>OZ010788.1:423366798-433366798 GCA_963932465.1 Maratus speciosus | reverse complement strand
AAGCATATGTTTTTTTCAGGGTCACACAAAAGTGGTCGATTAAAATGTGGTCTACGGGGGAAAAAACTCTTCACAGCTTATTTTAACACATTAGCGACGGGAAACGAAAATTCTCGTTTTTATTCAGAATACATCATTGGCTAAGGGAGTGACTTCTACCTTACAGAAAAGACATTTATATTGTGTTGTCCATATTTTTTATAGATTGTAAGACATTATATATTACATCCTTACATTGAAAGATATTTACTGCTGCATAAACATGAAAAACATATCTCAGAAACCAAATTCCGAGACACTTTCAGAAGAGGGAGGAGCTTCTACTGTTTTTAAACCCAGATTTAATTAAATTGCCTGTCGTCAGTGTGTTAATTGTGTTGCACTAATTCAAACATTATGAAATTAAATTACATTACTGTGATTGACTACAAGAAGCTTGAATATGATTTGTATCGTATTTATCGTTCATTTATAGGGTCACATAAAATATTTCGGATACAGTTCTGGTCTATTAGGGATGATTGCTGAAGAGCATTTTCGATTATGGTGTGCGTTTTAACGTTAAGTAAATTTGTGCTTAATAAGTAGTGCTTAAATATTGTATAGACCATGTACAGGGATACACAAATGAATTCGTAAGTATAAATGAAAATGAGCGCGAATTGCTTCAGTGTTTTTTTTTTTTTTTTTTTTTTGAGTTATGTATTTTCCAGCCCAAATACATTTAGTATACTAACAAATGTTTGCAGAATTTAAATAGAACCATATACAGGACTCCTCAGAAACTGGATATATGGTGCACACTATGCATACTAATCCCCGGAAATGTGATATGAGCAGTTTTAAGAGGGTTTTTTGTCTGCATTAAATTTAAATGTTATAGACGACGCGTAAAAATCTTCACGTAATATACAGGGCTGTAGAAAAGAATTCATGTACGTTTCCGTCTATTGGTAGAATTTACTAAAGGACATTAACACAATTAATTGATAATTACAAATGTAAATTAAATTACACTACGAAGGGGTTCAGGGGGGCTCTGCCCCCCTGAAGAAATCTACTTTATTATCTAAAAATTACCAGAATAAGTAGCTCATGAGATTTTCAGAATACCATTACATAACAAGGGGTTTAATTTAACGCTTCTAATGTCAGAAACCTTCGAAATATTTTTTCGTTTTATAAATGTTTATGTAATTTCAAAACTTTAAATTTCGTTTTTTGTAGAAAGATTAATATTAGTCAAAGGATGCTAAACACAATGAATTGTAGAGCTGACGTTGAGGCTCCTGATCTGCAGATTTACTAGTTATAAATTCTTTTGTAATTTGGTATATACATGATGTCCATAATTAAATGACCCTACTTTAAAGTTGTCTACAGACAAAACTATTATAAATAAAGATGTGAAATTTTCTGAAAGACATAATAAGGGAATGGGAATTTGTTAAAGAAAAAAATATTTCAAAATTTCGCCACCAAAAGGCGATTTTTAATAAGTTACACATTTAGCATTACGATAGTTTAGAAAAGTTATTTATTAACTTAATCTGTTTCTAAAGACAGCATTTCACGACATGCTCCTAGCATTTCCCAGAGCAAACTGAGGTCGACTGTGGAACATGCTATCTTACGATTCCGGATGGTATCTCAAAATGATGACCGCCATACAGAACATGTTTGGTTGTAACAATATTGTTAAACTATCGAAAATGTATGCTAAATGTGTAGTCCGTTAAAAATCGGCTTCCTAATTTTTTTTCGCTCAAACAAATTCCCATACCTTTATTATGTTCTTCACAAAATGTCACAACATTCTGAAGAATAGTTGCGCCTGCAGGCAACTTTAAAATTGGGTCGCTTAATTATGGACGCCCTGTATCCTTCTATATATAAAAAAAAGTTTTGATTCGGAAATGGACCAATGAACATCTGCGTAGATATTCCGGGTAGATCCACATCATATTTGAATGCTTAAGCATGGTCTTTCATCGTTAATATTAAAAAAACTGTTGCATACAAAAATATGAAAATTGGTGGTATTATAGAGAAATGTTTGATAGACACGCTGATGCAGACAGTTTTCAAATCGAAGAATTATTTTGAGAGATATTTAATGCTAAAGTTGGACAAAATCGTTCCATTAAAAAAGTTTTATTGGAGCAATGACTATACATGAGAATTTAGTCATTTTTAGATCATTTTATACGTTATAAGCTCCCGATGTGCAGATTGCATTTATTTTTGTTATTTGACTCATTTTTCGAGGATTTATTTCAATTTTAAATTCAAATTTTCAGCATTTCGAGAGATATTTTTTACAAATTTTAGAAAATGTTATTAATTTAAACTGTTGCCAAGTTGTATAAACAGCGCAAACAATAATGTTTACTTCAAATTAAAAATTTATTTTACACGTGACTATTATAAACAGAAAATATAAAAAGCAGAAACTCATTGAAAATTACGTCATAAAAACTATAATTACACGTGAATTTTAAAAGAGACAGAATATTGTAAAATAATAAATTCATCATGCGTTAGAAGTCTTATAAATAGGAGAATTTACGTCACATTTACATCACATTACATTTATTATATAAAATAAACAAAAAATAATATTGCAAAACAGTTTAAATTTAAAAATTGTTCGAAACATTTATTTGATATTGTAAGATGATCATAATATTTAATTTCTAACAAAAGTATTTTTACGTGAATATTAAAAAGAAAAAGAAAAGTTTGGTGAAAATTACGTCAGATTATAATTCTTAGATTCAAATTATAATTCAGTCTTCCGAAATCTTTTTAAGGCTGATCAAATTATCGTGCTGTTAGAGTCTGCGGTGTCTGAATGGGGGTTGACGAGCATAGCTCGTCCCTAGTATATATATATATATATATATATATATATATATATATATATATATACATACATTGGTTTCTGAGGTTTCTAAAGACACAGAACGCTTTTCGTATTATGTGTAACTCGAAAGAGGTTATTGCATATTTTCGTTCGCCTTTATATTACATTTCCACAAATTAAAGAACATTCATCTTTTTTTAATGTAAGGAAAGGTGGCCTAAAATGATCCTCTCAAGGGGAAACTTTTGTAAAATAACATAACTGTTTAAATGAAAATTTAGCCCTATGCTAATACGTTTAACACTATATTTTGCATTATAAATATATTTTAATAATGTTTTAAGGGGGTCCGGGACACATTTTCAAAAAATTTTTATTTATTGAGTTAAAATTTTGAATTTTTTTTGTGATGGTTAACCATATTATTTGTAAACAAAATCAAATGATAAAACTTCTCATAGCTTTAAAAAAAAAATTAAAATTTATGAAAAAAGTGGTATAACTTAAAATAGTTATAACTCGAAATATTATTTGTTGAATTTAAATTGTTTTTCCTTTAAATAAACAGAAATATATATTTTTTAATTTAGAACCAGCATTTAAAAAAATATTAATTAAAAAAAATTAAAAATATTTAACGAAAAGATTACAAAAAAGTGGTGCAACTTAAAAAAAAAAAAAAAAAAAATCATATTTTCAAAAGTAAATATTTTTTTCAAATATGCAGGCTCAAAAGTAAAATAATTGAAAAAGATGTGATCCGAGTTTCAACTCTGTATATTAACGGTTCTCGAGTTATAAGAATTTAAATATGAGAAATGGTGAAAAAACCTATCATGATGAGAAACGCAATTTCACAAGAACTCGTTTCCTTGACAACCATAGCCTGAAAGGCAGATTTTGAAAACAAACCAAAACGAAAAAATTAATATTTCCTGTTCTAATTCAGATAGAAAAATGATTTAAACATCATTTTAAGCAGAAAACGGCAGAGACATTTTTTATCTAATAACAAAAAATTGAAAATTTGAAGATTTTTGTGTCCTGGACCCCTTAAACCCAAATTGAGTAATGATAAAAATAGATTTTCGAAAAATGTCCAAAGGATCATTTTACCCTCACCCAAGGGCAAGATGATCCTCCATTTAAAAATAATTGGAAATTGTTTTTATCGACAAAATAAAGGATATAAAAGTAATTATGACAATACATAATGAAATAAAATAAGTTTTGTAATCAAATAGCATACATAATTTATTTTATGGAAATTTTTAAATAAAAAGAGTCGTAAATAATTTTGAAAAAACAATAAAATGAAATATTTGAAAATTATGATCGTAGGATAACACATGGACTCAAAGAGAAAGGTTTGTGTCAGTTACACTTTGGCTCCCATGATGCTAGGACGCGGTACTGGATTTCTCCGGCATGTGAAATGGTAGTAAAACGATCTGCATAATGGATCATTTTACCCGGCAACATGACCGTCTATTTTAGGTCTTATAACTGGATGACTCCGAAAAACATAACAAACTTAGTGAGTTTCATTCACATCTAAAAATATACTCTATTAAATAAACCAAGTCATATTTCTGTACATGAAAGAACTTTCGAAACATTTTAATAGCATGAAAATATGATTTTGCTTAAAAATTAGTATATAATAAAAAATCCTTATTGATTTGAATATTGCCGTTTTAAAAATCCCATTTCTTGGTAGGTTGCTCGAAAAATCGTCCTTATAAAATTCTTTGACAGAAATATAATACATTTTTAATTCATTGATCGTTCAGAATATTTATTCTAACATACAAAGTACCAATACTACTTTTTAACAGCCTGATAAACTGAAATTTCAATCCTCTTGAAAGCTTTCATAGACAGCTGATTGTTTCTCTGACAAGTTACTAGCGATCCTGCACATGTGAATAATTATCTAGTCATCGTTGAAACATGAATAAGTTAATTTACATCTGCCCATCACAATGAATAAATTCTCTGCAATATGGAAACCGTAAAGAAACTCCAACTTGACATTTAATAATTCGATAATATTATCATTGTAACACAATGTAAATTTCTTATTTACTGACAAGGGAACCGCTTTTGCTGTTGCTCGCACCTAGCATTGAGACCTGGTGCATTTTAAAGCCCTATATTATGAAGTTTGAGAATCGATAAAATTTTTCTGTTAAAATAATATTTCTCGATTATACAGCAGCATAACTTTCTGAAAATGCAGTTTTTGCGACCACTTATCGGACTATTAACATTGAAATTTTTTAAAGAAAAGCATTTAAAAATAAAAATTAGTTAATAATAAGTATAAATATTGAAAAAGTTTGAAAATTCCTTCAAAAACCCACGAATTTGGTTTTGAAAAATTGCAACTTTATATTCATATTTTTGGCGGGGGCACAGTTGGCGTTTACTTTTTAAGAGCTTTCCGGCAACCCTAGTCAAGTGTCATAGCTGAATTTGTAATAGCTAGAAATTGCAATGTCCGACCTATTTCGCCACAGTAATTTTTCTAAATTGCGTAAAAATATTAATTTACTTTATGATTACGTTTACCGAAGGACCATTTAATACAGCAACATTTCATTTTAAACATTCGAAACTTTATTTCATTCGATTTCAAAAGAAAATAGTTTGCTTATTTTGTATTTCACTAAAAAATAGTTTTCAATGATCTTCGAAGCTTTTATAGAATTATATTTATTACTTACATATTTATCGTCTGCATAGAAATAAAAATAAAAACTTAATATTTGTTTCTTATGCTATCAATTATAAAAAAAATCACAATCTGATATAATTCTAGTAATATATTCTGTACATTTTCTCTTTGGATAAAGCGGGCGGAAAAATTGTAGTGCCATATTTGGCGACTTAACTCACTTTTGGCGTGAAATAAACAAATAAATATGTAATAATAAAAAATTAAAAGTATAAAAAAAATATATAAAATATTATTTTAACAGAGAAATTTTTTCGGTTCTCTAACTTTTATGTATAGAGCTACAAAAGGTACCAGGTCTCGATGCTAGGTGCGAGCAACACCAAAAATGGTTCCCTTGCAAGTATGAGAAAAATGAGAATCGTCAGACGTAACTACAAGATGTTGCAAGCCGAGTTTCAGACATATAAAAATTAAACTATTTTCAGAAAAGCCAGTTATAGTGCGTTTAGTCTTTAATCTCTTGCGAAGATAAAAATAATTGATTCACAAAAATATTTTGAAATTCTTGGTTATCATTTCTGTCTCAAAATTTTTTAATCATGTAAACTCTAACAATATTTTCTTTAATACTTCTAAAAACTCTTTTGACACTTTCGAACGAAAAGTGTTCATTACTTCGAATTGTTTGCCTAACGTCTACTGTCTGTCTGCCATCTACCGTTAGTCTTTCGTAGTATAACTCTCGTAAATATACTCTGATTATTATGTGATTTATATATGTTACTGAGTATTATTAAGGTATATTCGCTATTGAAAATGAAGTGTGTAGCATTTTATAGTACATTTACGAGGACACTCAAAAGAACTCTCTTACATTACCGTTTATGTGACAAATGGTTTGCAGTATATTTTAATGGTTTTGAATTATTTCAAACATATTAATTGGCATGCATTTCTGAGGCACATTAAAGCATTTTGTCTGTAGAATATGGAGTGCCAAGCATTTATTACTTATTTACAGGGTCACATAAAGAATTACATAATGTTCAACGGAAACAATTGTTTGCTGCGTATTTTAATGATGTTACACTTTTTCAAACATAAAAAACTGTAATAATAAATGAATAAATTATTACTTTAGATACAGAGACTTGACATAAAGCTATATTTTTGCTTCTTAGACACTGCCTTCTGAACTTCCACACTGTCGATAGTTTCATGATTAGGGCTGGATTATTTATCCATATAAAGGTCAATTATTGATATATTTTAAATATACAATATCAAAATATATAAATATGTGTTGATATATCCCAATAACAACAATAATGATTTGCGCTCACCACGATTTCAAGCCCCGAAAAACAAAGCCGAATATCCCAATCCAATGTCTTCACTAGCCTGCTTCATCCAAAATAGGAAATCTACCTTCGCTGATTATATCTCTTTCCACTGATTATATCCATGTAAGGGATATCCCAATAACAATAATAATGTTTTGCGCTCACCGCGATTTCAAGCTCTGAAAAACTGCACCGAATATCCCAATCCAATGCCCTACTAGCCTGATTCATCCAAAATAAAAAATCTACCCCCGCTGATTATCTCTGTTTCCACAGATTATCTTCAAGTAAGGGATATCCCAATGTATTGCAATGAATTCCCTTGCTACTTTCCTTCTTATCCCTATCCCCTTCTATATAACATATTACACTGTTCCTTACAAGTAATTACTGAATAACTCCAATTGCTTGTTTTTTTCTTCCACTGCTGTCATTGGTACATGCATATTGAGATAAAATTAGGCATTAATATATCATGGACAATAACATGAGCTTTAACATGTGCTGGTTATGCCGATAGTATTGACATGGCTTGCTCGAGTGTAGTTTCTCCGAATGAATTTATATCTGTGCTTAAAATGAATGGCAGATACCGGGTAGATATGGTATTTTTGGTTGCTCCAGTCTTAAAAAAGGGTACTTTAGATAACTTGACATTTTTTGTGTGGAATTTCAATGCACTATCAAAGTTAACTTATTGTAGTGGATTTTATAATAAAATTACATTCCTCTACGGAGAAATATCTGAATTATTCACTAAACGAGGATATTTTTTTCTGCAAGAGATGCAATAAAGAATTTAAACATTTTTAGATAATTATTAACTCAAAGAATTTAACAAATATTTAAAATAAAAGGTTGCCGTGATTAATTCTTGTAGTAAATAGTAAGCTTCACAAATAAGCGATATTTTAAAAATTTCTTAAATTCATATTTTTAGCTATGCAAGGCAATCCATTGCTAAATTAAAAATAAGAAAAGGTAATGCTATTCGTTAAAATGAAGCTTTCAGGATGGAGTGATATGCTTATGCCAAGCTTAAGCAAAGGGCAAATTGTGAAAGGACTCTATCCTTTCGGAATTTGCCCTAACACCGGTGATTCGGTCCGGGCTCTCCCCGTATATAAAATAAATGGAATCTGTCTCAGTCCAGCCAAACTCAATTTGAACAAAATAAAAAAAGTTTGATATTTTAATATACAATTAAAATTCTATGAAAAGAATTTCTTATATTTTTTAAGCGGGCAATTTTTAATTTAATTTTATAAAATTGGCTTAAAAAAAATAACATTTAATCATATCATGAAAATTAAATGGTGATGAAAATAATTCTTTTAAAAAAAGGTAAATACATTAAAATGAGAAGAATAGGGAAAATACTATATTTAAATAAAGCTTATTAATGGCAAAAAAATTATGCAAAGGCAAATAGTTATTTGAATAATAGTTAATTTTTCCGATATTTTGTTTTAAAAAATAAAAAAATAAGTTATGTTGCAAGAGAAAATAGATATAAATCTTCGATTTATCGCTTTATACTGTGTTTTGTTATTAAATTTGTGTTGCTACTGGTCTTTCAAAAATAGGAAATATCCCTTCTCTCGCCCACTTTAAATTAGTATGGCGATGTATGAGCAGTATCAATATTAAATTGTTGATATATTGCTTTATTATATTTCTCATATCATCTCGCTCTATTCCTGGTATCAATTAGTCTTCGAGGAAGATTTCGTTTTAGCTAATGCGTTGACTTCCAGCAAATCAATATTGAGGTAAGACGTGGTCAGTCAAGTCCTCGCATTGAGCATAACTTTTCTTTAATGTTGGAAACAGTTTGCATTGCTTTTGACTTGATGCTATCTCAATATGTACCGAAATTACATTCTATCCAGAAAACTGTCAGATCCCAGTCTTCTTCCCTTTTTATATCGTTCTATGGGGGAAACGATGAAGTAGAAAATTTTCCTAGTTTTGTTTTAGAGCCTTTATTATACCCTGATCCAGTTGATTGGGCACACTCCTCGAATCTGGTGACAAAAACTCTACGTGGTCATATATAAAACCAGGAATATTCATCGCGTGGGTTGGACAGTTCTCTGCAAATACCATTACATTTTCACATTTTTCTTGCATATGCAGTCCAAAGTTGCCCATCTGTGAGACGAAACAATCACCCAATCATACACATCTGCTTTTGGTTTGTATATTCACAGAGCGAACTCTTTATTCTTTTGAAGGAACGGAGGTTTCGTGATTTATCAGTTAAACAATATTCTTTATACGCCGTCGTATTTTTTTTTTAATTCCCTTGGACAAAGAAGTAACTGCAATTTTGTCGATTGTGTCTGGATGTTTTAGCAGTATACATAATATTGATTCCGAAATATTAATGATTTTGCGAATGCTGTTTTATTTAACATGCCCTTCAGAGTCATATTTTCCTATAATGTTCAATTCATCTGACACAGGTAGGGCCTTCCTTTTATTTCTAGATCTATTCTCCATATTAAATAAAAATTTGCTAAAAGTCGCCAAAAAGGTAAGCAACGGCACTATTCCATGAAACTCGTGGTACAAATAACTCACCATGGATGAATCGGGGGTGAAAAGGCAGAGATAAGAAGAAAGTCACGAAGAAAAAGAATCAGAAACAAAATAAAGTTTCCTTTTCTCTTCAAATGCATTTAACAGAGCACTGTACTAGACAGTAGTAAGAATACTTTATTAACTACAGTGTACGAGTAAAAACACACACACACACACACACGCCGCGCAAAGAAGCAAGAATAAGTAACAAAAAGTGAAAAAAATCGTCTATCTCTCTCTACTTCAATAAAAAAAAATATGAATCGGGAGACAAATAATATTAGTACGCGGAATCAATGTAAAGTTGGATTATTGCTAATTTAGTGGATTTTTGTTTTAATTTAAGTGTGTATCACTATTTCAAATTTGGTATATTTCTGTAATCTATCTTTCGCTAAAAAAGGCAAATATTAGAATTCGTGAATAGCGGTAGATACCTCAGTAAAAAAAATCCCACTAAGCTAGCAACGTTGAAGTAGAAAGAAGAAATTCGAATCTTGCTCTATTAATTCGTTTATTAAGCGAGGTTTATTTGCGTCACGGTACCGCAATTTTATCACACATTAAATGGTGTCTCATAATTACCGTTCACGTATTAAAAGTGATATTTTTGAATTAGTCTTATGAAAGGGTTACAAGGAATCGGAAAAAATCCGCTTATTGAGCGGGATCTCTTATTAACTAGGAGCGTCTTAACTGGGTCCGCCTGCATCACTTGTTATGATGTTTCAAAAAAAAAAAAAAAAAATTATAAAAGTTAATGCATCATTTTAAATTTGCATAAAAATTGATTTATTATTTGTATATTCACAACTGCTGATGATCATTCGTATTGGTTTATAATGTAACATATATATTGATTTATATGGATATACAGTGAAACCTCTGAATAACGACTACCCGTTGGACCAGTGAAAAGTGGCCGCCCTTCTGAGGTGTGTGTTATTCAGAGGTTCCAATTTAAAAAATTCAAAATTAGATAAATTTAAATAAAAATACACACAGTCATTTTAATTAATCCTCATTGCTTTAATATAAAAAGAATATTAGTGATTATCAGTTGCTTTGTTTTTTTTATGCAGATTTATTTCCCCAAAGGAAAAAATATGACTTGATTTGATATACAACTCATCATTATTACGATTTAGTGGAGAAATTTTAGATTTCACGAAGGTTCATCAAATCTTCGGTATATGTGTTAATACTGGAAATTTTGTGTGATTCTTTAATCTATTTCCTCCTCCTCTCTTCTCTTTTCCACCATTTGCTGTATACACTGTAAAAAAAAATATGTAAAGTTACTAAAGTTTTTTAAGGAAACTGGGATTCCTAAAACTTTTTATGTAACGGCAACAACAAAAATTCCTGTAACAGACGCACTTTTGCGCCGAAAATCAAAAAATCTGTAAGGTTGCTAGAAATTTTTTAGGAAACTGGGATGCCTAGAACTTTTCATGTAACTGCAACCCAGGTTACAGATAAAATTTTAGTAAGATTATTGTAATTTTAGCAGATTCATTTGTACAGTTACAGATTTCTGTAGCTTTACAAAAACTAGTTTTGAAGATTTGCAGAATTTTTTGTACAGCTACAGATGAAAGTTTAGTAAGCATGTAACTTTACATCTGTAGAACTACAGATTTTTTTTTACAGTGTAGAATCAAATGTTGCAGTAACTGCCAAATTTTCGACGAGACATAAACAATCTGGTGTTTATGTTAGTTGTCCCTGCCGTTCTAAGAATATTATATAAAATTTCCCCATTATTATTAATGTATTAATTTTCTGTTTGTTCACATATCGAGTAAATTTTGTTTGATCTGCTTCACATTTCAGTTTCCAAATAAATATGAAATTGTATCAGGAGCTGTAAAAAACGTTTCTCGTGACTTTTGATTGGCCGTTGTTCAGAATTCGTTTATTTAGAACTTCGTGCTAATGTTAATGTTATGGAACGTGTTTGGTTCCATCAACATGTGGCCAGTATTCGGAGGTTTTCGTTGTTTAGAGGTGGCCGTTCAAGGAGTTTTCACTGTATATATATAAGTTACATTATTAGATCTAATTCCGCGATTTCCTTATCTTATTCTAAATTACTACTTTATATTCACTAAATCCTTATTCTTAAATAATATCTATCGTTAATTCTGTTAAATTCCCATTAATTTAATGTCTCACTTGTCTAAATTACTTAAAAATTACGCTTTTAGCGATCTTAAATTAAATGTTCCATTTCTGCTCTTTTTTTCTTTTAGAATGTTCTTTTAGCAACCATTTTATTTTCCCTTCCATTTTATTTTCTCGCTCATATTCAGGGGTTATCCTTTTTACCTTCAAATTCATCCACTCGCTCTGTCCTTACTCATTCTATGGCGTGGTATTCTTAATTAATAATTAGTTGAGAGCGCGACCTACGTCACATTTGTATTCCTACACTTGACGCACAAAAAGCCGATGCTCGCTGTGTTTCAGCAGATTTTAGTCGTATTTCCATTTTTCATACCACCCCCTGGTCATCGTCCATTCGATTATCTACAACTTTGTTCATCCCCAAATTACTGCTATGAAACGATGGCTAATATTCTTGGTGGAAACTGCGCCGCCGAAAGATGTGTAAATAAAATGCTGAGCTGATTTTACATTTTGTCTCAATTATTTCAGGGGAAACTTTCACGGAAAAATGTATTCCATATCCTTCACTCGTCGACTGATACAACTTCCAAATCATCGTATAACGTCCATGTCGTAATCTTTAACACGGCAGAATTCCAGTCTTCCTTATACTTATATATATATATGAGATACAAAACCTGCAACACAATAATACATTTTTGCGTTAACTTATTCCATTTCAAAATATTTCTTTCCCAATGAGTACTGTTAACTTTTTATCATCATGGAATGAAACAGACTATTGACGAAACAGTTCTTTGATTGCTGAATTGTCTACAAATTGATGACCTTCAAATAACTCTTTCAGTGACTTTTTCTGTGGTTTTTTTTTTTTTTTTTTTTTTTTTTTTTTTTTTTTTTTTTTTTTAAGAGAATGAAGAAAACCTATATATATTTTCTGGAAAGGGACATTGTGTCCCGTCGAAACACAACGTAATCTTTCATAACAAATAAAACCTAATATTAGTGAATTTAAAAATTATTTGCTAACAAAAATAAAACTGCATAAATCTTGTTTTTAGAAAATAGCGGTAAATAGCAGATTCTTTTTTGAGGTCATGCTATAGTAAAGAAATAGTCGATTAGAAATTACTGAATATTTTATCCATTTACTTGGAAATTAATGATATTTTTTGACACAACTTAGAATTACTTAAGCAAAAGATGTTTCAGATGTTGGTAGAATTCTTTACAACCTTAGATACCATACATATACACATTAACCTTCAGATTCATAGCAGGAAATTTATCATTTCATGCAATAAAATAACTTGAATAAACATTGCCTGGGTAATTGCATTCCCAAATTTATAGCAATTATTGATCTCGAGAAAATTTCAGTAATGTATAATATAGTGTTCAAATAATGATTTATCTAATGTTAATGATGATAATTAAAATTTATTATCAAAAAATGATTTTTTTCAGTTGTAGTCTTACATAATCTTATCTAAAAATAATATTTTATTAATCTAAATTAGTATGTGGAAATTAGGTTTTTGCAGTTTGTTAAATGCGATTTGTATTGATAAGTTTGTATAAGTATTCCTTAAAACTAGTTACGTATTTTACTCGCTTCAAAACAATTTTAGAAGAGATATTGATAAAAAATTTACTAAAGGAGCGTTCAGTAATTGACTTTACTGAGATGATAATAAATTTGTAACCTTAAATCACTTCTATATTGAAATAAGAATAGTAACAATAATTTCATTAATGAAATCCACAGAAGATACGGGTTATTTTGTAGAATCGTTATAATAAATATCTTTATTTTATTAGTTAGGTAATTCAATAATTATGTGAAATATAAGGAACTCTATAATATTTTTGTAGAGACAACAAACGAACATTCATATTTTCAACATTTGTATTTATGGATCTTCGATAAACTTCAAAAATGATGTCCCATAACCTTTATTAAAAAAGTAAATGAAATTGAATATATATTTTAATGGAAGTATAGTACACTCGAACAATACATATAAATATTTAAATGATAAAAAATAATAATTTTTTATATAAAAAATGATCCCAAATCATATTCGTCACGTACAGGGACTGTAGAGTTGATTAAAATGATTCATGGGACATTAATTATCTCAGAATCAATTTTAAAAGATAATTCTGATTATTTATAGTTTTTATTCCATACGTAACTACTGTCACAAAAAATAGACTCATCCGTGGGCATAAAAATTAATAGATTCTAAATAGAGCAACAAATAAAAACTGCAAAAAATAACATAAAATAAAATAAGACAATTTAATATCAAATAGTCGCTTGTTAATGCGTTTAAACGGAGAAATACGCTACAAGTGTTATCTGTGTAAAATATTTATTTAACCACTCACCCCTCAAAATGAAAAATGTTAACAAATTATGAACGTGGTGATCACACTAAATACAAGCAAAACAAAAACCTATAAGAATAATAAAAACACATATTATGTGTAAAAATATGACTCCGTTCTCTGTGAAGATCTTTAGAAAGCACAATATGAATTCGTTACTGCATTAAAAACGCTTCAAGATGCCTTCTTATTGCCATACTATGCACTTCGCAACGCAGTGGGCTTGTTTTACAAGAAAGGAAATTGACTCCTGCATGAATGCGGAACCACATAGAATGTCTGAAAAACATATCTTCACTGTTGTTTGAAAAAGAGACAGGAAATGATTTTTGAGCTGAATTCTTACGGAAAATGAATAATTGATTATTTAAGCCAGTTCCAAACTACTAAATGAGAGGTGTCAGATAAATCTGATCCATCCATGATAAAACTGGACATTCATGGCTGTAAGTTTCTGTTGTGTATTTAATGTGATGGGATAATGATTTATGGAACAAGAAGGACTTATTTAACTAATTTGCTGTTTACGAATCTGTCAATCAATGGTGAATGATAAAAGCATCAATTAATCAATGAATTGTAGAACAAAGAATCACAAAAAACCGAATAATGCCAATAGACAAGGTTTTTTTCCAAAGTGACAATCCAATTTTAATCAATAAAACTCTAGAAACGCTTAACTGGGATGGGCTGCCCTTCCCGCAGTATTCACTAGAGGCAGTTTCTTCAGATTACCATTTGCATCCATGCATGCAAAATATTCAAGAAAAAGAGAAATGAGACAGGAAATATTTTTTTAGCTGAATTCTTACGGAAAATGAATAATTGATTCTTTACGCCAGTTCCAAACTACTAAAGGAATGGGAGTCATCAGATAAATCTGGTCCATCCATGACAAAACTGGACATTCATGGCTGTAAACTCCTGTTGTGTATTTAATATGATGGGATAATGATTCATGGGACAAAAAGGACTTATTTAATTCATTTGCTGTTTCCGAATCTGTCAATCAATGGTGAATGTTAAAAGCATCAATTAATCAATGAATTGCAGAACAAAGAATCGCAGAAAACCGAACAATACGAAAAGACAAGGTTGTTTTCCAACGTGACAATCCAATTTTAATCAATAAAACTCTAGAAACGCATATCTGGGATGGGCTGCCCTACCCGCAGTATTCACTAGAGGCAGTTTCTTCAGATTACCATTTGCATCCATGCATTTAAAGTATTCAAGAGGGAATCAGGTATTATGCAGAAATATAAACTGGCCGTTATTAAGTTCATTTGTTCAAAACAACCAGATTCCTTCCATTGCATAATTCTTTTATTGCCTAACTGATGGACGAATGTTAAAGCTTCTAATAGAAGAATACTGTAAATCAATTTTCTATTCCTTGTGACAGAAAGCGGATGTTTATTTTTCTTTTGAGTTGTTTTTGAAAACGAGCCTTGAATTTATATGATTAGAAAATAGCTAGTGAGTAAATATTTCATGATCAAAAGTTCCAAACTTTTCTTCTTACTTTTATTTTCACATCGAGTCATATAATATATTTTTTTAAGTTCTTATTATCAAACTATTTGAAATTTTTATGTATCATAAATACAATGTTTTCAAAACCTGTATATCATTTTCGTAAAAAAATATTGATATCTAGTTGTAAAAGGCCTGTGGGTTTTTTTTCTCACATTTTTCACACATCGGCTAATTTAATATTAAAAACAAATAAAAGAAAGATAAAAACGTACACCAATTAAGTTGCTTTCTTTTCGTATCGCACAAAGTGACACTGATGCGAGTATTGAAAAAAAGAGGAAAAAAAAACATGAATTTGAACATTTTTTTAAAGCCTAGGGGGCGCTGCCCATTATGAGCTACGCTCGCCAAACCCCGTTCAGACACCGCAGACTCTAAAAGCACGCTAATTGGATCGGCTTTAAAAATATTTCGGAAGATTGAATTATAAGTTAAAAAACAGTGGCGATCTCCCTATAAAAGTGTTTCTATTCATTTCTGTTTGATTTGGGAATGTTAAAACCAAATCAGCTGCTGTTAAAAGATACAATGGCTGTTTCCGTTTTTGATTAAATAAAATCAGTTAAACATTTCAAAATTACCTAATATAAAATGAATTAAATAAACAGAGTCTTTGTCTCCCGGTGTTTTTTAGCAAAGCGAAAATAATTTTTTTTTAAATGACACTTTAAATTTATCGTTTTTAATCTGACGTAATTTTCACCCAACTTTTCTTTCTCCTTTTAATATTCACGTGAAAATACTTTTGTTAGAAATGAAGTATTATTTACGCTGTCCCAATAAAAATAGTTGAAAATATCATCTTAAAATATCAAATAATGTCTCGCGCAATTTTTAAATTTAAGCTGTTTTGCAATATTATTTTTTGTTCATTTTACGTAATGTGTAATGCGACTTACATGTGACGTAATTTCTCCTATTTAAGACTTCTAACGCATGTTAATGTATTTATTATGTTACAACATTCTTTCTCCTTTAAAATTCAAGTGTAAATACAGTTTTTATGATAATTTTCAATGAGTTCCTGCTTTTTATATTTTCTGTTTATAATAGTCACGTGTAAAATAAATTTTTAATTTGAAGCAAACATTATTGTTTGCTCTGTATATACAGTTGGCAAGAGTTTAAATTAATGCCATTTCTAAAATATGTAAAAAATATCTCTCGAAATGCTGAAAATTTGAATTTAAAATAGAAATAAAACCTCAAAAAATGAGTCAAATTAAAAAACTAAATTCAGTCTACACACCGGGAATATCTGACGCATAAAATGATGTAAAAATGATTAAATTCCCATGTACAGTTTTTGCGCCTATAAAACTTTTTTAATGGAACGATTTTGTTTAACTTTAGCATTAAGTATCTCTTAAAATAATTCTTCGATTTGAAAACTGTCTGCATCAGCGTCTTTATCAAACATTTCTCTATAATACCACCGATTTTCATATTTTTGTATGCAATATTTTGCTTAATATTAACGAAAAAAAGACCTCCGGTCACAAAAAATTCAAAACAGGTGGCGGTGACAGCGTTAGTTACTTTTTTTTAGAATAGAGAGATAATCAAAGTGTTAAAATTAATATACTTTTTAACGCATTGCGCCCTTTAAAAGTAAAAATGTACCACATGTAAGCGTGTATTTTTAGTTATTCCGTATTTTGAACGGTTTGGCAAATCACTCTTGTAACATTATAAAAATCCGTTTCGGACCTTCGAATCATCCTTGCTAGCAATCATTCGGAACAGGTGCTGCGCGTCACTTCGAAAAAAATTAACTTCTTTTTGATGAGTTTTCGTTGAATTTTTTAAATAATATCTCGGTTAATTATTTAAAACAATGAAAAGTGTGAGCTTTAGGTGCATTAGGCTCTGCCTTGGCCTATCCTCACCGAAACTTTCAGCTTATAAGCGCAGTAGATTTTCCGAGTTATCGCTAACAAACAAGCAAAAACACAGACAGAGAAACTATCTTATTTTATTAGTATAGATGAGTTAGTTTGGAATAGATGCCGTATGTTCCCTCCGCCGTTGTTGTTTTGAAATGTTTGGCGATTTTTTGTTGGCGTGTTGGCGTGTTGACGGTGGTTATGGATATGGCAACCTCGATATGTTGAATGTCGTGTGACGTGTTTTTGTGACGTGTGTCGTTCTGGCAACCGAGAAGTTAATGTTGGAATATTGTGAATGTATTTTGATATCGTATTGTATAGTTCTGCCTTTTTATTTTTATGTGAAATTTATTGAATGTATTTGATTGACTATGTTTTCTGTAGTCCGTTTAAACGCTGTTGCTGAAATAATTAGGAAATATGAGGAAATTTTGACAAGAAAAGAAGGTTTGTTTATAGTTTGTGAATACGTATTGATAAGCCTATTTTGGAAAATGTCGGCGATAATATTTCGAGCTGGATCTTTCAAGAAAGCAGATGTTTGTTAAGGTATGTTGATAATTTTATGTATTTTACTGCTTTTGAGTTTTTTACAATTTGTGATTGCTAGAAAGCGAGAATTGCTGAATTTTGAGAATGCTGTATCGCGAGAAATGCTGAATTCGGCGATGTTTTTTTTCCGGAAAATGTGCGCAAAGCGCACATACAACGATTGCTGGTTGCCATTTTAGCGAATTTTGTTTTTTATGTGTATTTTTGCTTTAAAAGTTTTTTATATTTTGAGATTGCTAGAAAGCGAAAACTGCTGAATTTTGAGAATGCTATATCGCGAGAAATGCTGAATTCGGCGATGTTTTTTTCCGGAAAATGTGCGCGAAGCGCACATACAACGATTACTGGTTGCCATTTTAGCGAATTTTGTTTTTTATGTGTATTTTTGCTTTAATTTTTTTTATATTTTGAGATTGCTAGAAAGCGAAAACTGCTGAATTTTGAGAATGCTACACCTCGAGAAGTGTTGAATGCAGTGATGTTTTTTTTCGGAAAATGTGCGCGAAGCGCACATACAAGGATTACTGGTTGCCATTTTAGCGAATTTTGTTTATTATTTACATTTTATTTTCGTTAAGCCAAACATGCGTATAAACCGGTGCTTGGCGACATTTACTACTTGGCGGAAAAAGGGTTTTCACGCCAAGAAAATTCCAAGATGGCGGCCGGGGGGAACTTATGACATCTGTTCCGTTAGTTTTTATTATTTATACTACTGTTTCATCTGTTTTTGTAGAAATGGACATTGCTTAAGTGCCTCATGCAGTACTTACAGGCTCTTGTGAAATAAAACAACAAACAAGCAGTTCGAAGAAATAAAACAAAGAAGTAAAATGTACAATGAAAGAGATAAAATATTATAAAATAATATAAAATAATATAAAATAATGCACAATAATATAAAATCATATAAAATAATACAAAAATGGTACAAAAGATAAAATTGTATTAATATTAAAGTGGCATAAAGGAATTTTCAAAGACTGCCTTACAAGGAGAGGGTCCGAGGTTGGTCTCACCGAATGCGATGAACATTTACGCATCGATATATTATAGTTAGTATATAAATATATGAGCGTCATAAAGCTCAACTCCCAGAGGGTCTTGAGAATAAGCCGCAAATTTTAAGCTACAGTTCATAATCGGATATTTTTTTTTCTTTGGCAAGTGGTTCAGTAGCGCGATCGGCAGCACGCTGGATTTGAGTTTTTTAGGCCCGGGCTCAAATCCGGCTCGGACTTGTTTTTCGGAACGAAAATTTTTATCAATAATTTTCGAACCGCAGTTGAAAAAATATGTATAATAATTCAAATTTACGAAAAATATGAATTAAATGTATGTTTTGTAGCATACTGTCTGACTCGGATAAGAAAGACGTTAGAACTCCGCTCCTGTTTCCAAGGTAATTGGTCAGTCGATTTTACTTTAGCGAAGTCCGGCATTTTCTTTTCTATCATTCAAACGATTAATCCGAAAATTAGCGGTCTTTTTTTGTCCTTAAGATCCTATTGATGCAGTGTCCTGGCTATAAGTTTTGAAACCTTCGAAAGTAGGAAACCTTCTCAGGGTTTTTCTTATCTCGGCCACTCAGTATAAGTTCTTTTTTTAACTACGAAATTTTGCATGTTTAAATATATAATAAAAGTTAAAAAAAAAAAAGAACCACATTTTTATATGTTTATAGACCAGAAATTTTTTGTTGTTATTTAAAATTATTTACAGTTATTTCAATGAATCTCAAAAAATTTTGACAGAGAAATAAATTAAAATACGTGAACATATATATTATTTTATAGAAACAAAATTAAAATAATATTATTATTCATGCATTTATATCACGTGTTTTAATTTATTTCTCTATGAAAAATTGTAGATTATTCATTAAAATAACTGTAAATAATTTTAAATAACAAAAAATTTCTGGTCTATAGACATATAAATATGCGTTTTTTTTCCTTTTTTTCCTTTTCATTATATATTTAAACATGCAAAATTTCGTAGTTAAAACAGAACTTATATGCTACAGAACATAGATTTTTAATTCATATTTTTCGTAAATTTCAATTAGTATACATATTTTTTCAATTGCGGTTCGAAAATGATTGATAAAAATTTTCGTTCCGAAAACAAGTCCGAGCCGGATTTGAACTCGGGCCGAAAAAACTCAAATCCAGCGTGCTGCCGATCGCGATACTGAACCGCTTGCCACCGAAGAAAATTTATCCGATTATGAACTGTAGCTTAAAAATTGCGACCTTTTTTCTCAAGACCCTCTGGGGGTTGCGCTTTATGACGCTCATATATTTATATACTAACTATACTCTATCGATGCACAAATGTTCATTGCATTCGGTGAGACCAACCTCGGACCCTCTCCTTGTTATTTTGTTTCATCTTCTTACTTTCTACACAGTAATTTAATATTTATGAATCACATTAACTGACAAGGAAGGTCTCCTTACAGGGCATACTCAGAATATGTTGAAAAAAATGCTAGTGAAACTACTCATGTATGTAATAAGGTATCAGTCAAATTTAACGGCGGAATTTCAGTAGAAAGTCTGTAAAAAAATAAAATACTTTCGAATATTTGGCGCGAATATACGAAAGTGATACGCGATTTGGCGAGCAGAATTTTTCCTCGCCGAAAGCAAACGATTTTAATGCATCTGAAAATTGTTTATTAATTGTTTTTTAGAATGCACGGTTTTTAATGAATTTAAACCTAATCAATGAAAGAGGTTATTATATATTTTTATATTACATATATATGTTGCTTGTTGCTGTACTTATTTAATTTTATCACTGTAAAAATATTTTCTATGCTTTGCAAGTTGCAAATATCTATTTTATGTTATAGTCAGCTGACATTTCATTGCCATAATACATTTCCATATCGAAGACGAAGTCGTTTCCATAGCAACAAAATCAAATCGACAGTGTTCTATCTGCCTTATTTTTTAGCTTGAAATAATTTAAATCAATTTAAATTTTGTTTTAAATCGTAAAATATGATATTTAAATTTTATTATAAATACATATAAATATATATGACAAACTATAGTTAAAAAAAAATTAAAATGGCAAAACTAAAGTTATTTAAATTAAACTTATATAAACAAATTCAACATAAAAAGTTTTTTCCTATATAAAAGCGTATTTTTTTTCATCGCCAACCGATGATAAATCGCCAAATAAACGAAAATTTCGTTATTTTTTTACGGACGCTGTATCGAGGTTCCGCCAAAAGAATTATTCTAAAGATATATATCCATATGAGAAGAACATTCTGTAATTTTTTCAGATTTTTCTGAGTATGCCCGTATGGAAACCTTCCTTGTGAGTATAATCACTATCAATCACATTAACTGAGTGAAAGTTATATTTGATAAAAGTATAAGAAGAAGACCGTAATCTTAAAGCTTCAAAAATCATTGAGATGTTGGGAATACATGTTATCATTTTGAACAATTTTCAAAACACTGGAATTCGATGTTGAAGTTCTGGAAATAGCCATATTTTAGAAGACATCACGCAATATATCATTAGCACTTAAAGTTAGATGTCCGTAAATTGCACAACTTGTATTTTTAATTAGTAGTTGAGGTTTTTTATAAGTCTTCTTTAAAATCAATATTAATCTAGCAACGCTTATTAACTTTCATTCATTAATTCATTTCTATTCATTAACTTTCAAAATTAAAAGTAACCCACAAGTCAATTAAACAGATTAAATTGTATGTACACGTACAGTTCTTCAAAAAAATTGCACCATACATACCATTTTAACATAAAACTGTAGCAGATCTCTGCAAGGATGCTGTTCAACTGTTAATTTGCCTATTTTCTAAATATGAAAATAATTTTTAGAATATACAATACCATTTTAACGTCAGACTGTCTCAGAGTGATGGGAGATGCTATTCGAGTGGAAATTGTGCATATTTTCTAAATATAAAAATAATTTTTGAAATATACAATACTATTTTAACGTCAGACTGTCGCTGAGGGATGCGACAGATGCTGTTCGACTGAGAATTGTGCCTATTTTCTAAATATAAAAACAATTTTTGAAATATACAATACTATTTTAACATCAGACTGTCACAGAGTGATGCGAGAGATGCTTTTCGACTAAGAATTGTGCCTATTTTTTTTTAATATAAAAATAATTTTTTGAAATATACATAATAAATTTTGTAGGGGAGGTAAGGGAGGTTTGATACATAGGGAGGGCTGATACATTGACAATTTTTCTCAACAAATGTCATTATCAGACATTCTAACACGTGTAAAGGCTCCTTTTATTTGCAGAAGCCATCATTAGCTGGATTAATCAGTGAGGAACTAATAACTTTTCTTTTCTTTTAATTTTGAAGATTTTTGGAATGTCAATGTAAATTTTTTTGTAGATTTTCTTCCATAACTCTTATTATTGTGAAGATAATACCTTGTAATTTTTTTTTTATTTATGAAGCATATTGTTAAGATTAGTTTTACTAGAAAGTAATTTTGCAACTGCATTTGTACAAAATAATTGAAAATTCAATAAGGCATAATAGGGAGAAGTGATACATTAGTACTACGGAGAAATGGTAGACTTGTATATTTGAAATTGAATAGTTTTTTAAGTTGCAAACTAATATAGGACTGTAATATTCATTATTGTTTTTACTAGAAAGTAATTTTGCAACTGCATTTGTACAAAATAATTGAAAATTCAATAAGGCATAATAGGGAGAAGTGATACATTAGTACTGCGGAGAAATGGTAGACTTGTATATTTGAAATTGAATAGTTTTTTAAGTTGCAAACTAATATAGGACTGTAATATTCATTATTGTTTTGCACGAAGAGCTACTGAAATTGGTAAGGAGGAATAATTGGTAAAGCTTTTCCTAAATAATTTACTCGAACATATATTTTATTTTATCTGGAATTAAAAAGACTGAAATTTATCCTTTTGACCTTAATTGTTTCGACAATACCTGTTTTTTTTTTTTTTTTTTTTTTTTTTTTTTTTACCCTCAACATCTTCCTGTGATTATCTCCATGAAACCAGTGAGTTAAATATGATTCAGCTATCTACTGACACGACACCTAAATAATCTTTAGATGAAAACACAGGGCGTTGCGTCCCAAATTTACAAGTCTCCCAAGGTCCCAAGGATATTAGTTCTTATCCAAGAAAACAGCTTCAACCACAAAGGGTGGAAACGTAACTTAAAATCTTTTATAATGATTGATATGATTGTCAAATAAAAGCTTGATGAATAATTTAAAGTTAGAGATTTATTTTCGAAAAAGCGTGTTAATAGCATTGTTTAAATTTTATTGTAATAAACATTTCTGAAACAAAAATATGCCAATGTCATTTCTTTTTAAATTTTATTAAAATATTTCAAGATTTAACATAAAAAATTATATGACACAAAAATTGAGTCGTCTGCATTTTTTCCAGTTTACATAACAATGTGTCAAATCTCCCTTGCAAGTATATCAGTCCTCTCCAGTAATGGGGAGATTTGATACAATAGTAACCATTCAAAATAATTGGAATATATTTTTGTAATTAATATTTTTTAAAGTCACTATATTTTTAATAAATAAATAAAAGGTCATTTTATAAGAAAACACGAAGAATGTGTTTAAAAATAGCTTTCTATGGGTTATAAAAATAGTAAATTAAAGTGCATCAACGCACCCCTACCTCCCCTACTTATTTTGAATTTTCAAATAATATCGCCCATTTTTGTACGAAATTTGAATTCCTTGAATAGAGGTAGCCTAAAAAAAATAGTTTTAAGAATTTTTTTAAGACCTTCATATAGCTAAATGTTTGAAGGTACAAATGTTAAATTAACATGCCAGATATTAATTTATATTTTCTTTTAAAAAAATCCCATTGATTATTTATTTATTCATTTATTTATTTATTAGATGCTATGCTTTTGTGCGGCTGCTACCACGTCTAAATGTCGCATAATTACAAATTTTGCATCATCGAACAGATGCAAATGTACTTTCGAACAAGATTTGTATAAAACTGTGGCTCAGTGACATTTGAGTCGTTCAGTGCACAAATCGATTAACTCCATTAAATGAAAATTTTCAATATAAAAGGTTAAAATTATTGTAACTATAAAAATATTGTATCTATACTGCTGGCCATCCAAAATGCAACACCAAGGAAGGCAAGAGATATCAAAGCCAAATTTATTTTAGAAATTACACATAGTATCAGTGTCAATTGATTCCAAAGACAACCTTCTTTGAAATGAGGTAGACGGGAAAATCCCTAAGACTGTTATCCCCACGTCTGTCAACCAACCACTGGTACACGCCGCGGCATAGAGTGAAAGAGGCTTTGGATATGTTGTTGGGGAATGGAATTCTACGCTGCTTCCACCCGTAGGCAAAGTTCATCTGGTATACTCGCGGGTGCGGCATTCCAGGCTAGAGGTTCTTCAATCATTTACCAGACATGCTCGATGGGTGATAGATCTGGATAAGAGGCAAGCCAGGCTAACAATGGAATATGGTGAGGTAAGAAGAAAGCTTGAGCATTGCGTGCAACATGTGTTTATGCATTGTTCTGCTGAAACGTAGCCGCAGGCAAGGCCTGAAGTTAAAGGAGAGGAACAGGTTGCAAAACCTCAGAGATATATCACTGGCTGGTAAGTGTACAGTTAATGCGTACTAGTCTGGGTGCGGAAGTCGAATACAATACCATCCCATACCATAACACCGGGTGCAGGACCAGTGTGACGATGCATAATACAGCAGTTGCGCGGCCTCTCCCCATGATGTCTCCAAACTCTAATTCGACCATCGTGACACTGCAGACCGAAGCGTGATTCATCCGAAAACACAAAGTTATGCCATTCGGATGTCCATCTCTGCCTTTCAGTGTACCATTGTAAACGCAAACTCCTGTCGTTTAATGTCAAATGTATGCGAAACCATAGACGCCTAGCGGACATTCCAAGGACGACGTTCCTAGCGGACAACGTCGAAATGTTCGTGCAGACAACATTATCTGTGTTAGAGACTGCATTCATTGTGTTATGGTTGCGGATGTGACAGTGCGTTCCCTATCAATGCCATGCGCACAATATGCCTGTCTTCCCGTGGAGTGGTGAGACGAGGCAGTTGCAATCGCTCCTGCGGTTTGTCATTCCCTCCTGCATCCAAAGATTCCATGCTCTCATGACTGTTGCTTGGCTACGTCCGATACGATGACCGTTTCTCGGAAGGATAATCCGCAATCTCCGTATGCAACTATTCTGACGCGGTCGAAATCAGAAACGTGCTCAAATGGTGCCCGTGTTTTTCTACGAGGCATACTGAATCTGCACACATAAAAATTCGCACGCGAAAACATTCCCCGTTCTTCAACACGACAATCTTTCTTCCCTTCATATGCAGATTGTAAGGGCGCTGCAGTCGCCCACGACGTGCGTGAACGCTGAAATCGTAATCATTTGCATATCCTACCGAGGTGTATGCATGATGTAAATTTCATGCTGTTTGGTTGATCCCTTCATGGTGTTGCATTTTGGATGGCCAGCAGTGTATATAATATATTTTTTCTCGGGATTTTTTTTATTGAACTCATTTATTTTCTTTTAATCAAGGGCAACTTTTTATCACTGTATAAATATATAGAAAATTTGGTACTTTCCGGTTAACCGGGCGCCAGTGTTATATAAACATGTATATTACAAAATTTAAATTTTTGCGCCAAATTTAAAGTATTTTATGTAAATTTTCCTTTTTCAGTAATATTTCGTATATTATACCGGCTTATTAAATTAAAACCCAAGTCTATTAATCTCTAAGATCTTAATTCATATTTATTCCAAATTGCGTAAATCTAAAAATGGCTCGATTATTTATATTTCTTTAATAAAACTTTTATTATTTAAATTCCTATTAAATTCTGCTATTAAATCCCGGTATATCATATTCCCCTTAAATCTTTATTTAACTGCTAAAATATTATTCTGTCTTAAAGAAAAAACCTACTTATTTCAATTTATTCTTTTATTTAAAATATCCAGGTGTAATTAAAATATTTCAAAGATTAAAACTTCGCAGACATAAATTCATTTCTTTTATCGTCTGAAGAGGGAAAAAGGGGTTATTTTTGCATAATCTCGACTACAGATTTTAACATTTGTTTATGCTTTAGATAGCTGGTGCGAGGATATAAGAATTTTCTAGAACAATCTTTTCAGCAGAGTATAAATACGAATGGCGGGAACCAGAGAGAAGGATATAGCATATAGTAGAGGAGCTGTGAGTTTAGAAGTTTTGTAGTTTTTAGCATGTAGAGGTGAACGTGGTGGATTGCAGTCGTAGCAAACTGGATATTCAATGTGATTGCTCGATGGAGGTAGTAAAATGTTGGATGAATACTGTTTATTATGTGAGTAGAATGAGGAAGCAACGGTATCGTAATGGGTGATAGATGTTAGATATTAACGGATTAAAGATTAGAACGCAGTCAAGAGATGGAGTGATTTTAAACTAATTGTGACAGGAAGAATAGACTTTATTCTTTTTACCATGGAAGGAGAGAGCATCTTCCCTAGATTTAATCGAGAGTGTGGAAATAAAGTGAATAATGTTCCAAGCGACTGCCTTATGTTAATTCTTCATTTTTCTTTAGTATTTTAAAACCAATCGGCTGCTACCTGTGTTGTGTAGGAATGGAAACCCTCATTTTTTTTTCGACAATACAAACTACTTGCCGTCAAAACGTCACAGAGAAAAGAAAAGTCCGACAGGATTTAGAAGTGACGGCAATAAAAACGAGTGTGTCTCCAAAATTACAAATGTGTAGTGGTACTGGTACACGATAGCTTGTGATAGTTACTAAAGATCAGTGCCGGAAAGTTAAAAATTTACATCGCTAATGTGAATAGCAAAGTATAGTGCTGGTGATTGTGAGACAAGTTGACTGGAGTGAGTTCTTTTCCAAAATATTTTTACACTTATGTTATTATTTTTGTTATTGTTTGTTATTTATTGAGATTTATTTATTATTAAGTATGAGAATTATTTATTTATGAGATTTATTTATTATTTGTTTATGGGGTTTATTTATTATTTCGTGAAGAGTATTTATTTATTTATTTATTTATTTATTGTAAAGTTTATTATGAAGTCATGAGAATTATTTATTTATTTATTATTAAAGTCTGAAAGAGTACTTAATCTATTATGAAAAATAGAACTCTATTGGTTTAAATGTTGTTAAGGTCAGGTTGTATTAAAGAGAATAGAAGTGCTTCTTTTATTTTAATGAATACTGATATAATGGCTGAACCAAAATTAGTCAATTTTGATCCTAGTACTGGAATGGAAATCCAGGCTTGGTTAAATTATTATGATGATATGAGTACTAGGGAAAATAAAGATTTAGAGTGGAAATTTAAATCTATTCCACAGTATTTAAAGGGTGAAGCACTAAAAGTCTATATCAATGATTGTGTTAATTGTACTAGTTATGAACAGATTTCAAAAATCTTGATAGAAAAATTCATTGAACTAAATGTTCCAAATTTTTCTGATTTCTCAACTCTAAAATTAGATAAATTAGATAATTTAGAAAATTATTTTCACAAAAAGGTAGGAATTGGGAGGAAACTCCATCTTTGTGAGACTCTTCTAATACAAGGGTTGACAGATGGATTAAAACCAGAGTATAGAAATAATATTAACGTAAACCCTCCAAATAGTACCACTGAATGGTACCGGCTTGTTAAGCAATTTGTTGAAGTTTCCACTCCTCAAATTTCAAACCAATCAGTAAATCAACAACCAGTTAGACAAAATTATCAACAATTTCAACCACCTAGGCCTTGGACTCAACCAAGTAGACCTAATTTTCAGCCAAATAGGCCCAATAATGCACATAGGAATTGGATTCCACAAAGACAGTATCATAATCAGGGGTCTAGGAATTTTCAAAATAATTACTTTCAGAAACCATATCCTTCTAGACCATGTAGAATATGTACAAATAAAGGTGTAAATAATGCATATCATTGGGAACAAGAGTGTTTATTTAGGAATGATGCAACATCCTCTGATACTCTTCCTAGTAATTTACCACCTGCTATTCCTAATATTTGACAACTAACTGTGTATGGATGTACCAATAGTTATAATTTACCATGTATAGTAGACACTGGATCCACTACGGCAATATTACCCCTCAAATTTGTTAAAGAACTAAATGCTAAAGTTGAAACTATACCTACAGTTATTATTGGTCAGGCAAAAGGGGTGTTAAAAATAAATCAAAAATGTAAAATTTCTCTAAAAGTGGGTAAAATTACCAAATGTGTTAACTTTTTAGTGTGTAATACTAATTTGGAGTATGCTATTTTGGGTTTAAGGGAATGTTCTAAATTTAATTTAACTATAGATTGTAGAAATTGTACTGTAAAACAAGGAAGAAAAATTATAAATAAGAGTATATCCATACATAATGAGAAATCTCTTCATTTTCATACTGTGGATATGAATAAAGTACAACAAGAGAATGATTTGGTAACAATTGATTGTGATGAGAATTTGAATTTATATAATGATGATAATGTAATAATCGCTAATGAGAGTAGTGAGACTTTGAATTTATGTAAGAATGATAACGAATTACCATCTAGTTGTGAAAATTATATGACTACTCAGGACTTTTTTGAGAATGATAGAAATGATTATAATGTGCAACCTGATTATGGACAGTTCATAACTTCTCAAAATTTTCGCGATGTTAATAATTCTGATTCAGATTTAATTGGGGATTTAAATTTAATTCAAAATGATGATTTAAGGGAGATAGTTCAAAATTATAGGGATATTTTTGCAAAACATAAATATGATGTGGGTAGGATTAATATTGAGCCACAACGCGCTCTTCTAAAATCTGACCTACCTGTATCTTTGAGGCCCTACAGAACTTCCCCCTTAGAAGAAAAAGAAATAAAAAGTCAAATCCAATCTTTATTAGCGGCTGGACTCATAAAAGAAAGCAATAGCCCATATTCTGCCCCTATCACTTTAGCTATGAAAAAAGAAGAAGGCAAAAAGACCCGATTATGTATAGACTATAGGAAATTAAATTCAATAATTAAGAATGATGCAGAACCCTTGCCCCGTATCGATGAAATTTTAGATAAATTGAGTAGTGCTCAGTACTTTTCAACTTTAGACTTAGCCTCTGGCTACTGGCACATACCAATACATCCAGCTGATACCGAAAAATTAGCTTTTGCTAGCAACTTTGGCCTCTTTGAATGGCTAGTTCTTCCGTTCGGTATAAAAACAGGCCCCCCAATATTCAATAGAACTATTAGAAGGATACTTAACAAATATAAAATAGATTTCGCGTGTCACTATTTTGATGATATTATAATATTCTCCTCCTCTCTAGAAGAACACTTAAAACACTTAACTCAAATCTTTGAAATCTGTAAATTAGAAAATATTAAACTTAAACTTTCTAAATGTAAATTAAGCCAAAATAAAATTAATTTCTTGGGCTACGAAGTCACCAATGGGACTTTAACTCCAGCTAATGCAAATATTGAGACCATTCAAAAATTAATACCCCCCTCTAATGTTAAAGAATTACAACGATTTTTAGGTTCTATTAATGTATACCATAAATTCATAGACAAATATGCTGAAATTAGATACCCCCTTAATAAATTACTTAGAAAAAACACAATATGGGAATGGAACTCAGAATGTCAGGACTCTTTTGAAAAACTAAAAAATGCCTTAATTGCAAAACCAATCCTCAAAATTTATGACCCAAAATTGCCCCTCCACATGTTTGTAGACGCCTCTCAGGTAGCGGTGGGTGCAGTTCTAAAACAACCTGATAAAGATAATTTCTTGCACCCTATTGCTTACCATTCTAGAATTTTGAAGAGTTATGAGCAAAACTATTTTATAACCGAGCTAGAGTGTTTAGCAATTATAGATACTCTTGATAAATTCTATCACTATTTCCATGGAGTCAAATTTACAATCCATACCGATCACGCATCTCTAGTATGGTTGAAGAGCGTTAAGAACTTAAGAGGTAGACTTTTTAGGTGGTCACTTAAACTTAGCATGTTTGATTACGAGATTAACTATGAGAAGGGTTCAACAAATGTCGAAGCAGACATGTTGTCTCGAAATCCTGTTGCTTACTTCAATCAACATCTGAGTTTATTGTTGGACAGAAAAGAAATCATAGAGATGCAAAACAAGGATAATGTCTGTGATAAGAAATATAAAAAAGAAAATGGGATTATTATAATTCAGAGAAAGGGATTCAAAAAAATAGTAGTACCAATGTCATTGAGGAAAAAATTACTCCATATTGCTCATGATAATTTTGGACATTTAGGAATCCAAAAAATGCTTAACTTAATATCCCCTAACTATTATTGGCCTAATATGACTATAGACATAACACAATTTGTTAAACATTGCGACACCTGTCAAAAAAATAAAAAACCAAAACAAAAAAGATTTGGCTTGTTACAAGCTATGCCAGCCACAGATCAACCTTTTGAATGTCTTTCTATTGATACTGTGGGTGGATTTAACTATTACAACTCAACAAAAAAATTCTTACACATAATAATAGATCACGCAACTAGATTTGTTTGGGCTTTTCCTTCTAAAAATGTTACTACTGAAGCATATACAAACTGTTTAAAGCAAATTTTTAATGTTCAAACACCTCAAAAAATACTGAGTGATAGACACAAAGCTTTTAGGTCTCCAAGATTCAAAAAATTCCTCAGAAAACATCATGTTCAACAACGTTTTACATCATCACACCATCCACAGACCAATGGGAAGGTAGAGCGCGTTAATCAGACGATAGTTACCAGGCTTAAAAGTAAAGTCAATTCCACTTCTTCTAAAATACCTTGGACAAGATTATTAGACCAAGTCATTCAAGAATACAATAATACCCCGCATTCCATAACTAAATTCCCACCTGCCTACTTATTTTATGGTCAATTACCCTATCAATCTCCTTTAAAACAAAACTACTATCCTACTGTCAGTAAAGCACTCAAAATTGCGAAAGCGCGAACTCGTGAATTTCATCCTAAAAGTAAAAGACTATATGATAGAAATTTTGTTGAATCCCCATTAAAAATACAAGATTCTGTAATTTATGAAGAATTTAAGTATCCTAACACTCGAAAATTAGAACCTACTTTCTCAGGACCATATAAAATTATAAATAAACTTTCTGAAGTAACTTATGAAATAGATAAATTTAATTATGAGACAGGACTAAATTCAGTTATTGTACACGTTTCTAAATTAAGACCCTATTTTTCACCAAATGATTTCAGAATGTTTCATGAGCAACCCATAAAACAAACAAAACCACAACCAACATCACCACCACAATTGCCATCACAAACTCAAACTAAAGTAAAAACCATAGATTAAATTCTAATTCTTTAGATTTTTTTTTTCTTTCATCAATAGTTTTCAACATTACCAAGTATGACCTTGGGGCGCCACGAGGATATTACTTGTGTTTGGAAGCTTTTGGGATTAAGTAGACAATCTATGCAGGCATAGGATGTGTATTTGATTTTGGGAGTTTTCAGATTGAGGTTGAAAAATGAAAATAAATATTTGTAATTTTATATCAAGTTTATATCAAAATAAACTATATTTATTTTATTCCATTGTCTTAACCAATTGTTTACAAAAACAGTAAGAATTGATAATATTATTATAATAATATAAACATAGAAAATTGATAATTGTGATGAGATTTTGTAGTGATTGTGTAGCAATAGAAAATTAAGTACATAAACAAATTATCTTTTATTCCTATTTATTTTCTTTATTTTACCATTCTAAGTTTATCAAATGCAGGTCTATTCATCAAGAGTATCAGAGAGATTAATTATTGTAAAGAAATACTGGTTGAGAGTCCACTTTCTAAATATTTAGAGTTAAATTTATTTGGACTTTGGAATTATTATTATTTTTTTTTTTAATGTTTCGGCTGGCAAAAATAGTTTCTTATATAAGTTAAAAATAAGAAAATTATTAATTGCTATGTATTCTTTTTATCCTCAACCATTATTTTCCGTGTCAATAAGTAAACAATCTGTGATATTTTCTTAGAATATAATATTGTTATTAAGTATTATTATTGCTATTATTCAAGTATACTGTTGAGAATTTTATTATTATGATTATGAATTGAAAGTATTATATTATTTATTAAAGAAAAGAGAGAACATAACTTATAAGGGAAACGTTATGATATTTACTAAAACAAGTGAGAAGTTGTAAAAGATGGTGAGTCCCAATTAGAATGGGAAAAGGAGCTCAAAAAAGAAGTTGATAAACAAACGTTAAAAGGTAGTTGAATAATTACTAGGAATTTGTTTATTAAAATAAAACTACTATTGTGATGACAAATAGTATTTAAACATAATGTAAAGAGTTTAACAGGCAGAGTAGTCAAACAAATTTAGTAAAAAATATTTATTGCAGCTGAACTTTTTACTTAAGGACTGTATCACTATTTTTGCTAAAGGACTTTTATGACCTACGAACTGATTAAGCCAATGGGACTTAAAATTCTACTTGAAGTAAATAAAGTGTTAAACATTACTTGATTGGAAATATGTTTGTGATAAGAGAAATGGAAATACACTAAATTTCCATAAGATAAAAGAATTTGTTGTTATTTATTACTATAGTTTTATTATTTCTTATTATTTATTTCTTATTGTATTTATACTTATTCTTTATTTATTATTGTGTTTATATTTTTCTATGCACTTACAAATGGTAAGTGATGTTGTAACCATTATTTGTATTCTTTTACAGGGGAAATGCTCTCAGCTAAATTTAAATGCTCTTAGTATTTTTTTTTCTCTTGCATTGCTAAATTTTACTTTTCCATCTCTTCGCTGACGTCTCTAAAATTTTCAGTATTCAAAAATCAACTTCCAAATTTATTACAAGTCTGTTGTCTGAAATTGTAGTTAATTAACCACAAATTTCATACAAAGTCTTTGGGGAGGGGGGATAATATTACAAAATTTAAATTTTTGCGCCAAATTTAAAGTATTTTATGTAAATTTTCCTTTTTCAGTAATATTCCGTATATTATACCGGCTTATTAAATTAAAACCCAAGTCTATTAATCTCTAAGATCTTAATTCATATTTATTCCAAATTGCGTAAATCTAAAAATGGCTCGATTATTTATATTTCTTTAATAAAACTTTTATTATTTAAATTCCTATTAAATTCTGCTATTAAATCCCGGTATATCATATTCCCCTTAAATCTTTATTTAACTGCTAAAATATTATTCTGTCTTAAAAAAAAACCTACTTATTTCAATTTATTCTTTTATTTAAAATATCCAGGTGTAATTAAAATATTTCAAAGATTAAAACTTCGCAGACATAAATTCATTTCTTTTATCGTCTGAAGAGGGAAAAAGGGGTTATTTTTGCATAATCTCGACTACAGATTTTAACATTTGTTTATGCTTTAGATAGCTGGTGCGAGGATATAAGAATTTTCTAGAACAATCTTTTCAGCAGAGTATAAATACGAATGGCGGGAACCAGAGAGAAGGATATAGCATATAGTAGAGGAGCTGTGAGTTTAGAAGTTTTGTAGTTTTTAGCATGTAGAGGTGAACGTGGTGGATTGCAGTCGTAGCAAACTGGATATTCAATGTGATTGCTCGATGGAGGTAGTAAAATGTTGGATGAATACTGTTTATTATGTGAGTAGAATGAGGAAGCAACGGTATCGTAATGGGCGATAGATGTTAGATATTAACGGATTAAATACTAGAACGCAGTCAAGAGATGGAGTGATTTTAAACTAATTGTGACAGGAAGAATAGACTTTATTCTTTTTACCATGGAAGGAGAGAGCATCTTCCCTAGATTTAATCGAGAGTGTGGAAATAAAGTGAATAATGCTCCAAGCGACTGCCTTATGTTAATTCTTCATTTTTCTTTAGTATTTTAAAACCAATCGGCTGCTACCTGTGTTGTGTAGGAATGGAAACCCTCATTTTTTTTTCGACAATACAAACTACTTGCCGTCAAAACGTCACATGTATATATATATATATATATATATATATATATATATACATATATGTATATATGCATATATATATATATGTATGCATGTATGTATATATGCATATAGTATATATCTATATGTATGGATATATATATACGTATATATGCATACATATATACATATATATGTATATATAACACTGGCGCTCGGCTAACCGAAAAGTACCAAAATTTTAATGTTGCCTTGTTTAAAAAAACGCCGCTTAAAATGGAGCTAGTTGTATTGTCTTCTGAACACCTCATTTCGTGACTTTTTAAACAATTTTTAATACTGATTTTATTGTTATTATCTCTTCTTTGTAACATTAAAGTTACTTGGGTGAGAGTATGCGAGCGAGTATGTGCAAGGGCGTAAGTATATGAAATGTATGAAATTTGTCACAGTATGAGGACAGTTCTATAATAAGATCCACAAATAGCAAATTTTAGCGAACATGCATTGTACGATAATTAACTTCATTGCGATAACTCTCACACAGCAGTAAACAGTTCATTTCCAACATTGTTATGACGCGAGTGCTAGTGACGAGTACATTTGTGTTTTATAATGTAGAATTAGCAAACTAGCCATTTTAATCAAACACTATAATTTAAAGTTGCTGGTTCAGAATAGATTTCTTTTTTTATTAAAAAAAGATGGTTCCTGAAGAATTAACAGATTTCGTAAAATACTCACCGGTTCTAGCGCGTAGTCGCCCACAGCCTTTGGAAAATTCTAGAAGATTAAAATAACTTGGTAAACTTTGGACGACTCAAAATAAAATGCTTTTGGGGAAATTTTATGTGTTTTAATCTAGAGCAGAGGTTCCCCAAACCTTTAGATTTATGTATCACTAAGTCGAACTTCAAGTTTTCGCCGTACTAACGTTATCAAAGACTGACATTTAAAATGCTGTGATTGTATATCTAAATTAATACTAAAAATAAATCCCTAGTTATAACTTAATAGTAGATTCGTTTCTCAAAATATGTAAACAATTGTATAAGAAAATTCTAAAATAATATTATACCCGGAATATAAGAATCTTTTAATAAATTATACATTCATATGTTTCATAGCATTTTCCAAATTTATTTTTTTATGTAAAAACTACACTACTTTTGATTTATGTATCCGATTAATTATTGGCTAAATATGTAAGACGGTAAAAAATGAGGCGATTCTTTATGTAAGAAGTAGAACCACAGACCAGACTTAAAGGAAAACTGCTTTCAGTTATTCTATAATTTTTTGTATAAACTTCGCATACCAGTACCTAAATGCTCACGTTTTAGATCTGGTACGCATACCATAGTTTGGGAAAACCTTATCTACAGAATGGTCACTGAACATTTAATGAAATTTGATAAATAGTTAAATTGTTACAAAATAAAATAGCCGGTGACTACTTTTTAAATTTCTTGTAGTACATATTCTCACATAATGAAGTTTAGATTATTGTTAAAATATTAAAAGCTTAACCTATGTCAGTGTGCAATATGAATCTGAAATCTGATTTTATTCTTTGTCATCCGAAATTTACTATATTGGTACGGTTAGGGTCGGTTAGATTTATTTTTGTTTACACCAAAACGCATGTAGAAAAATTCACGAAATATAGTTGAAATGAAAAATGAAATGTGAAACTGAAGTTTTTTATTTATGCAAAATAATTAAAATTTCAATTTAAAAAATAGAAGAAAGGGTAATGGTTCTATAAGGATATCAATGTTTACGTGATATTTTATATAATTATTAAGTTAAATGTATGCCAAATTTTACTTTATGTTTTAAATACAGTTGTTTATAGCTATTCCATTTAAAAGACTTTAAGATTTCATTTTTATGATATTTCTCACCGTAGTGCGAACTGGTGATTGTATGCAATAAATATGCGTCGTATTAGATTATTCTCCCTTTTTATATTACAAGATCACTTCCATGTAGCACCCCTCAATATATCCTTCGTTCGGATATATCACTCTTTTTCCGTAGCTCTCAAATAAGTTTTAACTAAATAATAACTAAAAATAAGTTTTACCTGGACTGCAGTTTTAAGGAGCTTTAGGTAATGCCAGTTACAAAACGTTTTACTCAGCATCATTTCTTTTATTATGAAAACTGAGGTGCGTGTATACATTAATGCATTCCAGACGAATGTACAGTAGGGTGTCCATAATAAATCAATTTTCGATTTTTTTTTTTTTTTTTTTTGGGGGGGGGGGGGCAAAAAGTTGTCAATTGACTAGAAAATGAGATTGGCAAAGAATCAGCTCATTTGTATAATATTAACCCGTGCCTCATTGAGGTTTAATTGTGAGAAAAGTGTGATTTTGCACAAAAAAGTGCTGTTTTTCCTTCATAAGATGAATACAATTGAACCTATAAACATAATGTAGGTCTCATTTTATAAAAAAAAGGTTTTGTTTTGAAGAACCACACACTATTTTTTTCTAAAAATGTATATATTTAAAAATATGCAATTTTTCAGGGCCAGACTTCATCCGAATTCTAAAAAATTACTTTTTATGAAAATGCGAAAAAAAAGTAACATTCCATTTCATCTGCTTTCCACCTTTTGTTTTTCTCTTTCATGTAGTACATAATAAAGGGAGGAATTTTAAAAAAAATCCAAAGAAAATGAAAAAAATCTAATTTTTAACAGAAAGGATTAAAAAAGGGGGCAAAGAAAGTATAAAAATGAGAACAAATAATGCTCAAATGCATTTTATTATTAAAGTTGTGTTACAAGAATGGAAGCATAAAAAAGAAAAGAAATTATTATCCCTTACAAATGTCACGTTAACCCCTTCCAGCACAGAAAAATTCTGTTCGTAAAATAATAAAATGATTGGCTATACTGGAATTTACAAACGATTTTTTTAGAAATTAAAAACCCATATTACTTTAACGTTTCATTGTAAAATGAAAATTTTATAAAATATTCTTCGTGCCATTTGTAAGTTTGGTATTAAAATTAGGTGGCCCGACGTGGGACCACTGCGCCGGAAAAGATGAAGGTAGTAATGGCTTAGATAAGGTATCTTTTGAAGAATCTTGAAAAGTTTTTCTACATTCAGATACAACTTTTAACATATACTGTTTTTGTTTTTCGTCTTTTGTTAAACAAGAATTGAAATCTCGGGTTAATTTTATTCTATCAGCTGTGTCATTGACAACTTTAAAACCATTCACTGTTTTTTGCTTTCAAATAAGCTTTATTTTCACACCATACATTAGGATCATTGTTTAAAAAATGCTTATTAATAAAAAATCTCTTTAAAAAAATTTACAGTTTGAAATGGAACAAATACATCGACTTCATTGTTAAATAATCCACTTCGTTGAAACCTTTTGTTATTCTTAAATTCCTATCATCATCATAATTTCTTCTTCAAATGACATTAATTTTACAGTCATGCTTATGTTGACTTTTTTTTCCAAAGTATCATCTAAAAATGAAAATGCAACTTGATCCGAGTTAAGATACCAAAGGTGGTTTATCATTTTAGCGAGTGCTTTGTCTGCAACATATTTATCAATTTTTCTTTAGTGAACAAGTGATTTTATTATTTCCAGGTCTTGGATTGGGGGCCAGAGTGGGAGTGGGAGTATTGAAGCCCGCTTTTACATAAACATTGATTAGAAATAAGCAAAGGTCGCTAATACCTACTTTTTCTAAATTTGTTATTGAGAGATGATCCCTGAAACAATGTACACTATATGGCCAAAGGTGACCGGTCACGTGCGATTTTTGATGTTTTGTTAAATATCTAGAAAAATACATGAGGAATTAACCTGACATTGCAGGTGTGCAAACAGTATTGTATAGGTCATATATTTCCGCGAAGATTTTTTCCCGAAACCCCACAGGGGACCGTAAAAAAATTTGAAAAAGAACGAATATCTTTTGGATAACCCTGTAAAAACTAATGGAGCAAAAGCATTTAAACTCGATATTATTAATAAGTGGATTATTGTAATATACTGTGTTCATTTGTATGAGGATAGCATGCATACGCGTAGAGAAATTATGGTTTTTATAAAAACAGTCCCAAATTTTGCCAAGTTTTTTGCTGATAATTTGCAGAGTTCTTAATATAAAAAAAAGTTCTTTTCAGAAAATATGGCAAACAACATTGTACACAATACTCCGCTATCGGAATGAAAGAATAATAAAACTTGGATGAAAAATGAGCAGGTTTACTAAAAAATGTTTCATTGCGCATGCGCGAATGCAATTAAAATATAATGTACATAATGTGTTACATAAATGTATAGAGCAACTTTTGTAAAAGTCTCAAAAACATAGTTTTAAAAGTCTGATAATAATCGTTTATAGAATAAGCTCAAAATTCGTTGTTCCCAAAATGAAGCAAAAACATAAAGGGTTTTATCCATATATCCATATTTTAGTGCCAATTTAGCATACACAATATTGCACGTAATACTGTATTTGGATACAATCCCTCATCTTTTTACTTCATTTTGAGAACAACGGAATTTGAGCTTATTCTATAAACGATTATTATCAGACTTTTCAAAGTATGTTTTTGAGACTTTTACAAAAGTTGTTCTATACATTTAGCTAACACATTATGCACATTATATTTTGATTGCATTCACGCATGCGCAATGAAACATTTTTTAGTAAACCTACTCATTTTTCATCCAATTTTTATTATTTTTTCATTCTGATTACGGGGTATTGTGTACAATGTTGTTCGTCACATTCTCCGAAAAGAACTTTTTTTTATATTAAGAACTCTGTAAATTATAAGCAAAAATTTGGGACAATTTTTATAAAAACCTTAATTTCTCTACAAGTATACATGCTATCCTCATAAAAATGAACACAATATATTACAGAACGCCATTTATTAATAATCTCGAGTTTAAACGCTTTTGCTCCATTAGTTTTTACAGGGTTATCCAAAAGATATTCGTTCTTTTTCAATTTTTTGACTGTCCCCTATGGGGTTTCTGGAAAAGATCTTCACGGAAATATGTGAAATATACTATATTGTTTACACACCTGTAATTTCAGGTTAATTCCTCATGTATTTTTCTAGATATTTAACAAAACGTCAAAATTCGCAAGTGACTGGTCACCTTTGGCCATATAGTGTATTTTGAGAGAATAAATGGCCTGTGCCATGCATCTGACATGATTAAAAGCACCGGGTGTTCTGAAAAAAAGTCTTTTGGAGGAAGATGTTCTATAAAAATTAAACAAAGTTCGATAAACTCTTTATAATCATCCCTGAGCTGTTAATTTTTAAAAGGTCCTGTAAGAAAATTTGAAATTTCTTCTGAATTACTATTTATATCTAGTATTTCATCTTTAATAGCATTTTTATTCTTAGTCTGGTTTAATTTAGACCACCCAATCAGATTTTCTTTAAATATCTGGCTGAGGGGCAGTGTTTATGCCCACTTTACAATCAAACACAGCTTTTACGATAACTTCTAAATTATGGTGGGTACATGGTAAATACAGAAGACTTCTCCTTTAACAATTACTATAGGAAAATGCAGATTCCTCTGAGGCGACCGGTGTTTACAGCAGGAGTATCAAAACATATTTCTTGGATTTCACCAACTTCCTCCAACTATTCAACTGCTGAAAGTACAGCTTTCGCCTGAATTATTCCGATACTATTTTCAAGCTATGGAACTCGTAGTAACTGTTCTTCATCCCCGCAACTAATTAAAACTTCTATACACTCAACATTTTCTGTATTAAAAAATTATGAAGCAGTTTCCATCCCAGTGAAGAACACTTCTCTGTAAACCGGAATTTTTAAACCTGTTTTTGATGAGCTCAGTTCTCTGTTTACGAAATAGATATTTGTGGAGTCGATTGCACTTCTACTTAAAATTAAAGTCCGGTGGTTAATTGGTAGATGTACTCTAAGTCTAGCAGCTTCTCTGGCGTTCAGTTTCACTTATCAAATATTATAAAATAAAATACATAAAACTTAACAATTACATGGTAGCTTAATGTCGTGATTTGATGAGACATGTGGCCAATTTAAAAAATCTTACATTTCTGCCATCATATCGAAAGGGGGAGGGGGTTTTACGGAATGTTTCGTCAATTTTGAAAATAGATAACGATAACTGGCAACAAAAACAGCCTTGTAATAAAAAGAGAAATTCAGAGGTTCAACAGCAATACAAATCGAGAAGCTCTTTCTTACTAGACACAGAAATAGATAACTAATAATCAATTATAATTTATGAAATATTTTGAACGTTACAAAAATTGCTCACTTATTTTTGCCTGTTAATGCAAATAATACAAAAAAATTATCAAAAGTAATAAAATTATTAATTTGTCATTTTTCATTTATGTTTCAAAAATGCAGAGTTTGAGGGTATGGTTCACGAGCTGATCTGAAAAATGCTAAATGTTCATTAAATATAAGTTTTGATGAGAGTAAAAGTTCAAGGCAACAACAGTTTCAATGAAATAAAACAAAAATTAGGTTTCTAAGACAAATAGTTTTCACTTAAAGAAAGAAAAGCTACAACTTTTTGCCAAAAATTGCAAATTTTCATTAATTCAACCTCAATGAGATACGGGTTATTATTATTCAATTGAGCTGAATCTTTGCCAATCTCATTTTCTAACTAATTGGCAACTTTTAGGAGGGTCCCCCGGAAGAAAATGTTTAAAAAAAATTCCCCATGTTGCTTGTGACCAGCCTAATATACACTGTACAGTATTTATTTGTCGATTACCATCTTCATTAGTCTTTAATACCCCGTTATATCGCGCATTTGGATATAGAGCGTTTTTTTTTCTTTTCTTTTTTTTTTCTTGCTTATCAAAACAGGCGCGATATAATGAAAAGCGACTGAACTAAATTCTCTGAATTGATATTATTGTTTTATACGAATGTAGCTCAAAATGAAGAAATTGATGAAAATAAGTATGGATGGGCGAATCACAAATTAAAAATAACGATTGTTTTTTGGAGTACATTTTGATGAAGCTAATTAATAGCTTTAAAGAATGCAAGACTTTAAAAAAAGAACGAAGTGGTTTACAACATAATATCTTAAGCTAATAAAATATATAATGTTTTACCGTACATATTTTATGTATTGAAGGTGAGATGACTGTGAACGCAATCTGGGTCACATTATAAATATTCCTTTATTTAAAGGAAAAACACAATCAGACAAACTCAGTACTGGTGCAGAATACTTTTATTGCTTGTTCATTTCAAGCGTAGTGAGTGTACAACATTCTCCAAAATATAAATATATGTTTTTTTTATATATTTAATATATGTATATTATACAACCGTATTTTTGTTATACGACAAAACAGTTCGAGTGAGCTCCATAAAAGCATTATTTATTTTCATCATACAGCGAAAAATAAATGTTCTTGTTCATTAGCTATGCTGTTTTATAACATTTTTGCACTGTAAGCTCTTACAGACTGGGAAAGGAATTTATCAGTATGCAAGAAGACACAAGTGCATGCGCACATTTAACACATATTGTGCATAACAACCACAATTTAATAAATCAGTCAGCATTATACCAATGCAGTAGGTATAATAAAGTTTGAAAAGGAAAATTAAAGGAGATTTTTTGACACCTCGCTGGTCCATAGCTAATAAAACCTGAACCAGAAATTTGTTTAATAACAATGTAAAGAGAAAAAGATAACTGCAAAGAAATAAGTTATATGTAAATAAAATTTCTAGTTGGTCATGTGTTTTTATAAATACGCAATGCAACTAGGAAAATTCTCTTACATGACCACAACCTGTTAAGTCAAATCTGCTTCAAACGATATAATTTTAACTAATTAAAGTATGTTCATTTATTTTAATACATTAATACAATTAAAAAATATAAATAGAAAATTCTCAAGTCAAGATTTTCGTAAATAACATTAGTCTTGTTCCAAAATTGCCGAATAGGTACATCGAGTTTAAAATGGCAAAGATTGGTACCTCGAAAACCCAGATTTGTCTAATAATATAGGGAAAATATTCATAAGTAAAATGGGAATAAAATGAGAGTATAATGAGTCGCCCAGTTCCGAAACTCGTTATGGCCAAAATATTTTTTTCTGTAAATTGTTGAAAATTTTAGCACTATGCAATGCACACATTCCAGAAGACATGTCCTTATTATACAGGTTCTAAATGTTCTTATTTTTCACATAAAGATCAAGTTAAAAACCATGTACAGTTCCAGAACGCGTCAAGTTCACATCAACAACACTTCTACAGTTCGTTGTGTCCGCCACTGAATTACTTGACCAAAAGTCGTTATGTCCTATTGCCCTTTACTATTCACTTACACAATCCGTTACATTTGTTGGTATGTCCAAAAGAACTCAGCCTTATTAATATTCTTTAAAAATTCCCCATTAGTTGTAAAAAAATCATTCTTCTGTTTCCTGTTGTTGGTCAGTCCAATATTTCCCATATCGAATTTTTGAAGGATTGAAAGAGAAGTTAGGTCCAAATCAATCATTGTAAATACTCAAGGTCATGCTGCATTTTCTTAACAATGTGGAACTGCTTTTAAATTAGACACAAATATGGAAGTACGACTGGAAAACAGCCAAACAGGACATTCCAAAAGATGGAAAAACTCCTGTTGTGCCAGGGTTTGTAAAGCTGTTGCCTTTTGTTACTTGATTTTATAAGTAGTTTTATTGAATGAGGTGAAATACACATAATGAGTTTTGCAACATGTTCCAAAACTGCTTATGTCCAAATTAATTTTTTATTTTGAAAATAAATCAAAATTATAATAGTTTTGACCGTAGTCTTCCAAATTCGTAAAATATAATACAAAGATCAAAACCAAGAATCAAAACAATACCAACATTTTTAGGATTGTTATTTTTTTTCTGCAAAATTCCAATTTTTGGATATAACGACTTTTGGAAAAGGACGACTCAAATGAGAATGTAATGTCTACTAGTTATTTATTGAAGGTTTACACCGCTATTAATTGATATTTAATTTTTTTTTAATTTAACAATTTTAACACTATAAAAGGCAATTTACTTAAGAAAATGACAAAAAATTAACAAAATTTTTTTTTATAAATAACAAAAGCACTTGTAATTATAATATTTTAATCATAAAACGCTGCTTGAAATATATCAGCTGCTGTATTATTTTATGAAATTGTGGCTGATTTCGCTTAGCTACATAATATTAACGTCTAGTTCCCTTGGAAGATGTTTCTCTTACTTTGAAAAAATCAAACATAATAGAGGAAATACAGGAAAAAATATTTTTCCAAATAAAATAACAAAACAGAGCATTTTTCAGAAAATATAAAATAGCTACAATTCACACAAACATTTTCAATATCTTAAACATGAATCAAAAGTTGTTTCTTGGCGTAATCAGTAATGAATTACAGAAAAAATATCAATTAATTATGAAAGTAGATCCCAGCTCTTTCATAACTGCAAAATTTAATACAATAATGTTCAGAATAAATGCATGCTTCTGTTTCAAATATTTTAATAAATCATAACGTTTTAATTACTGCTTGAAATTTTTATATTACAACTTAAATTGAGAATATTTTACAATGCTTCATAATGATATTTATCATTACGTCAGTTGCGAAGACACAAAATACTTTATGACAAACGTCAGAAAATTTGGTGAAAGTTCTAAAAATGGCTTAAAAATGGTTAAGATTTTATTACCAGCAATACAACAGCAGACAACTTTGTACATATATTATGTGAATTTTGTTCATCCATCTCGAGCGTTATTTATTTAATTTCATCAAATTGTACTTTTATTTTTTTTAATGAGGTTTTCCCAGTCATACATTTGCCATTCGACTTTCGCTTTAATTTAAATTTTCAACTAGTAAAGGAAAACACAGAAGACACTTTCAATGTTAGATAGATACAAATAAGAAAACACATAAGGAGGCTTTTATAGTTATGAAAAAACACCATTATACGGAGTATTATGAATATGCTTAAAGAATTTATTGTTCTTAAATATAATAGAAAATCGGAAAAGAATGTACAGAAATTTCAAATCGATTCTTAAGCTCAGATTGATGCATTAAAGAGGGACAGGACGGAAGGATATAGATAATTAATAGTAGTAGCAGTTATTTCGACGAAAATGCATGAGTACATTAAAAATAAATAAATAATGCCTATCAGACTTTAAGTTTAAAAAATCGCATGATAATGAACCTATCTATTTTTTTTTTATAAAAGTCTTGTCAGACATAATTAAAACCCAATGAGAAGCTATGCATTTAAAGAAATTATATTCTTTTTCGTCAGGCAGTATATATTTACCATAAAAATGGCAGGAATTGTAAAGTTGTAGCTCAAATGAACTTCTCTTAATATAGTTTTTTAAACAGCATGATAGTGATTAAGTTTTATTCTATCTATGACAGACTGAAAGAATTTTGATTGTTTTTAAACTTTGGAAACTCTCTGTACAGACTCTCTTTGCTATATCCTTTAATGATAGCAGGTGGAAATTTTTTGGATCATAAAACTGAGAATGTACCGTTACTACTAAAGCAGCAACAGTAATGTACTAAAAAACTGCAAAATTTAATAATTCGACTAATATTTTTATGATTATGTACTTGAAATACCAGCTATTCAATCATTGTGGGATTCATTAAATCACAACACAGTATATTTACAACGCCCATAAAATAAAGCTTATTTAATTACATTAAAAATAAAAACTATTCTACGCATCGGGATAATTTTATTTTTGCTCTTTTGCGATACTTCCGATACATACCTGCAAAATGCATAGCTTTTCTTTTGTTTTTTAAATGCTACAAAATATCTTTATTTATTTTTAATTTTATAGGGAGAAGAGACCACACCAGTTTCTTAATGATTTGTGCCTAAAAAAAGTCTTTTTTCTTTCTTTTTTTTTTTGCAATGAAAATTTATTTCTTGAAATGCGTCAACTTTTATTTCTCAAAGATTCCAACACGTATCCTTACTATATATAATAATAAAGCACACATAATACAACATATATTAAAACACACATACAGACATAAATAACGCCTGCACTCAACAGTTAAAAGTATATATAAATATTATACACATACATACAATAAATACAATAAACCCAACTGGGATTAGTGAGAAATTGCAGACTCAGGTATCGGCCGGAGTAGCTCAGTGGTTAGAGCAGCAGTCTTGTATACTGTGGTCCCGGGTTCGATTCCTGGCTCTGACTAATTTTTCACTCCAGTTGGGTTTATTGTATTTATTGTATGTATGTCTGTATAATATTTATACATACCTTTAAGTATCCCTACTATTTTTTGTATATCAGTTTCTCCTTATTTGTTTACTTACATTTTTTATATTTGTTCTTATGGATTATGATATCTGAATATTGTTGGGCTATAGTAGTAACGATAACAGCTGTCAAACAGTTTGGTTACATATTTATATAGATTAAAGTTTCTCAAAGTTTAATTGTGTAAAATAAAATAATACTGATGAATAAGGAAAATTGGTTAAATGTTTTATTAGAATGGGACTTCCTTTTGTTTTCTCCTCTTTTTTTGCTCTGCTTTTTTTTAATACAAATCATCCTCAATGTATATGATTCATAAATAGTTTATATAATTGTTATAAATGTAGCAATGTTTTCACAGGAAATGCTGTTCTTATGTTCTGTATCATTCTCTTTTACTGTTCAGAAACTTAGAGATTACTAGCGTCTGTTACAAGATTAAACAATTTTCGTTGAGGCATCATTGTTGACATGACATGTTAATATAGCTTTTTAGAGTACTTACTAACTCTGTAAAAGTTCATGAAGACTATGGTGTGATTTCATTTCAAGCAATTTAAAGTCGAAAACACATTGATAAGCAAAATAATGTCTCTACTTACAAAATTTATTATGAAAAATTTAGATATGACAAAATACCAATGTTCGTGTATTTAATTTTTTTTTAAATAAATATAATAGGGAACTTCTCCAGGATTTCTTAAAGCCAGCCTAAATTGTAAAAAAAGAATATATACCGTGAATTTAATAAATATAAGGACATTCATTATGAAATGTAAAAGACGATGTCATAGAACATATTTATTTAAAAAAGTAATTGCAATTAAGACACAAATTTATAATCTGAAATTCTGAAATTTGGTGAGATATGACCAAACAGTGCATGTAAAAAATTAAATAGTAAACAATATTAATTTTCCATATAAATAATGTGGCCACAGATGCTGACAAATCATATTTTTTACTTGTAACAGTCATATTTTTTAAATCACATTCTGGATGTGTAAAGTTGTTTCTTTTTTTTGTTTTCATGATACATCATTTATTTTTAATTATGTGTTTTAAAAAGCGAATGTTAGTTTCAATTTCAAAATGTAATATTGGTTATTTTGCTGTTTCATTTGATAAATAACTATTGTCACAGAAAATTAACTCATGAAAAACAATATATCTCCTAAATAGCTCAGAAAGAAAAATAACACTGAAAAATAATATGTCTTCTGAATAGTAAAAATGATAGAAGAAAAATCACTTTATTGTGAAAAGTGAAGCTTCTTAGCAGCTTGTTTGAACGCAGCAATACGTTGCATGCATTATTTGTGTAAAATATTTATTGTTATTATATAGATAACAATAAAAAAATCAAGGACATAAAGATCACATTATCAAATTGTGGGTAAAATAAAATCATTTAATGATTGTAAACTTGTAAATTTAAATGGAATAACATGTATTATCAATTACACAAAACTTCATTTAGCAGCGTAATTAATTTCAGTCTAATATTTCGTGTATTACAGATAATTTACGAAACAAAAGTCAGGTCTGTCTACAGCATCATTAGGAGCATAATGTAAAATGCAATTTTAATAAAGATTCCTCATTACCTGGGGAAATGCTGACGTGATGTTTGATAAGTCCAAACAAATATAAAATCATTTTTCCCTTTATCTGAAAAGCAATCGGAAAATTTAGCACAAGAATGTACGTTACTGGAATAATGATCTGCTTGAAGCATCCTGTGAAAACGATGTTTGTCCGCATAAAATCAATAGTTTAGGTTAGATTCCGTCGAACGATAGATATAGTAAATAAAAAAATCAAATTGTGTTCCATCAAATCATTAGAAAAATCTGTAGCTGTGAAAACAATGTTTGTCCGCATAAAATCAATAGTTTAGGTTAGATTCCGCCGAACGATCGATATAGTAAATAAAAAAAAATCAAATTCTGTTCCATCAAATCATTAGAAAAATCTGTAGCTGTGAAAACGATGTTTGTCTGCATAAAATCAATAGTTTAGGCTAGATTCCGCCGAACGATAGATATAGTAAATAAAAAAATCAAATTGTGTCCCATCAAATCATTAGAAAAATCTGTAGCGCAGTTATCTAAAGAGGCAAAATTTAGTCATACTGTCAGTAGTTTGGGTTCTTTCTGAGAAAACAAAAATTCCAAAAGCAAAATGAAAAAAATATAGACAGACGGCTTTATAGGCTTGCTTACAATTAATTTAAAAACATCTTTTTTTGAAGGGAAAGAAGAATGGGAGTTATTAATGGCTTTGCGGGGTAATGTCACAAAAAGAACATTTAATTTTTTTAGATAATATTTTACTGTATACTCAAACAGCGTGACAAGAAATAACCTGGACAAAGTTCAATTAAAACAAAACTACAACACTCCAATACTAAACCTTTACAATATGTACATAAGAAACATACCTCGGACCCAATTAATACAGATTGTTTAAGCTCTGTATTAATTATCTCCGAGCAAAATGTGATTCTTGCATTATATGCTGAAAGCATGAAAGGCGTGGGTGAAATAGTCATATATCGGAAGAAGGATCAACGAACAGCAAAAGAGGTCCGTGGATGCTAGCCTAACAAACGAAGAAACTCATAGTGTTCAACAAACAAAGGCAGACTTCAAGAATAGATGTTCCCCTACTCATGATCAGTCGCACAGAGAGTTTTATAGTCCAACTTGGCTATAATAGACATGCAATCGAATGTGGTCGAAGTACACATTTCGTCCATCAACACTCTTTGAAAGACAGCAAAATCCACAGTTGGTTGAGATGGGATATTTTCAACTGGCACAAACCCATTTGCTTTTTTTTTATGGAGGCGACAAACTCAAGCATCAATTGTATTGTATAAAACAACTTGGCTACTATTTTGCTTACATGGTTCAAAGAGTCGTTGGAAAATGAAAAGTGAAGCTAAGAGCAATACCCTGCATCTGTACAGGGAGGAATAAAATCACAAGAATGGTGCTAGTCACGTGGAACTTAAAAGCTCGTAATTTCTTCTGGACATAACACAAGCATAAAGTCTTTGAATCAAGTGTGTCAGTGTAATCGAAGACCTCACAAAGGGTTTCGTTTAATATTCCTTCCAAAACACATTATACTTTAATTAATAAATCCATAGCATTAATTGATAATTATTAAATTATTACATAGTTGGCAGCCCCATAAATTTAATTTTAGAAGGATTATAAGAATATGCTATTTTTTAATCAAATTAAAAATATTCAAATTAAGTTATTTATTTAAAAAAATTCAAAATTCCGAATTTTTTTTAAATTTTTAAATTTGAAAAAAAGAAATTAGCGGGGGTTTAAATTAATTTAAAATTTCTGAAAACAAAAAATTGTTTAAACGAAATTTAAAATGAGAAATTTCTTAAGAAATTAGTGAATGTTCAAGCAAAATTTCAAATTTTCAAATTTTCTCAAAACAAAACAAATTACTCAAACGAAATTTAAAATTAAATTTGTTTTTAATTTCACGGAAGTTTAAATAAAATTTAAAATTTTGCAATTTGTTATAAAAGAATTTTTTAATAAGAAAAAAATGTTAAAATATTTTTTAACAACTTTTAGCCTTAAAATGGCGAAAAACAAACAAATTTCACAATTGAATCTATTAGTTAATGAAATCTATTTCCGGGGGGAAAAGTCCAAACTCCGACGCCTGTCTTTGATCCAACAACCTTTTGAATAGCAGATAAATGCGTTACCTCGGATCCATATAGCCCACGCGAAAAAGACAGAAATTAAGGTGCTGTTTTAAAATGTAAATCGCAAAAATGTTCGAATGTAATTCAATTAATTCATTTCATTAAAATAAAATGAGACTTTTTGAAAATTTTATGACTTTTTGTGTTAACGGAAACATTCAGCAGTATTCAAAATTTCAAGTCTCTAACTTAAAAAGTTTCCGAGAACGAACTCTGTGACAGACAAACAGAGGAGTGGGACAAATGAACGGAACCCTAAAAGTCCTATTTAGGAGGAATGGGCGAAAATCTTATAGAAACTGTTACGGCCCGTTTCTGAATAATTTTTACAAACATTTCTCGTCTACATAAAACAAAAGGCAGCCGCTTTGGAAACTGAAGATTTCCTGAAAGTCACAAATCCATACTTTGTATGATAGTAAATTCTTTTAATTACTGAAGTTTAAAAGAAAAGAGTAAACTGAGACATTTGTCCGAGTTACTTTTTGTCACCATGTTTTATATGATTTATTATTTTGCTTTCAAATTGGAAAAGTACTGAAAAATTTCCCCTTTTATATTTATATGGGAGTATTATTTCCTGTCCTATTTTCTTTAATTTCGTATTTCATATAATCGAAGTAAATTAACTTCTTTACAATATGTACACATACACTTTGGCTATTTTCGTCTGATATAAAAAAAATTAAATTATTCATGTGGTTAATCAGGAAAAAAATAATGCTAAAAAATGTAGGTATTTGAAGTAAAAAGTGTTTAAGATAAAAATATTTTATTTCAATGATGATTCGCTAAACCTGGGTGATTTTTAAATTCTATGCAGCTTTTTTATTTATTACGGATCATTAGAAATGTATAAAATATTTTTTATGCTGGACATTGTTTCATTTTATCTAAAAAAGATTATTGTTTTAGGAACATAGATATTATAAAGATTCAATATATTTGAGCAGTTTCTAAAGTTTCAGGTAGAAGTAAAAACAAGCTGTGGTTATTTTCATTTTCAGTGTACTAATCTAATGCGGATATTGTACGGACAATAAAAAATTTCTTTACTTTACATGCAACAAAAATGAATTGATATTAGGGAACTAAGAATGTTTAAGAAAGTTTATTCTTTAGAAATGTCTTGATCAAAAATCTTCAAGAAACCTCATTCACAAAAATACGAAGAACTTTACATATTAAAGAAAAACATTTAAGTGCATAATTATAAATCCTTGAATAAGTGTTCTCATTTCTTCTGATGATACATTTTTGTGAAAAATATAATTAAGGCACCTTTAGAATTCTTTTCCTTTACGAGCTAGCTGATTGTGGTACTGAATTAGAATTTAAATGCCTATTTTAGTGAAAATACAGCTCTTCCGTGGTACAGCTCAAAAGCAAAATAATTTAACTAAGGTTAATCTAAAGCCAGTGCCCACCCGATATAAAAAATTCTGCATAGAAACAGGAAATCCCGCATAGTGTTTTACTATAAATAATAAATACAGTATAAAAGCTTAATCAGCATATTTTATAAATTTCGCTTATTCCTTTTTCATAAGCTTTTCATTAAAAATAATTCCTTTGTGTTTTTATACCTTAATTATAATTTTAATTAAGGAAAAAATGGCGCTTTCCGTAACGTACAGTACTTTTAAATACATAAAAAACCTACTGCAGAATTTTTACGGAGTCACCAATGCATCGTAAAGCACAGAACTTTCTCGATTTAATCTTCATCTCACCTATAACGCGAGTTTCTTAGTCTGTTCCAAATAGATCACCAAAAATTTCATAAATTTAACCCATAAGTTTTAGCTCAAACAGTGTTAAAAATGTCCTATCAAGTTTAATAATCGTTTTAAATAATTATTTAAATTAAATCGTTAATAAGGGTTTTATATGAAAAATAAAAAATAAAAACATTTTAAATCGTCACTGTCAGCTTACGCTATCCCTCACCCATATACGATAGCTGAAAAAAAGATAGAAGGAACAAAATTTTGTGATAGGAATTAAGTGAAAGAGATAATTAACTTCATTAATTTAGCACAATTATTCTAACTGATAAAGAAATCATACGATTTACAGTTTTCCAACTGAGTGAAAAGCTGTCCAACCCAGGATTTGAACTTTGGCTTAAGATGTCAATACTTTGCCAACTGAACTATCCTGGACAAATAAAGTGGACATGTTCACTCACGCATCTAGTCTGTTATCTGAAGCAGCTCAACAGAATAAACCTGAGATAACGCACCTGCATAAAAACATTGGATACCTAATTACACAAATGTTCAGTACCAACATATAAAGTTTGTAACATAAATTGGAATCATCCTGTAATCGGATTACATACCTGTTGCAAAAAATAAAAATACCACATTTGACGCAAAGCGGCGACTGGTTCCTGTCTCATAGAAAAGTACCAAATAAACTTTTTTACTTGTGCCATAATCCCGCTTAAAGTGTCACAATCTTCACATGTCAGCGGGCGACGCTTTAACGAGGTTTTAACCAGATCTCACTTTACATTCCATTTAAAAATATTGTACGTTACAGGTGCTATGGTAAGTCTAAATTATTATTTTGTGTCAATCATTTAGGCATAACACAATTAATTTTTTTTTAATACGTACAGTGAAAAACGCTTATTTTCCAGCTAAACATAAAAACACTTACGAGCTAAACATAAATACAGTTATAAAACATAATTGAAATTGAAGAAGGAAATATTTAAAAAATAATGACCTATATTTTCGAAGAATTTATAGAAGTTACAGTTCTATAAATGTATGTCCCAATGATAATTTTAGTTTTAACTCTTTCAGGGAAAAGGTACTTTTATTCACAAAATGCTTAAATGATTGAGTTACACCAGAATTTAAAAACAATTTTATTTCAAATAATTAAAATCTTTTCTTTACGTAATTAATAAAAAGGATTTTTTCAAATATACCAAAATACTGGTGCCAGTTGGGCATTTAGGGATTAAAATTAAGTGGTCGAAAAAGTGAACCACCATCCTTTATTGTGTTAAGTAACATCAATCTCTTTGATACATAGAAATACTCGTATATAGCTAAACGTGGTCAAAACTTCAAATATTTGTACTTTCAGCATTGATGATAGATTTATTAACGTTTACATATTATGTTAATTTTGCATTTAAGAACGACCAGGTTTGTCTTTATATTATTTTTTTTTAAAAAAGTTCAATAACCTTCTATATAACAATTTCTACCGCATCTTCAAATTTTATAATTTTTATAATCATATTTCTTTTTTTTTTAAATCTTTTAAAGTCGCATTGTAAAATTTTTAATACAGTAAATTACTCAATTTAATTTAATTTGTACACTAATCACAAATAATAAAATTGTTTAGCGTAATATTACATTAATTTTCTGCAAAATGTCAATACCCATGTTAAAAGTAAAAAACGCAATTATAAATAAGAGAGCATTGAATACCATTATGGATCAATCAACTATCTTTTGCACTAAAACGAGCTATTTATTTATTTATCAATTTATGTATTGAAAATCTATAAATATTTAAATCACATTTTTATTTGGCACATTTCTTAGATAAATAAACCGAGTTTCCTTTACGTGAACAAGTCGCGCACTTTTTTGTTTCTAAGGCAATCTTTAGCTTCAACCATTTGCACTCCACTAAGTTCTACATTTGCCTCCTACACTAAAAAGTTCTAAAATACTTTTCAGACAACATGAAAACACCTAGTTATTGGATCAATATCTTTATACGATTTCACCATAGTGATTATGAATATAAAAGACATATTTCAAATTTGTTTAAAGAATATGAAAATTCTAATGATATGTGGAATCTTTTGTGTTACTTACAAACATTTTCAATAGAAAACTTCAAAATAATTAAAATGAAAGAACTAGACTGTGCCTATATATTTAGAAAATATTAGACAACATTACAAGCTCACGGATGAAAATATGGATGTTAAAAATGACAGACAATTCTTTTGGAGCTTCTAAAGCTTCATCATCAATGAAATGGTTGAAAATACAACAAACAAATATACATAAAAACTTGGAGAAAGCAAGTAAGGCACCCCGCTTTCCAGGATAAAATGATGGTGAATCTGAAAGCAACGGAATCAAGAACACCAGATATGGTTGACTTAACCAAGATGACCAATGAAAAGACGGCACCTAGTTCATTAACAGAGAAAATCCACTGATGATGGAGTTCCGAAACAGCTATCTTCTTTTTTTTTTTTTTTTTTTACATCCGTGCTCTTGACACGTTGTCTATTCGTTTCTTAACTTCAAAATAAAATTTTGGCCAATGCTATTTATCAAGGCCAAATTTATCCTAAGCTTTATATTTATGATTTGTTTTAACAGCCAGAAAATAAATGATCAATTTGAAGTACTGAACTGAAATCCTTGATATTAGCTTCCGCAGATAGTGTGGTAACATAAGAGACGTTTATTATGTTGTCCCAAAAGTTTATTTTGCAATTCACGTGATATTTTTAATCACGTGATAATTTCCATCAGCGAAAAAAATCCATTTTTGAAAAGATTGGTCACCTGGGACGAAAGTTGTATACTTTATGACAACGCGGGACGCAAACATTCTTTGTCAAGCTGAGACAAAGGTCCCATTCCTGTCGCTAATATCGGCTTTCACCTGAAGAAGTATTTGCTGTCTATTTGGTGGGATTGGAAGAGCGTTATCTACCACGTGCTACTTCTACAAAACCAGAACATCAACTTCGAAAAATAGGGCTCGCAACGCAACGAACTGAAGGCAGCAATAACCAGGAAACGTGACGAATAAGCAAATAGACGAGGCGTTGTCTTACACCATGACAACTCCAAGCTACACGTATCTTTGGAAGGCAGACACAATCTCCTTGCAACCGTTTGAGACTTTCTGACCCATCCTCCCTACTCTCTGGACATTACTCCGTCCTACTACTATTTGCTTCTTTTTCTCAAAAATTCCCTTCGCCAAAAGAAAATCGGCTCTTTGATTGACATAAAAAATTACCTCGATAAGTATTTTGTCAGTAAACCACAAATGTTTTGGAAAGAAGGCAGACTTCCGCAGAGATTGAAGAAGTTTGTTGGACAGAATGGCATTACACACTTCAATTAAATCTCGCCGTTTTCGAAACTTCGTATGGTTAATTTTTTTTATGAAACGAAATAAACTTTTGGGACAAACTAATACAAGGACAAGAAGAGGTGCAAAGAATAGTTGATTGAGTTTTATATTATTTAGTTGACTGAACAGAAAAATTTGCCTTCTTAACTTAGAGTACAAAACACACATGTAACAAAAATAATATGTTGGAGAATAAAATACTAAACCAAAAAAATAATTCAGCGATTGCAAGTACGCAATGAGCAGTTTACATAATTTTTATGATTATTTTGAAAGCAACATTCAAGCGCTCAAACACATGAATGTCTTCCTTTCTAAACTCGCTTTCTATTGCATTTAACCTACACTAGTTATATAAGTACACGACACACAATTAGCGTTAAATCATAATACTCGCATTGCATTGCACTGATAAATTAAATTAGGACTATCTGAAACGAATTAATCAGTTACAGCTATTGATATTCATCGAATCATGTAATTACTTGCGTACACAACTTTCAATGTATGTAACACGACAGTATAGTATAAACTGCTCTTGTTTTTTAATTAAGTTACGCACTATTTCACAAACCTATTTAACTATTAGATACATATAAAAATCATACTGGGTTCACTATATTAATAAATAAATGAAATAATTGAAACACGAGCTGACAACAGTTACATGCACTACATAAAAAATATAAACAAGATAGTGAAAAAATTACAAAAATAAAGTTTTGTAGTAAAACATAAAATTATTCATTCGCGGTGATTTGTTATAAAAGAAGAAAACAATATCATAATTGTTTTTTGTAATCGAATACTGTATTAACACATTGTTGAACGGGAAATTAATATGAAATCTGAATTCTTATAAAATAGAAGCCCCACCTTTTTTCGTAAGATTTGCGTCATTGGTTGCTTAGAGCGAATTTTCAAGTTTTACGCGCCAGAAAATATTATAGAATATATAGATTTAATAAAACATTTCTTACAATATAACAAAATATGTGCAAACATATGATATAAATAGATATTGTACTGTTAAAAACTTACAAAAATGTTAGGCAAAAGAAAAATGATACAGGTGGAGCTACTAGATTTAGATCGAGTAGAGACTGATTACCGCTTGAGAAATCTTCCATCACTACATTTTATTAATAAAGATATATATGCGCATAATTTCTGTCATAAATAAGTAAAACGTTACTATTTGTAAATAGTGGTAGAAGTTAGTCACTGCGGTAATTCTGCTCTGAGAACACGCCTTTAGCGAAAGACATATGGTTAAAGAACATCAGATAAAAGACCATCATTATACTAGTGACCGTTCAACAACGCGTCAATGTCAGCAGCTTTTTATGTTTTTCTGCCATTCATCTCTCCCCTGCTTTAACTCAAAGAAAACAGATTGTCTTCATTGTGTAGTAGCACGCGTGCTTAACACTGACATGTAGTTAAATCGTCTAGAATGTTTAATTTTATAGCACACCATTTATTGATTTTTCTATATGAGCTTTTTCTATGTTTTTTCAAGAAGGTCGCTTCCTTCTTGCAATAGCAACAACAGTACTCCGGCTTCTATAATCCTGAGGCTTTTTCGCTGTAACCACCAATGATTTTGGACATGTTTTAGAGTCTTTGTCTCCGCTTGAAGATCTGCGTGGTATTATAGTTTTTACTTCATATTCTTTACTAACTTTTCCAAGAATATTACTTGGTTTATTAACACTGACACCTGTGTCCGTAGATCCAAAAGAAGTTATACTTCCAGTTATCGAGGTGGGATCTGTTGAGTAAGTGGGAGAACGTGGCACTTTAATGTTTGTGTCCTGTTGCTGAGGTTTATAAGGCGAGCATGGTAAACTCCTTGAAGCGTCTTCTGAAATATGTATATCTAGATTGTGACCAGCCTTTGCAGCTGAAGCTCTTTTACTCGAGCGGTGGACTTTTAGTGCCACGCACTCAACAACTTGGTTTTTGACAAGGACTTCCTCTACTTGGAAGCCTTCCTGGAATGGAAACATCATTCGATCTTCGATGTTTCTCTTACTGTAAGGATAATTGTAACCATACGAACTTGTGTGCTCACTAGATCCAATACTACCTAAGTCACCGCCTACATCATCATCATAAAGATAAAGGGAAGTCTTTTTTGATGGCAGAAATTTATCCTTATGTTTGCTTATTTTGCTTTTATAGATAAGAAAGAAAGTAAATAGGCTTATAATACTTCCTAGAGTAGCAGCGACACGAATTCCGGTCCAAGGGTCGTACGTATCGTAGTATTCTCTGGTGAGCCTTTCTTTCGTTTCTGGACTAAGATCGCGAAATTTGATGACTCGTGGACGTCGAGGTATATAATATGGTTTTCTTGTCGTGAGTATTGGTCGAAAACGAACCGGACCTCTTGTAAAGTTGAACGTGGAGTTGTCAGAGGCATCTTCATTCTTCTGCATTCTTTAGTCTTCATGGGAAACAGTAAGATATAATCCGTCTTTCTAGAAATGTTTTCTTGCAGTATGCCTCTTAGATTGCGTGAATATTGTCTTAGCACCACCTGAAAGTAAAATAAAGAAAATATTTTACAAAAGTATTGTTATATATATACACACATATATAATCTGTAATAATACATATTGAATATATAGAAAATGTTAACGCATCAGAAACATTTAAAACCTAGTAAATATCGGCAGAAAAATTTATGCTACGCAATGTATATCCAATAAGTGAAAATAAGTTACATTAAATATTTCATATACTGCAATAAAACATTTTAGGTGATAATTATTAAAAAGGAGAGAAAAAAATTATATCGCTATTTTCAAACAATAACCTCTGTAGTACATTTCGCAGAAATATACCACGAAGATTATTATTTGCGAATAGTAATAGGCAAAGTATAAAAAATACGTAGCTGTGGTAAACATAAATAAGGATATTTCTCCAAGCTGGAACGACGAATGATTTTATAAACGTTTTTTATTACTTATTTTTGTACCATGAAAGTATACTACTCTAATTTTAAACTGTGCGATAAAGCTAATTTCTATTAGGTAATACAAATTTAATTTTTAGTATATAAGAGATATAAACATCTACTAGTTACAAAAAAAAAAAACCCTGAATAATCTTCAACTGATAGATTACATTGCTCATACTGTAGCATTATCTGTTATAATAATCAACTGCAGTTTTTTCTTGGAACAGCTGAAAGAAAAATAAGTGGGGATAACCACAGTTACAATTTGTAATTTGAATTTGGTGTATGTTAAAAAAGAAAAATCTTCCAGGGACTGCATGCTGTTTGTTCATTCATTCAAATTATCTTATATTCCAGATGTGAAAATCTTGCAAAATTTGTAAACTTTTCTGATTTTTTTTTTTTTTTTTTTTAAGTAGAATGAACGAAAAATACATAGCGACAGAAGTATTGAGAGAGAATACGGTAATACCAATTTATCTACATGTAAACTGTCATTGTATGAATTCACCTTATTATATGCGCAGCTCCTATGTAACTTTAATACGCCAAGTATTTGACAGACATCTAAACAGTGGATCGATGGATGTATAAAGACTGTATTAGTTACAATTATAATTTCTGTTTATAGAACAGTGATGTGAATATTATATCTCTAATTGTTTCGCTATTAGTATTTCAGAATCTAGACACACGGCAGTGTGTCAGCCAAGTTCGCCTGACATAGCCGTGTGTTATTTACACGAACCATTTCGAGCTGTTTTCGTCAAATTTCGATGTTCTACTACTGAAAATCTATGAGACCTACGTACTTGTTATATGAAATGTATAGTAAGGCCACCCTAATTACCTAAAATCCAAAATTTTATAAACAATGCATAATTAGTTTCCGAGATAATGACATTTGATAATGTCTGATAATCGATAATTTTACCACTGACTGACTCACTCACTCATCAAAAAGATCTCGTATATCTACTGCAGCTACAGACTTCAAATTCGGTGCGAAGTTCGTTTACACTATAAAACTAAGGAAAAAAATAAAAAAATTGTGAAAATCGATGAATTACCCACCTTGGGGCGTCCATTTTTACTTTAACATTACGTCTACTAGGCGAAATTTTAATTTGCCGTAGGAGGGGATGCTGTTCTGTCGCCAAATACCGCCAAGTTTCTCGCCAACATGGCGATATATCGTCAAATTTGGTGACCAAAATTAGTCGTCAAAAGTGACGCCACCTTGGTGATATCTCTAATATTTCGCCAAATTCCCATAGACTTCCATTGTAAACGTATCTACTTACTGGGAGTTTATCTGGGTTTACTTGCTTACAGAAAATCAAAAAATTGAGATATTCTGTCCGTCACAGAGCTCGTTCTCAGAAACTGTACATGCTGGAGACTTGAAATTTCGCGTACTTAAAGCTGAACACCACACATCATACGACAAATCATAAAATTTTGAAAAAGTGGTACACTTAACCCTTTGGGTTCCCACATGTGTATTTTAAACAATCCTTTCTAAATGAGCCCCTAATTAGGTTGGAGGCGTGAAATTGTACATACTTATAGCTGAACATCTCACATGAAACGACAATCTATAAAATTTTGAAAAAGTCGTACATTTAACCCTTTGGGCTCCCATATGTGTATTTTAAACAATTCTTTCTAAGTGAGCCCCTAATTAGGTTGGAGGAGTGAAATTTTGCATACTTATAGCTGAACACCTCACATCAAACGACAAAGAATAAAATTTTGAAAAAGTCGTACATTTAACCCTTTGGGCTCCCTCATGTGTATTTTAAACAATTCTTTCTAAGTGAGACCCTATTTAGATTGGAGGCGTGAAATTTTGCATACTTATAGCTGAACACCATCATGCGACAAATCATAAAATTTTGAAGAAGTCGTACATTTAACCCTTTGGGCGTCCACATATGTATTTTAAGCAATTCTTTCTAAGGGAGCCCCTAATTAAGTTGGAGACATGACTTTTTGCATACGTATAGCTGAATACCTCAGACTACATGACAAATCATAAAATTTTCAAAAAGTTTTATATTATTTACTCCTCCGGGCTCTAACTTGTGTATTTTAAGCAATTTTTCTAACCTCCGCCCTTTTCACCCGAGGAGCACTTTTCCAACTTTTGCCGACACCCCTTTGACCACTCTTTCATATTATGTACCATAGCCTTGCATATTTTAGTTCCACTTTTTACCGCCAGGGGTGCTTACTTATCTCGGGTGTTTTGGACTCAATCCCCTCGACTAATATATCTACGGATAGTATGTAAAACGGAGTTTCGTTCGGATACAGGTTTGTTTAGAATAGAGAGCGCCCCTGGTTGCGAAATGTGCAACTAACAGATTTTTCAAAAGGATAATGTGTTTTGAGAGGAATATTAAACGAAACCTTTTTTGCGATCTGTGACACACCCACTTGCTATTTTCAAAATCATCAGAGAAAAGGATATTTAGTTAATTAAATTTGAAAATCCAGGGAGGGGCAATATCCTTTCTCTGCACTGCCTCTTTGCCGGCACCCATGGATGAATGATACATAGTGTGGCATAAGCATATAACTTTATTTTTCACTTTCAGTACAAAAAAGCAACCCAGCTATAGGATATTTAATTGGAAAATTTAATTGGAAAATTTAATAGGAAAATTTAATATAGGAATTTAATAGGAATTTTTGTTTCAGAAACAATAAAAATTTCGAATCATTTCGTTTCAAAACATGCATTCAGTGTAGCAGTATTAAAATATAGATTTCTGCCGCAAATTGACAGCCAAATAGTTTGTTGTAGGAAATTTAAATTAAAACTGAATGTTGCTTGGTGAATAAAATAGTCACATGTAAACACAGTAAAAAGCATTAAGTAAAGTGTCTAAATATATTGTAATTTTACAAAAAGTAATGATATCTAACAAAAACATAGCTGTGAAAAAAATGGGAGCCAAGTTCTGTAAAGACAATGGCAAGAAAAGAAGTGATATCTAAGTGGGTGCCAAGTTCAAATAAAATTCACTCAAACTTACCTACTGAAGTATTATAGCATTTTTTAAATTGTTTAGAAATAAAAATTATTGATAGCATATTAATAATAAATCTAGAACTTGGCAAGTTTTTGATAAATGTTATGTCTATCAATTTCATGTCTTAAAAAAATGGTGATGTTGATATTAATTTCAATGACATTACAAAAAAAATTAATATAGTTATTATTATAAACAAATGACTCATGTTAAAGATTTGATAAACCGATAAATACACAGATACACTCCCGCTCGTCTTTGGTTATCACTCCAGCACCCACCCTCCAGAAACCTCAATGCAAACAGACTAAGATGCCTGACAAAGAGACAGATATACTTACGCTTGTTCTTGGTCATGACTCTAGCGACTGCACCCCTTTAATCCTTTCAGGGGTAAATAACTTTTATTCGTGAAATGCTTAAATGATTGAATCACACCAGAATTTAAAAACAAATTTATTTCAAAATGGGTAAAAGATTCTTTTCACGTATTTAATAAAATTAAACTTTTTAGTCCTGAATTCTGGTGTCAATGTGGCATTTCGCAGTTAAATTAGGTGGGATATATTTTATCCCACCGCCCTTCAAGAGGAAGGAGCTCACTCAAATTAAAGCTTCCAATCACGAAATAACAAGATTTGATATAATAATGTCATTATTAAAAATAAATGACTCGTAGGTAAAAACTTGCCAAGTTCTAGATTTATTATTAATATGCTATCAATAATTTTTATTTCTAAACAATTTAAAAAATGCTATAATACTTCAGTAGGTAAGTTTGAGTGAATTTTATTTGAACTTGGCACCCACTTAGATATCACTTCTTTTCTTGCCATTGTCTTTACAGAACTTGGCTCCCTTTTTTCACAGCTATGTTTTTGTTAGATCCTGTTTATCTGGATCAGTATTAGTAATGCTTTGTAAGGTTTGTTTATTCAAAAGTTTTTCTCATGATACTTACTTGGTGTAAATATTATTCAGTATTTTTCTTAATACATATTTTGAGACATGGTACAGATTAAAACTTCTAGGTACCTGTTTTTTTTTTTGTTTTAATTGAACACATACATCAGACTTATGTGCTTGACACCAGGGCCCGCTTATAAGTCACCATCAATACACAGGGACGAAATAGCACAAAGAAATTTACAACACGAGAGAATTACATCCTGGGGGCTCCACAAAGAGTGGTGAACGGACCCGGCGGGATTGGAACCCGCCCCCACCTACGCTCTCAAGCGATTAGCGGCGTGGTGTCTTATTCTAGATACCTAATCATTTATAAATATTTTCATAAAGTATATTTATGAAATAAATCAATAAGTTACAGTTATACAGCTGTATCATTTCTGATCCAGCCTGTGCATAGCGCAAATATTAAAAAGAGTAGCGCATCATAAGTCATTCCTCAAAAAGTTATTCGGAATTAATGTGGCCTACAGTGGGCGCAAATCGGAGGTGTCGGTACAGGACGTCGCTTTAACTTATGGTAAAGTGCTACTGAAATTATTATTTATAATAAAATTATTTGATGGTATTTAAATTCGAATCATTTTTACCCGACTACGGCAAAGCCAAAGGAGGGTTATGATTTTGACAGGCTATGTATGTATGTATGTATGTATGTATGTATGTATGTATGTATGTATGTTCATCTGTTCCCTCGTAACTTCTAAACCACTAATCAGAATTCGACAAATGACATATCATTAGAAGCGTCTTAATTGTCCGCTGGTTATAGGCTATATAGATTTTCACCAAATTCAATGTGGCGCCTTCTAGCGGACAAAATATACAGAGTAAAAAAATAAAGTTAAGCTAGATATGCCGTGTTTGGTATCATTTTAAAGCGCTTCACTTGTACATTTCGAATATATATATATTACTAGCATTTGCTTGTGACTTTACTTGCATTTATGGGCTAATTGCATATAATTCACATCTTTTCGTTCTTAATTTCTTTGGTACTTAGTAATCAGAATAAGACCACTGCAGTGCCATTAGAAGGGTCTTGATCTTGATATTCTGTTGGTTGTGAGCTATAAAGTTTGTCACCAAATTTACTATTATGCCCTCTAGCGGACAAAAAGTATAAAATAAAAATATATGTAATGTGTTTGGTATTACTTGAAAGAGCTACCTGTATTCATGGGGTACTTTTATACTTTTTCAGCGTAGTTTTTTGTCGTAGTTGGGTTTTAGTTTTTTTACTTTATCTTGTTACCTTATCATGTAGCAAAACACTAATGTCACAAGGAAAAATGAATTTGTGCAAAAAAAAAAAAAAAAAAAAAAAAAAAAACTTAGTTATAGCACCCAGAATAAATAGTATGGAAATTGGCTATAGCAATAATACTTAAAAAAGTGACAAAATATTGAATGTCCAACGATGATGAAATTCAAAGAGTCAATCGTAGCGACATCTGGAGGATATTTTCTAAAACTGAAAGAAGATTGCTAGCCTTGACGCTGTAATCAGGGGCACCATTTGAGGGGGGCTTGGGGGGGCAATAGACCCCCCCTCAAGAAATTTGATATTTCAGAAATTTTATCAACAATCAATTGTCAGACTCAAAGAAAAAAAATTGCTCAAACGCTAAAATAGTAATTTATCAGATTTTATTGCAATAAAAACATATGCATTAAATAAATACTTTATGCATAGAAATTAATAATTATATAAAAAAAATTCCTATTCGAACTTTCTTAAGGTGAGACATATATCGTACTTTGGTTAATTTTAAAAATACCTGTTTGGTTAGTTTTAAAAGTACATGAGAGACATTTTCTTTTATCAGTTGCTTCTCAGCTGTGCGCAACTGATCCTAGAAAAAGTTGTTTCTCATGGCTAAAAATTCAGGGATAGAGTTTTTCAGATAGTTAGGGGGGAGGGGAGGATGAAGGGGCGAGTATAATTCAAGTACTTAATTATCTGACCTTTTTACTTTTTTGGATTATTAGTGTCACGTTATATTTACTGCAATCATTGCAATGTTGTCAAATTATTTAATTATTTGTTTTATTAAATCATATTATATATGGTACACTCTCGAAATTCTTTAACACCTAGGAATGGAGTCTGCGCGCACCCGATAAATCAATTGCTTTAACCCCAAAACAGACAGATTTCCATCAAATACCAAAGTAAAAGAAAATTACTCCATATTTTAACACGTTTATAATAAAGTAGTCTGTAATTTTATCCCTTATGTACAGAAATGAACACATGGGTTATTACTATGGGTCACCATTAATAGTCAAATCTATAGTTTTTCATTTGGAAAATATTCAGGGCTTCCTTGTTAAAACCCAGATAATCACGTCTCCGACTAAAAGAGATAAAGAACAATCCGAAAAATTTAAAGTGTACCTCACTCACCACGAAGAAAATACGTGAACCTATCCTCCCGCTGGACTGTAATTTCATGTAAATACGTAAACCACGAAAAAGGTTTATATTGAATGGCAACCCGATGCGAAATGTAAGAAAATGAATCCATATTTTAATACAATTATTGTAAAAGAAGTCTACAATTATATCTTTAATATGAACTTTACCTTTTTTGTAGAAAAATGAAGATACATATGTAGTATTCATTAATGATCAGATATGTAGCTTTTTCATCTGAAAAATGTTCAGGATTTCTTTGAAAAATAGTATTAACATGAACCCAGCTCATAATAGTGAAAACGCAATCCGACACAATTAACACTTTACCTACCTTTACTTGCAGAAAACCACTAATGAAAATTTTCTTATTGCTATAGATCACAAAAGTTGCAAATTTCGTGACCTATATTCATGACACTCGAGAGCTGATTATCTCATTACTAATTGAATTTCATGATTCTTTTATGCGACCATCTGACAAAATTTGCGATTTTTTCCGCGACCGTTTCACGGAATTCACGATTTGTTTTCTTCAACCGTTATCGAAATTGGGTTTTTTTTTTGCGACCATTTGTCGAATTTCACAATATTTTTCCGCAATCAACGGACGAAATTCCATATTTGTTTCTGCGATCTTTAGACAAAATTCGCAACTCTTTCTTTCTCTCAAAATTCACGATCATTTGTTGAAATTCCTGATTATTTTTTTCCACCATCGACTAATAATATTTATAATTTTTTGCGCGATAGTAACACGAAATTTCATATCTTATTTCACGATCGTTTGGAGAAATTCACCTCGATTGTTTGAATAATTTTTCGTGATTTTTTGTGAATCTTTCGACGAAATTCGCTATTTTTTTCGCAGCCCTTTTACAAAATTCGAGATTTTAGTTTGTAAAACCATTTGATGAAATTTGCATTCCTTTTCACGATCTCTGATGAAAGTAGTAATATTTTCCATGGTCGTTTGGAGAAATTAGCGATTATTTCCGCGACAATTTGGTTTTTTTTGTCAAAATTTTCAAAATTCGCAATTTTTTTCTTGTAAGCCATTGACGAATTGATTTTGCAGAATTCGAAAGAAAAAAAATCGTGGACTTTCCCAAAAATAAAAAAAATTCGCAGAATTATCACATGTCCGTGAAAGAAGTTAAGGAGTCACGCAGATCTTTTTTTATTGTGCTGGATTTTCCCATTTTCTGTGAGGTTTGTGCAGTTCTGTACGTTGTGCAATTCTGCACGTTTCCTGTTCCTCAAAATTTTTCCTTGTCCTTCGCCTGCTCTTGAAATGGCATCCCTGTAGTAAAATCTGAAAAAAAGAGTCGAAAGTGACTAGAAAAAAGTTCCATTTTAGACAGGTTTCTGTCTTAACAAGTATAAGTGTAAAGTGTATGACGTTTTTTCATCGAAATTTGATTTTTTTCCCCTTTGAGAAAGAAGACTGGCTTCGTTTTCACAAGTTTTACTGTAATACATCTCTTTTCAGAGCTATACTATAGAATGGATGGTTTAACAGTCTTTGAGGATGCCCGTAAAAACGGAATCTATAATAGAATCCTGTCTAAAAAGAAATTTTTTTCATATAAAATATATTGAAATTTTACCTGCTAAGACGTAAACCTGTTTGAAACGAAATATTTCATTGGTTTTTGAGTTTCCGTATTCAAAGTTTTTATTGTGTTTGTAAGCATGATTCAGATTACGTTTCTCGTTCAGGGAAGGGGGTGGGGGGGGGTGGCTAGACAACAGGATCCTACCTTTAGCTATATAACTTCCCAAAAAAAATTTTACCCCCTCCCCCCCTCCAAGAAAGTTCTGAAATGGCGCCCCTGGCTGTAACAATACGAGGTTATCTCATTGAAATTTGAAAGTATCCCGCAGATGTCGCTGCGGTCAACTCTTTGGATTTCAGGATCGTTGGACATTTTTAATCATTGGACATCGTTACAAATTTTTAGTAGTGTTTGTACAACAGATTGCCACACTATTTATTCTAAGCGCTGTACTTATTATGAACAAGTTAAAAATACATGCAATATTGTGCTTGCATCAGATTTTCCTGTAGGGAGCACTGTCATCTTTTCTACACCAGAGAGCGTATTCGCGCACTTGAATCGCAAATACTTTATGCAGCATAAGACGCGCTACACACCAGAGAGACATGCGACAATAATCGTGAGACATGAGGCAAATTCTGCTGTTCAAACCGGTTTTTTCTTTGTTAAGAGGGTGAAATTGCCGCATGTCTCACGCTTTTCTGCCGCATGTCTCCCTGGTGTGTGGCGCGCCTAATACTAATTTTGAGAGTAAGTTTGACAAATTTCGTAAGCATTTTGGTTAGTTATTGCATATGACTTTAGTTGGAGCAGAAAGCGAATGAATTGTGCAGTAAATTTTAGAAGACATCGGCAATGATAAGTGTGGGTCGGTAATTTGTATGCATGTTTGTATGCATAATAAGGTAAGTTATGCATTATTAATATTTTTAAAACGTATATATAATGCCGTTTTTATCCAAAAGTAAGACTTTATCGAAAAAAAAAAAGATTTAGCATGAGAACTCAGGATGGTCGTGATATAAAACCGATCCCAAAAATACGCTTTTTTTACGCCAAAAATTTTTCTTTATACTATCACGCAAATTTAAGAATTGGTAGTACGATTATACTTTTTCAATGATCCTTAAAAATTATTATAATTATTTTTTTGTAATTCAAGTTTAACTTCAAAAATTAACGTATAGTGACATTCTATATAGTTAAATTAAATAAAAATATTTTGTTGCATTGATTATTGTAAAAAAGAGAATAAACTTTAGTTTGTGTAACTACCAGTCTTTCCTCTACTATCAATATTATGATGTGTTTGCCATGACTGCTCCGCAGTGATGCGAGTCAGAGTGATTTGCTTATAAGTTAATGTAGCGTTAACATTCTGTTAAATCAGGCATTATCTGATACACGTTTTCGGAAGTTCTATATAGTATGCGACATGGGAGAGGAATTTATAATTTTTAGTGTTTAATTAATGAATATTAAAATACTGAATTATTTATATATAAGTTATTTTATACAAAATCTAAAAAATATTTTTCTCTCTGTTTTATGTGAAAATCCCTTTTTTATAACAAAACTTTATTTTATTGCAAATAAATTTGTCTCTGTGAAAAACATAAAACTTTATATTTGAAACTGAATCAGGTTATTACAACATTTGTAAATTACGAATAAATTTCTCGTTTTTTGAGATAGAGAGTTAGGGATGAGAGTTGCATTTAAAATAATTGATTTGATCGTTGCTTTGCTTATTATTTAAACAGATGGTACACATACCAACTAATAAGATCAAAATTTACTGGTTAAAATAAGTTTTGAACTATCCTCGCCGGTACCGAAACTAGAGGAGAGAAAATATCTTTGAATTTCAATAAGTTTTCTTTCCTCAAGAATCAAATATTGATGGTAGTGAGAAAAAAAATGTCATAAAGGTACACAGATGAAAATATTTATTCACGTTAAAAATACGTAAAGGAAATACAGTTAACTACTTTTTAAGCTTGAAAACAATCTATTTTAGTTCATATAAATATAATAATAAAGGAAGGAAGGGCTGATGAAAGAGGCACCTAAAGAAGCATTATTCGTGAAAATCACCAAATCCAGTAACAAGAAACCCATTTATTCTTCAATCCCTTAGTAACATCATTTTCATTTTACATACTTTGACGTTGATATTCTGTCTAGTAAAAAAAACTGATAATTTAGTGTATTTCGGCAAAAAGTGGTATTGTAGGAATGTTATCGTTAAGAAATCGATAAAAAAAAATCTAATTAAACCCTACTTTTCGCTGAAAATCACACTGAAATGAATAGATGTTTTACTCGTATTAGTCCTGATCCTTCTTTCATAGTTCGTAAAAATCTCGTCCTCCCCCCCTCCCTAGAAATTAAAATAAATTTGGATAAAGGTCTTTATTCTCTTTATTATTTTAAATTATTATGTTTGTTATAATGAAGAAATTTACTTTACAACTGTGTTTAATGTTCTTACTGAGATATTTATTAATGATAGAAACATTTTAAAATTAACCTTTAGTTATTTTAAACATATGCTGAGTATGTATAAATAAGATAAGTTTGAGACCTTTTATGTTCTGTAAATTTAACAATTGCTAGAGAAGGAATTTATTATTTGAGAAATTTCAAATAATAAATTTTTCTATGAAATTTAAAACAAAAGAGTAAATTAAATACAATGAAATGTTTAGCTGAGAATGAGAATTTCATGTCAAACAGTAAAATAGTGAACTCGACTGGTCATGTCACTAAAGTAACTAGAAATATTTTTACGCCAACAATATAATTATAAACAAAAAAAAACGTGTTTTTTTTTTTTTTTTTTTTTTTTTTTTTTTTAACTTTATTTGGAGGTTATCGTTTATTAGTTCGAAAAGTAGATCAACTGCTGGACTTTATTTTTTCGCAGAAAGAATAAAGTTCGACGAAAACTGAATTTACCCAATTATTATTCATAATGCTTAGTATAAAAGTATATTTTTATAATGCGATAGCTAATAAAATTGATGGAGATACGATAGCTTAAATGTCCGAAAACGAAAACATACGTTTGAAAGTTCAGAAAAATGTGATTGGAAAAATTAAAAACGTCATCCAGTTACTTACTTACAAAATACAGCTAACCACACCAATAAAAAGAGAGGAAGGTATGAATTAACATATGGACTAACTGGCGCCAGCTTATTATTACAAATTATTCTAGATTCTTGGAGAGTTAAAAGATAGATTATCAATACATACATACTGTCCACGTCTAATAATTTCATGTGACTTGTCCCTCTCTCTCTATATATATATATTTATTTTACATATGAAAGATTCATGACCCCACAGAATAAATAATCATTAATTTTTAAAAAGAAAGATGTTGATGGGTTGATCCATTTAAATATACTACTTTACACGGCGAGTGGAAAAATATAGCTTCAGGAGAAAAAGAGTTTAAAGTTTTCCTAAAAATGAGAGTATAAAAATTTTTAGTTAACCTTTAACTGATATGGCAGAAATTGTGACATAACTACTGTGAGTGGTCTGTGAGACCGCTCCAACGAAAGATGAATAAAAGGTACAATTAACTCATAGGATGTTGCTTTTGTACTAAATTTTTGTACAGGATAGCTATAATTAAAATTCACCTATTCAAAAGTCTCTGGTGATAGTACTAAAGTTCCAAACGAAACAAGATTTCGGTAATGTTTGTAGTTAAACTAAAGTGTTCAAGGTAAACTATAAAAATTGAAAGAAAAAAACGTGGCCTGAGAGACCAGTAACATCAGTTAAAGGTTAATCATTATATTTTGCAACACAGTTATTCCTCTATTCTTGAATTTAGACCTACAAAACTGAGAATTTAGCACGCGTGCAGCTGTGATCCGATGGGTCCAGTACACCTGTTTTTAAGCCAGTCTGTGCTTGCTTTCAATTTACTGTAACTTCTTAACTATTTTGAATTCACTTAAGCGTTCTAAGGGTTTATTCTAAACACTAAAGAGATTTTAAAATGTAAAAAAAAATCGATTTTTTTTATGAGCTGTTACCTCACCTTAATGAAAAATGTGGTAAGAACTTCCGTTTCTTAATCATTCGTGAATGCTTTTCATGATTAAATTTTATCGGAAAGCATTAAAAACATTTTATTAACAAGACTTCTTAAGATATTCTGCACCGTTATGATGTTTTGTGTCTCGATTATTTCGTAAAAGGGTGAAGTTCTAGTAAAAGAATCTATTCAAAACTAATTTACTCTTTACATTCAAAATAAACATGCCGCTAAAGTAACATGTATTTACTTCCTGAAAGAGGCATTTGAATGTATTATGTGTACATTAATTTAAATTTAGATGTGATAGAACTCTTGCCATTTCTACTCAAATATAAATTTGTTTGTAGAATTACTTTTCAACTCAAAATAAAGTTGTCTTTTTAATTTCAAAATTTGTTAAAGTAACAGTGCATCGTCGTTTGCATCTCACATTGAACTTTGACATTTAAGCTTATCCTAGTTATCCGGGATCTCGCAATTAAATGCAATAATAGATGTCTAAATTTAAATTGATTCCGTTAACAGACGAGATTTTCATTTATTTTTCTAATATATTTAATTAATAGCAATATCCCACTTTCTTTCAAAATATTAATCGGAAATGAAATTAGTTTTTTGTACAGTACAAAAAAGAAAAGATGAAATAGCACAAACAAATTTCTCAAAAACCTTCTAAATGAAGCTGCACTCTAAAAAAGACATATGACATAACCAAGTACAAAACTACACTATATGGTCATTAATAACCGGACACTTTCAATTTTAGACACTTTGTCGAATAGATTTAATTGTCAGATTTTACTGGAACTTCAGAGTTATGAAGAATATGTTCGACTTCATATTTATTAACGTCGATTTGATCAGAAAGACAATTAGGGGGGCAACAAAAAATCAAAGAAGAATAATAACGTTTGGGATCACCCTGTAAAATAAAATGCACGAAATGATCTATCACTATATCATATGAATATATGGATATTGTACAATATACATATTCATTTGTGGAAGAATATAACGTATATTCATGGGGATATATCGATTTTTTTTTTATATCAAAAACTTTTTGTATGTTTTTTGTTTATATCATCTAGGGTTTTTTAGCAAATTTAATGCCAGTTTCAGAAAATTTCACAAAATGTATACGGTGATATGGTGTAATTGGAATATAAATATATTAAATATTTTATAAAATATGAGCAGTTGAATGAAATATTTTCTATCTGCGCATCCGCGCACGATAAAAAATATATTTATTTTCATGACATTATTTTCATGTCAACTCTATTGAGCAACTAAAAAAAAAAAAAAAAAAAAATCCAGTCAAACATCGTAAAAATTCAGAAAGATTTCGGCACTATAGTGAGCGAATTTTTAGTTTCTCTCTAAAAGCTGCTGAATGATAAGCGATTTTGCTCAAATTGTCAATTTCAATATCTGGCTTTCAGGAAATGAGTTTTTACTTAATGAATGTCAACAAGTAGATTTAGAAGAAATGCTTAAATTTTGATACTTCTTTTTTTCTTGGAATACGCTCGTTCTGGATATTTTCCAAGAAAAACTAAACCAACCATAAACTAGTATGTTGTGGCCATCACAAAACTTTCTTGTATATAAATCAATTCAATTAAATCATTTAAATAGTAAAAGAAATTACATCAATTTAGAACCAATTCTTATCAAAGTATACCTGAATTTGAAGTTTGATGAAAATTCGTCCATTACTTATTGAGATAGAGCTGTAGGGGAAATTCTGAAAAATGCAGCATAGCAGCGCCACCTGTTGAGCGATTTGCACCCAAACACAAACAGCACTAATTCATATTAAGGTATACCGGAATCTGAAGTTTGATGAAAATCGGTGCATTAGTTCTGGAGCTAGAGCTATTAATGAAATCACAAAAAATGCAGCACAGCAGCGCCACCTGTTGAGCGATTTACACTAAAAGGTACAAAACATCAATTCATGTCAAGGACTAACTGAATCTGAAGTTTGATGAAAATCCGTGCATTAGTTCTGGGCATTGAGCTATTGTGGAAATCGCGAAAAATGCTGCATAGCAGCGCCACCTGTTGAGCGGTTTACACCAAAACATAAACAGCACTAATTCATATCCAGGTATATCTGAATCTGAAGTTTGTTGAAAACCCAAGCATTAGTTCTTGAGATAGAGCTAATGCGGAAATCTCAAAAAATGCAGCATAGCAGCGCCACCTGTTGAGCGATTTACACCACAAAGAGCAAAACGTCAATTCATGTCAAGCACTAACTGAATCTGAAGTTTGATGAAAATCCGTGCATTATTTCTTGAGATTGAGCTATTACGAAAATCGTGTAAATGCTGCAAAATGCAGCATAGCAGCGCCATCTGTTGGGCGATTTCCACCAAAACGTTACCAGCACCAATTCATATCAAGGATTAACGGAATCTGAAGTTTTATAAAAATCCGTGCATTAGTTATTGAGATAGAGCTTTTGCGGAAATCCTGCAAAATGCTACATAGCAGCACCACCTACAGGGCGATTTACACCAAAAACTAATCAGCACCAATCTATATCAGGGACTACCTGAATATAAATTTTTATTAAATTCCGTGCATTAGTTCTTGAGATAGAGCGCCCACAAAATTTGTGTCACATACAGACAGACAGACAGACGGACAGACAGACAGACTCACAGACAGACATTTTGTAAAAACATGTTTTTTGGAATCTCTGACCCATAAAACGTGTAAATCCGTCGAAAACTGGAATTCGAAAATTTTCATGAAACCAATACTTTCTTCTTGTCAAGATAGAAGAAAGTAAAAATTAAAAAATGAATAAAAGTAAAAATTAAAAATCAAAAATGAAAATTTGTGGAAAACCTCTTGTCATTTAGCTGATTTTAGAGAACTAAAATGATCTCAGTCTATAAAATTACATAACTCATTTAAAAACTTTAAGTAATTTACGTTCATACTCAGTAACCCACACGAATACTTTTCTGTAGTCCTGTATATGAACTACAGTATTTATACACATTATATAGTGTGATAAATATAGTGAAACTTAAGAGCGCATATCATAATTAAAAATGAGTTTCCAGCAATCATCGCTAATATACAGTAATTCGGATACAATGTAGTACATGAAATCTTTTGTGTGTCCCAGTAAATGTATTTCGTATTATACATGAAATAACTTATAGTAAAGCTCAGCAACGTATATCAACTTCATTATATATGAAATAGATTAACATAACTGAAATATGCCGTAAACAACCCCCACCCCGTATACCATTATGTAACGGAATTATTTTGTGCGGCCCTGTAAATGAATAATAAATATTATTTCTACCGCATATTCTACAGAATGCATATTTTATTGGACTTGAGCCTTGCCATATTTTATTGGACTTAAGCATATCAATTTTATGTTTGCAAGGGTGTAACACGATTATAATTATTTGAAACTATTTTTTCCCATTGGCCGTAATGTAACGGAATACTTTTGACTGTCCCTGTAAATGAACTAAACATGCTACAACCTTCATTTGATATAGGGATCATGCTATGGTAGAGGTCAATAACATCCAAAAATTTCAGAATAATCCGAGTATATTTAAGAGATAGTGCGGATAGACGAATAGACGGCCAGACAAACCGAAGTCATAAACACTTTCAACTTTGTTGGAAACGTTATGAGATTTCTGAACAGATCGAAGAAGGTCGAAGAACAGAATGATATCTATATAATTTAATAAATGCATAGAAAAATTTAAATCTTCGCTTTTTAATTTTCCTTCAAAATCGGCACGAACTTTCCGGACAACCCAATAACATACATCGCCACGTTTAACTGATTCAGCTAGCATTTTCGATTGTTATCGAATTCTCAACGTTTCTCGATTAATAAATTCAGATATCGCATTTTATTTAAATAATAATTAGAAATTTATTTATTTTTATGTGCTTCAAAAGAAACAATCGTGAAATGACAGAAAGGAAGAATTTCCGCAGCATCAAAATTATGATCGATGTAAAGATGATTGAGTTTTTACTACCAAAATAAGATCATCTACTAATTACATTTCTGCGTAAAATTTAACTTAATAGCTTTCAAGAACTTTCTACTCAAACCAAAGTTTCATTATTACGTTTAAAGAACAGAACTGGTTTTAATTATGAAATTTTATCAGATATTATAATCTCTAGTCAGTGCATCTAAATCAGAACTTTGACCTTTAAACATATCAGGCTGACTCTGATCACTCAGTTAAATTTAAAATAATAGATACCTCAATTTCTATCCCTTTCAATGGACAGTTTCAATTTTTAGTGAATTCTGAAAATTTCTTAAATGATAAATGTAAATAAAGCAATTTATTAAAAAAAAAAAATAATAATCGAGATTCTTTTTTTGCGTAGTTTTAAGAATCATTTATGAGTTAGCAAAATGATACTTTTTCGGAAGCTCTAAAATTGAGCTCCTATTATTTCTATTTTTATCCTATTAACTTTTTTTGTTTAAAAACGCTATATTTAGCAATTTCTGCTTTTATCGATCTTTTTAACTTTTCTTAATAGTTTAATGTAGAAACCGTAGTTTCTTTAAAAATATTCATAGAGAATTTCATTTTATTTTCGTACAGTTTTAAAAAGCAATTATGCTTTAATACAACAAAACATTTCAAGAAGATTCAAAATGAAGTATCGTGTTCAACTAACTTTTATATATTTCAAATCATGTATTCCAATCACCAATTTATAATCATCTTGAAACAGTTCTACAAAACGTAACAACCTGTGGTAAACATTTTTTAGACTATTTCCTCAATCTAAGACTTTTCAACTTTGTTGGAAACGTTATGAGACTTCTGAACAGATGGAAGAAGGACGTAGAACAGAATGACACCTATATAATTTAATAAATGCATACTGAAATTTAAATCTTCGCTTTTTAATTTTCCTTCAAAATCGGAACGAACTTTCCGGACAACCCAATAATATACATCGCCACTTTTAATTGATTCAGCTAGCAGTTTCGATTGTTATCGAATTCTTAATGTTTCTCGATTGATAAATTCAGATATCGCATTCTATTTAAATAATAATTAGAAATTTATCTTTATGTGCTTCAAAAGAAACAATCCTGAAATGACAGAAAGGAAGAATTTCCGCAGCATCTAAATCATGATCGATTTAAAGATGATTGAGTTTTTTTATTTGTTACCAAAATAAGATCTATTAATTACATTTCTGCATAAAATTCAACTCAATAGCTTTCAAGAACTTTCTACTCAAACCAAAGTTTCTTTATTACGTTTAAAGAACAGAACTGGTTTTAATTATGAAATTTTATCAGATATTATAACCTCTAGTCACTGCATCTAAATCAGAACTTTGACCTTTAAACATACCAGGCTGACTCTAATCTCTCAGTTAAATTTAAAATAATAGATACCTCAATTTCTATCCCTTTCAATGGACAGTTTCAACTTTTAGTGAATTCTGAAAATTTCTTAAATGATAAATGTAAATAAAGCAATTTATTTCAAAAAAATAATAATCGAGATTCTTTTTTTGCGTAGTTTTAAGAATCATTTATGAGTTAGCAAAATGATACATTTTCCGAAGCCCTAAAATTGAGCTCCTATTATTTCTATTTTTATCCTATTAACTTTTTTTTAGTTTAAAAACACTATATTTAGCAATTTCCGCTTTTATCGATCTTTTTAACGTTTCTTAATAGTTTAATGTAGAAACTGCAGTTTCTTTAAAAATATTAAGAGAATTTTATTTTTGTACAGTTTTAAAGAGCGATTATACTTTAATACAACGAAACATTCCAAGAAGATTCAAAATGAAATATCGTGTTCAACTAACTTATATCTATTTCCAATCATATATTCCAATCATCGATTTATAATCATCTCGAAACAGTTCTACAAAAGGTAACAACCTGTAGTAAACATTTTTTAGATTATTTTCTTAATCTAAATATATTTACGGAAATATAAATTTAACGAAAAAAGGTGTTTTAACGACTGTATAATATCAAATTTCGTATACCTATTAGTGTACTACGTACTGCATTTAAAATTAATCTTTGGTATACAGTCATAGCAGAGGCACTCTGATGTGTTCAGAAGATTTAAAATAATAAAAGGCTTCTCTTCCTAACTAGCATTATTACTTTTAATGAATTTTTTAACATTTAGGGAAAAGTAGGGTAATGACGCTCAGAAGGGTAATCCCGCTCACCAAATATCTCTAAACAGAATAGAATTGAAAACGTGCGATCAGTACCGGCACCTAGCGAACTTCATCCTAAGTTCCCAGTAAGGATTTAGTGTCCGCCGGGAGGAAAGTATTTTTGTGTCCTCAAGTTATTAGTTTGAAGTTGTTTTATTATAAAATTCTACAACATCTAACTTGAAGGTAAGTGTACACTCTTATTTTCAAACATTAATTTAATCATTATGTCTACAAAATACATACATTTAGCTGTACTTTCATGCTTTTATTTATTTTTGTAGTGCGTTGTTACGTCAATTATAATGCAATAAAACCCAACATGGCGATGACGGGTAATGACGCTCGCGTGGAATTCCAGAAGTGTTGCCAGTGGGCAACTTTTTTTAAATTCAGAGTTGTTGATTGACACCACTTTTTTGAAAGGTAAAAATTAAGGTAAAAGGTAAAATTTCCCTGTTTTCGCCTTAATCAATATGTCATTAAACAAGGAGAATTTTACGATTTCAAAAAAGTGGTGAAAATCAAAAAACCTAAATTTAAAAAAGTAGCCCACGAGGGGAAAGTAGAGGAATGGCGCTCACGGGAAAACATAAATGTCAAATTTGGCAAAAAAATCAATATTTTATTAACAAAGTATAACTCCAAAGCCAAAATAGGAATATCTAGAAATTTTATTTTTACCTTAAGTTAAATTCAAATGTGATAGTTTTCAAAAACCTAAATCTAACTTTTTTTGCCGAAATACTGGTAAAATCAAGAGAGACTTGACCTCTTTTTAATTACAAAATTTGTTCAGGTAATTTTGCTCTATTTACTGCATCTAAAACTGAACTTTTAAATTTCAACACATCGGAATCCCACGGGTCTCTCAGTTAAATTTAACATAATAGATATTTCATTTTTATATTTTTGTAGTTAGCAATTTCGATTTTTTTCCGATTCCTTAATGTTTCTTAATTGATAAATGTATGACCACAATTTCATTAAAAAAAGTTTTATTTCAACTTTACTTCTACTTAAGAATAACTTTGTTTACAGAAATACTTGTAACATCAAGAGAGACTTAATGTCTTTTTAATTACAAAATTTTAGTATTTTTGCACTGTTTAATACATCTAAAACTGAACTTTGACATTTCTACTCATCAGAATCCCTCAGGTATCTCAGTTAAAATTAAAATAATAAACATAATCTTTTCTATAATTTTGTAGTTTTCAATTGCAACTTCAACCTAATTTCTTAAAGTTTCTTAACTGGTAAGTGTATATTCCATAGTTTCTTTTGAAAAAAAAATAACCCAAAACGTTATCTCTTTTTGTATGTGTTTAAGCAGCATCAAGGAATTAGCGAAAAAAGACTCCTTTAAAAGCTTGAAATTGATGCTCGTATTTAGTGGACTTATATTTCCAAAATACTATCTCTAAATTCGATTTCTACATAAAGTTAAAGGTGATATCTTTCGAGAAACTTCTATTCAAATCTAATTAATTTACACAAATGCTTTTGCCATTATAAAGGACCTCAAGTTGTTTTGTTTTTTTTAATAACAAATTTGTTTAGCTAAAATTACACCACCTACTGCTTCTAAAACTGAACTTTGACATTCAAATATACCAGAGTCAGTATGGTCTCTTAGTTAAATTTTAAATAATAGAATTTTGAAGTTAATTTTTCTTTTTTAAATTAGTAATTGTGAATTTTATTGAATTTATTAACATTTCTAAATCAATGAATGTAGATTCCGCAGATTAAAGAATTTTATTTCTTTTTTGTGTAGTTTTAATAAGCAGTTAGGAATAAAAAAAAAAAAAAAAAAAAAACAACGAAACATTATCAGAATCTTAAAAAAATGAAGCTTATGTTAAATTAACTTACTTTTTTTTTATCCAAACAGATACAGTTAATGATTAATTTCAACAAAATAAGTGAGTTTTCAATTAAAAGCATGATATTCTACCTTTTCTATTTAATAAAATGTATGTTTACTTAACAAAATCCCAAATATAGCATAATTGGGACAAATCAATGGTAAATCGAGTCTTATATAGTAACAATGAACTTATATTTATATCCAAAATAGGATCATCTGCATATTTTATTTTTAGACCCCAGAAAAACCCTTTCTATGTAAAGCTTATATACATAAGTGATAGTATTCTAAAAACTTCTACTTGAGTTAGAAGAGGATAACATGACCAGTTTAAGCATCCGATACGTTTGCTGAACCCATTAATCGGATTAAAAAGCTGTAAATGATATTAGAAACTTTTTACTACCCTTTTTCAACAGAAAATACTTGAAACGCTTTATTTGAGAAAGAATGATAAAAAACAAAGAATGATTAAAAAAAAAAAATTGTAAAAAAGTCATATTCGTCATCTTGATTACACGTTGGGTTCTGTGCCTGGCTTGATCTGTACACCAACCAGAACAGTCAGCATGAGCCCAAGATTTGCACATGAGTATTGGAACCAACTTTCATACTTGCTCTGTTCCTTACAGATAACGTAATCTTTCCTATCATATTCTGCTATACAATTGTCAGTCTCGTCATCTTGCCCCTCTACCGTCATATTTGGTTGAACTACGTTTATCAGTATATCCTTCACTGTAAACAGCCTACATTTCGTATGAATGTTTAAGTTTAGAGATCTATTTTGGGAGTCTTTTAGTAAGTGATTGAAATAACTTATCACGCATGACTAAACTTTGAACGACGAGATCTAAAAATTACAACATACTTGAGAATAGAGCTTTGGCTGACAACTACTAATAGGCTCTCGAGCGAAATGTTGATAATGAGTTACGAAGGTAGGCTGATAAGTAATGCACACATACTTGTACAGTGTGAATGAAATCACCTTCAGAAGCGCGACCAGTGGCATGTGGAAGTAACATTCCCCTCTATATGCATGTGCCGATTTGAAGTCGCTGAATTGATCCAGTGTGTTTTGAGAAGCGAAAGTATTGAGATGTGTTCTAGTGTTATGTCAACGCGAGTTAAATAGCGTGCTGTTATCGAATTTTTAACAGTTGAAAAAAAAACTCATGCTGAGACTCATCGTCGTTTAAAGATGACTATGCTATTGATAAATCTACTGTAAATCAATCGGCAGGAAAATTTTGTGATTGAATTGCAAGCCTAGAAAAGCCGTAAAATTCGTAACTGCAGAGGCACTGCGAAATCTGAAGTTTGAATCGATTCCACACCCTTCTTACTACTCCGATCTTGCGCATTGCTGTTTTTTATTCTCTCTACTCAAGAAAGACCTCGAGGCTAATCATTATACCTCAGACGATGATGTGAAGTCAGGTGTGTAGCCCTGGATTCGAGAAAAGTCGAAAGAAATTTTCAGTGACTGAATAAAAAAAACTTGTTATACATTATGAGAAATTTGTTAGACTTAACGCTGACTATGTTGAAAAATAAATATATGATTTTGAGGCTGAAGAACTGTACTTTAATGTACTTTTTTCCGATATTCCTATTTGTTTTTATTCGTGTTTTACAAGCATGTGTGCATTTTTTTTTTTCAGCCTGCCCCCCGTACATGAATCTACAGCAAAAAGTCGCTAACGCACCAGGTCATATGGACAAGAGAAAACCTGAATTATTTATACTACGTCACCTTGGCTTCATTTTTAGGTAGATTTCGTACGAAATACTACCGATTACATTCTTCCCTATGTTGGAATTTCTGAAATTTTTTTTGCAGATCTCCGCCGATCATGGCCCCTAGAACCCAAAACCACACTCAGTGAAAAACTTTATATTATATGACTTTTTTATGGACACGATAACTTCCATAATTCTGCACAAATCTCTTCCAAACTGATACATAAAATCAAGGGGCATAAAATCTCGGTCAAGTTCGTTAATGGGCAAAATCGGACCAAGGGGGTGGAAATAGGAAGGGGTTTTGTGAAAACCGAAAAAAATACCATAACTTCTTAATTTTTGTACATAGCAAATCGGTTTAAAGTTTTTACTAATTCTAAAACTAGGGCCAAAAATTTATGTATCGCAGAATTTTGATAAAATTAAAAATGGGCTCAAGGGGCGCAAAAAAAAGTGTTTTTGAAAGAAAAAAAGTCATAACTTCGTCAATTCTCAAGATAACAAATCCAATTAATTTTATTATAAATATCCTTAATATTATCTACAATTTTTATATTGAGAAGTTTTTTTATAGGACCAATTCGTACCGTAAGGAAAAAAAAAAATTAAAAACGAAAACAAAAAGGGGGGGGGATTGAAAAAGAAAAAAATCCATAACTTTGTCAATTGACAAGTAATCCCCATGAATTTATCATATATCTTCTTACTATTATTTACAACATTTATATTGACAAGTTTTGGGTAGGACCAATTCTTACAGCAAAAACAAATTAAATACATAGCGGTTGAACAAAAAAATCGTCGTATTAAGGGCGTATTCAAATCCAAACTGCTTAGTTTGACTCATTTTTTAACTCATTTTTGCTCTCAAAGGCATCCAATTGGTAGATTCTCTTATTCAGAAACTGTATAATGTACCGTAATGGTCAACTTTTTGATAGAGGCAGAATATATATATGTAAAATATCATACTGGGCATTTTGAACCGAATTTCCTTAAGCGATTGTGTTGGAAATGAAAAGTATTGTTCTTCTGAGAAAATAATTGTTTATAAAGTTTTAATTAATTGAATAAAAAATAAAAACACAGGTCGCTTATAAATCTCTTCAAAAATCTCGTCAGCAAGTTTCATATATATATATTTTTTAAAATGAATTTGTAAATGTGCCAAAAAATTTCGAGTTGTTGAGCATGGAAAAGTATATATATATTTTTTAATGCCGCCTTAACATGATTCTGATAAAACCATCTCTTATATAAAAATAAAATTAAAGCTCATCAAAAGCGGCCAAATAAAATTGTTAAAGTGGGTTTATCTCTAATTATGATTTAGTTTTTGTTGTTAAAATTAGCACTTAACTTCGAAATCTACCTGCGCCTGTAGGCCGACCCGGCAGGGATTTTTTTCTTTATATTTGGTTTACAGAAATATTTTTAACATCAAAATCGAGTTAACGTCTTTTAATAGCCAAGTTTGTTTACATAACATTGCACCAAGAAATAAATCTAAAACAGGTCCACCGAGGCTGAGTCGTTAAGGCACCACGCCACTAACTCTTGAGATCGTAGTTGGGCTACAGGTTCGACTCCCACTGGCTCTGCTCCACATTCTTTGTGGAGCTCCCGCTTGTAATTCTCTTGTGTAAATTTCATTGTGGCTATCTCGTCCTTGTGTGAGGCCTTCTCACAATCTTTTGACTTTTGGAGAAAAAAAAATCTGACAAAATTAAACTTGCTAAAATAACATTTTAATGTGATAGACGAATGCCTTAATGATTCAAAATAAAGAAAAAAAATGGTCAGCAGCAAAAACAATTTCATTTAACTGAGGTTTAAGTTAAACTTGCGAGATTAATTTCCTTACCGTTTTACCCCTATAACTTTTAGGTAGCTTTCATTACAAAAAGCTACCTATTGCAACCGTTCGGAGGAAAGCGATTTCGAAAATTTTTGGTATATTTTCATCATGACCCCCAGACCCCGAAACCACCCTCCGTTCAAAATTGATATATATCCATATATATGTATATATATGAATATACATCTGACATTTGTCACATTGTAAATCTCGTATTTATGAACCGATTTCGATGTAATTCGGTGTGTACATAGTACATACCAATGTCTCGATCGAGTTCGTTGGCCAGCTCTATCCGCCATTTTGTTTCAAAATGGCGGTCATTTAATTTTTTTTTTTTAATTAAAAATTTGAAATGTGGTACCAAAAAATTGAAAATGGAAAAATATTTTTTTCTTGTTTTCTGGAGCAGTTTTTGTTTCGTCTATATCTTAAAAAATGGCTGACTTATAGCATTTTGAATTTCTAGCGTGGCTGACATTTTGAAACGTCCTGAATTTTGTCACGCGATAAAAGGCGTGTTTATGAACCGATTTGGATGTAACTTCGTTTATACATAGTACACACCAATGTCTCGACCGAGTTCGTTGGCCAGCTTCATCCGCCATCTTGTTTAAAAATGGCGGCTATTTAAATTTTTAAGAAAAATTTTAATTTCAAATGTGGTACTAAAAAATTTTAAATTGAAAAAAATTTTTTTTCTTATGTGCTTGACCTTGATAATGATTCGGGAGCAGTTTTTGTTTTGTCTGTATCTTAAAAAATGGCTGAGTTATACATTTTGAATTTCTAGCGTGGCTGATATTTTGAAACGTCCTGATTTTTGTCACGTGATAACAGGCGTATTTATGAACCGATTTGGATGTACGTTGGTGTGCACATAGTACATACAAATACCTCGACCGAGTTCGTTGTCCAGCTTCATCCGCCATCTTGTTTCAAAATGGCGGACATTTAAAAAAATTTTTAATTTAAAATGAGATACCAAAAAATTGGAAAATGACAAAGATTTTTTTTCGTATGTGTTTGACCTTAATACAAAGATTCCGGAACAGTTTTTGTTTCGTCTATATCTAAAAAAATAGCTGAGTTATAGCATTTTGAATTTCTATTGTGACTGACATTTTAAAACGACCTAATTTTTGTCACGCGATAACAGGCGTATTTATGAACCGATTTGGATGTAACTTGGTCTGTACATAGTACATACCAATTTCTCGACCGAGTTCGTTGGCCAGCTTCATTCGCCATCTTGTTTAAAAGGGTTGCCATTTAAAAAAAAAATAAATTTAAAATGAGGTATTAAAAAATTGGAAAATGAAAAAGATTTTTTTTATGTGTTTGGCTTTGATACAAAGATTCCGGAGCAGTTTTTGTTTCTGAAAATTTGTTGTTTTGTTTATATCTTAAAAAATGGTTGAATTATAGCACTTTGAATTTCTAGCTTGGCTAACATTTTGAAACGATCTTGTATTTGTCACGCGATAACACACGTATTCGCCTATTTCGATGTAAGAAGGCATGTGGATAGTATACATCAATATCTTGACCAAGTTCGCTGGCCAGCTTCATCAGCCATCTTGTTTCAAAATGGCGACCATTAAATTAAAAAAAATTATATTTAAAGTGAGGTGCAAAAAAATTAGAAATTGAAAAAGGTTTCTTTCTTAAGTATTTGACCTTGATATAAGGATTCAGGAGCATTTTTTGTTTGTCTTTATCTTAAAAAATGGCTCAGATATAGCAATTTCAATATCTAATGTGGGTAACATTTTGAAAAATCTGATTTTTTGCCTGCGACAGCACTCATATATATCAATCGATTCCGATGTGAGTGAGCATGTGCACAGCAATTACTAAGGTCTCGACCAAGTTCACTGATTAGCCTCATCCACCATGTTGTCTTAAAATGGCAGGCACTTTAAGAAATCGCCGAATTTGGCAGCCAAATATTAGTTACTTTAAATAAAAGTAGCTTCGATAAAGCTGACTAATTTCGCGAAATTCTCATTCATAATTATTTAGTATTGAATCTCCTATATTCGGTTTCCACTAAATTGAGCTTCGTGTGTTTGAATAATATAAGTTGGCTTTTTTTAAAAAAAGGAATATGAAAACTACCTCTTCCTCCCGGCACTGGCCGGAAGGACTTTTTATTTTCTTCTAAATTTTTACTTATAATGAATTTACATAGTACACACAGGGCATTCAAATAAGAAATAATAACAATGTAGTGCTTTTAATACAGAATTTTTGTATAACATTGTCGTAAAGGTGTATTAAAGAAGGAACGGTAAGGTAAAAAAAGGGGATGGTATTGGAAAAAAGGGACGAAATGGTAAAAAAAGGGACGGTAAGGATGGGACGTTAAGGAAAATTAGCACATATTTTTAAGAAAATCATGTTAGGAATAAGTGGTAGCCACAATGTTCAGTGATTTTTAGAAACAGTTGTTAACATTGGATTAAATTATTTTTTTTTATTATTATTTACCTCAAAAAGTGCAGGAGTAAACCTTGGGGACGATGAGACTACCAATAAAGCCACGATGCTTGAAATTGATATTTAAATGCTGATTTAAATTCTACAGTAAATTTCCTGCAAAAGAGTTTTAGACATTATTTGTCTAGCATACTTCTGCACAGGGTTCGTAAATATCATGATATTTTCGAAAATATCAAAAATATCCGATATTTTGATATATATCCGATGTTTTCGATATATATCCGATATTTTCAAAATTGTCATTTTATTCATGATTATAAATATTGTTAGACTTAATATAAATTAGAATCTAAATCACATTACATTTAGCATGAAAAAACATAATAAAACAATATTCTACATGTCTTTTTTAATTTTTTTTCTTACAAAATTTATGATCAAATAATTGGAAACACTACAATTTTCTGTAAGGTTCAAAAGTTGCTATGCTTTTTCATTCATCAAAACACAGAATGCAGGATTCCGTTTCAAATTAAAAATATATATATTTATATATTTTATTAAACAACAAATTTCAAAATACAAAATAAAGTTTATTTTTAATTCTTGTATTGAAAAATTTAAACATGGATGTAAGTTTGTCTGTTTTTTCATTCCTTAATCTATTGCACAGTTTAGACTGAACTAAACCAAAACTAGAAAAGATTCTTTCTGATGCAGCTGTTGAAGAAGTTGTAAACAACTGATAAGTTAAATTACCTTTCATGGGATATTGTAAATTAATATTATCCTACCAAATTATTGGTTCAACATTTGAATATTCAGTTTCAAACATCAAAGCATAGATTAAACTTTGTGCGAATTTTAATAAAAAAGCTAAAATCTTTAACAACGATTTTACGCACAAACAACGTACAGAACGACAAAAATTTCTCATATGATCGTTTTGAGGATTCCTGGATCCCCTTCCGCAGTGAGAAAAAAAAAGAATTAAAATGGGTTTGAAGAGCCCTCGGTTATAGCCCCGAGTACTGGCTTATGGATTGATTGAAACTTTGATTAGGCTGATTTTTCAATCAGTCCATAAGCCAGTACTGGGGGCTATAGCCGAGGGGTTCTTCAAACCCATTTTAATTCTATTTTTTCTCACTGACGAAGGGAATCCAGGAATCCTCGAAACGATAGTATGGGAGTTTTTTGTCATTCTGTACGTTATTTGTGCATAAAATTGTTGTTAAAGATTTTAGCTTTTTAAATAAAGCTTATAAGATTGAGATTTTTTTTTTTTTTTTTTTGATAAAATCCAATCACCAATTAACTCCTTTATCCCATTCTTGCTGGCACAGTCTAAAAATAGAATTGAGACAGGTTTTAGAGGTAGTGTTCAAAGACAGATTTCTCATGACATTAATGGGAAAGATGCAGATACAGTCCAAAACTAGTTTTTGAAGGATGGGAAATATTTTGTGAGCTATTCTTTTTAGTTATTTATTTACAGATGGGCTAATTTTCAATAACAGTTGAAGACTTCATTTACACTTCTTTTGACTGAAAATATTTTGAAAATAAAGTATCAGACATATGAAAATATCGAAAATATCAAGAAACGTGACATTTTGAAAATAAATATCAAGTGTATGATGAAAATATCGAAAATATCAAAAACCTTGATATTTTGAAAATAAATACCGGATATATATCATGATATATATCAAGATATATATCCATTGATATATATCAACGAACCCTGCTACTGCTTCTGAGAAAAAACTTGAAAAAAATTCTGTGGCTGCATCTGAAATGATTTTCTGTATAATTTTAGAAGAGGGATGGTAAGGAATCTAAAACCCAGGAACAGAGTTTAAAAAATAACAACCCTAAAAATGAGTGCAGATTAATTTTTAGCTACATATTTATATAAAACAATAGTTCCAGTTTCAGAAAAAAATTACATTGAATTATTTTTATTAAAACAATTTTATCCAGACAGCTCCAAACTTAAAAATCATCATCAGGGACACGGGACGGTATAGGAGTTTTCCAGGTGTTTGGACCTCCAACATCGTCCAAAACTTATTTATCTTGTTAATATTGTTGTGCAATCATGCAATGAGATGTTCCTCAGTATATGAAATTTAAAAAAGAAAACAAAGCGTATTAAAATAAAAATTATTATTCAGGGACATGAAAGTCAAAAGATTGTGAGAATGCCCCGTATATCGACGATGACTTATAAGCGGACACCTGATGGCAAGAACACAAATCCGATGTATACGTTCAACAAAAAAATAAATAAATTTAAAACTGAACTTTGACATTTAACAATATCAAAGTCACACTGATTTGGAATTTAAACTTAAATTAATAGAATCGCTATCATTTTTTAATTAGCAATTTCGATTTCTATTGAATTTGTTAACGTTTTTAATTGATAAATTTAGATTGCGCAGCTTCTTTAAAAAGAAAAGAAATGGAGAAATTTATTTCTTTTTTGTGTAACTCAGAAGAAACAATTGTGAATAAACACAAAGAAAATTTCCCTGAGTCACTGATTGGGGATTTTAAAAAAAAGGAAAGAAATCGTAAATCCTCTTTATCAATGGAGCTTATAAGTGAGAAGACAAAAGAAATGCAGACATTTGATTTTTTATAATCTGATTTTTATAAGATAAAAATCAGATGAATGAGATCAGACAGATTAGATCAAGTACCACACATACTATGCACAAAAGAGATTTTATGAAAAGTGAGTGCATTTTTACTTGTTTTATTTATTTAATTAGACTGAATTTTTTACCACTATGCTCTTTTTTAAAAAGTGAATGCACCTTAAGTGGAAAATATCACATTATTATTTAATAATCCAGTATTTGAACTAGTATAAGTAATTTTTTCAAGGTTTTTTTTTATTTACGTGTTTTTACATGATATAAAAGATCATAAATAGGAATGTTGAAATAGTTTTTTTTTATCGCTAGCATTTTATTTAACATTTAGATATTGCAGACAAATAATTTAATTGATTTGAAAATTTATATCTTACACACTTGATAATAAATGACAGGTTCTGTCGGGAGAATTAAAACATCAACGAAGATGATTACATCATGGTTTCAAAATTATAAAACATGAAAATTAAGATTATATTTTCTTTGTGTCAGCTTCAAAGATTAAAGTGTCAGTTTTTTATGCAGAATTACTCTGTGACTTAAAAGATTTATCAAAACTGTACTGGAATTAAGAAATTTTAACCTCGTTTGTGATTTAAAAAAAAAAAAAAAAAAAAAAGCGTCAAGAAAAAACGAATGAAATTTCAGTTATTAAATCGAATTATATATTCCTTTTTTTTACGTTAATTAAAAAAAAATAGAGCTTTTTATTAGCGTCGGTAATATCTCACTTAATTTGAATCAGCACATATTTTATCAAGGCGGGTGCGATATACCAAGGAGCAAGGATATTGTTTAACCCTTTAAAGCATGATTTTTTTTCTTTTGTTCGTAAACATTATATTTAAGTTTATTTTTGTTACTTATCCGCTAGAAATATAATGAAAAAAATTATTTTTCTGTCGCACATAATGTCATAATGTCACTATTGAGTTACATAACAAACATTGCTCAACAAACATCATAATTTTAAATGATGTACTTACTTTAAAGTATTTACACTGCACAATAACAACTATTCAACGATAGAATAATTTTTATAATGCTTTTAATTGTTCGCAGAATTAATAATTATTATTTTATAAAGATAGAGAAAAAGGCGAGCACACTGCAAGCAGTATCAACATACGATGTTATTATAACCTCCCCGTGATAAGAAATCAGAATAAAAACGGAATTCACGACCTTACATGCATGTTATCATATGTAAGTAACGCATGACAATTAACCAAAAGACCAGTAGAAAGCAGCAAATGGCAAAAAAAGATCACGTAACTCCTGAGTTACTCCTGATGCATTTAACGGTTAATCTGTGTCCCCAATTTCGAGTGTAGATTGAATTCTTTGACTTTATATGAAAGTAGAAAAGTAGTGACTGCTTTTAAAAAGTAATTTGTATTGCTACTTTTTTAAACAAGTAGTTGTAGTTAAATACATTTTCTATAAAAAATGTGTACTTCGCTGCGAAAAGTAAAGCTCCTTTTCCGACCACTACACATAATTGCTCTACTCATAAAACACCAAAGCTTATACCTAAATAATTTTACATAATATTTAATTTTAAATTTGATATCCAGTTTTGGACATATAAGAATCTATTTATATAAAATCCAAGTCTCTGTGTGTCCCTCACGATTCCGGTAGGACCGCCTCATTGAAATGAGTAATTTTTAAAAAATACTAATGCAGGGTTACCATAGTTGCGCCAAATGTTAGCCAGCTTTGTGACAGCTGGCTAATATGGCGAAATTCCCATTTAAAACCATTAATCTTTCATAAAGGAGGTCTCCGAAATTTAATTTAAACTCCGCTCTTTTAAGATATTTTTTTTCAAAATCTATGAGTGATAATTTAAAGTACATCTTTACATCTTCCCCCCCGATGATACTAATAAAATAACCACCAATAGACGACACTGTAATGTGTGAGCTCCTAACTGTGCGATTTTAACGTGCTTTAGGTACTTTTCCAGTATAGGTGCCTTGGCGAAAAAGGAAATTTGGCAACATATTTTCCGGGAACCTATCCACTGTTTCATTTTATATACACACGCATTTTTTTCGATATTTATGCGATTTATTTAACATAAAAAAGCCGTTTCTCTAATTTTATACAGAAACAGATGTAATGTGTACATAAAAACATCAATAATATACATATAAAATAAACATATAAAACAAACAAAAACGCTCATCAAGTTTGTTTTCATACCTGTTTATATGATTTGACAACAAATCTCGATACTTTCCCGTTATACGGACACCATGACAAAATGTATGCTAATGCGCCAATTATTTTAAAATGCTAAAATATATTTGTAATTTTATGCTAGCAGTTTAATATGAGTTTTATTTTATTGCTTTATTTTATAACATTTATTTGTTCACTTATTTTAAGTATATATTTGTGATTTAATGAAATAGTTCGTAAAAGTCTGGAATTTTCAAATGTTATATTTTTTAAATGCTCACTTTAGTATCGACATGTTTTTCTTTTCTTTTTCAAATGCTTAAATTCACGTGATTATCATTTTGCTCCCACTATTACGCTTGGCGACAATAGTATCCGTATAACGGAAAAGTACCCAAATCTCACTTTCTGATGCCCAAATTACACCAAGCTTTAAAAAAAAAAAAACGCCAAAGCCCCTACAGTGGAAAAGTACCAAACTGTCTATTATTTTGCGCTAGCTGTGTTATAGTTTGTACTATATGCAAGGGGATTGGAGCGAAGAGTTTAAACATTAAATATTAAAGTTTCGGCACAGATGTCATATACGCCCCATATTGGCGCGATTTTTTTCTGACGCCAATGCAATATACACAACTGGTACTTAACTGGCGCCAAAGTGTCGTTATTTTGCTTGATATGGTAACCCGGATGTTGTTGTGTGTGCTGTGGATGTTTTCGCCAAATTGGCGTATATGACAACTGTGCCAAAGTTTCTATAAAGCAGTATAAGACTAAAAAATTAAGAATAAAATAAATTCAAAATAAGACTAAAGAACAAAGAAAAATCATGCGTTGAGCATAGAATATGAAACACTTTCCAACACATCCTGAATGCTTTAACAAAACTTCGTTATTTGGGGGAAATAAGGTAAATAAGATAACTAAGTAAACATTTTAGAAGACGCATAAAAAATTTTAAAAATTGATTTCAGCAGTTATCGTCCATAGCCAATAGTATCGTTTTTACATGCCACTATTTATCCAAAATTTAATTTAAACTACTCTTAAAACCACTGAAATCACAATTCCAGATATTATCATCCATAGACGGTTATGTATCCAATTCTTTGCGTGAACCTGTATATCATTTTATCTATATTCTACAAACATTTCTTGGTACTTTTCGGTTAGCCGGGCGCCAGTGTTATATTTACATTCATATATACATATATATGCACATATATGTACATATATATATGTACACACACACACATAAATATATACATACATATGTATATATATGTGTACATATATGTGCATATATATGTATATATGAATGTAAATATAACACTGGCGCCCGGCTAACCGAAAAGTACCCATTTCTTAGTAAACTAAATGCAGTTCAGGGTAAAAATGCATAATTCCTTTAAAAACCACCTTTAAGCAATTTACTCTTATATTCAGTAACCCTTATGAATTCTTTTGTGTAGCCCTGCATATGAACTGTAGCATTTATACACACAGTATAATATGCATAAATGTAATGAAACATAAAAGCGCATATCATAATTAAAATGCATTTCTAGCAATCATTGCTTATGTACCAGATTTCCGAGAAAAGTTTCTTGGCGAGAAAGAAGTTTGCCAACGTATTTTCTGACAACCTATTTACTGCTTCATACTCACAAGCAATTTTTTCCATATGTATGATATTTATTTAATATAAAAAAGCTATTTACCCATTTTTATAAAGAAACAGAAGTAATTTTTGCACAGATGTCATATACGCATCGGCGTTGGCATGTTTTTCTCTGACGCCAATTTGGCAGAAATCTCGCTTTCGAATACCAGTTACTTATATATTTTTAAATTATTTGCTATCATTTTGAAAAGGAAATAACTATAAATAAATAAAAGTTTGAATAATAACTTTAGAACAAAACAGTTTATATAATTAAAAACAGAAAATAAAAGTAAATAAACAATTTATTAATAAGTAAAAAACAATAGCCGCGTTACCATAGCAGGCAAAATAACACCATATTGCTGCCAGTTAGGTATCCCGGTTCATATCTGAAATCTGTGCTGTAATTTGTATATAAAAAAATATTATATATATTTAGAAACGATTTTTTCTGTGTATATAAGTGCATATATAAACAAAAATAAAAGTTCATTAGATTTGTTTTCATAGCTGTTTATATATTTTGGCAACATATCTCACTTTCTGATGCCCGAATTGCGTCAAGCTTTTTTTAAAAATGCTCTATAATTGGAAAGTACCTAAATAAATAATTAACAGAAATAACCAGTTATACAAACTAAAAATTTTATTTCGAGATCAAAGCATTGTTTTTAATTTCAATTAAAAATACATATATCCTTGGACATTTGATATCCTTGGATAATTTCAGTTGAAATTTAGGTTCACAGCTTAATATCACATTCCATAAACCCATACAAACACAAGTGATTCATTCATCGTGAAACGTAAAAAATATTAAATCATTGAGGTAATCATACACAGAGTAAGTTCTCCAACAATCAATGGACAATATTCTAATGACGTCATAGTAGGTAAAATGGTGGCGGTATCGTTTGTTTATGGTTTGAAATCACAAAGATTTAATTTTGCAATGTCTCTTAGTTACATTATTTTATTGTCATATTTATGAGCTCAGAACAAAAGCATATTTTTTTCATTATTTAGTTATTAAAGACGGAAAAAAATTATAAATGCATGATTTGAAAAATTTAAATAATTTTCGTTACTTCTTAGTTATTCCGTCGACCAAATTACTGTCGCCAAATTGCAATATTAATTGCCAATAATGGTTGCCATTAATTAATTAATTGTAAGATTAAATGCCATTAATGGCCAATAAATCCATTAATTCGACGTTTTATTTGTATTTTTATTAATGTTTTGCTAATTTATTTGTTCTTTCGTTGTTTAAAATAAAAAATTATGTCAATGTGTATAATTTGGCGAGTGGTTTGGCAATTTATATAATTTGGCGAAATTGGTCGACGGGATAACTAAGAAGTACCTAATTTTCTTTCTTAATAGTAAAAAATAACATCGGGAAGTAACAGCGGGTTTAAGTTAAATAAGTTTAACAGTTTAATTCTGTTGTAATATTCAAAATAACTGTATTTATTAGATTTCAGTAAACAACATCAGGGCCCGATTAAACTTTGAAATTAGTGAAATTACAATGTTATTTCAGGACCTTTCTTTTGGAGAAGCTTTTCTAAATTCCACATATACATGGAAACTCTTCAGTGTTAGAAATATTATTCTTAGAACAGACATAACATGAGAACGGCCTGCAATTTTACACAAGTTTTTGAAAACTACTTTATATCAGAAATTTTACTAAAAACTGGTTACTTTTTTGTTATAGCGGCCCACACTATTAGGATTATGACAAGTTGCAGCCAATTTCGCCAACGTCGTAACCAAGATCGTGAAGCACACACATATAATATCATTTCATGAAATCGTATACGATAATTTAATGGTTTTTACCTTACTTCAAGTGTGTAATTTATTTATTTTTAAGGCTTAACAATCTAAATTGTCCAATATATGAATTTAAAAAAATGTAAACAAAGATTGAATTGAATGACCGCAAAAAGCGTCAAATCTGCATAACACTTGGAACCAAACTGTGCAGATTAGTGGTCTTCTACTGTACACAATTTTTCATAAATGTGTTTCGTTCTTAAAATGTGTAATTTTCCTCTATCACTGCGGAACAAGCGAGAAAACTCATATTCTTGCACATGAGTTGTATATAACTTTATATCTAAATTTCCGTCATTTTTGACGGGCTACCTTTCTAGTATCTTATATAATTATCAAAAAATAATTTTTATTTCAATAATCAAAACAATATACACAGGGTTTTTCATAAGTTTAAAGTTTAAAAACAGTTGATGTTCGTCAATAGACGACAATTTGATATCTTAAAGAGTAAAAGTATCTATATTATAAAGGACAAACATGTATGTGCTTAACGCATACGTCATTTTGCGAATGGCAACACTTTGGAATTTGAAATAAAATTTTGGTTTTGCAATTTTCTCTACTACAAATTTTTAAACTTCTAAATATCGCACCTTTTAAAATTTTACACCGTTGTATAAGGAAAAAAATGCTCTTTTAAATGCAATTTGTTTGAAAGCTGTATCTCAATTTATTTTTGAGATATTAATTTTTTTTTTTTGTAGTTTTTAATACCATTTCTCTTATTGTGGCAACAAAAGTACCTCATTTCTGTTGAAAGTCATTGAAAGTAAATGTAAAATATTAAAGATCCTGTTAGTATAAATGGCGCTACGCGCCATATACACTACGTCTTTCTCATAAAAAGATTATGAAAAAAAGAAGAAAAAGAAAATATATAAAATAGTCGAAAATATGAGATACTGTATCTTTTTGTTGCCATTTTCTCATAAAACCTGAAAAAATAGTTGAAATTAAAATATGGTTATGTCAAGAATATTGTCTGTTATTCCGTGATAATGACGTCATATGCACACTTTTCTATAGACGACGTTTAAGACTGGGTTGTAAAAGTGGATTGCTAGCGGATGCAAATGACGTGATTTTATAAAAAAGCGTGTATTTTAATTCTTAAACCTGATTTATGTATTGTAGAAGTGCGTCATTTTCACAGCCTAGCTGCATTGAAATTCTTCACAGGTGAAAATGCTTCACATTTGAAAATAATGTAATCGAAATCACACGCTGATAAAACGCAATGTTTTACAAAAATTTAGAGTGTCTTTATAAAAGAGAGGTGACATGCAAATAATAGCGACTTATATTACAGAAATGGATGATTCTCACCTGGCTGGATTTGCTTCGCCGAGTTAGACAAGCAAACAAATAATTCGTGGTTTAAAATAATATCGGGTTCCTGAAGTTCTTGTCAAAAATCTCCCGAATAGTAAAATTTTAATGTTATTCGTTAGGACATTCTACTATAATTTAATCATAATAACATAATTTGCTTAATTTAATTTTTTCTAATTTTATATAATCTAGGTATTTAATACCCAAGTGTGCTTTTTAGTCATCTGCCCTGATCTTTCTGCTGAACCAATTTTACTAATATATATATATATATATATATATATATATAACTGAAAGCTCTTCCTTTGTCGATGTGATCACACAATCTGATTTTTTTTTTAATATCCTCACTTTTATATTTTAATTTTAAAAGCATTTTATGAAATTTCTTCAAAATGATGAAAATTATATAGCTTTCATTGTTGCAGACAAGAGAGAAATAATGAGGTATTTTAAACTTTATTCGTGCTATTTTCTGATAAAAATTCAAAATTGTTGATAAAAATTGTTGTATAGGGTTTCGTAGCGCAAAATCCCATTAGGAGCAGAATAGGGGCATAATAACGGAAAATGACATACTGCTTTTGAAAACACGCATTTTTCCTCATAAATTTTCTATATAGTTTTACCTTCTGCATGTGTACTAAGTTTCAGACACTAGGCGAATTGCTTATGTAAGTGAAAATTAAGTCATATTTCAAAGAAAACAATCATTTTTTTAGATAAAACTAATCATTTTAACACAAATGCGTCTAAAAAACATAAATTATGGAAATTTTTATTCTCCGCAATTGAGATTAGAATCTCAAATAAACAGTGCGTCTGTTCACATAAAAGATGTTGCTGACAATCGTGACATCAAGTTATGAGTTAAAATGATTTTTAAATGATCAAACAAAATATATATATATATTTTAAATGATGAATATGGATATGAGAAGTGCGTATGCAAATTTTTAGAAAGTGAAAATTGCTGTTTTCATTCCGGAAATCCAAGCATAAGAGACTCAATTGATAACCACATCCTAATAACTGATCTTTATTATATTTTACTGATTAAGTATCTATCTATATTATAAAGAACAAACGTATCTGTGCGTAACGCTAACGTCATTTTGCGAATGGCAACACTTCACGTTCCAATTTCGTTCTTGAAATTTTCGCTACTGCAATATTTTAATCTTCTGACCATCGTACATTTTCAAATTTCATCGCATAGGGGAAAAAAATTACTTTCAAATGCAATTTGTTTAAAAACTGTATCTTAATTAACTGATGTATTATATTTTCTAAAATAATTAAGCATGATTTTTTAAAAGTTTATCTTATCACGTGCCGATTTCAATACATAATAATAATAAACATTTTGCACATAAAGCAACAAACATTTTTCAGCATTTGTTTCTGACTATTTTTGCATAACGAAGTTAATACTTCCTTTATAAACAAATAAAAGAATAATATTAAAAAAAAACCACCAATCTAACATACTTGTGAAAGACAAATTAACGAAATTAATACTTCTTTTATAAACAAATAAAAGAATAATATTGAAAAAACACAAATCTAACATATTTGTAATCTGACAATTTAAATTTTTAGATCACCAAATAGGATTTTTTTTTCAAAATGGAATTTGTTTCCAAAGTTCATCTCAGTTTATTGATTGTCTATGGTTTTAAAACCAATCTTAAAGCATGAAATGTTTTTTTAATTTATCTAAATCCCGCGGATCTCGATTACAACAAAATTAATCCGTTTGCCATTAAAACAAAATAAAGAGATCATTTTCTTACGGCTAATATCCACTAAAAAATACTTCCCTATGAATAAATAAATAAAATAATATAAATAAAACACAAAAATTATCAGAATATAAAAGGATGCCATAAGTAGCAAAATCTTGGCAAATAACTCTTAGCATGCAGCTAATAAGAAAATATCGCTTTTGATAAATTTCAAAAATTTATCTGATTGTATAATTCGTATTTTCCATATGAAAAATGTTTTTTTTAATGTAAGTGGTCAAGCTAAAAAATTTATTGCATTAAAAAATATATTAGTTTTCAATTTAAAAAAGTTTCCACCTATATTCTTTAACCCGGGAAGCCCGGGTACGATCCCCTAGTTTAAATTAAAGGAAAAATTGTAATCAAAGGTAGTTTAGTAAATACTTCCTATTTCATTATTAAAACGCGGAACAAAATTATTGTATTTTGAAACTTTTAAATTAATCTGGGCATTTTTACAGCGCAGTATTATCTAATGAATAAAATTTAAACTGTTTTTAAAAATTCTCTGTACAGCATTGATGAACTGCTTGATAAGCATGTCATTTCTTTTGCTTTTGTTAATGAGTTAATTGAATTTTAAAGGTAGGTAGTTGTTTATGAGGAACCCTGTAATCATATGGTTACAGCGCTTGGCTTCCCATTCGCTGCGAATGGGTTTGCTTGTTAGTTTTTAAGACGTTACTATAGTAACGTCTTTTTGATTGGTTTGGTATACCAAGTCAATTACAATAACGGTGGCGGACAATTGATGTTAACAATCTTCGCTCCAATTCGGTACTTTTGACACTAAAGAATGCAAGATTACCGAACTTGAACATTGACATAGTGGTTACTTTTAAGAGGTAAATTCTCATTAAGAACGGTTTTAAAAGAATTCAAAATTTAAGAGTGAAATCAGTAGAAAACTGTCTAAAATCCCGATTACACTAAAACGACCGAATCGATTTCAAAAATCCTCCCAGTATTATAATGGTGACTACCCCTACTTAATCAAAGGCTTTTTTTTAATCTCGCTATCCCTGGATCGAATAATGTAAAAAAAAAAAAAATTGTGAAATTTCGATTTTTTTTCTTTTAAACCGTAATATCAAACACAGGAATTCTGAAATCGTGGTTACGTTTAAGGTGTAAACAGTCACTAAGAAAACTTTAAAAATTCAAAATTAAAAGGGTGAAATGCGTGAAAACATTTCTAAAATCACAATTAGACTGAAACTATCGAACCGATTTCAAAAATTCTTTAAGCATTATAATAGTGGCTATTCCAACTTACACAAAGTCTTTATTGAATTTTATCTCGCCACATCTGCATTGAAGCAGCTACAAAAACGAAATATATTCAAAAATTACGCTTTTGTAAACTATTAAAAGCAGAAACTAGAAATTTGAAATGATGGTTACGTTTAAGACGTAATTGCTCACTAAGAACAGGTTTTAAAATTCGAAATTTAAAAGAAGGAAATGGGCGTAAAACGTACTAAAACTATGATTATTTGAAAATTACCGAACCGATTTCAATTTTTTTTTCTGAAGAATAGATGGTCTACGGAATTCATACAAAGACAATATTTTATCATTTTTCACAAGAGGTAGGCTGCGAATGAATTAGTTTTCTCTTTTAATTAGTAGTAGCAATTTAATTTTTACACGTGAATGGGCGTACAAAGTACATTTTAACAATGTTTTCACAAAGTGTGTTCAATTTCTTCGCGTGTAATATAAGTAATTAAATGTCGTGTTCTAAACTTTATTTCTTTATACAAGTTCGTAAAATTTGTAAACAAAATAATACTGAAGTATGAAAATATTAATTATTTTTTCATGGTTTATGCGTTGATTCTTTAAATATTAAAAGCTAGTTTAAAAAAAATACTAAGGACTTTGAAAGGCAGTACACTGCATGTAATGCATTTCAAATTTATGAAACGAGAAACAGCATTAAATTTAAGTTAAACGATTCTCTCGTAATCATAAAGATTTTTTCCCTGGAAAAACTTTACTACTGAATATTTTTTTTCTCCATTTAAAAACATTGCAATAGCACCCCAGGAGGATTTGATATATTTATCAAATTATACGGAAATATTTTTTTAACATATATAATGTCAAATACGATCTAGAATACCCAAGATTAATTTTGTATAATTGCTCTGACGGTTATGCACCAAATTTGTATTGAGATACAAAATAATTTTAATAGATGCTTGGATTTCCATTTAAACATGCAAATGCATGATAATATAAAGTACTAACAAATTTGTCTTAGTTGTAAACTAGTCATATATTCTATCATGTGATTTCGGATTAGGATTCTGTAATTAAGGTATTCGTTACAAAGTTTTTGAATTCTTATAAATTTTAAGTTTAAATTGCTAATTATTATTATAAATGTCATAAAAATAGGATAGAAACACGCAAATAAGCAATTTATTTATTTTATTTTTATTTTAAAAAATAGTAAAATATTAACCAAAAAATTGATATTTTCTTAAAACTATTTCAATTTAAAACTATTAAATACATTTTATGAATTATGTAACAAATATAATAATGTTGCAAAAGAACTAGACTATTTTTATGACAATAACATGAATATTTTAAAATTTAGATTTTCATATAGATTTATACAGATATTTTAGATTTATTTATATAATATTTTAAAATTTTTTAGTAATTGAATTATAATTGAGTTAAGATAATTTTTAACACAAATTTACAAAAACAATAATTTTTGACGTCACAATTTTATGACAATAACATAAATATTTTAAACGTTATAAGTATAAAATAACAAAAAACATCGAGAAGTCCTGAAATACGTTAATAATTCGCATATTAAAACTATGTAACTCATTAAGTATCATTAAATCAGCATAAGAATAGTCTACTTCATTTGAACGTACATTTAAAACATAATTAAATTTTTTTTTTTGTAGTAACTGAAGTATTATTTATTGAATCATGATGATTTTTAAATGTTTTTGACAAAAATTAAAAAACAATTTTTAACTTCGATTTTTTTTTATTTGTAAGAAATATAAATATTTAAAAAGCTCCAGGATCATAAGACAGGACTGCTACTGGCGACTATTTTTTAATTCTATCTTCCACCTCTTTCTCAAATCCAAAATCGCATACACTTTAATAAAATGTGAAAGATAAAAATACTATACATTTATTTAAAAAAAATAGTGATACAAATAGAATATAAAAATAGTCGCCAATGGCAGATCTGATTTTTTTTTTTAACTAAATAGTTATCCGGTCCGGAGCCCAGTGGCTCCATGCGGCTCTTCAGAGGAGATCGCGTAGCGATCCCCCGTCCCTCGAGGCACCGCGTGACACCAAAGCCGCCTAAAGACTATCAAGCCAGACACAATTTCATTCCCCCTCATATGTGACGTAACGGTCCGGGGCTGGCGCCAACGAGGAGCATTTGTATCTGGCTGTTTAAAATTAGAGTACAACATGTTTTTTATTCGGAAGCAAAGAACGTATTCTTTTTAAAGGTAAGTTTATTTTCAAATTAACTATTTATACACTATTAGTACTAGTTATCTCTTTTTGTTCACTATGTTTTTTATTTTTAATTTGTTTAAAATAAGTTAACTAGTAAATCCTAATGAAATATCGTGTTGTAATATTCCGTGTCTCAAAAAAAACAAAAGAAAAAAAAAAGAAAAAACTATATTAATCTACTTCTGTTTCACTTAAATACAGCAATAATTTAAAATGGAAAAAATGACAAGATCGTGTCGAGACTTACATCATTCCCTGTCTCTCGTAATTTGCTAAAATTTGGGGCTTGAATTGTATGAATATGTGAATTATCTCAAAAGTTATTGATTAATAAAGTTTCCATTGTTTAATTATAGCCTTTATTAATTTCTCAAAATAATCTGATTTCAATATCTGCTAGACAATTCTATTGGCGCCAGCACATTTTGCCTTAATTTGGAAGCTATTTGTCCGATTCACTTGAAATTTTTAATGTCCTATGTGACATATTTTTCTACCTCAACTGTTAAACTTTCAAGTGTAAATTTTAATCAGTTCATTTAATTTAAGAAAATTACTAAAAAAACTTTAAAATTATTATTACTCAGAAATTTACCACTGAAAACTGATGAAATTTTGTATACAGTAATTACAGCATAAATATTATTAGTCTAAACTTTACCTTTCTTGCTATTCAATAATTTCGATTAAAAATTCTGACTTTATTTACTCGGAAATACTGGCACCAGATAGCTGAAATTTATGTCAGACTGAGTTTCTTGGATACTAATCATGCTAAAACATTTTCAGCCAAAAGTCTGAATTACAAGCTTAATTATTATGTAATTTATAACTTGTCACACCTTCCTATCTTTTAATTTGTTATGTTTTCTCTCATTAGAGTGACTTTTAATGATCGACTTTTATTAGAAAACACTAGTCGTGAGAATAGTAACTCTGATTATTCTGTAGGCAGAAGTGATTGGGCTTTAATTTGATACCAAAATTTGTATTTTTATAGATATTTTCATACTTAAAAATTTAAATATACTAGAAACTTTAATCATAATTTCTATGGATGCATAACATTGTTATCTTGTTTATTTCTTTTAAAGCCCGATCAATATACATACTAATTTATTGGTGTTTTTTAATCTTAAACTTTAATAAAAATTCATTTTATAATATTTGTTACACAGTGCATTCTTATACATGACAATTGCAGATATGAGAATGATGTGTCTGAATCTCTTTATTTTTACAATGACTGTAAACAATTTATCCATCCCCCCCCCCCCCCTTCCGAATTCGCAAAAATTTTGTGTGTTTTTATATAACTTTTAACGTTTAATTAAAAATAACAATAAATAAAATTATTGTTACATAATTATAAATTTACTTTTCTGTGTAGTCAGGAGTGTCAGGACCCAACTTTGTCTATCTAGGTCCTCGGAGCAAGCACCATTCCGGGACACCCCTTTTATCTATCCGTAGAAATTATTCGCGAATAATGCATAAGTGGTTAGTGCTAAACTTCATACGTATTGTATGCATGCATAAATTTCGTACCAGGTACTATTTACATTTGTATACAGGGTATCACAAAAAGATGGTCACAACTTTATGAAAAAATATTAGTAGAATAATAGTAGAAAAAATCATGGATTTGTTGCAAAGAAGTATTTGTTTGCAAACTTTTATTTGTTTTTCTATTTATGTTATAAGGTGTCTAAAAAAAAATACCCCCAATTGATCCATAATAAATTATTTCAACTTGACTCGTTATGAGGAAAACGTGTATGAAGAATTTCTTTTGAAAACAATGTAATACTAAGTTGTTATAATAAAATTTAAATCATATAGTACAAAGTCCAAAATCTTAATTCTTGAATATCTGAACAAAATAAATATATGCTAGGAATATTTCAATTCCAATTGATGAAAGTGTTTTCTTTCTTTCTTTTGTTCTCACCAGATTTCAGTACACTTTTTAAAAACTGTATTGCTTGTACCTTGCATAATATCTTAAAATAATACAAAAATTAAGAAAATAATAATTTTCTGTTTCATGACCTTGTTTTGTTTTATTATGAGAGCTTTGTGTTTTTTCAATTTAATCGATTTTATGTGAAAATTACCCATTTCTGCTAAGTAAAGATTAGAGTAAGAAATGTTTATCTGTGTTGTTACCTAATTTCATGCACTCTGTAGTTTTACTATTTATTTGTATTAAATTTATTATACTCTTTTGCATGTTTCAAATCACTAAATATTTAATAGGATATTTATTGTATAATTTCAAGCCACAATGAATAATAAAAATAGCATACAACTTGAATTTGTTTTCATTTAACAATCATTTTTCATCCACTTTAATTTAATTTTAAATGTGGGTTTTGATTGACAGAATATTGGTATTTATTTATTTATTTTTGAAAATGAAATAATTGAAAGCAAAGTAATTCTCTCTATGTGATTAAAACTACATATATATGTTTATATATATATTATATACATATTTGTAGATTTTGCTTATATATATTTATTAATGTCTTGTTTTAGAATATATAGAAAATAGATAATTGATATTTTTGTAAATTTCAAAGTAGAATAAATAATGAAAACTGTTCACTAAATTAAATTTAATACTTCGATTTTTTTTTTCATTAACCAACCATTTTTCTTTAATGTAACTTTAATTAAGTGCACATTTTGACTGACACAGTGATATTATTTCATAAATTTTGTTTTTGTGTTATCGTTATTATTATTGTTTCGAGTGATCGAAATTGATTAAAAAGCACTTAATTAGCGTCTTTAAACTATAAGTTTTTATTTTTTCCCATATGCTGTGATAATAAGTTGGTATATAGAGGAAAGAATTAACATGTTTTAAATAACGCATGTGCTCTTCACGGCTGATCTAAGCCCCGCGTCGTGACGTCACGAAACCTCGTGTTTGGCTTGTAGTCTTGAGGCGGCTTTGGTGACACCCAGTCGCCACGACAACAACTAACGTCCCCTAGATAAGTAAGAAAGCCTTGACAGGCGTCACGAAAACGTCACAAATCGAACAACTTGCATGAAAAAAATCGAACAACTTGCATGTTTCGTTTTGTTTTGCTCGTGGAATTAATTATTATTTGAAAATAAGAATTAATAATTCCATGAGCCAAAGAAATCGAAACATGCAGGTTATTAGGATTTTTTTCTTTGTTTTTCCTACTTTCTAAGACGTTTTCGTGACGCGTGTCAAGACCATCTCAAATATCTAGGGGGCGTTGCGAGAACTCGCCAGTCGAAACAGCTGTGAGAGGGAGACACAAGGCCGAACTACAATAAAGAACTTCGCAAATTCTGTGCTGCGACCTGATAATGTTCTCCACGATGACTGTTGTGACGAATCCGATACTCAAGGAAACATCTGCACTAGGGGCGGTGCCACAACACACGCGGCCGTGGCCAAATAAAACTAGCCATCCTCGTGGCCAAACAAAGCAAAGCCAGCGCATCAGCGTGCACCACTGAACAACGGATACCGTCAGACTGACATCGTCAGTTTGACAAGATCACCGTGATACAAAAACTTGCACACCAATTGTCGCTAGCGTTCTACCTTGGGGGGGGGGGGAGTCGCAACTACTCCCTCAGGTAGGCCAAAGTAGCTCGCACAAAACGTACCTCGCTTAGAGGACAACATGGATTCCATGTGGATTCCGCAGATCTGATAATGTTCTCTCTTTTTTTTCTAAAATAGTAAGTTTTTTAATTGAAATTATAATTCAAATTTACGTTTCAAAAGTCTAAAGATACCTTAATGTAAACTGTTACTTCTTTCTTTATTTATTTATGTTTTATAGAAATAAAAATTATTTATAAAATTGTACGACAAAATTAATCTTGCAAAAGTTATTTTGCTACATTTTGAAGTTCAAGCTCCATATTTTTGAGCAGTCATTTCTTCTTTATACCGCTTATTACGTTATCTCTCCATTATACATGTAACAAAAAATTAAATAAAATATTTCAAAAATCATAATACAAAACATCGAAGTCCATGAAAATATATCATATTTTTTTGGTTATGACTTGAAAAAAAAAATCTTTTTTTTTTTTTTTTTGTTTTTTTGTTTTTTCAGGCTAGTTTGTAGAGATTTTATTTTCCTTTCTTAAACAGGTAAATTGTTTCAAAAAGTTTTCGTTGCAAAACAATGTTTCGTGATAATTAAGTTTAATGTGTTTCCTTCGCAGATATCGACGGTATGTGCGACTTAACGTTTATGGATCATAGTTCCGTAATTTTAGGTATTTTCTATCGGTCAACTATACGACATTTTTAAAGATTCAAACATTAATAATAACAATAATAATAATTATATACATATATTTTCATTTTAAATCTCACTGATCTTCTTAATAATAATATATGTATCTATTATTTTCGAAAAACATACAAAAGATGAAGTTTTTTAAAAAGATAAAATGAGTTTTTATAATAATTCGGATATTCAATAATGACTGTAATACCCTTGTAAAAACTTGCAAAAAATCGATTTGTGATTGAATCAAGGTGGAATATTGTATTTCGTCTGAGGATTTTATTTGTAATGTATTGATATTTTTCCACTGCCTTCATTGTTAAAAATTTCAGTAAACTGTCCTGTCATTAAATCTGGTGCCCGGTTTAATCGAAGTATAGGTAACATCTTTTTTGCATGCCCTGTAAATAACAACATGCTGTAAAGAAGTCCGCATATAATGGCAATTTTCATCTTCTCTTCAGATTTGTTATAAGCGGCTTCCACTGTAGGTATAAAATGCAATTTCCTAAAATAGAGTATATTAAAATATTTTATGTACTGCTAACAATGGATAGAAACAACGCTGTTAAAAAATTACAGTAAACTGGCCAGACATTCGACCGTTTTTACAGAAAATTGTTAGATAATCATAATTTAACTATATCATGACCATAATATAGGTAATAATTCGTTCCGAAAAGAGATAAATTAGGTTTATGTAACCGTCTGCTATAAAAAAAAGACCGAATAACGGGGCAGTTTATTGAAAATATTTTACAGTAAGGGCAGTGGGAAAATATCAATACATATAAATAAAATCTTAAGACGAAAAACAATATTCTACCTTGAATCAATCGTAAGCTACACAATATGTACTTTAAAAAGTTTTCTGTTTAATTAAAAGGAGACAGGTGTTAATAACACAGATGTTACAAGTTTAAAATATACATTTATCTAAATTTCCGAGTACTTTTGGTCTGAGATTTCGTTGCCATCGTCAACGAATATTTTCATTAATTGCCGTTCTATTATTAGGGAGAAGGGAATCAAAAATCATTATATAGGTATAACCCAACAAAAATTCAATATCAGATGTAAAGAACATATAGCAGACATAAAATATAATAGAGGTAATACTGCTTTATCCCGGCTGAATCAAATAGAGAACATAAACATACTTTTTAATGAGAATAAAATAATCTACAGGTCTAATTTTTGTTTACAATTATTTATAAGAGAGTCCATTGGAATTTATTTAAGAGGTTCAGGAGTTTGTAACAATATATTATCTTTTCGGATCCCGAATTTATGGATTGAATGGTTGGACATATTAAGGCGTCGTGACATAGAGGGAACACGCGCAATCGCGAAAATGTACGGCGCGTTACATGATTACTTGTTTATATTCGATGATATTTTCCATTTTTCATATGCATTTGTAATTTTCTGTTATACATTCTGATGACGACTCAGTAAAAAGTTGAAACATGGAAATATAGATTTTTAATTTACTTTTAATGTGTTTTTATAACGTCTTTTAAGCAAATAAATATTTTAATATTATGATATGACGTTCTATTCATTTTAAATACGTCACTTCGTTTGAAATGGGAGAGACTGTAAATTTTAGGGTAGCAGGAAGTAGTAGTAGTAGTACTGCTCTGGATTAAACTTTTGTAGAGGAATAATTATTAAACTTCCGATCCATTCATTTTGATATGTTACTTTGTTTATATACATCACTTTCGTTTTCAAATGCGTACTTGGACCGTAGTAGACATATCAGTGCTTCAGATTAAATTTGTGTAGAGGCTTGCTAAAATAAACGGAACAGCAATTAAATATTTTCCTCTACAGAAGTTTAATCAGAAGCACTACTACTTCTACTAAGGTCCAGCTACGCATTTAAAAACGAAAGTGATGCATGTGAACAACGTGATGTATAAGATAAATGGATCGGCAGTTACATATTTTTTCCACTTGAAAAGTTTCATCTAGAGCACTACTTCTAATTCCAGCTATCCTAAGAATTAAAAACTCTCACATCTCAAACGAAGTTACGTAATTGAAATTTAGAAAACGGAAATTAATGAAAATAATTCACGACTATGGCTATGGAATACAATGTGGGACACAAGTACTCGAAAATGTAAATAAAATGTATATTTTAAACTTCTAACATCTGCATTATTGTCATATGCCACATTTAAATAAACAGAGAACTTTTTAAAGTTCATATTGTGTAGTTTGTAATCAATACATTACTTTGTAATTAAACAATTTTTTATATTCATTTTCAAACTTATATTAAAAAATGTTACATCCTAATATTAACTGTACGTTACAATGTAAGCAAATTCTTTTATTTATTTATTTATTTATGTATATATATTTTTTGGTTATAAAGTTATTTTAGTATGATTTTTCGTGGTCTTTTAATGTAAACCAAGCAATGAACTTAAATAAAATGATATTAAAAACCGAAAAATACATTCTTCAAACTATGAATACCAGAAAAATACCTACATAGATATATGATCAATTTCAAAATGTATTTCGTTTGCAAATACAATGCAACAATCACTATTTGAATAGCTGTATCTCAATTTGATCTCTTTCACTATGTTTGCCCAGAGATAATATTATTGGACTTACTTCCGAGATAAATCATTCCCATTTCACACATAAATTGAATTTGTTTCTTGGGGGGATATAAACGTGATAATTTTACAAGCTAAATTTCGTGCAATTTAAGTTGAAGGCAAATTGTTGCAAATATTCTGAAGGGATCCATCAAAAAGATATTTATTTAAACTGATGATATTTTGTTATTTTAACTTAACTATTGGGAATGGTGAAGTATTAGGAAATAATGTATCTGGCAAAATTGAAATCACTGAGTTACAATACAGTGAAACATTATTTTTGCTTTCTTCTATCTTCTGTAGAAGAAAGTATCATAATTGAAGTTTTTTTCCCTATTTTCAACGGATTTACATGTTTTAAGGGTCAGAGATCGCAAAAAACATGTTTATACAAAATGCCTGTCTGACCGTGTGTGTTCGTCTGTCGCCATTGTGCCATCGACGAGTGTATGGAATTATGCATAGAATTGAACCAAGTTTTCTGTGTATGCTTTTCGTTATAACCAGCAGGTCCTCCTTGAATTTGGAAATACTCTAACGGAAGGAGGCGCTGTAATAGCGATTGTTGTGACATTATCATCATTCTACCATCAAAAGTGTATGCAGTAATGCAAAGAATTGAACCAAATTTCATATTTGTTTTTGGCTATGGCAAGAAATTACTCCTTGAACTTCGAAATATTCAAACCGGAAGGGGGCGCTGTAATAGCGAGTTTTGTACAATTTACCGATTTTTCGTAGTTTCATTGTATATGGGTGGCTGGTGCACGACGGGAACTTCGCATCCTACTAAGCCGGATATTCACAAACAGCTGATGCACAACAGCATAACGAAAAACTATTGATTTTAATAAATATCACGATGGAGATTAACTCATTTTTACTCCAACAAATTGAACGAAGCAGAAATTTAAGATGAAAATCAAATTTGGTACAGTATTGATTTAATAATATTGAAGTATTAACATTTGTTATTACTTTTTGAAATATTAAGATGTAGGAGATTGAAGAAAATTTCGGGATTGTTTGTTCAACTAGTTTGTTGTCTGTCCACTTAAAAATCAGGAGAAACTGAGCTTAAAAATACAAACATACGACATTACGACATAAATTGTGTCTTGAATTGTGCTATCATTAAAGGCCATGCAGATGATTTTTGCTTTTACCTATTTGTCAGTCTGCCTAATTTTACTTAACATTTTAGTTTTCTGGGTTGTTTAAAATGGAAAAAAAAGAATATGGCAAGAGAAAATTATCATTTCAACTAAATCATATCTACTAAAATGTTTAATAAATATCATTTCCTAATAAAAATAAAAATTATTCATATTTTAAAAGAAAATTTGTGGTGCAAAACTGGAACTCCTCTGCATATAAGGACAGCATATAAGGACAACCCTTTTCTTTTCCAGAGTCTCTTTTAATTTAGAACATAGTATAGTTTTTTCTTTCTAGTATTCGACTTCAAGACAATTTCGAATGAAGTTTTCTCATACGATTAAAATTATAAAATTCGCACATTGCGTAATTTTTTTCAGAGAAATTTAAAGAAATATATAATATGCAGAAAATTCCTTTATAAATAAAAATCACTTTGAAATATTATTAGGATGTGTCAATCCCAAAATTTTCTTCTGTCTGATGCATGTTATTACTTCAAAATTAGCCGTCACAGTATCAAAATTAAATGATAATCTATGCCCATCATGAGGATTCTAAAGAATCTATTTGTGTGAAAGTGTAACATAATATGAAGTTTCATTAAATTCCGTACATTAGATATTGAGATAGAGCTCTAGCGAATATCGTGAAAAATGCAGCCTAACAGTGAGACTTTTTGGAAGATTTACACCAAATGGTACTCAGAACCAAATTATATCAAAATATTTCTGAATCTGGAATTAGATGAAAATATGTGCATTAGTTCGTGAGATATAGCAGTTGCGGAAATCATTAATAATGCATCGTAGCAGCGCCACGTATTGGGCGATTTACACCAAAAAGTTATCAGCGCCACCTTATATCAGGTACTTAGTGAATCTGCAGTTTTGTGAAAATACGGTAATTATTTCTTGAGATAGAGCTATTGCGGGATTCGTGAGAAGTGTAGCATATTAGCGCCACCTATAGGGCGAGTTACACCAAAAACTGATCATCACCAAATTATATCAGGGACTAACTGAATCTGAAGTTTTATGAAAATACGCGGATTATTCCTTGAGCTATAGCTATTGCGAGAATCGTGAAAAATGCAGCGCCGCTTGTTGGATGATTTACACAAAGTAATCAGCATCAATTTATATCTAAAGCGCCCACAAAATTTGTATCGCATGTATACAGACAGACGTTTTGTAAAAGCATGTTTTACGAACCCCTAATCTCTGACCCCTAAAACCTATAAATCCGTCGAAAACCGGAATTCGGAAATTTTCACGAATTCGATACTTTCCTTCTTGTAAAGATAGAACAAAGTAAAAAATCATGCGTAAAGAGAGTGAATGCAAAGAATTTTACTGTGCAACGTTTACAGCTTTATTAGTTTTTTCAATGTTTTCCAATACAATTCAAAAATGTTTGACTTAAATTCGTCTGTCTGTCGAAGCTCTAAATAAGGACAAATTACTACGAAGTCGATAATATGCTGTTGAGACTTAACACAAATACTCTATTGAAATAGCAGTGTGGAAGAGCATTTATCGTTAGTTTGCATGAAAACTCAATCCTTAATTGATTTTTATGGTATGCCGCCTGTTTGGTACACTTGAATTAAAAACTACAAAACCTATCACTTTTGAATTTTTTATGGTAGAAACATTCTATTTAATAATAATAGAAAAGGTCTTGTTTTGTTAAAAAATAAAAAAAAAAGTAGCAAAATATTTCGAAAACCATTCAAAGTACATAATATATTATTTTATAATTTCAATAATAATGTTAGATAATAAATATAGGGTTTAAGGTAAATAATAGTTTAATGAGTCTGAATTACATAATATAAATACAATACATATACTTTAAAGTTAAAGGGGCTTTGGGGAAATAAGAGACACCGGACGACACTGCGGCCGTAATTGTCGAGAGGCTCGAACGGGGCGCCCTTCCCATTTAAAAGCCAAAGCCTTTCTCTACTCTGACATCTCAGATCGTTCCCAGGCCAGATTTATAAAAGTTATACTTGCATATACTTGCACTTGGGGTTGGGCCATACGTCACTCCAAAACCACAACTCACATTAATATATTGACATTTATTGCTTTTCCTTTAATTATTACATGTTACGTTCTAATGCACGTAAAGAAATTGATAGCGATAGGTTTTGCAATTTTTAAGTAAAGCGTACTAAATGGAAGCAGTATAAGAATCAATTATGAAAAGCAAGTAGAAGTTAAGAAACTGTAGGTAGCAAACATATCTAAGGTTATTGTACTTAAATATGACGACCTATAAATGTAAAAATTTTCTTTTACTTAAAGTATTAACGCAAGTGTGGTAAATAAATACTATAAAATTAAACATTCGGACATCATGGAAAAACGTGAAACATTTCACTGCTTTTAAATATTTTTCTTTAAAGAAATTCCCACTCATTATTTCGTTTATTACTCATATCCCCCATAACTGCTTAAATGCAAAGTAAAATCCCGAAAAAAAGATCGAAATTTCGCATTTTAAACCTTGTCGATCAAATAAATGTATCAGCATGAAGGCCTTGGACGTCTGTTTCATTTACCTTTAAGTGGATGCTCATTATAAAGCGACAACTTTTCAAATTACAGTTCTACAATATCCTACGCATTTCGCTGATTTTTCAGGGATTTATTAGGGACAAACTGAATTCCTAAATTACGTAGAGATATTTATGATCTTTACCAAGGTAAGTTTATATGGTATTTTCATGTATTAAAATGATGTTTATAGCCGAAATTTTGTTTAATTAAGCTTTGTTCAGCTAATAAATTAGGAATTTGTATATTGAATGCTTAAATTACAGATAATGATTCAATTTCTAGAAAACAAGTTAATTTTGAACTAAAGACAGCGCATTCAATCCTTTCCTGCTTAATAAAATATATATTTATTTAATAAAATGCCAAATATGCAATAAATGCGACAAAACTATAGGGAATTGCATGTCATTTAGGCCCAATGACCTTATAAAATAATTATTTTTCATTATATTGTATATACAGGGTGATTCATAAATATCGAAACAATAGGCTATCTTCTTAATTAATGCCCCTAGGCGCATACTTCCAATTGCAAAGTTTCATAAAAAAGGTGGAAAATGTGATGAAATAAGTTACAACTCCATGGGAGGTGTATTTGAGAAAATACGAAAATTAAATTTTTATACGGCCCCCGTAGGGTAAAATTTCCAGTTAGGAATTTTTTCCTTATCCATCCCTGAATTAAAGACAAAATGTTCCATCTTCATATCTGCAAAACTCATGCAGTTATGTCTGTTTAAATAATCCGTCACGTTTTAAGGGATTAGACATAAAATGAAATGCGTGTTATTCAAGAAACAATGTTATTTTAAAAGTTCCAGGATACATGTAAAAAATATATTTATTGAGTTAGAATTAGATTTCTCTGTTCTTGTGATGATTAACCATATAATTTGCAAATAAAATCACGTCCTAAAATTTCTCAGAATGTTAAAAAAAATTTTAATTATTATTATTATTATTATTATTATTAATTGGGGTAATTTAAAATCGTCATAACTCGAAATATTATCGTCGAATTCCAAACTTTCTTTCATTTAATTAAAGAGGAAAATGTAATTTAAATTTTGTTTCAGGATTTTTTTAAATATTAATATTAAAAATATTAAAAATATTAAAAACACAAATTTAAAAAAAATTATGTAACTTATTTAAAAAAAGAATCACATTTTCAAAAATAAATATAGTTTCAAATTTGTCGGAACAAAATTAATGTAAAATAATCAAAAACGTCATGTTCCGAGTTTGCACTTTTTTTTTGAACAATTCTTGACTTAAAAATGTAAATTAGTAATTTAAATTTATTTTAAGTTTAATTACGCATTTAAAGTAATAAATTAAATTAATTATTTTTAACAATTCAAATTAATAATTTAAAACGCTTTAAAAGTTTTAAACAAAGATTGGCTCCTAATAAATTGTTTAAATGCTTTTTAAAACATTGCAGGTGAGTATATAACTCTTTCCTGTAGCTTAAACTTCCGATTCAGTTTAACTTTTGCTCTTTCCACCTACTTTCTGTACTATTTAAAACAAGGTTTTTTCTAACATACCGATTAAGAGTGTTTTCATAATTTTAACCCTCACAACTTCAGATTTTATACCGTCTCGGCGAGCGGTTAAAAAAATTCTGTATTCTGGGGTCGGACCAGTCTCGACCGGTCCTAATGTATTTCTCATACCGAACCGAGACTGGCTTCCTTTTTTCCTAGGCCTGCACGGGGCGAAATTATCAGTCCCGGTCTCCACTCAACCCGTATTAAAATCATTCTATCTGACTCACCTAATCAGAGCAAAAATCCATAAAGTTTGGCTCAACCCAAAAAATTTACAAAAAATGCATATATTTTTAAATCGGCATTACAACTGAATTATATTAACATTTACAATTAAACTTTAAAAATCGTTTTTAAAGGATAGTAGATTTAAATGCCAAAGAATAAAATAAAAAAAAATAAAAATAATAATACAGTAAAACAAGTGAAAAGGAAACGAATTATCTATTAACGAAAAGCCTATTACGAAATCCTGTCTAAAACGGAATAATTTTTTGATCCATGCAAAAAGAATATAATAATGCTTGAGAAAAGAATAGAATACATTTGCACCTCCTAAGATGGGAAATTGTCTATAAAGCATTTTTTATTTTGTCTGTGTGATTCCGTCTTAGAAGGTTTTACTGTATATCATTTTTGAAAGTCTCCAGTACATGGATTATGGATTAACGATATTAAATTTTAAGTGAAACATATACATACAAATAGAGATTCATTAAAAAAAATATATCACAGCCTTTGACGCTTCTTGAAAAATGACGATTATAAACCTATAAAAAGAAAATCTATAAGCTATTATAAAGTTATAAAGCTATTTTTGGTCAGAACTCTTTCATACGAAACATTTTTTAACCATATCGACGTAAAAAACTTTGTCTTCTAGAAATTCAATCAGGCCGGACCAGACTCGGGCTAAGATTTAAACATTTTTCCAGGCCGGGACGAACTTTTTTTCCTATGGGTCTACTCGAGACTGGGTCTCGATATTTCGACCCTTGCAGACCTCTAATAAAGGCCTCCAGCATAATTTGAAAGAAGGTTTAACTTAAAATCTATACGTTGCTATTTTATGTCCAAAGGAGAGGCAATGTCTTAAATCGACTTTTAATAACGTACAATTTGTGGATGATCCCTATCTTGCATTCAAAATGAGTTAATAACTCGTCGCTCAGAGGCATGGGAAAATGGTGTAAATCGCGAATTTTGAATTTTAATAACTCTGCGAGTTTTGCAAATACCGAGATGATTTTTTTTGTTTAATTCAGGAAGGGATAAGAAAAAAGTTCCTAATTGGAAATTATACCCAAAGGGGGCCGTATGAAAAATTAGTTTTCGTATTTTCTCAAATAGACCCCCCATGGAGTTACAACATTTATCATTAAATTTGTCGCCTTTTTTTATGAAACTTTGCAATTTTAAGTATGTGCCTACAGGTAGTATTTAAGGAGATAGCCTATTGTTTCGATATTTATGAATCGCCCTGTATATACATGCTTTAAAGTGTAAAACAATAAAGCTTACTCATTTGTCTTTTCATGAGATACATACTCTGGAACTTTGCCTTTAAATTGCTCTATTTTACCTATCCAAATATCCCATGTTCCCTTAGCAGAGATAAACAAATTTTTAAATTTTATTCGCAGACTGCATCAATTTCTCTTATTCGTGAGAAATGCGCTCACTTTCGTAAGTGATTTATTTTCCGTGCAGTCTTCTGAAGGGCATTTCACACTAATTAGCTGACTGTGCTGATGCTACTTCTTTCCTCCATTCAATATAATAACTAGAATTTCACTCCTGAGTTTGCATATTTGATTTTCGGGATGTCATGTCTGAAATGTATTACAAGGCGATCATATAAATAATTAAAATAATTCATTTTTTATTGTTATCATTTAAACTTGCTGCAAATCTATATATGTGCGTTTATCTAAACGATAATTTTTAGACTCTGCCAGAAATCAAGAAATATCTCGGCAACGGATAAAGCTTTTGTTTGTTTCTAGGGTTCCGTACTTAAAAAGTAAAAACGGAACTATTATAAGATCACTCTTGTGTCTGTCTGTCCGTTTGTCACAGCCCTTTTAATCGTAAACTATGGGACGTAGGAGATTCAAATTAAGGGAAATAATATAGACTATTGACCCACATATTTACAGATTATTAAACATTCACAAATATATTTGGAAAAAATGTAGAGGGGGTAATTAAGTTACTTGGAAAAAAAATATTTTCTTTGTAATCGTGTGAAAGCTATTGTAACGCTGAACTCAAAAATAAAATTCTTTTCTATTTAGGTATTATATTTTCAGAGATAACATCGAAAATGTAATGCAAAAATATGCCCCCCCCCCTCTATTTCCAAATCTACTGAAACTAAAATTAGGAAAAAATTAGAGTTAGTAGGCGTTAATTTAAACCTTGCAGGAAAATTGTAACGATTAGCCTAGGTCACATAGTTTTTTAGAAAAGCGCATTTTTTCCGTTGCACACAAATTTCGATTTACGGACATTCAGAAAAGGTGTTGAGAAGCGCTGGAGGTACCTATCGTAGTAGAAGTATAAAAGCATTGTTGATAATGATTTTCGAAAATAATCGTCGGTAATTAGCTGCGATATTGACCCTTAAAGACAAGGACGGTTTGGACATGCATAATGACAATGACGGCGTACTCTATATACTATGTGCTTTTAAAGCATAGATAACCACTTTTAAAGACATATTTGTGCAATGCAATGCCCAGTAGCAGTATAAAAGCAATAAACATAAAATTCTAAGTGAGTAAAACTCTCACTTGACCGTTTATTTCTGATGAAAGTTTGAATGTTTTCCTAATCTTTGACCGATACTTTTGTCTAATTTTAATTCAATCGGGTTTTTTTTTTATACACGAAAACAAAATGCTATATTTTGTTGGGAATTGGTAGGTTAAATTTAGCATAACGTAATTTTGTTAAAAATGCAAATAAAAAAAACTTCGATCCAATTATATATTTTTAACGTGCTTTTTGCTTTATTGTTTTGAGATGAAACCATCAGAGAAATATTTTGCATAATGGAGTGCTTCAGGCAATGCAATATCGTGTAATAGCGAGCCCAAAAATGGCTTATTTGAGGAAAAATAAAAAAGTAAAATTGATTTCTAAACGTTCAAAATATGAGGTTTTTTAAACAGAAACCTACATGTTTATATCTTGTTTCTAGACGTAAAGCACTTTCATAAATTATGCTTCGTTTTCATGGCAAAAAGCTCCCATGTCACCGTGTAATTAGTGACTTTTTCGCTAAAAGGGTTAAACATAAAATCATTCTTTAAACTGTTTGAACCTGTTTAACCTGGGAACACATATGAAGGATATGTCATAATCTGGGTGTGTAAATTTTTCATATTTGCTACTGCTTTATGAAAAGTAATCCTCAAGTTATTTTATCTGAGAAAGTGTAACAATTGTCTGCTATTAAAAAAGGCGATATTTTGAAGTATCGGTGGCAAAATAAATACTGCATTCACCTTGGGAGTGTGCTCCTGACATTATTATTCGCTAATCAAATATCTAATATCTATCACAGATGCATGACCAAGAGTATATATTTCGAAAGATTTTTTTAACTTTGTATGTGCAACGAACTGTTAACAGTAACTCTAATATCATTATGGAATAAAATTGTATCGAATAATAATTCTTTTTTAAAAAAGCATTACTTTCTTTATTGAAAAATATGACCACATTCAAGATTTCTGAAATTCAAAGAAACATTCACGAAATACACACAAACGCATCCGAAATATACAGTAAAATATCCGAGATATGCAGAAACATTTCCGAAATATGCAGAAACGTTTCCAAATATCTGACCGAAATATGCGGAAACGTTTCCAAATGTCTGACCGAGATATGCGGAAACGTTTGCGAATATCTGATCGATATATGCGGAAACATAACAGGGACGTTGGGCCACATTTCTACCCCACTAGTTTTATTAACATTTACGAATTTCTTTACAGTGCGGGGTTAGTAGTTTCACGTCACATGACTCTCATGTAAAATATAGCATGTTTTGTTTACAAACGAATAACAGAAAAAAAAATATGATAATTATGTTTGAAAGAGAAATTTTTAATTGCAGGATTGATTTTGTTTTTAAAAGTGACGTTTCTAAAAATATGGTATGCGCATGAAAATCTCAAAAAGAAATTCTATTATATAAAACGATTTTTTACATAAATATATCCATCGAAATTTATCAGTTTTTTTATACCAATTATATAATTTGTACACTAAATGCTTCTTACGTCTTGTAATAATTATACTAATATTCAGAAGTCGAAAGTAATAGAGCTCCAGCAAACGCTAGATACGTAATTACACAAGATTAAGTAAAGTTGCAATCAAAATTCGATAACTACTTGGAATAAAAATTTGAAATTGAGAATTTGAATAAAGCAGGACATAGTAAATTTAAATCTATCAAAAAAATTGTCTGTTGCAGTTCATATATATTTTTTTAGTATTAATTTCATAATTCATATTATAAGTTTTTTTAATTACAATTCAACGTATTTACGTTTGGGTTTTTAATATTATAACCACACAAAATATTATCACATTAGAATTATAATTTCAGGAGATATATAATAATAATATGAAAATGTAGTTTAACAGTAGAATCTCTAAATTTTGAATGTCTATAATTCAAAAACTTATCATCCTAATGACTTGAAATTTCGTTTCTAGGCATAGTTTGAACCGAAGATTTAAAATATCTTGTTAATATGTTGTTTTTGTGTTGCCATTGAAAAAACAAAAATTGGTTCGATTTTTACTTGTAGATGGTCCCTAAGCAAAATTTATAAACATCATTTAAAAGTAGATTTTATTTCCAATCGTTTGGTACCCGTAACGTTCTTCTATGATAATTAGTTATAGAGTTAATAGAGTGTATTTACTTTTTTTCCACGAATGTGCCTCGGACCATACGTTTATCGCTCTGGCTATTGGATTTGTATGAAACTAATCAATGTAGTTTTGAGATATGCCACTACATGTCACTAGTTCGGCACTTCAACATAGTCAGCATGTGTTGCAGAGAATTGCAAAAAAAAAAAAAAAATGATTTGATCACCAAAAAGTAAATTTTTCAAAGCTGTAACTTTTCATTATATCTCGTTATCAACCGTTATTCACTGTTATTTAACAAATTCAAAGTTATACATAAAAGAGTATTTATTGTGCATTATAAACATGAGTTTCAAATCATGTTAAGACTAACTAGAAAATGGTAAGAATTTATTATTACCATTTTCTAGTTAGTCTTAACATGATTCATCAAGTCTTAACATGGCTTAACATGAGTCTTAACATGAATCTTAACATGATGTCATCAAGTTTTGCACCATACACCTAGCAATTTTAGTGTTGTACCTTGAACAGCTCCAAGGTACAACACAATTGCATATTACACCACTTGTGTATAGAAAATATGCATAGATGATGAAAATGGTGAAGAAGTGATTATTGTTGTGTCCATGAAATGTTTTAATAGCATTGGAGTATAATTCATTACTGAGGAAAATTACAATTTTATTCAGTCAGTTGCGACCAAATCGTTAGCATTTTACTAGAACCTAGTCATATTTAAAGAGACAGGCTGATTCTTTATGTATTTCCTGGTATAGAATCAGTTTTTGAAAAATAACTTTTTATGCAACTAGTTTTTTTTTCTTTTTTTTTGTGATTTTGAAACGTGAAAAACATACATGTATAAAAAACATATGTGAGTAAATACAATAAAACAATTAAAATGCAATTGATGTCTATTGTGATTGGAATTATTTACCTTCCTCCCTCTACTTAAAACTTCTGTTTTGCATTAATTTTAAACAACTCTAAATATGCATTTACTACCAATCTGTTATTAAACATACTTTAAAAATTTATTTCACATACATTATAAAAAAGTTTCGTCAATTTTATTTTTATTTTTCATATAAAAATGATCCATGGTCCATGGTACAAAAAGCCTAGGGCCAAGATACAACCTGCGTGTTTTGCCCTGGTTCTAATCTTACTATTTTTTTAAATAAAAGAAAAACTATGATAGTCCTAATATTTTAAATCAAGAACATTATGAAGGAAGCAGAACATCATACACAATTAGAAAATAACGTTATATATCATTATTTATATATTTTAATTAAACAAAAAATCAAAATGTGAAAATAGGATTGAGGTACAGTCGTGGGAAAAAAAGTAAACACCCGTACTAATTCCTCAACAAATTATCGTAGAAGAAAGTTACTGGTACCGAACGATTGGAAATAAAATCTACTTTTAAATGATGTATACACAATTTGCTTAGGGGGCCATCTACATATTAAAACGAACCATAACTTTTTTTTTTCAATAGCAGTACACAATTCTGACAGCATAAATGAACTCTATACCATTCAATTAGTCTAAAAACAAATTTTTATGCAATTCGTACCATAAGTTTCCGGGAATTATTTTAAAACGAGCGTATTTTAAGGGCTGTATCCAAATTGAAGTTCCGTACTCGATTGTTAACCGAGAGAGCTTCCTTTTTGAGCAAGGCACCTTAAGCAGTCAATTAGGCCTGTTAGATTACAGGATAGCATAAGAAATTTCAAAATATTTAGTCACTTCTATCATAGATGGCCCCTTAAACCATCATTTTGCCGTTTTGTAAGCATAATTTGAAAACTACTTGGAAGGAAAATGTGAAGTTTTGGATTTCCATAAAGCAGGACTTAATAAATCTGAATCCATCAAAAAAATTGTAGGTTGCAATTCATAATTTTTTTCAATTTTAATTTCATAATACATAATTCATTTCAGAAAATTATAAAAATTGCAAATTCAACGTATTTATGTTTGGATTTATCAGTGTTATTGCCACACAAAAAATTGAAACATTAGGATCATAATTTCAGAAGTTATAAATAAAAATGTGAAAATGTAATTTAATATTAGGAGCACTAAATTTTGAATATTTATAATTCAAAAGATTATCATTCAAATGACTTGAAATTTGGTGTCTAAGCATAGTTTGAACCAAAGATTTGAAATATCTCGTTAAAATTGAGTATTGCTATTGAAAAAAAAAATGAAATTTGGATTCGTTTTAATATGTAGATGGCCCCTAAGCAAATTTTATATACGTCATTTAAAAGTAGACTATATTTCCAATCGTTCGCTACCAATAACTTTCGTCTACGATAATTTGTTGAGGAGTTAGTAGGGGGTGTTTACTTCTCTTTTTCCACGACTGTACATGCCCCTACTTTTTGAATGCTCTAACCGATTAACCCTTAATTGGAGAGGTGGGGGTTTGCTCCCCATAAAAATTGTATATTAACTCTACATTTGAAAGCAAAATTTTTATGGTATTTAGATAAGTGAATTTGTATTTATATGTATGTACACTTACAGTACTTTCTCAGTTGTTTTTATACAAATAAATACAAAGTTCACGGAAATTTTTCTTATTTTAATTCGCTAAATTTTAAGGAGTGCACAAGAAATCAAATTTTGGAGTTACATACCACACCACTTTCGTTATAATAAAATCAACCTCACCACCTAAGAGTTAATTCAAATGAATCTATTCAAGATTCGACAGCATAAATATTCAGCTCTGTTTCATTCACATAACGCTTCAATTATTAATGTTACATCCTATTCAATAACTGATTAATGATTCCCTCTTGACATCGATTTGAGCTCCAAGTTCATTGTCCCTAGCAAAGTATCATGCTTTAAAAGTGTGAAGGATTTAAGATGAACTATTTTATAGTGATTTTCATGTTCTAAAATTTCTTGCTACATAAGTGAAAATAAGGCATAGTTATATTTTTATGGACAAAACAATTTATATGTTTTATCAATATGGGTACAACAATAAATTGTGTAAAATATCCTTATAACAAGATACCAATTAAAACAACACAAATTAAAAATATTGAAATCAATTTTATTATAAATAACTAAATAAAATGTGATAAAACACACTTTGCTAAATGATGTATTTCGTTAAAACCATTAAAATTACATTAAAAACACATAAATCGACAGTTTCAACCCGCTTTTGAGACCATCATCAGTATCTAAAGTCAAACATAATCACGATGTTTTCGGACTTTACTATGCTCGAGAGTTCTAAGCATGAACAAAGACAAATCAGCATCAACTTAATTGAAGAATGAACTAACAGTATGCTGATGATGTCCTCAGAAGAGGGTTGAAACTGTCGATTTGTGTGCTTTTAATGTAATTTTAATGTTTTAAACGAAATACATCATTCAGCAATCTGTGTTTTGCCACATTTTACTTATTTATTTATATTGTACATGGTGAAAAGGTCCATGCCCTTATAATATTAATTTTAATACTTCGTAAATTTTCCCTTCTGGATGAAATTTGTGGATACCGATTTAAAAAAGTATGTTACATTTTTTCACTGTGTTGGATTTATTTAAAACAACCATACGTGTGTGTATATTTTATGTTTTAATTGAAAAACAGCTAAAAATATTGAGAAAAATCTCAGTAAATATTTATCATGAATAATTTATATTTTGTAAAACAATTTTTTTTTTCGTAAAAATTGTTTTATATCCGCGTTTAAAGTTTTCAGTATAAATAAATTTATTACAAATATATAGGATTATCCGAAAATCTCAAAATAAAGAAAATACAAATGTGCTGAACATGAATAATTTAAATAACAGTTTTGTTCAAAATAAGTTTTCTTTTCAATTTAAATATCTTTATAAAAAATTACATATTTTGTAAATACAACCACTTTGGTATAATTTGTGTATTGTGCATTTTGAATTTTTACACAAGTCTCTTTCAAGTTACGTTATTTGAATTTACCGGAAGCACATGGTACATTTACTATTTGAACGTATTCTCCTTGCTTTTCTTTAAGCTTTTACCTAAACCAATGCAGTAAATAATTTCAATTTCCAACCTCCGTTTATTTTTTTCTAATAAATAAAAAATTGATTTCACAAATTTTTTATCTAGCTTTTAATTACACTTAAATGCTTATTAAAGATTAAAAAATATATATGATAGAAAAAATACAAATAAACTTACTTTTTACATTTCGCCTTCTTGAAAAATTAAAAATCTATAAACACCGAAAAAAGCCTTAATTTAAGCAAATAAATATCCACCTTGTGCTGTCATCTCTCGGTTATAGATAAAGACACTTATAAATAATGATTTCATGCAATTTTCATGTTATAAAAAGAAGAAAATTATACAAATCCATTAAAATTTGAAACGTCCCAAAAATGGGACGCTAGGCATAAATGGGTTAAATTATATGTACATTTTCACGAATATCTAACGTAAATAAAAACATTTTTAATGTGATGTTTTGTAATTGTAATTAATGACAGATGAAGTTTAAATATTTCATCTGTATAATTAGTTTTATTTTTAATAATAAGACATTGTAACCTTTTCTGATAATCTCATTTCTCAAAATTATAATATTGAAAATATTTCATCATATTACAGAAGGTTTTTTATTTATCTTCTAAGGAATGGGCAGGGAATATAATTGTCAGTGCATGATATATTTCAATACTACTACCCGAAAATTGTCCCAAAATCAATTTCAATTTAGTTTTTAAAAATATATATGGGGCATTCTCACAATCTTTTGACTTTCATGTCCCTGAATAATAATTTTTATTTTAATGCACTTTTTTGTGTTTCTTTATTTCATATACTGGGGAACATCCCATTGCATGATTGCATAACAATATTAACGAGATAAATAAGTTTTAGACGATGTTGGGGATCCAAATACCTGGGAAACTCCTATACCGTCCCGTGTCCCTGATGCTGATTTTTAAGTTTGGAGCTGTCTGTATAAAATCGTTTGAATAAAAATAATTCGATGTAATTTTTTTTCCGAAACTGGAACTATTGTTTTATATAAATATGCAGTAAAAAATTAACCTGTACACATTTTTTAGGGTTGTTATTATTTTTTAAACTCTGTCCTTGCGTTTTAGATTCCTTACCGTCTCTCTTCTAAAATTATACAGAAAATCACTCCAGATGCAACCACAGTTTTTTTTTTAAGTTTTTTCTGATGCAGAAGTATGCTAGAGAAAGAATGTCTAAAATTCTTTGACAGGAAATTTACTGCAGAATTTAAATCAGCATTTAAATATCAATTTCAAGCATCGTGGCTTTATTGGTAGTCTTACCGTCCCGAAGGTTTATTCGTGCACTTTTCGAGGTAAATTTAAAAAAAAAAAATAATTTAATCCAATGTTAACAAATGTTTCTAAAAATCAATGAACATTGTGGCTATCACTTAGTCTTAACATGATTTTCCTAAAAATTGGTGGTAATTTTCTTTACCGATCCATCCTTACCGTCCCTTTTTTCCTATACCATCTCCTTTTTTTACCTTACCGTCCCTTCTTTAACACCCCTTTAAGACAATGTTATACAAAATGTTATACAAGTTTAATTTCGCCAGATTTTTTTTTTCCCAAAAGTCAAAAGAATGCCCCATATCTGTATACATTTTATATTGTACTTGGAATGATAATGTATATTTGCAACCCCTGAATTAAAAAAGTGTTTAATTTGCAATTTAAAATAGACTATTATTATTATTATTATTATTATTATTGAATTTTTAAGAAAAGAGGGATTCGAAAAAAAATGTGCAGTTAACACCACTTTGTTGGTAATTTACTTTTTAAAACTGTTTTACAAATCATGTGTTCCTGTAGTGGTAAAGGATGTAGTATCAAATACTTAATACGTGAGTTATCACATTGCTAACTAAGCATAGAACCAACAGAGTGAAAAATGTCCAAGCCGGGAATCAAACCCGGAACCCTTGGAAAGGCACTCCAAGTGCTCTGCCATTTAAGCTGTGAGGACGACACACAGCTTAGCATCTCTCACTCACATATGTTGGTAAGGCTCTGCAACTGCAGCACAAGATAGGATAGTCTTCATGAGTACACAATCCTGCGGCGAAAACATGAGACACAAATAAACCAAGCACATATATAATTTTAATTAACTTATGATTTAATTTTCAGCAGTATTGTGTGCTCATGAAGACTATCCCATCTTGTGTTGCAGTTTCAGCCTTACCAACATATGTGAGTGAGAGATGCTAAGCTGGGTATCGTCCTCGTAGCTTAAATGTTACAGCACTTGGAGCGCTATTCCAAGTGTTCCGAGTTCGATTCTCGACTTTGACATTTTTCACTCTGTTGGTTCTGCGCTTAGTCAAGAATTTGATAAATCACTTATTAAACGTTTCGCAATTTCACTGCTGAAAATTTAATTGAAAAATTAATTAAAATTATATATTGATGTAGTTTTTTTAAACTTTATATATGCTATACAAAAACATTTAATATGCCATAAACAAGAAAATATTTTAGATTATATGAAGATTATACAGTAGAATCTCGCTACAGCGAACATCACTTTAACGGATATTATTTGGATTGTTAAAAAAAATTCAATTATGCTTTTTCGTTATAAAAATATTCACTTTAACGAATTTTTAGGAATAGCGAAATTAATCAATGCTCTCCAGTTATTCGTTGTAACGAGATTTTGCTGTAGCTTTTTAATTTCGGGTAGACGAAGTCTGTAATCGAAACTTTGGTCGCAGGACTCGGTCCTGCATAAACGAAGTCAAAGGCAAAACTAACATATTTATAAAACTACAACTGCAATGTACGGAATTACCACTTATTGTTTTCTCAGTGATTGTACTAATTCTCTTAAAAGAGGTGATAACTGCAAATCCGATTCAATCAAAATTCTTCATTTAATACTGTCAAACTAACTTGGCAAAACAGTGGCAGACATCCATTTATAGCTAAATCTATTCATGTTATGTAAAACAAAGAAATCTAACTATGTTAGACTAGAAAACATGTGGAAATCGTATGAAAATGTAAATCACAGATCGAAAATCCTGTTGACTTATATAAAAAAATCAAGGAGGAAGGGAGGGTTTTATCAAAGTTTAAGTTAGGGAACAAGTGTAACTTTGGAAATTAAAGAATGTCTGTTTAATCAAAGTGATTGATTTCATAATAAAACTTAAAATACAATAATTATAGATTTATATGACAGGGCAATAAAATTTTAACTTTAAATAAATTAAATGTAAAATAAAATATTTAAGAGAAAAAAAAATAAGAAAAAATATGTTAACGGTAAGACTTTGTTATTTTTTTCATTTATTTACTGCCACAAATGGAGGGAAGAATTTTTATTTAGAAATGAAAATTTTTATTCGAAAAGACGTTTTACAGATCAATAAAAGATAGGTAAATAAAATATGCATGTAACATTATAAGAAGCATTTAACATTATTTCTTATAGAAGTGCTAAAATTTCAATAATGTGCATATTTCGACAATTTTATTGTTCTTTAATAAAATATTACAAATTTACAAAAATAAATAGAACTCCTTTTTTTCATCTGGAAAGAACTGATCAAAATAGTGATTTGTAAAAAAAAAAGAAAAGAAAAGAAAAGAAAAGAAAGAAAAGAACTTGTGAACATTTCCAATTAAAATATTCAAAATCGAATTATAAGTTTTAAATATAAATGTATCTCAAGAAAAATAAAATAATAATAATAAATTAACTTTTCAAAATTCTTTTGGCTTCTACAAAAAATATCTGTGAAAGCGTAGGCGGTTAGAGAATTTCACATTACCCAGCATGTTCTTAATGAGAACTTTAAATCGGGTTATCTTACATTTAAAAAAAAATCCGGAACCAATACGTTCCATAAGTCCTCATTACTAGAGGCAAGCTAGAAAATTAGTTCAAAATTGTAGGATCTTTATATCGATTACTCCAGACTTCATTTTATTTTATTTTTTAAATACACTTCAAAAATAAGAGGGGGTTCACGAGAGATTTTTATTTATTTTATTTTATTTTATGTTTTTACATGTTACTACATATTGACAAAAATTGCATAATATTTTATGTGGGCGAAAATACTTCATAAATTATAGGCAAATTACAAATTTTATTTCGATGTAATATTAATTTCATGTGCCTTTTATGAACATGCGTTAAGACATATATAAAGATTAGGTTTCAATTATAATACATCGAGCTTTCTGTAGTATATGTTTTCGTCACAAGGGCGAATTGTCTTTTATGTTTTATGTTTAAACATCAAAGAGTATATCTTGACTAAAATTTTGTTATATTTTCTTTCTTGAACTTATAATTTTCTGATAAAAGTATACACGGACTAGACGAAACATTAAAACCACCTGTGCATTGTGCATGGGGAATTTTTCTGCTGCGCCAATCAAATAGAAATGGCGAGTTATGAGTTGGTCTAAAGGAGTTAGACGGTACTCTGTCGTGTAGTTGTTTCTATCGCCACAACATGCGAAATAACTTGATCATTTATCCGAGTCTTCGCAAAGTGAAATTTCAAAATGACTTGATCAAGATACCAGTTCCTTTACACTCTAATCACATTAATAAACACAAATACACAGCACAACACAACATAAATTGTACTATTTTTTAACTCGGCCTTTTAGCCGAATCATATCAAAGTCATCAGCATAGGCTGACATCTAAAAGCGTTCTGAAGTTTTCCCCTCTGACGGGACCATGGCAGTCCGTAATCCTCAATATGGATTAATCTCTTCCCCAAAATAAGTTGCAACAACACGAGTAAAGGTACACCTTTATCGAACTCTGTCAAAAGACGATTGTGGGAGCAAGACGGCTGGATAACTGAATTTCAGTAATTGCACGTCCAGGCAGCTGTTCATATTCTGCAGTAATTAGTACGTATCAGAAATGGCTGCGAATAAGACACATCTAGCCACACATCTAGTCAGAGACAATTGGTGACTTCAGCGGCTTTCTGGCTCGTATAGGCATGCTAGCGGGGCTAATGAACTTATTAGTAGTAAACAATGGATTTATTACTAGTAATGCACGGAATGTATTAAATTAAAATAATAAAACTTTGTAAAAAATCACCATAAAATAAAACAATACATAGGACGCGTTTCGAGCTAAAAACATAACAGCTCGTCATCAGCTACAGAAAACACGTGTCCGCAAGCGAACAATGTCAAAAAGGTTTTGACCTTGTTCGCTTGCTGACACGTGTTTTCTGTAGCTGATAACGAGCTGTTATGTTTTTAGCTCGAAACGCGTCCTGTGTATTGTTTTATTTTATGGTGATTTTTTACAAAGTTTTATTATTCTAATTGCATCAGATCGCCAGTTTTCGGTGCTGTTTCGCACGGAATGTATGCCAACATACCGTTCGCCTTATACAGTTGTTCATTGGATCACGAAGTTAACTGCCAATTTCACCCCCTCTTCCTATAATGGAACTTAAGTGGCGAAAATCTTGTCTTCAACGAGATATTTCACCTTTTTTTAACAATTTCTGATACATATTAACTGCATATCATGAATATCTGTCTATACGCAAAGTTTCCGAAATGCTTTCATCCAGCCGTCTTGCCAGCACAATATGTTGACGTTTCAGTATTTAAATAAAATAATTTAAATCAAGTCCGACAAATCTTTTCTTTCATCCATGATGCAACAAAACTACTACAAACTACTACGAGAGAGCATGTTCACACTCATTTACGTACCTACTCAAAACTCACCCTTTCATTGCCGCTGCAGACAAATTCATTTGCATAAGGAACATTTGATTTTAATGTTGTGGTTCATCAGTAGATATATACATTCATATAATATCGGTAAGTACTTTTGTGTATAAATGCTTCAGTGTTGAATGCATGTTTCTTTCTGAATTGTAAATTGAAATTATAAGCTGTTTAAATGTAATGTGATGTCAACCACTTTAACATTACTTAATGATGTAAAGCATCATTGAAATTTAATGTAAAAGGAATACTTTTAAAAACATACATTCAAATTATTTACATGCATATATTGTTGTTGTCATATTGTATATATTAAATTATCGAAATCACCGATATGACTTCGATAAATCTGCAGAATTTTGTCACTTTTACATTGCAATTTTCTTCTCATTCTTTTGAAATTTACCTTTCAGATGAAGAAATTAATCTTTATATTAATTTACAAATTTCTATTAATGAAAATTAACATTCAATGGAAATAAAAAAAATATATATATAAGAAAAAATATTTTGAGCAGATATTTTACGTCAAGCTACAAGATGAATCTTAAATCGTAGAAAAACTGTCTGTTTGAAATTTGGCGCAATATCAATTTATTTTAATCAAATGTTTATTTGGGCTTTAATTGAAATTAATTGTATATTCATTGTGATGTTTGAATGATTTTAATCAAATATAAATTAAATTTTTATGTGGCACGATTGTGAGAGCAAGACGGCTGGGTAACAGATTTTCAGTATGTGCACGTCCAGTCAGGTGTGCATCTTATCCATTTCAATTCAACTATAGGGTGCGTAAAAGTACTTAACTTTGAGTACTACGTTTTAAAAATAGTAATATGTTCTTTATTTAATAGGCGAATTCTTCGATTTTATAAGGCAAAGATTCAGAAATAGTAGTTTTAAAAGCAAGCATCATCTATGTACTTGAACTGACATGAAAAAATATTTCTAATTTGCAAATATGATCCATACTCCGTTTCTTTTACAATTAAAAAAAAATGCAAGACACAAAAAAATATGAACAGTTTTTTAATTAATAAAAAAATCATGTGTCACAAAGTATCACACGAAACTTACACTAATAAGTATAAAAACATGGTCTTGGACAAAAATATTAGTACAGAAGAAAAAAACAATAAAATTAAAAAATATTCCTGCCGACTCGGCCTACTCTCAAAAGAATGGGTACTCAAAATTGATAAAAAGTACTCAATTTTAAATACTTCACATACTCAAAATAGTTCCGATAGAAATATACTCAATTGAGAAACACATGCACTCATTTTTGATTCTATGTTGTGTGATCAAATATGAACTGTTATGTACCGTCACTTGAACCTCCCGTTTACTGAAGATTAAAGTAAAAATAGTATACTAACATTGATTTAACGTTAAAAATTATTAACAAGAAACATTTAATTGATTATTTATTAAGAAAAAATAGCAAACTTATTATCAAGATACCCAAATCAAATATCTTTAACGGAAGAGATTTGTTTTCAAGCAATTTTATTTATTTTTTAAATACTATGCATAATTTAATACTTACATTAATGAGCATCTTTTATTCCGCCATAAATGAAATAGAACATTACAAAGTAGAGAATTATCGTTTCGTTTGGTTTTGATAACATGTCATGTTTCAAAATTGAGAAAGCATAGGTTCATTTTTGATCCAAAGGTATTCAATTCGATACGAGTAAATCGATTTACTCATTTTTGAGTACTTCATTTTTTCAGTGTACAGGCGGAGGTAGCTTTCGAAGTTAAGTACAAATTTCACCAACAAAAACTAAATCAACATTAGAGATAAACCCAGTTTAACAATTTTATCTGGCCGCTTTTGACGAATTTTTAATTTCATTTTTCTGTAAGAGCTCGTTTTATCAAAATCATATTAAGTCAGTATTAAAAAATATATTTTTCCCCGCTCAACAACTCGAAATTTTCTGACACATTTTCAAGTTCATTTTTAAAATTAAAAACATGAACCTTGCTGAAGAGATTTTTTGAAGATAAGCGACTTGTGTTTTTATTTTCCGTTCAATTAATTAGAACTTGATTTACAATCATTTTCTCAGTACGACCATTTTTTTCGTTTCCAGCACTATCGCTTCGGGAATTTCGGTTCAAAATGCCCATTTTGACAGCATTTTTTGAAATATATTCTTCCTTTATCGAAAAATCGACCAATACAGCACATTATATAGTTCCTAAATAAGAGAACCTGCCAATTGAATGCATTTGAGAGCGAAAATGAATTTTAAAATGAGTTAGAAAATAAGGCGTTTGGATTTGAGTACACCCTTAATACGATAATTTTTTCGTCAACCCCTATGTTCGTTTATTTTTATTTTTGTTGTTGTTGTTGTTGTTTTAAGTGTTGGTCTTATCAAAAACGTGTCAATATGAAAAATTGAAATAATATTGATAAGATGTATAATAAATTTAAGCGGATTGGATATCTTGTGAATTGACGAAGTTGTGAATTTTTTTCTTTTCTTCAACGCCCCCCACCCCCACCCCCATTTTTTTCCGTTTTTTTAATTTTGCAGTAACAGTTGGTCCTATCGAAAACTTGTTAGTATAAAAGTTGTATTTAATATTAAGAAGATTTGTAATAAGTTTAAATGAATTTGATACCGTAAGAATTGACGAAGCTATGAATTTTTTTCTCCCTAAAACCCTATTTTTTACGCCCCTTGAGCCCATTTTTAATTTTATCAAAAATCTGTTATACATAAATCTTTAGCCCTTTTCCTAGAAGTAATAATAACTGTAAACTGATTTGATATGTATTAAAATTAAGAAGTTATGGGTTTTTTCGGTTTTTACAAAACCCCTCCCTATTTCCACCCCCTAGGTCCGACTTTGCCCATTAACGAACCTCACCGAGATTTTCTACCCCTTGATTTTATATATCAGTTTGGAAGAGATTTGTGCAGAATTACGGAAGTTATCGTGTCCATAAAAAAGTGATATATATATAAAGTTTTTTACTGATTGTGGTTTTGAGTTTTAGGGGTTATGACTGGTGTAGATTTGCAAAAACTATATTTCCTGCAATAGGTAGGATTTCATACGAAATCTACCTGAAAAAGATGTTAAAAGCAGGATAGTACGATAGAATTTAGTAGCAGTTAAGAAGTCACGATAAATTTTGAAACTGGAAGCATCATTCAAAAAAGATATCTTCATATTGTGCTTTAAACAAGCAAAGATTAGGTTCTGAACATCATTATCTCCATCCACCATACGCCTATAGATGACACACAACAACTATCAACGGAGACATGCTTTACAAGTTCTTGCAAGCTTTTGTTACAAAACATCGATTTATTCTTGTTAAAATAGCATTGACTGTCTGAAGTTCTTCCAATGCTCTACAATACTATCATTAAATCTAATTTTGTCTATAGTACATTTACAGAAATGTTGATATCTCGATTTGGGGGCATCTTAACCAGTCAACTGTTCCGAATCCATGCGGCCGATTTCCCATGCGGACAAAAACGCAAGAAAAGGCAAATACCCTTAATCTAAAATTTATAAATACTATATTGCTGGTCAATACTTATATTTAACAAAGTAAATAAGGAAGAAAGGGTGTCCGAGTAAATAGTATATAAAGAAAATGTACAATTCTTTCAAACTAAAAAAAGTCTTATATAATATACAGCATACATTGGTTCTTAATTCTAAATAAATGATATTTGAGTTTAAAGTCACTTCTAAAATGACGAGGGAAATCTAAATAATATAGAAATAGTCAATTCTCTAAAATTGTTTGTTATAATTCTTTGAGCAGAGTGTTATTTTGTAATCTGATGGGTGAAGAAGAGCAAAAAAAGAATAAGAAAATCAATGATGGAGACAAAATTATTTCGCAATGTTTTCTTTGAATTCAATTCTCATTAAGATTCAAAGTTCAACCCGCCAACGCAAAAACACGTATAAAACAAATATTTCGATATTCACGATTAAACCCAACAAAACATCTTTAAATATGACGAAACAGCTGGGACTTTCATTTTCTGTTATTCTTGGTTCACAGATGTTGGAGTACTAATCTATAGTAATATATAAATTGAAATGACCGCCTGTGAATTTCGGAAGAAAAATAGTTTTAGTTCATTCGACTATTTAGATCTGATGTATAGTCAAATGTAACATTAAAATTGTTTTTCTGTCTGTCTGTTTGTCCGAAATAAGTTCGGAAACGGTTGTATAACTAAGTTATCAAGGGCAGATATAGAATTTTTCTGGCTGCAGTGTGCAATTTGCTGCATTCCGATATATAAAACAGTTTTAAGAAAACAGATTTAAAAAAAAAAAAAAAAAACGAGAAAATCATTCAATCAACGTATGTTTCAATATTGAAAAAACCCGGTAGCTAGTTGATCATTTTTAAGGAATCTTACCGAAATTGATAGATCTAATTAAGGTTCGTAAATTCTAGTTCTGGTTGTAATCTTCAGTTTGTAGCAATCCGATATAGAATATAGTTTTTGACCAAGGAAAATCCAGAAGAATCAATCAAACATTCATTTGATGTTTAATCACTCGAGAATTAAATGAACAATTTTAATTTATTTAGCGGTTGAAACGTTTAATTAAGATTTAAAAATTATAATAATTACATTTTTAGCTAAGACAAACACATTTTACTTTAAAATTGATTGGTAAGTGTTTTCCGTAAATACTCCAAAAATCTTATAAAATACAAATGCATCACAATGAGTTGCTACGCAACTAGTGAGGAATAAAATGTGAAACTTCTTGCCTGTATATATTGATTGAACTGACCATGAATTTAATACCAATAGAATTACATGCAATGTGATTTAATATAAGTTGAAGTTTATAGGTTATTTTTTATTTTATTATTATTATTTTAATATTAAATGTATTTTTTTTTATTAGAACATACTATGATGAATAAGAGAAAAGAATGTCCTTACTTTGACTATTAATATTTTCAGATGTACACTCATTAATATATAGCTTCTGATTTATATCCGAAATGTTTCAATTTCAATTATAATTCCATTTGATTTTGTATGATTACATTACAGTTTAAATTTGTTGGACTATATTAATTGTACCTGAATGTTAACAACATTTCAAAGTTTTTATTACACTCACGCAGAAAATCGTCAACAAATGAGTTATTCCACACTGTTTTTAAGGATCGTGATGAGAAGGTTGATAACATATCAAGGATTACATCCGAAGCAGATTTGTGAATACTAATGTCTAATTTGTTTTTCATATGATTTATAACGTACTTTAAGCGATTTGTATCATAACTTGAAATATATTTCTCAAATAAATCAATATGAGACTGGTTAGTACATTTTTCATTAGAATTCTGAGCAGTAAATAACTGGCGTAACCCTTTCTGCTGATAAAAGATTTGTAAAATGCTTCCTGCATGCTTTCTTTACAAGTCTCACATGTGTTGTTTTTACTATATGTTCGATATTTTTAATAACAAAAGTTTTAAATTACCGAGAGTTTTTTGTGGATTCCACACACTTCTTGGGTCGTATTACACTTCTGAAAAATAGCCATTTCAGTTGTAATAATTAAAGACTTTGCGTTGTAATATCTAATACTAAACAAAATACATGTTGCTATCCAAGTGTACACTTTATTCATAAATTAAAAGATGACATAAAATAAACACTATAAATACCGTTTTAAAATCTACGTGTGATAGAAACATATATTTTGTTTTGTATTTTAGTTGTTTTATAGTAATTTTAAAAAGCTGCATATAACGTTTCATCATCTCAGGCCGCTGTATTTTTTTTTTTAAACTCTTGTGAGAAATATTGACATTTCTAACTCTCACGTAGTTTTGTCCGAGTCGGAATGATGGATTCGAGTTCAGATGTATTTTGATGTTACATCGCAATTAACTTTATTCTTATAACAATTGGACACTTAATATATTTCATTTCCGTGTTGTATTTATTTCTGACAAGAGTTTAAGCTCTTCACTACTCAGTGTTAATGCACTATTATTAATTATTACTGAATTATTTCTTCTCCGATTTGACTTCAGAGAAAGATTTTTATTTTATTTGCCTTAGTTCGAATCTTAGACTTAGAAACATATCATTCTGATATCGAAATTGTAATTATGTTCGAGTACCATTAATAAAATGGGACAAAACGAAGGTCCCCATTTGGGGACCCAGGGAACGAAGAGGTTAAGTTATTTGGAGTAAATACTCCCAATGTAATAAAACTAATTTTGTCAAAAAATACAAAGTGTCATTTTAAACTAATTATAAAATTTTCGTTCCTATGAGTAATAAATATTCTCTTATATGTTAAAAAAATCGCATTTCCTTTTCATGTCTTTATTTAAAAGTATAATTAGAATGTTAGTTAAAAATTCATGCTATGTCTACGACTAGCACAATAGGCGTGCTTATCTTTATAACAAATGGATAAGTATGGGCATTGGAATGCACTTTGACTAAGGGCACATTAACTATTCCCCGCCGGACAGAGATGATATACATGGTTTGTAATGCTTACATTAGGCAGTTTCAGTAGCTATCAATCCGCAATCAAACTGCAATATTGTATAAAGTAAATGTTTTGGAAATAAGGAAATTAAACATGGATAGAAGGCATAACTTGATAGCTTTATAATTCAATTTCGCTTATTTCCAATTTTATCAGTAATTCATTATGCAATTTTTATTTGCCAAAATCTTAGTAAATAGCATCATACTATTTTGTGCTACTCAACATATTTCAGGATTCTAAAAATACTCGAAATAATTTCTCAATCTAAGAAAAAAAAATTATGGCTGATTTTAATTATAAAAAGCTATTTTTGAATAATACTAAACACAATACGTGTTGCTTAGCAACACCTATTGTGATTAGTATTAGATAGCACAACGTAAAGTCCTTAATTATTATTTTTGAATATCTAGCATATGAAATTAGATTAAGATACACTAATGTAATCTAACAGTTAAAAATAAGTAAATCTGACAATCGTAACTGACTTTTTGACGACATATTTACATTAAAGGATTTGTTCTTAACAGTAACTTTTGTTTTATATGAACTTACTTTAACTTTTAAGAACGTTACTTTTGAGAAACTAGTTTTTTAATTTGGCTCATTATAACAAGAAGTATGAGCAAGCATTTTTACATTTTCTGATGTACCTAACAATCTTCTAAATACTTAAAAAAAAGACTAGATTTTACAGGAAATATTATGCTACTGATTCGTACTGTATATTATACAATAGAGCAGGTGTCATAAAAATTCTGTGGTTCTTTCTAGAAATAAATAAATATATATATATATATATATGCATGTAATTTGATCAGATAAAGAGAGAAATTTAGCGATTAGAACTGCAGCCGTCAAAAATGATTATAGAGGACATAAAAATTAAGATTTTTGATATGGCTCCCAATTAAAAATACCCCGTTAGTAAAATGTGAATTCTCTTGAAAATTTTCATTCAAATTGCTTTTAGGTCTTTTCATTAAAAATAATCTAATCAAAGTAAAATGTGACGAAAACAAAAGCTAAAGCCATAATAAAGCAGTTATTACGAAGAATCTGTAAAAATAATATTCAATGCGTATTGCGTATCACCTTTCCTGAATTTTGTAGCGATAATTTGCTAATACAATACAAAATAACAGAATAATATCAAATAACAAAAGGAAAAAAAAACAGTTTGTTAAAAGTAATTTTGAAACACATTAATCAACACGACCTTAAGTGAGTCTTCCTGAATAAACGACTTGCTTGTAATTGTACAAAAAAGTGATCTTATTAATAACACCTATTTTTTATATACTTATTGAGGGCCAGCTGGCGTATTTTTGAGTTGCGCGCAAGTTTCTTTTATGACTACCACATTTAGTTTAATCTACGTTGTTACCACTCGAGTGCCGTTTTTATAAAAATGTGGTGGTATACGAACACGGCGTATGCTCAGATTAGAAGTCTGTGTCCAAACTGATCCAACCCATATTCCAGAACTTGGCAATATTTCCCTGGAAAAGTTTTATGAAACGAGAGAGTCAAGTCAAAAAACATAAGGTTGACAAAAGTGGCAGGTTTACTACATTACTGTTCAAAATCCCCTCGACCAATCAAATTTCATCGCTATCATTTCTGTAAAAGAACTCTAGTTACTCCTCGTTCACGATTTTGTCCAACACATTCTGTACCAATCATATGTTATTACTCGCATTTCACAACTTTCTTATCTATAAAGGCACTCCGTTGGTGATTGCTTAAAAGTTTTGCCCAACATTCTTTCAGCGAAACAAATTTTATTTTTCATTTGCCACCTCTCTCACATTTATGAAGGCGATATATTGCTCATCGCCCAGGTTTGAAACTCAGTAGACAATAATATATTAAAATATTTGACAAGTCCCTATAAAAAAAGACTATGCATGATACGAAGAATCCTATTACTTCAAAACTTTCCCTTGTGTAGTGTAAAAGGCACATTGAAACACCTTCAGTGGTTGTTGAGAGAAATGAAGACATACATACATATATAAATAACGACCGAAAACAGAAGTTTCTTTTTTTAAGTCAGATAAAAGTTGTATTAAATGTAAATAAAAGAATCCTTATTGTTAAATTTAAAAGTTTTATTGGTAGTTTTCGGTTCGCCGGGCGCCAGTGTTATGTATACATACATATATATGTATATACACATGTATGTATACATATATTGTATATATACACACATATACATGTATATCCACATATATATATATCTATGCATATGTATATATACATGTATATATATCTATGCATATGTATATATACATGTATATAGACATATACATGTATACATAACACTGGCGCCAGGCTAACCGAAAAGTATCGTTTTATTTTTCCTATAATGGAATTAAAATTAAATAAAATCATTAAGAAAAATCTTTTTTTTATTTATTTTATTTGTATCATGTAACATTGTTTTAAGGGAATAATTTTCAATGTAAAAACTCTCACTAGTTTCTAATAAAGTTCCATGAGCTGAAATGGCTGCTTTAAATTTTAAAATAGAATCCGAAACTGATAAAATGTTAAATGAAATCTTTCTCTAAGTGTTGATAAATTTTGAAATGAAAACTATTGTATGTTTCTCTCTGTTTTGTCCACATACAAAATCGATATATTTACATCGTCTATTCAATAGGCCTTTCATCTGGCATTGTAGGTAAAATTACATAATTTACTCTTAATTTTAACAGTATAACAGCTTAAATTTAGTAGCTTTCGTAAAGTTAAATTTATATAAATTTTGTGTACAATATTAACAATTATTATAGCTAAGATCCTGTCCGCTGGTAATTTTACTTTATCTGTAGAACAGTTTTATTACTTTTGAACGTTTGTTTTAAAATAGAAATATGAAAATCTTTATGTATTTAAGTGTATACGTGGATCAATGTAGATATCTTAAATTCAGGGCTAAGGAACAATGAGTCAGTAAACAATTACGCAATTTTAACGAAAGAATAATTATTCATCAGTTTTATGAAAGGAAATTTACGTTTAATGACGTAATTTTTTAAGTTTTAAAATCTTATTCACAGCTCTGTCAGCTTTCAACACATAAAATATTAAATTAAGCATATATTTTAGAAATATCATGACGAATAAAAAAAAAAAAATCCTTCTTTAAGAGGAGTTCAAAAAAAAAGTTTAAATATCAATTTACTGAGGAAAGATTTTTAAAATTTGAATGCATTTCACACCCACAGGTTTAACATTAACGGAGGAAATTGTGGAATTGACTGACCAGCAGTATTAATAGCTATGAATTCATTCTACAGAAGTTCTGTTTATGCAAAACACACTCACTACGATAAGTATACCTGTTAATCGGCGAATTTTGCACAAATTATTTTATACAAATCGAGTGCCTGATAATCATCGTAAGTGCATGCTGTCCACATTTATTCTGTGAGAAAACATACGAAACCGTGCAAATTCTGAGTATGAGTTGTGTAAATGTAATTTTGTAAATCGTCTAAATGCAGTAAAACATGTGAAGAAGGAACATATGCCATTGTAGCTCAACTTTCGGATAATGAATTTAACCCTAGATTATAAAATAAACATTATAATAAATCATTGATTGCAAACTACACATTCAACAGTAATTTATAATATTATTTGTTTAGATGTTTACTAGAATAACTGATGTAATATGTTAATGAATTATGAGAAATGTCTATAGACCGTATAATGTAAATTCCTTTTGACAATTATATGTTATGGAACTGTGTTCCTATGATATTCTGCTTTAGTTACATTTGCAGAGATCTGTTTAAACATCACCAGTTGGTTTTACAGTAAATCATTTTAATTAATATTTTTAAATTATTTGCAATTAGTAAAAAAACATTTAATTCATTTAAAACTATTGTAAGTTTTCGGATTATCGATTGCGTGAAAATATTGAAATTGGTAAAAAGTACTTAACCGCAGTAAACAGAGACATAATTATACCATTATTTAACATTAAATTGTGATATTGTTACTCTAAAATAGAAAAGCGGTATATCCCGGCATTTATCATAGTTAGGTGGTAAAAGATTGAAAAAAAGACTTCTGCATTTCGAGCTTTCCTGGCCGTTTTAGGTACGTTCGTAATTATATAAATACGTAGCACCTATAGTCGTCGTCTGTCTGTCCTGTCTGTCTGTCTGTCCGTCATCATATAACAAACGCAAAAACTACCCAACCGAATGGTTTGAAATATAATATCTATAATAATTTCAGAATTTTCTCGGGTCATTTCAAATTTTATGTAAATTCAAAACTTAAAAGATATTAATAAAGTTTTCTTCATTCTATTACTATCATCAGTAATTAATTTAATGATATCCCTTAATAAGTAATGATTTTAGGTTGCCATGGTGATTACGTTCTATTTAAGATGGAGTCATATTATTTTCGTATTACATATTTCGTATTATATATTTTCGTATTTAATATATACAACAGTAATAAATTTTGTATTCGTGCATTTTTGCCTAAGAGTGCAACAGCTATTGCACAAAGATCTGAATATTTATAAAACTAGTTATAGTAACGCGCACTTAATTTACCACGTTTGACGTACAACTTTCGACTTGTTTGAAAATGGTTCTGTAATAAATGCTAAAATTTACTGAAATCTACTGATAAAATCCAAAATGAGTGCTGGGCCTGCTCACTCAATGTCGTGACTTACCTCCGTGACTCTTATCTTTTGCGGACCTACCTAAGCTGAAGCTTAAGATCGTACAATTTTAGACTGATTTGAATGGCTACAATCCAGAATAAATTTGTTTTCAAACATTGCGTTCCATTTTCTTATTTCGATTTTCTTATTTTCGCTTTAGTGATTTTATGCGGAAAATGTAAACGAAATTTTGTGCGAATCTGTGTATAACAATAAAAAATTTTGTTTAACAAGTGCCAAAAACATTTTTTTTTGCTATATTAAAAAAACGAAGCTAAAGTGTACAGACCGTATAAACAATTAAAAATAGTTTATCGTGACTAAAACAAATGTTTACCTTACAAAGCTATATTTGGCGTTCCTATGAAACTGGTGATTTCTAATTCTGTATTAAGTGAAATCTTTAATCTTACCCCTGTGAAGTGATAAAAAATCATTCTTTAGTTGGTGAAAAAATGCTCAAAAATTAAAACTTTTGAAGAAGATTACCACATAGATGTGTTTGCATAAAACAGCCAATTTTCTTTGTAAATCTAAATGTCACAATAGCCAACCTTACTGAAACAAGAGAGCTTAATAACTATTCGATAATGTAGATGGACATTGATTCATAAGTTCAATTTATTCTGCGAACGCTTTTTTAATAACAAGTTACTTAAACATTGTAAAATATAAACAAGTGAAGTTTAAAGTTATACTCGATTTTGTTTAAATTTAATGTTCAAATATAAATTATAATAACGACCTAGTTTAATGAAGAAAATATTTTTTTAATCAGTTATTATGTTATAACATTTTTCACTTACATAGTCTTTAAAAAATAAAATTGTAAGGTTTACGTTGCACTAGATATTTCTGAATCCACACTCTGTGAAAGGCTCACCACTCATTTCGGACTTTTTAACAATAAGTACCGTAAAATTTTACCATTTATTGGAATGAATTTTGTAAAAGCCCAAAATTGAAGCGTTTAAAAGCCCTTTTCGGACTTTTACCCCCTAACCATGATAAACTCTAGAATTTAAAATTGGTCAGATTTTTACATTAATAATGTAATCAAAGTGACTGAATATAAAATAACTTTGGGAATATTTATATATTTGTATGTTCCATTGGATTTGAGAGATAATACTTTTATAATTCGAAAATACAGCAGCTACGTTAAAGTTTGAAATCAATTTATACTAAGTTTTAATATAAAATGAAAATTCATTCTTGTAAAATAGAATACATAAAACTGCTCAAAATGGTATCGGTTGATTTGATTTGTCAAATTTCAGCTTCTTCTTTATTAAAACTTTCAACTTTTCTGGCAAAAACTGGATACTACCAGTAAGTTAAAAAAAATTGTATCACTTTTGATAAAGAAAAAATGTGTTTTGATTAACTACAGCGACCAAGTTTATAGGGTAAAAGTTTGAACCGAAAATAAAAAAGAGTTGCTGTAAACACAATCGATTTCATTGAAAGGCACTTATCCAGGAAATAATCACTTGAGAAGCACATGGAGGTCTTCACGGACCTGGCTATACTTTTTTGTAGCAGGCTGTGTCTAGACATCAGGTCTGGAGTTTACCACTTTCAATCCCATCCAGTCACAGTGTTCAAAAGAAATAACCGAACGTCTTTGGCTGTCTTGCTGGCTAGCATTTTGTTTTATTAGAAATACCGTACATTTGTTTAACGATATCTTTAAAATTTGAATTTGATTTAATAAACGACACATATTTTTGTATTATACACATTTCTTTATAGAGCTTTAAAACTGTGATTTTCTTTAGGAATCTTTTTCTTTCATTCTAAACTGCATTATTTTTTTTTAATAAACGTATATGTACGGAATTAATTACACGAGTCATTACTAGTATTATTATTTCGTATTCCGTAGATTATGCACATTTATTCTAAACTAAAATTAAACCTGGGGCTATACGATCCATGATGGATCAGGGCGTACTGTGACCAACATTGTTTATTTGACCCTGGGCTGTGCTATACAGCATATGTCCCGGCCAAGTGATCAACCTAATGCGAGTCCCTCGGTATTTAGTACCCAAGCAAGCTTGGTACTCATTTTATCAACCCGAAGGGATGAAAGATTGAGCGAACCTTGCCCAGACGGGAGTCGAACTCGTGACCTCAAACGCGGCAAACATGCTTGCTGACCACAACGCTACTGTACTAAATTTCGTATATTTACTCTACAAATGTTATATATTAGAATTTTAATATAAAAGGTATGGAATATCTTTTTAAAAGGTTTTAATTGTTGGATAATGTTAGTTAATAAATAACAGTAGCGAACGCAGATAATTTATAAAGGGTGCGAGGAGATCATAACGTATGGCTGTTTAATCACCTGTATATCGACACATGTAAGTACATTTACATTACATGTACATAGGGTCAGACGCTCTGAAACAAATTTCTATCTCAGAACTTTGAGTACTTATATTCAATACTTAAGAAGCCTTTTAAATGGTGTCAAATAATTACGTGAACCCTATTAAAAATGAAGAGGGGAGGAAACAAAAAAATCTTTTTTTTTTATCAATCTAATATAATGTAAGCTCAACGTGATAGTTGAAATTGTTGTATTATTTTTTTACATTTCGTGCATTCTGGGCATTTACACTTTAGTTAGGTATATTATTCAAAATAAATTAGCAAAAAGGTATCATTAGCTAAAATAGTACCATACAGTTCAGTTTTAAAAGTATTTAAACTACTGTTGGAAAGTCACTTTCATTTACATAATTTCTTTCTTTCTTCTACACATACGAAAACGCATTTAATTCATCGCTTTCGTGTTTAATTTTTATTTTAGAAGTGGGGAGTAGTACATGAAAAATGAAATGCAAATGCAACATAAAAGTAAACGCAAGCTCACATGTAATATTTAAATAAACTTTCTGTAACTCACTTCATATTTGCATTAGTTATAATTGACTACAATCATGGATTTGTAAAATCTTGTAATTTTCTGAAAATATATTTGAAATTCATACTGTTATAAAAGTATATTTAAGTAAATATTTAACAAAAACTCATTAATAAAAATATTTTATTTAAATAATAACTAGAACTAAATAATGATACACAATACCAACGAATATATTTGAAACTATAGCTGAGATTTTTCTTCATTTAAAAATTATGGGATATTATTTTAGAATAAAAAAGGAATGTTCAGTCAAGAAAGAAGTAAATGAACAGAAGATCACACTCTCTTTAACAAAAAGTAAATCTAAAATAGATAACTGACTTTTTTCAAATTTTGATGACAGAATTTAAAATAAACAAGTGGGTAAGTGTGATCGCAGATCACCAGAGGGTTTCGTTTAATATCTCTTTTTAAACACTTTATCCTAAATTAATAAATCAAAATTTTTAATTTATAATTATTAAATCCTCACATAAATGGTAGCACCATGGCATTTAATTTTAAAATAATTAGAAAAATATTTTTAAATCAAATTAAGAAATTTCAAGAAAAATTATTTAAATAAAATTAAAAAATCCGATTATTTTAAATTTAGCAATTTGTAAAAATTAGCTCAGGTATAAATACGATATAAAATTTCTAAAAGAAAAAAAAAATTAAAACATATTTAAGATGCTAAAATAATCCATATTAATTGTTTAACTTTCCAAACACACACTAGATGGCTCCAAAAGAGGATGTTAACATTTATTAAATATCGAAATAAAAAAGAAAAAAAACTTTTCAAAAGTTACCCCATTGTTTTTAAAAATGGCCAGTAGATAGCAGCAGTAAACAAAAATACTGGTTTTAGATTGAAATTCCAGATTATCTTTCTGTGTCTGAAATAAAAAAATTATAAAAACTTACTGCTCCGTAAAAGAAAAAAAATAAGCCTTAAAAATTGCCATAAAAATAAGTAGTTTTCTCTTAATTAAATCCTGGCCCCACCAGTGGCCGAGAGGTTCTACTCTAGAAGCTGATAGACGGGAGGTTCTGGGTTCGATCCCAATCGTGCCCGTCGGCCTAATTGTTCGAAGTTTTCGTGGTTTTCTTCGAACCTTGGTTTTCCAAGCGGAAATACGGGTTAGGATCCCTTAGAAAGACCCCCACGGAGGGTACTCCCGCCTTAGGGCCTATATCCCTTGTGCTAATAATTGGCCGTAATAAATACAACCAACCAACCTTAATTAAATCCATCTGAAAATGAAGTGTAATAATAAAAATCAAAATTTTGAAGTTCCGCTGACAGCTTCGAACCCGCGTGTGAAGGTGGTTACCTTCACATATTCATTTTTAATGGTTTTCCGTTTTCATTCCCCCTTTTAAAAATTATGCCTTTCTAAATTCTTTACTTTTATTATCAGCCTGTATTTGGATTCAATTTATTTTGTAATGGTCTTTTTGTTTTATAAAATTAAGCAGTCAATTTTAATTCTCTCTCTGTAATTCTCTAACCCCAGCTCAATGCATTAAAACTAGAAAACAGGAATTCTGCTTTTTCAGAATTTAGTGTCGCCCCCGATGAAAAAAAAATATATGTATACATAAATAGTACAAAACATATTTCAATTTTAAGACTTAAAGCACAAACTTTTATTTTATGTAAAATTACGTCATTCGCATCCGCTTAAGTATTCCACATTTACTATCCACTTTTAAACATCTACAGTAAAGCATTCATAGGATGTCACTATCTCAGAATAATACACAAATACAGCAAAAAAAAAGGCCGTTTTTTTTGTCCAGTTTCTTTAATGCCGGTATCTAATGATCCATAGGCATTCATTTGTTTGTAACGTTAATATAGACGATTTCAGTCGTGACTCAAAATATTACACAAATGCAGCAAAAAGATACCGGCATTAAAGAAACTGGACAAAAAACGGCTATCTAATGATTCATAGGCATTCATTTGTTTGTAACGTTAATATAGACGATTTCAGTCGTGAGTCAAAATATTACACAAATGCAGCAAAAAGATACCGGCATTAAAGAAACTGGACAAAAAAACGGCTATCTAATGATTCATAGGCATTCATTTGTTTGTAACATTAATATAGACGATTTCAGTCGTGACGTCAGTCATGACGTTTTCGTTGGAAACTGACTCCAAACAAACGGTTGCTATGTTGTATTTTCTATTTTTTGTGTGTTGCAGCTACATCTTATATGTATATCTCACATCTAAGTGTTTTAATACTTGATATGTACTAGTAACATTTCCACGATTTATATTTAAATAGAAATGGCGCATAGCAACCGTTTGTTTGGAGTCAGTTTCCAACCAAAACGTCATGAATGACGTCACACTCAAAGGGTCTACAGATACTTAAAATTAAATATAGTTTATAATAGCTCCATGTTTTATTATTCATAGAAATTGTTCGTTTATATTTTTTTTTCAAAATAGCACGTATTTTAATTACACGTTCTTTCGGTTGTTATGAGAAAATAGCAACAAAAAGATAAATTGCTATTTTTCAACTATTTTTCCTTTACTTTATGTATAAATGGACTACTTGAGGTGCCAAAATTAAACAAATGGTTTTAAAACTGGAAAAAAATAATATTTCAAAAATAAATGGAGATACAGTTTTCAAACAAATTGCATTTAAAAGTACTTTTTTTCCCCAATACGACGGTATAAACATTGAAAATGTCCGTTGCTTAGAAATTTAAAAAATTGCTATAGAGCATTTCATTGTACAATGATTTATCTGCTTTGTTTATCTTCTGTAAGGTAACGTTATTTTTTGGAGACACAATAAGCTGGGGGAAAGAAATAGCATACCGTTCCGGGGGCTAATGAAAAAATATCCTTTCCCGCCTAGCAACATTTTTCATATTTCATTCAAATGCATAATTTCATTTTATGCAGAAATTACCAAGTCATTTTACATCTATCCTTTTGTCAGTTACCCCAGATATATTTCTTTTCTGCAACATGTAAAATAATTTCATTATTGGTACTCTGCCTTTAACTTCATTTTCACCGCTTCAAGCCCATGAGACTTTTGGCAACCCCCTGTAGAATTTTACTTTTGGTTTTCTGTACTCTGTACTTCTCCGGTTAGTATTTGGCGTTAAATAATTCATTTTTTGCCCTTTGACGCTCCCATTGAGTTTTAACAACTAACGGAAAAGGAACACATGCCTCCCCTCAATCAATTCTCGTCGTATCATACGTATTGGCTATATTTGTGTATATGTAGTTCCGCCAATACTCAATGACTTCTAGAGAATCTAATGACATCTCTACTTCACTGATCTTGGTTTTGAATATGTAGCATGTTTTGTCTCCCTCCAGCATCGGCGTTTACAACCTAAAATCTCGACGTGTGTTCAAAGAACCTGGTGATTAATAAAAGTCTTCACATATTCTTAGATCTCGTGTGCAGAATTGAAACGGCCTCCTGTCCTTTATTCAAATAATTAATATTCAGTTAATAGCATTCCGATGGCGCTGAAATATCATCGAGAATCATCGCTACAACAAAGATCAATAAGACACGACGATCTATGGCATAGGAGACAGCTGCGTTACCTCGACGCCATCAGTGCTGGAGGACATTTGCTGAATTTAAGATTATGTTTTGAAATCGAAAACGGACGAATTCGCTTAATTAAAATAATATAAGGATTTTTCAAAATTTTATGATTTTGGCATGGTCATGGGGTATTCACCTCTATGTAAAAAAAAAAAAAAAAAGAGAAAAAAAAAAGAAAATCAAGTCTGTAACTTAAATAGTTTCAGAGTACGATCCTGTGACAGACAGACGGACGGGCAGACAGAAAAGGGAGACTTTAAGGGTTTCGTGAGATGAGCGAAACCCTAAAAATTTAGAATAATTGATAAAGTTTTTAAAATTTTGTTAGATGTTCAATACCAGGATTGTATTGTTTTAACCGGAGATGGTTTGAGCCTTGGAAAAATAAATTTAATAGTTGATAACTTAAGTTAGTTTATAAGTTAGCCAGTAGTTAAGTTAGTTTATAAATAATCATAGTTTGATTACATATCTAATTTTCTAGAAAAAGTCAGAGAAAAACTATGGAACATTAAACAAAATAAATATTTATAAATTATTATTTAGACCTCAGAAAATGCTTACAAGTAACAAGTGATACTGCATTGTGCTACGATGATTTCATAGATTGTTTCCACGTTTGATTTTATATAAAATAATCTTTCTACTAATGAAAAGTTTGCTCAACAATTAGGCTCGTTGGGAAATCGACAGATACCAAATCAATATTTTCCACGTTATTATTACTGCCTATCAAATGCATAATGAATTAATTGCACTTTAAGAAAAATGAGATTTGTGAAATGTATGTTTCTACTTAAAACACTGTTATATAAAGGAAAAAATCCAACCTATATTTAATAATTATTAAAAAATTAAATCTTTTTTTACTTTTTAGTATTAAACCGTAAACTTTTTAAAACCATTCTATAATAATGTAAATACGATGTGAAAGTTGAAATTGATGTATTACTTTTACATTTCGTGCATTCCGAAATTTTACACTTTAGTTAATTATTCTATTCAAACTAAAATGTTTAAAAATACAGTATCATTAACTACAGGAATTAAAAAATATCCGACAGTTCAGTTTTTAAAAGTATTTAAACTAGTCTTGTAAAGTCACTTTCATTTACATAATTTCTTCCTTTTTCATTTCGCGTACGAATACAAAAACGTAATTACTCCATCTCTTTCATGTGTTCAGTTTACATTCTAGAAGCGGAAAATAGTACAGAAAAGAAAATGCAAATGCAATATAAAAGCAAACGCAGGTTCTCACGCAATATTTAACTTAACTTTCAGTAACTCACTTCGTATTTCCATTAGTTTTAAAATGTGTGCAATCGAAAATCCACAGACTTGTAATTTTCTTAAAATATATTTAAATTTCACACAACTATAAATATAAATTTGAGATAAAATCCCGCTGATTTATGATTAAAAAATAATACTAAAAATAAAATATTATTGATACAGAATACCAATAAATACATTTTTAAATTTTTAAAATGCAATTTTTAATTATTAAAGCATGCGATAATATTATCCAATCTAAAAGCTTTGTAAATGAATTAATTTATGAGCGGGATAATTTTTTTTTTCGGAAGGTCATGTTATTTTTAACTACAAAGAAATAAATAAAAACGTAATATAAAACAGTTAAATGGAAATTTGAAAGCTTTTATAACAAAGTTTAGACGTATTGTTTTTGTGTTTATAGGCAGATGTGTGAAATACCTTTCAATTTTAAAATTTATGAAATCAAAAAATTCTAATTTTATAGGTACAAAATCCAAAATTGCAGTACTTATTAAAGAAAAAAACGGGGAAAAGGAAAAAATATTGGAGAAAAAAGGGGAGATATTTAATATATTCTTCAAAAGCATTTAAATAAAATTCCACATGTATTGAAAGAATTATATGTATTTTTTTTTTATTTAAGTGGTTAATTTGAAATTTAAAATTTATACTTTTCATAATTTTGAATAAATATTTTCCCCAGGTCCACAAAAGGTAACACTTAATAATTGCTAAAATGGAAAAATCTTCTTTTAAACCTTTACCAAAGCTAAAATAAAACTTGTCATTAAATATTTTATATCTTAATAGATCAAATTCTTTCTGATATCAGAAGATTGATTTAATTTAATTTATTTTATTTGAAAATTGTTATTCAAATTTTAAAATTTCATCCTGTTTTCAGTTTCCCATTGGGACAGTTTAAATGAACTCCTTGAATAAAATGAAAGAAAATTGGATCGTTTCATCGCAATTTAGGAAGTGATTTTTTTATTTCTGTTTTCACGAGAAAGGTTTTTTAAATAAACTTCTTTACCTTCTTTTCAAGAGGTCTTGCAAATTTAAATCAATTAAAATTAGAGAAAAGATTTCATTTCCCGTCGCTTGAATTGAACGGTGGTAATTAATTCTATTTGGTTTGTTAAAAAACCAATATTTTTTATTCGAATAGCGAAAAAGCATTAAATTATTTTACGTAAGAATCGATCCAGAATCTGATTTATAGAATCTGATTCTAATTATTGTTGTTGATAATGAAGAAAGATTAATTTCCAACATATTATTGCCTCAGACTTCAACTGGAGACATACATGTATTACTATTATTATTGACATTTAGTTTCAGACCTTGTCAATTAACTATCACTCGCAAAATCCCTGCACATTCATACAAATCTCTAGGGAATAATCTTAAGAGTTATAAGTGTTAGACTTTCGGGGAAAGAAGGATATACAGCTCTAAAAAAATGTATATATATATATTTATATATACATATGTATACATATTATCATACATTATATATACATAATATATAGTATATAGATGGTGTGGACACTTTTTCGTTCAGTTAGAAAACTTTTTATTTGCATAAAAGTTTGATATTTTTCCACATATCATTGTCAATGAAGATTTTAATGAACTATAGACTATGAATGAAATACAAACTGAAGAAAATTAATCTCATAAGAACTTAACTATCTTGACTTTGCTAATCAAAAATATGAAGCCTTCATGCATCTGGAATTTTTTTTTTTACCAATGTGAAAAAATGTGTTACCATTGGAGACAGAGAATCGCATAAACGAAGATCAATTGAAAACGACACTTGTTACAACACTCCTTAAGTAAAATGTCAAAGAGGGGCATAATTCAACTTTCAATTCATCATGCTAAAAAATAAATTGTAATTTATTTATACGCCAATCTATTACATATATTTATTGCTAAATTTAACATTAATCTCTGATTTAGAAAATAAATTCCTTTGCTGTTCTTAAAGGTATGTTAAAAAAGCAAGTAAGAATCTTATATATTTTTTAATTACTATAATTACCATGTATTTGAAATTTATTAGGTCAAATCCAACTGCAATATTCAACAAACTTTTGGTTATTACATTTTATTGATTTAATAAATTAGTTCAATGTTTATAATTTGTATTTGATATTCTAAAGTAGAAACATGGGAGTGGTTTTAGAAACACTAATGCATTTTGAATTGGAGCAACTGTCCGCTAAGCTGTCCGTAACTTTCGAACACAATTTGAGGACCCAATCACTTCGAAAGTGATAACGGGATGCATATATTAAAAAAATGCATATTTAAGCAAGTTATTTAACATATTTAGAATAACAAACACATATTTAAATAAAACAAGATTTCTCTCAATAGAAATAAAAGTATCTGGGGATATTTCTATTTCCAAATTTCCGTTTGAAATATGAAATGTCTTTCGTAACGTAAAACGTCTTTGAAATATTTCAAATGATATAACGCCGCAAGCCAATTATTCATATTTATTTATAGAACCTTGTTTAATTCATGCATTGTTTTCCCATTGATGCTAAGAACAACGAACTTAAAAGTATACGAAGAAATGCTTTGTTCCTTATCTGTCTCTTTTAGTTGACGCAGCAATTTTTCGAAGAATGTAACATATTATACAGTTGCTTAACTTTTATAGCTTCAGGGAATATAAAAAGCAAAAATCTATTTTAAAAGTAAAACATGGGCTATATTTTTAAAATATTAAGCAACATTGTATCATTACATAAAAATGAAAATAAGACCAAAAACAGATGTTTAAAGTTAATATGCTTAAATTCGAAACTACTAAACGTTAATTTAAATAAATCCTTTTCGTTAGAAATTTCATTTCGTGTCATTCTTTAGGTGTAGTTATAAAACGTATTTCTGTGCGTTTTATGCGAAGTCCTCTCATTTAGTAATCTTTAAAATTTGTCTAAAACACTTTTTTGTATTTATATAATATGGGGTAATACGATCTTTTAAATTATAACTTAAAATGTTTCGTTCCTATTTAAAATATCTGTCAAAATAATCAGAAAATGAGCCGTCGTTCACTATACATAAAGTGAATTGCACTAAATAGGAAAAAAAAAATGAGTTCACACTCTTTTGTTCAACAGTTTATTAAAACGTTAAAAAATAGCTTTGTGATCTTTTCTGTCTGTGAAATAACCTTCAGACTGATTTAAACTCTTCCAACATTCGAATTATTAAATGTGTAAGACTTGTAGGGCCCAATGTTGCGATATGCAGCTTGTAATTTTACCGAATAGAAATGACCGGGTTCTGAACATAAAACAAACTTTTTTATCTCAGATATGCATACTCCTAGCTCTTAAATTATTACAAAATGACCTTTAAAAAAATCTTTTAAATAAATATATTCTATCGCAATAGGCGCATAATGTCGGCAGAATGCTATTTTTTTAAGCAAAAGGTGCCTAATACAAAATTTTAGATTTGGCACACAAAATTTTGATATTCGGGAAAATGTGAGATTTGTAGCGTAACATATTGGACATTTCACATATTATAGCTGAAATCGCAAAACACAGCTTTCCAGAATCAGCAATTTAAATATATATATTAAAATTATCGTCTGTTTGTCAGTTTGTAATTTAATGAAAATTTCAGAGTACTACAGGCGAACTGAACTCTTGTGGGAGATTGAATCATAGTTATTACAATCTTCCATGCTATGTTTTAAAAAAAATTCACCTTTCACGAGTTTAATTTTGGAGTTAGTAAAGATACCACATCATGATCTATATATATATCACTTGATTTATATCTTTTATCTTCAGGAATATGTCTAATATTTATCTATGTCCTCTTATATACGAGGGTGTATCAATGCGTTTTTGACCTCACATAGAAATAATTGAGTGAAATTTAAAAAAATTGCTACATTGTATAAGTCCTTTTCTATATAGTCACCGTGCACAGTAACATATTTCTGCAAACGGTATTTAAAAGAGGGGGGATGTATTCCAGGAGGCGCGATAGTAGACCCAAAGGGAGGCATTTGTCTAACTTTTGCTGACCGCCACATGTGACATATTGTTAGAAAGATCTGCGGCCAGTTATTCATGTTATGCACTCCCAACCCCCTCCCCTAAATTTGTCTCTGGTGGGCATGAATGATGTCCGCAAAATTTAGAAAAGTGCCCCCCGGAGGGCAAATTTGGGGGAGGGGTTCAGGAGGTGTATAGCATATATGTGGTGACAGGCATTTCCAACAATATGTTACATGTGGGGGGTCGTTAAAAGTTAGAAAAATGCCCCCCTTTGGTCTACTGTCGCGCCTCCTGGAATACATCCTCCCCCCTCTCTTTGAAATACCGTTTGCACAAATGTGTTACTGTGCACACTGACTATATAGAAAAGGACTCATAAAATGTAGCAATTTCATAAATTTCACTCAATTATTTCTATGTGAGGGCAAAAACTTATTGATACTCCCTCGTATATTATTTCAGATGTCAACATCCTTTTTTACCTGCATATACCAAACGCACAACGATGAATGAGATATACGAAAAGTTTTCTGAAGATTTTCGAGATAGTGCACTCACATTTCATTAAAACAGTTTATTTTATTAATAATTTCAGTTAATGTGGAAGTAATGAAAATAGTATGATAAAATAGTCTCAAAGATTTTGATGCAAAATCCTCGCACACGTTCAATGCTTATAAAATGTAAGAAATACGTTTTATTAGAAATATAGAAATAAATATTCCGAAAAACATTTACAATTCAGAATATTTTTTCTGAAGTTTTTACATTAAGGGAAAATTATATAAAAAAAATTAAGAGTTTTTAAAGTTAGATATAAACAATGTTTAATTTAAATAAAATAAAACATTTTTATATTTATCCATTAACTAAAATTAAAATATGTATGTGTCTTATACAATAATTACAGGTATTTAATAATTCAGAAAGCTCCGTTCAAAACCTCTTTTTATACGAGTATATATCTGCAAGCAAACAATTTAAAATTTGTAATATAGAAGAAGAATACATCTTCTTTATTCAAAAATAGAAACTTCAAAGAGTTTAAACAAAAGATGCTTATTTAGAAATTTGCGATTTTCTACTAAATTTACATATTCATAAAATTTAACCGAATATCTCGAAATCCGCCTTTTAAGTTACAAATAATTTGATTAGGGTAGCTTTAAAATTCATAAATAATTTCAAAAGAGCCCGTCAAAATCTGAATACGAGCATAAATATTCTATCCAAATTATTTTTCCCGACGGCAAAATAACATCAAAATTGGTAAAGCATGACATTAATTAGAGAAAAAAAAAGTACAACTATCAAACAAATGATAGGATGAAATATTTTTGCCCAAATATTTTTTCTGAGAACAATGGGAAATTAGATTTAAATACAGAATCATTTTAAATTATTCAGATGTAAGTAATCAAAAGAATTATTTAAAATATTAGGTACTTTTCTGTAAGTATAAATTCTTAGAGAAGTAAATGCGTTTAAAATAAACATTCAACGTTATGCTCACATACAATATTCTATTAAAGAGTTTAAGTAATATCTTTCTATATATATGTATTTTTAATTTGGTTGTACTCTGTAAAAAAAAAAAAAAAAATCCGTTAAAATACAGAAATTTTACTGGAAATCGAGACGCCAGTACTATTTCCGTATTTTAACGGAATTTTTTAAAGTAAATTTTGTGAATAAACAGAAATTTTTCTGGAATTTACGGAAAAAAATGTGTTAAAATACGGAAATAGTACTGGCGTCTCGATTGGCAATACAATTTCCATATTTTAACGGAATTGTTTTTACAGTATACGCTTTAGAAGGAAGTTTCAGCAGTTTAAATTAAGTAATTTTTTTAATGTTTGATGAATTGTACGAAATTGTAAGGATGGAAAATTTCTGGTCTCATGATAAAATTATTGATTTTTCAAGATTCATTGTTTTCATATTGATTTAGTATGAACCAATTATTTTATAATGATTTAGTATTGATTTGATTATCAATTTATAATGATTTAGTATTATTTAGTAACTTTGTATGAATATTGAAAAATTAATACCTCAGAAAATGAATTTTGTATGAAAAAATATAACTTTTAGATTATAAATAAAAATACGCTCCCAACGATTCGAGAATCATCAAAACTTTTGCAATATAAGAATGCACCAAACACTAATAAATCATGAAATACTATCGCAAGACCTTTTTAATCTTTCTAGAAATATAATGGCTATGAAATGTACAGGGTGTCCATAATTAAACGACCCTACTTTAAAGTTGTCTAGAGGCGAAACTATTGGTCAGAAAGTTGTGACATTTTGTGACGGACATAATGGAGGAATTGGAATTTGAGCGAAAAAAAAGAATTTAGTTCAAAATTTCGGCCCTAGAGGGCATTTTATAATGGATTACATATTTTGTAAAGTTTTTACGCTTTATTTTTATCAGATTAAATAAGAAAAATATTCAGACCGCCCCCTGAGAAAAATAAAGCGTAAATGTTTTTAAAAATTATCGGTGTTTGAATTCAACGGACCGTACAAACTCTGAAAAAAAAATCCTCCTACGACAGCCGCCATTTTTTTCTCAGAGCTCAGGCCTAGTATTCAGTGGGCGGTGGCTAAATGTGTAATTTATTCAAAAACGCCCTCTGGTGGCGAAATTTTGAACAAATTTTTTTTTCGCTCAAACAAATTCCCATTCCTTCATTATGTCCGTCACAAAATTTCACAACTTTCTGACCAATCGTTTCGCATGTAGACAACTTTAAAGTATGGTCGTTTAATTATGGACACCCTGTAGATAGTTTAAACAGTATTTTAATGCAATCCAGCTAATTACTAAATAAATCATACAAGCAGTGATTTTTACAGTTGAATGAAAATGTGTCCAGATGGGACTCGAACTCTGAACCTTTGACTTTCAGGTGTTAGAAGGAAACAAATGTGTATTTTGGGGATATGTTTTATGACAATGAAACAAGGTATTTGAAAAACTCTTTTTGTATATGTTTTGTTACACATTAAAGAACAAAACAAAATAATTTTTGTAATGACGAAATAAAGTTGTGTTTCTCCAGCAGATCCGCCCAACGGAGATTGAGTCGTACTGGTAACTGTCCACGGTGATCATCTTAACTCTGTCAAATGTAATCTTAAATAATTATTCTGATGTGGAAATCCCGTGAATTTTTTCTTTCACCTATATTTTCATGTTCATATTTCAAAAAGTTTTTTACACATGTTAATAATTTTGTGTTATTACTTTAATACTACACCAATTTTTAGTTTTATCTTAAATTTCTGCTTCATTTTACTAGTTGGAGTAAAACCGACTTGATATCGATCATGATATTTAATAAAATCAATATTTTTTGTTTTTGTGTTGTACATCAGCTGCTTGAGAATCGCCAGGTTACCTAGATGCGAGTAGCCCGTTACTGCATAAACAGCCGATGTACAACATAACTACAAAAAATCGAGAAAACTCTTTGTCGCAGCGACTTCTTCTGAAAGGAAAATCCCCATTTTCAACTGGGACCTGAAGTCCATTGACAAAAACATGTAGATGAAATTTGATTCAATTCTGTGCATAACTTCGTAAATTTTCCGATAATGCAATAATTAAAATGGCACAAAAATGGCTATTACAGTGCCCCCTTCAAGCGGAACATCCCCAAATTGAACTGGGATCTAATAGCCATAGCCGAAAACATACACGTGAAATTTGGTTCAGTTCTATGCATAACATTATGCACTTTTCGAAGATTCAAAAAGGACATACGGACAGGCATATATTGGAGAAACAAGTTTTTCGGGATCTTTGAATCCTAAAACGTGTAAATCCGTCGAAAACTGGAAGGGGAGAAAAGTTTAGGTTACAATACTTTCTTCATTTAAAAAAAAAAAGCATAACGTATTTACACCGAACACTTAAAACTAGAGAGTAATCGATGTGTTTGTTGAAAAACTGATTTTGAACAAAATGGCGGTAGCTCAAAATTAAAGTACCAATTTTCACAAGAAGTTTTGTACTTTTATTGTTTATAAAAAAGACAAAAAAAAAATCCCCAAATAGCCAAAAGGAATGATTACTCTTTAGATAATAGTGTTGTTTAAACTTTCTCAAAATTTGAAGAAGATTGGTCATTATCTGTTCGAGTTATTCTGATCACCGACACAAAAAAAAACATAGTTTTGAGATAATTACGTTGAAAGTTTCAGGTTATGATTTATGTGTGATAGAACAAAGTAAATTAAAGCGGAGTAACTTTCTTAATTTTTAACAGAGCGAGTAGAAAATGAAACTGAATATTCTTCACAAATGCAATATATGCAAACGCAAATGCAATAATGCAATGTAATGCCTTATAAAATGCAATAAAATAATACTTTTTTGGAAGATTGCTTATAGGTATAATACCTTAATTCTCTACGCTCTTCCAATTGAGCTACCTGGACGACATCCTAGCAATACAATTAACGCGGATAACCGCTTGGTAATTACATCTGCTCTGTTATTTGAAGCAGCTCGGTACACTGTTTAAAAAGTTTTCTGTGAAATCACAGAGAATCTACTTGTAATATATGTTAAAATACTTGTAGAATATATTTTTTTTAAGTGTAATTACGTATCTATACTTTATTGTAGTTCCTTTACGCCAGGTTTATTCGTGCAAGTTTTTTCAAATAACAGCGAAGATGTCATTACCAAATGATTATCTGAGTGTCTGTGTTGGCTGGGATGTCCTCCAGATAGCTCCATTGGAAGAGTAAAAGTTATTTAAGAGATTATTAAGTTATTTAAGAGTTTTTAGAGAGTTATTTAAAGTGAAAGGTTTTGGATACGAGTCTGTCTCCTCACATTTTCGCTCAGCTGAAAAAATAACTCATCATATGAGATATAATCTACGGGTGTGTAGGAAAAACACAATAGTATTTTACGGTGAGCAGCAAAAGTTTAGACAATGGTCGATTAGGCTTCTGTATTCTAAGAAGTATGTAACAAATTGTTGTATCTGAACTGTCACAAATCACCTGTGACTTATCCTTTATTCGGAAACAACGAATTTTAAATACATTTTACATAATGTATAATGATAAAAAAAAACATTGTGTCAAAAATGCAGGCAATATGTATATTTACAGATAAATAACCATAAATTAAAATCGAATCGCACCCCGATTGTAACCAGCTAGTGCAAAAATGCGACTTTACAACGAAGAAACTAAATCCTGCGTCACTTGGTGTCTAATTCGTACCAAGCATGCTCAACAGCAGCTCGAAGTTCATTAGCAGAGGAGAAAGTGTAAAATATTTGTGTAAACCATACAAGGCATGATGCACCAAAGGTTTTCGAGTGGTTGCAGATCAGGGCTACACACAGGTCAATCGAGAACAGTAATATTTTGAGTTAAGCCATTTTTTTGTTTTTTGGCCAACATGAATGAACGCACTCTCTTGCTTAAATACATACTTTGGACCAACTAAAGGTTCCCTAAACGGCTGTAAATTTTTCTCATTAAAGAGCCACCACCTTGTTGTGGACTGAAGAAAGTCTTATGTCTTTTACGCAAGTCGTGTCAATAATATCCACCCATCTGGGCCATCCAAATTCCTCCTTTTTGAGTCACTGAATATCACAGTACACCACTGCGGTCCATATGACATATGTTTGCAAGCCCACTTCATTCTCGTCAAATTGTAGTGAGATTTCAAAACTGGCTGTTTTTCTATAAATTAATTTACCTCTTTCCTTAATTCGCCTACGAATCGTGTCTGTTGACATAGAAATTCCAGACTCACTTTTAATTTGAGTGGCACTCATCATTTGTGTAAATACCAGCTTCTGGATCATTTTATCATCTCATTTTCTGGTCACACGAAGCCTTCTGGATCTATGTTTTGCTTTGTAGGAATCAAATTGGACAATACTCGATAGGAACGATTCAAAGTAGCTGAAATTTCTGCAACCGTCATCGCTTTAGATTTCAGTTTACTTATTTCAATTACTTTATCTCACTGAATATCCCTACCTCTCGGCATTTTCGCTAACTAGTGCTTACGCGAGGTGCACTTAAATAATTCACGCATGTGATGTCATAAGTTTGAAGTTTTCATTTTTCCGTGATTTTTTTTCCGTTAACAAAAAGAAAGAAAATGTCTGAACTTTTGCAATATGCAAATTTCTCGTTTTTAAGTTAAATATTATCCAATATTAAAACTATTATTTCCGTAAAAAAAAATGTTTCAAATATATTCAAAGATATATATAATGATTTGTATAAGGCCAGAGTTTGTACTTTTTATTTAAAATATCATGAGTGTCAAAACTTTTGTTGAGGACTATACCTAACTTATATATATTTTGATTTAGCTCTTTTAATCTTTGTGTATTAAGCAATGCTTAACGATGTAAAATCGGGCAAATTATACTGTAAAATATAATTATAAAAACAAATAAAAGCAGTTAAAAAATTTAATAGCATTTAAACAAAGTTTACTTTAACTAAGATAAAATATTTCTACGTTTCGAATTATTTTTACGTTATCAATTTATCATAATTCAAAAGATTTGTATTCCACTTTTCAAAAGTAGTCTCATTTAATATTCAGAAAGCTCTTTTGAAATTACAGTACTTATTCATCTGCAAGCAAATAATTTAAAAGTTGTTGTATTAAAGCAGAATGAATGCATCTTTTTTTATTTGAAAATAGGAACGTCAAAGAATTTGAACAAAAGAGGACAATTTAAAAATTCCTGATTTACTACCAAATTTACATATTCATATACATTAGCTCAGTGTCTCAAAATATGTCTTTTTAAAGTAGAAGCAATTTGATTAATAGAGCTTTAAATTTAAAAAAAATGATCTTGTAAAAATATGAACAGTATTATTTTTTCCGATGGCAAGATAATACAAAAATTTGTAAAACGCAGGATTAATTACAGAAAGAAAATGGTAATCAAACAAAAGATTGGAAGAAAGATATATATTTCAAAAATATATCAGAAACATATATAAATATAGTTTTCTAAGAACATTGGAGAATTAGTTTTAAAAACAAAACTTGATATTTGAATTAGATTCAGTTGGAAGCAATGAAAAGAATTATTATTTTTAAATATTAGTTACATTTCTGCTCCTATAATTTGAGTGGATAGATGCAATTAGAATAATGATGCAATGTTGTTCTCATTTACAATGTTCTATTTAACAGTTTTGGTAACATTTAATGAAGATTTTAATTTCTGCGAAACTGTGAAGATGTAAAATTTCTAGTTTCATTAAGGAAAAATTAAAACTTTTCAAGTTTCATCGCTTTATAGTAATTTAGCATCACAGTATCCTTTTGTAAATATTTAAAATTTTGTATCTCTATAAATGAATTTTATGCCTTAAAGAAAGATATTTGAATTGGAAAGACAAATGCAATTTCAAAGATTTGCGAATTAACAAAATGTTTGCAGTACAGTAGAACCCCGCTGATTCGAAATTCCGGTTAATCCGAGCCGATTTTATTTTCGAAAATTATACTTGAACAGATTAAAAAACAGAATAAAAAAATACTCAATAATGTAAAAGATAAAATTCCGTACATATGTACACGACATATGTAAATATGTACACGAATATAAAATGAAAGCGTGCACTGTAATGCCGACTTGTAGAAGCCATCTTAAAAAAAATCTTGAATATCTGTTTGTTTGACAGTCATTATAAAATTCATTTCTAGAATTCATAAAGTATTTAATTCAGATGATAAAAATGTATTTTTCCTTTCAACAGTTTGATTTCGCAAATTATCTAGAGAATTTTTTTTTCTTCCCTCCTCGTCGTCGCGGTGATTGAGCTATTATAGATTCACGATTTGGTACCGTCTGTAATGGGTTGTTGCATAATTCCTCATTCTAAAATTCCATTGGATAATTATAAACACCGGGAGTTATTAAACAGGAACACGATATTTTTCCGAAAGTTGTGCCGGATTATCCAACATGCTGTACCTTAGGATGCCGGATTACATAATGTTTTGTATACTACTGAGTTCTTATAACTTACATTTTTTTATAGCACGCATCTTTTTATTTTCTATTTTTATCAGAATTTCGGGTAATCCGAATTGGCACCGGTCCCAATTAGTTCGAATTAGCGGGGTTCTACAGTATACGTATGTGACGGGGTTAAAAAATTACTACTAATAAAATATCATTGCAAGATCTTGTAATCATTGTTGAAATATGATGGCTAAGAAAAAAATATTTTTCGAACAGATACGATTAATTCGAAATCCCTATTTAAGTTTGTAGGAAAACCATGATATTACTTTACCTAACAAATAAACAGTAATTAACTAATTAACTAGATTAGAGTAACTGTCTTGGATTTTTCTCGTCGCTATATAATTTGATTCATTTCCTTTATCCTTTTTATATGTGAGGAACACTATGCCTAAATATATAAATTCTGACAAAATATATTACGAAGTATAATTATACAAAAAAGAGGAATAGAGATTTTTATAGTATTTAAAACTAAATAAAATAGATGGTGTCCGCATGAAACCTCCGTGAATTCAAGTGTTAATTGTACGGATACTATGATAGTTCGAGAGCCGACAGCACAAAAACCTATGTTATCAAGCACAAGAAAAAAAACTCATTGTTTTATGAAAGAGTAGAAGTAGGGGAATCTAATGACACATGTCTACCGGAAGTGAAGTGGTGCATAAGCCAAAAATTAATACCATCAGTAGTTGACTCGTATGTTTATCATTGTGTTTGTCCTACAAACAAAGGTATGAAAAAATGGAGGATAGTTGTAGGACAAACACAATGATAAACCTAAAAGTCAACCGCTGGTGGTATTAATTTTTGGTTTATGCACTACTTCGTTCCGACAGACATGGATCATTAGATTCCCATACTTCTACTCTTCCATAAAATAAAGGGTTTTTTCTTGTGTTTGATAACATAGGTTTTTGTGCTGTCGGCTCTTGGACTAAGAGTCCTAGAGATTTGCGGTTTATAGAATCATGAATACCAACACAAGTTTCTTATGCTGCATTTTTTTTTCCGAAACAGTTAATTTTTGTTGTATCCATTATTTCTATGTCATGTAATTATCATTCTTTTATTGCAAATGTTGACGCACGCGTGGATTGAGATTGAATATCGACTGGATATTCCGAGAACTATGAACGGAGCCCATATCGATGTGCATACATAGACAAAAATATAATTTTTCCGACAAATAAACGTTTGCATCAAAATAAACTTCTTATGATATATCAATATTGCATACAACAAAAATTAACTGTTTCCTAAAAATAATTGTGCATCAAAATAAACTTGTGCTGTTATTCATGATACCGCAAACCACAAATATCTAGGACTCATAGTTTCCGTACAATTAGCATTTGAAATCAGGGAAGTTTCATGTGGACTCCCTGTATTTTTATGGTTTATTAATTAAGTACAATTCAAATGAAGTTTTATCTTTTACTCAAAGATAGAAAATTATTTAATAATTGGAATAGCACAGCTGAAATATACAATACTTAAATATCTGCAAGCAAATGATTCAATATTTGTAATATTACAGAAAAATGCCTATTTATATTCTAAAATAGAAACGTCAAAGTGTTTTAAAAATGATTTTAATTTAAAAGTTTGGGATTTGCAACTAAATTTATATATTCTTACAAATTAGCTCAGCGTCTCGAAACATGACTTTTAAAGAAGAAACAATTTGATTATTAAGCCTTTAAAATTAAAAAAAAATGAGCTCGTCAAAATCTAAATAGCAACACACATATTCTCTTCGAATTGTTTTTTCAGACAACAAAATAATATAAAATTTTGTAAAACACGGGACTAATTAGAGAAAAAAAGAATAATCAATAATCAAATAAAAGATAGGATGAAAGATTCTTGAAAATTTTTCATGAGAACAATGGAGCAATTGGATTTGAAAACATAATCTGAAATTCCAGTTGTTCAGTCGTAAATAATCAAAAGAATTATTTAATAAATAAAATTAGTTATTATTATCTGGCTATTAAAGAGCAAAAATTCAATTGGAATAAACATAGAATATTGTGCACATATGCAATATTCTATTCAAGAGTTTCATCAGAATTTAACTCATATTGTACCACACCAATTAAATATTTTAGAAAATTTTTAAAACTTCGATTATATCATTAATATGGTGTAATTAAGTAGATACTAGCAAAAGTTTGAAAAAGTTTTTAATTTTTTAAGTAACTAGCTGTCTTATAAACAGGGCATATTAGTAGGACACATAGTAAGGACATATAAAATACATACGTAAACTAATTTTATGAGCAATTATTTTATTTTACTTTAAAAATACTGTTTATGTTGTACAAAAATACCCTATGAATTCTCCAATAAAAAGATAATAATAACGGTAAAATTCTAGATTATAAGATCACAATTTTTAAAGGATTTTTTAAATAGATTTTTTTCAATTAAATTTTAATTGGTTACTTGTATTTTTTTGTTGTTTATATGTTATACTTTCATGTCTTTTAAAGACGTCATAGCAAAATGCATCCAGAAAATCCTTACCAATTTTATTTTTTTAAATGTTTTATTAGCTGTCCTACTTATAGGACAGTGGTCCAATATGGGTTAAGGTTTTGAATTGCCCGAAACCTTAAAGATGCAAAATTTCTCATTTCTTGATAAAAAGTAATAAATATAAAAATAAAGAGTTTTTTTCAAAACATTTGTAGCGATTTCATCTAATGAGAACAGTAAATAGCTAGCTACTAGTTTAGTCCGAGTTACCCTTTTGCCCGACATTATTCATGCTGTCCCTGTTAACCTGCGCGAGCGCCTATCCGACCATCACATGCGTAGTGTCTCATCTCATTTGAACAGTATATGGCGAGTTACTAGCTTAGAGTTTGGCTTGGTCTTTTCCTCTACCCTATATTTCTCGCCTACTGTTCACGGAGTCCTAATTTAATCCCTCCATATCCTATCCGACCTCTCCATTGGTGACCCAGGAGAGCGCCAAACTTCGACAACCACAATCATCTTCCCTCAATACCAACAGATGGCAGCAACAAATAAATCACCCACAACATCTAAACATGTCAGGCCGCCATCACATATGCGCAGAACAGCACGAAGCCATTGAGGTCGCAAATCATACATGCGCACGAAAACACGATAATATCGTTCAAGATATCAGTCACTCGTCAGATGTGACGACGATATCAGTCACTCGGGATGGAGTGTGTAACAATCAAATCGCACATGAGTAATATTTAGTTGCGCTATATCTCTTGCCTGTTGTTCATGAGATCCCTGGTTCAATCCCATCCAGCCCCTATCTGACGTATTCACATTAAATGTTCATATCTAAAAACAAGACTAATTTTATTATTATAATTCGTGTTTCGAGCAATAAATTAATTTTGTTTTTAACACTTCTGTTGCGATACTTACTCGAAAAAAAAGGGGGTGCAATTGTAAAAATTGCTAAAGCTTTCGATCCAGTTTGGAATTTTGGACTTATTTATAAGGTGATTATGTCTCCTCACTGAACGGGTTCTTATCTTTTGGCCCTGAACTTCTTGTCGCAGAAGGTTCTACCTTAAACGTAGATCCTTCTATGTCAAAGAAAACAATTTTGTTTATTGTTCGAGGAATATCCAGATTGGAGTACCTGGAGGAAATTTGGACAATACCTGGCTGTTAAGTAACAGATTATTACATATTGTGATTGAAAAACGCCAGTCCTATCTGCAGGTTCTGGCTTAGAAAGTGGCGCATCAAAGTCAATGCCCCAAATATGACCGCCATGATTTTCTCAAAAGAGATTGATTCCCGCCATTTAACCTTTCTCTAAATGGGTGTGATATACCCTGATCGCCGACTCGTATATCTAGGTGTTTACCTAGATCCTAAATTAACTTAAGATAGGCAGATATCTGATAGTGTATCCTAAACTACCAAAGGTCAGGCTCCCTTTAAATATTTATTAGCTAATCATAGCTGTCTGTCAATTTCAAATAAGTTATTATTGTATAAATGTAAGTTATTACTTTCATAAGCTTAACCATGACCGACGGGACTGTTATTTAAAGATCTATCAATAATATACAGATGGAGAAATTTAGAATTTCCCAAAACTCCATATTGCATAGGCTTTGTAAAGCATCAACCCTTACCAGTAATGACATCATTCATACTCGTCTCAATGTTAGGAATGTCTCGCGAGTAATAAAAAAACTGGCTAAAAATGTTTTTTTAGATCAAATTCAGATAGCCAACGATACTTTGCGGTTTACAAAACTTTATAAAGTTACCAACTTTGTTGGAATGAAATAAACGCTAGGTAATACACGAACGTACGCAATTTTTAGAACTCTAGCCCATTAGAAAATGGAAGGAACAGGAACTCCACAATTCCATGGTTACGTATATGAGAAAATTAAAATAAATAAAAGGATGTTAAAAAACAAACTTTTCAATATTTGTTGTTTTTTAGTGATTTTGCGTTGAAGAAACTTTTTATAACTATTCAAAATTTTAGTACATCGGAAAATGAATTTGGAGTAAAAATATGGTTTAGTTGGGAAACGTTCTTAATCTGAAAATAAAAATTCTTTCAAAAAGAATTAAGAAGCAATTCTTTTGCAAGGTAAGGATGTGCCGAGTTAGTAAAGGCATCATTGTGGGAATATTATCGCAATAATATTTTTATCTTTGAGGAAATATAATGGATCATGAAAAGTATATATTTTAAATAGATATAATTCAATCAGTAGAATTCATTCGTTAAATACGTTACACTAATTTCGATCCCTGGCTCCCATTATGCCACACTTGAGTGATGTCTCTCCACCCCCCTTTTCCTGTTGTGACGTCACATTCAGGTAACTATTAATTTAAAGACAGTTTAATGCAAAGCAAAAAGTATATACTATTTATTACCAGCTGATATGATTACACGATAAAACTATAAAGTGATATAATGTTACCATAAAATTGATAAAATGCTGTGTGCTTTTACTTCATGCTGTTAAAAATTCAAATTAAAAAATATATACCTAATATAAGCTGAATATTAGAAATAATTATCTGCTCATTATGAACTTTATTATGCTGCTTGCAAATAATGCCCAAGTCAATATTTTCGTATTTTAGATGTGGAGTCACAAATTTCAAATCCATCCCCTCCACCTATCATGTTTCAATAGAGTTTTCAAATTCATATGATGTTATATATTTACCTGCTGACGTCCGTTATATTTCCAATATGACGTAATATTCACTTTTTTTTTTTAAGTTCGTCAAATATTTATTTCATTCATTTTCACATGGAAATATTGCAATAGAAAAGTAATTTTTGTGGTAAGAATTTTCTTGTGGGTTTTTAATTGTTGGAAACTGCTATAACGAAAAATGTTTACATTTTATAGGAAATTGCTGTAAAATTGGTTTTTTATTAATTAAAAATTAACTATAAATTGTTACGATTCCGGATTCCTTTAGTTTCCTCGGCCATGTTTTAATACACACGTACGTATCATTTCACAATTCTGGCTTCCAAATTTCGATTGGTATAGAATTACAGACAGACAGACAAATCTTCATTTTTATATATTAGATTTCTATTTTTATTGTTCAAGTCGGTAGATTGAATATTTTCCACTGTACATAAAAAGCTCTCACACAAGATATGTTTATGTTATTCCTAAGTATATATAAAATTTGCAAGAGGAACCTATAATAAATTAGTATTTTCCGAATTTATTTTTATTAAGCACGTGGAATACAATAACAAAAACATTATATTTGCAAAGAAACTTCCCGGAACATAAATGAACACGCAGTGTTCGTTGCATGCTTCGCAAAATATATAATAGTCTTCAGCGTTTTAATATTGCTCTTCAAAAACAGCTGACAATAAAAATCAGAAGTGGTGAATAGATTGTTCAAAATCTTTTTAAAATACTTAATCCTGTGATAAGTGTATTGTTCGCTGCCTGCAAAAGGGTCGAAGAAAGGAGAACGACACAGAAAAGGTAAAACTCAGACAGAGTAAAAACCAAGTAAACATGATCTCGGCATAAAATAAAAACTATTTGAACACAGATTTAAATCCCAATAGTATGTAATATTTTAAGGGTAAAGAAAATTAAAACTGTTTCGTGCTTTTTGTCAGTAGGAAAAGTTAAGAAATTACGCATTATTTTACGGTACTATCATATCTTTTAAAATTTCATTTTAAATTATCTAGCATATGCAAAATTCATTTTTAAAGCATTTTACCATGGGGAAGAAAACTTATAATTCCGGAAGTAATAAAAGGTTCTCAGACAAATTTTCCGATCTCCTTTAAAAGCGCTCTTGATTCTCAATTATTACATATCAGCATATTCCTAAAAAGCATCTTCGAACATCAAATCTATTCTTATTTATATAGGGTGCAAAGTAATGTCCGGTACGCATTGGCACTCGCATCCATTCGCATGCAATGATTTCGATAAACTTTCAACATACTAAACTTGATTTTCTTATATAACTGTGCAGAAAATCATTTATCATCATTAACCCCTTGCGCTCTAGAGCTGTTTGCAGATGTATGTCACTTGCCACCAGTGTTGCCGGATCTAGCAGATTTTTTAATTAATTTAATTTAATTTTTTTTTATTATTCACACCACAAAAATGTAATTGGTATTTTTCCAAATCTTTATTTATGGAAAATCAATCCTCTTGTAAAACAAAAATAGGGGTTTAAACTTTATGGTGAGAATTTGGAATGTCTAATTAAAAAATCAGCCAGATATCAGGACATACGCTGCGTACGTCATTGTCGGAAATGGCCAAAATAGCATGACGTACTGTGCGTATGTCATAGAGCGCAAGAAGTTAAACCAAAGTTAAACAGGCTAATAGTGAAAAAGGTACATTTTAAAGGGTTATAAATGCCTTTCCATAAACAGATCAGTGTGTTTCATATACACAATCGGTGACATTCTCAAGATCAATACTAATAAATGAACTATTTTCGCAAAAATTTTAAAAAGAAACTGACAAACAAAACAACGATATCACAAGTATAATTAGGCAAGCACTTTAATAAAAATTGTCCTCTAAGGAGAATTTTTTTTTATGTTTTTTTTTTTTAAATTTATAGATCATTTCGCGCCATATTCTTGGTCTGCAAGTGATTAGTGGAGCATTTAAAACGGTGATTGGATATTGAAAAGCATACTTTTCATGTATTCAAATAAAGTTTTTATTGCACTTAATACATCTTTTTACACTAAATCCAGAACTTTTTGCACTTTTCAGAATGACTATTTTTCGCGATGTCTAATAATTTGCCATATTCTTGGTCTGCAAATGATTAGTTATGCATTTAAACCAGTGATTGGATATCGAAAAGCATACTTTCATGTCTTCAAATAAAGTTATTATAACATTTAAGACATCTTTTTATACTAAATCAAGAGCTTTTTACACTTTGTAAATGACTTTTTTTTTTCGAGATGTATAATAATTTTCTAAATAGTGTGGATAAATTTTGCCTCTCGGATTGCAGCAGTCATACTCTAAGTGCAGAGTCAGTTTACTATCTATAGATCCTTACTTCACAACTCTACACTGTAAAAAAATCTGTTATTCTACCGATGTAAATTTACTGAAATCTATATGCTTAGTAAAATTTTATCTGTACACTGTACAAAAAAGGTGTAAATCTACAAAATTAGTTTTTGTAAAGCTACAGAAATCTGTATCTTTGCAAAAAAAAATCTACTAAAATTACAGTAATGCTACTAAAATTTTACGTGTATCCCGAGTTGCAGTTACATAAAAAGTCCTAGGCATTCCAGAGACTACACTTTCTTAAAAAATTCTTAGTAACCTTACAGATTTTTTTATTTACAGTGCAAACGTGTATCTATTGCATAAAAAGTTCTAAGAATCCCAGTATCCTAAAAAAAAATTAACTTTACAGATTTTTTACAGTGTAGCTATATTCATTCAAAAGTTATTTATTTTACCTGGACTAAATCTATATAACTTTTACTAACAATAATAGAAGTACCTGCACAAAATAATACAAACCTGTATATTTTCCATAATTTTAATTTTTTAAAATTTGCTAATCAGATTGCAATAAACATTATATTTTTTCACATATATTTCAATCCTTTTTAAGATGCTAAAATAAAGAGTTAATGATTAAAAAATTTTCAGATGTGTAAAACATAAAACGTAATATTAACTAATTTATCAAAATATTTAATATGTATTATTTAATTTAAAATCTACATATTTAAAACTATATCTTTGATTTAATTTTTTGTTGAAATTTACGAATCTAAAGCTTTCTAAATAATAGAAGTCAATGGAAACTACTTTTAAAAACGAAATAAAATATGAATAAAAATGTATAGATAATGAATGATTAACATTGTTTATGCAGAATTTGCATTATTTGTATCGTTTATTTACAGATATATAGAAGTGATTTAGGATACATTATGATACAGGGTGTTCATAAAATTCTATTCCAGTTTCAGTGGTATATTATAACAGTTTCATTTAGACTTTATAACAAATCATGCATCAAATTGAAGATAATCTAACCTAGTTTTTCTTACAAATATTCAATATGTGTACCTTTAGTTATACTGCACAAACCCAAAATAAAGTCCAATTCTTCCTACACTTCGGTTAACCCCAAGTAATGGAAGTAATAGCCTTTCAGTTCTGTGTCTCGACTCTGGCAAATTATTAGGTAACAGGGAAACAAGACACGATCTTTTATAAAGCCCCAAAAGAAAATATCGCAAGGCTCGAACGGCTTTAAATCTTCAGTTTAGCAATAACGCTTTATGCTCAGGAGTCGCCATTTTGCATTTGTGGCACTTGCAAAACCTTTCGAAAATAGTTCATAGAGCTGTATAGAACTCAATAGAATTCTTTACAAGTTCTATAGAATAGCCTTTCTATGGAATACTATTTCTACAGAGTTTGGAAGAGTTCTATAGAATACTTTTTCTAAAGAGAATGTTTCTATATAGTAGTATTTCTATAGAGTTTTGAGGAGTTACATAGAATATTTTTTCATATTTCTATAGAATTCATAGAACTTCTGTAGAATTTGTTTTCTATAGAAAAATTTTGTATAGAGTATATAAACCTTATAGAATTTGTATACACTAATGATTTTATAGTTTTTTTTAATATATATATATATATATATATATATATATATATATTGCTCTTTTAAAATTTATGTGCACTATATTAACACCTATATTAACAATAAAAAAAATTAATACATTAGTTTAATATAATTAATATAATAGTATTTCGTAGATTTAATATGATTATAATGTAATTCATTTCAAATAATTTGTGATTCAATTTTTAATGTAAAAATATATCAGTCGAGCTACTCATTTAAATGATGGTTAATTAGTTTATGATTCGTTAATTTTTTTAAGCACCACCAAAAAAATAAATAAGTAAATAAATTATTTTAACAGACTATTTTTCAATCCTTAAATCTGTTTTTCACAGTTATACAAATGATTTCGGATTTCCAATTTACACAGTTTGAGAATCGTTTTAAATTTCATGCCGGTTTAGTAATTGCGATCGCAAATCACAAATGAAACAAATGTGAAGTCGACGTGTGAGTCGACGAAGTGTTAATGGACATACCCAGCTGAAAGTACCCTTTCAAGATGGATCACCGAAGTAGAAGCCGCATGGAGCGTGGTTAGTACTTGCGCAGGTGACCATCTAAAAAAAGCTGCCGGTATTCGAATGTTTTTATAGAGTACGTTTATAGACTATATTCAAGTATTTTTATAGAAACTCCATGTAATTTCTATAGATACTTTTATAGAAGCTCTACAGACATTTCTATTGAACTTATAGAAATATTTCTATAACTTAGTTAGTTAAACTAGCTTATATAAAAACGGGCCATAATTCTATAGGATTCTATAAGACTTTTTCTATAATTTTTTATTTTTAAAATTCTATAGGAAATTTTTGTAAGAGAGCAATTAAATAACAAAGCAGTACTCGCGTATGTGCTTATCTAAAACTGTGACTTACTCTTTTTTTGAGTTACTCTTTATTTGTGACCTTGAACCAACACTCTACTACTACTATTAAAATAGATAACTGGGAAATTCTTTTATGGACAACCTGTATAACGGCTGTAATCATTTCTAGTACATTTAAATAGCGTTATATTACTTCAAACATAACAAAACCGTCATTAAAATATACTGCATCATTTTACTTAAAGAAAGAGATGTACGTATCATTTAAACTTCTTTTACATAAACATATAAAATTGTTTTAATATATTATGTTCTATTAGTTTTATGCAAGTTTAACTGCAAAAGTTTACCGAATAGCCCTCAGCCAACCAACCAACAAGTACTTTTTTTTTTTCTTTTACTGAGTGAAAATATTTTCATCCTGGAACTCAAACCCAAGATTTTTTGGCTTTGTCTGCAAATGCTTTAACAACTAAACTCTTCTAGATAAGTAGGGCAGACAGAATTCATTCAGATAATCGATCGGCATCCACATCCAGTCTGCGATAAATGGCACTGCCCAACAGATTAAACCTCTGGTAATCTAACACCAGAGTTGGGCAAATTTGTAATCTCAATTATCCGCTGTGTAATTACAGGTTAATTGCATGTAATTGATTATAGTTAGGCATATTCAAACACAGAAATTGTGTCAAATAATCGGATGGGGATGGTTCCGGTTATAGTGCTGCAAGAATATTTTACGGCATGTAATTTTAACTATAATTAATGATATACAATTAAACTGTAATTACATTGCAGATAAGTGGAATTACAAATTTGCCAAAACTCTAATTCCATATTATACGATCGATATACAGGATGTCCACTCTCGATGGTGTCCAATGACTAATTTCTAAACTGTTAGTCACAGACATATAGTTCCAACTACAAAAAAATAAAAAAATAAAAAAAAATTAATGCGGTAAAAAACATTTTAAAAGTCGTTTTGATCAACAAAAAAATTTCTTAAAAGTTATGAAATTTAAATTTTTATAAGGTCCCCTGGTCCTATAAGTGACATTTAGTAAAAATTTCCTATTACACTAACAAGTAAGACAAAAAAAAGTCCCATTCTTTTAACACTAAAATTTATCGAGTAATGAAACTTTGAATTGCATGGCTTATGCAAATTTTCTGCACCAGGAAACATATGAGTTTAGCCATGCTTTGAAGGATTGCACGCAAAGTGCTTCAAGTATTGGAAGGACTTATTTTGCGTATACATTTCTACATTGCAGTAGAAGGAAGTCACTTCGAAGAAATTTTACTTTAATACGAGCAAGTTACTTTATTTTTTATGGTAATAAAGTTTTAGATTAGATAATCTAATAGCATTTTAAAATATGTATCATTTTGTAAAGAATTGCGACCGTTGCTTTTCATCAGTTCATTTTTTTTTTAAATTCTGTTACTTTTCAACTTATATTTTCAGTACAGCTGTATATTTTTCTTTAATATGTCAGAATGAAAGTAGATTTCAAATTTATATTGTAATGTTAATTTTACTCTCAACTATTTTTTTAGGTAGCTTACTTTACAAAAAGCTACCTATTGCAGCCGTTCGGAGGAAAGAGATTTCAAAAAATTTTGGTATATTTTCATCGATCATGACCCCCAGACCCCGAAACCACCCTCCGTTCAAAATTGATATATATGTCTGACCTATGTCACACTGTAACTCTCGTACTTATGAACCGATTTGGATGTAATTCGGTGTGTACATAGTACATACCAATGTCTCGACCGAGTTCGTTGGTCAGCTTCATCCGCCATTTTGTTTCAAAATGGCGGCCATTTAAAAATTTTAAAAAAATTTAAAATTTGAAATATGGTACCAAAAAATGGAAAATGGAAAAATATTTTTTTTTTATGTATTTGACCTTTATACAAAGACTCCGTAGCAGTTTTTGTTTCGTATATATCTTTAAAAATGGCTGAGTTATAGCATTTTGAATTTCTAGCGAAGCTGACATTTTGAAACGTCCTGAATTTTGTCACGCGATAAAAGGCGTATTTATAAACCGATTTGGATGTAACTTCGTTTATACATAGTACAGACCAATGTCTCGACCGAGTTCGTTGGCCATCTTCATCCGCCATTTTGTTTAAAAATGGCGGCCATTTAAAATTTTAAGAAAAATTTAAATTTGAAATGTGGTACCAAAAAATTGAAAATTGAAAAAATATTTTTTTCTTATGTGTTTGACCTCGATAAAAAGATTCGGCAGCAGTTTTTGTTTCGTCTATATCTTAAAAAATGGCTGAGTTATAGCATTTTGAATTTCTAGTGTGGCTGACATTTTGAAACGCCCTGATTTTTGCCACGTGATAACAGACGTATTTATGAACCGATTTGGATGTACCTTGGTGTGTACATAGTACATGCAAATAACTCAACCGAGTTCGTTGGCCAGCTTCATCCGCTATCTTGTTTCAAAATGGAGGCCATTTAAAAAAATTAAAAAAAAATTAAATTTAAAATGAGATACCAAAAAATTGAAAAATGAAAAAGAGTTTTTTCGTATGTGTTTGACCTTAATACAAAGATTCCGGAACAGGTTTTGTTTCGTCTATATCTAAAAAAATGGCTGAGTTATAACATTTTGAATTTCTATTGTGGCTGACATTTTAAAACGACCTGATTTTTGTCACGCGATAACAGGCGTATTTATGAACCGATTTGAATGTAACTTGGTCTGTACATAGTACATACCAATGTCTCGACCGAGTTCGTTGGCCAGCTTCATTCGCCATCTTGTTTCAAAATGGTTGCCATTTTTAAAAAAATGTAATTTAAAATTTAAAATGAGGTATTAAAAAATTGGAAAATGAAAAAGATTTTTTTTTATGTGTTTGGCCTTGATACAAAGATTCTGGAGCAGTTTTTGTTTCTGAAAATTTGTTCTTTTGTTTGCATCTTAAAAAGTGGTTGAATTATAGCACTTTGAATTTCTAGCTTGGCTAACATTTTGAAACGATCTTGTATTTGTCACGCGATACCACACGTATTCGCCCATTTCGATGGAAGAAGGCATATGGATAGTATACATCAATATCTCGACCAAGTTCGCTGGCCAGCTTCATCAGCTATCTTGTTTAAAAATGGCGGCCATTAAATTAAAAAATATATATATTTAAAGTGAGGTGCAAAAAAATTAGAAATTGAAAAAGGTTTCTTTCTTAAGTATTTGACCTTGATATAAGGATTCAGGAGCATTTTTTGTTTGTCTTTATCTTAAAAAATGGCTCAGATATAGCAGTTTCAATTTCTAACGTGGGTGACATTTTGAAAAATCTGATTTTTTGCCTGCGACAGCACTCGTATATATCAACCGATTCCGATGTGAGTGAGCATGTGCACAGCAATTACTAAGGTCTCGACCAAGTTCACTGGTTAGCCTCATCCACCATGTTGTCTTAAAATGGCAGGCACTTTAAGAAATCGCCGAATTTGGCAGCCAAATATAAGTTACTTTAAATAAAAGCAGCTTGGATAAAGCTGACTAATTTCGCGAAATTCTCATTTATAATGATTTAGTATTGATAAAAATTAGTATTGAATCTCCTACATTCGGTTTCCACTTAATTGAGCTTCGTGTGTTTGAATAATATAAGTTGGCTTTTTTAAAATAAGGAATATGAAAGCTACCTCTTCCTCCCGGCACTGGCCGGAAGGACTTTTTTTCGTATCTGACGATCATTTGTATTTCTAGTAAGTTTGTGAATGACCCCTACTTCGCAACAAAAAAGGTGCTTTAACTTTAAACAGCTAATATTACTCGGTCAGTTTTAATCCTAGAAGAATGGGACTTCTTTCTTAGTGTAATGGGATAGTTTTACTAAATTTAACGTATAGGACCAGAAGACCAAATAAAAGTTTAAATTTAGTAATTTTTAAGAATTGTTTTTATTGACCCAAGTCGCTTTAAAATAATCCTTTCTCATTTAAAACATTTTTGTAATTGGAACTATATGTCTATGCCTAACAGTTTAGGAATTAGCCATTAGATACCGTTGAGGTGGACACACTGTATAATGATTTTGAATTATTTTACCTTAATCAAACGGATTGATAACAAAAAATGACACTAGTTGAAATCTTTCTAACTGCTTTATTTTACTTTGTGTGGAACATAGGATACTGAAAGTTTAAATTTAGAAAATTCTAACTATTTTATAAATAGGGAATATAAAAAATATACATCGCTACAATAACACAGCAAATGCATAAGTAGAATATTTTAACAGTAAAGTGTTATATTATTATTTTCTAATACAAGCTTTTATCAGTACATCACGAATATTCTCCAAATAAAAACTTTTTTTGAGTGAACTAGTCACTTATTTACAAATCTGTTAAGGTGAAGATAGGTAAAAATCTATTTTTTATATTTTATAAAAATATTTATTTACACCTGAATAAAACAATATTCCAATAAATATGCTATGTTAAATTTCGTCTATCCCATTTTATTGAAATATATTTTAGATTACATTTTCGATATATAAAACACATTTTCTTAAAAAGAAAAATCTATTATAAATATTCAATATTCCGAGCATATTTCATAACTACGAATATCACATATGTATCTATTTTTAATTTTGAAGCTTGTTATATGAATATATCCATGACACAATTTGTTTTCCAGTTCAATTTTAAAGGGGTATATTTTTTTCTGCCTATAACAATAGAAAAGTTTCACCAGAATAAAACAATATTTCCAATAAATATACTATGGCTTAATTTAGTCTACCCTTTTGTGTTGAAATATAGTACATTATGTTCTATGATAAAATCAAGCTTCCTGCATATAAAGAACATGTATTTACAAATAAAGTTAGTTTCTTAAAATACTCTTTAAAAATAAATATTTTTTAACTGATAAAAAACAAAAACTTTCATGAACGGGATTACAAAAAAATGGCTGTCTTGCTTCGCACAGAATATGCTTACGATCTGTCAATTGATGATAGAAAAATTGACGTCAGCTGAGAACTTATTTACATATTTATAGAACCTTCTTTATCCACTGTCTTTCACCTGATTATGAACAGCGATCTAAAGATTTAAAATTTGTATGCTGCGAAACTTTGTTTTGTTCCTTTTGTCATTGTTGTTATAAATATATTTGTATGTGTGTGTGTGATTACAAAATATGACTGTCTTGCTTCGCAATGAATATGCTGACGATCTGTCAACTGATGATAGAAAAATTTATGTCAGCTGAGAACTTATTTACATATTTCTTAGAAACTTCTTTATCCACTGTCTTTCATCTGATTATGAACAACGATCTAAAGATCAAGAATATGTATACTGCGAAACTTTGTTTTGTTTCTTTTGTAATTATTGCTATAAATATATTTGTATATATGTGTGTGTGTATACGCATGCAAACAGGGTTGGCTGTTGGACAACATTTTTAGTTCTGATTTCTTGATTGCTGCTCCCTTTTTTACATTATAATATTCGCCTTATTTAATGTGTCATTAATCTGTGATTAAATAAGTCACAGAAACGCAAGGACCAAAATTTCGTGTACACCGTGGTCTAATACTAAGCAGTAATTAAGCTTGATACTTTGAAAATCTTCACTGGTATTTTGAGAAAACGCTTTAACGATATGTTTTCTATTTGAGTTGCAATTAGTAAGAAACTGAATGCCCATATATTTTTGAACATTTGAAATCCACCGAAGTATGGTTTGCTTTTTGACCTATAGCTACAATGGCTGTCGCCTCGAATGATCCTTTATTTTATACACAGAATTAATTACACAAACTAGATATACAATTTCGTCAACATACAAGGACGGGATAGTAGGAGGAAATTTACTTCGCCAGAGAAATGCAGCCGGGAGCTCTACAAAGAGTGTGCAACGGAGCCAGCGGGAGTCGAGTCCACAGACGCAATACGCTCTCAAGCTATTAGCGACGTGGTTCCTTATCCACTCGGCCACGGAGGCCCGAGTGTTCATATAGAAATATTGTTTTCTGGAGCTCGCGAAATTTTAGGTCAAGTTAAATTATAATATTGCTTTCCGTGATATTATTTGTTTTCTTTATACAGTTAATTTCTTTATAATTTTTTTTATTTCAACTGGTAGCATTCCAGCAATTTAAGTTTAGAAAGTAACCCAACTGCCAACACTGCACACACGTATATCATATATAGAAACACTCATACGCATATGTATCAGGTAATGCAAAATAGACTAGGGCGTTTATCTGTCAAAATAGATGTAATGGCGATTATCTTTTATACCACTGATGACAGAAACGTATTTACAATTACGAAATGTATTCAAATACCGTATCGCCCTTGCTTTTACAAGAGGTCGTATGAATTATAAAATACGAAAATTAATTTTTATACGCCCCCTTTTTCTGCGATTTCTATTCAGAAAAATACTTCTCGCCTTTTAAGTTAGTACATTAAGACTATCCCATTCTTTTGCGACAAAATCTTACTGAATTATTAAACTTTCAAATTTGTGAATTTTTAGTGTTTTCTAGTTCTTAAAGCACGTCTTTCTGTTTCTCAGTTTTTTTTCTTTTCTATTCTTTTCTTCTGTCATATTATTAATCATTCTACATATCCTTGACTTTGTATAAGTTTCTTATTATTCTAGAAAATTAGGTATATGCATCCTATTTTCTTATACATGCAAAATATATAGAATTGCGTCAGTCAACCTGGACTACAATGGGAGTTACTTTTAATAAAACTCATATTCTTTAATATTAGAGTATAACTTTGTAAGAATGCACGGGTGTTTAATACTCATTTAATAAAACTAGATACTTTCACCCAATAAAAATACATCTTTAATAATCAGATTATTTATGATACTAGTTAGCTGATTTTTAGAAACGTATATCTTACTTTCATTTGTTATTTTTCTAATTTTTATTTATTTATATTTGTAGGAATACATCTTAGATCTACAAGATAAATGTGAACATGAACGCATATTTTAACACAATCGGAGCACAAAAGTCCAAACTTTTATGAGTAAACTATGTTCCTATAGTTTCTCGTTCCGTAATATTATAACTTTATAAGAATGTACAGGTGTTTAATATTCATTCAATAAAAATAAATACCCTCATTGAATAAAAATAGATCATAAATAATCAGTTTATTTAAGATACGAGTTAACTAATCTTTACAAACCTATCTCTTTCCTTTTCATTTCTTATTTTTCAAATATTTATTTATTTATTTTTGTCATAATACATCTTATATCTACAACAACGATTAGTAGAATTATTAAAGAAAAAAAGTGAACATTAACGCAAATTTGAACACAATCCCCGCACATAAGTCTACAATGTTATGAGTAATCTTTCCATAACATTAGAGTACAACTTTATAAGAATCTACGTGTGTTTAATATTCATCCAATAAAAATACTCTCATTGAATAAAAATAGATCTTAAATAATCAGATATTTAATATACAAATTATCTGATCTTTACAAACCTATCCCTGTTCTTTTCATCTTTTATTTTTTAAATATATATTTACTTATTATTGTCGGAATACATCTTAAATCTAAAACAACGATTACTACAAATATTAAAGAAAAAATGAACATGGAGGCCAAATTTGAATGCATTCACAGCACATAAGTCTGCGATTTTATGAGTCTTATATTTTCTTTTTCCACTATTTATAATGTTATTTAGATCATACTGGAGCAATAGCGTATACAAATATTTAAAATATAGCTTAAACTACCTGATTACGAAAGGTTTGTCCAATGAAGTGATAAAATGAGAGTTTTCAATTTCCATTTATTTTCATATTACTTTAAACATTTCCAATTAGAAAATTGAAACTTTTGTTCATTTTCATGTGCAAAAGTGTCAGAAATAGAGTTACTGCGAGCTGATCGAAATACGAAAGTGTCACATAATTAGTCAGCAAAATAAGGAACTATGAAACTCCATGCTTCTTCTTAAGGATACGTTGCGGAAAATTCGATCCGATTTCCAATCATCAATCGATTGCACAAAATAGAAATATCGGATTATTGCTTATTTCACAATTTATTCGAATTTTGAAAGAGTGCACAAGTTGTTTAAAGCATGAGCAAAATAGTGTGTTTCACTTAAGCCTCAAATTTCCTGAAATTTCTTTGGAATATGTTTCAAAAGATCATCTATACATTAGTTTTTATAAAAAGGTATTGTTTTAAAAGTCCGTAATGGTTAGTTACATGAAAATTCTGTTATAAAGTTGTGATTTTAATATATTGAGCATTGTAAATAAATTATGAACGTCGTCAGTTTTGTTATTTGAAAAAAAAAATTATTATAAAGTAATTTTTTTATATTTAAAACTGTGCGAGTGCTTAGTAATTTGTTTAATTTTGTAAGGTCAGCAATTGTGTACGGCGGAATTTGAATCAATGGCCATAATTTATCACTAAAAATACTTGATATGCTTCAAAGTATGTTCATCCTATAGCCTCTATAAATTTCTAGCGCCATATAAATGTGACTGCGAAATAAAAGTTGTGGAGAAGATTTCCACATATGTAACTGCATTTTTAGCAGGTGGTCCAACATTAAACACTATTTAAGTTATATACTTTGACAGTTTTACTGGTATTTTGAGCGAATGCTTTAACCCTATTAAAACGGTGCACTTTTTTGAATCCATCTTCAGAAGCCGAAATTTCATACTGACAGATAGCAGGGATACTACTGAGGACTATTTTTATAACATATTTACACTACTATTTTTAAAAAATAAATGATATAGTATATTTCTCTTGCACACGTTGTAAACGGGTATGAGAAAGATTTTTGTTTTGTGAAAGTGGTGCGAGATAGAAATAAAAAATAGTCGCCAATGGCTGCCCTGCCGATGATTGCAATTCAATATCATTGCACACACGATGCGCTACCCGTCTTTCTGGTTCACAAATGCATTGCTCAAACATTATGCAATCCGTCTCCAATGAGTTAAAGATATTTTTTCTATTCGAGTTGCCAGTAGTAAGGAACTGAGTGCCCATATAAAAATGTTTTTCTGGAGCTCGCGAAATTTTCAGATCAAGTTAAATTATAATATTGCTTTCTCTGATATTGATTTTATTTGGTTCCTTTATAAAGTTTATTCATTAGTGATTTTGATATCCGTTCTATCATTGATTTTAAGTAGTTCGTGAGCGTTTGTGTGTCGGCTTGCTGTCACCTCTCGACTCTTATATGCGTTTGAATAAAGCTCTATGTTTTCATTAAAACTGGCGTATTAACTTTATAGTTTCATCATAAGATGTAAAGGTTCCATCAAACAGTTTTCAGAAAAGCACAGTTATCACTTTAAATGCTGGAAGAACACTTCTTTCATTCAGTAATTCGACACACATAAATCGTACACATCAAGCGTAAACCGCCATCGAGGCGCACAAAATGCATGCTTATACACTACGCTGCATGCATATACAGTACGCGCTTTTTTTACTAATTCCACCGACAGGATATCGATAAACCGTACGTTGTTTAAAAAAAACAAATTAATAAATAAAATAAAAAGATGAAGAAAGCATGCCGTGTGCGAATTTCGTTTGTGAGTGCTGATGTCAGCTCATGGCAGTCGTGTAACAATAATCGGTTTCTTAACGTGAATAAAAAATCCCTAAGAGATATTTGCTTGCAATACCCTCTGTGAATTCTCACTTAGTGCATCATTGAAGATTTGACATCATTATAGATTGAGCATGACATATGTTTCTTTGTATGAAAACTTCATTCTTCACAAAATTATAATATATTGTGTTGGACCAAATCTCAAATCAAAAGAAAAAGAAAGATTATTTTTAGAGTTTTTACATGTGTACAGTGCAAGAGGATCAATTCAGACATTTTTCTCTGACAGACATTTTTGAAGTTCCGGGTAAGGAGACATGATAGAATTCTGTGGAGGGGGGTGGGGGGGGCTGATTTGTACTTCTACAATATTAATTTGAAGCTCCAGAACATCTCCCATATTACCACATAAATTCATTATAAATTCTTTTTATATTTTTATATTATAAAACAGTTCATAACGTTGAATTAAAACTTATTTAATGCAAAAACTTCAAGATTCCAGTCAATATTTTATTAACTTATAAGTGGAGACAGAGAAAACTTTCCTTTATTGATATATTGTTGGTTGATACTAAAAAATGAATATAAAAAGATAAAATCGTAGTTTTGGATATACGAGATGTTAGGTAGTGAAATAATTGTAAGTTTTGAACTGAGGACAATAGAGCTAATGAAAAAATAGATTAATTATCAACATTTTATGAGTTTCATAAAAAGCTTAATTCAAAAAACGTTTTACGGATTTATGTAAATGCATTATAATTTTAGAATTACGTCTCTATTTCTATAATATAAACTCCCATCTAATAACTGGAAAGCCTCTATCGAATAAATAGAGAACTTAATTGTAACTTTAAAATAAAGTACATTGAATACTAACTTTGATTTAAACTTTTGTTTTTAAGGGAAGTCTATAAAATAATTTAATGCATTTCAAAGAATTATAAGCAAAGTAATAAATCGTACATTTTCCCCTTTGCTTTACAAAAGAAAAATGTATAATAAAATAATAATCCCTACATGCTACATTAGACGATATTTAAATTTGTTAAATAAATAATTTATTTTTAAGTGAAATATTTTTGAAACAATAAACAATGTTTTTAAAAGAAATGTTATATAGTAATTAATTATAATTTTAACATAACGACACTGTTGCTTTAACATAAATACTAATGTATTAGTTGTAAATCCTGTGAAATGCACCCAGTGTCAATGACAATTTTAATAATAACTAGAAGTATACATTGTAAAAAAGGAGAAATCTTTCTTGATCTAGAATGAAGGTTAAAAAAAAATATATCTTCCTTGCTGCCGACGATTAGGGTAAGTGTTCTTTTAAGTTCTGAAACCCCAGAGACCGACAGATTTCAGGAATTAAAAAAAAAAACATTTCTGAAAGAAAAATTTCTATTTCTGTCAGTTTCCTTTTGGCCAGCGAGGCCGAAAAAACATTGCCAGTATTTTTTCGGAAAATTTTCCGAATAGATTGTACAATGCGTTAACCTCCTTTTTTTTTTTTTTTTTTTAACTTAATGTCGGATTTTCGGATTTAAATAAGCACTCAAGTAAACATTTTTATATCCAACAAATATTTTCAACAGATAAAAATGCTAAATTAACTGGATTAACGTTAACCCCTTGGGTACGGTTTTATTTCAGGGATGCCACTGGCATTTTTTTTTAATTACATCTCCCAACACTTTCTTTTAAACAAAAATCTTTCATAAATACTTTGATAACATATGCAAGATAAAATGCACTAATTTTTTTTCTTTAAATAGTGGTATGAACAGAATATAAAAATAAGCGCTAGTGGCCAAAATCATGACGAGTCTCAGTCGTCAAATGTACCCAAGTGGTTAACATTAAACTTAGCATAATATTGCTACTTTTGCATGTATAAATTCTATTGCGCAGCTCAACATGTATACTTGAAAATTGGTAGCATCTGAAAAACCAAAATTTTGTTTTGAGAAAACTGATTAATAAACTAAAAAGTCTACTCGGAAGCGTCTCCGAAAATTACGGGCAGAAATCTATTCGTTTCTGAAAATTCTGATAATGAAGGAACGTCTTTTCAAATCGTCGGAAAACCTTAAGAGCTTATAAGAAATTTTTGTAAACCTTCTTGCTCTTTCATGCAACATTTACCTACTTCATGTAGACTACATTGTTTTTGGCAATAATAATAATATAGTACATGTACTTCAGAGATAAATAATTTAAAAAAAAACTCAGTTTTGGAAGTAAAGAATTATATTAATACATGGAAATTATTCCAGAGAGAAACATTTGCCTTGCATACAATATTTCAAATGAAAATCAAATTTCAAATTTCAAAGTAATTGCTTAAAAGGCGCAAAGGCCAACATAGTGAAAAAGATTCCAAGCCGGGACTCGAACCCGGGCCATCAGCATAGCGCACTGACGTTCTACCGACTAAACCACTTGGGACGATACCTAGCTCCAATTGTATCCAAACTAAGAGAAATATATGCAAATGAATATTATGACGTAAAGAAATCACTTACATAAATTTTACTTTTGATTTTGGATAGCGTGGTACAAAAGATAAATCAATTTATTCATATAAATACATTACAGTGCATTGTACACGTACAGGTTCAGTGAAAGTGGTATTTTTAACAGTATATTGGAAAATTAAAAGTTTTGGTTAGATGTGTAAATATATTTAGCCAAATCGAAAATAATTAAAATTGAATTTTAAAACATTGTTTAAGGCTACATCAAGGCGTCACTTAAATTTTGATATCATATCTTTTAAAACTCATAGTTTGAATTTATGAAGAATGTGAATGATAACGCATCAATAAATAAATTTTTATACATTCTTTTAAATTTAACATAATTCTTACGCATGAATTATAAATAAAACAAAAATAAAATGATAAAATAAATAATATAGCGTCACTTAAAATTTGATATCATTATTTTTAAGTTCCATATTTAAAATTCTTATAGCAATAAGATAAAGTGCTGCGTCACAGACTTTTAACCCGTTAAGGGTTTTTTTAATTGATATACCTTGCACTGAAAAAAGAACAAATTCAACGTTTCCTTTTTTTTCAGTGTTATGTTTAGCAGCTATGACACACAGTATGCATTCTATAACAGGTAAAAATCTCATGGGAAATAATGTTATTTCCCAAACAAATGCTAAGTATTTAAACATTATTATATTGCAAAATAATGTTAAATGATTGAGTATTTATTATTAAAATAAAAAATAAATCGGCCTCCAGATTATACACGCACTACTAAAGATCGCTCTGCTGGTGTCAAGTAAATATAGTTGAAATCTTTGTTGATCTCACCATAAAAATAATACAATAACGTCTTTTAGGATCGTGTAAAATCTATCCTTCCTCATTTGTAAAAACAACACGCAATTGAAAGGAAGCTTATTCGAATACGGCAGATTTTAGGTGTTGGCTTTTACACCTGAAGAAAGATCAATTTTATATGATCCAAAATGACACTGGTGTCTTTATTGTATTATTTATTACGGTGATATAAAGTTTTCAACTTCACATTCGTTGATATTAAAACAGAATGTGCTAAATTAGAATTTCCACTTCATGTGAAATATTTATGAAAGTAGAATAAGCAAAAATGTTTCAAAGAAAATATTGCTTCCCTCCACTGCGTCTTTAATGAAAAATAACATATTGTATTTTTTTGAAAAACACATTCACACAATACAAAAATACCATACATTTATTTTGAAAATGAAACTCGAGATATTTCTTTCTCAAGACAAAAGATATAGATCATGTTTCGATCCATAGAAATTCCATTCGAAAATATGATTGTCTTTCACAGCTTAGAATTTCTTTAGAACCTGTCAAGTCATACAACGCCCTGAACAAACAACTCATATATATTTATAGATAGTATATTTTCTTTGGGTGGATATTTTGGAGAATGTTTCGAAACATGTGTGAAACAACGATTTTTTCTTTTTCTTTTTAGTCATCGTTAATTTTGTTACTTTTAAAGAATGTTTCATAAATAGAGCTTCGGAGAATTCCAACAAATTCATTTTATATTAGGAATGTAACTTTAAATATTAAAAATATAACACATTTTGTTTATCTACATGCAACCAAAGCATATTATTAAGAAAATAAATGGAAATTCATAAAAAAAAATCAAATAAAATTTTAAAAAATGCAGTTTTAAAAATTACAACGACCATTTGGAAAATGATTTTTTTCAAAGACTAAAATTTAAGACATATAAAACCGCACGGAGATGATCATGCATTACGTACGCCATGGATTACATTTGTCGGTACAGTAAATTTTTAAACTTCTACAGAGCTGGCCATTCATTACGTACGCCATGGATTAAACATTAATATTCCTGGACCAATTTTAAATGAAATTTCATTCTTAAACTTCTAATCATCCCACAATATTACTTTTTACCCGTCGTATAGAGAAAAAATTTACGTTTAAATGCAATTTGTTTGAAAGCTGTATCTCAATTTGTTTCTGAGTTATTAAATTTTTCTTGTAGTTTTTATTACTTTTTTGTCATAGAGGCAACAGAAGTATCCAGCTCTGTTGAAAGAAAAGGGAAAATACAGATTACTGTATAGACCAATCAGAAAACGAATAAAATGCGGTTTCAACTAATAAAACGCTTCAGATATGTTTTTGATTTCCTACTCTGACAGAGGACAATAACCATTTTTTCAAATGGTTAAAAAAAATAATAAAAATAAAATTATAAACAGAAAAAAAATTAATAAAAACAAGTTTTTTTTTTTTTTGTCAAATTATTAACAACAATTTAAGATATGCATTTTTCTTATATGAAGATGATATAATAGATTCATTTAAAAGAAATTAAACAGATTAATTTTACATTATATTATATTGATGTTTCAGAATACATTGATATCGGAGGAATGTTTAGAATAAATATAGAATATTGTGATTATTTTCTCAGAATATTTAATTAATAATGAAACTAAATAAGTAGAAATATTCGTAAAAGTAAAAATGAAAATGATACCTTCATCATATGGACAAAAATATTGTTGAAATTACGATTAGAAGAATTGCAAATATTTAATAGGAGAATGCACCTGTAGAATGCTAAATTAAGCGCAATTACATTGTTTTCGGGAGTTACCATTCCTACCATAATAAACAAAAGTAATCAACATATCCGTTATACCCTACATGTTGCGCTGAAGGTCTTTCTCATTTATTTAAGTAGGTTAAACACATACTTCCTTTATTTTGGTATTGTGACTATCTCATGCCCCTCGTGTGGTGTGATAATGGTGTTAATAATATTATTTATTTACTCAAAAGGCAAGTTAACTCATTAAATTATTATCCTATTTGTTACATTAATAATATATTACATTGTCCATGATATTTATTGTTTATATTTTTGTAAATACTATAGCACTAAAATTTTGTTTTCAATACAAACGGAAGTAAACAAAACAATACAACTTTTTTTTTGACGGAATGTTGTACCGTTTTTTCTAAAAAGGTAAAATTTTCATAACCCGTTAAATGTTACATAATTTTTAAAGTATTTTAGAAGTATTTAAAACTGTCAAAAGATCTCTAATCCATTTCTCTAAAAACAATAATAATAATAAGATATGATTAATAATAATAATAAATTAATAAAAATAGTGCGTACGCATAAAAAGACAACTTATTTTTCTAGTATTTATAACTGGCGTTTCCGGGATTATCCTAAAGATTACCAGTTTTAACATGGAAGACACAGACAACATTTTGCAGTGGTAAACTCTGCATAATACACTTGAAAATAATTAGAATTAGACAATTTTGAATTTCGTACTGTTAATTACAATAAAAGGCAGCAGGCATTTACGATGCGAAGCTTTCAAAAAGTAATAACCGTTAAAACGGTTAAAAAATCGATCTTCCGTAAAATAAAAGTAAATCTAGTCTTTTCTACAAAACGAAAGTGAGATGACGTGATAGAAAAGAATACTTTTATTTATCATATAGCATTAAAAAACAATATGATGAATACGGTTATTCACAACAGAATATCCCCATAAGTAATTTTAATGCCATGTTTAATACAAAACAAATATAAGAATGTATTATTTCACTTCTAAAAGATTCAAAAACGGAGTCGCAAAAAATTTTGAATTAATTTAGACTGCTAAAAATGTTAAAATGAAAAGGATATTTCTTATGCCTATTTCAGGGCCCGAAATAATTAGGCACCCTAAGCCTGGTGCCTAAAATGCAAACTATTTTTTCGGTATAAATTGATTTCGATTTCCCATGTCTAAATAGTATATATATTAATTGATGTTACATTTTCTCAATACTTTCTTCAAAATTAATCTCTAAACACCAATATTTCAATGATGGCAACCCTATATATGTATAAAATCTCGGCGCATAACTCATACGAAATTGAGAAATTTTCATGAGGACGTTTAAGTTTAGTGCCTAGAATATATAGTGTAGAAATCGGCTATACCTGTAATACTTAAAAAAAGCGTTAAAATATTATATCCCTTAAATGTGCAGTGATACTGCTGCAATATGCAGATCGCAGCGACATCTGCAGAATATTTTCTACAACTGCAAGAAATTGCTAGTCTATACAATGTAATACTAGCAATACGAAAATCCCGCAGATGTCGCTGCGATCGACACTTGGGATTTTAGCAGTATCGTCGCACATTTAAGGGATGCAAATTTTTAGCAGTGTTTGGATAGCGTATTTCCACACTAGGTATCCAGGACGCCGTAGTTTAAGTATGTTGGGTATTTCATCATCTGATTGAGATTCATCTCCCGGATCAGTAATCTTCTCTGGCTCCACGCTTGTATAAGTTTTAATAACTTCTTCATTACATAATTTCCTATAAATTTAAAAATCATTACCTACTGCTACATATTTATTTTCGCAGTCGAATTTTTCTTAAAGTTAGGAAATTCAGGCATTATCCTACTATCGTTACTTTGAGCATGATGCATTTCTTGCTAAAAATGCTCAATGCCCGATAAAACTAGAGAAATATAACTTTCACCACGGTTCATAGAAAAAAAGGTATATTTTCTAAGGGTCTTTTCTTTCTTTTCCTTTTCTTTTTTTACATTAATTCTCTTTAATACAAAGTAATTGATGCGATAAAAATAAAATCAAATGAAAGAAATAATCTTAACATCATTTCTCAAGCAAAGTTTTCGGGTCTTTGCGATTCGATCGAATTAAATAAAAATTCAGATTTCTCCAGTTCGAATCGCCGGAGTCCTGCATCGATATGTGCATACATGAATGTGTGTGCGTGAGCGTGTGTGTATGTATGCAAATTTCTTTAGATGAAATAGTGCCAGACTTCTTTTCAAGAACTGTTTTAAATTATTTTATGTACAAGGACAAGGCAAATCAGATTTTGACTTTACAGAGAATACGAACATATTTCTCGCACTTCTCTGCAATTGAATAAAAAGATATGCATACGTGCGATTGATATAGTCAACATACATTTTTTTAACAATGGACAACATTTCGAGTATTATTCTTAATGTAACTAGTGTTTAAAGTATGTAATGTACATGTGGTTTTATTATGCCTTTATAAAACAAATCTGTAATCCTACAGATGTAAATATGCAGAAATCTGTATGCTTACTAAATTTTTATCTGTACGCTGTACAAAAAAGATGCAAATCTACAAAACTAGTATATGTAAAGCTACAGAAATGAGTAGCTTTACAAAAGAATCTTCTAAAATTACAGTAATCTTACTAAAATTTTATCTGTAACCCAGGTTGCAGTTACATAAAAAGATCTAGTTCATTTTCCTAAAAAAAATTCTTAGGAAACTTGCAGATTTTTTGATTTACAGTGCAAAAGTATATATCTGTTACATGATTTTTTGTTGTTGTCGTTACAAAAAAAGTTCTAGGAATTCAAGTTTCCTAGAGAAATTTTAGTAACTTTACAGATTTTTTTTTACAGTGTGTAAATTAACAATCATTATGCTTTCTTATACCAGCTCAACCGTATTTTATTTATAGTAAAAAACATGACCAAATGATTAGCGCGTGTTACTTTTGCGTTATATATCGCATTTGATACTAATAATGTGTGCCAGAATTATAAAACTGTCATAATTAACTATATTTTCGTTGAATATTCTATTTATAATTTCATTTTCATTATGCTGCTTGCGTTAGATCTTAATTCATAATCTTGCTTATCCATTATCTTTTATTTAATCATTAAACCAAGTCTTTATATTACGGTACAGGTGTTCTTTTTTTTCTTTAAAAGAAAACTAACTTCCGTTCAATACTTTGCTATGAAACGTAAAACATTGATTTAATCATTCATTTGTTACTTTAGTTTCCGGTTAATTAATTACAACAACATTTCTTAATTTCACAAGGGTAATAACTTCAAAATAGAAAAAGAAACGACGGAATCGCTATTAAATTAGCCGAGTAAAAGACACCACTTCCCCTCGATGGTGTAAATTAATTTAAAATTATGTATTTTTTATTCCTTTTTCCTTCTGAGATACTTTGAAAACAGATTTTGGACGATTATTTATAGTTAAAATGCTGATGCATTATCGTAAAATTAATAAAAAATTAACATGCAAGCAGATATTGTAACACTTTCAGAATATAAATAGTTATTTTAATACAAATAGAAATTAATTAAAATGTACAATTAATAATATGACTTTACTATTAGCACAGTGATTTTCAAAGAGCAAATACTTAAAGTTAATTAAAAATAAGTTAGTTATACTTGTCAGAGAATAGCGGAAATCTGAACAAAGAAACTTGATGTCTTTTATTTTATGACAATGCATTTTTTCAAAAACACAGCAAAGTACTATGGTTGTATGCAGTGATAAAACTATTATTTTAATTTCTTTCTTTAAAATTAATATTTTTGTTGCGCATAAAGGGTTGTGTATTATATATATCGATACATTATGAATAACAAGCTCTGATATTTAATTAAGATTGTATTTAATGTTTTTTCTAAACACTATTTCGTTACGATTTTCCATCATTAAACTCGAAATGCTGATAAAACGTTTTCTTCTAACCAATTTTTTTAAGGAAAATCTTAAGATAAAAATCAAGGAAAAAGGTAACGTATGTCGGAAACGTTAATATTGAAAACGTATGTTGATCTAAATAAAGGTATTTTTATCACAATTAGCAATTTTTAGCTTAGATTGAGAAAGAAAGTTTTGATTTTATTGAAAAACTGGCAATGTTATTTCATTAAACTAGATTACAAGAATCGAAATTGTTCAGTAGAAAGTATATATAGGGTGTCCCAGCTAAGATGTTACAAACTTCGAGGGGAGGTAGGGTACACCTAGACGACTTGGAATCACATAGGAATGCCGGGTCGGAAGCGCCTTCCTGACACAGCAAGGGCATTGACAGTGTTGTCAGTGCGCTACTTTTTTAAAAGTCAGATTTATTGACTGGCACCAACGGTTTGAAATGGTATAATCCCCTTTTGTTTTCAACTTAATTAATATGTCATTAAACAAGGGGAATTTTATCGTTTCAAAATAGGGGTGCCAATCACTGTCAACTCTGCCATGGCCAAAGATCATCTTCGTGTGATCCAGTCTTTTCAATGCCCGGAGTTGCCAGTGGGCTACTTTTTTTAAATTCAGATTTCTTGATTGGCACCTGTTTCTTGAAATAGTAAATTTTGCCTTATTCAATGATACATTAATTAACGCGAAAAGAAGGGAAAATTTACCTGCCAATCAAGAAATCAGAATTTAAAAAAAGTAGCCCAATGACAACACTGGCAATACCCTTACTAGGTCAGGAAGGCGTTTCCGACCCGGCATTCCTATGTGATTCCGAGTCTTCTAGGTGCACCCTAACTCCCCTCGAAGTTTGAAAAATCTTAGCTGGAATACCTTGTATATATATAAGTCAGTTGGTAGATATGAAAAAAAATACTTTTGTTGAGGATCATTTCAACATACGATATTAAAAAATAATTATTAGCGGAAATATACACTGTAAAATGAAACAGCGTTGTGAGAAGAAAAAGAAAATTGCTGATGAAATACCAGGAAAAATACGCTTTTTCTGAAAGAAAAATCCTTCCAGGAAGTTTAAAAATACTGTTATGTTGCTTGTTTGTACTGAATTCTAAGAAAAAAATAAGAAAAATAAAGAGCTAAACCCTTTCAAACAACACTCGAGACTAAAATTTGGACACATTACATCTATAATATTTGAAACAAATTGTGCTAACTTTTTTTCTGATGATAAATCTAGTTTTAAAAGCGCACGTGTTTCTAAAATTGGTGCGTTTTTTAAGCATGAATTTTAAATACGTATAAAATGGAGAAAGTTACAGTGTTCTGCATGGGATGCGAAGTGCTAGGACGTGTATGATTGTGAGATTTAAAACTTTTTTACAGGATTAAAACTTTCGAACAAGATAAATTAACTTCTTTTTAACTTTTAGCAGCACTTCCCATAGTTAAAAATAGATGCATAAAAAAATCAAAGTACACCAATTTCCAGACGTTTATCGGTTTACAATAGCTCTCAGTAGTTCAATCTCAATTCTGAAAAAATAATTTTTCTTACTTTTATAAATAGGTACATAAAATTAGTTTAAAAAAAAACATTATTTAATAAGTATTCAAAATTTATTCTTGAAATCTCGCCTAATTTCATGACTTCAAATCATGTTGTTTAAAAAAATTCATCGATTATACCGTACGCTCATTTGACGTTGGCTCTTATTATGGGAAATTCACCACTATGATTTGCATTTGATAGAAAGCACGAACTAATGAATTGATATAAAAAATTACAAACTTTTTGCGATATTTATTTATTTTTTAACAAATGGATGCAGGAAAGAAAAAAAAAACATTATTTAAATTAACTATTCAGGATTACTAAATTGTTTTCTGAACCCATAATAATAATTTAATTGCAATTAAGCTATTAATTGAACAAAGCGTATTCTTAAAAATATATTATAGTGTAAACCCCCAGTAACTGACACCTTAAGGATTCTTTCTTGTTCAAAACACTATCACAAAGTTTTAAATCTATTTTATACTTATCTTTGTTTTTGAAAGTATAATATAGATACAATAAAAAAATATTGTTGACAGAATTTTAAAAATTGTACTTTTTATTACTAAAAGTTAATTTGTTTTCATAAATATTTTCAATAACTTCTGTAACTCACACCATCCTTATTTAAAAAACTATAACTGACACATGAGTTATAACAGTTAAGACAAATAAGTTACCACTATATGACATTACTTTGCAGAATTTTACAAGAAAATGCTTGTTTAGATTTTTGTTGAATTGTCCGTTACTGGTTAGGTGTAAATAACTGGAGATTTCACCCTTATATTGTGAAAAGATATTATCGGTTTGAAAGTGTTGTTTATATAAACTCGTAATATAAAAATCGGGGAGAGGGAAGAGATGATTTTTATTTCAATATTGTAAATTAGGTGGGTGGTGGAGAAGGTGTGGTTTTTACAAGAGGTGACTTTTACAAAAGGTGTGACTTTTGCAAAAAAAAAAAAAAATGCTTATTTGAGTTCGATTTTTGTTGAAGTGTCCGTTACTGGTAAGGTGTGAATAGCTGGGGGTTTCACCCTACTCATTATTTTTTATTTTCTACATTTGGTGTCTACATTCTCGCAGTTTCACTTTGAGTTGGTGTGTGTTAGCGAGGTTGGTCAACTTTATTTTTTAACTCGTATACAGTTGTAAACATAAGGAATATTTGACGATATATCATATTCCGGTTAACGTAAATATGCCTATTAATTTATATGTATATATAAGTATTTATATTAAGTTATTATTTTATATTTAAGTTCTGAAAATATCAAAATGTTGCATTATCATCGGTAACACATCCGTGTAGACAATTTTATCTTATCACGAAGTGAGTGAATAATTGAATAAATTTGACCCCCCCTCCGGGGGGGCATGAATGATATCCACAAAATTTAGAAAAGTGCCTCCGGAGGTCAAATTTGGAGGGAGGGGCTCAGGATGTGCATAGCCTGAATAAGTGGTCACAAGCCTTTCCAACAATATGCCACATGTGGGGGTCGCTAAAAGTTAGAAAAATGCCCCCCTTTGGGTCTACTATCACGCCTCCTGGAATACATCCTCCATCCTCTCTTTGAAATAACGGTTGCACAAATGTGTTACTGTGCATACTGACCATATAGAAAATGACTCATTAAATGTAGCAATTTAATAAATTTCACTCAATTATTTCTATTTGAAGGCAAAAACTTATTGATACACCCTCGTATTTTCCGTGACAGAGCAGTCATTAATTACTTTTGCATGAAAAATCATTGCTGTCCAACATTTTCGATATATATATATATATATATATATTATTCGAACATAGAAAGTTCTTCCATTTAAACGTATAGGTATTTATCAAATTTTAGTTTGGATCACAATAACTTTTGAGGCAAAATAACTAATAAACGAGCAACAATACATAGTTTGAATGAAACAAGATATACTATTACTATCATATTTTTCTTATTTTATCTTCATAATACTATATAATATTTTTTTTTCAATTTTAAAAGCTATGTTTTGCATATCACTATATATGACGAAAAAGAACTCTGGCACTCAGCGATATACGCATTTTTATTTTAAATGCCCTATAACTCTTAAAAAAATAAGTCACCTTTTTCGGGCACTATAGGCAAATAAGATGGTCTTATTAGATATGTTATTATTTTTATTCTGCAAACCATATTCTCAACGAAAAGCTGGTAAAACATTAAAAATATGATTTATCTGCAGATTTTATTGATACAGCCCTTCTTTTTCTTTTTTATATACTCTTTGAGCAATTCATTGTCTTTACGCAATAATGGGAAATCATTACAAATCTTCATTACGAACAGATTTTATTGATTGAGGGTGTTAGCACAAAGTATGCCCTTTAAATAATAACAAAGTACCACAAAAATTACACCCAGGAGCATAAATCAAAGACAGGTTGCATATACATTTTGTATAAACATATTAAATTTTCCGTTGCTATTTCTAATATTAAAATATTCATAAACATTCACTACCTTGAAATTGTAGCATTAACTGTTTTAGCCAATTTCTAATTATCCGAAAACAGCGTAGGCTAATTGCAACGAGCTTGAAAAATGTCAGGATTGTTGGAAAATAATTGGTCAATTTTTAATTAGTTTAGAACTGCATGGGCGTTTGCGTGAGTCTGAAAAATGTCAGCTGATTTAAAATCGGCAGATGTTCTCCAGTCTTGCACTTTGCAAAGAGTCGGATTTCTCAATAAGCTTACGACACAGGTATAAAACAAAAAATCTGAACGGTACGTTTATGCGGATTTTAATATGAAAGGGGCTAATAATATTAAGTTACAAACTGAAATGTATTGTATTATTTAAAGTTCTTTAAGAGGTGGTTTTTTAAACACAAACGTTTATTACGTTTTTCTATGTTAATGAATATGTACGTCAAAAATCTAGGAAAATGTTAACAAATTTTCGGCATTCAAAATAAAAATAAAAATTGCAACTTTCCTGAATATACTTGGCTAGTATCAACTGTCAACACACGTTGTTAACGCTTGTTATCTGTCAAACCGTAAATCTCCCTCTCTAATGTTAAACTTATTGGCTTGGAATGCATCCATATTTTTCAAATTTCTCCTCGTAAAATAAAAAAATTTAACTTCTATTTTCTGTATGCTATTCTTGAAGGAAGTTTCTTTTCTTCTTATTTGACAAAATATTTCTAAAATACATAGTTTTATTTCAAGTGTTAAAATCTTATTTACAACTCGTTTGCTTCAGTTAAATTTTAAAATGTAAAATATAAAATTAAGTTTATATTTTAGAATCATTTTTTCAAATAAAAAGACCGAAACAATCTTCAAGAAGAACATGACGAAAGAAAAAAGGTAAACATTTTAATTAATGAGGAAACTTTGAGAATTTCTACCAAATACTGATGATACATTAGTGTTTAATTATCCTTAGTAGTAAAAAAATACTAACCCAATAAAATGATTGTTTTATATTGCATCTCTATTTAGCTCTTTTTTGCCAATAATGCAAATATTGCACCAGTGTTACTATTTTTTTACGTTTTGCCATTATTGCACCAATAGGTTCAAGAAATATTTCGCCACTTTCTTTACCAATATTTCCAGTGCAATGCTAATATGTTTTAAATATTAGTATTTCATTATATGGGGCATTCACATCTTTTGACTTTTGGGGAAAACAATCTGACAAATTTAAACTTGCTAAAATAACATTTTAATCTGATAGACTAATGCCTTAATGATTCAAAATAAATAAAAAATGGTCAGCAGCGAAAATTTTTTTATTTAACTGAGGTTTAAGTTAAACTTCCGAGTTTAATTTTCCTTACAATTTTACCCCTATAACTTTTTATTTTCTTCTAAATTTTTACTTATAATGAATTTGCATAGTACCCACAGAACATTCAAATAAGAAATAATAACAATGTAGTACTTTTAATACAGAATTTTTGTATAACATTGTCGTAAAGGTGTGTTAAAGAAGGGACGGTAAGGTAAAAAAAAGGGGATGGTATTGGAAAAAAGGGACGAAATGGTAAAAAAAGGGACGGTAAGGATGGAAGGGTAAGGAAAATTAGCACCTATTTTTAAGAAAATCATGTTAAGACTAAGTGGTAGCCACAATGTTCATTGATTTTTAGAAACAGTTATTTACATTGGATAAAAAAAAAAATCAATTTACCTCAAAATGGATTTATTTTTAAAACATTGGATTAAATTAATTCTTTTTTTTTTATTTACTTCGAAAGTGCAGGAATACACCTTGGGGACGGTGAGACTACCAATAAAGCCACGATGCTTGAAATTGATATTTAAATTCTACAGTAAATTTCCTGCCAAAGAATTTTAGGCATTATTTCTCTAGCATACTTCTGCATGAGAAAAAACTTGAAAAAAATTCTGTGGCTGCATCTGAAATGATTTTCTGTATAATTTTAGAAGAGGGATGGTAAGGAATCTAAAACCCAGGGACAGAGTTTAAAAAATAATAACAACCCTAAAAATGTGCGCAGGTTAAATTTTAGCTACATATTTATATAAAACAATAGTTCCAGTTTCAGAAAAAAAATTACATCGAATTACTGTTATTGAAAGAATTTTATCCAGACAACTCCAAACTTAAAAATCAGCATCAAGGACACGGGACGGTATAGGAGTTTTCCAGGTGTTTGGACCCCCAACATCGTCCAAAACTTACTTATCTCGTTAATATTGTTGTGCAATCATGCAATGGTATGTTCCCCAGTATATGAAATACAAAAAACACAAAAAGGTGTATTAAAATAAAAATTATTATTCAGGGACATGTAAGGCAAAAGATTGTGAGAATGCCTCATACCAGTACCATTTCAGTACCAGGGAATTATTTTTGGAATTGCAGTATTTAATTTCGTATTTAGTATTATTAATTAATTTAGTATTATTAATTATCATTGTAGTATTTCATTACCAATATTTAATAAACAGTATATCATTAAAGGCAGTACGATTATTATAATATTAACACAATAGTTTGCCCATTATGATCAATATAATCAATATTCGTTTCCTTCATGGTAAATTTCAATGTCTTAATCTAAATTACATGCTATTAAAAATGCGTAAAATTAAGAGATAATTTATGTGTTTTCTGTGACTTGGTGATTAAGCAATGCCTAATTCTCCTATTATTTTTAGATTGAGGGAAAATGTGCAAATCGTCCTTGCCAAACATATATTCGTCATAATGATAATAATAATGATCTTTACACTGTGTATTTCGTTTTATATTAAAATGTTGACATTTGTTTCTATCATTTACAATATTTGGTTTGGCAAATTCAAAAACTACTATAAAAAAAAAAAAAGGCTCAAATGTTTAAGTGATAATTTTTGCAGAAATTTAAATTTCATTTTGTAAAATGCGTCAACTGTGTATGCCTCTAAAACTTATTAATTTAGTTGCGGCACATATTTAAATTATCAATAATATTCCATTAAGTAAGCTAAAACATATTTCAGATGCAATGTTCACTTAATGATGTTATGATGGTATTTTAATAATTAAGTTAATTAAAATAACATGTATTCACCGTTACCAAAACGAGAAATCTTAAACTATTTTCTTGCCTTTTATTGAATTGCAAGAAAATTCGAAATATGTTTCCTTTCAAATCATGTCACGAAGCATAGAAACAACGACAGAAAACAAATCCTGTATTTCTTCGAGTATTGATAAAATCACCTGCATGGGCCAATTGTTTTATTGCGTTCACGAAGTTAAAGGTTTTCGAATAGTTAAAGACATAAGATCTGGTAACCTATTTATATATTTTCTTTTGCTTCATTGGTCTGATATGGAACCTAAGTAATGTTAATACCATGAAAAAATAGCGTTGGATTTTATTTCGTTTAATATTTACGCACTATAAATTATTTAATAAAAATATTCAGACATTTGGATTTTTAGAGAGCATTTTAAAATATACAGGGTGTCATTAAAAGAATTTATCAGTTTGAATGGTACATTATAACAGTTAATTCTGAATCTTTACAATAAATCATACATCAAATTGAACGTAAAAAAAACTAGTTTTTCTTACAGATGTTTCATATGTGCACATTTAGTTATACGAAACACATCTAACCTGAAATCCAATTCTTCCCACACTTCAGTTAACAAGACTGGAATAACGGAAAAAATAGTCTCTTCAATTCTGTGTCTCAACTCTGGCAAATCATTAGGTAAGCGACGGAACGTAGACACGATCTTTTATAAAGCACCAAAAGAAAAAATCGCATGGCGTACGCCGGTAGCGAACGCTTTCAAATCTTGACTCCAGCAACAATGTTTTACGCTCAGGATTCGCCATCTTGCGTATGTGGCACTCTAAGCGAATAAATAACAAAGCAGTACTCGGACATGCGCTTATCTAAAACTTTTTGAGTTACTCTTTATTTGTGTCCTTGAACGACATCTGTACACTGTACAACGCTTACAGTTGATACTATTAAAATTTATAACTGGGAGGACATTATTTTATGGAGACACTATATAAAGCGACTTATTTTTGTTTTGGCACTTTGTTTGATCTGCAGAAAGAGATGTAGCTAACGTTAATACCAATAAAGTGTGGTGTTAAACTTTATTTCACTTTATATTTATTTCAAATGAATAATTTATAAAAAAAAAATACACTGACATAAAAAAAAAATACTGCCTTCACCTTGAATGAATAGGTAGTCATTTTCTGGACCCCTGAACTAGAAATAATTTTCGAACTATGCGAATAGATTAAACAACTAAGCTGAATAGACGAAATGATCTAGAATTTCTAGTCTCTTGTTTTCTAGGTGACGGAACGATAATGAATCGTTTCAGTAGCGAGAAATTATCGCTTGATTTCTAGAATTTTTTCATAAACTAGAATTATAGTTACTAAAACTAACCTCTTGTGTTCGCATCTATTTGCAACGATTTTTAAATAGGTTTGACCACGAGAATATAGGAAAACGCTCTTGAATTCTGGTAGGAGAGTCTAGAATTCTAACAAAGGAAATTATAATTTATAGGGATAACATGAAACTGTTTTTTCTAGAGCCACAATGCAGATTCTAGTGATATTTTAACCCTTTATCGGGTAATGGTAATATATTTACCACTTAACTTTTGTTCAAAACTGATCGATTTGCACCGGAATTTTTAGTGAAACATTTTGGTTTTTTTTTAATGCACGTTATTAAACACCTGATTCTATTTTTAAATGAATTTTTTTTGTAAATTGTGGTGTCAGTGAATCTTTTCAACATTTCAGCCACAGAATTTACTTGCCCGATAAAGGGTTAAGAGAACTTTAAAAAACACGTGCAATTTTTAGTTTCTAATTTTTTATTGTGAAATCAAATATACAATAATGTATTTCAAAAGTTTCTGTTTTCGTTAAAGTTAAAAAATGCTATCATTCACATAAAAAAATATGCTGAATTTTATTGTATCTTAGAAATACTTCACATTAATAATCGATGATTTGTGAAATATGATCAATATATATACTGAATATACCCCAAATATATTGCCTACGCTCAAGCACTTTGCTTTATCTAAATGATTTTAAAAAATATGTACTGTTTGATTTGTAACAAAGTTATTTTAAAATCACGTATAAAAATTTTATCGAAGATTTCAGTACGTTTTCTTTATTAAATTCGACCTTTAAAAAGTATATACAAAATACCACATAACTTTGTATGAAAAGAGGAATTACACCTTATTTTTTCTTTAAGACATAAACGATACATAAATAACATATTACAATTTAACTTTACTGATTGTTAACAAAAATAGACAATGTTTTTAGCCCCCGATATGCTATTTCTTTGGGCCAGCAATTACAGTATCGTCTCAAAAAAATAACGTTCCGTTGTATAAGCCGGCCATAAAACAAAGCTGATGTATCATTGTACAGTTAAATACTCGACTGCAATTTTTAAAACTTCTAAGCATCGCACATTTTCAATTTTTACACCGTCGTATTGGGGGAAAAAAGTACTTTTAAATTCAATTTGTTTGAAAACTGCATCTCAATTTATTTTTGATATATTAATTTTTTTGTAGTTTTTAGCGCCATTCGTTTAATGTTGGCAGCTCTAGTACTCCATAAAGGAAAACTCGTAAAGGAAAAATAGTTGGAAAATAGTAGATTATTATATCTTTTGGTTGCCATTTTCCCATGCCAACTGAAAAAAAAATTAATTAATATACGTGCTATTTTGAAAAAAATATAAATGAATGATTTCTGATAAAGCATGGAGGTATTATAAACTATATTTTATTAATATTACAAACAAATGTAGGCATAGGAATCATTAGATAGCCGATTGTTTTGGTCGAGTTTCTTGAATTACGACACTTCTTTTTGGAGGGGTTTGTGTATTATTCGGCGATAGTGATGGTATGCATACTTTACTGTAGATGTTGTTTAAGAGTGGATAGTAAATGTGGAATTCTTCAACGGATGAGAATGACGTCACTTTATATAAAATAAAAGCGTGCGTTTTAAGGCTTGAAACTGAAATGTGTTTTGTACTACCTATATTTATATACGTACATATATTTTTCTTTCATCGGTGGCGACACTATATTCGGAAAAAGCAAAATTCCTGTTTTCTAGTTTCATTTATTCTTTCTTCCATTCCATTAGACACTGCTGTTAATTTATTAATTTGAAGTTTAAAACATCAGTATCATGATAATATTTTTAGGTAGCTTTCATTACAAAATGAGCCTACTATTGCAGCCGTTCGGAGGAAAGCGATTAAAAAAAAATTTGGTATATTTTCATCGATCATTTTGTTTCAAAATGGCGGCCATTTAAAATTTTTAAAAAAATTTAAAATTAGAAATGTGGTACCAAAATATTGAAAATGGAAAATATTTTTTTCTTATGTATTTGACCTTTATACAAAGACTCCAGAGCAGTTTTTGTTTCGTCTATATCTTAAAAAATGGCTGAGTTATAGCATTTTGAATTTCTAGCATGGCTGACATTTTGAAACGTCCTGAATTTTGTCACGCGATAAAAAGCGTATTTATGAACCGATTTGGATGTAACTTCGTTTATACATAGTACATATCAATGTCTCGACCGAGTTCGTTGGCCAGCTTCATCCGCCATCTTGTTTAAAAATGGTGGCCATTTAAATTTTTAAGAAAAATTTAAATTTGAAATGTGGTACCAAAAACCTGAAAATTGAAAAAATATTTTTTTCTTATGTGTTTGACCTTGATAAAAAGATTCGGGAGCAGTTTTTGATTCGTCTATATCTTAAAAAATGGCTGAGTTATAGCATTTTGAATTTCTAGCGTGGCTGACATTTTGAAACGTCCTGATTTTTGTCACGTGATAACAGACGTATTTATGAACCGATTTGGATGTACCTTGGAGTATACATAGTACATACAAATATCTCGAACGAGTTCGGTGGCCAGCTTCATCCGCCATCTAGTTTCAAAATGGCGGCCATTTAAAAAAAATTTAAAAATTTAAAATTTAAAATGAGATACCAAAAAATTAAAAAATGAAGATTTTTTTCGTATGTGTTTTATCTTAATACAAAGATTCCGGAACAGGTTTTGTTTTGTCTATATCTAAAAAAATGGCTCAGTTATAGCATTTTGAATTTCTATTGTGGCTGACATTTAAAACGACCTGATTTTTGTAACGCGATAACTGGCGTATTTATGAACCGATTTGGATGTAACTTGGTCTGTCTCTGTACATAGTACATACCAATGTCTCGACCGAGTTCGTTGGCCAGCTTCATTCGACATCTTGTTTCAAAAGGGTTGCCATTAAAAAAAATTAATTTAAGGTATTAAAAAATTGGAAAATGAAAAAGATTTTTTTATATGTTTGGCCTTGATACAAAGATTCTGGAGCAGTTTTTGTTTCTGAAAATTTGTTGTTTTGTTTATATCTTAAAAAATGGTTGAATTATAACACTTTGAATTTTTAGCATAGCTAACACTTTGAAACGGTCTTCTAATTGTCACGCGATAACACACGTATTCTATTTCGATGTAAGAAGGCATGTGGATAGTATACATCAATATCTCGACCAAGTTCGCTGGCCAGCTTCACCAGCCATCTTGTTTCAAAATGGCGGCCATCAAATTAAAAAATATATATATTTAAAGTGAAATGCAATAAATTAGAAATTGAAAAAGGTTTCTTTCTTAAGTATATGACCTTGATATAAGGATTCAGGAGCATTTTTTGTTTGTCTTTATCTTAAAAAAGGACTCAGATATAGCAGTTTCAATTTCTAATGTGGGTGACATTTTGAAAAATCTGATTTTTTGCCTGCGACAGCACTCGTATATATCAACCAATTCTGATGTGAGTGAGCATGTGCACAGCAATTACTAAGGTCTCGACCAAGTTCACTGGTTAGCCTCATCCACCATGTTGTCTTAAAATGGCAGGCACTTTAAGAAATCGCCGAATTTGGCAGCCAAATATAAGTTACTTTAAATAAAAGCAGCTTGGATAAAGCTGACTAATTTCGCGAAATTCTCATTCATAATGATTTAATATTGATAAAAATTAGTATTGAATCTCCTATATTCGGTTTCCACTAAATTGAGCTTCGTGTGTTTGAATAATATAAGTTGGCTTTTTTGAAATAAGGAATATGAAAGCTACCTCTTCCTCCCGGCACTGGCCGGAAGGACTTTTTTACATTCAACTTCTTTCTCTAGCAGTATGTGGTATAAGTTTATTTCTTAGAATTCCTGCAGGACTCTAAATTTTAATTAAATTAAATTTTATTAAAATTTCATTTAATACGTTTATTAATAATAGCAGATTTAATGTTCGATACAAAATATTTCTCTTTACCATCTTTAGAAAACATAGGCAATTTTGAAAAGCTAAATATTTCTTTTGGATGATATTATCTCAACCCTTTACACATGAAGAACATTTATTTAAAATTGGACATTTGGAAAGCACGCAAAATAATACCTCCATTTACAGATAAAAACAGAAATTATTTATCTTTATTAAATAATAATACTTGAGAAATTTCAAAAAATAAATTTTTTTGTTTATTTTATGTATTAATATAAAGATTTAACATATCAGAACTCCAATAAATGACTTAATAAACCAATTTTGTTGAACGAATCGATTGAAGAATTCGGAGCAGGCCAGTAAGAATAACCCCCCAAAAATTCAATAAGATTACACATTTAAGAAATTTAAGAATTCCTATTTATTAAGGATTTGAATGTGCAATTTCACGAAATCCCTTCCTAAAGTAAAATGGCCGAATGCAATACTGACTGAATCCTTCATACTTGTTTAAAGGATTATTTGTTTAAAGGTTTAAAGGAAGTTTAATAATATTGAATAATATTTCTAAAATATTTTGAGATTTTATGAATGATAAATTATTAAATGCGGATTTTTTTTCCTTTATTTAGAAAGTAAAGAATTAAAATGGAAAGTTTCAACATTAGATTTATGCCTGTTTTGGATAAAATATAATTTTAAAAAAATTCTACTTTTTTTTTCATCCTGAAAAATTATTTTAAATTTCTAAAACCCTTTTATGCATCAAATGTTCCAGGTATTCTTTTCATCGTTTAATGAAAGAATGCAGATCCTAAAATATTGATATAAAAATTTAACGTATCAGGATTGTGATTATCGTCTTAAAAAGTCAGTTTTAATTGAAGGAGTCCAGTGATGAATTCTGAAGTGGTCATTAGTAATATTCCCCCACAAAACAACAACGTGTTCACCTAAGAAAGTTTAAGATTTTCTCTCTATTAATTATCTGAAAGTGTAACACTCTGTATCGTCAGCTGGGGCAATTTTGGTCCAAATTTGGGATAACTTTGGCCCAAATTTGAGGTAAATTTGGTCCAAATTTAAGAAATTTGGACCCATTCTCCCACAGTGGAACCTTGGCGAATTATTTACAACAAACTGCCCGACTCACGCTAGTGCTGCTACCTATATTTTGAGGCTTTGTAAAACTTTGTCGATGACACAAGCGACGTAGCAGATTTAATCTTTTTTTCTCTTTTGGGCAAAAGTTAGTCTTAATAGGCCAAAGTTACCCCAGTTCATGGTACTTACAATTCCACATATTTTCTTCTAAAGGAAAATGTCTGAATTCAACACTGAACGAGTCATTCATAAGTTTAATAATATTATTCAATATTTTTTCTAAAAATACATTGAGATATTATGAATGAAAAATTAAAGAACGAAAATTTCTTTCTTTATTTAGAAAATAAAGAATTAAAATAGAAAGTTTCAAAATTAGATTTATGCTTTTGCCTGTTTTAGATAAAATATAAAAAGATTTTTTTTCTATAAATAGGAACTATTCCTGTAAAATTATTTTAAATTTCTCAAACCCTTTTATATGCATCAAATATTCCAGGTATTCTTTTCATCGTTTAATGAAATAATGCAGCTCCTAAAATAAGACTAATCAAGCAGAACGTGACTAAAAAGGAAGTAATTATTCTTTTTAAACGAAAAGGGGTTGGAATAAAAGGGCGGAAACCGTTAAGAGCTTTCAAGATTAAACGAGATAATATATTTCTATCCAAGAGATACAAAACACTTTATAGAGCACATTCTGAGTTTCTTAGGTGAAATTTATCGGATGCACTTACTACGTTTGGGTTTTACTGCCTTATTTTCTTACCGAAGTTTGGACTTAATTTCCTCGGGAATCAGTTTAGCGAAATAAAAATTTACCTGTGTAATCTTGGTACCTGGAAATAAGATCTCGATATAAAATAAATTGTACGGGAAAATATAAGGTGTGGTGTATATTGATTTATTTTGGTTTTTTAGCTCACAGGCTATCAAAGCCTGAAGCTCCCTACTGAATAGAATAGCAATGTTGTAACCCCATCCAGTGGGGAGGTTTTCAAACCTTATTCTATTATAATATATATAAATTGTTGATTTACTGGTCGGACTGTGAAGGATATTTTCTTCCCATATTCTATTAATACATTTTTTCCTTTGCTCCCCCCCTTTTTAAAATAAGGTTATTTTACTAAATTCCTATATTTAAAATCTGTCTTAAAATCATAAATTAAATCTATTTTCATCGCTCTTTTCCTTTAGAAATACACTCTCGTTTCACACTCTTAATTCTCAAAAACCGCAAAGAGCAGTCGTATATTAAATGAGGCATGCTACTTTTATCTCGCATAGAAACAACTTACCCAGTACCAGAGTTGGGCAGTATCGAAAATACATGTATTTGAAATACATTTTCAAAATACATTTGTATCTTGTATTTTGTATTTTAAACCGATAGGATCAAAGTATTTTTGTAATGTATTTTCTGATGGCTTAACAATGTATTTTGTATTTTGAAAATACTCAAAATACATTTTTTCCAAATTTCAAACTGCCATGTTTAAACCGCACAGACAAATGCTGCGATTCACTAAAAGGATATACATGACTGTCTGTTTTGATTAGTTTTCAAATTCTGTTCTGGAAGTTAATATAAACACACTTTTCAACTATTGCTGAGATAAGGAGGTTGATGAATATGTTGTTTTGATACAGCAAACGTATTCTTGCTGATTAGTTATAAAAATAACTTTTATATATCTTAATGTTGCTGTGGGAATTACAAGAAAAAAAAACATGTATTGTGATAGACCGGAAGGATCTTTCAGAGTTGCACAGGTGCAGCGCTCTATTACCCACAGTTACCCATTGACCACACGTATAAGGAGCTCAATTTTTTCTTTCTGGTCTAATAGTTTTATTTAAAAATATCGAAAAAGAATTTCTTAAAAATTCGCCTATTTTATTCATTATATAAATTTTGTAAAAAAAAAATACATTAGACAGTAACCGCAAGAAAATTGCTACAATGAACTTTTAAAGGAACGATTTGGCTATGAAAATATTAAATGTATGACTTTGCAAATTTTGCATTCGAATTATTCCTACTTTTTGTGAATATTTTATAAGTACTTTCTTTTTACGAATGTAAGAGCTTTCATATTTTTTCTGCTCTATATTAAAAGTTTCAAAACTATAATAGTGTGCAAATGATTTCTTATTTCTTTGCGCTTATATATGATTTGATATTTTACCTGGTGTTTTAATTCTAAAACTCCTTTATACGAAGAATTCGTACTTTTTTTAATAATAATAATTCAACTTGTGTTAAAAATTATCTAATTTTTTCATTTATATTTTTGCATTCAGTAATACATATTTTAAATTGCGTATGCATTATTTCTAAGAAGCACCATAATCGAAAAATTGTGTCTCAAATATTTTATTAGTGGAAGGCCTAAAAAATCTTGCGTAGTTGGGAGCTCTTATTAAACACATGCGCATTATCTAAAAAGAAAAAAATACATTTAAACACATTTAAACAGTTTTATTCGGTGTCGTTGTACATATCAGATTATTATAAAATGTGCTCTTTTGTAGACATATACTAAAAAAGACTGATTGAAAAGACTAATACTAGACTAATTTGTTTTTACATTCTTGTAATAAATAAGAAGAAAGTATTGGAATCGTGAAAATTTTCGACTTTCGTTTTTTGCTTGATTTACACATTTAGGGATGTCTCGAACGCGATTTAACTATTTTTGGGAAATGTGTGTCTGTCTGTTAGTCTGTGTGAGACACAATGGCCCTTTTTTGTGACCCTTCAACCTCAACAACTAATGCATGGAGTTTAATAATAATCAAATATCAGATTAAGATAGACCTAGGTATAACTTAGCTTTGGGTTTATATCGCACAACAGTCGGCGCTGCTATGCTTAACTATTTTATTCCATGGTAGCTATACCGTAAGAACCACTATACAGAATATCATCAAACTGCATACAGGCCTGAATAGAAATACTTGCCGATTAGCTTTTAGCGTATATCGTTCAACAGGTGCTGCTATGCTGAGTTTTTCATGATTTCCGCTATAACTATATCCAAGAAACTTAACGGAGAAAATTTAATCCAATTTCACATTATTTTAGATCTTCAAATAAATTAATGCTGATGAAATTTGGGGTGCATCGCTAAAGAGATGGCGTTGTTATGCTGTGTTTTTATGATTACAGTAACATGTGTGTAAAACTCTCGTTTTTTTTTTTTTTTCATGTCAAAATGTTATATTTGTAAATCAAATTGAAATGATATAAGTACCACGTAGATAAAAGGTACCTTTTTAAAATAAATTTTCTGGTTCGTTGTGCATTTATTTCATTTTTTAAAAATCTGAAGTTGGCAGGTGTGCCGTCTAATATCTCAAGAACTAAAGCACGGAATTTCATCAAACTTCATCATATTCAGTTGGTATGGATGACATTTTGGTGTATATCGTTTTACAGATGATTTTTTTTTTCTGCGCTGTGATTTTTACGATTTTCGAGATTTTTATATTTCTGCACCTATTGAATAGAATTGCACCAAACTTTTTATGCTTTTTCTGAAAATCTATACTACCTCGATTTTGGCTTCCAACACTCAGTAGCGGGCGATGCTGTCCTATGCCTCGTGAAAGAGATTCCTTATCGATCCACAATCTAGAGGTCTGCACGGGTCGTAATTTCCAGGCCCGGGTCCGGCCCGGCCCGCACAAAAGCAATCTTGTCCCGACCGGATGAAAAAATTAAAAGTTTGGCCCGAGCCCGTTTATATTTTCCCAATTCAGTCCCGGTCCGTACAAAAATCAGTGAAAACAGGCCCGGCCCGTGGAAAAACCAATTAAATGAGGCCCGACTCAATTTCTACAAAAAAATCAGATTTTTCTAAACTTACAATTAAGATTATTTTAAAGAATACTGCATACATATTTATGGGATAATTTTTCAGTATATTTTAAAATTACTATGCGTTCGCAAGACAGAAAATACACAATAGCAAAATTAATAATTACTTAGAGTTTTAGGCGTTTCAACATTCAAATAACGATTCATTAAAAAATTAATGTAATTTAGAATAAGAGAAAAAAGGAGGGTTAAAAACATGATAATTTTTTAAGCTGTTCTGAAGCAGATTCTGAAGCTGTTCAAAAGCAGATTTGTGAAACTATTTCTCTGCCATTTAATAAAGCTTTTCTCAGATCCAAAGGAGCTGCTTTCTGATACATTTCTGAATTCATTTCTTTTCGGAAACGCATAAGATTGGCAGGTGTTCTCATTCATAAACTATGTAATCGAATAACGTTACCATTTTTTTAATAAAGGAAATATATCTTTGACGAAATGCTGTCAAAGTTAAAGTTTTTAATCGAATTTCCGGAAGCGATAGCACGGAAAAGGATAAAAACCTGCAGTCACGTAACAAGAATCTCTTATATCTCAATAAGTAATTTATTTATAAAAAAGAGAAAACGCTATTCGATTCCAAATCCCTTCAATAGTCAGATCTGCCTGTCAATTTTATGCCTTTACAGTAAAAAATTAGTCAGAAAATTTCTCATTCTTGAGCAGGGAATTTGAGAACCACCTTAAGGTATATTTCCAAAGATTCCATTAAGAGAAGCTCATTATCTCTATTAATATTTTTACAAAACATATTGCCTTCCCTACACATCTTGAGAACAATAAAATCCAGTTCCGGCCCTGCTCGACTATGTAGAAAAAATGCAAGCCTGATCTTGGCCCAGCACAACTCTGCTGAAAAAATTAAGCCATGGCTCAGACACCATGTAATTGTCCGATGCTGATATCTACGCTGGACATGTTACATTTCTGTATTGATGTTGTCAAACTAGCATCGGCTCGTGACGCATATTTATACTTATTACTTATTCTCGCAAAAGTCACATTCATTGAAAATGGCTCATGTTTTATTGGCTTCGATGATAATTTTATAGCGGGCCGGAAGGCCCCGCTTAATTTCGTTTATCACCCCAGCCCGGTAGGCCCGTTCAATTTTTTGCCGGCCCGACCCATTTATTTTGTTTCTCGGCCCGGCCCATTGAAAAAATTGTTCTAATTCTGCCGTCCCGTTTGAAAATTCGGCTTCACTTTGCCGGCTCGGGCCGGGCATGGACCTCGGGCCAAGCCCGGACCCGTGCAGACCTCTACCACAATCAATTCATGAAGTTATTCCTTCTGAGTAACTACCTTTAAAGGGTAGTTTATTCATTATGAGCTATTATTGTAACTTTCATACACTTTTAAGCACATTGTTGCTCCAATCTTTCAGTTTTGTTTTTGTTATCTTTCGTTGAGTTTTAATTGGTTTGCTTCTTTATTTGGAAATTTATAATTTCTAAAAATTTAATCAGTTTTGAAAACCAGCTTTGCATTTGACTAGTGCAGTTTAATGCACAATCGTTTCAATTTTTTTAAATGTATTTTGTATTTTAAATGTATTTTCAAAATACATGTATTTTGTATTTTGAATTTTTGAAATTTGAAAAGTATTTTGTATTTTGTATTTTAAGTTGAAAAAACAATGTATTTTGTATTTTGTATCGAAAATGGTTTTTCGATGTATTTTGCCCAACTCTGCCCAGTACACTTGCATGCTTAATTTGGTTGCTATGCGGGATCTTTCTCATGCCTCCTTTCTTTATTTTATTTTATTATTATTTTTTTTTTTGATTGGGTCACTACATCTGCATCTTTCCTTTCCAACGTATAAATTCTTATCATAAATTTTGCCTGCAATATCTTATTTTTAATTGCAATGCCTTCAAACGGCTCGCCGCGCCTATTCCCATGATTTGGCAAACCCCCTGTAAAATGCGGCTTTGTGGTTTTCGGTTCCCCACATTTTTTCGGTTATCCGTTGACGTTAATATTTCATAGGTTGCCCTTTTACCCTTCTCATTGACAATACATTAACGGTTTTGAACACATGTCTCATTTCAATGGAATTCTCGCCAGATTTCTACTGGCTTACAAGTTTTGTAAATTACAGCTCGCCAATAATTCAATGCTCTAAAATGTGATTATAAAAGGATTCTCTTCCTGATCGTGTATCTGTAAGGATAAAATGTAGATCGTCCCCTCTCCAGCACCGGCTATGTTGCCGTTGCCGCCGGAAAACCTCGATTTGTGCGGACCTGGATAATAAAGAACCTACTGTTTACACCTGGGATTCCTATTTACTGATTGTGCGTCGTTGTTTTAACTCAAAACTGGTCACATATCTTTCAGCATACTAAAATGTGAATGTTATGATACTCCAAGAATCATCGATGCAAGGTAAAATCCTATTAACCTGTTTCAAACGTACCAGCAAAGACGAAAAAGCCATTATACGGACTACCTTATATATCCTTGGGAACTGGGAATAAGATTTTAATAAAAAATAAATTGTACGAGAAAATTAAAGCGTGGTATATTGATTTATTTTGGTCTTTTAGCTCACAGGCTATCAAAGCCTCAGAGCTAATGTGCCCGCAGATTCTGTATGTACGTATATAACACGATAACTCTTGTTAGAAATATCCGATTTGCTTCAAATTTTGGATATTGGTTCATTCTGATAAGGCGCTTTCCTGATTAGTTTTGGAGATTCATTGGTTTAGTATAAAGGAGGGAACAGGGAACTACACCCCCCCTAAATTTAGATAAATGGGTTTTTATGCAGAATTATCCTATTTGCTTCAAATTTGTTATACCGGTTTATACTGATAAGGCGCTTCCCTGATTAGATTTGTAGGTCCATTGGTTAAGTATAAATAGGGAAATGGAGGGAGCTAATCCCCTCCCCCCCTTAATTTAGCTAAATGAGGGTTTTGTTTTAAAGATTTCTTTTTTTTCGAAGGACATTATTCTTTGAAATAAGAGTATAATATACATTTAGAGTAAATACCTGTGAGCTTAAGGCCATAAGTTTAACTGGGCACATTTCTTTTTATTTGATTTATTTTGAAAAGTTTCAGAATTAGATTTATGCTTTTGCCTGTTACAAATAGTAAATAAGATTTTTTTTTTCTATAAATAGGAACTTTTCCTGAAAAATAATTTTAAATCTCTCAAACCCTTTTATGCGTCGAATATTCCAGATACTTTTTTCATCGGTTAACTCTTTCCGGTCCGGTGACTCTTACACAAATTTATTCGGTTGTCACCACTTTTTTTAAAAGAAGCCATCTTCAATTGCGCAATTAAATAAGGCGAATTTTATTTTCCATTATTACTGGTGTAATAAGCAAATTTTGCAATGAAAAATGGTTCCGAATCAGACTCGGGGTCGGACTGCAAAGATCTAATGAAATATTCAGCTTCTAAAATAAGACTAGTCAAGCAGAACGTGACAAAAAAGGGAAGTAATCAATTTTTTTTTTTTTTTTTTTTTTTTTTTTTTTTAACGTAAAGGGGTTGGAATAATAGGGCAGAAACCAGTAAGAGCTTTGAAAATTAAATGCGATAATATATTTCTATCCAAGAGATACAAAACATTTTATAGAGCACATTCTGAGTTTCTTAGGTGAAATTTATCGAATGCACTTACTACGTTTGGATCTTACTGCTTCATTTTCTTACCGAAGTTTGGACTTAATTTCCTCGGGAATCAGTTTAGGGAAATAAAAACTTGCCCATATTATCTTGGTATCTGGAAGTAAGATCTTAGTATAAAATAAATTGTACGTATAGCGTGTGGTAAGTGGTATATTGATTCATTTTTGTTGAGGTATGCTTACGTTTGAAGAAAATATAATCGCTCCCCTTACTGCTATATAGAAAAGAATTTTAGAGCATTTTCCTTCTTATCATATTCAAACACATATTCTATAACTAAAATTATGTCATTTCAAGTTCAACTAAGTGATATTAAATAAAAAAATTCGAATAATTAGAGGTAATTAATTTTTGTAACTTAATGTTTAAATTAAGGGCTGAATAGAAAGTAGTAAAACAAAACTCATAAGCTTAAAAAACAACTTAATTTTGGTAGTCTAATTGCGAAAAATGTAAGAAACGTTTGAAATCGTAGAAAAGAAAAATTGTGTGTATCGGAAAATCAAATCAAAAAGAAAATCGACAGTGCATTATTAAATGGTATTAAATGGCCCTATTTGTACATACTGTAAACTGTAAGTAAAATTACTATAAATGAATTTATAGCCTCTTTCATAAAATGAAGCAAATATCCGTTATCATAAAAAATATGCTTGATATTGTTACATTACACATAATGTATTATTTAATAATATTTAAAGTATTTTAACCCATTTATGCCTGAATTTTTGTTTTCTGAAGTTTTTTGATAAAATCCCTTTAAAATGTTTCAAAATGAACTGGACAAATACTAAAAAAATTACACTAAAATATTTTTGTGTTTACTCGATAAAATGTAAACGTACTAAATATGGGAATATCCATATGTGGAAAAATGCATAATTATATGTTTTGTCTAAATTTATATAAATTAAGCTTTTAAATTGTATATTATGTACCATAATTAGTATTTTTATGGACTATTAAAAAATATATTTATTTCTTTACAGAGATTAATAACATTATAAGTATTATTAATAATAAATAAAGAACAATCGTATTTGAGAATAAAAAACAATTTATTTCAAAATCATCTTGAAAAGGACTTTACATAAATAACTGTCTTTTGAATGTCTAATAGAAATACGTACCCATTTGCCCCTTGCGCCCTATATTTTGTGCGTTACAAATATGCATAAAAAATAAGCTTGAACATATAATTTCGCAATTAAAAAAAAATACATATTTCAAAGATGTCTACAAGCTAAGATTATGACTTATTTATTTGGATCCTTGATATAAAAAAAATACAAATAAACTTACTTTTTACATTTCGCTGTCTTGAAAAATGAAAAAACACCGAAGCACCGAAAAAAGGCCTTTACTTAAGCAATTTACATAGCAATCTTATGCTCTTATCTCTCGGTAATAGATAAAAACATATATAGACAACTACTTCATAAAATTTTCATGTTGTAAAGAAGAAGAAAATTTTAAAAAAATATTAAAATTCGAAACATCCCAAAAATGGGACGCTAAGCATAAATGGGTTAAAGACCTTTTAAAAAATTAAAAGGTATTTTAAACTTTTGTAAAGATTTTGACAATATTTAAAGCTATATATAATTGATTATAAGATGAATAATTAAAGAATCTCGCCTAGATTTTAGAATACAGCCACAAACATCTTTATGATGAAATATGCAAAAGGTGACGGTTAATTGAATGTGCTGTATAATTGAACGTCGGTACATTTGCAATATTGTAAAACATACACAAATTATTTAAGATACAAAATTAAAATAGGTACTAAAAAACAATCACCGCGATATTAAATTTAGTTTTTAATATACATAAAGGATAAACCCCCCGGTTTTCCCGGGTTTAAAGAATATGAGTGAAAACCATCAAATATATATATTATTTAAGTTAACATCCTTTTTTCTCTGCACATACAAAAGGCACAGTGATGTATCATATCGTTAAAACACATTGTTTGATTTTTAAAAAATGGCAGCTAATTAAAAATTAATGAAAAAACGTATCTGCAAAAAATCATTAACATTGCTGCAAGAAAGGCTCGCGTGGGTTTACTGTATTTATTTATTTATTTATTTTTATTGATAACTTTCATAGATTTTTAACATTTGATATATTTTTAGAAAAGCCCACTAACCAAAAATAATTACATGAAAAATAGCAATAATTCGCTCAAACAATGATTGAAGCGTATTAAAAGCAACATTTTCATATTGACCTCACGTCAGTAGTAAACAACTGAAGAAATTCCCAAAGAGTGGTATTTACAATCAGCTTTTTTTATTCTGTTCATTTCAGTTGTTTAATCGTCCTACCCTGAATGGGTCTAATCGACCCATCTCTATAATTCATTTCATTCGATTCGAGCCAGAATTTTTTTTGTAAAGTAAGATACATAAAAGACACCAGTAACTAATAAAAATAAATACAAAATAGTTTTTAAAAAAAATTCTGGCATGAAATGTTTTTATTAAGGTTGAGTAAAGTTTCAACAGGGTAGGAAGGTTAAACGCAAAATTTGATTACACGTCTAACATTTGTGTTTTATTTATATTTTATTGTTTTATTTATTGGTTGATGAATGTTTTAATTTCTTTATGGAATATAAGCTGGAAATAAATGATGAGCTATTTATATTAATTTAAGTGTAAGCGGATTCAGCTTTCGTAATCGTCTTCAAGCGATAGTGATAGATACGAAAAAAAAATTATGATTCAAAATTATTTTAAAAACAGTAAAAATTGCGTAAATTTCGATACAGTTTCCAAATAAATCGCGATATAGCTTTCAAACAAATTACATTTTAAAAGTAGATATTTTTCCCTATTCGGTGTGTAAAAGTTGAAAATGTGCTGTATTTAGAAGTTTTAAAAATTGCAATAAAAGTTAATTAAAGCTAAATTTTGTCGTCCGCTGTCGACACTGTCAAAATGACGTCAGCGTTACGCACTGACCGTTTGTCCTTTATAATAGACTTGCAAACCCCGCGGCTTTGCTTCGCGTAATAGTTGAAATATGCCAAATGATATTTGCATGACTATTTTTTTATTAGAACACGTTTTGGAATAATTCAAAAATTACAAATTAAGCCACAGTTTGACTAAATTTCATTATAAAACTGCAACAGACAGAAATGAGATTTTAATTAATAAGAAGAACTAAAACTAATTCCAAATAAATGATAATTTAGAAAATATTTTGCTCATTTCATGCGCTCATTTCAGTATTCATTTGAAGTTTTGGATTTTTTAAAAACCCTCTTAACACATTTACATCTTAAAATTAACCATCATGTCAAATTCAAAGCTTCTTTCTTAACAGAAAAACCACCTCTCTGGTGTTAGTGGCACCAACATAAAATGCCGAAACAGAGTTGAAATTGAATGTCTCGAAAAATGTCGAAACAGAGACTGTCACCATTAATTTTCCAACATTAACCTTGAAATCGGTTGGTATTTCTTAATATTCTATAGAAAACGGAATTTAGATGTTTTTAAAGGCTTTCTTGTTGTTCCTTCCAACCAGGTGGTAGTGACACTGGCATAAAATATAGCCCATATAGGATCAGGGACTATCACTCTTGATTCACTGCCAATAACTTCTGTAATCGGTTTATTATTTCCTGAGATCCCATAGAAATCGTAATTTAGGACTCTTTTAGAATGCTTGTCGCCCCTTCCCTTCGCTTCACCCCTTTTTAATTTCGAATTTATTTTCGACTGTTCTTAGAGGACATTTATATTTTATAAGTAACTACCGTGCTATATTTAAAGTTTCTAGCCTCTTCAGTACCGCAGAAATCGCAATTTAGAAAGTTTTTTGTACCTGCAACCCTCTAGGGGTTGTGGCACCGACATAAATATAGCTTATGTTTGAGCAGGTTCTATCACAATCAATTTGCAACCATTATGTTTGAAATCGGTATCGTATTTCATACGATTGCATAAAAATCGTAATTTAGACCGCTTATAGAATGCTTTTCGCTCACTTCATCCTTTTAAATTTGGAATTTTCTTTCGACGATGCTTAGGAAGCATTTGCATCTTTGATGTGATTACCGTTCCAAATTTAAAATGCTAGACCCCCCTCTTTAACGCAAAAAACCTAATTTAGAACATTTTTTGCTCCTATAACCCCCAGGTGGTAATGACAACAATGTAAAATATAGTCTATGTTGGAGCGGGGACTCTTACCATCAATTTGAAACCATTATTTCTGAAATCGGTTTATATTTCCTGTGATTGCGTAGAAATCACTATTTAAAACGTTTTTAGAACGCTTTTCGTTTATTTTCACGCCATTTAAACTTCAAATTTTTATGGAACTCTTTTCAGAGACAATTTACATGTCGTAAATAATTACCATGCCAAATTTCAAGTTGCTAGCCTCTTCAGTATCACAAAAATCACAATTTTGAACGTCTTTTTTAAATGCAACCGCAAGGTGGTAGTGACGCCAACATGAAGTAGATCCTATATTGGAGCAAGTTCTGTCAACATCATTTTCCAACCATTACCTTTGAAATCGTTTGGGTTCTTTCTCAGATTGCGTAGAAATCGCCATTTAGATCGTTTTTAAGAGCTCTTTTCCGCATTTCACGCTTTTTAAATTTCGAATTTTTTAAGAAATGTTCTTAGAGATCATTTATATCTTATAAGTAACTATCATTCCAAATTTCATGTTTCTAGGCCCTTCAGTAACACAAAAACCGCATTTTCGAGCGTTTATTTGCTCCTGCACCCCATTTGGGGGTAATGCCACCCACATAAAATGTAGCTTATGTTAGAGCAAGGATCGTCACCATCATTTTGACACCATTATTTTTTTAATTTGTTTAGTACTTCGTGAGTTTGCGTAAAAATCGCCATTTAAAACGTTCTTCAGAACACTTTTAGCGCATTTTCACCCCTTTTAAATTTCGAATTTTTTAAGAAATGTTCTTAGAGATTATTTATACGTAATAAATAACTACCATGCCAAATTCTATGTATCTGGGTCGTTTAGTAACACCAAAAACCACAATTTCGAACGTTTTTTTGCTCCTGCACCCCCTTTAGGGGTAGTGGCACCGACATAAAATGCAGCCTATGTTGGAGCAAGGGTTATCATCATCATTTTGACACAATTATTTTTTTTAATTAGATTGGTACTTCATAAAATTACTTAAAAATCGCCATTTAGAAAGTTTTTTAGAACGCTTTTCACGCATTTTCACCCTTTTTTAGCTTCGATTTTTTTAAGAAATGTCCTTAGAGATCATTAGTATCTTATAAGTAACAACCATTCCAAATTTCATGTTTCTAGGCCCTTCAGTAAAACAAAAATGACATTTTTAGAAAGTTTTTTGCTCTTGCACCCCCTTTTGGCCAGTGGCACGGACATAAGATGTAGTCTATGTTCTAAGTTGGGCTAACACCATCATTTTGATACCATTACTTTTGGAATCGGTTCGGTAGTTCCAGAGCTTACCTCCTACAAATAAACAATTTTTACCTCTTTATAATATTAGTATAGAAGTATAGATAGTATAGATAGATATAGATATGAATATAACCCTCATTACATAGATTCATTAGGCGAAGGTCAAAGTTGAAAATATTACCGCAACAGTCTAAAAACCAGCTAGACTAGGGTTTGAATCTGAAACCTTGGATTATATGGGGCATTCTCAAAATCTTTTGACTTTCGGGACTAAAAATCTGGTAAAATTAAACTTGCTAAAATAACATTTTAATCTGATAGACGAATGCCTTAATGATTAAAAAAAAAAAAATGGCCAGCAGCAAAAAAAATATTTGACAGAGGTTTATGTAAACTTGCGAGTTTAATTTTCCTTACCATTTTACCACTAAAACTTTTTATTTTCTTCTAAATTTTTACTTATAATGAATTTGCATAGTACCCACAGGACATTCAAATAAGAAATAAAAATGTAGTATTTTTAGTACAAAATTTTGGTATAACATTGTCTTAAAGGCGTGTTAAAAAAGGGAACGGTAAGGTAAAAAAAAAGGGGGCGGTATAGGAAAAAAAGATCGAAATGGAAAAAAAAGGGACGGTAAGAATGGAACGGTAAGGAAAATTACCACCTATTTTAGAGAAATCATGTTAAGACTAAGTGGTAGCCACAATATTTATTGATTTTTAGAAACAGTTATTTACATTGGATAAAAAAAAATCAATTTACCTCGAAAAGTGCAGGAATATACCTGGGGGACGGTAAGACTACCAATAAAGCCACGATGCTTGAAATTGATATTTAAATGCCGATTTAAATCCTGCAGTAATTTTCCTGTCAAAGAATTTTAGACATTCTTTCTCTAGCATACTTCTGCATGAGAAAAAACTTGACAAAAATTCTGTGGCTTCATCTGAAGTGATTTTCTGTATAATTTTAGAAGAGGGACGGTAAGGAATCTAAAACCCAGGGACAGAGTTTAAAAAATAATAACAACCCTAAAAATGTGTGCAGGTTAATTTTTTGCTACATATTTATATAAAACAATAGTTCCAGTTTCGGAAAAAAATTACATCGAATTATTTTTATTGAAACAATTTTATACTCACTGCTCCAAACTTAAAAATCAGTATCAGGGACACGGGACGGTAGGAGTTTTCCTGGTATTTGGACCCCCAACATCGTCCAAAACTTATTTATCACGTTAATATTGTTATGCAATCATGCAATGGGATGTTCCCCAGTATATGAAATAAAAAAAAACACAAGAACATGTACTAAAATAAAAATTATTATTCAGGGACTTAAAGTCAAAAGATTGTGAGAATGCGCCATATAAGCTAATTCTCTGCCACTTTAAATATCTAGATGATAATCCGCTTGCCACAATTCACTCAATTATGGGTATTAGCAGATCTGCGAGCACGCAGCATTACCAATGAAAGATATATTACACGTAAAACTCATGATGATAATTATGCAAAGAAACCGTTATAACAGAATTTCATTAGGTGGAGGACAAAGTTCAATAATTTTTTCTAAACAGAGTGGAAAGTATCTATGCCAGGATTCAAATCAGGGACATTGACTATAAACATCAATGCTGTGCCACTGAGGTACAGTAGTGGAGAAAAAGTAAACACCCACTACTAACTCTGCAACCAATTATAATAGAAGGCAGTTACTGTTACCAAACAATTGGAAATAAAGTCTACCTTTAAATGATGTATATAAAATTTTCTTAGGGGCCATCCACAAGTCAAAGCCAGACCACACTTTGTTTTTTTCTATGGTAACACCTAATTTTGATAATATATTTTTAATATTCGGTTCAAACTATGCCTAGAAACGAAATTTCAAGTCATTTTCATCAGTCATCAAATGAAACGATAATATTTGCAAGAAATAATACATTAATAGAAGTGTTTTCTGTACCATTTCAACAATCGTGTACCGAACTTCAATTTGGATACAACCCCTAAAATAGGCTTATTTTAAAATAATTAATTTCTCTGAAACTAATTGCAGGGCGTAGAAAATTATTTATGATGTGAAACTTAGCTATTGCTATTGAAAAAAGCAACGTTTGGGTTGGATTTGATACGTAGATGCCCTCCTAAGCCAATTTTATATACATCATTTAAAACTAAACTGTATTTCCAATCGTTTGGTACCAGTGACTTTCATCTACAGTATTTTGTTGCAGAGTTAGTAGGAGATGTTTACTTTTTTCCCACTACTGTACCTAAAGGATGACTGGCTGGACACAATTCACCCACTTTACATTTTCAGATATGCAAACCAGCATTACGGTGGAATTTCCCATGGTAATCTAAATAGCAATTGAGTTACAATGTTAGATGTAAATTTCCAACTGGGCGGAAAATGTCCGGACGAGGATTCGAACCAGGGATCTCCTGGCTGAAGCCGCTAGTGCTCTGCAATCTGAGCTATCCCGGACGAATCTGGCGGAATCTTCTCACCCAGCTAACCTTAATGATTATACATCTGCTCTGAAACCTGGTTCAGCTCAACAGAATAAATCTCAGTGTAATGGAACTCCAGAAAACGCTGGATACGAAATTACACTAGATTAATTTTAACACAATTATTCTAATTGGTAAATAAATCATATCAGATGTGAATTTCCAACTGGGCGGCTTCAACCAGGAGATCCCTGGTTCGAATCCTGGTCCGGACATTTTCCGCCCAGTTGGAAATTTACATCTAATATGATTTATTTACCAATTAGAATAATTGTGTTAAAATTAATCTAGTGAGTTACAATGTGTAACATGCTTTCATCTGCAATACTCTGGCTCGGAGATTTGATGTACCAAAAAGTGAGAGAATTGTCAGGGCGGTTATCATCTGGGTAGGTTAGTGACAAAGGATTGGTACATATAGCAAAAGTTCCACGATCAAACTTTTTATTGGGATAGTTCCTTGGGTTTTTGTAGTATAAGTCACATAGCTGTAACGGCTATGCTCTTTGACCACCATTATTTTCAAAAAGTTTTTTTCGCCTTATTCAATTAATGATATATCTGCGATAAAGTAAGTCACATTTTACCGTTCTAAAACACTGGTAGTCAAACAACGTAGAAAATTGAACCTATGTGAATTACATTCATCTTCTAAATAATCAAACAGGTTTTTTTTTCCCCAAGAAAAGCATTTTGGGATTTTTTGTCAAATTCATTGTTTAAACCGAATATACGGACAAAAAAATCTCGACGTGAAGATAGTAAAATAACAGTTGACTATTTTGAAAAATGCATCAACTTTATATAAAATAAAAAATATTCGATATAATTAATTAGCTTATTTCATTAAGTATTGATTTAACATCGGGTGAAAAGCAAAATAATTTAAACTCTGGATTTTTCTACTCTAAAAATGAAATTAAAACTTGAACAAAAGCAAATATATGATTTGAAATAGCTTATAAAATGAGCTGCACTTATAAAATACATAAATCATGTACAAATTTATCTAGAACAACAAGTACCGAAAGAGAATAACTTTGGTGTCAAATTCTATTTCTGAATTATAATACAAATCTGACTTTCAGAGCATATTTCATAAGTAAAGGGTACGTTTCAGCGACCACTTTAAGATTATTTTCAGATTAATTCTCTAATTTTGCACACAATTCTGAATCATCGAATATCCCCCTATTAATACATTTATTGTATTTACTTACTGAGGTTATAAAAACACACACACGATCCTTTTTTTTTCTTCTTGTATACAGAACAATGTTCAAAAGCACTGACGATTTTTCTTCTGTCGACTCTATCCGAGTCAAAACAAATAAATAATAAAAATATTCCAAAATTGCACGATCTATGATACCATGAGTTGACCGCCACCATTCAATTTTTCACTTACTCTTTCAGATTACGCACGTTATTATTTTTTTAATTATTTTACTCGAAAGTTTAGTTCTATATACTTAACCACTGAGTAACTCGAGAAATAATTTTGATAAGTTAAATGACGCTGCATCGTTACATATTAAATTATTACCTATTAGAATCTCTATGGTTTCTCTAATAATGGATGATATGTATAGACTAGAGGCGGAAATTATCTTAGTTTCATTGAAATTTATTTGGATGGTTTCTTCTTGATATAAGATTGCCAGGGCTGTGGTTTTCCTATTATATTTTATATCAGCTACATGCTCCTTTTTTTTTTTACTGAAATTTCCTGCTAGACATGCCAATACAGTAATTTTTTATCCGTCTGCTCTAATAAATGGTATTTCATATATACCCCCTGAGAAATTCTCAAAATTAATTGGGTCAATTTTAGTGCAGATCTATAATTTCGGAGATGTTTTAGCTACTAAGCAGATATTGAAACGTTTAAGACTGTATTTTAATTTCTTTAAAAAGCTTGGAAAATACTGAAAAGTATAAAGTTTGTGCTTTTGCGAATCAAATTTATGTTCAGGCTTCGTATTCTTGTCAATATCTACGATTAATTTATTAATATATTGAACTTTATGAAGAACTTAAAATATTCATAAATCATCTAAATTAAATGGACAATAACATTAAATTTTCAATTGTATTTGAACATAATAAAATCCTTCCATACTTTGATATAATGTTAACAAGAAAAATTCAATCTATCGACAGATCTGTTTTCAGAAAAAGCATGACTTACCGGTCTACCATACCAAATAATTCATTTTTTTTTATTTACAAGTAGAATTGCTTAGAATGATGGTTTTAAAGTTCAACATATTAGTGTCACCAGAGTTATTTTTGAAGGAGATTCGATCAGTGATATTTTGTCATTCATATATTCTATCTAAAGTTAATCATTTTTAAAGAAATTGCTATGAAATAACCTTTCAGCAAGTATGCAACAAGTTCTTGTTTAAATTATGATTCACAAATGTAAATCAGAAATTTCTTTAAAATATTTACAAAAAAATATATATTTTTTCCACATTTTTTTAAAAATTCTATATGGTAAATAAAATTATTTATATATATACTAAAATGTCTCAAATGAATTCATAATAATGCAAAAGGTTTGAAAAACAAAATGTTGATACTGCTTATGTCACTCTATTACGCATTTTTCAAGAATAATTTCTTTAGAAATTAAGGGATGTTTCCAGAAATAACAATAACTTTCTACATTTTTTCTCTTACAAAACACGGAGAATAGAAAATATGCCTTCTTAAATTTCTTGCATAGGTAATATTTCAAATTATCCATCGTTGTTCTTTACAAAAAAAAAAAAAAAAATCCTAGAAACACTTTTCTTCCAAACAATTACAGAAGAAGATTTTCCTGAAAGAAAACAAAAGACTAGTAAATTATTATTCTCTTAAAAGATACTTTGTTATAGTAAAAGAAATTAAGATGCTAGGTATAATGTATTTTTAAAATAAATAAAAAACGTAACGACTGCATAGATTTTGCCTTCATTGTTTCTGCAAATATCCCAATTTATCAAAATTCACAAAATAAGTAAAAAATAATACATTAATGTTGATTACAGCGCTAGCTAAAATGATTCGAAAAAAATATAGGAAGTGTAAAGACAAATATAATTTTTCGCCAAATGTCTCATACAGCTTCACTTACAAGGGAACCACTTTTGGTGTTGCTCGCACCTAGCATTGAGACCTGGTGCATTTTAAAGCCCTATATTATGAAGTTTGAGAATCGATAAAATTTTTCTGTTAAAATAATATTTCTTGATTATACAGCAGCATAACTTTCAGGAAATGCAATTTTCGAGACCATTTATCGGACTATTAACACTGAATTTTTTTAAAGAAAAGCATTTAAAAATAAAAATTAGTTAATAATAAGTATAAAATATTGAAAAAAATTTGAAAATTCCTTCAAAAACCCACGAATTTGATTTTGAAAAATTGCAACTTTATATTAATATATTTGGCGGTAAACTGTTGGCGTTTATTTTCAAAAGTAGAGCTTTCCGGCAACCCTAGCCAAATGACATAGCTGAATTTGTAATAGCTAGGAATCGCAATGTCCGACCTATTTCGCCACATTTAATTTTTCTAAATTGTGTAAAAATATTAATTTACGTTATGATTAGTTTTACCGAAGGACCATTTAATACAGCAACATTTCATTTTAAACATTCGAAACTTTATTTCATTTGATTTCAAAAGAAAATAGTTTGCTTATTTTGTATTTCACTAAAAAATTGTTTTCAATGATCTTCGAAGCTTTTATAGAATTATATTTATTATATATTTATCGTCTGCAAAAAAAAAAAAAAAAAAAAAAAAAAAAATAAGATCCTAATATTTGTTTCTTATGCTATCAAATATAAAAAAAAAAAAAAATCGCAATCTGATAAAATTCTACTAATATGTTCTGTACATTTTCTCTTTGGATAAAGCGGGCGTAAAAATTGTAGTGCCATATTTGGCGACTTAACTCACTTTTGACGTGAAATAAACAAATAAATATGTAATAATAAAAAATTAAAAGTATAAAAAATATATATAAAATATTATTTTAACAGAGAAATTTTTCGGTTCTCTAACTTTTATGTATAGGGCTACAAAACGCACCAGGTCTCGATGCTAGGTGCGAGCAACACCAAAAGTGGTTCCCTTGTTAGTTTAATTTCTAACATACACACAATGCCCACTTGTTCAAAAAATATTATTGTAAGAAAAACCTTTCTAAAAATTTAAAGATGTATTGACATTTTGGCAGACAACGCAACAAAATTCTATAAAATGAGATTGCCCCCTTTCCTCTTTTATATCTTTAACTGAACGATCAGTAAGGCGATATTGAAAACGGGAAGAACATTTTTACATCGGCATTTTCTTTTAAATAGGATCTCGGAAATGAACGTGAAAAAATGTGAGAACGATAGACCAGTAAAAAATTTCACGATATAAACACATAAAATGTATGTTTTGTTTACATATTAAAAAATAAATAAATAAATAAAAGATTAACATGAAGTCCGCATATTAATAAGTTGCCAAAAACAGAGCTTTAAACTAATATTGTGAAATACAGTAGAATGTGAAGTGGTTCTCAGTCGCAACTGCAATATTGTTCTTAGTGACCGACTCCATATATTTAACCTCCTTCTTTCGCATCAATAGTGTGAGAAAAGAGAGTGCAAAAATCTGCCCCCTCCCCACACCATTTAGTGCCTATTGCTTGCAGCGCCATCTATCGCTGCTATTTTAAACTAAAAGCAAAAATCTCAGTAAAAGAAACTCGTTACATCCTACATAACACTCCTGCAGGAATTTTTTTTTTTTTTAATCGATGTCACTATTTGCAAGTTACTGAATTTTAGGGGGGGTCCGGGGTTAAAAATTCTCAAAAAATGCACTTCTTTTATTGGCTTAAAAACAATACTGAGTTTTTAGCGTTAAATACCAAAAACCGCATGCTATTATCTTCATTAGATCCAGAGATATAACACCTTTTGCCTTGAGAAGCGATGCATCAACTGCCCGCTGACGAGAATTTTAGCTCCATTTATTTCAGAATGATTTTTTTCACAATTTGTCAACTTTAAAAGAATGTATCTAAAGTTCCTTGCAAGATATATGTATGAAATTTTTAACAGAGATCTTATGCTATATTTCCAACAAATTGTCTTCAGGATTTTTAATTTTGAGAGATAATTGTGAAAACATGCTAATTAATGCAAAACTCACTCATAAAAAAACTTCATTTTTTTACTTATTTTTTTTTATATAAAATTCCTAATCAATATTTTAAGAAATCCTGAAAACAAATTAAAATGACACATTTTCTGTACACAAAAGTGTAAAAATTTTGTAAATCGAGTAAGTACTTCTAGAGTTATATGAAAAAATATATATGTTTTAAATTTTACAATTTAAATTAAAATATTTAAAATTTTTCAGATTTTTTTTTTTTACAAATTTTAATTCAGAATTTTTTTAAAAAAATTTCAGAGTTTATAATATTCTTATTACATTAAAAGATATTTCAGAAAAAAATTTCATAACAAAATCTCTATAAATAAAAAAAAGTAGAATTTTGAGTTCCGGACCCCCTTAAAATCCGTCAGTCCATTTTAGGATACCCGGTATATTCTTTAAAATAACATCATCAAAGAGTATGGCTTCGATATAGTTAAAAAAAAAATTCTATGCGTCATATTTAAAAGATCAGCTTGAAAATCAATGATCAATGTTTCTATCTCTCTAAATTATCCGATTATAATTATATTTTTTGTATTTTTAAATACGTTTGAATTTCGCAGGATCTGTACAGACGTTGCGTGATTTACAGCAAAAAAATTTTGAAACGACGTGTCTCTTATCTACTTACTCCTTCTTAAAAATAAATTAGAATGATAGGCGTACCTTAACGAAGATCACGAAATGAGCATTGGAGAAAAAAAGATTATGAGATCGATAGAGTAGTAAGATGCATCACGAGGTAAGTTTAGAGTACGCGTGTATGTAGTATACTTTGTTCAGAAATAAAAATAAACTTCTTAACCAGACTCACATGAAATCAACAAACTAAAAATGTGAAGAGTTGTAAATTAATTATTTCGATTAATAAATTACGAATTCCGGATTTTTAAATGAAAAAATGTTGTCTATTATAAAATTGTTGTGAGATAGTTAGTCTTACAAAAAGACATAAATTCTTATAATACGTCCAAATAAGAAAATTTTATGTTTTATATATAATATTTAATATATTGTAATATTAATTTAACATCTTTTGTAATAATTGAAAAATTTGGCCTGAAAAAAAAGTAGTCATTAATATTGTTATAATCTTTCATGTTTTTAAAAAAGTAGAATAAATATGTAAATTAATCTTGATTTAAAGAAAATATGTTTAAAAACTTTTTAAAAAAATAATTAATTTTTCATTAATTTTTCTTATTTATATAAAAAATCAAATATAGTAATTCCCTTTCGGAATATTTTAAAATAGAGTTGCCAAACGGCATTACATTACATTTTAAATTTCACACTATTCTGAAGTATAGCGTAAGCGAGTTAGTATTGTAATATTTCGCTTTGTGATACTATGAAAGTATACCTAGTTAATCTTTAATAAAGAAACTCTAGTGGTTAAGTGAGTTTTGGAACATTTTACCCGACTGCCAAGAAGGGTTATGTATTTCACGCGTATCTGGGTATGTGTATTTCTTTATACCCTCGAAACATCCCAACGGCTGGATGGATTTTAATGAATGAGGTCTCTATCGATTCGTCTTAACCGCACGATGGTTATAGGCTAGGTTTTGTTTTTATAAATTCAGAATGGCAGCCATAAAATACAAAATTGCGGTAGAGACGAAAAAAATTTTTACGCACCCTATTGAGTGGCATATCATTGAATAGGTCTTTCAAAATAAAGACAATGTTTCATTGACTATTTTACAGTCAGAAGCTCCGTTTAAATATTTCACAACCTGGAAGTTGTGTAGGTAGGATCTCTAGCTTTACTGCAACTCTAACCTTCATAGACATCTATAGGCCTCATCAAAACAGTGTTTATAGATAGGAACTAACAATGAAACACAACTTAAAAGTCATCAATACAAGTAAATAAAAAAATAGGTAAATAATATAAAAAATAGTTTCACATGGATAATTAATTAATACAAGAGAAATAATTAATTAGTTCACTTACGCAGTCGGGTTTTTTGATTTTTTAAATTTAATTTTTACTTTTTGTTGTTTTGCGTTGCTAACATTTATGACTAAATGAGGAACCAATTCTGCATTTCTTTAACTTTCATAAAGTTTTGAAGTGTATCCGGAATTTAATTTTCATCATTATTTTGCGAAGATATGTTAATCAAGTAACTGATTGTATAGTAGCTGTGCATAGTGAAGTTTTAGCAAGAAGATTCAGATTTAGAGAGGATCCCACCTTTCTAGGATGTCGAGCTTTGTCTAACATGTGTCTTAATTCCGTTTCCCCTCAAGAGAGGAATGCGGTGTTCTTAGAACGTGGTTAGTAAACTGTTGCAATTCTGTGAGCATTTGGTAAGAAGTTGAATTAGCTACAAGAATAAACAAGAATTTGGATTCACAGAGTCCATTAATAATTTAAATTATCACTAACAAGGGAACCACTTTAGGTGTTGTTCGCACCTAGTATTGAAACCTGGTGCATTTTAAAGCTCTATATTAGGAAGTTTGGGAATCGATAAAAATTTTTTGTTAAAATAATATTTTTTGATTTTACAGCAGATTAACTTTCTGAAAATGCAATTTTCTAGACCACTTTTCGGACTTTTAACGTAAAATGTTTTTTTTTTTTTTTTTAAAAATAGTTAAAAATATAAATTAGTCAATAACTATAAAATGTTGAAAAAAGTTTTAAAATTCCTTCAAGAACCTACGAATTTGATTTTAAAAAAAAATACAATATTATATTTACATATTTTGCGGCGAAAGATTGGCGTCCCCTTCGTCCCGTACAGTTTTCCGGCAACCCTAGCTCAGTATTTTCGCTGGTTGTAATGGTTTGGACGTAAACCTATTACAGGTATAAAGCTAGTGAAAATATTGAAGTGCCATATCTGGCAACTTAACTCTCTTTTGGTGTAAAATTAACAAATAAAAATCCAATAATAAAAAATTATAAATATAAAAATATATATAAAATATGATTTTAACAAAGAATTTTTATCGGTTCTCTAACTTTTATGCATAGGGCTACAAAATGCACCAGGTCTCGATTCTAGGTGCGAGCAACACCTAAAGTGGTTCCCTTGTAAGTATAATTTGTGATCTAGTGAAGGATCTATGTAATGACAGTTCGAGAAGATAGAAAAGTACTTGACGATTTAGCAAGTATCGGAAGAAAAGTTTTCCCTTCTTAAAGAGACACAGTACCTTCAAAGTGGTCAGTATATCGATTTTTTTTATTGACTTAAAATATAACTACGTCTTTTAAAAATATACTGGTGAAATTTCAAAGGAGCATCTTTAATAACGAAGAAGTAATAGAAGTATTTTATTGCGATGACATAATTATTGCCAGGCCCACTCATTAATCATGGTTATTTTAGATCACTAGTTAACAAACCCAAGGACATACCAAATTATTTTATTTCCTCCATGGCGAAAAGTCAGGATATGATTTAACCGTAACAATTTGAGTTAATTTGGCCATATGGAAAGACTACAGACGCATGTACCAAATATGGTGGAAATATAAATACAGTTTATGAATTTGCATGGGAAAAAATTAAACTTTCTTGCAAAATGATTAATGATTAGCTTACTTATAAAGCAGGCTGTTTTTAAATTTTTATATTAAATGCATATGAAACTTATTCATGTTCTCGCATGATCCTATTACCAAAATAAAACTGATCAGTGTTCAAGCAAATTCGCTAAAAATGATTTGTGAGTTCAATCCTGGATTAGATAAGGTAAAACTTAAGGAATAAATATATTCATTTGTTAATATTTGGCTATGAATATGTAGAGAATTCATGGATGAATTTTACAAGACTGATATGTTTTTAAAAAGAATAAACCGATTTAGATTCTGACATAAAAAGCATCAGAGTTGCTCCAGGTGTTTTTCAAAGATCTCTAGTGTGTAGAGTAAAGATTTATTCAATTATTCAATTTCTGCTGTCGCCTTTTTATTTTTATTTTTTTTTTTCGCACACCTATTAATTTCTATCTTTAGAAGGTGACTGGGTTTGAAATGCAGGTATGTTTGGACTCTACGATGAATGTATCTAATCAATTTTCTTACCTTTTACAATGTATAGAAATAGAAACACGAACATAAGAAGTTACCCTCATCACCCTCTGTCCCTTGCCCTTTCAAAGCACACAGCACCAATGCAGTGTGTGGTATTATCAGGTGGTCAATGATGTAATTTGTAGAAAAAAAGCCAAAATTAGTGAATTACTTACAAATATAAGGAATTATTTTATTCAAGCTTAAAAAAATATTTTATCCAAACTTCAACGATAATTCATAGGTACTCTGAGATGGGCCAGATTCAACGATGACCTTTAATTCGTTATTATTGGCCCTTGATTGTGGGCGACCGTATGGCTCATTTGTGAGGTCAAAGTTACATGTACGAAATTCGGCTAACAAATTTGACACTGCCTGCTGAGTAGTAACACTAGAGCGCCAGGGCCGAAACTAAGAGGGGGCATAGGAGGCATGTGCCCCGGGCGCCAGAACGAAGGGACGCCAAATGAAGGATTATACCTTTGGAATGGATCATTTTCTTCTGATGGACTGATGTCTTTTATTATTATGAAACAGCCATTATAAATGAAATGTTAGATGAAGATGAAAGAGTAGTCGTAAAAAGTTAGAACTCTGATTTTCTTACCATTCTGACCATGTCATCGTGATGATGTGACAGGACAAAAAAGTTGAGTTTGTTAATGTTTTTAGAATAGTTCATTTTTCAGCTATACGGTGAATATCTGTATACTGATTTCTAGATGCATATGATGAAAGAAACTTTTTGAAGCATTTTTGTATTAGTTTTATACTTACAAAAAATGTCTAATTCAACCAAATCTTGAATTTATTTTCCAGAGACAACTACATTTTTTTCACAGAGATGAAAGAATGCTTTATATTTCCATGCGAAAGAATGTCTCTGTACGTCTACAAACAACAATACTCCTACCAATAATTAGTTGGAACACTTTTCTTCTATTTCAAATCAAATCTTGAATATATTTTCCAGAGACAACTAAAATTTTTTCGCAGAAACGAAAGAATGCTTTATATTTGCATGTGAAATAATGTCGCTGCACGCCTACAAACAACAATACTCCAACCAACAATTAGTTGTAACACGTTTCTTCCACTTCAAATCATGTTATCAATATACATTTCATACGATTATTCGTGGCAAAATAAAAGTGAAGGGAGATAAATAGGAATTTTGATTTTCAACGACTGTGAATTTTTTTTAATTATACATAAAATTATTGTTATTTCTACTTTATTCTTATTTATTTAAAGGAAGAATTAAACTTAAAAAACGGGTGCTTTTTCCAAATATTTCGCAATCAGTTTTATTAAGCATTTACAGAAAACGTCAGTTGCTTACTGCGGAGTCTCGGTCGGATTTTCATGTCTGTCTGTATCATATAAACGTTGAAAAAAGTGTCATTTTACAAATTGTAACCTTTTTATTACGGTTTTTATAATTTAAAAGATTGCTTTTTCAGGAACACCATGCGTATTATCGAGCTTAAGCATTAAGGGATAATCCTTAATTTTTAAGCATTGAGTAAAGAGAGACATAGTCTAATGAAAACAGTAAATATTTAAAGAAGCAGCTCGTAAAATGTAATCAAACTTAGACGTAAAATCGTGCATTTAAGTACTGTAATTACACAGACCTGTGATGGCTGTGTTTTTAACTTTCGATAATTGATTTTTATGTATTTTTTAGTTTTGAATCCACAAATGGCCTCCATTTTTACCATCAAGTCAGGATTTTTTGCAAAGTGTACATTTCAAAGATAAAAAGGTAAAAAATAGTGAAAATCTGATACTATAAAATAGATGTGGTAATTGTATTTTTAAACTTTTGATAATTGATTTTTATGTATTAAAAACTCAAAAAATAGCGGAAATCTGTCAAAATAATTGATCAGAGCCTTACCAAGAGAAGGCAAATGTTTTAAATATATCTGTGACAATTTTCGTACCTTATCAACCGCCAAAATAAAAGAGGACATCGAGATGAACCCCATAGAGAATATAAAAATAAAAGTGAGAAGCAGCGATTCAATGAAATATCAGCACATGGAATAAAACTGTACAGATTTTAAATACACAATATTTTACACATTTAGCTGTAAAAGTGCATCGTATAATCCAAAAGATGAATAAATTATTAGAAAAAAAAGGTTTACTTATTTTTTTTTTTTTTTTTTTTGTATCAGATTTTATCAGTATTACGATTTTTTAAAAATTTAAAAATTTAAGATTTACGAAAAATCCTAAAGTGATGGTAAAAAATAAAGGTCATTTTCGGATTCAAAACTACAATATACATAGGAATCGAGTATCAAAAGCTATAAAAATACAAACATCACATCTATTTTACAGTATCCGATTTTTGCTATTTTTTGACTTTGTAACTTTGAAATTTACGATTTGAAAAAAAAAACCTGACGTGATGGTTAAACATGAAAGACATTTTCGGATTCAGCACCACAAAATACACAAGAATCAATTACCAAACGATAAAAAACATGATACAACCCAATTTTTGCAGACTAGTTTTATGAATCTTTCTTTTTCCAGTTTCGCTGCAATAATTATTTTTAAATACAGTAAATTTCCCTTTAATTCTTGTCTGGATCATAAAAGTTATGCAATTCAAGGAAATGTTAAATTGCATAATATAACTTCTATTACTGTAATTTTAGTGGTTTAGTCCAATAATTTCAAACACTTCCCGAAAGAAGAAAATTTAATTCGGATAATTCGTGAAAAAAGCAGCTTTACAGCAACAATACATAGAATCATACATAAAGTGCAATATTTAATTTTCGCAAGTTTGACTGAAGTGCTTACATATGATGATTTATATATTTGTTAATGAAATGAATTTGCTAAAATCTATAAAAAAAAAAAGCATCACTTTTCTTAATTGATACTTATAAATTCCGAACTACCGTAAAAAGTCGTAAGCATATGTTTGAATACATCTTCTCAGCTCAATCGATAAAAGATTTTTGCTAATATCTCTAGCTCCATAAGAAGTTAGAAACTGATAAAACTCACGCACGGTAGAAATTAAATCTTAATATTTTATTGCTGAGTAAATACGCATAATAAATAAATATTTGGTAAAAAGGGAACTTTAAATGAGTTATTAGTAAATTTAAATAAAAAATTATTAGAATATGTATGTTAATTTAAATAATATATGCTTATGAATAGAAGATTTGTATTTCTACATTGTTTCAATAAAAGAAAAAAAATCTAAAATAAAACAAACTGTACGTATATTGAAAATATGTTTAAGTATAACTATAAATTAGTGTCACAAAAGCTCAAACCATTAACAGAGGGCGCAAATAAAAATGTAAAAAAAATAAAACTTGTCACTTCCAATATTCTAAGATTTCTCTTTACAATACTAATCCTTTATCGGCTATTCTGGGGGGGGGGGGGGGGTGCATATAGAGGATCCATATTTTCTTCCCTCTCTATATAAAAAAGCATGTATTGTTGCACTTCCTTGCGGATCAAAATTGACATTTCAATACATCTGCTAGTAATATCTGTTTGAAATGTGGTTATGGTATTAGAAATACACTGCCAAAACAATTAGGGAAGCACATGGTTTTAACGAAATTACGCAAATATTTACACCGATAAGTAACATAAAATAAAAAAATCTATAATTTAAAGTGTTGTAGAAAACAGATAAAGAAAACTTCACATCTAAATTAAAGTTTATGACGTCAAATACTAGAAAAAGGAGATAAGTGCAGAAATCGGGATTTTGCAGAAACCTCTGTTTCTCTGCCTCAGTTGTAAAATTCAATTGCTCAACTTGTGTTTTGAGAAAAGGTGGCTTGAAAATGTCACAAGGACATGATTTACCGCAATCCATGACTTGGCGCTTTATCGGGACAGTTGAAATTGGGGAAACACAACGAAGTGTAGTGGACGCTGTTGGAGTCGCAAGAAGTGTCCATGAAAGGCTGTGGAATCGATTCCCAGACACATGGAATGGTAGTCATCGACAAGTGCAAGGTCGAAAATGTGCTAACACAGAAACTGATGACCGATATATCCTGTTAACAGCTCGCTGAGACGGAATGGACAATGCTAGTCAGCTGCAAACACAGTTGTTCTTGGCCACAGGACGAAGGGTGTCCAGCCAAACAGTCCTAAATAGGCTTCATCAGGGTGATCTCTATGCACGTAAGCGAATGGTCTGTATTCCGTTGACCTCAAGCCACTATGCGGCCCAAAGAAGTTGGAGAACTGAACATCGAGTTTGGAGGCAACATTGTTGGAGTCAAATTATGTTTACAGACGAGTCCCGATTCAGTCTGGATGTGACATCTGATGTTTTTTGGCATGGAGAGAAAGAGGCACTCAAAATAATCCCACATTCGTTCGTGAAAGATCACATTACAGACGAGGTTGGTTGATGCAATTGGCTGGAATCGGCATAGATGGACGCACGGGCCTGCATATCTCATTCGGAATGGCACAGCTTGTTCCGGCGACTACGGAAATTGTACATTCTTTTAATTGAAATTGAATCTAAATTGTACATTTACAGTGTGTGTAAAAACTATAAGGACAGCAAAAATTTTGATAAATTGAAAATGCGATAAGTGAAATGGTAATTTAATATTGATCATAAAGTGGAAATACTAATATAAAAGTCAACAGATGTATCTGTGTGCTTTTTATTGCGAAAAAAATCATAATTATGCAAAAAAACGCTATTTTTGACTGTGTAAAAACTTTAAGGATACTTGTATTTTTTTTTATAGAAATGGTATATATAATTATTATTAAGGATCGACCGAAACAGGTTTTTAATGCCGAAACCGAAACCAAAACCGAATTTTGGAGATCTTCCTATTTTCGGCCGGAAACGAATATGTCCAAAAACTTTTTTAAAGTAATTAAATTATATGTATTATAGTAATTAATAAATACATAAATATATTATTAATTACACGTACCTATTAAATATGCATAATAATTAATTAATTATGCGTATTTATGAAATATACATAATTAATTGATTATACGTCTGGCCCAAGTCTCTGTGCCTTAGATTCAAAACATTTTTTTTTCATATAAAATAAAGCGTAATTAATTCATCAACTACACAGAAAGATTTTCTAATTATACGAATTTCATTTAATAAAAAAATAGTTTAGTTTTATGTATACACACCTCGATTTGTCTTTTATAATGATTTCTGTAAATGAGCATCTGTCATACTTGAACTTTCTCAAACAGTATTCGAAACTCTTCTGCGGTTTCAAACTGAAAATTTTCTATTACTGTTATGTCTGCAGCTTCTAATGAGCACGTTAAAATGTTTAGTTATATATACATTGCTTGCTTTATAATTTGCATTCAAGTCTTGAGTCAGTCATGACCGATAATTACAAACAACGAAATTCGTAGCAATAAATAGTCTCATTTGAGCCGGCCGACAAAGCTCAATCGATGAGAAATGTTAAAAATTTCCGACGGAAGAAACTAGATTTTCGGAATACTGATATTTTCGGTTGAGTTTCGGTCCAAAATCAGAGTTTTGTTTTCGGCGAAACTCAGATTTTGGATCTAAGGCACAGAGAGACAATTTGGGCCACACGTATAATTAATTAATAATTATGTATATTTCCATAAATGCGCATAATTCATTAGTTATTATGCATATTTAATAAATACGTATAATTAATTAATAATACATTTATGTATTTATTAATTACTGTAATACATACAATTTAATTACTTTAAAAAAGTTTTTGGACATTTTCGTTTTCGGCCGAAAATAGGAAGATCTCCAAAATTCGGTTTCGGTTGCGGCATTAAAAACCTGTTTCAGTCGATCCTTAATAATAATTATATATACCATTTCTATAAAAATAATACAGGTTTCCTTAAAGTTTTTACACAGTCAAAAATAGCGTTTTTTTGCATATGATTTTTTCGCAATAAAAAGGACACAGATACATTATGTTGACTTTTATATTAGTATTTCTACTATATGATCAACATTAAATTACCATTTCACTTGTCGCATTTTCAATTTATCAAAATTTTTACAATTTTTTGCTGTCCCTATAGTTTTTACACACACTATGTACATTCGTCAATTAGAAGGACATGTATTTTGTCTGACAATGCACGAAATGATATATGTTTTACCTTATGGAAATAAATCTTCGAATCAATAATTTATCATGAGAAACTAATCATTTTGTGCAAGTTGTAAAAAATTGGATAAATCTATTACACCTAATTATTGTTGGAGTTTCAAACATCAATTTAACATTTCCGAGGCTAAAATTATTTAAAAATGCAAGTCGGTTTTTGATCTGGATTTCTACGAAGCTTATAAAATACATAAATATACAAATTTCCTAGTCAATGACATGACTAGCACCCTTTTTCTCTCGCCTGTGCAAAGAGATCCTGCGTAGTGATGCCTATTTTCAGTAGTTTAGTGTGAAGTACGTCACTTCTTTCAAATATTTAAACTCTTGCTATTTATTGCAAATTTGGTCAGTCCATTAGCCAGTATTCGGGGCGATCGAGGTGGTTTTTTGTACCCATTTTAATTTTGAATCTTTTATTTTTATTTTTTTTATTTTTTATGTTTATTTTCGCACTGCTGAAGAGGATAGGGGTGTCTTTGAAACGGTCGTATGTGGTTTAATATAATGTTGGTGTAATTTGTACATTTTAACGTCATAAATTCTAACTTATATTTTTAATAATGTATCAATCTGGCATCCTCTTCAAAAAAAGGGAGGCTTTCAAAGTAATTCTTATATTACTAGTGCTTTTAATTCTGAAAAGTCTTACGTAATATCAAGTTCAAAAGTAAATTAATTATTATCATATATTTTCTGAAATAATTCATGGAATTTTATAGGCTTTACCTGACGGAACTAAAAGCTATTAATCAATAAGAAGGCTGAGGCTATTTAGAATGAATAAGCTTAATACAAGACAAAGAAACAATAATAATATAGCTTGTATTTAAAATATGATTGGAAATAAAATTTGAAAATCTGAATAATTTCAATTTCATATTAATTTATTGTAAAACTGGAGCTTTCGATTTTCAAAAGGCTTAATTAATATCAAGCTCAAAACTAAATTAATCACCAACATGTATTTTATCAAATAATGTATTAAACTATATGTTCTTTACCGAACGCAACTAAAAGCTTTGAATGAATAAAATAAGTTGAATCCACTGCAATAAGGATTATATTAGAGCAAGAAACGCTAAGTACACAGTTTGCATATGAAATAAGTTATGAAATCGACTTGAGATTTTAAACAATCAAGATTGCATATTAATTTACAGAAAGATTTTTTTTATCCTAAAGTAGTTTACGTAATGTTAAATTCAAATGTAAATTAATCATTAATATATATTTTGACAAATAAGGCATAATGTTCCGTATGCTTTATCTAGTAGTACTAAAACCTGTTAATCAATGAAATATTAAACTGTTAAACCTACTGAAAGGAAATAAAGAATTGCAAATTATTTCTTACTAAGTAGTTAAATTTAGTAGTATATGTAAGCTAAGATCACTGACCAGTAATAACACAGCTCGTAAATAAAATAAGTCATGGCATCAGTTTAAAATTTTATACCACATCTTTTGCGTGTTAATATACAGTATGTTTCAGAATTCATGGGCCACACTGTAAGGGAATGTAAAGTACACATAAAGAAGCAATTTTGGTATCGCAATGTGGTGTTGGAAATTAAAGCTTTTGGGGGGAAAACAAGGAATATGGAGGAAGTGAAAACAACTGCTTTATTGACATAACCCCAGCAGCAGAATTTTTTTCTGCAGTCTGCAACACAAGTAGAAACTTTAAAAACAGTCTGCAGAACTAAAGGACAAACGCCTTATTTCCAATCCCTTGCATTACGTTTCAGGATGTAACGAATATTCGGCTACTATTCGGTATTCGGCCCTTTTGCTGAATATTGGACAGACTTTCGGCCGAATACCTGTAGCCGAATATAATTAGATATTTGGCCGAATATTCTAAGATATTTGGTTAAATAAGTTCCAGAAAATCAAAACAAAATGTGATTTTAAATATTTTCAAAAAACAATATTAAAAAATTATATCTAAATACATTAATTATTATAAAAAAAAAGAAAAAAAAAGAAATCTTAATGCTTACTCAATTTTAAAGCTTCATGACAATTTATAAACAACTGTATATAATGATATTACATAAACTTCAGCTTCAGGGATGGAGGAAGTATTATGAGGGGCTTGTTAATTTTGAGAGAAAGAAAAGAGAAAAGTAGCAGAAAAGAATAATTATATGTTAAAGGAATGCATATAATATTTTAAGAAAACAACCCTTTTCTTACAGATACAGAATGGAAATTTACTAAGTTTGAGTTGAACGAGAATGGATATAAAAAGACAGAGGACACATGCAAATTCTTCTTCTTCTTCTTTTTTTTTGGGGGGGGGGGGGGGTGAAATGATTTTACTAAAATAAAAAAAAAGTTTATTTTTTACAGAGGTAATGAGTTTCTATTTTAGATAAAATATATATAAATTACTAGAAATATCTATGGATTAAATAAAAAATTAAGAATTAAATTATTATTTACATTTTTGAAAGTCATATGTCATCTTATTGGCATCAAAGTATTTAAAATATTACAAAAAATACATTTAGCTGTTATGAATTTTGAACACTCAAACAAAAAATTAATTTCAATTAGTCCTTAATTTAATTTTCGATTTCAAAATTGAAAAAAAAATAAACAAAATAATTTTTTTTAAGTCAGTATTCAGCTAAATCACTATTCGTTACATCCCTAATTACGTTACATGCACTCACCCCCCCCCCCACAAGTATTTGTGATTAACATAAAAGGAAAGTACTTTTAAAAATAATTTACCTTTGTCCTCAAAATTTTTAACACCATTGTCTGAAAATCTTTCATAAAATTTGTCAAAATTTCTGTGAAGTTAGAATACAGAATAATATAAAAATAGCAAATAAAGCCTTTGTGTAACAATATTAAAAAGCAGAAAAACCAACGTTTAAAAATGCACAAATAATACATGAAAAGCAGCAAACAGCTGTTTCGAATCTACTAGCGAGATTCTTCTTCGGTGCAAGATAGGGGAAAAGGAACAGCGTGCTAGAAAAAGCAAGGCTGAGCATAGATTCGAAAAAGCTGTTTTCTGCTTTTCATGTATTATTTGTGCATTTTTAAACGTTGGTTTTTATGCTTTTTAATACAGAATAACAGTAAAAATAACATGTGAACACAAATTTCTAAAATTTTTGAAAAGATTAATACAATGTGATAATATCAAATGTTACTTAAAGTTAAATAAAATACTATTTTTGTATTCTGGTGAAGGACCATTTAACACAACAAAGGCTTGTTCAGTTGTACATCAGTTGTGCCTACTTCCTCCATATTCCCATCCCTTGCTGTTGGTCTTTTCACCATATGTCACTTTTCAATGTACATTAATGTTGCAGCAAATTTTTCGCGATTCTGTGACGAAATTTGCGTTTTTCTGCGATCCTTTGACAGAATTAGTATTTTTCCGCGATCCTTTGACAAAATTCGCATTCTTCCACGATCCTTTGACGAAATTTGCGTTTTTTCGCGATCTTTTGACAAAATGCGCGTTTTCCCGCGATCCTTAGACATAATTCGTGCTTTTTCCGCGATTATTTGTCAAAATTCACGTTCTTTCTTCTATCCTTAGACAAAATTCCGAGGTTGTTTTTTTTTGCGATCTTTTGACAAAATTCGTTTTTTTTCGTGATCTTTTTACATAAATTCGTGGTTTTTTGCAATCTTTTGATGAAATTCGCGGTTTTTTTGCAATTCTTTGACAGAATACGCTTTTATTCTGCGATCCTTTGACAGAATTCGCGTTTTTTCCCGCGATCTTTTGTCAAAATTTGCGTTTTTTCCACGATCATTTGTCAATGTTCGCCTATTTTCCGCGCCCCTTTAACGAAATTAGCGTTTTTTCCGCGCCCTCTTGAAGAAATTCGCGTTTTTTCCGAAATTCTTTGACGAAATTCGCGTTTTTTCCGCAATTCTTTGACGAAATTCGCGTTTTTTCTTCAGCCCTTTGACGAAATTCATGTTTTTTCCGCTATCATGTGACGAAACTCGCGTTTTCCTGTCATCCCTTGAATGATTTTTGCCATTTTACCGCAGTCCTTTGACGAAATTGCGTTTCTTTCGCGATCTTATGACAAAATTTGCATTTTTTTCGCGATCTTTTGATGAAATATGCGTTTTTCCCGCGATCATTTGACGAAAGTTGCTATTTTTCCGCAGCCCTTTCACAAAATTGGTCCTTTTTTCACGATCTTATGACAAAACGTCGTTTCTTCTTCGCGACCGTTTAACAAAATTCGTGCTTTTTCTTCGCGGTCCTTTGACGAAAATGGCTATTTTTACTGAAAACGATTGACGAAATTGTTTTTCGGCGAATATTTTTCGAAATTCGTGATATTGACGTACGGATTTTCGGACTGATGAACTATTTCTTAAATTTTCTTAAGAAATCACCCCTGCGAGAAATCGGCAAAAAATGGGAAAAATCATATGGATTTTCCCTTAGAACTTCGTCAATCGCATGTGGCGCGGATCGTATTATTATGGCAAATGACAAATAATTTCTAGCAAACATTTCTTTTTTTTTTTAATAGTTGAAAAATAGTCTGCAGACCTTCTCAAGAGTCTGCGACGTGCGTCGCAGCGTTGCGCCGATTCTGCGCCCGGGGACATAACTATTACAGTAAGTGCTCAATTGTGCCCCGCAAACAACGATACATACCTGACTGCGGCTAGCAAGTGATTGCCGTACCCTGCCGAAAGTTCCAGATGTCTCATCTGTGAGACAACATTTAACTCTGGTGAAGATGTCATTGCAAGGTTTTCAATCGTTGCTGCAATGAAAAAATTCAAATCTGCGAAAATCTACACCAATCGCTTGCTGCAAGTGGCACATTTGAGCACTTACTGTAATGTTATGTCAATAAAACGCTCGTTTTTCTTCCGCATTTCTTGTTTTTCGCCAAAATGTTTTATTTCCGACGCCACATTGTTATACCAAAATTGTTGCTTTACGTGTACTTTCCCTTTATTTGCAGTTTAGACCATGAATTCGGTTACACCCTGTATAACAAAACAGACTCATTCGATTTTACGAAATGCTTACGTGATATCAGGTTTAAAAATAACTTAATTGCTAACATGCATTTTGCCATATAACATGTGCAGCTCTTTGTGTTTTACCTGACGGAACTATAAGCTATAGATCGGCTAAATATTAATCTGACACTATTGTTTCATGAATAATAATTTAGAATTCTTCCATAAGGAATATCCAGCAACATTTCATTAATTATAGAATCACAATATTATAGCTTTACATGTAACAATCGGGTATCAATGGTTTCAAATTAGTTTAGTTTACTTGATTTGTCTCTATTCGAAAATATTCTATTTATATATGTATTTTGTTTAAAAAAATAGTAGAATAATACAGGCTGTCCATAAGAAAATTTTCCAGTTATAAATTTTGATAGTTTTGAGGGTTCTAAAGTGTTGGTTCAAGGTCACAAATAAAGAGTAACTCGAACACTTTCAGATAAACACATGCGCGAGTACTGCTTTGTTATTTACACGCTTACAGTGCCACATACACAAAACGGCAACTCCTGAGCGTAAAGCGTTATTGCTGAGCTGAAGATTTAAAAGCCGTTAGAGAAATGCGAATATTTTCTTTGGGGCTTTATAAAAGATCGTGTCTACGTTTCGCCACTACCTAATTATTTGCGAGAGTTGAGACACAGAATTGAAGAGGCTATTGCTTCCATCACTCCGGACTTGTTAACTTGGGAAGAATTGGACTTTAGGTTGAATGTGTGCCTTATAACTAATAGTGCACATACTGAATATTTGTAAGAAAAAATAGGTTAGTTTACCTTCAATTTGATGTATGATTTTTTGTAAATAGTCGAACTTAAACTGTTATATTATACCATTGAAACTGAGGTATTCTTTTAGGAATATACAAGGTGTCCAAAATCCGTGAAATGTTTAAAACTCAATATAAAATCAAGTAATTGTCGTACAGAAGTGCGGTTTTCTATGAAAAGTTTTCTTCAAGCGAATAAAAAATCTCTTTCAAATTTCGATCACAGATGGTGCAACTTGTCTCTATGTTTGATTTCAAACATGCGTTTTTTTCTCATTTTCAAATTAGTTTCGATTTGGTTTCGAAGTACCAACTTACGCATATAGCTTTTTCGTTAGGAATCGTCATTTATGCGTGACAGCGTCAAAAATAATCTGAAAATCAGAAAATACGCATGTTTGAAACCAAACAAACGCACATGTGGCGCCATATGTGATCGAAGTAGAACTAATTAATTTCATTCGCTTGAAGAAATCATCGTCGTCTTTTCATCGTGAGCAGCATTTTAGTCCAAACCGCCCTCCTATGCGACAATTACTTGATTTTATATGGAGATTTAAAATACGTCAGGGTCTTTTGGGACATCCTGCATTACACAAAGCAATTTATACGCAATATAATACAATGGAACATGGATTTGAAATTCAGTTCAAATTGATTTAGAATAAATCTAAAATGTAATAAATGTGAATCTTACTTTCAATTTATCGTGCAATTTTTCTTTTATAAGTGGATTTTAAAAGTCCTTTACAAGCGCAGAAAATGTAACCTTAATAAATATCCGCCATATTTTTACGAAAATAAAGGTAAAAGGCAAATGTAAAACAAGCAATACTATTGAGATTTTAGTTTCCATTTGCAAACATTTTACGACTTCCCATGTCTTTACTAGTTTAAAAGAGGACATAATTAAAGACGTATAACTAGTTGGATGTGCCAATCTCAAAACTTTCTTCTATCTCATTTCAATATTTCATTATAATTAGTTTTATTAGTATTTTTATTAGAATTAAGCATAACTTCATACACTTTTCAATAGTACAATATTGGAAATTGCACAAAAATCGCTATTACAGAGCCCCCTTCTGGCAAATTTTTTTCCAAATTTGGGGAGGGCCTTCTTGCCGTGCCCAAAAACATACACAAAAAATTTGGTTCAATTCTATGCATAACTTCATACACTTTTCGATGGTACAATATTCAAAATGCACAAAAATCGCTATTACAGCGCCCCCTACCGGCGGTTTTTTCCAAATTAATGGAGAACCTGCTTGCCATAGCCAAAAACTTAAAAAAAATTTTGGTTCAATTCTATGCATAACTTCATACAATTTTTGATGGTACAATGGCGACACACGGACGGACAGGGTTGTTTTTTTTTGTTTTAACCACTTTAAAAAATCCGGCTTCAATTGAAAAAAGCCGGCTTTTATTTTTCAAAAAGGTGGCTTATAAATAATTAATGTAAAATTTGGATTAATGTATTTTTAATACAGTAATAAATATTTTCTACTAAAAAATTATAAATTTCTATTAAATTTTCTCAAATAAGTCCTTATAACTGCTAGAATGCAACTGTGAAGGCATTATGTCAGAAAAAAAAATTATAAATATTCATAAGAATACATTAAATTAGATCTAAAGTATTGGGTTGAATTCTTTACACGTAGCACACATTTTGAAAAAAATAATGAAAAAAAATGTTTTTTTTTATGTATATATATATATTTAATGAGAAATACTCCATCAGTTTTTTAATAGAAGTATATGAAATCGAAATAAATCAGACATTTTTCCGTGCCATATTTTTCTTTTTTTTTTTTTTTTCGATAACCATAATAGGGAAAAAATGTAATTCTTTTGTTATTATTATTTTAAAATACATTTCTCCCCCGGCATACTTAATGCTTTTTTTACTTATTGTTTTTGATAAAACAAATGCAGGAAAAAAATATCTTCTATTAAAACATTCATACATATTCTAAAACATATTTCTACTTTATATAGTTTAAATAATTGTTAAATAACAGAATGATATTGTTTAAAGGATCTTAGAATATACGCTAGTTTTTATTTGCATAATAATATAGTACCATTCAAGAGATTTATAGGAGATGAAAATGTCTATGTGAAAAGAATGCATTACGGAAGTTTAGTATGTATGAAGAACATTGTAATATCTTTCATAGGAATACCGCGTTTATCCATATTTGCATAATTTCTATAATAGTCGTTGGGACATTTACTACGCATTGCGAGCATTTTTTATGCATGCATATATGCACTATAATACCGCTAAAAAATTTAAATATTTATTAAATATGAAATGTATTTTATATTAAAATAAATAACATTGTTTAACATCTGATATACAAAATTAAAAAATTAGAAATATATTACAATTCATCAGACATACAAGTAAAAATTACATAAATACATATACAAATAAAAATGCAAACGTTTCGGGCTAAGTTTTAGCCCCTCATCAGTGCTATAACATACAAATGACCAGAAAACTATATATCATGTTTACAGTTAATAATTACTAACAGTTAAAATCAAATAAAGTATAAATAACCATATCTAAGCAATGCTGTGTATTCAGGTGGAACTGCACAGGATTCAATTCGCCGATTAATTAATCATGTGGAGTTCCACATCATTATGCAGCATTGCTTTGATATTGTTCTTCATACATTATTTGATACTAGCAAACCCTGCGGCTTTGCTCGCGTAATATTTTAAATATGCCAAGTGATATTTATATGCCTAATTTTTATTAAAAGGTACTAACTAAATTTTTATTTTATTGAAAGGTTTTTTTTTTTTTTAAAGGTACTTATTACTTTTAGGAATAATTCAAAAATTACTATTTAAAACACAGTTTGACAAAACATCATTATTACACTGCATTAGGCAGAAATGAGACTTAAATTAATAAGACGAAATAAAACTAAATAAATGATAATTTAGAAAATATTTTGAAACTTTTATGCTCAATTAATACGTTCATTTCAGTATTCATTTGAAGTTTTGATTTTTTTAGAAACCATCTTCTTACATCTTAAAATTAACTATCATGTCAAATTCCAAGTCCTAACACCTCTCTCAACATAAAGGGCTATGTTGAAATAGGAAATGTCACCATTAATTTGCCAACATTAATTTTGAAATCGGTTTGTTATTTCCTAATATTCCACAGAAACGTAATTTAGAAAGCTTTTGAAGGCCTTTTTCAGAACGTTTGTTCCTGCGAATCACAGGTGATAGAATCATCGGCATAAAATATAGCCTGTGTAGGATCAGAGACTCTTACCATTGATTCGCAACTATTACTTTTATAATCGGTTTATATTCCCGGAAATTGCATAGAAATCGTAATTTAGGACTTTTTTAGAATGCTTTTCGCTTCACCCCTTTTTAATTCGAATTTATTTTCGATAGTCCTTCAAGGGCATTTATATTTTATAAGTAACTACCATGCCATATTTAAAGTTTCTAGCCTTTTCAGTATCACAGAAATCGAAATTTAGAAAGTTTTTTGCCCCTGCAACTCCCTGGTGGTAGTGGCACAGACATAAAATATAGCTTATGTTTGAGCAGATTCTATCACCAACAATTTGTCACCATTATTTTTTAAATCGGTTTGGTATTTGATAAGATTGCATAAAAGTAGTAAGTTAGAACGCTTTTCGCTCAATTCATCTTTTTAAATTTGGAATTTTCTTTCGACTGTTCTTAGTAAGCAGTTGCATCTTGTAAGTAAATACCATGCCATATTTCAAAGTGTTAGACCCCTCAGTTGTGCAAAAAACGCAAATTAGAACATATTTTGCTTTTGCAACCCCCAGCTGGTAGTGACAGCAACATACAATTTATCTTTTTTTTAATAGTGTAATTAACTGAGTTAAATAAAATCACTTTCAATGAATAGCCTATGCCCTGGTAGAGAGTACAGGAGAGTGAATTATTTAATTTTTGCCTAGTTACAAATTTTGGATTAATTTTATATGAGTATGTATTGCTTAAAATTTTGCCTCCTGAATTTCTGGAGTTTTTATGATATAATTTCACCGCCAAATATCATTTTCAAAAATATTGCTGCAACAAACTTTCACGGAGTCTGCAGTGCATTAACCCATTCGGGCTGGGTGTCTAATTAATATTATATGTGTTTTCACAGTCTATTATTTTTCTCTTAGCAATTATTTTTCTTATAATCTGTATGCAATAACGATAGTAATATGTCTAAATATTTATTATGCTTTCATTTATGTTTCAGCATTTTGCAGTCTACCTATATTATAAACGAAAAACCTGCCAGTGCGTAACGCTTACGTCCTTTGGATGCTGGCAAAACCAGACGTTTAAATTTCGCTTTTACTTCAAATTTTTTAACTTCTAAACACATTTTAAATTTTTACACCGTCAAATAGAGACAAAAACGTACTTTAAAAAGCCATTCATTTGAAAACTGAATTTCAATTTGTTTGAAGACTGTATCTCAGTTTACTCATTTTTGTGGTTTTTAAAATAATTTTTAAGCATGATTTTTTTTTTTTTTATCTTTATCGCGTGCAGGCGATGGCGATTACGAAAGATAAATTCGTTTGCATTTAAATTAATATAAATTGCTCAGCATGTGTTTCCGGCTAACATACTATAACAATATTAAAACTTCAGCAATAAAAAATAAATGAAATAATAATAACAATAATATATATATAAATAACACAAATTTAAGACATGTAATCCGATTACTGCTTAAACCAGTAATGTTATCAAAATCAGAAAAACTGTTGTAAATAGCGATGTTTAGTGATTTTTTTCGGCTCCTCGCACGAGGTCAATGCATAAGTATCGCTTTTAATAAATTTCAAACCGATATTTAAATACATAACTGCTATTTTTACTATAAAAATGTCTTTTAGTATAGTTAGTGAGCAGTCTAAAAATATATATTAAAGATCTTTCGTTTTCAGTTTTAAAAAAGTTATTTTCACCCATATTCTGTAAACCTACATCCTGTAAATATTTCATCCAATAGTTATAATAAAAATAAAAGTTTCTTAAAATATTTTTACGGCGTTGAAAACGTAAAAAAAGAAAGAAAAATCCAATCGAAAGTTCTTGTGTTCTTGTAAAGTATCCTGTTATCAGCAAATCGAGACACTTCTCATAAAAGTTATTTAGATTTAAAAGAAACTGAGAAATTTACTTTCACTGACAAATTAATCATAATTTTATGAAGAATTTTATTTGAAAAATTGGTATATTTCATATTTCAACGAGAAAAAATCTCGTTAACTGGGATAAAATGATTTATACATGAAATTCAGAATGCAATTGGATAAATTTCCCATTAATAAATCAGAAAACGATCCAGCTAAGAACAACATGCAACAGGTTTGGGTATACATGCATAAGTATTTCGCATCAAGATGTAAGAAACGGAATCCAAAACGCACATGTCCATTATCGGGCAGCCGAATTTTTAAGAACGGCTAGAAAACCCAAGTTTAAAGTTAGGTACATTTCTTTTAACCCTTTGTGTACTGAATTATAAATTCATGAAAATTTTATCTTCTAAAGCATTTTTCGTGAATTTTTGAAACTACATTAGAAGATTTACATAATCGTTTAATAAATTTTAGAAGGTTTGAAGTATTTAGAAGGATTAATTAAATATGAATTTATAAGGATTTTGTGCAATATTTATAACCCCACTCAAATCTTTTATTTTTAATATTTTTCTCAGTATTTTGTAGAATTATAAAATGTAGAAATATAATGTTCTTACAATAGAAATATAGAAAAATTTCCAAATTGAAAAATTCCCCCACCCACCCACCCAAACGCCAAGAAAGCTCAAAAGATGAAAATGCAAAAGAAATCATCCTTTTAAAAATACTTTTGTTTTGTGTAAGCAATAATGCTTTTGGAACAAGATAAAATAATGCATCTATAACTCATTCTAAACTGTATTACAACTAATCGATGTATTAAATGAATTTTATAACAGGTTATTTTAATGGCACTTATAAGTACCGTCAGTAGATAAAGGGTTAAACCACGAAATTAGTTCATTTTAATGTATAGTTTTATAAAAACTACAAGATGAAAATAAAATATATTTCCCTTGGTCTTCATTATATAATTACATAATTTCTCTTGATCTTTGAGACAAAAAAATAAAAATGTAACATTCATTCTGTGAATAAAACGGACTTTATATTTAAGTTTATGTATGTATTGTATTAATGCATTCATAGTCATGAAAATGCTTTATATTTCACACCATATACGCAATAGGGTGGGTCGAAAAAACCGAAATATTTATAATCGAAATGTAATAGAGTGGAAAAGTTGCCTTTTGTAATAAAGAATAAATTAGTAAAATGTTACACCGATTACTTAATATCTTTTACCGTCGCAAGGGGGCCAAAGTTTCCAAAAAACGCAAAAAACATGTTTTTTTCAGTATTTTTTTTTAATTATCCAAACGTACGAATGCAATTTCTAATAGGACGTAATAGCTACATGAAGATATAAGAAATGTCCCGGTAAATATTCATTATGATAAAGTAATATCTTTTACAGCCGCAAAGGGACCATATTTTTTAAAAAAGTTGTAAAAATTTCAAATTTTTATTTTTTCTAAATTTTTATAATTTTTATAATATGTCATGAAGTAAATAAATTTACTTCATATCTATTAATATGTCGTAAATTTTGTTAACTATTTGTTATAGACTGGGAAAAAAAACCGGTAATCATTCATTTTTCTTGACGACCGCTTCATCTACTGCTGTTTTACTGCATATCAGCAGTTCATATACCAAAAATCACAAAAATGATATAAAATGAGCAAAATATTTTAGTATTTAATTAATTACAATACAGAGATGATTAACCGAAACGGATTAAATAAACTTAAAATGAAGAAGTATTTAAAGTAATTGAATTTTATAATATGACTTGCTTCCAATAAATCCATTGTTCCTCGAGAGGCCGAAATTGATCATATGTGATCTTCCCTCTGTTTTGTTAGTTTACAGTTTGGACACTCAACTAAATCCATACAATTTTAAGCTTCAAAGTTCAAGTCTGGAATGACGAAGTGACGAATCGCACTGTTCGTGTCTACAGAACTTCGTGATTTGGCAATTTTCTTTATAGCTGGGGTCCTGATGTCCTCTCTTTCATATTCTATCATTCCAATGAGGCCATTTTCATGATTTGCGAAACAGGCATTTCGTGAAATTACAGGAACTATAATCTTTCGTGGATGATATGGCAAGTAACGAGGGTTACTAGTTATAGTCTAAAGAATCTGAAAACAAAACATGATGCATTCATTTTACATGTGAACCAACTGATGCAGTACACTTTCAGGATGAACTCATTGAGTACATCCTGATCAGCCGATTGCCAAAATTGAAAATTGCCAAAGCACGAAGTTCTGTGGAGACGAATAGTGCCATCCGTCATTTCGTCATTCCAGACTTGAACTTTGAAGCTTAAAATTGTATGGCTTTAGTCGAAAGGCAAAACTGTAAACTAACGAAACCACCTGTTACGGGTTGTCTATCGACTGACGATCTAACAACGCTGGTGAGTTTAGAATGTTCGATTAAAAATACCAGCTATTATAACTTTCCTTGTCCCACTCAATCAGTAGAAAGATGCGTGAAATTAGTCACTGAAGTGCTGGTAAAGTTTGTGGACCAGGACAGAGTGAGGATCACATACGATCGATTTCGGCCTCTCGAGCAACAATGGCTTTATTTGAAAGCAAGTCATATCATAAATTCATTTACTTTAAATACTTCTTTATTTTTTTATTTAATCCGTTTCGGTTAAACATTTCTGTAATTTAATTAATAAAATACTAAAAGATTTTGTTCATTTTATATCATTTTGTGATTTGTGGTATATGAACTGCTTTTATGCAGTAAAGCAGCAGTAGATGAAACGATCTTAAAGAACAATGAATGATTACCTTTTTTATTTTCCAGTCTGTTACAAATAGTTAACAAAATTTATGACATAGTATTAGATATAAAGTACATTTATTTACTTCTAGACATATTATAGAAATTATAAAAATATAGAGAAAATTAAAAATTGAAATTTTTACAATTTGTTTTTTAAACATGGTCCCTTTGCGGCAGTAAAAGATATTATTTTATCATAATGAACATTTACCAGGACATTTCTTGTATCTTCATGTAGCTATTGCGTCCTATTAGAAATTGTATTCGTACGTTTGGAAAATTAAAAAAAAATATTGAAAAAAAGCATGTTTTTTGCGATTTTTTGAAACTTTGGCCCCCTTGCGGCGGTAAAAGATATTAACCGATCGGCATAATATTTTAAGAATTTATTCTTTATTACAAAAGGCAACATTTCCGCACTATTACATTTCGATTGTAAATATTTCGGTTTTTTCGACCCACCCTAATACGCAATTTCTACAATTTCCATTCACTAAATATCTTACATTTTAAAAATAATTCTTTGATCAAAGATTCGACCAAACATGAATATTAAAACATTTCTAGTATTTTTTATTCCAATTTCAAAAATATTTTTTTTCATTAACCTTTTACCTATACACTTCCAGGTGTAAAATTTTCTTATCTTATTATCCTTCATGCAATTATATAAGATTATAAGTATTGCAGTTTCATTAAAATATTGGCCAGAAGTATAATTTGTAAAGTTTTAAGATATACTCTCCGATTCTACATCAAAGTTAGTTAAACCAAATTTTATTAAAGCTATAACATTTAGAAAAGTGTAGTATATTTTACTGAAACTTTAAAATTGTTCCCTTTAATCCTTTCTGGAGCAAGGTACTTCTGTTCGCAAAATTCTGAAATGACTGAACGACACTAGAATTTACAAATAAATTTGTTTTAAAATAAGCAAAAGCTTTTGTTCACGGAAAGAAAATTTTTCATTCCAATATTCTGGTGCCAATGCGGTATTTAAAGATAAAAATTAAGTGGTACAAAAATGAACCACCGCCCTTGAAGGGGTTAAGGCTACTTAGAAAAGTATATCATACATTAGTTATAGTTTTTAGTTTTTTTTTTTCATTTAAATTGTTTAATTATGAATACAAATGTTGAAATAGCTGTATATAATTGCGTATAATTGTATAATATGGGCGAGTGTTCGAGGTTTAAATCTATTTTTATTTTGGAAAACAGCTAAAATCCTAGAATAAACATTTTTTCATATCAATAAATTATTATATTATTACCCGCTCTTTTAACTTCCTCTCTTTACGCCACTAGTAGTTTTCTGTACCTTTTTATAAGTGTGTGTTTCACTAACACAAATTATGCCTAAAAACTTATATTTTATATTTGGCTAATAATTTATCTTAACAAAATATATACAAAAAGCGAAAACTTTCAAATAATCAAGATACAGTTTTTTTTTTTTTTTTTTTTGGCACATCAAAGCAAAAACAATTATTTACGGATATTATTATTTATTTTTCAAAAGCATAATAAAAAAAAGACCTAAGATTCCATTTCAAAAGCTCTAATTACTGCGTTAATTTGATGTTAATTGCTTTGCAAATGTCAACGACAACAATCGTAATGTTTTACTCTGGAAAATCACTTTTTGGAAACTTTTCATTCAGGAAAGGTCAAGGGACGTAACAATTCTTAATTTCTTTTCGTTGATATGTTTTACATCTCAAAATAATCTAAAAAATAACTATGCTGGGTTAATAAAAAATAAATAAAGCGCTAATGTTATCATTTACTAGAATAACGAGCAGCCTACTAAACTATACCCATTAAAAGTTAATAACTAATTTATTCTCGGCGAGAATTAAATTAACAAATCCAAATGTGGATTAAAGATGATACTGTTATGGATCAATGTCTAAACATAACATTAACTAGCTGACACGCCCGGCGTTGTCCGGCCTATGATGAATGACCTTTAAATGAATCTCACATTTGTATGATTTTATTTAAGTATTGCGCGGCAGCGCAATACTTATTTATTTCCAGTGTCACTTCTCAATGTTAATTTAACATGGAAAAGCCTATGGAGATCGTAACTTTTTCATTTTTTCTTCCCACCTTTTTGTCCCTGATGCCACCCATTTTTCATTCTTTACTAATTCTATTGATATTATAAATTTAAAGTGTAAAAACTTTTGCCTGACGTTAGGGTCAAAACGAATGGTAAAATGCCTTTGCATATGGATGAATTATAACCCAGAGAGAAACATGGGCCAATTTTTTTTTTTTTTTTTACAATATTAAAATATATTTCTTAATAATTCCCATTTTCGCTTTTTCCATTGAAAATCAACCGGCATTTTTCATAGAAAATGTAACATTTTTACTTCATTGTTGCAAAAATTTCAAAAGCCGTAATAATAATTTATCTTTAGTTGAAAGATTTTCACGTGAAATATTAAATTGAGTTAGTTTTTTCAAAAATTAAAAAGGTGAATATGGCGTCATAGTGGAAATTAAAAGGATATTTTCAAAATGAGTTTTTGCATTGGTCAAGTTTATATTTTAGTAAAAAGTTTCTAGTGGATAGCTATTTTTACGCATTTTTTTTTTCTTTTTTTTACGCTCTTAGTGGGGAATTACATAACTTAAATTTTAAAATGTATTTTTTTTTCCGAGATGAGAACTATTTATACCCCAAGTTAAACTTAGGTAATAATTTTCTGTTGTGTTTACATCATCCCTTGGGAGAGAATAAGGTTTAAAAATTTAAGTAAAACTTTTATTTTTTGTTGTATCACAGCTATAATATTGTTAAATATTAGCAGTAAGGATTCAACACGCTTTAGATTTACATTCATAGCGTTCCTGAGTGGGAAATAGGTTATCTAAATTTAATTGAAGTTAATTTTTTATGTTTTGATTATAGATTTTTAACGTTCAGATTAGACGTTTTTGTCCAAACTACCGGAACCTGCATTACTAACAGTGGTGAAACATTTTGAATTACACATTGGTAAACTGCATCCCACATTGTGATGCAATACCGCATACATCAAAACCTGATGATGATACTCTCTATTAATTTTGAAATGCGTTCGTCTGAGTGCATTACTTATTAAAAAACTTGACATATTAAACAAAAACATAATTTAAAGAACAAATTAAAAAAACAAAATTTATTTCCTACATTGTTTAAGCCCGAGAAGGGACATATATTAAGTTATTTCATTCAATTAGTTCTACATTTAATGTTAAATTTTTGCAACAAATTAGTTAAGCCAATTGAAGATTAAAAATTAAAAATAAACTTCATACAATATGATACTTTAAACACCCTAAAAAATTAGATTCCATTCAAATGAAATCGAAATAAATCTTAGACTTTTTTTTAAGTTTTGTATTTTGCATGCAACTTATCATTTTATGCACAATTGTCATAAACATAATACAAATATTTTCAATTAAAAATGGAAGAAGTCTAAGATTTATTTCGATTTCATTTGAACGAAATCTAATTTTTTAGGGTGTTTTAAGTATCATATTGTATGAATTTTATTTTTATTTTTTAATCTTCAATTGGCTTAACTAATTTGTTGCAAAAATTTAACATTAAATGTAGAACTAATTGAATGAAATAACTTAATATATGTCCCTTCTCGGGCTTAAACAATGTAGGAAATAAATTTTGTTTTTTTAATTTGTTCTTTAAATTATGTTTTTGTTTAATATTTTTAACTCCATCTTGTCAGAATTTATATTTTTACATGAAAAAAGGCGCAAAAAATGTTAATTTGACAGTATATGCTATTAAACATTTTATTTTCTGCGTAATTTGGTTTTAGGAGTTTATTCGTACCGAAAGCGAGTGAAACTGCGACGAAATACTCAGGTCTTTACTGATTCCGTCGAAATTTTCACACATTTTATTTTGTAAAAAATATTTCTACCTTTCGGAACTTTTCAAAATTTTTATAGATGATGTAAATCTGGTCTATTCAGATGCGCTAAAAGGACTGTGTTAAAATACGGACGTTTAATTACTTTTAGCGTAGAAAAAATATCGTTTCTTCATATTTTTTAAAACCGTTTCTACTATCGATTAGAAGAAAATTTCAACTTTAAGAATATGTTTTGAGGTTGTAGGTATCTCTAAAATGGATCCTTAGAAGGGCGTTGCAATAAAAGGGTAAATGTTTTTCAGAAAAACGATCCTTTTTTAATTTTTGTTTTTTCGAAGTGTTAGCTATTTTTTCGATTTGATTGCGTCATTTGAGAGGAAAGAGTTCGATCTTTCAGAATATGTCTTCCAATGTTAAGTGCACCGAGCGGTTTGGTCGATGTAGCTTAAAACAATACTATTAAAATCACAAATAAAATCAAATGATGGTTCTTCGCTAACCGCCGATGCACCCCACCTGAGAAGCGCTGTCCTTGACTGGGGATCAAATAGGTGACTTTTTGATAAGAGTGAGTTGCAATGTTTAATTAATAACTCAACTAATTATTAGAAATTTAAAATTCTGAGTCTCGGGTTTATCAGGAGATAATTTAGCTACCCTCACAAAAATGTTCAGCCTCGTAAGTGCCTTAGATTTCGTTAGACATCGTATGCACACACACACACACTTTCTTTTTTTAGAATAGATATTCCTTATAAACTTGTTGAAAACGTAGTTGAAATTTTAAAATTTTAGGTTATTATTTTATTCTTAAAAAATGACTTTTTTTTATTTTTCAGGTAAATTAATGTGCGTAAAAAGTAAAAAAGGATTAACGGAGTAACAAATTTTATTTTTAAAATAATTTTTGAAATTTTGGAAAATATTTTGCAAATATGTCTAACTCTTCTAAAAGTTATGCGATAAATATAAATATGCACAATTATTTTTCAAAAAAGTATCATATAACACCCACTATATCCAATAATTTAAATTGATACAAAAAAAAAAGACTAAATATCCACGTCATATCCACCAAATATTGCAATTTTTGAATACCACTATTTCTGAATAAAATATGTATTTGATTTATCTAAGGAAGAAATTTGCAAATAAATAAGATGATGATTACTGTTCAGCGATACCCGAAAATCAAATGTTATGGCCGTTATACATCTATCATTAGTGCGTATTTAAATTTGAAGCAGACGTATATTAAAGTGAAAGTAAAGTAAAATATAAAAGTTTATAATACTGCTTTTTTTGTTACATGTCTAACAATAAATATCCTTTATAAACTTTTTTAAAATGAAGTTGAAATTTTTAAATTTTAGTTCATATTATTATTTTTAAAAATTATTTATTTTTATCTTTTAGATGAATTAATGTGAGTAAGGAGTAAAAAGTGATTAGCAGAGTAACAAATTACATTAAAAAAATTAATTTAAAAAGGTTTGGAAAGTATTTTGTAAATCTCTGTGATGAATTGAACTCTTCTAAAAAATATTATTAAAATTTATTACATAGGTCTTTCTTAATTTATTACATAAAGTCTTATTAAGATTTATTACGTAGATCTCTTTAAAGAACAGATCACCTAACTATACAATAAATTCGGCTTCAGAATAAGTAGTTACCGCTCATATGTAAGGCGTGTCCCACCGAAATAAACCCACAGTGATTTTGTGCTGTAATTGGACACGAAACAAACCAATAAGAACAAAACAGATACATTAAGAAAGTCTATATACAAATACATATTTACAAGAAGTAACTCACTCCCTGCCTTACCTGGGCAGGAAGAAAATGAAATTTTTAAAAAAGAGGGAGGGGAGGGGGGAAGTGTCCCACCGAAATAAAGCTATTACTGTTAATAGACAATATATCCGTCATGGCATGCCATTCCATGACATGCACCCGATTATCCAAAAAACATTCCCAGGGGGATTTTGCAACATGGATGGAGGTCCTGTCTTGCTTGAAAATCTAACTTAGTCCACCAATTCTCTTTGCAAATGGCAGTAAATGGTTTTCTAGCATTTCTTGGTAATCATTAGCCTTCATTCGGCCGGAGATGAAAGCCAGGTTATGTTTACCTCCATAGGCGAAGCCTCTCCACACCATTAATGAGCCTCCAACTTTCTGTCTTTTGGAGAAAATTTCGTCTTCTTTCCTCATGTCATACCAATAGAAAGGAAGTCCGTCTATCCCATCCAAATTATTTTTTTTCTCATCTGAGACTACGACACGATGCCACTGGTCCTTCCAGATTTGATGATATTTAGCCCAATCGGCTTTCTTTGCATGTGGATAGCTTTCAACATTGGCGACTGTTTCCTTTTTCTTATATCGCAAGATGCTTGTACGTTTTTAAATTCGTGACAGGGTTGATTTTGTCACAGGGATGTTGTCCTCTTTGGCCAACTGTTTTAGGGAAATACCACCTCGTGCAAGACAAAGCAAAACTTCTCTTTCCTGGCTGGAAGTCATTTTTCTGCACGTGCACCTCCTTTTTTAATACCCGTATGCATTTTTCTGATTTACAAAATTGTCTATTTTGGTTTTAAAGCTTTTGATTTGCTTAGATATTAGTCTATGTAAAAGACCTTGTCCCTTAAAAGCTGTTATTTGTCCTATCTCGAACTTTGATCTCCGGGTTTTCTTTCCCATTGCAATACTGCAAGAGAAATAGAAAATACAACCTTCTAAAGTCTGCACAAAGTTCGACTGGCACAGAACAAGTATTAGACAACTTCGACAACTTCCTGACGTCATAAACATGTTGAACTGCAGCAGCTCGAATGTCGATAGTTACCAATAAATACTAATTAATAATACAGTGGCTTTATTTCGGCAGGACACTTTTCCCCTCTTTTTTATACACATTCATCATTTTCTCCTACCCTGGTGGGACAGAGAGTGAGTTACTCATGTAAATATGTATTTGTATAAAGACTTTCTTAATATATTTGTTTTGTTCTTATTTACTTGTTTCGTGTTTAGTTACGGCACAGAACTACGGTGGCTTTATTTCGTTGGGACACACCTTATGTTGTTTATAGATTTTGGACGTTTCACATTTGAAATCCCTTATTTAAAATTTTAGTTCATTGTATTATTTTAAAAAGGGATTTCTTTTTATTTTTTAGATGAATTAATGTGAGTAAGGATTAAAAAATGATTAACGAAGTAACAAATTATATTTCAAAAAAATTAATTTTAAAAATTTTGGAAAATATTTTTTGAATGTCTGTGATGAATTAAACTCTTCTCAAAGTTATTATTAAAATTTATTACATAAGTCATTCTAAATTTATTACGTAAAGTCTTGTTAAAATTTATTTCATAAATCTCGTTAAAGAGCAGATGACCTAACTACGATAAATTCGACTTCAGAGTAAGAAGTAGTTACTACTCACATGTATATTGTTTATAGATTGTGCACGTTTCACAATTTAAATCCCTTATTTAAAATTTTAGCTCGTTATATTATTTCAGCAAAAGATTTATTTTTTTAGATGAATTAATGTGAGTAAGGAGTAAAAAGTGATTAACGGGGTAACAAGTTATATTTAAAAAAAATAATTTTAAAAATTTTGAAAAATATTTTCCGAATCTCTGTGATGAATTGAACTCTTCTAAAATTTGTTATTATTAAAATTTATTACATAAGTCTTCCTAAATTTATTACATAAAGTTTTGTTAAAATTTATTACATAAAGTCTTATTAAAATTTATTACATAAATCTCGTTAAAAATCCGATGACCTAATTACGATAAATTCGGCTTCAAAGTAAGAAATATTTATTACTCAAATGTATGTTATTCAAAAACATCTTTATTTATTTATTTATGACATATTTTGCAGTCATTTTGATAGCATAATATTCTGACGAACTGCTTGAAAAATTGTCCTAATCATTCTCCATTTATGGTTCTGAATGTATGCAGTCTTTTTAACTAAATTAATGGTTAGTTATTTTTACACTACGCAAGACATTCTTTTTACATCAACCAAAAATACAAGATAAAAATCAACTATACATCTATTACTAACAGCGCTAAAATTCCAATAAAACCACAATAAAATATTTTACGTTATTTCTATATTTATTATTTCTTCAATTTAATGTATGGAACTGAATTTCTTTGTAGTATAAACATAGAATATTATAAGAAAAATTTTTCGTGGAATTTATTTAGTTTGTTTTTCTTTATTTTTACAACCCTGATACATTATCGAAATTCACTTTTTTTAAAGTACAGTGAATTAAAAAATGTATGTTATTCTAAAATAAGTTAATGAATTTATAATTATAATGTTTAATTTTTTTTTTAGGAGATCATGAATTATAAATCTTTTTGCACATTCGGATGCAGTCATAATGAATTTATAAACATTGCTTCGTTTATTTTTTTTATTTACAACCTGCTTCTAGAGAATTTAATGAAATTATTTTTGATTCTCAACATATTACATTATATATAGATAAAATGTACTTTTAAAAAAATGTTTAAGGCTTTGCATTATTAAGGGTTGTTCAATTAAATTTTTAATGCAACTTCGCCACTGCAGTTTTTCTGCGGATAAAAAACAGAGAAACATTAAACTTTTAAAATACATTATATTAATGATCCACGTTTTCATTACAATAGCATAGTTTATTTACTTTTATGAATATTTCTCACAGTATAATATTCTTTTAAATTAAAAAATTAAAAAATATTGTCAGGAGAAAGTCAACGCAAACACAATTTACAATGTTATTAAAAAATACATAAATTCAACAAAGCTAATGAGCTTTCATATAAGATTTCATATAACCTACAAAATTTTAAGATAAATAAGACTACAAAGATATAAGATAAAAACTAACAGATATAAGCTACAAAGATCTTTAACATGTACTGTGAAATTTTGTTGAAACCCTAAAAAAAGAAAAAAAGATACTTTTATCTGTGTCATATACATTACAAAATATTTATGTATGATCATAAAAAATATATTATAAAATTTCTTTTACTTTCTTATATTAAATAAATAGATTTCATTGTAACGGGCAATCGTCGCAAAATAAAATATCAGCATTATAACATCAAAATGTAAACAGCAGCATTATAACAGTATTTTTTAAACATGAGTGAGCAGCCAGATTTTACAAAAAATCATACAGTTATTAACAAAAATCTTTTCGTATCGCTTCAGATCTAAACAAAGAGGTTATCACAAAAAATGGTGTGCTATCTTTGGCTTTAATCCAAGATCTAATCGAAATTGAACTATAAGTCTGATGCATTGCCTAGCTAAATTATGCAATTTTTGGATGCGAAAAAAAAAAGAAAGGAAGAAAGAAATGTGTATAACTATATACCTTTAGATAATTAACTAAATGTATTTTTACATCAAATAACTGTTTAATAGTAGGGCAATTTTCTCTAAAGGTATTCTTAATCAAAATGAAGCCGCTACAAGATAATGGTCATTGGAGTAAGTGAATTTTTCGCAATAATAAAAAAAAATCGACCTATCTAGAAAGCAATTTTTAATTGAAGAGCTTAGTGGTAGGAGAAGACATGTCACATTATTTTAAGTGTTTTACTATATGGATGAAGGCGTTTTGAAATAACCCGTCAAATGATAAACCTAAAATACTCCTAAAATAACTAAGATTCTCATTAGTCTTAATCATATAAATAACGCATTATTTTTCATATTGATTTACTTGCATATTTACTGGTTATATTATTTATATTTAATAATTTGAATAATATTAATAATTTTTGATAATTAAAAAATAAATGTTATAAAGTTATTTTGGAAACTTTTAGAACCAACTTTTAACATTTCAAACAACGTGTGCTTCTATGCAGAAAATAAATTAATAAAATTAAAAACAAGAAAATTTTCACTTCAATTTTTTTTTTATTCTATATTTCATGAATAACATCTTTTCCACTAAACTCAATTAAAAAATATTGCATACTGAAAGGCATTCCTATCATTAAGTGTTGCATATGAAATCCAAATAAGCATTTCAGAAACATTTTTTAAGTCATAAATTTTAAACTGAATATGTATATTTTCATCTCAAAAAAACTGCTTTTAGTTTGCTAAATCTAATAAACGAATAAAATACAAAAACCTTGTCAAAAACATTATAAAAAATATTAATAAATCCCACGACGATATTCTTTCGGAACGAAATATTAAATCGTTTCATCGTCAGATGAGGAGAGTTTCAGGCACTGTTTGAAGACAAAGAAACAATTATTTATAATCTCTGTGACATTTTTTTGAAAAAGTGTTTGCTTCCTATTTATCTGGTACTAATTTTTCGATGTTTGCTTACGTCTATTACAGTTTCATTTCACGATTTTATTTGATAAGCAGTAGGAAAACAGCTTTAATAAAAAATATTTTCTTTTGAAGGAATTCAAAGAAATTTTACAATAAAAATTGATTTAAGATATCCCTATTTAAAAAATTTAATGGAACGAACTGATTCGTACAATTTCAGAATTATTATACTTTGGATATTCTCTTATTTGTAAGTATCATTTATTACACTGACACAGCGATGGTGGGGGAATTCGGGGTTAAAATCCCTCCCGGGAGATATAAAATCTTATAAGATGCATACAAAAACAGCTTGCAAAAGAAAAACTATAAAGGTGTGAAAACCAAAGTAAAGGAAAGCATAAACAGGATAAAATTTTTACCATTCAACTGTTTAAAGGCTTCATAATAGAAGCCGTTATTTGAGAGAAAAAAATAATGAAAGTTACGAGCAATAGCTACGTGTGTTTTCCTCTCTCGTTTTTTTCTTTCATGAAACCTTTAAGCACACAATTGCTAAAATTATCTTGTTGTCGATGCTGCTCATTAAGTTGCTTTATATGTGACAAGCATTTACTAAACACTTCCTGATGAGCTTGTAATGCAACGAAATTGTTTATTTTATGAGTAACAATGGTGCAAAACACCTCACAGATGAGGATTTTGGCTGCACAAATGTTTATTAAGGTTTAATAAATGTAGAAGAATGTAAAAAATAGTTAAGGGGTCAGTGGACATTAAAAAACTAATCCTTGAATTTTGAATGGATTCATTTGAAAAATAGCAGACTTGTTAATGGCAAGCTCAAATATATTCACGATTTCGGGTAAAAATAATAAAGTTTTGAAATTTTTCATTTTCAATGCTTTTAAAATAACAAATAATTCTCATATTTTAAAGTGTCCCATGCGCAATTTTTTTCATAAAATACGACAATATTTAGTTATGAAATACTTTTTAATTTTATGGTGGAAATTCGCATGAATTGTAAAAGTTCTTATAATAAATCTTCTAGTAAATATATAAGTAAAAATAAATAAATATATATATATGTAATTATGCTTTTATTTCTTCTAAAAAGCAACTATATATTTTGACATACACATAACTTTTAACACTAAAATACCCCTGAAATGCAACATTTTATGCTAACATTTAGTTATTATTACATAGACGATATACAGTATACATTTCAAAAGAATTTGATAATTAGGAACGCGCATAGAATATTTCAAAAGTTAGAAATTTGCGAAATTTTCAATTTTGAAAAAACAGCGTTTTAAGTAACACAAACTGCATAAATATATGCAGTTTTTACAAATATAAAAGCTTACATCTCTGTAAACAAGCATCGGAATTGAAAAATTCTTTTTGCATCAGATAAATTTGAGCATCTAGTTCCATAATTTTTCAAATATAAAAAAAATCGATTTCTTTGTCAAACCTCGTGATTTTTAAAGTCCAGTGATCCCGTAATATTAATATAAATTCCCAAACAAGTCAAAAACAAAATATGTATAAAACAATTAATCGTTGTAGCGACTACGATAAGGCGACAAAATATCATATGAATTTATAATATTTATCCAATTCTAAAAGTACGAGTATTCACCATCCGCATGAAAAATATGACCCCATTTTCTCAGAAAGTCAGTATGATGTTTCGTGCCAAATTAAATGACCTTAAAAAATTTGGATCTATTACTGGACAAGAGCCAACTAAAAGACATTGTGACTAAAATTGGGTTTATTACCTTATCAAAAGAAAATTGAAGTTTTAGCAGTAAAACAGAAGGAGTAATCATGAAATATACATTATTTTACTCGAGATTTTTTTTTTTTGAAATCTATGTAAAAAATTTAAAATAAAGTTCTTAAAAGTTACTCCGAACGACTAGTATAAAAATAATTAAATAACTCAAGAATACCATACAAACTTTTTAAGATTGGGTCATGCAAAATACTTCAGAACGGATGTTTTTTTTTTTTTTTTTTTTTTTGAATCATCTTATTGTATATATTTTATTTTCATGGCAGATTTTACAAGAAATATAAATAAATTTTATCTCTTAAAATCACACATTACTAGTAAAATATCGTAAATGTACATGCATTTGAAAGGGAAACCAAATTTCCGTAACTGTGTTTCACTCAATTCTTTTTATTTTGGGTATTAAGAATAACTTTCCCTTTTTAAGTGCATTCGTTATGATATACATACGTAGCAACTATAGTCGTCGTCTGGTCTGTCCGTCTGACTGTCCGAATATAACAGTGCAAACAAATACACAACCGAATGGTTTGAAATTTTATATATGTAATCGTCGAAGAATTTTGTCGAGTCATTTCAAATTTTAGGAAAAATCAAATCAAAACTCAAAAAGATATTAATAAAAATTTTCTTCATTCTGTTAAATCCTATCATACGCAATTAATTCAGTGATATCCCATGATAGCTAATGATTCAAGGTTGCCATGGTGATTACGTCCTATTTAAGATGGAGCATATAATTTTCGTATTATTGATGTATAATATATATAATCGTAATAAATTTTGTATTCATGCATTGCATGAGTTCAACAGTTATTGCATTAAGATGTAAATATTTATAAAACTAGTTATAGTACGAACGCACCTCATTTGCCACGTTTGACGTACAATGTCCCACTTGTTTAAATAGCTTCTGGAAATTCATGTACTATCGTAACTCTTAAAGTATTAATTATAAACAAGACAGCATTCGCCTTTTATATTATTCCTAGTATTACAAAAGTATGAAAATTTTCAACGTTGCACCTTAAATAATTATCAGAATAAATATTTATTTGGAGCTTTTTTTCTAAACAAGACAATAGCTATATTCAGAAGAATTTGAAATATTTAATTGCTTTCTACTATTTTTTTTTCTCTCTTTTAACACTTTCCAAGATAGTTGAGAAATGTTTATGCATTCAGATTGTCTGTCTGTAACTGTCGTAAATATACTCGAATTTCTCAGAAATTTTAATATATATTGACATTTACTATGGCATGATCCCTGCCGAAAATGAAGACTATAGCATTTATAGTTCATTTAAAGAGACAGCCAAAAGTTATCCGTTACATTAAGGCCAATGAGAAAAAATCGTTTGATGTGCATTTTAATGATGTTGCATCATTTCAAACCTAATGAAATTGGTATAGATTTATGAAAAGCACCAATACATACATTCTGTGGAATACGGGGTGCAAATAAATTATTATATATTTGCAAGGCCACACAAAAGAATTCCAATAAGTAATGATCTACGGAGTTAAACTGTTTGCAGTGTATTTTAGTTATGTTACACTATTTAAAATATGCTTAAATTAATATACATTACTGAGATTTTCTATAGAAAAATACTTCTTGTAGAATATCATGTGCATATCATTTATCGTTAACAGTGAAGTTTTCTTAAAGTATTCTGGAAGTGTTGGAAAGTGTTTCATAATCTATGCTTGACACATGATTTATCTTTCTTGTTTAATTTACAAATAAACGTATCCCACTGATCTTGTCAGTGTGCTAGGGTAATGGGGGAAATTTGAAGATAATTTAACTTACTAAAATATTCAACCACCTGTTAGAAGGTAGAAAACACTGGCAAAATTTTATGATCGATGAGAATTGTGTTTGAATTTATACGAATTATAAACTTTTTCAAGTGTATCATCTTAAATATTTGGACAGAGCGCTACTTCGAATAAAGTACGCAGATTTTACTCTAAATTTTTAAAACTCTCTACTTTGTATTTACTTATTTTTTTTTCCTAAATTTTACTCTTTATTTAAATATTTACATGGACGCAAAACAGATTTCAGATACAGTACCGTCTCCGGAGTGATTATTGCTAGTGATAATTGCTAGGAATTGATTTTCAGTTATGATATACCTATTTAGGTTTAACTAAATTTTGCATATTACGGGGTATATATAAATGCCATTTATCATATATAGGGCTACATAAAATAATTTGTATGCATTACTGAATATGAGCGTTAATTGCTTAAAGGTGGTATTTAATTGAGTTAAAGCTAAACTATATTTAGCTTAACATGTGGCGTATATAAGAAGTCTGTATGTAATATACAGGGCTATACAAAAGAATTTAAGTATTTTTCCACAAGAAGTAATTTTCAGGCTGTGTGTGTGGTAATTTCAGAATCCTTTTTTTCAAATACGTTATGTATTTTCTAAAACGATTATTTAAGTATCTTATTTACGTTATTAAGCAGTGAATTTTTCTTAAAGTATTCTGGAAGTGTTGGAAAGTGTTTCATAATCTATGCTTGACACATGATTTATCTTTCTTGTTTAATTTACAAACGTATCCCACTGATATTTTCAGTGTGCTAGGGTAATGGGGGAAATTTGAAGATAATTTAACATACTAAAATATTCAACCACCTGTTAGAAGGTAGAAAACACTGGCAAAATTTTATGATCGATGAGAATTGTGTTTGAATTTATACGAATTATAAACTTTTTCAAGTGTATCATCTTAAATATTTGGACAGAGAGCTACTTCGAATAAAGTACGCAGATTTTACTCTAAATTTTTAAAACTCTCTACTTTGTATTTACTTATTTTTTTTCCCTAAATTTTACTGTTTATTTAAATATTATGCAATTTGAATATTAGCATTTTAAATAATGAAGTAAAACATAACTTCGAACGGAGAAATACTTTCTGCGTAAAATAAAGTTGGTCTATCGCATATATTTTTAGTTATTGGTGAATAGTTTTTTTAACTGAATGCATTGATTCTTCTTTCATTCTTATGTGATCGAAGTTACGGGTAAGAACTAGTTTTTTTACACATGACACATTGAGAAGGGGTCTGTCTTATATAATTCTATTTAAAAGAAGGGCAGAATAGCTTAAAATCCCTAGATCACCTCCTTTACAACCTCTGCTTTCCAAAAACATCCTGCGAGTTCAGTTACTAATGCATTATGTAACAAAAAACTATTATTCAATACTTATTAATAGTAGCTATTTCTTTTAAGTGTTATTTCATTTATAATAGTGATATTTTATTCAATTCTCTTCATTTGGATCAATAGAGTATGCAAATAATAAATATATAACCGTATATGTACTCATATATCACTGCAAACAACAACAAAAAAATGCAAAAATAAAAATGTTTTAGTCATTGATAACGGTATCATTAGGGAGAGGAAGGGGCGGGGCTCCTGGGATAACGTATGATATCGTAAGAGAGGGGGGGGGGGGTCCAAAATTACTAAAACATTGATAACGTTATATGTGCACAGCCCGCAACGTTTAATATATAGCACTTATGATCTATAATTACTCCTGAAGGACATTACGACATTCTATCAGATGTCTTTTATGAAAACCATGCCGGTAATGGCGAATTGAATTGCGAACTGGTTACATCGCAATTGAAAAGTTTAAGAAGATCAGCGTCACGAAGAAACCATTGAAGCAGATGCATCACCGCTTCGCTTGCTTCAGTCAGTATAATAAATAAACGTCTTTTTTTTATTTAAAGTAATTAGCTCCTTAAATTCAGGAACATGTTTTTTGCAGCATCCCTCTTCAAAAAGTGTTTTCTTCAGATATTAAACTTATTTAAGCAGAATTCTTATTAAGTTCTATTATTATTTGTAATAAATCATAACTTTTTGAAAGGCAATAAAAATTTAATTAAATGATGCTCATAAGCTAATTTTTAATACCCTTGCGTGCAAGAAGCAATCAATTCCAATTATTATTTCCAATAGGTAGTAGACTTTAATATTCTCGAGGACCATAATATGATTTCGACAGAAACCAGACGCATAATTTACAACAATGACTTGACAGCCAGACGCAGCAAAGACAAAACATTTTTTCAATACTTTTGAAGATTGTCAGCGCAATGGGAAAATATGCTTTTTGTAAGATTATTAAAATTATAAACTTTTCAAAAGTCATCAAATATTTATGCTGAAATATGAGACTTATTTAAAACACATATTTTTAAAATGAACTTTATCGTTTGATAAGTGATATTGAGACAGTACCTAAAAAATTGGTCAAAATATCAATTTTTTTAATTTAAGCTTAAATTATAGATATAACCCTATTTGCTAAATTAGTGTGTAGGAAAACTGAACATTGTGTAAAGTGGTGTATTTTATTGCAGTTCAAAGGGTTCATTTTCACAAATGAAAACTTTAAATGTCGTTTTCTCAATGTTTATATTTCCTTCGTTTTCGTACATTAAAAATGGGAATGCTTTTTTGTATTTCAGATAGAGGTTTAAAACATTTTGTACATGTTCTTTCTTATGTATGCAATAAAAGTGTGACTGAAATTAGCATTGTAGTTTTTAACTTATTTTTATGTAAATAAAATTACATGAAGAAGCCTTAGGTTTCATCGGTTTTCATTATATATGAGCAGAGAGTCGTACCCGGGCTTCCCGGGTTACAGAATATAGGTGGAAACCAATTTTTTTAAATGAAAAGTAATATTTTTTTTACATGCAATTTATTTTTTAGATTGCCTACTAAAAATAAAAAAAGCATTTTTCATATGAAAAATATGAGTTATATAATCAAATAAACTTTTGAAATTTATCAAAAGCGATTTTTTTCGTATTAGCCGCATAGTAAGAGTTATTAGCCCAAGATTTTGTTGCTTACGGCATCTTTTTATTTTTAGATAATTTCAGAGCTTTAAGCGCATAGTTCAATTACATGTATGTTAAATTTGTTTTTTACTTATTTTATTTATTTAATCATGGAGTAAGTTTCATTTTTGTTTACGGAATATTAGTCGTAAGAAAATTATGAACACTTTATGTTGCTTTAAGGGCAAACGGATTAATCTTTCTTAATCGAGCTCCAAGCGATAGAGATAAATTTAAAATTTAACCTCTAATACCCGCAATCTTTAACACTTTTTAAACACAGACCTTCAAAACAACACTTTTTAAAAAATTGGTATTTTAATTTGATCATTTTAGAATGATTTTAACTCAAAACGTGAATCACGATTGTCAGCAAAATTTTTGCATGTGAACAATCGCACTCTTAACTCGACATTCTAATCTCAGAACCGGAGAGTAAAAATTGCCGTAATTTATGTTTTTTTCACGCATTTGTGCTAAAAACTTTGTTAGCTTGTTTTATCTAAGAAAATCATCGTTTTCTTTTAAACATGACGTCATTTTCACTTACTTAAACATTTCACCTAGTGTTTGAAACTTAGTACACATACAGAAGGGGGAAAAATATATATGGAAACCTTATGAGAAAAATAATGGTTTTCAAAAGCAGTACGTAATTTTTCGTTCAAAATAATATGTCTCTAGCTAGGGGGATCTGCCCCCTGCAAGCTACGCTTGCCAACCCCCGTTCAGACACCGCAGAATCTAAAAACACGCTAATCTGATCGGTTTTAAAAATATTATAGAAGATTGAATTATTCTGAAAAAAGCTGTGCAGATCTCCCTGTAAATGGGTTTCCATTCAATTTCCTATTATGTCAAAAATTTAAGGCCGAATCAGTTGCTGTTAAGACATCCAATGGTTGTTTTCGTGTTTGATTAAAGAGGATCAGTTAAACATTTGAAAAGAACCTAAAATAAAATGATTTAAGTGTACAGAGTCTTTGTCTCCCGGTATTTTAAAACAATTTCTATAACAATAGCCACAGTCATGTGACTATCATCAACAGTTCCGGGCGAACCACTTCGCTTTTTATATTCCTGGTGCCATTTTGGTACTTTAATGTTAGCCAGGTACAGGTGATAAGTCGCCAAATATTATTTTATCGCCATCATTTCATCTATATTATAATAGTCCAAGTCATGTCACTGCCATAAATAAATACACTCTGATCCATTCGCTTTTCATATGAAAGTTTGGCCCAGATATCATATACGGCCGCATATTGGCGCGATTTTTTTTTCCGACTCTAATTTGGGGAAAACATCAACAGCATAAACAATAACATCCGGCTTACCAAATCAAGTAAAATAACGATACTATGGCGCCATTTAAGTACCCGTTGCGTATATGACATTGGCGTCAGAAAAAAATTGCGGCAATTTGGGTCGGTATATGACATCTGTGCCGAAAGTTTTCCCTTTTGATTAAAAAATCAAATTTCTTTTTCGAATAAAACTACATAAAAGTTTCAATGGCCGCAAAGAATTCTTGGTACTGTTATGCTAGCCGGGTGCAAATCTCGCCAATAGCTATTTTTCAACTGGCAAGTTGGCATTTTTTTTTTTTTCGAGTGGTAAATTAAAATATTGCTTTGAAGTTTAAATTAAATGTCATCGTATGTTACATCATTTAATATTTGGCCAGATGTCATACGCACCTGGTTTGGCGTGATTTTTTTTAACGAAAATTTGGCGAAAACCTCGTTTTCGAATACCAGTTACATATGTATTTTTGGTACTACTTAGTTATCACGTCGACCAAAAATCTATCACCAAACTATAAGATTAAATGCCAATAATGGTTGATCGTAAATGTCACATTCACTTGACTTTAAGCAAGTTACACGTTTTATTTGTATATTTATCAATATTATACTATTTTCTTTGTTCTTTCGTTATTTAAAATAAAAATTATGTCAATTTGTATAATTTGGCGGGTGGTTTGGCGATTTATATAATTTGGTGAAATGGGTCGCCGGAATAACTAAGTAGTACCGTATTTTTTAATTATTTTCTATTATTTTTAAAGGAAAATAACAAAAAAAAATTAACTATAGAACAAAACAATTTATGTATTTATTTATTTATTTATTTATTTATTGTACAAGAAACATACGACTTGTGTGCGCACACAAGAAAACAATTAAATAATTTAAAAAAAGAAAATAAGGTAAATAATCATTTACTATTAAATAAACAACAATAGCCGGGTTACCATGTGAAGAATTTCAAGTTATTCCACAATTAAATCACAGTTCACGAAATTGTTATAGGGAGAGCATTATTATAAGAAGTCAAGATTCCATTTAAATCATATTAAAGTCATCATATTTCACAAATAAAAGTTTTTACTTTTGTGTTTATCATTTGTAAATAATCATCATCACTAGAACTTTTTGTAGATTATTATTTACAGTTCGAATATATACATAATGTATATTATTTACATATTTACAGATGAAACATATTTAGTTGCTTTGCTCCTTCTAGAAGTCATGATTCTAAATACAATTAAATTTCCAGCAACTATTTTCTTCTATTAAGAAGCTATAAAGAACAATAGCATGATTTTATGCTCGAGATAAATTTTCTTTTTAAAATTAAAACAACATTTCTTCTAATTTTAGAAGACCAAGAGAAAAAATGCAGTCTACTTACTGCGTTCATATTTTACATTCACAAAACCAACTAAAAAGAAACAAGAAAGAAAAAAATGTTTTTTAATATCAATTCTCTCAAACGTCACGTGATCCTTCGCGGCGCCCGCCTGGCTAAGAGAGGCCCGCGAGAGAAGATTGCAAAATATTCCACACCATGTCAACCAAAATAATGCCATTTTGGTGCCAATTAGGTAACCCGGTGGGTATATGACATCTGTGCCTAATATTTTTCTTTTCATTTCGTTTAAAACAAAAAATAAAGAAATGAAAGCCATTTATTTAAATGTTTCAGTTTGTATTAAATAAATGATAATGAAATACAAATTGAATTATGAAGAAAATTAACATGATACATTTCTTAGCATATATTTAAGGGGGGCCAAATTTCTCGCCAAATTAGTTAAAAATAGTAACCTTTTCTAAAATCTGAAAAAAATATATCTGTTTGATTAAAATTTGAGTTGCCATTATTAGAAAAATACATATAAAATTAGAAAAAAAATAATATTTCCAAAACTAATTCGAATTTAAAAATTCTAATACCAGTTTTGAAATCTGCGGATCAATATTGATTTTTGGTGTTAATTTCAACGCAAAGTATTCCATATTTTAGGAGAAATCGCCGTGAAACATAATCAGTTGTTTAATCAGTCGATTCCAAGAATCGTTACATTTCAGCCGTTTCATATATTCGTTTCATAAATTCGTTTTAGGATTTTATATATATAGGGTAAATAAGATTTTGCACGATTAAACCCTATACAAAATTTTATCAACAATTTTGAATTTTCATCAGATAATCACATGAATAAAGATAAATAAACCTCATTATTTCTCTCTTCTCTGCAATAATGAAAGCTATCTCATTACCATTATTTTGAAGAAGTTTCATAGAATACTTTTTAAATTAAAATAAAATAATGGGATATTAAAAAGAATAATAAACAGCTAGTGCGGGCACATCTACAAATGAACAGCTTTCAGTTAAAAAAATTATTAGTAAATTTGGTTCAGCAGTAATCTCAGGGCAGACGACAAAAAAACATTCTTGTGTTTTAAATATATAGATAATAAAAAATTGTGAAAAATTAAATTAAGCAAATTATGTTATTTTGATAAAATTACAGTAACATATCTTAAAGAATAGCAATAAAATTTTATTAGTAGGCAGAACTTTGGGAAAAAACTTGGGGAGCCTGTATTATTTTAAACCTCCAATTACTGCCTATATCTTCTTTGATTGCTTGTCTAACTCGGCGAAGCGAATTCATCCAAGAAAGAATAATCAAGTTCTGTAATACAAATCGCTATTTTTCGGACAAAGAGCATGCACACTGTGTGTTACTGCTCTTCCATAAAGTCACTCTAAATGTTTGTAAAACATTGCGTTTTATCAGTGTGTGATTTCGATAACGTTATTTTCAAAGATAAAGCATTTTCACCTGTGAAGATTTGCAGAGCACCTGGGATGAAAATGACGCACTTCTATAAAACATATTTCAGTTTTAAGAATTGAAGTACACGCTTCTTTTTATAAAATGACGTCAATTGCATTAGCTAAAGTATCCCATTTTTACGATCCAGTCTTAAACAACATCTATAGAACGGTATGCAAAAGACATCATTATCGGAAAATAATACACTAACCCAGCAGAAAACAATGGCGTCATTTAAGAAGGTTGGCAAAACAATCTCGGATATTTAATGATTTATATAACTTCATTTTTTTGTTTATAATAGCTCCATGTTTTATCAGAAGTCATTCATTTATATTTTTTCAAAATTTGGAAAATGTAATTACACACGGACTAATAAAATTGCATTTTTTCTAGATTTTTGATACGAGTTAAGTAAATGCGGGGAAAATAAGTCACACAAATACATTTTTGGTTAAAATACATTTTTGTAAAGAGAAAGTGTTGTATTGTTTGTAAAGTTAAATTTCAATTAACTAAAAATCATTTAATTGATAAATAAAAACGAAATAAACTCAAAACTCACCGAGTTTTATAACAGATGATATTCTTGACATTGCACGTATTTTAATTTCAGTTTTTTTTGATAAAATGGCAGCAAAAAGATACAGCAATCTACTATTTTCCTTTCTTCCCTTTACTTTCAACAGAAATGGAGTACTTCAGTTGCCACGATTACAAAAAAAGGAATAAAAACAACAAAAAATTAATATCTTAAAATTAAATTGATATATAGCTTTCAAACAAATTGTATTTAAAAGAGCATTTTTTTCCTTATACGACGGTGTAAATATTTAAAATGCGCGAAGTTTAAAATTTTGCAGTAGAGAAAATTGCTAAACCAAAATTTTATTCCAAATTTCAAAGTATTGCCATTCGCAAAATGACGTATGCGTTACGCACAGATATGTTTTTCCTTTATAATATGGATAGTAAACATTTTAATCTACTGTTACATATATCTAAAAATTCGTGCACAGTCGCGTACTACGGAAGTTGTTCACACATTTTTGTAATGATTTTGGAAAAAAAAATATAAAAAAAGATAAGAATTTTATTTCAAATCAATATATAAATATCAAGGTTGGTTTTGTTGAACTACACAACAATCTTCCAGAGTCTGTCCGATGTTTTATCAGAGTACCTCTTATAAAGATCTTGTTTTAAAAGTCAAAGTACATGTTAATCCATTGGAGACACGTGCTAATTAGACACACGGAATAATTGGGTGGGATACATTTAAATGGAACAGTCGCATCCTGGTTTCATTTCTCTTTCAAAAAAAATAAATATATATATAAACCAGTCTGATTTAGAGGTTTTGCAGGTAGCCTTATCCTGGTGGAACGTAACAAAATGAAGATTGTTTGGGTAAGATTGTAGCGGATTAGCGACTTGCTTATAAGGGCTCTTTAGTATTTTGAGTGTGAGAGTGAATTGAAACAGCGCGTGAATTGAAACATCTGTTATTTTATGCAGATTAGGCTCGTCGCTCAGTCATCAGAGTATATAAGGCTAAGCGAAAATGTGTGTCTTCAGATTTGGGTCGTGATCAACAACTTGAGTCGGAGGATTTATAGTGGGTGTGTCTGCCACATGAAGTAAAGTTGAAACCTTCTTGCGCGCTGATCTTCAGATCTTAGAAATATTTATTTAGATTTTTTTTATCGTGAATTTTGACATTGATAGTAAAATATATGATTTGTGAGACCTTAGAGCTTCATATACCGTTTCATTTATTGATTGATAAATGTTTAAATTTCATTATGTCATATAAGCTGGAAACAAATACTGAGCTATTTATAATTTAAGTACAAACGGATTTATTTTACGTAATCATCTGCACGCAAGATATACATAGATTTTAAAAAAATCATGCCTGAAAATTACTTTAAAAGCAATAAAAACTTAGCAGATAGCGATACATTTTTCAAACAAATTGAGATACAGTTTTAAAACAAATTTCATTTGAAATGACATTTTCTCCCTATTCGACGATGTAAAGTTTTAAAAGGTGCGACGTTTAGAAGTATTGCAGTAAAAGTTATATTTAATTGTTTTGTGTTACCACTGTGAAAATAATGTCAGCGTTACGCACGGACACGTTTGTTCTTTATAATACAGACTAGAAAGGTAGCCCGTCAAAAATGACGGAAATTTAGATATAAAGATATATACAACTCATGTGCAAGAATATGAGTTTTCTCGCTTGTTCCGCAGTGATAGATGAAAATAACACATTTAAAGAACGAAACACATTTATGAAAAACTGTGTACAGTAGAAGACCACTAATCTGCACAGTTTGGTTCCAAGTGTTATGCAGATTTGAGGCTTTTTGCGGTCATGTCTATTCAATCTTTGTTTACATTTTTTAAAATTCATATATTGGACAATTTAGATTGTTAATCCTTAAAAATAAATAAATTTCACACTTGAAGTAAGGTAAAAACTATTAAATTATCGTATACGATTTCATGAAATGGTATTATATGGTATTATATGTGTGTGCTTCACGATCTTGGTTACGACGTTGGCGAAATTGGCTGCAACTTGTCATAATCCTAATAGTGTCGGCCGCTATAACAAAAATGTAACCAGTTTTTAGCAAAATTTCTAATATAAATTAGTTTTCAAAAACTTGTGTAAAATTGCAGGCCGTTCTCATGTTATGTCAGTCCTAAGAATAATATTTCTGACACTGAAGAGTTTCCATGTATATATGAAATTTAGAAAAGCTTCTCCAAAAGAAAGGTCCTGAAATGACATTGTAATTCCTCTAACTTCAAAGTTTAATCGGGCCCTGATGTTGTTTACTGAAATCTAATGAATACAGTTATTTTGAATATTACAACAGAATTAAACAGTTTAACTTATTTAACTTAAACCCGCTGTTACTTCCCGATGTTATTTTTTACTATTAAGAAGGAAAATTATTTAAATTTTTCAGATCATGCATTTATAATTTTTTTCCGTCTTTAATAACTAAATAATGAAAAAATATGCTTTTGTTCTGAGCTCATAAATATGACAATAAAATAATGTAACTAAGAGACATTGAAAATTAAATCTTTGTGATTTCAAACCATAAACAAACGATACCGCCACCATCTTACCTACTATGATGTCATTAGAATATTGTCCATTGATTGTTGGAGAACTTACTTTATGAATGATTACCTCAATGATTTAAAAAATTTTTAAGTTTCACGATGAATGAATCACTTGTGTTTGTTTAGGTTTATGGAATGAGATATTAAGCTGTGAACCTATTTTCAATTAAAGTTATCCAAGGATATATGTATTTTTAATTGAAATTAAAAACAATGCTTTGATCTCGAAAGAAAAAGTTTTAGTTTGTATAATTGGTTATTTCTGTTAATTATTTAGGTACTTTTCCATTATAGCGCATTTTTAAAAAAGCTTCGCGCAATTCGGGCATCAGAAAGTGAGATATGTTGCCAAAATATATAAACAGCTATGAAAACAAATCTAATGAACTTTTATTTTTGTTTATATATGCACTTATATACATAAAAAATCGTTTCTAAATATATATAATATTTTTTTATATACAAATTACGGCACAGATTTCAGATATGAACCGGGATACCTAACTGGCTCCAAAATGGTGTTATTTTGCCTGCTATGGTAATCCGGCTATTGTTTTTTATTTATTAATAAATTGTTTATTTACTTTGATTTTCTGTTTTTAATTATATAAACTGTTTTGTTCTATAGCTATTTTTCAAACTTTTATTTATTTATAGTTATTTCCTTTTCAAAATGATAGCAAATAATTTTAAAATATATAAGTAACTGGTATTCGAAAGCGAAATTTCTGCCAAATTTGCGTCAGAGAAAAATCACGCCAACCCCGATGCGTATATGACATCTGTGCAAAAAATTACGGCACAGATGTCATCTTTGCCCCATATTGGCACGATTTTTTTTCTGACACCAATGTCATATACACACCGGGTACTTAACTTTCGCCAAAGTGTCGTTATTTTGCTTGATATGGTAACCCGGATGATGTTGTTTATGCTATTGATGTTTTCACCAAATTGGCGTCGGAAAAAATCGCGCCAATATGGGGCGAATATGACATCTGTGCCAAAATTACTTCTGTTTATTATAAAAAATGGGTAAATAGCTTTTTTTACATTAAATAAAGGTACTTGTTAGTTATCTCGTTGACGAAATTACTGTCGCCAAATTGTAAGATTAAATGCCAATAATGGTTGACATTAAACATGATCATGTGTTTCTTACGTCATCAAGCGATTTTTAATTCGACGTTATATTTGTATTTTTATTAATGTTTTGCTAATTTAATTGATCTTTCGTTGTTTAAAATAAAAATTATGTCAATTTGTATAATTTGGCGAGTGGTTTGGCGATTTATATAACTTGGTGAAACTGGTCGACGGGATAGCTAACAACTACCTAAATAAATTACATACATATGAAAAAAAATTGCTTGTGAGTATAAAGCAGTAAATAGGTTGTCAGAAAATACGTTGGCAAACTTCTTTCTCACCAAGCAACTTTTCTCCGAAGTATTGTACATAAGCAATGATTGATAGAAATGCATTTTTAATTATGATATGCCCTTTTATGTTTCACTACATTTATGCATACTATACTGTGTTTATAAATGCTACAGTTGATATGCAGGGCTACACAAAAGAATTCGTAAGGGTTACTGAGTATGAGAGTAAATTGCTTAAAGGTGGTTTTTAAAGGAGTTATGCGTTTTTACGCTGAACTGCATTTAGTTTACTAAGAAATGTTTGTAGAATATAGATAAAATGATATACAGGGTCACGCAAAGAATTGGATATATAACCGTCTATGGATGATAATATCTGGAAATGTGATTTCAGTAGTTTTAAGAGTTGTTTAAATTAAATTTTGGCTAAATAGTGGCATGTAATAACGATAGTATTGGCTATGGACGGTACCTGCTGAAATCAATTTTTAAAAAATTTTATGCGTCTTCTAAAATGTTTACTTAGTTATCTTATTTCCCCAAATAACGAAGTTTTCTTAAAACATTCAGGATGTGTTGGAAAGTGTTTCATATTCTATGCTTAACGCATGATTTTTCATTCTTCTTTAGTCTTATTTTGCATTTATTTTATTCTTAAATTTTTAGTCTTATACTGCTTTATAGAAACTTTGGCACAGTTGTCATATACGCCAATTTGGCGAAAACATCAACAGCATAAACAACAATATCCGGGTTACCATGTCAAGCAAAATAACGACACTTTGCGCCAGTACCCGTTGTGTATATGACATTGGCATCAGAGAAAAATCGCGCCAATATGGGGCGTATATGACATCTGTGCCGAAACTTTAATATTTAATTTTTAAACCCTTCGCTCCACACCCCTTACATATAGTACAAACTATAACACAGATAGCGTAAAATAATAGACAGTTTGGTACTTTTCCACTGTAGGAGATTTGGCGTTTTTTTAAAAAAAGCTTGGTGTAATTTGGGCATGAGAAAGTAAGATTTGGGTTCTTTTCCGTTATACGAATACCTTTGTCGCCAAGCGTAATAGATGGCGAAAAATGAAAATCACGTGAATTGAAGCATTTGAAAAATAAAAGAAAAAACGGTACTTTTCGGTTAGCCGGGCGCCAGTGTTATATATTTCTTATCAAATGAAAAGATGAATGTAAATACTTAAATTTTTTTCAAATAGTACGTAAATTCCAAAACATATAAATCATAATCGTAATATATTTCTAGGCTCGCCCTGAAACAATAGGGTAGCCAATTGTGATTGGTAAAGAATCGCCATCTTAAATAATCATAAATTTTCACAGGCGGTCCGGGGACACGGCACTTGCCTCTTGTGCTCTCTTCGGCGTGTCAGGCGGGTCGTTCTGAAGTCTTCTTTCCCGGAGACTGGGGTTCTGGGCTTGTTTCCGCAGGTAGTAAAACTTTTCCCTGCCCTGGGCTTGGGGGTTACACCTAACCATAAGCCAAAAGCGGGTTCCCAGGGTGGTTGCTTACTTACTTACTTACTTACTTACTTACATATATATGTATATATAAATGTATGTATATATACATATATATTTACATATATCTATATGTGTATATATACAATATGTGTATATACATATATATTTATATTTACATATTTGTATGTATATAAATATGTATATATATAGCACTGGCGCCCGGCTAACCGAAAAGTACAGAAAAAACATTGTCGATACTAAAGTGAGCATTTAAAAAATATAACATTTGAAAATTCCAGACTTTTACGAACTATTTCATTAAATCACAATTATATACTTAAAATAAGTGAACAAATAACTGTTATAAAATAAAGCAATAAAATAAAACTCATATTAAACTGCTGGCATAAAATTACAAATATCTTTTAGCATTTTGAAATAATTGGCGCATTAGCATACATTTTGGCATGGTGTCCGTATAACGGAAAAATATCGAGATTTGTTGTCAAATCATATAAACAGCTATGAAACATGAATATATGAAAACAAACTTGATGGCGTTTTTGTTTGTTTTATATGTTTATTTTATATGTATATTATTGATGTTTTTATGTACAAATCACATCTGTTTTATTTATAAAATTAGAGAAACGTCTTTTTTATATTAAATAAATCGTATAAATATCGAAAAAAATGCGTGTGTATATAAAATGAAACAGTGGATAGGTTCCCGGAAAATATGTTGCCAAATTTCCTTTTTCGCCAAGGCATCTATGCTGGAAAAGTACCTAAAGCACATTAAAATCGCGCAGTTAGGAGCTCACACAGTACAGCGTCGTCTATTGGCGGTTATTTTATTAGTAGCATCGGGAGAAAGATGTAAAGATGTACTTTAAATATTCACTCATAGATTTTGAAGAATATCTTAAAAGAGCGGAGTTTAAATTAAATTTCGGTGACCTCCTTTATGAAAGATTAATGGTTTTTTAAATGGGAATTTCGCCAAATTAGCCAGCTATCACCAAGTTGGCTAACATTTGGCGCTACTGTGGTAACCCTGCATTAGTTTTTTTCAACAATTGCTCATTTCAATGAGGCGGTTCTACCGGAATCGTGAGGGACACACAGAGACTTGGATTTTATATAAATAGATATCAATGTATTTTGTTTTTTTAACTGATATTGAAATTTTGCATTACAATCTTCATTATTAAACCTACATTAATATGTTTAGCATTTTATGTCACTTGAAATTAAATTTTTACTGAATGTCTTCATACCAGGCATACCACATTTGAAATATCCGCCAAACAGACGAACTAAAATAATTAATGGCTACACAATGATAAATTTTGCTAAAATTAATTATCAGTGCGAATTCATATGTTTTCAGTGTTGCACAGTTAGTCATCAGTTATTTTATCATTGAAGTAACTACCATCAGTAGAATAAAATTCTTTAGGTAATCTGTCTAATATGTAAAAGAAAATTTTTCTGTAACAGCTGCTTTTCGTGAGTAATTAATGTGTAAAAATGAGCTAATTTTCTATTTGAGTTTAATTATTGATATGTTTTTACATTTTGATAGTTTCTGTCCGAAATCAGAACACAAGTAATAGCTTTGAAAAACAGGAAATCAGTGCAAATCACATCATAAATTATATTTACGGTATGTGCTAAAAATATGTCTGCTGATAAAAATGTAAATGACGTTTTAATTAAAATGGCATATTTTGTCCAGTAGCAGATAAGAAACTGGAATTCGAAAATCATCTTGAAACTAGATACAATGAAAAATATGTAACTTGACCACGAGTCATTTTCTGGTCAACTTAAACAAATCAGAAATTTATTAAGGCACCAAATTTATAAAAGCAATGTTTGGTACATTCTAAAATTGGTCAACCTAGACTGATGACAAACATATAAGTGTGACAATATTGACAGATTTTACTGTAGTCCAAACATAATAAAAGATTCATCAATTCTGGTACATAAAGATGAGACGTAATGCAGCTATTTTGTATCTGATTAGTATTAATTATAAAATCATAAATCATATTATTTTCAATTTTACTGAAAAAACATTCAAATGCATATAGACCCAGTAATTTGAATTATTAATGTAAAAAAATCTAAATTATGTGTTAATACAAAAATTTTTTAAATCTTCTATTGATCAAGAACTGCAATTTAAGCCAACAAGAATAATATAGAACGGTGCATTTATACATATACTAAAAAATATTGTATATGTTCCAGTAGCGTTTATTTAAGCAAAAAAAGTTCGTATTATTCGTATTTGATATTTTCCTTTTAAAAAAAGTTTTCCCTTTGAACCTTTGGTCCCTGAAACTGCTCTTTCTTTAAATAGAAAAACGAATAAAGGTCGGTAGATGTAGTAATATGTTGAAGTTCATTTTAGTGATACAAATAAAAAACACTTCTAAGAATGTACAGGGATTGGTAGAATTTTTACCCTAGATCAATATATAAATGCTTAACAGTAGGAAAAAAATTGAGTAATTACAAAATTTGATACGAAAGTTTTTCATCGTCATTTAAATATTTTATGAAAATCTGAATTTCTGGTTTGGAATAATAAGCACATGAATTTCTTGTTGTTTCACATACTGTAGGGAGATAAAAAAGTGTGAACATTCTTGGCTCACTCTTATTCAGTTGTAAAATAAATATTGACAACCACTTAAAACCCTCTGACAGTCTTGGAAAAGGGCAAAATTGTAATGTTGTTTTCTTTACTTTTGTTTAAATGCTAAAAAATATTATTTTTTCAACATTTTATAAAAACAAACTTAATAGCGAATATGAATGCAATCCTTGGAAGTACTAATCGTTGTTCAATGTATTAAAAATACATTAAATCAATCCAATTATATTACTTTGAATATTGCTTGTACTGCAGTGAAACCTGGAAGTTAATGAACGTATTAATACGGGCTTGTCAGTGAGGGGGTTAATACAGGGTGTCTACAAATTAGTTGGGCAAAAACAATGATTTGTTGAATGGAATTGACAGGGAAAAAATTTAAGTGCATATTATTGTAAGATAGAAAAATAATTCAAATTTACTATTATCACAAATGTTCGATGTGATGTCTTTTCGTGACTCTGCAAATGTCCCATCGGTAAATCTCTTCTTGTCGCAGATTTGTCAGGATGTTTCCGTAGCTCAAATTAATTGCAGTGCAGAGTCTTGATTTCAGTTCAGGAATAGATGCGGGAAGAGACGGCTTGTACACTTGATTCTTTACAAAGCCCCATACACCGAAATCAAGCGGTGAACGATCTTGTGATCGTGGTGGCCATTGAATAACATATCCACTCCCTAAGCGATAGCTTCAGTTATAACACCTAGCGCCATCTATGAATAAACTTCGGCAATATTACTACTAGTCTGACTTTGAACTAATTAATGTCATTTAATATTTCGGAAGTTCTTAACTTACGAAATTGCCCAACTGATTTGTACGCACCCTGTAGAACGTCTGACAACAGCAATTTAAATCACTATGAAAAGCAAGTTTCTAAGCGTTAAAATAATTTTAATTAAGAAATTTAAAATATGTGGGGTACATATTATTTAAAATATTCTTAATACCTCTATGTCACCTCGGAATAAAAATGTTTAATAATACATTTCTCAAACGTATCCTTATTTTAATAAAGCAATATTCTTTAAAGCGTTATTTCCCCATTACTGATAAATGTGGCCAAAACTAATTAAATATTTTTGTATTTTATGAAATTTCTGTTAAGGATGTTTTCATGGAGAATATGATTCATGAAATTTCTAAATATATATATATAACCGTAACTTGTGGGTTTGGTAGTTACCTGGAATGTGTAAATAAAAAATTGTTGAATATATTACGAAAGATTTTCGATCAAGTCATAAATGAATATTTATCGATAATAATAAAAAAAAATTATGAACTAGTAAAAAGTCTAAAAAAGCTAAAAAATATTACATGATTGCATACATATGATTTTGAGGATTTGTATAATAGTATAAATTTAGATGATTTGAAGTACAAAGTTATGGATTTTTTCAAGCAATCTAAAGAAAAGGATATCAGTACCGAACAGTTTACTGATTTATTTCAATTTGTTGTTTGCGAGAATTATTTGTTTGAGGGGAAACACATATATAGACAAGTGAGAGGTATTCCAATTGGGGGCAGCTGCAGTTCCATCCTTGCAGATATTTATCTATTTACATACGAAGCTGGTTTATTGTTGGAAAAAGATTTAAAGATATACAGATATATAGATGATGTTTTGGTAGTTGAGCTGAATAACAATAAAGAAATATATGAATTTAAATGTTATCCAAATACTTTAACTTTGAAGAGCGCATCGGAAAATCAGGGCATAGTCAACTTACTTGGATGTTGAATTGGAAATTATAAGCGGAGTTTTAGTATATAGCATTTACGATAAAATAAATTATTTTGATTTTGATACAATCAAAATATTAAACTTTAATACTAACGTGCATGTTTCAATTTTTAGAAATATATATTTAAATGTTTTAAACCGTATTGTAAATTTGTGTTCAAATGTTCATGAAATGGTTGGTGAAATTTTTCACTTTTACATAAACGCAACTAAACAAAATTACCCAATACAATTTCTGAATGATTTAACTTTCAATTTCATCTAGAAAAAAAGCTATCGAAATAAAGTATTGGAATTGTTCGATTATGGTGATATATCGATACTTGACACCTCACGAAATTAGCTTAGCGGAGTGGACATTCACAATTTTCATTTGATGGTTTTGGGTTAGTTTGTGATTTCATTTTCTACAATTTTTAATTTGTTTGGTCTTGGCAAGTGAGGGGGGTGTTGTGCCATCAGACATGTTTAACCCCGCAGCGCAAGTCATCTGCCTTGCCACTTGTCTTCAATTTTAGTTTGTTTATTAGCTATTCTTGGATTTGTTGTTTATTGTTTTAGTTACAGTTCGTTAGTTGTTTTTCTGTGTTTTAAATTACATGAATTAGGAATTTTCAATATAAATATATATATATATATATATATATATATATATATATATATATATATATATATATATATATATATACATACATACATACACATATACCGGGGGATAAAAAATAACGCAGACAAAGATCAATTTGGAACAGAAAAACACTACTAACACCCCTTCCACCCCCACGCATACACACACACACTAAACTTTTATTATTTCTACATGAGAAATAAACTCGGTACTCACTGAAATGGGTTTTTTAAGCTTTCTGATAATGGTCTTTCTGAAAAACGATATTCTCTCAATGCACCCTGGAGGCATTCGACAATGAGGTCCTTTTGGGTTCGTGTTGCTAGATCTACTGACACGAAAAAGGAAGACAAAGAGACAGAAAAAAAGGCGACAGCGGCTTGTACATCGGGACATAAAAATATTGTAAATCTTGTGAAAACGGAACTTTTCTACAACAGATCCTGTCTTAAATGTCAGAAATTCATTGTTTCTATACGAAAGAGATCCCTCAAAATTATAAATTCACTAAGGCGAAAACCTTTATAAAATGAAATTTTTGACCACTTTAAATTCCGTTTTATCAGGTGTTACCCTATTAAAAAACCACGAACAGTAAAATCTGTGAAAGCAAAATCGTTAGGCACAGAAGCAAAATTCCGTTTAGGAAAGGTTTCCGATTGAGCAGTTATAATTGTATGGTGTTCATTCCATAAGGACCATAATTTGTTTTCGTTTAAGATTTAAAAAAAGGATTCTGGTATAAATAAGTTTCATCTTCATAGATTTTACCAAATAAAGTGCAGTAACGACTGTAAAACAGAATCGCTCGGGATTCGAAAAATATCCCATTTCTTACAGGTTTCCGTACTGGTGGTGTCCCGCGGAATGGGACTTGAAATCCTTGAAAATCGGACCATTTTGTGACACTAGTTCAGGTGCTGAAAATTCCAAGACAAGCTCTATCAGATAACATAAAACGGTTCCAACAACTTGGCCATAATAGTGTTGTAGTTTGAGATAAAAATCGAACTGTCAATATTTCCAAAAAAAAGTTATCATAAAAAGAATTGGTCGCGTTTTCAATTTTCCGTTGAAAAAAATCACAAAAAAACATTAACACAAACAAAGAACTGATAGGACAAATTTTTACACTAGTCAGTCTAAGAACATCAAACAATTTCAGATTCTTGCAGTGCCAAACCAAAACAAAAACTTTAAAATGACAGCATTAAAGATATGATGTATGGGAAAACATTTTTCAAAACGTTCACATACTAACTGGTCGCTAATCAATACAGCAATCGAATACAATAGAAGTATGCTCTTAAACCAACAGCCATTATCGAATAACGGAAAAAACTCCAGTAGGTTATGGATCGGGGTAGCATTTGTTCAACTGTCAAAACACCGCTTGCTTTTGCTGATGAAGACGGCAGAATCAACTATCAAACGTACCAAAACATATTGGAAAGTGTTCTGCCTCCCTAACACCGAAAGTACTTTGGATCTAAAAATGTACTCTCCAGAATAATTTTCATTCAGCAAACAGAACAAGAAAAACACGTGACAAATCTGTCAGCTTTCTTAAGGTCCAAGAATGACCCACTAACTCAATAAAATGTAATAAGCTGTATGATAAACGCGTTACAAATACGTACACTTTCATAATATCTATCGGTCTGACTAAGCGCATTTGGCCAGAAAGTACTTCAATAGACGTAACTATAATCCTACAAGAAAAAAAAGTGAAATATATGTTTGGGAATTAAAATACACAACGACTCCCTCTCAACTATAATGTAAAAAAGGTAAATCTGATAAATATCTATTTGCAGTCTGTTAGATCAAAGTTTTTTGTTTTACATAAAAATGTTAAAATTTAAAAATTATAATTGAAAATTACATTTATTGAAGGAAGTCACAAAACAGCGTCAACAACATCTCTTTTCGGACTTCCACTCAAATGCGCCTACTTATACTCACGTGCTATAAAAGTATACATAGTTCTATCTTTATTCATCCACCGGAACTAAGATGAGATCCCATGCCCAAGGTTCTGTAAAAAATTCATCCTATAGCGTTTCCAAAAAAAAAAAAAAAGTATGATTTATATTTTAGTATTAAATGTAGATTTTTTATTTAAAGAGGTCATATGCTTCCTTTTTTTTGTTTCTTGAAGGATGGGTGGGGGGATATAACTCTTAACAATGCATTTATCATATATTAATTTGTATTTAAATTTTTAAAAAAAGTTTGTTGTATCGAATTTTATTTTGTTCATAGAACTAATGTCTTCCACACCATGACCTGGCGCTGATCCATAGGGGTGTCATGTGGCCAGATGATCCACGTTTGCTAGAAGTTTCTTCAATGAAATTTTAGCTTTTTCTCAGAAAGATATTTTGTGCAAGGAAAAAAACAAACTTTCTTTCGACATTGTATAACTGCATTGCTAGGAGTTTCAGAATCCTTGTAATGCCAAGGACGGTTTCAGAAAGAGCGGAAGTGCGGGGTATGAATGCCTGTAATTTCAAAGAGTAATACTCACCTTGTTTAATCTCAGAATTCTGTGATTCATTTAAAAAAAATACTTTTATTAGAACTAAGTGGTATCCATGACCACCCTCTTCTGGGACCGCCAATAGTAAATGGTAACAACCAATTAAAAAATCAGAGAAGGGTAATTTTTGTATGCGATTCTTTATAAAAAATACAATAATAATCTAATAAATAAAATTAAAAGTTTGGGATTAGATATAAATAAACTTCGTTATAAAATTGTTGGAGGCTCTAATATGATGGAAAATATACACGATTTCAAGCACACATTAGCATTTAACTGATGTTAATGATCTCGCAGACCGCTGGGGTTTTTTAATCTCCGAAGTTTAACATGAAATATTCACGTTAATTACGGATAGTAGTATTTCTTTTTGTTTGAGGCCATAGTACTATCGCTAGGGGTGTTAAAATAGATGAATTTTCATTATAATAATCATGCACGTAAATATTGCTACAGAAATTGTATCATATTAGTTAATTGAGTCTTTTATTCTGTAACAGTAGTTAAGGATTAAGGCTACATAACATTTAACTTAGTTAATTTAGGTACGCTGTCCAACACATCAATCCAGATTTTTAGTTTTTATAGCATGCACAGTAAGTAATGTTATACCTATACCAGAGATATGGTTAATGAAAATAAAAGCCTTTACGAAAGATATTGAACTTAATTCAATTATAAAAAGAGCTAACAGATACATAAAAGAGCTTAAGGAAAAAATAAGTAAACTGTTTGCAGGTTTAGATATATGGCGACAAAGGTGTAAGGATAAAAAATGTATCACCCATTAATAAGTAGTTTTGTGTGTGAATCGAGTGAATTTCATCTAAATATTAAAATGCTGTTACACATTTTAACAATCTTGCGAGTAGCATCATGTAGAAAGGAGTTTTTTTCCCCACTAAAAAAGGAAAATTATTTGAGAAGAAACATGAAAGAAGATATACAAAATGGATTAGCATTATTAAACATTCATAGATATATGACTGTAGAATCCGATGAATTACCAAAATGCAAAGTAACACTGCAACTTTTGCAACTATTGCATTTCTAAAGATAATTTTCGATAAATTAGTATTTGTCTCTTTTGTTAAATATTTAATTAGCGAACTAAACTTGAGCATCTTTTTAAATGATCGACAACAATATAACAATTTATTAAAATCATACCTTCAAACAGATTTATACCCAAAATTTGGTGAATATTCTCATTTTGACGAAACTTAATCTTTTACAACTTTAAAGTTACTGAACATACTTTGTAATAAGTATATACCCAAATTCTACTGCAATATCTACCATATGTTTAATGTCCCGCACATTTATTAATGTTAACACTTGTTGACACTTGTTAAAATAAAATATTTTACTAATTATAAACTGTAAATGAGAATTTTTTTAAAGGAATTGCTAGATAAGCATTGAATTCTAGAAACCAGACAGGGACATTTTTTTCTCCTTTATTTTAAGATGCATTGTTTGTTTTAGTGACCTATATTTACTGCCTTTCTGATTAATTTTTGTTTAAAACAAGTTACACGAGTGTTATTACAAGATCAAAAACAAAAGTTTATTCAGAAAATTTTAATATATATTTCATTTATAAAAATTCCTGTTATTTTCAATATGAAGCTTTTATAACACCATCGTAGTTTTTACATATCTGTGATTTTAGTTTTCACATAGTAAAATATTTTAAAACTACAATGTATTAACTACTATTTATATCGAAAAAAAAACCAATTGACATAAATGAAAAACATTTAAGTTGCTAAATAAGCCTATGGTTATGAACTATTACAAAACACTTAACATGTTGAGTGCCATACTGACTGACACTGAAGCTGAAAAATTTACAATGTTTTAAGTAATTTTTAAGAAGTTATAATCCTGTAATAAATAAAATGTAAGTAAATTTTAAATACATTTTTAGTAATTACTTAAGACACTATATATATTTTTAGTTTTATATCATATTTTAGACCGTCAGTCATCGGTGAATGATGCGTTCTAAACGGAAGGTTCAGTGTCAGTCACCAATGACTGACGTGGCACAATCGTGTTAAACAATCTCCTAACAAAAATCAGTCATAGAAGAAGTATATATAGATCGCAAAATACTAAAACAATCAAAACATCTTAACATAGGGAGAAAAAAAATGACATTTATTAAGGGTTCAAAAAATCAGTATAGATAGATACTCATCTCCTTTACAAGGCTTATTTCTAAAAATTATAGTTGGATCTCATCTGAGTATCATTTCTCATGAAAAGATTTATGATAAAAACCTGTTCAAAGTGGGTTATAGGTCCAAACGTTGGCTCAAGAAGATCCTTGAGGAGCAGAGGTACAGCTCCTTAACACGCAATCAAGCAATATTGGCTCACTGTTTCTTTAATACTGGATAAAGTGTAAGTTTTACAATGAGAAAAGTTACAGGCATATAAAATTTGGACGAAAACACTTGACTTGCATTATATTTGAAAAAATGTAAAATAACATAATTACATCGCATCATTACAAAATAATCAGTTTATACAATGATGCCAATTATATAAAACATTATAATTATGTGTAAATATTTAAAAATCATGAGAATTTAAATCCTTGAAATATAAAGTTATTACGAAATGAAACAGTTTTGAGAGTATATAATTGTTATTTGTTTACTAAAAGCTATTTAAAATTGCCGACATTATTTAGAAATAAAAAAGTTTTAATAATAACACATACATGTCAAATCATTTTAGTTATTAAATACTGCCAATATTTCTGGAGAAATATTTTCTTATGATGCTGGAGTGACTTGGATCGAATATTTGCATTATAAGCAAAGAAATGACAATGAATTACTGTTGCTAATGGCAGTTAAGAAATGATACGTTCTAGCACAATAAAAAAATCTGCTAATATGAAAGCAATATTCAACAAAATTCTGCCTTAACCACATCATGGACAAAGTACTACTGTTGTAAAAATGTGAAAATAATTGAATGACACTAAGGTTTACGAATAAGTCTATTTGAACATATGTATTCTATATTAACTTTTGTTCCCGTTTAAACGACAAAATATTCAAAAATTCCAGTGTAAATGAGGCATCTACGAATTAAAATAAAATGGAATAAATAATATCGACCGCAATTCAAAGTTTTAAAGCGGTTATCAAAAGAATACTTTTCCTCGTTTAACAGTGCAAAATGTTCTGACACACGTAAAAATATGACACTTCCAAGCATGATTATTAAAGTAATTCGTAATAGAATCGTTTTTCATTTTTCAAGAAATGAATTACATCTTTTGTTCCGAGTGATTGTTGTCTCATGACGGCAGTTTTTGGTTTCTTGCCATTCCGTCTTAGCAATTCCGTCCGTTTGCAATATTTCTGAATATTTTACTACTATAAATTTAAAAAAGTATCTCTAAAATGTCGCTTTTGGATTGAAAATTAAGTGAATTTTTTAGTTTATAAAATTAAAATAAAACTGCAAATAAAACGCTATTTTAAAATTAATTAAAGGTGTTAATTAAATTAAATATTTTATTAAAACTTTCCAACATAGTTTAAAAAGTGTTTATGAATTCGGTATGGCTGTCTGTTTGCCTGTCCTAGTTCTATTTCACGTAAATATACCCGTATTAACATTTTATTACTGTGGCATGTTCGTTATTAAAAATGAAGTGTGTAGCTTTTATATTTCGTTTACATAAGTACTCAAAAAATTCCCTTAATTTATAACCTAAGCTGAAAATCGTTTGCATTGTATTGATGTTACTCTATTTTAAGCATATTGAAATTGATATACATAACTGAGGTGCGCTACAAAAAGCATACTACAGAACATTATGAGCATAGCATTTGTCGTTCATTTACAGCAGGCAAGTCAAACACGTGGCCCGCCAAGCCTTTGGCATATTACCTATATTAAAATAGCAATTAAATCCTTTGTGCAGGAATATTAAAAAGTAGAAAAACAACGTTTAAAAATACACAAATAATACGTGAAAAGCAGCAACCAGCTGTTTCGAATCTACTAGCGAGATTCTTCTACAGTGCAAGATAGAGCAAGACACAACGTGCTAGAAAAAGCAAAGCTGAGAAAGCATTGCTTTTTATAGCACGCTGTGTCTTGCTCTATCTTGCACTGTAGAAGAATCTCGCTAGTAGATTCGTAACAGCTGGTTGCTGCTTTTCAAGTATTATTTGTGCATTTTTAAACGTTGGTTTTCTGCTTTTCATATTCCCTATGTTTGATTCAGTTTTTGTTTGATACAGAAAATACACTTTGCACGAGAGCACTTGCAAATGTTGCAGTGTTGCCAAGTTGGAGGAGAATGATTTTATTCAAAATATCTACCACTATTTCAGAATAATAATCTTTACTATATTTAATGACAGAATTCCGTGATTAGATAAATAGAAGATTACTAGTAAAAAATATTGTTAGATATTTTGGATGAAAAAATTCCACAATCTAGCGTTCAAAAGAACAGATCTTGATTTTGAAAATTTGAAGATTTATAAATGTTTTATAGTATTTATTTCGAATAATTTGTTATGCGTTTTACGTTGAAACTAATACGTTATTTTACTGCTCTCTTTCATTTGCGTGACATTACAAAATAATGTGCAGTGTTTGTTAGGTACTAAAAATGTATCGAAAAACTATCAAAATGCGGTGCTAATTAATGATTAAATTTAATAAAAAATAAAACAAATAAATTGCTTTGAAAGTGAAAGTGACACGATTTCTCATCTTGTAAAAAAAGAAATTAATAATAATAATAAATTTTATTTTTCTCTAAAAAATTTTTTTTAATAAAAATTATTCTTTGCAATAATTTGACTTAAAATAATTAAGCATTAAGAGAAAACTGAACTAAATATTTTTCGTCATGGTTAATGCACTCCCGTGAAAAACAATATTTAATTCTGTTTTCACTTCACGTTCATGCGTTCAAAATTATATTAAACGGGCTGGGGGATTCGAGAAAACAGTACCCCTGATGAAAAACAAAACAAAAGAAAATTGAAGAAACGATGTTAAATTAATACTGTAACATGAAATTAACTGTGAAAAGAAACGAAATGCCAGAAACTAGAAAACGGGATTTCTGCTTTTTCAGAATTTAGTGTCGCCCCCGATGAAAAAAAAAATATATATGTATATATAAATAGTACAAAACATATTTCAATTTTAAGACTTACAGCACATACTTTTATTTTATATAAAATGACGTCCTTCGCATCCGCTTAAGAATTCCGCATTTACGATCCACTCTTAACATCTATACAGTAAAGTATTCATAGGACGTCACTATCGCGAAATAATACACAAATGCAGCAAAAAGGTGCCGTCATTAAAGAAACTCGACAAAAAAAGAACAGCTGTCTAATGATTCATAGGCCTTCATTTGTTTGTAACATTAACATATATACTTAAAATTAAATATAGTTTATAATAGCTCCATATTTTAACAGAAATCATTCGTTTATATTTTTTCAAAATAGCACGTATTTTAATTACATTTTTTTCGGTTGTTATGAAAAAATGGCAACAAAAATATATAATTAATTTTTTATAACTATTTTTCCTTTACTTTCTACAGAAATGGAGTACTTCCGTTGTCATTTTTAAGCAAATTGCTCCAAAAGCTACAAAAAAATTAATATTTCAAAAATAAAAGGAGATGCAGTTTTCAAACAAATTGCATTTAAAAGTACTTTTTTTTTTCAATACAACGGTATAAAAATTGAAAATGTGCGATTATTATAAGTTTAAAAAATTGCTATATTGTATTTAATCGTACTGTTTGTTTTACGGCTGGCTTTTGTAAGGTAACGTTATAATTTGGAGGCAACACAAAATAAGCTGGGAGAAAGAAATAGCATACCGTACTGGTGGCTAATAAAAAGATTACACTGTTTTTATTATTTGGCGGCATACAAAGTCGAACACGAGCATTTGGGATATAAGCTCATTAATTATTTTCATTATTTAGGTTAGTTAACGTGCCGTTGTCAGTGAGTCCTGTGTGATCTTTACCTTTCTTTATGATGAAGATGTACAGTACATCCCAGATTAACTTAAAGTCAATTTGCAATATTTTTTATATTCAAATAAAAAATGAAATTTTATGTTGGAACAAATATCTAGAAACAATTCGGAAGGATGAATTCTTAGACTGAAATTTTATTGAAAAATGTGTATTTGTGAAGCTTATTAAAAGGCATGCATCTGCTATAAAAAATAACGATTAGATCCAGTATTCTTGAAAACATACAGAATAACGAAATTCCACTCTGCAGGCAGTTTTCATTCGCAGACACGATGTGTACTTAAAAATAAGTGAGGAGCATCGGGAAATTATTCATATGCCCGGTACAATCACCATAGCTGATATATTTTACTCAATTAAGAAAATTTTGTTATTTCATGAGTTTATACTGAAAATAAATGTGTTTTTGTAACTATTGGCTTTATAAAAAGTAGTAATTACAACTGAAAAGAAAAATGCAAAGATCAAGATTATAAACTTCATGCATTTTTGTATAATTTTGATTGCAATTTAAATTTTTAAATGAAAATATAAGTTTAAGCATGTTTGTATTTTTATTTTAACCTGTTTTTCTTTATGTTTGACGGCACAATTTTGTACGAAATCGCTGCTATTTTTATCTTTTGAAGAATTGCAAAAATGCAGAATTATTAAATTTAATGCATTTTTACATAATAAATTTTTAAAAATATTTTTTGGTGATTGTTCTTAATTTTTCCAATAAGTAGTTTTAAAATTTTGCATGTTTTCTCTTTAATAAAAAGGTTGCATTTTTAATACACAGTGAAACATCTTTGAACGGCCATCTCTAAACAACGAAACCCTCCGAACACCGGCCACATGTTGATGGAACCAAACACGTTTCATAGAATTAACATTAGTACGAGCCTCTAAATAAGGAATTCTAAAAAACGGCCACTCAAAAGTCACGATAAAAAAATTTTACAGCTCCTGGTACAATTTCATATTTATTTGCAAATCGAAATGTGAAGTAGATCAAACAAAATTAACTTGATACGTGAACAAACATAAAATGAAGACATTAATAATAATGGGGCAATTTTATATAATATTCTTAGAACGGCAGGCATAACTAACATAAAGGCCAGCTTGTTTGTATCTCTGGTCAAAAATTTGGCAGTTACTGCCACATTTGATTCCATACAGCGAATGGTGGAAGGTAGAAGAGGAAATAGATAATAGACAATAGAATCACCCAAAATTTCCAGCATTAACACATATACCGAAGATTTGAATAACCTTCGTGAAATCCAAAATTTCTCATTAAATCATAATGATTATGAGTTGTACAGGAAATCAAGCCATATTTTTTTTTCTTTGGAGAAAGACATTTGCAGAAAACAAAAAACAAAAAAAAGCAACTGCAAATCACTGATTTTGCAGTTGCTCACCCCTCCATTGTGCGATGATAAACGTTTTCCAAGTCGACATATCTAAGTCTGTTTTAAGATTTTTTTTTTTAACAAAAAACAAAAAAAAGCAACTGCAAATCACTGATTTTCTTATTATATTAAAACAATGATTATTAATTAAAATGACTGTGTGTATTTCTATTTAAGCTTATGTAATTTTGATTTTTTTTAAATGAAACCTCTGAATAACACCCACCTCTGAAGAGCGGTCACTTTTCGTCGGCCCCACGGGTAAACATTATTCAGAGGTTACACTGCACAAATTTCCTTTTGTGGGATAGTCATGAAATTAATCTGCATATTTCATTTTGTGCGATAGTCATAAAATTAATCTGCTTAATTTTTTTGGCAATGTGGCCCGCGCTGTGTACGCAAAGCTTAATTTGGCCCGCTGTTGTAAACGAGTTTGAAATGCCTGATTTACAGAGAAACAAATATTTATTCGGTTATAGTACTATTTATGAGTGATAACTGCTGGAGATTAGTTTTCAGCTGCCGTATACATTTTTAATTTTAACAAATTTGTTCCATATTACTTGGTGTGTATCAACTCTGCAGATCATATACAGGGCTGCACAAAAGAATATGATTACATTTCCGTTATTGGCGGAAATTCCAACTATGATATGAGTTTCCTAACTGAAATAAATGTTAGCATACTATGCAATATATACACAAATCTAGAACATGTACAAAAGTTTAATACTTTTCTGACTAGGGACGGTGATTGAAGAAAATGGGTTTTGAAATGTGTTATGTGTTTTCCAAATTGTTTACTTATATATCATCTTTCACTTTATAGGCGTTGAAGTTTAGTTACCGTATTCTGAATATGTGGGAAAGTGTTCTGACGCAGGATTTTTCTTTCTTGGCGTAATTCGATAGGCTGATACAAATCTGTAGAATTCTAAATAACTGATTTTCATCAAATTTAAATGTATACGTGCGTGTTTTTTTTTTTTTTTTTTTTTAGCCCCCAGTACGGTATGCTATTTCTTTCTCTCAGCTTATTTTGTGTAGTCTCCAAAAAGTAACGTTACCTTACAGACGCCAGCCATAAAACAAACCAGTACGATTAAATATCCTATAACAATTTTTTAGAATTCTAAGCATCGCACATTTTCAATTTTTATACAGTCCTGTTGGAAGAAAAGTACTTTTAAATGCAATTTATTTGAAAACAGTATCTCCATTTATTTTTGAAATATTAATTTTTTTGTAGCTTTTGGACCCGTTTGCTTTATATTGACAACGGAAGTACTCCATTTCTGTAGAAAGTAAAGGAAAAATAGTTGTAAAATATTAATTATATATTTTTGTTGCCATTTTTCATAACAACCGAAAGAAAATATAATTAAAATACGTGCTATTTAAAAAAATATATAAACGAATGATTTCTGTTAAAACTTGGAGCTATTATAAACTATAGTTAATTTTAAGTATCTATATTAATGTTACAAACAAATGAAGGCCTATGAATCATTAGACAGCCGTTTTTTTTTCAGTTTCTTTAATGGCGGCATCTTTTTGCTGCATTTGTGTAGTATTTCGCGATAGTGACGTCCTATGCATACAATACTGTAGATGTTTAAGAGTGGATCGCAAATGTGGAATTCTTAAACGGATGCGAATGACGTCATTTTACATAAAATTAAAGCGTGTGCTGTAAGTCTTAAAATTGAAATATGTTTTGTACTATTTATATATACATATATTTTTTTCCATCGGGTACGACATTAAATTCTGAAAAAGCAGAATTCCTGTTTTCTAGTTTTTTCATTTTGGACTATCCTGTAAAAAATCCTGAATCCGCTCCTGCTTATGACTTCAATTGGTTCCTTCTTTGCTTAGAATACATGTATCAATGGGTGATCCAAGGGAGGGACGAAGGGGAAATCACCCTTCCATTGTGCGATGATAAACGTTTTCCAAGTCGACACATCTAAGTCTGTTTTAAGATTTTTTTAAGTGCGTAAAAACGATATCTTTGTCTTTCTTATACTTTATTTATATAGAAATTCGCATAAAAATTCCAAAATGTGAGCGATACCGGAAAAGTTGTATGAAAGAATTTAATATATAAAAATCTAAAATTGTGTTTAAAATATTCAATTTCAACTTTTACATGATCTCAGGCATATGACGAATAAAAATTAGAAACTGCTAATGAGTCCGACAGCCAGAAAGTGCCTCTTAAAAGGGTAAAAGAATCACGTTTTCAGCTAGTTATCTTTAGGTGATGAATAAGTGCTTCATTAATAAGTTTCACAGTATTCTTCATTGAACGACTTTAGAAATAAAGGATCAAACAGTTTTATATGCTGTAAACATTTTGTCACATACCTGTTACAATATATCTGTATATAGAAGGTCCTTTGTGTTCAAAGCGTGTATGCAGGTTTATAATAAGACTTAGCAATACTTTTGCATCCAAGAAAATGGAAAGTATCGATAAATTTAAGAAGGAAAGGGATTTTAATCTCTTTTTCAAACAATTTTAAATTCTAAAACAACCTCAGGCTTTTCTAACACAAAAAATAGTAAATAACTATTGCTAGAAAAGCTGGAAAGTCTTGTTATATTGGAATGCTCGGTTTAATTAAAGTGATTCGGTATGGATAGTTATATAAGGGATTTTTTCGTTTGGTCGTTATGAGAAGAAAACTGCTATAATGAACGATTGTTATGTCGGGCATCTAGTGCATAAGAACTACGGGGTTGCTCTTTGTTCAAGGGAATTGTAAATCCAGTCTTATGTGAAAACTCTGAGTTTGTAATATCGTCCTTCCTTGGAGGCCTTCTAGATACGTCCTTGACATGTATAGATATTTATATGCATATCTAGATAAATATGTATTCTGCTGTGTCTAATCTCAGCCCTACTCTAAAAATGCCAAAAATTAATTGTAGTATAATAAATACGGTTAAAATAAATAAATAAGAATAAATTAATAACTTTAGAAATCATAATGATTGAAATAATAGAGGAAAAGGTCCAAATACCGGCTACCAATTTTGTTTTCAATCTAGATAATACAATTTTCAAAATTAATAAAATAAAAAGTAACAGCAGGGTACCTTGAAATGTTTTACACATGTTTAGAGAACAAAATCAGTTTAAAGGGCGTTTTCTGTTTATAAAAAGCAAAATTCCGAAAGTCTTCAAATTTTGAGTTTTTAAAATGGGGTCTAAATACCGGCTACCTAAGGGGGTTTTTTTTGTTGTTTTTTTTTCCCCAAAAAGATCACACAAATAGAGCTAATGACAATTATTAAGCAATAAGAATATTATCTTAATAAATTTTATTGATTGATAACATTGCTTATGCACAAAAAAATACGCATTTTTTAATAAACAAGTATTTTTGTCAAAAATATAAAATTCTTTACGACTATCTCTCACAGTATTCTTCCCATTATCCTTCTAGTTTTGTTTTTTAACGAGTAAAACGAAAAAAAAGCTTGCTGATTGAAATGAGAATTATTTTATCCGAAAAAATCACAAACATAATATCGCTCTCTGCGTCGGTGCAGTCCCCATCAACCCACATATCGCATTCTTAACATTGAACCCAGAATCCCCTCCCCCATTCTTGTCCACAGAGAAAGCACCCATGCAGAAGACACAAATTGCATCATCTTCCTCTGTTGGATATTTTCCCTTTTCACTTTTTTAACCCTCTCTCTGCGTAATTGTTTTATCAAAATAGCTTCGAAAATTGCGTATTTAACCCCTTCGCGACGAGCGTCTTTTAAGAATTTTTATTCTTTTGTCACCTGTTTTTCAAAACAAAAATTTTTGTCTAATTTAATCGGGAAAATGCACCGATTAAAGAAGGCAAAAATTACAATAAAAAAATAACTGATGGGAATAATCAAGAAGGGTTAATTAGACGGAAAAAATTGCATCCCCGGGGAAATCTTGGGTTGTGCAAATTTTGCTTCTTTTACGTTGCTCGAGGACATATTGGGTTGCGCAGCGAGAGGGTTAAAATCCAATTTTTGCATCTTTCGCATCATTTTCTTTACTTTCTCTTCACATTTATTACAGGCAATTTTGGAGTATCCAACAGATCTTTTTTTGGAAAGTGGTCCGGTAACCAGTGTCGGTCCTGAAGAATTATGGCCACAGTTGCTTTTTTCATATTGCGAAATGGGACTGGAACTATTTTTGAACCATTTAAATAATTTATTAAGTATGGAACTATTTAAATTAATTTATTTTCCTCCCCTTCAAGCAGAGCAACCGAGAGAGGTCCAAATACCGGCTAGCCAGTATTTAGACCACTCTAGGTAGCCGGTATTCGGACCACTGCTATGTTTAAGTCAAAACCGGTATAACTCATTCATATAATAAAATACTAATAATGTGCGCTTTGCAATTGAGAGTTAAATATGTCTAGAAAATAACTTCATCAACAATTCAAGCCAATATACGATCAGTATATTTTTAAAAAATGAGAAACACACATGTGAAAAACTTTTGACGTACCAGATTACGTCGATTCGACACTTTTGTATTTACTATTTGTAAATGAGACAGACTTCAGTGACGTACTTTTCGTAACTTTCTTCTCTCATTTAAAGCTACAAACTCTGCCTATCACGGCTAGGTTGCGCTGCACTCAGTTCTCAGAACACCTAGTAGCCGGTATTTGGACCCTAGCCGGTATTTGGACCTTTTCCTCTATATTTTGTGATCTATATTTTGCGATTAATTTTCAACGTCTTTTACATGTAAAAATTGTTACAAAATATTGTTTTAATATAAACTAGAAAAATTTCTACATTTTTAAAAAAATAATTTACTGTAAAAGTCTGTATTAAGGTTTGGGATCTCAAAATGAGAAATCTCAGGTTTATATTAATAGTTTAACTTCCTTTAAGACTCTTTGTAAGATAGGTAAAATACATTTCTTCCGTGTGAATTACTTCAATTATACATTGTTTTGGCTAATCCTATTTAGTGAGATCTGCAGTTTCACATAACTTTTATAAAGCTAAGCAATGCATTACTTTATATTGAGATGTTTTATGAGCATAGTTTGTTATTGAGCAATTGGTTTTTAACTCTAGATATACAGGCTGTTCCGAAATTCGACCCACAAATTCAGAGGAATGATACTACGCATCAAGAGGATAAAAAACTGCCATAGAACATGGGGTCACAAGCCACTTATTTAGTCACAAATGCAGAGTGTTTCATCCTAACTGAACTCGGATTGACAGTAATAATTTCGAGAAAAATAAAAACATTGCAATGAAAATGCAACGATATGTACTTTGTTTTGTGTGAAATGTGATAACATCACGAAATGATCTGGAAAAGCATGTCGCTCAAGCAATCGACGATACCGTATGAACTGATAATCACTGCCCAAAAAGAGGGGCGTCAACTGCATAGTGCTGGCGCGTATAATACAAACTTCTGCCACTTTTGTTTGATGTTATCACATTTACAATAACGGTGAGAATGTCTGTTAAATATTTTATTATAACATACTTCAGTTTTCTGAAAGTTATTACCGTCAACCTAAATTAATTTGGGATGAAACACTGTATTTTTGATTGAATACGTGGTTTGAGACCCCGTGTTCTGTGGTAATTTTTAATCCTCTTGATGCCTACTTCCTATTATCACCCCTCTGAATTTGTCAGTTGAATTTTGGAACACCCTGTATTTTGGATGAAACCCCCAGTAACTGACAGTTTACGGATGATTTCTTCTCAAAATCAGTATTACAAAATTTTAAATCCATGTTATACTTATCTTTCTTTTTAGAAGGACTGTAGAGATACATTAAAAAATTATTCTAGACAAAATTTTGAAAATAATACATTGTATTATTAAAAATTATTTTTTTAAATAAATATGGCCAGTATCTCCAGCAACTGACATCAACCCTATTTTGAAAATACAGTAATTGTCACGAAGTGAACCAATGTCTGATACTTTATTTGCAAAGATTTAAAAAAAAAAGTTATTTTATATTTCAAGGAATTTATATTTTTAAGTACTTGTTTATTATAGCAAAAAATATTAAACCTTATTTATATACGATATCATACTACAGAAGGATGTATCGATTTTTTCATGTTTTAAATTATTAGTTATGAAGATATCCAATAACTGACGTTTACCAACCAGTAACTAACAAGTGGTGTCAGACCCTGGTAGAACAAATTAAACTTTAATGAGGTTTACTACAAGACAAATTTAATTTATTATTATGCTATTTTAAACAGTTCAAATAATGGATTTCAACTTTCTTTAATTTAACCAGTAACTGTCGGAGAAGAGTGGTGAAATAAAATTTCTGGAATCAAAGTCTGTCACCTACCCATTAAACTGAATTAATTAACTATTACCTGTAAATAATGGCATTACTCTATCGTAGGCTTCTTTTAACTACTTTCTCTAAGTATAACATTAATAAAATGTTTAAGAGGGTTGCGTTACAAATAGATTAAAAGAAACACTAATGTTAATTTATGAAAGAAGACGGTTGCCTAAAAACAATGGCGGATCCAAGGCAGGGTCGATGGGGCGATCACCCCTTCCTTGGACGATGATAAAAGTTCTACAATTCGACATATCTAAGCCAATTTTAAGGCCTTTTTAATCTTTTAAATGTTTAAAACGGATACAATTGTCTTTCTTCTTCTTTATTGCCTAAAATTTTTAAAATATGACTAATACCATAAAAACTGTATAAAAATATTTAATATATTCAAATATTCTGTTATTGTGGCAGTTCGTAGAATAGTTTTCGCTCGCTATTTAGGGCTGCATTATGACGGCTACTGATGATCAAGATTATTATATCAAGGATGTTATCGACAAAATATGTAATGGAACGTTAAACAGTAATTTCAAAGACCAATTTGATAGATTTTCTTCGAACTTTGAGGACTATTCTAAGACTATACTGGGTGATTTTACACCTTCGTAGACCAATATATCTTGGATATTAAGGCTAAAGCTGGATATTCTGATTCTGCCTCTGAACAGGAAGAGGTAAGAAAAACTTGCCTTGATGTTTTTACTTTGCTTGGGGAGCCAACCCATGATAATCTGTTAAATTCAGCTATCTTTAGTTTTTTTTTTTTTGTTGTTCTATTAAGTATAAGAAAACTCCTAATTTTTTTCTTACTAATACTAACCTTAAAAACGAAATTTTCAATGCAGTTAAGAAAGGCGTTAAGCGTCCTCTTTCAGAGGAGAGTTCACCTATCCCTCTAAGTAATAAATATAAAAATATCGCTAATGAAGTTACCCTTACTGAAAATGTAGATATGGATGAAACAAATGTTAGTGATAATACTCAGAATACTGTCAAAGTTAAAAAATCTGTTAACCCTTTCTACGTCGAAGTCGACAGCAATTGGGCGACGGTAGCTCATGAAATTACGGTGTTAAACTTGGAAAAACCAAAAATAACGCTAAAAGGCGAACGCATTGTTATACAATGTAACTCTGATAAGGACTTTAAATCTACTCAGAAATGGCTAGACCAAAACAAAAAAAAAAATATACCACTCTTGATCCTAAAGAACTTCGACCCAAAAAAATATGCATTAGGGGCCTCCCCTGTTACACCGATACTAAAATTATTGAAGATAGTCTCAGGGAACATGGTTTCGCAGTCACTAGGGCTGCCATGCTTAAAAATCGTAAAACTGGCCAACCAATGCCGATATACATGGTAAATGTTATACCTCGTAAGAACTTTGAAGAAATTTACCAAATTAGCAATATACATTATATTTCTGTTAAGATTGAAGCTTTTACTAGCAAAAACCGTGTAAAACAGTGTTACAAATGCCAAGGTTACGGTCACGCATCAGAAGTGTGTGGCTTCGATGCTAAATGTGTAAAATGCGGTGATCTACATTTAAGCACAGATTGTCACCACAAGGGACGTTTTAAACCCACTTGTGCCAACTGTGGACTGGGGCACCCAGCGAATTTCCGTGGTTGTCCAAAAAATCCTTTTAGACTTGAAAACAAACAAAACCGAAAAACAAGTAATAGCGTCAGCAATCTATCCCAAGAAACCCAAATCTTAGCGGATATATTTAAGAACTATAATTATACCAAAAATACTAAAGACTCTGAACCCTCAACTTGTAATGAAGAATTAAACTCTGATAACAATGATAGTACTACCGCAAACACCCATTCCTCCCCTACTATTGAAAATTCCAATGCTCCTACAAATTACACTAATGATATAAAAGACATTCTTAATACCTTCAACGAAGTTAAACAAATCTTTCAAATCACTAAATTCCTAAAATGTATAAAGAATATCTCAACTCAAACTAAGAAACTCGATAATCCGATGCAAAAATTGATGGTTATATTAACTGAATTTGATAAACTTGCAAGTCATATCAACATTAACGAAGATTAAGCTCTTCATTTGATAAACTTTTTGCCTTCTTTCTTTTTGTTTGTGCTGTTTGTAAACAAAAAAAAAAAAAAAAGAAAAAAAAAAAACTTTTCTTACTTATTATGTTTTTCTCATGTTATTATTACTCTTATCTTTCATACTTATGTTAATTAACCTCAAATTACTAGACTGGGTGGACGCCGTCCTCTTGCTGTCGTTTGATCCCCTCGGCTTTAGCATTTAACTGTTTATTTAGTTTGAACTCTCCTCATTGTAGCTTTTTTCTTACCTTATTATTCTTTTTTACTTATGTAAATTAATTTTTCTTGTAAATAAATTTATATTCAATTATTGTTTCTTTTCTTCACTGTGTTAAACTTTTTTTACTTATCAAGTTATTTTAATGTATGGTCTCTGAATTGAGTCTTTTTTTTATGGGGCTTCCTTTGGTAGCTTTTTCGCCTGTCCTGGACATTTATGTGGATCTTATGGAACTTTTTTTTTCCCCTACTAGTTAGACAATTTTTAAGAAAAAATTGTTAGTATATCTTTTTAGCTTTTACTCTCTATTTTTTCGTGTCTACCAGCCGCGTTTAAACGCTCTTTTTTCTAAGGCTCCCATTGCATTGTAACACAATATACTCTTAGCCTGGATGTAAAGTTGCCAAGCAACTAGGGAATCCACACACCTGCTTGATTGTTCCATTGTTCCGTAATGAATAACACTAAATTCCTAAAATGTATAAAGAACATCTCAACTCAGACTAAGAAACTCGATAATCCGATGCAAGCAGTTTATATGCAACAAACCTTTTTGTTTAAATAACTGTTGCAATAATTCTAGACCAGTGGTTCCCAACGAGGGGCGTACGCCCCACTGGGGGACAGTTTGACATTTTAGGGGGGCAATTTCAAATTTATACATTTTTGCATTTCCTGCCTGTGTGTTTGGAAAAGTGATGTTGTAGTCAAAAAATAAAAGTAATACATGCAAAATTTAAAGAGGAAATTCAAAAATTAAGTTTTCTGTTGAATAAAAAAAAAGTCCCCAATCAAAGTTTAAAAATGGAATTCAAACCAGAATAATTACAAGAAAAAATTTAAAATATTATCACCTATCACATCATGACCGTTTTTTTTTTCATAGTTAAAAATTTCTATAATTGTTTTGGTTATTAATGTATTTTACAATTTTCGATTATTTATGGAATGAGCGTTGTATTTCTATTCGCTCTGCTATATATCTCATGAAGAAGCTTTTACAACTGAAATTATTTAAAACTATATCTGAATCCAACTGCTTCGAACATATTTAACCTAAAAAGTACCCTGAATAATCTTATCGAGGTATAACTGACTTTATAAAATTTACAAATCTTAAACAGTATTAGAAAAGGATATACAGTCAAACCTCGTTAACATGAACACGCTTAACGTGAATTACTTTTAACATGAATTGTTTTCACAGTCCCCTATAAAAACGAATACAAAGATTTGATACTGATAACATGAATTACTGTTAACATGAACAAAATTTTGATTCCCCTTGAGGTTCATGTAAACGAGGTTCGACTGTATATAAATAGTAAATAGCCGTGACTCTAGTATAGGCCTTGCTACACCACAAATAACTATTTAACATATTCATTTTGAATTTTAAAATCAGATAATACATGGCAGTCAATTAAGAGCAATGGGAAAGGGAAACAGAGAAATGTGCTTTGATGGGAGTCAATGGCTACTTAAAATTGATAAATATGAGGATCTTGAAATGCTTCTTATGTATTGTATTTTCCATAGAATTTTTTTTTTGTCCAAAGCTTTCCATCAGCTTTTTATAAGATATTAAAATTAAAATGAATTATAAAATGCATCAATGTTATCAGTTTTAATGCTAAATGTAAAAGTCTCTTCGAGCGTTTTGTGAAGATGAAAATACTGACCATATAACACATTTGTTTGACACTGAGGTAAGATGGAAAGGAACAATGAAACTCTTTTTGGCACAAAGACAAAAATATATAGTCTCATTATATTTATAGAATTATGTTAAAACCAAATTGTGACATAAAATTAATCTCTTTCAGAAGTTAATAAACGGGAATAATAGTTGTTGTTAAGGTTCTGTGAAGCTTATTCGATGGGAATAGAATTTACCTTTTAAATAATGAGACATGTATGTAACAGAGTGAGGAAGGGGGGGGGGGGGGCATTGTGATTTTTACAAATGCTTCGGTGGGGCGTGGGCAAAAAAAGGTTGGGAAACACTGTTCTAGACATAGAAGGTCCATTATATGCGAAGCATGTATAGAGGACAATAATAATTCTTAGCAATACCTTTTACTCATGAACGGAGAAAAAATCTATACATTTAAGAAGGAAAATGATTTTTTTTTAAAGAGGTTAAATTTTAAAACATCTTCAAGCTTTTCTAGCACACTAAAAATGTTAAACAACTATTTTCCAGAAAAGCTGGAAAGTCTTGTTATATTGGAATGCTTGGTGTAATTTGATTGATAGGCCGTTCTATTGGATGCAAAATAAAATTCTACTTGAGAGTTACATAATGGATTTTCTCAATCGGTTGGTATAATAAGAAAGCTACTATAATGAACGATCGTTGTATCGAGGATCCACTATATGGAGGATTCTCACAATCTTTTGACTTTTGAGGGAAAAAATCTGGCGAAATTAAACTTTCTAAAATAACATTTTAATCTGATAGACGAATGCCTTAATGATTCAAAATAAAGAAAAAAATGGTCAGCAGCGAAAAATTTTCTATTTAACTGAGGTTTATGTTAAACTTATGTTATGGAAAATTAAACTTTGCTAGTTTAATTTTCCTTACCATTTTACCACTATAACTTTTTATTTTCTTCGAAATTTTTACTTATAATGAATTTGCATAGTACCCACAGGACATTCAAATAAGAAATAATAACAATGTGGTATTTTTAGTACAAAATTTTGGTATAACATTGTCTTAAATTGGCATTAAAGAAAGGCCGGTAAGGTAATAAAAGGGGACGGTATAGGAAAAAAGGGACGAAATGGGAAAAAAAGGGACGGTAAGGATGGAACGGTAAGGAAAATTACCACCTATTTTAGGCAAATCATGTTAAGACTAAGTGATAGCCACGATGCTCAGTGATTTTTAGAAACAGTTGTTAACATCGAATAAAATTAAATTTTTTTTAAATTTACCTCGAAAAGTGCAGGAATAAACCTTGGGGACGGTAAGACTACCAATAAAGCAACGATCTTGAAATTGATATTTAAATACTGAGTAAATTATGCAGTCAATTTCCTGTCAAAAATTTTAGACATTCTTTCTCTAGCGCACTTCTGCATGAGAAAAAGCGTGAAAAAAATTCTGTGGCTGCATCTGAAGTGATTTTCTGTATAAGTTTCGCAAGAGGGACGGTAAGGATGAAAAAGCCTAATAATGTGTGCAGGTTAATTTTTTTGCTACATATTTATATAAAACAATTGCCCCAGTTTCGGAAAAAAATTACATTGGATTACTTTTATTGAAACAATTTTATTCAGACAACTCCAAACTTAAAAATCAGCATCAGCGACACGCTACGGTATAGAAGTTTTCCTGGTATTTGGACTCCCAACATCGTCCCAAACTTATTTACCTGGTTACTATTGTTATACAATCATGCAATGGGAATGAAAGTCAAAAGATTGTGAGAATGCCTCCTATATGTACCATATTAATGTTCTTTGTTCAGGGGTATGGTAAATCCATCTTTACATGAGAACGCTAACTTTTCAGTATCGTCCCTCCTTGGTGACATTCTAGATCCAGCCTTGCCAAAAAATGGCACATTTGTGTTCTCAAAAGTTCCTTCCTCATTGAATATGTTCTTGCTCTACTACAAGATAATAATTAGACTCCAAGATAAAAATAAGTGTCTAAGTTATCACTGGATGACATTACTTTGCAGAATTTTACAGGAAAATGCTTATTTCAGTTAGATTTTCGCTAAAGTGTCAATTACTGGTTAGGTCAATGACTGGGGGTTTCACCCTATGTTTGAAAAGAATAATTTGTTAAACAAATTTAACTACTTATTATATATATTTAGTAATTTCAATCCGTTATAAAAGTATCTTAGAAAGACTGTTATGAACTTATATTTAATAAATCTTACATTATTGTATTAATTCTTTTTAAATTATAACAAAATACCAACCGAGCTGCCAAGTTTTTGTACATTTTAATATCAGTATTTTCATACAGAAAATTTTACTTTATTTGATCGACACATTCTCGGCTTAGATAAAGCAAAATTTTCTATGTGAAAGAACTAGTTCTTCAAAAATCCGGGGATTTCACAGCTGTGTACCAATATATGAACGTCAGAAGAACTATTGACCTTTAATGCAAGACGGCCTAAAGTCAATAGATAAAATCTCTATATTACTTTCTCCATCATAAATGGTACTAATGTTGCATTTATGAAACTTTCTTTTTAGATTTCTAAAATCCTTTCAAAAATGGATTAATTTAACTTTTTTACAGTTACGACATTTCAATTGAAATACCAAAAAAAAAAAAAAAATTATTAAAATAGAACTTTTAAAACTTAGAATTTTACTCAGCAAATATAAAAAACTGTCTAATCAGATAATTTTATCATAAGAGCCTTCCTTTAATGTCGAGGGGGTTTTTGCTAAAAGAAATTCTTATATCTACGGATAATTTTAATAATCTGGGACAGTTTAATGCATGATGTTCAAAAACTGTTGAATATTTTTAACAGTCAAAAAATAAGTTAAGATTCGAAAAGAAAGTGTCTACATAATATGTATAATTGTACAGTTTTAAATTTAATGCTTCAAAATTAATTTTTTGAGACATGAAAGCTTGAAAAATGTAATTTCAAATATTTTTATATCTAATAATTTTTTCTTGGTAAAAGTTTTAATTTATTTTTTTAAAGAAAAATATATATACATGTATACGAAATGTATAAGATGTCTTGAATTAAATAGCTTTTAATGTTACTTAACATCATTAAACTAACTACACTTTAATGATATAATTAGAATTCAAGGGAAATCATTTTAAAGAACAAACTTAAAAAGCATTTTATAATCTGCTTTAGCTGCACATTCTCTTTTTATCTTCCACTTTTAATTCATATTTTTAAAAACATTTGCATTAGATATATATTTTTGCATTCCTTGTAAACATTTCACTTCAAAACGTTTCGCTGTCGTGAATTTTTCAAACTACACCATCGATTAAAAAAGTGCATATTACTATACATACAAGCTAAAATATTGAAAATACTCTAAAAAATCCCAAAGCGATATCTATCATGAAAAAATGTTCGATTTTAAAAGAATTGGAAATATCATTACAAGAGCTATGCGTGAGATGATCATCAGCTCAATATCTTTGAATTTAGTATAAAGCCCATGAATTAGCGCAGCGAGGTTCCGGATCTGCTGGGGAAGCTTGAACCAAGTCATTAACCTTACATAACTCCATACATAAAAGAAACGACAAAATATTTCATATGTCAAAGCATTTAAAACATTTTTTTTTTTATATTATGTATTTCTTTATATTTTAAGTCGTGGTAATCTTTGTGTTCTGATGTGCTGGAAAATCAATGAATGATTACGATAAATTAAGCGTTCTTTTAAATTTTGATTTATTTTTGTTTATGAAAATCAAAGGTTAAAACACTAAAATATCTAGATTTTTATCATATATACATGTCTCTTTATAATTTATGTAAGGCTAATCTATATATTTCGGTGCGCTAGTGAATCAGTGAATGGTAACGGTAAAATAAAATAAAAAGTATTTCTAATTTTAATTCTTTTTAAACATGAACAACATATGACTGATAGTTTAATTATAAATAGACACGTTAAAAGTAAAATAAGTAAAAAAAAAAAAAAAAATCTCAACTCACCTTGCTTACTTTTGTGAGTTATTCCTTTAGAGCACCAATAAATATTACACCCATTTTTCTGTCAAAATGATACAAGAATAATTTGACACACCCCAGTATCCATTTACTACTACTGAATCCACAAGTCCTAAGTCACGAGGGTCCTTTTCTCCACGGAATTTCGCTAATAATCCAAGCTAAAGGGAGCCTGGGAGAGCTTCTAGCAAGCTTCCGATTCCCTGGGAAGCACATGCTCTTATGCGGCCCGAACTAAAACGACGGCGTGGCGTTCCCGTGTCTCCATAGTGATCATAAGGCATGACGTCAGACGGGGCGCCGTAGCCCCCCCTTTTTTTTATTTTGCTGCGCCGGGGACCCCAGTATAAAAATGGCGCCGTAACGACGTAATGGAGAACAAATCTTCCCCGAATGTTCGCCGATGAAATAAAAATAAATACTTAAACACGCCTGGACAAAATCGGAGGGTGGTGGTACTATTGCTGTTTTATGTGATTGCATTTTTTTTTAGTTTTTGATTAAGATTTACCGCAAGCAAAGCGAGTCTTGAAAAAAAAATTGCGATGTATTAAAAAAAAAGTGGAGATTTATATGTTAAAAGAGTTCTTGAATTTTTTACCTTTTATTTCTTTATTTAATGAGTTCTAGCATTTTAAAAACTAAATAATGAGAACAGCGCGCTTTAAATTGCTTTTTAAGTAGATTGAATGGGACGTGACATAGAGGGAAAGAGTGGTTTTAGGCAAAAAATTACTTTTTTATCGTAATTTACATGCATCATTATGTTTAGCATTTCATATTCAGAAGCACACCTTGAAGGATAGCAATCGGAAGGCGAAAGACATTAGCTTCTGTAAAAAAGCATACATATATACTGAGATAAACAGTATAATTTACATATAAAAGGGAAAAAGAACATTTTGAGAAACTTCTCAAGTTACTTTAGGAAAATACTTAAAACGTTTTAAGATTACGAAGAAACTTTTTTTTCTCTTGACAATTAACAATGAACTTTATGATCACAACATTTCTCTTTTCCTTTTACAATGTTATTAATTCTAGCCAATATATTATGTAACCAATATTGTTTATTACAAGTATATTAAATTCTACTTTTTTCATCTACTTTAAAACTATTCTTTGTGCAAAAGAAATGAATGAGTATTTATAGCACTATTTTAGTTCAACCCTCAAGAGGTTATGTCAAATGAACATAGTCTGAATCAGATATGTTTTTCTAAGAATTGTGTCTTGTTTCTAAGTGGCAATTATTTTATTTTATATACTTAGTAAAATTTCTGGTTCAAAATATTTTTATTTGACTTAAAATAAGTGAGAGGTTGACATCTATGAATATATTATATAATATTTTACAGTGAGGAGAATTTTCACACTGGTGAAGTGGGCTATATTTAACCAAGTTTTTGACATAGTTCGACATTAAATATTTCCTTCAACTTTATTATTACACATAATCAAAAGGGATATTTTTTGTTTAATATCCTCTGAATTAAACAAATGGTTTTTAAACTATGATTTTTTTTTTCTTCCGGTTGAATCTCAGGTCATTACACTTTCCCCGGCATTCGGGGAAATTGACTTTAATTTTTTTTTTTCTTTATCTTGCCTCCAAAAAATATTATTTCAATCTGAGGCAGGTGCAATATGTTCCTGGTTCCATTATTTTCGTATCTTTTTTAAATTTTTTATGATAAAACTAATTTTACTTTATTTTTGGTTTTTTCTCCGAAGTAGCTTAACATAGAGGAATCAAATGACAAAGAGGAAAACAGTGGTTTTAGGTAGAAAATTACTTTTTTTATAGTAATTTACATGAATTATTGCGTTTATTATTTCATATTCAGAAGCATACCTTGAAGGATTGTACTCGGAATGCGAAAGGCATTAGTTTCTGTAAAAAAAATATACATATATACTGAGAAAAACGGTGTAATTTACATAAAAATGGGAAAAAGAACATATCAAGAGACCTCTTAAATGCCTTTAGGAAAATACTTAAAACGTTTAAAAAACATTTTTTTTTTTTTTTAAGTCTCTAGATGATTAACAATGGACTTTGTGATGTCAACATTTATATTTTCTTTTTACAAAGTTACTAATTGTGGTCAGGCTATTATGTAACCAATATTTTTTTAATACAAATATATTAAATTCTCCTTTTTCCTTTGTTGAGATGTTTTGGATTTCCTTTTTTGATTATACAAGGTGTCCATAATTAAACCAGTCTACTTTATAGTTCTCTACACACAAAACTATTGTTAATAAAGTTGTGAAATTTGGCGAAAGACATAACAAAGGAATGGAAATTTGTTTAAGCAAAAAAAAAAGTTCAAAATTTCGTCACCAGATGGCGATTTTTAATAAATTACACATTTAGCATTACGATAGTTTAGATATTTTATTTGCAGGGTGTCCATAATTAAACGACCCTATTTTAAAGTTGTCCACAGACGAAACTATTGTTCATAATGTTGTGAAATTTTGTGGAGGACATCATAAAGATAAGCGAATTTCTTTGAGCGAAAAAAATCCCCATCTGGAATCGTAAGAGCATGTTCCACATTTAACCGCAGTGTGTTCTGGGAAATGCCAGGAACGTGTCGTGAAATGCTGTCTTTAGAATCAGGTTAAGTTAATAAATGAAATTTCTGAACTATCGTAAGGCTTAATGTGTAATTTATTAAAAATCGACCTCTAGTGGCGAAATTTTGAACTGTTTTTGCTTAAAGAAATTCCCATCCCTTTATTATGTCTTTCAATAAATTTCACAACTTCATGAACAATAGTTTTGTCTGTAGATTACATTAATGTAGGGTTACTTAATTATAAACACCCTGTACATCAAATTAGACCCCGTGATCTCGGCACCATATATCAATATTCCATTCAAGGCATAGTTTGTAAATTAATTAGATAATACTATCTGACATAGCAAACTGATTTATAAATTTCAATATAAATGAAATTAGAATAGAAAATACCTTCTTATGATAAAACTAATTTTAATAAAAGAGCTGTACATTTACACCATGAAATTACGTGATATTAACATGAAAATAAAAAATCGCAAGTTTACTAAATAGTGTATACAAAATATTGTAAAGTTAAAATCCAAATAAACATTAAAATAAAATTATAACAATCGACGTTTCGTTCATCATCTATGACAATCTTCAGGAAAGATTTGTTACAATGCTTTTAAAGTTTTAAAGAATTTAGTTAAAGAGTTTAGTTTCATTGAGTAAACTTGCGATTTTTTATTTTCACGTTAATATTAAAAATAATTTTATTTTATTTTTGTTTTTTTTTCTCGTAAGTAGCTTAAAGGTCAGCGCGTCGCGCTGCCGCGCTACAGTTCCAGGATTCGCTTCCGGGCTTGGTAAGTTTTACTCCACCATTCATTACTTCGGCGTCATTAAAATGGATACCTAGCTTAATTGGTAACTGAACACTGGGAGTTTCTCGTTAGGCTGCCACCTGACCGAGACATATGCTGTAGCTGTATAGCATTTCAGAGCCCATGATCAAGAAAACAGTGTTAGGCACAGTAGACCATATTCCCTAAGGAATTTTAGCATCACAGAGTTTAGTTTTCGTTATTTTTTTTATTTTTGCCATTTTAATCTGCTTTATAAAGTTCAAGTTTCTCATTAAATGTTGTATAAATTTTAGATTTTTTGCATGCTAAACTGTTCATGCTGAATCTGAGAAAAACAAGAAAAAGAAACGGGAGAAAAAATTTATTTTATGGATGGCATATTGCCAGATTGATAAATCCTCTTAATTGATTCTTTGACTTTAATTAAGAAAATGTGAGTTATTTCCAATCTCTCTTCTCTTTAAATGTAATGTTTTCAGTACAGATAATGAAGATTGAAATAATATTTTGTGCTTCAGATAAAACTTTTTTTCTCAGTATGGAATCATGCTTAGTTTTCATGTAATGTTAAGTTACTTCCAAATTATGTACAAATGTTAATAAATGTATGTGGGTATTTTTAAACCTAGTTTAACCTATATATACTTATATAGTACATTTTTAAATTAATTAAAGTTGTGTGTGTGTGCATGTAAATTTTATAATATATTATAGCTAAGTGACTAATTTTGTGTTGTTTATTTCACAGCAATGTTTCAGCTTAAAGCGATACGTGTACATATTTACAATTTAAATTATTTATTTCTAGAGCAAATTCTTTTTTCCTAAACCATTTAGTTGGAGTAACATTACATGCTTATTAGAGATAAACTATATATTAAAGAGAAAAACACAAACTTTATGCTCCATTGCTACCTAAACATTAAAGCATGATTTTTTATTTTGTTCGGAAAGCATTATATTCGAGTCTATTGTTGTTAATTATCCACTAGAAAAATAGTTAAAAAAAATATTTATGTTTCTGTTGGACATAATATCATACTAACACTCTTGAGTTTGCTCAAAAAATGATAATTTTAAGTTATATACTTACTTCAAAGTGCTTACACTGTACAATAACAACTATTTAACGATATAATAATGTTTATAATGCTTTGAATATTTTTCTGAATTAATAATTACTACCTTAAAATGGTAGAGAAAAAATGTCAGTCGAGCACATTGCAAGCAGTATCAACAAAAGATGTTATAAGCTCCACGTGATAACAAATCAGAACGAAAACAGACAATGATCTTAAATGCATGTTATCACACGAAAGTAACACATAATAGTTCACCAATAGACCAATAAAAAGTGCCAAATGGCAAAAAAGATCTTGTGACTCCAAATTTACACTATGCATTTAAAGTTAAATATGTATTTTGTTGTTCAGAAAAAGAATCCTTCTCATTAAACAGCACACAAAATGTGATCCATACCATAAGGCGTGATACATTTTTCTATCATTATCGTAAACTGCATTTTAAATTACATAGTTTTTTTTTCATTTATTTTAGTTTAGTCTCTTAATGAGTGTATTACAGATATACAAAGCTGCCAACCTTCAGGTTTATATTTAACTTCTTCAGATTCGAGCTACACAAATATGGACCTCTTGTCTTTCCTCATAAAATCTAATTTGTTGGATTTTGTTTTTACATTTTGACTTCACTTCTTTATATCTAAATGTTTTTTGCTTTAAAACAAAACCAATAAATAATCGATAAGTTAAGCTCACCAAGCTCATAAGTTAACCTCATAAGTTAAATGTTATTTCCAACTGTGTTTGTAAAATGCCTACAATGGCAGTACGGCCAAGAAATTACGGATTTTTCACAATTATTTACTTTATAGTACTTAACAATAAAAACTGTTGAGGATTTGTAGCTCATTCACTTGTTTACATACTTTTAATTTATGATTTCTTGAATCTGAGTTATTGATAAATAAATTGATATTTTAGGGGCTAATAATTTTAGATTCATATTTGTGAAACTAAATTACCAGTTTCCTGAAATGTCAATTTCAGAAAAAGACTCTTTTCTGTCATTTACTATGATATCATTGTTTGTGTAAAGACAATGAATGAGTATTTGTATTATTACTTTAGCTTCAGCTCTCAAGATAAGTCAAATAATCATATTCTGAATCAGATATTTTAATCAGATATGTTTTATAATGAAATGAGTCTTGGTTCTATGTGGTATTTATTTGATTTCATTTATTAAGTAAAATTTCTAGTTCAAAAAACATTAATTTGATTTTTAGAAAACTTGGAGGTAGCCAGCTATAAATATATTATGTAAGCAATGTTATAAAATATTTTACAGAGAGGTGATTTTTCACGAAAATTTACTGTGGGGTAAGTGTGATTACGTTTTCGATATAGTTCGACTTTAAATCTTTTCCACACCTTTATTATTAGACATAATCAAGTGGGAAATTTTTTGTTTAATATCCTCGTCCAGCATTCGGCAAAGTGGAAGATATTTTATGATTCATCATGCTGCTATCGTACAAGATGCTTATCATATTATTTTTCTTATTATAGCTCAAGAAATGCTTCCTTATGCACAAAAAGGCTAGATACGTTCCTAAACAGAAAATAACTTCGTAACTAAAAAATAAGCACCCGAAAAATAAGTCCACCTGGCTTCTTAAAATGGTCAATGTTTAAGGCCAATCTTTTATTTATTTATTTTTTATATTAGGAGACTAAAAATTAGCAGAGATTAGAAAAGAATTGAACTTTTGTACTTGATAACAGGAAAAGAGAAAATTTTATGCTGAAAAAAAAAAAAAACATGTCTAGCTGAAAAACCTTCATAAAAACTTAATTTTTACTTCAGAGATTTAAACGGAATTTCATATTTAAAATACAAACAATTTCTTAAAGGCTTATTCAAAGTTGTACTAAAAAGATTTCCATAAAATAAAATTTACTAAAGTGTTGACATATATCCAAGAAATGTATGAAAGAATTAACACATAGCCAAGAAATGTAAGGAAAGCGTTCACGCATACCATTATACAAAACTATTTCAATCACATCACTATCAAACACACCACTGTTTCAATTATGTTATTCATAAGTGTCGACCAATAAATCTCGAACGGAAACAAATGTTTAATGGAACCAGAAATGTTTGAAAAGGGAGGGGATGTATTTTTTGTTATTATTAATTTTAGAATGTTTAAATCTTTAAGAATAGCGTATAGTTGGTTCGATAGGAAAAATCTTAAAATTACAGTGTTGTGGTATACATGATACCGGTATAATACTTGCTGTTGCTGTTTGCGAGCATAAACATAAATTAAAAGTCGATAGCTTTAACTTTAATATAATGGACTGTTTATTTAGATTATAAATGCGTGCTCTTTGAGCTGCGACTGCCTTGGCGGCGTACAAACTACTACTGAAGGAATTATGAAACATCTGTGGGAGGGTAAATACTGTGACGTCATAACAACATACAGTGGCGCCAACATACCGCCCCACGTTGAAATAACATTTCAATATTCAATATATAATATCTAAATTTACAATGAATAACATACAATACAATGAAATGCAGAATAGAATAATAATGAATATAACAATGAATAATTAAATATGCTTCAAACATTTGTTTACATAAAGTTTACAATTGAATGGTTATACAGTGTCAAATTTAATGATAATATGTCAGTTTACTGACAAGGCAGCAAGCATAATTTCGATATGCCTCTCTTGAAAATACCATGAGGCGTTTTCACAAGAACCACTCTAACCTTACCATCTGGTCCTTTAACTACTTCCTGAACTCTACCCATTGTCCATCTGCAGGGTGGAAGATTATCCTCTTTTAAAAGGACCATTGAATTTGGAATAATATTATCCTTCTCAAATTGCCATTTATGTCTGGTTTGTAAGTTGTTAAGATAGTCCAATTTCCACTTTCGCCAAATAAATTGGACCATTTTATTTAATCTTTGCCATTGGGACAAATGATTATCACGTTCGCCAGCCAGGTCCGGTTCAGACACACTGTTCAGAGGTCTGCCTATGAGAAAATGGCCTGGAGTTAGAATTTCAAAATCATTGGGGTCAGAAGACATGGGTGTGAGAGGCCGACTGTTTAAAATGCCTTCAATTTGCGTGGAAACTGTTAAAAATTGCTCAAGAGTTAATCGCGAATTTCCAACAGTTCTTTTTAGGTGGTACTTAAACGACTTCACCCCAGCTTCCCACAAACCACCGAAATTGGGTGACCTGGGTGGAATGAAATTCCAGGCGATTTCCTCACTTGTTAAATAATGAGCCAAAACATCTGGGGGGTTTCTAATCATGTTCGCCAAACGTTTTAACTCTGCACTGGCACCAACAAAATTTTTGGCATTGTCAGTACAAATAGAAAAACTTTTACCTCTCCTACTGAAAAATCTTTTTAAGGTTGCTATCATTGCTTCTGAAGTTAAGTCGGTGACCACTTCTAAATGAATCGCTTTTGTTACGAAACAAATAAAAATGGCAACATAACATTTATGATAAATACCCTTCCTTTGACCCTTATATTTTATATAAAACGGGCCACAAAAATCAATCCCTACATTAGTGAATGGCGAACTAGGAGTAATTCTCGCAGAAGGAAGATTTCCCATAATATGCTCAGTACATTTAGGCTTGTTTTTGAAACAAACTATGCAATCATGAACAATTTTTCTAGCAGTATTTCTACCACCCAATGGCCAAAATTCTTGCCTTACAAGATAAAGTAAAGTTTGGGCTCCAACGTGCAAGTATTTAAGATGAAAATATGTCATTATCAATAAAGTCAATTTGTGATCTTTAGGGAGCAATATTGGAAATTTCTTATCAAATGATAAATCAGCGTTATTTAATCTACCGCCTACCCTTAACAAATTCTGTTTGTCAAGAAAGGGGTGTAAATAACTCACCTGTCTCTTTTTGGGAATTTCTCCCTGTTCAAGGGTTTTTATCTCATAATAGAATGCTTTTACCTGTACCATTTTGACTAAAAATGTCTTTGCGGTTCGAAGTTCCTCTGTTGTGATTGGGCCACGACGTCTAATGGCATTTTTGGCATTAAATAGGAATCTGAAAATAAAACTTAGAATACGTATTAATTTTAAATAATTGTTACTTAAATTAAGAAAATCATCCACAAAGGAATTTTCAGAAGTGGAAATTAAATTGATATTGTCCATTTTTTTAAGTTCTTGCGCATAAAGTTCGTGCGATAAAATGTCAGTATTGTCACTAGATTCATCAGAAAGTTTATGAAAGTTCAGGGGGCCATCCCACCAAAGATTCATTTTGGAAAGTTCTTGAGGACCTAATCCACGTGATATAATATCTGCTGGATTTAAATGCGATGGGACATGCTTCCAATGATAGTTCTCAGTCAAAGTTTGTATCTTGGATACTCTGTTGGCAATGAAAGTTTTTAGTTTGTTTGGCGATGTATTGATCCAAGCAATTGCTATTTTTGAATCGGTGTGCAAATAGATATCACTCACTATCATTTTTAGAGATAGACGAATTTTTTCTATAAGTTGAGAGAGAAGAAGGCAAGCTGACAGTTCGAGGCGGGGAATGGAAATTGTCTTTAAAGGAGCTACACGCGATTTACTAGCGATCAGTTTAGTTGATACAGTACTTGTTTCACTTGTGCAATGCATATAAACTACAGCTCCATAGGCTAATTCCGAAGCGTCTGCAAAACCTAGCAACACTAATTCCTGAAAAGAATCGGTTAGAATGTATCTGTCGATTTTGATCTCTTCGATTTGTTTCAGGGACGACACAAAATTTATCCATTCACTTGCAACTGGATTTGGGATTTCATCTTCCCAACCTAATTTCATGAGTCACAATTTCTGAAGAAATATCTTTGCTCGTGTAATAATTGGTCCTAGAAGACCTAAAGGGTCATATAGCCTTGCAATGGTGCTTAGCACATCTCGTTTCGTGTATGATGATTTCTCCGTTATTGAAATCTTGAACATAAACTGATCTTCAACGGGTTTCCAGATAACCCCTAGAGTTTTACTTGTTGATTCTTCATTTATGGAAAAGTTATAATCTTGAACTTCCAATGGCTTACTGTTCATTAATTCCCTTGAATTGGAATTCCATTTATGGAGGAACATACCGCATGTTTCTAACATGTTGCATAACTGATGTTGGAGTTCTATAGCTGTATCTAGATCATGTGCGCCTGTCACTATGTCATCCATATACACATCTTCCTTTATTACTTCCGCAGCTAAAGGGGATTGCGATGCTTCATCTATGGCTAACTGTTTCAGAGTCCTTATTGCGAGAAATTCAGTATTCAATCTGTAAATAACAGTTTCTTCATTCTCGTCGGTCTTCCACAAAATTCTCAGAAGGTCGCGTTGAGGTGGATCTATTAAAATTTGTCTGAACATTTTTTGAACGTCCGTCGTAAAGGCATACCTATAAACACGAAATCTTGTCATAATTTCAAATATGTCTTCTTTTACTTCTCCTTTCAGCAGACAATCATTGAGACTGAAGCCAGATGTAGTGGCAGCTGATGCATTGAACACCACACGTAATTTAGTTGTGGTTTTGTCTGTCCTGAGAACACCATGATGCGGCAAATAGTAACATGAGTGATTTTCTGGATGTTCGGAATGAGGGTCTGCAACCTTCTCCATGTGACCTAATTCTAAGTATTCTTGCATAAACTGCTGATACAATGCTTTCATAGTTTTATCCTTAGCTAATCTCTTCCATAACTGATTCAGACGTTTTTTCGCAAGCTCTTTAGAATCACCCAAATTTTCCAAATCCTTGGTTGGCATCTGTACGATGTATCTACCTGCGTCATTTCGTTTACGCGTAGTTTTGTAATGCTCTTCACAGTATTCTTCTTCTTTACTAAGGTTTTTCGAAGTTTCATCAATGGTTTCTAACTTCCAAAACTTTTCTAAACATTCATCAATGCTTTGCGACTGCGAAACAAAACCACAATATTGCATTTGGCTGACAGATTCTATGCTTCCTGCCGCGATGTATCCGAATACTGAATTGCGAAACACTAAATTACTGTTTGGAATGCGAATTTCTCCATCTTTTATTATATGAAAGAACGATTCAGCGCCAATTTTCTTCAATCGGAACCGATTTATCAATGAAGGGATAAGTTCTACTAAATTGGGGCCTTTCAACAAACAATCGTTAATAGAGGGTGAGCCTTTTTCCCTAGCGGACCCATCAAAAACAGGGCGTATTCGGTTAGTGGAATTTTCTTTTATTACTGCTCTGTCTGGCAGAAAAAATTCAGCTTCCGTTCCTGGAGTTGATTCGACTTCCTCAATAATGCCCTCTTGAAGCCACTCATTAAATACTGCTTCATAGGCAGCTAAATTGCCGGATTTCTTTAATGAATCTACGTTCTGCAATTTTCCGAGCACTGGGGAGAGGGGGGTGACCAACAATCCATGGAAGACTAACCTGATAACGTCCTTCATTGTTTATATGAATATTTTTATTGAAATGTTCTTTTACGGCTTGTTCGAGTTCTAAACTAGACCCTTTGTCACCTGGATCAAGAATTCCTAAAGTGTCTAATCGCCATAAATCTGTGAGTTTTGCTTCATTTACATGTAAGGATAAAACAACTTTTGTGGAATCGTTTGTATCTTTTTCATTAGTTTTACCCATCAATGTCCACCCCAATTTGGTCTGTATAGCAGTTAAATTACTATCCAAGGATTTAATTTTCCCCGTTAATAACTTTCCATAAATATCTGCTCCGATAAGTAAACTTATTTCTTGTGCATTTGTAACTTTTTGCTTCCCTGTATATGCATCGTAATCTGTGAATTTTATCCCATATTTTTTAGCTTCCTTTATCCAAGGCCCATTTTTTTATTTTTGGAACCTCAGTACATATTTTGTCTTGATCATAGATATCAAAATTACATTTAAAAGTATCTTCTAAATTACTTAAATATATTTTATATCGCTTATGAAAGTGTGTTTCTTGATTACCACCAAAAAGACCGTGAATCATTTTTTCTTCTCCTATTGCTTCGTATCCCATTCGATTAATAATATCTTTACTCAGATAAGAACGTTGACTACCTGTGTCTATCAAACAGCGTACTAACAAGTGTTTATCTTGATCCTTTGATTCTAAACGGACAGTTAAAGTCTGCATTAATACTGCGCGATTACAAGTTTTATTTGATAATGTCGTGCTTTCATTATTTTCTTGTGATCTGGCATTTTCTTTTTCGGGACATAAAATTTTATAATGCCGTTTAAAACAATTGCTGCATTTAACAATTTTTTTACAATATTTTGCTATGTGCCCTGCATTTTTGAGACAAACAAAACAGTAACCGTACTGCTTTAAAGTTTTCTTTTTATCATGTAATGATTTATTTTTAAATAACTCACATTCGATCAAAAAATGTTTTTCTTTACATTCCGGGCATTTACTTTGTTTAGAAAATGTTACTGTTTCATTTATTAAGCCAGATGCTGAAGGAATTATTTTCGGCGACTGCTTGTCGCGCACTGGCCTCCCAGACGTAATGTCTGCGTTCGAAGACTCTTGATTAGAAATTAAAAAAGCAGTTCTTTCTCGGGAAATAACTTCCATTTTCAAATAATCAATTATTTCCGTAACTTTTAATTCTTCATCGTTACCACATTTTTTTGTTATTTGTAACACTATGTCAGAAGGTAATAATTTAATTAGAATGGGAGAGAGTAACGCTGAATAATTTTCAATCTCTAATCCGAGAGATTTCAGATTTCTGATTTCGGTCTGGCAAGTGTCCAGCAATTTGCGGAGTGCATAAACGTCACTGGATTTCTTTACTGAATTAAGTGATAAAAGTTTATGAAGGTGTGAGCTAATTACCAATTGTTTCTTACCGAAACGTTCTTTTAGAGTTTCTATTGCAGATAAATAGTTATTATTAGTTAAACTATAACCTTTTATACAGTTAGCAGCATTTGAAGTCAGATATGACTTTAAATAATTGAATTTTTCTACTTCAGACAATTCTACATTTTTATGAATTGTAGATTCGAATTGGTCCCAAAATCTTTGCCAATCCGAAGGATCGCCGTCAAATTTTTCAATTATTAGCTTGGGTAAATTTATGCGAATGGATTCCAACCCCCGAATCACAACTGTTTCGTCGGATTTGTTTATTGTTGTAGTAGAAACATTCGAATTAGATTTAGTTTCTAATTTCAATTTAGCACTTTTTACTTTCGTTTTCCAAATTACCAAATTCGAATTATACTCATCACATTTCAAAACTTCAGCTTTTAATTCATCTAATTTACTAGATTTTTGATTTTCAATATCTAGATAATTAAGCTCTTTTTCTTTCAAATCTAACTCAGCGAGAAACTGTTCTAATGTATCTTCATCGGCACTATTTTCTGAAATTGCCGCTTCTATTCTATTAATTAATTTCGTATTTTGAGACCTAACAGTAGTGCGTTTTGTTTTATTAACTGCATCCATTCTCTTAAATCAATATTATAACTAATAAAATTTATCAAAAACAAAAATGGTTGCAATTATCGTATATAAACAAAGCACTTCAATAAAGATTCTAATTCAACGAAATTCTTATTCTGACTCAAATATTTTAGGCAGTCGCTGTTACGGGCGCCAGTAAATATCAGATACATAATAAAACATATGATATAAATCTATAAAGGTAAGTAAAAAATACTTACCGATCCAAGGTAGGCCGCCTTCTTTAGAATCAGAACTTATTCATTCCAGGATAGATTCGGCAATTAAAAATAATTCACATCAAGTAGTCGGAAATGAAGAAACATCTCTTTCATTTTAGATTATTTATATGGCTAACTTATACAAAAAAATATTTACATTATATACATACGATGAATTAATCTCGAATTCGTTAAAAACATGTTTGATGGGGAAAAAAAACCCACATCTCAAAATCGTTCTTTCGTTCGATCTACAAAACAAAAAGTTTCTGTTGCCAAACGACAAAAATAAATAGTCCTCATTCGAAGGGGAAATGTCCAGGGAGGTCGGGAGAAAATGTCCGTGGAGGTCGTGTTTTGTAATATTACTAATTTGCTTCAGGTATAATCAACAAACACCATAATAAGCAGAATACAGAAGGATTAAGGATTCAACTATAGGTAACCTGGAGTCCACAAATGTGGGAAAACAAGATTTGAAAGATTTGATGCACAATATTATTTTTTTTTTTTTTTTTTTGACAATTTAACAAATTTTTCTGATTTATGTAAAACATAAACACATAAATGCAAAGAGAAGTAATAGTCTAAATTAATTACAGACTTCGCAATCCACAATCAGACTTCGGCCAATTTTCGTCTTTCCAAAAGGGTCATTGGTGCTCTTGCATTTGGAGGATTATATGACGGATTGTATAACTGTAAATTTTTATTGGTGAAAATACATAAATAAATATAGGTTCTTTTATATGAATGAATTAACAAATATATATTTTTTAAAAATAATTGGATGTAAAGTACTGCGTTGAAAATATATAAGGCAACCCCTTAAATGAGCCCTATTGAGTCTTTTAGAGAAAAATTTAATTATTCCTGATCTTATGTTTGAATAAACACAAAATTTTGCATTATTTTATTTTTAATTATTTTTGAAGCGAAACTTTTTGGTCTTTCTTAAGGCTCTCAAATCAAAACTGCTAATATCTCACACATTTTTCTTTCTTTATTTTGTTTCGTTAGCGTATCGAATTCATATGTGCTCTTACTGGACACTATTTTATCGATTTTTTTTTTTTTTTTTTTTTTTTTTTTTTTTTGGCGTTTGACGAGATGAGGGTTTGGTACAGATGGAAAATATTTCAGAAAATGCTGCGAAGTTTTGCGCTTTGAACCTAATTTTCGGACGCGATGGCGCAGGAAAGGAAAAATAACTGCCGTGTTAAGTAAACAGTCGTTTATAAATCAATATATAATTAATTTATAGTAAAATTAAATATAAAAACTGTTCGATTACAATTCACATCAAAAATCATGCCCGCACGTATCATGCTTTGTATGTTTAAAGCCAGTAAGAAAATGTGTCAAAAACTTTACAGTTGTTGAGTGGGGGAAAATATTTTTTTGTTAACCACATTAATTTCAGTAACTTTTAAAGATCATTACAGAGAAAATATTTATACTGCAAAGTTTTAATAATAGGTTTAAGAAAAGAACACAGATTTTAAGATACACTAATATTGTGCGCTTTGCTTTTTATAAACCTTTTTCTCGTTGCACCACACAATAAATGTCGCTAAATATTACGAGGCGAGGAGCATTTGTCTCTCATTCCAGTAATATTAACTACGGTTAGGGTTGAAATCGATTTGCATTTTAGTGGGATTATACTTCTTTATTCCAAATTTAAGAGGAGTCTGTTTCACTTTCGGCGGAATTTCCAAAATTCAGGTTGCTAATGACTCGAAAATGTATTTTCATTTATTACAGTCACATATTTTATTTATAGTAATCACTACAATTCTATTAAATCAGATAAAATAGAATGCTTAATATTGTTTTTAGGTGCGTTCGTAATTATATAAATACGTAGCACCTATAGTCGTCGTTCAGTCCGTCCGTCTGTCCGCATGTAACAGAGCAAAAACTACCCAACCGAATGGTCTGAAATTTCAAATATATGATTGTTGCAAAATTTTGTCAAGCCATTTCAAATTTTATGAAAATCGGATGTATAGTTTAATTACAGGGACAGTCAAAAGTTTTTCTTTACATTACGGCCAATGTTAAAAATTATTGCAAGTGCATTTTAATGATATTAGAGCCTTCCGAATGATCTGAAATTTTAAAGATATAACTGTTGCAAAATTTTGTCGAGCCCTTTAAAATTTTAGGAAAATCGGATGTATAGTTTAATTACAGGGACAGTCAAAAGTTTTTCTTTACATTACGACCAATGGGAAAAATTATTGCAAGTGCATTTTAATGATATTAGAGCCTTCCGAATGATCTGAAATTTTAAAGATATAACTGTTGCAAAATTTTGACGAGCCTTTTCAAATTTTAGGAAAATCGGATGTATAGTTTAATTACAGGGACAGTCAAAAGTTTTTCTTTACATTACGGACAATGGGAAAAAATATTGCAAGTGCATTTTAATGATATTAGAGCCTTCCGAATGATCTGAAATTTTAAAGATATAATTGTTGCAAAATTTTGTCGAGCCCTTTCAAATTTTAGAAAAATCGGATGTATAGTTTAATTACAGGGACAGTCAAAAGTTTTTCTTTACATTACGGCCAATGGGAAAAATTATTGCAAGTGGATTTTAATGATATTAGAGCCTTCCGAATGATCTGAAATTTTAAAGATATAACTGTTGCAAAATTTTGTCCAGCCCTTTCAAATTTTAGGAAAATCGGATGTATGTTTAATTACAGGGACAGTCAAAAGTTTTTCTTTACATTACGGCCAATGGGAAAAATTATTGCAAGTGCATTTTAATGATATTACAGCCTTACGAATGGTCTGAAATTTTAAAGATATAATTGTTGTAAAATTTTGTTGAGCTATTTCAAATTTTAGGAAAATCGGATGTATAGTTTAATTACAGGGACAGTCAAAAGTGTTCCGTTACATTACGGGGAATGGGGAAAAAAATGTTGGAAGTGCATTTTAATGATGTATCAGACTATGCGCTTTATGAAGTGCAAAAAATTATACATTCAGTACAATATGGGGTGCAAAAAATAATTATAAAACTAGTTATAGTACGAACGCACCTCATTTGCCACGTTTGACGAGCAATTTCCAACTTGTTAATTTTTATTATTAAAAATTTTTATACCTCTTGTGTAATTTAAAGAATCAACAATGAGATAAATTACTTTCACCAGTTTCTCTAGAGTTTAAAGAATATTTCGCAAGATGAGCAGCATTTTACAAGAAAATAATACTTATTTTTACACCAATAAAATTTTAACCGTGTTTTAAAAAAATAAGCAGTGGGTATTATTTTAATACCCTGTCAAAATAGACGAATGTTCCGTAATCCAGCTTTTATCGTCTACAAAGCTTTGGAAAATACAGGATGTCACAAAAGTCCTTGACACATTTTAAAATTCAATATACGATTAAGTAATTGTCGTACGTTTGGACTAAAATCCTTCTCAAGGTAAAAAGTTTTCTTCAACCGCATAAAAAATAGTTCCAAATTTCAATCATAGCCACTTGCCCGTATGTTTGATTACAAACATGCGTTTTTCCTGATTTTCAGATTAGTTTGGATATGATTTCGAAGTACTAACCTACGTAGTTTGTTTTTTAGCTGGGGCCGTCTTTACTGTGTCACGGCGTCAAAACTAATCTGAAAATCATAAAAAAACGCATGTTTGAAAATAAACATACGGGCAAGTAGCGCCATCTATGATCGAAATTTGAAACTAATTATTTTGGTACTTTTCGGTTAGCCGAGCGCAAGTGTTATATATACATATATACATATATATGCACATATATTTACATATATATATGAGGACGTGAATTTCAAAACTCGCCTTATCCAAAATTTAAAAAAATTGAGTTTTCTCTACCAATCTATTCTATTGGTAAACCTGCACAGAAAAAACACTATAATCTGTAAAAAAAATATTTTCTCCTTTATTTTTGGGTTCTTAAAATATTGGTTTGGTTTCAAAACTCGCCTTATCCACTAGGGAGTTGGCAACAAAACTAGCTTTATCCCTGCGCATGCGTAAGACCGACGGACGGCTAGCTTATCAGCTACTATTACAGTAATTTTCCTTCATTTCTCTGCGACCAGTTGCTATTTTCGTTTAAAGATTTTACCTGTTCTAGTCATACAAACTAATTAAATAAGTTTTACAGCATGTCTTATGTATAATGGGCAGTGAATAAATACTTGCATTTTGTAGAGGAAGGGTGAAGAATAGAAAAAGAAATACGAACACATGGGCTAATAAAGAATACACGCAAAAGAATTTTAAAATGTAAGTTAAAAATGGGGAATCGCTTTCTATATTTCTTATTGTCAGAAGATGATAAAAGATTTAATTTTTATTCCCAGGAATAAACCTAAGGCATTTCCGGTCCTCTCAAAGTGCACTCACCAGAAAGAGAACCTCGAGTAATCAATTGTCTCAATGCAAGTTGTATGATGCCTCCACCAAGCTTTTTTTTTTTTTTTTCAAGCAAAGACAAAATTGCATAACATAACTTTATGTTGAAATTTACATGTCAAATACCTCTTTCAAGGAACCGTCCAGGTTTCTTTCCTTCCATGAAACATACAGAAAAGTAAAATTTTCGCCTGGAAATTTTTTTAGAGTGCATCTCAGTGCTCTTTCAAAGGTATTACGATAAGGTACTATGAACCGGAACAGAAGGGGATGGTGTATATATATAATAATATATGTTATATAGATTATATTATTTTACATTCTTTTAAAAAAAAGTTATTTTAATTATAAGCTATTTATGATAAATTTTATTTGATTATTGATAAGTTTGCTTTTTTATAATAAAACGTAATATTAAATTTTAATCATACTTATTGCTCTCTTAAGGTTTACTTTTTAATCCAAAATATTATCATCCGATGACCAAAAATAGAAACTATTAATTTCTTTCAGCAAATATGGTAGACGATTGGCAACAAAACTCTTCTTATCCGAAACTTTTTCCAATTAATTAATTAAGTGAATTAAAGTAGATTTTCCAACTTAACACAATGATATCACAGAGCAACTAGCAATAAGTATACAAAAAATTGGAGGTATTCGATGCACGGGGTCGCAGTTACAGGTTTTTCGCGATTTCCCAAAATTTGATTTTTTGGATAAGGCGAGTTTTGAAACTCACGTCCTCATATGTACACACACATACATTATATATATACATACATATGTATATATATATATATGTAAATATATGTGTATATATATGTATATATATATGTGTGTATATATAACACTGGCGCCCGGCTAACCGAAAAGTACCATTATTTTCATTTACTTAAAGAAAACTTTTCATCGTGAGAACACTCATGTACGACAAGTACTTGAATTTATATTGAATTTTATAATGTGTCAGGGGCTTTTGGAACACCCTGTATTATAGAACCTCTCCCGAGTAACACACAATTCTGAAAAGCGTTCTTTTATTTTTTGAAGCCTCTGAATCCAATAGATTTCCGAGATTCAAAGAAGCATTTAAGAAACAAATGTTTTGTTTGCTGCCGATAATCAGCAGAAACGATTCCAAGAAGCTTTTACAAAATAATTTTCCTCAATCCGAATCTTACAGCTGCTTTAATTTCTGAAGTACACATTTTCACGTTCAACGAAGATGATAAATTAACTGCATTAACATTATAGGATTAACTTTAAGGGGTCTCAGGACTCTTAACCCCTTAACGGTCGCATTAAATTACCGTTTAAAAATTCAAATTGCTTATTGCCACCACTTTTTTGAAAAAGAAATATTCACCATATTTAATGACAGGAAAAAATGATACTATAATAAAGCCATTTGCACTATTTTATAAAACTGGTGGAAATCAAACAGTTTTAATATTTTATTCAGATTGACACAGCCCGCGAATATCACGGGAGCGAGAATTACGGGGTTAAGGCTTGAACATTTTCAATTTCTTTTTTTATGTTTAACTTCTGTCTTTTCTGAACATTTGGATATAATTATTTTCTTGAAATTCCTATCAGAACAGAAGTTATGGTTTTTAGAATTGTATCCGCTCAATAGCTGAAGCGGCTTTTCCAAAACTTTGAAGTCATTTTACTGAAAATATTGTTTTGGGGCATAACGCGCAGGATATCTCAAAAACTTCGCAATATTTTTTATAAAAGTTTCAAAATGGTCGTTTTATGTTAGTCTGTGTAAACTGAACATAAAATTTCTTTTTTATTGTTCAAAAAAAGATTTTTTTTTATGCGATTATATTGTTGAAATTTTCAAAATTTTGTATTAGCTAAATACAACTTTGTATTAAAACTAAAATGCTTTAAATACAAATTTATTTAGGTTCAGGATCTTTATTATAATCTGAAGTGTAATTGGGCACCAAAACTTTATTCTAGTAGCATTTTTTTTTTTTGTAATTCTGCGGGAAAACTGTCACACCAATTTTCTGCTCTACACATGTCTCACAGTTTGAAACATTCTATAAATATTAATTCTGCATTTTGTAAATTTTTAAATATATGAAATGAAAGAACATACTTATATCTTTCATTCCTCTAAAAATTGTGTTTTATTATCATATAGATTCCAAGATATTAAATGTTGTAACTGGTCTGTTTTGTTTCGTTTTTTTTCCCCTTTTTCCAATTTTAACAGTCCTGAGATCCCTTAATACAATTAAGATTAACATTATTACAACTTTTGCAGATATAAATTCTGTAACGCGATTGAAAATGTTTGTATAAGAATTAAACAGGCATCCGAAAAACCGTTACTCCAGGTAGAGAAAACCTATTAATACACTGTAAAAACTCTTCGGAAACGTTTCCGAAAATTACAGGCTGTAAAAGCAACTTTTGATTTAGAAAGGCTTCTTTATCTCTCGGAATTCTACTGAATTCAGGGGCTTCTAAAAATAAAAGAACGCTTTTCTGAATTGCCAGTGAGTCGCAAGCAGTTATATATTATATTTTCGCTAATCTTGAAAAAGATAAAAAGTATATTATGAAACATTTGTCTTTTTTTATAGACTATTTGGACCCTTGAAAAATGTTCTTCGGTTGTACAAATAGTTAGTTTTGGTTAAAATTACAAAAGAAGTGTTATATTAATTATTCTTATTTATCTGGTCTCAAAAAAGCAAAAAAAAAAATCGTGACTATGTGGGATTGAAATCGGTGGCGACGGGGTACATTTAGACAGCGATGCAGAAAAATTAGGGTTCACGAGACCTGAAAAGAAAAACGTTTTGGGTCATACTCATTGTAGTAAACTTGTTATATTTAAACTAGATAGATTTTTTTTAACCTTTTTTATTCAGAAAAGTGTATGTGTGAGGTAACTAAAAGTATGTATGTGAGATTATAAATATTCTCAACAATGAAACTTGACAGACTCAAGGGTTTAATTAATCGATATACAATATTATATTAAATACAAAGCACAACATCAGGAACGTGAAGAAAGCGCAAGATATGAGGAAACTATTCATTTGGAAAAGATTGAAAAATAAAAAATACCAAGAGAGATCTTTGGAGCTCCATAGTTTTTATATCAACATGAAGATTGAAAATCTGTCCAATAAAAGGTTTAAGTAAGAAGTCTAGGTGATTTCTTGTATGTATATTTACGAATGTGGAAATTGTGTACTATATTATTAATGTTATTGAATTGCCATAATCTATATTTTTCGTGCGAGTAATAAATTTTGTATATAGTTGAAAAGCTGATAGGTGAATTCATTTAGAGTTATAAGCCAAGTGAATATTTAAGTAGGTAAAATAATAAATCCTACATGTATTCAAACATTTATATTTTACAATGAAGAGAGAAATTTCAGTTTTGTTATTATTGTTATTATTTATAAAAGAATTTGGCATTTTGTAATATAAATTATTCATGTCAAGCATAACATAGTTTGTTATTCGAAATCACATAACACCAGCTTTATAATCCCTCTACAAAAAAAATATTTACATTGCGGAAAATTTTCTACTAATAGATTTAAGAGGAGAACATATAGTTTACGATCCCTTGCTATAACACTCACTTTTCTGTGCATAAAAATGTTTCTCTCATTTATTATACCTAGCACAGTGTGTCATTCCATACCGCCAAGTGCGAAATGTTTGTCTCCCTTTTTGGAAGGATATGCATACCTATTTTCTCCTAGTTTTATTGCTAGCTCGTTCTTTCTTCTTTGAGTTGTTATTTTAGCTTGTTTCGTCTAAACTCAGTTTTTAAAAGAGAAGTCTTATTTTAACGCTTTAAGAAAACCTTAAAATATTCTCTTAAGACTAAATTTGTTTTTCCTTTAAAAACATGTATAATATAATACATGTATAATAAAATCTTAATAAAGATATTTTATCACTATTTATAGCATTATTTTACTTAATATGTTTTTTTTTTTGTTAATCCTTTATTATTATTAATATCATTACAATCATCATTAGTATTATTTTATGAAACTCATAATTTAGACATCAGGAGCTGTAAATACATAACGTTATCAGCTTTTTTGGTAATTTTGGACCCACCCTTACGATATCACACGTTATCATCTCACGACCTCCCTTAATGATATCGCTATCAATGTCTACAAATTATTTCGACTTTGGAGATTGTTTTTTGATTGTTTAGAGCGATATACAGATATGGTTATACATTTATTATTCGCATACTTTATTGACTCAAATGAAGATAAGTCAATATAATATAACTGCTGTATATGAAATAACTTTATATAAAATAACACTTAAAATAAATAGCTACTATTTAAAAGTATTTGATAACTTTTTTGTTACATAATGCATTGAACAGTAACGTTTCCTTGCACTTGCCACGGCCGAGGCGGGGGTGGGGCAGAACTTCTTATCCACAAAACTGCTGGGCAACATACTTTCTCTTTTCTTTACTAGTAAACACAACAAGTATCGTTTCAAACATACTTTGAATGGACCTAGTTTCTCGAACAGCGGATTATATACGCATACACATACGACAGGAGAATATTAATTCCAAATGATTATCGGTTTTCCAAATTTTTGATTTAAATAATTTTATAATGATTTAATGATTTTAATAATAATTTTCTATTTTCATAAAAACAAATAGCAGACTAAAAAAAGATAACAGACTATTTTGATGTAAAGAACAAGTTTCAACTAAAAAGAGAAAACTTCGGTTGGATCAAAAATGATAACGATATCAAAAGACAAATGCCCACTCCCCCTAGAGACATCTTACGATATCATGTTTCAGACCCCACCTCCGCACTAAAGTGATAACGTTACATATGCACAGCCCCTCAAGTCTATTTTATGGAAAACATGGAATCTTCTTCAGGGTGCGCACTACAGATAAATTACATGACTAATGTAATTAATAAAATAGCAATAAACTCAATAAAAAGCTTTAAACAAAATTTAAAATTTTAATAAAATCTTTCTCTTTAATACTGTATTTATATGTATAACTTCTCCAAGTTACACTCCCAGTGTTTTGTAAATACGCAAAATAAATAAATAAATTCTGTTATGAAATAAATTCTCAAAGTTGCTATAAATATAACATTCTCTTATTCAGGCTCTAAATATTTTAATATTTCTGCCATTCCTAAATACATCTGATAATATTTATATACTTCTGTGTTTTTGACTATAATATAATAAATGTCACAAACGTTCTTTCCTTTTTTTCTAAAATCATACACAACATAATTAACATTTAGCTGTCGTTGTACATACTTTTGTTTTTGTTAAAAAACCTTTTTATCGAAATACTTTTTCTCTAATCTGGTATCATACATAGATTATAAAATTGTGAAACTTTGCTTTAATTCCATATTAATCATGAATATTACTTATGATTTTCTTTTTCTGCGTTTTATACATATTTCTGTTCACCTATATTCACAATTTATAGATTTTTCTATATTTTTAAATTCGAGTAACTTTAATTAAAATAATTTTAATATCTATGCGACTTTTAAATATTCTATTTGTTATTGCACATAACATCAAAACAGATAGCACAAACATCTTTCGCTAATTTAATATTCTTCTTTGTATTATTTTTTTATATTTTAGATCGTTCTTTAGTAATATATTTAGTAACTTTTTAATGTTATTCTGAGAATTTCTTAAAGCTCATCTTTTCCAGTTTTAATAAGTTTATGTATCATCATATTGAAACTCTCTAAAATACATCGCTGCGTTTAACAGATCAATTTCAAATACCGTTAATTAAAAGACACGGGTTTAACTATTCTAATGCGTACGCAATATATAAAGTTACAGTAACATTTTTTGCATATGTAAGTTCTATGTTGGTCAAGTAAAAATTCATTTCTTTCTTGAGTAAAGTTTTCATGCGTTACCAACCAATTCCTAGATATCAAACATTTATATTAATGTTTATTTTTTTCCTAATATGTATCGTATTGCATTTTTTTTGTAAACTAGTATATAACCACCGTCAAAAATGACGGAATGTTGATCTGCGTTTCATTTTCATAAGACTTGATACGAAGAAACAGAATGAAGGTTTGTGTTGTAGAAAAGTGTTTTTTAAAAACGACAAATGATTTCTGCAAATGCAAATGATGAGGATCTTTTTTACCCAATATTCAATATCAGAAATAGTTCAACGATTGGAAAAAACATTCAAATTAATTTATTTAAAATACTAAAAAAATAATCTATGTGCAAAAGTTTTGTAGAAAAAGTGCTATCAATGAGTTTCTAAAGAGTTTGACTAGCCACATAGCACATTGTTTGGTTGCAGAAGCATAATTAAACGTAAATTTTGAAAAGTTTTTTAGTTAAAATTTTATTTTTGTTAGTTTTACATTGTCTAAGTTAGTAGTATAATAGAGTTAGATTTTAGCATTTCGTGAAGAACAAAGTTTTTCAGTAATGAAAGAGAAATATATAGCAGAAAGATAGACATTAAAAGAGACAGAAATTACATGGTTATGAATATTAGCTTCTTAATCAAGTAAGACAACAGCGCATCAAAAATGACAGAAAGAACAAAGTTTTCCAGTGATGAAGTTTTGATTTTAAACATATACAAAGATTAATAGAAGGTTCGCATAATACAATATACATTGTGGAGAAATAGTTTTTATTTCTGTTTAAAATTCTGCATCGGTATTAAAAAATGCAAAAAGTTAGCCAATTAAATAAGACAGCAAATTTTATACTTATGAAAATAATGTAGTGTTTCACAAAAATAACGACAAACATATTGTAAAGTTAGCTATTTCGAGAATCTGTTATATAACATCATGTCAAAAATGATGCAACAAAATGGCAGCAAAGCCAGTAGTAGCATACAGTTAAGCATTATATGCCATAAAAGTTTTATGCCATCTCACTTTTTTGTTTCTAATTAATCGGCGTCTGCGTTCAAGCGGTGTTTCATCTGTTTCGTCAGACACTGCCGAAAATGATACTTAAACAGCAGTAAGTCAAAACAGAACTTTCACAAAATTCAAAAATGAAATAATTTGCAATCCTTTGATATAAAGAACGACTTTTCCAAAGGAAATAAAATGCTTTGGGCGAACTTCAATAGTTTAAAGATTTCACTATAAAACTATTCTGTAAAGATTAAGAACGATAAATCTTCAAAACCATGTTTGACCAACAAAGATGTTTAAACACCCGTTGCCAATCAACTCAAATAATTTTGATGAAAGAGTCTCAAAAGGGAATGACTTACACAACAGTATTTATTGGAACAATAATCATAATTAACAAAGCGAACGTAGTTTCTGAATATTTCACAAAACATTAAAATTAAATATTCAATGTGTTAATTTTTTTTTATATTTTAAAATATATTACTTTTGCGAAAATGAATGACTCTCAAAAATGAATGTCTCATCAAACTTACGTCGTTTACATTTTTTCTGAAAAAACTGTGCAAAATATAAAAGTTGTTTACAGAAATGTCTATATACATGTTATATATGAAAATATGCTACACAGACATGATTTGAGGTAGGAGAACTTATCATTTAATTGTCATATGTTCATTAAAGCCTAAGATGGTTTTTATATACGTTCGATCCCCCCCCCTCCCCCCCAGAACTGTCCTACCCTTGGATTTTATAAGAGATCCCCAAATAAAATAAGATGAAACTGAGATCCAATCACTCGTCTGTAGAATAAGCAGCGCAATATGAGCAAAGAAGTGTTAAATTTGAGTCCCTATTTTAGATTGTTTCTTTGCATTTAAAAAAAGAAAGAAAAATCATGCGTTAAGCATAGATTATGAAACTCTTTCCAATACTTCCTAAATGCTTTAACAAAACTTCGTTATTTAGGGAAATAAAGTATATAAAATAACTAAGTAAACATTTTAGAAAACGCATTAAACATTTGAAAAGCTGATTTCAGCAGTTACCGTCCATAGCCAAATATGTATTCCAATTCTTTTGAACAGCCCTGCATTTAATCTGTAGGTTGATATATATGCTATATAATGGGGAAATTTAGTTCGGCAAGAAAACGCATAACAGGTTGAAATTTCTCTTTCAGCAATTTATACTAATAAATGGAAACATACTTCAATACTTTTGTATAACTTTGTAGTTAACTTAGTACCTTTATTACATGCCACGATTTAGCTAAAATTTAATTCAAACTAAAACACTCTTAAAACTACTAAAATCACATGTCCTGAAATTATCATTTATAGACGAACATGTATCCAATTCATTGCGTGATCTTGTATATCATTTTATCTATATATATTCTACATACATTTCTTAGTAAACTAAATGCAGTTTAGCGTAAAAAAAGCATAACTTATTTAAAAACCACCTTTAAGCAATTTGCGCTCATACCCAGTAACTATTATGAATTCTTTTTTGTAGTCTTTTGTATATGAATTATAGCATATATACACGCCATATACTATGCATAAATATAATGAAACATAAAAGCGCATAACGTAATTAAAAATGCCTTTCTAGCAATCATCGTCACTGGAGAGAACTTCGGATACAATCTGAAATCTTTTGTGTGTCTCTGTAAATGCTATGCACTTCGTATTATACATGAAATAAGTTATAGTAAACCTCAGCGACGTCTATGAATTTCATTATACATGGAATGATTTAACATAATTAAAATACGTCGCAAAAAATCTCCCCATATATCTTATGTAAAGGAATTCTTTTGTAAGACCCTGTAATTGAATAATAACTATTCTTTGCCCCGCATATTCTACATAATGCATATTGTAGTACAATTCATAAATGCATATCAGTTTTATTATGTTTAAAAGTGTGCAACATCAATAAAAATCATTTTAAACGATTTTTTCGCATACACACACAGAAATGAATACTCAAATTTCACGAAATTTTCTTTGTTTTTGACGAAACCGTTCTCTGGGAAATGCTCCGAGCGAATATTTCGTCAAATTGATGAAAATGCTTTCTTCACTTGCTTGACGATATAAATTTCGTCAAAAGAGGGCTGGTGGTGCCATCTATTGAACAGTTTGGAAGCTCCTATATTTATTGACAGGAAGAGAAAATTCATTTCTCGTTTTCCTCGAGGTGATTCGAACCCGCGGCCTTTGGCGTGGGAGACCGTTTCTCATCCGACCTTGCAATTGGGGACTTGTACATATATGTTTTTAGATTGATGAAATGAATTCTGCTGCGTGTTTATATTTCTATAATGTAGAGTGTAATTTTATCGGCGCTGCTAAAATTTCTGAAAGTTTTAAGTAAGGCTAATCTATTATTATGGTGTTCTCATGGTCAATGAATAATTATAATATGGCTTTATTAAATGATTTATTAGTGAAATTTTCTTTGTTCAATGAATGGTTAGAATATGGTCTGGTTAATTTGTTGCTCACAAATAACAAATTGTGAAGTGCATATTGCGTGAGATTTTTATCACTTTGAGTAGGTGGATAAGATTTTAACACTGGGGAGAGGGATCAATTATGTTTATTTTTAATTTGATTGAAAACAGAATATACTTCTTAAATAAATTGTAAAAAAGATATCCTGGAAGTTTGAAATTTTATGTTTTAGTTGTATGGCCCTCTCCCTGCTCCTTAGTTGGCAATCCTTACACGCGGTGCACAATATTCTTCCACATGCCTCGACATACCTGTCCAAAAAAATGAATAACGAATTCTCTCTCTTGTTTTTTTTTCACGCCGAGATGATTAGCGAAAATCGATTCATGCGCAATTTTTAAAATTTCCACCCTCCTCACCTTTGGTACCACTAATTGCACAACTTGATCTCCTGAAACTCTTTCCCTATGATAAAGCAAATTGTCTACCATAACAAACCCGTTTTTCTCTTTTGCGGCATCTTTGAAAGCTCCCTGTAACGTTTCGCAACTTTTCTGCTGCGCCCTGTAAATACTCGCATCCGACTGATGACCCACATTTAAATCTCCACTATTATTTTTCCTTTCAATACAGCTAACCATTAACTTTTTTTCTGCAGTTTCATTTTCGCTTAATAAACATAAATTCTCATCATACATATTTTGTTGTCCCATTTCCCTACCCCCTGCTTTTCGATATTTAATTTCTTCCCCCCTTTCTGACTGCGTTTCATTCGTAGACACATCACATAATCTATTTTCTTCCCCTCCACATTGAGCTGATCCTAATAACTCATAAATCGTTGGTGTGATAATGCATGACCCATATAACTTATCTGTTGCTGCGAACAAAACATCTACGCTGTTAACTACACTATTTGACTGTCCGGAATCTAAAGCTATGGGTAAAGTTATAAAGTCAGCGGTTATTTTTTCTTCAAAAGCTGATATCAACTGAATTTTTGAATTTTCATTATTTCTAAATGTATTTGATTTGAATTAATTACTAAAATTTCGGCCGTATTATCAATTAGTGTGTTCACTTTCCGTCCCCCCTAACCAGACATCCTGGTACTGAAAGTTTGCACATTTATTGCCTCATTCCCAGAACATAAAGCTGTCATTTTAGCAACTAACTTTTCATCATGTTTATATTTCTCAATACCCGATTCCTTTTTCATTTGATTGCGGAAATTCCCCATTTTATTTTTATCTTTATTATTCGGACAGAAACGCAAAGGAATTGTTTGTTTACATAGCCTACAAATGTCATTAGTTTTTCTATCGCGAGAAAGAACATTATTTCTGATATCAGGTGGGATATATTTCCCATGATTCATACTTCCGGGTTCATCATAGTTGCGAAAGTATTTTATAGGTCCATCATATAATTCTGAAAAGGTTCTACCCTTTGAATAAAACCAATTATCGCGTAATTCCGCGATTTCTCGTGGTTTTAACCAGTCATCCATTTGCTTTAATTTAACATAACTCCGCGTTTCTGAATCTAATGAACTTAATAATTTATCGGTAACAATTAATTCATTAAGCGTATCAAAATCCTTTTCTTTCCTAAGCTGACAATAAAAATCCCAATTCGCTCGGATTCTGCTTGCAAATTGCAAATGGTTTTCATTTTTCATTCTTTTTGCCGTAAAGAAATTTTCTAGACAAGCTTCCGGGGTAGGTTGAAATTCTTTTAATATTAAAGCCTTAACCTTCGGATAACTCTTCATTTCATTTGTATTTACATAAACTAATAAATGTGCCGCGCGTTCACCTACTAAATTTAGTAAATTTTCAACTTTTAACTCCTCCGCAACATTTTTCATTTCGAATGCTTTTTCAAGCGAAGTAAAAAATAAATTCCACGCTTCCGATTTAGTCGGGACTGGCATTCTCAGAGTTCTAACACTTTTAATTAGAGATTCTAAAGAATGAGTATGAGATTTTTGTCCTCCCCCCCCCCCCCGAGTCAGAATTTTTATCATCAGATTTAATCTTCGCCATTTCTAACTGGGCTTTTATGACTTCTAATTTTGTGCGTTCTAACTCTAGTGCAGTGTTTTGTTCCGTTTTCACATTTTCTTTTTCAATTTTAAGCATCTCGGCTTCGTTTTCCTTTTTCTATTCTGTTCGTGACAGCAGTATATAAAAATTCTTTTATAAATTCAGTATCCTTAGCATATTCGTCACTTCCCTCAATGAGTGTTTTCAAATCTATAATTCTGTGCTCAGCCTCAACTTTTAAGCCTAATTCAGTTGCGACTACAACTAAATCCTCTTTTCTCAACCCTTTAATGCTAAACATTTTTCTTTTTACTTTCAAACACTTTTATAATAACTTCTACATATAACAGATACTCTCATCTTAAATAAATAAATCAAGCAATAATTGTAATAATATAAATCGCAGCTTTCCTCTGATATGCTTAAGTCAATCTCATAATAATAAATTATATACTTTTCTCTCGTCTACTTAAATCATCTTCAAATATTATCTTATTCTGATTATCTTCAATTAAAAATAAATAAACATGCACCTTACTTCTTATAACAGCTGTCGTTCTCGTAAATAGAGCGTGTGAACGCGCGAAACCCACTAATCATCAAGGTGTGTGTATTCCTTGGTAATATCTCACTAGCTTTTTCAGAACACTAAATTAAGTTTATTTATAAGAATACATAAAGATGGGGGTGACAACACATTTGACGACACAACTGTGTACAGATATTAAATTTCAGGTTTCACATAGATGCACAACACCTTCATATTACACTCCAAAATCTCCACTTCACTATATTATCAAATTACTTCATTAACTACTAAAATTATGATACTCCGGTGCTCGCAGCACCTGACACTTTCGTTTTTATAAATCAAAACTCTCGCCAGCCAAACATGCACGGCCTACGTCTACATTTCTCATAAACATCTTCCACTCTGAAAAACAGTATCCCCCCCTTCTTCTCCGCGCACCCACGTATCACGTGACATTGCCGCCAGCAGAAATTAAAATAAAGTTATCCAGACAGCTCCAGACATCACAAATTAATTTTTCTAAAATTTGTTTGAAAAAATATTTAAGTAGAATCTGAAAAATATCCATCTTTTTTTTTCCGAAACATCTCTAAAAAATGAAATTTATTTTCACAATAAGATTCTTTTGAAATAAACATTCTTATATATTTGTATTTTTTCTTCTAAAAATATATTATCTAAAATCTAATATTAAAAAACTTATTGAATATCTTATCATATAATATCATACCAATATCAAATCATGAAATATATCATATTGAATATAATATCATATCAATATCATAGAATATCATATTTTGAAATATGTCATATAATATCATTTCATGAAATATATCATATAATATCATATTGAAATTTCAATATTTTTCACCTCATAATGTTTGAAAAAAGAAACTTAATTAGCGTATAGTTAAAAATTAAATTTTCAAGATGTCCCCGTTTAGTAGCTCCCAATATCTCATTCTCTCGGCAAAAAGATGGTCACGCGCTCAAATAATTTATATAAAAAAAAATAAAAAGTACTACAGCACATTTGCCGCAACACCACTATGAGATTGAAAAAAACTTTTCTGTTATTTCACGAAATTTTGAAGAATTTCTGTGAATTTTGACCTAAAATTTGCGATACTTCTGTAACTTCAGGGGAAAAGAATATACGAAATTGAATATTTCCAACTGAGCGAAAAAATGCCCAGACTGGGAATCGAACCCAGATCCTTGGCTTACAAGGCCAATGCTTTTCCGTTTAAGCTAACTGGGCCGACAACCAGCCAGCATATTCGCTGGCTGGTTGTCGGCCCGGTTAGCTTAAACGGAAAAGCATTGGCCTTGTAAGCCAAGGATCTGGGTTCGATTCCCAGTCTGGGCATTTTTTCGCTCAGTTGGAAATATTCAATTTCGTATGATAACTTTACCAATCAGTTTGATTGTGTTAAAATAATAGAAAAGAATATAAATTAAAAAATTCCGTTTCCGAAGGAAAAGCAGCTTAGTAGGATGATTTCAGGAAATTTTCTCTTAGTTTGCTTGTTTTAGCGATTTGGGTGAAAATGGCAAATCAAAACGGAAAATATTCGTTAATTAACGGAACATGAACGGAAAAATTCATGCCACTTCACGGATTTTTCTTTCAAAGTGTATGAAAATTGTAAGTCATGCAATATTGACAACGAAAATTATGTAATTTTTTGATTTTTGATTGATTTTTTTTCTTTTAATAATATTTATACCAGTTACATTGAATTAAAAAAGTAACGTATATTAACATTGCCCCTATTGTTTATTAGCCAAATTTAAAATTTACATATATATATTCACATTAAATGTATACACTCTCATTAATTTCTCTCGAAAAAAAAATTTAATTTATTTACTTTTTCCTATTTTTTATAGTCTGTAGATTTTCCGTGCCAAACGATTTGGCTGAACGCGAAGTCCTTCCGTAGTTATTTAATGCTTGAGCCTTAAACTCCGGTTTTGGAACACCTGTGCGCTCGGGTGATTTTAACTTTCCACTTCGACCCATGCTTGAAATTTTATCCGGATGTGATATAAGGGGCACTAGGTTACTACACACTATGAGTTTGTTTCAAAACCATTATACAAATGGTGTAAAACTATGAGGTCTGTTCAATAAAGAATGGTCATAATTTTTTTATTGCCTACTTTATAGTACACAAATTTATTTTCACGTTCCATTGTTAGCTTATTGTGTATTGATTACGTGGTAATTTTTTGTTCATTTATTTTCAGTAGTACGTCAGTGGCAGTCGTGAAAGCTCAGATACTTTCAGTATCTCCTATGGAAACGATGGAGGCAACACGCAGTGAACAAGTATGCTCTTGCTTGCTGGAAATTTTGCTTTCGCCTGAAGAAATCGCCAGTCGAAGAGTATGGTATAGGAGACTTATCGAGAGTCTCTTTTTCTCTGTAGCACTGTTAGCTAAAGGTTTGAGATGTTTAAGAAAGAGAAAGACAATCATCTTCAAAGGAAGATGGACACGGAGTTCCTGTAGCTGAGTGCACAGAAGTCAACACAATACCGTCACTATTATTGTCAGAGAAGATCGTAAGATATGAGAACAGTTAAAAATTTTGCAGTTACAATGGCGTGTCACCCACACGTTGGTAACAGTAAAGTAAACATGAGACATGTCTGATCGCCTTGAATTCCGAGACTCCTCATACCCGAACAACAGGACGTTCGCGTGAAGCTTGTTCGAAATCGAAGGTGATGTTACATGAACATGAGATGAAACCCCTAATGTAATAATACGCTTTGACTGTCGATTTCTTCAGGTGAAAGCAAAATTTCCATCAGGCAAGAGCATACTTGCTCATTGCGTGTTGGCTCTATAGTTCCCGTAGGCGATACTGAAAGTATCTGAACTTTCACAGCTGCCACTGACGTACTACTGGAACTAAATGCAACAAACAATTTACTACGCTTTCATTACTCATTAAGCTAACAATGGAACATAAAAGTAAATTTGTGTGCAATAAAGTATGCAAATAAAATATTATGATTATTCTTTATTGAACAGCCCTCGTATAAACGCATTTTAAGAAAATTGACTTTGTTCTAACTGGGCGGTATTAGAACGTAAAAACTATTACATTTATTTTGACCTGTTTCTTTAGAATAAATTGGAACATAATGTATTGGAGTTTCAACCACTTTCAGTAAAAACACTTAAAACAAAAATAATTATTTTTAGAAACCCGTTAAAGTGCGAAGAAAGAGGTAAAAAATAGACCATTTTTTCAATGGCTGCTACTTTGTATAGATTATCAACATTTTGTGCTTGGACATCCAGACAATTTTATCTACTTTCACAATCCTTATCAAAAATTGATTGCAGACGGCTCCGATAATCTATAGGATCCCATCCGACTGGAAATAAGCCCAATTCGAGCCAAATCATCAAATTTTATTTTTTTTTTAATGCTTATCACATAATAATAAAAACCATGCAAAAAAAGCCGAAGCAAAAATCTGCTTTCTTATTAAGAACAAAAAAAAAAAAAAAAAAAAAGCTAAAAACATCCTGTTTTCGGGCTTCTATAGCGAATTTCCCCCTTAACGAAATATAGGTATTTCTAAAATCTACTTTTAATAGTTGAATAAATACTGTATAAAATCCACAATTTTCTTCAAAAATAACTTCATCCAATCAAATTAATGCATGTTGATAACCTCTTTTGAAATAAAGACTCTTAAATATTTATATGATATGTTAAAAAATAATCCATATCGATTTAAAATTTAAATTTTTTTCATTTCGCGATGTTTCAGTCAACAAGCTTCAATAGGAAGAAATGGATTCTGTATTTAAAATGTCAAAGTTCGAAATGTCCTCCCGTTGCATAAGATTAGCTATTAAGATCTCGTTCATTCTGTTGAAGATGCTCATAGAGAGGTTTTAAAGCTATTTAGCTTTTTTAATGAAAATTATATATGTTACGTTGAAAATAAATAGTCTTAAGAACGATTTTTCAAAGCACAAAACAAAAGATGGGTCTTTTTCATTGTCAGAACATTGTCTTTTACATATTTTCAATATTTGGATTTTTAATAAATACAGAAGCTCCTTGCTGTATCCTACCTCGTTAAATCGCTCGTTTGGATGTATATCTATTTTTCCGTGTCTGCCGATGAAACGAAAAGTTATTTAAACCCACACTTTTTAAATATCTGAATATGTAAATAAAATAAATAAAAATAACTTTTTGTAATTTTTAACAAAAATTGTAAACATCTGCGCAATAGCTAATGCTTCGGAGACAAATTGAAGACATGGACAGTTCCTCATAAATTATTATCTTTTTTAATTGTTTAATAAACTCTGTTTTACCCCACCATTGTCTTGTTTCCCGACAAGCGCGATATAACAAGATTTTATTTTATTTAAAGGATTTCTTTAAAATTGTAATACATATTTATTGATATTTTAAAGTTAATTTGGGGATTTTTTTAATAATATATACTTTTTAAAACATTTCAAACTAATTATGCATGTAAAAAATATTTTGTATTTATGTTTTCATTATTTTTAATGGAAATAAAAAATAGAATCGCATTTATTCAGTACTTTTTTGTTTTTTGCGACCAACATTTATTTACAAAATATATAAATGCATTTACAGTATAAATTTACAGTTTCACAAAACAAGGAAAAACGTCATGCATCAATCATAGATTATGAAACATCTTCCAACACAGTCAGAATGCTCTTTTACGAGACTTTACCATTTAATATAGTGATAGATGATATCTAAATAAACAATTAAAAAATGCACAGCGAATTTGAAAAGCAAATTTCAGAATTATCATTCAAAGCGACGCTCTAATTATTTTGTGTAATCCAGTATATCATTTATATACTTATATATATTCCACATAACATGATCTATAACATAGTTTAATAATTATCAACGTAGTTTATTTCAAAAACGCATAACACAGTGGAAAATTCATCTTTAGGGATTTCTTTCTATAGACGGAAATATACTGGAATTTTTATGCACAGTTTTGTTTATTAACTATAGATTGTTATACACGCCACATATTAAAGAAGAATTTAATTCGGGGTGAACACACATCGCACCACTAAAAAAGTACTTCCAGAAATAATCATCCATAGACGCCAATGAATCCAATTTCTTTAAAGCAGTCGATTTATTTATATTCTACAAACATCCCGTTGTGTACTAAAATACAATTCAGTTGGAAAATGTATAGCACAATTAAAAACAACCTTTAAGATATTCATGCCCATGTACAGTAATGGTTAAGAATTCTTTTGTGTAGTCTTGTATACGATCCATAGAATTTATAAACACCAGGTAGTATTCAACAATTTAGTATAAAATACAAAACGCAATACGCACTTTCAGCAATTAGCACTAATAGACAGTACTGTAACTGAAATCCGTTGTGCGTCCCTGTAAATGTATGATAAAATCTATGCACATCATATTACTAAGAACAAACAATCTTCTTGAAACACCATCAAAAATTTTGTAAATGCGCTAGGCCTTTCGAAAGATCTGAGTCTTTCTTCGTCAGGCGCAAAAAAGACGTCCTTCTACTATGAAAGCAGAGGCAAGACTGAAATGAGAGACAAGGGAAAGGAAACAAGCTGAAGAAACAGCCAATAGGAAGTTAGAAATCAACAGCCAATAGGAAAGTAAAAGACAACAGCCTATCACAGAAGAGAATAATCAAAACAAAAGAACACAAAGTAGGAGGGGCAAAAATACATATAATCCAATATGGGAACACATGAAATTAAAAATGAATAAATAAATGAATAATATATATTTTAAAAAAAAACAGACTAATAATAATACAAAAATAAATTAAATGGTAGTACTGAAAAGGTTTTTCCAAGCTGCAGAGAGCATTGTGGAATCAGATTTATCATTAACAATAACATCACGATTAAGATAAATAGCTAAATTTTCAAGAAAGTCCAATTCAGAGATACTATTGGCATTAGAGATAATTTTAGCATTTTGAAAATTAAAACTATGGCCGGAATCCCAAGAGTGCTTGGCAATAGAAGATTTAGAAAATTCTTGATTGATTACATAACGCGAGTGTTCTTTTAAGCGGATTTCGAGATTCCTTTTAGTTTGACCAATATAAGATAAATCACAACCATTACAAGGAACTTTATAAATTCCCCATTTACGAAGATCAGGAACAGGAGATTTAGTGGAGGGGAATTTGAATTTATTGACAGGTTTAAAGATAATGTTAAAATTGAAACGCCGTAAAACTTTAGCTAACTTGAAACATAAAGGAGGATAAAAGGGGAGGACAACCAAATTATCAGGTTTGCTTTTGACAGATTTGGAAAGAGTAGAACTATTAGATGGTCTATTGAATTTCTTCACAGCATTATTGATAACAGAAGGATTAAAACCTCTTTTGACAGCAACGGTTTTTAAGTAATTAAGCTCTTCCTTAAGGGATACAGAATCGGAACAAATTTTGAGAGCACGATTTACATACGTGTAAAAAACACCGATTTTTTGGTTGACAGGATGATTTGAGAGAGCATGAGGTGGGTTAGAAACAGAAAAAGGTTTTCTATAAACACAAGTTTTGAAAGAAGAATTTGAAAGAAGAAATTTTAATTGATGATATAATTGATGATTTTAATTGATGATTATATGATAAAAAATTCTTATGATTTTGTTAGTAAATTAAAAAATATTAACCCATCCAATTGTTCTATGCTTTCTCTTGATGTCAAATCTTTATTTACGAATGTTCCAATTGAAGGTGCTCTTTCTTGCTTGGAAAAAAGGTTACGTGAATTTCATTTCTCTGATATTGAAGTCCAAGATTTTGTTAATTTAACCAAAATTTGCATCACTCAAACTACTTTTGAATTTGATAATAATTTTTTCAAACAATCAGATGGCTTAAGTATGGGTAATCCTTTATCTCCAATTCTTTGTGATATTTATATGCATTATTTTGAGGAAAAATTATTAAATCTGGTTAATTTTAAATGTTGGATGCGTTATGTCGACGATACTTTTGTTTTAGTTGATAATCCTTTTGATATATCTACCATTCTTCATACTGTCAATTCTATCGACCCACATATTCAGTTTACTTTTGAATTAGAAAATTGTAATAAACTTCCTTTCCTTGATGTTTTAGTTACCAAATGCGATTCTTCTTTCAAAACTTGTGTTTATAGAAAACCTTTTTCTGTTTCTAACCCACCTCATGCTCTCTCAAATCATCCTGTCAACCAAAAAATCGGTGTTTTTTACACGTATGTAAATCGTGCTCTCAAAATTTGTTCCGATTCTGTATCCCTTAAGGAAGAGCTTAATTACTTAAAAACCGTTGCTGTCAAAAGAGGTTTTAATCCTTCTGTTATCAATAATGCTGTGAAGAAATTCAATAGACCATCTAATAGTTCTACTCTTTCCAAATCTGTCAAAAGCAAACCTGATAATTTGGTTGTCCTCCCCTTTTATCCTCCTTTATGTTTCAAGTTAGCTAAAGTTTTACGGCGTTTCAATTTTAACATTATCTTTAAACCTGTCAATAAATTCAAATTCCCCTCCACTAAATCTCCTGTTCCTGATCTTCGTAAATGGGGAATTTATAAAGTTCCTTGTAATGGTTGTGATTTATCTTATATTGGTCAAACTAAAAGGAATCTCGAAATCCGCTTAAAAGAACACTCGCGTTATGTAATCAATCAAGAATTTTCTAAATCTTCTATTGCCAAGCACTCTTGGGATTCCGGCCATAGTTTTAATTTTCAAAATGCTAAAATTATCTCTAATGCCAATAGTATCTCTGAATTGGACTTTCTTGAAAATTTAGCTATTTATCTTAATCGTGATGTTATTGTTAATGATAAATCTGATTCCACAATGCTCTCTGCAGCTTGGAAAAACCTTTTCAGTACTACCATTTAATTTATTTTTGTATTATTATTAGTCTGTTTTTTTTTAAATACAGTGGAACCCGGTTAAGACGCGTTTCAAGGGAGTGGACAAAAGTCGCGTATTAAGCGGGATCGCGTATTAAACGTGATTTGTTTAATGTTGCAGAAACTGTGCTTATTTACACATCTAATCGTCAAAATGAACTTTAGGGCTTTCGGTTAGATCAGGCATGTCAAACACGTGGCCCGCCAGCAACTTCCCTGTGGCCCGCCAAGCCTTTGCAATTTCCCCCATGTTTGATTCAGTTCTTGTTTCATGCAGAAAATATATTTCGCACAAACACACTTGCAAACGTTGACGTGTTGCCAAGTTGGAGAAAGTTGTCATTCAAAATATTTACCACTCTTTCAGAATATTTATCTTCACTATATTTAATGATAAAAATTCCGTGATTAAACAAAGAGAAGATTACTAGAAAAAAATATAGGTAGCTATTTTGGTGGAAAAAAAAATTGCACAATCTGGCAACACTGCCATGGCTTTAGGAGATTTAAACATCTGAAAGTATATCATATGAATATGGTCAAATCTAACTCATTTTAAAATTTCAGCTCCAAAATATTGGGGATGCAAAAATTAACCAGTAGGAAAGTTAAATAGAGCAAATTTTGAATCTGAAAATTTAAAGATTTATAAAAGTCTTATAGTAATGTTTGAAACTAATAAGGTATTTAACTGCTGTCTTTGATTTACATGACATTACAAAATAATATGCAGTATTTGTTTGGTACTAAAAATGCATCCAAAGCTATTAAAATATAGTGCTAATTAATGACGAAAAGTAAAAAAAAAAAAAAATCTAAATAGATAAATAGCTTTGAAAGGCAGTTTTTGTTACTTGAACTTAAAAACAAGTGAGGAGAGTCGGGAAATTATTCCTATGCCGCGTACAATAACCATAGCTGATAAATGTTACTCAGTTACGAAAATTTTGTTATTTCATAAATTTAAATTGCAAATAATTGTGTTCTTGCAACGGTTGGTTTTATAAAAAGTAGCAATTACAACTTAAAAGAAAAATGCAAAGATCAGGATTATAAACTTAATAATATATTTATGTATAACTTTGCCATTTAAATTTTTAAATGGCAATATGAGTTTAAGTATGTTTGTATTTTTTTGAAATATTTTTCTTTATGTTTGGCAGCGCACAATGTACAAAATCTTCCCTACTTTTATTTTTTCAGAATAAAAAGTGCTTGAAAATTATATCAGTTTGTAATTTTACTTAATAAATATTTTTTTAACTTTTCTGGTACATATTTTAATTTTTCCAATAAATAGCTTTTTTTTTTTTTTTACATGTTATTTTAACTATTCATTGTAACAGCTAAATTTTACTAAATTATTCTTGGTGCCGTTCGTAAGTTTGGAATTAAAATTAGGTATCCCGACCCGGGTACACTGTGCCGGAAAGGGTTAACAGGGTTGTATTTTTAATATAGAGATTTCATTTTGTGCGATAGTAATAAAACTAATCTGCTTATTGATTTTTGTTAATGTGGCCCGTGGCTTCGTGTACAAGGCTTAATTTGACACGCGGTAATAAACGAGTTTGACATGCCTGGGTTAGATGTTTACAGTTGAAAACATTTTTTTTAGGTATATTTAGATTGAAATTTAATTGTATTCAACTTCAACTCATTATTATTTTTGTAGGAGTAGGAACGACTAAGAATAACTGCTGAAAATAAAAAAAAATGAATTTAAACGGCTTTAATGTAGATTAATACGTTACAGCCAAAAAAAAAAAAAAAAAAAAAAAAAAAAAAAATTCAAGTTAGACTAATTTACAACCAAAAAATAAAAAAAATTAATTTCAAGCTAGACTATTTTTTTTTTTTTTTTTTTTTTTTTTTTTTTTTTTTTTTTTTAAGCAGAGGTAAAAAATTTAAAATATTAAACTTTCGAAAGCACAACCCAGTTGTTAAAATCATATTTAGTACTTGTGATAATGAGTGCCATTATAATCTATCCTTTTCATTATAAAAGAAAGTTATCCTTATTAATCTTTTTGTAAAAAATATTGTTAGCATAGCAAAAAGAAAAGAAAACATAAAAGAATTAAACAACCTCAGTCGTATTTATTTAATCTTTACGAGTTTCTTTTTTCTTACTCGACTGCCAAGAAAGGTTATGTGTTTCACGCGTATATCTGGGTATGTGGATTTCTTTATATCCTCAAAACATCCGAACGGCTGGATGGATTTTAATGAATGGGGTCTCTATCGATTCGTCTTAACCGTCCGATGGCTATAGGCTAGGTTTTGTTTTTATGAATTCTAAATAGTGGTCATAAAATAAAAAATGGCGGTAGAGACGAAAAAAAATTTTTACGCTTCATATTAAGTGGCATAACATTGGATAGGTCTTTCAAAATGAAGACGATGTTTCATTGACTATTTTACAATCAGAAGTTCCGTTTAAATATTACACAACCTCGAAGTTGTGTAGGTAGGATCATTAGCTTTACTGCAACTCTAACCTTCATAGACATCTATAGGCCTCATCAAAACAGTATTTATAGATAGGAACTAACAATTAAACACAACTTAAAAGTAATCAATACAAGTAAATAAAAAAATAGGTAAGTGATATAAAAAATAGTTCCACATTGATGACAAATAATTAATTAGTTCGCTTTTTACGCAGTCGGGTTTTTTTTAATTTAATTATTTTTATTTACCTTTAATATGCATTATAAAACACATTAGGTTTATAACTTGCATTTAAAACCTCACTAACAATGGGTATAATCATCTTTAATCCTAATTTTATGACATATCTGAGTACCCTGAATTCGTCTTTCTCTACAGTGAAAACATACACGAAGCGAGAAACACAGAAAGTTAGGACGCGTGATCAAAGAATTCCAATGTTTCTAATTTAGCGGGTTTTTTAAAATTCAAATATCTACCGCTATTTCCGATTAGTAATGTTCACCTTAGTTAATCTGTTATTAAATGAAGTAAATATTACTATTTGAAGTCGCTGTTTTTCATTTTAATATAAAAAATCTGATAAATTGTCAATGCTGGAAAGCAGACAAGGAATTCGCATCTTGATCAATGAATTCGCGTCTTACGCGTGATTTTTTGCCTTAAAGGACCAGAAATCTCTCGCGTATTAAGCGGGATCGCGTATTAACCGTTCGCGTATTAAACGTGATATTTTTGCATTAGCCTTATAGGCGATGTTCAAGGGATCGGAAAAAATCCGCGTATTAAGCGGGATCGCGTATTAACCGTGAGCGTCTTAACCGGGTTCCACTGTATATATTATTCATTTATTTATTAATTTTTAATTTCATGTGTTCCCATATTGGATTATATGTATTTTTCCCCCTCCCATTTTTTGCCCCTCCTACTTTGTGTTCTTTTGTTTTGATTATTCTCTTCTGTGATAGGCTGTTGTCTTTTACTTTCCTATTGGCTGTTGATTTCTAACTTCCTATTGGCTGTTTCTTCAGCTTGTTTCCTTTCCCTTGTCTCTCATTTCAGTCTTGCCTCTGCTTTCATAGTAGAAGGACGTCTTTTTTGCGCCTGACGAAGAAAGACTCAGATCTTTCGAAAGGCCTAGCGCATTTACAAAACTTTTGATGGTGTTTCAAGAAGATTGTTTGTTCTTAGTCATTCACACCAGTTTTAACTTATTTTCTTTACATCATATTACATAGAAAACATCTTATCGTATCAATCTTAGCAATGTATATAACATTATTTATGTTTGAAATATCGTAGCATCATTGAAATAGGCTGCAATTTTTTTTTCTACGTAGACTATTAAGTTGTCGAAGTCTTTCGTGTGACCCAGTAACTGAATGACGAATGGTTTCACTCCATATTACACAAAAAGCAAGTTTTAGTAATCCTCAATAAATCACATGACATTTCAATTATGTTTGAAATAGTGTAACATCATTAAAATACACCGCAAATGATTTTCTCCCCATAGAACATAATGTAATGGGATAATTTTGAGTGGCTCTGTAAACGAACAATAAATGCTACACGCTTCATTTACAATAGCAAATATTCCATATTAAACATCAATAATATATATCACCTACATGACAATCTGAGTATATTTACAAGAGTTAACACACGGCAAACAGACAAACCGAAATCATAAACACATTTCAAATATTTTGGAAAGTGTAAAAAAGTATTATTAAGAAATATTTATACTTCCTGTTATTTTTTTAACTGTTGTCTAAAATGTTTGGAAATGTCATAGATGAGTCTGTTTTTATGTTTATGCTCTTTTGGGCAGTAAAGTTTCAGTTTTTAAACACTCTCAAAGTTTTAACTAGCTAAAGTAAAAGCAAATTTTGAAATAATATGTATTAAATTAGGCAAGATACTAGTTTTCATGAGATATATATTTATTTTCCTTCATAATCGTTTTAAAATAAATACTTTTTAATAATAAGTTACAAAATTTGGAAATTATATGACAAGAATATATTTGTTTTCCTATGATAACTCAGTCACTTAAGAAAGTTTTAAATGTTTGGTTAAATTATCTAGTTACAGTAAAACCTCTCTAAAGCGACAACGCTCCGTTCCAATAAAAATTGGTCGCTCCGAGAGGTGATCTCTTAATGGAGGTCATGTTTAAATCTGGATTTTAATTGTTTTAAAAAGGTACAATTAATGTAACTAAAATTTATTTTTCACATTAGGTAAAAAAATATGAAAATGTAAGTATCAAAACAAAAGTTAATTACATAAGTTAATTATTGCAGAGATTAAAAAATGAACACATTGACGTTTACTTTGATTTTACGGGGGGTTTTTTGGTGTGTGTGTGTGGGGGGGGGGGGGGGGTGACGGGAACAAATAATGACGATTTCATTAATTTATCTATTTCTTTGACAGTTTCCTGACAGATTAGAGCAGGGCGGTTTATTGACCGTCATTCTTAATTTGTTATCGCAGTTAAATTCATTGTCTAAAAAGGCACAAAGGGGTTTAAACATTTAAAAGTTACCGGAATTAAAAAAAAATTCTAAACTTAGTTTAGAAGTTTGATCAATAATGCGCTTTCCGGAATTATTTTTCTAATAAAAACTTCTTCAAGCGACCAGGAAAAAACGGAATTTGTTTCATTTTCTTCAAAAAATTGGTCACTCATGTAGGGAGCTCAACTGGGATGGTTTCTGAATGGAGGTAAAATTAGTATTAAGCCTATGGGAATAAATTTCGTTCCATGAAAAAATGGTCGTTCAAGGAGGTGGTCGCACAGGGAATGTTTCACTGTATTTACTACTATACATGTTTTTGAAAAATTTTTAATATTTATAGTAAAATGAGAACGATCTTTTTACACAAATGCATTTGTGATAGACTACACTGAAGAACAAAGTACGAGATATTCATATCACACTTCTACTTCATAGTTAGCAGACAAAAAGAGTTACATAAAACCAAAAATTTAAATAAATATAACTACAAATAAATTTCATATTTTGTACCGTAATATTTTCTTTCAGATGATTAAAAAAAAAATTCTTTCAGATGATAAATTTTAGGTAGATTTCGTATGGAATACTGCCTATTACATTCTCCCCTATGTTGGAATTTCTGAAATTTTTTTGCAGATCTACACCGATCATAAATCTCTTCAAAAATCACGTCAGCAAGTTTCATATTTTTTTCTATTAAAAATGAATCTGGAGTTATGCCAGAAAATTTCGAGTTGTTGAGCATGGAAAAGTACTTTTTTTTAATACCGCCTTAACATGATTCCGATAAAACAGCTATTACATAAAAATTAAGTAAAAACTCGCCAAAAGCGAATCATGATTTAGTTTTGTTTGTGAAATTAGTATACTTAACTTCGAAATCTACCTCCGCCTGTAGGCCGGGCCGGCAGGGATTTTTTTATTTTAATTCGGTTTCCTTTGAAAAGCGTGTAACATTTTGTGCTACATCACTTAACCTTTTGCAAGTGAAATAGTGTCGATGCCTGTATCGCATTTTCTTCCTTATTAGAAGCTATTAATCGTATTTGTTTCAAAGCATTGTTTCATTTATGTATTAGAAGTTGTTGGGAATGAGTGTGTATGTTATAAGATATATTTATATGTATATATTAATGTATAGATAAATATGAGGAGGTAAATAAATATGCAAAATAGATATAAATATGTAGGGGAAAGAAGAGTAAAATCGGACAAATCCTTATACTTACTTTTGAAGCCGAGTTTACAGCAGAATTTAAATAAACTGTGTATAAATATTGATCATTTATCTTTCTAGAGTATTATACTTATAAATATATGATTCTAATCGAAACACAAAATGTAAAATGTAAATGATAACTAATTAAGAGTATAAATAACTTCTTAAAATTTCCATTTAATGTAAAGTTCAATATTAAATTACTTTTATCTGTAATAAATTAAAATTTGCATAGTACCTTGTAAAAGGAAGTCACGAGGCTAAAAATTAATTTACAAAGTACGAAAACTCTTTTTAAATTGTTTGAAAATATATGTTCGATCACGTACTTGAAAATTGCTCTGTTTAATGTCCGTGATTTATGAACTACTCGGAAAACTCGTTAATGACTTCAAAACATTGCAACCATGTTCATTTGTAGAATAAATCCACACTTATCTTTCTAAAGACATTATGTAAAAGTAAAGAAAACTATTTTTTACGCTAAAAAAAAAATAGAACAGCTATCAACAAAAACATTTATTAACTTAAAAAACTAAACACAATCGTTGCCACATACATTTACCGAAAACCATATTCTCAATTTTAAAATGTGACATTGATTAAATCATACACCATGAACGTAAGCCAAAATTTAGTTAGATATTCCAAAAGGTAGGAAAATAAGAATAAATTAATGGAATACCTAACATACTCCCACCTTGCAATGCGGAATTACAAATGTAACATTGCAACATTATTATAAACATCAATAACTGTAATACATAATGTAACATTGCAAAAGACTTTTAGAAATGGTTTAAGGAAAAAATTATAAGAAAAAAGAATATTGTTTTATAAGTCCAGGCGATCAGGTATTTTAATTTTCCTCCCAGATCTGGTTATTACTGAAGGAGTCTCTATGACATTTGGAGTATAAACACATTTTGTCTCTGAATGAGATTGTTCGGAATCTTGTAGAGTGAAATCATTAGGTCCCACAGACAATTCTGTTATATCATGAGACTTTTCCAAAACTTCTGCATCAGACCTTGATTATATTTCTAATGGAATAAGTCTTTGGAAAGGACTAACTCTTTCCCCTATAGATGTTTTCAATTTTGCAACTCTCGGGATTCCATCTTTCCCCGGGTAGATCTCCAAAATAATCCCAAGTGGCCAGCTTGTTTGTGTCACTGCCTATGAGCACCACATCTCCAATTTTCAGCTGATCATTCCTTCTACATCCTCGATGAACTAGGAGAGATAAATATTCACTTTTAAATCTTTGCCTCAGATCCTCACGAATATTTTGATATATTTAGACCTTTTAACTAGAAAAGATCTATCTATGGTATCGAGATCTGGGGTCTCACTGGTGGTACTTCCATGAATAAACATTCCCAATCAATGGCATCATATTCTTCGACTCATTACTTATATATGTTAATGGGCTCGAATTTATAACTGCTTCGCAGTCACACAATACTGTCAAGAGCTCTTCATAATCGACAGTAGCTTTATCAAGAACTCGTCTTAAAAGATCTTTGAGCATTCTTACCATACGCTCCCACCTACCACCCCACCATGAGACAGAGGGCGGGTTGAATTTCCACGAAATTTTCTGCGTAGTGGAAAAAGAATTAATACTGTTCCAGTCTATTGCTATTAGAGCATTATTAATATCGGTAAAGTTCATGCCGTTATCTAAGTATAGAACAGATATTCTTCCTCTTCTGGCTATAAACCTTCATAAGGCTTGAATGAAGGTCTCAGTGGACAATGACTTTACTAATTCAAAATTCACAGCACGGTATACCGCGCAAGGGAATAAAACTACACATGCTTTTTCATTTGATCGTAAATAAAGTGGCCCAGCACAATCAACTCCTGATACTTCAAATACATTAGTCGGAGTTACTCTGTCTTTGGGTGAAGGAGTGAAAGGCACTTCTAAAGGCTTAGCAGTGTACCGTCTGTAAATTACACACTTAGAAATGATCTTCTTTGCTAATTTTCTTGCACCAAATATCCAATATTTTTCTCTTATCCTTGCTAATAACGTAGACAATCCGGCATGCAAAGATCTCTCATGTTCTTCAGTTACCAACTTCGAAATTATTTCATCACTTGATGGCAACAAAACAGGATTTTGAAATTCATTTTCTTCACTCTCAAAAAGTTTAGTTTTTATGCGTAGTAAACCATTCTGATCTTTAAAGGTTTGCATTTTCTTCAAAAATTTACTATCGTGTGGTGTTTCTTTTTGTATCAATTTGAAAACTCCAACTTCAGCCTTTTTATATTCCTTACAATTTAATTCTCCTTTCAATTTATTAGCTTTACACAAGGTGTTATGGGAAAATCTGAACATCCATCCAACCACTCTTATAGTTTTTCGATAACTAGAAAACTGTTGACTGACGAAACTATCAACATCTTACAGATTGTCTATAGATGACACAACTGTCTTTTTTTCTCTTTCAATATTTCCTCTTCATTTATAGAAAATTGAGATTTGGGCCATTCTTCGGGTTGAGAGTGTAGCCAATTCTTGCCTTCCCACCGTTTTGTCTTTAGTAGCTGGCGGGCAGTACATCCTCTACTAGGAAAATTGGCAGGGTTTAACGACCCTGGGATGTGTCTCCAAGATTCTGTGGGCGTCAACCTTCTTATTTCTTCAACGCGATTTTGTCCAAATATTCCCCATGCTTCTTCCCTTTTTATCCAGGAAAGTTCGGTTGAAGAATCCGTCCAGAAGTACACATTTCTAGTTTCAAATTCTTTAAAAACGTCTGAAGCTAGACGAGCTACAATAGTAACGGCAAGGAGTTCCATTCTTGATATCGTTGTTTCTCTTTCCCCACAAGGAGTAATTCTAGCTTTTGCCCGCAACAAATGAACTTGTATAGAGCCTACTGATGTGCAAATTCTGACAAAAGCAACCATTGAATATGCAAACTTACTTGAATCACAAAAGTAATGCAAACTCGCAACTTCAAGATCGCACTGCAGCCACCTCGGTATTTTAACGTCCTTCAGATAATGTAAGTTTTTCATCCATTTTAAAAACTGTGATTTTGTATCAGAATCTACATCTTCATCCCATGAAACTTTCGACTTCCACAAGCGTCGCAACGAAAATTTAGGCAGCAAAGTAATGGGGCAAGCTATACCCAAAGGATCAAAAATCTTATGAGCTGCAGCTAAAATTATTCTTTTAAAAATCTTTTCAAGTGAATAATCTTCTATGCTTGGCACGTTTAGACTGAGAGTATCACTACTACGCTCCCAGAGTATTCCTAATATACATGCTGGTTCTACAGTTTTGCAGTCTTCATCAGAGTACTGCCACCCTCTTAAATCAAATTTCCTTTCGGCCATAATGTCCGTTGCTACTTTAATGAACTTTTTTAATTCCATTTTATCTTCAACACTTGCTAAGAAATTGTCCACAGAAAAACTATTCGCAAGCTTTTGAACCATATTTACAGGATATTTTGAATTCTCGTTTAATGCCTTATTCAATGTTGATTCTATATGATACTGGATTACAGAGCCGAGTAGAAATGGACTACACGAAACTCCAAACACGACACGGTTGTGTCTATAATGTATAAGTTGGCCGTTATCATCGTTCCAAAGAAATCGCAGAAAATTCTTGTCATTGGGGTTAAGACCTATTTGTAAAAACGCTTTTCGTATATCTGCAGAAACTCCAATTTTTTTCATGCGAAATCTTGTCAAAATTGAAGGTATTAATTCTATTAAATTCAAACCTTTCTCAAGGCAGTCATTGAGATTAGGTGACGATATTTGCTTGGCTGAAGCATCGAAGACGAGCCTTATTTTAGTAGTGCTATTCTCCTTCACGACATGCCGATGAGGTAGATAATGGCAAGGTGTCTCCATTTCACACATAAGAACTTTTTCTATGATACCTTCATTTTCCCAGTCCTTTAAAACGTCGCCGTAGGCTTCATATAAATTTTCTGATCTTAATTTTTTGACAGTGGAATCTAACCACTTCAAAGCTAAGTTAAAATTATCTGGTAAGGGAGGATGATCGTCAAGCCATGGTAAATGAACAATAAATCGATCATCTTTATCAACCACAACTGTGCTCAAAATTGCTCTTTTGATGCTTTATGGAGTTCCTGTTTTGTTTTCTTCTCTGATGGGTCCAGAATTCCAAGTAAATCTAAGGTCCACAAATCAGAAATCGCTGCATCTTTAGTCAATAGAGTTGTCACAAATAACGCTGTACTTTCATGAGCATTTGAGATAGGATTCTTACCCATGACTTTCCATTCTAACTTAGTCTCAATTGCAGAAAGCCCCGAGTCTAGTAATTTGTAGCCTCCCGTCATCAGCTTCCTAGCTACATCAGCTCCTATTAAAATTTCTATAGGACAGGCTTTTCGAACATGGAGATGTATACCGAATGCTTCAAGCTCTTGCATCCACTCACCTGGTCCTATGGAGCGTATAGAATTACAAATTACCTCTTGTCCAAGAGCATCAAAATAACAGTTATAATTTCCATCAAGTTTTGAAAGAGCTATAGTAAAAACTTCATGATCTAAGACATCTGTAGTACTCCCTCCAAACAAGGAGTGCCTCAGTTGTTCCTTTTTTATGCATTCATATCCCATTGCTTCAGCAGTACTCTTCAAAATGTACGATCGTTGTGAAGCTGTATCAACTATAGCACGAGAGTTAGACTCCTTATCATGACCTCGTAACGTGACCACTAATGTCTGCAAAATAACATCAGGTGATCTCGAAAAATTAGAAAGTGCCTCATCTTGTTTAATAGATAATTCATCATTTTTCGCAATGTTAACATAAAGTTAACATAAAAGTAAGTGGTGTATTTTCCCACAAAGTAAACAACCAGCTTTTATTCTGCATTTAGCAACAACATGGCTTTTCTTCAAACATAAAAAACAAGAGTGTGCTTTCTCAACTACAGCTTGTCTTTCAACTAATGGCATCTTACGTGCTTTAAAACAGTCGTTTGATTTATGCATACCTGGACAAAATATACACATATTCTGTGTTTCATTTGACGCAGCAATTAATGTAGCGGCCGTTGCTCGGGAATTAGACTGTTCGCACTTAAAAGATACGCGCGTAACTTTTGACTGTTGATTTTGCATACCAGTATCAAAACATCTACTTGCTATGCATACACGTTCTTCACCCTCATTTTCATCTATTAGAAATAACAGCAATTTATCTAAATCTGTACGATGTAAAGAGTCCGTGCTAATTTCTTGTAGCGTAAGATTTTCGCTATCAATTGTACTATTTTTATTCCTGCGGTGCTGAGTTCTAAACCTTTCCCATACGCGAAGTGTTTCGTCAGGCAATGACGATTCTACCAAAGGATAGAGCATTGCAGCATACTTATCCCTAGCCACACCAAGAACTTCCAACGCACGTAATTTTGACTCTAAGCTATCATACAGTTTAAATAAAGAACATTTTTGATTTGAGTTCTTCCTCAGCACTAGAGAAAGAAGATCCCTGACATAAACTTCAATTAGTAGATCTTCCCTACCAAAACGGGAATGAAGTTGTTACAAAGCGTTATCATAACTTTCAGCGCCAGGAGGAAAGCTTTTAACCAGTTCATCGGCAACTGATCCTTTTTCCATAGCTTGGGACAAATAAGCGAATTTATCGTGTTTATCTAAATTGGGATCTTTATCAATTTTTTGAAACTCTCCCCAAAATTCTAACAAATTTTTAATATTTCCGTCAAATACGAGCAGTTGTATTTTAGGATAATTCAATAACTTGTTTTTCAGAGATTCACCTATAACAGAATTTTCTTTCTCTGATTGTATAAGTTTAAATAATTTCTGCTCTAAAATTCGCCATTTATCAATATAAGCCTCGGACTCATCAATTTCTTTTTAAATTTCCTGCTCAGTTAAATCGGCTGTTGCATTATCAAATTGCTCTTGCCTAATGGCATACTCGGTTTCTAGCATAAATTTTGATTTATCTTCAATTAATCTTAAATGAACAATTTTTTCGTCTGCCGATAGTTCAGCTTCCTTTCTAGAATATTCATTACATGCTTTTGTAAAAAACCTTTTATTACTTTTACGAATATTTTTCAATTTATCCATGATAAACAAACAAAGGTTGCTTACCTCGCAGTTAGAAGTCCTGTTGGCGGACGCCAAATGTTCGATCAGGTGCTTGAAAATTGCTCAGTTTAATGTCCGTGATTTATTAACTACTCAGAAAACTCGTTAATGACTTCAAAACATTGCAACTATGTTCATTTGTAGAATAAATCCACACTTATCTTTCTAAAGACATTATGTAAAAGTAAAGTAAACTATTTTTTTACGCTAAAAAAATAGAACAGCTATGAACAAAAACATTTATTAACTTAACTTAAAAAACTAAACACAATCGTTGCCACATACGTTTACCCAAAAACATATTCTCAATTTTAAAGTGTGACATTGATTAAATCATACACCATGAAGGTAAGCCAAAATTTAGTTAGATATTCCAAAAGGTAGGAAAAAAAGAATAAATTAATGGAATACCTAACAATATATTTCAAATTTAAAATCTCAGAAAATAATGTTTAGTTTGCTTTTGAAAAACTTTTCTTGGAGAAATTAAGGACAGTTCTTCTAAATAAATATATACATGGAGTTAGATAGGACGGTATTGCTTTAATATTCTATGGATAAACTTCAAATTTCATAAATATACATGTGTGTAATACGACAGAATTAAATAATATCACGATGCATTTCTCTAAATGTAAGAAAAGCACCAACATTTAATTTAAAAAGATTTCAGGAAGGTCAAAGATTCTCTTTCATGTTTTACCCAATGAAAAAAATTAACCTCTGAAAATCATATGTTGTAAAATCAACTTTTTTATAACCCTGAAAGAAATCTATCACCCTTGACTTTAAATCTTTTGAGTCTCGATTTTGATAATCACATTAATGTACAACACATATAAAACAATTTTTTAGTATAAACCAATATTTAATTCTCTTTTAATTTCTCAATTTAATATCCAACCAATTATATGCTTTATATTAGCAATGAACATTTTTAAAAATATACAACGAGTACAAGAAAAAGCATGTTAGTTTTCTTTACAGGAGCATTATTGATCAATTTTCAAAGGAGTTGTAAAGAATCTTGTAATTACAAATCATTATTTATAAATTTAATATCTGGCTTACCTTAATGATATAGAATAGATATTCCCTTTGACAAATAAAATCCAAAATGTAGACGGTAACAAAGTAAGTGTATAAATAACTTCTTAAAAGACAACAATTAACAGAAAATTCAATATTAACCCTTTGCGGTCGTATGTCTACTCTCAGTCAGCAAAGTTTTTTTTGCCGTCCCAGTCGTACGTCTGCGCTCAGTCACCACAGCTTTTTTACCGTTCCAGTGGTATGTCTTCTCTCAGCCACGACATGAAAGACTCATACTGATCTTATATTAACTCTTTATGGTCGTATATTTACTCTGAGCCGCGAAAGCTTCTTTACGGTTCCAGTCGTATGTCTATTCTCAGCCCCCACAGTTTTTTTACCGCTCCATTCGCATGTCTGCTATCATCCACCACAGCAAAGAACCATGCTGATCTCATGTTATATTAGGTCGACGAGCTTCGGAGATACGTAGAGTTCGAAATAATAATTTTCAAATATGTTTAGGTGTAAGTAGGCATTTTCGCTTCTTAAAATACTTTTTAAATAATACTCTAAAAGGGCTAAAAGAACGTTTCCCGAAGCAGTGTACCGTGAAGTTGAAAGTAATTTTAAAAAGATAAGATGTAAATAGTAAAAATTGTTCTGTGTGTTCAAAAAGAAAAATTAAGGTCTGGATATTGGAGACTACTTTAAAAGTTACCACACGATGGAGAACTATTAAATGTAATTTTTACATAAAATTAAAACATATTATTGTGTTAAACATATCTAAAGTTAAAAAAAGAATTAATGCATTTTTGTTTTTCGCAGGAGGCAGAGACCCCTAGAATAAATATAATATAATACAACAATGAAAAATATAATACTGTTCACTTATTAAATATATAATAATATAAATTATTATTAAAAATTATAATTATAATAATAAATTATTATAAATTATTCAAATTAATAATATAATTAAATATATAATAAAGTAATAAATATTTTTTAATGGAACTACAACGAATGCAAGTTAATTTTCTGTACGTAAACATCATTTTTCATTTTCCAAAGCAGTTATAAGGAGCATTTTAACAGCAGAACATTATATATTAGTTTAGAAATCGCCGTATCGCTTCACAATCTAGAACACATGCCCCCTTCGAAAAATAAAATTACAAAATATAAACGATAAAACCGTCACAATATAAATGATTATAATAAATATAGCATATCAATTATATAATAAAATAAATACAATATAATACAACAATACAAAAGTATAATACGTTGACTTAGTAATAAATATTTGGATAAATAGAACTACAAGGAATGCAAGTTAATCTACTGTACGTAAAAGTCATTTATCAATTTTCAAACCAGTTATAGGGAGCATTGTAACAACAGAACATTAGATATTACTTTAGAAATTGCAGCATCGCTTAGAACATATCAAGAACACACGTTCCCTTCGAAAAATAAAATTGCAAAATATAAACAATAAAACCGTCACAATATAAATGAATATATTATAGATGACGCATCAATTATATAATAATATAAATATAATATAATACAACAATAAAAAGTATAATACTGTTGACTTAGTAATAAATATTTTTTATTATGGAAATACAGCGAATACAGGTTACTTTTCTGTACGTAAACACATTTATCATTTTCCAAAGTGGTTATAAGGAGCATTGTAACAACAGAACATTATATATTAGTTTAGAGAGCGCCGTATCGCTTAACAGTCTAGAACACATGTTCCCTTCGAAAAAAAATTACAAAATATAAACGATAAAACAGCCACAATATAAATGAATATAACATATATAATACATATCAATTATATAATGTTATAAATATAATGTAATTCAAAGGCATAATATTGTTGACTAATAAATATTTGTTTAAATGGATTCAAGGAATGAAAGTTAATCCTCTGTACGTAAGCGTAATTTATCAATTTTCAAAGCAGTTATAAGGGACATTGTAACGACAGAACATTAGATATTACTTTAGAAAGTGTCATATGGCTTAACTATCTAGAACACATGTTCCCTCCGAAAAATTAATTTACGAAATATAAACAATAAAACAGTCGCTATACAGGGTGTCCACTCTCAATGGTGTCCAATGGCTAATTCATAAACCGTTAGTCATAGACGCGTAGTTCCAATTACAAAAATATTTTATATAAGGTAAAGAAGTATTTTTAAATCGACTTGGGTCAAGAAAAATATTTATTAAAAAGTTACGACGTTTAATTTTTTATACGGTCCCCCGGCCCTATAAGTGATATTTAGTAAAAATTCCCAGTTACACTAAAAAGAAAGACAAAAAAAAGTCCCGTTCATCTAAGACTAACATTGACCGAGCTATGAAACTTTGAAATTCATGACTCATACCACTTTTCTGCACCCGAATAGAGATGAGTTCGACCGTGCTTCGAGGGATCGTATTCAAAGTGCTTAAAGTATTCGAAGGAATTATTTCAGGTTCATCTCCGCATTGAAAGAACTTGTACAAGTATAACGACAGAGTTAACTTTGATTAATTAAGTTTTATATTGTTAAAATAATTGTATTTTAACATATGTTTCATTTCGTAAGGATTTGAGGCCGTTTCTTTTCATAATTTCCTTTAACAAAAATTATGTTATTTTAAAAGCTTTTAACTTGAAACGATCGTATGTATATCTTTCTAGTTCAAAATTTGTACCCCAACTATAACTCAAAAATAATTTCCGATCGAGGTTAAATTTTGCATACTAATGTAAGTCTAATGACAATGAAGTATTATGATTTTCATTGCTTACCATTTATACTTATTTTACTGAATAACACAAAAAAATTCGGATAGATTACCGCCAACAATTTTAAGATTAGGTAACACAACCCTGCGATGGTTGTGCTTTGAAATTTTAAAATTGATTTTTATGTATTTAGCGCTGAATCCGAAAATTACCTCCCTTTTTAACCATCATGTCAGGATTTTTCGAAAATCGTAAATTTCAAAGTAAAAAAAATAGTAAAAATTTGATGCTATAAGATAGAAGAGATAGTTGTGTTTTTTAACTTTTGATAATTGATTTTTATATACTTTTAGCGCTGAATCCGAAAATGACATTCATTTTTAACCATCACGTTAGACATTTTCGGAAATCGGAAATTTCAAAGGTTAAAAATAGATAAAATCTGATACTATAAAATAGGTATAAAACTTCTTTTATTCAATTTTATTTTATTTAATTCAATAATTTATTGATTTTTTTTTTTAACTTATACTGGGATTCTTACAGCTAAACAGCTCAGGGATCCGATGAGGTAGTGTGTGTGTGTGGGGGGGGGGGGGGGGGAGGCGGTCACTTTGACATTTTAAACTTTGAAATTTACGATTTGCGAAAAATCCTGATGCGATGGTTAAAAACGAAAGTAATTTTCGGATTCAGCGCTTCAAAATACACAAGAATCAATTATCAAAAGTTAAAAAACATAACACAGCTCAAAATTTGCAGCCTAGTGTAATCTAATAGCATTTTAAAATATGCATAATTTTGTAAAGAATTAAGGCTGTTGCTTTTCACTACTTTATTTAAGGAAAATTATGTTATTTTTTTCCTCTGATAAATTTAGTATAAGGTGTATATTTTGCCTTAATACTTCAGAATGATTTTATATTTCAAATTTATATTGCAATATTAATTTTAGTCTCAAATATATATATGTTTAATATATCTGACGATTATTTATATTTCCACTAAATTTGTGAATGACCCCTATTTCGTAGCGAAAAATATGCTCCAACTTTAAACGGCTATTACTCGATCAGTTTTAATCGTAGTATAATGGGACATTTTTTTTTTGTCTTACTTGTCAGTGTAATAGGAAAATATTACTAAATATAACTTATGAAACCCGGGGATCGTATAAAAATTTTAATTTCTTAAATTTTTAAGAAATGTTTTTATTGACCGAAATTGCTTTTAAAATACTTCTTTACCTCATTTAAAACATTTTTTTTTTAATTTGAACTATGTCTATGACTAACAGTTTAGGAAATAGTCATTGGACACCGTTGAGAGTGGACACCCTGTATAAGAAACTTATTGAAACAAAAACTTTTAATGAAACGTTCAATGTTAAATTACACCTATCTGCATTAAATTCATTTAAAATGAATATTTTAGTAATAGGGTGACCGTACCAGTAGTTGATCAAATTTTTGAAAAATTGCGCTATTTCAGGCGGAAATGAGTTTTACACGTGGCACAAGACATAATATTTTTTTCTTAATGCTGGAGCACCTGTTGTCACATGCTGTCAGCTCCTGCTGTAAAAGAAGCAAATTTGTGAATTTCTTGTATTAGAAAATGTAAAAATTTAGTTTTTGGTTAGTTAGAGACAATTACGGTAAGTTAAAATAATCCACTTCCATCTTGCTTATTTCAAATAATAGTTTTATATGAATTATTGTTAATCACAGCTTAAGCTTGATATTTTAAAGATAAATTTTTGAATTTTGGACTGCTTTCTTCGATTGATCAACTACTGGGAAAATGCCAATTAAAGAAACTATTTACTTATAATTTTGTTGCTATTTAATTTCAACAGATTACATTTTTGACCATTATAGGACATTCATTAAGGGTTGTAGCAATTATGTTAGTTTACTTCTAAAACTTGAAAGGAAAAAACCCCGTAACACCGACCTTATTTGATCAACTACTGGCTCGGTCATCCTATATATAATAATAGTATAGATTAATATTAATAATATAAAATATATAAAATGTATAATACTACGATAAAAGTTTAATGTAACTTAATAATATAAAACACAATATTATTCACTTCAAAATAAATACTGTTTTAAAAAGGCAGTAGAAGAGAATGTATGTTAATTTTCTTTACATACGACCATCATTTATCAATTTTCAATGCTTTGTAACAACAAATCTTTATAGGTGTTATTTTTAAAAGTACCGTTTATCGCTTAATGATCTGGAACAGGTGTTTCCTTAGAAAAACAATAGACAAAATAACGATACCAAAGTAATAATATAAATAACCTCTTTAACAAAAACAGTTAATGGAGAATTCAATATTAAATTACTTTCATATGCAATAAATAAAAAAATCGATTTTTACCTTGGTAAAGAAAAGGTTACGATATCAAAAATTAATGCGATCTAAGAAGCACAAAAATTCATATTGATATTTTGAGAAATATATTTAAAATAAAAGGACATTGAGAAATTTTTGTTTGTTTTTTAGATGTAGTTTTCTTAAAAGAATATAAAGTGTCTTTTCTTTAGAATATTTTTTGTGTATAAAAATATATAGGAGGATAATTTCTAAATATTCAGTAGTTAATCCTCGTCTCTTAAATACAATGCGGTACATAAATACAGGGTGTATCTGAAAAAGTGGGCAAAACTTTACGGGGCGATAGAACGCAGCTATACGAGCAAATTTCGTCATAGAATCTATGATCGGAACGCAAGCGGTGAGACGTTAAAAGGTAGTTTTCCACTGTCCCAGGCCATAGATTGGTTGAGGTGGTCCCATAGCTCGGCAACCTAGATCGTCGGATCTCTCGTATTTGGACTTTTACCTGTGGGGCCATATGAAAATCCTAATCTAAGAGCGCCCCATTGAAACCGATATGGATCTAGTCGCCAGGATTGCCGTTGTTGCCGGAGATATTCGGGAAATGCCTGGTGTCTTCGCAAATGTGCGTCAGTCCCTATCTTGCAGGTGTGAAGCTTGCATCACAGCTGGCGGAAGATCTTTTGACCATTTTTTGAGTATGTACAGTCGTCGAAAAAAACGTAAACACCCCCTACTAACTCCTCAACAAATTATTGTAGAAGAAAGTTACTGGTACCGAACGATTGGAAATAAAGTCTACTTTTAAATGACGTATATAAAATTTGCTTAGGAGACCATCTACATATTAAAAAGAACCATAACTTTGTTTTTTTTCAATAGCAGTACACAATTCTGACAGCATAAATGAACTCTACACCCTTCAGTTAGCCTAGAAACAAATTTTTATGCAATTCGTTCCATAAGTTTCCGAGAAATTAATTATTTTAAAACGAGCGTATTTTAAGGGCTGTATCCAAATTGAAGTTCGGTACTCGACTGTTAACCGAGAGAGCCCCCTTCTTGATCAAGGCACCTTAAGCGCTACTCAAGCAGTCAATGAAGCCTGCTAGATTACAGAATAGCAGAATAAATTTCAAAATATCTAATCACTTCTATCATAGACGGCCCCTTAAACCATCATTTTGCCGTTTTTTAAGCATAATTTGAAAACTACTTGAAAGAAAAATTTGAAATTTTGGATTTCCATAAGGCAGGACTTAATAAATCTAAATCCGTCAAAAAAATTGTAGGTTGCAATTCATAATTTTTTCGACTATTAATTTCATAATTTATAATTCATATCACAGTATTATAAAAATTGCAAATTCAGCGTATTTATGTTTGGGTATATTAGTATTATTGCTACACAAAAAATTAGCACATTAGGAGCATAATTCCAGGGGATATAAATAAAAATATGAAAGTGTAATTTAACATTAGAAGCACTAAATTTTGAATGCTTATAATTCAAAAACTTATCACTCAAATGACTTAAAATTTGGCATCTAGGCATAGTTTGAACCAAATATTTGAAATATCTCGTTAAAATTGGAAATTGCCATTGAAAAAAACTAAGTTATGGTTCGTTTTAATATGTAGATGACCCCCTAAGCAAATTTTATATACGTCATTTAAAAGTAGATTTTATTTCCAATCGTTTGTACCAGTAACTTTCGTCTACCATAATTTATTGAGGAGTTAGTAGGGGGTGTTTACTTTTTTTCCACGACTATACATTAATTACATTCTTGTTAATAAAATGTTTTCTGAAGTACCTCCTCTCATTTGTGTGTTAATTCTTTAACTGCGACAGTAGAAAAACTACCTTTTAGCTTCTCACCGCTTGCGTTTCGACCATACAATCTATGAAGGAATTTGCTCATATAGCTGCGTTATATCACCCCGAAAATTTTGTCCCCTTTTTCAGATACATGTATTACGACAATATTAAATAATGTTACGCTACATTTCCGTAAATGAAAAAATGACTAACATTTAATTTGAAAATATTCAAAAGGTTGTGAAATAAACAAACCCTTTTATAATCCCCCCCCCCCCAAAAAAAAAAAAAAAAAAAAATCTATCTTCCTTGAAGTAAAATTTCAGGGATTTCTGTTTTAGGCATTTCACATTAATATACAACATATATGAAACAATATTTAATGTATCCCAATAAATTCATTTTAAGCTGATCCATTGAATATCAAGTCAATTCAGATTTTTTCTTAGTAATAAATATTTTAAAAAGTAAGCAACAAGTGCCAAAAGACTTCTTTACATAAGCATCATTTATCAATTTTCAAAGCGGTTGTAAGGAGTCTTGTAACAACAAATCATTAAATATTATTTTAGAAAGTGCCGTGTATCTCTTAATGATGTAGAACAGATGCTCCTTTTTCAAAAACAAAATACAAAATATAGACGATAACAAAGTAAGAGTATAAATAACTTCTTGAACGAAAACAGTTAATGAAAAATTCAATATTAAATTCCTTTTATCTGCAATAAATAAAAAATTCGATTTTTTCCTTTTTAACAGAAAATTTCAAGATTAAAAATTAATGCAATCTACGAAGTACAAAAGCTCATTTTAAAATGTTGTCTAATATATTTAAAATAAAAGGACTTTAAACCCTTAAGCGTCGCGCCCGATAAGTGTGCGCTACTTTTTTAAAATTCAGATTAATTGATTGCCACAACTTTTTTTGTAGAATTATTCACCTTATTTAACGGGAGATAAAATGAGGGGAGAAGAAATCCAATTACAATATTTTTAAAAAACTGGTGGGAATAAAAAAATCTGAATTTATTTAAAGTAGCCTACGCTGATTCTGAAAGTGACGGGATCGAGAATTAAGGGGTTAAGAGACTTTTATCTTGTTTTAGATAAAGTTTTATTTAAAACGTATTATGGGCCGTTCGTTATTAAATGATTTTGGTACGGTCAGTATCTGAAAAAAAAAACTATCCGTCAAATAAAACTTAATCGTCAAATTGTCACTAAGGAAAACGAAAACAGACCTTTGATTAGAAATCATCTTTCAATTTATATTAAAAAAATAATAAGATAAGGCGTCTTTATGGTGAAATTGTACCAAACTATGAATTTTACAATGCATTCACTAAACTTTTAAAGCATATTTGGATTTTTCAGTGTATTTTACTTCAGGCATTCAAATTGGAAGGCATTCGGTCAGATAGCTTAGGAATTTTGAAAGTTTAAAGTTTTCAACTCGTAAATTTCATTTTAATCCTTGGAAAACAAATTTCACGTAGTTTTTAAAGCAAAACACAAAAAGTGCTTGTCAGAATGAGCTGCAATATTGGATTTGTATTGTTGAAGTTTCTAGAAACGGAATCCTGTTAAAAAAAAAATTCATATGTTACAGTTCCTAATTTTTTCGAAAATTAATTTCGAAAATATGCATATTTAAAAAGCCATTTTCGAATCAAATATGAATTGTAACCTATGAAGTTTTTAATAGAAATCGATTTATAGAAGCTTCAAATATGTGAACCCAAAATTATCGCTCATTTCGACAAGTAGTTTTCGAGTTATGCTTCAAAGCCTACCTGCATTGCAATCTGTTTAAGAACGATTTAAAATATTAATATTACGAGTTCAAAACTTTAAACCTTTAAATTCCTTCTTATTTGATGAAATGACTTCTCGTTTGGTGTCCGAAGTTAAAGTGTAAAATCGTGGGAAAAAAAAGTAAACACCCCCTACTAACTATGCAACAAATTATTGTAGAAGATACAAAACGATTCGAAATAGTGTCTACTTTTAAATGATGTACAGGGTAATTATAATTAAAGTCCCACTTTCAAAATGCTGTAAAAAAGAAACCACTGGACAGAATGACTATAAATTTGAACGGAATATACTGGAAGAAGAGGGAAACGGTATGGTATAAGAAAGAAAAAGTTCCAAATTGTATCAAGAGATGGCGCTGTAAGCGGCATAACAAAAGTGGATTCTGCAACAAATGACATTTTTAATCGAAATAAAACGGCTGTGGCATGAGTTGCATAGTAAACCAACCGTACTGTTCAATGTGAATGAGTGTTTCGGTTGTATGACGGAAAAAATGACTTCCAAATCAGTCAACAGTTGTGGTACTGTTAGTGGAAAACCTATCCACCACGGCAAGGTTGTGCCACATCGGATGGAAAAAATTGTTTTTTAATTGTCCTTGGGCTAAAAACCGCATAAAAAACACATAATGTTTCTCTTTTTATGCTGTTTTTATCACTAGATATGCGGCAGATAGATTCCATATGCTGTCGGTAAAGACCGGGACCTGCTTTTCTCTGAGTCTATTATGGGCGTCTCTATTATTTAGTTCGAATTTTTCTAAAAACAAAGTTGTGTTGTGAATTTGTTTAAAATCCTTTCCGGCACAGACAAATTTTGTTGTAAAATGCTGAAATCATCGACTGACACCGAAATTTACATTCGACTTTTTTAGAAATTAAAAACTTGTTACTTTATACTCAATGTTAGTGCAAAATTGTATTAAAATATTCTTGGTTCCGTTTGTAAGTTTGGAATTAAAGTTAGGTATCCCGACCGCGAATTCACAAACACTCAACGCCTCAGCGCGCTTGGCGCCAAACCCTGTAGACAAGCGCTTTGGCGAAAAAATGAACGTCCGTGCTGCATTCTGTTTCCTGTACCGTAGTTCGAAGTTTGCATGTGCGAATATTTATATCCTCTTTATAGGAATATATTTTGGATATGCTTACAGAGTTAAAAGAGAGGTTCCCCCTCCCCTTTTACAGATTAATTCAGTCTACACAAGTTGTATTATTGATTATATACGATTATATTACTCGAATAATTGATGCTGTTGCAATAAAATAAGATTACCGTTACAAAGTAAGGATGACCTGAAAAATTTAAACTGCATGTTTCTAGCTTCATGAAGGTATAATAGTTGAAACAATAGTTGCCATAGTTAATCAAGATAGATCAACATAGTTGAAAAGTGTTTACGATCTTAGTTTGTCATATAGTTTTTGGGGTTTACTATGAAATTACTATGGATAATTGCTGGAAGTACTTTTCAATTGTGGTACTACATGTTTCTAAATGTAACTTTTTTTTTTGCATATTACTTGGCGTATATAAATTCTATAGATTATATACAGGGCGTTTAACTGAATCAACTTTTAGCATACTATGCAGTATACATACAAATTTATAGATCATATACAGGGCTGCACACAAAAAATCGGATATTTTTCAGACGATTGATGGTAATTGTAGAAATTGGCTTTTTAAATGCGTTATCGTTTTTCAAATTGTTTATTTAGATATCATCTTTCATCTTAATAAACAATGAAAATTTGTTACACTATTCTCAATATGTTGGAAAATGTTGCATGATCTATGACGGACGAATGATTTTTCGTTCTTAATTAATTTTCCAAAAATTATAGATTTGTTTTTATACAGTTTGTTTAGCACTGATACTATGAAGTATATTCTAAAGGAATAATACAGAGCTGCAAGAATACCACAAATACTACAATAATGAGCATGGTTAGATTTTTACTTTTTCAAATTCATCATAATTAAGTATAACTTTTAATTTTTTTTTTAATAAATTTGATAGTAGTTCATAAAAGAAGAGTAATTGAGCATCCCATCAATGGATACTGGCCTTAAAATCTTTAAAATAAACGCGGTTTTGTATATGGCAGTATATAAAATTCAAAGTTTCCTATTAATATGGGAAAAAATGCCAATTTTCTGCTTCCTGACTAGTTTAATCAAGATTATAAACTATAAAATCATTACAGCGTACAAGGAGAAGTTATGAAAAAAAATAATAAAAGCTAATTTTTTATTTCCTATTTTTTATGAACCAAAAACTTTGAGGGGGGGGGGGGGGCTATGTCCATTATTGAATATTTTTAACCTGCTATCAATCAGCAACAAAGCACTTACCTTAGCTTACTCTTAACTAGTAACTAAGATAATTATAGTGAATTTTCCTTGGCTGGTTCCAAGCAAAATTTTTAGCTTTCATAACAGACCAGTCCCGGCAAATAAAGCTTTTGTTCGAGCTGAACTAGGTCGGGCCAAGGTGATGTTTTGGATTTCATAATGTGCCGAGTCTGGAAAGTTTGGCTTGTACACACCTCTAAATCCAAAACTGAGGCTTTGAGATTTTGACTGATCCTAAAGTAATGTAAATACAGTAGAAAATCAAACATAATATTTATTTATTTATTTAAAGTTATGTATAACTATAACAGAAAACAAGAACATTAAAATAAATGATTAATGCCACACATTTTACTAATATTTTTCTATTTAAAATTTTACATGATTATATACTTTTTTCCGAAAAGTATGTAAAAAATAAAAAATACCAGGGACATTTTTCAGTAAATTTACATTAAGAATTGGTTTCACTTAGAGTGCAGAATATTTTCTGTATGTTTATCTTTTTGCACAGCTGGCTAAATATATACTACTTAAAATTCATCTTTCCGTCATAAACACGAGTAAATGTGCTTGAATTTATATAAACCAGTTCACAAATATTATGTGCACGTACTATTTTGACGCCAGCAGGTTTCTTCCCATGGTTAGGCTTCTTATCATAACATTACAGTTTCTTCCTTTAGTTATATTCTAATTTAGAAATTTCATATTTATTTATTATTGCTGCTTTGAATTTATTTCGAAAATATCAATAACATCAGGCATAAAGAGAAATCCTACACACCGTCTGAATTTCATTCTCAAACTCGAGCAGTATCATTTTTCATACCAAATGTTTTATAAATTATGAGGAAATATAGTTTGTAAAAATATTTTAGTAATGAGGTATAAGAATTCTCAAGAGATTTTAAATGCGATATCACTTCAACTTTTTATTTCTGAAGTATTATCATTTTACTATAATACTGCAATAGATAGGAAGTAATTTATGATATAAGAAGGCCTTTTTTTAATTTTAACCAAATGAATAAAGTGATTATTGAAGCAAAATTTTAAATATGAAAATTTCATTTTTCTTGGGGAAAGAAAATCTGAAGTGTTAGAAATAATATGTCAGTAAAAGCAATTATGTTTTAATACATTTATAGTTAATTTTCGCAGTTTTACAAGTAAAAAAGCATGTTTCTCGCTTATTATATTGTCAATTGATATTTTCTTCATGCTCGCAGTAGAACATTTAGTATTATCTTAATATGAAACTAAAAAACAACTTTGTTTTCTTGTTAGAGTGACAAATTAGTGCTCAGAAAAGGTAATTTTCTCCAACTGTAAAGAAATGGTATTTTCTATACGGCTTCCGGATCACATGCGAATTTCCAAGCGGGGAAGTAGTTAAATAAACGCAGCAATACATAGATCAAGTTCATGTATTATGGAATACCATTTTTTTTAAGTCAACATAAAATAATTCAGATACATTAAAAGTTAGTAAAGGACAAACTTTGACTATTTCTTAACACATTTTAATGCGTTTAAAGTGGAAGAAGAAAAATACATATCAACATTTAACTTTTTAAAAAAATTACACATTTCAGGTAATGGCAACCAGTATATATAAAGCTCTTCAACTTTATACTGAACTTTGTTGACACCGCTGACAATGAGATTTTATAATTAATACGACTTTTATGAAATTTACCAGCAAAAACAGAAAAAAAATGAGAATAAGATTTTATTTTACCATATCGCGCCAAAAACAGGTATCCAAACAGAACTAAGGGCAGTTGCTCATGGGAGTACAGGAAGTCGTATGGAACATTTACGCTTGGCTGCAACAACGTATGCACCAGATATTGTAGTAGGGAAGACTAGGAAGGGTTGACTATAGGGGAGGCTTAACCCACCCATCAGTTTTCATATTTAAAAGAATTTTAGAGCATTAAAATAGGTGTCAACCAAAGCTACTGGAATACTCAAACAACAGTCTTTGTTTCATACAGATAATCGAAATAGTTGTGGAGAAAATAAATAGTGAAACGTTTTCAAGCTAAAAGTTGTGTTTTTTAGAAATATTTTGTAAGTTTTTTTTTTAGATAAAATATATCATAGTAATTTAAGTAAATATATTTTAAGTAATGCTGAAATATCGAGCTTTCATTCCATGCATAAAGATTTTACAGTAAGCTAGGCTTAACATAACAATGTACTATTCTTTTGAAAAGGGCTATGGGAGGAGACTTGACCCAGTCAATGTGAGAGAGGGTTCACCAGATGCTCAAGGCTTCCATAATTAAGTGGTTTTAGAAATCTTTTTATTATACACTGTGCATAATGAATAGTTAATGATTATATATAAAAAAGAATGTAAATTTATTCTGTAAAGCTACAGTAAAAAGGGGTGATGGAAAAGAAAATGTTTAAGACTGATTAAAGAAAGATGCGAAAAATTGCTATAGTATCCACTGCAAGAAAAAAAGTTAATGAAATGTAAATGAGAATGTTGATAGAAACTTTTTTCCATTTAAATATTACTTACATTTGGTAAACAAAAACAGTGGAAAAGTCTAGAAAGTATGAAAGCAGCAGTCTTAACCCTTTCAGAAGGAGTGGTATGTTCATGAAACCACTTAATTTCAATTTCCAAACGCCTCAATGGCACGAGAATTTTGCTAAAATCTTTTCCATTTAATATGTGAAATATAGCCTTTTTCTTATTTATAAATAAATTTGTTCGTAAATTCCGGTGCCAGTCATTTATTTCAACATTTTAGTACTGAAAGTACAAATTAACCCCGAAAGGGTTAAAAGATGTTAATGATAAGTGAAGTGCTCAAACGGCTGCAAAAGAACATATCATTGATTGAAAAACTTTAGGAAGGTATGTAGATACATTTTATCAGGATGAATACGGTGAGATGAAGACAAAGAATGTGACAACTAGAGTTGTCATGTCGAGTGTCACAAAAAGCAGAACAAGGAGTCAAAAAAAAAAGTGGGACAGTGACTACTAAATCCGCACATAATAATACATGAAACCGTATGAAAACGGAACCTGTCTCTAACGGAATACTGTCTTGAATGTTAAAATTTCATTTTCCCTGCTGTACAATTATACCTGCTCAGACAAATTCCTGTTAAAAACAAAAATTTTCTCCTCTCATTTGCGATCGCGTCTAAAGAGGTTTCTTTATTAGAGGTTTCTTTCTTCTTATTTTCAAAAATATTTTTTATAATAATTAAAGCATGTAGCTTAAATTTATTTTGCTTTTTTTAAACTGATTTTATTTCTCTTCACAAATATTTCAGTATAAAACAAAGTGGGTCAAGTCTCCCATATAGTGGGCCAACCCTCCCATATGTGGGGAGCCTTGACCCATTATTTCCTCCTGATTAAAATCAATGATTTTTTCAAATTTTTTATATATTACACTTATATAGCAATTTTATTTTGATAACTGATTGTGTAACGAATAAAATTATATATAAAACTTTGTTCTAGGTTTAATATTTAAAAAATAAAAAATCACTTTGTAAAAAGTGGGTCAACCCTCCCTAGTCTCCCCTATTCCATATTGTCCGACCATTCCATAATACCCGAACTTCCTCTACAGGTATGTAGTAATATATATTTTTTAATAACTTCGCCATTGTTTTTAAAATCTGATATAATAAATATAAACACAAGTCTTCTATGTATGTTGTTCTGTTAATGACCGCAATATAGGAGTGGAATATTGTAAGTCTAGCGTATAGCGTTTCATCTCCCTCCAGAAACATCCCTTATTTACTAATGATTATAATTTTTCTAACTTAGAACATGTAAATGCTTCTTATATGTACGATAAATACCGAATAAAAATCTATTTCGAAATAGCAAATTCTTCTTCAAGTCTCCTAAAGTAAACACAATTGGTACAACAGTAGTAAAAAGATTAAAAAGAAACATAAGAGACAAAGACTATTTATTCTATAGAACCATTTCAGTTCTGTTTCTACTCTTGTAATTCTTTAAATGCGATACAGACTGTAGCAGAAGAATTGCATCTTTCAAAATGGGTCTCTTAATACTATTAATTACATACTATAACCGTGTGTTTAAAAAGTTCATGTTTTATTTACAGCATTTTGTATCTAATGTTTTCCTAATATTAATATATTTGAACTTACATATGTTATGTATAGTGTACGTCATGTTTAAATTTGATGTAGCATATTAATTTTTACTCCTATTTAAAACTGTCCTTTATTAAGAGGAAAAGTAATGAATTAAAAAATGTTATATACTTTAATTTATGTTTTTTTATTATTTAGACAAGCTATTTTTGATGTAATTAAACTCTATAACTTACATTTTTAATTTTATTTTGCGCATACGACCATTTTATTATACAGTTTTCGGAACCTTAGAAAAACATTTAATTAAAATTATCCTACTTAAAACCACCTAACGTAATGACAATAATGAGAAAATGCCTTTTAAGCAATTATGTGAAAGGAAAAAGATGAACCGCCAACTTCTTTTTTTCAGAAATTTAATAAAGCACGCAATTAAGAAAAAGTTTGTAATGAAATTTATCCATACCAGTTTGAGAATTAATTTTCTGATGTTTAAGTTATTTTTGCTTAATTCAATTATCATTCAGTGTTTTTTTATTAATGTTATGGTTTTGTTATTTCTATTTTTTATGGCAGTATCGGTTAAACTTTTTTGAATTTGTGAAACTGCGAAAGCCTCTTTGTAATTCTGTAGGTTTTAATAAAAAAATATCCTTTCGGAAAAAAAGAGGATAAAGATTTATAACTGTTACCAAATTTATTTTAAACAGTTAATTTTAATTTTTTTAAAATTAATAGTCTATACTGTTACGTTTTATAACCCTCCTCTTTTACTTGTGATTGAATTTCACCTGAATTCGTAAATAGATTAAAAACTGTTCGAGATGTATTCACGCTTTCTGTGTGGTTTTATGGATCCTAATGTATAACAGAGGAAAATTCAGAAAAACTGTTCAATAAATTTCAGGAAGGTAGAGCTTACTATTACAAACAATTCTTCGACAGAAAACTAGGGTAATAACTCAATAATTCAATCAAAATTACGGGATGTATCACTCCAATCTGATATTGGATTCTTCCTTAGAGCAATAGACGCTTTCGGTGTGGCGTCATTCATGACGTTTTGCTTGGAAACTGACTCCAAAAAAACTGTTGCTATGTTTCACTTATTATTAAATATAAATCGTAGAAAATGTTTCCACTGCCTATAAAATATAAAAACACTTATCTGTGAGATATAGCTATAGGATATAGCTATAATATGAAAACAAAATATGAAATACAGCATAGCAACCGTTTATTTGGAGTCGGTATCCAAGCAAAACGTCATGACTGACATCTTGACTGAAAGCTTCTATAATAAAGATAAAATTTTTCAACAGATATAAGTTGCTTACTGTGAAATTAGTTAGTTGTTGTGACATTACGAAATGTGCTGAATAAACACAGTAATTTTGTAAGCAGCACCGTATGTAATGTTAACTATCCGAGGCACTATTTTCAAGTACAAAAATGTTTTGTTGTAGGGTTCTCTAACTCTCTGAAAATTATATAATAGCTATATTAATACCTCTTTCCAAAAAGCGGAATAAATCAGAAATCATAGCAGGAAAAAAAAAAGCACAAATGATTTAGTTTTTTTTTTCCTACCACATATTGTTCTAAGATTGAAGGTTGAACATTTTAGGAACTGACAGGAATCTTGCATCTGCAACAGTTAACCGATAATTACACTAGTCTACAAATTGAAAAAGTTTTTGGAACATCAAAGGCAAAAATTGAATTATACTGACGCTGACAATGAAGCCAGTTTTTTTCCAACACGCATCACATTTCTCTTTATGAAGATTTGATAAATTAATGGAAATGTATAAAATTTGTAACGTCACCAAGATTATTTTTATACGAAATTATATAATAATATTTTAACTAAACTTGCATAACTAGAAAAGTTTAGGACACTTAGTAAGCACGCATAATTTAACACGTATTACCATGCACATCCACGCTGGCTAATGCCTTAGCTTCACCTACAGATTGTAGGAAATCAAACCTGTTCGGAGTTGGTGACTCACTGGTTACAGTGTTGTTCTTTGATATACAGCGGATAACTCACTATTTATTTGTCGCGTATGAATGTCTTATTGTTTTTTAAGATAGCAGATCTATCATATGCAAAAAAAAGTCTAATAGGGATCGTTAAAGTTAAATGATTGTAAGTGACGTGATGAGCAATTTCTATTAAATTTTCTCTTTCAGCGTTAAAAATACATTAAAAAACACTCATTGACTAATCTGTTTCGAAAATCGTTCAGACTAGCGTAATCGATTAAGGGCTGTACATATATAACGTATCAACATTTTGGTAATTTTGGAACCCTTCCTCCGCTTATGATATCATTCGTCGACCCCGCCCCCCGAAATGATATTGTTATCATTTTCTTCTTTTTTTGGGGGGGGGGGGGGGTGGCGTTCTTCTTTTTCTTGGAGTGATATACAAATGTGATTACATTTATTTTTCACATATTTTATTGATTCAAATGAAGAGAAGTCAATAAAATAAAATTTTATATATGAAATAATTTTAGATCAAAAAACACTTAAAAGAAAAAGTTACTATTTAAAAGTTTTTAGAAAAGACACCGTAAGTGCATTGGACGCCAGTTTTTTCTAAGGAAAAGTTGTTTTGAAAAAATTTTTGATGGTGTTTCAAGAAGATTGTTTGTTCTTGTTCTTATTCAATATATTACCGTTTTAATTGCTGTATACTGTTACTACTGTTCTTTGTCAGGTTTCTGGAAAGTTGTGTTAAATTTGGTTGAAAACTCTGCATGCTATAAACAAAAAACTTTTGACTTTTTCACAGACACAATAACATCTTCATGAATATGAGTGCTATGCTTACACAAATGCACACAAACGTTGAACAGGACACAAATAGTCATTTAACATAGCGAGAAACCATTTTCAGCATTTTCTGTTACGTACGTGATCGCAAATATTATTTAATTATTAAATTTAATATTAGCTCCCTAATTGACCTCCCGACTAAATCTTCACCAAAAAGTATGAAATTAAACATGTTCTTTACATACCAGACGTTCAATTCGCCAAAACTTTATGTAGATATTCGACAAACCGTGTACAATTGAAAGCATCCAGTCCCCGTACCTTAAGTTTTGGACGCCAGTGTACAAAAAACAGTGGTCCATTTCTCTTCCATAAGATACAGATTAGTTTTTTCCAAGGAAAAGTTGTTATTTCTTCCGATTATTGAAAAACTGCCTGCTTGTCTACTGGTTAGATCAATAGGGTATAGGGGAATCTGATACACTATGAACCGTCAAATCTATGTCGGGACTCCATCTGATACTCATGTCAGGTAGTGATGGGCGATTCTCGAGAATTCAACAATCGTGAAAAATCGTCTTCGTAAAAAAGCACAATCAATACAGCCATCGATTAATTCCTAAAATCTACAATCGAGATGTTTTACAATCGATTATAACGAGAAAAACTAAAAACAGTTGTTGGAAAACTTAGCTATTATTCTGGCCGACAATTTCATAGTAGTGATGGGCGATTCTCGAAAATTTACCAATCGAAAAAAATCGTCATCGTAAAATACACAATTGATACAGTCATCGATTACTTTCGAGAATCTATAAAAGAGATGGTCTACAATCGATTATTGAAATAATTGTTTTTACGCATATATTTAAGGCAGATTTTATTAAATATAGGGTAACTGAAAACAGATGGAATAAAAAAGCAACAAACCAAACGGAGGCTATAATGGAGCCACAAGATTGGAAAAGTCATATGAGGGCGCCCCCTGGTTGAAAAAAGTTTAAAAAAACGCGACTAGCTATGAAGCGGTAAGGGGAGTTTAAGTATCAAAAATCAGAATTTTTCGGCAATTAGCACCAAAATGACCAAAGAAATAAGAATCGAAAGCACCCCGTAGTGGCAAAAACATGAACTAAAGGATGGTAAATGGGATCAATATTTTTTATTGATTTTTCTACATCATTTGAGATTGGATCTTTAATTTCTCCATTTTTAGAAAGCCTTCGACTGAAATACATTAAACGAACCCTCGCGGGGAGCAAAGTAGGGGGAGAGGGGCAAGGAAAGTGCATAATATGAATAAGTGGTCACAGGAACTTTCCAACGATATGTCACATGAGGGGTGTCGGCTAAATTTAGAAAATTGCCCCCGCGCTGGGGCAAAGTAAGGGGAGTGGCGCGGGCGATATATAAAATGAAATAGTAGTCCCAGAGCTTTCCAATGATATATCACATGAGGGGTGTCAGCAAAAGATAGAAAAGAGTCCCAACTCCCAGGATTCCAATTATATTGCCCCCCGAAATACAACCTGCCCATCCCTCTCTTTGAAATTTTCATATATTATAAATTATTTTTCGGAGGGCTCCGTAAAAAAATCCGATCTAAAATGTTTAAAAACACTACGATTTCAAAAAAGTTTGAAAAGTGCCTTTCTCGAGGCGCCAAACTAGGGAGGGAAGAAGAAAGGTTCATAGAGTGGATAATTAAGATGGGTCCGAAATCATTCCGATGACATATCACATTACGGGTCCAAAAAAAAGTTTGAAATCTACCCCTCCCAAGTGGATTCACTCTTTCTTCCCAGAATATAACCGGAAATCACGCAGCCCCACTTTTAAAAATTTATATTTAATAAATAATATTTTTCGGAGGGTTCCATCAAAAAACCTCATTTAATGATATTTATTGTAGAAATCGCTACAATTTAAAAAAATTACCCCCTTACCACTCCCTCCCCCGCCCTTCTCCCGGAATTAAACTCCGGGAGGAGAAAGGTTCATAATATGAAAGAGTGGTCAAAGGACTTTCCGATGATATGTCACAGGAGAGGTTTGGTAAAAGTTTGAAAACTAACCCCAGCCCCTCGGTCCACTCTCGCGCCTTCCGCAATTCACTCACCTTCTTCTTTGAACTTTTTATATTTCATAAATAATATTTATCTGAGAGCTTCAGGTATGGGGCAGCTTGGCAGATTAAATAAGAGAAACATTGAAAATTCGGGGCAAAATGACACTTAATTCAACAGTAAAGTTTGAAACTAGGACAATGCAGAACTGAATACATAAACCACTATGCCTCATAACCCACATCGGTTAATAGCAATAAAAAGATAAGTGCCAGTTAAACAGATGGCATTGAGCTCATAGGTTATTCGTACTAATTGTATATTATACATTTCAATGAATAATGCCCCACAAAAAATAAATGAAGGGGAAATATCCCCGTTTACCCCCCCCCCTTTATAATTAACCAATACCCTCCAAAACTAATCAGGGAAGCTCCTTAATATAATAAACCAGTATACCAAATTTGAATCAAATCAGATAATTCTGCATGAAAAAAAACATATCGCTAAATTAATGGGAGGGGGGTCTAACCCTTTACACTTAACTAATGAACCTCCAAATCTAATCAGGAAAGCTCCTTATCAGAATGAACATAGAAAAAAAATAAAGTAAATTGGATAATTCTGCATGAAAATCCATTTATCTAAATTAAGGGGGGGGGGGGGGGACTTGCTCCCTTTTCGTCCTTTTATACTTAACCAATGAACCTCCAACTCTAATGAAGGAAGCGCCATATCGGAATAAACTGGTATATTAAATTTGAAGTAAATCGAATAATTCTGCATGAAAAACCCTTTTATCTAAATTAAGAGGAAGACTAGCCCCTCCCCTCTAAACCTAACCTATAAACCTCCAAATCTAATCAAGGCAGCTTCTTAACATAATAAACTGGTATACCAAATTTGGAGCAAACCTAATAATTCTGCATAAAAAACCCATTTATCTAAATTAAGGAGGGTATCTTCCCCCCTTTCCCCCCTTTATACTTAACTAATGAACCTCCAAATTTAATCAGGAAAGCTACTTAACATATTAAACCAGTATACCAAATTTGAAGCAATTGAGATAATTCCGCATGAAAAAAAAACATATCGCTAAATTAAGGTGGGGGGTCTAACCCCCTTTAACCCCTTTATACTTAACTAATGAACCTCCAAGTCTAATCAGGAAAGCTTCTTATCAGAATGAACATAGAAAAAAAAAATAAAGTAAATTGTATAATTCTGCATGAAAATCCATTTAGCTAAATTAAGGAGAAGGGACTTGCCCCCTTTTCGTCCTTTTATACTTAACCAATGAACCTCCAAATCTAATGAAGGTAGTGCCATATCGGAATAAACCGGTAAATTAAATTTGAAGCAAATCGAATAATTCTGCATGAAAAACCTTTTTATCTAAATTAAGAGGGAGACTACCCCCCCCCCTCTCTAAACCTAACCAATAAACCTCCAAATCTAATCAAGGCAGCTTCTTAACATAATAAACCGGTATACCAAATTTGGAGCAAATTTAATAATTCTGCATGAAAAACCCATTTATCTAAATTAAGGAGGGGGTCTACCACCCCCTTTCCCCCCTTTATACTTAACTAATGAACCTCCAAATTTAATCAGGAAGCTCCTTAACATAATAAATCGGTATACCAAATTTGGAGCAAATCGAATAATTCTGCATGAAAAACCCATTTATCTAAATTAAGGGTGGGGGAGGTGACCAGCACCCTTTTCCCTCTTTATCCTCAACCAATGAACCCCCAAATATAATCAGGGAAACGCCTTATCAGAATGAACATAGAAAAAATTTGAAGCAAATCGGACATTTCTATGAAGAGTTATCGCGTTACGTTCATACATACGTACGTACATACATGCATACATACAGAACCGGCGAGTGCATTAGCTCTCAAGCTTAGATAGCGTGTGAGCTAAAAAGATAACAGAGATTGGATAAGCAGATGGACTCTTTGAGAAATTATGACTTAAACCCGAAATGCTGTTAGTTTGACTCTGAGAGCTTCATTTCTATCTCGCAAATCTGATCTCGATGATTTTTCTGGCATATCGACGCTTTCCGATGAGAAGGTGCTCGATTGTTGGTTTCTCTCGCGCTTTTCAACCTTTTCCGATGGGAAGCTCTCTATGATTTCTCTCGCCCTTTTCAACCTTGCCCGATGAGAAGCCTCTCGATGGTTTCTACCCCAGTTTTCGAAATTTCCCGATGAAAAGCTTCTCGAGGATTTCTCTCGCGCTTTTCAACATTTCCCTATGAGAAGCTTCTCGAGGATTTCTCTCGCGCTTTTCAACATTTTCCTATGAGAAACTTCTCGAGAATTTCTATCGTCTTCGGCAAAGAAGAGATGTGAGAAGATTTATCGAGAAATACCAAGGGACAAGATACAGAAAAAGCCATGACAATGAGATGTGAAATGAAGCCCTAATTTTCAAAGTTTCTCTTATTTTAGCCCCACCATGGTGTCACATACCTGGAGCCCTCCGATAAAAATTATTTAATAAATATAAAAATTTCAAAGAGGAAGGTGGGTCGGGTGAATTCGAGGTGGGGGGGGGGCGTGAGAGTGGACCCATGCGGGGTGGAATTTTAAAAATTTTACCGAACCTTTCCTGTGGCATACAATCGAAAAGCCCTTTGACCACTCTTTCATATTATGAAGCTTTCTTCGCCCGAAGGGGGATGGGGAAGGGACGAACAAATTTTTAAATAAAAATTTTAAAGTGGCGGCTGTGTGAATTCCGGGCGAAAGAGTGCGCCCACGGGGGGAAGGAGGGGGAGCAATTTTCAAACTTTTTTTGGACCCGTCATGTGATATGTCATCGGAAAGCTCTCGGATGACTCTTTCATATTATGAGACTTTCTTCCTCTCCTCCCCAATTTGGCCCCACTGCGGGGGTAGTTTTTTCCGTTTTTATCATTTTAGATCGGATTTTTTATGGATCCTTCCGATAAATATTATTTATAATACACTGCTCAAAACAATTAAAGGATATTTGAAGTTTTATATAAAATAAAGATATAAACGAATTTTTTTTTTTTTGCCGAAAATAGAAGAAGAGAATCACAAATGCAAATTTTTCTGGTTTTCAAACTGTGGAGTATGCAAATTTTGAGTTCGACGTCAAAAACGTCGCTTCAGTGGCAGCGAATGAAATTTGACTTTCAACTGGATAACAGAGAATGAAGACAAGGATGATCGGCATTTAGTGATTGCTTTGTTTCGATGAGAACGATGTCTCAGCGAAGTCATTTGACAGATTCAGAAGCTTTGAGAATTGTTGGTAGGTTAGAAGGGGGCCAAACTCAAGCCGAAGTAGCGCAAGCCATTGGAGTGTCACAAAGTGTCATTTTCAGGATCTGGAACCGTTTTTTGGAGAGTGGATGTGCAGGCCGAAGACCAGGGCAAGGTCGTAGACGGGCAACAACGCCCAATGAAGATCGGTATTTAGCGTTAACAGCTCGGAGACACCGAAACATGAACGCTACTCTTCTCCAACAACACCTTCGCTCGGCTACAGGCACCACGATTTCAACTCAGACTGCCCGAAACCGGCTCCATGCTGTAGGTCTGTATGCTCGCCGACCGATGGTATGTGTTAGATTAACATCAAGGCATCGTCGCGACCGCAGGGAGTGGGCAACCGAGCATGTCAACTGGGGGAGAAATGAATGGAGCAATATTCTGTTTTCTGACGAGTCCCGTTTTTCTGTGCATCCGGATAATAGGCGCATTTTCATCTGGAGGGACCGTGGCAGTAGGAATAATCCTACGTTCGTGCACGAAAGTGTCAGATTTGGCGGTGGAGGAGTGTTGGTGTATGGTGGCATCTCCATTGACGGGTGCACTGACCTCTACATCATTCGAGATGGAGCTCTGACTGGTCGCCGATATAGGGATGAGATCCTTAGACCTATTGTAGTCCCTTACGCTGCAGCAATCGTAGATAACTTCATTTTAATGGACGATAACTGCAGGCCACATCGTGCAAACCTGGTGGAGGATTTCTTTTTCGAGGAAGGAATCGTTCGAATGGAATGGCCAGCGTGTTCTCTAGACATGAATCCAATCGAGCACGTTTGGGACGCTCTAGGAAGACGAGTTTCTGGCCGCCAACAACCCCCACAAACTCTCCAAGAACTGGAAAGAGCTCTTCTGGAAGAGTGGGGCAGAATACCCCAACTCGTCATTAATAGCCTCATTGAGTCCATGCCTCAAAGGTGTTCAACGTTGCTGTCCGCCCGTGGAAACCATACCCCCTACTGAAAATGATTTTCTTTGAAGAAAACACCTTTTCTTACTCTTTTTTTCTCATATGCACAAATTGTGTTTTTTTCCTTTAGTACACAAATGCGCAATAAAATGCATTTTTTTCTGCCAAACATGTGTAATTTATTCTCACATAACCTACTATGTCTGTCGACCATGTATCAATCAGCTAAACAGTTTACCAGATACAAAATCCACCTAAAACTGCAATATCCTTTAATTGTTTTGAGCAGTGTATATGAAATTTCAGGACACTTTTCTAAATTTAGCCAAGACCCCTGATGTGACATATCGTTGGAAAGGTTAGTGACTACTTATTGATGTTATGCACTTACGGTGGCTGTCCCACCACTTTGCCCCCTCGGGGGACATTTTTCCCAATTTAGCCAAGACCCTTCATGTAAGATATCGTTGGAAAGGTCTGTGACTACTTATTGATGTTATGCACCTCCGGTGACAGTCCCCCCAATTTACCCCCGGGGGACACTTTTTCAAATTTAGCCAAGACACCTCATGTGAGATATCGTTCGAAAGGTCTGTGACTACTTATTGATGTTATGCTCCTCCGGTGTCCGTCCCCCCGCTTTGTCCCTCCCGGGGGTCACTTTTCCAAATTTAGCCAAGACCCCTCATGTGAGATATCGTTGGAAAGGTCTGTGACTACTTATTGATGTTATGCACCTCCGGTGACAGTCCCCCCCAATTTGCCCACCGGGGAACACTTTTCCAAATTTAGCTAAGACCCCACATGTGAGATATCGTTGGAAAGGTCTGTGACTACTTATTGATGTTATGCACCTCCCGTGACCGCCCCCACACTTTCCCCCCCGGGTGTGATTTTATAAATTTAGCCGAGACCCCTCATGTGACATATTATTGGAAATGCCTATGACCGCTTACTCATATTATCCACCTCCCGCACCCCTCCCCCCTTTTCCACCACGGGGAGGGAATTTTTAGAAATTCAGATCCAGACCGCTCATGTGACATATGGTTGGAAAGGCCTAAAGACCTGTGATGATTTATTCATATTATGCAGCTGCTGTGCCCCTCCGCTCACTTTGACCCCTCTCCCAAGAGATCTAATCCGAGGTTCATTCGTTTCGAGATTATATTTTTTTACAAGATTTTGTAGTAGGTGCACATCACGGTGCCGTACGGTGCCGTATATAGCGGGTAACCTGTTCGTGATTTCATATTACAAGATTACGTATAAATTAGAGGCGCCGATTAAGGGAGGGGCCCCGCTAGTGGACGAAGTCACCACCTAGTCTTTATTAACATCGACTCATTCTAGTTCACCCGCAGACGATTCTTGATAAATGTATGACGTATATAATATATAATATATGATGTATAAAAGCAATTTGCAAACTGGAGTCATCGAGAAAAAATTTACACAATCGAAAAATATCGAGATGTCCATACAATGGAGAAAATCGAGAAAAACATCTCGTTATCGCCCATCACTAATGTTAGGTAACCAACACTCAAACCACTAGCCAAGCAGGCGTATGTGCTCGTATTGTAAAGCAGCATAGTAACAGGGCGTTGAACTATTTGTTTTCGTCGTTCATTCGTTTCATGGAACTAATGCATTAGTTAATGAAAGTAAAACGCTTCGAGGTTGAATTATCAAAAGCTTTTTTTTATTATTATCATTACGAAAACCGATAGTGTAATTCATCTAATTATATTACATTACTGAATATATTATAAAATAATTTTGAAATTATTAACAGTGCATATTATCCTTTTACTAAAATGTTTAAAACATGGATTTAACTCTTATATTTCTTCTTATCTTCCTTCCAAGAATGTATTTTTATGAATGAATCAATGATTTTTTCTCATTTTCAGAAAATTTAGTTTAAAATACTGAGAGGTTGAAGTATTGTAACTGTAATCTATCTTTAGTAATCAATTACTGTCAATATGTTATTATAAATTATTAAAAAATAAAATGATGAACTATAATAGGGCATAATTTATTACGCTAAATTATGATATAAAAAAATTATTTATTCAACATTGGTTGTTCTAACTATATTTATAAACAATGTATGTTATACCTTTCTATGTTATTTCTAACAGAAATTATACTTCCGCGTTTGATATCCATTACTCTCAATTATATAAATTATTAAAAAATAAAATAATTAACAGTTATGGGGCACAATTTAGTACATTAAATCATGAGATTAAAAAAAATTGTTCAACGTTTGTTGTTCTAACCATATTTATGTACAATGTATGTTATACCTTTCTACGCTATTTCTAACGGAAATTATACTTCCACTTTTGATATCCATTGCTCTCAATTATATATACCTTAAAAACACAATTTGACATTAAATTATAATTCAAATATTAGTGTATCGATATGAGCGACTGTGCAAATGATTGCTGACTGTGAGAATTTGATTATAGATGCATTCATTATCATAAATTTGAGATATGCGAACTCAATAGTTACATTTAAATTCGCACATCCCAATTATCTTTAAATTAGTTGTACAGGTAAATTATTTCTATAAAATAAGAAAATTTCAAATTCAGTTGTTTGATTTTATATTGATGAGAAGGGTAATAACTGTGCTACATGGTAATTTTTCTAATACCAAATATCGGTACTACTTGCTAATCCCGTCGACCAAAAAACTATCGCCAAACTATAAGATTAAAGGCCAATAATGGATGACATCATGTGTGATTTAAAATTAAATGACAAAAATGGATGACATCAAGTTTGATTTAAAATAAAACGCTAGCACATAATATACGTATTCTATTTTTAAGTATTTTGTGGATGTGCTTCCTTCAACAGAACTTGAAGCGATAAATTATTTTCAAAAGTATGGAATTCTAAAGTTTACATACATTTTACCGTTATATCTGTCTACGTTTTTTGACTAAATTGAGAGTATTAAGTTCCTTAGAATCTTCCGTTATAATCGTAATGTATTATGTTCCTTAATAAATTGAATTATTACATTTAAAATAGTTAAATTTATCCACAAATGCAATATCTTAAAATATATATGTTTGTTTATTGTTTAATTTAATAATTCTGCATTTAAATACGTAAACTATTCTTGGTATTCTTTTATCCGAAATCATCTAAATAAATCAAATTTTATATTTGGTATGTCGCTACGTCATGTCATTAGCGAACGTCATCATTAATTAACCCTATTCTTTAATGATTTTTTTTATTTAAATTCTTTAATTTTTTTAACTTAAAATTATAGAATGGCAACATTCTTCCATTTTTATAATTTGGCAAATAGTTTGCCGATTTGTATAATTTTATGAAATTGGTCGCGTGGATAATCATCAAACAATAGAAACTAAGACGAAATCTTCAAAAAGTAATTTACTATTCTAACGAAGCGTAATACTTATTACGTGATATTAGTTATGAAGAAAATTTTATTATTAAGTCACATATCTGAGGATAATCCATATAAATTTTGTCTTGATTTGTGCCATTGACATTTTGAAAATTAAAAGGTTCTTTGATTTTTTTAGCATACTCCCTGTAGAATTTTGGACTGTTGAAAAGAAAATTTAAATGCATAATTTATTACATTAAATTATGAGATAAAAATTTCTTTATTCAACGTCTTTCTTTGTTCTAATTACATTTATAAATAATGTATGTTATACCTTTCTACGCTATTTCTAATAGAAATTATTCTTCCACTTTTGATATTCATTACTCTCAATTATACATACCTTCGAAACACAATTTCTCATTTAATTATAATTCAAATTAGTGTATCGATATGAACGACTGTGCAAATGATTACTGAGTGCGAGAATTTGATTATAGGTGCATTCATTATCATAAAACTGAGATACGTGAACCTAATAGTTTAAAGTTAAATTCGCACATCCCAATTAGTTTCAAATTTGTTTTGTAGGGAATTTATTTCTACAAAATAAAAAAAATTCAAATTCAGTTGTTTTATTTGATATTGATGAGGTGGGTAATAACTGTGATACTTGTTAATTTTTGTTATACCAACAAGTCGGAAATTGTACACAAAACGTGAGAAATGAGTTGATTTCATACCATAATTGGTTTTATAAATATTCAGATCTTCAGAAATACTGAACGAACCATAGCAAGACCCAATAACATATATCAATTTCATTGAAATGCAAGTATACTTACGCGAGTTAGAGCACGGATAGATGGCAGATAATCAGACCTCAGCAGACAAACCGAATTCATAAACACTTTTTCACTATAAAAAGTTTCTCCCGCATTTATTTGCATATAATTTGCAATAAAATCACCACAAAAACATTTTAGACACTGTCCTCTTTCATAATATGAATGCAATATTTTAAATAGGGATCATATAAAACAAAACATAGCTCCAACATTCATTTTCAATTGGTTACAATCAAATTTGATACTTTGTTTGGGATCCTTAGATCAAGGTAGCCCAGAAAAGTACACAGTGCATGTGCTTTTGCTTAAATCATCATGGAGTTAGAAATTTTCAGAGTAGGAGGATACTATTGTTAAATCAACGTGATAAATGTTAATTTAAAGGGTGTCCTTAATTAAAGACTCTACTTTAAATTTGTTTACTGTCGAAACTATTGTTCAGAATGTTGTGAAATTTTGTGCAGATCAAGATAAAGATATGGGAAACTGTTGGAGCGAAAAAACATCGCTCAACATTTCGCCGCCAGAGGGGGTTTTTAACGGATTACACGTTTATAATAGTTTACAAATTTTATTACAACTAACGATGCTCTACATAACGGTCATCCTTTTCAGATACCATCTGGAATCGTCAGATAGCATTTTCCACAGTTGAACGCGGTGTGTTCCGGGAAATGCTAAGAACATGTCTAGAAATGCTATCTTTTAGGTCAGGCAAAACTAATAAATAAAATTTCTAAACTATCGTAAATGTATGCTAAATGCCATTACAAAATGCTCCCTGGTAGCGAAATTTTGAACTAATTTTGTTTTATCTTAAACAAATTCTCATCCCTTTATAATGTCTTTCACAAAATTTCGCAACTTTATGAACAATAGTTTCGCCAATAGATAACTTTAAAGTAGGGTCGTTTAATTATAGACACCCTGTATATCTTTCCCCGAACAAATCTGATAAAAATTATGCTGTTTTTCTTCACATACATTAACCCTTTCGGGACGGTACCCCTTACACAAATTTTATTTTATGGGCACCGCTTTTTTTAAACAGCTCCCTTTACTTGTAAAATACCAAAAATACTCTAGTTAAAAAAGATAGATATTGCATTTATTTATTACTGGTGCCCAGAACAAATTCCACATGCACCTTTTGACGATGCATCCCGAAAGGGTTAAAGGTACAGTGGACTTGCATTTTTTTTTTAAACCTTTCAAAATTTTTCTTTTTAATTTTAGAAAAAAAATAATATTTATGATCACAATTTGCGATTGCAAAATACATTTTTCGGTTACTGAAATTTTTAAGAGAGTGTAATGCCCATTTTTGTGCAGTCGCAAGCAAATTATTTTGGCCACGCCCATTTTACCTTGCGTTAGCTGAATGTGTATCTCTGTGATACTAACCCCAATTTTTCTCTTGCAAATCTTGAACCAAGTAGATTGAAAAACATGTGGTCCCTCTACCTCCCACCGTTCGGTATCAACTTTCTCCCTCCTGAGTTTCTCTCGAACTGGCTAGTGCATTCAAAACTTACAAGAGGAAAGCGGCAGCTTGTATTACAGTGATACACATGCGAGTAACACCAACGCACCCTATTATAGATATGGGAGAAAACCTTGACACGCTTTGCTGTGACGTCACGAAACGTCACACGAAGCAGGAAAAACAAAGATAAATTATTATTAGTAAATAATAATTAATAATTCCACGAACTAACGAAATCAAAATATGCAGGTTGTCCAAATTTTATTTCTTTGTTTTGCCTGTGACGTTTCGTGACGTCACAACAAAGCGTGTTACGGTTTTCTCCAATCTAGGGGTCGTTGGTTACACAGAGTTAAAACATCCTTTAACAATACCCTCCCCTCTCCTTGCAAGGGTTTTTTTGCAGACTCAATGCTTATTTTTTTATGAATATTTATTGTGTAACGGAGAGTATTATTGATAAAAAAAATATGTTTTAAGCGTTCATTAAAATTTTATTATAGTAATGACACTGGATACTACACTTATTAAAGTGAACTAGTTTTTCTACTTTTAAATTGACAAACCATTTATGTAGAAAGAATTATGCAATATTTGTAGGATTTACCTCTTTTTGAAAACCTCCTAGGTGAAAGGTCTGTTATGCCATTAGAAATAACTTCAGATACTGAATAAGAATAGTACTTAATGTCATAAATATTTTTAATTTAATAATTTCTTCTTCCTAAAACATATCTTTTATTTCTAGGTTGTCTATATATATTATGAAGGACAAACGTGTCTGTGCATAACGCTGACATCATTTTGCAAATGGCAAAAGCCGACGATTAAATTAATCTTTTATTAACTTTTATTGCAATTTTTTTAATTTCTGAATACCTCATATTTTCAATTGTTACACAGTCGAATAGGGAAAAAATGTACTTTCAAATGCAATTTGTTTGAAAACTGTATTACAATTTACTCAATTTTTATTCTTTTAAAAATAATTCTAAAGCATGATTTTTTTTTTCAAATCTAACTCTATCGCGTGCGGACGATTACGAAAAAAAAAATCCATTTCAACTTAAATTAATATAAATAACTCATCATTTGTTTACAGCTTATATTCCATAACGAAATTGAAACATTCTTCAATCAATAAATCTGTAATAAAACAATAAAATATAAATAAAACACAAATTAAAGTTATGTAATCGAATTTAGCGCTTAAACCACTCAACGGAACAGAATCAAAAGGCTGATTTTAAATAGAGATATTTTAGCAATTTCTTCAGCTGTTAACTCCTGACGCGGAGCCAATATGAAAATATCGCATTTAATGTCTTTAAAAAGGAACGCATTACTGTTACTTTTCATATAAATAGGATTTTTAGTATCGTTAATGGGCATTCTAATGTATATATATATATATATATATATATATATAATTTGTAGGAATATTATATGTAAAATGTTAATATATAGATGACTTGAATAACTAGACGTTGGAATAACAACACATACACTATAATATAATTCTATAAAGATAATTTTACACCACTCCGTTGATACCTTTTTTAAATACAGTTCATTTCTCACTTAAAACTCATAATATACTTCTTTCGAACAAGCTAATTAGGCTTAACAGTGCCTTTCTTGGCATCTCGTAAGCTGATGCTTCATGAACAATACTATTTTATAAACTGACACTTTTCTAATTTTGAATATGTCCAAACCTTGATCTCGTGATCGTGAATTTCCATTACTCGTGTTTTCAAATCATGGATAATAAAAATACCAGAGCTTCAGTTAATTTGCTTATCATGCACGTTATGAAGAAAATAAAGTATGTATAAATTCAAATCCTACATATACATATATATATATCAAATGCAAACAATCTATTACAGTTATAAATAAATGTGTAAGAAAATAAATATATAAAAACAGTAGACCCGTTCGAGGTTTTTTCGCCGCAATCGTTTAGATTATTTGCTGCTTTATTATTATTTTTCTTTAATTTTTGATTAACTGCATTTTTTTAATCAAACCACGTGTTTTAACGAAACATAAGTATACTATGTCAAAAATTGCAGTACCTTTTGAAAAATTTCTCATTCATCCCCGTGTCGTTAGTATGTGAAGAGAAAAGGTAATGTTAAAATACGAAATAATATAATATTACTATATGATGGTTTTCACCTATATTCTGTAAACCCGGGGATCCCGGGTTTATCCCCTTGTTTATTAAATTCTATTTTAATGTAGTTTGTAAAATATGTATAATTTTAGATTACTAGATACAAAATTGGTGTGTTTGCATATAATAAAACCACATTTATGAGTAATATTGATTAATATATGTTACATGTAGAAATCTCGATATTAAAATTTAAAAAAAAATTTTAGTTGACCTATGAACTGGCTATATTTATCATAAATGCATATAAATCTAGGAAACGGTATACTTGACATATATTCTTATATGTAGTTGGCTCTATTTCAAAAATTGCCTTAAAGGGTCAGGTAACCTTTCAAGCGAGCAAAAATCGAATTTTTTTTAAAGGGCTTATAATTAAATATGATTCTTTAGGAACATTTTCTCAAAACAGCGATTTTGATCATTGCGCGCACGATTTCTGAAAAACGGTTACCTTGAATTTCACGAAATTTTTGGTGGATGTATTAAACGTACAGAAGCACAAATGGACCTATTATTATGTTTCTCAAGTAAGAAGTTTAGAATTCACGACTTCTTTTGTATAAAAAAAATCTCGATATTTCGAATTACTTTAAAAAAAATCTCAGGATCTACAAGTTTTATTTTTTTCATTGTAGGTCATTTTGAAAACACTTTATATCTGTACTCATTAAAAAAATCTTGGCTTGTTTCAGCCATTCAAATCGGAAAAATCATGCGCGCAATGCATGCAAGAATAATTATTTCGTAAAAATTGTATTATCTTTAAAAATAAATTAAAAATAAACTATGTGTGTATACCTTTTCTAACAACTTTAATTGTTAAAATAAATCGTTCCTAACACGTGTTTTCAATTTTATAATTAAAAGTTAATTAGTTAAAGAGTGACTGCAATTCCTACAGATGTCACTTTTCCATGTACTTTATTGGTTCAAAGGGTACCTCACCCTTTAATATTCGCATTTTTCCGAATGTAATGACTCCTTTGTTGTAAACGATATGCAAATAAAGGCGGGTACATCTTTTTTTGCCCCGAACTGTACTAGGTGTTTCGAAATCCCGTACACAAACTTATTTAGGAGGTGTTGATAGATCAGTTGAAACTAGAGTCCTGCATCGGGTCGGGTTACCCGCTTTTACCCGAACCCGACCCGACCTGCCACGGGTCGGGTCGGGTTGACTTTAAATTATTTTGGTGCGGGTCGGGTTGGCTTTCATTGTTTCGGGTTCGGGTCGGTTTCGGGTTGGCTTTTTGACTCTTTCGGGTCGGGTTCGGGTTGACCCGCTTTTTTAAAAGAATGTGGAAAATATTTTTTCCCGTTAAAAGCCTATATAAACCGCAGATCAAAGTTTCACAAAAGTAAAATGTGTGCTTGTCTGTTTTGTCTTTTCTATAGTCTTCCTTTCACGAGTCTTGGAAATAACATCTTCATTATGTTTTTACCGTATTTTAAAAATACAATACGCAGAAAAACGCTAAATTGTCCTTCCTGTCTAATGTAATAAGTGAATAATTTAATTGTGGTGATTCGCGATGCACTATATTAGACAGGAAAATTTTCAAAATAATAACTGCTGATAAACTAAAGGCAGATGGCCACTTGTGTAAAACAAGGTGTATCGTTATAAATGGAACTTTTGAAACCGCAACTAATTTTAAAGCATATTTAAAGATTAGATTTTTTGTTTTATACCATATAGAGTCCTGCATCGGGTCGGGTCAGAGGTTTTACTATAGTTGAATATTAAAGAATATAGATTTGTTATTATTTGTTATATTAGAGAATTAGAGGTCTGCACGGGCCGGCATTACCAGGCCCGGAAACGGCCACCCCGTCCCGTCCCGTGTAAAACTTAAAAGTTCGGCCCTATCCCGGCAAGTCACGTTTATAATTTTATCGGCTCCGTCTAAATATTTATATCGGGCCGGTAGAAAGGCCTAATTGTAGCTATCGGCCCGGCCTGGCAGGGTCGTTCATTTTTTTGCCAGCCCGGACCGTTTATTTTGTTTATCAGTCCGACCCATTGAAAAAACTGTCCTAATAAAGCGGCCTGGCCAGTTTGAAATTTTGTCGACCCGCCGCGGCCCGAGTGCCGGACCAGTGCAGACCTCTATTAGAGATACGTAGATAATTTTTCATAACGGTATTAAAACATGATTTGCTTTCCTTACATTGCGGGTTCGGGTCGGGTTGCGAGTTGAAATATTGCGGGGTCGGGTCGGGTGCGGGTTGATATACTTCGGGTCGGGTTGCGGGTTGCTTGAAATTATTTTTGCGGGTTCGGGTCGGGTTGCGGGTTGCCGAAAATTATTTTTGCGGGCTCAGTTCGGGTTGCGGGTTGGCTTAAAATAGAATTTGCGGGTTCGGGTCGGGTAAAATCCGACCCGCGCAGGACTCTAGTTGAAACCATATTCACATAGGAAAGCTTGACCGGGAGTGGTTAGGTAAAGTTGAACGTAAAACCTTCGATTATGGATGGCGCAATAACATTAAAACCAACCCCCCCCCCCCACACACACACACACACACTTTTCACACAGTTTCACTTTAGATTATTTTTTTTGCTGAAAGGCACATTTGAATACATTGTGTTCAAAATTACTAATGTTTCTAAAACGCACCTTGTGGAGAAAATCGCCATTATCTTTGCCATATATCCATGAAACTTTGTGCATTTTTTTAAATGCGCATCAGTCCATCTGTCATATTATGATGTATATGGTAGACCGGGGTAGACTTGGCCCATTTTTTCTTCAATATTTTGTTTTATTATTTTACTTTAAAAAATATTTTTTATCTTGTATATTCAACGCATCTTAAAGCGTATGAGAAAATTTGAAAAGTATTAATTAAAAGTTTCAATATGGAGATCAGAAGGACATCAAGTCACTGGGCTAACCTGCCCCATCGAACGGGGTAGGTTCGCCATCTAAATCGAATTGATTTTTGGATGACTAGTGGAAATTAAAAACACAAAAAATACCAAATATAATTTTAATTTGTACATAAAAGATATAAAGGATAATAAAAAATATTTTGTTTAACTTTATCCCAAAGTTTAAGATAATTTGACGTTGGAACTAAGACTTCAGCTACAGATGACAGGACATTAGATGTAGAATATTATTTACAGTTTTAGGGTTGTGGAAATGGTAGGAATTTCTGGCTCAACTGTAGTTTTTTATCGAATAGAAGTTTCCTTTTAATTTCCTGCAGCATAATCTTGTGAGTTAGAGACTAAAGAAGACGTTAGAAAACGTGGGTCTACATACCCCGGAATAAATGTGCCAACATGTTCATATCACCAGTTTGGTTTTTGATCATTGTATCAAAATATTCTGCTAATATTTTTTTAAAACAATAGGTAGAATGCAAGCTCTGAACAACGATCTTTTAGATTGTTAGTCACCACAGCGAAAGTTTAATTTAGAAAGAAATAAGAAACGATTATTTATAAGAGCAAAAATAAGTTACCCGAGTGAAAATATGAAGTGACTTTCGTTTGATTACTTCTTAGTTGCTGATGCTTTTGCGGGTGAAAGAAGACATAGTAAGACGCACGTTGTTTTGATAGTAACGCTATAAACCGGATAGTTTGAAAAATATCTCGGATGGACCAACGTGGCCTATGGCCAACATACCCCGGTCTACCCTATATCATTGCAAATGGTGAAAAATTTGTACACCTCTTATGAAACAGCACATTGTGTATACTAGTTATTACATACTAAAGGCTCCCTTGGGTAAAGCACTTACGCTTCAGTGTTATTTATCTGTTTATGTGGTCTGTTTGGTTTTCAACCATCCATACCTGGCTGTGTTTTCTATTGAATATGTTTTTTCTCAATGGTCTCTACTTGCATTCAGAATGTGTACAAAGAATTTTGAATTATCCTGTACAATGTTTTATTTATTTTCTGTCATTCATTTCATGTATTTATCAATAAAGTAACTTTGATTTTTTTTAAATTAATAATATTTGAATCCTGCTACTAATAAAGGGTAAACCGGTTCTATCGAGTTTTAAACACAACAAGAAAGCAAAATCACGCATTAAGCATAGATTATGAAACACATTCTAACACTTCCAGATATTTTAGCAAAAATTCGTTCTCTGTTTAATGAAGTAAATAAGATTCTTAAGTATAGATTTTAGAAAACGCCTAATACATTTAAAAGCCAGGTTTCAGCAATTAATCTCCATAGCCGGAAAAGTATTGCAATTCTTTTATGAAGCCCTTTTTATGGTTTATAAATTTGTGTATATTTTACACAGTATGTAAAATTTAGTTTAGTAAGAAAACTAATAACATAGTTGAAAATTCACTTTCAGCAATTTCTACCAAAAGGCGAAACTATTTTGTACAGCCGTGTTTATTAGTACGATATAAAGAGGTATTATACACGTCACATATTAACCTAAAATTTAATTCAGGCAAACACATGCTTAAATCTACTAATATCGCACTTCCAGAAATAGCTATCGATAGGCGGCCATGTAATCAAATCTTTGCGTAATCCTGAGTATGATTTTATTTCTATTCTAGAAAAATCTCTTAGTATTTAAATACATTTCAGCTTGAAAATGCATATCTTAATTAAAAACCACCTTTAAGCAATTCACGCTCATACTTAGTAATAACAAATTCTTTTATTTAGCCCATTATAAGTCCTATAATATTTATACACTACATGTAGTATCAAAAGAATGCAGTACTGTATCCGATTTTTGTTTCCCTGTGACTGAGCAATAAATGCTATGCACATCATACTCAACAGTTAGTATCTTATCGTAAACCTCAGTAATATACATCAATTTCATTATATTTCAAATAGTGTAACATAGTTAAAATACACTACATACAGTTTTACCCACAGATCATTACGTAACGGAAAGCTTTTGTGTAGTCCCGTAAATGAATAACGAATGCTTTCAACACCACATTCTGCAGAAATCCTGTTTCAGTGTACCTTAGAAATTCATATCAATTTCATTATGTTTGAAGTAGTCTAACATGATTAAAATACAGCACAAATTATTTTTACCAATAGATTATAATATAACGGAGTTCTTTTGAGTACTTCTGTATACGAACTATAAGTACTTTACATACCATTCTATATTACTCACATTGTAGTGCAGTTCAGTGATGTATATAAATTTCAATATGTTTGAAAAAGTATAACATCATTAAAATACGCAACAAAGGATTTTTCTCCATAGACCAATAATTTAATGTTTTCATTCGATTACCCCTGTAAACGAACTATAAATGCTAGAAACTTCATTTCCGATACGGAACATGCCATGATAAACCTGAATAACGTATATCAATTACATGGTAATCTGAGTATATTTACATGAGTTGGATCACGGACAGACTGCCAAGCAGACAGACAAACCGAATGCATAAACACTCTTCAACTATGTTGGAAAGTCTTAAAAATAAGAAAATACAGTGGCTACAGTCTTTTCGGTATTTCCTTTAAAGCATCTAAATGAAATGCCTAGTATTGTGTCATGTAATTTCTCCTTGTTATTGTTAGCGTGTTAAGCAGTAATTGTACGTAAACATAAATGTATTTGAAATTACATTTCATTATTTTGGTACAATGCAGAATTTTACAAAAACTAACTTCTAAACTACAAATAAACTAACAAGAAAGGTCTCCATACTGGACATACTCGGAATATTTTGAAAAAAATACTAATTAAACTACTTATGTATGTAATAAAGGATCAGTCAAATTTAGCGGCGGAATTACAGTAGAAAGTCTGTAAAAAAATAAAATACTTTCGAGTATTTGGCGCGAAAAGGCGAAAGCGTCACGCTATTTGGCGAGCAATACTTTTCCTCACCAAAAGCAAACGATTTTAGTGCACCTTAAAATTGATTGCTAATTGATTTTTAGAATGCGTGTAAATAGTATTTAATGTATTTAAACTTAAACAATGAGAGAGTTTTATAAATACATTTTTTCGTATTACATATTTATGTTGCTTGTTATATAATTTTATTACTTTAAAAACAATTTCATATAAAAAAAACTTTCATATATATAAACGTATTCCAAAATAAAGGCAAGATTCATTTACCAGTTATTCATTTCAAAGAATTCGTCGTTTCCATAGCAAGAGAATTGAATCTACAGTGCTCAATTGGACTTAATTTTGAGACATTGAAACAATTTTAATCTATTTTAATTTTGTTTTAATTCATAAAATTTGATATTTAACTTTCATTATAAATATATATATGACAAAACTATAGTTAAATCAATCTAAAACTGACAAAACAAAAGTCATTTACATTAAATTTATTTAAACAAGCTCAACATGAAACATTTTTATCTTAAAGAGTATTCGGCATAAAAAAGTATTTTTCGAAATTTCATTTCATCGCCAACGGATGATAAATCGCCAAATAAACGAAATTTTCATTATTTTATTACGAACGTTCTATCGCGGTTCCGCCAAAAAAATTTTTATAAACATATATATACACATGAGAAGAACACTCTGTAATTTTTTCAGATTTTTCTGAATATGCCCGTATGGAGACCTTCCTTGTAAGGGTTAAGGCCAGGCTTTCCAGGTGAAAACAATATTTTTTTAATTGAAAACTGTAATAGATTTTGTTAGATTGCCCACTGACAACAACAAAAGCATTTTTATATGAAAAATATCATTAATGTATTCAAATAAAGATTTGAAATTTAATAGAAGCGGTACTTTCGTATTAGCTGCATGTCAGGAGTTAATAGGCGATTTCGCTATTTACAGCAGCATTTTTTAATTCAGATAATTTCAGTGGTTTAACAGCATGGTATGATCACATGCCCGCTTATTTGTGTTTTATTTATATTATTTTATTATTTAATGTATTAATTAAGGAAGTTTTAATTCCATTATGAGATTATTAGCCAGAAACAAATGCTGGACTAGTTATTGTTTTAAATGCAAACTGGTTAATCTTTCATAATCGTGATGAACTTGATAGAGATAGATATGAAAAAATAATGATATAAAATTACTTTAAAAACATTTTAAAAAATCAGTAAATTTAGATAAAATTTTCAAACAAATTTCACTTGAAAGAACAGTTTTTTTTTATATTCGATGACGTCAAAATTGAAATCGTGCGACGTTTAGTAGCTTAAGGCTGTTCTCAACTGCTCTGCTCAACAAGCGCAAAACGTTTTGACGCATTTACAAATTCATTTTTTAACGGAAAGATATATAATTGGAAGACCTGGCTAGGGAAGCGATTTGGAATCGAACTCTGTTTTCCATTTTTTTTATAAATAAATTACCTATTGAGTTATAAGCGATTTTGATCACCTGACAAAGATGTTTTTCTCACTTCACTGGCTGGTTTTTCTGCTTTCTTGGGGAACTTCGATTCAAAACGTCCACATTCATAATATTTTCTGAAAAATCTATTGCATTTGCAAAAAAACGGAAAAACAGCTCGATTACATAGTTTCTGAACAACAACAACTGCTAGTTGCATGCATTTCCGAACAAAAATAAATTTAAACTTATGTCATAAAGTTTCCCTTTTGGATTTGATAACAGCCTTAAAAAGTTGAGATAAAAGCAAAAAGTATTGACCAGGTGTTGCCAACATCAACATGACGTTATCATTACTCACGGGCACGATTTGTTTTATAATATAGATGAAGCAATCAGCAGAAATCACGTAAAGAGAACGTTTAAACATCACATTGCATACATAAATTTTATATAAATTTCGTCATATACATTTTTTATTGTCTAATTTATGGTAAAAGATTGCCTTAGATTCTTTTCATAAAACAATGCCAACCTTTGTGTTATAGGTTGATCCTTCATATAAGAAATATGTACTGAACGGGAAATTTTCCGTAGCAAAGTCAATAATTTAAGGTTGATAAATCATTTGACGCGAACATTAATAACAGGAATAAAATGTGACAACCTGTCAGTTCTGAAAAGTTTTTCCAAAAAAGCCCATAACTCATTTTAACAGCTTGTAATCAGTTGAAAACTATTAACAGATATAAATAAATAGCCATTTTGTAGGTGCTTGAAGCAAAAATAATTTTGTAATTAGATAACAATAAATGTCACAAAAATTATATTTAAATTAATGCAATAATTCAAAAATGTTTCAGAGAACATTAAATTATTTTTATTGATTTCTTTTCTCTAAACCTCTACAAATCGGAAACTGTACTCCAAACGTGGAAAATCAGGTGCGTTCGTACTATAACTAGTTTTATAAATGTTCAGATCTTGTGCAGTAGCCGTTGGACTTTAATGCAAAAATGCACGAATGCAAACTATTACGATTATATGTATATATATATATATATATATATATATATATATTAAATTTAGGAATACGGAAATAACATAACTCTATCTTAAATATGACGTAATTACCATGGCAACCTAGAATCATTAACTATCATGGAAATTAATTACGTATGATAGGATTAGACAGAATGGAGAAAATTTTTATTAATACCTTTTTAAGTTTTGATTCGATTTTCATAAAATTTGATATGGATCGATAAAATTCTGCAACGATTATATATATTAAATTTCAAATCATTCCGTTGACTAGTATTTGCGCTTTTTTATGCGGACAGACGAACGGACCAGCTAACGACTATAGGTGCTATGCATTTATATGATTTTGAACGTACCTAAAAATGATTTTTTTCATTATAAGCGAAAAGATTCCGATCAAAAAATATTTTAAAATGATTCTTTAGCTGACAAAGAGGACTTTCTGGGAATTAAATGAGAATATGATTTTAAAATACTACAAGGGGGCTCTGAGCCCTATGAGCTACTCTTGCCAACCCTCGTACAGACACCGCAATTTCTTAAAATACAGTAATTTGCTCTGTCTTGCAAAGATTACGAAAGATTGAATTATATTTAAACAAACAGTGGCGATCTTCTTTCATCGGGTTGAGATTCATTACCATTTGGTTAAGAGATTTTTTGTTTCTAAAGACAGAATCAACTGCGGTCGCTACACTGTTAAAAATTTGCAGCATTCTGTCCAGTTATTTGACCGTTTTTTTATCGAAAACGGTTACACAGCCGTAATTCAACACTATTCTGACGATATTACTGACCATTTTATGGTCAGAATGTAGTTAAATTACGGTTATGAAACCGTTTTTTCTAAAAACGGTCAACTGACTGGACAGAATGCTACAAATTTTTAACATTGTACAGCTAACGGCTTTGTTCGTGATTTATTAAGTAGGATCAATTAAACATTTGAAAATCGACTTGTATAAAACACCCAAGTAAACAATGTTGCTGCATCCCGGGATTTTATAACGACGGTATGAGAAAATTATTTTTAATAAAGCGTATTGAATATAGCATCATTTTCTCCAATTTATTATTTTCTGTTTAATGTTCACGTGAAAGTACAATTTTTAATTGAAAGGAAATATAGCTCACCCGCAAGAAAAAGGATACATCTAACAAAAATTCATTTTGCTTTTTATTCCACTAACAGGAATAAACGTCTGGCTACACAAACAGTTTCATAAGTGTACCTAAGCGGAAAATCACTTTAATACGCTATATGTTCATTTGTGACCACAGAAGAGGGGTGGTTTGTTTGGGGAGGTAAAATTACCCAACTCTCCAAACCTCATCCTACGTCTTCATTTTTAGGGGTTTTATGCTTTTATGCACGTTTTCATTCCTGCATGCAGTGTTAAGTGCTATAGTTTCATGTTACAGTAAAATCATGCAAATCTTCCTCTTTTGCTTCACCTGTAAAATTTATAGTAGTAGAGCTGCTGAACATTTTTGAGTAGGTATTTGAGCACCCTGAAAATTTGTGCAACACTTCATTTGTAATGCCTGAATACAAAATCGAATGTCTGGCACAGTTTTTGTGCCGACTAAAGTCTCTGTCATTTTCAAAATATTTTTTTCTAAGCATAGATATTACTCTGCCTCAATCTCAGCGTGCCTCAAATACCTTTTTTGGGTAGTCAAAAAATGGCACTTGACACGTGTCTGGCACAGGTTTTGGGCCGACTAAAGTGTCTGTCGTTTTCAAAATATTTTTTTCTAAGTATAAATATTATTCTGTCTCAATCTCAGCGTGCCTCAAATACCTTTTTGGGGGGGTAGTCAAAAAATGGCACTTGACACGTGTCTGGCACAGTTTTTGGGCCACGATCCTTCAGCCAGACATTCGATTTTGTATTCAGCCATTACAAAAAAAGTGTTGCACAAATTTTTAGGTTGCCTCAAATACCTTCCCTAAAATGTTTAACAGCTCTTGGACTATTACTTTTGTCGAGATGTATAACTTTCCTTGTGGGTGAGCAATATTATTTGCGCTGCTTTAAATTTGCAATAGTAGAGAAAAAGATTTTTTTCGAAAAATGGAATAAATCGTGTAAATATATTTTTTAATTCAAATTGTTTGCCAATATTATGATTTGTGCATTTTAAATATGCAATAGTTTTCTGCCATTTACTGCTTTAAACATGTAACAATTTAATTATTATTTTAAGATTTTCTTTCTCTCCTTAATATTCAAGTGTAAATGCATTTTATGACGTAATTTTCCCTATTTACTGCTTTTAATACATGATCATTTAATTATTATTTCAAAGTTATCTGTAATACGGACGTGTAAATACATTCTTTAATTGAAAGGAGATATTATTATTTGTGCTGTTTTAAAATTTGGTAATAGTTTTTAAAAAATGGATTTTTTCGAAATATGAAATAAATCTTTATTCGGGTAATGAAATTTTGAATAAAAAATTTTAAATTAAAAAATTTAAAGTCAAATTTAAAAAAATGATTGCACACTGCACATTGCACATCGCAAGCTCTTTAAGTATGTCACTGTGAAAGATAGTTAAATTATTATGCATAATTTTTTATCCTATAAAACTTTTTTAACGGAACTATTACAGCTTCAACATTAACTACCTCTTAAATGAATTTTTCAGTGAGTTTATCGAGTATCTCTTTATAAGACCGCCAATTTCATATTTATATATGCAATAGATTTCTTAAAATTAGTCGACAAATACCTCCGGTAACAAAAAATTCGTTTATGGCAACGAACAGAAGCAGCGTTATTTACTCATTTTTAGAGTAGAGATATACTTGCCTTAAACTATTTCCGAAACAAAATAGCCGCAGCTAAAGTTTGTTTATTAAAAAATACATTTTTTATAAAAGCCTAAAAGCACTGAAGTGTGTTAGTATTGGGTATTGTGTATAGAAACGATATTTTTTTATTTACAAAGTCAATATGGTGAAAACTTCCTTTTACTTAAAATTTTTATAGACACATTATGTGAAGCTGTAATTCATAAAAAAGGCAAAAATGTAATATTTTTTGTACAAATAAAACAAAACAGCAAAATCATGCGTCAAGCGCAGATTATGAAACACTTTCAAACACATCCATAGTAGTGTAACAAAACTTCACCATTTAATAAGGTGAAAGATAACATCTAAGAAAATAATTTGGTTTGCGTTTATGACGGCCAATTATCAACATGTGGGATATAGGTCCTGGGGGGGGGGGGTTCCCTTCGTGTGGGGTCTTTCTAAGGGAACCTAACCCGTATTTACGCATGGGAATCCACGGTTTCGAAGAAAACCACGAAAACTCCGAAACGGTTAGGCCGACGGGCGCTAGTGGGTTCGAACCCAGCACCTCCCGTCTACCAGCTTCGAGAGCAGAACCAATCAGCCTCTCTGGTGGGGTAGAAAATAATTTGGAAAAACGCATAACACACTTGAAAACACAATTTCAGAATTACCACCAATAGTCGGAAAAGTAACAAATTCTTTATTGGAGCCCGGTATGATCTACAAATCTGTATGTGAAATGCATAGTATGGTAAAATTTAATTCAATTAGGAAACGCCAAACACATCGAATTTTCTCCTTCAGTAATTTATGTCAATAAAAGAATATATACTTGAATTATTTTGTGGAGCCCTATACAGGGTGCATAGGAAAGTCCCTTTAACCTCAAAATACTTGCGAATGGAGAGAGCTATAGCTATGTAAGTGAGGTAACGGTATAGTAATACGACTACGCCCGTCCTAATGCAAACGACAGCAGCGCCCCTAGTGGCGAAATTTGGAAGATAGCCATTGCAAATCGAAAACGAATGAGATAGAGCAAAATTTTCAATTAGAAAGTTTTATAGCATCATTTAATTAGTACGAAACGATATTTGGTTCACAAGGATAAGATAAATCGTCGCTTGTATACACAAAAATGTCCGAAATCGATGAGTGACGATTCTACTTTGCACATTCACATTTCGGAAATGTTGCAGTGCGCAATTGCAGATTGTGACGTTGTACTGTACTGCAATGTCTATAAAAATTTAATTCGCAATGCATTTAAAATTTTAGTTTAACCCTTTCAGGGGCAGAAGAATTCTATTCGTAAAATGATGAAATAATTGACTGACACCAGAATATTCAAACGAATTTTTTAGAAAATAAAACCCCGCTAATTTGAACTTTCATTACAAAAGAAAAATTGGAACAGATGTCATAAGTTCCCACGGCCGCCATCTTGGAATTTTTCTTAGCGTGAAAACCCCTTTTCCGCCAAGTAGTAAATGTCGCCAAGGGCCAGTTTGTACGAGTGTTCCGCTTCACGAAAATAAAATGTAAATAATAAACAAAATTCACTAAAGTGGCAATCAGTAATCTTGGATGAGCGCTTCGCGCACATTAACCGAAATAAAAAATCACTGCATTAAGCAGTTCTCCCGGTGTAGTATTCTCAAAATTCAGCAGTTCTCGCTTTCTATCAATCTCAAAATATAAAAAATCTTAAAGCAGCAAAATATACATAATATTATCAACATACCTTAACAGATATCTACTTTCTTGAAAGCACTAGCACAAAATCTCTCTCATAACACCACCGTCATTTTCCAAAATAGGCTTATGAATACGCATTGAGACACAATAAACAAACCTACTTTTCTTCTCAAAATTTCCTCATATTTCTTAATTACTTCTACAAAAGCTTTTAAACGGATTACAGAAACCATAGTCAGTCAAATACATCCAATAAATTTAACATAAAAATAAAAAGACAGAACGATACAACACGATATCAAAATACATACACAAAATCCACCACTTCTCAGGGGTTGCCAGAACACAACCCGTCAGAATACACACGTCACACGGGGTTTCACATATCGAGGTTGCCATAGTTATAAACACCGCCAACACGCCAACAAAAAATCACCAAACAAAAACAACGGCTGAGGACACATAAGGCATCTAAGCCGCAAAATTTTATTAAAATATTCTTGGTGCCGTTTGTCAGTTTTGGAATTAAAATTAGGTGGATAGACCGTCTAGCCACCGCCCTTGAAAGGTTTAAATCTATGTCGTCCTATTAAAGAGGCTTGCAATAGACGTTCCATGCTGAGAAACGTGCATGCAGAATTACTCTCACGAATACAAACGTGTATCATGAGCAATGGCGAACTTTTCGAATCTACTGAATATTAACTTTTTATCATTGTGAGAGAGTTTGTCTTTTTTGTTTTTTTGTGTGATGTTATCAAAATGCATTGAGATAAATACGTATTTACACAATACATTGTGCGTATTTCTTCATACTTCTGGCTATTCCATTCAAACGTTTAGACAAAATGGAGTGCATCGATTTCGGACATTTTTGGGTATACAGGCGAATATTTATCTTATCCATGTAAACCAAGTATCGTTTCGTACTAATTGATGCTCTAAAACTTTCTAATTTGAAATTTTGCTCTGTCTCTTTTCGTTTTCGATTTGCAATGGTTATCTTCCAAATTTTGCCACTAGGGGTGCTTGCGTCGCCTGCATTAAATCGGGCGTAGTCGCTTTACTATACCGTTACCTCACTTGCATAATTGTAGCTCTCTCCGTTCGCAAGTATTTTCAGGTAAAGGGGACTTTCCTATGCACCCTGTGTATGCAGATGCAATTTATTAAAAAATCGAATACTAAAACATATGGCTAAATATAAAAAGGATTCCACAATTAGAAAACACACTTCCCGCAATTATTGCACTAGAAAACATCGCACTTTAATACAATTGAAAATACGTCAGAAATTACCATTAATAATCGGAAAAGTATTCGAAATCTTTTGTGAAGCCCTGTATGATCTACAAATTTGTATATGAAATTCATAGTATGTTAAAATTTCATTCAGTTAAGAAACGCTAAACACAGCTGAATGTTCCTTTTCAGCAATTTATGTCAATAAAGGAGAATAAACTTAAATTCTTTTGTGAAGCCCGCTACATATCGATCGAAGGTATATAAAAAAAGAAATACTCAAAAATGTAGCAAAATATAAAAACGCATTCGACAATTAGAAAAAGCACTTCCCGCAACTATTACTCACAGCCAGTATACTGTAACTGAATTATTTCTGGGTTCCTGTAAATATAAGATAAACGCTATGAAAAACATGTTCTACAATAGATATCTTTCAATGCGCTTCAGTGTTGTGCATCAATTTCAGTATGTTTAAAATAGTATAACATCATTAAAACAAGCTAAAACGATTTTCCTCCATAGACTTTAATGTAACAAGAAAATTTTGAGTGCCTCTATGAACAAACTCTGTAAATGCTACACACAGAACATATTCTATAGTAAATATCTTCTGATACACCTCAATAACGTATGTAAATTTCATTATGTTTGAAGTAGTGCAACACCATTAAAATGTACCTCAAATAAACTTCCTCCATGGATCATAATGTAACGGAATACTTTTGAGTGCACCTTTAAATGAACTATACAAACTACACACTTAATTTTCAATACCGAACAGTCAATGGTAAATCTCAATAAATATATATCAATTACATGGAAATCCGACTATATTTACGCGAGTTAGAGCACGGGCAGCCAGTCAGACGGCCAGCCAAACCAAATTCATAAACACGTTTCAACTACGTTGATAAGTGTTAAAAAGGGTGTTACCATTTGAAAAATTAAACTTGGTGCATATTCTAATATATAGATGACTCTATAGATGACACTATATATAGATGACTTGCATTGTTATTCCCGTTATTCCGAATGTAATGACACTTTTGTTGTGTTTTTATTTAAACTATATTCGAATAATGGCAGTACGAGCATATTTGCTAGAGTTAGAGAACGGACAGATAAACTGAATTCACAAATACTTCTCAACTATGTTGGAAATTGTTAAAAAGCGATTCTGCAACAGTTATGTATAATAGTATTTTTTTTTTCTTTTTCGATTGTCCTCGTAAGCATTAAAAACACATCTATTTTTTCTTCTCTGATTTTTTAAACTATTATGCAGTTTATTTTGCTGATGCAAAACAGGCGTGAAAATAAATAAAAGGATACGAGTAAACTGTAATCAGTCCTTTTATGTAGTTTGATTTTAAATAAATAAAGCCATTCACTGTGCATATTCGCTGCTTCATACACACACAGAACAAAAGAGCTAAGTTTATTTATTTAAGACGGCACTTTATCTGCCCAACCCCACACCCCCCACCCCAAATAAGTACAAAGTTTAAGAGGATTTTTATCAAATGTATTTACAGGAGTAAAATAAACATGTGGATGTTTTTTGCATGAGTGACGAGCAAATTCTAAATATTTTTATTGATACTTTATTATTTTTAAAACAGTCGTATTGATTGTTAAAGAAGTTATGCTGGGTTAATTACAGATAAGTTGGAAAAGTAAGTAGAGAGTTTTGGGAAGTAAAAAACATAGAGAGAGAGTCTAAGATTTCTAAAACTAAGGAAGCAGAAATTTGTGAAGAGCATTTTCTGAAAAGTTATTCTAGAACTGAAAATGGACAATACATGGTGAAAATGCCACTAAATGAAGATCCGTCTTGTCTTGGTGAATCAAAACAAAAGGCAATGAATATTTTAAATTCATTATGGAAGCGCTTAGTTAGAGAACCTAAAGTTAATGATTTTCCTGTAGAAATTAAGAAAGAAGCATTATACAGTGAGTTGAGTTCGAGAGCCGATGTTTACAGTACTTCTCGGATCGGCGTCTCAAACTCAACTCACAAGTTTCCAAATAAACCACATATATGGTGCTTCTAGCGGCAACATACCGCCGGGCCTAGAATGTTTCAAACATTCAATACTATAAATACGTTATCTATTTAGGATGCAATCTTAGTAATACAAATTTTTTCTCCGCATATACAATAAATGAAATATTAAATTTACAATTATAAACACAAGAATATAATAATACACTACACTACAAAATTTTTGCTTAATTAAAATAAAATGTATGAGTTTAAGAAATAATGTGGTTGTTATGATGCAAGAACAAAAATAATTATGTTCTTTCAATGAAATATTTCGCAATCATACGTGATAATTTAACGCAGAGAATAAACGAAGTTGCAAAATGTTTATTTTGAGAAGACAAAATAAATAAAGAAAACAAAATATTATTCTGCCGTGGTTCAGCAATTTGGAAAAAGAGATTCGCCTATATTTTGGAGGTATGTGAGATTTATTTATTTATTTATTGTGAACTATAATTCTTAAAATGTTTAAAGGTGCGAAAAAGGAAGACTATCAGAGGATAGCTTTTGAGTTAGGGATTGATATTTCTGATATAAAATTAACTAATTATGATTTAATGAATTTAATATAGGAAAGTGGTAAATATAAAGAAGATTCAAAATTGGTAGAAGAAATGGCCAATAATATTATAGAGGAGAGAAGAAATGAGGAAGCGAAGGTACTAGAACTTGAAAAATTAAACATTGAACGTACAAAATTAGAGCTTGAGTTGGCTAAGGCTCGAGAAGAAATCAAAAGTGAAAAATTAAATGAGTTTGAGAAGGGAGAAAGCATAGAATCTTTAGACTCTCTCATTAAAAGTATAACAACATTTACAATCAAAATTCCGTCTAGACCGGAAAGTTGGAGTTATTTCTTTTCGTCTTTAGTAAGGACTTTTATTTTCAAAAAGTGTCCCAAAAAAGTATAAATCGGAAATTCTTCTAAATCTGTCAGAGGAAAGGGCAACAAATGTTATTACATACATTAAGGATGGGGAAATAGAAGATTATTCAAAGGTGAAAGCTATAGTACCTAGAGAATTTGAGCCAACTCCCCAAACTTGTTTAGAACATTTTAGAAAAGCACAACGTCAACCCAATGAAACATATGTACAATTTACATCCCGAGTAACAACGAGTTGGTATTATTATTTAAAATTGGGAAATGTGACAGATTTTGAAACTTTAAAAAAGTTAGTGATTTCTGATAAAATTTGTCAGATGCTTGATAAGGATGTTACGCGTTTTATAAATGTTAGACAAGGAGATTATTGGTTTCACCCAATTGAGTTATCTCGGGAGATAGATTTATATTACACATCAAAGAGAAAACAATGTGGTTGATAATTCTAGTTCGAATATTAAAAATATTTATTCCAGGCCAGTTTCTAAAGTTTTTCTAACTGATGTAAAAATTCTAAATGTATTTTGTCATGTAATGAAAATCATCCTTTGCATAAATGTCCTGTTTATAAAAATATGTCAGTGAGTGATAGAATTGATCTGGTAAAGGCAAAAAAATCTTTGTTTTAACTGTCTTATTAATTATAAAGTGGTCGATTGTAAATCCAAATTCTTGTGTATTATATGTAGGAAAAGGCACAACGTAACTTTGCATTTTCCTCGCGAACAAAAATAAATAAAGTTGAAAACCAAGAGGTAATTTCACAGAAAATGAGTCATATAAACAAAGGAGGTAATAAATCTAATTTGGATGTTTCGGCTTCCAGTATTTCAGCCTTTCCCAGCTAATAATCAAAACAATTTATTTTCAACAACATGTAATTTGGCTAATGAGTTAAAAGCTGTGTTACTTAGCACATTTGTTTCTTTAACTCTAGATCTACCGGGAATTTTATTCAAGTTTTAATAAAACGTTCTACACCAGAATTTTTATTTAAAACTATTTAACTTATTTATTTACCTTATTTTTGTCTGGTTTATATACTTAGTTTATTTTAAAGAAATTTCTGGTTTGAATGAATATTTTGTATGTACCTGTCGGGTCCAATGGACCCGTCTGGTAGACAGAGGGTTAATAAAAGATGAATTGGGTAATTTTGATGAAGTACGAGGTTTATTAGACGTTGGCGCAAACTCTAACTTTATGAGTTAAAGGTTAGTAGATAAACTTAATTTGAAAAGAGAAAAGACTAACATTTCTATTTTAGGTATAAATAATTTATCGCTGAATGTTAGATCCAGGGTTAACACAACTGTTTCAAATAGAGATAAGGATTTTCATTTAAAATTAGACTTTTTAGTCGTTCCAAAAATTACAGAATTTACGCCGTCTAGGCCGCTTGGGACTTCTATCCCATTGTTAAATAACATCAAATTAGCCGATGAAAAATTTAATATCCCAGGTCCGATCGATTTGCTTTTAGGTGCAGAAAATTTCTATGAATTTTTAAGACCAGGTCAAATTTATCCGCAAACATTAAATTCTAAAATTGTGTTACAAAACAGTGTTTTCGGGTATATTGTCAGTGGAAGCCTTCCGGCTAGGGGTAAAAGTAATAAACATTGTGGGTTAATTACAGATAATTTGGAATTAAAGTAATTAGAGAGTTTTGGAAATAGAAAACATAGAGAGAGAGTCTAAGATTTCTAAAACTAAGGAAGCAGAAATTTGTGAAGAGCATTTTCTGAAAAGTTATTCTTGAACTGAAAATGGACTCTACATGGTGAAAATGCCACTAAATGAAGATCCGTCTTGTCTTGACGAATCAAAACAAAAGGCAATGAATAATTTAAATTCACTATGGAAGCGCTTAGTTAGAGAACCTAAAGTTAAGGATCTTTATAAAGCATTTACGGAAGAATATCTAAGTATGGGTCACATGGAAGAAAGGATAGAATCTTAAGAGCCAGAAGTCACTTATTATATTCCACATCATTGCATGTTCCGTACAGAATCAAGTAGTACACTATTACGAGTCGTGTACAATGCTTCTTTCTTAACTTCTACAGGAAAATCATTAAACAGTTTTCAGTTTAACGGAGGAAGAATCCAAGATGAGTTATTTTGTATAATGTTGCGATTTCGAAAGCACCAATTTGTTTTCGTAGCAGATACAAAAAAGATGTATCGTATGATATTAATACATCCGAGTCAACGAGATTTATTACGAACTAGAATATAATCCCCGTCAAAAATGGCGGAAAGTGAATGATAAATCTTCAAAACAATAGTTAAAAAAATATTTTTCTGACTTAAAAAAAAAAAGATGCATCATGCATTTTGTTAATCAGAAAGTATTAACCTTTTATTTTTTATGATTAGAGCAAAGAAATTATATAAACTACAATTTAGTCACCACGCTTAAAGGCGCCATTACCAGCTACACATTCTATAACGAAAAATGACGGAAAGTAAATGATAAATCTTCAAAACAATAGTTAAAAAAATATTTTTCTGGCTTAAAAAAGAAAAAAAAGATGCCTCATTCATTTTGTTAATCGAAAAGTATTATTCTTTGATTTTTTATGATTAGAACAAAGAAATTATGTAAACTACAATTTAGTCACCAGCGCTTAAACGCGCCATTTCCAGCTACACATTCTATGACGAAAATGCTTGTTTAGGTTCCCCCTACATTAAAAATTTGTTGTTTAGCGGGGTTTTTTTTTTTCGCTACAAACTATGTTAAAATTCATAATTTTATCTGCAAGATAATTAAAATATGTTGTACCGATAAGAAATATTCATTTTATTTGCAATGTCTTCAAATCTGATGAAATGCATTGTAAAAAAAAAAAAGTACGATTACAACAGAAAGTTGACGGCAAAAGAATTAGCAAGAAACATAAGCTCCTAATTTATTAAGAATTAGCACGGCCTACAGAGGCGCTGCCCGCAGCCTTCGGTACAGAAAAAATTGTTCCTTTAACCCTTTATCTACTGACGGTACCTATAAGTACCATTAAAATAACTTGTTATAAAATTCACCGATTAGTAGTAATACAGTATAGAATGAGTTATAGATGCATTCCTTTATCTTGTTCCAAAAGCATTATTGGTTACACAAAACAAAAATAATTTTAAAAGAATAATTTCTTTTGCCTTTGCATCTTTTCAGCTTTCTTGGCGTTGGAGGGGAGGGGGGATTTTTCAATTCAGAAATATTCCTATATTTCTATTGTAAGAACATTATATTTGTAGATTTCCTAATTTCTAATTCCGACAAAATACTAAGAAAAATATTTAAAATAAAAGATTTGAGTGGTGTTATAAATATTGCACAAAATCCCTATAAATTCAAATTTAATGAATCCTTCTAAATCCTTCAATCCTTCTAAAATTTATTAAATTATTACGTAAATCTTCTAATTTTGTTTCAAATATTCACGAAAAATGCTTTAGAAGATGAAATTTTCATCAATTCATAATTCAGTACATAAAGGGTTAATTTCCCTTTAAATAATGCTAAAATGCCATTGAAATAATTCTTTATTGTAAATGCATTTGAAAGTTTTCGATATTCAAATTCGGATAATTTTTACTTTGCCATATAAGGCAGAAAACAAATATCACAGGAAATATAAAACTGTGGAAAAGATTAATCATTCTGAATAAATTAAAAATACATGTAATGTAATGTGCTTGAACGGAGCTTTTTACCTTTCTAGAGCGTAAATTATATATTTTCTCCACCAGATGGCGATAGTTATCCGTTATTTTTAATTCAGAACTTGTTGTTGTTGGTGGTGGTGATGATGATTTGGAACTTAAATTTAGAACTTAATAGTTTTTGAAGGTTTTAAACAAAGTTAAAATATTTAAAGGTTTTAATAAACTATTACAAATATTTTAAGACCAGCATCGGCTTTAACCTGTATTTTTTTTAATGAAGCGTTTAAAGAATCATTCATTGGTTTGTAGATTTGCTGGAATTTGAATCGGAATGGCAACAGTATCGTCTGTTTAGATCCGATTTCTATGTTTATAATGGCTTAATTTTAATTTAGAACTTAATACATTATAAATGGATATGATACACATGTTTTATATGAAAATATGCTGAACAGACATGATTTCAAATAGAAAAAATTATCATTTAGCCGTCATATGGTAGGATATGTTTTTCATTACGCCTAACATGGCGTTTAGCTACGGTCGATTCGCAGACCAGAGTGGTTCGCACTGGTATCGTTCTGACGGTTTCCTGCACTCAGATTTTATTATAAATACCTGAGGTGAATGAGCCAGTAAAAGTGTACAAGTTATGTTCTGTGACTTATGGCACAACTAGTGCTCCTTTTTAGCTACAAGAACCTTAATGCAATTAGCCAGAGACGAAGGAAATGAATTTCCTTTAGCTGCGAATGTGTTGTTGCAGGAAGTCTATATGGATGACATCCTAACAGGGACAGATGATTTAGACACAGCTAAGGAGATTCAGCAACAACTGATATCTTTGTTAAATAGAGGAGGCATGGATCTCCATAAATGGGCAGTAAATAATTTTGCTCTTTTAAGTAATAATTTAGAATCTGAATATTTTTTTTTCTAACGAGACAAAAACTTTGGGAATATTGTGGAAGCCTCAACCAGATTGTTTTGGGTTTAACTTAATTATCGAGCAAAGTGAATTATACACTAAATGATCAGCAGTGTGGAGCGAAAAAAATTATTATTTTTTAAATCAAAAACGGGTAGGTGCCAAAAGTTGCCTTTAAACTAGTACATCATCTGCCTGCAATATTACCGCTGAAAACAAAATGGCTTGAGTCTGCGCTTTTGGTCCAAATGTCGAAGTTTTGGGTAAAATTTGACATTTTTTCAAAAAAATTAAAAAATGTCTGTAAAATAGAGATGGTTATTATTTAAAAGTGTTATTTAAACCTTTATTATTAATGACTAAACAATTTTAAACGATAAAACGATATCTTTGTTCTGTATAACTTGAGCAAAACTGACAACTTTTGGTAAAAAAAAGGCATTGCCAGTCTGTTGTGTTATAGAACTAATTGTTGTTTAGAATACAGCTCATACATAGTTGCTTTCAAAACTAACCAGGAGGTATGGCTGCATTTCAAGACACAACAGTGCATAGCTCGACCACCCTTCGATCTGAGCACAATGTTTTATTTATACACTGAGTTGTGATTTTTTATCAAAAACTGGAATAAGTTTTCTATGTATTAACCTAGTCCATCTCTTCTTTGTATCCACAGACGTTGGGTGATGCTGCTGTGACACTCCTTATCATATATGATAATGTGAGCAGAGTAATGCAGTGGAATTATTGGAATCTATTCAGCCGTCTAATATCTTCACCAAAATTGCATCCAGTTACTGCATAGTGATTGGGAGTTTTGTTCCTACAACATTCTACAACATTTAGGTATTTCATGTTTGAGTATGCCATTATTTACTCTACCTCTTGCATTTTTTATATGCTGATAAGCTTGTTGTTTAATGTGATGGCGATCGTCAAAGATCATTGCAATAAGAATTTGCTCCCAATGTTAAAAGCAACAGTGCAACCCTACCATCTGAACACAATGTTTTATTTATACATTGAATTGTGATTTTTTTTAAGACTGGCATAAGTTTTCTATGTATTAACCTAGTCCATCTCTTCTTTGTATCCACAAACTTTGGATGCTGCTGCTGTGATCTCCTTCACGTATTTTCCTACTGCTTGTGTAAGAGAAGGCAAACAGTGTAATGCAGTGCGGATGATACTAATGTAATCTATTCAGCCGTCTAATCTTCACCAAGATTGCACCCGATAAATGCATATTGATTAGGGGTTCTGTTACCACAAAACTTTTCCAATGAATTAGATCCATATAATTATCCGCTTCAAAGTTGATTGTCGATATTTCAGATTTGCGTATGCCATCATTTATTCTCATCTTTCAACTATTATGTGCTGAGCAGCTGTGATGGCGATCGTCAGAGAGCATTGAAGTCATAACTTCCTCTGCGTATGCAAAGCAACCATTGTCCTAAATAACCTTTTTTTAGAATTTGTTTTATTCCGTTTTGTGTGTTGTTTAGTATCCGAGTAATTTCCCATGAGTTTTTAGATACCTTATTTAACTGTGGATTACATTTGATTGTAAACTATCCCGGGGCCAAACTTTGATTACATGGTACTTTTTGAGTGAACGGAGAGACTCTGATGGGCAATGAGTGCTCATTTAAAGGCGGATAATTATGTTTGTCGTTGTCATCCATTCTGCGAGGGACATGTTTAGAATGAACCATTACAATTGATCATATGCCACCTCGAAGTCCAGTGAATTTCCTCTGCATCATTTATTAGACAAGGTCGTTGGCAAAAATTAGATTCTAACCCACAGGGGTTCGCCGGACCAATAGGAAAATCTTTGTCCAAGTGTCATTCCCTTCTTATTTCAATTTTTGCAGGCATAGAGAGTAAATTTCAAAAATTATTTCCTGAAATCGAGAAAAGGGTACTTAGCGCATACCAGAAATACCTGCTAGACATTTGCAAAGTTATTTCATCAAGATATTGCTCAGAAGAACTAGCCAATAGGAACCCAAGAAACTTGTCCTTCGCAAGATGGCTCACAAAGGCAAATAAAATTATTCGCCTTTGTATAAGCACTGATTGATCATCAGAGTCTGCAGGTTCACTCACAAAGTATGTAATCCAAGTTTATGCCGCAAGATGGTTTACACCAAATGTAATCCACATCTAAAAAAATGATCTAAACACTTATGGGAAATTACTCGGCTACTAAACATCCCAGAAAACGGCAAAAAACAAATACTAAAAAAATATATTTATTTAGGACAATGGTTGCTTTTCGCATCCGGAGCAAATTATTATTACAATGCTCTCTGACGATCGCCATTACATTAAACAATAAGCTTATCAGCATATAAAAAATGCAAGAGGTAGAGTAAATGATGGCATACTCAAACATGAAATACCTAAATGTTGTAGAATGTTGTTGGAACAGAACTCCCAATCACTTTGCAGTAACTGGATGCAATTTTGGTGAAGATATTAGACGGCTGAATAGATTCCAATAATTCCACTGCATTACTCTGCTTACCTTATCATATATGATAAGGAGTGTCACAGCAGCATCACCCAACGTCTGTGGATACAAAGAAGAGATGGACTAGGTTGATACATTGAAAACTTATGCCAATCTTTGACAAAAAAAAAATCACAATTCAGTGTATAAATAAAACATTGCGTTCAGATGGAAGGGTGGTCGAGCTATGCACTGTTGTGTCTTGAAATGCAGCTACCTCCACGGGGTGCATTCTGGTTAGTTTTGAAAGCAACAACGTATGAGATGTATTTTAAACAACAATTAGTCTATGACACAACAGACTGGCAATGCCTTTTTTTTTTCAATTTTGTTTTCAATTTTGCTCCAGTTATAGAGAACAAAGATATCGTTTTATCGTTTAAATATGTTAAGTCATTAATAATAAAGGTTTAAATAACTCTTTTAAATAATAATCAGCTCTATGGAATTTTTTTTATTTTTTTTTGAAAAAATGTCAAATTTTACACAAAATTTCGACTTTTGGACCAAAAGCGCAGACTTAAGCCATTTTTTTAAGCGGCAATATTGCAAGCAGATGATGTACTAGTATAAAGGCAACTTTTGGCACCTACCCGTTTTTGATTTTAAAAAAATAATTTTTTTCGCTCCACCCTAATGGTCAGTCTTGTCACAAATTGCTAGAATATTTGATCCTTTGAGTTTGATAGGTCCAATAACTACAAGGGCCAAGGTGTTTCTGCAAAAATTATGGTTGCTGAAAATAGATTGGTGTGATTATCCCCCAATGAAAGAAAATAAGGAGTGGAATGACTTTCTTACTTCCTTAAAGATTGTAAATCTGATAAGTATCCCTAGATGTATTCTTATTGCTCAGTCTATTTGTGTAGAACTACATGGATTTTCCGATGCATCTGAAATTGCTTATGCAGCAGTCATTTACGTGAAATATACTAATTCTTGTGGTGATTCTGCTGTTAAACTACTCACTAGTAAGTCCAAAGTAGCTCCTCTAAAGCATGTCACTATCCCGCGTCTTGAACTTTCTGCTGCAGCCCTGTTATCTAAGTTAATGAAAAAGGTGTTAAGTGCCTTAAAACTAGAAGTTCCTAAAACTTATTTTTGGACAGATAGCACTCTTGTACTTGCATGGTTAAAAAAGGAATCCAGTGATCTTAAGACATTTGTAGCCAACAGGCTATCGATTATAGAAAGTTTAATTTCGGTTGAACAGTGGCATTACGCACCTTCCAAGCAAAATCCTGCCGATCTTATTTCTAGAGGTATAGATCCCATCAAGATTCATTAGTGTGATCTGTGGTGGTTCGGCCCTGCATTCCTACCACAGCCTGAGGTGACTGAGTGTCCTGATAGCAATCCTGCTGAAACCAATGAGTTGTTTTTGCGTGAATTGAAATCACCATCAGTAACTCAAGTATGTGCCTTAGTTAACACTCTTGAACTTTTAGACATCATTAATAACTGTTCTTCGTTCATCAAACTACAAAGAGTAGTAGCATGGTGTAAAAGATTCATATATAACTGTAGAAACCCTTTATATCCTTCAGCTGGAACTTTATCTATCAGTGAACTCTCTCAGTCCTTATTGTGCATTGTAAAGAACATTTAAAGGACTTCATTCGTGAAAGAAATCCAGTGTTTGGAAAGGGGTGCTGCTATCCCTAACAATAGCAAACTGACAAACTTGTGTCCATTTTTAGATAGTGATGACTGCATTCGTGTTGGTGGTAGACTGAAAAACAGTAACTTATACGATCACCAAAAATATCCTAAGATTATTCCTGCTAACCACAATATTACATTTTGTGTTATTAATTTTTTTCATGTTTTATATTTCCATGTAGGGTCAGAAACAACGATATTCTAAAAATTCGCAGCAACAGATGGCTGATTTGCCAGCAGCAAGAGTAACAGTATTCAGAGTATTTATGCGTACTGGATTAGACTACTGTGGTCCTTTTGAGGTAAAAAATTCGACAGGTAGGAGTAAACAGGTAAAAAAGGTTTTTATTTGTATTTTTGTGTGTTTTACTATAAAAGCCTTGCACTTTGAAATTGTCAATGATTTAACAAGTACAGCGTTTTTAGCAGCGCTTAAACGCTTTATTGCGAGACAAGGCAAACCTTCTGATATATTTAGTGATAACGGCCGAAATTTTCTTGGTGCAAATAAAGAATTAAGAGCAATTCTCAGATCTTTATTTAAGGATAAAAGTGAGGAGGAAATTTAAAATTATTTAGCTAATGAAGAAATTAAGTGGCATTTTAATCCCCCTTCAACTCCTCACTTTGGAGGTTTATGGGAAGCAAGTGTTAAATTACTTAAATATCATTTAAAGCGTGTTGTAGGTAAAACTACTTTAAGTTATGAAGAACTCTTGACTCTCATTATTCAAATCGCAGCTGTTCTTCATTCTCGTCCGCTCTGCCCTCTTTCAAATGATCCAAATGATGTTGAAGCTTTGACACCAGCTCATTTTCTTATTGGCTCATCTTTAATGGCCTTACCTGAACCGAATTATACTGAAATCCCCATGAACAATGAACAGGTTGAGCAGATGGCAATTAGTTCAGATATTAACACAACATCTTTGGAAAAAATGGTCATCAGAATATTTAAATAAGTTCTTAAATAGACCCAAATGGCATAAAGGAAGGGTGTGGATAAAAGAGGGAGATTTAGTCTTAGTAAAAAATTCTGATAATTATAGCCCTTTAAAATGGCATTTGGCAAGAATTGTTAAAATCCATCCAGGCCAAGATGGTATAGTTAGTTATAACTTTAAAAGATAAAAATAGCACATATAAAAGTCCAGTAACAAAAATTGTTGTTTTGCCTCATGTGAATGAAACCACATTAACTTCTTAAATTCATACATTTTATTTTAATTAAGCAAAAAGTTTGTAGCGTAGTGTATTATTATATTCTTGTGTTTGTATTTGTAAATTTAATATTTCATTTAGTGTATATGCTGAGAAAAAATTTGTATTATTTAGATTGTATCCTAAATTGATATCGTATTTATAGTATTGAATGTTTGAAACATTCAAGGCCCGGCGGTATGTTGCCGCTAGAAGCGCATGTGGGTTTTTTTTTTTTTACTTGTGAGTTGAGTTCGAGACGCCGATCCGAGAAGTACTGTAAACATCGGCTCTCGATAATTTTTATAGTGTTTGAGAATTAAAAATAGTGATACAGTCCGCAAGTTTATTTTTATTGTGAGTTGTGTGCAGTAATTATTTAAGAAAGAGCTATTGGCGGGAACATCTATTTTTGAAACAACTGCTTGACTTAAGCTCTTCGTAATAAAGTATATATTTTTTTGACACCACACTATTAAAGTAATATTATAATAACTTATTAGATTTATACTAATTAACAAACGCAACAAATCTCATTAAAAAGAAAACACTTAATTCGTATCGGTACACTAGTAACTAGTAGAATCGAAACTTCACTTAAATACTTAATTAAATGCTTGGTTTTTACTCCGTGGAGGGGACCAAAAATAGATGTTCCCGCCAATAGCTCTTTCTCAAATAATTACTGCACACAACTCACAATAAAAATAAACTTGCGGACTGTATCACTATTTTTAATTCTCAAACACTACAAAAATTATCGAGAGCCGATGTTTACAGTACTTCTCGGATCGGCATCTCGAACTCAACTCGCAAGTTTCCAAACAAACCACATAGATGGCGCTTGTAGCGGCAACATATAAATTTTTTTTTCTCAAATGAATGAAGTATTGGCCAGGTAAATCCTGGTTCCTCTCCCGGCCAGGGCATTTTTTCATTCAGAGGGCAAAAATTACAAATCGTATATTTTGAATGAATTGTAATCATCTTTTCCCTTTATAGTTGATTTCTGAAAAATAAAGGGATTTATTATATATAACAATACTTGATATTGTCATAATGCGAAAAAGTTTTGGTTACTCATATAAAAAGAAACATAACCTCGATTGTCGGAAAAAAAAGAATTTTTATTAGGCAGTAAAAGTAAAATAATCATATAAAGCATTTTGTAAATTTTCAAGGCGAAAGTGGGACGAAAAAAAAGATTTAAGTGAGCTGTATAAAAAGTTGAGATGCACTTCCAACTTTATATTGTATTAGGTAAATATTATCATATAGTATAATAATGTACCACTTAGCGTATTAATGTAGGGGAAAGTGTGGTAAAACCGTATAGTCGAATGAAAAGCGGATATCTCAGTTTGTCTCAATCTAGGCGCTCCCTCTAGCCACTGATGATTGAAAGACTTAAATCTAGGCAAGAAGAAGCAGCAGACATCACGGTAGTTTTATACTCTCATTCGTTTCGGTTCTATATTGAAAAGTTTGTTATCTTTTTTAGGGTTTTGCACTTAAAAAGCAACAACGGAACTATAATAAAAACACTCTTGTGTCTGTCTGTCGCGGCCGTTTTTCTCGTAAACTATGGAACGTGGAAAGTTCAAATTTGGCAGAAGTAATAAAGGTTATAGACCCACATGTTTATAGATTATTAACCCTTCACAAATATATTTTGTAAAAATGTAGGGGGGGGGGGCTAATTAGGTTACTTCAATATATATATATATATATATATCGTGTGAAAACTCTCGTAACGCTGAACTAAAAAAACGTTTGTTTTACTTTTAGGTATTATATTTTCAGAAATATCGTCTAAAATGTAATGCAAAAATATGTTTCCTCCCCTCTATTTCTGAATCTACTGAAACTAACATTATGAAAATATAGGGGTAGTAGACGTTTATTTAAACCTTGCAGGAAAACTACAGTGATGACCCTAGGTCACATAGTTTTTGAAAAAAATCGCATTTTCCCGTTACACGCAAATTTCAATTTGAGGGCGCTCAGCAAGGCAGGGGCTAGAGGTACCTATCATGATGAAAGTATAAAAGGATTTTTGATAATGATTTTCTAAAAAAATTGTCGGTAATTAACCGAAGATATTAACCTTTAAAGACATGGACGGTTTGTACCTACATAAACACACGGGGGGCGTATTCTATGTACCATCTTATATATTTATTGTACGGAACCATTGTGCGCGAGTAATACTCGCACTTGATCGATTATTAGTTTTAGTGTCTTCTAGTTTCCAAATCCCTAAATATAAGCAGATTGAAAGTTATCGAAACTTTTTATATTATTGGGTGTAGAATATTTAATACGGATTTATTTCTCCCAATGAAGCTGTTGCTAACGTTTAATTGTGTAAGTTTATGACTTGTTCGAGATTCTCATTCTCACTATCTTGGAGTAAAACTGCAAATACTACGCAGAATAATTTTTTAAACAATAATTATTGAAGAAAAGTCATCCAAGCTACATATACAAACGTGGTTATTATTTTTAAAAATCTGATAAAGAGATCCTATTTTCTGCAATTTCACAACTTATAAATTAGATAATTATCATTTTGTCTTTAAATATGAAATTATTAGACTTATAATTGAAATACTATTAGTTTAGTTCCTCAGTTAAACTAGCAAATTAACCTTTTATATGGTACTTTAAAGTACCATTAAAATAACTTGTTATAAAATTCATTTAATACTTCTATTAGTAGTAATACAGCTTAGAATGAGTTAAACATATTTTACTTTATCTTGTTCCAAAAGCATTATTGATTGCAAAAAACAAAAATATTTTTAAAAAGATGATTTTTTTTAATTTGCATCTTTTCAACTTTCTTGACGTTGAAAGGTTGTGGGAGAAAATTTTCAGTTCGGAAATATTTCTATATTTCTTTTGTAAGAGCTTTTTGTAAGAGTTAAATTGACACACTTCCTAATTCTATATAATAACAATTCTATAACAATACAATAACTATTCAATACAATAACCAAATTCTATTCCTAATTCTATAATTTTTTGTTGTTTTTTGTAAGAGTTATATTTATACAATTTCCTAACTCTATAAAATACTAAACGAATATTTTAAATAAAAGATTCGAGTGGAGCTATAAATATTGCACAAAATCATTATAAATTCAAATGAAATTAATTAATTTTAATTGGTAAAATCTTTCAAAAATTTATTAAATGATTGTGTAAATCGTCTAATGTGGTTTCAAAAATTTACGAAAAAAGCTTTAGAAGATGAAATTTTCATGAATTCCTAATTTGGGATATAAAGGGTTAAAATATCTTGCTTCTTTTAAAAAGAAAATGTAAACTAAACTTTTTCATTTCTGGTGAGGTTATCATATCCATGTGATTTTACACAACCGGCTAGGTTAGACCGAATGATTTTTTTTTAATTATTTATTTAAAAAGGTGTGATGAAGTAATCATACATTTACAAAGATTTTATTGTACAGGAAATAGATATTATATATTCAAATATATATTAAATTCTGTTGTAATTCTGGCTTCAAGATCTATCTGCTTATGTATCTGTAAATCAGGTTTATGAGATCGATTCTGCCTGACTGCGTTATGATTTCCCATGGAATAAAATTATAATTGTCTTCATAAAATCCTTTTTAACCTATTCTTTGCCACAAAAACTATTTAATAAAATTTTGTTCCATACTAATATTTTATTATAACTAAATTATATTATACACACAACTGCAAATAAAAAAAATAACTTTATTAAGTTAAGATTTATAAAATGGAGATAGAAAACACCATAAGCAGGAATTAACAAAAAAACTAATGTAATCATACATTGATCAAAGCAAAGTATGACTTACATGAATTGTTTTTAAGATTATTAAAACTTCTGGAAAGTTCCAAAGAACTTTCCATGTTCAGGTACGTTATATTATCTGTAAAGAGTCAAATATTATAATGTCACAACTTTTTAAAATGTAAAAATAAAAAAGCAACTTAAGCAAAAAAATTCATCGGTTAAAACAAGCGTTCTAATTTTCTTGAAAAATATTTTTATTCTTCTAGACATTTATTTCCATTAGAGAAAAAATTCTTTAAAAAATTATGCGTTTTCGCACCATCAGCAGGAAATTGGTTAAACACACTTTGCCAAGCAATATAGATGAAACTCACTAATGACTAATCCCCACCCCCACCCCCAGCTCTTTCAACGAAGATAGCATTTCGAGTAGTATAAATTATTGGTAGTTTTCATCAAATTATTTAATTTTTTCTTCAACGAAGATAAAAAAAATTTCACTGTTAACCTGGTATATTTTTTCTACGAATTAAAATAGATAAATGTCTCCGTATTCTGAAATGAAAGAGAAATATTTTTATTTTCTCTTCTCATTTTTTTAGTTTGTGAAACATGTGTAAATACATTAACATAATATAATCCCAGTATTCATACAGACCAATCCTTTTTGTGATATTTCAGAATAAATTATTACTCAAGCTTTGAGCAAATATCATTAAATATCATTGTTTCAATATGGTAATTTCATAAAGTAGAAAGACAATCTTTGAACATTATATTGAAGACCATGAAATGTAAATATTATATAAATATATTTCTGCGGATAGTATTCATATTTTTAAAATAAGATTTGTTCTGGAACCAAGAAATCAAAAGGATAAATCCAGAAAAAAAAATAGAAACAATAAATCAGTACTGAACTATAATACGTAAATAACGATTCATATAATGTGGATCCACATTATATTCAGTGTTGATTTCAGGAAGTGGCACGAGGGGACATTCCCCCCGGAGCAATGAGATGCATCCCCCGGAAGATTTGAAATTTTGTATTTTCAATAGTCAAAAAGTACAATTCCCCCCCGGAACACTATAAAGTCCCCCCCCCCCTCCCGGAGCCACAGAAATCCCTCCCAGAGAAAAGTGTCTGAATTCAACAGTGATTACATTTCGTACTCAAATTCTTAAGAATTTACGATTCTACAGTCTTTCCTTTCTCTCTTTTCCCTAATTCTCTTTTTCCTAATAATGATCTGAGCTTTTTATATGTTTTACAATAAATGGTTTTCAGGTATAGATAGCTTTAAGAAATGCAAATACTGATGAAAGATTTTAAAGATCCTCATAAATTCACACCTTAATTACAATTTAACCGGTGTACCCCGCACTTCACTTCAACACCCACGCACGACACACTTAGAGCGATTTAGGATTACGTAACTTCAACTGAGTATAAAGGTCATTCTCAGATAAAGGGACATTTTGGCTTTTAAAAAATGATTAAATTCGATTTTTTTAATTCCTGATTTTTAGCTAAAACGACTATATATATATATATTAAACTAATGGGAATTTTTGCTAAATAATAGCAATGAATTTTTTATTTGTTTAAAAGCGTCATTACAATATCACTGAAGCCCTAAATGCAAAACCCTTGACAACGGAAATGACATTTTTAACATTAATTCTATTTTAGAGCTAAACTATAACAATTGAATGTTTATGCGTTACTTATTCTGAAATCTGTCCAAAACGTTCTTTAATGTTGATTATGCAAAATTAAATTATTGAAAATATATTTTAGCAATAAGGAACTTTTTAATGACCTGAGATTTTTAAATGTCTTATAATAAATGTTTTTTGGGTATATCTTTCCGTAATTCTAATGCTACAAGAAAATTTAAAAGCATCATCATAAATTCACATCTTAATTACCATTTAACCGGTTTACCATTACACCACACTTCAGTTCAACACCCACGTACACCACACTAGAGCGATTTGGTATTCCGTAACTTCAAATGCTTATAAAGGTCATTCTCAGGTAAAGGAAAATTTTAACTTTGTAAAAATGATTAAATTCAAATTTTTTAATTTCTGATTTTTAACTAAAATTACGATATAGTATCTTAAAGTAATGGGAATTTTTGCTAAAGGAAAAAAGCAATGATTTTTTTTTTAAGGATTAAAATGGTCATTACAATGTTGCTGGAATCATAAATCCAACAGACCATGATAATGACCACGGAAATGACATGTTTAACATTAATCCTGTTTTAGAGCTAAACAATAAAAATTGAATGTTTATGGGCTACTTATCTTGAATTAAAACTTAAAAATTTTTATAAATCACCATATAAATATAATATAAAAACACACAAGATGCATTTCGCGCTGGAAATTTTAACAGCCCGTCGTCAGAGGAGCAAACCCGTAAGATGACAAGGTCACAATAATAACCAATCCCACCTCTGTCAACGCAAATGCAATTTTCCCTTCGATTAGCACAGATTGTCGGTAACTTTCGTCAAATTATTTTTTTCCTCAACAAGGATAACAAGTTTTCACTGTTAATCTGGTACATTTTTTCTTCGTATTAAAATAGATAAATATCCCATTGCCCATCTCATGTATAACTCTATTCTCCATATCAGTGACTAGCATAATTTGATATAGCTTAAGGGGACGATGGACGTTTAAAAAAATTTCTTTCAATTTTCATAATAGAGATTTGAATTTTGTGCATATATACATTTCACCATCAGTATATCCAAAACCTTAGAAGAAATTCATAATCTTATTAAATTTTTAAGATCTTTAAAAAATTAAAAATTTGAAAACGAATTTTTAAAATGCTCCTTGTGTCTTAATTTTTTAGATATTGCCTCGATTTTGGAATTTAATCACGTAAAACTCTATTACAAACAAATCTGCTTATCAATTTCTTAATCCCTTAAATAGTTAATTTATCATAGATATTTTTCTGAATTTCCTATCGATTTTCATCAAAATTCTGCCTTATAATAAGTAGAGATTGACCGAATACCGAATAGTTGATTCGGTATTCGGTGGTTCGGCATGTAAACCGAATATTCGGCTTCGGCCGAATACTTTTAAGTATTCGGCCGAATAATTGCAGATAAGTATTTTCTTAGAAGTAGAAGAATTCTCTTTTACTTAGCAGTAGAATGGGCTAAACAATGAGTTTCAATATTATGTGCATGAGTTCAGAGTTCAGCTGCACTACAAAAAACAAGTCGGAGGCTATTTTGAATTTAAAAAAAAACTTTTTTCGTCCTAAAATAGTCTACGTAGGTGTGAAATCAGAACAACTATCTACAACAGAGAAAAAAAAAAGTAACGAAGATGCGCATCTTTCCCTTATCATTTAATTTTATTTAATTTTACATTAGTTTTTTTTAATTTAAATTTATTTAATGTGTATTTTCTTTAATATACACATCAAATAAGTATATCGGAGTTTACATCGGTATATCTAAGGTGTATATTAAAGAAAATACACACATCAAATAAGTATACCCATATGCCTATCCTATAGCTTTTATATAACCACTATATCAAAATTGCTCAAATTTCTTTTCTTCATCACCACAATGTTAAAATATTAATCAAAATACAAATATTCTATCAATAATTTCACAGAAAATAGTTAAATGTACAAACTGATATGATAACTTTTGTATTTTGAAAACATACCTATTCAATATGTTTATAATTAGACTTAGACAATCAATAAATCAGCTTAATGACAACATTGTTTCTTTGTATTTGAATGAACTTTTGTTTTTTTGACAATCTTTATCCTTAATAATCAGGGATGTAGTGGAGGGTATACGGAGGTATACGCCGTATACCCTCTGGATTTTTTAAGGACCACCGTATACCCTCTGTTTCCCAAGAAAGCTATAGTATATATACACTAGGGTATACCCTCTGCCTTGAGCGTATACCCTCTGCTTAGAATGTATACCCTCTGGTTTTTTTACGACTACACCACTGTTAATAATACCCTGTATAGTTTAATACTTTCATAGGTTATTTTGGGGTATTGATTAGTGATAAAATAATAAAAAATAAGTGATGGGTTAATGAATTTGTGAGTGGAAAGAAATCATTAAATTTTTTTGTGTAATTAGATTTAATAATAAAAATGTAACTGAATAAAATTATTGAGAATTTAATTTAAATTGAAGCTTATTAAAAAAGCTAATATATGCAAAAATGCATATTAAAAAGTTTCAAGTATTCGGTTGCCGAATACCGAATACACTGGTATACACTTCGACCGAAGCTTCGGTATACGGCAAAATTGCTGCTTTGGTCAATCCCTAATCTTCATCACCACAATGTTAAACCATTAATCAAAATATAAATATGTATCAATAATTTGACAGAAAATAGTTAAATGTATAAATTGATATCCCTTTTGTATTTGGGAACATTCCTATTAAATACGTTTATAATTAGACAATCAGTAAATCAGCTTAATGGCAACATTGTTTCTTTTTATTTGAATGAACTTTAGTTTTTCTAACAATCCTTACCCATAATAATAGCCTGTATAGTTTAATACTTTCATAGGTTATTTTGGGTATTGACTAGTGATAAAATAATAAAAAATAAGTGATGGGTTAATGAATTTGTGAGTGGAAAGTAGTCATAAAATTTTTTTGGTGTAATTAGATTTAACCCTAGAACTACCGGAAATTTTACTCAAGTTTTATAAAAACATTCTACACCAGAATTTTTACTTAAAACTATTTCATTTGTTTATTTAACTTATTATTGTCTGATTTATACATTTAGTTTGTTTTGAAGAAATTTTCTGGTTTGAATAGATATTTTGAATATACATGTCGGGTCCATTGGACCCTTCTGGTAGACAGAGGGTTAAGAATAAAAATGTAACTGAATTAAATTACTAAGAATTTAATTTTAATTAAAGTTTACTAAAAAAACTAATATATGAAAAAATGTATGTTAAAAAATGTTAAGTATTCGGTTGCCGAATACCGAATATTCGGTGTACACTTTGACCGAAGCTTCGGTATTCGGTATTCGGCAAAATTGCTGCTTCGGTCAATCCCTAATAATAAGTTTAAAATTAAATTTGCCTTAATGAAGTCTAGTTTTTAAATGCATACACAGTTTTTTTTTTTTACAATATCAGGATTCCTCCTTATCAGTTTCATGAATTTTGATCAAAAATTAAGTAGCAAGGCGCATTTAAAAAAAATAATAATAATTGTAATTTAATAGATTACAACGACCATTTGGAATTTATTTCGTCCACCAAATTCCGTCGCATCCTCTTCAACAACAGATCGCAAATATCAAACTTCAGACGACCAAAACCTTCATCGATAAATTTTTCCCGGTTAGAATCGACCGATTGTAAAACGCCGTGACTAGTGGATTGGAGCCCCTCGAGACATTGCCTTTTACTATCAATCAATTAAACATTAGGTTGTTTCCTTTTTCGCGTTCATCTTTTATTCTGTAATCTATTTTCATGGGCTACAAAATCAGTTGAATACCTCGATTTTCATGGGCTACATAATGAGTTGAAGACCTGGATTTTCGCTTTGCAAGACGATTTTCGTTTCGGCGTCGCTCTGTGGCTTTGGATTTTTCCATATCTGATAATTTTCGCCTACCCATTTTGTAACTTTTTCAATTTTTAACGATTTTTTGCCTTTCGATTATCTACTCAAACAATTTTTAACGATTTTATGATTTTCTGTTACCTATTCAAATAAAAAAAAATTCTAAAAGTAAAGAACGTCTTTGAATTTCATAAAAAAAAAAAAATATATAAAATGCGAGCATCATTTGGCCCCATCCTCGACCGAAAACAACATCCATTTTCAAATGGTTAAAAAAAGCTGAAACATCAGTATTGAGGAAAACAGATTTAAAAAAAAAAAAAGCTGAAACATCAGTATTGAAGAAAACAGATTTAAATTATATTAAAAGGCCAAAAAATTGTTTCTGAACAGAATTAAAACACTTGTAACTTTGCGTAAAATAATCGCATCTACATGCAGTTTTCCACGAATGACGTACTACAAATTGAAGAATAATAGTACAATCAAAAGGAAATGTCAATTTTTGCTCAAATAAAGGTCCGCGGTCCCCTTAAGACATTGCTGATGAATGAGCATTTTTAAGGTGAGAATGAGATACGGGTGATTGTCAGACAGTGGATCATAACCCTATTAGCAGATTGAAAGACTAATGAGAAAAATGGATTTTACGGTGTGAAAATTCTAGTAGTAACTGTTTGAAAAGTAGATTGAAAAGAAATTCTTTTCCTTTTTTTTTCGTGTAATATTTCTTTCTGTTTACTGACTTGGAGAAACTTACTTTTTAGATAAACCCCGTATTTTTTAATTTATTTTAAATAATTAAAAGTAGAAAAGGTAAATATTTTAAAACGATAGCTGTTTTCTATTATTAAGTAGGGTTATTCGAAATATGTGAACAAAGAAAAAAGTTCATGTCTTACACTTATTAGTAATTCAAAATAATTAAAATTGTATAAACTAGATTATAGTATCTAGAGTAACATTATTCGTTAGCAGTCGAGCTGCATAATTTGGGAAAAATCTATCAAAAACTATTATAAAATAAAAGTCCTTCTCAAAGAAATTTCCTAAGAAAAATATATTTATATTTTCAGCAAAAACAAATTCTTTTAAATAAAAGATCGATATGAGATTTCCCAAAAGACGCAAATAAAATTATTCGATATTTCATGATTTTAATATTACGTTATTTTGAAAGGGTGGCGTGTGTTTATTTTCGAAAGTATTTTGTGAAGATACATAAACGGAAAAAAATTACGAAAAGATTCTCATTTTGATAAGTTGAAATATTGCATAATAGTTTCACGTAAAAGTTCTTTTATCATGAAAGGCTTTAACGTTTTTACAGAAGATGCAAGAAATTTGTTTAAATCTAAAGAGAAATCTAAATATTTTTCTAAATGTGGTGGTAATAAAGATTTGAAGACCTTTTCTAAAAATGCAATAGGTTCATGTCTCAGACAGCATGTTTTTAAAAAGCACTTAAGTATTTATATAAAGACGGAAATTTAATTTTAGACAATAGCTTCAAAACTTTAGCAATACTTTTTATTTATAATTATTCATTGTGTTATTATTTTATACCAAAACATTTACGAAAACTATATAATTAAAAGGCTTTGAAAATACAGATAAATAGAGGTCGTGTTCCGTTAATAACCACTTGTTATGAGTTATGTTCAGAAAAAACACCTTCATCAGTATGGTGTAAATGTTTCAGAATGTCTCTCTAGTAGACGATAGGGGGAAATGTTATCGCAAAAAAATTCTTCAGAAAATTGTTATTTGAAAAGACGCCAAGACAGAGTACGGGAATGATATTTAGTAATCGGATGGATTTGATCTAGAGATATAGTGATAAGATGAACTAGATAAAGCGAATGAAAAATAAATATATTTTCTGCTTCAGTTTTTATCCATTCTAATAAAAATTAACTAACGCTGTCACCGCCGTAAATGACTGTGTGACCAGAGATCTTTTTTGGCTAATATTAAGAAAACTACTAAATAGAAAAAACGTTGTTTCAGAGAGAGTTTTCTAGATAAACACGCTGGAGCAGACAGATTTTAAATAGAATAATTATTTTAAGGGCTATTTTATATTGAAGTCTGTCAAAATTATTTCCACTAAAAAGGTTTTTTAGTAACAAAAACTATCCAGAGCAGCTTAACCATCTTTTCCAGGGACATGCTTGACAAACTTGAGGTGTGCACAGTGCAATTATTTTTTTTCATTCGCCGAATTTTTTGAGGTTTTTAATTTTTTATTCAAAATTTCATTATTCCAATAGAGATTTGTTTGATTTTCCGAAAAGGTCGTTTTGTATATTTTTGCCAAATTGTAAAACAGCGCAAATAGTAATATATCCTTACAATAAAAAATGAATTTACACGTTGCTATTAAAAATAGAAAGAAAACTTTAAAATAATAATTAAATGATCATGTGTTAAAAACAGTAAATGGGGAAAATTACGTCATGATTAAAATGTCCAAATAATAATATTGGGCAAACAGTTCCAATTTAAAAATATATTTGCAAGAGAGGTTTATTTCATATTTCGAGATGGTCTTTTTAACTATTAAAAAAAAAAAAAAAAAAAAAAAAAAAAAAAAAAAAAAAAAGATTTCCACGTGAATAATAAAAAAGAGAAACAAAACTTTCTGAAAATTACAACATATTAAACGCGTACATTTAAAATATCAAATATTAAAAGAATTTTTTACAGCGTCCTTACAAAATTCTTGAAGGCAATATTGTTTACTTAGTCATTTTATACAAGCTCATTTTACAAACAAATTACATTATGACCACAATATTGGCAATTGTATCATTAGCAATTGTTGCAAGTTGATTTTGATGTCAACTTATTCCTATTTATAAATTTCATTTCTCGTAAACATAAAAATAAATAATACGCATTAATTATACTGATTGTCCTTGAAATTGAAACCTGTTTCCTATTTAAGTGTTGTATGTAGACCATATACACTGTAAGTATTTGATACAGCATTCTCTTTAGTGATTATTTTTGATTTGCAGTCTTCCTCCTCCCATCAACAATAAAAGAAAATACCTCATACATTTTAATCACTAAATTGTCCTACAAAAAAAAAAAAAAAAAAAAAAAAAAAAACAGAAATAGCTATTCGACTAAAATTTATGTCTTATTTCAATTTATTTAAAAAAAAAGATTAGGGTCGTATTCATACTGAAATTGTACCAATCTCTGAAATTTTCATTACAAACACCTCATTTTGATATGATATTTGTATTTTTCTGTGACTTTTACCTTAGGATACTAAACGGTAATTCATTCGATTAAGTAGTTTACGAGTTATGAAGGTTTAAAGTTTGGAACCCCTTAATGTTAAATTTATTTGTAATTATTGCAAAATAGATGCGGTATTTTTTTAATTATAACTAAAGAATAACTTGGCGTTATGAGTTTAATTTTAGGTCGGTGTTTTTGAAGCTTCTAGAAATCAATTATTGTTAAAAGATTCATAGTTACAATTCATTTTCTTTTTCAAAAATAAATATTTTATCAAATTAATCAGCTTCGCTTTAAAATACTAAAAACATTGTATTAAGATGTTTGATTCAACCTAAACTAAAATTTACATTATAAAAAAATCGGCTATTTGGCTACAAGTAAAAGACTATATGCCTTTACATTTATTAATCAGAATAAGTATTTTATCTTGTGAAAAGATATTTAAATATTATTTTAAGTATTAATTGCGTATGCTAAATCATAACAAACCTTCCAGGGTTTTTGCATGTCAAATAAATATTCTATGAGCCAGAAAAAATATTTAATAAAACGTTTTTCGTAACATTCTGGTTATTATCTATTCTCATTTTTTAAATATTTATTTTTTGTTTGATATGATTTGAGAAAAGAAAAAGGAAGGTTAGCAACTCTGTTATATAAAAATGATTGATAACGGAATGTATGCGGCTCTACAAAACAAAGTGGTTTCTTTCTGTTTGGAAAAATAAAATACTTCAAAAACCTTGTCAGAAAAATCCATCTATTTCTATTCAATGCACCTTAAATCAATAACAATCTCATAAAAATCTATATTAGGTATTAAACATGTGACTTTCATGGTGCTATAAATTTCGATTAATCTTCGAAACTGTAAAGAAGCATTTGTCTATCTGACGATTTATAGTTTTTCGAGCAATAAAGACATTATTTTAACGGTGAATTCAAAATTTTACGTTCTCGTTAAATTGATTTTTGTCAGTTTTCTGTAGCCGATGGAAGGAAAAATATAGTTATTGCATTTACAACGGCAAAATCGATGAAAAAAAAAAGCTGCATGTGAAACATATCTCAGCCATTTAAAGTATGCTGGTATCAATATTTCAATAAATAAAATCAATGGAATGTTATAAAAAGTAATACATTGATATTTGCCTACTGGGATATAGATTTTATATCATTGAATTCTGCATACTGAAGTGAGTCTAAGACTTTATATTATAAGAAATACTTTGAAAATTGAATTGCGTTTTGTGAATTTTAATAAAATAGAATAATCGATTAAAAAGGGGACAAATTGAAATGTATGTAAAATATAAATAAAAGGAGTCCGTTAATATACCATCCAGCGTGACAAATTATAAATGTTATTAAAATAGTATTTTTAATGCATAAAATACTAAGATATAGATTACATTTTTAAAATTACATTTTAACCCTTTATACCCCGACAGTACTTTTAAGTATCACAGTTTTCTATCCCATTTGAAACACGCTCATTGCATGCATTCCCTATGATACTTTTAGGAAACAATAGTAAATACTTCCCTTGACCGTCTCTAAAAAGCAGTAGCAGTTCTAGGAAGCTAAAACTTATTTATGGGCCTATTTTGGCGCGAGTTTATGTCCAATTTGCTTCCACTTTTCCTGACAAGGCGTCCCTAACTTTTGCTCGGAAACATCTGAAATTTTAAAGGTGAGACTATCATATTTTTTTTCTTGTTTTAAATTGATCACTTGACAATATGTTACACTCTAAAAAAATTGTAAATTTATGAGCGTTTGCTCTTCAATTTTCACGGACAACATCCTTATTTGATGAAAAACGGTCTGATCCACTAAAAAAACACGGTACGGTGTAACCCTTCATTTTAGTCATGTTTCGAAAAATAATGTCACTTAACCGTGGCCGTAATATATTTTTTAACCCGCCAAAAAAGAGATTCTGTGATGATTATCTAACGTGCTACGGAACAGTAAGTAAAGTGTTATTATGTTTTGAAGTGCATTATATGTTTGCCACGTAAAATTACGGGCATGGATTTGTTTTTACGGAGTATGACTGGAATCTCTGCTGCCGGCCTCTGCCCGTAATTTTACAGGGCTATTTTTAGATACTTAGAAAATTAAGGGTAATCCACATATTCTTGCAGTTCTAGCCCATCTGTTAGCAAAAATACGGTACGACCCCATACATTTTCCACCGTTATGGTGTACATGTTGACACAAAATGATGGGCATGGATTTTTCTTTTACTGGGTATGACTGGAATTTCTGCTGCCGGCCTCTGCCCGTAATTTTACAGGGATATATTTAACAGTGTATGCAAAAAATAAAAATGTTTGTTTAATTTACGGAGCACTTTTCAAAGCGGTACTAAAGCGGTTAAAGTACAGTCGAGACTTATTTTGAACAGGATTTTTACTTAGATTTTTATCATTTGAATATATATGGTGCATAAAAACATATATATTTCCTAGGAATGCATGGATACTAGACAGGTGCATTTTGAATCAAAATAGGGGGATATATGGTATGATTTACGTATGACATTAATGAATATTAAAGACGAAAACACATTATTTTTTAATTTGGAACAAATATTATATTTTTATAAAACGAAAATTAAAAATATTAAAGATTATAAAAAACATCTAAAAAAATCTCTTAGCATTTTTATGAATCAGTTTGAGTTTCACTACAAGTACAAGTTTGCAAATTTCACTCAGATATGCTCTTCCTCTGACGATAGCGATACAACTATAGAATATTTTTCTGATGAGGAAATGCTCACTGATCACAACGAACAGCATCATCATCTAATCATATATGCATCATAATCATATATATATCACTCTATATATAATAAATCACATTAAAATAATAAGGGAAAATTGGATATAGCTTTTTTTTTTCTAAGTCTCGATTTTTTTGACCAAGCGTTATGACCCAACGGTGCTTTGAAGTACGATTTTAAGTAATTACCCATAATTAACAAAAAAAGAAAATGTTTGATTTTTAGTACATATATCTTCTAATGTATCCTAGTAATGCAAAGGAAAAAAGTTTCAAGGAGGTAGTTTTTTAAATTCATAATTTGGGATGTAAAGGATTAATATAATTTGACTTTGCTTAGTAATTTATTTACTAAACCGTATTCTAAACATAAAAGCATATATTCTTGCCACGTTTCAACATGGTAAGTATTAATTAAGTGAACGGTTTCAAACATACTACAAAAAATATCAAAAATGTAATATTTCTTACAATAGATTTAAATTTTTACCGACATGATTTATCATTTATAAATTATTATTATAATTTGTTATTTTAAATCGTATTTAAAGTATATACAAATTTCGTTTTTTTTTTTTTTTTTTTTTTTTTTTTTGTATAATTAGCTTATTTTAATGAAAGAAAAATTTATTTAAGATCTTAAGAAAATTTTACTTAAGAATGTATGAATAGTAATTATTTTTAAATAGAAACGCGTATGATTTTTAAAGATGTTAAAACCGTGCAATGAGCAAACTGTAGCACAAAAATTCTTAAACAGTATTATTTTTAAGTCTTACTCTGCTAAATACGGGCCACTATATCTTAGACTATTTTTGACTCAATACGATCTAGTTATAAATCTCTAATAGCGTTAATTTTAAATTTTTACAACAAGAGTGAAATATTTTTGTTTTTATTTGAATAAAGAAAAATTAGACATCGACTATGCGAGATGTTTCGTTTGTGAGATGTTGATTATTAATATCAAATATTACCGTTTAATAATAAAATTAAAAAAAGAGATGAAAACATTTCTTCATCGTAAAATTCATGCACATACATGAAATGACAAAAGCCGGATTTTTGACACTAATGGATTATCGAAGTTGATCTTCAGATTTGTTTGACTGTTGCATAAACAAACAATAAATCATTTCTATTTAGTTGCTGAAATAAGAGTACATTGTAAAAAGAATTATACAGGAAAAACAGTTTAGATATCCTAGATTCTATTTATTTTTTTAATCCTATTAGATATTTGTACGAAATAACTTTCTACATCTATCAGTAAAACTGTAAATTTTGATGCTTGTATAACAAAAGTAATATATAACTGACTGGCACAGCAACCCGATGCATTGTATTTGCATTGCATGATATCTTTCGATTTTGAAGTGCATTAAATTTCTTATTATCAGCAAGAAATCAAGTTTACAGTGTAAAGGAACTGAACATCACAAAACAAAATTACATTTTGCAAGTTACGTGATTTTAATTATATTAAAGTAAAAATATTTTATGAGAAAATGGTGGCATACGGACAATAACATTCCACTGTTCGATAAGATTTTGGTTAAAAATTTGAGAGCTTTCCATTATTGCCAAGCTAACGTTTGTTTACTTGTGTAACTTATCAAAGCGACCTCTTCCCCAGACGAGTATAGTAAAGATTTCTAGCATGTGTTGTATGATTTGAAAAAAAAAAACATTTAATCTGAGTATATGCCTTGTATGTATGTTCATACTCCATGCTCAATCACAGTCCAATCATTTATATCTTAAACACATTTGAAAAATATTATTTCATACGGATAAATAATATTACAATCTTTCAGATTTTCGATAATAACTTTAGTAAAGTGGAAGTACGTCATGTGAATATGCTTTGCATTGCATTTTTAAAAAGAATGTAAACTAAAAATCAATAAATCAAACAAAAAAAAAATAACGATATTTGCTCACCCTATCGGATAGCAGACGATATCTTATTGTTTACTTTTTCTTTCCTATATTTCACAAAAGAGCAATTATTTAGTTTCCAACATTAGAGAAACTTCGTTAACAGTAAAAAATATAAATAATAATAATATCTCGAAAACTAACTGAAATTGGAAAATTTTGGGAGCGTATATAATATCTTCGGATCCACGATGATTACTGGCATTAATTTCCTTGCGTTGCGTGGCATATTCTAGTAGGAGGATCAAAGACATAGTCAGATTTGTTTTTAATATGATATATACATTATCTTTTAAAATACTAAAATTATGTTTAATTCATTTGCATCAAAAAAGAAAATCGTCTACAACAACACTGAAATTAAAGTAGTTCAAAGTTATGTGTACCTTGGGCAGGAAATATCATCGGATAATAGTATCATGAATGAAATCAATAGAAGAATAAGAAATGGATGGAGTGATTTTGGGAAGAACAATATTATTCTAAAGAGTAACATACCTATTTGTTTGAAAAGAAAGGTATTTAACCAATGTGTTTTGTCTGTGCTAACTTATGGAGCAGAAACATGGACGCTAACAAAACGGATGGTACAAAGATTGCAAACAACACAAAGAAATATGAAAAGATGTATGCTATGTATAACTAGAAGAGACAGAAAAAGAATAACCTGGATAAAAAGTCAAACAAAAGTTTTTGACATCATTGAAATAATTAAACGGCTAAAATGGAAATGGGCTGGACCCATTGCAAGAAGATAAGGCAATAGATGGAGCACAAACACCTTAGAGTGGTATCTCAGAGATGTAAAACGACCAAGAAGACGACCTCAAGTAAGATGGAGTGATGAAACCAGAAAAGTAGTCAATGTAAATTGGATGACCAAAGAACTAGACAAGAAAGATTGGAAAAATCTGGGGGAGACCTACATCCAGCAGTGGATTGAAAATGGTTGTTTATGATGATGATGATATACAGTATATTTTTTATTATTCGACGCCCATTGAACGAAGATTATTATGCATAACTGATATGGTCGAATAAATGGCTTATTAAAAGATTTATTTTATCATGTTTTTTTTTTATATCTCCTATCATTTATCCGACCGTACTAATTATGTTTCATAATTTTTTATTGGTGAAATAAATGACAGATAGTAGAGAATATACTGCATAATATACACACACGTACACATACATAAAGGCAGTATTTTAAATTTATGTTTTTGAAAAATTTATCTTAGAATTATTTTTATAATGCCAAATTTTTCCCATTGCAGTCAACTTAAGTATACTTAATCAAGTACAATCAACATAAGAATGTTTGAGAAAGATGATGTTAACCCTATACTGGACAATGAGGCATATGTGAAACAGAAATTAACCTTTAAGAAATAAATTCAGTTCCTGTGTATCACTATATTTAAATAAAAATATATGCCTTATGCAATCACAGAAGTCTGCTCTTAAAAAAGGTGAACAATTACTTTTTAAGTTCGTGGTATCTGATCTTAAATATGAGTATAAAAAAACATATTCCAAAAAACATAATCGAGCAGTTTAGTGTTAAGTTACGGAAAAGAGAAAAAAATCTTATTTACATAGATGAAGGGGGAAAAGCAGAATGTTAGACATAAAAAAAAGACAAAAAATATATATAGTCTTTCATAAAAAAAAACTTACTTTACATTTTTCAGATGGATAAAAAAAATTCTAATAAAAATAGCCAAATTATGAATTCAAACATTTTATGAATATTATTTTAGGGCATAAAAAACATTTATGATGTGATGCATAAAATTTAGATTTACATTTTAAGCCTAAAATAATATTTTCCAATATGAAAGTTTTAAAATGGAAAATGATATTTAAAAGCTATGCGTATTTACATATTTTAAGCATTTGAAAATATAAATGACAAATTAGCCGTTACAGAATTTTAAAATGGGTTTGAAGTATTTTTCAGTAAAAAGTGTTAGAAATAATACCTTATATATTTTTAGTTCCAACGCGTTAATTAAACTTTCAATTTTCTGGGATCTTAACGAAATTTTATTTCGTATTTTGCCCCCAGAAAATATTTACTGTGATGAACTACTGTAACTAATTATTTTTTAGATTAGACCTAAATTACTCTATTCTCTAACCGTAAGATATACAGGGTCCGGCAGTATTTGAGAACAAAATCATGCCTGCAGATAAACAGGAACAAAGACTAAAAATAGAGAATTTTTTACATTTTAAAGTTCTGTATAAGTGACCACACACAATGAAGGCCTGAAACTACTGGCCGGCACTGGATCTGCACACTATCGAAGCCGACTGTAGACAATAGCGAGATGGGTGTTCGGAATGTTTGGCATTCCATACATAAGGAGTGCCCTGAGATCCACAACACTGTTGTGTTCATGCCTATTGGAGTCCCTCTCAACTACGCTCCATGCGTAATAGTACATCAGGTTATCTCCTAGAAACCTTCGTGCCACAAGTTGAGGATGACATGATCATGAAAGTTTTTAGCCTACTAATATTGGGTTGAAATGGCTATATGGGATGGTGCAGAGTCTTATTGAAAAATGAACGGCCGTCCACGTGCTATAGACGTAAGCTAGAGCTTTAACACCTCCGTATAAGCAACAACCGGAGTTCGTTCTGGCACATGGAAAAAAGAAATGTGACGGTATCAGGTTGCCTTCGCTGCTCACGACCCCCCAATTTATCATTGAGGCTTGAACTTTTCTGTGCATGACGGTCGGAACCTCTTAATGGATTTTACACAGCCACTGATGTTTTTCTTTCTAGTTCTGCCTTCTGTGCCTAGACAAATTTTTTTTCTCATCTGAGAAAAACCCCAGCATTTCTGTCTCTGCAGGATGTTTCATCTTGTTCAGGAGACACTTAGCACTGATCCGGCATTAGTTCCTGGTCCTCTTGGACAAGAACTGTCCTCTCCTCATCATATAGACTTCTAACGAAGGTCCTCATGAACCACACGTCGAATGGTGTCATTATGAACCTCCATCTACCTAGCGAGTGCCCCATGCACTTCCCCGACACGACTGACAAATCTCGGTACCCTCATTAAGACTGATTGCCGACAATGTCGTTTATTCTGAGTAATGGTGTCTACATCAAAATTGACAGCCTTCAGTTTGCTACTTAAGTTAAAGGCGAATGACCAGACGAGTTTTAATAAAGTGACCTTCTCTGAATCAGACTACTCACTTTAGCCAAGGAGACGATGACAGCATGCATCTTCATTTTCTGAGTTTGTCTAGGTTCTGCCATGTTTACATGCAACAGAGAAGGATTTGTAACTATGACGTTTGACGTACAGGGTGGTATTTCACCTACAATGGGTGTTCATAAATATCTGCTGCACCTTGCAGTACGGTATATGGTTTCATTAAAATATAAAAGTATGATGTACTATATATTTTTTAATTTTCTTTTGAATGATGTGAATTATAAAAATTTCATAATAATATTTTTGTAACATAAAAATGCATTTATATTAATAAAAAACATTTTTTTGTCTTCTACCGAACCTAGAGTTCCAGAAATTTGGTTGCGGATGGCCGAAGACAATTCCGAATGTAAATGAGGCTCAGATGTTTTGTTCTTTTATTAGATTTTTTTTTCTTTTATATTGAATGGAAAAATTCGCGTATTTCTCCGATTTTCCAAGTTCGCGGTTAAAGATCCTCTTACGCTGAAAATGAGGACTCTTTTTTATCAACGGTTTTTAACTTGATACCTTATGTATACAATGGTATATTTTATATTCCTGTATCGAGAGTACTCTGAAGAACCATATATATATATATATATATATATTAATAATATAATAAAATTTCACCCTTTTATCTTACTAAAACTATTCCAAATTCTTAATATCTACCCTTTTTTACCTATCATTAATAATATCTTAAATATCTTTTGTCTTTTATTTCATGCCTTTAAACCTGCGTATTCTTTAATTATTATTCTAAAAACCTTAATCCGTTCGTAACTTACTTCTTATAAAACCACTAATTTACTTTCTTTCATTTATTTCTGAGACTAAATTCTTTTTCTGTCAATGTTTTTAATATTTTTGTTCTATGATGTTCCATATCCCATAATTCCTTGCCAGCTTCCCGCCAACATTTTGTTTAAGTTATAAATCTGACGCCGTGAATATTAAGTCCATTCATCTACGTCAAGCGTACTCCTCCTCCTCCCAGAGCTCGTCGTATCGTAGCCTGTCTCCCGCCCGACCTCCTGGCTTTTTCAATGGAGTTGGTTTTTTCACTTGTAATGTATCCGTTCGCGCCCTTTTTCTTTGAGTATTTATACTGTTGCATCGGCTAGGAGCCCAGATTTTTTTACGTTTTTCGCTTGTTTAATAACAAGCCGTCACTTGGGGTGAATGACTTTTAATTTGTGATATTCTGTTAGTATTTAACATCATACAATTTATTATGAATTGATACAGCTATATTTCGAGAGCAAATGACTAGTCTACTAGAATTGGCATAATGTATGTCTGCCAAATAAACAACGTTTAAATTTGCGATGCCTCTATTATTTATTGAACGGGAAATTCTTCCAATGTTTCTTCAGTCTGCCTTCTATTCGCCACCACGACTGTGCTCCAGTTGTTCTCCGGAATAACGGAGGATTACAAAGCTTTTGGTATTGATTACTACACTACATTTACGTCGATATATAGGACTGTCGCCGGAATGTCATACAAGGGAGTATCAATAAGTTTTTGCCCTCATATAAAAATAATTGAGTGAAATTTATGAAATTGCTACATTTTATTTTCCCTTTTCTATACAGTCACCGCGCACAGTAACACATTTCTGCAAACGGTATTTCAAAGAGGGAGGAAGGGTATATTCCAGGAGTCGCGATAGTAGGCCCAAATGGGGCACTTTTATAACTTTTGAGGACCCCCCTCATGTGACATATTGTTGGAAAGGCCTATGATCAGCCTGGGACACTCCCTCCCCCCCTCTTTGAAATACCGTTTGCAAAAATGCGTTACTGTGCACGGTGACTATATAGAAAGGGACTAATAATATATAGCAATTTCATAAATTTCACTCGATTATTTCTATGTGAGGACAAAAACTTATTGATACTCCCTCGTATATTAATAATTTGAACTTATGCAAATTTTTAAAAACTTTAAGAAAAGATAATTTGCTGACGACTGAAATGAAAGTTCTTGAGAGGGATTTTGTCGGTGTTTTGTTCCTAAAATAACCTTTGATCCACAAAAGGTCTGTTGCAATTATGTCCTTGTTCCTTCGTAAGTACGAGATAAGTGCAAACGTTTCAGCAACTTTTTTGCGCATTCGACTTTAGTATAATTCAACTGGGTCTCCGGAATTTATTTATTGTGTTTATTTTAGAATTTTACATTAACTTTATTGCATTTCTTATGTTGTCCATTACTGAAATCGAGATATACCACCATAACTTTTAGCGAGCATTCCTGCCAAAAGCTTAAATCCTGGTGACATGAAATCCTGATGAGACAGCTGAAGAAAGAACTCGATAGAAAGAGCCTATTTTGTGAATAACCGACTGGAGCGCAAATCGTTTAATACAGTTTTGCGAACAACATAAATTCGACAATTTTGTCTCAATTAGGCATGGATTTAACACCAACAAGAGCTGTATCAACGAAAGCAAGTTGCTGAAATGATTTGGAGAGCGATTAATCGGCAGAAAATGGGCTTCACTCTATACTTCAATATTCAGGCAGAGTACTTTACGCCGACGAGACAACATTTTTCTGAATTCTAAAGTTTTCGCTTTAAAAGGTGACAAAACCTTCTACTTAAGATTATTATTTCCAAATTGCAATCTTCGCCTTGTTGAACTGCAGTAAAATATGGCGATAGTTACTATTCGAAAATAGTGGTGCTCGATCAGAGAATTTCCTGAACAAGCGACCACACTTCGTTTTCGTCGTAACCGCTTGTTTTTCTGTTCAATTTGGTATGAACCTTTTCTTCTGATATTTAATATTAAGCTTTTTAGTGATTGTCTTATGTAAGTGGCCGGGTGAAACACTGAATTTGGCAGCCGTGGGATGGATTAATACTTGGTCGTTTTTGCCAAACAGTCGTTTCAACTACTGTAACATTAGCTTCATGAGTTTTGGGGCCTTTCTGCCCGATCTCAGTTGTCTTTTGGCAGGGAGACCCTTGTAGTAACATTGTAGAAACTCGTATATAGTTCATTTGGTGATATTTTCGGTAAGAAATAGTTCACGATGAACTTGTTCCCATGATGAATATTGCATTCTTAAAACTTGTACACACGCGTGTACGCCGGCATTCCTTTTTCGACTCCATTCTCAGAAAACACAGATTATTTAATGAACCCTCGGCTAACGGGAGTGCCCTTATATACGATAACCAAACATTTCACACGCAGGTTTCGCATGATTCGTATTCCTTTGCTATTTCATAACTGCAAAGTTTGTGCGGATTTCTAGAAAACAGTCCTTATAATGGAGTTTTTTAAATAAAAATTTGCGTTGCATGCTAAGTAATAAAAACAATAAATCATTTTTATCGTGGCAAATAAATTAACAAGGAAAATAATTCTACCGTTAAAAGACAAGATTAAGGATTATAAATATTTTAACTTCTCCCGAAAACGAAATAACATACTAACAAATAACAAATTCTCAAATTCTTTATTTTTTCATAGAGCTTTTTAGAGATCTCTTTAAATAAAACAGAATAGAGAAATAAGTGTCATTAGAATTTATCACGCCGAACTTTCTTGCTTAAAGGCATTTAAAATATCTCCTTTGATTAAATAAAAATTATTTACTTAAAAACAACTTCGTTGAAAAATCAGAAATGTGATGCTAACTTTTTGAAAATAGCTGGTTCTTATGAAAATGGTAATCTGTTTCTTCTTTTCATAATCGATGCAATTCTTGATATTGTTTTTAATAATAATCATCATTTTTATTACCGCCATACTCTAACTTTATGTAAAAAAAGATATCAGAAATATCATTTAATTATATTAACTATTATTTTAATTGCATTAACTATATCAACTTAATTATTTGTGTTGCTGTGAAATTTTCGAAATAATTTAAGAAAACTATCAATGAAGAAATGGTTTTTTTTCAGTAATATTATTTCGCTGAGAGTTTTTCGCTTCTGTTTTTTTTTTTTTTTTTTTTCCAATAAAAATAACTAAATTAATCATATAAAGTAGAAAATGCAAAAAGTATTTTGCGCTGCAGTAATTTTTTTTTTGTCAATAAATAAAGAAAAAAAATCTAATAATGTAATATGTCCAAAATACGCCAAAATAAAATTATCTAAGTTTATTAATAAGTGGAAAATGTAGTCGTTTTTTACACCAATAACTTTTGCGTGAATTCTTGGAATTTCCTCAAATAAGAAACAATCATTTCTTTAAATATACGAGTTGGAACCCGTCAAAATTTGACGAATTAAAATGTTTAGAATGAAACTGTTAGATCGAATTTATAATAAACCTACAAAAATAATTACAATAAAAAAAATAAGCTTGCATTGGTTGTCTAACTCTTAAAACAAATAAGGTTTTTAACCTAAAATTACCAAAATATTACTTCCACAAATTTCAACTGCTTAAATTATTGAAAAATTAAACTGTATTAGAATACGTAATCAAGATGAGTAATTATGCTTGAAGTTATCGATTGAGGCTCTTATATTTGTTTTTACGGGATGAAAAATCAGTAAAAAGGATTTCGCTTTGTCACATCATAAAAATTTCCCCCATAAAATCTAAACTGTACGTTATTTTCACATTCTCAAAATTTACATACGCACCACTCAAGTTCACAACTTAAAAGTATTTTAACGCGCAATACATTATTAATGAATGTATTCCCAAACTTAAAGTCACGTTTGTCCGATACAACTTTTCATGTGAACATTAGCACAAACTTTAAGTTCTTATCTCAGTACCCACGAACATTTACCATTCTGAAATTAGCCTTTAGCTGCCATAGTATTAGCCATTTAGTATTTGGTTAAATATTTAGTTTTATAACAGAAAACGATTGTTTTGTTTTAAATATGGCATCATTTTTACTCACTGAATCATTTTGCCTAGCGTCTAAAACTCAGTATCAGAGTAATGTAAAAAAATTGAAATATCTTCTTCAATCTTTTGATTTATGAAAAAGAATGCGTTTTTTTTTTTTGTTGTTGTTTTTTTTTTTTTTTTTTTTTTTTTTTTTTAACGGCTGACGTCATTTTCTGTTCCAAAATTAGAAAAAAGTCACCTTTATTTGTAATGTGAAAATGACATCAATAAGGATATAATCAATAAAAATAAACCATGCCTATTTTCCCTTTACTTTTAATAGAAATGGAATACTTCAGTTGCCACAATTAGAAAATTGGTACTAAGAACTATAAAAAAAATTAATATCTCAAAAATAAATTAAGATACAGCTTTCAAACAAATTACAGTTAAAAGTACATTTTTTTTCCTATACGACGGTGTAAAAATTGAAACTGTGGGATGTTTAGAAGTTTAAAAATTTGTAGTAACGAAAATTGCAAAACCGAAATTTCATTTCAAATTTCGAAGTGTTGCCTTTCACAGAATGACGTATGCGTTACGCACAGATATGCTTATCCTTTATAATATAGGTTGGATAAATGTAGCGTATCAGTCAAATCATGGCATTCTCAGTAATATGCATTTTGTAAAACATAAGACAATTACCGAGTAATAATTACAAAAACAAAGGATATTTAAAAATCCCTGTCATTTAAATTAGTGTTTCCCAAAGTTAAAAATTATATAAAATGAAATTCTATTGATATTTTTCTCATACTTTTATTATCATACCTAGTTAAATATATACCTTTACATTCGTCTTGTACAGTGCGGGGGAAAATGTGATCACCCCCTACTTATTCTGTTGCCAAATAATGATTTTAAAAAGATACCAATCGACTATAAATAATGTCTAATATTCAATACAATGCATAAATCAGACTTCAAGAGCCGTCCACGTATTAAACATAGCACAAACTGAAATTTTTCAAATGGTAACATCCAGTTTTTATACTTTATTTAAGTTCCTTGGATCAAAGCAACCCAGAAAATTATATAGCTTATGCACTTTATCTTAAATCTCCTTAGAGTAGTTTTAAGAGAAAATTATTTTACTATCATCCATGAATTTAAAAAATTAAAACTTACACCTTACATGCACATATAGCAATAGCATTCAATTATTAAACAGAAAAATTTTCCGTAAATTTTAAATATAAAATATTTCACAATAAATAGAAGATAATATTCTATATTTTTTTCCTGGTTTTTGTACTAAAATTTTCTTTTGTGTTATTCAAATGGTATTAGAAGAAGACACAGGCATGTCAAACACACATAACTTACATTTAGCCTACCGGCACCTTATCTGTAGGCTACCAAGCAATTTAACTGTGCTTAATTCAGTTATTCGAACACGCATAGTAGAAATACGCATTACATGAACACACATGCATCAACCGTGGTCTTAGAGATGCAAAATATCAGAAAAAGTGCATGCAGACAGATCTAACTCAATTTCAAGTTTTGGTTTTAACTAACGGTGAATACAAAGGTAACCTAAAGGAATGTTGTAAAATAAGGGATCTTGATAATGTTTATGATATTTTTTCTTCTAAAGGTTTACGTGTTTTATACCAAAAGTAATACTTTATTTTACTTCTCTTCGATTTTAAACACTCTACTATAAAAATAAAATGGCGTATTATTAAATATTAAAAAATGTACAATAAAATGAATAAAATATGACGATAACTAAGTACAGTCAAGAATTAAAAAAACACAATTTGAAAAAATAGATTTAATAGCTCTTAAATGGATAGCTTTGAAAGTGACATGAATTATCACTTTCATGCAAGGAAAAGCTTGAAATGTCAATCAGGCTTTTTACTTGCACCTAACTTTATCGAACATATAGATTTTGAATTGAAGCACTTGAATATTTTTAATATTTAGATTAGTAAGCGTGCCATTGTTAATGAGCTGTGTGTGATCTTTCTTTCTTTTATTTCAATTTTTTGCCGATAGATATATTACCAGGTGAAGGACTTCTGCTGAAAATAATTTGAAAGGTATTTTTGCCCATCTTATTTTCTCTCGTAGGTATGGACGAAGGCCGGCTCTCTTGCGTTCATATTTACTTTACTTTAAAGTTTAATTTAACTTTGTTTAATTTGAATAACATGGCTATTATATTTTAAATTGTTATTTCAAGTTTTATTTGGTTTGGTTTAAGTTTCTGTTTTTACCTTTTTTTATTTTCGCATTTTGAGTTATGCTTTTTTTTGCTTTTTAATACAGTATTTTATATTTTTAAATTGTTTTTTTAATGTAACGCTGGTTCATGTTTCGAAACCTACAATTTCTTATAGTACGGGGGAGGTAGATAATTCTGCCTCTCCGTCCACTGAATAAAAAACAGTCTTATAGCCTATGTAGTTTTAATATTTTAATGTTCTGAATGTTTACAGTTAATTGTTATGGAATTTTTTTATACATCTTCTTTCGAAATATTTAATGTGTTATAAATTTCATTTTTTGATTAAGTATACTTTTCTTGCTTATCTTATGAGCTGCTTTTGCGCCTGTTATGCAACAATTATCATTAAAAATATTTAAATTATGTATATATATATTATTCACATATCTAACGGATAAGTAAATTACCCATATACATATACAATATTCACATAGGGGTAAGTAGGGTAAAATCAGATAACTTATCATTAGTTGCTTCTTAAAGTTAGAATTTCAAATATAATTTCGTGAAACTTAGCATAAATATTCGGAAATTTTTTAAGCAAATTTTTTTAAGTGTGTTTCCAAAGCGCATTTTGTTTCGCTACTAATGTCTGGGATAATGTCGGGAATGAATGCCTGGGATATAGCAGTTTGAATTTCTACGGTGGCTGACATTTTGTAACAAGACAGCGGATTAAAAATAACAGATTCTGCAGCAATCATGTTCACAGCTAATTTATGTTTTGGCAACCGTGGTTTCTCCCAAATTTAATTTTATTATTGTGACTATTGTTGCAACTCTCATACTCTTGAAACTACATAGTCATATAAAACGACGTCATATTTAAAAGAAAAAAATATATTGGTATTCATAACAAATTCACACACACTCATATACATAGATGTAACAATGTCTGCCAGCGTCAAACTGACTCCTAGCTTGGCCGTATTTGTGGCAATATCACCACATTTGGCAACAGAAATCGGTCGCTATGAATGAAGACAGTTTAACGATATAGTTGAATAATTACTCAAAATTACCATTCTTCAGTATCGAATATTTGAGATTTGGACTGAACATTATCATTCTGAAAAGTGAATGATACTATTTAAAAAATGAAAATTTATGCAATTTTTAATAAGTAGGTAACTTCCGAGGGATACCTTATGCATACTATTAAATAGTAGACATTTTCCCAAGTCATTTGGTACTTATGTGTTTTCATATGATTATTTGCTGAAGAACTAGTAGAGATTAGTGCATAGTATATAATATTAAAAAGAGTACATTAACCCTTTATCTACTGACGGTACATATAAGTACCATTAAAATAACTTTTTATAAAATTCATTTAACAGATTTATTAGTTGTAATACAGTTTAGAACGTGTTATAGATATATTACTCTATCTTGTACCAAAAGCATTATTGGTTACACAAAACAAACATATTTTTAAAAAGATGATTTCTTTTGCCTTTGCACTTTTCGACTTCCTTGGCGTTGGGGGAGGGGGGGGGATTTTTCAATTCGGAAATATTTCTATATTTCTATTGTAAGAACATTATATTTGTACATTTCTTAATTTAAGAAACTGCTAAGAAAAATATTTAAAATAAAAGATTTTATTGGGGGTTATAAATATTGCACAAAATCCCTATAAATTCAAATTTAATTAATCCGTCTAAATCCTTCAATATTTCTATAATCCTTCAAAAAATGATTAAATGATTATGTAAATCTTTTAATGTAGTTTAAACAATTCACGAAAAGGCTTTAGAAGATAAAATTTTCATGAATTCATAATTCAGTACATAAAGGGTTTTTAGTAATACACTTTTCTACCAAGTTTGTACATGAGCGAGGGCGAATGCATGAAATAAACAGAAACTAATCTTCCTAATTTAAAACGCCAATAATTAGATTTCTAATTTGTGTATGTATTTATAACCAAATAAATCATTTTTCTATTTATAACAATACCAGTCTCTCATAAGGCATTCTCAATCTTAATATGCTTAAACAGATATTACTTAATCTATTACTAGGTAAAAATACGTTATTTTGCATTACAAGTTATTTTTACAATCACTAGGGGGCTCTGCCCCCAACGAGCTACGCTCTTCAACCCCCGTTCAGACAGCGCAGACTCTAAAAGTACGCTAATTTGATCGGGTTTAAAAAGATTTCGGAAGATTGCATTATAATTTAAAAAACAATGGCGATCTCCCTATAAACGGATTTCTATTCATTCTCTTTGACTGGGGAATTTTAAGGCCAAATCCGCTGCGGTACTAGATTAACCCGTCGACCAATTTCGCCAAATTATATAAATCGCCAAAGCACTCGCCAAATTATACAAATTGACATCATTTTTATTTTAAATAACGAAAGAACAAATAAATTAGTGCAACATTAATAAAAATACAAATAAAACGTCGAAATAAAAATAATTTTATGACGTAGACACGTGTAACTTGCTTAAAGTCAAGTTAATGTGACATTTACGATCAACCATTATTGGCATTTAATCTTATAGTTTGGCGAATGATAGGTTTTTGGTCGACGGGATAACTAAGTAGTACCAAAAATACATATGTCAATCGCTGTTTTCGTCTTTCATTAAGTAAAATAAGATAAACATTTCAAAATAAGCTAATATAAAAGGAATTAAGTAAACAGAATCTTTGTCTCCCGGTATTTTTCAACAAAGCGAAAAGAAAGTTCTTTTAAATAAGACATTCTAAATTAATCGTTTTTAATCTGACGTAATTTTGACCAAACTATTCTTTCTCTTTTTAATATTCACGTGAAAATACTTGTGTTAGAAATGAAATATTATTTGCGCTTTCCTAACAAAAATAGTTGAAAAATATCCTCTCAAAATATCAAATAAATGTCTAGCGCAATTTCTAAATTAAACCGTTTTGTAATATTATTTTGTGTTCAATTTATGTAATAACTGTAATGTGACGTAAATATGACGTAATTTCTCCTATTTAAGACTTCTAACGCATGTTAATAAATTTATTATTTTACAAATTCCTTTATCTCTTAACATTCACCTGTAATTATAGTTTTTATGACGTAGTTTTTAATAAGTTCCTGCTTTTTGTACATAATTATTTAATTCTAATTCAAAATGTTTTTTTTTCTGTTTATAATAGTCACGTGTAAATAAATTTTTAATTTATTACGCGTATAAATATTTTTTTTTTTGAAGCAAACATTATTGTTTACGCTGTTTATACAGTTGGCAACAGTTTAAATTAATATCACTTTCTAAAATCTCTCTATTCTAAAAAAAAGTAACTACCGCTGTCACCGCCGCCGCCGCCGCCGGTTTTGAATTTTTTGCGACCGGAGGTCTTTCTTCGTTAATATTGAGAAAAATAATGCATACAAAAATGTGAAAATCAGTGGTTTTATACAGAAATGTTTGATAAACACGCTGATGCAGACAGTTTTCAAATCGAAGAATTATTTTAAGAGATATTTAATGCTAAAGTTGGACAAAATCGTTCCACTAAAAAAGTTTTATAGCAGCAAAAACTATACATGGCAGTGTAATCATTTTTAGACCATTTTATGCGTTAGAATGTGCCGGAGTGCAGATTGCATTAATTTTTTTTATTTTGACTCATTTTTTCAGGTTTTATTTCTATTTTAAATTCAAATTTTCAGCATTTCTAGAGATATTTTTTACAGATTTCAGAAAATTGTACTAATTTAAACTGTTGCCAACTGTATAAAAAGCCCAAGCAATAATGTTTGCTTCAAATTAAAAATTTATTTACACGTGACTATTATAAACAGGAAAAAAACTTTCAAATTAGAATTAAATAATTATGTATAAAAAGCAGGAACTTATTAAAAATTACGTCATAAAAAGTATACACGTGAATTTTAAAAGAGAAAGGATATTGTAAAATAATAAATTCAGTAACATGCGTTAGAAGTCTTAGGAGAAATTACGTCATATTTACGTCACATTATAGTTATTACATAAAATGAACACAATATTGCAAAAAAGATCAAATTTAGAAATTGCGCTAGACATTTATTTAATATTTTGAGAGGATATTTTCAACTATTTTTGTTAGGAAAGCGCAAATAATATTTCATTGCTAACAAATGTACTTTCACGCGAATATTTAAAAGAGAAAGAATAGCTTGATAAAAATTACGTCAGATTAAAAACTATTAATTTAAAATGTCTCATTTAAAAGAACTTTCTTTTCGCTTTGTTAAAAAATACCAGGAGACAAAGACTCTGTTTACTTAATTCCTTTTATATTAGCTTATTTTGAAATGTTGTTACACGTGTCTACGTCATCAAGTTATTTTTATTTTGACGTTTTATTTGTTTTTTATTAATGTTGTACGAATTTATTTGTTCTTTCGTTATTTAAAATAAAAATTATGTCAATTTGTATAATTTGGCGAGTGGTTTGGCGATTTATATAATTTGGCGAAATTGGTCGACGGGATAATCCAGTAGTACCGCAGCGGATTTGGCGTTAAAATTCCCCAAACAAAGAGAAATGAATAGAAATTCGTTTATAGGGAGATCGCCACTGTTTTTTAAATTATAATTCAATCTTTCGAAATCTTTTTAAAGCCGATCAAATTAGCGTGCATTTAGAGCCTGCGGTGTCTGGACGGGGGTTGGCGAGCGTAGCTCGTAGGGGGCAGAGCCCCCTAGTCTGTAAAAAATATCTCTAGAAATGCTGAAAATTTGAATTTAAAATAGAAATAAAACCTCAAAAAATTAGCCAAATTAAAAAAAGAAATACAATCTGCACACCGGGAACTTCATACGTATAAAATGATAAAAAAATCATTAAATTCCCATGAATACTTTTTGCTCCTATAAAACTTTTTTACTGGAACGATTTTGTCCAACTTTAGCATTAAATATCTCTTAAAATAATTCTTCGATTTGTAAACTGTCTGCATCAGCATGCTTATCAATCATTTCTGTATAATACTGCCGATTTTCATATTTTTGTATGCATTATTTTTCTTAATATTAACGAAGAAAGACCTCCGGTCACAAAAAATTCAAAACCGGCGGCGGCAGCGGTGACAGCGGTAGTTACTTTTTTTTTAGAATAGAGAGAAACGTCTTTGTTTTTAATAACATCTCTTATTTAATTCTTAAAATCAAGCTTTGATAATGCGAAGTTATTCCAGTGTTTAATAATACCTCTTCGACGTATTATTAAATGGTTTTATGAAGGAAAAGGATTTAATGAAGAAAAAGTTCAATTCATGTGGAAAAGTTTGAATAATTTAAGAAAACTTTAAAATCCATCTTTTGCTGAAATCTTTTAAATTCTTGAAAAAATTTTGTACTTATTTGTTATAGCGCCCAATACTAACGGTTATGCCAAGGTTATAAATTCACCAAGATCATCGCCAAGCTTACATGTGTGCGTCAACATATGCTTCAAACATTCATATACGTCAATATATAAGGAATATTTTCATCATATATTATATATACGGAATATTTGCATCTTATATGCATCTTATACACGTGTCACATATCATCGAAGACGGTAGTATTCCGAGTGAGCAGCCTTAAGCCTAAAATCGTATCGTATCGTATCGTATCGTAGAATTCGCAGATGGCGGAACTCATATATACAGCTAACTCGACATCAAAGAAAATGCGAAAAGCCGCCTGTTAATAACTCAGCAAATATAGGTCGTATTGTTCTGATTTTTTTAAAACAGTCTTATATCTGCAATCTAATCCTATTCTGAATTTTTTACAATTCTACGTACAGTATAATTTCAGATCTGTAAACCCATTTTGAAAGCAATTTCGATGGTGTAAGTTTGTCTTTTTTTTCTCCGAAACGGTCTAGATTTTTTTTTAAACATTAATATATAAAATGAATCTGTTTTTGATGAAGTGGATAAGACTAACCTAGTATCTAGGAAAACTCTTAATTTTTATATAATCTGAATGAAAAATTGGACTTCTTAGGATCGCGGATTGCATGTTATTCTATGGGCTAGCAGACAGAACGTTGCACATCGGTTTTGCGCAGTTTAGGTCACAGTTAAAAATCTTAATATTGGCAATAAATCTTTTTTAAAACTACAAAAACAGTTTATTATGTGCTTTAAAATACTTAGACCGATTTTTTAAAATGGAGCAGTATTTTGTAATTATGTGTATTTTATTTCATTGTTATTCATAGTAAGTAAACATTTTTTAAGGAGAAAATATTTCACATTTTAAAAAAAAATTCTCGAATCGAAATTCGATATTTATCGAAAATTTTCGTATCGAAATGAAAATTCATCGCGTTCGCCATAAGACTTCGCCATGTATCACTACGCGATACGCGAAGCTGACTGAAGAAATAAGAAATATCAAAGATCTTGAAATGATATTCCAAGGGGAGAAAGTGAGTACAATTTCTAATTATCCAGACAGCATTCTTTGCAACCGATCCTTTCTAATTAGTATAATGTTCTGAATTGTTTTTATTTTCAACAATACTTATAACTGTTTTCCTTACAAAATAACGTTCATGTGTGGCTTAGGTATTTCTTGTGATATGTGAGTGTAATACAGATAGATTACTAATTTAATTTTGTGTTTTGAGTTTTCTTTTAAAGACATTAAACAAAATTTTTCATTTTTAAAGAACGCACAATTTAAATAAAAGGTATGACGAAATCAAAATTAAGATTTCTAATCCCGTTTATAAAATGATTCATTTGCGAAACGTTTCTAATAACATTATAAACGAAAACTGTCTTAAAATGACATCTTTTTCGAAATATGGGTATCTTTCGTTTATTTTTTTTTTATATATAACTCTTTTCAGCTTCAAAAATTAAAGCATCGTAGTATTTTATTTTTATAAAATTAAACCTAAAGGAGAAAAAAAATTCTTATTGCCGTTTATCTCTGTAACAAAAGAAAACAGAAAAAATAAAAAACAAAAAAAACCCTGAAGCATTTCTTTTAGGCTAATTGATTACAGCCATGGGTGCAAGACCTTCAGTCTCAGGACTGATTTCAGTCTTGGACATATTTTTGACTGATAGTAAATTCTACTTTATGTACTTAACTTTCCGTCTACCAGACGGGTCCATTGGACCCGACAGCAATATTTAATGTAAATTTTTCTCATGAAAAATAGCATTCAAAGTTTCGCGATTACATGACTTTTCCTGCAATTGTCTCCTCTATGTATATGCAATTGCGATTAAAATTTTGTTCGAAATTTTTTACCTATTTTTAATTTGTTTCATTGTTTACCACGCGGGTCCATTGGACCCAACATTAAAACAAACGTAATATACTGTTGCTTTCTTTTTCTAGGGTTGCCATAAATCATGAGGAGGAACAGGGTTACCATAATTGGCTGTTTATCGCCCATTTGGCGATGGATTTTTAGCGCCAATCTCGCCAAATTTGGCGACTTTATAATGAAGTTTTGAGAACATTCTAGACTGATCTAGTAAACTTCGTGCTCTATATATAAAAGGTTACTTCTGGTTCAGAGAGTCATTTATCAACAGACACAGTTAGTGAGCGAATGGTGTCTATTGATGTTTTTGAGTCTTTTCATTTAAAATAGGACTTGATATTTGAAGACAAGTAATAAGTGTAGTTTGTACGTGCTTTGTTATTTTACAAATATTCATCATTTTCTTATTTCCTAACTTATTTTTTGTTAAAAACTGAATTGAAGATGAACAGAAAAAAAGTATTGACTCAAGAGGAAATTCAAAAAATTATGGAAAATCCGGACGATATAGAATTCGACACCGATGATGAAAATCTGTCGTCTGATGAAGGTGAAGTAGATTATGTTGAAATACATAATGAAATTTCTGATTCCTACTCAGAATCTGATAATGATTCCAATGAAGTAAATGTAGCAACCACAAGTACTTCAAATTCTACTTTTGTTTCCAAAAATAATTCACAGATCTGGTATAAGAATGAAGTTGCCAGACCACAAGGAAGACGTACTGAAATCAATATTTTACGTGAAAAATCTGGACCTTCAAGATTTGCAAATCGTGAAGTGGATTCCATATCATCCTCATTTCTTATCTATTTCCGAAAAAGACTTTTGGAAATTATAGTAAAATGGACAAACGCGGAAGGCAATAGAGTATTCGATAAAGAGTGGAAACCTATAGATATTATAGAACTTAAAAAATTCATCGGACTTTTATTACTTATTGGAGTATATAAATCGAAAAATGAAACAGTAAGCGAACTTTGGAGCATAAAAAATGGAAGACAAATATTTCGGGACATTATGAGTCGCAATAGATTCACAAGTATATTACGTGTCATAAGATTTGATGATGCTGTTGAGAGGCGTAAAAGAAGATCAACTGATAAATTAGAGCCAATAAAAGAATGCTTTGAATTGTGGAATAGCTATTTACAAGACCCTTATATTCCTAATTGGTCTATGACTGTCGATGAGCAATTAGTTTCTTTTCGTGGAAAATGTCCTTTCCGTCAGTATATGCCATCTAAACCTGGAAAGTATGGATTGAAGTTCTGGGTTATTTGTGACAGCGTAACATCGTATGCTTGGAAACTGGAACTATATACAGGAAAAAATGAAGTAAGAGAATCTCATCAGGGAGAAAATGTAGTTAAAAGATTGACGAAGGAAATTGAAAATTCTGGTCGTAATATTACATGTGATAACTTTTTTACGTCATATGCATTAGCAACACATCTTACTTCAAAAAAATTATCTCTTATTGGAACAATTCGAAAAAATAAACCTGAATTACCCGCTGTGTTCACAAATCCAAAACATCGTTCTGTATATTCTACTTTATTTGGGTTTCAAGAGAAGGCGACCATCATCTCTTACTGTCCCAGAAAAGGTAGAATTGTTACTTTGCTAAGCACAATGCATAACACTTATGATATTGACAACAGCTTAGAAAAAAAGCCACAAATAATCCTAGATTATAATAAAACCAAAGGCGGAGTAGATACGATGGACAAAATGGTAAGAGCATATAGTGTGAAACGCATGACACGTCGGTGGCCTTTGATTGTATTTTATAATATGATCGATATAAGTGCGATGAATGCATACATAATATGGTTGTCACTGAATGCTGAATGTGATCCGAAAATGAAAAAAAGGCGGAATTTCATTATTCAACTTGCAGAAGAATTAGTAGGTGAAGGAGGTATCGCCGTCTCAACATCTACTTCAGAACAACTTTACGCAAATAGTTTTGAACCGCCACGAAAAAAATCAAGATGTCATATTTGTCCCTCTAAAAAAGATCGAAAAACACGAACATTATGCAAGAAGTGTACGAAAAATGTTTGCGGAGAACATTCCGTCGTTATTTGTACTTCATGTACAGAATAATTTTATTATGATGAAAAACGTTTTGTAGTCATTATAATATACTATATATATTACTTTCTTACTGTATGTGTTACTTTCTTACTCTATTACTATATATATCACTTTTATATATTGTATAAGGTGCATTAATAACAAATATATTCATTGTAGATAAATGGGTGTTTTGTATATTTTGAAATCCTATATATTTTACATATGGGTCCAATGGACCCGAATGGTAGTTCTTGCATATACTTTTTTTTGGTAGTCTGAAGGTTAAAGCATCACGATTAGCTCAAAATGAACCATTTTATCCTGACTGGTTGTTTTGAGCTCCTAAAAGTAAAAATTTCATCATGATACTTTTCCTTATTTAGTAATTAAAGTTTATAAATAAATAAGATAAAACAGATTTTTTGCAAAAGTAAGATACTTGTTTTTATTTAATTTTAAAGTTAATATGCTTAAAAGAAAGCTTTAAATAATTTACTTTTAAAAAATATAAAAGTAGCCAGCTCCCTTATATGGTATTTGTGGTAATGAAGTATTATTGTAAATAAGAACAATTCAGAACATGTTACTATTTAGAAAAGATTGGTTTCACAAAATTTCATTAGCAGTTGCATTTTAGCTGTCATGATAATTAGACTTTGTATAAACTAATAAAGTAAATTACCCAGTAACCATTTCAATTAATATATTAATCTGACTCGCATCTTAAATTAAATATTAAGTTTTTATTCTGCTTTCATTAAACCATTCACTATTCTTTAACATTCCGCATATTCCGACTACAAAAAGTCTTTTTATCAATTCCACCTGTACACTGGAGGGTTGCCGTGCCACTTACAGAGTAGTGCGTTTATCGCCTAGTTGTGCAATAGCATTTAGAAGATCACCACACTAACATAAAAAAGCAGCAATAAAAGAAAAACAAAATTAATCAGTTGATTATAAAAAACCCGCTCCATTCTCGGTCGGGGGAGGAACATCACAAGAAAAAAAAAACCCTCGCGAAATTTGACAGTATGTCAGGGATGGGGGGGGGGGATCCAAAACTTCAAAATAATTGTAACTTTTCTAATAAATATGTTACATATAACATATGGTAGTAATAATCGGTATATCTGATGAAAATACAAATATTTTTTTTAAATGAACTATTTAATTATTTTTTTTATCCCTATTACTGTATTGGATTAATAGTAGTTTAAGAGCCATAATTTTATATTGTAAAATCCTTAAAAGCACTCTGCAAGCAGTCCTTGTTCAATCACAAAAGCCTGCCACTAAAAAATTTTAATGCAGAAGATGTAATGTATTTCTCAGATATAAACAATGAATTTTGCAGTTAAGAAGCACATGTATTTTACAAATATTGCTATTTCTTGGAACACTAAATATGATACATTATCGCCTTTAACACATTATTTTGGAGTAATGAAAACATTGTTATTATGTTAAATTTTTTTGTAAATGAGTGTTATAATCAGTAGCAGCTCATGACAGGTTTTTCTTGCAGCTCTAAAAGGCATGCTTTCCCAAAGTTTTTTTTTTTTTTTTTTTTTTTTTTTTTAATAAATTTTTGTCTTATTTAATGGAAGAAAATTCTGCTAAAAATAAGGCAAAGATTTCATTATTAAAAATAGTGAAAAAGAATAAATTTGCCAGCCATGCATTTAGTGTTCCCAAAACTGTCAGTAATGAATTATCACTGTTTATAATGATTTTGTCCAGGCATATTTGGATGCTATATTTAAAGGTAATATCTTTAAGATAATTTAATAATGTGTGATCTATACCTATTATGTAAAATTTTATAATTTGCACATTTTCTGGTTCCAAGGAATGTAATTTAAAGCATGTATAAGAAGTAAATTTAATGATGTATGAAATATGACCTATATAATGCAAAATTCTATAATACGCACAACTTCTCATACCAAGGTGTGCATTTTAAAGATCTTCTACTGTATTCATATGTAGTTCACACATCAAAAACCTTAAAGATTTTGTATCTGTAAAAGGACATTATTACAACTTTATATTTTTTTCATTCTGTAGCACAAATTACTCAGCTTAGAATTTGCCAATCAAAACATTGCCATCTTGATTTTTTTCCACTGTCTTTATTTACCTCAGAAGTGATTAAGATTTTTTTATATTGTAAATCCTAAAGGTTATAATAGCAAAAAAGCATCTTTAAGCCCTTGGGGATGAGCGACCGGTATACTTGGCCACTTAAGGTGTTCAGAATCCTTCATTATTCTCACCACTTATTTTTAATTTTAAAGTTTACCTTCTTTAATCGGAGCATTTCTCTGATTCAATTACAGAAAATTTTCTGTTTTTAAAAACCTGTAGTAAAAGGTTAAAAATTAACCAAAGGGCTCTTGTCGCGAAGGGGTTAAACATCTTGAATTACAGTGAACTTTAATAACCCTTGCCTTTAATTGCCAGTACTCTTCCAATTGAGCTATCTGTACGACAGCCCAGCCAACACAATATTCGCTCAGAACAACTATTATCATGACATCAATTGATTGTGTGAAAAATAATTAAAAGTGTACATGGTTATCTATTTTATTATTAAGCAACAGACTTTGCAGATCCGTTTTTCTAAAAAGCTTTAAAGATTGCAATCTCTAGGCTGGAGTGGGAAAGTGGTAATTTTGAGGAATAGGAAGATAATTTATATAGAAGAATTTTCTGTATAAAAATAAAGATTTAAATTTTTTTAATGCTGGGAAGTAGGGGGAGGGAGAAGAGGTGAAATGTACAGTCGTGGGAAAAAAAAGTAAACACCCTCTACTAACTCCTTAACAAATTATTATCGTAGTCGAAAGTTATTGGTACCGAACGATTGGAAATAAAGTCTACTTTTAAATCATGTATATAAAATTTGCTTAGGAGGCCATCTACGTATTAAAACAAATCCAAACTTCATTTTTTTCAATGATAATACCCAATTTTAACGAGATATTTCAAATCTTCGGTTCAAACTATGCCTAGGCACCAAATTTCAAGTCATTTGAATAATAAGTTTTTGAATTATAAACATTCAAAATTTAGTGCTTCTAATGTTAAATTACATTTTCATATTTTTATTCATATCTCCTGAAATTATGCTCCTAATGTGCTAATTTTTTGTGCAGCAGTAATACTAATATACCCAAACATAAATACGTTGAATTTGCAATTTTTATAATTTTATGATATGAATTATGAAATTAATATTCGAAAAAATTATGAATTGTAACCTACAATTTTTTGATGGATTTAGATTTATTAAGTCCTGCTTTATGGAAATCCAAAATTTCACATTTTTCTTCCAAATAGTTTTCAAATTATGCTTAAAAAACGGCAAAATGATGGATTACGGGGCCGTCTATGATAGAAGTGACTAGATATTTTGAAATGTCTTACGCTGTCCTGTAATCTAGCAAACTTCATTGACTGCTTGAGTGACGCTTAAGGTGCCTTGATCAAGAAGGGGGCTCTCTCGGTTAACAATCGAGTACCGAACTTCAATTTGGATACAGACCTTAAAATACGCTCGTTTTAAAATAATTAATTTCTCAGAAACTTATAGTATGAATTGCATAAAAATTTGTTTTTAGGCTAATTAAATGGTGCAATGCTGTAAGAATTGTGTACTGCTATTGAAAAAAACAAAGTTAATGTTCGTTTTAATATGTAGATGACCCCTTAAGCAAATTTTATATACATCATTTAAAAGTAGACTTTATTTCCAATCGTTCGGTACCAGTAATTTTCTTCTACGGTAATTTGTTGAGGAGTTAGTACGGGGTGTTTACTTTTTTCCCCCATGACTGTACATTAGAGAAATTAGTGCTTATTTATTTATTTATCTTAGTGAGCAATAAATGTTGCAGATTTTCTTTTTTTTTTTTTTCAAACTAATTTTTGAAAGATTTTATTATTTAGGTAAGCTGGAGAGGTGGGTGCAAAAGCAGAAGTGGAATCTTCGGAGCTCAGGGGATTATTTTGTATGATTTATTATTATTATTAATAAAGAATTTTAAATAGGGATGGTGAAAGATTATTTTATATAAAATTAAACACTATTTAATTTTTTTGCACTAGGAATGATAAAAGGGAGAAGCAGAAATTTGTAGTTTTGGATTTAATATAAATGTATGTAATTACTTTTATAAGTGAGCGATGATTGTTATATATATATATATATAAAGGTTTAAAGAGTAATATTTCTTGCTATTTTTCTTAACAAAGTAAATTTTTTATATAGTAAAATTTAACATAGCTTTGTATATCTCTGAAACAAACCATCAGAAATACCCTCTAAACATGCATGTTGTACATTACTTCCATATCTTACCAAATAGTTCTTATAAAAATCTCATTGCACGGTGCTCTTTAAAATTGAAGTATGGTCATTCTTTTTTGCAGGGAGGGAGGGGGGGGGAGATTGAAAGTGAATGGAAATCCTGACTATGAATTCTTTGTATTGGTCTTTAATTTTTTTTGTGTGTGTGTTTATTGTTTTATTATTTTTTCAATAACCTCAAAAAAGTAATGATATCAATACAAAAACCCTTAACGGGTTAAAAGTTTGTGACGCAGCACTTTATCTTATGCTCTAAGAATTTTAAATATGGAACTTAAAAATAATGATATCAAATTTTGAGTGACGCTATGCTATTAATTATAATCTCTCTATATATTATTTATTTCATCTTTTTATTTTTTTTATAATCGCATGTGCAAAAATTATGTTCAATTTAAAAAAAATGTATAAAAATTTATTCATTGATGCTTTTACATTTACACATCTCATAAATTCCAAGTATGAGTTTTAAAAGATATGATATCAAAATTTTAGTGACGCTTTGATGTGGCTTTAAGCGATTTGTTTTAAAATTAAATTTAAATTATTTTTGTTTTGGCTAAGATATATTCACACATCTAAATAATAGTTTTAATTTTCTAATATACTTTAAATATGTCACTTTCACTGAATTAATATAATGCACTTAAATGTATTTATTTGAATAAATTGATTTATCCTTTGTCCAATACTATAAAAAATTTAAAATAAGATTTACGTAAATAATTTTTTTGCGTCATTGTATCCAAACTAAGTGAAATGTATTCAAATGGATACTATGAGGCAAAAAAATTATTTACGTAAATCTTATTTTAAATTTTTTATAGTATTGGACAAAGGATAAATCAATTTATTCAAATAAATACATTTAAGTGCATTATATTAATTCAGTGAAAGTGACATATTTAAAGTATATTGGAAAATTAAAACTATTATTTAGATGTGTGAATATATCTTAGCCAAAACAAAAATAATTTAAATTTAATTTTAAAACAAATCGCTTAAAGCCACATCAAAGCGACACTAAAATTTTGATATCATATCTTTTAAAACTCATACTTGGAATTTATGAGATGTGTAAATGTAAAAGCATCAATGAATAAATTTTTATACATTTTTTTAAATTGAACATAATTTTTGCACATGCGATTATAAAAAAAAATAAAAAGATGAAATAAATAATATATAGAGAGATTATAATTAATAGCATAGCGTCACTCAAAATTTGATATCATTATTTTTAAGTTCCATATTTAAAATTCTTAGAGCATAAGATAAAGTGCTGCGTCACAAACTTTTAACCCGTTAAGGGTTTTTGTATTGATATATATATACACGTCATATCTGACAATAACTTGGTCGTATGTCTTCAAATGTCATATGTGTTACATGTGATTATAATGTCAAATATGTCTTATAGTTTGGCGGTACATCTTTGTCGCTTGGTGATTCATTCTCGCTTTAACAGAGAAATGCTTATTTCTTTGCATGTTTTTCATACAAGCGTATTCTATAACAGTAACGATCAGATTTGAAAAATATCATTTTTTTAAAATGCCATAACATATATAAAACACACAGTGAAATTTATATACCATTTTTATTCTTAAACAATAAACTATTCATATTACTGAAAATTTTATCATTTATTTTAGGAAAGATTGTGCAAAAATTTAGCAAGTCAGTTGAAAAGTTTGTGCGTTTTGATACTACTGATATATTGACGAAACACAAATGGAGAAAAAAATAATTACAAATTGAAACTCCGATACATTTAAACAAATATGAAAGCAATAAAAAGTCTTCACAAGATCTTCAATTCACAAGAATAAACATCGGGTAATAACGTAGTTTCCCCAGAATATACTAGGGATTTTCAAATATATTTTAAGGGGAAAAAAGGTAAAACACTACTACAATATATAATAAAACACACATAAATAACGCCTGCATTCAACTGTTAACGGTATGCATAAATATTAACAGACATACATACAATAAATACAATAATCTCAGTTCGAGTGAAATATTAGTACAGCCAGGAATCGAACCCGGGACCACAACATTCCAGGCTGTCGCTTATATATACCGTAAAAAAAATGTGTTCACAACCATAGTAGACCAAGTCCATTTTGAAAAAAAGAGATAGTCAATTTAGAAGGTGCATGAAATCTATTTTATCCACTCCCACAGTGAACCAAGTTTGTTTTCACATGCTTTCACATATATGTCATCTGTTTACAAACTTGGTTTACTGTGGGAGAGGATAACACAGATTTGGAACAGATGTCATAAGTTCCCGGGGCCGCCATCTTGGAATTTTTCTTGGCGTGAAAACCCCTTTTCCGCCAAGTAGTAAATGTCACCAAGCGCCGGTTTATACGCATGTTTGGCTTAACGAAAATAAAATGTAAATAATAAACAAAATTCGCTAAAGTGGCAATCAGTAATCGTTGTATAAGCGTTTCGAGCACATAAACCGAAAAAAAATCACTGGATTCAGCAGTTCTCTTTGTGTAGCATTCGCAAAATTCAGCAGTTCTCGCTTTGTAGCAATCTCAAAATGTAAAAAACTCTTAAAGCAGCAAAATATACATAAAATTATCAACATACCTTAACAGACATCTGCTTTCTTGAAAGCTCCAGCACGAAATATATCTCATAACATCATCCTTTTTTTCAAAATAGGCTTATGAATATGCATTGACACACTATACACAAACCTCCATTTCTTGTCAAAATTTCTTCATATTTCTTAATTACTTCAACAAGAGCGTTTAAACGGACTACAGAAACCATAGTCAATCAAATACATCCAATAAATTAAACATAAAAATAAAAAGAACGATACAAAACGATATCAAAATACATTCACAAAATTCTAAGCTAAAATGAGCTTCTCAGGGGTTGCCAGAACACAACACGTCAGAACACACACGTCACACGGGGTTCCATATATCGAGGTTGCCATATCCATAAACATCGCCAACACGCCAACAAAAAATCGCCAAACAATTCAAAATAACGGCAGAGGGAACATAACGCATCTAAGCAACAAATTTTATGCAGCTTCTAAATAGACTATTTCATTTTTTTTTTTTTATGAACTTGGTCTACTATGGATGTGAGCCCCTCAAGTGAAAAATCGATATTTTAATCAAATTTCGAAAAATAAAGGTTACCCAATGCCAATAAAACATCTAAATTATTTTCAACTGAATTGGTATAAATATGTTCATACTAACTAAATACTTAAATATGAAATAATGTTGAAATTGTGGCATTTTTTTAATGGTACGATTTAAAAAATTGTAAAAAAAATTGTAATACAAAATCTATTTTTTAATGAAACAGTTTACATTCATTCTGTCTTTCTTTTTTTTCACTTTTTTTTTTTTTTTTTTTTGTTACGCATCCAAATGACTTTCATTTTCTTCCTTAGTTAAAATTTTCATTTAAAAGTACATTTATCCAGTGAAATGGACGCCTTTTAATACTTTTCTCTAACCTATCGTGAAGATTACTGAAACTGATCTTTTAATACTCTTTAATTTATAGAAAAGCTATTTTTCTTTAAGAGATTAGATTTTTTTTTTATTTTATTTTTTTTTTTTTTTTACAGAATAGTAACGTTCTTTATTAAAGAGCTCTATCCTTTTTTCACTTAAAAAAAATTATTTTCTTTTCAATAAATATCTTTCATACCTTTATATATCTTTACATACCAATTTAAATTGAACTTTTTGCTCTAATTTTTTTCATCAATACCTTATTTAGGAATTTAATAATTAAAATGTCTCAACTTTCTGACGTGGACTTTCGTTATTCTGAGTTATAAAAGTCCTTTGCGATATTTCTCTTGAATGCGGAAATCTGGTTTTCGTATCTACATCTATGTGCGTGAATGAGCAATGTTTTACTATTGAATCTCTAAGTTTCTGATGTTATGTGTAGGCAGATAGAATTAAGTCCTTTTTGGTAGCATTATAATAATCCGAATTTGCAAGTCGTTGTTTGGACAGAATAAAATTAGGGAGCCTTGATATGAGAGAAGCGACATACGATGCTTAGACTGTATTTAGACAGACACGTTTGTCGAAACTATTTAAAACCTAGGCATTTTGTATTCTAGAACATGGCGATACTCACCTGAACTAGCTCGATTATGCGAATGAAATAAGGTAACAACTATTAACTTCTCGATAATGGCAGGCTCGCGAATATGCTTGGCGATTCGGCTTTGTTCAGAATCGTCTCAACCCATCAAATTATATATCCTCGTATATCGCCCGTAATGGAAATTTTAACAGTCCGTTAGCAGCCAATGTAAACACGTATCCGTAAGGTGTCAAGGTCACACATGTCTCCTTTCGTGACCTTGTTCCCTTAGAAGACATGTTTACATTGGCTCATGACGGAATGTTAAAATTTCCAACCCGAAACGAGTCCTGTGTGTGCTTTTGTTTTATGTTGATTAAGGGGGTTCCCCCCGTGTGATGAGTTCAAAAAATTGATTTTTTTCCTTTTGCATAAATTTATTCCTCAATATGTCTAGAATGCGATGGTAAAATAATTTTCTAAAATTCGAATTCGGTATATAATGCTATATAAAGATATAGCATTTAGAAGGAGCAGATGTTTGGAGCGCGGAATTAAGTGGTTTACACAAGTATAGAAGGAAATTTCCAGAGACTTATTTTGTCGTTGCGAAAAATGTCAGAATGGAAGTAAGAGCAGAGCAATCCGCATTGAAAAAATCTCAAAGAGGAAGAAGAAAGAGTGCTCTATGGACCAGGCAGATTGATGATAAGTTCAGATTTTCATCGTTTGAACTATACTTGAAACTTTAAACGCGTTTATATCAAAACGTTTTTTTTTTTCAAACTTTCCTCCATTATATCTCGAGAACGGTTTTACCGATTCACTTTAAATTTATAGAGTAGACTAAGCTCATGTAGAATTGTAGACGCACGAAATGAACTAGGATCGTCCGAAAATTCCGAATATTTCTATTTTTTACGAAACGAAAAAATATCATGATATTTCAATTTTTTTTTTCAGAAATCAGCCCAAAACGCAATTTTTAATATTTTCAAATGATTCTAGTTCATTCAATGTATTTAGGCTTACAGATCTGCTACTACACTGCTTTTTTTTTTTTTTTTTTTTTTTTTTTTACTTCCAGATAAGCCAATCAGCCGAAATCCTGGAGGAAGTTAGCGTCCTTTTTTGGAGGAGGATGTCTTCAGAGTGGTGTAACTTACTTTCTAATAAAGATTTTTGCTTGAAATTTGTTTTACATATTCTTGAAATAGTAATAAATGTATATAGTTCAGGCAATAGGGAATTTTACCTAGCAAAATTAATGGTAGTTCTGGAAATCGGCTTACTTTATCTTTTTGGGGTCGCTGAATCCAAATTTGTAACTTCCCACCAAAATTTCCCCCGGCAACCCCCCAACTTTTGGTAAAATGCCCCCCCAAAAAGGTTTTTATTAAAAAATCAATTTTTTTATTGTTTTAGGGAAAAAGTATCTAGAAATTCAGAAAGCATACAAAATTTGCAACAAATTAGATATATGACATTATGACTTAGGATGAAGGGGAAGGGGAAGGGGTGATCTGCCTCGGAACATGCGCGCGTTGCTGCGTGGACTAAGTTGCGCAATTCCACTTAACCACTCACACGTTTGCATTCGCCCTCCCATCTCCCCTCCGAACTTTCTCTATAAGGTTTACTTTAAGTTTTTTGGGTCGCTGAATCCGAATTTTTGACTTACCCCCAAAATTCCCCCCCCCCAAATAGTTGTTTTTAACTTAAATTTCTTGTTGTTCTAGGGGAAAAGCATTGCGAAATTCAGAAACTAGACAAAATTTGCAACAAATAGGATATATGATATTATGGCGTACGATAAACGGGGAGAGAGGGGGCTGCCTCGGAACATTCCCCGCGCGCTTTTCCCAAAAAACCAAATTTTTTTCAAAAAATCAATTTTTTGGGGGGTTGCAGGGTGATATTTTGGTGGGAAGTTACAAACTCGGATTCATCTACCAAAAAACATAAAGTGAGTCGAAATCCAGAACTAGTATTAATTTTTCCAGGTAAAATCCCCTATTGCCTGGACTTCATAACTTAGTGCACGTAGCGCCGCAGTGCATGTTCAGAGGCAGCCCTCACCCTCCCCGTTCATCCTACGTCATAATGTCATATATCCTATGGCAAATTTTATCTAGTTTCTGAATTTCGTAATGTTTTTCCCCTAAAACAATAAGAAATTTAAGTTAAAAACAACTATTTGGGGGGTTTCGGGGGGGAATTTTGAAGGGAAGGTAAAAATTCCGATTCAGCGACCCAAAAAACTTAAAGCAAATCTTATAGAGAAAGTTCTGAGGAGAGATGGGAGAGCGAATGTAAACGTGTGAGTGGTTAAGTGGAATTGCGCAACTTAGTTCACGCAGCACCGCGCGCATGTTCCGAGGCAAATCCCCCTTTCCCCTTCATCCTGAGTCATAATGTCATATATCTAATTTGTTGCAAATTTTGTCTACCTTCTGAATTTCTAGATACTTTTTCCCTAAAACAATAAAAAATTTGATTTTTTTAATAAAAACCTTTTTTGGGGGGGTTGCCGGGGGAAATTTTGGTGGGAAGTTAAAAATTCGGATTCGGCGACCCCAAAAACATATAGTAAGCCTTTTTCCAGAACTACCATGAATTTTGCTAGGCACAGACCCTATACGGTCTCTATTGCCTGGACTAATAATGAAAAACTCAAAGTTCTATTTTTTTTTCATTTGTCGTCAAAACAATTTCCCCAAAAATGCTTAAAATACAGACCGTCACACGGGAGAACCCCTTAATACAAAGTTTTATTATTTAATTGAGAGTTAACACCAGTTTTTCGGTGCTGTTTGGTAAGTAATGTGTTAAGATTTATTTTGAAGCTAGTAATCTGTTGCGTTTAACATTTTAGAAAGTTTAATCTTTAAAGTAAAGACTTCACGATGAAATTTATTAATTTCCCCTGTCATTTTATCGTGCGTTCCCTTGTCGATTTCAATAAACTTTTGTCACTATTGTTAATCTAAGACTAAGTTCATAATCTTGACTTGCAAGCATGCTTGTAAACGAAGAAAACTTCACAATTTGTTTCATATATATATATCTTCAAAATCAGGTACTATAAATTACTTGATTCGAGCTGTACGATTTTTTAACCATTTTGGAATATAATTAATTCCGTAAATGGTTATAAAAAAGCGATCAAAAAGCAGAAAAAATATATTAATAAATAATAGATATCAATACAAAGAACTTTTCTATCTTGTTAGAAAAATCTAGTGCTTGGGATTATTAGTATTGCTTAGGAGCACATCTTATTTTCGATCAACCTTTTCACTCAAAGTCAGTTTTACACTAGCTAATTTTTATCAAGATATATCTCCAACAGTATACATCAGATGTTTATATGTATTATAGTCTCTATAACTTTTAAATTGTACTTTAAGATATTTTCATTAACTGTAACACAGGGATGAAATTTAATACAGAAAAATTCATTTAAAGAGGACTATGCCTTTAAAAATATGAATTTTACTTGTTTTGATAAATTAAAATCTCAAATTTTAAAGTTCAAATGTGGTACTAAAACACTACTAAAAACGTGAATAATAAGTGTTAAGAGGATGCTGAAATAGATGAAAAGGTATTGAAAAAGGTGAATGTAAAGGTACAGGTCGATCTAATCCGGTGTCCTCTCGCAGGGTTAAAACGTACAGTCGTGGAAAAAAAAAAGTAAACACCCCTTACAAACTCTGCAAAAAATTATCCCACAAGAAAGTTACTGGTACCACAGGATTTGTAATAAAGTCTACTACTTCTAAATGATGTATATAAAATTTGCTTAGAGGGCCATCTACATATTAAAACGAACCATAACTTTGCTTTTTTTCAATAGCAGTACACAATTCTGACAGCATAAATGAACTTTACACCCTTCAATTAGCCTAAAAACAAATTTTTATGCAATTCTACGATAAGTTTCCGAGAAATTAATTATTTTAAAACGAGCATATTTTAGGGACTGTATCCAAATTGAAGTTCGGTACTGGATTGTTGACCCAGAGAGCTCCTTGATCAAGGCATCTTAAGCGCTTGCTAGATTACAGGATAGCATAAGAAATTTCAAAATATCTAGTCACTTCTATTATAGACGGCCCCTTAAACCATCATTCTGCCGTTTTTTAAGCATTATTTGAAAACTACTTGGAAGAAAAATGTGAAATTTTGGATTTCCATAAAGCAGGATATAATAAATCAAATCCATCAAAAAAATTGTAGGTTGCAAATCATAATTTTTTCTAATATCAATTTCATAATTCATATCACAAAATTATAACAATTGCAAATTCAACGTATTTATGTTTGGGTATTTTAGTATTATTGCTACACAAAAAATTAGCACATTAGGAATATAATTTCAGAAGATATTAATCAAAATATGAAAATGTAATTTAACATTAGAAGCACTAAATTTTAAATGTTTATATTTCAAAAACTTATCATTCAAATGACTTGAAATTTGGTGCTAGGCATAGTTCGAACCTAAGATTTGACATATCTTGTTAAAATTGGATATTGCCATTGAAAAAAACAAAGTTTGGGTTCGTTTTAATATGTAAATTTCCCCCTAAGCAAAATTTATATGCATCATTTAAAAGTAGACTTTATTTCCAGTTGTTCGGTACCAGTAATTTTCTTCTACGATAATTTGTTCATGTGAACATTTTTTTTCAACCTGGCTCTCGCTAGAGTGTCTTTTACTCGGGACGTGGCTGGGGACCCATGAACCTTGCTTCCGCAAAAGAGTCGGAATAAGTAGAAGAATAAAGGACTGCGGACGAAGGGAGGCCGCTCGCCGCGGCGGTTGACCCACCCGCCCGCCCCCAACCGCCGACCTTCACACCTTTCAATTAGCCTAAAAACAAATTTTTATGCAATTCGTACGATAAGTTTTAGAGAAATTAATTATTTTAAAACGAGCGTATTTTAGGGGCTGTATCCAAATTGAAGTTCGGTATTGGATTGTTGACCGAGAGAGCTTTTTGATCAAGGCATCTTAATCACCTGCTAGATTACAGGATAGCATAAGAAATTTCAAAATATCTAGTCACTTCTATTATAGACGGCCCCTTAAACCATCATTTTGCCGTTTTTTAAGCTTGATTTGAAAACTACTTGGAAGAAAAATGTGAAATTTTGGATTTCCATAAAGCAGCATTTAATAAATCTAAATCCATCAAAAAAATTGTAAGTTGCAATTCATAATTTTTTCGAATATTAATTTCATAATTCTTAATTCATATCATAAAATTATAACAATTGCAAATTCAACATATTTATGTTTGGGTATTTTAGTATTATTGCTACACAAAAAATTAGCACATTAGGAATATAATTTCAGAAGATATTAATCAAAATATGAAAATGTAATTTAACATTAGAAGAACTAAATTTTGAATGTTTATACTTCAAAAAATTATCATTCAAATGACTTGAAATTTGGTGTCTAGGCATAATTCGAACCTAAGATTTGACATAGCTTGTTAAAATTGAGTATTGCCATAGAAAAAGACGAAGTTTGGGTTCGTTTTAATATGTAGATTTCCCCCTAAGCAAAATTTATATGCATCATTTAAAAGTAGACTTTATTTCCAGTTGTTCGGTTGCAGTAATTTTCTTCGACGATAATTTATCAATGTGAACATTTTTTTTTTCAACCTGGCTTTCGCTAGAGTGTCTTTTACTCGGGACGTGACTGGGGACCCATGAACCTTGCTTCCGCAAAAGAGTCGGAAAAAGTAGAAGAATAAAGGGCTGCGGACGAAGAGAGGAAGCTCGCCGTGGCTGTTTACTCAACCGCCGACCGAGAGTAATAATAAGTTCGAAGTAGCAGGAGTCGTTTGGTAGCTTCGGGCCCCAAACCCTCCCTTCATGCTTTTCGATAAGTTTAATTTGTGTAATTTCCCTTTTAAATTTGTCCGGTTTCAATTTTTGATTTTTATTTTCAACCTGGCTTTCGCTAGAGTGTCTTTTACTCGGGACGTGGCTGGGGTCCCATGAACCTTGCTTCCGCAAAAGAGTCGGAATAAATAGAAGAATAAAGGGCTGCGGACGAAGAGAGCTATGCGTGTTAGTAGGGGGTGTTTACTTTTTTTTCCACGACTGTACCTTAATTTATCTTCATTCTAAATATTTTTCGTACGTTATCTTTGTGCGTTATCGTAGTTATATGCATGCTTCAAGGACTTGCCTGTTAACATTCATTCACCTTTATGTACTTTTATTAATCTTATGTACTTACTTCCACTTTGTAGCATATGCATATTATTACATACAACAACTTTCAAAACATACAACAGCTATAACAACCCTTTTCCCCAACAAATGAAAGCAATAGTGATTAATAAACAAATTTCTCCATAATCCTAATCCGTAACTTAACAATAAGCCACATGTCTTTTGTTTTTCACAAATGGAGTGTTTTCATAACAAATGATGGAAACTTTTTTTGCCGATTGAAAAAAAAAAAACTAAATAACGTAATAACAAAAAACTTATCCTGTCCTTCCTAGTTTTAAACATGTGTTGACAGCGTTCATGATTACACAATGCTGTAGTTGATTTCCTTTACTTTTTAGGGTCCCATACCTCAAAAGGTAAAAAACGAATCTTTTGTAGTTTCGATTTGGAAAATCACGTGATAAATCGTAATTTCGGATTTTTTCTTTTACATGTGCTATAAAGCATTCTTTTGTGCCAGTTTTCGAGGATCTAGGTCAACCGGAAGTACGCTATAGATTTTGAGAGTAGAAAATGTAGGATCCTTTTGATTAACCTAGAACCTTTAAATATATCACAAAGGCAAGTCTTATATCACTTGTAAAGAAAAAATCCGAATGTTCGGCACAACGCCTAACTAGCACATTGTAACAGAATTTTCTTTAACGATAACCTAAGATAAGGGTGCAGAACCCTCAGGGTGCAAGTCCTAAACGTATTTGTCTTGATTTTTTTCGCACGCAAAATAGACCTTAAGGACAGAGATGATACAAAATGCTTCGAATTTTCAGTTTGTACTTAAACAACAAAAACAGACAAAAACAATTTCGAAAATAACTAATTTATATTGTTTCACAATGCCTAGATTCCGGAAAGATCTTTTAAGTTCGTAAGAAAAAAAATCATACATTATGTGCAACCTCCTTACAGTTTTTCTCAGAGGGCATTTTTACATACATATTTAGATAAATTTTTTATATAAGCATACAAATTAGCTGTATTATGAAAAAGTCCTTCCGGCCAGTGCCGGGAGGAAGAGGTAGCTTTCATAATCCTTATTTAAAAAAAGCCAACTTATATCATGCAAACACACGAAGCTCAATTTAGTGGAAACCGAATATAGGAGATTCAATACTAATTTTTATCAATATAATGAATGAGAATTTCGCGAAATTAGTCAGCTTTATCCAAGCTGCTTTTCTTTAAAGTAACTTATATTTGGCTGCCAAATTCGGCAATTTCTTAAAGTGCCTGTCATTTTAAGACAACATGGTGGATGAGGCTAAGCAGTGAACTTGGTCGAGACCTTAGTAATTGCTGTGCACATGCTCACTCACATCGGAATCGGTTAATATATAGGAGTGCTGTCGCATGCGAAAAATCAGATTTTTCAAAATGTCACCCACAATAGAAATTGAAACTGCTATATCCGAGCCATTTTTTAAGGTAAAGACAAACAAAAAATGCTCCTGAATCTTTATATCAAGATCAAATACTTAAGAAAGAAACCTTTTTCAATTTCTAATTTTTTTGCACCTCACTTTAAATATATATATATTTTTTAATTTAATGGCCGCCATTTTGAAACAAGATGGCTGATGAATCTGTCCGGCGAACTTGGTCGAGGTGTTGATGTATACTATCCACATGCCTTCTTACATCGAAATAGGCGAATACGTGTGTTATCGCTTGACAAATACAAGATCGTTTCAAAATGTTAGCCATGCTAGAAATTCAAAGTGCTATAAATCAACCATTTTTTAAGATATCAACAAAAGAACAAATTTTCAGAAACAAAAACTGCTCCGGAATCTTTGTATCAAGGCCAAACACATAAAAAAAATCTTTTTCATTTTCCAATTTTTTAATACCTCATTTTAAATTTAATTTTTTTTTAAATGGCAACCCTTTTGAAACAAGATGGCGAATGAAGCTGGCCAACGAACTCGGTCGAGACATTGGTATGTACTGTGTACAGACCAAGTTACATCCAAATAGGTTCATAAATACGCCTGTTATCGCGTGACAAAAATCAGGTCGTTTTAAAATGTCAGCCACAAGCGTAATTCAAAATGCTATTACTCAGCCATTTTTTTTTAGATATAGACGAAAGAAAAACTGTTCCGGAATCTTTGTATTAAGGTCAAACACATACAAAAAAAATCTTTTTCATTTTCCAATTTTTTGGTATCTCATTTAAATTTTTTTATTTTTTTATTTTTTTAAATGGCCGCCATTTTGAAACAAGATGGCGGATGAAGCTGGCCAACGAACTCGGTCGAGATATTTGTATGTACTATGTACACACCAAGGTACATCCAAGTCGGTTCATAAATACGCCAGTTATTACGTGAGAAATATCAGGACGTTTCAAAATGTCAGCCACGCTAGAAATTCAAAATGCTATAACTCAGCCATTTCTTAAGATATAGACGAAACAAAAACTGCTCCCGAATCTTTTTATCAAGGTCAAACACATAAGAAGAAAATATTTTTTCAATTTTCAATTTTTAGTACCACATTTCAAATTTAAATTTTTCTTAAAAATTTAAATGGCCGCCATTTTTAAGCAAAATGGCGGGTGAAGCTGGCCAACGAACCCGGTCGAGACATTGGTATGTACTATGTATACACTATGTTATATGTATACACTATGTTATATGTATGTACTATGTTACATCCAAATCGGTTCATAAATACGCCTTTTATCGCGTGACAAAATTCAGGACGTTTCAAAATGTCAGCCACGCTAGAAATTCAAAATGCTATAACTCAGCCATTTTTTAAGATATAGACGAAACAAAAACTGCTCCGGAATCTTTGTATAAAGGTAAAATACATAAGAAAAAAATATTTTCCCATTTTTAATTTTTTGGTACCACATTTCAAGTTTTAAAGTTTTCTTAAAAATTTTAAATGGCCGCCATTTTGAAACAAAACGGCGGATGAAGCTGGCCAACGAACTCGGTCGAGACATTGGTATGTACTATGTACACACCGAATTACATCGAAATCGGTTCATAATTACGGGAGTTACAGTGTGACATAGGTCAGATATATATATATATATATATATATATAAATTTTGAACGGAGGGTGGTTTCGGGGTCTGGGGGTCATGATCGATGAAAATATACCAAAATTTTTTGAAATCGCTTTCCTCCGAACGGCTGCAATAGGTAGCTTTTTTGTAAAGAAAGCTACCTAAAAATCTGATCTCTCTACCTTTATTAGATTATAAAATGTAATAATGTTTTCTTGTTATTTTTATGCTTATATTGCAAATTTGTTTCCTTAGAATTGTCTAACATGATGAATTAATTTCATAAAATATACAGAAAACTGTTACTTTAGTCCCGTGATTTTGTGAATACTTCAATAATTATTTTTTTTTTCTAGAAAAGTTTAATATGCTTATTATTATTATTAAACGCTTTTAATCTGTGTGTAAGTTTTTAAAAAGTTATATGCAGTCTACCTGACAACATTACATATCCTGACTAAATGACATGACTACTGACATGTTCCGACTTGAATCAAACAAAATGAAAAATTGTTTTGCTCTTTTCGAAAAATCGTTTCTGTCATCATGCATACGTGTGCTATTCTTGCACAAATGCATACACTCGTTGTATGATGTAATTAAAATACTATAGGAAATGAATATTTATACATTTGTTTATTGAGAACATGAAAGTGATAATTGTTCTTTCATAAATACATCAGCTCATTTTTATACTTATACTTTCATATGTATCTAAGCCTTTAATATATTTATTAGATATTTTCTAGTCGCAAGCTGAGAAAATTTTTTATTTAAATACGTTACTTTAATTCACTGTGGTAAAATATATATATCCTCCTTCGAATAATTTACCTAACGTATTCAAGTGGATTTTTTCTGTTCACGACAATACTTAAGTATATACCATTTTCTGAAATACATATATTCAGCATACAAAATTTTGCTCTAATGTCTCGCAATCTTGCACATTACCAGATACAAAACATGTTTGTCAGCTGAGAGCTTCTGACGTGAATAAATAAAAATATGTTCAGATTTTGAATATATATGTAAATGGCAGATTAGAAAAATCTGACTTTATTGAGATTTCTGAGGGATCATTGAGAAAAATGATTGAAGTTGTGGGTAAAGTATTTATTTACAAAATAACTTTATTTTATGACTAAAAATGACATTTATTGTACGGTTAAAACTATTTCTCATGAGGAAGATCTAACTTTCAACAGTTTGGTTAAGAAAATTGAGAAGTATATCCGTCATGAACATATATAATTTCGAAAATCTTTCTGCGTAATTAAGGAAAGTGTCCCAGAAAGTGTCCCAAGCCTAGATTAGTTTTCTCTAGAGCTTTCTCCCAGCGATATAATAATCTCCACGATGTCTTATGAAAGGAAATTTTTGCTTTATAACTTTATACAGACTAAATAAATTAAAATTTCCATATTTCCCAGATGTTTATATAAATAATTTTACCAGTAAAGCCTAATATTTAAAAAAGAAAAAAACTACGCGCCAATTTAAAAATTAATCGGATAAATAAGATTCTTTAAATATATTATTTAAAAATCTAATTATTTATTGGCCGATTTATGTTGTTCGCTAGTTCAGTATTATAGCACATAGTAGTCAATCTAGATACATAAATATATTTCTTGAATGAAATACTATTTTTGTATGTCAAAATATTATTTAATAGGAAATTACGGCATACAGAATTGATAGGAATGTCTCTTAATCATAAAGTTTTGAGAGTTACAACTTAGTAAATGAGATAACGGTAGTGCAAAATGACTAAGTCCAACCTAGCGCAATCTACAGCATCGCACCTAGAAACAAAATTTAAAAGTTAACGAACCTTTCTATGAAACTATGAGAAATATCAAAAGAAAAGTCATTTACAAAAGTGCTTATCGCTCTATCTTCAATATGAAATGATGTCTTACATCTAAAAATATCTCTGCCCATCGTCGGAAGCAATACACATGCACTCGCACGCATTCGCACGCATTCACACGCATTCTTCCTTGCGATGATGGACACACTGCGCACAAATAAGATTTTTTTAGTAAAGCGAGTTTTACATTGCCTATTTATATTAATAAATGTGCGCCTGCCTTATAATGAAACTCTTCTGCTTTAGGAAACTATGAGAAACATAACAGAAAAGTGAATTACAAAAGTGCAAACCGTTCTAGATTTAATATGGAATGACGTCTTACATGTAAAAATATCTCTATTTATCATCAGAAGCGATACAGACATACAGATGCACTCGCATGCATACACATGTATTCCTGCCAATGGGTGACACATTGAGCCCAATTAACAAGATTTTCTTATTAGAAAAGGTTGTACATTGTGTACATGCACTATTTGTAAATGTGCGCCTGCCTTATACTACCATACTTCCGCACTAAGAAACTGTGAGAAATATAAAAAGAAAAATCAATTACCAAAGTATATAGGGGAGATGGGGGCACATGTGAACAGGGGGCAGATGTGAACATCGCAGTTTTTGAATAGTTATTATAAGTTTTTTTATTTGAAAAAAATTACCAAAGATGGCAGCACGTGTAGACATATGATAAAAAAATTTTGAAGCTTTTTGACATTTTGTTTGTCTTCAGTAGCCAAAACACTGTTTGTAGATGTCAAATGTAAAATGTCGGTTTCAACTTTGGTAAGTGATAAAGTTTATTTATTTAGTTAGTTATTCAAATTTTAATGTTTTAACATATACTATGACTACTATTGAATATTTTGGATAAAGTTGTTTTGTTCCCTAAAATTGATAAATGTTAATTATTTATCAATTTAACTCTAGCAGCCATGCGGGGCACTTGTGAACAAACTAGTTGGGGCAGATATGAACAGTTCACAAAAATCAAAAACTTTCTCTGTTGGGCGAATAGAAAGAATTGATAATGATAAAATGTATGTTAAATTCCTGAGAAAGACTCTCAAATCCAATTCATATAATTTCCCTGAAATAGTAGACATTTCTGTCATACACAAAAGTGATATTGTATTGAAACTTCCACTTCCACATTTGTCAGGAAGTACAAAAAGAGCAAAAAGCTCATTTGAGTTCAATTAAAATTTAAATAAATTCAGTGTTTCCTAAAATGCAATAAGTGTTATGTACTATTTTAGTAAACGGTTTAAAACAATATTTTTTATGCATTGTTAATACAAAGAGTATTATCACAAATAATTTTGTAATTTTTTTATTCTTTTCATTTGTCTCAAACTTGCAGTGATGGCTTATTTCCATCTTTCAAACAACAGCTATGAATAGGATAACTTGAATTGGGATGGATATCAGTAACATTTTTAAAATGTAAAATTTTCAAATTGATAATTAATATAATTCTTGGGTATGGTGTCAGAACAGCTTTATATATATTTAGTTTCATTTTAAAATCTTTTGTTATATCACTCACAAACTAGACAAAAAAAATATTTTTTTTTTCTTTATGGCGAATTCAACTGATAATATAAGTAATGGTTATGATAACAAATTAATAACAAGAGAAAAACCATGTCAAAGGATATTTTTCCTTGTGTTCACATGTGCCCCACGAGTGTTCACAACTACCCCGCTCATGGGGCACATGTGAACAATTATTTGAATTTATAAAACTATTAAAAAATGTAAGAAAAACTATACAGGTGATTTTTAAAAAATTACCATGTGTAAAAGAAAGTTCTGTTTACTATACTGACTAGTTTTTATTTATAAGAATTAATCCAATTATGAGAAAAAGCTATATTTATGCGAACTGTTCACATGTGCCCCCATCTCCCCTACACCTCTAGCTTTAATATGAAATGATATCTTAATTTATAAATATCTACAGTCCATTATCGGAAGCATTACACGTGCATTTCTGCCAATGGTGGACACTTTGAGCATAATTATGAAGATTTTCTTATTAATAAAGTTTGTACAATGTTTATATGCCCTATTTGTATTAGTCAATGTTCGTCTGCCTTATAATACCATACTTCCAGTCTAGGAAACAATGATAAATATTAAAATAAAAGTCAATTACAAAAGTGAAGACCCTTCTAACTTTAATATGAAATGTTGTCTTACATGTACAAATATTATCGGAAGCAATACAGGTGCGTTCCTCCCATTTGTGGATACTTTGAGCACAAGTAACAGGATTTTCTTATTAAAAAAGGATTATTTAAATACATTATTTATATTAGTAAATGTGCTTCTGTCGTATAATACTGCACTCTTTTTTGTGATGTATTTTAACAGGTCATAGTATATCGAAAAACTTACAATTCAAAGCTTATAATAAATTAATTTTTAAGTGTAAGGCATCATTTCGTACTACATCGAGAACGCTCTGTACTTTATGCAGTTGACTATTTATGGCTATGTCTTTACTTTTCGAGATAGGACAGATAACTTCCACCACTAGGGGCGTTACTATCACTTGCACCTGCATTAGTGTGTAGTCATTTTATTTTATGGTTATCACGCTTCTAATTTTGTATATCCCTCCGTTCAAAAGCATTTTCAACATAAAAAGACTATCATTTGTACCATTTATTGCAGCATATAAGTCAACAAGTAGATGAGACTAGTTGTTTAAACAATTTTCAGTTTCATCACATGTCTTCTAAAACGACTTACAGATCATCAACTATGTATGAATGACTTCATATTTGTGAGTGCTGTTCAGAAAATAATGCTTGTATTAGCTTATTTATATACGCAGTGTAAGAAGGATTATTTCTTAAACAGTTTTAAGATCTAAGCGTCGACTTTATGATGACAGGTATCACAATTTTTATGGACGTATTCGGCAAAGATCTTTATTTAAACGTAACTTGGAAGACAGTAGGATCTCTTGGAGTTTCTTATGAGAATCCTATTCGACCCTAACAACCTGAAATTTTCGAACTGAAAGTACAAACTGATAAACTAACGATAATGATCAATTTGTATTTTAAACAACTAATTCTCGAAACGTGTTTTGCGAGTTCACTCCTAATATCTGCAACAACTTATATTCCCTAATTTATATATGAATGGTTATTTGCTGAAATTTTTCAATATATATTTATAAAGCGTTTTCCGAAATACATACTTCAAATTTCTTATCCTACCTTTGTACAATTTACATATTATGCGTTCATTTAAGGTATTGCTTTTTTCACTTAGCAATCGCGAATCCATAACGAGAATTCTGAAAGAAGAATTTTTACTTTTTGTAATGAGGAAACATTTTTCAAGCCAAAAATTAATTCCTCGTATGCATTTAGAATTTCTGAATAAAAAAGAAATTTGTGAAATTACATACAAATACCTTTCACATACAAATAGGTTAAATGGCATCAGTGCACTATAAAACAAAACGTTGTGGAATTTGTACGAAGCTACTTAACTTCATTCAATAATAACAATTTTATAAAAATATGTATGTTAATTGCTTATAAGGAAACAAGGCTGAAAAATGCTATAAAAGTGATATATTACCTTTGTTTAGATTAACGCTCGTTTCGTCGCACAAACGGCGACATTTTCAAAATCATTCATGATAGAAATATTTTTACAAATAAATTTTAAAAACAAATTTGTTTGCAAAATTGTGTTATTAATTGCAAATTTCCGATTTGCAATCAAATTTGCAAATAAAATTGCAAAATTTATTTTATGCAATTTTGAAAAACAAATTGTTTTTTAATTTTTTGTAAAACCCTTTAATCTAAATAAAGCTATTATATCACTTTTATAGCAATTTTTAGCTTAATAAAATTTTTGTTAAAATTAAACATTTTTGGTCAAAAATGGGAGCTAATTTAAGTTTAGATTCTCAGCTTCTCAATCCAAATAACCTATTGGGAATAGCATGCAACTATTTCAGAGTGAAAGAAGGATCAATTGTATTACATGAAAAAATACTCAATTGAGAAATTGAGAAAATAGATGACAGATCCGGTTTTTTCCCCCTGAGTTTTATAAGGTTATTTCCAAAGGAAAAACAATAGCAAAGTGGTGTAACTGTTTATTTAACTGACAGCAAAATACATATTTATTTTACGAGTAGTAATTTAATACAATATGTATTAGTTAGTACTTATACTGCCATATTTATTTTATGCATGTTGCCATGTTTATAATATCTTATTTCTTATATATGTCCTGATATAACGTTATTTAAAGTAAAATATCGATTTCTAAAATACGTTAGTTTTAGGAAACAATCTTCACTTTAAGTTTATTTTTTATTTGAAAAAGCTTTTCTGATTCTATTTGTATTATATCACTTCATATTCATTTTGAAAACTTAAACTAGATAAAGTTCATGAAACATGCAATATGCTTTTTTCCCATTTTAACATACAATTTTAAAATTTAAAATTTTTAACATGCGCCTACATACTATTAGAGTCCAAATAATGTACAATTGCATATGTGCATACCCATTTGGATATTTTCACTCTATTTTTCTGTATATTCATATAAATGCATAAACATTTGCAAAATTATTATTAGTGCATATTTTGTGTGTGTGTTTTTTTTTTTTCTTTAGCATGTTTTCGTTTTTTCAACGCATAGTCATTACTAGAATAAATGTGGTTAATGTATTTGAGAGGGAATATGCATTCCTTACTCCATTTGTATAGACATTTAATGCCATAACTGAATTTAAAAACGATATCTGTGATTGAAATACATGTTTATTGTTAGGTATGCAAGTAAGTTTTAAAGCGTTTTATTACGCGATTTCACGCATCAGCACCTTTTAAAACGGATTCTAAAACGCTTTAAAACGTATTTGAGTTCCTAATAATTACATTAATGCAGACATTAATGCAGCTACGAGAACTTCTGAATGACGTAATTTGAGAAAAAATTAATATTAAGGAAATCTACTGGAAAAGGAAACAAGATACATACTGAAAAAACATCAGACACTAACGCATAAAATTTCAGGACTTCCATCTTGAAACAGATAAACACTTTTATCAATGAGGATGGAGTTGATATATGAGATGAAATGACATAATTTATTCCAAACATTTATAAATATTATCCTAATATATCAATGGTTGTTGAAAGATTCCTTTCTTTATTAAGTAACCAAAGGATACAAGTCGGGCTTTCCGAACATACTGTGCAGAGTGAAGGACATAGGTGAAAACTAGGTTTTATTGAAAACTCTGATGCATTTTTTCACTTTCAATATTTTTAAAATTGCACACTAACAACTCTAAAAGTATTTATGTATGAAAAGTCAATTATGCATTTAAATAAGGTTTTAAATTTAATAAAAACGATACTTTCGTATAAGCTGCATACCAGAGGTTAATAGTCGAAACAATGTCCAAAGATTTCGCTTCTTAAGACAGATTTTTTTATTCTGATTATTTCCGTACCTTTAGTTCAATTTAGGGGTCTGCAGGAATTCAAGCCTGACCCGAAGCCCGAAGCTGGCTCGCGTGCCGGAATTGGACAAATTTACATCCATCACACTCGGACAGGACCGGCTTTCACTCGTTTTTGGTCGGACGTGAATTTGTTTCCCGGGCCGAGCCGAGACTGGATTTCATTCTTCCTGCACACGCCAAAATTTCCAGACCCGGTTGTCATTGCTTTATCAAAATTAAGTAAAAGTGGGCCCGCCCAAGAAATTTTTGCAAAACTTGCGTACATTTTTAAATCGCCATTATTCTACAATAATTAAAAAAAAACAGTACATATATTTGTAGGCAATAAAATTAAAGTGCAATAAAAACTATGAAAAAGAACCTACCTTTGACCGAATCTTATCTTGAATGGAAAAATGTTTTTATCCATGCAAAAATGACTGTAATAATATGTTAAGAATATAATACATTTACAACAGACGATGTACCTGCTAAGAAGGGAACCTGACCCTAAGGTATTTTTCTTCGCTCCTATGCGATTTCGTCTTGGGAGATTTTACTGTAGGGTAATTCCGGGATTTATGCCGCACATTTTTTTGAAGTTGTGTATAAAGCCCCATGATGGACATAAAATGAAAAAAAATCCTGCCGTGCTATTTAATGTTAAATATACAGCGCGTGTACTGCGACGAAAAATTTCAAAAAAAAATTATTAATATTTTTTAACAATTTTTTTCTAAAACATTACACTGCGGCGCGTCACCCGTACATTCAGGCTGAGACGCCGCACTTGTGCGGTAGTTATGCCGTGCTTGTAATAAGAACAGAATGAAATCATAAATAAAAATATTTTAAAAAATATTCATATCTGGACTATAATTAACGATGTAACAACAAAATAAAACTAAATGAGTACAATGAAACGTATTAGTGGATTCAAATTAATAATTGTTGCATACTTTCACTATTAAAATTATCGACTTATGTTTTTACATTAAATTTCAATTGTTTTTTCAGCAACAACGTAACATCAATGTATTAGAAAGTGAAAAAAATGTAAAATTGTGTTTACATAATTTATTTGTTAACCCAATCGGAACCGATGGCTTTTACACAAATTTTATTCGGTTGGTACCACTTTTTAAAAAGAAGCTACCTTTACTTAAATAATTATAAAAATGTTCTAATTAAACAAAGCAAATATTACTTTTCTTTTTTACTGGTGCCAGAAACAAATTTTGTAAACTCTTTATGAAGGTGCTTATATGCACCTATGGTCCCGAATGGGTTAAGAGGCCTGCTTTTTTTACTACAATCTACAGAAAAAGTGTCGAAAAAGTACAGTCTTTACGTAACTACATTTAAACACATGATGCAATGAAGCCAATTACACATCCTCTGTTTTGGAGTAGTTTTCTAAACATTCCTTGCAAAGAACGTCTGCGTTACGCGTAATCAAATTTTTCATTATTGACTTCACTTGCATCTTTCTTGCCGTTCTTACTTTTTATTTTCCCCTTTTTCCCCTTTGGTTTTAATAAATTTTATAAGATGCCTAACATGGTTAGTCTGTGCAAAAAGAAAAGGAAAAATTAATAACACTTAATCATCCCGTACAAAAGAAACTGCGGCATGTATACCGGAATAGAAGTGCGGCATGTATCACATTTTGCATGGTGCAGACGTCAGCCATCACAGTTACCTGCCATCGCTAAGGGGAATTACGTAACCATACACACAGTACTCTATACAAACGCTACACTTAGTTTTGACTTCGAAATCATGCATGCATTTAGTAATTAGTGTATGAAAAATAGTTAAACATAACGTGCTTAAAAGTTTGGACAGTGAAATCATGTTCTTTCGTGAAATTAGGGATTGTACTTCTACAAGTAAACATCGAATTGGGATTCACGCTATACACTGGTTAAAATAATCTCATTGCGCACCTATACTGTGCGTTTGACGACCATCTATCGATAATTACAAGAAATACAAGGGGTGCGGCATCTATCCCGTATGCGGCGACTCTCCCGGAGTTACCCTATAGTATTTTTCAGATTTTCAAGTCGCCAAGCCATGGAATGTAGATTATTTACATGCAAATATAAATCCATTAGAAAAATAAATATCGTGGCCCAAGGCGCTCTTTTAATTATGAAAAAAATAAACATGGAAAAATAGCTAAAATAAGTATTTTTCACAGAACTCCTCGTACAAAATGCTTTTTAACCATATCAGCGTAAAAATCTGTGTTGTATAGAAATTCAGGTAGACTGGGCCAGACTCTTATTTCCTTTTATCTAGCCAATACTTTTTGTACCGGCCGGGTCGGATCAAAATAATTTTTACTAGTTGGACTGGGCCCGGGACTGGAAATTTCGTTTCGTTATGGAATATTGCGCAGAAACAAATTTCTAAACTATTTATACTCGTATTGTTTTTAAGTACAAATGGGATAATCTTCAGTAATCGAAATGCATGCAATATAGATTTTTAAAAAAATCATTGAAAATCATTTTAAAATCCATAAAAACTAAGTAAATAGACAGACATTTTTCAAACAAATTGCATTTCTTTCCTTATTCGACAGTGTAAAAATCGAAATTGTGGTTTAGAATAAATTTCCGTTAAAAGCAAAATTGATAACTTAGAATGCTACCTTCGAAGTAACGTCAGCGATAGTCATGGATATGTTTTTGATTTCTAATATAAATCATTGATGGTCGGAAACAACAATTGACTATATGTAATTTGAAAAAAATATCACAATATAGTGGAATAAATTTTATATGAAAAAAATATTTCATTTCATTATTAATTAACGGTTCTCCTTTCTTAAAATACTTTCTATGAAAATGGAAGGCAAATTAAAAATTATAAGTACATTTTTTGTGCGTATTTATCACTTTTATAGTGCATATACTCTGACTTTTATTGTCCTTTTTTTCTTTTATTGTGTTGTTGCATAATGTTTTTTGTCGCTCAAAAGAGAATGTTTTTGTAAAGTTTCGCCAAACTTTATACATTTTAAAATTTCAAAAACTAAAAGCGTTTTATTATTATTATTATTTGTATAGTGGTAGTTTAAAGTTACTTCTTTGATTCAGAAGCTATATTGATTTTAATATTATTTGCCCATTTTTCTAGCTAATTTATAATGAACGTTAATAAAATTGAAGTGTTTAGAAAGTAGAAATAATCTTATGTTCTAAGAAAACTTAGAATTAACCACTGAGAAACTACCACTTTCAGAGATCTTCTCAGATGTATTTTGTGAAGAAAACTTTGTGGTTTGACTCTCTGCATTCTCAAATGAAGTACTTTGAGACATAAGAAGACCATAAGCCAATCATGGCGAAAATTTTGTGCTGTCAGCATATTGTTTCTCAGAACGACATACGTCAGCAAGAAAAGACAACATTCATCATCTTTAGATATTTTCCCTGAAGGTAACTTCATCAAAAGTTTGGTCGACAGTTTTTTTTTCAAGAAAATTCTAAATACTATAAAAAGCTAAGTCCAATTATACATTGTACTTAATTATAAGTAGGTTGTATTTAAATAATTAATACTTAGTGTTATTACATCTCAAAGGAAACGAAAATGACGTCATCGAGGCGTCACGAAATAGTATGAAAGACGAGGCATGAAACATGGTTGAGATTTTTTTCATATTATTTAAATAACTGCAAACTGAAAATTTTCAAAATTGCTAGAAATACCTCAAATCTTTCTTAGAACTATTATAAAGTTAAGATTGTATCCTACATTTATTTATTGGTTAAAGTACATTTTTAGACATCGAGAATAAACAGAATGAAAGTAGGATCCTTCCTCTTTACGTTATTTTAATCCTTAAAGCAACCTGACAACTATAATCTGAATTGCCAGTGAAGACAACAGAACCTTAGAAAAATCATATTCTTTCTGAGTAAGTCTGATAAAATAAACTATTAAGCAATCTGAACAACTAGAATTTCACTCTTGAAAGCGTTATAAGCATTTTCTTGAAAAAAATATACATTACATAAGTAAAATGGCTTTTAAAATATGATGAAATGAATAAAACTACTGTATCCATAACTTTGATTTGAATGAATCAATTTATACTAGGTTGAGCAAAAAGTTCTGGGAAATTTGTGAAAGTTGCGTTGTTAATGCGCAAATTAACAACAAAAGCAACAAGGACTATTCTTCAAAGTAGAGACCATCATAGTCTATGACTTTCTGCCATCGTTCTACCAGAAACCGAATTTGCTGAAAGTACCATGGCGGCTCCTTGGAAATGAAAAACTCTTGACATGCTTCTTCAACTTCATTAACGGATTCAAATCGACGGCCCTTGAAAAAGGTGTTGTATTGATCGATAGAAGCCATAATCAGATGGAGCCACGTCTGGACTGCAGGCGGGAAAGGGAAGAATTTCGACGCCGTCCAACTGTGCAAACTCACCGACGGCTTTCAGAATCGTTAGACCTTTTCTCCAATAATGCCGGATTAATAGACACAAATCATACTGTTTAATAGACATTTTGGAGCCAAAATTCCTAAACCCCTATAGATATACCACAAGTACTCCTATATACAATACAAATTCTGGTAACTGTTAGATTAAAAATTTCCCAGAACTTTTTGCTAAACCTAATACTATCCAATCATTAATTTCCATTTACTTGAATTTATTCACATATCTTTTAGAAGTGTTGAATAAAAACAAAACAATAAGTATTTAGATTTATTACAATTCACTATTATTTATTAAATATTGCTTTAAAAATTAATTTTTCATAAGAGTGTTTTAGGATTCACAAAATTACAAAATCGGCAAAATTCTTTAACTGTTTGTTCTAAAAAGTATTTACGTAAAATGTCAGGAAAAATACAGATTATTTATTCTAATATATCTAAAACTAGATCATTCTTATTCATTGTATGCAAAAAAACTTATTTTTTAAGAATCAATATAAACATTATTAAAACAATCTGATGAAAATGTACAAACACTTAAAAGACAATAAATTCACCCTTTTATTTCAACAAAATGTTCTAACACACTGGTTGTCACCGGAAAGAACATGAATTTGCAATCTTTAATAGTATCATAAATAGTGCATTTCTATGTTACTTGTTGATGGTTGAAGCATTACAATTTTCTTTTTCAGAGCTTCAATAACATCATACAAAAGAAATGCTTTAGCGACCACGAATCAATTTATCACAGAGATAATTTTTTTGCGAATAGAATTTTCTAAGCATCGAACAAACAACATGATAGATAAGATTGACGCTTTTTTTAGGACTTTTATTTTGTTTAGTGGATTTCTTCTTTAGCTACATTAAGTATGTAATTGCTAGTAATCTTTGAAAAAAAAGTTCCGCTAACAGCACGACAATTTTCTTAATAGATTGTCTTTATCTGTGATATTATTTAAGAATTTTGATTGTATTTGAATGTATAACACTTCTGCTGCTGTTTAAAACCGTTTTTGTGATGAACAGTGCCTACAAATTGGTTTAAATGTTGGTATACACTGTTAAGACTTTGCTGCAAACTGTCCAGTTATTCGATCGTTTTTATACAAAACAGTTACATAACCTTGATTTAACTTTATTCTGGCTATATTATGGGCAATAATATGGTCAGAATAGAGTTTAATTATGGTTATGTAACTGTTTTCAATAAAAATGATCGAATGACTGGACAGTTTCCTGCGAGTCTTTAACAATGTACAGCTGTTTGGTAGCACGTTTTGATAGGATTGTGATAAATGACAGATATTGGTACTAGAAAAGCTCAAAAGAAGTTGAAGATTGTTAATCGCTTAACTTTCCAAAATATCCTCCACTGACGTACAACATATATACAATAAATACGAATAATCTTGGCGCAAAATTTGACAAAAAATATGAATATTATTATGTGCCTATAAATGCGTCTGTTATGAACTCTTTCATTTCTTCTATTTGCATTAATTTTGTATCTGATACAATAAATAATCAGATGCATCTGTGAGGAATCCATGCATCCATACACTTTTGGCATTTTCAATTTTCTAATATTGATATCCATATTTAAATCAATTTTTTCTGCCTCTAAGAGTTCCCTGCAATTATTTACAATACCCTAAAGAAGAAATAAAGTTAAGAAAGCAACTTGTTCTAAAGAATTATTGTAGCATACCTAATTTCGGTTCACCTTGCATGTAAAATTTAAAATATACTATCACTGAAATACACATTGAAAACTTTTCATTATATAAATGATATTTTAAGACCCCCTTAAAACATAGAAATACCGATAGCAAAATAAAATACCCAGCTTGACTACCTACTTTCATCATATATTTAGCTTTTAAATTAGATTATCTGCCAGTATTGTCGTCTATATCTTTGTTATAGAATATTTGAATTAACTCTGGTGAACTCATCGCATATAAAATAAGATGGATGAAATAAGTAATGATAATCATTTTCAATTTAAAACAAGACCAAAAAATCATGCATCCAGCATAGGTTATGCAACACTTTCCAACACATTCAGAATACAGTAACAAAACTTCACAGTTTATTAATGTGAAATATGATGTATAAATAAACAATTCGAGAAACTCATAACGCATTTGAAACACAATTTATGCTATTACAATCAATAGTCAGAAAAATATCTGTTTTTTGTGCAGACTGTACATGATCTATAGATTTGTATGTATACTACATAGTATGCTAAAAGTTAATTCATTGAAACAAATAGCGCAGTTGAAAATTTCCATTCAGCAATTTCCGTGAATAAATGGAAATGTACTTGAAAAATTTTGTGTAGCCTTGTTTATGATCTATAGAATTTATCTACACCAAGTAATATTTTAAGAAATACTTCAATCTAAAAACGCATACCACAACTGAAAACTCACTTCAGGCAATTATTGTTCATAGGCTTCAATAGTTTAATTTCTTCTGTAGTCAAATTCTTTTGTGTGCCCCTGTAAATGAATGATATATTCTATTCACACCATATTCTACAGTAAGCGCCGTGTATTTCACCTTAATGATATATATAAATTTCAGTGTGTTTAAAATACTGTAATCTTATTAAAATACGCCGCAAACGATTTTTCTCCATAGACCGTAATGTAATGGAATTATTTTGATTATCTATTATAATGAGCCATAAATGCTATACAGTTCATCTTCAATACGGGGCATGCCATAATGATACCCAATAAGACAGACAAACCGAATTCATAAACACTTTTCAACTTTGTTGGAAAGTATTGAAAAATTGGTTATTTTATTAACTTTTATCGTATAGTATCTCTCTATTCTAAAAGAAAATCTAACGCTGTCACCGCCTCAATAATTCAATTTTTGTGACTGGGGCTGTTTCTTCGTTAATATTAAGAAAACTACTGCATACAAAAATATGGAAATTTGTAGCATTATAGAGAAATGCTTGATAAACACGCTCATGCAGACAGTTTTTAAATTGAATAATTGTTTTAAGAGAAATTTGATGTTAAAATTGGTCAAAATCGTTCCATTAAGAAAATTTTATAAGTGAAAAAATTGTACATCGGAATTAAATTTTTTTTTTCTAATATACGTTAAAAATTCCCGATGTGCAGACTGAATTTATTTTTTTTTTATTTAATTAATTTTTTGAGTGTTTATTTCCATTTTAAATTCAAATTTGCAGCATTTCGAGCGATATTTTTTACATATTTTAGAAACGGTTATTATTTTAAATTGTTGTCAATTGTAGAAATAGCGAAAAGACAACCATTTCCTTTTAATTAAAAAAAAATTTACATGTGACTATTAAAAACAGAAAAAAACTTTCAAATTATAATTAAATGATTACGTATTAAAAGCAGGAAAATATTTAGAATTACGTCATAAAAACTATATTTATACGCGAACTTTAAAAGAGAAAACTTTTTAAAAATAATTAATAAATTTATTTGAAATAATTAATTCATTAATATGCGTTAAAATCCGTAATTGGAGAAAATTACGTCATATTTAAAATGGAAAATAATAATATTTCCAAACAGTTAAATGTAAAAAGGAATTTACACGAGACATTTATTTCCCATTTCTAGAAGATCTTTTAAACTACTGTTACCAAGTCTAAGGCAGCGCAAATAAGAAATTGCTTTCTATCAACAAAAGTATTTCACGTAAATATATATATAAAAAAGACATCTTTAAAATAATAAATACATTAACACATATTAAAAGCCGTAAATAGGAGAAATTACGTCATATTTAAAATGATCTAATAATAATATTGAAAAACATTTTAAATTAAAAAAAAATATTAAAAAGTTACAAAAAAAAATTAAAAAGTACACGAGACATTTATTTCATACTTTGAGATGATCTTTTAACTATTGTTGTGAATTCTAAGAATGCGCAAATAATAATTACTTAATAAGAACAAAAGTATTTTCATGTGAATATTAATTAGAGAAAGAAAATTTTGGTGAAAATTACGTCAGATTTAAAACGATATATTTAAATTGTCTTATTTAAAACAACTTACTTATAGCGTTGTTACAAAATATAGGGGGACAAAGACTCTGTTTATTTAATTCATTTAATATTAGCTTATTTTCAAACGTTTAAGTGGTCTTATTTAAACAAAGACGAAAACAGCCATTGGATCTCTTAACAGCAACTGATACGGCCTTCCCCAATCAAAGGGAAATGAATGGAAACCCGTTTACAGGGAGATCACTACTGGTTTTTTAATTATACGAGGAACGTTCCGAAAATAAATTTCCTCATTTCTTTTCACGCAGAAATGTTTTGCCAAAAGCAAAATACATAATGTTATCATAAACTATACACCTTTTACTATTTTTCGACATTGTCGCCCCCGACATTGAGACATTTGCCGTAGCTTTCAATCAGTTTGAAGCTCTGTGGTAAATCTCGGTGCCCTGCGATGCAAGGAATTGTCGCACAGCCTGCTCCATCTCAGCATTGTTTTGGAAGTGACGCCCCGAGAGTGCTGCCTTCAATGCAGGGAACAGGTGAAAATTCTATGGGTACACAGAAAGGCTCACACAAGATCAGATTCGCCTCTTCTGATTGGAGATATTGGATCACCCAAACTACAGGCCCGATCTTGCTCTATCGGACTTTCACGTGTTCCCTGCACTGAAAGCTACACTCTCGGGTACGTCAGTTCCAAACAAATACATTTTTTTAATTGAAATAATTTATTAATTTTTTTACTGTATTTACTCTACCGGAATCCAAATGTGCGAAAACGTTGTCGATGTGCCAAAAGAGGATGTTTGTTACGAAATATAACTTAACATAGAGTGAGTTTGCATTTAAGCTACCAAAATCACATATAACGCAAAACAGATCCCCTTAGTTCAAGAACTAACAAATGAAAACCAAACCAATCATGTTCAATGGTCAATCTCTATCAATGTAATGCTGTCTAATTTAGTAATGTGTTAACTTTTAATTCCTGTGTTCTTAACTACTTCATTTTTTACCAAATTCTACTAGAAACGGTCAACGAAAAAAGTTGCTTCTTAATAGCCCAAATTGTGTCAAACACATAAGAAAATATATCGCAATGTCGTTCGTATTGTTTCCAGCAATACGGAAGGACATTCCAGATCAAGTTTATATTGATTTAAAATACAAGATCAAATTCACTATTTCGTATTATTCAAGATTCGTTTGGAAAATGGACCAGCGCAACGGGCGTAGTCTGCTATTCATTATATAAACGTAAATAGATCAAACAACTGGTGAATTAGCCTTGGATAACAAAAAAAAATTAATATTTCTGTGACTTCAAACAAAACTAACAACGCCGGCCGTACAGAAAAACGTAATTGTTTAAAACATTTTTTAAAATAAAAACTGCCAATTAATTATTTTTCTGTACTTTTTAGTTCGTAATTCCACATCCTTAAAAAATATAAACAATATTCATAAATATTCATTCTTCGAAACGTGATATTTCATCATTTCTTTCACAATTCTATGTGCAATTAAATGAACATTTTATGTTAGGTAAAAATCTGAATGTAAACGGCTTATGGATTTCACAAAGCAAGATTTCGATGTGAAAATAGCTAAGGCAAATTTTAGCTTCGGTTAGCAAATTTTTAGCATCAGATAACAGGTTTTCGCTTGAGAGGTTTAGAAATTATGGATAAAATTTTGGCTTCCTAATATTAAATCAGTTTATGATATTTTAATTCATATTTGCTGCTTTTTGTTGCATTGTTTTTTACTGTTACGTTAGTATTAATATCACAAATTTTATTGATTGATTGTCATTCAATTTTGTCATTTCATACACTTAGTGAATTTTAAAATTAATATTTAAAAAATTAATGAGTTTTTATTTATAAATGTTTTAAAAGAAATTAATCTCTACAGACTTTAAATGCGCTTACGCAAAATTTCAGTTCATTTTTTGAAGTAATTTTTAAGTTAAAAATTCACTACAGTTTGAGAATCTATAACGTCATTGAAATGATGGCAAAATGATGGGAAATAATAATGTAATTGACTAAATAAAAACTATAATTATATTAGTCCACATATAAACTTGATTTTATCAAAATAAATAGGTAATATCAACATAAAGAAAACAATGTAAAATACTTGTTAGACTTACAATATAATACATTGTACTTTCACTGGATATGCAATAGGAGCAAAATGGTAAGAACGGGACAATTTTTTTTTTTTTTTTTTAAATTGGAGAAATATTACATGCCAATTAGGCTTTCTTTGTGTTTATTAATTTCAATACAACGTTGTGGAATAGAATTTTCGACATGGTTTCGAATTTTTCGAGATGAAGAAACATGACATACCTCAAAAAAGGCATATTTTAATTCTGCTTTAGAGTTATAGTGGACTAGTTGACAATTTTTTCGGTAGATATCGCGCATTTTAATACCCAAACGGTGTCCATGCGATTTAGGGCGGCACTGTTTGCCGGCCAGTCAAGTGTGGAAATCTTATTTATCTTTAAACCACTTTTAATGTCTTTTTCAGAGTGAATTGAGGCATTTTCGTGTTGAAAATATAGTTAAAGCCTGGTATTTTTCATCTTGGTTCAACAAATAGCATTTTATCAAATGATTATAGAAACATTTACTTTTTCCTCTTTCTAGAAAAGCAATTTTAAACTTACTTCCTGAAGTTAAAGCAGCTTAAACCATTAGGAAGCTTAAACCATTAGCAGCTTAAACCTCCATCTAGCTCGCGCGGAGGAAAATACGTCCTTTCCTTTCTAACACTAAGCCCAATAAATGAATACTATTCAGAACAACGAAATTAAACATTTTTTTACTACTGAAAATAATTTAGATCATTTCGTTCGTTGCTTCAGATGTTTCGATGAAAACTGTTTGCGGACGTTTTTACTGCCAGATGTTAAAGGCCGACACCGACATAGTTTTATATATTTAAGAGTTCGCGACATTTTTATTGTTCTACTTCACAGTCCATACTGATGCTGGTGTCTTTATCTGGCTTCCAATTTTCTTTGATGTCATTCCGTTGCTTGGAACCTGGCGAACAATCGAACTTTTGGATAGTTTCGAAAGAATTCTAGCCCCACCAGTGGCCGAGAGGTTCTGTTCTCGAAGCTGGTAGACGGTGGGTACTGGGTTCGATCCCAATCGCGCCCGTCGGCCTAATCGCTCGGAGTTTTCGTGGTTTTCTTCGAATTTTGGATTTCCAAGCGTAAATACGGGTTAGTTTCCCTTAGAATGACCCCCACAGAGGGCACACCTCCCTCGGGCCTATATTCTTCGAGTAGGTAATCGGCCGCCAAAAATCGACCCAATCGAAATAATTCTTCGCCTCTCTGTAGATTTTGCAGTAACGTAAGTAGTTGCATTCTGTAAGATTTTAAAAATGACAGTCTTTGAATGTTTAATTTTTCCCAGCATTCTGACGTTATAGTACAATCTACAATTTACCGTCTTTACCGAGCACTTTTCCTCGCCTATTGTCAAAATGTTTTGACAACTAAACGAAAGCGCTTAGAATCTCTTTTAACACTAGAATTATCGAGGCGGGTCATTTGTGATCCAAGACGTGATTTTTCGCTCGTATCACTGTTGCTTTCCAAAGTAAAACTTTGAAACTTTTTGAGCTTTCCTAAATACTCAGTAAAATGCCTTAATACGAATTTAATTGAAATGGAACGAAGACTTTTTATTTACACGTCCGTATACCTAGAATTACTATGCTGGGCCATCGGTGACACGAACAAAGTGATAACCTTTTTCTTTTATTTCAAAAGGGCTTTTAACTCTATATTTTCAATAACAGAAGTGTAATACAACGGGATGTATTGCACTTGCTTTTCACAAAAGGGAGACTGGATAGATAGGGACATGATCACATATCTGTCATGCAAGGCATATTTGTGAGATTTTATCTTATTTCAAGATATTGTTAGAATGTTGTTATCTCTGTTACACCTTAGAAACTAAATAAGAAGAATATTACGCCAGTCATAAACCGAGAGGAATAAAAAAAGAAAAGAAAAAAAGAGTTTGTTAGTGGTATTCCAGTTTCGCACATTTATAGTCATGGCTCTTAGCAACGGAGGTATTTCGAATGAGGAGATTTTTAAATTGGGAAGCGAACTTTCATAGAATGACTTTAGTGACGAAATTACGTCTGATGAGGATGACAATCTTGACGTAAATGATGAAACAAATTTAGGTGAAAATTCCTATAAAATCTCATCGTCCGAATCTAGTTCAAGTGACAGTAAGCTGAATGAAAATAGTCAAGCAAATCCTGTTGAGGAAGTCATGAAACACCAAGAAAACGTAAGTGGTTTGAATAAAATGCAAAATAAAGGGAAGAATTTAGAAAAAGGCAAGAAAGATACAAAATAAATTACCCATCAAACTGATTTGGAAGAAGCGAAAAATGGAACTATATGGAAGATAGAGCCGCAGCGTTCAATATCTTCTGATCGATGACCTATGCAAAATCTAGCGGTTCAAGGATCTGTCACAAATGTTTGAGTAGTTTCTAAAGGTACAACAGGTTGTAATATAAGCAGAAGAGTCTGCATTTTAAAATTAGCAGAGAAGTTCAGAGATAAATACATTTCAAAAGAAATTTAAGTTATCCGTCCACGGACCACCGCAGAAATTTCAAACAAAGTAGCCAGATAGAGCAGTGCTAAGACAATAAATCTAATAATGTGTGTGGAAACTGTTTATAACTTGTGTGTGCATTATGCTCAGTAAAACAAAAAGAAATACAGCCCATGGTTTTTTGCGTGAATTGATCAAATGGAAAATTGTGTAATGTAAGTAATAAAAAAAAATCACGGATATATATATTTAAACTTATTGGGTTTTAATATTTTATTAATATGGAGTAACATTATTACAGAATTTAAATCTATAAATCATAATGCATATATAATTAAAATAATAAAACTTTGTAAAAAAAATCACCATAAAATAAAACAATACACAGGACGCGTTTCGAGCTAAAAACATAACAGCTCGTCATCAGCTACAACACACGTGTTTGCAAGCGAACACTTACTGAGTTCGCTTGCGGACACGTGTGTTGTAGCTGATGACGAGCTGTTATGTTTTTAGCTCGAAACGCGTCCTGTGTATTGTTTTATTTTATGGTGTTTTTTTTACAAAGTTTTATTACTTTAATTACTTCAAATCGCCAGTTTTCGGTGCTGTTTCGCCATATATAATTATTTAAAGGAGCCGTCAAAATCTCAAAGTATCTATTCTGAAATTCGACACTAAAATTTTCTTTTGGGGGTATCAATTCACCAAATTTCATATTATGTAATAGTCTAGAAGCTAAATTGCATTAATCATTAACCCTTATTGTGTCTGTATCACTCATACAAAATCAGAACATCTCTGAAGACCATGGGTCAGATATGACACATCCTAGTATTTCTAAATATACAAGAAACTCGGTAATTCTAGTGTTAAATGCGTTTTTAAATGATATACGAAAATATCCTCCAATCACGAGGTAGAAGTTTCGAAATATTTACTTCGTTCTTGTTATTTTGTTACAGCATAAATTTGGCAAAATACATATTTTTAAATAGATTAAAATATATATGCACAATTTTTGTAAATGATTATTTTAATATTAATTAGAATATCATGTATTTAACTTTAACACAAATGTTAGCGCATTTGCATACCAAATGTGAACTGATTTCTTTGTTTTTGTATCCCTATCATCTTGATCCTGCTATATGATTAACTTCATGTAACAATATTGATAAATATAACATATATTTCAGTAAAACTTTCTTAATGGACTCTCCTGGGTAGCGGACACCTCTATTTAGCGAATACCTTTTTAAATTCAGAACACCTACATTTGCCTCTGAAAAGCGGAAACCTCCGAAGAACAAACAATAGAATTAGTGAAAATTAAAGTCAGACTCATATGTGCCGACAGTATTACATGTTTTAAAGTTGTTTGATTTACAGTGTGGAAAGTCCCTCTGTTCTTATTTTTTATATAACTTTAAAGTAAACTTAATTTCCAAACTAATAGCATTTTTCATTTTTGTCTGTCGCAATTTTTCGAATATTAGGTATAGAATTTATTTTCATTTTATTTATATTCTTTTTCAATTCTTTTGTTTGGGCTGATTGTATTTATGTATAAGTAATAATAAGTATATGTATCTGTGCAGATAGATTTATTTAAGTAGTATTGTCTTCACGAAAAAAATCCAATTCAATTGCCCTATTCTTATATTCTATTCATTTATACTAACAAACTATAGCTATTTATTTCCTTTCATCTTTAATTAAAATTCTTCAAAGGAAAGAGAAACAGATTTATTATTTCACACTTAATTGATATTGTTTTCCTGTATTTATGAAAGTTATGTCAAGAATTCGTATAGCGCACATTGCGAAAAACACCCTTCTATTAAAACTAATTCTGAAGTTTTTCTACACAGGTAATGCACAAAGAAATCTATGTATACACGGAAAAAAAGATTTAGTTAATATAGCCCCAGCTAAAGTGTTTGGTTGGACTGACCAAATGTTGGTTCGACTGATCAAATGATTTTGTTCGTACAATAAAATTTTATTGAACTAACAAAAGGATTTTGTCAGTCCAACAAAAAATATTTGGTGGGGGCAAAATTTGGTTGGCACAACTATTTTTTTGTTGTTTTAACAAAATCGTTCTTTCCGTGTAAGCTCATTTTACTCACATTGCTGGAAAAGTTTAATTCTTAATTTATTACCTGATCATTTAAGGGGGGCAGGACACATAAAGTATGCATTTATTATTTATGTATATTTTTTTTGTTTTCTTCTTGAAACGTACAATTATATTTATATAATATATATATATATATATATATATATATATATATATATATATATATATATATATATATATATATACAGGGTGTTTCTAAAGCTCAGTGCGAAAATAAAACGCTATAAAAAATTATCTATTTGTCGGAGAGACATGCGGTTTGCAGATAAATATTCAGTGTGATACGGGATTTTGTATGACACCAAAATAAAAATTTAGTTCAAAATCTCGACAATAGCGGGCGCTACTGTAGATGATTCCATGGAATAATTCCATACTGCTCACAAAATGCAAGATTTGGTTAAAAAACAGAGAATATTGCATAAACACTTTTTCGTACAGAAAGCTTGCGTTGTGTAAGCAATATGGAATTATTCCGTAGAATTATCTGCAGTAGCGCCCTCTATTGTCGAGATTTTGAAATATTTTTTATTTTGGTATCATACAAAATCCCGTACCACGCTGAATATTTACCTGCAAGCCGTGTGTCTCTCCGACCCATATGTCTTTTTTTATGGCATTTTATATCGCACTGAACTTTTGAAACACCCGGTATATTCGTTACTTGTCTATTTTTCCGCCCACCTCTTTCTATAAAAAATAATTGTTGCTAAATAATGGGATTTAAAGCCAAAAATGCATGTGTGATGTTCCATTCGTTCGGTCATGAGTCTCAGCTACTTACTGTGGAAGAATGTGTCGTACCTGTATCCGACAAAAAAAAAAAAAAACCGACAAAGGAAGGTACCCTGGCAAAAAAAAAAATGGCTAAACACAAATCCCGTGCTAAAAGGCTTCGTATAAAGCTGTTTGCATCAAAATTTCTTCTTTATGGTTTTGAAAATATTGCTATATTTACTTTTTTTCGGTGGACGTAATAAACGCCAATAATAACGAAAATTTGGAAGGAACAGAATGCTTTTATTTAGGCAGAAAATGCAAATAGATATAAATATACAGCACTAATAAATAACAAATATATCATATAAAATGTTCATAAACATTAGAACATCCCTTGAAATGTTAAGTCAAAAACAAATTATCAAGGTTTGGAGCAATCATTCCAGGAGACATAAGTTTCTAATTTCCTTCAAAATTGCAACAAAAATGTCATCGTTTTCGTAAAAGTCGGTGCACATAAACTCACTTAAAGATGAATTTAAGATCTCTCATATAAATATGAATCCCAGATCTTTTCTTTTTTCTTTTACAAACTACGACAAAAAAATAGAAGTTAACCTATATCCTTTATTATCAACAATAAACTGGATTCTCGGCAAAATTAATAAAAGTGGAATACTTACATAGCGTGCTAGAATTGGGTTTGAAATCAAACATGACGTCAGGCTTTTGTATTGTTGGTCACATTGATTGGAAGAAAATAAATAAAAAAATAAACATATGTATCAAACAGAGCAACTTTTTCAAAAACAGATAAAACTGTTATTTAGACACAGAAAACTGACAACAAGCCAGATACAGAAAGCGAAAACTCGTACCCTGTCTTTATCTTAAAAAATATTATCAATTTAGAAACAGTGTTGCGTGAAGAAGTCTCTGATGTCGCAAAAGTAATTGATTGGGTTATTGTAAAATAATGTGGAAAATGGAATGTATAAAGTCTTGTTAGAAGTGTTCTTGAAATTTATTCTGAAGGGCTTATTATTCAACTTGCAAAAAGAATTTATGGTGCTGCGCGATTTAAATGGCCTCACGTTTTAAAATACAGTAAATGAATGGCCTGAAACGAATGTAGTTATTCTGATCAAATTCATGCTACTCTTCCTCAACTTACACTGTCATTGAAAAATGAGAAAATTTCACATTTTCTGTTAAAAAATTAGTTTTGCTTTTGTAGGTGTATAAACTGAACTCATTCTTAAAATTGTTCAAGGACAGAAATAACTTTCAAACTGCTATTATTTTGAGATTTCGACAATGAAAATTCACAAAAAAACATATTAACCTACTTAATAAATATTTAAAGTAATAATCTTATTCAAAAAAAGGTGTTAATTTTATGCTATCCATTGGGAATTTTGTTATTATGCTGCTATTATGTAAAGGTATTATGTTCATACTTTTACATGACATACTCCAAAATCTATGCATTTGATCAACTGTACCTAAGGGAGGGATTCAATGGGTCTCTGTATAGGAATAGTTGCTCCAAAATGAAAGGTTTTATATTTCATATCTTACTACCTTTGCAATTAATGTTTCAGAAAAGTATTCATAAATACTGCGTAATGATTAATGAAGCATAAATATACTGCATTTACACACCCATAAGTTATTTTTTTAATTAAAATCAAAAACTGAATTTTGTGTCGAGTATCCTTTACAATCTTTCTATAATTACCCTGTTTTTAAAATACGTGTAATTTAAAAATAAAACAAAGACAAATGTCATTAAATAATTGCTTCTAAAAAGAGAGAAAAAACAAGTAAAGATATATTCATAAACTCTGTAGAATGTTTCACTTCGTTAAAAATGTTGAACCATATTTAAAAGAATATATATATGACAGTACAAAGAAATCCTTTTGTTACGTTAAATAAAATCAGATGTAATATATTCTACTTGTTGTTGTTTTTTTGTTTTTTTTTTATCATCAAAGACTAAAGATGAGATGAAAAAAATTGCTTTTTATAAAATCAGCAATTCATTTCTTTTAACAGCAATAATAAATGTGAAAAATCGCCGTTTCCTTGATTTTAAGTATATTTTTTTACTTTAAAAAATTTATTTGTCCTAGATTTAATGTCATTCTTTTTATCTCTCAAGTAGTTTTGAAAGAAATAAGAGTAGATGATAAAAGTAAAACGAATGAGAATTGTTTTTATTCTAAACAAGTAGAAGATAACTTGTAAATTTCAACATTTATAATTCTTTAATCCCTTTCTTTGATATAAAAAATTTTTAATTTAAAAACTCATTTTAATCGAGTACATTCCTCCAGTACTCTTCCATAGATGAACATTTCTATGTTTTAATTTTTGAACACTTTCTTTTTAATTTTTTTATGTGTAAAATTGTTTTTTTTTTTTATGTAAAATCAATTCTTAGGCAAATGTATTGAAAGTTTCCAAGGCATTAGTTTCATTATATTTTTTAAAATATAAAAGAATTGGTCTAGATATTGAAACCTTTTAAATCTTTCCGGATACTCCAAGACAGGTTTATGTTGAATGTTATACCTTTACTAAATTTGTGATTTAAAATTATATAATGTTACTAATGTAAATTTTCTATTTTAAATTATGGCGTAATTCGGGCGACAAAAAATATTATTTATGGATGAAGCACGATAGTGATTTGATTTCTAGATCGAAAAATAATGGTCTAGATATTGAAACCCTTTAAATCTTTCTTGGATAATCCAAGACATTTCTCAATATTAATACCAAGATTTGTGCCAGTTAAACGTAATATGAAGCAGCTCTTGGGACTACACAGTGTTTGTTTCGAGAGAATTCCATAAACAATGGAAAATTACAGTAGCAGACAATCAATATTACGCAAACAATCACAAAATTATGCAACAATTCTTCAGGGATTGCATATCCCAAAGCAAATAACTAATATGCCTCAGATGCACAACTTCACAACATAGTCTCTGATCAGACTCGAAAAGCTTAACTGAAGTCATTAATTTGCTGCGAATGAAACTTCAATTTATACCCATGACATAAAATAATTTTAAAATTCTTTGACGACGTCATCTCGTATCCGAAATATTCGGGAAAGCTCTGGTTATGGAATTTTCATAGAAAAAAATCAATTATGCACCAATATTTATGAGATTATTTGCTAAATGTACATTCAAACAAAAAAGTTTGTAATAATCGGTTCAATATTTTTGAATCAATAAGGGAAATAAAATTTTAGCTTGAATATAACACTTGTAATTCTTTATTAAATTTATCGATTTGGAAAAAAATATTGAGATTTTATTATGAGATTAGTTTTTGAATAATAAATAACTTTAGATCCAAAACTTGAAGTGTACGTTATCTGTAATTTTGATGCCTCGCATCCTATCTGATTAAAGCTGCTATCAGATTCACCAACTTTTCGACCAATTTCTGAGCCAACTCTTGATTTCCTCCAACTTTTCGCGAAATATTGTCTCAACACCCAGTGTGATAACAGGGATGACTGCCCAGGGAACCCAGCTTTCGCTTTAGGGTATAAGTGCAATCCCGGTGGGGACAGTGTGATAGCAAACAGCAATATCCCCAACCTTTTATCCACAGCTCTAAAAAAGTCTGCGATGGACGAGACTTTTCCCTCCAACTTTCAACATTTCAGCCAATCAGAGATAAGCGATTGATACGAATAAGCGATAAATATTAACGGCTGGTACTAGTAGTACTGGTTTTCCTCCAACTTTAGCAACGAAAATTGTAACCTTTTTCTCCCTTTGAACGAGAGAAAGCTGGGTTTAAAATCGGCTTAAAAGTTGGTTGCTCGAAAAGTTGGTGAATCTGTTAGCAGCTTTACAGATTATTTTGAACCGTTTTCCAAGGAAGAGGGTTATACAATTCGTTTGTATACAGGGTACTTCTAAATTCGGCCCAAAAATTCAGATGAGTGATAGTAGGCATCAAGAATATGAAAAACTGTCATATAACATGGGGTCGCAAACTACTTATTTAGTCACAAATACAGGGTGTTTCATCCTAACTAAACTCGGGATGACGGTAGTAATTTCGAGAAAAATAGAAACGTTGCAAGGAAAATGCGTTGATACGTACCTTGTTTTGTGTGAAATGTGATAACGTCACGAAATGATTTGGAAAAGCATGTCGCTCAAGCAATCGACGATACCGTATGAACTGACAATCACAGTCCAAAAAGCGGGGCGTCAAATGCATAGTGCTGGCGCGTATAACGTAAACTTCTACCACTTTTGTTTGGTGTTATCACATTTATAACAAAGTTGAAAATGCCTGTTAAATGTGTTATTATAATATACTTCAGTTTTCGGGAAGTTCTTACAGTCAACCCAAATTAAGTTAGGGTAAAACACCCTGTATTTTTTATTAAATACGTAGTTTTCAACCCCATGTTCTATGGTAATTTTTCATCTTCTTGATGCCCACTATTACCCTTCTGAGTTTGTCGGTCGAACTTTGGAACACCCTGTACATGTTTTTATGTGTTTTCACTCATAATTTTTGATCGGATAGTCCGATTTCCATACTCTTTTTTGAAAAATTCAATTTGTAAAGATGACCTCGTTTAAATATCATCTATATTAATAAAAGAACAAATCGCTCTGTGTTTGTGTGTGAGTGTCTGCGATGGCTAGCGAAATCTACCGCACGTAGAAGTCTGAAACTTTAGGTGAAGTTAGTCCAAGACAGGTCCTGATGCACCTGAGGCTCCGATTTTTAATTTTTTAAGGATCGGGGCCCCTGGGCCCCTTTAAATTTTTATGCACTAAATTGTTAATAATTTGCCCTCTTTTTACCTTATCTTCTATTTCCATTTAGTTATTCTCACTATTCTATTTTCCAGTTATGACCCATGGGCTCTTAGTGCCCCTTGCCGGCCCCCATGAAGTTTTTGTACAAATAAATTGTTAATAAATTGCTTTCTTTTAATCCGATTTTCATTTTGGGGATCCTTTTTCCATTTAGTTGCTCTCACGTTTCTACATTCCATGTAAGATACTGGGGCCCACTAGGGAACTGTAGGGCCCGGCCAGGGTCCCTTGGAATTTTGTGCGTCAAGCATTTTTCACCCCCTAATTTTTCCACCTTCTCAATGAATAATTTTAATGTTCAGTCTTTGACTCTTCTTCCTGGACCAACACCCTCATATTTTTATTGGGGACATAGGGCCCTTTTTTAAACATTTACCCAATCTTTTGCGCATTTATTTAAAATATTCTTACGAATAATTCATACCCTAAGCTTAGTTTTGACTAATTGACGATCTAAAGCGCTAAGTACTATGACATTTCAACATGTTTTCATGTTAGGGCTCTGTTTTTAACTGTCAGTTGGACCCATTTGGGCCCCCCTATTATAGCTTCTTTATAAAAAAGTCCGATTTACTAGCCTTTTTTCTAACAACTTTTTAGGTCCTCCAGCTACAACATGAACGACAAAAAAAATTTCTCAGACTTCAACTACCACCAATTTTTAATATTAATTGCCTTCTTGGCGCCCTTGGTGCAGCTTCTTTAAAAATGATCCAAATTCCTTGCAATTTTCTTTAACATAGTTCTAGCGTCCGCCTATTATTTTAAGAACTACTCAAAAATATCTTTATGCACAACTACACTCCAGATAAGTCCCTGACCCCTTGGGGACCGGTACTGTGCCCCTTGAAGTTTTTGCACCATAAATTGTTATTAAATTGCCCCCACTTAATCCAATCTTCATTCAAGGAAACCTTTTTCCTTTTAGTTTTTCTCGCATTCCTACATTTCAGTTAAGACCCTGTGGCAACTTATGGTCCCCTAGGGCCCATTCGAGGCCCTTTGAACTTTTTCCTGTGCCATGCATATTTCATCCCCTAATTTTCTCACCTACTCAGTGCTTAATTTTAAAGTTGAGACTTGGATTCTTCTTCCAGGAACAACACGCTCATATTTTTATTGGGGCCCTAGGGCATTTTTTAAAGCATTTACTCAATGTTTTGTGCATTTCTTTAAAATGTTATTCTAACTAATAATTCATACTATATGCTTAATTTTAACTAATTGAAGATCTAACGCTCTAAATACTAAAACGTTTTAACATGTTTTCATATGAGGGCCTTCCTCTCAACTATTAGTTGGCTCTTTTTGGGCCCCATATTATAGGTTCTTTAAATATAGTCTAATTTACTAGCTTTTTTTTCTAACCACTTCTTAGCTTCTCCATCTGCTACATCAATAACAAAAAAAATTCAAACTTCAGCTACCGCCAATTTTGAATATTAATCGCCTTCTTGGGGCTATTGGTGCAGCTTCTATAAAAATGATCCGAATTGCTTGCAATTTTCTTTAACATAGTTCTAGCGTCCTCTGATTACCTTAAAATCTACTAAAAAGTATCTTTATACCCAATTACATGCCACCTAAGTCCCTGGACTATTTTGGCCCGGTACAGGTCCCCTTGAAGTTTTTGCACAATAAAATGTTCTCTTAATCCGAACTTCATTTCTGGAATCCTTTTTCATTTAGTTATTCTCCCTTCTTTATTCCAGTTAAAATCCTGGGCCCCTATGGTTCCATAGGGCCCAATCCGGGGCCCCTTGAACTTTTTTTTGCAGCATGCACTTTCACCACCTAATTTTCTCGCATTCTCAATGCAAAATTTTAAAATTGAGTTTTGCAATCTTTTCCCCGGACCAACACCCTCTTATTTTTAGTGGGACCCTAGGGTCCTGTTTTAAGCATTCCCCCCATTTTTTGCGCATTTCTTTAAAATTTTATTCTAATGATTACTTCATACCTTATGCTTAATTTTGACTAACTGAAGATCTAAGGTGCTAATAACTTACATCTTTTAACAAGTTTTCATGTTAGGGCCCTGTTTTTTAGTATCAGTTGTCCATCTTTGGGCCCTTTGTTTTTGGTCCCTTAAAAACGGTACGATTCATTAGCTTTTTTTCGAACAACTTCTTAAGCCCTCCTGCAACTACATGAATTACAAAAAAATTTCTCAGACTTCAGCTACAACCAATTTCGAATATTAATCTCCTTCTTGGGGCCTTTGTTCCAGCTTCTTTTAAAAATATCTGATTATATTACAATTTCCTTTAACATAGTTTCAGCATTCTCCGGTACTTTAAAACTATTAAAAAATTTTCTTATACTCAACTGCATTCCAGTTAAGAACCTGGCCCCTAGGGCCCGGTCTTTCTTTATACCTCAGCTACCACTTTTTTCGAACATTAATCTCCTTTTTCAGCAATAACTTACTTTTACTCACTGCAGCCGTAAATTAAAAATCGCGCTACTTTAAAGCTAACTTAGGATAGGGATAGATAAGGGATTTCTTCCTTTTATTAAATATCTTGTTAACGTTAAAAGTTATTCATGAAATTTGCAAGGGGAGGGAGCATCTCCCACCGCTTGGGAATGCATTCTTTCCTCGGATTCTAAGGACCCAATTTCAACGGGATTTGGTTCATTCAATTTTGATTACTATTCAACTACTTTCTGTATTATGAAATTTTACCCTAGACTTCAGCTACTAGCATTTTTTAACATTAATGATGCATTCTCTTTTTTTTTATTCTATGGGTTTGATTACTACAAGGTTTGTCTCACTCAACTGATTGTCTCTGGCACGCGCGGAGCACTTCCGGTACATGCTGCCTTGGGTAGCGGGGATCCAGGTTATAGGTTCGTTCGGAAAGAAGCTTTTTGGGAACACACTAGACGCTGCGGAAGGCAATGGGGGCCTCCGAAATAAAATTCATTTAAAAGAATTTCAAAAGATATAAAGTCATACAAACTTGAGTTTTGTTTAAGGTTTTTATTTACGGACCCCGGTCAACGCCGGGCGGGTCTGCTATTAAGGAAGTAAAATGATATGTCTGTCTTTTTTTCTTCATGTTTTTATTTTTATTTTATGGGCTTTAACTGCAGTGAAAATTGGCTAACCATCTCGAGTTTTGAATGTGGTGTTAAGGTACATGGTACTACTATATGTTTTTTAAATAGCCGTCGAGTTGTACATAGTTTTTACACAGGGACCCTCAAAAATGTCAGTATACTATAAAACCTACAATACCTACAAACCAAAACCTACAATAATGACAACAGAAAACTCTAAAACTGAAAATAATCAAGAACCGACGATAACAATATAAATAAAGTGGATGACCAGTTACTCTTACAGAAAATCAAACGTAAATTGAATTAATTAAATCACTAATATAAAATTGTTTTAGTTTTATTCTTGAAATGCGTCATTAATTTTTTTTAATAAGCAATAGAATTTAACAAAATGACAAGCGCAGCCATTATCAGGATTCATGACCCTCACTATGAGATTGAATATCCTTGCACGAAACCAGTAGTACAATCATTGTTACTTTAATCATATGATTCACATAATCATTAAAAAGAATGATATTCGTAGGAGTTCGAAAACACTTAGCAGAAAAACGGCTCATCTGATCTTGTATCACTGTGTTGGTAAGCACAGTTCATCTATACCAAATAATCTCAGGGGTAAGAACAACACGCTTATACACTTACTCCGCGTTCAAGAACTACACGATAGACTATGTACTCCGCCATTTGGCCATGTCCGCTTTTCGGCGAGGAGGCTCTCAATATAGGTTCGTTGGTCAGACGAGTTTAGAGGACACTTTAGGGGTGAAGGAGAACCTTAATGAAAAAAGAGAGAAACATTTAACCCTATTTTAGACGTACAATCCAAATACATCATTAAACATGGAGAGCATAAATATCTGACACGCCCCCAAACCGAATTTTAAGAATTAGTGACATCAAAACCAAATTGTAAGAATTAATAGCATAAGTCAACGGTATGAAGATAGAACCTCTCTAATATATTTCGTTGAAAATAAATTCATTCCCCTTTTGTTTGCTATTCCTTGTGTAACTCTTTTTTGCTATGAAATAATAATAGATATTATTATTAAAAAAAATAATGTGCTATTGTACAACTATTAACGATATTCTTTTTAAGTAGTAAATATAATTTTTAATGTAGAATTTAAATAAACTGGCCCCATTCTTAGCCAATTTTTAGTTTCCTTTATCCATATATAATGAAATATTACACATCATCAAATATACACTTTTAAGCTTTCCTTAAACAAAATTAAACGATGCCTTCAGCAACATTTTAATTTAATCATTCTGAACCATTTAGTATTAAACCTTGCAGTTTGTCTTCAAGCGATATTTTGGATATTTTCTGATGACCATTTTCATTGTTAGAGAAACACTTGGGGAAATTTAGAAAAGCAAATACGATATAACACTGACTTGATTGCACGAAATATATATTTTACGCAAACATTATTATTTCGTGTCATTTTCGCTTAGAAATAGAGACACTGTGTTGCGATAATTGAAATATTTGTTTGTTTGTTTTAATAAGTTTGCTTAACTTATAAAGATCTTATAATATCTAATAAAGAAAGTTCGAAATTTCGTATTTTAAAATTACATCATAATACATTTTGTGGCCTTTCAGAGCCTAATTCATCCTTAAACTCTAGCCTAGGAACTTCAAGACTCTACGGTAAATCGTAAGATAAATATAAATAGTATTAACCCTTTATCTACTGCATTATGATCTAGTGCAATTTTTTTCATGTAATTTTTTTTCAGTTACTACAATGAAAAGTAAAGGATATACATTAAAAAATACTCATCCGTGAGAATTTTAATTCGTTTGAGGTAATTAATTAAAGTAGTACTTTAAAGTACCGTCAGTACATTACAACTAAAACATTCTCGTAACAGAAAATCCACATGATATTTCAAATAAAATTTAAACTCTTAAAAATGCTAAATAACAAGAAGACACTCGCAAGTGAACAATAAAAAATATTAAATTGACATAGTTTCATTTTACACATGAAAAATGAGTAAAAATTCAAATTTGATGGTATTAAAAAAACAATGTTTTTTAGGTTTGTTAGCAGACCTTTAGCATTAGATATACCTAGTTTACTCTAGATTAGTTCTTCCCTATGTTATTAGATTATCATTAGCATTAGTTATGCGACACCTATATTCCAAGGGCAACATGTTCTCTCGCATCTCCACATATGCGATATATGAATTTACAAATGCCATTTCTAGCATAGCAAAAATGAGCCGGTATCACAACTTTTTCGATTTCCTATAAAAAGTAATAATAAAACAGAAAAGAAATACCAGAAAAAATGTTACTACACCACAATTTAATTATGACATTATAAAGCAGATAAAAACGATGGATAACTAACTACACAGACGAAAAGTGTGGCGACCGGTTCTGCACTTACTCAATTAATTCCACAGGATATCAATTTTTCTCTTATCTATTTAATTGGAAGACACATATTTACAGCTATACTACACTATAATACATATTATTTACAGTAAAAACGAAACAGGGGTTCTTAAAAACATTCTTTCAACACTCATCACCCTCGAACAGAGCGAGCAACAGAGATGAGCCCAGGAGGAGTAACCCTACGTAAACAATAGAGCCATTGCCATCCCTTTATCGCCCATTTGGCGTCAAAACAAATAATTCTCCACAAAAAGTAAACAAGAAGTTTTTTCTCCAACACCCAGTATACTGACGGTATCTATAAGTACCGCTGAGTAATTTAACTGTTAAATCAAATACATACACCGCTTACTTAAAATAACTAGTCATATTGTATTCTAAGATTATAATGAACACATTAAAAAAATCCAACACTTATCTTATGTCCTTTACTATGTTTGCAGCAATAAAACGTCAAGCGTGGCAATCTATACAAAATGTCGGCACAAAACACATCGACTGTTTCAAAGATTCCTTCCTTGCTGAAATAACGAATCTAGAACTACTGCTGCTATGTATCCTGAAGAAGTGGAGTTAGAAGAGTGTTTTTGCAAAGTACGATTAGAATATTAGTAATATTCACTATAAGATGAAAGTTTAAAGTGAGTGGTACTTATAAGTACCGTCAGTAGATAAAGGGTTAAAGAAAACCTAGAATAACGTTATCAGAGAGCCTAGTTAAACTTAGAATGTCCGTTATACATACTTCTATTATTCTTCATTTAAGGGAATAAATTTCATTAATTGATTACTATTTCTATCAAATACAAAACCTCAAACAAAGAACATCGTTAAAAATTTAGAGCATTTTTTTACTCAAAATATGTAGCAGAATTTCAGCAAGATTTATGCTTTATTTAATCACTTAAAGTCTGTCATTAAATAAAATAAAATTTATTATTCAGAAATTCTGGTAGTTCTTTTTAATTAAAAAAAAATCCTAAATTAGCAAGAAATATAAATAATCTAAAAACTTTTTTCACACTGTACATTTTTGTACACTAAACTTATAAATATCCTTGTGAATCCTTATGATATTTATCGACATTTTTAAAACAGGATACAACGTGTTAAAATGATTAATGTGACCTTGTGTAAAACTTTTTGAAGTTAACTCGTTATCACATGCCATTTGAGTTATTAATGAGTTCAAAAGATTTATCATCCTTAAATTTTTGACTTTCCTAGCTATATTTTTCACACGTTCTAAGTATCAAACAACTCATAATTTAATGATTTTCTTCGAGGGTCTTTTACGGGAAGAGAAAGTTTTAGTTATTTATTGTTATGTAGTTTAGAAAAACATGCCTTAAAAAACAGTGACGTACTTTTTTATGTTTATATTATTGTATCATATGGCTGTTTAATTGAACATTTTTAAACGTCTGTCAATTATAAAAGTCCTTCCGGCCAGTGCCGGGAAGAAGAGGTAGCTTTCATAATCCTTATTTTAAAAAAGCCAACTTATATCATGCAAACACACGAAGCTCAATTTAGTGGAAACCGAATATAGGAGATTCAATACTAATTTTTATCAATATAATGAATGACAATTTCGCGAAATTAGTCAGCTTTATCCAAGCCGCTTTTCTTTAAAGTAACTTATATTTGGCTGTCAAATTCGGCAATTTCTTAAAGTGCCTGTCATTTTAAGACAACATGGTGGATGAGGCTAAGCAGTGAACTTGTTCGAGACCTTAGTAATTGCTGTGCACATGCTCACTCACATCGGAATCGGTTAATATATAGGAGTGCTGTCGCATGCAAAAAATCAGATTTTTCAAAATGTCACCCACAATAGAAATTGAAACTGCTATATCTGAGTCATTTTTTAAGGTAAATACAAACAAAAAATGCTCCTGAATCCTTATATCAAGATCAAATACTTAAGAAAGAAACCTTTTTCAATTTCTAATTTTTTTGCACCTCACTTTAAGTATATACATATTTTTTAATTTAATGGCCGCCATTTTGAAACAAGATTGCTGATGAATCTGGCCAGCGAACTTGGTCGAGGTGTTGATGTATACTATCCATATGCCTTCTTACATCGAAATAGGCGAATACGTGTGTTATCGCGTGACAAATACAAGATCGTTTCAAAATGTTAGCCATGCTAGAAATTCAAAGTGCTATAAATCAACCATTTTTTAAGATATCACCAAAAGAACAAATTTTCAGAAACAAAAACTGCTCCGGAATCTTTGTATCAAGGCCAAACACATAAAAAAAAATCTTTTTCATTTTCAAATTTTTTAATACCTCATTTTGAATTTTAAATTTAATTTTTTTTTAAATGGCAACCCTTTTGAAAGAAGATGGCGAATGAAGCTGGCCAACGAACTCGGTCGAGACATTGGTATGTACTATGTACAGACCAAGTTACATCCAAATAGGTTCATATATACGCCTGTTATCGCGTGACAAAAATCAGGTCGTTTTAAAATGTCAGCCACAAGAAAAATTCAAAATGCTATTACTCAGCCATTTTTTTTTAGATATAGACGAAAGAAAAACTGTTCCGGAATCTTTGTATTAAGGTCAAACACATACAAAAAAAATCTTTTTCATTTTCCAATTTTTTGGTATCTCATTTAATTTTTTTTTTTTTTTTTTTAAATGGCCGCCATTTTGAAACAAGATGGCGGATGAAGCTTGCCAACGAACTCGGCCGAGATATTTGTATGTACTATGTACACACCAAGGTACATCCAAGTCGGTTCATAAATACGCCTGTTATTACGTGAGAAATATCAGGACGTTTCAAAATGTCAGCCACGCTAGAAATTCAAAATGCTATTACTCAGCCATTTCTTAAGATATAGACGAAACAAAAACTGCTCCCGAATCTTTTTATCAAGGTCAAACACATAAGAAGAAAATATTTTTTCAATTTTCAATTTTTGGTACCACATTTCAAATTTAAATTTTTCTTAAAAATTTAAATGGCCGCCATTTTTAAACAAGATGGCGGGTGAAGCTGGCCAACGAACCCGGTCGAGACATTGGTATGTACTATGTATAAACGAAGTTACATCCAAATCGGTTCATAAATACGCCTTTTATCGCGTGACAAAATTCAGGACGTTTCAAAATGTCAGCCACGCTAGAAATTCAAAATGCTATAACTCAGGCATTTTTTAAGATATAGACGAAACAAAAACTGCTCCGAAATCTTTGTATAAAGGTTAAATACATAAGAAAAGAATATTTTTCCATTTTCAGTTTTTTGGTACCACATTTCAAATTTTAAATTTTTAAAAAAATTTTAAATGGCCGCCATTTTGAAACAAAATGGCGGATGAAGCTGGCCAACGAACTCGGTCGAGAGATTGGTATGTACTATGTACACACCGAATTACATCCAAATCGGTTCATAAATACGCCTTTTATCGCGTGACAAAATTCAGGACGTTTCAAAATGTCAGCCACGCTAGAAATTCAAAATGCTATAACTCAGCCATTTTTTAAGATATAGACGAAACAAAAACTGCTCCGGAATCTTTGTATAAAGGTCAAATACATAAGAAAAAAATATTTTTCCATTTTTAATTTTTTGGTACCACATTTCAAGTTTTAAATTTTTTTAAAAATTTTAAATGGCCGCCATTTTGAAACAAAACGGCGGATGAAGCTGGCCAACGAACTCGGTCGAGACATTGGTATATACTATGTACACACCGAATTACATCGAAATCGGTTCATAATTACGGGAGTTACAGTGTGACATAGGTCAGATATATATATATATATATCTTTAATTCATAATAATTGACGGTGGATGGTTATGTTTAATTAATGGTTATATATATATATATATATATATCAATTTTGAACGGAGGGGGGTTTTGGGGTCTGGGGGTCATGATCGATGAAAATATACCAAAATTTTTTGATATCGCTTTCCTCCGAACGGCTGCAATAGGTTGCTTTTTTGTAAAGAAAGCTACCTAAAAAACGTTTCTTGTTTACGGCCTGTTCTACTTTCCAACATAGTTGAAAAGTGCTTATGAATTCGGTTCAGACCCGTACAGTGTGTGTGTGGGGGGGGGAGGGGCAGAGCGGGTACAAATTACCGGGACCCGGCTCTACTAGTGGCCCGGTTTTGGTCCTGGTTTTAAAAGAAAATATTAGAAAAGGCAGACTCGTACTTTTTTACTCGTACTTCAAAATTTTAAATTAAAATAACTAATCTATACTCCTATTATAAAGAGGGAAAAATTGTTTATTTGTCGGAGATAAGCTCTGGAACTACCGAACCGATTCCAAAAGTAATGGTATCAAAATGATGGTGTTAGTCCAACTTAGAACATAGGCTATATCTTATGTCGGTGCCACTAACCCAAAGGGGGTGTAGGAGCAATAAACTTTCTAAAAATGCGATTTTAGCGTTACTGAAGGGCTTAGAAATATGAAATTTTGAATATTAGTTACTTATAAGATATAAATGATGTCTAAGAACAGTTCTTAAACAATTCGAAATTTAAAAGGGTTGAAAAAATGCACAAAAAGGTTTCTAAAAAACGTTCTAAATTGCAGTTTCTACACAATCTCAGGAAATACCAAACCGATTTAAAAAGTATTGGTGTCAAAATGACGGTGACAACGCTTGCTCCAAGATAGGCTATGTTTTATGTCGGTGCCACTACCCCAAAGGGGGTGTAGCAGCAAAAAACGTTCTAAAAATGCGATTTTAGCGTTACTAAAGGGCCTAGAAATATGCAATTTTGAATATTAGTTACTTATAAGATATAAATGATATCTAAGAACAGTTCTTAAACAATTCGAAATTTAAAAGGGGTGAAAATGCACAAAAAGCGTTCTAAAAACGTTCTAAATGGTAGTTTCTACACAATCTCAGGAAATATAAACTGATTTAAAAAATATTGATGTCAAAATGATGGTGACAACACTTGCTCCAAGATAGGCTATGTTTTATGTCGGTGTCACTACACCAAAGGGGGTGCAGGAGCAAAAAACGTTCTAAAAATGCGATTTATGTGTTACTGAAGGGCCTAGAAATATGAAATTTGAAATATTAGCTACTTATTAGATATAAAGGATTTTTAAGAACAGTTCTTAAGCAATTCGAAAATTGAAAGGGGTGAAAATGCGCGAAAATCGTTCTAAAAAACGTTCTAAATGGTAGTTTCTACACAATCTCAGGAAATACCAAACCGATTTAAAAAATAATGGTGTCAAAATAAGGGTGTCAAAATGACGGTGACAACCCTTGCTCCAACATAGGCTATGTTTTATGTCGGTGCCACTACCCCAAAGGGGGTGCAGGAGCAAAACACGTTCTAAAAATCCAATTTTTGCGTTACCGAAGGGCCTAGAAATATGAAATTTGAAATATTAGCTACTTATTAGATATAAAGGATTTCTAAGAACAGTTCTTAAACAATTCGAAATTTAAAAGGAGTGAAAATGCGCGAAAAGCGTTCTAAAAAACGTTCTAATGGTGGTTTCTACACAATCTCAGGAAATATTAAACCGATCTAAAAAATAATGGCGTCAAAATGATGGTGAAAACCCTTGCTCTAACATAGGCGATGTTTTATGTCGGTGCCACTACCCCAAAGGGGTTGCAGGAGCAAAAAACGTTCTAAATTGCAGCTTTTGCGTTACGGAAGGGCCTAAAATCGTGAAATTTGGAATGGTAGTTAGTTATAAGATATCAATGATCTCTAAGGACATTTCCTAAAAAAATCGAAATTTAAAAGGGGGTCAAAATGCGCAAAAAGCGCTATAAAAAACTTTCTAAATTGCGATTTCTATGCAATCTCAGGAAGTACTGAACCGATTTCAAATATAATGGTGTAAAAATTATGGTGACAGATCTTGCTCCAAGATAGGCTATATTTTATATCTGTTTCCACAATCCCAGAGGAGATGCAGGAGCCGATTTGTCGGCAATATCTCAGGAAGAATGAATCTGATTTCAAAGGTAATGGTAGGAAATTGATGCTGACAGCCTCTGCTCTAACATAGACGCTATTTTATGTCGGTATCACTAACCCTAAGACGTTGCAGGAGCAAAAAAACGTTCTAAATTTCGATTTTTGTGATCGGTAGGGGATAGCAACTTAAAATTAGGCAAGGTGCATATTTATTAGCTATAAATGATCTTTAAGAACAGTTTCGAAAAAATTGGAAATTTAAAAAGCGGTTAAAATGCGCGAAAAGCGTCCTATAAACTTTCTAAATTGCGATTTCTCCTCAATCTAAGGAAATACCAAAGCTATTTCAAAAGTAATGATTGCAAATCAATGGTGACAGTCCGTGCTATAACATAGGTTACATTTTATGTTGCTATCACTACCATCTGAGGGTTGCAAAAGCAAAACATGTTCTAATTTGCATTTTTTGCACAACTGAGGGGTCTAACACTTTGAAGTATGGCATGGTATTTACTTACAAGATGCAACTGCTTTCTAAGAACAGTCGAAAGAAAATTCCAAATTTTAAAAAAATGAAGTGAGTGAAAAGCGTTATAAATTACAATTTTTAAGCAAACTTATAAATTACCTAACCGATTAAAAAAATAATGATGACAAATTTTGGTGATAGAACCTGCTCAAACATAAGCTATATTTTATGTCTGTTCCACTACCACCAGAGAGTTGCAGGAGCTAAAAACTTTCAGGAGCTAAAAAATTGCGTTTTCTGTGATACTGAAAAAGCTAGAAACTTTAAATATGACATGGTAGTTACTTATAAAATATAAATGCCCTCGAAGGAACGTCGAAAATAAATTCGAATTAAAAAGGGGTGAAGCGAAGGGAAGGTGCGAAAAGCATTCTAAAAAAGTTCTAAATTACGATTCTATGCAATTTCAGGGAATATAAACCGATTATAAAAGTAATAGTTGCGAATCAGTGGTAAAAGTCTCTGATCCTACACAGGCTATATTTTATGCCGGTGATTCTATCACCTGGGGTTCACAGGAACAACAAACGTTCTAAAAAACGGACTTTAAAAGCTTTTTAAATTTCTGTGGAATATTAGGAAATAACAAACCGATTTCAAAATTAATGTTGGCAAATTAATGGTGACAGTTCCTGTTTCAACATAGCCCTTTATGTTGAGAGAGGTGGTAGGACTTGGAATTCGACATGATGGTTAATTTTAAGATGTAAGAAGATTGTTTCTAAAAAATTCAAAATTTCAAATGAATACTGAAATGAGCGTATTAATTGAGCATAAAAGTTTCAAAATATTTTCTAAATTATCATTTATTTCATTTTATTAATTTAAGTCTCACTTCTGCCTAATACAGTGTAATAATGATGTTTAGTCAAACTGTGTTTTAAATAGTAATTTTTGAATTATTCCTAAAAGTAATAAGTACCTTTTAATAAAATAAAAAATTACCTTTTAATAAAATAAAAATTTAGTTAGTACCTTTTGATAAAAATTAGACATATAAATATCACTTGGCATATTTCAAATATTACGCGAGGAAAGCCGCGGGGTTTGCTAGTAAATAATAAAATTGAAAAGTCAGAATTTACTAGAACGTCTTTAAGGGCTGGACTTCGGGAACGCACTCCTGTATACTTTTCAAATATTTAAAGTTCATTTGATATCAAGAAATTTCTTTAAAGGCGCCCTGTATTAATGACGTGACTAATTTCGGGCGCGCGAACAGGAATCAGGTAGAATGTTAGGTAAAGTCACAGGTTAAGGTTTTGCATTTTATTTCTTTCATACTTTAAACTTTTTCATTGTAAAATAATTGATGAATTCAATTAAAATTTAATTATATTTTCAGTATTTCAAATTTTTATTTAAAATCTTTAGATGAAAACTGTTAGAAATGCACCATTAACTGTAATACTGAAAATTAAAAAGAATAAAATTTAAATTTATATAGATTTTTAAAAGATGTGCTATCCAGCGAATTTATTTTCTAATACAGTAAAAACTGTTTATAACGGAAATTTGCTATAAACGGAAAAATATCTGGTCAAGCCTTTACAAAAATTTTATGTGACTAGGGGGCTCTGCCACCTGCAAGCTACGCTCGCCAACCCCCGTTCAGATACCGCAGAATCTAAAAACACGCTAATCTGATGGGTTTTAAAAATATTAGAGAAGATTGCATTATACTGAAAAAAGCTGTGCAGACCTCCTTGTAAACAGGTTTCTATTCAATTCCCTTTGATTGCAAAAATTTAAGGGCGAATCAGTTACCGTTAAGACATCCAATGGTTTTTTTTCGTTTTTTGATTAAAGAGGATCAGTTAAACATTTGAAAAGAAGCTAAAATAAAATAAATTAAGTATACAGATTCTTTGTTTCCCGGTATTTTAAAACAATCTCTATAACAATAGCCTAAGTCATGTGACTATCATCAACAGTTCCAGGCGGACCACTTCGCTTCTAGGTGCCATTTTGGTACTTTAATGTTAGCCAGGCACAGGTGATAAGTCGCCAAATATTATTCTATCGCCCTCATTTCATCTATATTATAATAGACCAAGTCATCAACTGCTATAAACAAATACGGTCTGATCCCTTCGCAGTTCATATGAAAGTTTGGCACAGATGTCATATACGTCCCATATTGGCGCGATTTTTTAACGACGCCAGTTTGAGGAATGCATCAACAGCATAAACAACAATACCCGGCTTACCATATCCAGCAAAATAACGATATTTTGGCTCCAGTTAAGTGCCCGTTCCGTATATTACATTGGCGTCAGAAAAAAATCGAGCCAATATGGGACCGTAAGTTTTCCATTTTGATTAAAAAAATTTTTTCGAATAAAACTACATAAAATTTGCCATGGTTGCAAAGAATTGTTGGTACTGTTACGCTAGCCGGATGTAAATCTCGCCAATAGCTTTTTTTCAACTCGCCAGTTAGCGTTTTTTTTTTTTTTTTTTTTGGAGTGGTAATATTTGGCCAGATATCATATACGCATAGCAGGTTTAGCGCGATTTTTTTTTACGAAAATTTGGCGAAAACCTCGTTTTCAAATACCAGTTACATATGCACTTTTGGTATACTTTGTTATCCCGTCGACCAAAAATCTATCGCCAAACTATAAGATTAAATGCCAATAATGGTTGATCGTAAATGTCACATTCACTTGCCTTTAAGCAAGTTACACGTTTTACGTCATCAAGTGACTTTTATTTCGACTTTTTATTTGTACATTTATCAATGTTATAATTTATTTGTTCTTTCGTTATTTAAAATAAAAATTATGTCAATTTGTATAATTTGGCGAGTGTTTTGGCGATTTATATAATTTGGCGAAATTGGTCGATGGAATAACTAAGTAGTACCGTATTTTTTAATTATTTTCTATTATTTTCTAAAGGAAATATAAAAAAAATAATTATAGAACAAGATAATTTATATAATTTATAAAAAGAAATAAAAGTAAATAAACATTTATTATCAAATAAACAACAATAGCCGGGTTACCATGTCAACCTTTTCTGAAATGTGAAAAAAAAATATCTGTTTGATTAAAATTTGAGTTGCCATCATTAGAAAAATGTATTTAAAATTAGAAAAAAAAATAATATTTTGAAAACTAATTCGAATTAAAAAATTCTAATACCAGTTTTGAGATCTGTGGATCAATGCTGATTTTTGGTGTTAATTTCATCGCAAAGTATTCCATATTTTAGGCGAAATCGCTTGAAACATAATCAGTTGTTTAATCAGTCGATTCATATATCCGTTTCATAAATTCGCTTCATTAGGATTTTATATATATATCCGTTTCATAAATTCGTTTCATATATCCGCTTCATAAATTCGCTTCATTAGGATTATATATAGGGTAGATTATACTTTCTGAAGTTAAAACAACCTATATAAAACGGAGTTTTTCACTTCTCGTTTTCGTTTTCGACAAAGTATGTTTCAGTGTGTTGGGGTAAAGCGCATTGGAATTATTAACCGGGGTGCTGGTCTTTTTGTACGTCCCTGATTTGGTTTGTTTGCCATATAATTTTGAAATGTTATTTATGTTTACTGTATAATAATCCAGAATTGAAAGGGAAGTAAGTAGCATTTATAATTCGTTTCCAGGAACACACAAAAGAATTCCGTTACATTGTGGTCTATGGGTAAATGTCGTTTTCTGGGATTTTTAATGAGGTTACAGTATTTCAAATATATTGAAATTGATATGCGTCACTGAGGTCTACTAAAACATGCTTTCTTAGGAGTATAGAATAAGTAATGTTTATAGTTCCTTTACAGGAACGCTCAAAACTATTATTACATTATGAACTATGGGGAAAAATCGTTAACAATAAATTTTAATGATGTTGTGATACTCAAGCATAATGAAATCAATAAGGATCACACAGGTGCATTACAACACGTTTTCTATACTTTGTGTACTGCGTAGCAATGCTCATTGAAGTGAACTACAACATGTTTTCTATAGATTATGGAGTGCGTAGCAAGGATCACTAAGGTGTACTACAACATGTTTCTATAGATTGTGTAGTGCGTAGCATTTATCGTTCATTTACACAGATGGATAAAAGAATTAGTTTAGAGAATGGACTATGATCGATTCCATTGTAGGAAAAATAAAATTTGTTAATAATATTCTGTTGAAAGTGTTTCATAATTCATGACTGATGCCCGACTTTTCGATCTTATTTTTTAAAAATGAGGGGTACACTTCTAGGACAAAAATTGACACTCACCGCTATTTCTGTTAAAAATCACCGCATTTAAAATATACTTGTGTCAATCAATTGTGAGTAATGTGCTATGCTTGGTATTAAATGGTATGCTCAGGGCAATCCAGGGGGACCGCGGGCTCCTGTCATAAATCTAATGCGCGTCTCCTCCCCACACACACAGCACCCTCATAGCATGCATGGTCAGGGTGACGTCGTTGTGACGTCACTGTAAGTCACTGTGGTCACGTCACATCTGTGACCAAAATGCCACCACTCAGTGATGTCACATTGTGACTGAGATATGAACTTCTTAGAAAACTTAAAAAAGTACGAAAATTCTTCAAAACATATTATTTATTGTAAAATTATATTTTTTAGCAATTAAAAAAAATTGTGACGTCATTGTTATGTCATTGCATGTAATGTACGTCACGTCACATATGTGACAAAAAAAAACACCATATTGTAACTCACAGTGTGACAAAAATATGAACTTCAAAAATCTTTGAAAATGAAGAGAAATATTTTAAACAGTATTTTAAACAGCCCCGAGTTACAGCGGCATAAGGAATGAAAATATATTAGTCCATAGAAAGTGGTAAATTCTGTCACAAAAGGGCGGGGCGGACATAATATACAAAGTGCTCGATACAAGCATTTATACACTAAATTTTCATGCTATATTTTATCAATTTGTTATCTAAGACAGTGAAAGTATACTTTTTTCAGGATTTCAATTTTATCTAGCATTACAATTTAATATAATAATCCTTCACTGATTGTTATTATTATAAAAGTGTTTCTCGGGAAAATGGTACGTGCTGGAGCAATTTGGATAACATATTCAGAATTAGGAGTATTAAATATGTACACTTTACATGTTTAGTTTGCAGGGAGGAATTTTTTTTTTAATTTTTTTGCCAACCAGTGGTATTTGAAACACTTCTGTGTTAAACTGTAAAAAATAAAAAAATTCTATTACAGTTAAGTCTGCAGCTTTCAATGAATACGTAGAAAGAGACTTCAGAGTTTAGTCAAATATGCATTTCTTGCTTTATAATTTGCATTCAAGTCATATTTTTTCCGGTTAGTGATTAACTATTTTAAGTAAATATTTTTTTCAAAAACACTACTTCTTTCAGACTTTTTAAATAAAATTAACATTTTCCGAAAATACAAGAAATACACAAAATTTATGCAAAACCTATGATATAATTAATTATTCGTATTTCAAATTTGTATTTTAGAGGTATGACTTTTAAAAAAAGTTATTTTACAAATTATTTATTTTACAGAAAATTAATATGAAAAGAATGACAGATTGAAAAAGAAATTTTTTTTATCCTCGATAACCATTTTTTATTTATTAGGAATATGTTTTATTTATTACGTGAGAAACAAACTTTACAAAAAAGGGGGGGGGGGTTCATTATTACCATTAAATTTTTATGCATTTTAAAAATTTAACAATGTTTTATCTAATAAACTCTAAATATGAATATTATTATTATTATTATTATTATTATTATTTACAAAAAAGAAACTTTCCAATGCATTTTAACTTGAAATATCTGGTACTGATAAAAAGGAAAGGCAAAATACATTGGAAAATTCTTCAAATAGAAAATTTTAAATAAAGACACTCTCATTGCGCATTTAAGTTCCAAATCTATTGTATACAAAAACAAATAAGCGGTAAAGAACCATCTGCTGAAATCGTCTGCGTGAGATATAACCATAGAAAAATAAATAACGGAAGACGCGGGAAGACGCGGGAAGACGCGGGAAGTTACTTCACTGTTTAGAACATTGCCACTTCTACAACAGTTTTTTTAAGATAACAGACTTTTAGGATACACAGCCATTATTAATAGAACATAAACGTAAGTCTTATTTAATTTAAATATTTTATTTCTGATTTGTATATCATGAGTTAAATAGTTTTATGTTATATTAATAAGAGACTGATCTGGAATTGTTTTCAGAAGCAAAATTTTCCTATTAGATAAGATGAAGGAAAATATCTTAATCTGTCATCGCTTGAAAAAAAAAAAAAAAAAAAAAAAAAAAAAAAAAAAAAAAAGCTGCACAGAGACTGATTCATGATTACATTCATAGGGAAATTAATGAAAACATTAATTTTCAGTTACTTGAGATTGAAAATGTGTTGAGACAATGATTTGGAGTTTTTTTCGGCATCTTACTATTTTCTGATTACTAACACTTATAGATTATATAGATATTCGATTATTATGATATTACGAAATTGTTTCAGAATAGAAATTAGCATTATACTAGGAAAATGTACTTTTACATATTACAGTAGTGAAACTTTTGAAAGAGTTTTCTTTTAGTGCTAATAATATTTTAAATTATTTTTTAAAATCCTAAATCTTCATACCAATGTTTTCAGATTTAACATTTGTCAAAATTATAAAATAATAGGAATTCCTTATAACATATGGAAATTTTTTTGAGATATTGTTAAATCTAATAATGCATTTAATTCAGCTATTGTAATTTGTTGTCGTTTAATAGTACAACTATAAATGCTAATTATTATTTTTAGTGCGTATATTTATTTTTTTAAATTGTATGTAAGCAATTTTTTCTGTTTGTGATTTTAATCAAACATTTAATTATAGACATTTTGAATCCATTATTAAATTTTCTCCTATTATAAACTCATTTTCTACGTTTATGATACACGTAATTATTGGTACTAAAAAGTAAAATATGATATTTAAGCATTGAAATGAAGTGTTTTTCATGCCTGATAGGAAATTATAGATTAAACTGCTTTAGTATATATTTTTTAAAAGTTCATATGATACAGGATACATAATATAGGACACAAAGTTGAAAAGTGCTTATGATTTTGGTTTGTCTCTCCGTCTGTCCGTCTAGCAGTCTGTCCGCGCTCTAACTCTCGTAAATATACTCGGATTGCCCTGAAATTTTTGGATGATATTGACGTTAACTATAGCATGGTCCCTATTTGTAATGAAGTTTGTAGCATGCTTAGTTCATTTAAAAGGACAGCCAAAAGTATTCCGTTACATTACGGCCTATGGGAAAAAATCGTTTCAAATGATTTTTAATGATTTTACGAACGCTTTCAAACAGAATAAAATTGATATGAATTTATGAAGCGCGCTAAAATATGTATTCCGTTGACTATGCGATGCAAATAATAGTTATTGTTCATTTACAGGGCTAAAAAACGAATTCCAATACATAATGATATAGGGGTAGAGGGAATTGTTTGCTGTGTACTTTAATTATGTTAATCTATTTCATGTATAATGAAATTGATATACGTCGCTGAGGTTTACATACTATAAATTATTTCATGTATAATACGAATAATACGTATATAGAATTTACAGGGACACATTATATAAAATATTTCAGATACTATATTGTATCCGAAGTACTGTACATTAGCGATAACGGCTGGAAATGCATTTTTAATTATGGTATGCGCTTTTATGATTCACTATATTTATGCATAGTATACGGTGTATATAAATGCTATAATTGCTATAACAGGGCTGCACCAAAGTATTCGTAAGGGTTACTGGGTATAGGCGGAAATTGCATAAAGGTAGTTTTTAAATGAGTTATGCATTTTTTCGCTGAACTGCATTTAATTTACTAAGATATGTTTGTAGAATATAGATAAAATGATATACAGGGTCATGTAAAGTATTGGATACATGGCCGTCTATAAATTATAATTTCTGGATATGTGATTTCAACAGTTTTAAGAGTGTCTTAGTTTGAATTAAATTTTAACTAAATAGTGGCGTGTAATAAAGATTCTAGGTAAACTACAGGGTTGTACAAAAGGATTCAAGTTTGTTTCCATATATTAGTATAAATTGCTGAAAGAGAATTTCAACCTGTTAGGCGTTTTCTTTCTAAACTAAATTTACCCATTATATAGTATATATATACACTGAAAAAAATGGGTACTCAAAACTGAGTAAAAAGTACACAATTTTAAATGCATCACATACTCAAAATAGCTCCGATCCAAATGTACTCAAAGTAGAAAAACACATGTTCTCATTTTTTATTCCTTGGTTGTGATCAAATATGAATCGTTATGTACTGCCCCCCCCCCAAAAAAAAACCCCTAAAAATTAATGTAAAAATGTACTAACATTTATTTCCCGTTCAAAGTTATTAACAAGAAACGTGTAATTGATTATTTATTAAGAAAAATAGCAAAATTTTTAACAAGATACTCAAATCAAATATTTTTATGACAAGAGCATTATTTCCAAGCACTTTTAAATTATTTTAAAATACTGTGCATAATTTAATATTTACATTAATAAACATCATTTATGCCGCCAAAATGAAATGAACCATTACGGAATGGAATAATTATAATTATTCGTTTGTTTGGCTTTGATAACATGTGATATTTCAAAATAGAGAAGGCATAGGTTCATTTTTGATCCAAAAATATTCAATTCAATATAGTACATCGGTTTACTCATTTTTGAGATTTTTCAGAGTATCAACCTACAGATGAAATACAGGTCTGTTCAAAAGAATTGGAAAACATATTTGTCTTTGGACGGTAACTGCTGAAATCAGTTTTCCAAATGTTTTATGCGTTTTCTAAAATGTTTACTTAGTTATCTTATTTACGTTATTTCCCTAAATTACGATGTCTTGTTAAAGCATTCAGGAAGTGTTGGAAATTATTTTATAATCTGTGCTTAACGCATGATTTTTCTTACTTGTTTTTCCTATTTCCCAGATCAGTCTTTTCCTATAAAACATACCAAATCTATTTAGCTCATATTCACAAAATACAATATACATGGGAATAAAACATTTAAATAAATATTGCTTATACCGTTCTATAAATAATAGTTGTATTAATATCCATTAGACTCCATGTTCATATTTAATAAAGCAATGAAAAAACACAACACATAAAAAACTTACACATTCTAAATATCAAGCTTGAACTCAATATCAAGCTTAGAAGTTAATAAAAAAATATGTCAGTTTCTAAGCGTTGTTTTTTAAGTGGCGAAATTAAAAAATTTTGCTAAAAAGTACGGTAAAAAGATAAGATTTTATATTTACAACAAAAGTTTTTTTCTAATTCATCGCAGTATTAATACTTAGAAATTTTTCCAGAGAGAAGCATTCGCCTTATATACAATATTTCAAATGAAAATCAAATTTCCTATTAATTGCTTAAAAGGCGCAAAGGCCAACATAGTGAAAAAGATTCCATGCCGGGACTTGAACCCGGGCCATCTGTATAGCACACTGACATTCTACCGACTAAACCATATGGAACGACACCCAGCCTGTAAAATTTCTCACTGTTACATGTTGGTAAGGAAACAAACGCAGCACAAGATGGAATATTTATCGTGAGCCACCGACATGGGGTAAACACGAAACTTAATTAAATCCAGCTTCGATTGAAACTATATTAATACTTGGAAATCTTTCCAGGGAGAAACATTCGCCTTGCATACAATATTTCAAATTAAAATTGCCTTTTAAGCAATTAATTTGAAACTTGATTTTCATTTGAAATATCGTATGCAAGGCGAATGGTTCTCTCTGGAAAAATTTCAGAGTATTAATATAGTTTCAATCGATGCTGGATTTAATTAAGTTTCGTGTTTGCACCATGTAGGTGGCTCACGATAAATGTTCCATCTTGTGCTGCGCTTGTAGCCTTGCCAACATGTAATAGTGAGAAATTTTCCTGGCTGGGTATCGTTCCATGTGATTTAGTCGGTAGAATGTCAGTGCGCTATACTGGTGGACCGGGTTCGAGTCCCAGCATGGAATCTTTTTCACTATGTTTACCTTTGCGCCTTTTAGGCAATTAATTTAAAATTTGATTTTCATTTGAAATCATCACAGTCTTTATGACAAGTTCGTCACAAATGACACATATTTCACAAATTGGTCACAGTGTGACTTCAAAGCATTGCCGCTTTCGTCACAGGTTCGTCACAAAGTTAATGACAAAATAGTCACAAATGACACACTTTTCACAAATTTGTTACACCGTGACTTCACAGAGTGGTCACAATGTGACGTCACAAACAACCTCTAAAACGGCCATAACGACTTCGCATTCTAGTTACTATGACGTCACATCGACGGTCACAAAATCACAGTGTGACTTCACAACGACGTCGCCGTGACGTCACCATGCCTTACGGGCATTAGGATGATGCAATAAAACCTGCTAAGATGGGAGGTCGTTTTAGACACTCACACAAGGGATGGGAGGTCGTTTTAGAGAGTTTGTATCGCTTTTAGGAGATATTATTGCATTGTATTCTTTTTAGCGGAATAATAAAATTCTTCCGTTTAAAACAATATTCCATCGTAGGCATTTTTTATTGTATTAGAAAATAAACTTGCTGGATAATATTTAAAAAAAAAATCTTTACAATTGCTTACAATTAAATAAAACTCTTCTAACAATGTAAAATAGGTTTCAATATAAACGTAAATTTTAAAAGAAATCTGCCTTTAAATATGCAATAGTTGAGTTTTTAGAAGAAAAATTGAAGAAAAAATGTAAGAAAGTACTTAAAATATATTCATACCTAGAAGTAGGTGTTCTTAGACCTGGCCAGCCCATATAAACGCAAATTCTGACGTTTTAATTTTTAATTTGTTAGTTATTTTAACTTATAAAATTACGTAAAAATGTATTAATCTAATTTATTTGCTACTGAATTTAATAACCAGGACCGTGGCCGTGTATGAGCCGATCCCTGGTAATTTGTATTTGATCTGCCCCCTCTGTACGGGCATGGGTATGCTTGAATGAGCTTGGAATGTCATCTAGATATTGTAATGCAAACTAACATTTAATTTTCTAACAGTAAAACCTACTTTAAAGAAAATGTTTTTAATTTACTTTCAAGCTCATGCTCCGATATTAAGTCTCAAGGCATTTGGACAAATAATTTGGAAATGAAAACAGTAAACGTATGTACACTGATGTGCAAAAATTAAGGACGAGATGGTTTTCTGGATGTATCATCAAGCAGAAGTTTTCCACATCGACCAAAATTATATCATTACTATAAGATCTCCAAGATGTGAAAATATGGGACAAGGGATCAAAATTAATAAATAATCCGTTCTGTTGTCTTGTTCCGATTTTAATTTATCTGCTCCGTCCTTAATTTTTGCACACCAGTGTACATATAAAATATTATCTCTTTTTATACGAATTTTTTCAAACTTCTCTCAAAGTTTAAACTTTTTTCCTGTTCTACAGTTTTAAAATGACAAAAAGATGTACAGATCGTAAGAAGAAAAAAACAGCATAGTATATGCTATTATTGGACAGAACGTATGTTTATTTGGTTTTGTTTTCAGACAAGTACTATTTAAATTCCACAAAATTGTAAAAATCTACAGAAACGTTCCCTAGTATTGAAGGAATATTTACGAATATTCAGTGTAACTTCATAGTTACCCACGATTCTGGAAATTTTTCCCTCCTCTTCAGAAAACTTCAAGAGAAAAAAAAAATGAAAATTTTCATACATCAGAATGTTAGTCTAATTCTCCATTTTTTTGTATTTATTATTATTCATGGGCAAGTAAGAGCCTTTTTTTATCTAAGAAACATTTCGTAAACCTCAAAACCATACTGCTTTTTCGACATTCTGATTGGCCCTTCTCTAAATAGTTTTTGAAAGCATAAGTAAAATTCTAGAATTGTGGCTAATTACGAGGTTATATTGAATTTTTTTGTATGTTTCTGGCATAACAGGAAAATTTTCTTCATTATACATTACAGTCTCGATATTCTTAATTGTCTGTCGACCATTTAAATTTATCTATATCAGTGCGAACCCTTTCTCTTGTCGTAAAAAGTTTACTTTTACTTCGAAAGACAAAAGATTCTGGTGATATATGACGAAGAGATTGGTTGTTATCCGAGATAATTTTATTAATCAGATTTTCCGATGAAAAACTTTGATGTTTACTATGAATTATTAATCTTAAAGAATCTGTGGCCGTGAAAATGGTGATCATAAAGTACTGAGGGTTCTTAAATTGAAATACTTTATTTAAAAAAAAATAACAGGATCCGTACACAAGTTATATCGCCGATGCTGGAGAGGAGTTAACATTTTTACATGGTTTTAATTACAACCTCCTCACTTGGGAATACAATCAAAAGTGTGAGATCAATACGGTTATTTAAATGCCAAGATTTTATAAAACCTAGCCAAGGTGAGTTAAAATACGTCAAAGGAAAAGTACTACGTTAAATTCACAAATGGGGTAATTTGAATTTTTCATGCTTCCCATTGGGCGCAATTTAGTACCAGGGTAAACCTAAAGACTTAAAATCAAATAAATGGTGCCAGATAGAAAATCCTAAATATATTGCTCACAATTAATGGTCTTAAATGACTTTATTTGAGTGAATAATAACTTTTTGATTATACTTAAATCCAGGAAAGTAAATAATATGTAATTATCGATTGCATCAGATACATGCAACAGCATTGAAATAGAAACCCTTATCAAAGTGATAAAGATGAGTTATGAAGATATGTTGATGTTTATTTTAAATTGCACGCGTCTTAAATAATGAAATACCGTTAGAATAGAAATTAATTTATCTCTATTTTATTTAATTTTTATTTTCAAGTGATTTAATGAGATAAATCGATAATAATTTAGAGTATGATAGAGACTCCACCCTTAAACCTTTGATCAATAGGCTCAATAATAAAATTAAAAATTCTGTTTATTAAGAAAATCAAAAAAGCGGAATAATTTTCTCAAAGATGTCTCTAGCGAGGACAATTCTTTTTGGATCATCAAACGTAAATTAAATAGAAGTTTTACTGACATCCCTCCTCTCATTGCCTACTATACTACTGCATATACTGATGAAGATAAATCCAACATATTAGCCAGATCTTATGCTCAACAATGTTCTCCCATCCCAACTTCGCTAGTCATGATTATCTCTCTCCCAGATCTGTGACACAGTCTGCAAGTTTCTGGCCAGCATTTCTGCATTATAAGAACGTTCTTAAACTTCGAATAAAAGAAATCAATGCAAAAACCCTTGACGGGTTAAAAGTTTCTGACGCAGCACTTTATCTTATGCTCTAAGAATTTTAAATATGGAACTTAAAAATACTGATATCAAATTTTGAGTGACGTTATGCTATTTCTTAAAAAATATATTTGTATTTATTTCATCATTTTATTTTTGTTTTATTTATAATCGCATGTGCAAAAGTTATGTTCAACATGAAAAGCTGCATAAAATTTTATTCGCTGTTGCTTTATCATTTACATCTCTCATAAATTCAAAATATGAGTTTTAAAAGATATGATATAAAATTTAAGTGACGCCTTGATGTGACTTTAAAAGGTTTGTTTTAAAATTCAATTTAAATTATTTTTGACTTGGTTAAAATAATTTTTTACATCTACACAATACTTTTAATTTTCCAATTCACTGTTAAATATATCACTTTCATTGAATCTATACTATGCATTGAAATGTATTTATTTCAATAAATTGATTTATCTTTTGTGTCACGCTATTCAAAATTGTGAGTAAGATTTATGTAAATGGTTTATTTGCGTCAAACTATCCTTTTTCATACATTTCATGTAGTTTGGACACAATGACGCAAATAAACCATTTACATAAATCTTACTCACAATTTTGAATAGCGTGACACAAAAGATAAATCAATTTATTGAAATAAATACATTTCAATGCATAGTATAGATTCAATGAAAGTGATATATTTAACAGTGAATTGGAAAATTAAAAGTATTGTGTAGATGTAAAAAATTATTTTAACCAAGTCAAAAATAATTTAAATTGAATTTTAAAACAAACCTTTTAAAGTCACATCAAGGCGTCACTTAAATTTTATATCATATCTTTTAAAACTCATATTTTGAATTTATGAGAGATGTAAATGATAAAGCAACAGCGAATAAAATTTTATGCAGCTTTTCATGTTGAACATAACTTTTGCACATGCGATTATAAATAAAACAAAAATAAAATGATGAAATAAATACAAATATATTTTTTAAGAAATAGCATAACGTCACTCAAAATTTGATATCAGTATTTTTAAGTTCCATATTTAAAATTCTTAGAGCATAAGATAAAGTGCTGCGTCAGAAACTTTTAACCCGTCAAGGGTTTTTGCATTGATATCATTACTTTTTTGAGGTTAGTGATAAAATGATTTAAAAAAAAGATACTTATGGAATTTAATGCAGATTTAATTTTTACTATTTTATTACAATTTTCCTTACAGCAGTTTGTATATAAAAACAACTGGGTAAGTATAATCGCAGATCGCACAGAGGGTTTCATTTGATATTCCTTTAAAAACACTTTATCCTTAAATTAATAAATCCAAAATGTTAATTTATCATTATTAAATCCTTACATAGATGGTGTTTCATAGATGGATAGTTACATAGATGGATAGACGTTTTTATCAAACATTTCTCTATAATACTACGCAATTGCGTCAAAAGATGGCGACACCAGAAGTCTGATATGCTTATTATGTAAACTGTAATCAAACTTCATTGATATTTATAAATAAAACATTTCAACTAAATTATTTATTATAAAAGAATTATTACATCACAATAGCTTTTATGCAAGGAAAATAATAATTATAATAATAATAATATTATGGATGTCAGTGATTATATATTGATTGACCGTCATAATAATAAAAAATGATATTATAAAAAGAAGAGCTGAAATGAATTGTTTTTTTACGTTTCTGATCGTGTGATTTATATTCAAATAATAATTATTAATGTATATTTTTTGTAAAGTGATTGAAATTAAATATATTTATAAAATTTATGGTAATATTTTTATTGTTGAAAAATTGCCAAGAAATAATCATCATCAAATTGGCGTCATAATAATTGTAATTTTATTTAACTTAATAGCAATTAAAAAAATTACAAAGGAACTGAGAATAATGGTCAACTAGCAGACTTAAAAAAAAAAAAAAAAAAAAAAAAAAAAAAAAAAAAAAAACACTCACATGTGAAAACACGTATCAGGGAGTATCGAACTGCCTATCGTATGATCAGTAAACGATGGCCCTTAGCCACTCAGCCAGTGGGAAGACAAAATTTTTCTCCCCAAAAGTGGTTAAAAAGAAAGCATGTGTATGAATACAGTGTCATCCATTTTCGGTGAAATTTCCATAGAATGGCGAAGAACTATAGTCCGATTTTTCATGCGCATTATAAAAGGAACAAGAGTCTTGCTGGAAACAAGTAAATTGTTATTTGGTTCATCTGAAACATATTTATTTGATTTTTAAAAAATCGCCCGTGTCATTTTCGAGAGAAAAAAAAATCGAATTATTTAACGAACGAGAGTTTTCCGAGAAAAAAGAAAAGTGTTATTAACCTCGCCTTAATCACATTTATATTATGTATCAATTTAAAAATAATCGTTAGAACCGTTTTCGAGATTTTCAAATTAGGAACTTCCTCGATATGATACCAACGTTTTCACTTTAAAAATGGCTATTTAGATCTCAAAATATACTGCACGTAGAAATGTAAAAATTTCAGTATACGATTAGACTGCAGATATAAGACTGTTCTAGAAAATTCAGAACAATAAGACATATATCTGCTGAGTTATTAAAAGGCGGCTTTTCGCGTTTTCTTTGATGTCGAGTCGAGTTAGCTGTATATATGAGTTCCGCCATCTACGAATTCTATGATACGATACGATACGATTTTAGGCTTAAGGCTGCGTCACTCGGAATACTACCGTCTTCCATGATATATAATTTAGAATGAACTTAATTTACAAATATCTGATTCTTTATCATGTGATAAACGAGTTCCGCCATCTACGAATTCTATGATACGATACGATACGATTTTAGGCTTAAGGCTGCGTCACTCGGAATACTACCGTCTTCCATGATATATAATTTAGAATGAACTTAATTTACAAATATCTGATTCTTTATCATGTGATAAACACGCGATATTGTAGACTAAAACTTTCTTTTGAACCCTACAGCCCATCAAAAGAACAAAGCATTTAAATAATTAACACTTGATAGAGTTTTATCAATTAACTGTTATTTGCAATACTTACGTCCAATATATTTTATTGGTAGTTAGAAAAAATTATGTTGCACATTAAGTGTATTTCTTTTTTAATAATTCCTACAAATGAGCTTTATCGCACATAATTTTCTGAACTAATAAAATTGTTTAACCAAACTAAATATTGAATTAGAATTTAATTAAACCTAAAGCCCTCAACAACAAAATGGGGCAATAAAAACTGTCGGAAAACTTTCATTACAATTTTTTTTGTGTGTGTGTATATTTTATTAAATATCATAGAAACTTATGTAGCCAAATATTCACGTTTCTCTTTCCTCATAATTGCTTAAAAAGCACTTCCTCTTTAACATCATCTCATTAAGTTACTTTAAATAAATTAGCAATATCCGAGAAAAATTCCTCAGTTTTTAATTAACAAATTTTAAATATTCTAGTATGAAATAAAATGGTCTTAAGGGAATTTAAAAATAGAATTAAAATTGCACCATGAAAAGAATTCTTTCATTATGTTTCAGAATTATCACAGTAAATAGCAGTTAATGTTAAATTTCATAGTTTTATTCGCTTATTGTCGTTTTAAACTTTATATGACAAAAGTATGAATAGGAATATTTATGAATGCCTAATGTATGATGTGTAATGTTTATAATTTGTGTTTATAAAAGGAATTTAATATTTACAAAATAATGTTGATTTAGCGCAATTGCATTTAAGAGATTTATTTAGACAGGACTAGTAAGTTGTGCATTGTAAATAAAGTTTAAACTAAGAAAAATGCCGCTAAAATGTGAATTTTATTTTTTTATAATATAATTTATTTTATAATATTCAAATACACTGAATAGAATTGTTTGTCATTAGATAAAAATCTTAGACTTGAAACTTCGATAAATTTAATTTTATTTAGTTTAATCAAGAATTTTTATATCATATTATCAATAAAGTAAAAAATTCGATATGTATATGTATATATAGGATGAATTTAAACTCTAGGACAAAACTTTAAGAGGTGATAGTACACATCAAGACAAACAAGGTTAAATAGGAAACTAAGGCTCCCAAACGTCTTCCGAATTAGATAGGCAGCTCAAAATTTAAGTTTAAGTCTAAGCTTTTGAAAGCATGTAATGAAATACAAAAAATAACGGTAAAAAATAGTTGTTTATAATTCCAAAGTCTAAAGCGTCCTCTGTCGGCATTTTTTGAACTTTATCTTTAAAATTTATTTTCAAGAAAATAATGACATAAAGAATAGTTTTAGCGAAAACCGCAAACGAAGCGACCAATTTTTCAGTTTTTTATAATCATTTGAAATTTTGGACCCTAAACTTTAATGGCGCCTATCTCCTTCGGAATACGTTTCGGACCCTTAGTTTCCTATTTAATAAATTTTTATATATTGATAAATTATTCTTTATTAAAGTCAAAGCACGGAAAAAGCAAATAGCAATATCAAAACTAATAAAATGTGAAACAACAAAACCATGAATAACTCAGAAAAACAAAATTGGAGACAGGCGACATGGCTAACAGCATGCTCTGCGGGTTTTAACTAGTTTGGTGCGCGCAACGCCCCCCATCCCCTGTTTAGGCCAAATAAGCAGGGGTTGTAGTGGAGGGTATACGGAGGTATACACCATATACCTTCTGGGGTTTTTTAGAAGCTCCGTATACTCTCTTTTTCTCAAATAAAGTTATAGCGTATACTCTCAACCTTGCCTCAACTTTGCAACAATGTTTTAGATGAATTTTTCAAAATTGTCACAGACTATTTATTTTTTTAATTCGTTAATATTTTTTACAAGAATTTTTAGTAAGAAAAAGATAAAAATAAATAGAAAAAGTGCAATTTATTTTTTAAGTGACTTCTTAAATTTTCTTTATTTTATTCATTTTGCGTAATATGCTTTTACAAGATTAATACAGTTTTAGTAATAATGCTATAATGCTAATAATAATAATAATGCAATTTACTTTTAATATAACCAAGCGTCAGGCACATGAGGAAAAAAAGAACTGCAAAGTGATTGTCGAAAAGAGTACCCGCTTACTCCGCAGAGATGATTTTTTCCTTTCTAAAATAATATAATATATTCTAATTTTTACTAAAGGAATTTTGAAACCAAATATTCTTCTTTAGTATTTCTAATAAAATTATTTAAAAAAATTTAATGTATTTTGAGTTACAGGTTTTAACAAAGGTAAAAATATCTTTAAATAAAGACATGAAAATCTCTACAGAAAATTTTATATAAGAAAAGGGAAGTGTCTAGAAATAAAGACCGAGAAACTCCATCAGAAGTAGTGTAAATTTACAGAGAGTCTCAATTTTTTTTTGTGTTTTTAGAAAATGTGTAACAGTATAGAAATATGGTGTTTTAAATTATGTTAAGGTACACCGTATTACTTTTTGTGTTTAAAATAACGTTCTTTAAAATATCGAATATAGTTTACTTGTTTTTCACAGGGACACTTCAAATACGAGGGATGTTCAATAAAGAATTGTCATAATTTTTTATATCTACATAGCCTCACTTTATCGTCTAAATTTTAATAGAACTTTTCAAAGTAGTTCATATTCAATGCAATGCACTTGTCTCATATTTTTCATACTTGAAAGACATGCTGGAAACAACTTTTTTTAATAAGTTCCTCAAACTCGCCTCCAGTGTCTTCACTAATGATGAAATATACTTTCCACAAAGGTGTTTCTTCACATTAGGAAGGGCTTCTCATCTTTCTGTAACATCACCTTCAATATCGAACAAACGTCCACGTGATTGTCCTGTTGTTTGTGTATAAGGAGTCGCGGAACTCACCGCTTACAAATACGTCTCATGTTCACTTTTCGGTTATAAACGTGTGGATGGCTCGCCTTTATAATTGAAATATTTTTAACAGTTCTTATATCTAACGATCTTCTCAGACAATAATAACGACAGTATTAACCCTTTATGTACTGAATTATGAATTAAAGAAAATTTCATCTTCTGAAGCATTTTTCGTGAATTTTTGAAACAAAATTAGAAGATTTACATAATCATTTAATAAATTTTAGAAGGATTTTAGAAGGATTGAAGGATTTAGAAGGATTCATTAAATTTGAATTTATAGGGATTTTGTGTAATATTTATAACTCCACTCAAATCTTTTATTTTAAATATTTTTCTTAGTGTTTTGTAGAATTAGGAAATGTACAAATATAATGTTCTTACAATAGAAATATTTCTGAATTGAAAAATCCCTCCCACCCTCCCTCCAACGCCAAGAAAGCTGAAAAGATGCAAAGGTCAAAGAAATCATCCTTTAAAAAATATTTTTGTTTTGTGTAACCCATAATGCTTTTGGAACATTATAAAGTAATGCAGCTATAACTCATTCTAAACTATATTAGTACTAACCGATGTATTATAATTTTATAACAAGTTATTTTAATGATACTTATAAGTACCGTCAGTAGATAAAGGATTAATGTTAACTTCTGTGAGTTCAGTTACAGGAACTTAGAGCCCATCTTCCTTTGATGATGATTGTCTTTCTGTTCCTTAAACATCTCAAACAATCTTTTAACTGTGTTACAGAGAAGAACAGACTCTCTACAAGTCTTCTATAGCATAAGCATCGAATGATGATCGCTTCGGGAGAAAGCAAAATTTCCAGCAGGCAGCAGCTCTTTGTGTGTTACCTCCATCGTTCCCGTGATACTGAAAGTATCCGAACTTTCATGACGGCCGTTGACGTACTACTGGAGGAAAAAAAAATTTAAAATTACCACGTATTTATTATACATTTTGGTCATAAAAAAATTTGCCGATATATGAAACTAGCGGCCGGTCCGTTTAACCGATCGAGATGAGATTTCACATATAGTTATTCAGAGGTATGAGCTCGGGATTCTGTGAACGGCAACAAATTGGCGCTCACTGTTACGGTTATAGGTACAGAAACTCGAAATTTTTGAATGGTAACGCCCATTTTTTTTCATCGCAAAAAGCTCAGCGCATTCGAAAACCCTAAATAGCACTGGAACGGTATATCGCACTAAATGGACGCGTTATGCACACGCAAAAACAGCTCTGCGAACGGAAAAAAAAAACACGATCGGTGCGCATGGAGGAAATTTGCATATGACAGAGGCAAGAATCCGTTTTCTACACTGACTATCTAGCGAACGGCGTTCTGTGATTGGTGTCTTGCCTCTGTCATATGCAAATTTCCTCCGTGCGCCCCGATCGTGTTTTTTTTTTTCTTTTTTTGCCGTTCGCAGAGTTATTTTTTGTGCGTGCATGTTTATTGCGATACACGTACCGTTCCAGCGCTATTTAGGGGTTTTCGCATGCGCTGAGAATTTTGCGACGAAAAAAAATAGGCGTTGCCTTTCGAAATTTTCGAGTTTCTGTACCTATAACCGTAACCGTGAGCACCAATTTGATGCCGTTCACAGAATCCCGAGCTCATGCCTCTGAATAACTATACCTGAAATCTCATTTAGATCGGTTAAACGGACCGCTGGCTAGAGTTCCATATATCAGTGAAGTTTTTTATGACCATGTACATTAAGCTAACAATGAGACATAAAAGTAAATTTGTGTACAGTAAAGTACGCTAATAAAAACAATGTATCATTCTTTATTGAACGGACTTCGTATTTTAACATGTGATTACCTTCTAAGTGCCAAAATGAGATATATATTTTCATAAAATGGGATTTAATGTGAGACAAAACACTCTTCTAGGCTAAACCGCTCTCACTAAATTGCTCCAGGTGACAAACAATAACCTACACAGGTCAGACATTGTACATCAAACGTGGCAAATGAGGTGCGTTCGTACTATAATTAATTTTATAAATATTCAGATCGTGGTGCAATAGCTATTACGCTGTACCAAAATGCATGAATACAAAATTTATTACAATTAAATTGCATTAAATTCAGTAATAATAAGGCTCTATCTTAAATAGAACGTAATCACCATGGTAACCGAGAATCATTACCTATATTGGGATATCACTGAATTGATAACGTATGATATGGTTTAATATAATGAAGAAAACTTTTATTATTATCTTTTTTTAAGTTTAGATTCGATTTTCCTAAAATTTGAAATGACTCGACAAAATTCTGCAACGATTATATATATTAAATTTCAAACCATTCTGTTGGTTACTTTTTGTGCTGTTATACGTGGACAGATGGACAGAGAGATGGACGGACCAGACAACGACTACAGAATTGACTACAGATGCTACATATTTATATAATTACGAACGCAGCTAAAAACAAAGTCTCTTTTTTTTCGTTAAAAATATTTCAAAGAAGCTGTTTTTCAGATCACCAAATGAGAATACCCCTTTAAAAGAAATATTATTTGTGTTTTTATACGGTTACAGAAATTTTTAATTAAAATGATTCCAAACTAAAGTTATTTACTATTTGTTTAAAGAAGTTCTACAAAACGATTTCTTAAACTTTTATCCAAAAATATTATCTAAATTTTTTTATTAATCTAAATTATCTAAATATTCGGTTGAGGAAAAAGTAATTTCTTTTTTTCCTAATAGATGGATTTAACGTCGCATATCTCGAGTAAGACTTATTCAATTAAGCCATATTATAGATCTTTTGAAAGGCAACAGTCCATAGAACATTCTAGATATGGGAACGTCTATTCCTTAATCTGGTGACAATTAGAGTAATTTTTCATAAATACTTGCAATTATTTCATTATAAAATATATTTAAGATAAAAATTGATATAACCAATTAAATATCACTGTGTTCGACTCTCGTAATATATATCTAATTGGCAACAAAAAGCATTTTATTTCTTTATATATTAAATCAAAATTTTGTTACTCTTGTGACACTCTGGTCACAAGAGTAACAAAATTTTGATTTATTATACAGACAAGCAAAATGTTTTTTATTTCAAATTAGATATTTATTAAATCAGTGGAGCACAGTAGTATTTCACTGGTTATATCACTTTTATCACAATTATACACTGCTCAAAACAATTAAAGGATATTGCAGTTTTAGGTGGATTTTGTATCTGGTAAACTGTTTAGCTGATTGATACATGGTCGACAGACATAGTAGGTTATATGAGAATAAATTACACATGTTTGGCAGAAAAAAATGCATTTTATTGCGCATTTGTGTACTAAAGGAAAAAAACACAATTTGTGCATATGAGAAAAAAAGAATAAGAAAAGGTGTTTTCTTCAAAGAAAATCATTTTCAGTAGGGGGTATGGTTTCCACGGGCGGCCAGCAACGTTGAACACCTTTGAGGCATGGACTCAATGAGGCTATTAATGACGAGTTGGGGTATTCTGCCCCACTCTTCCAGAAGAGCTCTTTCCAGTTCTTGGAGAGTTTGTGGGGTTGTTGGCGGCCAGAAACTCGTCTTCCTAGAGCGTCCCAAACGTGCTCGATTGGATTCATGTCTGGAGAACACGCTGGCCATTCCATTCGAACGATTCCTTCCTCGAAAAGGAAATCCTCCACCAGGTTTGCACGATGTGGCCTGTAGTTATCGTCCATTAAAATGAAGTTATCTCCGATTGCTGCAGCGTAAGGGACTACAATAGATCTGAGGATCTCATCCCTATATCGGCGACCAGTCAGAGCTCCATCTCGAATGATGTAGAGGTCAGTGCGCCCGTCAATGGAGATGCCACCATACACCAACACTCCTCCACCGCCAAATCTGACACTTTCGTGCACGAACGCAGGATTATTCCTACTGCCACGGTCCCTCCAGATGAAAATACGCCTATTATCCGGATGCACAGAAAAACGGGACTCGTTAGAAAACAGAATATTGCTCCATTCATTTCTCTTCCAGTTGACATGCTCGGTTGCCCACTCCCTGCGGTCGCGACGATGCCTTGATGTTAATCTAACACATACCATCGGTCGGCGAGCATACAGACCTACAGCATGGAGCCGGTTTCGGACAGTCTGAGTTGAAATCGTGGTGCCTGTAGCCGAGCGAAGGTGTTGTTGGAGAAGAGTAGCGTTCATGGTTCGGTGTCTCCGAGCTGTTAACGCTAAATACCGATCTTCATTGGGCGTTGTTGCCCGTCTACGACCTTGCCCTGGTCTTCGGCCTGCACATCCACTCTCCAAAAAACGGTTCCAGATCCTGGAAATGACACTTTGTGACACTCCAATGGCTTGCGCTACTTCGGCTTGAGTTTGGCCCCCTTCTAACCTACCAACAATTCTCAAAGCTTCTGAATCTGTCAAATAACTTCGCTGAGACATCGTACTCATCGAAACAAAGCAATCACTGAATGCCGATCATCCTTGTTTTCATTCTCTTTTATCCAGTTGAAAGTCAAATTTCATTCGCTGCCGCTGAAGCGACGTTTTTTACGTCGAACTCAAAATTTGCATACTCCACAGTTTGAAAACCAGAAAAATTTGCATTTGTGATTCTCTTCTTCTATTTTCGGCAAAAAAAATTTCGTTTATATCTTTATTTTATATAAAACTTCAAATATCCTTTAATTGTTTTGAGCAGTGTATTTTACAATAAAATAATTGGAAGTATTTGTAAAAAACCGCTCGAATGGTCACAAGAGTAACAGTGAACGTTTCCATATAAAGGTAGCGTCATCTGTTTACTCAGTCAAAAGTTATTGCTCTTTGAAAATGGAGATTCCAGAAGGTCATCTTTGTCACATTTTGCTTTTTTAACATTTTCCAACAAAATTGAAAAGTGTTTATGACTTCGGTTTGTCTGTCCGTCTGGTCATCTGGCCGTTTGTACGTCTGGCCGTCTGTACGCGCTCTAACTCCCGTAAATATACTCGGATCGTTCTGAAATTTTTGGATGTTAGTTACCTCTACCATAGAACGAGCCCTATTTCAAATAATGTTTGTAGCATGTTTAGTTCATTTACAGAGACAGTCAAAAGTTTTCCGTTACATTGCGGCCTATGGGAAAAAAATCGTTTAAAATGATTTTTAATGATGTTACATGCTTTCAAACATAATAAAATTGACATGCATTTATCAAGTGTACTAAAATATGCATTTTCTGTGGAATTTGCGGCGCAAAAAATAGTTATTATTCATTTACAGGGTCACACAAAAGAATTCCGTTACATAATGATATAGGGGTGGAGGGAATTTTTTCCGGCGTATTTTAATTATGTTAAATTATTTCATGTATAATGAAATTGATATACGTCGCTGAGGTTTACTATAACTTATTTCATGGATAATACGAAGTCCATAGCATTTACAGGGACACACAAAGTATTTTTCAGATACTATATTGTATCCGAAGTACTGTACAATAGCGATGATTGCTGGAAATGCATTTTTAATTATGTTATGTCCTTTTATGTTTCACTATATTTATGCATTGTATATGGTGTGTATAAATGCTGTAATTGATATACAGGGCTACGCAAAAGAATTCGTAATGGTTACTGGGTATGATTGCAAATTGCTTAAAAGTGATTTTTAAATGAGTTAGGCATTTTTACGCTGAACTGCATTTGGTTTACTAAGAAATGTTTGTAGAACATATATAAAATGGTATACAGGGTCATGCAAAGAATTAGATACATGGCCGTCTATAAATGATAATTTCTGGAAATGTGATTTAGGTAGTTTTAAGAGTGTTTTACTTTGAATTAAACTTTAGCTAAATAGTAGCGTGTAATAAAGGTACTAGGTTAACAACAGGGTTGTACCAAAGTATACAAGTATGTTTCCATTTATTAGTATAAATTGCTGAAAGAGGAATTTTAATCTGTTATGTATTTTCTTGCTAAACTAAATTTCTCCATTATATAGTATATATATCAACCTACAGATCAAATACAGGGCTGTTCAAAAGAATTGGAATACATATTTGCTATGGACGATAACTGCTGAAATCAGTTTTTCAAATGTTTTATGTGTTTTCTAAAATATTTACTTAGTTCTCTTATATACCTTATTTCCCTAATTAACGAAGTTTTGTTAAAGCATCCAGGAGTTGTTGGAAAGTGTTTCATAATCTATGCTTAACGCATGATTTTTCTTACTTGTTACTTCAGAAAAGGGGGGGGGAAATGCAGCGCAGGCTCATCGAAAATTGTGTGGTATTTATGGTGATGAGTGCTTAAGTGAACGCCAGTGTCAGAATTCGTTTGCTCGTTTTCGTTCCAAAAATTTCGATGTTAAAGATGAACCTCGCACTGGCAGGCCAATCGTTGAAAATGTCGATGAAATTCTTTCAAAAATCGAGATAGATCGACATATGTCATTTCACGACATCGCTATGAAACCAAAAATCAGTTTTGAACAATTTACATAAAACGGGATACCAAAAGAAGCTCGATACTTGGGTTCCAGATGAACTGACAGTGAAAAGTTTAATGAACCTAGTTTCCATTTGTGAATCGCTGCTGAAACGAAACGAAATCGAGCCATTTTTGAAACAAATGTTTAGGGGGAATGAAAAGTGGATCACGTACGACTATAATGTGCGAAAAAGATCGTGGTCGAAGTCAGGAGAAGCTGCACAAACGGTGGCAAAACTCGGATTGACGCCATGGAAGGTGATGTTGAGTGTTTGGTGGGATTGAAAAGGAATTAGTCATCATGAGCTGCTTGATCATTAATTCGACTCTCTACTGTCAACAGCTAATGCAATTGAAGAAGACGATTAAAAAACGGCCAGACTCGATCAATAGTAAAGGCATTGTCTTCCATTACAATAAGGCTAAACCACACACATCTTTAGTGACTCGGCAGAAATTGAAAGAGTTTTGATGACTCACCGTATATCCCGGACTTTGCCTTGTCAGACTACCACTTGTTTCGGTCTCTGCAGAACTCTCTTAATGGTGTAAAGCTAACTGCAAAAGAGTCTTGTGAAAATCACTTGGTCCCGTTTTTCGCCCAGAAATCTCAGAAGTTCTATAGTGGTGGAATTATGGTTTTACCAGAAAAATGGCAAAAGATCATCGGTCAAAACGGCACATATCTCATTAATTAGCGTTTGAAGTTTATATGAATAAATTCGCTTTGAAAAACAGGAAGGAAAAACGAAATTACTTTTTCCTCAACCAAATATTTCCGGCGCCGAGTAATTCTGTTTATAAACTGATGAAATGAAGGACTGACACCATAATTTATAAACGAATTTATTTGAAAATACGAATTTGCTTATTTTCAAGTACGTTATAAAAGGAAAATTTTAATTGAATATTCTGGGTGCCAGTAAAATAAAAATTAAGTGTCCTTTTTTAAGGACCCCGCCCGCGAAAGGGTTAAGCTGAATTAATGAAATACTATTTCCAAATGAAAAAGTTTTCAATCATAAGCTAGTATTAAGATTTTTATACAGAAATTTTTAAAATATTAAATAATTTTGCAGTATTTTGAAATATTTGCTTTTAGCATAGTTTAAAATAAATCAAGCTTATAAAGGATATTTCCTTTCAGCAACTAGTACAGCGCAAACATGTAATTTAGCAACTGCATATAAATTGTGAAAGCTGACCATTTATAATGCAAATTGGGCGTAATCGATAGAGTGAAAATAATGGAATAGATGAATAAATCAATTGCTACGCTAATGATGACGTATAAAATTATGGTAGAAATAAAAGAGTAAACCGCATAGATTATTTGGAAATATGGTAATCGATTCTTATTAAAAACTGACTATAAATATAAAGACACTGATAACTTATTAAAAAATGATACATAAATATTTGTTTAATACTAATAAAAGCTTTGCATGGCAAATAATGAGTAAGAAAATGTGGAAAACTATTCAGAATATTATGATTGTATGTTTTTCTACATTATTTCAAAAATATGTATCAAAGCTAAACTATGTCTTGTAAAATATACTTCGAAGGACGCTTTGTTTTAAATACGTTAATAATTTCTCTTCCTTACTTTATTTAGAAATCATTCTTGAATGATTAAAAAAATTTTTCGCTTTTAAACTGGATGTTTTAAAATCCCTCTGGCATATTTTGCATAAAACACAATGTGTTATTCGCTGTTTACATACGTTAAGCTATTTACATATGGAGAACTTTGTATTTTAAATATTCCGATTTTTTATTTTAGTGATTTTTAGAAGTATCATTTTTATTTTACCTATTATTTTTTGAAAAAAAAAGCATGCTTTAAATTTTTAAAATGATATAAAGTAATAAACAAAACTTATGATACATTAGTAGATACGTTGTTGACAAAACACAAATTCAAAATTTATTGAGAGTTGCTTGCTAGGAAGTTTGTAGAGTGGTATTTATTTCTTTACTTCGTAAAATGTTGCAGAGAGCTGGATAGATGTTTAAGGCCGTATTTAGTAATATTGCATAGCCTCATTCGCAGAACTCAAAAGCTCTCATCCCGAACAGCTGAATTTAGCACAAAACAAGTTGGAAATTGCTCGTCAAACGTGGCAAATGAGGTGCGTTCGTACTATAACTAGTTTTATAATTATTTTTTGCACCCCATATTGTACTGAATGTATACTTTTTTGCACTTCATAAAGCGCATAGTCTGATACATCATTAAAATGCACTTCCAATAATTTTTTCCCATTCCCCGTAATGTAATGGAACACTTTTGACTGTCCCTGTAATTAAACTATACATCCGATTTTCCTAAAATTTGAAATAGCTCAACAAAACTTTGCAACAATTATATCTTTAAAGTTTCAGACCATTCGGAAGGCTGTAATATCATTAAAACGCACTTGCAATAATTTTTCCCATTCCCCGTAAGGTAACGGAACACTTTCGACTGTCCCTGTAATTAAACTATACATCCGATTTTCCTAAAATTTGAAATAGCTCAACAAAACTTTGCAACAATTATATCTTTAAAATTTCAGACCATTCGGAAGGCTGTAATATCATTAAAATGCACTTGCAATAATTTTTCCCATTGGCTGTAATGTAAAGAAAAACTTTTGACTGTCCCTGTAATTAAACTATACATCCGATTTTCCTAAAATTTGAAATGGCTCGACAAAATTTTGCAACAGTTATATCTTTAAAATTTCAGATCATTCGGAAGGCTTTAATATCATTAGAATGCACTTGCAATAATTTTTCCCATTGGCCGTAATGTAAAGAAAAACTTTTGACTGTCCCTGTAATTAAACTATACATCCGATTTTCCTAAAATTTGAAATGGCTCGACAAAATTTTGCAACAGTTATATCTTTAAAATTTCAGATCATTCGGAAGGCTCTAATATCATTAAAATGCACTTGCAATAATTTTTCCCATTGGCCGTAATGTAAAGAAAAACTTTTGACTGTCCCTGTAATTAAACTATACATCCGATTTTCATAAAATTTGAAATGGCTCGACAAAATTTTGCAACAATCATATATTTGAAATTATAGACCATTCGGTTGGGTAGTTTTTGCTCTGTTACATGCGGACAGACGGACGGACAGACGGACGGACTGAACGACGACTATAGGTGCTACGTATTTATATAATTACGAACGCACCTATAAAGGCACAAAGTCTTACACAAACGATAGTTTATTATGATAAGCAGAAAAAAAAAGGGTAGGTGATCCCCGTAACGCGAACATAAAATTTTCCCATATTTTGCGTTCCAAAGCCAGTTCCCAAGTCCCCGAGAAAATATTTCGTCGACCCACACAATTCGTTAAAAATAAGCTAGTTTTACTACATATGAAATTCAAAAACTAATGACGTGAATCTGGCGTTAGATTACAGATGAAAAATGTTTCTTAGTGATTATATGAAATAGGCATTCAATCTTTACAGTAATTTATTTAAACTTGTTATTATTTCGTTTTTCTACTGACAGCTGTTTAAATTCTATTATAAACATAATGCGAAGATTAGTCATGTGGAAGGTCCAGTTAAATTACTAAGGAAAGTACTTTAGCTAAAATAAAGATTTATTTTGATAGGAAATAAATATTTTTATGAAAGAGTGCTTTTATATGAGATAAAAATAAAATTATATAAGACGGTAATTAAATAGATTTTAAGATTTATGAGAGCACAAATACATTAACGGATTGTAATTTAGAAATAAACTTGATTTTGAGTATATTAATTATCAATATATGATTCTACATCATATTGCAATTTTACAAAAGCTGATAATACAGCTTCTCTTGTTTCATTAACATCTGTTAGATTTTTATGAAAATAAGAAAAAAAGAAATCTAAACGACTAATAAAATAAAAAATAAAGTCAAATTGTATCTTTTCTTTGTCTGCACTGTAAAAAAAAGTCAATTATTTCTTATTCTAGGAAAACATAATATAACAACGAATAAAAGCATACACAATAACTCCTTCCGAGTTACCCACAATTCCCAAAAGCGTTCTTTATATTTATAAACCTCAGAAACCAATATTTTTTTTCAGATTTAAAGAAGCATTTTTAAAACAAGCCGTTTCCTTTGCCGCCACTGATTTTCCAAAACATTGTCGAACAGTTTTTATAGCGTAATAATCAGTTTTCTCAACCAGAAATTATACGCTTTTTGGATGCTATCAGTTCTCAAGTAAACATTTCCATGTTCAACAAGCATGGTTTACAGACAAACATATGAATACAGAGCATTACAATTAACATTAAAAAATAATATTCATTGTTTCTCTTGTATGTATAACTTTAACTACGCAGTTGAAAATATTTAATCAAGAATTGATAGCATCTTAAAAGCCAATATTTCGGTTTGGGAAAACTGATTATTACACAATAAAACTATTCGGAAACGCTTCCAAAAACCAGTGACAGCAAAAGGAACTTCGATTTTACAAAGGCTTCTTTAAATCTCATCTCGAAAATATGTTGTTTCTGATCTGTCTAAAGATAAGACTTTTTGGAATCTTTGGTGACTCGAAAGAAGTTATTTTATATTTTCGTTCGTGGTTATGTTATGTACTAGCTGCCCCGCCCGGCGTTGCCCGGGCCCGTAATAATATTCTTAACCCGACAGTAATCTTTTTTCAGAACGTTATTAGTCGTTCTCGGTCTTTTTGCCGCCGGCCCCCCGCATACAGAAAATGCAAAATAAGAAATATTTTTCGATTCATATTCGAATATTACATTTCAATGAAGTTATACATTAGCAGTTTACTTAAATTATACATTTTATTCATCAGATTTGGAATAACGAAAAAGGAAAAATAATTTGACATTATGGATCTTTGCGTATCTTTGCGTTTTCCACAAATTTCAACGTTGCTTGTAAATGTAAAAATGAACTTGAACAAAAAAACAGAGATGTCTCGATACTTCACGCTGGTGGTGCAGAAACATTTAAAGTCAGTTACATGGTGGTTCTCTATTCTATTTGTAAAGTGATACGTGTTAGGAAAAGATAATTCATATGGGTGGAAAAAAGACCGACACGCAACTACTGGTTAAATGAACCTGAAATTTGAAGCGCAGGTCCTTACAGAGGGAGACGTAGAGACGGTTCAAACTGTCAGGGCTCGACTCAGTTGGAAAGTTGTGTAAAGTTACAGGTTAAAGTTTTGAATGTTTATTTGTCTCTCACTTTAAACTCTTTTATTCAAAATTAATTGATGAATTCAATTAAAATTTAATTATGTTTTCGATATTTTAAATTTTTATTTATTTTTATTTGGTTATATTGTATATTCGTAGAATAAGAAACATTTGTCTCTTTTGCAGCGTAGAACTGCATACCCAATTAAAATTACTTTGTTTATAACAACTATATCTTTAGGACGATGTTATATTCATAAGTTGTTTGAATTTAATGTCGTACAAATTCTTAAAATTATGTCATCAGAAAGCAAGTCAAAAAATTCTTGCAATTAACTGACTAGCACAATTTAAATTTCTTTACGAAACTTTTTACTGAATATTTTTTGTTTTCCTCATTGCTAAAGAATTATTTTTATGGTACATGGGGGGAAATATTATTTTCTCAGTAAAAAAAAAAAAAAATATGATGTATGAGAGTTTATAGGAAAATCATAACAAGGCACGAAAACATAAAATAACCATCAGATTTATTACTTTATTTGTTAAGTGGACATTCTGGTCCAGAACATTGAATAAATCATAATTTTGCCTATTCTTAAAGTTTAGACTTTTAAGAATATATTCTCGAGAAAATTTTCAAATTCCAATAATCTACGGGGTTATATCTGTTTTAATGACGCGGCAGCTAAACCAATCACGCCGGAGGAAATCGGACAGAAAACAGTGAACGGACAGTGCCCGACTACCCGACCGTGTTTGGTATTGTGAAGGCTTGACTCGTCACCAATGGAACCATATGTAAATCATTTAAATCAGCACTATGCTTGACATCTTCACACCTGCACATTTATTTTTCTCACGACACAACATTACTGCGTTTTTCTCAAAACTATTTTTTTTATATGGTTGACTTGATATCTCAAGTTCTATTTAACCGATTTCCTTCAAATTTTGCACCAACATTCAATGAATAACTTTCTGTCGCCTCTACCACTTTTGTATCATTTGTTTACTATTTTAAAAAATAAAAAAATATATGAAAAAAAAGAGTAGAAAACTCCCCCTTTTTTTAGACAGCCGCCATCTTGCGAAAAAAATCTGTTTTCACTTAGGTAGGGGCTATAACGACATTCTTACTAATTAAGAGTCTTTTTTTATTTTGTTTCAGATCACCAGAAGGGTTGCAATCGTGTCAACCAGCACACCACCATTTTTTTATCCCCAACTTTGCCAGCGTATATCTTATTTATTTTTTTTTCATATTTTCAAAATATTAATAAACATATTAGATGTAAATTTCCAACTGGGCGAAAAATGTACGGACCAGGATTCGAACCCGGGACCTCCTGGCTGAAGCCGCCAGTGCTCTGCCATCTGAGCTATCCCGGACGATTCTGGTCGAACTTTTTCACCCAGCTTTTTAATCTAGTATTAATAAACATGTCGTAAAAAAAATCAGTGGTAAATATATATATATATATATATATATATATAGATTCCAATATGCTTTCCTATAATTCCTATAATCCCTAATTTCCTATAATTTATTCATTTATGCATAGATTCCAAAAGCATAGTAAAAAACAGCAGAAATTGAGTAACAGAAACGGAATGATAGAAATTTGTAGAACTTAGACAGAATCATCAGGTCCCAAATAAATACCTTAAGTTCCACAAATAAAATGGGTGGTTTCATCTTCATATTAGCCATAAATTAGCTAAAGAATATGAATTTGTGACTACCACACACAGAAAACCGAGAAATAAACCATTGAACACCAATTAAGTTAAAAATGAAACAAACAGGAATCAAAAAGAATAGAGGAAAAAAATTACCAAATTAAAATCCATACTGTCATAGCATTAGGTATAACAAATACACTCATTATGCATTTTATTCTAATTTAAGATAGTATACTATTAGAAATGAATATGATATTGTCCTAAGTAGGCTAAAATTTAAATACAAGTTAATCGTTAACTTTATTAAATATTATTTAATATGAATAAATTTAATATGAATTGATAAATATATAACTACACCATTATACATATAAAAGTATTGAATCAACATCCATTATAAAATGTGTATTAACAACGTAGTTATAAATCAAATGCCTCTCCCTTTTTTTTAATTAACCATTGCGTATTATCCAGACAACGCCACCCTTCTCCGTACTCTGACATCTACCCACCCAATCGACCTATAACACTAGTTTACAGTACATCTGTTGCCGAAAAAATTTTAGCTGTTGCTGACTACATATGATATGCTATTTTCAAAAATATAATTAGAACATTTTAATCAGCTCTAGTTTCTGAGTTTCAGCTATGTAGGTATTAAACAGAAAAAAGCATGTATTTACTAAGAAAACTTTACTAAAAAAAATAATTAATCACTAAGTTCTAAAAACTTCGTTTTAAAGCTCTTCTCCGATGTGTAGGCTTTGGAAAATGACGTATCAGAGAGCAACAATAGTCAGACATCATATTCGTATCCCAGAAACCCTGATAGTGCTCTTCCATGACGCGCAAGTCCTGATGCATACGCTCTCCCTGCTCTTCGCTCATATCTCCTAAATTTTCCGGAAACCTGTCCAGGTGATTATGGAGGAAGTGGAGTTTTATGCTCATATTGCACCCCATATTTTTTAATTGTAGTAGAAGGTCTTCTACAAGTTCAATATAATTTTCAGATTTCTTATTTCCGAGAAAATTCTGTATCACAGAGACGAAAGCTGTCCAAGCCTTTAGTTCTAACTCAGTCATAGAATTTCTAAATTGAGTATCTTTCGTAAGTTGTCTGATTCGGGGCCATCAAAAATACCGGCTTTAATCTTTTCCATAGTGAGCTGGGGAAATTTTTGGCAAATGCAAGAAAAGCAGTTCCCGTCTTTATCTAGTGATTTTACAAACTGTTTGATGATGTTTAATTTTATATGTAATGGTGGAAGGATATTTTTGTCTCGAGCTACTAATGAATTGTGGACTATATTGTGCTTTCCAGGCTCCATATTTTCTCTCAAGGGTCAGTTTTTTCTTACCCAATGCTCTTGTTTAGCTCTACTGTCCCAAAGAATATAAAACAGGGAAACTTGGTGTAACCACTTTGTTGACCGAGAAGAATTTTGACCATTTTTAAATCGACACAAATTTGCCACTTATGGTCATAGTATTTTATTTTGTTCAAGATTAGCGAAATGTTACAATATTCTTCCTTTAACTTTGTACTGTGGGCAATAGGTACCCCAGCGTATTTTTTTCCATTGTGTAATAGAATACATTTTAGGCTATGTTTTGAGCTGTCAAGGAATAAACGCCAGTCGTTTGGTTCGTGTTGTTTCTAGCCCATTTTTATCAACAAGTTTTTGATATCTGAACAAAAGGTAATACCGTTTTCCTCTGAAAAATAACGCCGTAATTCTGTATCTCTTTCACGATAAAAACTTATTTTAGTATCTGAGGAAAGCAATTTTTTTTTCTTTTAGTCTTGATGCTAACAATTCTGAAGCTTGTTTAGAAAGATATAAATCTCTTACAAGATCATCTAACTCATTTTGGGAAAAGCATTTTGGCTCATTTGACATACCTTCAAAATCAGCATCGTTTTGTGATGAGCTTTGTCCTTCAATGTCTTGTTCTAATGGTTGAGATATATTTTTAGGCTCTGAAGAGTCAGGTGAACGCTGCAGTGGACGTTGAACACAACTAGTACTTGGGTACTGCCATTTAGCTCGATTTTTAGTGTTTAAACCGTTTACGTTCACGCTACAAAAATAACAGTCTTCGAGATGATTTCGTGGTTCTCGCCAAATAGTCGGTATTCCAAATTTAAAGGCACTTCTTTTACCACTTTTCCATAATCTTAAATATTTCACACACGATTTACAAACACAATTGGGAGCCCAAGACTTCTCATTTTTATCCAAGAGCATCCCAAAATACTCAAAATAGGTATTTTTCACCAACTATATGTAACTTTTCTACCCTTGTTAAACACATATTTTCCGCATATATAGCAAAAATGATCTGGATTGTTTAAACAATGTCTCTTTGAACTACTCATGACGCAAAAACTTGAGAAACTAATCTTAATACAGTAAAATACGCATGTTATCGATTAATATATATGTTTAAATGATAAAAATAAAAAACAAAGTAACTCGAGCTGTTCAAAAAATTTTCCGATTTGATTGGACAAAAACAAGTCATAAGTGAATATTATCAACCACAGAATTCGCGGCAACAGACAAAAAGTTTAATTTTGTAAACTAGTGTAATAATTTTTTATTATTATTTTACAATTTTTAATTTTTTATAATTATTTTCTTATTTTATATATTTTTGTAATTTTATTTACGCATGTGTTGATTTGTTTTTTAATATCAGTTAAGTACTAATTATTATATATATATATATTATACAGCTTGACAAAACTTCCAAAATTTATGCCTCTAGACCAAAATACCCGCTTAATACAGGTGATACTGCTTATATTTTACACATGTTAACATTTTCCGTGACTATATCGACTAAAACGGATACGGTACTCATACATTATTATTTTCTTCCATCATCCTATCTTTGAAAATCTTTTCGGCGCCATATTTCAAGTCAGTTAATTTAAATAACTATTTATAAATATATTCTTTTTTTATTTAACTTACAAAAAAGTAGCACTTCAAAACAAATGATTAATGCTTGATTTATTTTTCACTTTTCCCGCTCTTTCAAAACAATGGTTTCAGAAAAATTTACTTTTTATAAAATTATTCATCTAGAAACTATAAAACTTCACAAGTGCTAAAATGTAGTGAATGATCAAGTGAAATGGAGTGAAAGATTTGGATTCTGAAATCAATTATTTGTTTCAGTGAATTTCATCATGGCATTTTAGAAACATTAAATTTAAAATCAATATATAATCAGAAATTATTTCTAAAAAAGGTTTTTTCTTTCAGGTTTTGAATTAGTTTTGTCTTGGAAATGGTTTCCTAGAGTATAACATAAGCCAGCTCTATACAATCCAATGGCCTGCAGAAAATCGAAAATTTGCTTAAAATTTTACATTAGTATTTTTTAACTTACACTTTCCACAACATGTTTATTAAAAATAATGCTTTAAAATGATGCGATTGTGAATTTATTGTTGAAAGAATACATTCAAAACTTTTTGTGTGTTGCACTGATGAATTAGAAGGCTATGGCAACTCATCAGTGACCATATTAGGGAATCTGAGTGAACTATAATTTCTCCTGACAAGTTAAAAAATTCATAAGAACATAAAACTATCATTTTCTTGAACCGGTATACACTGTTAAAACTGAATGTGACTTATCGGTGCCGTTTGGAAGATTGGAGTGAAAAAACGGTATCATTTGGAACCAAGAGGATTCGAAATGAGGTTAGGGTGCCGATTGGTTTCTCAATGGGTGATTTGAGTAATTAAGGTGCTGTGTGGTAGAAGCGTAGAAATATGGCACCCCACTGGGGTTTGACACTAAGTGCTAGAGCTGTGACGTGTGTCCATCTCTTCGTCGGCAAGTGAAATCTACGGCTGCGAGACCCAGGTAACACACAGATATCAGCCAATATCCGATCAATATTGGCCAATATCTCGAAAGTCATTGAATGTCAGACGTCAGATTTACAATATCTGACAATATTCACAGATGTAACTTAAAATTAGTTTTTAAAAGAAAGCATCTAAGCGAATTTTATGCATTGCTGATAACATTATAATATATAATTAGTATTCTAAACAATAAAGTTTAACAATTTCGCCATTTTTAGAAAACTTGATTTTTTAATGCCTTACTTTTAATATTTTTATTTACATTAGCCAATGTTGTAAAAATGATATTGGTATTCCAACATTCGGAGATATCTATCGACATTCGTAAAAACAATATCATTTTTCAGAAATTTCAAGCTATCTGTCGACATTTAGCATATCTGACGAAGTTTGTAATCTTGACCAAAGTCAATGGAAAGTTCTGAAGGACCGCACATTTCTATCATTTTCATCGAAGAGTATTTGATGGAGACACCTGCCATGAAATTTGCATTAAAAAAAATTTCTTTAGGAATCTATAGTTATTTACTAGCGAACTTGCCCGGCGTTGCCCGGGTACGTCAAAAAACAGCAGAAATTGCGATAAAGTTCTGGAAATTACAATAAGATATCGCGAGAAAATTGTAAATCGCTGCACAAATTTCGAAAAGAGAAAAAAAAAATTATATATTGTGTGAAGATTGCAAGTTGATTCCTTTGACTAATGTGGAAAAATAGTAGCAAATCACTAAAATGCACTAAAAATCGCATACAAAATTCCCGAAATTCGAAAATTGCTATACGAAGTCCGAATAAACTTTATTGAAATGGGGGCAGAATGTACTTTAGGTGAAAAATGGAAGGTCAAAAAATGCAGCAGATAACGAAGAAATTGCTATACGAACAACGGCAACTATATTTGGTCGCCAAATTTGGCGATATATCGCCTAGTTGACGACAAACTTGGCGGTATTTGGTGACAGAACTGCGTCCCCCATACGGTAACACCCTTATAGGTATGAAGATGCATTAACTGCTGTTCAATATTCGCATAAAAAATCGCTGTACGAATTCCGAATAAACTTTTTTGAAAAGAGAACAAAATTTACTATATTGGGTTAAAAGAAAGAAACCGCATTCTTTCACTAATGTGGAAAAATCGCCTCGAAACTTAAAAAAGTGCTAAAAATCGAATAAAAAATTAAATTTAAAAAAATCTAATCAAAAAATCGAAAATCGGGCTTCGAGGTGCAAAACTTCATATATAGACGTACCTTTCCCCTGAAATTTTGTAGCTCTACGTGCAGCGGTCTCTTCAGAACACCGTCGGCAAACTCACTCACACACAAACTTCTTTCCTTATTATTATAGATATATATGTATATATATCTGAAAAAAAAAATACATAGAAATCTATTGAGATTGGTATAGAAATTTTTCTGTAGTACAATTTATATAGAAATTTACAGAGATTGCAATGGAAAAATTTCTCAAGAAAAGCATTTCATATTAAAATCTACTGATAGTGGTACATAAAAATTTAATAAGGAAATCTGCAATTATTGCTTTAGAGTTATTTGTATTTAAAACAAGTAATATAAAAATTTTGCTTTTAAAGTCAATTCCTAGTTAGGTCATCAAAGAAAAAATTAATATAATCCCTTAAGCTAATATTAGTTGTTGTTTTTTTTTTTTTTTTTGCATTAAAATATCTCAATTTGTTGATTTTCTATAAGCAAGTAGGTTTACAATGGAAGTCTATGGGAATTTGGCGAAATATTAGAATTATCGCCAAGTTGGCGTCACTTTTGGCGACTCATTTTGGTCGTCAAATTTGGCGATATATGGCCAAGTTGGCGACAAACTTGGCGGTATTTGGCGACAGAACAGGGTCCCTCCCTATGGTAACCCCCTTATAGATATGAAGATGCAATAAATGCTTCAATAACCAATGGCCGCCGTTTTGTCTCCCATGTAAAACTAAAATTAATTAATCAAAATTTAATTAATGAATTAATATTTGAAAAAACAATATTAACATCAATTGTCATCCAGTGCAAGTTTTAAAAAATTTATTTCAACTTGATAGGATGAATAATAAGTATTTTATTAATGATTGAAAATTTGAACAAGATATATAAATAAATAAATAAATATAGGAAGAGTGTGAACTAATAGTAGGAATTGAAAAATAATGTAGTGCCTATAACGATGTTAAAATATAACAAGTGTTTGTTTTATAAAAAATGACAGACTCATTTTTTTTTTACATAATGCTTTTACATTTTAAAAAAAGCGATCATTTTGTGTATTTTTTAACGGAAACTATGTTTATCTTTTTAAAATGGTCTCGAATTTCAGGCTTTTAAAATAATTTTATTTTTATTATTGAAATAATACAAGTTTAGTTTCAAAAGTAGGTCATTAATTTTCAACTAATTTCTTTTTGTCGCTTCTTTTTCATGCTAAGCATTGTTTCATGTTACATGTTATTGTTTGAGGTTGTTATTCATAATTTAATTTACTTGGATTACCTTAAATACAATTAATATAATCACTTAAGTTAATATTAGTTTTTGTTGTACTAAAATATTCTCAATTTGTTGATTTTCTCTAAGCAAGTAATCCTTATTGTTTTACAATGGAAGTCTATGGGAATTTGGCGAAATATTAGAGGTATCGCCAAGTTGGCGTCACTTTTGGCAACTATATTTGGTCGCCAAATTTGGCGATATATCGCCAAGTTGACGACAAACTTGGCGATATTTGGTGACAGAACTGCGTCCCCCATACGGTAACACCCTTATAGGTATGAAGATGCATTAACTGCTGTTCAATAATCGCATAAAAAATCGCTGTACGAATTCCGAATAAACTTTTTTGAAAAGAGAACAAAATTTACTATATTGGGTTAAAAGAAAGAAACCGCATTCTTTTCACTAATGTGGAAAAATCGCCTCGAAACTTAAAAAAGTGCTAAAAATCGGATAAAAAATTAAATTTAAAAAAATCTAATCAAAAAATCGAAAATCGGGCTTCGAGGTGCAAAACTTCATATATAGACGTACCTTTCCCCTGAAATTTTGTAGCTCTACGTGCAGCAGTCTCTTCAGAACACCGTCGGCACACTCACTCACACACAAACTTCTTTCCTTATTATTATAGATATATATGTATATATATTTGAAAAAAAAAAAAAATACATAGAAATATATTGAGATTGGTATAGAAATTTTTCTGTAGTACAATTTATATAGAAATTTACAGAGATTGCAATGGAAAAATTTCTCAAGAAAAGCATTTCATATTAAAATCTGCTGATAGTGGTACATAAAAACTTAATAAGGAAATCTGCAATTATTGCTTTAGAGTTATTTGTATTTAAAACAAGTAATATAAAAATTTTGTTTTTAAAGTCAATTCCTACTTAGGTCATCAAAGAAAAAATTAATATAATCCCTTAAGCTAATATTAGTTTTTTTTTTGTTTTTTTGTTTTTTTTTTTGCATTAAAATATCTCAATTTGTTGATTTTCTATAAGCAAGTAGGTTTACAATGGAAGTCGATGGGAATTTGGAGAAATATTAGAAATATCGCCAAGTTGGCGTCACTTTTGGCGACTCATTTTGGTCGTCAAATTTGGCGATATATGGCCAAGTTGGCGACAAACTTGGCGGTATTTGGCGACAGAACAGGGTCCCTCCCTAAGGTAACCCCCTTATAGATATGAAGATGCAATAAATGCTTCAATAACCAATGGCCGCCGTTTTGTCTCCCATGTAAAACTAAAATTAATTAATTAAAATTTAATTAATGAATTAATATTCGAAAAAACTATATTAACATCAATTGTCATCCAGTACAAGTTTTAAAAAATTTATTTCAACTTGATAGGATGAATAATAAGTATTTTATTAATGATTGAAAATTTGAACAAGGTATATAAATAAATAAATAAATATAGGAAGAGTGTGAACTAATAGTAGGAATTGAAAAATAATGTAGTGCCTATAACGATGTTAAAATATAACAAGTGTTTGTTTTATAAAAAATGACACTCATTTTTTTTTTTTTTTTTTTTTTTTTTTACATAATGCTTTTACATTTAAAAAAGGCGATCATTTTGTGTATTTTTTAACGGAAACCATGTTTATCTTTTTAAAATGGTCTCGAATTTCAGGCTTTTAAAATAATTTTATTTTTATTATTGAAATAATACAAGTTTAGTTTCAAAAGTAGGTCATTAATTTTAAACATAATTTCTTTTTAAATTTCTAACAAACGTAATAATAAAAAGTGAAATTTAAATAAATATTTGTTAAAAGAATGTAAAAGAAAAAGTCGATTGTGATTGAAAGAGTATGAGATAATTAAATTATAATTTTGTCAGAAATTTTTTTCCGTCACAAGCAGAAAAGTCTGCTCCCACCACTTTCTATTGAAAGTTTCTTATTCGTACATTTTCCCCGAGTAACTTCTATTATTCTTTAATAGGACCAGCTTTCTCTGTCTTATAATGAATAAGACTAGAAATCTCTTGATCATAAACTTCTCCTATCTGAGTGAGAAGTTTACGTTCTCCCAGTGTTGCCAGAGTGGGGACTTTTTTAATTCAGATTATTTACCTATCACCACTTTTTTTTTAAATAATATAATCGCCTTATTTTTCAGAATTTTTAATCTATTTTTAACTATGCGGAATATTTTTACTTCAAAAAAGCGGCGACAATCAACAATCTGGGAAGAAAAAAGCCCTCAATTTGGCAACACTGCGTTCACCACATTTGCAAATCGCATTTGTTGGGGTTCAAAAAAGAAATTAATATCTAAAAAGTTATAATTTAGTATTTAAAAATGTTATTCTGGAATATTAAAAAAATATATCGCTCAATGTCAAATAATGATATTCAGAGATGTTGGGAAATATTGGCCAACATTGTAGGGATGGCATTATTCTCCCTTGGGGTGCCATCCTTTCACCCTCAGAGGCAACCTGGTTTTGGGTTACCCTAGTTAAGGGTGCAATTCTGGCTCCCCTGGATGGGTCGCTGGCGAGACAGCGTTTCACCTCTATAGAGGTGGTACCACAGGTGTCATATGCAACCTGTAGTTTTAGCAGTGTAGCTCCAATGTGGAAAGCTTGTGATTTTATTACTTTTACATATGCGTCCAAGCAGACTATTGTTATTCTATCCGTACCATTTTTCGAAAAATAACTTCTGCAATACTCTTATACTAGTATATTTTCAAGAGAAATCTACAATAAAGAAAATGTTGGTAAATTATGGTACGATTGAATATAAAAAAATTGCCGTTCCTGGCCCGATAAAATTTCTCGATGCTGCGCGAAGCTGCGATGATGATTATTTATAGATATTAGCTCAGAATGAATATATTTTAATTTCGTGCACAGAGAAAGCACACACTACCTCCTAATAAAGTGCTGTAATTGAGTGACATATGCTTGAACATTCAGTGTACACAATGTACCTTTGAACACTTGAGAATTTTAGTTTCCATTCCAAAAATAAATGCCAAAGTTTTGCATTCCCACGTTGAATAAACATAACACAATATTTTATAACTAGTCCTAGTGTTCTAACTTATGTGCTCAATAAATTTATGAGCATTTCTATTAGAAAGTAAATCAAAGATTTAAAGACATTTGTACTTAATATTATTACACAACTATGGTTAATATCATTACAGAATGCAAAACGCCTCAAGAATACTTTTTCACCTGAAGTGAGGTCTTGGACAATTTATTTTCTCCTGAAGAGCGGCCCGAGACATTTTTTTCCTTCTGAAATGGGGTCCGAGACAAATTTCCTTCTCAAATGTGATTCAAGGAACTTAAGTTGTAAAACAGCTCTGATATAAATCCTACATTCCTTCTGACTTTAACAAAAAATAATTCACATTATCTTTTTGATATTTTATGATATAAGAATTTACTGCCATTCTTTTACCATACTTCGGATCCGATATATCAATTTACATAAATTTATTGTTCAATTGATATTTGTTATTCAACCTCCTTTAATTAGTTTTAGATATGGTACATACTATTTAAAGAAAAGTTTTAAAGTTATCTGATTATTTAAAAAAAAATCAGAAATAAGATGGAGATATTTTAGAAAGATAGTAGAATATTCAATGAAAGATTGGAGATAAATAACACGGGTGTTATTTAAATTTAATAATTGGTAATGAAGTTTAGTCCTTTAGTGAATCCGATATTCCAAAAGCAGTGATGGAACAATGTAGCACCAGAAAATTAATTGACACCGCTAATTTTTTTTAGTATTCTTTGTCTTATTTCAGGATAGAATTTCAGAGCCTTTCAAGGCGAAAGATAGTATTAAAATTTAGTGGTGATAAACGGCCAACTGCTGCGCCACTGTTCCATCACTGCAAACCTTACGCATCACTAGTGTCTCACGGCAGACATCACGTGACCATACTTAGATTCCGGACCTTTTACATCTTTAAATATGCTTTGCTTTGAAAAAAAGTATTTGATAATATTTCATTGAAAGGATACATTAAATACTAAAAGGCGCTTTAATGCAAAATTTTAAGCACATTTTATTCTAAAATAAGTATTTTATTTTATTAATAGTAATAAATCTAATTGTTATTAATATCAAAATTAACAATTATTAAAATATTCCATGCACAACATTTTAAAATCAAAAAGTACAAAGCTCTGAAATAAAATATTTAAGTAAGTATCTTATTTTAAAAATAAAAATAAATCTTTAATAGTTATTAAGATCAAAATTTACTTTTATTTGTAGTCCAGGCAATAGGGAATTTTACCTAGCAAAATTAATGGTAGTTCTGGAAATCGGCTTACTTTATGTTTTTTGGGTCGCTGAATCCGAATTTGTAACTTCCCACTAAAATTTCCCCCGGCACCCCACCCCCCCAAATTTTGGTAAAAAGCCCCCCCCCCCACACACACACACACAAAAGGTTTTTATTTAAAAAATCAATTTTATATTATTTTAGGGGAAAAGTATCTAGAAATTCAGAAAGTAGACAAAATTTGCAACAAATTAGATGTATGACATTATGACTTAGGATGAAGGGGAAGGGGGATCTGCATCGGAACATGCGCGCGGTGCTGCGTGGACTAAGTTGCGCAATCCCACTTAACCACTCTCACACGTTTACATTCGCCCTCCCATCTCCCCTCCGAACTTTCCTTATAAGGTTTACTTTAAGTCTTTTGGGTCGCTGAATCCGAATTTTTAACTTACCTCCAAAAATTCACCCCCCCCCCCCTAAAACTCCCAAAATAGTTGTTATTAACTTAAATTTCTTATTGTTTTAGGGGAAAAGCATTACGAAATTCAGAAACTAGACAACATTTGCAACAAATAGGATAGATGACATTATGACGTAGGATAAACGGGGAGAGAGGGAGCTGCCTCGGAACATTCCCCGCGCGCTTTTCTCAAAAACCAAATGTTTGGGGGGGTTGCCGGGTGAAATTTTGGTGGGAAGTTACAATTTCGGATTCAGCGACCCAAAAAACATAAAGTGAGTCGAAATCCAGAACTAGTATTAATTTTTCCAGGTAAAATCCCCTATTGCCTGGACTTCATAACTTAATGCACATAGCGTCGCAGTGCATGTTCAGAGGCAGCCCTCCCCCTTCCCGTTCATCCTACGTCATAATGTCATCTATCCTATTTGTTGCAAATTTTGTCTAGTTTCTGAATTTCGTAATGCTTTTCCCCTAAAACAATAAGAAATTTAAGTTAAAAACAACTATTTGGGGGGGGGAGGGTTCGAGGGTGGGGGGATTTTGGGGGGAAGTTAAAAATTCGGATTCAGCGACCCATAAAACTTAAAGTAAATCTTATAGAGAAAGTTCGGAGGAGATATGGGAGGGCGAATGTAAACGTGTGAGTGGTTAAGTGGAATTGCACAACTTAGTTCACGCAGCACCGCGCGCATGTTCCGAGGCAGATCCCCCCTTTTCCTTCATCATAAGTCATTATGTCATATATCTAATTTGTTGCAAATTTTGTCTACTTTTTGAATTTCTAGATACTTTTTCCCTAAAACAATAAAAAAATTGATTTTTTAATAAAAACCTTTTTTTGGGGGGGGGGTGGGGGGGGCATTTTACCAAAATTTGGGGGGGGGGGTGTAGTCGGGGGAAATTTTGGTGGGAAGTTACAAATTCGGATTCAGCGACCCAAAAAACGTATAGTAAGCCTTTTTTCAGAACTACCATGAATTTTGCTAGGTAGAGCCCCTATACGGTCGCTATTGCCTGGACTATTAAAAATATTCCATTTATCAAAAAAAAAAAATATATATATATACAGCAACAGATAAAGTATTTTTAAATAAAAAAGTTTAAAAAAAAACTGAAATAACACCTGGGACTAAGGGTCCTCTACCCTACAACATGTATAAAAATAATCAAAATCTGTGATTACCATGGTTGGCCCTCTTCTTGTAAGTATAGTCACGTAATGTTTGCTGCAAGACTCTAGATTCCGCAGTCAACGAAAAATTCCGAAATATTTTTCCTCTCTTAGATTCGTTGTGATCAAGATAGGCTAGATTCTACCAGTTGTTAAACTGTCATGTGATCAATGTAGGCTGAAAAGCGGACGAAATGAGGGAGTACTACGGTTCGTCCCTTTCGTTGACTGCGCTTTCTTTTAATGTGACATGATTTTTAAAAAAATTTAAAGCATACTTCTAAATAGGCGGACACAAGCATGCACTATTTTTAAAAAATTAGCGCCAATAATAAATAAGCACTTATGGACGCTATTTGTAAAGAAGCACTAATTGTAAGAAGGCATTATTTTTTAAACCGTTAATTTTTGAGGAAAACTTTCATTTGCAAAACTTTTCCGAATTACATGAAAATCCATTTATTTATTCAGTTATATCAGTTATATTTTAACCCTTTATCTACTGGCGGTACTTATAAGTACCATTAAAATAACGTGTTATAAAATTCATTTAATACATTGATTAGTTGTAATACAGTTTAGAATGAGTTATAGACACCTTAGTTTATCTTATTCCAAAAGCATTATTGGTTACACAAAATAAAAATATTTTTTAAAGGATGATTTCTTTTGCCTTTGCATCTTTTCAACTTTCTTGGCGTTGGGGGGAAGGAGGGAGGGAGATTTGTCAATTCGGAAATATTTCTATATTTCTATTCTAAGAACATTATATTTGCACAGTTCTTAATTCCACAAAATACTAAGAAAAATATTTAAAATAAAAGGTTTGAATGGGGTTATAAATATTGTATAAAATCCCTATAAATTCAAATTTAATTAATCCTTCTAAATTCTTTAATCCTTCTAAAATTTATTAAATTATTATGTAAATCTTCTAATGTAGTTTAAACAATTCACGAAAAATGCTTTGGAAGATAAAATTTTCATGAATTCATAATTCCGTACATAAAAGGTTAAAAAGAAACAAATTTAAATATTTATACGGTCCGTGGGTCTTATAAGTTATATTTAGAAAAACTTTCCCTATGTTTTAAAAGTGAAACAGTAAAAATTCTATTTTTGTGCGACCAAAGTTTCCCCGAGTAATGACAATTTGAATTTTATGAATTTACAATATTTTTCTGTGATTAAAACATCAGTTTATGTTTTTAGTGCCAGTAAACGCCGAAAGATTTTTTTTAATATAATTTAAAAGAGATAGGAACCATATAAAGATTTAAAATTCGTAATTTTTAACAAGTAATAACTATTATGCTGTAAATATGACAGATAAAATCATTTGAAACATTTTTATCTTCGGAACTATACCTCTAAAGCAAACGGTTTAGGAATTAGCACTTGGTCAACGAAATAAGAAGGAATACTTTATATACTAAAGAAATGTGTTCTATTATTTTTCAGCAGTTATAGTAGAGTACATATCCAAAAAGTGAGTAGTACATTTCACTTGTTTTTAAGTACCTATTTTAACAGTGTGTGCATTTGAAAAGACGTATTTCACTCAGAAAATATAATCTTTCAACATTTTAACTAGTGGTCACTCAATGAATATGTTATGTTGGTATTTGCCTTCTTTGACCTGACTACGTAAGAAAATTAAAAAATAAATTAGCAATTTTTTTTTCAATAAATTCATGACATTGTAAGCTATGTTTATAAAATGATTACATATTGAAATAATATAAAACCTTTTGAATTTATAAAATAAAATGTAAACTTGTTATTTAAAAAATACAACTAAGCATATTTCTGGCAATATTAAAGGCAGACAAAAAAGTACAAATTCAATAAAAAATTTAGGTCCCCCAGCGAACAGCGAACAGCAGAGCAATTCAAGGGGATACCCAGTAGCAGTGCTTCTCCACCCCCTGTGTATGAGTATGCATATACCACATCCTAGAGGGGCCATGAAAATTAAGTCTAACCGTAGCACATTAAGTACTACTATATAAGAAAGAAAAAATAAAAAAGAGTAAAATAAGAGAGGCTGAAAATTAATGAAAGGTTAATCCAAGGATTACAGTAAAAAGAAATTAAGTTAAAAAATAGATTTAAAGATAAAATAACAAAAAAAAAGTAAAAAAATAGATTAAAAATAGATGATGTTTACACTGTTCATAGAAGACCGTACAAAGCAAAGCTAGAAAAAATTACCAATTTCCTTCATCAAAAAAACTGATTTCAGCGCCATACATTTAATATATAATAATTACAGTTAGTTTATTTGCTTTACCGAGGTAAAACGATAATAAGAATATAAAAAGATATTTTTTTAACCATTTGGAAAAATGGTTATTGTCCTCGTCAGGGTAGGAAATCAAAAGCATATCTGAAGTGTTTTATTGGCTGAATCTGCATTTTCAACAGAGATGGACAACATAGTGTTGCCACTATGACAAAAAAGCAATAAAAACTACAAAAAAAATTAATAACTCAGAAACAAATTGAGATACAGCTTTCAAACAAATTGCATTTAAAAGTACATTTTATTCTCTATACGACGGTGTAAAAAGTAATATTGTGGGATGTTTAGAAGTTTAAGAATGAAAATTCGTTTAAAATGAGTCGTCAGATTTCTACGATGGAAAAGCCTTTTCCCGAACAGCCAATGAAATGCTCGGATAATACGTAAGTTTCAGGAAATCTGACGAGTCACAGGCGATTTTTGTCGCTTGCAATTTTTAGGTGTAATAACACTATTAATGTTTAATTCATGGCGTACGTAATGTATGATCAACTCCGTGCGATTTTTTATGTCTTAAATTTTAGTCTTTGAAAAAATCATTTTCCAAATGGTCGTTGTAATTTGTTAAATTGCTTTTTTTTTAAATTAAGAAAGACAAGACAAAAAGTATTATCCGAAGAGCGCGACTATTCTTCTAACTCTAACGCTCAAAGAAAAACTTACATTACTGATTTCTTCGCAATAATACTTGCAGTAAAATAAATATTCGCGAAAGTCTTTTATAGATTTTCCTTGCAAGTGTAAATCTAAAAAAAGCCACCAAAGGGAAAAAACTAGAATTATCATCCATTTCCGTGATTTCACAGTTGAATTTTTTGAGGAAATTCAATTGATCTCTCTTTCCACTTGAAATGCTGGCATATATTTCTCAATATGGGATTCGAATTGTAAAACAGAAAAGCTGAACTCGAAATTTTCTTCCATTTTTGACCACTAAATTATTGACGATGAGCAATTTCAAAATTTAGTATGTTTCATATTTTGTGTACATTATTTGATAAATTATTTCTTCCGGAATAATTAACGATTTTGGAGTAAGAAAGAAGGATACTTCATTTACTTCTTGCTTGTCAAACAAAATTAATTACCTCAGACATCCTCAACTTTTCTTTTTTTAAAAAGGTTCTTGAAGTCTACTTTGGTCCATCCCATAAAAAAAAAGTTTTATTCTTTGTATTGAACAAACAATACAAGATAATTCGGAGTTTTTGCCCTTGAAAATATTTTAGACCCTACTATAGGGTATTTGAATAATTTTGGGGTAATTAAAATTTTTTAACTTATTTTTTTTAAATTGGCAACACTGGATGTGTTTGTAAACAACTGTTTTCGTGTGTAGATTTTGAATTCCCAAACTTTCTATAGTGAGACAATCTGGAAAAGAGATACAAATAAGTAAGTGTCAAAATATTACCTTTCGTAACCTGTAACCCATGTGTGATCATAGTATTTCCTTTAACATTTTATTTTGACAGAAAATTTTTAAGTTTTCATAAAGCTAATATGAAAACTAGTTTTTCGGGGCTACTTTGTGCCAGGCCTTTTTTGGTCCGGAAGTAACCCCAGTTACTCAGAAATGCCTTTTATACAACCAAATCTCTTACAAAAAGTATTAAGTAACATTTTTTCCAAATGTAACTTTAGCAAAATGTTACAGTAATTATTTTTGTTCCAGTTGTTGAGGATAGCAGGTTGAAAACTGTTTCTCGTGTCTTTAATGTTAGCATTTGGTTTATTGTGTTTAAATGTTAAAATAAACCATTTTTTATGACGTTTGCAGTGTTAATTCACTAGCAGATCCTATTGCAATCAATTTCTAATTGGTTTCAATATTCCAACATATGAATTGTATTCATTTTATATGAAATTAAGTGAATGGACCAAAGAAGCCCTCAGCAAGGTTTACTTTGTTTCAAAACTTTAAAAATAGTTAAAAAATAAAAAAATGAAAAATTGCCTCTTTAAAACCATATAGTTTGCTTCATTGTTTCCTGTTAATTGATTACAATTCAATTTCGGTGATGAAAAATCATATATAATATTTTTTAATAATAGAAATGTTAGTGGATCCAGGAAAAAGTAGCCCGGTTGACGGTAGCATTAAAAATATTGTAAATACTTCATATTTTGCAATTTTACACATTTTATCGAATATGTATAAAAATAGTTGACGAATTCTTCTGGAACTTTAGGAATGTAAAGAAATTGACAGACTTCATATTTTTCAGTAAAGTTGTGATGAAGATGGTAATTGTTTGAAATCACAAGTTGAAGAAAAAATAATACTTGGAATCACCCTGTAAAATTCAATGCACGAAATGATCTGTCTCGGCAGCACATGACTGTTTAAATATTGTACAACATTTGTTTGGGATCCAGTACGTATATTCACGGAGATATGATTTCTTTAAAAATGTTAAGAATAATTTACATGCTTTTTATTTATTGCAAATAAGCTGGTAGCAAATAGCTCATATAAAAAGAACAGTCGAATAGCTTGAAAATTCCAAATATATGGGCGATATAGTGAGCTGACTTTCGGTTGCCTTCAAAAAATAGCCGGTTGACAAGAGATTTTCCATAAATTGTCACCTTTTTATTAACTGACTTCCAGCAAAGGACTTAGTATTTAATTAATGTCAATGCGTAGTTTTGAAAATGAAGCCCAGTGGTGTAGTGGTCAGGGCATCTGACTGCCGCACTGCAGGTCGAGAGTTCGACTCCCGACTGGGCAAGGTTCACAGCCTTTCATCCCTTTGGGGTCGATAAAATGAGTACCAAGCTTGCTTGGGAACTAAACATCGAAGGTCTCGCGCTAGACTGGCCACCTGGCCGAGACGCATGCTGTATAGCACCTTGGGTCCCAGGGTCAAGAAAACAGAAATGGACACTCTCGGACCTGATCCTTCTTGGATTGTATAGCCACAGAGTTTAGTTTAGTTTTAGTTCGTAGTTTTGAAACGGGTGCTTTGATTTTTATAATTACCGTCGTTCTTTTTGTAATAGGCCTGTTCTGGTAGTTTTCCGAGAATAGTTAAAGCATTAATAAAAAATTAAAATTTGTCTATTTGTGGAAAATCCCTTCTGATACAGCTACTTTTAAAAAGCAACGGAAATTCAGTTCACTCTAACGCCGGCGTCTTTCTGAATTTTCACGACGTTCGACTGGCTTTATTATGTGAGTTGCTCTATAGAGAGTATATCAGATAATTAAAAAAATGGTATATTTCGTGTATGCACAGTTTAAAAATATTTGATTCAAATGTTCATTACAGTTGAGCCCTGATTTAACGAATCGTGATTTAATGAATTTCTCGATTTAGCAAATTTATATATGATCGCGACGGAAAGGGAGCAAAAATACTTCGATATAGAGAAATTAATAATCCCGATTTAATGAATAACTTTCGATGTCAAAAAATGAAAAATTGAAAAAATTTTCTAATATTTATTGAAAATTTTTCAATGTCCCTGATTGTTAATTTTCTAAATATGTATCTTGTGACACAGAAATATCTACAAGCGAAAATGTACATTACGCCGAGGTTATTAATAGCAGTAGTAGTGGATCGGATGAAGAAGATGAAATAGAAATGAAGCATGCAACGTTCAAAGTAGCAGTTTGCAGTTTGGATACTTTGAAACGCTATTTGATGGCTCGTGATGTTGGTGACACTGTTTTTACAACTTATGTGTGTCACAAGTTATGTTATAATATTTGATCAAACTTAAATTCAATACTTGTGATTTATAGTAGTGGATAAAAAATAATCAATTTTTATACAGGGTATTTGTATTTTCTTAAGACAACAAATGTTTAACATCATTATTAAGGTGTTCTTCTTATTTATTGCCATCTTTTAACTTGTTTTGTTGTAAAAAAATATTATTTTGATTATCCCTATTTAACGAATAATCTCGATTTAACGAACAAAGTTGCTAGTCCCGAACGATTAGTTAAATCGGGGTTCGACTGTATTTCACCAAATATGTAATATATTTATACTCTAATTGTAGTATGTTGTTTCTACTGTACTTAGTCAAGTTTTTAGGGTTTCGTTCATTCGACGAAACCCTATTCGTCTCACTCGTTCGTCTGTCTTTCACAGAGACTGCATACGTTAGAGATTTGAAATTTTGCATATCCGATCTCACGAAATATCACAGAATTTTTAAAATGTCTTATATTATTCTTATTAAATTAATTAATTTGACGACATCCGACCATTTCTGAGTTTTATATTTTAAAACAGAACTTTAATTTCAGTATTTTCCGCCTGGACTAGATAGTTCCGCGGTAACGGTGGGGTTGGTGTTGATATTATTTATGAGGGCCGATTATCTGTACGAGGGATGTAGGACCTAGAGGGAGCGCCCTCCGTGAGGGTCTTACTAAGGGAACCTAACCCGTATTTACGCAAAGTTTCCCAAGGTTCTAAGAAAACCACGAAAACTCCGAACTGTTAGGCCGACGGGTGCGATTGGGTTCGAACCCAGCACCTCCCGTGGTAACGGATTTACCTGCAATTCAAAATGTACCCGGTTTTGTTCTGGGCTTCGGAGTTTGAATTTTTTTCTGTGGATTAGGTTTTATTATCTAATAGATTCACTTTTACAGAATTATTGTAATTGTTTTTACCATTTTCAGACAACAGTTGTTGAAAAAAAATTTAACAATTATTTTTTAATTCAAATAATCTCTTTTTGAAAAAAATTACGAAATTTTAAATTTTGTTTAAACTTCCGCTAATTTTTTTTATATTTCTGAATTTTAAATAATGTTTAAACAATTTGTTTTGTTTTCAGAAAGTTCGAAGTTTTAAATATTGCTTGGATGTCCACTAAATTCTTGAAAATTTTAAGCATTTTAAATTTTGTTTAAACTTTTTTTGTTGTTGTTTTTAGAAATTTAAAATTTTATTTAAACTTCCGCTAAATTTGTGAATTTTCGGAATTTGAATTTTATTTAAATAATTTGACTTGAATATTTTTAATTGGATGATAAAAATAACTTCTTTTTCTAATCATTTTAAACTCAAATTTAATGTTTCTACCATTTATATAAGGATTTAATAACAATTATATACTAATGATTTCGATTTATTAATTAAAGGATAATGTGTTTTGAAAGAAAAGTTAAACGAAACCCTTTGTGCGATTTCCGATCACATTTACACACTTTTCTGCAAGTGGTGTTAAATTTGATTTAAACCCTGCATGATATAAAAAAAGGGAATTTTTTTTATTTATTTTTTTATTTTTTTAGAATCCTTAATATCTTGACAAATATACGTGCTATACTTACATAAATGAAAACAAATTTATCAACATAGTCATCTGCTGAAGCTACAGACCATTTCGAGCAATTGTTTTTATAGGGGAAACTCAATTTTTTTCCAATTTTTTGTTGATTTTCTAATTGCCTCTGTGATCAAACCTTCGCAGAAAAATATCAGGTCAAACATTTAATTTAAATTCAAAAAGTTCCAGAAGACTTATTTATTTTACAGGAAAATCACGAATATTTTTATTTTTCTCCAATTTTTTGTTGGTTTTCTAATTGCCTCCGTGATCAACCTTCGCTGAAAAATATCAGGTCAAACATTTCTTTAAATTCCTGAAGTTCCAGAAGACTTTTCTAGATATTTCTCTTGGCATTCGACATAACGTATAAAATCGAAAGTGTCCGGGTGCTTTTCGGCCACAATTTTTGCATACGTTTGTACAATATCCCTAAATTACAATTTGTCAATGATTGATCTTGTATAAGTGAGAACCATTCATAAAATTATACATATATTTATAAGAAAGACACTTTATTTATGCCATTTTTGTACTTACAATATTATGTCGAAGCATATTTCATAAAAAATCGAGAATGTTAATTCATGCTATTTTTTGTACTTACAATATTATGTCGAAGAAATTTTTTCTCAATTTTTTATGTCATAAAAAATCGAGAATGTTAATTCATGTTTTGTAGCGTTCTAGAATCACGAATAAAATAACCCTTTACATTATCAATGAAAAAGACATTACTTGATTTTATCCTAAAATCGGGAAAAAATTTTGAAAATCTTTTTTTCTGAAACTAATAATTATTAAAATTATTTGTGAAAAAGAATGTTATAGCATTAAATTTATCTAGATTTAAAAAATAATAAAAAAATACGTTAGTGACGCATTCTTAGATCGTTTTCTCCTCTTAAATTATTGATAGTCTGTTATTTAGAAAAGTATATTTGCATAAAAAAACTGCAATATCTAGTATAAATGATAACATAAATTCACAGGCAGTTCATTTGCACTTTAAGCGGTCTCCTGTAAGCGATATTTTAGTCTAATGGGCTTCTCTTGGGTAGGGGTTATTATGCCTATGTTTTTATAGTTATTATAGGGTTATAGTTATTAAGGTTATTATGCCTATCATATGTAAGTATCTTGAAAGAACATAACCAAACAGAATTGCGCCATTTTGTTTCACTTTTACAAAATAAACAAATGCTATATGAATGTTTAATTAAAAAATAATAATAATAAATGATATTTTTTTAGCTTAATAAGAAAACGTACCACATGTTTAAGTAGACAAGCCTTCCTTACGGATAAGGAGATGCTAAAATAAAAATAAGGATACTAATAATTAGAAATCAAACTTTTAAAAGTTATATAAAACATAATTCCTCAGAAAGATATTTTTTAAGTACGGCCTGAAAAGTGAAAAATATGTAATGTGTTTAAAAGTATTCGTCTTTCTTCTTCAGCTACAAAAACATGTCTTCACGCAATCCACGAAGGAGCAAAACTTTTCCGTTTTGTAGTACCCTTTAAGCGTACTAACCAGGTTTTTCCCTCACGTAATCTTTGAAATCAAGGGCTGATTTAATACAAAACATTAAGGTTATTTATTTTTATTTATTTATTTATTTATTTTTTTTTTTGCAGTGCATAAGATAATTAAATATGTAAGGCAATCATAAACAAATTCCCAACAAATAGTTTTCATAGGTATTATTTTATGAATCATTAAGTATAAAGTAAGAAATAGGCCGTACGCTTAAAGAATTAAAACAATTTCTGAAAAACCCTTGGTATATCAAAATATGGCCTATGTGACTTTATACATTCTTCATGTTTCAAAACTGGGCAAAAAATTAAATACTAAAATGAATTGTCCATATACATGCATTTAGAAGAATTGTGTTTATTTTTTAAGGATTAAGAAATATGTGCTTGAAATGATTTCTTCAATAAAAATATTTGAGATATTTAACCCCATATACGTGGTAGAGTATATATAGGTAGGTACGTGGCATACGATGTTTATATATGGTTGAATCCACGCAGGGTTCATACAGTACGGGAATTTGAGAACCACTCATTTTAATAGTAGTAATCAACTTATTTAATGAATGAAATTCCGCGATTAAAGAAGGCGAAGATTAGTATTTGGAAAGAGTGGCATACAAATGTAAAAACAGTACTACACTATCACATTGGTTTCGACGCTACGTAGTCAACGGTTTAAATAACACATTTTTTTTTTCTTTTCAGATTTAAAATTTTGTCAAATTTATCTTACAATATTTTTGTACATTATTGTACTGCACTTCAAAGTATCATATATTTTTTACGCCATTTTAGAGAATTAAATTTTTATAGAGCAAGACAATTATGTTACACAAGAAACTGCTCGACTAGTATTTCTGTATGAAATCGTTTTATATAAATACTGAACTGTAGTCTATATTTCATTTTCATTCAAAGCGAAATGTATTTTATGAGTGCTTCACTGCTTATCTTTTTTCTTTTATATTTTAATGGCAAATATTTTGTTGAATAATGTTAACTAAAACTTTAAAGTCTTTATTCGTCTATGTTTTCATGAATTAAGCTAACAAATGTGGACGCCAAAATCATTTATTTTCATGATCGTCCCGAATGAAATTCGCACGAAAATCCAATCTAAATCTTACATTTCCAGACAAAAGGACAGTTAATGGCAGAATGGTTCATTTGAATAAACTTCGAAATACACGCCAAAGAGCGCCATTTTGAATCTACAATCATTATTTCAAATTCTGTATTTTATTTAGTTTTTCAATCGAACCTGAAGAACAAGTAATAAATATTTTGACATCTTATAAAAATTTATTTTTATTATTTTTTTAACAATTCACGGTAATTTGAAACTCAGTACATTTGATTTTTTTTAACTACATATATTATGTATTGCAAATATTACATAAATATTTTTGTGCGTTTAATGTTATATCTACGTTCCTATGCTGTAAATAAAGACAATTTTTTCTTAACCCATTCGGGACCATGGGTTCATATATGCACCTTCTAAAGTAGCACGCTTAATTTGTTTTTTGCACCAATAATAAACAAAAGTAACATTTTCTTTTTCAAATTAGAGCATTTTCGTGATTACTTAAGTAAATGTAACTGTTTAAAAATAAGTGATGCCAAATAAATAACATATGTGTAAAAGTGATAGGCCGCGAAGGGGTTAATCTAGGAAAATATATTATAACCACAAACGAAAATACACAGTAACATTTTCAGAGTTATACACGATTCCTATAAGTCATATTTTCCTTTAAAGATCGCATGAACCAATATTTTTTGGAGATTTAAAGAAGCATATATCAAAAAAAAGTTTCCTTTATTGCCACTCATTTTCGGAAACGTTTTAAATTAGTTTTTATAGTAGCATTAATCAGTTTCTTCAACCCAGAATATAGATTTCTTGGGTGCTATCAATTCTCAGGCAAACATTTCCATGTGCAACAAACATGTTTTACATATAAACATGAAAAATTAACAGCATTCACCTTAATAATAAAATTAATATTATTTTATTACTATTATTATGTTACTCTTTCGTGTTTAATTAGAGTTGATAGCATCCCAATAAATAATATTCCGGTTTCCGGAAAATTATTAATACATTATAAAGACTACTCAGAAAAATTTCTGAAAATCAGTGGCAGCAAAAGAAAATGTTTTATAAAGGCTTCTTCAATTTTCGAAATTATGTTGATTTCTAGAGTTTTTAAAGATAAAGAACGATTGTCGGAATCGCGGGTAACTCGAAAGGATTTATTGTATATTTTCGTATGTGGTTATATTATATTTTCGTAGATTAAGAAATATTTGTCTTTTTTTTACAGTGTATAAAACAATACACGAGAAAGGTTTTTTGTGAAAAGTTAACGTTTCTATAATTACATTTTTAAGTAAAGGACAAGCAATAGCAGAACAGTTCATTTGAATGAATTTTGGAATACTTGCCAAAGTGCGCTATTTGAAATTATGTATTTTATTTTAAATGCTTGATAATGATTTCTTGGGTGCTATCAATTCTCAGGTAAACATTTCCATGTGCAATAAACATGTTTTACATACAAACATGAAAAACTAACAGCATTCACATTAATAATAAAATTAATATTATTTTATTACTATTATTATGTTACTCTCTCATGTTTCATTGAGAATTGATAGCATCCTAATAAACAATATTCCGGTTTCAGGAAAATTATTAATACATTATAAAGACTACTCAGGAAAATTTCTGGCAGCAGCCTGGGAAAATCAGTGGCAGCAAAAGAAATTGCTTTATAAATGCTTCTTAAAATTTCCGAATTATATTGATTTCTGGAGTTTCAAAAGATAAAGAACGATTGTTGGAATCGCGGGTAACTCGAAAAGGTTTATTGTATATTTTCGTCCGTGGTTATATTATATTTTCGTAGATACAGAAATATTTGTCCTTTTTTACAGTGTATAAAACAATATACGAGAAAGATTTTTTGTGAAAAGTTGAACGTTTCTATAATTACATTTTTAAGTAAAGGACAAGCAATAGCAGAACAGTTCATCTGAATGAATTTTGGAATACTTGCCAAAGTGCTCTATTTGAAATTATGTATTTTATTTTAAATGCTTAATAATAATTTTTTGAGTTCTGTCTGGTGATCAGGTAATAAACGTTTTGGGATTGTATTAAAATTTATTATTTTTTTATTTATTTAAATTTATTAATATAACAATTTATTGTAATTTTTAAAATTAATACAAGTGATATTTTTAATTTGCTTACATTATTTTTTACAGATTTTAGATTAAATGCAAACTCTAAATAGCATTTTTTACAAAATATTGGGAAGAAGCGGAATATTATAATCACATTTCAGGATAATAGACATTTAAAGGCAGGCTATTTCATTGAACCAACAACTGTAACTTTGCACCAAACTTAACAAATTATTCAACTCGGTTTAGCAGCTCTTCTAATAAATATTTCCAAGTAGTTTCAAAATGTAACCCTCAGGTGATAATAACTATTAATTCTTGTATTGAATCCGCTGTTCTGGCATTGTTTTCTTAAAGTATGAACTGCTGAACTCTTGTAGTAATTTTTCTCAATATAAAGTTGTATTCTGGAAATTAAAAATGGTTTAATAATAAAACAAATAATCTTCATTTATACATAGACGTTAATTATTATTTCATTAACTTCTACCATTCCGTAGTAAATTACATAATTTCCAATTATACCTATGAAATCTTAATTATCGGATTATATATCATTATATGAATTAAAATATTAAGTACATAAATGTTGTAAATTAAATGTTATGTTCTGAAATAAGTAGGGACAAATTTCACCACGTTAAAAGACAACTAAAGAAAAGTTGAACCTCAGTTTTTGGTCATTTATTGTTGATGAGCGGTAGTTTACAAGATCTGCATGTAATTCAAAGCCAAGGCTTTAGAAAGAAGAACTATATCTAATGACTAAATGATTGAAATTCAACTAAATTCAAGGCTGCAAGCGAAAATGTTTCTGATTCCCACCATGGTACCCACCACTCTGCCAAATCAGTAAGACAATCTAAAATGCAAAAAATCTTGAAAATATTTGAGGATTTGAGTTATACCATTAAAAGAACGGTTTCTTTATAAACGTTCAATTGAAAATTGCGAATCATTCAAAGAAAATCAAGAAAACATTTAATAACACCTAAACTGGACGGTGAGATTCTGAGAACCCTTCAGAAGAACTGAAAAGTGCATTTGTAGTTATTAGTAATTAAAAAAAATTAAGAATAAGTAACTAAACTTTTCTTTCTTTAGTTTATTGGGTAAATATGCTTCCCGAACGAGAATCTTTTGCACTTTTGCAGACACTGAAATTATACGATTCCACAGAAACAGATTACCTCCTCTTATATCGTATACGCTAAAGCAGCCACTACATAAAATTCCTTATTACCTGCGTTATCTAGCAATTTTTTATTTAAATTTGTAGAATTTGGTTGAAACTTACAGAGAATGTTTTTATTGAGTATATGCACGTGGCACTAAATGACCCATATACGTACTTAGTCACCTTGGAATATGGTTATAAGATTTTAAATCTTTTTGAGACAGTGATTTAGGGCAGCGATCGCCAAGCTTACATTTAAATTATATTAAAAAATTGTAAAGTCTTATTTAAGTATTTAAAAAAAATCATAAATATTATTTTATCATAGGAAAAACTTTAAATTGTATTTAATTTACTATATGTATATATTAACGTTAGTTTGATTGTTACAAAATAATTGAAGATCATTTAACCCTTTATCTACTGACGGTACTTATAAGTACCATTAAAATAACTTGTTATAAAATTCATTTAATACATCGATTAGTTGTAGTACAGTTTAGAATGGGTTATAGATATATTACTTTATCTTGTTCCAAAAGCATTATTGGTTACACAAAACAAAAATATTTTTAAAAGGGTGATTTATTTTGTCTTTGCATCTTTTCAGCTTTCTTGGCGTTGGGAGAGGGGGAATTTTTCAATTCGGAAATATTTCTATATTTCTATTGAAAGAGCATTACATTTGTAATGCTCTAATTCCTAATTCTACAAAATACTAAGAAAAATATTTAAAATAAAAGATTTGAGTGGGGTTATAAATACTGAACAAAATCCCTATAAATTCAAATTTAATTAATCCTTCTAAATCCTTCAGTCCTTCTAAAATCCTTCTAAAATTTATTAAAAAATTATGTAAATCTTTTAATGTAGTTTAAACAATTCACTAAAAATGCTTTAGAAGATAAATTTTCATGAATTCATAATTTAGTACAAAAAGGGTTAAAGCAATCACTGCATAAAGTACCTTAATGTCTACGTTATCTATCAATTTTTTATTTAAATTTTTAGAATTTGGTTGAAACTTGCAGAGAATGTTTTTATTGGTAAAATGCAGATGGCACTAATCTAAATGACCCATATAGTTACTTAGTCACCCCGGATTATGACGATAAGATTTTAATCTTTTTGAGATTACGATTTAGGGTAGCGATCATCAAACTTACATTTAAACTATATGAAAAAATTATAAAATCATATTTAAGCATGAAAAAATCAAAAATGCTTATTTAATCATAGGAAAAAACTTTAAATTGTATTTAATTTTAAAAATATATATATTAATGTTAGTTTTATTGTTACAAAATAATTGAAGATCATTTAAAGGCACTATTTGTTCTTGTTTGAAATTCTGTTTTTCATGGATTCCTGTCGCCAGTGAGGTTATCTGCAAGACGGAGAGACGTTTTCATTTCAAGCCGAGACTGGTATCAATTTTTAATTGCTTTGCGACAGACGAAAATGTCTTTTGTTGAAATATGCTCCTGAATATTGAATCTAAATTTTCATTCCTTATACAATCAGCAATAAGTATTCACTTCTTTTTTTTTTTCTTTTTTTCTTTTTGAAAAGCCAAAAATGTAAAATTACTCGTTTTCGAAAAACACATATAGCATAATTCTCACTGCGTACTATAATTTCAATTTTCAAAACTAAATATATAAAATTTCTTAGAATATTAGTATTTTTTATTAATAATGAAATAAAATAAGAATTGCTCATAGGAAAAAAAATTAAATTGTATTTAATTTTTAATATATATCTATATTAATGTTAGTTTGATCATCACAAAATAAAAGAAGACTACTTTTAGGAACATATTTTTACTGTACTATTTGTTCTTTGAAATTCTGATATTTTTATGGATTTCTGGCAACAATGCCGTAAACTGCAAAATGGAGAGTCGTTTTCATTTCCAGTCGAGACTGGTATTGGATTTTAATTACTTGATGGCAGATAAAAATGTATTTTACTGAAATATTTTGGTGAATACTGAATCAAAATTTTTATTACATTCAGCTATAAGTATTCACTTTTTTATGGAAAAAACCAAATGTGAAATTGCTTGTTTTCGAAAAACACATACTACATAATTCTCAGTACCTGCTATAATTTGAATTTTCAAAACTAAATTTTAACATTTCTTAAAGTATTATTATTTTTTATTAGTAATAAAATTTTTAAAAAGTAAGTAAGAATGTCCAGATTTTTCTGCGGACCGTTGGTAGTCCATACAGCACCAGTTGATAAACACTACATTTAGAGACCTTTCTTGTTAGTCTTACACTGTAAAAAAAAAAATCTGTAAAGTTACTAAAGTTTTTCTAGGAAACTGGGATTCCTATAACTTTTTATGTAACAGCAACAACAAAAATTCATCTGACAGACACACTTTTGCGCCGAAAATCAAAGTATCTGTAAGGTTCCTAAGAATTTTTTTAGGAAACCGGGATGCCTAGAACTTTTCATATAATTGTAACCAGGGTTACAGATAAAATTTTAGTATCATTATAGTAATTTTAGAATATTCCTTTGTAAAGGTACAAGTTTCTATAGCTTTACAAAAACTAGTTTTGTAGATTTGCAGCTTTTTTTTGTACAGTTACAGATGAAAGTTTAGTAAGCATGTAACATTACATCTCTAGAACTACAGACTTTTCTTTTTTTTTTTTTTTTACAGTCTACATTCGTTTTACGTAGCTCATAATTTCAATATTGCATTTATGTGTTGATTTGCTTTCGCATATTTATTTCCTTTATATATATTGACATGTAATATATTTTGATGTATTTAAGTATTGCGCGGAAGCGCAATACTTACAATATACATTGATATATAATATATAATAGAGGTATATTGATACATAATATGATATATAATACAGATATATTGATATATAATATATAATATATAATATATAACTAGCAGGAATGACCGAGCTAAGCTCTGTCAAAATTAGCTTTGTGTTTATCTCGATATATTATTCCCACTGAATCATTCTTGCTGTTTTAGATGCAATTAGCTTGACCCTGAGACATAGTAACCCAAAATGACCCACCAATCCAATTTTTTCGAACATGCGACCTAACACAATGCTCTTCTCGAGCCTGAAAACGATGGAATAAAAAATTTAGGGAAAATCGTTAGTCGTTTTCTAGATAAAATAAGCTTGACGCACGTTGATTCAATAACCCACTAACCAAAATTTATCGAACATGTGAGCTATTTCAATCGTCTTTTTGTACTGTGAAACGGAATAGCAAAAAAATTGTCAAAATTGTTTGAACCTTTTTGAGATGCCATTAGGTTGACGCCGACCCATTATCACCAAAATGACCCACTAATAGAATTTTCTTGAGCATGCGTCCCAGCCCAATGGTTTTATCTTGTCCAGAAACGGTGTAGTGCAAAGTTTTCTCAAAATCTTTTGAGCCGTTTTTTTAGATACAGTTAGCTTGATCTTCATCCATTAGGACACAAAATAACCCATATATTGAATTTTCTTGAATATGCGACCCTGTCCAATGCTCTTATCATGCCCGGAAACGGTATTATACAAAATTTTGTCAAAATGTTTTGAAGCGCTTTTTAAATACAATTAGCTTGACCCTGACCCATTGTGACCCAAAATGACCCACTGATCGAATTTTCTCGAACACGAAACCCATCCCAATGGTCTTTTCGTGCCCGAAAACAGTAGGGTGCAAAATTTCGTCAAAATCGTTACAGCCGTTATCTAGATAAACTTAGCTTGACCCACGGTGACCCAAAAATGACCCACTAATCGAATTTTCTCGAACATGTGACTTAGCCCAATGGTCTTCTCGCAATCCAAAACTGTAGAATATAGAGTTTAGTGAAAATCGATGAGCCGTTTTTTAGATAAAAATAGCTTGACCCAGAGTGATCCAAAAATGACCCACTAATCTAATTTTCTCAAACACGTGACCCCTCCCAATGGTCTTTTCGTGCCCGAAAATGGTTAGAAACAAAATTTAGTGAAAATCGATTGAGCCGTTCTTTAGATATAATTAGCTTGACCCTGACCAATTATGACCCAAAACGACCCATTAATTGAATTTTCACGAACACGAGACCCATCCCAATGGTCTTTTCGTGCCCGAAAATGGTTAGATAGAAAATTTAGTCAAAATCTATAGAATCGTTCTTTAGATATAATTAGCTTGACCCTGACCCATTATGACTCAAAATGATCCACTAATCGAATTTTCTTGAACACAACACCCATTCCAATGGTCTTTTCGTGTCCGAAAATGGTTAGATACAAAATTTAGTCAAAATCAATTGAGCCGTTCTCTAGATATAATTAGCTAGACCCTGACCCATTGTGACCCAAAATGACCCACTGATCGAATTTTCTCGAACACGAAACCCATCCCAATGGTCTTTTCGTGCCCGAAAACAGTAGGGTGCAAAATTTCGTCAAAATCGTTAGAGGCGTTATCTAGATAAACTTAGCTTGACCCACGGTGACCCAAAAATGACCCACTAATCGAATTTTCTCGAACATGTGACTTAGCCCAATGGTCTTCTCGTAATCCAAAACTGTAGAATATAGAGATCGTTAGAGCCGTTTTTTAGATAAAGATAGCTTGACCCACACTGACCCAAAAATGATCCACTAATCGAATTTCCTGGAACCTGTGACCCATCCCAGTCGTTTTTTCGTGCCCGAAAATGGTTAGATACAAAATTTAGTTAAAATCGATTGAGCCGTTCTTTAGATATAATTAGCTTGACCCTGACCCATTATGACCCAAAATGACCCAGTAATCGAATTTTCCCGAACACGAGACCCATCCCAATGGCCTTTTCGGGCGGGTGCAAAATTTAATCAAAATCGTTAGAGCCGTTTTCAAGATAATGTTTGCATACACACACACACACACACAAACACACAATTTTTGCTCGCATTATAGTATAAGATACAGATATATTGATATATAATATATAATAGAGACCTTTCTTGTTAGTCTTACACTCGTCTTAAGAAGCTCATAATTTCAATATTGCATTTATGTGTTCCTCGCTTTCGTATATTTATTTTCTTTATATTGATATGTAATATATTTTGATATATTTAAGTATTGCACGGCAGCGCAACACTTATTTATAATGTATATTGGTATATAATATGTTTTGATATATGATATGTTTCAATATATAGTAATATTATATCTATTTTCTTTTGTATTTCTTAGTATGTATACTGGAACATAATGAAAGTTCATTCTTAAAAAATATAAACGCCAAAATAAACTTTTATCTTTTCAAATCTGTTTAAAAAACATCATTAGCAGATTTTTCGGCAAAAAACAAGACTTTACCAAACTGATACATCTTGACTATACAGATTTCAGAAAACATATTAGTAAGGTCAATCAGGATTATCATAAACAGATTAGCTTGCAAAAAATACACTTGATTACATCATACGAATTAATCTTCTCTTAGATGAAGATTGATCTAATTCCGCAAGAATATTTTTAGAACTAGAAGCAAGACTAATTTCAGTAGTATGGATTTTATTAAGGCTGTGTCAGATAAAATTATCCTAATTTTGATCTAGATCAGATTTTTAAAGGATCGATTTTTAGGTGCGTTCGTAATTATATAAACACTTAGCACCTATAGTCCCCATCTAGTCCGTCTGTCTGTCCGCATATGACAACTCAAAAACTATCCAACGGAATGGTTTAAAGTTTAATACATATAATCGTTGCTGAATTTTATCGACTCATTTCAAATTTTATGAAAATCGAATCAAAACTTAATAAGATATTAATAAATGTTTTCTTTATTCCATTAAATCCAATCATACGTAATTGATTCAGTGATACCCCATGATAGATAATGATTCCAGGTTGCCATCATGATTACGTCCTATTTAAGATGGAGTCATACTATTTCCGTATTAGTGAATTTAATATATATAATCTACATTTTGTATTCATGCATTTTTGCATAAGAGTGCAACAGCTATTGCACCAAGATCTGAATATTTATAAAACTAGTTATAGTACAAAGGCATATATAACCATTAACATACACACAGTGTATAATAAAAACATTTCCAAAACCACCTAGTTAAGAGAGCCTTGAGTATCTGATCAACCCTCCCTGACGTTGACTGGGTCGAGCCTCCCCACATAGCCCTTTTCTAAAGAATAGCATATTGCTATGTTAAGCCTAACTTACTGTACAATCTTTCTGCCTGAAATGAAAACTGGATATTTCAACGTTACTTAAAACCTACTTACTTAAATTTCTATGATATATTTTATCTGAAAAAAACTTACAAAATAGTTCTAAAAAACACAACTTTTAGGTAGAAAACGACTCGCAATTATTTTTTTCCACACCTATTTCGATAATGTGCATGAAACAAAGACTTGTAGCTTTCGTTGACACCTAATGATAAAACTCTGAAATTCTTTTTTATATGAAAACTGATGGTTTACTCAAGCCTCCCGTATGGTTAACCCGCCCTAGTCTCCCCTATAATTTATTGTACAAAATAGAATTACAATTGCATTTATCCGAAATAGTGAATTTTAATTTTGTTGAAACATTTTTTAACTCTTCCAAGGACAAAATACTTCTGTTTTAAAATGTTGAAAGGAGTGAATGACACCAGAATTTACACATAAATTTATTTGAAAATAAGTAAAAGTTTTTCCTCACGTACATTATAAGGGAAAAATATTATTAAAAAATACTTGTGCCACTCCTGCATTTGGGAATTAAAATCAAGAGGTATAAAATGAACCACCGCTCTTTAAACTGTTAATCCTTTCAGGGGAAAATTACTTCAATTGGTGAAATGTTAAAATGATTAACTAACACCGGAATTTTCGAATAAATGTATTGCGAAATAATTAAAAGCATTTTTTCCCTTAATAAAAAGAAAATTTTATTCCAATATTCTTCTGCCACTGTGACATTTGGGAATTAAAATTAAATGTTACTAAAATGTACTGCCACTCTTCAAGAGGTTAACAAATTTTCTGCTATCTTTAATTGCTAAATAAATCAACCCGTCTTTTGATGCTTCAGCGTTATAAAAACGGTGGGAATTTAGTTTCAGAACGCCAGTTAGAATTATTGAAATAAATCTTATATATTCATTTAAATATATTCAAATTCGTTGAGACATAAAAAATTTAGTTAAAAGTATCATAATTATATGAGAAAGAATAAAAATAATATTTATAACAAAAATAAATATTTATACCATTTTTTATCATATTACGAGTAGTAATTTTTCTAACTGAGTGAAAAATCCCAAGACGGGACTCGAACCCAGAAACCTTTGCTTTAATTGTCAATGCACTTCAATTGAGCTATCGGGATAACATCCCAGTCAACACAATATTCACTCAGAAACCACGGGTAGAAATAATTCTAATTTATTTCTGAGTAAATATTCTGTTGGCCGGGTCGTCGTCCAAATAGCTCAATTGGAATAGCTTTGACGATTAAAGCCAAAGTTTCTGGGTTCGAGTTCTGGTTTGGACGCCTTTTCACGTTGGAAAGATTACTACTTGTATGATTTATTTACCAATCTGTTGATTGTGTTGAAAATAATTAAAGTTACTTATTATGAATTATTATTTACACCATTTCGTTTTTAAAGAATTAATTTGTATAAAAATCCTGTTTATTTCTTTTCTTTTTGTAATTTTTGTAGAACATGCTGTCTTTGACAACTTGAAATGATAATTTATTTTACAACATCGAATTACAAATGCATTTATCTGAATAACTGAGTTTTAACTTTGTTCGAACATTTTCTTAAAAGAATTTATGCTATCTATACTCGCTAAATAAAAGAACCAGTCCTTTCACGTTCATGCAGAATAAACACACTAGAAAATTAACTTCGGAAAACCAATTAGAATTATTACATTAAATCTACTAAATACATAGAAATATGTTCGACTTCTCTGAGACGTGATAAGCAAATAAATTCAGTTAAAAGTACCATCATTAGGCGAGAAAGTCTAGAGGTAATTTGCCGAGTTTGCGTATCCTTAGCTATATGTTTCTAATTTATGTTGGATGTTATAGATAATTTTACATTTATGCGTATTTTATATGTATATTTAAACATTATTTAGTTTTTAAATAATTAGCTTCTGAAAAAAATCATAATTTTTCTCATTCAGTAATTTTTGTACAATATGCAACATTTGAAAACTTGGAAGAATTATTTATTTTATAAGACCGAACTATAATTGGATGTATCCAAATCTGTGACTGTTGAAACATTTTCTTAAAAGAATTTCAGCTATCTCGACTCGCTAAATAAGAGAAACAGCCTATTTATATACCGAAAACTGGCGATATGAAGCAATTAAAATAATAAAACTTTGTAAAAAATCACCATAAAATAAAAACAATACATAGGACGCGTTTCGAGCTAAAATTATAACAGCTCGTCATCAGCTACAGCTTTTATTTTTTTGTGATTTTTTACAAAGTTTTATTATTTTAATTTTAATAGCCTATTTATATCCCTGCTGATTAAACATATTAGAAAATTTCTCAACTCCAGCAAAAATTGTTGCATTAAATCTTATAAATCCAATGAAATATTTTTGAATTCTCTAAGATGTGATAAGAAAATAAATTCTGTTTCTAGCATCATCACTTGGTGAGAAAGTGTTGAGGTAATTTACTTGTTTTTTGTATTTTTCGTTTTACACTGGTGGACAAAACCTGGACGGTGAATAAATGACCTGTGTAAAAAAATAGCCTGCACGATTTCGTATGAAGTGTGATAAATAGATAAAGATAGAATTTGAGACATTATATAACGCAAGATTTATTGCAAAAAGAACTACAGAAAGTGTTGAAATAGGTTGTTTCAGGGAAAAGTACATATTGGTCGGAAAACAAAGCAATAGAAAAAATGCAGATTTCTCATAACACGCAATCAGGAGAGAAATGTCAAAACGGATATTTCCACCATGTAGTGCAATGCAACTGCAAACACATCATGGCATGCTTTGTATGATGTGATTCATGTTGTTTAGAAGCAACTTGCCCCTCTCCTCTTTTATTGCACGGATGAGAAATGGCTTTTTGTCGGGGGATGTGTTTTCTTAAAAGAATTTCAGCTATCTCGACTCGCTAAATAAGAGAAACAGCCTATTTATATACCAAAAACTGGCGATATAAAGCAATTAAAATAATAAAACTTTGTAAAAAATCACCATAAAATAAAAACAATACATAGGACGCGTTTCGAGCTAAAACTATAACAGCTCGTCATCAGCTACAGCTTTTATTTTATTAGCAGAAAGACAATGCTTTAAGGCAGCCCATACATTTTCTATTGGATTAAGATCAGGTAACGTGCTGTCCACATAATGCAATGAATACCATCTTCTCCAGGTAACACTAAACAGCGTTGGCGCGGTGACCGAGCGCGTTGTCATCCATGGGCAGGCGGTTATTACCGACAGCAGCACGGAAAAGGCGAACACGAAACAGTAGAACTTAAGCAATGTACCGTGCAGCGGTCATGGCCCCTGTTTCAAGCATACGTAGTGGTGTGCAGCTATTGACTATTATGCTTGACCATACCGTGATGCTAGAAGTATCATGTCTATCCCTTTCATGAATATTTTCAGGGCGATAAACATTACCAACTTCACGCCATATCAGTTGCCATTTACTATCAGAAGAAAGACTGAACCGGTTGTCATCTGTGAAGAGGATAATGGTCCAGTCGTCCTCGGTCCAATGGAGATGTAGTCGGAACCATTTCAAACAGCGTAACAGTGAACTCTAGGAAGTGGAACACACGCAACAGGTCTTTGAGTGTATAGTCCTGTCTATTGCAAATGTCTTGCAACAGTTTTTCGGGATGCTTGAGTTCCTGTGGCTGCATAGAATTGGCATGACACTTGACCAGCTGTACTGCGCCGCCGGTTCTTTTCTCCTGTTACGAAGATGCACCGATCGTCTTCGGCCGCCGTACTGCAAGGACAACCTCCTAGCTTGCGCCTCCTCACTTCACTGTTAAAAATTTGCAGCATTCTGGCAGGTCATTTGACCGTTTTTCCGAAAACGGTTACACAACCTTAATTTAACACTATTTTGACCATATTACTGGCCATTTTATGGTCAGAATATAGTTAAATTATGGTTATGAAACCGTTTTTTCAAAAAACGGTCGAATGACCTACCAGAATGCTGCAAAATTTTTAACAGTGTTGTTTCAAACATCCCCCAAAGTCTGTAAATAACACTCTGAGCGATGTCCAAATTCCCTAGCAACATCTGTAATTTGTCGCTCCAGTTTTCCAATTATTCGTCCTTGTGTGAAATCGTCTAAATGTCGTCGGCTAGACATGGCCCCACTTTCCAAAGCGCAACGTTCTTCCGACTTGTTCAAATGGAATGTCGAACACTTACTAACTGCAAAGCTGAATTCCTGCAACCGATCTGTACGCCGTCACGCGACCTACACGTATGGTAATCAAAAATTTATATCGCTACCTTGATTTGCATTGAATTACGCCTTTATGCAAATTCCTACAAGCTGCTGCGTTCGATTCTGCCCCTGCCATAGTTTACCGAAACATCCGTCCTTAGGTTCTATCCATCAGTGTATATTTCAGATTTTTGTGGAATGTAATTGAAAATTTAGATTTATACATATTTCATATGGATATTTATGCATAATTTACTTTTAAAGTAATTAGCTTGTGTAAAAATCATAAGTGTACTTTTTTCCTTTCACTTACATTTTTCGTAGAACATGCTATATTTGAAAATTTGAGAGGATTATACGTTTTATAAATTCGTACTGTAATTGGATTTATCCAAATCGGTGAAGGTTGGATTGGAACATTTTATCCAAAGAATTTCAACGCGTCGACCCGCTAAATAAGTGAAGTAGCCTGTTTATATTCTTGCAGAATTAACACAGTAGAAAATTAAATTCAGAACTCCAGCTACAACTATTACATTAAATCTCTAAATCCATTGACATATTTTCGACTTCTTTGAAATATGATAAGTAAATGAATTCTTTTGCGAGTTCCATAATTAGATGAGAAAGAGTTGAGATAATTTAGACATTTTTGGTATTTCTTTGCTATATATTTCGGGTTTATGTGGAATGTAGTTGAAAATGCAGATTTGTGCGTCTTTTACATGGATATTTATACATCATTTACTTTTAAAATAATTAGCTTGTGTAAAAATCATAAGTGTACTTTTTTGTGCTTCACTGACTTTTCGTAGAACATGCTACATTTGAGAACTTGAAGGAATTATTTATTTAATAAATTGAAGTATAATTAAATTTATCCTAATAGGTGAATGTTGAAACGTTTTCTTAAAAGAATATCATCTCTCTTGACTCGCTAAAAAGGAAAACCAGTTAGTTTATAGTCTTGCAGAATAAACACAGAAGAAAATTAACTTCGGAATTCCAGCTACAATTATTGCATTAAATCTCCTAAATGCATTGGCATATTTTCGACATCTTTGAGATGCGATAAGAAAAGAAATTTTGTTACTAGTTTCATGATTAGATTAGAAACTGTTGAGATACTTTACCAATTTTTCGTTTTCCTTTGCTATATATTTCGGGTTTATGTGGCATGTAACGGAAAATTAAGATTTATGCGTCTTTTGCATGGATTTTTATACATTATTTACTTTTAAAATAATTAGGTTGTGTAAAATTCATAAGTGCACATTTTGCTTCACTTACACGTAGAACATGCTACATTTAAAAACATGAAAGGATTATTTATTTTATAAATTGAACTATAATTGGATTTATCCAAAATAGGTGAATGTTGAAACATTTTCTTAAAAGAATTTATCTAACTTTCATTTTTACTAATAAATCATTTTTGCATATTTATGTTGATTCTACCAAATTTTTGTGTAAAGAGAACATAAAATAGTTGTTTACTGATATAATAGTTGTTTAATGTTTAGTGAACTCAACTGAGCTAATCTTAAAATAATATTTGTAGCATTGGGGAATTTCTGAGTATTCCGAATTTAGAAAACTCTTCTCGATTCAAAGGGGCCCCCAAAATGACACTGTGCGCCCCATAGCTTCAGAGTTTTATTGGACCCTGCCCATCTCTAGTGTGCAAGAGATGAGCAGTAGACGCACTCCAGATCACTCTAATTTGACCCTTAAATGTCGGGTATTGCTTTTCGGCAACATACCCAATTTAGGCTTCTAAAATACTATTAGAATAATATTGAAGCTATAATGCCTAATGTTTCCAATAAAATATATTCTGAAAATATTATTAAATTGATTTTCAACATGTAGATGGCAACACTTGTGATGTTTAAGAAGATAGATTTATTTTTTTCAATTAATGCTACATGTTCTTTTTGTTTTGTTTGTAAGCTTGCGAAATACCCTATTTTGTTTTGTAGTGAGGAAGTAAAATTTATTTCTTATTATAGTTGCTAAAATTCTTGTGGGTTTAATATTATAAAATTTTATCAAGGAAAATTATTCTTTCAATTAAAGACCAGTATTGTCGATTAGTAATAAACTGTTTTTTAGTCGTAAACCGTACTTGAAACAAAATATGATTTTTTAAAGTATTTTTCCCATGATTTATTTAAAAAATAAAAGCCGAAAAACATTATTACAATAACTTTTGAAAAGTCAGGCATTTAAGGGCTAAGTAACATATTTTTCGTTTATACTGTATATTCTTCGATATACTTATTCGTATTTATAAAAATAAAAGCAAATAAAATAACACAATTTAAATAACAAAATTAGAACACAGCTGTGTATATGTCCTCCCGCATGCTAATAATATTCAATCATCTACTGCTAATGCACAATTATGAAATAGAAGAACATTTAAATATGCTAAAGAGTCGTTCTTATTTTTGAATTTTAACTTGAACGCATGAAAATTTAATATTTTCATTTATTTAAATATACCTTCATATGAAATAAATCTCATCTCGAAGGCTTTCCTTAAATTTTTAAATTATTTATTATTGAAAGAAAATACTGTGGAACCTCGCGTTTACATTGACAAGGGAGGTTTCAGGAGAAATTTAAAAAGAAATATCTAAACTGTGGGTTATTGCAGCAGGATTCTTCTTTTCCTCACAAGGGGAAACTTTCACCACTATTTAATAAGAGAAATTTTCAGCTTGTTTTACACAGAAATTATGTGTTTAAATGAGGGGAAATTTTCTAAGCTAAAATCCTGGTGGAAGTTTTTTCCTGTGGCAATTTGGTCCTGTACATTTCAATAAAGGTAAAGAAAAATGTAAATTTCGGAAAAACGTGAATGCCTGGAACGTAAAAAGAGAAGTTATACCCTATATACTAACATACACATTATGATTTCGATGCGCCGAAAAATATATTTTATTATTATTAAATCAACTTCAATATTAATATTAATATTAAATAATTCTATTTCCTAACTAACTCTATAAGAAGTCAGTTTGTATTTTATGGGTGGGGGACTTCTAAAATTTGTATTAACATCAGGCTCCTAAATTAAATACTTGAATTTCAAAGAAAAAAATAGTCTATGATTAAATGTTATGCTATGGCCCTGGCCATTCCAAAACTTTCTTCTGTACCATTCTAACAAATTACTCTATAATAGCATCGATGATTATGAATATAAAGCATAATGCACTTCTTCAAATTTGTTGCAGTAAACCGGGAATTAAAAGTCGAACAGAACAAAAGGGGCCCCTCTTGGATATTAAAATTTAAAATTAGATCAACATATAAATTTCTAATAATTAAACTCGAATATAAAATTTAGTGCATTTCCGCACAATAAAAAATAAATATACAGCTATAATGTTCATCGCAAAAAGCATAGGGCCTTAGCATTTATATAAATTATAAGCTATAGCATTAAGCTATATGCCTTAGCATTTATAAAAGCTATAAGCATTTGATATTCAGCTCTACCGAATATGAAACTTGATGCAATTAGTCCTTGAAATAGAGTTATCCTGGAAATCGTGAAAAGCACAGCATAGCATTGCCACCTGTTGCGCGATATACATCTGAACCTAAGTAGCATCTATTTATGCCAAGGTTTAACACAATATGAAGCTTGATAAAATTGCGTGAATTATTTCTTCAGTTATAGCTACCCTGTAAATCGTGAAAAATACAGAACGGCAGTGCCATGTTTTATGCGATATGCACCAAAATCTAATCAGCATTTATTTATGACATCTGTGTCACACCCACACTAACAGGCAGTAAGATATTTTCCAAAAATAATCAAGTCATATTCAGGACATCCCGAAACATGAAAATCCATTGAAAAACTGAAGTCAAATATTTTCATCATTACATTATTATCTTCTTATGTATTTAGAAGAACGTAAAAAAGAACAATATAATAAGAAAGTACTCATTAACAATATGGTGTATATTAAGAATAATCTTTAATTTATTATATCATTTCAAAGTTTTTTTTAAATAGTAATTTTAATTACTGATACATATACTACCTAACTGATACATATACTAAGAATGCTCGGTCTTTTTTTTTTTTTTTCATCCTTAAATTTGCATTGCCATCAGCCTCATAAATTTAATACTAACGAAGAAAGAAAAAGAATCTATGCGAGATAGAAACAGCATATTAAGAAGTATACATTAAGAATTGGGTGTTCATTAAAAGTAATCCTTTATATAACATATTAAGAAGCTATTTTTTCGGACAAAGCCGTATGTAGTTAAAATATATTTTTTTGAATAAGCATCATTATTTGACCAAATAGTTAATAATTAAAAAAGGAATATTTTCCAAGATTTATTCATCAAGAATAAATAAGGGATTGCGTTATAGAAACAACTTCTTATTTATAATTAGAACCTTTAGGAATTCTCTCCTTAAAAAAAAAAATCATGAATAAGATCAGTGAGCTATTAATATATACGAAATTCCATGTACGAACTTCCTTAATTTAGAATTAAAAGCAATGTAGTACAGAATTTATTACTTTTCGCCTAATGTGAAAACATGTTGAAAATATAATTAAAACTTTTCCTGCAGGAAACATATCCTAGAAATGTAACTACTTTTTAAAGAAAGTTAATAATATTTTATCTTTTTTTTTAAATAAATAAAATACTTTTTAAAGAAAGTTAATAATATTTTATCTTTTTTTTAAATAAAAAAAAAAACAAAACAGCCTTATTAAATTCTTAAATATGTTTTTTAAAGAGTTATTTTTGGATTTAAAAGTACTTCAATTTTTTTTTCAGCATTTTTAAAATTTTGTTTTCAGTAAAGAAAAGAAAACATATTTACATATTTTAATTTGTTATGACAAAAAAGCCCTTAAAGCACCAAAGCAAATAAGGTTTAGAAGACTACATATTTTTAAATGCTGCAGTTATTTCTCTTTAGAAGAGTCTTCTAAACGCTTTTTAAAAGATAATTTCTCCTTAGAGTATCTATCTATCTATATTATAAAGGACAAACGACTCCGTGCGTAACGCTGACGTCATTTTGTCAGTGGCAACAGCAGAAAAATAAATTTAACTTTTACTGCAATTTTTTTAACTTCTAAATATCGCACATTTTAAATTTTTACACCGTCGAATAGGGAAAAAATGTACTTCCAAATGCAATTTGTTTCAGAATTATATAGCAATTTGTTCGAAAACTACATAGCTATTTCCTTAATTTTTATTGTTTTTTAAATAATTTTCAAACGTTTTTAGGATTTCATACTTAAAAAGTAAAAACAGAACCATTATAAGATCATTCCTGTGTCTGTCTGTCCGTCTGTCACAGCCATTTTACTCGTGAACTATAGAACATGGAAAGTTCAAATTGGGGGAAGTAGTAAAGACCATTGACCCATATATTTACAGATTATTAAACATTCACAAATATATTTAGGAAAAATGTAAGAGGGACTAATTAAGTACTTGAAAAAAAATATTTTCTCTGTACATCGTGTGAAAGCTTTCGTTACGCTGAACTCAAAAACACATTTCTTTTAATTTTAGGTATTATATTTTCAGAGATATCGGCGAAAATGAGTGTAAAAATTTGCCCCCCCCCCTCTCTTTTCGAATCTATTGAAACTAAAATTATGAAAAAATTAGAGATAATATACATTGATTTAAACATTGCTGAAAAACTATAGCGATTACCTTAGGTCACATAGTTTTTCAGAAAAGCGCATTTTTCCGTTACACGCATTTTCCATTTGTAGGCATTCAGCAAAGATGTTGAGGAGAGCTTGAGGTATCTGTCATAGCAGAAGTATAAAAGCCTTGTTAATAATGATTTTCGAAGACAATCGTCGGTAATTAGCCGAGATATTAACCCTTAAAGACACGGACTGTTTGGAAATACATAATGACAGGGGCGGCGTACTGTATGTACCATCGGGTTTTAAAGCCTAGATTACAGATTTTAATGATATATTTGTGTAATGCAACCCCAGTAGCAGTATAAAAGCAATAAACGTCAAACTGTTAAAAACAGACTAATTTAATTAGAATTAACCGCAGAAATACTATGGGGTTCGAGACTAATTTGCATTGCGCGGATCTCTCAATATGCCTCCCGTGTCTTTAAAAGTTAATTAAAAACCTATCTGGAAAAACGCGGCACGGACCAAGGCGTCGATGAAACTTTGCGACCTCCTTTCGAAACGCGCTTTGCACAATGCCAAGTTTAAACTTTGAACAATGGTTTTGTTTTAGCTACACTATAAAATTAAAAGATTATTACTACGTTGAATTTAGTTTTGTGAAATGCCAAATGAAGTTTAAATATGCATTACTTTTATTGTCAATGTCGAATTAAGTTCATCATAAACAGACTAACGTAATATTAAAAATAGAGTTATACAGAATAGCAATATATGATGTTATTTAGGCTTCATATCTCTTTGAACATTTATGGTATACCTATTCATACTTTTCTAGTATATACAGCTATACCAAGCCCTATGATGTATAGTTTTTTACAAAGTCTTATTATTCTATTAGCAACGATTTTTTTTAATGATAAAGTTAATAATTCATATATTTATTGTACGGAACCCTCTGAGCGCGAGTAAATACTCGCACTTGATCGTTTGTTTTAATCTATCTCTACCGCTTTCAAACGATTACGAAGTTAAATCCGTTTGCACTTAAATTATTAGCTCATCATTTATTTCCAGCTTATATTCCATAAAGAAATTAAAACGTTCATTAATCAATAAACAAAACAATAAAATATAATTAAAACATAAATGTAAGACAGAATCAAAATGCTGATCAAAATCAAAAATGCTGATTGTAAAGAGTGATTTGGAGCAATTTCTCCGGTTTTTAACTTCGGGCGCGAGACCAATATGAAGGATACGGCTAATGTAACCGATTTTAACGAATTTAAAATCTTTATGTGAATGCATAATTGTTATTTTTCTTATAAATATGTTTTTTGGTATTGTTCGTGGGCATTCTAAAAAATATAGTGAATGTAAAAATATATTAGAGTTGTCAATTAAAAAAGTGGTTTTCACTTATATTCTCTAACCCGAGAAACCCGGGTTCATTTTCTTGTTTATTTAAAACTAAGAGGTTTCGCGGCTACGCTGATCGATTTCTCCAAAAGAGCCTTGAATTAAATGAAATGCAGTCGAACCCCCATTTAACGAATCGTTCGGGACTATCAACTTTGTTCGTTAAATCGAGAATATTCGTTAAATCGGGATAAGCAAAGGAATATTTTTATAAAACAGAACAAGTAAAAAAAAAAAAATGGCAATAAATAAGAAGAACAATGCTCAATTGATGTTAAATATTTGTTCCTTTAAAAAAACACTCTGTGTAAAAATTTATTCTTTTTTTATGTACTACTATAAATCAAAAGCATTGTAATTAAGAAAAAAACCATTTATTCAAATTTTATCGATAAATTATAAGACATCTTTTATAGATGTTGCTTTGCTTTGTTTTGATTTTGTATTCCGAAATTCTTTATCGATTTTTTTCTGAAGCTGTGAAAAGTCTCATCAACAGCATGAGCTATCAACTGCCATTTCAAAGTATCCAAACTGCTAGCTGCTTTTTTGAACGTTACATGCTTCATCTGTAGTTCATCTTCTTCATCCAATCCACTATTACTGATTTAATAACCTCGATGTAACGTGCATTTTTCGAATGCAGATATTTCTGCATCATAAGGCATTTAGAAAATTAAGAATCGGGGACACTGAAAATTTATAATAAATATTAGAAAATTTCTTCAATTTTTCATTTTTTTGACATCGAAAATTATTCGTTAAATCGGGATTATAAATTCGTTGAATCGAAGTATTTTTGTTCCATTTTCGTCGGGACCATAAAAAAATCGCTAAATCGAGAATTTCGTTAAATCGGGGCTTGACTGTATATCCTTGAATATTACCAGCTGGTTTAAGGCAAGATGGGCTTATACCGGGATGTCCTTCTGCATTGCTGAAAACGATAGAACGTTATTGCATTATTATACTTTCTAATGTGTCAGGCAAAATTTGGGTTGTTACAGACCTATGCTTTTAGTTGATCATTTACAATAGGATTTGGTAAAGAACGATAGAACGCTAATTTATATGCTAAAATCTTCCCTGGCAAATATGCTAACTAACAGTGGGCTTCCCATAAAAATTCATTCTGCAGAACTTTTTAGAAAGGTTAATCTTCCTTAATCGGGTTCATCTGATTATAGAACTTTCCCCCATAATTATATAACTAAATAATGCAAAACAAAAGGGAATATAAAACCAATTCCTGAAAAATTATCTAACTCACAATGCAAACCTCACAAAATCCGCCCATTAGAAAGTTTTAAAAGGCTAATCTTTCATAATCGGATTTACCTGATTAAAAAACATTCTCCCATAATTCTGTAATTAAACAGTGTCGAACAATATTCAACATATTAAAACCTTCTAAGAAAACGTGTCTAACTAAGAATGCAACTCCGATCAAAATCCATTCAGCAAAACTTACATTACAAGCAACTCGAACGAAATTCCCATTTGCTTTTTAAATTATATAGTAGGTGAACACGTTTTATCCAATGCTTATTTAATTCTGAAAGTTTTAAGATATTATGAAACTATTATGCAACATTTCCTACAATACATTTATGTATGAGACAATTTCAAGAATTCTTATCATTGATACTTTGCTTGAATCGATAATAAAATGCATCATAAAATTTGCATTCTGAAAGCAATGTTTCAGATATTTAAACATCTATCAAACCGATACAAAACTATGATCTTGAATTTTATCTAAATATCGATTTTGATGTTTTAAAATCATGAAATAGACGAAAAAGTCATCAGGTTTTTGTTTTCTTAGAGAAGAAATGGAAAATATATTTCTGCAGTTTTGGTTTAAGCTTTATTTATTCCATTCCAACGGTAATATAGCAATTTGTTAGTATAAGGCAACTACGTCTTCTAAATAATCGAAAGGAAAATGTGTCCAGGATTTTCATGGTCTATTTTGGAGTACAGTATATCCGAATAGTAACTTCTGCCTTATTTAATAACATAAATTTTGATAAAATACATAGAGTGAAGGTGACTATCAGTAAACAGTGAAAAATAGTTATATCTCCAACCTCTGTAAATATGTAAATTTAATATTTTGAATATAAGTATAATATTAACTTCATGAGATACGAATTTTTTTTATAAGTTAATTTTAAATATTTTTGTAATTTAGGAGCAATGTTAACTTTATAAGTGACAAAACGCTGTTTTGCGTTTAAATAAGCAATAAGCAATTCTCAAAAAATAAGCATTGAAACTTTGAACGTTTTTCGGAAATTTTGATGTCTCTTGTTACACCTATATATCTAAAATATATATAAATATTTAAGAGTTAAAGACATTTTTGGACGTTCTTTATAATTTATAACTGAAGCTATATGCTTCACATATTTGATTTTGTTTTTAATAAGCATATATCTAACATTTTATTCAAAATGTCAGATGCTTTAGAATAGAAATATAATTTTATATTTTGATTTGTTTTATTATTTTTTTTATCAACGTAGTGTTATATCTGAACTGAAATAACCGGTTAATTTACAGGCTATGTAAGTTTTCGGGGTTCTCCTTGTATTAGAACAATAATTTGGTTCACTTTCCCTTCAAAAGTCTCCCTGAAGACATAGCACATTTATAGCAATATCGCCAAAACTGGCCAATGTTTAAAAAAATACTTTCTCCCTTAGTAATTCTTCCTACATCTAATTGCAAATTAATAAAAAGTAAGTACTTCCCTCATAGCATGCATGGTCACAGTGACGTCATTGTGACGTCACTGTAAGTCACTGTGGTCACGTCACATCTGTGACCAAAATGCCACCACTCAGTGATGTCACATTGTGACTGAGATGTGAACTTCTTAGAAAACTTTAAACAATTATAAAAATTCTTCAAAACATGTTACTTATTGTAAAATTTTATTTTTCCCGCAATTAAAAAAATATTGTAACGTCACTGTTATGTCACTGCATGTAACGTACGTCACGTCATATATGTGACAAAAAAACCCACCATATTGTAAATCACAGTGTGACAAAAATATTAACTTCAAAAATTTTTGAAAATGAAGAGAAATATTTAAAACATGCCCTAGTTACAGCGGCATAAGGAATGAATATTAGTGAACAGCAAATAGTAAATTCGGACACGAAAAGAAGGGGGGGGGGGGGGTAGAAAGAAAAATGCACGGTACAAGTATCAACAAACTAGATTTCCATTCTATATTTTATCAATTTGATATCTAAGAAGTGAAAGTATACTTTTTTCATGATTTCAATTTTATCTAGCATTGCAATTTAATATAATAATACATCACGGATTGTTATTATTATAAAAGTATTTCTCAGAAAAATGCTATGTTCTGGAGCAATTTGAAACATATTTAGAATTAGAAATATTAAATCTATACACTTTACATATTTAGTTTGCAGGGAGGAAATTTTTTAACTTTTTTGGCGACCACTGGTCGAAACACTTCTGTGGTTTCAAACTAAACATTTTCTATTACAGTTAAGTCTGCAGATTTTAATGAGCACGCAGAAAGAATCTTCAGAGTTTAGTCATATATGCATTTATTGCTTTATAATTTGCATTCAAGTCATATTTTTTTCCTGTTAATCTATTTTTAGTAACTGTTTTTTAAAAAAAATTTACTTCTTTCAGCCTTTTTAAATAAAATTAGCCTTTTCCGAAAAAAAAAAATATATATATACAAAATTTATGCAAAACACATGATATAATTAATTTTTCGCATTTCCAATTTGTGTTTTAGAGGTATGACTTTTTAAAAAGTTATTTTACAAATTGTTTTATTCTGCAGAAAATTAACATGAAAATATTGACAGATTGACAAAGAAAAATTTTTTATCCTCGAAAACATTTTTTTTTTATTTATTAAGAACATATTTTTTATTTATTACGCATGAAACAAACTTTACTTAAGAAAACGGGGGTGGTATTATTACCATTAAATTTATTTTTACACATTTTAAAAATTTAAGCAGTTTTTTATCTAATAAACTTCCGTTTTCAAATGAATTTTTTTGAAAATGATAAAAAAGAAATGGTAAAATGCATTGGAAAATTCTTCAAATAGAAAATTTTAATTACAGACTAACTCATAAAACTATTCCGCCTGAAAGTTAGGACTGCAAATAAACAGTAAAATCAGCTGCTGAAGATCGTCTGCGTCGGATATGACCGCAACCGCAGGGTAAACAGAGAACTTTTTGTAATACACGCGGGAAAACAACATGACCAAGTCTACAATGTCAGCTTTTGTTTTTGCTTTTTTAAATGTAAAAGAAAGACGTCTGCCATTTTCGGGCAAAAATACTCGGATATTATTAATTTACAGCAAAAAAGGGTAAGTCTTATTTAATTTAAATTTTTTATTTCTGTTTGTATATTACGATTATGAATTAAATAGTTTTATGTTATCATATAGAAAGTGACTGATCTGGAATTGTTTTGAAGCAAAATTTTCCTAATCGACACTATTTTGTAAAATGTGTTAATCGGCCATCGCTCAAAAAAAAAAAGAAATTCATGCCTACATTCATAGTGGGATGAATATAAACATTAATTTGCAGTTACTTGAGATTGAGACAGTGATGTGGAATTTTTTTCGGCTTCTTATTTTTTTTTCTAATTACTAACACACATATAACAGTATTTATCGTCATTATTGTTTTGGAGTTAAATATTATATTCGAATAGTATGATATTACGAAACTGTTTCAGTTTAGAAATTAACATTATAGTGTGAAAATGTCTTTTTACATATTATAATAGCGTAACTTTTGAAAGATTTTTGCTAATCATATTTTAAATTATTATTTAAAATCCTGAATCTTCATACCAATGTTTTCAGATTTAACATTTGCCAAAATTATAAAATAATAGGAATTCCTTATAACATATGGAAAGATTTTTGAGAAATTGCTAAATCTAATAATGCATTTAATTCATCTATTGTAGTTAGTTGTTGTTTAATAGTACAATTAAAAATACTAATTATTATTTTTAGTGTTTTTCAAATTGGTATATTTATTTATTTATTTTTAATTGTATGTAAGCATTTTTTTTCTATTTGCGATTTTAATCAAACATTTAATTATAGACATTCAGAATCAGTTATTAAATTTTCTTCGATTGTAAACTCATTTTCTACGTTTTCGATACACATAAATATTGGCATTAAAGGTGTATTCGAAAAAATATTTTTCCACCTTCAACAGCTCGATATTTTCTGAGACATTTTCAGACTCATTTTTAAAAGTAAAAACATGAAACTTGCTGAGGTGATTTTTGAAGAGATGTTTAAGAGGCCGTGTGATTTCATTTTCCCCTCAATTCATTAGAATTTAAGTTTTAAATAATTATTTTCTCAGTAAGACCTTTTTTTTTTCATTCCCAGATCTTCCGCTGTGAAAAATTCGGTTCAAAACGCCTACTTTGACAGCATTTTTTTTTTTTGTAATATTTTCTGCATTTATCAAAAAATTGAGAAGCACGGCACATTAGGTAGTTTCTAAATAAGAGAATTTTTCAGTTTGATGCGTTTGAGAACAAAAAGGAATTTAAAAATGAATCAGAAAATAAGCAGTTTGGATTGAAATACACCCATAAAAAATAAAATATTATATTTAAGCATTGAAATAAAGTGTTTTTCATTCCTGATAGGAAGCTTATAGATTAAACTGCTTTAGTATATATTTTTTAAAGTTCATTATTTTACTTTTATATTTCCTTTCAATCATTTATTTTACTTTTATATTTCCTTTTTAACACCTTTCAACAAAGTTGAAAAGTGTTTATGACTTTGGCTTGTCTAGTCGTCTGTCCGCGCTCTAACTCTCGTAAATATACTCGGATTGCTCTGAAATTTTTAGATGTTATTGACCTTTACCATAGCACGGTCCCTATGTGTAACGACGTTTGTAGCCTGTTTAGTTCGTTTACAGGTACAGTCAAAAGTATTCCGTTACATTACGGCCTATGGGAAAAAATCGTTTCAAAGGTTTTTTCAAGATTTTACACGTTTTCATACAGAAAAAAATTGATATGCATTTATGAAACGTACTAAAATATGCATTCTGAAGAATACGAGATGCAAAGAATAGTTATTGTTCATTTACAGGGCTAAAAAGAAATTCCAATACATAATGATATAGCGGTGGAGGGAACTGTTTGCGGCGTACTTTAATTATGTTAATCTATTTCATATATAATGAAAATGATATACGTCGCTGAGGTTTACATACTATAAATTTTTCATGTAGAATATGAAGTGTATATAGCATTTACAGGCACACACAATATAGTTCAGATACTATATTGTATCCGAAGTACTGTTCATTTGTGATGATTGCTGGAAATGCATTTTTAATTATGATATGCGCTTTTATGATTCACTATATTTATGCATAGTATATGGTGTATATAAATGCTATAATTCATATACAGGGCTACACAAAAGTATTCGCAAGGATTACTGGGTATGAGCGCAAGTTACTTAAAGGTGGTTTTTAAATGAGTTGTGCATTTTTACGCTGAACTGAATTTAATTTACTGTTGTATAACATATATAAAATGGTATACAGGGTCATGCAAAGATATGGATACATGACCGTCTATAAATTATAATTTCTGGAAATGTGATTTCAGCTGTTTTAAGTGTGTTTTAGTTTGAATTAAATTTTAACTAAACGGTGGCGTGTAATGAAGGTTCTAGGTCAACTACAGGGTTGTACAAAAGTATTAAAGTATGTTTCCATATATTAGTATAAATTGCTGAAAGAGAGTTTCAACCTGTTATGCGTTTTCTTGCTAAACTAAATTATCCCATTATATAATATATATATCAACCTACAGATCAAATACAGAGCTGTTCAAAAGAATTGGAAAACCTATTTAGCTATGGACAGTAACTGCGGAAATGATTTTTTCAAATGTTTTATGCGTTTTCTAAAATGTTTACTTAGTTCTCTTATTTACCTTATTTCCCTAAATAACGAAGTTTTTTTAAAGCATTCGGGAAGTGTTGGAAAGTGTTTTATAATCTATGCTTAACGCATGATTTTTCTTACTTGTTTTTTCTATTGCCCAGATCAGTCTTTTCCTATAGAGCATACCAAATCTATTTAAGCTCATATTCACAAAATACATTTTACACGGAAATAAAAAATTTAAATAAATATGGCTTACGTCGTATTTAATAAAGCAAAGATTAATCACAACCACAACACCTTAAAATCTTATACATTCTTAATATCAAGCTTGAACTCAAGATCAAGCTTAGAACTTAATAAAAAAAGACGTCAGTTGACAAACATTGTTTTTTAAGTGGAAAAATTAAAACTATTTTAGAAGAATAGGACTCCAAAATAGCTATATTTTGCTAAAAAGTACGGTAAAAAGATACGATTTTATATCTCAAACAAAACTTTATTTTAAAATTGTCCACTTTAAAATTCATCACAATATTAATACTTGGAAATTTTTCCACAAAGAAATATTCGGTTTGCATACAATATTTCAAATGAAAATCAAATTTCAAATTAATTGCTTAAAAGGCGCAAAGACCAACCTAGTGAAAAGAGTCCATGCCGGGACTCGAACCCGTGCCATCAGCATAGCGCACTAACATTCTACAGACTAAACCACATGGAACGACACTCAGCCTGGAAAATTTCTCGCTATTACATGCTGGCAAGGCTACAAAAGCAGCATAAGATGGGGTATTTATCGTGAGCCACTGACATGGGGCGAACACGAAACTTAATTAAATTCAGCATCGATTGAAACTATATTAAGACTTCGAAATTTTTCCAGAGAGAAACATTCGCCTTGCATACAATATTTCAAATGAAAATCAAATTTCAAATTAAAATTGACTTTTAAGCATGTAATTTGAAATTTGATTTTCATTTGAAATATTGTATGCAAGGCGAATGGTTCTCCCTGTAAAAATTTCCAAGTATTAATATAGATTCAATCGATGCTAGATTGAATTAAGTTTCCTGTTTATTCCATGTCGGTGGCTCACGATAAATATCCCATCTTGTGCTGCTTTTGTAGCCTTGCCAACATGTAATTGTGTGAAATTTTCCAGGCTGGGTATCGTTCCGTGTGGTTTAGTCGGTAGAATGTCAGTGCGTTATATTGATGGCCTGGGTTCGAGTCCCGGCATGGAATCATTTTCACTGGTTGGCCTTTGCGCCTTTTAAGAAATTAATTTGAAATTTGATTTTCATTTGAAATCATCACAGTGTTTATGACAAGTTCGTCACAAATGACACATATTTCACAAATTGGTCACAATGTGACTTCAAAGCATTGTCGCTTTCGTCACATGTTCGTCACAAAATTAATGCCAAAGTAGTCACAAATGTCACACTTTTCACAAATTAGTCACACTGTGACTTCACAGAGTGGTCACAATGGGACGTCACAAACGACCTCTAAAACGGCCATAACAACCTCGCATTCTAGTCACTATGACATCACAGCGACGTCACGTGACGTCACATCGACGGTCACAAAGTCACAGTGTGACTTCACAACGACGTCGCCGTGACGTCACCATGTCTTACGGGTTATACTAAAAATGAACAATTTAAATTGCTTCCCAATTTTATTTTTACGTAGATTTCGTATGAAATACTACCTATTGGGATCTCTCCTATGTTGGAATTTCGGAAAAAAAAATTTAGATCTACACCGATCATGACCCCTCGAATCCACCCCCCCCCCCCCAGTAAAGAACTTTATATACATATGTATTTATTTATCTACCTATCTATCTATATATATATATATATATACATATATATAACCATTAATTAAACATAACCTACCACCGTCAATTATTATGAATTAAAGTTGTATTAAAAAAAAAAAAAATTATTATAAGAATTAATATGGAAGAAAAAAGAAAAAAGTGGATACCGACAAAAATTGAAAAGCTTATACATTGAATTACGTTATCAAGGGCACAGAATTCAATGATATAAGCAAAATGGTTGTTTTCTGTGGGAAAAATAAGCTAAAGCTAAAAATTATTTTCCCCTGTGCCCGAACAACCACTAAAATCAAGTGAATTGATTAAAAATGAAAGTAGAATAGAAACAAATAATATGAAATGGAAGAATCAATAAAACGTAATTAAATATTTATAGGATATAAAATATAAATAATAAATACCATACCGATTAATATTTCAGTATTTTACAAAAATCCATGCGCACATGTCTACCAGTATATCAAAAAGATTATATATATATATATATATATATATATCAATTTTTATAGACACGATAACTTCCGTAATTCTGCACAAATCTTTTCCAAACTGATACATAAAATCAAGGGGCATAAAATCTCGGTCGAGTTTGTTAATGGGCAAAATCGGACCAAGGGATGGGGTGGGGGAAATAGAGAAGGATTTTGTGAAAAACGAAAAAAACTCATAACTTCTTAATTATAAGGCATATCGACACAGTTTAAAGTTATTATTACTTCTAAAAAGGGGCCAAAAATTTATGTATGACAGATTTTTGATAAAACTAAAAATGAGCTCAAGCGGAGAAAACAAAATCATAGCTTCGTCAGTTCTCAAGATATCAAGTCCAATTAAGTTTATTATACATTATCTTAATATTATCTACAACTTTTATATTGACAACTTTTTGATAGGATGAATTCTTACCGAAAAAAAAAAAAAAAAAAAAAAATTAAAGACGAAAACAAAAAGGGGGAGTCGAAGAAGAAAAAAATCCATAACTTCGTCAATTCACAAGATATCAAATCCGCATGAATTTATTATATATTCTCTTAATATTATCTAGAACTTTTATACTGACAAGTTTTTGATTGGACCAATTCGTACAGCAAAAAAAAAAATTAAAAATACATAAAGGTTGAAGAAAAAAATCGTATTAAGGATGTACTCAAATCCAAATTGCTCATTTTCTGACTCATTTTTAAGTTCATTTTTGCTTTCAAACGCATCCATTTGGTAGGATCTCTTATTTGTGCAATAATGGTAAATTTTTTGATAGACACAGCATATATATTTAAAAATGATGTCAAAGTGGGATTTTTGAATCGAATTTCTCGAAGCGATTCTGTTGGGAACGAAAAATGTAGTCCTACTGAGAAAATAATTGTTTATAAATCAAGATCTAATTAATTGAACGAAAAATAAAAAGTCCTTCCGGCCAGTGCCGGGAGGAAGAGGTAGCTTTCATAATCCTTATTTAAAAAAAGCCAACTTATATCATGCAAACACACGAAGCTCCATTAAGAGGAAACCGAATGTAGGAGATTCAACACTAATTTTTATCAATACTAAATCATTATGGATGAGAATTTCGTGAAATTAGTCAGCTTTATCCAAGCTGCTTTTATTTAAAGTCACTTATATTTGGCTGCCATATTCGGCAATTTCTTAAAGTGCCTGTCATTTTAAGACAACATGGTGGATGAGGCTAAGCAGTGAACTTGGTCGAGACCTTAGTAATTGCTGTGCACATGCTCACTCACATCGGAATCGGTTAATATATAGGGGTGCTGTCGCATGCAAAAAATCAGATTTTTCAAAATGTCACCCACAATAGAAATTGAAACTGCTATATCTGAGCCATTTTTTAAGGTAAACACAAACAAAAAATGCTCCTGAATCCTTATATCAAGATCAAATACTTAAGAAAGAAACCTTTTTCAATTTCTAATTTTTTTGCACCTCACTTTAAATATATATATATTTTTTAATTTAATGGCCGCCATTTTGAAACAAGATGGCTGATGAATCTGGCCAGCGAACTTGGTCGAGGTGTACATCGAAATAGGCGAATACGTGTGTTATCGCGTGACAAATACAAGATCGTTTCAAAATGTTATCCATGCTAGAAATTCAAAGTGCTATAAATCAACCATTTTTTAAGATATCAACAAAAGAACAAATTTTCAGAAACAAAAACTGCTCCGGAATCTTTGTATCAAGGCCAAACACATAAAAAAATCTTTTTCATTTTCCAATTTTTTAATACCTTATTTTGAATTTTAAATTTAATTTCCTTTAAATGGCAACCCTTTTGAAACAAGATGGCGAATGAAGCTGGCCAACGAACTCGGTCGAGACATTGGTATGTACTATGTACAGACCAAGTTACATCCAAATAGGTTCAAAAATACGCCTGTTATCGCGTGACAAAAATCAGGTCGTTTTAAAATGTCAGCCACAAGAGAAATTCAAAATGCTATTACTCAACCATTTTTTTTTAGATGTAGACGAAAGAAAAACTGTTCCGGAATCTTTGTATTAAGGTCAAACACATACAAAAAAAATCTTTTTCATTTTCCAATTTTTTGGTATCTCGTTTAAATTTTTTTATTTTTTTATTTTTTTAAATGGCCGCCATTTTGAAACAAGATGGCGGATGAAGCTGGCCAACGAACTCGGTCGAGAGATTTGTATGTACTATGTACACACCAAGGTACATCCAAGTCGGTTCATAAATACGCCTGTTATTACGTGAGAAAAATCAGGACGTTTCAAAATGTCAGCCACGCTAGAAATTCAAAATGCTATAACTCAGCCATTTCTTAAGATATAGACGAAACAAAAACTGCTCCCGAATCTTTTTATCAAGGTCAAACACATAAGAAGAAAATATTTTTTCAATTTTCAATTTTTGGCACCACATTTCAAATTTAAATTTTTCTTAAAAATTTAAATGGCCGCCATTTTTAAACAAGATGGCGGGTGAAGCTGGCCAACGAACCCGGTCGAGACATTGGTATGTACTATGTATAAACGAAGTTACATCCAAATCGGTTCATAAATACGCCTTTTATCGCGTGACAAAATTCAGGATGTTTCAAAATGTCAGCCACGCTAGAAATTCAAAAGGCTATAACTCAGCCATTTTTTAAGATATAGACAAAACAAAAACTGCTCCGAAATCTTTGTATAAAGGTCAAATACATAAGAAAAAAATATTTTCCCATTTTCAATTTTTTGGTACCACATTTCAAATTTTAAATTTTTAGAAAAATTTTAAATGGCCGCCATTTTGAAACAAAATGGCGGATGAAGCTGGCCAACGAACTCGGTCGAGAGATTGGTATGTACTATGTACACACCGAATTACATCCAAATCGGTTCATAAATACGCCTTTTATTGCGTGACAAAATTCAGGACGTTTCAAAATGTCAGCCACTCTAGAAATTCAAAGTGCTATAACTCAGCCATTTTTTAAGATATAGACGAAACAAAAACTGCTCCGGAATCTTTGTATAAAGGTCAAATACATAAGAAAAAAATATTTTTCCATTTTCAATTTTTTGGTACCACATTTCAAATTTTAAATTTTTGGAAAAATTTTAAATGGCCGCCATTTTGAAACGAAATGGCGGATGAAGCTGGCCAACGAACTCGGTCGAGACATTGGTATGTACTATGTACACACCGAATTACATCGAAATCGGTTCATAGTTACGGGAGTTACAGTGTGACATAGGTCAGATATATATATATATATATATATATATATATATATATATCAATTTTGAACGGAGGGTGGTTTCGGGGTCTGGGGGTCATGATCGATGAAAATATACCAAAATTTTTTGAAATCGCTTTCCTCCGAACGGCTGCAATAGGTAGCTTTTTTGTAAAGAAAGCTACCTAAAACATCGGTCGCTTATAAATGTCTTAAAAAAATCACGTCAACAAGTTTCATGTTTTTCCTTTTAAAAATGAAAATTTCGAGTTTTTGAGCATGGGAAAGTATTTTTTAAATACTGCCTTAACATGATTCTGATAAAACCAGCTCTTATGTAAAAATGAAATTAAAAACTCGTCAAAAGCGGCCAGATAAAATTGTTAAAGTGGGTTTATTTCTAATCATGATTTAGTTTTTGTTGGTGAAACTAGTACTTGAAAATCTACCTGCGCCTGTAGGCCGAGCCGGCAGGGATTTTTACATTAAAGATGTATATTTATTAATTTCTAAATGTTTATATATTTCTTTTCACAAAACTTTTTTAAAACGTTAGAAAAATTGAAAAATTGATTTAGTGTTTTACTATTTCTTTTATTTTGCTGAACTACGCATAAAAATTCAAATAAAACTAAAATTAAATGCAACCAATATTATTTTTTATTCAATTTTGTATGTAAAAAGACATTTCTTTTTCTATTTTTAGCAGTCATTTTCCTTCAGTTTTTCAACAATTTAGTTTTCACATTGGAGAGGTGAAAAAAATATTTTGTCTTATTTTTTTCCAAACTACTTTCTAAAACGTATAGTTTGAGCAATTGTAGATGACAGTTTATTTTGAAAGAAGAACTACAATTCAATTTTTGGTCTGACTCGGTAAATAATAACATAGAATATTTTCTTCAAAACATTCCGAGTTTCTTACGTCGCTAAATCAGACTTTTTTGTTCTTTATATTATTTGAGTAAATAAACGAGAGAAAATTATCTTCATGACTCCAGACTGAACTATTGCATTAAATATTTATATTTCGTGAAAGGTTTTTTACTTCCGTCTACATTTGCATCTATAAATTAAGGGACAGACACAAAATGCTAATTCTCGATCTCAAAAATTAATTGTTAGAAATTAAAAGAAATTGATATAAACGGCAAGTGCAGTAAATAGGTGTTACTCTAACAGCACGGAAAGTCAAAGTGACGTTAATGTGACGTCACACAAGGCCATAAGTATTACTCTTTTCTCTGAACCGAAATGTGATACCATTTATTAGTCTCATTATTAGTAATAATGAGACTAATAAATGATATCACATTACTCTCCAGTAACTATCATTTGGTAACTATACTGTCAACTCATCCTGATGGCACTTTGTTCATGAATCACCAGGTTGTGTTACAATAAAGTCACCTGTTTACTCTCCTGTAACTGTCACTTTTAGACTACACTATGAAGTCATTACAATTAGTTTGTGACTTGTCTTCACTATGAAGTCACTCTGCGACTTGTCACATAGCAAATTGTCATGGTGACGCTACAATAGAATCTCCAAGTGTGGTCACATGAAAGGCATTAGGGGACTTATTTGCGAAATCATTTGATGACTCATCAGAATGCAGCAGAATGTATCCGAATGCATCGTGTTGATTTCACAGTGGAGGTCGAAATGAGGTCACATCTGAGTAACCAAGAAACTTCATTGTTACGTCTCTTTGTGTCCCACCACAAATCAGAATCCGCAGTGATTACACAGTGGAGTCACCATATGACGGTCACTTGAGAGTAATAATAAGAAGAAGATAAATAAATTTTTGGTTTACTGTAGTGACTGTGGCATTTGTTATCATTTGTCACGACCCAGGAACGTCACATCGACTATTGTGCAATTAGGATAGTACCTATATTTCCTACACTTGTAATTTATTGCAGTTCCTTTTAATCACTCTCGATGGACAAGTTGCAGTCAATTTGGATTACGCTTTCTTTTATGTTTGATTGATGAAAACGATCTTATATTTATAACTAATATTCTTATATATATATATAACTTTAATAATGTTAAAATAATTAGTTATTGCAGTTTTAAAAGTCTCCAAAACAGAATAAAACCACGTATTTTAAAACGCGACGGCATTGGTTTGGCATCACAATAATGAAGCTGGAATTCTTCATTATGGAGCAGGTTCCATTTGACATTCGAAGTCCACCGTAATGGAGATCACTTTGAGGCCTGCAGCAACTATCGCTGTCGCCTCGAATGATCCTTATTTATACACAGAAACAGATAATACACACAAGAAGTATCAGTTTTTATTTCTTCCATTACATATATATAACTATTATAACCATTATATATACGAGTTGGAACCCGTCGAAATTCGACGAATTAAAAGGTTTAGAATGGAACTGTTAGATCGAATTTATAATAAACCTACAAAAATAATTACAATAAAATATTCATCTTGCATTGGTTGTCTAAATCTTAAAACAAATAATGTTTTTAACCTTTAACTGATGTCACAGAAATTGTCACATAATTAGTGTGAAGCGGTCTGTGAGACAACTCCATCGAAAGATGAATAAAAGCCGGGATTAACTCATCCCGGAGTTACTCATCTCCGGGATTAACTCATCCACTGTGACATTTAATGAGATAATCAACTCGGTTGTTGATTTTGTACTAAACTTTTTGTACAGAAGTGTTATAATTAAAGTTCACCTATTCAAATGTCTGTGGTGTTAGTACTAAAGTTCCAAACGAAAGTGTTTGTAGATAAGTAGATTGAGTAGTGTTTGTAGATAAACTGAAATTTGCAAGTTAAACTATGAAAATTGAAAAAAGCACTGGTCTGTGAGACCGATAACATCAGTTAAAGGTTAATCTAAATTTACCAAAATATTATTTCCACAAACTTCAACTGCTTAAATTATTGAAAAATTAAACTGTATTAGAATACGTAATCACGCTGAGTAATTATGTTGAAGTTATCGATTGAGGCTCTTATGTTTCTTTTTACGGGATGAAAAATCAGTAAAAAGGATTTCGCTTTGTCACATCATAAAATTTTCTCCCATAAAATCTAAACTGTACGTTATTTTCACATGCTCGAAATTTACATACGCACCACTCAAATTCACAATTTAAAAATATTTTAACGCGCAATACATTATTAATGAATGTATTTCCAAACTTAAAGTCACGTTTGTCCGATACAACTTTTCATGTGAACATTCGCACGAATTTTGAGTTCTAATCTCAGTACCCGCGAAAATTTACCATTCAGAAATTTGCCTTTAGTTGCCATAGTATTGGCCATTTAGTATTGGTCAAATACACTGCTCAAAACAATTAAAGGATATTGCAGTTTTAGGTGGATTTTGTATCTGGTAAACTGTTTAGCTGATTGATACATGGTCGACAGACATAGTAGGTTACATGAGAATAAATTACACATGTTTGGCAGAAAAAAATGCATTTTATTGCGCATTTGTGTACTAAAGGAAAAAAACACAATTTGTGCATATGAGAAAAAAAGAATAAGAAAAGGTGTTTTCTTCAAAGAAAATCATTTTCAGTAGGGGGTATGGTTTCCACGGGTGGCCAGCAACGTTGAACACCTTTGAGGCATGGACTCAATGAGGCTATTAATGACGAGTTGGGGTATTCTGCCCCACTCTTCCAGAAGAGCTCTTTCCAGTTCTTGGAGAGTTTGTGGGGGTTGTTGGCGGCCAGAAACTCGTCTTCCTAGAGCGTCCCAAACGTGCTCGATTGGATTCATGTCTGGAGAACACGCTGGCCATTCCATTCGAACGATTCCTTCCTCGAAAAGGAAATCCTCCACCAGGTTTGCACGATGTGGCCTGCAGTTATCGTCCATTAAAATGAAGTTATCTCCGATTGCTGCAGCGTAAGGGACTACAATAGGTCTGAGGATCTCATCCCTATATCGGCGACCAGTCAGAGCTCCATCTCGAATGATGTAGAGCTCAGTGCGCCCGTCAATGGAGATGCCACCATACACCAACACTCCTCCACCGCCAAATTTGACACTTTCGTGCACGAACGCAGGATTATTCCTACTGCCACGGTCCCTCCAGATGAAAATACGCCTATTATCCGGATGCACAGAAAAACGGGACTCGTCAGAAAACAGAATATTGCTCCATTCATTTCTCCTCCAGTTGACATGCTCGGTTGCCCACTCCCTGCGGTCGCGACGATGCCTTGATGTTAATCTAACACATACCATCGGTCGGCGAGCATACAGACCTACAGCATGGAGCCAGTTTCGGACAGTCTGAGTTGAAATCGTGGTGCCTGTAGCCGAGCGAAGGTGTTGTTGGAGAAGAGTAGCGTTCATGGTTCAGTGTCTCCGAGCTGTTAACGCTAAATACCGATCTTCATTCGGCGTTGTTGCCCGTCTACGACCTTGCCCTGGTCTTCGGCCTGCACATCCACTCTCCAAAAAACGGTTCCAGATCCTGGAAATGACACTTTGTGACACTCCAATGGCTTGCGCTACTTCGGCTTGAGTTTAGCCCCCTTCTAACCTAACAACAATTCTCAAAGCTTCTGAATCTGTCAAATGACTTCGCTGAGACATCGTACTCATCGAAACAAAGCAATCACTGAATGCTGATCATCCTTGTCTTCATTCTCTTTTATCCAGTTGAAAGTCAAATTTCATTCGCTGCCGCTGAAGCGACGTTTTTGACGTCGAACTCAAAATTTGCATACTCCACAGTTTGAAAACCAGAAAAATTTGCATTTGTGATTCTTTTCTTCTATTTTCGGCAAAAAAAATTTCGTTTATATCTTTATTTTATATAAAACTTCAAATATCCTTTAATTGTTTTGAGCAGTGTATTTAGTTTTATCAAAGAAAATGTTCGTTTTGTTTTAAATATGACTTCATTTTTACTCACTCAATCATTTTGCCTAGCGTCTCAAACTCAGTATCAGCGTAATGTAAAAATATTGAAATATCTTCTTCAATCTTTTGGTTTATGAAGAAGAATGCGTGTTTTATTTTAATGGCTGACGTCATTTTCTATTCAAAAATTAGAAAAAAGTTACTTTTATTTGTAATGTGAAAATGGCATCAATAAGGAAATCAATAAAAATAAATAAACCATGACTATTTTCCCTTTACTTTTAATAGAAATGGAGTACTTCAGTTGCCACAATTACAAAATTGGTACTAAAAACTATAAAAAAAATTAATGTCTCAAAAATAAATTCAGATAGAGCTTTCAAACAAATTGCATTTAAAAGTACATTTTTTTTCAGTGTACAAATTGAAACTGTGCGATGTTTAGAAGTTTAAAAATTCGCAGTAGCGAAAATTGAAAAACCGAAATTTCATTTCAAATTTCAAAGAGTTGCCATTAGCAGAAGGACGTATGCGTTACGCACAGATATGTTTGTCCTTTATATTATAGATAGATATTACGTAAAGAAGAAATAGATTAAGTCGAACAATCCTGCTGTGCTTTTCACTACATCCTGCTGGATTATTCTTATATACTAATCAGGCTTTGGTGAGGTAGTATACCTTTCGCGCCACTTGGTACAAACATCGCTATTGGAAGTATTAATATGGTTGAATAATAGCAGATGCGGACAGTTAGAATACTTTCAGTTGACTGATTTAATCAACTCTATCGACTGTTTATAGAGATGAGATTGGCTCAGTTCAATCGAAACACCAGCTATTCACGATGCAGTCAAATGGATGTGAGGCCGCATGAGTGGTCAGTAATTGATTAAGAAAACCGGTGGTTTTCCCAATAAAACAGAGGCAAAATTCCCTTGAAACTGTTTATTTAACCACATATATAAATGTAAACAATTCCCACAGTGCGAGACTTTATCAGAGCCTCCAAGTTAGAGCATGAATTAATAGTTTATGCAAGAGGGATGTAAGGGACGATTTAGATATTCTACGCGACTTAAGACACCAGGTAACATATTAGATAAACAATCGAACAGCACAAAAAATCTTGTCTCTGAGCTCATGCTCAAGCGTTTTGTTACAATACGCTGAATAATACCGATTGAAACGTAAACTTCAGACGAATCAAACAAATTCATAAACGAGACACGATAGAAACTGCGATCCGTCACTCAACCAATGGAGAGTGAGATAGGAGCATAATAGAAATAAGTACCGGATCGTCTGACGAAGGAATTTCTATGTAATACATCTGACGCAGACAGGTTGGCGGGAAGTTGATATGGAATAAAATAAAAATAGTAAAATGCTTTTTATAAACATTCAAAAAATAAAAGTAGCTGCGCTCAGAATATACAGTTTTGGTAGCTGATAAAAATTAATGAAGGGATTAAAAGTTTAGATTAAGGTTTTGAATAAGATTATTATTCAGATACTCGTTTTTAGTTTATAGGAATTTAAATAGAAATAAATAATAGGGAGTATTAAGAAATAAGGAAATAATGAATACGCCGGTAATTTAGAATAATTTAGATGAATGTTGCAAGTAAAATTTTTATATAATATAATTTTTATATAATATTTTTATATATTTAATATTTATAAGTAAAATTTTTATATATTTTTATATTATATATATATATATAACTTTTGAATACACAATTGCATCTATGCCTTACCCATGCACAGCGTGGCAACAGCCTCCGCTTACTAACCACGTCTCTTGGCGATTTGTTTTCTCTTGATTTCTATTTACTGTCTACTATAAACATTTTTATAGATTTCAATGATAAACTCCTGGTGGAAGCCTACCCCTGTGGTAAAACTATAGCTCACCACGAAGCGGCGAGCGTTCGTTCGATATATAGTCTGAGGACCCCAAAAATGCACGAAAAGTCAGACGAGCCGGGCCTTACCGCGAAGGGAAGGATTTTTAACCGTGTGATGCCGCCATGACACCCACTATCGTCCGAGGCACGAGCACTGATCCACGCACTTCACTCGGCCTTAACCCCAATGTACCATTGGATGACATGGTCGCTACATTTATAATCCATGTGCTCAAAGATAAAATCGCATAGTTCGACGACCGTACCTCCTGGTCGCACAAGAGCTTCGAGTGTACCGGACGCTCAAGGAGACGCCGAGCTTTCGGCCTTAACCCCAGATTTCCCGGAAGTGCTATTGCTCTACCAGCAGCTTCCGGATATGAATGTCTACAGAGACTGTCACAAACCTTTTGCTTTTACTACTTGGATAATTTGGCTCTGTACATTTCAAGAAAGGTCAAGCAAAAATGTAAATTGCGTGAAAACATGAATAGCGGGAACGTTAAAAGTGGAGTTAAACTCTATATACTAATATATACTTTAGAGTTTTGATACGCTGCAAAAATATGCTTTAATATTATTGAATCATCTTGAAAGTTAATATTAAATAATTTTATTTTTTTACTAACTCCATGAGAAGAATGTTTGGTATCCTAGGTGTGTGGAGGGAGGGAGGGGGGGTCTAAAATTGGCAATAATCATCAGACACCTAAATTAAATACTCGTATTAAACAAAATAAGAAAAAAAAACAGTCTAAGATGAACTGGTGTACTGTGACCATCGCAAAACTTTCTTCCACACTATTCTTTCTTAATTTATAATAGTACCAATGATTAGAATATTCTCGAGCGTTAGTGCGTGTCGTTGTGGGATATTTTGCGATTATTACATTATAATTTCTTCATAGAAAATTTTGTTGCTCTCTTAATTAACCCTTTTGTATTTTTAAAACATATTTTCAACTTGGTAACCCGTTCTGGCCCGGGTTCCCCTATACCTTTCTAATAATTAAACTCAAACATAAAATTTGGTGGACTTCTACAGAACAGAAAATAATATACTAGCTATAACGTTCATCGCAAAAAGCATTGGTTTAATATTCCGTTATTAATTTCGTCCGAATATGGAGCTTGATTCAATTAGTCTTTGAATTAGAGCTATCGTGAAAATCGTGAAAAGCACAGCATAGCAGCGCCACCCGTAGGGCGACTTACATCAAAACCTAATCAGAACCAACTTATGTCAGAACCTAACAGAATATGAAATTTTATGAAAGTCCCTGTATTAGTTCTTACGATATAGCTAGCGCGAAAATCGTGAGAAGTGCAGCATAGCAGCGCCACCTGTTTGGCGACTTACACCAAAGCCTAATCAGCACCAATTTATGACACGGTCTAATTGAATCTGAAGTTTTATTAAATTCCATGCATTCGTTCTTGAAATAGAGCGCCCGCGAAATTTGTGTCACATGCAGGCAGACACACAGACTTGCAGTCAGACATTTTCTAAAAACGATCAAATTGTGTTCAGAACCTTCTAAAACGTATAAATCCATCGAAAACTTCGAAATGCTTCGCCAATCCAATACTTTCTTCTTTCAAGAAGAAAGTAAAATTTAGCGTATATTGGCCATTTAAGGATCATTCTTTATTTGAATAATGCATTAGTACCGTAAAATTATAATGTTAAGAGATATTATGCCATTATATCACAATGGTCGTCATCAGCCATGCGAAAATGTATAGGTTTATTCAATAACAGTATACCTAATGTTTGAAATAAATGTTCATTTTCAACAAATGTATTTGAACTACCTTATTTTTTAGAATAAATAAAATGCAGAATTATCTCCATTAGAAACTGTGTGGCTGTTTTTTATCTTCTGCTTATCTTTATCAAAAAACGAAAAAGAATTCGGATACATTTGATTTTATGGCAGATTTGAACTACATGAAAAACAAATTTAAATTTCACGGCCACTCAAATCAAATTATTATATTTAAAGCAACACACTTCGCGAAATAGCTGCCAATATTTTGTAAATTGCTCGAATTCCTATGCGTCATCTACGAAAAACTGCTGATGCTGTTCACGCAATTTTGTATAGTGAACATGTTATTGGTATATTTTAATAACATATATAAATTTTTCTATGTTTGAAGTAGTGAAACATCATTAGACAATATTTGAAACAATTCACAACCAAAAGAGAAAATCACTCTGAAATCTTTTATGTAGCCATGAAAAAAATTATTAAAAATTTTTCTAAACACTTTTAGTAGGAAATATGTTGTAGTGAACCTTAATAAATAAAATAAATTTAACAGTAACGACTTACATCAAAACCTAATCAGCACCAATTTATGCCACGGTCTAACTGAACCTGAAGTTTGGTTAAATTCCGTGTATTAGTTCTCGAGATAGAGAGAAGCGAAATTTGTGTGCAGGCAAACGCACAGACTCACGGACGGACGTTTTCTAAAAACAGCTAAATCGTGTTCAGGGCCTAAAACGTATAAATCCATCGAAAACTTCGAAATTTTTCAATACTTTCTTTATGCAAGAAGAAAGTAAAAATCAGCATATATTACCATCTAAGGATAATTTGTTTGAATACTGCATTAGTATCGTAAAAACATAATGTTAAGAGATATTATGCCATTATATCACAATTTTCACGATCAGTCATGCGGAGATGTATATGTTATACAAAGTCAATATACCTAATGTTCGAAATAAACATTCATTTTCAACAAATGTGTTTGAACTGCCTTATCTTTTGAAATAAATTAAATACAGAATTATCTCCATTAGAAACAGTGTGGTTTTTGTTTTTTTATCTTCCGTTTACCTTTATCAAAAAACAAAAAAGAATTCCGATACATATGAGTCTATGGAAGGTAATTATTTGAAATACATGATAAACAAATTTAAATTTTACGGCCATTCAAAACAAGTTATTGTATTTAAAGCGTAAAAAAAAGAGACGTATTAAAATAATTACAAAAGAAATACTTTTCAAACAGCATGCTAAAATTTCATTACTTTTGAAACTGTATACTATAGCATGACGATAATACCCTTCACGAAATAGCTGCCAATATACTATAACTTATTCGAATTCCTATGCGTGATCATCTAAAAAAAATGCAGATGCTACTCACGCAGTTTCCTATAGTGAATATTTCCTATAGTGAGGTGTATTTTAATAACATATATAAACTTTGCTATGTTTGAAGTAGTGAAACATTATTAGACAATATTTCAAACAATTAAGGGGACCGTGGACCTTTATTTGAGCAAAAATCGAGCCTAAAATCGACATTTTCTTTTGTGTGTATTATTAATCTCCAGTTTGTGCTACGTCATTCGTGGGAAACCGCATGCAGATGCGATTATTTTACGCAAAGTTATAAGTGTTTTAATTTTGTTCACAAATTTTGTTTTCATCTTTCAATAACGTAATGCGGGGAGAGTTCGTGCGGTAGGAGAGATTGCGCACAAAGATATTCAACGGGAAGGAGTAGAGTGCGCGCGTAGCGACTCCAGGTAGTTGTACAGCAGCATTAGTGCAGTGTCTACATGAATGTTCATATTGATTGTTCTAAGCGTCTTGATAAAGCAGTGCTTTTTTTTTTTTTTTTTTTTTTTTTTTTTGCTTTTACAAAGTAAGTGCTTAAATTTTCATAACTGTTCGTTAGAATTTTTATAGGACGTCAGTAATACAAAATATTATGAACTTAAACGATTTTTTTATAAACTACTAACCTGGACTAAGTATGCGTACACCAAAAATTCATTTTAGAAGTGGCTTTATTTAAATAAAAGGCCGCGCAATCTCTCCTACCAAAATAGGAGAGTTTGCGCATCTGCTACTTAAGAGAGATGGCGCATTTCCCCATAAGTATAAGTGCTAGGCGAAATTACGCAGCTTATTGATAAATCTGTGTGAATTGCAAATTACGTGTAAAAAGAATGAATCAGTTTTGAAATAATTTCGGAAAAACACATAATTATCAAAACTAAATTTGGCAACAAATTAATTTGCAAAAAAAAATACTTTTTAAGATAAAAATTTTATTAATAAATTATATACAGTTGTTATTAAATTAATTTTGTGTAATTATTTTTGTTGATAAATTAATAATATATTTGTTAATTATTTAATTAAATATTTATATATATTTTTTTTTAATTTATGAACAATTAATTTGCTAATAAATTAATTTTGTTAACTAAAATAAATTTTCTAATACAATGTTTTGGAAAAGCTTTCACCCATTCCAAGTAGTGTAATGCCATCGAAATCAAAGGGAAACAGAGTGCAACTAATGTTACTGATCCACAAAATATATATGAAAAAAAACTTAAGAAGGATGCCGCTACAAAAAAAATTCCTGCCGGCCCGGCCTACAGGCGGAGGTAGATTTCGAAGTTAAGTATACTAATTTCACAAACAAAAACCAAATCATGATTAGAGATAAACCCACTTTTTATCCACTTTTACCACAATTTTATCTGGCCGCTTTTGACGAGTTTTTATTCCATTTTTATATAATAACTGGTTTTATCACAATCATGTTAGGGCGGTATTCAAAAAAATAGTTTTCCATGCACAACTCGAAATTTTCTGGCATAACTCCAGATTCATTTTTAATAGGAGAAACATGAAACTTCTTGACGTGATTTTTGAAGAGATTTATAAGCGACCTGTGTTTTTAATTTTCATTCAATTAATTAAAACTTGATATATAAACAATTATTTTCTCAGTAAGACAATATTTTTCGTTTCTAACACAATCGCTTCGGGAAATTCCGTTCAAAATGCCCAGTTTGACATCATTTTTTGAAATATATTCTGCCTCTGTCAAAAAATCGATCATTACGGTACATTATATAGTTTCTGAATAAGTGAATCTACCAATTGGATGCGTTTGAGAGCAAAAATGAATTTAAAAATGAGTCAGAAAATAAGCGGTTTGGATTTGAATACTCCCTTAATACGATGATTTTTCCAACACAATCCTCTTCGGGAAATTCGGTTCAAAAGGCCCACTTTGACAGCATGTTTTAAAATATATTCTGCCTCTATCAAAAAATTGACCATTACAGTACATTATATAGTTTCTGAGTAAGAAAAGGTACCGATTGGAAGCCTTTGAGAGTAAAAATGGATTGTAAAAGGAGTCAGAAAATAAGCAGTTTGGATTTGAATACACCCTTACAATGATTTTTTTCTTCAACCGCTATGTATTTTTAATTTGTTTTTGCTGTAAGAATTGGTCCTATCCAAAACTTGTCTGTATAGATGTTGTAGATAATATTAAGAAGATATATGATAAATTCATGGGGATTTTATATCTTTTGAATTGACGGAGTTATGGATTTTTTTCTTCTTCAAACGCCCTTTTTGTTTTCGTTTTTAATTTTTTTTTTGCGGTACGAATTGGTCCTATCAAAAACTTGTAAATATAAAAGTTGCAGATAATATTAACGAGATTAATGATAAAATTAATTGGATTTGATATCTTGAGAATTGACGAAGTTATGAATTTTTTTCTCCCAAAACCCCTATTTTTTGCGCCCCTTGAGCCCATTTTTAACTTTATCAAAAATCTGTGATACATAAATTTTTGGCCGTATTTTTAGAATTAATAAAAACTTTAAACTGATTCGATATGTACAAAATTTAAGAAGTTATGGGGTTTTTTCGGTTTTCACAAAACCCCTCCCTATTTCCATCCCCTTTGTCCGATTTTGCCCATTAACGAACTTGACCGAGATTTTATGCCCCTTGATTTTATGTATCAGTTTGGAAGAGATTGGTGCAGAATTGTGGAAGTTATCGTGTCCAGAAGAAAGTGATATATATAGATACATACTTAGATAGATAGATAGATAGATAGATAAAGTTTTTTACTGAGGGTGGTTTGGGGCTCTAGGGGTCATGGTCGGTGTAGATTTGCAAAAAATTTTCAGAAATTCCAACATAGGAACGACGCCAATAGGTAGTATTTCATACGAAATCTACCTAAAAAACAGCTGGAGCTAAGGGGCTTCCAGAAAAAAATGGGATAAAAAACTCAAGGAAAAAAACCGAAGGTCAAAGAGGATGAGTGCACTGAATGTCTGGAACTGTACCAGGAGACAATTTCGACAACTTACTGGATGTTGCAGGTGATTGCACGAAAGATGCACGATTTACAACAATAAGTGCATCGATTGTGGACGACGACAATTTCGGTTAGCAAACAAAATACAATGAAACTGTGGAAATGGAAATGAAGTAATTCTCAAGTTAAACATGTTATCAACTACATTAATGTTATTTTGTAATCTTAATAGGGCTTGCTTTTTCTGATATTTTAATCTATTTAAAATAAAAGTTTTAATTGTTGTTAAAATTCTTTCTTTTATTTATTATTTAAACATTTGGTTGAAATATTCACTCCTAATACAATGATATTTACTCACAAAAACCTTTCAACAATGTCGATTAAGTGTAATTATTATTGTTAACAATTTAATTGTAGTTATTATTAATAACAATCTCTTCTACTTATGTGCGCAATCTCTCCCATCTATGTGCGCATTCTCTCCTACCCTGTAAGGAGAGATTGCGCAAAATAGTTTTCTTGGTTTTATTGCTGCTGTTCTATTAAATTACAGTATAACAACAAAATAACAATGGAAATGCATAAAAAACAAATTAAGTCAAAATTATTCATGCATAGTTTAGCAAAATATTAATATTTAGATTTTTTATTATTATTCTTTTGAAATGTGCGCAGACTCTCCTCGCTTTACGTTATACTTTAAATCTGTTTTTCTCAATACTGATATTTCAGCTTTTTTATACATTTTAAATTCTCCTTGCTACTTAATTTTTTATCGAAATTCATAAAACTCATAAGGAAGAATCCTGATATTGCTTAAATAGAAACTGTGTATGCATTTTAAAATTTGACTTTATTAAGACTATTAAATTTGATTTTTAACTTATTATAAGGCAGAATTTTGATGAAAATAGATATGGAATTCAGAAAATATCTCTAAAAAATTAATTATTTAAAGGATTAAAAAATCGATATTATGTCTAGTGTCTGTAATAGAGTTTTACGTAATTAAAATCAGAAATCGAGGAAATATCTAAAATCTTAAGACGCAAGGAGCATTTTAAAATTTCGTTTTAAAATTTTAAATTTTTTAAAAAATCTTAAAATTATAATAAGATTGGAAATTTCTTTTAAGGTGTTCTATATACTTATATAGTGAAATGTATATTTGCACAAAATTTCAAATCTCTATTATGAAAATTAAAAGATTTTTTTAAACGTCTACCGTCCCCTTAACGACCATAATAGAAAATCCATCTGAAATTCTTTTTGTATCCATAAAAAAGAATCATTAAAAAATTTTTCAAAACGCTTTCAGTAAGAAATGTGATGTGGTGAACCTTAATAGAATAAATAAATCTATGACTACTCAGCATAGGAAGTTAGGAAAAGGTTTAATATCTTATTATTAGTTGCTTCTTAAAGTCAGAAATACAGCAGAATTTATTAAAACTTTGTGTAAATAATCTACACTTACCTTTTTACAATAATGTGATTACAAATATATAATTTTTATCATGTTTTAATTAATACGTTGTCGCATTTTTATTAATTTTTATAGAAAAGTCAAATCATCTGGTCTTACCTCAATATTGGAGAATTAGAAGAATTTAGATTTTTTGTTGAGAAATAATACTTTATTTTGCAACTTTAACTAAGTAAATTAACTAACAATATTTCAATTATGTCTAATGATTCAATATTTTGAGAGAAAATTATTATTATCTTCATTACAGTTTAAAAAATTGCAGAGAAAATTTTTGTGTCTTTATCAGCTTTATAAATATTGTAAGCGCTCTTGACCATATAGTTTCGACTGCCTTTTCTTTAAGCCTGTTTTATCGGTTCTTAAAGCATTGTTTTTCAAAAGCCAGTTTTATCTCACGTATTATAACCGGTCTTGTCCCAAGAGTATAAGAATCGAAAAAAATTCATTATGTTTAAATGTGTTCATATTTAAGAATTTTGAAAACTAGCAAACATTAAACAAATAATCTTCAAATAAACTTTCCAACATAAAAACTACACAAATGCCAGTATGGAGATAACTTACTGGCTCCTTTTTACTTTTTACCTTTCACTAAGTGTTTCTTCCATTATCCGATAGAGGTCTTCCGAAATGGACCACAACACTGGGCGAAACTCGGAATGCTTGTGGGAAAATATCCTGATTTGATTGGCTTTTGGTTAATGATTGTGAGGAAAATCGGGACGCTGATTAGCTATATAAAAGGAAGTGTGACGTTGGATGACATCAGAAATGCTTGTCGTCCATCGAGTCAAAACTTGGATATCCTGTTACACACAACTGTACGGTTGTAATCTACTTTCTCCAACATATTTACAAAAGGCATACAATGTATAAACAGAGGAATAGGTATAGAGTTAAAATCAAAGCTTTCAACAATAAAAAAAATTTCATGTTTTTCATAAAATGTTAAACAGCGAAAAAAAGACACTTGCCTAACTTTTTGCTGAAATTGGAGTATATACAAGATAGCAATTATTTAAAAAGAAAAAAAACGTATAATATTAATAACAATCAATAGTTTTTTTTATAAATTAATTATATTCCAACGATGAAATTTTGTGCTAACCAGAAAACTAAAAATAACTATGATACCTATCAAATGAGAATTACTGCACAGCTGTTTCTGCAAAATAGCCAAAACATTTTTAAACCGGGATTCCAATATATTTTTCAATATTTTTTTTTTATCAGAATTGCTTTTTTTTACCGTTGTTGTTACTTTAATCGGTACTTGATTAGTTTCAGGATGATGTGCTTAAAAAATATTTTTTTCTTCTAAAATGATTCTTTCTTATGATAATGCACGCACATAATTGGAACTTGTTTTCTTTTCTTTTAACATGTAATATGGAATGGAGGATGCATTACACCAACAAATTGATTTCTCATATAATTAAGCATGGCGAAAATTATTAAGGGGACATAGGACATTCTAATTTGTCGAAACGATCAGGAACATCGCCATTTTCAAAGTACGAAATCTCAAATAATATGGAAATATGATTTTCTTTTTACTTTCCGGATAAAGTATATATTCTAACAATTATTACACAGAAAAATAAATGTTATATATAAAAATTAATATTTGAATTTGAATTTAAAAAAATTAATATCACTAAAATGTGAATTAAATAATTAAGTGCTGCGCTCATGATAAAACTTGAAATTATGCATGTAGAAAGCAAAGCAATTTTTGATCAAAATAGAATCTTAACACACCTACCATTAACTTAAAGCAGAATCATACACAAAATGTATTGTTTAAAACTTAATTTTAACATAAAATTTAAAATCTTTCAAAATTTTTAAAAAGAAAATATTTTTTCAAGTGCAAAATAAAATAAATAACCAAAGCATGTCAATTTGTTTGGTTTTAGCATGTAGACTATGAAAAATTACAAATGTGTTAATATTTAAAACTGCACCTTTTTTTAAACTGTAGTTTATACACTTTTAAAATAAAAGTTCTTGAAAACTCAATATTTACTAATCTGAGATCAAATATGAATCATCTTAAAAGTTCAATATACACTTACCTTCAATTATACTCACCCGTCCATAAATGATTATAACTCAAGGAATAATGCAAATTTTCGGATGTAGCTTTTTTCATATAAACCAAAAATGTTTAAAGATTCAAAATACAAAGAAAAGCCGAAAATTGATGTTTTGAAAGTTTAAAGAACCCCTTAAGCAAAAAGTGAGAGTAAAACTGAAGTCTTAAACTTTTTTCAACAAATTTTGAAAAATATTATAAAACTAAAAGAAAATTCGAATTACATTTTTCTTATTAAAATAACCACTGATTATGTTGCGCACATTCCGTAGCATTTAGATCTCTCCCTCTGAATACATCACAGGTTGTCGCACTCGCGTCTACCCGCATTGGAACGTCAATTTGTTTTCTTCCTTGAAACTGTTCCCTTAGAGCTAATTTTGGTTGAAAGAACTTTGCAATAATTATTTTTTAATGTTATCGATTACCTGCGGAAATACTAAATACCATGAAACCGTCAAGATCTAACATGATTTTACTTCAAGCTTTTGTAATGAAAAGGCAAAATTACTTAATACTTCCCCAGTAATAATACATATTTTTTAAACTTGATTTAAACTGCTTGCAAACATTGCCTACCTAATTGTTTTTATATTTTAGATTTGAATTGACAATATGTTAATCTCTCCCTCCCATGTGACACTGCGTCACATTTTGTGAACCTTTCCCCTACCCTTGAAGTATACCATAATAATGGGTATTACCTTATTAGAATATCTGAAAAGAAAAGAAATGTGCACTGTTCCACATGTTAAAATTTTAATAAAGGCAGATAATTAGAATTTGGATTTTTTTTTATTACATAAATAGAGTAATTGTATCATTATGTCAAAGAAATAACATTTGATTCTCATATCCGAAAATATGCGAAAAATAAATTCGAAAAATTTTATGCACACGTTAGATCAAGAAAACGGAGATTATACATTATGATCTACCTTTTCGGCCGCATTGTTGGGAGATGTTTTCCCAAACATCTGCCTAACTGAATGACATCTTTAAACGTATTTATCTCAATTTGTTTGACATCTTCAAAATTCTAAAGCATTGTCAAACATTTAAGAAATATTCTGATTTTTTTTTTCAGTTTGATAACTTATACGCGTTTCTATGTTCAACATTGCTGTATTTTCAATTATATTTAATACAAATGTGAAATAATGTATAACATTTTTCTACCTTTTTTTGCACATGGTTATATAAGTTACTTTCTCCTAGAAATAATTCCATTAAACATAGCCCAACGTACGTAATTTGGTAATAATTTAGATTATTTTTCTCTAGAAATAATATCATTCAATAAAATGCAATTCCTAAATTACTTGAGCTGACATATAAACTGAATTAAATAGGGATTAATATTTATAAAAATTAATTTTTAATTGAGCCTTACAAGAATTACACAGACATACAGAAAAATAACAATTTAAATATAAAATAAATTGGGAGCTTTTATTAGATTTCTTTTCGGCTAAGCTGTTAGCTTGACATCCCAGACATAATAATAAATTGTCCATTAACGTATGTGGCAAAGAAACAAGTCTGACATAACTTATATAACACATTAACGTCAAATACTCTTTTCTGACATTCCATGTTATGTCGACGAATATGAAAAGAACAAATGTGTCCTTCCATTGATTTTCTCGAATGATTTTAGTAAAATACGATAAACAATTAAAATTGCAAAAGAAAATCAGCTCACAAATATATATTAAATTAATTTAATCTTTAGTTATATTTCATTTCCGGAAATTAGTATTTTTTTAGAAAATTTGCTGGTCAGACCAAGAACAAACAAGGGGGAAATGCAAAAAAAAAAAAAAAAAAAGAACCGCCACCTAACGAACTAAAATCAAAATAATTTTTCGAATATCATACTAAAATTTTGTTGAATTTTAAAATATTTAAAACAATTAAAATTGTTCACAGATAACAACAGTTTGTAGCAGTAATACTGCTTGTAACAGCTAAAATCTAATAGCGAGGAGAGCTTGAGAACAAGATTTATGTTTCTGTAGTTGCATGTTTGTGTATTAAAATAAACTATTATTATATCCCAATTTTTCAACCATAAATATTGTTTTTGGCTAATGGCAAATTTTAAAAAATGGCAGTTAAAAATTCTAGAAAAAACGAAAAACATGAAAACAAATCTGAAATTGACTTACAGTTTTATTTTTTTAATAGTAAATATTAATATTTTTTAAATAAAATATACCATTACAATAGAGAGGATACCGCGAAAACCTCTTTTATATGTGTGTGTATGTGGAACTTTATAAGGGGTTATGTGATTGCGATTTCAAAATCTAGCGAAAGCTGAATTTTTTTTTCCACCGCTTGAAAAAACGAGGGAAAAAAGAGCCAAAGTAATTTTAACGCCGATGAACTGCCGAAAATTGAAGCTCGTTCAGTGGAGTTTTAATAATATCTTATCTAACTATCAAAAAACAAAATATCTTATATTTATGCAGATTATAATTCGATTTTTTTTTTCATACTAATTTCGTATATTGTATATTTTTAAACTAATATTCGAAAAATGTTGTTAAATATATTATAACCTAATAAAGTTTTGTAATATATTATAACCTATAAAAACTTACCTAGACGTATTAAACTTATTTAAACTTATCGATATCTAGAAGCATTAAATATGTGAATTCAAAGCTCAGTTAATTCAAGCAAGTAGTTTTTGAGTGATGCTTAAAAACTTATCTGAATTGCAGTTTGTTTTGCAAGTATTAGAAAGAAAATTGTCATTAGGAGTACCAAACTTTTCATCTACGCAATTCCTAGACTACTTCACCGAATAACTTTCGCTTTAGTATTCGAAAATGAAATTTATCAAAAAATCCAAATATGATTTTAAAATTGGATGTTCGTATTTAAAAATTCAAAGTTTGTGACAATTTCAAAATTGGGACAGTTCCTTAAGCTTATTTGTTTAACATGAGTAGAAAGAAGGCATAATTCTTAATTGAAAGTCTATTTTAGTTTTTCTCCATCACAATTATGCTATTGAAATGCATGGGGTATATCCTTTTATTTATTTATGTATTTTTGACACTAGCTGTACAAAAAAAAGAAAAAAAAATACATTGCAAAATATCATATGTAAACAAAAAAAAAGTTAAGAAAATTGTTTTACATGTCTGTAAAGAAATCAGTCTTATTAGGTGTAGTTAGAATGTTTTCTCTTTCCAGTATTTCCCATCTCTTTGTAACTTTGTTGACTTTATAACTAATTTTTATTTCTAAATGTAACTAATAGAACCAGAGACCGTACAAAAATTTTAATTTAATAACTTTAAGAAATATAATTACATAAAAATGTGTGTTGGTCAATGATAAAAAGGACATCCTGCATACTAGATAAGTAAATTCATATAAATAGTTTTAAAAAATTTTGAATTTTTTTTAATTTGTATATATTTTTATACATATATTTAAAATCTATAAATTACTTCCTGTCTGAGATTATGTTCTTATTTTTCTCATTCCTTTGACACTTTCAGATGGAGTATGATTGAATGAAATGGAAAATCATCAGCCTTCATCCGTCACCAGAGAGCAGACATATACGGTAGTCAGTCATGTATTACTGCCGTAAGATATGTAGAACTATGATTTATAGAGTAAGATAAAAACTAAACACCCAGTCAATAATATCGTAAAAGGACATTTTCAGGTCATGATTTTTCAATAAAAGCAATCTTGTTAGTTTTCATTTCATATTTGTTTACAAGATCTTAAAGCGCTCTAAATCTAAAGTAAGCAGGATAAAGTCAGAATCATTGAGTGAAAGGGATGATATTATGAAACTATACTGTAAAATATTTACGTTCAATGTTGAACCATAGGATGGAGCATAGAAAAAAGTAGAAGAAGAAGTATCAATACATGTTTTACTGGATTTTTGAAAACTCCAGATTATGGTGAAACTTTAACAATTACTGAACTTTTCACACTCTTATGGGAATACGTAACAACCAAACAGAACAAGCAGTTGTATATTTTTTCAATATGCTGCTTTATAACATGATGCTATCCGCTTGCATTATCCAGAACACGTAGTGACTCCTTCATGTATTCAGTATAATCATTAGCAGATGATGTAAAATAAAAACCTTCTGTATCTCTGTCCAAAGATCAGCAAGAAATTCAAAATAATAAGTCCATTTTTCTGCAGTCTTTTGTACTTCATTTGTTAAAACCCAATTTCTTTTAATTTTAGTAGAAGATACGGGTTTTTGCAGCCAGACTATATCATGGCTCATACATACACTATGGCTCTACAATTCGTGGATAATTTCGCCGTCTGGCGTTTCAATCCCTAGAATTTAATTTATAATTTGTAACTTTCCATTGTATATCTTTTTTTTCTGTCGTCATTTATTGTAATTAACTGTCCTAGCCTCCACCCTATTCTTCTTGTTTCAAGGGTATTTACAAATTAGATTTAATTCGGTATTTATTGCTCCTTGACTGGTCTGTAAATTTATCATGAGATCTTCTGTCCCATGTAATGGAAAACTTTTCATCTTTTTGTGTTGTTGTCCAGCCGAAAGTACAGTTAGGAGCCCCAAATTCTATTTTGATGTGAGATAAATTTGTTGTAACTAAATGTAAAGCACAATTATCTGATCAAAGTTATTTTCTATTAATTTTGATCATTTGTTCATTGAAACTCCTAAGCCATTTAATAAAGACTTTCTGAACCTTACAGGCGACTATTACGTTGATAATGACATGAAAATTTTTTTCACATTTTTAAAACAACGTATCTTGCAGATTTCCCGAAATAACTTTAAAGGGCATGAAAGGATTTTAGCTTGTTTTCGCTAGTGTCATTATAACAGAACAGAACCGAAATTTGCGTTTTTTTCTTTTTGCCTTTAGAATTTTCCATTTCCATTACTATGGTGCGACTTCTGCTTGGTAGAAGTTGATACAAAAGCCATTTTATCGGCATTTAAATTATTCCCTGTTATTTAAATGTTTTTAAGATTGTTTTTATATGTATTGTAATCACTTTTAACACGTAAATGTAAATTTTATTTTTGTGATAAGTGATTTTTTATGATGCAATTCTATTAAAAAAAAATGGTTTTAATTTTGAGCGAAAATTCCTTTTCAAGATTATTTTCACACCTATTTTGCAAATAAATACCGTTACTTTCTGAATAACTAAGAGAAGAAAATGAGCAAGTATCTTGTTCAATAAGAATGATTTTTTACTTTCTTTTATCTTTACAAGAAGTATTGGATTAGTGAAAAATTTCAACTTCCGGTTTTCGATGGATTTATACGTTTTAGAAGGTCCCGAACACGATTTCAGGGTTCTTAGAAAATGTTTGTCTGTGAATCTGTGAGTCTGTCTGTATGTGACAAAACTTTTGCGGGTGCTCTCTCTGGCACGGAATTTAACAAAACTTTAGATTCAGTTAGACATTGATATAAACTGCTGCTGATTAGTTTTTGTTGTATATCGCTCAACAGGTGGCGCTGCTATGCTGCGCCACCTGTTGAGTTAAAATAGTTTGAGAGTTAAAAATAATTTTAAGCAAGAAAAGTAAAGTTTCCTCCTGTTATGAGAAATCTACCCTCTGACAGAAATAATGTGAATTACCCCTTTTATACACACGGGAGAGTTTTATTGGTGTGGCTCTTACCGTCATGCATTTTTGAAGTAACATATATCGCTCAATTGGGCGTTTTCCAAAAATATTTGGGACTAATATGCCATCCAGCTGGACTTGGTTTTAAAAAGAAGTTATGCATAGAAAAGATAAACCAGGTCCCAAGAACTCTACTTTGTATTCAATATGTCTCCCCTCAGATACGAACACTTTTACGCAACCTCAAGCAGTTCCACGCCAACGTAACATCCACGAAACGTCATGCAAGGAAGTGAGCGGGATGCCATCCTTACACATGTATATTATTTAATCCGTGCCCCCCATTCAAAATGGTCACTTTTTAATTAAGCCTAACAAATTCATTTTACAGATATGCAGTGTTTTATAATGATCTTGTTGCAGCAAAATCAATTTTTCCTGTTTGACCAATTTTGTCTAGAAAAGTTGTATGAAAATTCAAAAATTTTATCTTTAAAAAAAATAATAATAATGACACAACTATTTTATTCGCATATTCTTGTTTTCGACCTTTTTGAACATTTTTTCAATTTACATTTTCTTCTAATCTCCAGCAGTAAAAGTATTAAAGTGCGTTTCAACCTTTTTGGGGAACACCTATACAAACTATATGTTTCGCAATAATGTATGCTACGAATGTCTGTATATTAGAAATTTTATTTAATAGTTTGTGGTAGATTCTAAAACAAACCAAAACTTATATTATTTTGGCATCCATTTAAATGCCTGCAAATTTTTAGAAATAAGATATTACAATGTTTTAAATAATCTCATATGAATATACCAAATGGATTATTAATCAAGGCATAGCACATAGCAGTCAGATATCTGCACTTCAAACATCTATCTAGTAATTATTCTCGGCTTTATTTGAGCAAGCATAACTCAATCAACTTTCTTCCGTGGATTTAATTGGTTATGGAGTTTGTGATATCAGCAAACAATTGAAATTTGAACGTTTGGAATTCATTGGAACGTTTGGAAAGCGTTCAAGTATAGCATTCATCCAATATTAGAAAATTCTCTTCAAACATTCCGTAGAAGGAATGCCGAATGATAAGGTAATAGATCTAAATTTTCATTAATTCCAAAATAACATAAAGAAAATTCAGCGCCCTTAATTGAAACATCAATTTCTTCGAGAAAAGAGGTTTACAGATAAAACTAAATAATAATAAATTAAATCATAATAGCTGAATTTTAGTTGGAAATGTCAGATATATTATAGTACCATAACTCATTAAAATGAATAAAAATTAAAAGAACAAAATATTTAAGTAATAAGACAGTAGAACTTTTTCTTTATTTACCGTAAATAAAAAGAAAAATTGTTAAATTAAAATAACTTGACCTAATCGCATCAAAAAAATTGACAAATTTCTGGGCCCGATCGACCTCTGAGAATAGGGAAAACACACAAAATTTAAAATATAAATACAAAATTTCTAAATTGTACAAACACGGAAAGTCTTTAATGCAGCAAATATTATTATAAGGAGTAGCTCAGCCGAGTTCACATATATTTCATTAAGCAGCTTTTTTTATATTCCTTGTATATACTACAGATAGAGAAGATTTGTAGTATGTATGACTGCTGTATGCTCAATAAAGATTTCCCGTAGTAGCGTGAATTTTCACTTACATTATGCAGTTTTCCCCTTCCAAAAAATATACCCAAATAAAAATGCAGTGTAAAAAATTTTAAACAGAAATTAGAGACTCAATTTCACAGTCATTTTGGGGCAAAGTTAAAACTTAATGGGGGGGGGGGGGAGCTCGTTTTTAGGATACTCAGATCCTGCCCACATTAAATCTTTCTATAAAGCTTAACAAAAAATTCAAAATAAACTGCAGGGAAGAAAATTAATACTTAGATTATTCTTTTTTTGATGGATTGGTTTGTTATTGGTAAGTTTAGTATGTACGTTTTATATTTTTATTAAAAAGATTAATTTATTTCTTATTATTTTTTTATTTATTAAATTTAAAACTTCTTAACTTGAAACTTAAAAACAACCATCAAAATCAGTTTTACTTGTAATGAAGTGAGGAAGTTTTCATCATGGGCTCAATCATTTATTTCAGACAAATTAATCTTGACCTTTAAAAAAGCAAGTCTGAAACTGTACGTCAAACGAAGCAAACGAGGTTCGTACTATAACTATTTTTATAAATATTCACAACTTGGTACAATAGATGTTGCATTCTTATGCAAAAATGCATGAATACAAAATTTATTACGATTATCTATAAAAAATTCAGTAATATGGAAATAATGATTCCATCTTAAATGAGACGTAATAATCATTACGTGTCATGGCATATCACTGAATTAATCACATGTGATAGGATTTAACAGAATGAGAAAAACTTTTATTAATGTTTTTTTAAGTTTTGATTCGAGTTTCATAAAATTGGAATTCAAAGGAAGAAAAATTGAAAAGACGCAACTAAATTATATTAAATTTCAAACTATTCGGTTGGGTAGTTTTTGCTCTGTTATATGCGGACAGACGCACAGACAGACAGACGGACCAGACAACGACTATATGGGCTACGTATTTATGTAATTACAACATTTCCCCATAGACCATAATGCAATGGCATAATTTTGAGTGTCTATAAAAAGTGTAAATACGAACGCTATATACTTTATTTTCAATACCGAAAATGGCATGGTAAATCTCATTAACATATATCAATTACAGAGCAATCCAACTATATTAACGAAAGTTAGAGTTCGGACAGACAGACAGGCGGCCAGACAAACCGAATTCATAAATACTTTTAAACTATATTGGAATGTGTTAAAAATTCATAATAGGTTGAAATTTGACTTTCAGCAATTTATACCAATAGACGGAAGCATACCTTAAATACTTTTGTACAGCCTTGTATTTTACTTACTATTTTTATAGACACGCCATTATTTAGCTAAAATTTAATTAAGACTAAAACATGCTTAAAACTACTGAAATTACACTTCCATAGAATCCATAGACGGCCATGGCCATGTATGCAATTCTTTACGTGGCCCTGCATGTCATTTTATCTATATTCTATAAACATATCTTAGTATACTAAATGTAGTTCAGCATAAAAGCTCATTTAAAAATCACCTTTAGGCTATTTTCGTTCATACTCAGTAACCCTTATTAACTCGTTTGTGTAGCCCTGTATATGACCTACTGTATTTATACACACAACGTAATATGCAAAAATTTAGCTAAGCTTAAAAACTCATATCACAGCTAACAAGTAAGAAAAATCATGCGTTAAGCATAGATTATGAAACACTTTCCAACACTTCCTGAACGTTATTTATGGGAATAAGGTATATAAGAGAACTAAGTAAACATTTTAGAAAACGCATAAAAATTTACAAAACTGATTTCAGCAGTTACTGTCCATAGCAAATATGTATTTCAATTCTTTTGAACAGCCCTTTATATACTATATAATGTGGAAATTTAGTTTAGCAAGAAAACACATAACAGGTTGAAATTTCTCATTCAGCAATTTATACTAATAGATGGAAACATACTTGTATACTTTTGTACAACCCTGTAGTACAACCCAATACCTTTATTACACGCCACTATTTAGCTAAAGTTAAATTTTAAATAAAACACTCTTAAAACTACTGGAATCACATTTTCAGAAATTATTATATATATACGGTCATGTATCTATTTCTTTGCGTGACCCTGTATATCTTTTTATCTATGTCATTATCTACATACATTTCTTAGTAAACTAAATGCAGTTCAGCGTAAGAATGCATAACTCATTTAAAAATCACCTTTAGGCAAATTGCAATCATGCCCAGTGGCCATTACGAATTCTTTTGTGTAGCCCTGTATACGAATTACATCATTTATACACACTACATACAATGCATAAATATATAGTGAAACATAAAAGCACATAACATAATTAAAAATGCATTTCCATCAATCATCGCTACCGTACAGTACTTCGGATCAATATAGTATCTGAAATCGTTTGTGTGTCCCTGTAAATGCTATGTACTTCGTATTATACATGAAATAACTTATAATAAACCTCAGCGACTTATATCAATTTCATTATACATGAAATAATTTAACATAATTAAAATACGTATGAAAAAATTCTCTCCAACCCTATATCATTATGTAACGGAATTCTTTTGTGTGGCCCTGTAAATGAATAATAATTATTTTTTGCACCGCATATTCTACAGAATGCATATTTTAGTGCACTAGTGCACTTGATAAATGCATAGCAATTTTATCATGTTTGAAAACATGTAACATCATTAAAAATCATTTTAAACGATTTTTTCACATAGACCGTAATGTAACGGAAAACTTTTGACTGTCCATGTAAATGAATTAAACATGCTACAAACTTCATTTGCAATAGGGTTCGTGCTATGGTAGAGGTCACTAACATACAAAAATTTCAGAACGATCCGAGTATATTTACGGGAGTTAGAGCGCGTACAGACGGACAGACAAACCGAATGCATAAACACTTTTCAACTTTGTTGGAAAGTGTTAAAAATGCACTTCCAGCAAACATCGCTAACATACAGTATTTCGGATACAGTATAGTATCCGAAATCTGTTGTGTGTCCCTGTAAATATTATGCACTTTCTATTATACAGGAAGTAATTTCTAGTATACCTGAGAACGCATATATCTTATACTATAATGCGAGCAAAAATTGTGTGTGTATGTATGTGTGTGTGTGTGTGTGTGTGTGTGTATGTAAATTTTATCTTAAAAACGGGTCTAACGATTTTGACGAAATTTTGTATTTTACCATTTTCGGGCGTGATAAGACCATTGGGCTAGGTCACGTGTTCGAGAAAATTCGATTAGTGGGTCATTTTGGGTCGTAATGTGTCAAGGTCAAGCTAATTATATCTAAAAAACGGCTCAATCGATTTTGACCAAATTTCGCATCCAACCGTTTTTCGACAAAACTTTTGGGCTAGGTCACATGTTCGAGAAACTTCGATTAGTGGGTCATTTTTGGGTCACTATGGGTCAAGCCAATTTTATCTAAAAAACGGCTCTAACGATTTTAACTAAACTCTATATTCTACAGTTTTGAATTACGAGAAAACTACTGGGCTAAGTCACATGTTCGAGAAAATTCGATTAGTCGGTCATTTTTGGGTCACCGTGGGTCAAGCTAAGTTTATCTAGATAACTTCTTTAACGGTTTTGACGAAATTTTGCACCCTACTGTTTTCGGGCACGAAAAGACCATTGGGATGGGTCTCGTGTTCGAGAAAATACCATTAGTGGGTCATTTTGGGTCATAATGGGTCAGGGTCAAGTTAATTATATCTAGAGAACGGCTCAATCGATATTGACGAACTTTTGTATTTTACCATTTTCGGGCATGATAAGACCATTGGGCTAGGTCACGTGTTCGAGAAAATTCGATTAGTGGGTCATTTTGGGTCGTAATGGGTAAAGGTCAAGCTAATTATATCTAAAAAACGGCTGAATCGATTTTGACCAAATTTCACATCCAACCGTTTTTCGATACGAAGAAACTATTGGACTAGGTCACATGTTCGAGAAACTTCGATTAGAGGGTCATTTTTGGGTCACTATGGGTCAAGCCAATTTTATCTAAAAAACGGCTCTAACGATTTTAACTAAACTCTATATTCTACAGTTTTGGATTACGAGAAAACTATTTGGCTAAGTCACATGTTCGAGAAAATTCGATTAGTGGGTCATTTTGGGTCACCGTGGGTCAATCTAAGTTTATCTAGATAACTTCCTTAACGATTTTGACGAAATTTTGCACCCTACTGTTTTCGGAAACGAAAAGACCATTGGGATGGGTCTCGTGTTCGAGAAAATTCTATTAGTGGGTCATTTTGGGTCATAATGGGTCAGGGTCAAGTTAATTGTATCTAGAGAACGGTTCAATCGATTTTGATTAAATTTTGTATCTAACCATTTTCGGGCACGAAAAAGCCATTGGATGGGTAACGTGTTCAAGAAAATTCGATTAGTGGGTCATTTGTGGGTCACCGTGGGTCCAGCTAAGTTTATCTAGATAATGGCACTACGATTTGTCGAAATTCTGTAATCTATCGTTTTCGGGCACGAAAAGACCATTGGGATGGGTCACGTGTTCGAGAAAATTCGATTAGTGGGTCATTATGGGTCAGGGTCAGGCTAATTATTTCTAAAAAAAGGCTCAAGATATTTTCACAAAATTTTTTAATATACGGCCGTTTCTGATCATGAGTGGGCCATTGGGCTAAGTCACGTGTTCGAGAAAATTCAATTAGTGGGTCATTTTGGGTCACAATGGGCCAGGGTCAAGCTAATTGAATCTAAAAACATGCTCAAAACATTTTGACCAAATTTTATATTACGTATACTGTTTCTGGGCATGCGAAGAGAACTGGGCTAAGTCACATGTTCGAGAAAATTCGATTAGTGGGTCATTTTGGGTCACAATGGGTCAGGGTGCAGCTAATTGTATCTAAAAAACGGCTTAAACGATTTCGACTAAATTTTGTATTATATGGTTTTCGGACTCGAGAAGACCATTGGTCTAGGTCGCATGTTCAAGAAAATTCGATTAGTGGGTCATTTTGGATCACAATGGATCAGGGTCAAGTTAATTGTATTTAAATACCGCTTCAAAACATTTTGACATAATTTTGTATAATACCGTTTCCGGTTATGATAGAAGCATTGTGCAGGGTCGCATGTTCAAGAAAATTCAATCAATGGGTCATTTTGGGTCCTAATGGATCAGGATCAAGCGAACTGTATCTAAAAAACCGCTCAAAACATTTTGACAAAATTTTGTACTGCACCGTTTCTGGACAAGATAAAACCATTGGGCTGGGTCGCATGCTCAAGAAACTTCTATTAGTGGGTCATTTTGGTGATAATGGGTCGGGGTCAAGCTAACGGCATCTCAAAAAGGTTCAAACAATTTTGGCAATTTTTTTTTTTTGTTATATCGTTTCACAGTACAAAAAGACCATTGAAATAGCTCACATCTGTCGATGAATTTCGGTTAGTGGTTTTTTGAATCAACGTGGATCAAGCTTATTTTACCTAGAAAACGACTAACGATTTTCACTAAATTTTGTATTCCATCGTTTTCAGGCTCGAAAAGAGCATTGTGATAGGTCGGATGTTCGAAAACACTCGATTAGTGGGTAATATTGGGTCGCTATGTTTCATGGTTAAGCTAATTGCATCTAAAACAGCAATAATGATTCAGTGGGAAAAATATATCGAGATAAACAGAAAGCTAATTTTGACCGAGCTTAGCTCGGTCATTCCTGCTAGTATTTCATTATATCTGAAACAATTTAACATAATTAAAAAACACCACAAATAATGTTTACCCTATACCATTATATAACGGAATTCGTTAGTGTGGCCTTGTAAATTAATAATAAATATTCTTTGGGCCGCATATGCTACAGAATGTATATTTTAGTGTACTTCATAATGGATATAAATTTCATTATGTTCGAAAGAGTGTAACATCATTAAAATGCACTTGAAACTTATTTCCTATTAGCCGTAATGTAACGGAACGTTTTTGACTGTCCCTGTAATTCAACTATACATCCGATTTTCATAAAATTTGAAATGACCTGGCAAAATTCTGCAACGAATATACCAGGTGTCCTAAAAAGGACTGACTAATTTTTAAATTCAATTACTGCAAACGGTGACAGATATTTTAAAAAATCTTGCAGGAGGGTTATGCATAAGGCTAAAAGTTTTTTTTTTTCCAGTGGTTTTCGATTTTAATTCGAATTACAAACCATAGATGGCGCTGTAAGCAATAGGCGCTAAATACAGGCTCAATTTTTTGGCCTTTCTCTTCTTCCATGCGGAAAAAGGAGATTAAAATGTATTGAGTGTGTCCCCAAGTACCAAATATCGAACCTGAATTTAGCGTCTATTGATCGCAGTGCCATCTATTATTTGTAGTTCGAACTAAAATCGAAAATCACTGTAAAAAAACTTTTGACCTCATGCATAACCCTCCTGCAAGAATTTTTTAAATATCTGTCACCGTTTGCAAGTTACTGAATTTTAAAATCAGTAGGTCCTTTTTAGGACACCTGGTATATTTAAAATTTCAAACCATTCGATTGGGTACTTTTGGAGTTGTTATAGGCGGATAGACAGACAGACGGACGGAGAAGACGATGACTATTAGGTGCTACGTATTTATACAGGGTGCCCACTCTCAACAGTGTCCAATGGCTAATTCCTAAACCGTTAGTTATAGACATATAGTTCCAATTACAAAAATGTTTTAAATCAGGTAACGAAATATTTTAAAAGCGATTTGTTTCAATAAAAACAATTCTTAAAAAATTACGAAATTTATATTTTTATACGGTCCCCCGGTCCTATAAGTTATATTTAGTAAAATTTTCGTATTACACTGACAAGTAAGACAAAAAAAGTCCTGTTCATATAGCACTAAAATTGACCGAGTTATGGAACTTTAAAAATGCATGACTTATATCACTTTTCTGCAGCTGAACACAGATTAGGTCAGCCATGATTTGAGGGTCACATACCAAGTACTTAGTATTCTAAGAACTTATTTCATGTGTATCTGAGCTTTGAAAAAAATCGTACAAGCATTGAGTTAACTTTTATTAAGTTTCAAATTGACTAAAATAATTGTATTTTAACATATGTTTTATTTTATAAGGATTTGAGATTGTTTCTTTCATGATTTTTTTAACAAAAATTACGTTATTTTTATAAGTTTCTATTTAACTTCAATGAACGTATGTATGTTTCTCCAGTTAAAATTTGTACTCGAACTTTAACTCACTTTCAAATATCCGATCGCGATTAAATTTTACATACGGACGTAAATCTGATGACAATCTAATATATGACTTTCGCTGGTTACCATTTATAATTATTTTACAGGATAACACAAAAAAAATTTTTGATAGATTACTGTCAAGAAGTTTAAGAACAAGTTTTAGATTAGATAACACAAGACTGCGATGGTTGTGTTTCTTAACACGTATGTATTTTTTAGCACTGAATCCGAAAATTACCTTAATTTTTAACCACCATGTCAGGATTTTTCGCAAATCATAAATACTCAAAGTTAAAAAATAACAAAAATCGGATAGTATAAAATAGTCCAGATGACTGTATTTTTTAACTTTTGATAATTAATTTTTATGCAATTTTTAGCTCTGAATCTGAAAATGACCTTCATTTTTAACCATCACGTTAGAATTTTTTTCCAAATCGTAAATTTCAAAGTTAAAATATAGCGAAAATCTAAAACTAAAAAACATATGTAAAACTTTTTTTTATTTAGTTTTATTTTATTTAATTCAATAATTTATTAATTTTTTTTTGGCTTATTCTAGGATTCTTACAGCTAAACAGCTGAGGGGTCCGATGAGGTGAGAGAGGAGGCTCAATTTTAACTTCTGATATTTTAACTTTGAAATTTACAGTTTGCGAAAAATCCTGGCGTGATGGTTAAAAACAGAAGGTCATTTACGGATTCAGCGGTAAAAAATACATAAAAATCAATTATCAAGAGTTAAAAACACAACAATGATATCTATTTTATAGTATCAAATTTTCGCTATTTTTTTTCTTTTTTTAACTTTAAAATTTACAATTTGCAAAAAATCTTTACGTGTTCATAAAAAATGAAAATCAATTTCGGATTCAGCGTACAGAATACATAAGAATCAATTGTCTAAAGCTAAAACTGTTAATTTTCATCATTTTATTTTTTAAAAAAGTTCTGTTTTTTTTTTCTTCTTATATGTTTATTACAAATTGTATATTTAGGTTCAATGTGTCAGTATGATTAAAGATTTCAAATTTATATTGCAATGTTAATTTTACTCTCAACCTTTTTCTTTTTATATATCTGACGAAATTATATTTCTACTAAATTTGTAAATGGCTCCTAAATTGCAGCAAAAAATATGTTCCAACTTTAAACAGTTATTTCTCGGTCAATTTTAATCGTACAGTAACGGAACTTTTTTTACCTTACTTGTTAGTGTAACAGGGAAATTTTACTAAATATAACTTATAGGACCAGGGGGGACCATATAAAAATTTTAATTTCGTAATTATTTAAAAATGTTTTTATTAACCCAAACTGCTTTTAAAATATTTCTTTACCTCATTTAAAGCATTTTTGTAATTGGAATTACATATCTATGACTAACGGTTTAGGAATTAGCCATTGGAGACCGTTGAAAGTGGACGCCCTGTATAATTACGAACGTACCTAAAAATGCGAGACTACAAAGATCAAAATAATCTGAAAAACGCGAACTTTTTCTCCTTCGAAAAAAAAAATAAACTCGTACTAAATAATGTTTTCTAACAGAAAAGGTTATCTCTTACATTTTTTATGAGTTTCACAGAAATCTTTTGCTTTATACACTTTTTACCTTGCTTTTTCCCTATTTTCTTATCTCGTATTTACTAAGTACTTGGAACATCCTTAAAAAGGAAATGTGTATCCCATTAAAGGGGTGGTGGACTTGAACGAAGCAAAAATACGAATTTGTTATTGTTTGTGTAAAAATTTATTATAAAAATATAAAAGTATCAATATATTTATTTCCATATACTTAACATAAAGTGATTTCATATTTAATTAAATAATAAAAAAAACATAATCATAATAAATACAATCACTGCTATATATTCCAAACGCATTTTTCTCAAAATAAATTTTCCGCAGTTTGTACATCTTTAAAACGTTCCACGCATTTTAGTTTTTTTTTTTTTTTTTTTTTTGTTGTTGTTTTTTCTTGTTTTGTTTTTGTTTTTATGCTCAATATTGCTAAATGACAATCTGGTTACTTTACTGAAAGGTATAGGTGGATTCCTTTTGGAGATCCTAGTGTAGCTATTAAATTCCTCACATTAGTATAGAATCGATTAACATGTGATTTTTTAAAACTTTTCAACATAGTCGAAAGTTGTTTATGTATTCGGTTTGTCTGTCCGTCTGTCTGTGCGTACTCTACCTTACGTAAATGTAGTCTGATTGCTATAAAATTGATATATGTTACTGGAATTTACTATGGAATGTTCAATATTGAAAATTAAGTTAGCATATACGATTCATTTACAGAGACAACAAAAAGATTCCGTTACATTACGTTCTATAGGGGAAAAAATCGTTTGCGGCATATTTTAAAGATATTACACTATTTTAAACATGTAGAAATCGATATATATCACTGAAGTATACTACAAGGTTCTTACTATAGAAAGTTGTGAGCATAGAATTTATCGTTCATTTGCAGCGACACGCAAAAGAATTTGGCTACAGGAGAAAATGAACAATAATTGAACTATTGAACAATAATTGCTTGGAGTGCGCTTTCAGCTGTGTTATGCGTTTTTAAATTTAATTATTTTAAAATATAGTGAAACCTCCCTGTGCGACCACCTCCCTGAACGACTCTTTTTTCATGGAACGAAATTTATTCCCATAGGCTCAATACATCTATTTATTTTACTATTTATTTTTTTTTCTATTTATTTTTATTTTATTTTATTAATTTTACCTCTATTCAGAGACCCCCACAGTTGAAATCCCTCCATGAGCGACCGATTTCTTTGAAGAAAATTAAACAAATTCCGTTTTTTCCTGGTCGCTTGAAGAAGGTTTTATTTAGAATAATAATTCGGAGATCGCATTATTCATTAAACTTCTAAACTAAGTTTAGAATTTTTATTTATTTCGGTAACTTTTAAGTGTTAACCCCTTTGTGCCTTTTTAGGTAATGAATTTAACTCTGGTGACAAAGTAAGGATGACGGTCCATAAATTCCCCTACCCTATTCTGTCAGGAAACTCTCAAAGAAATAGATAAATTAATGAAATCGTCATAATTTGTTCTTGTCCAAAAAAAATTGCATTTATTGACGGAACTTCGAAAGGTCTTGGAAATAAAATTATGGAAGATAAAACAGTAAAATCAAAGCAAACGTCAATTTATTCATTTTTTAAACTCTGCAATAATTAACTTATGTAATTAACTTTTGTTTTGATAATTAAATTTTCATATTTTTTCCTAATGTCAAAAATAAATTTTAGTAACATTAATTGTTATCTTTTTACAACAACTAAATCTAAATTTAAACATGACCTCCATTAAGAGACCACCTCTCGGAGCGACCCATTTTTATTGGAACGGAACGTGGTCGCTTTAGGGAGGTTTTACTGTATTGCTTAGTGTGCATAAATTCTATAGGTCATATACAGGGTCACACAAAAATTTTCAATAATATCCGTTTGTTGGCGGAAATTGCGGAATAGAAATTTTCAATTGCGTTTAACGGAACTAACTTTTAGAATACTACGTAGTATATCCTCTGTTTCTCAAGAAAGCTATAGTATATATACACTAGGGTGTACCCTCTGCCTTGAGCGTATACTCTTTGCTTAAAACGTATACCCTCTGGGGTTGTTTTACGACTACACCACTGGTTATCAATTGAATAAATGGTTTTTATCCATATTCTTTAATCCCGGAAGTTCAGGTATATCCCCTTGTCTATTACAAAATCACACTTGTTATAAAGATATAGATTATAAAACTTTACAAATATAACTCTACAAAATAAAAATATACAATAAACTCTTGAGAGTTACTCCTAATTCCGAAAACCGTTCTTTACCTTTAGAAACTTTGAAACTAATATATTTTAGATATTTATGGAAGCGTTCAAAAAAACAAAGTTTCTTTAGCTTCCACTAATTTTCGGAAGCGGTTACGAAAATTTTTTTCAGTGTATTAAAAAGTTTACTCAACCTGGAATATAAATTTTTTGAATGATATCGATTCTAAAGTAAACATTTTCACGTTCAACAAGTATGCATGCCAAATATTATAATGCTGTGAATTTATCTTATCAAATATGATAAATTAAGATAGTTAACATTAACTTTAAAATTAATATTATTTTGTTATTTTTGCATGTATAAATTCAATGACGCGGCTGATAATGTTTAGTTGATAATTAAAAGCATTCAAATAAACGATAAAAAGTGCACGGGGACCTCTTCGAAAATCAGTGTCAACAAAAACAGTATTATTTTTACAAATGATTCTTTAAATCTCGAAAATGTATTCATTTCTGATGTTTCTAATGATAAAGACCGCTTTTCGGCTCGTAGGTAACGAAGAGCTTATCGTACTTACAGGGTGTCCTTAATTAAACGACCCTAGTTTAAAGTTGTGAAATTTTGTGAATGACATAAAAGGATGGGAATTTGTTTAATCGAAGAAAAAAAATAGTTCAAAATTTCGCCATCAGAGGCCGTTTTTCAATGAATTACACATTTAGGATACATTTACGAAAGTTTAGAAATTTTATTTATTAACTTTACCTGACCTTAAGGGGTCTTGTACCTTTTAAACGCGTCGAAAATTAACGAAAACCTTCAAAGTTTGAATTAGTCTGTCTTCAAAGCCTTTTTATATATAAACATGAAATTTTGGATATTGATTAAACAGATTATGCTTTGTAATATACTACCAACAGAAATTTATTAACCCTTTACAGAATTTGTATAGTGTTGAAATCAAAATAGCTCTTCTTTTTACCCCATAAGTCATTGCGCGCATGATATCTTGAGAAAGTGTGTATGGATTGTCATGAAATTTGGTAAATATACTAAACAAATATGTTTGTTTAAAATGATCTACTTTTAAATATTTACAATGGTAATATTTTTAGTTATGACAATTTTTATTCATTAAAAATACAAAATTTATATATTTTTTTACGAAAATATTTTTTTATATAGTTAATAAAATAATTTTAGCCTAAGAATAGATCATTTTAAACACACATATATGATTAGTATCTTTACCGAATTTCATGCACATCCATACATAATTTCTCAAGATATCATGCGCGCAGTGACTTATAGGGTAAAAAAAGAGCTATTTTGATTTCAACAATACACAAATTCTGTAAAGGGTTAATAAATTTCTAATGGTAGCATATTACAAAGCACAATTTGTTTAATCAATATCCAAAATTTCCTGTTTATACATAAAAAGGCTTTGAAGATAGACTAATTCAAACTTTGAAGATTTTCGTTAATTTTCGACGCGTTTAAAAGGTACAAGACCCCTTAAAGACAGCATTTCACGACATGTTCTTAAATTTCCCAGAAAACACTGCGGTCAACTGTGGAACATACTACCTTACCATTCCAGATGGTATCTGGAAATGATGATCATCATGTTTGGTTGTAATAAAATTTGTAAACTATCGTAAATATATGCTAAACATGTAATTTGTTAAAACGCCCTCTGGAGGCGAAATTTTGAACCAATTTGTTTTTCTCTTGAACACATCCCCCTTACCTTTATTATATCCTCCACAAAATTTCACAACATTCTCAATAATAGTTTCGTCTGCAGACAACTTTAAAATAGAGTCGTTTAATTGTGAACATCCTGTATATCATATTCACAGATTCACTCATTAATAAAATCTTGCACAAATTGAATATAAAAAGTTTTATGAAGGATTTAAATGAACAACTAACTTAAATAAATAATTATAATTAGTTATTTAATTATTTGTTAATAAATACTTAATTTATTTTTATTTACAGAACTTTTACCAAATGTTTATCCTTTGGTATGTCTGCTAAATCTTCGATGTCGCCGGCGTGGAATTTTGTGCTGTCGGAATTAAAAAATAAATTATAAATTAAAATAAAATAAATAGTCATGCATCGATAGAAAACTATAATCTTTTTAGACATTCGAAATGCGAAGAAACTAGAAAGTAACCCCTTTCCATACAGAAAAAATCATTGTAATCATGGATTATAGAAATACTTGTTAATTTTAACATTTTTTTTCAAACTTCTACCGCTTTTCCAATTTTATGTACCTTTACTCGTCAGATTTTTTACAAATCAATTACTTATCATTATTTTAAAGGATTCATAACGAGGTACTTATGTTTTAGTTAAAAAAAATAGCATTCAATGATTAAAATATAAAAGAATGTTAAATTACAAAAAAAGCAATTGACAAATCAGGAAATTGTGCTTTCGTAATAAGGAAAATGCGTTTTAAAAACAATAAGTCACAGTAAATTCTACTTCTTCTTTATATGTAATTATAATAGCACTTGGAATTAAATTGCATCTTCTTGTTGCTTTACATGTACTTGCTTTTTTATTATTTACCTAAACATGCCAAATTTAATTTAGATACATTTTATTTTTCGCAGTAAAAGTCGATTATTTTCCTCGACCATGTTTAAGGTGGAATTCTCTATTGGTTTACCTTATGTATATTGAATGTTGGTTAATTTCATTTTAAACTTTTTAGATTTTTTGTAACTTTTAGGGCATTTTCTGTAGAATTACAAGGCAATTTTATGCTCGAATGAATTTAGAAACATGAAAAAGGAGTCGAGACTTATTGATACAAGTTAATGCCCTGTGAAATAAATAAATTGCTCACAGAGGATGTATTCTTAGATCCATGTTAAAGAGGTTTTTTTTTTTTTCAAAAATCTTTCTTTTCCCTTATAATCGATAAAGTAATACATAATGTTTACAATTATCCAAGCTCCAAAAGAAGAACATGAATGTATAAGTTACTCGTGAAATCGGAACATACATTGTATTTCACATTTTTAATTCTGTAGAATTTTGCAAGTAACATGTTATAAAACTAGAAATTTAGCAAGTTACATAATTTAAAATTTGCAAAACACTGTAAAAAACTGTAAATTCACCAATAGTTAAAGTATATTTTTACGGGAAATACTACTTTTAAAAACTAAATGGTCAAATCCTTTAAATTTAATGCATAAAATATAATTTTGAAATACGGCCATGTTTTTTACCTAATGCAAAGCCTGCTTTTTCATGGTCTTTATCAGGAATTTCGGCTGCCAGATTTCCTTCTCACTTTTACTTGGATATATATTTTTTTTTCAGCGTACGATTAGCTATGTTTTAGTGCATTACTTTGAAGTAGAAAGAATAAGGCAGCAGATACACTTGCATAATCAGTAAAAAACAGACAGCATTTTTGTCCCATGGTCTCGGAAACCTCTTAAAGTAACATAATTTAATATACATGGGGGAGGGGTGCTCTGCCCCCTATGAACTACTCTCCTCAATTCCTGTTCACACACTGCAGATGCAGATTCTAAAAACAAACTAATTTGATCGGCTTTAAAAAAAATTACGGAAGATTGAATTGTAATTTAAAAACCAGTGGCGATCTCCCTTTAAACAGGGCTCCATTCACGTCCCTTTTATTGGGGAGTTTTAAAGCCGAAGTAGCTGCTGTTCAGACATCTAATGGCTGCTTTCGTGTTTGATTAAATAAGATCAGTTAAACATTTGAAAATAAGCTAATGTAAAATGAACTACGTAAACAGAGTCTTTGCTTTCCGGCATTTTTTTAAAACGCTATACGAAAATTGTTTTAAATTACGTATTTTAAATGTATCATTTTAAATCTGACGTGACTTCACCAAAGTTTTGTTTCTCTTTTTAATATTCACATGAAAATACTTTTGTTATTAGAAAGAAAATACTATTAATTGTGCTGCCTTAGAATTGGCAACAATAGTTTAAAAGATCATTTCGAAATATGAAATAAATGTCTCGTGTAAATATATTTTTTGAATTTAAACTGTTTGGCAATATTAATATTTGGCATTTAAAATATAACGTAATTTCTCCCATTTATATCTTTTAACGCATATTAATGAATTTATTATTTTAATGTTTTCTTTCTCTTTTTAAAATTGCCGCGAAAATATCCGAGGGAAATATTATTATTTGCACTGTCGTAGAATTGGCAACAATAGTTAATAAGGTCTTCTCGAAATATGAAACAAATGTCTCGTGTAAATAATTTAAATTTAAACAGTTTGATATTATTATTAAATGGCCATTTTAAGTATGACATTATCGCCCCCCCCCCTCTCCATTTACTGCTTTTGATGAATAGTAATGAATTTATTCATTTAAAGTTTTTTTCGCTTTTTATATTCATGAGTAAATGCAAATTTTTATGACGTAATTTTCAATATTTTCACGCTTTTAACACGCAATTATTTAATTTTAATTTTAAAGATTTTTTCTGTTTTTAACAGTCACGTGTAAATAAATTTTTAATTGAAAGTAAACATTATTCTTTGTGCTGTTTTTAAAATTGAAAAACAATTTAAAATAATAACTTTTTCTAAAATATGCAATATATATATATATGTATATAAATATATAAATATTAAAATATTCACAAATATATATATATATATATATAAATACATATATGCTCTTGAAATACTGAAAATTTGAATTTAAAAAAAAAACCTGAAAAAATTAGTGAAATTAAAAAAAAAAAACATGTAGTCTGCACAACGCAAGTTTATAATACATATCCATAGAAAAAAATATTAAATTTCTATCAACAGTTTTTGCTCCGATGAAACTTTTTTAATGGGACGATTTTGACCAACTTTAACAATTAATAGTTTTTAAAATAATCCTTCGATTTAAAAACTAGTTCTTTTAACCTGTTTATCGAACCATTTCTCTATAGTAATACCAATTTTCTTATTTTTGTGTGTAGTAGTTTTCTTAATATTAGCGAAGGCAGACCTTCAATCACAAAAAATTCGGCATTGGCGACAATGCTAGTTACTTTTTTTTTCTTTTTTTAGAATAGATAGACAGATATTAAAAATATTGCTTAAGTTTTGACGTCCTTTTTGCTCCATTTCCTCGGCATACTCTTAAAGTAACATATTTTATCATTTACAAAAAGATTACTTAAGTTTTAGAGCATCTCTTTAAGGTAAATAGACTAAGTGGACAAATACATACAGTTGAGAAAGCAGCACTGAATAAAGTTAATATTTGTATTCCACTTTCCCGGCAACCTCTGAATATGTTTTTATTAAAGAAATTGTGATTATTTACATATTGATCGTTTTCTTTTCTTTGAAAATCAACTTCTGATTAGTAAAGTTATTTTTATCTTTTTTTTAATAACCTACATGGCTTTGGTTGGAAAATTTCTTAATTACTGAATTTTCTATTTTCATTTACTACCGAATGTTACAAATTTAGATTAGTTATGGACGCAACAATTTAAATATATATATATATATTAAAATCGCTTCAGTATTCTTGGGAAAAAAGACGCAGAAATATTTTTAAATGTGAATTTACAGGAGGAGGCATCAAAGATTCCAAAACTTCCAGTGACGTTTCCTTAACAGGAAAATCAATTTATTTCTGTTTATAATTCAAGTTAAAGGGCTACTTCACTCGCACGAAAACACCCGCTCGCTATGTTAATCCTACGGGGTATTTTTTTTTTTTATTATTTAATATCTCATTTGCATTTCAGTATTTTTAAATGTTTCTTTTTATTAGATAGCTTAGGTTGATCTCTAGAAAGGCCGTTTTTTAGTTTTTCGATTTTGTTTGCACGGTTTTTTTTTTCTTTTCTTTTTAATGAGGATACTTTCACTTTCGTAACCGTGTCGAAAAATGAAAGCATCCAAATTAAAAAAACCTTTAAACAAAATCGAAAAAGTAAAAAACGGCCTTTGTAGTGATCGACCTCATCTATCCAATGCAAAACAAATCATTTAAAAATACTGAAATGCAAACGAGATATTTAAGAAAATTTCTCCCATTGGATTAACATTAGCGAATGGGTTTTTTCGCGTGAGTGAAGTAACCTTTTAAGTGAATTTGGGGAAAAGGCGGTTAAATTACACCTCAAAAGTTTTTCATTTTCATCTGTTGCTACTCACATAATGCTCTACCCTTTCTTCCTGTCAAAATATCATAAATGACAAAAAAGTGATTTTGTAGGAAATATTTTTTTTTAATACGACATACTATTGTTCTTAATTAGTGTTTTAATTATTTATATACTGTATATATACATGTGTGTGTGTGTGTATCATTCTTAGTCAGATAATGTAGTTGCTTAAAAAATTTCACGATACTTATATGTTTACAATAACACTATGCGCATTGAAAAACACCTTGTATCAAATCTGTCGTTTGAGATAATTTGGTAGGAAGGATTCGATATAACATTCAAAGCAAAAAATAAATATATAAATTACGTTTATTTATACAGCAAAAAGCTTAAAATGCGAAAAGCTTAATATACGAAAAGCTCAAAAAGCAACTAAAACATGTCCAATCTAGCATTTAACGTGCATATTTAACGTTATTCTTTTTATTCACTTTTTTTTCATTGCAAATTAATTGGATATTCATACGTATGTTTCAACAAAATTAACAAACTGGAAATTGCGCGTAAAACGTGGCAAATGAGGTGCGTTCATACTATAACTAGTTTTATAAATATTTTTTACACCGCATATTGTACTGAATGTATATTTTAGCCTTTCATCCCTTTGGGGTTGATAAAATGAGTACCAAGCTTGCTTGGGAACTAAACACCGAGGGTCTCGCGTTAGGCTGATCACCTGGCCGGGACGCATGCTGCATAGCACATCGAGGCCCAGGGTCAAGAAAACAGAGATGGGTACTGTCGGCCCAGATCCTTTATGGATTATATAGCCACAGAGTTTAGTTTTAGTTTTAGTATATTTTAGTGCACTTCATAAGTGCATATCCATTTCATTCAATTCGAAAGGCTGGAACATCATTTAAATGCACTTGAAATAATTTTTTTCCATTGGTCTTAATGTAACGGAAAACTTTTGTCTGTCGCTGTAATTAAACTATACATCCGATTTACATAAAATTCAAAATGACTCCACAAAATTTTGCAACAAATATATATTTAAAATTTCAGACCATTCGGAAGGCTGTAACATCATTAAAATGCACTTGAAATAATTTTTCCCCATTAATGTAAATGTAACTGAAAACTTTTGACTGTCCCTGAAATTAAACTATACACCCGATTTTCATAAAATTTGAAATGACTCGACAAAATTATGCAACAATTACATATTTTAAATTTCAAACGATTCGGTCGGGTAGTATTGCGCTGTTAGGGGAAAGTAGGGGAATGACGCTCAGAAGGTTAATCCAGCTCACCCAATATCTCTAAACAGAGTAGAATTGAAAACGTGCGATCGGTACCGGCACCTAGAGAACTTCATCCTAAGTTCCCAGTATTGATTTAGTGCCCGTCGGGAGGAAAGTATTTGTGTGTCCTCACGCTATTAGTTTGAAGTTGTTTTAATATAAAATTCTACAACATCTAACTTGAAGGTAGGTGTACACTCTTATTTTCAAATATTAATTTACTCATTATGTCTACAAAATATATACATTTAGCTGTACTTTCATGCTTTTATTTATTTTTGTAGTACGTTGTTACGCCAATTATAATGCATTAAAACCCAACATGGCGATAACGGGTAATGGCGTTCGCGTGGAATTCCAGAAGAAGTGTTGACAGTGGGCAACTTTTTTTAAATTCAAATTTGATGGTTGACACCACTTTTCTGAAATGGTAAAATTCCCCTGTTTTCGCCTTAATTAATATGTCATTAAACAAGAAGAATTTTACGATTTCAAAAAAGTGGGGAAAAAATTAAATATAAAAAAAGTAACCTACTATATGTCTAACACAATATGTGTAAAGTGGTTGCAAAAAGTCTGCAGTGGTGTGAACAGCCCACACAACTACATATGTGACATTTGTCTTACTTAAATGTTGTATTCAAAATCTGAGCGCAATTACTGTACCATATCGAGTATTACCGCTCAATCGATGGTTATTTAATAAAACGATAAAAAAAATTCCTAAAACTTTTATGAAAATTAGTTGATTGCAAACTGTTCCTTATGCTTTGGAGTTATACTTCGTTAATAAAATATTGATTTTTTTTTTGTCTAAATTTGACTAGCTATTCATGTTTTCTCTTAAATGAGCGCCATTCCCCTAATTTCCCCTATATGCGGACGGACAAACAGACGGACGGACTGAACGACGACTATAGGTGCTACGTATTTATATAATTACTAACGCACCTAAAAAGAAATTTCAGACTTTAAAAATCCAATTGAACTGTGGTGCTTCTTAATAAATTGTTAATTCACCTCTTTTCAATTGCTGCATATATTTTTTTTTTTTTTTTTTTTTTTTTTTTTGCTACGATTACGATTTGAATTTTACAAGTTCAAATCATACCAAAAGAAATTGGAAAATATTTAAAACCTATTAAAAATGTAGATATATCTACATTTGAAATAGGTTTTAAATACAAAAAAGGGGGGGGGGCAGCGAAATCTGAATTAGTGTTTTACGTTTTATTTCAATTTTTTAACAATATTATTTTAGCTTATTATTGCTTATTTCAACAGAATCAAAAGATAAAAAGGTTAAAAATAATAAAAACGTACCGTATTAAAACAAAAACCAAAAAATAACAACATCTTTACTTTTCTAAAGCCATTGATTTCTCGATTGGATGTATTTTCTTTTTTCCTTTTTTTTTTTTATTTTTTTTTTTTATTCCAGATGACAATGAGGGGAAAATCAAGCGGGGAGAGGAGAAAATAGACACGATAAGAAAAAAAAAAGGAAGAAATGGGAAGCAACAGCTTTAAAAGACTTAGAAAAACAGAAGTATTGCTATTTCTGTGAACACTCGAAGAAATATTTATATTTGTGTGGAAAAAGTTAGCTCTTTTTTATTAAATTACTTAGAAACTCGAACATAATAAACGCGAAGACCTTCATTCTGTTTATATTTTTGCAATGGCGTTTTAAGCACTTGGGGAGGGGGGAAGAAACGTAGTTAAAATAACTCAAGTACGACAAAATATAAATGAAAAAAATCTAACTGCCAAAAATGACTGAAAAGGCAATAAAAATTACATCAAAAGCCATCTGATTTCAAATTAATAGACTGAAACACATAGCGCAAAGCCTGATGTAGACTACACGGAGAAAAACGGTGAAATTTAACTTTATTTGCTTTCTGTTTAACTTTCAAAAGTGTATATCTTATGATAATATTAAGCGGATAATTTCAAAATTCAAATCATACTAAAAAAATTTGGAAAATATATTAAACTTATTTAAAATGTAGATACAGATGTAGAGAAAAGAGGACAGCAAAATCAGCAATGAAAAGGTATGCTTCAACATTGAATTAGTCTTTTTCGTTTTCATTCAATATTTTAACAATATTCTTTAAGCTTATTAGAAATTTGTTAGGAAACGAATATTGTTCTTTTTATTCTTATATTGGTATGATATTTATAAAACTTTTCGTCTGATAATTTTATGTCTCGTTCATGTTTCAGAATTACAAACAATCCGAAACGAACGTGAACTAATAGAGGCTGTAAGACATACATACGTATTTACATAACTTGATGAAAAAAAACTAATATCTTTTGGCATGTGCAGATAAGAAAAATGTATGTAATTAATTTAATTAGCTAAAATATTTCTAATAATTAATCGATTACTTTTAATTACTCTTTTCATGTATTTCAAACGAAATCTAAATGAATCCATTTAAAATTAATATTAGGTTGAGCAAAAAGTTCTGGGAAATTTCTAATTTAACCCCTTAACGCTCGAATTAAATTACGGTTTAAAAATTCAAATTTCTTATTGGCACCACTTTTATGAAAAAGAAATATTCACCTTATTTAATGACAGGTAAAACGATACTAAAATATAGCCAATTTCACTATTTTATAAAACTGGTGGGAATCAAACAATTTGAGTAAAAGACATAGCCCGTGAATATGACGGGAGCGAGAATTAAGGGGTTAATAGTTACCAGAATTTGTATCGTATATAGGAGTACTAGTGGTATGTATATCTATAGGAGTTCAGGAATTTCGGCTCCAAACAAAATGCCTACTAATAAATATGATTTGCGTGTGTTGATTCAGCATTATTGGAGAAAAGGTCTAACGATTCTGAAAGCCGTCGATGACATTAATGAGGGTGAAGTGGGGCGACAAACGTACTTCCAGCAATTTCGGAATCTGGCAGCACGATGGCAGAAAATTCGTAGACTATGATGGACTCTACTTTGAAGAATAGTCCTTGTTGCTTTTGTCGTTAATCTGCGCATAACAAAACAACTTTCACAAATTTCTCAGAACTTTTTGCTCAACCTAGTATAAGGTAAACGCACCAGCAGTGGGCCACTTAAAGACATTTACCTAAGTATTATTAAAGTGTTAGGGAATTCCAAAGTATATATATATTTTTACCGTAATCCTAAACTCCATATATCAGAATAAACATTCAAAGTTTCAAAATATATTATTCGGAACAAATGAAAAATAAAAAAATGTTACTTCCTTCTATGTTCTACTAATAGGCATAGTAAATTCCGATGCATGAATTTTTGAGTTTTCGACTCACACAACAAATTGCAGTGTAATAGAGTATATCAACAGCAGTTTATTTCGAAATAATACATAATAATAAAGAAAAATGTTTTTAATAAAATCTTATCTCTTAATGAAATCTCTAAGAATTTGTCAAAAAAACCTATTTTTGAAGACACTCTAGAAAATAAATACCTAGCAGAAAAAAGTATTTTTTCCAAACATTTTATGGAAAGTTAACATTTAAGAATGTCAGCCAATCAGATTCCTTTTAGTCGTTTTTCAGAAATGCATTTTGTGTTTGTTTTTAAACTTTAAAAATTAATACCTCACTATAGGTGCATTTACTTTACATTTTTCATTTAAAAGTTATTTTTAATGTACATAGCAAAACTTTTCATGTTTTTCTTTAACTTTTTTCCACCTATCCCTAACATAAAAGACACATTCGTGAAATCTGCAAAGTTTACCTATGTAATTTAGAGAATTCGAAGCTAGGGAAGAGAAAAATAAAGAAATCATGAATTATATCACGTTTCATTGCCACAAATTCATATTTTGTCAAATCATCCCATATTTTTCCTTTCTGTATGCCAAGAGCCATTAGCTGATAAAACAGAATCTTACTGTGTATCATGTAACAAGATAATGACATTAGTTCTAACCAATCTTTCCCCACGAAATACATTTATTTCAGAAAATATTATTTAATCGAATATTATCTTAACTAGATTACTTTACAGAAAAATATCATTCATATCCTTTAGCAGAAGATTGAAATATTTCTTCAACAAATGTGGGACTCCTAGATAATGGATTTCCTTGATTATAATTCGTGTTTAGTGATATTGCCCGGAATAAAATTATTTTATTACATTTCAATAATACTGTATATGAAATATAGCATTTTGCAGAACTATATTTAATTTTCAATATTTCAATCTTAAATATTTTTTATTGACAAATAAATAAATAAGTTTCAAACACTTACTTAATAGTCCAGGCAATAGGGATTTTATTTTGCAAAATTAATGGTAGTTTAGGAAATCGGCTTACTTTATGTTTTTTGGGTCGCTGAATCCGAATTTGTAACTTCCCACCAAAATTTCCACCGGCAGCCCTTCCAAATTTTGGTAAAATGGCCCCCAAAAAAGGTTTTTATAAAAAAAATCATTTTATTTTGTTGTTTTAGGAAAAAAGTGTTTTGGAGGGAAGTTAAAAATTCGGATTCAGCGACCCAAAAACTTAAAGTAAACCTTATAGGGAAAGCTCGGAGGGGAGACGGGAGGGCGAATGTAAACGATGTGAGTGGTTAAGTGGAATTGCGCAACTTAGTCCACGCAGCACCGCGGCGCATGTTTCGAGCTCAGATTAAAGAACTAACTAAAAGAACTAAAAGAACTAAAGTCTTCTTTCCTGTGTCTGAGGTTTCGAGGCTGATCCCCCCCACCGCATTCATCCTACGTCATAATGTCATATATCATATTTGTTGCAAATTTTGTCTACTTTCTGAATTTCTAGATACCTTTTCCCTAAAACAATAAAAAAATGGATTTTTTTAATAAAAACCTTTTTTTGGGGGGGGGGGTGCATTTTACCTAAATTTGGGGGTGTTGCCGGGGGAAATTTTGGTGAGAAGTTAAAAATTCGGATTCAGCGACCCAAAAAACATATAGTAAGCCTTTTTCCAGAACTACCATTAATTTTGCTAGGTAGAGCCCCTATACGGTCTCCATTGCCTGGATTATACGTGCAAATCAAACATTTAATTTTGTTACCTTTAGATAAATTTACAGACAGGGATGTAGTAGAGTATAAACGTTGAATATACGCCGTATACCTGCTGGATTTTTTAAAGAAGCTCCGTTATACCCTCTGTTTCTAAACTAAAGCTAAAGCATATTCTCTTAACATGACCTTCATGCATTTAGCGTATACCCACTGCTTTTTATGCGACTACAACACTGTTTACAGAGATTAAAGTAAGACAAAAAAAAAGGGAGAAAATATACACTATAGGATAAAAGTTATTATCTAGTGACTCACCAGCACTCAAATACTTAGATAGATTTTTTTTTTATTTTAAAACATACATCATTATTTAAATTTAAGTGAAATAAATATTAAACTGTTTTATGTAATATTCTTCATTTTTTTCACTTCTTTTATTTCTCGGACTATTCTTTAGCATATTATAATTGAAAATAAATTAAGTAAGAAAGCTATCTTAAACTTTATAATATTATTTGTATCTTTTTGAACCTTTTTCATTCTATATTTATATATTAATTTAAGTCCCGTTTACTAATTTACCCATAAACTTATGAATGAGATATCTAAAATAGGTAGATACCTATAATCGCATTCCATTCAATTTCACTGGATTATTTTCATATGTGCATTTTAGAAACTGTTGAAATCTCTTACTTAGTATTCACAGTTTTAGAAAATCGTGACACACAATAGTGACGAGATTCTTCTGCCTTCAAAGAAGAGTTTTGAGTTATTAATAACAATATATAGCTAACAATAATATTCTATAAGTTCTTATCAAAATATGGCATGCCTTAAACATTACGAGATCGATTATTTAGGGTGACTTCACTTAAACTTTTAAAAAAGACAAATGTTTCTTAATCTATGAAAATAAAACCAGGTGCGAAAAATACACAGTAATCTCTTCAGAGTTACTCCCGATTCCGAAAACCGTTCTTTATTTGTAGAAATTTTTAAACAAATATATTTTCGAGATTTATGGAAGCGTTCATAAAAACAAAGTTTCTCTCTTTGCAACTAATTTTCGGAAGTGCTTCCGATTAACTTTTACAGTGCATTATAAAGTTTTCTCAACCTAGAATATAGATTGTTTTCAATGATATCAATTCTCAAGTACAAATTTTCACGTTCAAGAAGTATACAGGCCAAACATTATACTGCTATGAATTTATTTTGTCAAATATGATCAATTAATATCATTAACACTAACGTTAAAATTAATATTATTTTGTTATTTTTGATGTATAAATTCAATGATGCAACAGAAAAAGTTTAATTGATAATTAAAATGATTCAAAAAATAGATAAAAAGTGCAGGCAAACCTTTTCGAAAATCAGTGGTAGTAAAAGAAGTCTTATTTTTACAAATGATTCTTCAAATCTCGAAAATATGTTGGTTTCTGAGGTTTCTAATGATAAAGAGCGCGTTTCGGAATCATGGGTAATGAAGAACTTATTATATATTTTAGTTCTTAGTTATATTTTCTTAAATTTAGAAAAATTTGTCTTTTTTTTTACAGTGTGAAGAGAATAAGCAATATAAAATTCGACTACGTATAGTGTTATGACTGTATTTAATTTTCAATATTCAAATGTATATATCGTGCACATATTCACAGATCAAAGTTCATTAATAAAATCTTGTACAAATTGGAGCATAAAAGCTGTTGTAAGACTTTTGTATTTTATAAGACTTAAATAAGTAATTAACTTATAGAAATAATTATAATTAGTTATTTAATTATTTAATGCTAAATTATTAAATTTCATTTATTTATATACCTTTTAATAAGGTTTTATCCTTTGATATATCTGATAAATCTTCGATGTCGCCGGTATGGAATTTTCTGCTTTCGGAATTAAAAATAAATAAAAATAAAATAAAATAAACAGCCAGGCATCGCACATCGATAGAAAACTATAATTTTCCAAGCCTTCGAAATGCAAAGAAACTAGAAATAAATCTTTTTCATACAATAAAAGTCATTGTAATCATGGATTATAGAAATATTTGTTAATTTTAGCATTTTCTTTCAAACTTCCACCGCTTTTCTAATTTTATGTACCTTTATTCATCAGAATTTTTACAACTCAATTAATTATCATTATTCGAAAGGATTCATAAGAAGGTACTTATGTGTTAACTAAAAAAAATAGCATTCAATGATCAAAATACAAAAGAATGTTAAGTTACAAAAAAAGCAATTGACAAATCAGGAAATTGTGATTTTGTAATAAGGAAAATTCATTTTAAAAACAATAAGTTACACTAATTTCTATTTCTTCTTTATACGTAATTATAATAGAACATGGAATTAAATTTCGTCTTTTAGTTGCTTTACATGCACTTGCTTTTTCATTATTTACCTAAACATGCCGACTTTAATTTAGATACATTTTATTTTTCTCGATAAAATTCGATTACTTTCTTCGAGTTTGTTTAAAGTGGAATTCTCTATTGGTTTGCCTTAAGAATACAGAAAGTTGGTTAATTTCATTATGAACTTTTTAGATTTTTTGTAACTTTTAACCATAAAGATTTCCTAGGGCATTTTCTGTACAATTACAAGGCAATTTTATACTCGAATGAATTGAGAAACATGAAAAAGGAGTCGAAGATTATTCATACAAGTTAATGCCCTGTGGAATAGATGAATTGTTCACAGCGGATGTATTGTTCCATAGAGAATTTAAGAATTTTCTTCAAAACTCTTTCTTTTCTTTAATAATCGACAAAGAAATATATTTGTTTACCATTTGGATCCAAGATCCGAAAGAAGAATGTGAATAAGTTACTCGTGAAATTACAACATACGCAGTATTTGACATTTTTAATTCTGTATAGAATTTAGCAAGTAACATATTATAAACATAGAAGTTTATCAAGTTACATAATTTAAATTTTGCAATCTGCTGTAAAAAAAGGGTAAATTCACAAGTATTTAACGTATAATTTTACGGGAAATGCTACTTTTTGAAAATATATCATCAAATCCTTTAAATTTAATTTATAAAGTCGAATTTTGGAATACTGGCGTGTTTTTACCTAATGGCAAAGCCTGACTTTTTCATAGTCTTCTTCATTAATCTCTGCAGCCGGGCATTCTTCTTAATTTTTCTTGTATATTTTTTTTACAGTGGACAATGAAGGAAATAGATTAAGGGAGCAGATGAAACATCGCACAAATACTGGTGATAAAACACAATTAAATAATAAAACATTGTATAAATCACTATAAAAATATAAACACACACAGGGCAAGTTTCGAACTAAAAAATTATAACAGCCCGTCATTAGCTGAAGTAAACACGCATCCGTAAGGGGACAAGGTCAGAAATATTGACGTTGGTCATAAGGAGACAAGGTTTTGTGATCTTGCAAATTTACGGACGTGTGTTTATTTCGGCTGATGACAAGCTGTTATAATATCCAGCTCGAAACGCGTCCTGTGTGTTTTTATATTTTTATAGCGATTTATACAAAAATGTATTATCTAACAGACGTTTTAATTCCATGATTTCGGAAATCTCTTAAGGTAACATAATTTAATGTATACAAAAAGCTTACTTAAGTTTTAATGTCATTTATGCTCCATTTTCCAGGCAACCTCTTAAAGTAACATATTTTAACATAACATTTATAAAAAGATTACTTAAGTTTTAGTACTTCTCTTTGAAGTAAATAGACTAAGTGGATAAACACAGGGGAGAAATCAATTAATAAAATTAATGTTTGTGTTCCAGTATCTCTGCAACCTAGTTTTATTAAAAAAATTGTGATTATTTATATTTTTATCGTTTTCTTTTCTTTGAAAATCAACTTCTGATAGTAACGTTAATTAAGAAAAAAGAATAACCAAAATATTTTTGGTTGGAAAATTGCGTGATTGCTGAATTTTTTATTTTCATTTCCTGCCTGACAAAAATTTTAGATTAGTTATTTACAAAGCAATTTAAATATATATATATATATATATATATATATATATATATATATATATCGCTTCAATAGTTCAATAGCTCTTGGGAAAAAAGACACAGAAATATTTTTAAATGTGAATTTACAGAAGAAAACATCAAAGATTCCATAGTCATAGCTTCTAGTGACATTTGCTTGACCGAAAAATCAGCTTAGTTCTGTCTATGATTCACGTTTTTCTGCTATTTCATTCACGCGAAAATATCCGCTCGCTAATGTTAATCCTATGGGAGAATTTTTTTAGCATTTGCACTTCAGTAATTTATTTTTATTTTTATTTCATTTTTTATGCATTAGATTAGATAGGTTGATCTCTAGAAAGACCGTGTTTTAGTTTTTCAGTTTTCATTGCAATATATATATATATATATATATATATATATATATATATTTTTTTTTTTTTTTTTTTTTTTTTTTTTAATGAGGATACTTTAACTTCCGTAAACCGGTTCGAAAGTGAAAATTTCCAAATAAAAAACCTGTAAACAAAAGTGAAAAAGTAAAAAGGGCCTTCCTCATCTATCCAGCGCGAAAAAATCATTTGAAAATATGAAAATGCAAACGAGATATTTAAAATAAATTCTCCCATAGGAATAACATTAGCGAGCGAGTGTTTTCGCGTGAGGGAAATAAACTGTTAAGCAAAATTAAAGAAACGACGGTTAAATTGCATCTTGCAGGTTTTTCACTTTCAGCTGTAGTCACTTCCTTAATTCTGATACCCTTTTTCCATAAAATTTATAGAAAGAACCCTTCCCGTCAAAATGTCATAAACGACAAAAAAGTGATTTTGTAGGAGATATTTTTTAATCCGTTTTTCTATTGTTCTTAATTAGTGTTTTAATTATTTATATAGTACTATATATATATATTGAGAGAGATAACTATTACAAACCTATGCAAATTATCATCAACAATTGTGAATATACATATTATAAATGAATTTTTATGAAAATTTATAATGATGTATTAACCTTTATAAAATTCTTTAACCCCTTAACGGTCACTTAGAATTACTTTTTAAAAATTCAATTTGCTTATTGCCTCCAAATTTTTGAAAAGAAATATCCACCTTATTTAATGACGGGTAAAATGATACCAAAATAAAACCAATCACACTATTTTATAAAACTGGTGGGAATCAAACAATCTGAATAAAAAACGCAGCTCATGAATATCGAGAATTAAGGGGATCGAGAATTAAGGGGTTAAAACAGATCATCACAACAAGTGGGACAAGGAATTGAAAATGCCCAATCCACCATATAATTAATCCAAATCTATAATTAATGACAAACCACGTTGCTAACACCCCCCATAGCAGGATCACAATACACTTATCAGAATAAAAATGTCAATAAAAATAGTAATATGAAACTTGTAAAGCATAATGTACAGACAAAGTAGCATATTATTACATTATAGTGCTTCCCTCTACCAATATACAAATATCGAAATAAGAAATAGCAAAAGATCAAAATATTTAATGCAGCATCTGAATAATTAATTGAAACCATTAAATATTAATAAAAAGATAGAAAATTTGGACATTATCATAAGTGTTTGGCAAGAAAATAAATGAACAGATAAATTAATAAATATAATAGCAGAGTAACATATTTCGATTTAATTATTAATTATGTTTTTAATTTTTAAGTGACTAGGGGGCTCTGCCCCCTACGAGCTACGCTCGTCAACCCCCGTTCAGACACCGCAGACTCTAAAAGTACGCTAATTGGATCGGCTTTAAAAAGATTTCGGAAGATTGAATTATAATTTAAAAAACAGTGGCGATCTCCCTATAAACGGATTTCTATTCATTTCTCTTTGAATGGGGAATTTTAAGGCCAAATCCGCTGCCGTACTACTTGATGAACCCGTCGACCAATTTCGCCAAATTATATAAATCGCCAAAGCACTCGCCAATTATACAAACTGACATAATATTTATTTTAAATAACGAAAGAACAAATAAATTAGTGCAACATTAATAAAAATACAAATAAAACGTCGAAATAAAAATAACTTGATGACGTAGACACGTGTAACTTGCTTAAAGTCAAGTTAATGTGACATTTACGATCAACCATTCTTGGCATTTAATCTTATAGTTTGGCGAATGATAGATTTTTGGTCGACGGGATAACTAAGTAGTACCAAAAATACATATGTCAATTGCTGTTTTCGTCTTTGACGTAGACACGTGTAACAACATTTCAAAATATGCTAATGTAAAAGGAATTAAGTAAACAGAGTCTTTGTCTCCCGGTATTTTTTAACAAAGCGAAAAGAAAGTTCTTTTAAATAAGACTTTTTAAAATAATCGTTTTTAATCTGACGTAATTTTGACCAAACTATTCTTTCTCTTTTTAATATTCACGTGAAAATACTTGTATTAGAAATGAAATATTATTTGAGCTTTCCTAACAAATATAGTTGAAAAGTATCCGCTCAAAATATCAAATAAATGTCTAGCGTAATTTCTGAATTTAAAGCTTTTTGCAATATTATTTTGTATTCATTTTATGTAATAACTGTAATGTGACGTAAATATGACGTAATTTCTCCTATTTAAGAATTCTAACGCATGTTAATAAATATATTATTTTACAAATTCCTTTCTCTCTTAAAATTCACGTGTAATTATAGTTTTTATGACGTAATTTTTAATAAGTTCCTGCTTTTTGTTCATAATTATTTAATTCTAATTCCAAATGTTTTTTTCTGTTTATAATAGTCACGTGTAAATAAATTTTTAATTTATTTACAAGTATAAATATTTTTTTTTGAAGCAAACATTATTGTTTCCACTGTTTATACAGTTGGCAACAGTTTAAATTAATATCACTTTCTAAAATTCTCTAGAAATTTCTCTAGAAATGCTGAAAATTTGAATTTGAAATAGAAATAAAACCTCAAAAAATTAGTCAAATTAAAAAAAGAAAAACAGTCTGCACACCGGGAACTTCAAACGTATAAAATTATCTAAAAATGATTAAATTCCTATGAATAGTTTTTGCTCCTATAAAACTTTTTTAGTGGAACGATTTTGTCCAACTTTAGCATTAAATATCTCTTAAAATAATTCTTCGATTTGAAAACTGTCTGCATCAGCGTGTTTATCAAACATTTCTGTATCATACTACCGATTTTCATATTTTTGTATGCATTATTTTTCTTAATATTAACGAAGAAAGACCTCCTGTCACAAAAAATTCAAAACCGGCGGCGGCGGTAGTTACTTTTTTTTAGAATAGAGAGATACTTTGAGATCATAAATGTGCAGCTTCAAATGGAATTTCTTAAGAATGGTATCAGATAATTATAAAAGTAGAAATCATATTGATTATACAGTAAGAAAATGCGCAATTGCAGCTGTAATCTAAGGCTAATGTCAGACGAACGTCTTTTTCCACACTTTTTCGCTTTTAGTGCCTCCTTACACCTAGCATGTGTAGGTGGGCACTAAAAGCGTCTGACATTAGCCTTAGAGTATAATATTTATCAGATTGCTAAAGCTAAAAATTTAGCTAACCAATGTTACATATTTAAAAATATATAAGGTACCATAATAATAAGAAATAATATTTAAAAAAGAATTTTTGACAATTCAGAATGAAAAAAATATCATAATATATCATAATAGACTTACATTCATAATTACAGGCGCTTTTGCAGCATAATAAGATAGATAGATAGATATCATTCCTTGTCACATAATTGCTTAAAAATTTCCAGGATACTTATATGTTTACAATAACACTATTCGCATTGAAAACTCATTGTATCAAATTTGTTGGGAAGGGTTCAATATAATATTCAATCCAAAAAAAAAAAAACTTTATTTAAATTATTTTTATTTATATTGCAAATAAATATACGAAACCTTAAAAACAATTGAAGTATGTCTAATCCAACATTTAACGTTGTTTTTTATTAAATTTTATTATTTTAATCGCCAGTTAATTCAAAATAATTTTATTCATACGTATGTTTCAACGAAACAGAAAATAAATTGTAGACTTTAAAAATCCAATTGAACTGTAGTGCTTCTTAATTATTTATTAATTCATCTTTTGCCAACTAATTTTTTTTATTTTTTGTCTACGATTACAATTTGAATTTCACAAGTTCAAATCACACTAAAAGAAATTGGAAAATATATGAAACCTATTAAAAAGGTAGATGCAGAAAAAAGGGCAGCAAAATCAAAAATTAAAAAGTTTGTTTTAATATTGCATTAGTCTTTTTCATTTTATTTCAATTTTTTAACAACATACATTCAGCTTATTATTACTTCGTTCAATAGAACTAAAAGACAAAAGCTTAAAAATAATAAAAACATATGCTATTAAAACAAAAACAAAAAATGACAACATCTTTACTTTTCTAAAGCCATTGATTTCTCGATTGGATAGGTTTTCTTTTTTCTTTCTTTTTTTTTTTTTTTTTTTTTTTTTTGTATTCCAGATGACAATCTGAGGAAAATCAAGCGAAGAGAGCAGAAAATAGACACGACAAGAAAGAAAGGAAGAAATGGAAAGCAACAGTTTTAAAAGACTTAGAAAAACACAAGTATTGCTATTTCTGTGAACACTCAAAGAAATATTTATGTTTGTGTGGAAAAAGTTCAGCTCTTTTTTATTAAACTACTTAGCAACTCGAACATAGTAAATACGAAGGCTTTTATTCTGTTTATGTTTTTGCAATGGCGTTTTAAACAATTGGGAAAAAGAAACTTAGTTAAAATAACTCAATTGTGATAAAATATAAATGAAAAAAAAATCTAACTGCCAAAAAAAAAGTTACTGAAAAGGCAATAAAAATTACATTAAAAGCCATCTGATTTCACATTAATAGATTTAAATACATAGTGCAAAGCCTGGTGTAGACTACACGGGAAGAAACTGTGAAATTTAACTTTATTTGTTTTCTGTTTAATTTTCAAAAGTGTATATCTTACGATAGTATTAAGCAGGTAATTCCAGAAGTTCAAATCATACTAAAAGAAATTGGAAAATATATGAAACCTATTAAAAATATAGATATAGATGCAGAAAAAGGAGGGCAGCAAAATCACAAATAAAAAATTATGTTTCATCATTCAATTAATCTTTTTTGTTTAATTTCAATTTTTTAACAACATTCTTTTCGCTTAGTAGAAATTTGTTCAAAAACAAAAATTGTTCTGCTTATTTTTATATGAGTACGGTGTTTGTAAAACCTTTCATCTGATAATTTCGTTTTTGATTAATGTTTCAAAATGACAGACAACCCAAAACGAACGTCAACCAAGAACTTCATAGAAGCTGTAAGACACACCAATGAGACATACATACGTATTTACAACTTTATAAACAACTAATATCTGTTGGCATGCGCAGTTAGGTTAAAATGTATGTAGCTTCCTTAATAAGATAAAGTACTTATATTATTTAACCGATTACTTTGATCAGAATTCAGTTTGTCCAACTGAGCAAAAAAATGCTCAAACCGGGACTCGAACCAAGAACCCTTGACTTGCACTGTTAATGCTCTAGCGTTTGAGCTGCTGGTGCTGACAATCGGCGGGCATATTTTGATCAGCTAAACTTATTGGTGTTAACATCTGGTCTGCCAAGTAGACAGCTCAACAGAATAAGCCGCACGCAATGGAACCCCATTTAAACGATGGGTAAGTAACTACATTATTATTTTCTAACTCAATCATATTGTTTGGTAAAGTTATTATGCGAATGCATGTGGTAACTAAAAATGTAAGTCAAGGGTTCTGGGTTCGAGTCCCGGCTTGGGCATTTTTTCGCTCAGTTGGAAAAACTGAATTCGTATGATAACTTTACCAAGCAGTATGGTTGAGTTAAAAAATAATAGTGATTACTTTTAATCAGTATTTCCATGTATTTCAAAACAAATCTAAATGAATCCATTTAAAATTAATTTATGTACTTTTTTTAACATTTTACAAGATAGTTAAAAAGTGTTTATGAATTCGGTTTGTCGGACCGTCTGACTGTCTGTCTGTCTGTCCAGGCTCGCATACACGCTCGCTGCAACTCGCATAAATATACTCTGATTTTCCTGCAATTGATATATGCAAATGATGTTTACCACGACGTCCTGTTCGGAATTACATATAAAGTATGTAGCATCAAGAGTTCATTTACATGGGCTCTCAAAAGAATTCTGTTACATTATGGCCAATGGGGGAAAAACGTTTGCAGTGTATTTTAATGACATTACGCTATTTCAAATGTATTGAAATTGATATAAATCACTAAATTTCACTGCAAGATATAGAATAGGGCGTTCATAGAATTTACAGGGATACAAAAAAGTAATCGGTTACAGTACTGTGTTTGAGCAATAATTGCTTGAAGTATGTTTCCAATTTCGATATGTGCTTTTAAGGGGGTCCGGGACACATTTTCAAAAAAATTTTATTTTTTGAGTTAAAATTTTGAAATTTTTTGTGATGGTTAACCATATCATATGTAAACAAAATCGCATGATAAAACTTCTCATAATTTTTTTAAAAAAATTTAAATTTTAAATTTTGTTAAAAAAGTGGGGTAGTTTAAAATCGTTATAACTCGAAATATTATTTATAGAATTTCAATTTTTTTTTCATTTAAATAAACTGAAATATATAAATTTTAATTTAGAGCCAGCATTTTAAAAAATATTATATTTTTTTAAAAATTAAAAATATTTAACGAAAAAATTACAAAAAAAAGTGGTGTAACTTTAAAAAAAAAAAAAAAAAAAAATCATATTTTCAAAAGTAAATATATTTTTTTAATATGCTGGCTCTAAAGTAAAGTAAAATAATTGAAAAAGATATGTTTCGAGTTTCAACCCTGTATCTTTAACGATTCTCGAGTTATAAGAGTTTAAATATGAGAAATGGTGAAAAAACCTATCATGAAAAAAAACGCAATTTCACAAGAACTCGTTTCCTTGATAATCATAGCTTGAAAGGCAGATTTTGAAAACAAACCAAAAAGAAAAAATTAATATTTCCTGTTCTAATTAAGATAGAAACATGATTTAAACATCATTTTAAGAAGAAAACGGCAGAAAAATTTTTAATTCAATAAAAAAAATGAAAATTTGAAGATTTTTGTGTCCCGGACCCCCTTAAATTTAACTAATGTTTTGAATGTTACTTGTTGTGTATAAATTCTGTACCTCGTATACAGGATGCACAATGGAACTCACGTACCATTCTCCTTATTAATTTAAATTGCTGAATTTTCAACTGCGGTATGTATTTCCCAACTGAACTAAATTTTTCCATTCATGTAGTTTCTAGATACAAATCTATATGGCTGTCACATACTAATGTATATACTGGCTTGCTCAAAGGATTCGATAATTTTCCGACTGTAGTTGGGAATTGCTCGAGTTGGGTTTTCAAATGTATATATTACGCATTTCCAAATGGTTCAATAGACATCATAATTCAACTTATTAAACTGTGATGTTTGTTACATTACTTTGAATATGTTGGAAAGTTTTTCATAATCTATGCTTGACGCATGATTTTTTTCTTTCTTCTTTCAGTTAAAAGTTTTTCTTAATGTAAAAATTTTCATGTTTTTCTTTAACTTTTTTCCATATATCCCTAACATAAAAACACATTCGTGAAATCTGCGAAACTTTACCTATGTAATTTAGAGAATTTAAAGCTAAGGAAGAGAAAAATAAATAAATCGTGAATTATATCACGTTTCATAGCCACACATTCATATTTTATCAAACCATCTCATATTTTTTCTTTCTGTATGCCAAGAGCCATTAGCTAATAAAACAGAATCGCACTGTGTATCATGTAACAATAAGATAATGACATTACTTCTAACCATTCTTTCCACACGAAATACATTTATTTCAGAAAATATTATTTAATCGAATATTATCTTAACTGGATTACTTTTCAGAAAAATATCATTTATACCCTTTAGTGGAAGATCGAAATATTTCTTCAAGAATTGTGTGGTTCCTAGAAAATGGATATTCTTGAATATAATGCGATTTTAGTGATGCTGCCTGGAATAAAATAATTTTATTAGATTTTAATAATACTGTAAACGAAATATAAACAGCATTTTGCAGAACTATATTTAAGGTTCAATATTAAATATTTTTTATTGACTAATAGATAAATAAGTTGCAAGCATTTCTTAAATACAGTCGTGGAAAAAAAGCAAACACCCCCTACTACCCCTGCAACAAACTATTGTAGAGAAAGTTATTGATACCAAACAATTGGAAATAAAGACTATTCTTAAATGATATACATAAAATTTGCTTAGGGCGCATCTATATATCAAAATGAAACCAAACTTTTTTTTTAATAGCAATACCCATGTTTAACACCATAAATAAATTCTACACCCTTCAATTAGCCTAAAATTTTCATGTATCTCGTACAATTAGTTTCAGAGAAATTAATTATTTTAAAATGAGAATATTTTAGGGTCTGTATCCAAACTAAAGTTCGGTACTCGATTGTTGAAGTGCTACAGAATGACTATAAATGTTCGAGAATTCGCATAAAGCGGGACATAATAAATATAAATCTATCAAAAAATTTGTAGTTGCAATTCATATTTTTTTCGAATATTAATTTCATAAATCACAATGTATTCCTAATTAATGTATTTTTTCTTGCCAATATGACCATTTCATTCGCTTAATGTGTTTCGTCTATTACCAGCATAAATATTTCAAAAAAATGAGTAAGATATATTTTTTTCAAATCATGTTTTTCTGCACATCATAGACGGCCCCTTAAACCATCATTTTGACATTTTTTAATTATAATTCGAAAACTTCTTGGAAGAAAAATTTTAAATTGAGAATTCGCTTCAAACAGGACATAATAAATATAAATCTATCAAAAAAATGTAAGTTGTAATTCATATTTTTTTCGAATATTAATTTCATAAATCATATTATAAAATTTTTAAATTTACAAATTCAATATATTTATGTTTGAGTTCTTTACTATTATAACCACACTAAAAATATCAGATTAGGATTATAATTTCAGGAGATATCAATAAAAACATGAAAATGTAATTTAACATTAGAAGCTCTAAATTTTGAATGTTTATAATTCAAAAACGTATCATCCAAATGACTTAAAATTTCGTTTCTAGACATAGTTTGAACCGAAGATTTAAAATATATTGTCCAAATTGGGTATTGCTATTGAAAATACAAAGTTTGGCCTGGTTTTGATTTGTAGATGCCCCCTAAGCAAATGTTATGTACATTATTTAAAAGAATACTTTATTTCCGATCGTTTGTTACCAGTAAATTTCTTCTATTATAATTAGTTGCAGAGTTAGTAGGGGATGTTTACTTTTTTTCTATGAATGTCAAAATCAAACATTTAATTTTCTTACCTTTAGATAAATTTACAGAGCTTATGCTCAAACAAAAAAGGAGTATTTTAAAGGAAATATACATTAAACGATAAAAGCCGTTATCCATTGACTCAATAACACTCAAATATTTAGGGGGGGGGGGTAGCCCCGGTACGGTATGCTATTTCTTTCTCCCAGCTTACATTTTGTGTTGTCTCCAAAAAATAACGTTACCTTACAGAAGCCAGCCTTAAAGCAAAGCAGTACGATTAAATACTCTATAGCAATTTTTTTAACTTCTAAGCATCGCACATTTTCAGTTTTTATACCGTCGTATTGGGAAAAAAAAAGTACCTTTAAACGCAATTTGTTTGAAAACTGCATCTCCATTTATTTTTGAAATATTATTATTATTATATTTTTTTGTAGTTTTTGGAGCTATTTGCTTATTATTGGCAACGGATGTATTCCATTTCTGTAGAAAGTGAAGAAAAAATTGTTGTAAAATATTAATTATATATTTTTGTTGCCCTTTTTTCATAACAACCGAAAGAAAATGTAATTGTAATGCGTGCTATTTTGAAAAAATATAAACGAATGATTTCTATTAAAACATGGAGTTATTGTAAACTATATTTAATTTTAAGTATCTATATTAATGTTACGAACAAATGAAGGCCTATGAATCATTAGATAGCCTCTTTTTGTCGAGTTTCTTTAATAACGGCATCTTTTTGCTGCATTTGTGTATTATTTCGCGATAGTGACGTCCTATGCTTACTTTACATTAGATGTTTAAGAGTGGATCGTAAGTGTGGAATTCTTAAGCAGATGCGAATGGCGTCATTTTACATAAAATAAAAGCGTATGCTATAAGTCTTAAAATTGAAATGTGTTTTGTACTATTTATATATACATATATTTTTTTTTTTCGTCGGGAGCGACACTAAATTCTGAAAACGCAAAATTCCTGTTTTCTAGTGTTTTTTTTTTTTTTTTTTTTTTTTTTTTTTTTTTTTTTTTTTAAGGCTTATATCATTATTTAAATGTAAATAAAATAAGCATTAAAATGTTTTATGTAATATTCTTCATTTTTTTACTCATGTTATTTGTCGTACTTTTCTTTAGTATATTATAATTGAAAATAGATTTGAAGTAAGAAAGCTATCTCAAGTATTATAACTTTTTTTTCGAACTTTTTTCATTGTATAATTATTTATTTATTTAGATCTTGTTTAGTAATTTACCTACAAACTTATGAATAGGATGTCTGAAATCGATTGACACCTATAATCTCATTCCTTTCAATTTCACTGAATCATTTTCATAAGTCCATGTTTTAGAAAATCATGACATAGATTAGTGACAAGATTCTTTTGTCTTTTAAGAAGAATTTTGAGTTATTAATGTCAATGTACAACTTTTATTCTATAGCTTCTTATCAAAATATGGCATGCCTTAAACATTAAGAGATTTATCCTTTAAGATGAGTTCACTTGCACTTTAAAGCTAGTCGGATGCGCCAATCCCAAAACTTACTTCTTTCTCATACATGTTAATATTTCAAAAGGTTGTTAAACATGTTAATACTTCAATGTTATTACTTCAATATTTCACCAACTTTGATTTCCATCTTACATTTCTGCTCCACTTTACTAATCGGAGTAAAAACGAGTTTATCTCAATTATAATGTTTAATAAAATCAATATTTTTCGTTATTCTGTTGTACATCAGCTGCTTGAGAATCGCCGGGTTATTTGGATACGAATTGCCCGTCGCTGCATGAACAGCTAATGTACAAAAGAACTATGAAAAATCCAGGAAAATCTGATGGACATAAATCAAGCTAAATAACTGTGCTAAAGATAATTTTTTCAGTTACATAAATAATACGTCGTTTCAACTCAGCCATAAATCTCTTCAAATGTATTTAACCTTTAAAATCCTTTGATAAAGATAATGACTTGTTGAGTGACTGCATTAAGACTCATATACTACATTAAACTGATTTATTATTATTATTATGATATTATTATTACAATTATTATTACAGATTTATTATCTTATAATGTAAACATCTTATTCATTCTCAACATGTAGTTTATCCAGAGAAGAGGCATGTAAAATGCTCTCTCTTTTTTACAATTTAAACAATGTGAATTAAATAGCTTAAAGTGTTACCGCTGCTTATTCATTTGATATAACAAGTATTCAACAATATTTTTTGTCAAAGGAGGTTATAAAGAGTGGTTGATTAAAATTAAGATAACTAATATATATGGGATCAAAACAAAGTGTGGATTTACACCGAAATGGATAAGTATCCTGAAGAAGGGTAAGTCCCAATTTACAATTTATCACTTACTCACGCCTTTTTATTGGGATTCAAATCCCAACAAAATCGCTATTACAGCGCCTCCTTCCGGCGGATTGTTACCAAATGCAAGGAGGGCCTGCTGGCCATAGCCAAAAACACATAAAAAAAATAATTTAACTCTCATTTTGTAACTTCATACGTTTTTCCATGGTACAATAATGAAAATGGCACAAAAATCGCTATTACATCACGCGTTCCGGCGGAATATTACCAAATTCAAGGAGGACTTGCTGGGCTTAGCCAAAAACACAAAAAAATTGGCTCAATTCTATGCTTAACTTCATAAACTTTTCGACGGTATAATAATGAAAATGGCACAAAAATCGCTATTACATCACGCGTTCCGGCGGAATATTTCCAAATTCAAGGAGGACTTGCTGGGCTTAGCCAAAAACATAAAAAAAATTGGCTCAATTCTATACTTAACTTCATAAACTTTCGACGGTATAATAATGAAAATGGCACAAAAATCGCTATTACATCACGCGTTCCGGCGCAATATTTCCAAATTCAAGGAGGACTTGCTGGGCTTAGCCAAAAACACAAAAAAATTGGCTCAATTCTATGCTTAACTTCATAAACTTTTCGACGGTATAATAATGAAAATGGCACAAAAATCGCTATTACATCACGCGTTCCGGCGGAATATTTCAAAATTCAAGGAGGACTTGCTGGGCTTAACCAAAAACACAAAAAAATTGGCTCAATTCTATGCTTAACTTCATAAACTTTTCGACGGTATAATAATGAAAATGGCACAAAAATCTCTATTACAGCGCTCTTTCCGGCGAAATATTTCCAAATACAATGAGAACCAGCTGGACATAGCCAAAAACATAAACAATAAATTTAGTTTGAGTGTATGCGTTTGAGCGTTTGAGTGTTTGAGTGTATGCTCCATACACTTTTCGATGATACGAAGAAGACACATAGAGATACGGACACACGGACAGAGAGATATTTTGTATAAACATGGTTTTCAGGATCTCTGACCCTCGAAAACATGTAAATCCGTCGAAATCTGGAAAGTCGAGAAAATTTTCCAGTACAATACTTTCTTCTTTCGAAAGAAGAAATTTTACTTTCTTATTTATGCAAATATATATGCAAATATTTCTTAATTTATGCAACTATAACCGGATGCGATAACTATACAATAAACGTCTTCAGAGATATCCACGATGTCGAAATGCGTTCATTATTGTTAAAAACCTCGGAAATCAATTCGAGATTTATAGAAACATTTATTTAAAGTAAGTTGTTTCTGCTACCGCTAGTTTTCTGAAACATTTCCATGTACTTTTTTTAGTGTATTAATCAGATTTCTCAAATCGGAATGTCGTTTTGGTACTACTTAGTTATCCCGTCGATAAAAAATCTGTCTCTAAACTATAAGATTAAATGCCAATAATGGTTGATGGTAAATGTCACATTCACTTGACTTTAAGCAAATTACAAGTGTTTACGTCATCAAGTGATTTTTATTTCGACGTTTTATTTGCATTTTTATTAATGTTATACTAATTTATTTGTTCTTTCGTTATTTAAAATAAAATTTATGTCAATTTGTATAATTTGGCGAGTGGTTTGGCGATTTATATAATTTGGCGAAATTGGTCGACGGAATAACTCAGTAGTACCGTCGTTTTTTATCATGCTATTAATCCTCAATCAAATATTTTCAGATGCTAACAGAATACATGCTTTTCAAAAGTAATAAAATATTAATTTTAATATTAATGTTAGTACTGCTAATTAAAATAATAAAACTCTGTAAAAAATCACCATAAAATTAAAACAAAACACAGGACGCGTTTCGAGCTAAAAACATAACAGCTCGTCATCAGCTACAGCATACACGTGTCCGTAAAAGAACAAGTTCGATAACTTGTTCTTTTACGGACACGTGTATGCTGTAGCTGATGACGAGCTGTTATGTTTTTAGCTCGAAACGCGTCCTGTGTTTTGTTTTAATTTTATGGTGATTTTTTACAAAGTTTTATTATTTTAATTGCTTCATATCGCCAGTTTTTGGTGCTGTTTCGCTGTTAGTACTGCTAGTTTGTCATGTTTGTCTGTAAAACATGTTTGTTAAAAAACGAATGTTTGCTTTAGAACTGATAATATCCGAAAATCCTATATTCCAGGTTGAGAAAATTTTCGAATACACCATAAAAACTACTCGGAATTCCCCATTATATAGCATATATATCAACCTACAGATCAAATACAGAGCTGTTCAAAAGAATTTGAATACATGTTTGCTATGGATGGTAACTACTGAAATCAGTTTTTCAAATGTTTTATTCGTTTTCTAAAATGGTTATTTAGTTCTGTTATATGCCTTATTTCCCTAAATAACGAAGTTTTGTCACAGCCCGATCCAGCTGAAGTTGGGCCCAGGACTTGTTAAAAAGTTGACCCCCCCCCCTACCTCCCCAATCCCGGTGACACTTTCAGAAAAAAAGGAGGTTTATTTGATGAGTTGACAAAGTTGTTTGGGTGAAAGTTTCAAGTTTACAAAAAAAAATGTAACTTACAAGAATAATCAAGAAAATGAATTACCGTCCACTTTCTCAAATAAGCATTTGTATAATTCGCAAGCTTCTATGATCAACAGCTTATGTTGCAGAATAAATGAAGAGGTCTTTTTCAAAACTCGCCTTCTCCAAAATCATTAAAAATTGTGTTTTTCCTAACAGTCTAGTAATCATTTTAAACTATAATTCTGACATTGTAAAATCCTCGTTTATATTGAAACCAATAGATACAGTATGCAGTTTTTGGCATTTTCCCCAAATTTGATTTTCTGGATACGGCAAGTTTTGAAAATTATCGGTACTCTCAAATTGAAAAGGACTTTTACAGAAAAATTAAATATGGAGGTTTTTTATTACAGTAAAACTTTGTTTTTTCGTCAGGGACCAAAATATAAAATGCAAACAGTGGAAAAACTTAAATTGTGAGAAAATACACACAAATTTGTGGGCTCCTGAAATTGGTGGGCCCAGGGCCGAGGCCCCGTTGGCCCGTGCATTAATCAGGCCCTGAGTTTTGTTAAAGCATTCAGGAAAGTGTTTCATAATCTATGCTTAACGTATGATTTTTCTTACTTGTTTTCTTCTTAAATCTGGTTTTACTAAGTTACAAAGAATTTCGGTTTTCGTAATTTACACAGGTGAGAATCAATCAACGCATAAAATATATAGGATTTCTATAGAATACAATAATTTCTGTACAAGTTTAATGATTGGGAACGCAAATCACAAAAGAAACAAACTTGAAGTAGTGTAATGAGAGCTTGAAAACAACGAGCGGTCGTCGAATACGCTGAATGTACTTGCTCATATCCGATCACGAAAACCAAACAGCACCGAGCGCTGTTAGTACTTGGGAGGGTGACCACATGGAAACAGCTGCAAGTTCAACTATTTCTAAGTTTCTATTACAGACACTTCTATCTTCTATAGCTGTTGGTGAAACTAGCTCACAGAAAAACGCGCCATTATTCTATAATACTTTTTCTATTTTTTATAGAATTCTATAAGAAATTTTTGTAAGGAAAAGTGCTGGGCCAGCAAAGGAATAGCACTAGGATAGGTGCTAGCATTGCAGGAAAAGTGCCGGATTGAAGTAATGTGATGGTACACCAATGCTGGCCTGCTATTGGCCATCACTGATGGGCCAGCTGCATTCCGCACGGACACTTTTGTACTGGTTTAAATAATGGCACCATTGCACTTTACCGCTGATGGCTGTGCTGGCTGCCATCTTTTTTCCAGCTTATGGCCCACTATTTCTTTCTTTGCTGGGTTGATCCATTTTACCAGTAGTTTTTCTATTAAAAATCGAGTTTGCTTATTACTAGTAAACTTGATTCTTTTGCATTTAAATTAGAACATTTTAACGATACAGCGTATATGAATGTCCTATATACATTTTTATACAGCATAATAAACGAAGAAAGTCATTATTTTAGCAAGACAAACGAGAGGAAATCTTTAAAAGAAGAATATTCTAATTAATTAATTACTGGTGCAGTGAGCCCGTATACTATCATAGCAAGAAAATACTTCTTTAGAAATTATGCCTTTTTTTTCAAAGGTTATATCCAAAGAATTATTTTCTGCCACCAAAGTAAAAAGATACTTTTAAAAATGTAATAAATGTAGGCAGTATTGTTTATCTGTTTTTCTGTAAAGTGAAAATAACATTCACGGATTTTTGTTTCGTTTTTTTTTTTTTTTTTTTTTTTTTTTTTTTTTTTTAATGAAAGGAATATTCTTTTTACTTATTTAGTAAGTACATCAATAAGTCTTTAAAAATACTTAACGTTTTACTTGAAAAACCTTTTTTTATTTAAAATAAAAAGTATTATAAGCTCACCTTCAATAATATTTTTTTATCATGAATCAGAAAAATATGGGTACTTTTTACTCGATGACTTTATATCCGGAGGCATGTTTCAACTAGAAAAAAAATGAAAAATTTCCTTTCAAAAAAAAAAAAAATAAATAAAAGGAAGAAATATGATACAAACTACAGTTTAAAAAACTAAGTATTTTTATATTATATTTATTTTCAATGCAAAGTGTTTAAATATAATTTTCAATAATTGTCTCAAACTAAAAATAAATATTAGCATTTATTAGCATTTGAATAATTAATTGAAAGGAATATATTTAATTTGGAGTTTGTTGATTTAACAATATTTAAATTTATTAAGAAAGCATAAACATAAATATAACGTTCAAGGAAATTGTCTTAAAAGTGTTGATGTAAAATAAATAAGAGATTTGACAGCGTTCTTATTTTAAGTGAAATGCAGTTATCTATCTATATTAAAATTATTGTTTATGTGCAAGTTCCTTACACAAAACTACAGTTTTTGACCGATTTGGACGAAGCTTTATATACATATGTTTCAGAACATGAGTAAAATTATTGTCGGCTTTAAAATTTTCTCAGACCATTCTTTAGTCTTTTTTCATCCTCTTGTCATAGTTTATCTTTAAATAAATGTTTTTTATGCTATTATTTTTTTCCCTATTACCACAAAGAAAAACTGTGTAAGGAAGATATTTTTATAAGCCGATAAACGTTCTCTATCATTTCGGATCCAGAATTGACGTCATTCTGAGCAGATAATGCGCATTTTTAAAATTTTACTATAAGTGGGTTAAAATAAAGTAGTACCCTCATTTCAGTGTATTTGAAGTTAAAACATCTACCCTAATACAAACGTACCAATTGCAAAAAGAAAATTCAGGAAGAAAAACATTAAAAAAATATTTTCCTAGACGTGACGTCAAAAGAAAATATAATATAACGACGAACGAAAATATACAATAAATGCTTCCGAGTTACCAACGATTCCAAAAAATTTTCTTTTTCTTTAGAAACTTCAGAAAAGAATATATATTTTTAGATTTAAAGAAGAATTAAATATATATATATATATATATATATATAACATATTCCATTTTCTGCTACTGATTTTTGGAAACTTTTTCCATTTGTTTTTATTGTGATGTTAGAATCGCATTTATTGTGTCATTCAGTTGTTTATTGTGTTCGAAATTTAGTTATCGTCTGCCAGAGTGTGCGAGCATTTTTATGTAAGTTTAATTTCTAAAAAATGGCACCCTTTTCTTGTTGACATGTAATTTATTCTATTCTAAGAGTGTGAAACCAAGAGGGTTTGTAATTAAACGTGTGATAGAGTTCACTTTATTATTTATTAAGTGTTGTGAGTTATTGACGAGTTTGTTTAAATCCAACCAGTGCGCTACATAATTTTTGGTCCGTCGAGCTGGAGATTTGATATTTTTTTCTTTTTGTTAATTGAGTGATAGAACGAACTTAAGATGAGTTTCGTTTTCAAGAATAATCATGTTATCGTTCTGATGTTGTGATGTGAAAATAAATAAAGAAGTTGCTTCATTTAAGCATCTATACTATTTGGTGAGTCTTTTTTGTTAATATTATCTCATTATGACAGAATTTAAAGACATTTTAGTTAGAAAACGAGTTTTAAAAGCTACTGTCACTAAACTAGAAAATGATATTATTAGTTCGATAGATGATGGTGATCCTACTCAGCTTGCTTTATTCGAAAATGAAATCGAAACATTAAAGGAGGAATTACAGGAAATTCTTAATGCAATTTTTTCACAATGTAAAGAAGGAGATGTAGATAATTTTGTTGATGAGCAACAGTCCGTACAGGATAAACTTGACAATCCTTGGTTAAGTGTTAACCGGAAAAACTCAAAATTTACTTTAAATGAATCTAATCAAAATAATGGTCTTTCTAAATCTCAAATACCAGAAGTAAAGCTCCCAAAATTGACACTTCCTACGTTTAGTGGTAATTTAGAAGAATGGATATCATTTTATGATTTATTTAAAGCTAGTGTAAATAATAATGAGAGTTTATCAGACTGTCAAAAATTGCAGTATTTGAAATCGGCATGTAAAAACAGTGCACTTAAAATTATTCATAGTCTTCCAATATCTGATTCAGACTATAAGACAGCTTTAGAATTATTAAAGGAGCGATATTCAAATAAACGTGATATAATTAATGCATTAATTAAGAAGTTAATTGGAATGCATTGTACTTCGGATAATGCACAGTCTATTTTAGAGAGTGTAGATGTTATAAATGAATGTGTGCGTTCGTTAAGTGTACTTAAACAAGACGTTAGAGGATTTTCAGAAGTAATGATAGTTTATATAATTACAGATAAATTAGATAAAAATACGAGATATTGGTGGGAAAGAACATTAAAAAAGGAGGAAGTGGGAACTCTTGATAATTTATTATCTTTCTTGAAGGATCACGCCAGAACCCTTCAAAACAGCAAATCATCAGTAAAGGAAATAAAGAAAGGTAAAGTAACGATATTGTTGTCTTCTAATAATAGTTGTTGTGTATGCAAGGAATCACATCCATTGTATAAATGTCCTAAGTTCTTGCAGTTAAGTGTACATAAAAGAATAGACTCGATTACAAGAAACAACTTATGTTACAATTGTCTTTCAGATAAACACCATGCAAAAATCTGTAAGAGTTTAAGTAAATGTAAAGTGTGTCATAAGCCTCACCATACAATTTTACATCTTCCGAGAGACCCGAAATCTTATTCAGATAATGTAAATGAAACGCCGACCGGCCCTCTCTCTCCGAACGCACCAGAATTTCAGCCGAGACCAACTGAGTCATTAAATCAAACTTCTTGTACTAGCATCTTTGAATTTCCAAACAACTCTGTGTCGGGATTACATTCATTGCAAAATAAGCAAACTCTACTTTGTACAGCAATGATTAAGGTTCGTGATTCACTGGGTAATTTTGTAAACTGTCGCGCTTTGCTGGATAGTGGCAGTGAAGCCTCTTTTATAAGTAAAAATTGTATGCGCAAATTATGTTTGCCTAGGCAGTCTACTAAAGTACAGATTACATGTCTAGGTTCTTATAATGCTGAATCTAATGAAGGGGTAAATTTAAATTTTACTCCCCATTTTAATTCTGAAGTGAGATTTGCCACTAGAGCATTTGTGATAAAAAGAATCACATCAAATGTGCCGTATAGTTCTATTCCTTCAAATATTGTAAATAATTTTAATGATTTAGTTCTAGCAGACCCAATATTCTTTGAATCAAGACCAGTAGATATCGTATTAGGTGTTAACGTTTTCTTTACATTGCTTAAAGGGGAAGTTATAAAAAGAGAAGAAACTCTAACCTTCGCCGTATGTTCTAAAATTGGTTGGATAATTACGGGAACTACCTCTTTTGATACAAGTCAACGTACATTTTCTGTTAATAATATTCAATTTCAGCTAGATGATTTAGTTCAAAAGTTTTGGTCTTTAGATTCCATTCCTGAGCTAGTTCGAATTTCTAAGGAAGAACAACAATGTGAAGACCATTTTAAGAGCAATTATTTTCAAAATAGTTCTGGAAGATTTGTTGTGAAACTTCCATTTAAAGATTCTCCATCGCAATTAGGGGATACTAAGGAACTAGCCATACAGCGATTTCGTTCTTTGGAACGCAAGCTTTTAAAACAACAGTCTATTTACGAAAACTATCGAGAGTTTATGAATGAATATTCGGATTTGGGTCAGATGGAACGTATACCCAAATCGGAAAGAATCCCTGCATTTGTTTTTTATTTACCTCACCATGCGGTAATTCGTGAATCCAGTTCGACGACAAAATTAAGAGTTGTTTTTTATGCCTCTGCTAAATCTACCTCTGGTGTGTCCTTGAATGATATTCTAATGGTCGGACCCCGTATACAACAGGAACTTTTTCCAATTCTTTAAGATTTAGAGCTTTGCCTATTGTTGTACGAGCAGATATAGAGAAAATGTTTAGACAAATCTTAATTAATCCAGAAGATAGAGAATTTTTAAGGATTTTTTGGAGAGAGAATTCCCAGGATCCGTTAGAGGAATATCGTTTAACAACAGTCACTTATGGTAAGGCATCTGCCTCGTTTCTCTCTACTAGAACTCTTCATCAGCTTGCCTTAGATGAGAAAAATGATTTTCCTTTGGCATCTGTAGCCGTGTTGAAAGATTTTTATGTAGATGATTTTCTCTCTGGCGGCCAGAATGGGGAAGAAGTTGTGGAACTAATTAGTCAATTGACATTATTAATGAAACGAGGTGGATTTAATTTACGAAAATGGATTTCAAATGTACCTGGAGTACTGAGGAATATTTCTGAAGAATGTAAGGAAAGTACAGAATCATTATTCTTGACTAATGATGGCGGGATAAAAATTTTAGGAATTCAATGGAATTTAACGGGTGATTTCTTTTGTTTCACTGCTTTAGACCGTGAGAAAAAGGACAGATATTCTAAAAGAGATATTTTGTCAGAAGTTGCAAAGGTGTTTGATCCACTAGGCTTGCTTTCCCTCTGTGTTATTTTCATGAAGGTACTGCTACAAGACTTATGGAAGTTTTCACTTACCTGGGATGAGCCAATTAGTGAAGAACATAATAAACGGTGGACATCTTTTCGGAATGATTTAAAGGTAATTTCTAAGTTGAAAATTCCTCGATTTGTATTAGCTGCAGATAAGATAAACCTTCAAATTCACGCCTTTTGTGATGCGTCTGAAAAAGCATATAGTGCAGCAATATATATGCGTTCAGTTTCTCAGAATGAGAAAATCACAGTAAATCTTTTGACATTTAAAACTAAGGTCGCACCCATTAAGACTCAGTCAATCCCAAGGCTGGAACTTTGTTCAGCTCTTCTTTTGACAAATTTGCTAAAAGTTGTTTTGGATCACTTAACCCTTAACCGGAAACATACCGTCTGTGAGATGGTTGCGTCTACATATCTACCCTCTCTCTCAGACATTCAAAACTTATTTTTATGCTGTTATATTAAAAAATTGGTTCTGTTAATGCATTACTATTAAAGATTAAATGTTTAAGTTAACTATTCGGTAAATTATTAAGTGTTCTGTTTGTGCACGGGATTTTCATGTTTCCGGCTAAGGGTTACGTCTCAAGGAGAGTGAAGTATTTGCGTGGACTGATTCTAAGGTTGCGTTGGCATGGCTTTCTTCAGAGCCTCATAGATGGCAAACCTTTGTAGCAAACCGTGTTGCTAAAATTCAAGAAACACTACCTAATATTTCGTGGAATCATGTTCGTGGAATCAATCCAGCTGACTGCGGAACAAGAGGTATGCTACCATCGGAATTAGTGAATTCTGAGCTATGGTTTCATGGTCCTAAATGGTTAAGAGAGCCATGGGATAAACCGTCTAATGAATCATTTGAAGGCAAGGATGTACAAGAAATTATCCTAAAGGAAGAAAAAAGGAATTGTGTTGTAACTGTTTCTAAACTTAATGATGATCATCTGATTTTCAGATATTCTTCTTGGAATAGACTAGTACGAATCGTCACGTGGTGCTTAAGATTTGTAGACAATGCAAGAAAGTCGTTATCAAATCGAGTAAATGGTTTTCTCTCAGTCTTAGAGCTTTCAAATTCCGCAACGAAAATTCTGAAAATAGTCCAAAACGTGTGTTTCCGTCATGAAATATCTGATTTAAGTCATCCCAAATCTTTAAAATCTTCAAGTAAACTTTTCCCTTTAAACCCATTCCTGGATCATAATTGTATTCTGCGTGTTGGTGGCAGATTGAGACATGCTAATGTCTCAGAAGATCAGAAACACCCAATATTATTGCCTAAGACACATCATATAGCTGCATTAATTATCAAACATTATCATGTAACTTATTTACATGCTGGTCCACAGCTCCTTTTAACTGTTCTTCAAACCAATTTCTGGATTTTAAGTGGTCGAGATGCAGTAAGAAAAATAGTGAGGAGTTGCTTAAAATGTTTTAATGCTTCACCATCTGTTGGCACCCAAATAATGGGGGATATTCCAGCCATACGTGTTAGGCCAAGTCGTCCATTCTCAAAGACTGGAATTGATTATGCCGGCCCATTTATGTGCAAGGAGAGAAATCGTAGAAATATCAAGTCGTTTAAGAGTTATATTGCTATTTTTATTTGTTTTTCAACTCGTGCTATTCATCTTGAATTGGTTTCGGATTTGACAGCTTCCACATTTTTGGCTGCTCTGAAAAGATTTGTTGCCCGTAGAGGTAAACCAGCTGAGTTGGTCAGTGATTGCGCAGAAAATTTCAAGGGTGCAAGTAGGGAACTGCGTGAGTTATACAATTCCGTATCCTCCATTAGTAAGGATCAAACATTACAGAATTATGTGGCTAATGAAGGTATCACCTGGAACTTTAATCCCCCTTCTGCTCCACATTTTGGTGGGCTGTGGGAAGCTAACATAAAATCTGTGAAATATCATCTACGTAGAACAATGGGAAATTCACTATTTACAATTGGAGAATTCTCTACATTATTGTCACAAATTGAAGCCTGTTTGAACTCGAGACCTTTACGTCCTCTGTCGAACGATCCAAGTGATCTACAAGTCTTGACACCAGGTCATTTTTTGACTGGTGCTGCCTTGACAGCTATTCCAGAACTTGACGTTTCTGAAATTCCACCTAATAGACTTCGCCGTTGGCAATTAACCCAGAGAGTATTTCAGCACTTCTGGAAGCGATGGAGTGGTGAGTGTTTGTCTTAACTGCAGCAACGTCCCAAGTGGCTGCGTTCGACAGCAAATTTAAATGTTGGTGACTTAGTGCTAATTAAAGACGAACTTCTTCCTCCTCTTCAGTGGAAGTTGGGAAGAATTATCCAAACGTTTCCCGGCCATGACGGTGGTGTGAGAATCGCCACAGTAAGAACTGCTGCCGGAAATTTTAAACGAGCGGTTCATAAATTCTGTCCTCTGCCCGTTCATTAACAGTAAGACATATCTAACTCTTTTATTTGTACCCCTTGAAGACTTCAAGGCCGGGGGTGTATGTTCGAAATTTATTTATCATCTGCCAGAGTGTGCAAGCATTTTTATGTAAGTTTAATTTCTAAAAAATGGCAACCTTTTCTTGTTGACATGTAATTTATTATATTCTAAGAGTGTGAAACCAAGAGGGTTTGTAATTAAACGTGTGATACAGTTAACTTTGTTATTCATTGAAGAATAATCTTCATATGTTGTCGAAATTTCACGTTATCACAATTTAAATCCAAGGTTGGGAGAGCTTAATATATAGACTTCACGATTCATGTAAAATCACATTAAAATAATAAAACATATTTCACAACTGAAAATGGCGCTGGTGTTGTTCAGTATAAGTTCAAGTCAAGCACAGGATGATTAAAAACTTTGTTAATTCTATTTACACTTATAAATATTTCCAGTATTTACAATGAAAAACATTTGTATAATATTTCTTTAAAAACATGTAAATACTCCACACTGGGAATTCAAGATGATCATATTAAAATTTCACCAATTATATTCCTCTATAAAAGAAGCCACGAAAATGGCATTATTTAATATTCGGAAATAAATTTCCTTTTTTTAAAAAAAAAATTAAACATCATTTCTTCTAATAGAAGACCACGATAAAAAACCTATACGCAGCTTATTACCTGCTGCGTTCAAGATTCACTTTCACAAAACTAAACTAAAAAAGGAACAAGAAAGAAAAAATGTTTTTTAATATTAATTCTCTAGTCAGACCACGTGACCTGGGATCACTGGCGCTTAATCAGTCTGGCTGAGAAAAGAAGAGTTTGCGAAATTTCATAAACTCCCCCCCCCCCGATGAACAAGGGTTCATCAAAATGGGGATTCAAAATAATTAAAGTAGAAATAAAATTATTCTAAAAAATTATCAGTTACACTATACGTAAATACAATACAAAATCAAAATATATACTTACATACTGGACTTCAAATAAAATAATAAACAATTTAAAAATTTGCCAACAGGTTTCTGCTACTAAAAATAGAAAGAACAGTTTAAATCTATACAACTTTTTCTAGAATATTCAACACACACAAAAAAAAAATAAATAAATAAACTAAAAATTAGAAATATTATCAAACAAGAAACTTTTTTTTTTTTTTTTAAGTGAAAAAAAAAATTTTTTTTTAAGTCAATAAACAAAAGAGTTCTTGAGTCTCTAATAATATCAGAGTTTTTTTTTTCAGTTCTATTAATAAAAAAGTTCAGTTTTTTCACTTCTAAATTATACACAAGAATCAATAGGTCTTTTAATGATGGAATTATTTGCCTTCAGTTCATAAGACCTCTTTTTTTTTTTTTATCTCTGTCCACAAATACCTAACTTCCAGAAAGTTCTTGATACATGTTCATATGCATAAAAATCACATCATATATTTCAAAGTCAGAAGTTTTATTCTGGTACGTGTAGTGAGCAGATTGTAAGTTGAGAAGATACTCATTTTTCAAGCGCTTCCAAAAATGATTCAGAAGAGTCTCGCGCAAACGGAAGCGTTTCACTAAGGATTCCTTGGTTGCAGGTAAACACAAGATATGCTTTAGAGTTGCTATAACTAGTTGACCAGGGCGAACACTAAAGTTCTTGGAGATTGCACATTTGTTTAGGACTGATTTTATGAATTGTCTGGATCTTAAAATCCAAATTTTTTCACGAGTTGATACTAATGTACTGGGCACTCCTGAATGAAAAACTTTTTCATGTGCATCTTTCACGATTAATTCAGTCAATTTATGTTTTGCAGGAATCACAACGGGATGTTTTTCATAAAATGAGGAGTCAGACTTTTGTAACAGTCCTCGTACGAATAGCAAACCTTCATCTGACAACATAGGAATTAACTGTAGAAGATTCAATTCTTTAGGGATACTCTTGCTACATTTCAAGTATTTTACAACTTCAGGGAAACTTTCTTCCTGCATTAGCTTAAAACAAAAATTTTCAGCATGTAACATTTCCTCAGCTGATAATTCTGAAAATTTTCTTTTTTCTACCTTTAATTTTACATTAGAAATAAATCTAAATAGCCATGCAGTTACTCGATACAATTTCTTTAGGGAGCTACAATTTTCAAGAATAAAAATGGGAATTTCATCAGATTTATTTGTTTGAACAACACAAGAGAAGGTGGCTGCTTTTTTATACTTCTCTTCAGAAACATCAGGTAATCGAGATGCAGCAATTTTAACACTAGGCCACTGATTTTCAGGCAAGGAAAGAAATTCAGGAACATACACATTAGGGTTAGCATCAGAAAAAACATGCAATTGGAGATGCTCCTTTTCCATGATCAGGTTGCTAAAATACTGCCAGGGAATTTTCAAGTGAGCGAGATCAGGGATTTCTGAAAGCCAATTTTGCCAATCATTTTCTAGTTCACCAGAAACAAAAGGGGCAATAAATCCGGCTGAATCAAAGAACATAGTTGCAATTTTCAAAACATTACGTTTAGTAGAAGATTCATCATTTAATTTTTTTAGCAAGGGTTCTAATTCTAGTCCAAATTTATCTTCTGTATTGTTCCAGATCAATCCTAAAATTTTCAAGGAAGTATTTGGGGGTTCGAAACTCGAAACAGGAATGTTTTCATCATCTAAAACATTAGAATTCAAGTTAGGGACATGATACAAACCTTCGTTTAATGATAGAGAATCACCATATTTGGAAGAAGCATCATAGACTATGCGCATTTTTGTTGTAGTTTTGTCGTCACAGATAACAGGTCGGTGGGGCATGTAATAGGAATTATTAAAATGTTTCTCGATGCACAATTCTATCACACTCTCATTAAACTGCTCTAGCAAAATGGAGTTATATTCCTTAATTAAAGAATCGTTTTTCAAGAATTTATTTTCTAAACTAGAAAACCGCTTCTTTGCTACTTCAAGATTATTTCTAAGCAATTCACGAGAATTTTTCCACAATAATTTTGCTTCATAACGTCCATTTACGAATTTTAAATTTTCTTTAAATTCTTTTATTATCTCATGATCGGTAATGTTCTTTTCATTGCTTTCAGCAATGCCAATTGATTCAAGATCCCAAAATGCTTTCAGATGGGTATTTATATTTTCAACTGAAACACGCAAACAAGCTACTTCTTTTTTATTCGACTCTATCTGCCCTTGCACCGTATGACCGAAAATAGTTTCTGCAACGTATAATTCTTTTGTCAATTTTCCCTCGATTCCCTTTAATATTTTCCACAAAAAATCAGACCCTAGCAAAATATTTATTTCCTGTTCAAGACCTGTATCAGCAGGCTTAAAGCCTCTTGTTCTCATTATCTCTAGAAGTTCTGGTTCTAGAGTTTTCACAGAAGCTCCAGTTATATTATCAACCACTAGTGCTTCGATATCTATCGAGTTAATAGGTTGCACAACACTGGATAATTCTAGAGCAACAACTTCATAACAAGATTCATAAGGGCGTCTCCGCCCAAAAGGATAAACTAATAAATTTTCTCTTCGCAATGGCTTCAATTTTAATTTTTGTACTAGCGATCTCTTCACGAAGCATTTTTCTGAACCACTATCACATAAAACGCGAGCCAACAAGCATTCCTTACCAGCAGAAACTGTACAAGTCTGCAATAATGTAGATTTATTTTGTTTATATTTTGTTCCGACATCATAGATACAATTGCACCTTTCATTTCTTTTTCAGGATTTTCTTTTGCTGTTTCTTTAAAACAAAACAAAGGACCATGGGTAGTGTTAGCACATTTGGAACAAGGGTTAATTTTTGTTCTACAGTTTACAGATAAATGTGACTTATTTGTGCATTTGTAACAGCGACCTTCTTTCTTTAATTTATATCGTTTTTGTTCATCAGTGAATTTCGAACAATTTAGTCCTACATGATCAGAAGATTTGCAAAATATGCAAAACTGTTTTGTAGATGTATTTAAAGCAGCAGCTGAAGGTATATTTTTCTTTTGCGGAAAATTTTGATATTTACTTGAAGGATTTTCATATTTAGTTTTAGAATTTTCATAAGTCTTGCTTTCGGAATTATTTACTAAATTAGTAGCTTCACGACATCTTAATTCCGTTTTAATAAAATTTATTAAATCGGTGACTTCACAGTCCTTATCGGGGTCACGTTTTCGATGGAAATCTAGTATCAAATTTTCGGGTAATAATCGTAATAATATTGGTAGTAATAAATGGCCGTAGGAGCCTGATGTCACTCCTAACGTATCAAGATTTCTCATACAAGTTTCGATATTATCATACAACTTTCTTAAAGAAATAACATTCTTAGTGGATTTCACTGGTTCAAGATTCAGAATTTTGTTCATGTAACAGTTTATGATATTTTCCCGCTTACCATACCTCTCTTCTAACAACTTCAAACACGTTGAATAATTTTGATCTGTCAGTTCAAAACCAGCTACAATATTATATGCAGGTACAGACAACAAAGATTTCAGGTATTGGAATTTTTCAAATTTTGATAACGATTCGTTTGAATCTATCGCACTAGTAAATAAATTAAAAAATTCTAAGAACTGGCTTGCATCACCAGAAAATTTTTCTATGTTAAGTTTAGGAAGCTTCACTGCCGAAACTGGTTTACTTCCGATTTTTGAACCGTTACTTGATTCTAGTAAAACTTTTGGTTCAGTTTCGATTTTACATTTTTTAAGCCTCATCTTAATTTTAAATTTCAAACTTGATACTTTTTCAGAATATTCTTCTACCGATTTTAGTTCTTTTTCATATTCAGTTTTTTCCTGAATTAGCTCATCTATTTCGGAATCTAATTCCTTTAGTTGAGCTTCCTTTTTATTTACGAGCTCTAATGATTCCATTAAAGAATCGCAATCAGTTTTATCAATATCAACAGATAATAATGTATCACATTTTGTGATTAATTTTGTAACTGCTGTGCGAACGGTAGCTCTTTTACTTTTAAGGCGACAGTGGACGTTCAAAAACATTTTCTACAGTTTTGGCTCAATTGTTTTGAAATTTAATACACGCATAATTTGTGCAATAATTAAGAAAATTTCTTAATTTCATTAAAAAAAATTAATATGCAAATGAGTAATTAATTAATAATATGGTAATTAGTGATACAAATTAAAAATGCTCCATGCGCATTAAATTTTGTTTCAGAAACTTGTAATTTTTTTTTAGGATAGCTTTATGATATTATATTATATCAAAAGTTGCTATACATTTTAAAATTATACTAAATTCCTTGGCAGAAAAAAATTAAAAACCTATAATATTGATCATTTTGGATAAAATTCAATAATAAAATATTACTTTTTGACCTTTATATGAAATAATGTACACATTTTAATAGCAAGTTTTGTAATAAAGTATATCAACAACAATATTACCAAGTATTATGAAAATTGGTATAAAATTAAGACGCATGGAACATTTTGAACTTACTCAGTCGGCGAAAATTCTCATTTTGAGAAAACTGGATTTAAAGTTTTATTTTAAGTGTAGATTAACGATTGTTTACGTTAGAAAAACAGCTGTATCTCTGCTAAAAATTATCGGATTTGAATAATTTTTATTATATTTGAAAGTAGAAGATTGCCAGAATATTTTTTTCCAAAAAACAAAAAAAATGATTTTTTTAATGTTTTTTGCGATTTTGAACGTCCACGGTCACCTTAAGCTTATCTGTCTTATCCATGTTTAAAATTAAATTCAATTTTCAAAATAAATGATCATGAAAAATGTATATTTTCAAGAAATCAACAGTCATGCAGAATAATAAAGGTATTTCTTACCTTTTTTCCGGGTCTTGAGGCACCAAAACATGAAGAATAATCTTCATATGTTGTCGAAATTTCACGTTATCACGATTTAAATCCAAGGTTGGGAGAGCTTAATATATAGACTTCACGATTCATGTAAAATCACATTAAAATAATAAAACATATTTCACAACTGAAAATGGCGCTGGTGTTGTTCAGTATAAGTTCAAGTCAAGCACAGGATGATTAAAAACTTTGTTAATTCTATTTACACTTATAAATATTTCCAGTATTTACAATGAAAAACATTTGGATAATATTTCTTTAAAAACATGTAAATATTCCACACTGGGAATTCAAGATGATCATATTAAAATTTCACCAATTATATTCTTCTATAAAAGAAGCCACGAAAATGGCATTATTTAATATTCGGAAATAAATTTCCTTTTTTTTTTTAAATTAAACATCATTTCTTCTAATAGAAGACCACGATAAAAAAAACCTATACGCAGCTTACTACCTGCTGCGTTCAAGATTCACTTTCACAAAACTAAACTAAAAAAGGAACAAGAAAGAAAAAATGTTTTTAATATTAATTCTCTAGTCAGACCACGTGACCTGGGATCTCTGGCGCCTGATCAGTCTGGCTGAGAAAAGAAGAGTTTGCGAAATTTCACAAACTCCCACCGATGAACAAGGGTTCATCAAAATGGGGATTCAAAATAATTAAAGTAGAAATAAAATTATTCTAAAAAATTATTAGTTACACTATACGTAAATACAATACAAAATCAAAATATATACTTACATACTGGACTTCAAATAAAATAATAAACAATTTAAAAATTTGCCAACAGGTTTCTGCTACTAAAAATAGAAAGAACAATTTAAATCTATACAACTTTTTCTAGAATATTCAACACACAAAAAAAAAATAAATAAATAAACTAAAAATTAGAAATATTATCAAACAAGAAACTTTTTTTTTTTTTTTTAAGTGAAAAAAAAAATTTTTTTTAAGTCAATAAACAAAAGAGTTCTTGAGTCTCTAATAATATCAGAGTTTTTTTTTTTCAGTTCTATTAATAAAAAAGTTCAGAGTTTTTTCACTTCTAAATTATACACAAGAATCAATAGGTCTTTTAATGATGGAATTATTTGCCTTCAGTTCATAAGACCTCTTTTTTTTTTTTAATCTCTGTCCACAAATACCTAACTTCCAGAAAGTTCTTGATACATGTTCATATGCATAAAAATCACATCATATATTTCAAAGTCAGAAGTTTTATTCTGGTACGTGTAGTGAGCAGATTGTAAGTTGAGAAGATACTCATTTTTCAAGCGCTTCCAAAAATGATTCAGAAGAGTCTCGCGCAAACGGAAGCGTTTCACTAAGGATTCCTTGGTTGCAGGTAAACACAAGATATGCTTTAGAGTTGCTATAACTAGTTGACCAGGGCGAACACTAAAGTTCTTGGAGATTGCACATTTGTTTAGGACTGATTTTATACATTGTCTGGATCTTAAAATCCAAATTTTTTCACGAGTTGATACTAATGTACTGGGCACTCCTGAATGAAAAACTTTTTCATGTGCATCTTTCACGATTAATTCAGTCAATTTATGTTTTGCAGGAATCACAACGGGATGTTTTTCATAAAATGAGGAGTCAGACTTTTGTAACAGTCCTCGTACGAATAGCAAACCTTCATCTGGCAACATAGGAATTAACTGTAGAAGATTCAATTCTTTAGGGATACTCTTGCTACATTTCAAGTATTTTACAACTTCAGGGAAACTTTCTTCCTGCATTAGCTTAAACCAAAAATTTTCAGCATGTAACATTTCCTCAGCTGATAATTCTGAAAATTTTCTTTTTTCTACCTTTAATTTTACATTAGAAATAAATCTAAATAGCCATGCAGTTACTCGATACAATTTCTTTAGGGAGCTACAATTTTCAAGAATAAAAATGGGAATTTCATCAGATTTATTTGTTTGAACAACACAAGAGAAGGTGGCTGCTTTTTTATACTTCTCTTCAGAAACATAAGGTAATCGAGATGCAGCAATTTTAACACTAGGCCACTGATTTTCAGGCAAGGAAAGAAATTCAGGAACATACACATTAGGGTTAGCATCAGAAAAAACATGCAATTGGAGATGCTCCTTTTCCATGATCAGGTTGCTAAAATACTGCCAGGGAATTTTCAAGTGAGCGAGATCAGGGATTTCTGAAAGCCAATTTTGCCAATCATTTTCTAGTTCACCAGAAACAAAAGGGGCAATAAATCCGGCTGAATCAAAGAACATAGTTGCAATTTTCAAAACATTACGTTTAGTAGAAGATTCATCATTTAATTTTTTTAGCAAGGGTTCTAATTCTAGTCCAAATTTATCTTCTGTATTGTTCCAGATCAATCATAAAATTTTCAAGGAAGTATTTGGGGGTTCGAAACTCGAAACAGGAATGTTTTCATCATCTAAAACATTAGAATTCAAGTTAGGGACATGATACAAACCTTCGTTTAATGATAGAGAATCACCATATTTGGAAGAAGCATCATAGACTATGCGCATTTTTGTTGTAGTTTTGTCGTCACGGATAACAGGTCGGTGGGGCATGTAATAGGAATTATTAAAATGTTTCTCGATGCACAATTCTATCACACTCTCATTAAACTGCTCTAGCAAAATGGAGTTATATTCCTTAATTAAAGAATCGTTTTTCAAGAATTTATTTTCTAAACTAGAAAACCGCTTCTTTGCTACTTCAAGATTACTTCTAAGCAATTCACGAGAATTTTTCCACAATAATTTTGCTTCATAACGTCCATTTACGAATTTTAAATTTTCTTTAAATTCTTTTATTATCTCATGATCGGTAATGTTCTTTTCATTGCTTTCAGCAATGCCAATTGATTCAAGATCCCAAAATACTTTCAAATGGGTATTTATATTTTCAACTGAAACACGCAAACAAGCTACTTCTTATTTATTCGACTCTATCTGCCCTTGCACCGTATGACCGAAAATAGTTTCTGCAACGTATAATTCTTTTGTCAATTTTCCCTCGATTCCCTTTAATATTTTCCACAAAAAATCAGACCCTAGCAAAATATTTATTTCCTGTTCAAGACCTGTATCTGCAGGCTTAAAGCCTCTTGTTCTCATTATCTCTAGAAGTTCTGTTTCTAGAGTTTTCACAGAAGCTCCAGTTATATTATCAACCACTAGTGCTTCGATATTTATCGAGTTAATAGGTTGCACAACACTGGATAATTCTAGAGCAACAACTTCATAACAAGATTCATAAGGGCGTCTCCGCCCAAAAGGATAAACTAATAAATTTTCTCTTCGCAATGGCTTCAATTTTAATTTTTGTACTAGCGATCTCTTCACGAAGCATTTTTCTGAACCACTATCACATAAAACGCGAGCCAACAAGCATTCCTTACCAGCAGACACAGAAACTGTACAAGTCTGCAATAATGTAGATTTATTTTGTTTATATTTTTGTTCCGACATCATAGATACAATTGCACCTTTCATTTCTTTTTCAGGATTTTCTTTTGCTGTTTCTTTAAAACAAAACAAAGGACCATGGGTAGTGTTACCACATTTGGAACAAGGGTTAATTTTTGTTCTACAGTTTACAGATAAATGTGACTTATTTGTGCATTTGTAACAGCGGCCTTCTTTCTTTAATTTATATCGTTTTTGTTCATCAGTGAATTTCGAACAATTTAGTCCTACATGATCAGAAGATTTGCAAAATATGCAAAACTGTTTTGTAGATGTATTTAAAGCAGCAGCTGAAGGTATATTTTTCTTTTGCGGAAAATTTTGATATTTACTTGAAGGATTTTCATATTTAGTTTTAGAATTTTCATAAGTCTTGCTTTGGGAATTATTTACTAGTAGCTTCACGACATCTTAATTCCGTTTTAATAAAATTTATTAAATCGGTGACTTCACAGTCCTTATCGGGGTCACGTTTTCGATGGAAATCTAGTATCAAATTTTCGGGTAATAATCGTAATAATATTGGTAGTAATAAATGGCCGTAGGAGCCTGATGTCACTCCTAACGTATCAAGATTTCTCATACAAGTTTCGATATTATCATACAACTTTCTTAAAGAAATAACATTCTTAGTGGATTTCACTGGTTCAAGATTCAGAATTTTGTTCATGTAACAGTTTATGATATTTTCCCGCTTACCATACCTCTCTTCTAACAACTTCAAACACGTTGAATAATTTTGATCTGTCAGTTCAAAACCAGCTACAATATTATATGCAGGTCCAGACAACAAAGATTTCAGGTATTGGAATTTTTCAATTTTTGATAACGATTCGTTTGAATCTATCGCACTAGTAAATAAATTAAAAAATTCTAAGAACTGGCTTGCATCACCAGAAAATTTTTCTATGTTAAGTTTAGGAAGCTTCACTGCCGAAACTGGTTTACTTCCGATTTTTGAACCGTTACTTGATTCTAGTAAAACTTTTGGTTCAGTTTCGATTTTACATTTTTTAAGCCTCATCTTAATTTTAAATTTCAAACTTGATACTTTTTCAGAATATTCTTCTACCGATTTTAGTTCTTTTTCATATTCAGTTTTTTCCTGAATTAGCTCATCTATTTCGGAATCTAATTCCTTTAGTTGAGCTTCCTTTTCATTTACGAGCTCTAATGATTCCGTTAAAGAATCGCAATCAGTTTTATCAATATCAACAGATAATAATGTATCACATTTTGTGATTAATTTTGTAACTGCTGTGCGAACGGTAGCTCTTTTACTTTTAAGCTTATCTGTCTTATCCATGTTTAAAATTAAATTCAATTTTCAAAATAAATGATCATGAAAAATGTATATTTTCAAGAAATCAACAGTCATGCAGAATAATAAAGGTATTTCTTACCTTTTTTCCGGGTCTTGAGGCACCAAAACATGAAGAATAATCTTCATATGTTGTCGAAATTTCACGTTATCACAATTTAAATCCAAGGTTGGGAGAGCTTAATATATAGACTTCACGATTCATGTAAAATCACATTAAAATAATAAAACATATTTCACAACTGAAAATGGCGCTGGTGTTGTTCAGTATAAGTTCAAGTCAAGCACAGGATGATTAAAAACTTTGTTAATTCTATTTACACTTATAAATATTTCCAGTATTTACAATGAAAAACATTTGGATAATATTTCTTTAAAAACATGTAAATATTCCACACTGGGAATTCAAGATGATCATATTAAAATTTCACCAATTATATTCTTCTATATAAGAAGCCACGAAAATGGCATTATTTAATATTCGGAAATAAATTTCCTTTTTTTTTTAAATTAAACATCATTTCTTCTAATAGAAGACCACGATAAAAAACCTATACGCAGCTTACTACCTGCTGCGTTCAAGATTCACTTTCACAAAACTAAACTAAAAAAGGAACAAGAAAGAAAAAATGTTTTTTAATATTAATTCTCTAGTCAGACCACGTGACCTGGGATCACTGGCGCCTGATCAGTCTGGCTGAGAAAAGAAGAGTTTGCGAAATTTCACAAACTCCCGCCGATGAACAAGGGTTCATCAAAATGGGGATTCAAAATAATTAAAGTAGAAATAAAATTATTCTAAAAAATTATTAGTTACACTATACGTAAATACAATACAAAATCAAAATATATACTTACATACTGGACTTCAAATAAAATAATAAACAATTTAAAAATTTGCCAACAGGTTTCTGCTACTAAAAATAGAAAGAACAATTTAAATCTATACAACTTTTTCTAGAATATTCAACACACAAAAAAAAAATAAATAAATAAACTAAAAATTAGAAATATTATCAAACAAGAAACTTTTTTTTTTTTTTAAGTGAAAAAAAAAATTTTTTTTTAAGTCAATAAACAAAAGAGTTCTTGAGTCTCTAATAATATCAGAGTTTTTTTTTTCAGTTCTATTAATAAAAAAGTTCAGAGTTTTTTCACTTCTAAATTATACACAAGAATCAATAGGTCTTTTAATGATGGAATTATTTGCCTTCAGTTCATAAGACCTCTTTTTTTTTTTTAATCTCTGTCCACAAATACCTAACTTCCAGAAAGTTCTTGATACATGTTCATATGCATAAAAATCACATCATATATTTCAAAGTCAGAAGTTTTATTCTGGTACGTGTAGTGAGCAGATTGTAAGTTGAGAAGATACTCATTTTTCAAGCGCTTCCAAAAATGATTCAGAAGAGTCTCGCGCAAACGGAAGCGTTTCACTAAGGATTCCTTGGTTGCAGGTAAACACAAGATATGCTTTAGAGTTGCTATAACTAGTTGACCAGGGCGAACACTAAAGTTCTTGGAGATTGCACATTTGTTTAGGACTGATTTTATACATTGTCTGGATCTTAAAATCCAAATTTTTTCACGAGTTGATACTAATGTACTGGGCACTCCTGAATGAAAAACTTTTTCATGTGCATCTTTCACGATTAATTCAGTCAATTTATGTTTTGCAGGAATCACAACGGGATGTTTTTCATAAAATGAGGAGTCAGACTTTTGTAACAGTCCTCGTACGAATAGCAAACCTTCATCTGACAACATAGGAATTAACTGTAGAAGATTCAATTCTTTAGGGATACTCTTGCTACATTTCAAGTATTTTACAACTTCAGGGAAGCTTTCTTCCTGCATTAGCTTAAACCAAAAATTTTCAGCATGTAACATTTCCTCAGCTGATAATTCTGAAAATTTTCTTTTTTCTACCTTTAATTTTACATTAGAAATAAATCTAAATAGCCATGCAGTTACTCGATACAATTTCTTTAGGGAGCTACAATTTTCAAGAATAAAAATGGGAATTTCATCAGATTTATTTGTTTGAACAACACAAGAGAAGGTGGCTGCTTTTTTATACTTCTCTTCAGAAACATCAGGTAATCGAGATGCAGCAATTTTAACACTAGGCCACTGATTTTCAGGCAAGGAAAGAAATTCAGGAACATACACATTAGGGTTAGCATCAGAAAAAACATGCAATTGGAGATGCTCCTTTTCCATGATCAGGTTGCTAAAATACTGCCAGGGAATTTTCAAGTGAGCGAGATCAGGGATTTCTGAAAGCCAATTTTGCCAATCATTTTCTAGTTCACCAGAAACAAAAGGGGCAATAAATCCGGCTGAATCAAAGAACATAGTTGCAATTTTCAAAACATTACGTTTAGTAGAAGATTCATCATTTAATTTTTTTAGCAAGGGTTCTAATTCTAGTCCAAATTTATCTTCTGTATTGTTCCAGATCAATCCTAAAATTTTCAAGGAAGTATTTGGGGGTTCGAAACTCGAAACAGGAATGTTTTCATCATCTAAAACATTAGAATTCAAGTTAGGGACATGATACAAACCTTCGTTTAATGATAGAGAATCACCATATTTGGAAGAAGCATCATAGACTATGCGCATTTTTGTTGTAGTTTTGTCGTCACGGATAACAGGTCGGTGGGGCATGTAATAGGAATTATTAAAATGTTTCTCGATGCACAATTCTATCACACTCTCATTAAACTGCTCTAGCAAAATGGAGTTATATTCCTTAATTAAAGAATCGTTTTTCAAGAATTTATTTTCTAAACTAGAAAACCGCTTCTTTGCTACTTCAAGATTACTTCTAAGCAATTCACGAGAATTTTTCCACAATAATTTTGCTTCATAACGTCCATTTACGAATTTTAAATTTTCTTTAAATTCTTTTATTATCTCATGATCGGTAATGTTCTTTTCATTGCTTTCAGCAATGCCAATTGATTCAAGATCCCAAAATACTTTCAAATGGGTATTTATATTTTGAACTCAAACACGCAAACAAGCTACTTCTTTTTTATTCGACTCTATCTGCCCTTGCACCGTATGACCGAAAATAGTTTCTGCAACGTATAATGCTTTTGTCAATTTTCCCTCGATTCCCTTTAATATTTTCCACAAAAAATCAGACCCTAGCAAAATATTTATTTCCTGTTCAAGACCTGTATCAGCAGGCTTAAAGCCTCTTGTTCTCATTATCTCTAGAAGTTCTGGTTCTAGCGTTTTCACAGAAGCTCCAGTTATATTATCAACCACTAGTGCTTCGATATCTATCGAGTTAATAGGTTGCACAACACTGGATAATTCTAGAGCAACAACTTCATAACAAGATTCATAAGGGCGTCTCCGCCCAAAAGGATAAACTAATAAATTTTCTCTTCGCAATGGCTTCAATTTTAATTTTTGTACTAGCGATCTCTTCACGAAGCATTTTTCTGAACCACTATCACATAAAACGCGAGCCAACAAGCATTCCTTACCAGCAGACACAGAAACTGTACAAGTCTGCAATAATGTAGATTTATTTTGTTTATATTTTTGTTCCGACATCATAGATACAATTGCACCTTTCATTTCTTTTTCAGGATTTTCTTTTGCTGTTTCTTTAAAACAAAACAAAGGACCATGGGTAGTGTTACCACATTTGGAACAAGGGTTAATTTTTGTTCTACAGTTTACAGATAAATGTGACTTATTTGTGCATTTGTAACAGCGGCCTTCTTTCTTTAATTTATATCGTTTTTGTTCATCAGTGAATTTCGAACAATTTAGTCCTACATGATCAGAAGATTTGCAAAATATGCAAAACTGTTTTGTAGATGTATTTAAAGCAGCAGCTGAAGGTATATTTTTCTTTTGCGGAAAATTTTGATATTTGCTTGAATGATTTTCATATTTAGTTTTAGAATTTTCATAAGTCTTGCTTTGGGAATTATTTACTAGTAGCTTCACGACATCTTAATTCCGTTTTAATAAAATTTATTAAATCGGTGACTTCACAGTCCTTATCGGGGTCACGTTTTCGATGGAAATCTAGTATCAAATTTTCGGGTAATAATCGTAATAATATTGGTAGTAATAAATGGCCGTAGGAGCCTGATGTCACTCCTAACGTATCAAGATTTCTCATACAAGTTTCGATATTATCATACAACTTTCTTAAAGAAATAACATTCTTAGTGGATTTCACTGGTTCAAGATTCAGAATTTTGTTCATGTAACAGTTTATGATATTTTCCCGCTTACCATACCTCTCTTCTAACAACTTCAAACACGTTGAGTAATTTTGATCTGTCAGTTCAAAACCAGCTACAATATTATATGCAGGTCCAGACAACAAAGATTTCAGGTATTGGAATTTTTCAATTTTTGATAACGATTCGTTTGAATCTATCGCACTAGTAAATAAATTAAAAAATTCTAAGAACTGGCTTGCATCACCAGAAAATTTTTCTATGTTAAGTTTAGGAAGCTTCACTGCCGAAACTGGTTTACTTCCGATTTTTGAACCGTTACTTGATTCTAGTAAAACTTTTGGTTCAGTTTCGATTTTACATTTTTTAAGCCTCATCTTAATTTTAAATTTCAAACTTGATACTTTTTCAGAATATTCTTCTACCGATTTTAGTTCTTTTTCATATTCAGTTTTTTCCTAAATTAGCTCATCTATTTCGGAATCTAATTCCTTTAGTTGAGCTTCCTTTTCATTTACGAGCTCTAATGATTCCGTTAAAGAATCGCAATCAGTTTTATCAATATCAACAGATAATAATGTATCACATTTTGTGATTAATTTTGTAACTGCTGTGCGAACGGTAGCTCTTTTACTTTTAAGCTTATCTGTCTTATCCATGTTTAAAATTAAATTCAATTTTCAAAATAAATGATCATGAAAAATGTATATTTTCAAGAAATCAACAGTCATGCAGAATAATAAAGGTATTTCTTACCTTTTTTCCGGGTCTTGAGGCACCAAAACATGAAGAATAATCTTCATATGTTGTCGAAATTTCACGTTATCACAATTTAAATCCAAGGTTGGGAGAGCTTAATATATAGACTTCACGATTCATGTAAAATCACATTAAAATAATAAAACATATTTCACAACTGAAAATGGCGCTGGTGTTGTTCAGTATAAGTTCAAGTCAAGCACAGGATGATTAAAAACTTTGTTAATTCTATTTACACTTATAAATATTTCCAGTATTTACAATGAAAAACATTTGGATAATATTTCTTTAAAAACATGTAAATATTCCACACTGGAAATTCAAGATGATCATATTAAAATTTCACCAATTATATTCTTCTATAAAAGAAGCCACGAAAATGGCATTATTTAATATTCGGAAATAAATTTCCTTTTTTTTTTTTAAATTAAACATCATTTCTTCTAATAGAAGACCACGATAAAAAACCTATACGCAGCTTATTACCTGCTGCGTTCAAGATTCACTTTCACAAAACTAAACTAAAAAAGGAACAAGAAAGAAAAAATGTTTTTTAATATTAATTCTCTAGTCAGACCACGTGACCTGGGATCACTGGCGCCTGATCAGTCTGGTCGAGAAAAGAAGAGTTTGCGAAATTTCACAAACTCCCACCGATGAACAAGGGTTCATCAAAATGGGGATTCAAAATAATTAAAGTAGAAATAAAATTATTCTAAAAAATTATTAGTTACACTATACGTAAATACAATACAAAATCAAAATATATACTTACATACTGGACTTCAAATAAAATAATAAACAATTTAAAAATTTGCCAACAGGTTTCTGCTACTAAAAATAGAAAGAACAATTTAAATCTATACAACTTTTTCTAGAATATTCAACACACACAAAAAAAAATAAATAAATAAACTAAAAATTAGAAATATTATCAAACAAGAAACTTTTTTTTTTTTTAAGTGAAAAAAATTTTTTTTTTTTAAGTCAATAAACAAAAGAGTTCTCGAGTCTCTAATAATATCAGAGTTTTTTTTTTTTCAGTTCTATTAATAAAAAAGTTCAGAGTTTTTTCACTTCTAAATTATACACAAGAATCAATAGGTCTTTTAATGATGGAATTATTTGCCTTCAGTTCATAAGACCTCTTTTTTTTTTTTAATCTCTGTCCACAAATACCTAACTTCCAGAAAGTTCTTGATACATGTTCATATGCATAAAAATCACATCATATATTTCAAAGTCAGAAGTTTTATTCTGGTACGTGTAGTGAGCAGATTGTAAGTTGAGAAGATACTCATTTTTCAAGCGCTTCCAAAAATGATTCAGAAGAGTCTCGCGCAAACGGAAGCGTTTCACTAAGGATTCCTTGGTTGCAGGTAAACACAAGATATGCTTTAGAGTTGCTATAACTAGTTGACCAGGGCGAACACTAAAGTTCTTGGAGATTGCACATTTGTTTAGGACTGATTTTATACATTGTCTGGATCTTAAAATCCAAATTTTTTCACGAGTTGATACTAATGTACTGGGCACTCCTGAATGAAAAACTTTTTCATGTGCATCTTTCACGATTAATTCAGTCAATTTATGTTTTGCAGGAATCACAACGGGATGTTTTTCATAAAATGAGGTGTCAGACTTTTGTAACAGTCCTCGTACGAATAGCAAACCTTCATCTGACAACATAGGAATTAACTGTAGAAGATTCAATTCTTTAGGGATACTCTTGCTACATTTCAAGTATTTTACAACTTCAGGGAAACTTTCTTCCTGCATTAGCTTAAACCAAAAATTTTCAGCATGTAACATTTCCTCAGCTGATAATTCTGAAAATTTTCTTTTTTCTACCTTTAATTTTACATTAGAAATAAATCTAAATAGCCATGCAGTTACTCGATACAATTTCTTTAGGGAGCTACAATTTTCAAGAATAAAAATGGGAATTTCATCAGATTTATTTGTTTGAACAACACAAGAGAAGGTGGCTGCTTTTTTATACTTCTCTTCAGAAACATCAGGTAATCGAGATGCAGCAATTTTAACACTAGGCCACTGATTTTCAGGCAAGGAAAGAAATTCAGGAACATACACATTAGGGTTAGCATCAGAAAAAACATGCAATTGGAGATGCTCCTTTTCCATGATCAGGTTGCTAAAATACTGCCAGGGAATTTTCAAGTGAGCGAGATCAGGGATTTCTGAAAGCCAATTTTGCCAATCATTTTCTAGTTCACCAGAAACAAAAGGGGCAATAAATCCGGCTGAATCAAAGAACATAGTTGCAATTTTCAAAACATTACGTTTAGTAGAAGATTCATCATTTAATTTTTTTAGCAAGGGTTCTAATTCTAGTCCAAATTTATCTTCTGTATTGTTCCAGATCAATCCTAAAATTTTCAAGGAAGTATTTGGGGGTTCGAAACTCGAAACAGGAATGTTTTCATCATCTAAAACATTAGAATTCAAGTTAGGGACATGATACAAACCTTCGTTTAATGATAGAGAATCACCATATTTGGAAGAAGCATCATAGACTATGCGCATTTTTGTTGTAGTTTTGTCGTCACGGATAACAGGTCGGTGGGGCATGTAATAGGAATTATTAAAATGTTTCTCGATGCACAATTCTATCACACTCTCATTAAACTGCTCTAGCAAAATGGAGTTATATTCCTTAATTAAAGAATCGTTTTTCAAGAATTTATTTTCTAAACTAGAAAACCGCTTCTTTGCTACTTCAAGATTACTTCTAAGCAATTCACGAGAATTTTTCCACAATAATTTTGCTTCATAACGTCCATTTACGAATTTTAAATTTTCTTTAAATTCTTTTATTATCTCATGATCGGTAATGTTCTTTTCATTGCTTTCAGCAATGCCAATTGATTCAAGATCCCAAAATACTTTCAAATGGGTATTTATATTTTCAACTGAAACACGCAAACAAGCTACTTCTTTTTTATTCGACTCTATCTGCCCTTGCACCGTATGACCGAAAATAGTTTCTGCAACGTATAATTCTTTTGTCAATTTTCCCTCGATTCCCTTTAATATTTTCCACAAAAAATCAGACCCTAGCAAAATATTTATTTCCTGTTCAAGACCTGTATCAGCAGGCTTAAAGCCTCTTGTTCTCATTATCTCTAGAAGTTCTGTTTCTAGAGTTTTCACAGAAGCTCCAGTTATATTACCAACCACTAGTGCTTCGATATTTATCGAGTTAATAGGTTGCACAACACTGGATAATTCTAGAGCAACAACTTCATAACAAGATTCATAAGGGCGTCTCCGCCCAAAAGGATAAACTAATAAATTTTCTCTTCGCAATGGCTTCAATTTTAATTTTTGTACTAGCGATCTCTTCACGAAGCATTTTTCTGAACCACTATCACATAAAACGCGAGCCAACAAGCATTCCTTACCAGCAGACACAGAAACTGTACAAGTCTGCAATAATGTAGATTTATTTTGTTTATATTTTTGTTCCGACATCATAGATACAATTGCACCTTTCATTTCTTTTTCAGGATTTTCTTTTGCTGTTTCTTTAAAACAAAACAAAGGACCATGGGTAGTGTTACCACATTTGGAACAAGGGTTAATTTTTGTTCTACAGTTTACAGATAAATGTGACTTATTTGTGCATTTGTAACAGCGGCCTTCTTTCTTTAATTTATATCGTTTTTGTTCATCAGTGAATTTCGAACAATTTAGTCCTACATGATCAGAAGATTTGCAAAATATGCAAAACTGTTTTGTAGATGTATTTAAAGCAGCAGCTGAAGGTATATTTTTCTTTTGCGGAAAATTTTGATATTTACTTGAAGGATTTTCATATTTAGTTTTAGAATTTTCATAAGTCTTGCTTTGGGAATTATTTACTAGTAGCTTCACGACATCTTAATTCCGTTTTAATAAAATTTATTAAATCGGTGACTTCACAGTCCTTATCGGGGTCACGTTTTCGATGGAAATCTAGTATCAAATTTTCGGGTAATAATCGTAATAATATTGGTAGTAATAAATGGCCGTAGGAGCCTGATGTCACTCCTAACGTATCAAGATTTCTCATACAAGTTTCGATATTATCATACAACTTTCTTAAAGAAATAACATTCTTAGTGGATTTCACTGGTTCAAGATTCAGAATTTTGTTCATGTAACAGTTTATGATATTTTCCCGCTTACCATACCTCTCTTCTAACAACTTCAAACACGTTGAGTAATTTTGATCTGTCAGTTCAAAACCAGCTACAATATTATATGCAGGTCCAGACAACAAAGATTTCAGGTATTGGAATTTTTCAATTTTTGATAACGATTCGTTTGAATCTATCGCACTAGTAAATAAATTAAAAAATTCTAAGAACTGGCTTGCATCACCAGAAAATTTTTCTATGTTAAGTTTAGGAAGCTTCACTGCCGAAACTGGTTTACTTCCGATTTTTGAACCGTTACTTGATTCTAGTAAAACTTTTGGTTCAGTTTCGATTTTACATTTTTTAAGCCTCATCTTAATTTTAAATTTCAAACTTGATACTTTTTCAGAATATTCTTCTACCGATTTTAGTTCTTTTTCATATTCAGTTTTTTCCTAAATTAGCTCATCTATTTCGGAATCTAATTCCTTTAGTTGAGCTTCCTTTTCATTTACGAGCTCTAATGATTCCGTTAAAGAATCGCAATCAGTTTTATCAATATCAACAGATAATAATGTATCACATTTTGTGATTAATTTTGTAACTGCTGTGCGAACGGTAGCTCTTTTACTTTTAAGCTTATCTGTCTTATCCATGTTTAAAATTAAATTCAATTTTCAAAATAAATGATCATGAAAAATGTATATTTTCAAGAAATCAACAGTCATGCAGAATAATAAAGGTATTTCTTACCTTTTTTCCGGGTCTTGAGGCACCAAAACATGAAGAATAATCTTCATATGTTGTCGAAATTTCACGTTATCACAATTTAAATCCAAGGTTGGGAGAGCTTAATATATAGACTTCACGATTCATGTAAAATCACATTAAAATAATAAAACATATTTCACAACTGAAAATGGCGCTGGTGTTGTTCAGTATAAGTTCAAGTCAAGCACAGGATGATTAAAAACTTTGTTAATTCTTATTACACTTATAAATATTTCCAGTATTTACAATGAAAAACATTTGGATAATATTTCTTTAAAAACATGTAAATATTCCACACTGGAAATTCAAGATGATCATATTAAAATTTCACCAATTATATTCTTCTATAAAAGAAGCCACGAAAATGGCATTATTTAATATTCGGAAATAAATTTCCTTTTTTTTTTTTAAATTAAACATCATTTCTTCTAATAGAAGACCACGATAAAAAACCTATACGCAGCTTATTACCTGCTGCGTTCAAGATTCACTTTCACAAAACTAAACTAAAAAAGGAACAAGAAAGAAAAAATGTTTTTTAATATTAATTCTCTAGTCAGACCACGTGACCTGGGATCACTGGCGCCTGATCAGTCTGGCCGAGAAAAGAAGAGTTTGCGAAATTTCACAAACTCCCACCGATGAACAAGGGTTCATCAAAATGGGGATTCAAAATAATTAAAGTAGAAATAAAATTATTCTAAAAAATTATTAGTTACACTATACGTAAATACAATACAAAATCAAAATATATACTTACATACTGGACTTCAAATAAAATAATAAACAATTTAAAAATTTGCCAACAGGTTTCTGCTACTAAAAATAGAAAGAACAATTTAAATCTATACAACTTTTTCTAGAATATTCAACACACACAAAAAAAAATAAATAAATAAACTAAAAATTAGAAATATTATCAAACAAGAACCTTTTTTTTTTTTTAAGTGAAAAAAAAAATTTTTTTTTTAAGTCAATAAACAAAAGAGTTCTCGAGTCTCTAATAATATCAGAGTTTTTTTTTTCAGTTCTATTAATAAAAAAGTTCAGAGTTTTTTCACTTCTAAATTATACACAAGAATCAATAGGTCTTTTAATGATGGAATTATTTGCCTTCAGTTCTATAAGACCTCATTTTTTTTTTTTAAATCTCTGTCCACAAATACCTAACTTCCAGAAAGTTCTTGATACATGTTCATATGCATAAAAATCACATCATATATTTCAAAGTCAGAAGTTTTATTCTGGTACGTGTAGTGAGCACATTGTAAGTTGAGAAGATACTCATTTTTCAAGCGCTTCCAAAAATGATTCAGAAGAGTCTCGCGCAATCGGAAGCGTTTCACTAAGGATTCCTTGGTTGCAGGTAAACACAAGATATGCTTTAGAGTTGCTATAACTAGTTGACCAGGGCGAACTCTAAAGTTCTTGGAGATTGCACATTTGTTTAGGACTGATTTAATACATTGTCTGGATCTTAAAATCCAAATTTTTTCACGAGTTGATACTAATGTACTGGGCACTCCTGAATGAAAAACTTTTTCATGTGCATCTTTCACGATTAATTCAGTCAATTTATGTTTTGCAGGAATCACAACGGGATGTTTTTCATAAAATGAGGAGTCAGACTTTTGTAACAGTCCTCGTACGAATAGCAAACCTTCATCTGACAACATAGGAATTAACTGTAGAAGATTCAATTCTTTAGGGATACTCTTGCTACATTTCAAGTATTTTACAACTTCAGGGAAACTTTCTTCCTGCATTAGCTTAAACCAAAAATTTTCAGCATGTAACATTTCCTCAGCTGATAATTCTGAAAATTTTCTTTTTTCTACCTTTAATTTTACATTAGAAATAAATCTAAATAGCCATGCAGTTACTCGATACAATTTCTTTAGGGAGCTACAATTTTCAAGAATAAAAATGGGAATTTCATCAGATTTATTTGTTTGAACAACACAAGAGAAGGTGGCTGCTTTTTTATACTTCTCTTCAGAAACATCAGGTAATCGAGATGCAGCAATTTTAACACTAGGCCACTGATTTTCAGGCAAGGAAAGAAATTCAGGAACATACACATTAGGGTTAGCATCAGAAAAAACATGCAATTGGAGATGCTCCTTTTCCATGATCAGGTTGCTAAAATACTGCCAGGGAATTTTCAAGTGAGCGAGATCAGGGATTTCTGAAAGCCAATTTTGCCAATCATTTTCTAGTTCACCAGAAACAAAAGGGGCAATAAATCCGGCTGAATCAAAGAACATAGTTGCAATTTTCAAAACATTACGTTTAGTAGAAGATTCATCATTTAATTTTTTTAGCAAGGGTTCTAATTCTAGTCCAAATTTATCTTCTGTATTGTTCCAGATCAATCCTAAAATTTTCAAGGAAGTATTTGGGGGTTCGAAACTCGAAACAGGAATGTTTTCATCATCTAAAACATTAGAATTCAAGTTAGGGACATGATACAAACCTTCGTTTAATGATAGAGAATCACCATATTTGGAAGAAGCATCATAGACTATGCGCATTTTTGTTGTAGTTTTGTCGTCACGGATAACAGGTCGGTGGGGCATGTAATAGGAATTATTAAAATGTTTCTCGATGCACAATTCTATCACACTCTCATTAAACTGCTCTAGCAAAATGGAGTTATATTCCTTAATTAAAGAATCGTTTTTCAAGAATTTATTTTCTAAACTAGAAAACCGCTTCTTTGCTACTTCAAGATTACTTCTAAGCAATTCACGAGAATTTTTCCACAATAATTTTGCTTCATAACGTCCATTTACGAATTTTAAATTTTCTTTAAATTCTTTTATTATCTCATGATCGGTAATGTTCTTTTCATTGCTTTCAGCAATGCCAATTGATTCAAGATCCCAAAATACTTTCAAATGGGTATTTATATTTTCAACTGAAACACGCAAACAAGCTACTTCTTTTTTATTCGACTCTATCTGCCCTTGCACCGTATGACCGAAAATAGTTTCTGCAACGTATAATTCTTTTGTCAATTTTCCCTCGATTCCCTTTAATATTTTCCACAAAAAATCAGACCCTAGCAAAATATTTATTTCCTGTTCAAGACCTGTATCAGCAGGCTTAAAGCCTCTTGTTCTCATTATCTCTAGAAGTTCTGTTTCTAGAGTTTTCACAGAAGCTCCAGTTATATTATCAACCACTAGTGCTTCGATATTTATCGAGTTAATAGGTTGCACAACACTGGATAATTCTAGAGCAACAACTTCATAACAAGATTCATAAGGGCGTCTCCGCCCAAAAGGATAAACTAATAAATTTTCTCTTCGCAATGGCTTCAATTTTAATTTTTGTACTAGCGATCTCTTCACGAAGCATTTTTCTGAACCACTATCACATAAAACGCGAGCCAACAAGCATTCCTTACCAGCAGACACAGAAACTGTACAAGTCTGCAATAATGTAGATTTATTTTGTTTATATTTTTGTTCCGACATCATAGATACAATTGCACCTTTCATTTCTTTTTCAGGATTTTCTTTTGCTGTTTCTTTAAAACAAAACAAAGGACCATGGGTAGTGTTACCACATTTGGAACAAGGGTTAATTTTTGTTCTACAGTTTACAGATAAATGTGACTTATTTGTGCATTTGTAACAGCGGCCTTCTTTCTTTAATTTATATCGTTTTTGTTCATCAGTGAATTTCGAACAATTTAGTCCTACATGATCAGATGATTTGCAAAATATGCAAAACTGTTTTGTAGATGTATTTAAAGCAGCAGCTGAAGGTATATTTTTCTTTTGCGGAAAATTTTGATATTTACTTGAAGGATTTTCATATTTAGTTTTAGAATTTTCATAAGTCTTGCTTTGGGAATTATTTACTAGTAGCTTCACGACATCTTAATTCCGTTTTAATAAAATTTATTAAATCGGTGACTTCACAGTCCTTATCGGGGTCACGTTTTCGATGGAAATCTAGTATCAAATTTTCGGGTAATAATCGTAATAATATTGGTAGTAATAAATGGCCGTAGGAGCCTGATGTCACTCCTAACGTATCAAGATTTCTCATACAAGTTTCGATATTATCATACAACTTTCTTAAAGAAATGACATTCTTAGTGGATTTCACTGGTTCAAGATTCAGAATTTTGTTCATGTAACAGTTTATGATATTTTCCCGCTTTCCATACCTCTCTTCTAACAACTTCAAACACGTTGAGTAATTTTGATCTGTCAGTTCAAAACCAGCTACAATATTATATGCAGGTCCAGACAACAAAGATTTCAGGTATTGGAATTTTTCAATTTTTGATAACGATTCGTTTGAATCTATCGCACTAGTAAATAAATTAAAAAATTCTAAGAACTGGCTTGCATCACCAGAAAATTTTTCTATGTTAAGTTTAGGAAGCTTCACTGCCGAAACTGGTTTACTTCCGATTTTTGAACCGTTACTTGATTCTAGTAAAACTTTTGGTTCAGTTTCGATTTTACATTTTTTAAGCCTCATCTTAATTTTAAATTTCAAACTTGATACTTTTTCAGAATATTCTTCTACCGATTTTAGTTCTTTTTCATATTCAGTTTTTTCCTAAATTAGCTCATCTATTTCGGAATCTAATTCCTTTAGTTGAGCTTCCTTTTCATTTACGAGCTCTAATGATTCCGTTAAAGAATCGCAATCAGTTTTATCAATATCAACAGATAATAATGTATCACATTTTGTGATTAATTTTGTAACTGCTGTGCGAACGGTAGCTCTTTTACTTTTAAGCTTATCTGTCTTATCCATGTTTAAAATTAAATTCAATTTTCAAAATAAATGACCATGAAAAATGTATATTTTCAAAAAATCAACAGTCATGCAGAATAATAAAGGTATTTCTTACCTTTTTTCCGGGTCTTGAGGCACCAAAACATGAAGAATAATCTTCATATGTTGTCGAAATTTCACGTTATCACAATTTAAATCCAAGGTTGGGAGAGCTTAATATATAGACTTCACGATTCATGTAAAATCACATTAAAATAATAAAACATATTTCACAACTGAAAATGGCGCTGGTGTTGTTCAGTATAAGTTCAAGTCAAGCACAGGATGATTAAAAACTTTGTTAATTCTATTTACACTTATAAATATTTCCAGTATTTACAATGAAAAACATTTGGATAATATTTCTTTAAAAACGTGTAAATATTCCACACTGGGAATTCAAGATGATCATATTAAAATTTCACCAATTATATTCTTCTATTAAAGAAGCCACGAAAATGGCATTATTTAATATTCGGAAATAAATTTCCTTTTTTTTTTTAAATTAAACATCATTTCTTCTAATAGAAGACCACGATAAAAAACCTATACGCAGCTTATTACCTGCTGCGTTCAAGATTCACTTTCACAAAACTAAACTAAAAAAGGAACAAGAAAGAAAAAATGTTTTTTAATATTAATTCTCTAGTCAGACCACGTGACCTGGGATCACTGGCGCCTAATCAGTCTGGCTGAGAAAAGAAGAGTTTGCGAGATTTCACATTCATTAAGTGTTGTGAGTTATTGACGAGTTTGTTTAAATCCAACCAGCGCGCTACATATTGTATATCACTTTTCTTAAACCAGAATATCTGGTCTTAGGATTCTATCAGTTCTCCATTAAATATTTTCAGCTACATAATTAAGCGGTGCAATTTAGCAACATGTCACATTTAATTTTTTCTCAGTCTCTATAAAACATAAATGCATAAAATAGTTAATATGGACAACTTAATATCTTTTCTACTTAAAATAATTTTTTTAATACTCTATATTGAAATTTTATTTTATTTTTTTATGTTTAATTTTCATAAAAAATTTAAAATTGCTTTTTTTTTACTTGTATGCACTGCGCGCAAGACTGTAGCTAAGCTATTGGTTCAAGAGCCCCCAAAAATATTGATAATGATGTAAACCTAATGTATCTTAAACGTATACTTCATTTGTAAGCAATTTATTTATTTATTTATTTTATTTGAAATTTAAATTTAAAATTATAAATTTTTGAAAAAAATTCATTCTTTGATTGGAAAATTGCCAATTTTAAATAATCAATGCAATTATAATACTAAATTTGAAGTATGAGTTATTTTTTACCTTAAAATGAAGATATTTACGAAGTTTCGTGTAAATTGCCTAATTAGTTTGTGAAAAATGTTGCACGCAGTGCATGCAAGTCAAAAAACAATTTCATTTTTTTTTATCAAAATTAAACATAAAAAAATTAAAATAAAATTTCACTGTAGAATATTTATTTTATTTTTTTAATAGAAGATATATTAGCTTGTCTAAACTAAAAATTTTATGCATTTATATTTTATAAAGACTGAGAAAAAAAATTAAATGTAACATGTTCCTAAATTGCACCGCCAGGTAAAAAGTAACACTCCTGAGACCCCTTAAATTTATACCTGAAAAAGTAACAAAATAATACTAATTTTAATGTTCATGTTAATGGTGTTAATTTACCATGTTTATCTGTAAAACATGTTTGTGAAACATGAAAATGTTTGTTTGAGAATTGATAGCATCCAAAAAACTTACATTTCGGGTTAAGAAAACTGATTAATACATTATAAAGATTAAATAAAAAGGAAAGTTCCCAATTAAACTGATAGCATTGAGCTCACAAGCTATTCACACTAATTGTATATTATACTCGTATTTCAAAGAATAATGCCCTTCGAAAAATAAATAAAGGATCATTAGCCCGCCCGTTCCCCTCTTTATACTTAACCAATGAGCCTCCAAATGTTATTAGGGAAGCACCTTATCGAAATAAACCGGTATACAAAATTTGAAGCAAATCGGATAGAAAAACCCATTTATCTAAATTAAGGGGGTATTAGCCTCCCGTTTCCCTCTTTGTATTTAACCAATGAACTTCCAAATCTAATTAGGGAAGCGCCTCATCAAAATAAACCGGTATACCAAATTAGAAGAAAATGTGATAATTCTGCATGAAAAACCCATTTATCTAAGTTAAGGGGGGATTAGACCCCGTTCCTCCTTTATACTTAACCAATGAGCCCCCAAAAATAATCAGGGAAGCGCCTTATCAGAATGAACCTACAAAAAAATTTGAAGCAAATCGAATATTTCTATCAAGAGATATCGCGCTACGTACGTACGTACGTACATACATACAGACCCGGCGGGTACATTAGCTCTCAGGCTTTGATAGCCTGTGAGCTAAAAATAAATGATAAAACTTTGTATGAATCACCATAAAACATAAGAAACACACAGGACGCGTTTCAGTGTGGAAATTTTAACAGCCCGTCATCAGTCCTTAAAAGAGTATTACTACGCTGAAATTGGGTTTATGAAATACCAAATGAGGTTTAGAGATGCACTACTTTTAATGTCAGCAATGAATTAAGGAGTTATCATACTTCCGGAATTGTTTATTTGAGATATTACAGTTACTAATTTATATATTTATTGTACGGAATCCTCTGTACGCGAGTAATACTGTCACTTGACCGATTATCAATGATTGTTTCAAGATTTAAAAAATGTTAACAGTTGAGTAATTAATTGAAAGTGATATATTTATTACAAGTTTATTGATTTAAAAATATTTTAATGTATTAACCCTTCACTGCACGATTTTTTTCTATTTTTATGAAAAAATTATTTGAAAACTATATATCGGTCTAATAAAAGGAAAAATAGTAAAAAAAAAAAATTAAATTTCAAATTTTCAGCTAAAACTTGATATTTTATGTTGTGTGCCATATGTACACAATTAGGGTTTTAAAAAATTGTATTGCTATATTTTGCAACTAAATGAGCTTAAATTAATCAATTTTCTTTGATTAACACTGTGCAACTTTTTTATACTAATTTTTTTAAGTATTCAGTAAAAATAATGAAAGTAAATTTTACTGTAATAGCTTGATCGATTTTTTTTTTCCGAAGAACAAATTCTAATTTTGTGTCTAATGCAGCCCTCTGACATGGACAAAATAAGTGTTATTCCATTCTTTGGATTGTTTTTGATCAGTTATAGTGATCACATTAGCAAAATTCATGACACAAAATTAAAATTATAATTATTTTAGGTATGTGCCAGATATGGCACGTGGTACAGTGAAGGGTTAAAGGAGCATAAACATTAATAAAATGTTCAAGTAAATTGTCTTAACAGTGTTGATGTAAAATAAATAAGATATTTTCCTGATATCTGCTGATATATGGCTGTTAACATTTCCAGTCCCGAAACGCTTCCTGTGTGTTTCTTTTGTTTTATGGTAACTTATACGAAGTTTCATTATTTATTTATGATTTATCGTCGGTGCTGTTTCTTTTTCGGTTCGGTGCTGTTTCATTATAAAGATTACTCAGAAGCATTTCCAAACACAAGTAGTAGCAAAAGAAACTTTGTCCTTATTAATGCTTTTTTTTAATCTCAGAAATCTATTGGTATCTGATATTTCTAAAGGTATAGAATTCTTTTTGGAATCATTGTTAACTCGAAAGAGATTTTTATATATCTTAGTTCGTGGTTATATCATATTTTTCTAACATTTGCATTTATTTTAACAGCGTACTCATCAAAGCGCTTGGTAGTAAAAGGTAGATAATTCTTTTTGGAATCATTGTTAACTCGAAAGAGATTTTTATATATCTTAGTTCGTGGTTATATCATATTTTTCTAACATTTGCATTTATTTTAACAGCGTACTCATCAAAGCGCTTGGTAGTAAAAGGTAGATAATTCTTTTTGGAATCATTGTTAACTCGAAAGAGATTTTTATATATCTTAGTTCGTGGTTATATCATATTTTTCTAACATTTGCATTTATTTTAACAGCGTACTCATCAAAGCGCTTGGTAGTAAAAGGTAGATAATTCTTTTTGGAATCATTGTTAACTCGAAAGAGATTTTTATATATCTTAGTTCGTGGTTATATCATATTTTTCTAACATTTGCATTTTTTTTTTTTTTTTTTTTTTTTTTTTTTTTTTTTTTTTTACAGCGTACTCATCAAAGCGCTTGGTAGTAAACAGTATATATAGAAGTTACTCCTATTCAGTCACTGGCATCTATCAGTTGGTCGTTTCTGTTTTTTCTTATCGTCAATAAAAGCGAAATAATTAAACATTGAATCAATGTTTATATTAAAAAATTCAACTAAAACAAACAAAAACACGTCTTAAATGAAACATAGAAATAATTTTCATTCAAGAGCATTAGACTGGAAAGCTTATTGTCTTAAATTTTTTTCAACAAAAAAAGTCTTACAAATCTAATGCTAAAAAAATTAAACACGGGAAATTGTATAAGTATTTGCAAAGTACCTAAAACACTTCAAATAACTTTTAGTTTAGTAAATTTCGAAAAAAATGTCTGGTGGATTTAATGCTTTTTAAAGCGTTTAGCAATTAAATTCTTTCTAAACACTATTTTTGTAATTTTTCTTGCAGGCTCAAAGATATGCAAATGAGTAAAAAAGCAAGATTTAAAGAAAATGTTTACAGAAATGTTTTAAAAGAAAAAAAGTTATTCAAAGAAACGTGTCCTTTTACATTTATGACTAAAGCTATCATAAAAAGTTGCATTATTTTTTTAAGGGATTAAATAAAGTTACTTTGGGGCTTTATGAACATTAAAAATTTAGAAAAAAATACTGCACATAATGAAAAAATATTATTATCACTAGCTGTCAAAACAAAATTCGTGAAAGGAACTGGTGTCGCTATCGACCCCAGTCGACCTGTAGTCTTATCGATTGCGGACTCACAGTCTCATCGTATTATCGACTGTGGTCGATAATACGATGAAACTCGCCCCCTTCAATGGTGAATATAAGAATTTCGACCAAAAATTTGTATTATATATTTTTAAATTATTTATTGTGTATATTCAGTGCTATATAATATTTAAGTTTACTGCACTATTAAAAATTTAGTTTAACATTTCACCAAAAGTTTATCAAAAATTTTTAAATTAAACCATAAATAACGAAATTTTATTCTAGGATTTGGTGTTCTGGTCGAACCATAAATTATGTGTAGATTGAATATGACCTAGTAAAACGTTGAATCGAGAGCTAGTAAAATGAACAGAATTAGTACAATAAAAATTAAAATATTGAGCCATGTAGTGACTACAGTTAGACTTTCTAAACAATGGCTAATAAAGTCGAGACCCCTGTTTAAAATGGAATGCGACATACATCTGATCGAACCCGGAACCGAGATTCAAACCTTCTCTTACTTTGCAGGCAGTGTTCTAACCTCTAGGCAAGCGAGCAGATATCTTCGTGTTCTAAAGCGGTATATTGGGGGTTCATAGAACTATTGTTTCTGATTGGCTGTTACATATTGCCTGAAGAAGGTGAAAAGGTGACCCATTGTTGAATTTTCTTTATCATCTGCATTTTGAAATTTTGCTTTTTTAACATTTAACCTTTTTTTTCAAAATAGAGCGAAAAAAGGTACCGTTTTAAATTTGACGTGTTTTTTTTTTATATATTAGGTATACAAAGACTACCTGCAATAGATTAAAATCTTATAATAGATCATAAGAAATTTGGTACCTCAATTAGCTTACACAGTAAAAAAAAAAAAAAAAAAAAAAAAAAAAAAAAAAAAAAAAAAAAAAAAATCCGTTAAAATACGGAATTTGTACTGGCAATCGAGACGACAGTACTATATTTACAGTGTATATTTTTACATATTTTTGTATATTTTTGCAGTGTATATTTGAAAGAACTCTTTTTTTTTTGCTATATTTTCAATAATTTTTTCATTTTACCTATTTATTCCGCAGAATGAACGAAAGTATCATTTTTATTTTAATATATGTATGTGTTTGGGCTATAAAAATTTATAAAATATTAAAATTGGTGCCTTGGTTCGGAAACATCTTAGAAAGATTCTTTTCGTTTACAAGATAAATAAAATTCATTACATTAGATTTTTATATATTGATAAAAGTTATACTTATGTAATCAATAAATAAGTTATATTTCCGTACTGTTAATAAATAACTTATTTTAAGGCAGTATCGATTTATATTAAGTCAGTTTTAATAATTATTATGTGTTATATAAAAACTTTTAAAAAAATTAACAGCGTGTTTTTATTTAGTAATTGTTCCATATTTATAATTTAAAATTTACATTAATATCGCAGCAGTCACTTTATAGCTTTATAGAGTCAAGTCATTTTACAGATATATAAATATTAAACTATACAGCCGATTTTCATAAAATTTGAAATAACTCGACAAAATTTTGCAACAATTATATATTTAAAATTTCAGACCATTCCGTTGGGTGGTTTTTGCTCTGTTATATGCGGACGGACAGACGGACTGAACGACGATTATAGTTGCTACGTATTTATATAATTACGAACACACCTAAGTTATATTTCCGTATTGTTATAACTTATTTTAAGGCAGTATCGATTTATATTAAGTCAGTTTTAATAATTATTATGTGTTATATAATTACTTTTAAAAAATTAACAGCGAGTTTTCATTTAGTAATTGTTCCATATTTATAATTTAAAATTTACATTATACCCCAGCAGTCACTTTATAGCTTTATGGAGTCAAGTCATTTTACAGATATATAAATATTAATATGAGCAATGATAACTGCAATCAAGAACTATTAATGGTTATTATAAATTTATAGCAAGCGTTTAAAAGAAAAAAATCTTAACATAGTCAAAACGCAATCCGCTTTTACGTATCTAGTCTAGATCTATTATGCCCGATATGAAAATCGCGAAGGTGAAAATTCGAGAATAGTTATTAATTGTGAATTTTTATTTTTTTTCATAGCATATAGTAGGAGCGTCTGCATGACGCCCCTACTATAGCTGTAAAAATTCTATAGTAACAAATATAAAAACATATAATGAGCTATAATAATAAATACATTTTTTAAATTAAAATCAGAAAATGTAAGTAATACATTATAATAAAAAAGGGAAAGCCTGCCTACAGAGAGTAGTATTGAAAAGGATTTAAAAAATTAAACAAACTTTACTAAAAATGCATGTCATGTAAGACTTCATACTGAAGTAAGATGTCAAGAAAAAATAGAAGAAGAATTGTGTAGTGTTTCATTGGTTCAAAAATGCGATTGATACTACTGTATTTCTCACTGTTATTCGTATTTTAGAATTTTTCAAAGTGAACAAGAGGTCATATTTTAAATATTTTGAATTACATGTCATAAGGTGATAAGAACATCTGGGTATCAGGATTTTAGATACGATAAGGTGGAAAGGACGCAAAAAAGGTTGATCTATATCCGCTAAAATCAAGCTATGGCCCTCCGAAATATTACGAACAGCAACATTCATTAATATAAATTTTTGAGACCTAGAGAAATTTTTGTCTAATTTATGAAAAAGGTGAAAAGTTTTCAACAAAAATATCTAAAAGCTTTTCGCTTTCTAAAGACTTAGAAAATAAACTATTGAAAAGTTAGAATTCTTTAGGGCGGAGTTGAATTATTAATTTCGCGATGGGAGTTCGTGTCAATTAAAATTAGCTCTCTGATAGATGTTTAATATACTCGTAAGGGAAATTTACCCTCCGAAATTCAGAATCGGGAAATGTCCAGAGAGCTGTTTTTGCATACGGCAACATGGATGTTGCGCAGGCTAGTGAAACTCTGATATAACATCAAAATATCATTTCTGTAAAAGGGTCCTAAAAATGGACCTCTTTGCTGTACCATCGCTTCTTAAGTTCGAAATGTTCGTTGCGTCAAAGGTATAGAACCCATAAAATCAATCAAACTAAGTGTAAGAATCTTAACACATCCTCATTTAGGTTGGTACCATGCTCAACGACAGTGGTGAAAGAGTAATTTTAACTAAAATTACACAGTGTTATGTCTCAACAAATGTAAGCTAAGAAATTAGAAGAAGAAAGAATAAGAAGAGTTAGTAGCACAAAAACACCACATCAGCAGAGTTTAAAACAGAAATATACAAATATACTCAAGCCCGATGTGTTTACGACTTCAACTCCAAACTTTTCTAAAGTAGTACGGTCGTTCTGATGCTGCTATAATAAGTTCTCAGTTCAATATAAAAATAACGAATAGTCCCACAGAAGGTTTCAGTATAAAAATCATTTATATGAACTTAAACACTGCTCTTTTGAGAGTTTTTTAAGATGAACCCACTCAAATTTTAGCGATATTCCGAAAGAGATTGATTAAATGAGAATATGAAATCCGAACAAGAAGGATATTAACTAAAAATGAATTCAAAATAGGACAGGAAAAAATGTAAATAAAGTTAGAAGGGGGCCAAAAGAAAATTCAGGAACACAACTAAAATATACAACAGCAAATAAAAGAATTAAAATTAGACATTCAAGGATTCAAAGAAGATAAACAAGGAATGAAAGATGACACGTCAGGAGTAGAATATTGCAAGAAAGATTGAGACGTGCAAGAAATTTGAAGAAAATAAGACTAAAAACATAAGTTTAAGATGACATTCTAGAAGTACAGGAAAAATGCCTTGACGCAGACAAGATACTTAAAAGATTGTAGATGCGACAATGTACCTTTTCATTAAACAACAAGTTGGAAATTGCTTGTCAAGCGTGGCAAATGAGGTGCATTCGTGTTATAACTAGTTTTATAAATATTTTTTGCACAGCATATTGTACTGAATGTATATTTTAGTGCACTTCGGACAAGATACTTAAAAGATTGTAGATGCGACAATGTACCTTTTCATTAAACAACAAGTTGTAAATTGCTCGTCAAGCGTGGCAAATGAGGTGCATTCGTGTTATAACTAGTTTTATAAATATTTTTTGCACAGCATATTGTACTGAATGTATATTTTAGTGCACTTCATAAGTGCATATCCATTTCATTCTGTTCGGAAAGGCTGTAACATCATTAAAATGCACTCTAAATAATTTTTCCCATTGGCTTTAATGTAACGGAAAACTTTTGACTGTCCCTGTAATTAAACTATACACCCGATTTTCATAAAATTTGAAATGACTCGACAAAATGTTACAACAATTATATATTTAAAATTTCAGACCATTCGGAAGGCTGTAATATCATTAAAATGCACTTGCAATAATTTTTTTTCATTGGCCGTAATGAAACGGAAAACTTTTGACTGTCCCTGTAATTAAACTATACATCCGATTTTCATAAAATTTAAAAGGACTTGGCAAAGTTTTGCAACAATTATATGTTTAAAATTTCAGACCATTCGGAGGCTGTAACATCATTAAAATGCACTTGCAATAATTTTTTTCCCAATGTCCGTAATGTAACGGAAAACGTTTGACTGTCCCTGTAATTAAACTATACACCCGATTTTTATAAAATATAATTACGAACGTACCTAAAAAGACAGTTCTGTCTCATCAGCATGTAAATATTTTAACTTTTTCGAGACAGACATCATAAACTGTCTTCAGGGTGATGGAGTTTGTATGCTAAGTTCCTCTTAAGAGTCTGTTTCACATAGTTAGTGCTACAAAAAGATGGACTTCATGTAACGAAAATGAAACAAGTTTTAGCCATTCTCACGAAACCAGTATCTGATGTTCTCAAAGAAATTTCTGTGGGTAACTTGACTGATCTGACACGCACAATGACAGGCTTGAAAAACTGATTTGGTGTCAACCATCTTACTTAATTTTTTTTTCGAAATGAATTAAAGAAAAGTCGCTTACTCCTGAAAATATGTTCTTTTGTTTCGCAAATAACATCTTTTATTATTATTATGTAGCACACAAGTTTTGTGATATGCTTCGGATTTTAAAAGAAACAGACTAAGGAAATAGCTAATGACAAAATCAGTGATTGATTCGAACCAGGATTTGTAATTCATTCATGAAATGAATGGCTCCCAATCGTCGGCTGACCTTGTTTTCAACTGATTGTTTATTTTGAGTAACAGAATATCCCTGAAGTACAGCAATACTTGTCATTTTTAACGGAGCAGAAAGAGGTGGTATAAGCCGTGATATGTATCCATGTGGATGTGCTATATATTTTGATTAACGGCGTTTTCACAAGTTTATCGAGTAGAATTCATTGTGCTGTTGAACAAATAAAATGATCAGTGCTGTGATATGGCAAAATTCATTTACCTGAGCGCAAAAAATACCATTTTAAACTGATATTAGTATACCCTTCGTTTGATAAAACTTCGAACTATTTTTTTTTCCACTCAGCAAAACCTTCAACAAAAAACTTTCAAACACACGATTGTTTTAATATTTATGAATTATCAAACTATTGTTTAGAGCTTTAAAAGATGCCTTGTACTATTATGTAGTTTAAATTTCAATTCCATAACCAAATTTAGATCATTTCATATATTTTGCCAGATATGAAGAGGTATCCTGAAGGTATTTGTATTTAAATAACTTATTTTAGGGCAATAAAGCATTAAAAGATCGATTGTATAGAATTTCGGTTATGTTTTTATTTTTGTTTCGAATTGGAACAGAACAATATGTATGATGAATTGCTTATACATTTTGAAGACATGAATACTTTTTCTTACATTTCTAGACTCTCACCAAATCCCCATTAAAGTAGTAACGAGTGACCATAGTTTTACCTTTCTGTGAATAATGACGTTTCAAAATAGTCCAAAAATAACACCATGAACAGCGAAAGTATCCATCAAAGATAGATAGCAAGAGATTTCAAAGTTGCATCCAAAAAAGATATATATTGAAGAATTTATATTAAAGTTTCGGAATAAATCATAAGATACAGACTAGAAACTTCTGTTAGCTTAGCATGTGTGCAAATTTAAAGATAATCTTCCATTGATTACTAAGTATCGGTATTAAGTATCTATAAGAGGCCTATTATAAATACTCTCATTATAATTTTACGCAAAATACAAATGACAGTCCTAAAATAAGACATACATATTTACTTCAAAAGTAATACATTTAAAAAGCTGTTTTTTTACGTATATAATGTACAGTAATAAGTTACCATAAACATTATTAACAATTATTTAAAAATTAATAATAACTATTTAGGATATTATTACTTATTAAGAATTAAGAATTGTTAAAGAATTATATTAAGTGTTGCACATATTAATTAAAATTTATACAATAATTTCGATGCAGGTCTATAAAAATAAAATAGAAACGTTGTCAAATTACATTTTACGACCACAAGATATTTGTACCTTTCAATGGAATATTTTTTTTTTTAAGTAAGTGAATACACGTTAATTTGTAAGGGCCAAAAAATATCAATCATAACCAGAGTCTCCGAATGCATTAAGCTTGGTTCGCATACATTAAACAAAACACCAACGTGTCTAAAACTACCATCGTAGTATATTTCATTATACTGACCAAATTTGAAATTCAACAGATAAAATTTCATATTATTCGATTTATTAAGAGATAATTAAGTAATTTAAAGTAATCTAGCTGAATTATTTGATAATAATACTTCAATGTCTTATTTGAAATAGATTTTTGCCTACTGAAAGCTCAAATCCATTAAAATTATTAATTGAAACTGGCTTTCGTTTGCAAAAACATACGAAATATTCTCAAATGAACTACTTTTAAAAATTAGTTCATCCTACAAGTTATTAAAGAAGTTTCGTTATTAAAATATAAATTCTTTTGTAAAAAGTCATGTCTCCATATTCCATTTTCTTTAAATTAAATTTTTCAATTGAAATACAAAACTTATATTATCTTTAAAAAATACACTTAAAGTTATATAATTTTCAAATTCTAATGAACTTTTTGGAAGAAAAAAAAGACATTTGGACAGAATAAGAATAACAAAAAAAAAAGATATAATGTTAATTTAAGAAAATTCATACTTTAGATGGTGATTTTATTAAGTGGAGATAAATTAACCACCAAGAAAATGGATTGTAAAAATTGAAGAGAAATTTTGATAATAAATTATTCCTTTTTTCAGCTTCATAAAGTGTGATGGAATCTAGGAAAAAAGATGCTCTAATCATTCAGATTTTACCTTGCATATAATTGCTTCAAGAATATTTTCTCATCATCATTAAGTCGTAAAATCTTTTTTTAAACGGGTTAACAATATCATAAAAAGCTTCTCAGATTTTAATGAAGTTAACTTTTTAATTTTTAAAACGTAAGGAAAAACATTTTTGAAAGGATAGAGAGTGAAATAAATTAAACAATTACTTTCGAAAAAAGAATTAAATTGTATTTCGTAAATTTCTGTGTAACTGTATGTTCGTATACACCATGTTTCCATTCATTGATCATCTCAGAACTACAAAATTTCTTGGCGCAAATGAATTAAAAATTTTTAAAAAGAGAGGTAGTGATGAAAATTGTCTGAGCAAGTGATACAATATTACAGTAAAGAAGGTAACATTTAATGCATGTTTTTATAAAAAAGATAACAGAAAAGAAATAAAAAAATTAAGTTAGATAAAAAAAAAATTGCTCAAAAATGTTAAATTTCTTCTATAATTATTTTTGAAAACTTTCTTGGAAAATATTAAAGTTTGAAAACTTTTTTTTTACTCTTTTACTCTTAAATTTATAAAAAAACAAAAACAAACAAACATATATTTTAAATTTTGTTTGTATACTGATACAGTAGTTTATGTTTTCATTTACACTCCTTTATTAATAAGTCTAATTATATAATAAATTACATTTTTATAAAATTATATTTCGCAACCATAAGAAATGAATAGTAGTATCTAATTTATTAATCAATAGGCAGAAATTAGTTAAATGATTATAAAAGTAACAGATGAAAGTCATCATCACCATCGTCAATTTAATAGACTATTGATGCAGAAAGTTATAGAGAGAGACAGGCAGATAGACAAATCGAAAGACAAGCCAACAGACAGACAGATAGATAGACATATTGACAAACAAATAAATAGACAGACAGATAGCTAGACATGTTGAAAAACAAATAAATAGACAGACATACGGATAGATACGTACATATAGATAGACATAAAGATAGGTAGACACATATACAGACAAACAGACAGACACAGTCAGATATAAAAATATATAGACAGAAGAATAGATAGATAGATAGATAGACAAATAAATGAGCATTCAGGTAAAAAGACATACAAATAAATAGAGAGACAAGCAGCCCGATAGATAGATATATAGATAGACAGACAGACAAATAAATAGACAGATGAATATATAGATATAGAAAAAAAAAAACACAAAGAGAGATATACAGACAGATAGAGAGGCAGATAGATAAAGAGAACATCTCGGAGCAATAAACATTCATGTGCTACTGTTTTAATCTTTCTCAACAAGGTTTTGTTTTTGTAATTTTTTTTTCTTTTTAATCTGAGAAATATTCTCGTACTAGTGTTCCTGAGAAGCGGAACAGTGGTACCAGATGACATTCCAGAACAGTAGTTCTGAAATTTTCGTTAACTTTTAATAATTGCATACACCTAGTGTAACCATACTCAACCTTTTTTTTTTTTTTGCGGGCCACAAACATAGGTTTGCGACGTTCAGCGGGCCGCAAATATATGTTAGCGACGTTCAGCCGGCTGCAACACACTTATAAAATGGTGAAAAAAAGAATAATTTTAAAATTAGTAAAATAATGTAAATAGTATATCAAAGAAATACAAGAAAGTTAATTTTAACAGTAGGGTTGAACGTTTGTTGTGGCGGAAATTAAGAAAAAAAAATAATAAATTACTATTTTTAAACAATTAATTTTGTCGCAGATTTATATTGCAAATAATGTAAAAATATGCCGCAAAGTTTGTTGTTTAAAACAGTGTGTAAAACATTTTGATTGCAATTTTTTGCGAAACAAACGTTCAGCTCTATATAATAAGCATAAAACTTAATAATATAACAATGCAGAGTTTCCAAGTTCCAAAGAAGAAAACCTTAGGAGATTTTCTCAAATTAATCTTTTGCTCAGTAGAAAACTTTTTTTTCCTTTTTTTAAATTATAGAACAATAGCACAAATTTAATTAAATTGGAATAATATTTGAAAAAGTGTTGAAGATTACGAATTTCTTACGGGCCTATAACATAAATAGGGGTGTATGTGAAAAGAACTTTTAACTAAAAACACGCATTTAAGATGCCTTAACATACTTTTAAATTAATTATAAACAAGAGGGCACATTTTGTCTTCCCATGAAAATGTACAAAACAACAGGGAAGGACTTGCATATTTTTCGTTCAGATCTCAATTAATTTTATAAATATAGATTAATGATTAGGTGTGTCGACCGCCCATAAAAGGTGGCAGGACTACATGCGGCCCGCGGGCCGCAGGTTGGGTATGGCTGACTAGTGTATTCCTTATTTTCTTTTATTTGTGAGTGTCATGAATAGAAAAGGGGGAAAAAATCGTTTACAAATTTTAAAAAAAAAGTATTTGAGATTTATTGTAAGCTTTACAGACAGCAATTTTTTTTAATTTGGTGCATGTATTTTTTACGCTCTATATTTCCCTTAGATTTGAGTTAATTTTCTGTGGTACAGTCGTACGTGATCTTCAACATCTAAAGTGTTTTAACATTTTGTTTTTAAATGAGATTAATAAACTTTCAAATTGACTCATTTAGATGTGCCATTCCATACGTTGGTAGTTGATAAACTTCTCAGCTACCCTCTAAGAACATCTTCACATAGTACCCCTCTTTGAAAAAGATTTCTGTACAAAATTACCCATTTCTGTTATTGTCACTATAAGTTTTAAATTTTTTATTGCGATGCAATTTATTTATATTTTTAAATAAGGAAAAAACTTCTTCTTGGTAATGGAAATTTATATTTAAATTATTATTGCGCAATATATTTTACAAATAAACGTAAACAATGTTTATATTCAAAATGCGGTGGGAACAGTACAAATGTACCATGTATTTTTAGCTTAGATATATTATTTAATTTTTAACTACTAGTTTTTAACAAAAATTCTCATCATTTTTTAAAAAACATCTTACAACGACAGAACAATAAAAATATCATTATCGGTTTATACATGCATTTTGTTCATGAACTCGAAATGCAAAAGTTTGATAAGATACGCTAATATTTATAATATTTTCTTTTACACAATTTACTAACAGATGGATATCATGCTCAAAGTAAAATTTTCTTTAGTTTGATAAAAACTTGGTTATAACTTATACGTATTAAAAAATAATAGTAAATTTATTTTTAACTACAGGTTTTTACTTAACAATCTTATAATTACTTTATTTTTTTTTTTCAATACTTAATTCAGAACAATTAAAATCTTATTTTTAGTTTATCAATCTATTTCTGTTTACGAACTGAACTACAAAAATTTAATAAGATACGCTAATTAAAAAAATCAATTTTTTATTGTTTTAGGGGAAAAGTATCTAGAAATTCAGAAAGTAGACCAAATTTGCAACAAATTAGATATATGACATTATGACGTAGGATGAAGGGGGAGGGAGGATCTGCCTCGGAACATGCGCCGCGGTGCTGCGTGGACTAAGTTACGCAATTTCACTTAACCACTCACATCTTTTACATTCGCTCTCCCATCTTCCCTCCGAACTTTCCCTATAAGATTTACTTTAAGTTTTTTGGGTCGCTGAATCCGAATTTTTAACTCCCTCCCCCGCAACCCCCCCCCCCCAAACAGTTGTTTTTTGATTAAATTTTTTATTGATTTAGGGGGAAAGTAGGTAGAAATTCAGAAACTAGACAAAATTTGCAACAAATAGGATATATGACATTACGACGTAGGATGAACGGGGAGGGAGAGGGCTGCCTTTGAACATACACTGCTGTGCTATGTGCACTAAGTTATGCAAGCCCAGGCAATAGGGGATTTTACCTGGAAATATTAATGCTAGTTCTGGATTTCGACTCACTTTATGTTTTTTGGGTAGCTGAATCCGAATTTGTAACTTCAAAGCAAAATTTCCCCCCGGCAAACCTCCAAAAAACTGATTTTTAAAAAAAATTTGGTTTTTGAGAACAGCGCGAGGGGAATTTTCCGAGGCAGCCCCCCCCCCCCTCTCCCCGTTTATCCTACGTCATAATCTCATATATCCTATTTGTTGCAAATTTTGTCTACTTTCTGAATTTCTGCATATTTTCCCCCTAAAACAATAAAAAATTTAATTTAAAAACAACTATTTTGGGGGGGAGAATTTTGGGGGAAGTTAAAAATTTGGATTCAGCGACCCAAAAAACTTACAGTAAACCTTATAGGGAAAGTTCGGAGGGGAGATGGTAGGGCGAATGTAAACGATGTGAGTGGTTAAGTGGAATTGCGCAACTTAGTCCACGCAGCACCGCGGCGCATATTCCGAGGCAGATCCCCCCTCCCCCTTCATCCTACGTCATAATGTCATATATCTAATTTGTTTCAAATTTTGTCTACTTTTTTAATTTCTAGATACTTTTTCCCTAAAACAATATAAAAAATGGATTTTTTTTAATAAAAACCTTTTTTTGAAGGCATTTTACCAAAGTTTGGGGGGTTGCCGGGGAAAATTTTGGTGGGAAGTTAAAAATTTGGATTCAGCTATCCAAAAAACATATAGTAAGCCTTTTCCAGAATTTTGCTAGGTAGAGCCCCTATACGGTCTCTATTGCCTGGACTATAAAAGATATATATCATATTAAAAAAGAATTTTAACAGTTTGATAAAAATGTGTTTATTACTGCAACGTCTACTTTAAATATTTATTTCAGAAATTAACCAAATCGTTTCCTTTTTTATATCAAAGGAGATTATGTTTCGTTTTTTTTTTTTTTAACCGTTATTCAAGTATAAAAAAATTCGCTTCGTTTAATCGACGAATTCTCGGAATTAATAAAACGAGAATCGGAAATAGTGAGACACAGAAATAGTGATATTCAAAATATTTGAACACAATCATCCTTGTTATATTCCAGAGTCATTAGCTAATAAAACAGTTTTGCATCGAATATCGTGCAAGAAAATAATGATAATAATAATGTACAATATTTTATTAGCAGAATACTATATTTACTTCAAATTATCTAAAAATGATAATCTTTCTGAAAAATGTCTGTTGCTTGAATATATCAGATAAGTACATCAGATGAAAACTTACAATTTTGTTGATAATTTCTTCCCATTACGTGAAGTTAGTAAATTTTAGCAATAATGCGTAAGCTAAAATAACATTATTATTGGTTTTCAACAGCAGTGCTTTTGTATTAATAAAATTTGCATAATATTTCAGAGTTTGTATAATATTGTATTAATGATGGTTTTTTTCAACTGCAATTTCTTGTCTTAAAATTAAAAATAAATAAATAGAAAATATTTCTGTAAGTATAGTCCGCCCATTAATTTAAATACTGATTATTTATACATAGAAAAATAAAAAGTAGTTACTTCGTTACTTGTAAACTGGATAGATATCGAGCTTTAAGAAGGATACAAATCATTTGATAGTTAAACTGAATAAAGAGTAAAATTTTTAAGAGAGTTATTTTTTTCCCATCTTTATACTTTAGTTTACGCTTTCTTACAGTAAGAGCTTTCTTACAGTTTGAGTTTGAGCTTTTCTTATAGTTTGAGACAGCATCATTTCTCGATGACATTTAGTATTAAAGCAAAGAAACATGGCTCATTCTGATTTTTCCCATTTTTTTTTTATATTTTGCATATTTTGCATGTGAAAACTTGCATACGAAAAAGCTAAAATACATCTGCAAAAAAAAAATCCATCTTTAAAATCTTTTTTATTAGAGAGAAATGCAGAGTGCAACTATGCACGGTTTTAAAAAATTCAATTATCTTCCATTATTTTTTACTAATAAAGATAAACTAAAAAATCAAACAGATCCGAAATCTACACACGTTTTTCTATCAGATCATGTAAAGGGTTGAGGAATTAGATTTATTTTTTAAACATTTGAGTACTTTAAAACATACTACAATGGTGGTCAAAAAACACATTTTTGAAAGAATATATCACCTGAAGGAAAAGATATTACAGTATGCATATTTCATATCTATAATTACTACTTCCAAACATGACCAGGACATATAAGCAGGATGTTATCTCTTTTCCCTTTTCAATTATAGCAATTTAAATTTTGAAATTTTTGAGAAATCAACGTTTTCGACAACTTTTATCTTAAAAAGTTCAAAAGGTATTCATAAGCACTTTGGCCAGAAAAGACCTCTATATGTATCATCTATAAGGAAAAAGCAGCTGACTTAACTCTGGGTAAAACTACTATGAATCCACAGTAGTTTCCTGTCCGTCTTTGCGACTCCTACTTTACGCAAAAATTCAAGTGATCTAATTGGTATGCAATTAACAGCTCTGTAGTGCGATTGTTCAACGTAGGGCATGATAATTCCTGTTATGATTGCTAATCAAAAATGTAGTTGGTAGATTGGTTGAAGGAAGTGTTTTTTTGTAAACATGCACTTTCCTTATAATCTGTAAGTTTCATTCTTACCTTCCAAATGGTCTGTGCCATAGAGGAAAAGCATAGATGGAGGTGCAGTATGCCGTAAAAACGATTTGCAATATGATGCGCGTTATCGCTCAAATTTAAATGCCCTCCTTCGGCCCAAACAAAATAAGCACGTAGAACAGGGACATTATTCTTTGACATCCCCCGTGCATTTTTTCTCTAAATGAAAATTATTTACTTATATCTAAGCCTTCTAAAGTAGCATTTCGTTGTATTACTGTATTACTAAATTTTCGTTGTAAACTGTATTACTAAAAGTTTTCTGCTTTTTTTGCGAAAGCACGTGGTTTTGTTTGGGCTGAATGTAGTAGATTTTAGGGTTACATTTTTGGCGTCACCCCCAGCTACCATACTTCATCCGTATTCTTTCTCTTTACTCTATGGGTATGTGCGATGTGGACTCTTGAAATCGAAGAAGTAACACTCAGGAGAAAAAAACATTCAGAAACTAGAAACATTTTATTTTATAAATTTTGTGGATTTATTTAAAGAAATATTTCCTGTAATCCTGAACTTTTGTGTTACAATTAAATTTTCAAGACAGGTGAATTTCATAACGACAGTTTTGCACCCTACATAAGAATACACTGAATACATGAAACTGCCACAGCCCTATGGTTCACGCCATAAGAGACCGTGAAGCTAAATATTTCCTTATGTTATATTTTTTAGGTATTTTTGATTCGTATTAAAAAAGCGATTTCACGATCTCATACGAAATGAACATAGAAATTAACAGCAGTGGTAAAAATTGTAGAAATCACTTTTGAAAAGGTGTATTTTTGAAGTTTGATGATTTACATACTACTTTCATTTTAAGTAATACCAATGAAAAGATAATTGAATCAAAAATGCAATTCAATATATTTCATGAAGGAATGTTTATTAGAACAGCAGTTATAAAGAAGATAAGTGAAGCATCTAAAAAAATGAGATATACAAAAATTATTAAAATGTCAGTTACTTAGTCAGGTAACCTTTACTCTTAATTACAGTCTTACAACCTCTTCCCATGAAATTAGCCATGTCTTTTAGTTTTGAAGCTGTTATAATGTGACCAAGGTTAGTTATTGTTTCTATTAATGGGATTTTATAACTGGGTTGCTTCTGTGCAATAAGGTTTATTTAGCCGGATACATAGATTTTGCCATTGGGTTACGGTCTGGGCTAACATGAGTTTTATACCGGGATAATCTTTTCAACCTCTGTTGTAGAGATAAAAATGACTTTTTTCGTGGACTTTTAGCATTTTAAGCAAATTTTTGCGTTGTTCATATAACTGTCGTTACTCTCAAGGACACTGACTTGCACCGTTTCACCTTGTATACATCCAGGGGATTTTCTTCTGCCAAATATGCACAGTCTCTTAATTATTCTATCATCATTTGCTGTTGTACACCTTTTCCTGTCTTTACCAGTTTGGTTTTGTTGTGACATAGTCTTCTTATACCACTTAAAAAATTGTAAATGCCACCTTTAGTTACATTTACAACAAGTTGCCTTATAATTTATTCATAACTGTAACCTTATTCAGTTAATAGTACTACTAGGTTCAGCAAAAAGTTCTGGGAAATTTGTGAAAGTTGCGTTGTTATGCGCAAATTAACAACAAAAGCAACAAGGACTATACTTTAAAGTAGAGGCCATCATAGTCCACGACCTTCTTCCACCGTTCTGCCAGATTCCGGATTTGCTGGCTAAGAATGTCGCCGTTACCAGCACCTTCATTCTCATTAATCTCATCGACGGCTTTCAGAATCGTTTGGCCTTTTCTCTAATAATGCCGGGTCAACACACGCAAATCATACTGTTCAATAGGCATTTTGGAGCCAAAGTTCCTGAACTCCAATAAATATGACACTGGTACTCCTATATACGATACAAATTCTGGTAACTATTAGATTAAAAATTTCCCAGAACTTTTTGCTCGACCTAATATTTTACATCGTTTTCTAAGTGTCCAGTCAACTCTTTGTGCCATTTCTTTTATTTTCTTGTGTTTTACATCTAATTGTGATTTTAATCACATGGAACACTAAGAAATATTCTCCTCAGAGTCCTCAAATGTCCTTCAAAATATGATAACAGTTGAAACCTACTTTTACCTCATGTATTCGCTGTCAAAACAGGTTGGCACCTCATTGGCTCTCTAAACACTCATGCTCATTGATTCCGTTCAAATAACGGAAAACTACTTCATGTTAATCTAAACAAGTAGTGTTTCTCTTTTTTTGTTGACGTGTTTTACCGTCTGAAACTTTTGATTAAATACTAACTTGAACATTATTTCATTACATTTTTTATTAAGTTATCTTTCCACTAATATGTAATTTTATGGTATTACTTAATCCCTTAACTGTTTCATTTTTTTATTTTCACAATAAATTAAAAATAAGGACCTGGCCTTACTTTTTTTTTAAATATTTGACTTTGTGCAATAGAAAGGCATGCCATTTAACAAACCAAATATTAAAGTTAAAATTAAGTGGTATCCAAAAGATTTTAGTAACGAAGATTGAAAACTCTTTTTGCCCGAGTGGCACTCGGGCAAAACAATTAAAAGGTTAAATATAAAGCGGTATTATGAACTATAAAACCTAAAAAATAAATCGTTTTAAAAAATTTCTACAATTTTGGCCACTACAGTAACTGTGGTATTTGCACGTATTAAAATTACTAACATTTCAACACAGGAATCTCATTTGTTGTTAAGAAATTTCTGTGTCTCCGAAAACTTTAATTGTAACAAATAAGTTTAGTGGATTTCAATAAAAAAAAAAATTAAGTAAACATATAAAATTTCTTTAATAAAATGGTTCTTGTTTCTAAATGTTCTTTTCGTTAGTAGCTGACTGTTATTTCTCCAATTTCCAGATTCCGTATCTTATAGACCATTTAAAAGACAGAAATGTGTCCTACAGATTATAGACATTATACGAGTATGTAGAGGTCTTTCCTTACCAAATCGATTTCAGCTACCACTTGTCCTTTTTGAGTTACAACATGTTATAAGTTCTTATTTTTCTATATATTCAAATTTCAAATTGTTATACTTCAGGAGGAACAGTCAAGAGATAGCAGTCTGTTTTTTTCTCAGAGCTTTAGAAGTAGCAATAACACATATAATAAGTCCATATTGTAATTTCTTTCTCTTCATGAAACATTTTTTTTTTTTTTTTTTTTTTTGTATTAAGATAAAAAAAAATAAAAAAGAAAAGTGCCCAGCGAAACTGATGGCATTGAGCTCACAGGCTGTTCACACTAATTGTATATTATACTCTTATTTTAAAGAATAATGCCCCTCAAAAAAATAAGTGAAGGGGAATTAGCCCCCGTTTCCCCCTTTATACTTAACCAGTGAACCTCCAAATCTAATCAGGGAAGCTCCTTAACATAATAAACAGGTATACCAAATTTGGAGCAAATCGAATAATTCTGCATGAAAAACTCATTTATCTAAATTAAGAGGGGTGGGCTAACCCCCCTTTTCCCCCTTTATCCTTAACCAATGAACCTCCAAAACTAATCAGGGAGGTTCCTTAACATAATAAACCGGTATACCAAATTCGGAGCAAATCGAATAATTCTGCATGAAAAAACCCATTTATCTGAATTAAGGGGGTGGACTAGCCCCCCTTTTCCCCCTTTATTCTTAACCAATGAACCCCCAAAACTAATCAGGGAAGTTCCTTAACTTAATAAACCGGTATAACAAATTCGGAGCAAATCGAATAATTCTGCATGAAAAACCCATTTATCTGAATTAAGGGGGTGGACTAGCCCCCCTTTTCCCCCTATATTCTTAACCAATGAACCCCCAAAACTAATCAGGGAAGTTCCTTAACTTAATAAACCGGTATAACAAATTCGGAGCAAATCGAATAATTCTGTATGAAAAACACATTTATCTGAATTAAGGGGGTGGAGTAGCCCCCTTTTCCCCCTTTATTCTTAACCAATGAACCCCCAAAACTAATCAGGGAAGTTCCTTAACATAATAAACCGGTATACCAAATTCGGAGCAAATCAAATAATTCTTCATGAAAAACACATTTATCTGAATAAGGTGGGTGGACTAACCCCCCTTTTCCCCCTTTATCCTTAACCAATGAACTCCCAAAACTATTCAGGGAAGCGCCTTATCGCAATGAACCTCGGAAAAAATTTTGGAGCAAATTGGATGTTTCTATCAAGAGTTATCGCGTTACGTACGTACATACGTACGTACACACAGAACCGGCGGGCACATAAGCTCTCAGGCTTTGATAGCCTGTGAACTAATAAATAAAAAGATAAAAAGTTAAGTCCTCTAAATTCTTTGTTCGAGTTTTTTTTCTATGCTTGTGAACCATGGGTATACACAAATCGCCTGTACATACCTTGGTGCGTGCCTAGTTTTCTCCAACATTTAATTTAAAAATAAACCACACGGGAAGTTCCGACTCAGCGCCTATCCCCCGGTTTACCGTACCAGGTCACTGAATGCCGCTGTCTGGTATTAAACTGTAACAGGTATTAAAAGACCAATATTTCAGTATTTTAAAGTGCTTAAATGTTTTTAAAAAATGCAGAAATAAATCCGCAAGTTTCATATGATCGGATAGAAAAATTGTGTAGATTGTAGATGTCTTTGAATATTGTTTATCTCTATTAATTCAAAAAATATGCAAAATATTATAAATTATATTATCTAAAAATGTACAGTCGTGGAAAAATAAGTAAACACTCCCTACTAACTCCTCAACAAATTATCGTAGAAGAAAGTTACTGGTACCGAACGATTGGAAATAAAGTCTACTTTTAAATGATGTATATAAAATTTGCTTAGGGGGGCATCTACATATTAAAACGAATCCAAACTTCTTTTTTTCAACGACAATACCCAATTTTAACGAGATATTTCAAATCTTTGGTTCAAACTATGCCTAAACACCGAATTTCAAGTCATTTGAATGATAAGTTTTTAAATTATAAACATTCCAAATTTAGTGCTTCTAATGTTAAATTACATTTTCATATTTTTATTTATATTTCCTGAAATTATGCTCCTAATGTGCTAATTTTTTGTGTAGCAAGAATACTAATATACCCAAACATAAATACGTTGAATTGCAATTTTTATAACTTTATGATATTATCTATGAGTTATGAAATTAATACTCGAAAAAATTATGAATTGCAACCTACAATTTTTTTGATGGAATTACATTTATTGAGTCATGCTTTATTGAAATAAAAAATTTCACATTTTTCTTCCAAGTAGTTTTCAAATTATGCTTAAAAAACGGCAAAATGAGGGTTTAAGGGGCCGTCTATAGTAGGAGTGACTAAATATTTTGAAATTTCTTCTGCTGTCGTGTAATCTAGCAGGCTTCATTGACTTCTTAAGGTGCCTTTATCAAGATATCTCAATCAAGGGCTCTCTCGGTTAACAATCGAGTTCCGAACTTCAATTTGGATAAAGCCCTAAAAATACGCTCGTTTTAAAATAATTAATTTCTCAGAAACTTATGGTACGAATTGCATAAAAATTTGTTTTTAGGCTAATTGAAGGGTGTAGAGTTCATTTATGCTGTCAGAATTCTGTACTGCTATTGAAAAAAAAAAAAAAAAATTACGGTTCGTTTTAATATGTAGATGGCCCTTACGCAAATTTTATCTATATCATTTAAAAGTAGACTTTATTTCCAATCGTTCGGTACCAGTAACTTTCTTCTACGATAGTTTGTTGAGGAGTTAGTAGGGGGTGTTTACTTTTTTTTTTCCACGACTGTACACTGTCGCACTATATGACCTTATTTAATAAAAAATATTTTTAAGATATATATATACATTGAAAATGGATTTTAGTTTCTTTTCTATTTGGGTTTTCACATACATAGTATCAGAAAAATAAATTTTGTCGAAATTTTGTGGAAGGTCCCACTTACCAAAGAAATTCTCGTCAACACTTACGCACATGCGCGCTTGAAGTTCCTACGAGAACGACTTTACTATCTGCCATCATTTGCTTGTTATTTTATTTCAAAATCAGCCAGCCCGCTTGAAGACATTGTATGTTGCAAGAACATTCTATAACCCTATTGTCACATAATATTCATATAAAGCTCCTAACTTAGTAGGAAGAAAACAGTAGTTTCAAAAAGTTCTTCCAACTAACTTTTATTTTGACTGAGATCTCTAAAGCTATCAGATATCATGTGTGGCTTCAAATTTGTTTTAAATTGTGTTAACATCTGACAGCACAAGATTTTTCTCATAACTGAAGCTTTCTACTTCATGTCTTTCAACATTAGAACAACGGAACAGTAATAATTAGAAGAGAAATTACACTTTTTTTTTTCTTTTTTTTAGAACAAATAATGCTTTTGGAACATTGTAATGCAAAGTATCTATAACTCGCCATAAATTTTATTACTTCCAGTCAATGTGTTAAATAAATTTCAAAGCAAGATTTTTTTATGGTACTTTCGTCGGATCACAAAAGGTGAATAGGATCACGCTAAATAAATTATTTTTCTAATTTACAGAAGATTTTTTAAATGTAATAATGCATAAAAGATTTTTTCTTTTATTTTTTTCGTAATAAATACAGTCGGACCTCTATTTAACGAAGTCGCTAAATCCCGAAAAAAAGTTCGTTATGTGGAAAATTCGTTAAATAGAGATGAACCTTTTTAAATACTTTAAACTACACAAAACAGATTTTTAATTCATAAACACTAAACATTATTATAAAACTTAACTAATCACACTTTTTTTTTTGTAAATCATTTTTATTTTTTTTTTATTATTATTCATTTTAGACATCAAAAAGAAATCTGTAAGGACAATTGCGGGTCGGGTTGACTTCAACTTTTTTGTTGCGGGTCGCATTCGGGTTGACTCGATTTTTTAAAGAATGTCCAAAATATTTTTTCACGTTAAAATTCTATAAAAACCGCAGAGTAAAGTTTCACAAAAACAAAATGCGTGCCTGTCAGTTTTGTCTAGTCTTAGAATTCGTTTCTGGAAATTAATATAAACATACTTTTTCAATTACTGATACGGTAATGATTATAACAAATCCAGTAAAAATCCTATAGATGGCCGGAAAGAATTCTTGTAATGTGAACCCGACCTGCAGAAAGAAAATTAGATTCATTCCGAGCCGAAAAAACAAAATTCGGGATAACCCGATTCGATGTTTGAGTCTATTCAACGATCCCAACGTGCTCAGAGGTTTTACTATATTTGAAGGTTAAAGAATATAGATTTGTTCATTCCTCTATGTAAAACATAAAAATTGTATTAGAGATACAATCGTAGATTATTTTTCATAGTGGCATTAAAACGTAATTTACTTTTTTTGCATTGCGGGTTCGGGTCGGGTGCGGGTTAAAATACCTCGGGTTCGGGTCGGGTTGCGGGTTGCTGGAAATTATTTTTGCGGGTTCGGGTCGGGTTGCGGGTTGCCAAAAATTAATTTTGCGGGTTCGGGTTGGGTTGCGGGTTGGCTTAAAATGGAACTTGCGGGTTCGGGTCGAGTACAATTGAAAGTTTGCATTTCCTGGATGAAATGCAAAGAATGACAGGTATTTTACTGCTCTCGTTGAGTTAGGCAACTGGTAAAATTAATTCAAGGTTATTGAGCATTATAAAATGTGTAAAAGAAAGAATAAGTTTGAAGTGTCCGGAAATATTTTGAGAAATAGGGAGAAAAAAAAATTATATCAGAAGAAAAAGTTCGTTAAATAGAGAATACACTTCGCTATTTGGAGGTTATTTTACGAAGAAATTCGCAAAATGTTGTTGATTCCGAGGAAAAGTTCGCAAAATAGAGGTTCGTTAAATAGAGGGCCGACTGTATATCAGCAACAAAGTTAAACTCTTAGCGTATGATAATTTTGTACGAACCCCCTTTTTTTCCCCAAAGAGATCTTTGCAAGTTTAAATAGGTGTTTTTCGAAAAAATTACCTTCTTTTAAAGGTTATTTAAGTTATGAATTATATCAAAATTTTAAATGTTGCACTGTAGAAACTATTATTCATATGGGGCATTCTCACAATCTTTTGACTTTGGAGGGAAAAAAATCTGACAAAATTAAACTTGCTAAAATAACATATTAATCTGATAGACGAGCCTTAATGATTCAAAATAAAGAAAAAAATGATCAGCAGCGAAATTTTTTTTATTTAACTGAGGTTTAAGTTAAACTTGCGAATTTAATTTTCCTTACCATTTTACCCCTATAATTTTTTATTTTCTTCTAAATTTTTATTTATAATGAATTTGCATAGTACCCACAGGACATTCAAATAAGAAATAATAACAATGTAGTACTTTTAATACAGAATTTTTGTATAACATTGTCTTAAAGGGGCGTTAAAGAAGGGACGGTAAGGTAAAAAAAAAGGACGAAATGGTAAAAAAAGGGACAGTAAGGATGGAACGGTAAGGAAAATTATCACCTATTTTTAGGAAAATTATGTTAAGACTAAGTGATAGCCACAATGTTCATTGATTTTTAGAAACAGTTGTTAACATTGGATTAAATTAAAATTGTTTTTTTAATTTACCTCAAAAAGTGCAGGAATAAACCTTGGGGGCGGTGAGACTACCAATAAAGCCACGATGCTTGAAATTGATATTTAAATGCTGATTTAAATTCTACAGTAAATTTCCTGCCAAAGAATTTTTGACATTATTTCTCTAGCATACTTTTAAATGAGAAAAAACTTGAAAAATTCTGTGGCTGCATCTGAAATGATTTTCTGCATAATTTTAGAAGAGGGATGGTAAGGAATCTAAAACCCAGGGACAGAGTTTAAAAAATAATAACAACCCTAAAAATGTGTGCAGGTTAATTTTTAGCTACATATTTATATAAAACAATAGTTCCAGTTTCAGAAAAAAATTACATCGAATTATTTTTATTGAAGTAATTTTATCCAGACAGCTCCAAACTTAAAAATCAGCATCAGGGACACGGGACGGTATAGGAGTTTTCCAGGTGTTTGGACCCCCAACATCGTCCAAAACTTATTTATCTCGTTAAAATTGTTGTGCAATCATGCAATGGGATGTTCCCGAGTATATGAAATAATAAAAAAAAAACCCACAAAAAAGTGTATTAAAACAAAAATTATTATTCAGGGACATGAAAGTCAAAAGATTGTGAGAATGTCCCATATACAATCCTTTCATTATACTTACTGCATCTGCATTCAAACTTTAAAGCAAAACAAGTTTGGAATGAAAGTAAAAAAAAAAATGCAATATCGGTCGTGTATAATCTATAGATATATTTTTTATTGCCTGTTGTATTTTAATATTTTCATTTATATATATATATTTTTTTTTAATAAGTCATTCGTTTAAAACATTTTCTTGACAGATCAGCAAACTCCTGATAAAAATTATGTAAAGTCATTAAACCAACATTTCTTTTGAGCATATAGACTTAATATAATGTATTACAAAACACTTATAAAGCTTAATTTTGTTCATTTAAACAGTCATTTAATTTTTTTTTTTCATTATAATAAATAAAAATAAACGTTTGAAAAATATGTCACAAACAAGTCAACTCTCAAGTACTTACATTTTTCAGAATATTTTGTTGCTTTAAATGGAAATTTTTTTTATACACCATTCATTTTAATTTGAGTTAAAGTACACATTTAGAGGACTAACCTAGATTATGTTTATTAATTTCTTTAAATATTTTTTTAATACATATAACTTCAACAGCTTTGAAAGTTTCCCTTCAAAAACAGAACTGTAACTGGATTTTTCTAAATTAGAAAATGATCTTTTTGTTAGAAGAGTCTCTTAAGAGTATTCCCAATACTTTGAGTAATAAAATCAGAGACACCATGTACTTTGATGTTTCTCATACGTGAGATTTTTTTTTTTTAAACTATAAATGGAATTATTGTATTATATCTTGAGGTACCATTAAATATCTTTGGTTTCATTCAAACATGATCCGTAAATGAACTCGACCATTTTTTTTTTTTTAAGGAAATGGTAGAGGTAATTTAATTGTGGGTTTTTTTTATTATTATTTTGTAAGTTCTTTTTAAAAATATATGTTGCCAAAAATAATGTGTAAATATCTGAACTCTCAATTTTTATAACATATTTTAGTCGTCTATTATAAAGTAAGTTATTGTATGATAAGTATGCAGATTTCTATCATTATTTTAATTTTAACTATAAATATTGAATTTATTGCTAATAGTGAAATCTATCATTCAATTTTATGTCAGTTAAATATGCCTCTTTAGGAAAATTACTTACTTTACTTGATTTCTTTAACCCCTTCTGCTCATATGTAGAGAATAATTCATTTAGAAATTTCTATTTTAAAAAAATGACTGTGATTGAATTTTTCTTATTTAAAAAATGGCGTTCTTATTCATCAATTTCCTTAAAAGCATACCAAAGTCTTTGACTAACAGAATCGGCTAAACCTGCATATGATGCTTGTCATTTTAATGATAAACTTGTGAGAAAATTATCTTTCAAACGCCGAATGGATTTGCTCCATTAAATCTCGAGATTCGATGTCTCAAGGTACAATGCTCACGATAATGTCATTGATTACATTGAAATGTCATCAATAAATGAAATCAATAACTATGTGTAAATGTCTGAACTCTTAATTTTAATAATATATTTTAGTCGTCTATTATTAGGTTGAGCAAAAAGTTTTGGGAAATTTTTAATCTAATAGTTTCCAGAATTTGTATCGTATATAGGATTACTAGTGGTATATTATAGGAGTTCAGGAATTTTGAATCCAAAATGCCTATTGAACAGTATGATTTGCGTGTGTTGACCCGGCATTATTAGAGAAAAGGCCTAACGATTCTGAAAGCCGTCGATGAGATTAATGAGGATGAAGGTGCTGGTAACGGCGACAAACTTAGCCAGCAAATCCGGAATCTGGCAGAAAGTCGTGAACTATGATGGTCTCTACTTTAAAGAATAGTCTTTGTTGCTTCTGTTGTTAATTTGCGCATAACAACGCAACTTTCACAAATTTCCCAGAACTTTTTGCTCAACCTAGTACAAAATAAGATATTATATGACTAGTATGCAGCCTTCCATAATTATCTTACTTTTAACTATAAATATTGAATTTATTGCTATTATTTAAACTATCATTAAATTTCACTTTAGTTAAATATGCCTCCTACTACTTAAACTACTACTTGGAAACCTACTACTACTACCTACTACTTGGAAAACTACTTATTTTACTTGATTTCTTTAATAACTTCTGCTCATATGTAGAGATTAATGAGTTTCGCAGTTTCTTTTTTTTCTTTTTTTTTTTTTTTTAATGACTGTGTTTGATTTTTTCTGATTTAAAAAATGCCATTTTTGTACATCAACTTCCTTAAAAGCAACTAAAGTCTTTAAGTAACAGAAACGGATAAATCTATAGATGTCATGTTAATGAAACGTGTGAAAAAATTATCTTTCCAACGATGAACGAAATTATTACATTGCATCTTGAAATTCGACGTCTCAAGCTACAATGCTCAAGATAATGTCTTTGATTTCATTGAAACGTCATGAATAAATGAAATCAATAAAAAGTTTTTTTTTTTAAGTGACTGTTCTTAACACGCTATTAAAAACTTTCTAGTTTATTTTATATGGTATTTTTCTTTTACGTTTAATCTAATGAAATGACGTCAAAAACAATTAATCAATCCATGACTTTTTTTTACGTGAAATAAATGTTGTCAAAAAAGAATGTCTCAAAATCTGACTTCCTAATTTTTATTACATATTTAGTTAATAATAAAATCCATCATTCATTTTATTTTTAGTTATATGAGTTATGTAATTATAGATATATTTATATTTTTTAATTTATTTGGCAAATTCTGCTCGTAGAATTTAATCAGCTTTGCATTTTTCTGTTTAAAAAAACTGTAATTGAATTTTTCTGAATAAGAAAATATCACACTTTTATACAACTCCTTAAAATAATGTCAATTAATTTGAGTAATAGAATTAGAGACATATCCTTTGATGTTTCTCCAGGATAAACATGTGATAAAATTATCTTCCAAATTCCAAATGGAATTATTGCATTAAATCTTGAGATTCGTTGAAATGTCTTCGTTTTCACTGAGGCGTAACAAGTAAATAAAATCAACCAAAACATTCTACATAAAAAGAAATAAAGGAACTACATAAAAAGAATAAAGGTAATTTAAATGGTTTTCTATTATATTTTGTGTTTATTGTTCTCGTTTTATTTAAAATAATGAAATGTCAACCAAAGACAACTGACAATTCCTCGACATGATCTTCTTTTAACTGAAATAAATGTTTCCAAAAAAGAACCTCTAAAAATTTTAATTCTTAATTTTAACTACATTTTTTAACATCTATTATAATATAATATATCATAATTGAAGACCTGGGGGGAAGGAGATGTCGTGTAACAAATATTAGAATTCGAGAAAATTGAAGTCAATGTTTCTGGTAGTAATTTAATTATTTATTTAATTCCTTCTCAGTAGTACATGTTTGAATGCTAATAGGTAATACTGAACTCTCCTAGAAAAGAATATTAACATATAATTATTGAATATTAGAAATTATTTTCACCTTTTAAATTACTAAATATAAAAATATTAAATATTAAAAGATACTGTCTCATATCTTCAATACTAAGTAGAATTTTAGTATTTTAGTTTATCATATCGCTCATCCGCAAGAAAAGTGACGCATCTCGACAAAAGTAAACTTCACAGGAGAGACAAAAGAATATTAACATATAATTATTGAATATTAGAAATTATTTTCACCTTTTAAATTACTAAATATAAAAATATTAAATATTAAAAGATACTGTCTCATATCTTCAATACTAAGTAGAATTTTAGTATTTTAGTTTATCATATCGCTCATCCGCAAGAAAAGTGACGCATCTCGACAAAAGTAAACTTCACAGGAGAGACAAAAGAATATTAACATATAATTATTGAATATTAGAAATTATTTTCACCTTTTAAATTACTAAATATAAAAATATTAAATATTAAAAGATACTGTCTCATATCTTCAATACTAAGTAGAATTTTAGTATTTTAGTTTATCATATCGCTCATCCACAAGAAAAGTGACGCATCTCGACAAAAGTAAACTTCACAGGAGAGACAAAAGAATATTAACATATAATTATTGAATATTAGAAATTATTTTCATTCTTTTAAATTACTAAATATAAAAATATTAAATATTAAAAGATACTGTCTCATATCTTCAATACTAAGTAGAATTTTAGTATTTTAGTTTATCATATCGCTCATCCGCAAGAAAAGTGACGCATCTCGACAAAAGTAAACTTCACAGGAGAGACAAAAGAAAATTTCCATGATTTTACTGTAACATGAAATTATAGCACTTAGCTCTGTATGCAGGAATGAAAATGTGCATAAAAGCATAAAACCCTTAAAAACGAAGAGGTGGGATGAGGTTTGGAGGGTTCGATAATTTTACCCCCCCCCCCCCCCACACACACACACACAATCCACCCCTTTTCTGTGGTAACAAATGGATATATAGCGTAATAAAGTGATTTTCCGCATGCCCACACTTATGAAACTGTGTAGAAAAGACAGACTTATTAGTGGAATAAACCGCAAAATGAATTTTTGCGAGATGTGTCACTTTTCTTGCGGGTGAGCGATATGATATAATAACTCACAACACTTTCACTCATAAAATAAAACACTTTTTGAGAAAATGTATCATAGCATATGTTCTTCCACTAAACTCTTAAATTATGCAGATTTCTGTAAATTTTACTGTTAACTATAAAAATATAATTTATAGTTAAGAGTAAAATCTGTTATTCACTTATTTTTCATATAAATTGCGCAATTGCAGAAAGATTTTTCTTAATTTCTTTGATAAGTTTTGCTTATACGTAGGATTTAATCAGTTTCACAAATTTTCATTAAAAAAAAAAAAAAAAAAAAAGAACTGTTGTTCTGAATTAAAATATGTTATTTATGGTAGACAGTTCCTTAAAAGAATCACAATTACTTTGAATAATAGAATCAGAGACATATCCTTTGATGTTTCTTAGGATAAACATGTGAGAAAATTATATTCGAAACTTAAAATTTTAGCCAGCTTACTTTCCATAAGTAGACGCTACAATCTTTTATCAATCAACTCATCACTTCAGAAAAGAAACGCCACTCTATGCTTTAGTACAAAGTAAGGTTTAATGAATCTCTGTACTACAAGACATATTATTATTTACAGGAATACTGTACATATTTACAGCGCTAAAACTCAGAAGAAATCCGATGATTGCAAAATATTTTATCATTTCCCGCCCCTCATTAAAAGCTCCGGGGAGAAAATCAAGCAAGCAGCTTGTATATCGAACGCCTCTGCGTCTCAAAAACACTCTCCCTGCGTAAAAGCTAATCCGCGGTGAATTATGGGAAAACCTATTTGGCAGCCCGCTAAACTGTCGTGTGCTGCCATCTAGTATATCGGTATTTAAATATTTGTTACAAAATAGAATTATTTCATCAAATATTGAGATTCGATTAAATATCTTTGATTCCATTGAGACATTATTAGTAAATTAAGTCAACCGAAAATTTCTACAATAGAGGGAAATAGTTAAAAGACAATTTAATTGTTTTTTATGTATTTTTACTTTCTTCTATCTTCAATAGAAGGAAGTATTGTAATCGAAATTTTTTCGACTTCCGGTTTTCGACGGACTTTTCACGTTTTAGGGGTCAGAGATCACAAAAAACATGTTTATACAAAATGTCTGCCTGCCTGTCCGTGTGTCGCCATTGTACCATCAAAAATTGTATGAAGTTATGCACAGAATTGAACCAATTTTTTTTTAAGTTTTAGCTATGGCAAGCAGGTCCTCCCTAAATTTGGAAAAAATCCGCAGGTAGGGGGCGCTGTAATAGCGATTTTTGCGAATTTTTGAATATTGGACCATCGAAAAGTGTATGAAGTTATGAATAGAATCGAACCAAATTTTTTGTGTGTTTTTTTGGCCATGGGAAGAAGGTCCTGCCTGAATTTGAAAAAATTCCGCCGGAATGGGGCGCTGTAATAGTGATTTTTCTGCAATTTTCAATACTGTACCTTCGAAAATTGTATGAAGTTATGCATAATTCTAATAAAAATACTAATAAAACTAATTGCAATGAAATATTGACATAGATAGAAGATAATAAATACGTAGCACCTATAGTCGTCATCTGATCAGTCCGTCTGTCTGTACATAAAAGTTCAAAAACTACCAACCGAATGGTTTGAAATTTAATATACAGGGTGAGTCTAAAATCATGGGGAAAACTTTAAGGAGAGGCGGAGGATATCATAAGGATTAAGATTTGATTAGCAATCCATGCTCGGAAATGCTTTCCTGATGCGGTAATGACGACACAAAACACAAGAAAAAAATGACACGAACAGGAAGAGAAAGCATGTTTATTATTCTTAGTGCTGAAAAAATGCCAGGACAATGCTGGAAAGTGCTGATGGGCTTGTTGAACGCATCGTGGCAGCTGCTGGGGAAGTCTGGGACCAGGGCCCGACTAGCAAGTTTCTGTGCCCAGGGCACTTTCAATTTTTCGTGCCCACTTAGATTGATTTATTTACTGATACTAGTTTTTTTTTTTTTTTTTTTTTTTTTTTTAACATGTTACACACTTATTCGAAAAGCCCAACTCAAAAAATTAAGTTTTCCGGAAAATTGAAAATCGGTTCCACAGGAATTTAAAAAATATATTTTTTCTATTATTTATTGAAATGGGTTTTTTAACCATATATTGAGATATATTTTTCTCATTTCATGGTGTTAATATCTCAAATATCACATTTTTTCACAATTATTTTATTTTTTAATGGAAATTTAGATGAAATTATGAAAAATTTCGTGCCCCTCAGAAATTTTGTGCCCAGGGCGTGGGCCCCGGATGCCCGTGCAGTAGTCAGGGCCTGTCTGGAACACTCCTGCTATTTTCAAGAACATTAGATCTTCCATGTGCCGTAGATGCGCTTCCATGCATCACGACCTGGGGTCGTAATTTCGAACACCTACTTTGATGATTATCATTGTCTCTTTAATGTTCTTTTTTCTTAGTTTTTTGCTGTACTAAGGATAATAATACAGTTTTCTCCACTTATTCGTGTCCTGTCTTTCTTGTGTTTTGTGTCGTCATTACCGCGCCAGGAAAACGTTTCCGACCATGGGTTGATATGCAAATATGTGTCCTTGTGATGTCCCCTACCTACCCTTAAAGTCTGCCTTATGATTTTAGACTCATCTTGTATATAATCGTTGCCGATTTTGTCGAGTCGTTTCAAATTTTATGAAATTCAAATCAAAACTTAAAAAGATATTAATAAAAGTTTTCTTCATTCTATTAAATCCTTTCATACGTAATTAATTCAATGATATCCCATGATAGTTAATAATTCTAGGTTGTCATGCTGATTCTCAATACGCATTTTTACCTAAAATGAATATTGCCAAAAGCAACGTTTAAATATCCAAATTTTGAATGTTAATGACAAATTATCTTTTGCTATAAAATCACTGTTGTACATATTTCTGTAATTATTTTACTGTTAACTATAAAAAAATGAATTTATATTTAATTGTAAAATCTATATTCATTTCCTTTTTTTTTTGTTGTTGTTGTTGTTGTTAAATTACGCCGCTCTGAAACATTGATTTTCATTACCTTATTCCTTTGATAACTTTTGCTTATTCGTAGAACTTAAACAACATTTCAATTTTCCATTTCAAAACAGAACTGTAATTTTATTTTATAAATTAAAAAAGTACCGTTTTTATAAGAACAGTTCCGGAAAAGCATTCCAGGCACATTTAGTAAAGTAACATAATCAGCGACATCTATCCTTTAACGTTCCTTGAGAATTAACACGCGATAAAATTATTTTTCCAACTATTGCTTTACGCCTTGAGTTTCAAGAAAATAGCTTTGATTTCATAGAGATGGTATACGTAAATGAAATCAACCAAAAGTTTCTACAAAAAACGAGAAATTAGTAGAAGTAATTTAATCGATTTCTTTATAATTTTACATTTTTTTCTCTTTTTATGATATATTGTAAAATGTCCATTAGAAAAATGATCGATAAATCCGTGGTATGCCTTTTTAACTGAAATAAATGTTGCTAAAAGGACATCTCAGAATCTAATTTTTTTTTTTTTTTTTTTTTCTTTTGGTATGATATATTTGTAAACAACTATTACAAAATAATATATCACCATTGTGCAGATTTCTGTGTTTATTTTGCTGTTAACTAGAAAATTAGAATTCACAGTTTACTGTAAAATTCACCATTCATTTTATTTTTAGTTAAATTACATGATTGTAGAAAATACTTATGTTCCTCATATGTAGGACTTAATCAACTTTGTCAATTTCCATTTAAAAAGCTATAAATGATCTTTTCTGAATTGTAAAACACCATAGAACAGTTCCTAAAAGAATCTGAAGTACTAGATTTATAGACACGTGTCCTTTAATATTTCTCTTGCATAAATATATGAATAAATTACTTTCTAATCTCTAAATAAAATTATGGCACCGAACTTTGAAATTCGTTGAAATATCTTTAATTTCATTGAGACTTGAGCAACAAATGAAATCAACCAAAAGTTACTATAAAAAAGAAAAATGGCAAAAGCAATTCTTTTTTCTATATTTATTTTTATTTTTATTTATTTCATGAAATAAAGTGTCAATCACTACTACGTTTGCCCCGAGATAAGTCAGAGTTAAAAGCACTGTTTCCCTGTAGCTTCTGTGCCTTTTTTTAAACTGAAATAAATGTTTTCAAAAGCAATGTCTGAATTCTTAGTTCTAATGGCATATTTTTAGTCGTCGCGTCGATTAAAAAATAAAATTCTATATCACTACTGCGCAGATTTCTGTAATGATTTTTATTTTAAATACAAATATTGAATTTATTGCAAACAGTGAAGTCCTTCGTTAAATTTTAGTTAAATCACCCAGCTTGCCGAAAATTATTTATTTTTCTTAATTTCTCTGACAGGTGTATGCTCATACATGTAGCTAAATCTGTTCCGAAATTTTCAATTGATTAAATTATAATTGAATTTTTCTTAGTTAGAAAATACCATTTTCGTTATAACTGCCCTTTAAAAGTATTTCAAGTACTTTGAGTAACAGACTACGAGACACCTGTCCTTTGATGTTGCTCTAGGATAAACATGAGGGAAAATTACCTTACAAACTCTACATTAAATTATTGCATTAAATGCTGAGATTCGATGAAAATGTCTTTGATTTCATCCAGACATGTGTGAAGTAAATGAAATCAACCAAAAATTTCTACATGAAAGGTAAATGTTAAAGGTAATTTAAATGTTTCGCGGAGGGTGAATTTTTACATAATTTTCTTTTAATAGTATTATGATATTATTATACTGAGGTGTCAACCAAAACAAATGATAAATGCTTGTTATTCTTTTTCTTAACTAAAATAAATGTAGCCCCCACCAAAAAAAAAAAAAAAAAAAAAAAAAAAAAAATCTGAAAATAGCTGAATTTCGAATTTTAATGAAATAGAATCTAAGTGGGGTTTTTTTTACATATAAAATAGGCTATTTTATTACTATTTTAAACATTTCTGTAATTATTTTACGCTTAACTTCTAAAAATGGATCAAAGTTTTTACACAAAACTAGGACCTTTAACAATTTTTTTTTCACTTATTAAATTCTTTTTACTCATTAAAGACTTTTGCAGGTTTAGAACTATTCTAAAATTTTACGTAGTTCATTGTGTTTTTAAGATTTTCTCTTTCAAGTTTTAGATTATTTTTGTCGTTTTCTCTCTTTCTTCAAATAAAATGTCACAATTTTGTAGAAATATAATCTGAAGATGAATAATTCAAAGCTAGGATTTCCAAATATCAAAATCAAATTTTTTAGAAAAGATATTTCTGAACTTAGTCCAAAAGTTTTTTTAAGCGACTTTCAACAAAGGATATCATTTAATACGTTTGTACACGTTGTTCTTGATCTTAGTTTTATGTCCACGCTTAACTGTTGCATGAATGCTTCTTATTTGAATATTTTTTATTGTATGAAAAGGCTCGCTCTAGTGGCAGGGTAATCACACACAGATTTCAAAAAGATCCGCAAGGTGATGATACGTTTATCTTTCTATAAGTTTTCTTGTCTTTTTCTTCTTTTTTCTATAGGCTCTAATTCGAGGCTAATGAAAGGACAGACTGCCGCGCTACCTTTCACCTTAGTCCGCTAGAATCATGTGATGCTCTTTTCGCGCACCTGCATTGGTGGATTTGAGAATCACATGACTCAGGCCGTCTGATAAAAGAGGCACGTGTAACGTCTTTATCACTGGCCTCGCTCTAACTTTTTTACGGAATGACCAGTCATGTTGTATGAAAATACTGTTAAATCTCAAAGTACTACTTTATGTTTTTAAAGTAGTAATCGTAGGGGTTTTTTGTTTTGTTTTTTTACAGGAACACCTGAAAATTTTTCATGTACCGTAGTATACTGCACGTCAAATGAGCAATATTGGCACAAATTCAATTTAAGGATAATGTTTCTAAAGTGAAATGATCATAACAAGTCGTTACAAAACACTTCGTAGTGCCAAACCACAAACACTCTCAGTAAAATTCGCCAACTGGCGTCAATAAAGTAAAACAAAATCCCTTAAAATCTTTTTTTTTTTCCCCATAAAAATTATTTGTTTAATGGCCACTCGCAACAATGCACTCCATCAAAATAAAGAAATAAGTTTCTTTATATATAGTTTCTTTTAGTTTCATATTCTAAGTTTCTAAGCTGAAATTTCTCCCAATTCTTAATTCTACTGCTGAAAAAAACACTGCAAAAAATGTGTTCTCAAAATTCAGTAAAAAGTAACTCAGTTTTAAATACTAAAAATGTATCCGATCAAAAGTACTGAAAATTAAGAAACACGTGTACTCAATTTTTATTCCATGGATGTGTTCAAATATGAACCGTTACGTACTCATTTTTGATCTGATGGATGTATTCAAATATGAACTGTTATGGACTACTTTTTGATTAACACTGACATCAGTAACATTGTCGAAACATTCATAACAACAACGCAATGTAATTTTACGCATTATAAAGGAGGCGTAAGAAATAGTTCCTTCCCAGGAATAAAAATGTAATATTATTCCTTTATTTCCAGGATATATTATATTATGTTTCTATTAATAAATATCTTTTATGGCGCTGTGAATGAAATAAACCATTACAATGTACAAAATTATCGTTTCGTTTGGATTTGATAACATTGGGTGTTTCAAAATTGAGAAAGCATAGGTTTGATCCAAACATATGAGTTCGATATGAGTACATCGATTTACATCGATCGACATTTTTGACTACTTCATTTTATTTCAGTGTAGTTTACTACAGGAATTACTTTTAAAATCATTAGTTAAATTTTAAAAGATCCTAAGGGCAAGGATCTTAATGAAAGATTTCTTCAGATCGTAATCAGAATATCTTGTAATGTTGGGAAAATAAAATCTGTGTGCTGTCTTTTAGTGTAGGTTCTGCACAGCTGACTACGTTACAATGAAAGGTCAAGCAGACATTCGTTAAAAAAAAATGAAAAAATTTTCTTATTTTAAGGGCATTTTTTGATTTCAAAAGTTTCTTTCATTGTTTAGAGAATTTTTTAGGAATAAATCTGGTTACCGTTACACACAGAGCCTCGTTACCATAGATAGGTTTATTTCGTTAATTCATTGTTTATTCATAAATTGTTATCATTAAATTTATTAGACAATGGCTCGTTAATTATGCTAAGACTTTAACATTAGCTAATAATACAAAAATTTTAATGCAATATATATAAACACACCGTATTTAATTTATTTTCAAATTTAAATAACTTTCTGGCTATAAAATACAGAATAATGTATTAAGAACTCAAAATTCAAACATTATAACTCTTCTAAACATTATTTCTGCTAAATTTAAAAGAAAAACTTTTTCAAGCAAAATACAAAACTATAAAAAAAAATCTCTTTATATCTACAATTTTCTTTACGACCAAATTGTTATTTTGACATCTGAAATATAATAATAAAGACTTCCATGACAGACAAACAAGACCGACGTAGTTGCTATAACTCTTTTTAGTCAAGAGTTTCTGTCTGACATGTTTATGAATTTATGTTCAACAAATGCTTTCCTAGCTTTTGTTACTTTTTCTTTGAAGACAATTCTTGAAATAAGTAATAAATAACACAAAGGAGCGAAAGGAAGTGAACAAATAGATGATATTTTTCGTTATAATATATTTTATTAATTTTTTATATGAATCTGGTGATAGTTGCCTGTATAACATCAGTTTTATTTACCACTTTCAGTGTCGTGTACAGAGATATTTCCAGGATTTTTTCAAGACATGAAAATACAACTAAACTTTTTTGGAGGCGTGAACTTAGGTATCTATGATAGAGTAAAAAGAAAGAATAGAGATGAAGTGTGGTGACTCGGGATGACGCCAAAAATGTAACCCTAAAATCCGCTACATTAGGCCCAAACACAGCTACGTGCTTTCGAAAAAAAAAATTAAGAAAAGCAATTTAACAAATTACAACGACCATTAGGAAAAATGATTTTTTTCGAAGACTAAAATTTAAGACAAAAAAAAATCGCACGGAGTTGATCATACATTACGTACGCCATGAATTAAACAATAACATTCCTGGACCCATCATGAACAAATTTTAAAAGAAATTTCAGTTTTACAATTTTCGGTACTGTAAATTTTTAAACTTCTACGGAGCTGGTCATACATTACGTACGCCATGAATTAAACATTAATAGTGTTATTACACGTAAAAATTGCAAGCGACAAAAAATCGCCCGAGACTCGGACGTATTATCCACCTGAAACTTACGTATTATCCAAGCATTTCATTGGCTGTTCGGGAAAAGGCTTTTCCATCGTCAGAATTCCAAGAAATCTGACGACCAATTTTAAATGAAATTTTATTCTTAAACTTCTAAACATCCCACAATATTACTTTTTACACCGTCGTATAGAGAAAAAAAATGTACTTTTAAATGCAATTTGTTTGAAAGCTGTATCTCAATTTGTTTCTAAGTTAATAATTTTTTTTTTTTTTTGTAGTTTTTATTACTTTTTAGTCATAGTGGCAACAGAAGTATCCATCTCTGTTGAAAGTAAAGGTTAGTGTATAGACCAATCAGGAAACGAATAAAATGCGGATTAAACCATTAAAAAGCTTCAGATATGCTTTTGATTTCCTATCCTGACGAGGACAATAATCATTTTTCCAAATGGTTAAAAAAAAAAAAAAAAAAAAAAAAAAAAAAAAAAAACTTTTAGCAATACAGTTTTTAATTCAGAATACAATCAAATGCTACTTTAAAATGCTTAAGGAGGGGGCTCGGGACTTGATCGTTAACGAAAAACATGTAAACAGAGCTCTCGCTTCGAATCCATATAAAAACAGAAGTATTCAATGTAACTAATTTATACTTTCTGATATTTTTAAGGTATGTTTGTAGTCTTATAAAATTATAACATTGACAAACATTGTTTAAGAAAAGCAAATTAATAATAAAGATTTTTTAGACTAAAGTATATAGCAGGGGTGGCCAACTGTGGCACGCCGCATACCACTATTTTTTTAAAAAAAATAGCTTAATTCTTGAATCGCAGAGATTCAATAATTAGATAAGTGCAATGATTACTATAACATTTTAGTTGTGTCTAGTGTGCCACAGTTGGCCCCCTCTAGTATATAGAATTATTTCATGTGGTTTTTTAATATAAAGTTGAAATAACTTAAACAGCTGAATGCTTTAAAATATTGAACAAACTGTTGTGAACCCATAAATGTAAAATAACTTCTTAATAACATCATAAAAAATAGGAAATGCGCGAGGTCTTTTGAAATTATATTGTCTTTTTTCATTAGGCGCAAAGAACACGTGTTTCTACTTTGAAAGCAGGAGCTCAATGTTGCCCCTGTTTTCAAAGTGGTAGCAAGTGTTCTTTGCTCCTGATGAAGAAAATAAAGGTCTTGTGCAATTTATATTTCTTATGGTGTTATTAAGAAGTTATTTTGCCCTTACAGCTAAATACTGATTATATTTTTAAAAGATACTATTATAGTATCATCACTGAAAATATTTGTTATGCATAAATGTTTATTTCTTCCTTTTATACAAGAAGCGTCTAAAAAATTCGGAAAATAGTGTAATATCTAAACAACTCGGGACAGGAACACGCGCTCACGCATTCATATTGAGAGCATTGTACCCGGCACCCGGGGTTTTAGAGGACTTTATCTATACTAGTCCCTTAAACTAAAAATTAAGACCTCAATTTTTTTTTTCTTGCACTCAAGCCTCTTTTCAGAGAAGGCCGCCGGAAAGTTTACATGATTCCTGAATGCTATTTGTTGGTTTTATATTTTCCACTTTACCGTTCACAAAAGAAAAATTAAGTGGAATTGAAAGTTTTGTATGGTTATCCTAGCAAACTTCAAAGCACTCCAAATTTAAAACAAGTTGGAAATTTCTTGTCAAACGTGGCAAATGAGGTGCGTTTGTACTATAACTAGTTTTATAAATATTTTTTGCACTGCATATTGTATTGAATATATATTTTAGTACACTTCATAAGAGCATATCTATTTCATTCTATTCGCAAGGCTGTAACATCATTAAAATACACTTGCAATATTTTTTTTCCATTGGCCGTAATGTAACAGAAAACTTTTGACTGTCCCTGTAATTAAACTATACATTCGATTTTCTTAAAATTGGAAATGACTCGACAAAATTTTGCCATAATTATGTATTTAAAATTTCAGAACATTCGGAAGGCTGTAACATAATTGAAATGCACTTGCAATAATTTTTTCCCATTGGCCATAATGCAACGGAAAACTTTTGACTGTCCCTGTAATTAAACTATACATTTGATTTTCATAAAATTTGAAATGATTCGACAAAATTTTGCAAAAATTATATATTTAAAATTTCAGATCATTCGGTTGGGTAGTTTTTGCTCTGTTATATGCGGACGGACAGACAGACGGACCGAACGACGAGTGTAGATGCTACGTATTTATATAATTACGAACGCACCTAAAAAGAACAAGATGGAAATTGCACGTCAAACGTGGCAAATGAGGTGCGTTCGTACTATAACTAGTTTTATAAATATTCTTTGCACCGCATATTGTACTGAGAGTATATTTTAAGCGCACTTCTTAAGTGCATATCAATTTCATTCTGTTCGAAAGGCTGTAACATCATTAAAATGCACTTGACAAAATTTTTTCCCATTGGCTGTAATGTAAAGGAAAACTTTTGACTATCCCTGTAATTAAACTATACATCCGATTTTCATAAAATTTGAAATGACTCGACAAAATTATTCAACAATTATATATTTTAAATTTCAAACGATTCGGTTGGGTAGTTTTTGCGCTGTTATATGCGGACGGACAGACAGACGGACGGACTGAACTACGACTATAGTTGCTACGTATTTATATAATTACGAACGCACCTAAAAAGGCGCCTGTAAATGAAATTGTTAAATATGTCAATAAATAATTGTCCAAAAATGAAAAAAAAAAAAGAAAAGAATTAAAAAGAATTATTTGACTCACTATACACATCCTACTATAATTCGAAATCTCTATCTTTATTCTTGACAAGAAACACCGAACTTAATCGCATAGTTCTGGATGCGCTAAATATGCAATACAAAAGTCAGTATTAATTAAAAATATTGCAATCAAAAATGTAATGCATATAAATTAAAAATGTATGCATTATCAGAACAAATATTTTCTAATATCCGGTGAAGTAGACTATCTTCAATATATATTCCTGTATTATATTGCATCTAACACTAGCATAGTTTTATTCTCACAGTTGCGTTAATTGAATTATACGTTCATCTTTCCATAAAGTAAATAATTACCCATCATATTTTATAAATTTAAGGATAGTTTGTTGTAAAAAAATTGATAGCACTCTTAATTCCCGTTATATATTTCGCGATTCAACTTGAAATTTCCCAGCATCGATCTTGATGTTACAAATGCATTATCTCATGATCTCACTTTTTTCACTAAAAACTGCCGAAAAATCAATTTAATGGCAACGTAATTTTTAAATCCAATGTTAAAATAATGACTTTATTGCTCAGAAGAGCATAAATCGTCTTAACGACAAAGCATTCTCCATATTTTCCAATATTAATGATGATTTATCGCAACTTAAAAGCTATATATTTAACACCTCATATGGATTTTTATGGGGGTTTTATTGGTTTAGAATGTACTTTATCAAAATGAATTGACTTTCCAGTCACGCTATAAAAGTCTTGTATTTTTTTAATAAAAGAAAGTACTTTTTATCGTGGAGTTTTGTACATTAGTATTTATTTTCGGAAGTTATATTCATGGTAGTCCACAAGGAAATGGCGTAGGGGGAGGGGGGGCGCGGGATTGCTTCTCCCATTAGTTTCAAATTTAATTAAAATTTCCTTTTCCTCTGGCGATTTCATGTTACTTAAAATAATTAAATATTAAAATAAAAAGGAACCAAGGATTTCTCCTGAGGGGACCCTGCCCCTGAATCCTCCCTAGAAGACTATTTTTAGTTTTGCTTTTTTTTTACATTCAAGTGTTCAAAAATTATTTTAACAAGGAGGATCAGGGGGATCATTACTTCAAAAAGAGAATATCCCATTTCAAATCTTCATTTTGAAAAAAAAAATGATAGATAGAATCTTATTTCTAAATTTACAATGTCATTTATTTGCGTCTTTTCTGTATTGATTTTTCCGTGGATATGTTTAAAATTTGTTTTGCACTTGGGTGTTCAAACAAAAAACTCATAGTTTATATTATTTTACATTTATATTTTCCATTTTGTAAAACGGCGATTTGGCAGTAAACATGCAAATCCGTGCAAAAATCTGCCCCTTTTTGGATTTTGTTCAGCCGGAAACAAGGTTTTAATCTTTTGCTAGTAAAACGATTAAAAAAAAAAAAAAAAGATTTTACATACATGTATATCAATAAAAAAGATTTATGTTGCATAGTAACTTAAGAGTTATTTGAATTATAGGAATCAATGCAGCTAGTCATCGAGATACGTCGCGTCCTTTCTCGAGTACTATAATAGCCATTAAACTGAGCGATTATAGGTACAGTAGATGCCGCTTAATGGGATCGCGTTACTGCTTTCAGTTGCTTAATATTATTGAAATCAGTCAGAAATGGCCGCTTATACTTAATTTTGTATTAATATATATATCGCTTTCTGTGATTTTTTTTAGAGCCCAGTGAAAGGATGAAAGAAGATTATGAGGCTTGGATGTAGAGCTCGTATACTTTCTACTTTTGTTTGATCTGTTTCTAAATAATAATATTCACTTTATTTAATCGCAGATATTTTATGATAAAATAAGGTGATTCAAAAGTTATTGTTCTCGAAATTAGGAACCCTGCTTGAATGGCCATCAACAACAACATTCTTGTAGCTGCGAAGCTCCCTGAAATGGAATTTACCCGAAAAGTTTCTATGATGCAAGATAATTATTGTAATCCTATGGGGGGAAATTTATTTAAAAAAAGCCTACAAATGCAAAAATGATGAACCCTTTAACATTTTTCAACCAAGGTTTACAGTATTGCTCGGAAATTTTTAAAAATCTGGAGTGACTTCACTCAAATTTTCGAATACTTTACAGAATACTATGCGTTTAAATAAATAGTAATATCTCTCTTTTGTTAAAAGAAAGTAACTAACGCTATCACTGCAGCAGTAAATGAATTTTTTGTGAAAGGAGATATTTCTTGATGCTACTGCATACAAAAATATCAAAAGTGGTAATATTATATATAAATGTTTGATAAGCAGGCTGATACAGATAATTTTTAACTCTTTATGTACTGAATTATGAATCCATGAAAATTTTATCTTCTAAAGCACTTTTCGTGAATTTTTGAAACTACATTACAAGATTTATATAATAGTCCAGGCAATAGGGAAAAACCTAGCAAAATTAATCGTAGTACTGAAAATCGGCTTTCTAGGTGTTTCTTGGGCTGCTGAATCCGAATTTGTAACTTCCCACCAAAATTTCCCCCGGCAACCTCCCCAAATTTTGGTAAAAAGCCCCCCAAAAAGGTTTTTATTAAAAAAATCAATTTTTTTATTGTTTTAGAGAAAAAGTATCTAGAAATTCAAAAAGTAGACAAAATTTCCAACAAATTACATATATGGCATTATGACTTAGCATGAAGGGGAAGGGAGGATCTGCCTCGGAACATGCGCGCGGTGCTGCATAAACTAAGTTGCGCAATTCCACTTAACCACTCACACGTTTACATTCGCCCTCCCATCTCCCCTTCGAATTTTCTCTATAAGGTTTACTTAAAGATTTTTGGGTCGCTGAATCCGAATTTTTAACTTTCCCCCAAAAATTTCCCCCCCGAACCCCCCCCCCCCCCAAAAAAATAGTTGTTTTTAACTTAAAGTTCTTATTGTTTTAGGGGAAAAGCATTACGAAATTCAGAAACTAGACAAAATTTGCAACAAATAAGATACATGACATTATAAATTAGGATGAACGGGGAGGGTGAGAGCTGCCTCTGAACATGCACTGCGGCGCTACGTGCACTAAATTATGAAGGGGGGCAATAGGGGATTTTATCTGGCAAAATTAATACTAGTTCTGGATTTTGACTCACTTTATGTTTTTTGGGTCGCTGAATCCAAATTTGTAACTTCCGACCAAAATTTCACCCAGCAACCCCCCAAAAAATTGATTTTTTAAAAAAATTTGGTTTATGAGTAAAGCGAGCGGGGAATGTTCCGAGGCAGCCCCAGTGGCGTAGTCGTAAAACAAACAGAGGGTATACGATCTAAGCAGAGGGTATACGCTCAAGGCAAAGCGTATACCCTAGAGTGTATATACTATAGCTTTCTTGAGAAACAGAGGGTATACGGTATTCCTTAAAAAAATCCAGAAGGTATACGGCGTATACCCCCGTATACCATCCACTACATCCCTGGGCAGCCCCCTCTCTCCCCGTTTATCCTACGTCATAATGTCATATATCCTATTTGTTGCAAATTTTGTCTAGTTTCTGAATTTCGTAATGCTTTTCCCCTAAAATAATAAGAAATTTAAGTTAAAAACAACTATTTGGGGGGGGGGGGGATTTTGGGGGTAAGTTAAAAATTCGGATTCAGCGACCCAAAAAACTTAAAGTAAACCTTATAGAGAAAGTTCGGAGGGAAGATGGGAGGGCTAATGTAAACGTGTGAGTGGTTAAGTGGAATTGCGCAACTTAGTCCACGCAGCACTGCGGCGCATGTTCCGAGGCAGATCCCCCCTTCCCCTTCATCCTAAGTCATAATGTCATATATTTAATTTGTTGCAAATTTTGTCTACTTTCTGAACTTCTAGCTACTTTTCCCCTAAAACAATAAAAAATTGATTTTTTTAATAAAAACCTTTTTTGGGGGGCTTTTTACCAAATTTTTTTTTTTTTTGGGGGGGGGGGTGACGGGGGAAATTTTGGTGGGAAGTTACAAATTTGGATTCAGCGACCCAAAAAACATCTAGAAAGCCGATTTCCAGTACTACCATTAATTTTACTAGGTAGAGTCTCTATTGCCTGGACTATAATCATTTAATAAATTTTAGAAGGATTTTAGAAGGATTGAAGGATTTAGAAGGATAATTAAATTTGAATTTATAGGGATTTTGTACAATATTTATAGCCCCACTCAAATCTTATATTTTAAATATTTTTCTTAGTATTTTGTAGAATTAAAGGAATGTACAAATATAATATTTTTACAATAGAAATGTATAAATATTTCCGAATTGAAAAATTCTCCCCACTGCCTGTAACGCCAAGAAAGTTGAAAAGATGCAAAGGCAAAAGAAAATCATCCTTTTAAAAATATTTTTGTTTTGTGTAACTAATAATGCTTTTGGAACAAGATAAAGTAATGCATCTATAACTCATTCTATTACTACTAATCGATGTATTAAATAAATTTTATAACAAGTTATTTTAATGGGACTTTTAAGTACCGTCAGTAGATAAAGGGTTAAATCGGATAATTATTTTAAGAGCTATTTAACGTTAAAGTTGGTCAGAATCGTTCCATTGAAAAAGTTCTATAGGAGCAAAAACTACACATAGAAATTTATTAATTTGTTCTAAGGATATACATTACAAGATCGCGATGTGCAAACTGCATTTATTTTTTTAATTGACTATTTTTTTTTTTTTTTTTTTCAAATTTTCAGCATATTAAGATATATTTTTTTTTCATATTTTAGAAAATGTCATTATTTTAAATTGTTGCCAATTGTAAAAACAGTGCAAAGAATAATATTTCTTTTAAATTAAATAAAACTATGTACACGTGACTATTATAAACATAAAATACCTTTCAAATTAGAATTACATGTTAAAAACAGGAAAATATTTAAAATTACATTATAAAAATTGTATTTACTCGTGAATATTAAAAAGGGAAGAAAACTTTAAAATAATGAGTTCATTAATATGTATTAAAAGCAGTAAATGGGGAAAATTACGTCATATTTAAAATGGCTCTATAATAATACTGTTAAGCGATTTAAATTTTAAAATATATTAACGCGAGACATTTATTTCATATTCCGAGATGATCTTTTTAACTGTTGTTGCCAATTCTAATCCAGCGCAAATAATACTATTTCCTTTCTAACAATAAAAATATTTTCACGTCAATATTAAAAAGAGAAAGACAAATTTGGTGAAAATTGCGTCAGATTTAAAACGATACATTTAAAATGTCTTATTTAAAACCATTTTCTTATAGCGTTTTTAAAAAAAGGCAGGAGGCAAAAACTCTGTTGTCTTACTTCGGTTTGTAGTAGCTGATTTTCAAATGTTTAACTAATCTTATTTAATAAACACGAAAACAGTCATTAGATGCCTTAACAGTAGATAATTAGACCTTAAAATCCCCCAGTAAAAGGGAAAGGAATGGAAACCCCTTTTCAAGGATATCGCCACTGGTTTTTTAATTATAATTCAGTCTTCAGTAATCTTTTTAAAGCCGATCAAATCAGCATGTTTTTACAGTCTGCGGTGTGTGAACGGGGATTAGCGAACGTAGATCGTAGAGGGCAAAGCCCTCTGGTAAAATTTAAATATATATATATATATATTTCCAAAGGGGATATGTTTTCATTGGTGAAATCGGCTTCATGTTCTAAAGAAAGCATGCACTTTCATTAAAAAAACTAAAATTTTTCCGACGTTATGACGTAATTTCCAATTAATTAAAAAAAAACCCATGCTGAGATTAAGTACTTTAAATTCAAATAAATATTGAAATTAAATTTATATACAACCATACTAATGTGAGATTTAAGTTGTTTTAAGTGTAGATATTTTTCCATTTGTAGATACGTTTGAAACTAAAAGTCGATGATAGATAACTCGCAGCAAAGCAGAGTTAAGACGCAGTGCAAAGTATTACTGGCTTAGTAAGAGTAAAACACATATGCCTTTTTATAATTTTATTTAAAATCCAAGGCACATCTTCTCTTAAGAGTGCAAACTTAAAAACTTGTATATAAAAGTAAGATGACAAAAAAAAAAAAAATACAATCTAAGAGAGTAATAACATGTTGGCATTAGACAGTGGAAACCTTCAGGTCATATCAAAAAAAAAAAAAAAAAAAAAAAAAAAGCTATAGCTTTATATCGCGACAACGCATTGTATTTCAAACAAAGACATACAATTATATTAAAACTTGGAAAATTTTTCAAAGAGACACAAAATAAGACCAAAAATAAGACATACAATCAGTTTATCCATTATGCAGCGCCACACATTTGCCGAAAAAATTGAATACCGCAGGTTGCCAGAAAAAATTAAATATCAGTATTAAATCCCCTCGTATGCAGCCATACTTAGAGGTTTCACAAAATGCGAAGGAAACGTTAAACTCCGGAAAAGAACCAGCAATGTGTAGGCGCAAAGGATTTTTCTCGCAACTCGGGAAAAGGTATTCGCAGGATGGAAAAAACAACGTGAAGCCATTTCAACTTGCGAAAACCAGCATGTCGCGTAAAATGCTCTTTTTCCTTAACGAAATAAAATACATAAATTTTCATTTCCTTTTATCAGATTAATAAAACTCACTGATTTTTTTTTTTTTTTTTTTTTTTTTTGGTCAATATTAAGAATACGCCATCCAAATAAATTTCAATGAAAGCATAAATGAAACAGTTTTTCCCTTCAATCTACGGGAAGGATGACGCTTCAAATCATGGCATTATATACCTTGCAACTGTAGAAAATTCTCACTTGTGTTGATAAAGACTTCGACGAAGCCGAAACTTGTAGACAGTTTATAAATAAAACCTTTTTGCTATTTTTATACACACATACCTGTCAGAAATTAATGAAGTATATGAGTATATTATTTTTAAAATTAATTTTTTAACATTAAAATCCACATTGCAGAACTTTTGCGATTCTGATGAATTCACTTCGACGAATTAGACAAGTAAATATAAATGAGCTTCGCGCTAATTGCAGGCTTACGAAGTTCAAAATAATGTCTAGCTTCTTAAGTTTTTGTGTAAAATTCTCTCGACCAGTCTAATTTTATTGCATATACCGGGTGTCCCAAAAATGACAGATGGATTTTAAAATTCAATAACTTCCAAACGGTGACAGATATTTAAAATGTTCTTTCAGGAGGGTTATGTATCATGCCAGGAGTTTTTGTATTGTGATTCTTGGTTTTAGTTTGAATTTCAAACAATAGATGGCACTGAGAACAATAGGCGCTCAGTCCAGACGCACTTTTTAGTACTTTGGTATCCATTCAATACATTTTAATCTCCTTTTTTTTTCATGGAAGAAGAGAGAGGTCAAAAAGTCGAGCCTGAATTTAGCGGTTATTGCTTGCAGCACCATCTATCGATGCTATTTGTAACTAAAACTGAGAATCGCAGCATAACAACTCTTGACATCTTACATAACACCCCTGCAAGAATTTTTTAAATATCTGTCATCGTTTGCAAGTTATGGAATTTTTAAATCCAACAGTCATTTTTGGCACAGCCGGTATGTCGCTGTTCTGATATAAAGGCATTCTGCTGTAATTTTATCAAAATAACGTAATTTGCGTAATTTAATTCTCATAATTTTCAGTTAACCTGAATTGCAAATACGACTGCTTACTTGTAATAAAATACATACATATATATATATAATTAATATTATAAGTGTTTTAATATGTAGAATAAAATTAGATTTCCTGTACCTCAAAAAATTCGAAATGTCTTAAATAGAGCAAATGCAACACACTGCGTTGCTACACAGCTAATTCTATAATTAAAATATTTCATTGTTATGCATGTGACATTCATCATTCACCTTCTTTTTCAACAAATTAAAACCAGCTCGTGGAATATGTATGTATTTGTTTCATTATTATTTTACGATTAAACTTTCATTTTTCAATAATTTCCCTATCATAATCATTACTTTCATAAATTTCCCTTTTAAGTATGTAAGACATCAACAAATTCAATCATAAAAACATCTGGAGACATAATCTTGGAAATATAGATTATTTACTCTGATAAAAATTACAGCATTTTAGAAAGAAAACGTACATTTTCATTCCCAAACTGAAATATTTTACATTTGACTCAAAATTGTCATTAATTTTCTGTGTTTTCTGCTTTGTAAATAATCTATTTTAAAGTTTTTTATTAAAGTATGCTATAGTTTGCTAATCAAGTCCCATCGTATCCTTTTACTTCACTTATTTTGATTTATCAAAATTATGTTGTTTTCAGCGACTTTTTATTTTGTCCGTGATAAGATTGAGGATGCAGTATTCTATGTAAAAAGAACGCTTTAACATATTCGTCGCAATTAAATTTCCTGAGTGATCAGAAAGTCCTACAATCAAATTTGCTTGTCCTACAATCAAATTATAAAAATTAACACTTTTTTTCATGTAAATGACATCCTTCTAGATACCTTTCGAAAGAAAAAGAACACGCACTATGAACTGAAAGCGATGAAGTGTCACATGAAACTGATCACTGATAAAGTACAATTTACTACTTTTATGAAGCTTTAATATGAATCAGGGGCATTCTTTCTGAAACCACTTAGAAATATAACATTATATATATCTCTCTTGGATATTTTCTCTATTCATAACACTATTTTGGGCTCGTTTTGAAAGACCATTATTTACAGAAAGTAACATCTATGTCCAGATATTTTCGTCTCTAATGTTTAGAAAAAGCCCAGAGGAATAGAGAAAGGTGAACATTTTTGTTCGAGTAATAATATATGGGATTCATGATCGATCAAAGATGATATCATATTAGGTGGAAAATTAACAGAATTTTTTTATCATTTTTTTTATCTCTATTTTATAAAACAAATATATAAAAAATAATCTTTTGATCATTTTATTAGCACTTTCCAACATTGTTGAAAAGTGTTTATGACTTCGATTCGTCTGTATGTCTGGCCGCGCTCTAACTTTTGTAAATATATTTAGAATACCGCGAAATTGATACATGTTATTGAAGTTTACTATAGGACGTTTCATTTTGAAATTGAATTATGTAGCATTCATTGTTCGTTTACAGTGACTTTCAAAAAATTGGAATACATGAAAACCTACTGGCAATAAATATTTGAAATACATTTTAGTAATGTCACAATACTTCAAACATAATGATATTTGTATGTATTACTGAGATGCATTGCAACATGTTCCCTCCAGAATGTTGCCTGCGCAGAATTATTTATCGTTCATTTATAAGGATATGCATATAATTCGATTACAGTACCTTCTTTAAACAATCATTTTTGTACTATTTCTGATGAAGTTTATATCGTTATTGACGTACACGATGACAACTTTCCTCTAGGGTCTAGGAAATAGTGCATTTAACATATAATATTCTTTTAACCTCTTCACGCCCTTGGCCACATATGTGTACGCTTAGTTTTTTATAATTATAATTACTGTCAATAATAAAAAGAACAAAATTTAATAATAACTTAATCACTACAGAATCCCTCCACAAGGGAAGTAAAAATTTTATGGTTTGGCTGCACCGATGTACAGTTAGAGATATAAAAAAACCGTGAAGTAATTTTTCGGCAGTCTGTGTTATTGGATTATTTGAACAAATCGTTAATCTATACTAATATTATAAAGAAGAAACGTTTTTGTGTTTTTTGCTTGTTTATTTGTAAGAGGTGATTTCTGGAACTACCGAACCGATTGATGGTGAAACAGCCCTTGTTCCGTAATGGTAGCAACAGTCCCTGTTCCAATATAGGCTGTATTTTATGTCGATGGCACAACCTCCCAAGGGGATGCTGGAGCAAAAAAGTTCTAAAAATGCGATTTTTGTGTTACGTAAGGGCTTTGAAATTTGGCATGGTAGTTACTTAGAAAATAAAAATGCTCTCTACGAACACTATCTAAAAAATTCAAAATTTAAAAGCTATGAAAATGTACAAAAAGCGTTTTAAAAACGTTCTAAATTACAATTTCTATGCAATATCAGGAAATAAAAAAAATTATTTCAAAAATTAATGGTTACAAATTGATGATCCTCCAACATAGGCTATATTTTATGTCGGTTCCACTAACACTTGGGCGTTGCAGGAGCAAAAAACGTTCTAAATAGCGATTTTTGCGATAATGAATTGCTTAGAAACTTGAAATTTAGCGTGGTAGTTATAAGATGTGAATACAATCTAAAAACAGTGGGAAAAAAATCGAAATTTAAAAGTGATGAAAATGAGCGAAAATCGTTCTAAAAGCGTTCTAAATTACGATTTCTATGCAATTGTTAAAGATAGAAACTTGAAATTTGGCGTGGTAGATATTTATAACATACTAGCTAAAGTACCCGGCATTGCCCGGAGTATTAAGAACGTTTGTTTTAAAAAACCAATTTCAAAATTAAACATACAGTATAAAACAAACAATTAAAGAAAACAGTAAAGCCGTCTTTATTTCGGTTCTTCACTAAGATTGAGCTCTAGGGACCTAAATCTTTCTGGAAATTCTAATAAACACACATACACACACATATATATGTAAGAAGGTATTCTTTTGTACTAAGTCAGGTCTATTTCAGGACTTCCGAACGCCATTCTCATATAAAGAGACTCTACTGACCGGCAGAATGTTGGACGTGTGGCCATGAGCGAGCTGCAGAACTGAAGCGAAGAGAACGATGTTTGAATGAAAGAGGAGAATGATATTTTTTGGTGCGATGAACTAGAGGACAGAGTGTGCTGCAGAGTGTTTTAAAAAGACCATACAACACGACGTAGTATGTCAACAATGATTGAGTGATGTTTAAGACGATCGGCTTTTGAGCTTTTGCACATTGTATTTGTAAATAATTCTGAATATAAACATTTAAACCAGGAAGTGTGTATTACTTTTTGGTGTTAAAGAAGTAATTTAATTGTGTCAGCAAATCCTTCTCTACAATTATGGTGCAAGAATTGGTACAAGGGTGCATAATATAGCCGAAGCTGTAATATAAAAGAAAAAGGAACATATCTCATATACTCCCGCGGCCGTCATCTTGATTTTTTTTCTTGGCGTGAAAACCCCTTTTCCGCCAAGTAGTAAATGTTGCCAAGTAGCGATTTATGCGCATGTTAGGCTTAACGGAAGTAAAATGTAAATAATAAAATGTAAATCTGAAAAACGCAGGAAACTCCTTAAAGCGGCAGTTAGTAAATGCACGTATGAACGCTACGCGTTCATAAACCGAAACAAACATCACTGTATTCAGCAAACTAGTTGTACAACAATCTAAAAAATGCACGAAACTCGTTAAAGCAGCAGTTAGTAAATGCACGTATGAACGCTACGCGTTTATAAACCAAAAAAAAAAAATCACTGTATTCAGCAAACTAATTGTGCAGCAATCTCAAAAATGCAGGAAACTCGTAAGGCCCACATGCATGAGAAATATACAATAAGCAGCTAATATAAAACATTACAACAAAATATGCATCAAATTGTTAACATAACTTAACAGGCATCTCCTTTCTTGATAGCTCAAGTACAAAATACCTGCTAACATCACCTTCATTTCCTAAAATAGGTCTATGACTAGATACTCGAAACAAACCTCCTTTTTCCTTCAAAATTTCCTGATATTTCTTAATTACATCAGCAACAGCGGGTAAACGGACTACAGAAGACTTACTCAATCAAGTAAATCCAATAAATTTAAGATAAAAATAAAAAGATAGAAAGATACAATCTGGTATCAAAGCACGTGGGCAAAATCAGAAGAGAAAAACAGCGTCACGTACTCACAGCAGCTAAATCCAGGAGTGAAGTGGTTATTCCTTCTGCAAAACACAATCTCGCGGGAAAACTGGGTTGCCAGAACACGTCATTCGCCGGGGTTGCCATATCAATAAAGATCGCCAACATCGCCAACAAAACATCGCAAGAAATCTCAAAAAATCCAAGATGGCGGCCGCGTAAATATACGACATCTAAGCCAAAAAAAAATTGCGAAGTTCTTCACTCAAGCCGGATATTATTTTTAACGGTGAATACATTGTATATATTGTACATATATTCTATATTTCATTATGAAGCTAGTTGGCATCCCAGAACTGGAACTTGCATTTAAAAATGAACGAATGAATAAAATAAAACTATTACGCGGATTCTTATTCGATGCTGAAGGTGATTTGTCTAATAGAAAAAGAATTCGTGATTTTTCCGGTTTCGGTTTTCAAACGGAAAGCTCTGAGTTTAAAAATAAACTAACTAAATTTCAAGCAGATTTTTCTCTAAATCATTTGATTACAGTTTGTAATTTACTTTGTATTTCGAATGAAGGATCTAAACAGGCAAAGACAGACGATATTGTATTTATACTTTATTTATTTAGCTTCTTTTTTTTTATCTTACTTGTATCGTTCTCCCTTAACTTACAAAATAATAATTAGAACAGTAATATTAAAAAAAATTGAAATTTAATAGATTACAACGACTATTTGGATTTTTTTTATGAAACGATTGTAAAACGCCGTGGCTAGTGGATTGGAGCCCCTCGAGACATGGCCTTTTACTATCAATCTATTAAACATTAGATTGTTTCCTTTTTCGCGTTCGTCTTTTATTCTGTAATCGATTTTCATGGGCTACATAATAAGTTGAAGACCTCAATTTTCATGGGCTACATAATTAGTTGAAGACCTCGATTTTCATGGCCTACATAATCAGTTGAAGACCTTGATTTTTGCTTTGCAAGACGATTTTCATTTCGGCGTCGCTCTTTGGCTTTGGATTTTTCCATATCTGATAATTTGCGCCTACCCATTTTGTAACTTTTTCAATTTTTAACGATTTTATGCCTTTTGATTACCTATTCAAACAATTTTTAACGATTTTATGCCTTTCTATTACCTATTCAAATAAAAATTCTTCTAAAAGTAAAGAACATCGTTGAATTTTGTTAAAAAAATAAAATGCAAGCATCATTTGGCCCCATCCTCGACCGAAAAAACAACCATTTCCAAATGGTTAAAAAGAAAAAACCCAGAAAATTATGTTGAAAACGTAAATATGTAACTTTATGAGATTGAATTGTAAAAAATCAAATTCAGGTATTGTGTTAATTTATTCACATCAAATAAAATTTTACAAAGTATATTATCAGTATCTCTTTTTTTCCCCTTTTAGATTTATATAATTCTAAAAATTTATAAAAAGGAATTTTTACCCATCTTTAACTTTATTATTATTTCTTATACGTTAATATTATAAACTAGCCGCCTCTGGCGACCAGTTTGGTCTCCCTCAAATGTATGCTAAGCATTGCATCATGTTACTTTCATTCTTAAACTAATTGACTTGCTCAATCCTTCCCTGAGTACAAAGATTCTGATAGAGAAATCAAGAATTCTTTGCGAACTTGATAACATTTCATACATTTTTGTTTTTATGCGTATTTCTTCTTTTTTGACAAATACTATTTAATTTCCATAGCTGTAAAAATGAGTGAAATTTCAAGTGTTTAAACTGAGATTTGTTCATAAATTATCTAAATTAAACTTATTTTACTTAAACATGCTGTTACTTCCATGCTATTTTTTAGTATTAATAAATTTATTTAAATTTTGCAAATCATGCATTTATAATTTTTTTTCACTATTTAATAATTAGATAATGAATATATATACTTTTGCTTTTATGGATTTGATTTCGGAGTTCATAAATATGACAATATAATAACGTAACTAAGAGAAATAGCAAAATAAAACCCTCGTGAATGCAAGCCGTTAACAAATGTTAGCGCCATCAATTTACCTACTATGACGTCATAAGAATATTGTCCATTCATTGTTGGAGAATCAGCTTTGTGAATGATTACCACCATGGTCTACTATTTATGATGAATGAATCTCTTGTGTTTGTTTACTTTATGAAGTGAAATAGAAAGATGTCCACTTAATTTCAATTGAAATTATCTTGGAATATATATTTATTTGAATGTAAATTAGAAACAATACTTTGATGTTGGAACAAAACATTTCAGTTTATGTCATTATTATTACGATTAATTGTTTATTTAGGTACTTTTCCATTGCAGGGGCCTTGGCATTATTTTTTTTTAAGCTTGGCGCAATTCGGGCTTCAGAACGTGAAATACGTTGATAAAATATATAAATAGCTATGAAAATAAATCTGGTGAGCTTTTATTTTTATTAACCATTTGGAAAAATGGTTATTGTTCTCGTCAGGATGGGAAATCAAAAGAATATCTGAAGGTTTTTATTGGTTTAATCCGCATGTTATTCGTCTTCTGATTGGTCTATACAGTAATAGGTATTTCTTTTTAATTTCAACAGAGATCTGTTGCCACTATGACAAAAACCTAATAAAAACTACAAAAAAAAAATTAATAACTCAGAAACTAAGATACAGCTTTCAAACAAATTGCATTTAAAAGTACATTTTTTTCTCTATATGACGGCGTAAAAAGTAATATTGTGGGATGTTTAGAAGTTTATGAATGAAATTTCATTTAAAATTGGCCGTCAGATTTCTTGGAAATCTGACGATGGAAAAGCCTTTTCCCGAACATCCAATGAAATGCTTGGCTAATACATAAGTTTCAGGTGGATAATGCGTACGAGTCGCAGGCGATTTCCGTCGCTTGCAATTTTTACGTGTAATAACACTATTAATGTTTAATTCATGGCGTACGTAATGTATGATCAACTCCGTGCTATATTTTATGTCTTAAATTTCACTGTAAAAAAAATTCCGCAACGTTCCTGGGAAAAAATGGGCAGCTGAGTTGCCCATTATTTCCAAGAAACATTTCTTGAAAATGACTGGAACTTTACTGTATATGTTAAAAACTTTCTACAGAAATGCCAGTAAGTTTCCTGCGAAATACCAGGAATTTTTCTGTTGACAGCAAAACATTACTGACATTTCACAGCATGCGGGATCCGCAGACGATTTTTACATTTCCAGTTGATAATTTTCGCTTTATTATCATTATTTGTTAGAATGAAAAAATATTTTGAAATTGACATCAAAATTATTATTTATAATTTACACGAAAAAATAAATTTTCAGTTAAAATTCAATAAAGTAAATATATATATGATACATTGTTTCTGAACTTTGCTTAAAATATATAAATGTAAATAATAATTAGAAAAAAAATCTAGACATAAAATATTTTGGATTTTCGTTAGTAATTATGTTAGTTTACAAGTTAGATAAAATACATATAAATTTTCATGAAAAAAAAAAAAAACCTAAATGTAATTGTATATTTTTTCCGAAAAAAAAAATTCAAATTTGCAGCAATTCAAAGTGTCAAATATATATCAAATTTAAATCAAATTGTAATAAAGTGTTAAAATATAAAATAAATTAAAAAAGAAAAAAAAAAGTCCAGAGGTAGCATCGAACTCGGGCCGTACGGGTGGCGCGCGAGCTTTCTGCGTCCACACCACGAAAGACACGTTGAGAGCTGCAAACTAATGGGTATTTGAAACGTATGCTAAACCTCGGCATCTAATTTCTGAAAATCTAAGTCCCATTTGAAGAAATCCTTTCACAAGAATAATTAGAGATAAGAACTCTAAAACATACTTTAAATTAATCAAAATTGGTGAGAATCATGTTTGATGGTCCCCTGGTTAATGGAGATCCAAATAATAGGTATATTTTTTTTTACACGGTCTGCTCCTTAAACATTCCACAGACAAGTATGAGAGATAATCTCTTAGCGATGTCACGGAGGTATTGTATTTTCATATGAATTGTCTTGACAATAGAGACGTAAAGGATTATGTCGTCTATTGATTTATTTGGATTCCATATTGATTTTTTTACATTCATTTAAGGAAATCTTTTTCGACACTCTCGCCCGAGCAACGGATTATAGCAAAAAAGTAATAAATGGCGGCCGCAGCGTTTTGCTGTTTCCAACTTTTGTTCAGGAACGTTTCAGATAAGAAAACCAGAATTTCACAGGAAAGAGCTAAATTATTCTGAAAACCTGAGAAAAGGCGAAACGTTCCTGGATTTTACATGGAACGTTACCATTTTTTTTACAGTGTTTAGTCTTTGAAAAAATCATTTTCCAAATGGTCGTTGTAATTTGTTAAATTGCATTTTTTTTATTTATATGTATTTATTTGCATATAAACATTTTATTTACATATATTATACAACATTTGTTTACCTAGAAATTACTTCTGTTTCTATATAAAAATAGATTATTGGCTTCTTTAGATTAAATAAATTGTAAACATATGGAAAAAATTGCTTATGTATATGCAATAGGATATAGATTGTCGGAAAATACGATGCCAATTTTTTTTTCGCCAAGACCTATGCTGGAAAAATATTTATTTATTTATTTATTTATTTATTTATTTATTGTATTTTAAATGAGGTAAATGAAATATGTGTATTTTAAATGAAATGAGAGATAGGTTTATATTTTTAATGAAATGAGGGCGATGGAAGAATATTTGGCGATTTATCACCTGCGCCGGACTAACTTCTATGTATAACAGTACCGAAATGTCCTTTGGCATATAAAAAGTGAAGCGGTCAGCCCGGAACTATTCATGACAGTCACATGATTTCGGCTTTTATTATATAGATATTATCACCTGCGCCGGACTAACTTCTATGTATAACAGTACCGAAATGTCCTTTGGCATATAAAAAGTGAAGCGGTCAGCCCGGAACTATTGATGATCGTCACATGACTTCGGCTTTTCTTACATAGATATTATTATTAAACTGATTGTACGTTATTTACATTAAAAACAATCTTTTTATTTTATCTGTGAGAAAGTGATAATGCGTAAATTTTAAAAGATTATTGTAACGACATTAAACTTCATAAATTAGTAAAATATCGTCTATGAAAATTTTCTTACCAAATGGGAATATTTATGAAATTTTCAGTGACTTGTAGAGTGCAATATTTCGTATATATTTTTTTTACCATTGCTTTAAATCCAATTATATTTTATTTAATTGATATATAACATTCAAGAGGAAATTTTTAGCTTGTTCCACTTATATCGTTCACCCTTCATCTACGAAAAAATATATATAAGGTGGTCCATCTGTTGTTCACGGGTTATTTGTGTCAGCTATCATATGCCATGCATGTATGAACTGTCAAATGTATGCCATTTGTAATTATGTATGTCATTTGTATGACAAGACGGTGCAATGGCACACATTGCTCACCAAACCATCAACTTATTGAACGAGAAATTTCCAAATCGCGTAATTTCAAGAAATTTTGATGTGAATTGGCCGCCAAGATCGTGCGATTTAACACCAATAGAATATTTTCTTTGGGGGGTTCTGAAAAGTAAAGTGTACTTCAATCCCCCCCCCCCCCCCCGCACAATCTAAGACCTAAAACGTAACATCCGGGAAGTGTTCGGAAGATGGCATGTAAGCGGAGCCACGATGGTCACGTGTGCGATATTGTATTCCATACATAAATGGCATAGACCCACCTTCCATGTTCAATAAAGAATTTCGAATTTCACGCATAAAAAATGCGTTTTCTTTCATAATAAAGTAAAAGAACCAACAGATGGACCAGCCGATATGTTTTTGTAAGCAGATTTTGTTGAAAACGTTAGCATACAACATTTTTAAAAGAAAGATCACAATAAGGTAGACACTCAATAACAAAAAATATTCCAAGGATGGGAAGTTTCTTCCCCGTTGTCACTAAAGCCGCTGCGATCGCAATCGCATTACCTTTACGCACTATGGAAGTGCCCTATCTTGTATGTTTATCTATGTTCGCAACTAGCTATTTAAAAAAAAAAACTGACTAATCAGCCTTATAGGCTAGTAGGATATTTTCACTTCATCTAAGCTTGGCCAAAGCGCATTATTTGATAGAGAAGATTAAAACACTGTTTTAGATTGATAGTCGTTCTTCGTATTGAGAAAAGAAAAGAAATTGTCTTTATTTACGAGAATAGCTTAAAGATACGGCAATAGATTAAACATTATGCATTGTAATTTTAATATTTTATTTTATTTAAATTTGATAGTTTATCCATTACTTTTAATAACTCTTTTCTGAATATTTATCATAGTTGGAAAATTTCTTTCTGAAACAGATCAAACACAAAGAATAACTTTTAACAGACAATTTTGTTTCCAGCACTAATTAACAAAAGTTAATTGTCTTAGAATATTTAATAATTTATGAAATTCAAACATTCAAATATTATTTTAGGAAGTATAATTAGAGTTCCATTTTTTCACAAAAGCCACATCGACAAGAATATTTCTTAGGGCTGCTCATGCTTTTTAAATCTAAAAAAAAATAATAATACAATTATGATATGTTATAATAATCTTATTAGGATTTAAATGATTGAATAGAATAAACATTTTAGAACAAGAAAGTCAATGTACTCATAATGACGTTTGCTGGTGCATATTTATGTACAGAGTGTCCCAAAAAGTTTGAAACACGCTTTAATGTTTTATCTGCTGAGGATAAGTAGAGAATGTAAATTTTAAAAGTGTTCGAAATAAGATTAGAAGTACGATTACGTTAATGAAATAGTTCTGCAATGAATTTTTAAAAATTTATACTTTTTTAATTTTTAGACAATCCCCCTAGACAAAATTGGTAAATTAGAATCGATTCTCTTTGCTGTAAGAGGATCATTACAAAAAAACTCCATACTTGTATCTTTAAAATTTAATAATTTTATGCTTTTATTGAAATTTTTTCTTTATGAATGGTTACCATATATTAAATTAGAAATGTAAATCTGTAAGATATGGAAAGAAAGAGGAAACGCAGGCGATACCTATGCAATTTACCTTCAATGATAGATAATCGATGATTTCAAGTATATCAGGGGCGGAAGACTCCAAAATGTTTATATAAGTATTAATGGAAAAAAAATTATTTATATAGTTGAGGAAAAACACATTAAGAATGCTTTGTGAATTGATTTTTTTTTAATTTAGTTTCTAGAATTGAAAACTATATTTGTCTCTTTAAATGATCCCTGCCCGCGTAATACTGTATTCGGATGTATTTCTGTTGCAATTTTTTCACACTTCTTAACATGAATTTCATCTAAAGAGCGCCATCGTCAATTTGTACATGGTTCCTATTTTCACTAATGAAATCGCCTTTTAACTAGTGCTAAAATATTTTATAAGTCAGCTTTTTCTTACTCATTTTAATTCAATTAATTTTTAAGATAAGGGTATGCAATTTATTTTCTTTTGTAACGATCTTGTTGCAGAAATAGACAAAACTTTCTAATTGGCCGACTTTCGCTAGGTAAGTCGTATAAAAATTGCAAATTGCATCTTTTAAGAAATAACTGGCAGGAATGTTTTATTAATGTAATCTTATTTCCTAGCTTATTTCGAACACTATTTTCAATTTACATTGTCTACTTATTTTTAACAGGTAACATGTTAAAGCGCGTTTCAAACTTATTTGGACACCCTGTACATGTAGTATATTTTTATGAAATTACTGGCAGGAATGTTTTATTAATATAATCTTATTTCCTAGTTTATTTCGAATCCTAGTTTCAATTTACATTGTCTACTTCAGATAACATGTTAAAGCGCATTTCAATTTTATTGGGACAGCCTGTATGTAGTATCTTTTAGAAAATTACTTGCAGGAATGCGGTATTAATGTAATCTTATTTTCTAGCTTATTTCGAACACTATTTTCAATTTACATTGTCTACTTATTTTCAACAGGTAACATGATAAAGTGCGTTTCAAACTTATTGGAACACTCTGTATATGTAGTATCTTTTAGAAAATTACTGGTAAGAATATTTTATTAATGTAATCTTATTTCCTAGCTTATTTCGAACACTATTTTCAATTTACATTGTCTACTTTTTTTTTTAAAGACAACATGTTAAAGCTTATTTCAAACTTATTGGGGCACCCTGTATGTAGCATCCTTTAAAATATTACTGGCAGGGATGTTTTATTAATATAATCTTATTTCCTAGTTTATTTCGAACACTATTTTCAATTTACATTGTCTACCTTTTTTTTTTAAACATAACATGTTCAAGCTTATTTCAAACTTATTGGGGCACCCTGTATGTAGCATCCTTTAAAATATTACTGGAAGGAATGTTTTATTAATATAATCTTATTTCCTAGTTTATTTCGAACACTATTTTCAATAGACAATAACATGTTAAAGCTTATTTCAAACTTATTGGGGCACCCTGTATGTAGCATCCTTTAAAATATTACTGGCAGGAATGTTTTATTAATATAATCTTATTTCCTAGTTTATTTCGAACACTATTTTCAATTTACATTGTCTACTTTTTTTTAAAAGATAACATGTTAAAGCTTATTTCAAACTTATTGGGGCACCCTGTATGTAGCATCCTTTAAAATATTACTGGCAGGAATGTTTTATTAATATAATCTTATTTCCTAGTTTATTTCGAACACTATTTTCAATTTACATTGTCTACTTTTTTTTTTTTAAGATAACATGTTAAAGCTTATTTCAAACTTATTGGGGCACCCTGTATGTAGCATCCTTTAAAATATTACTGGCAGGAATGTTTTATTAATATAATCTTATTTCCTAGTTTATTTCGAACACTATTTTCAATTTACATTGTCTACTTTTTTTTTTAAAGATAACATGTTAAAGCTTATTTCAAACTTATTGGGGCACCCTGTATGTAGCATCCTTTAAAATATTACTGGCAGGAATGTTTTATTAATATAATCTTATTTCATAGTTTATTTCGAACACTATTTTCAATTTACATTGTCTACTTTTTTTTTTTAAATAACATGTTAAAGCTTATTTCAAACTTATTGGGGCACCCTGTATGTAGCATCCTTTAAAATATTACTGGCAGGAATGTTTTATTAATATAATCTTATTTCCTAGTTTATTTCGAACACTATTTTCAATTTACATTGTCTACTTTTTTTTTAAAGATAACATGTTAAAGCTTATTTCAAACTTATTGGGGCACCCTGTATATAGCATCCTTTAAAATATTACTGGCAGGAATGTTTTATTAATATAATCTTATTTCCTAGTTTATTTCGAACACTATTTTCAATTTACATTGTCTACTTTTTTTTTTTAAAGATAACATGTTAAAGCTTATTTCAAACTTATTGGGGCACCCTGTATGTAGCATCCTTTAAAATATTACTGGCAGGAATGTTTTATTAATATAATCTTATTTCCTAGTTTATTTCGAACACTATTTTCAATTTACATTGTCTACTTTTTTTTTTAAAGATAACATGTTAAAGCTTATTTCAAACTTATTGGGGCACCCTGTATGTAGCATCCTTTAAAATATTACTGGCAGGAATGCTTTATTAATATAATCTTATTTCCTAGTTTATTTCGAACACTATTTTCAATTTACATTGTCTACTTTTTTTTTTTAAAGATAACATGTTAAAGCTTATTTCAAACTTATTGGGGCACCCTGTATGTAGCATCCTTTAAAATATTACTGGCAGGAATGTTTTATTAATATAATCTTATTTCCTAGTTTATTTCGAACACTATTTTCAATTTACATTGTCTACTTTTTTTTTTTAAAGATAACATGTTAAAGCTTATTTCAAACTTATTGGGGCACCCTGTATGTAGCATCCTTTAAAATATTACTGGCAGGAATGTTTTATTAATATAATCTTATTTCCTAGTTTATTTCGAACACTATTTTCAATTTACATTGTCTACTTTTTTTTTTAAAGATAACATGTTAAAGCTTATTTCAAACTTATTGGGGCACCCTGTATGTAGCATCCTTTAAAATATTACTGGCAGGAATGTTTTATTAATATAATCTTATTTCCTAGTTTATTTCGAACACTATTTTCAATTTACATTGTCTACTTTTTTTTTTTAAAGATAACATGTTAAAGCTTATTTCAAACTTATTGGGGCACCCTGTATGTAGCATCCTTTAAAATATTACTGGCAGGAATGTTTTATTAATATAATCTTATTTCCTAGTTTATTTCGAACACTATTTTCAATTTACATTGTCTACTTTTTTTTTTAAAGATAACATGTTAAAGCTTATTTCAAACTTATTGGGGCACCCTGTATGTAGCATCCTTTAAAATATTACTGGCAGGAATGTTTTATTAATATAATCTTATTTCCTAGTTTATTTCGAACACTATTTTCAATTTACATTGTCTACCTTTTTTTTTTAAAGATAACATGTTAAAGCTTATTTCAAACTTATTGGGGCACCCTGTATGTAGCATCCTTTAAAATATTACTGGCAGGAATGTTTTATTAATATAATCTTATTTCCTAGTTTATTTCGAACACTATTTTCAATTTACATTGTCTACCTTTTTTTTTAAAAGATAACATGTTAAAGCTTATTTCAAACTTATTGGGGCACCCTGTATGTAGCATCCTTTAAAATATTACTGGCAGGAATGTTTTATTAATATAATCTTATTTCCTAGCTTATTTCGAACACTATTTTCAATTTACATTGTCTACTTTTTTTTTTTAAAGATAACATGTTAAAGCTTATTTCAAACTTATTGGGGCACCCTGTATGTAGCATCCTTTAAAATATTACTGGCAGGAATGTTTTATTAATATAATCTTATTTCCTAGTTTATTTCAAACACTATTTTCAATTTACATTGTCTACTTTTTTTTTTTTAAGATAACATGTTAAAGCTTATTTCAAACTTATTGGGGCACCCTGTATGTAGCATCCTTTAAAATATTACTGGCAGGAATGTTTTATTAATATAATCTTATTTCCTAGTTTATTTCGAACACTATTTTCAATTTACATTGTCTACTTTTTTTTTTTAAAGATAACATGTTAAAGCTTATTTCAAACTTATTGGGGCACCCTGTATGTAGCATCCTTTAAAATATTACTGGCAGGAATGTTTTATTAATATAATCTTATTTCCTAGTTTATTTCGAACACTATTTTCAATTTACATCGTCTACCTTTTTTTTTTAAAGATAACATGTTAAAGCTTATTTCAAACTTATTGGGGCACCCTGTATGTAGCATCCTTTAAAATATTACTGGCAGGAATGTTTTATTAATATAATCTTATTTCCTAGTTTATTTCGAACACTATTTTCAATTTACATTGTCTACCTTTTTTTTTTTTTTTTAAAGGTAACATATTAAAGCTTATTTCAAACTTATTGGGGGACCCTGTCTGTAGTATCTTTTAAAATATTACTGGCAGGAATGTTTTATTAATATAATCTTATTTCCTAGTTTATTTCTAATCCTATTTTCAATTTACATTGTCTTCTTCAGATAACATGTTAAAGCGCATTTCAATTTTATTGGGACAGCCTGTCTGTAGTATCTTTTAGAAAATTACTTGCAGGAATGCGATATTAATGTAATCTTATTTTCTAGCTCATTTCGAACACTATTTTCAATTTACATTGTCTACTTATTTTCAACAGGTAACATGTTAAAGCGCATTTCAAACTTATTGGGACACCCTGTATATAGTATCTTTTAAAATATTACTGGCAGGAATGTTTTATTAATGTACTCTTATTTCATAGCTTATTTCTAACACAATTTTCAATTTACATTTTCTACTTATTTTTAACAGGTAACATGTTAAAGCGTGCTTCGAACTAATTAGGACACCCTGCATAACAGAACTGTTTATTTTCAAAAAGTAAGATAATTTTAAAGTCGTTTTCAAAAGTTCACAAAACACTATTGTATAAACTTTTAAAAAATCAGATGCAAACATAACTAAAGTAAAAATCTGTAGATGAATACTTTCTAAGATTGTATATACATATTTTCTGAAACCATCTTCTTCTTTCAAATTATAATTTTAAATTATAGATTATAAGGAAGACTATACACTTTATTTTGCATGAAAAAAAAAATCGTAATAATTTGTTATGTTGATATTTTCAGAACAAACAAATGCTTAAATCATAATTTATATAACCTATCACATCAAGTTTACAAAGCATTTCGTATTTTTCTAGCTTTGTTCCAAATTACAGGGCATTATGCGATTTATACAAAAAGTTTTAATGCTTCTGAAGCTGAAAACTTCACTATGGCTCTCATCGATATTATGTGTAACAGCTATTTTATTTCATTCTTGATATCTTGCATTCCTAAATTTAAAAAAAAATTCAAACAGTACAGGCGTTTTTATTGAAGTTTAAGTCTGAACTGGAGATTATATCATCTGATGAAAAATATGACAACTTTTTATATAAGCATGCAAGTATTGGAATGGTTCCTATAGAAAAAAGTTTGAACGGTACAGAAGATTTTATGAAAGTTGCAGGACTTGTTTTCTTTTTTTAACTTGCATGCAAATATTTGAACGTTTTTCAATTCATTTATTATTATTGGTCAAACTCCCTTAAAAAAATTATTTTGATACATTGTAATTGTTTCATTTATCTCCTACTTGAAAATTACAGATGTAGTATTCTTTTTTCTATTAAGAATTGCCTATAATGAAAAATACGGTTTTTAAAAATCTAGAAGGTAAGTTAAAACTTTAACCTTTGTAAGTAATAAGTGGTTTTAGTGCTCTTGTGAGAACGAGAAATTCATTGCTGATGACTTAGGTCATTATAAACTAGTCGGATGGGGCAATCCCAAAACTTTCCTCTATCTCATAAATGTTAATGCTTCAAAATTCCCTATCAAAGTGCCAAAATTAAATGGCAATCTATGCCCATCGTGAGGATTGTAAAGGTATGAAATTACGTGCATTAGTTCTTGAGATATGGCTATCGCTAAAATCGTGTAAATTCTTCAAAATGCATCATAACAACGTCACTTGTTGGGTGATTAACACTAAAACCTAATCAGCAACAACTTTTGTCAACGTCTAACTGAATCCTATGTTAGATGAAAATTCGTACATAAGTTCTTGAAATAGAGCTACTGCGGAAAAATGCAGCATACCAGCGCAACCTGTTGGGCGATTTACACCAAAAGGTAAACAGTACCAATTCACATAAAAGATTAACTGAATATGAAGTTTGATGAAAATCTATGCATTAATTCTTGAGATATAGTTATTACGAAAATCGTGAAAAATGCAGCATAGTAGCACTACCTGTTCGACGATTCATACCAAAATGCAAAAATCACCAATTCATGTCAAGGACTAACCTAATCTGAAGTTTAATAGAAACCCGTGCATTAGTTCTTGAGATAAAGCTATTGCGGTAATTGTGTAATATGCAGCATAGCAGCGCCACCTGTTCAGCGATTTACTCCAAAAACTAATCAGCATCAATTTATATCAGGTACTAACTGAATAAAAAATTTTTATTACATTTCGTGTAGTTCTGGGGATAGAGCGCCCACAAAATTTGTGTCACACACAGACAGACGGACAGACAGACAGACATACTCACAGACAGACATTTTGTAAAAACATGTTTTTTGGAAGCTCTGCCCCTAAAACGTGTAAGTCCGTAGAAAACCGGAATTCGAAAATTTTCACGAATCCAATACTTTCTTCTTGTAAAGATAGAAGAAAGTAAAAATAAATAGCATGAATAGTAAGAAATAAATCACGAGAAAATTTTTCATCACATATTCGCTGGTTTCAAAGATCGTATGTTAAAAAGAAAAAGAAGCTTTGATCAAATTAATTTTTATCTTTATATAAGGTATTTCGATCTCAACGCACTTATGAAAAGCCGTGTAAGAATATAACAAAAGTATACAGTTTCAAATTCTACGCATCATTGCCAGTTCGTTAATTTTTAATAAAGCTAATTTAACGAGTTTCATATTAAATACCCTTTAAAATCCTGTTATCTAAATCCCAGTTATGAAGATCTAGTTAAGTTACCGGCTGTTCAATCTCTTCCTCTACTGCTTGTAGTTAGGATTGAATTTCAAGAAATTTCCGGTCACCATATAATATAACGATTATTTCCTATTTTAATAATTACGAAATCATAATTACCCATAAAGAGATAACTTACTCAAGAACTCAAATACTTTTGTCTGATGTTTAAGCAATAACAATTCATAAGTCACAAAAGCTGAGTACTCTAACAACCTGAGTCAACATAGGTTAAATTAAGAGTTGAAATTAAGGATTGACACCAGAATTTGAAAACAAATTTATTTATAAATAAGAAAAAGCTATATTTCACACCCATAATAAACCGAATCTTTTTTCCAAAATTCTTGTGCCAATGTGGCATTTGGGTATTAAAATTAAGTGGTTTCATAAACATACCACCGCCCCTCAAGGGGTTAAATACGATTCCTGTGCGACCACCTTCAATTTTGATGCAATCGCAAAAGAGCATACGAGTAGGTCTAAGATGAACAGCTGCAAACTGTCACAGTCAGAATTAGTATTAGTTGGGTCACCAGGGTCCTTCTACAAAATTCATTATTTCACAATCGCAGAAAAACGATCAAATCACAAAGTTTGTCCTTTTATTACTCATGATACAAGAAACCTTACTTACTGAAAATAGGGGATGTAATAAAACTTTTTCGCGCTGAAAAATATAATTGCAGTATTAAAGATGAGAAATCAATACATTCATCATTACTTGTCCTCTAAATAATGTCTATAGTCTGTCGCACAATTTTATCCTTACTTTAACAGGCTGCAACTACAATATAAATTACTTTAAAAGTTTGTCACTTCATAAATTAATTACCTATAAAGATGTCATAGAACTTCTGAAATTGTTTCTCTCCTGCTTAAATATTCATTAATTTATTTATCTTTGAAATCCCTTCAAAAAAATTTCCTAAATTCACCCGCTTTTTACATTTTACAAAGTGCGTCATTAGCGGGAGCTGCAACCACTCTCATACGACAGCGCATAATCATTTTATTATAGGTAAACACTTTTTAGTTATTCTAGCTTCATCCATTCAATAGACATTTGAGGGTACAGAGACATTACTTTGGAAGCGGTCAGAAACACTCGACCAGGACTCCCCAAGTCAGTTTACGTGGAATGACCCACTTATATTAATACATGGAAATTATTCCAGAGAGAAACATTCGCCTTGCATACAATATTTCAAATGGAAAACAAATTTCAAAGTAATTGCTGAAGAGGCGCAAAGGCCAACATAGTGAAAAAACATAGTGAAAAGGCCAACATAGTGAAGTATCGTTCCATGTGGTTTAGTCGGTAGAACGTCAGTGCGCTATACTGATGGCCCGGGTTCGAGTCCCGGCATGGAATCTTTTTCACTATGTTGGCCTTTGCGCCTCTTCAGCAATTACTTTGAAATTTGATTTTCATTTGAAATATTGTATGCAAGGCGAATGTTTCTCTCTGGAATAATTTCCATGTACTAATATAGTTTCTATCGATGCTGGATTTAATTATATTTCGTGTTTGCCCCATGTCGGTGGCTCACGATAAATATTCCATCTTGTGCTGCGTTTGTAGCCTTTCCAACATATAATAGTGAGAAATTTTCCAGGCTGGGTATCGTTCCATGTTGTTTAGTCGGTACAACGTCAGTGCGCTATACTGATGGCCCGGGTTCGAGTCCCGGCATGGAATCTTTTCCACTATGTTGGCCTTTGTCCTCTTCAGCAATTACTTTAAAATTTTATTTTCATTTGACCCACTTTCATTTTTGTGCTATTCATTCCTTACTGCAATGTTCTCAGCCTTCCAGAGACATTTTTAGAATCAATTTCTACGATGGATATTAGTTAAGAATCTCACTCAAAGTAGATGTTTTGATCCTTGTTTTATTTACTTTATACCCAAGAATCCCAAAAGGAAATGTTTTCTTGTCAATTAACCCCTTGGGACGAGTGACCGTCCTGTAAGCTGCTCAGAATCTCTGATTATTCTCACCAGTAAATTTTTATTGTAAATTTTACCTTATTTAATCCGAGCATTTTTCCGATTTAATTAATCAAAAATTTCTGTTCCGAAAAACCTGTGATAAAAGATTAAAAATTCTGTAAAAGACCCTCGTACCGAAGGGGCTAAGGAGTGTTTTCTCCAGTTGTGCAATAAAAATAATTTTCCGGTTGTGCATCCAGTTGATAATGAAATCAGAAGTGTTCCTTTTAGGTAGATTTCGTATGAAATACTACCTATTGGGATCGTTCCTATGTTGGAATTTCTGAAAAAATTTTGCAGATCTACACCGATCATGAGCCCTAGAACTCAAAACCACCCTCAGTAAAAAACTTTATCTATCTATCTATCTATATATATATATCACTTTCTTCTGGACACGATAACTTTCGTAATTCTGCACCAATCTCTTCCAAACTGATACATAAAATCAATGGGCATAAAATGTCGGTCAAGTTCGTTAATGGGCAAAATCGGATCAAGGGGATGGAAAAAGGGAGGGGTTTTGTGAAAACAAAAAACCTCCATAACTTCTTAATTTTTGTACATATCAAATCAGTTTAAAGTTTTTATTACTTCTAAAAATAGGGCCAAAAATTTATGTATCACAGATTTTTGATAAAGTTAAAAATGGGCTCAAGGGGCGCAAAAAAGGGTTTTTGGGAGAAAAAAATTCATAACTTCGTCAATTCTCAAGATATCAAATCAAATTAATTTCATTATAAATCTCCTTAATATTATCTACAACTTTTATATTCACAAGTTTTTGATAGGACCAATTCGTACCGCAAAAAAAATTAAAAACGAAAACAAAAAGGGGGTTTGAAGAAGAAAATCCCTGCCGGCCTGGCCTACAGGCGGAGATAGATTTCGAAGTTAAGTATACTAATTTCACAAACAAAAACCAAATCATGATTAGAGATAAACCCACTTTAATAATTTCATCTGGCCGCTTTTGACGAGTTTTTATTTCATTTTTATATAATAACTGGTTTTATCAGAATCATGTTAGGGCGGTATTCAAAAAAATATTTTTCCATGCTCAACAACTCGAAATTTTCTGGCATAACTCCAGATTCATTTTTAATAGGAAAAACAAGAAACTTGTTGACGTGATTTTTGAAGAGATTTATAAGCGACCTGTGTTTTTAATTTTCGTTCAATTAATTAAAACTTGATACATAAACAATTATTTTCTCAGTAAGACAATATTTTTCGTTTCTAAGACAATCGCTTCGGGAAATTCCGTTCAAAATGCCCACTTTGACATCATTTTTTGAAATATATTCTGCCTCTGTCAAAAAATCGATCATTACGGTACATTATATAGTTTCTGAATAAGCGAATCTACCAATTGTATGCGTTTGAGAGCAAAAATGAATTTAAAAATAAGTCAGAAAATAAGCAGTTTGGATTTGAATACTCCCTTAATACGATGATTTTTCCAACGCAATCCGCTTCGGGAAATTCGGTTCAAAAGGCCCACTTTGACAGCATGTTTTAAAATATATTCTGCCTCTATCAAAAAATTGACCATTACGGTACATTATATAGTTTCTGAGTAAGATAAGGTACCAATTGGAAGCCTTAGAGAGTAAAAATCAATTGTAAAATGAGTCAGAAAATAAGCAGTTTGGATTTGAATACACCCTTACTAAGATGATTTTTTTCTTCAACCGCTATGTATTTTTAATTTGTTTTGCTGTAAGAATTGGTCCTACCCAAAACTTGTCTATATAGATGTTGTAGACAATATTAAGAAGATATATTATAAATTCATGAGGATTTTATATCTTTTGAATTGACGGAGTTATGGATTTTTTTCTTCTTCAAACGCCCTTTTTGTTTTCGTTTTTAATTTTTTTTTTGCGGTACGAATTGGTCCTATCAAAAACTTGTAAATATAAAAGTTGTAGATAATGTTAGGGAGATTCATGATAAAATTAATTGGATTTGACATCTTGAGAATTGACGAAGTTATGAATTTTTTTCTCCCAAAAACCCGATTTTTTGCGCCCCTTGAGCCCATTTTTAGGTGCGTTCGTAATTATATAAATACGTAGCACCTATAGTCGTCGTTCAGTCCGTCTGTCCGTCTGTCCGTCCGTCCGCATGTAACAGAGCAAAAACTACCCAACCGAATGGGCTGAAATTTTAAATATATGATTGTTGCAAAAGTTTGTCGAGCCATTTCAAATTTTATGAAAATCGGATGTATAGTTTAATTACAGGGACAGTCAAGAGTTTTCCTTTACATTACGACCAATGGGAAAAATTATTGCAAGTGCATTTTAATGATGTTAAAGCTTTCCAAATGGTCTGAAATTTTAAACATATAATTATTGTGACATTTTGTCGAGCCATTTCAAATTTTATGAAAATCGGATGTATAGTTTAATTACAGGGACAGTCAAAATTTTTTCTTTACATTACGGCCAATGGGAAAAATTATTGCAAGTGCATTTTAATGATGTTACAGCCTTCCGAATGGGCTGAAATTTTAAATATATAATTGCTGCAAAATTTTGTCGAGCCATTTCAAATTTTATGAAAATCGGATGTGTAATTTAATTACAGGGACAGTCAAAAGTTTCCCGTTACATTAAGGGAATGGAAAAAAATTATTGCAAGTGCATTATAATGATGTTACAGACTATGCACTTATGAAGTGCAAACAAATACACATTCAGTACAATATCGGGTGCAAAAAATAATTATAAAACTAGTTATAGTACGAACGCACCTCATTTGCCACGTTTGACGAGCAATTTCCAACTTGTTAACTTTATCAAAAATCTGTGATACATAAATTTTTGGCTCTATTTTTAGAAGTAATAAAAATTTTAAACTGATTCTATATGTACAAAATTTAAGAAGTTATGGGGTTTTTTCGGTTTTCACAAAACCCCTCCCTATTTCCATCCCCTTGGTCCGATTTTGCCCATTAACGAACTCGACCAAGATTTTATGCCCTTGATTTTATGTATCAGTTTGGAAGAGATTGGTACAGAATTGTGGACGTTATCGTGTCCAGAAGAAAGTCATATATATAGATAGATACATACATAGATAGATAGATAGATAGATAGATAGATAAAGTTTTTTACTGAGGGTGGTTTTGGGCTCTAGGGGTCATGATCGGTGTAGATCTGCAAAAATTTTTCAGAAATTCCAACATAGGAACGACGCCAATAGGTAGTATTTCATACGAAATCTACCTAAAAAAATCCATAACTCCGTCAATTCAAAAGATAAAAAATCCCCATGAATTTATCATATATCTTCTTAATATTCTCTACAACATCTATATAGACAAGTTTTGGATAGGACCAATTCTTGCAGCAAAAACAAATTAAAAATACATAGCAGTTGAAGAAAAAAATCATCTTAGTAAGGGTGTATTCAAATCCAAACTGCTTATTTTCTAACTCATTTTACAATTCATTTTTGTTCTCAAAGGCTTCCGATTGGTACGTTTTCTTACTCAGAAACTATATAATGTACCGCAATTGCCGATTTTTTTATAGAGGCAGAATATATTTTTAAAAATTCTGTTAAAAAGGGCATTTTGAACCGAATTTACCGAAGCGAATGTGCTAGAAACGAAAAATATTGTCCTTCTGAGAAAATAATTGTTTATATATCAAGTTTTAATTAATTGAATCAAAAAATATAAACACAGGTCGCTTATAAATCTCTTCAAAAATCACGTCAGCAAGTTTCATATATATATATATATATATATTTTTATGAATCTGGAATTATGCCAGAAAATTTCGAATCGTTGAGCATGGAAAAGTATTTTTTTTTAATACCGCCCTAACATGATTCTGATAAAACCAGCTATTATATAAAAATGAAATAAAAACTCGTCAAAAGCGGCCAGATAAAATTTTTAAAGTGGATTTATCTCTAATCATTATTTAGTTTTTTTTTTGTGAAATTAGTATATTTGACTTCGAAATCTACCTCTGCCTGTAGGCCTGGCCGGCAGGGATTTTTTGAGATGTGGGATTTAAAAGATGAATAAATTAATGAATATTTATATAGGACAGGAACAACTTCGTTAGTTCTGTGACATATCCATAGGTAATTAGTTGGTAAAGTGACAAACTTTTAAAGTAATTTGTTCTGTAGTTACTACTTGTTAAATTAAGTGTTTACTTCATCTTCACAAGCTGTTTGGCCTACTTTGAGGTAATGTAAGGTTTAATGTATTCGTTTCTGAACTTTAACACTGCAATTGTGTTTCTCAGCATAAAAAGTTGTACTCGATCACAGATTTTCAATAAGTAAGGGCTCTTGTATCATGAGCAATAAGAAGACGAATTTTTGTGACTTTCCTGTGACTGTGAAATGGTGAACTTTACAGGAGAACTGCTGCTAATGACCCAATTATTATACTTCTGATTCTGACAGCTTGTAGATATCCATTTTAGACCTATATGTATGTCCTATAGTAATTACATCGAAATTAAAGGGGGTCAAACAGGAACCTCTAGGTCAGTTGACATGGAATGACCCTGAAGACAGACAACAAGCTGCAACTACAGTATGAATTACTTTAAAAGTTTGTCGCTTTACCAGTTAATTACCTACGAAGATGTCATAGAACTTCTGAAGTTGTTTCTCTCCTGCTTAAATATTCATTAATTTATTTATCTTTGAAATCACTTTAAAAAAATTATAAATTCAACCACATTTTCCGATATTTTCTAAATTTCCTGCAACCACTCTCATACCACAGCAAATAATCATTCTATTATAGGTAGACACTTGTTTCGCTATTCTAGCTTTATCCGTATCCGCCTTGATTCCGCCTTGATTCAACGCATCATTTTTCAAAGAAAAATTAAAAGCCTACGAGAGGACGTTAAAACTTTTAACTACATTTGCTGAATGTGTCTTTTAATACAAATTTCGATTAATCATAATTGTTTCTTTTTTAATGGAACTTTATAATATGACTCCGATAATTCAGTTTGACAAAAATATCACTTAATAACATAGTTCATTACCAGACATTTCTTCTTTTTTCTTGTCTTTAAAGGGATGCCATTCGTTTAAAAATTCTTCCATTTCTTTTTGTAAATATTCATTCACAAAATCACTTTCAGAATCTGCTTCCTTTGATCTCATCTTCGCATTATCCTTTGAATCTAAAATCATTAGAGAATTTTTTAATTTAAACTTTATTTCACAACTTGATACTTCACTTATATATAAGGGTCTTCGCGCTTTTTAAAAAAGTTTAGCCCAATTCGGGTTGAATCGGTGTAAGGAAATTGAGACTTGTTGCAAAATGATGTAAACAAATTTGAAAACAGACCTTATGAACAATTGTGCTTGTTTATGTATGTATTTAAAAATTGCTTCTGATTACATGCTTTAGTTAAATTATTTTTGTTTATATAGAATAACTGGCTTAAGTCCCATAAGTGGGTAATTCGCAAAGTTTGGCATAAAAAAATAGTGAAATCTGGTGGGAAAACCTGGTAGTGGTTTCAAATGCGTTAAGGTTATGACAGAAATTATCTATCAAGAAATATTTACATATTTAGAAAGTTTGGGATTAATTGGTATGTTAATATTTTTATTTCTACTAGATAGTGCCCGTAAAGATTTGACGGTAAATAACTTGAAAGTTTCATTAGAATAATTCTTGAATTTATAGTTAGTTGTTTTTAAATTAATTATTGAATGGCGAATTACGTGACGAATTTCTATATTGCATAAGTGATTCCTACTTATTTAATGTGATAGATGGTGCTGTCAGTCTAAATGCTATTACACGAGGGGTCAAAGTCGCTTCAAATTCCAAGCGACTCCATGTTATCCTATGGTTCCAGGGTAGTCGCCTTGAAAGCAAGCAACTTTCTTCAATGACTCCTGAAACGAAGCGAGTCGCCAATAACATTCAATCATATGCTTGGAAATCTGACGATGGAAAAGCCTTTTCTCGAACAGCCATTGAAATGTTTGGAAAACGGAAAAAGTGTCTTTCAAAAGCGGAAAATTAGACGAGTCGTGGGAGATTTTTGTCGCTTGAAATTTTTACGTGTAATAACACTTTAACCTATTCAATGAAGAGGAAGAATTTTAAGTTTACAATTTACAACCATATATGCTTTTTTATCAGAAATATGCCGGATAGACAGTTTATTTTTACTTTCTATGGCCTCATTTTTTTTAATGATATATTTTATTTTTTAAAACTACACGACCATTAAAAGCTGCCATGAATTTTATTTTTATCTGTCTCATTCTCTAAAAACCTAAATTTGAAACTTGATGCAGTTAAAGATTTATCATATGGATTTTTTATTACTTCAATTTTATTTTACATTTTTATGCAAAATATAACGAAAATTGTAGATCAGCTTAATTTATTTAATTGATAATTACATGCAAAATATTTTAGCTTAAATATTTTAATTATAAAATCATTATTTTTTTCAAAATATTATTGAGTGTTAAATTTTATTTAATTATAAAGCATTCAAATAATAACCACAATAAAATAAAATCCTATAACTTCTCTTCCTAATAAAATATGACATTATTGAAATAAATTATCGACAAAAATATTACACATTTTGCCAGGCTTGGGTTCGAACGTGCGTTCCCTACAAAACTTCAGAGCTTTAAACTCCTGCAATCCTTCTAAATTGAAGAGGTTCGAAAAACAGTTGACGCATACTCAATTGTCTCGAATTTAAGTTCTTACCTTACAGAAATAGTTTTGCGTTTTAATATTTATACCTTATTTTTTCAAAGAAGCAACTATAATTTAGCATGCTTGTTTCCCAATCTTCATGTGTAACTATTGGCAAATCATAAGACGGATGACCTTCACCAGACATAACTTTTAGCCTCAAATCACTGTGTTTATATTCTGTGTGTAATATGACCAAAACAATATGACCCCCCCCCCCCCCCTATACAGATTTTTTAGTCTTTTAAAAACTCCATCTATCTGGAAAACAAGTTGAGATAAATATACACGTAGCGTCGGTGATTTATGACGGAGGATTATATTCACCTTTTTAATATGAGAAAGCATATATAGCCAGTTAATAGATGAAAATCCAGAAAGTCCAGTAAAAGGTGCTTTAATTCTGGGTTCGTACATATCGAGGAAACCAGCCTAACGGCCGGCGCTGGAGAAGGGCACACTACATTTTTTATGCTCACCGATACACGATCAGGAACAGAATGATGTCATAATCACATTTTAGAGCATTGAATTATTGGCGAGCAGTAATTTAGAAAACAAGCAAGCCAGTAGAAACCTAGCGAGAATTCCATTGAAATGAGACATGTGTTCAAAACCGTTAATGTATTGTCAATGAGGAGGATAAAAGGGCAACATATGAAATTTTAACGCCAACGGATAACCAAGAAAATATGGGGAACCGAAAACCACAAAGCCGCATTTTACAGGGGGTTGCCAAATCATGGGAATAGGCGCGGCGAGCCGTTTGAAGGCATATGCAATTAAAAATAAGATATTGCTGACAAAAATTATGATAAGAATTTATACGTTGGAAAGAAAAGATGCAGATGTAGTGACCCAATCAAAAAAAAAAAAGAAAGAAAGAAAGAAAGGAGGCATGAGAAAGATCCCGCATAGCAACCAAATTAAGCATGCAAGTGTACTGGGTAAGTTGTTTCTATGCGAGATAAAAGTAGCATGCCTCATTTAATCTACGACTGCTCTTTGCGGTTTTTGAGAATTAAGAGTGTGAAACGAGAATGTATTTCTAAAGGAAAAGAGCGATGAAAATAGATTTAATTTATGATTTTAAGACAGATTTAAAATATAGGAATTTAGTAAAATAACCTTATTTTAAAAAGGGGTGGGAGTAAAGGAAAAATGTATTAATAGAATATGGGGAGGAAATATCCTTCACCCCCCCCCCCCCCGAAAGTCGCCCGGTGGCGTGGTCAGTAAGCGGAAGCTGCTGTCACCCCGAGGGCCCGGGTTCGAGTCCCTGGGTAAGACATGGATGTAATCGTGAATGTCCCATTGTAGTTATATAATATATGTAGGAAATATTAATCGTTACTTTCACAGTATTCATTTATTTCTGTCTTGTATTACTCGTCTATGACTGTAACCGCATTCTTATTGTTTCATTTTCATTGTTACTTTATATTCTTTGGCAACGGAAAAAGAGAGAAAACGTCATGTGACGTAACAGTTGTGTAGTGGTAGTGGAGTTTGTTCTAGGCAGCGGGAAGCTGCGAGTGTTATAATGAGATCTTGGTTGTATTTTAATTGTGTTTTATGTGTAATTAAATGTTGTGTTCGTCATTTAAAATGACTGAGAATTTATTCAACCCCTAGACATCCCGACCCACAGAAAATTGGGGGCTCGGCGCGGAATTAATAATGAAACTTGTGCCAGCAGAATAATTTTCCCGCCCAACCGTTAGTGTGAACCATCCGAGTTCTAAAGAATTTTGAAGTCACCCTGACTCTGTCAAAGGAAAAAGTAAAAACCTCCTGGTTATGTGCCGAGAAATAATCATCCTGATTCTGCATTTCGGATCATCCACTATCTGTTTGTGATATTATAAGAAAAGCCATCTGGTTTTCTTTGCAAGTCTCATTGTGAAAGAATCGGTGAATAGAGAAGAAAAAAAAAAAAAGAAATACAGCCTAGTTTCTTTTATGAGCTACATAGTGTGAAAGTGAATCAACATCCTTATTTCAGTTAAAAATTTAGTGAAACAACCAGCCCGGTATGTACAAGTTTGTGAAATATTTAGTGCGATCGTTAAATTTGTGAAATATTGACGCTGCAACAAGCCGTGTGTTTTTAGTTTCATTTAAAAGCTTTGTGAGTCGATTCCATCAGTGCGACACAAGAAAGCAAGTGTTTTTCATCAGAAAAAAAAAAGAAGAGACCAAATGATATTTTTTTTGTTGGTCTCAGATTCTGCTTTTTAATAGATAACAGATAAGCAATGTGGATCCTTTTTTTTTTTTTTAATTGTGTAAGTGATTTATTTACTGTGGTTAAAAGGAAAAGACTTTGTTTATGAAATATATTTTATTTGATTGAGTTTTTAAAATACAAGTATATTTTTATTTATTTATGCTTTCTTATACAAATATGTGATATTTAAGAGATAAATGTTCATTGGTTTCATTTTTGCTAATGTATTTATGTTTCAGCAACGATTTGAGTTCGGTAAGTTCTGTTCTTTTTCACTGATTTAAGAACTGAAATGCATGCAGTGTAAGTTTCTGCTTTTTATCATTTGTTTATTTCTCATTTAACTGTTGAATCAGGGTTGAGTGCACTCAAAAAAGGTTATTCTAGTTCTGATTTTTATCATGACATTTGATTATTTGTGATTTTATTTTGATTATGCAATTTGACTTTTGATTATGTTTATATGATATAGTCTGCTCATTTTGATTTGTTTACCTAATTTAATCTCAGAATTTATGTTTTATTTCGCTTCTGGTATTTAACTGACGATACTTATATTTTTTGTAAATTTGAAGTAAGATTTAGGATCTGACCTTTCACGTATGTGTTTTAAATCCCGAATCATGTTCCTTAATTCTAATTTGTAATTTTATAAGAACTAAATTTTTTAGTGGTGATAATTTTATAAAAACTAAATTTTGGTTTCTTAATAAGCAAATTTTAATTTTTGGGGCCTGAAGGATAGTTACATAAAACTGCGTTTGAGAAAATGGCCTTCCTCAGCAAGGGTATTAAGCAAGATTTGCAGCACGTCGCGATGGAATTGGGAGTTCCAGACGTAGAAAATTTAAAGGTTCCTGAATTAAAAGATGCTATTATAGCAGCTGCTACGTATGAGGAGGAATTTGTAAAGGGCTATTTAGATACTGTTATAGAGGAAAGGAAAAGGAATAAAGAAGATGAATTGCGAAAACAACAAATGGAGTTTGAATTAGAAAAAATACGCCTTGAAAATGAAAGAATCGTCGGAACCAGTAACCAAAACGGGAGTCAACCCGAAAGTAATGGAAAACCGCGTATTAAACTAAATAATATTATTCAAAAGTTCGATCCCCAAACATGCGATATAAGTCTTTATTTAATACTTTTTGAACGCCAGGCGAAAAGGGCGGAAATTAAAAAGGAATTTTGGGTTACACACCTCATTGGACTTTTGCCCCAACAAATTACGGAGATAATCGCTAGGGAGAGCGAAGAAGTAACCGATGATTACGAAAAGGTTAAAGAGGTACTACTAAGAAGATATAAATTTACGCCTGAAAAATTTCGACAATTGTTTGTCAAGCATGTTAAAAGAGCAGACACAACGTGGCGAGATTTCGCGTACGAATTGAAGAACTATTTTAGCGAATGGGTTCGAGGTTTAGAGGTTACAACCTTTGATGAGTTGTGCGATTTAATGATTACTGACCAGATAAAACGAAAAGTGCCTCCTGAGGTAAAAGAACACTTCTTTGACGAATGGTCGATGTTTAAATCATCAGACGTTATTTCAGAAAAACTAGATGATTATGAAAATATTAAAATGACGTTTAGTAGAAAACCAAAAGAATCTCAGTACAAAGAAAGCAGAAATATTCCTTTTGGGAGGCCACATTTTGGCAATAACGGCAAAGAAGATAGGACGTTTGCGAGATCTTACCCAGAGCAGAGGGATTTTGGCCGGGGAATGGCTACAGATCGACAAACGGAAAGGTTCGAAAGAAAAAAAGCATTCATATGTTATGAATGTGGAGAAACCGGCCACGTCAGATCGTATTGTCCCGAACTCTTAAGTAAAAACGGAAGTAAAATTAATGAAGAGAAGGTTTCTGATGCACATGTAGCAAGAAACTGTAACGTCATCGCATTTAAAAAAGTTAAAACAAAAGAAGTTACCATTAACAATCAAACTATTCCTGTACTCATCGACACAGGCTGCTCAGTGTGCCTTCTACGCGAAGACTTATACCGACAAATTTCTGATCGTCCAAAGCTGTCCAACAACTCTTTAGTATTATCGGGAATAGGGTCATCTAAAGTTTATACAAAGGGATCGATTGAGCAAGAAATAGAATTAGATGGAAGTAAATACTCCCTAACATGGCATATAGTGCCAACATCACAGATGGATTACCAAGCAGTTATTGGTATGGACATTTTAGATCAAGCAAGATTAAATTTTTACAAAAATGGCGTCGAATTTTGTAAGTACGAGACGACAAATGCATTATTCATGCGGGCATCCCAGTTAAGCAATAAAGATGAAGTTGAGCTGAACCACGTTCATGATACGCAAATAAGGGCAGAGCTAAAGGAAGTTACTTCTGCATGTAAATCGGAGAAGAACGAATCGGTTGATGTCTCTATGAAAGTCGTGTTGACAGACGACACTCCAATAGAATCTGAAAAATCTTATTTAAGCCGACATTTACTAAACAGAAAGCTAGATGTAAAGGATGAAAAATCTGATACAAAGCAAAATGTTTTGCGAAAGTTACCATTTAGAAGAAATAGAAATGCTCTAGATATACCGGATTTAAAGTCTAATGTGTTTTGGTCGAGTGGTGTTGGAAAGGAGCAAGGTTGTAAACTTGGAGACATACCAGAAATAAGAGAACGAATTCAAAAAGCAAAAAATATCCGGCCTTTGTATAGAGTTCTATTTTTCCAATGGCCCACTAATAGTCGAGATATAGTTGGAGACATTCTTAAGTTTAATGGTTTCCAATTTGATAAATCTTCTTATCAATATAGTAAACGTCAGAGCTTTATGAAAATCATGCTTGATAAAACCATATACCACATATGTGAACTCCTGGATATTAGAAAAGACGATAAACTGTCATGTATCAAGAATATTCTTGACTTTTTGTTGAACCCATCTGCAAAAATTGACCCATATACAGATCCTAGGTGGCAGTCAGCTGTTCCTCTGGAGAGAATAAAAATTGATGATGCATCTTTTCGTCAGTCATCAAGTAATGTTCAACTAAGAAAAGGTAAATGTTTTAGTATTTCCAAAAATCCAAAGGAGAAGGACGTTAAAAGCAATTTGGTTACCCCTACAAGATCAACACTGAGTTCTGGTTCTGTCAACCATTATATTTTTAATGCAGCTTCACACTATGACAGAAATGATCATGTAATCCGTTTGAATAACCATGAAATAAATTTAAGAAACAAAGATTGCTATGCATTTAGGTCACATTCTTTCGGTCAAATTCAAGCTGAAAATAAAAGGACTTATGGCAGAAAAAGAAAAAGAGCGTCTAAATACAAAATTGGTGATCTGGTGGCCATTCAACGAACTCAGTTTAGCACAGGGTTAAAATTAAGACTTAAATATTTTGACCCATATAAAATAACTAAAATAAATCCCAGAGATAGTTATGAAGGGGGAAAAGTTGGTGACCATCCAGGCCCCAATAAAACTACTACATCTGCTGATATGATGAAGTATTTCTCAAATATGTAATAAACTTGTATATTATTATTGTAATTTCATGTTTAAATTTTTCGTTGATGCATCAACTGTACAGTATTATTATTTTTAGAAATTTGTATTGAAGTATTTAATCATTTTATTCATATTCAGTAGTATTTACATTTTGTGTATCGTGTCTTTTATATATTGTAAAGTTTTGTATTGTAAAACGTCCCTGAGGCCAGTGACACGCAGGATGGCCGATCTCTGTAGGAAATATTAATCGTTACTTTCACAGTATTCATTTATTTCTGTCTTGTATTACTCGTCTATGACTGTAACCGCATTCTTATTGTTTCATTTTCATTGTTACTTTATATTCTTTGGCAACGGAAAAAGAGAGAAAACGTCATGTGACGTAACAGTTGTGTAGTGGTAGTGGAGTTTGTTCTAGGCAGCGGGAAGCTGCGAGTGTTATAATGAGATCTTGGTTGTATTTTAATTGTGTTTTATGTGTAATTAAATGTTGTGTTCGTCATTTAAAATGACTGAGAATTTATTCAACCCCTAGACATCCCGACCCACATATATGTAATGGAAAATAAAAATTGTTGTGACTTGTTGTTGTTTCTATGTATAATAAGGATCATTTGAGGCGACAGCCATTGTAGCTATAGGCCCCAAAGCATTCTCCACTTCGGTGGGCTTCGAATGTCGAATATCGAACCCCCATCCCCCGAAATAAACCGTATCTAGCTCTTAATATCGACACAATAAATTTTTGAATTGTTAATAATGCTGAAAAACCAAATAATCTTAACTTTGTGAAAGAAAGAAAAGCTTGTTTACAATAAGATCGAATAGCAGACGAACTTAAAACAACTTCTACCTGTGATGTGATAGTTCAACTGAGTGAGCATCTTTGGGCGTGTGCAGCACGTCACTCCAAGACAGACTTGTGCTTATATACTGCGAATGCATAACTGTAGAATTTTAATTTAAAATTACGGCTAATTAATAAAATAATTGAACAAACGAATGTACGATAACAAATCTGTGGCCAAATATTTTTCATTTAAAAAAAGCTTGGAGTCATTTGATGCAGAAGTTTCTTCTCACGGACTGTCGAAAGAAAATGCTTAGCGTTTTAAACATATAGATAATTAAATTTAATTCTATATATTCTTATATTTGGTACTTTTCGGTTAGCCGGGCGCCAGTGTTATATATACATACACATATATGTATGTATACATATATTGTATATATACACATATATATCCACACATATATATATGTATACATATGTAGATATACATGTATACATAACACTAACCGAAAAGTACCATTTCTTTTTTTAAATAGTTCTGCTGATGCTCTCCACTTCTTAAAATACTGACTTTTCAGTTATGCACTTAGATTTTAGAAAATATTTTTTTTACCGTCTGCGGCATGCCGGAGAGTGTTATTTGAATACTTTCTTTTTATAGGAGCCTTGGCAAGAGAATAAAAAAAAATTACAAGTACTTTCAAACAACTTATTCACTGTATCCTTTATATAAGCAGTTTATCCATTATTTACACGATTTAACAAATATGTACAAACAGAAAAAAAAAATCTGTACAAATTAAAACAATTTATCCGAGATATATATCCAGACCAATTTATTTAATATACATAAACAAGCATGCTATTTCAGCGGGTTTTTTTATGGCTGTTTTAATATCATTTAATGACAAATCACATTTACATAAGCGAATGAAGCCACTACCATTTTAAGCAGTGATAAGGCCCTTATAAAAACGAAATACAGTACTTTTCCGTCAGACGAACTCCACTTCGTGCGAAATGAAAATGTTGGCGGAGGGCCGTAACCAGTCCGCAAATTCAGAGAGAGCTTTTTTTTGGGGGGGGGGGGGGGGGGTTAATTCATCACTTGCCTTTTTACCTCTACTTTAATTATATACTAGTAAATCTGCAGATCAAGAGCCTCAACGTCATCTCTGCAACTTATTGTTTTTAGCAAACTTTGCGTAATATTAATCTTTCTACAAAAACGAAATTTAAACTTTTTAAATTACACAAACATTTATAAAAGGAAAAAAAAATATTTCGATGGTTTCAGACATTAGAAGCGTTAAATTAAACACGTTGTTATGTAATGATATTCTGAAATTCTCACGAGCTACTTATTCTAGTAATTTTTATATAATAAAGCAAATTTCTTCAGGGGGGCGCCTCCTGAACCCCCCGTTGTGTAATTTATTTTGCATTTGTAATTTTCTATTGAGTTAATGATTATCCTATATCTTAGATTCCTTATAACTCTGCGATTTATAAGGATAAGCAACAATTTGGTCAAGCATTTTACGTTATCCTAATATCCATACAGCAGTATTTACTTGCCTGCTAACCACAAACACCTGTATCTAATATATAAAGAACTTTTGGAAATGTAAACTGAGACATCTCATTTAGAAATCTAATACCTTTATAATTTTTGTTTCCAAAAAATAATTTTGATTACCATTCTGCAATATTTATATCTAAGATCTAATCTAAATATCTAAAAATGTACTCGATAGCATTAACTTACTAAAATCACCCTAAAGTATGGGGACTTCTAAACCTAACGGTTAATAATTCATCATCGTGTCCACTTCCAATTGACTAAATAGATAAACGTGATTTGGCGCCGTTAAGTATTTTTTGTGATAGCCTTTTAATAGTATCCACATTTAATTTAAAATCGTGATGTTACAAACACCGTTGGAATTTGATGCACACCTGTGTTCAGGTCAAATTACGAAAGGTTAACTAAGCTTTTATTTCCCTTATCCGGGCATTTTGTTTCATTTTTCGTAATAGGGATTATTTTAATAATTTAATTTATTTTACACTCTACAAGCTGTTACACGGGACGTTGTTCACGTAGCATTAAAATAGAGATAAATGCATTAAATAAAACATTTCACTCCCCACCAGACATGGCAAGTCTCAGGCTTTTTGCACAACACTATTATCTTACATAAAATGTTGTTCTTTTAAATCGCGCAAATGTTTCAATTAAATAAAGTAACATTTTTTGTATTAAAATACTGGTATCCAGAACGCCGGAGGCTTGGCAGGTCTGCTCCTCTTAATAGAAACATATATAGTTAACCAACACTTTATCACATTTTATAGGAGACAATACGGAATTTCTTATTTGTATGGCCTTACATATACCTCAGTCATAAAAATGTAAAATTTTGTGCCAATTAATATACACAATTGCGAAAATGAAATCGCAACCAATGAGAAAAGGAAGGCCAAGTAAAATCGTGTAAATCGAGGAATCTTTCTTCGTAGTGTTGGGAAAATACCACTACAAAAATTATTTTAGGTGGTATTTGGTGTGAAATGTTTATATGTATTCATTCCTGTCCTATTTATCTTTTTTATTATTTCTAATTTGCTTATTCAGTTTTCCTTTTGCACGTGAAAGTCTTACAGATTAAAATTAACTCTTTGGCAGAAATTGTTATTCCTTTTTTTTTTTGGCAACAATAAAGTTTATAAAGTTTAATAGAATAATGTCAGTTTATTCTGTATGAAAATAACGAACTTTTTCATTTATAATCAAAATAGTTGAATAAATAAAAATATTATTCTATATAGTATATAAATACTATTTTCATTTCTGCGTTTAAATCAATCTATATGCAAATATCTATACAAAGGCATTCATTAATTCATTTCTTTTAACTTTGATTTGACTTAAAAAAAACCATACATACTTTCACATTTATTATATTTTTAGATGAGATACAGTTGCTACGCAACGATTAAAAGAAAAAAAAATGAAATATAAGTAAATTCATAAAATAAAATGTTTTATATTATTCGAACACATGTATAAAATTCCATCATAAGTTATACACCTATAATTTTAAAGCTCTGACAAATGTTTTGGCAAAATTGCAAACTAAAAGGAATAATTTAATACTCTTATTTAAAAATTTCAGCATCCAGAATTTACCATTTAAATCTATTATTCATATGAGCGATTTCTTTCAACAAATGAAAATTTGAAAATCGTCCGACTTCCCATAGAAAAGCATTGTGTCACAAAATAAAATGTTCTATATATTCCGAACGAATGAACCAAATTTAACCCAAAACTATACAGCTAAATCTGGGGAGCTCACCAATATACATCCTTAATTTCAAGCTAATCGGATGCTTTTTACGGCAGTTATCGCGGGACAGACAGACTAACTAACTAACAAACAAACAAACAAACAGATGGAAACCAAAAAATTTCGGGTCTCCACAGTAAGCCTTCACTGACGTTTCGGCAACTAGTAAATCTGCAGATCAGGAGCCTCAACGTCAGATCTGCAATTCATTGTTTTTAGACACACTCTAGTAATATTCAATTTCCTGCAAACCGCAATTTAAAGTTTTCAAATTACGTAAATATTTATAAGAATAAAAAATACGAAGTTTTCAGACATTAGAAGCGTTAAATTAAAAACGTTGTTATGGAAGGATATTTTGAATATTCATGAGCTACTAATTCTGGTATTTTTTGTAAATAATACAGTATCCCGTGGTCTCATTAATTTACATATGTAACTTTTTATTGATTGCGCTAATGATTATGGTAAATCTTTTTACACTTCCGAGCTTTATTCTTCAATACTGGTGGGCAGAAAAGGATTTACATTGACGCAATTATATTAAAAGTTTAGGTTTTACGAACGAAAATGTAATTTCCTTTTAAAGATAAAAAAATTTTCATTCATATTTTCTGAAATGAGGCGGCATTAAGAACTAACACTCGTAAAAAAATATTTTTTCAGGCAATATAGTTAATGTTTGTTTTTAAGAATGAAAATATTTATTTCCCGATACAATGACATCCTTTTCGACAGCGATAATTTTGCGATGCATAATTTTGACATTTACTATCAATTTGCTTTTCAAAAGTTTTTTTTTTCCTCATTGAAATTTTCGATTAAAAATTAAATATTTCTGTTAGCTGCGTCCAGACGATAAACCGTGAGATATTAGTAACTTTTTTTTTTAATAATAAGAATGGACAATATCCGCCTGACGTCACACTTCCCCATCATGTGACTTACAGGAGAGATCAGCAGATGTAACTGTAAAAATCACTGTATTTACTATACATGTTACTTATTTATTTACGTTTTCGATGCAACTTTTGTCGCCAAAAAATGTGATTTAACGCCAAAATGTATAAATGTGCGATGTTCGCAATAATGTTGTTTCAAGTGTATGAGAGCAGTTATGGACGAAATTTTTATATTCAAGTGTATATTATATAAACATGGTTTATACATTTAACTTTAAAAATTGCGGCTACATAAAAATGGAGTAAAAAAAATAAGTTCCGGCGGAAATGTTTGCTTCACACAAGAAAACCTGGTTGTGAAAGTTAAATTAAATTTGCGCCAACCGATGCTGACTAAAGTATGCAAATTGGCTGCAAAACCGGGTTACGGAACTTTTGCCTTTGCTATTCGATTAAAATTATGGAAAAAAATACTTTCTTGTCCATAAACGTGTTAATTAAACTGTTGCAACAGCTATACGCGGCCCAATATTTTGGCACATGGTGAAATAATTTACTTTCAGACAGTTAAAAGAAAATTCACCATACTTTATTAAGGAAACATGCCGGTTTGTTTTCCCCAATCATGTGACTTTTGCAGCCTCGATCTCAGATCAGCGGATAATGTCCATTAATATCATAACACAAGCCCCTTTTATTTCAACCTCAAAGCGTATTTGTTTTATTTTTGATATATGAGATCAAATTCACCTTTCCGTTGCTAGGAAACAGTTAAAATAAAATTAAGAAATGAAATATGTGATTGAAAAAAAGTAAATTAAAAAAAAAAGAAAGTATTTTATATTATTGGAACACATATATAAAATCCCTCCATAAGATATACACCGAATTTAAAAACTCTGACAAATGTATACACAAAATTTCAAACTAATATGAATAATGTATGGTTCTAATTAGGAAATTCCATCATCCATAATTTATCATTTAAATCTTTCAATCATATGAGCCATTTCTTTTCAACAAATAAAAATGGAAAAATCGTCTGAATTGTTATAGGAAAGCATTAGGGCGGAAAATAAAATGTTCTATATATTCCGAACGAATGAACCAAATTTAACCAAAAACTATACAGCTAAATCCGGTGACCTCACCAATATGCCTCCTTAATTTCAAGCTAATCGGATGCTTTTTACGACAGTTATCGCGGGACAGACAGACTAACAGACAGAAACCAAAAACTTTTCGGGTCTCCATAGTAAGCCTTCACCGACGTTTCGGCAATAAATGTAGACAGAAGAAGAGGGAAAGCCCCTCCCACGTCATAAAACTTTTTATAACAAAGTTTAACATTTTAAAATGTAATATAGATTATATTAGCATTGAAATATTATGAAGTCTAGAGAAGGCTCAAGAAATCTCTAAAGGAGTAGCTCAGCTTGCCTTGCGTCCGTCTGGTTATGCCCCTGTTTTGGCGCTAAAGTTAACAAAACACTATTCGCAAAGATTACGAAAAGTACGCGTGGAATCTAAATCGGTTAAAAGACACGAATAGCAATCCTACTGACATATATGTATAGTTTAATGAACTATTATATATTTCATTGAATACAAAATATTGAAGAAATTAAAAATAATAATTATTATTATTTCACTACACAGCTGCCCTAAAATTGATATGCATTTAGCATGGCTCTAAATACCTGATATTTTTTCATGACAGTGTCACTATAGAAATTCTATTAAGTATGATTCACCGAATATTCACAGAAATGGATAGATGTAACACCAGAAGTATATAAAATAAACAGTATTTTTTGAAGGAATGTTGTTGTTTTAAAATGAGCTCTTGGTGTGTATACCTTTGTTGTTTGATAACAGCGGGTTTTTTTTTTTTTTGGTGTTTTGAAATTAAGAATATGTTATTTTATCTTATGCTTCTATGAATAACTATCACAATATGAATTAATAGCGGTACTTTTAAGTAAAGGCTTATATTTTAAACAAAATGAATGCAATATGATTGATGGCGATGAGAATAATATTTAACAATTTATCACCTGCACCCATCTTGTGTGGTAGATAAGTAATGAGACTCAGTCTAGAAAAACAAATTTATTGATCCTATTTGTACAAAACGTTAATAATCTTCAAAGTACTCGCCTTGGGCGTCGACACAACGTTGCCAGCGCGTTTTCCAAGCTTCATAGGCCCCACTGTAGTCCGTTTGAGTTATCCCAGTTAGTGCCTTCGTGACAGCACGTTGGATGTTCGGAATATCGTCGAAACGATGACCCTTCAGGCATCTTTTGACCTTCGGAAATAGGAAGAAATCAGGAGGACTCAAGTCAGGGCTGTATGGTGGCTGTGGCAGAACTTCAACTCCAATTCGGGTCAAGTAGAAGGTCACGAGGAACGCTGTGTGCGCCGGAGCGTTGTCGTGGTGGAGACGCCAGCGTTGAGCAAGGTCCTGTCGCTTCCGTTTGACGGCTCTGTGCAATCGCTGAAGGACTTCTTTGTAGAATTCGGCATTGACAGTCTTCCCCTGAGGGACAAACTCTTTGTGAATTAACCCCCGCTTGTCGAAAAACACAATCAGCATTGTCTTGATGCGGGACTTTGACATTCTTGCTTTCTTCGGCCGCGGGGATGCCGGTGTGTGCCACTCCGAGCTCTGGGCTTTCGTCTCCGGGTCGTACTGGAATGTCTACGATTCGTCGCCTGTTACTACGTTGTCTGAAAAGTCTGGATTATTTTCCAATTCATTCAACATCTCACGGCAAACGTCCACTCGTCGTTGCTTTTGTTCGGCGGTGAGCACTCGGGGAACCAATTTTGCGCAAACTTTCCTCATCATCAAATCTTGCGTAACAATTTGGTGAACCGTAAATTTATTCACGGAGACCTCATCGGCGATCATTTTGAGACTTAAACGACGGTCGGAGTCCAGGAGTTCTTTCACTTTGGCCACCGTTTCATCCACACGACTCGTTGAAGGGCGTCCTGATCGTTCCATGTCTTCAACGGATTCCCTCCCGTTTTTAAATTCATTAAACCACCGGAACACTTGAGCTCTTGATAGGGAGTCTTCTTTGTAGGCCTCCGTAATCATAGCAAAAGTTTCCGAAGCAGTTTTGCCCAAGCGAAAGCAAAATTTGATTGCATACCGCTGTTCTATCGAGCGATCCATCTTCAGCGTTTTCACAAGTGTCACGGGCACACAAACAACGTAATACGCGAAGCTCGACCCTCACTGCACCAGAGCTCCGACGCGACTGCCAACCGGTTCTATTGTTAGCTCAGATCCCCCACCACGTGACGTACAGGTGGAGACCGCCCTGCGAGCGACTGGGGCGCCGCGCGGCGGCCAGTCTCATTACTTATCTACCACACCCTGTATCACCTGCACCCATCTTACATAAAAATACCGATTTTTTTATACTGAAAAAATTTAATTGTATCCTTATAGGTCATTGTTTCCTCGCTGACCTTTGATACCAATCTTAATTCTATATCCTATTACTGTATATTAGCCTCAGTTTTTATGTAAATAACGGGAAGAGTTCCATATCCTGTTCCAGTTTTTATGCCAAGCTTTTTTCGGCGATAAATGTTTCGATGTGGTTGTTGCGATCTCCAGCATTTGGAGTTGCTTTTTGGTTCTTTTCGGTTAGCCGGGCGCCAGTATTATATATACATTTGTGTGTCTATCTATATATACATATACAGTAAAACCCGGATATAACGCTCTTCCGGGAGACCGGGCTAGAAGAGCGTTAAATGCGGGAGAAGGTTTTCGACATTTTAAAATTGAGAATATTAGATTATCTGCTTTAAATAATGCGGGGAATCATTTTCGTGTATTATTTAAAATAGAAAATCCACAGCATAGGTACAAAAACGTTTCCTTCATTTTAAATATCACAAATTTACATAGTGTTTACAAAGTGTATTATTATTTCAAATCAGAATAAGTAAAAGAATTGTTAGCATTAAAACTAGAGCTGGAAAATATATTTAACATTTCTAATAGGAACCTTTATTCTTATATTAAACATAAAATAAAATTATGAAAGAAACTAATAATAATATTTTGTTTTAAAAAAAATGTAACATTTGTATACTTGAGCACCACTATGAGGACTATAAACTTTCACTTACTGTTTATTCTATTTTAGAGAAAAACTCTTCGAGTTTCGTCTGATGGGTGGACGAACGACCACACAAAAGAGCATTTTCTGCTTTGTTTATATGTCTTAATATATCTTCGTGCGAAGCGGCGGTATCTACTGAAGCAGTGTATAGGCGGATAGTGCTAAAAGCTTCCATTACTTCAGCTATCGTTGGGATGTGCTCTTGAACATCGCCATCAGCAACTTCATCAGGGTCCTTTTCTTCTGCGGCATCCTGTACAATGTCCCCTAGAATGTCGTCAATGCTCCTAACGTTGCTTGTGATAACGTCTTTATCAATGTTAAGATAGTTCTGAAGGCTGTGTGCGTTTTCTGCAAGATGCTCGCAAACAGCTTACCAGTCCTCGTCGTCTATAGGATCGGACCTCTCTTCAGCTGCATCCATACTATAGTTGGCGTCAGGGTACAGATGTCATATTCGCCCCATATTGGCGCGATTTGTTTCTGTCGCCAATATCATATAGGCAACAGGTACTTAACTTGCGCTAAAGTGTCATTATTTTGCTTGATGTGGTAACCCGGATTATGTTGTTTATGCTGTTGATGTTTTCGCCAAATTGGCAACCGAAAAAAATTGCGCCAATATGGGGCGAATATGACATCTGTTCCGGCGTCAGCTATGAAGCCTGCCTTTTTAAAGCAATTTTGAATTATTTTAGGTTCGATTGGATGCCAAGCAGCGCTAAGGTAGTTCATGGCGTCGAGTAGAGTTACAGAAGATAGATTACTTTTATTTTCCATTTCATGTAGAAATCGTTTCACTATCCGTTTGCGATAATGTTGTTTTAAAACCTTTATGATCCCTTGATCCATCAGTTGAAGTACGCTTGTGGTGTTTGCAGGTAAAAATTCCAGAGAGACGTTTGTAATATCTGGTATTTCTTGGGGATGTGCTGCGCAATTGTCTACGAATAGTATGACATGCCTATTTTGCTTCCGCATCTCGACATCAAAATCAGAAACATATTTAATGAAGTGGGGACTCGTCATCCAAGCCTTACGTTGATGTGCATAGTCACAGGGCAGTCGTTTGATGTTCTTGAAACAGCGAGGTTTGGCCGATTTTCCAATCATTAGGGGCTTGAGTTTGTCGCTCCCATCGGCGTTGGAACAAACAAGCACAGTCACACGTTCTTTACTGAGCTTCCCTCCATGGCATTGCTCATCTTTTAACGTTAAGGATTTATCAGGCATCGCTTTAAAAAATAAGCCAAATTCGTCGGCGTTATAAATATCACAACTGGCATAGTTTTTGATAAGCCTTGGAAGACTGTTCTTTTTCCAAAATTCTGCATTTTCTATGTTCACGGCAGCGGATTCTCCGCAAATCTTCTTGTACACAATGCGGGTTCGAAATCGGTCTAACCACCCATTAGATGGGGTAAAATCTTCAATTCTTAGCTTTTGGGCTACTTCTGCAGCAGCTTCTTTAACTATAGATTCGCTGATAGGTATGTTATAGTGTCTTGATTTAAGAAACCACTCGTACATAACATTTTCTAAATCTTCATATTTTCCTGTTTTCACTCTCTTTTTCTTTGAGCCACCAATAGCAGCATTTTTTTCAATATCTTTTCTGTTTTGAAGAAGAGTCCGAAGAGACGACGGCACGATAGATAACGCAAAATCTTTTTGGCTTACAATAGGGGATTTTTTATCATAATCTTTTAGAGTTTCTAATTTTTTTTTTAAATTGTCAGCGTCTTTCTTTTTATAATCTTAGATTCCATGTTGCACCTAATTGAGTCGCCAGCGATACTACTTATGTGTAAATGAAAAAAGCGGAAACAGTTTGTGTGAAGTAAGAGACAGACAGGTGCTTCTGAGATGGACGGCATAAATTCTTTTATCCTCTGATCCAATGAGAAAAAAACAGCAGCGTTGGCGGATTTTTTTTTTTACACAGTCTTTGGCCGTTGGCTGATTTTTTTTTTTTTTTTTTTACACAGTCTTTGGCCGTTGGCTGGCTGCCAATTCCACATATCCTCTCTCTCTCTCTCTCTCTCTCTTTGTACGGGCGAGAAAATGAAAACTTCGGACGCAAGCCAAAGCACCAAAGCGTAATATCCGTGATTTCTTTGTTCAAAGGACCAATAAAAAGCGCGTTAAAAGCGGGAAAGCCTTAAAAGCGGGGAGCGTTAAAAGCAAGGAATTTTTACATTGCTCTTATGGGTATGGTTCAAGGGATCGGGACAAATGAGCGTAAAAGGCGGGAAAGCGTTTTAAGCGGTGAGCGTTATATCCGAGTTTTACTGTATATGTATATTTATACATATATAGAAGCTATATGTATATATGTGTGTGTATAAATATGCATATATATGTATATATAGATATACATACATACGTATATATAACACTGGCGCCCGGTTAACCGAATAAGTACCTGCTTTTTTGCTACTTGAATGCTACTGGTGGATAAGTAATAATTTTTGAACACTTATTTTATAATTTTTTAATATTTTTTTATTTATAATTTTCGTGGCTTTTTTAAAAATGATATTTTTCTGTAGGTGTAATAATATGTAAATATATTTTTTGTGCATTTTTATATGTTTTAAGATGTATATAAAATTATAATTAAATGGCTTTTATAATTAAATGTTATGTTATATTTTCACATGTATAATAAATATATAAAATTTGAAACATATAAAATTATAAATAAATATATATATAAGTACATAGTATTTATTTATATGTGTATATAATGTGTATTTATATATGTATATCTATATATAATTACATATACACTACTCAAAACAATTAAAGGATATTTGAAGTTTTATATAAAATAAAGATATAAACGAAATTTGTTTTGCCGAAAATAGAAGAAGAGAATCACAAATGCAAATTTTTCTGGTTTTCAAACTGTGGAGTATGCAAATTTTGAGTTCGACGTCAAAAACGTCGCTTCAGCGGCAGCGAATGAAATTTGACTTTCAACTGGATAAAAGAGAATGAAGACAAGGATGATCGGCATTCAGTGATTGCTTTGTTTCGATGAGTACGATGTCTCAGCGAAGTCATTTGACAGATTCAGAAGCTTTGAGAATTGTTGGTAGGTTAGAAGGGGGCCAAACTCAAGCCGAAGTAGCGCAAGCCATTGGAGTGTCACAAAGTGTCATTTCCAGGATCTGGAACCGTTTTTTGGAGAGTGGATGTGCAGGCCGAAGACCAGGGCAAGGTCGTAGATGGGCAACAACGCCCAATGAAGATCGGTATTTAGCGTTAACAGCTCGGAGACACCGAACCATGAACGCTACTCTTCTCCAACAACACCTTCGCTCGGCTACAGGCACCACGATTTCAACTCAGACTGTCCGAAACCGGCTCCATGCTGTAGGTCTGTATGCTCGCCGACCGATGGTATGTGTTAGATTAACATCAAGGCATCGTCGCGACCGCAGGGAGTGGGCAACCGAGCATGTCAACTGGAGGAGAAATGAATGGAGCAATATTCTGTTTTCTGACGAGTCCCGTTTTTCTGTGCATCCAGATAATAGGCGTATTTTCATCTGGAGGGACCGTGGCAATAGGAATAATCCTGCGTTCGTGCACGAAAGTGTCAGATTTGGCGGTAGAGGAGTGTTGGTGTATGGTGGCATCTCCATTGGCGGGCGCACTGACCTCTACATCATTCGAGATGGAGCTCTGACTGGTCGCCGATATAGGGATGAGATCCTCAGACCTATTGTAGTCCCTTACGCTGCAGCAATCGGAGATAACTTCATTTTAATGGACGATAACTGCAGGCCACATCGTGCAAACCTGGTGGAGGATTTCCTTTTCGAGGAAGGAATCGTTCGAATGGAATGGCCAGCGTGTTCTCCAGACATGAATCCAATCGAGCACGTTTGGGATGCTCTAGGAAGACGAGTTTCTGGCCGCCAACAACCCCCACAAACTCTCCAAGAACTGGAAAGAGCTCTTCTGGAAGAGTGGGGCAGAATACCCCAACTTGTCATTAATAGCCTCATTGAGTCCATGCCTCAAAGGTGTTCAACGTTGCTGGTAGCCCGTGGAAACCATACCCCCTACTAAAAAGGATTTTCTTTGAAGAAAACACCTTTTCTTATTCTTTTTTTCTCATATGCACAAATTGTGTTTTTTTCCTTTAGTACACAAATGCGCAATAAAATGCATTTTTTTCTGCCAAACATGTGTAATTTATTCTCATATAACCTACTATGTCTGTCGACCATGTATCAATCAGCTAAACAGTTTACCAGATACAAAATCCACCTAAAACTGCAATATCCTTTAATTGTTTTGAGCAGTGTATAATGTACATAAAACTAATACATATATGTAACGCTTTCAATTTAAAAATATATGTTTATAAATATTTAAAAGCAATGTTTTTTCGCCATCTTGAAAAATTTGGTAAGATGCTAAAACGGCCTATTGGCGCCATTCTGGATTCCTTATCCAATAGTACCAAAAGGGAACAGGATACGGAGCTCTTCCCTAAGTAACAAAGAACTGGAAGATTTTCATAAAATAAATTGTCAATGATTTTTTTAAGCTAAAACAAATGCAGGTACAGATGTCATATTCGCCCCATATTGGCTCGATTTTTTTCTGTCGCCAATATCATATAGGCAACAGGTACTTAACTTGCGCAAAGTGTCGTTATTTTGCTTGATGTGGTAACCCGGATTATGTTGTTTATGCTGTTGATGTTTTCGCCAAATTGGCAACCGAAAAAAATCGCGCCAATATGGGGCGAATATGACATCTGTTCCCAAATGCAATATTTGAAAAATAAAGTTTACTTCGATTTCCCACTGTTTGATTCATAGTAGTTTGTGGGGGCGGAATCAACTTATCTGATTTGTCACTACGCAAACTCTCATTTAAAAACTCTTCTCTTTCTCGCTTTAAAAATTTATCTACAACATTTTCTCTGGCAAAAGCATTTTTTCGCTCCATTTTAAATTCAATTGTTTTTCAAATTTAATCTTGAATGAGTAAGAAAAATGCACTTCCAAACGATGAAATGAAATTTGATTTTTTAATTAAATTGTAAGTCACGTTTTACAAAAAAAAACTTTTTAGACTACACAAGATAAATATAACTGTGGCGTACGTAATTATACAAAAGTGATTTCATTTCACTGAAAACCGGGCAAAAAGCGTAGCTGGATTTAGCCACGTGTTTTGGCATAAACCACATAGTTCTTGTTATGTATTGTAACACACTTTTATGCTACCGGAATGGCAACAGGCTGCATGAATTAAATATGTAAATATACTTGGTTGTCACAGTTTGATAGCTATGTTTCTGGCTAGTAATGTCATATAATAAATAGGTTTAAGTTGCATTTGTGTTAACTATTTATGTCTCGGTTAATACCTAATAATTGGCGACGAGGTAAAAGTATTCTGCTAAGCTAAAAATATTCAGATAACTGCGAGAATTGCTGAAGATCGAAGCTTATGCTTACGTTTTAGGCCTAACTGCGACAACGCTTACTGACGTTTCAGAACTGTGAGTAATATCTACATTCTGCTACTTTCTAATAAAAAACCTTTTTCTTTTCTCAACATCGTTTTGTGAAGAAAATGGCTACTTTCGGCAGCTTGGAGCCTTTCGACGTATCGGAACCGTCAACATGGGATGCTTACCATGAACGCTTGGAATGCTTTTTAGAAGCAAACAATATCACCGAACCAACGAAAAAACGGGCCATATTTTTGAGTGTGTGCGGAGCGAAGATGTACGCGACGATCCGTTCTCTCGTGTCCCCAGCAAACCCTACTACTAAGCCTTATGACGAGCTAATAAAACCTGTTAAAGCACATTTCTCGCCGAAACCTTCCGAGATCTTCCAGTGATTTTTATTTTATCGTAGGAATCAACAGTCGGGAGAAAGTGTAAGTGCATTCATTGCAGAATTACGGAAGCTATCCGAGCACTGTAATTTCGGTGCGTCGTTAGATGTCATGCTCCGAGATAGATTGGTGTGCAGTATGAGAGATGAGGCTCTCCAACGCCGTTTACTCGCCGATTCATCGTTAACGTTTGCTCAAGCACTAGATAAGGCCTTTGTGGCAGAAATGGCCAATTCTCATGTAAAAGAGATTAGAGGATCTGGAACTGTTTCAGTTATGCCTCTTGGCAAGAGACAAAATCGAAATCAAAGGCAATCTCAGAAAGAAAATTGTGCTAGTTGTGGACGCAACCATCCAAGAGTACAGTGCAAATTTAAAGATGTTGAATGCCATGCCTGCAAAAAGAAGGGCCACATACAAAGAGTCTGTCGGAGCAAATCAAATTTCTCTAGGAAAACAGTACATGAGCAGAATTTACAGAATAGTGACTCTGATTCCTCCGACACAGAGAGTTTAGACACCGTCCATTTGAAAAATGTGTGCCTCAACAGTGTGGAAACACCAAACATGAAAACAACCGTCCTGATCCATGCGTTATAGAAGTAGATTCAGGAGCTAAAATATCCATCATTGACAAATGTACCTTTGATCGGTTATATCCTCACAACGTTCCACTGTTGGAAAAGTCTCCTTTCGTTGTCAAAGACTATAATAAACAGCCAGTAGAAATCTTGGGTCGGTGCCAAGTAAGAGTTAAATATGCTTCATATGAAGGGGAACTTCCACTTCTGATTGCTAAAAAGAAACGTCAAAGACTTCTAGGTCTAAATTGGTTCGAACCATTGGGTATAAAGGTAACAGGCATCCATAGCATACAGCATTCTACTTTGAATGATGTCCTGAGTGAATTCTCTGATGTTTTCAAGGAAGAACTGGTAAGGTTTACAGGTACACCTATCAAGTTACATTTGGATCCCTCAGTTCGTCCAATTCAGCTGAAAGCTAAGAATGTATCATTTGCTCTAAGACCCAAGATTGAGAAAGAATTGCAACGATTACAAGACCAGGGAGTTCGTGAACCAGTTAGTTACTCTGATTGGGCAACTCCTGTAGTTCCTGTCATGAAATCTAATGGAGATATTAGGTTATATAGTGACTATAAATGTACGGTCAACAAGGCTTTAGGCACCCATCCATATCCAGTACCGGCAGTAAATCAAATACTTGCAGAATTAACAGGAGGCCGACATTTCATAAAGCTTGACTTGTCCCCAGCGTATCTGCAATTAGTCGTGGATGAATCTTCTGCCACGGCACAAACAATTGTGACACATCGTGGAGCATTCAATTGCAATCGCCTCCAATTTGGCATTTCCACAGCTCCTGGAATATTCCAACGGTTCATTGAGACATTGCTCGCAAACATACCAGGAGTGTTTCCATACTATGATGATGTCTTGATCAAACGTTCTACAGAAGAAGAAGTAGCCAAGCGATTTCGTAAAGTTCTTGATCGATTCTCTAAAGCTGGGTTACGCTTAAACAAAAATAAATGTATTATTGAAACTCCAAAACTTGAATTCTTAGGTTATGAAATCAACGAGAGAGGTATTAAACCCACAAAGGACAAAGTAAAAGCTATTCAAGAAGCCCCTACGCCAACAAAGAGAGAAGAACTCAAAGCATTTTTAGATCTACTAAACTTTTATCACGTGTTTTTACAAGATAAAGCAACAGTGGCAGAGCCTCTTCATTGCTTGCTAGACATGGGAGCAGTGTGGAAATGGAAGAAAAGTCACGATGAAGTTTTTAATAAGGTTAAAAAACTCTTATCAAGTGATTCCCTCCTCATACATTTCGATGAAAAGAAACCAATCATTCTGACATGTGATGCTTCTCAGTATGGTGTTGGCGCTGTCTTCAGCCACAAATTGTCAGAGGGAGTTGAAGCTCCAGTGGCATTCTATTCAAGAACAATGAACCCAACAGAGCATCGGTATGCCCAAATTGACAAAGAAGCCTTGGCCATCATTCAAGGGGTTAAGAAGTTTCACAACTACCTCTATGGGCAGAAATTCGAAATAAGAACTGACCACAAGCCTTTACTGGGCCTTCTGGCCAGCGACAAACCCACACCAACAATGTTGTCTCCAAGAATGCAGCGGTGGTCCCTAGCTTTAAGCTCATATGATTATCATCTTGTATACCAACCTGGTAAATTGATTTCTAATGCAGATGAACTTAGTCGTCTACTCACCCTCAGATGATTCATGATGGGACATCTCCTAACGAAGTATTGCTCCTGGAGGGTTTGGACAAGCCTCCCATTTCAGCCAAAGATATTGCACGGATGACTATGCAAGACCCTATCTTAGCTCGAGTGCTCAACTGGGTTTTGAAGGGGTGGCCAGCTGAAAGTCCAGATGCAGAATTCATCCCTTATTTCCAACGGCGACTGGAAATATCAACCCACAAAGGATGCCTCCTTTGGGGATGCAGGGTCATAATACCCAGAAAGGCACAAGAACACCTATTGGCCACTGTCCACATCAAGGCATCGTACGTACAAAGGGCCTTGCAAGAAGTTACATGTGGTGGCCAAAGATGGATAGTCAAATTGAAGACACAGTAAATAGGTGCAACACCTGTCAACAAACACGACATGCACCTCCTAAGACACTGGGAACATGGGAATGCATTAAAAAACCATGGTCAAGACTCCACATTGATCATGCTGGGCCTTTTCAGGGATCGCATTTCCTCATTGTCGTTGATGCATACTCAAAATGGCTAGAAGTTATTAAGGTATCGTCAACAGCCTCACCTTGTGCTATTGAAGCTTTGAGGAAGCTTTTTGGCTCACATGGTATTCCTGACACCATAGTCTCAGATAACGGAACTGGCTTCACATCGTCTGAATTTGAACGGTTCCTTATGAGAAACAGAATCCATCATACATTCACAGCTCCAGGACATCCTTCATCAAACGGAGAAGCAGAACGGATGGTACAGACAACAAAAGATGCACTTTAAAGAATTGTTTCGGGGAATTGGAATACTAGACTTGCATCATTCTTATTAGCACAGCATGCTACTCCAAATTCTGCTACCAATGTTTCTCCAGCAGAACTGCTTATGAACCGCCATTTGAAAACCTGCCTGGACAGGATCCATCCAGATTTTTCAGAGCCTAATCCTAAGGATCTGTCTAATTCAAGATTCCGGATGTTTTCACCTCTAGACTTGGTATATGTTCGAGGATTCCACCCTCACGACAAATGGGTACCAGCTACAATAATAGAAGTAATTAGCCCCACAATGTATGAGGTTTTAACGGATAAAGGTCTTGTGTGGAAAAGACACATTGACCAACTAAGACGACGCTTGGGCAGTCCTCAACATATGACAGACTCTGACAGTTCTTCAACATATCCATCTAATGTCCCAACATCCATCGTTGATGTCAGAATCAGCAGGAGACAGCGAGAACTCTGAGCCAGCAGGAGGCAACCAAGATCCAGTTCTGTCGACAAAGGACGTGGTTTCAGAACCTAGGAAGATGGACAGTTTAATTGGGACTGCACCCACAGGGGTTGGAGCGTTGCAGCGTTGCCCGATGTTGCAAGCCCAGCGGTCCTTCCATCGAGACCAGTCAGAGCTAAACATCCACCAACCTAGCTAAAGGACAACGTTACATAGGGGGGAGAAATGTTATGTATTGTAACACACTTTTATGCTACTGGAATGGCAACAGGTCGCACGAATTAAATATGTAAATATACTTGGTTGTCACAGTTTGATAGCTATGTTTCGGGCTAGTAATGTCATATAATAAATAGGTTTAAGTTGCATTTGTGTTAACTATTTATGTCTCGGTTAATACCTAATAGTTCTAAGTAATAGTAAAAATGTACTTTGCCTTAAAAACGATTTGCAATATGAAGGTGGTTATCGCTCAAATTTAAATGTACTCATCGGCTGAAACAATACAAGCACGTGGAATTATACAGTTGCAAAAAACCGGTTTATTCCTGCGTTTATTTCCAATAGACCCAGTTACGACATTTTTTCTGGTAAAAGCATTTTTTTCGCTGCATTTTAAATTCAATTTTTTTTAATTTAATCTTGAATGAAAAAGAAAAATATACTTCCAAAAAATGAAATAAAATTTTATTTTTTAATTAAATTGTAAGTCACGTTTTACAAAAAAAACTTTTCAGGCTTTACACACAAGATAAATATAACTGTGGCGTACGTAATTATACAAAGACGAATTCATTTCGCTGAAAACTGCTCAAAAAAGCGTAGCTGAATTTAGCCACGGGTTTAGGCATAAACCACACAGTTCTAAGTAATGATAAAAATGTAATAAAACACTCATACTACAATATATATTAAAACACACATACACACATAAATAACGCCTGCAGTCAACAGTTAAAGGTATATATAAATATTATACAGACATACAAACAATAAATACAATAAACCCAGCTGGAGTGAAAAATTAGCCAGAGCCAGGAATCGAACACGGGACCACAGTGTACAAGACTGCTGCTCTAACCACTGAGCTAGTCCGGCCGATGTCTGAGTCTGCAATTTCTCACTAATAAACCATGTTGGGGAAGTCATCAGCCATCTATACGACAGCCCTGGATGACCGGACAACGATGAATAGATTTTACTATTACATCGATCTACGACTCAGGCATCGGCCGGAATAGGTCAGTGGTTAGAGCAGCAGTCTTGAATACTGTGGTCCCGGGTTCGATTCCTGGCTCTGGCTAATTTTTCACTCCAGTTGGGTTTATTGTATTTATTGTTTGTATGTCTGTATAATATTTATATATAACTTTAAATAAAAATGTAGTTTGCCTTAAAAACGATTTGCAATATGACGGCGGTTATCGCTTAAATTTAGATGTCTTCATTCGGCCCAAACAATACAAGCACGTGGAACTACAGTTGCGAAAAGCCGGTTTATTCGTGTGTTCATTTCCAACAGACCCAGTTTATTTCCAGGTTTATTCCCAAAAGACCTGGTTTATTTCCAAAAAACCCGGTTTATTACCCGAAAACCCGGTTTATTTCCAGACTTAAACCGGGTTTTAATAGTCTTTGCAACTCTACGTGAAAAAAGGCTGAATTTCAGAGAGGTTTTCAAAGCGAGCCGCACGTAAGTCCTTTACTTAAAACAATGATTTTCCGACATCTCCAGCGCCCTCTGTTCCCCTCCTCACGCAAACTCTAGGCTAATATTAGAGGGTACTCCAGTTTCAGAAAATGCCTCAATATAGGATTTGTAAATTTTGATTTTGGATTTTCTTGCGGTTTCATTCATATTAAATAAATATAAAATGCATATCGAACTCGATATCGAAAATTTCAAGTATGGGTTTTTTTATTTTCATTTTTCGTTACAAGGTACAGAACAACTCTACTCCATTGGCTTTCAATCTGTTTTTATTTTGGAATTTCATTGCATGTGTCCGGAAATTTTGAAATGGTATCTTATTAGTGTTTGATTTTTCCTTTTTCTGTATCTTTTATATGAATTGCATTTGTTTCAGTATGTGCACGCGTTAACCAAATCACTAATTTTTCATTGTCATAGAGTTATTTGTTTACTTGATGAATATTTGTCGGTGATAGATCCTTCTGTTCCATTTCAGACATCATCACGTAAGTCATCGGTGGGAGGTACAAAAAAGAAAACTTCTCTTAAATTAGAACTTACAGCTGAACAGAAGAAAGATATTCAAGATGCATTCAACTTATTTGATCCCAAAGGAACTGGATTCATTGAAGCTAGAGATTTGAAGGTTCATTTTTATGACTTTTTGAATTTCTCGTGATATAATAATATTTATAAAAGATGAAAATGTTTTTGATAAGTGTTATTGTCTGTAATTTTATATGGGGTGTTTTGTTTTTGGAGGATATATCTTAAATTTGTTTATAGTTTATTTTAAAACTAAAGTTATTATAATATTAATATTCATTTCATATTTTATCTGTATGTAGCATATAACAGGGGTGATGTTTACATTAAGAGTCATTTGGTGCCATCGGATGGAAGGTACCGTAATTTCGCGCGTAAGCGCCGCGGCGCATACGTAAAAAAAAGTTTTAAAAATGCTGGGAGCGGCGCTTACGCTGATGCGGCGTATACGCCAATTTCACATTTTAAAATCTTCTTTTTATCTTACGCCAAGCTTTTGACTATTTTTGGAAAAGCATTTATAAACATTCAATATAAGATTTATAAACGTTAAAAGACGAATGAAATATTTTGAATATCTTATTTCTTGCTACACAGCGTCGCGCATTTACACAGAAGTAAACAATCATTGGCTGTTGTCAAATTCAACCAACTAAACTTATGAATACAGGAAGCATTATGCGATTTGCATCACCCAGACGATAACTTACTTTTGAATTTAAAAAAAATTAAGTTTTATAAAATCTTACAAAAACTTTAAAAGACCTATAAAAATGCAAAGTATGTCTTAAAAAGGAGTTTTTAAAGTTTAATTGACTTAAAATAAATTTTGGTATGAAGTAAATCGCATTAATCACAGGTGCGATCGCAATGAATTTATTGCCGAATGTCAAAGATAAATAGCGCTACAATCAAACAACTCAACCGAGCAACTAGCAAATCAAAACAAATGCAGAATCGGCGATTTGCATGTTGAAAAAAGGAAGCGTGTGAAAAAAACGTAGCATGGGAATCTAGGACAAAAATTAGGAGATAAATTAAAATGCGTCGATATTTAGGAATTGCAAACATTACATGAATCATATTTCTTCTAAGATTTTATCAATATTTTTTGTTAATTTTAATCAGATTTTGCTAATACTTTTTTGCCTTGCCGCTTACGCAGCTATTTCGTTTTTTAAAACAATTTTTGGTACTTTTCGGTTAGCCGGGCGCCAGTGTTATATATACATATGTATGTATACCTATATATACATATATATGTATATACACACACACACACATATATATGTATACATATAGCTTCTATATATGCATAAATATACATATATATGTATATATAGGTATACATACATATGTATATATAACACTGGCGCCCGGCTAACCGAAAAGTACCCAATTTTTTTACAGTGCGGCGCTTCTGACGAATTTTTTTTTAATTTAATGTATTTTCAGAGGTGCGGCGCTTATGGTGGTTGTACGTGCGAAATTACGGTAAATCACTTCTTTGGGCACGAGCATTTCAGTTACGCTTATTGTGGTTATGGGCTATGTCAAATTTGTTGAGAATCAGCAACGCTAAATTCAGTATGTAATTAAATTATATGCAGAAGAAAGTGATAAAGAACTTTAGAAAAAATTTCTTGGAATACATTCATAAAGTCTAAGATCATTGAACTCATGCAGTTTTTCACACTAACCGCTCATAAAGTTTGTCAGTGCACTAAGTGCATTTTGAAACTGTGTTCATAATAAAAAAATAGTGTGTTTAATTTTGCACCTAAGTACAATAAAGGGTACTTCTTAGTTATCCCGTCGACCAATTTCGCCAAATTATATAAATTGCCAAACCACTCGCCAAATTATACACATTGACATAATTTTTATTTTAAATAATGAAAGAACAAATACATTAGTAAAACATTAATAAAAATACAAATAAAACGTCGAATTAATGGTTTTATTGGCATTTAATTTTACAATTAATTAATAGCAACCATTATTGACATTTAATCTTACAATTTGGCGACAGTAATTTGGTCGACGGTATAACTAAGAAGTACCCAATACAGAAAAAGTAAGTTTAGTTCCTGTTGTAGCAGCTGTGTGGAAAGTATATCTTTAGTTGTGCATGTTAGCGATGAGTTCTGGCTCTCTTTTTGGAGCCCGAAACATTGCCGGACGGTAGATTTCCACTTTTTATATTTGTTTCGTATCAACTCCGCTGATTCTTCTCCATAATTCTGAGATATTTACCACTTTTTTCTTTATTGTCAACAATTGAAAAACATGATTAAACATGGATGCCGCATTTCCATTGATTCCGTTTTCTTCATAAAAAAAAATCTGCAATGTCCGCCGAATCGGGAAAAAAAGTCGCATTCACGTGCACTGCGAATTTCTTCAGCGGCGGTGACATACCGAAATTAGACCGCAATTCAGAAAAATTCGTGCTGAGAAGAGAATGATTTTGGGCCCCACTAATTAAATTTGTACCTCTGGGATTATTCAGATATTTTATTACTAGACACTAGATGTCGGCACCCGATTCTTCTATGAATGAGCAGAACTCTTCGAATTATTATTTATTTTTTAGCAAATTTCCACAAAATCAATTCATCATTATGTCATGAAAAGAAGTCGGAAATTTCCTTGATCGGTCTCGATTTCTTCACAGAAAAATTCCTCAAATTTCGTCAATTGCTCTTCAAATAAAACCATGAATTTCATTAATCTTTCACAAAAAAAAAAAAAAACGCAAATTTCGTCAGTCAGCCCGAAATAAAGCCGTAACTTTCATCAATCGGTCAAGACGAAAAAATGTGAATTTCATCAGCAGGTCGAGAAAAAAAAACACATCTCATCAATCGATAGCAGAAGCAAAATGGTCGCATAAAAAAAAAAATTAGAAATATTATCAATTGATCGCAAAAAAAAAAAAATCCCGAGGCTCGTCAAACGATCACAAAATAAAACCGTGAATTTCGTCATCTTTGGTGAATTAAAACTGCGAATCTCATCAAGCAATTTCAAAGAAAATCTGATGCTCCCACAAAAAATTGATAATTTCGTCAATTAGTTGCGAAAAAAAAATCGCAAATTTCGTTAATTGGTAGCAGAAAAATAACGAATTTCGTGAATTAGTCATAGAAAAACCCGTGAATTTCATCAATCTATTATGGAAAAAAAATTTCGCTTTTCGTCAAATGATAACGAAAACAAAATCGTGAATTTCATCAAGGATTCACGATAATAAAACGTGAAAATCGGTGATCGGTCACGATAATTTTATTTTATTGTCTCTATGAGGTTTTTAAAAAACCTTCACAAATTCTTTAAAAAATTGCCCTTTCCAACGAAAGTTACAAGGCAGCTTGTAATATTTCATCCCACACTCAAAATCATCCTTGAATATCAGAAATTATTAAATTTATTTTATTAAGATATGAAACCTAACAGAAAATAAATCTTCTCCATATTTCTTTCATATATATTTTTTCTTTTGACTTTCATAGACATATTTATTTATCGAAATGCCTATGTTCAGCTTTTATTTTCAGCTATGAAAAATACATTTTTTTTTCAGGGGGGAGGGGGTGTATTTAATAAAAAATGGTAGAGAATAGTTTATTCATAAAATGTTCCAACTTTGCATTACAAGTATTTATACCTACAAACTGTATACAAATTTAGTGAGAAGATTCTGTAAAATTCAGCCATACAAATTTAATGGAGAAAAGTAGTTTATTTAAGTTTTGTGTAAGTTTTAATTTAAAATTTACTGGTTGTTACTTTTAAGCTTTTATGACAATATTACTGATAAATAATAACACTTTAATGGATTAAATTTCAATTGAACACAATTTTGCATTTTTTTTTTCTGGGGTTTAATTACTTTATCTACAAAACCACAACACCTATATATTTTTTAATATACTTCAGGAAGAAAGATTAAGACCAAAATATGTAACCAACTTTATTATTATTTTTTAATAACATTTCAGAATGATCAGTTTAAAAGAGCAAATTATTGCTTTAAATATATTGGAGTAGCAGAGTTCTTCATAAAACATCGAATTTTTATAATTTAACTAATACTCTGTGATAAGATATTTTTTTTTAGATAATTTTTATTATAGAAAAACAAATGTTTGAAGTGTATTTTGATTTTTTATAGTGCAAAATAATCTCACACATTCACAATTTTTTTATATGTACTCTTGTATGACAAAATCAAAATAAGATGTATCGTTTTCCTACTATTCCCCAGTACGATTATACCTATGTTTTAAAAATGTATCTTGCACAACTTTATCTTTTTATATAGGACATAGTTTAAGATTTATATTATACTTAATTTTTATCCAGATTAAAAGAATTCTATGATTAAATTAAATATACACATTTGATGCAAATAGTCTGTGTTTTGTTGTACATATGTATAGATTCAAAAAATATATATTTCACTTTCAATTGCTAAGTTTTTTCACATATAGATACTACTGTTTTTGTGTGTTTCCTTCACAATGTGGCCACTGGATATTTTGGGGTTTAGGAGACACTGGCTTCAAGATTTTGGGAATCTGCACCTATACTGACAGTGCTTGTGTGATGGAGAAAGCCAGACACTTTTTCTTACAAAGACTGATCAGGATTTAATAGCATATGGGTGCTCTTTTCATTGGCTAAATTTACTGGGACAAGATATAACACCTCAATATTCTCAAACTGATGGTTTGAGTGCAAAAATACTTCAGAAATCACCGTCTTCCCGCAGCATGGCATAAAAGAGTGTAAAGAATCAGTAAAACCTCTCCTGCCAAGACTGCAATAGTCTTGCCTTGAAACTTTTTTGTGCAATAGGTCAATATTTCAGAAAATTACGGAAGAGCTTGAGGGTGCAGTTGATATTGGAATTCCTCAACTGATTAATGATTTTAATTTATATAAACAGTGCAAATGCTATTAAGTCCTGCTAGCTCAGCATCAGTTGAGAGACTATTTTTGGTACTTTTCGGTTAGCCGGGCACCAGTGTTATATATACATACTGGGTGTCCTAAAAAGGACTGACTGATTTTAAAATTCAATAACTTGCAAATGGTGACAGATATTTAAAAAGTTCTTGCAGGAGGGTTATGCATGAGGTCAAAAGTTTTTTTACAGTGATTTTCGATTTTAGTTTGAATTACAAACAATAGATGGTGCTGCGATCAATAGATGCTAAATTCAGGCTCAATTTTTGGTCCTTCGGAGCCCACTTAATACATTTCCATCTCTTTTTTCCGCATGGAAGAAGAGATCGACCAAAAACTCGAGCCTGTTTTTTGCGCCTATTGTTTACAGCACCATCTATTGTTTGTAATTTGAACTAAAATCGAAAATCACTGTAAAAAAACTTTTGACCTTATGCATAACGCTCCGGCAAGAATTTTTTAAATATCTGTCACCGTTTGCAGGTTATTGAATTTTAAAATCAGTCGGTCCTTTTTGGGACTGGTATTTTTGGACCTGGTATATCTGTATATATATATATACTTATATGTAAATATACATATATATATATATACACATATATATATGTGTGTGCATACAATTTATGTATATATATGTATATTTACATATATGTATGTATATAAATATGTATATATAACACTGGCGCCCGGCTAACCGAAAAGTACCCTATTTTCTAACTTTGGCTTCAAACACTCTAAACTCTGAAATTGTTTCGCTGTAAATAAGTGTTCTAAATTGGCTATATGCTACAGTATGCTGTGGTATAAAATTCAACCAGATTATTAATGGTACGAAATGAATTTCTACTAATTGAAGATTTCAAAAAATAAAAATATTCTATTACAATTAATAATTTAAATTTTTTTATAATTATTAAATTACTATAATTTTAAATAAAATATTACATATATTATTAAATTATTTAATGTAGTGTTGACTCTAGAAAAAAAGAGCCGCCGGTCTGGAATTTTTCAAAAAGGGCACACTGTTCCAGAAAAGGGGCACACTTGTACCTTGTTCACAAAAAATATTTTGCATTGGTTTGTTTAGAGCCCCCTAATAGAATTTGTGATATTTTCCTGCGATCAATTGAATTTTGCGATTCTCTTCATGCCTTTGTGCAAATGCTGATAGAAGAAAAGAAAATGGCGGATTTTGATTATAAAGAAGAGCAATTTGGTGCAGTGAAATTCTTAAAGGCCATGGGGCACATAGGAAGTGTTAAAAAGGGCCGCCAGGTGCATTGGAAGGGTTGGAAAGGGCCGCCAGGTGCATTGGAAGGGTTGAAAAGGGCCGCCAGGTGCATCGGAAGGGTTGAAAAGGGCCGCTGGGCAAATAAAAGAAATAAAATGGGCCTCCGGGCACTGCACCCTGCTAAAATGGCTTAGAGTCTACACTATAATGTATACCTATTGTTATTAAAATGTTTTAAAATGTGTTGCATGTTTTTGATGGTTTAAACCAGTTAATGACAGATTAAACCAGTTTTTGACTTGTCATGTCCAAAACCCAACCTTGTTATTGACATAAAATATTATAATATTTAATGCAGTGGTAATTATTTTTATATCTCTATTACGGGTTTACAATATGTCTGTGCTTCATGAGCTAGGCTATGACCTTAGTGAAATTGACTGTAACTTTGCATTTTCGGAATTATAAGGGACACTATAAGAAGGAAGTACCCAGTCAGATTTTAAAGAAAATTCAGAACTAATTTTTGACAATGTGTTATTATGCATTCTCTCACAATTTCTTTTATTTATTATTCTTTGCTATTCTTTTTTTTTTTTTTTTTTTTTTTTAGCTACTATTTGCATATACCTCAATTCATGTTTTTAAACTTTCCTTTGAATTCATTAGGTTGCTTTGAGAGCACTTGGCTTTGAACCAAGAAAAGAAGAAATTAAGAAAATGATTTTAGAAGTTGACAAGGATAATACTGGTATTGTATTAATCAAAATATAGAGTAAATTAAAAAGTTCATGTCAATATTAATATGTATGTTTTATTTTTGTAACATAGATATTTTTACAAGTTGATTATATTTTTCTTTAAATGTATGATGTATTTTCTTTTTCATATTTTTGTTTTATGCTTATCTGATTAAGCTAAAGAGTTGAAATTGTAGAATATATAAAATATAACCACAAATATAGAAATATGCATTAGATTATACGAAAACCTTTTTTATTCCTTTTATTTTTCTTTTCCTGAGTATTTTAAATAGATTTTTGCCCAAGAAAACAATCTGGTATCTTCTATTTATTATAATTTAAAATTAAAAAATTATTTAAAAAACATTGTGTGATTTGAATATTCATGGTCCCTTATGACCAGTGGCGTGGCGTCCGGTCATCGCTGGATGCGGCGATGACCAAGCAATATTTTAAAACTCTTAATAAGCTTTTAAAACTCTACGATCCAGTTTTAGCAGAACATTTGGAGTTCATGTATAAGTGAAGGTAAGATTTAAAGTTTCTTTTTTGAACATTCAACCATTGAATTTTAGAGTTAATAATTTTTCACCACAAACTTAAATAATTGCGATGACCACCGAAAATTTTCATGCCATGCCACTGCTTATGACAGAAAATTATCATTTGTGTGGTTGATTTCATTAAGACCGAAATCTTTTGTAGGAATTGTCTGCAAACAAAAATAGAATCTATGTATATTTAAAAGACAAGGCTGTTTTTTAGTCATCTGGCGTAAGCTTTCTACAGAACCGATTTTGATAATAATTTTTTAAAATGAAAGCACTTTATTTGTAGATCTATTTTTTAAAATAATCCCATTTTATATTTTTAATCTTAAAAGGGCTCTATGAAATCTCTTCACATTGGTTCCAATCAGGTTACTTCCATTGTTGAAGAGAGAATTGAAATAATGAGAATTACCATATCATTATGGATGATATTTTCGTATTACAGTTAAAAATATTTTTTAAAAAAATTTTGAACAGAAATGACATCATGATTTAAAATAACGCATTTTTACTCATAAAGCTGTTACATTTCAATTACAGTAAAACCCGTTTAAGAAGTTCCCGCTTAAGAAGTTTATATTTTTGATTCCCATTTTTCTCTTATTCTTACAACACTAAAATAACTCGTTTAAGAAGTTTAGTTCGAAACTCTTTCCCGCTTAAAAAGTTTTATTTTTCCTTTCATTTTTATTTTCAAAGCATGTTTATTTTGTCTTTTTGATTATTATTTTATTTTCTGTGCTGGAAATCTCTTTATTATTCTTCACAATTCAAAGAGGTCAATGTTTACCAGGTGTGGTTACCTCTATTTTACCTTAAAATCTGTTTAACATGTTTGAGGGAAATGGAATTTGGGTAGAGGATGGGTCCCTTGTCACTGTAACAATAGTGACTGATAAAGAGAAAAGGGAATTGCTCTGCCCTACTGATGAGTGGTTCTTTCAGTTCAATAGTTACAACAGATTCTTTCCCACTATCCTCTTCCATAAGTGTAATGTACCAAAGCTGCGTTTGGTTTATTCATTTCACAGTTTTTAAGTCAGTGTAAAGTGCATAACATCAAAACTTTCTCGTTAGAAAATACACGAACAAAAAGTTCTGTTTTTTCCTCCAAAAAATGTCAGGCAAGGCAATTAAAAGGAAAGCCTTGTCAATTGAAGACAAAATCAAAATTTTGAAAGAAGTTGATAATAACGCGAAAACAACAAGAGTTGAAATTGCAAAGAAGTTGAACATACCAGTGACTACTCTGAATGGAATTGTAGCAAAACGAGATCTCATTTTAAACTCTTCTCAAAAATCTCATAAAATTAAAAAGGTGAAAAGAGGAAAATATGAAGTTATGGAAGAAAAGTTATTGATTAGGTTCAAACAAGCCAGATCCACCAATATTCCTATAAGCGGACCTATTCTTAGAGAGAAGGCTGAGGAAATTGCCAAAAAAATGGAGATTGAATTTACTCCTTCAAATGGATGGATTGATAGGATGAAGAAAAGAGCTGGATTGACTTATAATTCTATACAAGGCGAGAGTAAATGTGTCGATCCACAAGAAATCGAAGAGTGGAAGAAAATCTTACCAGATTTGATAGCCGGCTATCATCCTAAAGACATTTTCAATATGGATGAGTGTGGACCTTTCTACAATCTTTTACCGGATAAAACATATGCATATAAAGGCAAAAAATGTCACGGAGGTAAAAGAAATAAGGAACGACTTACAATTTTATTGGTTGCCAACATGGATGGTTCTGAGAAGTTGCCAATTTTAGTTGTTGGAAAATTGAAGAAACCCAGATGTTTTCAGAATGTGAAATCGCTGCCTTGTGATTATGAAAGCAACAAGACTGCGTGGATGACAATTACAATTTATGAAGATTACTTGAAAAGATTGAATGACAAAATGAGGAAAGCTAAGAGGAACATCATCATTTTCGTAGACAACTGTGCCGCCCATTCCAAAGACACGAAAAACTTGAGCAACATAAAAGTCCATTTTCTACCACCGAACTAAACTTCCATTTTACAGCCTATGGATCAGGGAGTAATTAAAGTGTTTAAGCAGCATTATAGAAAACGGCTAGTGAAATGGATGATTGAAAAACTTGACAATACTGGAGAGTTTAAAAAAGTGAACGTTTTGGAATCAATTCATTTTATTTTATCTGCATGGGAGTTAATAACCCCATCTGTCATTGCCAATTGTTTTCAAAAAGCCAGATTCTTGGATGGAGAATCAATAGAAGAATATGAATTTGATATTGAGGATGATTGGAAGGCTCTTCAAAGAAAGATGGATTTCACTGCATCGTTTGAGGAGTATGTGTCGGTAGATGATGAAGTAGTACCATGTGAAATGCTTACAGTAGATGATATTTGTGAAATGACAGTAGATGAAGAAATGAGTTAAACTGAGGAAGAAAATGTGGAAATTCCTAGTTTTTCGGAAGCTGTAAAAGGACTAGAAACCTTTCGGTGTATTATCGAAAGTGTCAAAAATGTGCATGAATAAGTTTTCAAAAGCTTAAGATAATTAGACTGTTATTAATTAAAGGCTGCCGAAAAAAAAAACAGAAACAAAAAACTATAACCGATTTTTTTTGCAAAAACATATCAAATGACTCTTAAAGAGAAATTTCTTGTCTTGGATTAAATAAAGAGTTTCCAAGGTAATTATGTATTTTTACTTTATTAGCTAATTTTTTAAGTGTGCAAACTAATTTAAATTTCTTAAGAAAACTCAATTTTATAGAAAATACTCTTTGTATTATTGTACTAAGATAAAATAAACCCTCTTCTGAATATCAATATTTAAACTATTGATTTTTTCAAAAAATGCTAATTTCCCATTTAAGAAGTTTTCCCGTTTAAAAAGTTTTTCCTTTCCATTCCCTTGTGAAACTTCTTAAGCGGGTTTCACTGTATTTATTTATTTTTTTTCATTTTGCTGATACTGAGATTGAGACGTTAATCTAGATTATTTTAACACAATTATTGTAATTGGTAAACAAATCATATTAGATGTAAATTTCCAATTGGGCGAAAAATGTCCGGACCAGGATTCGAACCCGGGATCTCCTGGCTGAAGCCGCCAGTGCTCTGCCATCTGAGCTATCCCGGACGATTCTGGTCGAACTTTTTCACCCAGCAAACCTTGAAGATTACAGCATCTGGTCTGAAACCTGGTTCAGCTCAACAGAATAAATCTCAGGTAATGGAACTCCAGAAATCGCTGGATGCGAAATTACACTAGATTATTTTAACGCAATTATTGTAATTGGTAAACAAATCATATTAGATGTAAATTTCCAATTGGGCGAAAAATGTCCGGACCAGGATTCGAACCCGGGATCTCCTGGCTGAAGCCGCCAGTGCTCTGCCATCTGAGCTATCCCGGACGATTCTGGTCGAACTTTTTCACCCAGCAAACCTTGAAGATTACAGCATCTGGTCTGAAACCTGGTTCAGCTCAACAGAATAAATCTCAGGTAATGGAACTCCAGAAATCGCTGGATGCGAAATTACACTAGATTATTTTAACACAATTATTGTAATTGGTAAACAAATCATATTAGATGTAAATTTCCAATTGGGCGAAAAATGTCCGGACCAGGATTCGAACCCGGGATCTCCTGGCTGAAGCCGCCAGTGCTCTGCCTTTTAACACAATTATTGTAATTGGTAAACAAATCATATTAGATGTAAATTTCCAATTGGGCGAAAAATGTCCGGACCAGGATTCGAACCCGGGATCTCCTGGCCTCCCAATTGGAAATTTACATCTAATATGATTTGTTTACCAATTACAATAATTGTGTTAAAATAATCTAGTGTAATTTCGCATCCAGCGATTTCTGGAGTTCCATTACCTGAGATTTATTCTGTTGAGCTGAACCAGGTTTCAGACCAGATGCTGTAATCTTCAAGGTTTGCTGGGTGAAAAAGTTCGACCAGAATCGTCCGGGATAGCTCAGATGGCAGAGCACTGGCGGCTTCAGCCAGGAGATCCCGGGTTCGAATCCTGGTCCGGACATTTTTCGCCCAATTGGAAATTTACATCTAATATGATTTGTTTACCAATTACAATAATTGTGTTAAAATAATCTAGTGTAATTTCGCATCCAGCGATTTCTGGAGTTCCATTACCTGAGATTTATTCTGTTGAGCTGAACCAGGTTTCAGACCAGATGCTGTAATCTTCAAGGTTTGCTGGGTGAAAAAGTTCGACCAGAATCGTCCGGGATAGCTCAGATGGCAGAGCACTGGCGGCTTCAGCCAGGAGATCCCGGGTTCGAATCCTGGTCTGGACATTTTTCGCCCAATTGGAAATTTACATCTAATATGAGACGTTAATCCCAGAGCGCTTCAGTGGGTGAAAATGGTGTCATAGTAAAAATGCAATGAGTATTTTCTTTGATAAAACTAAATATTTAGTACGGATGCGTCTAAAAGTAAATTTCTGGATTTCGCTGACTTTTAGATTAGAACTTCAAGTCAAGTGTGCAAATGTTTACATGCAAAATTGTAACTGGAAAACATGATGTCAAGTTTGGGAATATTTATTAATAATCTATTGCACATTAAAATATTTTTTAAATAGTGAATAATATGAATATGAAAAGTATACTTGTAAATTTTGTGATGGTAAAAAAGATGTTATTTTTAGATTTTGTTGAAAGCATAAATTATTATTGTGTCATATTGGCACAATTTTCGTTAATTTTTCATTACATAATTCCAAAGATCAAAGCCTCAATTAGTAACCTTATAATTTCTTACCTTAATTGCATGTTACTGATTACATATAGAGATAGTTTAATTTTTCAATAATTTTGAAAAGCTAAAATTAAACTTTAGTTAAAAATAATATTTGTTCTAAGAGTTGGACCAGCCAATATATGATTGATTAAATTATTGTAATTATTTTTATGAGTTTTTTATAAATTCAGTAAATCAGCTTTTTTAAATATTTTTATTCGTCTAATTCGACAGGTTTTGACTTGTATGTTTTAAAGATTTTAAGCAGTATTCTGAATGGAGACCAAAGTGGGGAAGTGGGTTTAAATGATTGACTATTTATTTACTGTTACTTCAAAATAACAAACAAGGCTGAATTTTTTTTAACATTTTTAAATTTGTGGCGAGTAAAAGGAGGAATCAGACATTTAAGGAGACATACCTGCCAAGTCTTCTTTATTTCAAGGGAGATTTCTTTAATTTGATATTATCTCTCTTTCTCCCCTTGCATTCAAACATTTCTCCCTTTTTCTTGAGTATTTAAAAATACATTGTAATATTTCATAAATTTTCATAGCCATAAATTTGACCAAGATTTCTATGAAATTTTTTTTATTGAAAGCTAAATCTGTTACAGCATGTATGCAGATGGGAAATTCTCTTTCTTAAAAAAAAAAAAAAAAAAACACTAGTTACCAATGTTCATACAAACTATCTTAGTGCTTAGAGTGAAGTGAATAATGCTGAAGAAAATGCTTTTTTATTTTATTTCAGTGTTGTTTGGTTTAAACCATGCTGGTCTAAACCAAATGTTTTTTTTTTTCTTTTTTTAACCATGTTGTTTTTTTTTTCATCTTTTTAACCATTTGGAAAAATGGTTATTGTTCTCGTCAGAGTAGGAAATCAAAAGCATATCTGAAGGTTTTTATTGGTTTAATCCGCATTTTATTCGTTTTGTGATTGGTCTATACAGTAATATGTATTTCCTTTTACTTTCAACAGAGATGGATACCTTCTGTTGCCACTATGACAAATAAAAACTACAAAAAAAAAATTAATAACTCAGAAACAAATTGAGATACAGCTTTCAAACAAATTGCATTTAAAAGTACATTTTTTTCTCTATCCGACGGTGTAAAAAGTAATATTGTTGGATGTTTAGAAGTTTAAGAATGAAATTTCGTTTAAAATTGGTAGTCAGATTTCTTGGAAATCTGACGATGAAAAAGCCTTTCCCGAATAGCCAATGAAATGCTTGGATAACACGTAAGTTTCAGGTGGATAATGACTAATGAAAATGAAAGAAAATGAATAACAATTTCTGCCAAAGAGTTAATTTTAATTTGTAAGATTTTCACGTGCAAAAGAAAAATGGAATAAGCCAATTAAAAAAAAGATAAATAGGACAGGAATGAATACATTTAAATATTTCACACCAAATATGAGTTGCAGGCGATTTTTGTCGCTTGGAATTTTTATGTGTAATAACATTATTAATGTTTAATTCAAGGCGTACGTAATGTATGATCAACTCCGTGCGATTTTTTATGTCTTAAATTTTAGTCTTTGAAAAAATCATTTTCCAAATGGTCGTTGTAATTTGTTAAATTGCTTTTTTTTTTTTTTTTTTCTTTTTTCCTAATGTTTTCATTTATTTTACACATTATTGAAAAATGAAAAATTCAAGTTATGCAGAAGCTACAAGCAAAGCTTTATAAAATGATGAATTAATAAATTTGTATCCATCTTTTCTTCATCTTATTTGTATTCATCTTTTCTAACAATATCATTGTACTTCTCTTATATTTGATTCCACCTTAAGGCAGCGTTGGTTATGTTACGAATGCCGAATTGCAGCCGTTGCCGTAGCAACCAGGGTTTGCTTGAAGAGCAAAGGATCACTAGTAACCAAGGAATAGCGCCATTTTGGCAGAAAAGTATAATGCGTGTGCAAAAATCTGTACGTTTTGAAGTTCCTATGAAATTAATTATATAATCTATTAAAATAACGAATTGCATTATTATTCTTTTCTTATTTTTACATTTTTTATACTGATTTTAGCACTATTTTATATTATATTAGCTGATCCGCCCGACGTGGCCCGGCCCGCAAAATGCGAAAATTTTTTAAAATAGCAAAAACTTTAAAAAAAAGGTGTATGAATTGTGATAAAACTTTATTGAAAAAATTTCAAAATTTACTGTTTTAAGCTAAAAATTTCAATTCAAATTCCATGTACTAATGTAAAAAAAATCACATCGGAAGGAAAAAAATTGCATCGAAAATTGTCTAAGAAATTTAAAATCATGAAGGGCAAAATTTTCTACATTTAAGCTCAGAGTTTAAAACAGAATTCCTCTTACAAATGTCAAAAAATTGCCGCAAAAAGCAAAAAAATTAAAAAATCACATTAAAAAAAATCAAGAAAATAAAAAAAATCGCTGTACGAATTCCGAATGAAATTTACTGAAAATAAAACAATATTATCTATATTGGCTTAAAATATTAAAACCAAATTATCCAGAAATCTATTTAAAACAGTAAATTTGTTATTTATACCAAAACCTCTGGCAGAAATTCTGAAAAGGCTAGATTTCACGCCCTCACACAGAGCCTGTCTCATTTTAATGTACATTTTTAATTATAGATATTAGGGTGTAAAAAAAATCATGATTTTTTAAAAATCAAAATAAGCTGATTTTTAAATAATTAAAAACTGCATTTAATATTAAATTATTAACACTGCTGAAAATTAAGGGACTATTTAACTCACGCAATAAACACCTGCTTGCTAATTCTAATCCTATGGAAAAAAAAAAAAAATTAATATCTCGTTTGCATTTCAGTATTTTTAAATTATTTTTTTTTCTGTTGCGTTGGGTAGCTGAGGTCGATCTCTACAAATAACCTTTTTTACCTTTTCGATGCAAGTTTTTTTTTTTTTTTTGGGGGGGGGGGGGGAGGGGTGATTTTCTGAACCGGTTTCGAAAGTGAAATTATCCTAGTAAAAAAATCCTCAAAACAAAATAAGAATGATTTTAAAATATAGAAATGCAAATGAGATGTTTTCAAACATTTCTTCCATATAGCGAGCGAGTGTTTTCATGAGTGAAGTAGCCTCTTAATACTTATTAAACAACTGATTCTCTAATTGGGAGCATAATATACAGTTTTATGCTTTAATTTCTAAAACGATAATTAATAATTTAGTATTTAATACTGAAAGAAAAAAATGGCAGTATGTCAGTTCCAATATATGTTTAGTAACAATTTAGAGGGAAAAAGTAATAATTCTTTAAACAGCCGATGTCATTCTTTCATTCTTCTTTAGCTCCAATTTGCTATAAATTGATTATTGCAAAAGTAGAATCATAATAATAATAATAATAAAATACCGGCTATTCTTTTACTCACAGGAATTTATCATATTTTCTATGCTTGTTTTATAAAAAAGAACGATTAATTTGATTACAGTCAAACCTCGTTAACAAGAACACACTTAACGCGAATTACTTTTAGCACGAACTGTTTCCAATTGCGCCGTCCAGTTGTATGTAATGTATTTAACTTCGGATAACACAAACTACTTTTAACACGAATAAAATAAGTTTCCCTTTGAGTGTTCGCGTTAATGAGGTTCAACTGTACTACGAAATTATGACATTGCAAGTTATATTGAATTTAAATATCCTTGTTAAATGAAATGCTTTTTATGCCAGATAAAAATTTCTTTTTATAAATTTACCGTGCTTATTTTTTTACAAGACCAAGGTTAATACAAAATAAGGAACTTACAAAAATTTTACATTTTTGTTGTTGTCTTGTACTCATAAGGCAAAATGCTTATAGAAACTTTCTAAATTTTGTTCATCTTAGATTTTAATACATTTGTATTTCGTTTAAACATTTAGAAAATTTATGATTTTAATCAATGATTTAAAAAAATCGATCATTAAAATCACGATTTAATAACTGTATTAAATCATCTGATTAAAATCGTTGGCATTCTAATAGTTAATATAAGTCCATATAAATAATAAATTCAAAAAGTTTAAATCTTCAAAATGAATAGTTTTTTTTTTTTACGACAATTTGTGAAAATAAGAATATTTATAAATATACTTACTAAAGATTAATATCCGTATGTTCTCATGTATCCTCAGAGCTTATTAGTTCTGAATCACTGTCACTAGAGTCACTATTTAGAGAAATAATAAGTTTCTGTTTTTCACATACTTCATCTACCAGTCCATCAATTTCCCACATCTCTTTCTCTTTACTGTTACCTCTCTAATGCAGTTCCTCGAGTTTTCAACTGATATTCTTTCTATTCATTGAATTACAAGATTCTTCGCATCATTAAGTCTAAAGCTTTTATTTTCGCGTGCGACATATCTTTTAATTTGGCTCTAAATCTCCTATTGGGTTTAGCTCACATGATAAGGAGGCAGTCGTAAAATTTTATGTCCATATTTCTCAGCAATTTCTTCCGCTCTATATTTTTCGTAAAAATGTTTCATTTCGGACACTTTTTACAAAAGCTCGATTTTTAGCATATCTTCGCTCCAGTTAATATTCTTCTGCGATAACCATTCTTGAATCGAACTTTTTGTCCAAGATTTTGTGGGAATTTTTTCCACTTTCACAGAATGGTAGGGAGCATTGTCCATCACAATTATATTGTCTGGTTTTAATTTTGGGAGGACATTTTCAAACCATTTTTCAAAATGATTGCCATCCATTTCTTCATGATAATCACCGCTTTTTTTTTCCGACAAAAATATCTGCTCCATCACGAACGAAATCTTCCTCGCTTCCAATGTGAGTAATGATGAGCCTCTTTCCTTTGCCTGTTGGTGCCTTCAAGCCTACTGTTAAATTCGAAGAGGAAGCTTCATAGCTGCTGTTAATTGTTGTATCTTGCCATACTCAACTCTGAGTATGCTCTTCATTTACCCATGTTTCATCAAGGTAATAAATACCCGCATTTTTTTTTCTTATACTGTGTAATTTTTCTCAAATAGTTTCTGCGCCACAAAATAATATCTTGCCTCTCAAGAAGAGCTGCCTCTCTTTTTCGTTTTTCAAAAGAGAATCCCAAATCTTTTAATATTCTGTACAATGTAGTCCGGCTAATATTTTTCGAAAAAATTCTTTTATCATTGTTTACAACTTGTAAAACTTTATCCAAAGTTGATGTATCATTTCTGCGAAAAAAACTATGGATTTTTCGTCGAATGCAAGATAACGTGAATTCGTCATATTTTCCCAGCCTTCTGCGTTTACCCACTGCACCAGGTCGTTTCTTTCTGTGTGTACTTAAAGGGCTAGATGCCTTTTTCTCTTTTTTCAACCGAAAAATTGTTCTTTTCGAAACACTTGTAAGTTGGGAAACTTCCTCTACGATTTCATTAATTGAATGTTGGGGATTTTCTTGACGAAGTCTGGAATAAACATTTAATATATTTCTGCGAGCTGCACTTTAGATTGACTTCCCTCGCCTTGAAGGTGTGTAAAGCGTGGATGGAGATAATGCTTTATCAGACATGTTATAATTCAACTAAGTTTGATTCAAATAAATATTTAACTATGTAAAAAAATTCCTATGTTATAATTCAAATAAGTATGATTCAAATAAATATTTAACTATGTAACAAATTTTAGAAATACTAAGTTAATAAACGAATAAATAATAACAATAATTAACAGTAAAAATAAAAAACTATGAACACGCTAAAAAGAAAAGTAAAAGCGAAAGCAAACAGCGAGTATTATTAAAACTATTCATAAGAACAATAGGAATGCGCGGAGTAGCAGAGCACTAAAGCACGCCAGATATTTAACCTTGAAGATTTGTTCCTTGCCAAAGGAGAGTTTTTTACGCCAAGATTTTTACTTTATACGTTCGCTTTAAATACAAAATACTTTTAAATTAAATACTTTTAACAGAGAAATTACATTAAATATATACTTCAAAATACTGAAATTTGTAATTTATAAACATAATCATATAAATTTGTATGCATTTTCACCATTTAAGATTAAAAAATAACGGAGAACTACTTTTCAAGGCAGAATGTTACTGTTTCTACCTTTCATAGTGCTGCCAAGTTGAGTTGGAATAGAGTGTAGGAGCATGTGAATTAAATTGCATGAAAAAAGTATTTTATTCATATTATTTAACTTCAGTACAGAAAAGTAAAAAGCTGTAAAAGTGTTTACAGCTGGGAGTCGCGGGGTCTGGGAGACTGCGTGACATCAGTTAAAGGTTAAAGCTATAATACCTGACCCGGGTGGGTTTTTTCGGGCGGGCCCACTTGGGCAAACCCTGGTTCATGTAGCTTTCTAACAGAAAGATCAGACATTTCAGATAACTGAATAGCCGTGGAAAAGTATATTATATTTATGAAACCACATCATATTTCTATTTATAGTACTAGTAATCAAAAGATTGTTTTCAAGGTATCATTGTTTCATGATGTAGAGCATTTTATTCATGGAACATAAGACATAGCTTTTACTAAAAATGTTTAAATTTTAAATGATTTAAATTAGGGATTGACCGAAGCAGGAATTTTGCCGAATACTGAATACCGAAGCTTCGGTCAAAGTGTATACCGAATATTCGGTATTTGGCAACCAAATACTTAAAAAAATTAATAAATATTTTTGCACATATTAGCTTTTTTAATAAACTTTAATTAAAATTAAATTTTTAATAATTTAATTCAGTTACACTTTTATTCTTAAATCTAATAAGATAAAAAAATTTAATTACTTCTTTCCACTCACAAACTCATTAATCCATCACTTATTTTTTATAATTTTATCACTAGTCAATGCCCAAAATAACCTATGCAAGTATTAAACTATAGTACAGGCTATTATTAAGGGTAAGGATTGCCAGAAAAACAAAAGTTCATTCAAATAAAAAGGAACAATGTTGTCATTAAGTTGATTTACTGATTGTCTAAGTCTAATTATAAACGTATTGAACAGAAATGTTCTCAAATTCAAAAGGTATATCAATTTGTACATTTAACTATTTTCTGTCAAATTATTATTATTTTTTTTCATTTTGATTAATGATTTAACTTTGTGGCGATGAAGATAAAAAAAATTGAGTGATTTTAACTTAATGGATATAAAAGATATAGGATAGGCATAGGGATATGCTAGGATTTACCAGTAAAACCTAAAGTTTACCAGCCTTCAGACTTTTACTGTGACATATAGATAAAAAGAACACAATCTTATATAATATCTTTTGAAAGGACAAATGCATTTGGCCATTTATCATACTTATCTGTATGTTTCTTGAAATTTTGTGATGTTTTTGTTTTTTTCAAAGCATGACACTTTTATTAAGTTTTCTAAACTAACTTATTAAAAAAATGTTTTATAAAAATAAATTCAAGAAATGCAGTAGAAGATCTTTATAACGCAATTCTCCATATAACGCACAACTTCTCAGATGTAAACAATGATTTTTACAGTTAAAAAGCACCTGCATTTTCACATTGTAAAATATTGCAACTCTCTAGAGGGCTAAATTTGATACATTAGTTCAACTTTATCTTCTAATTTAAGACCTTTTTACTGAAAAAATGCTATTATTACAATAAACATTTTTGAAAATGTCTAATATAAGGGATGGTTGTGTCAGTTATATTTGGATCATGTTTATAAAGTAAATTTAACAATGTCTGACCGATATTATGCAAAAATTTATAATTTGGATAACTCTTGGTAACAAGGAATGCAGTATAAAGATATTCTAATGTATTTTGATATGTTTCAGACATATTTGGCCATGTTTACAAGGTAAATTTAATGATGTGATCTATATAACGCACAACCTTGCGTTTTTAGGTTTGCGTTATAAAGATCTTCTACTGTATATCTGTTATAATTTTTACTTTAAAAATAGCAATTCTTCTTTTACGAAGACTGTCATTTTAGTATGAGAGAACTGTAAAAAGTATATATTTACCAATTAAGTAAAATGGATAACGTATATTTTGCTGTTAGTCATTAAAGAAATTGAAATAATAGCCAACAAAATACTTTTAGAATACTTGTTATTTTTGTAAACTACAGCTATGGAATTATAGGATGACTGTTCTTATCTTTGAACAATTGCTAATTCCTAAATCGTTAGTTTTAGAGATATAGTTTCAATTGCAAAAATATTTAAAAAGAGCATCGTTCAATTTATGAAAACTTTCAGCATGTTTTAATATGTAAAACATTATATCTTTGTTCAAAACATACTGAGTTATGATACTAAAAACACATTTTTCCATTTTTAATGCCGGAAAACACTGAAAATATATAAAGTTCAAAGTATTATAACTCAGTAAGTTTTGTCATAGAAAAATGAATTTTTTTATGATTTTATTTATTAAAGTTAAAATTTGTTAAAATAATGCAGCAATTTTAACTTTTAATACCTTTTTCACAGTTATATTGGTGATAAAATCCTATTTTTATAAATAACTATCTTAAACAAAATTGATCTTAACTAGCTTAAGCTAAATTGATTTTGATCATAGGATTGTTTTCTTGTTTACATCTCACCATGAATTCTAAAGCTGTTTGCATATTGTGCTATATAATATATATATTTTTTAAACTTATCTATTTATACCAAGGATTATGGACTCTTTATCAACACTAAGGTTTCTTTCCCATAAAATTAGAAGCATATTCCCATTTGCACTTGGAAAATCTGGTCATTATATATTACTGACAAAATCTCTTAAAATGTCTGATAGCATTTATTGAAAATCACATATATTAAAAGAACTTTCAGAGGTTGAAGTGTCACTATCTGTATTGATACATTAACATAATCTAATGATATATAAAACCTGGCTTTTTTTTTCCCTTGGGGAGGTGCATACAGGGCTATGCATACTCCTAAACATTTTGTGAATCTTAATTTAAAAAAAAAAAAAAACCTTAGAAACACATTGAATTTCTTACTAAACCTAAACTAACTTAAAAAGTATTGTAACTTTTTATGAGAGTTGTCAAAAGTTTCAGTTATTAAAAAATGCAATTTGTGGAAAATCCCCTATCATCCACCGACTTTTCGAAGGCAACTGAAATTCTAAAGATATCATCGATATCTTTATGAACTTTTCAAATATTCTACTAATCTGTTTATATTAGTTGCTCTATAGAAGTTACTTCCAAATCATGAAAAAGAAGTTTTGTAACGATCGTGCATGCACAGTTAAAAATTATTTCAGTTTATATTTCATTAAATTTTTAATATTTTTATATTCTGACTGAACTATCTTGTTTCTATTATATATTGTCACATTTTCTGAAATAGGCATTAAATTTTGTTGAAAATCCTACATGCTGTCAACACAAAAAGTATACAAATTTCTTGAAATTTTTAAAGAAATCCTTATTTTTCCATGAATATATGGTCTATTCTTACACAAATGAATGCAAATTTTGTACAATACCAACATAGTAATGTGCTGCAAAAACAAGTCATTTTGTGCATTATATTTTACCAGGTGATCCTTCGATTTGTTCTTAGTCCCCTAATTACCCTCATGATAAAATCTTTTTTGTAAAATATCCAGTCAAACGTATTGTTTATATTCCTGAAGTTCTAAAAGATCTTCAAGTATTTTTTTAGGTATTTAGTAAAATGTCTAAAATTGAAAGCGTCCTGTGATTTTTGGCAATATACTATAGGCGCAGATTCTTGGTCTCAACATAGTGACTAAATTTTTTTCTGTGGCCACTAACTTTTGGTATCTAAGTCGCCATGTGTATTTTTTTTTTAGATAATTTTTCTTATAGAAAAAACAAATGATTGAAGCGTATTTTGATTTACTCAGCTCAAAATAATCTCACACATTCACATTTTTTTTATATGTACAGTAGAGTCTCGAAAATACGAGTCTCAGAAGTTCGAGGTTCCGCTTAATTTGAGGAGTAAAAAATAAAAGTAAAAAATTCTATTTTTTTTTTTCTTTTCCTGAAAGAATGCATGAAGGATATTGTTTACTGGATAGCTGATTCTCTTGGGAAGAAATTCAATCTACGTTTGAATAAATCGTAGTTGAAGTTTTTACCTAAATTGGTAATATCCACTGAGAATTTTAATGATGACAGTGGTGAAAACATTGTTTTGAAAGATTTGGTAAAGGAAGTGTCTGGATGCGAAAATTTTAATGCAGATGACATTAAAAAATGGCTAAATAGTGATGAAATATTAATGAATTTATTATTTTACAATTTTCTTTCACTCTTAAAATTCACGTGTAAATACAGTTTTTATGACTGGAAATAACGTAATCGACTATTGTAGAATGATAGAAGATGAGGAGAAATGTAATGATACAGAAGAAAATGATTTTCTGCCATTTGAAAAATATTCTCTCATAGAAGGTTCTGCATCTTTAGAACTGGCTTTAAAATTTGTAAAACAGCAAGCCACCCCTGCTAAAGTTATGCATTCTAAGCGTTGGCTAGATATTGCTTCTAAAAAGAAAAGTAATGTGTTAACGCTGCAAAAAATTGATTTTTTAAAAATTGTAAAGTATCCTGTATATCATTACAGAAAGACTGAATGTGTGTACTGTACATTCTTTGTCATTCTAATTGAATGAAATAATAATTGGTAAGAATTTTCTACTTTTTCGGAAAATCCGAGTTTTCAGTAATCCAAGGTGGTGTCAGCCCCAATTACCTCGGATTTTCAAGACTCTACTGTACTTTTGTATGACAGAATCAAAAATATTATCTTCTTAATATTCTCCACTATCATGATTGTTTAGCTTTTACATACATTTTTTTTTATGTATCTTGCCCAACTCTATTTTCTGACTTACATACTTTAAGATTTATCTAATACTTAATTAACATTCAAATTCCAAGAATTTATTATTAAATTAAATATGCACATTTGATGTAATTAGTCTGTGTTTTATTGTATGTTTGTTTATATTAAATAAATTATCTTTCACTTTGAATTCCTCAGTTATCTTGTTTAGTTTTTTCCAAAAACTAAAAGCTATTGTTTTTATACATTTGTTTCACAATGTGGTAACTGGATTTTTTGGGTTTAGGAGCCACTGGCTCCTTCCAGATTTTGGCAATCTATATATGACCTCATACTAGAGTGTCCCAATAAAATCATTTTTTAAATATTTGGACTCTCACCCCCTAAAAAGTTTCTTTTGGGGTACTTAAGATCTCTACAATTTCAGCTCAAAAAAAAAAATATATATATATATATATATATTGAGGTCTCTCAAGGTCGCCAAAAAGTAAAAAAAAAAAAAGTTTTAATTCCATGATATTTTACAGTTATACTTACAAAACTATTATTTTTTTAAAAGTTACATGCAGGGTTGTTTGGTTTAAACCAAATGGTTTTTTTTTTTTTTAAACCATGCTGGGTTTTTTTTCATGTGGTTTTTTTCTCTTTTTCCCTAATGTTTTCTTTTATTTTACACATTATTGAAAAATGCAAAATCCAAGTTATGCAGAAGCTACAAGCAAAGCTTTAGAAAAATGATGAATTAATAAATTTGCAAAGGTGACATACATTTTTAATCAATCACTTTTCTTATAAGCTTTAAATCTACATAGCAAACTAACTAATTTTTCTAAAATTAGCTGGGAAGAAAAATGCAAGTAGTTAGTTATCTTTCTTCTTTTTTTTAAGCCTTTTATTTTTAAAAATAGCCAAAATGGCAGATTTGAGCTAAAAATACACTTATACTACTTAGATTGCTTGATTAGTTAAGATTTACTAAGAATTACATACGCCTCAATGATGACATAATCATAAGTAATTCTCGCCATTGGTTACTTTTTGTTCTGTATGCTAATGAATGATTGGCTGTGAGTTTTCTTTGCTGTAATCATGGCTATAGGTTTTAGTAAGTTTTTATTTTTCTTGCATTCCTACATTTTAATTTGGGTTTTGCATTATGATTTTATTCTGTTACCAGCAGTATTGGCACGGTTTAAATCAGTTGGTTAACCAACTGGCTTTTTAGAAAAGATCTAATATAATATTTTCTCATTTTTGTAATTTAAGTGTTTCAAATTATTGGATATAAATAATTTCTACTTTTAACAGTCTTATCCCAGCAGTCACCGTGAGACATAATGAGTCTAGATTATATTTGTATGCATGTAGAATGCAAATTGCATGTTGATGAACATATCTGAAGCTCTAAAGATAAAATTTAAAACATGTGAATGTAGCAAAGATAAAATAGATTAAAAATATTCAATATTTTGAATAAAATATTTTCCTTTAAGAAAATGCAGATTATATACAATTAATAACATAAAATGACCTTTAAGATTTCAGTCAAGCTGCAAAAGAAATTTTTCTTGATTGGAGAGATTATCTTTTAAGGCTGTTCTCAACTGCTCTACTCAACAAGCGCAAAATGCTTTGACACATTTACAAATTCATTTTTTTATGGAAAGATAAAATTGGAAGGCCTGACTGGAAGCGATTTGGAATCAAACTGTGTTGTCCATTTTTGATAAATGAATTACCTATTGAGTTATAAGCAATTTTGATGCGTGACAAAGATGTTTTTAGCCTTCCTTGAGTAATAATTTTTCTTTCGCATGGAAATTCTGTTCAACATTATTTTCTGAAAGATCTATTGCATTTGCAGAAAAAAAAAAAAAAAAAAAAAAAAAAATGGAAAACAGAATTCCATTACATAGTTTCTGAACAACAGCATCTGCTAGTTTCATGCATTTCTGAACAAAAATAAATTAAAACTAATGTCATAAAGTTGCCCTTTCAGATTTTAGAACAGCCTTAAGAATAAAAAAGAAACTCAAGATATGAAGTCAAATAAGAGGACATTGAAAAATTGGGTGCTAGTGAAGCACCTGTTTACTTTTAACTAAAATATGCAATAAGATACTTAAATCGTCTATTGCATAATCAAAACCACTATTTAGATCTGACAAAAAAATGGGTAAAAATCGAGACAAGGTTCACGTGAGGACATAACAGAAAAAAGTCTCATAAAAATGCCTAAAAATATATATTATTAATTTTTAGTTTTGACATATAAAAGTAATGTGTATTATAAAATAGCTTAGAAAAAAATCCTGTCTATTAAGTCTGATGGCTGTTTAAATGTTTTAGTGGATGACAACTTTTATAAATCTACTTTCCATTTTAAGTATAGGTGAAAACTGGGAAATTGAGTTAGTATCCAGTGGCCGGTAGACTCAGTTTCATTAGTGGCCACTATAATGTTTCAAACTTTCTTGACATCTAGATAAACTATAATCGTTGTATATATACACATTTTTCTATAAATCAGAGTTTTATACCAGCCAACTATTCACAATAAGAATAGGGGAGCAGTCGAAATTCAAGAAAATTACTTTAAAACCACAAAATCTGCTATCATATTAATTTTTTTGGATAATTTGTATATGTTCATAAACAGCAAAATTCATTTTACTTTCTTTATATAAAAAATAACTAATTCCAACAGCTAGGTGTATTCAATTAAAAAAGAAAATCAAATAAAACATTATTTTGATTTTATTTAATAAATGCGTTATTAACATGCTACACACATTACATACAGTTGAAGTCTAAGCTGGTGACCGTATTTCGCAGGATTAAACAGTATCTCTTGAAGAAAAATAATCTAACTGATCTAACATATTGAAGATATTGCAATGTCCTTAACCCTTTCATGTCGGATTTTTTTTCTTCAGCTTTGATAATAAAATTACTTTTATTTTAATAATGCTAATTGTAGTTATCCGAATAGAATTACTGAAGTTTAAAGATTATCCCATTGTCTGAATTCTAACGAATGTACTTATTTTGCATACTATTCAACTTATATTTATATGATAATAGGAAGGAAGAGTTTTTGGAGACGTTTGGAAAATATCATTACAACAGAGTTTAACAGATATTACAACTTTCTAATGTTTTTTGTGTTTTATCACACATGATTTGTTCAGAAAAGTAACCTATACTATTTTAAATTTAAAGAGTGATATATATTTATAAAATAAAGGAATCGCCAACGGTGCAAAGAGAATTAATCAAACTTTTATTGTTATTACTAAATGTCCAAACATAAATGAAATCATAATAAGAAAGGAATAGCCATATACTATCATTACTATATGTAGATAGTAGCAAAAGTAATTGTTAAGACAAAACAATACTCGATGAAAAGACATGTACTATTAATAGTGCTCCAAACCCGAAAGGGTTAAAATGCACTTGCATTTTAAAAGTGAAAGAAAAGGAATAAATTATTTGAAACGCATGTGGAATCAAAGCTGATGAATACATTTTGCAGAATAAAACTGTAAAAAAAATAATCCAACTGAAGAGCTTGGCGAAAAAATGAAATATTGAAAATGCAGCTAAATCATTGAAATCTGCTTGCATCTGGTAGGGAAAAAAATTAACCAGTTTGCTAATTAGATGTAATCAAAGTAGAGATGCATATTTTCATGAAAAAAGCTGTATTTCAGTTGGCGATCGATAACAGATTTTTTAATCGCCATTTGGCGAGTGGCGACTATAGTGGCGATCGATGGCCGATTTTTTAATCGCCACTTTTACAACTTTAATCGCCACGTGGCGAGTGGCGACCGCTAATTTACACCTATAATTTTAAGATCATTGTTTTCTCAGTAGTCTAAAAAGCTAATAAATAAATAAGTATTTCTGTTTATTTTACTGTTGTGTTTTTTTTTTTTTTTTAACATGGCAGTTTCTGAGAAGTGTCAAATGACAATACACAATACTTCTTGAAACGTGTAAAGACCCTACTGCTAAATTCAAATCATTCCAGGAATTCTTTATAAAAAGCTTTACTTTCAATAAAAGATAATAATTGTTCATGTAGTATGTAGTGTTTTAACAGAAAAATCAAATATCTCAGGTTGCAAATATTTCAAAGAAATGATTTTGAATAGCCATGGAAAAGTATATTATATTTATGAAACTACAGCATATATTTATTTATAGTACTAGTAATCAAAAGATTGTTTATTAAGATTTTCAAGGTATCAATGTTTCACTATGTAGAGCATTTTATTCATGGAACACAAGACATAGCTTTTACTAAAAATGTTTAAATTTTAAATGATTTCAGTTTTCTACACAATTGATTGTAATTATTTAATTTAAATTATTTTTAAATGAAGTTATATTACTTATATATCCAACAATATAAGTATCAATAAATATGCATATATATGTAATAGGAAAATATATTTAAAAAAAAAAACCCGGTTTAAACAAAAAAAAACCTGGTTTAAACCAAAAAAAAAAAAGAGGGTTTTTTGGTTTTTTTGAAAAAAATGTTCCCTATCAGTAATATTTAGTGTAGAAAATATAAGAAAAATTACTAAGAAAATGACTAAAAATGAACTTTATTCAAAATTACAAAATGCAATGTTAAAAAAGTGTTTTACAGTAAAATTCTCTTGTCAAGTTCAACAAGATAAGAAAGAGGAAAATATTGCATATAGAATATAATATATATGGAATATATATATAGAAATAAATATATAGAATATAAATAACATAATTAATCCTTTTTACATATCTTGAAGATCTTTATGGTTGCACATATCGAAGTTCTTTCTACGCATTTCAACTATCTGCAATAAATGCTGTTCTCGTTCGTCAACTTTTGTTGCATCATTAAAACTTTCAATTAATGCCACGCCTCACTCAGCACAGTCATTAACACATGGCAAATATTTAAGAATTTCTTCAGCTTCTTTAAAAGATTTTGTTTGATCTGATTGTGTTTCTGGCCATTTCTCAACAAGCATGCTTAAGAAGCTGTTGACTATTTGTGTGGTACTACAGAAATTTAAGTCATCAAATTTTAAAGGAAGTTTCTTTAATAAGTGCAAATTCTTTTTTTCTTTGATTTTACCTACTAAAAGATATTTCTCCTTGGCAGTAAGAAGTTTTAAAAACAAAGAGCGGCAATTTCTCACTTAAATGCTAGGAGTGAAGTATGATCATCTTTAATCCTCTTTTGCATAGTTGTATATTATCATATTCATACAATATTTGTATTGGTAAAATGTTTTTCGCTGGTGCATCTACAATAGCCTTACATGTGTACCATGATTGAATATGTATGCTAGAGGTCTGCACAGGCCAAAATTTCTAGGCCCGGGCCTGCCCGACTCATAGAAAAAAAAAATTCGTCCCACCCCGGCCCGATACAAAAGTTAAAAGTTCAGCCCATACAAAAAAAATATTGGCCTGACCCAGCATGGTAAAAAAGTTAAAAGTTCAGCCTGTATAACAGCTAAAATTTTGGGCCAAGACTGGCCCGGCCTGGTAAAAAGTTAAAATCTCAGCCCGGGTGAATTTCTGTAAAACATTGATTTGTTTAAAAAATTTTCTCATAGGAGGAGTTCTGACCAAAAATATTTATCTTAACTTTTTATTTATTTATTTATTTATTTTTTCATGTTTATAATCTTCATTTTTATAAACATGATACACACAGGCTTCAATATTTATTTTTTTTTTAATGAATTTTTTGTATGTAAATGTTTCAGTTATCATTAATATTGTTAATCTATATTCCATGTATTCAAGTGTTAAAAATCTGAAAAATGCTATACAGTAAAATCTTCTAAGACGGAATTGCATAGAAAAGAAAAAATGCATTAAAGTTCCCTTTTTAGCATAAGTTGTAAATGTATCATATATTATTTTTTTACGTATTAGTATATTAATTTTGCATGGATCAACATGTTTTTCAGTTCAAGATTCCGTCATAGGCATGTTCTTTTTCACATGTTTTATTATATTTTAATTTAGCTATACATATTTTAATAAGCATAGAAATCTGCTATTCTTTAAAAAGAATAAAGTTTAATTGTAGAATAATGACGATTTAAAAATGTATGCATTTTTTGTAAAACATTTTGGGCCTGGCCTAATTTTACTGACCTTTGAACGGACCAGGTCACGGCAAGACAATTTTCATATGGGCTGGGTCAAAACAGGACTGAAAATTTTGGGCCGTGAAGACTAAGAATGAAACTAGTCCCGGCTCTGTACAGAAAAAATATGTTGAGCCCAGCCCTTCAGAAAAAAATAAGGCCCGAACCTGGCCCTGCCTGAGCCTTCAGAAAAAAGTATGGCCTGGCCCGAAAAGAGTGGAGACCAGGCCCACCCCTGCCCAAGTGCTGTGAATGAAAATAGTACCGGACCGGCCCAGCCTGTACAGATCTCTGGTGTATGCATACAACAAACCGATTGAACCTTTGAAGGCCTTGAAATTGTTGAGGTGCAAATTGCATTATAGATTCATTTCCATAAAACATTAGTTCAATTTTTAATGAATAAATGGCTTTTACCATCCATCAAGCTCTGTGGAGTGCACCTGGTTTCTGAATAATTTGGTTCATATCTATTCTAATAATAAGAGCGGAAAGATTTAACAGTTCTCTGTAATCATCTCTAGGTGAGTGTTTAGCAACTGTCTAAAGTTGATTCATAATAAAAAATTTTAAAGCATCGGAAGCTACTATCAGTGGTGTTTTTTAACAGTTTGGATTGTGATGGTTAAGTTCAATTCATTTTTCTTGAAATCTTTTAAACAGAAAATAATTTCAGGTCCACTTGATGATCTAAGACATACAGTAAATATATCTAAAACTAACATTTCAAACATGGTGTCTACAGGCTAACCACAGAAGGTTTCTTCCGGTTTTATATTCAAGAAGAACACAAGTTTCTTTAAAATTACCTGCATTTGACGAAATTGTGTTGAAGCACATACTAATAACCTGAGAATCACATTTGCATGATTGTAAAAGTTCAAAAACTGCATTAGCTGCTGCTTTCTCTGTACCAGATAACAGCTTAGGAATTCCAAGAAGTTTTGTACTACAGTATAGAATACGTTATCCGGATTGCTTGGAACCTGAGATATTCCGGATAAGGGGTTTTTCCGTAATTTGGAACACTTTACAATAAATGTTAAGAAAAGTATAAAATAACGGTATGAAAGGTATAAAATATGAATAATATATGAAAATACATAATTATAAATTAGTTAATAACTTATTTACAAAAAATAAAAAAAGCCTTCTAAATTACAATTCAAATAAAAAAGAAAATTACATTAGCATATAAGAAGGAAGCATAATCCTTTTATTTGGTTTTTTAGAAAATTTTTATTAATATTGGTTGCTTATACTAGCGTGTTTTTTGCACTAATTGCTTCTGTATACTGACACGATTTGCTGTTTATGGAAATAGCTTGTTTGTTGCATCCCACAAATCATCTGTTCAATTGAAAAATATTAATAGCTCATTTGAAATCTTTTTACCACCCCTTCTGCTTGTCATCATCTTCACTTCCTCCCTTGGCATTATGTCACAAATCTCACTGCCAGTCATCTGATCACTTACAGGAGTATCATCATCAGCAATTAGACAATCTTCTACTGGTTCTTGATCCAACAATTGAGCTTCTGAACATGAAAGTTCTTTAGCTTAGTCCAGCAGATCTGTAATAATTTCTTTCTCTTTTTAAATTTTAAAGTCTTCAACTTCATGCTCATGCACACCATTAAAATATATTGCACGATTTTACGTTTTTGAAATGAAACAAATTATTTTTCAGTTATCATTCTGCATTCCGGGTTTAGGAGCATTCTGGATACGGGGTTTCTAGATAACGGGTTCCATACTGTACTATCTTTTAGGGAGGAAACTAACACTTGTAAATGGCCTACCTTTCTTGTTTCATTTAATGATAAGTCAGGTAATAACTTTCAATCTCAATGAACTATTGATGTTAAAGCATTAAGCTCCATTTTTATCTGTTGCACAGTTCATTGCGTAAGTGTTGACGCTCACAATGAGCAGTGCTTTTTGAACAGTCCGATTCACTATCAACACCACCAACCATGCTCAACCACCAACCATGCAAGTAACATTGTTGACTTTCTTATACTTATATTATTTGTGTCAAAAAAAGAAGCAACTTTTAGTGTAATGACAGACCTTCATCTTCATTCATCTTGACCTGTATGCTTCAAATGTAATTTTTTTTTCTGGTGTAATTTCTGCAGCATATTCATCATCAAAGTCTTCCTTAGAGTTTTTACTTTGTCTCATCCATTGCTGACATAAAAGATGCAGTTTATAAAACAAAGGAATTTTGAGATGAAGCAGCTTCTTTCAATCAGTTTGCAAATTTTCCTGTAGTACCTGATCTTTTCTCACGTCTAGAAAGCTTTCTGTTTAGAGATCCAATACTACCTTTCCTAGTTTCTCTTTGTAATCTGAGAAACTGGCGATCCTCTTCATTATTAATAAGCTCTTCCGAATTAGCTTGATTTATGCCATGCATAACATATACAGATTTTCGCTATACATTCTTTTATTCTCTTGGTCTTTTGCATTATTCCATCTTCGATGTATCCTTAAGCCTACTTGTTTTCTATATAAACCTTTAATCTTTTTTAATATTTGCTACTTATGTCTTATTGGCAAACTTGATTTTTCCCAAAATGGTACAATGTTATTGTATACAAGAACAGCACTATCAATGATGGATAGCTTCTTAGTAGGTACGTCAAAATTGTATAAAATTAGCAGGTGCAGCTTTTATATTTAATTGTGGTTTTTATTTATTTATTTATTTTTGTTATAATAGATACTAAAAATTTATTAATAATGCAAATAAAATACATAATTGACCATCACATGCTTTTGATTAAAATTCCATATTTTTACAAAAATCAGTGAATTTGTATGACCTTGAGGGGCCTCTTAATCTTTTCCAAATGAGCTCTATCTTCATATAGAATAATAGGAATAAAAGAAACTTTTTAGTGGGTGAGACCCACCTTTTTTAAAAAAAAAATTCTTTTTGCATTGAATTTTGGGACACCCTACCTCATACTGTATATGACCTCATGATCGGAAGCTGCCTCATTTCAAAAGATTGAGCAGTAGAGCAAGATATATTTAGGGTGATTGTGAAAAATGGTAAGATGATTTTAGTGTATATTTAAGGTTATTATTATCAACCCACGCTATGCTGTGCAGGTCTGCTAGTTACTATATAAATAAATGCTCAGTTCCTTTATTATTGAAAGAAAATAATAATAATACAGAGTAAAATATTTTCACTCATTTTTTTAACATTGTTAATTATCTTGAAATAAACTATATTTATTCTCTCTGTTTTCATTATTTTAGAACATAAATAATTTAAAAGTTGTATCTTAATTTATAGAAGCCTATTTTATATGGCTTTTCTATGACATTGAATCTATTTTGTTTCTATTTCTAGGTAAAATAGCTTTTCAGGATTTTTTGAATCTTGTGTCTGAGAAAATTAGTGATCAAGATGCTAATAAAGAGATAATGAAAGCTTTTCAACTTTTTGATGATGATAGCACTGGTAAAATATCTTTTAAAAATTTGAAACGTGTTGCCATGGAACTGGGAGAAAACATAACAGATGAAGAATTACAGGTATATTGGAGATTAAGATGATTATGTATAAGAGTAATTTTTCTTTTTTTACCTTAATAATTATTTGTAATAAGCGAAATGAAACTCCCACTTTAGCTATTCTAAATTAGTTAAAAAAAAATTTTTACTTGTAATATAGGGCAACCATTTTTTTTCTTTTAAGCTTCGAGCCATTTATTCCATTCAATTTTCTTTCTTTCTATATTTTTTTTTCTTTTCATTTGTGTAAAAGCTTTTTTTTTTTTTCTTTCTAAAAGTGGTACATTTAAAATAATTTTACAATTAACCTTATAACTGACTGGGTCCACTGGACCTGAAAGCGATCTTTGTTCAGTTATCTTCATGCACACAGTATTTCAGATAATAAAAATGTTTCATAATGATTAGAATATAACTTTTCCTTTCTGTTTTGAATAAACTATGTTGTATTATTAAAAAAAATATTTGTTCTAAATCAGTTGCTTTTTTGTGTGTGTGTGTATGTGTGTGTGTGTGTGTGTATTAGCTGGGCTTTGACTATCTAAGAAATGTCAAAATTTTAATTAAGACTCATTTCATCCTTACTTATGTTAAAAAATTTAACATCCCACAAAATTTCACCTTAAAGTGCCTAATAGATCCTGAGATTTAGTTTCCCCACACAAGGCCAAATAGGTCAATTTTTCAATCAGTAGTCGCCTTATTCGTGCCTATATTGAAATATTTACCATCCCACAAAATTTCTTATTAAAGCACCTGATAGATTCTGAGATATGGTTTTCCCTGTGTGGCAGCAGGTCAAATTTTTAATTAAGAATATCTTTACTTTTGCATGTGTTAAAAAGCTCTCCATAGGTTAGGGTGTCCCAAAAAAATAAATTTTTAAATATTTGGACTCTCACCCCCTAAAAAGTTTCTTTTGGGGTACTTAAGATCTCTTGTAAAATTTCAGCTTAAAAGAAAAATACTTAGAGGTCCCTCAAGGTCGCCAAAAAGTTTAAATATTAGCTTTAATTCCATAATATTTTACAGTTGCTTACAAAATTACTATTTTATAAATATATATATTTTTTTTAAGTTGCATGCATTTAATATGTCGTTTCTAAAAAATGTACCCTATTGGTAATATTTAGTGTAGTAAATGTAAGAAAAAATACTAAAAAATTAACTAAAAACGAACTTATCCAAAATTGAAAAATGCAATGGAAAAAGAATGCTTACAGCAAAATTCACCTGTACAAATTTAACAAGTCAATAAAGAGGAAAATGTTGCATAACGTTAAATAACATAATTAGTCATTTTTAGATATCTTGAAGATCTTTACGGTTGCACTTCTAGAAGTTCTTTCTCTGCGTTTCAACTACCTGCGATAAATACTGTTTTTGTTCTTCATCTTTTGTTGCATCATTGAAACTTTCGATTAATGCTATGCCTCGCTCAGCACAGTCATTCACACATGGCAAATGTTCAGCAATTTCTTCAGCTTCTTTTAAAAGATTGTGTTTCTAGCCATTTCTCAACCAGCAAACTTAAAAAGCTATCGTCTATTTGTGTGGTGTGAAAGAAGAAGCTGTGAGAGATATTTAAGTTGTAAAATTAAAGTAAGTTTCTACAATAAGTGCAAATTGGTTTTTTTTTTTTTTTTTTTTTTTTTTTTTTCGATTTTAACTAACACATATTTCTCCTTGGCACTAAGAAGTTTTTAAAACAGAGTGGCAAGCACTTCACTTAAATACGAAGAGCGACGTAGAACCTTCTTTAATCCTGTTTTGCATAGTTGTATATCATCATATTCATGCAATCTTTGTATCACTAAAATGTCATTCATTGGTGCATCTACAATCGACTGGCAATTGTACCATGATTGAATGCATACACATAGTACAAATGATTGAACCTTTGAAGCTTTTGGAACTGTTGAGATGACAATTATATTGTAGATTCATTTCCATCAACAGTTCATTTTTAATGAATAAATAATTTTTGCCATTCATCAAGTTCTGTGGAGAATATCTGGTTTCCATATAGTATTGTTCACATCTATTCCAATCATAAGAACGAAAAGATTTTACAGGTCTCTGTAATCATCCTTAGGAAATTGTTTAGCAACTGTCTGAAGTTGATTCATAATTAAAGTTTTCAAAGAGTCAGATGCTGCTATCAATGGCGTGTTTTGACATTGTGGGTTGTGGTAGTGTAGTTCAATCCATTTTTTCGAAATTTTTTAAACATAATGATTTCAGGTCCACTCAACGGTCCAAGACATACTTTAAACATATCTGAAAGTAACACTTCAAACATGTAGTGTCTACATGCTAACCATAGAACGATTCTTCCATTTTTATATTCAAGAAGAACACGTGTTCTTTTGAAAGTTCCTGTATTTGAAGAAGTTGTGTCAAAGCACATACCAATAATCTGAAAATCACATTTCAATGACTATAAAAAAAATAAAAAAAATAAAAAAAATCATTAGCTCCTGCTTCTTCTGTACCAGATAACAGCTTAGAATTCCAAGAAGTTATGTATTACTATCTTTTAGAGAGGGAATTAACCAGGGTTGTAAAAAACCCGGGGTTTTTGTTAAAAACCCAGCCCGGGCGGGTTTTATTAAAAAACCCGGGTTAAATGGGCAATTTTCCCCGGGTAAATTGGCTACTAAATTTTGGTACTTTGCAAAATTTATCCGTTGAAATTTTGAAAATTTTCAGAGGAATTACTCAGGGAAAATTTAATTTTTTTGCTTAGGAAAGCACAAGAAATTTGATTGCACAAACACTTCATAGTCTAATAGACGGGAATCACTTTCATAGTCTTAATAAGGATCTCAATATTTTTCTCTGTTCTTAAAATACATATATATTATATGATCCCTTTAATTTAAATAACAACAAATTTTAAATTGCAAAGCTATCAATTGTGTGTTATTTAATAATAAAATATAAATATAACTTAAAAAAAACTTGCTCCTTTAAAATTGTCACAAGATTAACAAATGTTGATAAAAAATATCTTACAACAAAAATGTTTCTTATGTATATACAGGGTGTCCACTCTCAATGGTGTCCAATGGCTAATTCCTAAACCATTAGTCATACACATAATAGTTTAAATATTACAAAAATGTTTTCATTTGAGGCAAAAAAATATTTTAAAAGCGATTTGGGTCAATAAAAACATTTCTTAAAAAATTATGAAATTTAAATGTTTATACAGCCCCCGGTGCTATAAGTTATATTTAGTAAAATTTTCCTATTACACTGACAAGACAGACAAAAAAGTCCCGTTTATATAACACTAAAATTGACTGAGTTATGAAACTTTAAAAATGCATGACTTATACCACTTTTCTGCATCTGAACACAAATGAGTTTGGCCATGCTTTGAGGGGTCATATCCTAAGTGCTTAAAGTATTCGAAGAACTTTTCATGTGTATCAGCGCTTTGAAAAAAATAGTAAAGTGTTATGATTGAGTTAACTTTTATTAAGTTTCAGATTGGCTAAAATTATTGTATTTTAACATATGTTTTATTTTGTAAGGATTTGAGACTATTTTTTTTCATGATTTCTTTTAACAAATATTATGTTATTTTATTTAACTTCAAAAATCGTATGTATGTTTTCCCAGTTCAAAATTTGTAGTCGAAATTTAACTCACTTTCAAGTTTCAAATATCCGATCGAGACTAAATTTTACATGTATACTGATGTAAATCCGATGACAATCTAATATTATTATGATTTTCGGTGGTTACCATTCATACTTATTTTACAGGATAACACAAAAAATTTTGGATAGATTACTGCCAAGAAGTTTAAGAAAAAGTTTTAGATTAGATAACACAAGATTGCGATGGTTATGTTTTTTAACTTTTATGTATTTTTTAGCACTGAATCTGAGAATTACCTTAATTTTTAACCATCATCTCAGGATTTTTTGCAAATCATAAATTGTCAAAGTTAAAAAATAACAAAAATCAAATACTATAAAATAGAGGAGACGGCTGAGTTTTTTAACTTTTGATAATTGGATTTTTATGTACTTTTTAGCACTGAATCTGAAAATGACCTTCATTTTTAACGATCACGTTATAGTTTTTTTGCAAATCGTAAATGTCAAAGTTAAAATATAGCAAACCTCTGATACTATAAAACAGATGTAAAACTTTTTTATTTAATTTTCCTGACGTGATGGTTAAAAATGAAGGTCATTTTCGGATTCAGCAGTAAAAAATACTATGAAACAGATGTAAAACTTTTTTTATTTTATTTTCTGTGTGTGATGGTTAAAAATGAAGGTCATTTACAGATTCAGCAGTGAAAAGTACATAAAATAATTTAATAAATATAATAAGTTTAGTAAATATAATACTCTTGAAGCTAACTGAAAAGCTTAAATTTACGTTTTAAATTAAAAGCTAAAACGTTTTAAAATTATAGGGTTCCCAATCTAAAAGTGCAAGTAAATTAGTACAAATATATTTTCTAAGATTCAAAGAAGTGAATAAATAAAACAAAATAACCATGAACAACAAATACATCATTTGTTCCTTTCCAGAAATACTCTTAAAAAAACCCGGGCTTTTTAAGTGGGTTTTTTATAAAAAAAACCCAGCCCGGGTGGGCAGCTGGGCGGGTACCCGGGCAGCTACCCACTACAACCCTGGAATTAACACTGGTAAACAGATCTACCTTTGTCATTTCCTGTAATGATAAATCAGGTAATAACTTTCTGTCCCAATGAACTACTGATTACAAAGCATTAAACTCAATTTTTATCTGTTGCTCAGTTTCACTACATAAACGTTGACGTTCATGATGAACAGTACTTGTTGAAGGAATTACAGAGTTTCACTCTTTGAACAGTCTTATTTCTATCAAAAGCTGGAACAGCTTTTGGTGTTATTACCGACCTTTGTCTTTGTTCATCTTTATCTGAATGTTTCTTACGTAATATGTTTTTTCTGGATTAATTTCTACAGCATATTCATCATGAAAGTCTTAGAATTTTCATTGTCAGTCACATTCATTGTTGATGTAAAAGATACATTTGATAAAGTAAAGGAATTTTGAAATGAAACAACTTCTTTTAATGGCTTTGAAAATTGTTTCTGTTATTCAGCTGATCTTTTCTAACGTGTAACTTGAGAAACTGGCAATCCTCTTCATTTTTAATAAGTTGTTCCGAATTAGCGTGACTTATGACAAGCAACAAACCCAAATTTTCACTATTACATTCTTTGATTCTCTTGGTCTTTTGCGTTATTCCTTTTTCGATTTTTTCATTAAGCGTACTAGTTTGTCATATAAATCTTTAATCTTTTTTAAGATATGCTGCTTAGGTCTCAATGACAAACTTGATTTTTCCCGAATTAGCACAATGTTATTGTATACAAGAACAGAACTGTTAATTATCGAAAGTATCTGGGTACAGTGAAAGTATATAAAATTAGCAGGTGCAGTTTTTAATTATATTTTTGTATTTAATTTTGTTTTTCTATTTAATTATGCTTTTTATTATATTTTTTATTATAATACATACTAAAAAATTACTTATAGAAATACAATATATAATTGATCATAACTTATGCTTTTGATTAAAATTCTATATTTTTACATAAACCAGTGAAATTGTGTGACCTTGAGGGACCTCTTAATCTTTTCCAAATGTGCTCTAACTTCATATATTTTAATAATAGGAGAAGAAGAAACTTTTTAGAGGGTGAGACTCACCTTTTTAAAAAATAATTTTTTTACATTGAATTTTGGGACACCCTACCATAGGTGTATATTTGTTTTCTTAATAAAATGAAAAAAAGTCTTGAAAAAGTCTTTTGCAAAGCCATTCTATTAAATGTGACGTCCCTCATTTAAAACCAAATAACTGTCCATAAAAAGCATCATTCGATTGAGATAATTAACTTTTCATCTTTAACCCCTTTGCACTCCAACGGTGAGTCTCACTCACCATGCTATTCTTTACATCAATTCCAACAATGAGTCCCACTCACCATCTTAATTTACATGAACAATTTACATTATTTCCAACCTTGGTTCTTACTTACTGTTCTATTATTTACATTAATGAAGTGATCTAATTGGAATCTGTACAGGTGTAATAAAAGGAAGTAGCCAAAATGTATTTTATAACAGTTTTTTTGTGAAGATAAAACTGACTGATATGTATCATAAAAAAAATTTAGCATTATAAAAAACAGCACTGTTATTCGATGTGCTCTCTTTTGAGAAAGTAATTTTATAACAATATAAGAAAAATAAAACTGGTTCTCAGTATAATATTGTCATGGCATTAAAACTGATTAATCAATAAATTTTGTTTATAGAAAAAACGCATGAGGGCATATTTTTTGAATAGATAATAATTATCTTTGTTGAGTATAAACTTGTAAAACAGCATAGAAATGAGCGTTCACTCAGCCATTTAAAATACATGAAGTTGTTGATTAATCAATTGAAAGGAGATTTTCAAAAAAGTCACAGGGCTTCAACATCCACTGGTACCAACACAAGTGTTTGATTAAATAGAGGGCTTCATGTAATGCTAACAGGTAGAGTCAAAGATTGACAAGTCTGCTCTCACAGAACAGGAAAAGGTAAGAGAGATCAAACGACATACTTTTGTGACACTTGTGTCGAAAAGCCTGCAATGCACCTTGGTGAGTGCTTTATAAATTACCACACCCAACAGACCTATAGAGCATAAGATTTAAATATTATATTTCTAACATCTAAAAATATATAAAACATTCAAATAAAAAAATTATTTTCAATTTGACTATGTAAGACCATATTTTTTTTTCTTTAAAAATGTTGCAGAGTTGCTAGTTCCGCTATGGAAAAAAAAAGCTTGGAGTGCAAAGGGTTAAAAATATCTGTCCATAAATTTGTATATAGTGTCCTACATATATAAAATAATAATAATAAATAAATTGCAAAATCATTTTATTAAAAGCAAGAGTCCCCATTTAAAATTAAATAACAGTCCATAGAGGGCTCCTAATTAAAAAAAAATCATTATTTTTCATCTTTAAATAACTGTCTATAAATTTATATTTGCTCTCTTAGATTAATTTTTTAAAAATCTTATTATATTAAATTATATTAAAAGCAAGGAACTACAATTTAAAAAAAATAATTGTCCATAAAGTGGTTCTGATTAAAATAATTATTTTTCATATTTAAAAATATCTCCCTATTAATTTGTATTTGATTTCTTCATAAAATACAAAAAATGTTGAAAAAATTTGTCCATTAATCTGTATTGGTTTTAAGATAGTTGAACAAACTATGACTGAATAAATTAATCATATGAAAACTAACACTTTAAATTGAGACAATGTAATAAAATACACAATAAAATCGCATTAAAAAACATTTAAAAGTCTGTTGATGAGGGACTAATGTTAGTCCTAAATGTCTGCAGGCTTTTAAATGCAATTTTATTGTGTATTTTGTTAAATTATCTTAATTCAAAGTGTAGTTTCCATGTATTCATGTTCATTTAAAATTGAATAACTATCCATAATGGTCTTTTGATTAAAATCCTTATTTTTCATCTTTAAAAAACAACTGTCCGTAAATTATATTTGTTTTGATTTTAAAAAAAAATCTTGAAAATGCAAATTTAAACGCAAGCCCCCCCCCCAGAAAAAAAAAAGAACTGTCCAGAAATAGTCTCCATTTCATGTTATGAAAATCTGTATATTGAAAGAAAGTAAAATTGCTTCTGGCTGTCTCGACATGCATACTCAATGAGAACAAAAGACCTGGGTATTTACACTGCACACTACACAGACCATGGTCTTTGATTCATTTAATAGATACATTCTCTTCACTAAGTGATTTCACAATGTGCTCTTCCCTATTGATTATTCTTCTCTTTAGTTTTAATAATTTTCTACAAAGGAACAAATCTTTTCAACTCATGAGTGCTGCCCATGTTTACATCGCTTGAATGATATCATATGGTAGCTGAATTTCAATTCATATCTGCAAATACATAGTAATTAGAGAAGAGTTTGGTCTCTTTTTAATCAGAGTCCAAAAATTTTTTTGTTTCATCAAAGCCCGAACCTGATACCGAAAGCTCACAGAAGAAAATTTTAATAGCATTTTAAAATTGTTTCAAGATTTTCTTATTTAAAAATCTCTTTTTACATAGAAATATGTACATTTAGTGATTTTTATGTCCCTGAAACTCTGTTTAAAATAGAAAATATTTTATTTATATTCAACATCTTGTAGAAATTTGTAAAATTCACAATTCTTATTCTGTTAATATATATTGATATGTGATATTGGATATGCAGATTCCGAGAGTATGGTAATGAATTCAAGTTAATTATTTAATAGATAATTATATCAAATTCAGATTTGAAATCTCAAAACCCACATCCCCAACAGCACACCATGGCCAGATGGACAGTTACAGTACATCCCGCTATGAAAAGTGTAATTAAAACCATTAAAATTAATATTGATCCCTTTTCATTAATTCCTTCAGTTGCAATTAAAATCATAAAAAATACTTCTTAAATCCCATTGCTACTTTATTAAATATTTGCGTTTATTCTATTTATCTTTTATTTTGAGAATCAAGCTGAAATTAAGAGCATCAAAATAATTAATCTCACCCTTCAACAATCTTCAAGATATACCTAAATAATATTCTTAAAACATGCAAGAATACAATAAACACATCAAAGAAATAACTTTTAACGAATATTTATTTAGTATATTTAAGATAAAATATATATCAAGAACTTATCTGCACAGATACAATCAAAATATTACAGCATTAAAGTTATGTTCAATAAACATTTATGAATAACAGATTATGACATTACGAGACACATCTATTATATATATATAATCCAAACGGAAATTTCGTTCCGAACGCCGAGATTTCGAGTTCTACCGCATGGATTTTTACGGAACTTATACCGTTAGATAGGTATCGTTCCAGGGAAGGTTTTAAGCTATAACACATCATTCTACCTAGATTGGTTTTAGAATTGGTACGGAAAATTCTATTATTTAGGACTTTGTTACTTCATATTTCCTTAAATATCTGGGCTCCTATTGGTCGTAGAGCTTAGATCTCGCGCCAAAAGTAGCTCCGAAGCACCCAAGCAAAATTTTCCCCGCGATTATTTTGCCGTCTTCCGATTTCCTCTAACTCTATTAGGGGCCCGCGTAGGGCCCCTTTAAAATATTTTTCGTAGTAATTTCAGCAATTATCTTAAATTATTGGTTAAGACCGCCACCCTTCCGACTCATGTATCTACGGAAAGGTTGTATGAAGGAGTTTCGTTCAGATACGCTTTCGTTAAGAATAGAGTGCGCTCCCTGGTGGAGGAATGTGGAACTAACATAACGCGATATTGTTAAAATTAGGAAATCTAACAATGCGATCTGTTTTAAACTTTGAGATAGTTCATAACACATAATCTATTATCTATTATATCTATTATATCTATTATATATATATAATCCAAACGAAAATTTCGTTCCGAACGCCTAGATTTCGAATTCTACTGCATGGATTTTGACGGAACTTATACTGTTAGATAGGTATTGTTTCAGGGAAGGTTTTAAGCTATAACACATCGTTCTACGTAGGTTAGTTATAGAATTATGACGGAAAGTTCTGTTATTTTGGGCGAAAGGGTTACCATTATTTTATTGGCAATGAATTTTTTGATAAATGAATTGAAATGGCTGTACATCGCGGAAAAAAACTGTTACTAATTTTATTTAAAAGGAAAAAAAAAAGAAAAGAAGAGAGAAAATGAAAAAAAAAAATTGACGAGTGGTAATATTGGAAAACGAAAATATCGAATTTAAACACGAAAGAGAATGTTCGTAATGCTTAAAAATTTATTCAATATGAAAGATTGCAGTTTTGAACTATATTTGGCAATTTATCTCTTGCGTCCGGTTAAATAAAATGCATCAGAAAATTTTATAAAATAATATCTGAGTGACAATTTTGTTTTTGTTTTTGATTTCTTTTAAATTTACTTTTTATTTTTTTTTTACTCGACCATCATGTGACATACAGAAGAAACTAGCAGATGTAATTATAAAAATGACGATACTTGTGAGTTACATATTGTATGTTTTTGCGATTTCATTTTATCGCCAAACGATTTAATTTTAAGCCAAAAATGCATGAGCGTGCCATCGGTTTGAGCGACGTTCACGATATTGGTTATTTCTCAATAAACGACAGCATTTTCTGGAAATACCCAATTCTACTTATATATATATATATATATATATATAATTCAAATGGAAATTTCATTCCCGCTGCTTATAACTCGAGTCCTGCTGAACGTACACTGTTAGATAGGTAATTTTTCGGAGAATTTCTTAGTACATAACACGTCGTTCTACGTTTCTTGGTATTGAATTATTGTTTAAAGATCTTTAATGAGATGAACCTGATAATGGAAAATTAGCATCTTTAAATGATTCTGCCCAATGTATTTCGATGGAACTTGGGCTGTTAATTAGATAATTTTCCAGGCGCGTTTTCAGTATACAACATGCCCTTCTATATTGTTCAGCCATACCGTTTTTGGGAAAATTCTGTAGTCTGGTGTAGGCAATTATCACAATAGCCTTTTAAAAAATTAAAATAAACGGTTTTTGATAGAATTTGCATTATTAGTTTGACAATTTTCAGAGATAGTTTTAGTATATAATATATTGTTCGACACTGTTTAGTCATAGAGCAATGGGTTAAATTCTGTAATTTTCCAATATAGCTGCGAGTTGGAAAAAATGGGCTTGGCGAGACAAGGAAAGTTTTCATCCATATTTTCTGTTCAGTAATTAGATAATTTATTTACTATAAAGAATACACTTATCTCTTTTTTATATAAAAACAGAAGTAAATTGTATATAAATAACAAAAATATTAATATTCATAAATAAAAATTTATATAGGGATATATATATGAATACATATTTTAAAAAGCTTAAAGTTCATTTTATTTGTTTTTATAGCTGTTCATATCATTTGGCCACAAATCTGACTTTCTTAAGCCCGAATTGCGCCAAGCTTTTTAACATCTAACAGTACCCATTGATCTTAAAATCAGGAAAATTGGAAAGTAGATGTAGTTTGTAAAGTATGCATAAATTAAGGAGATAAATTACGTTATCGAATCCATAGACAATTGGCATATTTGGTACCGATAAGTTACATAATTGAGTCTACTGACAATTGGCGTATGTTACCTGGCGTGGTTTGGCGCATAATTAACTTAGGAAAAGGTTTAAACTGATTCTGTGTTTTTAAAGCGGAGCTATTCTATAACCGAATTAACACAGAGTTGGCGTGAATTGAAAGAAAACTTTTTGGCGACCTTTTCCTATTCTTACGTTATACCAACACCATACCAAATTGTATGCTATTGCGCCATTTATTTCAATTCTAAATGTGCAACATTTTTTGGTAATTTACAGTATAGGGATCTTGGCGAAACAGAGAAAATAGCCTTGGCGGAGAGAAAATTTGGAAACATATTTTCTGGCAACCTATTCACTGTTTCATTTCATATAAACCAGCATTTTTTTCTGTTTATACAATTTATTTAACATAAAGATGCAATTTATCTAAATTTAATTAGAAACAGAAGTAATTTGTATATAAAAAACATTTATAATATACATATATAAACAAACAAAAAATTTCATCAAGTTTGTTTTCTTAACTGTTTATATCAATTGGCAATAAATCTCACTTTCTGATTCCCGAATAGCGCCAAGCTTTTAAAAAAACGCCAAGGCGCCTGTAGTGGAAAAGAAAAGTACCAAATTTTATTGCAAACGATGCCAAACTTTGGGGCTTGATATTTATTGAACGCGAATTTCTTTTGGCTTTAATTATTATTTATTCGTAACACTGCAAAAAATTTTAATTTACTATTTTTTGAAGGTGGAAGTATTTTTTATTATCAAGAAATATTAAGTTATAACTTCATTTTTCGCTGAATAAAACATGGAAATGTTTACTGCAGTGCCAAGAGACACTTAAAATGTCATCCGCGTAGTTGGCGATTTTGAAAAAAAAAAATATTTTATAATATCGGAACCCACAGCAAATTGGCTCATTTTAACAACAATGTTTTGGTACAAAATGAAATACATTTGTTGTAGACATAATAGTAAATCTCAATACTCGCCGATTGAAAAGTCTTTAAAATTATTCAGTAGAGACAACGAGAAATAACTTGCAGTTTCATAAATTTTAATAATCAATATTCTTATCTATCTATCTTTCTACTATATATACTAGAATAAAATGGAAATGGGAAATTCGTCCCGGTTGCATATAACTTGAGCTCACCTGAATGGATTTTGATCATAAAGATAGTTAGATAATTTTCCAGGGAAGATTTTAGTATATAAAATATCGTTCTACGTTGCTTATACATACAATTATGTTTTAAAGTTATATAAACAGACGAACCCGATCATGAAAGATTAACCTTTTTAAAAGATTCAGCCGAATTGATTACGATTGAATTTTCACTGTTAGTTAAATAATTTTTCAGGCAGAGTTTTAGTATATAATATACCCTTCTGCATTGCTTAATAATAGAGGTGTGGTGGAAAGTTCTATAATCAGTTGAACCCGATTATGAAAGTTTAACATTTTTTAAAGTTCTACAGAACGGATATTGATAGGAATTTCATTTTACTTAGATATCTATTCAGACATGGTTTTAGTATTTTGCATATTGTTCTACGTTGCTTAGTCATAAAGTAATGGCGGAAAGTTCCATAATCATATGAAACCGATTATGAAAGATTAGACTTTTCAAAAAGTTCTCGATGGCGGATATTGATAATACTTTCTTTGTTGATGAGACGATATTTGCGGAGGTTTTAGTTTATTGCGTATCATTCTACGTTGCTTAGTTACAGAATTATGGGGAAAGTTCTATAATCAGATGGACCCCTTATGAAAGATCAACCTTTAAAAAAAGTTTTACTGGATGGATTTTGTCCGTTTGTTTGTTTGCATTATTACAAGTAGTTATATAAATTTTCAGGGTTTGTTTTATTGTATTGCGTATTGTACTATCTTTCTTTACCAATCCTACTGTTATTGATCAACTAAAAGGGTTAAGACCTTAATAGCTGAAAATTTGTCAACACATTAGAAAATATAATAGCACACTGGCGTTCTTATCGTTTTCAGCAGTGCAAAAGGACATTCCAGGTAAGGTTCCATATTGCTTTAAATCACAATGTCAAATTCAATGATACATTTTGTTTAATTCAAAGTTCATTTGGATAAGCAGACCAGCGTAGCGGGCATAGCCTGCTAGTAATTCATAAATTCCATCGAACTCTAATTGAGATCACGTAGTTTAAATATCGTTTCTAATGCTATTCAATCAATGATGGTGTTTTAATGATGACTACGCACAACACTCAAACAGAGTAACATTCAAAGTTAAAAAATTCTGTCTCGAAGAATTAGTTGACTAAAAACAGAAATGTTTCTTTCATTTCTATTTCGGGAGCTAAAACCTGAAATTCTGTATAAATTCAGTTTGTTGCGAACTTATGTCTAGTCACAAAACTGAAAGCTCATATAGTTCCCTCTGTCCAAAGTGGATGTTATGGCATATGTATGATGTCTCCAGTTACAGATTTAAAGGAAAGTTCTCACATCCAAAGTGTGATGATTTTCATTCAATGTACGTCATACTCCAAGTATTACACCTCCAAGCATAGGACTTCTTAAATTGAAGTTTGGCACTTTACACTTTAGAATGATTTAAGAGGCCAGTGCTCCCATGACGGCAAGCATCCAACGGTTGAAAAACAAAGAAATCTCCCACAAAGAAATCTCCTCAGAATTTCTCGGACAGGTAGTTCACTTGAGTGTGCTGAATTATAAACTTGCACCGCGTAACATTATTTATTTTTTACATTCTTACTATTGAAGAAAATATTTGTAAAATGCTATATCTATAGGAAAGCCAATTGACCAATGTGCCAATATCTTATCACGGTGCATCAGCCGGCAGCCCCCTACATCCTTTCCCTTTGAAAGCTAAAACATCAGAGAGAGAAAACTAGCTAGCGTGGGTTAGGAATGAACGAACTTTGGCGGCAAGTGTTCTGATTGGCTGTTTTGACAATGTTCTCAAATGAAGTCAGAAGGGATGTTATTTGAAAAATGAATCAATACAAAATATATTTGAATTAAAATGAAAGTGATAGAATTTATTATAAATGGGAAAAATTAATTTAAAATGTGTATTTATTTTATAAATGAATTTTGACCATTATTTAATTCTGATAGTTGTTTATTTTTATTTCCCAATGATCTTGAGATTGAAAATAAATCTTTTTTAATTTTAGAAGAATATTGTTAACTTTTAATGTAAAATAATTTAGATATAATATGTTAATTTTTTATAGCTGAAAAATTTTCGAAAAATATAAAGGTTAAAAATTATATTGGAAATATCTTTGTAAAGAATGGCAACAGGAAGACGAAACTTTGAAGTTTAAAAGTAAATAAAGATCATTAGAAGGATAAATAATGTCATAGCCATCTCCATATTTTGAAATATTAAAATTTAAGGGGGTAATTATTATTAAATTAAATTGTTTTATAAGGGAAAATGTTATGTTTTTATGACGTAACATGTATCATTGAACAACTATGACAGAAAGAGATGAATTCTATTTTCCTGTAATTCTGGAAAACTGCTTCGAACCTAAAGCAAAGATAAACAAGAGCTATCCCACAGCTCCTTTATGCTACCAATACTTATTATGTAAATTAGAATGTTTCTCTGATAGAATATTTTAGATTAAGAATATTTCTCCTTGTATTCTATCAATAATATTTTATTTTCTTTTTAAACAGATTTTTAAAGCATTAAAGCTCTTTTAGATACTTAAACTACATTCTTTTTTCTCATATGGCAAGGTTTTTTTTTTCTCCTTTTTTCAATTTGTGAATAAATAAAATTTTCACTTTGGGCTTAAACACGACACCTAATATAAAAATCGAGCTTGAGCTATCTTTATGGGTTATCACTCAAGACATTTTGATTTTTTTCCACAAACTTTCAAAAAATATTTGTTTATGTAGGGTTTTCTCTCTTTTCTTTCTTTCTTTTTTTTTTTTTTTTTTTTTTTTTTTTTGAGAAGAAACGGGCGATTGAATGATGAGATCACCTGTGTTGTGCTATTATATTATAGATTTAAATATGGGCCAATGGATCTGACTAGTAATTTTAGTATAGTCCTTTTTTCAGTAATCAGAGGGTTAGTAATTGAAATGTTTGAGTTTTCTTACAAAATTTTGGATAAAAACATGAATTTCTAAAGTTATTTGCAGTAAGGTAATAAGCACGAAATATCTCATCATCCCTCACAGAGCAAACAAAAAGCTAGGTATCATTATGATGTCTAGAATAATTATTTTTAGGCACTGAACGGAAATCTGCATGTCTTCTACTTATATATATATATATAATACAAACGGAATTTTTTTTCCGGCTTCTTATAACTGAAGTTCTAATGAATGGATTTTGATGGAACTTGCATTGATAGTTATTACTTCAGGGAAGGTCTTCGTATGTAGCACGTCGTTCTACGTAGATTAGTTATATAATTATGCTGAATAGTTCTGTAATTTTGGACAAAAAGGTTGCCATTGGCATATGCATATTATGTTATCATTTTGTTACAGAATTGAAACATTTCTTTGAATTAGACATTAAAATATACAAGCAGACCGAATAATAAAATGAAAAAAAAACTATTACTGATTTGATTAAAAATACAAAAAAATACAGTTTTGATGAGAAATTATAGTATAAAACGACAATATTTAATTTAAATACGAGAGGAGTATGTTTGTACAGCTCAAAAGAAGTATTCATTTTCAAGGACAATCCATTGAAACATTATTTGGTGATTTATCCCCTGGATAAGAAAATATTTACTGAAAATCTACTGAAAGTTTGATAAAATAATATTAAGAAAATCTCCAAAAGTGCATACTCAGAAATATTTGAAAAAATTACAGAATATTCTTTTAATGGGGATATATATTTTTATAAAGAAAATTTTCAGTGAAATCTTGATTTACCGTTCGTAAAACAATAATGAAAATGTCATTTTTTGGTGATTTAATGCTGGTTAGCGACACAATAAAATTTTGAATGTTACTTTTTTATGATAAATATTTTTTAGGTAAAACCTTTTTCTACTCCTCATACAAAGTTAGTTAAATTAAGTTTAACTTGAATAAATACATTTTTATTACTACAGTTTTGCCATATACCTTTATATGTGTATATATTAAAATTTTACAATCGTAATTATTCCGTTTAAAACAAAATTTAAGTTTATTAAAATTGTTTCAAACTCAGAATTAATGTCGATTCTGAACATTGGTAATTTGACTTCGATATTGTTAGTGTCAGAAAAAAGAAGTGAAAGGTATTGTTGCATGGAAACAACGACTTAATATAAAAATGTTTAATGGTAGCATTATTAATTAGCCTGTTACTTTTAAAACGAACTTAAAACAGTAGTACTACTTGATTATCCCGTCGACCAAAAATCTATCACCAAACTATAAGATCAAATGCCAATAATGGCTGTTCGTAAATTTTGTTGCGTCATCAATTTGTTTTTAATTCGACGCTTTATTTGTAAATTTATTAATGTTTACAAATTTATTTATTCTTTCGTTGTTTAAAATAAAAATTATGTCAATTTGTATAATTTGGCGAAATTGGTCGACAGGATAATCAAGTAGTACCCTTAAAACTTATCCAGCCAGTGAAACCATGTAAAGTTAAATAACTACTGCAATACACAATTTGTATATATCATATACGTTTACAGAAAAAAAAAAGCTAATCCTTTGTTTACATTTAAATTCATTGAGTGTTAGGCATTTAAACACTTATTTAATAAGCAATTTCCAAATGCATTTAAATATCTTACATTTGGCAAAGAAATGTGCTGGTTAGGCAAATAGCGTGGAACGATAGATTTTTACTGGTAGTCTGCTGCCAAATTTGACTGATGTTTTACTACTTACATGAATTGTTTTATAAGCATTTTTTAAAAACTATATTTTGAGTATGCTCTTTAGGGAAACCTTCCTTGTGAGTAACAATTTTGTTTTTGATTTGTTCTTCTTTATTTCTAACTCTTCCATTATATGACTTACAGACAGTAAGCAGATGTAATCGTAAAAATGACGTTACTTATGATTTACATGTTATATGTTTATTTACTATGTTGAGTTCACTTCTTTCGCCAAATAATTTGATTTTAAGCCAAACAGATGTAAGTGTGATATAGATCCAAGCGATGTTTGCAATAAAGGTGATTTTTCAAGTGTACGAAAGCATTTTTAGAGTAGTTTTTTATTTTCAAATGTAAATTATATAAATATCAATTAATATTTTAAAAGTGGAGTCAAATATTTTAATTTTAGTATAAATGTCTCCCAGACATGCACATACATATTGTGAAATAATTTAATTTCAGACATTTAAAAAATTCTCTCATACTGAAGGGAACGAATATTTTTTTCCAACTGGATTAAATCATTCTGGACGTTTTTCGCTCTGTTGGAATAAACTTCAACTGTGCTACTCCAGCCTTGAATATTCTCTCATACTTTACTGCGAAAACATGTTGCTTGTTTTCTCCAAATTTGTGACTTTTATAACCTCGAAGCCAGATTAGCTAATATTGTCCACTCTTTTTTTAAATAAAAAAACATATCCCCAATTTCCCTTATAGAAATGTTCAATGCTTGAAATATTAAGTAGTAAAGATTATTCTTAAGAAAATGTAAGCAATTATGCATTATTTTATTACTATCATGAAAGAAGACATTTTGCAATAAAAATTGTTTTCTGAAATAACTTTTCGATATTCCATTTCATTCGCCGTTTCTTTTTTTCCATATCTTCCCTTCTTTTAGAAATATTATAAAAAGATACTGGATGAATCTTCCATAATCAGCCACCCTACAATTGGTGAATTTACTATATAATGTTAGAAGTTTCATTTGTATTTCAAAGGAACCATGGGCGGTAAATCCGATTTTTGAATATTACGCAAAATTTGTAGTTAGCAATTAGTAAATTTATGGTTTTTATTATGGAGCAAATGGACAAAAGAAGATTTACTATTATATATTTTTCATCTGCAGTTCTTTTACTATAACTAAAAAAGCATCACTTTAAATGTACAAAACAGAAACTTTCAAATGCCAAAGATTGCCAATGGAACAATATTTGTTCATTTAGCCTAGGTTTAGAAAAAAAAAAGGTACCTCAAATCAAAATAAAATTTCAATTATTATAAAGCAATTTTAGCTGATGCACAGCCCGATCGTAGTGACAAATTAACAATTTTAGGTTTATTTAGGCAACAAACTAATGAATAATGACGTCTTGAAAATAACAAGCATATTTATTTCTCTGCATTATTATGCTCATTAGAGAAATGCAAAAAAAAAAAAAAAAAAAAAAAAAAAAAAAAAAAAAAATCAGTTTGCCAAAAAGACCATTACTAAAAATTTTGCATAACTAACTTTATTTATCATTCACAAAGAATTTTGATTGTGAAAAATCTAAAATTCAGTCAACAGCAATTTGACATATTTAATGGAATGTAGTTTGGCGTGTAATTAACTCTGTTTTATAGCTAACTCTGGTACATTTGTAGCCATATTGTTACAAACATTTCTAATGTTTGATGTTAAACTTGGTTGTGGATTGATTACGGATGATTGGGAAGATTTTATTGATGAAAAGTAGAGGTTTAGTTTTCTATCAGAATCAGTTATGGAGTTTTTTTTTTTCTAGGTTAATAGTTGCATGATTGAAACTGGTATATAAAAAGAAACAGAAGTTAAAATGACATTATTTTAATTTTATTCAAACAATTAAGCTTTAAAAATCCACTTTTATCTGATTCACATTTTTTAAAATATGAAAGTTAAATACTGTTTTGACTGTATTTACTCTGCTGGAATTCGAAGATAAGACACCGTAGAAAACCTACCAAAAGAAGACATATATTACCAAATATAATGCAATGTAGAGAGAGATTGTATTTATGTTACCAGATCCACACCATAGCACCAAGCTGAGAAGATCAGAGTAAAAGAGCAAACAAACGAAAGTGAATAACCTGAACATTCTTTAACCCTTAAATGCCTGATTTTTCAAAAATCATTGTAATAATGTTTTTCAGCTTTCATTTTTAAAATAAATCATGGGAAAAATACTTTAAAAAATCATATTTTGTTTTAAGAGGCTACTTCAGTCAAATGAAAAGACCCGTTTGCTAATGCTAATCCTATGGAAGAAATTTATAACGATATCTCGGTTGCATTTCAATATTTTTAAATGATTTTTTTTTGCAGTGGATAGCTGAGATCGATCTGTATGCAGGCCATTTTTTACTTTTTTGATTTTCATTACAGATTTTTTGTATGAGGATGCTTTCAATTTCAAAACCGGTTCCGAAAATGAAAGTGTCCTCATTAAAAATATCTGTAAACAAAATCGAAAAATTAAAAAACGGCCTTTGTACAGATCGATCTCAGCTATCCAATGCAAAAAAAATCATTTAAAAATATTAAAATGCAACCGAGATATCGTTATAAATTTCTTCCATAGGATTAGCATTAGCGAACGGGTCTTTTCATTTGACTGAAGTAGCCTCTTAAGTATAGTTTATGGCTAAAAAACAGTTTGTTACTAATCGGCAATACTGGTATTTAATTGAAAAAATAATTTGCCTTGATAAAATTCTATAATATTAAACACACAACAATTTTAGGAATTATAATAAGAAATAAATTTCACTTGCTCACTGCAGGTCAAAATAGGGTATTTCGCAAGCTCCCAAACAAAACAAAAATAACAAGTAGCAACAACTGAAAAAATAAATCTATCTTTATTCTTAAACAGCACAAGGGTTGCCATCTACATGTTGAAAATCGATTTAACAATATTTTCAGAATGTATTTTATTGGCAACATTAGGCATTATAGCTTGAACATTATTCTAATAGTATTTTAGAGCCTAAATTGGGTATGTTGCCGAAAAGCAACACCAGGCATTTAAGAGTTAAGTTAAATGGTCAATCTCTGCAATCATCGTAATTCTCTCTTTTTAGTAGTTTGGTGATTAGAGAACATTTTATTTTCTCATGATCATAATGGCCGTATTTCCCTCCCAAACTCTACATGATGTTCTATAAAGGAATTGCTTCTGAATTGCCCGAATTTCGTCTAATGCATCAGATAATATAATAGCACAATGGCGTTCGCATCGTATTCAGAAAATGCAGAGGGACTTTCCATGTGAAGGTCCATATTAGAGGTCTGCACGGGCCGACATTTCTATGCCCGGGCCTGGCCCGACTCATAGAGAAAAAAAATCGGCCCGGCCCGAGTGAACTTCTACGAAACATTATTTTTACGTCGAATTGGTTAAAAATTTGTCTCTTACGAGGAGTTCTGACCAAAAATCTTAACTTTTTTTCATGTTTATAATCTTTATTTTTATAGAAATGCAGCAGGCTGCGATATTTATTTTTTTAATGAATCTCTATTTCTTGTATGTAAATGTTTCAGTTATCATTAATATTGTTAATCCATATTCCATGTATTTTGTTAATCCATATTCCATGTATAGAAGTGTTAAAAATCGGAAAAATGTACAATAAAATCTTCTAAGATGAAATTGCATAGAAAAGAAAGAAAAAAAAAAAATGTGTTATAGACAAGTTCCCTTCTTAGCAAGTGTAAATGTATTATATATTCTTTCCTTGCTTATTAGTATATTAATTTTGCATGGATCAACACGTTTTTCAGTTTAAAACAGGGTTCCGTCATAGGCAGGTTCCTTTTCACACATTTTACTGTATTTTAATTTAGTTATATTTTAATATGTGTAGAAATCTACTATTCTTTAAAAATAATAAATTTTAATGTTTAAGTGTAGAATAATGTCGGTTCAAAAATGTATGCATTTTTCACAAAAATTTTTGGGCCAACTGACCTTTAAGTGTACCAGGCCACGCTGAGACAATGATTTTCATACGGGCTAGCTCAAAACTAGGACTGAAAATTTTGGGCCGTGAAAACTAGGAATGAAACCAGGCCCGACTCTGTACAGAAAAATTAAGTTAGACCCGTCCTGGCCCGAGCCTTCAGAAAAAAGTATGACCCGGGCCTGGCCCGGCCCGAGTGCCGTGAATGAAAATTGGCCCGCAGGCCGGGCCAGGCTCAGTCTTCGGGCCACGGGCCGGCCCGTGCAGATCTCTAGTCCATATTAATTTAAAATACAGGGTCGAATTCTCCCTTTCGTTTGATTGAAAGTTTATTTGGAAAATGGACCAGCGCAGTGGGCTCAGCCTGCTACTATCTATATTATAAAGGACAAACATATCTGTGCGTAACGCATACGTCATTTTGCGAATGGCAACACTTTGAAATTTGAATTAAAACTTCGGCTTTACAATTATATCTATATTATAAAGGACAAACATATCTGTGCGTAACGCATACGTCATTTTGCGAATGGCAACACTTTGAAATTTGAATTAAAACTTCGGCTTTACAATTATATCTATGGCAAATTTTTACACTTCTAAGCATCGCACATTTTAAATTTTAGACCGTCGTATAAGGAAAAAAATGCTCTTTTAAATGCAATTTGTTTGAAAGCTGTATCTCAATTTTTTTTTTGATATATAAATTTTTTTGTAGTTTTTAATACAAATTTTGTAATTGTGGCAACTGAAGTACTCCATTTATATTGAAAGTAAAGGGGAAATAGCCATGGTTTACTATTTTTATTGATTATATCCTTATTGATGCCATTTTCACAATACAAATAAAAGTAACCTTTTTATAATTTTTGAACAGAAAATGATGTCAGACATAAAAAAAACACGCATTATTCTTCATAAATCAGTTACATTTCAATAATTTTACATTACGCTGATACTGAGTTTGAGACGCTAGGCAGAATGATTCAATGAGTAAAAATTGTGTCATATTTAAAACAAAACGATCATTTATTTTGATAAAACTAAATATTTGACCAATACTAAATGGCCAATACTATGACAATTAAAGGCAAATTTCTGATTTTTTTTCCGCGGGTATTGAGATTAGAACTTAAAGTTTTTGCGAATGTTCACATGAAAAGTTGTGTCGGCCAAACGTGACTTTAAGTTTAGAAATACATTCATTAATAATCTATTGCGTATTAAAATACATTCAAATTGTGAATTTGAGTGGTGCGTATGTAAATTACGGGAATGTGAAAATAACGTACAATTTAGATTTCATGAGGGAAAATTTTATGATGTGACACAGCGAAATCCTTTTTACTGATTTTTCATCCCATAAAAACAAACATAAAAGTCTCAATCGATAAATTCATCATAATTATTCTAATAGAGTTTAATTTTTCAATTTAAAAATATTATTTGTTTTAAGAGTGAGACAACCAATGTTAGATGAATTTTTTATTGTAATTATTTTTCTAGGTTTATTATAAATTCGATCTGACAGTTCTTTCTAACATTTTAGTTCGTCGAATTTCGACGGGTTCCAACTCGTATATATAAAATATAAACGAAAATTTCATTCCGTCTTCTTATAACTAGAGTTCTACTGAATGGATTTTGATGGAACTTGCGCTGTTAGATAGATATTATTTCTGGGAAGGTATATAGAACATCGCTCTATATAGATTGTTTATGGAATTATGATGGAAACTTCTGTTATTTTGGGTGAAAAGGTTACCGTTATTTTTTTGCCGATCATTATCGTTGATAAATAAATCGAAATGGCTATACATCTCGGGAGGGGGGGGGGGGGGGGCTGTTACTAATTTTATTTAAAAAAAAAAAAAAAAACAAGAAAAAGAGAGAGAAAAAAAGAAAACAGTTTTGATGAGTAATAATATTATAAAGTGAAAATATTTAATTTAAACATGAAAGTGAATGTTCGTAAGGCTTAAAAATTTATTCTATGAAAGTTTTCAGTTTAAACAACATTTGGCGATTTATCTTTTGCGCCAGGTTAAGAAAAATGCATTCAAAAATTCGATAAGATAATATCTGAGTAACGATTTTGTTTTTGATTTTTTTTTATTGTATTTTTATTGTATATTTAACTCATCCATCATGTGGCTTGTAGAAGAAACTAGCAGATCTAATTATAAAAATGATTGTACTTGTGAGTTACATGTTGTATGTTTATTTGTGATTTTGATTTTGCCGCCAAAAATTTTTATTTTAAGCCAAAAAGGCATAAGTCTGGCATCAACCTGAGCGATGTTCACAATAATGGTGATTTTTCAAGAGTATGAGAGCATTTTTGGAGTAATCGACTTCTACTATGGAAATTTCATCCCTGCTGCTTATAACTCAGGTTCTGCTGAACTTGCACTGTTAGATAGGTAATTTTTCGGGGAAGGTTTTAGTATATAACACGTTGTTCTATGTTGCTTAAGTATTGAATTAGGCTTTAAAGTTCTTTAATAGTTAGTATATAATATTTTGTTCTGCATTGCTTTATAAAGCAAAGGGGAAAAATTGTAATTTTTCAATATAGGCCCCTTGGCGAGAGAAGGAAAGTTTTTACCCATACTTTCTGTTCAATAATTATAGAATTTATGTACTATAAAGAAGACATTTATCTCTTTTTATATAAAACAGAAGTAAATTGTATGTAACTAACAACAATAATAATATGTATAATTAAAAAGTTTATATATATATGAATACATATATAAAAAAGCATAAAAGTTCATTATATTTGTTTTCATAGCTGTTCATATTTATTGGCCACAAATCTCACTTTTTGAAGCTCGAACTGCGGCAAACTTTTTTTCAAAAACGCCTAGGCTCCTATACTGGAAAAGCATTGAAAATTCTGTAATCAGGTGAACCCGTTTATGACAGATCTCAGATGAAAGCTTTGCTATTTGATTAACTATTGTCGATTTTTGAGGAAATATTCATAAAACGGTTTAAACAAACAATTTCTGACTGATATTTGACACAAAACTTGGCTGTAAATCGCTAATATAGACGTTGGAGTGGTCTCTTTTTTGACTGTCACAATTTCCTTACAAAATTTTTCAGTTTAGATTTCTCTTACAAATATCATAGAAATCAAATATCATAGAAACCTGCTACGCGAGGAGGTTTTTTATCGGTACTTTTAAGTTAGCCGGTTATAAATCTTGCCAATAGCATTTTTATTCTCGACACTGCATATTTTATTTTTTACCATGTGTAAATAAAAAGCAATCCTTTGATGATTAAGTAGGATGTTTTTGTTTGTAGTATTATTTGTTATTTTTATTCTTTTGCATTTTTAATGAAATGTGTGAAAGGTGAATATTTTAAAGGTATGTAATATATCATGTATTTTAAATGAAATGAGTGAAAGGTTTATATTTTAAATGAATGGAGATGGGAACAATAGTTTGTCATTTATCACATGCGGCTGTCTAACATAAAAGTACCGTTTTTTCTTGAGATTGTCGAAGCAACCTTTCACGGAAATAATTTTAAAAAGTTATTGGTGGCCAAAATAACTCCGCTTCTAGGATTGTTAATATCAGAAATATTGCTAATATTGAGTATTATAATATTTCGTAGGTCAAACTAAATTATCACAACAGTGACAAACATATTTACATCTGACTGTAATCATTGATTAAAAAAATCAGGAAAATTGGAAAGTAGGTGCAGTTTGTAAAGTATGCATTAATTAAGAAGATAAATTACGTAATCGAATCTACAGGCAATTTGCGTATTTGATACTGATAAATTACATACACGAGTCTACAACAATTGGCTTATTTGGTACAGATAAATTAGATACTCGAGTCTACAGACAACTGGCATAGCGGGCCAGATTACCAGGTGTGGTTTGTTGCATAATTAACTTTAAAAAAAGGTTTGAGTTGATTGTGTGTTTTTAAAGCGGACCTAATCCATGGTCGAGTTTATAGAGAATTGGCATAATTTAGGACAAAGTATTTTGGCGACCTTTTGCTACTTTTACGTTACACCAATACCATACCAAAATATATGCTATTGCACCATTTATTTCAATCCTGAACATGCAGAGATTTTTGTTGGTACTTTTCCAGTATAGTGACCTTGGAGGAGAAGGAAATAAATTGGCAACATATGCAATATGGCAGCAATGAATTTTATGTGACAACATATTTTCCTGGCAACTTATTCATGGTTTCATTTCATATATGCAAGCATTTTTTTATTCAATATTTATACAATTTATTCAACATAAAGACGCCATTTATCTCAAGTTATAACTTCATTTTTCGCTGATTCAAAAATGGAAGTGTTCTTGCAATGCTAAGAGACCCTTACAATTTCATGTGTGTAGTTTAAACTTTTGAAAAAATATTTTATTGTATAATATTTATTTGTGCTTTTATTTTTAGTATATATGTATTGATTTAATGAAATAGTTCTCAAAACTCTCTCATTTTGAAACATTATATTTTTTAAATGATTAGATTCACACTAACAATGTTAATTTTTTTCAAATGCTTTATTTGCTCCCAACTATTAATTCTTGGTGACAATGGTGCTGGTATAATGGAAAAATACTGAACTTTGCAGTATGGTGACTATAATACAGTGCTGGAAAAAATTATAAAGCCGATAGAAAAATTTACAAAAGTCAAAACGTAATGGAATTGTTGATAACGCAAATTCTATTTTCATTTGCATGATCAACATCACAATAATACTTATAAACATTGTTTAGAAAAACGGAAGGGGGAACATAAATTATGCTAATTTCTTAAAACCAATGAAAAGCAACTTGGAAAAAATTATAAAGCCAATGGTTCTAGCCTTATCTGGCATAATGCCAGGCTTGAGAAAGCAGGTCTCCAGGAAAGATTAGGTAAATGTAAATGTGTTACGTGCATTCATTTTGTATTTAATGCGTTTAATACAATGACAAGAGGAAGAAAGTTATTCGATGGTGAACAAATTAAAATATTAACTTTAAATGAAGTTGGAATGTCTGGTTCTAATATTACAAGAAAAATAGGAAAGTCCAAGGCTGCAGTAAACAGTTTTCTCAGAAATCCCGAAGATTACGGCAGTAAGAAGCGTACAGGAAGACCGAAATCCTTAACTGTAAGGCAATCAAGACAAATCCGTAAGCTAGCTTGCGGATAAAAAATGTCGTCTGCCTAAATTCAAGAACAGTTACAAATACCATGTACAAGCAGAACGGTAAGAAAGGTTTTAAGTAACAATGCCACTGTTCAATTTAAAAAAATTTAAAGGAAAACCACCTCTTTTTAAGCACCACAAAAATTCTCGCTTAGACTTTGCACGAAAACATTTAAACGAAGGCACAAATTGGAGAGATGTTGTCTTTTTCAATGAAAAGAAATTTAATTTCGATGGAACCGACTGTTATAAATTCGTTTGACATAATTTACGACAGGAACCTCATATTTTTTCAAAGCGTCAATTTGGAGGTGGCTCGGCAATGGTTTGGGCTGTATTTGCTGCCTGTGGAACCACTCCAATTGTTTTCATGCATAACAAAATGAATTCAGTTATATATCAAGATATGTTAGGAGGTAATTTATTACCCATTGCTCCTCTTATAACTTCAGGAGACTGAACATTTCAGCAGAACAACGCTTCCGTTCATGTTTCGAAGTTAACTAAATATTGACTGGAAGCTAATCAGGTGAAATGCCTTTAATGGCCAGCTCGTAGCCCCGATCTGGATGTAAAAGAAAATCTTTGGGGAATTTTATCCCGAAATGGTTACAAAAATGGGCGACAATTCAATTCAAAGTTAGATTTGATGAATGCTATTAAAAACTGCTGGAACAATATTGATGCAAGTACTTTGTGTGGTCTGATAGATTCAATGAACAAGAGACTAGTCAAAGTCATCGAAAAAAAGGGTCTTGCATCGATTATTGATGAAATACATGTATCGACTTTATAATTATTTCCAACTTTCTTTGTACAGAAAATTTTCTTAAGTCTATTAACCTTTTATTAATGTAGTTATTAATGAATTTATTTTTTTCTTTACTTCCTTGTAGCATATAATATATATGAATGAAATTTCATAAATGTTCCATCTTTTGTTTTTTAATTACATCGTATTTTCAAGCGGCTTTATAATTTTTTCCACCACTGTATATAACATGGGCACGGATAATACACAATAAATTAACTGGTATATAGCTTCAAGCTGGCACTGTGATGGTAAAATACTTTTTTTTAATATAATTAAAAAAAAGGGATGAGGAAAATTCTGTGATCGGAACCCACCCCAAATTGTTTCATTTTAATGAGAATATTTTGGTACAAAATGAAATACAGTTGTAATCACAAACGTAAATCTCAATGCTCGCTGGCTGAAATGTTTTTAAAATTATTTATCAGAGACAACGAGACAGAATTTTCGAGAAATAACTTGCAGTTTCATAAATTTTACGCATCATTATTCTTAACTATCTATCTACTTCTACTTCATATATAAAATGCAAATGAGAATTTCGTTTCAGCTGCATATATCTTGCATTCTACAAAATGGATTTTGATGAGACTTAAAATGTTAGTTAGATAATTTTTCAGTGAAGATTTTAGTATATAGCATATCGTTGTATGTTGCTAAGACATAGAATTATGTAGAATTTTTAAGAAATATATCATCATTAATCAGACAAACCCAATTATGAAGATTTTTTTTAAAAATTAACAAACCGATTATGAAAAATTAGCCTTATTCTGCCAAATGGATTTTGATAGAAATTACACTGTTAGTTATATAATTTTTCATTCAGAGTTTTAGTATATACCATACAGTTCTACATTGCTTAATAATAGAGATATGGTGCAAAGTTCTATAATCAGTTCTATCATTTTATACCAAATCCTACTCTGATTGATCAACTAAAGGAGTTGGACCTTAACAGCTGAAAATTTGTCTTTACATTAGAAAATATAATAGCACAATGGCGTTCATATCCCTTCAGCAATGCAAAAGGACATTCCAGGTAAGGGTCCATATTGCTTTAAATCACAAGGTCAAATTCACCGATACATTTTGTTTGATTCAAGGTTCGTTTGGATAAATAGACCAGCGTAGAAGGCAAAGCCTGGTAGTCTAAATTGATACAAGCCTTTATTATTCTGTTTATGCACTAATGTTATCTTTAGCACACGAGGGCTAAACAGACCAGGATCTCATTTTAAAAATTGGATTTGACACTCTATCAGTATATAAGCCCAAACGAGGATTTGAATTTTAAACCTGGCTTTTGAACAAAACTAACTGCTAAACAAGGAAATTAGTCTACATGAGATCGAAAAAAGCACCTCCAGTTTTTATTAATATCTACAGCTAACACTGGAGACAAAATAGAACTAATGACTGATAATTTCTAACTTTGTTATGCAATTAATAATTTTATCAAATCTAAATTTATCTTCTGAAATTACAGAAACTAATTTTAATGAAATTTGGTAAAATTAGTTTATGCATAAAAGAAGGTTTTAAGTTTCACTGAGATCTTTTGTTGATATTTTTATAAGATGTTGAGTTACATGCAAATATATAATGTATCAGTTTTTCATTTTTTACATCACAGTTGTTTTTTGTTCTGTTGAAAAAAATAAAGTTTAGAATCTCGTGCTGAATATATTTCTTTAAGTGAAAATATTTTATTAAAATTTGAGCTGTAGATTTTGAGATTAGTGTGAGCATACCCATTTTCTCACTCATTATTATGTATGTAATGAATATTCAACCTGTTTGGCCCTCTTGCTGAATATATATTGTATGAATATTAGTTTGCTGAATGCTTCAGCTGAATATCTCTAACTGAATGGTGATGGATATTTAGCTTAATAAATTCCGGATAAAAATTATTATTATTATTTTCACAATGCTTTTCTGGAATCCAAACTTGCTAGTTTCTGACACATTTATGCTGTCACTTTCCTGTTCATATACCACTAAGAAATCAAATAGCATTTCTCTATTTTATTTAAAGGTAAGAATCTGTGAGAGAATTTTGACAATGTTGGAGATTGAAGCCAATTTTCGAAACACAACTGTTGTAGAGCAATCTATTGTAAATATAATACATTTATTGAAAAACATTATTCAATTCTGAAGTACTTGATTTTAATGTCTGCAAATTATATGCACATATAAAAGTGCTTTGTTGATGTGCCAAAAGGATTCAAGCTGTTCAGAATTATTTTGTAATTTTTTTTAAAAGAGCAGCCTTAAATATATTTTATGCAAAATATTGCGGAATCATATTTTAGTATTTTATTGAAAAAATCTTCTAATTCTAATTTAATTTTAAATTGTACATAAGTTGAAGTTATTTAAGTGCAAATAATAATGTTATATAAATAAAAGAGTAATTTTCCACTATAGGGGCGGGTATTGGCGTTTCTTTTTTTAAAGCTTGGGCAATTCAGGCTTCAGGAAGACAGATTTGTTGCCAAATGATTTAAATGCTAGGAAAACAAACCTGGTGAACTTTTAAGTTTCTTTATGTACATATTTGTATATATATAACTATTTTATTTATATATACAGAGGCGTCGCGATGGGGGGTTATGGAGGGAGCCTCCCCCTCCAATATATGTGAACTTGGGAAAATTGTAGATTTTTGAAAGACTTTTTCTTTTTTTTAAAATATCAGTAAAAAAAATATGAAATTTGTATTGTTTTGCTGTCTTTCTGAGTTCTGTAATATTAAGCAAGTTAAATTATCAAAAGAAGTGCAAAAAACAGCCTGATTCAATTTGCCATTACGTTTCTCTGTGCTACAAAAATATCATACATCTACCAGACCTGAATTTCCCTACTGTTGTCCATCAACATTGTATTTAATCTATTCCCTCTATTTCTTCCAAATCTTTGTTCCTTTCTCAAAATAACATGACAGTATTTTCATATGAAGTGCGATTATGACTCGTGCATAATAGAAAACAAAAAATTTGCAAAAACTTAAACTAATGCTGATTTTCTCTAAATATATGCAATTTTTCTAGATTTAAATCTTACATTTACTGTATTGTTTGAAATTGCTTCCTTAACTATTCATTTAGCAATTGGGTATCTTATTATTTTTATGATTAATCGTCCCAATATTGGAAAATAGAAATTAATCTAGTTTTGATTTTAATTATTTAAATAAAAGAGGTGTATTTAAACTTTCAACAAACAAACCAATACCTATAATTTTTATTTTTTTAGTTTCAGTATTTTTCTTTGGAAAGGATTTTTTATGTATAAGTATCATTATCATAAACACACATTGACCATATCATTTCCGTTGGAAAATAAAGCAATTTGTTTCAAGTTGGGAAATTTTTAAATTCTCTTCTCCCTCCCCCTCGAAAAAATATTTGTAGCTATGCCCCTGTATATATATTATTATTATTTTTATGTACAATTTACTTCTATTTGTATATAAAAATAAATAAATATATTAAATAAGTTTTATAAATATTGAAAAAAATTACTTGTGCATATGAAACAGTTAATAGGTTGTAGAAAATATGTTGCAAAATTTAATTTTCTCGCCAAGACCATTTTCTCTATTTCACCAAAGCCTACCATACTGGAAAAGTACCAATAAAAATTATTTTTCTTGCTGTATGTTTAAGCACTATGTGCATTTAAACAAGCATTGTAACTTTAATTAATAAAATTCAAAGTATGTACCACATTTTAAATAAAGAGTGATTTTTAAATTGCAATCTCTTCATAATAAAATTTACTTGACCATGAGCTATTTCAAGGAGGTATCTCATTGGTTTATGGGGGAGAGTAAGCATTATGAGATGCTCATTAACTTTGAATGCAATAAAGAATAAAAGTTTCCCTACATAGTCGTATCTACTGATAAAATTATATTATTAATAAATAATAATTTAGAATTAGTAAAAGTCATGTTTTATTTTTAGCATCAAGATGTTAAAATTTTTAAACATACATTAAATAAAATTATCAGTTTTATTGGGTTTACTTTTATTTCTATTTTAAATTTTGAAAGAGAAGTTTTAATCAATATATATATATATATTAGTGGTTCAACATTATTTCGCTGGTTATTTTTATCTTTTGTCTTTATTAGGTTATTTTATCAAAATTTGGTGGGTTTTCATATGTTTTATATGGATTAATCATCTGCAATGTGCTAGTGAATTAGTAGTATTGTGCTTGATTTTGTATTACTAATTAAAGGTTCCATCTTTATTTTGTATAATGTCAGAGTTATGAATTGAAGCTAAATTTTTTAATTTATTAATTTTAGTAATTGAATATAGATGATGATTTGTAATTATATAATGGTTATATATATATATATATATACAGTAGACTCCCTCAAATCCGCACAGCTTGAGAACCGAGGTTGTGCAGATTTTAGAATTTTGCAGATTTCTGGTCATTGATTTGTTTACATTTTTGAAACATTAATTTCATTGGTAGTTAAGCCAGGGAAATTATAATGAATGCTTACAATAAAGTAAAACATTAAAATAAGTAAAATATTAAAATAATTTATTAATTTAAAAGTAAGTAATTATTAAAATAATTATGTAAAATAAAAATTTAGAAAAATATTAAATTATTACCGATGAAATCGATTTAATTCGATTCCAAAAGACCTATGCTGACATCTAGTGGTCAATCGCTCGTAAGATCGATACATCATTATTTGTTCTTAGCAGTACGTGGACCAAAATCAAAAGTAATGTAAATTTATTTAGTAATAAATCAGCTGTAATAGCCAAAAGAGAATGATTAACAAAAAATTTATTAAAAAATAACATTGGGGTAATCACTGATTTCGGCGCCATCTTGAATTTTGTTCCTGCAACTTAACTGTAAATTTCATTGTTTACATCCGAAAAAGTATGCGGATTTTAGGCATTCGCGGATTTAATTGAGTCTACTGTATATATATATATATATATATATATATATATATATATATATATATATATATTAAAATAATAATTTGAAAAAAGAAAAAAAAATAGCCACAGCAGGTTTGATATTGGGCCCAATATTTGGCTATTCAGGCAAATATTATAATTTCTACCTTATATATATACATATACAGTATGGAACCATTTATCCGGAAACCAGTTAACCAGAAAACCAGTTATCCGGAGTGCTATTTCTAATAGACTGATTTCAGAATCTTTGCAGAAAAAAGGGTCATATACTGCCAGTTTGACATATGCATTGCTTGAAACAATTGTATAATTTGATGACAATATCTAGTATTTGGAATGGAAACATATTTAGTTGTATTTTGGATGTTTTAATTTTTATGCAGAAGAAACAGAAAAATTTTTGTTCCCAAGGGATTCCCATAAATTACCTTCTTTCAAACTCTGATTAACATTTGATCTTTTTTGCATCTGATTTTTAATCCAAGTAATCTAATAATTTAGAATTAGAAATAATCCCACAACCCCATATACTCCACGAAACTTATCAAATGGATGCTGCTTTAATGCCCAACTAGTTATCCGGAATACATCTGACCCCAACCATTCCGGATAAATGGTTCTGTACTGTATTAATATTCCTATTCGGGCAAATATATTTGTTATATCCTTATCCTTTATTTTTAACACAGCACTTCATTTCCACATCCTTAAAATATGTGATGTCACAGTTATGCAAATCCCTTTCTGTGTTTTCTCTTTATCTACTTATACAGAGTTGTTGTTCTTCATAACCTGGGTTGCAAAAAAGTCAATTAAAATTTAAAAAGCCACGTCGGTGGCTTTTATTGGTTTTAACCATCTTTTTTTTTAACATTTTAAAATACTTTTTAATTAGTTTTAGTGACATTTAATTGACTTGAAATCTAATAAATAACCCAATTTCTCAATAATGATGACATTAATACTGGAATAACATGGATGGAGCTGCTAGTGATTTGTAGTCAGAATTCCAAATATATCAGCTTGTAACAAAATGACTGCCTTCCCATATTTTTATAGCATATAGATGGCACTGTTGCCACTGTCGGCAAAATATCCTGAGATATTTTGCCAACCATGAAGTGAAGTGAATGTATGTATTTATGATTGTTCGGGTTTAAGTAGAGTTTCGGTAGTGTACAAAATGTATCACACCCGGAGAAGTTTTCTTGTGATAACCAGAACTATGTGTGTTCCATTCATATATTATACGCTTTACGCTAATTGTATATATTTTGTGTGTGATTGTTATTAAAAAATGTGATTGTTTAAGTGTCGAAAGAGTTTATCCAAACCCACATCGACACAAAATGGCGCCCAACGTAAAAAATCCTCTTTAAACGAAAACGAAATCGTCATCCTGACGATAAATAAATGGAGCAAAAGAATCACCCCGATTCTTAAATTTGAAAAGTTTCTGTGAAAGATAATTTCAAGAAAAGTGCTTTTGTTTTAAAGTTTGTTGTCGCCCTGACAATCAAGTGGAAAAAAAAAAGAATCAGCTAGATTCGTAATTCTGTGAAATCATCATTTCAAGAATAGTTTAAAAAAGAACCGTTCGGTTCTAAAGTGTGCATTGTTTCTTTGATAATAAATAAAGTGGGAAAAAAAAAAAAAAAAAAAAAAAAAAAAGGTAACCACCCTACCCGGTTTAAAATATTATCTCCTGACAATAAAGCAATTTCTAGCATGTTAGTGCCATTCTCCTGGAATAATTCTGTGTGAGATATGCTTTAATAGTTCACAATGCGAAAGTGTGCAGTTTAAACTCATAAAAAAAAAAAAAATCTTCGAGTTTGTTACATAATTGTTGTTTGTGATCATCGAAAATTCTTTACGTGCAGTTCTAAAATGTTTTTGGAATAACTTTCTGTGCCTGCTAGTGCTGTTTATTCTGTGCTTTAAAAGAAATCTGAAACAGTCACATGATTCATGGAAAAGTGATTATCTAAAGATAAATTTTATTTGTTTTCTTACCAGTAAAAAGTTGACATTTTTTTTTTTTGTTTTTCTGATTTTTGCTAGCTATCTCTGCTGAAAGCTTTGATCATTATTTATTTATTTTTAAATGCTGTTTTATGTATGTGTTTTTTTGTTGTTGTTGTTTGTTTTGTTCTTCTTTAAGAGTATTATGAAAGATTAATTTTCTGAAAAGGAAAGAGATATAATTTCTTTTGGTAATTTTTTTTTTTCTCAATGCAATATTATTTGAATAAGTGAATTTTATGATTATTTGTTTTAACTGTGCACAGCGTAGTATATTAGAAAAGAAAAGTGATTTCAGTAATCATCAATAATTATTTAGAATGTTGTTTATTTTAAAGAAGTAAGTAAGTACTTTATCTTGATATTTTGTTGCTTTCATATTTATTTGTGAATGAAATTTTTTTTTTTTTTCACATCAAGTTATCCATGGTATTTGATATACTTAAAAGTTTATGATTTAGACATTTATGATAGTTTATACGGTAAGTTATATTGGTAAAAAAATTGCATATTAACTGATAATAATATTTTTGCATTAATATTTACATGAGCTCATGTTTAATTAGAGATAAATTTTAGTATGCTATTTAATTATTTTTTGTATGTTTTATCAGTTGTTTATGGAAGTTTCTGCCTATTTACCTGTTTATCTTTTTCTGAAAGGGAAGGTAGTTATTTTGTTATTTGATTATTTAATGGGTCAGGTATTGCATATAATTTTATAATTTAAGCATAAATTTAACTGATTTGAGAAAAATGGCGTTTCTTTCTAAAGAAAAAAAAATCGATTTGTATAATTTGGCTAGCGAATTAGAGCTTGAGGTAAATGCAGATGATAAAATAGTAGTCTTGCGTGAAAAAATTATGAAGTGCGTCCTTCTTAAAGACGATGAACAATTTGTAAAAGAGGCATTTATTGCTATCGTGGAAGATAGAAAAAAACAAGAGAGCATGGAAGAACAAAATAGGAGAAAAACGAGAGCATAGAAGAACAAAGGGTTAAGGATAAACGTATCACAGAGGAAAGAGCTTATGAGTTAAAAAAACTTAAGCTGCAAGCTCAAAACCATACCGCAACAACTGTACCACAAAATCTAATGGACCAGATGCGTATAGATATTAAAAACATCCTGCCACCATTTACATAGTTGCCAACTTGTATGGATTTTGTCCTAAGTGTACGGCTGTACGGATGAACAGTACAATTGTACGGTTTTGCGCACGGAAAAATGCGAATTTTGTCCAAGATCGCGTAAAAAATGCTAATTTCTTCAAAGGATCGTGGAAAAAAACCGCTAATTTTGTCAAAGGATCGTGTGAAAAAACATTAATTTCTTCAAAGGATCGCGAAAAAAGCCCTAATTTTATCAAATATCTTTTTAAAAAACGCTAATTTTGTCAAATGAAACGCGAATTTTGTTAAAAATCGCGGAAAAAACACTAATTTTGCCGAAGGATCGTGGAAAAAAAACGCATTTTGTCAATGATCGCAGGGAAAAACACTAATTACGTCAAAGAATTGTGAAAAGTATGCGATTTTCGTCAAAAATCGTGGGGATAAAACACGAATTTGTTCAAAGGATCGTGAAATGAATGCGAATTTCATCAAAGTTCGTGGGAAAAAACACGAATTTCGTCAAAGGATTGCAAAAGAAACGCTAATTTTGTCAATGAATCACAAAAAAAACCCGAGAATATCATCAAAGATCGCGGGAAAAAACACAAATTTTATCAAATATATTTGAAAAAAAGCTAATTTTGTCAATGGATCGTGAAAGAAACGCGTATTTTGTTAAAAATCGTGCAGAAAAACACTATTATTGTCGAAAGATCGTCAAAAGAACGCGAATTTTGTCAAAAATCACAGGAAAAACACTAATTTCAGCAAAAGATCGTGAAAAGAACGCGAATTTTGTCAAAGATCGCAGGGAAAGAACACTAATTCCGTCAAGGGATCGTGAAAAGAACGCGAATTTCGTCAAAGTTCGCTGAAAAAAACGTGAATTTCGTCAAAGGATCGCGAAAATAAAATGAATATCGTCAAAGATCGCGGGAAGTAATGCGAATTTCGTCAAGGATCGCGTAAAAAACGCGAATTTCGTCAAGGATCGCGTAAAAAACGCGAATTTTGTCAAAGAACGTAAATTTCTTCAAAAGATCGCGAGAAAAATGCGTATTTCGTCAAAAATCGCAGAAAAAATTCTAATTTTCTCAAAGGATCGCGAAAAAACGTGAATTTTGACAAAGATTGCGAAAAAACGCGAATTTTGTCAAAAGACCGCGAAAAACGCAAATTTAGTTAAAAGCTCTCGGAAAAAACGGTAATTTCGTCAAAGGGTCGCGAAAAAAACCCGCGAATTTTTCACAGGATCATGGCAGAAACGTGAATTTCGTCAATGGGCCTCGAAAAAACTCATAATTAGCAACTGCAAGGAATTCCCCCCTGTTTCCTCTCCAATCCCTTTGCTGTAAACCTTTCAGAAAATTTGCTGTGAATTTGATTTTTTTTTTTTTTTACTTTGAATTTCCCATGCAAAAAAAATTTCTTATGAAATCTTACGTTTTTATTTTGGGGAAAAACAAAACAAAACTATACATGAATATAGCATAGAAAATGTTATGAAATATTACTTTTTTCATTGCATGTGCATATGTTATGTATGTTTAAGCCCATAAGGATACGTCATAAAAATTGTAAGGATTTCAAAATTGACATGTTGGCAGGTATGCATTTAATCCGGAAAAAGATGATATGTCGTCGTTCTTGACAATGTTTGAACGTCAAATGAAAATGTTAAATGTCTCCAAAGATTTTTGGGTCTCACAATTAATCGCCGTTCTTCCGAACGACATTGCTAAACTTATAGCAAGAGAGCCTGAAGAAATGTTCAAAAACTATGCACATATTCGTGACATATTATTAAAAAGATTTAAATTAACAGCGAAGAAGTTTAGGATATTATTTAGTCGACATCAAAAAAGAGAGAATTCTACTTGGAAAGATTTTTTACTTTGAAATTAGAAATTATTTTGAAGGTTGGTTATCCGAATTAGAAGTTAATTCATTTGAAAAGCTCTCAGAACTAATAATCGCTGATCAGATTAAAAAAAAGTGCCCACCAGAATACAAAAATCATTATTTAGATGGTTGGGACAAACTAAATGACCCTGTCGTGTTGGCCGAAAAGCTTGACATACATGAAAATATTAGACTTCCTTTTCAAAAATCAGCAAGTAATTCAAAATCGCGTGAAACACAGAAACATGTTTTATCAAAAAATTCAAATAGTCAGGAATTCTGGAAAAATCAGATAACCAAAAATGAAGCTAGTGAACATTTTAGAAATTTCAAAAATACTTCTCCTACATCAAAATATACGAAGTCACGCTTTGTAAATGATGATAAGCATCCAATTATAAGCTGTTATGGCTGTGGGAAAAGAGGTTTTGTGAAAGCAAAATGTCCTAATTGTTCCCCATCTACGCAAGTAAAATCAGCAAATTTTAGTTCCCTCCATCTCCAATCTTGTTATATTAATACACAGGCAACACCTATGTTGTATATAAAGGTAAATGGTACTACAGGGGTAGCTTGCGCAGATACCGGAGCTACTCATTCCATTGCTGGGGAAATGTTGTTCAAGCTTCTCCGTGACCAAGGAACTTTGTTTGAAGAGACCAGTATAAGTATAACGCTTGCTGATGGCTTACGAAAAGAAACTAATGTTCTTCAAGCAACAATCACTGTTGAAATAGAAGGTCGTAGAACTAATACAACAATTTTTGCGTTACCCGAAGCCACCGGAAATAGAACATTATTAGGCATAGATTTTTTGAATAAAATGGGGATTCTGTTGGATATGCGAAGCCAAAGTTGGTATTTCCAGAACAATCCAAGATATAAAATTCCTTTGTTGATGATCCTTTCAAAACGACATCTGAAATCTCAACACCAAATGTCAAAGTTAGCACAGTTATGTTAAGAGAAAATGAAGGTCAAAACCTATCTGCAATACAGCGAAAGAGACTTAATGACTTGCTTGAAAAATTTTCCAATACCTTTCAACCAGGGGGAGAAGCAACACCCGTCGTCGAACATCACATAAACACTAGAGAACATCGTCCAATGTCTTTACCACCTTACAGGTTATCACCACCTAAGAAAGAGTTGTTGAAAACAGAAATTGATGATCTTCTTGCTAAAGGAATTATTGAGCAATGCGAATCTCCATATTCTGTACCAATTGTGCTCATTCCTAAGCCAAATGGTAGTGTACGTCTATGTGTAGACTACAGGAAGCTCAATGAGGTGACTATACCGGATACCTATCCACTTCCTCGTATGGACGATCTTCTACATCAGGCAAAGACTGCCCAGTTCATGACCACTCTAGATCTGAATGCTGGCTACCATCAGGTGAATGTCTATGGGCCTGATCGTGATAAAACTCTTTTGTATGTCCTCTCGGAACATACTGCTTTCGAAGAATGCCTTTTGGACTCCGTAACGCTCCTGCAACGTTTCAGAGAATGATGGATAACTTTCGCAATGGACTCCCAGATGTAAATATCCTCTCTTACCTTGATGACCTCATTATTTTATCATCAAGTTTTGAACAACATCTATCTGATCTTGAAGCTGTTTTTCAAAGATTAGACAAATGGAAACTTTCTGCAAATCGAGAAAAATGCAACTTTGCATGTACCAGAGTAAAGTACTTAGGACACTGGATCACTCCAAATGGCTTAGAAGTTGATCCTGGGAAAATTGATGCTATTGTGAGGATTCCGCCTCCCAAGAATATAAAACAACTGCAATCGTTTCTGCAGACATGTTCATGGTATCGTTGTTTTATACAAGATTTTGCAAAAATATCCAGACCACTTAGTAACCTCACTAAGAAGAATGTTCAATGTCATTGGGGTGCTGATGAAGAAAATGCATTTCAAACCTTGAAGGAATGCCTGGTTTCAGCACCAATATTGAAACAGGCTGATGAAACAAAACCCTTCTTCATTCGAACCGATGCAAGCAATTATGCTCTTGCAGCAGTACTTCTCCAGGGTAAGGGTGCGGAAGAGCATCCGATTGAGTATGCCAGTAGATTGCTGACTCCTGCAGAAAGCAACTATCACACTACGGAATGGGAAGCTCTTGCTGTTGTCTGGGCTCTTAATAAATTCAGAGGATACATTGATGGAACAGAAGTTACTGTGGCATCCGACCACCAGCCTCTCCGATGGCTCATGAGCTTAAAGTCACCTTCTGGAAGACTTGCCAGATGGGCTTTACAGTTACAAGAATTTAATGTGAAAATAGAATATATTCCAGGTAAAGCGAACGTCATAGCTGACATGCTTTCTCGTCCTACATGTGATCATATCAGTAAAGAAGATTGTGATATTTGCACCATAATGATTGATATCCCTGCTAAAATGCCTAGTAATCTACGTGCTGAACAAATGAAAGATGAAGAATTAAAGAAAATTATTAAAAGTTTTGAAGATGACGAAAAAACACTAGACTACACTAACTGGACTGAACGTGGTTATATTATGAACCAAGGAGTTTTATACAGGTATTCCCCAACTTCGGAATCTGAAGAAGTGCAACTAGTAGTCCCCTCACATAAAAGGGAGAAAATTTTAAAAGAACACCATGACTCACCTACGGCTGGTCACTATGGTGCTGAAGGTACATTAAATAGAATATCCAAAAGATATTGGACTGGAATGCATTCATACATTGCAGATTACGTCAAACATTGTGCTGAATGTAATAGGTATAAACCTTCTAATCAAAAACCATCCGGTTTGTTACAAACATCAGTGTATTCACAACAATTTGAAGTTCTATCAATTGGTCTTTTTGGCCCTTTACCAAAAAGTAAGAATGGTAAAAGATGGATATTCATAGTAGAAGACTGTGCAACAAGATGGGTTGAACTATTTGCCCTTACAGAAGCTACTACAGCACAGTGTGCAACTACGTTGCTCGAAGAAGTTATCCTTAGATATGGTCTACCCAGACGTATAATATGTGATAACGGACTACAATTTGTTAGTAGTGTTGTGCAACAACTTTGTTTTCTTTTAGGTATCAAACAAAACCCAACTCCCATATATCATCCTCAGGCAAACCCTGTGAAGAGAAAAAATAGAGATCTCAAGCCGAGATTGGCTATATTAGTAGAGAATGACCACTGTTCATGGGATAGGGAAACTTCCAACAATACGTTTTGCAATGAATACTGCCAAGTGTGACACCACTGGAGAAACAGCAGCATTTTTACAATTTGGGAGAGAATTAAGAACAACAGACGATGTTCAACACGACATTCGTGCTGTAATTCACAATGACAACTTTGTACCTGAAATTACACCATACCTCAAGAAATTTGCAAATTTCACCAAAGAAATTAAGGACAAAGTAGAAGCTAAGCAAGATCAAAGAAAGAAATATGCTGACCGTAAAAGAAAACCAGGACATTGTTTTGCTCCAGGAGACAAGGTTTGGGTTGACTTACATCCAGTAAGTAAAGCCTCTAGCAATAAAACTGCAAAGTTCATGCCTAAACGTGATGGACCATACATTATTTTAACTCAAAAGTCACCCACCACATTTGTTATAGCAAGCATGCACAATCCCAATGAACCTCTTGCTACATGTCATACTTCAGCTTTGAAACTGTGTAATGACCCTGACATTGTGCCTGTTGCACCAATTAGGAAACGCGGCAGACCACCTAAAAAAGTTACTGGTTCCTTACTGGTTCCTCACTGAGACGTCCGCGGAACCAGAGGGGGAGGTTGTAACAAAATGACTGCCTTCCCATATTTTTATAGCATATAGATGGCGCTGTTGCCACTGTCGGCAAATTATCCTGATATATTTTGCCAACCATGAAGTGAAGTGAATGTATGTAATTATGATTGTTCGGGTTTAAGTAGAGTTTCGGTAGTGTACAAAATGTATCGCACCTAGAGAAGTTTTCTTGTGATAATCGGAACTATGTGTGTTCCATTCATATATTATGCGCTTTACGCGAATTGTATATATTTTGTGTGTGATTGTTATTAAAAAATGTGATTGTTTAAGTGGCGAAAGAGTTTATCCAAACCCACATCGACACAAGCTAAATTTTAAAAGGGCCATACCAACGGCTTCATCTGATTTATACTGATCTTTAAAATCATACCCTTTTTTTCATTTTTGAGGACAATGGTTTTTTAGTTACATGTTTTATTAACTAATTTTAAAAGCTATTAATAGACAGGTCTTATTTTTTTTAATTTCTCATAGACATTTAAAATCATACATAAAGTCATGTAATAAAAATACCATTTCTCACTATTAAAAACAGTATTCTGAGTAGCATATGCATGATTATGCACTCTTTTAAATAGCAACAAGCTTTTAAAAATTTTAATTCAACGAATTTTATTTGGAGAGCATTTTTTTGTTTAATTGCTCTCTTTATTTTATATGCTTATGTACTAAACTCTCCTCAAATATTATATCCTTCCCAATTTCTCTTTCAACATTGTTCATGCTATGGCTTAATCTTTCCATGTAGACATGTTTCCATTTTGATGTGTTATATTTTGTCATTGTTTAATTAAATATAATCTGTATAATGTGTAGTATATGCGGAGCTATGTAATATAGAATTTCAAAACACCACTTTGGAGTTTAATCTATATTCTTTTCAATATTTATAATTTTTTTTTCAGATATAATGCCTTCACAGTTGCCTTCTAGCTGTTATACTTATTTATTTGACAAATTTAATAGAAATTTATAATTTTTTTTGTAGAAAATATTTGCAAGTGTATTAAAAATAAATTAATCCAATTTTAACATGAATTAGATCTAAACTAACTTTTAAAAAATCAAAACCGGCTCTTTTTAATAGGTTAAAACCTAAAAAAGCAAGCCGGCAAGCCTGACCATAACACAGTATTTTTTTTATCTACAGTCGTGAAAAAAAAAAGTAAACACCCCCTACTAACTTCTCAACAAATTATCGTAGAAGAAAGTTACTGGTACCGAACAATTGGAAGTAAAGTCTACTTTTAAATGATGTACATAAAATTTGCTTAGGAGGCCATCTACATATTAAAACAAACCCAAACTTTATTTTTTTCAATGGCAATAACCAATTTTAACGAGATATTTCAAATCTTCGGTTCAAACTATGCCTAGACACTAAATTTCAAGTCATTTGAATGATAAGTTTTTGAATTATAAACATTCAAAATTTAGTGCTTCTAATGTTAAATTACATTTTCATATTTTTATTTATATCTCCTGAAATTATACTCTTAATGTGCTAATTTTTTGTGTAGTCATAATGCTGAAATACCCAAACATAAATACGTTGAATTTGCAATTTTTATAATTTTATGATATGAATTATGAATTCTAAAATTAATACTTGAAAAAATTATGAATTGCAACCTACAATTTTTTTGATGGATTTAGATTTATTAAGTCTTCCTTTATGGAAATCCAAAATTTTACATTTTTCGTCCAAGTAGTTTTCAAATTATGCTTAAAAAACGGCAAAATGATGGTTTAAGGGGCTGTCTATGGTAGAAGCGACTATATATTTTGAAATTTCTTATGCTATCCTGTAATCTAGCAGTCTTCAATGACTACTTGAGTGGCACTTAAGATGCCTTGATCAAGAAGGGGGCTCTTTCAGTCAACAATCGAGTACCGAACTTCAATTTGAATACAGCCCCTAAAATACGCTCGTTTTAAAACAATTAATTTCTTGGAAACTTATTGTACAAATTTCATAAAAATTTGTTTTTAGACTAATTGAAGGGTGTAGAGTTCATTTATGCTGTCAGAATTGTGTACTGCTATTGGAAAAAACAAAGTTATGGTTCGTTTTAATATGTAGATTGCCTCCTAAGAAAATTTTATATACATCATTTAAAGGTAGACTTTATTGTCAATCGTGGTACCAGCAACTTTCTTCTACGATAATTTTTTGCAGAGATGGTATGGGGTGTTTACTTTTTTTTCCCATAACTGTACATATCTGGGATGCCACTAGTGACTATTTTATATTTTAATGTACCATTATTTCCAAAGAATAATCTTTGTTTTAGATTTCTGGTCCACTTGTTATAGAAATCTGCTATTGAGGTTATTGATTATAAATAGTGGTATAAATAAAATGTAAAATTGCAGTTACTAGTGTATCCCTGATATATATAAATAAATATTGTGAGTTATGTAGAATGACAACTCTGTTTATAGCTAGGTGGAGTTTCTTTTAATTTTGTATAACATTTTTTCTTCTCATTTCTCATATATCCTTATTTGTTTCTGTTATAATTATTTAAGTTTATTTTTTTGATTTCTCTATGTCACTTTCTTACTTTATTTGTTAGTTTTTCCCCCCACAACAATAGAGTAACCAAAATGCCATTATATTGAAGAATATCATTAAAAATGTTAAAAATGAATTATATGAATGTACTAGATGAGTCTGCCCCCTCAGGGGTTGTTCCTGGCAAATTTTTGGGACCTATTTTGGGCACCATCACAAAAATCTATTTAATAAAACAGGTCCCTTCACAAAATTTCTTTTAATGAAACCGGCCCCTTCACAAAATTCCACTTTGTCATATAAGACACTTTACAAAATTAAGTTTTTTTTACTTTGTTAGCTTTTAAAATGTGTAATTTGCAAACAAAATGAATTCAGCAGAAAAGAAAACTAGCCGAAACAAATACACTAGAAAGGCAATCTTTATCGGAAGGACTTAAATAAATAATAGATAAATGTTAGATTTGAAATTAAGTAACTGTATTTCATTTTTCGTTACAAAATGATATTTTTCATAAAAATAAGTTTTACTTTTTACAAAATAGGCCACAAGAATAAACTCTGCATCAGACTCTGCTCCTAGATGCTGATGCTTGCCAACCCCTGGAAACATTTTTAAATCACTGCCAACAGTTCAAATAAAGTTTCAAATTTTACAGTGGCTTTGATTTTATGCATAATTCCTTTTTGTTTGAGCATATTGTGTACAAATATCTGTGTCAAATCATTATATAACGCAGTGGTTCCCAGCTAGTGAGCACACCTTCCTTGGAAGTCACAAGCCAATGGCATTTCTTTGAATTCTACTAAAAGCAGTAGGTGCAAATTTATAAGGTCACCCTATACACATCACACTAAAGTCAATGGCAGAAAATAGAGCCTTCAGATATTAGTTAATTTAGCTTTAATTAGCAATGTTGATTATAAGTAATGTAGCTTATTTCGGAAGAAAAATACAAGCGATGACTTAGTGTGTTTGAAGAAGTGCATTTAATTTGTTATGACTTACCAGATAAATAAAATAATGATGGCTGTGTGATAACATAGGTGTTTAGAAAGAAAACAATCAACTAAATAGAAGCAATGCATAAGTGAAATTATTATAATTTGGAGAATGACCTGCTTGTAGGACTGAAGCAATTGAAAGCAAACATCAATCATTTATAGCAAGGCCAAAAAAAAAAAAAAAAAAAACTTTTTTCAGGCTATATATAATTGTATATAGTTTAAAACTTTTGTTCGAAAAATTACAATTTATTTTTTGCTCCCCCCCCCCCCCCCTTACAAATTGCTATACCAAAAATTACAATTTATTTGCTGTTTTTTTCCCTTCATAAATTACTGTTAGTGATAAATATATTTTTTTGACATGTTTGTGTTTTTGCTTAGTATATCTGATCAAGCTCTTCTAGTATAGTTATTTTGTAAAAAAAAAAAAAAAAAGTTATTGATTGTTGAGGAATAAAAAAATTATGTGTATGCTGGAAAGTGTAATGGAAGTACTACTTCAAATTATCTTTTGTTGGCGGGCAATAATGTCAGAAGGTTTTGAATAACTGGCCTAAAGTTAAATTAAATATATGGTAATATTATATTTAGAATCTGATTTATATTTTTTAAAAATCATTCTTGTACTTTCTTTTTAAATTCATATTCAGAGGAATTAGAAATAAACGGTCAAGTGTGAGTATCACTCTCGCGCTCAGAGGATTTGATACAATAAATATATGAGTTATTAACTGTAGACTTTATAAAAAACTATGCAATGTAGGGTTGGTTATAGCTGTATATAATAGAAAAGTGCGAATGGGTATACCATAAAATTTTAAAGAGGTATGAAGACAAAATAATACCAGATATTGCCATTCTATATAACTCTTTTTTTTTTTATCTTATCTGAATCTGTTTATGATGGACTTAATTCGGTACTGACAATAGAAGTAGTGCATATCAGTAGTGCTTCATTTGGCATTTCATAAAACTAAATTTAGCGTAGTAATAATATTTTCTTTTTACAGTGTAACTAAAACAAAACCCTGGTTCAAAGTTTAAACATGGCATTGTGCTAAGCACACTTCGAAAGAAGGTTGCAAAGTTGCAAGACACCCCTTAGTCCATGCCGCCTACTTCATGATATGTTTTTGCTTAACTTTTAAAGACATGGGAGGTGTATTGAGAGATCCACTCAATGCAAACTAGTCGCAAATCCAGTAGTAATGTGATTAATTATAATTAAGGGGTCTTGTACATTTTAAACATGACGAAAATTGACGAAAAAATTCAAAGTTTTATTATCGTTAGTCTATCTTCAAAACCTTTTTATGTATAAACAGGAAATTTTGACTATTGATTAAACAGATTGTGCTTTGTAATATGATACCATTAGAAATTTATTACACTTTTACAGAATTTGTGTATTGTTGAAATCAAAATAGCTCTTTTTTTTACTCCACAAGTCATTATGTGTGGATTGTCATGAAATTTGGTAAAGATACTAAACAAATATGTGTGTTTAAAATGATCTACTCTTAGGCCAAAATTATTTCATTAACTATACATATATATATATCAATACAAAAACCCTTAACGGGTTAAAAGTTTGTGACGCAGCACTTTATCTTATGCTCTAAGAATTTTAAATATGGAACTTAAAAATAATGATGTCAAATTTTGAGTGACACTATGCTATTAATTATAATATCTATATATATTTATTTCATCATTTTATTTTTTTATAATTGCATGTGCAAAAATTATGTTCATTTTAAAAAGATGCATAAAAGTTTATTCATTGATGCATTATCATTCGTATCTCTCATAAATTCCAAATATGAGTTTTAAAAGATATGATATCAAAATTTAAGTGACGCCTTGATGTTGCTTAAAACGATTAGTTTTAAAATTCAATTTAAATTTTCTTTTGGCTAAATACATTTACACATCTAAACAATACTTTTCATTTTCCAATGCACTGTTGAATATATTACTTTCACTGAATCTATATAATGCACTGAAATGTATTCATTTGAATAAATTGATTTATCTTTTGTGCCACACTATCCAAAAATCAAAAGTAAAATTTATGTAAATAGTTTTTTGCGTCATTGTATCCAAACTAAGTTAAATGTATGCAAATGGATAATATGACGAAAAAAACTATTTACATAAATTTTACTTTTGATTTTTGGATAGCGTGGCACAAAAGATAAATCAGTTTATTCAAATGAGTACATTTCAGTGCATTATATAGATTCAGTGAAAGTAATATATTCAACAGTGCATTGGAAAATGAAAAGTATTGTTTAGATGTGTAAATGTATTTAGCCAAAAGAAAATTTAAATTGAATTTTAAAACTAATCGTTTTAAGCAACATCAAGGCGTCACTTAAATTTTGATATCATATCTTTTAAAACTCATATTTTGAATTTATGAGAGATACGAATGATAATGCATCAATGAATAAACTTTTATACATCTTTTTAAAATGAACATAATTTTTGCAATTATAAAAAAATAAAATGATGAAATAAATATATATAGATATTATAATTAATAGCATAGTGTCACTCAAAATTTGATATCATTATTTTTAAGTTCCATATTTAAAATTCTTAGAGCATAAGATAAAGCGCTGCGTCACAAACTTTTAACCCGTTAAGGGTTTTTGTATTGATATCAGTACTTTTTTTAAGTTAATGATAAAAAAAAATAAAACAACAACAACAAAAATTAAAGACCAGACAAAGAATTCATAGTTAGGATTTCTATTCACCTTCAATCTCTCCCCCTACCTCCCCACAAAAAAAGATGCCTCATATTTCAATTTTAAAGAGCACTGTGCTATGAGATTTTTTTAAACCACTCATTGGTAAATATGGAAGTAATTCACAACATGCATGTTTAGATGGTATTTCTGTTGGTTTGTTTCAGAGTTATAAAAAGCTATGTTAAATTTTACTAAATAAAAAATTTACTGTCTTAAGAAAAATAGCAAGAAATATTGCTCTTTAAACATACATACATATATATATAAACTTCCACCATCCTTCTTTAAAGCTCTTTATTGGCAATAATAGTAAATCATATAAAATAATCTCCCGAGCCCCAAAAATTTCACTTCTCCCTTCTCACCCATCTCTCCAGCTTACCTAAATAATTAAAATCTTTCAAACTTTAGTTTGAAAAAAAAAATAATCTGCAATATTTGTTGCTCACTAACATAAATAAATTAAGTCCTAACTCCCCAAATGTACATTTCTCCTCTCCTCTCTCCCCCTACTGCACAGCATAACAAAAAAAAAAAAAAATATAAATAAATAAATAAATAAAAAGCACTCGCAGATATTAAATCTTTAGGGTTTTTGATGAGTGAATTACATATGAAGATAAATACGATAGATCTTTATAACACACCTTGGGATGAGAAGTTCTGCATATTACTGAATTTTGCATTATATAGATCATATTTCATTTATCATTAAATTTACCTTTTAAACGTGCTTTAAATTACATTCCTTGGAACTAGAAATAGTGAAAATTATAAAATTTTACATAATAGTAAAGGTGCAGATTCCCAATATCTGGAAGGAGAAAGTGGCTCCTAAACCCAAAAAGTCCAGTGGCCTCATTGTGAAACAAACACATAAAAAGAATTTAGTGTTTGTAAGGGACTGAATTCAAAGTGGAAAATAATTTATTTTATATATACATATGTCTATGTACGAGAAAACACAGACTAATTACATCAAATGGATTTGTTTAATTTAATCACAAAATTCTTTAAATTTAATTATTTAGTCTAATACAAATCTTAAACTATGTTCATTCAGAAGATATAGTTGGACAAGATACATTTTAAAAAAATGTAAAGCTACAATTATGGTAGTGGGAAATATTAGGACAACAATATTTCTAATTTTGATTTTATCGTATAACATTACATTAAAAAAATTGTGAATGTGAAAAATTATTTAGCGCTATAAAAATCAAAACACACTTCAGACGTTTGTTTTTCTATGTAATACAGTAGTTTTCTGTGTTAAACAGATCATTCTGGCCTGTAGGAAGGAAAATACACTGATTTCATTTTTTAAAAAAGGTAGAAATCCACCATTAGCAGAAAAGGAGCATCCCTGTATAACGTATAGCGAATGAGACATTGAAAGTTAGCGGCCGAAGCAAAAAATTTAGTCGTCACATGGCGACTGTGAATCTGCACCTATACATAATAGGTATAGATCACAGGGCCAAAACTAGCCTTTTTTGTACCCGGGGCAAACATGGATTTTGGCGCTCCCCCCCCCCCCCCCCCCCTCCCTCTTCTGTAAAGTATATTTACAAAGATAATTTTATTAATTTTCTAATAGCCGACTTATTTTAAAATTTAAAGTATGTAATCATAAGACATGTTATTCTGAACTACGTAATCTACAATGGCGGGTCCAAAGGGGAGGTCACGGGGGTCCTGATTCCCCTCTGAACACCAACAAAAATTTTCTAAAGAGCATTTTTAAAGTGAAATATATAGTAGAGTCCCGATTATCCAAGTCCTGCTTAAGTGAGTTATTTTCTTCTGATGGATTGATGGCTTCCATTTTTATGAAACAGCCATTATAAATGAAGTGTTAGGTAAAGATGAAAAAGCAGCTGAAAAAAAAAAAAAAAAAAAAGTCCATTTCCATTCCCTCCCATTCTGACCAGAAAATCAGAGTTCTAACTTTTTATGACTGCTCTTTCATTTTGACCTAATACTTCATTTATAATGACTGTTTCATAATAATGGACGCCATCAATCCATCAGAAGAAAATGATCTATTCCAAAAGTATAATCCTTCATTTGGCGCCGGGGCACATGCCCCCTCGCCCCCTTAGTTTCGGCCCTGATAGATCATGTCACACATTATTAAATTACCTTTAGCTCGTGACTGAGAGTTTTGGGGGCACTAAATGCATGGCTGGCAAATTTATTCCTTTTTCACTATTTTTAATAATGAAATCTTTGCCTTATTTTTGGCAGAAGTTTCTTATATTAAATAAGGCAAAAATTTCTTTTTTTAAAAATATTACTTTTGGAAGGCATGAATTTAGTGCCTAAAAAAAAAAAAAAAACCCGTCAAGAGCTGCCACCGATTATAACACTCATTTACAAAAAAGTTTAATTTATTGTTTTCATTGCTCCAAAATAATGCGTTAAAGAAGATAATGTATCAAATTTAGTGTTCCAAGAAATTAGCAATATTTGTGAAACACATGTGCTTCTTAACTGCAAAATTTATTGTTTACATCTGAGAAAAACATTATATGCATCTTCTGTATTAAAATTTTTTAGTGGCAGGCTTTTGTGATTGAACAAGGACTGCTTGCAGAATACTTTAATAATTTTACAATATAAAATTATGGCTCTCGAACTACTATTGATGAAATACAGTAATGGGGATTTAAAAAAAAATCATTAAATAAATATAGTTTATTTTAAAAAAATTAATTGAATTTTTATCAGATATACTGATTATTACTACCATACATTATATGTAACATATTTATTAGAAAAATTACAACTATTTAGATGAAGTTTTAAAATGCAAACAAAATGATGCCTTATAAACACATCAAAAATAGAGTTTGTTTTCGAAAGCTGTGCCTAACACTCTGAGACAATTTTACGATCCAAAGGGGTAATGCTGAGATGGGTATTTGCCGAAGTTCCAGTTGTATGTTGTCACTCAGCTAAACAGCCTCCGATCATCCCTATTTTGATAAAATCAAAACAGACCTGATGCATGCACAAAAGTGCAGAAGGTTTCGCTTTACGAAAACAAACAGTACCTCTGAACAAAATCATTATACAGTAGACGCCCTCAAATCCGCTCAACTTGGGACCAGAGGTTGTGCAGATTTTAGAATTTTGCAGATTTCTTGTCCTTGCTTTGTTTACAGTTTTTAAACAGTCATTTGAATGTATTTATGCAATCAAAGTTATAAAAAATCCTTGCAATATAGTAAAATATTAAAATAATTAATTACAGTAATAAACTAAAATGATAAGAAGTAAGATAATTTAAAAAATGATTAAATTATTAAAAGTAAAGATCAAGTAAATAATAATGTATAATTAAATCTGCATTATAAAGATAAGAATCATTTTCCTTGAATTATTGAATGAAACTTACCTCCTTCCTAATGGTACCTATTAATTCGCATCAAAATTATAAAGTAAGGAAGTTTTATTTCAGGTTTAGCCAGTCTTAATAGTAAAAAAATCTGGATTAAAATACATAAAAAGATTTGATAAAAAGATTGTGATTACCATTTTTTTTTTTTTTTTTTTTTTTTTTTTATCAGAAATAAATTGTACTTCCTTCCTAAAAAATCATGAGTTCAGTCATATTATAGAGAATTAATTACATACTGAAATACAAGCGGAATGATATAAAATTAAAAAATTCTGTAATTTTGCCCTTACATCTGAACTGAAAGTTTCATTGTTTACATCTGTGATGATGTTCAGATTTAACGCTGGTAGCTAGGTGGGTACCCGGGCAGATACCCACTACAACCCTGAAAATTATTGCTTGTTTTTAGCACAACATATATTTGTTTTAAATGCTTTCTCGTCACTTCTTTATATGAAAAACAAATACAGGAATAAACAGGGTTTGTTGATATATATCAATGGATATATATTTTGATATATATCATGATATATATCCAATATTTATTTTCAAAATATCAAGGTTTTTGATATTTTTGATATTTTCATTTTCATAGATTTGATATTTATTTTTTAAATGTCGTATTTCTTGATATTTTCATATCTGATATTTATTTTCAAAATATTTTCATTCAACAGAAGTGCAAGTGAAATCTCTGAACTGTTAATAAAAATTAGCCCGTCTGTAAATAATTAACTAAAAAGAATAGCTCATAAAACATTCCTACACTCCAAAAACTAGTTTTGGACTATACCTGCAGCTTTCCCATTACCATCATAAGAAATCTGTCTTTGAACAATACCTCTCTATCATGTCTCAATTCTTTTTGTAGACTGCACCTGCTAGAATGGGATAAAGGGGTTAATTGGTGATTGGATTTTAGCAAAAATATCTTAATTTTATAAGCTTTATGTTTGAAACTGAATATTTAAATGTTGAACCAAAAATTTGGTGGGATAATATTAAAGTTGAACACCCCATGAAAGATAATTTAACTTATCAGTTGTTTGCAACTTCTCCTTCAATAGATGCATTAGAATCTTTTCTAGTTTTGGTTTACTTCAGTTTAAATTGCGTAGTAGGTTAGAGAATGAAAAAGCAGACAAACTTACATTCATGTTCAAATTCTTCAACAGAAAAAAATAAGAAATAAACTTTATTTTGTATTTCAGAATTTGTTGTATTTTTATTTATTTTTTTAACTGAATTCTGTATTCTGTGTTTTAATGAGTGAAAAAGCAACTTTTACAGAAAATTGTTTGTGTTTTCAATTATTTGATCATAAATTTTGTAAGAAAAAAAAAAAAAAAAGACATTTAGAATATTCTTTCATTATGTTTTCATGCTAAATGTAATATGTTTTAGATTCTTAATTTATATTAAGTCTAAAAATATTTATAATCAGCAGTAAGCTGACAATTTTGAAAATATCAGATATATATCGAAAATATCGGATATATATCAAAATATCGGATATTTTTGATATTTTCAAAAATATCACAATATTTACGAACCCTGGGAATAAACATAAACATCGAATCTGATTTATGTCTAAAACTAAGATTGAATCAGATATGAGGAAGATGTGTTTGGTAAAGCAAGCATCATCCTTATCATTAGCAATACAACAGAATTAATAGTCATCCTAGTGCATATGTATCAATCTACACCAATATGCCATTAAGTATTGTAGCTTTTTTTTAAATCAAAACACTATATTTTGATAATGTACATATTAATAATATAGTAATAATGATACTAGTACTTTTTACGCGAATATTAATATAAAGCAGTCAATCTAAGTATACCAATTTAATAAAGTAATCATCCAGTTAAATACAGTAAAATCTGCTTAGATGGAGCACAAAAGACTGCACAAATACCTTGTTTTAGACATATTCCATTTACACAGGTTTTTCTGTAATAGCATGGAGTTTGTAACTTGGTGGTATGCGGAAGTATGAACTTCTATTCAGTGGTACATCAATCTAAAAGTTCGGGAACCCCTCTCTAGAGGGTAGCAATATTTCTACAAAATGGATTGCAGGCTCTTTTTAAGAGTAAAACTCATTGTTTACATTAAAGAAGCTGTCTGATATACAGAGAATTGCATTAAAAAGATCTTTTACTGCAACAATGCTTTTACTACTATGCGGTCCTTTGACGAAATTCCCATTTATCTCGTGATCCTTTGATGAAATTCGTGTTTTTTTACAATCCTTTAATGAAGTTAGTGTTTTATCTGCGATCTTGTGTCAAAATTCGTGTTTTTTTCAACATGCTGTGAAAAAATTTGTGTTTTTTCGCAATTATCTGACAAAATTTGCATTATTTCCGCGATTCATTGACGAAATTCCAGTTTTTTGCGGCCTTTGGCTAAATTTGCGTTTTTTTCCTGTGTGTTTAATCAATCCTTTGGCGAAATTCACATTTTTAACCAATGCATTGACAAAATTCCTGTTTTTCGGCATTCCTTTGACAAAATTCGTGTTTTTCAGCGATCCTGTGATGAAATTTGCATTTATTTCGTGATCCTTTGGTGAAATTCGCATTTTTTTTTATGATCCTTTGGTGAAATTATTGTTTTATCTACGATCCTGAGGCTAAAATTCGCACTTTTTCTGCAATAGTGTGACAAAATAGTGTTTTTTTCCGCCATCCTGTGACAAGCGTTTTTTCGCGATCCTTTGACGAAATTAGTGTTATTTCGTCATCCTTTGGCGAATTTTGCATTTTTAACGACATTAGTGTTTTATACTCGATTCTGTGGTGAAATTCGCGCTTTTTCTTCGATCTTGTGACAAAATTCACATTTTTTTCACAATAATCTAACGAAATTTGAGTTTTTTCTTGATCATTTGACGAAATTCATGTTTTTTTTTTATCTTTTGGCAAAATTTGCGTTTTTCACGATCCTTTAACGAAATTCATTATTTTCTGCAATAATTTGATGAAATTCGCGTGTTTTCCACGATGCAGTGACTAAATTCATGTTTTTTCTGAGTCCTTTGACGAACTTCGCGTTTTTTTCATTATCCCTTGGTGAAATTCGCTTTTTTCCGATATATATATTTATTTGGTGGGCAGGATGATCGGGGCCGTTTGCCCCCCTGCCCACTTCTGTACCCGAAAACTTTCGGTTTTCTGTTTGTTTGTATTTTCCGCAAAAACTGCCATAAAAAAGTTGGATTTATATATTTTTTTTGGAGGTGGGGGGGGGATCAGCGTGATTATCCCCCCCCCCCCCCTGCATCTACCATAGGGACCTGCTGGATTCGCACCTGCCATAGGGACACTAAATGGTAAAAAGTGACTATTAAGAAATTGTCAGCGGCTACCTTCCTACAAGGACAAAATATTTTTTTTTCAAGAGAAAAACATAGAAACTGCCTAATATTAATAAAATATTGGTTGAAGGTTTTTCCGGTGCGAGGCCCTGTGCGGCCGCACCTGTCGCACACCTGTAGGGACGCCTCTGTCGGTATGAGGTAAAGGACAATGCAATAACTTTGAAACGAAAGATGTTTGTACTTTCACTGAAAAAAAAAATTAACAACATGTAAATATACATTTTTTTTTTTTTAAAGGAAGAAAAAGACGAGGTTTGTAGTATAAATTTGGCGCCCCCTCCGCGCCTGGGGTGACTGCACCATTCGTACAGCCCTGCTGAGACATATGTAAATCTGACAGCATAGCAAATTGGATTAAGCTTTCAACCTGGTCAAGTTATGCTAATATATTATCATGGTGCAAGAAGTTCGTCCAAGCGAAGACTGACAAAATTTCTGAGTATTAGGAATAACCAAATGTAAATAAGGAAATGCAAATAATTAATTTCAAATCCATCTGCTCGCAAGAAGTACACAAATAAATATAGATTATCTATCACTTGAAAGTGACAGCACTTCGCACTCAGGAATTTGCGTTTGTTATCAAAGATAGGTGGCGCTTTTAGACCTGCTAATGTTTGTAAACAGTTCCACGTGAACGCGGTTATCACTGCTGGCTTTCGCGTGTGTCTTGTGTTTGCCTCGTGTGAATTGGTTACTTGTGGAATAAATTTTTTGCTTTTTTAAGTCTCTTAATGGAAAATCGGCTTACTTTAGTATGTTTGTAATGTAGGGTGTAAGAAAACATAAGTACTATTATTATTATTATTAAAAATGGATTTTTATGTTTGTTTTTCTGTGTTAACCTTTTATGTCCCGACGATATTTTAAAGTACCATTGAAATTTCTTTTCATAAAATTCATTTAATACATCGATTAGTAGTAATACAGTTTAAAATCAGCTATAGATACATTATTTTATCTTGTTTTGAAATCATTATTGGTTGCACAAAACAAAAATATTTTTAAAAGGATGATTTCTTTTGCCTTTGCATCTTTTCAGTTTTCTTGACGTTAAAAGATTGGGGGGGGGGGGGGGGGAGAGTTTCAGTTCGGAAATATTTCTATTGTAAGAACATTATATTTGTACATTTCCTAACTCTACAAAATACTAAAAAACATTTTTTAAATAAAAGATTTGAGTGGAGTTATAAATATTGCACAAAATCTCAATAAATTCAAATTTAATTAATTTTATTTGGCAAAATCCTTTTAAAATTTATTAAATGATTATGTAAATCTTCTAATATAGTTTAAAAAATTCACGAAAATGCTTTAGAAGATGAAATTTTCATGAATTCATAATTTGGGACATAAAGGGTTAATCGCCGTCAAAATTGTAGGTTTTTAAAACAACCAAACCGGTAATTAGGATATTAAAGAATATTTTTATCGTTAATTATTAAAATAATAGATAATAATTGGATAAATAATAAAAACGATAAATAAATAATTTCATTAGGTAATTTAATGCATGAAATTAATAGAATTCTTAGAATATAACAAATAAAAGAAATTCATGGCAGTTCTTTATGTATTTGTAATTTGTAAAATTATTGCAGTTGCATAATTCTAAGCTGATGCAGATATATGTGCATTACCAACAAAAATAATAATAATATCTGTTAATTCATACATATACAGAGACTAAATATAATCATATTAATGGTTAGTCATACTTTCTATCAACATTAACTACCCAAAATATTAAAGTAAAAAAGAAGAAGAAAGACATTTAGAATATATTAGTTTTCATGCTAAGTGCATTATGTTTCAATTTCTAATTTGTATTGACTCCGAAAATATTTATTTATAGTCATCGATAAGTTGACCAATTTGAAATTATCGTGATATTTATTAACCTTGATTGGAACGTAGCTCTTCCAATTAAAAAGCAAAAAAGTTTTGTTACTTTTCATCTTTTATCAATTGCTTTCTTTGATATGTTGTGCTAATCCAAAAGTAGAAAATATTTTATAAACTTTTACTGAAGTAGTTCTTCCTAAACATTTTTATACTAATTAGATTTTTTTTTTACTTTTTTCCATTCTCTTACTATAACTGTATAACAGATGTTATCATTCTGTAATTTTCTTTTACCTGAAATTTATTATGTATTTATTTATAAAAAACAAATAAGAATCTTTTATTTATTTATTTTATTTAATCTAGAAAAAATTATTTTATTTGTTGTGCTTATTTTCTATAAAAGAGTGAATAATTTGATTATTCAAAGAAAGTTTTTATGACGATGACCAGATTTAATTAAAGTTTTAAATGAAATGCTTTTTAAACCTGGTAACATCTATTTTAATATATTTTCACATCATTAAAAAAATATTTTAATCCATTATTTTTTTTAATAATCTGATTTAAATCACGATTAAATTTGAACAAACTGTCAGCCTCAACAAGACATCAGATTTTCTGCTGATCAAAGTTTTGTTGCTGTTTTTAGAGACGACAGGTATTTTATTTTTTTCATTTGGAAATAAATGAAAGCTTAAATCGGGATTTCTCGATTATCTAGAGTTGCATTGGGGCACATAACAGCATGTATTATCTTTTTTTTTTTTTTTTTTGCAGTTTTATTCATATTTATTAAGAATTAAAAATCCCAAATGATATTTGACTCACGGTAAGTAATGCTAACGTGATGAAAGAAGCAGTGGTACCCTAGATCGCTAGAGGGCGAGTTTTTTGTTACAAACGCGAATAACTAAATGTAAATATGGAAATATAAAATAATTAACTTCAAATCCGAAAGGAAACAACGACTTAAAACACTAAATCCATCGTTATAGCATAATTTGTAATTTCTGCTCGCTACACAAATAAACATGGATTATCTATCTACTGAAAGTCACAGCCCTTCGCGCTCATTGGCGCGATGTGATGACGTCAAACCTACTCATTACGAGGTTAATGTTAGCCTCACACTCACTAATCACAGACGAGAAAATTACCAAAGATTAATGGTTGACTGGGCATTAACGGAAACGAAAATGTCAAAAATAAAATGAGTTTTCCCAGATAAAAGATATGTCTTATCCAACTCATCTTAATCAGATTAATGTTGTATATCAATTTAAAGAAAATCATTAGAACCGTTTTCCAGATTTTGACATTAGGAACTTCTTGCATACCGTTCCGTCGCATTCACTTTAAAAATGGCTATTTAGATCTCAAATATATACTGCACGTAGAAATGTAAAAATTTCAGAATAGAATTAGACTGGAGATATAAGACTGTTCTAAAAAAATCAGAACAATAGGACTTATATCTGCTGAGTTATTAAAAGGCAGCTTTTAGCGTTTTCTTTGATGTCGAGTTAGCCGTATATATGAGTTCCGCCATCTACGAATTCTACGATACGATTTTAGGCTTAAGGCTGCGTCACTCGGAATACTACCGTCTTCCATGATATGTAATCAAAATTTTACGTTTTTAAAGAATAAAAATAGTCATAACTAAAAGTATTACCATTGTCAGTACTTAAAAGTAGATAATTTTAAACACACATATTTGATTAGTTCCTTTACCAAATTTTATGACAATCCATACATACTTTCCCAAGATATGCACACAATGGCTCATGGAGTAAAAAAGGAGCTATTTTGAGTTTCAACAATACACAAATTCTTTAAAAGGCCAATAAATTTCTAATGGTAGTATATTACAAAGCACAATCTGTTTGATCAGTACCCAAAATTTCTTGTCTATACATAAAAAGATTTCGTATATAGACTAATTAAAATTTTGGTTTAAAAGGTACAAGACCCATAAAATTAGTCTTAACAATTAAGTTAGTTTTAACAATTTGACGTTTATTGCTTTTACACTGCTACTGGGCATTGCGTTACACAAATATATCATTAAAAGTTGTTATCTGCGCTTTAAAAGTCGATAATAGATAGAGAACGTCGCCCCTGTCATTATGTATGTCCAAACTGTGCCTATCCTTAAGGATTAATATCTTGGCTAATTACCAAAGATTTTTTTTCAAAAATCATTATTAACAATGCTTTTTATACTTCTGCTGTGATAAGTACCTCCAGCGCTCCTCAACAACTTTGTTGAATGCCTGCAAATTGAAATTTGTGTGTAACGAAAAAATGCACTTTTCTCAAAACTATGTGACCTTGGGTAATCGCTTTAATTTTCCTGCAAGGTTTATGTTAACATCTACTACCTCTAATTTTTTCATAATTTTAGTTTCAGTAGATTCGGAAATAGAAGGGAGTGGGTGTTTGACATATTTTTGCAGTACCTTTTCGACAATATCTCTGAAAATATAACACCTAAAATTTAAAAAAATGTATTTTAGAGTTCAGCCATATGAAAGCTTTCACACGATACCCCATACGATATACAAAGAATTTTTTTTTTTTTTCAAGTAACTTAATTAGCCCCTCCACAGTTTTACTAAATATATTTGTGAATGTTTAATAATCTGTAACTATGTGGGTCAATAATCTTTATTGCTTCCCCCAATTTGAACTTTCCATGTTCCATAGTTTACAAGTGGAGTAAAATGGGTGTGACAAACACAGAAGTGATCTTATAATGGTTCCATTTTTACTTTTTAAGTACGGAACCTTAAAAGTTATGTAATTTGAATGTTTATTTCAGAATCATGTTTAGTTAAATTTAAAAAATCTTGATTTTTCAGGAAATGATAGATGAAGCTGACAGAGATGGTGATGGTGAAGTGAACCAGGAAGAATTTCTTAGAATAATGAAGAAAACATGTTTGTATTAAAAGTGATTTTTTAATTTTCAAACATAATGTATATAATACACATCATATTTCTAACTAAACTGAGGAGGAGCAGAAATTTTGTCTGTTAATGTGCATCCATATTTGTACAATATTTTTTTCCTACAGGTTTTATATTGAGTGATGAAATGGCTTTTCTGTTGCATTTTGTAATAATGAACAATTATTTAGCATTTATGAAGCATTTATTTTTTTAATATACTTTTTCAAGTATTATATTTCATATTAAGTTGTTATTTGATATAAAATCACATATCAAGTGTAAAAGTCATACAATAATGATATTTTGTTTTGTAAATGAAGTTTTATTTGTACATAACTTAATTTTCTATATTGTTATTATGCATTCTAATAAAGCTATTATTATGGCTTCATTATTTTTCTGTTAGAATCTCTTCTAAAATTTTTCCACCGGTACCAAATCTTTTATAAAGTTACTTTTTTACATGTGTATAGAGAAGAAAAAAAAACATATACATGAGGATGTATCATTTTCCAAAATTGTTCATATAAATTATTGTTTAAAAAATGTATAAATCAATTGATGAAATGACAATTTGGATATTAGCAAAATATTTTATATTATTAGCACACTTTGATTGTTAATTTTCATTTAAAATGAACTGGTTAACATGTAATTAGACTGTTTCAAATTTTATTTAAGTATTTTTCTGTATTTTTTAATATTGCTTTCTCAAATTTATAATGTTCTAATTTATCTCTTTTGTACTATTTTTTTTTTTTCATATTTTATCTTTTTAAATCTACAGTAGATCATAATAATAAATTGAAAGTTTGTTAATAAAAATATTTAAAAACATTAGTTATTATTTAAAAATATTTCTCAAGCTCTTAACTCTTGAATTAGATATCTTACAAATTACAGATATTTTCCAGAGCATTGTGTCAATTTGACTTATGTAAAATAAACATGTTTTTAACCAAAAATTTTATTTCAAAAATGATATTAAATAAGAACCACAAAGAAACCAGAGACAATTTATATTATTATTTTTTTTTTCTAGTTCAAAACGTATTTATTTACTATAAAGAATATTGGTACAATGCTCTGGAAAATATTGGTACATTAGCAGTTATGGAATTATAATGAAATTCTATTTAAGTATTCTTGCTCAGCCAAATTCTAGTGAAATTTTCTCTAGATCATAAATAAGCCAATATTGTTGTGTTTGTCTAAATTTATTATTATATTTTAGGGGTAAAAATTCATATTCTTCCTTGAAATTTTTACATTTTGTTTATATAAATGTTTATGAAAAGTATTTTATTTTTGTATTAATAAGGATTCTTTTAAATGTGTTAATTGTGTTGGAAATTTCTAAGTTCTTTTAAAAAGAATTTTAAATTATACAAAGACAGAGACTTTTTGTCATTTTATTTTTCTATTAATTTCTTCCTTTTCTTATTCTCTTTGCAAGATATTTTTATAATAAAATTGTAAAAATATTTTGGTAGTGTTATGTTTGCTTATAAAATAATAACCATTTCTTTTCATTATAATAATATTTTATAAAACTTCTTTTAAAAATTTTATAACCTAATATTATTAATAAACTATTATACTGTACAAAATATTCCTTTTGGTATTAATATACTCCTTTTAATTGTTAAAGTTTCTCGATTAAATAACAAAATTATTTAAAATTTAAATTTTATAATTTGTTTAAACTTCAAATTATACAACAAATTAAAATACCTTAAAATAGTGTTACTAGAAGTTTATACTGTTTAGTTTGTTTTGTACATGAAAAATGTTTTAAAGTTTGAGAATTGAAATTTTTTTTTTCATTTTCTAAATTTAAAACACAAAATGTTTGTGAAACATTAAAAAAGTAATTTTATTTAATTTTCAAAATGTCTTATTTTTAAGTTCTGAATACTCTTGAATTTGATTTTGAAGTATAAACCTTAGAAGAATCTTAAGGTTTCTTTAGCATATAGAGTAAGTAAAATATTTTAGAATGAAATAAATTTTACAAGCAGTAACATAATTTTTATTATGATTATTCTTTTTTCATATTAAAATAAACACTTGATAAGGGGGAAATTTTCTTCAGTGTTTTTCCCAATAAATTGATTGTCATATTAATTGGATTTTTGTCCTTTAGAAACTTTTAAACTTTTTAGTTGTTTCTAGTTATATAGATAGGTTAAAAAAGCTTATGTAAATTTCAAAGATTATTTTTGCTAAGAAATGGCATAAAAAATATTTATATGTCTCTTTATGAAAAATATTTTCCTGTTCTATGTATAGCTGGATTCATAGGAAAATTTTTCTATGAAGGTTACATTTTTGTTATCAACTTTTACACATTTCATTTATGTACATCTAATTATGTGTTATTCAAATTTAAATAAAAGGTACATAGTCCAAAAATTCTCAGACATCTCTCATATTTAGGACTAAATATAACCAGGACTAAACTAGCTTAGAGCCTCACTTGTCCTGTATCTGCCTTCGTTTTATTTGTTCGTTTGGATAATTTTTAATAATGCCCAGAATCTATAAACAGAATAAATAAAAGCATTTTTGTTAAGAAATTTTACTGGCATACAGTTACACTGTTATTATTGTTACAGTTATTACTGGTATACACTGATATTAGTTATTATAGTAGATATTTATCACTGTTACACAACACAATAATAATAATAAAAACAGCAAATCAAAATAGTGATTATTTCACAGTATTACTAGGCACAATTATGCTTAACAATTTCTTCTGTTAATGGTTTCATCAACAAAAAGGCAGCCCTCTCTAAAGTATTTTAAGGCATATTTATGAATGGAAAGAAAAGTTGATGGTATTTTGTGAGGTCTTAATAATAAAATCTTTTTAATTTTTGGGTAAGAATTATATATATATATTTTATAATATTAAATTATGTAAGTGTATATACTTTTATAAATATGCATTTCTGCCAAATTTTGTCCAAGATTACTTTCTTTCAAGTGCCATACTTAAAAAAGTTTCATTTGTTGAATTATATTTTTTCACCATTTACATTATATAAGTATTTTTAAAGTGTCAATAAAGTTTCAAATATATAATATGTTTTCTTTTAAATCACATCAATGTGTATTGTGTTTGAAATACTTATATTTTATTTTCTAAAACATTTGTTGTTTCATGTGTAAATGCTTGCATTTTAATTGAAAATCTAAATTAATCTAGCATTTAGTTTTTAAAAAAGTTTCAAAAGAAGTTTGTTCAATTAAAAGTTTGAATTTATTTATTCGTGTAATAATCTGAATAATCTATATATATTTCAGCTCTACATTATTAAATTTTTATTTCATAAAAGTTCATTTCAAAAAATAATATAAATGTTTTCTGTTTTATTATTGATTGAAAAAAAAATTATTATTAATAAATGAATGATTGGTACTTCCTTTTAATAATGGCGTCAAAAGAATGGCTTTTCTGCATTGGCAGAAAGAGAGAGAGAGAAAAAAAATTACCAATACTTTCTTCATTTATGAAAACAAATTGTTCAATATTTACTCTATCTAATGTTACTTATATGTTCTGAACCTTTTACCTAAGATAAGGAATAATTTCTTTAACTCTCTAAGCAGCTATCTCAAATTTTTCCATTTCTCAAAAGCAACTTACTTCTAGAGAAACTTATTTACAATAGATTTTTGTTATAAAAATTATCTAACATGAAAGAATATGAAAAATAAATTAGCACAAAGCTTTGAAGAAGAAATTTAAGTTAGCTCGAGTTTTATTAGCATTTTTATGAAAATGTAGAAAACCCCCTCAAACCCTGAGGGGGTTAATGTATTGCATAAATAAGAAATATAATATTGCTTGTAAAACCAGTTAGCAGTATAAATACATAGCCTTTTTTATGCAATTGTTGATTTTTCATTTCCACCTTTTACAATGTGCAGTTGCATGTTTTGGCCATTTTCACAGATTCTTTTACAAGGTGTAATACTTTCTTGCATATTTTACCACTGATGACAAATTGTAAATTGTAAACATATTAGAAATCTTACAAAGGAGGAAAAAAAAAAGCAGAGACAAATTTCATGAACTGAAGAAAATGTATTCATAAATAAGAAATATAATACTAATTGTAAAACCATTAAACCAACAGTACGAACACATATCTTCTTTTTTATGCAATTGCTGATTTTGCATTTCCAGCTTTTCCAATGTTACAGCCATTTTCACAGATTCTTTTACAAGGCAAAATATCTTTTTCCAGTGATAATAAATTGTAAATAGCAAACATGAAATGTTAGAAAGGAAAAATAGCTGGGACAAATTTCACTAGCTGAAGAAAAGTAAATTATATATGCAGGTTATAATTTTTGCTTTTGGTTACTGTTTCATCTTTGTGTCTATTCATAAAATTTTACAAGTTGCATTTCTTAAAGTCTGTGTTATGCCAAGACCACTTAAAAAAAGGAAGTTCCAAATAAATAAGTAAACATTTATGAAATGAATACATTTGTAAATAATTATGTTTGGGCTACTTAAGTCATTTATATGCCATTATGTCACTTATGCCATATTATCATATTTAATTATATTTTTTGAAAATCAACTACATATTGCTGTATCTGAAACAAAATTTAATATTTACTTGTTTCTACTTTAAGATTTATGTAACCTGTATGAGGTTGTTTTTATCCAAATTTATGTCTACAATGTTGGTTTTCTGTACATGTTTAAGTGATCAATTTCTTATTTCATGGCATCCCACTTAATATTGTATGTTAAAATTTCGTTTAGGTGTGTAAGTCATCTGAACTCTGCTATATTGTATATCATGGTTATTGAATTGCATACAAGAATATTAAGCTGTACATATCCATTATAAATTATTTGTATGATATAGAATATATGAATATATTTTGAAATTGAACATATCTGAATATTTTGTATTGTAGTTTCATTAAGAAAATTTCATTGTGTGACACTGTGCACCAAAATAAATAACTTTTATATATAAATAGGAAGAAATCATTAGTTTAATTTTATTATTATTATAGGATGTCTCATAATTCCTTTCTTAGTTTGGAAAAGTTATTCGTAAAAAAAAAATACTATGAATATAGCAGAAAGCTTCATACCATCATTTAAAGCATCACTTCAAGGTATCTTAAGCTGTTCAGTGCATCCAAATTCCATTCAGTTCAAGCAACAGTTCAGTGCATCCTTGGTCATGTGGCATACTACTTTTCTAAAATCAAGTCCTTGCCATGCTCATCACAACATCTCAAGTTCAACTCCAGCAAATTCATGTATGATTCTTCCTCATAATTCTGCTAAATCATCTGACATAGTGGCACAAACAAATGTTCTATGATATAACACCATAAGAAATAATCACATGGGGTTTAATCAGATGAGTGAGTGAGCCATAGAAGAACAGGATTGTCATCTTGAACACAACCAATCCAATAATAAAACACTTGAAGTGATTGTTTATATGGTAGTATGAAACTTTCTGCCATATCCGTAATATTTTTTTAAAAGAATAATCTTTTTAAACCCCATAAAGAATTATGAAACACCGTGTATTATTTTGTCAAACCAATTGTTATTTTGTCAGTGTTATCATTGTTACATTGCAAAATGAAATTTCATCTTCACATCCATTTGGGATTGATAGCAAAAAGTACCTGCTGATCTATAATGGAGATTTTCTTTCTTGAAGGCATGGTAAAGTCCCATTAAATTATCTGCACTATCAGGTGCATTTTCGTTCATCAGGAGTTCAAATAAACTTTAAAAGGTTGACCAAAACATAATGAATAACATACATGCATTCTTTAACAATAATGCATTTATTGATAGTGTAAAGCATATATATGTAAATGTAATTAAATTGTTAATGGAATTTACAGATCGATCATAGCCATTTTATAAATATTAAAGTTGATTAAATATGCACATAAGTTGGTTGCCTCAGTTAAAAAAAATCTTACAGAATAATTCTAAAATAAACTATACTAAAAGAAATATTACCTACATAATATGTATTATTTTCTATACATTTCTGTAATTTGCCCAAAAATGACTTATTTGTGATTATTTACAGCAATTCTTCTTTAAATAATTTTTCTTTCAGCCTTGAGATCCCTCTGTCTTTTGAACAAACACAGGTGATGTGCTCAGGTTTGTGGTTATTAATTTTAAAAGACTATCTAAAAAAATATTTAAAAAATGACTCTAGTAAACCAGAATATGGAAATTCACAACTCAAAAAATGACTCTACTTCATTTTTACTATTAACAGATTTTTTTTTTTTCTATCATCAACTGTGTTGCAAAGTCACAATCATGTTGTGTATACTTGCTCTCTGAGCTTTCTAATTTCCTAAAATGCATTGTACATTTTTTACATGAAAGTTACTTAAAAATTATCAGTGTTTTATAAATGTTTTAAAAATTATGTTATTGACTTTTTATTGAATTTGTGTTTTAATTATCAAGAGTCTGGTCATATATGTTAAATATAATTGTCATTTTATTAAATGTTGATATTTGTAATCTGCAACACTATCTAATAAACATGTCTTATTACAGTTTTTTTCATTTATTGTGTTGTAAACATAGAATAAAATTATCACGATTATTATATCAATATTCCTGCTTTTCATTGCAAATTAAAAAAAACACACAAAATGTACTCGCAAAAATACTGCATTTAATTATCCAGAATTTTGAAACAAAACCTTTTTCCCATGTAGAAAGTAAGAATTTGTCGTAGAAATACAATGAATTACTTGAAATATAGCCCAGTGGTTAGGGGTTTGAATTCAGGATTAATTAGGGGAATGCTGGAAATTGTTTTAATCCCTTCAGTTTAGGTCTAGAATGAATATGCTATGTTATCCCCCTCGTACTAGGTGAGCGTTAGGAAATATGTACAGATTTATAGTCAAAAAACACGTTTTTTTACATACCATAACAGCAGTGTTGGGCACGCTCACAGAAAAAACGAACTAGTTCAAAATCAAACTCAATTTCTCAAAAATGAGTCAAGTTCACGTTCAAATTCAAAATTTTTCAAACGAACTCGTTCAACTCAAACTCATCTATGAAAGTGAGCGAAGTTCACTAAAAACTCGTTTTTTTTTTTGGTAATGTACTAGGGGATTCTGCCCCCTTTGAGCTATGCTCGCCAATATCCGTTCAGACACTGCAGACTAGAGGTCTTCATGGGCCGAAATTTCCGGGCCCGGGCCCGGCCCGTAGAAAAAAATCATTGGCTCGGCCCGGTCTGGTCCAATAAAAAACTTAAAAGTTTGGCCCGAGCCCGACAAAAAAAGTTAAAATCTCGGCCCGAGTGAATGTCTACAAAACATTGATTTTTACGTCTATATGGTTAAAAATTTATCTCGTACGAGGAGTAGAGGTCTGCACGGGCCCAGGCCTCGCCTGAGGCCTGTACCCGGCTCCGCCCGCGAGCCGGGCCGATAAAAAAAATGATCCGGCCTTGCGGCTCGATATAAAAATTTAGACGAAATTGATAAAATATGAGCTATTTTCAATGAACATGAATTTCGCGAGAATAAGTATAAATGTACGTGACGAGCCGATGCTACTTTGACAAAATCAATTCAGAAATGTAACATGTCCAGCGTAGACAGCAGCATCGGACTGTTACATGGTGTCTGACTTGGGCTTCATTGTTTTTTTCCTCAGACTCGTGCTGGGCCGAGATCAGGCTTGCATATTTTTAACATTGTAGAGCCAGACCGGAACTGGGCTTAATTGCTCTCAAGATGTGTAGGGCAGGCAATATGTTTTATGAAAATATTAATAGCGATAATGAACTTCTGTTAACTTAATCTTTGGAAATATACCTTATGGTGGTTCTCAAATTCACTGCTCAACAACATGAAATTTTTACACATTTTCTGACTAATTTTTAACTGCAAAGGCATGAAATTGACAAACCTGACCATTGAAGGCATTTGGTATCGAATAGCATTTTCCATTTTTGATAAATAAATTACTTGTCGAGTTATAAGAGTCAACGTAGTTGCAGGTTTTTCTCCTTTCCAGTGCTGTCGCTTCCGGAAACTGGATTCAAAACGCTGACTTTGATAGTGTTTTCTCAAAGATATATTACTTTTATGAAAAAATGGATAACGCCATTCGATTAGTACATAGTTTCTGAATAAGAACTCCTGACAATTTTATGCGTTTCCGAAAAGAAATGAATTCAGAAATGTGTCAGAAAGTAGCTCCTTTGGATTTGAGAAAAGCCTTAATCCTCAATAAATGACTGAGAAATATTTTCACAAACCTACTTTTTATTATACAGCTTCAAAAGTTATGATGTTTTTAATCCTCTTTTTTTTCTTCTATTCTAAAGTACAATAATCTTTTAATGAATCCATATTTGAATGTTGAAACGTCTAACAAAACTAAGTAATCATTAAATTTGCTAATGTGTATTTTCTGTCTTGCTCAAACATCGTAATTTTAAAATATACTGTAAAATTATCCTATAAATATGTCTGCTGTATTCTTTAAAGGAATCTTAATTATATGTCGGTCCAGATCGAGCCGGGAATGTTTTCACTGATTTATGTACGTGCCAGGCCGTGAACAGCGAAAATATAAACGGGCCGCGCTCGGACCGAACTTTTAAATTTTACACCGTGTCGGGCCCGGGCCTGGAAATTCCGGCCCGTGCAGACCTCTAACGAGGAGTTCTGAACAGAAATATTTATCTGAACTTTTTTTTTCATGTTTATAATCTTCACTTTTATAGAAGTGCCGCAGGCTGCGATATTTTTTTTTTATTATTGAATCTCTATTTCTTGTACGTAAATTTTTCAGTTATCATTAATATTGTTAATCCATATTCCATGCATGTTAAAAATCTGCAAAAATGCTATAAAGTAAATTTTCTAAGATGGAATTGCATCGAAAAAGAAAAAAAAAATGCGTTATAGACAAGATCCCTTCTTAGCAAGTGTAAATATATTATATATTTTTTTCTTACGTATTAGTATATTATTTTTGTATGGATCAACACGTTTTTCAGTTTAAAACCGAGTTCCGTCATAGGCAGTTTTCACACGTTTTATGAAATTTTAATTTAACTAAACTTTAATAAGCGTGGAAATATTACTCTTTAAAAAGAATAAATTTTAATGTTCAAGTGTAGAATAATGGCATTTTAAAAATGCATGCATTTTTTGCAAACATTTTTGGGCCAGGCCTAATTTTACTGACCTTTGAATAGACCAACCAGGTCACTCTGAGACAATGATTTTCATACGGGCTGAAATAAAACTAGGACTGAAAATTTTGGGACGTGAAGACTAGGAATGAAACCAGTCCCGTCTCTGTACAAAAAAATAAACTAGGCCGGTCCGAGCCTTCAGAAAAATATATGGACTGGGACCGGCGCAACCCGAAAAAGAGTGGAGACTAGACCTGGCCCGAGTGCCGTGAATGAAAATCGGCCCGAGCCCGACCCGCAGGCCGACCCGTGCAGACATCTACCGCAGACTCTAAAAGCAGGCTAATTTCATCGGCTTTAAAAAGATTTCGGCAGATGAAATTATAATTTAAAAAAAAAAAGTGCCAATCTCCCTGTCAATGGGTTTCCATTCATTTCCTTTTGATCGGGAGAATTTTGAGTCAGTGCAAATCACATGCTATTCAGAGATACAATGGCTGTTTTCGTCTTTGATTAAATAAGATCAGTTAATCATTTGAAAAAAAAAAAGCTAATGCAAAATGAATTTATTAAAAAGAGTCTTTTCGCGGTATTTTTTAAAAATGCTATAAGAAAGTTCTTTTAAATAAAACATTTTAAATGTATCGTTTTAAATCTGACGCGATTTTCACCAAAGTTTTCTTTCTCTTTTTAATATTCACGTGAAAATACTTTTGTTGCTAGAAAGGAAATATTTTTATTTGCGCTACCTTAGAATTGGCAGCAATAGTTTAAAAGATCATCTGGAAATGTGAAATGTCTCGTGTAAATATATTTTAAATTTGGAACTGTTTGACATTATTATTATTTGGTCACTTTAAATGTGACGTAATTCCCTTCATTTATGACTTTTAATACATATTATACATTTATTATTTTACAATTTTCTTTCTCTTTTAAAATTCACGAGTAAGTATTTTTATGACGTAATCTTCAATATTTTCCCTTTTTAATGCATAATCAGTTATCCTAAGTTAAAAACTTTTTTTTTTCTGTTTATAATAGTCACGTGTAAGTAAATTTTTAATCTGAAGGAAATATTAGTCTTTGCGTTGTTTTTAAAATTGGCAACAGTTTAAAATAATACTCTTTTCTGTATGTGAAAAATATCTCTCAAAATGCTGAAAATTTGAATTTAAAATGGAAGTAAATCCTCAAAAAATTAGTCAAATTAAAATAAAAAAGCACTCTGCACACCAGAAACTTCGAATGTATGTCCTAAAAAAATGATTAAATTCCTATATAGTGTTCCCGCTAGGCCATTTTTGAAGGGCGCGGAGCGCTGCCCTTTTAAAATTGTGTTCTTCCCCAGTCAAATGTGCCCAGCGACCGGTCATGTAAATTTTCCTCGTTCCACGAATTTTGAGAACACTGTCACCACTGCTTCAGAAACATCCTGTTTCTTCCCAACAACTTGTCATAGCTTCTAGCTAAATTACGTACACATCCCCCCCCCCCCCCCCTTCATCTAATGGTGGGTGGTAACTCTGGGTGGCCACAGAAATTGGCCCAAAACACAGAGGAAATAAGAAACTCTATGGGAAGACAGGTACTGGACAATTGCGTTGTCCTGTAGCTATTGTATCCTGTTCCTTGCATTGTGATACTATCGCTCAAATCCAATTCTGGTTGCTTAAAAAAAAAGAAGGAAAAGTCTTTTTTTATATTCGTCAGTTTTCTTCCCACGGCTATTGCTATGGGCAAGATTGTGCATAGGTCATACAAGCACGAAAAATAAAAGCATAAAGTACATGTGTGAAGCGACAAACAGTGGAACAAAAAAAGGTTATTTTAAATGATATTTTACTTCCCGCCTATAGTGATAAAACCCCTAGGCCCTACTTCTTTCTTTTATCGTCAGAAGTAAAAAAAAAATACCATGTGAAAGTAATCTAATTTGGACGTTTACCCGGATAAGAAAGCGAACATAATGCGAGAGAGGTAAGCGAAAGCGAAAGGATAATCAGTAAAAGTATCCAACCTTTTGGCTACTTCGAATCACATCTGAAAAAAAGCCACACAAGCATTGAAAGTACTAATAATAGTATGGTTAGCCCAGCATACTTCTTTTAGGGGGCCCATGCAAGGAACAATTTCGGGGTCCTGCATTTTTATATTTAAAAAAGTCCTTCCGGCCAGTGCCGGGAGGAAGAGGTAGCTTTCATAATCCTTATTTTAAAAAAGCCAACTTATATCATGCAAACACACGAAGCTCAATTTAGTGGAAACCGAATATAGGAGATTCAATACTAATTTTTATCAATATAATAAATGAGAATTTCGCGAAATTAGTCAGCTTTATCCAAGCTGCTTTTCTTTAAAGTAACTTATATTTGGCTGCCAAATTCGGCAATTTCTTAAAGTGCCTGTCATTTTAAGACAACATGGTGGATGAGGCTAAGCAGTGAACTTGGTCGAGACCTTAGTAATTGCTGTGCACATGCTCACTCACATCGGAATCGGTTAATATATAGGAGTGCTGTCGCATGCAAAAAATCTGATTTTTCAAAATGTCACCCACAATAGAAATTGAAACTGCTATATCTGAGCCATTTTTTAAGGTAAAGACAAACAAAAAATGCTCCTGAATCCTTATATCAAGATCAAATACTTAAGAAAGAAACCTTTTTCAATTTCTATTTTTTTTGCACCTCACTTTAAATATATATATATATTTTAATTTAATGGCCGCCATTTTGAAACAAGATGGCTGATGAATCTGGCCAGCGAACTTGGTCGACGTGTTGATGTATACTATCCACATGCCTTCTTACATCGAAATAGGCGAATACGTGTGTTATCGCGTGACAAATACAAGATCGTTTCAAAATGTTAGCCATGCTAGAAATTCAAAGTGCTATAAATCAACCATTTTTTAAGATATCAACAAAAGAACACATTTTCAGAAACAAAAACTGCTCCGGAATCTTTGTATCAAGGCCAAACACATAAAAAAAAATCTTTTTCATTTTCCAATTTTTTAATACCTCATTTTGAATTTTAAATTTAATTTTTTTTAAATGGCAACCCTTTTGAAACAAGATGGCGAATGAAGCTGGCCAACGAACTCGGTCGAGACATTGGTATGTACTATGTACAGACCAAATTACATCCCAATAGGTTCATAAATACGCCTGTTATCGCGTGACAAAAATCAGGTCGTTTTAAAATGTCAGCCACAAGAGAAATTCGAAATGCTATTACTCAGCCATTTTTTTTAGATATAGACGAAAGAAAAACTGTTCCGGAATCTTTGTATTAAGGTCAAACACATACAAAAAAAATCTTTTTCATTTTCCAATTTTTTGGTATCTCATTTAATTTTTTTTATTTTTTAATTTTTTTAAATGGCCGCCATTTTGAAACAAGATGGCGGATGTAGCTGGCCAACGAACTCGGTCGAGATATTTGGATGTACTATGTACACACCAAGGTACATCCAAGTCGGTTCATAAATACTCCTGTTATTACGTGAGAAAAATCAGGACGTTTCAAAATGTCAGCCACGCTAGAAATTCAAAATGCTATAACTCAGCCATTTCTTAAGATATAGACGAAACAAAAACTGCTCCCGAATCTTTTTATCAAGGTCAAACACATAAGAAGAAAATATTTTTTCAATTTTCAATTTTTGGTACCACATTTCAAATTTAAATTTTTCTTAAAAATTTAAATGGCCGCCATTTTTAAACAAGATGGCGGGTGAAGCTGGCCAACGAACCCGGTCGAAACATTGGTATGTACTATGTATAAACGAAGTTACATCCAAATCGGTTCATAAATACGCCTTTTATCGCGTGACAAAATTCAGGACGTTTCAAAATGTCAGCCACGCTAGAAATTCAAAATGCTATAACTCAGCCATTTTTTAAGATATAGACGAAACAAAAACTGCTCCGAAATCTTTGTATAAAGGTCAAATACATAAGAAAAAAATATTTTTCCATTTTCAATTTTTTGGTACCACATTTCAAATTTTAAATTTTTAAAGAAATTTTAAATGGCCGCCATTTTGAAACAAAATGGCGGATGAAGCTGGCCAACGAACTCGGTCGAGAGATTGGTATGTACTATGTACACATCGAATTACATCCAAATCGGTTCATAAATACGCCTTTTATCGCGTGACAAAATTCAGGACGTTTCAAAATGTCAGCCACGCTAGAAATTCAAAATGCTATAACTCAGCCACTTTTTAAGATATAGATGAAACAAAAACTGCTCCGGAATCTTTGTATAAAGGTCAAATACATAAGAAAAAAATATATTTCCATTTTTAATTTTTTGGTACCACATTTCAAGTTTTAAATTTTTTTAAAAATTTTAAATGGCCGCCATTTTGAAACAAAACGGCGGATGATGCTGGCCAACGAACTCGGTCGAGACATTGGTATGTACTATGTACACACCGAATTACATCGAAATCCGTTCATAATTACGGGAGTTACAGTGTGACATAGGTCATATATATATATATATATATATATCAATTTTGAACGGAGGGTGGTTTCGGGGTCTGGGGGTCATGATCGATGAAAATATACCAAAATTTTTTGAAATCGCTTTCCTCCGAACGGCTGCAATAGGTAGCTTTTTTGTAAAGAAAGCTACCTAAAAGAAAAGTCTTAAGGGTGTTCTCAAATCCAAAAGGGCAATTTTATGACAAATTTTAATTTATTTTTGTTCGGAAATGCATAAAACTAGCAGTTGTTGTTGTTCAGAAACTGTGTAATCGAGCTGTTTTTTCCGTTTTTTTTTTTTTTTTTTCAAACGTAATAGATCTTGCAGAAAATAGTGTCAAAGTGGGCGTTTTGAACCTAATTTCCGCGCGAAAGGAGAAAAAAACACTCAAGAAAGGTTGAAAAAGTGTTTGTCATGTAGTCAAAATCGCTTATAACCAGGACCCGACTTAGGCTATGGAGGGCCCCGGGGCAAGCATCATTCTGGGGGGGGGGGGGGGCTTCTATCTATGTATAGATTTTTTTTTGTGAATAATCTGGAAGTGGCTAGTAAGTACTAAACTTCATACATATTGTATGTATTTCATGAATTTTGTAACCGGTACTGCTGACGAATCTAGGAAAAAAGGTGACCGGAAAAAACGTGACAGAAAAAACAAGAGCGGAAAAAACGGGACCGGAAAAAACGTGACAAGGAAGTGTTAAATATTGAACTTGTCGACAAATAAATGCTAAAAACTAAAGTAAATTTTTTCCACTGTTAGTTTCTTACAGCGTAGGGGGGGGGGGGGGGGGAGTTAATGGGTGAGTTAGACAATTCTAAGATTTGGTCCAAGAAAATACAATTTTAACATTTCATTAAGGGAAGTTTAGTATGACCTACAACGGACAAGTTAGTGCTTTCTACGGAGGGGTGGGGGGGGGGGGTATAAAGAAATACAATTTATTGATTCTTTCAATTCGCTATTGATAGTTTATATATGAGCAAAGATGTTTTATAAGGCGGAGGGGGAGGGAAAAAATTACGTACACAGCTTGTAAAGGGAATAAAATAAAGACGAAGAGAGGAGGCATTTTCTTTAGAGGAATTTTTTCATTATCCTGCTTTTTGCTCGCAGGCTATCAAAGCCCAAGGGCTAATGTGCACGCAGGTTCTCTATGTATGTATGTATGCACTTACGTCTGTATGTACGTAACGCGATAACTCTTGACAGAAACATCCGATTTGCTTTAATTATTTTTTCCAGGTTCATTCTGATAAGGCGCTTCCCTGATTAGTTTTGGGGGTTGTTGGTTAAGAGTAAAGGAGGCTACTATGGGTTTTTCTGCAGAATTATTCGATTTGCTCCAAAATTAGTATACCGATTTATTATGTTAAGGAGCTTCCATGATTAGTTTTGGAGGTTCATTAATTGAGTATACACGGGGTAAAGAGGGCTAGACCCCCCTTAATTTAGATAAATGGGTTTTTCATGCCGAGTTATTCGATTTGCACCACATTTAGTATACCGGTTTATTATGCTAAGGAGCTGCCTTGATTAAATTTGGAGGTTTATTGGTTAAGTATGAAGAGGGGGGCGGGGGCTAGTCCTCCCTTAATTTAAATAAATGGGTTTTTCATGCAGAATTTTTCGATTTGCTTCAAGTTTGATATATCGGTTTATTCCGATATGGCGCTTCCTTCATTAGGTTTGGAGATTCGTTGGTTGAATATAAAAGGGGGAAAGGGGGGCAAGTCCCCTCTTCTTAATTTAGATAAATGGATTTTCATGCTGAATTATCCAATTTATTTTATTTTTTTCTATGTTCATTCTGATAAATGGGCGGGGCAGGTATGGACGTGAGGCGTTGACTATAATGCGTTTATTAAGAAGAGGACTCTTTGGGTCTTAAAATACCTTGACCAAGAAGAAGGCTCTCTCGATTATTGAATATTAATTAATTTAATTTAATTAATTAATATTTGAAAAAAACTGGATCAACACAAGTGTCATCCACTACAAGTTTAAAAAAAAAATATTTGAGCTTGATTAAATGAATAAGTATTTTATTAACGATTGAAAATTTGAACAAGATATATACATAGTGAAAGTGTGAGCTAATAGTAGGAATTGTAAAAATAATTTCACATTGATGAGAAATAATTAATTAGTTTGCTTTTTAGGCAGTTGGGTTTTTTGACTTTTTAAATTTAATTGTTTATTTAAATATGGCCTTCATGTCGTTTAAAAAATATAAGGTTTACTATGTTTTTAAAATAGATATTAAATTCCTTAAAAAACAAACTTCATATTTTATTTTCTGTTATGTATACAACTTAATAAATAGAATACTTTCCCGTGGTCTTTTATTCTATTTGTTTTTTCCTATGTGCGCTTTTTTTCCGTGATTCCGGTATCTTAAAGAAATGCTTATTTTAATTTATTTTGTTTAGTTTAAATGTTTAGAATAATATATCTGGAAATTCCATGATGAAACCAAAAACTGCAAAAAATTCGACTTCAATCAATTGCTTAATATAAAAAAAAGTAACAAAATATGCTAATTTCTAAATTTAGGCATATCTTAACAAAGATATTTACTTATTATTATTTTTTCTTTATTTGTTCTGTTAATATCTGAAAATACTAATGCCACTGATCAGGACATAAAAAGTTATAAATTGATAAGTGATTCAGAAAGTCTAAAAAAATGTTATTATTATTATTATTATTATTATTATTATTATAATTTTATGTTAATAAACAAAAAATTCAAATAGCGTTAAATAAAATAAAAATAATAAAAATAAAACTTTCCGATCGAATCTATTATAACTGACTTCTTTAAAAATTACAGAAAAAAAAAAGTTTATATGATATTATATATGCGTAAGTCGAAAAACAAGTTGTTATGTGAACGAGCATTCTCGTATGCGAACATTCACAACAATTTTCAATATTTGCATTCTAATTATCAACGGAAAGCATTCTTATTCACATAATGTCCAAATTAAGTAGTAGTGTAAATGTGAATTTTCATATGCGAATATTCAGGAATTTTTTTTTAATATTAGCATTCTTAAACATCAACGGAAAAATATTGGTATTACCGTTCGCGAATATCAAATATCAAGTAGTGATGTTAATTAGAATTATCGTAAGCGAATTTTCAATTTTTTTTCAATATTAGCATTCGTAGACATCGACGAAAAATATTTGTATTCGCGTTCGCGAATGTGAAGTTGAAAGAATCTATAAATAGTATTTCCTTAATCCCCCCCCCCCTCCCCCGTAGAAGCACCAGCTTGTCCCTTGTACAAGTCATGTTAAACTTCTCTTAATGAAATGTTAAAATTGTGTTTTCTTGGATCAAATCTTAGAATTGCCTAACTCACCCATTAACTCTGCCCCCCCCCCCCCCCTCTCCTACGCTGTAAGAAACTGACAGTGGAAAAACTTTACTTTAGTTTTTAGCATTTATTTATCGACAAGTTCAATATTTAACACTTCCTTGTCACGTATTTTCCGGTCACCTTTTTTCCTTGTCACGTTTTTTCCGGTCCCATTTTTTCCTTGTCCCGTATTTTCCGCTCTTGTTTTTTCTGTCACGTTTTTTCCGGTCCCGTTTTTTCCGGTCACCTTTTTACCGTTTACCACTGCTGACACCTGTATACAGGATATCACAAAAAGAGGGTCACAACTTTAAGAAAAAATACTAGTAGGATAATAGTAGAAAAAAATGATAGATTGGTTGACAGGAGTCTTTGCAAACTTTTACTTTGTTTATCTACGTACGTTATAAGATGTCTGAAAGAGAATGCCCAAATTGGTCACAATTAATGGTTTTAACTTGCTATGTTACGAGGAAAACTTTAATAAAGAATTACTATTGAAAACAATAGAGTACCAAGTTAATAAAATTTAATTATTAGTTTTCTAATGACATGGTCTGTTTTTTGCGTGGAGCGGGTACTGGAAGCAGAGAGGGGATAGGGGACTACACTCTCTTCCCAAATGTTTGAAAATATATGAATTTTGGTCCCTTTTGGCTAATTATAATCATTTGGCACCTTTCTACGAAAATGCTGATCACTGTCATGGGGGTCCCCTAAAAAGGTGCCCCGGGACAGCTGCCCTGCATGCCCCAGCTTAAGTCGGGCCCTGTTTATAACTCAATAGGTAATTTATGGATCAAAAAATGGAAAACACAGTTCGATTCGTAATCGCTTCCATGGTCTGGTTTTCCAATTTTATATCTTTCCGTTAAAAAATGAATTTGTAAATGTGTCAAAACGTTTTTCGCTTGCTGAGCAGAGCAGTTGAGAACAGTCTTAACTCTCGTCGGAAGGCGGAGGGGGTGGGGTGGGGGGATAAAAGCATAAGTGGTACTAACCCATATACAAACCTTTTTCAGGAGTCCATTTTTAAAAAAGCATTTTAGTCTTGTTGGGGGCCCTATAAACGCGAATCTTGAGTACGTTGCGATTATCACACCTTTCTTATGGTTAGTCTAGCATGTAATTTCGAAAACTATGCAAACATCTGAAACAAACTATAATCTTTGAATTCTCTTTGTTATGTCACTGTATAATAAGTTAAATTCTAACCATTAAATTAAAAAGCCCGAATAAGGAGTTGTCATTTGATGTCAACTCAAACCCGACAGAAAAAAAAAAATTCAGCTAAGCGGAAATCGACCTAAATCCGCAAAAAAAAAATTGTTAGCCAGCAACTCACTGTACTTTTACTGATTCAACTGAATTCGATTCAAAATGAAAGAAAATTAATAACGTATTTAAATGCAATTATAGAAAAGTTGCCTACAGCTATGTTTCTAATATAAATATTGTTTCTTATCAAGTATAATGCATATCTATGCATTATACTATATATACTACCTATAATATTTGTTCAAATGTTTCGTTTTATATAGGTAACAATATTCAAGATTTCTTTTTGCAAAATTGGGTTAGCTGAACTTGAACTCTCCCCAGCTCCTCGTACTCTTTGGATTTACTTGCGTAAATACTGGTTAGGATCTCTTAGAAAGACACCCACGGAGGGCATACCCCCCCCCCCCCCTTCTCGGGCCAATATCTTTAGTGTAGATAATCGGACGTCATACACAACACAGCACCCAACAGATGCACATATATACAAATACGAAACACCATTAAACGCAATCGAAAATAGAAAATACAGCTCTTAGGTTGTTTATATAAAGAATAAGGATGCCTTATTTTGATAAACAAATTAGCGTCAACGTGGCACAACTAACACAATCAACTTTGCCTTTTGTGGATTTGTCAGCAGTTTTATCGTGAGCAACTTATGTTCTTTATTTTCAATTTATGCATTTTAAAAAATTAACTTGGTGCGCCTGATTAGAGGTCTGCATGGGCCCAACCCATAGAAAAAAAGCCCGGCCCGGTATAAAAGTTAAAGTTCGACCCGAGACCGGACCCGCCCATGCAAAAAAAATTATTGCCCCGGTTCGGTATAAATGTTATAAGTTCGGACATAGACCGGCCTTGCTCGGAAAAAAATAAAATCCCGGTTTTACTGAATTTCTGCAAAACATGGATTTTCACGTCGATATGGTTAAAAATTGACTCGTGCGAGGAGTTCTGACCAAAAATATTGTAGGCCTTTTTTTTTTTTTTTTTTTTTTTTTTTTCATGTTTATAATCTGCAGTGTCCTAGCCTGCAAATAAGGCGTAAATGTAGAAAGTATTTTTTTCTCAATTATTATTATATTCATTTTGGATCAATACATTTTTCCGTTTAAGACAGGATTTCATCATAGGCAACTTCTTCCTCCAGGTCTTACTGTTTTTTTTTTTTTTTTTTTTTTTTTTTTCATATTACTGCCTAGAAATCTACTATTCCTTAAAATGAATAAATTTTAAAGTTTAATTGTAGAATAATGGAGATTTAAAAATATATGAATTTTTTTGGGGCCGGGTCAAATTTTGCTGATTTTTGCACGGACCAGGCCTCGCCGAGACAATGATTTTCATACGTGCTGGGTCGAACTGAAAATTTCGGCCCATGCACACTTAGGAAGAACGAAGCCAGTTCCGGCTCCAGAACGGAAAAAAATGGTTACGCCTGGCCTAGAGGTCTGCACGGGCCCGGGCTTGGCCCGAGGCCCGTGACCGGCGGAATGGAGGAAAATTTTCAAACGGGCCGGGCCGGCAAAATTAGGACAATTTTTTCAACGGGCCGGGCCGGCAAAAAAATTGAACGGGCCTGAAGGGCCGGGCCCGGCCGATAAAATATAATTGGCCGGGCGCGGCCGATAAAAAAAATTAATCGGGCCTATCGGCCCGATATAAGAATTTGAGAGGAGCAGATAAAATACGAGGTCATTTCCAATGAATATGACTTTTTCGAGAAGTATAAATGTGCGTTACGAGCCGATGCGAGTTTAACAACATCAATACAGAAATGTAATATGTCCATCGTAGAGATCGGCATCGTACAGTTACATGATGCCTGATGCCGGGTTTAATTTTTTTCGGCAGACTTGTGCCGGGACGGAACTGGTCTTAATCGTTCTCAGGATGTGTAGGACAGGCATTATGTTTTGTAAAAGTATTAATAGCGATAATGAACTTCTGTTAACAGTATCTTTGGAAATTTACCTTAAGGTGGTTCTCATATTTACTGCTCAACAATGCGAAACTCTCAGACACATTTTCTGACTCATTTTTAACTATAAAGGCATAAAATTGACAGGCTGAGTATTGAAGGCAATTGGGATCAAATAGCGTTTCCATTTTTCATAAATTACGTACAGAGATAACAGAGACTCTTGTCACGTGACTGTACGTTTTCTCCTTTCCTGTGCTATCGCTTCCGGAAATTCGATTCAAAACGCTAACTTTGGCAGTATTTTCTGAAAGATATATTACTTTTATCTAAAAAAAAAAACGCCATTTACATGGTTTCTGAATAAGAATACCTGCCAATCTCATGCGTTTCCGAAAAGAAATGAATTCATAAATGTATCAAAATGTAGCTCCTTTGGATTTGAGAAAAGCCTTAAAAATGACAGAAGTATTTTCACAAATCTACCTTTTATTATAAGCTTCAAAAGTTATCATGTTTTTTAACCCTTTATTCTAAACTACAATGATTTTTTAATGAACCCTTATTTAAATTTTGAAACGTCTGTAGAGACGTTGACTAAAACACTGTAAGTAATCGTTAACGTTTACTATTGTGTGTTTTCTATTTTGCGAACACATAGTAATTTAAAATATACTGTAAAATGTTCCCATAAATATGCATGTAGTATTCATTAAAAGAATCTTAATTGTATGTCGAGAAAAAACGGAATTTTTTGTAGACATTTAGTCGGGCCGGGCCGGTCCTGTTTTCACTGATTTTTGTACGGGCCGGGCCGAGAACGGTAAAAATGTAAACGGGCCGGGCTCGGGCCGAACTTTCAATTTTTACACCGGGCCGGGCCAAAATAGCTTTCCTTCGGGACGGGCCGGGCCCGGGCCTGGAAATTCCGGCCCGTGCAGACCTCTAGCCTGGCCTGACTCGGTCCTTCAGAAAAAAGTAAGGCCCAAGCTCAGACCGGCTCGTAAAGAGTAATGACTTGCCCCGCCCATCTCGAGCCTTCAGAAAAAATAAGTTCCGGCTAGTAAAAATTGAAGATCAGGCCTGGCTCTAGTGTCTCAAATGAAAATGTGCCCGGCCCCGGCAAGTGCAGACCTCCAACGCCGGTTACCTCTATAAAGAGGCCTTTGTGCAGAAAAAAACAAACAAGCAAGGTTGTAACCTGGCCAGAAAATTTTGATCCGTGCAGACATCTAGGAAGAATAAAGCACAAGCCTAGAAATAACTCCGGTACGGCCCGGCCTGGGACTCCAGAGGAAACAAGACCCAGGCACGACCCAGAAAAACTGATGATCAGACTCGACCCGTCCTGAGTCCGTGTCGGCTTCTAAATGGCATTTGAATGGGAAAAACGTGTTGTTAACGCGGCTAGAATTTTTTTTTTTTTAATTATGAAAAAAATTGAGTTTGAGTTGTAAATTTCGTTCAAACTCACGGATTTTTTGAGCTTTCGTTCAGCTCACGTTCGTTTATAAAAAAGTGAGTCAAGTTCAACTCACCGTTCACAGAAACTGAGCTAAGTTCGTGAGTTTTCGCTCAATGAACGCGTTCATACCCAACACTGCATAACAGTATCTCAAAACAGCTAATTCTGTCAAAAACATTGTCAATACGAATGTTGTAGAGCTTAAAATTCTGAGTAAAATGAGTACCTACACTTAACATTTTTGTCTTAATAATTTTTCACTTAATATTTTGAAGTCACACTTTTACTTTAAAGTTTTAGACCCGTGGTCAGGGGGTTGAACTCATAATTAATTAGGAGGAAACTGGAAATTGTTTTAATCCCTTCAGTTTAGGTCTAAAATGAATGTACTATGTTTTCTTCCTCGTACTTGAATGAATATTAGAAAATATGTACATATTTATTTTCGAAAAACACAATTTTTTTAATTATGTTAACAATATCTCAAAAGAGCTAACTCTATAAAAAACATTGTCAATACAAATGTTGTAGAGCTTACAATTCTGAGTAAAATGTATACCTACACTTAATATTTTTGTTCAACGTTAAGGTTGCAATTCTATTTCAAAATTTTGCCTTAATCACTAATCAAGAGCTTGAAGCGAGGCGAGACCAAGTTAACTTAACAATATCTCAAAACAGCTAATTCTATCGAAAACATTGTCAATACAAAAGTTGTAGAACCTCAATTCTCAGTAAAATGAGTACCTAGACTTAATATTTTTGTTCAATATTAAGGTCGCAATTTTGAGATATTGTTAAGTTAACTTGGTCTCTCCTGGCTTCTAGCTCTTGATTTGAAAATTTTTGAAATAGAATTGCGACCTTAGCGTTGAACAAAAATATTTAAGATGACGCTCATTTTATTCAGAATTTTAAGCTCTACAGCATTTGTATTGAGAATGTTTTTTTTTATAGAGTTAGCTGTTTTGAGATATTGCTAAGGTAATTAAAAAAGCGTGTTTTTTGAAAATAAATATGTACATATTTTCTAACATTCACTCTAGTACGAGGAAGAAAACATAGTACGTTCATTTTAGACCTAAACTGAAGGGATTAAAACAATTTCCTGTTTCCTCCTAATTGATTCTGAGCTCAACCCCCTGACCACGGGTCTAACACTTTAAAGTAGAATTGTGACTTTAATGTTCAACAAAAACATTAAGTGTAGGTACTCATTTTACTCAGAATTTTAAGCTCTACAACATTTGTATTGACAATGTTTTTGACAGAGTTAGCTGTTTTTAGATACTGTTATGGTATGTAAAAAAAAACGTGTTTTTTTACTATAAATCTGTACATATTTCCTAATGCTCACCTAGTACGAGGGGGAAAACATAGCATATTCATTCTAGACCTAAACTAAACGAATTAAAACAATTTCCAGCTTTCCCCTAATTAATTCAGAAGTCGGCCTTTTTTCCCTCCCCTACCACTGGGCTAATGTCAGTGTATGATTTAAAAAAAAAAAAAAAAAAAAAAAAAAAAAAACCTTGAAATATAATAAATTTACCATTCATGATTTTTTATTTATTTTTTCTAAAGTAGGAGATGCATTTTAATAATCATGAAATATAATTTTAATTTGACTTAAATGTAAAATTTATTAAATCATTACTTTGTGAATTTACATTCGATTTTTATAATGTTTGGCATTCTGTAAATGTACTGATTTATTCCAAGAAATCTGAATGCTTAAATCAGATTTGAGTCCTGTGCACGTTAGGTTGTATCAGACCCAAACCTAAAAATCCCATTCCAAGTCAAAAAAAATTTCTCGACCTTCAACCTGATCCGAACTTGCCAAAATAATTTTTGCCAGACCGTAACCCGACCTGTTTCAACCCGAAATGAAAGGAAAATAAATCATGTTTTAATGCAAGTTTAACAATTATATGTCTAATACTAAATTTATCTTTTATCTTGAAAAAGGACAAATCTGTATTCTTTAGTATTCAAATATAGTAAAACCTCTGAATAGCGGACGCCTTGGGACAGTTGAATAAAGTCCTGCTTCAGATAGGCTTGTCCCTTATTTTCGTTTTTTGTGTCAGTAGGACTCTAATTTTCTTCCTGTGGGTCAGGTTCACCCTAGAATTATTCTTGCAGGTCATATTTAGTTTTTTTGCAAGTTGGGTTGTTGGGATTTTCACAAAACATTTGAGCAGAACTATGTTTGAGATGAAAATAAATGCTTATTTGAATATGAATATACAGTAGAAGACCTTTTATAACGCAATTCTCTATCTAACGCACAACTTCTTGGATGTAAACAATGAATTTTGCACTTAAAAAAGCACCTGAATTCCCACATTGTAAATAATTGCTAGTCTCTAGAAAACTAAATTTGATAAGTTAATTCAACTTATCTCCTTAATTTAGAACTTTTTAATGAAAAATATTGCTATTATTACACTAAACATTTTTGAAAATGAGTAATATAATGAAATATTTGGGGCCAGGTATATATGGATCATGTTTATAAAGTATATTTAACAATGTGTGGAATGATCAATATTATGCAAAAATATATAATCTGCACAACTTCTGGTAACAAGGAATGCAATATTAACATACTCTGTACTTTCATATGTTTTAGATATATTTGGCCATATTTATAAAGGTAAATTTAATTATGTGTGAAATGTGATCCATATAATGCAAAATTCTATATAACGCACCTTGTGTTTTTAGGTTTGGGTTATAAAGATCTTCTACTGTATATATATTCAATTTATTTCATGCGAAATGTATCAGAAATGTGATCATAGATTATTCTTTCTTTAAGAACCATTTTTTTCTCCTCTCAAATATGAAAACTATCACTAACATTTAATTTTTCATACACACAAACACACATGTATCGTACTTGTGATAGTTTATGTGTACATACATAAGTTACATGTTTGTAGATTGGGAGATTAATATTAAGAGGTATAAGAGTATGAATATATAAGTGTTAGGAATTGAAAAAAATGTTCTGTATATAGAGGTTTTTGGCTTTCAAAAGTGTCCATTCTGGAGGTTTTATTGTACATTATAGATTTTTAACCTGAAACAATATTTTGGACATTCTTTTGAAAAACCAGGGCAACCCAAACCTGACTCACAAGAGTCGAAACCGACCCAAACCCAAAACAATGAAAATCAACCCAACCCGAAATCCGTATCGCAACGGAAAAATATAACATCAACCTGAATTGCAGGTTGTGTGCAGGTAATCTGCTTGATACATGACTAGATTTTTTAAAAAAAGGTCAAATTTTCAGTCACTTATTTTAAGGTAAATGAATCAATTCAAATTGTTAAGTTCAAGTGTTATTTATTGTTAATTGTTCAAGTGTATCAAATGAAATGCAGTGGCTGACAAGACAGATTAGTCAATCATTATGGTTTACTAATTTTTTTTATAAAAAGGGAACTATAATAATGAGTTTTTATACAAATCTGGACAATTAAAGTAAAGCAACCTTTTGGTATTATTACATTAGTAACAGTAAATACGTTTAACCTTTTATCTACTGACGGAACTTTAGCATTAAAATAATTTGTTATAAAATTCATTTAATACGTTGATTAGTTGTAATACAGTTTAGAATTAGTTATAGATACATTATTTTATCTTGTTTCAAAAGCATTATTGGTTGCGCAAAACAAAAATATTTTTAAAAGGGTGATTTCTTTTGCCTTTGCTTTCAGATATTTCAGCTTGCTTTCTAGGTGTTGGGAGGGGGGGGGGGGGGAGGATTTTTCAATTCGGAATTATTTCTATTGTAAGAACATTATATTTGTACAATTCCTAATTCTACAAAATACTAAGAAAAATATTTAAAATAAAACATTTCAGTGGGGTTATAAATATTGCATAAAATCCTTATAAATTCAAATTTAATTAATCCTTTTAAAGACTTCAATCCTTCTAAAATCGATCTAAAATTTATTAAATGATTATGAAAATCTTCTAATGTAGTTTAAACAATTCACAAAAAATGCTTTAGAAGATAAAATTTTCATGAATTCATATTTCAGTACATAAAGGGTTAAAATCTTTTATGAATCATTTTCTTAATTAAAATGTTTTTTTCTTAGAAGAAAATTTTAATCTGATTTTTTTTTTTTTTTCCTCGGGTGACTGATGAATTTATTAAATGATTTATTGATTTTTCAGTAATTTGAAAAAATTGATTTTTCAGATTGAGTAATGATTGAATTGAGTATCTTAGAATATTTAATTAAATTGCTTTTAAAGAATTTTAATGAAATTTTGGGATATATTATCTGTCAAGTCAATATCTTCAGCAAAAGCTGAATTATGTTTTGTTACATTGAAATATTTATAAATATTTTCAAGACTAAATTTGAAATCCATTTAAAAGTATAAAACCAATGAGAAGTTATAAAAAAAAAAAAAATTTGAGAAAAAATGTTTCATAATACTGTGTATCCTAAAAGTTCCCGTACTTCAACTTAAAGAACTCATTGTCCGTGATTTTTTTGAAATATTAAATTTTATCGTCTACTTATCATTGCTTCAATTCTTCAGTTTTTATCGTTTGGTTCTTTTCGTGCTCAATTGGTGCGAGAATAAAGTTCTATGTTATTTTGTTCTTCATAGTAAAATGAGTTTATCACACATTCAGAGAATTGTGCTGTTTGAAACTTATTTTGAATGCAAATCGTATGAAAGTTGCAAAGATGTTTGGTAAAATAAATATCCAAATGATGCAATACCAAATAAAGATGCGCTATATCTGCTTGTTTGACGATTTCGTAATACAGGTTTGGTGGTAGATAACCACAGAAGTGGAAGGCTTAAATTTGTTATACCAGCCTTTCTGTAAAACAGTAACGAAGGACATTGCGAACTCCTCAAAGATCCACGAGGCATTTGGTACAAGAAATGTGCACATCTCATGGATCAACACATAAGGCTTTAAGAGCTTTGTATTTTTGTGTTTATCATGTAAAGATGGTACAGGAGATAAATCGACCGGACTTTGAGAAGTGGATTCATTATTGCCAGTGGTTCCAGAGCAAGATTTTGGACAAAACATTTTTCTCCGATGAGGTATGGTCTCACTCATTTAGACAGTTATCTGAACACGCAAAACTCTCACTTTTGGTCGACAACCAATCCTCATTCATTAATGTGAAAACCTTTACATTCTCAAAAAATTGGCATATGGTGTGCTGTATCTTGCAAAAGGATTGTTGGACCTCTGTTTTTCGAAATCAACTGTTGATCGCTTTGTATACAGGGAATTTATCCAGCAATTTGTTGCATTGTTAGAAGTGAATGAACAAGATTTTTCGTTCCAACAAGATGGCGCAACATGTTATGCAGGAGATGAAACCATAGACATTCTTCAAGAATTTTTTGGCAATCGACTCATCTCAAAAAATCTTTTGCCTCTTCGATCCCCCGATCTGAGCATCCCAGACTTTTTTCTGTGGGGATATTTAAAGAACAAAGTTTATGCAAATAATCCTCAAACAATAGATCTGAAAATTGCCATTACTCAAAATATACTAGAAATCAATCCCAACATGTTAAAACACGTTTCTACAAACATGCACGAACAAGTTCAGCTTTGCTTCCTAGAAAGGGGTGGGCATTTTGAACATTTATTATAAATGTATGTTCAGTATTTTTTCCTACATGATGTAAAAGGTGCTTTTTATCTTTAGCATAAAAGTAATTGTTTTAAGGTATGTTGTTTTGTGATTAATAAATACATATGTCGTCAGTACGGGAACTTTTAGGGGACACTGTAGTTTTTTCACACAGTGTAATCAAGTTAAAGGTGGGATTACATTTAACTGTATATAAATGTATATTTTTTACTTTTAAAATATACAATAATTTCTTTTTGTTGATATCATCAATGTTGATTTGCATGTTTATTAGACTTTTGAGCATACTTTCAATTACAAAAAGTAAATAAATCAAGTATGACTTTAAGATATGGCATTTGCTTTATAAGGGGATATATACATTTAAAATAAGAAATTTAATTTTTTATATGGCCCTCTATTTCCTAAATTTATATTTAGAAGAATATCCTGTGTCTAAGTAGGGCATTAAAAACAAATTTCATTTTTTTACAATCAAAACTTGTTGAATTATAATACTTTGTATTTTTTTAATTGTCTCTTTCTGGTGCTAAAAATATGTTTTTTCACTTTTAGTGCCAGATAAAACTTAAAATTATAAATACTTTAAGAGACTCGATTTCTTTATGTGTAAAACTGAATGTCAGTGAATATGACATCACATTCGTACTTAAAATTTCTATGGGGCACCCTCCTATTTTGTTCTATGTATAAAATAAAGACTTCCACGAAAATTTCAAAATTTTAAAACATTTTTTAAGGGTCGCTACCAAGGTTTGAATATTTAAAAAAAATTAAAAATTGACATATTTTGTAATCTAATAAAATATTATTAATACAAATACATAGTCGTTGCCAAATTGAATCATGGTATGATATTAGGCTGCAAAGACTGTCATTTGTTTCAAGTTTCGACATATTTACGCAGTCTATTGTCCAAACACAGACAGGAGTATTTCACGTCTACACTCTATTTCACCTCAAATTGGCAGCATTGTGAAAGATAGAGAATCTAACATTCCAACTTGAAAAATAGTTCTCCGTTATTTTTTAATCTTAAATAGCTAAAAGGCGTAAAAATATATAAGATAATGTTTATAAACTATAGAATTTTATTTTTTTATATTCGTAAAATGTCGTACTAAATGGACATATCCGTATCAGAAGTCGAGCAAGCAGAGCCCCAAACTTAAAAAAAGAGTTTTCAGCAAGCTTTTTTATGACTGTTCATTGAGATTGCAAAATTTTAGAAGACATTTCAGGATCTTAAACTGACAAATTACCCATTATCGTTTTAGGTAAAGGTATTGACCAGTTACTTTTTGTTTCAAAACTTCAATCAGGAACAGCACTGTAAAAAAAGACATTTTTACAGTACAAAGTACTGTTCATCTCACACACAAACTCGATCACAGTGAGTGTGCTGTATCTTTATTTGGTTTCCTGACTATATTAACATGGAAAATACAGTAGTTGCGTAAAATTAACAGCACAATGTGCTGGCAATTTGGACGCCAGCAGCTTGTGCTGTAAAAAAATGCGTCCAAATTGCCAGCACATTGTGCTGTTAATTTTACGCAACTACTGTATTTTTCATGTTAATATAGTCAGGAAACCAAAGAAAGATACAGTACATTCACTGTGATCGAGTTTGTTCTGGCAAATCTACAGTGGTTTTTTTTTTTACTGTGAGGGGAGGCAATAGCTTCTGCTGTTAACGAAATATTGTAGTTGTAGGGAGTACCGAGCAAGTAAAATGTATGAGTTTTGATATAAACTTTTTTAATACCGGATAATTAAGAGAAACTTGTGCTCTTCTGGAACAGAATATGAAAAAAGAAGTGGTTTGGATTGACATCATCACATCGCTGAAATGCTCTTTTTGTTCTTTATCTTTTGTATGAAGTTTATTGTATTTCTCCATGAGTTCTACCCGACTTTCGGCTACATCTTTCACAACTTTGACTTTAAGTCACTAGGTGCCTTACATATTTTGTAGGATTCATTTTCATTCCAATTAGTCGCATCTGCTTCGAAAATGTCTGAAGGTAAATCCATAATTTAAAAAAAAAACCGCAGAGTGCTGCTTGATAGAAAATCGTGCAAGTCATTTTGGAGAATGACATCAGAATCAGCACATGTACGTTTCAAGGGTTCATAATTTTCTTCATTTTTTAAAACATGCAGTCCCTTTTTCTTTAACTTTCAAACAAGACATTATCATCGAAGAATGTAACACCAAGTATCTCTTCTGTGAAGTACAGAAATGTCCCAGGAACTTCTTCAAAGCACACAAAGAAATGATTTCACTTATATTTTCGTCTTTTTTCAAGTCCTTCAGGAGCAATAAATCATTGGGCCTGATACCAGCTGTGAATGTAGATTTTCACCACAAACGAGCTAACTTGACGAACTCCAGATTCTTCCTTCTTAAGAGTTTAAACTGATCTCTAAATAAATAAATCTTGAGCGAGTATATGGCCTTCACTATCCATGGAACCCGATGCAATCCACCTGAGGCTGAACTCTATAAACAACTCTTTCGGGTACTCCTCCTAAGAAAATGAAGGCAAGCTCTATCAATTCCTTGTAATCGTCCTTTGGTTGAAAAATCATTAAGATGATTTTGAGCAAATTTTGTAATTTCTGACGCATTATGTGTTATTTTTTTTTCGTTGATTAAATTGTCAGTTATGGGAGTCTGAAATATGCCATAATCGATAGACATATCCACGAAATTTTAAATCGTTTTAAATCGTATGTCTGGTCCGCTTGAAACTCCGAGAAACTTAACAGCAACTTCCTCAAGCATAATTTCAAGAATGTGATGATGGCAAGCCAAATCATTTCTTCGTTCACATTCTAAACCAGAAGAGCACAATCATCTCCTGATAATCGGGTATTAGCAAAGGTTATAGCAAATGTCATACATTTTACTAGCATGTAATCCCCACATCTTCAATGTTTCGTTAACAGCAGAAGCTATTGCCTCACCTGTTCCTGATTGAAGTTTTGGAACGCTAGTTAAATGGTCAGTACCTTTACCTGAAACAATGATGGGTAATCTGTCTACAGTTTCAGATCCTGAAATATCTTCTAAAATTTTGCAATCCTAGTGAACAGTCAAAGGAACGCTTTTGGAAAACTCCTTTTTTAAGTTTTGTGCTCTGCTATAGATACGAATATGTCCATTTAGTACGACATTTTACGAATATAAAAAAAATCAAATTCTATAATTTATAAACATTATCTTATAAATTCCTACGGATTTTAACTATTTAAGATTAAAAAATAATATTTTTCAAAGCAGAATGTTAGATTATCTACCTTTCACAATGCTGCCAAGCTGAAGTGAAATAGAGTGTAGACATGAAATACTTCTGCCAGTGTTTGGACAATAGACTGTGTAAATATGTTGAAACTTGAAATAAATGGCATTCTTTACTGTCTAATATCATAGCATGACTCAATTTGGCAATGAATTTGTATTAATAATTTATTATTAGATTACAAAATATGTCAATTTTTATTTTTCTTTTAAATATTCAAACCTTGGTGGCGACCCTTAAAACATGTTTTAAAATTTGGAAATTTTTGTGGAAGTCTTTATTTTATACATAGAACAAAATAGGAGGGTGCCGCATAAAAATTTTAAAAGTTAATTTTTTAAGGACCACCCTTATATATATATATATTGTCATTTTTGCCACCAGAACCATTTTACCATTCTGGAATTAAGGCATCATTTAACACAATTATTTTAAAATGTTAGCGTTATGAATGATAATATAATTTTTCTTTTAAATATGATGCCATTTTCATTGATGGAAGCACGCTTTTGGTTGGTGGATTGTGATTTGGCAAATTTACTTTTATGTAAGAGAGAGAGACAATGTATTTACATACATTATTTATTTTCAATTAGATTTACAGTCGATGTCATGCATTGACCACAGTAAAGCTAATCAGTAATCTTGAGGATACTTAATCCACACTATTATATTTATAAATATAGTTAATAAATAAAACATATAAAAATCAACAAATGTGTGAAATATTGTCTACATTAAAAAATTGCATTTGTTAACATGCAACTTGAAAATTTTATTTGAGAATTGCATTGTAATTAAGGTATGAAACTGATTACATATTTTTCAATGTAAACAGAACCGTTTTTACATGAATTTATATTTTTCTTTTATTTCTCTCCTAATTAAAAATTAATAAATGATGTGAGGGTTTTCCCTTCATACCATATAAACTTAAATTAAGTGACTTAATTTATTTTGATATTTTGGAATTTTTGCATTTACAGCTGCATAAAACTGGTTCATAATTAGTATAAAATCATGCAAAATGCTAATGTTGATATTTTTAATAACAATAAATTTTACATTTTTTTTAAAAAATTCAAATGGTAAATAATATATAATATATCTTAGAAAAGTTGTGTTTTAGACTTTACATACTTTCAATTTTATTTGTCAGAATTCACTATGAAAAATTTCTATAAATATTTAAAACATAGGTTTCTCTTGGATTACTACACTTTTTTAAAAACATCTGCACTTCAGCATACAAATGTAGTAGTGTTGAATTTCCTATATATTATTTACTCTTCAAATTAAAATCATGACTTTCTTCTTCCATGATGTAATGCTTTTCGTCTGCTTTCTGGCACTAGTACCTCATCAATGCAGTGTACTATTCCTTCTTTCGTTAAAACGTCGGGTTCAATAACATGTGCATTATTGACCATTAGTCCATCTTTTTCCTTATGAACTTTGACTGTCTGGTACTCTGTTTTCACATTATATTGCAGCTTGCTATGAATTGATCCTGCTGAAAACATGTTGTCCACTACATGGTTTTGCACCATCTGGTTAAAAAAGGGAAATAAAAATAGAATGAATCATGCATATCATAAGTTTTAAATATATAATTAATTATTGTAGTTTTTGAGGATAATTTTAAACTACAATAAAGTTTGGTGAATGTGTTCATAAAAAAAAAAAAAAAAAAAAAAAAAAAAAATTCCTAAGTCATGAAAATGCTTTCTATTCCTTCTAACTAATGCCTTTCGTCTACACTGCACTTTTGATAATGACCGTAGATGTTTCTGAAAACTTTAGGCAAAGCCTTTTTTTTTGGCATCAGATGAAGAAGGCTTTGAAAGTGTGGATTCGAAAATCGCTGGTGCAAGAACAAAAAGAAGTCTTTTGGAGCAGTATTCTGCTACAACTCCTCTAAAGGCCTTAATTTTTGTTTTACAACATAGGGCGAGTGTGGCTATGTAAATACAAAACCATGTGACGAGAATCTCATCTGATACCTAAAGAGGACTTATCTTGCAATTTTCTTGAATTGTATATGAATCATTGTTAAAAGTGCATTCCAAATGACATTACTTCAAAAGAATATAAAGCAAGGTACGAAATTTCTGATCGCCAAGTTAAAAATGGAAATGGCGACCAGAAATTAAAGCTACAACTAAAAAGCAGCATACATAAGTAGTACATGATCGTTTTCAATCTTGGAGCAACATTTTACTGACTCTCGTCCAAAAATTGATTAATTCTCATTCCGCACATATACTCCTTTTCTTATTTGCAAAACAGAGTTTTTATTTCTTACGTTCCTTGATCCTGTAATTAACTCTATGGTAACTTAAACATATGAGATTTTATTTCTAAATATATTAGAACAAATATATTTCTTATTTTAGAATGAAATACTAATTTAAATTTATCGCAAAGTTCCATCAATTTTCCATAACAAAATTTGCTTACACATTTATTTATTTTGTTATGTAATATTGCCATATATCAGTACGTTAGAGATTATTTTTTTTTTATGACAAGTTATAATAAAATCATTGATAGAACTTGAAAATCTTTTAATAATAGATAATGGTTTATATAAAATTTATTTGTATCTAACAAGTGCTGCAGACAATAAACTAAAAAATAAATAAATAGCAAATAAAAAGCAGCTCCATTCCACATTACATCTTCAATAGATAAGGATGTATGGTATAAAATTGTATCGAGCAGTAATGTTAATCTGGAAACTTTGTTTAGACTTTAAATACCATACCCAAATATAAAGCATTTTTCCTGATATTAATCTTTTGTTTATGAACATATTCACCGAACTTTCTTGTCATACCTTTTATAAATGTATTATTTGCTTTGAAATTGCACAAATTTTTACTTACAGAGTTCATGAGTCATTTCCGAAAAACCATTTATGTATTTCTTATTTGGCTGAAAAAAAAACCCTGTTTACTTGTCAAGCAACCAATTGTGGATAGTGATAAATTGTGGAAATATATTGCAACAATTGAGTGTTTTGAATAAATAATGATTTATTTTTTGAAACTTTATTTATATTCTGTTTCCGCTGATTTTTTTAAAAATATAAATTGATAACTGATAAGTTCTCAATTACTTATATTTTCATAAACTATCAATTACTGTCTTAATTCTTACCCCATTTATTAAAATAAATTCGCATAATGAGTTGAAAATTTCAAGCGATATTATTTCTGAGATTTAATAAACATTTAAAAAAAAATTCTAAAATACTGTTTTTCTTTTTAAGAAAGGACTATTTGCAGTATAATTATAATGCGAATTTAGTAAATCAATGCTTGGAGTAGAATTGCCCATTGGAAGTTCTTTTTCGAAATTATTATTCGGATTACTTGATTGCTATTTTAGCTATTTAAATAATAATAATAAAAAAATATATAGAACCCCCGCAAATTTTGCCTAGAGAGAAGAGGGCTTTTTAATTTATTAGTTCCTTAGTCCAATAGATGTCAGCACCATTCAAAAGATTTAATTTATCATAAATCATTAATAGTGTTTTTCTTTTTAAGAAAAGACTGTATTTGCAATATAATTATGATGCGAATTTAGTAAATTAATGCTTAGAGCAGAATTGCCAATTGGAAGTTCTTTTTTCGAAATTATTATTCAGATTACTTGATTGCTATTTTAATTATTTAAATAATAATAAAAATATATATAACCCACGCAAATTTTGTCTAGAGAGAATAGGGATTTTTAATTTAATAGTTCCTTAGCTCAATAGATGTCAGCACCATTCGAAAGATTTAATTTATCAAAAGCAGCGTTTATTGGTGCTTCATTTTTTATTTAAAATGTTATTAAAATGGGTACGATTTAAAATCAAAACAAATTTGCTCAGCCAGCTTTTGTAATTTTTTTTAAAAAGATATACATTTAACTTCATTTCTGCTTTAGTATTTAAGGGGAGACTTTGGTGCAATTTGTGCTGATTGTAAAATCGCATGTTAACGTACGTGGACATTTAAAAGGATTTCCTGTTTATGTAAGTCCTGTACACAACTTAAGGCAGATGTCAGACGAGCGATTTTGAAAATCAGCATTTTCGACGCTCTCTCTTGAGAGCAGACGAATCTTCTGGTCTGTTCAGACGAGCAACCACAAATCGTTGCGGTAAAAATTCCGTAAAGCTTCACGTCGAGGCTCGGCGTTTCCCCCGACTCGCTGGAAGCTGGTGGCGTGCTCAAGTCTTTAGTTTCTTCTATGTTGTCCAGACGAACCGAAGTTTTGACGCTAGCTTTAATTTTCTTTATCAGTGATTCGTAAGTTGTTGGTTCTGGTTGCGTATCGAATTTTTTCGCTGGAATTTAAAATGGATTTAATACACGTGGATTAACTAATTTTTTAAATACAAAAGTGTTCAATATAGTTGGACACCTCATGCTTACATTATATAAAGATAAAAATTAAAATATAATAACTTGGTTAAAAGCATCCTTGATTTAAAAAAAAAAAAAAAAAAAAAAAAAAAAATCAGAAAAATCTAAAGTAGATTTGGAAGTTATCGATAAATTATATGAATTAATTTTGTTTCATATAAACAAACAAGTTGGAAATTGCTCGTCAAACGTGGCAAATGAGGTGCATTCGTAATATAAATAGTTTTATAAACATTTTTTGCACCGAATTGTAGTTATTGTATATTTGAGTGCACTTCATAAGTGCATATAAATTTCATTCTGTTCGAAAGGCTGTAACATCATTAAAATACACTTGCAATAATTTTTTTCCCATTGGCCGTTATGTAACGGAAGATTTTGACTGTCTCTGTCATTAATCTATACATGCGATTTACATAAAATTTGAAACGACTCGACAAGATTTTGCAAAAATTATATATTTAAAATTTCAGACCATTCGGAAGGCTGTAACATCATTAAAATGTACTTGCAATAATTTTTTCCCATTGGCCGTAATCTGACGAAAAAATTTTGACTATCCCTGTCATTAAACTATACATCCGATTTTCATAAAATTTGAAAAGACTCGACAAACTTTTGCAACAATTATATATTCAAAATTTCAGGCTATTGTTTTTGCTCTGTTTAACTCCTTCGGAACGGGAGCCTTTTACGAAATTTTTAATCTTTTGTCACCGTTTTTTAAAAACAGAAATTTGTGTCTTTGTGAATCGAGGAAATGCGCCGATTAAACAAGGCAAATTTTACAGTAAAATTTTACTGGTGAGGAAAAACGAGGATTCTGATCGCTTCATGCGGCACGTATACGTGTCGCTCGTCCCCAACGGGTTAATGCGGACAGACGGACTGAACGACGACTATAGGTGCTACGTATTTATATAATTACGAACGCACCTAAAAAATCATTTAAAATTATGCTAATGTTGCAAGTTAACATTTTATAAGGAAAGTACTTAAATAGTAAAGTATTATTATAAGGAAAAATTGAATGTAATCTTTATCAAATACTACTAATAACAATACTATTTTGTCCTAGTATGTACTAAATTAAATTCATGGATAATTGCAGGAGTTTTTCTTTGCGGGGTAGGTGGCGAAGGAGGCATTTTGCGAAAAGTAAATGCTAAAGTTTTCGTTTCGGGGGAACTTGTTTTCTTTACAAATTACAGACTTTTAAACCTAACAATGTTAAAATAATTAATTAATAGCATGTTTTTATGGAATATAATTTTGTGAAAGGGCCTGTTTTATAATTACAATTTTTGAGAAGCCTGTTTTATTAAAGGGATTTTTGTGACGGGGCCCTAAATAGACAGCAAATGTTGCATTTCTTAATAATAATGAATTCTTAATAATAATTCTTTGAAATTAAAATCATTACAAGTTATATCTGGTTTTGAAAATCCAGTATGGGAAAGGAGACAGCAAAACAGAGCCTCTGTGGTCATATCCGGTACCGGTTCTATTTACTGCGAGCATGTAGTTTTAAAAATACTGTAATTTATTTTTTATTTTTTTAGCTCACAGGCTATCAAAGCTTGAGAACTAATGTGCCCGCCGGTTCTGTTACGTACATACGTACATACATACGTACGTATGTACGCAACGCGATAACTCTTGATGGAAACATCCGATTTGCTTCAATTTTTTTTTCTAGTTTCATTCTGATAAGGCGCTTCCCTGATTAGTTTTGGGGATTCATTGGTTAAGTATAAGGGGAGACAACGGGGGGCTAATTCCAACTTTAATTTAGATAAATGTTTTTTTTTTTTATGCAGATCCGATTTGCTTCAAAAAATTTGTCTACGTTCATTCCGATAAAGCTCTCCTCTGATTAGTTTTGGGGGTTCATTGGTTAATTATAAAGTTGTAAAAGAGGGGGGGGGGTTCTAGACTCCCCTTTAATTTAGATAAATGGGTTTTTCATGCAGAATAATTCAATTTGCTCCAAATTTGGTATACCGGTTTATTATGTTAAGGAGCTTCCCTGATTAGAGTTGGAGGTTCATTAGTTAAGTATAAATCGGGAAAAGAGGGCTAGTCCCCCGCCCCCTTTAAATTAGATAAATATGTTTTTCATGCAGAATTATTCGATTTGCTCCAAATTTGGTACACCAGTTTATTATGTGAAGGAACTACCTTGATTAGGTTGGGAGGTTTATTGGTTAAGTATAAAGGGGGTAACGGGGGATAGTTCCCCTTTAATGTAGATAAATGGGTTTTTCATGCAGAATTATTCGATTTGATTCAAATCTGATATACCGGTTCAAATCTGATAAACCTCGTTAAAAGGAAATCTATCTTCTTTGCTATTTTTGAAGCAAATATAGTTAAGTTTGGTAAAGTGGCTGTTCCGTTTTCTTTCCTTTCTTTCTTTCTTTCTTTCTTTTTTTTTTTTTTTTTTTTTGTAAAATTTTGTGTACAGCAAAGTTAATTTTCTACCGATTACTTAAAATAGGATGAACCTAGTACCGTCTGTGTATTATATTTCTTTTTTCTAATTTCTTGAATAACTAATATAAAATTACAAAATCATTTATTTCCTGCAGAAGATCCATTTTGCTTATTGAAAACATCGAATGGAAATCATTCTGTTGCGGCGATAAATAATGTCGTCTGCTCTGTGTGGCGGAAACGGTTCATAGATCGCTCGTCTGACCGGGATAGCGCAGGTGTTTATTTTTCTTGTTGAAACCACAAGCGTTCAAAAAGTCCTTCGTCTGACATTTGTCATCTTTTAGCTCCAGTAATTAAAAATTGAAAAATTTGTCTAATTTAATCGCAGAAGTTCTGTGTAAGGTGAACTTTACAATAAAAAAAATTCTGGTATCGAAAATGTAGGATAATGCACATTATATACGTCATCTATTCGGGATGCGCGTCTGAGGGATTAAAAAAACAAAGCAATTTTGAAAATTAGGTTTTTCTGGTATGGTCAACCAATACAATAAGTAATTAAATATTTAAAAAAAAAATACGATTTAAGATTTTTTTTTTTTTTTCAAATAGATAATATTAAAAAAATTGATTATCCTTTAAAAATAAAATTTAGGAAAGTAATTTTTAAAAACAATGTTTTTATTGAACGTCTACGTTCTGATGGAGAGAGTAAAATTTCGAAATTTGTATTAGCTATATGAGTAATGCTGTTATTAAATTTTCCCATTTGCAAGTATGCCATTTGCATAAGGTCAATCTAATCTCAAACTCCCCTCTCAAATGTTAAACCTGCGGGTATGAAATGTACTTACATTTTAATAATTTCTCATATACAAAAAATAAACTGTACACTTTTCTCAAAAGATGTTTCTTACTGGTTTGTTTGACTAAATGTTCCTAACATAAGGTGGGTGCAGGGGCGCGCCAGCTGTATCCGGCGCCTGTGTGCAGAACTTCAAGTGGCGCCCCATATTCCTAATTCACTCCCCCCCCCCCCCGAAAAAAAACTTCATAATTTTTTTTCAAGGAGTACAAACGCATAGCTGCCAAGTCAACCTTCCGGGGGGGGGGGGGGGGTTCCACATCAAATAAACGAGTTCTGAACCAGAAAATATATTTAATGAAATGTGTCTAGTTTCTACAGGGTTATTTTTTATTTCATTTATTAAATTAAATTTCTGGTTAAAAATATTGTTGTTTGAATTAAAAATAAGGAATGCTGTCAGTTATGCAAATAACATATATCCCTAAAAGGTGGGTGCCAGGGTAGGCTCAGCCCCCCCCCCCCCCCGAGAAATAGTCCAAGGTCAGCAAATGGACGGAAAGAGAAGAACGTGAAGAGATGAATTTAAGTGTATCATCTTTGGTTTAATGATACTCTTGAAAAAACCGATAATATATTCAATCGATAGCTGAAATCTTACAATTTTTTGTTCTAAATGAACTAGCCTTATGGGATATTTACGGTATAGATGAGCCTGAGGAAATTAGTTTATTTAAAAACCTCTTTAAATACACAGTCAAAAAGGAGATGATGCTTGTAGAATGCGCCAAAGCTTTGCCAATTAACGCAACGTACACATCACCTGAAATACAAAATAATGTAATACAAATCCTTGCTGAAATAGAGTCAAAGGATATATAAAATTACATTAATAATGCTGATGTTCCCTGGTTTTCAATTTTGGAAGACTGAACATATGATAAAAAAACAGGGAAAATGTTGCATTAAGAGCAAGATATGTGAAGAACGGGAAAGTAAAGGAATCAATTATCGCATTAAAAAGTTGTTCTTGTTCTGACTTGGATGCAAAAACATTTTCTGATTTAACTTTAAAGGTCCTTCATGATTGCAATTTAGATAATTCTAAAATTTTGAGTCAATATTATGATGGCACTGGAATGAGCTGCATGAGCAGTGGAAAAGGTGGTGTCTAAGCAATATTGCAGAAACATCTTAACAGGAACATCCCATACGTAAATTGCTGTAACCAAAGGCTTCATTCAGTAATCATAAAGACAATAAATGAGGTAAGTGAAACCAAACAGTTTATAATCAATGTTTCATATTGTACAATTTTTGGGAAAAGGCAGCATAGCTAAGAAATATGAAGGTCAATCCCTTGCTCGTTTGTTAGCACAGTGATGGAGTGGAAATTTACATGTTACAGAAATTGTCTATAAGAACTATAAATTTTTTGTTGCATATACTAGAAGAATTTTACTTATTTAAGGTCAAATGAAATTTATGAAGAAATATTATCTAATGGCCACTGAATTTCTTAACATATTTAAAATGAAGTTATTATAAACAGTTTAATAAGAAACATAGTGCCTACAATATGAATATGCACTAATTTATCTTTTTATATAATACTTTGTTGATTATATATATTTGTGTGTGTTTGTTTGTGCGTGCATGCGTCAGATAGAAAGAAAAATATGAGCCTCCCCTACATTTTCTTTAGCCCCCTTTATTATTCACTTCTAGCTACAGCCCTGGTGGGTTGCTTCAGCTGTTTGCTCCCACAATGGCATACCTTCTAAGTAAATCAGCTTCTTTTACCTCCATCACTTCCGGATTTTTTAAGATGCGACCTTTATTTATATTTATACTTAAAACAGTTCAAATAAACTTTAATTTTGAAATATAGCTGTGTTGAATTAATCAATGGTAGGACTATGACACAAAGAAAGGGGGGATCGTAATATGGTAAATACACATAAAAGTAGAAAAATATTTTCTCAAATTATGATGTTTGTAATGTACCGGAGCGCGTTTATGGTACTTTTATCTCTTTTAAAGTAATATAACACCAATTAAGATGCGCATTGAACAATTACCACACGTAGAAACTAATTAAGGGTGCATTCGAAAATGTTCCAGTCCCGGAACATTTGATTTTATATTAGCAAATATAGAACCCCTATGCTGGCTATATAACAATTGTTATGAAAAAGGCACATTCACTTCGCGTTTACATTGTTAAGAAGCTAAGCGAAACTTTACCTTGTCACACTGTTAACCCTTCTTTCTCTCTGAGATTTTTTTTTATTTTTCGAATTCCCAATTTACGTGTAATGAATGTAAGTTCTAAATTAAAAATATCTATACTACTAATAAATCAAAGTTTCGCTCTGTCTGTTTGTCTGTCTGTGTGCAATGGCTAGCAGAATCTACGGCACATACGAGGCTCAAACTTTTTGTGAGGATAGTTGAAAGCCTCTCCTGGTGCACTGTGCAAGTTTCAGAATTTTAAATCTCTAATAATTAGTCGAGAAATTAATTAAAAAGCCCAAATTAAAAGAATGAAAAGTATTCATAATTCAACAAGAACATAGATTTTTTTCAAACCGTAGACAACTTCTTCAAAAACTCGAAGAGAGGGGGAGGAGCCAGCGCTGCTAGGGCGATAAATGTACTGGGCCTTTTTAAAAAGTACTGTACCTTAAATTCTACTGGGCCTGACAATTCGAAAATTGCACAGCCAGACACACAAAAAAAAAATCCCCCTTTAAGAAACTCTAAAAAGTATTCCGGTACGGTTTCAGGTAGTCAAAAAATCCACGAAAAATCGATTTATATATATATATATATTTCCTTCGAAAGAAAGGTTCGAAATCTCTCCCATGGACGCCAGTTGTGTTCATTGCAGACAACCGACGTCTTTCAATAATGGACATTTTCGAACGAATATAAAATTTTCAAAATATAAATTTACAGATTTAATTTTTATTCATCCAGATGAATTTTTCGCTGATTTCAGATATGTAAATTTCTTCACGGTCGCTCAATTACAAACTTAAACATTAATTATTATTTCATTAATTGGAAATTCTTTTCAAACTCTAAATTTAAAAGCCAGTCTTTCGAAACCACAATTGATTTTTATAGTATGATTCTCTGGAACGCCATCAATTTTTTTAAAATACACCATTTAGATATTTTAAAGTTATGCATCTAGCCCTATCTTTAAACGCTGTTTAATAATATCTAAATTTTATAAAAATCGATCCGCAAGTTTTTCTTTTATAAAAAGTTCGATTTTTAAAAAGGAAAAGAAATGCTTTGTTGAAACGCGAATTTGTTAAAATTTAAAAAAACTGACTAACCGATCGATTTGGAACTTTCAGATAGTTTATAACACAAAATAAAGATTTTAAAAAGTAAGGGGCATCAAATTTCGAGGGGTGGGTGGGGGGGGTGGGGGGGAGGCGATAACTTTTTTAAGGGGGTGGGAACAAATATTTAAAACCGTACCATTTTCTATCGTTTTAGATGAGGATTTTTGACGGAGCTCTGCGATAAATATTACTTCAAATATATAAAAATTTCAAAAGTGTACTTACCACTATTTTCGAATAGTAATTTCAGCAAATAACTTAAATTCTTGCTTAAGTCTGCCACCCCCTTGACTTATATATACTAATATATGGCTAATGACTAATATATACTGACTATGTGTAGGTTGTTTAACAGAATTTCGTTCAGAAACAGTTTTGTTAAGAATAGAGTTCCTCCTGGTGTAGGAATGTGGAACTAAAAGATTCGAGATTTGTATTTTTGCAAGATTTTGCAGTGCGAACGCAGAACGCCTGCTAAACTCTCATGTGATATATCATCGGGAAACCCCCGAGCCACTCTTTCATATTATGAACCTTTCTACCCTTCTCACTCAGATACCTCCCCCCACCTGGGGGTCAATTTTCAAACCGATCTCCTAATTAAGCTGCAGCAAGATTTGGGCAGGCTTGACCGAAGGTAAAATTTTTCACGGGCCTTGGATTGGTGAGGTCTATGTTTGACCCCAGATTATTAGGGAGCATTCCCCCGTGGGGGGATAAAATGATTTTTTTCATGTGACATATCGTTTTAAACTTTTGGCCTGTACTTTACTAAGCACTCACTCCTCTCCTCTTAACTCATTTTTTCATCAGTAAGAAGAGGTCATTTTAAAGTTTTAATTTGTTCATTATTACCACATACAATTTTCCAAAAATCATGAAAACAAATTACATAACAAATCTGAACAATTAGCAGCTTCTCCTCCATTTTCACACAGTGAGCGGGTACGTATTTCAGAAAAAAATCGAATTAAAGATGTAAAATTATACAAATTTAAGGTTCATTTAAAAATCATCAAAGGTGGGGGGGGGGGGGATGGGTATCGTTCGAAAAAGCTCTTAAAACAGAACTAAAAATATATTTGTTTTACTCTTAGATACTATTATATTTTCAGAAATTCGTCAAAAATGTATGACAAAATTATGTCTTGCCCCCCCCCCCCCCCCCCACACACACACACATCCTATTTCCGAATCTACTGAAAATAAAATTACGGAAAAATTAGTAGTAGTTGGAATTTATTTAAATCTTGCAGGAAAACTATAGCAATTATCCTAGGTCATATAGTTTTTCAGAAAATCGCAGTTTTCCGTTATACATAAACTTTATCTGGCGGGCGCTCAGCGGGGGAGTTGAGAGGAGTTCGATGTACCTATCGACGCAAAATCATCCGAGAACTGTAGATAATAATTTTCCAAAAGAATTGTCGATAATTAGGCGATATATTAATAAAGACCTATCTAAAAAAACGTGGCACGGACCAAAGTGCCCATGCAACTTTGCGACCTCCTTTCAAAGCGTACTTGGCACAATGGCAAGATTAAACTTTGTACAAGGTCTTTGTTTTAGGTAAGACGGATCACAATGATAAATAGTCAGCGTTTTTCACTTTAATTGCATTCAATTATTGAAGGCAATTATTGAAGAATATTTAATAAAATAATTCCAAGTTTTTGCAAAGTCTTATTATTCGTTTAACGACTATATTTTGTAAGATTGCAGTTAGTAATTGATAAATTTATTCTATGAACTATCTGTACGCGAGTGAAACTCGCTTTTTACCGATTATTCTTTTTTCGAAGCAAATCTATAAAATATACAATTAAAATTTCAATAAAACATAATTCATTTTGAGGTCGTTCTCAAAAATATATTTTCCGACTGTAAATGACTTGAATCTTTCTTACATGTTCATGGGCTCATTTTTATGCGTTGCATACAATGATAGACGTGACTATTAAATTTGTTTGGAATTGAATGGAGTTTTTCATTTTTTTTTTACATTCATTGCATTTTGAGCTACATCCTGTTTTATTTATATTGTTTTTGTAGTGTTTTGTTATGTAGCCGATTGCTATGATTGATTTGTGCTTTTTGCGGCAATTTACTTTTACATGGGTACCATGCATAACCTGGAGGCTTATGTTGCTTTATTATTCTGCAATATAATATCTACCCGTTTTTATATCGTCAGTATGTGTATCACTACCAATACTACAGTAAGATAGAAGAGTTATAGATTTTCAATTATTTGAATAATGGCTTCCATGCTTGCCACCAGCTGTAGTGCGTCCCTGCTTTCTGAAAAGCTGGACAGGCCTGATCTAGAGCAGGGATGTCAAAAGGGACATTCGCGGTCGCCCTTCCGAATTTTTTTATGTTTCTAGTTTTTTTTTAAATTTTAGGCGCTTGACGGCGCCCTTAAACCTTCCGTGGCGCCTTAAGACCTCGACAACAAGGCGCCTTTCGACCGTTACATTTCGACACCATTGCGCCTTTCGGTTTGAGACTCTCCCCTTCCCACACCCCTAAAGCTACGCCGCAGACGAGCATCTGCAAATTTCATATATTTCAAAAGTAAAAATGAACTCAGAAATGACGCACTTTCGATTTAAATGCCGCTTTAATAAATTTAAATTGGATAAAAGTTTTTGAAATTTTTCAGCTTCGACTAAAATATTTGGCGCCTTTACTAATCTGGCGCCTGTGTGCGGTGCACACTTTGCACACTGGGTCGGCGCGCCCCTGGGTGGGTGCACCAGTAATTGATCAATGAGACACAAAACTCTATAAAACAAAAATGAATGCATCCATAAGTTAATTTAGATTGTTATGCACGGCCAAAATTAACATCCGAGCATTAATGTTTGTTACTACAATTTTCTGTCTCACTGCTCAATTACTGGTGCGCGTATTCCATACGCTTAGTTTTATTTAAAGTGTTAAAATTTTACTCGCAGTCCGCCAACTTCCGATTTTAATGCATAAAATTAAAATTTTGCGTATACTTTTCAAACAAATCAGTAAGAGACATTTTTTAAGACGCATGTGTAGACAAAAGTTTAAAATATAAATTTTCTGATGTGAAATTTAAGATAGAAGCAGCATGAGTCGTTCGGAGGCTTCACCGCCCCAAGCCCTCCCTTCTCGCTTTTCGGTGTCTTTAATTTGTCTAATTTCCCTTTTAAATCTGTCCGGTTTCAATTTTTGAATTATTTTTTTTCCAACCTGGCTTTCGCTAGAGTGTCTTTTACTCGGGACGTGGCCGGTGACCTAAGAACCTAGCTTCCGCAAAAGAGTCGGAATAAGTAGAAGAATAAAGGACTGCAGACGAAAAGAGGCCGCTCGCAGCAGCGGTTACTATCACGAATCAAACTTTTTGAAGAAATTATCTTTTCCATTTTACATCCACTATGTCGACGACTGCTTTGTATTACTGAACTCGGATTATCTTAATCTTACTATTATTCTCGATATTATGAATTCTATAGATGAACACATTCAGTTCACTTTCGAACTCGAAAATAACAGTCGTTTGCCCTTCCCTGATGTTATGGTTTTCCGCGAAAATAACTTATTTCACACTACCGTTTACCGTAAACCATTCGCAGTATCTTTACCTCCACATCGCCTTTCATCCCATCCACCTAATTAAAAGCGTTCCGTGCCCGTAGCTTTAACATTGGCGAGGAAATTTCGGGATCTGACTGACCAGGAACTTACCCTTGCAATTCGCTCTTTACATAACTAATAATCCGGGAGCCGGTGACTTCGAAAGCCCCGTGATCGCGGAATTGAAAATTTTTTATGTAAATCGATAGTAAAAAGTCATACGAACAAAATGAGCTAGGTATGACTAGGTTTGACGAGCCCAAAATATGTTTAATTAAATGAACTAGTATTAAAAAGCTATAATGATTTAACGTTATCGCGGAAAGCTGATTTTTTGCCAACATCCAGGCGCGAAATTAAACAGCCACCGGTATAAATTCAAAGCAAAATAAATGTGAAATTTTATCACCTGCTATATCTTTTCCTGTCCTAGCTTGGCGAGTGTTACTTCTAAACAAGTGCTAACTTTTATTCTTTATCTTCTTTTTTTATATATTTTTTATATTCTTATTTCTTTTATTATTTTTTTATCTTCTCTACAGTAGGTCTAGCAACTACAGTTATACTTATATTTAATATAATTCTTATCTCTTTATCTGTGTTATAAAACTCAACTTAATTTTTTTATCTCTTATAAATAAGTTTTTAAATTTAGATTAAGTAATCGAGAATGATCCGTCATTAAATAAATGAAAAAATACTATTTTTAATTTCTGGTGCGGATTCGTACCTTTTTAAGTAAAACTGGAAGCCAAACTGGCAACCCTGTTTTCCGGCAGAATAAAGTTTGTCATACCAAATTTTTCTGAAAAAGCACAAAATTTTCTATAAAATGTATTAAGAGTGATCAATATCCGCGATAACTCTAAAACATTATAGCTTTTTAATAATAATTAATTTAATTAAATATAATTTCGGCTTGTCATACCTAACTTATTTTGTTCGTATAACTTTTTACTATCGCAGTACATTACTAATATGAATGAGTATATATTCAATTCACTGCATGAAAAATAAAATGCATATAAGAAATGTGATCATAGATTATTCTTTCTTTACGGCTCAGTTAAGCATCACTTTCTCTTCTCTTGGAATATGAGAAATATTACCAACATTTCGTTTTTCATACACATAAAAACAGATATACCGTATTTGTGATAGTTTATGCACATATACTATACACTACACATGTTACGTATATGGGGCATTCTCACAATCTTTTGACTTTCATGTCCCTGAATAATAATTTTTATTTTAATACACTTTTTTGTGTTCTTTTTAAATTTCATATACTGGGGAACATCTCATTGCACGATTGCACAACAATATTAACGAGATAAATAAGTTTTGGACGATGTTGGGGTCCAAACACCTGGAAAACTCCTATACCGTCCCGTGTCCCTGATGCTGATTTTTAAGTTTGGAGCTGTCTGGATAAAATTACTTCAATAAAAATAATTCGATGTAATTTTTTTCTGAAACTGGAACTATTGTTTTATATAAATATGTAGCTAAAAATTAACCTGCACACATTTTTAGGGTTGTTATTATTTTTTAAACTCTGTCCCTGGGTTTTAGATTCCTTACCACCCCTCTTCTAAAATTATGCAGAAAATCATTTCAGATATAGCCACAGAATTTTTTTCAAGTTTTTTCTCACGCAGAAGTATGCTAGAGAAATAATGTCTAAAATTCTTTGGCAGGAAATTTACTGTAGAATTTAAATCAGCATTTAAATATCAATTTCAAGCATCGTGGTTTTATTGGTAGTCTCACCGTCCCCAAGGTTTATTCCTGCACTTTTCGAGGTAAATTAAAAAAACAATTTTAATTTAATCCAATTCTAACAACTGTTTCTAAAAATCAATGAACATTGTGGCTATCAGTTTATCTTAACATGATTTTCCTAAAAATTGGTGCTAATTTTCCTTACCGTTCCATCCTTACCGTCCCTTTTTTTACTATTTTGTCCCCTTTTCCCAATACCATCCCCTTTTTTTACCGTCCCTTCTTTAACACCCCTTTAAGACAATGTTATACAAAAATTCTGTATTAAAAGTACTACATTGTTATTATTTCTTATTTGAATGTTCTGTGAATACTATGCAAATTCATTATAAGTAAAAATTTAGAAGAAAATAAAAAGTTATAGTGGTAAAATGGTAAGGAAAATTAAACTCGCAAGTTTAATTTAAACCTCAGTTAAATAAAAACATTTTCGCTGCTGACCATTTTTTCTTTATTTTGAATCTTTAAGGCATTCGTCTGTCAGATTAAAATGTTATTTTAGCAAGTTTAATTTTGTCAGATTTTTTTCCCCAAAAGTCAAAAGCTTGTGAGAATGCCCCATATGTAGATTGCGAGAAGCCCACTATTCAGAAGATTCAGAACGCATATAAGTGTTAGGAATTGTAAAAGTGTTCGCTAAAGAGAGGTATCCGCTTTTCGGGAGTGTCCATTGTGGGTGTCTTATTGAGATTTTTAACATGAAAAAATATTTTGACATTCTTCTGAAAAATCGGGTCAATCCGAATCCGACCCGCAAGAGTCAAAACCTAACCCGAACCCAAAATAATGAAAGTCAACTCGACCCGAACCCGAAACGCAACACAAAAATGTAGCTCCACCAGGTCGAGTGCGAGTAAAAGGGGGTATCTCGACCCGATGCAGGACTTTAGGTGGATGCAAACTCACTGAGTAAAAAATATTGTTCTGGCATCTAGAATCTAAGTTGTGGCTCTAGAAAAAATAGTTCCATGCCATCCGTATAAATTCTAGTTCCCTTTGCTAACAGAGTTCTAGAGTCTCCTACTAGAATTCAAGAGTGTTTTCCTATATTCTGGTGGTCAAACTTATTTAAAAATCTCTGCAAATAGATGCGAACACGATAAGTTATTTTTAGTAACTATAATTGTAGTTTATAAAACCATTCCGAAAATCAAGCTATAATTTCTCGCTTGATTGTTTACTCTATTCGCATAGCTCGGAAATCTATATTTCTAGTTTAGGGATTTAGAAAATGACTACCTATTCATTCTAGGTAAAGGCGATATTTTTTTTTTTTCTCAGTATGGGGAATTATTGATAACGTGGTTGAAATTGATCTAGCGATATAAATTAAAATAAAAAATAGGCACTAAAATGAGCAATATATAATATACATTACCTTTTTGAGCCTTCGTTTATTCCTCATAAGTGAATGGAGATTTTCCTCGCCAAGTTTTTCGAAAGCTTCATTTGTCGGTGCGAAAATGGTAAATGATTTATTGGTTCTTGAGCTCAAAAAATAAGGCTCGAATTCTTGAACATGATGAATTGCATCGGCCATCATGCTGAAACAAATTGCATAATGTAAAAACTATTGATATGGCGAGAAATATCAGGATCTTATGAAATGTTTTAACATTGTTTACATATCTGTTTCAACTATTAAAATAGTGCAATAAAAAAAATCTGAGCCCAAGGCTATAACAAGTTTGATTCATACAATCACAAACGAAGGAAGATTCTTTATAAATGTGTATAATCTAGCGAAACAGCACCGAAAACTGGCGATATGAAGCAATTAAAATAATAAAACTTTGTAAAAAATCACCATAAAATTAAAACAAAACACAGGACGCGTTTCGAGCTAAAAACATAACAGCTCGTCATCAGCTAAGCATACACGTGTCCGTAAACGAACAAGTTCATTTTTGAACTTGTTCGTTTACGGACACGTGTATGCTTAGCTGATGACGAGCTGTTATGTTTTTAGCTCGAAACGCGTCCTGTGTTTTGTTTTAATTTTATGGTGATTTTTTACAAAGTTTTATTATTTTAATTGTGTATAATCTATTTTGCCACAAGTGATCATCTACTGTGTTTCCTCGAAAATAAGACCGAGTCTTATGCTAATTTTTGCTCCCAAAGGCGTACAAGAGCTTATTTTCAGGGAATGTTTTATTTTTTTCAGCCACAACAATTCACATTTATTCATTTGAAACATATTAGAATAAAGACATGTGTTTTCACCGAAATAACGACTACGCTTTACTACTTTTGCATCAAACTGACAATTTTTATTATCTTTTCATATCTCCAGCATACCAAGATTGGGTCCAAACAATTCGTACTATTTCATTTTTGTAACAGTCTACAGTAATGAGATCCCAACTACAGAAACACAGCACGCTTCTGTTAGTTAAAATAAAGTTATGGTTAAAGGAAAACATTTCCCTTTATTTAAATTACTAACTGACTTTCCTGAGCCCTTTATAATAGCCTTAAATATACCTAAAATCAGTGTTGAATGATTCTATACTTTTAAAACTAAAATCTTTTTAAATGAACCTAATGTTGGGATCACTCGAATCTATGTAATTTTATATTTCTAAATGAAAATGTATCCAAACAAAATCAGAGTTAGTGTAGAGAGGGCACTGTTTGCGGCAAAGTACACTGGGCGTGCAATGCACGCTCTGGTTTGTTTTGATTTTATATTTTTAAACAAAAAATATCACAGATCTAACAATCCGATGTTGTCCAAATGTTGCACAGAAGTTAATTGTCGATGACAATGTATATTCAAATATTTTCAGAACCGTACCTGAACAGGGACAGTGTCCAGGAGCGAAATTATCTTTTACGTTTATGACTGAAATTACATCTCTAACGAACCAATTTTGTATACAAATTCATAACAGAGCAGTACCTCTTTGGATGAGAGCGTACTTAATCCGTATAAAAATCTTTGTCTTACTTAAGGAATTCTGCGATTAAATAAGGCGGAAGATTTTTATACAAAATACCGGAACACTATCACCCACATGAGTTGTCTGCAGTGGATGTTGATTTAATTGTATGTTTATATAATATTTGTCATATACTTACCTAAATTCGTCTTTACTTTTCAATAATTCCATTACACTATGGTTTGGTGGCGTTAATACTTTGTCTATTATATGCATAACTCCATTTTGCCCTTCAATATCTGAGTCAATGATGATGGCTGATTCTACTCCCACTTCCTAATATATATATATATATATATATCAAAATTGAATATATTTATATAACATATGAAAAATAATTCATTTTAGAATACGTTTTAATCTGACATACATGAGATATCCAGAAAGTAAGTTCCATTTGCAATTTATCGTGCAACTGTTCTGTAATCACAAGCATGCCCATACGCGCCGAGTAACTGGGTCCGTCAGCAAATGAGGAATATCTGTGTCGCAGAATACAGCAGTGCAGACGTTTGATAGTGAGTTGTGGTGATTTTCATGAAAATCGAAGCGCTCGTTGCATGCAAAAAGCATTTAGTCATACGGTTTATGAATGTTCAGAATGTCTCCAGCAGCAACAAACTCAAAGTCCAGTTTGTGAAGTGTACAGTGAACAAATTATGAGCAGGGCTCGAAATGGAAAAATCCACGGTACGGAACGCTATTTAAAAATCACTGTTGTTTAATTTTTTTTTTTAAGTATAGACAAATTTATTTTTAACCATGCATGGGGTTTACATGTACCACAATTTAGTAAATGCATTCAAGATTCTAAATAATGAACAAAGTTACAGAGAGCACAACAAACTGTATAGTGCCTCCGGTAAGACCTAAATCCAGTTCTCCTTTCACCTTAGTTATATAAAAAAATTAAAATTAAAAAGCTTGTATGTGTCCCGTCATATTTATTTAGTCACTAAAATTTAATAGTCAGCTGCTTCGTGAGTCATTCACTTGAAGTAATAACTATCGCAATTGCTTCAGATTCGTGAGCATGGGTGGTGGCTTATCACAGTAATGTTAGATACATCACCGCACGTTCTATCCATTTTTTCGGATGAACCTTAACCTGAACGGAAATATTAATGTTTTTCAGGAACCGTAACAATATATTTTAATATTTGCGCGAATCGGAGAGATATTTACCTTAATTTCAAGAATCGGAACAATGTTTGTCATAATTTCACGAAACGGAATATTGTTCCGCTTTACTCCGGTACATTTCGAATCCTGATTATGAGTGATCCAATGGTACAAAAAATGGACGTGACAATTTATTGAAGGCGGAAACAGTCTGCTTGATAAGGAACGCATTGAACACTAATCTCTTCATCTCTAGGAAAAATCGATTGGTTACTGTGCAAGGAAAGACCTTTTTTGCATTTGTGAGCCATTTTTGATGGCCAGAGATTTCTCGAGTTACTGTCAGATAATCTGTTACCACTTGGATATCATCAAAGGTGACATCGTTCTTCGAAATTGATATACAAATTACAGTATCTCGTTAAGATGGATTCCTCAACAGGTGTAGCAGTTTTGCTGAAACATATCCTAATATTTGTACTTCAGTGTGCAATAAATTATTTTGTTCCAAATCATTTCGCATTTTTAAAAATTGCTCAAAGTAACTTACTTTTGGACGACCCATGTACTGTACATGACAGAATTTTTTCCTTTACTTACTTTTCTGTAAACTTTCAATCTCAGAGGAATAGCATCATCAATTGATTCCACTTTATGATTATCAGCAATACTTTCAGTTTTTACTCGCCCAACTACGACATGGTGTTTCATTAGTTCTTCCAACTTTCTGAAAAAAAAAAAAATCAGTAAATCAATTGAAAATTGAAAATGGTGTGTTTTATTTTATAAGATACATGATATTTTTAGGTGCGTTCGTAATTATATAAATACGTAGCACCTATAGTCGTCGTTCTGTCCGTCTGTCCGTCCGTCCGTCTGTCTGTCTGTCCGTCCGTCCGCATATAACAGAGCAAAAACTACCCAACCGAATGGTTTGAAATTTTAAATATATGATTGTTGTAAAATTTTGTCGAGCCATTTCAAATTTTATGAAAATCGGATATATAGTTTAATTACAGGGACAATCAAAAGTTTTTCTTTACATTACGGCCAATGGGAAAAATTATTGCAAGTGCATTTTAATGATGTTACAGGCTTCCGAATGGTCTGAAATTTTAAATATATAATTCTTGTAAACTTTTGTCGAGCCATTTCAAAGTTTATTAAAATCGGATGTATAGTTTAATTACAGGGACAGTCAAAAGTTTTCCGTTACATTATGGGGAATGGGAAAAAAATATTGCAAGTGCATTTTAGTGATGTTACAGACTATGCACTTATGAAGTGCAAAACAAATATACATTCACTACAATATGGGGGGCAAAAAATAATTATAAAACTAGTTATAGTACGAACGCACCTCATTTGTTACGTTTGACGTGCAATTTCCAACTTGTTTATAATTACAAGGGGACTCTGGTCCCTACCAGGGGGGTGCCATTTCCCTTTACTTCTGGTATCAAGGTTTCGGTGCGCATGACGTCACTGCGCGTGCTAAGGAGGAGTCTTGCAACAGAAAATAACCTATTTTCTTATTTAAAATAGCATTTTTGCTAAAAAAATTTGTATCTTTGGTCAGAGGAGAGCATGTTTCTTCAAAATAAAACATTTTTCTTTAACGGAATCATTTTTTTCTAGGAATAAAACGATTTAGAAGGGATTTTTTTTCTTCAAATAGCCGTGTATTTTTTCTTTTCTAAGATCAGTTTTTATTGCTTCTTATCTTCAGTCGATCTTTAAAAAAGGGACGGAAGCGTGAAGTAAACATTTATTGTTATTTTCTTTGACACCCGGAGGGCAGTTTGCCCTCACACGAAGCTTTAATTGCTTCTCTAAAACAAGGTTACTATGTCCATAATAAAAACTTTTGTGAAAACCAGGACTTTTATTCGATTGAGGCATTTTAATCAAATATATTCATCAGAAATAAAAAAGAGATACGCTGCCAGAAAATCAAAAATGTGGAGTAAGTCAAATTTGATTGCATGATAAAACAGTACGAGAAATAGCAAATAAAGGAGCACACATTAAAATACATCTTCAAAATGCACCCTGTGATGAAATCAAATGCTGGAAATGAAAGCATATTCTGGGGGTAAAAACCTAAAATATATTATTTATTAAAATAATTTTATATAATTTTATCCCCATACAACATTAAAATATAATTTTATATAACTCTTTTGGAAGGTATTTATAAACGTATAGTGCTTTGAATTTCAAATTTTAACTTTTCTATATCGCATAAATGTTTCAGTTTTAAATATTTGGCAACTTAAAAATTAAAATTTCTGTTATTTGTATTCTAAATCTCCTTTATAAATACTGCTGTCCTCATTTTTATTATATAAAAAAATAAATCAATTTAATATTTAATCACATTAGCTGCATCTGAAGAAAACAATAGTACATTTAAAATTAAGTTTTAAAAAGCTGAATTGGTGTAATTTTAAATTTTAAATATGGCACTTTATTTGGATGTAAAAATTTAGTTTAACCCATTACCCGCTGGTGTTGCGTTCACGCAACAGTAAAAATAAATACACTTATTTAAGTTATTTACATACCCACCGCTATTTTTCAATTAAAAAATTGGCCTTACTTAAAGACATAAAATTTTAAGACCATATAAAGCGAAAATTATCTTTCAGAGTTTGTGGTGGCAAACGCCGTTCAGGTAAAAAGTTGAAAATTTCAACCTTATACTTTTGGCGGTTAATGGGTTAAACGTTAAATTCACTTTAACGCAGTAATTTGCCTTAATTTCTTTTAATTATGTATGTAGATTTATATTTATTATTATTATTTTAAATAAACTTTTTAATGTATTTATAAATTATATTAATCTGAATTTCAAACATTATTTCCACCAAACCATATAATTATACCGTATAAATATTTCCGTTTAAAAATATTAAATATTCATATGTTTACTTATTAAAGTTTCTATTTGATTTGTCTTTTAAATCTAATTATTCAAAACTCAATCTTGTGTAATCTTGCTATGAAGTTGAAACGTAACTTATTATTTTTTAAACCTTTTTTATGGGTTTTTATCAAAGACATATCGAAATTATAATAATATTAGAATTATCTTAGATTTCAAATTGAATACCAATCGAATATTATAAATATACTATATTAAAAATTGTTAACAAAATATTACCTGCAGTCGTGCAACGATGAAATTTCCTGCTTTTGTAGGTCTTTAAGATTTTATTTATAAAAAATATTATTTTACACTTTTTTTTATGTAAATGAACTTTTTCATATTGAATCGTAAACGAAACTTAATGAAAAAGACAGCAAATTTAACAATTAAATTTCGAAGAGCTAAAAAGAGATAATAACTTAAAATTTAGATGTGATGTTTGTCCTATGTATAAAGAATATATTTTAATCGTTAAACTTCTTTTCACGCAAAAATTTCTACTGATATTTTTTAATTAAAAATAGCGCCTTTCTAATGCAAAGTCAATTGGGAAACTCATCTTAGCACGCGCAGTGACGTCAAGCAGCGAGTCGCTCCCTATTGGCTACGGGGTGAAATGGCGCAACCTTTAGATATAGTAACCTTGGTCCCTACGAGCTACGCTCGCCAATCTCAGTCCAGAACTCGCAGGACTAAAAACAACACACTGTTTTAAAAAGTTACCGGCTTACGGATGAGTGAAAGAAAGATGAACAGTGGCGATCTTCGGAAATTGGGTTGCCATCCATTTCCCTTTGACTGGGGAATTTTTCGGCTCCCAAGGCTATCCAATGCTATCGCGACGTCTGACAGCTGTTTTCGTGATTGATTAAATAAGAGGGCTTTTTAAAATATGGCAGCAATAGATTAAAAACGGAAATTTAAAAACATAAATTAAATATTTATTCAGATAATGGAATTTTGAATCCCCCCCCCCCCTAAAGAAATAAAACAAATTTATAAATGATTGGATATTGATTACAATCTATTGGATCACAATCTATTCAAGTATATGGCTGCAAAAGATGTTTAAATTGTTATGCATAATTTTTTATCCGACAACTGAACTAACTGGACGAATTTCAATATGAAATAGACCTTAAAATAATTTTTATTTAAAACCCCCTGTTTATCACACATCTCTATATAAAATTACTAGTTTTCATGCTTTATATGTAATGGTTTTTGCGCCGATAAATTGAAAATATCACACTAGATTCAATTACGGCAACGACAGCGTTAGTAACTTTTTTTTTTTATAATAAAGAGATAATAATAAAAATTTTCAGAAATTTTATGTGGTGACTGTTTAAAAAGATACTTGAGAAATTTTGTTTACAGTTGTGTGATGTTTGCAAGCTAAAATATCATCACTTATATGTGAAATCTTCGAAATAAAAATATTAATTCTTCAAATTTTATATTTAGTATCGCGAAAACTAAATAGTTGTTAAGAGAAACTGTAACACCAAGAAAGAGACATGGGAATTTAGTATTTAATTTGTGAGTAATATAAAAAACTTGCGTGGGCAAATAAGATGGGCATGTAATCGATGTGAAACAGGACTTAGAAAGCATAGCTCTCAAAATAAACGTCAATTATCATTTCAGGGAAATGCATTATTATTACTCTAACAGTATTACAGTATGCTTTATTGGAAAGTAAGACAGTGTTTTAAACCGTTAGGTCTTTGAAAGATGGGGAATTTTATAATTCAAATGAGCAAAACCGAATACGGTGACATTGCAGTCCATATTAACTGGGAAATTGTTTTTCTTTCATACGTACTTAAATATTTAATAAGATCATTGAGTGCATAAATATATTGAGAAACTCGAATCTAGAATCATGGTATAACAGAGAATCGATATTTGTTGCTCATAAAAGTAAGGTGACAAATTTTATAAGGTGACACAAATTTAAAACTTTTGCAATATTAAAAATTTATAACGTTTTAAGCATTATCTTTTTTAAATCCTCACACGAATTTATCAACTTTTTAAAAATTTAATAAGTTTTTAAATCGAAAATTGCATGAACTAAGTGACTCTCCTCTCAAAATTTCGGCTACATTTGGGGTAGAGGTCTGCACGAGCACGGGTCTGGGCGGCGAAATGAAGGCGCATTTACAAACGGGCCGGGCCGGCAAAAAGATTGAATGGGCCAGTCGGGCCGGGGTGGGCCGATAAAAAAAAATTATCGGGCTTGACGGCCCGATATAAAAATTTACGCGAAACGGATAAAATATGAGCTATTTTCAATGAACATGGCTTTCGCGAGAATAAGTATAAATGTACGTCACGAGCCGATGCTAGTTTGACAAGATTAATACAGAAATGTAACATGTCCAGAGACCGGCATCGGACTGTTACATGGTGTCTGACTTGGGCTTCATTTTTTTTTTTTTTTTTTTTTTTTTTTCAGCAGGCTCGTGCGGACTGAGATCAGGCTTGCATTTTTTTTTTTTTTTTTTTTTTTTTTTTACATTGTCGAGTCGGGCCGGAACTGGACTTAATTGTTTTCAGGATGTGTAGGGAAAGCAATATGTTTTGTAAAAATATCAATAGCGATAAGGAACTTCTGTTAACTTAATCTTTGGAAATATACCTTAAGGTGGTTCTCAAATTCATTGCTCAACAACGTGAAACTTTGACACATTTTCTGACTAATTTTCAACTGTAAAGGCATAAAATTGACAAGTCTGACTATTGAATGAATTTGAAATCGAATAGCGTTTTCCATTTTTGATAAATAAGTTACTTGTCGAATTTTAAGAGATTGTTGTCACGTGACTGTAGGTTGTTCTCCTTTCCCGTGCTTTCGTTTCCAGAAACTCGATTCAAAACGCTAACTTTGACAGCATTTTCTCAAAGATATATTGCCTTTATCAAAAAATGGGTAACCCCATTCTATTACACAGTTTCTGAATAAGAACTCCTGCCAATTTTATGCGTTTCTGAAAAGAAATGAATTCAGAAATGTGTCAGAAAGTATATCCTTTGGATTTGAGAAAAGCTTTAATAAATGATAGAGAAATATTTTTACAAATCTACTTCTATAGCTTCAAAAGTTAAGGTTTTTAACCCTCCTTTTTTAGGTGCGTTCGTAATTACATAAATACGTAGCACCTATAGCCGTCGTTCAGTCCGTCTGTCTGTCTGTCTGTCCGTCCGCATATAACAGAGCAAAAACTACCCAACCGAATGGTCTGAAATTTTAAATATATGATTGTTGCAAAATTTTGTCGAGCCATTTCAAATTTTATGAAAATCGGATGTATAGTTTAATTACAGGGACTGTCAAAAGTTTTCCGTTACATTACGGGGAATAGGAAAAGAATTATTGCAAGTGCATTTTAATGATGTTAGAGACTGTGCACTTATGAAGCGCAAAAAAATATACATTCAGTACAATATGGGGTGCAAAAAATAATTATAAAACTAGTTATTGTACGAACGCACCTCATTTGCCACGTTTGACGAGCAATTTCCAACTTGTTTTTTATTCTAAACTGCAGTAATCTTTTAATGAATCCTTATTTGAATGTTGAAACGTCTAAGAATCTAAGTAATCATTAAAGTTGCTACTGCGTATGTTTTGTCTTGCGCAAACATCGTAATTTTAAAATATACTGTAAAATTATCCCATAAATATGTAAGCTGTATTCTTCAATTATATGTCGTGCCAGATCTGGCCGGACCTGTTTTCACTGATTTATATACGGGCCGGGCTCGGGCCGAACTTTTAATTTTTACACCGGGCCGGGCCTGGAAATTCCGGCCTGTGCAGACCTCTAATTTGGGGACGTTCGGTCATCCCATATAAAAATGATGAATCGTACAGATGTGCACTATATCCTAGCATAGAATTTGCGTAATTGTTGCTTTTATTCTCATTGAAATTCCCGCAGAGGAATTTTGTAACTCATTGATTTTGTACTTGTTGACGTACGAGGTTGTGCGATAAACTGCTGTTGTAATTGTGCGATAAACAAAAGAATTGGTTTAGTAAACTGGAACTAAACATCTTCTCTTTTTTTTCTAGTTATTGTAATGTTGTACTTTTATTGATTTTTTGAAAAAACCCCTACCCTACAACAGGTTATCTATTTGATGATCAAGAAGCGTAGATACTTATCCCATGAAGTTTGATTGTACCTCAAACACCTTCTGTGTAACGTCATATAAAACAAATTTAATGACTCTTGGCACATTTTACAACCAACCGAGACGCTTGTTTGTTATTAAATTATTCCAATATCCTTAATTAAATGAAATAAAATCCATTTTAATATTAATGTGGCAGAAATACCTATCTGCAGTTACCAAAGTCAAAACATCCCCGAAAAATCTATTTATAAAAACTACTTTTATTTCCTTCCAAATAAATGCATATTTTTGAGAAATCTTTCATAGCGAGGCCATGTGTTTCAAACGCAGGCGACTAGCGCTGGTAGCGTTTATAGACGACCTGTAAAAATTTTCAAATATTGAATTTGTAGATTTACTTTTTATGCATCTATGTGTAATTTTTTTCGCTGATTATGAATATCTAAATTTCGTTATAATCGGTTAATTAAAAGCTTAGGAATTAATTATTATTTCATTAGTTGAATAATTCCTTTGAAAGCGTCATTTTAAAAGAGTGGCACGTGATATGGAATAAAAACCATAGATAATTTTTAAACTAGCATTCTTTTGAAGTGTATAAAATTTTTAAAAATACAGCATTTTTAGATTTTAAACTTATGCATCTGTGCCTAACTTTTCACGCTGATTACGAATATGTAATTTTCTTAAAAATTGATAAGTAACTTTTTATTTTACCAAAAAATCAATTTTTAAAAAGAAGAAGAAAGACACACTTGGCAACAGCGCATTATTTAAATCTAAGCTTCCTCCACTAATTATCTTTATTTTACTCGCGACTTTTTGGATGGATTTTAAAATTTCAGATATTTGATAACACTTAAAAATTTTAATGAAAGAGGCGGAGTTGAATTTCGGGTAGAGGGGGGAAGTTTAAAAAATAGCGTTTGTGCACTAGTTATATTTTACGTCCGATTTTTAGGATCGATTTCAACATTTGAGATATTTGATAACACTTTAAAATTTTAAAGAAGGTGGGAGAATGGAATTTCGGGGGAGGGAGGGGGACGATAATTATTCTTAAAACCGTAGCGTATTCTACAATAAGTATCCTTATGTTGTTTTCTGACGGAGACCTCCAATAAATATTATTGATTAAATATAAAACTTTCAAAGAGGGTGGGGTGGATAAATTCCAGGGGCGCGTGAGTGGACCCTCGTGCTTGAAATTTTCAAACTTTTTCAGAAACCCTCATGTGATATATCATCGGAAAGCCTTCGGATCACTCTTTCATATTATGTACCCTCTCCACCACCCTCACCCAAATTTGCACCCGACAATTTTCTAACTCAGCTCCTAATTAAGCTACAGACCTAATTAAGATTCGACTTCATTTCAAGACTTGATCGAAGGTGAAACTCCTCACGGGCCTTCGATTGGTGGGGTCTATTTTTGACCTCAGACTATTAGGGCGCATACCCCCTTGGCGGGCGGAATTAGATTTTTTCATGAGACATATCATTTTAAAGTTTTTGGTCTGTATATTGATAAGTATCCCCTTCCCCCCTTTTAACTCACTTTTTCATCAGTAGAGGGCGTTTTAAATATTATTTTTTCATTATAAAGTATTAATATTTTAATTATTACTTCATACAATTTTCCCAAAATTATGAAAAGATTTTACATAATAAATCTCAACAATTAGCAGCTTCTCCTCCATTTTCACACAGTTAGCGGGTACGTATTTCAGACAAAATCGATATAAAATCGAAAAATATATAAAATCTTACAAATTTAAGGTTCATTTAAGGAAATTATCTCGGGACCGCGCAACGCCGGAGGGGGGGATGTCAGCTAGTTGAACAATAAAATTAAATTACTGTTGGTCTTCGTCCAATAAGGAAAACTCTTCTTCTGGCATTTGATTAAAAGCATAATTGGAGGGTGCGAAAACAGTTACGGTAATATTTGGCTTTTCAAGATATCCATCGACGCCGGATTTTTTCAGCAATCGTGAGAAAGTTGATACTTGTTCTGGTCGCCTGGCAAGAAGAGACATCACACTACGGGCTGTGAAAGAGAACCAGAAATCAGAAACAAATTATATGTAATAATAAATCATTAAAGTTTATACAATGAAATAATTGTTGTGATTTACTTGAATGTTTCAAAATGCTAATTAAAAATACAAAATAAAATTATAAAAAATAAAATAACGAATTCATTAAAATGTCATGGAATTTTGTACTATGTAAATTGCGGTAGAAAACTTAATTCAATTCGTCTTTTTTTAGAATTGAAATTTTCTTTACAGTTTTCACATTTATGTTTATTCAATGCATTTATCCTTTAAGATGCATTTTACTTCATCTGGTTTGATGGAATTAGTGTTCTTTCCTCAGCATATGTTGTTTAATGTACGGATGATTTGAAAGGTTCTTCATGATTTTCACTATCATTTACAGATTGAGCTGCAGAATAATACGGAGGGCTAACTTCCTATTCTGATACATTGAATCGAGCGATTCGGCTATGAATGCAATGTCAAAGAAATTCCGAGAAAAAGCTTTGGGCAAAACACAGATTTCCTCCAATGTATTGTGGGGTAGATATTTTCAAATTTGATTTTCTTTTAAAAATAGGACTTAAAAAATAGAATTTAAAAATAGAATTTAAAAAAAGTTACAACAATTTTGACCGATATATATATTTTATTGAGATTTTATTTTATTGAGAAAAACTATAAATGTAATTTAAATTCACGGCAAATTTTAATTTGATTTTAGTTAAAAATAAAATTTTATGTACTGTAAAATAATAATAATAATAATAATAATAAAATATCAAAATATACAAAATTGATAAAAAATATGCGTAAAAGTTTGACAAAATGCTTCTAATATTAAGAAAAGTCCAGGATTCATTACTTGCGCGCATTGAAAGCGCGCGAATTGAATTACTCGCGGCAGAAAGTGGATCGTTGAGTTAATTCTCCTTATTATTATAGAGCTCACTGTAGAGACATTCGATACAGTCGATAGAGACAATCACTTTTAGATGCAACTAATCCGTTGAAAAAGCCTTGAGGAGTATATCTATCTATTTATACTATAAAGGACAAACATATCTGTGCGTAAAGCATACGTCATTTTGCGAATGGCAACACTTTGCAATTTGAAATAAAAGTTTGGTTTTTCAATTTTCTCTACTGCAAATTTTTAAACTTCTAAACATCGCACATTTTAAATTTTTACACCATTGTATAAGGAAAAAAAATGATCTTTTAAATGCAATTTGTTTGAAAGCGGTATCTCAATTTATTTTTGAGATATTAATTTTTTTGTAGTTTTTAATATCATTTTTCTTATCGTGGCAATAAAAGCACCCCATTTCTATTGAAAGTAAACAGAAAATAGTCGAAAATAGCAGATACTGTATCTTTTTTTTGCCATTTTCTCATAAAACGTGAAAAGAAAGTAGAAATTAAAATATTGGCTATATCAAGAATATTGTATGTTATTCTGTGATAATGACGTCATATCCATACTGTTCTATAGACAAAGTTTAATACTGGATTGTAAAAGTGGATTGCTTTAGAGGATGCAAATGGCGTCATTTTATAAAAAAGCGTGTATTTTAATTCTTAAACCTGGATTATGTTTTGAAGAAATGCGTCATTTTCACAGCCTAGCTGCTTCGAAATTCTGTCCAGATGAAAATGCTTCACTTTTGATAATAATGTAATCGAAATCACACACTGATAAAACACAATGTTTTAAAAATTTTTAGAGTGTATTTATAAAAGAGGATGGATTTGCTTCACCGAGTTAGACAAGCAAACAAATGATTCGTGGTTTAAAATACTAATATCATTTTCCCGAAGTTTTTATCCAAAATTCTCTCGAATAATAAAATTTTAATGCTATTCTTTAGGACATTCTACTATAATTTTATCAAAATAACCTAATTTTCTTAATTTAATTTTTCCCAATTTTATATAATCTATATATTTAAAACACAAGTGTGTTTTTTAGTCATGTGCACTGATCTTCCTGCTGAACCAATTTTACTAACATTTCTTTTAAATTGTAAGGTCTTCATTTGTAGATGTGATCGCAATATCTGTTTTTTTTTTTTTTTTTAATATCCCCACTTTTATATCTTAATTTTAAAAGCACTTTAGGAAATTTCTTCAACATGGTGAAAATTAGATAGCTTTCATTATTACAGACAAGAGAGAAATAATGAGGTATTTTTATCTTTATTCATGCTATTTTCTGATAAAAATTCAAAATTGTTGATAAAAATTGTTGTATAGGGTTTAGTGGCGCAAAATCCTATTAGGAGTAGAATATTATATTAGGGGCATAATAACGGAAAATGACATACTGCTTTTGAAAACACGTATTTTTCCTCATAAATTTTCTATATTGTTTTTACTTCTGCATGTGTACTGATACTAAGTTTCAGACACTAGGCGAAGTGTTTATTTAAGTGAAAATGAAGTCATATTTAAAAGAAAACGATTATTTTCTTAGATAAAACTAAACATTTTAACACAAATGCGTCTAAAAAACATAAATTACGGAAATTTTTACTCTCCGAAATTGAGATTAGAATCTCAAGTAAAGAGCGCGTCTGTTCACATAAAATATATTGCTGACAATCGTGGCTTCAAGTTTTGAGTTAAAATGATTTTTAAATGATCAAACAAAATACATTTTTTTAAATGATGAATATGAATATGAAAAGTGCGTATGCAAATTTTAACTAGGTGAAAATTGCTGTTTTTCATTCCCGAATACCAAGCATAAGAACCTCAATTGATAACCACATCCTAATAACTGAACTTTATTATATTTCACTGATTAAGTATCTATATTATAAAGAACAAGCGTATCTGTGCGTAACGCTGGCGTCATTTTACGAATGGCAACACTTCACGATCAAATTTCGGTCTTGAAATTTTTGCTACCACAATTTTTTAATCTTCTGACTATCGTACATTTTCAATTTTCGTCGCATAGGGAAAAATTTTACTTTCAAATGCAATTTGTTTAAAAACTGTATCGTAATTGACTGATGTATTATCTTTTCTAAAATAATTTTTAAGCATGATTTTTTTTAAAAAGTTTATCTTATCACGTACCGGTTTCAATACATAATAATAATAAACATTTTGCAGATAAAGCAACAAACATTTTTCAGCATTTGTTTCTGCCTATTTTTGCATAACCAAATTAGTACCTCCTTTATATACAAATAAAAGAATAATATTTAAAAAAAAAACACCAATCTAACATATTTGTAAAAGAAAAATTAACGAAATTAATACTTCTTAATAAATAAATAAAAGAATAATATTGAAAAAACAGAAATCTGACATATTTGTAATCGTACAATTTAAATTTTTAGGTCACCAAATGGGATTTTTTTTTTTTTTCAAATGGAATTTGTTTGCAAAATTCATCTTAGTTTACTGATTGTCTTGGTTTTAAAAACAATTTTAAAGCATGGAATATATTTTAATTTATCTATATTGCGCGGAGCTCGATTACGAAAGATTAATCCGTTTGTCCTTAAAACAAAATAAAGTGTTCATCATTTTCTTACGGCTAATAACCATTAAAAAAAACTTCCCTATGAATAAATAAATAAAATAATATAAATAAAACACAAATTTAACAGACATGTATAAGCTCTGAAATTATCAGAATATAAAAGGATGCCGTAAGTAGCAAAATCTTGATCAAATAACTCTTAGCATGCGGCTAATAAGAAAATATCGCTTTTGATAAATTGTATAATTCGTATTTTCCATATGAAAAATGCTCTTTTAATGTAAGTGGGCAATCTAAAAATTTTATTGCATATAAAAAAATTATTAGTTTTCAATTAAAAAAAAAAATGTTTCCACCTATATTATTTAACCCGGGAAGCCCGGGTACGATCCTCTAGTTATTTTTAATGGTAATTATGACCTCACTGTGGAATGTTCATTTTATTAAGCAAACATATAAAAACGTTTAAAATATTACTGAAGTCACAGACTGAAAAATTTCCAATAATTAATGAAAACTACGCTACAAGCAAATGCTAGGATTTTTAAGAATCTTTTTGTGCTCTCTGTGTTTTTTTATTTGTTTAAATTTGTAAGTAGGTTATCAGTTATTCATTTTGTAAGAATTAAAAATGAACTAAAAAAAGACTTTTGGGATTGCGTTCTTTTTGCTGGAAATGAGGTTTGGTGCCCTAAAAATGATACGAAAAGATATTAATCATAATTTTAGTAGATATTTGGCAACATTGACATAAATCATCAACATCTGCATCTTAAGGGCATAGATGCCAAATTTTAGGAATTTTGAATACACTATTTCCGAATACTAAATATTCATCTTATTAGATAAGAGACTTTTACAATTAAACAAGGTAAATATTACTTTTCAGAATTAATGGTTTCGAAATCCGCAATACTTTGCACCTTTCATTAAGGTACATAGTCATATTCCCCATCGTGTTCGATCACATTTTCTTTTTGTTCTATTGTTGGCCACTGAGGTACCTATATCTTGGTATTGACATTAAATAATGTTGTTTCTGAAATAAATTGTAAATTAGAAATTTATCTGTGCCATTTAAGTGACATCTAATTAGTAAATTCGTGTTATTTGTGTCTATACATTCTGTGTACAATGTAGCTGGAATTTATCATTTAAAAGATGCCCGTAAAAGATATCACGACAATTTTTTTTCTGTAAGTCGGGACCACTTTATCGAGTTATAAAACAGATTTTGAGAGCCATTTGTGGCCTAGTGTGTTGATAGAAGGTTTTTTTAGTCACTTTTGAGTTCTCTGTGATTTTTGAAGATAGAAAATTATTTGAACAAAGGCTTTGCTTAAATTTTGTGTTTTGAATGAAATTTCATGTGCCGCACATGTTAAAAGTCTCCGAAATTTCGTGTGGATTTTGCACCACGATAACGCACCATCGTACAAAGTTATCGTAGTGCAAGAGTTTTTGCCACAGAACGCGAACAATATCATCAACCAAGCATCGTACTCGCCCAATATGGTCTTGCGTGGCTTTTTTCCTGTTCCCGCAGCTCAAATTACCATTTCAAGAAAGGCGTCTTTAGTCAATTGAGGCCATACAATAAAATTCACTAAGAGAGCTAGCGACCATACATCAATCAGCCTACTAAAAATGTATGGAGGATTGGTATAGTTGTATTGTACTCTATAGGGCATACTTTGACGGCGACAAAATATATTTTGTGAGTAAATTATTTCTTTTGTGTTTTATTTAATAATTCGGAGTAGTTTTTACACATAATGTACATGTGAGTTTACCATCAAGTTTAAGGGCGCATTTGCAACAAAAGAGTTCATTTCGTAATGTTCATTTGAAATGATCGATTAAAATGAACTGTGAGTAATTTTAGTAGCAACATGTCAAAAGTCCAACAATTTCGTGTTAATCTCTGAGTCACTCGATGGTAGGTTAAGATAATTATTTAAAAAATGTTGCAATTTTATTGATAGAGTAAAAAGTTGTTAGTGATTAATTTCAAGTAAATAAGGTTATGAACACTATTAGCGCGGGAATGCATTTTCAAAAATCATATTTTAATTGCTTATATTTTTTGTAGCATCATTTTGTTTAATTTTAAATCTAAAAGTTTGAAATATCACTAAATGACTATTAAAATGTACCTCTGTCTGGAATGAGAACTCGAGAAATAATGCTGATGACGCCATTATCAGCCACAATTTGTTCTGATGATATTTTGGCATCCTCGACAAATGCTCCAGATTGATTGCACATAAGTTGTAGCCTGTTGCCATCAATTGTTTTCATTTTATGTGTATCAAGGATAGCAGGAAGACACACAGAGTGAGGAAGAAGATGATTTTTCAGCAAAGCTAAAAATAAAAATGGACGAAATAATCAATTCAATGATAGAATACGAATTAGGTTCTTAAGAATATGAACAATCAAAAATCTCAATGAAATAAAAATAATTCATGAACACCAATCTTCATGAGCACCAACGCTTAGTTAGAAATGTGATAATTCACGTATTTAATATTCAATAATTTCGGAGGTAACTTCACTGCTGAAAATTAATTGAAAATTTAATTAAAAAATTATATATATCTATGCGTTCACCTATGCTGGGCTTTATTTGAGTCTCAATGTTTCGTCGCAGAGTTGTTTGATCATGAAGACTTTTCCATTTTGTGCTGCGATTCAGCATTACCGAAATATGTTAGTGAGATATGTTAGTGTAAGGCTGGTTATCGTCCTCGTAACTCAAATGGTAGAGCATTGAAGCGTTATTCCAAGGATTCGAGTTCAATTCCCGGCTTGGACATTTTTCATTCTGTTAGTTTTTACACTTACAATGTGATAATTCGCGTATTTAATATAGATAAATGTTCTGTATGATTCTGAAGGCTTTGTTCTGAAGCCAGTGTTAGCAACACATAAGAAGACGTGGAATATCCATTGTCTATCCTCGCTTTCCGTTTGAAGGCTTGTTCTAGAACTATTGGATAACATAACTCATACCTTTTTGATATAAGTTGTAGAATGATATGGTGTGTTTTTGCGAGCGTGGTTGCTTTATAACAAACTCCGTTGTCCTAATTACTTGCAACCACATTTTTGTTAAAATCACTCTTGTTTCATAAATGAAAAAAAAAATATGTATAAAAGAAACTTGACGTATCGTTCACTTGGAAAAACAGCGCACACAACGCGAAAATTTCCGTTATTTTTCTTTTTGTGTGTGTGTTGTGTGGTAATCTTTTCAATGCGGGTGGCATATTCAGCATTTTTTTAAAATGTAACGCTCAAATCCAGTCCCGAATTACGAATTCTCACCAGAAAGTTCAAATATTTTTGCTTTGTATAATGATAGACATTCCGTAAATAAAGTAAAAGAAAATTACTATTCAAAATTTTCTGATATAAATTCATAATTTCTTAATAAAAAATCTGCCAGATTTGGCGACACTGCTTATCAGCAATTTTTTCACTATCGTAATCGTGCAAATCCATTTTCAAAATGTGTACTATTATAAACTAGTATGTTGTGGCCATCACAAAACTTTCTTCTATATAAATCTCGTCAATTAAATCATTTAAATAGTACAAGAAATTACATCAATTTAGCACCAATTCATATCAATGTATATCTGAATTTGAAGTTTGATGAAAATTCGTGCATTAGTTCTTGAGATAGAGGTATAGCGGAAATTCTGAAAAATGTAGCATAGCAGCGCCACCTGTTGAGCGATTTACACCAAAACATACACAGCACTAATTGATATCCTGAATCTGAAGTTTATTGAAAATCCAAGCATTAGTTCTTGAGATAGAATTATTGCAGAAATCGCAAAAAATGCAGCACAGCAGAGCCACCTGTTGAGCGATTTATACCAAAATGTATAAAACGTTAATTCATGTCAAGGACTAACTGAATCTGAAGTTTGATGAAAATCCGTACATTAGTTCCGGAGATTGAGCTACTGTGAAAATCGTGAAAAATGCTGCATAGTAGCGTCACCTGTTGAGAGATTTACACCAAAACATAAACAGCACTAATTCATATTCTATTATACCTGAATCTGAAGTTTGTTGAAATCCCAAGTATTAGTTCTTGAGATAGAGCTATTGCGAGAATCGCAAAAAATGCAGCATAGCTGCACCACCTGTTTAGCGATTTACACCAAAATGTATAAAACGTCAATTCATGTCAAGGACTAACTGAATCTGAAGTTTGATGAAAATCCGTGTATTAGTTCTAGAGATTGAGCTATTGTGGAAATCGTGAAAAATGCTGCATAGCAGCATCACCTGTTGAGCGATTTACACCAAAAACTAATGAGCACCAATTTATATCAGGGACTAACTGAAAATAATTTTTTATTAAATTCCGTGCATTAGTTCTTGAGATAGAGCGCCCATAAAATTTGTGTCACATACATACATACAGACAGAGTCACACACTCACAGACAGACATTTTGTAAAAACATGTTTTTCGGAATCTCTGACCTCTAAAATCTGTAAATCCGTCAAAACCGATAGTTGAAAATTTTCCCGAATCCAATACTTTCTTCTTGTAAAGATAAAAGAAAGTAAAATAACAATAAAATAAAACATAACTTCTTGTAAAGTCACAGAATGTAGTACTTCACTGATGTTGATCACGCAACTGAGATTACAGTATCCCACTTGCAATGTTTGTTCTATTCAGGACTGGAAAGTGTTAAAATACTCTAAATCAAGTATTATTTATTCAAGAAATAATGTCATAATTTCAGCTTCAGTATTTATCACTGGAGAGCAGTAGGGACAGTCTTATAATGCAACAAACGTTGTGTTATGGCTAAACTTCAAATGCTTCCTTTGTAAAATTCCAGTTTTTCATATTTCGGCAGTTTTCTTTCAAGTGAATGATATGTGCTTTAGAAGTTACTTTTTTTAGTCTTCGATAAGCTATTTCTTTCGGGCAACAATTAAAGTGTCGTCCCTAAAAAATAATGCTTCGTTACATAAGCCGGCCGTAAAACGAAGAAGATGTATCGTTGTACGGTTAAGTAATGATAATCTCAACTGCAATTTTTTAAACTTCTAAGCATCGCACATTTTCAATTTTTACACCTTCGTATAAAGAGAAAAGTATTTTTAAATGCAATTTGTTTGAAAACTGAATTTCAATTTATTTTTTGAGATATTAATATTTTTGTGGTTTTAATCACATTTTTATAATGGTGGCAACTGAAGTACTCAATTTCTGTTGAAAGAAAAAAGAAAATAATAGATTACTATATCTTTTTGTTGCCCATTTTCCATAAGAGCGGAAAGAAATTGCAATTAAAATACGTGCTATTTTGAAAAATATAAATGAAGGATTTCAGATAAAACATAGAACTATTATAAACTATATTTAATTTTAAATATCCATATTAATGTTACAAAAGAAAAAATGAGGGCATATGAATCATTAAATAGTCGATTTTTTTGTCGAGTTTTCGACATCGCTTTGTGCTGCGCTTGTGTATTATTCCACGATAGTGACGTCATATGCATACTTTCCAAGGCTAACGAAAAAGACAAGCTACCGCGGTGCATACCACATATCTTTTTTTACAGACCGCTAGAGTGACGTGATGTTCTTTTCGTACACCTTCATTGGTGCGTTCGAGCATCAGGTGACTCCAACGATCTGCAAACAAAGATATGTAGAATGCCCCGCGGTAGCCTGTCTTTCTCGTTAGCTTCGCATACTTTCCTATAGATGTCGTTTAAGACTGGATCGTAAATATGAAATTCTTCAGAGCATGCAAATGATGTCATTTTATATAAAATAAAAGCGTGTATTTTAATTCTTAAAACTGAAATAAGTTTTGTAGGAGTATTCACTCCATAGGAGTATTCCTCATATTCACTCCAGCGGCTTTGAAATTCTTCACAGGTGGAAATGCTTCACTTTTGAAAATAACTTAATTGAAGTCACACACTTTTACAAAAATATAGAGTGTCTTTATAGAAGAGCAGCGACCATTATGTTAAAATAATATTTGTTTGAAAGTTAGACTAACCACTATAAGATGCATTTTTTAATTGTAATTAGTTTTTTAGGTTTATTATAAATTAATGAAACAGTTCCTTCTTAAACATTTTCTTTCGTCGAAATTTGACGGGTTCCACCTCGTAATAATAATATAAAAAAAAATAAAAATTCTTTTCCTCATCGGACGCGACACTAAATTCTAAAATAGCAGAATTCGTGCTTCCTGCTTTTTAAATATTTTTACTTCGTGTATATGAGTACTTCCAAAATCAACTTTAGTTTATTATACAAAAGAAATGCAGAATTACTCTAATAGCACAGGATGTTCAATTTGATTCATCAATAGGATGTTCATTTTTGATATTTTCCGCTTGATGAGGATCAAGTTTCCATATTCGTTTTTTTTCCCCGAAAACAAATTTTCAGACATTTGTTTTTAAGAAAGTAATTATACTAACATTTTATCATTTTCAGCTTCATCCTGTCTCCTTCCTATCTTTTTCTTTCATTAAATAACTACTTTCAATATAAAATATCTATTAAAGACACTTATTTTTAATTTATAGATAGAAACGTGTCTTTTTAAAACTCGAATGAAAAAGGAAATAGATTGAAAATAAGAAGGAAAAACTATTCCTTTTCGAATACAGATAGTTAAAAAAAAAAAAAAAAAAAAAAAAAAAAAGCGGATACGCTCTAAAAACATTAACATGTATTTTCTATTAACTGAGGGAAATCATTGCATTCGTCATGACTTCTTCATCGTGTACAAAGCATCGAGTTTTTATTAACGAAGGAAGCATTCTCAATGTAAAAGTTCTGAAATATTAGCTTTTCTACCCTACAAACACACACACACATATACGAGGAATTTTCGAAAAGTAAAGATACACGTCAGACAGCAGAAAGAGAAAGTTTTAATGAGTGCTTTCGTAACCCTTATTGTAATCTTAGAATTTTTACCTTTCCCTCGCAGTTATTCGTTATTTGTACGGTGAGTCTGTTTGATGTAGCACGTGTTTATAATGGATGCGTGGATTCAGAATCCCACTAAATGTGAAGTACGTTCCGTCATACGTTTTCTTCATGCCAAAGGTGGCGTCCAGCGGATATTCACAAGGAAATTGCTTTCCTTTATGCGAACATTATTTTGAATCGACAAAATGTAACAAAATAGTATCGTGCTTTCTCTGGAGGTAGGACCAATTTTTATGAAGAATCCAGAGCATCTGTGATCTCGGACCTTGCACCCAGCGACTACCATTTATTCCTTCACTTGAAGAAACAGCTTGCAAGGCAAAACTTCCACGACGATGATGAAATTAAAATTGGAGTTGAAATGTGGTTTCGACAACAGGCGGCAAACTTCTATGACTGTGGGATACAAAAACTTGCTCCCGGACTTAACAAATGCTTGGACAATGACGGCAACTATTTCGAAAAATATGGCAAATACCAGTAAATAATTTGTAATGGACATTTTATCAATTAAAAGTTTTTTGAAGGAGTATGCGGCACACTGTAAAAAAAAAAAAAAAAAATGGTAACGTTCCATGTAAAATCCAGGAACGTTTCGCCTTTTCTCAGGTTTTCAGAATAATTTAGCTCTTTCCTGTGAAATTCTGGTTTTCTTATCTGAAACGTTCCTGAACAAAAGTTGGAAACAGCAAAACGCTGCGGCCGCCATTTATTATTTTTTTGCTATAATCCGTTGCTCGCGCGCGAGTGTCGAAAACGAATTCCTTAAATGAATGTAAAAAAAATCAATATGGAATGCAAATAAATCAATAGACGACATAATCCTTTACGTCTCTATTGTCAAGACAATTCAGATGAAAATACAATACCTCTGTGACATCGCTAAGAGATTATCTCTCGTACTTGTCTGTGGAATGCTTAACGAGCAGACCGTGTAAAAAAATACACCTATTATTTGGATCTCCATTAACCAGGGGACCATCAAACATGATTCTCACCGATTTTGATTAATTTAAAGTATGTTTTAGAGTTCTTATCTCTAATTATTCTTGTGAAAGTATTTCTTCAAATGGGCCTTAGATTTTCAGAAATTAGATGCCGAGGTTTAGCATACGTTTCAAATACCCATTAGTTTGCAGCTCTCAACGTGTCTTTCGTGGTGTGGACGCAGAAAGCTCGCACGCCACCCGTACGGCCCGAGTTCGATGCTACCTCTTGACTTTTTTTTTCTTTTTTAATTAATTTTATATTTTAACACTTTATTACAACTTGATTTAAATTTGACATATATTTGACACTTTGAATTGCTGCAAATTTGAATTTTTTTTTATTTTCGGAAAAAATATACAATTACGTTTAGGTTTTTTTTTTCAGGAAAATTTATATGTATTTTATCTAACTTGTAAACTAACATAATTACTGACGAAAATCCAAAATATTTTATGTCTAGATTTTTTTTTCTAATTATTATTTACATTTATATATTTTTATATTTTAAGCAAAGTTCAGAAACAATGTATCATATATATATTTACTTTATTGAATTTTAACATAAAATTTATTTTTTCGTGTAAATTATAAATAATAATTTTGATGTCAATTTCAAAATATTTTTTCATTCTAACAAATAATGATAATAAAGCGAAAATTGTCAACTGGAAATATAAAAATCGTCTGCGGATCTTGCATGCTGTGAAATGTCAGTAATGTTTTGCTGTCAACAGAAATATTCCTGGTATTTCGCAGGAAACTTACTGGTATTTCTGTAGAAAGTTTTTAACATATACAGTAAAGTTCCAGTCATTTTCAAGAAATGTTTCTTGGAAATAATGGGCAACTCAGCTGCCCATTTTTTCCCAGGAACGTTGCGGAATTTTTTTTACAGTGCAGTGTATCTTTAATTTTCGAAAACACCTCGTATATATGCTACACACACATACAGATACAGAGAGAGAAAGAGAACAGTCTTTTAATCCATTGTGAAGTTGGGCATCATTTTTTGTACCATAGATGCCGACATGAGCAGGGCAGTGCAGTTCTCTAGATTTTGAAATTTAGTTAACTAAATTTTCTATTTTTCTGATGATTTTGAATTTTTTTTTAATGATTTGAAATATGTAAACACTAAAGCGAAACCTGAACTATGGAATTTTTCGTCAAGAACGAAAAATGAACCCTCCGTCTCCTTGAAACCGCCGTGGATGTAAAGTTTTAGTTCTGTCTCTCTTTTTATGTCCATGTGTTTAAAATTTGTCTTAAATAGGGGATTTGAGAGGTAGAGATATCAGGACAGAGAAAAAAGGTACTATTTCAATTTTCTATTTTGAAAAATGCTAAGAGAAACTTATCTTTGAGTATTTGGTATTTCTTAGTCGTTATATTTAGATAACTCTTTTATGACGATATGTTTCAAAAATTGTGTTTCATGTTTTTTTTTCTTTTTTTTACGAAAAATTCTTAATTTAATTTATTTCACGTTTACATTCTCCTATTTTAAAAATGCGTTATAAATTGCGAACCATTGGCATATCTGTAATGATATTAATATTATTACCCATTCTTGCATCAGGATCATTTGTTATTCTGTCCAGTTCTACACCACTCAAACTTTGGAATGCTTCGTCTGTGGGGGCTAAAAGAGTAAATGGTCCGCCTCTTCTAAGCTCATTGACGTAATTGGATTGTAGCATTATCCTAGACATTTCTCTAAAGCGACCATCGCTGAAAAGTGCTTCTGGTATGCTAGGCCGTCCAGAAGTACTCGCTGGAGGAACAAGAACTTGATCTATAAGATGAACAATACCATTTGTAGCTAACTGGTCTTTGCGAACTATAGGAGCACAGTTTACTGTTGTCATCTAGAAATAAACGCAAACAATATAAATAAATTTCAATTAGATTATTCATATAGATATATAATATAAAGTAAAGGTAGACATAACACAAGAATAATTGAGTGTCAATATTTCTAACCAACTGATAACATTAGTTTATATGAATCTTTTTATTATTAGGTATATAAATACGACTCTGCCCTTTTTCAAGTAAAGAAAACAAATTTTGTTTTTTGTCAAAAGGAATGAAAGATTTATTCAGCGTATATCCAATCAGAAGCTACAATATTCATCCGTGTGTCATATAACAAATAGATTCCACAATTGGAGAAGTACGGTTATTTTGAAGCAATCAAGTCAACAAATCAATTATCGATTTCTGCATAAGAATTGCTCTCCAGAATTGGCGTTCTGTATAAAGCGAAACAAGTGGTAATTTGAAAGAGCAACATCTGGCGAATACAGTGGGTGGGCCAATAGATCCCAGTGAAGTGCTTCTAAAGTTTTCTTGATTGGTTTTGCCGCATATGGGTGAACATTGTCAAGTTGAAAAAAAAAACACTTTGTAATCTTTCGGTGTATTCTGCAGGTTTTTGCTCCAATCCTTTGTTCAAATTGATTAATACTTGCTTGTAACGTATATCTTCTATTGTTTGACACGGTTGGAACAGTTCATAGCAGACCACGTCTATATTGTCCTACCAGATGCTCGCCCATGCGTTGCAAGAACTGCGGATAAAAAACTTTAGGAGTACTTAGCTGGAAAGTGTTGCATTATTACCTGTATTGACTAGATGTTTTTCTGTCATATTTTCATTTGTTTCGCTTCATGCAGAGCCGTTTTCTGGAAAGCGGTTCAGTTTCTATGCAAAAATAAAATGGTTTGATGGATTGCTTCAAAACGACCAGGCTTCTTCCAATGCGATATTTGCTGGTTGCCTGACAGATAGACGAATGGTGTAGCCTTTTGACTGAATATACTTTAAATAAATCTTTTTTATCATTTTGACAAGACACGTGTTTTTTCTGTACTCGAAAAAGGGCTGAGTATTATATCTAATAGTTTGCTTTTGTATTAATTTTAACGGTCATTATATTTTTTTACGCAAAAGTATTGTGAGAGCGAAAACAAATTGCTATTCTCTAGTTCCAGTACTAACAAGAATGTCATTTACTTCCTTTTTAAAAGAAACTTCTAACAACGAAACAGCACCAAAAACTGGCGATATGAAGCAATTAAAATAATAAAACTTTGTAAAAAATCACCATAAAATTAAAACAAAACACAGGACGCGTTTCGAGATAAAAACATAACAGCTCGCCATCAGCTACAGCATACACGTGTCCGCAAACGAACAAGTTCAAAAATGAACATCCAGTTCATTTTTGAACTTGTTCGTTTGCGGACACGTGTATGCTGTAGCTGATGACGAGCTGTTATGTTTTTAGCTCGAAACGCGTCCTGTGTTTTGTTTTAATTTTATGGTGATTTTTTACAAAGTTTTATTATTTAAACTTCTAACAATTTCTTTTTACTTGCAACTGCTATTTCTAGGGTCAAAGTTTGTGGACTAACAATAAACGTATCAAAAGTCGTAATTTAAATTATTATTATATTTTATTAATCAATGTGAATAATAATAAAATGTTATAAAAATATATGAACATTATTACTATTTTTGGAAGATTCGCAATTTAAACCTATATAAATTATGATTTTGTATCCATGATTTTCGTATTTAATGTGACTTGGTACTCTTTCAACTTAATTTTTTTTATCTGACTATTATACAATATCTATTAGACATATTATTAAGGAAAACTTTTAAAACCTGAGTGATATTTGCAAAAATAAAAGTTTTGAAAGTTTTTCATAAGTTTACAATAAAATTACTTATCAAATCTCATGTCAAATTGTACTTACAAAGCGTTGTTATCTACATCTACAAAAACATTTTCCTCTATTATACAGGGTGTCTGTCTATAATTAAACGACCCTATTTTGAAGTTATCTATAGACGAAACTTCTTTTCAGAAAGTTTTGAAATTGTGTGAAGGACATAATGAAGGTATGGGAATTCGTTTGAGGGAAAAATAGTTTAAAATTTTGCCACCAGAGGGCTTTTTTAATGAATTACTCCTTTAGCATGCATTTATGATAGTTTACAAATTTTATTACAACAAAGCATGTTCCACTTGCAGCTTTTTTTTTCAGGTACCATCTGTAATCGTAAGATAGCATTAAACTATCGTGTAATTCATTAAAAAATGCCCTCTTTTTCGGCGAAATTTTGAAAAACTTTTTTCCTTTAAACAAATTCCCATTCCTTCATTATCTTTTCCATTCATTTCATTATAATTTCACAATTTTCTGAACAATAGTTTCGTGTAGGCAACTTTAAAATAGGGTCATTTAATTATGGACACTCTATATTACTAAATCATATAATTTTTAACATTGCCTTCTATGCAAAGTTTTAATTTCCATTAAATTTTTTATTCTTCGGAAACAGCAAATTCTTTTTAATGAAAAGAAATGAAAATATTTTGAATTGGTGTGAAATTTATTGAAATAACTATAAAAGGTAATTAAAAAAATAACAAACACATACCCCATGATTGTACTTATTGATACGAAGCTTGTTTTTCTCGTCCAGAGTCATAGCCTCTTGCTCTCCTACGAAATCTTTTGTATGGAGCTTTCGGCCGCCCACTATATGATGCAATAGAAATGGAGATTCTTTTTCTAACAAGCTTACTCTCAAGGATTCTTGATCAGCAGCAGTAAGTTGCTATGAGAAAAAAAATATACAGTCTTAGATTTATTCAAGTGAGTACTCTACTAGAGTGATATTTCTATACAGGGTGCTGCTGAAATCGACCGACAAATTGAAAGGGGTGATAGTAGGCATCAAGGGAATGAAGACATGGAGGAAAGAGATAGATGGAGATGCAGTATGCCGTAAAAACAGTTTGCAATATGATGTGCGTTATCGCTCAAATTTAAATGCCCTCACTCGGCCCAAACAAAACAAGCACCTGGAACAGGGGCCGAATTCTTTGACATCACACGTGCATTTTTTCTCTAAATGAAAGTGATCTGCTGATTTTTAAGTATTATAAAGCAGCATTCCATTGTATTATGGATTAAAAACTGTATTACTAAAAGTTTTCTTCTTTTTTTTCGTGAAAGAACGTGCTTGAGTTTGGGCCGACTGTAGCAGATTTTAGGGTTACTCTTTTGGCGTCACCTCCAGCTACCTTACTTCATCTCTATCCCTTCTCTTTACTCTACGGGATGAAGAATTGCCATAGAACATGGGGTTTCAAACCATAGGTATAACCATAGGTATCCGGTTGAGTTTCTCAACAACGAAACTCCACCAGGCATGGCCCACATATATTGAACTTAAAAAAAGCGCAATTATTATGCTCTTACTTAACTTAAACACTAAAAGATGTCTGTGCAACGGCACTAGACTTATAGCTAAGGATTTAAAACCTAACTTAATTATAGCTGAAATACTTACAGATACCGTTAAAGGATAAATTGTTTTCATTCCGCGGATTGACCTGTGTCCTAGCAATCCTGACTTACCATTTCAATTGACAAGACGACAATTTCCGATCAAACTTGAATTTGCAATGACCATTAATAAGTCTCAAGGACAAGCGCTACAATTTGTCGACATTTATTTGCCTGAGCATGCATTTAGTCATGGGCATTTGTATGTTACATGTTCTCGAGTACGGCATAGTTGCGACATCAAAGTGAAAATTGATCAAGGATCACAACAAGGAAAATTAATCCCAAACTCCGCAACTATTTTGTGAAAAATGTGGTATACAAGGAAATCGTTAACAACTAAACTGAAGACAACATATAGGAATTACAAAGTTATTTCAGGTCTTTGATTTGTCAAAACTGGGTGTTAATATGCCCTTACTGAAACCTAAAAAATTGTAATCTATTATTAAGCAAAAATGTTGTAATTATTTGAGGGAGTATTGTTTTAACAATGCCGGGTTATGGTGGCCCAATAAAAAACATTTTATGACCGGAAATTGTTTTATAGCAGCTAATATCTATGGGTTGGCTATTGATATACGCTTTAACCCTCTAAGTGTTTGGGGCGTAATATTCCGTTCACTAAGCTGCAGGTTTCACAGCAAAGTAAGCAATATTTAAAATAATATAATTATATAGATTTAATGAATTTTAAATACATAGAAGAGTGATTAATACTCTCTGCATACTAAGCTGCAGGTTTCACAGCAAAGTAAGCAATATTTAAAATAATATAATTATATAGATTTAATGAATTTTAAATACATAGAAGAGTGATTAATACTCTCAAGGATTACATTAATATTTGTAATTGATTTTTTTTTTATTTTTTTTTTAATTTTTAAAGAATCATATTTTATTAACATTTAAAACAAAATGCAAAGAAAACAACATTACAATTTTACCCTTTTGCAAGACGCTCGGAGGGTTAAATATTTCTCATTTGCCACGCACGCTGCCCGTATAATGGGCTTTCCACTAGTGTGATAATAAAAAAGGTGTAGAAGTTTCCACTATACGCGCCAGCAGTATGCATTTGACGCTCCACATTTTAGACTGTGATTACCAGTTCATACGGTATCATCGATTGCTTGAGCACTTTATTTTTCCAGAACTTTTCGTGATGTGATAACATCTCACACAAAACAATGTACATATCGTTGCATTTTCATTGCAGTGTTTTTATTTTTCTCAAAATTATTACCGTCAAGCCAAGTTCAGTTCAGATGAAACACCCTGTATTTGTGACTAAATAAGGGATTTGTGACCTTATGTTCTATGGCAATTTTTCATCCTCTTGATGCCTACTATCACCTCTCGAATTTTTCAGTCGCATTCGGCCACACCCTATATAAATTTTATCAAGTGTTCTATTTAAGAATTCTATACAAGTTAGTATTATTAGGATCCCAGATCCGAAAGGGTTGCTGTCATTGTGTCTTTACAATTACTTTTATTATTACCCTCATGCAGTAATAATAGTATATTTACATTTATTATTATTACTTCACTTATGTTTTGACATTTAGTAATAAAACAGAAAAAAATGTTTAAAGATCTATACACCATTGCTAAGACTTTTATTTCAAACATGTGTTTCATTATTTAAATTTAAAAATAGGGTGAATTTGTCCAGTCAATAAGTTATGATAAAAAAGCTTACCGAAAAGTTTTTATGTTATTATATTCTATAGTAATACACTGTAAAAAAAAATCTGTAGTTCTACAGATGTAAAGTTACATGCTTACTAAACTTTCACCTGTAACTGTACGAAAAAAGCTGCAAATCTACAAAACTAGTTTTTGTAAAGCTACAAAAATCTGTAACTTTACAAATGAATCTGCTAAAATTTCAGTAATCTTACTAAACTTTTATTTGTAACCCTGGCTGCCGTTACATGAAAAGTTCTCGGAATCCCAGTTTCCAAAAAAATTCTTAGTAACCTTACAGATTTTTTGATTTTTGGCGCAAAAGTGTGTCTGTTACATGAAATTTTGTTGTTGCCGTTACATGAAAAGTTCTAGGAATCCCAGTTTCCTAGAAAAACTTTAGTAACTTCACAGATTTTTTTTTTTACAGTGTATGACATTTTTCAAACGTCTTCAAAAATTCTTCCATACACTATTGTAATTAATAGTACGCAAAATAATTCATATAACTGTATTCGAAATAACTATATTCGTTAGAATTAAAAATTTTCCATGTTTAAGTACTGGATTTGTGCTCCTGTGAACTTTGGCGAAAATCAAGGCGAATATTTTACAAGCACGAAAAATAGCCAGTAAAAAAAACACGACTACGAGTAAAAACAGAAGATACGTTTGCAGTTAATTCTAGCATTCTTCGTCGCCGTTCGAATACCATTGAGGCAGAAAATCATTAAGTCTACACTTGCGAGCGGTATATAGAAGTATACACCTACGTGTACTGCATGCTGCATCCAATATGCAAGCGCTTCGGTAGAAAAGAACGCGAAGGATTAGAGATGAGCATAGAGGGAAAAACAGTTTAGGCGCCGATTTTTCGGAAGCATTGCCGCGCTGGACTCCGAAGCGCTATGCTTTTGAGCTCCGGTGAATTCCGACCAATCTTTAAATATTCACTAAAAACAAAGAAGTACCGGAGCTGAGTTCTGGCGCAAACTAAGTACTGGAGTTTTAGCTAACTTTTCCAGCAAGTATTACTCTGTGACTCGACAGAAACTATGAAAGTCAATTTTCTTATGCTTTTAAAATATTATTGTACAATATCATGTGTAATTTTATGAAATGCCAGCTAAACCGTAAAAGTGATTTACAGGAAATTTTCCTTTTCTTTATTGTTAAATATGCTCATTTTAAAGGAAATTCAAGAAGATCAATTTTGTCTTTTCTGTGAACAGGATTCATTCTAAAATAAACATATTAAAAATGAAACTGTTAAATCATAAATACTTTTCTGACCTTGTGTAAATCCTGTTTTACGAATAAGCATACAAATTATCATTAATAATATAAAGAGAAAACAATCTCCTATAATCGCTAAATTTACTTCATATTTCCTCCTTAACAGCTTAAGAATATGTGTAATGAAAAAAATATTTGAATTTTGTTGTCCTTGACAAAGGATTAAAATTTCCCATAATGGAAATTATAGCAACAAAGCAGATGTCTAAAGATGTCTTTGTAAATATATATATATAATATTTAATGTTTATATTTTTTTAAAGATCTAAATGCAATTTAATGAATTTCTTTCTTTCTTTTTTTTCACTTAAAAAAATTTACATCCGCTTTCCGGATCGAAATACGCACACGCACACTAACAAAAAAAAAAAAAAAAAAAAAAAAAAAAAAAAACGCTTATTCGCGGTACTTTTCAGTGATATCTTTGTTTGAAAAAATACTAATATTTATTGATTTAAAAAAATATTTTCTGAATGCCAATTTCATGCTTTTCGTTTTTTTCCGCAGATTTATTATTCTGCATCCGCTTTTCAGATTGAAACACACACACATATATACATATATATAAACACTTATTTGTAAAATTTTTCCGGTTCTGAGGATTGTCTTGGGTATAAAAGAAAATATTAATATTTACTGTTTCACAAAAGTTGTTTTCTGGAAGTCATTCTAGGAATTCGCAAGATTTTTTCTCCCTCTCGGTAACTATGAAAACATTGTTTCAGGTTTTAATTGTGCTTTAGAACATTTTCGGAGGGGTTTTTGTTTCTGTGTATCTGCGGGAAACCTCCATATTTTTAACAACACTAGGAGATATTATTTCGCATTTTAAAATACGGAGGGGAAGAGTGTTTTATATTATTTAAGTTTTCTGAGGAACTTTTTGCCATAATTTAAAGTTTAGTATATCAAAAAGCCAGAAATTAAATCGTCGACCCCTATAGCGAGGGCCTGTTAGCTCATTTGGATAGATTTTTGATTAAAAATATTTCGATTAAAATCATACAAATTCGAGGTTCGTTTGCAAGAACTGATCTGAGCATACATAGCGTGGGCATAGAAAACGGCATACGCTGTCGAAGGCAGAGTGGCCCCCATCTCTAAGTTCGTTTGGATAGATTTTCACAACAATATAAAATAATACAAATTTGGGGATGTACTCTGCCGAAGGCAGTAGCGCAAACCAACATTAGGTTCGGTTGGAAAGATTTTTGTTTAAAAATGTAAAATCAAGACAGACCGAATTAGCACTTCCTGTGTGCGTTGCCGAAGGTAGCGGTCCACCAACTCTAGATTCGTTTGGATAGATTTTCATTTAAAAATACAAAATCGTACAAATTAGAAGATGTCAGTAGATGTCAGTCACTGCGATGTCAGTAGCGCCACCGACATTCGGTTCCTTTGGAAAGATTTTCTTTTAAAAATACAAAGTCATTCAACCCTAATTTTATGTGTATTTTAGGCTATTATCACGGCCCTGGGTAAAGCTGAGCGGGTCAGCTAATATATAAAATTTTATCATTTTATGATAAAGTACAAGGTCTGAACTTAATGTATTAGTTTTTCTTAAATGACTTTTTTACATTTTTAAAGCACAAAAGATCAGTTATACACCGCAGCTCAGTGTAACGGTTAAAAAAAAGTTTCAGGTATAAAGTTACTGTTATGATCAAAAACTCGGGTTCTGTTTGGAGTGAACTACCCTTATTTTTGAATGAATAAATGAATTGCGACCTTGATTTTCCGTTTTTTTTTTTCTTTGTAGTGTGCTCTCCCACCCTTTAAAGTTTCTTCCATAAGTTTTGAATCAGCTTGTGTATCTTATCTATACTATATTAATATTAATGTTATACATTAGTTAAAATTGATCACTTAAAATTTTTTAAAACAAACCTCAAACGCTTCATTCGTTGGAGCAAATACAGTGTAGGCTTCATCGGGTCGCCGAAGTCTGTCGGCTAATCCAGCTTCATTTAAATATTCTACAAACGCTGTTGCCCCTATATCACGGGCTGTCCTAACAACATCTGTCATAGGTTTTACTAAAAGAGAAAGATAAATAATCTTCTGTGAAATGAAAATAACCACAATATTATAGTACTGACAAATTAAAAAAAAGAGAGGAGGAAAAACTGCTTCAAACCTCCGTTTTGGAAAAAAGAAAAAAAAAAAAAAAAAAAAAGAAGCAAATTTAGAAATCGAGATTTTCGACTGCACACATTTTTAGCATTTATGCAATCAATGTATTATACATATAGATTACTTAGATTTAAAACAGTACACTGTAAACAAAAACGGAGTAAAAATTGGAGATTCTACTGGCAATCGAGACGCCAGTACTATTTCCGTTTTTTAACAAAAATTACTCACATAAATTCCAGAAAAACGGAAAATTTTCTGTAATGTATGGGGAAAAATTTCCGTAAAAATACGTTTTTCCGGAATTTATGGGGGGGAGGGGGCGGGATTTCCGTTAAAATACGGAAATAGTACTGGCGTCTCGATTGACAGTAGAATCTACAGTTTTTTTTTTTTTTTTTTTTTTTTTTTTTTTTTTTTTACAGTGATTTCAATGATATATACATATATTCATTTATAATATAAACACGAATGCAGATTTTTTTTCTTAACCAATGTAACATGCAAGAGTAATTGCCATAGGCGGGGATTAATGTAAAGAAAAGAAAAAATCAAGCATGATTCTTTAAAAAACCTCTGTCTATCGCGAGTACCCGATTACGAAGCACTAACACGTTTGCACTTGAAACTACACTGTTAAAAATCTGCAGCAAACTGTACATCAATTCGGCCGTTTTCAACGATAACGGTTACTTGGCCATTTTATTAAGCACAGCTGACCATATTATTGACAATATTTTGGTCAGAATGAAGTTAAATTACGGTTATATAACCGTTTTCTATAGAAACGGTCGAATTGCTGGACAGTTTGCTGCAGATTTTTAACAGTGTATATAAACACTTTAGATTTCGTTTTCGACTAATATTGCATAACGAAATTAAAACTTAATTAATAAATAAAATAGCATAAATAGAACACAAATTTAACAGACATATAATGGAACCACGCGGATGCACTTGATCGATTGAAATTATCAGAATAAAAAAAGCTGTTGTAAGTAGCATAATCTTTGGCGATTCCTTCAGCTATTAACTCCAAAAATGAGGCTTATGCAAAATTATTACTTTTTAATAATTTTCAAAACTTTATTTGAACGCATAATTAATGCGAATTTTTCATATAAAAATACTTTCAAAAGGGGTTGTTAGTAGACAATCTAAAAAATATATTAAAGGTAGAAAATTTATTAGCGTTTTCAACTGAAAAAAGTTTTCACTTATACAGGGTGTTGCCGAATTTGACCGACAAGTTCAAAAGGGTGATGGCATCAAGAGAAAACAAAATTGCAATGGAACGTGGTACCACCTATTTAATAAAAAATACAGCTTGGTATTGTATCCTAACTCAACTTGGGTTGCCGGTAATAACTTTCAGAAAACTGAAGTATATTGTAATGAAACTTTTAATAGACATGCTCACTTTTGTTGTAAATGTGATAGCACCAAAAAAAGTGGCAGAAGTTTCCATTATACACGCCAGCAGTATGTACTTGACGCTTCTCATTTTGGACTGCGATTACCAGTTCATACGATATCATCGATTGAGTGAGCATCCTGTTTATCCAGAACTTTTCATGATATTATCACATACCAAAAGAGGAACACATCGTTACATTTTCATTGCAGTATTTTTATTTTTCTTAAAATTATTATCGTCAACCCGAGTTCAGTTAGGGTAAAACACCCGGTATTTGTGACTGAATAAGTGGTTTGCGACCCCATCTGTGTTAGATTTCTAACCCCTGAAAAGTGAAAGTAAAAATCACAGAACATTTCATTTTATTCAAGACAAACTTTCTCATCTCCAATAGACGTGGATTCCTGTGGTCGGCGTGCCCTTCTTTTTCTCTACGCGTACATGGAAGGGTTGCCGTTATGTTGACGTCACGGACTAACGTACTTTGGACTCTTTATTCTTTTAACCTTTTCCAATGTATGTCTCACTCTCTTTTTTTCGCTGTAATAAAATGTAGTCGCTCTGTGAAGATGTGCAGGAAATATTATACCTGCGGATCAACATATTCTACTCAAGAAATAATAATAAATATATGTGGAAAGAAAACGAATGATCTATTTGCTCGACAATCTATACACACCTAATTTAAACAAGAATCCATTTTTTAATACACTTTAGGTTTATGTTTGTGAATATGCACTCTCATTGCGGAAAGAAGATATCGCCATAAATGTTAGTGACGGGACCGGGGTTGCGCTATCGAGATAACAGGTAAGAGTATTTTTTCTTATTCCTGTTAAGGAAATAATTAATAATATAAAAAGCTTATGGCACACTGATTGCGTGAAATATTAAATTATATGAATATATTTTTGTAATAGATTATGAGTACCGAATTAGTGCTAAAATAGTGTGTGCCATATTAGAAATGTATATATAATAAGAAAGAGTAAGCATAGGACTAAATATTTTGCTACACGAATATAAGAAACTGTAAGCACATATTATATGAATATATTGAATGTTATCATATAATTAATATATTGAATTGTTATTCAAGTCAACTTTATATTACTCACTGCAATTTACAGTTAGATAAGAATATATATAAGATTATTTACAATCTATATAAATTTGAAAAATATTAGAGTAATAAAGAAAATAAACAAAAATGAGCATACTGAAAGATGCTATAATTGAAAAACTCACCGTAGATAACTACGATGTGTGGAAATTTCGCTTAGAGAACTATTTACAAAAAGAAAATCTCTATGACGTAATTATAAATGAGCCCCCAAATCCCGTCACCGATGATTATACCAATAAAAATCGCAAAGCCAAAGCGATTATAAATTTACTAATAGACGATTCACAGATTATACACACAAAAAATCTGCAGACAGCGCGCGAAGTGTGGAATGCGCTTAAGAGTGTGCATGAGAGACGTAATCTTAGCAATAAATTGTACCTGCTAAGAAAGTTGTATTCTAGCAGGTTAGCCGAAAATGGCAATATGATAGAGCACCTAACTAACATTTATCAGCTTCGCGATAAGTTAACCGCTATTGGTGAGAATATTAATAATGAACACCTAGCGGCCCTGCTTTTGTGCTCTTTACCACCAAGTTACGATACATTAATCTGTGCTCTCGAAACAAGAAATAATGATGAACTTACCCCAGAATTTATCCGCGGAAAGCTGGTAGATGAATTTAATAAGCGACAGAACAATCACGAAAATTTTCACAACAACTCTGCTTTGAAGGTGAAATGTGCACAAAATAGATATAGTAAATTTTGTAAACACTGCAAGAAGACCTCGCATAATATTGAAGATTGCTGGAAATTAAAAAACAAAAACAATGAGAAACCAAAACCAAAAAATTTCAGAAACCAATTTAACAATATGCCTAACAGGTCGGCAGTGTGTTTTCAAGATAACGTAAGCGCGAACGGTTCTAAAAACAAAAATTTCGATAAGGAAAAACGCGCAGACAAAAACATAACATTTTTCATTGGTAATGGTTCTAAAGATCTCTGGGTCATAGATTCTGGGTCTTCAACCCACATTTGCAACGATAAAAATAAATTTCACGACTTCAATTATGACAAATCGAATGTCACTATAGCAAACGGTCAAGAATTACATTCTGACGGTTACGGATCGGTAATATTAAACACTGTTATGTCAGATAACACAAATAAAACCATAACATTAAAAAATGTTTTATATGTTCCAGAGATCGAAACAAATTTAATTTCCATCAAACAAGCTACCGAAAATGGTTGCGTAGCTATATTCAAAGATAATATGTGTAAAATAACTCATAAAGGTGTAACATACCTTGAGGGTCATATAAATAATAATTTATATCAAAGTAATTTGAAATCCGGTTCTACTCAAAATGTAAATATAACAAATCATTGTGAAAAGAAAAATTGTTTACATAAGTGGCACGTAAGGTTGGGTCATCGAAATATTAACCACATAAAGGAATTAGTTGATAAAAACATGGCATCAGGGATTCAAATTGATAACTGCAAGCACAGTAATGAATGTGAAGTTTGCCTCGCGTCAAAATTAACCGATATGCCTTACCCCAAACACGTTAGTTTTAGAGCTACGAGAGCAATTGAGCTGGTCCACAGTGACCTGTGTGGCCCTATGCAAACAGCAACCGTTGGGGGGAAATATTATTTTCTAACCTTCGTCGACGATTTTAGTCGTTTTACAGTTATATATTTGCTAAGGAACAAATGTGAAGTTTTTTCAAAATTTAAGGAATACGCAGCAATGACTGCTAACAAATTTGGCAGAAAAGTGCAGGCAATTCGGTCCGATAACGGGGGGGAGTATTCGAGTCAGGAATTCGAAGATTATTTGAAAAATGAGGGAATTGAACATCAATTTACCGTACCGTACTCCTCGCCCCAAAATGGGGTTGCAGAGCGTAAAAATCGCACCTTAATGGAGATGGGACGCTGTCTTCTTAAGGAAAGTGGTCTTCCTAATTCGTTCTGGGGGGAAGCGATATGTACAGCGACGTACATTCAAAATAGGCTCCCAACTTCATCCTGCGATCGGACTCCGTATGAAAAATGGACTGGTCGTAAACCAGACCTTTCTAACATTAGAACTTTTGGTTGCCGCGCATATGCATATATTCAAAAACCAAACAGGAAAAAGCTGGACGACACCGCGCAAGAAGGTATATTTGTCGGATATGACAACAGAAGTAAGGGTTTTAGAATTTGCACGGATGGAAGGAAAATAGTCATAAGTCGGACAGTAAAATTTTTAGAGAATGATAATCATGACTTAGTTAAAATTAATGCGTCAGATGAAAATAAAGAAATAGTTAGCGATAAAAATCCGCAGCCAAAATTACAACTAATTGACGAGGAAGAGAATAACACCGAAAATGATATGCAAAATCAGGATGGGAACACAAATGTAACAGGCACCCCACAGACTTTACCACGTAGATCTGATAGATCTAATAGAGGGGTTCCCCCTGACAGATTCGCGTTTTTAACAAATGATGTAAGAATAAAAGAGCCAAAATGCTGGGATGATATACTGGAAATAGAAAATCCCCTGGAAAGGCAAAAATGGACAGATGCTACCTTGGACGAAATAAATTCTCTCAAAGAAAATTGTACTTGGGAATTAGTTGAGGTCCCACCAGGGACAAAGGTAATCGGTAGCAAATGGGCATTTAAGTCGAAGTACAACAGTCAAGGTAAAATAGAAAAATACAAGGCAAGGCTAGTGGCTAAGGGTTTCTCCCAGAAATACGGGATTGACTATGATGAGACTTTTGCACCCGTTGCGTCTCACACTACTATAAGAAGCTTTTTAGCAATGGCTTTGTACAAAAACTTACGCCTTAGACACGTTGACATTAAGACGGCCTTCCTTCATGGGGAGTTAAAGGAGGAAGTTTACATGCGTCAACCTGAAGGATATGTTGTCCCCGGATCTGAACATAAGGTTTGTAAACTTAAAAAAGCGATTTACGGGTTAAAGCAAGCAGCGAGAGCTTGGAATATGAAAATACATGATTCGTTAACAAAATTAGGGTTTAGCCAGAGTTCGATTGACAAGTGTCTATACAAACGAACCACAAATAATGAAACAATTTATATAATTGTTTACGTTGACGATCTCCTCATCGCGGGGGAAGATAATAACATTGATAAACTAATACGTCAGTTAAAGAAAGAATACCCTGTGACGGACTTAGGCGATGCTAATTATTATTTAGGTATAAACATTAATCGGCCTAATCAAAATACAATGACCCTAGATCAAATTAACAAAATTCATGAACTAGTAATTAAATTTGGCTTGGAAAATTCAAAACCAACAGATACTCCTATGGAACCGGGCTATGTTAAGTTAAACGATGACGAAAATCTTTTACCAGATAATGTAAACTATAGACAGGCGGTCGGCGCATTACTTTACATTTCAACCGTCTCCCGACCAGATATTAGTGCAGCTGTTAACATTCTATGTCGTAGAAATGAACGTCCCAGAACTAAAGACTGGGAAGCCGTTAAAAGAACCATTAGATATTTAAAAACTACTATCGATTTAAAATTAACGTATACCAATTTCGAAGAACCTGTCTTGAAGGCATACGCCGACTCTGATTGGGCAAATGACCCACAAGATCGAAAATCTGTATCAGGCAATCTATTTTTCTTGGGGTCCAACCCGATCTTATGGACATCAAGACGTCAAAAGTGTCTCGCAATGTCTTCAGCAGAATCTGAATTTATATCAGCTTCCAGTGCTGCGCAAGAAATTTCTTGGATAATAAACTTATTAAAAGAACTGGACATGCCACAGCAGTGCCCGATAAGCTTGATGGATGATAACCAGTCCGCAATAAAACTTGCAGAATCCGATAAGTTCCATCATAAAACGAAGCATATAGATCTTCGTTACAATCATATAAGACACTTAGTGGACAGTGGAATCATAAAACTCCGCTACATCAATACTGACTTAATGACTGCTGATCTTCTAACCAAACCCCTTCCCAAACCTAAGTTTGGCTTCCACAGAAAAACAATTCTTAACAATTGATATAATGCTTCAGGGGTTAAAGGGGGGGGGTGTTAGATTTCTAACCCCTGAAAAGTGAAAGTAAAAATCACAGAACATTTCATTTTATTCAAGACAAACTTTCTCATCTCCAATAGACGTGGATTCCTGTGGTCGGCGTGCCCTTCTTTTTCTCTACGCGTACATGGAAGGGTTGCCGTTATGTTGACGTCACGGACTAACGTACTTTGGACTCTTTATTCTTTTAACCTTTTCCAATGTATGTCTCACTCTCTTTTTTTCGCTGTAATAAAATGTAGTCGCTCTGTGAAGATGTGCAGGAAATATTATACCTGCGGATCAACATATTCTACTCAAGAAATAATAATAAATATATGTGGAAAGAAAACGAATGATCTATTTGCTCGACAATCTATACACACCTAATTTAAACAAGAATCCATTTTTTAATACACTTTAGGTTTATGTTTGTGAATATGCACTCTCATTGCGGAAAGAAGATATCGCCATAAATGTTAGTGACGGGACCGGGGTTGCGCTATCGAGATAACAGGTAAGAGTATTTTTTCTTATTCCTGTTAATGAAATATTTAATAATATAAAAAGCTTATGGCACACTGATTGCGTGAAATATTAAATTATATGAATATATTTTTGTAATAATCTGCTATGGTAATTTTTCATTCTCTAGAAGCCTACTGTTATCCCTCTAAATTTGTCGTTCGAATTTGGCAACATCCTGTATTCTGTAATCTGGGAAGCCCGACTTGGATCCTCTAGTATATTAAATATGTAATTTAATTGCATTTAATTAAAACAAATAATACAAAATAAAATACAAATACATACCTCCTGTACATCCACCTTGTCTTGCAATTTGGTGGTAACCTTCACAGCATTCATACCTAAGCACTCTGAAAAAAAAAAAAAAAAAAGAATAAACACAAGTTAAATTATGAAGATTCCAAACAAAAAACATTGTTTTAGCATCACAGTTATATTTAAGAGGTGCTTTTCTAACAATAGCGCTTCAGCATTTTTATTTCTTCTTTTCTCATTAACGCAACCCGCATTTTTAAATAATTTGAAATGCTACATTGTTTTACGTTAAATACGTAATTTTTCTGGGGGAATACAAAAACTAAAGCGAGAGGGAATGTGAAGTTGGATGCGGGAATCTGCTGATTTTTTAAATTAAGTGAAAAAAGAAAAATAGGAGAAATACCTGAAATTTCTCAAGTTGGAACATAGTTAGTTTAGAAGAATAATCTTATTTTTGTTTCTTGAAATTCATACTATATTTTTATACGCGATCTTTGAATAATTGTTTTTATTATTAGATGTATCTTAAACGAGTTAAACAGTTTTTTGTTTTATTCGCTAAATATTTGTAAAACAGTCTAAAATTACCAAATATAGGCCTATTAAAAAAAAAAAAAACATAAAATTTTTTATACGTTATTATTATTATTATTATTATTTAAATTTAATTTTTACTAATTCAATTGTACAGTTTTATTTGTAAAATAAGTAGAATGTTAAATTTTACTAAATTTCGAAAATTATTCTGAAATTATATCTATATTATAAAGGATAAAAGTCCGCCAGTAACACTGGCGTCATAATAATGAATCTTATAACAATGGGGTTTCTTATGCTTCACATATATTATCTTCTAACTATCGCATAATTTCTAATTTTACAGAGTCGAACAGAACGCATAATTGGCAGTTTTCAATTAAAAGCGATTTTCATGTATGTTGTGCACACTGGTCAAAGTACGGGTTTGATTCCTTGGTTTAAATACAATTTTTACTATGTGAATAATTTTAAAGTGTATTTAAACAATATTCAATAACTGAATGAATAAATTTTATTTTAGAAAGATAAAATATTTTCCATGACATGATGAAACGCATTATAATTCTTATTTAAAAACTTTACTCACAGAAACATCTTAATAAATGCAAGGTTAAGCAAGCAAAAAGACTTAGACACTTGAATAATAACGATGACATGCTCTTCACTTGCTACGCTATTTGAGACAAAGCAAAACTAAAATTACTGACCTCTGAGCTGTTTTTAAAGGTCTGGATTTGACATGATGACATCATAAACGATCAATCACTTCGCCTCAAACATGTATAATGACATGAGTGTACAAAAAAAAAAAAAAAAAAAAAAAAAAAAGGAAACATCCATTTTTCATATATTTGCATGTTTCTTTGCAAATATATGATTGACTAATAATATAAAGATAAATGTAAAATTAATTAGTTATTTTATAAGAGTCTGATTTTTTTTAAGCATTCAATTAAAAAAAATGCAACAGGAAATAATTCCCTTAATCCAAATCCAAAAATACATAATCTTTGCGCGTCAAAAGAAAGTAAACGCTGACGACTATTTCTTTCAAATTTACTTCAATTTTGATCAATTCTTTATTTCTTTCTTGCAGAATTTTAACACTAGTTAATTTCAGTCTAATAGTCTCTTCTCAGCTTCGTTCTTGTGCTATTATTATTTTGTTCCATAGGAGATCCATGGAGAAGCAAACATCTATAAGCACTAAATTTTAAGGAAAGAGGGAAATCTTTAGACAAAATATGAAAAAAATCTACAAGAAGAAGCCATAACACAATAAAGAAGATCGTTGGAAATTATGTTAAATGTAAATAAATGAAGATTTTTCAGAGGAGAGAAAGACAAAAATAGCTGACTAATATGGAAATGAGAACTGTGGTAAAAAAGTTTAAAGTGAATGCAGCTTAAAGTGTTGTCGAAAATTCTCAAGATATCAGACAAACATCACAAAATGTAATGAGCATAAGTACGTGGGTGGTTCAATAATTATTGTCCCTAATGTATATAAAATATTTGCACTGCGATGGTTGTTGTGGAATATCAAAGGCTAATATCTTAGATGCCTATATGCTCAATTTCAGAACCGTAGCTGCTATATTCACATAGTTTTGGAGGGAGGAGTGAAAGGAGTGAGTGGGGGCGAAAGGCTTATTTTTAGCTTATGGGGCTAGATTTCTGAGAGTGGATGCTAACGACTTCGTAACTACTGTCGTTTGGACTGGGGATCATAGTGATGTAGCCACATCTCATCCACTGTTACAAATGTAGCCTCAAAAGCTCCAAACCAGCATTACACCCTCAGCCCCTTCCTTTAAAAACTCCCTCAAAAATAGGTGTTTAAAACGTCACCCCTCCATCCAAAACTGTGTTAATATAGCAGCTACGGATCAGAAATCGAGCACATAGGCATTTAAGATATTAGGCTTGGATATTCCACATCAACCATCACAGTACAAATATTTTATATACACTTGGGCAATTATTATTGAACCACCCCCGTATATCAGGAAATATCTTCACAGCATGGTTCATATGGAAGGATACATCACAAGAAACTATAAATATCTAAAAGAAATAACAAAGACGTTTGCAATTCGTCAAAAAATTTTGCAATAAGGACTTAAAATTGGGAAATATTCTCTTCAGTCACGGAAGCAAATTTGAAACTTTTGGTACAAAGAAAGCTTCGAAAAATATGGCAATTAAAAAATGAAGAAATCAATGATAAGTGAATAATTCACACCATGGTTGCTCGATTTTATTCTGGGTATAAGGGAAAGAAACAACGGCCGGAAATTTAGTTTTCACCGAAACATCAGTATATATAAAAAGGATTACTTAACTATCTTGAGAAAAAACGTTGTTCTAAGCGTTAAGAAGTTGTGGTTGTTAGGAAACCCCATCTTCCAATACGACAACGATCATTGAACGTACTCATTGAAAATAATGACAAGAACGAAAAATCAGGCATCCAGCAAAGTTTAAACAATTTCCAAAGCATTCAGAATACTGTAACAAAACTTTACATTTCATTAAGGTGAAAGACGATGTCTAAATAAACAATTTAGAAAACGCATAACGCATTTGAAAACACAATTACTGCTTACCATCTATAGTCCGAAAATAACTGAATTTGTTTGTGCAGCCCTGTATGTGATTCGTGGATTTTTATATATTATACTACATAGTATGATGAAACTTATTCAAGTTAAACATATAGCACAGTTGAAAATTTTCATTCAGCAATTTTCGGCAATAAACGGAAATGTAACTGAGAACCTTTGCAGCCCTGTATGGGATCTATAGAATTTATAAAAAACAAGTAATGTTAAAAAAAGTTAGTTAAATTTAAAAACGCGTGCATAACTGAAAACGCACTTCCAGAAATTATTGTTGATAGATTTCAATAGTTTACTTATTGTTAATTTTCTTCAGTAGCCAAATGTTTTTGTGTGTCCATGTAAATAAACTATAAATTATATGCACTCCATATTCTACAGTAATAGTCTTGCAGTACACCTCAATGATATATATAAATTTCAATATTATTGAAATAGTGTAATATTATTAAAGTACATCGCAAACGATTTTCCCCCATAGACCGAAATGTAAACGAAATTCTTTTGAGTGTCCCTGTACCCGAATCGTAAATGCTACACAATTAATTTTCAATACCGAACATGTTATGATAAACCCCAATAACATACATCAAGTTCATGGCAATCGGACTATATTATGTTAGTTAGCGCACGGACAGAGAGACAAACCGAATTCATAAACACTCATTTCAACTATGTTGTGAAGTGTTAAAAAAAGGGCTATTATATCGAATGCTGAAGTATTTTATCCATCCACGACAGTTCCCAACTTTAATCTTATTGGCATGTACAGAGAAAAAAAATATTGCCAAAGAACCATTTCAAATGAAAAAGAGTTGAAGAAAACTGAAATAGAAGATTGGCCTATAATCCCGCCTTATTTAACAAAAAATCTATTGAAATATGTGTGTAAGAAGTGTAAAGGGGTCTAAAAGATGGTGTATGAGTGTTACTATAGACATACAGACAAGAAACTATTAACTTACAAGAATTTACTTTTTTTTTAAAGTTTTACTTAAAACTTTATTTAAGTTTACTTTTGACGTTCAAATTTTGTTAACCACATTTTCTGTTTACTTTTTGTTGATGCGTAAAAATGACCACAGTTTTGATTTTAACTGAATTATTTCTTGTTGTACATCTTTTAGCTTACATATAAAGTGTTAAACTCTTACTAATAAATTACGTAATTCTGCAGCATTACTAAGTAAATAATAAATTCGTATTAAAACATTTAATTTGTAAAATTTTTCACGCTCACTGTATTCTTTTTTATTTCCTGACATCGAACCGACTTTTTTCGATCGGGATGAATGAAGTTCGGATAGTTGGAGTTTTAGCGTAGTTTCAAAAAAAATTTGAAGTCACATTTAAATAAAATTCTTGCATAATTATTGTATAAAGTATGGTAATGCCATATTTAAACAATAAACAGTAACTGAATGAAAAAAAAAAATTAAAAATATTAACTATTTTTCATAATAAAATGCCAGATACTTCTTATTGGAAATAAAACAAACTTTCTGAACCATCGTAATAAATACAAGGTCTGAAAGAAGAAGAAAAAAACTTAGATGTTGAATAATAAAGACAAGCTCTTCATTTGCTATGCTATTTGAGACAATGCAAAGCTAAAATTACTGACCTCTTAACTCTTTAGAGGACGGGAGTTGACATGATGAGGCCATAAACGATCAATCACTTCACCAGTCTCAAAGATTTAAAGGTTCAAGACGCGTGGGAGAGGTAAATGTTAAAAAGATTGGTTCAAGGTTTTTGCGATAGCTAAAAAAACTATTGTAGAATTACATAGGAAAAAAGTACGTAGGGGTTATAAATTGGGAAAGTCTGTCAACAGTATAAGTAGTATGCAAAACAGTAGTAGTTTTTTTTTCTGTTAAACATGCAAGAACAAGTGTAAATCTTTTTAATGTAATGCTAAAGTAGTTCTTTTCAACAAGAAGATACATTGTTAAATGTACAGATGGACGCAATTCCCTTAACGACACATTGAAATAATCTTGTTTGCTTCGTATTTTTTTTAATATTGCATTAATTTTTTTTGGTGGGGTGAGGGGAAAAAGATTAATTCAGACAGTAACAGAGTCAGGGCCCGATTAATCTATGAATCTATGGGAAGCACAGTGTCATTTAGAGCCCGCTTTCATTCGAGAAGAGTTTTTTTAAATTCGACATAACTGGAAACTCACTAATACAACAAATATTATTCAAATTACTACAAATATTATATTATTGGATTTTCTCGATTTTGATTCGTTGAACGACGGCCTGATAAATTAACAATGATAGTTGGTTGGACCAACTGGGGAATTGTGATCAGGTAGTTGAAACTAATCTATTGTATAAAAACTTAATTTGTTATGAAAGGTATTTTTATGAAATACTTTAATATATATGTGTATAAATGAGTTGATAATTTGAAAATAAATTAGAATTTTGGAATGGAGTTAATTCGATATAAAATTTGGGGCCTCTGTTTTCTCAATTTCGGTTTCCTTCAAAATTTTCACGTGCTTCTCGTGCCTATTAGGTAATCAAGGCTTGGACAGAGTTATAGAGCCTGACTATGTCTTGCTAAGATAAATTGTAGTAGTTATGTAACGTAAATGCAAAAAGTATAAAATGTAACGTGATATTATTAACCAAACATATTTGTATATCAGAAGACAATTGAGAATTCTTTAATTCAATCACTGTATTGTTTATAGAATTAGATAATACTAACTGTAAATAATAAATTATTTGAAACTGAAATTACTAACCGACAGAGTTGCTTATTTTTTTCCAACGCCGGAAAAAAATATCGTGTATAACAAAATTGTTTCATAAAAATATGTCGAAAATAGAGCGAAACCATTGTTGTAAGGATTATTGTATTGTCGGAATAGGGTTATGAGAAGTTTTCACCAGTCATTATTAGTTACATTTATTACAAAAAGGATTTTTTATATCTATCGTATGCGTTAAAGTTGGCAATATGGCCTTAGTTGGAGGCATCATAAAATAATATGTGAACATTTCTTTCTTCAAATTTTGGTATCTTTAAACTTTGTTAAAACTAGACGAACTGTGCGCTAAAAATAGGGTTGTTCCCGAATCCTTTTTTTATTTTATTGTCATGGGAAAAAGTAGAGAGATCAATCAACTAAATGCGGTGTTACCATAGTTTCTGACCTAAGTTAAGGACTGAGAAACTAACCTTGGGAAGTCAATTGAAATTACATATGGTACAACTGGGTGAGATGGTTAACACAGTGTCTACTGTAGGGAAGAGAATACCATAGTACATCCCTAAGAAAATCTTTTATTCAAATTGTTTGATTTCTAGCAGTTCTATAAAATAGTGTAATTGGTTTTGTCATGGTATCATTTTACCTGTCATTAAGTAAGGAGAATATTTTTTTTTTTCAAAATAGTGGTGCCAGTAAGCAATTTGAATTTTTAAACCGTAATTTAATGCGACCGTTAAGGGGTTAAACCGAATTTTGAATAATCTCGAATTTTCTCTCAGCAATAATATTCGGACTTTTTTCAAAATTTCTCCAAACTTAATTCGCATTTTAAATCCTCTCCAAATTCGCGATGTCCTGTAGTGATCTTGTTACATTTAACAAGTCCGAGAAGTCCTCTTTATTATATGCAGAATTTTTAATACTGAAAAGTAAGCAGGGCCAACAATATAATTTTCCTAATGTAGTTGAACTACGCAACCGTTCGTATTTATCAAACCAAGCGTTTTAAAAATTAACGTTATAACATATCCCTATATTGTTTATCTCTTTCTTATCTACAATTGCTACCGATTTTGTTGGTCTTTCATGATGATCTCTTTTTATCTTCGTATTTCCATCTATTAAATGACTTTTTCAACTAAATAGAAACACTATCATTAGTGGGATACATACTAGAAAATTTTGTTGGTAAATTATACAAAATACGTATTAACTACAATTTACAAAAATAAATAAATAAATAAAAAATAAGTTCTACACCACAGACTAGAGCTTCACTGTCTGCTAACGGGAATGCTTTAACCTGCTCCTCGTATTCGAGATCTGTTATAAAATCAAATTGAATCAGGTAAAAAATAAACGGCCAAGAGCGAGTATTAATCGCGCTTAGAGGGTTCCGTACAATAAATGTAGGAATTATTAACTGTATTATTTAAAAAAAAACTTTTCTAAAAGAATAACAAGACTTTGCAAAAAACTATACAACGTAGGGTTGGCTGTATCTGTATACAGTGTGTCCACGTATAACCTGACCTACCTTTATTTTCGCAACCGTTGGTCCTAGATGCATACTTCCAATTGCAAAATGGCTTAAATAAGGTAAAGAATTACTTTTAAAGTTATTTGGGTCAAGAAAAACATTTATTAAAAAATTAAGAAATTTAAATTTTTATACGGTCCCCCGGTCCTATAAGTGATAGTTAGTAAAAATTTACTGCGACACTAACAAGTAAGACAAAAAAAGTACCAATCTTCTAGCATTAAAATTGACCGAGTTATGAAACTTTGAAATGCATGACTTATACCACTTTGTTGCAACTCAAAACAGATGATTTCGGCTGCGTTTTCAGGGGTCGTGTATAAAGTACTTAAACTTATTTCAAGGTTCCTGCGCTTTGAAAGAAATCGTACAACTATTACAATCGAGATAACATTTATTAGTTAAGTTTCAGTTTAGTAAAAATAATTGTATTTTAACGTATGATTTATTTTGTAAGGATTTGAGGCTATGATTTCTTTTAGCAAAAATTAGTATATTATTTTTACAAGGTTTTATTTAACGTGCAACGATCGTCTTTCCAGTTTAAAATTTGTACTTGAACTTTAACTAACTTTCCAATACCCGATGGAAGTTAAATTTTACATACTGACTTAAATCCGATGACAATGTAATATTATTATGAGTTTTGGCACTTACCATTTATAAATACTTATATTAGATAACACAAAAAAATGCGGATAGATTACCGTCAACAAGTTTAAGAAAGAGTTTTAGATTATATAACATAAACCTGTGTTTTTTAACTTTTATAATTACGTTTTATGTATTTTTTAATGCTGAATAAAAAAATTACCTACACGTTTAACCATCATGTCAGGATTTTTAGCAAATCGTAAATTTCAAGGTTAAAAAATAGCGAAAAATCTGATACTATAAAATAGATGTAAGACTTTTTTTTTATTCAGTTTAATTTAATTTTATTAAATAATTTATTCAATTTTTTGGCTTATACTGGGTTTCTTACAGCTAAACAGCTCAGGGGTCCGATGAGGTTGGGAGGGGAGGGGGATTAACTTTAACTTTGACTTTTTTAACTTAGAAATTTGCGATTTGAGAAAAATCCTGACATGATGGTTTAAAATTAAGGTTATTTTCGGATTCAGCGCTAAAAAATACATAAGAATCAATTTTCAAAACCTAAAAAACATAGCACAACCCAAAATTTGAAAGACCGTGCAATCTAATAGCATTTTAAAATATGCATCATTTTGTAAAGAATTGAGGTAAGTTGTTTTTCATTCTTTTATATAACAAAAATGCTGTTATTTGTATCCTTTTATGTATTCAGTACAAATAGTATACTTTGCAGTAATACGTCAGAATGATTAAAGATTTCAAATTTATATTGCAATGCTAATTTTACTCTCAACCATTTCATTAACATATCTGACGAAATTATATTTCGACTAAATTTGTGAATGACACCTAATTCGCAGCAAAAAATATGCTCCAACTTTAAACAGCTATTACTCAGTCAATTTTAATCGTAGAATAACGGGACTTTTTTTGCCTTACTTGTCAGTGTAACAGGAAATTTTTACTAAATATAACTTATGGGACCGGGGGACCGTATAAAAATTTAGATTCTGCAATTCTTCACAAAATTGTTTTTTCGCTTCAAACTTTTTTTTATCTTAACTCTGCACTTAATTTTGACCACTTTTGTAATTGGAAGTATGCATCTAGGACCAACGGGTGAGAAAATAAAGGTCGGTCAGTTTATACGTGGACACACTGTATACTAGACAAGTAAGAATGGATATGTCATGAAAGTTCAGAGAGATATGAAGGCTAAATAATATCAAATATTGCTGTTCTGTATAACTCTTTTTTTTAAATCTTATTCTAATCTGTTTATGATGAACTTAATTCGGTACTGAGAATAAAAGTAGTGCATATTTAAACTTCATTTGGCATTTCATAAAACTAAATTCAGCGTGGCAATTTACTTTTCTTTTTACAATGTAGCTAAAACAAATCCTTTGTTTAAAGTGTAAACTTGGCATTGTGCTAACCGCGCTTCGAAAGGAGGTCGCAAAGGTGCAACGCCGCCTTAGTCCGTGCCTTGTTTTTACAGATAGGTTTTTAATTAACTTTTAAATACACGGGAGGCGTATTGAGAGCGTATTGAGAGATCTACTCAATGCAAAGTAGTCGCGAATCCCATAGTATTTCTGTGATTAATTCTAATTGTCTGTTTTTAACAATTTGACGTTTATTGCTTTTATACTGCTACTGGGCGTTGCATTACGCAAATATATCATTAAAAGTTGTTATCTAGGCTTTACTCCGATGGTACATAGAGCACGCCGCCCCTGCCATTAGGTATGTCCACACCATCCGTGTCTTTAAAGATTAATATCTCGGCTAATTACCGACGATTTTTTTCGAAACTCATTATAAACAATGCTTTTATACTTTTGATACAATAGGTACCTTCAGAGCTATGCCCGCAAATCGAAATTTTTGTGTAACGAAAAAATGTGCTTTTCTCAAAACTATGTGTCCTAGAATAATCGCTATAATTTTAAGTTTAAATTAACGTCTATTACCTCTAATATATTCATAATTTTAGTTTCAGTAGATTTGGAAATAGATGGGGAAGGAGGGAACATATTTTTGCACTACATTTTCGACGATATATCTGAAAGTATATTACCTAAAATTACAGAAAAAGAAGTTTTGAATTCAGCGTTACGAAAGTTGGTTGGTTGGTTGATTTTTTGACGGCCAATTATCTGCTCGAGGGATATAGGCCCAGGGGGGGTGCCCTTCGTGGGGGTCTTTCTAAGGGAACCTAACCCGTATTAACGCTTGGAAATCCAAGGTTCGAAGAAAACCACGAAAACTCCGAACGATTAGGCCAACGGGCGCGATTGGGATCGAACCCAGCACCTCCCGTCTACCAGTTTCGAGAGCAGAACCTCTCAGCGTTACGAAAGCTTTCCCAAGATACCCCACACGATATACAAAGTACAGAATTTTTTTCAAGTAACTTAATTAGACCCTCTACACTTTCCCTAAATATATTTGTGAATGTTTAAAAATCTGTAAATATGTAGGTCAATAGTCTTTATTACTTCTCCCAATTTGAACTTTCCACGTTCCACAGTTTACGAGTAAAATGGCTGTGACAGACAGACAGACACAGGAGTGATCTTATAATGATTCCATTTTCACTTTTTAAGTACGGAACTCTAAAAAAGGAAAGAAAAAAGTATATTTATCCAGAAGATATTTAACAAAATGTTAGGTGAAGTGGTACTTAACGGACTTCACCTGATTCCATTGCAAACAAGACTTTTTTTCTTACTTTTTTTAGAAAGAAGAAAAAACGAAAAAGAACAATACATAAAATAGAAGTAAAGTAAACTGACATTCAATTACAAGAATTGCACAGTTCACCGAGTTAGTTTGTTTTATCTAGAATGAAATGAACACATTTCTGAATCAATATATCAAACTTACGTTTTGACTCCACATATTTCTCTGTTCATCCAGTACTTGCATTCTGTCCAGTATTTCTTATTTGAATTTGGAACTTCTTCAACAGCACAAGTATTTGGTCTATAACAGAAAATTACGAAATAATCAATGATCCAGTAATTAAAAAAATAATTATATAAAAGCAAAAAAATTTCGCATAATTCAAGGCTGTGAACGAGAAATGTATTTGCTTGTGTATAGCTGTGTATTTAAATACTTTGAAAAAATGTTCGGGGCTATTTTTTTTTTTAATGTGGGACTCTAAGGTAACAGAGAAAATAGATTTATTTTAAACATAAAAAAATGTATAAAGTACTAAAATTATTGCCAAAGATTGTAGAAAATTCCATGGTATAGGTGTATATCGCTAAGCGATGCAATCTTTAAATGTAGGGAAAATATTAAAAAAAAATTACATTCTATCGAAGAAAAACAATGATAATTGTATGAGTCTTAGTTCTTAAAACTAATTTACTTGACAATGGAATTATCTATATGAAGAAAGTTTGTATATTCTGAAATCTCTGTTGAAATTCTATTTCTATACGTGGGAACATTTTCTTTTGAGATCAACATGAATAATATCCAACGACATTTATAAATTTTCTTACTAGATGGCAGCACTAAAGAAGTTTAATAGAAGTGCGTTCTTATTACAATAAAATTTTTACGCTTAGATGCAAAAAGAAAGTAATCACAAAATCAGGCTGTTCTGTGCTTCATGTTTTTAAGTCGAACGCAATTAAAGAAAGAAAGAAAGAAAATAATAATAATAATAATAATAAAAATAAGTAAATAAAATAAAATAATTTGGGAAAATGTCCTTTTTATTTTATTTATCCTCTATAATCAAGGAACTATCAGCTTGCAATATAATGGGAGAAGGGGGGGGGGGGGGGCAGATAACAACTCAATGGTCAGGGACATGAAAATGTAGAAGAAAATGCCACTTTAATCTTTCTTGGCTAAAAAATACTCTATAGTGTAAAAGACACAAATCGCATGTATAACTATTTTATGCTGTGTTGTACTATCTGTATGGTTGTCTTGCCTCCTTTCAAGATTTAAAAATCTATTTATATCAGAAAGTATTTTTTCAAGATTTGTTATATTTTATTTCATACATCTAAATGTAAATGAAAGATAAATCTATGAAACTCTGTACAGTGTTTTTCAGTTACATAATCTTTATAACTGTTTTCAGAATGTTTTGTTCTGAGAGTAATTTTTGAACTATGCTTCGCCTAGTAAAAAGTATACGCACTTAAAACTTGTCGTTTTTTAGGTGTGTTCGTAATTATATAAATACGTAGCACCTATATCGTTGTTTGGCCCGCCCGTCTGTCTGTCCGTCTGCAGGCATATGACAGGGCAAAAACTACCCAACCGAATGGTTTGAAATTTAATATATATAATCGTTGCAGAATTTTGTCGAGTCATTTCAGATTTTATGAAAATCGAATCAAAACTTAAAAATACATTAATAAAAATTTTCTTCATTCTATTAAATCCCATCATACGTCATTAATTCAATGATATCCCTTGACAGGTAATGATTCTAGGTTGCCATAGTGATAACGTTCTATTTAAGATGGAGTCGTATTATTTCCGTATTACTGAATTTAATATACCGGGTGTCCTAAAAAGGACTGACTGATTTTAAAATTCTATAACTTGCAAACGGTGACAGATATTTAAAAAATTCTTGCAGGAGGGTTATGCATAAGGTCAAAAGTTTTTTACAGTGTTTTTCGATTTTAGTTCGAATTACAAACCATAGATGGCGTTGTAAGCAATAGGCGCTAAATGCAGGCTCGATTTTTTGGCCTTTCTCTTCTTCCATGCGGAAAAAGGAGATTAAGATGTATTGAGTGGGTCCCCAAGTACGAAAAAGCGAGCCTGAATTTAGCGTCTATTTATCGCAGCGCAATCTATTATTTGTAATTCGAACTAAAATCGAAAATCACTGTAAAAAACTTTTGACCTCATGCATAACCTCCTGCAACAATTTTTTAAATATCTGTCACCGTTTGCAAGTTATTGAACTTTAAAATCAGTCAGTCCTTTTTAGGACACCCGGTATATAATCGAAATAAATTTTGTGTTGATGCATTTTTGCATAAGAGTGCAACAGCTATTGCACCAAGATCTGAATGTTTATAAAATAGTTATAGTACGAACGTACCTCATTTGCCACGTTTGACGTACAATTTCCGACTTGTCCTTTTAATAATCAGTACCCGATCGACCACACTTCACTCGGGACAATTGTGAAAAACTCTATTGCAGAGTAATTAGAAGGTTAACGCTATAAGGAATTATTATATAGATTTTGAAGATTGTAATTACAATTATAACCTCTATTTTTTCAAGTGAATGATACCTATTGCCTAATATGGAAATTTATTTACATGTGAGGAAAAGCGTTGAAGTATCATTGTAATGAATCGTTGGAGAACTCTTGGAAGCAAGCTATTCTTTAACCACTTCGGTCCCTGGGTTCCCAAACGGGGACCTTTGTCCTTTTCCTTATAAAAACTAAACTGTCCGATTTTTTTACATTTTCACATCACTTCTTAATAGTTGAATGTTTTTTGCATTCAAAGCAAATGAATAAATGGCAGCATCTAGCTGATTCCTACATAAAATAAATGTTATTTTCATCTGAATTTACAAAAGGCGTAAAAATGTCCAAAAGGCAGTATGATCAAGAAAGTGAGAAATTTTCATAAGTATATCTTTTTCAATAAACAATTTTGAGTATTTGTGGATTATTTACTTGTTTAAAGCTCTTAACTTTGCGATTGCGTTAATTTAGGTTAATGGTCATTAAATTGATGTTTTTAAGGGTTTTTTAGTTTTAGATCCACATTTTTGAATCTAAATTACTAAGCGCTTAAAGGATCCATTTCAGAAAAGATATTTTTTCTGTTATTTACGATGTCATTTTGTTTGGAAAGAACCAATGAATAAGTATTTGTATTATTATTTTAGCTTCGGAACTGAAGAGGTTAAGATGGACGCCGAGGTGTAGATTTCAAGATCTCTAAAAACAAATACCCCGTTATTTTAATCGAAAATGCTAGACCTGTTTTCCAGAAATCCAGTCGTTATGTACAAATATATGCAAGAATTTAATAATAGATTAATAATTTTTATTTCAGAACCAACTAATCAATTTCTTCCCGAAACTGAAAGTGCCCTCAGAAAAAAAAAAAAAACGAACAACAGCGACAACACGACAACAACAACAACAACAACAAAAAGCCGAAATTTTTTTATCGAAAAAATACAAATAGACGGATCGAATCTTAAATTGAAAACTCGTACCGAATCGAACCCCCAATCGAAAAAGTACAGAGAAATAACGTTAGACTCGACATCCGATGTCCTGTGGCCAGTATATATATATATATATATATATTCATGGTAAAATGTAATAGTTATTAATGGTCACATACACACACACACACATATTATGTATACCGGGCGTCCCAAAAATGACTGATGGAATGGATTTTAAAACTCAATAACTTCCATACGGTGACAGATATTTAAAAAAATCTTGCAGAAGGGTTATGTATGATGTCAGGAGTTTTTGTACTGTGATTCTTGATTTTAGTTCGAATTTCAAATAATAGATGGCGCTGAGAGCAATAGGCGCTCAAACCAGACACAGATTTTTGGTACTTCGGGATTCATTCAATACGCCTTTTTTCGCATAGAAGAAGAGAGAAGACGAAAAATCGAACCTGGCTTTAGCGGTTATTGCTTGCAGTGTCATCTATCGATGCTATTTGTAACAAAATCGCAGCATAAAAACTCCTGACATCTTACATAACATTCCTGCAATTTTTTTTTTTTTTTAATATCTGTCACCGTTTGCAAGTTATGGAATTTTAAAATCTATCAGTCATTTTTCGGACACTCGGTATATATGTAAATAAATATATGCATAGTATATAATAAAACCTTTTTGTAAATATCAACCATTTAAACAAATGAAAAATCGACCAAAATGAATAAAACAATTTCTATGATAAGTAATTGTATAAATTCCTGTTACTATATTTAAGAAAGTTGAAGAACAAAATATGTCGGAGGAAAAATTTACAAAGGCATTGCAAAAACACAAGAAGATTAATGAATCCTATGTGGTGAAACACGTTTTAAAGGGCAATATACCACAATATAAGAAAAATACAACATATTTCTGTTTGAGTGAAGATATATATATATATATAATTGAATTTCAAATGAGAAAGTTGTAAAGATCGCCTTCATTGATTTAATATTAGCTTCAGAAAGTCACCGGGTCACTGAAGCAGGCCAGTAATGAAAAAATTAACAGGTCACAAAAGAGCCAATTCTCGGTAAATATGTGAGGAACTAAAAATTAACTTTTAAAAATACAGTCCGTTTAAGTAATATAAAAACACGGATGGTGTACTATATGCACCAAGGCATTTTAATTCTACATAACAGCTTTTAATGATATGTTTGTCTAATGCAACGCGCAGTAGCATTATAAAACACCATAAAATTTTGAAATGTTCCGCTTTCTAAACTGGTACGTTTAAGCGGTGAAGTATTCATTAGTTTGTTTTTAATTAAATATATTTTTATCATGTTTAAGTCCTCTTTTACTTTCAAAGCTAAAGACAAACTCATTTCCCTATAATACAGAATATTTATTTAGACTAACACATTTTATGTCATAATCTAATTTTAACAGATTTCACTCCATGAATGTTTCGTTATTCTTGTTTGTAAATAAAAACATTTTGAAGCATTTCTAATACATTTCTTTTTAAACAATGAAAATCTAGTATAAGACTTATGCTGGTATTGTTTTTATAAAACTGAGAAAATGATATTTGCAAAAGCGCATAAGTTTCAAACAACTAAATGAAATTTCCTTGGCACCAGATGCTTTAAAAGAGATTTCTTGAAATATCAATATATCCCTTACTATAATATACGCACAATAATTTATTCAAATTTTCAAGATGTTGAAATTTGATAGGCCCTCGTACAGCATATGATAAAATATTGATAAATTTTAAATATCCTTTTACATAACTATTGAATATTTTTGATAACTATACATTGTTGTCTAAAATTAATTTCATTAATTAATTTCCTTCATTTAAAATACGTGAGTTATTAATAAGAAAACTTTTAATCACATGGAAAACAAAGTGTTATCAAGAGATTTTGTGTACTTTACTTTATTAAGATAATATAATAACAAAAGAATTCAAGTTATTTTTTATTCATTTTTTTTTTTTTTTTTTTTTTTTTTTTTTTACAAAAGTAATTAAAATCTTTTCCAAAACATATTTAATCAACGAGATGATATGTAAACGCGTTATTCTTTCCTTCTTTAAAAAAACAACAACAAACAACCATATTTCCATAGAGATTAAGCTGTGCATTATTATATTAAGTTACATAATTATTTCTCCTACACATTGTCATAACTATACAAATTTTTGAAATTGCTGATCACCTCAATACAAGAATCGTAAAAATATACTGATATTTGAAATTTGGTAAATTTATCCTATGCAATATTATAGTTTTCTATCAAGGACAGATCAATATTAATTTTTCTGAGGTACCTTTAATGAAAGTGTTCCGGAACTTTATAAATTTTTGCGGGAAAGATCGAAAAGTTTCTATATTTTGCAATTTGTTTAAAGACAGTGAACCTATTTAAAAAAGGTAATAATTATTTTATAATAAAGTAGTATCTTAATGCAGTATCAAGATTAAATTAAAAATACATAATTCAATGCATGATTATGAATTCTGCTTTTTAGATAAATAGTTAATACTTCATTTTCAAAGTCACGTGATACAGAATTAGGACGCCGCAATCAGATAATTATCACAGTTAGCGTAGTCAGATAGTTAACACATAGTTAACAGCCTAGTTATTCGGTTAATGAGGAGGTCTTAACTCTATGCTCGAAGTCTCACGTCGATTCGCTATTATAATGTGCGAGAGTATGCTAGTCTAAAATGCGCAAAGAAATTCAAGATTATTAAATAAAGCTGTACAAATCACAGATGAAAATCAGCTCGTAAAGTATGTTATTTTACTATCGATTTTATGCACACACATGTTGAATATACAGATAAATCACAAACTCTTTTGGCTTTGCTAATTTAGTGTAAGAAACATTAAATTGGGTGAATATTTTAAAATCATTCTTACAATTTATTATTTCAACAAAAATAATTTACAATTCTGAGTAAGTATTTAAATATCGCTGATCGTTCACAATCAGAGCATAAATTTTACGTTATTTACGATATGGTGACAATTTATATATATATATATATATTATTATTATTATTATTATTATTATTATTATTATTATTATTATTATTATTATTATTATTATTATTATTATTATTATTTAAAGTATCTCATTTAATAGAAAATTTTATCTAGAATTTGAATTTGAAACTTTTTTAAATAGTTCGTTAAAATATAGCATAAAAAATAATTGAAACATGTCACCTACATATCAGAGATTTTTCTTTCTTTTTTTTTCTCACTTTTTTAAGGAGTAAAACGAGTAAAATAAAGTTTATATATTCAAAAAACTTCTTAGTTTTAAATGTAATACATGTGATAATCTCTGAAAATTTGGATTTTTTTTAAAACCTGTCTATATTGATTAGACAAACAGCCATAGCTTTCGTAATCACTAAACTTTTTAAAAATGGTTAATATAAAACTTAGTATACACTATGGGTGAAACAGCACCAAAAACTGGCGATATGAAACTATTAAAAATAATAAAGCTTTGTAAAAAATCACCATAAAACAAAACAAAACATAGGACGCGTTTCGAGCTAAAAATATTTACAGCTCGTCATCAGCTACAGTAAACACGTGTTTACTTAGCTGATGACGAGCTGTTAATATTTTTAGCTCGAAACGCGTCCTATGTTTTGTTTTATTTTATGGTGATTTTTTACAAAGCTTTATTATTTTAATACACTATGGGTAAAAAAAAAACTTTTGAAGACCTCCGTATACTTATCAACATGCTTCTGATAATATTATCTTTTATTTTACATATGTATTAAATTTTTAGTTTAAGTATTTAAAATATCTACAGAAAAAATAATTCAGTTATTTTATCATTTTTTTTTTCATTCTTTTCTGACTTGCTGTGATAATGAATATAATCACAAAATCACAAAAAATGACACCATAATCTCTTCCGTCAAAAGTCGACACTATTAAAGCAGACACTATTAAAGTGACACTATTAAATTTACCAGCAGTTTCATTATTTATTTATTTATTTCCTTACTTGACAGCTTAATAGAAAATCTGTAAGGGTGTTTTCCCATAAATCGCTGAAAAGCTAAAAATACAAACAGTTTACGAATCTATTTCTTTTCTTTTTTTCTGAAAGAAAACTTTTTAGTTTTTATATCTGCTGGTTATAAATTGTATTGTGGTATACTTTAAATCATCGGCCTTGAGGGATAGCGATGTGCTATTTTCGTTCATACTATTTCAACAGTCATTATTTTTTTCTGAATTTTTCTTTTATGAGTGGAAGATACCGTCTTTAAAATTAGGTGATTAAGAAAGAATGATGATGCAATTTATACATGTCATGCATTATACTAAAATTTAGCTTGGGATGAAAACATAGAATAGAAATTTAAACAAGTCGGAAATTGTACGTCAAACGTGGCAAATGAGGTGCATTCGTTATTCAGATCTTGGTGTAATAACCGTTGCACTCTTATGCAAAAATGCATGCATACAATATTTATTACGATTATAATATATTAAATTCAGTAATACGGAAATAATATGACTCCATTTAAATATGACGTAATCATCATGGCAGCGTAGAATCATTAATTAAGAGAAATTTTATTGATATATTTTTTAATTTTTATTAGATTTTCATAAAATTTGAAATGACTCGATAAAATTCTGCAATCATTATATATATTAAATCTCAAACCAATCGGTTGGGTAGTTTTTGCGCGGTTATATGCGCACAGACAGATAGACCAGACGGCGACTATAGGTGCTACGTATTTATAAAATTACGAACGCACCTGAAAATGAGTTTCAGTTAGTTGTCACTCATAAATAATAACGTATCTGTTTTCTTTTGTGATACACTGTAACAGAACATTAAATGTTTACATGCACCATTTTCTATTGGAGAGATGTTAACATATATCTCAAAAATGGTATGAATTTCACTATGTTAAAAATAGTATAGTAACGTTAAAACGTACTTCAAACAATCAATGTCTTCAGACTGTAATGTAATGGAATTCCTTTCTCTTTATCACTTTAGAAAGATGATAAATATTATACGCACCATTTTGTGTAGTAAACATGTTACAATGCATGTCAATAATATATATTTCATGATATTTCGCTATTAAAATTTTTATTGATCCCCGGTAGAACCAACTCCTGATAATAATAATAATAATAATAATAATAATAATACAGTAATCTTAATTACATGCTAAAATGAAATTTTATTTCACACTTTATTTTGCATAGTCACTATTATCATAGTTTCCAATTCACTGAAAAACATGAAAGCACAGAATGCCGAATTCATTCATAAAGTTTGAGCTCATTTATCAGACACTTTATTTTGTCATTTATTTCTCAGCAATCCCTATTTGTCACCTCTTCTGTCCATATCGCGAACATTTTCATTGCTAAATTAAACACTTCATCCCTTCCCCGTTCATTTATCTTAAGCACTTTCATCATGCTCGACATGCACTAGATTGATATATGGAAGTTGCTGCATTCGTCTCCGTTTATAAAGCACCCATTAAGCTTCGGGTGTTTCATATTCCACTCAACAGACTAATAAAGCCAAGACATTTGAAATATTGCTCTCTCAGGCACGAAGTGACAAACTGACATCGACACTCGAAACGTCGATTATTAGCGAACAAAGATTAATGATTTCCGGAGGGGTCAGTTGCAAATTGCAGTTGAAACAGTAGAAAATTGCAAATGCTGCGTCGATATCTTACAGTTTATGATATTACTAATTAATTTATTATTTAAGAAGTTCCAAAACAATTTTTATGCATTTTTTGTACTTAAAAAATATATAAGAAATCATTAAAAAATATCATTAGCACATTATGAATAAAAAGATTTCTCAAAGTTGAAAACGTTATTTTTTTATTTTTGAAATCAAAGTTTTAAAATTATAAGGTTTTATATAATTCTCCAATCAGTAGATAGTTAAAAAACTGACAAGTTTAATAATACTAATATTTCAGTCAATATTAATTAACAAATAGAAAATGCCATATTGATTCGTGTATGCTGCAGTTTTTTATTTTTTTTTAAACTATTTTTTTTAACCTCAAAATTTATTTTGAAATCGAGGTTTGGACGATATATGAGTATTTGAGATTTGAATAACATCTGCATATTTTGTATTTAAATATACGAAACCAAGAAGTAATATATGGTGAATACTGTACAATTTTAATAGTAACTAATAGTTATCATCCGCTGAAGTAGCACAGAAAAACTGGCGGTAATTCACAATTAAATAATAAAACTTTGTATTAATTACCATAAAACAAAAGAACGCACTTCTCATGTTTTTCTTGCGTTTTCTATTTTAGATTTTAGTTTTATTTTTTAAGTTGTTTCTTTTATTTTATTTATTTATTCATTTTGTTTCCTTTACTCTTTTCTTTTCTGTTGACTTTTTCTATCATTTTGGCAACACTTTCTTCTTCTGCATGTGCTCCTCTGTGATTGGTGTTTACCTCTCAGCTAACGCCACCAGCCACATTCCTTGTAAGCTCTCCTCTCTGCACCTTACTGTTCATTTGTGACCTTGTCTCCTTACGGACTACGATTGGCTAATGACGGGCTGTTAAAATTTCCATCGCGAAATGCGACCTGTGTGTGCTTTTGTTTTATGGTGTTACAGAGTTTTATTATTTAACAGTTATCATTAAAGTTAAATTTTAATAGAATAAAATCTGTTTTTTTTCTTGTTTTTTTTTACTATTGTTAATCCTAAATTTTCATCTGCGAAAGAGGTATTGAAAATCAGGTTACCCGTGTTGCACGAGAGTAATATACATGAAAAAATAGATAGTATCTCACTTTTAAAATTATAAAAAGTTCCTGTATATATTGTTTGGATGAGTATTCATGAAAATATTTAAAGCGAGAATAACTTTCTATCAAAGAAAGTTTTGAAAAGGTATTTTCAGTGATCTCGTTTTACCGTAATATTCCATGTCAACTATGGGGAAAATGAAAAACAGGATTACTTGTTACCTAATACATTTTCCAAACTTTTGTTCTGGTTGAACTGCTTACCGTCTTAATTATTTTATCAAAAGAAATATTTTTCTAGCAAGACAAACCATTTACGTATATAATTTTATAAAATATCATGAAGAACATCATTTGGTTCGTGTCATTTTTTATTCCTTTTCATTAAGTTTTTGTTCCTTGTTCATGAATGGTGATGTTGGGAATAATTACTCTGAATAACCAACAGGTTAAACTTCACAAAATACATATTAACTATTATTTACAGATGGGTGACAAAATAATACGAACACTCATGGAAAAGGCATAGTCCATTTCAGAGAAGCAGAGCGCGCATGTCACTTTGCACTCAATTCTGCCCCCTAATGGTTTTAAAAGGTAAGGTATCAGTCGCTCAACATCAGTCATAGGTGTTGCATGCGCTTACCATACGCTCTGGAAAACTCAATAATAACTGACCTGTCAGAGTTGAAAAAAAGAAAGATTGTTGGAATGCTGTGAACTGGTTGCTCCGTGACGGAAACAGACAATTATTTGGGGCGTGCAAGGAGTACTGTGTCAGCCTTTATGACAGCGTACACGAAATGCGTTAAAGTGTCGACTGCAAAGTACAACAGCGGACAGAAAAGAAATCTTTCTGAGAGGGATAAAAGAGAGTTGACCCGCATAGCGGCCCGAAAGTGCAGGCAATCTTTATCCCAGATAACGTCAGAGATAAATAGACATCTCTAGAATCCCATTTCATCAAGAACTGTTCAAAGGGAACTTCATGCTTCGAACATTTATGGAAGAGATGCAATTCCTAAGCCATTGGTGACATCACGTCATGCTTTTCAGCGATGCTAATGATGTAAAACACACAAAAACTGGACTCCTAAACAGTGGCAACAAGTCATTTGGTTTGATGAATCAATCTTCACCATATTTCAGGCAACTGGACGCATTTATGTGTGGAGAAAACCCGCTGAAGCATTTTCTCTTGACTGCCTCTTGCCGACTGTGAAGCATGAAGGTGGTTCCCTTCAATATAGGGTGCGATATCTTGACATGGCCTTGGACCGCTTGTTAACCTGCATGGTAAGGTTACAGCTGCTAACTATGCCGATATTCTGGGGGATCAGGTGCATCATTTTGTCCAGATTTTATTTCCAGGAGAATGCCCACTTTATCAAGACGACAATGCTCCTATCCACACTGCTAAAATAGTCCAAAAATAGTTTGAAGAGCATGAGGAGCAACTAGGACATCTTGCTTGGCCCTCTCAGTCTCCTGACTTGAACATTATTGAACATTTGTAGGGATATTTGGAATTAAAACTCCGTGCTCGATTTCCACCACCATCTACGATTTTGGAACTAGAGACTGCTCCTCAAGAAGAATGGCTTCATATTTCTTTAAATGTTGTTTATGACATCTATGAATCCATCCTACGTTGCATACAATCCGTAATTAAGTCAAAGGGTGGTCCACCCCCCTATTAATAAAGCTTTTCTCTTATTTCATAGGTGTTTGTATTATTTTGTCACCCATCTGTACAAAAATCTCGCATTTATTTCAGATTATCTAACATTGCGATACTTAACATATAAGTAAAATTGTGCTGTATAAAATATAGTAAACAGGGAGTAAAACACTGATGCGAAAAACACAACCAATCACAGATTGACGTTGCGTTTCTCAACATTATGTTAGTGATTTTTTTATTTTACTGTGAAGGATTTTTTTCAATAAATTTGCTATCACATATTGTATATATGACTTTTATTTTATTTTTTTATGTTAATTGATTCGAGTTGTAACAAAATAGAAATATGAATGAAATTGTACGGAATGTTTTGACATTTTTATTGATAAATTTCGGATTATGTTCATAGATGCACTTTAAAGAAGGAAATAAAATTCGATAATTCAAGGTACAGATATTGTAGAAGTCAAAACTATAACTGTGTAGTAAATGCAATGTACCGCTACATAGTAAATTCTTCAAAAATTTTCATATGGCAAAAACGAAATTGACTTGTACTGACGTTGCGTTTTCGCAACATATTATATCTCACGTAAAAGTATAAAAAAATTGTAATATAGCTTTTTTTCTCTTAATTAGACACTAACCCCTTGACCGCCAAGCTTAATATCGCCGGTGAAGGGCTATATACCAGGCTATGCGATTAAAAATGTTTGTGTCATAAAACTCACCTTCGACCAGTGCCTTGTTATATTAGTTGCATATAACAGACCAATCCGGTTCAAATATGCAACCATTAGTTTTTAGTGTACGACGTATTACGTCATGGTCGTTGATTACTGAAATGAGAGGACTCTTTGTCCTGGCGGTCAAGGGGTTAATATGTATAAAACAAAATTTTATTTCATTTGTGTCAAGTATAAGAAGGGGCAGTCTTTAATGGGTTAAAAACTATGCTGATTAAAATATAGTAAACAGTGATTAAAACACCGATGCCATCAATGCGAATTTGATACGTTCCATCCAAAGACGCCGACACAACCTTCCAAAGTAAAAGTTGAAGTACAGTTTCAATCGTTGAAGTTGTAGTATTGGATCGAATACACTGGTGGAAATTGATTTATGAAAAAATGGTTTTTTAACAAAAACTTCTATAATATTTATCAAAAAGGAATGAAATTTCATACATTATACATGCTATGTAAAACAAATAATTTAGAAAAATCAAATTTCATACATATTAATAAACTAAAACATAAAGTCAAAAATTAGATTTTAGTAACATAAAAGCATGGAAATTGATTTATGAAATATCACATCTAATTTAAATTAATAGTTAGTAAAGCCGTCTCTATTCATCAGAGTTTCTTTTATTCTAGATGGCATTGATAAAACAAGATTTTGAATGTATTTCTGATCAATTAATTTCCAGTTTTCACAGATTGAAGCTCTCAATTCTACAAGTGATGTGTACTGCATCTCATTTGCATAAACCATTCGAACAAGCTGCCCCCAAACGTTTTCGATGGGGTTCAGATCAGGACTAATAGGTATGTGATCTAAAAGAACAATATTCTATTCGTCAAACCAATCTTTCATTGCATTTGAAATGTGAATACTTGCATTGTCCTGCATGAAGACGTAATCTAAACCATAATATTGCCATGCAAATGGAAGAAGTGAATTTTCGAAAACTAAACTGTAATCAAAAGAGTTCTGGTGACCGTTTAAAAATACAATTTCACAATTTCATTTTTGCCATCATAAGCAATCGCTGCCTAAATCATCAAACTTCCTCCACCAAAATTCCTGCTGAATGTAGATTTTGGTTCTCTTCGCAGATCCCTCCAATAATACTTCAAACCATCCGGGCCACCCAAATTAAATCTTTTTTCATCGGAGAAAATGACTTTCTTCCAATTGTCAGCCATTGCCATGTACTTCTCGCAATACTGCAAACGCATCTGCTTGTGACGAAGAAATAACTTTGGACCAGGCTTAATTTTCGACCATCTCAAGTTCGGTGAAGAATGTAAAATTTGCATAACTCTTCTAGAAGTAACAGGAAGGGATAGATATGCACAAATCTGCTTTGAATTGTGACCGGCTTTCGATGCAAGTTGAAGAATGCCTCTTTTCTGTCTCTTACTTAAACGTGGATTACCTTTTTTGTTAAAATTTTTGCCATAATTTGATGGATCTTTTCTATAGTTATATATCACACCAACTGATCTTTTAATTAATCTACTAATTTCCGTAACAGACATTCCACATTCTAGATATGCATCGATTTTAGCTCTTTCTTCCTCAGACAACATCTTTCGTTTACCCATCGTGAAAAGTATGACTGAAGCTTATTGCTTCCAATATATAACGCTTTTTATGTCTACTGTGCATGTCACGTTACCTTGTTTTATGCAAATTATTTTCACATTACTTCGGAATAGCCAATGAAATGTGATATTTCATAAATCAATTTCCATGCTTGCAAATTACGAAAATCTAATTTTTGACATTTTGTTTATGTTTAATATTATGTATGAAATTTTATTTCTGCAACTCATTTGTTATGCATACTATGTATATCCCATGAAATTTCATTCATTTTTAATGAATATTATAGAAGTTTTTGTTAAAAAACCATTTTTTCATAAATCAATTTCCACCAGTGTGCATTTTTTTAAATAACTAATTCCTTGGTCCTCGTTGTGGAATTTTCATATTCCTTTTCAAATTTTTATATCTTTATTTCTTATAGTTAAAATGTTAACTAAATAAAAAAAAAAAAAACAGGCATTTTATAATTCTTTAAGGTTATTTTCACAGTCTCAAATTTTCCGGAAAATAATCTATTTGAGCCGACTTTTACTACAAATATTCTTGGGAAAATCGAATAAACTGAAGAACTCTGTGGGTGGGTTTGGGTAAGAGGAGAATTTTTTTTTAATTATACCAATAATTTGACGGTTATTTTGTTCTATAGTCTTTATTAACCTTAAAAAAAAACACGGAAGACGTATTGAGTGTGCCAAAAACTGATAAAAATTCCAATGATTACCGTGATTAACACCTGCACCTCATTTTCCTCTTCCCACAAACTCTTCAGTGCTCAACCAATATTTGAAGTTTAAGTTCGCATTTTTCTGATCTCTTTCATTTTTGTATTGGAAAGTCATCACTGGCGTACGGAATACGCCGCCTGTGTATTTGTAGAAGTTATTCTATTTAAATTTTTTTGCTACATATAAGTTTGATTTTTATCACATTTATACTAATATATTAGGCATTACATTACAGAAGAATGTCACCAAAAGTTTATATTTAGACCTTTAAAAGTGTTAGCGTATGGAGTACGCTGCTCGTGTTTTTATGTTACTCTACAAATCATTCGTATTACATTAATTCTAATTAAATTAATCTTTTTTTTTTCAATTTAATGTTTATCATTTTTATGCTACTACTGTACATTGCATTAAATAAACATATCATTAAAAGCTGTCATTTAGGATTTAAAAACGTCTTGGCGCATACAGTACGCCACCCGCGCGTATTTATGTTACTATAAATCCTCCGTGTTACCAAAAAAAAAAAAAAAAAAATTATGGCCATTTTTTTTCCATTCTGACCAGAAAATCAGAGTTCTAACTTTTTACGACTGCTTTTTCATCTTCACCTAACGCTTCATTTATAATGGCTGTTTCATAATAATAGAAACCACCAGTCCACCAGAAGAAAATGAAGTAATGGAAATGCCGGGGGCGACACTAAATTCTGAAAAAGCAGAATTCCTGTTCTCTAGTTTAGACATGTTTTTTCCCCTTATTAAACTGTGAAGTTTTATTATAGAATTCTGAAAGTGTTTCATAATTTATGCTTAACGCATGATTTTACGTTCTTGTTTAATCTTATTTCAATATTTTAATTTAAATAGCCTTTCGTCAGTTTTCAAACCTGTAAGAAAAGGTGTATGATATGAAATATATCTTAATATCTATCTGATTGCATGCTTGTAAAATTGTAAGTATATACTATATAACTAAACATCCATAACAGATCCGAAAATCTTTCTTTAAGTAAGAACAAAAACTGACTTGGAAGTAACAAATAAAAAATAAACAGAATTACCTTCACAAAGAATTAAAATAGTACATTTTTAAAAATTTAAATCTATATCTCTTCACTTTTTTAATGACCTGTGATTTAGCTGTCTGCTATTTATTACGTGAAATAAAGCCAATTTTCTTCTGAAAAAATTGTATATTAGATCGTACTAATTTACACCATTCAACATCTCTGGATTTTTAATCCATCTTGGGCACATAATATTGAAACAACGAACTGAAACTAAAAATATAAATTTTAAATAAATAAATAGAAAATATTGAAAACATGACAGCGAACATATGTATATTTTTTTACATCAGAGCAAGTTTAAATGAAGTGTTAGGTTAATCTGTCATGTGTAAAAGCTGTTGTAAAGCATTGACTTTAGGATAGAAAAACGAGAAAAATCTCCAGATGTGTTTGTAAAATACTTGAATTAAAATATTCGAACATTTGAAAGAAATTGTTGTTTTGCAGTACTTCTTCAGCAATTAATGATCGACTTTTTACATGGATTAATTTTTATAATTCACAAATTTTAACAATTTCTGATATTTTAGTTATCATATTTAATTAAAGAAAAAGTAATTTTAAAAGAAACTGCCACGAATAATTTTATTAATGTTTCACGTAGAAAAATTAGCGGATTAATCCTTTAACCCTTTCTCTACTGACGGTACTTATAAGTACCATTAAAATAACTTGTTATAAAATTCATTTAATACATCGATTAGTATTAATACAATTTAGAATGAGTTATAGATGCATTACTTTATCTAGTTCCAAAAGCATTATTGGTTACACAAAACAAAAATATTTTTAAAAGGATGATTTATTTTGCCTTTGCATCTTTTCAGCTGTCTTAGCATTTTGGGCCGGGGGGGGGGGGGATTTTTCAATTCGGAAATATTTCTATATTTCTAGTGTACGGGCATTATATTTGTACATTTCCTAATTCAACAAAATACTAAGAAAAATATTTAAAATAGAAGATTTGAGTGAGGTTTAAATATTGCACAAAATCCTTATAAATTCAAACTTAATTAATCCTTCTGAATCCTTCAATCCTTCTAAAATCTTTCAAAATTAAATGATTATGTAAATCTTCTAATGTAGTTTCAAAAATTCACGAAAAATTCTTTAGAAGATAAAATTTTTATGATTTCATAATTCAGTACATAAAGGGTTAAATGGTTCCCAATATTTTCAGAAAATTTAAGTATAGTTTTGAAACAAATATAGGTGATAGAAAAAATACTTTAACAACAATTTTTTGTTATTTTGCTAATGGCATAATGAAAAAGAAAAGAAAATCAGGAATCATTTGCATATTATTGTATCGAAAATGTGTCTTCCTTCACAACATAAAAAATCACTGTAGCAGCTTAATTTTTTAGTTCGGACTACGTGTTGTTAATTATCAAAATTTTTTTTCGACATCTCCTTCGATTCTTTTCAGTTTGTACTACTACTTATGAAACTCTTGTATAGTTAATTTACGGAATATTTAAAGGAATATTTGATTTGGAGTAAATTACGAACAATTATAATAAATGATAAATAGCTTAAAATTTCTAGAAAAATCATAGCAGAAAACGGCCCAGTTGTATATCAGATTTTGAGTTCAGGAAAATGCCATATCAAAGAAAGACCCTGTAATATATCAGATTTTTATTTGAGAAGAAATTTCTATGCAATGTTTAAGACTTCCCAGATCTAAACTTGTTACTTTCTGACAAATTTTTTAAATCCATTTGTGATTATAAACGTATTGCCAGATGCTTTTATCAAAAAACTGCGTAATCGAAATGTTTTTTAATCGTTTCTCAGTAAAGACAGAGGATTTTTCGGAAAATGCTGTTGAAGTTGATGTTTTGAGCCTAACATCCGGTCGCAACAGCACAGGAAAGTAAAAAAACTGCCGTCCTGACACGACAATCGCTTACAACTGAAGTTGCATTTCATTTATCTGAAATTGAGAAAAACTGCCGATTATAACTCACTTCAATAATCATGCTTTTATGTTAAAAATATGTAAGAAAATGTAAGTAAGTGTAAATAAGTGTAAGTAATGAGTTTAACATGGTTGAGCGAGGATTTTTTTTAACTGCCTTAATATGAAAACAATTGCCTTAATATGAAAACAACTGCCTTTTTTCCCACAGATTACCGTGTTCATTTTTATTGAATTTTAATTAAAAGCGCACAAAAAAAACAAGTAAATGGAACATGAATCACCCAGTGATATCATTATTATACATCAATATTTTTAACTAAAGCGTGTTAGTTTTTACTATGTGTAAGAATTTCCATCATTTTTAACACTTTCCAATATTGTTGAAAAGTGTTTATGAATTCTGTTTGGCTGTCTGTCATATATCTGTCCGTTCTTTAACTCGTGTAAATAAACTTTGGTTGCCGTGAAACTCATATATTTTATTCAGGTTTACTATGGATATTGAAAAAAGAAGTGTGTAGCATTTATAGTTTATTTACAGGGACACTCAAAAGATTTCCGTTACATTACGGTCTATGGGGGAAAAGTGCTTGCAGTGTATTTTAATGATATTACACTATTGCAAACATATCGAAATTCATATGAAGAACTGGGGTGCACTAAAAGAGGATAAATATTACAGGGACACACAATTACAGTACAATCTACTATGAATAATTGCTGGACGTGCATTTTAAGTTACGGTACGCGTTTTAAAATTATGCTAATATTTTGCCCATTACTTGGTGTGTATAAATTCTATCGATCATATGCAGAGAAGCATGAAAGATCTTGAGTACATTTCTGTCTATTGAAGGAAATTTCGGAATGGGAATTCACAACTGTGATATGCGTTTTCTAACTTACCTAAATCGTAGCATACTATAGTATATACAAATCTATAGATCATATACAAGGCTGCACAAAATTATTCGAACATTTTTCCTATTATTGACGGTAATTACTGAAATAGTGTTTTCAACTGCGTTGTGGCAATTATATTTCCAAATTGTTTACTTAACGTCATGTAAGAAGGTTTGTTAAAGTGTTGGAAAGTGTTTCTTAATCTATGCTTGATGCATGACTTTTTGTTCTAGTTTCTTCTTTCATTCAAATTAGCATCTTAGAAAGTTTGTTTTCTAATATCTTACATTATTTTTTAGAAAGAGTGCATATTATTTTAAAAAGTTGTGATTTAGACAAAAATTAAAGCGAATAATAATATTATACATGTATTATACAACTTTTATCTGTTTATTGTAGAGAAAATTAATTGTAAAACACTCCTATCTATTTCTTCAAAATCGCAATAAAATACTTTTATATATTCTACTTTGTTAAAGTTTAACTAAGGAAGGCGCAAATAAATCAAGTTACAACATCCCATGACATCTAGAACTATCTTTAAAAGCATACCTCACTCAATTTTTGCCTCTCCAGTGAAGCATTTTATAGTGAAAGAAATTCTAGCCTTTTATATTTTCTAGATCGTAGTCAGTGATATGAATAGCCCAGCAGCACTGAAAAATGGTATCCAATAACTTAGTCATTTCTCAAAAACAGTATATGTAATAGTCAAAAGATCTTATAAGTTATTCAAAATAATCTAAATCGTAAAAGTTATTGTTATTTTATACATAAGTAGCAAACAAAAGTGGCACAATAGTAATAATAAAAAAATGGGAAATATAGATCCATGAGGGGTATCTATGCATAGAAATTGTATTTTTAAGTAATATATTTTTCTTAGCATGCGGTAAAGCACATTTCAGAATCAAAATTTTTAAAACTTACCTTGGTGTATGATAATATTAGTGACGTCAAACTGCCCCCAAACGAACGGTTGCTATGTTTTATTTCCTATTTCGTTTGTATACTGCAGCTTACACCTTATAGCGTACCTTATAGCTAAGTGTTTAGATATAGTGGTAAAATTTTCTACGATTTATATTAAATACAAAATGAAATATAGCAACAGTTTTTGAGTCCATTCTCTCTCTCTAAAAAAGAAAAAAATCTTCATGAATTACGTCACGACTGAGAGTATTTACAAAATGACGTCATTTTTATGCAACCAATGTAGATTTATACGAATTTAATTTTTCCAAATGAGCGAAAGAAATTCGTCCGATAACTTTACCAATCAGTATGATTAAGTTAAAAATAATAGTGTATCTATACGTACGCATCGTTTAAATGGTGTTCCATTGCCTGCGGTTTGTTCTGTTGAGCTGCCTACATGACAGACCAGATGTGTAACAAATAAGGTTATACTTAATAGGGTTATCTGAGAAAAGTATGCCCACAGGTTGTCAGTCCAGGTAGCTCAAACGGTAGAGCACTGACAATGTAAGTAAAGGTTCTGGGTTCGAGTCCCGTTACTTTTTCGCTCAGTTGTAAAAACTGAATTCCTGTGATAACTTTACTAAACAATATAACAGAGTTAAAAATAATAATGTAGATTTAATATTTATGAATGAAAATGTAAGTTTTCATTTTTAAAAAATGCCATACAAAATAGAATTTCACTAAATGCTAAGCCGTTTGATTGAATTTTTTGCATTCCCCCCCCCCCCCTCCCCCCGTATTGACAGGGAAATCGTACATTTTTCTGTTACACGTGCCAAAGAAATCCTGTGTCATCATTTTTAAAGCTAAGGGATTTTACTATGATTGCGCCAAAGTAACGCCATTTTTTTCTGATTGTTTTTTTTAACGACTTATTGCGCGAATGCACAGAGCTCCGTGATTGTGATCACTGTATTTTATTTTTATTTCTTTTACCTCCCAGGTTAACATGGGAAAAGTCATTGGTCCTGCTAGTAGTACTATTTAATTGTTGTCCCATGACATAAGTTATAAATAACTTTTTGTAGTTGTTACGAAAAGGGTTTGTTATTAAATTGTTTAAGGCCCTGTCATGACGGAGGAATTGAATAGTTTAGTGGAAGAACATGTTATGATACATTTTCTCAAAAATTCTTTTATTTTATGGATGAAATCGTTATGAGGTATTATATCATATTGTATTATCATATGGTATTATATCATATATTATTATATTTAGTAAAACTAAAATACTAAAATTCTACTTAGTATTGAAGATATGAGACAGTATCTTTTAATATTTAATATTTTTATACTTAGTAATTTAAATGGTGAAAATAATTTCTAATATTTAATAATTTGAATGGTGAAAATAATTTATAATAATTAATAATTAAATGCTAACATTCTTTTCTAGGAGAGTTTAGTATCAACTATTAACATTCAAACATATGCTACTAAGAAGGAATCACATAAATAACTCAATTACAACAAAAAACTCTCAGTTCAATTTTTTCGAATTCTAATTTTTGCTACATAACATCTTCTTCCGGTCAGGTCTTTAATTATAAAACAGATTGCAACAATACGTTTAAATCAACAATCCAAATTTCAATAACAGTGAAAGATTGCGGTTTGTCATAGTTTCTGAAAGCCCAGAACTTTACCGGAGCTATTGCAGATATGGTGTTGCTGTTAATATGCTAAAGTTCATTTTAAAATTAGATATTTTCAATGTCTATTACATGACGACACTAAATGAACGTTTTCTCGTTCAGTTCAATTTTGTGCAGGCCCTGCATGTGCTTCCTTAGTATTAATTATATACATATTATCATGTTATTGTAAAAAGATTTTTTTTTTAAATAATCATTGAACTTACATAAGAATTCGTTAAAAACCAATATTTTTTGAAAAATATATGGAAAATGTTACAAATTATTTAAAATAACCAAAATAATAAAAATGTCTTCTTATACATAAACAGAGAATTTTAAATGCCATTAATTGAAAGATTCCTGAAAAACCAATCCATTAATGGGTACGTACAAATTGTTTTTAGGTGCGTTCGTAATTATATAAGTACGTAGCAACTATAGTTGTCATTCGGTCCGTCTGTCCGTCCATCAGTCCGTCCGCATATAATAGAGCAAAAACTACCAAACCGAATGGTCTGAAATTTTAAATATATAATTGTTGTAAAATTTTGTCGAGTAATTTCAAACTTTATGAAAATCGAATGTATAGTTTAATTACAGGGACTGTCAAAAATTTTTCGTTACATTACGGCCAATGGGAAAAAAATATTTCAAGTGCATTTTAATGATGTTACAGCCTTTCGAACTGAATGAAATTGATATGCACTTAGGAAGTGTACTAAAATATGCATCCAGAACAATATGCGGTGCAAAAAATATTTATAAAACTAGTTATAGTACGAACGCATCTGATTTACCACGTTTGACGTGCAATATTTCCAACTTGTTTTAGAGTAACATAATTTTGTTTGTAATACATAAAGCATATTGCATAACAGTATTATACATATTTGTCCATAGTATTATTTTTATGTATACATTATCACGTTATTACTAACAAAACATGCCTGAAATCATCACATGCAACTTTAAAATAAAAATTCATTAAAAACCGATATTCCTTGGCCCACATTATTTTCCTTTCATCGTATAAAAAAATTCCTTAAAGGAAAAAATACTCCATTGTGTAAGGAAATTTAAATTTCATTTGGTGTATTTTTTTTAACAAACTCTCACTGTTACTCCCTTTTTGTAATTTTTTATCATCTTTTGTCATGCGAACCATTAATTTTCAAATTCTCCAACAAAGATCGCAAATTACACGATCCTTTTCTTGAAGGCTCGATTTAAGCTTCTCATACTTTAATATTATTCTTTTTCTTTCAGGGCATATTAATGATAAGGCATAGAATTTAAAATAAATTATATATTTTTTTGGAAACTGAAACTGTATTAAAATGTATGAACTATATTAGGAGAGAATTCCCTGTTTTGTAAAGCCAAAATTTAACAAACTTTTTAGCCGATAAACAAATTTTAATAGGCAAACTTTTGTACTTGGCAAGAATGAATTTTTTATAAATCAATGTAAATATACAGTTGTCTAGAGTAAGTAAGCATTATATTTTTAGACATTTAATTACTCAGGTATTTAACATTTTCATGGTCCATGTAGCAAATGCTAACAATCTAATATATAAAAATATAAATTTATCTGTCTGTCTGTCTGTAATTCTATACAAATCCACAGTTTGGAAGCTACAATTGTGAAATGTTAAGTACAGTCGTGGAAAAAAAAAATAAACACCCCCTACTAACTCCTCAATAAATCATCATAGACGAAAGTTACTGGTACCAAACGATTGGAAATAAAGTCTACTTTTAAATGATTTTTTAAAATTTTCTTAGGGGGTCATCTACATATTAAAACGAATCCAAACTTCATTTTTATCAATGGCAATACCCAATTTTAACGAGATATTTCAAATCTTCGGTTCAAACTATGCCTAGACACCAAATTTCAAGTCATTTGAATGATAAGTTTTTGAATTATAAACATTCAAAATTTAGTGCTTCTAATGTTAAATTACATTTTCATATTTTTATTTATATCTCCTGAAATTATGCTCCTAATGTGCTATTTTTTTTGTAGCAATAATACTAATATACTCAGACATAAATACGCTGAATTTACAATTTTTATAATTTTATGATATGAATTATGAATTATGAAATTAATATTCGAAAAAATTATGAATTGCAACCTACAATTTTTTTTGATGGATTCAGATTTATTAAGTCCTGCTTTATGGAAAACCAAAATTTCACATTTTTCTTCCAAGTAGTTTTCAAATTATGCTTATAAAACGGCAAAATTAGGGTTTAAGGGGCCGTCTATGATGGAAGTGTGTAGACATTTTGAAATTTATTCTACTGTAGAGTAATCTAACAGGCTTCATTGACTCCTTGAGTGGGGCTTAAGGTGCTTTGATCAAGAAAGGGGCTCTCTCGGTTAACAATCGAGTACGGAACTTCAATTTGGATACAGCCCTTAAAATACGCTCGTTTTAAATAATTAATTTCTCGGACACTTATGGAACGAATTGCATAAAATTTTGTTTTTAGGATAATTGAAGGGTGTAGAGTTCATTTATGCTGTCAAAATTGTGTACTGCGATTGAAAAATATAAAGTTTGGGTTCGTTTTAATATGTAGATGACCCCCTAAGCAAATTTTACATACATCATTTAAAAGTAGACTTTATTTCCTATCTTTCAGTACCAGTAACTTTCTTCTACGATAATTTGTTGAAGAGTTAGTAGGGGGTGTTTACTTTTTTTTTCCACGACTGTCTGTACATGTGTATTACAACATGTCCGAGGCAACTAAAGTAATACGGAATCGAAATTATGTATAGTTATTTTATAACTAATAAAAAACACCCATTTAACAGCAATTTTCTATCAAATTTAAACGTTTTTTGTTATAGCAGTTTCCAACAACTAAAATCCAAAATAAAATTCTTACCGCAACAATTACTTTACCGTTGCAAGATTTCCATGTGAAAAATGGAAATGAAATAAATAGTTTCCCGAATTTAAAAAAAAGGGTGAATATTACGTCATAACTTTTCTATTGCAAGATTTCCACGGGGAAAATTAAAATGAAATAAATAGTTTGGCGAATTTAAAAAGAACTGAATATTACGTCACATTGGAAATATAATGGATAATAATATAGGTGACTATATAACGTCATATGAGTTTGAAAAGGCGTATTGCAATATGATAAAAATCCGATTATGGAAATATTGGCATATTTTAACTGCTTTTCTTAATTGTTTGTTTTATACAGTATTTTTAATTTTGAAATTGATTTTTCAAAACAGACATTCTTAAAATTCCGGGCAACGCCGGGTAATTTAGCTAATTTTCTATATAATTTGAAAATACTATATTATTGTTTTTATGTTTACTTTTTGTTTAATAATATGCCTATTATTAATACCCTATTATTATTAACAACAAATTTTTAATTATTAAGAAGGATAAAATCAATATCTGTTAATGGCAAAATTTGTAGTATCTTACCCAAGTAGCGAAAAATGGCTGGGCCAACGTTAGCTAATTTTTGTCCCACATTGGTCCACAGTATGAAATGTCCGCCGTTCCGTACGAATGAAATGGGCAATGAATCAATAATAATAATAAAAAAATCTAACACATCCAACCGCTAGCTGCTCAGATATGCTACAAATTTGTAGGGTCTCCATAGCCTAACATTTACCAAACATTTTCATATCCTACCGTTCTCAAACTTTCCATTTCCCAACAGTTTCCACAAACACCCAACAGCCTGTGCTACAGTAGAGTCCCGATTATCCGAGTCCCGCTTAACCCAGTTTCCACTTTAACCGAGTTATTTTCTTCTGATGGACTGATGGCTTCTATTATTATGAAACAGCCATTGCAAATGGAGTGTTAGGTGAAGATGAAAGAGCAGTTAAATTTTTTATTTTTTGAAAAAAAAAATATGGCCGTTTTTTTTCAAGTTCTAACTTTTTACGGCTGCTCTTTCATCTTCACCTAACATTTCATTTATAATGGCTGTTTCATAATAATGGAAACCAGCAGTCCACCAGAAGAAAATGATCCATTCCAAAGGTATAAGTTTGAAAAAAAAAAACTATTTAATACTTTGAGCAGAAAGAAGAGACTACACCTGAAATTTTTATGACACTAATAGAATCACATAGCTAGTAATTTGTACGGTTTTGTTACCTCTAAAATATAATACAAAATTTTGCCATATTTAATCGTTGACAATTGTTCGATATCGGCGATTGAATTAAGCAAAATTTACTAGTAACTTTTAGTGGTAAGAAAAAATCTTAAAAATTGGTAGCTCTGCAATAGCGTAATACTGCAGCAAAAAAAAAAAAAAAAAAAAAAAAAAAACAGCAAAATTGACATTTACCAAACAAAAACTATCAAGGGATTTTCCAAATAAACAATTTCATTCCCCGTTTTTCTTAAAAGTAACTGAAATTTACACCAAAGAAATGTTACTAGCACCATAAAAATGAATGAATTAAGTGAAAATTTATATTTCATCTCCTTAGTTGGTAACGATTTGTACAAATCCGGTTTATCCGAGGTGAGCTTGGTCCATGTTAACTCGGATAATCGGGACTCTACTGTACATTAATGTAACTAATATTTTTTTAAAGTAATTTTTTTGTAAAATTAAATATAAACTATGCTTAAAAAACACAAATGAATATAATTAAATGAAAATAAGTAATTTGTCGAACTGCACTATCTAAATTTTAATAAAATAAATTTGAAAATGCTTCCTTGACAAAATGAGTTTGACGAAAACAACAACAACAACAACAACAACAACAAAAAAAAACATGATTATTACGCCACAAAAATTTTCAGTTTTTTGAATGAAATACATATTTCTTTTAAATATAATGACATTTTCATAACAGAAGCTTTTCCGCCTTTTGAAATTAAGATTAATTTTAACTCTAAAAATGACGCTATCATTCGGACCGAATTCTTAAAAGGAAAATGTTATATTGTTTTAAAGAAGAACTTTCGTTTGAAGTCTGGGCAATAATATAAGAAATATAAACATTACCAAAGCAGCGGTTTACAGATTAAGGCCATTTGTTATAGGACTCTTTGATAAAAATAAATAATTTAAAGAATTCAGAAAAAGATTAATTGCACAATGTTCGAAAACTATACATTAATTTGTCAAAATTTCATATAATCAAATTTAAAAGAAAAGAAACTTTTAAACAAACGTCAAACAAAAATATCAGCTTTTCATTCAATCTATTTTCAATAAATTGGAGAAATAGTTTTATTGATTTAATAATCCTTTAGAAGTACGGCTAGAATCAAACAATTGTCAAAAATAAATTCACAAGGCTGAAAAATAATGTTTGCTTTCACATCCTTTATGTATGTATTAAAATTACATATCGATTTTCAATAATCGTTTATACTAAAATAAATAATTTCATCCGAAAGTGCTTCTTATAAAACCATTTAGCCATTTACTCATTCCATTAACCAAGAGTCGAACATCAAAAATCATAGTAATTGTAATCGACTGTAAATAACAAAAAGGGATTTATCAGAGAGGAGCAAAGCATTATTTATTTAAATTATTTTATTGTGTTACTTATATGAAGTTGAAAATTACAGGGATAACTATATGATGTAAAATGTTCAATATAAAGAAAAGAGTCAACAAAGTAATAATGGAACAAAGTAATAATAAAACTAAAAATATGAAAACGCATGTAAATAATCTCGTAATACACATAAAATAAGAGGTGCTAAAAAAAATTAATCAACTTCAAATATTTGCATAATTTTATTTTCAAAATATATTTTTTTTTCAAAAAGTCAAGCAGACTACTTTATAATATCTGTAGAGGCAAATTTTTAAATGAGATTTTTATTAAACGATTACTAATGTCTCCAATAAAATAAAACGTAAAAGACCCTCTTTATCAGATTCGAACACACAGATTCGAACACAATACTATACCTAACATCTACCTCGAAATAAATATTTAGCTAAACATGTGGATTTTTGCGTGTTCGTGTTAGTCAAACTGCATCTCACATTAGTAAAATTTTTGTTCGTTTTAGTCAAACAATAAAATAATAAGTAAACATCATGTGTTACAAAAATGGCGGGTTTATATGAAAATGTATATGATTTTATTTCTATTATTTTTCTTTTAAATTCATATGACTTAAATATCATTCACGTTCTCAAAATTTGTTGTTTTCAGAAATACATTGCATCAAACAATGCATTTATATTGCTTGCATTAAAAAAAATATATCTTCTAAATAGAACCGTCATTTTTGTGACAGCCGGTATCTACAATGTTGGAAATTTTTAACATAATTTAGAAAAAAAATAAAGAAAAAAAAATAAAAGAAATAACTGATAGGTTACGAAGATAATTGAGTCGTTCAGTGCACAAATCGATTAACTCCCTGAAATGAAAATGTTCAGTATAAAAAGTTAAAGTTATTGTAACTATAAAAATATTGTATCTATATAATATTTTTCCTCGTGATATTTTGATTGAACTCATTAATGTTCTTTTAATCAAGGGTAACTTTTTATCACTGTATAAATATATAGGAAATTTTCATTGTTCCTTTGTATTAAAAAACGCCACTTAAAATAGAGTTAGTCGAATTGTCTTCTGAAAGCTTCAATTTTCAAACCGAGAAATGCTGCTTTTAATCGCGAATAATAATATTGTGATGATGCAATATATGGATTTTAATAAAAGTTAGTGCAAATAGACTGGACAAACTACTACCCTAACACGTCATCATCAAATCCTACTAACATTTTCACAGAAATATTTCAAGGAAAACGAACAAAAAGAAAAAACAAACAAACATACTATCAATATCAGTATAACCCAGCTAAAATAGTTCTTAAATACAAGTGTAAATATTTGTAACAACTTCAAATATAATTTTTTATGATTTTTCTTTTTAATATTAAAGACAATACTCATGCCCAGAAAATAAAATTTTAGACAAGATCGAAAATTTCAAAATATCCCTGACATCTTTTGATTACATTTCTTTACTTCACATGAAAATAATCGATGTGGAAATTAGAAAATATATATTATATTAAATTTTCCTAAATTTCCGAAATAAACTACAGTTAAACCTCCCTAAAGCGACCACGTTCCGTTCCGATAAAAATTGGTCGCTCCGAGAGGTGATCTCTTAATGGAGGTCATGTTTAAATCTAGATTGTAATTGTTGGAAAAAGGTAACAGTTAATGTTACTAAAATTTATTTTTCACATTAGGAAAAAATATGAAAATGTAAGTATCAAAACAAAAGTTAATTATATAAGTTAATTACTATAGAGTTTAAAACATGAATACATTGACGTTTGCTTTGATTTTACTGCTTTATCTTTTATAACTTTTATTTCCAATTCCTTTCGAAGTTCAGTAAATAAATGCATTTTTTTTTGGACGGGAACAAATAATGACGATTTCATTAATTTATCTATTTCTTTGAGAGTATCCTGACAGAATAGGGCAGGGGAGTTTATTTACCGTCATTCTTAATTTGTCACCAGAGTTAAATTCATTGCCTAAAAAGACACAAAGGGGTTTATACACTTAAAAGTTAACGGAATTAAAAAAAAAAATCTAAACTGATAATATGACTAATTTGATGAATAATGCGCTCTCTGGAATTATTTTTCTAATAAAACCTTCTTCAAGCAACCAGGAAAAAACAGAATTTGTTTAATTTTCTTCAAAGAAATTGGTCGCCCATGGAGGGAGTTCAACTGGGATGGTCTCTGAATTCAGGTAAAATTAGTCTTGAGCCTATGGGAATAAATTTCGTTCCATGAAAAAATGGTCTTTCAGGGAGGTGGTCGCACAGGGAGGTTTCACTGTATACAAATCTGCAATTCGTACAGATTGTCTTATTTAAAATGATCCTTAATTTTTTTCACAGAAGGAAATTAAAAATAACAAAACATATATGGATAATAATTAAGAATTTTCAATTGCTTTTATAATGTATATTTTTGCATAAGATTTAATCACTTATATTTCGAGGAAAAATTCTGTTTCTTTCTTGCACTGCGTTATGTCGATGTGGATGCAAAAATATATTGCATAACAACTGTTTCAAGTGTAAAAGATAAGAACATAATTGCTTTTGTATACTTTTTCCAAATGTATTTCATTCTAAAACCTTTTTGACAGCTAAAATTACTGCTATTGTAATGAACAAACTTTTTACAAAAAGGAAAATTCGTAAACACAATTTATGGACATTAGATGTATGGAAGTAAATTTCATGCAGATAACTGCAAATAATATTTATCCTCATATTTAACTAGAATTTGCTGTTATATTGCTCCCAAAGCCCCTATTTTTAACAATCATAGAATTCTAAATATTGCTAATAAATACAAAACTAAAACTTCTGCGAAAACTTGGTAAAACATTCATTTCAAAATGCAAATTCGGAGACCCCTCATGACCCATTATTTATCTAGTTTCTTTACAGGAGAATTTAGTGATTTTGTATTGCCGAAAACAATTTAAATTTTAAATATTCTTTAAGGTAAATAAAACGGATTTCAAATTGATTGTAAAATCTTTTTCAATAACGCATACATTGAAGAAAAATGTATTCCCAAAATTGAGTAAAAAGTACTAAATTTTAAATACGTCACATACTCAAAATAACTCCGATCCAAATGTACTCAAAATTGAGAAACACATGTACTCATTTTCGATTCCGTGGATGTGTCAAATATGAATCTTTATGTACCCGCACCCCCTGAACCTAAAATTAAAATAAAAATGTACTGACATTTATTTACCACTCAAAATGATTAACAAGAAACGTTAAAGCAAAATTAATATTAAGATATCCCAATCGAATATTTTTATGGCAAGAATCTTATTTGAAAGCACTTTTAAATTATTTTAAAGTTCTGTGCATAATTTAATATTTACATTAATAAACATCTTTTATGCCACCATTAATGAAATAAACCATTACAGAGATACACATACAACTAGATACAAAGATTACAACGATAGACATTATCGTTTTATTTGAGTTTGATAACATGTGATGTATCAAAATGAGAAAACATTTGTTAATTTTTGGTCCAATAATACTAAATTCAATATGAGTATATCGATTTGCTCATTTTTGAGTACTTCTCCTTTTTCCACTGTACTGTCTTTAAGAAATGAATCCTGAATCTAGTAACTTTCTTCATTTTAAACTGTAAATGCAGAACAATCTGAAACTCATTTCTTTTCATAACTTACCTCCAAGAAAAGATATTTCACATTTTCGTAAGAAAATTCAATGACCAGCAGACATTGCGTTTGACAGAATACTTTCTATATGTTTGCGTAAAATAATAGGAAAGGAATACTATCTACAGAGGAAAATGGATTTGCTTGAGAACTTTTTATGCTTCAGGAAACATTTTATTCGATCATTGCTTTTCAAAAAATAAAAGTAGGTAAAAAAGTGTTAGAAATAACAGTAAGAACACTTTTAAATCCAAGTATTTCAATTAGAACTTTCCATTATTCAGTTCAGTTTGCAATCTAATTACATGATTGAAACATATCTTTTGACTACCATTATGATGAATAATAAAATTTTAAAACATTGCCAGGATGACAATGTATTTAAAATTATGTATCAAAACACAATCATCCAAACTAACCTAGAAATTGCTAAAAGGGATAAAAAATACATTTGTGGTGAAATACCTTTCACCAAAGAAGATGAAGCAATGCAATTTTATATAGGTATGGTAAGCAGAAAACTTAAAACTAGAATCAAAGAACATTTAGCAGACATCAAGTACAACAAGAAAACTACTGCTTTGGCCAGATTATGTAGCAAAGAACCTTTACAGATTGATTTAAGAAATAGTTGAATAATTTATCCACCAAGATTTTATTTACCATCCATTAATAGAGATCTTTTAACACAGTCAGAATATTTGCAATGCTTCAGCCTCCATTGAGTTGCCTAAAATTCGGAAAAAGATGCTCTGCAGAATATAAAACTAAAGTAGAATTTAATTCACGTTCAAAAATACCCATTTTTATTTTATTTTATACTTGCAATTATTTTTCATTATACGTGTGGTCTCGTGATTTTATTTACCAATTTCTTGTTTTTGAAATTTTTTGCAAAAATATGTGTATCAACCAAAGTCTTGAGAATGATGTCATTTGAGCGATGAAAGATATGTCGATTTGATTAAAGCGTATTTATATGTCTTTTAAGTGTATTTTTCACTTTTAGAAAACTTTAGCTTAGTAAATAATAATGTATTTTTTATAGCATACAGTTGCAAAAGTTTACATGAATGATTATTAAGTATGAATTGCAATAGAAGTGTGTGGTTACAAATTACAAGTGAAATTTATCTTGTAGACAATATTTTTAAGAACTGAATGAATACTCATTATGCGTTGATCAAGTTTTTTAATGTTTTATTATTATTATTTCTTTTATTTACAATTGAAGACAAACATAATTTATTATTATTTACTGCCGCAAGTCACAAACAACGATTAAGCATTTTTATATAATAGAATTTTTAATATCATAGAAACGTGGCCAAGTTTCGTACCAAGTAAAACAAACAACAATGCAACGCAACGATGCAAAAAATAAAATTCTTCAAATTTCAACACTTTGCCAAGACTGAATAGCTCTTTGTCGTGTGAACATTTTACGGACGGGTTAAATTAGTACTTTGATACCCCGTCTGCAGCTTGTTTTCTATTTGTCATAGAAAGTAAATTATTTTTTTACGTGTAATAGCTCATGTTGAATGATCGAAGGAATCAAAATGTAGTTAATAAATCGGTTATGAGTAAATGCAAATTTTAAAGGACATTTTTTTTATTTTCTCGAGGATGAGTTTCGTGCTCTTGTAGAAAGTGCTTAAGAAATTAAGTCTTGTGTACACTATCAAAAAATCAAATGAAGGCACCAAATGACTATCACTTAAGGGGATCCGGAACACAAAAATCTTCAAATTTTCAATTTTTTTTTTTATTGGATTAAAAATTTCTCTGCTGTTTTCTGCTTAAAATGATGTTTAAATCCTGTTTCTATCTTAATTAGCACAGGAAATGAAAATTTTTTCGTTTTGGTTTGTTTTCAAAATCTGCCTTTCAAGCTATGGTTGTCAAGGAAACGAGTTCTTGTGAAATTGCGTTTTTCTTCATGATAGGTTTTTTCACCATTTCTCATATTTAAATTGTTATAACTCGAGAACCGTTAAAGATACAGGGTTGAAACTCGGAACATATCTTTTTCAATTATTTTACTTTACTTTTGAAAATATGATTTTTTAAAAAAAAGTTGCACCACTTTTTTTGTAATTTTTTCGTTAAATATTTTTAATTTTTTTAAAAATTAATATTTTTTAAAATGCTGGCTCTAAATTAAAATACATATATTTCTGTTTATTTAAATGAAAAACAATTTAAATTCTACAAATAACATTTCGAGTTATAACGATTTTAAGTTATACCACTTTTTTCATAAATTTTAAATTAAAATTTTTTTTAAAAAAGCTATGAGAAGTTTCATCATTTGATTTTGTTTACAAATGATATGGTTAACCATGACAAAAAAATTCAAAATTTTAACTCAATAAATAAAATTCTTTTGAAAATGTGTCCCGGGCCCCCTTAAGAGTCACAATGAGACGGATAAAAAATATCACATTTTGTCTCACCGTAGCGACTGACACTTAAAACCATTTGTGGCATCAAAGTGACATCACATTGACTGGCTATACTGTAGGGATGGCAAGTTATTTGCTACACCTGATGTTAATGCATTATAGAGAATGTCCTAAAAGATTGAAACGCACTTTAATATTTTTACCTGTTACCGATTCGTAGGCAATGTAAACGGTAAATATGTTAAAAATGAAGTAGGAATTAATATTTTGTTGATGATTTAGTGCCGAAGCCTAGTAGATTAATGATCAGCTTGTTGCGCTATCACATTAATGGTCCAGAGTTCAACTCAGGACGAGGCAAGGTTCCCTCAACCTTTCATCCTTTCGAGGTTGATAAAATAAGTACCAAGCCTCCTTGAGAACTGAACACTGGGAGCCCGTGTTAGGTTGACCAAATGACGGGGATATACGCTGTATAGCACCCGGGGGCTTATGATCAAGAAAACAGTATTGAACACTGTAGGGCTATGATCTCTAGAGGCTGTAGCGCCAGAGAGTTTCAGTCTGATAAAATAGTCCTTCCATGAATTGAGGAAAACTTACAATTTTCAATTTTTATACTCTCCAAGTTATATTTACAAAATTTTTCTCCTTAATCTGAAAAGTAGGGGAGACCGGGGCACATTTTCCATGGGGGCAAGTTTTCCAACTTGCTTTAGTTTTTAAACGAGCCGCTAGGTGACGCTAGCGAGTGAACTGGCTGAAGTGGCAACATCTTACACAACACCTACAAAAGTTATAGCTTAATAGCTGCTGTCACTTCGTCTGGAGAGCTGTTTTTTTTTTTCATGTTTTCAAAGGTGAGTAAAATTTTAGGTCTTTATTAAAACTTAAAAAAAAAAAAAAAAAAAAAAAAAAAAAAAACGTACTAGCGTTAAACTTATTGTTTTCACATTGCATACACTAAAAAAGGGTTTCTTTCTTCAGGTAACTATGCGTTTGTTTTGCAAATAACTTACACCGGTATTCGTCCAGGTAGTGTAAAAGTTCAAATATGGCGACGGGGCAGGTTTTCCAACAACATACGGGGTATGTTTTCCAACATGTTTCGTGTTTGAACCACCACCCCCCCCTCCTAAATCAGCTAATCTTATTGTATCAAAAATGTATTTATTGTGTTGTAAAATCGGCCAAATAACCATATATACTACGAACCCGTTTGATCATTTAGTTATTTACGTAAAACTATCAATATAAAAAACAAGGTAAATTCAAAAATATAATAAAATGTCAATTTTTTCTAAAATGGGTTCATTTAATAAATCCATTTTATGTTAATTATGCCTTTATAGTCATAAGCTAGAACACTGAGATCGCAGTGAGTACGAACCCCTCAAAAAGCAAATTAACCGTGCTTACAGCCGCTCCACTGGCGTTAATCCACAGTTAATATTATGGCGGGTTTTAAACGTTAGAGAATTTTCATACTGAATCCTGAAATATTTACAAACTTTGCTTTTACGCCATCCCACTTTTCTGACAGGCCAGCTCCTGCCGCACCAAATCTTGAAAGCACCAACAATCCTGAACAGATTTCAAACTTTCCTCAATAATCACCCCCCCCCCCCCCCCCCCGCAAAAACAAAACAACACCGAAATCATCTAATCATTCTACACCAACGTAGGCTAGCATTTCCAAAGAAGCTGTTCCTTAAGTTCTACTCAAAATTTCCTTACTGCTTATGAAAAAAGCGTTCCTTCTACATCCAAACAAGCTTTGCCTACACCAGAAGAAGTTAGGACTTTTGCGAAGGCTGCACTAAGCAAGCAAACACGGCGTGGAAAGAAAAATAGGAAGTATTGTACTGACTGATTCTCCTGTTAAAAATCAACTAAAAATGGAAAAAAAAGTTTCATCTAAAAAAAAAAAAAAAAAAAGAAAACTGCAAAAGGAATCAGATAAAGGGGGCGAGAAAAAAAATCCAATCCCGGCCAGGGAGCTGTTTGGACCTTCGTCATTAAATGTAAAATGGATTAAAACGGTTTTTTCAATTCCTACTATTAGCTCACACTCTCCCTATATATATTTATTTATTTATTTATACTAGGAGGCTCGCCAACCCCCGTTCAGACACCGCAGAATCTGAAAATCTAAAAATCTAATGGGTTTTTAAAATATTAGAGAAGATTAAATTATACTGAAAAAGCTGTGCAGATCTCCCTGTAAACGGGTTTCCATTCAGTTCCATTTGACTGCAAAAATTTAACGGAGAATCAGTTGCTGTTAAGACATCGAATGGTTGTTTTCGTTTTTGATTAAAGAGGATCAGTTAAACATTTGAAAATAAGCTAAAATAAAATGAATTAAGCATTCAGAGTCTTTGTCAACCGATATTTTAAAACAATCTCTATAACAATAGCCTAAATCATGTGACTATCATCAACAGTTCCGGGCGGAACACTTTGCTTTTTATACTCCAGGTGCCATTTTGATACTTTAATGTTATCCAGGCACAGGTGATAAGTCGCCAAATATTATTCTATCCCCATCATTTCATCTATATTATAATAGTTCAAGTCATCAAATGCCATAAACAAATACGATCTGATCCCTTCACTTTTCATATGAAAGTTTGAAACAAATGTCATATACGCCATGTCGCGATTTTTTTTTCAACGCCAATTTGGGGAACGCATCAACAGCATAAACAACAACATCCGGCTTACCATATCAAGCAAAATAACGATACTTTGGCGCCAGTTAAGTACCCGTTGCGTATATGACATTGGCGTCAGAAAAAAATCGCGCCAATATGGGGCCGTATATGACATCTGTGCCGAAAGAAAAAAAACCGGGTGCAAATCTCGTCAATATCTTTTTTTCAACTCGCCAGTTAGCATATTTTTTATTGTTCGAGTGGTGAATTAAAACATTGATTTGAAGTTGAAATTAAATGTCATGGTTTGTTACATAATTTAATATTTCGCCAGATGTCATATACGCACCGCATGTTTGGCATGATTTTTTTTTTTTTTTTTTTTTTTTTTTTTTTTTTTTTTACGAAAATTTGGCGAAAGCCTCGTTTTCGAATACCAGTTACATATGTATTTTTGGTACTACTTTGTTATCCCGCCGACAAAAAATCTATCGCGAACTATAAGATTAAATGTCAATAATGCTTGATCGTAAATGTCACATTCTCTTGACTTTTAGCAAGTTACACGTGTTTACGTCATAAAGTGATTTTTATTTCGACGTTTTATTTTTATATTTATTAATGTTATACTAATTTATTTGTTCTTTCGTTATTTAAAATAAAAATTTTGTCAATCTGTACAATTTGGCGAGTGGTTTGGCGATTTATATAATTTGCGAAATTGGGTGACGGAATAACTACTACATTGTACCGTATTTTTTAATTATTTTCCATTATTTTCAAAAGGAAATAGCAAAAAAAATAATTAATTACTATAGAACAAAATAATTTATATAAATTTAAAAAAGAAATAAAAGTAAATATACATTTATTATTAAATAAACATCAATAGCCGGTTTACATGTCTATCAAAATAATGCCATTTGTGCGCCAATTAGGTACCCCGGTGCGTATATGACATCTGTGTCTAATATTTTTCTTTTCGTTTTGTTTATATAAAAAAAAAAAAGAAGTGAAAGCCATCAATTTAAATGTTTCAGTTTTAAATGAAAGTTTTGTATTTAATAAAATGATAACGAAATACAAAAAAAGCATTGTTCTTAGCATAGATTTAAGGGAGGCCCAACTGTCGCCAAATTAATTTAAAATAGTAACCTTTTCTGAATTATGAAAAAAAAAATTTTGTTATGATTAAAATTTGAGTTGCCATCATTAGAAAAAATGTATTTAAAATTAGAAAAAAATTAATATTTCGAAAACTAATTCGAATTTAAAAATTCTATACCAGTTTTGAGATCTGTGGATCAACACGGATTTTTAGTGTTAATTTCATCGCAAAGTATTCCATATTTTAGGAGAAATCGCCGTGAAACAAAATCAGTTGTTTAATCAGTCGATTCAAAGAATCGATACATTTCAGGCGTTTCATATATTCGTTTCATAAATTCGTTTCATTAGGATTATATATATATAGGGTAGATATTTATCTTGTTCAAATTTTCAATCGTTAATAAAATACTCATTATTCATCCTATCAAGTTGAAATAAATTTTTTTTAACTTGTACTGGATGACAATTGATGTTAATACAGTTTTTTCAAATATTAATTAATTAATTAATTTTTAATTAATTAATTTTAGTTTTGCATGGGAAACAAAATGGCGGCCATTGGTTATTGAAGGTCAATGAAAGTATTTTCATTAAGGGGTTACCATAGGGGGACCCTGTTCTGTCGCCAAATACCGCCAAAGTTGTCGCGAACTTGGCGATATATCGCCAAATTTGGCGGCCAAAATGAGTCGCCAAAAGTGACGCCAACATGGCGATATCTCTAATATTTCGCCAAATTCCCATAGAGTTCCATTGTAAACCTACTTGCTTATAGAAAATCAACAAATTGAGATATTTTAATGCAACAAAAACTAATATTAGCTTAAGGGATTATGTTAAATTTTTCTTTGATGGCCTAAGTTGGAATTGACTTTAAAAACAAAATTTTTATATTACTTGTTATGTTACTGTTATGTTACTGAGCATTTAGTTCACAATAAAAAATACTTATTAATTAACAAGCAAGATTTATTACCTATGTTTTACCATTTAAAGTATAGTTGGAAAATTTGCCCCTGACTATTTTTCGTACGCTGGAAAACTTGTCCCGCATACGGGGCACATTTTCCAACGTAACATGATTAGACTTAACTATTTTTTGTAAAAAAGTATATTTAGTTTTTTGAAAAATAATTGTGCCAGTTTGTACAGGAAGGTCTAGGGAATACAATGATATCCTGTATATATCAAAATAGTTAAAAATAAAAAATACAAAAATAAAAATCTAAAAAGTTGGAAAACTTGTCCCGGTCTCCCCTAAATAGTAAAAATTCCATTCTTCTACAAACAAAACTCATTGAGTTATGATGCTTTGAAATTTATGAAATTTGGGTGCTTTCTGGGATAAAAAAAATGGTGGAGAAGATTCTGGTCGTAGAAGAATGGAATTGTTACTATTTTACATGTCAAAGCACGAAGAAAAGTTTTATAAATATAACTTACGAGAATCACGAGACATATAAGAAATTTGAAAAGTGTAACAGTTTGAGACTTAATGACTGAATTTTTTCATCGGAAAAATCTTTAATTTCTAAATTCCATTAAACACTTTTGCAATTTGCATTGCCTACATATCTCCAACAGGGTAAAAATTAAAGCGCATTTCATTTTTTTCGGGATGATAATATATAATGAACGGGTTCACTGAGCTTTTAAACGGTTGCTATTAATCATTTACGTCCTTGATTAGCTGTTTTGATATGTATCTGTGTAACTACGACTCCTCTCTAATGGTTTTAAGTAGGTGTGCATGTTGTACATTTAACCAGATTTATTTTTCTTGCATTATGAATGGATTGCGATACTTTAGTTTAAAGGAAAATATTGTTATCAATAACGGCTATCACCTAAAAAAATATCATGCACATTTGTCAATGATACTGTTGCAATATTTGAGAGTTTGTCGACCGATTCTCCAAAAATAGAAATACGTAAGAACAAATATTTCAATGCAATGCAATAGCGGCTTCTTCTACGGCTCTGTTCACCAGACTTTCTCAACCCCCCCCCCCCTTTTCATTAAAATATATTGCAGGCACTACTTCCACTGTTAGAGGCAAACGAAATTTGATAAGCATAATTATCAAAAGAACCCCTATTAATTTATTATGTTGTACTTATGTTCTCCCGCGAATAATTCCTGTAGCATACTCAGCTTCAAATAAGCACCATATGTCACTGTTATGTACCATGCAGAGATGAGTAAACTGGATAAATTAAAAATACTTTTGTGTATCAATTAAAATACTCTAATTATGATCACAATTAGAAATCAACCAACATAAAATTGAAAAAGCATACTGTGAAATAGAAAGCGTAAAAGATCTTAAATTTTTATGCTTTCTAATCAGTGTTAATCAGTGTTCAAAAATTATTTTTATGCATGCTTTAATTTATTTACGATCATCACAAACTATAAAATGTACGGCTTTTCTTTTCAAATAAAAACTGCAGACGCTTGAAACAGAAAAATCCTTGAGACCTATAAAAAGTCGCTTAGAGTTACCCATAAAAACACGCTAAACAAATAACGGAAGGCCTGTAATTCATCTAAACCATATGTGGCAGACAGCCAAGTGATGGATTATTAGAATAATTCATTATGTATTGCTTTCAATCTTAAGGCATAAAGAGAGAAAAAAAAAATTATAGTAACTGAGTATCAAATAAGGAGACTTCCTCCTTGTGCCTGAAAGTTTGATGGATGATACCGAAAATACCTGCCTCGAAATTTTCAGGAGCTAAACGAGAAAAAAGAAAGTAAAGAAATTGCTTAAATAGATTCAAATGTAGTTTAGATATATATATGAGTAGTTAGATGTAAATATGGGGTAATATATCATGATTGAAATGACTGCCGAAGTGAAAGTAAGGAATTGCATTTTACGCTGAAACTTAAACTGACTAACTTTGAGTTTCTATCGATTTCCAATTCGAAAGATTTGAATAAAAGATTAAAGTATTTGTTCAGCTAAAACTAACTTCGGAATATTTTATTGAAGAGGCCTTTCTTTAATTCCGTTATAGTTCGATACGATTAGTGTAAGTCATGCGTTTTAAAACATTTTCTAGAATGCATTTGTTTGAAATGCTTAGCATTTCTTAGAAAAATACATAAATAAAATTTCACATTGTTAAATTACTTTGTTTGTAATGTAAGATTTTAAATATAAAAATGATAAAAAAAATATCAATAAACCAAAATAGTTAATATTTTTCTATGTCTTTTAAGCATTTTATCCTGTTTTTTTTTTTTTTTTTTTTTTTTTTTTTTTTTTTTTTTTAAATCTTTATATTTTTCTCCTTTTGTGTTGTAAAATGCTAGCTTTTTATACATGATTCTATTTTTATATTCTATTTGCACCACTATATTTTAAAAATAAATTTTATAGTACATTTCTCTTACACATGTTGTCAAATTACAACTAAAAGTGTTTCTTTAAAAGAAGCGGTGCCAACAGAATAAAATTTGTGTAAGAGACGCTGCTCCCGATGTGTCGTTGTAAGTGACATAGGACCAATAAGGGTTAATAATTGAAAATTCTTCTTTAACCCTTTTAGGGGTAAAATAATTCTGTTGTTAGAATGTTGAAATGATTGACTGTCAGCAGAATTTACAAAACAAATCGATTTTAAAATAAATAAATGCTTTTCTTCACGTGCTTTTTTAAAGTATATACATTTTTCAAAAGTTCTGGTATAATTTTGGCAGCTGGGAATTAAAATTAAGTGGGAAGTATATTTCTGAACACCTTTGTATTATGAGCGCATATATGCGTCCATTTCAAGAACTCTTTTCAGAAATTCAGAATCCATATCGGAAATTTCGAAAGAAGAATTTTTATTTTATGCAATCACGAAACTTCTCTCATAAAATAAAGCAAAAAATACTATTTAGAATTTCTGGTATGAATTAGGAATTTCTGAATAAAAAAGAAATTCGTGAAGTGCAAGCCCCAGTTTCAAACGGGTTAATATATAAAATGTAATGCATTTTATGAAAAATAATTTTTTTCATTATATAAGTGTATCAATAATAAGACTTCCATCATAAAATTAATGTAAGCTATGGAAATGATTATAATATGGGAATGAATGATAAGATTTGACATGGTAAATATGAATATTGACTACAATTTTGTGATCAATTACATCGAATTTACTGTTACAGGATTATTAGATTTACGAGTAACTTATACGATGAATTACTTACGCAAGATTCAATTAAAACGCTATCCATTTTGAATGATATTTGGAAGGCTCGTTGCTGCTCTGTGGCTGCCATTTCCCTTATTGATAGTTTTTGATACATTGCGATTCATCTACTTTGACAATAATGTTGACGCGTATATTAACCCTTCATTGCATCACGTGCTATATCTGGCACATACCTAAAAAAATTATAATTTTCATTATGTGCTATGAATTTTGCTAATGTGATCACTATAACTGATCAAAAACAATCCAAAGAAGGGATTAACACTTATTTTGTCTATGGCAGAGGGCTGCATTAGACAAAAAACTAGAATTTGTTCTTCGGAAAAAAAAAATTTATCAAGCTATTAAGGTAAAATTTACTTTCAATATTTTTAATAAATACTTAAAAATATTAATATAAAAAAAAGTTGTACAATGTTAAGCAGATAAATGAATTGATTTAAGCTCATTTATTTGCAAAATATAGCAATACAATTTTTTTAAATACTAATTGTGTACATATGGTACACACCATAAAATATCAAATTTTAGCTGAAAATTTGAAATTTATTTTTTTTTACTATTTTTTCCTTTATTAGACCGATATATAGATTTAAAATAATTTTTTCCATAAGAATGGAAAAAAAAAATCGCGCAGTGAAGGGCTAACAATCTCGATCACGAATTAGGAGATATTAAAAGAAAAGATAACTGTGTGAATTTGTATATTTAAATTTTAGATTTTATAAAAGAAATTAACTATCCCACACTGTAAAAAAAAACTAAAACATTGTAGATTTGCCAGCACAAACTGCTGGCGTCCGAATTGCCAGAACATTGTGCTGTTAATTTTATTTTACGCAACTACTGTATTTTTCATGTTTATATAGTCAAGAAACCAAAGAAAGCTACAGTACATTTGACTGTGATCGAGTTTGAGCGCGAGATGAACAGTACTTTGTACTGTAAAAATGTCGTTTTTTTTTCAGTGCACATATGAAAGTTGCACATTTAAAAGGAGTACTCAAGACAGTTAATCGAAAAATTATATTTTGTAACATTTTTCAACATAGCTGAAAAGTGCTTAAGAATTTGGTTTGTCTGTCTGCCGTTTGACGCTTTCCGTACTCTAAGTCTTTTAAATATTCTCGGATTGCCATGTAACTGATATACGTTATTGAGATTTGCAATTGAAAGTGGAGTGCGCAGCATTTATAATTCGTTCACAGGGACACTCAAAGGAATCCCATTACTCTATGGTTTACGGCAAAAATAGGTTTGCGGTGTATTTTAATGATGTTATACAATTTCAAGCATAATAAAATTGATATGCGTTTCTGAGGTACACTAAAACATACTTCCTGTAAAATATGGAGAGTGTGGGATTTATAGACCGTATACAAGGACACTCAAAAGAATTCCTTTACATTATGGTCTATGAGAAACATAACGTTGATATATTAACACTCTCTATCGCGAATTAGGAGAAATTAAAAGAAAAGATTGTGGTATTACAAAATATTATGAGCTGTTAATTAAAGGAAAATAGTCATGAAGTTTTTTTAAGGAATATTGCGTTGTGTTTTGCAGAACCCATTTTGTTCTTTGCGGTCAAGCAGTTGTAAGAATTAAAATAATAGGAGCGTTCTTACTTGCAAGGTACCAGCTGTAAACAAATGATAAGGAGACTTTTAAGAACAAATCAAACTTTATTCATCTTTATCTTAGAAGAGAAGAAAAGGCCTTCTCCCGCTGGTCACCGTTTTTAAATTAATTCTTTGGCCAATGAAATAATCTACTCCATTTGAAGATATTTCTTTAAAAATTAAAGTGCAGCACAAATCGAATTTTCTATTGATGAAACTTCAAATTAAAAAAAAAAAAAAACTTTTTCACGCCATCAGGAAATAAATTTTAAAAAGAGTTATTAACTACGCAGACATTATCTTAGAATTTCGCCGGACCCCGCATCCGTAGGCAGGCAGGCAGGCATGCCTGGGCCCGCGGCCTTGCGATCGCTTTAAAACAAAAACGATATCATGACGGTTTCACCAACAAACAGATTCCGATTTAAAATTAACGAAATTTTTAATTTATAGTAAGTAACGGGGGGACAAAACTATCGGAACGAAAAGGTTTGAATCTATCAGAGAATTAAAAAAAATAGGCAATATCTTAATAAGCAAGTCCGAAAGATTACATTTGAAAATATTTATTTTTATTTGCTCTAGAGATTGTCAAATAAACGCGCCTCCGAAAGCGTGAGCCTCTACGTAATGCATACGTCACGAGAGGGGGAGAGAGAGCGTTTCGATGACGTCATCACAATACGTGCAGACGGTTCAGAGAGAACACATCAGCTAAGAGGAGCTACATACGGAGGAAACTGCCGATGTATGCTTGATACCAAAACGCTCGCGTAAAAATAAATACAGATTTGAATTTTAAAAATATCGATGTATAAGGTCAAAAGAAATAAAAAAAGTAACATAATTTAAACACTGTGAGATTTCATCTCACAAAAATCATTATGTAATTTGCTATATTTAAAATTTTATTTTAGACCGTAGAAGAAATAAATCATGCCACGAGTGAGAACTGCATGCTTAAAGGGCATTTCTCAAAATTAAAGTTAGTCGAAAAACCATTTTTTTCATCATATAAATTAGAATTATTATGTTAGAAACATAAAGTAAAGGTAAGGAAGAGAGTTAAATATTATAATGATAAGGTGGTTAAAAGTTTCTTAAAGTAAAAAAAAATACGAACTAATTTTAAATAAACGACAAAAATATCTTAGAAAATATTTAGTAAAATTAAAATTAAAAAATAATAACAAATAAAAACAGAAGTTGGTATGTAAAATGAAAACAGGAAAACACATTTAAGTGACACATGAGGAATTGGACTCTCATAAAATATTTTCGAATAAAAAAGTTTCTTTTGTTCCACGAAAAAATATTTCAAGTTCTCTTAATGTCAGTTAATTTTAAGAAAACTGAAAACGCCACGTGCTTCTTTAAACGTGAAGAATGCCCATATTTGGCAATTCACTAAATTTAAAATTATAAATATTAGTGGGCATATTTTAATGACTTCCAGAATAAGCCATGTTTAGTCAGTTGGGATCTTTTGAGAGATGATTAAAATGTTACGCAATTTGATCGTGAAAGGCGTACATCAATAAGATAAAATACAGGCAGTAACAACTACGAAGGAGTATCAATCAAGTTTTCGCCCTCACATAGAAATAATTAAGTGAAATTTATGAAATTGCCACATTTTATTAATCCCTTTCTATATAGTCACCGTGCACAGTAACACATTTCTGCAAATGGTATTTCAAAGAGGGGGGGGAGGGTGTATTCCAGGAGGCGCGATAGTAGACACAAAGGGGTGCTCTTTTCTATGTCACATGAGGGGTGTCCCCAAAATTTAGCAAAGTGCCCCACCCCGGGGTACAATTTGGTGGGATGATCTCGGAAGGTGCATAACATGAATAAGTGGTCACATGCCTTTCCAACAATATGTCACATAAGGGGGTGCCCCCTTTTGGGTTTACTATCAGGCCTCCTGGAATACATCTTGCCCCTCTTTGAAGTACCGTTTTCAGAAATGTGTTACTGTGCATGGTATTTATATAGAAATGGGCTAATAAAATATAGCAATTTCATAAATTTCGCTCAATTATTTCTATGTGAGGACAAAAACTTATTGATACTTCCTCGTATTATAAAACAAGGCGCTGAAATTCCTTAAAACCTTAACGGTCGCATTAAATTAGAATTTAAAAATTCAGATAGCTTATTGCCACTGCTTTTTTGAAAAAAGAAATATTCACCTTATTTAATGGTAGGTAAAATGATACCAGAATAAAGCCAATTACACTATTTTATAAAACTGGAGGTAATCAAATAATCTGAATAAAAAACACAACCCGTGAATATCATGGGAGCGAGGATTAAGGGGTTAATATAGATCAATTAGGAATAAAGATTTTAGCTTGCAACAGCTATTTTGTAGAGAATACTCTTTACTTTACTTCATAAGAATATTTATTGTCATGTTACACTTTTTCTGATGATGCTTAGAAAATTAACCCACTGTTATACAAGCTCTCTTGCATTTTTAAGTGGGCGGTAAACATATTTTACACTTGAAATAGATTATGCACTGACGGAAAAAAATCCCAACACCAAGAAAGACTTGTGTTAGATAAACGAAATTTGGTAAGCATGTTTATACATCTGAAAGATGACATCGATTGAAATTTCGCGCTTCGCGCATAAGTGCGACGCTAGTAGCGCCACTCAGAACTTGCAGGTCAGGTTTACTTTAAATGCGTGCTGTAAAGTTCGTAGGCGTTATTTAGTTTCGAAATGTGACGTATTGAGTTGATGTTAGCCAAGAATGCCTTTAACAAGACGAAGAAGCCCCTGTCAACAGATCACCGAGTTGGAACGAGGTCGCATATTTGGGCTACGAGAAGGTGGATTTTCTTTTCGCGATATTGCAGAAAGACTTGGCTGGAATGTATCAACTGTGCATGATTGTTGGAAGCAGTGGTCAATGGATGGTACTGCCTCAAGAAGACCGGGTTCCAGGCGGCCACGTGGCACTCCTGAGAGGGAAGATCGCCGTATTCGGCGTTCGACTGTGGCACACCGTACTGCGTCTGCGGCAGAAATTCGAGCTGCAGTTAGTACCACAGTGACACAACGAACTGTTAGAAATCGGTTACTTCAAGGACAGTTCCGAGCCAGGCTTCCTGTAGCGTGCATTCTACTGACTCCAAGCCATTTCTGTTTGCGAAGCCATTTGTGTCAAGCCAGAGCTCATTGGTTGGCGGAGTAGAGATCTGTTGTGTTTCTTTTTCATCAGAAAACACAACAGTTATTAAATAGTTCTTTGTGATATTTTTTACTTTCGGCATCTTAACACAAAGAAAAAAATAAATACGAATTTTTTTGTCATGCTTTTATTTAGATCTACAAGTAGCAATTCTCTCAGAAAAATTTCTTTTGTGTAGAATAGAAAAAAAGTTGTCAAAGGCGAAATTTTCAACTGAATAATCTAAAAGAAAATGACTTTACTTCTAATTTATATATTCCACAAGAATTATTGAACCTTATGTGAAGTTTATATACGATACAGAAATAAAAAAACAAACATATGCACAGTTTATTGGAGTTCGTCTTTCGATACAACTGTATATAAGGTTACCATGCATGAACGAGTTAATTTTTTATGTTTCTTTTTTGTTGTGGAGCATTGTGTTGAGTAGAAAGCAAATCCACTACAATAGTTTAGATTTTCCTTTTCAAAATTTAAGCCGGGCTTTTGTTCGAGATATCTTTTAGCAAATCTTTAGCACAGGCCTTGTTCACCTAAACTTTTTGTGGGCATGAGTGATACCACATAGATGGAATTCAACAGTTTTGGAAGGATGTTTCACCTATAAATTGTTATTGAAGCAGAGGTCACTTGTTTAATGCATACTCATAAGAGGTTGCCATACACGGAAGGAGTTAATTGGTGGCTGAAGAGATTTTCATTATATTTTTACGAAAACACTACTTACTAAATATGTGACTTTCAGTTTTCAAAACATTACCTGTGTTCTTTATAAGTTTCCCACAAATTCAATGAACACGTGCAAAATTAGATTTCAATAAAAGCTTAACAACTAAAAGTTGAGTTTGACAATTTCTTATTTTTGATTCATTTATTTTAATTTTAATGTATCATTATACTAATCGCTTTGACAAGACTCTTTGTTCTTGGCAATGGTCTGGATGTCTTCAATCTTTGTCAAGTTAGAGTAAGGTTTTCTTTTTTTGTAAAATTTTTTGTTATTTGCTTGATCGCCTCAATTTGTCACTTTTCTTTTATTGTACGTCCTCCAATTAATCAGACAAAATAGCTCAGGTTGTTATTTTTCTTGTCCATGGCCCATAAACTTTAAGTATTCGTGCCAGTTTTATTTTCAATTCTTTATCTCTAATTTTAATTGTAATCTAAGGTTTCTTTAATAGTGTCAATAACAGTGCTATTGAATTTGATAAATAAAAACGTCAGCTAGAGTTAAGATCACGCGTTTTGAAATTTGTGCGATGAAAGTGTTAAAAATATTTATCAAGTTATTTTCAAGTTGTATATTTTTAACCCTGCGTTAGTCGCATATGCATCTCTGTGATACAAGCTGTAATTTTCCTCGTATAAGTTTTGTACCAAGAAGATTTGGAACCTGTGGCTCCCTCTAACTTCCTTTCACCGGTATTAATTTTTCTCACGCGGCAATGGCTCTGGAACTGGCTAATGCATTCAACACTTACAATCAGCATTGTAAAAAAAAACAGAGGGTATACGCTATAAACGTAGGGTATACGCTAGAGCTTTATTTGAGTAACAGAGGGTATACAGAGCATCTTTAAAAAATCTTGAAGGCACATAGCGTATAACCCCTTATAATTTTCACTACACCCCTGCTTACAGGGATTTTGTTTACAAGAGGCTTTCTCTTACTTACAAGAGGACTTACAAGAGGACTTACTTACAATGTCGTTCTGTATCACAGAGATGTACATACGACTAATGCAGGGTTAAAAGTTATTTGAGATTCATATCGCAATTTAGCAAGCACATTTTTATTATAGATTGAATTTTCTAGAGAAAGTATGATTTTCAATTATTAGTTAAAGTTAATTTTCATTTATACGTGTGATTAGATCAGAAAAACCCAATTTAGAATTGCTTTTGAAAAAATTCTGAATTTATGTATAATTTTTGTATAATTAGGAATCATGATAATGAAACAGAGTTTTTCTCTTGAAATGACTACAGGGTTTTATTAAATGAATCCAAAGAGCAAGAAAAGCAAGTAAAATTAGCATAATTCGGTCATCCGTTGAATTATGTTTATTTTCTAATATTCAACAAGATATTTTTACAACGATAAGAATCATGCTCATTAATTTCTTTCAAGAGGCGTTCAGAACCAAAGTACATTACATTCCTTTTTTCGTTTAACCGAGTTTGAGATGGATTATTTCTCTATTTACAATAACTGATAATAATTTATTCCATAATTTATTCGATGCTATAACAAACCAATAGCTAGGTTGAAAAAGAGCTAGGTAAACCCCAGTTTCTATGAAAATTTTACATAAAAATTTCTTTTGATAATGTTTTATGGTCTTTAACCACTTTGATTTTTAATGTTACTTATAAATTCCTTCCAAAAGACACTCTTCTTTTTAACTTCTTCGCTTATCAAGTGTGTAGTTTTTAAAGTTCTTTAGAAAGACACACAAAAGAAAATAAATCCAAGATATTTCAGCACAATAACGTTCGAAATGCTCAATTAAATCGAGTCGAATTGGAACAGTGTATTGATCTTAAGAGTATCTTGATGAGTTCGTTAGTCAAGTATGTCGTTTTTATAGTTCGTTTACAGTTATACGCACAAACAAAAAATATGCAAAATTTTTCATCCTTGTAACGCTCGAAATAGTGAACCAATTCGAACCTAGTTGGAAGAGTTATCTTGGATAAATCCGTTAAGTCAAGTATATTGCTGTTATAGTTCGTTTAAAGAGATACACAAAGAAAATAACTTGCAAAATTTGTCATCATAACATCCGAAAGATTAAGCAAATTCGAACATAAATGCGACAGTTCATTGCTCTTGAAAGTATCTTAGATGATTTCATTAATCAAGTATGTATCCTTATAGCTCGTTTACAGGGACACACAAAAGCAGAAAACGATCAAACTTTGTCATTACGATAACGTCCGAGATACTGGACCAGTATCAATCTACACTGGTCATCAAAATTAAAGAATTATGAGAAAAAATATGCTCACTAAGTTAATGTTGCAATTAATGCCCAATGCTGCAATTATCTATGCTAATTAAATACTATTGAACTCAAAATTGCACTTCCGCGCATACGTTAGCGTCGGAAATATGGAAATTAGACGATTGACAATGTAGTGCGCTATGGACGTATGTTGGAATTATGGTCGGTAGTGTTGTTTAAAGTGATTGTGGTGTCCGAGTGTGATTAGTATTCCTTAGTTATGCCACAAAGGCATCATTTAAGTTAAGGTCAAAAGTGGCGGCAAATAATTGTTAGAATCGAGGAAATTCAAAAACAAATGGGTGTCACCCAAGATTTGAATAATCCTCAAAGTATCATATCAAGAGCTTCGAGCCGTTTTTTAAGCACTGGTTCCGTCAATAGACAGCCTGGTCAAGGGAGACCAAGCACAACAACAGCATCCGAAGATTGGTTTTTGTCATTCTGGTTCGAAAAAACCGCGAAGCGACTACAAGAGATTTGGTTTCAGACCTTCAAGCTGCCACAAGAACTCGAATTAGACGTTCTACTGCTGAATGAAGGCTTAACGAGGGTGGACTGTATGTGAGAAAATCAAAAGTTTGTGTCCCACTCACTCCAGCTTCCCAAGGGGCCCGTTTAAACTGTTGCTGTGGTCATGTTCAATGGAGCCAAGAAGACTGGGCTCGAACGGAATATTTCATGGGCAAGGGAAGGGCGAGTTGCGTCTTCCTTCATCTCTTCAGATCAAAACACGTCTAGAATCAGTATTCAGACTACATCAGGGCTCGTCAGTGAACAATACTTGAGTCCAGTCTTCTTGCCTCCATTGAACTTGACGAGGGCAACAGTTTAAGCGATCCCCTTGGGAAGCTGGAGTGAATGAAACACAAACTTTTGGTTTTCTCGCATACAGTCCATTATCGTTAACTCTTCGTGCAGCAGTAGAACGGCTAATTCGAGTTCCCGTGGTAGCCTGAATGTCTGAAGCCAAATCTCTTGTAGTCGCTTCGCGGTTTCTTCGAGCCACGATGACAAAAAATGGTCTTCGGATGCAGTTGTTTCTCTTGGTCTTCCTTGAACAGGCTGTCTATTGACGGATCCAGTGCTTAAAAAGTGGCTCGAAGCTCTTGATATGACATTTTGAGGGATATTCAAATCTTGGACGACCTCCATTTGTTTTTGAACTTCCTCGATTCTACCAATTATTCGCCACTTTTCGCCTTAACTTAAATGATGTCTTTGAACCTTAACTAATGAATACTGATTACATTCAGACACCACAATCACTTTAAACACACCACTACAGACCAGAATTCCAACATACGTCCATTGCGCACCACATTGTCAATCACCTAACTTGCATATTTCCGATGCTAACTTATGGGCGGAAGTGCAATTTTGAGCTCAATAGTACTTAATTAACATACATAATTGTAGCATTGGGCATTGGTTGCAATGTTAACTTAGTGAGCATATTTTTTCTCATTATCCTTTAATTTTGATGACCAATGTAATTATAGTAGTGTATTGATCTTGAAAGTAACTTGTATTAGTAAGTTAATCAAATATGTAGCTCTTATTTCTCATTTACAGGAACGAAAAAATGTTGTTATGTGACTTTCATTGAATGGCTTGGGTTCAAACGTCATTATAGCGTCGTAAAATTACTATAACTATGGGCGATTTTTAAATTCTGATAAAAAAAAAATGTTTAATATTTTTAATATAGTTTTATGATATCCATTTACTGACATTTGGTAAGCAAAAAAAAAAAAAAAAAAAATCTCTCGAAAATGGTCTTTTCCGGCAAAAGAGTAAACTTGGAAGGAGTAAGACCAACTTCTTTAATTTGTATTAAATCTGATGTATGCACTTAAATAAAAAATAAAAAAGATCAACTCGCTATTCCAATTAAGCCGGAGGGTCTTGCTTTCTCTGTCTCTCCCCGAATTCTTTAAAATTTGCTTAGATAATTCCATTAACTTTATATGGTAGATGTCTCCTAGATGACTCTGATATTTCACTTCTTCGGACAATACAAGGTGTCCCTAAAGATAAAATCCCGTTAGTTTACAAAACATAATAACTAATGAAGTACATTTTATATAGATGGTTACTATTTTTTGCTGAGTCTTCTTCAGAATCTAACGTTTGTTTTTTGGAGTATGTAAAATGTAAATATGGATTGGGCGAAATGGGACGACTAGCTGCCTCTTCTATGCCCGTTCATCACATAATCCGTTCCGGAACTTTTTTATGTGAATATACGTTAAAGGCGACGAGTATGCATCCAAACTGATTACATTACGTTGCTGAAGAAACAGCAGCACTCACAACACTTAAAGATGTACGCCTATAACTATCCCGAATATCGCAAAGCAATACGTTATCGTCTGTCATGCACTAATTAGCATATCAGGCGTTACATATTTGATAGCTTCTCTGATACATGTCTTCAACAACGTAATGTCATCAACTTGGATACATACTCATCGTCTTTAATGTATATTCACATACAAAAGCTTCCGGAATGGATTATGTGATGAACGGGCCAGGAGATGGTACCTGATCGTCCCATTTCGTCTAATCCATGTTTAAACTTTATATATTCCAAAAAACAAACTTTAGATTCTGAAGAAGATTTAGCAAAAAATAACCACCATCCATATCAAATATTTTATTATAACTTTTTTATAATGGTAACGGGACTTTAAAAACACCTTGTATTTTACCAGACCTCTTACTCTTTCAAAACCCAAAATTTCATTATTTCACGTCTTTTAATGTTTGCGAATGAATCGAACAAACATTTCATTCTTTTGATGAACATAGTTGGTTATACCAAATCAGTAAACATCCGGTTTAATCAGATTCCATCTCTCCCTGAGGACTTAAGTAAAGCCAAGACCATTTAGTTAAAAAGCTTGTAATTGAGTTAGGGCTTGCATTCTGATTGGATGATGATAACTTTTTCATCGATTAAACCCCAGGAGGAATTAATTAGTCTGAAAGATAGACCGGCTTCTAATGATATTCTTTAGGCAGATAGTTTGATAGAAAAGTAGAAACAATGGTTGCCTGAAGGTAAGACGTGAGAAAACGCAGAAATCATGCTACTGAGAATTCCACGAGTAGAAACATGATGATATATTATGCAAATAAAATTTTTACACAAGTAACCTTATTCCAAAAGTACTCTATCTATGAGTACAATTGAGGTTTCGTTAGGATATCGAAAATATATGTTAATATTTGTCCATAAGGTCTTTCTGTTTAATGTCTTTCTCACTTATATTCGTACGTGACTTGATATATTGATGATTCATTATTTATAAATATTGTTACATTGTGTAGAATGTAATATGTAACATATTTATTTCATGGATACATATCTGGTGATTAATAATGTTTTGCTGTATGAAGATTCTTTTTCATGTAACCTAAATAGGAGAAAAAAATAGCTTCACAAACTATTTATATATATATAACAAAAAATACAAAAATTATCCCCATATTCTGGGAGCGCGAATGTTTTTGTAGTAGAATTCATAATGCCTAAATTATTATTATTTTTTAAATATAAAACTTATTTTTAACGGAAAAATATATTTAAATGGTAAAGAAAAAGCTATGTATTAGTTTAATTAAATATTTGTTCAAAGAAAAAATAAAAGTACGAGACAAAAAAATAAGAAACAAAATAAGATTTCCTCAAAATGACAAATTTCAACAAAAATTCAAAATTCTTCCAAGTGTTCATAGCCTTCCTAACTATTACTTACTGAAAAATTTTATAGAGAGACAAGAGAAAACCTGCATTATTTAATTTAGTATGTATTAAGAATAAATTATAATAATCCCTTGGGGGGGGGGGGGTAACTAATATTAGAGGTCTGCACGGGCCGACATTTCCAGGCCCGGGCCCGGCCCGTAGAAAAAAAAGATTGGCCCGGCCCGGTAAAAAAGTTGAAAGTTCGGCCCGAGCCCGGCCCGGCCCGTAGAAAAAAAATTATTGGCCCGGCCCGGATAAAAAGTTAAAAGTTCGGCCCGAGCCCGGCCCGAAAAAAAGTTAAAATCTCGGCCCGAGCCCGGCCCGAAAAAAAGTTAAAATCTCGGACCGAGCACGGCCCGGACCGAGTGATTTTCTACAAAACATTGATTTTTATGTCGATTTGGTTAAAAGTTTTTCTCGTACGAGGAGATCAAGCCAAAAATATTTATCTTAACTTTTCCTTTCATGTTTATAATCTTCATTTTTATAGAAGTGCCGCAGGCTGCGATATTTATTTTTTTAATGAATCTCTATTTCTTGTATATAAATGTTTCAGTTATCATTAATATTGTTAATCCATATTCCATGTATAGAAATGTTAAATATCTGAAAAATGCTATACAGTAAAATCTAAAACTGAATTGCATAGAAAAGAAAAACAAAATGCGTTATAGACAAGTTCCCTTCTTAGCAAGTGTAGATGTATTCTATAATATTTTCTTACGTAGTATATTAATTTTGTTTGTTATTAATTTTTATAATTTTCTTACGTAGTATTAAGTAGTATATTAATTTTGCATGGATCAACACGTTTTTCAGTTTAAAACAAGATTCCGTCATAGACAGGTTCTTTTTCACACGTTTTACTGTATTTTAATTTAACTATATTTTAATAAGTGTAGAAATCTCTACTACTCTTTAAAAAGAATGAATTTGCATGTTTAATTTTAGAATAATGGCGATTTAAAAATGTATGCATTTTTTGGCAAAAAATTTGTGCCAAGCCTAATTTTACTGACCTTTGAATCGACCAGGCCATTCCGAGACAATGATTTTCCTACGGGGTGGGTGAAAACTAGGAATGAAAATTTTGGGCCATGAAGATTAGGAATGAAACCAGTACCCGGGTATGTTCAGAAAAAATAAGTTAGGCCCGGCCCGAACCTTCAGGAAAAAAGTAAGGCCCGAGCCCGGCCCGTAAAGAATAGTGACTAGGCCCGGCCCGAGAATTCAGAAAAAATAAGGCCCGGGCCCGGCCCGAGTGCCGTGAATGAAAATAGGCCCGAGCCCGGACCGCGGGCTCGGGCCACGTTCCGGCCCGTGCAGATCTCTAACTAATATTAAATATGACCCAAAATAAGATTATTATGCAAAATGTCAGATTTCGTAAAATAATCAGAATTGAAAACTTCCTTCTTTTTAAAAAAGACGACATATTTATTTGATTATTTATAATATATTACATCATTATTTAGATTCTAGAAATTAGAAGCTGTTCATTATTCATATTAATAATATTCATTTTAATTTGTTAATTAATCTCCATATTTAAATTGTAACAAACTTTGAATACGAAAACTCAATTTTGACATCATATTTGGGAATTCATCGGAAATTTTTACCTTCGAATACAGAATGGGAAGTCATTCGATGGAGTAGTTTAGAAATTATGCAGAGTTAGAAATTTGAATTCCTAATGTTAAATTAATTTTTCATAGGTGCAAAAAAAAAAAAATAAATAAATAAATAAAAAAAAATAATAAAAATAAAAATAAAAAAATAAATAAATAATTTTTCATAGGTGCAAAATAAATAAATAAATAAATAAAATAAAAATAAAACCTGCTATACGGAAAGTTTTTAGCACAGCTCAAAAACTACTTGGAGGAATGAGCTAAAACCTTGGATTAGCATAATTGAAGTTTCTAGAAAGTAATTTCTGTTAACATTTTTATACGTTGCGATTAGTGTCCCTAGATACTTTGCCGCAAAAAACGGAATAAGGAGATAAACTAAGCGGGACAACGGCTTCTAAATCTGTTCATAAAAATACAGTAAACACTATGGAAACCTGTTTATAACGGGAACCTGTCTTAAACGTAAATATTTCATTGTCTGTACGGTAAGATTACCATACAATTATATCTATTAGACAAAAGACTGTTTAAAACGGAATGTTTATTCTGTCTCTTCGATTCCGTCTTGACCGGCTTAGATATACTAAATAAATATAGCAATCTTATGCAGTAAAACCAGTGAAAGCGGAATTGGTACGGGCGGAAACTAACTTCCAATTTAGAAAGTATAATTGTATAGTATTTCTATCGTACAATGAAATTTTATCTTTGAAAATAGAATTCAGTTATAAACTGGTTACGTTTACACACGGCTTATTGAATCATGTACAGTAAAATTTGTAATAATAGAACCGATAGGAACCGAAAAAAATTCCGTTTCAGGCAGGTTTTCCTCTAAACAGAAAGATTTATATAGTATTTTTTGTATGTTATACAATTGTTTCGTCATTGATACGTTCTGTTTTTTTTTCTTCAAAAAAAGTAATTTCTAGAAGCTCCAAATATGTAAATTCAAATTTACGTTTCAATCCGTCAAATAGGTTTAGAGTTGTAATTAAAAAACTACATGTTTTGTTTTAAAAATATTAAAAATTAATTTAACGTTAGGCGTTTCAATGCATATCTGCATAATTTCTAAACTTCTGCACTGAATGAGTTTACATTGGTATCCGAAGCTAAATTTAACTAATAATTCAAATATGATGTCAAAATGAGATTTTTCCAAAATGAGCTTGTTAATTTAAAATTTATTACGAATTTCAGTATGAAAATGGCCTCTTGAGCTGTTTAATATATGCAGTGGCGCCAACTTTTGAAAAATATTGGGTAGGCTCAAAACCGATACTGCCATTTTGCTTTCTTATTTGTTGTGGAAAAGATGAAATTTCAAGTTATGGTAAGTTAGAATTTTTTAGAGTAGAATATAACGTTACGATTTTATTTAATTAAATTATCATAGGGTCCTTATTTTATGGGCTATAATATTTACTATTGTGCCTTGAATTTGACAACGAATTAAAACGCAAAAGACTAAAAAATATTAAAAGGAATATTTAATGCAAATACACTGAAATGCTTGCATTAATAGTAATATTTACTTAAACTATATCGACGATTCAAAATAGATACAATTTCTTGAACCGCTGATAATAGATACTCCCAGTTACAACAAAAAGTATACAAGTCAGATATGACATTTAAAGAGGGACTTGCATGCATATTAATATACGAAATTTAATTTGTATACGACCTCGTTTTTGTATGACGTATATTTAGAAAAAGAATCACATTTGAAGGAAGTCCTAAGAAGGACAATAACAAAATTCTTTTACGATCAAAACATACTAAGTTTTAAGTTTTATTAATTTTCAGTGTTTTTTGGCGTTAAGAACGCGCTTTTCCTATTTATAAGTACTTAACGAATATTTTAATAAAATGAACTCATTTTTACTTACCCATCATACGTAGTATAGGGTAAGTCTTGTAATCGTTTTAAAAATGAAAAAAAAAAATGACGGATTTACACATTTCAGACATTGGAGATTCCGAAAAACATATTTTTAGAAAAAAAAAAAATTGCCGCCCGTCTGTATGTGTGTGTGTCTGTAAACGCTCTATCTCCCGAACAAATTGAGATAGAGACTTGAAATTCGGTGTGTACTTAGGAAGTAACAATGAAAAGAAGCCTATTGAATATCAGTAACCTCGATTATTCGGAACTATTTTTTTAGGACTCTCGAAATATTCGTTCTGATAAAAGCTATACAAAAATTTTCGAAATTGTTTATTTGAGGGAGTGAATATAAAAGACAATAAAAAAACATAAATTTTTCATCATGAATGAACTCGATCGGGTAATTAGTTGTCGAGATATTTGTAATTCTATTTTTCACACTCTTCGATTTTTCATGACCCTGTATTTCATTCAAATTTCAATTCAAATATATATTTTAATTGGAAATGAGGCGCTTAATCCGACGCAGTAAACTGTTAGTTAATATTATTATAATTTTTCGAGTTATAAGGATGTTTCTTTTACGCAGTTCGGTTCTACACGATTATACCGCCAACCAAAAAACTATTGCCAAACTATAAGATTAGATGCCAATAATGGCTTATCGTAAATGTCAAGCATTTAATGCATCTTCATACCTATTAGGGTGTTATCATAGGGGGGATCCTGTGCTATCGCCATATGCCGCCAAGTTTGTCGCCAACTTGGCGATCTATCACCAAATTTGGCGATCAAAATGAGTCGCCAAAAGTGAAGCCAAATTGGCGGTATCTCTAATATTTAACCAAATTCCCATAGACTTCCATTGTAAACCTATAGTGTTTACTTGTTTACAGAAAATCAACAAATTGAGATATTTTAATGCAACAAAAAGTAATATTAGCTTAAGGGATTATATTAATTATATTTAAGGGAGTCTAAGTAAATTAAATTATGAATAAAGTAACATGATACAAGGCTTAGCATGTATCACATGTTTTACTTTCATATTTTATATTATGTATATCCATGATGGGTAAGTATTACGGTGGCCCCAACGACTAGTTTACGTAGTGCAGCATGTTGCAAATATGATCTCCTTAACTGCACATCTTCCAATAAATGCATCACGAAGTATCCTCTAAAACGGATTTTCCTTACTGTCCTTATTCATGCTTGAAATAGTAATTTGATTAAGCTTTTTTTTTGACATAGGAGGGGTAGTACTGGTCGTAGGTGATATTTCAGGACATACCCTTTTCGATATTTCAGGACACATTTTTCCGGCATACTGCTTTTTTCCCACGATCGCTTGGCGAAATTCACAATTAATTTTTGCAGTTTTTTGACGAAATTTGCGATTTTTTCCACGTCCGACTATGAAAATTGCGAACTTTTTACGCGATCGCTTGATGAAATTCACTTTTTTCCCGCAATCATTTGACGAAATTCACGATTTTTTTCCGCGATCGTGCGACGAAATTCACAATTTTATTTCGCAATCGTTCGATGAAATTCGCGATTTTATTTTGCAATCGTTTCATGAAATTCGCGATTTTATTCCGCGATCGTTTACCAAAATTCGCGATTTTATTCTGCGATCGTTTACCAAAATTCGCGATTTTTTTCACGCGATTGTTTAACGAAATTCGTGATTTTATTTCGCAATCGTTTGATGAAATTCGCGATTAATTTCTGCACTTGTTCAACGAAATTTGCTATTTTTTTACGTGACTTCTTGACGAAATCGCGCTATTTTTCCTCAATCGTTCAACGAAATTCGCGATTTTTTTGAGGAAATTCGAAATTTTTTCCCGTGACCGAGTAATGAAATTTTCTACTATTTTTACGCCACCTCTTGACGAAATTCGCAAGTTTTTCCGTGATTGTTTGACGAAAGTCACGGTTTTTTGCTCGAATGATTGGCCGGAATTTCCGATTTTATTCATGGGTCGTTTGACGAACTTCTCGGTCTTTTTCGCGGCGCACATCAACGCGACTTTTTGTTTGTTTTTTTTATTTTACGATACCGCGGAAATCGCTGATCGCTGAGATAAAAAAAAAAAAAAACACACAAAATCCGTCAAAATACGGAAAAGTGCTATTCTTCCGAATTAGCGAATGACTGACGACATTCCCGATTTTTTTACAGATTGATGGAAGACTATCACAACTTTTTTCAACCGATAATGAAATTATGAAATTCGTGAGTTTCCTTCCTGTCCGACTTACAAACTACCGATTTTTTTTCTGCGAGTACTTGACGAAATTACGTACTTGACACTTTTCATCATCAGATGACAAAATGTTTCACTATTTTGTGGCTCATATTTTTTTCTCTCATATGCACTTATTAATTCCAAATATTGATTTTGTAGAATTTTACAAAAATAAATGATTCACAGAATTCCGTGGAAAAAAATGTATAATGTATATATATATATATGAATTTGTGGGAAAATCATGACTGTTAGTGATATAGTACAAAACTTGCGAAATTTCAGGAATTTCAAAACAGGTTACCATATTTTAGGAGGACATTTCAGTACGTTTTTCCGTTTTTCAGGAATTTTAGGAAGTAGTACGACCCCTGACATAGTGGAACGCAAGAAATGTTTTCAGTTTCTTCCGTGGGAGATGATTTCAACATTTATACAGTTAACTATTTTAATTAAAATCAGGGAAAAATTATTTGTATCATAGTGCACCCTGGAATCTTTGACCAAGTTTCACTGTAGTAACTAAGTTCATACATATGCTTGTATTAAACCTATCTTTAAAAAACAAACTTTATACTTAAGGTATTTCAAACGAAATATACTATTTTTATCCACTCAACAATACGAACTTTCTGATACATTCACAGAGTCACTTGTATACGTAAACGCATGAAATTTATAAGCATGACTTCTGAAGTGATTTCGTATCGAATAGCGTTTTTCATTTAATATATATGTTGCATCTTCGCTTATAATTGATTGCTGCCTCATGACGATCATTACTGAGCTGACGCATGTTGAAAATTGTCTTAAAACGCTTTGGCAAAGGGATCTTTCAGGAAGTACTGCAGTACTTCCTGAAAGATCCTTTAATCCCAAAATAGAAAGGGCTCAATAATAAAAACTGCAAATTTAGTGCATTTAGGAGGAAAAAATAATTCCCGAAAATGCAGGAAATTTCTTTTTTGAGAAAAAATTGACTGTATGTCTTTTAGGATGAAAAAAGGGGGGGGGGGGATTGTGTTTTAGGCTCCGATGGGTGTGTTATTGCTATTTTTATCGTATTTTCAATCAAAATAATTTTGTGAACGTCAACGAAATAATTTCTTTTCAGTGATTAAAATACAAATAAGCACGAAAATAGAATAATGAAAATTGGATGGGCTGGAACAGCAAATTATTGGGTGGGCTCGGGCTCCACGGGCCCATACAAGTTGTCGCCACTGAATATATATATACATATATATAAATGGAAAGTAGACACAATTCCCAATTTGAACGCTGATTTTCGTTTTTATTTTCTGCAACAATTTAGTTATTAAAATGTATAGGGCCCTCTTTTTCTTGTTCAATTTTTGGGAGGGAGGGTGGGGGACTGTATTTTTAAGAATCATATAAACATTTTATTACTTCACTGCAATTAAAATTTTTGTTAGATATTTTTTCAAATATGCACTCCGTTTCTCTTTATGGATGAAAGTTTATTATATCTGAACATAATTTTTCGAAATGTTCCACTTTCTAAGTTTAAACTCGTTTTAAGCATACTGGAAAATGCTTATATTATTTTTTTCTTTTATTAAAATACATGTCGTCCGTGTTTTATGCAGTCTTTATCCTTTTAGATATTGATTCATAGACTCAACTATTTATTAAACAATATTTATTCAAAATAAAGCATTATGTAACATGACCTACATTTAACAAATTTCACTACATGACTACTTCGTTACCCTTGCTGCATATAAAAACATTCTGTAATACTTCTGACTTTTCTTTTTAAGTGAAGAACTTCTAGTACAAAAATAATTTTTTTTATGATGATCACAAAATGATATTTGCAAAAGCGTAAAAGCTTCAATCAGCTAAATGAAATTTTGCAAGCACCAGATGCTTCAAAAGGGATTTCTTGGAGTATCAATATTTTTCTTACTATAATACACTTACTAATAATTTATTTAAAATTTCAATATGTTGAAATTTGATATGTGCACGTACAGCATATGATAAAATATTGATTATTTCTAATTTTCCTTCTTCGTAATTATTGAATATTTCTGTAAAACATACAGCGTTTTCGAAAAATTAATTTTGTTAACAGATAAGATATGCTCAGTTATTAAAATGAGAATTTTTAATCACAGGAAAACAGGAACATGTGTTATCAAGAGATTCTGGAATTTTATTAAGATAATATAACAAAATAATTCAAATTAGGTAGTACATTTCTTTTTGACAATTTATTTTTACTAAAGAATTTAGATTCTTTTCTAAAACATATTTATCCACGAGTGGGTAAGTATAAATTATTCTTCCCTACTTTTAAAAAGAAGCTATTTCCATACAGATTAAACTGCGCATTATTCTATTTTAACTTCCTTAATTATTCCTCCTACACATTGTCATAATAATACACATTTTTCATTTTTGTCTCTTGAAATTGCAAATCACCTTATTATAAAAATATGCGTTTCAATCAACAAATAAACATAAAGACATGAAGGACTTTAAGGGCATAAAAGCTGACGGTAGTTTTATTTACTTTGCACAAGTAAAAAAAAAAAAAAAAAAAAGTAATATTTAAAATTTATTAAATCTATCGAATGGGTGATTGCAATTTTCTATCAAGAATAGATTATTAATGTTTCTGATATATCATTAATAAAATTTCTCAATAACTTTGTAAACTTTTCTGGAAGGATCTAGAAGTTCTTATCTTTTGTAATTTTATAAAAGTAAATAAACATTGTTAAAGAGGCAATAATTGTTTAACCCTTAAATGCGCAATTTTTTATTTTGTTTCGAAAAAATTATATATGACTCTCTGAAAGGTTTATTTCACGGAAAAATGATGAAAAAAATCAGAGATACATTTTTCATATAATACGTCAATCTTTTTTATGTTGCACATCTGCAATCTATATATATATTTATCTTACGTAGCGCGAAAAAAGGCTGTATTTGTAGCTTGCTGTTTGGCAACAACCACAGCAACGATTCTCAGTGATTAATTTACGGTCACATGACCCGACCCATTCAGCAAATCAAAATCCAGACAGAATCTCTCTTTTAACACAAACCGCTTGAGCGATGCATGAATAACAATTGCTATTGGTTCGTTTTACGGAGACATGTTGAATTCGGTGAATCGGCTTTTTGTTCAAGATTGTATTTAGACACAGCCGAAAGCGTTTTGTTTACAGTTCGTTAGCATGATACGTAGCATCTTTTATAGCGTCTTATTATAATTTTAAATGAATTTAAGACTTGCTGTTCAATACTATAGGCAAAATGAAAGGAGAAGGACCCCATCTGATACTAACATGCCATTTAAATTTAAACGGCGTCAATTTCCAGTCAGCTTAGCTTTCTCAATGGTGATCAACAAGTTACACTGCCAAACTTTTGATCAAATATGTTTAGTATCACCACCTAAATGCAATTTTATTTACATTTTCAACAATGTTTTCCATTATTGTTTTATACATTAAAAATATTTGTGAATTTCTAATGATTTATGGGTACTACTTAATTATCCCGTCGGCTAATTTCGCCAAACTATATAAATCTCCAAACCACTCGCCAAATTATACAAATTGACACAATTTTTATTTTAAATAACGAAAGAACAACTAAATTAGTATAACATTAATAAAAATGCAACAGCAATAACAAAACAACAACAAAAAAAAACATGCCCCCTAATACAAATAAAAATTGCTGTCGTGTGGCTGTTTTACGCTAAAATATTACAAATTAGTAAATATTTTAATAAGTATGTCTCCAAATACCTTATTTTATATAATTATTTATTTTATAAAACTTAACCTTTACCCCTTTAATTCCCGTTATAGAATACGTTCTAGAAATTACGTAGTTCAGAGAATCTGACTTTACATCAGAAAGTTTCAATGGTTAATTTCGCTTTATTTAAATACAGAATGTCTGTTATTAATAAAAGCAAATATTGCTATTTTAATTTTCTGGTGTGAATTAGGTATATACGAATAAAAAAATCTATTAAATTTAAAACACTGTTGTTTGCATATATGCAAAGCTGCGCACTGAAGGGTTAAGAATAAAGTTATATTTTAAATTAATTTAAAAAATAAATCAACTATAGATAATTCAGTATAAATTAATAAATAGTTATAAATTCTGCATTTGAGATAAATAGTTAATCCTTCATTTTCTAAGTCACACTGTATCGAATTTAGACGTGACATTCAGATAGCATAGTCCGATAATTAAGTACAATTATCCGTTCATTAGGTGATCTTAATTCGACACGCTATTATTGTGTGCGTGGAATAGATGAGTGTGAATCTAAAATATAAAAAAAAAATTCAATTACTAAATAGCTAAAACTATACAAATCACAAAGGAGAGCTGTCTGATAAAATACGAGGGCAAGTCAGTAAGTAGGTCACGAAAGCCAATAAAGAAAAGGGTAACCAAGATACATACTTAAAAGGCATGTTTATTTCTCTATATATTCGTCCTTTACATTGATACATTTGTCCCATCTCTTTATGAGTTTTCTAATACCTGCTGCATAAAAGTCTTTTGACTGCATTCTCAGCAATCTGTGTACCTCACATTCAACGTCTGCATCAGTCGACTGTAGGCTAAACCATGTTGTAGTTGCTAATGCTGTCTATTGTTGTTCGCCTGTCAGCTCTAACCATTTCCTCATCCTTCTGCACTGTTTCTTCTGTCGTAATCTCAACAGGACGACCACGTCATTCTTCGTCAACAACTTTTGAACGCCCCTACTCATCTTGTACAACTAATGTCTCATAAATTCGAAATTGGCATTTTACAGTTAGACAGTGGTGCCACCTATTGGCATATTTGGAAACAATTTACTACTGATTTCCGACTTCTCATATCAGTCTGTGACCTACTTACTGACTTTTCCCCTTATATCATTACTGATTATATGCATTGTACACACGTGCATCTGTATGCACACACATATAAATCACTCATAAATTTTTCAAAAATAATGCAATGAACCTACAACTGGAAAAATTATATTAACTTTCTGTTTTTGATGACATTTTTAAAATCATTTTTATGAATTATAATTTTAGTAAAAGTAAATTATAGTTTACGTAAGAATTCAAAAATCTTGGATCACCCAATAACAAAGCATCGATTTTAAATTATCGATTGGCCTACCAGTAATTCATTTATATATTTTTAGTGTCCATAGAGTATCTGATAAGAAGTTTTATATATAATTTGAATCTTGGAATACTGTTTAAATAATTAAATAAGAACTAATAATAATAATAATAATAATAATAATAAAGAAACGTATCCACTACATATCAAGGGTATTTATTATGTTTCGTCATGCAACTTATTGAAAATGGTAAAATAAAGTGTATATTTAGAGAAAAGTTCTAAGTTTCAAATGAGATATACTGCAGTAATCTCCCAGAATCTACCATTATTATCTTTTTTAACAAAGCCTACATCGGTTAGAAAAAATACCATTGCCTTCTTATAAGTTGTTTTACTAATTAACCCTTTAAGTACTGAATTATGAATTCATGAAAATTTTGTCTTCTGAAGCATCTTTCGTAAATTTTTGAAACTACATTAGAAGATTTACACAATCATTTAATAAATTTTAGAAGGGTTAATTAAATTTTAATTTATAGGGATATGTGCAATATTTATAACCCCACTCAAATCTTTTATTTTAAATATTTTTCTTAGTATTTTGTAGAATTAGGAAATGTACGAATATAATGTTCTTACAATAGAAATAAAGAAATATTTCGGAACTGAACTCCCCCCCTCCCCCCCTAACACCAGGAAAGCTGAAGAGATGCAAAGGCAAAAGAAATCATCCTTTTAAAAATATTTTTGTTTTGTTTAACCAATAATGCTTTTGGAATAAGATAAAGTAATGCATTTATAACTCATTCTAAACTGTGTTACTACTAATCGATGTATTAAATGAATTTTATAACAAGTTATTTTAATGGTACTTATAAGTACCGTCAGTAGCTAAAGGGTTAAACAATTTAAAAATGACAGCTGTAAATTTCGAAGTGGGTAAAAACAGTCCGGACCAGGATTCGAACCAGGGATGTCTTGGCTGAAATCGCCAATATCCTACCAACTGAGCCACCTCGGAGTTGGGTTAGTTTGGTGAATTTGTGCTCCAGATTTGTACGGGATGGCTCAGTTGATAGAGCATTGGTGGCTTCAGTAACGATATCCCTGGTTCGAATCCCTGCCCGGACTTTTTTCACACACTTGGAAATTTATAACTGCTGTGATTTATTTACAATTGAATAATTGTGTTAAAAATTAATCTAATACAATTTAAATACGATTTAAAGATGTTCTAGGTTTAATGTAAAATTTCACAACGGATCATAATTTAAAATTTTGCATAGTTTGTGGCAAAAAAGACTTTTGGAAGCCTCTGTTAATTTATCAAACTGTTTCTGATCGGGCTTTTTTATAAAATAAATATATTTTTTTACTTATCTATTTTAATGAAGTTTTCATTTCAAATTATTAAAAAAAAAATCTGGGGTAAAAATTCTTCAGTAGGTTTATCATTATTTTACACTTTTGTGTCTTGCTGTGTAAGTGAACATAATCGCAACGTGAAAGACACAAACAGTAACACTATAATCTCTTCCGTCAAAGGTTGACTGCCAAGTGACACTATTAAAGCAGATTTAGCAGCTGTTTCATTTTTTATTTCTCTCTTTTTCCGTACTTGACAGCTTAATAGAAAATCTTTAGGGGTGTTTTCCCATAAATCGCTTACAAGCTAAAAATACAAAACAGTTTACGTCTATTTCTTTTCTTTCTTCTAAAAGAAAACTTTTTATATTTGATGGTTATAAATTGTATTGTGACATACTTTACATCTTCCCTTTGAGGGATAGCGATATACTATTTTGGTTCATACTATTTCTACAACCTTTATCTTTTCCAGTTTTAGTTTTTTACGACTGGAAGATAATTTTCTTTAAAATTAGGTTTTAAGAAAGAATGATAATCATTCCGTTATTTTACGTTTCTGCTACAATGAGAGTAAAAAGTAAGAAAATTTTAATAATAATAATAGTTAAATAGTCAATTTTATAGCATTTAAAATTTTATAGAGTATTCGGCATTATGCTCTAATTGAAACGAATATTACATTCGAAACTATTAATGCAGATTTTTTTTACAGGATTCAGGATTATGTAATCGGCATTGTACAACAGTTGAAATACATAATACTTTCGGATCTTTCATATTGTTTGCCTATATGTGCATTCAAAAAATGTAACTCTCGATTCTACAATACGTAATCGTCAGCCTAAACGGGATTCTGAAATATGTGGATCGCTTAAAATTTTATTAATTGAAAAATAATAAGAGCTTGTGAGATGAGTATTCAACCATTTTCGACCAATCTGTTTTGCATAATATTAAACATTTTTCAACGTATCTATTACCATTATTTTAATCTTCAGAATGTGCATGAATCATTCCCGCCACAGAAAATGTGTAATAAATGTGTAGATTTGAAGAAAATTACGTTATTTTGACAAAACAACAGCAAGTCTTTTATAAATGGAAATATTCCTTTGCTGTTAACTATAGCGTCTTTTTCTTCGGAAAAATCTGCTCAAAAATATACGGTTTGCATCTACAATATATATAAAAAAAAATGTAAAATTCATTCACAAAATTGAATACTTTTTACGATTATGTGGAAATGACTTAACTTTCAGAAACGTTTTATTACGTACTAAAGTTCCTTAATAGTCTTTCTGACTGAAATATGTGGATCGCTTAAAATTTTATTAATTGAAAAATAACAAGATGGCTAGCTTGTCCGATATCCAACCATTTCCGTCCAATCTAATTTGCATTATATTAAAAAAAAATTAAAGTATCTATTACCATTGCTTTAATCATCAGAATGTGTATGAATTGTTCCGCCTCAGAAAATGAGCAATCGTTGTGTAGAAAGTAGATTTGAAGAAAATTGCGTTATTTTGAACAAAACAATAACAATTCTTTTATAAATGGAAATACGCCTTTTTTGTAAGCCTTAGCGTCTTTTTTCTTCTATGAAATCTCCTCGCAGATATAACAAATATATATCCTCTTTATTTTAAAGAAATATAAATTTCATTCACAAAATTGAATACTTACTACGATTACGTGGAAATGACTTAATTTTCAGAAACTTTTTATTCCGTGCTAAAGCTCCTTAACACGTTGAGTGTCACGATGACTGACACTGAAGCGCTGAAAATTTACAATGTTTAAAGTAATTTTTAAGAAAGTATAACCCTGTAATAAATAAAAGGTAGGTACATTTTAAATATTTGTTCAGTAATTATTTAAAACAATGTATATTTTTTCAGTTTTGTATCATATTTTAGACGTCCACCGTCGGTAAATGAAGCGTTTTAAACGGAAAGTTCGCTGTCAGCCCCGGTGGCTGACGTGTCTCTTAACATGTTAATAGTCTTTCTGACTGAAATATGTGAATTGCTTAAAATTTGATTGCTTGAAAAATAGCAAGACGGCCAGCTTGTCTGTATTTAACCACCTAATCCAGTTCGCATTACATTTTATAATTTTTTAGCGCATCCATTATAATTTTTTCAATCACCAGAATGTGTATGAATTGTTTCCACCATAGAAAATGTGTAATCACTGTGTAAAATTGAAGACAATTACGTCCTTTTGACAAAACCTCAGCAATTCTTTTATAATTGAAAATATGCCTTTTCTGCTAACTTTAACTTTTTTTTTTCCTTCAGTAAAATCTGCTCTCAAATACACAATTTAGATAATCGATATTTCAAAGAAATGTACTCAAAAGGGAATACTTATTATGTTGAAGTGTCTAAATTTTCAATTTTTTTTTTATTTCACACTAAAATTCTTTAAATAAATAAAACAGGTTTCTGTCTTTTCATATACATAAACAAAGGCTAGTAATTATGACATCATACTGACACACTATTAAAATACTGGTTTTTGTTTAAAAACCAAGTGCATATTTCTTTTGAGAATTATGTTATTGTCACCATTAAAGTTTACTATCTACCGAGATTAGAATATTATAAATTACAATTGTGTGAAAATGGTTGCATTTTATGAAAGTTATTACATTAAAAAAAAAGATGGCATCATTTTCATTGGTAGAAGCATGCTTCTGATTGGTGAATTCATGATCAGGCAAAACCAAGTTTATATTATATAGAAAAACAATTTAGAAAACGTATAATACAGCTGAAAACGCACTTTCAGGCAAATACCACTGTCCGAGGGAAAAGTATCCAAATTGAAACCAGAATATGATTTTATTTCTATGACACACTACCATATTCGGACGCTACTAGTAAAGCAATAGCACATCTGGAAAAGCCAGAGTTACTGCGACCATCTGGTATATCCGAGATTCCTGAGGAACTCGGAGGTGTGATCACCGAACTAAGCGGCTTAATCCTCGAGTGCATGGGTTTTGCTGTTGCTGCGACAATGACTTCCAACGGTGTTTCGGAGAGTGACACTCGCTGGGTAGTGCTCTCCCTTGGCCGGCAACAGGTGTCATGATGGCACCACACTGGCTCACGCCAGTCCCGTCAGACATTTGACTATTTTAGACTCTTCAGAATTTATGCTGACGGGCAGCTTGCCATAAGACATGTTAGTTTTTTACGCACCACCACATAATTTATTTCAACTGAAAAATTCGTTTCGCAGTTGAAGACACATTTTCATCAATTACAGGTCTTATACGACAGTATATAAGAATTATTTTGTACAGCCTTGTATATGATCTATAGCATTGATACGTATTACATTATATACAGAAATTTTGTTAAGGTTTAAAACAGAAATACCAGAACTAGAACAGAAATCATAACATAAATGGAAAAGCGCTTCCAGTAATTCTAGCCCATAAGCTATAATGTATCTGAATTTCTTTTCGCTGTCTTGCAAAAAGCATTAAACTTGTATATTGTTTACATGCGCTATTTTTAACAGGGATGATACTATTGTGTATCTTAATAATTATAGAAATTTCATTATTTTAGAAATAGCATAGCAGGGTTAAAATGTACTTTAGAATGCACTGCATACACACTATAATGTAGGGTTGGCTAATAGGCCTTGACAAATTTTAAAATTCAATGAAAAATTAAGTAATTGCCGATGTGTTCGGTTTGGGCGAAAATGTTTTCATGATCGAAAGTTTTTCTAAGCAATAACAAAAACAGTTGAGAAATTTCCTCATTAAAGACGTCATGATTTCAAAGGTGAAAAATGCACCAAAAATTCTAAATATGAAGTTACAGACCATTTATTTTGAACCACCTGCAACCACATTTCAATGTGCGAGTCTTTTGTAGCTCTAGTCACATCCAAACGGTTTTATTCCACAAGTTTAAATATGGTAGTAGATTGTAAACAATAAATCTCCTGTATAAAGGAGATTGACCTTTAGGCCGTGGCAGATCGTAAAAAAAAAAAACAAAAAAAAAAAAACAAAAAAAAAAACAATAGGTGCAATAACCCGCTAAGTGCGAGATGTCAACAGAAAAAAAAAAACTCCAATTTGATGTACGAAGATTGACTTTATTGAGTCATGATAAACACCCGGGGAGAGGTACAAGCCGGGGACAACAGCAGACGCCTCTTTTTAGAGCAGCATCCAGAGCAGAAGTGTATTGACTACGCAGCAAAAATTCACGTGCTTGGCGTGATACAATATCGCCAATATACAAGTATTTTGCGCCATGCTCAAAGGAAACAAAAACATTGGCTGGTAAAGGATTGGCCAAATACATGCGGTGAACTTATATGTATTTGAATTGCGTAGGGTTACCATATTAGAAGTTACCAGATTCTTGTGGTATCTGGATTTTAAGGTGCAGAGCGAAAATAAATTTAATGAATAGACTACATGTTAAGTGATTTTTAATGATGTGCTAGATGCATGACCAAATAAGTATAGGAGAGACATTAAAATGTTTTTGTATAAACTAATAGCAGTAACGTTTTTCTACAAGGTTAAATCTTATGTGAGAAAGTATCTCAAAGTAGAATTGGAAGACTGAATCACTGGTTTTATTTTATTAAAGGAAATGAGTAACTAAACTAATTTAATTTAAATGTGAGGGGCTATTAATACAAGCGATATAGTTTTTAAACCTTAGATTTAATTTAGGAACCGCAGTGGGTGAAAATAATACCTTAAAATAAATAAAGTATTAAATTGAATTTTGAAGTGAAACTGCAGGGGGGGGGGGGCAATAGAACGAAAACATATATAACAGGATATTCGTTATATCCTGTAGTTGCTAATGGATACATTTTATGCTCTTTGCAGGTTGGAAGATATAGTGCCATCTATGTGCAAATTTTCAACAAAAGCTTTTTATTTTCACTCGATTAATTTTCACACAATTATTCTAATTGGTAAACAAATCAAATTAGATGTAAATTTCCAACTGGGCGAAAAATGTCCGGACCAGGATTCGAACCCGGGACCTCCCTGGCTGAAGCCGCCAGTGCTCTGCCATCTGAGCTATCCCGGACGATTCTGGTCGAACTTTTTCACCCAGCTAACCTTGAAGATTACAGCATCTGGTCTGAAACCTGATTCAGCTCAACAGAATAAATCTCAGGTAATGGAACTCCAGAAAACGCTGGATACGAAATTACACTCGATTAATTTTCACACAATTATTCTAATTGGTAAACAAATCAAATTAGATGTAAATTTCCACCTGGGCGAAAAATGTCCGGACCAGGATTCGAACCCGGACCTCCCTGGCTGAAGCCGCCAGTGCTCTGCCATCTGAGCTATCCCGGACGATTCTGGTCGAACTTTTTACCAATTTGTTTACCAATTATAATAATTGTGTGAAAATTAATCGAGTGTAATTTCGTATCCAGCGTTTTCTGGAGTTCCATTACCTGAGATTTATTCTGTTGAGCTGAACCAGGTTTCAGACCAGATGCTGTAATCTTCAAGGTTAGCTGGGTGAAAAAGTTCGACCAGAATCGTCCGGGATAGCTCAGATGGCAGAGCACTGGCGGCTTCAGCCAGGGAGGTCCCGGTTTCGAATCCTGGTCCGGACATTTTTCGCCCAGTTGGAAATTTACATCTAATAATGCTTTTTATTTTGTTTAAAAACTGATTTTCGATCATGAGAAGCATTTTCGGCCAAGCCACAGTCTCGTACACCAATTACTAAATTTTTTATTGAATTTTAAAATGTGACAACAACTTTTGGTTCACCCTGTATATCATTTGTAATAGCAACTCTAACCAATATTTAAATACCCACTACAATCTCTATTAAAATTTATGCTTAGTATTCTACATGTAAAATTTTGAGAAGCATTATATAAAAAGTTATCATCACCACATCGATTTTTTTTTATTATTATTATTCCTTATAATGTAGTCAAATATAAAATCCAATTATGTAAATCGTTTGAAAACTGAAATGAGCGACAGAAAATTTTAATTGAAATATTTGGATTCAAAATTCCTCGTAATTTTATCTCTTTGAATTTCTCACTACTTTTACCTTTTAAAAAGCAATGTTCGAGTAAACTTTTCCCTGAAGCGTAAAAAGTTCTCAAGCAAATCCATTTTTTCCTTTAGATCGTATTCTTTTTATATTATTTTATGCGAACACACAGAAAGTATTCTGTCAAATGCAACTGCTGATGATTGAATTTTCTTCTGAAACTATGAAATAAAATCTTTCTTTGGAGGTAAATTATGAGGGAAAAAAAAGATTACTTTTAGATTGTTCTGCACTTTTCTCAGTAGAAAATTTAATATGAAAAAAAAATAATAGAGTTGGAATTCCTTTTTTAAAGACAGTAAGTATTATTGAAGAAGAATTAATGGGTATTTTCAGAAACAATACACAGGATATTCATAAATTGTTTTCACAAAATATATTCCTATAAAAAAGCATGAATAAATGTACTAAAATTACTTGCCGTTGTGTACATTTAATATAAAATTATTCAAAATACATTAGAAATATCTTAAAAATAGATTAAAAACCATTAAAAATCCAAAATGCTTTCAGCCCTCACACGGCCGTCATCAGTGGTCATTTAAATGTTGTTATTATTCTCCTTTGCGCTTATTCGAAAATCGTTTAAAAGAGATCATTCTAATTTAAGGGTTGTGTCAAACGTTTTGGATTTTTAATGGATTTTAATGAATTTAAAGATATTTCTAATGTATTTCGAAATGTATGCACTTGCAAGTAATTTTAGTACATTTATTTGTGCTTTTTTATATGAATTTAAATTATTTACTCAAGGTGAATTTAGAACTAGAATTTTAACTTTCAATATATTCAACTTTTCAACTATTAAAATATATCCCACCAAGTCAACTTTTTTTGACTAGGAAATCTGGGCCAAAATTTATTTATTAAGTCTAAGTAATTTCTCACTGCAAGTGGATTCCGTTTTTTTTCCATAACTTTGAGGATTATGAAGAAATCTTCGAAAATTTAACTTTACTTATTTGTGTAAAATGTGATACTGAGAACTTCTGGAAATGATCACGGTTCATGTTCAAAAACACGGAGATAGGTGCTTCGTAATTAAAATTTTGATTGTTTGCCGAACACACAGAGTCAGTGACAGAGTTATGAATTTTCTTCACTTCTTAGTTTGCTCTCACACACAGCAAAGTTGATATACAGTGTGATCTCGAAAATCCGGCAGCTTCAAAAATCCAGCACCAAAGTCATCTCCTTTCCTGTTTTTTACGCTTCCAACTTACGGGAGACATAAATATAGCATTTTTGTAATAAATAAAAACTCCTAGATAGAAAGCGACAGCAATATTGCTGGCGCTGTGCTAAATAGAACCACCGATAATGCTACTAGCGGCTCAGGGGAACGAGGACAAAGAGCCGATATTAAAAATGGTGTTACTAGAAAAATGTAAAAATTTGACTGGAGAATTAGTATCTGCTTTAGGGAAGCAAAACTGTATTTCTGAAAAAAATATACTTTATTTTATAAATTCCAAAAGAAATGTTGTTAAAGAACAGCCTTAAAATTTGAAGCAAGTAAAATTGACATCTATGTTTTGGCAATTACATGAGGAGACATTACTTCACCGTTTATTGCAGAAAATATCAACTTAATTTTTTTAAATTTAATTTTCTCTTTTTTTCTCACATAAATATCACATATCTGTGAATTAAACTATGACTTAATTCAACCTTGATCGGAAGTACTTTTGATATTATTTCAGTAACCTGAAATTCTCAAATATCCGGTTTGGTCGCGGGCTCGACGATGCCGGATTTTCGAGGTTGTACTGTAGTGGGAAATGTTGCTCAAACCTCTTCAATTTTGTTAAGGTTATGAAGGAAAATCCAAAGAGGCATTTTTGATTTAATAAGTCGATTTAGACCGGGATTTCCCATGCAAGAAATGATCGTCTTGATTCATAATACGACCCTTTATTTTGTCATAGCAGTTTACGAAAACCCTGTAGATTATTACATCCATTTTAGTTACTGTAAAGACTACTTAATGTATTATTCTTTCGACAATACAAAATTAGTAACAGATTTCTTTTCTAATGAAACACTTGAAAATAATGGGTCATGAGGGGTCTCTGGATTAGTATTTTGAAATAAATGTTTGAAAAGTTTTCGCAGTAGTTTTAGTTTTGTTTTATTACCTATCTTTAGTGTTCTACGATTACTAAAAATAAGGGCTTAGGGAGCTATATAACAGAAATTTCTTGTTAAGTATGAAGATAAATATGATTTGCAGTTATCTACACGTATTTTACTTGCATGCGTCTGATGTTCATAAATTGTGTTTACGAAAATTTCTTTTTGTAAAATATTTCTGTATAATTTTACTTGCATTTGCCTGATGACTATAAATAGTGTTTAACGAAATTACACTTTTGTAAAATATTTTCTCATTATAAATGCAACGGGAGTAATTTTAGTTGTCTGAAAGGTTTTAGAATGAAAGACATATTCGAAAAATTTACCAAAACGATAGTTTTCTCAACTTTTGCACTTAAAATAGTTGTTACAAAATTCATTTTCATATTATCGTACTGCATGACACAGTGCAGTAAAGTAGTAGAAATCTCGATGTAGATGTAAGCATATTATATTATGATTGAACTTTAATATAAAAATTCCTAGCTTTTTAATGCAAGTAAAATAATTTATAACATTTTCTAAGCTTTTTGTTATTTTTATTTTTTTCCCTCGATAAAATTAAATGCAATTTAAAATGACAAAATCTATACAATTTGCGGTTCTGTATAGTTTTTCCGGACATATAAGGCGATTTAACATAATATACTTGAACATTAAACTATTGAATTTTTTCGCGTGATATATAAAAAATTTAGGCCAAAAGATAGCAGGAAAGTCTTACATCTTCGATATTGAGAAAAATCTTCCATTTTAAGGCATAATATATCGACCATAATACTTTAGATATTCTCTTTAATATTTTTAGTTAGTTTCTTAAGAAGTATATTTGGAATTGCTATAAGTGTATTAGAAATTTATACACATATACTAACGAACTATTTTAGAATAATTGCACTTGTATTAGTAGCGTATTATCATACACTATCGTATATCAGTATTTTCTCAGTGATTTCCAAGAGCTTCTATGTAAATTTTAATTAGTATTTGGCGACCACGTACTTGAATATATTTTGTAATCTATATGTAGTTAAGCTTTTATTGAAATCCATACATTGTATTGTAAGCTGAATATTTTGATGAGTTAAATAAAAAATACATTTCCGCTTTTGAAAATAATCGCTGAAACCTATATCTTCCCTTTTTTTTAATATAACGTTCAAATTGTTTAACGTTGCTCATACTTATTATTGATTTATTATTTAACTTATTATTATTTTACTGTTTAACTGCATATGCTTATTATTCATTTAATGTTATCGGAAACGTTCTTATTGCAATTCATATATTGTTTTCTATAATTTTTCTAATATTGTACAGATTAATTATTACTTTATTGTTTAAGTTATTTGGGTTTTATTGTTTAGGTGTATATGCTTATCATTCCTTTATTGTTATATCTAAAGTGTTCTTATTGCAGTTCAAATTTTGTTTTTTTGAATTTTCGATTTTGGGAGGCTTCAAAGAATACAACATTCGATCCTCACTGGTCCCGAATTTGAAAGACTTCTCAAAATTAAAATGCAATGGAAACCAAAAAAGTACAAAACGTTTACTTTAGACTTGGACCTCAAATTTACTATTCAAGAAGAATGATTTAAAAATATTGAAATAAAATTGAAAAGTCTGTGAAGAACATTTGTAGCGTACCCGGGGCAAGGTCGCTACCTAGAAGTTCAGTCATGAATGACTTTGTTTTTAAGTTAAAACTTCTTCATTTGAACAAATCGGGCAGGAGAACGTGGTCGAGTCACTTGAAAAATTTAGCCTCTAATATGCGGCGATTAACAAGGATCAATCACTATCTCAATCTGCACTGAAAATAACGGGCAGATTACGAAATTTTAAAGTTTCACTAACATATAGATCACCAATAATTTAAATCAATACAAATTTTCCAATCTCTGGTACAGCAATGTAAAAGCTACTCGAAAGTCTTGGAAACAAACTAATTTTACTAAACTTAACAAACCGTGGTTGTTGACAAACTTTATTTCTTAAACTATAATCTAAAGTATCTTGGTAATCGGCAACTTCTTACTCAACAAGATTAGAATTTTTCTAATAGGTGTTGATAACTCCACTTCTATTCCCAGATGCACACCTTGATTACCTAAAAAGCAAGACTTCACCAAAATCTGATGATACACACTTTTGCTTTTCCTTTTATACTCTACAGATTGACCGAGGAATTCTAATTTGCGTAAACTTACAACGCAAAGCAGAAACCGTAGATCCCGAGAGCTACAAACACACTTCGGAAAATTAGGCTAAAATAAAGTACAGGTGCTGTCACTGTTGCGCACACAGGTTAAATGTTGACAGCAATTTCATATTTAAAAAAAAAATTAATCTCTTTATAAGAGCTAGACACTTCTATTGATATAATATTAGCTTTTGAATATCATATACTGGGAGTACAGTCTCCTAGTTTTGATCTCAAGATGGATGTTATTTAGAGCATTTTTGGTTGAATCCTATGTAGTTCGCAAGCTTTTTTTTCGTTTTATTCTGATCACGAATTATATTGCGATCGTAAATGAGAAATCTCCTTAAAAAAACACATTAATGTCTCTACAGATATTAGCAAATGCCTATTTGAACTTTTCATTTTTCGAAAATAAAAACTGGTAAAAATGTTTGAAGTTAGTTAATATATTAAATGCTTTTAAATACTTCATATTTTATGTATATTAGAAGATTAATTCCATGGCTTATTTCCCTTTTCATACTTTCACCCTGTATGAATGAAAAATCATGCTTTTTTTATAGCTTTTTTATTTACGAACATTGTAGAATACATTGTTTTTCATGCTACTTTCAATAGCATATACATAAAATAAATGATTTAAATAAATAAAACTTAATCTAAATTTGCTTCTTTTACAATTTCTTTTTGTTATTTACAGACGATTACATTTACTATCATTTTTTATGTTCCACTTTAGTTAATGGAGTGAGAAATTGCCTAAATGGTTTTATAAGAAGCACAGTCAGATGAAATTACTTATTTCAGTATAAATGATGATGGAAAAATCGATATATAATTTTAATACATACATAAATGATGTAAAAGAAAACAATTTTTTAAGCCGTATGAATTTATTTGTGACACTTGCTTGGTTTAAAATGTAACTGTTACTAATAAAGGATTATTAAGTCAATAAAATTATTTTACCATTTTAATAAAAACAGATAAATGAAAAAGTAGACATTTTGCTTGATTTTTGTTTAGAAGTCACTTTTATTTTAAATTTATATTTTGTGACACTAGGATAAATTAAATAAAGTAGAAAACTTTGTTAATATTATAAGGAAAAAGATAAAAAAACGCAACAGCGCCATTTCAGATAATAAAGCGCAGTCAGAAGAAATTACTTATTTCAGTATAAATGATGATTGAAAAATCGATATGTGATTTTAATACATGCATAAATATTGTACAAGAAAACAACTTTTTAAGGCGTATGAACTTATTTGTGACACTTGTTTGGTTTAAACTGTTATTAATAGAGGATTATTACGCGAACAATTTTTTTTCCATTTTAACAAAAACAGATAAATGGAAAAGTAGACATTTTTTGCTTATTTTTTGTTTAGAAGTAAAATTTCTTTTAAATTTTATATTATGGCACTAGTAAAAGTTAAATAAAGTAGAAACTTTATAGAGATTACAAGAAAAAATTTCACAACAGCGCCATTTTAGATAATATGAAATTTTTCCTTCATCGATTTTAAAGCCAAACGTTGTTAGAAAGCACATTGTAAAAAAAAAATACTGCCAGTTTTCCGGTAGGAATCGGAAAAATAGTTGCCTTTATCGTACCGGAATAATTTCCGACCCAGCTCGGAATAAAATCCGTAATAATAAGGAAATAGTCAGGAAAACGGTATTTTACGGATTTTATTCCGATTTTACGGATTTTATTCCGAGCTGTGTTGGAAATTATTCCGGTAAGATAAGGGCAACTATTTTTCCGATTCCTACCGGAAAACTGGCATTATTTTTTTTACAGTGCAGACGTACAAAGTGAAATAAACAGCCCAAACTGAAAAGGGAGAGGAAGAATGGGAAAGAAGACGGAAGGATATATATATAAATGGAGTACAAAGAAGGAGGGATGAAAATGAACTAAAAAGAAAGAGAGCAGAAAAGTGAATGTTAATAAGGAAATAATTATTAAAATTATTAATTAAATAACTAAAATTTAAGGAAATGAAAATAAAACAATAATAAAATGGCAGGAGATCTTTATTTTGGACATCCTCCATAGCTTTACTGTTTCATCTTCTTCCCGACCTATCCTCCCGATGAAATCTTTCTTTCCATTTCCGACTTTCGTGGTGGAAATGGGAGTTTTAGGATGAAGCTGATCTAGGACGATATTGTCAATGAGATTGAGAAATTGAAAGCATTAGTTGAAGCTGATCCTTGTACCACTTTCCGAGAATTTGATGCTGAACGTAAAATATGTTTGAAAACTGTCTCCAGCCAACAAATAAGTAAATATATAGGCACAAAATGGAAAAACAAAAAGTCTTGCCATGTAAATTCCAGATGAACGGAATTAGAATTAACAAAATCGCCATTCCGAAGCGTGGTCTGCGCTTCATTTGTGGAAAAAAAATTATCCATTTCTCGATCGCATTGTGACATGTGTGATGAAAAATGGATCCTGTACAATAATGTCTCTGTGGCCATCTCATCAATAAGCTCAGTGGCCAGTTTTACATGAAGGTCAAAGCCTTTTCGGATTAGAAACTGCATGAAAAGAAGGTCATGGACTGAGTGGTGGTCTAAACTCGGATGTGAACCATAATAACTTCTCACATTTGGGAGGAAACATTTCTACAGAGAAATACTATCGCCACACTGAAGAAAACGAAAAAAGAAAAAAAAGGTGGTCTGTGGTCAGCATTGGTTAACAGGGAAGTCCATATTCTTTTCGACGACAACGTACGTTCTCATGAATGACTATAAAAATTGAACGAGTTGGATTATGGGACTTTTTCTCGTTCTACATACGCATCAGCCTTATCATCGACGGACTACTGCTCATTTGAACATCTCCACAATTTCTTACACTTACAAGACTTTAGATTTTTAAGCTACTAGAATAAATAATCGTGTTTCATGTTGACAAAATTGTATAGAAACTAATGGTTTTTATTTTAAATAAGCTTAACTATGAAAAAAGTTTCAGGCTTCAGGTGGGTAAATAATAGTTAAAAACCGCCATTATTTGTTACACAAATACTTATTTACCGGACGCAAATTCACGATGTATTTTTACTACAAACTAACGTATGGTATTCAAACATTGAACTTTTTTCTTAGAAAATTATTTAAATTAATAATTTTTATCGAAAAGTCATATAACAGAAGCTATATTCTACAAGTTCTTTATTCTAAAGCCTTTACTGTTTCCTCAGTGTTTTTATATTCTCATATTTTCCAGACTTTAAATAGATAATATTATTAAAACCTATATAGTAAATTCCCTCACTGGCGCCCTCCCGCGCCAAATATGGTAACGCCACAATGAGATTGTAAACCAGGAAGTAGAGGTAAGAACTCGAGATCAGGGGGCTGCTGGAAGAATGAGAGGGAGCAGCAATGATGTTTTTCCATACTTCCGCTCATAATTTGATTATTACAATTGATAACGCTAGTTTGTAAACATCTGTTGTACCTATTGTATAAAATAATGTTATTTTCTTGAGAAGCCTTTATGTCAACGATGACTGAAAAGTGAAAGATCACCCCAATTAACTCCCGGAGCCTACAATAATATTTTTTTAAAGAATTAGATCGTAATGTGAATGCCATTTTCAGAAATAAAATTATCGGACTGATTCTTAGAAGGTCAAAAAATTTGCACTATGAAGATGACGTCATGTTTTAAAGGAAACGTACATTTCATGCATAAAAATTAAACATTTCACTACGATTTCGTCAAAATTAAGATATATTCACTGATTTTTCATTCAACTCATTTTGACAATGAAGTTTTGCATCATCACATTTTTAAATTTATTTGAATAAATTTAACGAATAAAACTTACCAAATTCTAATTATTTGCATGGTTTATGTTTTTTAAAGTGTACTGTGTAACTGATTCCTATATATAATTATTTTTTAAATTTATTGGTTATAGGAAACTACAAAGCTTATTGTTTGACGTTTTTTTTTTTATATTTTCCCTTTTTAATTAGCAACAGTCGGTAGTAAAATATTAGTAAGTTGAAAGTAAACTTAAAAATAACGATAGCATTTTGAAATTATTAAAATCTACCTTCATAGATCATGAAAATATTACACACACGAGTAATAAATAGTCAAAAACATCTTGCTTAATTTTTGTAGGCAGCTATTATGTTTATAGCTATTAAGAAAGAAATAATTCTTGCCGAACAACAGTTTGCATATTAATATTTTTTAGCAGGGTAAAAGTTCTTTAATTTTCAACTTAACAGAACAGGAAATTTTCTTCAAACACAGTTCTTATATTTTTAATGATTTGGCGAGTAGGTGCGGTTTAAAGATATAAAATTCACTTTTAAATTCTACAGAATATCATTAACCATACCCTGGAATGAAAAAAAAAAAATTAAACATTCTGACACTTACATTCAGCCTGGAAGAATACGATAGTGTAATGTAAGCTTTGTTGAAGAATCCGAAAATTAATAGTCCGTATGAAAAAGATGATAACAAATGCAGAAAAAAAGTAACAGTAAGGTTAGAAGTTAAAAGTATGTTTGTTAAAAATAAATCCTAAACGAAACTTAAATTCATTCATACAATGGGGAACTTTTTCCGTTAATTGAATTTTTTCATTCTATAAAAAGAAAATAATTCATGTACATTTCGACACTGTTAAAATATTTGTGCTAAGTTTAATCAATTTTTGGTGCAGCAGTAGCTCATACCATAAAGTGGTAAAATCTCGTTCCAACATTTGGTGCTCTGGTGGAACCGAAGCTATAAGGTTGGAACGAGGTTTTACCTTTTTATGGTTGTAGCTACTACAGCTCTAAAAGTTGGTTCAGCCCAGCTCAAAATTTTTAATAGTGAAGCAACATCAAGTTTTAAGGAATTCTTATTTTAAAGTTATGTATCATGGTTTAATGATAACATAGTAATATATGCAGAATTAATAAAGCTATGAACAATGATAAGCGCAAAAAACCTTTATGTAACATGTTTTATGTATTCCAAACAAAACGGTGCGGCGCGGCGTTACACAAAGAAAATAACTTCTGCAGTGTCGATATTTTTGTTGAGTGATTTTTCCGAGATCTTCGATTTTACGAGAAAAAAGACTGCCTGTTATTGTATAAACAGATAATATTTTATTCATTTAATTATTTTGAATAATATATAACATTTTTCATGTATTCTTTAAGAAATGTCGCTTTTTAATAAATTGTCGTTGTTATTTTAATGAATTCCTGAAGTTGCATATGATGATCCAACAACTTTTTCTGTGAGTAATAACATGATAATATATGCAAAATTAATCATTCTATGGACAATGATAAGCACAAAAAAACCTTTATGTAATATGTTTTATATATTCCAAACGAAACGGCGCGGTGTTACACAAAGAAAATAATTTCTATCGTGTAGATATTTTTATGGATTGATTTTCCCGAGATCTTTGATTTTACGAGACAAAAGTTTGTCTATTGTTGTATAAATAGATAATATTTTTATTCATTCAGTTATTTTGAATAATTTAGAACGTTTTTCATGTATTCTTTAAAAAATATTGATTTTTAATAAATTGTTGTTGTTGTTTTAATGAATTTTTAAAGTTGTATATGATAATCCAACAAGTTTTTGAGTAATCACGTGATAATACAGGGTGTCTCAAAAGGTCGTTTACAAACTTAACATGCTGGTCTGTCATATCATGATAAACAAGATTTACATAGGTACTTGTGTTCGAAAATGCAAACTGCGACCACTAGAGGGCGATGAGCGCAGGCTTACGGGAGAGTGAAAAGCGTAATCATTTCAGGCAAGGACGTTGCAGGAGAAGGATGAATCGGTTTAGTAACGCAGAATTGGCCGATATGCACGTTTAAAATGCCGATATAAACGTTTGGACTGGTATTATCGGTGACATGTTAATTGACTCTTACCTACTACCTCGACGGGAATACCTATCGCATTTTCTTAGAAAGAGTCTTTCCGGATCTGATGGATGACGGTCCAGCAGCTACACGCCGAAACATCTGGTTTCAGCATGATGGAGTGCCTGCTCATTTTAGCTACACTGTGCGAGAATACCTCGATAGGACATATCCTAATATCTGGATTAGCAGAGGCGGACCAGTCACATGGCCACCGCAATCCCCCGATCTGATTCCCCTGGATTTCCGTCTGTGGGGACACATGAATTCCATGGTGTACGAGACGCACGTAAAAATCGGACATAGATCTCATCGCCAGGATCATGGAAGCGGCAGCACGTGTCCGTGACAAACCTGCTCATTTTGAGCAGGTTCGTGAATCCATGCGTCGACGTTGTGAAGCATGCATTGCGGCGAATGAAAGGAATTTTGAACACCTTCTGTAAATTAAACCATGTTTTTTAATAAAAGTCATATTAATATCTCTTTCGATATATTTTCTTTCTCCCCCCCCCCCTCCCCCGACACCTGCGCTCATCGTCTTCTAGCGGTCGCAGTTTGCATTTTCGAACACAAGTTCCTATGTAAATCTTGTTCCTCATGATATGACAGACCAGTATGTTAAGTTTGTAAACGACCTTTTGAGACACCTTGTATATGCTTAATTAATATTATTACGGACCAAAGTAAATAAAACATGAAAGTGAAATTATCAAGAATAGATTACGAAACACTTTCCAACACGCATCAAGTTCAGAATTCTGAAACAAAATGGCACCGTTTAATAAGATGAGGATGATGTTCAAGTAAAAATAATGGAAAAAGTATAACACTTTTAAAAACCCAACTTTTCAGTAATTACTATCTACAGTCGGAAATCCGAATTGTTTTGTGTACCTTGTATGTGATTTATAGAATTGTATATATATGCATAGTTTGCAAAAATTTAGTTCAGCTAGGAAACGCATAACGCAGTTGAAAATTCCCCTTCAGCAATTTCTGCTAATAAGAGGAATTTTACTCGAATTCTCCAGTACAGTACTGTACAGGATCTATAGAATTTATACACATGAAGTAATAAGCAGAAACTAAGTTAAATTAAAAAAAGCATACGAATACTTAAAACGCACTTATAGCATACATTGTTCATAGGCAGTGCCGTAGACGAATTCGTTTGTGTGTCCCTGTAAATATGAAAAATGGTAATATTCTGTAGTAAGCATTTTGTAGTGCATTTCAGTGATGAATATCTGTTTCAATATGTTTGACATTTAAAGCGCATTGCAAACGATTTTCCCAATTAATTGTAATGTAACGGAATTCTTTTGATTGCATCTGTAAACGAACGATATATGCTACGCATTTTATCTTCAATACCGAACACGTCATAGTAAACCTCAATAACATATATCATTTACATAGCAATCGGCGTATATTTACGCGAGTTAGATTACGGCCAGACAAACGGTGTTCGTTTTACTTCATTATTAAAAATGTGATATTACTTAAAATTCTTACAATTTCTATGCACAGATATTTTCATGAATCGATAGTTGTTATTCTTTTTTTAACCATAGAAGTTTGTTATTTAGCACGAAATAACAATAATTTTATTCTTTCGATTATTTTTAATAATTTCAATACTTTTTCGATATATGTATACGGTTCTTGAGTAATGACTAACTTATTGGATATCCATTTTTTAGTGCTACTGAACTATTTATATCACTGTCTGGAATCAAGAAAATGTAAAAGACTACACTTTCTTTTATATTAAAATGCTCACTGAAGAGGCAAAAATTGAAGGAAGTACACTTTTAAAAGTATGACTAGATGTCACACGACCTTGTAACTTGATTTATTTGTATATTTCTTATGTACATTTTAACAAAATGGAATATATAAAAGCATTTCGTTGTGGTTAAAAACGGGAGAGAAAAAAAGTCTTCCACAATTAATTTTCGAATCCATAAACAGTTAAAAACCCTACATATGTATACAGACAACATTATATTTTATTTTACTTTTGTTTGACTCTAATCTTTTTAAAATAACATGTACACATGTTAAAGTAGTTTTTTAAGATGTTTATTTGAATTAAGGAAATGGGAATTTTTTTTTTCTTGCGAGAATTTTCTATTTAAAATTTACTGAAAAAGAACATTTGGCAGAATTTTTGAACTATTTAAAGAATATAAGTTAATAAACGTTTCAAAGGAATTATCAGACTAATAACGATAACCTATAAATGAAAAAAAAAAACCGGCTGTTTTAATAACAAACTTAGAATGAGAGTTTCTTCCGAACTCAATATCGGATATATTACAGGAACTTTTTACTTTCTTCTATCTTCAATAGAAGACAGTACTGTAATCGAAAATTTTTTCGACTTCCGGTTTTCGACGAATTTACACGTTTTATAGCTCAGAGATCCCCCCCAAAATATGTTTATAGAAAATGTCTGTCTGTCCGTGTGTCTGTCGCCATTGTACCATAAGTAATGTATGAAGTTATGCATAGAATTGAACCAATTTTTAAAAAAAAGTTTTTGGCTATGGCAAGCAGGGCCTTTCTTAACTTTGAAAAAGTCCGTCGTAAGGGGGCGCTGTAATAGCGATTTTTGCGCAATTTTGAATATTGTACCATCAAAAAGTGTATGGATTTATGCATAGAATTGAACCAATTTTTTTGTGTATGTTTTTGGCCAAGTCAAAAAGGTCCTCCCTGCATTTGGAAAAATTCCGCCGAAAGGGGGCGCTGTAATAGCTATTTTTGTGCCATTTTCAATATTGTACCACCAAAAAGTGTATGAAGTTATGCATAGAATTGAACGAAATTTGTTGTGTATGTCTTTGACCATGGCAAGAAGATCCTCCCTGAATTTGGAAAAAATCCGCCGGAAGAAGACGCTATAATAGCGATTTTTGTGCGATTTTGAATATTCTACCATCGAAAAGTGTATGAAGTTATGCATAGAATTGAACTAAATTTTTTGTGTATGTTTCTGGCCAAAGCTAGAAGGTCCTCCCTGCATTTTGAAAATTTTTTTCGAAAGGGTCGCTGTAATAGCGATTTTTGTGCCATTTTGAGTATTGTACCATCGAAAAGTGTATGAAGTTATGCATAGAATTGAACCAAATTTTTTGTGTATATTTTTCGCCAAGGCAAGAAAGCCCTCGCTACATTTGGAAAAATTCTGCCGAAAAGAGGCACTGTAATAGCTATTTTGGTGCCATTTTCAATATTGTTCCATCGAAAAGTGTATGAAGCTATGCATAGAAATGAAACAAATTTTTAGGTCCTCCCGGAATTAGGAAAAATTCCGTCGAAAGGGGACACTATATTAGCTGTTTTTGTGTAATTTTCTTAATTTTTCCTAGTTCTAATATACACCGGCGGCTGGCGAAGTGATGGGAACTTCCCATCCTGATAAGCTGGCTATTCGCGAACAGCTTATTTACAACAGAATAACCGAAAACTATTGATTTTAATAAAAATCATGATGGAGATTAACTCGTTTTTACTCCGATTAATTGACTGAAGCAGAAATGTAAAAGATGAAAGTCAAAGTTTATATAGCATTGAACTAATAAATGAAATATTGACATTTATAACAACATTTTAAAATATTAAAATATATGAGATAGAAGAAAGTTTTGGGATTGGCACATCGATGATTTTTCCCTGAAATTTTAAGATGTTTATCAACATTTAATATAACTACCAGCTGGGAAGACCGCGCTCCACTTGGTAAAAATAAAAAAACGTCCTATGGGTTCTGTTTGGTTGAATCACGTATATCGTCTTCTATAGAAAAGTTCTAGGAAATTCCTTCAGATTGTAAAATCCAATTTTATCGCCAAAATTTGGCGAAAAGTCGCAAATTTGGCGACATTCTTTCATTTGGCATCAGTCTTGTGTTTTGGGATTGTTAATCTTGAAAGTGAATTTTTCCGCCAAATTTCGCCAATGTCACCAACATTTTGCCAAATACTTCCAAATTTGGTGAAATGTTACCAATTTTGCTACTTCTTTAACTGCTAACTGTTCAACAATTCAATAACTGTTCCAATCTTCATTCCCATTGACATGCATTGTCCCATAGTGACCCCAAAATGATCCCTAATTGAATTTTCTCGAACATGTGACCTAGCCCAAAACGTCAGGATACAAAATTTAATCCAAATCGCTTAGCCAAATGGATTGTGATTGGTTGAATGATGTATCCCGGTTCCTACTGGGAATTTCTAGAAAATTCTGAAAGCCAATTTTTTGCCAAAATGTCACCAAATATCAGCAAATTTGGTGATATTCTTTCATTTGGCTTTAAGCATGTGTTTTGGCATTGGCGATAAAAAAAAAATTGGCGAAAATTGCATTCTTTGCAATTTCGTTTGTTACAAACTCTACAGCAACTTAATAATTGTTTCAAATTTCATTCCCATTGGAATGCATTGGTCCGTAGTGACGCCAAAATGACCCACTAATCGAATTTTCTGAAACAAGTGACTTAGCCCAAAACGGTAGAATGCAAAATTTAGTCAAAATCGTTAGAGCCGTTTTTTAGATCAAATTTACATCCACACTCAAGATTTGCTCGTATTATAATATATGATAATTTGTTTCGAATCAAAATGAATTTTTCCGTAAAATAAATGAACGAGATGTTCATTACAGACGGCACAAATTGTGAGAAATCAAACAATGTATCTAAACGATTTTTTTTTAAAATAAAGAACATGCTGTCCACACTAAAGAATTAAGGTTCTACAATGCATTTTCTGATTGTGAAAGAAAACACTTAAAAAAAAAAATATCATCTTAACTATTTTTTGAAGTCAAATAAGTATATTTCAATACAGAAATTTTACTTAATAAATTATATTGAAAAAGCACCACATAGAATCAAGACGCATTTTATTAAATAAATTTTCTTATTCAAAAGATATTTATTTGATATGAATAAAATCGAAAATCGCAACAATGATTATTGTTTTTCTGATTTTTTTTTTCAATGATACCATTCAAAAGATTCGGAAACAGTAAAAGGAAGAAAGATAAAATTGTCTTGAAATAATTATTGCCAGCTATATTTATTTAAAAAATATAAAATTTGTCTGAAAATATTAGACACTTTTTATAGGGGTCTAAAATAGGAAATAATTTACTATTTTGCTTTTATGCATGAAACTGTAATAATATAATTAGCACTGTATTTTTCTTTTAAATTATTTTTTTAATTAAATATGACAAAAAAAATTTATTACGCAAATTTATCAATCTAAACAATATGATCAATAATCACATAAAACTTATTTTACACACGCAAAATCAAAAGTGAAAAAAATTGAATATTTTAATTCGAGAATTATTTAAAAAAGCCATGAAGAGATTTTTCTTTTTCTTTCAATCATGAAGTCAGGGCTATCATGGCAATATCAACAGCTTTAACACATGGCAAATAAAGCTAAACCATCATTTAAACTTGCTTTTATGACAAATAAGCGTGTTCACGATCATTCTTTATAAATATAAATTATGTTAATTTTTTCTTTTTTTTTAGTTCATTGTTTCAATATTATTAATTCAAGAAGGATTAAAACTCCATAGAATTTAGATAGTGTAAATTAGCATGACCTAAAAGCATACAACTTTTTCGAAAGAAGATTGGGCTTTTTTCAAGTAATCAATAGCAGACGACTAAATCACAGGTCATTAAAGAAGTGATGTGAGATAGTTTCGAATTCTAAAAAAAATGATGCTATTTTTAAATCTTTGTGAAGGAAGTTCTTATTTTTACTTCCAAGACTTGTGCTCTTGCTTAAATAAAGGATTTTCGATTTCTGTTATGGATGTTTAGTTCTATACGTGCTTACAAGTATGCTGTCAGGGTTTCAGGTACATCTTAAATAGTACTTCATGTCATACACTTCTTTAAACGTTTGAAAACTGACAAAGCCTCTTTATTTAAGTTAAAATATTCAAATATTCAAGCGTAGAAAGAAAACTGTTTTAAAACGATCTTACAAATAGCATACTTTAATTTTAAAGATACATAGCAATGTGTTTTAACAAAGAAAACTCTATTAACTGTTTTTATCAAGTTTACTATAATAAATATATATTATCTTTAAGGTAGAAGTTGCTATTTATACAGAGTGGTTCAGAACCATATGTCAAAAATGTAAACGCTGGTAAAGGGGTCCTAAATAAGCAGATTTCGCATAGGAATGTGGGTGCGGAAATGCAGCATTGAGGCAGTAGAGGGCGCTGTTGAGTTCAGTGGATAAAAGCACTTAGCTGGCTTGAATAGTCATTCTCCGCACGGATTTCAAGCAACATGCGTTGTTCCACGAATGCGAAGCTTGCTGACATGCATTTCATGTATGTGGCTGCGCAAGGAAATGCAGCGGCTGTTCAGAGGATGTACATGGCATGATTTCCGGATAGGAATCTGCTAGATCGCCTAACTTATGAGTGTTTTCATGGAGACTCGTGCGTAAGTAGATCGTTTTATGCTTCGAGGCGTGATACGGGCACGGGAAGATATCGCCGAATTCTTTCTGTGAAAGAAACAGTATTACGCACAGAAGAGTATAGTCCTCCAACAGGCTCGAAAGCTGTTAGACGTGCAGTTTGTGTGAGCCATTTCCTTGTGCAGCCCCATACATAAAAGGCATGTCGATAAGCTTTGTATTTGTGTAATGATGCATGCTGCACGAAATCCCTACGGGGAATGACGATTCAAGTCAGCGAAGCGCTTTCATCCGCGAAACTCAACAGCACCCTCTGCAGTCACAGCGCTGCATTTTCGCACCCACATTCCTACACAAAAGCTGCTTATTTAGATCTTCTCTACCTGCTTTCACATTTTTGACATATAGTTCTGAACCGCTCTGTATATTTCAAATTATTATACCTACGTGCAGGGTACACGACAAATGCGGCCGCCTGATCAACACTAGTGACTGAAATATTTAAACTGGCGATTACATTTTCGGTAAGGTCACTGTGCCTAAATGAGACGTGATCCACATAGTTTTATGCTTTTAGGGTATATTTGGCATTTTATTAAATAAATATATATATTCTATTAACCAAAAAATGATTGAAGACATTGCCTTTATTTCAAAACTAACTTGTTTTGTAGAGATTTACTCAGTACCTGCACTGTAAAACACTGTACCTGCACTGTGTACCTGCACTGTTGTTAGAAAGCACATTGTAAAAAAAATACTGCCAGTTTTCCGGTAGGAATCGGAAAAATAGTTGCCCTTATCGTACCGGATTAATTTCCGACCCAGCTGGAAATAAAATCCGTAAAAATAAGGAAATAGTCAGTAAAACGGTATTTTACGGATTTTATTCCGAGCTGGGTTGGAAATTATTCCGCTACGATAAGGGCAACTATTTTTCCGATTTCTACCGGAAAACTGGCATTATTTTTTTTACAGTGTACTTGCTTATAGAAAATCAACAAATTGAGATATTTTAATGCAACAAAAACTAATATTAGCTTAAGGGATTATATTAAAATTTTCTTTGATGACCTAAGTAGGAATTGACTTTGAAAACGAAATTTTTATATTACTTGTTTTAGTAAACCTTGTGTACACGGAACCTGTTTATAACTGAATTCAGTCTTAAAAGTAAAAATTTCATTGTCTTTATGATAGGAATAATTTGAAATTACACCTGCTAATTTGTAATTTTGTTTCAGTCCCTGGTGAATCCACTTTTACAGGTTTTAGTGTATAAGATTATGCTTATTTAATGTAATGAAATCTGCTGATACAGAGTCGCAAAGAACGGAAAAAAAAAAAAAAAAAAAAAAAAAAAAAAAACATTTAAAGAATTTTCCGTCTAAGTCAATGTAATTGTATGGTACTCCTACTCCTACAGGAAGGACAATGAAATTTAACGTTTAAGAAAGGATTCCGTTATAGACAGGTTCCATTTTTATAGGGTCTACTGTATTTTTATGTCCCAATTTAGAAGCCACTGTCCTGCTTTTTCTGACACTGGGCAAGAGTCCTGCGGGGGTCGAGTAGTTGTACCTGACCCGTAACCGAAAATTTCATTTGAAGTATACCGGCAAGTCGGCAAAAAAATTTCATCGACCCGAAACCCGAGCCGATCTCGACAAAATAGTTTTTGATGACCCGTAACTCGACTCCACCCGACCTGAAGTGAAAGGGAAATAAATCGTGGTTTAATGCAATTATGAAAAGTAATCTCGAATACCACTTCCATCATTTATATAGGAAAGTCGACATATCTATATTCTTTAATATTCAAATATAGTAAAACCTCCGAATAGCGGACACCTCGGTATCGTTGTATAGAGTCCTGGATGAAGCCGGGTTGTCTTTTATTTATTTTTTTATTTCAGGTGGGGGTGACTAAATTTCTTTCTGTGGTTTGGCTCAACCCTAGAATAATTCTTGTGTGTCAGATTTAGATTTTTTGCATATCGGGCTGTTAGGATTTTCACAAAAAGTTTGAGTAGAACTATGTTTCAAATGAAAAGGAATACATTTTGAATATATATGAGTATATATTCAAATTACTGTAAAAGTATAAAATAAGCGTATTAAGTATTGAAAAGGTGGTGTTCGCTAAATAGAGGTGTCCGCTTTTCGGGAGTACCCGTTGTGGAGGTGTTAATGTATATAAATTTTTAATTTGATAAAATATTTCGGAGATTCTTTTGAAAAATAGGGTCAACCCGAAACAATACAAATCAACCCGATCCGTAGCAAAAATCAGTAGAAGTTAACCCGATCCATGACGGAAAAATATAGCACCTACTCGTCCCGTCCCGATGCAGGACTTGGACCTGGCAACACACTTATATAATAATGTAACAAAGGGTAATTAAAATAAATAACAAGAGTAGTATAACAAATCTATATAAAAAATTAATATAGTCAGGATTGACCATTCCTTGCGAAATTAATGTTACTAATAAATGTAATGCAAGTATTTCCGAACAATATGGTTCGTAGTATTTCTATTGAAAATTATGCAGAAATATATCGCGAAGACTGTTGTTTGGAAATAGCGGTCTAAAACTTTTTGCAGCCAATTTTTCTGTGCAAAAGTGTAACCCTAATAAGCATTATTAACTATATGATGAGTATAAAACTCAATAATACATCAATGCAACATTTTCAAGTTCTAAAAGAAACAAATCGAGGAATTTTCTTTAATCAGACGTTTTTTCAATGCAGAAACTTTTTTTTTCTTTAAATGTAGAAATATATAGTGCAAATTTAATTAAATTGGAATAATGTTTTAGTTTTGTAGATTAAAAAATGTATATATCGTAGAACAAAATCATTTGTATCGTAGAACAAATACACTGTAAAAGAAATAATGCCAGTTTTCCGGTAGAAATCGGAAAAATAGTTGCCCTTATCGTACCGGAATAATTTCCAACCCAGCTCGGAATAAAATCCGTAAAATACCGTTTTACTGACTATTTCCTTATTTTTACGGATTTTATTACGAGCTGGTCGGAAAAATAGTTGCCCTTATCGTACCGGAATAATTTCCAACACAGCTCGAAATAAAATCCGTAAAATCGGAATAAAAATCCGTAAAATACCGTTTTACTGACTATTTCCTTATTTTTACGGATTTTATTTCGAGCTGGGTCGGAAATTATTCCGGTACGATAAGGGCAACTATTTTCCGATTCCTACCGGAAAACTGGCAGTATTTTTTTACAGTGTATAATATAAGCAATCAATTTACGATTGTTGCATTTTGGTAATTTTTGTCGCATATATAGCAGTTAAAACCTAAATAACCGAAGTACCTGAATGTAAGAATGCGTTTTATGTACGTCAGTTCATCTTAAAATAATCACTTAATTGCTTTCAATTTTTTAAATATTTAATAAAGAGTTGAAATAGATAAAAATGAAAGTTGAAACACTTAATATTGAACTACTTAATATATTAATAAGTTTATTTAATATAAATTTACTTATAAAAATAACTTTAAGATACAAAATACTGACACACATTATAAATAAATAATTAACGTTTCAAAATTCATACTTCGAACACTTTTAAATCTGACTATAAATCAATATGTGTAACTAATGTGTGACCAATACGGCAAATTTTATCAAAGCAGTGTTTATTACTTTATGTTTTAAGCAAATGTTTCGATTTTCAGTTTGCTTTCAACTTATTTTATGATTGATTATAGTACTTCATTGCGTTTAAGTGAAACGTTTTTGGATAAGAAGATCTGTCTGCGATTACCACAATATACAAGAAGCATTTTCGAATTGTCATCTTTATCAATTTTATATAGCCAATTTTCTTCCTCATCATACTACACTTCTTTGTTAGCGGGTTTTCCATTCTTTGTTATTTCTAGCATAAATTATTTTTTTAAATGTTTAATTTATGCCGTAATATTTAGTTATCTACTGTTTATGACGCCTGCAGCAGAGGCATAAGAATTTAACCCTCTACCTTCTATATTGGTGATTGGGAAATCATTATTTTCATAAGGTTGGTAGAACCAGGTTTAGATATTTCGAATGTTTTCATGTTAAAAGCATTCAATACAGTTATTTTTAGATATAGCCTCTTTGAAATCTATATTTAAGTACTAGGTATAGAAAAACACTACTGCATGATCATGTGGAAATTCTTAATTTATTAACTCAACAAAGTTTAATTGAATATAATTTCTGCTTTAAACATCATTTTACTATAAGAAAATATCACGTAAACTTACCTCAATAGATCTCCTAAAAGTCTCTTCGCCTTAGAACAGTAGACATATAGGGCAATTCCACAGAAAATCATCATTTGGGGGGGGGGGGGGTGGAATCAAATTTATAATGTGTTCAATTTAACGGTAGAATTTGAAAACTTGATATTTTTATATTCTATAGAAAAATCCTAATAAAAAGGCATTGTAAATTACTGTTTACAAACTAAGTTAAGTACCATTCTTGTCTTTGTAAAGTCATAATGTTACGTCAGTTACACAATAAAAGTTACGTCAGTTACACGTGTAAATGTCATTTGTTTTGTTTTTTATTATTCAGAAACTAATTAAACAAGTTACTGTTATAATTTGGCATTATTTAGTATTGTTGAGAACATTAAATCACTTTTTTTAACTGGGTAGTTTTGATAATGTTTACACTTCAATGAAGGTAGAAAAAATGCTTGTCTATTTTATGTTACGACAGTTACAGGATTTTGAATTGCAATTTTTGGAACTCAAAGAGAGATTGAAATAATCTGCAGGTATTTGGGCATTAAGACCTTAGTAAGAAATATTTTAATTTGTAAAAATTTGTTCTAGCTTTATTAGTAAATTTTCTACATAGATTTGAAAACAAAATTCGATGATAAAATGTTACGCCAGTTACGATGGAATTGCCCTATAGTAATAATCGAAAATGAGATGTCAGACTTACTGCTATCAAAAACTGTGTCTGCATCTAGTGGAACAGTAGGGAATTTTTATAAAACACATCTGAGATATAGTATTAAACATAACTTTATGTTTCAGAAGATGTTCCACTAGATGTAAACACAGTTATTCATAGCAGTAAGTCAGACATCTCATTTTCGATTATTACTAGATGTCCTACTGTTTCTCTGAGATGATGATTTGAGGGATTGATTCAGTTCGTCGCTAATAGATCTTTGAAAAACAAATCAGTCACCAAAATGTGTAGAAGAATATTTCAGAATATAATTTGAACATTTATCGCCTTTTAGCGAGCTACCACTTCAGGAAAATGAAACAGACTTTCAAGGCTTTATCGTAGATACAGTTATTTGATCTTCCAAGTTTAAAAAGCAAAAATTTGAACCGTGTTCACGATTATTTGTCGCATTTAGGGAGTTACAATGGTAATGAATAATGAAGGGTGTGTATTGTAGTGGAATTTAAAAAAAAAAGAACACGTTTTTAATGCAATGAAATGTTCCATGTTTGGTTCCTGAATTTCGGATGTTTCACTATATAGCATTTATATACGATTCTTGCGTTAATATTTTAAGAATAAAAAAATTGTCGTATTTATAGGCCGTCACATTTCGGCACAATAACCTTACATATTTTTTTTACTCTAGTATTTTGTTGGAAAACACAGCTAAAAAATAAGTGTTATGATAGTAACTTTGACAGAAAAAATGTTTGATCAAAAATGCACTAAAGCTGGCAATTTAAGTATATTCTTCAGTGTTTTGGTTATGGAATTTCTTTCAAAGAAATTTTCTTAAAAAAAAAAAAGTTAGAAATAATTGTTTTTCTTATGATTTGTATATTTTATTTATTTAAATTTGGCATTTCTATTTTCTTTTCAATTATATAAATTTGATATTGTTGAAAATCTTAGTTTATATTTTTTAATTATTTTTTAAAGGGTTGAAGATTTAAGGTAATTCAAAATTATATCATTAATATGCTCGTAATTATTTTTTCTTTATCAATTCATCAAAATTTTTTGTAATTTCTTAAAATCCACAAATAAAAAAATGAAGTAAAGGAACTTGTAGTGATATGTCTAAGTGTGTGTATGGAGGGAGGGTGGGGGGATATTTTTCATTGGCCACTACATACTTTTACTGGCTGATCAAATTTTTACAATTCGTACAGCCCTGGCTATGTGTATTTGTGTGATAATGTAATCCAGTAGCTTACGTAACCAGCTTATTTTCTAGAATTATATGTAAAAGTAACTAAAGCAAAATACGTATAAATATTTAAAAAAAATTTGATTAGCAATAAAACTTAGTTTGTGTTATTAGATGCAATACCTGCAAAAGGAATCCTTTTATATTAATATACGATTGCATTCTGACATACATTCACTTCCTTGTCAATTTGTTTTTTTAATAATGTTATTGAAAATTTTTTATAAGCAAGGTTATAATGTCATTTTCTGATAATTACTACTACGAATTCACCATTTTCCTTATTTGCATGTAGTCTTAAAAATAAAGAAAAATTAATGGGATAATTTTATTAAAACATTCATTCATTTCATACAAAAAGAGTTTTCAATGTAGACCTTCGTTCGTGCCCACACATAGCATTATTACTCAATAAACTACATCCTGAAATGATGGTGTATGCTTTGTAGTAGTTAATGGGCATTAATAACGATTTGAATAATGGAAATTTATGATCCTGAAAAGCATGCATTAAACGTTTCTTTTTTTCCATTCTTTTATTCGTTTTTCTTTTCAAAGAAATTTCAGGAAAACCTGTATTTATTTTAGAATAAATACAGGAATAATCTGATATGTATTATCAGATGCAATGCATAAAATAAAATATTATGAGAAATGCGAAACATACAGGGGGTTAAAGAAAAAAAAACCTGACGATTTTTAAAGTTGAATAAGAAGCAAACAATGTCTGGCTGCTGTGAAAGTACTTTTTGAAGGAAATTATTCTGTGAAGTTGGATTAATTAGAACAACAATAATTAGAATTTTTTCTCTACTATTCTTCCCTGTTTTAATATCAAATGTTACCAACATATGACACAGCGTTGTCTAAGACTGTAATAATGCTAACTAACGTATAACAATTGATAAGAATTCTCTCAATTTTCCTTCATTCTATTTAGCTGTTGAAAGGAAAAAAAACAAAGGTTTTGATTTTGAAATTGTAAGATTAATGTTGGCATCCTTGTAGATTGAAGACAGGTCAGCGCAATCTGTCTATGACATTTGGTACTAAAATATGGAAGAATACTAAAGAAATTCCTGATTTCTCAATTAACTTCTTGCAATAATCACTTTAATAATTGCCACTATTTGCTTGATTCTATTCTAAAAATCTCCAGTCCTGTTTAGGACAATTGTACTTTAGCCTATGTTATGTAGCACAAAAGTCTTAACCATGTACGAGCTTCTACATTACTTAATGTTTATGTTTCCTTGTATCTTTTAAAATCCTCTAGTAATTAATAATGAATTAAAGAAAATTTTTATTATAACACCTGAAAAGCACAAAAACATTTCAATATTAAAAACATCTATAAAGTGATAAAAAATTTCGTTGACATTTAAAAGCTTGCTAAAGGAAATGATAGAGATGAAGCTTCTGGTAAATTTCAAGTTAATTAAAGAGAGGAAGAACTTTTATCCTTTAATTGCTGTCATACTTTCGTGGTTCTTTACGTAGGACAGGAAACAGTTTTGGAGTTTTCAACAGAAAATTTGTTGAAACTTCAATGCATGTTCTGAATTTGCTTTTCATACTTTCCATCAAAGTACTGAAACGAAAAGACGGGAACTCGCGTGGTTTATCCTTTAAAACAGCTGTCAAGTCTTGTTCACTTTGGAAATGGGTATTTCTTACACTGCACGTCTACTAAGAAATTCTCAAGCATGTTTTAGGCGTTCGAGTTAGTTAATTAAATTCCGATGACTTACTGTCGCTTTCTGTGATATCTAAGTTGTCATGTGTTTTTGTTTTATGAATGTAAGTATTCATGTAGAATGAGTTCATTTCTAATAATCTGAAAAGGCAACTTTAGGCCATAAATGCCTGTATAAAATATTTTTTGCTAAAATGAAATTTATCTGAAAGAATAGCCTTTTTTCTATTATTGTATAACACATTACTGTTTTCAGAAGGTTTCGAGTTTATCGTAATAGACAGGAAATCACCGCGTAAAAATAACAGCATAATTCTTGTACTGGTTGACAAGAGCGCAAGACGATGGTGTGGTCAGTAGTGAAGCCTGGATAGGTGCTTCATCAAACGACATCATTTATGCTATAATTTCAGTTCGCGCAAAACGCTCTTTACGATTTTGACGATTCATAACATTTATCCTCTTCGGTCCAAAAAGTAAAATAACACTGCGAATACCCATTCATTGATTTTACACAAACAAAAAGACACCGTAGATGACTGAAGAAGCTCTTTTTCTGAAATTGATACCTTAGGGGACTCGTAATTTAGGTTCAAAAATACGGATATAAAAGGAAAAATAGCCTTAAAATATCAATTTAATTATCAATAACCTAAATTCACGCAGTAACAAATTGAAGGCTTTAAATTAATTGAATAATCTAAAAATCCTTAATATTTTTTTATTGTAAAGAGTTTAAGTTAATTAATTATGGAAATTTCTTACTTTCTTGGATACACTCTCGGGAATGCATTTTGCAAATTCAGATGAAAATAACACTTATTTTATGAGAAAATATGCATCAATACTGAAATTTATTGGTTTTGATCCAAAGCCAAAACATTAAGCTATATAGAAGTAAAGTAAAAACGTAAAAAAAAAAAAAAAATCTAATAGTTTAGGTTATACACTCCTCATTCGAAAGTATCACATGTGATACTTCAGAACCAAGGAGATTATGAAAATCAAATTGTTCACATATGAGACAAATTAACCAGAGAATTGCGTTCGATCCTTTAACTATAAAACACGTCTTAGTTTTTAGTAATCTTATAGATAAACGTCATAATTGATTTTACAAGAATGTTTGTTCTAAGAATAGTTTAAACGCTCACGGATTTTCTCAACACTTTCTTGGAAATCATGTTAATCCTTTCTAACTCCGCTCTTCAACTATCCTATTAATAGCACATGTCTTTACATTTATTATTATTTGGTCTTCACATTACTTTGTTATTAAACGTATGTTGTAATGACAGTATATGTTTTTTTCCTTTCCTTTTTTATTTTGTCTTTACATTACTTTTGATACTATATACATGTAGTAATGATAGTTTATACTCTTACACATTCTCTTATCATATCATTTATGTTTAAGGATTGAGTAATAAAACAACGAAAAAATTCGCTTCAAGCTTTATACACAGTTTTTTAAATTTTTATTTCAAACGTGCGTTTCATCCTTCAAATTTAAAAATAAGGCTACTTGTCTAAATAAATAAATTATGATAAACAAGGGGGGAAATAGTGGATTTTCTTTTAAAATTCAATCTTGTTATAACAGTATTTTCCTTACTTCTTCACATATTCTTCTATAGTTCATTGCTATATTAATATTACGCAATATAACTACTGGCATATTCGCAAGATTTCAGTAAACCTTTATTTTTGCCATTTGGAAAGCTACTTTTAAAATTTTAAACTAAACAGTAATTTTTCTCAAAAATTAAAAACTAAAAGAAACCAAACGGATTAAATAAATTTAAATCATACATCAAAATGCCCACAATCTCTAATGGGATTTAGAATCTGCCACCAAACTCTTTATATAGATGATGGACGATGATTCAGATTTTTTTTTTTAAATTTTCTAAATTTCTCCAAGTGAAATCCAACATTAATAAATAACTAAGTGCTGATAAAGTAGTACTTTTATCAAGGTAAATAGCATGTTTCATCTTTTAAGATTAACTATCGTTAGTTTTGATAAAATACGTTTTTCTTCCCCAGTATTAGCCAAACACTAAATATTTCAAAATAAAGTTGATTAAATATGTTTATTTTTTCCAGTGTTAGTTCAACACGGTATACGTTTAAAAATAATGTTTCAGTTTAATATTTTATTTGAAAAGCTAAAAAATATATTACTGAAATTTCTTGAATCTTGCCAGTATTTAAAAGATTAAAAAAAAAAAAAAAAAAAAAAAAGTTTCAAAATTTTATTTGATGAGTAAATCTTGAACATGGAATTACTTTTTTCTTTGATAGGTAAATGATTTTGCTTCATCATTCATGTGAGATTGTGCGTAAGGAAATGTAACATTTAATGACTATCTGCATGTAGAGAAAAAAGTAGATATAGGGTTTCACCAAAAGAATTTCTGAGCTTTAAAAGATCTACCTATATTCGGAGAACTATTTTGGAAAATGAAATATTTTGTCAAAATGAATAGATTTAAAGTTGAATTAAGACATTATACTAGAAAAACAAGTAAAATATTACATTGTTCCAAAAAAAATATATATATATATATAATTTTGAACAGAAATGAGGTTATTTTTTTAGCTTACGTCAATAACTGTGCGTTCAGTTATACTTGATATATTTTAATTTCATTTGACCATAGTGGTATTAAGACAAGTTCGATACTCAAATGTATTGCGATTAAATAAACAACTAAGACGATACTCTGTGGAAAAAAAAATCCCAGAAGAAGAACCTATTTTTGATGAGGAGAACTGATAAAAAATGCCATAAATCACTTCTGAGTTAATCAATACGAAATAGTAATTTTAGTACAGTAATATATAATAGAAATGTCGGTAAATATCTGTAAATTAAGTTATGTTTAAAATTACATGTTATACTGACAGTTAAGTAATAGTAATCAAATTCTTTTTAGAAACAAATTTAATTCGTATTAGTAAGGAAACAATTACCAGCTACTGTAGTGCTTTTTTTCCCCTAAAAAGTCACGAATTGCTTTTCGATTATACTCATAACTAAGACGATTATCTCAAGAAGAAGGAAAATTTCGGAAGCCGAAGCAATTTCAGATGATTAGAGTTGATCAAAATGCCATCCATCACATCCGTGTTAATTAACACGAAATAGAAATTCCAGTACATCAATTTATAACAGAAATGTTGGAGAAAATATTCAAAGCAAGTTATGTTTAAGATTAAATATTTTAATGACATTCAAGAAATGTTAATTAATTTCATTTTATAAATAATTAAATTAATTCTTATTAATAAGAATATAGTGATACACGTTGCTGTATTGATTTTTTTTTTTTTTATGCACAATAATTTTGCATTTATATTAACAACTAAGATGCTATTTTTGGGAAAAGGAGCTCTTAACAACTTAACAGCGGGCCATAAAGAAACATTTGTTTTTTTCGTATAGCGTTATTTAAAAACAAAAAGTGAATTCTTTTAAATTAATAAAACTTCTTAGCAGTGTTGTCGTCGTAAATAAATGAAACGTTATACGCTAGAGACATAAATGTTCATGGCTATAAAATACGTAGTAGCTTTATTTGAGAAACGGACGGTATATGGAGCTTCGTAATAAAATCCGGAAGGTATACGGCGTATACCTCCATTTAACCTCCACTACACCCTGCTTCTGAGACTAAATAACCTAAAGATTATTCTATAAATTTATAGTTAACTCGGCGACCAGTGGTTGAGTTGTTGGAAATCTTTGCAGCAGAAGAAGAACAATTTTGGAATCTGAAGCAATTCCAGTTGATGAATGTTAATCAAAATGCCCTTAATCACTTTCGTGTTAACATGTTCACGCCGGCGCGGTGGGTCACACTCGACTGTCTCAGAGTTCTCAAGTCTCCGGCTTTTTTTCACACCACTATTATTTTAGAGAAAATGTTGTTCCTTTAAATCACCCAATTGTTCTAATTAAATAAAACAACATTTTCTGTATTAAATACTGATATCCAAAAAGCCGGAGACTTTGCAGATCTGAGACAGTCGAGTGTGACTCACCGCGCCGGCGTGAACATGTTAATTAACTCAAATTAAGAACTTCAGTACAGAATAAAAAAAAATTGGAGAAAACATTTAAACTTATTTATATTTAAGATTAAACACTTTATTCACATTGAAGAAATAGTAATCAAATTCTCCGTTAAAGTAAATAAATTTAATTCTTATGAATAAAAAATCAGTTGCAGTAGTTACAAATTATTACAGTTACAAATTATTGAAGTTACAGTAGTGATTTTTCTTTTGACACAACATTCTTAATTGTTTTGTGACAAAATACATAACTAAGACATATTACTCCTTAGAAAAAGGAAATATTTTCGAATTTGTAACTATTCAAAATGACTAAAGTTGATCAAAGTGCAGCTAATTAAACCCGTGTCAATTAACTTGAAATAGTAACATCAGTACAATATTTTTAAATAGACTTGTTCGAGAAAACTTATAAAGTAAGTAATGTTTAAAAGGGCAGTTGAAAGTACCCATACCTACCATGTTAAATTAATGTACTTTTTCTCAAAAACTACCAACGATATTAACTTGAATTTTTTTTTATGTACATAATATGAAAAATTCCTAATAAAGTGAAGTCAACTTTATAAACAGATATTCTTTAGTTATTATTATTTTTTAAATCTGGAATAAAAACCACTTTTAAACAACAAAAAACTTGCATTTTTCCAAATCAAAACATTTTTATAAAACTTTTGTATACATGTTTGTAACAAAGTTCGCTTCAGATTGATCAGGGATAGGAGTGAAATATTCTGGCAAGATTGCAAACAATAATATGTGGTAGTTTCTATAAAAAGGTAACTCGAAGTTGAAAAAGCCGCGTTTTGAGAAAATTGTGTTTAAAGTTTACGTATGTAATGGTTATATATGATGTGAAAAAACTGAATTACTTAAAATTTATTAATTTCTTGTAGAAACAAAAGTAATATACCATTCAAAAGAGGGAAAATAAAGGATTCAAAATATTTAAAAAAATTAAAAACGACTTTTTTCACAAATTTGACTTCCAACTGCCCTTAAAATTAAATACTTTACTGACATTTGAGGAATAGTTAATTAAGTTCTTCTTGAAAGAAAAAAATGCTTATTAACAAGAAAATAGGCATATATGTTTTCGTAAAAATTTCTTTTAATACATATTTCTTATTAGAAAGAAAACAGGCATACATTTTCCATATAAATTTCTTTTAATACATATTCTTTAATTATTTAACGATTGTTCTCAAAACTAAGATAATATTAAGGAAAAAATATCGAGGAAGCTGAAGCAATTCCCGATGACGAAAACTGATCAAAATACCATCAATCATTTCTGATTTAATTTAGACGAAATAGTAACATTAGTACATTAATTTATAACAGAAATGTTTCAGAAAATGTATAAATCACGTTTAAGATTAAATACTTTACTTACATTCAAGGAGTAGTAAATAAAATTCGCTTTAAAGATGATTAAATAAATTCTTACTAATAAGTAAATATACAAATTACTCTATTTTTTTTTTCTTTCACACCCAATTTTCAATTGTTTTGTAATTAAATTTGAGGATATTCTCTAGCAGAAGAAAAAATCCCGAAAAAAGAAAAAACTATTTTCGATGAGAGTTGATCAAAATGTCATCCGCGTTAATTAACTTGAAATAGTAACTTCAATACAATAACTTTTAATCGAAATGTGCGAGAAAATCTTTTAAGTAAGTTATGTTGAATGTTAAATACTTTACTGACATTTAAGGAATAGTTAATTTCTTCTTTAAAAAAATCTTATTATATGAAAAAAATAGGCATACATGTTACTGTTTACTTTTCTTTTAATATATATTCTTTAATTATTTAACGATTGTAGCAAGAACTAAGATATATTAACACGTTCACGCCGCCGCCGGCTCGGTGGGTCACACTCGACTGTCTCAGAGTTGTCAAGTCTCCGGCTTTTTGCACACCACTATTATTTTAGAGAAAATGTTACTCCTCTAAATCGCCCAATTGTTCTAATTAAATAAAACAATATTATCTGTATTAAAATACTGGTATCCAAAAAGCCGGAGACTTCGAAGCTCTGAGACAATTGAGTGTGACCCACCGCGCCGGCGTGAATGTGTGTTGTGAAGAAAAAAAATATCGAGGAAGCTGAAGCAATTTCCGATGATGAGAGCTGAACTCGCGTCGATAGTTGTAACTCAAAATAGTAACTTCTATACAATATTTTTAAATTGACGTGTTCTAGAAAACATTTAAAGAAAGTTATGTCTAAGGTTAAATACTTTACTGACATTTAAGGAATACTTAATTAAGTTCTTTAAAAAAAAATCTTATTAACAAGAAAATAGGATTACATGTTATTGAATGCTTTTCTTTTTATACATATTCTTGAATCGTTTAACGATTGTAATAAGAACTAAAATATATTTTAAAATATATATCGAGGAAGCTGAAGAAATTCCCGATGATGAGAGTTCACTGTAAAAAAAAACGGAAATACTACTGGCAATCTAGACGCCAGTACTATTTCCGTTTTTTTGCGGGAATTTTTACCCATAAATTACAGAAATTTTTCCTTTTTTCTGATTAAAAACGGAAATTTTTCTGTAATTTATGGGTAAAAATTCCCGTAAAAAAACGGAAATAGTACTGGCGTCTAGATTGCCAGTAGTATTTCCGTTTTTCAGTCCGTTTTTTTTTTTTTTTTTTTTTTTTTTTTTTTTTTTTTTTTTTTTTTACAGTGTTGATCAAAATGCCATCAATTATTTCCGCTTTAATTTATACGAAATAGTAACATTATCACATTAATTTTTAAAAGAAATGTTCCAGAAAAAGTATAAATTATGTTTACGATTAAATTCTTTACTTACATTTAAGGAGTAGAAAATTAAATTTGTCTTAAAGATGATGAAATAAATTCTTAATAATAAGGAAATAATCATACAAATTAATCTAAGTTTTTTTTTTTCTTTTCACACCCAATCTTCAATTGTTTTGTAATTACATTTGTTGATGTTCTTTAGGAGAAGAAAAAAATCCCAGAAGAAGAAACTATTTCCGATGATGATAGCTGATCAAAATGTCATCTGTGTTAATTAACTCGAAATAGTAACTTCAGTAAAATATTTTTAAATAGACATCTCAGAAAAAACTTTTAAAGTAAGTTATGCTTAAGATTAGATATTTAGGAAATAGTTAATCAAGTTCTTCTTAAAGATAATAGGTATTATTGTTACTATATGCTTTTATTTTAATACATATTCTTTAATTGTTTAACGATTGTAATAAGAACTAAGATATATTAAGGTAAAAATATATCGAGGAAAGGGAAGCAATTCCCGATGATGAGAGTTGATAAAAATGCCATCAACCATTTCTGCTTTAATTTAAGTGAATTAGTAACATTAGCACATGAATTTATAACAGAAATGTTTCAGAAAATGTATAAATTATGTTTACGATTATAAACTTCACTTATATTTAAAGAGTGGTAAATTAAATTCCCTTGAAGATCCTGAATTAAATTCTTACTAATAAGAAAATAGTCATGCAAATTACTCTATTTTTTTTCTTTCAATTGCTGCGTAATTAAATTTGAGGATATTCTCTAGCAGAAGAAAAAAATCCCAGAAGAAGAAACAATTTTCGATAATGAGAGTTGATCAGAATGCCATCAATCATTTCTGTTTCAATTTATATGAAATAGGAAATAGTAACATTAGTACATTAATTTATAACAGAAATATTTCAGAAAATGTATAAATTATGTTTACGATTAAATGCTTTACATACATTTAAGGAGTAGTAAATCAAATTCGCTTTAAAGACGATGAAATAGATTCTTAATAATAAGGAAATAGTCATACAAATTACTCTGATGTTTTTTTTTTCTCTCGTCCACTCAACCTTCAACTATTTTGTAATTAAATTTGATGATATTCACAAGAAGGAGAAAAAATCCCGGAAGAAGAAACAATTTTCGATAATGAGAGTTGATCAGAATGTCATCCGTGTTAATTAACTTGAAATAGTAACTTCAGTACAATAACTTTTAATGAAAAAGTTCGAAAAAATCTTTAAAGTAAGTTATGTTTAAGATTAAACATTCTGATACCTTTTCAGGAATAGTAGTAACAGGGCTGCCATTGGCGATTATTTTTATATTCTATTAGGACCAATATTTAAAAAAAGATAAATTTAGTAGTATATTTCTCTTCCAAATGTTCTCAATGTGTATATGAAATATTTCTGTTAAGAGAAAGTGGTGCGAGATACAAATAAAAAATAGTCGCCAGTGGCAGCCATTTAACGCTTTCATCTGTAGGGACGAGATAACTCGTCTTCCAGGAATATTAGCTATCAATCAAAGAAAATCAATTCGTGCCGGAAAATTCTGTCATTTAATTATTAGACATTGATTCCGATATCTAATGTCTAATAATTACGGGGCAGAATTTTCCGGTGCGAATTGATTTTCCCAAACGGAAACGACATTTTATTATTATTTTTATGTTTGTAAGGACAAACAAACCATTAGAGTAAGAAATGTTATTAATTAATAAACAAGTTATTATTGATTAAAATAAACAAGCTTTAAATGAATTTGTGTTTTGTTTCAATTTTAGCGCTGCGAGGAGTGACTCAGACTCTTAGAACGGGAGGGTGGAACAAAGACGCACCATTGCCGTTATAAAAGTGTTAATAAAATCCTTAAAAAAATAACTCTTATGTGTAAGGAAATATTCATGCCACTTACAGTAGAGTGATTTTTTTTTTTGCGATACAATCCTCAGTTTTGCTACTGTGCTTACTAATAAGACGATGTCTTATAGTATAGGGTTCTTAAAACTTTTGCCTAAATATCATTTCCTATCATAAATTTCAAAAATTATTTTCAATACAATCCTTAGTTTTGCTACTGGACTCACTACTAAGACGATGTATTATAGTATAGAAGTCTTCAAACCTTTTGCCTAAATATCATTTCTCATCATAAATTTCAAAAACTATTTGTAATACAATCCTCAGTTTTGCTATTGTACTCACTACTAAGACGATGTCTTATAGTACAGGGGTTTTCAAACCTTTTGCCTAAATACCATTTTCCACCATAAATTTCAAAAATTTTCTGTTAAAAAATAATGACCTCTTGGTGACCTGCGGCCCACAGGCTGAAGACCCTTACACACGATTAATTTTAACGCAGCTACTCTAATTGGTAAATCACATGTGTTGTAATTTCCCAACTGGGCGAAAAATGTTCGACTCAGGAATCACTCGGTTAAAGCTGCCAATGCTCTGCCAACTCAGTTATCCCGGATGAATTTGGAGGACCTAATTCACTCAGCTAATCTTATGATCATAGCATCTAGTCTGATATATAGTAAAACCTCCCTAAAGCGACCACGTTCCGTTCCAATAAAAATTGGTCGCTCCGAGAGGTGGTCTCTTAATGGAGGTCATATTTAAATCTAGATTTTAATTGTTGAAGATTGAGAAATATTTTGTTTTGTAACAATTAATGTTACAATTTTTTTTTCACATTACGAAGAAATATGGAAATTTAAGTATCAAAACAAAAGTTAATTACATAAGTTAATTACTGCAGAGTTTAAAAAATGAATACATTGGCGTTTGCTTTGATTTTACGGTTTTATCTTTTATAACTTTTATTTCCAACTCCTTTCGAAGTTCAGTAAATAAATGTAATTTTTTTTGGACGGGAACAAATAATGATGATATAACTTTTATTTCCAACTCCTTTCGAAGTTCAGTAAATAATGCAATTTTTTTTTGGACGGGAACAAATAATGACGATTTCATTAATTTATCTATTTCTTTGAGAGTTTCCTGACAGAATAGTGCAGGGGAGTTTATTAACCATCATTCTTAATTTGCCATCAGAGTTAAATTCATTGCTAGCCACAAAGGGGCTTAAACACTTAAAAGTTACCGGAATAATAATAATAAAAAAATCTAAATTTAGTTTAGAAGTTCGACAAATAATGCGCTCCCCGCAATTATTTTTCTAATAAAACCTTCTTCAAGCGACCAGAAAAAAAACGGAATTTGTTTCATCAAAGAAATTGGTCGCTCATGGCGGGAGTTCAACTGGGATGGTTTCTGAATGGAGGTAAAATTAGTATTGTGCCTATGGGAATAAATTTTGTTCCATGAAAAAATGCTCGTTCAGAGAGGTGGCCGCTTAATGGAGGTGGTCGCACAGGGAGGTTTCACTGTATATGAATCAGCTCAATAGTATGAATCGCACTGGATCATTGGCAGCTTCAGCCCACAGATTTCTGGTTCGAATCCTAGCCCAGAAATTTTTCGTCCACTTGCAAAATTACAACTCCTACGATTTATTTACCAATTAGAATGATTCTGTTAAAATTAATATTGTGTAATTATGTTTAAAGCTTTTACTAGAGGAGTTCCATCACCTGCGATTTATTCTGTTGAACTGATTCATTTATATCGGACCAAATGCTATGACTATTAAGACTATCTGGGTGAATTAGGTCTTCCAGATTCATGCAGGATAGTGAGTTGGCAGAGCATTAGCAACTTGAGCCAGAGATCTCTGGTTCGAATCCTGAACCTGACATATTTTGCCTAGTTGGAAAATTACAGCTCATATGAAGACCCTTACTGTAGAAAAGAAATATTTTTAGATATGAAGCAATTCCCAATGATGAGATTTAATCCAAACGCCATCTATCACTTCCCTCTTAATGAACTCGAAGTAGCCACGTTTGATAGTGGATTAGGAAGGCTTTAATGAATGTATATTTATTAGTTATTTTGAATTTATTTATTTATATTTTATGGAAAATAAAAATATTTGTAAAATTGTACGAAAATAGTAACAAAAGTTTTACTATTTTACGACAAAATTAATCTCGCGAAACTGGTTTTGTCGCGAGTCTGAATTTCAGGTTCCATTTTTGAGACACGATTTCGTCTGTATACTGGTAATTATTTTCTCACTCCATTATACCTCGAAATAAAAGAAGTTTGTAAAAAGTGTTAAAAAATAATAATAAAAAAATTCAAAATCCATAAAAATTGCTCATTTTTTGTTGTAACTTGAACAAATGGAACATGTTTTGTATGTTTTTCAGCTATAGTTTTTTGAGACTCTAATTTCCGCAAGTATTACTCGCATACAGAGGGTACCGTACAATAAATATATGAATTAGTAACTGGACATTGCATTACAGAAATATATCATTAAAAGTTGTTATCTAGGCTTTAACCCCTTCGGGATGGGAGCCTTTTACGAAATTTTTAATCTTTTGTCACCGTTTTTTAAAAACAGAAATTTGTGTCTTCTTGAATCGAGAAAATGCGCTGATTAAATAAGGCAAATTTTACAGTAAAATTTTACTGGTGAGGAAAAACAGGGATTGTGAGCGCTTCATGCGGCACGTATACGTGTCGCTCGTCCCCAAGGGGTTAAAAGCCGATGGCGCATAGAGTACGCTGTCCGTGTCTTTATGTATGTCCAAACCGTCTACTACCCTTAATTTTTTCATAATTTTACTTTCAGTAGATTCGGAAATAGATGGGGGGGGGGAGCATATTTTTGTATTACATTTTCGACGATATCTCTGAAAATATAATACCTAAAATTAAAAGAAATGTATTTTTGAGTTCGGCGTTACGAAAGCTTTCACACGATACCCCACAGGATATACAAAGAAAAGATTTTTTTCAAGTAACTTAATTAGCCCCCGTACATTTTTCCTAAATATATTTGTGAATGGTTAATAATCTATAAATATGTGGGTCAATAGCCTTTATTACTTCAGCCAATTTGAACTTTCCACGTTCCATAGTTCACGAATAAAGTGGCTTTGACAGACGGACAGACAGACACAGGAGTGATCTTATAATGGTTCCGTTTTTACTTTTTAAATATGGAACCCTAAAAAACAAAACGAAGAAAAAAACATGTAGATCCGTTAACTTGTTCAAAAGTTAAGATGGCAAATTCACTGAAAAACTCTATTTTGAGATATTACAGTTTAAAGTTTTGTCCTTCGTAGGTATGCGCTTAACTTTCACAGCTCTTGCGATCGTAACTCCAAGAATTTTCCTATCGGACTAACTGTACGACATTCTTAAAGGTTCAAACCTTATAAATAACAGTAATAATAATAAATAAATTTTCCTTTATTTCAAATCTTTCGGACCCCCTGAAAATACCGAAACTTCAGAAATAGTAATGAAAGTCTCTTTAAAAATAATGAAATTCATTCTTTTTAGTAAGGCAACACAAGTTACTGTACTGCTTTTGCTTTTGATAAATAATACTCATTTGTTTTGCGATTAAATTTACAACTAAGATGATATTCTATAGAATAAGAAAAAAGCCCGGGAGAAGAAGCTATTGTCGGTGATGAGAGTTGATCAAAATACCATCAATCACTTTCGCGTTAATTAACACGAAATAGAGCCTTTATAAATGTATGAAGGAGAAACGTCTGTAAATGACAGGAGTTCATGGCTATCAATTAGCTGATTGGACAAAATAACGAAAAAAAAACTTGATGAGCAATTAATGAAGTGTATTTTCATTTTGTTTTATCAAATAACATTTCTTATAGTGTAAAAAAAGCAAGCACTCTGAAAAAGTTATTTACAGAATTCGCGATATAATTGCTTTTTTTTTTTCATATCCACAAAATTATACGTCTAAAAACTTGATTGCCAGTTACATGTTTTATTTTTCTAAAATTCCTTCAGTAATTGACAGCAGAAAGTATTATGCATAATTTTAATTCTTGATAAGATAACTTAATTTTTATTGATGGAGATGTACCAAAATTAACTTTTGTATTGAACGTATATTTTCATTTTAAAAGAGATATATTAATTAAAATGGATGATATTTATAAGGTGACAAAAGACTAAGAATGATTAATTTTTTCAATTAAAATTTAACCTGTGTTGAATTCAGACACTTTTCTCCGGGAGGGATTTCTGAGGATCCGAGGGAGACATTATAGAGTTCTGGGGGGGGGGGGATTGCACTTTTTGACTTTGAAAACAGAAAATCTCAAATCTTCCGGTGGGGGGGGGGGCGGTCATCTGATTGCTCCGGGGGGAATGTCCCCCCCCCGGACCACCCAATGAAATCAACACTGAGTTTAACCTAGTTACTTTATTCAACATTTTATTTAAACTTAATTAAGATTGAAATTAATATATATATATATATTATTTTCTAATGTTATGTAAATTTGAAGGCATATAAATTAAGAATATTAGCTGTAAAAGACACATTTGTACGTTACCTCAAATCTTTTTGGTCCCTTTAAGATTAAGTGGTTTCAGGACTCTTAAAGCTTCAAAATATTCGATTTTTTTTCTGTTTTTTTATGTTAAACTTTTATTTTTTCTGAGAATTTTGGTATGATTATGTTCTTGAAATTCCCATTAGAACAGAAGTTATGGCCATTAGAATTATATCCGCTCAATAGTTAAAGCGGCGTTTCCGAAACTTTGAAGTCATTTTTCTTAAAATGACATTATTTTGGTATAACGCGTAGAATATCTCAAACACTTCTGAATATCTATTCATGAAATTTTCAAAACATATCTTTCATGTTAGTCTGTATAAACTGAACCTAAAATTTCATTTTTATTGTTCAAAAAAATATATTTTTTAGGTGATTATATTGTTAAAATTATCAAAATTTTGTATTAGCTAAATACAACTTTACGTTAAAAATATAAAAATGCTTTAAATACAAATTTATTTAGGTTCAGGGTAATTATTACAATATGAAGTATAATTGGGCTCAAAAATTTGATTCTAGTTCCGAAGTTTATTTTGTAATCCTCCGCGTAAACTTGTTATAACAATTTTCTGTTCCAAAAATATCTGACAATTTGGAGCACCGTATAAATATTAATTCTATATCTCACAATTTTTTAAATACACGAAATGAAAGAACATACTTATCTTTTGATCCCAATAAAAAATGTGTTGTTAAATCATATACATTTTAAGATATTAAATGTTGAAATTTGTCTTTTTTTTTCATTTTTTCCAAATTTAAGAGTCTTGAGACCCCTTTAATACTTTACTGAAATTTCAGAAATAGTTAATCAAATTCTCCTTAAAAATAACAAAATTTATTCGTTTTAGTTAGAAAATACAAGTTACTGTATCGCTTTCCCTTTTGACATAAAATAGTCAATTGTTTTGCGATTAAATTTACAACTAAGACGATATTCTATAGAAGAAGAAATAAAAATCCCGGAAGAAGAAGCTATTTTCGATGATGAGAGTTGATCAAAATGCCATCAGTCACTTCCGCGTTAATTAACACGAAATAGAGACCTTATAAATGTATGAAGGAGAAACGTCGTATCTACATGACAGGCGTTCATTATGGTGTTCATGACTATCAATTAGCTGATTGGATGAAATGGTTTAAAAAAGAAACTTGATGAGCAATTAATGAAGTGCATTTTGATTTTGTTTTATCAAACAACATTTCTTCTAGTGTAAAAGAAACAAGTGATCTGAAAAAATTGTTTACAAATTTTGCGCTGTAATTATTTTTTATCCTATCCACAAAATTATACGCATAAAAACGCGACAGACTGTGCCATGTTGTATTTTTCTAAAATTCCTTCACTAATTGACATCAGAAGGTTACGATGCATACGTTTAATTATTGATAAGATAAATAAATTTTTATTGATGGAGATGTACCAAAATTAATCTTTGTATTGAACGCGTATTTTTATTTTAAAACAGGTATATTAATTAAAATGAAAGATATTTATAAGGTGACAAAAGATGAAGAAGGATTTATTTGAATGAAATTTTAATCTAGATACTTTTTTCACCATTTTAAAAAATGTAATTAATATTAAAAGCAATATATATATATACAGAGAGAGAGAGATTAGTTTTTTATGTTATATCAGTTCGGACGTATATAAACATGTTAGCTTTAAAAGATTTCCCGTTTTATCGATTTTGTCAGAGGATTACAGACCAAAAAAAAAAAAAAAAAGCGTCGATGCACTTTAGAAAAATGACCATGAAATCTTCTAATTCACATTAGCTTAATATTTTTTCATATACGTTGTGAGTAAAAGTTAAATCTAGTAACGTAAAACAGCAACAAAAAATGTCTGGAGTAATAAAATAATAAATAAAATAACAATGAGGCCTTTTATGATGGCAATAATTAAAATAAACGGAGCTCGGAAATTAAATGGAATACATGACTAGTATTTAACAGACATTTGCAACACATCAAAGAATTCTTTAAAAAGTGGGACGCAAATTATTTGCAATGCATCAATTAAGGTGACCAAATTTGATAACGGTGTTCAAATTTACAGCTTTTGCAACTTTACAATTTATAACTTTTTTAAGCTTAATCTTGTTCCTGAAACTGCCCCAATTTATCAACCTTTAAAAGTTTAATAAGTTTTAAAAATGAAAAACTAAATGAACATCTTTAAGCACGTGATTTCCGTCTTAAAGTTTCGGGAAAATAAGAGCGTATATGGTCACCTATTATTATTAATATTAATGTTTTGTCTTGAAATAATTACATGGCGTGTTATAAGTCATCAAAATTTGAATATTTCTATTTTTGTTTATTTCTTGTGTTGAAGGCGGCATTTGAGGAAATTCTCTGACCGTGGCTGCAAGTTAAACAAAATCAAGACTATATGTGAGTTTTAACTCTTTGAAAATAAGCACAGCTCGGAAGTTAAGCCTAACACATGACTGATATTTAACAGACATTTGCAACACATCAAAGAATTCTTTTAAAAACACAATTTTTTTTTCAATGCCTTAATTATGGTGTCCAAATTTTATAACGGGGTTCAAATTGAAACATTTTACAACTTTAAAATTTATAATCTTTTAAGTCTTATCTTTTTCCTGAAACAGCATGAATTTATAAAAGTTTAATAAGTTTTGAAAATCAAAAACTAAATGAATACTTTGAAGCACGTGATTTCCGCCCCTAAATTTCGGGAAAATTAGAGCGTATAGGGTAACGTGCCCTATTATCTTCCCCCAGTCACTGTTAGGCCCTTGGAAGTTGTAATTTTCGGTGAAAATCTGCCAAATTGGGATTTTACATAGACTAACTACCCACGCACATAGAAACATAGGCAAATATCGTACAAAAAAGTTTTAACAATGCAAAAAATTGTTTTTTCAAAAGTATCTAAAAAATGCAAAAGAAAAAAAAATAGTCCCAATTTCGTACCCCCCCCCCGCCCCCAACAATCCAATACACCGAGGTTTAACTTATAACTAAATCAAAATTTGTTTCTAAATGAGTAAGTAATTTAATTTACATAAAAGTAAGGCACAAAGAAATGTACTAATTATATGTGGAAGAATAACATAACGAAACATTAGCCATCCAAACATGAGATAAAAATTGAAAAATATGTCATGAAAAAGCATTCCTAATTCCGTCCCCGGGACAAAAATAAGAACTACAAGGGGGATGAAATTGGGACCACTCTACTTCCCAATATGAGGGAGCTTCAGTTCCTGTAAGATGAACTGAGCGTCCTAAAACTCACTGTATGCTACTGTCAGCATCTTACCAACGTAAAATACGTGCAATGAATAAGAAATAAATACTTACAGCACAGTACATAACGTTCTACAAACGACGTAATAAGAACTCAGGTCTTCTAAAAATAGGAAATTCGCCGTCTTTAATTTATGTATGCTTCTTGGCGAACGAAACTTTCAACACTGACCCCTTTTACCTCCCGTCCCATGTGCCTTGCGTATTAAATGGCGCCACTTTCGGAGAAGCGGAAAAGTAAAAGGGGACGAAATTAGGAGAGGGGACGAAATATGGGCACTTTACCCTATAGTTACCTATTAGCGTTAACATTAATACTTTGTCCTGAAACATTTACATGGCGCTTTATAGGTCATCAAAATTTGAATCTTTCTCTTTTTGTATATTTCTTGTCTTGAAGACGACATTTGGGCCAATTCTGTGACCAGAGCTGCAATTTCAACAAAACTAGGTGTGAGTTTTAACTGTTTGAGAGGTGGTGAGATACTTTTTAGCGGTAGCCAATTATTATCAAGATTTTTATCAAAATTTTGGAACGAAATTTTCCTTTTATAACTTTGGCAAAATAAAAAAGTCTGTAAAATTGAATTTTCATATTTTCAAATAAAGTTTTTCGAAAATTTTAGCGTGGATGCAACATTAACAAACAGAATTACTTGTGCTTCAAAGAGTTAATTCAAGGACGCTTAAGTTCTCCAAATTTCTAATTGGGTTATTTCTTCTCTCTCTCTCTCTCTTTTTTTTTTTTTTTTTTTTGTAAATGTACACAAAATGTTTTAAACAGATTTCCTATCAGACGACCGATGATCATCATGATTAAATTAATCTCGATAGAAATTATCATGATTAAAAATGCAATCGATTAAAAAAGTGATCGATTAATACCAACCTTTTAATAATTGATACCTTGGTATTTAGTTAAAATCTTGGGAAACTTCCAGATTTATTTTAAGTATCGTTCTGATTCATTTATTTCATCTCATATAAAATATTTCTTGATTGATTGAAGGATTGCATTGTAAAAAAAGAAAAATGTTCCTTAATCTAGAAAAATACAACATAACCACGGACGAAAATATACAATAGTATCCTCCCATTTACCCACGATTTCGAAAAGCGTTCTTTATCTTAAGAAACTTCAAAAACCAATATATTTTCGAGATTTAAAGAAGCATTTATAAAAACAAAATTTATTTAGCCACCATCGTTTTTCGGAAAAGTTTTCAAGTAGTTTTTACAGTGTGTAAACCAGTTTTCCCAAACCGGAATATCAGTCTTTATGATGCTATCAATTGCCAAGTAAAAACTTTCATGTTCAGCAAATATGCTTTACAGACAAACATATTAAATTAGCAGCACTAATATTAACATTAAAATTAATATTATTTTGTTAACCTTGCATGTATAAATTCAGTTACGCAGGTGAAAATAGTGAATTTATTAAGAAAATATATAATTTTTGATAGATATAATTTTTAAGATAAGGCAGGGAAAAGAATGAAACATTATTTAAACTGTCTGTTTACGATTTCTATATTGATTATCGTAAATTAACTAATATTAAACAACTAGCCACCCTTGGCGACCAGTTTGGTCTTCTTTCTAGGCTAAGCATTGTATCATGTTACTTTTATTCATAATATAATTTACTAATTCAATCCTTCGCCAAATCGGAAGATTCTGATACAGAAATCATGAACTCGGTATTTTTATGTTAGCCGAGTGTAGGTGATAAATCGCCAAACATTGTACCCGTCATATTATTTCTTATTTCATTAATTTCATTTAAAATATAATACTTTCACAATATAAAATTTTAAAATATAATTTGTAATTAAGCTGTAAAAATATTAAAATGTTGTTGTCAGCGGAATCGCATCTTTGTACATATTTTGTATAATTCTAGCATATCAGGAAATGTGTTAAAAATTGATTACAAAATTCTATCTTTACATAAAAAAACCCCCCAGGTAAATAAAAGAGAATAAAAGATACACATGTCTATGGATAAAAACAAACAAAAAATCAAACAACAATAACAACAACAACAACAAAATAAAAACTAGCACAAAGTGTGGAAAAGGCAAATCAATATAAAGAATAACTAAAGTTAATCGCATAAGACTGTATTTGATCGACGGGAATAGTGACAGCTTATTTTTAAAAACATATAAACATGATTTATTCAGTATTTTTTAAATTGCACATTTTTTTTCAAAAATTATATCTTAATCAAACTTTGTATTTTTTCGTGCAAACGATAAATTTTTTAAAAAGTTTCCTAACCGTATTTTTATGGCTATTTTTAAAATTAGACCTGTGATTTCTTTCCGGATATTTGCAAGAATATTTGAGGAAGTACATAAATAACACTTTTCATATCCCGTAAAAATGTATGTAATCATCATTTTGAAATATGTTTATTACTATCATTTTTTAGGCTATTTGTAAAATGAGATTGGAGATTTCTAGCATATTATTAGCAAGAGAACTCAGAGTAGCAGATAAATTACCTTTTATATATTTTTTAAAATGCATTTTTTCATTCTTAAAAAAGTTCTACTCGATCCATCTTCATTACTCATATAGTCTAAATATTAGCTATAGAATGGTTCAATTCTCTTATTTTATCAAATCTTTAAAACAGTCTTTAATTTTCTTACATGAAGAGACAAGAGTGAAAAATCTTGCGTACGGCATAGATTATGAAACACTTTCCAACAGATTTCGAATACTATTAACAAACCTTCACAGTTTACTAAGGTAAAAGGTGATGTGTAAATGAACAATTTGGAAAATCTATAATGCATTTCAAAACTCAATTTCTGCTATTACCGTGAATAGTCGGAAAAATATATGAAATTTTTGTGCAGCCCTGCATATGATCTATAGATATGCATGTATCTATACTAATATTATAAAGAAGTAAAGATTGTTGTTTTGTTTGTTTGCTTGTTTTTTAGGAGGTATATCCCTGGAACTACCAAACCGATTTCAAAAGTAATGGTATCAAAATTATTGTGTTAGTTCACGTTCGAACATAAGCTATATCTTAAATCGATGCCACTACCCCAAAAGGGGTGTAGGAGCACAAAACATTCTAAAAATGCGATTTTTTGTGTTACCGAAGGGCCTAGAAATATGAAATTTGGAATATTAGTTACTTAATAAGATATAAATTATCTCTAAGAACATTTTCTAAACAATTCGAAATTTAAAAGGTGTGAAAATGCGCAAAAAGCGTTCTAAAAAAAGTTCTAAATGGTGGCTTTTACGCAATCGCTGGAACTACCGAACCGATTTCAAAAGTAATGGTATCAACATGATTGTGTTAGTCCACGTTCAAACATAGGCTATATCTTAAATCGATGCCACTACGCCAAAGAGGGTTCAGGAGCAAAAAACTTTCTAAAAATGTAATTTTTGTGTTACTGAAGGGCCTAGAAAAATGAAATTTGGAATATTAGATACAGTGGATTTCTAATGAACACTTCTTAAAAAATTTGAAATTTAAAAGGGGTGATAATGCGCGAAGAGTGTTCTAAAAAACTTTCTAAATGGCGATTTCTACGCAATTTTAGGAAGTATCAAATCGATTTCAAAAGTAATGGTTGTAAATTGATGGTGACAGCCCTTGCTCTAACATAAGCTTTATTTTATGCTTTATGTTTGTGTCACTACCACCTAGGGGTTGCAGGAGCAGAAAATGTTCTAAATTGAAGTTTTTGTGTTATGGAAGTGCCTAGAATCATGAAATTGGGAATGTTAGTTACTTATTAGCTATCAATTATCTCTAAAAACATTTCCTAAAAAAATCGAAATTTAAAACTAGTGATAATGTGCGAAGAGTGTTCTGAAAAAAGATCTAAATGGCTATTTCTACGCAATTTTAGGAAGTATCAAATCGATTTCAAAAGTAATGGTTGTAAATTGATGGTGACAGCCCTTGCTCTAACATAAGCTCTATTTTATGTTTTATGTTTGTGTCTCTACTACCTGGGGGTTGCAGAAGCAAAAAATGTTCTAAATTGCGATTTTTGTGTTATGGAATGGCTTAGAATCATGAAATTTGGAATGATAGTTACTTATAAGATAACAATGACCTTTAAGAACATTTCCTAAAAAAATCGAAATTTAAAAGGGGTGAAAATATGCTAAAAGCGTTGTAAAAAACGCTCTAAACTGCGATTTCTGTGCAATCTCAGGAAGTACTGAACCGATTTCAAGCATAATGGTGTAAAAATAATGGTGACAGCTCTTGCTCCCAGATACGATATATTTTATATCTGTTTCCACTTCCCCAAAGGGGGTGCAGGAGCAAAAAACGTTCTAAAAGTGCGATTTTTGTGTTATGAAAGGACCTAGATTAATGAAATTTGGCATAGTATATATTTATTAGATATAAATGATCTCTAAAACGTTCCTTTAAAAAAAAGGAATGAAAATGCGCGAAAAGTGTTCTAAAAACATTCTAAGTGCTGATTTATGAGCAATCTTAGAAAGAATCAAACTGATTTCAAAAGTAATTGTAGGAAACTGATGCTGACAGCCCCTGCTCTAACATAGACGCTATTTCAAGTCAGTGTCACTACCAACTGGGGTTTGCAGGAGCAAAAAACGTTCTAAATTGCGATTTTTGTGATCAATAGGGGCTAGCAATTTGAAATTATGCATGGTACATATTTATTAGTTATAAATTATCTTTGAGAACAGTTTCGAAAAAATTGGAAATTTGAAAGGGTGTGAAAATGCGCGATAAGCGTTCTAAAAACGTTCTAAATTGCAATTTCTACACAATCTCAGGAAATATCAAACCGATTTCAAAAGTAATGTTTGCAAATTGATGGTGACAGTCCCTGTTCCAACACAGGCTAAATTTTATGTTGCTGTCACTACCATCATGGGTTGCAAGAGCAAAACATGTTCTAATTTGCGTTTTTTGCACAACTGAGGGGTGTAACATTTTGAAATTTGGCATGGAAATTACTTACAAGATGTAAATGCTTTCTGAGAACCGCCGAAAGAAAATTCAAAATTTAAGAGGATGAAGTGAGCGAAAAACGTTCTAAATTACAATTTTTATGCAGTCTTATCAAATATTAAATCGATTTAAAAAATAATGGTTTCAAAGTGGTGGTGATAGAACCTGCTCAAACATAACCTATATTTTATGTTGGTGCCACTACCACCCGAGGGTTTCAGGAGCAAAACACATTCTAAATTGCGGTTTATATGATACTAAAGAGGCTAGATATATTAAATATGGCACGGTAGTTACTTATAACATATAAACGCCCTCTAAGAATAATCGAAAGTAAATTCTAATTAAAAAGGGGTGAAGCGAAGGGGAGGAGCGAAAAGCGTTCTAAAAATGTCCTAAATTACGATTTCTATGCAATCTCAGGAAATATAAATCGATTATAAAAGTAATAGTTGTGAATCAATGGTGACAGTCTCTGATCCTGCACGCGCACGGGCTATATTTATGCCGGTGGTTCTACCACCTGGGGTTGGCAGGAACAACAAACGTTCTAAAAAAGATTTTTAAAAGCTTTCTAAATTACGTTTCTGTGGAATATTAGGAAATACTAAACCGATTCCAAAATTAATATTGGCAAATTAATAAATGACAGTCCCCATTTCAACATAGCATTTTATGTCGAGAGAGATGGTAGACCGTTAGACAACAAGCTTGGAATTTGACATGATGGTTAAATTAAGATGGTTTCTAAAAAATTCAAAACTTCAAATGAATACTGAAATGAGCGTATTAATCGTGCATAAAAGTTTCAAAATATTTTCTAAATTATCATTTATTTAGTTTTAGTTCTTTTTATTAATTTAAGTCCCATATCTGCCTAATGCTGTGTAATAATGGAGTTTTGTCAAACTGTGTTTTAAACAGTAATTTTTGAATTATTTCTAAAAGTATAATTTCTTTTAATAAAAATTAGGCATACAAATTTCCCTGAGCATATTTCAAATATTACGCGAGCAAAGCCGCGGGGTTTGTTAGTACTACGTAATATGCTAAAAGTTAGTTCAGTTAAACCTTTAGCACAGTTGCTAGTACTACGTAATATGCTAAAAGTTAGTTCAGTTAAACCTTTAACCTTTATAACCTTTCAGTTAATATCTTTTAATAAAAATTAGACATACAAATATCACTGAGCATATTTCAAATATTACGCGAGCAAAGCCGCGGGGTTTGCTAGTACTACGTAATATGCTAAAAGTTAGTTCAGTTAAACCTTTAGCACAGTTGCTAGTACTACGTAATATGCTAAAAGTTAGTTCAGTTAAACCTTTAACCTTTATAACCTTTCAGTTAATATCTTTTAATAAAAATTAGATATACAAATATCACTGAGCATATTTCAAATATTACGCGAGCAAAGCCGCGGGGTTTACTAGTACTACGTAATATGCTAAAATTTATTCAGTTAAACCTTTAGCACAGTTGAAATTTTTAATTCAGCAATTTTTGCAATAAACGGATATTGTTGAAAACTTTTGTGCAGCCCTGTATATGACAAGAGAATTTATGCACACGACGTAATGTTTAAAAAATAATTAAATTTGAAAACGCACACCACAAATGCGCTCTTCCGCAATTATTGTTTATAAGCATCAATAGTTTAATTATTGTTTATTTTCATTTGTAGCCAAATTCTTTTCTGTGTGTCCCTGTAAATGAACGATAAATTCTATGTTCACCACGTTCTATAGTAAGTAATTTGTAGTACACTTGAGTGATATATATCATTTTCGATATGTTTAAAATGGTGTAGTATCATTAAAATACATCGCAAACGATTTTTCGCCATAGACCGCAGTGAAACGAAATTCTTTGATGGTCCCTGAAAATGAATCGTAAATGGTACATTCTTCATTTTCAATACCGAACATTCCATAGCAAACCACAATAACATATATCCATTTCATGGCAATCGGACAATATGTACGCGAGTTAGAGTACGGACAGGCAAACCGAATTCATAAGTTGGAAAGTGTTAAAAAAGAATGCGTCTTTCCATTTTTAGGCCAATGTCAGACGGACGTCTTTTTGCACGCTGTTTTACTTACGTATTATCCCTTCACCATGCTAGTGGCATTGTGTAGGGATAATACGTAAGTAAAAAAGCGTGCAAAAAGACGTCTGTCTGATATTAGGCTAATATCAGACGTCTATTTGCACGCTTTTTGTTTCAACATGAAAAAGAAACACCTTCGCTAGTAGGAGTTTCTTTTTCATGTTGAAACAAAAAGCGTGCAAACAGAAGTTCGTCTGACCTTAGTGTCCGAAAACGTTGAACATATCTATGTATATGTATATATAAAACCATTATAAAACAATATAAATTTACCATTCACAAATGGGAAAATGATAATCAAAAGGAAGTCGTACCTTTTATAAAAAATATCCAAAAATAAATTATAATGAGAAGCGAGATAAGAAAATGAAAAATAGTACAATATTGAATATTATTGAGATATTGGAAAATATTGTAAAAACTGAAATATTTTTGGAATCAAGGCAGAATCACCAGCCCTAAATTATCTTAAATTCTACAGAAAACATGTACGATTGCATCCTTGCAAGAGCCATAACAAGCTAAAAAACACAAGATTCGGGCTATCTTACTAATAAAACCAGAAAAGAGATATTAAAAAAAAAAGAGATCAGAAATAAATTGTTTAAATATCACCCATATATATACATTCAAAGTATCCTAACACAAGTTTTGGTCGCCGGAAAAGGATTTTTTGTTGTTTTACTTGATAAAGAATGAAGACTGCTGTTTGAAATAAAACTTACAGGCTACAAAAAACGTATAAAAATTAAAATTTCACAACTTTTAGAAAAAAAGCATTTTGAAATAATTGGCTTTTAATATGACAGGGAATTGCGTTGGGAACTTTTTTGACACTGGAAATGTACCTTTAAAATAAATGGTTTAAGAAGATCTTATTAGGCAGTCATGAGAAGTGAAAAATCTAGGTATTACCGTATATTGCAGTGTATAATGCGCGCCAAAACTTTCAGACTTCATTTTTCTATCGTTAAGTATATTCGCCGTATGACTCACATCTCTTTCTTAGAAAAGAAACCTTCATGAGATTTCTAGCAGAAAACAAAATACAGATTATTGCGATTTATAGTAAATAAGTATCATTTTTCATGTAATCTGAAAGCTATAATTCTGTACCTTGGAACAAAAAGGGCCAATGTCCAAAATTGAGAAATTTGAGTTAAATGCACGAATGAATTCAGGATGCGATATAAAGTAATTGTTAAAAGGGCCAAAGTCCTTCCAATATTAGATCATTGAAAACAAAATATTTTGTCGAGGCCAAAGTTACTTACTGTTAATGTAATGTTTCAAACTTAAATTGGGTTTCCTGCCATTTGAGAAAAATGGACATTGGCCCTTTTTGTTCTAAGGTACAGAATTATCTTTTTGTAAATAAATAACATGTTTTAAAATTATATCTTTTAATTCTATTAATTATGATAAGAAAAAAAAAATCATAAACGGCGTAAAATGCGCACCTATAAATTTCGAACAATTTTCAAGTATGAAAAATGCGCGTTTTACGTGGGAATATACGGTTTATCTAAAATTTTAGAAATTTTTTTGAGTGATTAAACACTATAATGCTATCTATATTATAAAAGACAAACGTCTTCGTCCTATACGCTGACGTCATTTTGACGGTGGGAACACCAGACGATTAAACTTAAATTTGCTGCACATTTTAAAACTTCGAAACATCGCACATTTTTAATTGTTACATCGTCGAATAGGGAATAAAATGCACTTTCAAATGCAATTTGTTTAAAAACTGTATCGCAATTTACTCCATTTTTATTCTTTTAAAAAATTTAGAAGGATGATTATTTATCGATTTCTATCACGTGCAAAATATTGCGAAAGCTAAATCCGTTTGCATTTAAATTAATGTAATTAGTGCAGCATTTGTTTCATCTTATATTCCATAATGAAATTAAAGCATTCATCAATCATTAAATAAAACAATAAAATATAAATAAAGCACAAATTTAAGACATGTAATTGAACTACGCGCTTAAACCACTGAAATAATCAAAATCAAAATTGCCGTTTGTAAATAGTGAACTTTAGCGGTTTCTTCGGCTGTTAATTGCTGGCGCGAGGCCAATATAGAAACATCGCTTTTAATACATTTTTAAAACTTTATTTGAATGCATAATCATTATTTTCATATAAATATGATTTTTGGTTTTGTTAGTTGGTATTCTAAAAATATATGTATTAAGTGTAAAAAGTCTATTAGAGTTATCAGTAAAGAAAATAAATGTTTTCGCCTATATTCTATAACTCGGAATGTCCGGCTTTATATCCTTGAGTAAGATTCATTCATAATTTTTTAAAGGTATTTAATTTTGAACATTGTAAATAATTTAAAAGTCATGCTATAATTAAACAATCTGTAGATTTTCCGGTTATTTAATTTTTTGCTTCGTTCACAGAATAAAAAAACGGAAACAAACTTTAAAAAAAAAAATGGTAATTGACTATAACCACAAAAGTTTAAAAGTGAAAAAAAAATTGAACAAATTATCTTCTGCTTTAATACACTGTAAAAGATTTTAATGATATTTAGGAAAGCAATGGCAAAATAAAGATAGAACATATACGAGGGCTGTTTTTTAAGTAATTGCCGTTTTGTTGTATATACTAATAGGTGGCGCGCGCGCCGGAACGAGTGCTTGCGTCGTGTCCCGGCATTGTTTGGGAACAACTGGACTCAGTTGCAGCTGTGTAGGTAGCCTATACGGTCTGTTCTGTGTCTTTAAAATGTTCAAAACTTTCGAATCGGCCGCCCCGTGCAGGTACGGTCAGTGATACGTTTTTTGTCGCAAAACAAATCAAAACATAAGACGCAGCATGCTGACAGAGGAAATTTTGCCACCCCATGACAATGTAAGACTTCACACCGCAGCTCTGACCCTAGCTTTGTTGGATACTTTCGGCTGGGAAGTTTTGGACCTTCCCCTCTCCTACCCCCACAGCACCGACCTTGTGCCGAGCGATTTCCATCTATTCCGCTATCTCAAACATCATCTGGACAAGGATGACGAATACGTGAAAACAGTTGTGACCTCTTGGTTATCGGAGCAGGCGGCAAGTTTCTATAAAGAGGGTTTTCTAAATCTAGTTATAAGTTATAATAAGTGTTTAAACAAACTTGGCATTCATGTTGAAAAATAGAAAAGTGTATGTAGAATCTGAAAACAAATTTGGTTTTTGAAAATTTTCTTTGATTTAATTTTTATTTTCAAACGGCCCTTACTTAAAAAACAACCTTCGTATATATATATGTTATGTGCATCCTAAATATTATAGAAAAATATACGGAGAAACTAAAATTTATCAAACTCTATAAGAATCATTCAAAAGTTTGAAATACGATTTAATTTCCAATGTTGTAAATGGTGTAAAGGTGATGTTATTGTAAAATTGTTTTGTGACAAATGATGTTATTCTATTGTTACTTTATATCAAATTTTCCATTTATTTAATACCGCTTGATTTATGGAACAAGAAGAAAAAAATAAACCAGACACAATGGCTTTTTTTTTTTTTTTTTTGGTTTATCAGTAATCGATTCTATCGCCCAAGTTCGGAACTGAAAAAAAAAAAAACTATCTTCTCTTTTAAGACTACAAGATCATAAAAAGCTTTTATGATCATTAGGAAACCAATGTCAAAATAAAAGATAAAGTTAGCTTTATATAGACCTTATGTTTTACGTCTTATCTAAAAGATTTGTGAAGTATAATAAGAGTGTAATGATTATGGCAATATGCAAAAATCATTCGAATACCGCTTAATTTTGGCTGTGGTATAAAATGCAAAAGTGATGTTATTATAATTTTTTTTTTTTTTTAGAATTTTACGATATGTAATACGGTCTGGTTAAAAAAAGACGAAAAAAGGGTATTCATTTTCTTCTTAACAAAATCGATTTCAAACATGAAAGTTTTGGGTGGAAAAAAAGCGACTATTGTTTTAAGACACCGAGGCAATTATTCCTAAAGTGGGCAGTATAGCAGTCGATTAAAGTTCCTTAGGAGATGTTCAAGAATAAGAAGTGCTTTGGGGAGTGATTTTATATAACTTTGGAAAAAGAAAATACACAAAATCTAAATTGAAATACATTTAAACCTTTGTAACTCAACAACTCCGATTTGAAAATTATTTGCTCAGATGTTAGAAAATATCATTTTAAGCATGTAAAAATGATTACTGAACTTTAGACCATAAAATTAAAAACATAAAGACTAAAAGGTTATCTTTTAAATATCTGCAACAAACAGAAAAAACACGTATTTCTTATAAATATTATGAATTTACTAAAACAAATTTGTAAAGTATACGCACTTACTTTTGTAAAAAATCCATTTTTGGGCTTTTCAAGCCTTTTTAATTTAACAAATTTACGAAGTTCATTTTAGTAATAACGATGCGAAAATGCTCAAATTATAATTAAAAGTTTGGTATAAAAAATTAACTCAGTATCGCTGTCTGTTGAGAATTCTATGAACAATTTATACTGCTATGTTGAAAGATAGCATCAATAAATAAAATCACTTTTCAAAGCGGATTGTGTAAGTAACATTGACATTTGGGTATGTTTCAGAAAAGCAACAATGTGATGCAAAAGATTGGTGAACAGGCGATTCTTTGATGGGATTTCCAGTCGAAGGCAACTTAACTCCCTGTTGATGAGTAATTGTGTAACAGATCTTAGAGAAGCCGCAAAGAAATATCTATCCAAAGTACTCATGTACTATAATAAAAAATTAAAAGAATATAGATTAAAAGAGAAAAGAAATGTCTTTAACTCACAGAGATAAAAGACAAACAAAGTTATTTTTAAATAAATTAAAGTGTTATTAAACTTTTCCAGTTACTTAAAAAAAAAACTATTTTCTGGATCACGCAAACCATAACAGGGAACGGTCCCTTAGACCGTCAAAAAATAAATTAATCTATATCTCGAAAACTAGGAATGAACTGTAAATGCACAATAGGTGCAGATTCATGTTCATCAGTCGCCATGTGGCGAATAGATTTTTTTCTGTGGTCACTAACTTTTCGTGTCTAAGTTGACATGTTTTTTTTATGATAATTTTTCTTGCAATAAAATAAAAAGTTTGAAATGTGTTTTGATTTCTTATAGTGAGAAAAAAGTCTCACACATTCACAATTTTCTATATGTACTTTTGTCTGACAAAGCCAAAATAAGAAATATCGTTTTCCTCATATTTCTCATTATCATGATTGCTTAGCTTATACACATTTATGTTAAATGTACTAAGGGGCTCTGCCCCCTACGAGCTATGCTCGTCAACCCACGTCCATACTCTAAAAGCACGCTAATTTGATCGGCTTTAAAAATATTTCGGAAGATAGAATAACAATTTAAAAAACAGTGGCGATCTCCCTATAAACGGATTCCTATTCATTTCTCTATGATTGGGGAATTTTAAGGCCAAATCAGCTGCGTTACTACTTGATTACCCGTCGACCAATTTCGCCAAGTTATACAAATCGCCAAACCACTCGCCAAATTATACAAATTGACATATTTTTTTATTTTAATTAACGAAAGAACAAATAAATTAGTATAACATTAATAAAAATACAAATAAAACGTCGAAATAAAAATGACTTGATGACGTAGACACGTGTAACTTGCTTAAAGTCAAGTTAATGTGACATTTACGATCAACCATTATTGGCACTTAATCTTATAGTTTGGCGATAGATTTTTGGTCGACAGAATAACAAAGTAGTACCAAAGATACAATCGCTGTTTCCGTCTTTGATTAAGTAAAATCAGTTAAATATTTCAAAATAAGCTAATATAAAAGGAATTAAGTAAACAGAGTCTTTGTCTCCCGGTATTTTTTAACAAAGCGAAAAGAAAATTCTTTTAAATAAGACATTTTAAATTAATCGTTTTTAATCTGACGTAATTTTGAACAAACTATTCTTTCTCTTTTTAATATTCACGTGAAAATACTTGTGTTAGAAATGAAATATTATTTGCGCTTTCCTAACAAAAATAGTTGAAAAGTATCCTCTCAAAATATCAAATAAATGTCTTGCGCAATTTCTAAATTTAAACTGTTTTGCAGTATTATTTTGTATTCAATTTATATAACTGTAATGTGACTTAAATGTGACGTAATTTCTCCTATTTAAGATTTCTAACGCATATTAATGAATTTATTATTTTACAATATCCTTTCTTTTTTTTTAAATTCACGCGTAAATATAGTTTTTATGACGTAAATTTTAATAAGTTCCTGTTTTTTATACATAATTATTTAATTCTAATTCTAAATGTTTTTTTCTGTTTATAATAGCCACGTGTAAATAGATTTTTAATTTGAAGCAAACATTATTGTTTGCGCTGTTTATACAGTTGACAACAGTTTAAATTAATACCATTTTCTAAAATATGTAAAAAATATCTCTCGAAATGCTGAAAATTTGAATTTAAAATAGAAATAAAACCTCAAAAAATGAGTCAAATTAAAAAAAAAGAAATACAGTCTGCACACCGGGAACTTCAAACGTATAAAATAATCTAAAAAGGATTAAATTACCATGAATAGTTTTTGCTGCTATAAAACTTTTTTAGTGGAACGATTTTGTCCAAATTTAGCATTAAATAGCTCTTAAAATAATTATTCGATTTGAAAACTGTCTGTATCAGCGTGTTTATCAAACATTTCTGTATAATACCACAGATTTTCATATTTTTGAATGCAATATTTTTCTTAATATTAACGAAGAAAGACCTCCGGTCACAAAAAATTCAAAACCGGCGGCGTTGACAGCAGTAGTTACTTTTTTTTTTAGAATAGAGATATTATAATTTTCTGACTGTGCATAGTTTAAGATTTATATTATACTTAATTGAAATTTCAAGAATTTTATGATTAAATTAAATATACACATTTGACGTAATAAATTTTTGTTTTGTTGTATATGTTCGTATATTTTTTTCCCATACAAACATCATTGTTTTTATGCGTTTGCTGCACAATGTGGCCACTGGATTTTTTAGGTTTAAGAGCCACTAGCGCCTTCCATATTTTGGGAATCTGCACCTATAAAAAACACGCATGTTTCGGATGATATTGATGCTTTTTTTGAAAAAATAATATAGTTAATAATTTATAATATTTTTAGAATGAATTTATCAAGAATTTTTACAATAAAAAAAGTTTTTGATAAGAAAAATGCTTAGATTATGTATGTGTCCCTTTATGTCCATTTGGCTCCATTTCCTTAAAAAAAAATCTTTTTAACTGAATGAATTTTTGGGTAAACATAAATTAAAATTTGTCGCCTTTGTTTAACATTAGCATCCTCAAATTTTCATTCTTTCTAACTCTATGAAGATTCAAGAAAGAATGCATAAACTATGCATTTTTCAGGGCTGTTTAGATCCAAGATACTCAAATAAATTGTGAAAAGTGAATGTTACTATTTGAAAAATGAAAATTGATACAATTTCCAATGTGTACTCATTGCCTATTTCAAAAATTGTATTCAAATTAGGAAAGTAACACATTTCGATCGAATGGTGTCTTTGGCTTCTCTCTGCGACAAATTGCAGATAACATGGTGCGCATGAACATAGTACTCTTTTTCATCCTTTTTTTGATCGACAGTACAATTTCTTTTATCTGTATATTGCTAAATATTTAGCCTTTTATTTGAGATAAATGATTAAATCATGAAATTAATAAAATTTTGCCAAATAATGTACCTTTGTTTTAACTTTAACAAAATTCAACAAGCATTGGCACGTCAAGTATCCATGTTCGATTCCTGGTCTGAACATTTTTCGCTCTGCTGGAATAAATTCCAACTGTGCTACTCTAGCCTTGAATATGAAAAAAAAAAAAAAAATACAAATTTTCTGTATAAATTAGTTATACCTGGAAGTATGATAAAAATTATTTTATATTTGAAAAGAAGTGTAATTCTTGCACATTTTTAGTAGGTGATATTGTATCTCTTAGCGTGTGTGTTTGGGGAAGGGGGCAATAGACCTAAAAAGTTGAGAACCATTGAAGACCATAAGAGAGTCTAATGATCCTGAGAAACTAGTGACAAAATGAAAGATAATAATATTTTTATACTCTTATTTATATCGTATCTTAAATATTAGAAAAAATATATTGAGAGGCTAACAGTTATGGTAACGTGCGTTTGAATATGACTTAATATTAGTCTACGAGCTAATTTTTAAGACTTCATCAAAAGCTTTAATAATGCATAGGAAACCAATGAAAAAAATAAACGATAAATTTATTTTTACATACCTCTTATGTATATTATAACCTAAATATTGGAAATATATATCGAGCGGCTAATAATTATTATAATATGGAAATATAAAACATAAAAGTGGCGTTATTATAAAGCATTTTGCGGAATTTTCTTGTTATATAATAGTGTTCCATCATAAAAAAAAGAAAACAATGGTTTACTTTTTCTTCTTTTAACGGTAATCGATTCTAACCACAAGTTTCGGTCTGGATAAAAATTTCTTCTGTTTTAAGACTCTAAGACCTTAAAAGGTTTTAATCATCCTAAGAAAACCAATTACAGAATAAAAGTTAATATTAGTTTTATATAACTCTAACATATATCAAACCTTAAAAGTTAGAAAAATACATTAAGAGGTTAAAAATTATGGTATTAATCAAGTTTTGAATATAATTTAATATTGCGTTACGATTGAATTAGGACTCGAATACTGTAAAAGGATTTTAATTCAGTCGAGCTAGACGAGAAGGAAAATCTAATTTAAACAAAAAGGCTTTTTGGTTCAGTGAGTGTAGACCATTTCCATTGAACATATTGAAAATATATATCGAAAATATTTCACAAATTGAGAATATTACACATTTCGTATTAGGTGTATCATGCGTATTGTTATTTTTCAATGGGTATAATTTATATCCGATTGCTCTGAAATCTTTGAAATGAAACTTATTCACATGTAGGGAGCAGTTGAGATACATTAACACTTCTTAATTTTGAAATTACTTTTTTTAAGTTCAAATATACGTAAAACGTGGTCTAAACATTGTAGTCTGTTCTGCATTTTGTCGTATAAATTATTCATGTAACATTTGAAGACAATAGAATGACACTAAAGAAGCCAAATTAGGAACCCTTCCCAACAGAAAATTTAAAATACCTACTACCAATTCGCCTATCACATTATCCTTTAGACGATGTTCCTGGTACACAGTACAGCCGAAACCTTCCGGCCCCTTATCCGAACCAGACATTTTTCAAAAATCAATGTATTTAGTCCTAACTCAGTCTGGATCAATACACTTTCTTTAAACAAATGCTATGTTTTTCAATAAACATTATCCTAAAATAAAATTATACAAAATAACAATATCGCACGTAATATATATGCAAACATATTCATTATAGCAGTTTTCAGATTACATGTCAGATTTTCGCATTATAACATTATTGTATAGAATTATAGCAATAATAGCATTAATGATCATTTAGAAAATTGCATTCGAAGGAAAATTGACAAAAAAAAAAAAAAAAAAAAAAAAATCAGAACTTTAAAACTCCACAAAGAAAAATATGTAGATAAATATTTTTTTGCTATTTATAAAATTAAAGTATATTTTGAAAGCTTCCGTTACACAAATATGCGCAATATCACTATTATTTTTTCAAAAGAAAGCCTACCCGTCAATGCTGGAATCAATGAAATCCAGGTTTGTGAGCTGCCAAAGTCTAATGAAAGAAAATTAACCAGAACCAATGCAAACTTCTATTTCTGGTGTTTTCATTTCATGTATCTACGATTTAGAAATTAAACAAGATGAAAAATTTTCATGCGCTTCAAATTTTATACGTTTTAAAAGTTTCATAAGATGTGTTTTTTGTTTTATTTCCGTTTTCACATCATATTCACTAATATAAACATACGTAAAGTTTTCGAATCAGTGTATTTTATGTGGCGTTACATTGGTAAATATTTTGTGGAAACACGTGGTAAATACGTACATACAAAAGGAAAATTAAAATCGCGTTAACACATAACAAAGAAATATCTATGATATAAAGCACAAAGTTCCCGTCATTATTTATAAGCTAAAAAGTAACAACTTATTATCCCACTCTGTGCTATCGCTTTGATTGCATATATCTTTTCGCTTCTAAATATTGCATAATGTCGGTATTACATAATGCCAATATTGCATAATGTCAGTATTTAATCCATTGAATAGATCGTAAAGGTACTTTCGAACAAAGATTTTTCGGAAACAATTTAACCCATTTATGCTTGAATTTTGGTTTTCTCAAATTTGTTGGTAAAATTACTTTAAAATGTTGCAAAATAATCTGAAAAAAAAAAAATACGTTAAGATATTTTTGTATTTATTTGATAAAATGTAAACGTACTAAATATGGGAATACCCATATATGGAAAAATGCATAATTATATGTTTTGTTTAAATTTATATACATTAATCTTTTAAACTGTATATTATATACTATAATTAGTATTTTTATGAACTATTAAAAATATATTTTATTTCTTTACAGAGACTAATAACATTATTAGTATTATTAATAATAAATTAAGAATTATCGTTTTTGAGGCTAAAAAATAATTTATTTAAAAATCATCTTTAAAAGGACATTACATAAATAACTGTCCCCTAAATGGCTTATAGAAATATGTACCCATTTGCCCCTAGCGCCCTATGTTTTGTACGTTACAAACATGCATAAAAAATGGGCTTGAGCATATAATTTCTCAATTTAAAAAAATACGTATTTCAAATAGGTGTACAAGCTAAGATTATGACATATTTATTTGAATCCTTGGTACAAAAAATACATATAAACTTGCTTTTTACATTTCGCTATCATGAAAAATGATAAATCGATGAACACCGAAAAAAGGCCTTCATTTAAGCAAATAAATATCGATCTTATGCTGTCATCTCTTAGTAATAGATAAAGGCATTTATAGATAATTACTTCATACAGTTTTCATGTTGTAAAGAAGAAGAAATTATAAAAATTTATTAAAATTCGAAACGTCCCAAAAATGGGACGCTTGGCATAAATGGGTTAACAATACAGTCATAAGACGAAATGCAATATTCCACCTTGATTCAATCACAAAATACACAGTCTGAATTTTAGAAAGCTCATCATTTTACTTAAACGGCGACAAAGATAATAATAACATGGATGTTACAAGTTAAAAATATACATTTTATTTAAATTTCCTAGTACTTTCGGCCTGCAATCCCGCGGCCATCGTCAGGGAATATTTTTATTAACTGCTGTTCCATTCATTCAAATATGTCACTTCGTTTGGAAACGGGAGAGTCTGTAATTATTAGGGTAGCTGGAAGCAGAAGTAGCAGTGCCTTGCAGTGTTGCCAGATGGGCTACTTTTTTAAAATTCAGATTCGTGATAGGCATCACTTTTTTGAAATGGTAAAATGCGCCTTATTTGATGACATATTAATTAAGGGGAAAACAAAGGTAATTTTACCGTTTCAAAAAAGTGGTGGGAATCAAGAAATCTGAATTAAAAAATAGTAGCCCACTGGCAACACTGGTGCCTTGGATTGAACTTATGTGGAGAAAATTTTTTAACTGCCGTTCCATTTTTTTTAATACGTCACTTTGTTCACATACGTCACTTTGTTCACATACGTCACTTTCATTTTAAATGCATAGTTGGGCAGTTGTAGAAGTATATAGTGTTTCGGATTAAACGTGCGTAGCGGAAAACATTTAACTGCCATACCATTAATTTTAATCCGTCACTTTGTTCATATACTTGACTTTCATTTTTAAATGCGAAGTAGTAGAAAGAGCTTCGAATTAAAAGTATGTAGAGGAAAACAACTGGGAGTTTAAGTTTTCAGGATATTTAACCATATAAAGGGTGTATCTGAAATGCTTCAACAAACTTAGGGGGTTGATAGTATTCATCAAGACAAACAAAAAATGCAATGGAACATGGGGTTGCAAATGACGTTTAAAGTGTGAAAATCTCAAAACTAATAAAAATATCGAAATCTCACATGCTGCTTTTCTGAAGAACTGGAGAGTAGCAAGAAGCTGGTTTTCATTTCCCTTTGTGCATATCCGGTAAGAAAGAGATAACAAAAACTTGGGAGAAAGCCAAACAAATCTGTGAGCAGGAATGCACGTACGCAAATTTGAGCGTGTCCGCCAGTCGTTCCTCCACAGATGTACTCTGTGTAATAATGTCCGCGGTCGACACTTTGAAAGATTGTTGTAAAATATTTGTTTTCTCTGGACATCACGAGCTGTGTTGTACCTATTCAGTGCAATAAATGATTTTCTGGTGTGTTTCTTTCTTGTCTCAGTTTGTCTATTTCCAGACGCATTTACTCGATTTCATTCTTTAAACGTCATTTGCGACCCTGTGTTCCACTGCATTTTTTGTTCGTCTTCATGAGTACTATTATCCCTCTAAGTTTGTTGAAGCATTTCAGATACACCTTGTATATTCGAGACTATATACCCAATAAAAAAATGATATACCCAATATCTAATAACTACGCATCCACAATCAGAGAATCCACATAAATTCTGTGTAAAAGCAATTAAGTATGTAACGACGTCCCATCATACAATATCCCCAATGTATGGTTAAATATCCTGAAAATAAATCGTAATAAAAATAAATATCGTGCATTTACAACGTAACAATTTTTTCTGACTTGTAAAATAATTTTCAGACACGTAAATTTTTAATCTATCAATACGTGACGTAACAATAAACATTTTAAACGAAAATAATGTAAATAAAATCATAAATATAATTAAAAGATTTAATAAAACATGAAAACTAAGGAGAAAGTGACAGGGTTACCTATTAAAAGATTATTTTACAGCGTTTAAGCCATAGATCTTCTATAATGATTTTTTCAAATAAAATATGAATGTGTATTTTACAGAATAGGTTCTTTGATATACTGTAAAAAAAATCCGTTAAAATACGGAAATTGTACTGGCAATCGAGACGCTAGTACAATTTCTGTATTTTAACGGATTTTTTTTTTTTTTTTTTTTTTTTTTTTACAGTGTATGTCTTAATACAGAAAAGTTCAATAAATCTTTTGTTTAAAGTAGTTCAGGGTCCAGATATTTTAACCTTTCTACTACGCTATTGTTTAATAATCCATAGAAAACCAAGGAAAGCCGAAAAAGTAAATTTATTTTTACATATATCGTTATTTGTTTCCCATTTTAAAAGTTAAAAAAACTATATTCAGGTACTAAAAATGATGATGCTATACAAGTTAAAAATGCAAAAGTAAAGTTATCGTAAAACATTTTGTAAAATTTTATGGTTATTTAATAATGTTTGATTTCGCGGAATAAAAAGACGAAAACAATGCCATTCTCTTTCTCCTTAACAGTAATCGATTATAACCACAAAAGTTTGGGAATGAATAAAAATATCTTCTGTTTTAAGACTCTAAGACCATAAAAGGCTTTAATGATCCTTAAGAAACCAATGACAAAATAATGACCTCATTTATATGACTTGGATGTGTGGGGTTGGAGGAAGTAACTTTTACTTGTCTTTTAAACTGATAGAGTTGAGTGTAATTAAGTTGAAAATTCCCCACGGGCGCTCTGATTCAACAAAAGCTAAAAGATAATTTACTCATAAAACAAACTAATATGACACATACATTTCTTTTTTATAAATTTATGGTTCAGTTTTCTTTTTGACACATTGTTGAATATTAGAGCAAATGCGAATAGCTGCCGGCTCAAAATGATAAAAAGAGATTTGAATAAGTGTTTTTTTTTTTAAGAACGATATTTGTATCGTGCGAAAAATTTACAGGGTGTCTCAAAAATACGGGTGTGAAATTTGAGGAGCGCCCTGATTGAACAAAAGCTAAAAGATAATTTACTCATGAAACAAACTAATATGGCGCATACATTTCTTTATATAAATTTATGCTACAGTTTTCTTTTTGACACATTGTTGAGTATTAGAGAAAATGCAAATAACAATCTGCTCAAATTGATAAAAAGAGATTTTAATAAGTAGCTATTTAAGAATGATATTCGTATCTTACTGAAAATTTACGTGTTGTCTCAGAAATCCAGGCATGAAATTTGAGGATTGCTCTGATTCAGCAAAAGGTAAAAGTAATTTATTCATAAAACAAACTAATATGACACATACATTTCTTTTTAGAAATTTATGTTTCAGTTTTCATTTTAACACATTGTTGAATATTTGAGCAAATGTGAATAACTACCGGCTCAAAACGATAAAAAGAGATTTTAATTAGGTTTTTAAAAACGATGTTTGTGTTCTGCTGAAAATTTACAGAATGTCTCAAAAATACAGGTATCAAATTTGAGGAGCGCTCTGATTCAACAAAAGCTAAAATACAATTTACTCATAAAACAAACTAATATGACCCATACATTTCTTTTTATAAATTTATGTTTCAGTTTTCTTTTTGACACATTGTTGAATAATAGAGCAAATCTGAAAAACTACCAGCTCAAAACGATAAAAAGATATTTAAATAAGTAACTTTTTAAGAACGATATTTGTGTCCTACTGAAAATTTACAGGGCGTCCCAGAAATATAGGTATGAAATTTTATTAGACGTAAAATATATTACAATAGCAACAACAACAAATTATATTGCAAAATAGGGTCGCAATCTTTTCCTTTTCTTTCATCAAAAATACAGAGCGTCTTACTTTAATCGGGCATCCAATTTCTTATCCATAACTTTATAAATAATGAAAATATTTTAACAAACTTTGCTGCAGACCCATATTCCTTTGTGTAAAATGTAAAGGTATCCCAATAAATAGTAGGTGGATATTCCCCGCGTTTAAATATTGCTGATCTAGATGCACCATAAATTCATAGGTCGAAATGCAATATTCCACCTTGATTCAATCACAAATTACACAATATGAAATTAAAAACGTTTTCTGTTTACTTAAAAGGTGACAGATAATAATTCTACAGATTTTACAGGTTTAAAATATACATTTTAGTTAAATTTCCGCGTACTTTCGGTCTCCAATCCCGCAGCCATCATTAGGGAATATTTTCATTAATTTTCATTTCAAATATGTCACTTTGTTTGAAATGGGAGAGTCTATAATTCTTAGGATAGCTAGAAGTAGAAGTAGTAGTACTCTGGATTAAACTTTTGTATGGGAAAAATATTTAATTCCTAGTTCATAATTTCATTCACATATGTGAACAAAGTGACGTATTAAAATGAATAAATCGGAAGTTAAATATTTTTCCTATACAAAAGTTTAATCCAGAGTACTACTACTTCTACTTCCAGCTACCTTAAGAATTACAGACTCTCCTATTTCAAACGAAGTGACGTATTTCATATTTATAGAACGGCAATTAATGAAAATATTCCTTGACAATGGCTGCGGGTTTTGCAGACCGCAAGGGCTAGGAAATTTAAATAAAATGTATATTTTAAAATTTTAACATGCGTGCTATTATTATCTGTCACCTTTTTAGTAAACATAAAACGTTTTAAAGTTAATATTGTGTAATATGTAGCTGCACCATAGTTCATCAGAATGTAATTCAAATTACATACAGAGTCACTGATCGAATTACTATGTTCTTCCAGCCCCTTTTGCAATATCATCATGTTTCACATTATGTCACATAAGTCTGTTGAAAAATTAGTTAAAATACCTTTATTTATTCTTCCAAGAGAAATGTACTTCAGATGCTAATTTTTTTAACTATTGAATGTTACCAGATTTTACAATCAAATTTATCTAGGAATAAATAAAAGCTTTTCTTCGGGTACATTTTAAAAGCAAAATTTTATTCCAGAATTCTGATTCAGTTTGGCAGTTTGGGATTCAAATTGATGGTTTGTTCTTGAGAACAACTGAAAAAAAAAACGAAGAAAGTAAAGAATTCTTGTGTATTTCACGACAAATTACATGACAGTTTTTACTGTTTAAAAACTCAAAAGGTTAATCTGGAACAAAAACAAGAAATTTTACGAAATAAAAGAGATATTTTCTGTGTTTAAAAATTGGACGCGGTTCAAAATTTTGCATCTAATTTCACATGCAAAACTAATATCAGATGTGTTCTGATTTAGTTTCGATGTGCTCGGAATTGCCAACTAACAAATTGGAAACAAGTGGGTAAGTGTGATCACAGATCGCACAAAGGGTTTCATTTACTATCTCTTTTAAAGCACTTTATCCTTAAATTAATAAATCAAAATCGTTAATCTATAAATATTGAATCCTTACATAAATGGCAGCACCATTGCATTTAATTAAAAAATAATTAGAAAAATATTTTTAAATCAAATGTTTAAAAAAATTTAAAAAAAAAATAAAATAAAATTCGAATATTTTTAAATTCAACAATTTCAAAAATTTAACGCAGCCATAAATCAAATACAGTAGCCGCTCGATTTTACGAACCTCTTTTTTACGAATTACTCGTTTTTACGAACTGATGTACTGGTCCCAACCAGCATACCATTGAACTAATATCACTCCCGTTTACGAACTTTCGATTTTACGAACACATTTTATGAGTCCCATCGAGTTCGTAAAATCGAGCGTCTACTGTATAAAAATTTTTAAAGCAAAAAATTGTTTAAAATATATTTAAAATGCTCAAATAATCCATATTAATTGTTTGACTTTCCAGATATTCACTAGATGGCGCCAAAAAAAAGGATGTTGACATTTATTAAAATTCGAAATAAAAAAAAAAAAACCTTTCAAAAGCTGCCCTATTATTTCCAAAAACCCTTTAAAAGTTGTCCTATTATTTAAAAAAAATGGCCGGTAGAATGGCAGCAGTAACCAAAAATATTAGTTCAAGAATGAAATTCCATATTTTCTGTCTGTGTCTGAAAAAATAAAAAATAAAATAAAAAAATACCGCTGCGTTAAAAAAATAAAAATAAAACTAGTCTTTAATATTGCCAAGAAAAGGAATTTTCTTTTAATTAAATCCATCTGAAAATGAAGTGTAATAATAAAATCAAAATTTTGAAGTCCGGCTGAGAGCTTTGAACCCACGATCTACGGCGGGTGATACATCTGCGTTACCTCGACGCCATCGGTTCTCGGAGACATTTGCTGAATTTAAGATTATATTTTGAAATCGAAAAAGAACGAATTCGCTTAATTAAAATAATGTAAGGATTTTTCAAAATTTTATGATTTTGGGATGGTTTGGGGGTATTTATGTAAAAAGAAATCAAGTCTGTAACTTAAATACTTTCCGAGTACGAGTCTGTGACAAACAGACGGAGAAGCGAGACTACAAGGGTTTCGTGAATTGAACGAAACCCTAAAAAGAGCATTCCAGTTCTGCTCCCACGGAAGTCAATATATCATATCACTGTGTTGCAGAGAAGGTGTTTCTTCAAACATTGATTGTTAAGCTGAAATCTAAAACTAAAGAACGTCAAGCTCGAGTTCTGATTGATAGTGGACAACAGACGTTTTTAATCCTGAAACGTACTGCTGAAAATCTGGGCCTAGAGTCAATAGAAAAAAAAAAGAGTTTCATACATTCTTTGTTTGGGCTTTTCGAAGTAAAACCCTGATTGGAAAAATTTCTCATGATACAGATGATTGGTATACATAATGTACCACTGCCTATGAAAAGGTTAATGTTAAATCTAAGAACAAAAATCTATGTTTCGATTTGAGTGAGACGCATTCTATTTTTAATTGAATGAATGTATTGTGGAATCAGTTCCCAATACAAAAATTCTTTGTTGTGATGTATTATAACCTAAATGTTTGCACCTATGTTTGTGAGACACCTTATATATACAGAAACAGATCCGCAGTTCTATAGATCATTACAAGAAACATTCCAACTTTAAATGAATTAAAAAGAGAGCAGATTCTGAATTCAACTGGTAGATAATTTTAAAAATGTTGTTGAAAACATTTAATAATGGGGGCACTATTTCCATTATAGTCATTCAAAAATCGTCAGGATCTGATTTTGATTATTTTACTGCTTATAATATTGATTATAATAAGCATTTGGATATTAAATAAAAATACTCTGACTGCTGATAAATTTTAAAATAATTTGCGCTGATCCATTATTAAAATCATTACCATAACTTATGGGATGTTTTAGAAAATATTCCCTAAATTTCAAATTTATGAATTTATGAATTATAATAAATAAAAAAAAGATAGAATAAGTGACGTAATATATATTTATCAGATAGCTCATGAATTTTGTATGTAGTAATTTAAAAATAATTCAATTTTTCGTCAATAGATGGCAATAGGTGGCACTGTAATATCTCAAACAGTAATCATTCTAAAACAAACATTTAAAACTGCATGAAAAGTCACCTTAGTTCTTTCTTTCTATTTTAATGAACTACAGATAGGTGAAATAATCATGTAATCTATTGAATAATCTCATAATCTATTGACGAAAAGTGTATCTATTTTTTAAATTACTATATAGATAATTTATGAGTTACCCGATAAACATGTCACTTATTTCAATTTAATATTTAATATAATTAATGAATTTTTAAATTATAAAATTAAGGAATACCTTCGGAACCATCATGTAAAGAGTTTTATTATAAAATTTTACAAGATAATTTATATGTATAATATATTACGAAATAATGTTATTTATTATTCAGTTTCTGAATTCATTATTAGTAAAAATAATTGCCTGAACCGGAATGCAGTATCTGTTAATGTTAATTTTTAAGCACCGTGAATTTGAAATGCGTCAACATTAAAAAATGTCCAGTGTTAATGATAAAAAAATTATAAATAACTTTCTCTAAGATTTAATCTTTAATAAAATTCATTCTATGAATAAAGTAATAAAGTATCTAAGTTCTATTGTAAAAACGGAAATATAAAATCTTTAAGGGGTCTCAGGACTCTTAAAATTGGAAAAAAAAGAAAAAAAAAAGACCATATTCAACATTTAATATCTTAAAATGTATTTCATTTAAAGACACAATTTTAATTGGAATAAAATATATAAGTATGTTCTTTCATTTCATGTATTTAAAAAATTATAAGATGCAGAATTAGCATTTACAGGAGGCTCCAAACTGTTAGACATTTGACGAGCAAAAAATCCGCATAACAGCTTACGCACATGATTACAAAATAAGTATTGCAACTAGAATGAAAATTTTGGTGCCTACTTATACTTCAGATTGTAATAATTACCCTGAATAAATTTGTATTTAAAGCTTTTTTATATTTTTAATACAAAGTTGTATTTAGCTAATGCAAAATTAAGAAAATTTCAACAGTATAATCACCTAAAAAATATTGTTTTGAACAATAAAAAGAAAATTTTAGGTTCACTTTATGCAGACTAACATAAAACATATGTTTTGAAAATTTCATGAAAATATATTCATAAGTTTTTGAGATATCGTGCGCGTTATGCCCAAAAACGTCATTTGGAGAAAAAGGGCATCAAAGTTTCCGAAACGACGCTTCAGCTATTGAATGTGTATAAATGTAAAGGCCATAACTTCAGTTCTAATAGGAATTTCAAGGAAACAATTATATCAATATGTTCAGAAAAGATAAGAGTTTAACATCTAAAAAAAAAATTAAAATTTCGAAAATTTTAAAGCTTTAAGAGTCCTGAGACCCTTTAAAATTATTATAAGTGATAGATTATTAAGTATTACAGGTTTTCATTAAAAACATTTTTATTTTAAAAGAATTATGTTTTAACTATTATTCTAATATTATTCTTAGACTACTTCGAATCATTTTCAACTTTGGTGAGGACAGGAGTATTTTACCAAATGTTAGAAAGCAAGCTTAAATTTACGGTCATATAAACAGAACTAAAACAACTAAATGTTACTAACAATATTGAACTAGTCTGAAAAATATTTACAAATATTAAATTAATCGGAGTAAGATTGATCTAATAATATTAAAACAATTCTATTAGTAAATTGATAAATTTCTGTAGAAATGGGATTATAAAACCATTTAAATTACTATAAATGGTAGAGTATTATGTATTTCAGTTTTTCATGATAGACCCCTTTTACTTTATAAATATTATGTTTTTAAGAGAATATTATAAATTCATTGTTCAACTTCTGTGAGAATAGAGATATTTTATGGAAAGTTAACGCGCAAGCATAAATTTAATTCTAGATAATATTTACTACAATTTCAACAATTTACAATTAGAATTACAGTTAACAAACTACAATTTTAACAATTAACTTAAAATTACTAGAATATTTAATAGAATATCCAGCATACTTGTAAAATGCTTGCAAAGATTAAAATAAAAATCTTCGAGATGAATTTTTTAAATGGAAATCTTAAAGAATCGATATAATACGAAAATAATGAGCGTCGTGGATGTAAGGTTATTAGTATTTTTTTTAAATCACATTTTAGTGATTAAAACTATCTATTTAAATGTTAAGAAGACAAACTGAACTTTTAGAAGACTGCAGTATTTCTAATATTAAAGCATTAGGCAGAATCTAATATTAATGAATTAGCAGAATCACTGACACATGGATAAGAGAAATACTTAGTCGTAAGACCTTTCAATATGGCAAACAGAAAAATATTGACGAATATAACACTGGACTCTGTCTGGGAGTCCGAAAAACTTTCAAAAATCTCTTTAACAAAAATTTCTTTAGCATATTGCTATGCGCATGCCCTTAAAGAATTTCAGATATTGGTTGATAATACACAAGCATAATTATCTGAATTTCAAATGTGGTTCTGTTGAAAGTATCTGAAACGCATATTACATTAATCCATGGGTGTCAAACTGTGGCCCGCCGGATACCACTAAAATTATACAGAAAAAGTCGACTTCTTGGACCGCAGAGATTCGATGATTAGATAAGGCAATGATTTCTATAAAAATTTTAGTGGTATCCGGCGGGCCACAGTTTGACACCCCTGCATTAATCGAAACAGATATAAACGCGACCCAAAATGGACTTAAATGCGTGATCCAAAAGCAACTCATACATTCAATATTTCCATCAGGCAACATAGAAAATGAGTCACTGTGGTGTCACGATGATGTCACGATGCTGTCATGGTGACGTAACAGTGAAGTTGATATGATCTATTTTATGACAAGGTGTAAATGATTTACATTTTGATTACCTTGCTTCAGGGTAAAACCGATGACTTCAAAGTTACTTCACAGTAGAGTCACGAAGTGATGGTCATACGAGAGTCCTAATGTGACAAATTTGAAGTATCACATTTTTGTCATCGCTGTAGCTGTGAAACTTGTAAGTGCTTGTGTCGTCACATCAATTAACTACGCAATTAGAGTGCGAATCGGCTTAAATAATTTTTTAATATTTAATTCGGTTTAAAGGAATATATTATGTCAAAATGTTTTACATTTCAAACAAATATATTGGAGAAAACATTTTTTCCTTTCATAAATAAATAAAGTTTTTTTAATAAAACAGTGAAACTATTATTCAATGTTTATCTTATTATCATTTATAAATTTTGTGATGGTTATTTATAGCAAACGCATTCAAACATTTTAAGCATATCTTTTTTTTTTTTTTTTTTTTTTTTTTTTTTTTTTTTTTAGTTGACAGTCTATCACAAGATAAAAATAGAAGAAAACATGCGAAAAGAATCATTATATCAAAATCATGAATGTATATTATATATATTTTTGTATTGTCGGAAATAATAGGATGAATTCCTTTTCCAAGCTTCCGAGTTTCTTTTGTAGGTTAACGTGTAGTTAAGGCATCATGAAAAACATATGCTGCTTTCAACACACTTTCAAACATTTATCTTTTCTCTGCTTTCAACTTTCCATTGTTAGAAAATTCGTATTTTTTGTGTTTCATCCGACGTATTTTTTACACAAATCGTATCTCTGACTGAATCTATAGAATACGGATAGTTTTAGAAATAATCAGTGTATGTTTAGAGATATTTATTGCCGAAACGTCAGTGAAGGCTTACTGTGGAGACTCGAAATTTTTTGGTTTCCATCTGTTTGTTTGTTTGTTTGTTTGTTAGTCTGTCTGTCCCACGATAACTGCCGTAAAAAGCATCCGATTAGCTTGAAATTAAGATGTATATTGGTGAGCTCCCCGGATTTAGCTGTATAGTTTTGGGTTAAATTTGGTTCATTCGTTCGGAATATATACAACATTTTATTTTGTGACATAATGCTTTTCTATGGGAAGTCAGACGATTTTCAAATTTTCATTTGTTGAAAGAAATCGCTCATATGAATAATAGATTTAAATGGTAAATTTTGGATGCTGAAATTTTTAAATAAGAGCATTAAATTATTGCTTTTAGTTTGCAATTTTGTCAAAACATTTGTCAGAGCTTTTAAATTAGGTGTATAACTTATGATGGAATTTTATACATGTGTTCGAATAATATAAAACATTTTATTTTATGAATTTACTTATATTTCATTTAACCGTTGCGTAGCAACTATATCTCATCTAAAAATATCATAAATGTGAAAGTATGTATAGTTTTTTAAGTCAAATCAAAGTTAAAAGGAATGAATTAATGAATGCCTTTGTATAGATATCTGCATATAGATTGATTTAAACGCAGAAATGAAAATAGTATTTATATACTATATAGAATAATATTTTTATTTATGTATTCAACTATTTTGATTATAAATGAAAAAGTTCGTTATTTTCATACAGAATAAACTGACATTAGTCTATTAAACTTTATAAACTTTGAACTATTATTTTTTTAACACAATCAAACTGATTGGTAAAGTTATCATACGAATTTGAATATTTCCAACTGAGCGAAAAAATGCCCAGGCCGGGAATCGAACCCAGATCCTTGGCTTACAAGGCCAATGCTTTTCCGTTTAAGCTAACTGGGCCGACAACCAGCCAGCATATTTCGCCCAGATAACCTTATTAGTAGAACATCTGGTCTGTCATGTAGACAGCTCAACAGAATAAACCGCAGGTAAAGGAACTCCATATATCCAACATATATCCACGTATCCATCGTTTATATGGAGTTCCTTTACCTGCGGTTTATTCTGTTGAGCTGTCTACATGACAGACCAGATGTTCTACCAATAAGGTTATCTGGGCGAAATATGCTGGCTGGTTGTCGGCCCAGTTAGCTTAAACGGAAAAGCATTGGCCTTGTAAGCCAAGGATCTGGGTTCGACTCCCGGCCTGGGCATTTTTTCGCTCAGTTGGAAATATTCAAATTCGTATTTTATAAACTTTATTGTTGCCAAAAAAAAAAAAAAAAAGGAATAACAATTTCTCCCAAAGAGTTAATTTTAATTTGTAAGATTTTCACGTGCAAAAGGAAAATGGAATAAGCAAATTACAAATAATAAAAAAGATAAATAGGACAGGAATGAATACATATAAACATTTCACACCAAATACCACCCAAAATAATTTTTGTAGTGGTATTTTCCCAACACTACGAAGAAAGATTCCTCGATTTACACGATTTTACTTGGCCTTCCTTTTCTCATTGGATGCGATTTCATTTTCGCAATTGTGTATATTAATTGGCACAAAATTTTACATTTTTATGACAGAGGTATATGTAAGGCCATACAAATAAAAAATTCCGTATTGTCTCCTATAAAATGTGATAAAGTGTTGGTTAACTATATATGTTTCTATTAAGAAGAGCAGAGCTGCCAAGCCTCCGGCGTTCTGGATACCAGTATTTTAATACAAAAAATGTTACTTTATTTAATTGAAACATTTGCGCGATTTAAAAGAACAACATTTTGTGTAAGGTAATAGTGTTGTGCAAAAAGCCGGAGACTTGTCATGTCTGGTGGAGAGTGAAATGTTTTATTTAATGCATTTATCTCTATTTTAATGCTACGCGAACAACCTCCCGTGTAACAGCTTGTAGAGTGTAAAATAAATTAAATTATTAAAATAATCCATATTACGAAAAATGAAATAAAATGCCCGGCTAAGGGAAATAAAAGGTTAGTTAACCTTTCGTAATTTGACCTGAACACAGGTGTGCGTCAAATTTCAACGGAGTTTGTAACATCACGATTTTAAATTAAATGTGGATACTATTAAAAGGCTATCACAAAAAATACTTAACGGCGCCAAATCACGTTTATCTATTTAGTCAATTGAAAGTGGACACGATGATGAATTATTAACCGTTAGGTTTAGAAGTCCCCCTACTTTAGGGTGATTTTAGTAAGTTAATGCTATCGAGTACATTTTTAGATATTTAGATTAGATCTTAGATATAAATATTGCAGAATGGTAATCAAAATTATTTTTTGGAAACAAAAATTATAAAGGTATGAGATTTCTAAATTAGATGTCTCAGTTTACATTTCCAAAAGTTCTTTATCCATTAGATACAGGTGTTTGTGATTAGCAGGTAAGTAAATACTGCTGTATGGATATTAGGATAACGTAAAATGCTTGACCAAATTGTTGCTTATCCTTATAAATCACAGTGTAAAAAGGAATCAAAGATATAAGATAATCGTTAACTCAATCAATAGAAAATTACAAATGCAAAATAAATTACACAACGGGGGGTTCAGGGGGGCGCCCCCTGAAGAAATTTGCTTTATTATCTAAAAATTACTAGAATAAGTAGCTCGGGAGAATTTCAGAATATCATTACAAAACAACGTGTTTAATTTAACGCTTCTAATGTTTGAAACCATCGAAATATTTTTTTTTCCTTTTATAAATGTTTGTGTAATTTAAAAAGTTCAAATTTTGTTTTTGTAGAAAGATTAATATTACGCAAAGTTTGCTAAAAACAATAAGTTGCAGAGATGACGTTGAGGCTCTTGATCTTCAGATTTACTAGTTTTATTAAAGATAGCGACCTTAACATTCTTTTCTTCAGAAGTATGAACAGTTGTAATGCATGTAAAAAAAGATAATTTTAAGAATTGACATAATTACCCTGTTTAATGTTCACTCTGGAAATAAAAGGAACTTTTCTAGACACTAAAAATTATCGGAGCAGGAAATGAGCAATAATGCAGCTGAAAAGGATATTGTTTCAGCTGAAAATCTACTTGTATGGAATATAGTAGATGTTGAAAAAAATAAATATTTAGGTTTTATAAATAAATTAGAATTATTTTCAAGTGATTTAATGAATTATAAATGACAAATACAATTAAATTGTACAAGATTTAATAATGCACTACGTTTTTGCTTTTATACAATGCCCTATTACTGAACAGAATTTAATTTCACCATCAATAAATTTCCAACATAATCAACTTTTAAGCAAATTTAATGGTTAATTTCTTTCAGTGAAATTTAGTAGAAAACTCGCTTCACTTCTACTCAGGGCCTACTCCAGGCACAATACTCACGTGACTTTGGCCTACAGGTTACTGGAGGCGAGTGAAATGATGAAATTCGAGTGTTTTAATCTGAAAATTTATATTTTCTACTTCTTCACAATACATAATAACTAAGTGATTTAAGAATATTTCCAATAAAATAACACTGATCGGCACCAAAATCCTCTCTGTAAAAATAATAGATTATTCTTATAGATTTCACTCTACTAAATAAAAATATGGTAACGAAATTACTGTATCACTTACCATTCTTTTGGTAAGACAGCTTGCTTTTAAAATTAAGGCATTTTATATCTTGCTAAAACATAAGTGGGAATTTTGTAAACCATAAAATTTAGATAATAATATGTAAATCACGTGTAAATAAATGTATGAATAGGATTACTTGAGTTACAAAAACATAAGGAATGAAAATATATTAGTGGGAAGCAAATCATAAATTTGGACAAGAAAGAGGAGAGGGCATAAAAAATGCACGATTCAAATATCAACAAACTAGATTTTCATTCTACATTTGATCAATTTAATATCTAAGACAGTGAACGCACTTTTTTCGTGATTTCAATTTTATCTAGCATTGCAAATTAAAATTAATAATCCTTCATTATTTGTTTTTATTAAAAACTATTTCGCGGAAAAATGGTTCATGCTGGAGCAATTTGGATAACATATTTAGAATTAGGAATATTAAATCTGTACACTTTACATATTTAGTTTGCAGGGAGAAAAAATTTTAATATTTTTGCCGCCAAGTGTGATTTATGTAGTCATTCCCTTGAAATTACTACAAAATGAAGGATAAAAGCTCATTTGAATAAGCCTCTTTTATATGCGATCTTACTCATCCAAGTAAGAGATCTCGTGCAACATCTCGTTAACGAGATTTTGTATGATAATGTATCATAAACAGAAATGACAAAAAATGAAATTTTTCCTTTTAATGGTTGGGAATATACTCCTTAATACATAATTATTAAAGAATTATTTACTGGATCTGGGAGAAATACTTTGACAATTTTTTTCATCTTAATTTAATATGCGTTTTTAAGTAAAAAAATAGAATAAAATTTTAAGTCTACTGCAGTGGTACAGTCGTGGAAAAAAAAAGTAACCACCCCTTACTAACTCTGCAAAAAATTATCGTAGAAGAAAGTTACTGGTACCACACGATGGGTAATAAAGTGTACTTTTAAATGATGTATATAAAATTTGTTTAGGGGCCATCTACATATTAAAACGAACCATAAATTTGGTTTTTTCTATAGCAGTACACAATTATGACAATGTAAATGAACTCTACACTCTTCAATTAGCTTAAAAACAATTTTTTATGCAATTCGTACAATAAGTTTCCGAGAAATTAATTATTTTAAAACGAGCGTATTTTAGGGGTTGTATCCAAATTGAAGTTCGGTACTCGATTGTTGACCGAGAGAGCCCCCTTCTTGATCAAGGGATCATAAGCGCCATTTAAGCAGTCATTGAAGACTTCTAGGTTACAGGACAGCATAAGAAATTTCAATATATCTAGTTACTTCTATCATAGACCATCCATAGACCATCCATAGACCACCTCTTAAACCATCATTTTGCCGTTTTTTAAGCATAATTGAAAACTGCTTGGAAGAAAAATGCGAAATTTTGGATTTCAATAAAGTAGCTTTTAATAAATCTAAATCCATCAAAAAAATTGTAGGTTGCAATTCATAATTTTTTCGGATATTAATTTCAAAATTCATAATTCATATCATAAAATTATAAAAATTGCAAATTCAACGTATTTATGTTTGGGTATTTAAGTATTATTGCGACACAAAAATTAGCACATTAGGAGTATAATTTCAGGAGATATTAATAAAAATATGAAAATGTAATTTAACATTAGAAGCGCTAAGTTTTGAATGTTTATAATTCAAAACTTCTCATTCAAATGACTTGAAATTTGGTGTCTAGGCATAGTTTGAAACGAAGTTTTGAAATATCTTGTTAAAATTGAGTATTGCCATTGAAAAAAAAGGAAGTTTGGGTTCGTTTTAATATGTAGATGGCCCCTAAGCAAATGTTATATACATCATTTAAAAGTAGACTTTATTTTCAATCGTTCGGAGCCAGTAAATTTCTTCTACGATAATTTGTTGAGGATTTAATATGGAGCGTTTACTTATTTTTTTCACGACTGTACTTAACCTTTTTCGGGGCGAGTCTCAACTAAGCACCTTTACAATCCCCTTACCCCGCCCCCTCTCTGTAAAATATAGTATTTATTACATAAAAAGTGAACTCTTATTCTCTTGGAAGAAGCTTAAATAAGCCCTAGCTATGATAAGCCCTTTCACATTCTTTAAGTAATCAAAAGGATAAAATTTTTGTTACAAATATGCTTTAAAGATATGTTTTAAGAGCCATTATTTTGGAAAATCAGACAAGTGCGATAGTTGTATTTTTTGTTTTGCTTGATTTTTTTTATGTGGAAGTAGATCACATTTTATGAATAATGTGCAATTTTGAAGCCCTGAAAAAATTTTTCCTTCACTGTAAAAAATGTCAAAGTTCAAGGTTGTGTCAGCCATTTTTCATGAAAAGTGAAATGCGAGTATGTTTGCAGTGCTAAAGCTTGGGAAAGCAACGACATCCCAAAATTCTTTTGTGGTGAAATATTAGTATAACACTACCTGCTTAGTAGACTGTATTCGTTTCCATGGGGCATTGTTATTTTACATTGTTATGTTGCCTCAAAATGCAATGAAAATGACGTTTTTGCCCGTTTTCCGCACGTATTTTCTTATTTAAGCAATAGTACCCCAAACTTTTTCTTATAGAATATCAAAGTCTACTACTAGGACAAGCTAAATAATATAAAACTTTACCGGAATATTGCTGCTGTTAGCAGGAATAGTCTGTTAAATATTCAAAAATTTCAAAATAGGCAGCATTTCAATTAGTCTTTTCTCAAAACAGCATCACGGTTCAATAAAACAAAATATATCACGTAGTAGTTGGAAGTATGTACAAACACATGGAAAAGAAAAAAAGTGGGGTCTCGTCATATTTTTATTAAAAAAAAAATGTCAAAAGTCACAAAAAAGACTGTCATTTATCATACTTTTTCCCTATCAGAAAACGAAACATCCCGTTTCTCTTTCGGTTAGCTATGTTTTTTCCCTATGAGAAAATGGAATATCCCTTTTTCTTTCCCCTTCCTTGTTCTAAATGGAAAAAAAGGGAAATTTAAACGGGATATTTTGACTGTGAATTTTTGTAAATTTTGTTATTTAAAAAAAAAAAATATGAAGAGGCCCCACTTTTTTTTCTTTTCCATGTGTTTGTACATACTTCCAACTACTACTTGATATATTTTGTTTTATTGAACCGTGATGCTGTTTTGAGAAAAGACTAATTAAAATGCTGCATATTTTGAAATTTTTGAATATTTAACAGACTATTCCTGCTAACAGCAGCAATAATCCGGTAAAGTTTTATATTATTTAGCTTGTCCTAGTAGTACACTTTGATATTCTATAAGAAAAAGTTTGGGGTACTATTGCTTAAATAAGAAAATACGTGCGGAAAACGGACAAAAACGTCATTTTCATTGCATTTTGAGGCAACATAACAATGTAAAATAACAATGCCCCATGGAAACGAATACAGGTACTGGTACTAAGTAGGTAGTGTTATACTAATATTTCATCACAAAAGAATTTTGGGATGTCGTTGCTTTCCCAAGCTTTAGCACTGCAAACATACTCGCATTTCACTTTTCATGAAAAATGACGGTCACAACCTTGAACTTTGACATTTTCTACAGGGAAGAGGCTTCAAAATTGCACATTATTCATTAAATGTGATCTACTTCAACATAAAAAAATATCAAGCAAAACAAAAAATACAACAATCGCACTTGTCTGATTTTCAAAATAATGGCTCTTAAAGAGGGGTGCCAAAAAAGGTGCTTGGACCTTATACTTATAAAGTAGAACCCGCCGAACTTCGACAAAGGAAAATGTTTAAGAAGGAACTGTTTCATTGATTTATAATAAACCTGCAAAATTAGTTACAATAGAAAATCATCTTAAATTGGTTTATCTAACTCTCAAAGAAGTATTATTTTAACCTACAATTTACAAAATATTACTTTTATAAAACTCATTTGTCCAGGGGTCGCATTCTACAGGGAAAATTTTATTGTTCTTACCACTACAGTGAAACCTCCCTGTGCGGACCACCTCCCTGAACGAACATTTTTTCATGGAAGAAATTTATTCCCATAGGCTCAATACTAATTTTACCTCTATTCAGAGACCGCCCCAGTTGAACTCCTTTCATGAAGGATCAATTTCTTTGAAGAAAATGAAACAAACTCCGTTTTTTCCTGGTCGGTTGAAGAAGGTTTTATTAGAATAATAATCCGAAGAGCGCATTATTCATCAAACTTCTAAACTAAGTTTATAATTTTTATTTATTCCGGTAACTTTTAAGTGTTTAAACCCCTTTGTGCCTTTTTAGGCAATGAATTTAAATCTGATGGCAAATTAAGGATGACGGTCAATAAAGCACCCTATTTTGTCAGGAAACTCTAAAAGAAATAGACAAATTGATGAAATCGCCATAATTTGTTCCCGTCCCCCCCCCCCCCCCAAAAAAAAAAAAAATTGCATTTATTTACCGAACTTTGAAAGGACTTGGAAATAAAAGTTATAGAAGATAAAACCGTAAAATCAAAGCAAACGTCAATGTATTCATTTTTCAAACTCTGCACTAATTAATTTATGTAATTAAGTTTTGTTTGATACTTAAATTTTCATATTTTTACCTAATGTAAAAAATAAATATTTAGTAATATTAATTGTTACCTTTTTTCAACAATTAAAATCTAGATTTAAACATGACCTCCATTAAGAGACCACCTCTCGGAGCGACCAATTTTTATTGGACTGGAACGTGGTTCCTTTAGGGAGGTTTTACTGTATTGTGAAAATAATATCTTCATAGAACCTTTCTAAAGCATATTTTAATTAAAAAAATATGAAGAATATTGATAGGAACAATAAAATTTCCCGTATGGAATACGACCCCTGGTTGTCTGAATTATTAAAATTAAACTTTAATTGCACATGTAATCAGTAAAATGTAATAAAAAACATTTATTATGCTGAAGTTGTCAAATAAGTCTCTTATACTTCGTTTTCCCGAATCAAAAATATAAAATTTATTCTAATTTGCTACAATCAGACATTTTTCCATGTAAAATCTAAACATGACATCATTTTCACCTTCTCATAATCCACATATGTACTTCTCATATCCGTATTCACCATATTTAGAAAAATGGTATTTTAATTTGATCATTTTAAATTCATTTTTTAACTTATCTCAAAACTTGAAGTCACGATTGTCAACAACTTATTTACATGTGAATGTGAACAGTCGCACTTTTAACTTCAGATGCTAATCTCAATACCGAAGAGTAAAAATTGCAGTAATTTATGTTTTTTAGACGCATTTGTGTTAAAAAGTTTAGTATTATCTAAGAGATTCATCGTTTTCTTTTAAATATAATGCCATTTTCATGTACTTAAGCCTTTTGCCTAGTGTCTCAAAATTAGTATCAGCATTCGTGCAGAAGAAAAAAAAATATGGAAAATTTATAAGGAAAAATGCGTGTTTTAAAAAGCAGTATGTCATTTCCCCTTCAAAATATTTTGGTGCAATATGTCCCTAATGGGATTTTGCGCCACTTAACCCTATACAACAAAATTTAAATCACAGAAAAATAAAATTTTAATCAGAAAATGGTATGAATAAAGATAAATAAATCTCATTATTCTCTCAATTCTGCAATAATGAAAGCTTTCTAATTACGATCATTTTGAAGAAATTTCATGAAATATTTTTTAAATTAAAATATTAAAGCGGGGATGTTAAAAAAACGGCTAGTGCGGGCACATATACAAATGAACATCTTTTAATTAAAAGAATATTAGTAAAATTGGTTCAGTAGAAAGCTCAGGGCAGATGATTAAAAAACAGCCTTATGTAATAAAATTATAGTAGAATGTCTTAAAAAACAGAAGTAAAATTTTATTACTCAAGAGAATTTTAGACAAAAACATGGGGAACCTGATATTATTTTAAACCTCAAATGATTGTCAAGATCCCCATTCTTTGCTTGCGGTTTGCTCTACGAAGTGAATTTATCCAGGCGATAATCATCAAGTTCTTTAATATATGTCACTATTTTTTGAACAAAGGCTTCCAAACTGAGCATTCACATTGTATGTCACTACTCTTCTATAAAGACACTGTAAAATTTTTGCAAAACATTGTGCTTTATCAGCCTGTGATTTCGATTACTTTATTTTTAAAAGAAGTTTTTTCACCTGTTAAGAAATTCTAAGCAGCTTTGGTGAAATGACGTACTTCTTTCTACAAAACATATTTCAGTTTTAAGAATTAAAAAAACACGTTTTTTATAAAATGACGTCATTTGCATCCGCTAAAGCAGTGCACTTTTATGATCCAGCCTTAAACAACATCTATATAGAGCTTCTAGAATTCTTAAATTTTTGTAGTCAGTCCTACATCTATAGAAAAGTATTTAAATGACATCATTATCGCAGAATAATACACAAACACAACAAAAAGCTATATCGTCATTCAAGAAGCTCGGCTAAATAAAAAAAAATTATAATACTAAATAAAAAATCGGGTATTTAATGTTACATATGCCTTCACTTATTTTTGTTTATAATAGTACTCCATGTTTTATAAGAAATTTTTTTTTTTCAAAATTCGGAAAATATTATTATACACGGATAAATAAAATTACATTCTTTCAGCTTTCTGATACGAAATAAGTAATTGTGAAGGAAAGTCACACAGTTATTTTAAATATGTTTTCGTAAAGCGAAACTGTTCTATCGTTTGAAACATATTTTTGCTATAAACTACGAAACATTTAATTGAAGAATAGGAACGAAGTAAAACCAAAATTCACCGGATTCAGGCGGTATTTTTGACATAGCATGTATTTTAATTTCAATTTTTATGAAGAAATGGCAACAAAAAAGTACAATAATCTACTATTTTCCCTTTACTTTTAATAGAAATGGAGTACTTCTGTTGCCACAATAACAAAATTGGTACTAAAAACTATAAAAAAAATTAATATCTAAAAAATAAATTTGAGATACAGCTTTCAAACAAATTGCATTTAAAAGTACATTTTATTCCTTATACGACAGTATAAAAACTGAAAATGTGCGATGTGTAGAAGTTTAAAAATTTTCAGTAGCGTAAATTGCAAAACAAAAATTCATTTCAAATTTGAAAGTGTTGCCATTTGCAGAATGACGTATGCGTTACGCACAGATATGTTTGTCCTTTATCATATAGATAGACACAGTCGAACTCTTCATAACCAGCTAAGATTTGATGAGAATTCAATTTTTAAGTGCAGAAGAAAAGTATTACGGGGATTAAGTTGTTATAAGGGAAACTCGGATAATACGAAATATTTTTTGTAAATTCTCAAGAAAATTAAAGTTTTTCTGATTAAAAAAAAACCCCTTAAATGATAGTACTTTAAGAAATCTATTTAAATTAATAAATGATAAACACGGTTTCTTTAATTATCATCTTTTCATAAAATGATTTCTTATTTATAACTTCAGAATTAAAAGAAAATATTACAGGGAATGCTAAGCTAAAATAAATAATTTGATTTCACAATACCAATGTAAATTGTCATTTATAAAAGAAATGATCCCGTATGTTTTATTATTTTATGTAAATGTAACTTAATTTCTTATGTTCTATTAGATAAAAACGTATACTTGTTTATTTCGCGAACTCTGTTATAAGGAGCAAATAACATTTCGTCGTCCTCCTTATAACCGAATTTGACTGTAATACGGATTGAGAACACCACCTCCCTCAAATGCTCTGCCTAGAAAGTCAAAGTGCCCTAATCGGATCATGTTTATCATAATGGCAAATGTGTTTGCAATATACAGAATTCGTCTCTCATTAAACCCCCTCACTGACAAGCCCGTGTTAATACGTTCACTAAGCTCCAGGTTTCACTGCAATACAAGCAATATTTAAAGCAATATAATTCTATTGATTTAATGTATTTTTAATACATTGAACAATGATTAATACTTTCAAGGATTGCATTCATATTCGTTATTAAGTTTTTTTTATAAAATGTTCAAAGAATCAATTTTTTTAGCATTTAAAACAAAATGCAGAGAAAACAACATTACAATTTTGCCCTTTTCCAAGACAGTCGGAGGGTTTTAAAGGAAATCCAGCTCTCACTTCACTACTTATGAAGTATGCAGTTTCTCATAAATAAGGCAAGCACAAATCTTTAAATTGCTTCATACTAATAAAAAAATACTTTTAAGGTAATCCCACTCAAATCAATGGGACAAAATGTTCAAATATGTTCAATATATGGACTGTATAATGAAACTTCCTTTTTAATAATAATAATAATAAAAAAACAAACAAACAAACAAAAAAACAAAAAAAAAACGATAGGGCAATGCGTTTTATGAAAATGATCTAATAGCAGGAACGCTAATCCTATTTATTTATACAGTAGTTAATATTTCTCATTTTATTATTCATCGAAAATTGATAAGATACATGTTTAACTACAGAGTCAAAAGTCCGTAAAAGATTCGAGATATAAGATCAGTTGCTCATTCTTAATAAAAATTAATTGTAAAACCTTCCCTTTCAGCAAGCAAGCTGTTTTACACTATCTCAAAAAAGGGCAGGGCTTTGAGAACTGAAATTAGCGGGAATACTAATCCTGTTTATACAGAAGTTAACATTTCACGTTTTGTTATTCACGGAAATTTGATAGGCATACGTGCTTAATTTACAGAGTGGAAAATCCGTAAAAGATTAAAGATTTGACATCTGATGACATAAAATATCATATACTTTATAAAAGTCGGTATGACCGCCCACAGACCTTGGTGCATTGTCACTGATATTACAACTGACTTTTATGAGGTCGTAAAATGTAAGCTAGTCCTACCCACGCGATTTTTCCGCACAGTGTTTTGCCCCTTTTTGTGTTCCAGATGGATGACACATGGCATGAGAAAATATTAGACATGTGACATACCAGCTCAAAAGTGTTTTATCCTTTCCGCGTATGTCCTTGACCTAGTGTTAAAAGTAATGTACACAATGTCTGGAAAGTGTATAAAGAGGTATCCATTTCATTAACAGCTTTTGTTACAATTATGCTTTATTTCTCTTCGTTTGTTAAGCGTTATAAAATTTTTGATCCCTAAAAGAAAGGTGTTTAAGGTCCAGATAGATGTATCAATGAATTACTTTCAGTTTCGGCGTTTTTTCGTGTGGTCACGCGGTGTTTTTAATCTTTAACGGCTTTACAAGGAAACTGATGGAAATCCTACAGGAGGGAGAAGTTTCCTTCAAATTCGATCTAATCTTCTTATCTCCTTTTCGTTGCTGAATTTCTCGTCCTTTTGTTAAAAACAACATTTTAGAATGAGAGGGGGAACACTTTTCCTTTCTAAACGCAGATTTACCATGAGCGGCGACATAACCAAATTCAGGGAAGGGCAAAATTTTGTAACATAAATGTCTGTGGTCCACAGCCTTGACTGCTCTTTTCTTTAAATAGGGAATTGAAAAAAGGAAATAAACTAAACTAAGATAATTTTTTGTCAGAATCCTCATTCGAGATTACTTTTAACTGTATCGATCGAAAATGATTAAAATAAATGTAATAAATGAGAAATATTAAAAAATCTAAAAGTGTACTTCTACCGGCTTTTTTCAAAATGGAGAATTGGAATTTTGCCCTTTTTATCTTCTTTTTTTTTTTTGTCAAACGGATTCCATCTCATGAACTCTTTGTTTACGATACCACAAATTCCTACATATATGCAAAAAATAATTTTTTTTTATCGTATCAGTGGATCATTCAGTGGAAGTAAAAGGAATTATATAGCTCGAAAAGCAACAGCAGCAACAATAGCAGCTGCATTATCAGGTGCTTGTGAGCTGTAGAGAAGTTCATGCAGCATTGACTGGGCTATCAGAAATATGCAATAAAGTAAGTTGGATGTGAGGACAATTTCTCCAATTAATATTATAATATATATATATATATATATATATATATATATATATTATAATCAAGATTATAATACTGATCACTTTATTATTAAGAATTATTTTGCAATTACTAGATAGGTGTACTTAAGTGTTTAATCACCCACGAACTATTTACTGAAGACAATAAAAGTATAAAAGTATGTATAATAACCCCTTATAATGAACCAAACTAAGTTAAAAATTGCTAAAAGTGATAAAAAATTACACTTATAAAGATGCAATACCTTTATTTAGACCGGCCATACTCAACCTTTTCATCTCGCGGGCCGCAAACATAAATTTTCGACGTTAGGCGGTCCTCAACACACTTATAAAAGTATTAAAAAACTAATGGATTATTTTTATATTTATAATAACATAAGTAGTATAACAATGCAATATAACAAAGTTAATATTATCACTATGGTTGAACGTTTGTCTCTGTCGGGAGAAATATTACCAAAAAATTTAACACTACTCTTTCCAAATAATAAACTTCGTACTAGATTTCTATTGCAAATGCTGCAGATGGTTGGCAAAATAGTGCTGTAAAATGTTTTCGGAGCCAATTTTTTCGACAAACCTTCAACCCTAAAAAGCAGTATTAGGTAAATAATAAGTATAAAACACAATAACGTAGCAATGCAGAATTTCCAAGATATAATGGGAAAAAAGGAGATTTTCTCTAATAAATCTATCTTTTTCTCAATGAAAGAAAAAAAAAATATTTTTAGAAATATGTAGTGCAAACTTAATTCGGAAAGACGTACGATTAACGCTGAAGATTAAGAAATGCATACATCACTGTAGAACAAATAGGACTACATGCAAACAGAACTTTTGAGTTAGGAAACGGTTTTTAACATAATTTTAAGTTAATTATAAACAAGAGGACAGATTTTATCTTTCCATGAAAATATATAAGACAACGCTTAAGATCTTAAATACTTTTTTATGCGCATTTCAATTAATTTTATACATATGTGTTAATGATTATGTGTCCCGGGCCGCACAAACGACGTCTCCGGGCCACATGCGGACCGCGGGCCGCAGGTTGAGTACAGCTGATTTAGATCGGCATATCTTAGTTAACTTAGTTTCTCAAGATAAGTCAAATTTACTTGAAGTTTGTTTTAGCATATCATTTACTATGTGATGAAGCATTTTACATGTATTTCAAGATAATACGCGTATCAGATATAGGCTTGTGATAAATAAAATAAACGATAGTTAATTATTATAGTACATTATGTTTCTGTTTGGAGATTTTTTTTAAAGATACAAACTTTTTTTTTTTACTATTTATATTCCGTTGTATTTCGGTAATAGAAAATAAATATTTGACATAATTAAAATTTTCTCTGTTTTTTTCCAACTTAATAATTTGTTTCAAAACGGAAAATTCGCTTTAAAAATTGCAGAAAATTTTCCTGATTCAGGGGAAAGTTTTACATAAATTTAGTCTAACTTCATAGATACTAATAATTCTGGAAACCTTTCCTTTACTGTTGAGAAGAACAAATTATTTATGAGAAGAGAAAATGAGAAATTCCAGTAACCCATAGGTGTTAAAAAGAAATAAAATGATTTTTTATAAAATTTATGGGTAGAAGAAAGTGACTCTTTCATTTCAAAAGCGCTTCCATACGCATCAGAAAACTATTGTTTTCAGAAATTGGTGATTGATCAATCCCCAAAATTGCATCGGAAGGTAAACTAAATATTCCCGTAATCCGGAATAAATAGACGATTAAAATGAATTTTGTGACTATTTCTGCTTTTTGAAGAAAAAATTAGGCATTTTTAAAAGTGTTTAAAACTTTTATGAAATATCCTCAAAAATATATAGGAAAGATGTTAAAAATGTATAAAAAATTATTAGCAGACCTTGTGTAATATAATATGCATACGTTATTGATGTACTACTGTATATTTATCGCTACAATCTAAAACTTTTACACATCTTTGTAAGCCTATAAAAAAGAAAAGAAGCAAAAAGAAATATGAAAGTTATGATTGCTGTAGCTCTGTTGGAGTATATTAAAAATTATTTTTATTATCGATAACAGCATACAGAATGACATTAGAGAAAATATGAGAAAATAAAAATTTAAATAAGCAGCGTAGAATCATTATCAGAATTAATCTTCTTATAGAGTTTTTCTAAAAACATTTTCCCAAGATACGTGTGTAGGCGGATACAGCGATGACTAACACGATAATAACTGTAGCCTTGAAAATGCTTAATAAAAAATTCTTTTCTTCAAAAAACTTTTCAAAGTAGTAACATGTTTAATGAATATTTTATGCCTGAATACATTAATTATTTTTCGAAAAGAAGTTACTGTGTGGCTTTTCGTGTTAAAATTTTCGAACTTGTTATGAACTCAGTAAAACTGGAAATAAGGAAGATTGGATGAAAAAGAAAATTAGAATGATATGTAAAAAAAAGTGAAAATACTGCTCTTTGTATAGTAAAATGTAAATTTGAAAAAATATAAAGGGAATGAGGTAGTTTTTGAAACTTTTTATAATCGAAAATTCATGTTTGTATGCTAGGTATTTAGAGAAACTGAGAAAGTAATTACGTTTTTAACGGATAAGATTATATTTTATATTGAAAAAGTTATAACAGAAAAAAAATACTACGATTAAAAGAGGAACTTGTTCTGTTTTTTTTCTTCTAATTAGTTCTTTATTATATGAAACTACATTTTTTTGTTATTTACTAGCAGATCCGCCCAGTGCTGCCCGGTCCCGGCCCTGTCATGGTCTGCTGATAAAAATATAACCGGGCTCTGGGTTCAAACTTTGGGTGCAGACAGTTTTCCAATCACAGCAAAGAAATAAATAATCAAAAAATAAATAAAAATAAATAAAAATAACTAAATAAATAAAATAAAAATAAATAAAAAATATCTAAATTAATAAATATATTGAAAATAAATAAAGACATAAAACTACATTTTAATTTAAAATCTGGAAAAAATTCTCGAACTTATTATGAACTCGGTAAAACTTGAAATAAGAAAGATTGGACGAAATAAAAATTAGAATGATAATAAAAAAAAATAAAAATACTGCTTTTTTGCATAGTAAAATGTAAATTTGAAAATATGTAAAAGGGAATGAGTTAGTTTTTGAAACTTTTTATAATTGAAAATTCATGTTTATATGATATGCATTTAGAGAAACTGTGAAAGATAATTACGTTTTTAACGGAGAAGATTATATTTTATATTGCAAAAGATATAAAAGAAAAAAAAAATACTAGGATTGAAAGAGGAACTTGTTATTATTTTTCTAATTATTTCTTTATTATATGGAACTACATTTATTTATTATTTACTAGCAGACCCGCCCAGAGCTGCCCGGTCTCGGCCCTGTCTGAGTCTGCGAGAAAAATGTAACCGGCCACTGGGTTCGAACTTCGGGCCAGTTCTGAGCTGAGCCAGGCAGGCACTTTATCGATCACAGAAAAAAAAGTAAATAAATTAATAAACTAAAAATAAATGAATGCATAAAATTGCATTTAATTGAAAAGCGGAGAAAAGCAAATTACTGGCTTTCGCAAACTATTTACCAAATGCAAAAAAAAAAAAAAAAAAAAAAAAAAAGGAAGAAGAAGAAGCAATTTATCAAATTACAATGACCATTTGGAAAACGATTTTTTTAAAGACTAAAATTTAAGACATAAGAAATCGCACGGAGTTGATCATGCGTTACGTACGCCATGAATTAAACATTAATAGTGTTATTACACGTAAAAATTGCAAGCCAAAAATATCGCCTGCGACCCGTCAGATTTCATGAAACTTAAGTATTATCCACCTGAAACTTACGTAAATATCCAAGCATTTCATTGGCTGTTCGGGAAAAGGCTTTTCCATCGTCAGATTTCTTTGAAATCTGACGACCAATTTTAAATGAAATTTCATTCTTAAACTTCTAAACATCCGACAATATTGCTTTTTACACCGTCGGATAGAGAAAAAAATGTACCTTTAAATGCAATTTGTTTGAAAGCTGTATCTCAATTTGTTTCTGAGCTATTAATTTTTTTTTTTTGTAGTTTTTATTACTTTTTTGTCATAGTGGCAACAAAAAATATCCATCATTGTTAAAATTAAAGGGAAATACAGATTACTGTATAGACCAATCAGAAAACGAATAAATTGCGGATTAAACCAATGGAAACCTTCAGATATGCTTTTGATTTCCCATCCTGACTTGAACAATAACCATTTTTCCAAATGGTTAAAAAAAGCGGAAACAATGTACAAACGAATTGGAGAGCGAAGGAAGTGGAGGAAAGAGAAATATCAAAACAAACTGCAGAAAATATATTTTCTTCAATAGTAAATATTTATATATTTGTAACAAAATGTACCTTCGATATGATGAAGTTACCGCCAGGTTCCGTTAAACATATAGGTATTTTTTTTATAACCCCATCCGGACCCTGTGTCTTATTTGGATAAAATGAAGAAAAACGAAAACTGAAAACGACCTCCAGAAAATAATGTTTTTGAAATAGTAAATATTCATATTTTTTAAATGAAAGGTATCTTAAAAAAGAAAAGTGCACTATTAGGCCTTTTTTAATATATCTCCATACAGACTCTTGGTCCGCTTCGGGTAAAGGACATAAGCAATAAAAAGGAAAGTGCCCAGTTAAACTGATGGCATTGAACTCACAGGCTATTCAGACTAATTGTATAATATACTGTTATTTCAAAGAATAATGCCCCTCGAAAAATAAATTAAGGGGGGATTAGCCTCCGCCCGTTTCCCCTCTTTATACTTAACCAATGAGCCTCAAATGTAATCAGGGAAGCGCTTTATCGAAATTATCGAAATACCAAATTTGAAGCAAATCGGATAGAAAAACCCATTTATCTAAATTAAGGGGTATTAGCCCCTCGTTCCCCTCTTTATATTTAACCAATGAACTTCCAAATCTAATCAGGGATGCGCCTTATCAGAACAAACCGGTATACAAAATTTGAAGCAAGTTGGGTACAACCTCAATTAAGGGGGCATTAGCCCTCCGTACCCCCCTTAGACTTAAACAATGAACCTTCAAATCTAATCAGGGAAGCGCCTTATCAGAATTAACCGGTATACCAAATTTGAAGAAAATCTGATAATTCTGCATGAAAAACCCATTTATTTAAGTTAAAGGGGGGGGGGATATCCCCCTTAACTTAAAGGGGATTTACCCCTTTTAAACTTAAACAATGAACACCCGAAACTAATAAGAGAAGCGCCTTATCAGGATGAACCTAGAAAAATATTTGAAGCAAATGGGATATTTCTATCAAGTGTTATCGCGTTACGTACGTACATACATACGTACATACATACAGACCCGGCAGGCACATTAGCTTTCAGACTTTTATAACCTGTGAGCTAAAAAGCGGGAAATATGAAAACGACCTCTAGAAAAAAAAAAACAAAAAAAACACATTTGAAATAGTAAATATTCATATTTAGTTAAATAAAAAGCGCTGTCAAGAAGAAAAGTGTACCGGTTTTCCATGATATAATTATTTAATATAACTTCATCCGAGCCTGGACAATTACGAGTTTAAAATATAGAGAAAACGGAAATAGGAAAAAGACCTGCAGAAAATATCTTTTATTTAAGGTAAATATTAATATTCTTTTTAATGAAACAAACTATCGGTACCAAGAAGGTCCGGTTAATAATGGCATACTTTTTTGTTTGTTTGTTTGTTTTTGCTTTGTGTATTATCTTCGAGCTCCGAGCAGTCGAGATTTTAAGCTCTAGAAAAAACGAAACATATACCTCCCGTTTGCGTGCTTTGTGCGTGAATACAACCGAATATTAAGTTTGATTAAATTGCATTCGGATTTGAGATATAGCTTTTGCGAAAATCGTAAATAAATCAGCATAGCAGCGTCATCTCTCGGGCCATATGCACCAAAAACTAATCAGCACCAGTTTATATCAAGGTCTAACTGAATCTAAAGTTTTGTGAAATTTCGTGCATTAGTTCATCAGATAGAGCGCCCACAAAATTTTTGTCACATACAGACCGACTCACAGACTCACAGGCAGAGTGACAGACAGACTCATAGACAGACGTTTTCTAAAAACCATCAAATCGTGTTCAGGACCTTCTAAAACGTAAAAATCCATCGAAAACCGGAAGTCTAAATTTTTCACGAATCCAGTACTTTCTTCTTGTAAAGATAGAAGAAAATAAAAAATCCCTGCCGGCTCGGCTTATAGGCGCAAGTAGATTTCAAAGTTGAATGCTAATTTCAACAACAAAAACTAAATCATGATTAAAGATAAACCCACTTTAACAATTTTATCTGGCCGCTTTTGACGAGGTTTTATTTCATTTTTATATAAGAGATGGTTTTATTAGAATAATTTTAAGTGGGTATTAAAAAAAAATACTTTTCCATGCTCAACAACTCGAAATTTTCTGGCACATTTTCAGATTCATTTTTAAAAGAAAAAATATGAAACTTGCTGACGTAATTTTTGAAGAGATTTATAAGCGACCTGGGTTTTTATTTTTCGTTAAATTAATTAAAACTTCATTTATAAACAATTATTTTCTAAGTAGGATAATATTTTTCGTTTCCAACACGGTTGATTTGGGAAATTCGGTTCAAAATGCCCACTTTGACATCATTTTTTGAAATATATTCTGCTTCTGTCAAAACCTCGACCATTATGGTACATTATATAGTTTTTAAATAAGAGAATCTACCAATTGGAAGCGTTTGAGAGCGAAAATGAATTTAAAAATGAGTCAGAAAATAAGCAGTTTGGATTTGAATAAACCCTGAATTTTTTTCTTCAACCGCTATGTATTTGTAATTGTTTTTGCTGTAAGAATTGGCCCTAGCAAACACTCGTCAATTTAAATGTTGTAGATAATATTAAGAACATATATAATAAATTCGTGTGGATGTTATATCTTGCGAATTGACGAAGTTATGAATTTTCTTCTTATTCAACCCCCGCACTCTTTTATTTTCGTTTTTAAATTTTTTTTTGCGATACTAATTGGTCCTATCAGAAACTTGTCAATATTAAAGTTGTAGATAATATTAATAAGATTTCTGATAAATTTAATTGGATTTGATATCTTGAGAATTGACGAAGTTATGAACTTTTTTCTAACAAAAGCTCTATTTTTTGCAACCTTTGAGCCCATTTTAAATTTTATCAAAAATCTGTGATACATAAATTTTGGCCCTATTTTTAGAAGTAATAAAAACTTTAAACTGATTTGATATGTACAAAAATTAAAAAGTTATGTTTTTTGTTTCAGTTTTCACAAAACCCCTCCCTATTTCCATCCCCTTGGTCCAATTTTGCCCATTAACGAACTTGACGAAGATTTTATGTATCAGTTTGGAAGAGATTTGTGCAGAATTACGGAAGTTATCGTGTCCATAAAAAAGTGATATATATATATATATATATAAAGTTTTTTACTGTGGGTGGTTTTGAGTTCTAGGGTTCATGATCGGTGTAAATCTGCAAAAAGTTTTCAGAATAGAGGAGAATTCCAAAATAGAGCAGAATGTAATAGGTAGTATTTCACACGAAATCTACGGAAGTTATCGTGTCCATAAAAAAGTGATATATATGTATAAAGTTTTTTACTACGGGTGGTTTTGTGTTCTAGGGTTCATGATCGGTGTAAATCTGCAAAAAGTTTTCAGAATAGAGGAGAATGTAATAGGTAGTATTTCATACGAAATCTACCTAAAAGGGAAATAGAAACATAAAAGACAATAATTACAAGATTATTAAATAATTAAAGAAGAGAAAATCGTTTAAAATGAACAGTTATATGCGCTTAACACACTGTAATAAAAGACAAATGTTTTTTAATTTAGAAAAAGATAACGTGACCATGAACGAAAATATGCAATAACCTCTTCCCAATTGATCACTATTTCAAAAAGCGTCCTTTATCTTTAGAAATCTCAGAACTCAATGTATCTTTGAAATTTAAAAAAGCATTTATAAATACAAAGTTATTTTTTTTTTTTTGTGCCACGGATTTTCGGAAACGTTTTCTGATTACTTTTTTGATAACCGTATTAATTTATTTTAATCAACCCGGCATGTAGATTTTACGGATGCTATCAATCTCAAGTGCACATTTTCGAGTCGATAAACAGACGAACATGATATAGTAACAGAATCAACATTAACATTAAAATTGATATTATTTTGTTACTCATGCATTGGTAAATTTACTCTGCTGAGAATTTCTACTTGAGAATTAATAGTATAATTCTAATAATTCCTAATGCAGTATAGTTAATAATTGATATTTATTAATTCCGATATACTATAAAAACAACTAGGAAACGTTTTCGAAAATTAATGGCTCATCAAAAGAAACTTTGTATTTATAAATGCTTCTTTAAATCTTGAAAATATACTGCTTTCTGAAATTCTGAAGATGAAGAAAACTTTTCGGAATTAAGGGTAACTTGGAAAAGGTAATTGTACAGTCGTGGAAAAAAAAAGTAAACACCCCCTACTAACTCTTCAACAAATTATCGTAGACGGAAGTTACTGGTACCGAACGATTTGAAATAAAGTCTACTTTTAAATGATGTATATAAAATTTGCTTAGGGGGTCATCTATATATTAAAACGAACCCTAACCTCATTTTTGTCAATGGCAATACCCAATTTTAACGAGATATTTCAAATCTTCGGTTCAAAATATGCCTAGACACCAAATTTCAAGTCATTTTAATGATAAGTTTTTGAATTATAAACATTCAAATTTGAGTGCTTCTAATGTTAAATTACATTTTCATATTTTTATTTATATCTTCTGAAATTATGCTCCTAATGTGCTAATGTTTTGTTTAGCAATAAAACTAATGTGCCCAAACATAAATACGCTGAATTTGCAATTTTTATAATTTTATGATATGAATTATGAATTATGAAATTAATATTCGAAAAAATTATGAATTGCAACCTACAATTTTTTTGATGGATTTAGATTTATTAAGTCCTGCTTTATGAAAATCCCAAATTTCACATTTTTCTTCCAAGTAGTTTTCAAATTATGCTTAAAAAACGGCAAAATGATGGTTTAAGGGGCCGTGTATGATAGAAGTGAGTAGATATTTTGAAATTTCTTCTGCTGCCTTGTTATCTAACAGACTTCATTGACTGCTTAAGGTGCCTTTATCAAGAAGGCAGCTCTCTCGGTTAGATCGAGAACCCAACTTCAATTTGGATACAGCCCTTAAAATACGCTCGTTTTAAAATAATTAATTTCTCGGAAACTTATGGTACGAATTTCATAAAAATTTGTTTTTAAGCTATTTGAAGGGTGTAAAGTTCATTTATGCTGTCAGAATTGGGTATTGCCATTGAAAAAAATGAAGTTATGGTTCGTTTTAATATGTAGATGGCCTCCTAAGCAAATTTTATATACATCATTTAAAAGTAGACTTTATTTAAAATCGTTCGATACCAGTAACTTTCTTCTACGATAATTTGTTGCGGAGTTAGTAGGGGGTGTTTACTTTTTTTTTTCCACGACTGTACATTTTAGTACATGGTTTTACAAGGTGTACAGAAATGAATATCCCAATTTTACAGGGCTATTAAAAGAAAAAAAAAGTACAATATTGTTTTTCATCGGAAATGAAAGATAACAGTTGAAAGTTTAAATACAACAATGCTGAGTATTCAGGAGGAAGTGCACATGGTTTAAAAAAATATATATATATTATTTAATTTTAACTGCTAATAATTTTTAACTGTAAACATGATATATAGTTTTCTGTCATTTGAATGTTTTGTTGCACTGATGAGGGGCTAAAATGTAGCTCGAAACGTTTGCTTTTTAATTGTATTAAATGTATTTATGTAATTTTACTTGTATGTCTGATGAATTGTAATATATTTTTTATTTTTAACTCGTATATCAGACGTTAAACAATGATTATTTATTTTAAAGTCCTTATACTTTATTACATTGTAACTACACAAAATCATACAGTGGAGCCAACTTGTATGGGCCCATGGGGCGTGAGCCCACCCAATAATTTGATTTCTCCACCCATCCAATTTTAATTGATTTAATTCGCAATTTATTATTTTATTTATTTAATAGCCCAAATGAAATTTGGTTTTATTTACGTTCTCAAAATAATTTTGTTTGAAAAATAGTAAGTACATCAATTAGACTGGCAAGAGCTCTGAAACCCCCTTCAGCGGATGCATAGCTAAATTACTCACGAAAACAAATTTCCTGCATATTTTGACCAGTGTTGCCAGATGAGCTACTTTTTTTAAATTTAAATTCTTGATTGGCACCACTTTTTTGAAATGGTAAAATGGGCCTTATTTGATGACATATTAATTAAGGTGAAAACAAAGGTAATTTTACCGTTTCAAAAAAGTGGTGGGAATCAAGAAATCTGAATTAAAAAAAAAGTAGCCCACTGGCAACACTGATTTTGATTTCTTGAATTGATAAAGATAGATTAGATGACTAAAATGTATGGTTTTCTTGACCTCTAGTTTTTTCTACTTTCAATAGTTAGTAATTCCCATGTTATATAAATACATATTAATGGATTTATAAGGAACAACTTATAAAAATGTATTTTAATAAAATTATTTATAAAATTATAATTAAATTAAAATAATTTAAAAATTTGCTTAGAAAAAACGTAATTTAATTTCGAATTATCATCTTTAGTGATTCACTCCTCCCTTTTCTTTCTCCACACACATACACACTAAGGGAACAAATTATATGTGTTACTTTTTGCAAAAAGTTTTGAGCCATGCAATATTTTTGAAAAGTTTGCGCTACTGAAATCATATTATATCAAAGATTAAAACTTCCACTTAAAGAAAAAAAACAGTAGCGCATTTAAGAATATCTGACTTCCGCATCATAGAAAACATTACAGAGAGACATATGCGACACGAATGAGTTGTGTAAATATGAAAGTTAAATAACTTTCACAAACAGCTTTATTTATTTACAAGTTTATCAACCAAGCATGAACTGGCGGCTCTTTTTTACGAATTTATTTAAAAGACCTTCTTGTTCTCAATGAAGTGATCTTAGACGACATTGAGAATATGATTATCGCTAAATAAAGAAACAAGGTCTCGGTCGAAGTTGAATTTTTTAAATGGAATATCTACCGCGTTTTTTAAACCAACTACGGATAATTAAAAATCTTATTCTATGATGAAGTACTTTAATTACTCTTTTATACCGTTCTGACCAATGGATTTAGTCTTTATTAAAAAAAGAATATAACTTCATTTTGAACAAAGTAAAGGAAGCAACTTTTAAAAAAGAATTTCAGTAATGACAGCTAGTAATGTATCTTTAAAAAGAGTGTGGGATATTGTCGAAACCTGACGGTCGAAGTTGAATTTTTGGAATACCTACCGTGTTTTTTAAAACAACTACTAATAGTTTAAAACCTTATTCTATGATGAAGCTTTCTAATTACTATTTTATACAATACTAACCAATGTATTTAGCATTCATTTAAAAAAAAAAATTACTTCCGTTTGAACAAAGTAAAGGAAGGAACTTTTAAAAAGAAATTTCCGTGATGATATCAGGTACTGTGTCTTTAAATTGAGTATGGGTTACTGTCGAAACCTGACAGTCGAAGTTGAATTTTTGAAAGGGAATACTTATCGTGATGTTTTTTAAATCAAATACTGCTAATTTAAAACCTTATTCTATGATGAAGCTTTTTAATTACTCTTTTATACCATACTAACCAACGGATTTAACATTTATTAAAAAAGAATATAATTTCATTTTGAACAAAGTAAAGGAACGAACTTTTAAAAAGAAATTTCAATAATGGTCGCTGGTAATGTGTCTTTAAATAGATTGTGGGATATTGTCGAAACCTGAGAATGTATCTTTTTTTCAAGCCCATTATAAGAAAATTCACGCGTTTAAAATTTTCGAACTACTTTTCACATATTTTATGCCTCTAGATAGCACAGAATTTCAAGTGACAAAATCTATAAATAGTGACAAAATTTATCTATGTTTCTTTTGGACATAAAGTCATAATGTCGCTCCTGAGTTACATAACAAAAATTGCTCAAAAAATTATAATTTTAAATCACACGCTTACTTTAAAGTGTTTACATTGCACAATAATAAATATTAAATGATATAGTAATTTTTATAATGCTTTTAACAGTTTGCAAAATTAATAATTACTACCTTATAAAGATAGAGAAAAACGTCAGCCAAACACATTGAAAGCAGTATCAACAAACGACGTTAAAACACCCCGTGATAACAAATCAGAATAAAAATAGACTTCACGATCTTAAATGCATGTTATTATACTTAAGTAGCACACAAGAGTTCACCAAAAGATCAATAAAAAGCGCCAAATGGCAGCACAACAAAAAAAAAAAAAAAAAAAAAAAAAAAAAAAAAAAAAAAAAACGTGCAATTCCTGAGTTACACTGTGCATTTAAGGGTTATATGGTTATATTTCTTAGTAAACAGTATGTGAGATCTTACCTCCGTGTCATGTCACACACACAATATTACTAAGGAAAATAATAGTGAAATAATTATTATTCTAGCTACGACTGTCTGAAGAGCAAAGTAACTTAGCAGAAGCGCTCATTATGTATGTATAAGTATGTATACATGTATATACGACATATAAGTATTTTTTATTTGAATAGGTAATAGAAAGGCATAAAATCGTTAAAAATTGTTTGAATAGGTAATCGAAAGGCATAAAATCGTTAAAAATTGAAAAAGTTACAAAATGGATAGGCGCAAATTATCAGATATGGAAAAATCCAAAGCCAAAGAGCGACGCCGAAATGAAAATTGTCTTGCAAAGCAAAAATCGAGGTCTTAAACTCATTATGTAGGCCATGAAAATTGAGGTCTTCAACTGATTATGTAGCCCATGAAAATCGAGGTCTTCAACTGATTATGTAGCCCATGAAAATCGATTACAGAATAAAAGACGAACACAAAAAAGGAAACAATCGATTGATAGTAAAAGACCATGTCTCGAGGGCCTCCAATCCACTAGCCAAGGCGTTTTACAATCGGTCGATTCTAACAGGGAAAAATTGAGCTATTAAGTATAATATATTATGTATGTATGTATTTTTATATGTCGCGTAGTTACGTTTGAAACGGAACTGTATTTTGTTTTAATGGGCGTTTTTTATTTATATTTTTATGAGTTATGAAAATTTAGCTATGAAACCATTTCAACAACAGATTTGAAATGAAAATATTTATTTTAAAACACGTTTTTAGATTATTATAGATAGAAGAGAAAAAAATTCTGTGTAAAAGTGCTATAATCTACCTAATTGATAGCTCTATAATCTTAATAGGTCAGGGATCGGCAAACATGTGACTGTGGGTACACTTGTACCCACCGACCTTTTTTTCTTTTTTTTTCTTTCTTTATTCCTTTCTTTTTTTTCTTTCTTTTTTTCTTTCTTTTTTTTCTTTCTTTTTTTTTTTTTTTCATTTACGAAGCAACCATAAATTTTTATGTATAAATGCACACTTTGAACAAATCGATAGTAAATTATGAAATTTGATGAAAAAAAATGAAAGTGCTCAGCCTATACAGTTTTTCTTAAAATGAACTGTGAAAATGATAAACTAACTCGCATGAAAAAGACAGCATTTTGAGATGAAACATTATTTCAATCAATGCATCCTTGGTGGTTGTGAAGAAGATTTGTCACCATTTGCAAATAAAAATTTTCCTAAAGTTACATGTTTATCCAAATAATGTCTATCGCTGTGAGATTGCGTATGTTTATGCAAAGTATAATGGGCACACGCACAAAGAAATAAATATATATGGAAGTGGGGTGGGGGAGGAAGGGTTGTGCTCGCGAAGATGGTTAAAATATTCAAATGGTAGTAAAAAAAGATCATGACTCTTACCACCAAAGATGACAAGGAAGAGTTATTCAAATTTTGGAGTAGCTGGCACTTTAAAAACCACACATGACATAATACTACATTTTAAGCCAATGAGTTTTACGTAATTTCGTTACCTTAATATCACAAAGCACTAAAGCACTATCTTCAAAATCCTCGTTTTACATGAAAATAAATGCCAAACTATTTTTTATTAATTTTTAGGATTCCGTACTTAAAAAATAAAGAACGGAACTATTATAAGATCCCTCCCGTATCTGTCCGTCCGTCTATCACAGCCATTTTACTTGTAAACTATGGCACGTGGAAAGTTCAAATTGGCTGAAGTTATAAAGGCTATTGATCCTCATATTTATAGAATGTTAACCATTCATATTTAGGAAAAATGTATAACGGCTAATTAAGTAACTTGAAAAAAAAAATCTTTATTTTTATACATCGTGGGGGGGGGGGGGGGAGTATTGCGTGAAAGGTTTCGTAAAGCCACACTCAAAAATACATAGCTTTTAATTTTAGGGATTATATTTTCAGAGATATCGTCGAAAATGCAATGCAAAAATATCCACCCCCCTTCCCTCTATTTCCGAATCTACTGAAACTATAATAATGAAAAAATTAGGGGTAGTAGAAGTTAATTTAAACCTTGCAGGAAAACTATAGTGATTACACTAGCTAACATAATTTTTGAGAATATTGCATTTTTCCTGTACACACAAATTTTGATTTGCGGGCGTTCAGCAAAGGAATTGAGGAGCGCTGGAGGTACCTATCATAGAAGAAGTATAAAAGGATTGCTGATAATGATTTTCGGAAAAACATGTCGGTAATTATACGAGATGTTAACCCTTAAAGGCATGGACGATTTGGAAACACATAAAGACCCAGGCGGCGTACTCTATGTGCCATCAGCTTTTAAAGGCTAGATAATAACTTTTAATGATATATTTGTGTAATGCAATGACCGGTTACTAATTCATATATTTATTTTAACGGAACCCTCTGTGCACGAGTAATATAGTACGAGTAATAAAGTACGAATAATATACAAGTACTGCACAAGTCTGTGCACTTAACCGGTTATTACGTAATTTTGTAACCTTAATATCACAAAGCACTATCTTCGAAATCCTTGTTTTACATGGAAATAAATGACGAACTATTTTTATTAACTTATTCCATTAATATTTCTGAAACATATAAATGTTAATTAGATACGGATAGATTAAATCACTTGATATCGAAAATTCTATTTATCTTCAAAAAGTAAACGTAAATTGAAAATAAATTAATTAGACATTATTAAAAGATATTCATGAGAAAAGTAAAATCTTTTACACAAAGGATAAATTAATATCTTAATATATGTTATTATATATATAGCATTTTTAAACACATTTATCTATAATATACCTATTATAGCTTGCGTCAAAAATAATATTTGAAATAAAAATAAATTATATTGTATGAAAAAATTTCAGCTTTTACAGGATACTAAAAATAATATTTTTAGTACAAAAAAAAAAAAAAAAAAAAAAAAAAAAAACTTCAAAGGAAACGAAACACAGAAATATTGTAGTATTGTATGAATCCGTTATGAATCAAATTGAATAAACTATATTCAAGTTCCAATTCATACACTATGTGGCCATTAATGACCGGCAACTTTCAATTTTAGACATTTTATTGAATATTTAAAAATATACTTGTCAGATTCTTCTGGAATTTTAGTATTAAAAAGAACAGGTTTGACACCATATTTATCAACGGCGATTTGATAAGGAGGGAAATTAGGGGGTGGGGGCAGTAAAAAATTAAAAAAAAATAATAATACTTGGGATCACCCTGTAAAATAAAATGCACGAAATGATCTGTCGCTTCAAAATATACGTAGGCAGACATTGTACAATATGTGTATTCATTTGTGTAAGAATAGCATGTATATTATTAGCGATTTAAAAAAAAAAATATAAAAATTCTGGCATGTTTTGTTCGTATAACATACGGAGTTTTAAACTAAATTTAACGCTAGTTTCAGAAAAATTGACAAAATTTAGTAGAAACAATATAGTGCAATTGGAATATAAATATATTAAATATTTAAGGAAATATAGGCAGTTGTATAAAATAATTTTTATCTGCGCATGCGCGAACGTTAACAAGGAACTTTTGCAGAATTTAATAGTCAACTCTATGGAACAACTTATTTAAAAAAATCAGTGAAATATCGTAAAAAATGATAGAGATATCAGTGTTAGAGTGAACTGTTTTTTAGTTTCTCACAAAAACTCGCTGAATGGTAAGGGATTGTCCACAAATTGTTATTTTAAAGTTATCTGACAGCGTTCGGAGCAAGTTTTTTGAAAAAGCTATTTAATTATAGTTTACTGTTATGTTTAGGAAGATTTTTACTCTAAACTACGATTAAAAGGAAAATATAGTCCATGCATTGATTACATTTAGGTAATTTGAGGAGTTTATGGTAAACTTTTGGTAAATTTAGCCCAATACGCAAAACACTCTACAGTATATTCTAATATATGTATTTTCTGTACACACGTAACTTGTATGTCAGTGGTGAAGACAATAAATTAAAATTTAAGATATAGTGGACATTTTTCATAAGTTATGAGTCAATAACTGGCAATTTGATTTTTATACTGATATTTAAATAGCTTTTTGAGAAATCACATTCTGCGTAAGGAATTTTCACTGAAAAGTTTTCCATAAAATACATTTATATAACTGAAACATTTACTTAACTATTTTAAACTTTATTTAATATTTACTTAACAGTTATATGAATTCGAAATTTACTCTATCGATCAATTTCTTTTTTTTGTGCCGTTTATATCTAAAAGAAAGTTTTAGAAGTTTTTGTTCGAAGGAAAAAAATTTTAAAACTGAAACGTTTGGCACTTCCGGTTTCATTCACAGCTATAAAGTAATTTTCAAATTCTGGTAACTTAGATTTTTTTAATAGCACAATAAATGTAATCGCAGATTTGGTAAGATAAAAATGTGGGCTTTAATAAAATGTAATACAAATAAAACGAAAATTTTAGATAAAATCTCATTGTAAACGTAATCAGATATCCTAATATGTATACTATTTTTCATTTTTTTATTGATACTTTAGTTCGTTTTATAAAACCAGCATAATGAGCTTATTCGAATAAAAAAAAAAAAATAATAATCGAATAATATCTTAGATTTTAGTTTATTATCTTCATCACTGTCATACAAATTACGAATATAAAGAAAATACATATATATGCGATAGAATTTACTGTAGAGTGTTTTGCGTAATGGGCTAAATTTCACAAAAGTTTACCACAAACCCCTCAATTTACCTAAATGTAATCAATGTATGGGCTATATTTTCCTTTTCATCGTAGTTTAGAGTAAAAATCTCCCTAAACATAACCGTAAACTATAACTAAATAGCTTTTTGAAAAAACTTGCTCCTAACGCTGTCAGATAATTTAAAAATAACAATTTGTGGATAATCCCTTACCATTCAACAAGTTTTTGTGAGAAACTAAAAAACAGTTCACTCTAACGCTGATATATCTCTGAACTTGTACGATATTTGAATGATTTTTTTTCAATAAGTTTCTCCATAGAGTTGACTATTAAATTGTGCAAAATGTTCCTTGTTATCGTTCGCGCATGCGCAGATAATGATAGATATCCCATATTTCCTTAAATATTTGTTATATTTATATTCCAATTGCACTATATTGTTTGTACTACATTTTGACAATATTTCTGAAACTGGCGTTAAATTTGGTTAAAAACCCTGTATGTTATAAGCAAAAAACATGCCAGAATTTTTATAATAATAAAAAAAAATCACTATATCTTTATTAATATACATGCTATTATAACACAAATGAATACACGTATTGTTCAATGTCTGCCTATGTATATTCTGAAGTGATAGATTATTTCGCGCATTTTATTTTACAGGGTGATCCCAAGTATTTTTTTTTCTTTAATTTTTTTTTGGTCCCCTAATTGTCTTTCTTATTAAATTGTCATTGATAAATATGAAATCAAATCTGTTCTTAAAAAGAACAGGTTTTTCCGGTCATTAATGGTCATATAGTGTATATACATAATTCATATTTAATTCTATCATATTAGCCTATTTAACTACTATTATTCTATTATTCTATTTAACTACTATATTATTCAAAATACAGGGAAAGGAAATTTTTGAGGCGATTAAATTTTAGTTTTGCGAGTCGCATTTTGCTAAATAATCAAAAACAAAGAAATTACTAGGAACATAATATAGTCCTATGCATATGCGATAGAATATCTTTGTTTCTTGAAACAAGTGGATTTGTAAAACTGTAACTTGTCACAGTGTTCTTAACATTATTTGTGCGATAGGTCTAGATATTATCCCAAGCAGTTAATGTCAGTTTTCAACACTATGCAACACTATGGTTTAAAGGCTCATTTGTCGGATTACTTAGTGAGAATTTCAAATAATATTTTTAATCATCAACATAATATTTTTTAAAATCACAATTCATTATTGCGAATTCCAAATGAAAAAATAAACACACCAGAAGATATGTATATAATACAGTAATATATAGATATGTATAGAATACAGTAAATTATTCTGAGTTTAGAAATTACACACATTTATAATTCCAGAACTTATTCTTCCTGTAATTTAAATATTAGTATGAGAATCAATTGAACCCATTGAATTTTTGGATTAAGTTAAATTAAATCTAAAATGCATTATTGAACGTAACTACTAAAATTGAATATTTTAATAGTTACTTATTTCTACCACAGGAATTATGTCTAATGTGTTTTGTATTTTTATTCATAAAATCTCATTGAAGGCATTATATTTAATTGCATTTTACTTTCATTTTGCTCTATCTTGTTATATAAAAAATATCCTCTTTTTTCTCTTATTGCGTATATTTATCTGTATTTCGTTTACTTAATAAACTAATGTGCCACTGCCTCTTTCTTCTATTTAAATATGGAGAAGAACATTTTGAAAAGAATTGTATCTGTCACACAAAATATATAATCAATGCAATTTCTGTAGCAAGTTCAAAACTTTCTTTAGCTTGTTTGGTAAATAGGCTTTTCATTAATATCTTTATTTCAAATATGACAGACATAATGCTACGAAATAATAAGATGGAATTATTAGAATGTGCTTTTGATGCACATTTATTTTCACTTGCGCTGATTTATTAGTCTTTTAGTTATCATCAGGAACTCAAAATTTAAGATATGTTTCTTTATTTAGAGTATCTATTTCTCCTTTTTCAATTATTGTAGCATTCTTTTGTTAGTTATCAAACATCATATAATCTGCTTAGTATGTTATACTTATGGGCTAATGTAATGCGATTATTTTTAATAAATATTGGCTAACTATTACTTAAAAATCAAATATGACATTTGAAATGTAAAACAAAAGATGATATTAATTTAATGAAATCTTAAGGGAACAATATTCGCAACATTTTTACAGTTCTGATGGACAATAAACCCTTAACGCATCGTAACTTTAAATACATAATACTATTTTTGTATTCTATTCGCTACTATATTTTAAAAGTAAATGTTTAAGTAAATTTCTTTTGCACATGTTGCCAAAGTACAAGTAAAAAGGTTTCTTACGAAAAAGAAAAAGTGTTTCCAAGCGAATAAATTTGGTTAAGGGTGCTAATGCCGCTAATATGGCGGCATTGGTCCGTTTAGGGTTAATTAAACGCGGTGGAATAAAATCAGAGCTTAAATATAGAGCTTTCTATTGTGAAGAAACGGGAAACAAAAATGCAAAAACAACTTAAAGAAAATATAGAGAAACGTAGTTTGTATTTAATGCTTTTTTAATCAAAAGAAATATGACCAGACTATTCAATATGATGTGTTAAAAATGTAATAAATTATTATAAGGGTAAACTGAAATACCCGAGAGACGGCGATAATTTTTGTTCGTTAATTTGATTCTTCTGGATTTTGATGTATAATATAAATGAATATAAGTACGTATTGTATATATTACAAAATTAATTTAATTCTGTTAAAATTAAATTAAATTGTTAAAAAACAAATAAGTAAATTGTTAAATAAATAATTATCAACTAAGTAAAATTATTCTTTTAAGCAATATAAAAATAAAGTCAATTCTTATATTCCTGTCTCTAGTTTCATTTGACAACTTTGCATTTATAATATTTATTTTCTCTTTCAACGACTTGAATTTTTTTAATTTACTGATAAATTGGGCAGATGTCAACGGGGTTCTCCTTTAGTTTATAAACGCTTAACAGCCCAGAATAAGCCTATAACATTTTATAGGACCTAGAACATTTAATTTTCCTTCTTCGAAAGGAGAATATTTCTCATGTATTTTTTTATGCTACACTCGGGAAAAAATCTCAATTTTTTTTAATCACGTACACTTTCAACACCAATAAAAAAATAAGTCTGTTTGGTAAATTATCACCTTAATGACAGAGGCACTTCACTTTCCAATTTATAAGTTGTAAATTCAGTCATAAAGACACCAATCAACACGATAGCAGATTAGTACTGGTTGCAGCATAGGTAGCTGCCTTAAAGCAGTGCACAGGACACAAATTTCTAAAGAAAGATCTTCCTGGTGAGCTGTTCGTACCAGCTGTGACAAACGCAACAAACTAATAAAATGTAAGATACAACATATTTTTAAGTTATTTTTACTCATCGAGATTTTCTAGATGATTTTTCTGAATTTATTTTTATCCTTATTTCGTAGAAAAACCTCACATCATAGATGGGAAGACGAAGGAGCTCGACATTTCTGAATTAAGCGTAGTAAAAAAACAAACATTTGAAACACATAAAATAGCGAAGAAATAATGCAAAAAGCCATTATTTACCAATCCTGCAGTATCAGTAATAATTTATTAGTATTTATCTTCACCAAAAAAGGAACAGAAGATGAAATAATATAAAAGAATTAATTCACATAAATGAAGCTTGCTTTTAAATATACAAACATTTATTAATTTAAAAAACATATATAAATTTTAAATTTTAACATAACAATGTTTCATCTGTAACGGAGCCGATGTCGTAAGGTGGTGTGGTAGCGGGCAACTTCAACGGCCAAGGCTTATTTAAAGTCGAAGAAATATTTTATTGCATTACAAACAATTAAATAATGTTTTCTAGATTATATAAGTCCTATTTACAACATTTTTCATAAAAGGGTTCGAGTACAGCTAACAATAAAGTGTTTGTAGAATCAAGTCCAGTTCTCTAATGGCAAATTGTTTTCAGGGAGAATGTCTCTAATACATTCAATGTCCACACTTTTCGAAGGTAGAGTTCGAGATACTCGACAGGAATGTCGCACTTTTTGTAGATGTTTAACCGATGTTTACGAACCTCCGATATTCAACTCCGTGATGGATATATCTTAACAGCCACACCTGGCTTTCGCTTTTCTGTGCTTCGGAATATGTCCCGAAGCTGTCGGCCCGTGAGAGATTTCCACTCTGCACGGCAAGAAACACCTTGAAGTCTCAACTTCAACAGAAGGGGGAAAAAAGCTCCCGAGAATGCTCTTGCATCCTCTTTTATCAGTTTCGTTTTTCCGTCTAGGACCAAAGCCACTCCCATTAGCCACTCACCATCCGTGGCCCATGATCTCATAGACCAGCCCTTTCTCTATAGGCTGCAGTCAGGAACCTTAGCGTCCGGTTTAATATCTGGTTTCACTTTCTACTTTCCCACGGGAACGGGACCCTCGTGAACATCAAAAAAATATTTCTCTCGCTAGATAAAAGAGTTCCTTTCACCCTAGTGTCCGCTGCAAAGATTGATTGAAAATGATATATTTGTTTCATCTTTATCGACATTTTCTGGGACTCTGAAGAAATTTGGAGGCTAGGTCAAAATACATTAGTTTCCCTATGCTGGCTTTTGCCTTGTAAATTGAGAGTTTCAATGTGAGATATCGTCGAATTCTCACACATCCAATGATTACATAAGTCAATGAGTATTTTATAAAGTATTTTTAATGCTGAAACAGAAAATGTGGTGAAACATGTTTTATCACATCACGTTTTTTAATTATATAACTTTAAAGTTCCTTATAATGATATTTTTGCACATAAAAGAAACCGACATCTATATTAACAGGAAAGAAAAATTATGTGTTAAGCATAGATTATGAAACACTTTCCAACACATAGTGAATGCTTTAAAACAAACTTCATTACTTATTTAGGGAAATAAGGTAAGTACGATAACTAAGTAAACATTTTAGAAAACGTATAAAACATTTGAAAAATGGATTTCAGTAGTTACCGTCCATATCCAAATATGTATTCCAATTCTTTTGAAGAGCCCTGTATTGTATCTGTAGGTTGATATTTATACTATATAATGGGAAAATATAATTTAGCAAGAAAACGCATAACAAATTGAAATTTCTCTGTTAGCAATTTATACTAACACATAGAAACATACTTGAATACTTTTGTACAACCCTGTAGTTTTCCTAGAACCTTTAAAATTTAATTCAAACTAAAACACTTTTAAAACTACTGAAATAACATTTCCAGAAATTATCATTTATAGACGGCCATGAATCCAACTCTTACCGTTTCTTAGTAAATTAAATGCAGTTCAGCTTACAAACGTATAGCTTTTAAAAACCACCTTTAAGTAATTTGCTCTCATACCCAGTAACCCTTACGAATTCTTTTGTGTAGCCTTGTATATGAATTATAGCATTTATACACACCATATAGTATGCATAAATATAGTGAAACATAAAATACCATATCAAAATTAAAATTGAATTTCCAGCAATCATCGCTAATGTACAGTAATTCGGATGCAATATAATATCTGAAATCTTTTGTGTGTCCCTGTAAATGCTATGCACCTCATATTATACATGAAGTAACTTATACTATAGATCAGAGACGTATATCAATTTCAATATATATGAAATAGTTTAACATAATTCAAATACACCGCAAACAAACAATTCCACCCCTATACCATTATGTAACGGAATTCTTTTGTGTGCCCTTTAACCCTTAAATGCCTGATTTTTCAAAAATCATTTAAAAACGTTTTTCGGTTGTCATTTTTTAAATAAATCGTGGGAAAAATACTTTTAAAAATCATATTTTGTTTTAAGTATGGTTTACTGCTAAAAAACAGTTTGTTTCGAATCGGCAATATTGGTCTTTAATTGAAAAAATTATTTTCCTTGATAAATTTCTATAATATTAAATACACAAGAATTTTAAGAACTATGATAAAAAATAAATTTCACTTACTCACTGCAGAACAGAATAGGGTATTTCGCTAGCTTCCAAACAAAACAAAAAGCACATGTAGCAACAATTAAAAAAATAAATCTATCTTTATTCTTAAACAGCACAAGTGTTGCCATCTACATGTTGAAAATTGATTTAATAATATTTTCAGAATGTATTTTATTGCCAACATTAGGCATTATATCTTCAATATTATTCTAATAGTATTTTAGAAGCCTAAATTAAGTATGTTGCCGAAAGGCAACACACGGCATTTAAGGGTTAAATGAATAATAACTATTCTTTGCACTGCATATTCTATAGAATGCATATTTTGGACTTCATTAATGCACATCAATTTTATTATGTTTGAAAGAGTGTAACACCATTAAAAATCATTTTAAACGATTTTTTCCCATTGGCCATAATGTAACGGAAAACTTTTGACTGTCCCTGTAAATGAACTAAACATGCTACAAACATCCTTTGAAATAGGGATCGTTCTATGGTAGAGGTCACTAACATCCAAAAATTTCAGAACGATCCGAGTATATTTACGAGAGTTAGAGCGCGGACAGACGGCCAGACAAACCAAAGTCATAAACACTTTTCAACTTTGTTTGAAAGTGTTAAAAAGGAACAAGTGATTCACACGTGATAAATATAAAACATGTGATCCATCTGTTATTAGAACAATGAACAACACTTCAATCAATTCTGTCATCCTCGCGAAACATGTTTGAAATCCCGCACTCTGTCAGAGCAGTAAAGCTATTGGCGGGTAAGGTTTTGTGTGGTAATCCGTGTTGAATTCTGTGTCTTCAGTAAGTAACTTATAATTCTTCCACTTATGAAAGTTTAGTTAATTTCATACTGCGTAATTTCATGCACAAATGAACTTGGTCACATTTCAAATTTTATGCTTTTCCAGAAATTTCTCATGCATCCATAACAAAAATTTGAAAAACATAAAAAGTAATTAATGCGGTTTCTGTTCCGAAAATTATTTTTCAATTTGTTGAAACATACTTAAATCAAATATTATAATATATATTTTTACTATAAAAGCACTTCAGAACTTTATGTTTACATAAATTATTATAAATATTATTTATTTTTTGCATAAATATGCCGTAATCTAAAACTTATCACATTTAATAAAAATTAATTATCATTAAAATTCAATTTTATAAAAATGATAGAAAAGATAAGTTGAAGGTCCTAAAATACTTCTCTAACATTTTCTCCAAAAATAATTTGGTTACAAATAGAAAACAGGAATTCTGCTTTTCAGAATTTAGTGCCGCCCCCGATTGAAAAAATAATGTATATAAAAATAGTACAAAACATATTTCAATATTAAGATTTAAAGCACATGCTTTTATTTTATGTAAAATGACGTCATTCGCATCCGCTTAGGGATTCCACATTTACGACCCACTCTTAAACAGCTACAGTAAAGTATGCATAGGACGTCACTATCGCGAAATAATACACAAATAAAGGAAAAAGATGATGTCATTAAAGAAACTCGACAAAAAAAATAACGGATGTCTAATGATTCAAATGCCTCCATCAGTTTGTAACATTAATACAGATACTTAAAATTAAATATAATTTATAATAGCTCCATGTTTTAACGGAAATCATGCGATTAATATTTTTTCAAAATAGCACGTATTTTAATTACATTTTCCCCCCGGTTGTTATGAGAAAATGTCAACAAAAATATATAATTACTATTTTGCAACTATTTATCCTTTACTTCTACAGAAATGGAGTACTTCCGTTGCCAACATTAAGCAAATGGCTCTAAAAACTGTAAAAAAATTAATATTTCAAGAATAAATGGAGATGCAGTTTTCAAACAAATTACATTTAAAAGTACTTTTTTTTCCACAATATGATGGTATAAAAATTGAATATGTGCGATGCTTAAAAGTTTAAAAAAATTCTGTACAGTATTTAATCGTACAATGATACACCTGCTTTGTTTTACGGCTGGCTTATAAATCGCAACTTTATTTTTTGGAGACGACACAGAATAAGCTGAGAGAAAGAAATAGTATACCGGGGGCTAATAAAATTGAATAATAGTAAAAATAGTTTTTAAAACATGCCTTTATTACTATATTTAAAGGTAGAATTACGCCTATTTCAAATTCATGCATAATTACTTAAAATTTACGTTCTTTACGTGACATTGCATTCCATGTAAAAATCATATATTAAATGTTAAAAACTAATACACTGTTTATATATATGAGGACGTGAGTTTCAAAACTCCCCTTATCCAAAATTAGAAAAAAATGTTTTTTCTCTATTAATCTATTCTATTGGCAAACCTGCACTAAATAAACACTACAATCTGCAAAAAAAACTAGTTTTAACCTGTATTTCTGTCATTGCAAAATTTTGGTTTACAATGAAAACCAATAGACGCAGTCAGATGTTTTTTGCGATTTCCAAAAATTTGATTTCCTGCATAAGGCGAATCTATTCTATTGATGTACCTGCGTCGAAAAAGCCCTACAATCTGCAAAAAACTTAGTTTTATTGCGTATTTCTGGCACTGTAAAATCTTGGTTTACAATGAAAACCAATGGACGCTGTCTGAAGTCTTTCACGATTTCCCAAGATTTGATTTTTCTGGATAAGGTAAGTTTTAAAACTGCGTCCTCATATATACAGATATGTTTTGCTGGGTTTCTTTTAAGATATGATAACAGGAAAAAAATTCTTTAATCATTTTTATATTACTGTAAATATCACTTTACATCATTATAACAAATATTTATTATTGAATAAAGTGTAATAAATTAAAAAGTAATCATGACTGGAAAACATATAGTATTGAATTTCTAAATTGTATTTTCAACGTATAATCAAAACGTAATTAAAAATATATCTATTAATTGAAAATTAAGTTCTGAAAATAATTAATGCGTTGTGATCAGGAATATACAATTGTACATAATTTCTAGAACTCTACCACATAAAAAATGCAAAAAAAAATCAATTATGAAATTCCATCTTCGCATACATGAACCAAGTTAAGTTAAATAAAACCGTGTAAGAACGAAAAAAAGACATCCTGGAGTTTTTACACGAAATTGTCTGATCAGCTTCAAATTGTATGAAGGTCATTTTAAAAGGAGGTGTGTCACTTGATTTAGAATATTTAATATTGAATTTCTAAATTGTTTTATTAATGTATAATCAACATTTTATTTAAAATGAATCTATTAACAGATGATTAATTTCTGAAAATATGAAAATAATGCCATTGTCATCGTTAATAAACAATTGTACATATAATTTCTAGAACTCTACCGCACCAAGAAATGCATAAAAAATCGAGTATGAAATACCATCTTTACATACATGAACGAAATTCAGTTAAATAAAAGCGTGTAAAAACGAAAAAACGACATCCTGGAGTTTTACACGAAAAACAGAATGTATTTTACTTCATTTTTGTATTAGTATCGTTGTTTGACATACGCAATTGCGTCGGCGTAGAATTATTTCCTTTCCTGCTGCCTAAATCAGCTTCAAATTGTATGAAGGTCATTTTAAAAGGAGGTATGTCACTTGATTTAGAACATTTAATATTGAATTTCTGAATTGTTTTATTAATGTGTAATCAAAACTTAGATTCAAATTAATCTATTAATATATAATTAATTTCTAAAAATATGAAAATATTGCTTTATCATTTGAATTATACAGTTATACATAATTCCAAAAACTTTAGCACATGAAGAAATGAATGAAAACTCGTCTACAAAATTTCATCTTTACATTCATGAAACAAGTTGTTAAATATAATCGTATAAGAACGGAAAAAGAAGACATCCTGTAGTTTTTATACGAAAGACAGAATATATTTTACTCAGTTTTTGTATTAGTATCGTTGTTGACAACACAATTGCGTCGGCGTAGAATTATTTCCTTTCCTGTTATCTAAACCAGCTTCCAAATGTATATGAAGCTCTATTTAAAACGAGGTGTGTCACTTGATTTAGAATATTTAATAATGAATTTCTAAATTGTTTTATTAATGTGTAATTAATACTTAATTTAAAAGGAGTCTATTAATAGATATTAATAATGCATTATCATCGGAATTATAACAATTGTACATAATTTCTAGAACCCCAAGAAATGAATGAAAAGCCGACTACAAAATTTCATCTTTACATACATGAGCCAAGAAAAGTTAAATAAAAGCGTGTAAGTACGAAAAAAAGACATCCTTTAGTTTTTATACTGAAGACAAAATTTATTTTATACCATTTGAGTGAGTTAGTTTCGTTGTTTGAGATACGAGATTGCGTCGGCGTAGAATTATTTCCTTTTCTGCTCTCTAAATCAACATCCTATGATATGAAGATCGTTTTAAAAGGAGGTGTGTCACTTGATTAAGAATATTTAATATTGAATTTCTAAACTGTTTTATTAATGTACACTCAAAACTTCATTTAAAATGAAACTATTAAGAGAAAATTATTAAAAAAATATGAAAATAATGCACTGTAATTAGAATTATACAATTGTACATAATTTTTAGAATCTAGCGCATCAAGAAAGGAATGAAAAGTCGGCTACAAAATTTCATCTTTACATACATGAGCCAAGAAAATTTAAATAAAAGCGCATAAGAACGAAAAAAAAAAAGACATCCTGTAGTTTTTATACTGAAGACAAAATATATTTTATACCATTTATGTGAGTTAGTTTCGTTGTTTGACATACGAGATTGCGGCGTCGTCAAATTATTTCCTTTCCCGCGGTCTAAATCAGCTTCCTAAAGCATGAATATAGTTTTAAAAGAAGATCTGTCACTTGATTTAGAGTATTTAATAAAATAAATATGTAAAGTTAAATATGTAAATTTATTTCAATAAATGAAAGTTAAAATTGCAGTGCTAATTTCAGCTTGAGTAAATAATTAAAATTCATGTTAAGAAAAAGCACAAATAAATGTACTAAAATTAGTTGTAGGTGCATACATATAACATAAAATTATTTAATATACATTAGACATATCTTAAAAATACATTAAGAACCATTAAAAATACAGAACGTTTTCAGCCATCACAAGGCCGTCATCAGAGGCTATTTAAATGTTGTTATTTTTCTTTGCCCTTTTTTCGAGAATCGTCTAGAAGAGATCAATGTAATTTAAGGGTTCAACGGCAGGTAAGATGCCATATAAAAGTATTCTAATTTCTAACAAAACAAGCTTTCATCTTTTATGCAGCAATTCTTTCCAGACTCTATGGATGATAATTTTCTGTTACATTTTATTCCATTTATGTAAATTAGTTTCATTTTTTGGCATAAACAATTGTTTTGGCTTAGAATTACTTTCCATTTCAGATATCTAAATCATCTTTCAATGATAGGGTTATTGGTTAAAAATGAAGGTGTGTCGCTTGATTTAGAGTAATTAGGTATACTTGAATATTCTAAAATATGAATCTAGTATCCAAAGTTTTATACGATTTACATGATTTTATTATTACGATTTTTAACATATTTCTAATGCATATTAAGTAATTTTATGTTATATGCATGCATCTGCAAGTAATTTTAGTACATTTATTTGTGCTTTTTTATATGAATTTTAATTGCAAATTTATTATCAAGAAACTTAAAATCTTTATACGTTTTACAGGAATTATTTTATATGCTATTTACTCTTTTGCACCATTGTAAATATCCTAAACTAAACTTTTCTCCCTTTAATTTTCATTAATTTTCCCTTCACTTTCGTTCAATCCATCATTCATTCCTTCCATTCAGTTTCTTTAAAATGTCAAAAATGCTACATTTTATAGAAATGTTACAAAAGATTAACTGAAGTTTTTCCCTAAAATAAACATAATTTTCCTTCTATATGAAGTTTAAAAATAAATCTGAAAAACACATTCTATAGATTTTACATGTCGGAATGTATTTTATTCCATTTATGTGAGTTAGTTTCGTTGTCTGATATAAACAATTGTTTTGACCTAGAATTACTTTCAATTTCAGATATCTAAATCATCTCCCAGTGATATGATGGTTGCTTAAAAAAAAAGGTGCGTTGCTTGATTTAGAGTATTTAATTAAATACTTAATTAATCTGATATATGAATCTATTATCCAAGAATTCATATGATTTACATGAATTATTTTAAAATTTATTTACATTTTCGCATGAAAATAAATAACGTAATATAAATTTTCTTTCACTTACGATACATTAATTTTCTTCAAAATGTCAAAAATGCTAGATTTTACAGAAAAGTTACAAAAGATAAGCTGAAATTGTTCTTCCAAATACTGCGGTATTATTTACTCAGCAAATGAAGTTTAAAAATAAATCTGAAAAACACATTCTATGGATTTTATACGAATGTCGAAATATATCTTATTCCCTTTGTATGAGTTGGTTCCCTTTTTGACCTAACAATTGCGTTTTCGTAGGATCATCCCCCCCCCCCCCCTGCTATTAAATCAGCTCCCAGTGGTATGAAGGTTGCTTAAAAAGGTAAGTCGCTTGATTTAGATTATTCAATTAAATATTTAAAGTAAATATTAGTTTATTATAATAAATAGTAGTCTATTAACTTATTATCCAGGGCTGTATATGATTTACATAACTTATTTTAAACTTTATTTAGGCTTTTACGTGAAAACAAATAACTTCTAATATACATTTTCTTCCACTTAATATGCATTGATTTTCTTTGCTCTAAAAATGCTAGATTGTTGAGAAAAGTAACACAAGATTTGCTGAAATTATTCTCTGAAATTGTAATATAATTTCCTTAGTCAATGAAATTTAAAAGTAAATCTGAATGACGAAAGGAAAACATTCTGCATTTTTTTTTTAATGAAAGAGATAATGTTTTTTTTAAAACATTTATGTTAATTACTTTCGTTGTTTGACATAAGCAATTGCATCAGCGTGGAATTACATTCCTTCATGCTATCTAAATCAGCTTCCAGTTGTAAGAACGTTGCTTGATTTAGAGTATTTAATAAAATATTTAAATTGAGTATTATAATCTGTAAATTTATTATCGAGAAACTTAAAATAATTACTTTTCACGAGAATTATTTAAAATATTACTTAATAATTTCACTAATTAAAATACACCTAAACTAAACTTTCTTCCATTTAATTTTCATCAATTTGCACTTCACCCTGTTTCTAATCTACCATTTATTCCTTTCATTAATTTTTTTTTACATGTGGAAAATGCTAGATTTTATAGAAATATTACAAAAAATAAACTGAACTTTCCTCTAAAAAATACTGTAATATCATTTGCTCCGTAAATGAAGTTCAAAAATAAATCTGAAAAACGAAACAGACACCCTGGGCTTTTAATACAAAAGACGAAATATATTTTGCGCCATTTATGGGAGTTAATTTCATTGTTTGACATACGTAATTGCGTCGGCGTTGAATTATTGCCCTTCTTGCTATCTAAATCAGCTCCTTGTTGTATGAAGGTCGTTTTCAAAGCAAGTGTATCTCTTGATTTAAAGTACTTAATAAAATATTTAAATTGAATATGCTAATATGTAAATTGAGGAAATAAATTAAAAATCTTTATAGGTTTCACATGAATTATTTTAAATATTATTTACTCATTTGAGCTAGTTAAACTACACCTAAACTAAACTTTCTTCCGTTTAATTTTCATCAATTTACACTTCATCCTCTTTCCATTCTATCATTTATTCCTACTATTAATTTTCTTTAAACTGTCAAAAATGCTACATTTTATAAAGATGGTACAAAAAATAAACTGAAGTTTCCCTTTAAAATGCTGTAATATCATTTTCTCCGTAAAGGAAGTTTAAAAATACCTCTGAAAAACGAGAAAAAGCCATCATGGAGTTTTTATACGAAAGACGAAACATATTTTACTCCATTTATGTGAGTTAGTTTCGTTGTTTGACATAAACAATTGCGTCGGCGTAGAATTATTTCCCTTCTCGCTATCTAAATCAGTTCCATGTTGTATAAAGGTCGTTTAAAAAGAAGGTGTGTCGTTTGATTCAGAGTGTTCAGATTTTAAGATAGTTTATTTACACATCCCTAAACTTAGATTCAAGTGTGGATTTAGCAGGCGGCAGCCGGGATCATGTCTGCTTTTTCGTCCACTATTTACGGTAGGGCAGAAAAACAAACCCTGTTATGAGAACTCTAGAAAATAACAAGAGAAGTTTCATTTTCTTGATTGAAAGAGCTTTTAGAGCTTCTATTGTGTGCTATATGTATGTATAGTATATACAAATAACTAGTCTGTGTGCCAATAATATAATATTTTTATTTTATAGTAAATTTTCCTTCTATATGTAATGAAAATACTAAAAGAGTCAAAGTTGATTTCAGAAACAAAAATCCGCATTAATTAATCTCTGTATGGTATTTCTAATGGTAACCAAAAAATATATGCTTCTAGTTATGGACTTATTTTAATAGTATCAAATTTATATTTGATATTTCGAAACCAAATAAGCAAAGTATCGGTATATAACAAAAAAGAATGAAATACACAAATTATTATTCGAGTTATGACTAAGTAATTGAGGGATTAGAGAGATAATGTAGAGCAGGGATATAGTGGAGGGTATACGCAGTATACCTTCTGAATTTTTTTAAGAAGCTCCGTATACCCTCTGTTTCTTAAATAAAGCTATAGCGTATACTCGAAGAATGACGTTCATGGCTTTAGCGTATACTCTCTGCCTATAGCGTATATCCTCTGATTTTTTTACGACTACATCATTGGTGTACAGCGTACAGAGACGACTCGGAATCACCTAGCAATGTAGGGTCGGAAATGCATTCCAAATAGATAAAGGGATTGTTAGGATCTGAATCATAGTGATAGAAATCGACATTTAAAGACTATTAGCTTAAAATAAGTCATGACTTTCCCTATAACAAAGTTGTTCGATGTTTCGCAATGTGTGAATGAAACATTCGTATCTCGGATGTTTTGAAATACGCCGGGTGTGTTTCGGATGTTTGCGGTAGCAATGAAGATGCGGCATTTCAAAACGTCCCTACTACCTCAAACGCGCAAAACCGCAGACGGTAAGAACAAGGCCATAGGCAAAAAACTTCGGAAAACTTCATTATCAGGAAAGTCATGACTTATTTTAAGCTAATGGTCTTTAAATGCCAATTTTCTATCACTATGATTCAGACCCTAACAACCACTCTATCTCGTTAGGATTGCATTTCCGACCCTGCATTGCTATGGGATTCTAACTCATCTCTGTGCCTTCTATACCTCCTGGCAGATTGTTTGTCTGGTAGTGAAACATCCTATATACTTGAATTACCATGAGCTTGATATATGTTATTGAGGTTTACCATAAGACATTCACTAATGAAAGCGAAATGCATTTATAATTTGTTTTCAGGGGTACACAAAATAATTCCATTACATTATGGCCTATGAGAGGAAATCGTTTACAGAGCATTTTAGTAAAGTTAAACTATTTCAAACACAATGAAATTGATATGCATCATTGAGATGCCAATACTTACTCACTTAACCTTTAATTTTAGAAGTGTTGTTGATGTCGTGGACAGGAAAATACCATGACACGTTCCATGGAAGAGGGTTGATATAGCCTCGAGATAAAATTTATTTATAAAGAGATGTCGTTTCAGTTGCAAAAATTGTTTAAACATTGATCTTCATAACATTACGCAGGTTCAATATAGTTATTTATTTTAATTAAAAAACTTAAATTTAATACGTCCTTGAATCCTATGATTATATATAGCAAAACTTTCTCTATATTCTAAACAGCGTTTTATTCTAAACAGTATTTGTTAGTCAATTAAAATATAGAAAATAAGAATAAATAAACGGTCAAGTGCGAGTATTACTCGCGCTCAGAGGGTTCAGTGCAATAAAGTTATGAATTATTAACTGTATTATTTTAAAAAAATTGCTGCTAAAAGAATAATAAGACTTTGTATAAAACTATACATCGTAGGGTTGGAGATAGCTGTATATACTAGAAAAGTATGAATGGGTATATCATAAAAGTTTAAAGAGATATGAAGCCTAAATAATATCAAATATTGCTATACTGTATAACATATTTTTTAATATTATCCTAATCTGTTTATGATGAAGTTAATTCAGAACTGACAATAAAAGTAGTGCATATTTAAACTTCATTTACCATTTCATAAAACAAAATTTAGCGTAGTAATAATCTTTTCTTTTTAAAGTGTAGCTAAAAAAAAAAAAAACCTTGTTAAAGTTTAAACTTGGTATTGTGCTAAGCGCGTTTCGAAAAGAAGTCGCAAATTTGGAGCGCTGTCTTGGTTCATGCTGCGTTTTTCCCGATAAATTTTTAATTAACTTTTAAACACACGGTAGGCGTATTTAGAGATCCACTGAATGTAAACTAGTCGCGAATCCCATAGTAGCTATGTGATCAATTCTAATTAAATTAGTCTGTTTTTAACAATTTGACGTTTATTGATTTTATTCTGCTACTGGACATTGCATTACAGAAATATATCATTAAAAGTTGTTACCCCGGCTTTAAAAGCAGCCGATGGTACATATAGTACGCCGCCCCTGCCATTATGTAATGTTTAAACCGTTCGTGTTTTTAAGCGTTAATATCACTGCTAATTACCGACGATTTTTTTCGAAAATCATTATCAACAATGCTTTTATACTTCTGTTACGATAGGTACTTCCAGCGCTCCTCAACACCTTTGCTGAATGCCTGCAAATCAAAATTTGTGTGTAACGGAAAAATGCGCTTTTCTCAAAAAACTATGTGACCTAGTGTAATCGCTATAGTTTTCCCGCAAGGTTTAAATTAACGTCCACTATCTCTAATTTTTTCATAATTTTAGTACCAGTAGATTCGGAAATAGAGGCGGGGGGGGGGGGGGGGGCATATTTTTGCTTTACATTTTCGACGATATCTCTGAAAATATAATACCTAAAATTAAAAGAAATGTATTTTGAGTTCAGCGTTACGAAAGCTTTCACATGATATACAAATAAAATATTTTTTTCCCCATGTAACTTAATTAGGCCCTCTACATTTTCCCTAAATATATTTGTGAATGTTTAATAATCTGTAAATATGTGTTTCAATAGTCTTTATTACTTCTCCCAATTTGAACTTTCCACGTTTCATAGTTCACAAGTAAAATAGTTGTGAGAGACAAACACAGGAGTGATCTTATAATGGTTCCGTTTTTACTTCTTAAGTACGGAACCCAAAAATCAACAATATAAAAATACAGAATATAAATATTAAAATATATCTCCGTTTGATTACTACCAGTAAATAATAAAAATACCCAAACAAATAGTACGAATGCAATCTGAAATATACATGCAACAGAAAATTTAAGAGGTCGATAATGAAAAAGAAACTTTAGAGTATCACCCTAGTCTAAAAGAAAATAAATGACTTATATCTCACATAGAAGAAGATAATTTATTGAGCCTGAATGCTATCCAACAGAACGTAAGGATAAGGAACGAAAAAGTAATGCTTTAACGCTTGAGATATAACTTTCTATTCTGTCTGACGTGAGACATTTCCAATGATTAAATATCCCTTTTGTTTGCAGCACTTCTATACGTTTATCAGTTTCTCCCGCTTTCTCTTATAAACAGTTACATTTAAAATTTTTATTTCCAGTGCTGGTGCAGCGACCGGAATTTTAAGTTACGCAAAGCTATCACAATTTGAAAGATTGTCGGTTCAATTTGAATCGAATTTTTACTGGAGAAAAAAGTTATCTACTGTGATACATTTCTGAATGATGTTTGAAAAAATTGTTTGGAAAGGAAAAGGAAAGAGAAACTTATTTTATCGTTACGATTACAACATTTGACTTGTACAAGGAGTACTTTTCAATTCGGAACGCTTGCATGTTATACAGGTGTATACAAGGTGTGGCAAAAACGTTCGGAGATTGTATTCACAAACAAAAAATTCTCCCCTAAATTAAAGAAAAACTCTTTATATTTCTTGATATCAACTATACAGTTCATGAAAATTCCGTGCAAAGTTTTCTTCCGGTATTGCATTTAAAATGCTCACCAGATGGATTTGAATTTGTTTAGCCCCATTCAAACGGTGTTGCGAAACAATTTATGGGATGTAGATGAATTGTAACCTTTGCTAATTCATCGTATTCACCTGATTTTGCTCCAGAAGACTTCTTTTTGTTCTCGTACCGTAAACGGCAATTAAAAGAAGAGCAATTTTGGATCGAGACATTCAAACCATGCAACGAGAGTTGCTCCACACGGTTGCGAAAAATGATTTTGCACGCAATTTTCAGGAGCTGCACAGTCATTGTCAAAAGTGTATCGCTAACGACTGGCATTTCTTTGAAGGAATACAGGGTTTTTTCCTGATTTAGGGAAGAATCTTTTGTTTATGAAAACATTCATTGAACTGTATTGTCATACCTTGTAGGTATGTAATCATATCGAAATATCTATTACTAGGATATTTAATGATCTTGGGAAGCAGTGACAATAAAATTATACGATTTTAAATTTCTAAAAAATATATTTTTTTACACGGTGATATTGTGGAAGCGCATGCTTTTCTTGCAGATAAGCATAATAAGAAACCACTAGAAATAAAACTACCACCTTTAATATCGTTAATTGCTAAAAGGCTTTGTTTAATGTTCCATGTTTTATATATGTATATTAAATTACTGCTTTATATTATCATAATTTGCTTTTATATTATTTATTAAATTAACATTAAATTATGGTTTCGAACACGATTGGCGATAATAAACAAAGTTGGCGATTGACAACCATATTTGGCGATATATCTACTGGCCGGGATAATACTTAAGTACCTATCTTTTATAAAGACACAAAGCATAATACACGCACAATAACACGCAAAACAATGCACGCACAATACATTCTATGCCAAAGTTCTATCAGCTTCGCAATTTTTTGATGTGTCAAAAGAAAAAAATTCGCATCAGAAAATGTATTCTAAAATGTTTCCTTTTTTCAGAAGATACAAAAAATCTTACTGTGCGTTTTCTTGCTTTATGTGTTTTACAGCTGAAATTAAATTTTAGTATGCTACGTATTATGCATAAAAATCAGTTGCTGTTGTTTGTTGTCTGCTCAAAATAATACGAATATTTTACTGATTATGTTTGTTAATTTCTAAAAAAATGTTTCCAAATTTCTTATGCGTTTTGTAATTGTAAATTTCTGTATCTCATTTCAGAGTATGAAAAGATGATAATTGGTAACGATATTCTGATTGTGTTGGAAACATTTTCATAACCTATGTATGGCACCTGAATTTTTATTCTTGTTATAATTATTATTTTATCTCTATTTTGATATAAAAAAGACTACTACAAATAGTTTGAATATTATTTAAAAAATAACTCATAAAAATTTTAAAGCAATTCACTATACAATACCTTATTCTGATCGGTATAAGTTTGCATTTTATCTCGCTTCGCAAAGTTTTTGTATTTAGAAAGTTAACTTTTCCTTTTTTTTTCTTCTTTTTTTTTGAAACAGCGTTAAGTAAACAAACGACATCGTTTGATAAAATTTACTTTATATAATAATTTCACTATTCCTTTTACTTCTTCAAACAAAGATAAATCTGAGAATGTGTGTGTGTGTGCAAAAGAAATCATGTTATAAAACTTTTCGATAAAAGAAAATTGTTAAAGAAAAGATGAACCTTACAAAATATGAAATGTTACACAATGTTTAAAAATAAACGCTCTTTTGACGAAATTTTTAAAAGCGTTTTACATATGCAGGTAATATTTATTTTCATTTTCAGCATGCTAAAAATAAACTTTAAAATTTTCATAATCATAATGAAAATTATAAATGTAGAATGGTAATAGAGTAGAAGAAAGTAAACTGTGCTATTTGCTAAAAAAGTCATTATTTTTTTAAGAGGATTTGGCTCGATAAAAGTATAACTTGTATTTTTTGTTGCATAAAGCAGTTTTAATAATAAAAGACGTACGTGAAACTCTTTATCTATATTTCTCTTTCATTTTCTATTTATAACGGTATATTTCTATTTATAATACGGTATGGGATATATATATATATATATATATATATTTCGATAATGTGGCAGATTATGTTCTGATACATAACAAGCTAATATTAAAACTTGACAGAATCTTTGTCATAATTAGTCAAAGACTTAAATCAAAAAATTTAATTTATGATACATTATTTTAAAAAATAGCGAGTAGATTGTATCAAATTTGCGAAACATCATTTTAGTTGTGCATTTCATCTGTCATTTTTTATTAAAATTATTTATTTTAAGATTTAGCAAATCTATTATTAAATCTGAGAATGTGTGTGTTTACAAAATAAATTATGTTATAAAACTTTTCCTTAAAGCAAAATTGCTAACGAAAAAGATGAACCTTATAAAATTTAAAATGCTACATACTGTTTAAAAATAAATGCTCTTTTGAAGTAATTTTTAAAAGCGTTTTACATATACAAGTATATATATATATATATATATATAATCAACCGATTAGCTTATATCATTGAATAATGTACTCTTGAAAATGTAATTCAATATATGCTGGACAGATTGATATGTTTAAAAATAAAAGATAATAAATTATTATTATTAATCCAACATTAATAATTATTATTTAATTATAAAAAAAAATGTACTTAATACACTTGTATAATTAAAAAAAAAAAAAAAGTAAATGATAATTACTACGTAAAATCGCATGCAGCCCTCTATGAGTACCCGGCCGGACCAAAGAACTTCTGCCAGCAGAAAAAATCTTTGTATACTCACAAACAACCACATCCAATTTTTTTTATAGATCAAGTTTTTAAAATAATTACTGTACATACTATAAAAAAAATTAAGTAAATAAATTTATTAAGCCATACTACATATTTTAATAAAATTAAGGCCAATATATATAAATATATTTATTTATTCATTTTGTTTTCTTATGTTAAATTGGCCAAATTATATAAAAAAAAAAAATTATGAACTCACACACTCAAATTTATCAATACTATGTATATTTATATATGTTAAATTTAGAATTGCATTTAATTCTAAGGGAAAGTAAAGAGAAAAAAAAAATGCTTAAATTCTAAACTAACATAAATTTATAAAATATTTCATTTAAAAAAAAAAAAAAATCTAATTTCTAGCTGATTTCAGCAAGATGTCATTTAATATTTATATTAAATAATTTTGCTAATACATTTTATTAATTGTTAAATTTGCATATTTTTATATATACAATAAAAATATAATAGTCTTACATAAAATTTTACACTACAACAATGTTATTAATTAATTTAACTTGAATTTAAGCCTACTTTAATTCTAATTGAATACCGTTAATAAAAGTAAATTAGCTTATCAAGTTAAATATAATATAAACTATGTTTGTCTAATGTTAATTTTGCTGAAAATTCCATAAATTTTAACTGTAAATGCTAATTGCTATACCTTTTGTTATTTATTTTGAAAACAACACGAACTTATATTTTTATTTATTATTATTTTTTTTATTGAGCTAGACACTCCATAAATGTGTAAAACCTAAAAATCAAAAATTTTCCTAAAGAAAACTCAAAATGCTGCTTTTTACAATATAATATTACTAATTTTATTGTTTCTGAGCATAACATCTAGTAATTATACCATACTTAATTTTTTCTTCGATTCCTTTTTCAGCCAAGAATCCTGAAATTTATGCATAGGTGGACCATATATTGATGTATCTGTGAATTGATAAATTTTCTACAAATATTTTGTTGGTGTTGGTGCATACCCAGCCGTAGGCCAAAATTGTACCCTATACAGAAAGCCTTTGGTGAGAAAATTTTAATTTTACTTCAATTATTTATTTGTGTATTTTTTTTTTTTTTTTTTTTTTTTTACTATTATTTTTGTGTGCAATCATGTTGAAATAACTTGCCTTGTCCATTGTTATACATATATATGTTTTTTTAAAAACCAATGTGCTACACCAAAATCCTTTTTTTAAAATTTTTTGTAACACTTTTGTTCATAAAACTTATCCCTGCTGTCTAAATTCTAGACTTTAGCATATAAGTTGTACTTGAACTACCGGAATAAATCTTAGCACTTTTTGTATATTTTATTATATTTAGGCTTATAGCTGACCGCTATCCTAATATAGAGTGCACTAATAATTTATTCCTTGTCAACCATATATTTATATAAGCAAAGAAAATATATATATATGAGTATGCTATAAAGCTGTTCTAACTACCCTGAACCTATAGCTTACACCTACTCATTTTAAAGAGTAATTCTGAAATTTTGTCATCTAAATTGTAAGGCTATTAGCAAAGGCTACCCTTATAGAAGACAGAAAAATTCTCTTTTTTTTTTTTTTTTTTTTTTTTGAAAATTACTCCAACATTATTTACTATGAAATTAATTAAGTTTTAATGTTATTTGGCTTTGTTAAGATTTTATATTTTCTAATTCATATTCAAAAGAAAGAAAATATATATATAACTTTTGCCTGGAGAGAAATATTTCACTGCTCCATTGAAGTTTTGTGAAGCACATTACATAATTTTATAAGTATGTTTTCGGGTGCGCCCTGCACATTTGCTCAATATTGTAACCCTGAGACAAATTGGCGTTCCCATGTTCCTATCCTTTCTTATTATTATTTTGAATTTTAAAAAGGCAAGTTATTAATTTTGTTTCAATTTTTTTTTTTTTTTTTTTTTTTACCTAAAAGAAAAAAAATTTATTTTTAAATTTTGAAAATTTTTTTTAAAATTTTTAAATTCGATTAATTATGCATTTTGATTTATTTTTAATACCAATTCATATCCCATGTATAATACTGGGGAGGGGGGAAAGGGTAATGATCTTGTATACCATCCCCGTATAAGTTTGTATATGGTGTATAACCATATAACGACATATTTTCATCATAATAGTCTGTTTGATACTGTAAATATGGGTCTATATTCTCAGAATATTTATTATTTTTTTTATAATGCGTTTTAGTAAGTTTGTCACCCTTTTGACTCGTATTTTTGTTCAATTTGAACCAACAATTTTCAGTTAAGTGCGATTTTCTTTTACAAATGTCACATTTATTTTTGTAATTTTTCTCACCCTTAATTTTTTTCTGAGACCCTTGTAAATTCGTAATTTCCGCCTCTGTATGACCTGTTGCGTATTTCGGAGCGTACAGCTGATCCATATGTCGTTTGATCGGCTCTATTGATTTATCTGGAACATATTGTAATAAATAATTAAAGTTTCTAAACTTTTTAGTAACTTCGTAGGGTCCTTGAAATTTTGGCTCTAATGCGCCTGGTTTTCCAATACATTTTAAATATACTGTTTGACCCAAATTTAAATCCTTTACTTTTTCGTATGCCTCTTCATCTATATATTCTTGCATTATTTTCTCCTGGTTTGCAAGGGATTGAATTTTGATTTCCTTCATATGCTGTATTCTGCTTTTAACATAAGAGTGGGTATATATTTCCTCAGAAGGAATATGGGCTGTAAAGGGATTTTTTATTTCCCTTGCGAAAAATAGCAGTGAGGGACTATATCCCGTAGCGCGGTGTTTCGAGGAATTATACGCTAGTTTAAAAAAATCCAGTCTTATGTCCCATTCCGTAGTGCGTTTCGACATAGCTACAATTGATGTTTTTAATATTTTATTGGTAACTTCACAAAGTCCATTTCCTTGCGCACGGTATACACTCACAAATTTCCTTTGTATGTTTAAAGATTCCAAATATTCTTTCATAATTTCGCTTCTTAAATATTTTGCATTATCAAAGATAATTTCTTTACACAACCCATAATTTGCAAAATATTTATTTAGTACATTTAATATAGTCTGTGACTCTACGTTTCGTAGGGGAACGGCTTCCAGGAATCTCGATGTCGAATCAATTATAATTAAAATGTATCTGTTTTTCCTTAACGTGAGGTTTAAAGGTCCAATGACGTCAGCATGCAGGACTGTACCGACTTCGTGATCTTTCACCATTTTTTTAACAGGGACTTTTATTGTTGTGTGTTGTTTAGATGTGAGGCACTGCACACAATTTGCACAATACTGTTTAATGTCTTTGTACATTCCGTGCCAAAAGAGCCTTGTTTTCACATTATCATAAGTTTTTTGAAATCCGAAATGCGCTTTATGAGCTTCTTCTATGGCTGCAATTTTTAATGAATCCGGGGTGATTAAAAGCTCTTTTTTATCTGAACCAGGTTTCAAAATTAATAATTTATTTTGATTTAAAGCAAATCTCTTCGTGCTTCTATTATTTTTGTCTTTTTCGATTTTATTTATTATAATTTTTAATTTTTCGTCTGCATATTGCTCCGATTTAATATTTTCGTCTGTAAGTGCTATGTTACTTGCAAACAAATTATTTTGGAGTTCTCTGTCTGTTGTAATATTATCTAAATTCCTGCTCAAATAGTCTGCTGGATTGTTAATTCCTTCGACGAATTCGAAGTCGAAATTAAAGTCTTGTAAATCTGCTACCCATCTGTTTATAATTTCCGATTTATCTTGTAAATGTAAATGCTGAGTTAGTGCTTTCGAATCAGTTAACACAGTAAATCTTCTACCTGAAAGCATATATTTAAAATGCATAATTGCTTCATGCACTGCTAATAACTCAAATTTAATACTTGGATAATTTTTTTCCGGTTCTCTAAGTTTTCTCCCGAAAAATTCAACAGGTAGCAAATGACCATCCTTTTCTTGAGCTAGAACACCTGAAATTGCAACTTTGCTCCCATCCGTGAATAAGAAAAATTCCTTGTTAAAATCGGGGGGTCTGAGCGTTGGTTTTTGTACAATTTCTTCCTGAATTATCAGGAAAGCTTTTTCTGCTTCTGGACTCCACTTAAATTTAACTTTATCTTTAGTCAGCTCTATTAAAGGGTTAACTTTGTCGGAATAGTTGGGTATTAGCGTCCGAAAATAATTCGCTAAGCCCAATAAAGATCTGACCCCCTTTTTCGATTTTGGTCTGACTAAATTTTTTACTTTTTCAATATTCTTTTGAGATGGAGAATATCCCATTTGATTCACCCTAAATCCTAGGAATTCTATTTCTGCTTTGCAAATTTGCATTTTTGAAGGTTCGATTGTCATGTTGTGATTTATTAATACCTGTAGAACTTCTTCTAAGGTTTTCGTCATCTCTGCTATTGTATTTGCAGATATCAACACATCATCAATGTAGTATGATACTTTGCTTTTGTCAAAATGTCCCAGAATTTTATCGATTACTTCTGCAAAAATTGCGCTAGAATTTCGTGTGCCAAAAGCTAAACGAAGTGGCATATGTTTTCCAAATTCCGTAATAAACGCTAACTTTTTGCAATCTTCTGGTTTTAAATTTATTTGGAAAAAAGCACTATGTAAGTCTAGCACCGTATAGTATTTTTTACCGCTTATTTTTTGTAATAAGTCTTTTACGTCCGGCATCGGATAAGTATAAGGTTGTAAAATTTGGTTTAATAGTCTTAGGTCCGTTGCCATTCTAAACTTGGGTTCTGCATTCGGGTTATTACCCGGATTTTTCTTTCTAACGAAAATAACTGGAAAAGCATACTCGGAGTCAGTCTTCTCTATAATTTTAGCCTGTAACAGTTGTTCAATTTCCCTTTTCGCATACTGTCTTACTGCCTGAGGCAATTTATATGGCTTAGCTTGTACCGGGAATTCATGATTCAATTGAAAACTTGGTGCAACAAACGCTGATTGCCCCAATGTTTGATAACTTTTTGAAAATGCATGAACATTGCCCATTAAAATTTTTCGAAATTTTTGTTGTACTTCCTCTGATAAATGGCTTAAATCGAAATCCGTCTCTTTAATTTCTGCTTCTCGCAATTTTCTTACATCTTCTATATTTAAATTATTTATTTCATAAAATGTCCCTTTCTCTATATTATCAGTTGAGTCATCTTGCTTGCACTCAAAGTTCGTTATAATTTCCCTTATTTTAGTTCCTTTCTGAATAATTAACTTTTCTAACAGTTTATTCTTTATTATAATATTTATGTTATTATTTTTTTGAACTTCGTGTAACGAAGTCTCGCATGAAAATTTACTATTTTCTTGAATGGGGTCAAAAATAATTATATCTGACATATTTATATCCTCTGGGCATTTTAATTTTACAATTTTCGATTCTTCAGGTTGGAGAAAAATTCTATTTTTAGTAATGGCAAACATACTTTTATTTGAATGTTCCCCTGAATTACATGGCGTAATGTTATTCACTTCATAATTATTTACTTCACTTGCAACGTTTAATTTAATTTGTTGATTTTTAAATTTTAATGTTTTATTGCATAAATCCAAAATCATATGATTTTCTTTGAGATAATCGTACCCTAATAACATTTGGTACTGCCTATCAAAATCATCATTAGTGACATAAAATGTGCCTGTTGTGAATATACCTTTTAATCGAAAAGTTAATTTTACACATTGTTTAAAAAAAATCTTTGAATTTGTTAAAGTTTTAATTTGGATCTGATTGCCCAAATATTTGATTTTGACGTTTGTATCTTTAATTTTTTTGAATAAAGAAGGTGATAAAAGGGACACAGCAGCTCCGGTATCCAGTAACGCTTGTATTTCGACGCCCTGTATACTTAGTGATATAATTGGCAGACTATCTTTGTCTGCATTTGTTATATTTGCGATTGTTTTATTTATTTTATCGATTTCCGTCTCTGAAAATCCCGAATCTTGATCCGATTTCGCTGTTTTCTTTGCCCATTTTTTTTTCTTTTTGCGCTTTTCAAATTGATAACCATTTTGCTCATAATTCTCAGAAATATATCCAAAATCCCTATTTCCCGAATTCCAGTTAGGTTGTGAATAATCATACATCCCATAATGCGTCGGGTAATTAAAGGAATTGTAGTAATCATTATAATATCGTTCATAATCATTATAATGAAAATTGTTATTGAAATGGGAACCCTGATAATCATTGTGTTTATTAAAGAGTTTCTTATTCCGCGGAACACTATCATCTCTAATTGCATGGTTTTTTTTCTTTGATTTTTTTAGTTTTTCAATCTCCCCTTTTAATTTCTCGATTAGCTCTTTGTTTTGCTTACTTGATTCTATAATGTTCTCATAAAGATCTTTGTTTTCTTTATTTATTGCGTTAATTTCCTCAAACTTTGATTCATTATACGCACTTTCCATAAGTTTTGCTAACACGCATGCCTCCTTGAAGGACCTGGGCGCATTTTTACGCACATCTAATGCAATATCCTGTCTAATTGAATTTAAAAAATTCGACATTTTTAAGATTTCGATAAAATTCTCTTCCTTATTATCCACATTTTCGCCTGCACTTTCGATATAAGATTTTACACCCTTTTTAAACTCCAAAATGAAATCCTCTATCGTTTGACTTGCGGCCTGTTTTAAATTTAGGAAATTGCTCTGAGCATTAAGGAAGCTTAGTTTTGTACCAAATAACTCCACCAAATTATTTTTAAATAAATTATAATTGGTCTCGTTATATGTTTCAATCTGTTTACTTAAAATATGTTTTGCGTCCCCAGTAATTTTAGCCTTTAAAATTAATAATTTAGTTTCTTCCTGTATATCTGTCGAATTCAAAATATTATCAAATTCCTCTAAGAAAAATATAATGTTTTTGTTCTTTTTATTGTCAAATGGTGACACTAACTTAATACGTGTATCTATATCCAGCGTCTGAGTCATTTTTAACAAGTATTAGTAATCAATGTATACTTTTTCAAAATATCAATTCAAAATAGATCCTATACCTCTTAAAAGAATATTTTGCATCTCATACTATTTTCTCTATATTACAACATATGTATGAAAATATTCTAAATTGCATAAATACATAAAAACAACAACACTAAAATTTAAAAAAAAATTTCTTAGGAGATGAAGTTGTTTTGTAGATTATTCTTTTACACACATAAATACCCCTAAAATATTTATAATACACGTATATATAAAAAACAACATAATTTCATTTAACAGAAAAATATCTGTCTTTTTCTACAGAAAAAACAATCTTATTTTTTTTTTTTTTGTAAATATTGTACTACTACTTCGTAGTACGACTCATAAATTTTCTTTTGTATCAAGGTGATACAATTTCAAAAATCATGATCTATTGACATTTCAATCATTTTTATACCAGACATATTATAAAATTTTACTCATTATTCTTCTTATTATTATTATTTATACATTATATAAAAAAAATTATTTTTACAAATGTGTCATCTGTGATGTGAATGCCATTATTTTTCAATGGTAACTGAGATCCAACCAAAAGAGAAAAGAGAGAGAAAAAAAAAAAAAAAAATTGTAATTCCTAAATTTACCTATTATAAATCCCAGAATTATTTTTTTCATTTTTTTTTGTTTTTTACTAACATATATTATTCATTTTATTTATATAAAATTATTATATGTGTGTCATTATTGTTACAATAATAAATTTAATTTTAATAAAATTTTAATCAATTAAACTTACATACCTACAATATTTTTAAAATTGTGACATTAAAATAATACTTAAATTTATTTTCCTTTATTATTATTATTATTATTATTATTATTATTTCTAATGACCTCAGATGAACGTTCCTGAGTCATAGCACCATTTACCTATCTAATGACCTCAGATGATCGTTCCTGAGTCAGAGCACCATTTTACTTATGAATGACCTCAGATGATCGTTCCTGAGTCAGAGCACCATTTTACTTAATGAAGGGGGGATGCTGGACAGATAATTACACCTGTTTATTTTCTATTAAATATATTCAAAATTGTTAATTGGTCCAAATCATCCAAGCAACCTCATAGCAAATTGGTATATAGTTTTATATACCTTAGATAAATTCAAATAATATAAGTGATCGTATTTACCTAAATTCTAGTAGAAGAGCAACGCGAAGCATTAATAAAATTAAATTATAATTCGCGTCAAAAAGTAATTATTAAATTTGAATAATTACGAATAAAATTAAGAGTTTGCGTTGTGAATTATTTAGACGAACTCTTCCACTTATGAATTAAACTAAAATTTAAGCTGTAAAAAAAAGAATTGACACACTTTAAATATTATTAATTAAATAATTACAGAAACTTTTTAAAACTTGATTAAATATTTTATTTACATTGAACATATCTATATACAGAAAAACATAATATTAATTCAAAAAATAGAAAGCAACACTTTTGTTTGCTTCTCATTATTTTAAGTATGTTTAATCTTTTAAAAAAAAAAAGACAATATTTTCACGTACTCTAATTATTATAATTGTTTCTTTTTGCTAAAAGAAATACTCTCTTTCATTTTTAAAATTACCTTAATCTTATTTAATTATTGGTTTGGTCGGATCTCAGATAACTCTCTACCGTAAAATATCAGAAAAGTATTTTTAAGGTTTTTCATATGATCTTAAGTGGTAAAAGAAAATGTTTAAAATAGTACCTTCTTTTAATATACGGGATGGTGGCCTTTATTCATCAAATTCCGAGTTGATGCGTTGCTTAGGATCATGGCAAAGTGTCATCAGGAACGCATCCTCAATTTGGCTTGATTAGGATCACTCCGATATGTACATCAGGAAGACGTCCTCAATTTGGCTTGATTAGGCTCACTCCGATAGGTACCTCAGGAAGACAACCTCAATTAGGCTTGATTAGGCTGGATTAGGCTCGCTCCAACATGTCCATCTCGCCTGGGCTTTACTAGGGCTTACGGGACTCATTGCACGGGTTTTCAGGAGAGCTCTTGCATCCTCTACATCTTTTTTCAGACTATCCTTTTTCAAAACTTATTCTTCTTGCACACCAGCTCCTGCAGTGGGAGGAACTTTTTTTGTCTAGTCCACTGTTATTGGATGTGAGAAGATTTTTTATTATACTTCGATAGGCCTATTAGCTAGCAGTCTGCAAATGGCCCCTTACATATACTTTAATATTATTATCTGCCTTAAAGTTTGGGTGGTCTGAAAAGTCATAAATTTATCCCAACACTTTTATTGAGGCCATAAATTGATTCCAACGTTTTTATGATTTTACGATTTCTAATTATACACCACTTTCCATTGGCTTGTCATAAAACGACACCATGGCGTCTGCGTATTGTTGTTGTCTGAGATCCGAACTCCATTCAACGTTATACATTCATTTTACAATACAACAATTTTTTTAAAAATATATATTTAATCTTTAAAATCAACTTAATAATTTTTGTATGAACTTACACTCTTATTTTACTTAAATATATAAACATTATAATTTTACACTCATAATTATATTTTATAAAAAATATTTATACAAACAGAAATAACAAATTACGCAATTTTACTTTGATTTAACCAACATGGTTCGGGAACATATCATAGTTATATGTTGCCCAGCAATATATAAGTTTTTCATTTTTTTCGGAATCCATATTCTTCTTTTTTTATTCTTCCTAATTAATTCTTGTAATTAAGTACAGTGGAACCCGGTTAAGACGCTCACGGTTAATACGCGATCCCGCTTAATACGCGGATTTTTCCCCATCCCTTGAACATCGCCGATAAGACTAAAGCAAAAATATCACGTTTAATACGCGAACGGTTAATACGCGATCCCGCTTAATACGCGAGAGATTTCCGGTCCTTTAAGGCAAAAAATCACACTTAAGACGCGAATTCATTGATCAAGATGCGAATTCCTTGTCTCTTTTCCAGTATTGCCAATTTATCGGATTTTTTATATTGAAATAAAAAACAGTGTCTCCAAATAGTAATATATACTTTATTTAATAACAGATTGATTAAGGCGAACATTACTAATAGGAAATAGTGGTAGATATTTGAATTAAAAAAATCCCGCTAAAGTAGCAACACTGGAATTCTTTGATCCGCGTCCTAATTTTCTGTATTTCACGCTTCGTGTATGTTTTTAGGTAGAGAGAGAAAGACGAATTCAGGATACTAAGATATGTCATAAAATTATGATTATAACTATTGTTAGTGAGGTTTTAAATGTAAGTTATATACCTACTATGTTTTAAAATGAATATTATAAGCAAAAAAAATTAAACTCGTAAATATTAAATAATTACGACTGTGGTTGTTTGATTTTTTTATGTTTTCTTTTCTTTTTTGTATGCCAACAATATATTTTACAAAAAAGATTAATAAGGATAGTTTTTTTTTTTTATAATGAAAAGTATAGATTATAATGGTACTCATTATCACAAGTACTAAATATGATTTTAACAACTGGATTGTGCTTCAAAAGTTTAATATTTTTTATCTCTGTTAAAAAAATAGTCTAGCTGGAATTTTTTATTTTTTATTTTAACTACAATAAAGCCGTTTAAATTCATTTTTTATTTTCAGTTATTATTCCAGTCATTCTTAAAAGAATAATAATGAGTTTAAAGTTGAATACAATTAAATTTCTATCTAAATATACCTAAAAGATACAATTTTCTACCGTAAACATCTAACCGAAAGCTCTAAAATTCATTTAGACGATTAGATGCGTAAATAAGCCCAGTTTCTGCAACATTATACAAATCACGCTTAATACGCGATCCCGCTTAAGACGCGACTTTTGTTCACTCCCTTGAAACGCGTCTTAACCGGGTTCGACTGTATAAGGTACTTTATTTTATACATACAGTTCTATATTATAGGTTTGTGGCATCCATTTTTATTGTCAATCATTCACAATAATGTGGTTTTTGATGATGGTCGGTAATGTTTAATTAATGGTTATATATATATATATATATATATATATATATATATATATATATATATATGTATATATATTATTTTCATTTTCAGCATGCTAAAAATAAACTTTAAAGGTTTCTTAATCCTAATGAAAATTATGAATGTAGTATGATATGATAATAATGTAGAAGAAAGTAAACTGTGCTATTTGGTAAAAAAAATTATTATTTTTTAAGTGGATTTGACTCGATAAAACTATAACTTGTGTTTTTTGTTGCATAAAGCAATTTTAATGATAAAAGACGCACGTGTAGTACTTTATCCATATTCCTCTCCCATTTGTCATTTATAATATGGAACGGGATATTTTTTTGATGATGTGACAGGCACATTCTAGATACATGACAAGCTATTATTAAAACTTTACAGAATCTCTGTCTTATTTAGTCAAAGTTATAAATCATAAAATGTAATTTATAATAGATTATTTAAAAAAATTCGGGGTAGATTGCATGAAATATCCGAAACATCATTTTTTAGTAAATTTATTTATTTTAAAATTTATTAAATCTAGGTTTATTACATCAGTTACACGATCTTATTTCTAATACGCTAATAATAAGTTTGTTATTTTATTTTTAAAAATCAAATAATAAAATAAAAAAAAAAATCATCGCATGAAAAAATGACTTAAAATTTTTCAGTTTTAATAAGTTTTTTCGAACTAATAACTTTTCTAATTAGAAATATGTTTCTCATAATTTGTATAAATTATTCCGTTGAATATGCTGTAAAATTATCATAAGATGGTGGTTATTTTATTTATTTATTTAAACTAAAACTCAATTAAAATTTTAAAACTCTTTTATTTTTAAAATGAGTCTTTCTAAGCTGTCATTTTGAACAGTTTATTTTCAAAGCTGAAGAATTATTTATAATAAGCTTTTTAGTTTGCGAATTTCTTTTAAAAATAAAAATAATAAAATTTAAAAAAGTCATTTAATGAAAAAAAATGACTTAAAAGTTTTCCGTTTTAATAAGTTTTTTCAACTAGTAACTTTTATAATTAGAAATACGTTTTTTATACTTTGTATATAATTTTCCATTGAATATGTTGTAAAATTGTCATTAATATTTAAATGAGTCTACCAGTCTGAACTATTTATTTTCAAAGTTGAAGGGTTCAAGGAAAAAACAACAACTTATACTTAAAATAAAAATAAAAATTAGAAAGAAGAGAAAACGTCTGTAGATAAACAGTTTTAGTATAAGGTTTTACGGGGTATAGAAAAAATTTTCATCTCATACAGAGGGCATGGGTTGATTTTTTAGTTAAATGATTTCATATCATTGTTAATAAATCGACAATAATATTATTCTGTCAGTTCATTTAGATAATTTTTGATTAAGTGCTGATTTCGATAAGTTTTTCAATTACAGGAAGAACGTTTTATAAAATAATGTATAAAATAATGAGTCAAACTTTGGCGTAAGTGCACTTAAGAGCGTACGCTACTAAAGCGTATACACTTGCAAGCTAATGTTAAACCAACTGCAGTGTTCTTTTTAAATTTCTCTTCTGATTTTCAATATTTGTAAAAAAAAAAAAAAAAAAAAAAAAAAAAAAAAAAAATCAGTTGTATAGGATACTTGAGGTCCAAATCTATCGAGAGTTTTTTTTTTTTTTTTTTACTTTTACGATTTTGTTTAGCTTTTTTTTTTATTTTTGGAACCTCTTCCGAAAACTAAATGCAAACGAGAAATTTGAAAAGAACGTTGTATCTTGCGGATATCCGCGCATTATTAAATTACATTCTTAAGGTAATTATGTAAAGATACTTTATGTGCATATAAGAGGTGTATAATTGTTCATTTAGAAATTTACAAGGAAATATCAAACAACACTATAAAGTTGTAGGTGTGCAATGGTGACCCTACATTGATGTTTGACTGTACGCATTTATTTTCCCGTTAAATAGTTTTTGAAGTAGTCATACCTTTTATTTTGTTCAAAATTAAAGAATGGGCTATATAGCTGAATTAAAGCTCTTCATATAAATAAATCCTTTACCCGAATCCATTTTCCTATTTTGTTTTAAGAGTAGTGAATAAAATTTGTATCAATATTAATTAATTATAATGTGCTCAATCACCAACTAGTTTAAGTGTGAAAAGAAATATTCAAATTTTAATTAAATCATGTTCTAGGTTGATTAATTTAAAAATAATAAAATGTTTCCATTGAAATTGCTTTCCTGTATAGAAAGTTTTGATTGAGAGTTACAAAGTCACAATTTTATATTGTACAAAGATTCACTATCTGAAAAACTACTTTGCAGAATTACTTTTCAACTTAAAAAAATCACAAAAAAATATTCATATCTTTCTATTAAGGCTGTTCTGAACTGCTATGCTCAACAAGCGCAAAACGTTTTGACACATTTACAAATTGATTTTTTAACGGAAAAATATAAAATTGGAAAACCTGGCCATAGAAGCGATTTTGAATCGAACTGTGTTTTCCAATTTTTGATCCACCAATTACCTATTGAGTTAGAAGCGATTTGGATCACATGACACGAAATTTTTCTCCCCTTACTGACTGGATTTTCTTCTTTCGTTCGGAAGTTCGGTTCAAAATGTCCACTTTGACATTATTTTCTGAAAGAGTTATTGCGTTTACAAGAAAACGGAAAAACAGTTCGATGACATAGGTTCTGAATAACAACACCGTTTAATTTCATGCGTTTCCGATCAAAAATGAATTAAAACTTATGTCAGAAAGTTGACCCTTTGGATTTGAGAACAGTCTTAAATAAAATGAGTTTTATATTTAGCTAAATTTAATACTATCCCTTTTTAAAATTAATTTAAAACTTTCACATGATTTCTTTTGAAATGAATTTTAAGTAGCTAACAGATATCACGAAATTTTCTACCACGAAATTTTTCTCAAAGCACCCTAGAAGGTTATTTTGAATATAGCTAAATTGAATCAAACATATTTAAAACTGCCTTCATGGCAGAATAATCGAAGTATGGCACTCTGCACACCAGCATGTTTCCCTCTCAATAATAAAACATTAAATTCTACTGAAATACATTCCCGCACTCTAAGAACTTTACTCGGATAGAGGAAATTTAAATATAAGTCACACTGAACAACTTCATTGATGAGTGACAGAAAGCTATTCAAAATGAGTTTAAATTAGGACATTTTGCTTTCAGGTTGGTAAATTCATAAAAGGTATAACTTTGATTACAAAGCTTGTTCGGGCATTTTACATTTAAGTTTGTAAATTGATAAAATATAAAATTAAGATGAAAGAGCATAGGACAGCGCGTTATAAAATTACTTTTCGATTTAAAAACAATGACGATTTCACGATAAAAAACTATGAATGCTTCTTTCAAACCTTTAACTATGTGTCTGGAAATACAAGTCTCTGTAGACTATATTTATAGGGTTCCGTACATAAAAATAAAAACGGAACCATTATAAGATCACTCGTGTGTCTGTCTGTCCGTCTGTTACAGCAGTTTTCTTGAAAACTATGGAACGTGTAAATTTCATATTTGAAATAATCTAATTAAGTTACTTGACCATAAAAATCTTTTTTTTTCTTTATTTCGTGTGGGGGTATCGTGTGAAATCTGTCATAACACCGAACTCAAAAACACATTTGTGTTAATATTAGGTATTTTTCAGAGATATCGTCGACAATGTAAAGCAAAAATATGTCCCCCCCCCCTTCTATTTCCGAATCTACTCAAACTAAAATTATGAAAAAAATTGCGATAGTAGAAGTTTATTTAAACTTTTCAGGAAAACTATAGCGATTACCCTAGGCCACCTAGTTTTTGAAAAAATCGCATTTTTCTGTTACACACAAATTTCACTTTGAGTGCGCTCAAGGTTGAATTATGGCTCCAGAGTTGAAGGGTGCTCGAGGTAAATATCGTCACGGAAGTATAAAAGGATTATATTAGCCGAGATATTAACTCTTAAAGACACGGGCTGTTTCGACATACTTGAAGACACGGGCGGCGTACTCTATACGTCATCGGATTTTAAAGCTTACAAGGAAGGTCTCCTTACGGGGCATACTCAGAATATGTTGAAAAAACTGCTAGTGAAACGACTCATGTATGTAATAAGGGATCAGTTAAATTTAACGGCGGAATTTCAGTAGAAAGTCTGTAAAAAATAAAATACTTTCGAATATTTGGCACGAAAATACGAAAGTGACACGCGATTTGGTGAGCAGGATTTTTCCTCGCCAAAAGCAAAACAAACGATTTTAATGCATCTGAAAATTGTTTGTTAATTGTTTTTTAGAATGCATTTATAATGAATTTTAACTTAATCAATGAAAGATGTTATTATATATTTTTTTATATTACATAGTATATATGTTGCTTGTTACTGTAGTTATTTAATTTCATCACTGTAAAAATATTTTCTGTGCTTTGCAAGTTGCAAATATCTATTTTACGCTATAGGCAGCTGACATTTGATTGCCATAATACATGTCCATGTGGAAGACGAAATCGTTTCCATAGCAACAAAATCAAATCGACAGTGTTCTATCTGCCTTTTTTTGAGCTTGAAACAATCTAAATCAATTTAAATTTTGCTTTAAATCGTAAAATATGATATTTAAATTTTATTATAAATACATCTAAATATATATAGGACAAACTACAGTTAAAACAAACTAAAAATGACAAAACTATAATTAAAACAAATTAAAAATGACAAAACTAAAGTTATTTAAATTAAACTTATATAAACAAATGCAACATAAAAAGTTTTTTCCTACATATAAGCGTATTTTTTTTTTCATTGCCAACCGGTGATAAATCGCCAAATAAACGAAAATTTCGTAATTTTTTTACGGCTGCTGTATCGGTGTTCCGCCAAAATTTTTTTTATAAACATACATATCCATATGAGAAGAACATTCTATATTTTTTCAGATTTTTCTGAGTATGCCCGTATGGAGACCTTCCTTGCTAGATAAAAACTCATTATTCTTTAGCAACTTTTTCTTGTAATATTACAGTTGCAAATTAATATATTTATTGTACGGAACTCTCTGTACGCTAATACTTACACATGACCGATTATATTATGCTATTCATACCACTTTTTGAAAAATAATCTCTGTGAGGTACTTATACTACGATATTTTCAAGAGAAATCTATCACAAAGGAAATGTTTTGTAACTTGTGTTATGATTAAATGTAAAAATAGTCACCAGTTCTGACTCCTAATGAAATGGTAAAATCAAGCAACTTTTATAGTTTGCTTTGTTGAATGCTATTCCCTTTGGGTGCTGTAAATATGTAACGTTGTAGACATTTTAGCAATTTTGAGCGCCCCCCCCCCTTCCTTGCGATATCATACGTTATGATTCCTCGTACACCCCCTTCCCTAATGATATCGTTATCAGTGTCTAAAAATTCAATGTATAAGTATGGTTATACATTTATTATTAGCATACTTTACTGATTTAAATGAAGATAAGAAGTTAATAAAATATCACTTTAATATATGAAATAACTTTATATCAAATAACATGTTAAAGAAATACTTACTTTTTAAAAGTAATTAATAATAGCTTTTTGTTACATAATGCATTTAACAATAATATTGTCTTCTTGCACTTGCTCCTAGAACAGGGGTAAGCAAAACTTCTTATAAACAAAACAGGTTGACAACATTTTAACACTAGTAAACATGGCAAGTATCATTTCGAAGCTGTTTTCTCTAACAACGAATTATATGCGCATACGGCAGAATAATAGGAATAGCGAAAGTTGGGATATTAAATATTTTGGAATAAAATGATCTGATAATCATTTAATGGTTTAAATAATATTTTGAATTTTCATAAAAATAGATAGCAGACTTAAAAAAAAAAAAATAAATAAAAAAGATAACAGACTATATTGATGTAAAAAAAAAAACAGAAAGAAAATTTTTTTTGGATAAAAAATGATAAAGATATTAAAAGACAACACCCTTTCCCCCAGAAATATCTTACGATATCAAGTACCAGAGCACCCCTCTTTCTAAAGTGATATATGAACAGTAATCTATACTCCTATTATAAAGAGGAAAAAATTGTTTATTTGTAGGAGGTAAGCTCTGGAACTACCGAACCGATTCCAAAAGTAATGGTATCAAAATGATGGTATTAGTCCAACTTAGAACATAGGCTATATCTTATGTCGGTGTTACTACACCAAAGGGGGTGTAGGAGAAAAATAGTTCTAAAAATGCGATTTTAGCGTTACTGAAGGGCCTAGAAATATGAAATTTTGAATATTAGTTATTTATAAGATATAAATGATGTCTAAGAACAGTTCTTAAACAATTCGAAATTTAAAAGGGGTGAAAATGCACAAAAAGCGTTCTAAAAAGCGTTCTATATGGTAGTTTCTACGCAATCCCAGGAAATACCAAACCGATTTAAAAAATATTGGTGTCAAAATGGTGGTGACAACGCTTGCTCCAAGATAGGCTATGTTTGTCGGTGTTGCTACCCAAAAGGGGGTGTAGGAGCAAAAAACGTTCTAAAAACGTGATTTTAGCGTTACTGAAGGGCCTAGAAATATGAAATTTTGAATATTAGTTACTTATAAGATATAAATGATGTCTAAGAACGGTTCTTAATTCGAAATTAAAAAGGGGTGAAAATGCACAAAAAGCGTTCTAAAAAACGTTCTAAATGGTAGTTTCTACACAATCTCAGGAAATACCAAACCGATTTAAAAAATATTGGTGTCAAAATGGTGGTGACAACGCTTGCTCCAAGATTGGCTATGTTTCATGTCAGTGCCGCTACCCAAAAGGGGGTGTAGGAGCAAAAAACATTCTAAAAACGCGATTTTAGCGTTACTGAAGGGCCTAGAAATATGAAATTTTGAATATTAGTTACTTATAAGTTATAAATGATGTCTAAGAACAGTTCTTAAACAATTTGAAATTAAAAAGGGGTGAAAATGCACAAAAAACGTTCTAAAAAACGTTCTAAATGGTAGTTTCTACACAATCTCAGGAAATACCAAACCGATTTTAAAACTATTGGTGTCAAAATGATGGTGACAACGTTTACTCCAAGATAGGCTATATTTTATGTCAGTGTCACTACCCCAAAGGGGGTGCAAGAGCAAAAAACCTTCTAAAAATACGATTTACGTGTTACTGAAGGGCCTAGAAATATGAAATTTGAAATATTAGCTACTTATTAGATATAAAGGATTTCTAAGAACAGTTCTTAAACAATTCGAAATTTGAAAGGGGTGAAAATGCGCGAAAATCGTTCTAAAAAACGCTCTAAATGGTGGTTTCTACACAATCTCAGGAAATACCAAACCGATTTAAAAAATAATGGTGTCAAAATAAGGGTGTCATAAACGACAGTGACAACCCTTGTTCCAACGTAGGCTATGTTTTATGTCGGTGCCACTACACGAAAGGGGGTGCAGGAGAAAAACGTTCTAAATTGCGGCTTTTGCGTTACGAATGGGCCTAGAATCGTGAAATTTGAAATATTAGCTACTTATTAGATATAAAGGATTTCTAAGAACAGTTGTTAAACAATTCGAAATTTAAAAGGGGTGAAAATGCGCGAAAAGCGTTCTAAAAAACGTTCTAATGTTGGTTTCTACACAATCTCATGAAATACCAAATCGATCTAAAAAATAATTAAGTCAAAATGATGGTGACAACCCTTGCTCCAACATAGGCGATGTTTTATGTCGTTGCGACTACCCCAAAGGGGGTACAGGAGAAAAACGTTCTAAATAGCGGCTTTTGCGTTACGAAAGGGCCTAGAATCGTGAAATTTGGAATGGTAGTTAGTTATAAGATATCAATGATCTCTAAGGACATTTTCTAAAAAAATCGAAATTTAAAAGGAGTCAAAATGCGCAAAAAGCGTTGTAAAAAACTTTCTAAATTGCGATTTCTACGCAGTCTCAGGAAGTACTGAACCGATTTCAAATATAATGGTGTAAAAATGATGGTGACAGATCTTGCTCCAAGATAGGCTATATTTTATATCTGTTTCCACTACCCCTGAGGAGATGCAGGAGCAAAATGCGCGAAAAGCGTTCTGAAAACGTCCTAAATGCCGATTTGTCGGCAATATCTCAGGAAGAATGAATCTGATTTTAAACGTAATGGTAGGAAATTGATGCTGACAGCCCCTGCACTGACATAGACGCTATTTTATGCCGGTATCACTGTCACCAAGACGTTGCAGGAGCAAAAAAGCGTTCTAAATTTCGATTTTTGTGATCGGTAGGGGCTAGCAACTTAAAATTAGGCAAGGTACATATTTATTAGATATAAATGATCTTTAAGAACAGTTTCGAAAAAATGGGAAATTTGAAAAGGGGTGAAAATGCGCGAAAAGCGTCCTAAAAACGTTCTAAATTGCGATTTCTACTCAATCTAAGGAAATACTAAAGCTATTTCAAAAGTAAAAGGTTGCAAATGAATGGTGACAATCTCTGTTATAACATAGGTTATATTTTATGTTACTCTCACTACCATCTGTGGGTTGCAAAAGCAAAACATGTTCTAATTTGCGTTTTTTTGCACAACTGAGGGGTCTAACACTTTGAAGTATGGTATGGTATTTACTTACAAGATGCATCTGCTTTCTAAGAACAGTCGAAAGAAAATTCCAAATTTTAAAAAATGAAGTGAGTGAAAAATGTTATAAATTACAATTTTTAAGCAAACTTATAAATTACCAAACCGATTAAAACAATAATGATGACAAATTATGGTGATAGAACCAAGATAAGTTATATTTTATGTCTGTGCCACTACCACCAGAGGGTTGCAGGAGCTAAAAACTTTCTAAATTGCGATTTCTGTGATACTGAAAAGGCTAGAAACTTTAAATATGACATGGTAGTTACTTATAAAATATAAATGCCCTCGAAGGAACGTCGAAAATAAATTCGAATTAAAAAGGGGCGAAACGAAGGGGAAGTGCGAAAAGCATTCTAAAAAAGTTCTAAATTACGATTCTATGTAATTTCAGGGAATATAAACCGATTATAAAAGTAATAGTTGCGAATCAATGGTAACAGTCTCTGATCCAGACATGCTATATTGTATGCCGGTGATTCTACCACCTGGGGTTCACAGGAACAACAAACGTTCTAAAAAAGAGCTTTAAAAGCTTTTTAAATTACGTTTCTGTGGAATATTAGGAAATAACAAACCGATTTCAAAATTAATGTTGGCAAATTAATGGTGACAGTTCCTGTTTCAACATAGCCCTTTATGTTGAGAGAGGTGGTAGGACTTGGAATTTTACATGATGGTTAATTTTAAGATGTAAAAAGATGGTTTAAAAAAAATCAAAACTTCAAATGAATACTGAAATGAGCGTATTAATTGAGCATAAAAGTTTCAAAATATTTTTTAAATTATCATTTTTTTAGTTTTATTTCATTTTATTAATTTAAGTCTCCTTTCTGCCTAATGCAGTGTAATAAGGATGTTTAATCAAACTGTGTTTTAAATAGTAATTTTTGTATTATTTCTAAAAGTAATAAGTAACTTTTAATAAAATAAAATATTACCTTTTAATAAAATAAAAATTTAGTTAGTACCTTTTAATAAAAATTAGACATATAAATGCCACTTGGCATATTTCAAATATTACGCGAGCAAAGCCGCGGGGTTTGCTAGTGTTATATATGTACAGTATAGCTCCTTTTAAGGTAATTTAAAACTTTTAAGTGATTTATTTTGGAATAAATTTTAATTAAGTACCTAACAAATAGAACAAAATTTATCTCAAAGACGATTGTTTTGAGTAAAATTCTATTAAACAATCTTCAGAATGATCGACGTATGCATATAATAGCATGTTCCCCTCTCCATCATGGAACCCCAATTTCTACTGAAACTCCACTGAAATAGTTTTCCTCACTCTAAGAACTTCACTCGCAGAGAGGAAATTGAAATATAGTCACACGGAACAACTAACTGCATTGATTAGTGACAGAAATCTATTCAAAATTAGTTTAAGTTCAGACATTTTGCATTCGGGTTGTTAAATTCATAAAATATATAACTTTGATTAAAAAGCTTCTTTTGTATGGTTTTAATACATTTTGATATTAAGTGTATAAATGGATAGAATATAAAATTTAGATAAAAGAGATTTTTTTCGGCGTATAAATTATTTTAAATTAAATCATGAATTCTGCATTGAGGATTTCCCATTCTTAAAATATATAAATTTGATTAAATAGCTCTTTTTGTAGTGACTTGTAGTGACTTGTAGTTTACTTTCAGACATTTTGCACTTGAGTTTGTAAAGTGATAAAACACAATATTTAAATAAAAGGTTCGACGGGATATTTTCGACATAAAAATTATTCTGTGTTAAAAAATTCTATATTCAAGTTTTTAAATTTGTGAAATATATATTTTAATTAAAAAGTTTTTTTTTTTTTTTTTTTTTTTTTTTTTTTTTTTTTTTTGTACAGGTATATAGAATACTTTAAGACATTTCTCTGTTAAGTTTTAAATTGATGAAACAACAAAATTGCGTAAGTTTTTCTTTTTGCACATAAATTATTTTAATTTAACCCTTAAATGCCTGGTGTTGCTTTTCGGCAACATACCCAATTTAGGCTTCTAAAATACTATTAGAATAATATTGAAGCTATAATGTCTAATGCTGTCAATAAAATACATTCTGAAAATATTATTAAATCGATTTTCAACATGTAGATGGCAACACTTGTGCTGTTTAAGAATAAAGATAGATTTATTTTTTCATTTGTTGCTACATGTTCTTTTTGTTTTGTTTAGAAGCTTGCATAATACCCTATTTTGTTCTGTAGTGAGCAAGTACAATTTATTTCTTATTATAGTTCCTAAAATTCTTGTGTGTATAATATTATAGAATTTTATCAAGGAAAATGATTTTTTCAATTAAAGACCAGTATTGCCGATTAGTAACAAACTGTTTTTTAGCCGTAAACCATACTTAAAACAAAATATGATTTTTTAAAGTATTTTTCCCATGATTTATTTAAAAAATGAAAGCCGAAAAACATTATTACAATGATTTGTGAAAAATCAGGCATTTAAGGGTTAAATTCTGGAATTCTACACCCATGTTTTAAAATTCATAAAATATATAACTTTGATTAAAAAGCTACTTTTGTATGGTTTTAAGATATTTTCTATTAAGTTTATAAATTGATAAAGTATAAAATTTTGATAAAAGATATTTTTTTCGGCTTATAAATTATTTTAAATTAAATTCAGGTGTTCTGCATTCAGAATTTCTAATTCTTAAAATATATAAAATTCATTAAAGAGCTCTTTTTGTAGTGACTTATAGTTTACTTTTAGACATTTTGCACTTGAGTTTGTAAAGTGATAAAATACAAAATTTAGATAATAAAGTGTAAGGGATATTTTCGATGGATAAATTATTTTGAATTAAAAAATTCTTCATTTAAATTTTTAGACTCATGAAATGTGTAATTTGTTTAAATTTTTTCTTTTATTCGGACATAATCGGTCAAGTACGAGTATTACTCGCTTACAGATGATTCCGTACAATAAATATTTTAATTAGTAACTGTAATATTACAAAAAATTGTCGCTTAAAGAATAATAAGTTGTTTTCTAGGCTTTAAAAGTCGATGGCGCATAGTGTGGCCGCTCGTGTCTTTTTTTGTAGGTCCAAACTATCCTTTTCTTTAAGATATTCTGCCATTAAGTTTTTAAATTAGTGAAACAACAAAATTAGATAACAGAGAGCAAGATATTTTTTTGCACATAAATTATTTTAATTTAAATTCTGAAATTGTGTTTTAAAGTTCATAAAATATACAAATTTCATCAAAAAGCTTTATTTGTAATGATGTATACATTACTTTCAAACATTTTGAATTTAAGTTTGTAAATTGACGAAATATAAAACTTAGATAATAGAGTGTAAGAGAACTTTTTTGAAGTAAAAATATTTAAATTTAAATTCAGAAATTCTGCATTCATGTTTTCAAATTCCCGAAATATGTAATTGTGATTAAAAAGCTTGTTTTGCACTGACAATTATACGTTCAGAGATTTTGAATTTAAGTTTGCAAATTAGTGAAACACATACTTCGGATTAAATACATTTTTTCGATAAAAAGATAATTTTTGCTAAAATTCAAGAATTCTACATTCAGGATTTTATATTCACAAAATATATAACTGTGATTTTAAAGCTTCATTTGTACTCACGTATTGATCAATTTCAGTAATTTTGCATTTAAATTTGTAAATTGATGAAACATACAATTTAAATAAACTGGTTTTTTTCGGTAAATAAATTAGTTTAGTTTAAATTCAAAAATATTATATCCATATTCTTAAATTCATAAAATATGTAGCACTGATTAGACACTGTAAGTATCGACCGAAACAGGTTTTCAAGACCTAAACCGAAACCGATTTTCGGTAATCCCGATATTTTCGGCCGAAAGCGAAGACGAAAATGTGCAAAATTTTTAAAAAGCAATTAATACGTGCATAAATATACAAAATTATTAATTAATTATACGTGTAATATATACCTGTGGGCCAAGTTGGCTCTCTGTGCCTCTGACCAAAACTTTTTATTTTCATATAAAAATAAAGTGTAATTAATTCATCTACGCCACAGACTGATTTTCTAATTATAGACATTTCATCTAATTAAAAAATGTTTTAGGTATACATACCTCTATTTACCTTTTGTAATAATACAGTCGGACCTCTATTTCACGAACCTCTATTTTGCGAATTTCTCTATTTTGCGAACTTTTACTTGGAACCAAGAACATTTTGAAAATTTCTTCGTAAAATAACCTCCAAATAGCGAAGTGCATTCTCTATTTAACGACCTTTTCCTTGGGATCTAAATTTTTTTTTCTCCCTATTTCTTAAAATATTGCTGGACATTTCAAACTTATTCTTTCTTTTAACACATTTTATGATAATCAATGACCATGAACAGGTCTTGCCAGGCACCTAACTCACCGAGAGCAGTAAAATCGTTGTGATTCTTTGCTTTCCATCCAAGACGAGCAAACTTTCAATGTCCCCTTTTAACCCTCAATGGAGCTGCCCCGTGTCCTTAAACTATAGTTTCCCATTTTCTAGATTGTTGATCATGATCAATCGTGTCGGTAATTTCAGTTCTTGTAGCTGGAAAATGTCAAAGCAAAAGTGCTTGAGCATCAAAGAGAAAAAAAAAATATTCTTGATCAGGTGGATAAAGGCATGAAGCAAAAGAATACTGCTTTAAAATTTGGTATTCCTCCAAACAGCTTATCAACCATAATAAAAAATCGTGATTTTAATGTAAAATTATTTTTTTAACTGAAAATACAATGTATTTCCAGACAATGTTTTGTTTCATTCTTATTTCCCTTGTAGATTTCTTTTTGGTGGGTAAAATAAGTAAAACAAATAGATATAATTTATAAAAAAAGTGTGACTAATTACTTTTTTAATTATATTTAGTGTTTATGGACTTAAAATGTGTTTTACCTAGTTTAAAGTATTTTAAAAGGTGACTCTCTATTTAACGAATTTTCCATATAACGAACTTTTTTTCGGGATTTAGCGACTTCGTTAAATAGAGGTCCGACTGTATTTTTAAATGATCATCTGTTATATACTAGAACTTTCTCAAACAGTATTCGAAACACTTCCATAGTTTCAAACTAAAAATTTTCTATTACTGTTAACTCTGCAACTATTGATGAGCACGTGAAAAGAGTCTTCAAAGTTTTGTCATATAGGCATTGCTTGCTTTATAATTTGCACTCACGTCTTGAGTTAATTATAAACACTGAAGTTCATAGCAATAAATAGTGTCTCATTTGAGCCGATAGAGCTCAAATGAATGAGTAATGTTGAAAATGCCTAAAAGAAGAAACGACATTTTTACAATACAGATAGTTTCGGTCGAGTTTCGTTCATGCCGAATTTTCGGCAGCATTTTTGAAACCCATAATTTGGGCCGAAAACGAAAGCGAAACCGAATTTTCGGTCGATGTCTAATTAAAAGTCTTTTTTTTTTTTTTTTTTTTTTTTTTTTTTTTTTTTTTTTTTACACTTACCCATTATGATTATTTTAGAAATTCGAATTGCTGTGCTGTCAGAAGACTTATGATAAGATTAAAAAAATATTACAAACAAGTAATAAAAAATAACGGATGCTTAATTTGATAATCTTTATATTAATTAAAATAAGCGGTAAATGTAAAATTCCAGATAAAAGAAAGAAACGTTTAAAGCTTTTGCTGATAAGCGTTTTGAAGGGAAAAAAGTAATGAACGAAAATCACGTAATTACACCGAACAAATTAATTTAAAGTTAAAATATATTTTTTGTGAGATTAGAAAAATTAGCAAGCAATAAAAATTTTCGAGAAAGTCTACCTTAAAATTTCTATACTTAATTCGATCATTAATAACATTCTTTAAGATATGTGGACATTTTCTTTGGGACTAATGAGAACAGTGATTAATTTCGAATTTTTAAGACTTTTCCAGGACACTAATGAAATTAGCATAATTGAATCATTTCTGAGGCTGTAATTAGAAATGGGATTTTCTTTTTCTCTCTTTGTTCATTTTTTTTGTATTTTTTTGTAAACAAAAAAATATTGGTTTTAAGGTCTTGAGATTCACTTAATGAATCAGTGTATATGCCTGAGGCCTTTATCAATTTTTCTATTTTTATAAAATATATATTTATAATTCAAGTTTTCTTTCATATTTTTTCTTTTAAGTTTTATTCATTCTTTGCATTTCACTTTAATTACATTATAATAAAATTTTAAATTAGTTAACGAGTTTATTGCCATGAAGATTTTTAAAAATAATGTTTGTGTGGAAGAAAATTATTCTTGAAAATGAATTGTGTTTCTTCAAACTTCGTTTTTAATGTTTAAAATTATACAATGAATACTATGAAAAAAAAATTTGGTCATTTGACAGATTGCATGCCATATACTTACTTTACTCTTTGTATGAAAATTTCATATGGAAAAAAGATAGCAAATGTTGCATTTATAATTTTAATTTTTTACTTTGTTTATTTTTTATTTCAAGTTTTATGTTCGTTTTTCGAAGCAATAAGAAAATTTCAGTTATAGGTATATTTAAAATTGGAGAATAAATACTATGAAAAAAAAAAAAAATAAAAAAAAAAAAACATTTGGTCATTTGACAGATTGCATGTCACATATTTTCGTTTGCTTTTTGTATGGCAATTTCATATGAGAAATAGATAGCAAATGTTGCATTTATAATTTAAATTTTTTACTTCCGTTTAATTTTTTTTTTTGCAGTTTTATATCCTTTTTTCGAAGGAATAAATTTTTTTCCAGTTGTAAGTATGTCTGTACCGCAATCGCAGAAATATATGCAATCAAACATTCCAAAACCTAATATATATTTATGGAGTGTATTTATTTTTTATGTGAAAATCAGGTATAAAAGAATGTAATTTTGATTTTTAATTTTAGTATAATATATTATTTTGATTTTAATCTATTTATATGAAAGTAAGGCTCATAGATAAATAAGTTATTTTAATAATAGTTTAATAACATATCTCAAAAACACTGTACCCATCAGACACACATTTGTTCGTATTTTAGCCATCAAAAAGTAAATTATTCCTCGGGTATTAAAATTATAACAAATTCCAAAATTAATGTTAAATTTCCCTTCATGTTTTATTTTAAATTTAATCCCTTTTTTAATCATACCTTTTTAAAACTTCATTATTACATTATTAAACTTTGACTTCATGGCTATTTCAATAATGCAATTCATCAGGAAAAAAAATATTTATTTCAGAGCTTACATAACACACACTTAAATTTATTAATTGAATTTTAAATTTATGTAAACAACAGCAAAGGAACATTTTTCGATTTTGTTAGCGTGTATGTTGTATTTTTTAATTATTTTTGCATTAGGTATTGCTTAAAGTTGAGAAACAAAGTAATCTTTCATCCGTTTAAAAATGCTCTGCCAAAATTAGAAACAACTCAATATCGAAAAACGATATTTTTAACGAAATTATTAAAAAGAATATTGAACAGTTTAAAGTGACAACTTCCTCTTAATCTTCTCAAGTATTTTTAAGTACACTTTTCATCTAGTTTTTGGCATCTGTAATAAAAAAAAGATTATAACGCTTAGCTTTCAGTTATGCACTAAAGATGATGAATATCATTATCAATAATATGTTATAAAGGTACTTTTTATATATATTATTTTTATGTATGTTCTTTTATTCTTAAAATTGACAAGTAATCTTTCTTGAGGATCTAGGATATTAAATTTTTAAGTATTAAAGCGCTTAAAATATTATACGAGTGAATAAGTGCTTCTTTAAAAAGTATGCTATTATGTACTTTAAAGTCTTTAGTAAATAAAGAAAGTGTATTAATAATAAAATTTGATGTTTAAAAAATAAAAAACTGAATTTTTATCTGTAAAATGAGATTAAAATGTAAAAGGCCACTTTCTAAGTTTTATTTTATTTTATTTTACTTATTTTTTTTCAATTGTTAAGTAATATTGAAATTAAAATACATTTAAAATAAATCCCTTATTTAAAAAAAAATATTTCTGTCGTACTTGCAATTTTTTTCGAAATACAACAGAATATATAATCCTCACAAAATTAAAAAAAATAATTCAAAAAAGTTTATTATTAAGCAATTAAAAAATAATAAAATAAAACTAAATAAATACACATATACATAAATAAATATATTTCTTTGTTTCATTTACATTTTTTAGCGAAATGTAACAGACTGAATAATTTGCACAAAAAATCAATTAAACAAATAACCGTTTACCTGTTAAAAGGTGCATTACTATATACATTATACAAAAACGCCATCGTTTAACGATCCATTAATTATTTCGTTTTTCTTTTTCAATAATGACTACACGTTTTGTTTTCGAAAAAATTTATGACCCCCTTTTGCAATAAACATGATACACGAGTTTAAGAATTGAACTACATAAAAAGAAAATAAATAAAAAGAACAAAACGTTTTCTTTAACATATTTAAATGGGTAATTAACGATTCTAGAAGAGGAACTATACCTGTGAAAGAATTATAATTCTACAGTCGGTTAGTCATGAAGGAGTTACTTTTAAACACCGTTCAAATAAATTGCGTCTCAGCTCTTCTTTTAAATAAATATGGATTATTTCGGAACAGGTGTATGTTATCATTTGAAACACTCGTGATACTTAAATGTATACTTGCATGAAACACCTTTGGAAATTTTTGTTGCATCGTTAAAGGATGGTGAATTTCAAATAAAAATGCGAAATAAGTTTAGGGGCTCCAAAAGAGGTTTTATTTTAATTCCGAAACTCCCAAGTTGCATGAATGGTGATAGAAGTATGAATGTGGCAATGTAGAATATGATTTTTATTTTTTCTACCCTTGTATATAAATAAAAATCCATACATAGAGAGAGTTCTTCTAAAATAGGAAAATATTTTCACTTTCTTTTCTTTTCTTTCTTTCTTTATTTTTAAGTGAGAATCTAATTATAAATTTATTTCACTTAAAACGTCTGTTAGTTACAAACTTCGCATAAAACTTGGATTACCCTACAAAAAATTCCATAAACACTTCTCTAATATAACAGAGGCATTCACGAAAATTCAGTGTAATCATATCTTTACTCAAGTTTTCGAAAACCTTTCTGTTATCTTGAGAAACCATATGAAGAAAGGCCGGTCATAAACCTAAGAAGACAATGGGCTTCCCATTCTTGGAAAAAAATTTCTTTGAAATAAAATGACTTTTCGCTCCCCGTAAATTAAAAAAACCTTATAATGGAAAAGTAGCTGACATGCCGATGGGGAAAATGCATCTTATAGATTTTATACCCCATATTGTATATAAGAATTCAGGCAATCTGATTGGTCAGCAAATAACTGGTATACGATGTGATTGGTCACACGGCGAATGAAACATTCTGCAATGATTTTTAAGATGGCAATGCCCAATTAAGGCAAAAATATAGTAGGTAGATTTGTTTTCGGAAGTACCTATTTGTAAACATGCCTTTATTCATAACTTTCCGAGATTTCTAGTTGGTTCTTCTCTTAAGCGGGTCCGGGACGAAAAAATCTCCAAATTTTCCAAAAAACTTTTATTGCATTAAAAATTTTTCTGTGTTTTTCTGCTTATAATGACGTTTAAATCATGTTTCTATCTTAATTAGAACAGGAAATATTAAATTTTTCGGTTTGGTTTTGTTTCAAAATCTAGCTTTCAAGCAGTGGTTGTCATGAAAGCGATTTCTTGTGAAAATGCGTTTTTCTGCATGGTGGCTTTTTTCACCATTTCTCGTATTTAAATCGTTATAAGTCAAGAACCGTTAAAGGTAAATGGTTGAAACTTGGAAGATTTCTTTTTGAATTGTTTTACTTTAATTTTGATTTAGCAAATTATAAAAAAATCTTTACTTTTGAAAATATGATTTTTTTTAAGTTGCACCATTTTTTTAAATTTTTAATTTAAATATTTTTTATTTTTTTAATTAATATTTTTAAAAATGCTGAATCTAAATTAAAATTTATGCATTTCTGTTTTATTTAAATGGAAAAAAAATTGAAATTCTACAAATAATATTTCGAGTTATAACGATTTTAAATTACCCCACTTTTTTAATGAATTTTAAATTAAAATTTAAAAAAATATATATATGATAAGTTTTTTCATGTGGTTTTGTTTACAAATAGCATGGTTAACCATCACAAAAAAATTCAAAATTTTAATTCAATAAATAAAAATTACTTTACATTGTGTCCCGGACCCCCTTAAATTCTTCTAGCGATAAGGAAAATGTTCTAGTATCGTGAGTAACTATAAAGTTCAACTGAATTATTGTAAATGTTTCTTCCATTAGGAAATGCTTCAATAATTATTTACAGTTTACGTGTATTATTAGGCAAGGCCATTATTTTCTTATTTTGAATCAGAAAGTGTGCGTTAAATAATTATTTGAACGGAAAATAATTTTTGCTCTTGTTCTTGCGCAAGCGGAACCTTTTTAAATAGCCACCCATATAATTGTGCTTTGATGAGAACTTCACCTCTGCGCTTCCATTGTTCGGCTTTGTGCTCCAAACTAATTTTGAGACAATTTTATACTGCAATTGACACAATAAACTTCATATTCAAGGTTGGAGTAGAACAGTTGAGGTTTATTTCAACAGAGCGATAAATGGTCATACCAGGACTCGAACCTGGATATATTGGCTTGCCGTGCCAATGCTCTACCTATTGATCTATCCGGGCAGTACCTGGACGACATAATTAACTCTTATTTGTTAGACATGGCAGCGAACTGCAGCCCTAATTTCATTCATCCACATACCCAACAAATAAGAGCGAATTATATGTCAGCCGGATACCGTCCGGATGGCTCAACAGGTAGAGCATTGGCACGGCAAGTCAAGGTATCCAGGTTCGAGTCCTGCTCTGGATATTTTTAGTTCTCTGCAATAAACCTCAACTGTGCTACCCCATCTTTGAACATGATTTATCCGGTTGTTGAAAAACTTGTCCTTCACTTCATTATGAACTTCATATTGATCATAAAATTATTTTTGAAAATTTTATAATTGTATAACACTTAGTATTCTCTTTTTATTATGAATTTTAGCTTTAGAGGAAACTGGTACTACCTGTTGAAAATATAATTCTTTATAGTTTTCAAAATACATATTTTCCCAAAATGTACCATTGTAACTAGGCCAACTTTTTCAAATGATTAGAAGTGTAGTTTGCGTAATTAATGTGAAAGAAAATAATCGGTCGAAACATAGGTAAATGTATCTGAATTTCAATTATAACAATAAACATAAGGAATAATAATAAGAAAAACATTAATATTTCAATATTTTAATGAAACTGGTTTCCAAAACTAGTAAGTTAGATATTTTTCCAGTATAGGAGCCTTGGTGAGATAGATATATTAAACTTGGCGACAGAAGGATTTTTTCATGCATATTTTCTGAGAACATGTTCACTGTCTCATATACAGACGCAATTTTTCCAATGTTTATACAATTTATTTAATATAAAAAAGTCATTTCTCTACTTTAAGTAAATTGTGTGTAAAAAAACCCAGTAATAATAGTAATAATAATATGTATAAATAAGATGTACTATGTATAAATAAAATGTAAATACACATATAAACAAACAAAAAGTTCATTATATAGGTTTTCATAGCTTTTTACATCATTTGGCAACAAATCTTGCTTTCTGAAGCCCACATTGTAGCAAGCTTAAAAAAACAAAACAAAAAACAACAACAAAAAAAAAAAACAAAAAAACAAAAAAAAAAAAACTCGCCAAGTTCGCTATACTGGAAAAGCACAGTAAGTTGTTTTTGATACGAAAATGATCACTTTATTAACAGCTACATAAGCATATGGGTGAATTGAAAAGCTGCGTGGCAGTCAATACCACTTTACAGTAGATGTCTCTCTATAAACCTGTATTTACCAGCTACTCCTCCCTCAGTCTCAAATGTTTTACGACAATAACATCAGCTTTCAAAACAAACGTCGCCCTGCTTCAACCGAGAATTGGTGTTCGATAAACAACAACAACAACCACAACTTATAAATATATATTTGACAATATTTGTAACTTTCACCTATAATTTGCATAATTTCTATTTTTTCTACCATTGGAAGCCATAAAAGTACTCTTTCCTCACTGAATAATGAAGGGTTCTTTCGCTGTTGCTTCTCACTTTTCTTCTTCCTTTAACATTTTTTTCATTTCTCTATACTTTAGTGAATTTTATATCTATTTATTTCTTATTTATTTTGACTACAAAAGTAATTACATTTCTCAAAAACTTCGTTTAATGGAATATATTAATGAATATCAAATGTATTCTTTATTTCTCCATCTACGATGCGTGTTGACAATAAATTAAATTTAGTCAAGTAAGAATGTGTCTCAGAGAAATAAACAACATAAAAAATCGCTTTTGTTAGAAGAGGAATTTTGATTAATTAAAACAAATAATTTAGCCTCAGTACTAAAACTGTTACCACTCAGGGGTATGTACAGATATTGTAAGGTGCGGTACATATATGAGCTAGGGCTCTTGCATGACCTATATAATATATGCATATATTTAATACGAAACTAGACCCTTTCTCTGCTCTTTTGAGCTTAACTGTACGTTTTGTCCCCCCCCCCACCCCCCCCACACACATAGTGCACTTATCTATTATTACTACTTTTATTACCACTACCACAATAATTTTTTCTATTATTACTATTACTACTACTACTTCTGCCTACTACTATCATTACTACACTATTATAGGAATAATCGATATTTCTATTACTACTGTTTTTATTGTCGCAATTACAAAATAGTTAGTAATATTACAATTAAAACGTCTATTATATTACTGTTACTACTTGCAAATCAAGTTCATAAGAGTCACAGTAATGAGGGCTTTGGCCCTGTGGCTTTTATTTCTTTACATATTCCTGATTGCTTTTATCTACTCCAAAAACAGCAACTTGATTATCTCATAATCTATTTCTTACCATTGTCATAATAAGGTAAATAATGAAAATAAAGCTTCAATTTCTTCAATACGAATATAATTCAAACCTAACTTAGTTTAAAGATCATTGCAAGTAAGTTGTTAGTAAGCAGTCATTGGTCAGTCCTTTTACATTAATTTGTTTAATTTTTAATTATTTGCTTATTTTGTTATTTAGATTTTATAGTTTCCCTTTTTTTAACAATTTAGGCGGAAGCAGTTATATATAATTATTAAATAATAAATAAAAGGGATTTAAATTTACTTGCTATGGTTGGTTAGAATAAAGCTCAATCAACATTTATTTGTTAAAGTTTAATACCACATGTCATGCGTTAAGTCATTAAAACTGTATTAAAAAAAAAAATATATATATATATAGACATGAGTTCGGAATCTTTTTTCGGAGCCCGAGATCGAAACATTTTATGTCATCGGAGCCTGAAGTCCCTCTAGCCCGATACAGAAAGTACACAGTGCAAAATTGTTATTTAAATTTTAAAATTGTTTTAAGATTAATTTTCTCATTTAAAAATACCTTCTTACGTGGAAATAATTATGAATCCTAAATATTCTCTTGTCGCGATAGGGGCATGTCTATATGTGCTAAATATTTCGTGATTTTCATGTCCCTGAAAATCGGTTTAAAGTAACAATTTTTTTATTTATACCCAAACACTTGCAGAAATTTGGAACAGTCACAATTCTTATTCCTTAAAAATATCATTGTACAACTACAGCAGATAGGTATAAGTTTTGTTTTCCAGTAATTCTGAAAAAGACTTCAAACAGAAAATACAGGTAGAAACGGGATATCCCATGTCTTCTTTATGCTGCTGCCACTAACCATGCTTCGGAATTAGGTATATTCATCAGCAGTGATTCGATTACCATTCAAGCTTGTTTTCAAAGGATTGTAAAACACTTTCAGAAACCTGGACTACATTTTTTTTCACAAATTTATTTTTTCTTTTTTTGAATTTGTGAATAAATATACTTTCCACTTTTTCGGGCCCTTTTATGCTCAGCCCTAGCTCGAGCGTAATTTTATGTCTAATTTATATGCTAATTTATATCTGTTTTATATATTATATAAATTACTGAATTTTTATTACGTAATTATAAAAAACAAACTTTATTTTTCTTGTAATTAATAATAAATTAAGAAACATATTAAAACCCATATTTAACAATCGCCCTATGTATAGGACAGCATACATTTCTCGCTCATACTCATGAAATATTTGTATTGCTTTTCCTTCAATATTACATTACTGTAAAAGAATTATTCATTATACTGACTTAATACTTAATTAAAAAAAATATTTATAATGAATTTTCAAATTGTGCCAATCTTGAGAGAACGAGAGACAACGTGGTTTTCAACTACATAATTGTACGAAAAAATCAACACCTATCTGCAAAACAATGTAATGTTCGACTTGTTTGAACCGTTCCTTACCACTTCATTTCAAAGAAGTTTGAGTACGAAAAAAAATATATATATATAATATCATAACAGTAGATTTAGCCATTTTTCTCGTATATATGGAACATCCTGTAAATTTGAAGATGTTAAAATTTTGTTAATTTTTTATTTTTTTTTTATTTTATCTCTTTTTTGTGTCGTTATGAAGCTAAATCATAATTTTTTCACAAAAAAAAAAAAAAAAAAAAAAAAAAAAAAAATTCTTCAATATTTGGCCAAATATAGGTGAATTAACATTAGGAGTTATAATAATTCCCTCTATTAAAGCGTGATTAAGTTATATTTCCACCAAGTAATGTAATCACGTTTTAGTAAAGGGGCAGGTAATCACTTCAAATGGTAATTAATATTAGTTCTTTATGCTATTACCAATTTATTTGCATTCCATAATTTATCAACGATCCAGTCATCAACCAATCGTTGATTAAACTGTATATGTGATTGATTTATAATTTAGAGCAGCGTTTCTGACACTTTTTTTAAGTGGGAACCACCTTTGGTGTTCTCCTTTGCTACGGTTACCACTTTTATGTTATTTATATACCCTTTTATTATTCAGAGATTTTCAGCTATACCGTTTGATATATAACTAATTTGAATTTTATTTTGTATGCTTTTTTTGAAAATCTAAACGGCCTACAAAGCGGGGCAGCCAATTTGAATACTTTTAAAAGTGAAATAAACATATTGGAACAGGGGATTTTACTTAATAAATAGAATAAGATACCTGCTAAATTTCATTTATTAAATAATATTTTTAGTTCGAAATAAATTTATATGGTTTTAAAAAGCGCAAAAGTTGACAGCTATATCCGCTGCAGATCTTCACAATCACAGATTGAGAAACCCTGATTTAGAGAATTAGTGTTACCTTCGCAATTTCTTATAATGACAATAAATTATCTTTAGATTATTTCTATTGAGAAAATATGAAAAAAGAAATAAAAAATAAAACGTATGTAGTATATTATTTTTAGATTATTTCTCTTAAGAAAATATAAAAAAATTAAAAAACAAACAAACTTGGGAAATATATTTTCTTTCTTACAAAAATCGTAAAACACACAAAACACTATTTTAAGTAACTAAAAAATATATGAAATAGTTTTAATTCTTATTATCTTTATATATTAATGCATGTATATTTATTTATCAGTATAAAATCAAATGTTTGCTACTTCATTTTTACACAATAAAATAATTATTTTAAGGTTTTCAGTTCGCTGTTTTTAATGGCAAAATTAATTGAAAAATTTAATTTAATATTAAAAAAATAGTTCCAGTACAAAAACCTGTATCACTTGTAAAAATACCCAGAATTATTTTTCGCAATTTAATAAAAAAATAAAATAAAAATTTTATGAAACTGTTTTAATTTTCATTATCTTTATATATTAATATATATATGCATTTATAAGTATAGATTCAAATGTTTGATATTTAATTTTTACATAATTAGGAAATTAAGGTTTTCAGTTCTCTTCTTTTGATTGGTATAACAGGTTAAAAAAATTAATTAAACGCTAAAAAAATATTTCCAGCATAAAATTCTATAAAATTCGGAAACACACCCACAATAATTTAAGGAATTTAATAAACAATCAACATTTTATAAAATATTTTGAATTATCACTTATTTCAATTACTTGCCATTTTATTTTTACACACTTAAGTATTTATTCAAGGTTTTCAGTTCTCTCTCTTGTTTAATTGACAAAATTAATTAAACAAATTACTTACCCCTGACTTTGAACCAATTTCATATGCCATTCTGGAACTCGTTTCGTCTCGGCACTCGCAAATAATAAAATTGTAAATACTGAAATTCCCCACAAATTCAACATAGTTTTTCCGAAATTTCTCCGTGAATTTATCTTTAGCAGCTTTATGAAAACAGAAAGTTCACGCACCGTGTGCCTCCCAGCGCAAAGCAGGTTATCTTCGGAGAGTTTAGAGAGAGGAGAGGAATTGCAAAGGATCTGAGTAAGACTTCTGAAGTAAAACTCCCGCGCGACCGCTAAAAAGAGTTTCGTCTTCGAAAGTGGGTGTAGACCTTCGGCAGTGACGTCACTTGATTGACGGATGGCGACCGGTGCTTTAATTTGTTTGACCTTTCTCGCGCCAGGTAAGTGATATAATATTATAAATAACAAAGAGGTTTTGGCAGTGGCTACCGCAGACTGTTTTGTTTATTACTTTTCGCAAATTAAAGTTAATACTAGTATTTCTTTATTTTATTTTATTTTTTTATTTTTAATTTATTTTTAATTCTTATTTAAACCCGGAAAAACTTTTAACTTAGATTTTCTATGATTTTATCGTTATCCAATAACCTTTTGTTAAAACGCTTATTCGGATATATCACCCTCTTTCGTGGCTTTCATATAGAAAATAAGTTTTACCTATGAACTTAAATTTTAAGGAATTTTATATAATGTCAGTTAAAATAATGTCTAATTCTGTATCCATAATTTTGTTTAAAAAAAAAAATGTAATATGTATAACAAATTAATGTTTTTGATTCAAACCTAAAACGTTAACTCGTACGTTATCATTTTCCTTCATTTTTAATACCAATGATTATATCGCGCATTAGGATATATCTTTTTTTTTTTTTTTTTTACTCTATAGGTGTGATATAAGGAGGGCTACTTATATTAAAATTGTAATTTTTTTTTGCATCTAGCTTAATATAATTTGTTTTCAGTCGCTTCATAATAAAATGTTAAATGAAATTTTAAACATGTTATGTCCCCCCCCCCCCCCCCCTCCGAAAATTAGAGCTAACGCAATTCCGTATTAAAAAAGGCATTTATATCTGGATTACTGTATCCTTTTATTAATTAAAATTTTCTGCGATTTTACAAAGTAAATAAATTTCGGTTTTTTTCACATCTAGTGTAAAATAATTTTCTTTCAAAGACTTGTTAAGAAAATTTTAATGTAGTTTTAAACACAAAAACAGTTTCTTGGAGGTTTGGATATTTTGTTTTGTTTTTCTGTTTCACAAATTTTAGCAAATGGAAGTCTGTATTTGTTATTTAATTTCGAATTAATGGATTTATTTAAATTTTCTGTGATTTAATGTTGCTATAAAGTAATTAAATTCATGATTTATTCTTTCACATCTACCTGAATTTCTTTTTAACGCATTCGTAATAAAATGTTAATAAAGTTATAAAAATGAAAAGAGTTTTCTGTTGGCTAATGTGGTTTCTTTTGTTTATTAATTTTCGAAAATTAAAGCTAATACAGTTCATTATTAATATTATTACCACTACTTTTATTTAATTCTGTATTATTGAACCCTTCATTTAAATTTAAATTTTCTGGGATTTTATAGTTGTTACAAAGCGACTAACTATTCACATCTACCTTGATTTTTACATCTATCTCTTTCTTTTACATCTACCTTAATATAACTGCTTTTAAACGGTTTTATAAAAAAAACAAGAAAGACACATCATATGTTAAGCATAGATTATGAAACACTTTCTAACACTTCCTGAATACTTTAACAATACTAAATAAGGTAGGAAATAAGGTAAATAACATAACTAAGTAAACATTTAAAAAAACGCATAATACATTTAAAAACTGATTTCAGCAGTTACGTCCATAGCCAAATATGTATTACAATTCTTTTGAACAGCCCTGTATTTGATCTGTAGGTTGATATATATACTATATAATGGGAAAATTTAGTTTAGCAAGAAAACGCATAACGGGTAGAAATTTCTCTTTCAGTAATTTATACTAATAGACGGAAACATACTTGAATACAGCCCGGTAGTTTCTCTAGTACCTTTATCTCTTTAAGAACCGATGAGATGTATCCTTTGTACTTGAAAACTAGCTAATCATGCCGGCTGAAAGTAAAACATGTACTGCAACCACTATCTGTTGATAAAAAATGATACTTTACTGTTTCTGCAAGCCAGAACTATCGTTCGATTCGGATTTTTATTACATACGACTGTCACAAACGACTTAGAGTAAAAATTTAAATGAATGTCTAATCCGCACGATCGCGCGCGTTGGTTCTTAAATGGTTATTACACGTCACTATTTAGCTAAAATTTAATTCAAACTAAAACACTCTTACAACAACTAAAATCCCATTTCCAGAAATTGTCATCCATACACGGCCACGTATCCAATTCTTTGCGTGACTCTATATATCATTTTATCTATATTCTACAAACATTTCTTAGTAAACTAAATTCAGTTCAGCATAAAAATACATAACTCATATAAAACCCACCTTTAAGCGATTTACACTCATTCTCGTAGCCCTTACGAATTCTCTTCTGCAGCCCTGTATATGAACTATAGCATTTATACATAATATACAGTATGCATAAATATAGTGAAACTCAAAAGCGCATATCATAATTAAAAATGCATTTCGAGCAATCATTGCTAATATACAATAATTCGGATACAGTATGGTATCTGAAATCTTTTGTGTGTCCCTGTAAATGCTATGCACTTCGTATTATACATTAAATAACTTATACTAAAGCTCAGCGACGTATGGGAATTTCATTATATATGAAATAGTTTAACATAATTCAAATACGCCGCAAACAAGTCCCTCCCCACCTCCCCTATACTATTATGTAACGAACTCTTTTGTGTGGCCCTGTAAATGAATAATAACTATTCTTTGCACCGCATATTCTACAGAATGCACATTTTAGTGGACTTCATAAATGCATACCAATTTTACTATGTTTGAAAGAGTGTAACACCATTAAAAATCATTTGAAACGATTTTTTCCCATTGGCCGAAATGTAACGGAGAACTTTTGACTGTCCCTGTAAATGAACTAAACATGCTACAAATTTCTTTTGAAATAGGGGTCGTGCTATGGTAGAGGTCACTAACATCCAAAAATTTCAGAACGATCCGAGTACATTTACGAGAGCTAGAGCGCGGACAGACGGACAGACAAACCGAAGTCATAAACACTTTACAACTTTGTTGGAAAGTGTTAAAAAACGTTAATGTGTTTTCGAGAAAAATGAATTCAGAAGTGTACCAGAAAATAGCTTCTTTGAATTTGAGAGCAGCCTTAAGACTGTTTTCTAATCCAGACTGATTACTTTCCAGAATTCATATTTGTACTTGCATGAGAGTGAAATATGCTGATTTAGAAGCTATGAAATCGAACGGTTTTTCTAATTTTCATTAAAGGCAATCTTTCACAAAATGCTGTTAAAAGCATTTAGCATTTGAACTGAATTTCCACAATGAAAAAAGAGAATGAATAAAAAGAATAAATTACTTTCATCCACATAAGATTATGATTTTCTAATTTCGTATTAAATTAACGCATCTTCTTCAAATATAGTTTTAAGGTTTTATTTATCTATAAAGATAAAATTTCCTTTTTAATAATAGATGACTTCCTATAAAAGAAAAATACACTTTAAATAATAGATTATAGTTGACTATGATTTTGATCTTCAAAATATTTTTAAATAAAATGTTTGCTGACTTTTAAATGGCAAATTTTTAAGTAGAACTGATGGATTAGTTATTTGGTATCTGAAAGAGAATATAAATACATGAATAGACGAAAAATATGTTGTGATAGAAAAATTTAACATATTAATGATTTTTTAAATGATCCTAAATTAGACCCTTCTCCATTCTGATTCATTTAAAAAATAATACATTTAACAATAGTAATACTATAACTTATATTAAAAATCTTGTTAATTTAAACATGCTACTGACAGATTTGGTATTATTTGAGAGAAAATTTGTGAAAATCAATGAGCTTTTGATTATAAAATATTAAAAATCGGGACAAATAGTATATAAGAGAGTCAGCTCTAATTGTTGCCCAATGACTAATTTCCTAAACCATTAGCTTTAGAAGTATAGTTTCAATACCAAACATATTTTAATGTTGTTCTTCATCCTATTAAATCCTTTTATATAAAAAAAGTGTTATTTTTAAAAGTTACAATAATTAATTTTTTTTACGGTATTCAAGTACTATATATTTAGTAAAACTTTCTTCGTGTACTAATAAGTAAAACAATAAAAGTTTCATTTTTGTACAAATAAAACTTACCGAGTTGTAATAACTTGAATTTTATGAATTTTCACCATTTTTTTGTCATTAAAAATGGAAAAAACGCTTTTTTTCCAAATGTTACAAGTCAAAATAAAAATTTTCTTAACAATGGTGTGTTTTTTAATTTACATTGGATATTGCTTGGAATACCTTGAAAGAGCTAACAAAATTTGGGGCGGCAGTTTGTACCGGGCCCATTTAAATCGGAAGCCCCCCCCCCCCCTTTTCTTTCGTAGTAAATACTAGTAAATATCCTCTACTTGAGGAATTATAGCTCATTTTAATATTTTATTTGTATTTATTACGTTGAATACATTATAAGATGTAATGCACTGCTAGATCAATGCAGACCACGTGCTTGTGATTATTATCGCCAAGATTCACTATGGCTGGATTTCCACCCAGAAGACTGTTTGGGAAAAAAAAAAATCTTTAAGGCAACCCTCAATACAATGATGGATTTCTTATCTCACCCCTTCGAGCGCAGTTCATACAGAAGGGGCCGAGGCTGTAGGCGCAATTTATGATCTCCTCCTACCGTAGGCGCAATTGATGTACACCCATCCGAACTAGGGTCGGTACAGACTTGTTCGGATAATGGGCGCTCTACTGTAGTTACAAACACGAAAAGTTCTTCGTAGTGGTTAGTGAGGTTTGCTTTTAATAACATTTTCCAACATAGTTGTTTATGAATGAGGTTTGTCTGTCTGTCCGTCTCTCCATGCTGTACTCTCGTAAATATACCCGGATTGTCATGTAATTTTTATACAGGGGGTTCAGAAAAGAATGCACCAGTTATAAATTTTAATAGTTTCAACTGTAAGCATTTGTTGAGTGTTGGTTCAAGGTTACGAATAAAGAGCAACTCAAACAGTTTTTTATAAGCCCATACGCGAGTACCGCTTTGTTATTGACTCGCATGTAGTGCCACATACGCGAAATGGCGACTCCTGAGCATTATTGCTGGGTTGAAGATTTTAAAAGCAGTTAGAGCCATGCAATTTTTTTCTTTGGGGCTTTATAAAAGATCGCACTGTTGCTTGGACTCGGGATCATAGTGATGTAGCCACGTCTCATACACTGTCGCAAATCTAGCCTCTAAGTTCCAAACCAGCCTCATCCCCCCAACCCCACCCCTTTCAAGCTAGGTGCCACCTCTCACACCTTAAACGAAAAAAAAAAATGTTAATATAGCAGCTACGGTTTTGAAATTGAGCATACAGGCATCTAAGACATTAGGCTTCAATATTCCACATCAGCCACCGCAGTACAAATATTTTATACACACTCGGGACAATAATTATTGAACCACTCTCATATAGGAAAACAAAAAAAGAAAATTCTCACATAATTCATGTCTGTGATCGAGAATCGTACTTTCTTGAAAGTATCCTGTGTATTTATACAGGGTGATTCAAAAAAGATGGGAAAAATTTTAAGAGGTCATAGTACACACCAAACAAACATTTTGTATCAAAGAATGCATGGTCGAAAACTAAACGTAAAAAAGTTAGAGGGCGCCAAAAGTTATGTTTTTATACGAGGCAAAAACACACAATGAACGAATAAGTTAAGTTACGAAAACAAATTTAATGGCATTTGATTACAATAAGTGCTCAAAACATTGACCGGCAGCTGTTATGCACGCAGTACAACGGCGAAGAACAGATTGGCGAATTTTCTGAAACACACCAGGCATATCGCGAACTTCCCCTACAGGAGACGAAAGCTTGGCGACAAGTTCTTCTGCGGATTCAATGGGAGTCTCATACACAAGAGCCTTTAGCTGTCCCCACAAAAAAAAAATCCAGACATGAAAGATCTGGCGAGTGCGGTGGTGCCTGGTGTGTTTCAGAAAATTCGCCAATCTGTTCTTCGCCGTTGTACTGCGTGCATAACAGCTACCGGTCAATGTTTTGAGCACTTATTGCAATCAAATGCCATTAAATTTCTTTTCGTAACTTAACTTAATCGTTCATTGTGTGTTTTTGCCTCGTATAAGAACATAACTTTTGGCGCCCTCTAACTTTTTTACGTTTAGTTTTCGACCATGCATTCTTTGATATAAAATGTTTGTTTGGGTGTGTACTATCATCTTTTAAAATCTTCCCATCTTTTTTGAATCACCCTGTATATAAGGTGTTCATAAAATAATGTCCCAGTTATAAATTTTAATAGCATGAACTGTGAGCGTTGTACAGGGTTGGCTCAAGATCACAAATAGAGAGTAACTCAAACAGTTTTAGTTAACCCCATGCACGAGTACTGCTTTGTTATTGACTCGCAAGCAGTGCCACATACGCAAACTGGCGACTCCTGAGCGCAAAGCGTTATTGCTGGGTTGAAGATTTAAAAGCCGTTAGAGCCATGAGATATTTTCCTTTGGGGTTTTATAAAAGATCGTGTCTGCGTTCCACCGCAACCTAATGGTTAGCCAGAGTTGAGACACATAATGGAAGAGGCCATTGCTTCCATTACTCTGGACTTGTTAATCGAAGTGTGAGAAGAATTGGACTTTAGGTTGGATGTGCGCCGTATAATTAAAGGCGCACATATTGAACAGTTGGGAGAAAAGCTAGGTTAGTTTACCTTCAATTTGATGTATGATTTGTTGTAAATAGTCTTAACTAAACATTTATAATATACCATTGAAACTGGAACATTATTTAATGGACACCCTGTATATTACTGAGGTCTGCTATAGTATGTTTGGTGTTGAAATGAAGTGTCTAGCATTTATAGTTTATTTGCAGGGACACAGAAAAATGTTACGTAATATTGTAGTCTATGAGGACAAATCCTACGCGGTGCATTTTATTGTTGTCACAATATTTTAGTCATTAACCCTTCATCTACTGACGATACTTTTAAGTACCATTAAAATAACTTGTTATAAAATTCATTTAATACATATCGATTAGTTGTAATAAAGTTTAGAATGAGTTGGAGATACATTACTTTATTTTGTTCCAAAAGCATTATTAGTTACACAAAACAAAAATATTTTTAAAAGCATGATTTTTTGCCCTTGCATCTTTTCAGTTTTCTTGGCGTTGGGGAAGGGGGGGGGGGGTGGAAATTTTCAATTTGGAAATATTTCTATATTTCTATTGTAAGAACATTGTATTTGTACATTTCCTAATTCAACAAAATACTAAGAAAAATATTTAAAATAAAAGATTTGAGTGGGATTATAAATATTGCACAAAATCCCTCTATAAATTCAAATTTAATGAATCCTTCTAAATCCTTCAATCCTTCTGAAATCCTTCTAAAATTTATTAAATGATTATGTAAATCTTCTAATCTAATTTGAATAATTCACAAAAATGCTTTAGAAGATAAAATTTTCGCGATTTCATAATTCAGTACATAAAGGATTAAACAAACAATGAAGAATTCACCTAAGACATCAAACTTTACATCAGCTTTTTTTGTTCTGATCATTTCAGTGGTTTAAGTGCGTAGTTAGATTATATGTCTTAAATTTGTTTTTTATTTATATTTTATTTTATTTATTTATAGATGAAGTTTTGATTTCGTTATGAAATAGATGCTGGAAACAAATGCTGATGGACTATTTATTTTAATTTAAGTGCAAATGGATTTATTTTTTCTTAATCGTCTGCACGCGATGGAGAACGATTAAAAAAAAATTCACCCTTAAAAAATATTTTAAAAATCATACAAAATGAGTAAATTAGGATACAGTTAAAAAAATATGATACAGTTTCCGAACAAATTGCATTTCAATGTATATTTTTTTCCTATTTGACGGTGTAAAAATTAAAAAGTGCAATGTTTAGCAGTTTAAAAATTGCAATAAAAGCTAAATTTAATCGTCTTGTCTTGCCACCGTAAAAATGAAGTCAGCGTTACGCACAGACACGTTTGTCCCTTATAATATAGATACCTCTAAAACTAACAGTTTAGAAATCAGATATTGTGTCAAAGATAAGAGATATACCGTGCCTATTAAAAGAATGTTATTTAATTCCGGGTCACCGAAAACATTTTTCTCGAATTTTAATTTATTTAGATTTTATGGTTGTTATAAAGTAATTAAATTCGTGATTCATTCTGGAGTAAAATTCATATTTTGTTCGTTACTTGAATGAGAAAAATGTTAATAATGCGACTGAGTTTTAATAAAACGAATTTTGATAATTTAATAAAGTAAAACGAATGAGCTGAAGTTTAAGATTAGATAACTTCGTAAATTAAAGAATATATATCTGCTATCAAAGTTTTTAACTTGTTTGTTAAAAAAAATAATAGCAACTTTCTTATCAAAAGGTGTGGTGAAGCCACATTACACGGAAGTTAATAATATGGTACGTTAAAGAAACTAATCAAGTCGAAATTAAAGCAATGCGTAACATATTTACTTGTTAAGATTAGATTACAAACTTTAACTAATTAATCATATTTTGTTTTCATGCTTGGAAAGTGAACAAAAGTTAAATTTGAAATCATTTTATGTAACGTTAATGTCATGTATAGTACATCACAGATATTAGAACATACGTAACACTTTTCTATTTTCAAGTAATATGGAATAATTAAAAGAAAAGTTTTTTTTCATATGATATTACGTAATTTCTATGTGTATCACTTACGTGTAATTTACTAAATAAATAAAAATAATAACAATAACAATTACTTTTAAAAAAAGAAAACGAAACTTTTGAAAAAAGAAAACGAATAATAAAAAAAAATCTCTAAGTTGACTCCCAAAAAATATTTTTTTCTCGCCCAACAACGCGAAACTTTCTGACTTATTCGTTGACTAATTTTCGAAGTAAAAGCGTGCTATTGGTTGGGAAGACTATTGGTATGATTTAGAATTGAATAGCGTTTCATGTTTTGATAAATATACTGCATCTTGAGTTATAAGCAATGGGTATCTCATAGTAATCATCTTTGGCTGTGGCTTACGAAAAAATGGTTAAAAACGTCAACATTGACAGCATTTTCTAAATATCCATCGTTATAATATCTTTTCTTCATCGAAAAATAGAAAACACTGTTTAAATTCATAGTTTATAAGTAAAACTGTCTGCCAATATTAAATGTTTACGAATAAATTGAGTTCAGAAATGTGTCAGGAAATGTCTAAATATAAAAGTAGCTTTAAAAACACTAACCGTTAACACTTGTTCGCAGCTCTATTACTTGTGTTGCGCAATTGGTTATTTCATATATTTCTTAAGGAAATTATGTATTCAATTAATTTTCCGCAACATATTTAATGCATTTAAATTTCATTTTAACCAATGCGTATTCATCGGTATTTTTCTTCTTCTTTTTAACAAGATGTTTTTAGATTAAGTAAAATAATGCTATAAAAAGTGATAAAATATCTTTATTAAGATTAACGATCGTTTCGTCGCACAAACGGTGACATTTTCAAAATAATTCTCGATAGAAAACATTTTCACATAATTTAAAAACAATAAACATAGTAAACAATGTCACGAGACATGATGCATAATGAAAAACATTGCAAACATAAAATTAAATTAAAATTAAATTAGCTATTTGCGAGCGTGGATTAATTTTCATATAATTTAACAAAACAATAATATGGTAAACAATGTCACGAGACAACATGCATAATTAAAAACATTGCAAAACATAAAATAAAAATAAAATTATCTTGGCTATTTGCGAGCGTGGATTAATTTTTACGATTGTTACTAAAATTACATAGCATCTCTTTCCAAATTTTAGGTAAATCAAGGGACACTGAATCATTGCAACATTCTTGTTGCGTAAAAATATCTCTATTGATTCTCGGATTATGGATGGTAAATAAAATCTTGATGTATAAATTAACTTGCTATTTTAAAAATCGATCTGTAAAGGTTCTTCGCTGCATAATCTGGGCCAAAGCTGTGGTTCTTCTGTTGTATTTGATGTCTGCTATATGTTCTGCTATATGTTATTATACATGTTTTTATAAGATATTTTTAATCAATAAGAAAATAAAAACATTTTCATTTTTCATTTATAGGGAGGATTATAATTTATGGATTTAAATAAATTGAAATCTACTAACGTGTAAATAGAATTTGTATTTGCTCTGTGATAAACAGGACAAATAGCATCATTTAGAGCTTCGAAAATATATTTTTAAAGTTTTTCTACAGCTTACTCATTAATTGAGATTTATTGTTTAATTGGTGTTAAATAAAGCGATATGCATCCGAAACTTCGAAAAGTAAAAATTAATTTCAGAAGAGTCTTCAAATCTCGCAGCATTACAATTAAAATCAGAAGTACATGAGGGGGAAAAACATTTATAATTGCAAATAAATTCCACTAAAGAAAACACTGAATGGATTTATTTTTTGTAATTCAGTTCTTATTTTAATGTAATTGCAATATCAATTTTGTAGTGCTAAAGCATGTTTTTCAATCAAACACGTGTTAGAGAAATCGAAAATTGTTAGATTTATTGATGAATTTTATTATTATTATTATTTACGCCTGTCTTTCGAATTTCTATTTAAAAAGTTTAAAAATACCTTTTGATTGTAAGGGTCTAAATTTCGGCACAGATGTCATATACGCGTTGGCGCGATTTCTTTCTGACGCTAATTTGGCGAAAATCTCGTTTTCGAATATCAGTTACATATATTCTTTAAAAAAAGAAATAACAATAAATAAAAAAAGTTTAATTAATAATTATAGAACAAAACAATTTATATCATTTTAAAAAAGAAAAGAAAAGAAAAAAAACAATTTATTAATAAATAAATAACAACATCCGGGTTATCATATCAAGCAAAATAACTACACTTTGGCACCAGTTAAGTAACCTGGTGCGTATATGACATTCGCGTCAGAAAAAAATCGCGCCAACGTGGTGCGTATATGACATTTGTGCCTAACTTTCTACAAAGTATAAATCTGTTTTTAATGAAATCCTACTTTTTTATTTAAATTAAAATTAAAGAGTTGTAAGCATGCTACCATTATATTTTTTATTCAGGTTCGAGGTAGGTAACAGTACCATAAGAGAAAATTTATTTATTTTTCGCTTCAAGAATTTAAGAGGAGTTTTAAAATGCATTTTTAAGAAAACGGAAATATTCCCCCATGTAAATTAGTCGGGAACGAGCATATAATCAGACAAAACGGCTTAAACATGAATTTTGCTGAAACCCCTTTGTCCGTGATAGAAAGTAACATTTGCAAAATCTGATGTTCAAATTCCATTAGTTTTTGGAAATAACTAACGGATTTTGCATATCTTTTTATGCAGAAGTGCAATTTTCTAAACACTTGAAATTATATATGTGTACAAAAAGTTTGAATTGTGATTTATTATATAAGAAAGAAGTTCAAAATTTTGAAAATTTGAACATCTATATGAGACAGAAAAAAAAAAAAAGAAACAAACCCAGAAACCATAATTTCTTATATGAAATAAATAAATAAATCTACCCTATATATATAAAATCCTAATGAATCGAATTGAAAAGAATTTATGTAACGATTCTATGAAACGACTGATTAAACAACTGATTACGTTTCACGGCGTTTTCTCCTAAAATATGGAATACTTTGCGATGAAATTAACACCAAAAATCCGTATTGATCCGCAAATCTCAAAACTGGTATTAGAATTTTAAAATTAGAATTAAGTTTCGAAATATTATTTTTTTTCTAGTTTTAAATACCTTTTTCTAATGATGGCAACACAAATTTTAATCATAACAGATATTTTTTTCATATTTTAGAAAAGGTTATTTTAAATTAATTTGGCGACGAGTTTGGCCTCCCTTAAATGTATGCTATGAAATGCATCATGTTACTTTTATTCAGAATTCAATTTGTATTTCATTATCATTTTATGTAATACAAAACTTTCATTTAAAATTGAAACCTTTAAATTAAATGGCTTTTACTTCATTCTTTTTTTTAAACGAAACGAAAAGAAAAATATTAGGCACAGATGTCATATACGCAACGGGGTACTTAATTGGCGCCAAAATGGCGTTATTTTGCCTGACATGGTAACCCGGCTATTGTTGCTTATTCATTAATAAATGTTTATATGAGTTTATTTTCTTTTTATTTACAAAAAATGTTATAAATTGTTTTGTTCTATAGTTATTAATTAATTTTTTATTTATTTATTGTTATTTCATTTTAAAAATAACAGAAAATAATTTAAAAATACATATGTAACAGGTATTTGAAAATGAGGTTTTCGCCAAATTGTCGTAAAGAAAAAAATCACGCCAAACCTGGTGCGTATGTGACAATGCAACAAATCATGAGATTTAATTTCCACTTCAAAGCAACGTTTTAATGTTATTACTTCTCCCGTCGACCAATTTCGTCAAATTATATAAATAACCAAATTATACAAATTGACATATTTTTTAGGTAGATTTCGTAAGAAATACTACCTATTGCAGTCGTTACCATGGTGCAACTTTTGAAAAATTCCTTCATAACTTTTCATTATAGGACCCCAGGAACCCAAAACCACCCCCACCTAAAAAGTTTATATATATATATATATATGTATGTATGTACTAAATTTTGTCCGCACGATAAAAGACGCAATTATGCACGGATTGTCCTCAAACTCGCCAACAACTTTGATATGGCTAATATCTCGGCGGGGATTGAAAATGGGTGAAATCGGCCCAAGAGGGTGGAAATGGGGAGGGTTCAAAATTTTGAATACTGTCTTAACATGATTCTGATATAACCAGCTCTTACACAACAATGGCAGGAAAAAAAATAAAAGTTTTTCGTTATAGCAGTTGCCAACAATTAAAAAAACAAAAAAACAATAAAATTCTCACCACAACAATTACTTTTCTAATGTAAAATTTTCACGTGTAAAATTAAATAGTTTGACAAATTGAAAACAAATTGAATATTACGTCATAAGTTTTCTACAGCAAGATTTAAGCATGAAAACTCAAAATAAAAAAATAGTTTGACGAATTAAAAAAATATGTATATTGCGTCATATTGGAAATATAATGGATCTCAGCAGGTGAATATGTAACGCCATGTGAGTTTGAAGAAACGTATTAAAACATGATAAAAACCCGACTATGGAAATATTAACATATTTTAACACTTTAAGATTCTCTGAATTTTTTGTAGCCATTTTTTAAACCTATTCCATATACATGTGTGTGTGTATTCGTGTATATTATAATTTTCACAAAAAGTTTAGCTCCCTACAGCTCGCTCTTTATGAAGAAACTGGGTTTATCCAAAGCCGCCCCAAGACTACAAGCCAGACACGCCCTTCATCCCCCCACGTGTGATGTCACAGCCCGGGGCTGGCTAACTGCCAACGCGCCAGCCCCGAACATTTGAATTTTGTATCTTGCTATTTTACGTGCACGTGTGTTTTACTCAGCCTGATAACATGTTCTTTTCAAGGTAAGTTTTATTTTCAAATTATATTTATATGCTATCAGCACAATTTTTATTTCTTGTGCTCAAAATCTTTTATTTTTAATTTCTTTGAAATAAATTAACTAGCAAATCCTAGTACGATTCTATCAATAATACCGTGTCTCAAAACGAAACTATATTATTTTAGTTCTGTTTCGTTCCACATAGAGCAATAATTTAAAATGGCAAACATCCCTAAATCGTGTCAAGACTTATATCATTTAATTTGTATTTTGTCATACCATCCTCTGTTTCTAATTTGTTCAGAAATTTTCATAAAATTCGCTGTGAATACATAGCATTTTTATCTTGTTTATTTCTTTTAAAGAAAACCCCGATAGATATACATGTATCAATTCATTGTTGTTTTTTAATCTTAAACGTTTGCTATCTTTAACAAAAGTTAAATTATAAATGCTTATGTACTGCATAAATAGAGCTATGGGGATAATGTTTTTGAATCTCTCTATTTTTGCCACAACTGTAAACAATTTATTTACAAGACTAGATGAAGGGTTGTTAGTACTCTTATGCAAAACAGTAGTTGCCCCCCCCCCCCCCCCACACACACACACCTTCTTCGCAAAAATCCTATGTGTTTTCATATACATTTTAATGTTTAATTAAAAGTAACAATAAATAAAATTATTATTCTATAATTATAAATTTACTTTTAGATCTAGTCAGGAAATACTTTTCATCTCATAAAAATTGATTATTTTAAGCTTAAAAGATGTGAACAAACATTTAAGAACCCACACAACATTATTTTGGAAATGAAATATTTTTGTGGAAGGTTTTTGTGTTTTTCGATGTTTTTTTTTATCAGCTATTACCTAAACATTCGAGGAAAATGAACATAAATTAGGAATATTTTAATTCCAATTGATGAAAGTCTTTTCTTTCTTTCTTTTATTTTTCTCTTCATATGTCAATACACTTTTTTAAAAATCTATTGCTTGTACCTTACATAATATATCAAACTAATACAAAACTAAATAATAATTTTCTGTTTCATGAACTTGTGTTGTTTTAGTATTATGACAGTTTTGTGTTTTTTAATTTAATGGATTTTATGTGAGAATTACCCATTTCTGATAAGTAAAGTTTACAGTACGAAAATTTATTTATAAGAATACTTAATTTCATGTATACTTTAATTTTACTATTTATTATATGCAGGTTTCAAATCACTTAATATTTAATAGGATATTTACTATATAATTTCAAGCCCGATTAAAAATAAAAATAGAACACAACTTTAATTTGTTTTCATTTAACATTCACTTTTCTTCCACTTTAATTTAATTTTTAAATGTGGGTTTTGATTGGCACACTTATTGTTATTTATTTATTTTGAAATAACTGAAAGCAAAATAATTCAATTTATGTGTTTAAACTACAAATTTACATATATATATATGTATGTAATAATGTATAATGTCTTGTTTTTGAATATATACCAAATAGATAATTGATATTGGTTCTTAATTTCAAAGTAGAATAAATAATAAAAACTGCCTACTAAAATAAATTTAATACTTGGGATTTTTTTTCATTAACGAACGAATTTTCTTTAATGTAACTTTAATTCTGATGCACATTTTCATTGACACAGTGATATTATTTCATAAATATTGTTTTTGTGTTATCGTTATTATTATTGTTTCGAGTGATCGAAATTGATTAAAAAGCACTTAATTAGCGTCTTTAAACTATAAGTTTTTATTTTTTTCCCCATATGCTGTGATAATAAGTTGAAATATAGAGGAAAGAATTAATATGTTTTAATAACGCATGTTCTCTCTACGGCTGATCTAAGCCCCGCGTAGTGACCGTCACGAAACCTTGTGTTTGGCTTGTAGTCTTGAGGCGGCTTTGGTTTATCTCTAATCTTGATTTAAGTTTTGTTGGAGAATTTAGTACTTAACTTCGAAATCTACCTCCGCCTGTAGGCCCGAGCCGGCAGGGATTTTTTATTAGGTAGATTTCATAAGAAACACTACCTATTGCAGTCATTACCATGGTGCGACTTTTGAAAAATTCCTTCATAACTTTTCATTATAGGACCCCAGGAACCCAAAACCACCCGCACCTAAAATGTTTATATATATATATATATATATATATATGTATGCATGTACTAAATTTTGTCCGCACGATAAAAGTCGCAATTATGCACGGATCGTCTTTAAACTCGCCAGCAACTTTGAGATGGCTAATATCTCGGCGGGGATTGAAAATGGGCAAAATCGGTCCAAGGGAATGGAAATGGTTAGGGTTCAAAATTTTGAATAACGTCTTAACATGATTCTGATAAAAGCAGCTCTTACACAACAATGACAGGAAAAAAAATATATTTTTCGTTACAGCAGTTGCCAACAATTAAAAAAAACAATAAAATTATCACTACAACAATTGCTTTTCTATTGCAAGTTTTTCACGTGAAAAATTAAATTAAATAAATAGTTTGACTAATTGAAAACAAATTGAATATTACGTCACAAGTTTTCTAGAGTAAGATTTCCGCATGAAAACTCAAAATGAAATAAATAGTTCGACGAATTAAAAACAAAAACAAAATATTGCGTCATATTGGAAATAAATGGACCTCAGCAGGTGAATATGTAACGTCGGGTGAGTTTGAAGAAACGTATTAAAACATGATAAAAACCCGACTATGGAAATATTAAGTTATTTTAACACTTTGAGGTTCTCTGAATTTGGTTTATCTATTTTTAAACCTATTCCACATACATGCGTGTGTGTATTCGTGTATATTAGAATTTTCACAAAATGTTTAGCTCCCTAGAGCTCATTTTTAGTGAAGGAACTGGGTTTATCTCTAATCTTGAGTTAAGTGTTAGCACTTAACTTCAAAATCTACCTCCGCCTGTAGGCCCGAGCCGGCAGGGATTTTTTTAAATAACAAAAGAACAAATAAATTAGTATAACATTAATAAAAATACAAATAAAACGTCGAAATAAAAATCACTTGATGGCGTGAACATGTGTAACTTCCTTAAAGTCAAGTGAATGTGACATTTACGATCAACCATTTTTGGCATTTAATCTTATAGTTTGGCGACATACTTTTGGTCGATGGGATAACCAAGTAGCACCGTTTTAATTTACCACTCGAAAAATAAAAAAATGCTAACTGGCGAGTTAAAAGAAAGCTATTGGCGAGATTTTCACCCGGCTAACATAAAAGTACCAGGAATTCTTTGCAATCATGGCAACTTTTATGTAGTCTTATTCGAAAAAATAATTTTGATTATTTAATCAAAATGGAAACCTTTCTTATGAAAAGCGAAGGAATCAGCCCGTTGTTTATGGCAGTTACATGACTTGGACTATTATAATATAAACGAAATAATGGGGATAGAATAATATTCGGCGACTTATCACACCTGTGGCTGGCTAACATTAAAGTACTAAAATGGCCGCCTGGAATATAAAAAGCGAAGGGATCCGCCTGGAGCTGTTGGTGATAGTCACATGACTTAGGCTATTATTATAGAGACTGTTTTCAATTTTAAAAACAGCCTAAAGAGTAATATTTCCTAACGATTAAAAATTTATTTTCACGTGACTATTAAAAACAGAAAAAAAAAAACTTTAAAATTACTATTAAATGAGTACGTGTTAAAGGCAGGGAAATATTGAAAATTATGTCTTGAAAATTGTATTTACACGTGAATATTAAAAGGGAAAGGAAACTTTAAAATAATAAATACATTAATATGCGCTTAACCCTTTCACGGACAAGGCAATTCTATTCGTAAAATCTTGAAATCAGTGAATAGCACCAGAATTTACAAACAAATTTCGAAACACAAAAATGCTTTTGTTCACTTACTTAATAAAAGGGAAGTTTTCATCTCAATATTCTGATGCTAATGTGGCATTTAAGAATTAAACTTAAGTGGTCCAAAAATGACGCACCGCCCTTGAAAGGGTAAATCAGCAAATTTTAGTAATTGTATTATGTCAATCATTTTATAACGCTCTTAAAAAATACCGAGAGACAAATACTCTGTTTACTTAATTCATTTTATTTTAGCTTCTTTTCAAATGTTTAACTGATCTTCTTTAACCAAACACGAAAACAACCATTGGATGTCTTAACAGCAACTGATTCTACCTTAAATTTTTGCAATCGAAGGGAATTGAATGGAAACCCGTTTACTTGGAGATCGCTACAGGTTTTTTCTGTATAATTCAATCTTCTCTAATCTTTATGAAACCGATTAGATTATTGTGCTTTTAGATTCTACAGTTTCTGAACGGAGGTTGGCGAGCGTAGCTTGCAGGGGGCAGAGCCCCCTAGTAAATAAATAAAGTTTTTTAAAAACTTGAACTTGTTCACATAACAAATGACTTTTCAGATTAAACCTTTATTGTAATGCATGATTATTGTTACTGTCTAAATGAATTATCGTACATTCAGGCGTATAACACGCATCTAAGCCTCCAGACTAATTTTTCTATTTTATGTATATTCACTGCATAACGTGCATTTATTTTCTTTTCCCAAAGAAATCTTCATTAAATACATAGTATAAATAAAAAATAAAAAAATAAGTAAAAAATATTTTTTTTTTTAATAAATAATAATAAAAAATAATAGTAATAAAAATAAAGATTATTGAAAAGTATAATTGTTACTTATGCAATCTGATAGCGAAAAAATATTTTTTTGTTTAAATAAATAGAGTTTTTATTAAATTAGAAATTCTATCATGTTTTTTTTTTTTAAACCTTTCATTCTTATAGTCAGGGTATAACGTGCACCTGTAATTTTTTAGCCTCCGATACGGTATGCTATTTCTTTCTCCCAGGTTATTTTGTGTATTCCAAAAAATAATGTTACCTTACAGAAGCCAGCCATAAAAAAAAGCAGTACGATTAAATAATCTATAGCAGTTTTTTAAACTTCTAAGCATCGCACATTTTCAATTTTTATACCGTCGTATTGGAAAAAAAAAGTTCTTTTAAATGCATTTTGTTTGAAAACTGTATCTTTTATTTTTGAAATATTAATTTTTTTTTGTAGTTTTTAGAGCCATTTGCTTAATATTGGCAACGGAAGTACTCCATTTCTGTAGAAAGTAAAGGAAAAATAGTTTTAAAATAGTAATTATATATTTTTGTTGCCATTTTCTCATAACAACCGAAAGAAAATGTAATTAAAATACGTGCTATTTAAAAAAAAATATATAAACGAATGATTTCTGTTAAAACAATGGAGCTATTATAAACTATATTTAATTTTAAGTATCCATGAATCATTAGATAGCCATTTTTTTTATAGATTTTCTTGAATGGCGGCATCTTTTTGCTACATTTGTGCATTATTTCCCGATAGTGATGTACTATGCATGCTTTACTGTAGATGTTTAAGAGTAGATCGTAAATGTTGAATTCTTAAACGGATGCGAATGACGTCATTTTACGTAAAATAAAACGTGTGCTTTAAGTCTAAAATTGCTCTTTCATCTTCACCTAACGCTTCATTTATAATGGCTGTTTCACAATCAAAGAAGCCATCAGTCCATCAGAAGAAAGTGAAGTAATGGAAATGCCGGGGACGACACTAAATTCTGAAAATGCAGAATTCCTGTTCTTTAGATTTTTATCAATATTCTTGTGTCAAAAGTGCATGTTATACGTTGAATATATGGTAATACTTTTATGAGTATAATGATATTTATGCATATTTTTTCAAAGTAAAAGAAATATACCAGTAATTTCATTGGCTACTATAATTATTTTTTGATAAATGAACATGACCGTAATTCATTTACAAAAATATATTATGTGAATGTTGTTAATTTTTTTGATTAGTTTCCATTTCCTCTGACCAAGAGAAAAACAATAACAGCACCGCTAAAAGTCGGAAATTATGTTCAATATTGAATATCTCGACAAATATGCAAATATCGTGATAAAAATATCTGTAGCATTTCTACATATTTTTATTTCATTAATACAGATTAATCAGAATTGTTAATAGCTGTAGAGATGGAATGAAAATGCCTTAGTTATTAAAGGCAGAAATTTTCTACTTTGAATTATTTGTTTTTTAAACCAAGTCACTAAAGCTATTTTAGTGTTATTATTTGCTAATTTATTCACTTGAAATTTTATAATATATATTTGTCTTTACATGATAAACATTCACTTTCAAGTATTTATATAAAAATATAGCACCTTGGATTATCGTCATGTAAAATAATTTCAGAAGCTGTCTTTATATTATTCCAAAAGAAAATACCTTTTAGTCATTAGCCGAAATATTTAAAATTCCTTGAAGATTAAATGCAGAAATGCCAAACATTCTACATAAGGGATGTATTCATTCATGTTATTACATAGAAAATTTTGAAACAGCTTCTCCACATTTTTGCACTTTAATATTGCATACATTCCGTTAGAGAATATACTTTGTGAAAATATTCCATGAATATATTCTATTATAATATTTCGTAAGTATATTCTATAAGAAATATTCTATGAGAAATTGTTCTTATGTAATAGTAAAATTCTAACTATTACAACTTCAGTAATTAGGAATAATAATTTAAAAAAAAGTAAGGAAAATAAAACACCATTAAAATGTGAATTGCTGTATTTGTTCATAAAAATGTACTTTCCATGAAATTCCGATGTAAATCAAACATGTATATTAAATTTGAAGTTTCGAACTCAGTATTTAAAATCTAGGGGAAAAATAATTTTGCCGGATGTTCAATGGTTTAACCCATTTAGTAAGTTTTTTTTTTCAATAATATCAAAACACTGTACCAACTAGTGTCGGGAAGGAATTTTCACCTTGTTATTAAATGTTTATATATATATATATATGTATTGTAATAAAAAATATTTTCTTGAAAGGTAGACATAATGTAAGTAAATTACATCTATCCTTAATTTTAAATAAACATAAAGGATTTTAGAGAATTTTTCATTTTACAACAAAACCGTTTTTACCCGACTGCCAAGAAGGGTTATGTGTTTCACGCGTATCTGGGTATGTGGATATCTTTATACCCTCGAAACATCCCAACGGCTGGATGGATTTTATTGAATGATGTCTCTATCGATTTGTCGTAACCGTCCGATGGTTATAGGCTAGGGTTTGTTTTTATAAATTCAAAATGGCGGCCGTAAAATACAAAATGGTGGTAGAGACGAAAATTTTTTTTGCGCACCCTATTGAGTGGCATATTATTGGATAGGTCTTTCAAAATGAAGACAATGTTTCATTAACTATTTTACAATCAGAAGCTCCGTTTAAATATTACACAACTTGGAAATTGTGTATATACGATCTCTAGCTTTACTGCAACTGTAATCTTCATAGACATCTATATGCCTCATCAAAACTGTCTTTATAGATAGGAACTAACAATTAAACACAACTTGAAAGAGTCATCAATACAAGTAAATGAAAAAAAAAATAGGTAAGTAATATAAAAAATAGTTTCAGATTGATGAGAAATAATTAATTAGTTCGCTTTTTACGCAGTCGTGTTTTTTGATTTTTTTAAATTTAATTTTATTGATAATTACGTCAATTTCCCGGATTATGTTCGGAACATATTGAGCCGGATAACTGGAGTTTCACTGTACATTTTATGCAAAAATCACTGTACATTTTGTGCTCTACTGTCCATTCTATATGAAAACAAATTTTATGAGAGTGTAATGACTGTGTAATTGCAAATTCATTCACTAGTATTAACAGACTAGCATAATCTGACTGGAACAGGACTAGTAATTTAGCACATCGTATTGCCAGAAATGATTCATTTTTTACCTCTTTTGCGACAAGCCGTAAATATACTCAAGTATACTTGATTTACTCATAGTATGCGGAAACTGTAAAAATATCTTTTATAGACTGGTGGTAGAAAATTCTGCTTGTATCTGAAATTTTGTAAAGGAAAAATTATAAGGTAATCATAATTGCTTTTGATTGGTTATAAACAGTTTTCGATTTACATTGATTTTTGCAAAAATAAATTTCCCGCTCATTTTCGAAAAATCGCACCGCATACAAAGAATTAATTTTTGGGCACCACACCTTTTCAATTAAATAGCTGAAATTTGCGATTAGAGAAAGCTGAATTTTTTGTTAGCAATAACTGGTATTAAAATTCAATTAATTATGCATGCTATGCGCACAAAAGTCTCGCTCGTGGAAGAGGCTTTTATAAAATAAAGGTAGATGACTTGATCTTCAGAAAAATTGAAACAATAATAATTGTTTCATACAAAAAAAGGGAATTTATTTGTTCTGGAAATGTTGTTGTTAGTTTAAAATAGCTTTTATTTAAAACCAAACAGAACTGCCCCTTAGCCCTTTTTGGCTGTGAAATAAATTAGTTTCACCTTACTTTGTTTCTTATATTGAGTTATAGAACAAGAAACACCGAAAGGTGTGAGATTTTTGCAAGACTGATTAATCAAATGATGCACCAGATAATATATTTTTTTTTATTCTTTGTAAAGATGAATTTAGAAAGATATTAGTTTTTTGAAGATGACACTGACTATGGAAAGCAAAAGAATCACTAATAAGTTAGTTTTACCGTATTTTGAGCTCTGTTGCTTATATTGAGTTATAGCACAGGAAAACACTGAAAGGTATGAGATCTTTGTAAGACTGATTAACCAAAGGATGCACCGGCTAATAAAATCGATTTCTATGCATAAATAATTAGGATGAGCGAAGCGAATTTTCTACTAGTCTACACAAATTACATTTTGTCGTACACTTTACAATAAAAAAAAGAAAAACTATTCAGTATTTGGACTTGAAATTAAACATAAAAATAAATTATGATCTGTTGATTTGCACAATATTATTATTATTATTATTTTTTTTTTTTTTTTTACTGAATAACCTTAAAAAAATTGTTATTTTAATTAATTTATTTTACATGTTTTTCCATTACGGACGCATTTTTGCAAATAAAAAATGAAACACGTATATTTTCAGAAGAAAAAAATAAATCATGGAGTTACGTTTTCTTTTATGAAACTTTTAAAATACCCTTTTTTATGAAAATTACAGCATATTTTTAATGAATTAAAATTTGTGAAAATTCAATTATTTACATTCAATTATAAAAGTGTTTTTCAGTGTTAAGAATTCAAATATACAATTTATTCTTATTATGGAAAATCATTTACGCAGACGATACTTACGCATTTTAACAGAATTATATTATGATTTTTATATTTTTTGTAAAGTGGCAACAAAAGAATTGTAAACAAATAAAATTAACTATTAAATTCGATATATAAATACTTTGTAAAATTTTGCTTCGAAATTATTTTTATTTATACCATTCTTATATCATAAATAAAAAATTCCGAGGAAATTCTTAGTTATTTGGCTTAATTTACATTTCTAACATTAAAATACGCCAAAACATAAAATAACGTTTTTGATTAATAAAGATGCAAGAATAATGTAAAAAAAAATATCGTTACTTTCAAATATTTATCTTATTAAATAATGCTTCGTGAATGCAAACAAAGCATGGCTTTTGCTAGTAAAATATAAAATTATAGTTTATTTATTTTTTTTCTTTGTAAAGATGAATTTAGAAAGACAATAGTTTTGTGAAGATGACACTGACTACGGAAAGCAAAAGAATACTATTCTACAAAGTTGCAATTTTTTCATACACTCTAAAAAAATCTGTAAAATTACGAAAGTTTTTCTAGGAAATTGGAATTCCTAGAAAAACTGTAGTAACTTTACAGATTTTTTTTACAGTGTAGAAGAATCTATTGGCTCGTATAAATAAAGTAAATCAGAATCTCTACTGCACCCTATGTAAAGTTATGCACAGAAAACAGGGTTCTTCGAGGGAAGAGAAGAATTAATATAGATACATAAAAGTATATTCTGAAAATAATAATATGATAATAATAATAGTAATTGAGAAAAAATGGTCCCATTTTTTTAAAAATCTAAATGCTTTAAAATTTTTCGAAGTCTTGAAATTTTTTTTTTAATTCTCCTATTTTGAGAAGTCATAAAAAGGTACAAGTAATTAAAGGATGAATTTCCTAGAAGGTAACGCCAAAACTATTAATCAGAAAGGTTTTTCAGGTAACATAGAAAGGAGATAATGAGAATTATTTCTAGAGGCTAAGCTCTCTTTAAGATTGGACAGTGATATTATTATGGTAGACCAAGTGATTGGGATATCCCCCGACGCCAAAAATTTAATGAATTCAAATCTATGGATCTTTCAAGTCAAACACACTGTAAAAAAAAATCTGTAGATCTACAGATGTAAAGTTACATGCTTACTAAACTTTCACCTGTAACTGTACGAAAAAAGCTGCAAATCTACAAAACTAGTTTTTGTAAAGCTACAAAAATCTGTAACTTTACAAATGAATCTGCTAAAATTTCAGTAATCTTACTAAACTTTTATTTGTAACCCTGGCTGCAGTTACATGAAAAGTTCTCGGAATCCCAGTTTCCAAAAAAATTCTTAGTAACCTTACAGATTTTTTGATTTTCGGCGCAAAAGTGTGTCTGTTACATGAAATTTTGTTGTTGCCGTTACATGAAAAGTTCTAGGAATCCCAGTTTCCTAGAAAAACTTTAGTAATTTCACAGATTTTTTTTTACAGTGCAGTAGGAAAATGACGGCTGACGATTCTGTCATCAGAAAAAATTGCTCCCGAACACTTATTTCACATAATCGACTATGTGTGGAGGAGCGCCATCTTGCATACAACTATAAACACAACATAATTGCACAAACACTATTGTTATAATACATTAATGTGCCTGAAAAGCCGAAATGATGGAATTGTCCAACAAGGATGCGTTAGGTTACCTGTTTATAGAACACGTTACTGGAATGTTCCTCGGCTAAAGATTTGTGGAGAACGAAATAAATTTGTTGGAATAAAAGAAATAAACCTTTGGTTTTGAACAGACGCGAATGACTCTAACATATTGCATCACAGTTTCGTCCATATGCAAAGCAACACCAAGTCATTATTTATGTTTTATAATGGGCTTCTAATTGAAACCTTTCACAACTTTAAAATTTATAAATTTTTAAGCTTTATCTTTTTTAGACGCCGAAAATGTACAAACTGTTAAATAAGTTTTTAAAATAAAAACCATCAGGTACTACATGACTTTCGTTGCCAAATTTTATGAAAATTCGGGACTTTTTGAAACTTTATTTATACCGCATTGAAATTATTGTGATTTTAGAATTTTTTTTTTATTTCTAAAGTTTGTATTTCTTTTTGGCGTAATATGTCACCATAATACTATGTTAATACGTTTTACGAATATGGCAGCACTGAAAAAATAAAACATTCATCACAGTATTAACCCATTTATGCCTAGCGTCCCACTTTTGAGACGCTTCGAATTTTAATAAATTTCTATAATTTTCTTCTTCTTTATAACATGAAAATTGTATGCAATAATTATCTATAAATGTCTTTATCAGTTAAAGTAACATGACAGCATAAAATGGATATTTATTTGTTTAAAATTAAGACTTTTTTCGGAGTTTTCAAGGTAGCGAAATGTAAAAAGTAAGTTTATTTGTGATTTTTCTACCAATTATCCAAATAAATAAGTGACAATTTTAGCTTGTAGACTTCTTTGAAATACGTATATTATTAAATTGTGAAATTATATGTTCAAACCTATTTCTTATACATTTTTGTAACGTAGAAAATATAGGACGCTAGGCACAAATTGGTACATATTTTTATGAGCCATTTCGAGGACAGTTATATATGTAAAGACCTTTTCAAGATGATTATGAAATACACTGCTCAAAACAATTAAAGGATATTTGAAGTTTTATATAAAATAAAGATATAAACGAAATTTTTTTTGCCGAAAATAGAAGAAGAGAATCACAAATGCAAATTTTTCTGGTTTTCAAACTGTGGAGTATGCAAATTTTGAGTTCGACGTCAAAAACGTCGCTTCAGCGGCAGCGAATGAAATTTGACTTTCAACTGGATAAAAGAGAATGAAGACAAGGATGATCGGCATTCAGTGATTGCTTTGTTTCGATGAGTACGATGTCTCAGCGAAGTCATTTGACAGATTCAGAAGCTTTGAGAATTGTTGGTAGGTTAGAAGGGGGCCAAACTCAAGCCGAAGTAGCACAAGCCATTGGAGTGTCACAAAGTGTCATTTCCAGGATCTGGAACCGTTTTTTGGAGAGTGGATGTGCAGGCCGAAGACCAGGGCAAGGTCGTAGACGGGCAACAACGCCCAATGAAGATCGATATTTAGCGTTAACAGCTCGGAGACACCGAAAAATGAACGCTACTCTTCTCCAACAACACCTTCGCTCGGCTACAGGCACCACGATTTCAATTCAGACTGTCCGAAACCGGCTCCATGCTGTAGGTCAGTATGCTCGCCGACCGATGGTATGTGTTAGATTAACATCAAGGCATCGTCGCGACCGCAGGGAGTGGGCAACCGAGCATGTCAACTGGAGGAGAAATGAATGGAGCAATATTCTGTTTTCTGACGAGTCCCGTTTTTCTGTGCATCCGGATAATAGGCGTATTTTCATCTGGAGGGACCGTGGCAGTAGGAATAATCCTGCGTTCGTGCACGAAAGTGTCAGATTTGGCGGTGGAGGAGTGTTGGTGTATGGTGGCATCTCCATTGACGGGCGCACTGACCTCTACATCATTCGAGATGGAGCTCTGACTGGTCGCCGATATAGGGATGAGATCCTCAGACCTATTGTAGTCTCTTACGCTGCAGCAATCGGAGATAACTTCATTTTAATGGACGATAACTGCAGGCCACATCGTGCAAACCTGCTGGAGGATTTCCTTTTCGAGGAAGGAATCGTTCGAATGGAATGGCCAGCGTGTTCTTCAGACATGAATCCAATCGAGCACGTTTGGGACGCTCTAGGAAGACGACTTTCTGGCCGCCAACAACCCCCACAAACTCTCCAAGAACTGGAAAGAGCTCTTCTGGAAGAGTGGGGCAGAATACCCCAACTCGTCATTAATAGCCTCATTGAGTCCATGCCTCAAAGGTGTTCAACGTTGCTGGCCGCCCGTGGAAACCATACCCCCTACTGAAAATGATTTTCTCTGAAGAAAACACCTTTTCTTATTCTTTTTTTCTCATATGCACAAATTGTGTTTTTTTCCTTTAGTACACAAATGCGCAATAAAATGCATTTTTTTCTGCCAAACATGTGTAATTTATTCTCATATAACCTACTATGTCTGTCGACTATGTATCAATCAGCTAAACAGTTTACCAGATACAAAATCCACCTAAAACTGCAATATCCTTTAATTGTTTTGAGCAGTGTAAATTGTTTTTAAGGCTCAAATACGATTATTCTTAGTTTATTATCACTAATACTTATAATGTTATTAGTCTCTGTAAAGAAATAAATATGTATTTTTAGTAATGCATAAAAATTCTAATTATATTATACAAAATGCAATTTAAAAGCTTATTTTGCATAAACTTAAACAAAACATACAATTATGCATATCACACTATTACAAATATTATGCATATTCCCATATTTAGTATGTTTACATTTGTCAAATAAATACAAAAAAAAAAAAAAAAAATAATAATAATAACGTAATTTTTTTAGTATTTCTCCAGTTCATTTTGGAACATTTTAAAGTGATTTTACTAAGACATTTGAGAAAACAAAAATTCAGGCTCAAATGGGTTAAGTTTATAATTTTCTGAATAACAGAGATGTTATGAACTTTTACTACTTTGCAGAAAAAGAGAAATATTACTTAATGTAGCAAAAAGCTCTACGAAAATATAATATAACATCTTCTAATTTACTCACGATACCGAAAAGCGTTCCCTTGTCTTCAAAAACCACAGGAATCAAGAGATTTGCGAGATTTAAAAAAAAGTATTTTTCAAACAAAAGCATCTTTTACATCCCATAATTTTGGGAAAAGCCACGGAATATTTTTTACAAACTACTGAAAAGTTCTCTCAACCCGTTATCCCAAAGAAATGCTGGGTGTTTGGTTGCTATGAAATCTCAAGCAAACGTTTTTCGGCTGCGTAGCGGAACTTATACATTGTATAACAGAAATCAGAATATTGTGTATCAAGTGTAACAGAATAATGTTCATTTTACACTATTAATTCTGCATTTTTGCCTGTCGAATATATTGTTTATTAATATGAAAATGTTTACCTGAATTTATATTTCGTGTTGAGAAAACTGTTTTATACTCTGTGAAAACTATTTCGTAATGTTTTCGAAAATTATCCATAGCAAATGAGACTTTTGTTTCGGCAAGTTTTCTTTAAATCTCGGAAATGTATTGTTTCTGAGCTTTCTGAAGATAATGGAACGCTTTTCGGAACCGTGGGAGGTTGGAAGTGGTTATATTATATTTTCGTAAACTTACTTGCTGAACCAAGAAACATTTCTACTTCTTTTCTTATATTATAGCTGGTATTTTCAGATACAGGGGGTAGTTTTAATGAACAGCATTCTCTATTTGGAGGCATCTGTAAGTAAAATTAGTAAATGGAAGAAGAGCATATTTTAGACTTTTGATGAAAGATGAATTTCGTGAAAAATAATTAATACCCACTATTTCATAATTTTCCGGTAGGATTGATTTGGCACTATCGGAGTTGAAAGAAGTCGAATTTTTGCATTAATCACTTGTAATGCATTGTGCAAATTATTGTTTGAGTACATAACAGCATCATCTCGTAAATTCATTGAGAGAGTTCAAGCCAACAAGGCATTTGAAAGACTGACATATTGTGTTCACTATGCATCCAGCCTTGATGTACTGTCAAGTACACCAAAATTGGACGCAAATTAGGTTTAGCTACAGCTCCCTCCGACAGCTGAAAGTTATTCCATAATCACGTTGAATTTTTAGATTTTGACAATATATATATTTTAAAACTATCTAATGTTATTATCATTAAGATTATTATAATTATTATTATCAATATTATTGTTAGTATACCAAGTTTAAACCTTCACATTTGATGTCCATGTGTTAATTATTTCTTCCCTTACGTAGTAAATTTCTGCTTCATTTCAATTTAGTCATCTTGCTTTAAAGAATTATTCTGGAAAATATTTCCACGTGGAAATAGTTATTAATTATTTTTTACTAATACTTATATAAGAAGATATTTATCTAGAATTAAAGGATTCAGTTTTCTGATATTTTAAAAGGATGTTAAAATCATTCTTGACAAAGGTTGTGTATATAAATGATAAAGCTTTCTGCATTTTTGTTTTGTTTTATAATTATGTTCCATATTAATCATATAGTAAGTGTATATAGATGTCATATAGATGTCATATAGATAATCATATAGACGTTTTCATATAGTAAGTGGTACAAAGTATTCGTCAGTGTTAAACTACTCTTAAAACCTTCGAATTATAATCTGTAATTTTCTCATGACTGACATAGTTTTAAAATTAGATACATTATATTTAAAGTGATGAATTTGGTAATTAATATAAGAAAAATTAAAGTCTGGTTTTACTAATGAATAGATAAAAGGACTGAAATAATACAATTGTTCATTTTCAAAAAATGGAAACTTCTTAATTTATGAGAAAGTAGTAGTATATTTACATAAATATATTTATTGTAAATGAATAAGTCATTATATTTTCGTATTTTCGCAAACGAAAAAAAGGTTTCAAACCATTGAAGTGTGCAAAATGCAGACACTATATATGATAAAATATAAAATACTCAGCATAGAATACTACTTTCGTTCCTTACATATACACTTTCTTGTGAATATTTACAATGCTTTTATAAATATTTTCTCTTGTCTGACTTTCTTTTCTTTTTTTCTAGAGTTCACTGCTTTTTCTCTGATATTTCTTAGTTATCATTTTTTCCCCATGGACAACGAAATATCTAAGGAACATGTTCAATTTCATCGAAATTCAATTATTTTGACTTACAGGGTTTAAAATATCGATTCACTTTCCTGTTGTTATACAGATTAAGCGATCCAACAACATTAAGACATCCTAGCTGCAACAGAAAGTACAAAAGTAAAAATAAAGTCTGGTTTCTTAAAATTAAACGAAAGTATCTTTTTTCCATTTTGAATAGAAAGAAAATTAAAATATATATGTTGAATTTTCTTTAGATTTCTAAAACATCTTGAGTCGACTTTGATTAAAAAGTTTTAGATTATTTTAATATACGTTTCACATTGTGCCTATAACGAATATTTAGGGCTAAATGAAAAACTTCATATAGATAACGAATAAATTATTATTTTTTAGTTTAGAATTATTCTGTACTTATGTCAAGTTTGGAAAATTTTATAAATCGATCTCTTTTTAATGTTACTAGTGAGTGGCTTTCCTACTTTATAGTGCTAGAAGGAAAGCTACACCAGCTTTCCCTTTCTTGCGCCGATTACGCTTTACATAAAATCAACGAAATTCAAAGTTTTACGAACTATAATTAAACTGGACAGTTCTGTAGACTATTATTTGATATAAAATTGAATGTCTTTATGAGTATAATATTATAGGAATTTTGCTTATGTACCCGGTGAGTCAAAAGCTCGTTACAACTTTAAAAGCTCATAAAAAAGGAAGAAATTATGATAAAGGAGTGCGGTTTGCAAGAAAGGCCTCACAAAGTAGTCGGATTTATTTTTGTAGCCAAAAAATAAATAAATAAATAAATAAATAAATAAAAAAATTAGTTAAAAATTTACATGTGACCGGATAACAATAGTGTCGTAGCATGTTCTGGAGGTCATGTTGAACATTTGTTATTGGAAGAACAAATGAATGGAGCGTATTTTTGTCCAGTAAATTGTGTTTAGGGTCGCCAGCGCCCTCTACAAATGATTTTTTTTAACTTTTTTTTTTTTTTTTTTTTTTTTTTTTGCTGTTAAAAAAAATCCGACTACTTTTTGAGCCCTTTCTTGCAAACCACACACCTTTATCATAATTTCTTCCTTTTTTTATGAGTTTTTAAAGTTGTAACGAACTTTTGGCTTACCTGGTATATTAATTTTGAGTAAATGTTATGTATTTTTTATTATTCTTCCATTGCAATGTAGTGCAATGGTAAAAATAAATTAACGCTTTATATCCTGACTGTGCCTTTAAGTACCATTAAAGAAAGTTAAATGTAAAATTTATTTAATTCGTCTTTTATTAAAAGTAGATGGCACTCTTCATACAAAATAATTTGCTCAATGATATTTAGAAAGCACAGTGAAACAGTCGAAGCTAAATATTTTTAACCATTTGGAAAAATGGTTATTGTCCTCGTTAGGGTAGGAAATCAAAAGCATATCTGAAGTTTTTTATTGGTTGAATCCGCATTTTATTCTTTTTCTGATTGGTCTATACAGTAATCTGTATTTCCCTTTACTTTCAACAGAGATGGATACTTCTGTTGCCACTATGACAAAAAAGTAATAAAAACTACAAAAAAAAAAATTAATAACTCAGAAACAAATTGAGATACAGCTTTCGAACAAATTGCATTTAAAAGCACATTTTTTTCTCTATACCACGGTGTAAAAAGTAATATTGTGGGATGTTTAGAAGTTTAAGAATGAAATTTCATTTTAAAAAAGACTTTTCCCGAACAGCCAATGAAATGCTTGGATAATACGTAAGTTTCCGGTGGATAATACGTTCGAGTCGCAGGCGATTTTTGTTGCTTGCAATTTTTACGTGTAATAACACTATTAATGTTTCATCCATGGCGTACGTAATGTATGATCAACTCCGTGCGATTTTTTATGTCTTAAATTTTAGTCTTTGAAAAAATTATTTTCCAAATGGTCGTTGTAATTTGTTAAATTGCGTTTTTTTAAAATGTGGTTATTTTCTCAACCCTTTACCTAGGTGTAGTTTTTATTCTATAAAAAAATTTTATACGAAGAATTTGCAACTACAAAACACTTCTCTATTAGAGATAGGATCATAATACATTTATTTATGCTGTTCTTATAAGAATTGTGAGATTTTCATAACAGTATTTTTTGTTAATTAATCTAATTATTCTTGTAAATATTTTGCAAAAAGAGCTCTAAATACCGATATATATGCAATATTTGCATCTAATCTCCAAAGGGGAATTAATAAAATTAAAAATATTTGAAGTTAATGATATTAAATTTAACTACATAGCAACTCTTTTAATTTAATGTTTTATTTTTTCTTACTTTTGTGTAATGTATATAGTTGCAAGTAAATTTTAATTAATAATTGTTAATTCTATGCCACCTTTAATGTTAAGCAATCAATCCTGGGCTCAAACGTCGGAATTCTCTTCGTAAATATTCACAACACTTAAATTGTTTTATTTTAAGTATTAAATTATTAAGAGTATTTTTTTAAATGTTAGCTTACTCTTTACAATTCTGGCTAGAGCCCATGATCACGTTTAATTATACTAACAACGCTCTGGTACTAACCGCTAAGAAGAATTAATCGTTTGGGATGATTCATTTATAAAACGCAACCAAATAAAATTGTGTAAGTATCTTCCTAACGTATAACATTTGACATTTTATTTAAAGTAACAGACATAGAGAAAAATAAAAACGACAGCATTCCAAAAATTAGCTGCAATATTTACTAACGAGCAAATAGTAGCGGAATTAAATATTAATTCTTACTGTGTACAATCTGAAAGAAAATTCTGTGAAATAGCGAAGAATCTACTGGTAATTATTTATTACGTAAATTTATTGAAAACTAAGATTTTGTTAAAAAACAGGGAAACTATATACCAGGGGGTATCAATAAGTTTTTGACCTCACATAAAAATAATTGAGTAAATTTATGAAATTGCTACATTGTATTAGTCCTTTTCTGTATAGTCACCGTGCACAGTAACACATATCAGCAAATGGTATTTCAAAAAGAGAGGGGAGGATGTATTCCAGGAGGCGCGATAGTAGACCCAAAGGGGGGCATTTTTTCTAAATTTTTCCGACCCCCACATATGACATATTGTTGGAAAGGCCTCTGACCACTTATTCATATTATGCACATCCTGAGCCCCTCCCTCCAATTATTCCTCCGGGGGGCTCTTTTCTAAATTCTGCGAACACCATTCATACCCCGGGGGGAGGGCAAATTTGGGGGTCGACAAAAGTTAGGAAAATGCCCCCCTTTGGGTCTGGTATCGCTCTACCTGGAATACATCCTCCCCCCTCTTTTTGAAATACCGTTTGCAGAAATGTGTTACTGTGCCCGGTGACTATATAGAAAAGGACTAATACAATGTAGCAATTTCATTAATTTTACTCAATTATTTCTATGTGAGGGCAAAAACTTTCTGATACATCTTCATATTTACATCAATGAAAATACTTGGCGCTGTTAATTTACATGCATGACAATAACACCGTATTCAAGTATTTTACATCGGTGCATTATACACGAGGGGAAAATTTTCAAAAATGGGATAAAGTTGATTTTATTTTGTATCTTCTTCTGCAAAATAATTCAGGTACAAGCACACTTTTTTGTTAATAATCTATCGAAAATGTGTCATCTAAAATAGGAATCGAATGCTTGGTTGAGAGTCTAGATCCAAAACTAGTGTAAATTTACAAAAAATCTTGGTTTTTGTCTATGTTTTTACAAAAACAAATTAACAGTGAAGAAATGAATTTTCAATTAGTAAATAAAAGGTATAAATATGAATACCAATTTTGAATACGTGTCATTCCCTTTTTGTATTTCGTTGTCGGAAAAAAACTGCTTTAAATCACTGAACTATCTAAAATTTTGTAATGACACGGGATTAAAATGATGTTGTCTTTAATAATGTTTTTTATATGTATATTCCTGTGACTTTTCATAATATTTCTAGGAAAAGGTTTTTCGTTACAGGGACTAAACATTTTTAAAATTCAATAACAAGTAATCGGTGAAGAGATATTGAAGTTATTCTTGCGGAGATAAGTATGTGAAGTTGTAATGGAGCTGCTTCGGACGTGACCGCTCAAATATATAGTTTTAAATATTACAGTACTGGAGAAATCTGGATAAGCACAAATGACACACTTGGCAAACATAGAAGATCGGGAATAGTTTGAAGATATTTTAATTGACTCAGTTCATATAATAAAAAACAGGTATAAAATAATTTAAGTTTCAGTAATATTTAAAAGAAAGTAATCAATTAAAAAATGAGAAATTTAATTTAAAATATGGGATAAACCATATGCGATTTCAGGTCCTTCTTTTAGTTTATATATATCATTCAAATGTTACTGATGAATGTCGCTGCACTGTCTCAAACTGTAATACCTGCTGTAATTTACCTTGCAGTTTCGAAACACGAACGTCATTTTAGTCTTTCTACAGCTAAATGTGAGGAAGGTTAAAAGCTGAGTGAACTTTGATCCATTTTCATACGATAGTTTGAGTGGGCAATAATGTGGGCAACACAGCGGAATCTACCGGAATTATTTGCAGCTGAAACAAGATAAACTATTATTTTAACACAATCAAACTGATTGGTAAAGTTATCACACGAATTGAATATTTCCAGCTGAACGAAAATGGATCAGGCCGGGAATCGAGTCCATATCCTTGGCTTACAAGGCCAATGTTGTCGGCCCAGTTAGCTAAAACGGTAGAGCATTGGTCTTGCAAGCCAAGGATCTGGGTTCGATTCCCGGCCCGGGAATTTCTTCGCTCAGTTGGAAATATTGAATTCGTATAAAACAAGACATAGCAGAGAAAATCTTGACTTCACGTATTAATCTTTTACAAGAATAACACCTCCCTGTTTCACAATAACTCTTTACTTATTAGCGAATTTTTAAACTGTTTAGTCTATTTTATGAAACCCTGCAGCTTGAATATTGCATGTTGTCTTTTAAAAGTATACCGTGAATGCCTGTTATTTCACTTTCGTATTTTCTTGTCAAATGAGAACTTTAAGTCATATAACCATTGAGTGAACTATAACCATGAACTATATAACCATTAAGTATAACATCTATAAAAATAATAAGAATTTAAAAGTATATTTTAATCACATTTTTATCGTTGTTTATAATATTTATGTAATAAAAATTTCTTGTTTTTTCGTTTGCTATTTTTTCTCTCTTAACTATTTGTTTTTCTCCTTTCTGAAGGTCGGAGCTTTTTTCCGATATTTCTTTCTTGTCGTTTATCGCAAGCCAACGTGAAAGGCAAAGTATTTAAAGAACATAGCCACCGAAATTCAATTATTTTGTCTTAGAGGGTTTAAATTACCCATTAATTCCTGCTGTTATACAGTTTGATGAATCTAACAACATTAAGAAAATGTAGTTGCAACTGACAAAAAAAAGTAACAAATATAAAGTCCAGTATCTCAAAATTAAAAGGAAATCCACGATTTTGATATTTGAATAGAAAGAAAATTAACTTTACTATCGTTAAAAGCAAGTTATCGCTGTTACTAATTAGGTTTTATCTTTTTTTATTCGGTTATACAACTTAATGAAATGTTCTCCCCTTAATTAATGAAAATCTCTATTGTAATCTCCATTTTTATTTTAATGTCTCATGAATTTTCAATCTATCTCTTTTTTTCAATTTTAAATATGTTGAACAAAAACTTGATTAAGTATATAGAAAAATCTATATGTACAAGAACGGTAAATTCACCTTAAAATGTTAATTAAAAACATGAATACATCAAATGATTCATAGTTTTATTACTAAAATAGGTGTAAAAAACAATTAAAAGACTTTAAGACATTAAAACCAATTTACAGATGTTGATAATGGGGACAGAGGTCTTGTGTTCAAAACACTTTCAATTTCTAGTCAATTTTATTAAGATATTTTCATTTAAAGTATTTACATGTAGGATCATGAACATTGTTGTATCATATTCGTCGTAAATTTTGGATAACTAATGGTAGAAACATCTGTCGCAAAATAACATATCAATGTGTCACTTGTTTTAAAAACAAGCCTGTATTAGCGAGTCAAGTTATGGGTGACTTGCCCAAAGAGAGTGTTACACCTTCATTTCCATTTTCCATTATTGGAACTGATTATTGCGGCCCTTTTTACATTAAATTCAAAAATCAAAGGAAAAGTACATATAATAAAGTGTATGTATGTATATTCGTTTGTCTCTGCACCAAAGCTATTCATCTAGATTTCGTTTCAGATCTCACTTCTGCAGCCTTCATTGCACGCTTTGTTAGCAGAAGGGGAAAGTGTTCAAAAATATTTTCTGACAATGCAAAAAATATTGTAGGGGCAAACTTAGAATTGAAAAGGCTTCACAATTTGGTTAGACAACCAGATGAAGCATTAGTTGATTATTTTGCAAGGGAAAATATCGAATGGAATTTTATTCCTCCGAAAGCGCCGAACTTCGGTGGTCTTTGGGAGGCAGGTGTTAAATCATTCAAATTCCATCTAAAACATGTAATTGGTAACGCGCACCTCAATTTAGAGGAATATCTGACAGTAATTCTAGAAATTGAAAGTATTTTGAACTCAAGACCTCTGTCCCCATTATCATCACATTTCGACGATTTCGAGACTCTGTCACCGGGTCATTTTCTTATAGGTAGGCCCTTAACGTCTATTATTGAACCCCAGCTCACTGAAATTTCGGAAAACAAACTTAGCAACTGGCAAAAAATAACAAAATATAGCCAGCAAATATGGAAATTATGGAAGTGGGACTATCTGAACACCTTACAACAACGTAATAAATGGCAAATAAGTAAAAACAATATAAATGTTGGTTCTCTCGTATTAATCAAAGATGAAAATATGTCCAGCACAAAATGGGCCACGGGTAGGATTTTCGAGATATTTCTCGGTAAGGACAAAAAAGTTCGAGTAGTGAACATTCGTCTACCTAACGGCACAATAATAAAGAGAAATGTGAGAAGTATTTGTCCCCTTCGAATTAATGGAAACTAATTTCCTTTAATGTATATATTTGGTATATTTTGAATATATTTTGTTGTTTAATTTCTATAGTATGTTTTATTGTATTCAAATGCAAAGTAATTTTGCCATTTTTCCTTTGTTATTAATTATATCTTTTGCATTGTCATATGTAGTATTATGTAATTTATACAGTGAAACTCCGATCTATCGTTCCCGCATCCATCGTTTTCCCGCATTGATCGTTTTTTTTTCTATGGTCCCTGCACAAGTTGTATTTAAATAATGTTAACAAAACTCGCATACATCGTTCTTCAAAAAGTATTTTCCCGCATTCATCGTTGTAATTTTTTTCTCCTCACCGAAATGAAATTGAAGGTCAAGGGGATCCATATGACATACAAACTGGAATTACTTCTTTTATCCTAAAGTAACTCATTTGTACTGTTTTAGGGGGGTGGGGGAGGAACAGGGATTACTGAAATTTAGGAATTATATTTCCATAGATCAAAATGTTGCGACATGTGGTGTCCTAGGCATAGAAGAAATGTGCGATGATGCAAAAAATGAAAATAATGGCGAAGAAGCAGAGGATAATGTTCATGCCGATGAAGCTGAGTCTACACCAGTGCCAAGTCTGTCTTATGCAATTACGACATTTGAAAGTGCACTAACTTTTATATATTCACATGAAATTACAGAAAATTTCCATAAAAATGTTGTACATCTTTGTTTGTCCAAAATTTTTTTGTTTAATTTAAAAAATGAACGAAAAACCCAACATAAAATTACTGCTTTTTAAAAATAAATATCAATTTTCTACAACTTCGATTTATTTCTCTTACAGTTTGGCAAGTAACAAATTAGTATTTATTAGTATACTGTATGCAATGCATGTATTAGAAATGCATAAAGGTTGTTTTTTTTCGTGTTTTGACGTTAACCCGTATTCATCGTTTTCCCGCATCCATCGTTTATTTTCACGTACCCCTTGAAAAACGATGGATCGAGGTTCTACTGTATTATATATTAAAGTAGTTTTGAAACCTGCAGGTTTCAATGGTCGGGAGTATGTTACTGATCGTAATTAAAATCTCCCGTACGAGGATGCTAATCAGCGCCGTAATTTTATTTATTATTCCAATCGTCTGCGTGTTGACGATAGATTGTAATTTATTTACTAGTGAGTGGAAACACTGATTTTTTGTTGTTATTGAAATGATGGAATGTTTTGACTTGGAAACGGCCAGAGAGTCTGTTTCACTCTTAACAATTTTTGTTTTAAATAAAAAAATTACAGTTCACTGTGAAGAGTTCCTTAAAAATTGTGTCATTGAATAACTTATTGTTTTATTCTTAACAGATGTTAAAGATAAAAGAATTCGCCGGAGTCACGAGCGCTTTCGACCAAATCCTGGTCGTCATCAAGGGGTGAAATAATAAAGGCTTTAGCAAACCTCCAGAATGTACACTGGTTTAAATATTGCAGGCCGAAATCAAAATTGAAAAAAAAAAGGGGGGGATTCGGAGGAGTCCAAGGAGTGAAGTAGATCATTCTAAACCAAATACGCCATTACCATCAAGCAGACTAAGCCAAATATGCGGAATATGCCATGGTAGTGTATCATTACATGAGTTCTTTCCTCTAGCCAATATCCCTCAGATATTGACATCTCTTTCAGCAATACAAAGATCATCGCACAAATAAATGATTATAGCACATGCATTTTTCGGGAATCTACAGAGATATTGGCTAGAGGAAGGAACTCGTGTAATGATACATCATCATGCCATATTCCGCACATTTGGTTTAATCTGCTTGATGTTAACGGCGTATTTTGGTTTCGAGGACCTACTTGGCTCCATAGACTCATCCACTCCCTCCCCATTTTTTTTTCGATTTTGGTTTAGCCCTGATATATTTAAACCAGTGTGCATTCTGGAGATTTGCTGATCTCTTCTCTTTTCACCCCTTGATGGCGACCAGCGCTCAAGGACTCCGGCAAATTCTTTTATATTTAACATCTGAAAATTGGTTTTAACATCTTAAAGCCTTTTAATTGTTTTTCACACCTATTTTAGTGATAAAACTGTAGATCATTTGATGTATTTATGTTTTAAAAACTTCTAGACAAAAAGAAAATAAGTAGTTGGAATAGTTTATCGTTGTCGTTACCGTTTTTTTTTAAAGATCACTCAATTGTGCTAATCCAAAAAGAAAACAAAATATTTGAAAAAATAAATGAATGACGCCAGTATTTTTTTTTCGTCTTTTTTTTTTTTTCTTTATCAAATATTGAATAACATTTTTATTGTATTTTATCTTTTTCGTTATGTTTGTATTACAACTAAGTTTTCTTTCTGCTATAGAGATGTTTGTTCATTTTTTTGCCTATGAAATAAATAACATTCATTTTACAGATTTGAATAATAAAAAAAAGAAATATGTATGTACATTTTTAAAAGTTTCATTAAGGGTGTATTCGAAAAAATATTTTTCCACCCTCAAAAGCTCAAAATTTTCTGAGACATTTTCAGATTCATTTTTAAAAGTAAAAACATGAAACTTGCTGGGGTGATTTTTGAAGAGTTGTATAAGGTGCCGTGTGATTTCCTTTTTCGCTCAATTAATTAAAATTTGATTTTTAAGCAATTATTTTCTCAGTATGACCATTTTTTTCATCCCCAGATCACCCGCTTCAGGAAATTTCGGTTCAAAACGCCGATTTTGACAGCATTTTTTACAATATTTTCTGCATTTATCAAGAAATCGAGAAGCACGGCACATTAGGTAGTTTCTAAATAAGAGAATTTCCTAGTTTGATGCATTTGAGAGCAAAAATGAATTTAAAAATTAATCAGAAAATAAGCAGTTTGGATCGAAATACACCCTTAAGGGGATTGACTGTACACCTTTTAAAATTTTCAAAAATCGATTTTTTTATTTTTACATCTTTAGAAAGGTTGTTGTATTCTGAATAAATATATACCAATATCTTAACTGTGTGATAGTTATTTACTGAGATATAAGTGAAAATGTAGACATCACACCTTCATTTCCCATTTAAATGCCTTGCGACAACTGTCATGGCGGCTTGTTTACATTTTGTTTTCGAGCTTTCTCATTATCGCACCATTGAAAATATGCTAAAATGAGTTCATTGTTTTTAGTTAAATACCTTAAATAATAATAAAAAAGCTTTAAAATATTAACTTCAATTTCCACTTTCGCGAAATTTGTTTACTTTCTTGGTTTTGCTAGGAAACGTGCTCGCAAATTTGCTTAGCTGTTTAGCTATTAAGTGCTTAATTTGAAACAAAATCATTTTTTTCCCTAGAGTAATAGTTTCCTGATTTTATTACAGTATTCTACTTCTTAGTTTTTATTAGCATTTATAATGAATGATAATGCGAAATGTGCTTCAGAAGAGCATCGAAGAATGAGCCAGTTTAATGGCAATCTCTATACAAAATGCGACGATATAAATATATCCTAAGGTACTATCTTATGGAAAACTAAAAAGTATGAATTTGATTGTGGTTTACTTTTAAATGACAGTTTAGGGTACATATTTATTGATATTAATATAATTTTTAATAAACTATCAAGATATTTATGCCGCAAAGTATGTAAATCAAATATCGGAATACGAGAATACCTAAAAAATGGTCTATATTTTACATTAAATTATTTAGTTTTATAAAAAGCGCATATTTAATTTTCTTTGCAGTGAATTCGAAACAAAATTTTAAATTATATGGCTAAAATTAATTTTTTCAGTACTAAATGCCACATTTTTGCAAAATACATCCATTTATTTTTTACGCATATTTCTATATTCTGCAGCATTTTGCAAACAATTTTATATTTATCATTTTAAACTAGCATCTAATTTTATTTTTAATACAGAATACGTCATATAATTAGCAGTTTTATTTCTTTTATTATGTATTTTATATTTTAAAAATACAATTTAATCTTTAAACGGCTTTTTCTCAAAATGGCATTTTTTACTCTTGCGCGCATGATATCTCCAAAAGTATTTGAAGTACAGTTTTAAAATTTTTACCCCACATAAATATTTATATTATCATGAAAATGAACTAGAATTATAAAACTGTGTTCAGCGTGAAAAAAATTATACGATTGAATGCATGTAAAAATTTGTAGTTTTTCTAATTTTTCTAATTAAAAGCTAATTATCCTTATCTAATTAACCGATTACAAATATCCTAGTTCAAATTATAGACCATAATATTATCTTTAATTTAAGATAAAGTTTATGCAAATATCATGAAATTAGCATGAGATATCTTGCGCGCAGTGAAATGTTACCCACTGTAAAATTGATCCACTTTCAAATTGACCCTTTGAATTTTTTACAATTGTAATATATCCAAATAAATTTTTTTAACATAGTTCAATAACACCTAAATATACTTTAAATTTTTTGTGCTTCTAGAATGGTTATATCTTTCATAAAAAAATTGCTAAACTCATGACAAATTTCGCATGTTTTATGACTGTTAAAGGTGTACTGTCTCCTTAAGCCCCCTTCATAGACACTAACAAAATAGTTTACTTTCTTAAATTTTATGAATCATATTGATCCATAACAGATATTTATTACCGAATGGAAAACCTCACATTCTCGATAATTTTAACTTAGAATCACTCTACTGAAAATTTTCTAAATCAAATGCTTTCCAAACATATAAGTGAAGTATATTTTTCTTCTATGGAATTTTCTATGTTATTTAACCCTTTATTACCGGAAGATCTTTGTTAGAAATGAAAAGTTTTGGTGGTCACCCCTAATTAATAGGATCATATTTGATTGAAAAAAAAAATCTCACAAAAACAGGAAAATGTTTCTTCTTTTTATTTAGGATCACCTACACAATTGTGTAGGTCAAGTCTTAAAGGGTTAAATTCACGGATCATCGAAAATAAGAAATAAACAGTTAATATATAGTATCACATATGATAACATAATGTAATATTTAATAACGAGTTTTCCTTAATTTTAGACCGAGAGGTAGTCTGCGCGGACCATCATCTTATCGAGTTGACGGCTAAAATTCAAGGAGTAGACAGAACTCGATTAGCATATTAAAATGTAACTGATTTGTCAGGTCATACCTTGGTGGAAGCCACGTGCAGACTCGATTTTAGTGGTTGATTGGTAGGTTTATTTTTTATTTTCCTGCCCCCAAACGTATGAAAACATGGAGCGGGAAAACACAATGGTAAACCTACCAGCCAACAATTAAAATTGGTTTGCAGTTTCCACCAAGATATGACTTGACAGACCATTTGCATTTTAATACAATGACAATCGAGTTTTAACTACACTGTAAAAAAAAAAAAAATTTAACGTTCCATGTAAAATCCAGGAACGTTTCGCCTTTTCTAAGGTTTTCAGAATAATTTAGCTCTTTCCTGTGAAATTCTGGTTTTCTTATCTGAAACGTTCCTGGACAAAAGCTGGAAACAGCAAAACGCTGCGGCCGCCATTTATTATTTTTTGCTATAATCCGTTGCTCGCGCGCGAGTGTCGAAAACGAATTCCTTAAATGAATGTAAAAAAATCAATATGGAATGCAAATAAATCAATAGACGACATAATCCTTTACGTCTCTATTGTCAAGACAATTCAGATGAAAATACAATACCTCTGTGACATCGCTAAGAGATTATCTCTCGTACTTGTCTGTGGAACGTTTAACGAGCAGATCGTGTACAAAAAAATACACCTATTATTTGGATCTCCATTAACCAGGGGACCATCAAACATGATTCTTACCGATTTTGATTAATTTAAAGTATGCTTTAGAGTTCTTATCTCTAATTATTCTTGTGAAAGGATTTCTTCAAATGGACCTTAGATTTTGAGAAATTAGATGCCGAGGTTTAGCATACGTTTCAAATACCCATTAGTTTGCAGCTCTCAGCGTGTCTTTCGTGGTGTGGACGCAGAAAGCTCGCACGCCACACATACGGCCCGAGTTCGATGCTACCTCTTGACTTTTTTTTTTCTTTTAGGTAGCTTTCATTACAAAAAGCTACCTATTGCAGCCATTCGGAGGAAAGCGATTTCAAAAAATTTTGGTATATTTTCATCGATCATGACACCCAGATCCCGAAACCACCCTCCGTTCAAAAGTTGATATATATATATATATATATATATATATATATATATATCAGTGGCGTGGCGTCCGGTCATCGCTGGATGCGGCGATGACCAAGCAATATTTTAAAACTCTTAATAAGCTTTTAAAACTCTACGATCCAGTTTTAGCAGAACATTTGGAGTTCATGTATAAGTGAAGGTAAGATTTAAAGTTTCTTTTTTGAACATTCAACCATTGAATTTTAGAGTTAATAATTTTTCACCACAAACTTAAATAATTGCGATGACCACCGAAAATTTTCACGCCACGCCACTGATATATATATATATATATATATCTGACCTTTGTCATACTGTAACTCTCGAATTTATGAACCGATTTGGATGTAATTCGGTATGTACATAGTACATACCAATGTCTCGACCGAGTTTGTTGGCCAGCTTCATCCGCCATTTTGTTTCAAAATGGCAGCCATTTAAATTTTTAAGAAAAATTTAAATTTGAAATGTGGTACCAAAAAGTTGAAAATTGAAAAAATATTTTTTTATGTATTTGACCTTGATATAAAGATTCGGGAGCAGTTTTTGTTTCGTCTATTTCAAAAAATGGCTGAGTTATAGCATTTTGAATTTCTAGCGTGGCTGACATTTTGAAACGTCCTGATATTTGTCACGTGATAATAGGCGTATTTATGAACCGATTTGGATGTACTTTAGTGTGTACATAGTACATACAAATATCTCGACCGAGTTCGTTGGCCAGCTTCATCCGCCATCTTGTTTCAAATGGCGGCCATTTAAAAAAATTTTAAAAATTTTAAATTTAAAATGAGATACCAAAATATTAGAAAATGAAAAAGATTTTTTTTGTATGTGTTTGACCTTAATACAAAGATCCCGGAACAGTTTTTGTTTCGTCTATATCTAAAAAAATGGCTGAGTTATAGCGTTTTGAATTTCTATTGTGGCTGACATTTTAAAACGACCTGATTTTTGTCACGCGATAACAAGCGTATTTATGAACCGATTTGGATGTTACTTGGTCTGTACATAGTACATACCAATGTCTCGACCGAGTTCGTTGGCCAGCTTTATTCGCCATCTTGTTTCAAAAGGGTTGCCATTTAAAAAAAATTAAATTTAAAATTTAAAATGAGGTATTAAAAAATTGGAAAATGAAAAAGATTTTTTTATGTGTTTGGCCTTGATACAAAGATTCCGGAGCAGATTTTGTTTCTGAAAATTTGTTCTTTTGTTTATATCTTAAAAAATGGTTGAATTATAGCACTTTGAATTTCTAGTATGGCTAACATTTTGAAACGATCTTGTATTTGTCACGCGATAACACACATATTCGCCTATTTCCATGTGAGAAAGCATGTGGATAGTATACATCAACATCTCAGCCAAATATAAGTTACTTTAAATAAAAGCAGCTTGGATAAAGCTGACTAATTTCGTAAAATTCTCATTCATAATGATTTAGTATTGATAAAAATTAGTATTGAATCTCCTATATTCGGTTTCCACTAAATTGAGCTTCGTGTGTTTGAATAATATAAGTTGGCTTTTTTAAAATAAGGTATTTGAAAGCTACCTCTTCCTCCCGGCACTGGCCGGAAGGACTTTTTTAATTAATTTTATATTTTAACACTTTATTACAATTTGATTTAAATTTGATATATATTTCACACTTTGAATTGTTGCAAATTTGAATTTTTTTTTTTTTTTTTTTTTTTTTTTTCGGAAAAAAATATACAATTACGTTTAGGTTTTTTTTTTTTCATGAAAATTTATATGTATTTTATCTAACTTGTAAACTAACATAATTACTGACGAAAATCCAAAATATTTTATGTCTAGATTTTTTTTCTAATTATTATTTACATTTATATATTTTTATATTTTAAGCAAAGTTCAGAAACAATATATCATATATATATTTACTTTATTGAATTTTAACTGAAAATTTATTTTTTCGTGTAAATTATAAATAATAATTTTGATGTCAATTTCAAAATATTTTTTCATTCTAACAAATAATGATAATAAAGCGAAAATTGTCAACTGGAAATGTAAAAATCGTCTGCGGATCCCGCATGATGTGAAATGTCAGTAATGTTTTGCTGTCAACAGAAATATTCCTGGTATTTCGTAGGAAACTTACTGGCATTTCTGTAGAAAGTTTTTAAGATATACAGTAAAGTTCCAGTCATTTTCAAGAAATGTTTCTTGGAAATAATGGGCAACTTAGCTGCCCATTTTTTCCCAGGAACGTTGCGGAATTTTTTTTACAGTGTAATCCTGGAATTTCAGCCGTCAACTCGATGAGGTGATGGTTTATGAAACGGCCTCCTGGTCTATTTGCTTTTGTTTTCCCTTAAGGGGGCTGGTCACTAAGCTACCGATTTCCCCTCACTAATGTAAAGTCTATGGGCATTTGATGCATTTGTATATTTAAAATATCTCCTAGGGAAATTAATATTTTTAAGTTCCATTTTTTGTGTACACTTCCTAAAAGATGTCTCTTTTTTTCTTAGTTCTCAAAATATTTCTAAAGTATAAGCTTAATTTTATATGAAGTGTTAAAATCTTACTTACAGTTCGCCCGCTTTTAACACATAAACTATTAAATTTAGCATAGATTTTAGAAATATTTTGATAACTGAGAAAAAAAAGAGACATTCTTTAAGAAGAGTACACAGAAAAAGATGTTAAAATTATGAATTTCCCGAGAAGATATTTTAAATATACGAATGCATCAAAAGCCCATAGACTTAACATTACGGAGGAGAATTCCGAAGCTGAGTGACCAGCCCCCTTAAGATTATTTGTCGGTGAGATCTCAAATTACCCTCGCTAATCCTAAATTTATAGATTGTAATGAATTCGTATTTTTTAAATGTTTCCTCAGGAAATTAATATACTTAATTTATTTTTCTTGTTTACTGTTCTTAGCGAATGTCTTCTTTCTAGTTATAAAAAACTTTTCTAAAGTACATAGAAAGAGGTACCACAGCAATGAAATCACTTAATTAATATGAAGAGATACATTTATTTACATAATAGGACGAGGACTGAACATAGAACACGAATTAATTACACTTATTAATTTCCGTCGTTGTAATTCATTAAGCAGTCCACTTAATCTTTAGACGAATATTTTTCTCTCAGTTCTCACGTCGTTATAAATCATCAGAAAAATAGTCTTAAATCGTCAAAAAGATATTCCGTTTCTTTCAGTCCAACCACATTCTACGGCGTTCTATTTACATTCGTTCCCGCTTTTTAATCTCGAAGCGGGGTTCTTCTTACGACCGCGCGACACTAGCGCCGGTTGCTTTCCACTCTGTATGCAAGTGTAGCTCAGAACCCCACAAATATATACTTAATTTATAATTTTATGTTTAATACTTCACATAAAATTAAAAACATATATTAGAAATATTTTGAGAACAAACTGAAAAAGGGACATCCTTTAAGAATAATACACAGAAAAATGAAGTTAAAATCTTAATTTCCCGAAGATATATTTTAAATACAGCTCATATTGAAAATATTAGAATAATTACTTTTTATTTACAAATTGAAAATATCGTTTAGAAATTTAATGTCTTTTAATGCAAATATGCAAACGATATTTTTATTAAGAACTTATTGTTGATTAAACTTATTTATTATCTTAAAATTAATATTATTTTTGAAAAGATTAATAGAAAAAAAAATATTTTGAAAGTCAAAATATTAGAATATTTATTCTAGTGGTTCAAAATATTAGAATATTTCACATTAATTCTCCTTTAATTATCACGAATTCATAACTGGTGGCGTCATTGATTAAATTCAGACGATTTTATTTAAAATCAGTATTCTTTTTGCAGTTTGTATGCTTTTTCGTCTTAAAATGGGTCGTGTGAGTGATATTCCTGAATCTATTAAACTTCGTGTGGTTGATTTGTATCGGCACGGTAAAAATCAATGTTATATACCGAATTATTTACATTGTTCGCAATCAATTATAATTTATATATAATTTAATAATAATATATTATACATAATTATATATAATATAATTTAGTCTTCATTCCTCCATGGGCCGAGCCGCTAATGTTACGAAGTTATATTAAAAAATCATTATAAAATAAACATTTTTTTCCCTGAAGTTTTCATCCTTTGATTTGGATACACTGATAACAGATGTATTATTTGCATAAATGTAATTAAGTTATTTGTAACTCAAATTTATGTTTTTTAGTTGTAAAATTTAGAAAACGCAAATGTTCATACACAAAATCCCAGCAATTTAGTTCTAGGCGTGGCGCCATCTATTATCTGTAAATTCATATTTTTACAGTATTATACGCATTTTACAGTATTATACGTATTTATTAATACATATTTATGCGAAATAATTTTAAAATATCTTATTTACCTATACATTTTTTACAGAATATTTACGTTTTTCAATCATTTACATTTTTTTATAGAACAGAAGAAAATTTATATTTTAATAATCTGATTAAAAAATACAATTTATTTACCTTGCTTAATGATGGATCTTTTTTAATTTAATAATAACCTTAGAAACTAAAAAGTGTTAATGTTATATTGTTTTTTGTTTATAAATATTGACAATTATAGCAGCCAGATTTGAAATATGAAAATGTGAAAATTCAGAGATTATTTTATATATTTTTTAATGTTGTTTGCTTATAAATTTTTCTTTGATGAATGTTATTTGGGATAAATTAACTATTTTTTTAAATTAAAAATTATATTATTAGTAAAATTCTTTTATGTTATAATAGTTCGAGAAACTATACTTATGATGTTATAAAATGTAAAATTTTAAAAAATATTTCAGTGTTTTGATATTTTAAAACTAAAATACACAAATCTGAGCAAAAAAAAAAAAAAAAAAAAAAAAAAAAAAAAAAAAAAAAAACCTTAATTACACATGCAATATAAATATGTAAAATATTTTATAAAAAGTTTTATAGAATTAAGCGTAATTTTTCCTTTAATAGTTTATATATATATGTTACAAATGCAATGCAACTTTGATCTTTACCTGTTCCATTCTGAAATATTTAAAATATGATTTTAAACTGTAGTTTACATAATATCTTCGTTCTAATTATCAAAAATCAAAGGATAATACTTTTTGATTAACAAAATGCATGAGGCATTTTTTTTTTTTTTAATATTGTTTTGGCGATTTATCATTCACATTCCGTCATTTTTGACGGGGGTTATGCACTAGTTTTGAATATGAGCTGTATACCAATACATTACACGCCGTTAGGTTTAACATTACAAAGGAAAATTTGAGATCTCACTGACCAAAAACGTTAACTATTTTTCTTTTCTGAAGTTCAAAGCTTTTTACTGATATTTCTTTCGCATCTTTTAACCAAGGGGCACGTGGACACGGCAAAGTATCTAAAGAACATGTTAATCGAAATTCAATTATTTAGCCTTACAGATTTTAAATTATCGATTCACTTTCCGCCAATATATAGATTAAGTAATCTAACAGCATTAAGAGGAAGTAGTTGAAAATAAAATAAAAATAAAAATATCGCTCGGTATTTAAAAAAAAAAAAAAAAAAAAAAAAAAAAAAAAAAAAAAAAATCAACTTCTTGGGATTTTGAATAGAAAAAGAATTAAAGGAACGTTATAACTGTTCCCAATTAAGACATTATTTTTTCCCCATTCATTTATAAAATTTACTTAAATGTTCGTTACTTAATTAAATGAAATCTTTGCTGTAAACTCCGTTTTTATAACGCTAATGTAAAAAAATCTTTTTCCATCAACTATGATGCTGAAATGAAAACTTGATTACATATTCTGTAATTTGAGAAAATAATAATTAAAAATAAATTTAAGGGCGAAAAGTAAGTATTCGGAATTTCTTGAAAATATCCGAAAGTTTTTTGAGTTTTCTTCAGATTCCGGTTTTTTATCTTTCAATATTGTTCACTGATCAATGATAATACAGAAAAAAAAACTCTCTTTAAAAGAGCGGAGCCAGTCTGATTTTTTTCTTTTTAACTCATTTGAATAATTTTTAAGATTCAATGATTTTTTCCCCTATGTTTAAATGGCGATTAGCAGAACTTTCTTAATATTAGGTTTAATTTTTAACCAGCGTTTTCAGATTGGGGATTTTTTTTTGTCCTCAGATTGTTGATTGTCACCGCTTTTTTGAAACAGAAATATTCGGCCTACTTAAAAATAAGTAAAAAATTCTGAAAAATGAGGCGCATTATACTGTTTAAAAAAAGTAGTGACAGTCAAATAATCTGAATTAAGAAAGTCCCCAATATGGCAACACTGTTTTTAACGCACAAAAAGAAACCTTTTCAAATTTTGAATGAAAAGCAATTTGAAGTATCTATAGTAATATTTATCTATACTAATACTGATTAAACCTTTTCAGCTCTTCTATTTTATGTACCGTGTTGATCCATTACGATTATTTATCGATATATGATAAATTTAATATTCACAAAATTAATTTCTTTATTATTTTTAATTTTGTGTCATTCCATATTTAACTCAAATTTTGACAATTTTATGAGTCAACCATTTCTAATATAACCAAAAACACCATATCAAACGTATAGTATTTGTTATTAATTTAAAGTAACATATATTTGCAAATGTAAAATCAAAACTACTTAAAAATTTAAGATGATCAAATCAAGCAAACATAAATATCCATAATAATTTACTTTAATTCGTAAATTAAATTATATGTTTACTGAAAATATAAATTGCGTATTAATTATTTTTTCTACAGATTTTCCTGATTCAAATGTACGGATTTTGTCATTTTATTTAAAGTAACATATTTGGAAATGTAAAACTATGGTGCTATTTCCAAAATAAAGCAGATGAAATCAAGCATATATAAATATCCATATTAATTGATATTTATCTATACTAATACTGATTAAACCTTTTCAGCTCTTATTTTACGCACCGTGTTGATTCATTACGATTATTTATCGATATATGACAAATTTAATATTCACAAAATTAATTTCTTTATTATTTTTAATTTTGTGTCAGTCCATATTTAACTAAAATTTTGACAATTTTATGAGTCAACCATTTCTAATATAACCAAAATCACCATATAAAACGTATAGTATTTGTTATTAATTTAAAGTAACATATATTTGCAAATGTAAAATCAAAACTACTTAAAAATTTAAGATGATCAAATCAAGCAAACATAAATATCCCTAATAATTTACTTTAATTCGTAAATTAAACTATATGTTTACTGAAAATATAAACTGCGCATTAATTATTTTTCTACAGATTTTCCTCATTCAAATGTACGGATTTTGCCATTTTATTTAAAGTAACATATTTGGAAATGTAAAACTACGGTGCTATTACCAAAATAAAGCAGATGAAATCAAGCATATATAAATATCCATATTAATTTGCTTTAATTTATAAAATAAATAGTAGGTTCACTGAGAATATAAATTATGAGTGCATATTAATTCATTTTTGTACAGATTTTCTTCGTTCAAACGTATGGCAACTAGCAATTTTATTTAAAGTAACATATGAGGGGCTCACAACCATAGACCAAGTCCATTTTGAAACCAAGTCTGTTTTCACATGCTTTATCATATATGTCATCTGTTTACAGACTTGGTTTACTGCGGGAGTGGATAAAACAAATTTTATGCTCCTTCCAAATGGACTTTCTCATTTTTTTTCAAATTGGACTTGGTCTACTATGGCTTTGAGCCCCTCATATATTTAGAAATGTAAAATCGGTATGACAGTGAGCTCCCACTCGTAAAAACGTCCATGGGAAGCCATTTTTTGTTTCATTAACCGAAGTAAGCGATGTAAACATTCGAATGGTGTAAATTATATTGAATTTCAGTTTTTAAAATAAACTAAATAGGTTACCAATTTAATACTGAAATAGGCAACTTTTTCTTCAAATTAGTAATAATGTTCACTGAAAATATAAATTGTGAATGCGTATTAATTCTTTTTTGTTCAGGTTATCCTCGTTTTATGCGGTTTCAGTTAGTGCGATTTTCAGTTATTGCAGTCATTTTTTTTTTTCGATGATTGATCCCATCAATTAATGCGGTGGAAATTTCCATTAGTGCGCAAAGCACGGAATGAGTGATAGTATTTTGCCAGCCAAACGGCTCAGAATTGTTGGGAAAATAAAACAAAAATCCAACAAAAAAGTTTGACCAATACGCAACAATCGTACAAAAGTCCTTATTATGTAGAATTGATCGTAAAATCGCCTTTTTAATGTTTCTTTATTGCCACGTATTAAATTACACACACAGTAATTTTATGGAGGTTCATATAAAACAGATAAATTTTATTTAAAAGTTTCAATCAAGCAATATGTAATTTCTAACAATAACGCATCGAAAGCGACATCATACTGCATTATTAAGTTTTTTTAAAAATGTATATTGTGTCTTTAAGAAATTGGATGGCGATCCAATGCAGGTTGTCAATTGAATGTATGTTTCAATTAATTCTGTTTCGATTAGCGAGATAACATCATGGAAACAATTAACAGCACTAATCGAGGGTAGAGTCCTGCATCCGGTCTTGTTACCTGATTTTAGTGGAACCAGAACCATCTCGCTTGCGGTTCGGATCGAGTTGACGGTAATTATTTTCAATGCGGGTTGGTTTCGGATTGAGTTTTGATTTGTTTGTGCCGGGTTCGGATTGAAAAGACATTTCGAAAGAAAGTCCTGAAAGAACTTTTAATGAGAATAGCTACATATTCGAATATTACTAACTGTATTTGTAGTCATTTTTATACAAAAAAGATTAAATTGATTTTAGAGATATAATTGCAGACTAATTTTCCATAATTGTATTAAAATATCGTTTAATTTTCTTTCACTTCGGTTCGGGTAGGCATGCAGACAGTGTTTTACTCTTAAAAAAAAAAAAAACAGAGGGTATACACTACAGGCAGAAGCTATACGCTAAAGTCATGAATATCATGCCTAGATTATGTGGTATAGCTTTAATTGAGAAATAGAGAATATACGGTGCTTCTTAAAAAAAAAAAAAAAAACAGAGGCATACGACGTATACCTTCCTATACCTTCGACTACACTCCTGGTTCCAGGTTGACTTTAAGCAGAATTTTCGGGTTCGAATAGGTTAGAACACGACCCTTGTCACCATAATAGAGGCAAAACTGTACTTTCTTTTAGTAAGAAAAGTTGAAAACTACTGAACTATGTAAAAACAATTTATCATATGCGAGAAAATAATGAATTCTTTTGATTGTTTAATGCTTCTGTTAAGAGTCTACTATTGTGAGTTTCTATTATTGTCTTTACTAATGAACTAATTTAAACTGTATGGTATTTTTAAATTTTTAAAGAATGACTTGATTTTGAAATATAAAATCGATAATTAACACACATAAAAAATGATTGCAATTTTACTAAAGAACAAATCAAATTGCTGAAATAAATATCGATGTCCATTTATTAGAAAGTATTTTTTTAATTTGTAAATTACATAGTATGACTTCTTGTGAATGTATTGTAAATGTCTGTTATTTCACTTTTACATTTTCTCGAGTAAAGAAAAGTTAGAAACCGTTGAGCTGGATAACAACAGACTATAACTTATGTGATAAATTGACGTAACATTTAATAGTACATTTTACACCCATTCTTGTCAATATTTTATAACAATATTGCTATAAATAGTTTTTTGTGTATGTGTTTAATGTTTTCTTTAATTGCTTTTCTTTTTTCTGAACTTCGAAAATTTTTTAAAAGAGGAAGTATTTTATATTTCTTTCTTATGTTTTATCTCTCAAGCTGACGTAGGTGGCAAGATATCGAAAGAACTTGCTCATCGAAATTCAATTATTTTTCCTTACAGGCTTTAAAATATCGATTCACTTCCGGCCGTTATAATTGATTTAACAAAATTAAGAAATTATACTTGTAGCATTAAAAAAAAATAAGATAAAAACCAAGTAAAAAATATATGTAAAGTTCAGCATATCAAAATTAAGATAAATCTACATTTTGAGTTTTGAATAAGAAGAAAATTAAAATCACTATCATTAAAAGCACGTTATAACTGCTTCTAATTGAGGCATTATTTTTTATATCCATTTATAAAGCCTATTGTAATGTTTGCCACTTAATTAAAAATTAATCTTTGCGGTAATCTACGTTTTCCTTTCACTGACTTATCAATCTTTTTTTTTTTTTTTTCAGCAATGAAGAAGACGGAAAAGAAACATGATTGGTTATTCTGTGATTAAAAATATATAATTAAAAATGAAATGAAGGTAGAAAAGTAAGTATTTTGAAAAGATTTTGTTGTTTTTACTGATTTCACTTTTTTCTTTAGAGATCAATGAATTATGCGAATTCAAAAATACTCCTCCAAAGATTAAATGATTGACACTAGTCTTTTTCCTTTATTTTTCTTCTCTTCTCCTTATTACTATACAAAATTATTTTTAAGAATGAATAACGTTATTTACTGCATTATCTTCTTATTAGAATTATAAAAATTGTGTACAAAGGTGTGTTTCAGATGTCAATACAACATTTTAATATTTTTTACAACTTAAGGGGTCAGGTACCCTTTGAACTAACAAAGTACATGAAAAAGTGACCTTTATAAGAATTGCCGTCACTGTATAACTAATTGACTTTTAATTATAAAACTGAAAACACGTATTATGAAAGATTGATTTTATCAATTAAAGTTGTTAAAAAAAAATTATACACATATATAAAGTTTTTAAATTTATTTTTACAAATGATACAATTTTTACGAAACAATTATTCTTGCATGCATTGCGCGCATGATTTTTCACATTTGAATGGCTAAAACAAACCAAGATTTTTTTTTAATGAGAGCAGATATAATGTGTTTTTAAAATGACGTACAATGAAAAAAAAACACTTGTAGATAGATACCGAGAAAAAATATTCTTGTAAAGAAACTCGAAATATCGAGATTTTTTTAATGAAAGAATAGTCGTGGATTCTAAATTTCTTACTTGAGAAACACAATAATAGGTCATTTTGTGCCTCTATATGTTTACTACATTCACCGAAAATTTCGTGAAACTTTAGATAACCATTTTTAAGAAATCGTGTGCGTAATGATCAAAATCGCTGTTTTGAGAAAATTGACATTAAAGACTAAATCCCCCCTTGATTGTGTAGAAAAAGCTCAAAGGGTTTTAGACATAACTTCTCCCTAATGCGGATTCTTGTATGGGGTTTATTTTTAAATGTTCTTAAAGAATCGTCCTTACTTATAAGCTATTTTTTAAATCGATTTTTGGACGCCTTAATGGGGACCTGGCCCCTTAATTATTAATTAGTGCATTAATTTTAAGGCACTTTCTAATTAGCCCACCACAGGGGATAAATAGCGGAATATTCTCTGTAACTCGTACAATTGCATGGGAGTTGAAAAATTAATGGATTTAATTATGCGCCTATAAATGCTCGCCAAAATATGCCAAAGCGCTGTGAAACTAAAACACTGAATCATTTTACAGACTTAAAGGTAGAAAATAAATCATAAATAAAAAAGAAGCAACTAATATTAAAAATAAATATACGCTCTTATCAATTAACAGTTAAATATTAATTAGTTTAGGATATGTACGTTGAAAAATCAAGCTTAAATAAAGTTTCTATGTTTGTGTCTTGTTTCCTTTTTTTAAAAAAATAAACGCAGCAAAAATTTTATATTTTTTAGTAAATTTATTTGGTTGAGTTTTCTACTAAGAGTAAAAAAAGCAGTGAATTTTTCAAAATCGATTTTGTTGCCCACCTCAAATTTATATAAAAAGTGGAGAAGGATTGTACTTTGGGCCGATATATTAAGAAAGAGAAACAACGTATAAAGACACAAATAAAATATGTTTAAAAAGCATACAGCTGTTTCAAAACCTCTAAGGTTTCCTTATCAGTGCTTAAAATACAAAGTAAAATTAAAACACTGTGTAAAAAGAGGGGGGGGGGCAGAGAGTCAGAAAGGCGTACCTTTCAGCTCTACTGCCAACGGTTAAATGCGACATACGGCTGACAAACAGCTAATGAGTCGATCTCAAGCGTATACCCAGGGAGACCAATAAAAATCGCCCAATTGCTCCGGAAGAGTTCCAACTTAGAGGAGAAAAAAGGGAGAGGGGAAGGGAGTGAAGAGAACGAATTATAGAAAATTAAACCATATCTTTGAAAAATTGGGCGTACTGGATAAATCGTTAACTAAACTGTTTGAATTTTTCCATATGTGATAAGCTTCCCAGAAGTCAAGATCGTAAATTGATGAACATTTCTGTATTATGGAGGCTTCAGAAAATTTAAAATTATGGTTGTTGGACCAGCAGTGGTTGGCAATAGCGGATTATTTGTGTCTTTATACGTTGTTTCTCTTTCTTAAATTAATATATTGTAACGGGAATTTTTGGTAAAACATTAATTTCTTTCAAAAAAATACGGAAGTATATTCAAAACGACCATTGAATGCTTATAAAAGAGTATTTTTTTTAAAGACTATTTATATTTTTATTTTTGATATGTTTGCATGACAATTATAAACTTTATTTGTGATACACGAAAATTTGTTCAACTTTTATACAAAACGAAAAAAATCTATTTTTCCGTTTTGAATAGAAAGAAAATTGAAATATCCGTGTGGATTCTTTTAGAGATTTATGAAAAATCCTGCATCGATACTGAATAAATCTTTTATTTATTTATTTTTAAATCGCACTATTTAAAAATAACATTTTTCGATGCATGACAAACCTCATACTCACAATAATTGTTTCTTTTTTATCTTTTAGTTATGTCATTCTATATTTACAGCCATTTCTTTGAACAGAATATTATGTAATCTAACAGTAAACAGCATTTTTCTTGTATGGCATTTTTTTTTTTTTTTTTAAGTGATAAATCTTTGTAATTAAGAAATCGACAGCAATTATTCAGTATCATATGCGATAAAATAATATAACATTTAATACCGCTTTTATACACATTCTTGTCATTGTTTATAATAATATTTTTACAAAGATTTTTTTCTTCTTATTTTAGTTTGCTGTTTTCTTTCTCTTAACTATTTTTCTTTTTTTGATGTTCGGGATTTTTGCAGTATTTTTTTGTTATCTTTTATTTCAAACCGATGTGAACAGCAAAGTACCTAAATAAAATCCTTATCGAAATTCACTTATTTTGCCATATAGTGTTTAAATTATCAATATCCTTTTTGCTATTATATAAGATTAAGTAATATTAGGACATAAAAAACAACAGAAAAAACCCGTACACTATTTCGTACAGGAACGATGAAGACAAGACGTGATTTGCAATATGAAATTTTGATTTGCCTTAAGCAATAATCAGCCGAATCCTATAAAATACTACATGAGGATTATGGGCAGTCTGTCCTTTCCTAAATCACAGCTAGAAGATGATTTATTAGGAAGGGCTACTGCGCTTGCAAAAGTCAACGTTCACAACGTCGCTGGCTATTATCAGAGAATATCGCCGAATAACATTACGAACACTATCAGAAATATCGCACATATCATTGGGTGCCTACACGTTGGTAACAGAAAAACTCAATATGAGACTTCTTTGTACTACGCAGTAGGCTCTGAGATTCCTCATACACCTAGATTCCAGAACAACAGGGTGGATCCCTGCATTTTTATTCGCAGTTGGAGGTGATGTTACATTGCAGATCTAATCATATGTTGCCCATCACATGTTGCCACAGTCGTTTTCGTAGGCGATACTAAATAGGTCTGAACTTGCACAGCTGGCATTGACATACTACTAGAAAGAAATAAATGGAAAAAATACCATATATCAGCTACACATTAGACCAACACTGCAACATAAAATTAAATTTGTGTATATTAAACTATGTGCATAAAAAATTATGATCATTCTTTATTAAACAGCCCTTGTATTATTTTAAAAAGTTTTTGTATTACTTCCTAACGAAGAAACTAAAAAGCTGAAAATAATTATAGCTATTAATTTTCTAGGAAGTAATTAAAAAAATAGTGTAAGGAATAGTAAAATGAACTAAACATTTTAAAAACTCAATGTGAAGTAAACGGTGACAGCTATTCTAATTATTCTTACGGGACAGTAATGTTTGAATTCGGGATATTGTGCTTCTTTTTGTTTCAGTTTCAAATTTCATCGATAGATGGTGCTTTATGGTATGTGAAAACGCAAAGATTTTTCTGTTATTTCAACAGTTAAACAAAATTAGCCTTAGAAGGTAAGTAATTTTGATTAATTTTTGTAGATTAGGATGCTGTTCCAACAACAGCGCCAGGTTATACCAACCAACCTACAGGTGATATTTGGATCTAAATAAGGAAGCGTAGGAAAGAAATTCCCCGCTTCACACATTTACCTTCTGCAAGAATCAATTAAATATCTGCATCGTTACTTGTTATTAAATAAATAAATAAATAAATATACGTCCATTCTAGATCACATTGTAAATTAAATATATTCACTTATAAATGTATATTGCGAATGCGTTTTTATTTCACGTTCTCATTTTCTTGTTGAAAGAACTGTTACAAATCATCGAAACTATGTAAAAATTAAGTTAAAATATGATAAAATAAGTGTTGTAATAATACAGGATGTTTCTAAAAGAATATCGAGGTTTTAACGCTTGGTAGTATTTATGACATAAAACTTAAATTTATAATTAATACATAAAATGAAAGAGCAACGCAAACAGTTTTACCCACATGCTTACAAGTGTTCAATGTGAGCACCTTTCGTCACACGCTACACATCAAGTCGATAGCTCAGTTCTTCCCAAACGTTGATTAGTGCTTGTGTGGTCATTGTTGCAACAGCTGCAATGGTCATCTGGTAGTGGAGGCACATACACACGATCCTTTATGAACCCCCACAGGTAGAAATCATATGACGTCACATCGGGTAAGCGTCTGAATAGAACTTCTTTGCTAATCAACGTTTGGGAAGAACTGAGCTATCAACTTTAAGTGTGTCGTGTGACGAAAGGTGCTCACATTGAATACTTGTAAGCTTGTAGGTAAAACCGTTTGAGTTGCTCTTTCATTTTATGTATTAATTATAATTTTATGTAATAAAAACTACCAAGCGTTAAAACCCGGTATTCTTTTAGAAACATCCCGTATTTCAATAAAGATTTCTTTCTATCTGTTTTCGCTTGCTGTTTTCTTCTTTAATTATTATTTTTCCTTTTCTGAAGGTTGGAGATCTCTTTAGAAATATTTCTTTCTTACCTTTTACACCTGACCGACGTAGACGGCAAAGTATCTGAAAGAACATGCTCATCGGAATTCAATTATTTTGTCTTCGAGGGTTTAAATTATCAATTCACTTCTTTGCATTATATAGATTAAGTAATCTAACAAAACTAAGATAAATTAGTTGAAATAAAAAAAAATATAAAGTACAAAAATAAAAAAGCTAGGTTTCTCAAAATTAAAAGGAAATCCACTTTTCTGAGTTCTGAAGAGAGAGAAAAATGATGTCACTTTCGTTAAAAGATCGTTACAACTGCTTCTAATCAGAGCATTTCTTTTTATTCATTTATAAAATCTAGTGAAATGTTCGCCACCTAATTGAATTAAATTTTTGCTGTAATCTACGATTTTCTTTCACTGACTTTTTAGAATAGAGGATTGTTTTTTGCTCGTAATTACGAAGCTTAAAAAAAACTTGACTGAGTTATTCTGTGATTAAAAAGAATGATAGTTTAAATGGAAATCTAATGAGGAAAGTAAGTAATTGGAAAAGGTTTTGTTGTTTTTCTCACTCATTCCTCTTTTTTTTTTTTCATAAGATCATTGAATTATGTTAATCCAAAAAGCAAAAAAACTCTCTTAAAAAATTTTATAAGTGACACCGGTCTTTATTTTTTTAAACACAAAAATATTTTTAGGATTGAATAATATTTTGTAGTGTATCATATAATTTTTTGTTATGTTTGAATAACAATTAGCAATATTAAAAATATAATTAAAAATAAAATTAAACGAGAATAGTTTTTTTTATGTTAGATTACGCTTAAAAAGTAATAAGATCATTGAATCATGCTTATACAAGCAGTAAAAAACTTCCTCTAAAAGAATAAATAAGTGACTCTCCTTTTTTACTAGCAAAAGTATTTTCAGATAGAAAAATATTTTCTAAAGTATTATATAATTTTTTTCGTTATGTTTTTATAACTATTAGCAATATTAGAAGAAAAACAATAAAAACTGAAAGGAGAGAGTTAAATACTTAAAAAAGTTCTTTTTGTTTTCACAGATTTTGCTTAAATATAAAAAAAAGAATCATCGAATTATGCTAAACCAAAAAACAAAAAACTCTTTATGAAGGATTTAATGACTGATGCCAATGTTCTTTTTACTTCAATAAATAATTTTTAGATTCAATAATTGTTTTTATTCACCATTTTATTTATTTATTTTTAGCAGTGAATGGCAAATAGCAAAATATTTTGTGAATAAAATATGCTTGTTAAATTTTTCTGCACAATCTAAAAAAAAAAAAATTCACATTTTCAGTTTTGAATAAACAGAAAACTGAAGTATTCATACCAGTTTTGCTTAGGATGCTTAATTCTAGTCAAATAATTTTAATTATTTCATTTTTATTAATCACAGAGATAAATAATGAATGTTTATGACCACATTTGTACTTTAGGAAGGAAGTTTTTCAAATTAGTAAAATATAGTATGTTTATTTATGAAAATATGTATGCTATAAATGCATATTATTTCACTCTATATTTTCATTTTGTAAATGATGTTTAAAACTAATGCGCTATGTAACGATTAAGGATTACATGTCAGAAAATAATGTTGTATGTAATGATTTGTTTTAAAACTGTTATGTGCGTTTATTAATGCTGAAAGATTTTTTTTCTCTACCAGCAAACAACTTTTCATCTCTGTGCCATTTGAATTTGCTTTAACCCTTTATCTACTGACGGTACTTATAAGTACCACTCACTTTAAACTTTCATCCCATAGTGAATGTTACTAATATTCTAATGGTACTTTGCAAAATCACGCTTTTAACTCCACTTTATCCGGATACATGGCAGCAGTAGTTCTAGGTTTGTTATTTTAGCGAGGAAGGAGGCTATCTTTGACACAGACGATGGGTTTTGGGCCGGGATTTTGTACAGATTGTCATGCTCGTCTTTTTATTTCTGCAAACACAGTAAAGGATATAAGTGTTGGATTTTTTTTATGTGTTCATTATGATCTTAGAATACAGTTTGACTAGCTATTTTAGGTGAACGTTGTATGTATTTGGTTTAACAGTTGAATTACTCGGTGGTACTTATAAGTACCGTGAGTACACTGTGTGTTGGAGAAAAACTTCTTATTTACTTTTCGTCTGTGTAGTTATCCATCGTTTTCGTCTGCTTTAAAATGTAATTACTAAAATGTATTGTAGTAATGATTTCCTTGGTATTTCTTTTCAGTTTCATTGTTATTTTTTTATAGGAAATTGAAAAGTTGTGGAACCGGCTCGTTTTTCTTATGCTAGAAATGGCTTATGTAAATTCTTATATTGCATATGTGGAGATGCGAGAGAACATGTTGTCCCTGGAATATAGGCGTCGCATAACTAAAGGACTGCTATCAACTTCGAAACCTAAAAAAAAAAGTTTTTTTAAAACTCTTTTAGGGGCAAAGCATATTCAATTTTAAAGGGTTTAAATAAATGATTGGCACCAGCATTTGCTAAAAAATTTATTTATAAATATGAAAAATCCTATATTTTACATACCTATGAAATCGAAAATGTTTTCTGGTGCTATTTGAAATACCTTGTGAGTTTTCTGTTACGATATTTTAAGTCATAGTGTACTGACAGTACTTTAAAGTCCCACTTTAATTAATTACACCTAAATAATTAAATTTCTCACGGGTCAGTATTTTTTTTAGATGTTTATCTTTTAATTTTCATTGTAGTAACCGAAAATAAATTACATGAAAAAAATCGTAGTAGACCATAATGCAGTAGATAAAGGGTTAATAAAGCAGGCTGTCGAAAAAAGAAATAGATTAATCACATTAAAAAAAATAGTTGAAAAGCTTACTAACGAGCAAAGGAAATTTCTGAATTAAATATCGATATCCATTCTCTCTGATCTCTTGTCTAGAAAGCATTTTTTTAATTTGTAAATTAAACGGTATTCTTCTTTATGAATAAGTTGTAAATGTGTGTTATTTCACTTTTTCATTTTCTTGTGATAAGAAAAGTTTAAAGCAACTATGTAACGGTTAAGTATTTTATGTGATAAAATAACATAACATTTAACAATGTTTGCTATACACATATTCTTGTCATTGCTTATAGTAATATTTATAAAAAGAGTTTTTCTCTTGTCTTCATCTGCTGTTTTTCCCTTAAATATTTTTCTTTTTCAGGAGTTCGGAGCTTTTTTCCGATATTTCTTTCTTATCTTTTATCCCAGGCCGACGTAAACGGCAAAATATCTAAAGAACATATTCATGGAAATTCAATTATTTTGCTTTACAGGGTTTAAATTATCGATTCTGCCATTATATAGATTAAGTAATCTAGCAGCATTAAGAAAACATAGTTGAAAAAAAGTAAAAAATAATAACGCCCGGTATCTTAAAATGAAAGGAAATCCACTTTTTTGGGCTTTGAATTGGAAGAAAATTAAAATCACTATCGTTAAAAGCACGTTATAACTGTTTCTAATTAAAGCATGTTTTTTTTTTTTTCATTTATAAAAGTTAGTGAAATGTTCCCCACTTAATTAAAGGAAATCTTTTCTGCAATCTCTGTTTTTCTTTCACTGACTTATAAAATCTGTTTTTTTTTTCTTTTTTGCAATTATGTAATCGGGAAAAAAAAAGCTTCTTTGATATTTTATAATTAAAAAAAAGAATAGTTAAAAATACAGTTAAAAGAAAAAAGTAAGTATTAGAGGTAGTTTGGGTATTATGGAATACCATTTACATTTTAATTTGGCCCCACCAGTGGCTGAGAGGTTCTGCTCTCAAAGCTGGAAGAATGGAAGAGCTGAGTTTGAACCCAATCGCGTTCGTCGGCCTAATAGTTGGAAGTTTTCCGAGGTTTTCTTCTAACCTTGCGTAAATACGGGTTAGATCCCTTAGAAAGACCCCCAGGAGGGCATCCCCCCTGGGCCTATATTCCTAGTGTAGATAATCGGCCGTCATACACAACACACACATACCTACATTTTGATTTGTAAGTCAACATAAAAAAAAAAATTACGATTCTTAAAAGTTGTAGTAAAGTACAAACTTTGACTATTTCTTAACACATTTTTAAAGCGGAAAAGTAAAGTGGAAGGAGAAATGTACATCAATATTTAGATTTTAAAAAAGAGTTACACTTTTCGGGTAATATGAAGCAGTCGGTTACGTGAAATAGGGTTATAAGGAATATTAAAACTGCAAGAAAAGGTATCATTTAGAAGAATAACCAAGATTATTTAATGATGTATACCTCCTTATACCCTCGACTACACCCCACTAATAGTATATCATCTACAAATCATCAGATTTTTCGAAACTTCTTTACGAAAATTAAATCTTTGATAACATCACAAATGTAATACGTTTTTTCGGCCTCACTACAGGCCACATGGGCCCACATCAGATATTTTATCTACTCCCCCCCTCTGTCACCCTCTGAATATTTTCCATTGGAAAACTGCCGCACTACATCTTCCGCACTATGTGTATCAACTGGAAAAAAGGCCCATCTCAGGTGATACGTCGGAGTGGAATGATTGCATCATCTTCACTAAACTTGTCTTGAAACAGTTGTTTGGCTGATATTACATTGTATCCGAGATGCCATCTTGAAAAATAATAACGTTCTTCTTCTTTCGTCACTCGTCACTCATCTTCACTCGTCTACAAATTAGCATAGAGATAAACTGACTAACACATCAATAAATATAACTGTTTAACTTAATATTGAATTTAGTTAACAAAAAACTACAAAAATTGAGATTAACATTTAATAACACCACGCACTCCAACAGCAGGTATCTAAACAAAACTCACCGCAATGCATCATGATTGTATTAAGAAGTCGTTTGGTGGTTTTATACTTGACTGCAGAACCGTACGGGCCAGATATTGAAGTCTTCCATATTGACCTACCATTCCATAATGCTCGAACTTCCTCTATATTTAGAATTTTTTTTGTTACAGATTCCTCTTTCTTATAAGATCCTTGGATTATAATAATCCCAAACAATAAAAGAAATCTCTGAAAGATTAAATCAGTGGCTCCAGTATTTTTTTTTAGTTAGCTAAAACTTTATTCAGGCTCAATTACTTTTTTATAATTTCAAATTTAGATCACGAATTAAAAAAAAAATATACTTTTTTTAACTTTTGAAGAAAACAGAAATTGAAATATTCATGTGGTTCTTCTTACGATACTGACTTAATATTTCAAAAATTTTTAAAGACCCACAAGGAATATTTATCGATGTTAAAAACATCTCATACTCACTACAATTAATTTATTTGTATTTTTAGTTTAGTGTCCCAAATTTATGTCAAGTTTTACAAATTTATAAATCCACTATTTTGTAACGTTAAGAGTTAAGAACATTTCAATTGTATACGATTATCCATTTTACACTGGTGCGCAAAAATTAAGAACGAAGCAGATAAATTAACATAAAAGCCGAGCAAGGCAAAAGAACGGATCACTTGTCCTATATTTTCACATCTTGGAGTTGTTATTTGAGAATTTAATATAAGCATTATTGCAAAAATTGCAAATTGTAAAGTAATATACAGGAATCCCCAAAATGATTGAAAAACCTTTTAATTTAATTTTAAATTTACTTTTAAATATGCGCTATAATTTAAAGTATAGGCAATTTAAATTACGAAAGTGTTCAAAATAAGGAAGAAAATACATTTATGTTGACGAATAATTCGAAGATTAACTTTCAAAAGGTTACAATTTTGAAATATTTTATTTGTGTTTGTATTTATATGTAATAATATAGTAATAATAATAATAAAATAATATATTATTTGTATTTATATATACACTCATGTTTGTGAAAATTGCAACACTATGAAGGAGTCATCAGAATTAAATTAAATTTATTTAATACACAAACAACTGGTATTGGTACAAACAAATGATTACATTTTCAAAGCAAATATATATATATATGTGTGTGTGTATGCGTGTGTATGTGTGTGTGTGTTAAGGTCCGAAATCAGTATTTGGTGTAGCCACCACGCGCTGCAATAAGTGCTGCTATACGACGTGGCATGGATCGAACCGATTTTGAATGTCTGCCTGGGGTAGAGCATTCCTTATTTTTTGTATGCGTACCTAAAATTCATCTGTAAAAGTTGTAGGGCGAGAACGTGAGCGAAACGCCTATCAACGAAATCTCACACATTTTCAATAGGCGACATATCCGGCGAACATGCAGGTCACGGAAAAACTGTATGTTATCTGCTGACAAGAAGTCTTGAACATTCCTGGCAACATGAGGACGTGCATTATCCTGTTGAAATATAGCGCAAGGAATGCCTCGAAGGAAAGGAATGACTTCGGGCTCCAGCACTTCACTTATGAACCTGTTGCTGTTCAGAATATCTAAAATTCGCAGCAGCTGTAATCGTCCAAGATATGTAATCGCACGCCAGACCATCGCAGTAGCAGCTCTTGTTAGTTTTGAGTGAGGGGGATCTTGTATAAAAGAGTTCTTATACGTAGTCCACGGTGCAGCAGACTTCGACGAAGCAGACACTGATACACCTGTAGCAGTTGACCAATGTGCTGCCAACTGTCTAGATGAAGCTGTACGGTTTCATCAGCGCCATGAGAACCGTATGTCTATCATCGCACTTTGACGTCATCGTTCGGTGTCCACTCTCATATTTCCGAGTTGTCAGATTCTCGTCGGTCCACTGCTTCCAAACTCGGATCATTCTGTTGATGTTACGCTGCACACGAGCTGCTATTGCACAATAGAAAAATCCTTCTTCACGAAGGCCGACGATTCTCTCTCTTTCAAACTCTGTCGGTTGCTGAAATGTCGCCCTCTTTCGTCGAAGAGGCATAGTTACGTCACATCTAAGGTTTACCCAATAGCAGATAACCATAGACAAATTTCAACGTCCCGCTACAGCCCCCTATTTATACGGTTTCAGCATCAGTCCAGAGAGCGCTGCTCAGCCCATGCATACGTGGTAAATCTAAAATTGAAGTAATTTGCATAATACACTATACTTTGCATTCTCTGAAAATTTCAGCTCAATCGTGTCATTCCTTCATGGTGTTGCAATTTTCACAAACATGAGTGTATATGTCGTAAGCTAATTGAGGAATCAGGCTCTTTGCAAAGAGCCTAGGCAGTTTGCAAAGAGCCGGGCTAATTGGAGAATCATCTCTCTTTTTCCAATTAGCCTGATATTTTTCAGGCTTATTGCAAAGAGCTTAGACACCGTTAGGCTCATTAAAAAATGACCCCTTATTTCCCAATTAGGATGATTTTGTTAGGCTTGTTAACCCATAACCCGACCCGAAACCGAAAAATAAATTAAAAGAGAACGTATCCCGATCCGAGTAAGACAAAATAATTTCAGTCTACACGATATCCGACTCGAACCTAAAAATTCCATTTGAAAAAAACTCGGAATCTGAACCCGACAAAAATATTCCAATGAAAAATAACCGACCCGAGCAAGATTAACCGAAACGAACCTAAAAATTCTATTTGAAAAAACCCTGAATCTGAACCGAACAAAAATATTCCAATGAACCATAACAGATCCGAGCAAAACAAAATAATTTCTGAGGACATGCAACCCAACAAGAACCTACAAATTCAATTTGAAAAAAAACCCGAAATCTGACGCGAACCCAAATCAGAACCCAACAAATTATTCCAAAGAACCATAACCGGATCCGAGCAAGACAAATTAATTTCCGTGGACACGCAACACGACCTCAACCTAAAAATGCCATTTGAAGTCAACTTGAAACCCGACCCGAACCAAATCATAACCCAACAAAAATATTCCAAAGAACCATAACCGGATCCGAGTAAGATTACCCGACCCAAACCTAAAAATTCTATTTGAAAAAACCTGGAATCTGAACCCAACAAAAATATTCCAATGACCCATAACACATCCGAGCAAAACAAAATAATTTCTGAGGACATGCAACCCAACCAGAACCTAAAAATTCAATTTGAAAAAAACCCGAAATCTGACGCGAACCAAATGTGAACCCAACAAATTATTCCAAAGAACCCTAACCGGTTCCGAGCAAGACAAAATATTTTCTGTGTACACGCAACTGGACCTGAACCTAAAAATTTCATTAGAAAAAGCATGAAATCTGACACGACAAATCTGAACACGGCAAAAATATTCCAAAGAACCGTAACCCGATCCGAGCAAGACAAAATAATTTCCGTGGACACTCAATCCGACCGAACATAAAAATTTTGTTTGAAAACAACCCGAAATATGACCCGAACCAAATATTATAACCGACAAAAATATTCTAAAGAACCATAACCCGATCCGAGCAAGACAAAATAATCTTCGTAGACACGCAACCCGATCGAAAGAAAAAAAATCCATTAAAAAAAAATCTGAAATATGATCCAAACCAAATCTGAATCCGACAAAAATATCTCCAAAAACCATAACCCGATCCGAGGAAGACAAACTGATTACCGTGGCCACGCAACAAGACACGAACTTAAAAATTCCAATAGAAACAATTCGAAATCTGACACCAATCAAATCTGAACCCGACAAAAATATTCCAAAGAAGAACCATAATCCCACCCAAGAAAGACAAAATAATGTCCATGGACACGCAACCCGATCCGAATCTAAATATTTTGATTGAAAAAACTCGAAATATGATCCAAACCAAATATAACCTACAAAAATATTCTAAAGAATCATAACCTGATCCAAGCAAGACAAAGTAATTTCCGTCGATACGCAACCCGACTCGAAACTAAAATTCCATTAGGAAAAACTCGTAATCTGAACCGAACCAAATTTGAATCCGACAAAAATATTCCAAAGAACCATAACCGGATCCGAGCAAGGCAAAATAATTTCCGTCGGAATGCAACCCGATCCGAACCTGAAAGTTCTACTTCTTGTTATTCCGAAACTCGACCAGAACCCGAAATAAAAATACATCAGGCCGTACCCCGATCCGAGCAATGCAAATTAATTTCCGTGTACACGCAGCACGACCAGAATCTGAAAATTCCATTTTAAGTCAACTTGAATCCCGACCCGAACCCGATCTGAAAGCGACAAAAATATTTCAAAGAACCGTAACCCGATCCGAGCAAGACAAAATAATTTCTGTCGACATGCAACCGGATCCGAACCTAAAAGTTCCATTTGAAGTCAACTCGAAAACCTACCATAACCCGGGTTTGGGTCGAGTTTCAGATTGAGTTCAATTAGAACTTTCATGTTCGGATCAGGTTGCCTGTCTACGGAAATTATTTTGTCTTGCTCGGATCGGGTTATGGTTCTTTGGAATATTTTTTGTCTGGTTAAAATTTGGTTCGGGTTAGGTTTCAGGTTGACTTTAAATGGAATTTTTAGGTTCTGGTAGTGTTGCGTGTACACGGAAATTAATTTGTCTTGCTCGCATAGGATTATGAATTTTTGGAATATTTTGACGGGTTCAAATGCCGTTTTTTTTCAAATGAAATTTTAGGTTCAGGTTCGGGTGCGTGTCCATGGACATTATTTTGTCTTGCTTGGATCGGGTTGCCTGTTGACGGAAATTATTTTGTCTTGCTCGGATCGGGTTATGGTTCTTTGGAATATTTTTGTCGGATTAAGATCTGGTTAGAATCGGGTTTCAGGTTGACTTCAAATGTATTTTTATGTTCTGGTTGTGTTGCGTGTCCTTGGAGATTAATTTTTCTTGCTCAGATTTGGTTATGGTTCTTTGGAACATTTTTGTCGGGTTCAGATTTTGTTCGGGGTTTTTCAAATGGAATTTTTAGGTTGGGGTCGGTTTGCGTATCCACGGAAATTATTTCGTCTTGCTTGTATTGGATTATTGATCTTTGGAATATTTTTTCGGGTTCAAATGTCGTTTTTTTAAATGAAATTTTATGTTCGGATGGGTTGCGTATCCACGGAAATTACTTCGTCTTGCAGGGATCCGGTTATGGTTCAATGGAATATTTTTGGCGGGTTCAGATTTGGTTCGGGTCAAATTTCGGGTTTTTTTCAAATGGAATTTTTAGGTTCGTGTCGAGTAACATGTCCACGGAAATTATTTTGTGTTGCTCGGATCCGGTTATGCTTCTTTGGAATAATTTTGTCGGATTCAGATTTGGTTCGCGTCAGATTTCGTTTTTCTTTTCAAATTGAATTTTTAGGTTCTGGTTGGATTGCTTGTCCTCAGAAATTTTTTGTCTTGCTCGGATTGGTTATGGTTCATTGGAATATTTTTGTCGGGTTCAGATTTGTTTCGTGTCAGATTTCGTTTTTTTTTTTTTTTTTTTTTCAAATTGAATTTTTACCTTCTGGTTGGATTACATGTCTTCAGAAATTATTTTTTCTTCTCAATTAACCTACGACATATATACCAGAAGAGAAGACCGAGCTATGCTAGGTTAAAATTAGCTTTGTATTCAACTCGATATCACAATAAATTCTCGCTGTATTATTGCTATACAAAATTTTATTTTATAACCCTGTTATTTACAGAAACTAACTACATTAATGCTATGTGCATATTTCTAAATTTTATTATTATCGATGTATACGTATTGAATCATAATCGCAATATTCACTGCCCAACATCACAGACTTTAGACTTTGAATTTAGCTATATATAGGTGTGGTATTAAATGCAATAATGTTCTATGTACCCTGCTTGGTTGCATTCTGTTTCAGTGTTGAATTCAGGCACATTTCTCTGAGGGGGGGAAGGGATTGCACTTTTAACCATTGAAAACATAAAATCTTAAATCTTCGGGGAGGGGACATCACATTGTCCCGGAGGAGGAATGTCCCCCCGCGCCATCCCTGAATTCAACACTGTTCCGTTTTCGAGAACATTCTATGGACTCTTATTGGTTTAATCATGTATCTCGTCTCCTATTTGAAAGTTCTGGAAAATGCCTTCAGTTTCTGAGAGCCAATGTTATCGCCAAATATCGCCAAAATATCGCCGAATTTGGCGATATTATTTCATTTGGCACCAAGCATGTGTTCACAAATTTCGTGAATGTCGCCAATATTTCGCCAAATGTTGCCAGATTTGGCGAAATGTTGCAAACTTTTCGACTTTATTTACTACCAACTGTTAAACAGCTTAATAATTGTTTCAACATTCGTTCTCATTGAAATGCATTGACCTGTAGTGACCCGAAACTGACTCACTAATCGAATTTTCTCGAACGTGTGACATACCCCAAAATGGTAAGATAGAAAATTTAGTTAAAATCTTTAGAGTCATTTTTTAGATAAAATTTGCATACATACATACATAGACGCATACAAGATTTGCTTGTATTATAACACATGGCATTGTTTAAGCAGAACTACATATTGGCTATCGTTCATATTTTCACCTTCTTGTAATATCTCACGGATTTACATTTCTAATTTTATATGTAATCCACATTCAGAGTATTCAAATTTCAATTAAACATTTAATTTAGACACGGGTACGTGTAGTTGACTATTTTACGTTTTTCATTGCCGCTAAATAATTCTTAAGTAATTTTTTTCCTTATAGGCAGTTAAACAACGTTTTATAATATAGAAGCCAGAATTTTTTAACTAATTGTACACTAGTTTCGGTATCATTCAGCATACCGTCATCCGTGCAAAGATTAATGAAATTGTTTCAGTATTTATGGAGAAGAAGCGAATTTGAGTTGGTTTATTGACTAAATGTACTATATTCCCCTTCTCCTCCGTGAGTAAGTCTATTTTTAATTTAGAAAAATAGAGAAAAACAACTCTAATTGCAAACAATATATTAATCTGTAGCTAAAACAATTTTAAACAATAAGAAACTTGGCATTAAAACATGAAGACCTAATAAAGAGTAAATTGACAAGTATTGCTAGCAAGAAAAGGAATTCATTTGGTGTGTTCGTACTTTTATTTTAGCAGCGAGTTTAAATGGACTTCATGCGATGCATTGCTATGCACTACATCTGAGATTTGCTGCTGAGATCCACATCTTGTTGACCAGAACAAATTTTGCGCAAAAGAAGAAAGTTACGTCCACATGTTTTGTAGAATGGCACTTTTAAGACGCTACTTCAACCAAACGAAAAGATCTGTTCGCTAATGCTAATCCTATGGAAGACATTTATAAAGATATCTCATTTGAATTTAAATATTTTTAAATAATTTTTTTTGCATTGAATAGTTGAGATCAATCTGTACAAAGGCCGTTGTTTACTTTTTCGATTTTATTTATAGGTATTTTTAATGAAGACACTTTCATTTTCGGAACCAGTTTCGAAAGTAAAAACATCCTCATAAAAAAAAAAAAAAAAAAAAAAAAAAAAATCTGCAATCAAAATCGAAAAAGTAAAAAACGGCTTGCATACAGATTGATCTCAGTTATCCAATGAAGAAAAAATCATGTAAAAATATTGAAATGTGACTGAGATATCTTTATAAATTTCTTCCATAGGATTAGCATTAGCGAACGCGTCTTTTCGTTTGACTGATGTAGCCTCTTAACCCTAAAGTAGCGTTGAAAGTTGCATCGGTACACAAACTACTGATTTTTTGTTCAGCGATCCCGCTACAACATATTATTCAAAATGTGCTACACAACAAACTGTTATAAAAAGCAACGACTACTTAATTTTTGCTATTTGTAGCGTGTTACTACCGATCCCTGAAAAGTTTTTTATACACAAAAATGTGGCATTTAACAGAAATATTAGATGCAATAAAGTGCCAAAATTTATTTATAATCACTTTATTTACAGAAAAAATTTCTCGACAACTGCTTTTTTCTTTCTTTCTTTCTTTTCTCCTCCTCCCCCCCCCCTTCTTTTTTTAAAAAACTTTTGTGCACTGTAGTTTCATGATCATATACAAAAACAAAAGCAGAATCGGAAACAAAACACTTTTTTCAACTACTTACTTTTCTCCCTTCATTTTATTCTTAATTATTATTTTTTTAATCAAAGAATATCCAATCAACTTTTTTTTATTAAACTTCATAATTGCGAAAAAAAAAAGACGTTCTATGTCAGTGAAAGGAAAATGGAGATTATAGCAAAGATTTCGTTTAATTAAACGTCGAACATTTTACTAAGTTTTATGGATAAATAGAAAAAATAATAATGCCTCAATTAGAAACAAACATAATGTGCTTTTAAGGATAGTAACTTTATTTTTATTTTCCTGGCTATTCAAATGTAAAAAAAAAAAAAATATATATATAAGATTTCTTATAAATTTTGAAATACCGAACTTTCTTCTTTTTTTTTCTTTCTTTCTTTTTTTCTTTCTTTTTTTTTTTTTTTTTTTTTTTTTTTAAAGTTGCAACTATGTTTCTTATTGTTGTTATATTACTTTATATAAAAGCAGGAAGTGAATCGATAATTTAAAGCCTGTAAGGTAAAATAATTGAATTTCGATGAGCATGTTCTTTAGATACTTTGCCGTCCACGTCGGCCTGGGATAAAAGATAAGAAAGAAGTATTGGGGAAAAAAACTCCGATCTCGAAAAAAGTTAAGGAAAATACTTAAAAAAGAAAAAAAAAGCAAACACCTTTCACAGAAATACTGTTATAATCAATGACAAGAGTGTGTATAAAACACACTATTAAATATTACTTTTTAGGTGCGTTCGTAATTATATGAATACGTAGCACCTATATTCATCGTCTGGTCCGTCCGTCTGTCTGTCCGTCTGTGCGCATATAAAGAGCAAAAACTACAAAACCGAATGTTTTGAAATTTAATATATGTAATCGTTGCAGAATTTTGTCGTGTCATTTCAAATTCGAATCAAAATTTAAAAAGATTTTGATAAAAGTTTTTTTTCTACATTATTAAATCCTATCATACGTAATTAATTCAGTGATATCACATTGTAGGTAATGATTCTAGGGTGTCATGGTGATTAAGTCCTATTTAAGATAGAGTAATATTATTTCTGTATTATTGAATTTAATGTATGTAATCGTAATAAATTTTGTATTCATGCATTTTTGCATTAGAGTGCAACAGCTATTGCACCAAGATCTGAATATTTATAAAACTAGTTATAGTACGAACGCACCTCATTTGCAGCGGTTGATGTACAATTTCCAACTTGTTTCACATATCATACTTAATTTTACATAATTCAGTATCTTTAAATTTTCCATTCGACATTAAAATGGAAAAGTGAAATAACATGAATTCACTGCATATTTTATAAGTAGGCATAACATTTAATTTAACAATTAAAAATATTATAGTCCGTCTCAAAAGTTTAAACACGTATACAATGTCGATTTTTATTGAATAATAAAATGTTAGAATAAAAAACATTTTTTTTTTATTTGCGGATTTTGCAACCTCTTTTAAATAAATGATATCAAAATTAGAAAAAAAAAATAAATTACATATTTGTAAAAAATATAATTTAAGGTATGTTCAAACGAAACTGTCTCAAAAGTTTATGCAATTGTAATCTCAGATTGCAATCTCAGGCTTAATATCATTAACTCTCAATATAATTAACTCATACTTAATATAATTAATTTGCAACAGTACTTAATAAATGAATAGTGTATTGAAGAATTAAGTGAGCAAATCTATTGGTAACTATGTGACAACTGTATTACATTGCTATTATTGTTAGAATAGTAAGTAAAATTTATGCAGTGGTTGGATTGTGCTGTGCATGAATATGCTATACCGGGGTAGCCACTTGTTGTGTCGCTCATTCACATACAAACACTGTTTTAGTGACTCCTAAAAAAATAAGCTGTAGTTCAATCGCATTTTTATTTTTTACAAACAGAGCAACATACAGTGTAAAAGATGTTATATAATTATGACAAAAACTCAATTATGAAAATATTAACATATATTTACGTTTTGAGGTTCTCAGTTTCCATTTTTACAATTTTTATAATTATTCTAGTCCATATATGTGTGGATATAACATGCGTGTATACTGAAATTTTCTCACATTTTCAGGGAACCAGACACCACCATTGTAAAATTAGGATTTAAGTTTTATTGTTTTATTGTTTTATTGTTTTATTATTGTTTATTTGAATCCATAATATACTGTAAAGTATTCAGAAAGACAAGCGGATTCACTCCAGATTTATAACTGTATTTAAATACTGACAAAGTGGAGCCCGTGGAATTTCGGCGAAAGAAATTATGTAAAAAAGAACTGTTACATTGATTTACAAACCTACAAAATTAATTGCTATAAAAAGATCCATCGAGCATTGGTTAGTCCGACTCTTCAAACAAATATAACTTTAACCTAAATTGGACGAAATACTATTTCCTTAAACTGTTTTAAGTTCTTGAAAAATTGAACTTTATTTGTATACATGATTAGTAAAATATAATCAAGAAATTTAAATATGATAAAATTATCAATTGAGGCTCTTATATTACGTTTTAAGGAATAAAAAATCAGCAACAATTATTTCGCACTGACACAATCATAGAAATTTTTTTCTGCATGAAATCTAAACCTTACATCATTTTCACCATCTCGAAATTTATATTCGCTCCTCTCATATCCATATTCACCATTTTAAAATTATTTTTCTGCGCCATAGGTTAATATTTTTCCAAACTCGAAGTCAGGTTTTCAGCTACAGCTTTCAATATGAACTTTTGCACTCTTGACTTGAGCTCCTATTCTCTGAATTTGCGAGCCAACAATTCTAGAAATTTATATCTTTTTAGACATTTTATGCTTTTTTAACCTTTTTTGTGGTAAAATATTTAGTTTTATCAAAGACAATTTCTGTTGTCTTTTAAATATGACGTCATTTTCTCTCATTTATATAAAGTATTTCGTCTAGCGTCTCATCAGTATCAACAAAAAGAAACAAATATTGAAATGCGTGTTTTTTAAAAGTGTGCCGTCCTTTTCTGTTCAAATTTTTTAAAGTTATTTTTAATTGTAATGAGAAAAATGGTAACTATAAGGATTTAATCAATAAAAATAAACAACCTCCATGTTCGCATTTCTCTGCAACAATGAAAGTAATGCAATTGTCACAAGTTTAAAGAAATTTAAAAAAAAATCTTTAAAAATTAAAAATCAAAGTAAAAATGGCAATAAATTAAAAAATAGCTTGTACGGGCACATCTACAAATGAACAGCTTTGACTTTTTAAAAAAATAATTATCAAAATTAGTTAGTAAACTCAGGCCTGATGACTAAAAACACAACCTTGTCTCTTAAATATACGAGGTGGAACCCGCCGAATTTCGACGAAAGAAAATGTTTAAGAAGGAACTGTTTTATTGATTTATAATAAGCCTATAAAATTAGTTATGATAAAAAGTAAATATTATGTTGGTTAGTCTAGCTTTCAAACAAATATTATTTTAATCTAAAGTTAGCAAAATACTATTTCTATAAAACTTAGTTATCCAAATTATTAAAATTGAACTATAATCGTATATGTAATCAGTAAAATATAATAAAGTCGTTTATTATTATGAAGTTATCAATTGAGCCTCTTATGCTTGGTATTCCGGAGTGAAAACAACAAAATTTTTTCCACTTTGACACGATCATGGATTTTTTTCCCCGTGAAATCTTAACCCGGCACCATTTTCACCTTCTCAAAATTCTCATATCCGTATGCACTATTTTTTAAAAATGGGAATTTCAATTTAACCTTTTTAAAATCATTTTTTCTCAGAACTTGAAGTCACGATTGTCAGCAATATCTTTGCATGTGAACAATCGCTGTAACGGAGAGTAAAAATTGCTGTAATTTACGTTTTTTAGGCGCATTTGTGTTAAAAGTTTAGTTTTATCTAAGAAAATGATCGTTTTCATTTATATATGACGTCGTTTTCACTTACTTAAACATTCGCCAAGTGTCTCAAACTTAGTATCAGTATAGAACAGTGCCTTCATTTGTTTGTTTATAAATAGCTTCATGTGTTACAAGAAATCATTCATATTTTTTTTCAAAATTCGGAAAATATTATTACACACATATTAATAAAATTGCATTCTTTCAGCTTTCTGATACTAATTATGTAAATGCGAAGAAAGTAAGTCTTGCAAATATTCTTTAAAAGATATTTTTGTATGGAGAAAGTGTTGTATCGTTTTTAAAGCACCTTTGCAATAAATTAAAAATCTTGTAATTGATAAATAAAAACGAAATAAAACCAAAATTCACCAGGATTTATATCAGACGATATTTTTGACATAGCCCGCATTTTAATAATAATAATAATAATAATTATTAGTTTTCATCAGAAAATGACAAGAAAAAGGTACAGTAATATACTTCTATTCTCTTTACTTTTAATAGAAATGGAGTACTTCAGTTGCCTAGATTATAATATCGGTATTAAAAACTATTAAACAAATTAATATCTCAAAAATAAATTGAGATACAGCTTTCCAAAAAATTGCATTTAAAAGTACATTTTTTTCTGTTAAGACGGTGAAAAAATTAAAAATGTGGGGTGTTTAGAAATTTAAACATTTGCAGCAGCGAAAATTGCAAACGAATGAATTGCGAAAATTGCAAACCGAATTCGAAATGAAATATTTCAAATTTCAAATTGTTGCCATTCACAGAATGACGTGTGCGTTACGCACAGATATGTTTGTCCTTTATAATATAGATAGATATATTGTATTATGTATCTCTCTTAATTTCGCTAAGAAGTTTTTAATATGTAGGTGTATAAGTTAACATTTTGAAGACAAAAGACACAAAACATTTTCTTGTATATTATCTTTCTTAATTTTTAATGGCCTCAGTTGTATCGCACTTATTTAATTGCATTCTAACAGAAGATATATAACGATGGTCACTGTATTATTTAATCCGTTTCTTCAGTTTTGAGTGTAAATTGAATTTTTTGAGAAAATCTTAAAGTAGCGAAGTAGAGACTACTTTTGAAAAGTAGTTTGTAGTCACTATATTTTATAAGAAGCAGTTATAGTTGTAGTTAACTACATTGTCGACTAAGTAGTTGCAGTTGTAGGTTGCTACAGTAAAATAGTAGTATTTCTGACCTCTTTGAGTTATTATTTTATTTACCATAAAATTAATACCATTTTAGCAAATAAATTCTTAACAAAAGTATGACAAGTTAATAAAACCTTTACACAATTTTCCTTTAATAAGGTTTACAAAATTAGAAACAAAAATTACTTTTTAATTAAGATTTTGCCATTGAGTTTATAATAGTACTGATATAACTCTTAAATTCGCCGGTTTAGGAAAAAATTACCAGAGTCAAATTAAACTCCTCATTCGGGGTCAATTGTAAGAAACTTTATTTGCCCAAGTAGCACAAAATGTGAATACGTTGGCTAATTGTTGTCCCATGGTGTTCTATAGTAAGACATGTCCACCTTGCCATACCATTGGCCAACGACCTATTAACCAATAGAGGTTCAGATGTGGTCCAGCCGTTAATTGTTCAGAATCCTATTCCGATTTAGAGGTCTTCACGGGCCAGTACCCGGCACGACAGAATCAAGGCAATCTTTAAAACGAGCCTTACCGGCAGAATAAGGTCAATTTTTTAACTGACTGGGCCGACGAACAAAATAAAGAACCGTCGGGTTGATATAAAAATTTAAACGAAGCCGATAAAATATGAACCATTTTCAATGGGTATGACTTTTGCGAGAATAAATATAAATGTGCTTCAAGAGCCAATGCTATATTGACAGCATCAACACAGAAATATAACATGTTCAGAGTAGAGATCCACATCGGAGAGTTACGCTGTGTCTAAGCTGGAGCTTAATTTTTTTTAGCAGACTGTGGCCGGGCCGGGATCAGGTTTACATTTATTCGACATCCTCGAGCCGAGCCGGAACTGGATTTAATTGTTCCCAGTGTGTGTCGGGCAGGCAAATTGTTTTGTAAAAATAGTAATAGTGGTAAATTACGTTTGTTAACGAATCATTTGAAAAAGACCTTAAGGTTGTTCTCAAATACCCTGCTCAACAACAGGAAACTTTCTGACATTTTCTAACTCATTTTTAACTGTAAAGGCATAAAATTGACATAAATTACTTAACGAATTATATGCGATTCTTGTGATGTGAAGACAAGTGCTTCCTTCACCGTGCTACCGTGTCCGGAAATTCGATTAAAAACGGCAAATTTGACAGTATTTTCTGAAAGATCTTTTGCCTTTATCAAAAAATTGAAAACGTCATTTGGTTACATAGTTTCTGAATAAGAACACGTGCCAATTTATGCGCTTCCGATAAAAAATGAATTAAGAAATGTATCAGAAAGTAGCCCCTTTTGATTTGAAAACAACCTTAATAAATTTCTGAGAAATATTTTCAATAATCTACTTTTTATTAAACAGTTTCAAAAGTTATGACGTTTCAACCCTCATTTTTTATGTTTTTTAACTAGATTAATTCTTTTAACACTATTTCTATCGGTGTCAAAGGACATGTTTTAAAAATTTCGATTTATAGTTATTTTATTTATAATTTTTAGATTAAAACAATCACAAATAATTTTTTATACATTCAAAGACACATATTCATATTTATTACTTTAAAAAATTACGAGTAAAATAAACATAAATCGAAACTTTAAAAAGAGTCATTTGACACCGGTAGAAATAGTGTTAATGAATCTATATTTGAATCTTTAAAAGTCTAAGAGTCTAAGTAATCATTAATGTTGTTATTGTGTATTTTCTTTCTTGCGAACACATAACAATCTATAATATGCTGTAAAATTTTCTCATAAATATGGATGCATTACACTCTCAGAAACACTTACTTCAATTCACGGAAATGTTCCCGTCAGCATTGCTACGAGGATTTTTCCGTTAATGGACGAATATCCGTTTCTTTCTTTCTGCGTTACAGGAGGTAAAACATACGTCAATTGAAGAAAATAGGGATGAAATAAAAATTTCTGATCTTGGAATCGAACCAGCTACCTTAGTGTTAAAAGACAAGTACTCTAACCACTCGGCTACAGTTGTACAGAATGAAAGAGTTTGAAGTAAATATGTTTGCCTTACATGGGTACGGCTTGATTAAATTCTTTAAAAAGCTTTGAATTTTTAATTTTTTCCCAAAGATTTCGTCTTTAATGAGATTGTGGCCCATGTTTTAATACTTTAGTATTAAAAGAAAATAAAAATATGAATTATAAATATTTTTATGTAGATTGCTAGATGTAAAACATAAATATTATTTTTTTATGCGAGAATTTTTGTTGTTGTTGTTTGTGTAAAATAACTTTTTTCCATGTAATATTTCAATTAAAATATACATTTTAAATGTATTCATTTAAAATATACCTTAAATGCGAATATTTTTTATAACTTTAAAAATTAATTGTGAATGCTTTTAAATGAATGAGAAAATCATTTGTTATTCATTTTTAAATTCGAAAATGTTTCTTTTATTTGGTCTTGTTATATCGAGCTGTTAATATTTTTAGCTTGAAACGCGTTCTATGTATTGTTTTTATTTTATGGTGATTTTTTACGAAGTTTTTTATTTTAATTATTGCTTAGTTAACTAGGGCAGTGACACCTTTTCAAAACTTTCTTGAAGAGGGGGAGGGGTCTGTTGAATTTATTGTGCACAGCTGAGGAGCACCTGATGCAGTTTTATTCTGACATGTTTTTGAAATTAGTCTAAGTACTCGCTAAGAGGTCACTTCACTTCACGAGCAAAAACGCTTCTCGCTAAAGAAATTTTATAAAATATCTCGTTTGCATGCGCCCCTTCTCCTTGCCTTATACGAGGTATTTTATAAAATTTCTTTAGCGAGAAGGGTTTTCCTCGAGAAGTGAAGTAACCTCTTAGCGAATACTTAGGCTAATTTCAAAAACATGTCAGAATAAAACTGTGTCAGGTGCTCCTCAGCTGTGCACAATAAAATCAAAAGACCTCCTTTCCACACCCGTTTCAAGAAAGTTTTGAAAAGGTGTCACTGCCCTATAACTGAGCAATAATGCGTAAAATATGTTTTTGTAGTCAATTTGTACGTACCTAAGCAAAAAGTATCTGTAATGCTATGTATCTGGAACAAAACACAAAGAAAAATGAGGGGGGAGAGTTGCATTTTTAGTGAACTTTTATACAAAAACCAGTCAAGTCTCAAAGATAAAGTTTGCAATTTAACTTTATATTACAAAGATGTTTATTATCATACGTTTTCAGTTTTTTTAGTCAGTCCCTTTTGAGATATTAAATAGTGAAAATTGCCAAAAAAAGACTTAACGTAGTGTTTGACGAGCTTCAGAAAAGAAAAGGAAAAGGTTTTCAGGATTGAAAGTTATAAAAATAAGTAGTCCTATAATAGGTCTGTGTAATAAAAAAATATTTAAGGTGAGTCTGATCTCCATCATAAAAAATAATGTCAGCGAAATGTGGTGTTTGGCCTTTTTTTTCTCCGGTTTTTAAGCATGTTTTTGGCTTAGATCTTTAAGTCTAATGAAAACTTTATAATTGTATACAATGTCGACAATTTCATGCTGGACATTTTGGTTTTTGATTCATCTTGATAGGTAGAAAAATAAAACAGTTACAGCATTTTCCGTAAAACACGTTTTTCGCCCAAATATGGCTATGTAGCTTGTTAAAATTGGCCACCTCCAAAGAACTATATAATCAGAAAAAAATTTAAACATTTTTTTTTTTAACTCAGAAAACTATGAAGAACACTTGGTAAAAAGATTAGGAAAATTTAAAATGTCGAGCGACACCACCTTGGTAATTTGGAATGGGTTAACCCAACAGCATTACAATTCTAATGTATTTGTAATTTAGGTATGTCCAATAATGAAGGCAGCAAAAATTTGAACTAGAGACTGACCGAAAATTCGGTTTTCTTTTCGTTTTCGGCTTAAAATCTGAGCTTCACCGAATATTCATTTTCGGCGAAAATGCTGCGGAAAATTCGGCCGGACCGAAATTATCTGTATTCCAAAAATTGCGTTTCTTCCTTTGGAAATTTTCAACATTACTCACTAATTTTAGATATATCGGCTCAAATGAGACAATCTTTATATTTCTATGAACTTCACTGTTTATAATTATCAATCATGACTAATTCAAAACGTGAGTGCAAAATTATAAGCAAGAAATGAATATAGGACTAAACACTGATAACGCTTGTCACGTGCTGATTAAAAGCGGCAGGCTTAACTGTAACAGAAAATTTTTAGTTTGAAACCACAGAAGTGTTTCGAATACTCTTTGAGAAAGTTCTACTATAACAGATGATCATTTACAAAAATCATTATGAAAGATAAATCGAGGTATGTACTATGTATACCTAAAATATTTTTAACTAGGTGAAAGTCGTATAATTAGAAAATCCTTTTGTGTCGTTGTAAATGAATTGTATTGATGAATTAATTAAATTTTATTTAATATGAAAATGAAAAGTTTTGGTCAGAGATACAGAGTGCCAATCTGAGCCACCCGTATTATTACAGGTATAATTAATTAATAATTATGTATATTTAAGTATGTATTAATTACTTAACATTTTGTTTGGACATTTTGGTTTCCGTTTTCAGCCGAAATTAGGAAGATTACCGAAATTCGGTTTAGGTTTCGGTCTTAAAAAACTGTTTTGGTTGATTCTTAATTTGAACCCTGCCTGCCTATCTCACAAGAATTTTTTGTAATTCTCATAGAATGTTATAGATTACAAAAACTATGTTTGTAATTACTCAGCAAAAAAGTTTCTGCAGAAGTAAACATCCGATTCATTAATATGCTTATCGTACATCGTACCAAACGTTAAACAATGCGTACATACAAACTTCCAGAAACAAATTTGAAGACCATTCAAAACAGACAAGCATGTGTTTCCCTGTGCAAATCTGGGGTCTGTGATTTCAACACGACAGCTTAAAATCTGGAGGAATATATTTCGAAAATACAAAATACTTTGAAAAAGCATTTCAAAATACATTCCAAAATACTTTTGTTTTTTCGGTTTAAAATTCAAAATACAAATTATTAACGTGTTTTGAAAATATAGGAGAGACTAGGGAGGGTTGATCATACGGGAGGCTTGACCCACCCATCAGTTTTCATATTTAAAAGAATTTCAGAGTTTTATTAATAGGTGTCAACCAAAGCTACTGGAATGCTCAAACATCAATTTCTCTTTCATACTGATAATCGAAATAGTTGTGTAAAAAATCAGTTGTGAAGTGTTTTCAACCTAAAAGTTATGTTTTTTAGAAATATTGTGTAAGCGTTTTTCAGATAAAATATTTTAATTAAGTAGGTTTTAAGTAATGCAGAAATATCGAGCTTTTATTCCAGGTATAAAGATTATACAGTAAGTTAGGCTTAACGTAACATTGTACTATTCTTTAGAAAAGGACTATATGGTCAGGTTTGACTCAGTCAGTGTGAGGTAGGGTTGACCAGATGTTCAATGCTCCCGTAACACATTCACGACGGGAAACGAGAATTCCGGTTTTCATTCAAAAAACATCATTCACTAATGGCGTGACTTCTACCTTACAGAAAATGCATTTATATCATGTTGCTCATATTTTTTTAGATTGTAAGACATTTGATATTAAATTCATACATTGAAAAATATTTACCGATGCATAAACTTTGGAAACCTATCTAGAAAACCAATTTACAAAAGACTTTCTGAACAGGGAGGAGCTCCTACTGTTTTAAAATTCAGATTTGATAAAAATTGCCCGACGGCAATGGGTTAATTATGAGGTTTCGGAAATCTCTTTTTATTATACACTGGGCATAATGAAAGATTAATGGTTATACATAAAAATGAATGTAAATTTATTCTGTAAAGCTACAATAAAATGAGGTGATGCAAAAGAAAAATTTTAAAACTGATTAAAGAAAGATGTGAAAAATTGCTATAGTATCCACTGCACGAAAAGAATTAATGAAATATAAATGGGAAAGTTGATAGGAACTTTTTTTCATTTAAATATTACCTACAACAGGTAAATAGAAACAGTGGAAAAGACGAAAAAGTATGAAAGCAGCAGGCTTAACCGCTTCAGAGGCAGTGGTATGTTTATGAAACCACTTAATTTTAATTCCCAAACGCCACAGTGGCACCAGAATTTTGCTAAAGTCCTTTACATTTAATATGTATGTGACATATAGCTTTTTCATCTTTACAAATAGATTTGTTCGTATATTCCGGTGCCAGTAGTCTTTTATTTCACCATTTTAGTACTGAAAGTACTTTGCCCCTGAAACGGTTAATATGTTAAGCGAGTGCTTAACATATGAAATGAGATGCGGCTGTAAAAGAACATAGCATTGATCTAAAAAGTTTAGGAAGGTATTTAGACAAATTTCAGCATGATGAATAGCGTGAGATGAAGCCAAACTATGTGTCAACTAGGGTTGTCAGATCGAATGTTACAAAAAGTAGGACAAGGAGACAAAAAAAAAAGTGGGAGAGTGGCTGCTAAATTTGGACATAATAATGCATGAAACCCTACGAAAACGTAACTTATCTCTAGCGGAATACTGTCTTAAATTTTAAAGTTTTATTTTCCCTGCTGTAAAATTATACCTGCTCAGAAAAATCCTGTTTAAAACAAAAAATTTCTCATCTGACTTGCAATTACGTCTAAACAGGTTTGTTTAAGCATTATATTTTGAAAAATATTTTTTATAATAATTAAAGCATGTAGCATATAGTTATTTAGCTTTTTTTAAACTGATTTTATTTCTCTTCACAAATATTTCAATATATAAAACAAAGTGGGTCATGCCTCGCATATAGTGGGTCAACCCTCCCATATATGGGGATCCTTGACCCATAATTTTCACATTATTAAAATCAGTAATTTTTCAAATTTCCTATGTATTACACTTATGTAGCAATTTTATTTTGATAACTGATTGTATAACGAATAAAATGATATGTAAAATTTTATTGTGCGTTCAATACTTAAAAAATAAAAAATAATTTTGTAAAAAGTGGGTCAACCCTCTCTAGTCTCCCCTATTTCAAATACATGTATTTTCGATATTGCCCAATTCTGCTTATAGCCAAGCATTCTATTGTAAACACTTTGAAATTTTTAATTGAATTCCCTGCACAGACAGTTGTGACAAGGAGTTAATTTAACACATGTTCACGCGTTTTAAAAAGCTACAAAGTTAAAAGTTTAAGAGCAGCTAAGCGTTTCCCCACCATGCATTTATTACCTTGATAAAATTTAAAAGCTACTTGCCCTTCAACAAAAGAATGGATTAGAACATAATATGCTAAACAATACGTGTATGCTTTATTAAATTTTTTATTGTTGCCTTTTGTCATATTTTTCATTAGAAATGTATTTAATTGCATTCTAGTATTACAAAGGATAAGGTAAAAAGTTTTTAAATATGATGCTTTTGTAAATGTTCATTAAAATCAACAACAACAAATTAGGAAATCATAGTTAGTGCAATTTAATTTGAGAGTTAACTTTAAATAAGTAATTTTAATATTTTTGTAGAAACATTTTATTTTAACATTATATTATTTAATAGTATAGTATTTAACCATTACTAGCATTTAACAGATTTATTATCGTAAAAAGTCATATTCTTTCAATTAATATTTTCTAACTAAATTTTAGTTAAAATGGAAATATTTTGGTTTAGACAATGAGTAATGATACTAAAATATAATTTAAATTATAAAATTAATTATAAGTTATAAGAAAAAAAAATTCTCCGCAAAAAGATACAAAAGACGATGTCACAATTAATAACAACAACAACAAAAAAAATCAAAAGGGAACAATTTTTTTCCCTTCTTAAATGTATATAAAAAAGAGGAATTGTGATAAATTTAATAAAAGGAATAAATTACTATTAACTAATAGTATCCAGTTTTCATTACCGTGATAGGCAGAAACATGCCGAACATCATCAAACCCTTTTATATCAAAGAAGTATTTCTAGATAAAATCAATGTATCTTAAGCATTTCTTGTAGCAAAGCATTGTCATGTAAACACTAAAAATTTTCATTGATGTACTTATATACACAGGTGTGATAAGAAGTTAATTTATAACATCTTTATTAAACTTAAAGAGTTGGAAAGTTAAAAGGTTAAGTAAATCTAAATATTTCCTTACCATGCATTACTTACCTTGATAAAATTTAAAAGCTACTTACCTTTCAAACAAAGATTGGATTATAACCTGTAACACTAAACATTTTGTATATTCTTTGTTGAAATTTTTATAGTTACTTTTAAGGTAATATTTTACACGACAAATTTAATTTATTACATTCTAGTATTACAAGGAATTCCATGGAAAGCTTTAGAAGGATGCTTGCGTATGTGTTAATTAATAGCTAAAATGTCGGAAATTAAAGTTGGTGCACTCTAATTTGAGCGTTTACTTTAAAATAAAATTTATAATGCTAACAGTTTTTATAGAAAACTCTTTTGATTTTACGTAGTGGGGAATCTAGTTTTATTAGAATTTAACAGATTAATTACTATGAAACATAAAACTCCTTTAAATTGATATTTTCTAATCAAATACGAATTAAATTATAAAAACAGAATGAGTCAAAATGATTGCCTTGTTTAGAATTGAAGAAACTTTGTTGTAAACAATGTCAGGAAGAAACGCTTTAAACACAGAACAGAAGAAAACTTAAAGTTATGTTTGCGCACTTCATAATATAGCTCTTTTTATATATTCTAGTACTTACAGCTCTTTTTTAGTCACGCAGGTAACTTACTTCTAAGTCGTAATCCAACTCACCTGATACATTGCGAAGGCATTGTGCACGATTCCTTGTGATTTCTTTTTGGTAAATGTGTCTATTTTGTCTGCATTAGTAAACGTACTGAAGGTGCACGTAGAAAAATGCACTGTGAAAAAAAAGAATACGTGAAAAAACGTAAATGTACTGGCTACAAAGTTGCCATCTGTTCTCCATCTTTTCACAAAACTTCCTTTTTGGTATTCCTCTGTTTTCATGATGGAAGTTTACCTCAATTCAAGATGAAAATTTTATTTTAAGAAATAAATATAAGGAATAGCGTCATATTAAAAAACAAAACAAAATGTATAATAATGATATACTAAAATAAATACAATAATCATAGTGACTGATATAAATATAATAATGATATACTGATATATATGTGGTAGGATAATTGAGAAATCAGGCTCTTTGCAAAGAGCCGGACTAATTGGAGAATCATCTCTCTTTTTCTAATTAACCTGATATTTTTCAGGCTTACTGCAAAGAGCCTGGAGAGCCTTAGACTAATTGAAAACTGACCACTTGTTTCTCAATCAGCCTGGTATTTTTTAGGCTTATTGCAAACAGCCTAAACAGCGTTAGGGTAATTGAAAAGTAACCAATTATTTCCCAATCAGGATGACATTTTTAGGCTTATTAACCCATAACTCGACCCAAACACGAAAAAAATTACAACAGACCGTACTCCAACCCGATCAAGACAAAATAATTTCCATCGACACGCAACCCGACCCAAACGTGAAAGTTCCATTTGAAAAAAATCTGAAATCTTACCCGAAACAACCGTGATAACTGGCAAAAATATTACAAGGAACCATAACCCGATCCGATCAAGAGAAAATAATTTCCGTGGACACGCAACCTCACACGAACATAAAAATTACATTTGAGAAAAACCCGAAATTTGACCCGAACCAAATCTGAACCCGACAAAAATATTCCAATGAATCACAACTGGAAACGAGCAAGACAAAATAATTCCCGTGAGCATGTTACCCGACCGGAACCTAAAATTACATTTGAAAAAAATAAACGCGGAATCTGACCCGAACCAAATCTGAACCCAACAAACATATTCCAAAGAACTATAACCTGATCCAAGCAAGGCAAAACAATTTCCACGGGCGTGTTACCCCACACGAACATAAAAATTCCATTTGAGAAAACCTCGAAATCTGATCCGAACCAAATCTGAACCCGACAAAAATATTAAATTGAACCATAAACCGAATCAAGCAAGACAAAATAATTTCCGTGGACACGTAACCCGACCCAAACCTAGACATTCCATTTGAAAAAAATCTGAACCAAATCTGAACCCGACAAAAATATAACAAAGAATCATAACCGGATCCGAGCAAGATAACGTGATTTCCGTGGACACGCAACACGACCAGAACCTAAAAATGCCATTTGAAGTCAACTTGAAACCCGACGCGAACAAAATCTTAACCAGGAAAATGTATTCCAAAGAACCATAACCAGATCCGTGCAAGACAAAATAATTTTCGTCGACGGGCAACCCGATCCGAACCTGAAAGTTCTAGTTGAAGTCAACCCGAACCCAAAACTAATTACATAAGGCTGTACCCCGATCCGAGCAATACAAATTAATTTCCATGGCCATGTTACCCGACCTGAACCTAAAAGTTCCATTAAAAAAAACGAAATCTGACCCGAACCAAACCTGAACCCGACGAAAATATTCGTTTGAACCATAACACGATTGAAGCAAGACAAAATAATTACCGCAGCACGCAACCTGACTCGAAACTAAAAATTCCATTTCAAAATAACCTGAACCAAATTTGAATCCGAAAAGAAGTCACCTGACAAGTGTCATAAGAGTGCACCATGTGGAAATAAATGAAGAAAAATTACAAATGATAAGTACTGGTAACTTTACTTTTATATTTAAAGTAAAAATTCGTTTAAATTTATTACTGGTGTTAATCTACTCTTATGTTATTACCTTCTTTTTGTATTATGATAATCTAATCTTGTATTAGTAAATTTTCAATTAGTTATTAACCACTTTGTTAAAAAGGAATAATTGAAAAATAGAAAAAACTTTTTTTGTTAAAATAAAATTGTTATTCAACATTGATTATAATGTTATTTTTCATATAAGCAATTTGTTAATATAAAATGTGTTTTTTCCAATTTTACTAAAAATAACATATTGAGGAATAAAAAGAAAATTATAAAATATATGGATGATATAGTTAGATTCTCAGTTGATGTCTGCATTACAGATTTTTTGGTTTATCTTTACGATGGGGATCAAATTTTACCCAAAAATTAAAAAAAGGTGTTTATTAACCTTAATTATGAATCAGCTGCATAAATCAAATCTGTCAATAAAGCAGTTTTCTTTTTTTTTTAATCATATTCATACAGCCACCCACACACTCTTGGAAAAAATATTAAATTTCTTCCTTATCTGCAGATTTTGTAATTACAGATCTTTTCTTATTTGTTTTTAGCGTATTGTTTTCATTCAGTAACCTATCTTTTCTATATAAAGGTGAAAAATAACATAAAGTCTACCTCATCTGGAAATGTATTAAAAACATTTATTGCAAACATTTTCTAAAATATATATTATCATAAATGTCATTAGATACGGGTCTTCTCTGCGTAATACTGGAGAAACTTTTAAAATATGCCTCAGCTGCAGATTTCATTATTGTAAGAAATTTCTTATATGATTATTTTTAATAGCAACACACTTTCGCTGTGTAAATGTGGGATCTGCAGATGAGGCAGATTATTAATGTTTTTCCAGGATTACGCAAAGAAGATAGGCTTTATCTACACAATACTAAAGAAAAGACATTAAAAATCTGCCTCATCTGCAGGTTTTATTATTGTAGAAATTTTCTTACATATTTTTTCTATTTTCATGAGCAGCCGAACTCATCATTATAATGATGGAAAAACCTTAAAAATCTGCCTCATCTGCAGGTTTTATTATTGTAGAAATTTTCTTACATATTTTTTTCTATTTTCATGAGCAGCCGAACTCATCATTATAATGATGGAAAAACCTTAAAAATCTGCCTCATCTGCAGATGTAATTTTTGAAGAAATTTTCAGATATATTTTTCTAATTATTTTCGTTAGCAACAGATCTTCTTTCGGAATACAGAAAAAACATTAAAAATCTGCCTCATCTGCAGATTTCTTTCCTACTTATTGCATCGGTTGTTAACAAAACATAAACCCTTGCAATAAAAATCAAGTATTCACAAAATTTATATTCTACCCGTGATGAACTCTGTCAACAATCAACTTTGTCAACTCTCAAAACAGTTTTATTACATACTAGTGAACTTGCCCGGCGTTGACCGGGTACGTCAAAAAACAGCAGGAATTACGAAAAGGCTCTGAAAATCACAATAAGATATTGCGAAAAAAAATTTAAATCGCTTCTCAAATTTTGAAAAGAGAAAAAAATATATATATATTGCGTTCGAAGATTGCAAGTTGATTCCTTTTACTAATGTGGAAAAATAGTAGCAAATCGCTAAAATACACTAAAAATCACATACAAAATTCCCGAAAAATTCAAAATTTGCTATATGAAATCCGAATAAACTTTATTGAAATGAGGGCAGAATGTACTTTAGGTCAAAAATGGAATGTCAAAAAATTGCAGCATATCGCGAAGAAACGTAAAAATCGGTAAATAAATAAATAATCGTAAAAACTGCATTAAAAATCACAAAAAGTTCAAAAATCACGAAAGTCAAAATTTACTATAATTGGATAAAAGTTTCAAATCTAATTCCTTTGACCTGTGGGCTCTCTTAAAATTTATGTTTTGAAAATCATGCTAAAAATTAGATCATGTTACTTTTATTCGTAATTAATTTACTTGGACTCGCTTAAATGTTTGTTTGTTCAATAGCCGCATAAAAAATTCAATAAAAATTCAAAAATCGCTGTACGAATTCCGGATAAACTTTTTTGAAAAGAGAACAAAATTTACTATATTGGGTTAAAAGAAAGAAACCGTATTCTTTTTCCTAATGTGGAAAAATCGAATTAATATAATCTCTTAAGTTAATATTAGTTTTTGTTGCATTAAAATATCTCAATTTGTTGATTTTCTGTAAGCAAGTAATCCATATTGGTTTAGAATAGAAGTCTGAGGGATTTTGGCGAAATATTAGAGATATCGCCAAGTTGGCGTCACTTTTGGTGACTCATTTTTGTCGCCAAATTTGGCGATATACTGCCAAGTTGGAGACATATTTGGTGGCATTTGGCGACATAACTGTGTCTTTCTACGGTAACCTCCTTATAGGTGTAGAAATGCATTCAATGCTATTCAATAATTGCATAAAAAATTCACTAAAAATTCAAAAATTGATGTACGAATTCCGAATAAACTTTTTTGAAAAGGGAACAAAATTTGCTATATTGGGTTAAAAGAAAAAAAACCATATTCTTCTCATTTACATGGAAAAATTGCCTCAAAACTTAAAAAAGTGCTAAAAATCGCATAAAAAATTAAATAAAAAAAATCTAATCTAAAAATCCAAAATCGGGCTTCGAAGTGCAAAACTTCATATATAGATGTACCTTTTCCCCAAATTTTGTAGCTCTACGTGCAGTGGTCTCTTCAGAACACCGTCAACACACTCACTCACACACAAACGTCTTTCTTTATTATTATCGATTTTTATGTTCCTGCTTTTATTTTTTATACTTAAATTATGCATCATCATTCACTGCCTTAGCACGTTCTTAATTAGCCTAAACTGGATAGGCTCATTGCAATAAGACATAAAAAAATTAGTGGTCATTTTTCAATAAGCCTAACGCTTGAGGCTTTTTGCAATAAGTTTAATCGGGTTACTGTTCGATAGAATTTTTTGCCGGGTTCGGGCCGGGTTTCGTAATAACTTGAAATGAAATTTTTAGGTTATGGGCGGATTGCGTGTCGGCGAAAATTATTTTGTCTTGCTCGGATCGGAAACTGTCTCACGTAAAGTTATTTTCTGTTCTAGTCGGTTTTTGGATTGACTTCAAATGGAACTTTCAGGTTCGGATCTGGTTGCGTGTCGATGGAAATTACTTTGTCTTGCTCGGATCGGGTTACGGTTCTTTGAAATATTTTTGTCATTTTCAGATCGGGTTCGGGTCGGGTTTCAGGTTGACTTCAAATGGATTTTTCAGGTTCTTGCCGGGTTCATGTCCACGAAGATGATTTTGTCTTGTTGGGATCGGAAACTGTCTCACGTAAAGTTTTTTTCCGGTTCTAGTCGGTTTTCGGATTGACTTCAAATGGAACTTTCAGGTTCGGATCTGGTTGCGTGTCGATGGAAATTATTTTGTCTTGCTCGGATCGGGTTACGGTTCTTTGAAATATTTTTGTCGTTTTCAGATCGGGTTCGGGTCGGGTTTCAAGTTGACTTCAAATGAAATTTTCAGGCTTTTGTCGGGTTCATGTCCACGGAAATTATTTTCTCTTGCTCGGATCCAGTTAGGTGCAATATAAGCTGATAAGAGTATTGAAAGGAAGAGAGGGCGAGGAAACCTCGCACTTGGTGTTGCAGCTACTGGAGAGAGATGCACTGCAACTAATGGCAGGAAAATTGTGCATAACCGGTGCAAGGTAAGACGGTATGTCTTCATTCAAAGGTGTTATCACTGTCAGGAAATAGGGCATACAGCAAGAGTGTGCCAGAATGCAGAGGCCTGCGCTAAATATGGCAAAGGCCACAACATCAGGGATTGTGCCTCAGAAAAAGAAGAGTGTGTTAACTGCAAAAAAATGCATGACTACTACAAGGGGGACCATAGGAAAGCAGGACTATATGAAAAACATCCATCTTACGATCCATCCTGCAGCGTGTATCAGCGAAAGAAACAAGCAGCGCTAGCGTAATTGTCTTATAGAGGTAAAAATTCAAATTAATTCAACAAAATTTACAGACTAACAGATCACAAACCGCTGCTTTTATGAAATTCCTCTCAGACTCGTACTATTCCCTGGTTTGTCTTCAAGATGCATACCTTTATGAAAATAGACCTCTATCACTTCCTCGAACAACACCATGCTATAGTTCAAGCTCTAAAAAAGCCCATATTTTAATCTTAGACCAAAACTTAAAACATAGTCTCTCTTCTAAACACTATAACTCAGTTTTTATAAATTTAGACCTTAGGCCTTTAACCTTAAGCATTGGCAGCCTGTATAGCCCCACGAGTGCTGACTTTGATGAGGATATTGAGAACTGGCTGGCTTCTAAAAATCAGAGCCCATTGCAGTTGGTTCTCGGTGATTTCAACGCTCACAGTCAGCTTTGGGGCTATAGGAGTGAAGACACCAGGGGAAAAGTTCTAATCGATAGAGTCATAGCGTATCAACGAGTTATTCTAAACTCTTCATCCAGTCCGCCAACGTATGAATCGGGGAAGAACCTGGGGAGGCCAGATCTGTCCATCTGCACGCAGGCTATGTTTTCACACATAAAACACTGGGAAGTTATTCCTTCCCTTTTTGGGGACCACTACCCAATAGAAACAGAGCTAAATTTCACAATACCCAAACTACGAAGAAGAAGATTCAAAACAAAAACACCTTTGACACAATTTTCCGAACAACTAACTCGAAAATGCTCACAGATTAACTTTAATGACATAGAAACTACAGACCAGTTTAACGAAGAATACGAAACTTTTAAACAAGAAATATTATTACAAGCCAATAAATCCTTTAAAAAGAAAGCCCCCTTCAAGAAATTAAAAATTTCCTGGTGGTCTCCACAATTGAGGGCCCAAAGAAATAAAGTAGCAGCTCTTTTAAAAAGAGCAAAAAATTCAAACTACGAGTCAAATATAAACCAACAATACAAAAGGGAAAGCGCAATTTATCAAAAGCAGATTTTATCGGAGAAGGAAAAAGCTTGGACAAACCTGTGTCGCAGAGGGACGGATCCTTTTGGTTTAACGAAAAAGTTGGCCTTCCAGCGATTCCAGGACTCACATATCAGTTACCAATTTGATTCTTTGTCACCCACTTCCAGGTCATCAACCCTTTTAAAACTAACGAGAGACATTTTTGGCGATGAAACTCCAAAGCAACTACCACAGCGACTAAACTCGCACGACCAGGCAAAATTCACGAAAAGAGAGTTGCGAAATGTTGTTTTCTCATTCAATATTAACAAGGCGCCAGGACCTGATCAAATTGATCACAGGATGGTCAGGAGCATCTTTTCAAAAATTCCTAATATTCTGTTGTATATGTACAACAGTCTTTTAAAGTTAAACTATTTTCCTGATGACTGGAAATTGGGAGAGCTCGTGTATTTTAGAAAGGAGGGAAAACCCTTGAATGAGAGCTCTTCATATCGCCCCATCACTCTATTACCAATATTCGGAAAAATCTTAGAGAAATTAATTCTAAGACGAATACATCACGCATTAGACAAAACGAATTTCCTATCAGGTAAGCAACACGGCTACACGCAAAATAAATCTACTGAAACGTCTTTGGAGCAAGTGATTTCATTAGTAGAACAACACAAACAAAATAAACAATACACATCACTGGTGTCACTGGATTTCAGAGGAGCATTTGACAACCTCCCTTGGGACCAGGTGATCCTAGCATTGCAAAGACTAGGTATTTCTAAACAACTCATTAATCTTGTCGTTTCCTTCCTTTCGGGTAGGCGAGCTCAGGTGGACTGGATGGCACCATTTTTGTTGTACTACTTTAGTAAGGGTTGCCCACAGGAATCGTGTCTGGGTCCTTTTCTTTGGTTGGTTCTGTTGGAGACTCTGTTGGGGACCTTTGATGTACAGGACTGTGAACTGGTGGCATACGCGGATGACGTGATATTACTGATCTGGGCACAGTCGAGACAGCAACTTGAACAAAAAGGTCAGAAAGCTTTAAAATTTATTCAGAATTGGGCAGAAACCAACAAAATAGAAATTTCACATGAAAAATCCTCATCATTAACTTTTGGCAAATCCAAACACCTTAAGCGGGGCCCCACATTTAAACTTCAAGGTAAATCAATAAAATCAGAAACAACACTAAAATACCTGGGGGTAATATTAGATAAACAATTATCATTTCTCCCACATGTGGCACAAAAGAGAGTAGAAATCGGAAAAATAACTCAAAATCTTTATAAATTTTCATCAATCTCAGGTCGACTCCCTCCGGAATTTTTTAAGATTTGGTACTCGGCAATCTTACAAAGGAAACTGGCCTACGCGTGTGCTGTCTGGTTTCCGCGTATGGCGCAAAATCACGGTCGTCGACATTTGCTCTCGGCACAAAGGAAAGCTTTGTTGCTGATAACGAGAGCATATCGCAATACGTCAACAAACGCCCTGCAGGTCCTCACAGGTCTCCCCCCACTGGATTTGCAGTTTGCGGCGGAGGCGGAGTATTCGGGGACGATTCGTCTCGGCAAGTCAACAGAAAAGGCTTTTGCTCCACTATACTATCCAAAATGCTCAAAATACAAAACATCACCACTAACAAGTGAAATACAAATTTGTGAAATAAACGGCTATGTAGGCAAAATTACAATATACACGGACGGTTCCAAAATGTCCGAAGGCACAGCCTCGGCATTTTGTGTGTACGAAAAAAACGAGCAAATCTATACTTGGAGAGCGAAACTGTCCCAGGATAACTCCGTCTTCCAGCAGAACTCTTCGCGATCTCTTCAGCATTAGAGTGGATAGAGTAGGACAAACATTCTCAATATTTAATCATAACGGATAGCCTATCAAGTTTAAAAGCAATAAACAATTTTGACAATACAAACTATTTAATACTAAAAATTCTTCAACAATTACAAACAACAGTAAAAGACATATACTTCAATTGGACAAAAGGACATTCAGGTGTTGAGGGCAATGAGGCAGCTGACCAACTGGCAAAATCGGCAGTAACGGATGAAACACTAATACATACATTTTTACCATATCCAGCTTCTTCACTAAAATCACAGACAAAGCAGAATCTGTTAAAAAATTGGCAAAAACGCTGGACGGATTCAGACACAGGCCGATATACGAAGGAATTCTTGCCATTGGTTGACCACAAGTATTTCGTAAACAACAGATACTTACACATATTTTTAACAAATCACGGCCCCTTTCAGGAACACTTATACAAAATTAACAAAAGAGACTCCCCACTATGCATTTGTGGCTTGCCGTCAACATCGTTACACTATGTATTATACTGTACATTAACATCGCATTATCATCTCAAAAAACACACACGTATGAATTTAGCAAGTTGGTGGCGGGATGTAAAAGAGAAACCACAACTACTCAACAAGATCATACAATGCATGAGGTTTATAGAAACAAACGAGTACATCTTTTCAAATCCAGAGCCATTCTAGTCCGATTCCATCACTAGGGTGTAGCATGGAGGGAGAAACGGGTTATTAGCGGGTGCCAGAAACTTCTATCACTTTTGAATTTTTATCTTGTGCATCTCTCCAAACTCTTATATGCGCAAATTGTAAATAGTAGGTGTGTTGTAATGTGTTTCTAATTGTGATGTTCAATATAGTGTGCTTAATGTACTGTGAAATCCCTGTAAATCCATGAAAAATGTAAATAATTATGCAATCACATTCAAATGATCCTCATGTAATCACTACACACAGTCATGTAAATAGTAGGTGTTTGATATTGTGTTGTAATGTGTTTCTAATTGTCATGTTAAATATTGTGTGTTAAATGTACTGTGACGTATATATATCCAAGAAAATTGTAAACAATTATGCAATCACATTAGATGAAATGATCCTCATGTAATTACTACATACAGTCATATATCTCGATGTGAAATCTTCGGTTCGCCCAGAAAAATTGGGTAACCAATTGTGATTGTAATTGTAAATCTCACAGTAACCGAAATAAATCTCAGCAGCTTGATCAGGGACCCGGCGCTCCCTCTCAGACTCTGGTTGAGAGTCGGGAGGAGTGGATGTGATACCCTCGGGATTGCACTGACACTCTAAAGCGAAAGCTGAGTTCCCGAGGTGGTCATCGCTGTCATCGCTGTTTCTTCGGAATATTTTTGTCGGATTCAGGTTTGATTCGGTTCAGAATTCGGATTTTTTTGTAATGCAATTTTTAGATTTGGGTCGGGTTTATGGCCACGGAAATTGTTTTCTCTTGCTAGGATCGGGTTCTGATTCTTTGGAATAATTTTATCTGTTTCAGCTTTCGTTCGGGCCATATTTCGTTTTTTTTAAACGAAAGTTTTTGATTCAGATTGGGTTCCGTGTCCACCGAAATTATTTTTGCTTGCTCGGATCGGATAATGCTTCTTTGGAATATTTTTGCCGGGTTCAGATTTGATTCGTGTCAGATTTCGAGGTTTTTCTAATGGAAATTTTAGGTTCGGGCCGGGTTGTGTGCCCACTGAAATTATTTTATCTTGCTCGGATTGGGTTATGGTTTTTGAGGATATTTTTGTCGGATTCAGATTTGGTTAGAATCAAATTTCAGGTTTTTTTCAAATGGAATTGTTAGGTTCGGGACGGATTCATGTCCACGGAAATTATTTTGTCTTGCTCGGATCGGGTTATGATTCTTTAAAATATTTTTATTTGTTTCAGATCTCGTTCGTCTCATACTTCGGGGTTTTTTTCAAACAAAATTTTTAGGTTCGGGTCGAATTGCGTGTCCACGGAAATTATTTTGTCTTGTTCGGATCGGGTTATGCTTCACAGGAAAATTCTTGTCAGGTTCAGATTTGGTTCGATTCAGATATCGGGTTTTTTTCAAACTGAATTTTTAGGTTCGGGTCTGGTTGCTTGTCCACAGAAATTATTTTGGCTTGCTCGGATCGGGTTATGGTTCTTTGGAATATTTTTGCCAGGCTCAGATTTTGTTCGTGTCAGATTTGGAGGTTTTTCTAAAAGAATTTTTAGGTTAGAGTTGGGTTGCGTGTCCACGGAATTTATTTTGTCTTGCTCGGATTAAGTTATGGTACTTTAGATTATTTTTGTCGGTTATCGCATTTGATCCCGGTGAGATTTCAGGTTTTTTTTTTAAATAGAACTTTCACGTTCTGCTGTGGTTACGTGTCGACTGAAATTATTTTGTATTGCTCGGATTGGGAATACGGTCTGTTGTATTATTTTTCGGGTTCGGGTCCCATTATGGGTTAATAAGACTAAAAATATCACGTGATTGAGAAATAAATGGTAATTTTTCAGTCAGCCTAACGCTGTCTGGTTTCTTTGCAACAAGCCTAAAAAACACCAGGCTGATTGTGAAACAAGTGGTCAGTTTTCAATTAGTCCAATTAGCTCTTAGCAGTAAGCCTGGAAACTATCAGGCTAATTGGAAAAATGAGATGATTCTCCAACTAGCCCGGCTCTTTGCAAACAGCCTAAGATCTTTGCAAAGGGTCTGATTTCTCAATTACCCTACGACATACTGATACAAATTTATACAGAATATGTATGTTGCATATCACACACGCTTTATCATCGCCTTCAGTATTTGAGCTTTGGTATCTTCAGTATTTGAGCTTCGGTATCTTCAATGTTTGATCTTCGGCACTCCACATTGAAGACTAGAACAATCATCTCTAATGACTGTACCCTTCACCACCAAGTCATATTCAACGACCTGGTTGCAGACCGAAACATCAATTACGAAAATTTAACTGGATATTTTCCGTTTTCTCTGAAATCAAAAGCACTATTTCCGCGAGTCTCTCTCGGAAAGGGCATTTTTGTTTTTAACGTTCATCGTATAAGTATAAAAGTGAACATCAATTACGAAAATTTAACTGGATATTTTCCGTTTTCTCTGAAATCAAAAGCACTATTTCCGCGAGTCTCTCTCGGAAAGGGCATTTTTGTTTTTAACGTTCATCGTATAAGTATAAAAGTGATATTTTCCCGTTTTTCAGGGAAAAATGTTCGATTTCTAATCTAAATTTTAAAAAAATTCGTTAAAACGTAAAAAATTTATATAAAACCATTCGTATACATATAGAATAATTTTTACAATGTGCAGTGCTAACCTTGCTGAACATGCTTAACCTTGGGTACACGATTGTTCAGAAGTGCCACTGGCATTTTTGTTTATGAATTCCATCTTGCGCCACTTTCTCAAAATAAAAATCTTTGACACATAATTTAACAACAAGTGAAAGAGAAGTAGGCTACAAAGTTTATTTTCTTTAAATAGTGGTATGAAAAGAATATAAAAATAGGCGCCAATGGCTAAATGCATGACGAGTCTCAGCCGTCAAATGCACCCAAGGGGTTAATAATATTTGGAGTGAATCAGACTGCCTCATGGATGTTATCTGTGAGACCAAGGAGCCATATAGAGAAGTTGTGAAGAGCGCAAAGAAAACTGTCATATACACTATGACGCAAAAGTTTAGACAATGAAGAAATTCTTACATACTTTGAAAAATATTTATTCAATTTTCAAATCACTGCTTGAAATTAATGTGCTGTACATATAAACAATATTTATAACAAAGAAAAGTGGAATTGTGCATATTGCAATAAATTAAATGGTAACAAAAATAAACTGCTGTCTCAAAAGTTTAGACACAAATTAAATAAAATCGAAATAAACAATTTTTAAAACCTGGTTGCGCATCCATGCTTATGTATTACGTCATATACACGAGATTGCATGGAAGAAACTAAATCTTGCATAGTTTGTGGATCGATATCGTACCATGCATTCTCAATAGATGTCTTAAGTTCCTTTTCAGAAGAGTATTGTCTAGCGTTGCTATAAACTTTGCGACACATGATGCTCCAAAGGTTTTCTATAGGGTTAAGATCTGGGCTACATGCTGGCAGGTCGAGAACTCTTATATTATGGGAATTAAACCAAGATTTTGAATGTTTTGCAGTGTGAATTGAAGCATTGTCTTGCTGAAATTCCCATTGAGGACCCCCTAGAAGCTCAGCAAATGGCAGTAGGTTTTCTTCTAATGTCTGTGTATAATGCTGTGAAGTTTGACGACCACTGGTGAAGGTCAGAGATACTTGTCCATTATAGCAAAAGGCTGCCCAAACCATCACCGAGCCCCCTCCTTGTCTGCGACTAAAAAAACGTCGAGGTTCCATCCGCAAGTCATGCCAATACGATAAACAACCATCTGGACCATCCAGATTCCACTTTTTTTCATCGCTAAATATGACTGACTGCCATTTCTCTCCACATGATATATGCTTTCGAGCCCACATAAGTCTTTGTAACTTATGATATGGTTTCAGAGCTGGTTTCTTCTGCATTTTGCTATAAACGATTGTTCCTTTTTCCAAAATTCGTATACGAATCGTATCCTTTGATACAGAGAGTCCCGATGAGCTTTGAACTCCACGTACGCTCATTTGTTGAGTACTCGCTAGTCTTTGTATCAGGCGATCCTCTCGTACATTTGTCACACGTGGCCTCCCAGACCGACATTTTGCTTTATATTCGGAACCACTCGATAAAACTCGATAAATAGATTTTTTTGACCTATTAATAATAGCAGAAATTTCAGAAACGCTCTTCCCTTCACCTTTCAACTGCCAAATCCTTGAAACCTCATTCACTTGAATTTCTTTAGCTCTCGGCATGTCGACTATGAAGCGCAATCGTTTGCAGAACTTAAGTACTCCAAATTTGTGACATCATCGATTCTAAATTTGCATATGCCAGCGAATATTCAAAGAAATTTAGAATAGTGTCTAAACTTTTGCGACAAGCACATTTGAATTTTTATGAAAAAAATTAGTATTATAGCAAATAAAACGACTGTCTTTTGTACATAGCATTTTAAATCAGTTTTTGAATATATTTACAGGTTTTTGTAATTCTGACGTCATAATTCTACATTTTAAAGCTGAATGACGTCATTGTCTAAACTTTTGCGTCATAGTGTAGAGCAGTTATAACGAGCGGAAAGAAAAATTTCAGCTTAGTTCCGTATTATGTTTTAAACGTTTCTTGCGCTCATTGTTCACAATTAAGTTATTGTTAGTTTTAATTACCAGGGCAATAATTTTGTCTTATCCTGTATCTTGTATTAGTAAATAAGTGTAATAAGAATAAAATTAAATGAAAAGAAGGATTTTTCCTTCTGAGGTAAAAGTTATAAAAAATGTTGTTACAATGATGCGACATCAAAAAGAAAAAAAAAGTGTTTTTAGCTTTCTGAATATGTATATATTTATTGAAAGGAGTTTGATAAATTACTTAAAACTAAAGAACTAAAGTAAAGTAACTTAAGAGAAGTTTTGATAAAAACTTTTACATTATTTCTCCTTTAATATATTCTGTGAATATAAATGCAAGACTGTATATTTGGATTGACAGTAAGAACCTTGATTAATGAAAGTAGTGAATCGAAAATGACACTTTTTCAAACATTTAATTTTCTAGAAGTTGTCTAGAAGTTTCTATGAAGTTATTTTTAAAATACCTTTAAAATATTTTTTAAAAATTGTTAAGATTTATTTTAATGATGATTAACGAAATTTCCTTCCAATGCTCAACTACCTTGCGATAGAATTATAGATTATAGAACCAGTACTTACTGTATTACAGAATATAAAGGAAGGCCATTTTTGTTTTTACATAAATGTATATATTAACTATGTATTGGACAATTGCACCATGGAATATACATTAAAAACTTTGTATTTAAATTAAATACAACTTTCTAAATGATACATTAACATAAAAAGTGATATTACAAAGGCATTGAAAATCTGCGTTTCGAATCGCTTCCGCAATCGTCATCAGGATTAAAAATCAGATCAAATCAGATCCAATTTTTAATCCTGGTGACAATCGCGGAAGCGATTCGAAACGCAGATTTTTAATGCATTTTTAATATCCCTTTTATGTTATATGCACCATTTAGCAAGTTGTATTTAATTTGTGCGCAAAGTTTTTAAGAATATATATATATATTTTAAACACCCACTAACAACACCAAAAAGCATTTTTATTTCAAATGTATCAATTTTTCATTCAAATAAAATTTTGAAATTTATTAATAGCGATACTTCCGTATAGCCGACGAAATAATTGCCGATAATAGTTAATAGACGAAAATAGGTAATAGACCAAAGATTTCGTTAATTATAGCATTCTTTTTTAATTATGATCATTTCTGTTTAAAAGAGCGGTTCGATTACATGTCTCTTAGATTTCTGTTTTATTTTTATTATTTTATTTTATTTATGAAGTTTTAACTTCGCCATGGAACATCAGCCGGAAACAAATGATGAACTATTTATATTAACTTAAGTGCAAAAAAATCTTTAATAATTGTTTGCACATTACAGAGGTAGATTTAAAAAAAAGCATGCTTTAAAATTATTTTAAAAAATCATAAAAATGAGTAAATTGCGGTAAAATTTCTCAAACAAATTGCATTAGTAAGTAAATTTTCATTTTTATTCGACAGCGTAAAATTTAAAAATGTGCGATGTTCAGAAATTAAAAAAATTGCAGTAAGATAGAAATTTAGTCGTCTGCTATTCTGAGTATCAAAATGACGTCAGCGTTACGGAATGACACGTTTGTACTTTATAATTTAGATACTACTAGATTTAAAAAAATAAGAAGAAATAGAAATCTGTCACACGATACATGCAACATTACGAATATACACATTGAGTTACATAAGGAATGTCAAAAAGTAAATCAGAAATTATATATGGGGCATTCTCACAATCTTCTGACTTTTGGGGAAAAAAATCTGACAAAATTAAACTTGCTAAAATAACATTTTAATCTGATAGGCGAATGCTTTAATGATTCAAAATAAAGAAAAAATGGTCAGCAGCGAAAATTTTTTTATTTAACTGAGGCTTAAGTTAAACTTGCGAATTTAATTTTCCTTACCATTTTACTCCTATAACTTTTTATTTTCTTCTAAATTTTTACTTATAATGAATTTGCATAGTACCCACATGACATTCAAATAAGAAATAATAACAATGTAGTACTTTTAATACATAATTTTTGTATAACATTGTCTTAAAGGGGCGTTACAGAAGGGAAGGTAAGGTAAAAAAAGGGGATGGTATTGGAAAAAAGGGTGAAATGGTAAAAAAGGGACGGCAAGGATGGAACGGTAAGGAAAATTACCACCTATTTTTAGGAAAATCATGTTAAGACTAAGTGATAGCCACAATATTCATTGATTTTTAGAAACAGTTGTTAACATTGGATTAATTTATTTTTTATTTTTTTTTTAATTTACCTCGAAAAGTGCAGGGATAAACCTTGGGGACGATGAGACTACCATTAAAGCCACGATGCTTGAAATTGATATTTAAATGCTGATTTAAATTGTACAGTAAATTTCCTGTCTAAGAATTTTAGACATTATTTCTCTAGCATACTTCTGCATGAGAAAAAACTTGAAAAAAATCCTGTGGCTGCATTTGAAATTATTTTCTGTATAATTTTAGAAGAGGGATGGTAAGGAATCTAAAACCCAGGGACAGAGTTTAAAAAATAATAACAACACTAAAAATGTGTGCAGGTTAATTTTTAGCTACATATTTATATAAAACAATAGCTCCAGTTTCAGAAAAAAATTACATCGAAATATTTTTATTGAAACATTTTTATCCAGAGAGCCCCAAACTTAAAAATCAGCGTCAGGGACACGGGACGGTATAGTGGTTTTCCAGGTATTTGGACCCCCAACATCGTCCAAACCTTATTTATCTGGTTAATATTGTTGCAATCATGCAATGGGATGTTCGCCAGCATATGAAATAAAAAAATCACAAAAAGTGTATTCAATAAAAAATTATTATTCAGGGACTTGAAAGTCAAAAGATTGTGAGAATGCCCCATATACTGGCACTAATTAAACTGCTAAAAATGAAAAAAAAATTAACTGAGGAATGAACAGTACCTCTTTAGTTTTTCTTTGGTCAAAGCATCAACCTTGAGAAAAGACACCATACAAATAACTTTTTTTCTTTTAATTTCACCCCAAACGTTTTGGGATAAGTTGATAATTAAGATTATGAAGGGTGTGTATTGGATATGCATTTTAACTTTCTATTTTAAATGACGAATGTTGTAAAATTGTCGAAAGCTTTGTGCTAAAGGAAACAAAAGTATTTGACAAATCTGAGTGACATATTTCGCAACGTCTTTTGATTCATATGAAAATGATCCGAATCAAAACCCGTTATTTTTAAATTAATGAAAACTTGAACGGAAGCAAAATATTTCATTTTTAACCTGAGCCGGAAAGATAATGGGATCAAAGAAAATATTACGGTTCGATGGCTTACATACAAATTGTAGGTTATAAACATTTTTAATCACTAAGTTGAAAAGAGCTTAGAAGTTCTAAGTTTAAAATTTGAAACTTCATAAAGATTTTCTAAATTATTCTTTATTATCTAAACTTTTTATTGATTTGCAAAAAAAAAAAGAAAAAAAAAAAAGAAAAAAAAAAAAGAAGAATTTTTTTTAGATAAGACATTTAGCTGATAATCTTACATTTAGAAAAAAGGTAGAAGTTATGATAAAAAAGTATTTGCAAATAAGTACGTTATGAACACTTTTTAGAAGATACGTGAACCTACTTAAAAGGTCTTGAAGCAAATTTTTTACTATAGGTCTCAAATGACACCTTTTGTTGCTTTAATTGAATCCATTTTAAGAAGAAAAAAAAGGTTTTGGGGTGCTGAGAGCACTTAAAATTGAGAATCCTGGCGAATAGTACTGTTTGCTCTTGCGACAATTGAGCTGCTATTTTTAATAATAATAAATATATTTTTTACAATGTTTTCAGAAAAAACCTGCTACTTTTGACCTCATGATGCACTGTAAAAAAAACACAAATGTTTCTTAATCTGCGTAAATATAATATAACCACTTACGAAAACACAGGGTGTCGACAAATTATCTTTACAACTTCAAATTTAATTAACTACAGAATGGAACAAGCTGTATCTATTCTGTTTGTTTTCATTTAAAAAAGGGTCTCTGAAAGTTTTGTTTACCACATCAAAGAACCTCTGTCTGTGGCCCCGTTGTTGCGCGTAGGATACCAAAGTGAAAATCTATTTCCTTTCATGTCCGCTCTAGTACCTCTTCAGTAACTGTTGCGTCGGCTTTTGTACGGTTAGTGTAAGGTTGAACATTCAACTGCCTGGCTGCGGTACGAGCAGAATTTGTTGGGCTACGCACAAATGCTTCGCGAACAAGTTCGACATCCTCTTCCCTTGCGCCTGGTCGCCCAGCTCCCTTTTGATGCAGGACAGTGCCAGCTTCCATAAATTTTCTGTGCAATTTGCAGACTGTTGGTCTTGACGGTGGTTCTATTCCATATTTAGTCCTGAAATGTCGTTGGATCTGTGTATCCGATCTTGTTTCTATGAACCATGAAATACACTGCGTTTTCTCGCGTGGAGTAATCATTTTGTGGAAATGTAACGTCGCCTCTTCACCACTTACTCAGTATATTTGAAAAACACAGCAAAGAAAACTTTCAGCGATCCTCTTTTAAATGAAGAAAACAGAACTGAAATATCTTGTTCCATTCTTTAGTTATTTAGATTTGAATTTGTAAAGACAATTTGTGTACTCGCTATGTATTATAACTTATTACAAGTTACCTGCGATTCCGAAATGCGTTCTTTATCTTCAGAAAATTTAATAACTGTATACTTCCGTGATTAAAAGAAGCATTACAAAGTTTCTTTCGCTGGCACGGATTCTCCAGCGTCCACAAGTACTTTTTATACTATATTAATGAGTTTTGTCAAACCGGAATATTGGTTTTTAGGATGCTATCAGTTCTCAATTAAACATTTGCAGCTGCGTAAGTGAATTTATTCATAAAAAGTAAAATAATAATAATAATAATAATAATAATAAATTTAATATTAATGTTAATACTGCTAATTTATCATGTTTGTATGTAAGACACGTTTCTTGAATGTGAAAATGTTTACCTGAGAATTGATAGCATTCGAAAAGCCTATATGCCGCTTAGAGAAAAGTGATTAATACAGTAAAATAACTACTGGAAAACTCTTCCGAAAATAATTTGCACAAAAGAGACTGTTTTTATAAATGCTTCTTTAAATCTCGGAAATATATTTCTTTCTGTAGTTTCTAATGACAATGAACGCATTTCGGAACTGTGGACAAACAGAAGAGATCATTATATATTTTCGTTCATGGTTATATTATACAAGTCTTCCCACACTTCGGTTAACAAGTTCGGAGTAATGGAATCAAGGAAAAAATTGCATGGCTCTAACGGCTTTTAAAACTTCAGCCCAGCAATAACGCTTTACGCTCAGTAGTCATCATTTTGCGTATATGGCACTTCAAGTGAGTAAATAACAAAGTAGTATTCGCGCATGCGTTTATCTAAAACTGTTTGAGTTACTCTTTATTTATGACCTTATACCAACACTCGACAACGCTTACAGTTGATACTACTAAAATTTATATCTGGGACGTTCTTTTATGGGCAATATTTTCATAGATTAAGATTTTTTTCCCTGTTCATAACCAGTGAAAACTTATATCAGTCGACAACCATAAATAATTCCAAGCATACTTTTACAGTTTTGTTTTAAATGTATTAGAAAGTGGGAGTGATGATTAATGTATCTTCTAAGCATTTTTAAAATTCGCTATTATTTATTCTTGTTTTACAACTGGGCTTCAGTTACTATCGTTAAAAATAACCTCCCATTTAAAAATGAGCTTAAATACAAGTGTGTCAGAATTATTTTCGGATAATTCCTCTTGGTAATTTTACTTTACAATTCTCATAACCAGCGAAATTTTATATCAATCGACAATCGTAAATATTTCCAAGAACATATTTACAGTTTTGTTTTAAATGCATTAGAAATTGCGAGTGTTGATTAATGTATCATCTGAGCATTTTTTAAATTCGCTATAACTTATTCTTGTTCTAAAACTCCGCCTGAGTTATTATCGTTAACATTAATCTGCCCTTTTAAAAGTATCTAAAATGCAAGAATTATTTTCAGATAATTAGTTTTGGTAATTTTATTTTACAATTCATAACCAATGTAAACTTATATCAGCCGTCAACCATAGATATTTCCAAGAATATATTTACAGTTTTATTTTAAATATATTAGAAAATGTGACCGCTGATTAATATTTCTTCTGGACATTTTTAAAATTCTCTATTATTTATTCTTGTTTTACAACTCGGCTTGAGTTATTATGGTAAAAAATAATCTCCTATTTTAAAAGGATCTTAAATACAAGTGTCAGAATTATTTTCAGATAATATGTTTTGGTAATTTTATTTTACAATTCATAACCATTAAAATCTTAAATTAGCCGACAACCATAGATATTTGCAAAAAAAAAAAAAAAAAAAAAAAAAAAAAAAACTTTACAGTTTCGTTTTAAATGTATTAGAAAGCGTTAGTGTTTATTAATGTATATTCTGGACATTTTTGAAATTCGCTATTACTTAATCTTGTTTTACAACTCGGCTTGAATTATTATGGTAAAAAATAATCTCTCATTTTAAAAAGATCTTAAATACAAGTGTGTCAGAATTATTTTCAGATAACTAGTTTTGCTAATTTTATTTTACAATTCATAACATGTGAAAATTTTTACAAGTCGACAACCATAAATATTTCCAAAATATCTTTAGTGCTTTTTTTTAATGCAACATGAAGTGATGTGAGTGTTGATTAATGCATCTTCTCGGCGCTTTTAAAATTAGCTATTATTTATTCTTGTTTTACAACTCGGCTTGAGTTATTGTCGTTAAAACAAATCTGCCATTTTAAAAGAATTTTAAATACAAGTGTGTCAGAATTATTTTCAGATAATTAGTTTTGATAATTTTATTTTACAATTCGTTACCAGTAAAAACTTATATCAGCCGACAACCATAAATATTTCAAAGAGTGCGTTTACAGTTTTGTTTTAAATATGTTAGAAAGTGCTAGTGTTGATTAATGTTTCTTCTTGGCCTTTTTGAAAGTCACTACTATTTATTCTTGTATTACAAATCGGCTTCAGTAATTATCGTAAAAGATAATCTCCTATTTTAAAAGGATTTTAAATACAAGTGTGTCAGAATTATTTTGAAATAATTAGCTTTGGTAATTTTATTTTGCAATTCCTAACCAGTTAAAATTTATATGAGTCAACAAATATAAATATTTTCAAGAATACCTTAACAGTTTTGTTTGAAATATTGTAGAAAATTTAAGTATTGATTAATGTATCTGCTGGGCATTTTTAAAATTCGCTATTATTTATTGTTATTTTACAACTCGACTTGAGTTATTATCGTAAAAAATAATCTTCCTTTTTAAAAGGATTTTAAATACCAGTGTATCAGAATTATTTTCAGATAATTAGTTTTGGAAATTTTATTTTACAAGTCTTAACAAGTGAAAACTTTTAACCAGCGTACACCAATAGATATTTCCAAGAATACCTTTACAGTTTTGATTTATATGTATTAGAAAGTGTTAGTGTTCATTAATTTATCTTGTGGGAATTTTTGAAATTCTCTGTAATTTATTCTTGTTTTACAACTCGGCTTGAATTGTTATGGTAAAAAAAAAAAAAAAAAAAAAATCTTACATTATAAAAGCATATTAAATACAAGCGTGTCAGAATTATTTTCAGGTAATTAGTTTTGCTAATTACCATAAATATTTCCAAGAACACTTTTACAGTTTTGTTTAAATGTATAAGAATGTGGGAGTGTTGATTAATGTATCTTCTGGACATTTTTTAAATTGGCTATTACTTATTCTTGTTTTACAACTCGTCTTGAGTTATTATGATAAAAAATAATCTCCCATTTCAGAAAGATCTTAAATACAAGTGTGTCAGAATTATTTTCAGATAATTACTTTTGGTAATTTTATTTTGCAATTCATAACCAGTGAAAATTTATACAAGCCGACAAACATTAATATTTCCAAGAATACTTTTAGAGTTTTGTTTTAAATGCAACAGTGTGAGTGTTGATTGATGTATCTTCTGGGAGTTTTTAAAATTTGCTAATATTTATTCTTGTTTTACAACTGGACTTGAGTTATTATCGTTAACAGAAATTTCCCATTTTAAAAGGATTTTAAATACAAGTGTGTCAGAATTATTTTCAGATAAATAGTTTTGATAATTTATTTTACAATTCATAACCAGTAATAATTTATATAAACCGCATCTGTAAATATTTCGAAGTGTGCGTTATCGTAAAAAGTAATCTCTCATTTTAAAAGTATTTTATATACAAGTGTGTCAGAATTATTTTCAAATAATTAGTTTTGGTAATTTTACTTTGTAGTTCATAACCAGTTAAAACTTATATCAGTCGATAACCATAAATATTTTTAAGAACACCTTTACAGTTTTGTTTGAAATATACTATAATGTTTGAGTGTTGATTAATGAATCTTCTGGACATTTTTAAAATACGCTAATATTTATTCTTGCTAGAATTCGGCTTGAGTTATTATCGTAAAAAAAGCTCCCATTTTAAAAGGATTTTAAATATAAGTGTATGAGAATTATTTTGAGACAATTAGTTTCGGAAACATATTTTATTATTCATAACCAGTGAAAACTTATACCAGCCGACAACCCAAAATATTTCCAAAAATACTTTTACAGTTTTGTTTGAAATGTAGTAGAAAGTTTGAGCGTTGATTAATGTATCTTCTGAGCATTTTTGAAATTCGCTATTATTTGTTCTTGTTTTACTACTCGGCTTGAGTTATTATCGTAAAAATATAATCTCCCGTTTTAAAAGAATTTTAAATACAGAAGTAAATATAAATTCACGTCAGAACATTTCTTCAAAAGCAATACAATTGTATGAGTATACTGAAATTTATAATTATAATTTGAAGAATCTTACCGGTTTTTCTACCTTTTAATTTTTAATTACACCCTTGGATGCTATATTATAATAAATATTCATTATTTTTACTGATACTCTACTTTACAAACGGAAGGTCTTTTCCTGCAGTATTCAAAATTTTAGATTACTGTTACTGAAATATTAAACTAATAATTAAATGGCAATTAAAAAGCAGTAAACCAACGTTTAAAATGCACAAATAATGCGCGAAAAGCAGCAAACAGCTGTTTCGAATCTACAGCGAGATTCTTCTTCAGTGCAAGTGGCTCAGCCTTGCTTTTTCTAGCATGCTGTTCTTTTTTCCCTTTCTTGCACTGAAGAAGAATCTCGCTGTAGATTCGAAACAGCTGTTTGCTGCTTTTCACGCATTATTTGTGCATTTTAAACGTTGGTTTACTGCTTTTTAATTTTCCTGCACAAAGGCTTTAATTGCTATTTTAATGTAAGTGGCAATATTTTATTATGCGTAATAACATGTACACGCTGTAAAAATAAAAAGCCAATGTTTCTTAACCCTTTAATTGTCGCGCCCGTGACTTTCAGTGGCAGTGTAGGCTACTTTTTAAAAATTCAGATTGTTTGATTCCCTCCAGTTTTTTAAAATAATGTAATTGGCTTTATTCTTGCCTCATTTTATCTGCCAATTAAATAAGATGAATCTAAAAATATATTTTAAAAAAGTGGTGTCAATCAAACAATCTAACTTTAAAAAAAAAGTAGCCTCCACTTATCGGGCGCGATGTTTAAGGGGTTAATAGAAGGAAATATAAAATTTACAATAACAATTTCCTATGTTTTCCGAAAAACCATCTTTACCTTTAAAACCCCCAGAAACCAATATATTTCCCATATTTAACCCTTCCGGGACGGGTGATGCATATATATGCATCGTCAAAAGGTGCATGTGGAATTTGTTTTGGCACCATTAATAAATAAACGTAAAATTTGTCTTTTTTAATGAAGCATTCTTTGGTATTTTACAAGTAAAGGGAACTGTTTAAAAAAAATGGTGCCACCCAAAGAAAATTTCTGGACGGGGTGCCGTCCGGAAAGAGTTAAAGAAGAATTTATAAAACAATATTCTTTTTCTGCCCCTAATTTTCGGAAACGTTTCCGAGTAGTTTTATCGTGTATTAATCAATTTTTTTAAACCGAAATATTAGTTTTAGGATGCTATCAATTATTAATTAAACATTTTCATCTACGTAACTTAATTTATACATGCTATGACAATTCCCAATTAAACATTTTCAGCTACATAATTGAATTTATACACGTAAGAGTAAAAAAAAATATATATATTCAATTTAATATTAGTGTTAATGATATTAATTTATCATGTTTGTCTGGAACACACAAAACATGAAAATGCTTATTTGAACATGAAAATGCTTATTTGAGAAATGATCGCATTCAAAAAAACCTATGTTCCAGCTTGAGAAAATTAATTATTAGCCTATAAAAAAACTACACAGAAACGTTTCTGTAAATCAATGGCAGCAAAAGAAAATTTATTTGTATAAATTCTTCTTTAAATCTAGAAAATATATTGTTTTGTGTGTTTTCTAACAATAAAGAATACTTTTCGGAATCACTGACAAGTCATAGGTTATTTTATATTTTTGCTCATGGATATATTGTATATTTGTATTTTAAGAAAAATTTGCTTTTGTGTACATGTGTTGTTCTATTGCGCACAACACATGTACACAAAAACTCATAATGTTTAAATAATATTTATTGGAAAATTTACCTATTAATCTTGCATCGTCAAATTTTTATTCCTTTTTATAGCAGAATTTCTGTTTCTGTATATCCTCCATACAAATTCGTTTATAGTTATGCATGTCGTAAAATCTATAGCACACATAATTACTACTTAAATAATCGATATTATAGCATATGATTAAAATGTACTAAAATCATCACAAAGATCACGACATATTTTTTCTTTTACTTTTAAAAGTTATTATTATTATTTTTTTCATATCTTACTGATACTCAGATTCGTGTCTTATATTATACTATGCTAATTATGTTATAAAATGCATATTATGTCAATTTTATATCTTCATGTTTTTACTGAATTAAAAACATTTTTTATCCCCAACAAATAATAGATTTATTCAGAATTTTTTCACGTTATTCAAAATATTTATGTAGCTATCTGACAGAGCAATTATTGATGCCATCTTCAAAATGGTATCAATTATGATGCTACTATTGAAAAATATTTGTAGTTTTTAGATGATTGCAACTAATTACAACTCTGCAATAAAGAAATTCACGAACAAATGCTTATATTTAATAATAATGCGCCAATATTATCAGTAGAAAACAATTATAAATATTAATAAAGAATTCTACACCAATTTTTTGTTTTTAAGTATTCGAATTAGGCGAAATTGCAAGTCCAAAATTTACATTTAAAAAAAAATATTCAAACGAATATTACATACTTTTATATGGTTATTCTGCAGTAAGCATATTTTGGAAGTGATTTTTTATTTAATTTTCATTGAAATTATTTACTTCGAATCTGCCTACATATTCAATAAAGACATAAATACAATAGTTTATGGATTATTTTTATTCGCAAGATGTCCATAATTTCAATTTCTGCTGCTGACTGAACTAGTTATAATAGCAAAAAGATTTTATCTTTCAGAAAATCAAGTGAAAAAGCAGACATTATTTTAATCGCATTAATTTTAACACCGCTAAATAGTTCTAATTGGAAAAATTTGGGAAGAATTCTGCATTATTAAAATTTGTCAATAAACTTTCAGCCATTCAACCGTTTTCGTAAAAAGGGTTACTGACCGTTATTTGACCATATTATGAATTTATTATGGTTATATCAAATAAATCTACTTTGTCTACTTTAAATGGTCAGGATTGGTTAAATTTACGGCTATATAACCATTATCTATAAAAATAGTCGAATAATTGAACACTGTGATAGAAATGTTTAATACTGTACGCTATTAAAAATCTGCAGCAAACTATCCATCTATTCAATCGTTTTTATATATTTCGGTTACATGACCATATTATTATGATGCTCATTGGTCATTATAGAGATAAATTACGGTTATGTAATCATTTCCTATAGAAACGGTTGAATGACTAGTCAGTTTTTAACAGTGTAGATTACCACAATTGAATAATAACAAATGATGCATGTTTGACTTCAATTTCCCACTTTCCGTTGTATAACAATTGCACACTCAAAAGTTAACAGAAAAAATCCTTTCTTCCGCCTTTTTTTTGGAACAACTAATCCGACTAAACATAACCCGTTCAAAAAAGCTTGAAAAATGCAAAGTTAAATTAAAATAAAAAAATAACTAAATTTGAAGCATTTTTCTTAATTTTCTTGTTATAATTTTCTTTTTAATACATTTCTCTTAATAGGGTATTTCAAAAGAAAAAAAAAAAAAAAAAAAAAAAAAAAAAAAAAAAAAAAAAATTAGTCGGATGTGGCAATCCCAAAACTTTCTTCTATCTCATACATGTTAGTACTTCCTGAAAAATGCAGCGTAGCAGTGATACCGGTTAGATGATTTACACGAAAATCTAATTAGCAACAACATTTGTCAACTTCTAATTGAATCTGAAGTTTGATGAAAATCCATGCATTAGGTTTTGAGATAGAGCTATTGCGGAAATCGTGAAAAATGCAGAATAACAGCACCACATGTTGGGCGATAAGCTGAAGCGTTCTATAAATTTAAAACAACGTTATTAAAAACCAAAATCGAATTAACAATGTACTTTGTATTTCTTTCACTGTCTACAAGTCTTCATGAAGTAAATATATATTTATATATGAATGGAATATGTACGCGTTTAAATTTTGACTGATATGACGACTGATGAATTTTAACAGAGCATAATAACAGTTGCCTCCCACCACCGATAATAAGAAATATATCAACAACAATTTATTAGTAATTAAAAAACCCTACTAAGGAAATATGACACAGTGTTTTACATCAAATAGTTTAAATTGAATGGAAGAAAAGGGCGTAGAGATTCCTTTTTTATGATATAAACAAATTATTTTGATATTTAGAGTCGTACAATTTCATGTTTCATTTCTATATTTTTTCTTCAATTTGTTTATTATTTACTTCTAGCGATTTTATTATGATTGGCGACGAGACAGTGTTACGTTTTCATAACTTCAGACGTACCTTTTAATAGAACAACTATATTTATAAGCGTTTTGGAGATATAGTTACTACAAGACATTGGCTATATAACTATAGCGTAAGGCACTCGGGGGAGGGGGGGGGGTGAAAGATAAACATTTTGGTACCATATTTATTAAAGCCCTTTCAGTCGTTCCCATTTTACCGGCGAATAAAGAATATTGCATTTTGCACTTTTAAAAATAATACCCTCCGTTTCTGGAACTAGTTGGGTAAAAAATAAGCTTCGAAATTTCTTTGTAAATTTAACTTTAGATTATTTACATAATTTTTGCTTTCATCAATAATTAACTTTTTTCATCCGAACGAAATCTTTTTTATGCAATATATGTTTATTATATGTAACATATTGACAAGATATATGCGTAAAAAAAAATATATATATATATATATATATAGTATATATATTATATATAGCCAACCAAGGTGATGTTGTTCCACACCGTGGATAAAGACGAAACATGTAATAAATAAAATCTTTTACATTAAAACTAATTAGTAATGCCAAATTTTGATAGATTACATCAGTAGCTTAAACATAAAGGATTTAATTCAGCTTCTTGCCAATTGAGTTGGAATCACGTCATGTCTTGTTTTGTTTACTATTTCACAGATGTTTTTACAGGGAGAAATTTTTGTTTGGAAAAGTTATTACTACTTGAAGCTGTAAAGGGGAAAATATATTGTTTTTAAATTTCTTTACATGTCTTCTTTACAAATCAATCAGATTTATATGTATTCATTTGATATTTTAAATTCTACATTGATTTTATTCACAATGGGCATTTTGAATACAATTTGGGGCAAAATCGACACAAATTCAGTTTATATATTATATTTAATCTTTCTGAAAATGAAAATATAAAAGCAAACATTTAATGTAGATATAAACCTTGTACTAATATATATATATATTATTATTTTGTACAGGTGCTCGTGAAATAATGCGTGTGCGAATAAATATCCAATAGGTAGATGCAATTATAGAAGTTATATTGAAACGCTTCGAAACGTTATGATAACGCTGAAAGTGGTACAGGTTGTTCTGCAGTATGTATTTATTCAAAGAAAACCACTGAAAAATATTCAGTTGTAATCACTTCTTTAAAAAAAGTTATAAATTCCTAAACAATTACCCTCTTCCCCTCCCATGCTTCTACTAAAAGAATTATTTTTCTGTGCCTGTAGTAAGTGAATATATCTAAAATTTTGTTTTCTTGACAAACTTTAATCTTACCGTCTTATTTGTTAATTGTTTTTTACATGTCTTCAATGATGCTCATTTTTGAAAAACAATTCTTTTTGTTTTTATTTTTATACAGGATTTGTGTTTTTTTATTCTCGAAATGACGTTGTTCTATTATTATGTTTATTATTCTATCATAATAATGGGTTTGTATCGTCTCACAGTGTTTTCAAGGCCTATTTTTAGTTATGAGACAAAGTCACCTAATCCAAGTGTGACTTTGTCCTACTTTTTGAATAATATATATATATATATATATATATATATATATAACTATCTTTAAAAATCCCAAATGTAATTGTATATTTTACAACTGATATCTTGAAACTATTTAAAAAAGAATTAGAAATTGTAATGAAAAGTTCAATATTTTTTGGATCTTTAAAGATAACAAGAGGCAAAAATGAGGCAAAGTCACATCGGTTGACGGTAACAAGAAATATCTCATGGTCTCTTGTATTATTTTTACTGATTATCTATTTCGGAAAACAATCTTCTATTTTCCCGTAGATTCAATATGTTATTTTGAGCGATTCGCTTTACAAATTTTCTTTGGAAACATATTAAACGTGTAAAACCAGAATTGAAGAATTCGGAGCTTCCATAATAAATTATAATAATACAAACTTCTTTTGTTATTTTTACTTTACTGTTGTTATTAGTAAGTGCAAGAAAGTATATTCAGAATAATGATCCATAATTTCCTATCATACATTAACTAAAATTCATGCGCTAACGTTACCTTTTTAAAAGTCGATAGTGATTAGAATAACAACATCAATACATTCCATTTTATAATCATAAGACAAGATAGTTATAGTGTCCCATAGATGAATACTTTTAGAAAGATGACTAAGCCAACGTAGATTAACTTGTAAGGGGAACAGGAAAGTCAAATGGGTCCAAGATTCCTGAATGCATTAACACGACTCTGCTCATTATACAAAGTAATTAGTTGAAACTTTTGAAATTCTAAACGTCTTGCTTTAAAATAAATTAACGCATTTAATTTTAGAAAAGTTGTAAAAATACTCAGAAGTTCGGAATTTCTGTATAATAGAGCAATTATAGTTCATTATAATTATTTACAGTTTCAGTTAAAGGTTTAGGCATATAATTCCCATCAAAATTATATCAAATGCATGAAAATCAGGACAAGAACTTTTCTTTAATAGACGACGTTAAACAATTTAGTAGTGCGGTTGCATGCGGGACTGCCGAAGCTAGAGGAAAAGAAATTATATTAAAAACCATAAGATTAGAGTATTATATTATCGTTTATTTGCTGCACTGAATATATCTAGATCAGCGTTTCCTAAATTATGGGTTATGGCCCACTGGTCTATCGCGGAATGATAAGTCAGGTCTTCAAAAATGTATTATTAATTCAAAAATATATAATTATCTGCTGCAGTAATAAATAAATAAAAAAAAAAAAAAAAAAAAAAAAAAAAAAAAAAAAAAAAACATGTTACAGAGTAAAAATTGAATATTGTGAAAAGATATAGGTAAATATAGGTAAAAGATATAGGTAAAATTTTGTGAAAAGCAAGTGCTTTATTAAGCTTTGTTGAGCAAACGACTTGAAGCTAAAATTTTAAAAGTTGGGGCAAAACAATGCATTATTTACATTCGCTGTAAAATTGTATTTTTCTAAAACATTCAACAATAAATGTATATTTTAGGTAGTAAAATGTTTCGTTAATTTCAGCCTCCACACTAGTATTACTAATTACTGTTCTCCTGTGTGTATGGTTAGTGCCAAAATTCATATTTTAGTTCTGTATAAATTATGTAAAATTATACTTATGTATAAGATGGTTGCGAAACAAAAAACGTCTGGAAACCGTTGGTCTCGAGTAACCATTATACTTACAAAGTTGTAGGCTTTGTAGAAACTGTTCTGTACGTGCATAATTAAGAAATTAATGACAAAACTAAAGTATTTGAGTTTGTTTGAGATAGCGAATAATAATTTTTTCCCTGCCGTGGATCATTGCCCACTAAAACGCTGGGGGCAATACTACTACTATTTTTACTCTACGGGGCTTTGCCTGAGTGCCCTTTTCTAAAAATCGGTTTCCAGATGTGTAACCCTGGCAAAAAGTTTCGTTGAGCCTGAATCTCAGATATCAGGAAATATACTTCAGAAGATTGGCAGGTGCTTTGGGAAGCTTTTCATGAAATTTCAACCAACAGTTCAGATCGACAAGTATTTTTATTCAAACATTTCCACGTAAAAATAAAGCTAATGTTTACCACTTATTAAATGTTAGAAAATTAAAAAAAAAGTAGAAACGGGAGTCTACGTTATTCTATGTACTTTGATTATGCTATAGAGATTCTCAGTTGTCTATGAACATTTAATCAGCATTCGAAACGAAAAAAAATATGTATCTATTTTATGCAAAATATGCTTCATTCTTTGTTTCAGTAGTTTTCTACTTTCATGTGATTCTCGAATATTGATGCAAAAATGCATGAATCACCTCATTCACATAATTTCTTATAATTCCTGTTAAAATTATGGTAGTTATATTTTGATAAAAATACATGATGTGAGAATGATACGTTAATACAAAACTGAATTTAAAAAAAGGTGTAATCATATTCCAGCTCTAATGCTTTGTGGGGCTGTAAAAAAAAGTTTGCGGTACCCGTTAATAATTCGAATTCGTCCCTTTTACTATTGTATTAGAAAACGAACTGGTTGAATAAATAATTATTTTTAAAGGTAATGCACATGTCTTCGAAAATTTTCATCAATATATTAACAGCAACAGCAACAACAACATAAAAAAGAGCATTTATGATTAAAGCTTTTCGTCATATACCAGTTTTTAGCTACTGAGGGTCTCTGATATATCGTCAGCGTATCTACTATATTTAGTTGTAGCACTGCTGAACTTAAGCTCATTTTATATGAATCGCGTTCTCATTATTTATTTATATATTTATTGATAGTTGTTTTAAATTGAAAATTTCACAAAAAATAAAAATTCTGGCGTCATATAATTTGTATCGACTACTCTGTGTCTACGATTTTGAGGCAAGGTATATCGTGGTTCATATGATGAAGCGAGTAGAAAATTAATTAATGTCATTGTGACTAAATGTGACGTGATATCTTGTAATTTTGGTACATTCAGAGTCTATTTGGTATTTTGTTAAATAAATATAAGTTTTACTAAGCAGAAAAAGGTTAAATACTGTGCTTTTAATTCAAAACTAACATATCTGTAGAAATTGAATAGTTGTCTGTAATCTAATGAAATAATGATTGTCGAATTTAGATAATTTTTGTCGCATATTCAGCATTTAAAATCTAAATAAGACGTCTAAAGTACCTAAATGTGACAATGCGATTTACGTCATATTCCGATCTTATTGAAATAATCATTTAATTACTATCATTTTTTAAAATTAGTCATAAAGTTAAAATACATAAAATTGAATGTTGAAACACTTATTAAACTACCTAACATACTAAAAACTTAATTTATTAATAACTTAAATAATAAAAAAATAACTTTGATATGCAAAATATAAAATAATCACAATTAAATAATGAATATTTCATAATTCTTATTATAAAAACTTTTACCTTTGACTATATATAAAAGGAGAAGTAACAAATGAAAGGCCAATATAGCATAATTTTTTTCAAAGCAATATTTATTACTGTACTGTTACTGTTTCAAATAATATTTTGCTTTTCAATTAACCTTTAACTAATTTTTACTTTTTATCTTCTATGTAGGCCTCAATATTTATCTTTTTCATTTCTGGAAGGCATGGATTTAGATAAGTTTGAGTTTTAGACTTCTGCTTATATCTTCTGCTTATGCTACACCTTTAACTCCAGATTGTTTTAGCGACATGCTTCGAATTTTTATTGAATTCTGTTTTTATAACGCTATTTTTACTCTTTTAAGCTTTGGTGGTTCTTTCTCTTCTGTATTCTGTTTATTATGTTATTGTCTATATTATTCTTTCTGTTTTTGCTCTTTCACTTCGCTCTTTCCTTTTATTTTTCATATTTGCTTCACATTTAATCATCCTGCAAGGATGAATCCTACTACTTCTCACTTTTTGGCTGTTTTTTTTTATTTGTTGGTGAAGCTGTTTTTAACAAGTATCTTTCAGAAGCTTGATTTCTATCAGCTTCAGAATATGTATTTGGGAGTATGATTCTGTTTGCACCCCAGGCTATTCTTGAATAGAACCTGATCTGTTTTTACCCGTTAGTTTGTTAAAAGATAAATGCACCCATTGTTTGCAAAGCTTCAAAATCTACGCCACTTCTATTTCTATCCAATATTAAATTTGTTTGCGCAGGTACTTCACACATTATGAAGAATTTATATTACTATCTTCATCGTTCACAGTTTGAAAAGTTTTGTTGGATTAACAGTTATCATTAGCTGCTAAGTACTCACTAGCCATCGTTATTAAGTCATCGTTAACGTCAAAATCGGAAGAAGGATTAACCTTCTTTAGCAGTATCATCATTAATAGTTGATTCTTTAACATGGAAATCATTGGTAAAATCGATTTATTGTCAGGAAATATGCCAATTCATAAGTCATGGCTTAAATCTCGCCAACCAAGTTATTTGTGAGTATGCCTCGTCTTGAAGTTTCTTATTTATGTAATTCATATTTCTGAATTTACTATTTTGTACAGCGCTGCAAGGCATTGAGGATTCAATGATGATTTTGGAAAAGCAGACACAACTGAATGAAAATATGATTGATTTTTTTAAAACAATTTCAAATTTATGAGATTTTCTAATCTAAACAAGAATTTTCAGACCTTCAGTCATATAAAAGTATTGAATAATCCAGCGATCATATATCTTTATTTTGTACTTAAATGTACGCCGTTACTATTACGTCGTATTTTTTATAAAAAAAATATTACTTGTATTTTGCTATTGCATAAAGTGTCCCGCGATAGGCTGACCCCTGATCAGGTCATATGCTGTACAGCACATCAGGGCCCATAGTCATGAAAGCAGGCCTGAGCAGTCTAGGCCATGATCCTTAATGGATTGCGCGCAAAGCGCCACAAGTTCAGCATAGTATTTTATTATTTTGATCATTTGGAACACACATTTATGTACCCAGCCAAAGAAAATCACTAATGCATGATTATTTGGGGATTCTCAATTCATAACTTCGAGAAAGAATAACTACTCAGATTTTCTGTTCAAAACATCATTTTAACGCATATAAAAATGCCACATAAATTTACCTCAGTAAATCTCTTAAGAGCCTCTTACGTATTCGATGGATCCAATTTGTAGCTAAAAATTCTTTATAATTCTTATCTTATTCCTATCTTTATAAAAGTCGGGCATGAAAATGCGTAGAATATTACGGAATAATTATAATTTGAAAATGTGCCCTCTTTTCTCATTTACACTTACTCTAGATGAAACAGATGTTCGAAGCCTTGACGTGCATACGGTTGCTATTTGATCTTAAAAAAAATAAAAAAATAAATAAATAAATAAATAGAGAAATATCCTGTCGTGATGTCTGTTGCAGGATTATTCTTGCATTTAAGGAGACATGGGAGTCACTTGATAATGAGTGACGTGTATTGTGATGGGAACAGCTTTTTAAAAAAGATTAAAATGCAATGAAATGCTTCAGGTTACAAATTTAGTATGTTTTATTATATTAAACTCATATACAATTTTTGCGTTAAAATTTTAGGTAAAAGAGCACTATCGCATTTATGGATGGTCAAATTTAGACACAATGACCTTATTCTAGAAATTAGTGTTGAATTTTAAAGAAATAAAGATGTTGGTACTTCAAAGTTCTTAAGAACTACTATGTTTGTAGAGAGAATAAGATAGCCCTCTTCTTTAGTAAAACTAACTAACTATATATATCAGGAATACAATATTCAGTTATAAATGAGGATATAACTATTCAATCAAAATATGCTAATATATCTCCTCCATCATATTTTATATACCTTAGTTTTGCTTTATTAATATGTATTTTGTAATAAAACGATTGTTTGAAAAAAGATTTTCTTTTGGAAACATCACTTGATGCTATCTTTTTCTTGTTTAATAAAAAAATACATTTTTAATTTCAAAAGTATGCATTAAAATTCTACTAAAGAGAAGAAACACGACTAAATAAATTATTTTCTAAATGAAATTTTACTTGTTCGGGGAGTCTCTCGAATTTAATTACACCAAAAGATACTTTTTAAAGAATTAAATTCCCATTTGCTAGAGTAATTAGTTGAAACTGATTTATTTTTCAATCCCCGGTAGTATGTTTTAAAATGGCTAATAACGTCTAGTTTTACTAAAGAGAAAAAATATTTAGGGTTTACACGTGTTTGAAATAAAAGTGTATAATTTTTATTATAGGACAGAGAAACTTTATTTCGATGTAATCTGCAATTAAACCCAAATAACAGCATAAACTATTTTAATTGCTACTTAATATCGAATATAAACTATTAAAAACTCTGTAAAATTGATAAAGGTTTTAATTTGCTTCTTAGGGAACAAGTTAAAATTCATTGTAAAAAACGAAAAATTGATAAAGACGAATCCGTTGAACGTCTTTGTAAAATGTACACAGTAAAAAGAACAGTGTTTTTAAATGTAGGAAAATACAGGGTGCGTAAGGTATTTGAGAAGAAATCAACGCCTGATTTCAAATAGGAATATACACTAGATATACAGTATTTTTTTATTTTAACTTTAATACTGGATGACATCATTCATTGAAACCACTGCTAACCGTAATAACCACCTCTACTCGCTGTCAAAACTGACTGCAGGAAATGATCAGGTGAGTGTTGGGAACATTTGCCACTGCATGCACAATGGCTGCCTTGTAAGCCGCAACATCTCTGTGTGGATGACTATTGGAGTCCATCTCAACTACGCCACATACGTAATTGGAAATTCGGTTAATACCTGGGTAGCTAGGAGGTAACAAGTTGAGGATGGCATCCTCATGAATGCTTTAGCAATTCATTTTTGGTTTGTATAGGCCGTATGGGATAGTGCAAAGTCGTGTTAAAAAACGTACGGCCTCCCACAAGTTACAGAAGTAATTTAGTGCTTTAACACCTAGGTATAAGCAACGGCCTTGACTCTGGCACCTTGATGAAAGAAATGTGGATGCATCAGCTCGTCTTCGCTTCTCAGGACCCCCCAGAATAATCAGTGAAGCTGGGCATTTTATGCACGTGTCTGTCAGCCCCTCTTCGGCGATTTTACACCGTCGCCGTTCTTTTTGCGGTTAATTTTCTTGACCTAGGCAAATTTTTTCTCATTTGAAAGAATCAAGAGAATTCCTGGCTCCTCTTGATGTTTCAGTTTGTTAAGGAGGCGCTTGTCTATAATCAGGCAGTTGTTCCTGGTTATCTTGGGCAAGAAGTGTGCTCTTCTCATCGCATACGACCTCTAATGAAGGTTCTCATGAATCACATATCAGATTGTGGCCCCATCAACCTGTATCTCCCAGCGAGTGCGTTTATCGACTTTGTAGAATTTTCATCGACTTGACAAACGAATTCTGGTGTTTTGATCATTTCATTTTGCTGACAATGTCGTTTCCTATATGAGATGTTTGCTACATGAAGCCTTGCAGCCTTCAGTTCTCTCCTTACATTAAAGAAAAGCGACCGGGTAAGTTTCAAGAATGTGGCATTCTCTAAATCGATGTGTTCTTCAGCCAATGAGCCAATGGCAGCTTGCCTCTTCATTTCCTCAGTTACTGTAGGTTCTGACATATTTACATGTAGTAGGAAAATATTTATAACTATGATATACAAAGTGATATTTCACCTATAACGTTTGTTCTCAAATACCTGCCGCATCCTGTATGATATAACCACGGGCAGAAATATACAATTTTTTTTTTTCGTGTAACACAAGATTCCAAAAAAATTTTCTTTATCTTTAGAAAACTCAGAAACGAATATATTTTCGAGAGTTGAAGAAGAATTTATAAAAACGGTTTCTTTTGCTGCCACTGATTTTCGGAATTTTTTCCAAGTAGTTTTTTTTTATTGTGTATTAAATAGTTTTCTCAACATGGAATATAGATTTCCTGATGTAGGCTTCTCAAGTGAACATTTCAAGTTCAATAAATATATTTTACAGATAAATACGATAAATAAACAGCATTAACATTAACGGTACTTAAGTATTATCGGAGTCAAGTCAGATACAATCGCGCCGACCAAAGCACCAATTATACTAATTACAGTAACCATAATTTTTTGACAACTATATAGTGTAGCATATTACCTAATAATAGCTATAATGTAATAATAATAATAATACATGTAATTTATTTAATTATTATTGTTTATAATTTTTTGTTATTTAAGTATTGCGTTATTTATTTCCAGTGTCACTTCTTAATGTTAATTTAACATAGGAAAGCCTATGGACTTCATAACGTTTTCATTTTTTCTCTTCCCACCTTTTTGTCCCTGATGCCACAATTTTTTTTGACTAATTCTAATGATATTATAAGTTTAAAGTGTAAAAATGATTGCCTGACGCCAGGGTCAAAACGGATTATAAAATGCCTTTCCATATGGGTGAATTATAACCCAGAGAGTATAGTGGGCTAATTTTTATTTACATTACTCAAATATTTTTCTTAATAATTCCAAATTTCGCTTTTTTCATTGAGAATTAACGGACATTTTCCCTATAATATTTAAAGCTTTTTCTTCATTATTGCAAATAATTCAAAAGCCGTAATAATAACTTATCTTATTTTAGTTGAAAGATTTCCATGTGAAAAATTAAACTGAAATAGTTTTTTTTTAGAGATGAATATGGCGTCATAGGGGAAATAAATTTTCAGAATAAGTTTTTGGTTTGGTCAAGTTTAGGTTTAATTAAAAAGTTTCAAATGGATAGCTATTTTTATGCAGGTAGCGAACTTAGTAAGGAATTACATAACTTAAATTATAAAATGATTTTTTTTTTCCAAGATGGGAACTATTTATATCCTAAGTTAAACTTAGGTAATAATTTCTCTTGTGTTTACATCACCCCTTGGGAGGAAAAAAGGTAAAAAAACTTAAGTAAAACCTTTTTTTTTTTTTTTTTTTTTTTTTTTTAACAGTATCACAGCTATAATATTGTTAAATAATAGCACTAAGGATTCAACACAATTTATTTTTGCCTTTATAGCGTTCCTGAGTGGGAAATAGGGTACCTAAATTTAAGTGAAATAAATTTTTTACGTTTTAGTTCTAGATTTTTTACGTTCAGATTGGAAGTTTTTGTTCAAACTACAGCAACCTGCATTACTGCAGTGGTGATCTATTTTGAATTATACATTGGTAAACTGCATCACCAATTGTCATGCAACACCGCATACATCAAATCCTAATGGTGATACCACCCATTAATTTTGAAATGAGTTCGTCTGAAGGCAATAGCTATAAAAAACTTGACACATTAAAGAAAAACATATTTTGAAGAACAAATTACAGGGGTCGCATTCTATAGGGAAAGTTTTATTGTTCCTACCACTATTTTGAAAATAATATCTTCATCGCACCTTTCTTTAGAATATGTTAAATAAAATTATGATGAAAGTAACTCATTAAGGATTCTGGTAGGAACAATAAAAATTTCTCTACATAATGTGACCCTTGAAATTAAAAAACAAAATTTATTTCCTGCATTGTTTAAGCCCAAGAAGGGACATATATTAAGATATTTCATTCAATTAGTTCTACATTTAATGTTAAATTTTTGTAACAAATAAGTTAACCCAATGAAGATTAAAAAATAAAATAAAATTCATACAATATGATATTTAAGACCCCCTAAAATATTAGATTCCGTTCAAATGAAATCGAAATAAATCTTAGACTTCTTCCATTTTTAATTGAAAACATTTGTATTGCAGATTTTGTATTATGTTTATGACGATTGTACATAAAATGATAATGCATGCAAAATACAAAACTTTAAAAAAAATCTAAGTTTTATTTCGATTTCATTTGAACGGAATCTAATTTTTTAGGGTGTTTTAAGTATCATATTGTATGAATTTTATTTTTATTTTTGTAGTCTTCAATTGGATTAACTTATTAACATTAAATGTAGAACTAATTGAATGAAATATCTTAATATCTGTTTCTTCTTGGGCTTAAACAATGCAGGAAATTAATTTTTTTTAATTTAATCTTCAAATTATGTTTTTGTTTAATTTATTTATTAAAGTTCACTTATTATATTTTATGAATTATTTATCTGGGAGCACGGCAGTGCGTCCGCCAAGTTCGCACAAGCCGTAAGATACCTTTTCCTGAACCATTACGGCATACTTTTCACCCCCTAATAACGTCGTTTTAGGGAGAGATATAGAAATTTTTCTTTTATACGCGTGTTCGTATGGTCAAATTGAACTAAGGTTCCACGATTTTATGTTTCTATATTTAGTAGTTTTCGAAATATTGAATTCCGAAAAAGCGCTTTTTTGTCACTGACTCACTTCGCATCATCAAATAGCTAAGGTACTTCTAAAAGTCGTAGAATCATGAAATTTCACAAGTAAGTCGGGTTTGTAGCACAATTAACAAGAAAAATCTGAAAACACAGAATTTCCTCCTCTAAACCCTTCAAATAAGGGGTGTTCATTTGGCCGTAAACAATTCCTTAACACATTCAATTGTGCCAATGTTCGCCAAAACTCGATTACAGAGTTTTGAAGGGGGTCACATGATTTCAAGCTCAATAACATTTAATTTATATGCTTTTCCAAAGATGCTTGTTAAATAGAAAAAATGAATATACCTAAAAATTTTAATCAGTATAGATTATGATATATTTACGATATTAAAACAATAAAACATTAAAAAATATATAACCGCAATTCTGTGCGTTTACGATATAGTAGCCTTGGCGAAATACAGAAAATAGCCTTGACGAGAAAAGAAATTTGATAATAACCTATTTTCTGGCAACCTATTTACTGTGTCATATACACAAGCAATTTTTCCCATATGTATGCAATTTATTTAATGTAAGGAACGCGTTTATTTATTTTTATATACCAACATAAAAAATTTGTATATAAAAAATAATATTTTATACATGTATAAATAAAATGTTTATATGTATATAAATAACATAAAAGTTCATCAGGTTTGTTTTCATAGTTGTTTATATCATTTGGCAACATATCTCAGTTTCTGAGGTCCGAATTGCGCCAAGAATTTAAAAACATGCCAAGGTCCCTATAGTGGAAAAATATCCTAATTCCATATGAAAGTGTAAAAATCTCCTTTTAATTAAATGAAATGTGTAACTAATAAACTGTCTTTAACGATGTGCGACAGATACGGCGTCCGAAGTTCGCTGCTAATGTTATTATATTGTATTATTAGCCTATTTACTGTTAATTTATTGTTAATTTTAAATCTGTAAAAGAAAGATTATAGTTATAGATAAGATATGTTGGTCGCCAAAACCCGATTACAGAAAATTAGTTTTAGTTATAAACGTGTTACATGATTTCAAGCTGAATGAATTTTTATATGCTTTTACAAAAATCTTAATAAGGCAAATCTTTCAGTTTATCTGTCCATCTTTTACTCCCTTAAAAAATTTTATTAAAGACCGGGAGGCGTCTGCACAGATCATCACCTCATCGAGTTGACGACTGAAATTTTAGGATTAGTTAAATATCGATTAGCGTATTGAAATGTAACTGGTCTGCCAAGTCACATCTTTGTGGAAACCACCTACAGACTCGATTTTACGGGTTAATTGGTGGATTTTCCATTGTGTTTTCGTGCACCCATTCCTCTATGTTTTCAAACTTTTGGATGTAGGAAAATACAATAGTAAACCTATCAGTTAACCACTAAACTTAGGTCTTCAGGTGGCTTCTACCAAGATATGACTTAACATATTAATACATGGAAATTATTCCAGAGGGAAATATTCGCCTTGGATACAATATTTCAAATGAAAATCAAATTTCTAAGTAATTGCTTAAAAGGCACAAATGCCAACATAGTGAAAAAGATTCCAAGCCGGGACTCGAACCCGGGCCATCAGTATAGCGCACTGACGTTCTACCGACTAAACCACTTGGAACGATACCCAGCAAGGAAAATTTCTCACTATTATATGTTGGCAAGGCTACAAACGCAGCACAAGATGGAATATTTACCATGAGCCTCCAACCTGGGGCAAACACGGAATATAATTAAATCCAGCATCGATAGAAACTATATTAATACATGGAAATTATTCCAGAGGGAAATATTCGCCTTGGATACAATATTTCAAATGAAAATGAAATTTCTAAGTAGTTGCTTAAAAGGCGCAAAGGCCAACATAGTGAAAAAGATTCCAAGCCGGGACTCGAACCCGAGCCATCAGTATAGCGCACTGACGTTCTACCGACTAAACCACTTGGAACGATACCCAGCAAGGATTATTTCTCACTATTATATGTTGGCAAGGCTACAAACGCAGCACAAGATGGAATATTTACCGTGAGCCTCCAACCTGGGGCAAACACGGAATATAATTAAATCCAGCATCGATAGAAACTATATTAATACATGGAAATTATTCCAGAAGGAAATATTCGCCTTGGATACAATATTTCAAATGAAAATCAAATTTCTAAGTAATTGCTTTATTGAAAGTATTGAATTTTTGAAATATTGTATCCAAGGCGAATATTTCCCTCTGGAATAATTTCCATGTATTAATATAGTTTCTATCGATGCTGAATTTAATTATATTCCGTGTTTGCCCCAGGTTGGAGGCTCACGGTAAATAGGCTTAGATGCCGTATGTTCCCTCCGCCGTTGTTGTTTTGAAATGTTTGGCGATTTTTTGTTGGCGTGTTGGCGTGTTGACGGTGGTTATGGATATGGCAACCTCGATATGTTGAATGTCGTGTGACGTGTTTTTGTGACGTGTCGTTCTGGCAACCGAGAAGTTAATGTTGGAATATTGTGAATGTATTTTGATATCGTATTGTATAGTTCTGCCTTTTTATTTTTATGTGAAATTTATTGAATGTATTTGATTAACTATGTTTTCTGTAGTCAGTTTAAATGCTGTTGTTGAAATAATTAGGAAATATGAGGAAATTTTGACAAGAAAAGAAGGTTGGTTTATAGTTTGTGAATACGTATTGATAAGCCTATTTAGGAAAATATCGGCGATAATATTTCGAGCTGGATCTTTCAAGAAAGCAGATGTTTGTTAAGGTTCGTTGATAATTTTATGTATTTTACTGCTTTTGAGTTTTTTACATTTTGTGATTGCTAGAAAGCGAGAATTGCTGAATTTTGAGAATTCTATATCGCGAGAAATACTGAATTCGGCGATGTTTTTTTTTCGGAAAATGTGCGCGAAGCGTACATAAAAAGATTGCTGGTTGCCATTTTAGCGAATTTCGTTTTTTATGTGTATTTTTGCTTTAAAAGTTTTTTATATTTTGAGATTGCTAGAAAGCGAAAACTGCTGAATTTTGAGAATGCTATATCGTGAGAAATGCTGAATTCGGCGATGTTTTTTTTCGGAAAATATGCGCGAAGCGCACATACAACGATTACTGGTTGCCATTTTAGCGAATTTTGTTTTTTATGTGTATTTTTGCTTTAAAAGTTTTTATATTATGAGATTGCTAGAAAGCGAAAACTGCTGAATTTTGAGAATGCTACACCTCTCGAAGTGTTGAATGCAGTGATGTTTTTTTTCGGAAAATGTGCGCGAAACGCACATACAAGGATTACTGGTTGCCATTTTAGCGAATTTTGTTTATTATTTACATTTTATTTTCGTTAAGCCAAACATGCGTATAAACCGGTGCTTGGCGACATTTACTACTTGGCGGAAAAAGGGTTTTCACGCCAAGAAAATTCCAAGATGGCGGCCGGGGGGAACTTATGACATCTGTTCCGGTAAATATTCCATCTTGTGCTGCGTTTGTAGCCTTGCCAACATATAATAGTGAGAAATTTTCCTTGCTGGGTATCGTTCCAAGTGGTTTAGTCGGTAGAACGTCAGTGCGCTATACTGAGCCCGGGTTCGAGTCCCGGCTTGGAATCTTTTTCGCTATGTTGGCCTTTGCGCCTTTTAAGCAATTACTTAGAAATTTGATTTTCATTTGAAATATTGTATCCAAGGCGAATATTTCCCTCTGGAATAATTTACATGTATTAATATAGTTTCTATCGATGCTGGATTTAATTATATTCCGTGTTTGCCCCAGGTTGGAGGCTCACGGTAAATATTCCATCTTGTGCTGCGTTTGTAGCCTTGCCAACATATAATAGTGAAAAATTTTCCTTGCTGGGTATCGTTCCAAGTGGTTTAGTCGGTAGAACGTCAGTGCGCTATACTGATGGCCCGGGTTCGAGTTCCGGCTTGGAATCTTTTTCCACTATGTTGGCCTTTGCGCCTTTTAAGCAATTACTTAGAAATTTGATTTTCATTTGAAATATGACTTAACAGACCAGTTGCATTTAAATATGCCAATGTAGTTTTAACTAATCCTAAAATTTCAGCTGTAAACTCGATGAGGTGATGGTGTGTGCAGACGTCTCCCGGTCTATTATAAATGTCGGAATTCTAATTTCAGTAGCACTCTGGTCAATCTGGCAATTATCCCTACTATTTATGGAACACTATTCCTTTAAGTGCGTTTTAGTGATGTTAATGAACTTATGCATATGCATCATACATATTATAAAAATGCATATAATACGTAATACATTAGCATCATACATATTATAGGTATGTGTATAATACATAATACATATGCATCATTATGACGTCAGAATAAACAAACATTTTTTGTCGCCAAATTTGAGAATTGACATGATATATTACCAAATTTGGCGAAACTTTGCTAAATGTCGCCAAGTTTGGCAAATATTTGAAGCTAGTGGCTATTTTTCAATGAGTTAATTATTAATGCAAGCCATCTATTTTTATTTTTCCGCATATCATCTGAATAGATAAATGATATAACGTACTAATATTTCCAAAGTGCTAATAGTTTCGTCACTGACCAAAACCTCTGCTATTGTTATTATATTGTATTGTTAGAATATTTACCGTGACTATGTTGTTAATCTTTACACCACTAAAACTTCTGTATTATATAAAGAGAATTTATGGAAACTATTAAAGCATTGAAACTGCCAGTTCTTCTTATGATTAATATAATTCTATAATATGTAACCTGTTAATCGATATGTACGTTAGAATATCTTCTATAATCCGGTTCCTCGCATTTTAGTTTTCAGGTTTCGAATAAAATTAGCTAAAATCTTAAAACGATGGCATACTGACTATTTCTTCAACACGATCAGGTGAGAAGAATGATAGATTTTCAAATGGATCATGGCAGTGAGCCGGTAGACCTTCTATTCTTCCGTAATCGAGTCTATTGAAAAGGTTAACGTGAAACAAAAAGATATTAGCATCAATATGGTTTAATGCAAATGCAGATATTGTCAAAGGATTTCATAAGAACCATTTCACTTGTTCACTCCACCATTTCACTCACCCAGTCGTATCAGTTAAAATGCAACAATTGGCAGTGAGCCCAATTAGAAAAGATTACTTTATAGGTTTAAAAATTTCCGCATTAGAGAACGAATCGTAACTGGTAAGGAAACATGCATAAGTGAGTTAAGAGATATTTGTCACGAAAGATGAAATACATAACAACACGAAATATACGATGTGCTTCCATGATCGTAAAGAGTTCTTGATTTCTCTATCAAAAGCTTCCGACTTGGCGAAAGAATGGGCAAGTAAATTAAATTAGGAATAACAGTAACATGATGCAACGTTTAACATGGAATTAATTCGGTAAATAGTGCTTGCTAGAGACGGCTAGTACTTTAATATGAAAAGAAATAAAGTATAAATTTGTAAAGCTCAATAAAATAAATTTAGGTATTTTTATGTTAGCCGGTCGCAAGTGGCAAATCGCCAAATACTGTTCCCAACTCCATTGTTCATATTGCATTAATTTCATTTAAAGATATATACTTTTCAGTCATCTCATTTAAAAAAGATGCACTTCCCTCATTTTATTTAATAGAATATTTAACATAGAAATAAATAAATAAATAAATAAGAAATAATAACATAAACCAAAATATTTTTTTTGAAAACCAAAGCATTGTTTCTAATTAAAACATGTGAAAAATGAAAACTGCTATTGGCGAAAAAACAAAAGGCTAATGAGGAGATTTGCTCCCGGCTAACATAAAAGTACCGAAATTTAAGTTTTTTCATATTAATATAGTTTAGAATAACAAACTTGAAAAAACATACAAAAAGTAATGATATCCAAACAAAAAGTTTTCGGTAAAAAAAAAAAAAAAAAAAGCGCCAAGTTCTCCTTAATGTTTCGGCCAGAAAAAGTAGTGATATCTGAAGTTCGCACAAGTTAAAAGCCAAACATCCCAAATCTTTCATTGAAAATGGCTTCCTGCGACTTGGCCGTTAATGCCTTCTGGAGAGTTTTTCAAATTTTCAAATATGTACAAATAAGTTACATGCCAACTACATTTTTTGATTATTTTAGGCATTTTGTGGCACAGAGTACAGAAATAAAATACACATTTGAAAAAAGCATTTAAACAACTTCAGTCTATTTAAATGCTTAGAAGTAAAAAATAACAAAATACTTGTATTCAGGAGATAATATCCCTAATTGCTAAAACATAATTAGTATCAGCTTTTAACAGTTTATAAATCGAATACCTCTTAATGTATGCAAACAAACTATAATAAATGTTCAAAGGAAAAAAATCTCTTTCGTCAATACACAAGATTTCAATATTATACAATAAAATATAATGTAACATATTGCGAGATTTGAAGTAAATAAATTTGTTTTATTTCTTGGGTTGTACGTTAATAACTTTAGCTTTAGACCGTACAAAATAGCAATTAAACCACAAGTGGACTAAATCAGGGGTGTCCAACTGTGGCCCGCCGGATACCACTAAAATTTTAAAGAAATAGTCGACAAGTTGAATCGCAGCAATTCGACGATTAGATAAGGCAAAGATAACTGTAAAAGTTTAGTGGTATCCGGCGGGCCACAGTTGGACACCCCTGGACTAAATGATCTATAATCAAAACTAATGTTTGTTGAAACTGAATGGTAGTTATCAGAAATCTTTTACTTATAATGTCTTTATGTGAATTTGTCACTTTGCATTCTAATATTACTTTTAATATTTAAATAATTCATAAATGCGTAATTTCCAATCATTAATTTTGAAATGCTGTAGAAGGCATTAACGGCCAAGTCGCAGGAAGCCATTTTCAATGAAAGATTTGGGATGTTTGGCTTTTAACTTGTGCGAACTTCAGATATCACTACTTTTTCTGGCCGAAACATTAAAGAGAACTTGGCGCTTTTTTTTTTTTTTTTTTTTTTTTTTTTTTTTACCGAAAACTTTTTGTTTGGATTTAATTATCTTTTTATTATTTACAATTTTTAACAATGTTATTATTTCATACTGTTAAATTACTGCTTTGAACGTGATTGGTAACGATAAACAAGATTGCCAATGGCAACCATTTTTGGTGATCTGTCACCTAGCCCGGATAATACGTAAGTACCATATTAACATTAAGATTAAAATTATTATTACTTCATTACTTCTGCATGTTTAGATACATTTACGCTGTTATAAATACTAGGGGATCGTACCCGGGCTTCCCGGGTTAAAAAATATAGCTGAAATCATTTTTTTAAATTGAAAACTAATAAATTTTTATATGCAATAAATTTTTTAGCTTGACCACTTACATTAAAAGAGCATTTTTCATATGGAAAATACGAATTATACAATCAAATAATTTTTTTGAAATTTATCAAAAGCGATATTTTTTTATTAGCCGCATGCTAAGAGCTGTTTGCCAAGATTTTACTACTTATGGCATCCTTTTATATTCTGATCATTTCAGAGCTTATACATGTCTGGTAAATTTGTGTTCTATTTATATTATTTTATTTAATTATACATAGGGAAGTTTTTTTTAATGGAAATTAGCCGTAAGAAAATGAACTCTTTATTTTGTTTTAACGGCAAACGGATTAATCTTTCGTAATCGAGCTCCGATATACATAAATTAAAAAATATTTCATGTTTTAAAATTGTTTTTAAAACCATAGACAATCAGTAAACTGAGATGAACTTTGCAACCAATTCCATTTAAAAAAAATCCTATTTGGTGATCTAAAAATTTAAATTGTACGTTTACAAATATGTTAGATTTGTGTTTTTTTAATATTATTTTTTTATTTGTTTATAAAAGAAGTATTAATTTCGTTAATTTGTCTTTCACAAATATGTTAGATTGGTGGGTTTTTTAATATTATTATTTTATTTGTTTATAAAGGAAGTATTAATTTCGTTATGCAAAAATAGTCAGAAACAAATGCTGAAAAATGTTTGTTGCTTTATGTGCAAAATGTTTATTATTATTATGTATTTAAACCGGCACGTGATAAGATAAACTTTAAAAAAAATCATGCTTAAAAATTATTTTAGAAAATATAATACATCAGTCAATGAATACAGTTTTTAAACAAATTGCATTTGAAAGTAAATTTTTTTTTCCGTACGCGATGAAAATTGAAAATGTACGATGGTCTGAAGATTGAAAAATTGCTGTAGCGAAAATTTCAAGACTGAAATTTCATCGTGAAGTGTTGCCATTCGCAAAATGACGTCAGCGTTACGCACAGATACGTTTGTTCTTTATAAAATAGATACATAATCAGTAAAATATAATAGATCAGTTATTAGGCTGTGGTTATCAACTGAGGCTCTTATGCTTAGATTTCCGGAATGAAAGCAACAATTTTCACCTTCTCAAAATTTGAATACGCACTTCTCCTATCCATAGTCATCATTTAAAAAAAAAAAATGTTTGATCATTTAAGAATAATTTTAACTCAAAACACGATTGTCAGCAACATCTTTTATGTGAACAGACACACTCTTTACTTGAGATTCTAATCTCAATTTCGGAGAGTAAAAATTTCCGTAATTTATGTTTTTTAGACGCATTTGTGTTAAAAGGCTTAGTTTTATCTATGAAAATGATCGTTTGCTTTTAAATATGACTTCAATTTCACTTAAATAAGCATTTCGCCTAGTGTCTGAAAATTAGTATCAGTACACATGCAGAAGGAAAAACAATACAGAAAATTTATGAGGAAAAATGCGCGTTTTCAAAAGCAGTATGTCATTTTCCGTTATTATGCCCCTAATATAATATTCTGCTCCTAATGGGATTTTGCGCCACTAAACATACAACAATTTTTATCAACAATTTTGAATTTTTATCAGAAAATAGCATGAATAAAGTTAAAAATACCTCATTATTTCTCTCTTGTCTGCAACAATGAAAGCTATCTAATTTTCATCCTTTTGAAGAAATTTCATAAAATGCTTTTAAAATTAAAATATAAAAGTGGGGATATTTAAAAAACAAAACAAAACAAACAAACAACAACAAAAAAAAACAGATAATGCGACCACATCTACAAAGGAAGAGCTTTCAGTTAAAAAAAATAATAAGTAAAATTGGTTCAGCAGAAAGATCAGGGCAGATGACTAAAAAACACACTTGTGTTTTAAATATATAGATTATATAAAATTAGGAAAAATTAAATTAAGCAAATTACGTTATTTTTATAAAATTATAGTAGAATGTCCTAAAGAATTACATTAAAATTTTATTATTCGAGAGAATTTTCGACAAAAACTTCAGGAACATGATATTATTTTAAACCACGAATTATTTGTTTGCTTTTCTAACTCGGCGAAGCAAATCCATCCAGACATGTCACCTCTCTTTTATAAAGACACTCTACATTTTTGTAAAACATTGCATTTTATCAGTGTGTAATTTCGATTACATTATTTTCAAAAGTGAAGCGTTTTCACCTGTGAAGAATTTCGAAGCAGCTGGGCTGTGAAAATGACGCACTTCTACAAAACATAATTCAGGATTAACAATCAAAATACACGCTTTTTTATAAAATGACGTCATTTGCATCCACTAAAGCAATCCACTTCTACAACCCAGTCTTAAACTTCGTCTATAGAAAAGTGTGCATATGACGTCATTATCACGGAATAACAGACAACATTCTTGACATAGCCCATATTTTATTTTCGACTATTTTTTCAGACTTTATTAGAAAATGGCAATAAAAAGATACAGTATCTCCTATTTTCGACTGTTTTCCGTTTACTTTCAATGACTTTCAATAGAAATGCGGTACTTTTGTTGCCACGATAAGAAAAATGGTATTAAAAACTGCAAAAAAATTAATATCTCAATTATTATGTATTGAAACTGGCACGTGATAAGAAATTATGCTTAAAAATTATTTTAGAAAATATAATACACCAGTCAATTAATATACAGTTTTTGAACAAATTGCATTTGAAAATAAATTTTTTTCCTGAGCGACGAAAATTGAAAATGTACGATGGTCAGAAGATTAAAAAATTTCAATAGCGAAAATTTCAAGACCGAAATTTGATCGTGAAGTGTCGCCATTCGCAAAATGACGGCAGCGTTACGCACAGATACGTTTGTTCTTTATAATATAGATACTTAATCAGTAAAATATAATAAAGATCAATTATTAAGATGTGGTTATCAATTGAGGCTCTTATGCTTGGTGTTCCGGAATAAAAAACAGCAATTTTCACCTTCGAAAAATTTGCATACGCACTTCTCATATCCATAGTCATCATTTAAAAAAAAAATTGTATTTTGTTGATCATTTAAAAATAATTTTAACTCAAAACTTGAAGTCAGGATTGTCAGTAACATCTTTTATGTGAACAGATGCACTCTTTACTCCAGATTCTAATCTCAATTCCGGAGAGTAAAAATTTCCGTAATTTATGTTTTTTAGACGCATTTGTGTTAAAATGTTTAGTTTTATCTAAGAAAATGATCGCTTTCTTTTAAATATGACTTCATTTTCACTTAAATATGCATTTCACTTAGTGTCTGAAACTTAGTTTCAGCACACATGCAGAAGGAAAAACGATATAGAAAATTTATGAGGAAAAATACGTGTTTTCAAAAGCAGCATGTCATTTTTCGTTATTATGCCCCTAATATAATTTTCAGCTCCTAATCGGATTTTGCGACAATAAACTCTATACAACAATTTTTATCAACCGTTTTGAATTTTTATCAGAAAATAGCACGAATAAAGATAAAAATATCTCTATCTCTCTTGTCTGCAATAATGAAAGCTATCTAATTTTCACCATTTTGAAAAAAAATCATAAAATGCTTTTAAAATTAAAATATAAAAGTGGGGATATTTAAAAAAAAACAGATAGTGCGATTACATCTACAAAGGAAGAGGTTTCAGTTAAAAAAAATAATAGTAAAATTGGTTCAGCAGAAAGATTAGGGCAGATGACTAAAAAACACACCTGTGTTTTAAATATATAGATTATATAAAATTAGGAAAAATTAAATTAAGCAAATTATGTTATTTTGATAAAATTATAGTAGAATGTCCTAAAGAATAGCATTAAAATTTTATTATTCGAGAGAATTTTGGACAAAAACTTCAGGAACATGATATTATTTTAAACCATGAATTATTTGTTTGCTTGTCTAATTCGGCGAAGCAAATCCATCCAGGCGAGAATCATCAATTTCTGTAATATAAATCGCTATTATTTCCATGCCACCTCTCTTTTATAAAGACACTCTAAATTTTTGTAAAACATTGCGTTTTATCAGTGTGGGATTTCGATTACATTATTTTCAAAAGTGAAGCTTTTTCACCTGTGAAGAATTTCAAAGCAGGGCCTGTGAAAATGACGCACTTCTACAAAACATAATTCAGGTTTAAGAATTAAAATACACGCTTTTTTATAAAATGACGTCATTTGCATCCGCTAAAGCAATCCACTTTTACAATCCAGTTTTAAACTTCGCCTATCGTAAAGTATGCATATGACGTCTTTATCATGGAATAAGAGGCAATATTCTTGACATAAACCATAATTCAATTACAACTTTTTTTTTCAGGTTTTATGAGAAAATGGAAAGAAAAAGATACAGTATCTCCTATATTCGACTATTTTCCGTTTACTTTCAATGACTTTCAGTAGAAATGGGGTACTTTTGTTGCCATGATAAGAAAAATGGTATTAAAAACTACAAAAAATTAATATCTCTAAAATAAATTGAGATGCAGCTTTCAAACAAATAGCATTTAAAAAAGCATTTTTTTCCTTATACGACGGTGTAAAAATTTAAAATGTGCGATGTTTAGAAGTTTAAAAATTTGCAGTAGGGAAAATTGCAAAACCAAAATTTTATTTCAAATTTCAAAGTGTTGCCATTCGCAAAATGACGTATGCGTTACGCACAGATATGTTTATCCTTTATAATATAGATTTAATTCAGAATTGATGGTATTCAAAGAACCTATAACTCGGTTTTAGAAAACTTATTAATACTGTATAAAACTACTCGGAAACGTTTCCAAAAAATCACTGGCAGAAAAATACTTTCTTTTATCTAAATACATGTTTATGTATCGAATAATCGATTAAGTATCGACATGTTTAAGTATTTATGAGGTTTTTAAAGACATAAAATCATTTTCAGAGTCATTGGTAGCTCGAATTACGTAATTGTACATTTTTGTTAGTGGTTATATTATATTTTCCTAGATTATGAAATGTTTTATATTTTTTTACAGTATACACAAATTCAATTTTTTTATAAATTATTATGTTTAACAATAAAAACTTTAACTTTCCTAAGATTTAATTTTCATAGTACTTTTAGGCTGATTTAACATTCATAATACATTTAGATTGATTTAATATTTATAATACTTCATGAATTCCGAGATGAAGTGCTACTCTTGTTATAGAAGTTTGTGCTAGAATTTGACAACCTGACTAATGCGATATTAAATAGTATAAGCAACTTGAAAAGCATAATTTTAAATTGTACATTTAATCTGATAATACATATCTATATATTTAATTTTACACTAAACTTAATACGGGTGATTACCCAAGTTAGAAGATTATTATTTGAATAAATATAAACAGTATTAGAAATAAAATCTTAACACAATAAAATGTAAAGTAAACTTTGATGCAAGAAATAGTAAAAGGTATAATAATAGTCTAAGCTCTAATAGCTTAGAGTTGGGAGCTCATTTCTTCAGAAAGGCATGATTTCAAACATATTTAAAGTCTTTTTTACTTCTTTTGGTCCCAAATGGGATATGTTTATGGAGAATGTATTGAAAACTGGTGAGCGATTTTTTTAATCCTATTATTTTTAAATGCAAAGTTTATGATTTTGGTTTAATATGATGGAAGACTATGGAACAACCCAATTGTAAGTTACTGTAACAGTGACGATCTATAAATGAATATTATATAGCACAATTGCCACTGATATTCACTGTGCTCTCAGAAAAGAGAAAAAATAAGACAAGGCAAAAAAAATTCGCTGGGCAGACTTTTGCAATAACAATTTTATAAAACGTAAAAAAAAAAAAAAAAAAAAAAAAAAAAAAAAAAAAAAAAAAAAAAAAACTGATAAGATAACTTTGAAAATGCCTGGAACAGCCGAGACTCTTTCTTTTGCCTTCTCCAAGTTTATTAGCATCATAGTTCAACAAATCTCTACTACACTGTTGTGTTGCACCAGTTCTCAATCACACCCTAGTTTTAATTAACCTGTCTGGCACTAGATATTTTAAAACTCAATCCTTCAGAAAAATGCATTAAAATAGATTTATGTATTTTAAGGGACTTTCTTAAGGAAACGCCTAAATTCTTGTTTACAACTTGTGAAAATTCTGAAGTCTTCGCATCTTCAAACACAGTCATCCCAGTACTTAGCGTACTAAACACAGATATTTTGAAATTCAATTCTTTAAAAAATGTAGTAAAATAGATTTATGCCTTCTAAGGGACTTTCTGAAGAAAACACCATTTAAATTCTTGTTTACAATCTGTGAAAATTCCGAAGTCTTTACATCTTCAAACACTGTCATCCCAATATGAAGCATACTAAACACAGGTATGAGAAAATAAGAACCGAAAATTGTGGGTTGGAACTAGGGTTGCCAGTTTTATCTTAAAAAAAAAAAAAAAAGACATAAGATTTCGATTGACTTTGTTAGTTTTGGTTTTATCGCGCTATCGTCCTTTTTCATACCATACTAAACTATTTTGATTGTGCCAGTAATGTTTTAGGTAACGAATTTGTTTAAAAAGAGGTTATTAATTAATCGATTTAATCATTATTTTTCAATTGTGTATTACATTATTTTATTAACACTGATTGACTAATTTTGCAGTGATATATCCCATTACAGTCCAAGAGCCTACAGCACAAAAACCTATGTTATCAAGCACAAGAAAAAAAAAACATTATTTTATGGAAGAGTAGAAGTAGGAGAATCTAATGATCCATGTCTGTCGGAAGTGAAGTGATGCATAAGCCAAAAATTAATACCACTAGTGGTTGACTCGCAGGTTTATCATTGTATTTGTCCTACAAACAAAGGTAGGAAAACATGGAGGACTAGGAGCAGTAAAACACAATGATAAACTTACGAGTCAACCACTGGTGGTATTAATTTTTGGCTTATGCACTACTTCACTTTCGGCAGACATGGATCATTAGATTCCTCTACTTCTACTCTTCCAAAAAATAATGGTTTTTATCTTGTGATTGATAACATAGGTTTTTGTGCTGTCGGCTCTTGGACTATTATAAATGAAAAAGTCCTTCCGGCCAGTGCCGGGAGGAAGAGGTAGCTTTCATAATCCTTATTTAAAAAAAGCCAACTTATATCATGCAAGCACACGAAGCTCAATTTAGTGGAAACCGAATATAGGAGATTCAATACTAAATTTTATCAATATAATGAATGAGAATTTCGCGAAATTAGTCAGCTTTATCCAAGCTGCTTTTCTTTAAAGAACTTATATTTGGTTGCCAAATTCGGCAATTTCTTAAAGTGCCTGTCATTTTAAGACAACATGGTGGATGAGGCTAAGCAGTGAACTTGGTCGAGACCTTAGTAATTGCTGTGCACATGCTCACTCACATCGGAATCGGTTAATATATAGGAGTGCTGTCGCATGCAAAAAATCAGATTTTTCAAAATGTCACCCACAATAGAAATTGAAACTGCTATATCTGAGCCATTTTTTAAGGTAAAGACAAACAAAAAATGCTCCTGAATCCTTATATCAAGATCAAATACTTAAGAAAGAAACCTTTTTCAATTTCTAATTTTTTTGCACCACACTTTAAATATATATATATTTTTTTATTTAATGGCCGCCATTTTGAAACAAGATGGCTGATGAATCTGGCCAGCGAACTTGGTCGAGGTGTTGATGTATACTATCCACATGCCTTCTTACATCGAAATAGGCGAATACGTGTGTTATCGCGTGACAAATACAAGATCGTTTCAAAATGTTAGCCATGCTAGAAATTCAAAGTGCTATAAATCAACCATTTTTTAAGATATCAACAAAAGAACAAATTTTCAGAAACAAAAACTGCTCCGGAATCTTTGTATCAAGGCCAAACACATAAAAAAAATCTTTTTCATTTTCCAATTTTTTAATACCTCATTTTGAATTTTTAATTTAATTTTTTTTAATGGCAACCCTTTTGAAACAAGATGGCGAATGAAGCTGGCCAACGAACTCAGTCGAGACATTGGTATGTACTATGTACAGACCAAGTTACATCCAAATAGGTTCATAAATACGCCTGTTATCGCGTGACAAAATCAGGTCGTTTTAAAATGTCAGCCACAAGAGAAATTCAAAATGCTATTACTCAGCCATTTTTTTTTAGATATAGACGAAAGAAAAACTGTTCCGGAATCTTTGTATTAAGGTCAAACACATAAAAAAAAATCTTTTTCATTTTCCAAATTTTTGGTATCTCATTTAAATTTTTTAATTTTTTTAAATGGCCGCCATTTTGAAACAAGATGGCGGATGAAGCTGGCCAACGAACTCGGTCGAGATATTTGTATGTACTATGTACACACCAAGGTACATCCAAGTCGGTTCATAAATACGCCTGTTATTACGTGAGAAAAATCAGGACGTTTCAAAATGTCAGCCACGCTAGAAATTCAAAATGCTATAACTCAGCCATTTCTTAAGATATAGACGAAACAAAAACTGCTCCCGAATCTTTTTATCAAGGTCAAACACATAAGAAGAAAATATTTTTTCAATTTTCAATTTTTGGTACCACATTTCAAATTTAAATTTTTCTTAAAAATTTAAATGGCCGCCATTTTTAAACAAGATGGCGGGTGAAGCTGGCCAACGAACCCGGTCGAGACATTGGTATGTACTATGTATAAACGAAGTTACATCCAAATCGGTTCATAAATACGCCTTTTATCGCGTGACAAAATTCAGGACGTTTCAAAATGTCAGCCACGCTAGAAATTCATAATGCTATAATTCAGCCATTTTTTTAAGATATAGACGAAATAAAAACTGCTCCGAAATCTTTGTATAAAGGTCAAATACATAAGAAAAAAATATTTTTCCATTTTCAATTTTTTGGTACCACATTTCAAATTTTAAATTTTTTAAAAATTTTTAAATGGCCGCCATTTTGAAACAAAATGGCGGATGAAGCTGTCCAACGAACTCGGTCGAGAGATTGGTATGTACTATGTACACACCGAATTACATCCAAATCGGTTCATAAATACGCCTTTTATCGCGTGACAAAATTCAGGACGTTTCAAAATGTCAGCCACGCTAGAAATTCAAAATGCTATAATTCAGCCATTTTTTAAGATATAGACGAAAGAAAAACTGCTCCGGAATCTTTGTATAAAGGTCAAATACATAAGAAAAAAATAGTTTTCCATTTTTAATTTTTTGGTACCACATTTCAAGTTTTAAATTTTTTTAAAAATTTTAAATGGCCGCCATTTTGAAACAAAACGGCGGATGAAGCTGGCCAACGAACTCGGTCGAGACATTGGTATGTACTATGTACACACCGAATTACATCGAAATCGGTTAATAATTACGGGAGTTACAGTGTGACATAGGTCAGATATATATATATATATATATATATATATATATATATCAATTTTGAACGGAGGGTGGTTTTGGGGTCTGGGGGTCATGATCGATGAAAATATACCAAAATTTTTTGAAATCGCTTTCCTCCGAACGGCTGCAATAGGTAGCTTTTTTGTAAAGAAAGCTACCTAAAATTAGTTGAACTATAAGAACAAAATTAGTCAAAATATTCTAGTATTCAATGATGATCATGAACACTTTAGTAGCGGTCACCCTAAAAAAATAAATGTTTGTATTTAAGCATAAAGGGCGATACTAAATCAAACAAAATATTAAAATTTAAAATACAGATATACTAAATTAAAAATTTTATAATGTAGATACTTATAGTCTATAATAATGTCAAGATCAGAAGATCTAATTCTACCGTTTTTACATTTGATGCCCATGTGCATTACTATTTTTCGGTAAAAGGAATGAAATTTTGAAACAAACTGAAAAAGAAAAAAATTCTTGAAACTATCAGAAGTAAGAAAAGTGGTAGAAAAACGGAAGAAATCGACGAACGGAACAAATTTAAACGCACCCCGTAGGATAAGCCCAAAAATGGCTTAAAAACGCATAACTTATGTGAAAAACGTACAATCAGGCAACCCTAGTTAGAACTTACAATTCTTGAACATTACACGGGGAATAGATGCTTGGGGATTTTTCAGAAATTTTATTTATTGAGTTTTCGGTTTTTACATAAAAAAATCAAACTTTTGTATTAATACAGCCAATACGCATGCATGCAAGGAATAAACGGAATTCCTCTCCCTTTTTCGGACTTCCGGGAAGAATTAACAGAAAAAAAGAACTTTTTTTTTAGCAAAGCAATAATGGCAACTTTGGCAACGATTAATTATTAAATGAAGCACGAGATGCCATTTCGCTGCCATCGAAATACTCAAATCCAGAGGATACGAGTTGTGACGTCATCATCATGTAAAATATATTCTAAATGTTTGTTAACACATTTAACAAACATATAGTGCTTCAATCAACTTAAAAATAATATTAAAAAAAGAGAACATTTCTTCCCGAATTTAATTCTAAATATAATATTAATATTTTACATCCAACAATTAAATTATGCCTTATTAAAAGTATGTCTAACATGTAATAATTTTTATCCTCTATTATTTTATAAACGTTAAAGCACCAACAATTATTTCATGACGATGAAATATCCCTTCAATTAAGTTTAAATTTCCGAGTTTAAAGTTTAAATTTCTGTATAAGAAATTTAATAAGCCGCATTTGAAGAAGTATGTATCTTTATTTTAAACTCGCCATCTACACAGTGCTCGCTGGCCGAGAAATTAAGATGCTAGATTCGAAACGCGCGGTCCCAGGTAGAATGCCAAGTGGATCCAAGGAAGAAAGAAAGACGTATTTTTTTAAAAGAACTTTTCTTTTCAGATTACGGAAAGTTTCTGTCCTAGAATGGGAAAAAGAACGAACATTTCTTCAATTCTAGGATATATACCGGTAGCAGTGCTGCCAGTAATATTTTCATGAATTGAAGAAAGTATTTCTAAAAGTGTATTTACTTTGAATAATATAAACAAATACTCATTAGAAGAGAAAACAAGAAAGAAAAATCATGCGTCAAGCATAGATTATAAAACACTTCCCAACACATTCAGAATAATGTAACAAAACTTCATAGTTTAATAAGTTAAAATATTATGTCTCATTCAACCATATGGAAAGTCATAACACATTTGAAAATCCAATTTCAGCTGTTCCCATCTACAATCGGAAAATTATCCGAATACTTTGAGCAGCACTGTATATGATTAAAACAGTTAAATTTAAAAGCGCAAGCCGAAATTGAAAACGCACTTCAGCAGTTATTACTCAAAGACAGTATTATAACCGATTTCTTTTGTATGTCCCTGTAAATAAACGACAAATGCCATGAATACCCTATTCCGTCGTAATAATCTTGTAGTGAAATTCAGTGAGTTGTATCAGTTTCAATACATTTGAAACAGCGTAATGTCATTAAAATACTCTGCAAACCATTTTCCCCCATACACCATAATGTAATGGAATTCTTTTGGGTAGCCCTGTAAATGAAATATTAATCCCAAATACTTCATATGCAAACCAAACATGGTAATTGACCCTAAATATGGATTATCAATTGTATGAAAATCCGAGCATATTTACGGGAGTTAGAGCGTGGATAGACGGCCATACGGACAGACGGCCATACGGACAGATGGCCATACGGACTGACGGCCATACGGAAAGCCAAATCGAATGCATAAACACTTTTCAAATTTGTTAGAAAGTGTTAAAAAAGAAATTTTTTTAGCAAAGCAATAATGGCAACTTTGGCAACGATTAATTGTTAAATGAAGAACGAGATGTCTCGCTGCCATCGAAATACTCAAATCCAGAGGACGCGAGTTGTGACGTCATCGCTAATCGACCGACTTCTCACTAGTGTTGGAATTCACACCGGAAAATTTTGAATAGCAATTTTCTTTTATTTCATTTGTGGAATATCTATCACCTTATAAAACAATAATAACTATTTAAACTTACTGGTAGAATTAGGAGTCCCATAATGCGGAATGACACAGTGTTGCTGCATCTGGTTGGGGATTCCAAATTCTCACCAATAAGTTTAAATAGTTATTATTGTTTTATACGGTGATAGATATTCTATAAATAAAATAAAAGAAAATTGCTATTCAAAATTTTCCGGCGTGAATTCCAACACTAGTCAGAAGTCGGTCGATTAGTGCTGACGTCACAACTGGTGTCTTCTGTCCTTGAGTATTTCGATAGCAGCGGGTGTCTCTGTTGTTCAGTTTATAAATTTGTAAAAGGATAAATTTTTGATGCGCAGTCGTTTCGCACGACCAAGTGTTATTTATTAATGGAAAATTGCATTTGTTTATTTTCAAACGGTTGAATTTTTTTTATTTTTATGATATGAATTCAGTCTATTAATGTTCACTCATAAATAAGCCTATTTTTATGTTTTTTTATTTTTTAAAAACATATTGTATGGAAATATTTTGATTTGAAGATAATATTAATATCATGTTGAATGTTTGCAAAATAATGCGGTTGTAACAAAATGGTGAAATGGGAGTAAAAGGGTAAAACGCCGAACAAAGTAAGGGTAAAAAGATCAAGTGGGCGTTTCACCTTGACGTTTTTTTAATAGAATAAGTGCACTGTGACGTGTTTGCCTTATACATTTTTACCCAATAATTTCATTTCCTACATTTTAAACATTTATTGAAATAAAATGTAAACTAATTGTAATGCAAAGTCAAAATAAGCTATTTTTTATAATTTACTTTAAATAACTTATTTCATTTAAATAATTTCATCAAGTAAGTTTTTCATCTCACTAGTCAGTGTAAAATTGTTTGACAATTTACCCACCTTCTCTCCAAAAATAAATAATTTTGAAACATGCGTGTGGATTAAATTTGCAATAAATAGGCCATGCTTCACTTTTTTAAAGTGTGTTCACGATGAAACAAGAGCTCATATTGAATGCTTTTTAGGTGCTTTCGTAATTATATAAATAATTAGCACTTATAGTCGTTGTTCTGTCTGTCCGTTCGTGCGTCCGTTCATCCGTCCGCATATAACAGAGCAAAAACTACCCAAACGAATGGTTTGAAATTTTAAATGTATAATTGTTGCAAAATTTTGTCGAGTCATTTCAAATTTTATTAAAATTAGATGTATAGTTTAATTACAGGGACAGTCAAAAGTTTTCCGTTACATTACTGCCAACGGTAAAAAAATATTTGCAGCTCATTTTAATGATGTTACAGCCTTTCGAACAGAATGAAATTGATATGCACTTATGAAGTGCACTAAAATATACGTTCAGTGCAATATTTATAAAACTAGTTAGAGTACAAACGCACCTCATTTGCCACATTTGACGTGCAATTTCCAACTTTTTATGAATAATAAATACTTTTTCTTTTATTAACAATGACTACAAATGAGACTTCCTGTTTTATTTTGAGGAAAATGGTGAATAATTACGAAAGACACAGCTGTAGAGGAAAATATGATCAAACAGTATAAGCGACGCTCTTCAAGATCTCAAGAATGGCCGAAAATATCAAACTACTGGGAAAAAAAAACTTATGGCACCGCAAAGAAAACAATACAGCAACATCGAAACAGTGAAGTCAGAAAACCTGGGACACTACAGTTAGGACATCATCGGACTGTTAGCTAGCTTTCATTACAAAAAGCTACCTATTCCAGTCGTTCGGAGGAAAGCGATTTAAAAAAACTTTGTTTATTTTCATCGATCATGACCCCCAGACCCCGAAATCACCATCCGTTCAAAAATTGATATATATATAGTATATATATCTGATCTTTGTCACACTATAACTCTCGTATTTATAAACCGATTTGGATGTAACTCAATGTGTACATAGTACATACCAATGTCTCGACCGAGTTCGTTGGCCAGCTTCATCCGCCATCTTGTTTCAAAATGGCGGCCATTTAAGGATTTTTAAAAAAATTTAAATTTGAAATGTGGTTCCAAGAAATTGAAAATGGAAAAATATTTTTTTCTTATGTATTTGACCTTGACACAGAGATTCGGAGCAGTTTGTGTTTTGTCTATATCTTAAAAAATGGCTGAGTTAGAGCACTTTGAATTTCTAGCGTAGCTGACATTTGAATCGTCCTGATTTTTGTCACGCGATAACAGGCGTATTTATGAACCGATTTGTATGTACCTTGGTGTATACATAATACGTACCAATGTCTTGACCGAGTTCGTTGGCCAGCTTCATCCACCATTTTGTTTCAAAATGGCGGCCATTTAAAATTTTTTTAAAAAATTAAATTTGAAATGTGGTTCCAAGAAATTCAAAATGGAAAAATATTTTTTTCGTATGTATTTGACCTTCATACAAAGATTCCGGAGCAGTTTTTGTTTTGTCTATATCTTAAAAAATGGCTGAGTTATAGCACTTTGAATTTCTAGCGTAGCTGACATTTGAATCGTCCTGATTTTTGTCACGCGATAACAGGCGTATTTATGAACCGATTTGTATGTACCTTCGTATATACATAGTACATACCAATGTCTCGACCGAGTTCGTTGGCCAGCTTCATCTGCCATCTTGTTTCAAAATGGCGGCCATTTAAAAATTTTTTTAATTTAAAATTTGAAAAGTGGTACCAAAAAATTGAAAATGGAAAAATATTTTTTTCTTATGTATTTGACCTTCATACAAATATTTCGGAGCAGTTTTTGATTTGTCTATATCTTAAAAAATGGCTGAGTTATAGCACTTTGAATTTCTAGCGTAGCTGACATCTGAAACGTTCTGATTTTTGTCACGCGATAACAAGCGTATTTATGAACCGATTTGGATGTACCTTGGTGTATACATAATACGTACCAATGTCTCGATCGAGTTCTTTGGACAGCTTCATCCGCCATCTTGTTTCAAAATGGCGGCCATTTAAGGATTTTTAAAAAAATCAAAATTTGAAATGTGGTTCCAAGAAATTGAAAATGGAAAAATATTTTTTTCTTATGTATTTGACCTTGATACAAAGATTCCGGAGCAGTGTTTGTTTTGTCTATATCTTAAAAAATGGTTGAGTTATAGCACTTTGAATTTCTAGCGTAGCTGACATTTTGAAACGTCCTGATATTTGTCACTCGATAACAGGCGTATTTATGAACCGATGTGGATGTACCTTCCTGTGTACATAGTACATACCAATGTCTCGACAGAGTTCGCTGGCCAGCTTCCCCCGCCATCTTGTTTCAAAATAGCGGCCATTTAAAAAAAAGTTAAAAATTTAAAATTTAAAATAAGGTACCAAAAAATTGTAAAATGAAAAAGATTTTTTCTCTTATGTGTTTGGCTTTAACACAAAGATTCCGAAACAGCTTTTGTTTCGTCTATATCTAAAAAAATGGCTGAGTTATAGCATTTTGAATTTCTATTGTGGCTGACATTTTGAAACGACCTGATTTTTGTCACACGATAACAAGCGTATTTATGAACCGATATGGATGTACCTTCGTGCGTACATAATACATACCAATGTCTCGACCGAGTTCGTTGGCCAGCTTCATCCGCCATCTTGTTTCAAAATGGCGGCCATTTAAAAAAATTCAAAAATTTAAAATTTAAAATAAGGTACCTAAAAATTGGAAAATGAAAAAGATTTTTTTCTTATGTGTTTGACCTTAATACAAAGATTCCAGAACAGTTTTTGTTTCGTCTATATCTAAAAAAATGGCTGAGTTATAGCATTTTGAATTTCTATAGTGGCTGACATTTTGAAACGATCTGATTTTTGTCATGCGATAACAGGAGTATTTATGAACCGATTTGGATGTAACTTGGTGTGTACGTAGTACGTACCAATGTCTCGACCGAATTTGTTGGCCAGCTTCCTTCGCCATCTTGTTTCAAAAGGGAACATTTAAGTTTTTTTTAATTTAAAATTTAAAATGAGGTATCAAAAAATTGGAAAATGAAAAAGATTTTTTAATGTGTTTAACTTTGATACAAAGATTCCTGAGCAGTTTTTGTTTCGCCTATATCTTAAAAAATGGTTGAGTTATAGCACTTTGAATTTCTAGCATGGCTGACATTTTGAAACTATCTGACATTTGTCACGCTATAACATACGTATTTATTAACCTATTTGGATGTAAGAAGGCATGTGGATAGTATGTAGCAATGTCTCGACCAAGATCGCCGGCCAGCCTCATCCGCCATCTTGTTTCAAAATGGCGGCCATTAAATTAAAAAAAAAATTACTTAAAGTGAAGTGCAAAAAAATTAGAAATTGAAAAAGATTTCTTTCTTAAGTATTTTACCTTGATATAAGGATTCCAGAACATTTTTTGTTTTGTCTTTATCTTAAAAAAGGGCTCAGATATAGCAGTTTGAATTTCTTTATGTGGGTGACATTTTGAAAAATCTGATTTTTTGCCTGCGACAGCACTCCTGTATATCAACCGATTCCAATGTGAGTGAGTATGTGCACAGGAATTACTAAGGTCTCGACCATTTTCACTAGTTAGCCTCATCCACCATGCTGTCTTATAATGGCAGGAACTTCAAGATATCGCCGAATTTGGCAACCAAATATAAGTTCCTTTAAATAAAAGCAGCTTGGATAAAGCTGACTAATTAAGCGAAATTCTCATTCATAATGATTTAGTACTGATAAAAATTAGTATTGAATCTTCTGTAATCGGTTTCCACTAAATTGAACTTCGTGTGTTTGAATAACATAAGCTAGCTTTTTAAAAATAAGGAATATGAAAGCTACCTCTTCCTCCCGGCACTGGCCGGAAGGACTTTTTTCTGCCGGATCTTTAGGAAGAACTCGTTCAGCATATGAAATAAATGGAACGCTATGTGTTTAGTCTAACTGCATTAGATGTGCGAAAACATTTAAATTGGCAGAATCTCTGAAACTCCCTCACAAATTTAATAAGGATACCCAGTGCGCTGGAAGAGACTAGCTGTTTTCTTTTTTAGAGCGTAATCCGGTATTAAGTAGTCGAATGCCTACTACTACAAGTATTGACAGGTTAAAGATTTTAAGAAACAAGCTCTTGGACACATTTTTTACATTTATAAAGAAATATTAGATTCACACGAAGGTTTAAATCATATTTCCTCATCGTCCTAAGAATAGGACATTACACTTAAGCGGGCACTATATAAATTCTTTTGAATCATTTAACCATACATTTGTCTTTATTGCAAGTTTAAATTAAAGTTGTATATTTTTATTAAATGTTTGAAATGGTGATTTTTCTGGATTTAAAAAAAGTTGTCAACATACAATGTTTTTTTTTAAATTTTGAGCTCCAAGAAAATCACGCATCACAATTTATCGAGGTATTATTCAATGCTATTATACCAGTAAAAAAATATTGTCAAAAAAATTATCTACGACATAAATTTTCCTCGCATTTTCACTGTATTGAAAACAGGACGATGGTACAATTCACTACTACCTAATCCCCATCAATTAGTAATGGAAATAGTCCTTTCTTTCTCTGTTACATTCTAAACATTCTATTCTGGAACTAAGGTAGGCACCAAACAGTTTATCTGATAGACGTAAATCATATGAAATGCAAGTGTATGGAGGAGACAGTAATTTGTTCTCAAACAACAGCTCGTGAAGGCAGCTTGTATTTTGAAATTCATCGAAGCAAATCTACTTTCTCTTATATTTGTAAACTCGATTTTTTTTATTTTGAAAATTGTTTTCCTGCTAGTATTTTAAAATGTGACTTAAATTTTTAACTGCGCAGGAAGCATTGAATTTTTTGCGGAATTTAGATGATAATGATGGCAGTGATTTAGTCAACATGTACAATGAATTAGTGATTTTTCCTCCAGGCCCTGATGTACTGAACGACACTGAGGAGAATGATGATTCACCTACAAAGAAGATAGGATTAACAATGTGTGATCAAGTACGTCCAAAGAGGTTGCGGGCATGATTGAAAGTTTAGTTTCTAATAGCAATGAAGAACATCATATAAAAACCCGAATGGGAAAAATGCGAATTAGTAGCAGCTTATCTTACTTCAATCCAAGGAAAAAAATGGTACTGGCCTTTATCTGTTAATAGATTTGAAACAGCATTATTTGCTTCATGGAATCTCAATCAGCTATTTAGTGATGGTACTCTAAGCCTGTTTGATTTTCGAAGACATATAACAGTTGCCTATTTGATGCTTTCTATTACAAAGTAACCATCGTACAGAAAATTGAATGTTGAACAAGTTAATGAAGATGTTCTAAAGCTTAAAAATAAGCATATTATAATAAAATCTCAGAAAACCAACAAAGAAGAAGCCAGCTGAAACCTGTGCACATGTTGTGACGAAACAGGTATTTCAAATGTGCAAAAATCTCCAAAATTCTTGCGACGAAAGGAATTGATCACGTGAGAAAAATGTTAAGTGGTGAACACAGAAGGTCCATCACCGTCATCTGGGTCATGAATGATGCTGGAAAGTACATTCCACCTTTCTTTGTATTTCCCTATGTTTACTATCTCTCTCTTATCTTCATACTTTTATTTATACTTTTTGCGATTCGATAATGTACTTGAAGTGTTGTCTTTTTTCTTTTCTTATTATAACTTGTATGACCGCATTATTTATTGGTACCATTGTAACGTTTTATAATTGCATTGTAAACTGATTACGTTTTATAATTCCAAAAAATAATATTAGAATTTCTGTTATTTCAGTTTTTTGCAAAGTGAGGACAAAAGTTCCGGGGAAAGCCTTATACCTGCTTGCCTAAATGCATTACTTCCGAAAATATTACATTCATTAAAAACTGCGACAACTTTGCAATGGTAAAACTTACAGAATCGAAAACAAACATCACTGGGTCATTCCATGCAAAATGAGGAAATCAGCTGTGGCAGACATGCCAGAGATTTTAATGAAAATCAGTATATAAGTAGATCATATCTATTTATGAGTAAATATAAAATAATAGATTTCAGGATTGTTTATTTAAGTATTAAAATTTACATTAAAAGTGGATGCAAAATCGAGGTTTTGTCTACATGCTTAAAATTTCAATTTCGATTATTAGCCTTAGGAATGGAAAGACTATATTAAAAATTATTTATAAATAGGAATGAATAATAAGTAACAGATTGGCATAAGTTAGTAATTGTATTTTTATTCCGTAATGAGAAAAAAAATTATTTTTAAAAAATTTTGAGGTCAAAATGCAATATTTCTATTGCTTATTTAAGCAAGAAGGACAGCTTTGACAAGTTTACATTTTTTTTGACGTTATAGCTAAAAAGTATATATTTTAAATATCGAAAATTTCGTTATTGCCGTTTTATTCCTTAATGAGAGAAAAAAAATAAATAGTAAAAAATGCTGAGTGTAAAATGCAATATTTTCGATCACTTCTTTGAAAGTGAAGGGAAGCGTTTTAAATATTTAAAATTATTTGATATTATTGACAAAAGTATATATTTTAAATACAGAAACTTTTATTCTTGCTTTCAGTTAATTTTTACCGCAAGAATATATTTAATTAAAGTAGAAGAAAATGATTCAGTTTGGACAAAAAAAAATACATATTAATCCTAAATCCAGATACAAAAACTAAATGGCAGCACTCATTTTTTTCACCTTGAATGTTGGGTTGATTTTTGACGGCCAATTATCTACTCGAGGGATATAGGTCCGGGAGAGTGTCCTTCGTGGGGGTCTTTCTAAGGGAACCTAAACCATATTTACTCATGGAAATCCATGGTTCGAAGAAAACCACGAAAACTCCGAACGATTAGGCCGACGGGCACGATTGGGTTCGAACCCAGCCCCTCCCGTCTACCAGCCTCGAGATCAGAACCTCTCGGCCACTGATGGGGCCTTTTTCACCTTGAAATCGGGCAATATTTTAAGAAACAAGCACGAATTCAAAGAGAAATAGCTCATGGAATGTAACAGATATTACCTTTTTGAACCCATTTTTGCTGTGTTAGGAATCAAAAGGCAATCTTAAATTTTTTTTAGCATATAATGAACTTATTAATCTTGATGTCTGTGCAATATTGTTAACCTTTCCTTTATTTATATTTTTCTCGTACATAAGACGTAAAAATTACGATTTTGTAATTTTTTTTTTAAGTTTCTAAGGTTTTTTTTTGAAGATGAAGGAAATAAATTGCAACTTTCAAACGTGGGAGATTTGATCTTCATATGTAATACTACATCAGACATCAATTTCACAGATGTTTTTGAATTCCTTTGATTTTTATAAAGTTTCTAATTCATTCAAAATTCACAAATTTTCAATTTTTACAACCAATTAAAGATTCATCATGGTGTTGCCAGATTATTATTACTCAATAAATAGAAGATAATTTTTCAGAAGTTACAATATTGCAAAAAAAAAAAAAAAAAAATCATTTCTGTTAAATAGTTTTCAAAATACAGAACTTCAAATTTGCAACTTTTGACGATTGCACACATGTCATTCTTTATTACAAGTTTTTTAAATGTCCAAAACTGTTAAAACAATTATTTTTTGTGAAGATATTTTGCATAGCTCTATTTTAATATGAATTGAACCTGTGTATCAAATTTTATTAAAATCAGTTACTATGTGGTCACGACTTTTTTAAAATTTTTGCTCATTTTACGTGGAATGACCCACTTCTATATAGATTTTTCTGCATTCTACGTTTTACCCGTTCTACTCTATTCTACGCTTTTCTTAATTTTGAGTAAGAAACATAATGAGTTTGTAAAATAAGGAATGACAAATTAATTATAAGAAATATCATACATTAATAACATGAAAGTTTTCTTAATGTCTGTGATGAAATTTTGTTATTTTATGTTTTACAACTCTTACTTAAAATCTCTTTACTACGTTTTGGCGATTTAGAAGTTTAAAGTTTTTTATAAAAGGTATACTTATCGTCTTTCCAATACACACTAATTTATTAAAATATACCGTTGGTAAAGACGTTAGAAATGTTTATTCATTTATTTTTTTTTTCTATAGAAAGTTGTGGAAATTCGGAAATTCTGCGATAGAGTAAAAAATTCAAGTTATTAAATTTACACATTCGTCATTCTATTATGATCGAGCAGGGGTTTTATAACTGTAACAATTTTTCAACTTGCACCGTTTTAAAGAATGCCTAAAACGTAACAAAACAGTACGTTTAAGTGCTGTAATTATAAACAAAAAATATAAAATTATCTATATCAATAAAAATAAATATTATTTTCATTAAAACAACAATGGTCGTAATAGAACACTTTAAATTAACATCTAGAACATTCGTGATACTGTGCAGGATCTTACAAGATAATGAAAGATTAACAATATGTCAACTCTTTACATTAATGCAAAATGAAATGTCCAATTTTTCTGACGATTAATCATTAATTCCTCCAATTATTTTCGACCCAGTTCGCATCATCTCCGATCATCATTACTGAACTTTCAGCTTTTGAATAATTTTCAGATAAAATAGGTTCCAAATCCAATTAGAATCGTCTCTTTCTGAATACTCACTTAACTTTGAATGTCTTAACGGTATGGTGTCATTTATTACACTGGTAATGATCTATTCTAGTGCAATTAAATCTGAAAATCGGTTGAAAGATGTCGTTAAAAGTTAGCTGATCTAAGCATTTCAATTTTCCTCTTCATTAGGAAATAACGTTTCGTAGTATATTTTACTTAATTTGTCTGCATGAATATGATGGAAAAATTAAAGAGCATAAAAAATTAAATTTATTGAGAAAATTTCCGATGATACAGATGGTCTCAAAAAAATTGAAAGCTGTTTAAATAAAATAAAAAAATATTTTTTTTATAGTGTACTTAGTTTTCAATCGATATCCAAAGAAAGATGTTATACAATTCGCTCGTAAATAATTTTTAATTCATAACTTCTGAGTGCATCCTCCAATTTTGATTCCTTTTTTTTTTTGTTTTTGTTTATGTTTTGTTTTATTGTGAAGCTTTCAGTATGCAGATAGTCCTGTTTCAATTTCATTAGAATCTAAAAAGGATCGTTTGTTTGTCTGTCTGTTTCTAATCTTTAAAAAAAAAAAAAATTAGGTTTTATCTTCTGTAAAAATTGACCAATTGTCACGAAATTTGAATATAGTGTTAAGATATATCGTACTAGTTTACGCCTTCAAAACACCATTGTATCGTGCATAGTTCTTTTTCAGATGCACTTAAAGCTTTTAATATATCATCGCCAATCAAAATAAGTGACATTGGCAACAATGATGAATGAATCTTGGATTAGAATCCTGGAATTTGTCAGGTTAATCCGATATCACTTGAACCCAACTCAACACACGGTTCAGGTCTAGTCGGTTTGGCAGCAATGCTTTTGCTGCTGGTCGGGTTAACTGATTTTTTTTCGGATTCGAGTTGGTTTCGGTTTGGGTCTTGAGTTATGCGGAACGTGTTTGGAAAGCCTTTCAAAAAGAATCCCACAATATTCTTTCAGGGGAAAAACTATATGTTTCCCAAACTTTGTTGCTATCCAACACAGCTTAAAATTAAAAAAAAATGTCCCCCACCCACATAATAGATAACGATACAGGGTGCAAAGTAAAGTCCCTTTAACCTGAAAATACTTGCGGACAGAGAGAGGCTATGCAAGTGAGGTAACGGTATAGTAAATCGACTACGCCCGATTCAATGAAAAGACAGCAGCGCCCCTAGTGGCGAAATTTGGAAGATAGCTATTGCAAATCGAAAACGAAATGAGATCGAGCGAAATTTCCAATTAGAAAGTTTTAGAGCATCAATTGATTAGTACGAAACGGCATTTGGTTTACATGGATAAGATAAATCTTCGCCTGTATACCCAAAAATATCCGAAATCGATGCACTCCATTTTGTGTAAATGTTTGAATGGAATAGCAAGAAGTATGAAGAAATACGCGCAATTTATGGCATAAATACGTAGTTATCTCAATACATTTTGATAACATCACACAAACAAACAAAAAAGACAAACTGTCTCACAGTGATAGAAAGTTAATATTCAGTGTGTTCGAAAAGTTCGCCATACATTACTCGCGATACACGTTTGTATTCGTGAGAGTAATTTTGCATGCACATTTCTAAGCATGGAACGGCTATTGCAAGTCTCTTCAATACAAAGACATAGATTTAACCCTTTCAAGGGGGGTGGCTAGACGGTCTAGTCACCTAATTTTAATTCCAAAACTTTTAAATGGCACCAAGAATATTTTAATAAAATTTTGCTTTTGTAGTGATAGTGCAAATTAGCGGGTTTTTATTTTCTAAGAAATTGGTTTGAATATTCTGGTGTCAGTTAATTATTTCATCGGTTTACGAACAGAATTCTTTTGTCCCTGAAAGGGTTAATCGAAAATTTCAAATGTAATGGAAATTAAATTTTTACACACATTACAACACAGTACAACGTCACAATTTGCAATTGTGCACTGCTACATTTTCGGAATGTGGATATGCAAGGTAGAATCATCGCTCATTGATTTCAAACATTTTTGAGTATACAGGCCACGATTTATCTTATCCGTAGGAACAAAATGTCGTTTCGTACTTATTAATTGGTGCTCTAAAACTTTCTAATTGGAAATTTTGCCCTATCTCTTTTAGTTTTCGATTTGCAATGGGTATCTTCCAAATTTCGCCACTAGGGGCGCTGCTGTCGTTTGTATTAGGGTGGACATAGTCGCTTTACTATACCGTTACCTCACTTGTGTAGCTATAACTCTCTCCGTTCGCAAGTACTTTCAGGTTAAAGGGACTTTCCTTTGCACCCTGTATAGAGCATTTTACATAATCTATTCTATGGAAAAAATCTAAATTTTGTGTATAATAATTCACACTTGCCTACAGTAATAAGTAATCCTAATGAAAAAGCGAAATAATCTTGAAACAAGACTTTCTTTTATTACGTAAAGACCGATACATTTAATAATGAATGTACTGCTTAAAAGCTGATGCGATTTATGACATTATTTTGCACCAACAAGATTGTATATATCAGGCTCAAAATTATTAATTTTAGCCTCAAGGCCACTCACAAAGCAAAGTTTAATAGTGCATTCGCATGAAGGCTTTATCTATATTATTTCTTTAAATTTGCAACATATTATGTTCGTTATATTCATAGGTGCCAACCTCAAACTAATCTTCCGTAATACTTACGTTAATTTGACCCTGGTTTAATACGTTTCGAACCAGAATTTTTTTTAAGAAATGAAATTAAGTATGTTCCACGTAGAATACTGGAATTAAATAAATAAGCATTAATGAAATAAATTTTCTGGTTCGAAATGAGGGTAACCTGGGTCAAATTAATCCAGACATTACGGAAGATTAGTGAAAGGTTGGCAGCTATGTGTATTTTTACAGTAGATAAATGTTTTGAGGGCATAGCCGATCGTTTCCACGACCCACCAGTGGTCGAGTCCGATAGTTGGGTAATGGCTATTCTAGTCTGAAAATGCCTTTAAAATAATCCAAAAAAAAAAAAAAAAATACATATATAAATGAAACTTAAAATTCTAGAGGTTAATAATTAACCTTGAGTTAAATAATTATAATACATACAAAAAAGCGCAAATAATTGTACAAAAATTACTTTCATATGCATTCATATAATATAACGATATTTAAAATACATTAAAAATATCTTAAAATACATTAGAAAAAATCCTGAACGTTTTCAGTCATCACAAGATCGTCATCAGTGGAATTTAAATGTTATTGTTTTCTTTCTAAATAACATAATAAGAATAAGAAAATAATAACATTTAAATCCCACTGATGACGGCATTGTGATGACTGTAAACGTTCTGGTTTTTAATGCATTTTACGATATTTTTAATGTATTTTAAATATCGTTATATTATATGAAAGCACCGGAAAGTAATTTTTGTACAATTATTTGTGTTTTTTATACGTATTTTAAATTAAAAAATAACATCTGATGGATCTTTTCTCTTACAGATTTCTTCTAAACACTGTTGAAGTTTCTAACTGAACTGCATCCGGTTGCATTCAATCTAAAGTGAAGAAGACTCAAATCCAAAGAAAACACTTTAAACATGTGATCTTTACTTCTTCCGATAAATGCATTTTTATAAGTGTTTCTTTAATCTTGGAGAAATGCGATACATATTGAAAGGAAATCTCCCCATTTGTATAAATCTGAAATACATTTCGTTTGAGTAATTTAGCAAAGTTATAGTTATACTAATTAAAATATTAAGAAACGCAGAAACATTCCGATAACTTTAATGAATTTATTTTTTATTTTAAATAACTAAAGAATCCAACTCGGGCGTCTAGATTTTAGAACATAGGTGATTTTTTTTATTTTATTTATTTATTTATTTTTTTTAAACTGTAATATATTTTTTGCACTTAATATATTTTTAGGTTGTACCCTAGTAATACCGAATTTTTGCGACTTTAGAAATCCCCTCCCCCCACCCCTAAAGGTTTTAAATGGGGGAGGGGTCGAATGTTTTAGGTTATTTCGCCATATCTCAACAAGAGGTTTAGGTAGGAGCGTTTATTTCAAGGTACCAAATCTACTAAAAAATAATTAAACACATATTTCAGTGATTTTACAAATCCCCCACCTAAGGGCTTAAATAGGGTGTTTGAAAAATTAAGTTCATTTCGCCATATCTCAGCAGCCGTTTTCTGTAGAAGAGTGAAATTCGAGATAACAAAGCTACAAAAAAATAATTAAACGCGTATTTTAGCTATTTTAGAAATTCAAAATAAAGTTTTGAAATTTTAGCGATATTCTCGTATTAGCCACTTGGCAAGAGTTAGTAGCCGAAGATATCGCGAAATATGGCTACTGTCTGCAGTCTTTCTTATTCTTATAATTTCAGTTTTTAACGCGCGTAGCTGCGAATTTTGTTGTTTTGTTATTTATATTATTTTATTATTCTACATATTTATTGATGAAATTTTAATTTCGTTCTGTAATACTATCCTGAAACAAATACTGAATTAGTTAAGGTACATATATATTAAGACAGAATTGAACACAATAAATACAATAACCTAACAAGAGTGAAAAATTAGCCTGGGCCAGGACTCGAACCTGGGTCCATTGTGTACCGTGGTGTTGCTTTACCACCAATCTACCCTGGCCGATATTCTAGCTCGGAATTTTCTCACTAATAAACCATGTTTTAATACAGAATTATTTATTTTGTTTTTTGCAAATGAGTTAAGCTTTCGTAGGGCGGACTGCACGCGATAGAGATACATTTAAAAAAATCATGCTTGAAAAATTATTTTAAAGACCATAAACAATAAATAATTAGAAATAATGTGTTCTAATAAATTGTATTTGAAAGAATATAATATTTTCTATCCGATGGTGTAAAAAACTAAAATTGTGCGTTGTTTAGAAATTAAAAAAATTGCAGTAAAATTGAAATGTATTTGTCAGGTGTTGTAACCGCCAATATGATGTCAGCGTTACTCACGGACATTTTTTTGCTTTATAATAGAGACAGATATGTAAAACAAGGATGAAATGAGAATCTTTTTCAGCACGTACCAATCAATCCAGTTAAAATTTAATTTATTGTGTTTTTGTCGTTTTTGTTCCTTGCAAAAAAACAAAACAAAACAAAAACAAAATAAAAAACAGGCGGGATTAAATACGATCCTCTTTCAAAAGATTTTTATTGAAATGATATCCTTCTTTGCAATTTTGACCACCCTTGCTCAAAGGAAATTGTAGGCGCATGTTTTTTGTGACCTCAACAATTCATTACCAGACTAAGGCAGCAACTTCCTTCTTTCCTTTTTGGACTTTCATTAATTTTAGTTTTAAAGTTTCCACTGAATATTTCCCTCTACATTAAAAACTTTTTGAAGTGTCTTTATTTAATAATATTGAATGCATCAAATAAATAAATGGAAGTAAAAAAAAAATAAAAATAAAAAAATCAATATAAAGATCTCATTTAACATTCTCGCTTGACTGAATATGAAAAGTAAGGTAGTCCTGAAAGAAGTTTAAAGCAGGGAAGGAAAAGATTTAATTAAACAACTTCTCAGTTAATGTATAAAATCCATTAGAAATACCAGAAAAGTAATTGATTACAGAGAAATCTTTGTGATACTTAAAAACATGCACACACACTAAAGATGAATCTTGAATTTTTAATGTTTTTACTGATAACTTTACTTTTCATCAACACATTAATCGCAAATAATACTTAGACCATACAATTTGCCGTTAGTTTCATAATAATATTGCTCAGTAATTTGAAAAAAAAAAAACTTTTTTAAACAGTATTTGCAACGATTTTTGAGAACATGTAAGATTTTTATTGAAAAGAAAAAATCCACGAGTTTTCTAATGTGAAAATAACCACTTATTTTGTAGAAAAGTTTATATTTCAAGATTTATGCATTTACTTCAAATGGAAAGGAAAATCATGAGGGTAGAATTAAATGCTTCTATAATGAATTTAGTTTGAATTTTTTATTTGGAATATGTTGAGATGTGATGCCTCTTAAAAGTTTCAAAAATTTATCAATCGTAAAACTTCCTTTTATCTTCTGAAAAGGTCTGTTGAATTCTTTCAGCTTTAATTTACCTTTTTTTTATAGCTCTTTCATGATTAAAAATCATTTTATAAAGACATCTAGAATCCATATTTTTTTTTCCTCAATGAAACAATTAGAGAAAAGTTAAAATTATCTTCAATAGTTATTTTATCATATTAAATTTAAAATATATTCTAGATATAAACACTTAATCATGAATTCACTCTAGAATATAACAAAAAAAAAAAAAAAAAAAAAAAAAAAAAAAAAAACCATCTTGGCACATATGAAATTGGACATGACATGCTGCCGGTATGAATGTATATATGTATAATAATTGCCGAAACGTCAGTGAAGGCTTACTGTGGAGACACGAAAAGTTTTGGTTTCCGTTAGTCTGTCTGTCTGTTAGTCTGTCTGTCTGTTCCGCGATAACTGCCGCAAAAAGCATCCGATCGGCTTGAAATTCCCTGGGCATATTGATGAGCTCCCCGGATTTAGCTGTATAGTTTTGTGTTAAATTTGGTTCATTCGTTCGGAATATACAGAACATTTTATTTTGTGATATAATGCTTTTCTATGGGAAGTCAGACGATTTTCAAATTTTCATTTGTTGAAAGAAATCGCTCATATGAATAATAGATTTAAATGGTAAATTTTGGATGCTGAAATTTTTAAATAAGAGTATTAAATTATTCTTATTAGTTTGCAATTTTGTCAAAACATTTGTCAGAGCTTTTAAATTAGGTGTATAACTATGATAGATTTTTATACATGTGTTCGAATAATATAAAACATTTTATTTTATGAATTTACTTATGTTTCATTTTTTCTTTTAACCGTTGCGTAGCAACAGCATCTCATCTAAAAATATCATAAATGTCATATTATGCTGTATGTATGGTTTTTTGAAGTCAAATCAAAGCAAAAGGAATGAATTAATGAATGCCTTTGTATAGATATTTGCATATAGATTTATTTAAACGCAGAAATGAAAATAGTATTTATATACTATATAGAATAATATTTTCATTTATTTATTCAACTATTTGATTATAAATGAAAAAGTTCGTTATTTTCATACAGAATAAACTGACATTATTCTGTTAAATTTTATAAACTTTATTGTTGCCAAAAAAAAAAAAAAATGAATAACAATTTCTCCCAAAGAGTTAATTTTAATTTGTAAGATTTTCACGTGCAAAAGAAAAATGGAATAAGCAAATAAAAAATAAAAAAAGGATATATAGGACAGGAATGAATACATATAAACATTTCACACCAAATACCACCTAAAATAGTTTTTGTAGCAGTATTTTCCCAGCACTACGAAGAAAGATTCCTCGATTTACACGATTTTACTTGGCCTTCCTTTTCTCATTCTTTGCGATTTCATTTTCGCAATTGCGTGCATTAATTGGCACAAAATTTTACATTTTTATGACTGAGATATATGTAAGGCCATACAAATAAGAAATTCCGTATTGTCTCCTATAAAATGTGATAAAGTGTTGGTTAATCATATTTGTTTTTATTAAGAGGAGCAGAGCTGCCAAGCCTCCGGCGTTCTGGATACCAGTATTTTAATACAGAAAATGTTACTTTATTTAATTGAAACATTTGCGCGATTTAAAAGAACATTTTCTCTAAGATAATAGTGATGTGCAAAAAGCTTGAGACTTGGCATGTCTGGTGGGGAGTGAAATGTTTTACTTAATGCATTTATCTCTATTTTAATGCTACGTGAACAACGTCCGTGTAACAGCTTGTAGAGTGTAAAATAAATTAAATTATTAAAATAATCCTTATTACGAAAAATGAAACAGAAAGTCCGGCTAAGGGAAATGAAATGTTAGTTAACCTTTCGTAATTTGACCTGAACATAGGTTTGCGTCAAATTTCAACGGTATTTGTAACATCACGATTTTAAATTAAATGTAGATACTATTAAAAGAAAATCACAAAAAATACTTAAAGGCGCCAAATCATGTTTATCTATTTAACGATGATGAATTATTAACTGTTGGGTTTAGAAGAACCCCTACTTTAGGGTGATTTTAGTAAGTTAATGCTATCGAGTACATTTTTTGATATTTAGATTAGATCTTAGATATAAATATTGCAGAATGGTAATCAAAATTATTTTTTTATAAACAAAATTTATAAAGGTGTTAGATTTCTAAATTAGATGTTTCAGTTTACATTTCCAAAAGTTCTTTATCCATTAGATACAGGTATTTGTGGTTAGCAGGCAAGTAAATACTGCTGTATGGATATTAGGATAACGTAAAATGCTTGACCGAATTATTGCTTATCCTTATAAATCGCAAAAAGAAATCTAAGATATAGGGTAATCATTAACTCAATCAGTAGAAAATTACAAATGCAAAATAAATTACACAACGGGGGGATCAGGGGGGCGCCCCCTGAAGAAATTTGCTTTATTATATAAAAATTACTAGAATAAGTAGCTCGTGAGAATTTCAGAATATCCTTACATAACAACATGTTTAATTTAACGCTTTTAATGTATTTCGAAATGTAAAATATTTCGAAACCATCGAAATATTTTTTTCCTTTTATAAATGTTTGTGTAATTTAAATAGTTTAAATTTTGTTTTTGTAGAAAGATTAATATTACGCAAAGTTTGATAAAAACAATGAGTTGCAGAGATGACGTTGAGGCTCTTGATCTGCAGATTTACTAGTTTCATAAGGTATCCTATTGACGTTACAAAAATGTAAAACTGATGGGTACAATGTAAATAAATTTAGAATAATTTGAATTTAAATACAAAGATGTTATACTTTAAATGATAAATAAAGAAAGTAATTTTAAAACTAATTTGAATTTGAATACAAAGGTGCACTTCTTTAAAATGCTAAAAGATGTAACATAAAAACCTTAAAAAAATTTAAAAAAATGTTTTATTAGATTGTTTCTAAGTTTCGACTCTATCAAAGCCATTAGCAAAACAAACAAAAATACTCTAAAAGTGCACGATCTATGATCTAATGATTTGGAATGCTTTCATTCAATATTTCAGGCACTATTTCAGATAACGTACATTATTATTTATTTTCGTTTGGATGTTTATTTCCATACTCCTAAGCATGGAGTAACTCAAGCCACAATTTTGGTAAGTTTAATGATGCTGCATCGTTACATTTAAAATTTTTACTTGTTTCAATCTTTATTATTTCTATTTAGTGGATGGATAGTATAGATTAAAGAGAAAAATTATCATAATTCATTGAAATTTATTTGTATGGTTTCATTTTGATATATTTTCAGGACTGTGGTTTTTCTATTATATTTTATATCAGCTGCACATTCGTTTTTTCTATAACTAAATTTCCAGCTAGTCATGGCAATATAGTATTTTTTTTATACGTCTACTCTAGTAAATGGTACTTCATATACTCCTAAATAATTTTCAAAATTAACTGGTTCAATTTTAGCACAAATGATATTATTTAATTTCGGAGCAGGTTTGGCTATTTAGCAGATATTGAAACATTTAGGCTAATGTCAGATGGACGTCTTTTTGCACGCTTTTTTCCTTACATATTATCCCTACACAATGCTAGCGGCATTGTGTAGGGATAATACTTAAGAAAAAAAGCGTGCAAAAAGACGTTCGTCTGACATCAGCCTTAACGCTATATTTTTATTTCTCAAAAATGCTTGGAGAAAAAGTATAAATTTAAAGAGTATAAAGTTCGCATTTTTTGCGAATGAAATTTGTTTTAAGACTTCGTATTATTGGCAATATCCACGATTAATGTATTAGTATGTTTTGTACCTTAAAACTTCGAACTTACCAAAATTGTAGCTTGAGTTATGCCATGGTAACGAATATGCAAATAAATATCCAAGTAAAAATAAATAATAACGTGCGTAATCTGAAAGAGTACGTGAAAATTTGAATGATGCCGTTTCAAATCATTACATCATAGATCGTGCAATTTTAAGAATATTCTTATTTGATTTGCTAATGGCTCGGATAAAACGGAAACATGTAAACAGCCTAATAAAATCTTTTATTATGTTTTAATGTTTTTATCTTACACCATTTAGCAATTCAAAGATTTATATTATTACATGCTGTTACAATTTGTTATACAAGGTTAGCCATCGGGTTTCAAATGACTGTTTATTTATAAGTATACACTGTAAAAAAAAATCTTAAAACAACAGAAAAAAATCTTCGAATTCCGACAGTAAAAATTACGTTAACAGACTTCTTATGTCATTCCATCCTCATATCGCTTATTTTCATGTTAAACAACAAAAAATTCTGTTTTCTTTGCCATCAGTTTCCACTGCGACAGGATAATATGTTGGATAACAGAAGAACGGGAGGTCACCCCCTATGACGTCTAGAAGGTCATTTAGAATTACCAATAAGCATTGGTTATCATACCCCACGCTAAGGCGTATCTTCTAACTTGAAATATTTGAGTGTCTTGTCTCTTGTGTACTGTTGAAAATGGCAGTTCGTTCAATAAAGCATTCATCTAATTGAAAAAGAATAATATATAAAGAATTTTTAACAGAAAATTAAGAATCATTTTCACAATTGGAACCGGCGACACGCACCTTTGACATCAGAACCGCTTTCTTCAATGATTAGGATTTACAGTTCGAATACTAGAAAACAAACATAGCAAAAGGTATGTTTTCATCTTTCTTTTAAATATGTAACAATGTTTTTCCGAAACGTAACAATATGTATGAAAAATACTTCCTATTTGCTAAAAATCTTAATTAAGCAATACTATTTATTATTATTATTATTATTTTATAATGTATGATTTACTTAAATTATTAGTATTATTTTATACTTCATTTATTTATGCACATTAGTAACTTAGTTGATCTAATTCTGTTAATAGCTGGAGATTATTTTTTGATCGGTTGTTTATTTTAAGTTAAATAAGTAATCTTAAGTTTATGATTAGTTTACAAATCTTGAATTTTTACATAGCTGTAGAAGGATTACTTATTATTTAACTTTTTTATGACTAAGAGTTTAATTTTACTTCATACGTATTAGTTCCAGAAATTTTGATTGAGATTTTAAATTAATTTTGTCATCAATTGACATACGTGATTAGTTTTGGAGTGATAGTTTTAATAATAAACACGGAGTAGCTGCATTAATTATTATAGTTATAGATAACTGATATTTTCGTTTAACATTAACCAGAATAATATTTATTAGATCTGACGCTGTTCATATATTTTTATTGTTTAAATTTATCACATTTCCTACAATTTACTATGTTGTTTAAAATGGAGTGGTTGATATTTTGTTTAATCGTTCCATATGTTGATTCTGAAGAAATGTTTTTTTTTTTTTTTAGTACAATCTTAGAGTTACCTGTAGTGGTTAAGTTAAAATTTGTAAATTTTATTCACTCCATTTAATGAAATAAATTTTGAGCTACAACTGTGTGAATTATTTTGAAAATAATTCCTATTTAAGCTTTAACCATTCACTTTATAGAATCGGCAAGTTTAATTTTGTTTAACATTTTAATTTAAATTATATTGTAATATTTTTTCTTATTTAGTTGATGATAATTTACTTTATACGGAAAAACATTGTAAATTGTTAAGAAGGATGAAAACTCATTTTATCACTTTAGCTGAAATGAAATATTTTTTTTTTTTATGGTGATGTTTATATAGATTTTAGTGGCTCTTCTTTTTCATTTCTCATCTTTGCTTGCAGCTGTCAACTTTTACACATTTATATATACAAAGCTTTCTATTCGAAAAAATTATAAAAATTGGCAGGATATTATTTACATAATTAACCAAAGTCACTGATTTAACCTAATCAATTTTCAAAAATATTGCATGAATAAATATTAAAGTTCTTTTAATTACAAATCACATTCAATACATATATTTATTTTATTAATAAATATTTTTATGGGGGAGGGGGGAGTTACCTTATATCGTATATATATATTTTTATTATTCTGGGGGGGGGGGAGAGTTTAAGATACCTTCTTTCCCTTATTTCAGTCGTTAATGTACTTAATTTACAAATCTATATAAATTCAACTGATTAAATATTTTATTGCGAATAAGCTATTTAAATTAATTTTATAAAAGTTTGGAGGAGAAATTCCTATAAATATTTATTATTATTAATATAAACAAATCGATCGGTAAATAGAAATTTCCCGTGTACCTAACCTATAATACGCGATTCTTCTGTTAAATAGAACCTTCTCCCCCCCCCCCCCCCTCGCCAACAGGAATCGACCTACAGATTTTGACTGCTGGGAAAAGCGTCAATTGTCAACACGAAGTGCCTGTATGACTAGTGTCATGTAGAAATCTACACAACAAGGCTTGTTATTAATTTAACTAATTAAATAATTTTCGCGCGATCCAATAACATTTAAAAATAATTGAATTCTCGGAAAATAATTCTTTAGTAATTAATTAATACAATAAATTAAAATAACATAAAAAATACTCCAAAATTAAAGTATATTAAAATGAATAATTATATAATGCGTAATAAAAATAAAAATATATATGTTGTTTGGTATTGGTATGTTTAGAAAAAAATAAGGAATATGAATTGAGAATTTATTTTGTATTAATACTGAAAATTAAAAATTTCGAATTGTAAATATTTATATGTGCAAAAACAGTGTAATAAAATAAAACTCCCCAAATAAGACCAGACAGAAAATAGGAAATTACAGATAAAGCAAATAGTACTGACGCCAGACTTGGACAGAAAATGTATAGCGAAAGAATAGAAAATTTACGATGTTGGAACCATAAATTTTCTATCAATTAAGATGGTTTTACAACACTCGACGTGGGTGGTGATTTCCATGAGAAACCTGATGGAAGGGGCAAAATTAAGTTAATGCTATGCAGTGAAAAATAAATAGGCACGCCCATAGATGGGGATGTCTAGAGTACCAATAAGGGACCAGGAGTAGCCTCCAATCAGAATGACAGCTCTGGGTTAATTTAACCCTCCCAAAAAAATAATGGGATCTTGGAAGATGGAATGAGAGAAAATTATTAAGTCTGGTGTCTCATCCTCAAGAGGTTCTATAACATTTTAAGATGTGACTTCCTCTAAGACGATCCAGATACTTCAAAATTTTACATCAAGTTCCTTCGCAGCAATTTTTAAGGACAATACAAAAATTAGCGATGAAATGAATGCTGAGAGCAGACAAGTCTTTGTCACAAAAAATGATTGATGCAAAAAAAAAAAAAAAGGAAATGATGATGGAAATTAATGCTGAGAGAAGACCTATCCTTGTCAAGATCTATTGACGACGATCGCTGAGGGCAGACAAGTCTTTGAAAATAAATTGATGCAGAATTTTACAGAAGAATTCACCTGATGTGGAGATATAAGCTAAGTGGATAGTAGAGAGATGTATGAAGTGTCTGCAGACTTTGTAAATGAAAGCGTACGTTGTGGAGTTGGAGCTCGAATAATAGAAGTGCCTAATATAATAGTGCCTAAAGAAAGTGAAATTGGTTGGTGAAAGATCCCCATGAACTCTACATATATAAAAGAAAAAAAAACTTTATGCCCAGATGAACTCATTTGTGTTTGCTTTGGATTCCCTGAACTATATATATAAAAACAAGGAACTTTATGCCCAGATGAACTCATTTGTGTTTGCTTAGGATTCCATGAACTATGATAGATCTGTATAATTTGGATGATTACAGAAAAGATCGAAGTCTATTTGGGTGAGAAATTCCTTATATTTATTTCAATATATATTCGTGGCTATTGTTTTCATGTTTTCTTATAATGTGTACATTTAATATTAAGCAACTAATTTTCTAAATTTTCACTAAAGTACATAATCTTATGTCATTGAATATTATGATTGATTATGATAAAGATTTTAATGATAACGGGAATATTATCCTTCCATAAATAAAATTTTGATTAAAATTTTGGCAGAAGCCCCATCATCGGATCGTGCTGTGAACAAAAGGGCAAGTATAGGATAACATAAATTAATAAAAAAATAAGTAACAAAATATAATTTTGATGAAAATTTTGCTGTTCTAATGAGAATGGAACTATGTTATATTCTAATGAAAAGAATAGATAAGTTGAATCTTAATTTGAAAAGATTATTGTGATATAACAAATCATATTTGAGTTATGAATTTTATATAAATGAAAATAAAGTTTGTTTATGTATGTATACTTATATGTCTTTCCTTTGTACTCCTTCCTTGTTCACTTTTAGATAATATTCATAATTTATGGTATCTTAAGAACGAATATTTTACAATTATTAGAATTGGACGTTCCTCTATGCAACCTACAAGTACGATATTTCATTTCTGCGTTAAATAAGACGTCCTTGTGTTATTGTCAAAATTAATTTTATACCAAAATTTTCTTCTCTCCTAATTTATCAATTAACATTATCCCATTTGATCTTTTCACAACGCAGATCGGGATAACTGTTTCTATTGTACTAACCATTTTACTGTCGCGTGACCCTGTGTGTTATGACGTCCAAATCGTCACAACAACTAGGTATTTCTGTCGTCTGATAACGCATTCTTTCGTTAACAGATACTTTCTGAAAACAAATAGTTTCTGGCAACTTTTTGCTGCCAGAAAGTTTCTGTTGTTTTACAAAAATATTTTTAACAGTGTACGCCGTACAAAGATGGGGTGATACATGAAAAGATACATACGTATATCAAGTTTCCGGTACGTACTACAAATGTTTGATGTGTGCGTGTGCGCCCTTAGTCACCCGGCACACATCCAAACGATAGTCCGATTCCGTCCATACGTTCAATAGCATGTTTCTGACAATATCAGTTACAGCAGCCGTCATGCGTTCCTAGACGTAAGTCATGAAGCGGGCTCTTAAACTTGGTGAATGTATGTATCTTGTCATGTATCACATGCCTTTGTAAGTGGTATACCTCTCAATATAGGGAGTTTTAAAACCCGATGAATCATTTTGGCTGACCCTGTTTATTTATAAAGATACATTTGAACTATATTACAATTCGTTTAAACGTCTCTAAGGGCAGTAGGAACAAAAAGAGCGAAACAATTTGAATCGAAGGAATAGTGCATTTTAATTGCGAGCGTTTCTCAGGAATAAAGACAAATAGCCATTTGATTATTAATTCTATCTTTTTAAAATTTATATTTTAAAGAAAACGATTTAGGCACTGCCTTCATCACAGTGAAAAACGAGTCAACTTTAAAAAATTAAATGCAACTATCTAATCTTGGTACCAGAATACGAATCTAGATCTTTAAATTAGTCTAGATTTAATTTTTCACGAAGTTTTTATGATCTATTCCGAGATATTCAAAGTTGAAAATTAAGGTAGTTTCAAAATTGAATTTGTTATTTTAATGTTCCGTTTTTATACAAATGTTAATAATTTTAGAAAACGCCGCTATATAAATCGTTTCAAGCAAATAAATGCGATCACTGTGACATTTACTAATAGTTTTTATGAAATTAATATATTTTTTAATTATTTTACTGCCTCTCAAATTGTAGGGCTGATGACTGTTCAAGCATAAGTTAAAAACTATTCATTTGATAAAGCTCAAACTTTGTAGACGCATAACAAAAACTTTTAGAAACGTATTTCTATTAAAATATTCAGGTCAAATTAATATTTTTTTGCTATAATAATTTCATAAATCCTAAGGAAAACATATTTTTTAATGCATGTAAATCATATAATTACATTTGATAACTACTTTTGATCACATAATTACGTTTGACTTGTTAAGTTCTAACACAGAGGAAAAAATCAGAATGAAAAAATATTTTTACCGGAAATATGAATGAATATATTAAAACTTATTTTAACATTAGAAGGATAAAACTGAATACAAATCCCTCACTTTGAAAAACATATTCTTAGCATCCGTGGTGAAGTTGCTGAGGTCGCTAAATTCCTTTCTTCTCTTCTACGTGAACCTACTCTATTTATTCAGAATAAAATGCTTATTTATAATGCCTGCCTTCTTTTCATCATAACCTACGGCAGCCCGGTCTGGGGCTTCATTTGTAAATCTAGTATTGATTGTCTATCACAATTTCATAATAAGCAATTAAGAATTATACGTAATAGCTCTAGATACCTTCATAACAAAACTATAAGAAATGACCTCAAAACTCAATTTCTTGTTAATCGTATTAAATTTCTCTCAAAAAGTTTCCACAACCAAATTTACAAAATTCCTAACGAAAAATCATAGAACACCCAAACTATGATGTTTTCAGTCCTATCAAACGTAAAATCAACCTTTATACTACTGTTTTAGAAGAGTAGTCGCGATCTTCGGTTAATACTTAACTGTTTTGTCACTTCTTTCTTTATGTATATATATATATGTCAATGAAAACTGGCCCCTTCTTGGGAGGAGGAGGGGTAGACAGTTTTACTAGCTGTTTGTTTCGTTCGACTATGACGGGTATTTGCACTGCTTTGAACAATGTATGAACCTTTTATATTTGAACCTTTTATTTTTCTTTTAAACTCACTTTTCGTTTACTTTTTAATCTTTTTTCTATCATAAATATTCAATATTTTAAGTTATATTCTCTTAAACCCTTCTATTAATCGTATTTCTTGGATTTCCCAAGACGTCCCGAGTCTGCTTCTCTCGGATTATCCAATCCGAATTTATCACCCTTTCCTATATCTTTAATCGCTTCATTTTTTTTTTATATGAGGACATCAGAAGCCAAGGGGTACAAGTGACGAAATTTCGATGTGAAGTAAATTGAGTTCAAAGATAATTGGCGTTAAAGTTGAACATCAATAATAATTGACTGAATTGAAATAGGAAACTGCTGCTTGTTTCACAGTGGTCTTTGAACTCTCATTTTAATAAATGCGAAAAAAGTAGAGTGCAATTTTCTTTAAATTTATAATTAATCAATATTGATCATTATTCGTCAAAACTGGTTGATCTCTAAAACACAACACATAATTAGAAAATCACTTATATTTCTTTACCGGAAAAGAAAAAAGAAAATTTCTAGGTCGTCTGTGCACTTAGTTCATTTTTTTTAATTTTGTCACTTATACCCCTTGGCTTCTGGGGTCCTCATATATAAAGACTCATTTTTTCTTCGTTTTGATTTATCCTTCCTTTGCCTGAGCGAAGCGAATGCTAATACACAGTGCAATATTACTTTCCGGCCATATACAGCTACGATGGATATTAAAGCCATGACCTACTAAAAGAATGCCCAATAAAAAGTTTTGTCAAGCCTAACTCAAAAAATATTTGTCGGATTTCGTTTCTTATTGTACCAGAAGGTACCTATGAGGGTAAACTACTAAATGCACCTACTATCAAAAATAAGTTCCAAACCATTTAAAAATTATTTTAGGAAAACCGATAAAAAAGTACAATTTATCTACATACGTCACGGAAATTTAATCTAGGTCATTTACACTGGCTGGATGTTTTCGTAGAAAATCGGATTACAGCACATGAAGCAATGGAAATATCCACACACTAATATTAAAGTATAATAAAACCTATTTAAACAGGAAAATAAATATGGGTTTTTTCTATTTGAAGGAAAAAAGCCAAAATATCTTAGTCTATACTAATATTATAAAGACGTAAAGTTTGTTTGTAGGAGGTAATCTTTAGAACTACTGAACCGATTTCAAAAGTAATGGTATCAAAATGATTGTGTTAGTCCACATTTGAACATAGGCTGTACCTTAAGTCGATGCCCCTATGAAAAAGGGGTGTAGGAGCAAAAAACTTTCCAAAAATGTGATTTTTGTGTTACTGAAGGGCCTAGAAATATTAAATTTGGAATATTAGTTGCTTATTATACATAAAGGATTTCTAAGAATATTTCCTAATTAATTTGAAATTTAAAAGTGGTGAAAATGCGCTAAAAGCGTTCTAAAAAACGTCCTAAATGGTTGTTTCTACGCAATCTCAGGAAATACCAAAGTGATTTAAAAAAGTAATGGCGTCAAAATGATGGTGACAACCCTTGCTCCAAGATAGGCTATATTTTATGTGGATGTAACAACTCCAAATGGGGTGAAGGAGCAAAAAAAGTTCTAAAAATGCGATTTTTTTTGTTACTGAAGGGCCTAGAAATATGAAATTTGGAATATTAGTTACTTATTAGATATTAAAAACTTTTAAGTTGGGTTTAAGTGTTAGTTCCTGTCTATAAACACTGTTTTGATGAGGCCTATAGATGTCTATGATGGTTAGAGTTGCAGTAAAGCCAAAGATCCTACCTACACAACTTCCAGGTTGTGTAATATTTAAACGGAGCGTCTGACTGTAAAATAGTCAATGAAACATCGTCTTCATTTTGAAAGATCTGTCCAATGATATGTCACTCAATAGGGTGCGTAAAATATTTTCTTTTCGTCTCTACCGCCATTTTGTTTTTTACGGACGCCATTTTGAATTGATTAAAACAAAACCTAGCCTATAACCATCAGACTGTTAAGCAGAATCGATAGAGATGACATTCATTAAAATCCATCCAGCCGTTGGGATGTTTCTAGTGTATAAAGAAATTCACATATACGCGTGTAACGCATAACCCTTCTTGGCAGTCGGGTAATAAACTATATTTTGCTATCGAAACATTTCTCCCTAACTTGTCTTTCATGAAGCATTTCATATTATTGAAATCCGAAGATATAATTTTAGTGTTACTGAAACATGACGATTGCCCCAAACTCTCAATGAAAATTTTTAAATATAAAATTATTCTGTAAGCTTAATTTTTCAATTGTACGTAACAACAACAACCTTTTTTTTATATTTAAATTTTACACCAGAAGAAATATATAAAAAGTATTTTCAAATAAAATATATGTTTTTTTTCGCAGTTTTGTAAAAGCTATTATGTAAAATAGTTTTGTTTTTTTGGGTGCATGTTTTTTTTTTTTTTGCATTTTTTAAAAGAAGATATTTTGAAATATTGTCAAATATATACTTCCATGTAATTAAAGCGAAAAGATAATCTTTTTTATAAAAGGATTAATGAAACTCAGCTATAGTTAATACGTTTTATGAATTAAAAGCGTATCTGCATGATAAGGTTCATTTAACTGCACATATTTAATAAAGGGAATTTATTTAAAAGAATTCATTTTAAAAATTTTTGGGAACTTACATTTGCATATTTAAAAATAAAAATAAAAATGCTAAATCTCTCTTTCAAGCATAAAAACGAAAAATAATGATTTCTTTATTAAGAAAATATTACTTTGACAATCATTTACATTACATTATATTCAATCAGTGACGACATAATTGTCTAAATGGTTTCTTTTAAGATGCTTTCAAGTTCTTAAAAGTTCAAATAAAAGTTTCATTTGGAGCAGTGTTTGTTAAAAATTTAAGTACGAGAGCTTTACAAAACTGAATCAGTTAATTAACTATTGGAGAAACTTAGGCATGTAAATGTCTTTCTAAAAAGCATTCTTTTAAAAGAATAAAGAACGATACACACGCTGCTACTTCTTTCTTAAAAGAAACTGAATGTTATAAATTGCTTTCCAGGCAAAATTTTCAAGTTCAGTTAGTAATGGATTCCGAACCAATAAGCAACCTTTTAAAAAAATTTAAATATTGCGATAGAGATTCAAATGGGTGACTAAGTCCTTCTTCGACATTCTTAAATTCTGCATTTATTTATACTTCTATTTCATTGTTTTTTTTAAAGGAGTTAAAAGTAATTATTTTTTGCTTTGATCAGCTATTTCATATTATTGAAATCAAGTTAGAATTTTTGTGTTACTGATATACACACAGGAACATTGAAAATAGCGCACCAAGAAGAAAGAAAGGTTCAATGGCTAAATTTTGGAAATAAGTAGAGTGAGATCCCATATGCAAGTGATCCCAGTTTGGTGGTAACACGCATGACCACAAACCATGTAGTGGCGCTGCAATCAGGAAGTAGGCCTTATATAAACCAGCGCATAGTGGAAGATTCATAACCTTGACGATCACATTCCCACTCTAGGAGGACTTTAGTAAGCGAAGAATGCCAGGTGTGAGAAGACATATCTCACAGTTAAGCGAGTTTGAGAGAGGCCTCATCCGTCGGCATAAAAACCGCATGCTGGTCAACGCGCCGTGTTGCTCGACAGGTTGATCGTTCGGAGTTTACCGTCAGAACATATTGGGGACAGCGGACACGAGATGTTAACCACGTGCGACATTCCGGGTCTGGAACGACTAGGAAGACGACGAAGCGAGAGAATCGACTGATCGTGCGGCAAGCCTTTGTGGATCCCGCAGTGACTCGTTCCACGATTACAATCAGATGCAAGAATGCCAGTAGTTCCACAAACCATCTCTAGACGACTTTCGGAAGCGAATCTGCAATCCAAGCGCCCTTTTCGTGTACTGCCTTTAACACCGAAACCTCGGCGTCTCCGTCTACAGTGGTGCCAAACCAGAGAGACGTGAAATGTCACAGATTGGCAAAACGTCTAATCAACTCTTTGCTAGACCGTGTTGCGACACGAATTGCAGCAGGCGGCGGTCCGATGCGCTATTGAAGTTGCATTGTATTTGTCTAATTGTACACGCTGCATTTGTTTAATTGTCTTGATTTTGGGATCAAGTGAAATCTCTCATCTGTATCATCTGTATATGCATTAAATTTCATTTCAGTCCGATGCTCCCTTCTTGGTGCGCTATTTTCGATATTCCTGAATCCATAAAGATTTACATAGCGTACAATTCATATTTCCATTCCAATATTAATATTATCTGTAGTGTTAATTAATTAGCTGAATCTAAAAGAAGTAATTTAACCTTTCTATATTAAAATTTTACACCAGAATTTATACATAGAAAATATTTTAAAATAAAATAATTTTAAAATCTTTTACGTTGGGTGTTTCTGTTTTTAGGTTATCATGTATGCCTTTTTGCATTTTTAAATCAAGATATTTTCATATATTGGCAAGTGAATATTTGAATATAATATGATATAGATGATAATCGTTTAATGAAATTATACATAAAGTATCAAATATTATCTAATATTGTATATGTGGTTTTAAAGAGCATCTGCATGGTATTGCTACATTTATCTACATAATATTGAATAAAGTCAATTCATTTTATTTTATTTTAGAAATTTTAGGAGTTTACATTTGTAAAGCAACATAAAAGCGAAATCTGTGTTTTAAGCAATAAATGCAAAATAATGATTTTTTATAATATCTTTACAAAGAAAATGCTATATTGACAATTATTTACATACATTTTATTCAGTCATTACAACATAATTGTCCGAAAAAATTCTTTTAAGATGCATTCAAGCCTCTTGGAAGATCAACTAAAAGTTTCATTTAGAGCAATGTTTGCTAAAAACTTAAATACTCTGGCTTTCCAATCCTGAAGCATTTAATTAACTATTGGGGAAATTTAGCCATGTAGATGTCTTTCTAAAACGAATTCTTTTAAAACGCTAATGAATGATACACACATCACTACTTCTTTGTTGGAAGAAAGCAAATGTTATAAATTGCTTTTCAGGCAAAATGATCAAGTGCAGTTTGTAATGGATTTCCAGCCAATAAACAATCATTTCAAAAGATTTAAATAGTGCGGTGAAAAAGATTAAAATTCAATTGGGTGATTAAAGCTTCGTTGAATAGAAAAAAATGGTTTCTTAAATGAATGCTTAAATGTTTTTGCCCCTTAAATACATAACAAAAGGGGCTGATAAAAATTTACAAAACAAATATAATATAGCGATCTTTTATACTATATAAATTACGATGCTGAGTGCATTTGTTGAAATAATTTTTTAAACAAAACTGTATTTGTATTTATACTTGTACATTTATTATTATTATTAGTGGTAGTATAAATTAAAATGAGCCTATAACGAAATTATACTATCTATACTAATTTTTTATATATGTAAAAAAGTAGACAGGAATAATATTATGAAAACAAATAGGGTTATTTATACTAGATCAGTTATGAATATTGGACCGATTTATTGGTATTTCTTAACCTACACTGTACTTACATTTCCTTATTTTTTGACATTAATCTTTTTTTATAATTAGGTTTTATTAAAATAATTCATCTACATACTGTGCGTTTTTTAAAAAAAATAAGTGATTAGCTTCGAAAGCAATAATTTTAAGACTCCCTTTATCGGTATAACCTAAGCATTAATACTGCAAGCAATTAATTACGTATTTCGTTTTCGGTATAATGATGTTTTCGTGAAGTGCAAGAAAATCTTGAAATTTTTTATCTCGAAGTTAGTAGCGAATTTGTAACATTTTAGCAAGTTTGAATTATTACACAACAATTTAAATTTTTAACTTGATTGTATAACACTTCTTTAAAGTTTATTAAAATGATATTCTATTCCTACTCGTTACTTTATTTGATGTCATGGAATAGAACTGAGTCACTGAATAAAACAGAGTAATATGTAAAATATTGTAAATTACTCCTCTGTTCCTCCATTTCTTTATCCTTTAACTATCTCTTTGTGCGTGTCTTTATCATACATTTATTTTCTCCAGACACCTTATCTGCTTACTTGTCTATCTCCATATCTAAAATCCATTCGTCAATACATCAATGTGCGTGCACAAGGTCACTCAAATTATCTTTTCAATATAACGTTTTCTATGTTTTATATTGCTCATGCTTTGCTACAAAATAAAACTAGTATTTTAGTTCTGCTGGAAATGGAAATGTATCATTCAACTACTCTCTGCACTTATCACTGTCCTTAATAAATTGTCTCTTACTACGCTACATATTGTGATGAATCGGCTTTTATTTTTATTTATTTATTTATTTATTTATTTATTTTTTTTGCAGACATTGACAAAGCTGTTTCTAGTATTTATTGACTGGGTTCACAATTCACAATCATGGCATAACATGAAAACATAATTTCATATATCGACCTTTGATATCCTTTATAGTAGAGAACGAAAATCGTCTATTCACAGCTTAACATTTAGAAATCATGACATTGTAGCATTTTTCTATTTTTCATTTAATCGAAGACTATTAAACAAATTTAAGCTCCTCGCATTCATTTGGAGAATCACTGTCACTGATACACAAGGACTAAATAAAAAAATAGCCGATTGTCAACTATTTTTTTTTTTTTTTGACAAATGGTGTGGTGGTGAGAACTTAGTACATGAATTATAAAAGTGGACTAGTTTAGCATGTTAAAAAATTTTGTTAAGCATTTATCTTATTCCCAAAAGTGAAATATGTTTGCACATGTTCGTCAAAATGATGTAATTTTCATTAAACCATATAGAAAAGATATAAGGGGAGTGCGTTTTCCCATTATTTTTCCCCATGAAATGTGGCACCAACATGACTTGTCCTACTCATATAAGTTTTCATATTTGGCGCGTTATCGCGTGCTTGACAATTTCCAATTTGTTGCTGATAGCATAAAAATATATATATATACAAAAATATTTAGCATCTAGATTATGCATGTGAAATGCAATAAATAAATAAATAAATAAATAAACAAAAATGATGTAATAAATTATTGAAAACAAATTTTCGTTATTTACTAATATATAAACTTCTGCCAATATAGGCCTCATTTAAATATGTGAGCTATATATACAACTCTGTTTTCTAGCCATTGTTGGAAATTAATTAAATCAAGTAAACATCAGCTAGATTCAATTATTTAATCATTTTCACAATATTGTTTCCTAAGTTATATTAGCAAATATATATGTTATTGACTGCACTAGCTGTAATTGACAAAATCTTTAAGATATATAAGTGGAAAAAACCCCCTTTTTCTAGAATTAAGGAAAAAAAGGAACAACACAATATTATACATGCGTTTATCATTTACATTTCAGAATTTATAAAAGGCGCAACAAAAAATCTCACTTAAAAGAGTAAATGAAGCTTCTCACTTTAATTTAACGATAATCTAATTTGTTTATTTTCCTTTCGCAAACATATGCTAGTCCTTAGCGATAAAAATCACGTGACTATTGTACTAACGTGACTATTATGTTAGTTCAATTTTAGAGTTTCCAAAGCTCTCTCCACATCTATCTCTTCTTTATGCATTAAACGAACTGCGATATATGAAACCAAATCTTGAAAGAACAAAATGCTTTTGTCAAATGACGTCATTAAAACGTGCATTTTTATCGAGATTGTTTTTAATCTACGTTCGAAATGCGAGTTCTCACACAAAAATGAGAATTTAAGAAAATTAATATTATAAATCTCTTTTAAATGTATAACAAGATTAGATTTATTTTTCCCCTAAACGAAATATCATTTGAAATTTAAATGCATCTGGTTGCGATGCTGCTAGCATTCATAAAATTACTTACAGATAAAATGGCTATATCATCTCCGGCAAATATGCATAACAGATAAACATTTATTGATAGTTTCTTTATACATTCAAAACAACAGTTTTGTACGTTCATTACATCAATTTGTATGCATGTCTTTCATTGCCTTATTCACAGCAGATTCGCCCCCCCCCCCCCTATCTAGTCCAGGCATTTAAATGTTACATGCATGATCTCATAAGCAAGTGTCTTCAACTGAAAACAAACCTGAGGTAATTCAAATTCTTTTTGAAATATAAATCAAGAGTTTATTTCTCTGTAAAGTTGCACTACATCACAAAAATCATTCCATTTAAACTTCGCATTAATATACGTGAATGATATCTATCTTCATCATCAAACTTTGCGCAAACAAGCAGGCACTATTAGTATCTCTTTCTAAGTCTAACTATTTCGTAGCCCTTGTATATTACCCTACCCAACCAATTAGGCGGGCATTCGCCTCACGTTCGATCTTAACTCTCGCCTGACTATCCTATTTTGCAACTTGTGAATGATTTCACCTCAATGAAACTCGTACTTCATTCTGACGTTAATGGTAGGAAGAAAAGTTTGCAACATCACGTCTCATGCCACTCAAACGAAATGGATCAAACTTTATATTAGTATTCATCTGAGGGACATGAATAAAAATATCTGATTCATATTAATAAAATGCTTTTTCTGTGGCGACTTTGATCGATTTTTGTAGGCGTGAAATTTTTTGCAAAGATAGCGTAATTACTAAATTTGGTCCAGAAACAATTTCTTCGCAGTCAATTGTTTGGAGCTGATTCTTAATAAATTTTAGGTGTTAAAGCCTGCATTATAGCATTAAAGCATGCATCGAATAATTAGTAAATGTTTCAAAAACCTTTTTACACAGGTTTCCTGAAAACTCTGTGATTTAAGAAAACCGTTATCATTTTAAAACGTACCTTAGAAATACATTAATTCATCTTCATGCAATCTCCAGTTAAAAACAATTGAAGAAACACGCAGTATTGAGGAATGTTTTACATGAAGACATTCATTTCTCAGGGTTATGTATGTAAATATTGACAAACTTTTACACATTAAAACGAATTCACATATGCATACATGTAAACTTATGCATACCATTTTTCTTGAAACAAATTATTAATAGCGAAAGAATAGTATAGTTCTGGATAAAAAAGTAATCACCTCCTGTTAACTCTAGTGCAAATCATCATATAAAATGTGATTGCTGTCAATCGGTTATTAATAATGTCTACTAATAACTGCCATATTTAAATATTGCTGAAGAAGCCGTCGACATGTAGAAATTATGTAAAACTTAAAAGATTTTAGTCCAAACACCTCATTTTGACATCATATTTGGAATCTTCGGCATATTTTACCTTTAGATACTAAAGTAAAATGATTCCATAAGGTAAATTACGAATCATTCAGATTTCAAGTTTGGAACTCCTAAAATGTAAAATTCATTATTAATCATTACAAAACAGATTGCAATGCTTACGCCGTAATGCGCATAGTTTTTTAGGCATATCTCAAAAACTATTTAAATTAATGAGTTGTAATATTGGATTCGCGTATTTGAAGCTCTTAGGAATTGATTTCCATTAAAAAAAATTCAAGGGCTACAATTAATATATATATTTTTTTAATTTGGAAGTTGTTTATTTTCAAAATGAATTTTTAAAAAAAGTATGAATCGTAACCCGTGATTGGTTTAACAGAAAATTATTCTGCTCGGCTTTTTCTCATTATTTTAACTGTATTCTTTTCAGGAGGTCCATCGAAGTGATGGCTGAAGTCACTACTTAAGAAATTTTGGACCAAGACATTCCTCGGGAATAAAGTGGGATTCAATTAATCTTCTTACTATATGGGTTCTTGAGATAAAATCAAAATGCTTTCCTTAAAAGTTCTTCTTTTGGTGTGTAACCCAATATCTTGAATACAATAAAAAGTTTCTGTGCACTCCAATCGCGTGCCACAAGTTTTTTTTTTCCCGTTTAGTGATGTTGCTTACATGCAGCATACATTACATTTACTTTTGAAAAATAGACAATGCAAACTGTTGCTGTCTATGAGATAGTAGATGTTATTATTTTATATAAATAGATGAAATAATAAAGTTTACAGTGAATAATGAAAAATTTTTTTTGGTTAGAATTGTATTCTGTCTCAAATGAATGTTAATCAAGCAAGATAGAGTCATTTTATTTCACATATCTTCCTTCATTTTCGATGCTCTGTTAGAGAAAACTCCTGTCTTGGCACTTTGAAGAACTGGAGCTTTCATGTTAACCCTCCGCCGGTCGCAATAGTCCTGACAGGCACAGCATAATTATTTCCGTTCTCCTCTCCGCCTCTAGAATGTGCGATGCTTCGCTTTTCCGGATACTCGCGTCTTTTTCAGTGATGTTTATAACACACCTAGCCAGTTTTACCGCCATTCGCTTTCAGAAGATATCCCTTGTGGCCTCTCAGGCGAATTGCGACCGAACTCGTACATTTTTTGAAAGTTCTATTTTGAATCATTTATCATCGCAATTGTTTATTTCGCTTATTTCATGAATGAAAATTATAAAAGTTGTGGAAATTTTGTGAAAATATGTAGGTTTGAATTCATTTCGTGTTCCATAATGAGAATGTTACGGTTTTCTACATCCCCTGCGAAAACATAATTGTCATTCATGCATTCTCTCTTCATGACAACGCACCAGAAGTGAGTACTTTCTATAACACAACCAAAAATGGCGTTGATACTGCATATCAAATGTGCACTACATACAACGTAAGCTGAAATATCAAGCGTTGAATAATGTTCATTCTTCAATTCCTACTACTAGTTCACACTCTCCCTATATTTATTTATTTATATATCTTGTTCAAATTTTCAATCGTTAATAAAATACTTATTATTCATTCTATCAAGTTGAAATAATTTTTTTTAACTTGTACTGGGTGACAATTGATATTAATACAGTTTTTTTTTCAAATATTAATTCATTAATTAAATTTTAATTAATTAATGTTAGTTTTACATGGGAGACAAAATATCTGCCATTGGCTGTTGAAGCATTTAATGCATCTTCATATCTATAAGGGGGGTTACCATACGGGGACCCTGTTCTGTCGCCAAATACAGCCAAGTTTGTCACCAACTTGGCGATATATCGCCAACTTTGGCGACCAAAATGAGTCACCAAAAGTGCCGTCAACTTGGCGATATCTCTAATATTTCGCTAAATTCCCATAGACTTCCATTGTAAACTTACTTGCTTATAGAAAATCAACAAATTGAGATATTTTAATGCAACAAAAACTAATATTAACTTAAGGGATTATATTAAATTTTTCTTTGATGACCTAAGTAGGAATTGACTTTAAAAACAAAATTTTTATATTACTTGTTTTCTAACAATGCTCAATGTGGGTGGCATGAATACTCAAATTATTTACCTTGGCAATCAACTTGAACCACTGCGCAGAAGAGTGTACCTGAAAAGGTTGGCCCACGAACTGATAACTGGAGAGCTACCTCGAATATGTATGGAGATAACTGAAATTCCAAGCAGCCTGCAAGTTCACGTGAAAAGATATTGTCCCATCGATGATAAGGAGAAATCCCCCATCCCCCCCCCTATCCAAATGATGTAGATGTATCACCTGTACTGCAGAAACAGGCCACAGATGAAAGTCGAACTAAAAGTATTATAAGTTTTATCATACGATCTTCCTGTCCCATGCAATTATGATCTGCCAAAGCTGCACTTCAACGTGTCAATGCGCCTCCACTGTTCAATATTTTGACTGTGAATCCGACTAAAGCTGACTATATTCTATCTGTATTTTCAGTTTTGTTCATAATTGTAATGTTTTTGTGAAGAAAACTAAAGGCAATTTGTCTTTTTTCGATTACTTACTTTTAGAGTAATAAACAAGAATTTTTCATTCGAATTTTAAATATTCTCGCTTTGTACATCCTAATGAATGTCACTGATAGCTTTAAAAGCGTTAAAGTTGCTTCAATTAATTGCTAATGACAATTTTCTAACAGGCACATATCAGGCACATTGCGACCGAACTCGGAAGTTCCAGAGTTGCGACCGACGGAAGGGTTAAAAAGCAAATATTGGTAATTGTAAATAGAATTTCGAAAACCTTTATTATCATTTAGGTTGCTGCACCATTTTAGAGTTTAGCTATAATTTGTATGTAACCTATTGACAAAAGAAGTTCAAGTCAATTTGAAAAAAAAAATATTTTTTAGTAATCTTTTTAATCAGATGCCATGAATCAACAATTTTCTTGTGTATTCTTTTACTTATTCTTGCATTAATAATGTTTTCAGAAAAGCGGATTTCATCTATTCTCATATATGAACATATGAATATAACTATGTATATAGTAACTTCGCCTATTCAATATTCTAATGCGGGATTCAATACTCTTGGCATAAATTTTTTATGGTTCTTGCACCTTTACTTATAAGCTATAACACAAACGTGCAATAAAAATATTTCCTTCCCCTTCATTAGATATAATTTACAAAAACAGCTATTTCAAGAAATATTTCAGTGCATTTTAAAGCACCCAATTAAAAAATCTCAGAATACAGAAATTCACCATAATTAACCCTTTGGATTCCGGCGTCTCTTACACAAATTTTATTCCGTCGGCACGTCTTTTTTAAAAGAAGTTTCCTTTAAGTACACAATTTCAAAAATACTCTGATTTAAAAAGGCAAATTTTATTTTCCTTTATTAATGGTGCCAAAAACAAATTTTGCAAAGAAAGATGTCGTCGCAGCGGCGACAACGAAGTGCAAACGGTTAAGTGATCTACAAAAGTGTGTAGATTTTAGATTTTTTTTTTTTTTAATTATCTTTTGTAAAAAAGTTAGAAGATTTTAAAAACATTTAATTTTTACAAAATCCCAGTTTTCAACCATCTGTAATTAAAAAGATGTTTAAGATAGAAAATTTTTTCCATATGGGTTGGAATTTCGTTTCGATATAGGTATTTGCTTACAAAGTATGGAACGAACCTAAATTGTGGAATGGCTGAAATTTAAATTATTCGATAAGATTTCTTCTTCTATTTTGAGCAGTTGGATACATTTCACATATCGACAAGTTTATTTCTTTTTTTCAGCTCATATAACTTTTAAAATCGCATGAAATGTGTACATACACAAACATATGTATAAGTGTACGTATGAATAAGTGCGATGCATTCAAATATCAAATATAACAGAATAAAATACATTATATAGCCAAAGGTGACCGGTCACTTGCGATTTTAGACGTTTTGTTAAATATCTAGAAAAATACATGAGGAATTAACCTGAAACTGCAGGTGTGTAAATAATATACTATAGTATAGGTCATATATTTCCTAGAAGATTTTTTCCTGAAACCCCATAGGGGACCGTCAACAAATTGAAAAAGAACGAATATCTTTTAGATAACCCTGTAAACACTAATGTAACAAAAGCGTTCAAACTCGAGATTATTAATAAGAGGCTTATTGTGATATACTATGTTCATTTTTAGGAGAATAGCATGTATACTCGTAGAAAAATTTAGGTTTTTATAAAAAGTCCCAAATTTCGCCAAGTTTTTTGCTTATAATTTTCAGCGTTCCTAATATAAAAAAAGGTGCTTTTCAGAAAATATGACAAAATTATTGTACACAATACTCTGCAATCAGAATTAAAAAATAATAAAAATTGGATAAAAAATGAGCAGGTTTACTAAAAAATGTTTCACTGCGCATGCGCGAATGCAATCGAAATATAATGTGCATAATGTATTAGCTAAGCATATAGAGCATCTTTTGTGAAAGTCTGAAAATCATATCTTGAAAATTCTGAAAATTATCGTCGATTGTATAAGCTCGAAATCCGTTGTTTCCAAAAGGAAGCAAAAAATTGAGGAGTTGTATCCAAATATAGTAGTACTTGCAATATTGTGTACGCTATCTTGACACTAATCAACAGATATTTGATACAACCCCTCATATTTTTGCTTCTTTTTGGGAACAACGGATTTCGAGCTTATTTATTCTATCGACGATAATTTTCAGAATTTTCAAGCTATGATTTTGAGACTTTCACAAGAGTTGTTCTATATACTTAGCTAATACATTATGCATATTATACTTTGACTGTATTCGCGCATGCACAGTGAAGCATTTTTTAGCAAACCTGCTCATTTTTCATCCAATTTTTATTATTTTTTAATTCTGATTGCACAAAATTATGTACAATTTTGTTTGGCATATTTTCTGAAAAGAACGTTTTCTTATATTAAGAACTTTGCAAATTATGCTAAAAAAACTTGGCGAAATTTGGGACTGTTTTTATAAAAACCCTAATTTCTCTACGAGTATACATGCTATCCTCATAAAAATAAACACAGTATACTACAATAAGCCACTTAATAATTATCTCGAGTTTGAACGCTTTTGCTACATTAGTTTTTACATGGTTATCCAAAAGATAGTCTTTTTTTTAAAATTTGTTGACGGTTCCCTATGGGGTTTCGGAAAAAAAATCTTCACGAAGTATATGACCTATACTATACTGTTTACACACCTGCAGTTTGAGGTTAATTTCTCATGTATTTTCCTAGATATTTAACAAAACGTCTAAAATCGCAAGTGACCGGTCACCTTTGGCAATATAGTGTATGATTGCAATAAATGAAAATAAAATACAAATTAGAATGTAATGTTAAAGGAAATGAACGGAATTGTTTCCAAGCAGAGATGTTAAAATTTAAAGGGCATCATACCTTTATAAAATATCCGTCGTCAGTGCAAAAGTGATATTATTTCATGTTCTCATAACTTTCTAAATACTTATTGAAATTTAAAAAAATCTCGGTAATAAGGTTAGTTGGAGTAACTGGACCACGAGGTAACTGGCCCATAGATCATTTCATAAAAAACTGTTGAAGTTTTTTTAATTTTTAGCTTTTGTGAACAACGCACCTTAATCTCTACTTCCTAAAACAACGTGTGTCAACTCAATCATAACTCACACTTTGCTGTGATAGGTTGTCAAAAATTTACGTTTCTTTTTTTAAAAACAACGTCAATATGGTTGAACTTGCTCGGCTTTTTATTAAAATACTGTATGTATTTTTATTAAACAATCTTTTTTATTCAAAGATTAGGCATATAACTGCATTAATGTTATTAGGTATCTATACATACTTACTTAATGTTTCAAATGTAAGCCCCGTGTCCCAGTTACCCCATATATGTTTCAAGAATGGGGTAACTGGGACATGCTTCCGGGTAACTGGACCCCCCCCCCTGGTCCAATTACTCCATTTCTATGGGGCAACTGGACCCATGAGGAAAGAAAGATGAAATATGCATATTTTTATATTATTAAATATTAAAATGTAATTTTGAGGATTTCTGTCCGATAGAGGGAGCCTAACTAAATACATTTACAGAAGTTGAGACTTTATTTCAAATGAACATTAGCTTTTTGAAGCTGAATTGTCAGAAGCTCCAGAGTCACATTGTAAAATCATGGCCAAGTTGCCCCAACTAACCTTATATTTAAACCATATTTAAGGCTTTCTAAAATGTAAAAATAAACACTTATAATATAAAATAATAAAAGGTATAGTTCTGTTAATATTTCAGTTTTATTTCACATGGTATGTCACAATCAGTGTTCGGAACGCTTACATAAAAAACGTACTAATTTAAACTCAAAGTGAATTCCTCAAAAATGAGTCAAGTTCACGCTCAAATTCAAAATTTTTCAAACGAGCTCACTCAACTCAAACTCATTTATGCAAGTGCGCAAAGTTCCCTAAAAACTCTTTTTTTTTTTTTTGTAATTAAGTTCCTTTTTCACCAGGTTTGTCGTTTCTTGCAAAGTATTAGTATTTATTTTCAAACGGATTATTATATCCACTTTGCACCGATCAAGAATTTTTTCGTTAAAAACAGGATTTAGTCATACACAGATTCTTATAACAGGTTTTACAGTACTGTAACCCCCCCCCCCCCTAAGAAACATATATGTACTATTCTTTAAAGAAAATTTTAATTGTAGAATAATGGTAATTTAAAAATATATGTATTTTCGGTAAAAATTGTTTACCGAACGTGGTTGTTCATTAAACAAATTTTTGCGCGAGTGAAACAAGGACGCGTGAATGATTTTCTTACAAGCAGGGTTGCGACCGGGCCAGAAAATTTCGGTCGGTGCAGATTTCTAGGAAGAATAAAGCACATGCATTGAAATAACTCCGGTTCGGCCAGGCCCGAGCCTCCAGAGAAAGCAAGACCCGAGAACAACCCAGAAAGACTGATGATCAGACTCGACGCGTCCCGAGTCCGTGTAGGCAAATGGGATTTGAATGGGAAAAACGTGTTCTTAACGCCTGGAAATTTTTAAAATAAATTATGAAAAAAATTGAGTTTGAGTTATAAATTTCATTCAAACTCACGGATTTTTTGAGATTTTGTTCAGCTCACGTTCGTATATCAAAAAGTGAGTAAAGTTCAACTCAACATTCACAGAAAGTGAGCTAAACTCGTCAGTTTTCGCTCAATGGGCGCGCACATGCTCAACACTGGTCCCAATCCACACGATAACTTTACCTACGATAGCTATATGAACATAAAACTTATTTTAAAATGAGATCTAACCAATATTTTATGGAACGAATTAATATTATTGAGATAAGTAATATTTTCATTATTTTTTATTCCATAACGAATTTTTTTTCATTTTTTTTTGTCCACTTTTCAAATTCAATAGAAATTTTAAAGTAGTTTCTGTCAAAGAATTTATATTTCATTAATTCATTCTATAAAACATAGTTTAAGGTTCCTTTTGACGTAAGTTTTACGTTGATATATCTATTCTAAATTAAGTTGTCGTGCGGATTGTGAAATACCATGTGAAACAATAGCAATATAATTGAACTGTATCTTTATTATTTTAAACTATATTTATTTTTTACTTCATAAAGCCTTAGATATGGCTTAAATATATTACAAAATTTTTGGTAATTTCAATAAATATAAAAAAAAGTTATGAGAACTCAAAATCACATCACTTTTGCAATAGCGACAAAGATTTTAAAAGGTATGAGACACTACTTAAATTAATAAAATATATTTATCGATCAAAACCATGAACAAATCTTTGCTATATATAAGATATTTTTGTCTTCACAGTATCTATTGAAATTAACTGATTATTTTTTTTTAAATTGTTGATCTGTCACAATAATAAACTTTCACTTTTACGAGTGTAGAGTTTTTTATGTAGAGATTATTTTAGAGACACATCTTGCACTCTTAGTGCCTCTACATTTTCGGAGTGTATAGGACCATTTCCCAAAAGGAATAAACCGTTTTTCGATTCCGAGTATATTGTGCACTGCGAGCTCCATGCCTTTTTCGAGGAAAAGTTTTTCCAAGTGTGTCGTGCCTACTTTATAATCACGAATGCTGTCACGAACGTTATAATCACGAACGCTATATTTTTTAGACACTATGTGTTTGATATACCAATTAATAGGTTGAACAATGTATCCTACTTCTTAATATTATAAAAAAAGATATAAATATGATGTCAGGAAAATATTCAACAAACACTTGCTTCTCACTTGTTATAAAACATTGATATAAATATATGCAGCCTTGGAAAAAAGTATTAGGCACCCTGACTTTTAATTTATTTTTGGTTTTTAACGTAAAATATAAAAATGCTATTGTTTTATAAATTATTATATTAACATAAAAATACAAAAAATACCAATATTTAGTGGGTCATGCGTAAAATGTTGATGCCAACGAGCCCACTCGAAGCGATTCTTCTTGTTGTTTACAGAAACCAGTGCTTCTTCTTGGCTTTGCAGCTTTTTAACCCAGCTTCTGTCAGTTTTGTTCTGGCCTTTGAAGCACTTATAGCCTATCCAGTTTCTTCTGACAGAGCTACAGCGAACTCAGAAGAAGTTATTTTGCGATCTCTAACAGACTGTCGTATTAGTTTTCTGTCCTCATGGTTCGTTGTCACACGTTTTCTGAACGCTCTTGTCTTGTATACTTAAGATCGAGCGTCCGTGAACTAGATTTGCACGGGCTGGCCCGTGGCCCGAAGCCGGGCCCGCGGACCTATTTCATTCACGATACTCAGGCCGAGTCGGGAGTGATCTCCACTATTTTCGGGTCGGGCCTGATCTTCACTTTTTTCGGGTCGGGCCTAACTTATTTTTTTCTGTACAGAGCCGGGACTTGTTTCATTACCAGTCTTCACAGCCCAAAATTTTGCGTCCTAGTTTTGACCCATCCCTTATGAAAATCATTGCCTCAGCGTGGCCTGGTCTCAGCGTTTATTCAAAGGTCAGTAAATTTAGGCCTCGCCCAAAATTTTTGCAAAAAATGCAAACCTTTTTAAATCGCTATTATTCTACATTTACAAACATTAAAATTTATTTCTTTTAAAGTATAGTAGATTTCTACGCTTATTAAAATATAGTAAAACGTACGAAAAAGAACCTGTCTATGACGGAACTCTGATTTAAACTGAAAAACGTGTTGATCTGTGCAAAATTAATATACTAATACGTAAGAAAAGAATATATGACACATTTACACGTGCTAAGAAAGTAACTTCTCTGTAACGCATTTTTTTTCTTTTCTATGCAATTCTATCTTAGAAGTTTTTACTGTATAGAATTTTTCAGATTTTTAACACTTCAATACATGGAATATGGATTAACAATATTAATGATAACTGAAACATTTACATACAAGAAATAGAGATTCATTAAAAAAATAAATATCGCAGCCTGCGGCACTTCTATAAAAATGAAGATTATAAACATGAAAAAAAAAGTTCAATATTTTTGATCAGAACACTTAGTACAAGAAAAATGTTTAACCAAATTGGCGTAGAAATCACTTTTCTGTAGAAATACACTCGGGCCGAAATTTTATCTTTTTTCCGGGCTAATTTTTTTACCGGGCGGTGCTCGGTCGGACTTTTAATTTTTGTATCGGGCCGAATTTTTCTCTATGAGTTGGGTCGGGCTCGGGCCTGGAAATTTCGGCCCGTACAGACTTCTACCGTGAACATCTTAATAGCAGATTGCACTGCACATTGAGAACATTTTACCAACTTGCTTATCTGATATTTGCGTTGTTCATGCAAGACCCGAATTCTCACTCTTTTTTTTCAATAGACAGCTCACTGTTTTAGACATTTTAGAAGTAAATGATATAAAATTCGCCATTAGATCACACACGGAAGTTACTTTGTGCTGCGAATATTAAATAAAGACTGGCAGAACATTCAAAGTAATTCTTCAAAAAATTGCATTTTCTTTGTTTTAGTCGCCAGATGTCGCCAGTCGTTCAGAAGGAATTATCTGTGTTTTGATTGACGTTTGACAACACCGTTTACATCTTTGTATAAAGCATTTGTTATTGTTTGCGGTCTTCTATACGATTCAGGAGTTTTGTAGAGGGTGCCTAATACTTTTGGCCAAGGCTGCATCTTTAAAATAACCATATATAAATTTACAGTTTTTTTCTTTATTAAATATATATTTCTATTGACACGTTTTTCTTTTACACACAATCTGAAACCTTTAAAAATTAACTTTTAGATATTCAGGCGTTTATATAGGTTATATCTAGATTTTTAACGAATTAGGCTAATTTTGAAAAAAAAGTTTTGTCAAACATTTTATGTAGTAACTGAAATAATAAATGACTTTTACTAAGAAATGCAATTTTAGATTTAAGTCTTAATACATTAATAAGAATGTTTAACGAAACCATTTTTTATGATACTATCTTAAAAAATCTATTGGAAATTTTACAGCTTACCGTTAACCTTTTGAACTAAGTTTTAAATATTAATGTTAAATTTCTTATTTATAACTTTTTTTGATAGCGTAGCACCAATGGTACAAATGAAATAATGATTTCCGATAAGTAACAGCAAAAAAACGCAAACTAACTTTTAAAATCAATGTTAGAGGAAAAGTTTATAATTACGAAGAATTAATTATTTTTAGTTTTTATTAGCACACCAAGTTAGTAGTTTAAGTGACAAGTTTGATATCGGATATTGAAGTGAATAAAGCATTTACAAGTTTGAGCATGTGAATAAAGATAAAACTACATACACGGAACTAAGGCATTCATGTTTTATCTTTTAAGTATTTGAATTTTAAACATTACATTATTTTAAATGAAGTTTCATATTTTTAATATTTCTTATTTATTTATGTTAAAAATAAGTATTTATTTATGAAATTTTTATGTAAGCTATTTGTCTAATACAAACTAAGGTTTAATATTAATCGTAGTATTATCTAAAATCTATTTTGTTTGTGTCTATTTGCCGCAAATGAAAGCATACAGAAATTAAACTATGTAGAACAAAGTAGATCAAATCCATTAAAACTCAGAATATGTTCGTAATTTCTGCAAAATCGAAATACTTCTTCACATTTGTCTTAGTATAAAAATTACACACTGAAAATTATGCATTATCACGTATGTTTGTTAAAAATTCATACGCAATCAAAAATTCTTCTTCCCATTTATTATAGTATAAGTGTTACATATACCGAAGGATTTGAAATATTGATAATTTAACCCCTTAACCTACGATTTACTTTTAACAGCTCCACGGTTTGGCAAATCCATAGCTACCACTAAAATTTAATAGAGATTTTTGCCTTGTTTAATCATGGAATTTCGACGATTAAATTAAACTGTATTTACTGTGAAATTTTAGTGGTAAGAAGAATTTACATTTGGCTCGATCATCGTACGCGGGCTATGCCCGTCATTGTAGGTTAAGGAGTTAATCACATTTAGAAATCCTTTTGTGTATTATTTTTCATAGCATGGTTACACGATGATCAATATGCATTATATGCATCAGACTATTCATCATGCATCGGTATATTTATTAAAATATTCATAATTTATTCATTCATTTTTCTTTCTCAAATTGACGTCAAATATCCGTGAATATCACACTGAAGTTGAAGACCTTCGAAAAAACTTTATTGGAAAAGATCTTAAAAATAAGCTGTATTTTACACATTTCATAATTTGGTAGGTTTGCCAAGAGTGCAATATACCATATATGGAACAGTGGCGCACCAGAGAACTAAATGACATCGCTAAATTTGAATGGTATTTTTCGTCTTATTTGAACCAATGAACCAATGCAGATGATTATGATATTCCTACAAGAGTCGTGATGCTTTTGTTCACTTTCAGTCGACAGTGATAAATCGATTTCTCATGATGCATAGATGTTAAGCATATTTTGGAATTTGCACATAGAATTTCTGAGATTTTATTAACATACAAATATTCTAAGATTTAGTGGTGTTAATAATTTAACTCATGCGGCACTGTTCCATTACTGCATAAAATAAATCTTCGTTATATTTCTTTTTCTTCACATCGAAAGAATATCCCTCCTTTCCTTTTCTTCGTAGAGCTTTCCGTCCTAAGAATTGCTTGTGGTTATTTTCTAGGCAGCAGTCAGCTGAAGGCGAATATTATACTCGATGGTTGGTTCTGCATCTATTAAATTTACAATTTATCAATTGAGATTTTCTGATGTCGATGGATAAATTTACAGTTTATAAATCAGAGATAAATTCAGGATTTGTTTTGAAACTGTATGAATGCTTTTCTGGGATGTACGTTAAAGAAATACACAACCCCCCCCCCCCTTCATTTTCAATAAAGAAAAGGTCATCGCAGGTTTGCATAATTAATAACCTTTGATAAAACGATATTGCACTGCAACTTTAAAATCATTTAAGAGCCCATGTCTTCGATATTTTTTATCTTTAAATATAAAATATATCAGGGTTTTTTTTTTCTTCAGCATAGTATATGCTTGATTTAGCATGATATCAGCCTCTTTTCTTGAGTTCGTAGGCGTTTCCGTCTGCCATTTCCTTCTGACCTTCGCCTTACTAAGTGCTTCACTTTTGTTTAACTTCTCATCATTCTAGATTCTCTTCGTTGTCTACGAAGATAATCTTACTCCTATAAAATATGCTTTGGTTCACAAGGTATATTTAAGATTGATAAAACTACGCGTAGAGATTTTGCTAAATTTTTCCCGATAAAAATGTCAAAAATATTTGCAATTCTTTATTTAAAAAATTAAACAAAAATAAGAAATATTAAAAACTTTCTCCTTCAATTTGAAGGTTATTTTCTGATAAACTCAACGTATTTTTACGAATAAATTCTTATTTTTGATATATCTTTAAAAAAAATCTGAAAGAACAGGAAATTTGGGTATTATGGAATACCATTTACATTTTTTTTTTTTTATAAAGCAACATAAAAATAGAGATACATTAAAAGTTAGTAAAAAACAAACTTTGTCTGTTTTTTAACACATTTTTAATGCGTTTGAAGTGAGAAAACAAAATACATATCAATATTTACCTGTTAAAAAAAAAAAAAAAAAAAAAACTTACACTTTTCAGGTAATGGCAACCAGTTGAGTAATATGTAATAATGTTATAAGGAATATTAAAATTGCAAGAAAAAACACGATTTATAAGAATTACCAAAATTACTTAATGAGTAAACTTTAGTGCATCATCTACAAATCATCAGGTTTGTTGAAAAATTGTTTTAAATTTTAGATTCGTCTTGCTGACATTCCATATTACCCGACGCACCATCTTGAAAAATATATTCTTTTCACTCGTCAACAAGTTAGCATAGAGGAAAACCGACTAACACAGCAATAAATATAACTGTTCAACTTAATACTGAACTTGATTAACATAACTGGCAATAAGGTTTTATTTCATCGCGCTGAGCGATTCTGAGCACAGCGACTTTCTAGCTCATGGAAGTACTAGAAAGTCGTATCGCAGATTTACCCTTGGCTGCAACCGGATATCCAGGTATTCTACATGGTTCAAACATTCCATATTGTCTGACTGTTCCTTAATACCGAACTTCCTCTATATGCTTCAACTATCTGAAAAATGATTTCTCATTGATGACGTATAATTTAATTTTTATATTTATTTAAGAGAATTCAATTACTTACTGAAAATTCAACAATGAATCATTGTATAGTTGTCCAGGTTGCATGCGTAGGACGAAAAAATTATTGCAAGTTTTTTCTTTTTCTTTCTTTCTTTTTATTTATTTTTTTATTTTTTATTTTTATTTATTTATTTATTTAATTTTTTTTTGTACGCAAAACGTGCATTAGATAATTTTGAGATATAATTGGTTCTAATGACAATATAAGGCAATGGAAAATATATTTGCCATTCAAAATAATCAAATAATATCTAGTTATCTGAGTTTGATTCAATAATTAAAAAAATAATAAATGGTCAAGTAAGAGTATGCGCACAGAGGGTTCCGTACAATAAATATGTTAATTAGTAATTCTATTATTACAAAAAAGTCGTTGCTAAAAGAATAATAAGACTTTGGAAAAAACTGTACAACGTAGGGTTGGATATAACTGTATATACTAGAAAGGTATAAATGGATACACCATGAAAGTTAGATTTTTTTTCAAGTAACTTAATTATAGCCCTATATATTTTTCCTAAATATATTTCTGAATGACTAATAATCTATAAATATGTGGGTCAATAGCCTTTATTACTTCAGCCAATTTGAACTTTAGACGTTCCATAGCTTGCGAGTAAAATGGTTGTGACAGACAGACACAGGAGTGACCCTATAAAAGTATAAATGGATACACCATGAAAGTTCAGAGATATATAAAGCCTAAATGGCTTCAAATAATGCTATTCTGTATAACTCTTTTTTTTTTCTTATCTTATCCTAGTCTGTTTATGATGAACTTAATTCGGTACGGACAATAAAAGTAATGCATATTTAAACTACATTCACAATTTCATAAATCCAAATTGAACGTAGTAATTTTTTTTGTTTACACTATACTTAAAACAAAACTTTTGTTCAGAGTTTAAACTCAGCATTGTGCTAAACGCACTTCGAAAGGAAGTCGCAAATTTGCAACGCCGCCTTGTTCCGTGCCACGTTTTTTCAAATAGATTTTTAATTAACCTGTAAAGACAAGGTTGACGTATTGAGAGAGACACTCAATACAAGATAGACGCTAATCCCCTAGTAACTACCTGATTAATTCTAATTAAATTAGTCTGTTTTTAACAGTTTGTCACTTATTGCTTTCATACTACTACTGGGCATTGCATTATATATGTATATCATTAAAAGATGTTATCTAGGCTTTAACAGCCGGTGACGCATAGAGCCCGTCTCTTTCTGTAGGTCCAAATCGTCCGTGCCTTTAACGGTTAATATCTCGGCTAATTACCTACCTTTTTTTTAAGAATCATTATCAACAATCCTTTTATACTTCTGCGACGATAGGTACCTCAGCGACCCTCACCTCTTTTGCTGAACGTCCGCAAATCGAAATTTGTGTGTAACAGAAAAATGCGATTTTCTCAAAAACTGTGTGACCTAATCGCTATAGTTTTCCTGCAAGCTTTAAATTAACTTCTACTACAATTAATTTTTTTTAAATTTTAGTTTCAGTATATTAGGAAAATCAGAAATAGAGCAGGGGGGGGGGGACACATTTTTGCATTACATTTTCGATGATATCTCTGAAAATATAATACCTAAAATTAGAAGAAACGTATTTTTGAAGTCGGCATTACGAATGCTTTCGCACGATACCCCACACAATATTCAAAAAGAAGATTTTTTTTTCAAGTAACTTAATTATAGCCCTATACATTTTTTCCTAAATATATTTCTGAATGACTAATAATCTATAAATATGTGGGTCAATAGCCTTTATTACTTCAGCCAATTTGAACTTTAGACGTTCCATAGCTTGCGAGTAAAATGGTTGTGACAGAAAGACACAGGAGTGACCCTATAAATGTATAAATGGATACACCATGAAAGTTCAGAGATATATAAAGCCTAAATGGCTTCAAATAATGCTATTCTGTATAACTCTTTTTTTTTTCTTATCTTATACTAGTCTGTTTATGATGAACTTAATTCGGTACGGACAATAAAAGTAATGCATATTTAAACTACATTCACAATTTCATAAATCCAAATTGAACGTAGTAATTTTTTTTGTTTACACTGTACTTAAAACAAAACTTTTGTTCAGAGTTTAAACTCAGCATTGTGCTAAGCGCGCTTCGAAAGGAAGTCGCAAATTTGCAACGCCGCCTTGTTCCGTGCCACGTTTTTTCAAATAGATTTTTAATTAACCTGTAAAGACAAGGTTGACGTATTGAGAGAGACACTCAATACAAGATAGACGCTAATCCCTAGTAACTACCTGATTAATTCTAATTAAATTAGTCTGTTTTTAACAGTTTGTCACTTATTGCTTTCATACTACTACTGGGCATTGCATTATATATGTATATCATTAAAAGATGTTATCTAGGCTTTAACAGCCGGTGACGCATAGAGCCCGTCTCTTTCTGTAGGTCCAAATCGTCCGTGCCTTTAACGGTTAATATCTCGGCTAATTACCTACCTTTTTTTTTAAGAATCATTATCAACAATCCTTTTATACTTCTGCGACGAGAGGTACCTCAGCGATCCTCACCTCTTTTGCTGAACGTCCGCAAATCGAAATTTGTGTGTAACAGAAAAATGCGATTTTCTCAAAAACTGTGTGACCTAATCGCTATAGTTTTCCTGCAAGCTTTAAATTAACTTCTACTACAATTAATTTTTTTAAATTTTAGTTTCAGTATATTAGGAAAATCAGAAATAGAGCAGGGGGGGGGGGACACATTTTTTGCATTACATTTTCGATGATATCTCTGAAAATATAATACCTAAAATTAGAAGAAATGTATTTTTGAAGTCGGCATTACGAATGCTTTCGCACGATACCCCACACAATATTCAAAAAGAAGATTTTTTTTTCAAGTAACTTAATTATAGCCCTATACATTTTTCCTAAATATATTTCTGAATGACTAATAATCTATAAATATGTGGGTCAATAGCCTTTATTACTTCAGCCAATTTGAACTTTAGACGTTCCATAGTTTGCGAGTAAAATGACTGTGACAGACAGACACAGGAGTGATCCTATAATGGTTCTGTTTTTCCTTTTTAAGACGGAACCTTAAAGAAGACGAAGTTTCACTTGTATGTTCGTGTAATACATTAAATTATTCTTCATGTAGCAATGGTTTAACATTGCACTTCCAAATATTGATATTTAACATTTTATAATCCAAATATTAACATATATTCATATCAGTATGCGAAAGTACATTCGTGGAAAAAAAGAGTAAACATCCCTTACTAACTCTGCAAAATAGTATCGTAGAAGAAAGTTACTGGTATCACGCGATTGGTAATAAAGTCTAATTTTAAATAATGTATATTAAAAATTTGCTTAGGTGGCTATCTACATATTAAAACCAACCATAACTTTATTTTTTCAATAGCAGTACACAATTCTGACAGCATAAATGAACTCTACACCCTTCAATTAGCCTAAAAACAAATTTGTATGCAATTCGTACGACAAGTTTCCGAGAAAGTAATTATTTTAAAACGAGCGTATTTTAAGGGCTGCATCCAAACTGATGTTTCGGTACTCGATTGTTGACCAAGAGAGCCCGCTTTTTGATCAAGGCACCTGAAGCTCCACTCAAGGAGTCATTGAAGACTGCTAGATTACAAGATAATATAAGAAATTTCAAAATATAATTCTATCATAGACGACCCCTTAAACCATCATTTTGCCGTTTTTTAAGCATAATATGAAAATTACTTGGAAGAAAAATGTGAAATTTTGGATTTCCATAAAGCAATACTTAATAAATCTAAATCCACAAAAAAATTGTAGGTTGCAATTCATAAATGTGCAAAAGTAATTTAACATTCGAAGCACTAAATTTTGAATGTTTATAATTCAAAAACTTATCATTGAAATGACTTGAAATTTGGTGTATAGGCATAGTTTGAACCGAAGATTTTAAATATTTCGTTAAAATTGGGTATTGTCTTTGAAAAAAAATAAAGTTTGGATTCGTTTCAATATGTAGATGGCCCCTAAGCAAATATTATATGCATAATTTTAAAGTAGACTTTATTTGCAATCGTTCGATACCAGTACCTTTCTACTTCGATAATTTGTTCAGGAGTTAGCAGGGGCTGTTTAATTTGTTTTTCCACGACTGTACGTGCATTTTTTTGTACGTCAAAATAAAAATTTACAATTCCATTGATAGTCAAGTAAAAAACATGAAAAAAAAGTTATATAAATAATAGTAAAGGATTTTTTTAGTGTTTTTTTTTTTTTCACCAGGCTTTCGGAAAAAGAAACAGCATCAAATGTTTACCTAAATAACATGTCTGATATTGTTAGATGATAATAATTTACATACGTTACATTATTTCGAATAAAAGTGTATGTGTTAGGATTCTTTGATTTTTCTTTAATGAGAAGACCCAAATAATAATTAGAAAATAATAATTTGAAAATTAAACTTTTTCAAACTGAATATAGAAAATGTATCACAGAGCGTCGTTAAGAGAAAACAAAACTTTAGAAAAATATAGAGCGAGAGTGGTTTATTACTCCAAGTCAAAATATTAGAGTAATCAAAGTTATTTGAGCCCACTATGAGCAATGTTCGCCCACTTCCGTTCAGACTTTGCAGGCGCTAAAATAGGCTAGTTTGCAAGCTTAATTTTTATTTGCTTAATAAGAGGTTATTTTAAAAAAAGGTTAGTCGATGATTGAAAATTTAATGATATTATCAGGATCATTAGCGATCTTCTGTATTTCTGATATGTATTGGCGACCTTCTGTATGCAATTCTTCTTTCGCACGTATTAATTTAATTATTTAAAAAAAATCTGTTTCAATATTCATATGTAAATATAATTTTCAATTGAAAGATGTTTGGAAAAATTATTTAAAATCTGGCAACAATAGGTAAAAAATGATTTTCGAAGCATGGATTAAATCTCTATCCAGATAATGTCATTTTGATTAAAGCATTGAAAAAAGTATAAAAAATTACACAAATTAAAAAATATATTGGACATTGAACTTTGCAATCTAGTCAAGTATGTAACTTCAAAAGAAATTGATGTGCATATTTTTCCCTGTATATCTTATTTAGCTGAACTAGCTAGGCTAATTTTAACATTAAATAGCGCTTTATATAATTCTCCTTTTTAAAAATTGTCTGTCTAGGCCTGTTTATCAGACATTTCTCTTTAAAAATAACCGTTTTCATGTTTTTACAAACAATAATGTGTTTTCTTACAAGCTAAGAAAGAGAAAAGGTCACAATAAAGTGAATTACGGTTCTATTTTTAGAAAAGAGAGATTACGTATAAAAAATTCATAACATAACATATATGAAAATGCATAATAAATTGAAAGAACAATTAAGGTAACTGTACATGTAGTGGACACTTATAAAACATATTTCGCTTAAATTAGTGTACCCTTTTTAAAACTGCGGGAGCAGCGAGTGTTCCACATTTTTATGATCTTTTTTTGCAAGCGACTGTGCTGCAAAAATTGCTGCTTTAAACATTTTTCTAACAAAAAAAAAAAAAAAAAAAAAAAAATCTGAGAGCTTAAAATGCAGCAGTACTGGAACGAAAAATCCAGCAGTGAACAGAAATTAATTATGAATATTTATTAAAAGAAGAAATTGCTAAAAACATATATTTTTAAATTTCATTAACAAAAAGGGACTTTGTTGTTGAATTACGCGCAGAGAAGAAAAATGGCCTGACTTATCCTATAATACATGAAATCACAATAAAATCACTGCAAGATTGGATTGATTCAGTTGTACCTCACCTTACTTCGGAATTGATGGTATTAAAATCCTTTAACCGGCTGACCCGGATTTTTCCGTTTCTAGAAATCATGTTAAAATGGCTGTAGACAAAAATATTTTAAACATAATTTTATTTTGAACCATATATAGAAAGAAGTGATATTAAAGATATTATCGCATCAAACTGCAATTAATAAATATATGTATCCTGTAATTTACAAGCATTCTTATAAAAATACAGGAAAACCCTCGGACGGTGAAAGGGTTAAATTTCTGTAATTAGAGGCGTCAACACTAGGGAGTAATATTAGCAAGCCCTTGAGAGAACTCAGAGAAACTTTCAAGGCTTTTTTTAAAAAAATTGAAAATAATAATAGTACAGTGCCTGCCACTACTAGCGTTATTTTAATATTTAAAGAAAGAGGAAAAGAAATAGATTGAAATTTTACCTGGTTCAGCATTTGAATATGCTATCCTTAATGGATCCTTATTATTTGAAGCGTACTTTAACGACATTATGTATATGAGTACGAATTCAACTGGATCTTAGTTTACTACTGAAAAATAGTTTTAAATTTCAGCTTGCAGTTATATGGCACTTTGTCCTAATTTCAAATTTCGGGAAGATTATTGGATTGCAGTAAAATTTGTACATGCTGTTAAATACATCATTTCATTTTCAACAAAAATGCATAGAATATTATCCACAATATCTTTAAAAAGTGAGTAAAAATTCTTTCATCTATTATAAATGAAGAGTGTTATTGTATAAAATTCATATATTGACTTGATTTTTTTTTTAAATTAGCGAACTTTTAGTACGAGTTTAACCCTTTAGATCCCAAACCGGTCGAAACCGCCCGAGATGCTAGAATCCCATTAATTTGGATATTCCAAATCCATACCATAAATTTAAAATAGCAATATTTGCTTTATTTAATAACAGAAATTCCGTAATTAAATAAAGTTAAAATTTCTATCGAAATTTTCTGGTGTTAATTCAGTTTATCTGAATTACTGAATTTCTAGAACGTGTTGTACTCTGGGAATTAGAGGGTTAACGTTTTTAGTTAAGTTTACTTTTAGGTACTCATCTGTGTGCAATATAATCTGAGTTACACAGTTTAAAGAGGCGTATAGGTTTGAAAAGCCAAGGGATGATATCACAAAAAAGTTCTGGTATATACTATATAAAATAAAATTGTTTTTTTTTCCTTTTATGTTATCAAAAACGCTCGTGGTATTTCGATTGACGTTCGATTCGTGGTCTCGATTGACTAATGTCCACATGATGCTATCGGATCTTTTTTTCTTTTAATCAGAAGGGCATCGAGGACCAATTATTTGTCTCAGGGACGAACGATCTTAATATCATATAGAAATTAATCGCTCTAAAAAATCGCTAAATATTAATATATTTTTTTAAAATTTTCAAACGAACTTTTTTTCGTGAAACCAAACATTCATAACGGAAATTACATTAAAAAACTTTTTAACAAAAACAATCCACAAAAATATTGTGTTTTTTTTATGATTTATGTTGGAAGTGCAAATCAATAAATATTATTTAACAGTGAATAAAAAAAAACATTTTAAAAGTTTAGTGGATCATTAACAAATGCATTAAATTATTAAAATTTGTCTTTAATGTTCAAAGATGACAAACATCTATTAATTTTTAAGTTCCAGAATTTTGCATTTATAATTTTTTTCCATCAACATTACTGTAGATGTAATGTACTTTAGAACTACTCTTTTCAGGGATATAACAATTTCATTTACTGTTTCAATTTATGAAGATAACAAAAGTTGAATTCAGAAAAATATTGATTATAAAATGTAGTTTTATTTCCTTGCTACAACGGTCTATGATACTGAGAGTGTCATCTGCAGAAAAATGCATCTTGAAATCTTAAAACGGTTGCTTGGTTTAAGCTTCAAGAAAAGTGTACCTTAAACGAATTTTTTTTCGCTTCAAAATAAATTTTCTTATATTTTCTAAATCTTCAAAGTGTTTCATGCGTCATAATTTTAAGTCAAAATGCGTAAAATTTGTCTTTTCGAATCATTTTTCCTTTTAATTCATTCTAATAAAACTTAGCATGCATTTTAGAAATGAAATTCTTAAAGTTTACTGAAACTTTATGAAAGTTTATCAAAGCGTAAAATTACGAAAGAAATTAAAACGAAGTATATAGAAACATTTCTTAAAAATTAACTTTTCAAGTAATTTGCAAATGAGTGCTAATATTTTTCGTAATGTATTTCTGAATGATAAAAATGAGAAATAAGAGGAGAGTTAGTGCATATTTAAATATATTTGCATAGAAACTTTATAAACCAAAAAATCATCTAGAAACTCCATTAAAATCTATAATAATAAATAGGTATGTGTGTGCGTGTGTCTCTCTCTGCTGTGATTTGCAGTGACCTCTAAGCAGTATAAGTTGAAATTATGCACCTCGAAGCAAGATTTTGGATATTTTGATAGGATTTTTTTTAATTTAACTTTTATGAGGTATTCGTACAGCGATTTTTTAATTTTTAGAGAATTTTTTAATGTAAATTTATAGTTATTTCACGTTTGGTGGCGATTAAAAAAAATTATAAACGGAATCCAGTTTTAATCTTTTAGCGCAATAACATACATTTTTTCACTGCGATTCTTGAATTTTTAGCGATATTTCATGCGATTTTTAACTTTTTTTTGTTATTCGTAAAAGGAATCCCGTTTTATGTTTTTATCCCGTTGTAAAAAGTTTTTGCCTCTGCTTTTTTTTCTTTTTTTTTCGAATTTTTAATGTGATTTTTAGCAGTTTTTTGCCTTCCGTGGCGATTTTTGACATTTATTTCTGAAACGGAAAGAGCTATCCAGTAAACATTGCTACATATAAATTCAAATTGAAAGAATACCAAATCGCTTCATATTGCAACGTGAATGACTATGCTGAAAATTGAAATTTAATCTGAGTCTAAATAAAGAAAAAAAACAAGAATTCAAGGTTTGCTTGATTAAGGACTGGAGTGGAGGTAGTTTGTACGAACGTACGCTGCGGAAGGCAGCGGGAAGATCTACGCTAGTTTCGTTAAATTCAAGGTTCAGTTTTGAAAATTGACTAGCGAAGAAGAACATTCGCTAGTAATGAACAAATAAGAAAATTTGTATAATAATCAGCTTAAGCCACAAAAAATTACGAAATACACTTCGGTTCAAAATATTTACCTGGTCCTTCAAGCAATTAAAGAATCACATTCAAATAAAACCAAAACCACATCCAGGTTATTTCATGCTTTTCTTTCTCCTCGCAGAACTAACTGAAAAAAAGACTATACAATATTCATCATTTATGCACAACTTCATATAACGTAATAAAAATAATAATAAAACATTAGGGTTTTAATGTTTCTAATCTTTATACTTGTCTCAAATGTAGATATTAAGCGTTATGCACTTAAGTCTGAGGAAAATGCTTAGATTTATGTTAATAGGCTTTACTAGAATTTGAATTTGAACTTGAAATTTATTTGGCTTTTCTTATTCTATACTTAGTTACTTGATTTTAAAAATAACCGGTCAAGTGCGAGTATTACTCGCGCACGGAGGGTTCCGTACAATAAATATATGAAATAGTAAGTGGGTATTGCATTACACAAATATATCATTAAAAGATGTTATCTAGGCTTTAAAAGCCGATGGAACATAGAGTACGCCCCCGTGTCTTTATGTATGTCCAAACCGTCCGTGTTTTTAAAGGTTAATATCTCGGCAAATTACCGACAATGTTTTTCGAAAATCATCATCAACAATCTTTTTATACTTCTGTTACGATAGGTACCTCCAACGCAGGGTTGCAGAGTCGGTGGGAAAAATGGACGACTTCGACTCCGACTCCGCAGTCCTGCTGTAACGCCCCTCAACTCCTTTACTGAACTCCCGCTAATGGAAATTTGTGCGTAACAGAAAAATGCGATTTTCTCAAAAATCGTCTGACCTAGGGTAATCATTATAGTTTTAATGCAAGGCTTAAATAAACTTCTACTACCTCTAATTTTTTTCATAATTGTAGTTTCAGTAGATTCGCGTTACAAAAGCTTTCACACGTTACACTAAGAAAATATTTTTATTCAAGTAAGTTAGTTAGCCCCTTTACAGTTTTCCTATATATATTTGCGAAAATTTAATATTCTATAAATATGTGGGTCAATAGCTTTTATTACTCACCCAATTTGAACTTCCTCCGTTCCATAGTTTACGAGTAAAATGGCTGTGACAGACGGACAGACCGATACAGGAATAATCTTCTAATTGTTCAGTTTTTACTTTTTAAGTAAGGAACCCTAAAAAGTATTTAAAACCGTTTTCTCATTCTGTATTTTGTGACTTGATTAAAAAAATGTATTTAGAATTGTAGTTGTAAATTAAATTTCTATTATGCTAGTATTTCATCATGCACTCAATCGGAAATAATTATTTAATCATTGTAATACGGAAATACTGCTAGCATAATTGAAACAAAAATTTTACCACTAATATTGCACTGATGACAAAGCCTTACAAATTTTAAATATTTATGTAAAGGAGAAAAATCGATAGTTTTTTATTTAAGTTGATTGTTAATATTGTTTCTTAAAATCATGTATCAAATGTTAGCAGTGTATTTAAAATATATTCTGAACATGCACCAAACTATAAAATACGTTATTAATGTATTGGTATTGTGTTTCAATACATGTGCTACACTGGTGGAAATTGATTTATGAAAACACGATTTTTGAACAAAAACTTCTATAATATTCATAAAAAATGAATGAAATTTCAGACATTATATATGCTATGTACAACAAATAACTTAGAAAAATAAAATTTCGTACATTTTAATAAACTAAAACATAAGGTCAAAAATTAGATTTTAGTAACATAAAAACATGGAAATTGATTTATGAAATATCACATTTAATTAAAATTAATAGTTAGTAAAGCTATCTTTATTCACCAGAATTTATTTTATTCTAGATGGCATTGATAAAACAAGATTTTCAATGTAATTCTGACCAATTAATTTCCAGTATTGACAGATTGAAGCTTTCAATTCTATAAGTGATGTGTACTGCATCCCATTTGCATAAACTATTCGAACAAGCTGTCCTCAAACGTTTTCGATGGGGTTCAGATCAGGACTAATGGGTGGATGATCTAAAAGAACAATATTCTGTTGGTCAAACGAACCTTTCATTGCATTTGAAATGTAAACACTTGCATTGTTTTGCATGAATATGCAATCGAAACCAAAATATTGCCATGCAAATGGAAGAAGTGAATTTTCTAAAATTAAACTGTAATAAAAAGAATTCTTTCGACCGCTTAAAAATACAATTTCACTTTTGCCATCATAAGCAATCGCTGCCCAAATTCTCAAACTTCCGCCATAAAAAATTCTGCTGAATATAGATTTTAGTTCTTTTCGGAGATCCCTCCAATAATACTTCAAACCATCCAGGCCATCCAAATTACATCTTTTTTCGTCGGAAAAAGCGACTTTCTTCCAATTGTCCCCCATTGCCACGTACTTCTCGCAATACTGGAAACGCTGCTTGAAAAGCAGAAGTAACTTTGGACCAGACTTCATTTTCGACCATCTCAAGCTCCGTGAAGAAATTAAAATTCGCCTAACTCTTCTAGAATTAACAGGGATGGATGAATCTGCACAAATCTATTTTGAACTGTGGCAGGCTTTCGATAAGAGCTGAATAATCCACCTTTTCTCTCTCTTACTTAAACGTGTATTACCTTTTTTTTTCCATAATTTGATGAATCTTTCCTATCGTTATGTATCACACCAACTGATCTTTTAATTATTTTACTAATTTCCGGAACAGAAGTTCCACATTCTAGATATGCATCGATTTTAGCACTTTTTTCATCAGACAACATCTTTCGTTTACCCATCGTAAAAAGTATCACTGAAACGTACTGCTTCCAATATATATAACGATTTTTATGTCTACTGCGATGTCATGTTACCTTTATGAAAATTTTTGTCACTACTTTGGAATAGCCAATGAAATGTGATATTTCACAAATCAATTTCCATGTTTGCATATTACGAAAATCTAATTTTTGACTTTTCGTTTATGTTTAATATTACGTATGAAATTTTATTTTTGTAACGCACTTGTTATACATTCTATGTAGACTATATGGCCAAAGGTGACCCGTCACTTGCGATTTTAGATGGTTTGTTAAATATCTAGAAAAATACATGAGGAATTAACCTGAAACTGTTAGTGTGTAAACAGTATAGTATTGGTCATACATTTCCGCGAAGATTTTTTCCCGAAACCCCATAGGAAACCGTCAAAATATTGAAAAAGAACGAATATATTTTCGATAACCCAGTAAAAACTAATGTAGCAAAAGCGTTCAAACTCGAGATTATTAATAAGTGGCTTATTGTAATAAACTGTGTACATTTTTATGACGATAGCATGTATATTCGTAGAGAACTTAAGGTTTTTATAAAAACAGTCCCAAATTTCGTCAAGTTTTTTGCTCATAATTTGAAGAGCTTTTAATATAAAAAAAAAGCTCTTTTCAGAAAATATGACAAACAACATTGTACTCAATACTCTCCAATCAGAATTAAAAAAAGAATAAAAATTGGATGAAAAATGAACAGGTTTACTAAAAAATGTTTCACTGCGCATACGCGAATGCAATCAAAATATAATATGCATAATGTATTAGCTAAGTATATAGAACAAATTTTGTGAATATTTCAAAATCATAGCTTGAAAATTCTGAAAATTATCGTCGATAGAATAAGCTCGAAAGCCGTTGTTTCCAAAAAGAAGCAAAAAAGATGAGGGGTTGTATCAAATATCTGTTGATTAGTGCCAAGATAGCGTATATAATATTGCACGTGCTACTATATTTGGATACAATCCCTCATATTTTTGCTTCCTATTGGGAACAACGAATTTCGAGCTTATTCTATTGCTGATTATTTTAGAATTTTAAAGCTATGATTTTGAGACATTCACAAAAGTTTCTCTATACATTTAGCTAATACATTATGCACATGATATTTTGATTGAGTTCGCGCATGCGCAGTGAAACATTTTTTAGTAAACCAGTTCATTTTTCATCCAATTTTTATTATTTTTTAATTCTGATTGCAGAATATTGTGTACAATGTTGTTTGACATATTCTATGAAAAGAACTTTTTTTATATTAAGAACTCTGCAAATTTTGAGCAAAAAACTTGGCGAAATTTGGGACTGTTTTTATAAGAAACTTTAATTTCTCTACGAGTATACATGCTCCTCATAAAAATTAACGCAATATATTACAATAAGCCACTTATAATTAATCTCGAGTTTGAATGCTTTTGCTACATTAGTTTTTACAGGGTTATCCAAAAGATATTCGTTCTTTCTCAATTTGTTGACGGTCCCCTATGGTGTTTCGGGAAAAAGTCCTCCCGGACATATATCACCTATACCATACCGTTTACGCACTTGCAGTTTCAAGTTAATTCCTCATGTATTTTTCTAGATATTGAACAAAACGTCTAAAATTGCAAGTGACCGGTCACCTTTGGCCATATAATGTATATCCCATGAAATTTCATTCTTTTTAATGAATATTATAGAAGTTTTTGTTAAAAAAACCGTGTTTTCAAAAATCAATTTCCTCCAGTGCAACAAAAGATAAAATCTAACAATTGACATGAATAGAAAAACTCGTTAGCTAAAGTAAAAAATTAATGGTGATAGCATTTGCAAAAATCCAGCTAAACGAAGAATTCTTATTTATTTTTTTCAGAAAAAATATCATTGTAAACAGAAAGGAAATATTTTCCTAAAACTATATAGGGCGCAAAACATATTTATGCCTAGTTTAAAATACATAGTCCTTGCGTACTTCCGAATTCCTATAATGTACACGAAGGAAAATACATTTTTAACAGTCCTTTATTGATTAACCCAATAAATCTCCAATCCCCAAAGGGTACTTTACATATTTGTAGATTTCTGCATATTACAGTTCTGCTCAAACCTGTCTTTAAAAAATTCACGTATATATAAAAAAAAAAACTGTAAATTAATCGTGAAAATAATCCGGTAATAAGTTGTTTAATAATGAACTCACGGAATTTTCATTAACAGACGATTGAGTTTTACACGAACTAATTTGCTAACAGACTTTTTATCACTAAGCAACCAAAGGAAGTTTAATTATTGAAAGAGATCAGACAGTATCAAGGTCATAAACACTGTTGCTCACCGTTCTTCAATTTCTGCGTTAAGGTTAGCATTTTCTGTGAAATTAATAAAGACCTTGTCCTTTGAAGGAAGATTAGTGTTTGATATGTTATTTTACTTAAATAAATTATGCTTTCCTTTTTTGAAAAGTGTTTAATTGCATAAGAATCTCTCTCTTTATGAATATTGTTGCTTAAATATCAGCTTGATATATACCATAAGGGACAAATAGTTCTATCGGTTGTTTCTTTGGGAATACACCTGCTGCTATGAAGTTATTAATTGTTTGCATCTAGGTGTAAAAGAAAGGATATGTGTGTAATTAGAATCAAAATAAACAAGTATAGCTTCTAGGTCAAACTCAGATTGGATTTTTAACAGTATTAAATATTTTTTTTTACAAGTTTATAGTTTTTGAGTATTTTACATAACTTTTCGTACTTTCGGAGCATTTTAAAAAGTTTATTTTTTTCTGTATATTTCGTCTAAGAACATTCCTAAAATCTTTGCCTTTAGGGCTTTGTGATTTCAACTGAATTATGTAAGTTTTAAATTAAATGTAAATTTATTTTCCTTTAAGTGCAAGAAATCAAGCAAATGTCGTACAGGATTGAATCGTACTAAAATGCTTCTCATGATGAAAAGTTTTCTTCAAGCGAAAAAAAAATTATTAGTTCCAAACTTCGATTATAGATGGCGCCACTTGTCCGTACGTTTGGTTCCAAACATGCATTTTTTCTGATTTTCAGATTAGTTTTGATGCTGTGACACAGTAATAATGCCTCCAAGCGAAAAAGGTAATTGCGTAGGTTGGTGCTTCGAAACTAAATCGAAACTAATGCGAAAATCAGAAAAAACAAATGTTTGAAATCAAACATACGGACAAACTATTAAATCTATGAACGAAATTTGGAAATAATTTTTTATTCGCTTGAAGAAAACCTTTCATCGTCAGAAACATTTTAGTCCAAATCACACTCCTGTACGACAATTACTTGATTTTATATTCAATTTTAATTGTATCAGTAACTTTTGGGACGCCATATACTTCACATAACGCCTCCTTTTCAAGTTATTAGTTGAAGAAACTTAAAATAACACAAATGCTTATAATTACGATGATACTGATTTTGGGAATAATAACTTTTACATTAGTGGTAGTAATACCGGTATTTCATTAAAAATGCACCAAAGCCTTGCAGGACTGTATACAAAGATCAAGTGACATCTTCTAAAATGAAATTTGGAGTAATAACCAACCACATTTAGTGGCAAACTGAAAAATTTATAAATTAAGAAGATCATTAAATGTAACTTTCCATTGACAATTTTTAAATGTGAAAAATACACAAAAAAGCTTAATTTTGCTTCTTATAGCTTACGGATAATCCCACTAACAGGATGCTTATGGTTAAAATCATTTTTAATTGCACTAATTATAATTAAATCCAAACTGAAGTAAACAAATATCGTAAGGAGAATGAATGAAAAAAAAATCTCATCATCAATCATAACTCAGAACATAATCTATTTTTGTTTCCTCTTTCAGTTTGTGCCTGAGCGTGCTTTGCATCAAAAAGATTATGTAATTGTTTTGGTCGCTGTTTTCGCAAGGTGATCTGAACGTGTCTGAAAACCAAGTATAATTACATTCGAATACCATTGCCTGAATCTTCTTATTTCTATAATTTTGTTTGATCTATATTTAAAAGGTATTTATTAAAATTTAAGTTTAAGGATTAGTTATTTCGATTATATTTACTATGAAATAATCTCACAAATAGTAAAATAACAATAAGCTTCATCGAATTTTACGTGTTTTTTTTATCGAATCTCGTTTCAGGTTTTTTAGGTGAGGGTAAAATTATAAGTAATGCAAACATATGAACATAATTCCAAAAATAAATTTTTTATTTCATTTTGGCGCACACATGCCTTTAAACCGAATAACCATAAAAAAAAACATTGTTGAATAGCGAAACAGCACCGAAAACTGGCGATATGAAGCAATTAAAATAATAAAACTTTGTAAAAAATCACCATAAAATTAAAACAAATTTTGATTAAAATTTTGACAAATTTTGACAAATATTTGTTTTAATTTTATGGTGATTTTTTACAAAGTTTTATTATTTTAATTGTTGAATAGTTGCAGCATATTCTAAATCAGCAATCCTTTATTTTTATTTTAGTAATTAAGGTTTCAAATTTCATATTGGATATAACTTAATGGATATGACACCAAGATAAATCCAGGAATTTCTTCTCCAGAGAATATCGAAATTTTTTTCAGAAGATTTTTTATTTTTGATTATTGATGGGAAACATTAATGTTGATGAGCTCTCTTCCCTACTTTCCCCGCAGTTGATTTTTTTTTTTTTTTTTTTTTTTTATTTATTTATTTTTTTTTTTTAATCTGAATTATTATTATTTTTGTTATTCACAAATAAAGTTTAATGATTTTAACCCTTTCATATTCAGACCGTGTTATTTATATTCACTTTCAAGCCTTCAAACCATTACCATAAATTACTTTAGAGATAGGATTTATCAGCAACAAAATAAAACAAGAAATTCAGTTAGGAACAAGGAATGACGGACGATTAGTATATAAGATAGTGCTCGAAAATAAAATCACGTCGCCCGCAGTGTGAGGAATGGGCATGAAATTGTTAAAGCATCAAGTCCATTTGACGTGCGAACCAATAATGATTTTAGTTTTTAAAACCAATTAAGTTTTGCGCCAGAAGAATTGTTCTTCCTTACTTATTTGCTGAGATTGCTTCTCTTTTACTCTAATACAGTAAAAGAGAAAACTATCACATTTTTCTCTCATGAAAGTAAAATTTGTTAGATAAAATACAAAAAAAGTTTTACTGTCTAAGTATATATGAGCCCAATTGCAATTATATATTGTTTGGAGAATATTATTCGTATAATACAATATTTCAAATTTAGTGAGAATTGGCTAGTTGGAAAATGTCGAACCACTGAGTTTTAATTTCCATTGACATTAATTAAAATAAGAAAAAAAATCTCTAAATGGCAAGATACCTGAATTGTTGATGTAAGTACAATTCTAGGAAGGGAAATGCGCTACTTCACGCTATTTTATCAACTAAAGGCTGCAGAGAGGTGCGAGCCATGCTTTTCGTCTGGGAATCGTGTCTATTTTTAGTTTCGGAATGTATTTTTTTAAATATGAGTCCTACATATTAAAAATTGTTCGTTTTTTAATATTTTAAATAGAAATACAGTTTTGGCCCCATATGTAAGTTTTTCGGATCAAAGCAGTCCTTAAATATGAGGGGTTCACAACCATAGTAGTCCAAGTCCATTTTGAAAGAAAAAGAGGAACTCCATTTAGAAAGGGCATAAAATCTGTTTTATCCACTCCCACAGCTCACCAAGTCTGTTTTGACAAACTTTTTCATATATACCTGTTTACAGATACCGTTTACTGTGGAAGTGGATAAAACAGATTTTTTTGCGCCTTCTAAATGGACTATCTCATTTTTCTAAAAATGGACCTGTTCTGCTACCGCTGTGAGCCCCTTATATGTACTCAAGTACCACAGGTTGTTGACCAATCTTTGAAAGTTTTTGTAAACTTCCAACTGGGAAATGTTGGCGTTACTATGCGAACAATAAGTCAACAGAGTTCCCTTTAATTTCGAGCGTTCTTCGACCAGCCAAAAATATTGTCGGCAGGCTTAATGAAATTCTACGTGGAAAACTCAGCATCTTATGAATGGAGCACTATTGAGCAACCGTTATCCCAGTACAATATGACTGACACATGCGAAAATGCTGCCATACCACAGTGGAACGGAGTTTCAATCTTTTGTTTACAGCCAACAAGTTAAATTATTTCATAAAGTCAGAGGCCATATAGTAGCAGCTAAAAATGAATTATCTGAACTACAATGAATTATCAGATCTACTAGTAAAAAAAGTAGCTTAAAATGAAGACCTTCTTTCAGCCTTTATTCCTTTCCCAATATCCAGTTTAAAAATAGAGTTAAATAAAATTCTATTTTAAAATGGCTATTACAATAGACTATAGTAAATGTGGATCTCTTGCCATATATATATATATATATATTTTATTTTTTCAATAAATGTCAATTCAATGAACAATAGATTTCTAATTCCCTTTCTCACAAATCGTGGTACTTACCAAATACTATATTTGTACAAAAATGGGACAAAAACTCGACCAAGATGGGTCTTCCTACAACTCTCGTATTTATGAACTGATTTGAATGGGACTGAGCATGTCTACATGAAATATAAATGTCTCGACCGAGTTTTTGGCTCAAAATGGCTGCCAATTAAAAAAAAAATTAATTTTTAAATATTCAAAAAGATGTACAAAAAAATTAGAAATTGGAAACATTTTTCCATTTGAGTGTTCAACCTTGATACCAGAATTAAGGAGCATCGTTTGTTTCGCCTTTAACCTACAAAAATAGCTGTGATACAGAAGTGATAAATTTTTGGGTGGTTGGAAATTCGAAACAATTACATTTTTACCACGCGTTTTCACTTGTTTTTATCAACTGATTTGGATGTGACTTAGCATTTCGTACAGGACTTACAAAAGTCTCGAAATTCTAGGGTGGCGGATTTTTCCATAATAAGGTTTCATTCACGACCTATAGAAAACGTGGTTTTCACAAATCAAATTAGGTAATGATAAGTTCAGTATTTCTCATTCAAATTTAGTATTTACGAAAACTGGAACTGCTCCTTCTATATTCCATTTTATGTGTTTGTTTGAGTAAAATGTTTGAGCCGCATTTTTAAAAATAGGGCATAGGGGAGCTACCTATCCCCCAGGTACAGACCAGAAGGGCAATTAAAAAATTTCTGGGGTAGCAGTGCCCTATTTTACACACATATATATAACGCTAACATTATTTTCAAACAATAATATTAACAATAACTTTCTTTAAGATGTGAATCAGGAAACTGCCACGAAGATTTTTCTTTGGAGATGGTGATAAAGAAATATACAAAAGGTACGGCACACTACGATCCCTATTATTGAAGATGTGATATGTGACAAATATATGAGGAAATAATTATTGCATAATAATACCAGACAAAATTATGCGGGGGAAATATTTATAATGAAGAGATAAAATTTTAGGAATACAATAATGTTCTACGTTTTAATATTAAAAATTTAATTAAGTTATATGTTTACACATACCTCTCTGCGCTTGACAGATACAAGTGTTTCGTTTCAAATTTCTATATTTTATCATACTTGTAAAGTTATAGAACTTTTGAGATTTATTCATCTAAACACTCGAGTATCCATCGATCCATGAACTTTTAATAAAAGAGCATTTCATTAACACTTTATGCAAAATTTTAGCTTGCATCGGCAGAAAAATTAGCTTTATCAGATGTTGTGAACTAAATTTGTTATGAAAGTACCATTGACGCTAAAAATTTTAAATAATTCTAAGAAATATTTTACTTTAAATTATACTATTTAATTTTAAGTGTTATTTTATTTAGACTGAGCAATATGCTAATTTTTTTAAGGAAAACAATTTTGAAATGTGTAGGGAAAAAATAGCAGATATATGTTCTTCAAAATATTGAACAATAAATTGCTTAGAAATATATCCGCCAGAAGTTTATTTCCCATATATATTAATAACTACACTATACGTACATTCTTTTGAATTCCCAAGTTCTCTGACACCAGTTTTTCGGATTATAAAATTTCTATTTAATTTTAAGAAAGGCAGAATTTGTAACCGACTTGTGTAATTGCACACTCTAAATTAAAATGTCTGAAATTCAGACACTTAAGTGTCTGAAATGGAGTGTTCAATTTTCAGACATTTTAAAATGTCTGAATTTTTTCAGACACTTTTTGCGTCTGAATTTCAGACACTTCAAACGTCTGAATCGCATCCATTTTTTTGTAAGCATCATACGTAGCCATGTTTGACCACGTTGAATCCTGGAAAAATATTTGGCTGTGGTCCTGCCCCCCCCCCCCCCCCCAATACAGCCTGATTTTTTTGGTGCTCTCAGTTTTGGTATACAATTTTCGTTACGTTGATAATTTAAATCTTTTACGACATTGTACTGATTATAATCAATATCGTGAACTTCAGGAGTAGAACAAGATTAAAAAACAAAAAATATTTATCTAAATATTAGATTTTTAAAAATTTATTTTGTTTTTAACCTTATTTTACTTTAAAAGTTCAAAATATTGATTATAATCAGTACAATTTCGAAACAGATTTAAAATATAAGCTTTACAAATATTGCACATCAAATTTGGGGGCACTACAGTCGTAGGGGGACGGGGCACTTCCCAGTTTGCCCTTCCTTTAATCAAGAAGTACTTTTGCAAAAAACGCAACCCTGCATTATAGTTGTCTAAATTGAGATGTCCGGTATTCGGGAGTATCCGTTGTGGAGGTTAATGGAGATTCTCGAATAGCGAACACCTCTATTTAACGAATACTTTTTTAATCAGCAGACATACATATTTGTATATTTTTACCTCAAAAAAGTAGACATCTCCAATTATCGGACAACTTCCGCGGTCCCGAAGTGTTCGCTATTAAGGGCTTTTAAGGTACATAGATAAATATATATATATATTTTATAATCTTGTCCTACTCTAAAAGTTCAAAATATTTATTATACTCGGTTGAATGTGGAAAAAGATTTAAAATATCAGATGTACGAAAATTGCAAAAATCCCACCCCCCACCCCCCCCCAAAAAAATTAAAATATAAAAAAATATATTGCCACATAGGCAATTTTACATATACATCACTTGATAATCACAACAGCCATTTAACTATGAATAATGAAAATAAATAAATAAATATTCTACTTTAATAACATTGGGGAAAAAATGACTTTGGTATTTTGTTAAATATATTTGCGTTTTTAAACTTGTCCTACTCTAAAAGTTCAAAACTTTCATTATAATCAGTGCAAGATTTAAGATATCAGCTTTACAAAAATTCATGCAAAATCCCCCCCTCCCCCCCCCCCCCCAAAAAATGAAAATACTTATTTAAAAATTATGTTTTTAAAAAATTTATATTTCCACATGGACAAGTTTTTATGTAGATCAGAGGGTACTCACAAAAGCTATTCAACTATCAATAAAAACAAATAAGTACATATTCTATATTAAAAACATGAGGAAAAAATAACTTATGATTTCCAAACTTCTTTCGTCTTAAATATATACAGTAACATCTGTCATTTTTGTATTTTTCGTATAAGTGCATATAAATAAAGTTACCACAATTTTAAATACGAAATCTAGTTAGAGGTTTTTACTTTTTCCCATTATAAATTTCAAATTACTTTTTTATTAAAAATAATAAAAAAATCAGTATTAGAGTTGATTGCAAATCAAATACATATGTATATTTTTACAGGCAGGTTCATATAATAGACCAGTCTCATTTACTTTATTTATCTTTTTTTAATCTGCGGTTTTATGCCAGGAAGTAAGAAAGCATTAGGTCAACTTTCAAAGTTTTTTTTTTCTTTACTTCCTTGTGGCCGTGATTTACTGCGAGATAAAAATTATCCATTTGAAACTAAGAACTGACATTGAATATATAATTCGTAATAAAAAAGAACGTCATAAGTTTAAAAATATATACTTCTAGAATTAGTGGGGTTTTTTGCGAACAGATTCAAAACTAATTAAATTTCATGCAGGATTTTGTTTAGTACAATAAATAAAATCATAAAATACACTAATTTTACTACTATAAAGAAACTTACTTGAGTTGCTGCAAGGGGTAAGAAATATTCCTCGATTTGAAATTTTAAAAACTACCACAACCACAGTGAGGGAGAAAGACTTTCATCAGTTTAAAAGGTAATCCCATAATACATCCGACTAGCCATATTTAAAGGATGAGATGTTTCATCCTAAAAACAGGACCCGCCAGACAAAAGTTTCTTTTTTTTGCCAGTTTCGACAGGACGAAGATGAATAACACAATATTATTGATATAAATTGATACGAGTTAACACTAAGCCCATTGCACACGCTTTGTAGAATTTCCGGGTGTAATCTTCAACCGCCGTCTACTTCTGTTCTGTGTCTATCCCGCCCTTGTATCGACGACAGCTTCTAAGAGACATTTGATGTCGAGCACACACGTTAGATGTATGTATTCAATAAATAAATACTCCAAGTTAATACGAATTAAAATCACAGTACTTCACATTTCGCAAAAAACGAATTAAAATACACGCGTACATAAAAACAAACTTTGTTTGAATTACAACGTATACCACTTCGAACGAAGACATCTAAAACGCATGCGCAACTGGGAGTGCTAGTGCCCCCTGGTGGTTATTGCGTCGGAAGAATCAAAACATCTTAAATTAAGACACGTTTAAAGCAATGAAGTGTCTTAAAATAAGACGTTTGCGGATATTTTAGACATTATTCTCAGTTCGTTTACACCATGGTCATAGTAAGACGCTTATGTATCTTAAATTAAGACATCTATAGTGTCTTAATTTTCAGATTAAGACACTTAAGTGTCTAAAATTCTTTTTCAGTCACATATGTGTCTAAATTTAAGACGCTTCTATTTGCAGTGCAGATTTTGGTATGTGTTTCTTCGATTAATTGTGGCGAAAAAATTCTAATAAAAAATTGTTGTACAACTGAACGCACCCTATAAATCACAAATCTTCTAAACACTGAAGTACTATTCATTAAAGAAAAAAACTTTGTCATAATAAGGAAATAATTTTCTTATTTTTTTAAGCAGCAGTTCAATATATTAGTTCACTGGTATTTTCGTAAAAAAAAAATTAAATTTCTTAATTATATTTCCTGTCTATATTATAAAACAAAAACATGCTCATCACAAACTCTGATTTCATAACGATGGTGGAAATGATCTGTTCTACTTCTTCACTTTGTAGCACATATGTTTTTTTAAACTCTTTAGCGCCTGGATTGGTCATATGAACACGCTACAAAAGGACAAAAAAAGACAACAAATGACGATAACATCATTATATTTCATCCTATTTAATTATATTTAATAAATAATAGTAATTAATAAATAAATATTTTTATTTACATTAAATGATTCCTCCCCCCCCCCCCCATAGGCGTTAATGAGTTAAACGTAATTTTGAATTGTTACATCATTGAATGTAACAAAAAATGTACTTTTAAATGAAATTTATTTGGAAAACTGTAACTTAAATTATCGTTTTTTTACGCCTATTAATTTAAAAATCTATCTCATATTTTGTTTGCTACAATAATGTAAGTAACATTTTCAGTTTTATAAATAAATTTCCGAAATTAAAAAGAAAGTTTCAGCGTTAGCATAATAGGCAATTTGATTACCCAAACTCTACGAGACCTCGTTCTTTACCTTTCTCATCTAACCTAAAATAGGCTTAATTTCTTTCGTAAAATGAATAAATTTCTGAACTACATTTGAAAATTTGTACATAGATAGTTTATTAACCATACTAGCAAACATCGTGCCTTTGCTCGCGTAATAGTTCAAATATGTCAAACGATATTTATATGTCTAATTTTTATTTTAAAAAATTTACTTTTAGGAATAATTCAAAAATTATTATTTAAAACACAGTTTGACTAAACTTCATTATTAAACTACATTAGGCAGAAATGAGATTTAAATTAATAAAAAGAACTAAAACTAAATAAATGATAATTTAGGAAATATTTTGAAACTTTTATGCTCAATTAATACGCTCATTTCAGTATTCATTTGCAGTTTTGAATTTTTTAAGAAACCGTCTTTTTACATCTTAAAATTAGCCAGCTTGTCAAATTTCAAGCTTCTTGTCTACCATCTCTTTCAACATAAAATGCCATATTGAAATAGGGACTGTCACCATTAATTTGCCAACATTAATTTTGAAATCGGTTTGATATTTCCTAATATTCCACAGAAATGTAATTTAGAAAGCTTTTAAGGGCCTTTTTAAGAACGTTTGTTGTCCCTGCCAACCCCAGGTGATAGAGTCACAGGCATAAAATACAGCCTGTGTAAGATCAGAGACTGTCACCATAGATTCGCAACTATTATTTTTATAATCTGTTTATATTTCCTGAGATTGCATAGCAATCGCAATTTAGGACTTTTATAGAACGTTTTTCACTCCTCCCCTTCGCTTCACCCCTTTTTAATTCGAATTTATTCTCGACTGTTCTTAGAGGGCAATTATATGTTAAAAGTAACTATCATGCATATTTAATGTATCTAGCCTCTTTAGTATCACATAAATCGCAATTTAGAATGTTTTTTGCTCCTGAAATCCTCTGGTGTGGTAGTGGCACGAACATAAATATAGCTTATATTTGAGAAGATTCTATCAGCACCAATTTACAAGCAATTTTTTTAAAAAATCGGTTTGGTATTTGATAAGATTGCATAAAAATTGTAATTTATAATATTTTTACAAGGAGTTTCGCTCAATTCACCCTTTTAAATTTGGAATTTTCTTTCGACGGTTCATAGAAAGCATTTGCATCTTGTAAGTAATTATATGCCAAATTTCAAAATGCTAGACCCCTCAGTTGTGCAAAAAACGCAAAATAGAACATGTTTTGCTCTTGCAACAAACAGATGGTAGTGACATCAACATAAAATATAGCCTACGTTGCAGTTGGGACTGTCACCACTAATTTTCAACTATTACTTTTGAAATCGGTTTGATATTTCCTAAGAATGTGTAGAATTCGCAATTTAGAACGTCTTTAGACCGCTTTTCGCAAATTTTAAGCCCTTTTAAATTTCCATTTTTTCGAAGCTGTTCTTAAAGATAATTTATATCTAATAAATATGTAACATGCCTAATTTCAAGTTGCTAGCCCCTACCGATCACAAAAATCTCAATTTAGAACCTTTTTTGCTCCTGAAACCCCCAAGTGGCAGTGACACCGACATGAAATAGTGACTATGTTAGAGCAGAGGCTGTCAACATCAATTTTCTACCATTACTTTTGAAATCAGTTCGATTCATCCCGATATTGCTTACAAATCGGCATTTAGAACGTTTTTAGAACGCTTTTCGCGCATCCCTTCTAAATTTAAAAGTTTTAAAGAAATGTTCTTAAAGACTATTTATATCTAATAAATATATACCATGCCAAATTTCATGAATCTAGGTCCTTCCATGACACAAAAATCGTAGTTTTAGAACTTTTTTGCACCTGCACCCCCTTTGGGGTAGTAGAAGCAGACATAAGATATAGCCTGTCTTGGAGCAAGTGCTGTCACCAATATTTCCACACAATTATGTTTGAAATCCATTCAATACTTCCTGAGATTGCATAGAAATCGCAATTTAGAACGTTTTTTACAACGCTTTTCGCGCATCACCTTTTTTAAATTTCGATTTTTTTAGGATATGTTCTCAGAGATCATTGATATCTTATAAGTAACTACCATCTCAAATTTCATGATTCTAGGCTTTTCCATAACACAAAAACGCTATTTAGAATGTTTTTTGCCTATGTTAGAGAAAGGGCTGTCACTATCAATTTACATCCATTACTTTTGAAAGCGATTTGATGCTCCCTAAAATTGCGTAGATATTGCCATTCAGACCGTTTTTTTGAACGGTCTTAGCGCATTATCACGCTTTTAAAGAAGTGTTTTAAGAAGTGGTTTAAGAATTTTTTAAGAAGTGTTTTCAGAAATCCTTTATATCTAATACGAACTAATATTCCAAATTTCATATTTCTAGGCCCTCTAGTAACACAAAAATTGCATTTTTAGACCATTTTGCTCCTGCACCCTTTTTTGGGGTGGTGGCACCGACATAAAATATAGCCTATCTTTGAGCAAGCATAGTCACCATCATTTTGACACCTTTATTTTTTAAATCATTTTGGTATTTCCTGAGATTGCGTAAAAAACACAGTTTAGAACGTTTTTAGAACACTTTTTGCGCATTTTCACCTCTTTTAAATTTCGAATTGTTTAGGAAATTTTCTTAGAGATGATTTATATCTTATAACTAACTAATATTCCAAATTTCATATTTCTAGGTATATTCCTTTAGTAACAGAAAAAACGCAATTTAGAACATTTTTTGCTTCTTCAACACGCAGGTGGTAGTGACACAAACATAAAATAGAGCCTATGTTAGAGCAAGAGCTGTCACCATTAATTAACAACCATTATTTTTTAAATCGATTTCATGCTTCGTAAAATTGAGTAGAAATCGCTATTTAGAGCGTTTTTTAGACGCTCTTCGCGCATTATCATCCTTTTTTATTTCGAATTTTTTAAGAGGTGTTCTTAGAAATCCTTTATATTGAATAAGTAACTAATATTCCAAATTTTCTATTTCTAGGCCCTTCAGTAACACAAAAATCTCATTTTTAGAACACTTTTTGCTCCTGCACCCTTTTTTGGGGGTAGTGGCAGCGATATAAAATATAGTCTATCTTTGAGCAAGCATAGTCACCATCATTTTGACACCATTGTTATTTAAATAGGTTTAGTATTTTATGAGATTGCGTAAAAAACACCGTCTGGAACGTTTTTTAGATAGCTTTTTTCACATTTTCACCCCTTTTAAATTTCGAATTGTTTAGAAAATGTTCTTAGAGATAATTTATGTCTTATAAGCGTATTCTAATGTTCTAAATTTCATATTTCTAGGCCTTTAGTAACACAAAAATTGCATTTTTAGAGCATTCTTTGTTCCCACACCATTTTTGGGGTAGTTGCATCGACTTAAGATGTAGCCTATGTTCGAACGGGACGAACACAATATTTGATATCATTACTTTTAAAATCGGTTCGGTAGTACCAGAAATTACCTCCTACAAACAAACAAACAATTTTTACTTCTTTATAATATTGGTATAGATAAGTAACTAATATTCCAAATTTCATATTTCTAGGACCTTCAGTAACACAAAAATCGTATTTTAGAACGTTTTTTGCTCCTGCGCCTTTTATGGGGGTTGTGGTCCCGACATAAAATGTAGCCTATCTTTGAGCAAACGTAATCACCATCATTTTGAAACTATTATTTTTTAAATCAATTTGGTATTGCTTGAGATTGCGTAAAAAACATCTTTTAGAACGTTTTTTAGAACGCTTTTTAGAACGCTTTTTTCACATTTTCACCTCTTTTAAATTTCGAATTGTTCAGGAAATGTTCTTAGATATCATTTATATCTTATAGGTAACTAATATTCAAAATTTCATATTTCTAGGCCCTTCAGTAACACTAAAAATGCAATTTAGAATATTTTTTGCTCTTGCTACCCGCAGGTGGTAGTGACACAAACTTATAATAGAGTCTATGTTAGAGCAAGGGCTGTCACCATCAATTTACAACCATTATTTTTTAAATCAATTTGATGCTTCCTAAAATTGCGTAGAAATCGCCATATAGAATGTTTTTTAGAACGCTCTTCGCGTATTATTACCCGTTTTTTTTATTTCGAATTTCTTAAGAATTATTCTTTGAAATCCTTTATATCTAATAAATAACTAATATGCCAAGTTTCATATTTCTAGGCCTTTCAGTAACACAAAAACTGCCTTTTTAGAACGTCTTTTGCTCCTGCACACTTTTTTGGAATAGTGGCACCGACATAAAATATAGCTTATCTTTGAGCAAACGTAGTCACCATCATTTTGACAACATTTTTTAAAAATCGGTTTAGTATTTCCTAACATTGCATAAAAAACACCGTTTAGAACGTTTTTTGGAACGCTTTCTGCGCAATTTCACACCTTTTAAATTTCGAATTGTTTAGGAAATGTTCTTAGAGACCATTTATATCTTATAAGTAACTAATATTCCAAATTTCCTATTTCTAGGCCCTTTAGTAACACAAAAATCGCATTTTTAGAACGTTTTCTGCTACCACAACCTCTTTGGAGTAGTTGCATCGACTTAAGATGTAGCCTATGTTCGATCGGAGACGAACACAATCATTTTGATACTATTACTTTTGAAATCGGTTCGGTAGTTCCAGAGATTACCTCCTATAAACAAACAAACAATTTTTACTTCTTTATAATATTAGTATAGATTAGGAATATATGCTATTTGTCTCATTTTAACGTGCAGATTTTAATAAACTTCAAAAGATTTTGTTTGACCATGTAATTCCTAATCTTCCTTTAAAAGTGCTTTTTTATGTACTTGATGGAAAATCTACTAAACATGTGAACTAAATGTATAAAATCTATTAGGGTTTATAATAAAAACGATTTTTATCAATGTTCTGTTCTCAGAACAATAAGTTCTGTAATCATGGTTTAAACTTCTGGTTTATATAAAGTAGGGTATTTATAACATTTATGATTTTAGTGGATTGGAGAATTAAATTCATCATTCAAAATATAAGTTTAGCTTATTTCAGTCTGAATAAATAAATAAATGATGTTAAAATAAGAAATACAAATTCAGCAATAGCTTATAGATACAATAGTTTTACATTCACCATTTTCTATATCAATAAAATCTACACAAATAACAGAAGAATTCGCGACGAGCGACACTTAAGGTGCTTAGATTATTGATTAATCCTACCAGTTATTTTTAACTGTAAATTTTGTTCTATTCAAGAAGAGCATTTCTCCTAGAAAACTATTGCCCCACCAGTGGCCGAGAGGTTCTGCTCTCGAAGCTGGTAGACGGGAGGTGGTGGGTTCGATCCCGATCGCGCCCGTCGGCCTAATCGTTTGGAGTCTTCGTGGTTTTCTTCGAACCTTGGTTCTCCAAGCGTTAATACGGGTTAGGTTCCCTTAGAAAGACCTCCACGGAAGGCACTCCACCCTTAGGGCCTATATCCCACGTGCAGATAATTGGCCGACATAAATACAACCAACAACCTAGAAAACTATTAACTACAAAAATTTCTATTTTGAATAAAAAAAAACCTGTTTTTGAAAGATAAAAAAACTGCAAAAGACACTCTTCTATTATCGAATTCCACTAGCCTGGAAAATTTAGGTTGTGTCATGCGTCCCTTTTTTAGCATTTGGTAATTGATAATTGATGCTTATGTATTTTATAGCGCTAAATCCGAATATGACCTTCATTTTTAACCATCACGTCAGGTTTTTTTCGCAAATCGCAAATTTCAAAGTTAACAAGTAAAAAAATTGTGAAAAACTGATCCTATAAAACATATGGTATGATTGTGTTTTTTAGCTTTTGATAACTGATTCTCATGTTGTAGTGATGAATCTGAAAATGACTTTAACTTTTTACCATCACTTCAGGATTTTTAGCAAATCGAAAATTTTAATTTTAAAAAAAGTCGATATATTGCGAAAATCTGATGCTATAAAATAGTTGTGGAACTTTTTTTCCATAATAATTTATTCATTTTTTAGTTTACACTATACATTTTTAGAACTAAACGTGTAAATAGGAGCATTTCCCCTATTAAACTATTAACTACAAAGATTTCTACTTTGAAAAAAAAAAAAAAAAAAAAAAAAAAAACTGCAGAAAGTTGAAAGATAAAAAACTGCAAAAGACACTCGTCTATTATCGGATTACACTAGCCTGCAAAATTTGGGATGTGTCATGTATCACTTTTTTAGCTTTTGATTTAAAATCCTTACAATTTTACAATTTTATGCCACACGTGGAAGTTACTTTGAACTACTGATGCTCTGACTCGCGCTTTTCCTTTTATATTCTCTATGGGGTTCATATCGGTGTCCTCTTTTATGTTGGCGGTTGATGAGGCTGTAAATTTGTCGCAGTTGTATTTAAAATATTTGCTTTCTTTTGGCAAGACTTACAAGGAGACGGCAAGGGTGTGGGGTATTCAAATCAAAGTAAGCTTATATGTGTAATCAGTACTGAGTAAGACAACTCGTATGACCAAGCCGTAGCGCGCACTTCCTAGTAGTTATTGACAAAAAACTATTTTTTGTGTGTGTGTGTTCACATACAAAACACACCCTTTCAGGGGCAGGAGAACTCTGTTCGTAAAATGGTGAAATAATTAACCAGAATTTGAAAGCCAATTTCTTAGAGAATAAAATCTCGCTATTTTCCACGTTCATATTTTAGTTCAGTTTTATTAAAATATTCTTGATGCCATTTGTCAGTTTTGGAATTAAGATTAGGTGGCTAGACGGTCTAGCCACCGCCCTTTAAAGGGTTAAGGGGAGACATGAGTGACATGTTTTGAAAAAAATTGATTTTTTTTTCATTATTGGCTTAAAAAATTCTTTGAACCTTCCTAAATCCACTGGTATGTCCAGTTTTTTTTCTGACCATTAGAAATAATTGTAAAAATTTAATGAAAGACAAGAATGTGACGCTACGCCCACTCACATTAAAGGAAGACACGACTGGGACGCCACGCCCACTGACATTAATAGTACTCTAATACACTGGCTTCCAAAAGTTAAGGTACAGGGACTGGATGCTTTCGATTGCACACGTTTGTCGAATATCTACCAAAATTATTGGCGAATTGTTCTTAAACTTCTGGAATGTAAAGAACATGTTTGATTTCATATTTCTTGTTGAAGATTTAGTCGGGAGGACAATTAGGGGGCTAATAATAAATTTAATAATAAAATAATATTTGCGATCACTATGCAACGGAAAATGCTGGGAATGTTTTGTCACTGTATTAAATAACTATTTGGGTCCTGTTCAACGTGTGAGTGCATTTGTGTAAGCATAGCACTCATATTCGTGAAGATGTTATTGTGTCTGTCAAAAATTCAAAAGTTTTTTACTTATAGCATACAGAGTTTTCAACCAAATTTAACATAACTTTCCAAAAACTTGCCAAAGAATAGTAGCAACAGTACACTGCAAATAAAACATGAATATATTGAATATTTGATGATATATGGGCATTTTTATGAGATATTTTTTAACTGCGCATGCGCGGAAGATTTCAAAATGTTTATTTCATAATTTGGTAGTCAGTATTTTGGGGTAACTTCTATGAAAAGTCCAGTCAAATATCGCGAAAATTCACAAAGATAGGGTCGATATAGTGAGTTGCTTCCTAAAAACAGCTTTATTATAAGGGATTTTCCACAACTTTTCAATCACCTTACTATATATTTCTAAGTTTTCACAGCAAGAGTTTATAAATACCATTATTCATGTGTTTGATAAAATTTGCAAGAACTTCACACAAGTTAGAAGTGTCTAACTAACTGTAAGAAAATTAATCATAACAAATTATCACATATTAATAATAGAAAAAAATTCCAACCTAATTGTTTTCCTCAATAACTACTGAGTAGTGCGCACTACGATTTGGTCATCTGAGTTCTCTTAATGAGTACTATTTACATACAAAACCTTGCTTTGATTTGGATATCCCACACCCTTGCCGTCTACTTTTTGACATTTTAACTTCGAAATTTACGATTTGCGAAAACTCCTGACATGGTGGTTAAAAATGAAGGTCAGCGCTAAAAAATACATAAAAATCAATTATTAAAAGTTAAAAAACAGAAACATCACATTTATTTTATAGTATCAGATGTTCGCTATTTTTTGACTTTTTATGTTTGAAATGTACGATTTGCAAAAATTCCTGACGATATGCTTAAAAATGAAGGTCATTTTCGATTCAGCGCTAAAAAATACATAAAAAAATTATCAAAAGTTAAAAAACACAACCGTCACACCTATTTTATAGTATCATATTTTCGCTATTTTTTCTAATTTTTATCTCTGAAATGTACGATTTGCAAAAAATCCTGGCTTAATGGTTGGAAATTAAGATCATTTCCTGATTCAGCGATAAAAAAGTAACTAAAAATCAATTATCAAAAGTTAAAAACACAACTATCGGAGGCTTGTGTTATTTATTGTAGTCACAACGTTAGAGAAAAACTCAAGGAAATTTGTCTATCGTTTTTATTCAGACGATTGCTTTTAAAAACATCCTACTGTAAATTTAGTATGCTTTCAAGATTTTCTTAAAGCAGTTTATTTTAAAGGTTTTTGCCAGAATAAACACTACAGGCTCATCTCTCAACGTCCAGCAACACTTTTGCTTGACTCATTTTTCTGAGGTGGAAAGAACTTGGACTCATTTTTCACTGGAAATGATGTCACTGTCTCTTCTGTCAAAGAAACAGAAAGCATTTCCTGAGACCTTGCATTTCCTTGCACTGATATAAGTTGAAGTGAAAAGAAAAAAAGAAGAACGATTAGTTCAGCTGTAGCTTTGTTTTTAAACTTAGCTTTGAAGAGCGTGTAAAATCTTTGTAATTTTTTTTTTTTTTTTAAGTTAGCTCGCAGTTGTAGTAAATAAAATAACTCATAATTGCCAGTATTCGAATGTATTAAAATTTTGAAAAAACTAATAAAATACTGTTATCCCTTATTTTTGGAGAAAAATCTGTTAAAATATATAAAGTAATACACAAGGTTGTAATATTAAAACGTCTAATGTTGTTGGTAACAAATAAATAATAAAATATTTGACATAGACAAGATATCCCACTACGCTTGCGACGCATTTTCTTTTTTAATAAGTAAAAATGAGTATAAAACTGATTATTCCAAATAAATAAAAATACAAAAAAACACCTGTTTTATTTGTTAAATAAATTATTTTGTTGTATTTTTTCTTTAGTTTTTACAATTTGAATGAAAAATAGTGAAAAATTTTATACTGACTACGAATGTCCTCATGACAAAATTAATGACAGTTTATTATGTTTTCAAAATAAATATATACTATGTGCTACTGAATATATAATGAACTACAATTTAAGGTGTAAATAATCACGTCCTTACTTATACACATTGAAATATCATATAATGATTTTTTTATATTTCATGTATGTTTAATCCTTTATGCACCTATGATATTTTTAAGTATCATTGAAGAAAATTTAATATGAAATTTATTTATTCTGTCTATTAATAAAAGTCTACATTTCTTTCCACACAAAATACTCTGCTCGATGAAATTTAGAAAGCATAGACAAACAGACGAAGGTAAATATTTTCAAAAAGTGTTAATTTTCGAAATATAACATACATAGGTATAGCTTTTCTTTAATATATATATATATATATATACACTGGCCTACAAAAGTTAAGGTACAGGGACTGGATGCTTTCAATTGCACACGTTTGTCGAATATCTACCAAAATTATTGGCGAATTGTTCTTAAACTTCTGGAATGTAAAGAACATGTTTGATTTCATATTTCTCGGTGAAGATTTAGTCGAGCCGACAATTAGGGGGCTAATAATAAATTTAATAATAAAATAATATTTGAGATCAGCTATGCAACAGAAAATGCTGGAAATGGTTTGTCACTGCGTTAAATGACTATTTGGGTCCTGTTCAACGTTTGTGTGCATTTGTGTAAGCATATCACTCATATTCGTAAAGATGTTAACGTTTTTGTGAAAAATTCAAAAGTTTTTTGTTTATAGCATACAGGGTTTTCAACCAAATTTAACACAACTTTCCGAAAACCTGACAAAGAACAGTAGCAACAGTACACTTCAATCAAAACATGAATATATTGAATATCTGATGAGATATGGGTGCTTGTATGAAATAATTTTTAACTGCGCATGCGTGGGCGATTTCAAAATTTTTATTTCATAATTTGGTAGCTATTTAGGGCAATTTGTCTAAAATGTCCAGTCAAATATCGAGAAATTTCACAAAGATAGGGTCGATACAGTGAGTTGCTTTCTAAAAATAGCTTTATTATAAGGGTTTTTCCACAACTTTTCAATCAACTCACTATATCTTTCTGAGTTTTCACAATATTTGACTGGACTTTTTACAGAAGTTAATCAAAATAGCTGGCTACCAAATTATGAAATAAAAATTTTGAAATCTTACAAGCATGCGCAGTTAAAAATTATTTCATACAAGTGCCCATATCTCATCAAATATTCTATATATTCATGTTTTAATTGCAGTATACTGTTGCTACTGTTCTTTGACAGGTTTTTGGAAAGTTGTGTTAAATTTGGTTGGAAACTCTGGATGCTATAAACAAAAAACTTTTGAATTTTTCATAGAAACGTTAACATCTTCACGAAAATGAGTGCTATGCTTACACAAATGCATGAAAACGTTGAACAGGACCCAAATAGTCATTTACCACAGTGACAAACCATTTCCAGCCTTTTCTGCTACATAGGTGATCGCAAATATTATTTTATTATTAAATTTATTATTAGCCCCCTAATTGTATCCCTTGATAAATCTTCACCGATAAGTATAAAATCAAACATGCTGTTTACATCCTAGAAGTTCAAGAACAATTCGCCAATAATGTTGGTAGATATTCGACAAACCGTGTACAATCGAAAGCATCCAGTCCCTGTATCATAACTTCTGGAGGACAGTATATATATATATATATATATATATATGAAACATTTTCAACTGCAAAAGCCTTTTCATTTACAGAGAGGATTGTAATGCATTTAAATACATTGCTTTTATGAGAATTGTGAATTTCCATAAGAGTATTTTTGGTTAATTAATCTGATTGTTTTCGTAAATATTTTACAAAAACATATCTAAATTTCACACTGCTATTTTAAAAAAATTCCAGTATATATCTAGATATTAAAGAAGATAATTATTGAGGTGAAGCAATTTCTTCATAAATAATTCCGTAAATAAAGGATTAATAACGAAAATAGTTGAAAATTTCATGAAACTATTTGCTATTTAAACCGGCAGTTTATTACCGTTACAAAATTGCATAAAGTGTAGTCGATCGTATTTATATGAATATAACCATAATTTTTAGAAGCATTGCTCATGAATATCATGATTTTTCAGAAAATGCATTTAACATTTTTATTTCTGAGAATTTATTAGAAAAATTCCCCTCAATTGTTTAACATTTTTTATATTTACGTAACCTACCTCATTTAATCCTTATATTAGAAAATCTTGTTCTTCTTGAAGAACTTTAAACAGCAATTTCTTGTTACTTAAATATATATTTTCAGTTTCAGAGCGAAAAGAAAAACATCCTACACTGTAGAAGGAAAAAACCCGTTAAAATACGAAAATTGCATTGGCAATCGGGACACCAGTACTAGTTCCGTATTTTAACGGGAAAAATCCGTTTTTCACAAAATGCTTCCGTTTCATTTTTTTTTTTTTTTTTTTTTTTTTTTTCATATTTCCGTATTTTAAAAATTTTTGTTTCAAATCAAAAAAAAAAAAAAAAAGAAATATAACTTTTCAACGAAAAACTTACATCTTTATGAATTTCAATTTTTACGAACACCAACGTCAGGATATCTCTATTTAGTTCAAATAACAGTAATGAAACAACATTTACTTCGGCGGAGTTTGAACTGGGGAAATGTTCCCTGCTAGATTAGCGCTCTTATCCAATATGTCACGGGAACACGAGTTACGTTTTCAAATATCGTTACTTATTTCAGATGCTTTTTATGAAGTAAGGGCAAAATGTTAAACACGGAACATATTTTCGTAGAGATAATATTTTTCAATTGAATATACAATTCTGAATGATTCCATAATTTTGAATATTTAGCTTTTTTATTTCATGCTTTATAAAAGAAAAATTTTAGTCTTTAAAATATTACATGCATGAAAGAATGTATTATAAGTAATAATTGCATCTTTTTTGCAAGAATTTTAAAATTTTACTGTAATATTATTTTTATGTATTTATATATTTATTTATTTTTGCAAGAATACTAATATACTTTTTTCAAACATGTAACTTTTAAAAATTATTTGTATGATGACCTAATGTAAACTCAAATAAAGGAAATTACTGAATGGTATTAAAATAAATTTCCTTTATTACTTATTATAACTTAGGTAAAAATCTATTTTGTAATAATTTCGTTATTATATTTCAGATATGTTTTAAGTTTTATGTGAGAATCTGTTAAAGTGAATAGGTTGAAAAATATTAAAATTAAAAATATATTTTTTCATTTTAAAACATCGTACAGAGATTAAATAAAATAATAATAGATTGCTTAAAATCATAATGAAAAATAAACTGTAACAGTTCCTTTTAAACTGTCTCACACTTAAAAAGAATGAATGGGATTTTATGTTTTTAAAATATCGTACAATTAAAAAAAAAAAAAAAACTATTTTAAAGCATTTTATTTAAAAAAAGAAAGAAAGAAAGAAAAATATCATAACGAGTTGTTTACATTTAGATATATAGATGGTATCGTAACTTTTATTGATTTTACTTGAAAACCCATATAAGAAATGAACACTAATTAGACATTGGTAAATCTTTGGACATTGAATATATTTTCAATATAGGGCCACATTTAGCCAATATTGAGGTTTTATTGAAATAATATCCCTGTACGACAAGTATATACAACGATTAATTAACATAATAACTTTTCAAACATTAGCAATTATTTCTGAACATCAATTACGGAATTTGTACTGTTTTGAAAGCAATACAGAAATATTCCGTAAAATTTATTGAAAACTTACGGGATTTATACGGATTTATAATATTATAATGTTAATTAAGGGAATTGTACTGCCTTATTTGAAAAAGGAAACTATTCCGTAAAATTGTACGAAAAATTTGTGTATATTAACGGATACTTTTTACCGTTTTACGAAAACAACTACACTTCAAGTGATTGTTAGAAGAAAGCAAATATCTTTTTGATACATAATTTTCCAGTTTTCTTATAGATCTTTTATTTGCTCAAAATTAACTGTTTAAACATAGCGGGTACCTTAATCGTACACCTTTTAATAAATCATTTTATTGCTTTTAAAATTAATTGAAAAAATGTCATAAAAAATGAAAAAACATGAATTTTATAAATATAAAAAATAAAAGAGAAAAAAATGAAGACCATTTTTTAAACGAATAATAAAATTTTTTAGATCATAAATTTTTTGACATCTAATTGATTATAATAGAGGAGCAAACAATCAAACCGTGTTTTCTCACAAAAAAATAAAAAATTAGTTATTGTTAGTTTTATGAACTCTGTGTTAAATAGCACAGAAATAACCGGTTGTTTTAACAAAAAAAAATCTTTTCCCGTTTATAAACCAATTTTAAAACTTGGCGTTTCAATCAGAGTGTTTCCTCTAAAGCCTGCATTCAGTCAAACAGTGATTTCTCTAGTCTGCCAATCACAATTGCCACTTAATGTGCACTTTCGCAAACTACTATACATATCACAATTGAAACGGATTGTTTTAGAGAAAAATAAGATAACTGTTAAGGTTAAGGGCTTCCAGAATTATAGATTTCAAGATCTAAGTGAAGAATATGGTGTAAATCTTCTTTAAAAAGGAGTTACTGTTGCCCGTGTTCAAAGGGTTATTTTAGAATTTCTTCCTCTTAGCCACGCCATATCAGTTGAAAAGAAAAAGATGTTAACAAACTTTTGGAGGTAATGTATGGTAAACAGTGGCAAAATCAACCTGATGATGTCTTCAAATGGTACAACCACATTATCCATGACTGCACTGAAGAAGACGGGGAAGTGTGTGACTGTATAGATGAAGATATTGGTTTTAACATTTGAAGTGGATTTTTGGCAAACGAGTATTTATTTAGTACTTATTTAATGAATACTACTAGGTACCATAATCTGTCCTTTTATTTTATCAATAATCAACTGAAGTTCAGTATTTGCTCAAATAATGCTTTTGCATTATTTGTGACTTAGAACTTATTTCATTCAAAAAGCGTTTTATCCACTTGTCAAACAATCAAAACATGTTTCCCCCTCTGAACTCGGTCAAAACGTGATTTCTCCAAATATTAAATGCATTTCATTAATTTGTTTTAGATTTAATATCTCATGTATGCTTCCAATTCTTTCTAATAATCACACTCTAAATTAAAATGTCTGAAATTCAGACACTTAAGTGTCTGAAATGGAGTGTTCAATTTTCAGACATTTTAAAATGTCTGAATTTTTTCAGAGACTTTTTGCGTCTGAATTTCAGACACTTCAAACGTCTGAATCGCATCCATTTTTTGTAAGCATCATACGTAGCCATGTTTGACCACGTTGAATCCTGGAAAAATATTTGGCTGTGGTCCTGCCCCTCCCCCCCCCCCCAAAACAGCCTGATTTTTTTGGTGCTCTCAGTTTTGGCATACAATTTTCGTTACGTTGATAATATAAATCTTTTACGACATATTTTCTGATTATAATCAATATCTTGAACTTCAGGAGTAGAACAAGATTAAAAAACAAAAAATATTTATCTAAATATTAGATTTTTTTAAATTTATTTTGTTTTTAACCTTATTTTACTTTAAAAGTTCAAAATATTGATTATAATCAGTACAATTTCGAAACAGATTTAAAATATAAGCTTTACAAATATTGCACATCAAATTTGGGGGCACTACAGTCGTAGGGGGACGGGGCACTTCCCAGTTTGCCCTTCCTTTAATCAAGAAGTACTTTTGCAAAAAACGCAACCCTGCATTATAGTTGTCTAAATTGAGATGTCCGGTATTCGGGAGTATCCGTTGTGGAGGTTAATGGACATTCTCGAATAGCGAACACCTCTATTTAACGAATACTTTTTTAATCAGCAGACATACATATTTGTATATTTTTACCTCAAAAAAGTAGACATCTCCAATTATCGGACAAATTCCGCGGTCCCGAAGTGTTCGCTATTAAGGGCTTTTAAGGTACATAGATAAATATATATATATATTTTATAATCTTGTCCTACTCTAAAAGTTCAAAATATTTATTATACTCGGTTGAATGTGGAAAAAGATTTAAAATATCAGATGTACGAAAATTGCAAAAATCCCCCCCCCCCCAAAAAAAAATAATGAAAATATAAAAAAATATATTGCCGCATGGGCAATTTTACATATACATCACTTGATAATCACAACAGCCATTTAACTATGAATAATGAAAATAAATAAATAAATATTCTACTTTAATAACATTGGGGAAAAAATGACTTTGGTATTTTGTTAAATATATTTGCGTTTTTAAACTTGTCCTACTCTAAAAGTTCAAAACTTTCATTATAATCAGTGCAAGATTTAAGATATCAGCTTTACAAAAATTCATGCAAAATCCCCCCCTCCCCCCCCCAAAAAAAAATGAAAATACTTATTTAAAAATTATGTTTTTAAAAAATTTATATTTCCACATGGGCAAGTTTTTATGTAGATCAGAGGGTACTCACAAAAGCTATTCAACTATCAATAAAAACAAATAAGTACATATTCTATATTAAAAACATGAGGAAAAAATAACTTATGATTTCCAAACTTCTTTCGTCTTAAATATATACAGTAACATCTGTCATTTTTGTATTTTTCGTATAAATGCATATAAATAAAGTTACCACAATTTTAAATACGAAATCTAGTTAGAGGTTTTTACTTTTTCCCATTATAAATTTCAAATTACTTTTTTATTAAAAATAATAAAAAAATCAGTATTAGAGTTGATTGCAAATCAAATACATATGTATATTTTTACAGGCAGCTTAATATAATAGACCACTCTCATTTACTTTATTTATCTTTTTTTAATCTGCGGTTTTATGCCAGGAAGTAAGAAAGCATTAGGTCATCTTTCAAAGTTTTTTTTTTTCTTTACTTCCTTGTGGCCGTCATTTACTGCGAGATAAAAATTATCCATTGAAACTATGAACTGACATTGAATATATAATTCGTAATAAAAAAGAACGTCATAAGTTTAAAAATATATACTTCTAGAGTTAGTGGGGTTTTTTGCGAACAGATTCAAAACTAATTAAATTTCATGCAGGATTTTGTTTAGTACAATAAATAAAATCATAAAATACACTAATTTTACTACTATAAAGAAACTTACTTGAGTTGCTGCAAGAGGTAAGAAATATTCCTCGATTTGAAATTTTAAAAACTACCACAACCACAGTGAGGGAGAAAGACTTTCATCAGTTTAAAAGGTAATCCCATAATACATCCGACTAGCCATATTTAAAGAATGAGATGTTTCATCCTAAAAACAGGACCCGCCAGACAAAAGTTTCTTTTTTTTTGCCAGCTTCGACAGGACGAAGATGAATAACACAATATTATTGATATAAATTGATACGAGTTAACACTAAGCCCATTGCACACGCTTTGTAGAATTTCCGGGTGTAATCTTCAACCGTCGTCTACTTCTGTTCTGTGTCTATCCCGCCCTTGTATCGACGACAGCTTCTAAGAGACATTTGATGTCGAGCACACACGTCAGATGTATGTATTAAATAAATAAATAATCCAAGTTAATACGAATTAAAATCACAGTACTTCACATTTCGCAAAAAACGAATTAAAATACACGCGTACATAAAAACAAACTTTGTTTGAATTACAACGTATACCACTTCGAACGTAGACATCTAAAACGCATGCGCAACTGGGAGTGCTAGTGCCCCCTGGTGGTTATTGCGTCGGAAGAATCAAAACGTCTTAAATTAAGACACGATTAAAGCAATGAAGTGTCTTAAAATAAGACGTTTGCGGATATTTTAGACATTATTCTCAGTTCGTTTACACCATGGTCATAGTAAGACGCTTATGTATCTTAAATTAAGACATCTATAGTGTCTTAATTTTCAGATTAAGACACTTAAGTGTCTAAAATTCTTTTTCAGTCACATATGTGTCTAAATTTAAGACGCTTCTATTTGCAGTGCAGTAATAAAAATACATAATAAAAATTAGAATTAAATGCAAGTTATTTTCTAATTTATCGGTTTTTTGTGTTTTTTAAAAATTTGTATCTAAAGGAGAAAGCATGGTTTGAATGTTTGCTTCACAATAGTACTGATACTTTAGGGATAGTGATATATTATTAATTACATCCAACCAAAAGGGAAATATATTTAAAGTTTTGAATAACATTTCAACTACCTAAGCATATATGATTAAAAAAAAACACCGTGTAATTGAATATAAAAAGTATTATAAACTGATTAAAAATATGAATATTTTATAAACTACATAAAGTAAATGCACCTAAGTGGGCCACGTACCAGTAGTGGGCAACTAATTTTTAAAGTTTAAAAACAAGCCAAAATGCATTTCTTGAAAATGACTGAAAGAAGTCTGATTGACTAACATCCTTAATGTTAACTTTCCATAAACTGTTTGAAATATTATTTTTTCCTCCTGGTTCATTTGTTTATTTTCTAAAGAGTCTTCAAAAACAGATTTTTGACAAATTCTTATAGATTTCAATGAGAGATAAGTTTTTATTTAAAACACTGTTTCTTTAATATTATGTTTTATTTTAAATTAAACTACTGTTGATTTACTCCATTACATTATAAATGATTTGTTGGATAAACCAAAAACTAAGATTCATGCAGAAAACTTAAAGATCCACTACTGGAGCATGGAGGAAGGCAACATTTTTAATGTGTGTTATTTTCCTTTCTTTTAAAGAATATATTTTGAAACTTTGAATGTTTATTCTGATACATGAAGTTTAAGACTAGGCTAAATATATATATATATATTTTTAATTAACTAGCACTTTAATACTAATTAAATAACTGTCCTTAAGTGGACTGCAATTGGTGCGTTTACCTTAATTATTCATAGTTAAAATGGACGAAAGTAAATTTTTACATAATTACAATAGCTCGTTTTGGGCATTTCTACTACCGCGAAATAACATTTCCCTATTAATGTAACAAAAAACTACGATCCAAATGCTTTTCTTCTCCATCACAGTAAAACAAACTCTTTGGATAAGAGGAAAGCAGTAAAAAACATACGGTTTCAGATCTGAATAATCTACAGAATTCAATAGCATTGAAAAAACAGATGGTATTATCTTCAGATATAAAAAAATAATAATTTTCACAATATGCTAGATACAAAATTAATTAACATTTTTATCTTCAATAAAAATTATTTCAATAAAATTTTATCTACAATAAAATTTACAGATTATTTTCCAGATCTAAAGAATTAATAATTTCCATAGTACGCTGTATATAAAATATATTAAATTTTTTATCTTCAATAAAATTTGAAGTGATTTCAGCTTCATACAAATTTTATCCCGTAAAAATATCATTGTATTTTGTATTTTGATTGTGAGATCAGACTTTTAAAGGGTTAAGTTTGTGTGAGGCTTTACAACATGGAGCTGATAAAACTTTTTTGCAGATTTTTTTTTTAAGATAAAAAATCATTTACTTTACTCACATTTGAAATTTTTTTTCTACTCTGCATATTTGATTTATTGCAGTTATATCATGTTTGATGTTGTAAGTAAAAATGGAGTAAAGTTGTAGGTAAAATTTTAAGTTTTCCATCTATAACGCTATATATAAAAGTGATATTTTATCAACTTCATAAAAAAATATTTTTTGCCTTCTAGTTGAAATATTTTTTCAAGAATATCGGTAACAGCTGTAAGAACATATAACGACGCACTTTCATTTATTGATTTTACTATTTAGTTTTGAATGTATTCCTTTCGATATTTTTATTGACATTGATTATGCATTTAACCTTGTAGTCCTTCTTCATATTACAAGATGCGATAACGACAAAATGATAATACAGGTGTGTGTTTGAATTTAAAATAAGGTTTATAAGAAGTAATACGGAATCAAATCGTTTATATTCTAAATTTTAAAAACTTTTATAAAATGTGTTTAGAAATTAGAAATGTAGTATTAAATTACAAGATTTATGAGTCTACAGACAGAATGAAAAACCGTCTCTTATGTAATATGCAAATGAAACAAAAGCACATGATTCCTTATTTTGTTCATCTTCTGTATTTACACACCTGTTTCTGTTTTTCCTAATGTACTTCTAAATTTCTTCTATTATTGATATCTGAAGTAGCAAGTAAAATAAAAAATGTAATCGACTTCATGTGATGTTTCATGATCCAATTCCACACTGCAACTGAACAAAAACAATGATGTTATTAACATTGTTTTTTTTTTTTTTGTACTTACTACTAGAGGTCTGCACGGGCTGACATTTCTAGGCCCGGGCCCGGCCCGAACAAAAAAATATTGGCAAAAGCATATAAAAATGTTCAAAGTTCGGCCCGAGCCCGGTCCGGTTCGTAGACAAAAAATTATTGGCCCGGCCCGACCCGGTATAACAGTTAAAAGTTCGGCCCTAGCCCGGCCCGGTCCGAGTGAATTTTCTACAAAACATTGATTTTTACGCCGATTTGGTAAAAAGTTTGTCTCGTACGAGGAGTTCAAGTCAAAGATATTTATCTTAACTTTTCTTTTCATGTTTATAATCTTCATTTTTATAGAAGTGCCGCAGGGTGCGATATTTATTTTTTTAATGAATCTCTATTTCTTGTATGTAAATGTTTCAGTTATCATTAATATTGTTAATCCATATTCCATGGATTGAAGTGTTAAAAATCTGAAAAATGCTATACAGTAAAATCTAAGACTGAATTGCATAGAAAAGAAAAAAAAATGCGTTATAGACAAGTTCCCTTCTTAGCAAGTGTAAATGTATTATATATTCTTTTCTTACGTAGTACTATACTAATTTTGCATGGATAAACACGTTTTTTACAGTTTAAAACAATATTCCGTCATAGCCAGGTTCTTTTTCGCGCGTGATTCCGTCATAGACAGGTTCTTTTTACTATATTTTAATTTATTGCCGAAACGTCCGTGAAGGCTTACTGTGGAGACCCGAAATTTTTTGGTTTCCATCTGTTTGTTTGTTTGTTAGTTAGTATGTCTGTCCCGCGATAACTGCCGTAAAAAGCATCCGATTAGCTTGAAATTAAGGAGGCATGTTGGTGAGCTCCCCGAATTTAGATGTATAGTTTTGGGTTAAATTTGGTTCATTCGTTCGGAATATATAGAACATTTTATTTTGTGACATAATGCTTTTCTGTGGGAAGTTAGACGATTTTCAAATTTTCATTTGTGGAAAAAAATCGCTCATATTAATGATAGATTTAAATGGTAAATTTTGGATGCTGAAATTTTTAAATAAGAGTATTAAATTATTCCTTTTAGTTTGCAATTTTGTCAAAACATTTGTCAGAGCTTTTAAATTAGATGTATAACTTATGATATAATTTTATACATGTGTTCGAATAATATAATACATTTTATTTTATGAATTTACTTATATTTCATTTTTTTCCTTTTAACTGTTGCGTAGCAACTGCATCTCATTTAAAAATATCATAAATGTGAAAGTATGTATGGTTTTTAAAATCAAATCAAAGTTAAAAGGAATGAATTAATGAATGCCAATGCCTTTGTATAGATATTTGCATATAGATTGATTTAAAACGCAGAAATGAAAATAGTATTTATATACAATATAGAATAATATTTTTATTTATTTATTCAACTATTTTGATTATAAATGAAAAAGTTCGTTATTTTCATACAGAATAAACTGACATTATTCTTTTAAACTTTATAAACTTTATTGTTGCCACAAAAAAAAGGAATAACAATTTCTCCCAAAGAGTTAATTTTAATTTGTAAGATTTTCACGTGCAAAAGGAAAATGGAATAAGCAAATTACAAATAATAAAAAAAGATAAATAGGGCAGGAATGAATACATATAAACATTTCACACCAAATAGCACCTAAAATAATTTTTGTAGTAGTATTTTCCCAGCACTACGAAGAAAGATTCCTCGATTTACACGATTTTACTTGGCCTTCCTTTTCTCATTGGTTGCGATTTCATTTTCGCAATTGTGTATATTAATTGGCACAAAATTTTACATTTTTGTGACTGAGGTTTATGTAAGGCCATACAAATAAGAAATTCCGTATTGTCTACTATAAAATGTGATAAAGTGTTGGTTAATTATATATGTTTCTATTAAGAGAAGCAGAGGTGCCAAGCCTCCGGCGTTCTGGATACCATTATTTTAATACAAAAAATATTACTTTATTTAATTGAAACATTTGCGCGATTTAAAAGAACAACATTTTCTCTAAGATAATAGTGTTGTGCAAAAAGCCTGAGACTTGGCATGTCTGGTGGGAAGTGAAATGTTTTATTTAATGCATTTATCTCTATTTTAATGCTACGTGAACAACGTCCCGTGTAATAGCTTGTAGAGTGTAAAATAAATTAAATTATTAAAATAATCCCTATTACGAAAAATGAAACAGAATGTCCGGCTAAGGGAAATAAAAGGAAAGTTAACCTTTTGTAATTTGACCTGAACATAGATGTGCGTCAAATTTCAACGGTATTTGTGACATCACGATTTTAAATTAAGTGTGGATACTATTAAAAGGCTATTACAAAAAATACTTAAAGGCGCCAAATCACGTTTATCTATTTAGTCAAATGGAAGTGGACACGATGATGAATTATTAACCGTTAGGTTTAGAAGTCCCCCTACTTTAGGGTGATTTTAGTAAGTTAATGCTATCGAGTACATTTTTAGATATTTAGGTTAGATCTTAGATATAAATATTGCAGAATGGTAATCAAAATTATTTTTTGGAAACAAAAATTATAAAAGTATTAGATTTCTAAATTGGATGTCTCAGTTTACATTTCCAAAAGTTCTTTATCCATTAGATACAGGTGTTTGTGGTTAGCAGGTGAGTAAATACTGCTGTATGGATATTAGGATAACGTAAAATGCTTGACCAAATTGTTGCTTATCCGTATAAATCGCGTTGTAAAAATAAATCTAAAATATAGGATAATCATTAACTCAATCAATAGAAAATTACAAATGTAAAATAAATTACACAACGGGGGGTTCAGGGGGGCAGAGCCCCCTGAAGAAATTTGCTTTATTATATAAAAATTACTAGAATAAGTAGCTCCTGAGAATTTCAGAATATCATTACATAACAACGTGTTTAATTTAACGCTTCTAATGTCTGAAACCATCGAAATATTTTTTTTCCTTTTATAAATATTTGTGTAATTTAAAAAGTTAAAATTTTGTTTTTGTAGAAAGATTAATATTACGCAAAGTTTGCTGAAAACAATAAGTTGCAGAGATGACGTTGAGGCTCTTGATCTGCAGATTTACTAGTTTAACTATCTATATTATAAAGGACAAACATATCTGTGCGTAACGCATACGTCATTTTGCGAATGGCAACACTTTAAAACATGAATTAAAATTTTGGTTCTGCAATTTTCTCTACTGCAACTATTTAAACTTCTAAACATTGCACATTTTAAATTTGTACACCTTCTTATAAGGAAAAATATGCTCTTTTAAATGCTATTTGTTTGAAAGCTGTATCTCAATTTATTTTTGAGATATTAATTTTTTTGTAGTTTTTAATAAAATTTTTCTTATCATGGCAACAAAAGTACCACATTTCAATTGAAAGTCATTGAAAGTAAACGGAAAATAGTTGAAAATAGGCGATACTGTATCTTTTTGTTGCCATTTTCACATAAAACCTGAAAAAAAAGTTGAAATTAAAATATGGACTATGTCAAGAATATTGTCTATTATTCATTGATAATAACGTCATATGCATACTTTTCTATAGACGAAATTTAAGACTGGATTGTAAAAGTGGATTGCTTTAGCGGATGCAAATGACGTCATTTTATAAAAAAGCGCGTATTTTAATTCTTAAACCTGAATTATGTTTTGTAGAAGTGCGTCATTTTCACAGCCCAGCTGCTTTGAAATTCTTCACAGGTGAAAAAGCTTCAATTTTGAAAATAATGTAATCGAAATCACACACTGATAAAACGCAATGTTTTACAAAAATTTAGAGTGTCTTTATAGAAGAGAGGTGACATGCAAATAAAAGCGATTTATATTACAGAAATTGATGATTCTTGCCTGGATGGATTTGCTTCGCCGAGTTAGACAAGCAAACAAGTAATTCTTGGTTTAAAATAATATTATCTTCCTGAAATTTTTGTCCAAAATTCTCTCGAATAAAAAAAATTTAATGCTATTCTTTAGGACATTCTACTATAATTTTATCAAATTAACATAATTTGCTTAATTAAATTTTTCCTAATTTTATATAATCTATATATTTAAAACACAAGTATGTTTTTTAGTCATCTGCCCTGATCTTTTCTGCTGAACCAATTTTACTAAGATTTATTTTAAACTGAAAGCTCTTCAATTGTAGATGTGATCGCACTATCTGATTTTTTTTTAAAATATCCCCACTTTTATATTTTAATTTTAAAAGCATTTTATGAAATTTCTTCAAAATAGTGAAAATTAGATAGTTTTCAAGAGACAAGCAGACAAGAGATAAATAATGAGGTATTTTTACCTTTATTCATGCTATTTTCTGATAAAAATTCAAAATTGTTGATAAAAATTGTTATATAGGGTTTAGTGTCTCAAAATCCCATTAGGAGCAGAATGTTATATTAGGGCATAATAACGGAAAACGACATACTGGTATGAAAACACGCATGTTTCCTCATAAATTCTCTATATTGTTTTTCATTCTGCATGTGTACTGATACTAGGATTCAGACACTAGACGAAATGCTTATTTAAGTGAAAATGAAGTCATATTTAAAAGTAAAAGATCATTTCCCTAAATAAAACTAAACATTTTAAAACAAGTGCGTCTAAAAAACATAAATTACAGAAATTTTTACCCTCCGAAATTGAGATTAGAATCTCAAGTAAAGAGTGTGTCTGTTCACATAAAAGATGTTGCTGACAATCGTGTTTTGAGTTAAAATGATTCTTAAATGATCAAACAATTTTTTTTTTTTTTTAATGATGAATAAGGAACGTATTCAAATTTTGAGAAGGTGAAAATTGTTGCTTTCATTCCGGAAATCTAAGTATAAGAGCCTCAGTTGATAACCACATCCTAATAACTGATCTATTATATTTTACTGATTATGTATCTATATTATAAAGAACAAACGTATCTGTGCGTAACGCTGACGTCATTTTGCGAATGGCAACACTTCACGATCAAACTTCAGTCTTGAAATTTTCGCTACAGCAATTTTTCAATCTTCTGACCATCGTACATTTTCAATTTTCATCGCATACGGAAAAAAATTTACTTTCAAATGCAATTTGTTTCAAAATTGTATCTTAATTGACTGATGTAATTTACTTTCTAAAATAATTTTTAAGCAAGATTTTATTTTAAGTTTATCTTATCATGTGCCGGTTTCAATACATGATAATAATAAGCATTTTGCACATAAAGCAACAAACATTTTTCAACATTTGTTTCAGACTACTTTTGCATAACGAAGTAAAACTTTCTTTATAAACAAAAATAAAAGAATAATATTAAAAAAACCACCAATCTAACATATTTGTAATCGTACAATTTAAATTTTTAGATCACCAAATAGGATTTTTTTTCAAATGGAATTTGTTTGCAAAGTTCATCTCAGTTTACTGATTATCTATGATTTTAAAAACAATTTTAAAGCATGAAATATTTTTTAATTTATCTATATCGCGCGGAGCTCGATTACGAAAGATTAATCCGTTTGCCCTTAAAACAAAATAAAGAGTTCATAATTTTCTTACGGGTAATATCCATTAAAAAAACTTCCATATTAATAAATAAATAAAATAATATAAGTAAAACACAAATTTAACAGACATGTATAAGCTCTGAAATTATCAGAATATAAAAGGATGCCATAAATAGCAAAATCTTGGTCAAATAACTCTTAGCATGCGGCTAATAAGAAAATATAACTTTTGATAAATTTCAAAAAATTATTTAATTGTATAATTCGTATTTTCGACATGGAAAATGCTTTTTAATGTAAGTGGGCAATCTAAAAAATTTATTGCATATAAAAAAATATTAGTTTTTAATTAAAAAAAAAAAATGTTTTCACCTATATTCTTTAACCCGGAAAGCCCGGGTATGATCCCCTAGTATTTGTAATTGCCGAAACGTCAGTGAAGTCTTACTGTGGAGACCCGAAAAGTTTTGGTTTCCGTCTGTCTGTTTGTTTGTTAGTCTGTCTGTCCCGCGATAACTGCCGTAAAAAGCGTCCGATTAGCTTGAAATTAGGATGCATGTTGGTGAGGTCACCGGATTCAGCTGTATAGTTTTTGGTTAAATTTGGCTCATTCGTTCGGAATATATAGAACATTTTATTTTCCGCCTTAATGCTTTCCTATAGCAATTCAGACGATTTTTCCATTTTTATTTGTTGAAAGGAAATGGCTCATATGATTGAACGATTTAAATGATAAATTATGGATGATGGAATTTCCTAATTAGAACCATACATTATTCATATTAGTTTGAAATTTTGTGTATACATTTGTCAGAGTTTTTAAATTCGGTGTATATCTTATGGAGGGATTTTATATATGTGATCCAATAATATAAAATATTTTCTTTTTTTAAGCAACTTTTTTTCAATCACATATTTCATTGTCTTAATTTTCTTTTAACTGTTTCCTAGCAACGGAAAGGTGAATTTGATCTCATATATCAAAAACAAAACAAATATGCTTTGAGGTTGAAATAAAAGGGGCTTGTGTTATGATATCAATTCTTATTATTAAAAAAAAAAAAACGTTACTAATATCTCACGGTTTATCGTCTGGACGCAGCTAACAGAAATATTTAATTTTTAATCGAAAATTTCAATGAGAAAAAAAAAAAACTTTTGAAAAGCAAATTGATAGTAAATGTCAAAATTATGCACCGCAAAATTATCGCTGTCGAAAAGGACGTCATTGTATCGGGAAATAAATATTTTCATTCTTAAAAACAAACATTAACTTAATTGCCTGAAAAAATATTTTTTGACGAGTGTTAGTTCTTAATACCGCCTCATTTCAGAAAATATGAATGAAAATTTTTTTATCTTTAAAAGGAAATTACATTTTTGTTCGTAAAACCTAAACTTTTAATATAATTGCGTCAATGTAAATTCTTTTCTGCCCACCAGTATTGAAGAATAAGGCTCGGAAGCGTAAAAAGATTTACCATAATCATTAGCGCAATCAATAAAAAGTTACATATGTAAATTAATGAGACCACAGGGGATTCAGGGGGGCGGAGCCCCCATGAATACTTTATTATTTACAAAAAATACCAGAATTAGTAGCTCATGAAAATTCAAAATATCCTTCCATAACAACGTTTTTAATTTAACGCTTCTAATGTCTGAAAATTTCGTATTTTTTATTCTTATAAATAATTACGTAATTTGAAAGCTTTAAATTGCGGTTTGCAGGAAATTGAATTTTACTAGAGTGTGTCTAAAAACAATGAATTGCAGATCTGACGTTGATGCTCCTGATCTGCAGATTTACTAGTATATAAATGTAGAAATCTACTATTCTTTAAAAAGAATGAATTTGAATGTTCAATGGTAGAATAGTGGCGATTAAAAAATGTACGCATTTTTTGAAAAAAAGTTTGTGCTAAGCCTATTTTTACTCACCTTCGAACGGACCAGGCAATGCCGAGACAATGATTTTCATACGGGCTGGGTCAAAACTAGGAATGAAAATGTTGGGCCGTGAAAATTAGGAATGAATCCAGTACCCGGGTCTGAGCAGAAAAAATAAGTTAGGCCCGGCCCGTAAAGAGTAGTGACTAGGCCCGGCCCAAACCTTCAGAAAAAGTATGGCGCAGGCCCGGCCCGTGTGCATTGAATGAAAATAGGACCGAGCCCGGCCCGCGGGCCGGGCCGGGCTCGGACTTCGGGCCAGGGGCTGGCCCGTGCAGATCTATACTTACTACATTGTCAGAAAAGGTTCTCAATATGCACTAAATTATTCCTCATTTATTCCTAATTTTTTTATCAGATAATTTCCGTATTCCTAGAAAACATATTTTATTCGTGAATTTTTTCTAAAAGCCTGAACAAAAAGGGAGAAATTCCATTCATTCCTAGCAAAGGATGCGCTCTATTAATGCTAAAATACGAATTTATTTTAAAAATGAAAAGCCAAAAATTCTATAAATAAAGAATTCTAATTTAATTAAAGGATAAGAAAGTTTTTGAATTTAAAAATAAATAACAATAACTTTTCTCATTCATTCAAAAGCATTCATAATTTATTTTTTTAAAGTTGAATAAAGTTAAATAAATTTGAATTTATAAATTTGTTTATTAAAATACATTTCATTTAATATATATTTTAAATGAACACATTTAAAAGATATTTTAATTTAAATATTAAATGGAAAAAATCACTTTTACTCAGAAAAAAAACAACAAAAAAGTTCTTATCAAACAAAAATATATTATTCATATTTTGCATATAGCAATCTACTTAAAAATATTTATAATTCATATGTTTATCATATCATCAATTCCAGCCGCAATTTCATTAAAGTCGAAATCTTTCCGAAATTATCTTAAAAATTAAAAGCTTTTTTAATGAAATTAATGAAGCCATGTCCATCTGAAGCAAACATATATACTTCAAAGGGCATTGCTACATTGCTGTACAATTGTAGCTTAGTGGTCAGCGTACTCGTATCGTAACACTAAGCTAGCTGTTTCGACTCCAAAGTCAACAACTTTTATTTTCCCCCACTTTCTTCAATTGATCTATATTTCACCTCCTTTAACGGAAAAAAATAATCGAATATTCGCCAATTAAAGGAAGAATCATGGTAACACTGCTGCCCGGAATTTTTCCGCGAATTGAAGAAAGTATTTCTGAGAGTGTAGCTGACCCACCAGGCGTTGCTCGGTCCCTTGAGAACAATTTTAAATAAACCTCAAATCTGTATGATTTTATATCTGGTTTGGGCTCTCATTTTGAGGTGTAGTACGGATGCAGATTTTTATCGATTGCAGAAAAAACGCGAAATCGCAAAAATTACTTTTTGGGAAAAGTTTTTTCGCAGGGGCTACCATTAGGATTTTCCTAACCGAAGACGACGTTCGAGAGGAAAATATACGTAAGTATGGTTTAGTATTTTATGTTTTTTTTTTTTCGTATTTTTATTTCCGAAGCTGATGCAGATGTTTAAATATTGAAGAAAAAACCCGGAAACAACAACGCGGCATTCAGAAACTATTTTTTGAAAGGGTTAATATTAATATATTTTTAACGGATTACACCAATACAAAAGAATAAACACGCTGGTTAAACGAGTATTTTTCCCGTATTTTGATTGCATAAGCCAACGCGCTTTTGAAAAATGGATGAAAAAAAAAACGTGAATTTGAAGTTTCTAAAGTATTTTTTAAAGTTTAATATTATTGTTATATTGACGAATTACACAGATAGATAGGATAAAGTACGATAGTCAAGTGTGCATTTTCTATTTCCCCGTATTCCGAACAGTTAAGTGGATGCGGGCTACGAAAAACGGGGAAAAAAAGAGCCATTTTCGCTCATTGTATCTTCTCTGCTTTGAGATATCCGCAACGGGCTCCAAGCACCATTTTGAGAAAAAAAAATGTGTTTTTGATGACTGTCTGGTCTGGTTTTTATTTTAATGTGTCGGTTAATTATTTTTAAAAAAATGAAAAATTTGATCCCTAGGTGCATTCGGACCTGCCTTGTACTATCCTCATCCACATTTTCACACCTCTACGTACTGTAGATTTGTTTAGCCGTCGCGCACAAGCGGACAAACGGATACACACACACGGAAAATAAATCTTTTTAACTATAAATTGCGCTCTAGTTGTCGCTTTTAATAAAAGGCAGTTTAGCAAAATGGGGTTTTTGTGTGAGAATCCATTATTGTTATCCGCATTGAATTTAAACTAAGTTAATTAAAAAGGAAAATTCTTTGCCATAATTATAGCGCAAGTCATAATTTTGTTTTAGCAAATTTAATGTGATTGCTGATATTCATTTTTTTTTTTTTTAATTTTTTACTCGCACCTAATTTTTTCCTTTTTATTGTTAGTTACATTTAAAAAAAATAAGATAAAATTAATGTGTAAAGTTTAAATAGTTTTCCTTTATCCATTTATGTGTTTTTAAACCAACAGATAAAAACACCTTTTTTTTACAGAATTGCTCAAAATGAATTAGAGAATAATAAATAATTCACAATTTTCGATTTTTATAGAAGCATACTTAATGTATATTTTTACACATAAATGCACAATAATTAATGCATAAATTGATTCTAATTAAAATGGATGTTTTAGGAGTTTTATTAACAGAGGTAATTAATCTATGAAGAAAAGATATTTTATTCATAAATTTCAGATGTTTTTAACATGCAAATTGGAAAGCATTCAAAATAACTCAAAAATATGATTCATGACCTCTATGATTCACGCGCAGTACATTTTAAGTCAATAACTAATGTCAATAAAATTTTTAATTCACATTGCGACTACTAAATTACTCATTGATTGACTTGACTCTTAAGTCGCATCCGATATCTCTTAAACGTGATTACTTTTACCTTAAATACAGAAAATCCTGTAAAAACGGAAATTTTTGTAGCCAGCCTAAACTCAAGAGGGCCCACTGAGGGGCAATTTCTATTTAAGTATAAGCCTATAAAGGGCTTATAGGGAGTCAATAAAAGTATATGTAATGGACCTCACTATTTATGTGCACATCTCAGCCTGTCTATGACAGAATTCTGTCTTAAAATGAAACATTTCATGATCCCCGTAATCGGAATCCAATACAATCCTATCTGAAAATACGGAAACCTGTATCAACAGGATTTTTCCCGATTCCTCTTGATTCCATTTGTGCGTGATTCATTTATTTATTTTTCTGAAGCAGTAATTAGAATTACATTTGTATTAGAAAAATATGGTTGAGTTTGTTTAGTATTTTTCTAACATTAAAGCGAGTATAGCAATTTTAGTTTAATTAATTAGCTTAATTCAATTTAGTTACAACAACCGAAAATATTTTTTAATCCATCTTAAATATACCTAATAATAATCCTATTTAGTACATGAAAAGCATTAGTTTCTAGCTGCTCCATTTTAATCTTCAGGTCTTCACACTGCTTTAACTTTTTCTGTCATTATACCGATGAATCTTGTTCAATCAACCTTTTCGTATTCGGCACTACTATATTTTGATGCGTTAAAAATACTTTTAATTATTTGTTGGTTTAATGAAACGTATCAAATGTTCATGCTCATATTTCTTAACAAACTGCTTTTGAATATACCGGATGTGATAGACGCATTTTTTTTAATTTTTTCAAAAATATGCGTTGTAAAACTGTATTTCTCTGTTATATTCTGAGAACTTTGAGCATAGTTGCGTAAGTTAAACCAGCCTTTAAAACCCTGTTTGAGAAAATTCTCCGTGAGCGTGATATCAAACTTGAAACCACCAAATTTTCTACTTATCCACAACAACCCATGAGTCACGAATGAAGAGTAAGGGCATAGAGGAGAGCTTACAAAGAATGCGACAGGTGGCGCTAGCTGAAATGTAAACTCCAATTACATAGAAGAACAGACAGAAGAGGAAAGTGTTTTCAAAATGATAGAAAAAAGAAATGAAAAAAAAATAAGGAAAATATAATAAAATAATAGCAATAAATTAAAAATTAAAACAAGGAAAACAAAAGAAATAAAAGATTATTTTCAACAAAATAAAATGATAAGAGACTAGAGAAGAGAGGAAAGAATTACAAAAGTAATTTCCAAGCAAAAGAGAGAAAAGAAGATGACGAGAGATCATTGACAAGTTTATCAGAATTTTTAAAAATAAAATATGCTTCGTAAAAATCCAAATGAGTGGGAGAGACAGGCGAAGAAATAATTCTGGCCATGGAAAAATTGAAACAGTGACTGGAAGACCAACAGTGAAAAGCAATCGAAGATTTAGATTTCTTGATTTGATATATACCTCTGATGCCCCCTTAATATGAACTTTAAAGCTCTCATAGTTTGACCAATTAACCTAAATTGCGAGAACAAAGAATAAAATAAACACCCACACTGGTTATTAATAGCAATAGGATCTTTCAGAGAAGATAATCTTATATTATAATGCAAGCAAAAATTGTGTGTATGTATGTGTGTGTGTATGTAAATTCTATCTTAAAAACGGCTCTAACAATTTTGACAAAATTCTGTATTTTGCCATTTTTGGGCACGAGAAGACCATTGGGCTAGGTCACATGTTCGAGAAAATTCGATTAGTGGGTCATTATGGGCCATTATGGGTCAGGGTCAAGCTAAATATGTCTAGAAAACGGCTCAATCGATTTTGACTAAATTTTATATGTAACCGTTTTCGAGTACGAGAAGACTATTGGGCTAGGTCACATGTTCGAGAAATTTCGATTAGTAAGTCATTTTTGGGTCACTGCGGGTCAAGCAATTTTTATCTAAAAAACGGCTCTAATGATTTTCGCTAAACTCTATATTCTATAGTTTTGGATTACGAGAAGACCATTGGGCTAAGTCACATGTTCGAGAAAATTCGATTAGTGGGTCATTTTTGGGTCACTGTGGGTCAAGCTAAGTTTATCTAGAAAGCGATAATAACGATTTTGACGAAATTTTGTAATCTATCGTTTTCGGGCACGACAATACCATTCGGCTAGGTCGCATGTTCAAGAAAAATCGATTAGTGGGTCATTTTGGATCACAATGAGTCAGGGTCAAGCTAAATAAATCTAAAAAAAGGCTCAAAACCCTTTCACAAAATTTTGTAATATACCGTTTCTGGGCATGAGATGACCATTGGGCTAAGTCACTTGTTCGAGAAAATTTGATTAGTGGGTCATTTTGAGTAGCAAAGTGTCAGGGTCAAGCTAATTGAATCTAAAAAGACACTCAAGACATTTTGACAAAATTTTGTAATTAGACCGTTTCTGGGCATGAGATGACTATTGGGCTAGGTCACATGTTCGAGAAATTTCGAATAGTGGGTCAAGTTTGGGTCACTGCGAGTCAAGCTATTTTTATCAAAAAAAGGCTCTAACGATTTTCACTAAACTCTATATTCTATAGTTTTGGATTACGAGAAGACCATTGGGCTAAGTCACATGTTCGAGAAAATTCAATTAGTGGGTCATTTTTGGATCACTGTGGGTCAAGCTAAGTTTATCTAAAAAACGACTCTAACGATTTTGACGAAATTTTGTAATCTATCGTTTTCGGGCACGACAATACCATTCGACTAGGTCGCATGTTCAAGAAAATTCGATTAGTGGGTCATTTTGGGTCACAATGGGTCAGGGTCAAGCTAAATGAATCTAAAAAAAGACTCAAAACATTTTCACAAAATTTTGTAATATCCCATTTGTGGGCATGCGATGACCATCGGGCTAAGTCACATGTTCGAGAAAATTCGATTAGTGGATCATTTTTGGGTCACTGTGGGTCAAACTAAGTTTATCTTGAAAATGGATTTAACGATTTTCACAAAACTTTGTATCATATCGTTTCTGAGCACGAGGAAACCATTGGGCTAGTTCATATGTTCAAGAAAATTCTATTAATGGCTCATTTTGGGTCATAATGGGCCAGGGTCAAGCTAACTGTATCTCTAAAAGGTTCAAACGATTTTGATTTTTTTTTATATTATGCGGTTTTCCAATACGTGAAGACCATTAGAATAGGTCACATATTCGATAAATTTCGAGTAGTGGGTCATTTTTGGATCAACGTGGGTCAAGTGAATTTTATTTAGAAAATGACTCTAAATTTTATATTCCATCGTTTTCAAGCTCGAGAAGAGCATTGGGTTAGATCGCATTTTCGAAAAAAATCGATTAGTGAGTCATTTTGGGTCACTATGGCTTTGGGTCAAGCTAATTGTAACTAAAACAGCAAGAATGATTCAGTGGGAATAATATATCGCGATAAACACAAAGCTAACTTTCACCGAGCTTAGCTCGGTCATTCCTGATAGTTATATTTTCATAGTTTTAAAGATAACTTTAAAATTGAAACGAGAAAGTATTTTAGAAATTTTCAAACAGAAATTGGAATAAAATGGCAAACGATAGAGTTAAAAGGAATTTTTGAGTCAGAAAGAGGACGTTTAGGATTAATAAATTTATACAGAGCTTTGTCAATCAAAGAGGTATTATAACCACGAAAAAGTCCAAGAGAGACCTCTTTCTAACTCAAGCGATCTTTTCAATTTTAACTCTATCTTTCAGCATTTTATTCTCTTTGCTCTTTGTAAAATCTAAGTTCCTAAAATCATTTCTATTTTCTATTTTAAAGTTATCTTCAAACCTATGAATGAAATAAAATTATCTTCTCTGAAAGATTCTATTCCTATTGAGAACCAACCGATGGGGCGTTTATTTTATTCCTTTCTCTTGCAATTTTGGTTATATTGGTCAAACTAAAAGAGCTTTAAAGTTTCTGTTAAACGAGCATAAGAGGTATAGATCAAATCAAGAAATCTCTAAATCTACGATAGTCTCTTACTATTAGACTTCCAGTCACTGTTTCAATTTCTCCACAGCCAGAATTATTTCTTCCCTTGTCTCTTCCACTCATTTGGATTTTCAGGAAGCATATTTCATTTTTAAAAATACTGATAAATTTGTCAATGATATCTCATCATCCCCTTTTCTCTCTTCAGCAAGGAAATTAATTTTGTAATTCTTTTCCCTTTTCTCTTCTCTCTTTTCATTTTATTTTGTTTAAAAAAACTTTTAGGTCTTTTGTTTTTCTTTTTTTAGTTTTTAATTTACTTCTATTATTTAGTATTATTTTGTTTATTTCTTTTATTTCCTTTTTTTATTATTTTGTCAACACCTTCCTCTTCTGCGCGTGCTCTTATGTGATTGGTGTTTACCTTTCAGCTAGTGCCACCTGTCGCATTCTTTGGATGCTCTACTCTCGTACCTTTCATTTTATTTGTGATCTTGTCGTTTTAGGACACGTGTTTATTTCGGCTGATGGCGGGCTTTTAAAATTTCCAGCTCGAAATGCGGACAGTGTGTTTTTATATTTTTATGGTGATTTATGCAAAATTTTATTATTTAAATTATTTTTACTTTTCTTGATATTTCTGATTAATAATGAAGAGTAAAATTACGCGTGTTCTGAACACTTATATCTCCGGTGAATAAAAAAACATTGTAAATATTTATTCATGTAATCAAATTGAGCAAATGTTCATGCTCATGTTTACTAATTAGCTACTTTTGACTATATCGAGTGTGATGTTTACATTTTTCTTTCATGTATTCTGAAAAATATGGATTTTACAACTATAGCTCTGTGGTATTTTTTTGTATAGCTTGAACAATGTTGAGTATTTTGAGTCATCATCAAACTGTATCTATATTGGTGATGTATTATATACACATTTAATGATTCAAGAAAACTTGAAAACATTATCAAAGCATATTTAATTATTCGCGATAGTTTCTTTTCGAGAATATTTTAAAAGAATTTTTTTTTAATTTTCAATATTTCGCATCAATAAATCAACAATGAAGAGTAAAATTTTCTTGTGAAAAAGACTTATGTGTACTTGTGAAAAAAGTACTTGCAATATTTGCAAAAATCTAATAAAATTCATAAACGTTTTAAAAATAAAACAATTTTAACTAAACTTCATTTAACAATTTAATAATAATTAAGATTTCTATTAAAATTATTAAAAAAACTGTGGCCCCTTATGGAAACTTTTCTGATATATTGTAAACTGTTTCACATAAAATGCATTCAATAATTTCCTTTTACACTACAAAACTTAACAAAACGATAATATTATTATTTTTATTTTTATCTATTTCTTCATTAATGTAATAACATGACAGAGTATCATGAAACGATACAAGTAATATAATTTGTTAGGTTTTAATTAATCATAAGATTGTAAAAAAAAAAGAAAGATTTAGGGTTTTTAAATGTGCTTCAGTGGGCTTTAAAAAAATGAAGTTGATGTATGATCTCTGAAAATCTGTGTGCTAAGCTATTTTCCTTTATTTTTCTGTTCTTCAATTCATCTTAATCATTTATTTTCTTTAGTCTTTGTTCTTCTTTAGTTTTTTGGTTCAATCTTGTGTTTTGCAGTGCTTCTACTTCGTTTAAATGAGGAAAACTAATTTCTTATTGTAATTTTAAAAAACGTAATTGTGTTACTTGTTGCCGGAAAATAAAATAAACGATTCATTTTTTATATAAGTACTTTTTTATGATACAAAGCTATTTTAGACTATTGAGAATGTGCTGTTCGTATTTGTGATAATTAAATCTATTTTTAAACATATTACTTAGATTGTTGACATTCTTTATCAATCGTTGTTCTCCAGCAGCTCACACAAAAAGAAAAAAAAACTGAGCAGGACTTCACATCCTTAATAGTCTTTACTATAAATACTATAGAATTTGGATAGAAATCAGAATTTGCGCAACTAGTGATACGTAAATAATTATTTTACATTATATTAAAAAAAATTTCACTGTAAAAAAAAAGAAAATAAATAAAACTGCAAGATGAAATAAATGATATATTTGAAAACGTGAAGATACATTTTAGTGCGGATTATGCTGCCTCTTGAAAGCAGGCATAATATCTTCATTCTGTAGATTAAAAAGTTAGGAACTTTACTAAAGAAAACAAATGACTTGTTTGTGCCCATTTATTCTTTTAAATTGATTCCTTCCTTCTTTAACACTAGAACGGCGGCGAGGGGTCATTTTGACCCTTGCCATATGAATACATGTCGATTCGAACCAGAAAACTTTTTATAATATAAGAGTAATATATGATACACAAAAATAACTTAAATAAATAAGCTAAATAGTTTTAAGTAAAAATTCTGATGTGAAATATTTTTATAAAACTTGAGTAAAATTTCCCGCCGTTCTAGTGTTAACAATGATATTTGCACATTTGTCTTGATCTGCCGCATTTGTTGACATTTAGATCTTTAATGAAATCATTTGAAATAATAATTTTTGTAAATTTTATCGCATGTTTATAATTTTTACATACATTTTCTCCTTATTATCTGAGTTCGTAATTATATAAATACGTAGTACCTACAGTCGTCGTTCGGTTCTGCCTGTCTGTCCCTCAGTCCGCATGTAACAGAGCAAAAACTACCCAACCAACTGGTCTGAAATTTTAAATATATAATAATTGTTGTAAAATTTTGTCGAGTCATTTCAAATTTTATGAAAATCGGATGCATAGTTTCGGCAAATGGGAAAAGAATATTTCAAGTGCATTTTAATCATGTTACAGCCTTTCAAACAGAATGAAATTAATATGCAATTATAAAGTGCAATAAAATATAAATTCAGTACAATGTGGGGTGCAAAAAATATATATAAAACAAGTACAAATTAAATTTTAAAATAAAAAAAAACCGTAAAAAAACCCCGTAAAAAACGAACTAATTAATTATTAATTATCAATGTGAAACTATTTTTTATATTACTTACCTATTTTTTATTTACTTGTATTGATAATTTTTAAGTTATGTTTAATTGTTAGTTCCTATCTGTAAACACTGTTTTGATGAGGCCTATAGATGTCTATGAAGGTTAAAGTTGCAGTAAAGCTAGAGATCCTACCTACACAACTTCCAGGTTGTGTAATATTTAAATGGAGCTTCTGACTGTAAAATTGTCAATGAAACATCGTCTTCATTTTGAAAGACCTATCCAATGATATACCACTCATATGGTGCATAGTTTTTGTTTTCGTCTATAAGCCTTCTTGGGAGTCGGGTAACTAGTTATAGTACGAACGCACCTCATTTCCACGTTTGACGTGCACTTTCCAACCTTTTTTTATTTCATTTTATATCTCACAAAAGACATCGATAGCTTGAAAAATAAGAAAAGTTTAAAATTCAAAACTGAGAATGATATATACAGTTTTGCCACAAGATTGTAATTTATTTTCATTTTTATCTCTAGGTGACGTAATATATTTTTCTCGCGAACGCATCAGATGAAGACAGTGATACTTTCTGCTTCTCTATGTATCAAACGCTTGCAGTTGCGATCATAAAGGAAACTACTATTATCCATTCTTCATGCTGCTATTATCCATTTTTTGGATATTTCCGTCTAGAGCTGATATGTGTTTTGTGAGAGAAAGAGTGCACTCGAACTTCAGCGTGCTCACTGGGTGTGAAGTATGTAAAAGTTGCGACATGAGTACTTACCACATGTCTTTTACTACATTTTCCTCAAAGTGGAAAAACTCTTTTACTATCATCACTCGACGATATTAACTCGAGAGTAAGCGCGTCTTTTTTTAGTACGTTATTAGTCGCGCTCGGTTTTTTTGCCGCAGGTCCCCGCATACAGAAAATGTAAAATTAAAAAATATTTTCCCCTTAATATTCGAATACTACATTTCAGTGAAGTTATAAATTTGTAGTTTACTTAAATTATAAAATTTATTCATGAGATATGGAATAATGGGAAAAAGCAAAAATAAACGGACTTTAGGGATCGTTGGGTAGACTTTTCCATCAATTTCCACTTTGCTTGTAAAAATGTACCTGAACGAAAAACAGAGGTATCTTGTTACTACACTATGGTAGTGGAGAAACATTTAAAGTCAACTACATGGTAGTTCTCCATTGTACTTGTAACGGTATATGAGCTAGGTGAAGATACGCTTATATTGGCGGCAAAAAAAACCGACATACGACTACTGACGGGTTAAAAAAAATTAATAATTAAGGCTCCTCATCAGTCAGAGCGCAAATTGCCCTCACAAATGCTAAGTCCATAGGTTTGAAATGCATCTGTATTTTTCAAATTCTTGCTCTAAAAATGGAATTTTTTTTCTTCTGTTTTCTGTACGCTCTTCTTGAAGAATGTTTTTATCTATTTATATAAAATCCAAGTCTCTGTGTGTCCCTCACTATTCCGGTAGGACCGCCTCATTGAAATGAGTAATTGTTGAAAAATATTAATGCAGGGTTACCACAGTACGCCAAATGTTAGCCAACTTGGCGATAGCTGGCTAATTTGGCGAAATTCCCACTTAAAACCATTAATCTTTCATAATGGAGGTCACCGAAATTTAATTTAAACTCCACTGTTTTAGGATATTTTTTCGAAATCTATGGGTGAGAATTTAAAGTACACCTTTACATCTTCCTCCCGATGCTACTAATAAAATAATCGCCAATAGACAACGGTGTACTGTGTGAGCTCCTAACTGCGCGAGTTTAATGTGCTTTAGGTACTTTTCCAGTATAGGTGCCTTGGCGAAAAAGGAAATTTGCTAACATATTTTCCGGGAACCTATTCACTGTTTCATTTTATATACACACGCATTTTTTTTCGATATTTATACGATTTATTTAACATAAAAAAGCCGTTTCTCTAATTTTATACAGAAACAGATGTAATTTGTACATAAAAACATCAATAATATACATATAAAACAAACAAAAACGCTCATCAAATTTGTTTTCATAGCTGTTTATATGATTTGACAACAAATCTCGATGTTTTTCCGTTATACGGACACCATGCCAAAATGTATGCTAATGCGCCAATTATTTCAAAATGCTAAAAGATATTTGTAATTTTATGCCAGCAGTTTAATATGAGTTTTATTTTATTGCTTTATTTTATAGCAGTTATTTGTTCACTTATTTTAAGTATATATTTGTGATTCGATGAAATAGTTCGTAAAAGTCTGGAATTTTCAAATGTTATATTTTTTAAATGTTCACTTTAGTATCGACAATGGTTTTTCTTTTATTTTTCAAATGCTTCAATTCACGATTTTGCGCCAACTATTACGCTTGGCGACAATAGTGTCTGCATAACGGAAAAGTACCCAAATCTCACTTTCTGATGCCCAAATTACACCAAGCTTTTTTTTAAAAAATGCCAAAGCCTCTACAGTGGAAAAGTACCAAACTGTCTATTATTTTGCGCTATCCGTGTTATAGTTTGTACTATATGCAAGGAGAGTGGAGCGAACAGTTTAAACATTAAATATTAAAATTTCGGCACAGATGTCATATGGCGCGATTTTTTTCTGACGCCAATGTCATATACACAACATTTACTTAACTGGCGCCAAAGTGTCGTAATTTTGCTTGATATGGTAATCCGGATGTTGTTGTTTATGCTGTTGATGTTTTCGCCAAATTGGCGTCGGAAAAAATCGCGCCAATATATGATAACGTATATGACAACTGTGCCAAAGTTTCTATAAACAGTATAAGACTACAAAATTAAGAATAAAATAAATGCAAAATAAGACTAAAGAAGAAAGAAAAATCATGCGTTAAGCATAGAATATGAAACACTTTCCAACGCATCCTGAATGCTTTAACAAAACTTCGTTATTTAAGGAAATAAGGTAAATAAGATAACGTTACTTCTTAGATATCCCGTCGACCAATTTCGCCAAATTATATAAATCGCCAAATCAATAGTAAAACATTAACACAAATACAAATAAAACGTCGAATTAACGGTTTTATTGGCCATTATTGGCATTTAATCTTACAATTAATTAATTAATGGCAACCATTATTGGCAATTAATCTTACAATTTGGCGACAGTAATTTGGTCGACGGGATAGCTAAGAAGTACCAAGATAACTAAGTAAACATTTTAGAAAACGCATAAAAATTTTTAAAAATTGATTTCAGCAGTTACCGTCCATAGCCAATAGTACCGTTATTACATGCCACTATTTAGCTAAAATTTAATTTAAACTACTCTTAAAACTACTGAAATCACATTTCCAGATATTATCATCCATAGACGGCTATGTATCCAATTCTTTGCGTGACCATGTATATCATTTTATCTATATTCTACAAACATTTCTTAGGGAACTAAATGCAGTTCAGCGTAAAAATACATAACTCCTTTAAAAACCACCTTTAAGCAATTTACTCTCATACTCAGTAACCCTTACGAATTCTTTTGTGCAGCCCTGCATATGAACTGTAGCATTTATACACACAGTATAGTATACATAAATGGGTACAGATGTCATATTCGCCCCATATTGGCGCGATTTTTTTCGGTTGCCAATTTGGCGAAAACATCAACAGCATAAACAACATAATCCGGGTTACCACATCAAGCAAAATAACGACACTTTGGCGCAAGTTAAGTACCTGTTGCCTATATGATATTGGCGACAGAAAAAAATCGCGTCAATATGGGGCGAATGTGACATCTGTTCCCATAAATGTAGTGAAACATAAAAGCACATATCATAATTAAAAATGCATTTCTAGCAATCATTGCTTAAGTACAATACTTCGGAGAAAAGTTTCTTGGCGAGAAAGAAGTTTGCCAACGTATTTTCTGGCAACCTATTTACTGCTTCATACTCACAAGGAATTTTTTCCATATGTATATAATTTGGGAACAGATGTCATATTCGCCCCATATTGGCGCGATTTTTTTCTGTCGCCAATATCATATAGGCAACAGGTACTTAACTTGCGCCAAAGTGCTTGATGTGGTAACCTGGATTATGTTGTTTATGCTGTTGATGTTTTCGCCAAATTGGCAACCGAAAAAAATCGCGCCAATATGGGGCGAATATGACATCTGTACCATAATTTGGCACAGATGTCATATACTATATATTACTACTATATTGGCGCGATTTTTTTCCGACGCCAATTTGGCGAAAACATCAACAGCATAAACAACATTCGGGTTACCATTACAAGCAAAATAACGACACTTTGGCGCCAGTTAAGTACCCGGTGCGTATATGACATCGGCGTAAAAAACAAATCGCGCCAATGTGGGCGTATATGACATCTGTGCCGACAATTTAATATAAAAAAACTATTTACCCATTTTTATAAAGAAACAGAAGTAATTTTTGCACAGATGTCATATACGCATGGGGGTTGGCGTGATTTTTCTATGACGCCAATTTGGCAGAAATCTCGCTTTCGAATACCAGTTACTTATATATTTTTCAATTATTTGCTATCATTTTGAAAAGGAAATAACTATAAATAAATAAAAGTTTGAATAATAACTATAGAACAAAGCAGTTTATATATTTAAAAAACAGAAAATAAAAGTAAATAAACAATTTATTAATAAATAAAAAACAATAGCCGGGTTACCATAGCAGGCAAAATAACACCATTTTGGCGCCAGTTAGGTATCCCGGCTCATATCTGAAATCTGTGCCGTAATTTGTATATAAAAAAAATTATATATATTTAGAAACGATTTGTTTATGTATATAAGTGCATATATAAACAAAGATAAAAGTTCATTAGATTTGATTTCATAGCTGTTTATATATTTTCGCAACATATCTCACTTTCCGATGCCCGAATCGCGACAAGCTTTTTTTAAAAATGCGCTATAATGGAAAAGTACTTAAAAAAATAATTAACAGAAATAACAAATTATACAAACTAAAACTTTTTATTTCGAGATCAAAGCATTGTTTTTAATTTCGATAAAAAATACATATATTCTTGGATAACTTCAATTGAAATTACGTTCACAGCTTAATATCTCATTCCATAAACCTAAGCAAACACAAGTGATCGAGATCAAAGCATTGTTTTTAATTTCGATTAAAAATACACATATCCTTGGATAACTTCAATCGAAATTAGGTTCACAGCTTAATATCTCATTCCATAAACCTAAACAAACACAAGTGATTCATTCATCGTGAAACGTCAAAAATATTAAATCATTGAGGTAATCATTCACAAAGTAAGTTCTCCAACAATCAATGGGCAATATTCTAATGACGTCATAGTAGGTAAAATGGTGGCGGTATCGTTTGTTTATGGTTTTGTAATCACAAAGATTTAATTTTGCAATGTCTCTTAATTACATTATTTTATTGTCATATTTATGAGCTCAGAACAAAAGCCTATTTTTTCATTATTTAATTATTAAAGACGGAAAAAACCATAAATGCATGATTTGAAAATTTTAAATAATTTTCTTTCTTAATACTAAAAAATAACATCGGGAAGTAACAGCGGGTTTAAGTTAAATAAGTTTAACTGATTAATTCTGTTGTAATATTCAAAATAACTGTATTTATTAGATTTCAGTACTCAACATCAGGGCCCGATTAAACTTTGAAGTTAGAGGAATTACAATGTCATTTCAGGACCTTTCTTTTGGAGAAGCTTTTCTAAATTCCATATATACATGGAAAATCTTCAGTGTTAGAAATATTATTCCTAGGACTGACATAACACGAGAACGGCCTGCAATTTTACACAAGTTTTTGAAAGCCACTTTATATCAGAAATTTTACTAAAAACTGGTTACTTTTTTGATATAGCGGCCACACTATTAGGATTATGACAAGTTGCAGCCAATTTCGCCACCGTCGTAACCAGGATCGTGAAGCACACACATATAATACCATTTCATGAAATCGTATACGATAATTTAATAGTTTTTAACCTTACTTCAAGTGTGTTATTTATTTATTTTTAAGGCTCAACAATCTAAATTGTCCAATATATGAATTTTAAAAAATGTAAACAAAGATTGAATAGACATGACCGCAAAAAGCCTCAAATCTGCATAACACTTGGAACCAAATTGTGCAGATTAGTGGTCTTCTACTGTACACAGTTTTTCATAAACGTGTTTCGTTCTTAAAATGTGTTATTTTCATCTATCACAGCGGAACAAGCGAGAAAACTCATATTCTTGCACATGAGTTGTATATATCTTTATATCTAAATTTCCGTCATTTTTGACGGGCTACCTTTCTAGTCTTTTTTAATGAATAAAATATTTTTTAAATGGATTGCTAGTTTTATTTAAAATTTTAAAATATCGCTTACAACTCGCCTGTTTCACTTATATTTTAACACTTAAAATATAAAATTATATATATATATATATATATATATAAACCAGTATAAGATTATATTTATCCTGAACCAGCACACCCCCCCCCCCTCACAGAACAAGAAAAATAACTATGTAAACATTAAAACTATAACAAAAACTAAGAAAAAATAGGCTGCGGCCTCATCGGCAGTGGGTTATGTTTCAAAAGCAGCCGAGCATTCGATAAAATATGCAATAGTGGCAGTGGGTTTCGGCCAGAACAGTGATAGCAAAATCAAATGTTAACATTCGATGGCTATTATCACATGCTCCCCCACCGGACCCCACGCCAACAATATTAAATGAATGCCTCACCTGGAACACAGTAAAAGATGCTAAAAATATGTTCGTTGAAAAAACCACACTCAACCAACTTAGCCACATTGCCACAACCCAAATATAAAACATAAAACAAACTAAACAAAGCAGAATCCAACATCCAATCAACCAATCCTAATTCTTTCCAGGTCTGTTGCCAATCGACGCATTGCTTTTCGACGTCAGTGAATGACTCATATTTCCTAAAGCCTTTTCAAGGACGGTTTTATGATGTTGTGCTGCGTCGATTGGCAACAGACCTGGAAAGAATTAGGATTGGTTGATTGGATGTTGGATTCTGCTTTGTTTAGTTTGTTTTATGTTTTATATTTGGGTTGTGGCAATGTGGCTAACATATTTTTAGCATCTTTTACTGTGTTCCAGGTGAGGCATTCATTTAATATTGTTGGCGTAGGGTCCGGTGGGGGAGCATGTGATAATAGCCATCGAATGTTAACATTTGATTTTGCTATCACTGTTCTGGCCGAAAACCACTGCCACTATTGCATATTTTATCGAATGCTCGGCTGCTTTTGAAACATAACCCACTGCCGATGAGGCCGCAGCCTATTGTTTCTTAGTTTTTGTTATAGTTTTAATGTTTACATAGTTATTTTTCTTGTTCTGTGAGGGGAGGGGGGGTGTGCTGGTTCAGGATAAATGTAATCTTATACTGGTTTATATTTAATTTATGTGTTTTACTGCAGCTGTTTGGCGCATTTCACATGAATTTATTTTGTTTTCTGTTGATGATTACTATACTTTATGTATATATATATATATATATATATATATATATATATATATATATATATATTAGAAACATTTTGGCAAATAAAAAAGAAAGAAATATTTTTCAAGAAGAGCATACAGGAAACAGAAAACAAAATTTTAATTTTCCGAGGATAAATTTTAAAAATACGGATGCATTCCAAACACATCGGTTTAGCGTGAATGAGGAGAATTTGCGTCCTTCCTAACTGATAACATGCCTTAAGGGGTTTGATCAGTCAGACGTCAAATTCCCCTCGCTAATGTTAAAACCTATGACCATGGTATGAATTCGAATTTTTTTAAATATCTCCTCTGGAAATTAATATTGTTCACTTTTTTTTTTTTCTCGTGTACCTTTGTTAAAAGATTCTTGCTTCTTTTTTAGTTGGCAAAATATTTCTAAAATATCTACACAGTTTTTTTCGAAGCGTTGAAATCTTACTCACAGCTCGCCAACTTCTATAAGATTGTAACACATTAAATATTAAATTAAGCATATATTTTAGAAATATCTTTTCAACTAAAAAAGAAAGAGACTTTTTTGAATGAGTACACACAGATAAAAAAAGATGTTACATATATTAATTTTTGACGATATATTTAAAAAATACTAATGTATTCTATGCCCATATGTTTGACATTGCAAAGGGAATTGGACAGTGGCCAACACCCTTAAGATTCTAATACCTTAGTTCTAATCTGTAAGCACCGTAGCTTAGTGGTCAATGCGTCCGTTACCGCGCTACAGGTCCAGAGTTCGACTCCGGGCTGGGCAATGTTCACTCAAGTTTTCATTCCTCTGAGGTCGATAAAACCAAAGCCAAGCTTGCTTGGTAACTAAAACACTGTATCCCCGCGTTAAGGATCCGCTGCATTGAAACTTCCCGATCGCGAAATCCCATGTTAGCCTATTAGTCCAGGCAATAGGTAATTTTACCTAGCAAAATTAATAGTAGTACTGGAAATCGGCTTTCTAGATGTGTTTTGGGTCGCTGAATCTGAATTTGTAACTTCCCACCAAAATTTCACCCGGCAACACCCCCAAAAATTGATTTTTTGAAAAAATTTGGTTTTTGTGAAAAGCGCGCGGGGAATGTTCTGAGGCAGCCCCCTCTCTCCCCGTTTATCCTACGTCATAATGTCATCTATCTTATTTGTTGCAAATTTTGTCTAGTTTCTGAATTTCGTAATGCTTTTTCCCCTAAAACAGTAAGAAATTTAAGTTAAAAACAACTATTTGGGGGGATTTTCAGGGGGGGGGGGGAATTTTGGGGGTAAGTTAAAAATTCAGATTCAGCGACCCAAAAACTTAAAGTAAATCTTATAGAGAAAGTTCGGAGGGAAGATGGGAGGGCTAATGTAAACGTGTCAGTGGTTAAGTGGAGTTGCGCAACTTAGTCCACGCAGCACTGCGGCGCATGTTCGGAGGCAGATCCCCCTTCCCCTTTACCCTAAGTCATAATGTCATATACTTAATTTGTTGCAAATTTTGTCTACTTTCTGAATTTTTAGCTATTTTTCCCCTAAAACAATAAAAAAATGGAATTTTTTAATAAAAACCTTTCTTTGGGGGCTTTTTACCAAAATTTGGGGGTGTTGCCGGGGGAAATTTTGGTGGTAAATTACAAATTCGGATTCAGCGACCCAAAAAACATCTAGAAAGCCGATTTCCAGTACTACCATTAATTTTGCTAGGTAGAGTCCCTATACGGTCTCTATTGCCTGTACTATATGGGAAAATTTTCAAGCGCGATTTCTCATTACCTAATATAATTATTAAGATACCGTTTTCACCATCAGAAAGTAGACGTCAGATGCCGATGATGTGCATTTTTAAAAATTATCTCCGTAAAGTTTAAGTACATAAAAAATCCCTATAAACTTTGAAATTTCCATTTGATTAAATTTTATCATCTTAAAAATACTTAAAATTTACTTAGACAATTTTCAAAAACGCACATCATCTGCATCTGACGTCTGCTTTCTGATGGTGTAAACGGTATTTTAATAATTATATTAGGTAATGAGTAATCGCGCTTGAAAGTTTTCCCATAGGTTAACATGGGATTTCGAGTTCTGTGAAGTTGACCACCTGTACGGGACATATGTTGCACCCCAGGGATCATAGTCAAGAAAACTGAATTGGATACTATATGCCGTGATCCTTAGAAATGATAGCGCCACAGAGTTTAAAAAGTCCATTCAATTTTTCTAGTAACTAATTGAATGCCCCCAGTATATTTCTTTTAAGATCTTAATTTTATTTTTCCGAATTTTTTGGATAAACGCCTAATACCTTTTTATAACTGTGTGAAGATTTTCTTAAAGTATATAAAATGCACATTTGCTGCGGGATATATGGAGTTAAAAGTGAATGTTACTATTTGAAAAATGAAAGTATAATTAGACGATTATTTTCAATATTTAGACAATCCTTTTTTTCAAAAATTGCATTTATATTCGAAAAGCAGACAGAATTCCCCGTCGATTGATACCTCTTGCATCTCTCTACGAATAATTTTGGATAAAATAGACGGTGCATTTTATTTTCCAGGACTGTACATATTACATATATCTTATGTTTAGGAAGATAATAAACGGTTGCGGGAACTAGGTAGTGACCTCGCAAAAAAGCGAAACAAAATCCCTATCGCTTATGAATAAATGGAAATACTTTCTACCCTAAATAATTCTAGAAAAGAAGAAAAGAAAATAGATACAAAAAGCCCAAAAGTACATACGTCACGAACATTTTGTATGTACATCATTTTCACCAGCCCGCGGAAGACTTTCGTAGGCAACTGGATTAGAGAACATGAGCAAAATATTTACGTACGTACTAATATTAATATACAATACTAGAAAAAAGGAATTCTGGCTCTTTTAAAATTTAGTTTCGCCCCCGATGAAAAAAAATATACAGGTATAAATATAGTAAATATATAATAAATTGAGATGCAGTTAAAAAAAAAAAATAACAGCAGCATGATACATTTCTTGCATACATTTAAGGGAGGGCAAACTGGTCGCCAAATTAGTTTAAAAAAAGCAATTTAACAAATTACAACAGCCATTTGGAAAATGATTTTTTTTAAGACTAAAATTTAAGACATAAAAAATCGCACGGAGTTGATCATACATTACATACGCCATGAATTAAACATTAATAGTGTTATTACACGTAAAAATTGCAAGCGACAAAAATCGCCTGCGACTCGTCAGATTTCCTGCAACTTACGTATTATCCATCTGAAACTTACGTATTATCCAAGCATTTCATTGGCTGTTCGGGAAAAGGCTTTTCTATCGTAGAAATCTGACAACCAATTTTAAATGAAATTTCATTCTTAAACTTCTAAACATCCCACAATTTCACTTTTTAAACCGTCGTATAGAGAAAAAATTGTACTTTTAAATGCAATTTGTTTGAAAGCTGTATCTCAATTTGTTTCTGAGTTATTAATATTTTTTTGTGGTTTTTATTACTTTTTTGTCATAGTGGCAACAGAAGTATCCATCTCTGTTGAAAGTAAAGGGAAATTACAGATTACTGTATAGACCAATCAGAAAACGAATAAAATGCGGATTAAACCAATAAAACGCTTCAGATATGTTTTTGATTTCCTACCCTGACGAGGACAATAACCGTTTTTCCAAATGGTTAAAAAAAATGCATTTAAAAGTATTTTTTCCGTATACGACGGTGTAAAAATTGAAAATGTGCGATGTTTAGAAATTTAAGAAATTGGAGTAGATTATCAGTATTTAACCGTACAATGATACACCTGCTTCGTTTTACGGGCGGCTTATGGTTAGGTGTAACGTTATTTTTTAGTGGCGACACTTTAATTGTTGGCTGAAAAAATAGCATATCGGAATCTAATATTATTCGTATCTTCTTTTTTTTTACCGATATGTACACGTCTTTCTATTACAAACATATTTTTTTAATGAAAATTATGGTTGGTAAAGTATTCAATAATTAAAAAGTGACACACCTACCGTTAATATTTAAAAGGAAAATTATATTTGTTTTACAGCAATATAAGTACATAACATATGAAAGCAATGTTGATGAATCATGTTGTGGTTTCTCCTCCTCTATTTGGGTATCTCAAATCATAAATCTAACATATGTTTTTTTTTTTTTTTCTATAAAATTTCTTAGAAATAATGTGATGTATAATATGATGATGTGAAAAACCACTTTCAAACATTTAATTTCAGATTAGTGTAAAGATCTATTCGCTTCGCGGTTAGAAAGAATAACTCCTAAATTAACGTCTTAAAGATTACAAAGAAAAAAAAAGTTGAAGGCCAGTAAAATATATATATATATATATATATATATATATATTTAAACATATTTCCGCTATTTATAAATTGAAACAAGGATAGATTAAAAGACTGCCACTAAAATAAGATAAATATGAATATTATCTACGTAAACTATCTACGTTTAACAAATTAAACTTATAAAACTAAACATTATACTGCGATTTCAGACTGAATTTTTAAATCCCTTATAGTCCAAGAGCCGTCAGCACAAGAAAAAAAACTTTTATTTTATGGAAGAGTAGAAGTAGGGCAATCTAATGATCCATGTCTGCTGGAAGTGAAGTGGTTCATAAGCCAAAAATTAATACCACCAGTGGTAGGTTGACTCGTAGGTTTATCATTGTGTTTTCCTGCTTCCAGTCCTCCATGTTTTCATATCTTCGTTTGTAGGACAAACACAATGATAAACCTACGTGTCAACCACTAGTGGTATTCATTTTTGGCTTATGCACCACTTCACTTCCGGCAGACATGGATCAATAGATTCCCCTACTTCTTTTCTTCCACAAAATAAAGGTTTTTTTCTCGTGCTTGATAACATGGGTTTTTGTGTTGCCGGCTCTTGGACTATTATGACTTAAAACAACTTTAATAGTGAGTTTCGTTTAACACTTCTACAAAGATATATCGAATGAAAAATTTATTCTTATTCAATTTTTAACCTTTGTAAGAGGGTCACTCTGAAATTTTTGAGATACAACTAGGTTTTTAAAGTTATACTTACAAAATTTTAGGTGTGTTCAAAGTAGTCTTCTCCAGCATCAATGCACTTTTGTAGAAGAATTTTCCACAGATTAAATGCCTCAAGTCATTCATTTCTTGGAATAGATAAAAAAAATGCATTTATAGCCACATCAATCTCTTCTTCTGATTAAAAACGACATCCACGTATGTTCTTTTTTAGATTAAAGAATAACCAAAAGTCACACATAGCTAGATCAGGTGAATACAGCGGATGTTCTATCACTTTAATTCGTTTTTGTTTAAGAAACTCAACTGTTAATCCGGCTGCATTTGAAGATGAATTGTCATGGTGAAGCATTAGTCCCCTAACATTCACTTCTTGTAGAATTTCTGGAACACATTTAGTGGTATACCAGTTTGCTGTTACTGTCTTCTGTCCTTCCAATTTCATGAAAACGGCATACATCACTTTTTTCAGTGCTCGTTGTCTTTTCACCATTGTCGGTGTGGGATCATCTTCAAAGACCCATACTTTGCTTTCTTGACGTCTTGGAACGTCAAAAAACGGTATGTACGTTTCATGACCCGTTACAATTTTAGAAATGATGCGGTGGCCACCATCATTTAGCAATTTAAGAGTTTCTTTACTGATTCTGACACGCTCCTCTTTTTGGTGCTCAGTTAGATTATGGGGAACCCAACGGCAAACTACTTTTTTCATATGCAATTCTTCATGAATAATTTTGTGTATGGCTGCGGATCCAATGTTAAGTTCCTTCTGTATCATTTGATAGGTACAGCGATTATCATCCATTAACATTATTCGTATGGCAGACACATTATCCGGGATTACTGCCGACGGCGGCCTTCTTGTGTGTTCTTCATCCTGAAGAAAATTGCGACCTCTGCTAAATTCTTTAAACCACCTGAATACAGTAGCGCGAGCTGGAGATTCATCACCAAATGCTAATTTCAACCGTTGAATGCATTCTTCTTGATTTAATCTTGCTTTAAAATCGTAGAAAATCATAGCGCGAAAATGTTCTCGCGTCAACTCCATTTTCTCTTCTGTTTAAAATTTTTTCTACGCTAAACAAGTTGAAGTAAGTCAGCAAAAAATCGTCTGCTGTGTTAAAATACTTAGTATTTTAAAATTAAACCGTTATTTTTATTTTGTAAATTCTCGTCTGCACGTATCTCAACAATTTCAGAGTAACCCTCGTATTATATAATGGCATTATAAAAAGGAGGTAAAAATTAAGACTCGTGAATTTGTGATATTTTTTGTAACTATACCAAAGATATATACTCACTTGACTTAAAATGGATATTTTCTTCATTGTTTCTCTAGCACAAAAAAAATATTTGACTCATAATTTAAATTTTTATTGTAAAGTATTAAATTTATTCTCTAACAGTTTATAAATGAGACAAAAAGTATAATTATTGCTAAAAGCATTTATTTTTGCTTTTGCTAACTGGTATTGTACCAATTTACTCAAAAGCTTTTATATAGTACTTATAGAAACACTTAACTACTATTTATGTTCCATAAAATAACCTGAAATATTTTGGTTATGCAAAAAGTAATATTTTACAAGCTTTTATTTAACATGCCTTACCTGTACGTCTGTTCGCAACAACCCACAAATCTTGTGATTCAATTTTAATGATATACTTCTTATACTACAATAGACCTAATATTTCCGGTTACAATACAATATAGTCATCATTCTTTAAAAAAGAATATTTCAAATTTACCTCCTCCACCCTTCATGGTGCAACAACATTTGTGGAGTAATGGGTACGTAAATGTAATCACCTACTTGATCAAGTAAATGTAAGAATCGGGGATTCAAAAATTCGATTGATTCTGAAATAAAGTACAGTTTTTCGAATGAACGGTGGCATGGTTGGTAAATGCCACGTCTTCCCGTTCCGCGCAAGGTATGGAAGGATATGTGTTCGGTTCTCACGAAGACGTTGATCGATTTCTTTTCTTGCCAGTAAGTTTTGCTGAAAATTGACTATCCTTTTTTTTTAAACAAACCGAAAAAAAAAAAAATTCACCCACAATTTAATTTTGTTCTTTTAAAAAAGGTATTTATTTCAATCAATTATCCTTAAACATGTTTTTCATTTTCAGAACACTATAATGAAATCTTGTCTTTAAAACATTTTTTAGTTATAATTTATTAGTTAGTTTCTACACTAATTTTTTTTTCTTTAAAATTATCTTAATTTATATATTTTTTAATGAAGAATTTGTCTTTTCTCCTGTAGGACAAGGTCATGCAACTTTTGCAATGACAGTTTCACGCTTTTTCGTATACACGAGCACATTCTTGTTACTTTTCATGAATCCTGAAGCATCCAGGTTTCTTCATATATTTTTAAGACTTTTTATTTCACCCAAAAGCAATATTTGTTCATTTTTGTCATGTACACAGTCATTGAAAATAATAAAAACTAGTTGGATATACCAATCCCAAAACTTTCTTCTATCTAATACATCTTAATATTTCAAAAAGTAGTTACAAACGTTAATACTATACCAACTTTGATTTTCATCTTAAATTTCTGCTTCAATCAATTAATCGGAGTAAAAAATGAGTTGATCTCGAGCACAGGGCTTAATTTGCACCGGAGCCCGGCTCCGGTACTTCTCTGTTTTTAGTAAATATTTAAATATTGGTCGGAATTCACCGGAGCTCATAAATACAGGACTCCGGAGCCCAGTGCAATAGCTTTTCCGAAAAACCGAAGCCTAAATTAATCTTTCCTTTCCTTCCCATATCCAAGTTTTCGTATTCCTTTTTATTAAAACACGTATATGTGGCGCTATCTGTCGCACACGTATAGGAGATGGAGATAGAAGACTCAATTTTTATATTAGTTTTTGGGCTTGGGCTGACTCAAGTCACTCTGTCTTATATTCAAAATTTTATTTATTCACGTATAGAAAAAAAAAACTTTTCCTCGTTCAAAATAACGTATTATATTCAATTTCAAATCATTTTAATGCTATTTTGATCAAAATGAAGGGGAAACGGAAATCGTGTTTTTCTATTCTAGCGATATTTGCAAATTTATGTCTGGCATTGATGGAGGCGATGCGTTGATACGGCGCCACTCAATAGACTGGACAATGAATTTGCTTTGAAATTGAAAAACATTGTTCCATTCTTCAGCATATAAATATTAATTTCTGTAAATTAATTTTCATAAAAATACATAGCTGCGAGCTATCTCTTTTTTGTGTTAACACTATTTCAGAATGAGAATCCTTACCTTATTTCATCTAAGAATTCTGTAATGAATTAACACTAAAATTAGGCAAAGATTGCTATTCGGAAGGAGTGATAACTAAAAAGTGGAATATTTAACAGCTAAGGAGTGACGGGGGGGGGGGGTACAATTGTTAGTACCGGTACAACAGAATATTAGGGCTCCGGTACTTTTTTTGGTAGAAATTAAGCCCTGCCCGAGCATGATATTTATTAAAATCAATAGTTTTTCGTTATTCTGCTGTACATCAGCTGATTGTTTATTGACGGCTTAGTAGGTTGTGAAGTTACCGTTGCCCCCTTCTGGCGGAATATTTACAAATTAAAGGAGAACCTACCGGCATATCCAAAAACATACACAAAAAATTTGGTTCAATTCTATGGTTCATAACTTCAACCATTTTTCGATGGTACAATAATGAAAAGGGCACAAAAATGGCTATTAGAACGGTCCCTTCCGGCGGAATAATTTCAACTTCTAGGAGCCATAGCCAAAAACCTAAAAAAAATTTGGTACAATTATTTGCATAACTTGATACACTATTATATATTACAATGGCGACACACGGGCAAATGGACACTCGCACATACGGACACGCGGACATGTGGTCACACGGACAGACGGACATTTTATATAAACATGTTTTGGAGATCTCTGATCCCTAAAACCTGCAAATCCGTCGAAAGGCGGAAGTTGAAAAAATTTTCTATTACAATACTTTCTTCTATTGAGGATAGAAGAAAGTAATAAATGTCTAAGCATTATACTATCATTTTGTCTTTTTATTTTGAATTATGTTGTGTTAAATATTATTATACGTATTGCAAATCAGTAGTTAATTTGTATTTTGTATTTCTATGTACATGCATTTTTTGTAGCGTATGCGAAAAAATCGTTTGGTCCCTTTTGTGAGACCATATCCTTATTCTTGAATTATTTATCTTATGCAGAGTCCTGGAAAAACGGTATTAATCCATACTTCCATATCATGGAAAATATTTACTATTGTAGTCTTTTGTTATTCCAATCCTTCACCCGCCCCGCTAATACGTTTATTTCTATGTTTAATCGAAATTATTACTATAAAATATTTTACAATTCATATTATTAAACTATAAATAAACTCTTTTTAATTTCCATAAGAAAAGGGAAAAAAGTGTGCATCTTTAGGCACTTTTGTGAGATCAAATTAATTATTCCGTCGATAAATATCGCATTTGGTATAAATAAATAAATATATATATATATATATTAAATATTATGGCTTCAAGTTTAATTTCTTTTTATAACATTTTGATTTTTTTTTTTTTATATACTTTACGCATTTGTGTTCAGCTTTATAAAATATCCAGAGCGACCCCTGGGCTGAAGGCGTCTGTGTGCACCACACACTTTGAACATGCAACACGCCGGATCTGGATACACTATATAGCAATTAATCACCGGACACTTTCAATTTTAGACATTTTGCCGTATATTTAAAAGTGTAGTCAAATTCTTCTGGAACTTCAGGATTATGAAGAATATGTTTGACCTCATATTTATCAATGATCACTTCATCTGGAGGACAATTATGAGGGCAATAAAAAATCAAATAAAAATAAAAATATTTGGGATCACCCTGTAAAATAAAAGGTACGAAATTACCTATCGCTACAGCATACAAATATGTGTATATTGTACAGTAAGTGTATTCATTTGTATAAGAAAAGCACGTATATTCATAGAGATAGAGAGATTATTTTTTTAAGTTCAAAAATTTATTGTATATTTTTTGTTTATATCATGCAGGGTTTGTAACGAAATTCAACACAAGTTTTAGAAAATTTGACAAAATATAGTAGAAATAATATAGTGCAATTGGAATATAAATATAATAAACATTTGATGAAATATGAGGTGGTTGTATGAAATTTATTTTATCTGCGCATGCGCGAACGATAGTAAAGATTTTTCTCATGATTTAATAGTTATTTCTATGGAGCAACTCATATAAAAAAACAGTCATACATCGTGAAAATTCAGAAAGATATCGGCGATAGAATGAGCTGATTTTTAGTTGATCTCTAAAAGCAGCTGAATGATAAGAAATTTTCCATAAATTACCATTTTTAATTTTATGTTTTTTAATTTTCACTTTTTATTGATGCTTAATTCTTCTTGGAAAACCACCAGAGCAAACCTATTTCAAGAAAAACAAGAAATATCAAAATCGAAGCATTTCTTTCAAATCTACTCGTTGACATTCATTAAACACTAACTCCTTTGCTGAAATTCAATTAATAAAAAACTACAATTTGTTGGATATCCCTTATCATTCAGCTGCTTTTACAGATCAACTAAAAATCAGCTCACTCTATTCCCCATATCTTTCTGAATTTTTACGATATTTGACTGGCTTTTTTTATATGAGTTATCGTATAGAATTGACTATTAAATCATAAAAAAAGAACTTTGATATCGTTCGCCCATGCGCAGATAATAAATATTTCATACAATCGCATCATATTTCATCAGACGTTGAATAAATTTATATAACAGTTACCCTATATTGTTTCTACTACATTTTGTCAAAATTTCTGAAACTGGTGTTAAATTTGTTTGAAAACACAGGCGTGACATAAACAAAAAGTATGCAAGAATTTTTTTAATTAAAAAAAAATCGCTATACCCCCATGAATATACATACTATTCTTACACAAATGAATACACATATTGTACAATATCTACATATTTGTATGCTGTAGTAATAGATCATATGATTTTGTTTTACAGGGTTATTCAAAATACTATTATTATTATTTGATTTTTTGTTGGCCCTCTTTTGTATCCTCCTTATCAAATCAACGTCCATAAATATGAGGTCAAACATATTATTTATAATCCCTGAAGCTCCAGAAGAATCCGACAAGTATATATATAAATATTCGACAAAATGTCTAAAATCGTAAGTGTCTAGGGATTAATGGCCATATAGAGTATATACATAAATTCTTATATAATTCTTTTTTAGGTAGTCAGAGGGTTAAATATGCATGCATTGTCACCTTTTTAGATTATTTCAATAATTAATTAAAGCTCAGCATAAACAGTAAACAAAGAAGTTATGAAAATTATCCAATGAACCTGAACCTTTGAAACAGTTCTTTATTACAAGGTGAAACTTAAGGCATTCTAAAATTAACAGTTAAATGAGATATATTTCAATTATAAATAATTTTCTTAGAATCAGATTTACGAAAATACTCCATTATTTTATAAAACCTTTGAAACAGTTCTTTATAAGGCAGTGAAACTTAAGGCACTCTAAAGTTAACAGTTAAATGAGATATATTTCCATTATAGATAATTTTCTTCTAATCAGGTTTATCGAAATACTCCATTATTTAACAAAAGTTGAAATTAATAATAATATAATTACATATTCATGGTCAATAACGATTCCATTATGTATACTATAACCACAAATATTTTTTATTCATTATAATAATTATATGTACTTCCTCTAGTTTGTTTTTGGTTTACTAAACTGATGCCAAATTCGAAGTACAATGTCAGTCGATTCCAAGGATACTTGGCATACACGTTGTTATGGTCATTAGATACACCAATTTCCAACAAATTTAGATGTGGTTTGGCAACATCTGACATTTTCTTTTCCCCTAAACGAAATAAAAAATTAGCATCCTTTCTCATATCTCTTGTTCCTAACAAGTAATAGGGCATGTATACATCTAAGATATTTACCCAGTGTTACATCTTTTGAAACAACATCCCGGTGTTGTCAAAATAAAGTAATTAAGTAACTTGATTACAAACGGCTTAATATTATATTTGAATTAAGACAGAGCTATAAGCTCAATAAGTACACAGACAAAGGACTAATTTAGTAAAGTTAAATTTCTTTATTATTTGAAGTTTGCTACATTCATTATGATGCTGCGTAATATGATGTAGAAATATACCTTAAAAGCTTTCTCTAATTAACCCGTATTCTTCATTAATTTGATAGTATTTTCTTTCATTTTACATTCTCCTTTGACTTGAGAACATTACACATAACGTAGGAAATACATTTCAAGACTTATATGTCTAGATTCAACTAGAAGTAAATCTTGTTGATGTAAATGTAGGTTTTTATTTCTAGCAATGTATTTCATTGAATCAAAAGAGGTATTGAGTTTCCATTTCAGCGATGAAATTCAATAATATAACTTACTTGAAATTAATTCATATTAACACATATTAAATTATTTTGATAAGTAGCTACCAAAAGAGGGAGAGTTTTTAACCAATGATTTTTCTGGCATTAACAATGGGCTCAAATACATAGAACAATCACTTTTACTTTCTTCTATCTTTACTAGAAGAAAGTTTTGTTTCGTGAAAATTTTTGACTTCCCGTTTTCGACAGATTTACACGTTTTAGTGGTCAGAGATCCCGAAAAACATGTTTTTACAAAATGCCTTTCTGTGAGTCTGTGACTCTGTCTGTCTCCATGTGACTAAAATTTTGTTAACGCTCTATCTCAAGAACTAATGCACGGAATTTAATGAAAGTTTATATTCATCTAGTCCCTGATATAAATTGGTGTTGATAAGTTTTTTGTGTAAATCGGCCAATAGGTGGTGCTGCTATGCAGCATTTTTCACGATTTCTGCAATAGCTCTATCTCAAGAATTAATGCATGAATTTTCATCAAACTTCAAATTCAGTTAGCCCTTGGTATGAATTGGTGCTGTTTACGTTTTGGTGTAAATCGCCCAACAGGTGGTGCTGCTATCTGCATTTTTCACAAATACCTCAATAATTGTATTTCAAGAACTAATTCACGAATTTTCATCAAGCTTCAGATTAATGCGTTATACATTGCTAAATATACGTGATGATTATGTTTTGGTGTAAATCGCCCAACAGGTGGCGCTGATATTCTGCCTTTTTTACGATTTCCGCAATAGCTGAATCTCAAGAACTAATGACCGAATTCTCATCTGACAAGGAAATCAGTTAGACGTTGACACAAGTTAACCCCTAACCGGAGTGACAAATATTGTCGCATAACTACCGTGAGCGGTCTGTCAGACCGCTTAATCTAAAGATGTATAAAAGGCTACTTTAACAGTCAAACTACTGTTTTTTTACTAAACTTCCTGTACAGGAATATTATATTTAAAATTCAGCTATTCAAAGGTCTCTAGTGAAAGTAAAAGGATTCCAAATAAAACAAAATTACAAAATTTAACCAGTATCTATTGTTAAACTGAAAATTTGTGAAAATTGAAAAATGCAGCGGTCTGTGAGACCGCTAACAGCGGTTATGGATTAATGCTGATTAGGTTTTGGTGTTAATGACCTAATAAGTGGCGCTGCTGTGCTTCATTTTGCTGGACTTACATAATTTTAGCGATAGTCATATCTCAAGAACTAATGCGCGGAATTTCATATATTTATAATCCTCATGAAGTACATAGATTGCCATTTAATTTTGACACTGTGAGAGCGAATTTTGAAGAACATGTATGAGATGGAAGAAAGTTTTAGGATTACCACATCCGACTAGTTATGTCTGTAACTTCTATTTCATTAATAGTAGAATTATCTGATGGAAAAATGATGTTAATGAAGGAAAAATATAAAACTGAATAAGACTGAAACTTACGGATTCATTAAAAGCAAGAGAAGATTTAGAATTAGTTGTTAGTAAAATTATAAATAAGTTAATAATGACCTCTTAATAAATGCGTACTATAATCTTTTAACATTGCTCTATACAAAAAAGAGCAAAATTTAATAAATCTTTAAAATAAATATTGTGTTTGTCTAGTAATAAAGAAAATTATGAAAGCGCTCTTTTATGTGAGAGATTCTCTAAAATCTAACTCTAAAATGTATTAAAATTTGTTATGTACGCATTTTCCTACAAATTCTATTGCAAAATAAGATAGAGACGGATTAACATAATATATTTAAATTTAATGAAAAATGGAAACTCATTTCAATTATGCTCGATAAGATCTTAAACTGCTTTGAAAAATATTTTAATAAATAATAATGATAATATTTCAGAGTCTGTATGAGTTATTTTCATCATATGCAAAATATTTTCCATTTTTAGCAATGTAAGTATCTTAACTTAAAAAAAAATAATAGCGCGAGATTGTCTCCTTTAAAACTTTCAATTTTTTTTCTAAATACATTTTTAAAAGTCAATTTTTAATTATATTTATGTACCATTTTTTGATTTCAGAGGCCTAGAAGGAAATAAAATGCCCACAGTGTTTTTTAAAATAGTTTTTTGGGTGCTAATTACTAGAAAAATAAAACAATTTCTTCGTTTACAATTTTGCCAAGGAAAAAAAAAATCAGAAAAATCATATCACAATATATATTACAAACGGAAAAATTAAAAACATATATTAAAATATTTATTTGCTTAAAAGACGTTATAAAAACACATTAAAAGTAAATTAAAAACCTATATTGACATGTTTCAACTCCTTCACTGAGTCGTCTTCAGAATGTATAACAGAAATTACAAATACAATGCATATGAAAAATCGAACATTATTGTTATATTGAATATTAATGACTTATTAGTGGGCGTAATTAAGGCTTATTACTCGTACTTACTTACATCAGAAAAATTATCAGGAAAAGGATAAAATATTTTTACAATTTTTATTTATTTCTGTTTATTTTTTAAATATATTTAGTGACTTAAAAAGAGAAATATTTACATTAAAATACTAACCTGGAAAGTCGAATCTATCATAAATTCAGAATACTTTTTTGAACTGGTTAATTGTGTATTGATATTTGTTTATTTAGAAAAGCAGAGGGAAGTTACTATAAAAGCTTTTAACATTTCGATATACATTTTTTCATTTAATTATTATTTAAACTAACATATAAATGTAATTCGTATGAATTTTTGAGTTACTAAATTTAAATTAGATGTCAAATTAGATAATTCTGTTATTTCCTCTACAATATGTAAACGTTTCCTAACAAACCTCACAATAGAAGAAACAGATAGAAAAAGACTGATTTCATTTTTGAAATCAGTATTGAAAATAACGTAAAGACCATTAATCAAAATACAAGCATCCCCCGACTTACGTAAATTCGCAGTGACGTAATAAATCTCAAAAATTACATTTGCGAACATACTAGTGCGTTTGATACGCAGTTGCATACTTTTGACATTTATTTTATAAATAAAATATATAGATATAAACCACAGCAGTATATTAGATAGAGTTATATTTTTATTAGTGTATACTATCAAATCTATAACAAAACAACTTAATCTTTATTATAAAACACACACACACACTGCAATATATATAATAAAACAGACACACACTACAATATATATAATAAAACACACACACTACAATACATATAATAAAACACACACACACACACACACTACAATATATATAATAAAACACGCATAAATAATGCCTGCATTCAACTGTTAACGGTATATATAAATATTAAACAGACATACAACAATAAATACAATAAACCCAACTGGAGTGAAAAATTAACCAGAGCCAGGAATGGAAGAAAGAAAAACTGAAGCCTGGAATGCTGTGGTGCCGGGTGGCTCTGGGTAATTTTTCACTCCAGTTGGGTTTATTGTATTTATTGTTGTATGTCTGTTTAATAGTTATACATACCGTTAATCTTTATTGTTCGTTATTCATAGTAGTCATCTAATTCATAATAAATACAGTTTGTGCTTATCAAGGATTATTTTATTTTGCGAGTGTTATTCATTTGTCCTACCATCAGAAATTCAGGGAGAATAGGTTAAATTAGTCCTTTAGTTATTTTTTATTTTTTATAGTCGTTTGATGTAGATTTAAATTTTTATAAATCAATTCATCAATAAACAATATAAAATACATATACTTAAAAGGTGACTCAAATATAATAACATTATGTTGTTCATTGTGTTTGAGTCACCTTTTAAGTAGTTATATGTATTTTATATTGTTTATTAATAACAAGGTGAAAATTTCCTTCACGACACTAGTGTTTAATACAGTGTTTTGACTCTATTCAATTCATCAATGTTAGATTTATAAATCCCGTATTCCACAAACTATTTGAAAAGTGTTCTTTATGTTTGCTTTTATATTTTTTCATACTTTTAGAGCTTATATACGAGTAAATACCGTCGCATGATGCTTTATTTATAATATAATACGGTGTAAATGATATATATACGTACATCTATATCAATATATATAATAAATATTGCAGTTTCTTACAAAATTTTATCTAAGCACCTTAAAATTCGACTTACGTAAAATTCAACTTGCGTAAAACATTACGGAACGCATTACTTATGTAACTCAGGGGATGCCTGTAAAAGCAATTTTCTTTAAAAAGAAAAAAAAATGCAGATCTGTACTTTATAGTGCTTTTCTTTAAAATGCTAATAAAAGTTCTCTTTCATATCATTCCAGTATATCCATTTTTTCCCTCGTTACATTTAAGTAGCCAATTATGGAAATTATTACAAACAAACCTTAATTGTGCGTAAAATTGCTTTTATTTTGGGTGGAGAAAGTTTGTTGCCTCCGCAAAGAATATCAGACATACAATCGCCCCTGGATGCTTTCTATGACTGATGTTATTTGCCTATTTGTTATTTCTGTTATTTCGTTCAAAATATGCAAACCTTTTCCTAATAAACCTCACAGTAAAAGAAACAGACAGAAAAAGACGGATTTCATTTTTGAAATGAGCATTGAAAATAACGTAAAGTTCATTAATCAAAATAAAAGGAATTTTCATAAAAAAAATTTCTTTTGCAGATCTGCATTTTATATTGTTTTTCTCATTAAAATGCTAATAAAAATTCTCTTTCGCATCTACATCCATTTTTTCCTTTCAAATATTATACTTAGCTAGGCAAAATACTTTATCGTAACATTTAAGCAGCCAATGATATGGAAATTATTACAAACAAATCTTAATTGTGCGTAAAATTGCTTTTATTTTGGGTGGAGAAAGTTTGTTGCCTTCGCAAAGAATATCAGTCATACAATCGCCTCTGGATGTTTTGTTCGGGTCTATTTTGATATAGGTTTTATCGGAGATTGATGAAGCAATTTGTACATAAAACTTCAGAAGCATGTTTGGTTGTAAAGATGATTAGATTTTGCTAGGGATATATATTGTTTTAATCTCTAATTCTGTATGAATCATTTCAATTCTATTAACATGTCAAAATTTGCTTGTTTATCTTGAAAACTAAATGATGTTAAAAATTCATCTCGATCAAATTAATTATATTTTATAATACTAATTATTGTTGCTTTCATCATTGGGTAGAAAAGATTATAAATGGCCTTTAGGCTTAAGATTACAGATACGTCCGAGACGATAAAACCAATAGCAATTATTCTAGAATTATTCTCTTAAAATTAAAATAATTATTACTTAAAAGGAGGGAGGGGGGGTATTGTACTTTGTGCCAATATGTTAAAAAGAGAGAACCAACGTTAAAAACACAAAAATAAGTAAATTTTAACTTAAATATACTATCTGCGTTTTAAACTTACTTATATTTGTGTTTTGTAACGTTGGTTCTCTCTTTTTAATAATTATTACTTGTTTAACCTCCTTTTAAAAAATAATGCATATGAAGGTTTCTGGAATATAGAAACCGAATATACAAAGGAAGTTCAGAATTACACCAATATGATAATTCTGAATAATTTTTGCAATTGGTGTTTTCTATAGTGTGTCCGTAATGTCATGGTGCACATTTGACCGGTAACAGGAAATCAACGAAACAGGATGGAAATATGAAATCTTCACCAAATGAAAGAAAAACTCTCCAAGTTTCATACCTGTTTATTACGGTTCGATGTGGCCTCCATTTGTTGCCCTACACATCTCTAAACGATATTAAAGTTCTTCCCAAACACAGTTAAGGACGTCTGGTGTAACAGAATGATAGCATCTGTGATTCTCTGTTTCAAATGGAGGCCAGATCGAACTGCACAGAACAGGCATGAAACTTGGAGAGTTTTACTTTTATTTGGCAAAGATTTCACATTTCCTTCTTATTCCGTTGATTTCCTGTGACCGGTCAAAAGTGCACAGTGACTTTCCGGACACACTGTATTGCTGAGAATAGTAGATATTTTTATTACACTTCCAAAGTTCTCTTATTGCTTCTCGGATAGTTTCTTGTTGAATTTTTATTAGTCCTTTAGTTAATAATGTAGCTTCATAGTGTGTTTATTTTTTGTTCCATAATTCTTGGGGGGGGGGGGGAATGCCCCCGGCATACTTATTGGATTTTTGGACAACTAGCTAAAGTGCTTATTCCATATGACTAGATATATAACCAGATGCTTTTTATAACTGTGACCTTTTTACTAGAGACATTTCGAGGTTGCCAAAGTTTTGTGCTTACCATGATTTGTAGAAGGTATAAAAGTAATATAATATTTCGTAGCATAAAAATTGTTTATATAATACGATCTTTACTACTTAAGAAAAATGTGAAAATATTGCATGTAAATTGCAACAATCCAGATATATTTCTCGATGAAATACATTCTTCTAAAATTTAAGATTTAACACAATTTAAAAAACAAATAAATAAATAAAAAATAAAATAAAATAAGAATATTTTTCATAACAATATGAGTTCAATTTAATGCAAAAGAACACTCAGTGGGAGAAAGAACCTAAACAAATTACAATAATTTTCAATATGGCTATACGTTGGATAATTTCTAACTCTGTGAAGAAAGACAATTTTTCGTCACTAAGCATATTAAATCACAATTTTACCAATTTATTAAAAGCGATATAACCTGATTGTTTTATTTTTATATTTTGCTTAAATTCTATTTTACTAAATTGAAATTTATTATTTCCAATTTGCTGAACAATTTTGGTAAAAATATGATTTTTATACTTTGCAAGCATTTTTAATGTTGTAATGGACATTAAAAAATTCTGAAAAATCATACAAGAAAAAACTGCTAGAGTTGTAAATTTTTTGTCTTATCGCGGTCTCATTTGCATGTATAAAAAATCACTACATTTTCAAAATCGTATAAATATATTAGGGAGCTGTACATATATAAGATTATCATTTTAGGCGGGAACAGGAATCTGGTACTTGATATCGTAAGATATCTCTGTGGGGGAAGGGGATTTGTCTTTTGATATCTTTATTATTTTTGATCCAACTAATTTTTTCATTTTTTGGTAACTTTTTTTTTACATCAACATAGTCTTATCTCTTTTTTTTTTTTTTTTAGTCTCTTATTTATTTTTATGAAAAAACAAAGTTATTATTAAAATCACTAAATGATTATAAAATCATTTCATCCAAAATATTTAATATTCCACCGTTAGACATTCTTATTCTTCTGCCATTTGCGCATATAGTTCGTTGTTAGGGGAACCAGCTTCGAAATGATACTTGCCAAGTTTCTCTCTATTCTAAAAAAAAAGTAACTACCGCTGTCACCGCCGCCGCCGCCGGTTTTGATTTTTTTGTGACCGGAGGTCTTTCTTCGTTAATATTAAGAAAAATAATGCATGCAAAAATATGAAAATCGGTAGTATGATACAGAAATGTTTGATAAACACGCTGATGCAGACAGTTTTCAAATCGAAGAATTATTTTAAGAGATATTTAATGCTAAAGTTGGACAAAATCGTTCCACTAAAAAAGTTTTATAGGAGCAAAAACTATTTATGGGAATTTAATCATTTTTAGATAATTTTATACGTTTGAAGTTCCCGGTGTGCAGACTGTATTTCTTTTTTAAATTTGACTAATTTTTTGAGGTTTTATTTCTATTTTAAATTCAAATTTTCAGCATTTCTAGAGATATTTTTGACAGATTTTAGAAAGTAATATTAATTTAAACTGTTGCCAACTGTATAAAAAGCGGAAACAATAATGTTTGCTTCAAAAAAAAAAAAAATATTTATACGTGTAAATAAATTTAAAATTTATTTACACGTGACGATTATAAACAGAAAAAACATTTAGAATTAGAATTAAATAATTATGTACAAAAAGCAGGAACTTATTAAAAATTATGTCATAAAAACTATAATTACACGTGAATTTTAAGAGAGAAAGGATTTTGTAAAATAATAAATTTATTAACATGCGTTAGAAGTCTTAAATAGGAGAAATTACGTCATATTTACGTCACATCGCAGTTATTAGATAAAATGAACACAAAATAATATTGCAAAACGGTTTAAATTTAGAATTTGCGCTAGACATTTATTTGATATTTTGAGAGGATACTTTTCAACTATTTTTGTTAGGAAAGCGCAAATAATATTTCATTTCTAACACAGGTATTTTCACGTGAATATTAAAAAGAGAAAGAATAGTTTGGTCAAAATTACGTCAGATTAAAAACGATTAATTTAAAATGTCTTATTTAAAAGGACTTTCTTTTCGCATTGTTAAAAATTACCGGGAGAGAAAAATTCTGTTTACTTAATTCCTTTTATATTAGCTTATTTTGAAATGTTTAACTTATTTTACTTAATCAAAGACGAAAACAGCGATTGATATGTGTATTTTTGGTACTACTTAGTTATCCCGTCGACCAAAAATCTATCATTTGCCAAACTATAAGATTAAATGCCAATAATGGTTGATCGTAAATATCACATTAACTTGACTTTAAACAAGTTACACGTGTCTACGTCATCAAGTTATTTTTATTTCAACGTTTTATTTCTATTTTTATTAATGTTGCCCTAATTTATTTGTTCTTTCGTTATTTAAAATAAAAATGATGTCAATTTGTATAATTTGGCGATTTATATAATTTGGCGAAATTGGTCGACGGGTTAATCAAGTAGTACCGCAGCGGATTTGGCCTTAAAATTCCTCAGTCAAAGAGAAATGAATAGAAATCCGTTTATAGGGAGATCGCCACTGTTTTTTAAATTATAATTCAATCTTCCGAAATCTTTTTAAAGCCGATCAAATTAGCGTACTTTTAGAGTCCGCGGTGTCTGAACGGGGGTTGACGAGCGTAGCTCGTAGGGGGCAGAGCCCCCTAGTACTAGTAAAATGAAGAATGTTGTCTACTTGTTTTGTTTATAAGAAGTTCTGCTTAGCCCTGTTCAGAGAGCAAGTGCAAGAAGACAATAATATTGTTAAATGCATTATCTTACATAAAGCTATTATTAAAAACTTTTAAATAGTAAGTATTTTTTTAACGTGTTATATTTGATATAAAGTTATTTCATATATTATAGGGATATTTTATTAACTTCTTCTGTTTATTTAAATCAGTAAAGTATGGGAATAATAACTGTATAACCATAGCTGTATATCAGTGTCAACTTATAAATAGAAAAAGAAAAAAATAGTAAAATTAAAATGAATTTTCGATGCTGTTAACGGTATCATTAGGGGAGGGAGTCCAAAATGGCCAAAAGGTTGATAACGCTATATATGTACAAATCCTAGTTTGAAGAAAATGTGTTTATATATGCAGCATTATCCTACTCATATGCAATGAGTAGGAAGTCCTTTTGCCATGAAATAACTACTGAATGGATAAAGCTAAAATTGTGGAACAACTAGCTATCTATATCAGACCGGCTACATGCTGTCATATGAGAGTGAGTACAGCTCACCTAGTGCTGAAATTTTGAAGTTATCTTTGTAAAAACAAATTTATTAGAAAGCTTAAAATGTTGATTTTTCTATAACCAATCGCCGGCTTAAATACATCACTAATCGCTTTTAGATATTTAGCATGTATATTATTTATTAATAAAACTAACACATGAAATCAGTGTGCATTTTATTTTAATAACAAAATCAAGTTAAAAATGCTCAATGTGTCCAGAGTCGGCAGCAGTATGTGTATTCGCATTCATACACATACATGAATGCACGTGGTAGACAAATTCAACATACTTAAGTTGGTTTCTTTATTAATATAAATTGTACTTTGATTATATGTGTTAGTTTTATTAGTAAATAGGGGTCTTCCTTATAATGACATACTTCTAAAAGGGACTAGTGATGCTTTTAAGCCGGTGATTAGTAATAGAACATTTCAGGGCATATAATAAAGATATTTTGACATGTAAGACGTCATTTTCTATTAAATCGAGGATGCTATACACTGTTGTAAATTACTTGTTTTATCTCTCATAGTTTTCTAGATAGAGTCGATAACATCCCAATATCGCCACTAGGTTTGTTGTAGTCATTCTCATATTATAGCGTATTAGACATTTGGTTCACAATTCTATGCTTAATTATTTTAGGATAAAATAACTTTCCTAAATACCTAGTAAGAGATACTGAAACATGTGTTCTCTCCATTTCGCCAAAATTCAGTGTATTTTGCCAGTTTCGAATTTCAAAATTTTGCAATTGAAGAAAATCTGTTTCTTTTATTCGCTGGACGATTATTATTTGTGCGCTTTTAATTTGAAACAGTATTTGCTCTTTTTTTTTTACAATGATTCATATTACTATTTGGATATATTTTTCTATTATTACCATTTCAACTTAATTTTTTTTTAACAGTCGATCGCTAAAACATATGAAATACTGTCGCATTTCCAAAAAAACGATATTTTTTACTTTACTCAGTTGCCTTTATGAGTTTTGTCCAAAATCGATACGGTAAAAAATAAAAATAAAAATAAATAAAATAAAATAAAATAAATTGCATATTATTTTAGTTTAATTTTTCTATTCATTTTTTGAAAAGAACTTTGCTTCACAAAAGAGCATTTTGGAGATTTATCAAACGAAAGAAGAACTGTCAGAGAATAAAGCAAGTATTGATAGTACACTGCTCAAAACAATTAAAGGATATTGAGGTTGTGGATGGATCCTATGATTGGGAATTGTTTAGATGATTGATACATGATCGACAGACGTGGTAGGCTATATGAGAAAAAGATTACACATGTTTGGCAGAAAAAATGCATTATATTGAGCATTTGGGTAAAAAAACAAAAACAAAAAAAAAAACCACAATTTGCTTGTATGAGAAAAATGAATAAAAAAAGTGTTTCCTTCAGAGAAAATCGTTTTTAGTAAGGTTTAATATTTCCCCGGACGACCAGCAAAGTTGAACACATTTGAGTCATGGAGTCAACGAGGCTATTAATGTGGAGCTGGTGTATTCTGTCCCACATCTCCAGAAGATCTCTTTCCAGTTCTTGGAAAGTTTGTGGGGCGCTAGGCGGCCAGTAACTCGTTTGCCTAGAATCTCTCAAACTTGCTATATTGGGTTCATGTCCGGAGAACACGCTGGCCATTCCATTCGTATGATTCCTTCCTCGAAAAGGAAATCATCTACCAAGTGAGCACGATGTGGCCTGCAATTGCCGTCTATTAACATGAAGTGATCTCCAATTGCTTCCCCGTAAGGGATTACAATATGTCTGAGGATCTCATCCCTATATCTTTGACCGGTCAGAGCTCCATTTCGAATGATGTGGAGGTCGGTGCAGTCATCAATGGAGATACCAGCATAGACCAAAAATTCCCCACCGCCAAATCTAACACTCTATTGCACGAACGCAGGATTGTTTCAGATGCCATGTTCTCTCCAGATGAAAATACGCCTATTATCAGGATGAACAGAAAAACGGGACTCGTAAGAGAAAAGAATATTGCGTCATTCATTTCTCCTTCAGGTCGTATACTCTGTTTCCCACTCCCTGCAGTTTCCACGGTGCCTTCCTGTTAACGCAACACATACCATTGGTCTTGAGCATACAGACCTACAGCTTGGAGACGGTTTCGGACAGTTTTAGGCAAAACTGTGGCGCCAGTTGCCAAACGAAGGTGTTGTTGAAAAAGAGTGGCATTCATATTTCGGTGTCTCCGAGCCGTTAGCGTTAAATATCGATTTTCATTGGACTTTATTGCATATCATCGACCTTGCTCTGGTCTTCGGCCTACATTTTCAGTCTCCAAAAGACGGTTTCAGAATCTGGAAATTAACACTTTGTGAAACTCCAGTGGCTTCTGCTACTTCGGCTTATGTTTGGCTCCTTTCTAACAGACCAACAACTCTCCAAGCTTATTATTCGGTTAAATAACTTTGATCAGACATTGCACTCGTCGAAACAAAGCACTTACTAAACGTCGATCATTGTTTTCCGCTTTGTTTTTCAGTAGGTTGAAAGCTAAATTCCATTCGCTGCCTCTAAAGCGTCATTTTTGACATCAACTCAAAGTTTGCATACTCCGAAGTTTGTAAATGAGGATAATTTGCATTTGCGACTCTATTCTTCCATTTCCTGCAAAAAAAAAATCACTTATACCGTTATTTTATATAATACTTACAATATCCTTTAATTGTTTTGAGCGTATTTAAGAAAGTACGGTAGCTGGATGAAACCAATTTTATTTGAGCTTTTCATGTTCACAACTTTACAAATCATTACTACAAATTAGTATTATAATTCATTAATTACTGATTGCATTATGTATAAGTCGCGAATGCATTCTTTTTTTTGTCATATATTAGAAAAATAATAACGATTTAGTTTAAATAAATTTTCTCTCTGCTCCTTTTCTTTTTCTAATTTAGATCTAATTCTCTCTGTTTAGCCATTAACTTAAGCTGACTTAAATAGCTATATAGATGCAACTTGAAACAGCCTTTCTTTTAGAAACATAATTATGAACACAATCTGTATTTGATCTGATTTAATCGAATTAACATTTCTAATTGCTTTCATGAATATGTTTTGATTAACTATTACACTTATTAATTCTATGCAATTTATTTAATCTTTGTCCTAGAGAAATGTAATCTCTTTTACTGCATTTCTATTTCGTAGCGTTGATAGCATGTTGTAAGAAAAATCGATAAAGTTTTACCGATATAAAAATACTTAATTCAGAATGCATTCAGTGTGCTTAACTTTGAAAAAAAAACCCATAAAAAAGCGGAATTGGCTGCGTTTTATTGTAATGTACAGTTATACGTACAGTTTATATCAAATTATTCTAGCTTTTGCAGAAATCTCCCTCCCTCCCACACCAAGAAAAAAAAAATTGCACGTGTAGAAGCAAGCGTATGGTGAGATGTATCATGTGATTAAGTTTCCAAAGAAAGTTGTTTCAAGAATGCACCTAAAGTTGAAGAAGTTGCGACAGCCGCAAAGGCCATCTCATTTGAAGTTTTCCGGGAATTTTCCAGCATATGTACTGCACATTGGATGAAGCGCATTGGAAAGCATTGTAATGCGCATCGGAAGAAATACAATCGTGGGAAGAAAAATAAACACCCCCTACTAACTCCTCAACAAATTATCGTAGAAGAAAGTTACTGGTACCGAACAATTGGAAATAAGGTCTACTTTTAAATGATGTATACAAAATTTGCTTAGGGGGCCATCTACATATTAAAACTTACCCAAAATTCATTTTTTTCAATAGCAATACCCAATTTTAACAAGATATTTCCGATCTTAGGTTCAAACTACGCCTAGACACTAAATTTCAAGTCATTTGTACAATAAGTTTTTGAATAATAAACATTCAAAATTTAGTGCTTCTAATGTTAAATTACATTTTCATATTTTTATTAATATCCCCTGAAATTATACTCATAATGTGCTAATTTTTGAGTAGCAATAATTCTAAAATACCCCAAACATAAATACGTTGAATTTGCAATTTTTATAATTTTATGAATTATGAAATTAAAATTCGAAAAAAATTATGAATTGCAACCTACAATTTTTTTGATGGATTTAGATTTATTAAGTCCTGCTTTATGGAAATCCAAAATTTCACATTTTTCTTCCAAGTACTTTTCAAATTATGTTAAAAAAACGGCAAAATGATGGTTTAAAGGGTCGTCTATCATAGAAGTGACTATATATTTTGAAATTTTTTATACTATCCTGCAATCCAACAGTCTTCAATGACTGCTTCAGTGGCGCTTAAGTTGCCTTGATCAAGGAGTGGGATCTCTCGGCCAACAATTGAGTACCAAAATTCAATTTGGATACAGCCCCTAAAATACGCTCGTTTTAAAATAATTAATTTCTCGGAAACTTATCGTACGAATTGCATAAAATTTTTTTTTAGGCTAATTGAAGGGTGGAGAGTTCATTTATGCTGTCAGAATTGTGCACTGCTATTGAAAAAAAAAAGTTATGGTTCGTTTTAATTTGTAGATTCCCTCCCCCCCCCCCCACAGCGCAATTTTATTTACATCATTTAAAGTAGACTTTGTTATCAATCGTGCGGTACCACAAACTTTCTGCCACAATAATTTTTTGCAGATTTAGTAAGGGGTGTTTGCTTTTTTTTTCACGACTGTACATAGCTATAGAAAGGGAAGGTGGTTGTACTTAAAACATGATATCATTAAATCATATCTGTAAGGAAAGACAGACTCCGAATTTTTTTTTATCCTTGTAGTATTTTATAATATAAAAACACCAATCCATTTATAAATGTAACATGACAGTCATCGATTACGTGTATAAGTTGTAATAGGCTTATGAAAATTTAAAATTCCATATCAGGTAGATAATTTCAAATCTAAATTAAGCTTTAACAGAAGACAGGTTTCATTTTGGTGTGGTTCACCAGAATTGAAAATAATTAAATTTTTATGACTTTAATTTCTTTAAAACGCTTTAATTACTTTATTAAGATTACACTACAGTATATTTAGTTATCTTGTACGCTTTCATGAAATCACTTAAGTGCAAAATAAATACATTAAAAAATTATAAAGGAATCTTATCTATTTTAATAATATTATTATTTGTGAAGAATCCAGTTTTAATTAAGGAGGTGAATAAACCCACTCAAAAGAAAATGTTTTTTTTTAATGCTGTCTTAAATAAGAAATGAATGGATATCAATTGAAACTAAATAATTACTTGTTTATTTTTTATTTCTTTAAAGAAATAGATATAGACCTTTGATAAAGATCTACCATTATATGCCATACAAATTATTCATTATCTATTACTCAAGAATTACCCATTATAGTATGAATTAACTTTTATAATTAAGCGTAAAAATGTTGATTGTCATTGTACAGTATAAAAAACGTGAATAAGAAATAGATCGCAATAAGAATTGAAATGAAATTTGGGCCCCATTATCAGTTTATTCGAGGTATTTAAGTGGATGTGAAATGTATAAGTAAATAATTGCGGAAAGAATTCATCAAGACTCCCTAACAGTTTTTTTTTCTGAAGATAAAAAAATGTTTGTTAGCAAATAAAACTGACACTATTTATAAAAAGATGCAAAAAAAAAAAAAAAAAAAAAAAAAAAAAAGATTAATTCAATTAATAAAGCAAAGCTATTTCTGTTTTCTTTTAATTGCCAATTAAATATTAATTAGTGTCGTTTTATTTGTTTAACTCTTAGAGAAAAAAGGGTGTTTTGAGCAAACGAAAATTTTGAAAGTAATTGAAAAGATATAGTAAACTGAAAAGATACAGTAAAACTAAAACGAACAAATCCTGTTTGACGAAAAGGAGAAATACAAAGATCTGATACTATTTCTATAGACTGACAGAAAAAGTATATTCATATTTATCGATTTTTTTGTAAAAATAAATTGTAGATACATCATCATTAAAAAAATCAAAAAATATTCCTTCCATTTAAAAAATGTCCTGCTACTTCTTATCAAACGTCGTGTGAGAGAGGAAAGAAATAGAGAGAGATATATAGAGTGAATGATCCAAAATCTCAAAAGTCAGGGACATACATTTATCTCTGTGCATATAGTTCTATAAAATTTGTGATGCTAACTATTTCGGTTTTAGACATACTGTGCTGCATGAATAAAAGTGAAAAACAATTAATCAGTTTATTTGATGTTTTAGTGTGATATGAATAACGACTTTTTAAATCAAAACAATGCCATACAATTCCCGGAATCTTTATTTGAAAGAGCGATTGCTTATACTAGCCACACTTGACAATGATCAAATATGCGATGTAAACTTCCAACTGGGCGAAAAATGTCCGGACCAGGATTCGAACCAGGGATCTCTTGGCTGAAGCCACCAATACTTTACCATCTGAGCTATACTGGACGAATGTGGTCGATATAATTCACACAGATAATCTTATTTATTATAGAATCTGGTCTGATATGTGAATCAGCTCAACGGAATATATCGCAGATAAAGGAACTCCAGAAAAAACGCTGGATACATAATTACTACACTAGATTAATTTTAACACAATTATTTTAATTGGTAAATAAAACATATGCGATGTAAATTTCCAACTGGGCGAAAAATGTTCGGACCAGGATTCGAACCAGGGATCTCTCAGCTGAAGCAGCCAATGCTCTACCATCTGAGCTATCTCGGAAGAAACTAGTGGATTTAATTCACCCAGTAAAACACCTATTCATGCGAGATTTCAGATCTTTTGAACAACCTCTTTACAACTTCTTTTACTTAAAATTGGTCAAAAAATTGATTTTAAAAAAAAACTTAATGAAAGCCTGTTTAATTGTGAATTTTTTAACACCTCATTTTTACCCGTACGATAACTATATCGCGATCGCGAGATATTGTAAATTTTGTTAATAAACTCAGCGCAATCACCCACACAAATTAAAACTTTAAATGGCTTTTATTCTATGTTCACATTTTCTTCACTTTCATGTTTTAAAAATGCTAAGGCTTTTCTTTGTATTTGAGATAGAGGTTTAAACTCTTTTGTGCGTATTCTTTTTTATATATGTGATAAATTATGGAATTATTCCCCCTGTTTTTTGTTTAAAACAAGTAAAAATGTACGAAGATATGCTATATTTCATCATTTAACACTATATATATCAGTAAAAAAATTATATTAAATGTAATACAAACATGTATCTAAAAATTAATGCGTAGTCTTATGCAATACACATCTAAAAATCTTTAAAAAATTGGACAAAAATATCCATTTTTAAAAATTCAAATTTTAATAAACTTAAAAAAAAAATTACTTAAATATGCAGGTAATTTTTTTTAATGATGTACTTTTAGTTGAACATTGAAATGCAGTGGGTTCACCATTTGAACGATATATTTTTTAAATAAACAAAATTGTGGTAAGGGTAAACTGTCTCCTAAAGGAAAAAAAAAAAAAAAAAAAAAAAAAGAAAAAAAATGCACAAGACATTGTTACAAAAAGAATGGTGATTTTTTTTTTTCAAGATTTCATTTAATAGTTGTATTCCATTATTTTAATCGTTTGAAGATCTAAACGATCTTTGGAACATTCTTCAATTTCGTTTCAGACTTTATTTTCTAAAATAAAAAATTCCGCTTCAATAATTAAAAAAAATTAATTCAAGAGAACTTTTGCTGAGATTTTTATTTGATACTTTAATCATTTTCTTTTAGTTTTTTTATATACAAGGAATCCGCATGAATAGTGATGACATCATTCTTGACACGGATATCAATAGTATGAAATGTTTAAATAAAACTGTGAATTTCCACTTTGCATTTTTAGTATTATTTATGAATTTAAAGACTAGTTTATATTTGACTGAAATATATGTTAATGTATTGAGTGTAGAGTTAAGATGATGTAACTAAAAAAATAGCTTGTAGCATGTAAATATATATATATATATATATATATATATAACATGATTATTAATGGAAAATTCAGTGTTTACATTACTGTTAAATGTTTTGAGTATACTACTTCTGTTTTAAAACAAATATCTGGATCTAATAAATATTCAATAACATATTTAAAATACTTATTCCTTTTAGTTAAATGGATTTTTTTTACTATGGGTGAACTTGAAACACCTCTCAATGTTATAAAATTTAAGATATAAATATTATAATAAAAGAGCTGGACATATTATATTACACCAAACGTAAATGTTAATATTTTAAGTCAGCGTTTGCATTAGTACATTTGAAGCTCTGGTGGGTAAATGTCTTCTCACTTAATTTTAATCCCTAAATGTCACAATGGCGCCGGAATTTATGATAAAATATATATGAAAATAATGAATGCATTTAATAGTGTACCTAATAAACTGAAAGTTTAAAAAAAAATTCTGATGTCATTGTGACATTCGAGGATTAAAATTAAGAGTGAAAAATTCACACACCAGAGATTGAAAGCCAATCAGAGATTTATTGTTATCAATAATTATTTCTTCTGTTCTATAATTGCACTAACTTTTATCGTCCTCTTATTTCTCTGAAAATTCTTTTTTATTGACTTAACATACTCGACTGAAGCTTAACTCTTATTTCTGGAACGCAAACTTTCCTAATTTATCTATAGTTTAAACTTTTTCAAGGTTACGTGTATTTAACCAGGGTCCGAAAGGTCACGAAGTTAATACTATTAGAGAAGAGAAAATTTTGCCTTATTTAATAACAGAAACATTGTGATTGAATAAAACAAAAATTACGATTCAGTATTTGTTGTGGCAAACGACTTTCATGCAGGAAGGTTGAAGGCGCCTTATCATAAATTAAACTTTCACAAGCTTTTGCTTTGTTATTAGCAAAAAAAATAATTTATTTTAGCAATGAGTATTAAAATGTCGCTGATTTTTTTTAGGTTTAAAACGGAAATCCAACAACATTGTATGTCAACGATGTTTAAAAAAAAAATACAAAGCCGAAGGTTATAACAAATTTCATAGGTAATTAATATTTTGATTATTTGCATATTAAAGAAATATAAACATTCGAATGAAAGGAAAAGTGCCAAAACGTTTAAATTGTTTTCAACAGAACACAGCTATTAAATTATCATACATATGAAAGAAAACCAATAGCTACTTTTATGAAAATACAACGTTTCTGGCACTAAAACGGGTTTTTCGCTTTTTAGGTCCAGAAAACGCCAAACATTCATAAAATTCAAAGAAACATAAAAGTCGGTAAGTTTTGGTGATTGAAGAATGGTGTTTTTCCTGTTTAATTTGTTACAGCAAGGGTGCAAGTTTTTTAAATTTAGGTCCCAGGAACCATATAAAAATTTAAATTTCGTAACTTTTAAAAAATAATTATTCCTATTTAAATAAATTTTCATATGATGATTTTTTTTTTTTTTTTTTCATTTCGAACTATACCTCTAAAACAAACGATTTTGTAATTAGTTATGAGTCAATGATGAGAATGGACACTCTGTACAGCAAAATAAATTTAGCATATACTAAAAGAATATTATAAAACGAAAATAAATTGTTAATTTTACTTTCGTTTTAAAGCCAGACAGTTAACTATTGATTTATTTTCATTACTTCTTATCTAAAATTCTTAAAAAAGGGTTTCAAAGCTATCGATTTCAAAACAGTTTTGTTTTTCTGTAGTGGAAAATATATAATCTCAATCATCCATCAAGTAGTCACAATTTCAAATGGAAAGTAGAAAAAAAAAAGAAACAAACAGGAAACTGTAACCGCTACAAAATTAACGAATATTCTCTCGTGTTTATCCGTCGTGTTCGACAAGTCTTTAATCAAAGCTTCTTCGCTCACCGATTATTACACGCGGATTTCTTGTTTCCTGTCAAGGCTGGTAATAGATTAAGGGAAGAAGAAGTGTCTGTGATACAGATATTTTTTTTACTGTTTTTAAAAAGGACTTGTTGAACTCAGCAGAGAGACGCCTGATTATGGCCTCTCAACTCTTTTGTTACCGAAAGGCTACCGGACTGGATTCCCAGAGGTTCGTTGCTACGAGTTATTATTGCTAGCAACAATACTTGCAAATATCTTGCAAAGAATGCATGACCTTGGCTAGGACATTCATTTTATGAATATCCCATGCAAATGAAATATGCTAAAACTGATTTTTGCGTTCACCGGAGTGCGGAGTTGATTACCCAAAATTAGGCGGAAAATGACACCTTCAGATGCTTAATAGAACATTTTAACAATTCAGCAAAGATATTCACATGCAGAAAATTAATGATTTAGGACGATAATCAAAGCTCAGGCAATATTAGCTTATTATCATTTTCTATTACTAGAGATATGAAAGAAATAATTACTAAATCTATTACTTTTTGATACATTCAATCTCTTCAAGTGATTTTAGTAAATATATTTTTAGTATACTTAATCACAATAATGTTCTTTTTTGTAAGAAATTCTAGTTAAAGATGATGGCCTAAAACATCTTTTATGCAAAAGCATCATATTCTATGTATAAAATCTTTCTCCATTTATTTTTGGAAAATCTCCTTGAAATAAAGCAGCTTTATTCAAATGCAGTAAAAGTGTCTGTATTTTTTAATGTGGTTTGTGTTTGCCACAAGCTCCTGAAACACTGTAAAAAAAAATTACGCAACCTTTACTCCATAAAATTGGTGTCAGCCATGCTGCCTTTATAGAGTAAATTTAACCTATATAAATGGTGTTACGCAGGGCTTAATTTGCGCCGGAGCCCACCGGAGCCCGGCTCCGGTACTTCTCTGTTTTTAGTAAATATTTCAATGTTGGTTGAAATTTACCGGAGCTCATAAATACAGGGCTCCGGAGCCCAGTGCAATAACGTTTCCAATAAACCGACGCCTAAATTAGTGTTTCCTTTCCTTCCCATCTCCAAGCTTTCGCATTCTTTTTTACCAAAACACTTTATGTGACGTAACGTGTCGCACACGTAGGAGAAGGAGATAAAACGGACTCAATTTTTATATCAGTTTTTGGGCTTGGACTGAAAGGTCAAACATCAAAATGAAGGGGAAACAAAAATCGTATTTTTCTATTTCAAATATATGTCGGCGACGAATACGGCGCTATTCAAGATACTGAACAATGAATTTGCTTTCAGTTCGATTTTCTTTTGTAACAGTAAGATAATTTTTTATTGGCTGTTTCTTTTCATTTGCAAGTAGATATATTTGCCATGTAATGTTATTCTGATAGAAAGCAATCGAGCAGTGTTTCCCCTTTTTCTATAAAAGCATCGATTCTTTCCGATAACGGTGTCAATTTTTTTTCATTTAATCTGATTTTCAGGGACTCACCACAAAAGATTGTTATGCGAAAGTAATCGATTATAGTTTAAGATATGCACCTTTTATAGGAAATTGAAAAATATTGTTCCATTCTTTAGCATATAAATATTAATTTCTTTAAATTTCATTCTTTTTTTCTTAAAAATGCATAACTGCGAACTATCCCTTTTTTGTTTTAACACTCCTTATTCATAATCCCTACAATATTTAATCGTAGAATTCTGCAATTAGTTAACTTTAAAATTAGGCAAAGATTACTATTAACAAGGCGTGACAACTGAAGTGTGGAATAGTTGACATTTAAGTATATGCGGATAGATATATTTAAAATTTTTATTTTGTTAAAGAAAAAAATGCTTTAAATTTTGCAAATAATGCACGAAATATAAATATGCAGATTGGAGTGATTGGGGGGGGGGGGGGGTACGGTTGTTGTACCGGTACTGCAGAATATTAGGGCTCCGGTACTTTTTTGTTAGAAATTAAGCCCTGGTGTTACGTTACACTAATGAGTAATATTACACCAAATATATCAGTTTAAATCACAGCATTATATAAGTTGAATTACTCCATTTTTTTTTTTTTTTAACCATTTGGAAAAATGGTTATTGTTCTCGTCAGGGTAGGAAATCAAAAGCATATCTGAACATTTTCATTGGCTTAATCCGCAATTTATTCGTTATCTGATTGGTCTATACAGTAATCTGTATTTCCTTTTGGTTCCAACAACGATGGACAAGAGAGTGTTGCCACTATGACAAAAAAGTAATAAAAACTACAAAAAAAAAATTAATAAATCAGAAACAAATTGAGATATAGCTTTCAAACAAATTGCATTTAAAAGTACTATCTATTAAAGTACTAAATTGCATTTAAAAGTTATCTCTATCCGACGGTATAAAAAGTAATATTGTCGGATGTTTAGAAGTTTAAAAATGAAATTTTATTTAAAATTGGTGGTGAGATTTTTTGGAAATCTGATGATAGAAAAGCCTTTTCCCGAACAGCCAATGAAATGCTTGGCTATTACGTAAGTTTCATAGGAAATCTGACGAGTCGCAGGCGATTTTTCTTGCTTGCAATTTTTACGTGTAATAACACTATTATTTTTTAATTCATGGCGTACGTAATGTATGACCAGCTCCGTAGAAGTTTAAAAATTTACAGTACCGAAAATTGTAAAACTGAATTTTCTTTTAAAATTTGTTCATGATGGGTCCAGGAATGTTATCGTTTAATCCATGGCGTATGTAAAGTAGGATCAACTCCGTGCGATTTTTTATGTCCTAAATTTTAGTCTTTGAAAAAATCAGTTTCCAAATGATCGTTGTAATTTGTTAAATTGCTGTTTTTTCTTTTTCTTTTTCTTTTCTTTTCTTTTTTTTTTTTTACTATGAATAAAGGCAATTATACAAAATACTTTCGAGTACAAATTATCACTTTAAAAAACTTACGTTAATATATGCATGTTTAAATACATTTGGTATAATCTAAAAAATAGGCTAAGGATCACGTAATATTGTGATACACTCGTTTTTTTAATTTTAAGAAGCGATCTATTTCAAAAATTTTAAATAAAGTTTTATGTAATTTAAGAATAGTTATAAATCGAGCATTTCCTGAATCATTCTTAATTTCAGCTTTTTTTACTTCTGAACAATATGTTTAGATTAGAAAATTTCCTTATTAATACTGAACGTTTTATGTTTTTTATTACGAAATTGTTCTGTTCCTATTAACAGGACTTGTACAGGGTGTCCATAAAAGAATGTCCCAGTTATACATTTTAATTGTAAGCGTTGTAGAGTGCTGGCTCAAAGTCACAAATAAAGGGTAACTCAAACAGTTTTAGATAAGCGCATGCGCAAGAACTGCTTTGTTATTTACTCGCTTGCAGTGTCACATATGCATAATGGCGACTCCTGAGCGTAAAGCGTTATTGCTGACTGAAGATTTAAAAGCCGTTCGTATTATGCGATTTTTTCTTTTGGATTTTTATACAAGATCGTGTCTATGTTCCATCGCTACCTAATGATTTGCCAGAGTTGAGACACAGAATTGAAGCCTATTGCTTCCATTAGTGTGCCGTATGAATAAAGGTGCACTTATCGAATGTTTGTAAGAAAGACTGAGTTAGTTTACCTTCAATTTGACGTATGATTTGTTGTAAATAGTCTAAATTAAACTGTTATAACATACCATTGAAACTAGTACATTCTTTCATTAACACCTTGTATTATTATGACTGAAGAAAAACGCAAAACTTCTTTTGTAAAATCTTGTAAACTCACTTTTACACTGGCTGCTTCAAAAGTTCGCTACAACTTTATAATTCATTAAAAAAAATTAACCAATTAGAGTATGGGAGTGTCGTTTGTGCTGTAAGACTTGTTAAAGCATTGGATATTTTTGGCAAAATAAAAAATAGAACTTTAAACTAATTTTCGCTACAAACATTCAGACAATTGCCAAATCTTAATGCTTAAACCACATTCTTATAGCACGAGTTGTTACACTTTTATAAATTTTTAAAGTTATCACGTGCTTTTAACGCAGCAGGTGTAAAGGTGCGTTTACAAGATTTTGGAATGACATTTTGTATTTTTTTTTCTTTTCATTTTATAGCAAAGTATTAAACAACGAAATTCTTAAATTTTGAAAATTTTTCCCGCTACACTTTCTTTGGTAATAATAATATAAGTTCAGTAAATACGAACAGAGTAATTTCGTAATAAAGAACATAAAAAGTTCAGAAGCAATGGGAATTTGATAAGCAAAACACATGATTGTCCAAATATAAAAAGTAAAACTCAAATTGAAACTTAGTACGATCTATTTAGTACAATGCATTTCTGAAATCTGTTAGACTTACAGGACTCTCGGAATTATTGTATTTCTTTTGCCACTAAAAATTCCACTTTTTGACAAGTTTTATGGTCTAAATCGCTATTACGCTGATGCGACATTTTTTTTTTTTTTTTTTTTTTTTTTTAATTTTCAGGAGCAGAATTCATTTTCATTTGATACCTGAACTTTTGTATTTCTTTAAAATATTTTTTTCGATTGCCATTAAAATTCCCATACTTTGAGTATCGAGGTACAACCTGCAATCTGATAGGACAATTCGCGATTTTTAAAGAATTTTTTAGGTTGTAGTGATATTTTGACGCACTGAGGTATACATAAACAATATAAAAATGTAAACATTTAAAAAAACTTATCATATTTTTACTCTTAGTATTATCTTTAAAATAATGATTAAGTTTTGCGTGCAATTTTCAATGTATGACCTCAGCGAAAAAAATATTCAAGAGAAATATCATTACTATAAAAAATCAATAAATAAACTCTTAAAAAAATAAGTTCTGTAATATACATATTTTTCTTTTTTCTTTTTTTTATTGCATATTCTATAATATAAAAATAAAATTAAAGACATTAAGCATAACCTAAGTAATAACAATTTCTATAAAAAAAAAAAAAATCAACTTCTGCGAAATGGATATAATTAAAAATCAATGAAATGTTTTAAAAACGCAAGATAATATTACCGCATGAATAATAAAATCATTTCTAATAAAAGAGATTAAGACTAATATTTTTATTGCAGGGTTAAAATCGAAATATCATGTTTATTTAGTAAAAAACATTAGTTCGATTTTTTGCATAAATATGTCATGTGAAAGAGAATTTTATTAATCCCACAAGTAAACGTATAATATTTTATTTATGCCAAAGAGATCATATTTAGCTATCCGCAATTTCTAAGTTAGCTTATATTATGCACGTGGCAGTGCTTATCCAAATTCTACTAAACATCAGAATTATTTCATGATGGTATGAATCTTTAAAAAGTTTTCGGTGCGTTACACTGCTTTCGGTTTTAGTCGTAATAAACATTACCTTTAACGCACATTTGATAATAAAGTTTCGTGCCTAGGCACATAAAATTGGTCCGTCACTCCCTCTTTTACGACATAGTTCTACTCATGGAAACAAAATATTTTATAAAATAATCATTTTATAGCTCTTTATAATGATCTCTTGGAACCATCCACTGGAACAGGGCCATATTACTGCAAGAAGTGGATATTTGAGTTTGATGATTATTTGAAATGGATAGTAAAATTGACATTTATTAAAATATTTTTTAAATGTCGAAAAGGGAACAGCGGATTAAGGATTTGTTTATGAAGGATTTTTTGTATCGACTTTTATTAAAGACTTAACTATATAGGGAATTTAATATTTTATGAAGTAAATCTCAACTATAATAAAACTTGAATATATAAGATTTGATGCAATTTAGGCTTCATATATCTCTGACCTTTCATTGTATATTCACCTATACTTTTATAGTATATATAGCTATACCCAACCCTGCATTGTATAGCTTTTTACAAAGTCTTAATATTCTTTTTATCAACGATTTTTTGTGATATTACAGTAACTAATTAATATATTTATTGTACAGCTAGATTTATGAAACTCCTAGGAAATGTTTTTTTTTTCTCATCTCTTACGAGTTTGAAAGCAATCTCAAAAGCTTTAAGGCCGAAAACAGAAAGATAATATAAATAATTGTTTATGCATGTAAGATTAATTATCAATTTTTCACATCTTACAGAATCTATCTAGATTTAACCTCTTCGCAACGAGGACACTTTGCTTAATTTTTAATCTTTTCCCACCGATTTTTCAAAATTTTTCTGTAGAACATTTTCTGTAATTGAATCGCGAAATCTCTCTGATTAAATAAGATACTCTTTACAATAAAAAATAACTGGTGGAAAAAATGAAGGATTCTGAGCATCTTCAGTGGCACGTACACTATGACGCAAAAGTTTAGACAATGACGTCATTCAGCTTTAAAATGTAGAATTATGACGTCAGAATTACAAAAACCTGTAAATATATTCAAAAACTGATTTAAAATGCTATGTACAAAAGACAGTCGTTTTATTTGCTATAATACTAATTTTTTTCATAAAAATTCAAATGTGCTTGTCGCAAAAGTTTAGACACTATTCTAAATTTCTTTGAATATTCGCTGGCATATGCAAATTTAGAATCGATGATGTCACAAATTTGAGTACTTAAGTTCTGCAAACGATTGCGCTTCATAGTCGACGTGCCGAGAGCTAAAGAAATTCAAGTGAATGAGGTTTCAAGGATTTGGCAGTTAAAAGGTGAAGGGAAGAGCGTTTCTGAAATTTCTGCTATTATTAATAGGTCAAAAAAATCTATTTATCGAGTTTTATCGAGTGGTTCCGAATATAAAGCAAAATGTCGGTCTGGGAGGCCACGTGTGTCAAATGTACGAGAGGATCGCCTGATACAAAGACTAGCGAGTACTCAACAAATGAGCGTACGTGGAGTTCAAAGCTCATCGGGACTCTCTGTATCAAAGGATACGATTCGTAGACGAATTTTGGAAAAAGGAACAATCGTTTATAGCAAAATGCAGAAGAAACCAGCTCTGAAACCATATCATAAGTTACAAAGACTTATGTGGGCTCGAAAGCATATGTCATATGGAGAGAAATGGCAGTCAGTCATATTTAGCGATGAAAAAAAGTGGAATCTGGATGGTCCAGATGGTTTTTTATCGTATTCGCATGACTTGCGGAAGGAACCTCGACGTTTTTTTAGTCGCAGACAAGGAGGGGGCTCGGTGATGGTTTGGGCAGCCTTTTGCTATAATGGACAAGTATCTCTGACCTTCACCAGTGGTCGTCAAACTTCACAGCATTATACACAGACATTAGAAGAAAACCTACTGCCATTTGCTGAGCTTCTAGGGGTCCTCAGTGGGAATTTCAGCAAGACAATGCTTCAATTCACACTGCAGAACATTCAAAATCTTGGTTTAATTCCCATAATATAAGAGTTCTCGACTGGCCAGCATGTAGCCCAGATCTTAACCCTATAGAAAACCTTTGGAGCATCATGTGTCGCAAAGTTTATAGCAACGCTAGACAATACTCTTCTGAAAAGGAACTTAAGACATCTATTGAGAATGCATGGTACGATATCGATCCACAAACTATGCAAGATTTAGTTTCTTCCATGCAATCTCGTGTATATGACGTAATACATAAGCATGGATGCGCAACCAGGTTTTAAAAATTGTTTATTTCGATTTTATTTAATTTGTGTCTAAACTTTTGAGACAGCAGTTTATTTTTGTTACCATTTAATTTATTGCAATATGCACAATTCCACTTTTCTTTGTTATAAATATTGTTTATATGTACAGCACATTAATTTCAAGCAGTGATTTGAAAATTGAATAAATATTTTTCAAAGTATGTAAGAATTTCTTCATTGTCTAAACTTTTGCGTCATAGTGTATACCAGTCGCTCGTCTCCAAGGGGTTAAGGGGAAACTTGCAAATTCTTATAAGACACTGATATTGGGGTAAATTTCGGCGGGTACAACTGAAGTGATTTTAACATATTTGTGTAGGTGTTTTGAATGTAGATAACTCTAAATTGATCGCTCCTCAAGAAATTGAAATAAGAAAATGCAATAGTTACAAGACTTTCCAAATGAAAAAGTGTAAGTTTTTTAATTATTGGCACTAAAAAGAAATTCACTTTCTAGAAAGATAAAACGACGAAATATATATATATAACAGTAATATACATACATGTGTGTGTGTGTGTATAAAAATATTAAAATCGCTTCAATAGCTCCTGAGAAAATGTTCTTCAATATCAGACGTTTTCAATAGTATTTCGGAACAGTTTGTGCCCGTTTAAGAATTTTATAGAAAAGGTTTTTATTAAGATTTTTTTAAAGATTTTTTATTTCCTTTTTTCATTAATTTCTTTATTTTCCATATAAAAGTTGGTTTTTAGTGTGCTTTAACGTTTAAAAAATAAGTTGAACAGGTTAAAAACACCGTGAGTGAGAAAAATTGAAATTTAATCTGTCCAGTTTTTATATATGTACTATATATATAGGTATATATAATTTCATAGTTAAATATTGACAAATATCCATTACATCAATAAATACAATGAAATAAAATTTCGAACTTTTTTAGGGTTCCACACTTAAAAAGTAAAAATGGATAAGATCAGTGGTGTGTCTGTATATCTGTCTGTCTGTAACAGCCGTTTTTTCGTAAACTACGGAACGTGGAAAGTTCAAATTTTGCAAAAGTAATAAAGGCTATTGACTCACATTTTTATAGAATATTAACCATTCTCAAATATATTTAGATAAAATGTAGGGGGCTAATTAAGTTACATTTTTTTTAATCGTGGGGTTATCTTGTAAGAGCTCTCGTAACGCCAAACTCAAAAATATATTTGTTTTAATTTTTGGTATTGTATTTTCAGAGATATCGTGGAAAGTGTAATGCAGAAATATGTCCCCACCTCTCTATTTCCGAATCTACTGAAACTAAAATATGAAAAAATTTAGGGCAGTAGAAGTTTATTTAAAGCTTGCAGGAAAACAATTTTACTTTTATACTCCCATAATATATGTATGATATATAATTTCTTGTTTGAAAATATGGATTAAAAAACGACAAAAAACAATTAAGGAATTGAAAAAAAAATACTTTCGTTGTTATTATACTAATAGTTGGAAATATTATTTATAGGTAACTTCAAGAAATCGCAGGATATTTTATATAAATAAAAACCATGCTCAATATTACACACATTTAAAAAGAGTGCATGCATATATCTGCATATATTTATACATTGCATGTACATTGGAATTTTACTTAATCTTTGGATATAGATACATTATATAAGGTGTCCAAACAACATTGACCCCGGATTTTATTCTTTGAATATTGATCATAGACATATATTATAAATTAAAAAGTTACGTAAAAAAAGTACAGAATTCTATGAAATTGACTAACATTTTCAGGGGATTAAATTTGAAGAAATACAATATTTAAATTTTTATACGGTCCCGTAAAAAAAAATTCTCCGATGAGTAAAATGTGACTCATACACTAATAAGATCATGTACAAAATTTCAGCATTTAATATAAAAAGTCGAAGAGATATGAAAATACATAAATGCTGACTTAAACCAATTTTCGATGGCTGGATATGAGTTTGCAAAGGGGAAAAACCATGCTCCATGCCGGTTAATCGCGTTTCAGGAGTCCTACACAAATTACGAAAGAAAACAATGATTGCTCTTATACTCTAAACATTTACATTTTAATTTATGATTAACACCTCACCAAATTTGATTGAACATATCTCTGGAACTTTTTTATGATAAATCGCTGAAATTTTGTAGAGACTTTATGGTTTGGGGGACATTTTTCTCTTTGGGAAATTTTTTGTACGGGGACCGTAAAAAAATTTTAATTTTCAATTTCTTCAAATTTAATCAACTGAAAATTTTAATCGATTTTATAAAACTCTGTACCTTTTTTCACGTAACTTTGTAATCTATAATTTATGTCTATGATCAATATTTAAGGAATAAAAGCCAAGATCAATATATTTGGAACACCCTGTCAATAGGTAATAGGAATTTTAGTTTGGAATTCCATAACATCAAGATTAATTAAATTAATGCCGTTTGAGTATTTTTTATAAATTTTATAAGTTTTTATTTACTTAAATCACAGGTAATACATTTTTTAATTTTACATTCACATTAAATAAAATATTAGTATTTTTTAATTAAAGAAAGCTACAGTGGGTGTTCCCATATTTTTGTAACAATTTTACAAAAAAATATATAGATAAAGATAAGAAATTTATTTTTTTCAATACGTTGAATTCGTTATTTATTTCGTTGAACTATCACATTACATATCAATTTTCAAGAAAATAGAACTTTCTTAAAATATTAAGATTGATTTTGTTCCAGTCCTTGACCACAATCTTCCTGAGAGCATCTAATATATTGGGATGCAGCTTATAAAGAGTTTGTTTTGAAAGTTCAAATGCACAGTAATCTACGCAGCTATCACACTCCCAACTGAACCCGAATTTTCGCACGCAACAAATTTTGGATCACATTTCACACAAAACAAAGTTAGTCTTAAAATATCATCCTTAACATAATACCATAATTTTTTAACCCTAGTTTATTAGATTCTCGTACGATAAGATTTATTGTCACCTGTCTTTAAAATACTCTAATATTACTTTCCTTTTAACCTCAATTTCAATCATCTAAGTGCATATGATATCATCGATTTTCCTTTTCAAAATCTTATTGAAAACAATTCACATATTCTTTTATTTTTATTTTTCGGAGTCAATCTGTTTCAAAATCATTTTATTTTATTTCAAAATTCAGGATTTCCAAAATTCCGGCGCTTTCTTGGACTTGTTTACTCCTCTTTTCTTTCCACCAATACGGTCAACAATTTGGGACCGTCTGCCGCATTGCAGATAATTGTGCACTTATGCACAGGATATTTAATGTCTGGCACAAGTCTGAGAAACAGATAATTTTGTAAATTTTTGTTGTTAAAATCTACGCACGTCATCAGGAAGCCAAGTATTTAATTATAATTTGCAATATCTCATTATCATTTAATAATGTAGCTTCTTATAGATTAACACCGTGGAATTGTGAATGGGTGGAATGCCGTAGATGATATTGGGAGGTTGATAATGGTGAAAATTTTTGAATTCTGCGAATTGTCAGTTCGAATAATAAACTTATTTTCTGATGAATAATGTCTACGAGTCATCTTATTGTTAAATCTCATAGGATCATCGATCCTTCCTATTTTTAAACAACGGCCAATTAAAATTAACGTAATATAATGCCAGTAAAGATATTCACTGACGGTGTCTTTTATTTTATGGAATGTTTACTGACGTACGGTTCAACGTTTTGAAATTACGTTGTAAAATACCTATTAAAGTTTACTTTATGACCAATGTGGAATGTTTCACTACCAACTGTAGAGCAAAATAATCCTGACAACTAACGACTGCATTGAGGTTATGGGTGTCTTAAAATAAATGCAAGTGATTTTATTGTGAAGCGATTATACGTCTCAGCGCGTTCTGACTATAATGCACCCAAACTCAGAATGCTCCGAGCTGTGGTTGAGTCAGCATCGTTGATTTTGTGACCCTCGTCTCAAAGACCATGTCAAGACTTGGTCTTTTTCAAAGCAAAAGGTGTGGTCCAACAGGAGTTTTTACTTCCAGGACAGACCTTCAACGCTATCTACTACGTGGATGTTGTCGAAATATTGAGAAAAAGGGACATCCGTATGCGAAAGGAGATCACCGCTACCAGGGTGCTCAATCATGACAATGCTTCCAGCCACACCGCTTTGCGCGTCCAAGAGTTTTTGACGATGCACAACTTAGCAACTCTGCCACAGCCTCCTAGGATTCAGACCACCCTCAAAGGACACCGTGCAGACGGCAATGTGGCTATCCAAGCCGCCGTGACGACCGCTCTGAACGAGGTTCCCGCCGAAGTCTTCCAGTGCCTCGGAAAATCGCAAGACAATATGTGTAAATGATTGAGGGGTGTACTTTGAATATTTCTAAACGTTTGTAACTATATCTTTAATAATTTTGTTTATGACAAATACTTGCATTACTTTTTGAACACACCCTGTATATATATATATATATATATATATATATATATATATATATATATATATATATATATATATATATATGAGTATATTAGGGTGGCCCTTAAAAAATTAACTTTTAAATTTTCCATGGGGCACCCTCATATTTTGTTCTATGTATAAAATAAAGACTTCCACAAAAATTTCAAAATTTTAAAACATGTTTTAAGGGTCGCTACCAACGTTCAAATGTTTAAAAAAATTTAAAAATTGACATTTTGTAATCTAATAATGAGTTATTACTACAAATCCATAGTCATTGCCAAATTGAGTCATGCTATGATATTAGGCTGTAAAGACTATCATTTGTTTCAAGTTTCAATATTTTTACACAGTGTATTGTCCAAACACAGACAGGAGTATTTCATGTCTATACTATATATCACCTAAATTTGGCAGCATTGTGAAAGGTAGAGAATCTAACATTCAGCCTTGAAAAATAGTTCTCTGTTACTTTTAAATTTTATATAGCTAAAATGCGTAGGAATTTATAAGATAATGTTTATAAATTATAGAATTTGATTTTTTTATATTCGCAAAATGTCGTACTAAATGCCCATATTCTTATCAAAAGCAGAGCATAAAACTTAAAAAAAGAGTTTTCGGCAATCTTTCCTTTGACTGTTCACTGGAATTGCAAAATTTTAGAAGACATTTCAGGATTTGGAACTATAGAGAGATTACGCATTATTGTTTCAGGTAAAGGTACTGACCATTTAACTAGCTATTCCAAAACTTCAATCAGGAACAGGTGAGGCAATAGCTTCTGCTTTTAATGCAACATTAGAGTTGTGGGGATTACAAGCAAGTAATATGTAAGACTTTTGATATAACCTTTGCTAATACCCGATTATCACGAGACGTTTGTGCTCTTCTGTATTAGAATATGAAAAAAAAAAATTATTTGGCTTGCCATCATCACATCCTTGAAATTATGCTTGAGGAAGTTGTTGTTGAGTCTCTCGGAGTTTCAAGCAAACCAGACATACCGTTATTCAAACGATTTAAAATTTCTTGGATGTCGATCGATTATGGCATATTTCAGACTCCCATAAGTTATAATTTATAATCAATGAAAAAAATAATACATAATGCGTCAAAAATTCCCGAATTTGCTCAAAATCGTCTTAAGGATATTCAACCAATGTATGATTACAAGGAACTGATAGATCTTGCCATCATTTTCTTAGGAGGAGTACCCGAAAGAGGTGTTTACATTAGAGCACCAGGTGGATTGCATCGGGATCCATGGACGTTGAAGGCCATATAATCGCTCAAGATTTATTTATTTAAAGATCAGTTAAAACTTTCTAAGCAGGAAGAATCTGGAGTTTGTCAAGTTTGCTCGTTTCTGGTGAAAATCTACATTAACAGCTTGTATTGGGCCCAATGAGTTATTGCTTCTGAAGAACTTAAAGAAAAGTCGAAAATGTAAATGAAATCATTTCTTTGTTTGCTTTGAAGAAGTTCCCAGGACATTTTTGTACTTCACAGAAGAACTAGTTGCTTTGCATTTTTCGATGACAATGTCTTTTTTTAAAGTAAAAGAAAAAGTATGCATGCTTTTAAAAATGAAGAAAATTATGAACGCTTGAAACGTGCGCGTGCTGATCTTGATGTCATTCTCCAAAATGACTTGCAAGATTTTCTAACAAGCAACACTCTGAGATTTTTTTTAAATTATGGATTTACCTTCAGACATTTTTTAAACAGATGTGACTAATTGGTATGAAAATGAATCCTACAAGGCATGTCAGCCACTAGTGACGTCAGTCAACCTTGTTAATGATGTGGCCGAAAATGGGATAGCACTCATGGAGGAATACAATAAACTTCTACAAAAAATAAAGAACAAAAACAATATTTCAAGGATGTGATGATGGAAATCCAAATCATTTCTTTATTCATATTCTGTTCCAGAGGAGCACAAGTTTCTCTTAATTATCCGGTATTAACAAAGGTTATATCAAAACTCATACATTTTACTTGCTCGGTACTCTCCACGACCCAATATTTCGTTAACAGCAGAAGCTATTGCCTCATCTGTTCCTTATTGAAGTTTTGGAACAACAAGTAACTGCTCAATACCTTTACCTGAAACAACAATGGGTAATCTGTGTACTGTTTCAGATCCTGAAATGTCTTCTAAAATTTTGCAATTCCAGTGAATAGTCAACAGAACGCTTGCCGAAAACTCCTTTTTTACGTTTTGGGCTCTGCTTGATTGGCTTCTGATACGAATAGGTCCATTTAGTACGACATTTTACGAATATCAAAAAATGAAATTCTATAATTTATAAACATTTCCCTATAAAGTACTACGCATTTTATCTATTTAAGATTAAAAAATAACGGAGAACTATTTTTCAAGGCGGAATGTTAGATTATCTACATTTCACAATGCTGCCAATTTCAAGTGAAATAGAGTGTAGACATGAAATACTCAATTCTGTGTTTGGACAATAGATTATGTAAATATGTTGACACTTGATACAAATGACAGTATTTACAGCCTAATATCATACCATGATTCAATTTGGCAATGACTATGGATTTGTATTAATAATATATTATTAGATTACAAAATATGTCAATTTTTAATTTTTTAAAACATTCAAGCCTTGGTAGCGACCCTTAAAAAATGTTTTAAAATTTTGAAATTTTTTGTGGAACTCTTTATTTTATACATAGAACAAAATAGGAGGGTGCCCCATAGAAAATTTAAAAGTTAATTTTTTAAGGACCACCCTAATATATATATATATATATATATATATATAAGCACATTATGTATTAAATGCATTTGTCAGAGCCAGAATCTTGCACCATAAATAAATTAAGTATAACCATAAAACATCCAAGAAATTTAAACATATAACCTGAACAAGAAAAAACATATAACTTGAACAAGAAAAAACAACAAAAGGCTGTGGCCTCTTCAGCGGTGGGCATTTTGAAAAGCACAGCAATGTTTCAGACTAATTACAATTTACAACAAAATATTATTATTCAGTAGTGGCAGTGGGTTTCGGCCAGAGTGTCGCAAAGCATATCTCGCAAAGCATATCTCATCTTAAAGCAATTTTTAGTTTGTTTTTAGTTAATTTTAATCCTGGTTTTGTGTACGAAAATAGTTTATCTCCATGTGTACTATCACATCTCTTGTTTTGTAAAAACAGATTATGAACATACAGTATATTGTCGAAATGTGTAACCTCTTTTTCGCTCGTCGGTTGATTAACGATTTCTTTTTATTCTAACGATATATTTTTATACTGAAGGAAAAATTTGTGATCATTATTTTTAAATATAATTACAACATAATTATCTAATGCAACATACGAAGATTCAAATTTCATTTCAAAGTAATAAAATATTACATTAAACATAAAGTTGTAGAAATTTAATTAAATATCAAGAAAATTAAAATTTACAGATATGAAGTTGAATTAAACTATTCTTTTGCAGAATCGTAACACTCTGGAAGGTAAAAAAAGTTGCCGTTTAAAGTACACATTACACATTTTATTTCCTAATTTATATTAACGAAATTCCTCAGAACAGATATCCGAAAATTCCTGAAACATTAGTTAAATTTTATAGTGAGATTCTGCTCTTACTCTAATGGTATTCGTCATTTTAAGGAACAACGCAATGATTCAGAATTTAAAATTTAACTTTTGAAGAAAATTACACGAGTTTAATGCATTAAAAAATAAATAAAACAACCTATTTATATACGTTTAAAGATATAAAGGTTTGTTTATATTTTATGAGGTTTCTTTTAGTAAATTTTGGGTACATAATACTTACAGTATTTCAAAGAAAATAATAAAGGGTATACATCTGGAATGTTAAACGTGGCCCGCCAAACCTGTGGGATTTTCCATATGTTTGATTCAGCTCATGTTTCATTCAGAAAATACGTTTTACACAAATATAATTGTACTAACAATAGTTGGAGTGTTGCAGAGTTGGAGAAATTTTTTTACTGAAAATAACTACTATTATTTAAGAATATGAATTGTCGCTTCATTTAATGACAGACTTTCTACGATTAAACAAATACAACATTACTAGTAAAAAAATGACAACAGTTTTAAATAAAAAATTCCGCAATTTGGCAACATTGCAATGGCGTAAAAGATGACAAACATAGAGAATATTTGTTGGAAATCTGGACAAAGTTTTGCCCCTCTCAATTTGTAGTGTGGTTTGTTCAGAAGTGGTATCGCTCGAAACCGGTTTTTCTTTCTCCATTTCGGCCCCACCAGTGGTCGAGAGGTTTTGCTCTCGAAGCTGGTAGACGGGAGGTGGTGGGTTCGATCGCACCGTCGGCCTAATCGTTCGGAGTTTTCGTGATTTTCTTCGAACCTTGGTTATCCAACCGTAAATACGGGTTAGGTTTTCTTAGAAAGACCCCCACGGAGGGCAAGAAATTTAAAGATTAATAAAATTTTTCTATACATTTTTAAGTATTTGATGTTGAAACTAATACTTCATGCTACTTCCTCTTCAATTTACATCACATTGTAAAATAATGTGCAGTATTTATTAGATATTAAAAATTGTATCGAAATGCTATTAAAGTACGGTGCTAATTAACGATAATTTAAAGTAAAAGTATTTAAAAGTAAAAATGCTGATAAACAACTTATAATTTAAAGTAAACATTAAATTGATTTAATAGCTTTTTAATGAGTAGATTTCCTCTCGCTTTGTTTAATTTTTTTTTTAAGTGACCCTGGCTCTTTACTTGCTGCGTACGTAGTTTGAGCTCGTTAATTATTTTCATTATTTTGGTTAGTAAACGTGTCGTTGTTAATGAGCCTTTCGTGATTTTTATATATTTTTCATTTTTTTTTCATTTTTTGAAGGCATATTCGTATTTACATGTGTTTCTGGATTAAATATATATATATATATGTTACACCTGTGTGAATAAACACGATTACTTGAAGATGAACATTACAGAATGACAAAAAATGCTTTTATAGTCAGATAAAAATGAAATTTTATGTTTGTTATGAAGAAACTCTGTTAGAGTTTGGAAAGAATGTACTCACATACAGTATTCCCACTAAAGTCCCTCCACCCCCTCTTAACCTCAGAACGGCTGCTGCTTCATAAAAGTTGTGTCTAGGTATATTAAAGTAGCCATGCGCTACTGAATGAAACCGCCTACGGCGCCATCTGGTGGAAAACTGCGGGGTTAGCATTCCTATCTCGAAAACGGAAAGAGATGGGGGGAAAAAGTTGTTTACAAAGTTGTAGAGCATCATCAATTTAGCACGAAAAGACACCTTGTGGATATTAATGTAAAGAATAGAATGGTTAAAATGTGCATTTGCTTTTTGGTGATTTCCTACACTGTGACGTGGCAAAACGATCTTAGAAAGAAAAATACAACTATACCTAAGGAAGACCTAAGTTGTCAATGGTGATTATACTAGAGAGGAGTGCAAGTCCGCGACAATAAATAGTTCTGTACTGAATATGAAAGAAATGGCATATTAAATCTCTTTTTTTTCTTCTTCATTTTCACAGGAAAAATGATTGACTCATTAATCGAAATCGATTGAGCTTAGCATATATTCATTTTTATGATAAATATCTAATAATAATCAAGGAAATGCATTTATTCGCAAGAAAGGTTTTTGGCGAGTACTTGGCGCGGTGCTCGCAAATAACTAGCAACCTTAGACCCCCAACAGAGCTGTGCGGGGTGATGGTCAATAGATATTACCTCTTCTTATTATCAGAGATTGTAGATTTTTGATGTCCAATCAAAAGTTTCTTTTTTTAAGCTATTACTTTTAGAGAAAAATTTTCGGTGGATTCGAATTTTTCGGAAAATTTCACCCCAAGTACATACCCAACATATGAATGAAACATTTAAAATAACAAAGAAAATTTTCTTTTGCAAATTAAAACGAATAAAAGAAGCTCTTTATTGTAAGGCTGTTCTCAAAAAAATTATCTTTCCCCGCTCAAGAACCGGAATCTTTATATTTTAAGGCTCTTTTTTAAATGTAAAAACAGGATACTTGCAGGCATGATATTTGAAGGGATTTGAAATCTAACAGTTTTTCTTAGTTTCCGGTAAATTAATTACAAGCAATTGTTGTCTAAGAATGGATTTTTATTTATTTATCTAATTTACTGGACAATCGCGTTGGATAGAAAATTTTGGTGGATTAGACAATTTCACCTCAAATAAATATGAAAGCATATGGAAAGAATATGTAAAATAACAAGAATTTTCCTTTTGTGTGAATTAAAACGAACCTCTTTTTTAATGCGGACAGAAGTTTAAACTATTCTTATTTTACTTAGAATTGATCAGAAGTTAAATTAATTTGTCTTTTAAACAATGATATAAATTCAACATTTTAACAGTATTTTAGACACAAAAACAAGAAAAAATTCACCAGTTATTCATAATGCATACTATATTTTTATACATAAATGTAAGTTAATTTGATTGTAAGTTAAATTATGATTTAATTTGACATAAATCAATTAACTGGAAACGAAATTGCAAAATATCTAAAAATATTGGATTAGTTTAAAACAATTTCTTCAATGCTACTAAAAATGTGCATTTGTTTGTAAACATTGTGAGAAAAAAAATTGTGAGTAAAGTGTTGTACGAACATTGTGAGATGGTGTGTATGTGAGTTTCCTTCTATTTTAATAGATAAGTTTGAAAAAAGTAATATTATAATAATTTTTAGGATGAAATTTATATTGAATATGAAATTGGAATAAAATTTGTAAGGATATAATTAGATTATTTTCAAATTTTCTTTTGTTTTAAACATAAAAATTGAATGCTATATTTATGCTATATTGCTATAATATATATATATGCTATAATGCTATATTGAATGTTATTGAATAATAAGAATTTTATCTTTATTTAAATTGTTAACATATATATCAATAACATTTTTATTCGGCTTCATAATAAAACACTGCACAGCTTTTGAATTTTAGCATTCATTACTATGAGTTTATTACACCGGTAGATTTATTTATTGTTATTATTGTAATGAAAGCTTTCAAATCTGGGACTAAATAATAATTGATTTAGAAAAGGAAAGCTAAAAATATTAATTCCTGTTTTCTTTTATGATTTCTCGAAGAAGATTTCTATTACAAACAAATCAGCGAAGACCATTTATTTTTATTATAAAAATAAGGGGAAAAACAATTTTTATTTTATACACGTTTCATGTGATTTACAATAAATTCTATATTGAATGTATTAAAAAAAAACTGTTTAAATTAATATGATATAGCTTCTTGCTAGCTAATTTTATATGATATGATTTTTGTTCGCGCACTTTTAAAATAAAATTTCCTGTCCTTTTTTTTCTGGTTGGGTGGGAGGGTGTCTGAACTAAGACACAATTTTTCTCTTATAAATTAGTTCTTTCTGAATATTTTTGTACATTAAATCATCGTTAATTTTATATTTTCGCGAAAAAACGCTGAAAATAGCATTATAAATGACGAAAACTTCAAAAATTGCAGGATAAAAAAATTTCTATATTGGAAAAAAATAGGATTCCAGGGGTCGATGCAGGTTTTTATTCTTGGGGCCCATTTTGTGAAAAGTAAAAGTTATTTTTGTGAATTTTATAATATTTTTGTGAATAATACCATTTTGTAATGAAAGCTGAAATCCAGTTACTCAAATTCGAACCAAGAATTTATTAACAAAAACTTCTTTAAATCCCCTTGCTAAAGTTTTTGCTTTTCGTGACTTGGTTTTATTTACAAATTACATATTTTAAAACAGTTTTTATGAAAAAGATTGTTACGAAAGGGGCCTGGCCTATTTTATTAAAAGGAATTTTGTGAAGTGGCCTGTTTTATTAAATTCATTTTTGTGAAGAGGCCCATTTTATTAAATTCATTTTTGTGAAGAGGCCCAGTTTATTAAATTTATTTTTGTGAAGGAGCCCATTTTATTAAATAGATTTTTGTGAAGTGTCCCTAAATTGGCCCCAAATTTGCCTGGATCGACCCCTAGGTTCAATTTGCGAATGTTGAGAAATCGTCGCGCAAACCCCCCCCCCCCCCCCCCCCCAAAAACCCACAAAAATTGCCGTACGCGAATTCCAAATAAACTTCATTGAAAAAAGGATAAAATTTATTGTATTGGACTAAAAGTTATCAATTGGACGTATTTTTAATAATGTAGAAAATCGCCGCGAAAAACAAGAACAAAAAAGAAACATTAAATCGCATAAGAATCGCTAAAAATTCAGAAATCACAGATGACAAAATTTAGTACATTAGGCTAAAACAATGGAACCGAAATTCTTTTAGGAATACGGAACAATCTGCGTGGAACATGAAAAAACAAAAGAATTGGTAACATGAACTCGCTCAAATTTATTCCCCCAAACAACGATAAACAGCCAAATCCGGCGATCCTACAACGCCAAAGTTAGTAAAAAGGCTGGCGTAGCATAGTACCCATTGACTAGTTAAACGTGCCCCAACTGTAGTTTTTACAATATACTTATATTTGAGTTATAACAATATACCTTCACTACTGTGCCACATTGCGTGTTTTGTCCGAAAGATAATCATTTCTCCTTCCGTTCAAGTTTCGTGAAGGAAATCACGAAAAAAGAAATGCGCGTTTTAATTGCTCTATTCTTCGCATTAGTGTCCAAAAGGTGTCATTTCATACTAAATCGGTGACATTCTACGACTTTGTAAATCACTTTTTTACCTATATCTTTCTGTTTTTGAGATAAGTATGCCATCTCCGCAGTTTTTCCACCAGGTGGCTCCGTAGGCGGTTTCATTCAATAGCGCATGGCTACTTTATTATACCTAGACAACACTTTTAGGTAGCTTTCATTACAAAAAGCTACCTATTGTAGCCCTTTGGAGGAAAACGATTCCGAAGCATTTTGGTATATTTTTACCGATCATGACCCCCAGACCCCAAAACAACCCTCCGTTCAAATGTTGATATATATACCTGATCTTTGTCACACTGTAACTCTCGTATTTATGAACTGATTTGGATGTAACTTGGTGTGTACATAGTACATACCAATGTCTCGACCGAGTTCGTTGGATAGCTTCATACGGCATCTTGTTTCAAAATGACGGCCATTTAAATTTTTTTAATTTAAAATTTAAAATGAGGTACAAAAATTTGAAATTGAAAATGATTGTTTTCTTATGTGTTTGAACTTGATACAAAGATTCCGGAGCATTTTTTGTTTCATCTGTATCTTAAAAAATGGCTGAGTTATAGCACTTTGAATTTCTAGTGTTACTGACATTTTGAAACGATCTGAAATTTGTCATGCGATAACAGGCGTATTTATGAACCGGTTTGGATGTAACTTGGTGTGTACATAGTACATACTAATGTCTCGACCGAGTATGTTGGCCAGCTTCATCCGCCATTTTGTTTTTAAATGGCGGCTATTTAAAAAATTTAAAATTTAAATGCTTTTAAAGTACAAAATTTTAAATTTTAAGTACAAAAAAATTTAGAAATGGAAGTTCTTATGTGTTTGATCTCGATAAAAAGATTCCGAATCATTTTTTGTTTCGTCTATGTCTTAAAATGTTGCTCTACCGCACTTTGAATTTCTAGTGTTGCTGACATTTTGAAACGATCTGACATTTGTCACGCGATAACAGGTGTTTTTATGAACCGACTTGGATGTAACTTGGTGTGTGCATAGTACATACCAATGTCTCGACCGAGTTCGTTGGCCAGCTTCATTCGCCATTTAAAATTTTATTAAAAATTTAAATTTTTAAACATTTAAATTTTTTTTTTTTTTTTTTTTTTTTTTTTTTTTTTTTTTTTTTTTTTTTAAATGAGGTATTAGAAATTGAAAAAGATTTTGTTCTTATGAGTTTGACCTTGATACAAAGATTTCCGAGCATTTTTTGTTTTGCCTATATCTTCAAAAAACAGGCTGAGTTATACCACTTTGAATTTCCAGAAAAGCTGACATTTTGAAACAATATGATTTTTGCCACGCGATAACATGCGCATTTATTAACCGATTTGGATGTGAGAAGGCATGTGCATAGTATATAGCAATGTCTCGACCAAGTTAGCTGGCCAGCTTCATCCGCCACCTTGTTTAAAAATGGCGGCCATTAATTTTTTATAAAATTTAAATTTAAAATAAAATACAAAAAATTTAGGAACTGAAAAAGATTTTTTTCTTAAGTGTTTGACCATGATAGAAGCATTTTGGAACATTTTTTGTTTTGTCTTTATCCTTAAAAATGGGTGAAATATAGCACTTTGAATTTCTAATGTGGGTGAAATTTTAAAAAATCTAATTTTTTTGCCTGCGACAGCACTCGTATATATCAACCGATTCCAATGTGAGTGGGCATGTGCACAGGAATTACTAATTTTTAAACTAAGTTCATTGGTTAGTTTTACCCATCATGTTGTTTTAAAATGGCGGGCACTTCATGATATCGCCGAATTTGGTGACCAAATATAAGTCACTTTAAATAAAACCAGTTTAGATACAGCTGACTAATTTCGCGAAATTCTCATTCACATTCAGTATTGACAAAAATTAGTATTGAATCTTCTGTAATCGGGTTCCACTAATTCGACCTTCGTGTTTTTGAATAGTATAAGCCGGCTCTTTAAAAATAAGGAATATGAAAGCTACCTCTTCCTACCAGCACTGGCTGGAAGGACTTTTATGAATATAGCAGCAGCCGATCCGAAGTTAAAAGGGTGGCAAGTGATTTTGGTGGGCATACTGTATACCTATAAAAATTGTGAAAAGTTAAACTGTCAGTTAAGGGTGTAAGGAACTTTTTACTTTATAAAAAAGTTATTTAAAACTATTGTAACCGTTGCTTTCAACAATTTCTACCCGAAAAAGATTTGCTACTTCTTCGTAGTAAGGGGAAATGCCCTTTATAACACTTTCTAACGTAGCTGAAAAGTGTTTATGACTTTGGTTTATCTGTCAGTCTGTCCGAGCTATAACTCTCGTAAATATAATTAGATGACCTTAAAATTTTTTATATGTTATTGACGTTTGCTATAGCACGGTCTCTAATGAGAATCAAGTGAGTACCATTTATACTACTTCGTTTACAGAAAGAGGCAATAGGTATCTATTACATTACGGTCAATGGGATAAAATCGTTTCAAATACATTTTGATGATGTTACATCATTTCAAACATAATGAAATTGATATGCACTTATGAAGTGCACTAAAACATAATGAAATTGATATGCACTTATGAAGTGCACTAAAACATAATGAAATTGATATGCACTTATGAAGTGCACTAAATCATGCGGTTTGTAGAATATCGGGTGCAAATCATTGATTATTCATTTACAGAGTCAGACTAAAGAATTCAGTTACATTACGGTTCAAGGGAAACTACTGTTTGTAGAGTACTTCAGTTATGTTAAACTATTTCAAATATAATAAAATCTATATACATTACTGAGGTTTGTTACAAAATGCTTACTGTAGAATAAGATGTGCATAGTATTTATCGTCCATTAACAGGGGCACACAAAAGATTTCGGATATAATATTGTATCCGAAATACTGTCTATTAGCGATGATTTCTGAAAGTACGTTTTCGGTATGAATTTTTAAGTTTAACTAAATTTTTACATACCATGTGGTGTGTATAAATGCTATAGATCATTTGCAGGTCTATACAAAACAATTCGTAAGTATTACTGAGTATGAGCGTAGTTGGATATCAAATGATTTCCACATAAAATTATTTCAGAAATGTAGTTTTTAATTAGGTTATGCATTTTCAAGCTGATTTGTATTTAGTATACTAAGAGAAGTTTGTAGAATATAAATAAAATCACATACAGAACCAGGCAAAAAAAACAGTATGCATGGCAGCCTGGAAATTATTATGTCTGAAAATGTGATTTCAGTAGTTTAAAGCGTGTTTGAGACTAAAGTAAACTTTTGCTGAATATGTGGCATGTATAAAACTCTTTAGGTAATATACAAGGCTGTAAAAAAGAATTAAGGGGTCTCAGGACTCTTAAAGCTTTAAAATTTTCGAAATTTTATTTTTTTTAGATGTTAAACTTCTATTTTTTCTGAACATTTTGATATAATTGTTTCCTTGAAATTCCTATTAGAACTGAGGTTATGGCTTTTACATTTATACACGTTCAATTGCTGACGCATCGTTTCGGAAACTTCGAAGCCATATTTCTCCAAATGACGTTTTTGGGCATATTGCGCACGATATTTCAAAAACTTATTAATATATTTTTATGAAATTTTCAAAACATATGTTTCATGTTAGTCTGTAAAAACTGAACCTAAAATTTCCTTTTTAATGTTCAAAACAATATTTTTTGAGGTGATTATACTGTTGAAATTTTCTTAATTTTGCATTATCTAAATGCAACTTTGTATAAAATATATAAAAAAGCTTTAAATACAAATTTATTTAGGTTCAGGATAATTATTATAATCTGAAGTATAAGTAGGTACCAAAATTTTCACTCTAGTTGCAACACTTATTTTGTAATCGTGCGCGTAAGCTGTTATGCCGATTTTTTGCTCGAAAAATGTCTAATAGTTTGGAGCCCCCTGTAAATGCTAATTCTGCATCTTATAATTTTTTAAATACATGAAATGAAAGAACGTACTTATATATTTTATTCCGATTAAAATTGTGTCTTAAAATCAAATACATTTTAAGATATTAAATGTTGAAAATGGCTCTTTTTTTCCATTTTTTCCAATTTTAAGAGTCCTGAGACCCCTTAAAATATGTTTCCTTCTATCGGTAGAAACTTCTGAAAGTAAACTTTCAACATATTATGCGTTTTATTAATAAACTAAATTTTAGCGTACTATGTAGAATATATACAAATCTAAATATTAAATACAGGCCTGCACAAAAAAATGGTTTTCTAGCTATGGAAAATAATTGCTGAAATCTGGTCTCCAAATGTATCATGTGTTTTCTAAAATTTTTACTCAGGTGTCTTATTTACCTTATTAAACATGGAAATTTTTTGAAGTATTGTTGAAGTGTGCGAAAGTGTTTCATAATCTTCGCTTGACGCTTGATTTTTCTCTATTGCTGAAGCCATTATTATAACAATATTTCATACATGCTAAATTCAATTTAATGATTCAGATTATTCAATAATGGTTAATAATTTATAGACTTTCTTCCCATTTAAATTATAACTACATAAATCGCATCTGAATACGGCACAATTATATAACTGCCATCTCTTTGCTCGTATCTAGCCTAATCTTAGCTATTCCGGCTCTGAGAGTTTGCAGATATTCAGTGACTAATGTACTATATTCTGTATCTCAGTGTCCACACCCAAGGTGAAGGCAATCAGGAAGCGATTAGGTTCATTTACATATTACTCAGTGTCAACATCTAATAAGAGGTTGTCCAATTAGCTATTCTACTAAATTATATCTAAATGGAAAATCTGGGATAGTCAGATAATATTTTATGGTAAAGGTAAGTTCAGTTGTTTATGGAAATACTTAAGAATTATTTTTGTGATTAATTATTTTATTGAGATGTTTAGATTATAAGTTAATTTAACGTGATAAAGGCTATGGGTATAAATGATTATGCACTAAGTTGTTGATTGTTGGTAATATGATTTATGATTAAATTATGCTGTCTGTATTAATATCCAGATTACTTACTGATACCTGCCGCTGTGTTAATATTCCACAAAATATAGCCACAAAGGAAGGGAATTATTTAATAATTTAAGCAAAATATATTCATCATCATTTCTCAAATTCTTCGTTGCATGAATCCGAAGTTAAGCTACAATATAAAGTGAAAAAGACTGAATATAGTTGTAACAAAATTAATTTATCTTAGTTGAAGAATCTAACATTACTTAAAAACTATAAATAAGAATTATTTTAAAGACAAGCTTTTATTATAATATACTAAAAGGGGAAAAATGTTCAAGGATTCAAATATATATATATATATATATATATTACAGAATATTGTAGTTTCACCGTTAATACGTCATACTACTAAAATTTAGAATAATTGTAGCGGAAGAAGCCTGTTAAAATTAGATTGCAAGATATGAGGTAACAAATACACAAGGCAAGTTAAAAAAAAAGCTTATAAAAAGCGTTGTTTTATCCAGAAAATGCATAACATTTCAAGATAAAAAGTTATTATATTTAAAAATAATTATACTATTACGGAAGATAATACTGCAGTGCAATCTTTTTCTATGATTTTCAGAATGTTTGTGTAATTATTTTTTAAGGTCATTACATTTTTTAAAAAAAGAAGAAAAATGCTTCTTCTTGTTATTTAAATACACATTTTTAACATTTATGCCTGGTTCGAAGAAATTAATCTGCAATAATTTTGCAGAAAGTTGTATGTAACATATTAATTACTCGCAGACATTTAGACAGAGGTAAGTAAAATATAAACAGTCATCTAAATAAATTATTTGTAAAAAGTGTTTTTCTTGCGTTTTACTTTAACAAAAGTTCATTTTTTAAAGTGAAAAAAAACCATTTTTATACATCTTTTTATGAATAAATTATATGTTTATAAATACCATGCTAAATCAGCTTGGCTCGATTTGTCGCGATGTCATCTGTAACCTTAAGGAAAATTACAGTAGACTTCCTAAAATCCACATTTTTATAATGTAATCATTATCCCCCCCCCCCCCCCCACAAAAATAACCATACAGTTGTAGGCAAAGATTGGATACATGGAAATAAAAGGAACATGTACAGTAATATATAGTTGACATTTTTTCTTTATGTCAGGTCCACCAGTACATTAAAAGAAAATGCCTAAAATTCGTAAAACCTCTTGTCATGAACTGTGTATAATTGAAAGAGTATATTGTATAATGTATATTTACTTAATTGTCTTTTGCAAGCATGACTTATTTAAAGTGTGCAATTAAATTATGTTGGTAATAAAAATAATTTTTGCCAAATTTGTAGAGAAATGTTCCTGTTAATTAGGAATATAGAGAAGAAGCAAATTCACTTAGTTTTACTTTTATTATTCACATAAAAAACAAATCTTCCACAAATCTTTTTTTTCGACTTGTTTTTCTTCGATGTAGCATGAAGTCGATTGGCAAGATATTAAAAGGAAAGATGCAACCGCAATAAAAGATGATAACCAGTCTTGTTGACTATTTCTAATAAAGGAGTGGTTAACATTCTAGAGTTCAAAGGCGTCATTCTGGTTAGTTCAATGCATCTTTCAGATAAAATGGAAGGAAAGAATAAAAGTTAACACATTTTCTGAAATCATTAATCATGCACGTTGGCTATTAATGTGGCACGTGATAACAACATTCAAAAAGTTTTTTTTTTATCACTTTAAGACAATGATTCCTTTTAGATATGCAATTAAGTCTTTTTGTTTAAGTTTTCATTGAGGTAATTATTATTTCCTTTTTTTTGTATCCATTTTTGTAACCTATCCCCCCCCCCCCCCCTCCATTTCCAAACTCGTCAAATTTTATTAATATTATGTTCTGAAAAAATAGCCTTTGAAATGATTTAAATGGAGAAAATTTTTGCATGCATTTGATGCATAAATTTGATGCATATGCATTGGATGCATATATGATGCATAAAAATCAACAAAAACAACAACAAAAAACCCGTAACAGATTAGTTTTTCCACAATCAGTTGCGTCAGGCCCAAAACAGAAAGGAGTGGCTAGTCAGGCATCGATTATGTATGATGCAATCTGTACATGTTACAGATTTTATGTGCACGCCACAGTATAAGGTGACATTTGATTGCCATTGAATTGCAAATCCGTGATCCTTTGGTCAATGTACACAAATATTGGACAGCCGGTAATCGTAGCCGTCTAATTTAGGGCGCCAGGAAATTAAAAGACCTAAATTCGTAACGTCTTCTAATTTCATTATGGTCTCTCTTTACTTCAAAATATTACTTATACTGTAAAACTGCATAGAAAGTCGACTGAAGCGTTTGAAGCAGTAAGGTAAACTCACGTTTTAATATCCTTCTAATGTTAAGCCTAAAACCTTAACCTTTTCTAAATGGGCTGAATACAAATAAAGTTACGCAAATTTCTCCCCTTTTTAAATATATATATATATTTTAATAAATTAAGATGGAGCAGTTTTTTCATTACGATATATTTACTTTTCGTAAAACTTCAAATGTTCGAAAGTATTTTTGTTCTTCGAAATAAAATCATGTAATATTTTATTTAATATTTAACTCTTTAATGCGCATGGTATGATTTATGATACCATGAGTGTTCTCGATTCAGTGGATTTTTTTATTCACATATTCCGTATTCCCACCAGAAATTTGAAAGAGAAATTTTTAATTCATTTAATAACACACATCGTTCTATTAAATAAACCTCGGAATCTTACTAGTTAGATTTTCTGGTAAGAATTCCGATTCTCTGCATTACGCAATTTCTGGAACGCATTCAACCCTGGGCATTAAAGGGTTAAAGAAAACCTATTTCATTTACATCTCAATGCGTAGCTCTGTATCAAATAGAATGACAGATTTATTTTTTCACAATTTATTTTTTTAAATAATGCAAGAGGCTTACGCAAATAGCAAAATAAATTACACAGGTTTTGTATTTCAGTAGCATTTCATTGTAGTATCGCCCTAACATTAAATCACAGGCCTTTTTTAAATAGAGTTTTTAAATTAATAATTGAAAAATTCTTGATTTTTTTTCAGGTCGAAAAACTTTATTAGGAAGGTTTAATATAAGTGTAACTGAGACAGATACTGGTTTAAAATTTTAAATGATAATCTTCCACTTTTGAATGTATTACTTAAGTTTCGTTGGGTTTGCCGTTACTAACTTGACGTTGATGAACTCTAAAAGTCAATGAATAACATTATGTGTTGCACAAAGGATCCGCCAAGAGTTGTTTACACGCATACTTTACCACAGGATACAATATCACGGTCAAGGAGTCTCATTTGCAACAAATGCCACTCCTATGACCCAACCCAAGTTTTGTCCAATTTTTATTTATTTAGTTTTTCCTCCTTTTTTTCACCTGCAGACTGAAAGCCAAACTAGGAAAATTTCCAATAACAAGTATTACGTTACTAAATTTCATAAATAGTAATAATAAAAATTCCTAATTAGTACATAATTTAAATACAGTTAAACAGTACGGGTTTAAATATCGGAAAAATCGACATTGTGAGAAAAAAAAATAAAAATCTTAATTAACACTGTGGAAAATTAACGAAATGTTCATTATCATCAAAAATAATATGTTTAGCAAATCCAAATAAATTATTTAAACGAAAATTATTAAAACGTAACTCAAAAAATTAATGTAACTGTCAAATATATGTAATATTTTTGACACTGTTAATTACTATTATTGATGGCACAATATTACTATTTATTTTAACTAAAGTTACTTTTTATCATTTTCTAACACAGTTTAAAATATTTATGAATTCGGGTTGTTTGTCTGTCTGTCCCTGCTTTAACCCTTTATATCCTGAATTTTGAGTGTCAACATTGCTTCACCTGAATAATTATTTACGTTAACGTCTAAGATATACAGAACAACCCATACTTGCCAACTTCCGACTTAACTATCGTAAAATGTGAGTTCAATTAAACCAGGTTAAACATGTTTCGAACAAGAAATTTTTGTAAAGAACTGATATCAAATAAGTTCCACGAGGAAACGGGAAATAAAAAGTTAATGATACATCTAAAATATTCTTCGGTTAGAAACCTGCTGAACCTGGTTTAAATTAACTCACATTTTAGGGAATTAAGTTAGAAGTTGGCAAGTGTGACAACCTATAAAATAATGATTTGATCTTTAAATATTTTTTTAAATTAAAACTTATTTAATAAATCGGTAGTTAGAGCTCTTTTTGAAAAATATTTACAAGAATAACAGAATTATTAAAAAAAAATACTGCGACCACGAAATTTGAGGCACATACTACTGGACTGATGAAGGATAGACTGACGAACATACATCTTCCAAAAACAGTCAAATCGTGTTCAAAATCTTCTGAAACGTACAAATCCGACAAAACCCGGAAGTCGAAATTTTTCACGAAAGAATTTTTCATCCAAGAGTTTCTTCTTCCATATACAAGAAAGTAAAAATAACAGCATGTAACTGGACACGAGTGGGTAGCTAAGTTACTTTTTCCTGTTTCACGGTTATTATTTCATTATCGGATTATATAATAATGAGTTTCTTTGTAATCAATCATTCAGTTTTCATGGAATTATTTTAATCAATTTGCATGACAAATTCATTTAATATTTTCTTTAAATAACATTAAGAAATCAATAAAACCACCTACTAAATAAGACAGATTCACGAATAAGATATACCTTATCACCTTCATCAAAAGCTGAATTGAAATTGCGTCCTTCAACAAGGATCACATCCATCATCTCATCAGCGCATTACCTTGAATTGAACGTGTTTAAAGGTTTGAGGAATGGAAATTCATTAATACGAATATATTTAATTAACTTTCCTATTTTTAGGGATTTTCAGAATGATTGTAGACAAGCTCATTATTTTTCTCACACTCAAGTGAAATTAATTACTTTGTTTTTAACATATGCAAAATTCCTTCTGTTGCTTTTTCTGATAATCCGCTTGATTACAGTATACAGTTGAACTTGCAAGGAAACTTTTCTAATCTATTTTAAAAAGTTACAAAAGCTAGCTTATACTTAATCAGTTTATAGTGAACAAGAATGAAAAATAATGCATCAGCCATAGATTATGAAACACTTTCCAACTATAATAGACTATTATTAGGCATTTTCATTTTTAACCTACAATGAAATATCTAAATACGCTATTTAAAAAACACATAATCGGGTAAAAAATAATTCTTACCAATCACTGAAAAATGAAACAAAAAGAAAAAAACGGACTAAAATACGTAAATTCTACTAGCAATCGAGACGCCAGTACTAATTCTGTATTTTAACGGAGATTTTTCCGGTAAATTACAGAAAAATGTCCGTTTTTATGGCATTTACGAGAGAAAACTTCCGTTAAAATACGAAAATAGCGCTGGCGTCTCGATTGCCAGTAGTATTTCCGTATTTTAGTCCGTTTTTTTTACAGTGATTGATACCGATATGAGATAATGTGAGCAAATTCTATCTTGCAGCTCTGTATATCACTTATAGAATTTATTACCACCGCGTAATAAATTGAATATTAGATACATTAAAAAAAACATACCACGGCGGAAAACGCACTTCCAGCATTTATATGGATCACAGTTAGTGTTGCCAAGTCTAGTATTATAAAAATATTTTTAGGGATTTTCAGAATGATTGTAGACAAGCTAATTATTTTTCTCACACTCAAGTGAAATTAATTACTTTGTTTTTAGCATATGCAAAATTCCTTCTGTTACTTTTTCTGATAATCCGCTTGATTACAGTATACAGTTGAACTAGCAAGGAAACTTTTCTAATTTGTTTGAAAAACTTACAAAAGCTAGCTTACATTGTAATCAGTTTATTGTGAACAATAATGAAAAATAATGCATCAGGCATACAGTATGAAACATTTTCCAACTGTAATAGAATATTATTAAGAAATTTCATTTTAGCCTACAATGAAATATCTAAATACGCTATTTAAAAAACACGTAATCCTGTAAAAATCAATTCTTACAATTGTTGCCTGTATGAGATAATGTGAGCAAATTCTGTCCTGCAGCTCTGTATATCACTTATAGAATTTATTCACACTAGATAATGAATTGACTATTAGATACATTTAAAAAAAAACATACCACTGTGGAAAACGCACTTCCAGCATTTATATGGATCACAATTAGTGTTGCGAAGTCTAGTATTATAAAAATATTTTTAGGGATTTTCAGAATGATTGTAGACAAGCTAATTATTTTTCTCACACTCAAGTGAAATTAATTACTTTGTTTTTAGCATATGCAAAATTCCTTCTGTTGCTTTTTCTGATAATCCGCTTGATTACAGTATACAGTTGAACTAGCAAGGAAACTTTTCTAATTTGTTTGAAAAACTTACAAAAGCTAGCTTACATTGTAATCAGTTTATTGTGAACAATAATGAAAAATAATGCATCAGGCATACAGTATGAAACATTTTCCAACTGTAATAGAATATTATTAAGAAATTTCATTTTAGCCTACAATGAAATATCTAAATACGCTATTTAAAAAACACGTAATCCTGTAAAAATCAATTCTTACAATTGTTGCCTGTAGGAGATAATGTGAGCAAATTCTGTCCTGCAGCTCTGTATATCACTTATAGAATTTATTCACACCAGATAATGAATTGACTATTAGATACATTTTTAAAAAAACATACCACTGTGGAAAACGCACTTCCAGCATTTATATGGATCACAATTAGTGTTGCGAAGTCTAGTATTATAAAAATATTTTTAGGGATTTTCAGAATGATTGTAGACAAGCTCATTATTTTTCTCAGACTCAAGTGAAATTAATTACTTTGTTTTTAGCATATGTAAAATTCCTTCTGTTACATTTTCTGATAATCCGCTTGATTACAGTATACTATATGTACGTACAATACGTAGTATATGGTACAATATAGTTGAAGTAGCAAGGAAACTTTTCTAATTTGTTTGAAAAACTTACAAAAGCTATTTTACATTAAAAACAGTTTATAGTGAAAAATAATGAAAAAGAATGCATCAGGCATATAGTATGAAACACTTTCCAACTGTAATAGAATATTATTAGAAATTCCATTGTTATCCTACAATGAAATGAGATATCTAAATACGCTATTTAAAAAAACACATAATCCACTAAAAATAAATTTTTACAATTCATGTCTATATGAGATAATGTGAGCAAATTCTATCGTGCAGCTCTGTATATCACTTATAGAATTTCTTCACACCACGTTATAAATTGAATATTAGATACATTTAAAAATGTATAACACGACGAAAAACGCACTTCCAGAAATTATATGGATCGCATTTAGTGTTGCCAGGTCCGGTATCATAAAAAGCGCGATAAGCAAACTAAAAAGAAATAGGGGGGGGGGGGTGCAGCGGTTTCTAAATTGGGACAAAGAAATATAATATAGTAATCTCTATGAAAACGGAACCTACCTATAACAGAATGGTGACTTAAACGTAAACATTTCATTGTCCTAGGAATACCATACAAGGATGTATACTAGGAATACCTGCTACAAAGCAGAAGCGTCGCGATGGGGGGTTATGGTGGGAGCATACCCCTCCAATATATATGAACTTGGGAAACTTGTGCTTAGAGTTGGGAAATTCTAGATTTTTTAAAAGACTTTTATTTTTTTTTTTAAGTAAAAAAAAAAAAAAACAGTTTTTTATTGTTTTGCTGACTATACTTTTCTGGGTTCTGTAACAGTAAACTAATTAAATTTTCAAAAAGAAATACAAAAAGCAGCCTGACTCAATTTGCAAATGTATTTTCCTGTGCTACGAAAATATGATATATCTACCAGACCTAAATTTCCCTACTTTTGTACATAGTGTCTCTAATCTATTCCCTTCCAAAATTTGTACCTTTCTCAAAAATCTCAAAATATCATTAGGCTATTTTCATATGAAGTACGATTATAACTCGTACATAATAGAAGACAAAAACTTTTATTAAATGAACCAATAATTATAATTTTTCTGATTTTAGATTCAGTATTTTTCTTTGGAAAGAAATTTTTTACGTATAAGTATCAATATCATTAAACACACATTGCACATTAGGGTGGGCACAAGAAATCAATTTTCGAATTTTTTCCGGGGAACTCCCCAAAAAGTTGCCAATAAACTAGAAAATGAGATTGGCAAAGTTTTAGCCCATTTGGATAATATTAACCCGTGCCACATTGAGGTTAAAGTTTGAAAAAAACGTGATTTTTCGCAAAAAAATGCAGTTTTTCCTTCATGAAATAAATACAATTGAACCTAGAAACATAATTCAGGTCTCATTTTATAAAAAAAGCTTCGTTTTGAAGAACCACACGCTATTTTTTTTCTAAAAATTTATAGATTTAAAAATATGCGCATTTTTCAGGACCAGACTTCACCCGAATCCTAAAAATTTACTTTTTAGGAAAATGAAAAGAAAAATTGTAACATTCTATTTCATCTGCTTTCCACCTTTTGTTTTTCTTTCTTTTTCATTTTGAACATAATAAAGGGTTTAATTTTAAAAAAATCCAAAGAAAATGAAACAAATCATATTTTAAACTAAAATAATTTTAAAAAGGGGGGAAAAGAAAGTATAAAAATGAGATCAAATAATGCTCAAATGCATTTTATTATTAAAGTTGTGTTACAAGAAAGGAAGCATAATAAATAAAATAAATTATTATCCCTTACAATTGTCACATTAACCCTTTCCAGTAGAGAAAAATTCTGTTCGTAAAATAATGAAATGATTGACTTCACCTAAATTTACAAACAAGTAAGTTTGGAATTAAAATGAGGTAGTCTCGACATGGGACAACTGCGCCAGAAAGGATTAAGGTGGTAAATGACTTAGATAAGGTGGCTTTTGAAGAATCTTGAAAAGTTTTTCTACATTCACATAGAACTTTTAGCATATACTGTTTTTATTTTTCGTTTTTTGTTAAACAGGAATTGAAATCTCTGGTTAATTTTCTTCCCCTTTCAGCTGTGTCATTGACAACTTTAAAACCATTCACTATTTTCTTGCTTTCAAATAAGGTTTATTTTCACACCATACATTGGGATCAGCATTTAAAAAATGCTTATTAATATAAAATTTCTTAAAAATTTTTATAGTTTGAGATGAAACAAAAACATAGACTTCTTTATTAAATAAATAATCCACTTCGTTGAAAACTTTTGTTGCTTTTAAATTCTTATCATCATCATCATTTCTTCTTCAAATGACATTAATTTTACAGCCATGCTTATGTTGACTTTTTTCCCCCCCCAAAGTATCATCTAAAAATGAAAATGCAACTTGATCCGAGTTAAGATACCAAAGACGGTTTATCATTTTAACGAGTGCTTTGTCTGCAACCTATTTATCAGTTTTTCTGTAGTGAACAAGTGATTTTATTATTTGAAGGTCTTGGATTGGGGTCCAAAGTGGGAGTGGGAATATTAAAGCATGATTTTACATAAATATTGATTAGAAATAAGCAAAGGTCTCTAATACCTTATTTTTCTAAATTTGTTATTGATTAGCTATGACAATATATTTTGAGAGAATAAATTGCCTGTGCTATCCATCTGACATGATTAAAAGCACCAGGTACTCTGAAAAAGTCTTTTGTAGGAAGGAGTACTATAAAAATTAAACAAAGTTGGATAAACTCTTTATAATCATCACTGAGCTGTTAATTTTTAAAAGGTCCTGTAAGAAAACTTTAAATTTCTTCTGAATTAATTATTTATATCTAGTATTTCATCTTCAATAGCATTTTTATATTTACTCTGGTTTAATTTAGACCACCCAATCAGAATTGTTTTTTTAAATATCTGGCTGAGGGGCAGTGATATTTCCACTTTACAATCAAAACCAGCTTTTAGGATAATTTCTAGATTATGGTGGCGACAGAGTAAATACAGAAGACTTTTCCTTTAACAATTGCTATAGAAAAATGCAGATTCCTCTGAGGTGACCGTTGTTTACTGCAGTCGTATCAAAACATATTGCCTGGATTTTACCAACTTCCTCCACTCTTCAACTGCTGAAAATACAGCTTTCGCCTGAATTATTCCGAATACTATTTTCGAGCTGTGGAACTCGTAGTGTAACTGTTCTTCATCCCACAACTAATTAAAACTTCTGTCCTCTCTACATTTTCTTTATTCAAAAAATGGTGAAGCAGTTTTCCATTCCAGTGAATAACAGTTCTCTCTAAACCGGAATTTTTAAATCTGTTTTTGATGATCTCAGTTCTTTGTTTACGAAATGGTTGTTTTCGGAGTCGATTGCACTTCTACTTAAAATTAAAATCTGTGGTTAACTGGTGGATGTACTCTAAATCTAGCAGCTTCTAAGGCGTTCAGTTTCATTTTGCGAATATTATAAAATAAAATACATAAAACTTGACGATCACTTGGTAGCTTACTGTTGATGATTTGATGAGACAAGTGACCAATTTAAAAAATCTTACATTTCTGCCATCATATCAAAAGGGGGAGGGGGCTTTACGGAATGTTTCGTCAATTCTAAAAATAGATAACGATAACAGGCAACAAAAACAGCTTTGTGATAAAAAGAGAAATTCAGAGGTTCAACTGCAATACAATACAAATCGAGAAGCTCTTTCTTACTAGACACAGAACTAGATAACGTATAATTAATTATAATTCGTGAAATATTTTCAAAGTTGCAAAAATTGTTCATTTATTTTTGCCTATTAATGAAAATAATGCAAAAAAATTATCAAAAGTAATAAAATTATTAATTTGTCATTTTTCACTTATGTTTCAAAAATGCAGAGTTTGAGGGTATGGTTCACGAGTTAACTTGAAAAATAATAATTTTCATTAAATATAAGTTTTGATGAGAGTAAAAGTTTAAGGCAACAACTGTTTCTATTAAATAAAACAAGAATCAGGTTTCTAAAGACAAATAGTTTTCACGTATAGAAAGAAAAACGACATTTTTTTTTACCAAAAATTGCAAATTTTCAATACTTCATCCTCGATGAGGCACGGGTTAATGTTATTCATTTCAGTTGAAACTTCGCCAATCTCATTTTCTAACTAATTGGCAACTTTTAGGAGGGTCCCCCCCCCCCCCCCCGAAGAAAACGTTATTTTTTTTTTTCCCATGCTGCTTGTGACCACTCTATTGCACATATATCATTTCAGTTAGAAGCAATTTGTTTCAAGTTGGGAAATTTTTGAATTATAAGTTGGGAAATTTTTGAATTCACCCCACCACCCCCCACCCCAAAGAAAACATATATGTAGCTACGCCCCTGTTAAGAAGAAAGCTTGTTTAAAATGGAATTTTTCTTTGTCCCTTGCAATTCCATCTTAGAAGGCTTCATTATCTATCTATATTATAAAGAACAAATGTACCTGTGCGTAACGCTGACGTCATTTAGCGAATGACAAAGCAGACGATTAAATTTAACTTTTATTTACTTTTATTGAGATTTTTTAAATTCCTAAGTATCAAACATTTTCAATTTTACACCCGTCGAATAGAAAAAAAAGTACAGTCGAACCCGGTTAAGACGCGTTTCAAGGGAGTGGACAAAATTCGCGTATTAAGCGGGATCGCGTATTAAACGTGATTTGGACGTGAACATTGCAGGAACTGGGCTTATTTACACTTTTAATAGTCTAAATGAACTTGAGAGCTTTATTTACATTTTTAAGCTCTAAAAATGCGTCTTTTACGTATATTTAGATTAAAATTTAATTTTATTCCACTTTAACTCATTGCTTTTTTTTATAGGCCCGACTGAGGAAATATACATTGGGAAAATAAATATGGATTCCGACATGGCTCTATTGTATATCAGTACATTGCAACCCCAAATAAAACAACGAAATAACTTACCTACTAGACTAATTTTTTTAACAGAAAGAAAAATATCTTAAATCTTTGAAGCGCAACGCAGTTTTTAATATCATATTTAATGCTTGTAATAATGAGTACCATTATAGTATGTCCTTCTTTTTAAAACAAGTAAAAACTATCCTTATTTAATCATTGTGTAAAAAATATTGTTAGCATAGCAAAAAGTAAAGAAAACATAAAAGAATTATCCAACCGAAGTGGTATTTGTTTAATCTTTAGCAATTTCATTTTCTGTTGCCTATAATATGCATTATAAAACATAGTAGTGATGTAACGTACTTTTAAAACCTCACTAGCAACAGATATGATAATCTCTAATCATACTAATTTTTATGACGCATCTGAGTAACCTGAATTCGTCTATATCTCTATACTACAGTAAAAACACACTTGAAGCGAAAGAGAAAGAATGTTAGGAGGCGAGATTAAAGAAAAATTGCAGTTTTGCTAATTTAGATTGTTTTTGTTGTATTCAAAGTATCTACCACTATTTCCGATTAATAATTTTCGCCTTAATTAATCTGTTATTAAATAAAGTAAATAATACAATTCGGAACTAGTGTTTTTTATCTGAATAAAAAAAATCCGCTAAATTGGCAACACTGGAGAAGAGAGAAGGAATTCATATCATGATTAAAGAATTTGATTCTTAAGAGTGATTTTGTTCCTCAAAGGACCGAAAATTTATCGCGTATTAAGCGGAATCGCGTAATAAACGTTCGCGTATTAAACGTGATATTTTTACATTAACCTTATGGGCGATGTTCAAGGGATTAGAAAAAATCCGCGTATTAAGCGGAATCGCGTATTAACCGTGAGCGTCTTAACCGGGTTCCACTGTACTTTCACATGTAATTTCTTTGAAAACAATATCGCAATTTATTTGAAAACTTTATCGCAATTTACTCAATTTTTATTGTTTTTAAAATAATTTTCAATGATGATTTTTGTAAATATATTTTTGTCACTTCCAGGCAGACAATTCAAAAAGATAAATAAGTTTGCACTTAAATTACTATAAATAAAATAGTTCAGCATTTGTTACCGGCTTATATTCCATAATGAAATGTAAACTTTATCAAACCATACATAAATGAAAATAAAAATAACATTAATAAAACACAAATTTAAGACATGTAAACGAACCACGCTTATAACATTGAAATTATCAGAATAAAAAAAGACTAGCAATCTTTGGCAATTTCTTCGACTTTTAATTCCTGGCACAAGGCCAATACGAAAGTATCGTTTTTAATAAATTTGAAATCTTTATTTGAATACATAATTGATAACATATAAAAATTGTTGTTCGTATTGTTAGAGAAAAATCTAAAATGTATATATTAAATGTAAAAAATCTATTATAGTTTTCAATTAAAAAAACATACATGGTTTTCACCTGTATTCTGTAGCTCGGGGAGCCCAAGTTGGAACTCCTTGTAGAGGTCTGCACGGGCCAGAATTACCAGGCCCTGGCCGGCTCGAAGAGAGCTACCTTAGCTCGGCCCTATGTAAAAATTAAAAGTTCGTCCCGGGCCCGGGCCAGCCCGTTTACATTTTCACAGACCCGTGCAAAAATCAGCGAAAACAGGCCCGGCTCGGCTCGTGGAAAAAATCAATTAAATCAGGGCCGGCTCAATTTCTACAAAAAAAATCAGCTTTTTCTTAACATACAATTAAGATTCTTTTAAAGAATACTGCATACATCTTTATGGGGGTAATTTTACAGTATATTTTAAAATTAGGGGAGACCGGGGCTAGTAAGCGCAGTTTTTAGTTATTAACTTTTTATTAATTTTTTGTTTAAGTTTTTTATGAAACTTTAACTGAAGTTTTATATAACAGACACTGGACTATAAATACCCGGAGTTTTGAATTTGTAGCGTTTGTAGTTTATGTTTAGCGGAAGCCTAAACTAAAAGTAAAATTGTGTGCCAACCTACTCCGTCACGGGGCAAGTTGCCTATACCTATGGGGTAAGTTGGCACACGCTTTATAAAAATTTAAATGAAACTCAAATAAGACACACGCAGTTAAGAGAAATCAATTTCATTATTACCAGTAAGTTTAAACAAAGGCGTTATCGCTGTACCATGTAAAGTCTAAATTATACAGACCTAAAAATAATGAATGAAACATTAACATTGAGTAACTTCCATCCTACTCGAAATCATCATCAGAGTTACAGTTGTCACAAATAGAAAATCGAGTGTATCCGTTTGGGCAAGCCTCGTGTGTCCAAAATCTTGCATTGCAACCACTATTCTCGGTGGTTGCTGATTTTATCAGCACACACCAACACCGAGCCAACTTGCCCCGTATTCAATGCGCCTACTAGTCCATAATAAATTTCTTCACAAAAGGGACACGTAACCATCTAAGCATAAGTAATCCAAGTAAATAACCTATGGGGTAGGTAAGTTAACCATACGCTAAGAAAAACTGCACAATCTAAACCGCAATTATTAAGATAAATATTAGAAATTAGAAAAAGAATGAAGGAACAAAAAATTACTTATGAGTGCAAAAAACAGAAAAATCGTAATATATGTCCACTGCACGTAGGTAATGCATCAAAACTACAATGAGGATTGTAAAAAGCAAGAAGAAAGGTACTCTGTGACTGGTTGCGCAATCTAGCCACAAACAGGCGATTTATGAGGACTGCGTCTACTTGCCCCTGTAGCCAACTAGGGCATTGCAAGACTGAAAATACACAATAGCAACATCGATGATTACTTAGAGTCTTAGACGTTTCAACATTCAAATAAAGATTCCTTAAAAATTAATGTAAGTTTAGAATAAAAAAGAAAAAGGAGTGTTAAAAACATGATAACTTTGAAGCTGTATAATAAAAAGTAGATTTGGGGAAATATTTCTCTGTCATTTTTTAAGGCTTTTCCCAAATCCAAAGGTGCTAACTTTCTGACACATTTCTGTATTCATTTCTTTTCGGAAACACGTAAGATTGGCAGGTGTTCTTATTCAGAAACTATGTAATCGAAAGGCGTTATCCATTTTTTGATAAAAACAATATATCTTTGAGGAATTACTGTCAAAGTTAGCATTTTGAATGGAGTTTCCGGAAGCGATAGCACGGGAAAGGAGAAAAACCTGCAGTCACGTGACAAAGATCTCCTATATCTCGATAAGTTATTTATAAAAAATGGAAAAATACTATTCTATTCCAAATCTCTTCAATAGACAGGCCTTTCAATTTTATGCCCTTACAGTTAAAAATTAGTCAGAAAATGTGTCAGAAATGGAATCAATTTCTACAAAAAAATTCAGATTTTTCTTAACATACAATTAAGATTCTTTTAAAGAATACTGCATACGTCTTTATAGGGTAATTTTACAGTATATTTTAAATTTACGATGTGTTCACAAGACAGAAAATACACAATAGTAAAATTAATGGTTACTTACGCTCATATTCCCTAACTACTTCGACCCCGAGTTATGCCAATAACCTCTGTCAAACGCTCAAATAGTATGCATCTTTAATCCTGACTGGGCATCTCCTTGATAATGTCAAATCAAATGTTATCGTGAATTTCATTTGAGCGTTCTACTGAGGTTTTCTAGGTCGAGGTAGATGGTGAATACGAGCATTAGAGTCTTAGCAGATTCTTCAATAATTCGCATTGTTGAGCAGTGAATTTTAGAACTACCTTAAGATATACTTCCAAATATACCGTTAACAGAAGTTGATTATCGCCTTTAATATTTTTACAAAACATATTGCCTGCTCTACAATCCCGAGAACGATTAAGTCGAATTCCGGCCCGGCTCGACTATGTAGAAAAGAATGCAAGCCCAATCTCGAACCGGCACGAGTCTGCTGAAAAAATTAAGCCCAGGATCAGATACCACGTAACTGGCAGATGCCAATCTCTACTCTGGATGTGTTGCATTTCTATATTGATGTTGTTAAACTCTAATCGGCTCGTGACGCACATTTGTACTTGTTCTCGCGAAAGTCATTGAAAGTGCCCCATTATTTGCTGAAAGTGGCCCATATTTTATCGGCTCCGTCAAAATTTTTATATTGAGCCGGCAGGCCCGTTTAATATTTTTTAAATGGCCCGTCCCGTCCCGACAGGCCATTTAAATTTTTTCTGCCCGACCCGTTCATTTTCTTTGTCGGCCCGGCCCGTTTGAACGCTCGCTGCTATTTTGCCGGGCCCGTGCAGACTTCTAATTCCTTGTACTAAATAAACACATAAATCTTATACAGTAAAACCTGTGAAAATGGAATCGTTAGGAACTGAAGAAAAATTCCAATTTAGCAAGTATAATTGCACAGTACATAGTAATTCTTATCGTAGATACAATGAAATTTTTACTTTTAAAACAGAATTTTGTTATAAACAGGTTCTTTTTTGCACAGGATTTAGTGAACAAAGTGAAATAAATCGTCTAAAAACAAAATCTCTAGGAACCCACAAAAAAGTCCGTTTTAGACCTAGGCACGTAGATTTGTGTACTATAAAAATTTCCCATTGTGGACAGGTTCTATCTTCAAAGGTTTTACTGTTAAGTTCCAGTCATCCAGACTAACGAATAGCTAGATGTCTAAAAATGTGCTTTTTAATATGCATCACATGTAAAATTTTCTTAAAAATATATTTTAAAAACTAAATGCTGGTATAAACTCCAGAAAATGTAATGCCCTTTCATAATTTAATGACTTAATTTGTTTCAGATGCTTGTACCCGGATGAAAACTGTCGTTCGATTCGAAGATCACGGTGCACACCATCAGGTATCCCCTGTCGCCTCGCACAAGACGTATTATTCATTTTTTTCGCGCAAAAATTTTAACATGTAAATGAAATGTCAATAAATATAACTCAAAAAGTTCGAAAATAGATTCTCTTTTCTTTGAAACAAAAAAAAAAAAAAAAAAAAAAAAAAAAAAAGAAATGAAATAAAATAAAAAAAGAAAGGGAAAAAACTAAGAAAAATCACGTGAATTTTACTCAAAAGATTAAATAGAAAGAAGTAGAACCTTCGCTTAAGTTGACCAAATGACTGTTGCTGCAACTTGAAATGGACAATTCTTCGAAACATCATGACCAACACGATCTCTATCTGTTTTAATCGAATTCACAGTTTTAAATGTTTTAATGAATATGTTCTTATTAATTAAAAAATATATTTTTTTAATACCATGCAATTTATTTAACCTTTCTCTCAAAGAAATATAACCTTTTTTAATGTATTTTTATTCAGTAGAACGAATAACATCGTACAGCAAAAGTTGACGAAGTCGATGTTTCCGATAAAAGAAGTACTTAATTCAGAATGGGTTCTGTGTTTTCAACATGAATATGACCACAAAAAAACTGAATAGTAACGGTTTTTGTAATATCTCTTTTCTTTGTAACCAAAAAAAAAAAAAAAAAAAAAAAAAAAAAGGAAAAAAGAAAAAAGAAAAGAAAAGATCACGTGAATTTTACGCCAAAGATTAAAAACAAAGAAGTAAGAACCTGCGATTTAGTTGACCATAAATGACTATTGGTGCAACTTGAAATAGACTATTTTTCGAAACATCATATCATGAGCAACATGATTTTTATCTGTTTTAACCGAATTAACAGTTTTAAATTTTTTAATGAATATGTTCTGATTAACTAAAATATGTATTTTTAAATTCCATGCATATATTTAAATGCATATATTTAACCTTTCTCCCACAGAAATGTAACCATTTTTAATGCATTTCCCATTCAGTAGAATGAATATTATCGAACAACAAAAAATCCCTGCCGGCCCGGCCTACAGGCGGAGGTAGATTTCGAAGTTAAGTATACTAATTTCATCAACAAAAACTAAATCATGATTAGAGATTTATCCACTTTAACAATTTTATCTGGCCGCCCTTTTACTACTTTTTATTTCATTTTTATATAATAGCTGGTTTTATCAGAATCATGTTAAGGAGGTATTCAAAAAAGTACTTTTCCATGCACAACAACTCGAAATTTTCTGGCACATTTTCAGATTTATTTTTAATAGAAAAATATGAAACTTGCTGACGTGATTTTTGAAGAGATTTATAAGCGACCTTGGTTTTTATTTTTCGTTCAATTAATTAAAATTTGATTTATGAACGATTATTTTCTCAGTAGGACAATATTTTTCGTTTCTAACACAATCGTTTCGGGAAATTCTGTTTAAAATGCCCATTTTGACAGCATTTTTGGAAATATGTTCTACCTCTATCAGAAAATCGATCATTACGGTACGGTACATTATATAGTTTCTGAATAAGAGAATCTACTAATTGGATGCGTTTGAGAGCAAAAATGAATTTAAAATTGAGTAATAAAATAAGCAGTTTGGATTTGAATACACCCTTAATAAGATGATTTTTTTCTTCAACCGCTATGTATTTTTAATTTGTTTTTGCTGTAAGAATTGGTCCTATCAAAAACTTGCCTGTATAAATGCTGTAGACAATATTAAGAAGATATATGATAAATTCATGGGGATTTTGTATCTTGTGAATTGACGGAGTTATAGATTTTTTTTCTTCAACCTCCACCCCACCTTTTTTTTTTTTTTTTTTTTTTTTTTTTTGTACGAATTGGTCCTATTAAAAACTTGTGAATATAAAAGTTGTAGATAATATTAAGGCGATTTATAATAAAATTAATTGGATTTGATATCTTGGGATCTGACGAAATTATGATTTTTTTTCTCCCCAAAACCCTATTTTTTGCGCCCCTTGAGCCCATTTTTAATTTGATCAAAAATCTGTGATACATAAATTTTTGGCCCAATTTTTAGAAGTAACAAAAACTTTAAACTGATTTGACATGTACAAAAATTAAGAAGTTATGGGGATTTTTCTGTTTTCACAAAATCCCTCCCTATTTCCAGCCCCTTGGTCTGATTTTGCCCATTAACGAACTTGACCGAGATTTTATGCCCCTTGATTTTAAGTATCAGTTTGGAAAAGATTTGTGCAGAATTGTGGAAGTTACCGTGTGCAGAATGAAGTGATATATATATATATATATAAAGTTTTTTACCGAGGCTGGTTGGCTGGTTTTGGGTTCTAGGGGTCATGATCGGTGTATATCTGCAAAACAATTTCAAAAATTCCAACATAGAGCAGAATGTAATAGGTAGTATTTCATACGAAATCTACCTAAAATTGACGAAGTCAATGTTTCGATAAAAAAAAGTATTTAATTCAGAATGAATTCTGTGTTTTCAACGTGAATATGACCTCAAAAAAGCTGAATTGCAACGGTTTTTGTAATATCTCTTTTCTTTGTAACCAAAAAAAAAAAAAGGAAAAAAAGAGAAAGAAAAGAAAAAAAAAGTGAAGATCACATGAATTTTACGCCAAAGATTATAAACAAAGGAGTAGAACCTGCGATTTAGTTGGTAAATGACTAGTGGTGCAACTTGAAATAGACTATTTTCCGAAACATCATATCATGAGCAACACGATCTTTATCTGTTTTAATCGAATTAACAGTTTTAAATGTTTTAATGAACATGTTCTGATTACCTAAAATATGTATTTTTAAATTCCATGCAATATATGTTACCTTTTTCCCACAGACATGTAACCATTTTTAATGCATTTCCAGTCAGTAGAATGAATAACACTATAGTCAATGCTTCCGATAAAAAAAAAAAGTACTTAATTCAGAATAAATTCTGTGTTTTTAACATGCATATGACCACAGAAAAGTTGAATCGCAACGGTTTTTGTAATATCTCTTTTCTTTGTAACCAAAAAAAAAAGGGGGGGGGGGAGATAGTAAAGATCGCATAAATTTTAAGCCAAAGATAAAAACAAAGAAGTAGAACCTAAGCTTTATTTGACCAAATGACTATTGGTGCAACTTGAAATAGACTATTTTTCGAAACATCATGAGCAACACGATTTTTATCTTTTTTAATCGAATTAACAGTTTTAAATGTTTTAATGAACATGTTCTGATTACCTAAAATATGTATTTTTAAATTCCATGCAATATATGTTACCTTTTCCCCACAGAAATGTAACCTTTTTAATGCATTTCCAATCAGTAGAATGAATAACACTATAGCAAAGAATTTCTTAAGTCAATGTTTCCGATAAAAAAATAGTACTTAATTCAGAATGAATTCTGTGTTTTTAACATGCATATGCCCGTAAGGCATGGTGACGTCACGGCGACGTCGTTGTGAAGTCACACTGTGATTTTGTGACCGTCGATGTGACGTCACGTGACGTCGATGTGACGTCATAGTGACTAGAATGCGAGGTCGTTATGGCCGTTTTAGAGGTCGTTTGTGACGTCACATTGTGACCACTCTGTGAAGTCACGGTGTGACAAATTTGTGAAAAGTGTGTCATTTGTGACTATTTTGGCATTAACTTTGTGACGAACCTGTGACGAGAGCGACAATGCTTTGAAGTCACACTGTGACCAATTTGTGAAATATGTGTCATTTGTGACGAACTTGTCATAAACACTGTGATTTCAAATGAAAATCAAATTTCAAATTAATTGCTTAAAAGACGCAAATAGTGAAAAAGATTCCATGTTGGGACTCGAACCCGGGCCATTAGTACAGCGCACTGACATTCTACCGACTAAATCACATGGAACGATACCCAGGCTGAAAAATTTCTCACTATTACATGATGGCGAGGCTACAAACTCAGCACAAGATGGAATATTTAGCGTGAGCCACCAACATGATGCAAACACGAAACTTAATTAAATCCAGCATCGATTGAAATTATATTAATACTTGGAAATTTTTCCAGAGAGAGCCATTCGCCTTGCATACAATATTTCAAATGAAAATCAAATTTCAAATTAATTGCTTAAAAGGCAATTTTAATTTGAAATGTTGTATGCAAGGCGAATGTTTCTCCCTGGAAAAATTTCCAATTATTAATATAGTTTTAATCGATGCTGGATTTCATTAAGTTTCGTGTTTACCCCATGTCGGTGGCTCACGATAAATATTCCATCTTGTGCTGCGTTTGTAGCCTTGCCAACCTGTAATAGTGAGAAATTTTACAGACTGGGCGTCGTTCCATGTGGTTTAGTCGGTAGAATGTCAGTGTGCTATACTGATGGCCCGGGTTCGAGTCCCGACATGGAATCTTTTTCACTATGTTGGCCTTTGCGCCTTTTAAGCAATTAATTTGATATTTGATTTTCATTTGAAATATTGTATCTAAGGCGAAGGATTCTCTCTGGAAATTTTTCTAAGTATTAATGCAGCGATGAATTTTGAAATAACCTTTTGCTGTAAATATAAAATCTTATCTTTTTACCGTACTTTTTAGCAAAATATCGCTATTTTGGAGTCCTATTCTTCTAAAACATTTTTAAATTTTTCCACTTAAAAAACAATGCTTATCAACTGACATATTTTTTTATTCAGTTCTATGCTTGATATTAAGTTCTATGCTTGATATTGAGTTCAAGCTTGATATTTAGAATGTGTAAATTTTTTAATTTGTTGTGATTTGTCATTGTTTTATTAAATACGAACATGGAGACTAACGGATATTAATACAACTATTATTTATAGAGCGGCATGATAAGCGATATTTATTTAAATTGTTTATTCCCTTGTATATTGTATTTTGTGAATATGAGCTAAATAGATTTGGTATGTTTTATAGGAAAAGACTGATCTGGGAAATAGAAAAAAAAAACGAGTAAGAAAAATCATGCGTTAATCATAGATTATAAAATACTTTCCAACACTTTCTGAATGCTTTAACAAGACATCGTAATTTAGGGAAATGACGTAAATAAGATAACTAAGTAAACATTTTAGAAAATTCATAAAACATTTGAAAAATTGATTTCAGCAGTTACCGTCCATAGCCAAATAATTTTTCCAATTCTTTTGAACAGCCCTGTATTTGATCTGTAGGTTGATACACTGAGAAAAATGAAGTACTCAAAAAAAAGTAAACGGACGTACTCATATCGAATTGAATATTTTTGGATCAAAAATGAACCCATGCTTTCTCTATTTTGAAACATTACATGTTATCAAACCCAAACAAACGAATAGTTTTGTACCCTGTAATGGTTCATTTCATTTATGGCGGCATAAATGATGTTTATTAATGTAAATATTAGATTATGCACAGCATTTTAAAAATAATTTAAAAGTGCTTGGAAATAATGCTCTTGTCATAAAAATATTCGATTTGAGTATCTTGTTAAGAATTTTGCTATTTTTCTTAATAAATAATCAATTAAACATTTCTTGTTAAGAACTTTGAACGGGAAATAAATGTCAGTACATTTTTACTTTAAATTTTAGGTTTTTCTTTTTTTTTTGGGGGGGGGGGGGGCAGTACATAACGATTCATATTTGATCACAACCAATGAATAAAAAATGAGTACATGTGTTTCTCAACTTTGAGTACATTTGGATCAGAGTTATTTTGAGTATGTGACGCATTTAAAATTGAGTACTTTTTACTCAATTTTGACTTCCCATTTTTTTAAGAGTATATATACTATATAATGGGAAAATCTAGTTTAGCAAGAAAACGCCTAACAGGTTGAAATTCTTTTTCAGCAATTTATACTAATGTATGGAAACATACTTGAATACTTTTGTACAACCCTGTAGTTTACCTAGAATCTTTATTACACGCCACTATTTAGTTAAAATTTAATTCAAACTAAGACACTCTTAAAACTGCTGAAATCACATTTCCAGAAATTATAATTTATAGACGGCCATGTATCCAATTCCTTACGTGACCCTGTATATCATTTTATCTACATTCTACAAACATTTCTTGGTAAATTAAATGCAGTTCAGCAAAAAAAATCATAACTCATTTAAAAACAACCTTTAAGCAATTTGCGTCCATACCCAGTAATCCTTACGAATACTTTTATGTAGCCTTGTATAGGAATTATAGCATTTATGTACACCATATACTATGCATAAATATAGTGAATCATAAAAGCGCATATCATAATTAAAAATACATTTCCAGCAATCATCGCTAATGAACAGTACTTCGGATACAAAATAGTATCTGAAATATTTTGTGTGTCCCTGTAAATGATATATACGTATTATTCGTATTATACATGAAATAATTTATAGTATGTAAACCTCAGCGACATATATCAATTTCATTATATATGAAATAGATTAACATAATTAAAGTATGCCGCAAACAATTCCCTCCACCCCTATATCATTATGTATTTGAATTCCTTTTTTAGCCCTGTAAATGAACAATAACTATTCTTTGCCTCGCATAGTCAACAGAATGCATATTTTAGTGCACTTCATAAATGCATATAAATTTTATTCTGTTTGAAAGCGTGCGTAAAATCATAAAAAATAATTTGAAACGAATTTTTCCCATAGGCTGTAATGTAACGGAAAACTTTTGGTTGTCCCTGTAAATGAACAAAGCATGCTACAAACTTCATTACAAATAGGTACCGTGCTATGGTAAACGTCAATAACATCCAAAAATTTCAGGGCAATCCGAGTATATTTTCGAGAGTTAGAGTGCGGACAGACTGCTAGACGGACAGACGGAGAGACAAACCGAAGTCATAAGCGCTTTTCAATTTGTGTCCTATATTATGTATCCTGTATTATATGAACTTTAAAAAAATATATACTGAAGCAGTTTAATCTATAACTTCCCAACAGGCATGAAAAACACTTTGTTTCAATGCTTAAATATCATATTTTACTTTTTAGTGCCAATAATTAAGCGTATCATAAACGTAGAAAATGAATTTACAATTGAAGAAAATTTAATAACCGATTCAGAATGTCTATAATTAAATGTTTGATTAAAATCACAAACAGAAAAAATGCTTACATACAATTTAAAAAAATAAATATACCAATTTGAAAAACACTAAAAATAATAATTAGTATTTATAATTGTACTATTAAACAACAGCAAACTCAATAGATAAATTAGATGCATTATTAGATTTAACAATATCTCAAAAATATTTCCATATGGTATAAGGAATTCCTATTATTTTATAATTTCGGCAAATGTTACATCTGAAAACATTGGTTTGAAAATTTAGGATTTTGAAAGATAATTTAAAATATTATTAGCACTAAAAGAAAATTCTTTCAAATGTTTCACTACTGTAATATGTAAAAATACATTTTCCCAGTATAATGGTAATTTCTAGCCTGAAACAGTTTCGTAATCTCATGATAATCGAACTTCATATTTAACCCCAAAATAATAATAACTATAAGTGTTAGTAATCAAAATATAGTAAGAAGCCGATAAAATAATTCCAAATCATTGTCGTTCCATGCATTTTCAATCTCAAGTAAGAGTAAATTAATGTTTATATTAATTCCAGTATGAATGTAGGCATACACAGTCTCTGCGCAGTTTTTTTTTTTTCAAGCGATGGCAGATTAAGATATTTTTCTTTACAGTTATCGAATTTGAAAATATAGCTTCTGACAGTTAAAGATCAGTCTCTTACAAATATAACATAAAACTATTTAACTCATAATATACAAATCAGGAACAAAATATTTAAATTAAATAAAACTTACATATACGTTCTATTAATATCCGTGTATCCTAAAATGGTCATTTCCTTATCTTAAAGTGTTGTAGACGTGGTGAAGGTGATGTTCTAAAAACAGTGAACTATTTATTTCCCGCGTCTTCTCATGTTTATTTTTTTGTGGGCAGACGATTTTCAAGCAGATGGTCTGGTACAGATTATTTGTTTTTGCATGCAAGAGATATGAAACTTGAATGCGCAGTAATTTTCTGAAAGTATGGTTAATTAAAATTTTTATTTGAAGAAATGTCCAATGTATTTAACCTTTTCTTTTTATCCGTACCAAATAATACAAGTTAAAATGTATTGTAAAGTTCCTTTTTTCTAAATAATTATAATAATAATATTCATAATTAGAGTTTATTAGATATACCATTGTTTAAATTTTCAAAAGGTGTAAAAATAAATTTAATGGTAATAACGAGCCCCCCCCCCCTTTTTTTTTCTTTTTTTTTTAAGTAAAGTTTGTTTTGCACAAATTTTGTATATTTCTTTTATTTTCGGAAAATGCTAATTTTATTTAAAAAGTCTGAAAGAAGTAGAATTTATGACTTGAATACAAATTATAAAAATATCCTAAAGCAAGAAATGAATAGATGACTAAACTCTGAAGACTCTTTCTACGTGCTCATTAAAAGGTGCAGATTTAACTGTAATAGAAATTTTTTATTTTGAAACCACAGAAGTGTTTCGAATAATCCTGGTCGGTAAAAAAAGAAATAAATAAATAAATTTCCTCCCAGCAAACTAAATATGTAAAGTGTATAATTTTAATATTCCTAATTCTAAATATATTATCCAAATGCTAGATAAAATTGAAATCATGAAAAAGTATACATTCACTATCTTAGATATCAAATTGATAAAATATAGCCTGAAAATTTAGTTTATTAATGCTTGTATCGTGCACTTAATTTATTATGCCCCCCCCCCCCTTCCCTTTAGTGACAGAATTTACCATTTGCTATCCACTAATATATTTTATTCCTTATGCCATGTAACTCGTGACTGTTTAAAATATTTCTCTTCATTTTCAAAGATTTTTGAAGTTCATATTTTTGTCACACTGTGACTTACAATATGGTGGTTTTTTGTCACATATGTGACGTGACGTACGTTACATAGCAGTGACATAACAGTGACCTCACATTTTTTTTTAATTGCCAGAAAAACATAATTTTACAGTAAATAACATGTTTTGAAGAATTTTCGTAATTTTTTTAAGTTTTCTAAGAAGTTCACATCTCAGTCACAATGTGACATCACTGAGTGATGGCATTTTGGTCACAGATGTGACGTGACCACAGTGACTTACAGTGACGTCACAACGACGTCACCGTGACCATGCATGCTATGAGGGTGACCACAGAAAAGCTGAATCGCAACGGTTTTTGTAATATCTCTTTTCTTTGTAACCAAAAAAAAAGGGGGGGGGGAGGGAAATACAGTAAAATAAAAAAAAGAAAGGAAAAAACTAAGAAAAATCACGTGAATTTTAAGCCAAAGTTTAAAAACAAAGAAGTAGAACCTGCGCTTTAGTTGACCGTATGACTATTGGTGCAATTTGAAATAGACTATTTTTCGAAACATCATGAGCAATACGATCTTTATCTGTTTTAATCGAATTAACAGTTTTAAATGTTTTAATGAACATGTTCTGATTAACTAAAATATGTATTTTTAAATTCCAGGCAGTATATTCATCATTTTTTCCATAGAAATGTAACCATTTTTAACGCGTTTCCATTCAGTAGATTGAATAACACCGTATGCCAAAAAATTGAAGAAGTCAATGTTTCCGATTAAAAAAAAGTATACTTAATTCAGAATTAATTCTATGTTTTTACCATACATATGACCGCAGAAAAGCTGAATTGCAACGGTTTTTGTAATATCTCTTTTCTTTGTAACAAAATAAATAAATAAATAAATAAATAAATAAATAAAAAACAAAATAAAAAATAAAAAGAAGAAAAAGAAATCGTAAAGATCACGTGATTTTTCGGCAAAATAGTAAAACTCATCCAAAGCGTCTAAAAACCATTTATTTAGGATTTTTTATATTTACTTTTAAATGAAATAATTTTGTTTTAAAGGTAAACTCATTGTGTGGCTCAGATAAAAAAGCCTACGTACCTGGTCTGTTTTCCACGGAAGTCCGAAATTTTCTTTTCTCTCCAGTTTTTTCCTGTTCAATTGGTTATTCCGAGAATTAGTGAAATCTTTTTTGTCCTTCCGCTCGTTCGGACGAAGTTCCCTCCCTAGAACATTTCAAACCTTCGAAAGCAGGAAACCTACTCTGGGTTTTTCTTATCTGAGCCATGCTAAAAAAGTACAAATTTCTATTAAAAAACTCTAACTTAATCTAAATCTGAGATTGAAAATTCATGTCAAAGTCAACAATAATAATATTTGCACGTCCGAAAACTCTTCTAAAATATAATGTTTTTTCCATTTATTTATTTATTTATTAAATAGGATTACTCATAGACATGTGCTGCTCGGAGAAGAAGCACCTATTCATCATTGTCATTTTATACACCTCACTGTTCATCATCTTTTGACTGACTGTCTTGTTTTGTGACATCTGTATAGATTCTATTTTAATGCTTCATCGCCTAGACTGGCAAACTTCATTACAGAAAAAAACCCATGCAACACTCTTTGTCTATTTAGAACGCGCAAGGTCAAACCTCGACATTCGAGAGCTTCCAAAAATTTAGGGACTGTAGTTTCGGCAGTTTTTAATTTAAAACACTTATTATATTTTAAGAAGTTGATAAATTCGTGGAATAAAAGTTATAAATTTTAAACCTACGAAAGTTTTGTAGCAGTCCCGTTAAAAACCATATGAATATAATGATTTTTTTCTTATACACTAGATTGATGTTTACTTCCATTCTGCTTTAAGACATTTCTTAACCGCTTTATATTTTAATTGTTACTATATTATTCACTTGATATATGAATGCTCTACCCGACCCATCTACCATGATTACTCATAACTCAGTGATTAGTCCTAGTTTAGATTAATTTTTAGCACAATTATTCAAGTAGTAAATAAATCATACAAGTTGTTTACTGCTTGACGTTTATTGCTTTTATACGGCTATTGGGCTTTGCATCATACAAATATATCATTAAAAGTAGTTATCTAGGCTTTAAAAGCCGATAGTACATAGAGTACGCCGCCCTTGTCATTATGTATGTTCAAAAGTCCAAACCGTCCGTCTCTTTAAGTGTTACTATCTCGGCTAATTACCAACGATTTTTTTCGAAAATGATTATCAACAATGCTTTTATACTTCTCCTACAATAGGTACCTCCAGCGCTCCTCAACCCCTTTGCTGAATGTTCACAAATCGAAATTTGTATGTAACGGAAAAATGCGTTTTACTCAAAAACTATGTGACCTAGGGTAATCCTTAGTTTTCTTGCAAGATTTAAATTAATGTTTATTTTTGGCAAAATTTTTGTTTCAGTAGATTCAAAATAAAGGGGGGTGGGTACATGTTTTTGCACTACATTTTGGACGATATCTCTAAAAATATAATACCTAAAATTAAAAGAAATGTACTTTTGAGTTCAGCATTAAGAAATCATTCACACGATACCCGACACGATATACAAAGAAATGATTTTTTTTTCAAGTAATTTAGCTAGCCCCTCTACGTCTTTCCTAAATATATTTGTGAATGCTTAATAATCTGTAAATATGTGGGTCAACAGTCTTTATTATTTCCCCCAATTTGAACTTTCCACGTTCCATATAGTTTATGAGTAAAAAGGCTGTGACAGACAGACACAGGAGTGATCTTATAATGGTTCCCTTTTTACTTACGGAACCTTAAAAAGGTAATAATATGTATGCATATTTTACGATAAAAAGGTAAAGCAGAAATAAGCAAATAAAATAATTTTGTGTAGTTTAGCTTATGCTGATCTGCTTGATGGATGAAATGGAAGTTAATCACGGGTGTAGTGTAATGTATACGGAGGTATACGTCATATACCTTCTTGGATTTTTTAAAAAGAAACTCCGTATACACTCTGTTTCCCCATATGCAGGGGCGTAGCTACCGTGGAGCAGTTGGAGCAAACTGCTCCAGGCGCACGAATCCCAAGGGCGCGAAATTAGAAACAGCGAAATACAGATTTGTAAAAATATTTGCATTTTTATTTTTTTTATAAATCAGATATTATAGATGAATCTTGTAACAAGCAGAATATTCCTATGATATTTTATCCTTTGTTTAACCTCAATTGTTTCGATTTAAAACATGTTTTTACTCATAGTTAAAAGAAATTACTTCTAATCGCGAAGTTTTAATTTTGATTCATACTGTATTGCAGCCTCAAATAACTTCCACACAGTTTCACCATGCCTGATTTTTTTTATTAAATTTCACTTTTCCATGGACGACAGTTGAAGATTTTCAAATGTTAAAGTAATCAAAACTTATTTACAGGACCCTCATCGGTCACTTTATTACCTACAACTATTTCCAAAAAATCTTCCTAGTACATTTCTATTGAAAATGTTTTAAAAATTTATGATGATTACTGTATAGAAATAATGGTAGCCAAAGAAACCACCGCTGAGAAAACCTATATTTACAATGTAACAGCAATGCCTTTAACAGCTATTTAATTATTTTAAGATTTGAAAAAAAAAAAAAAAAAAAAAGGTTTGACAAGTTGAACAAAAATATTGACTATTTTACAAACGAAAAACCAAGAAAACGAAAATTTTGAAGTTTTTTTGCTGTTTTGTTGAAACTAAACATGCACCAATACAGATTACAAAACAATAATAAGAGTCGGATGTAGGCATATTCCACGGAGACAAAATTTAGAGGGTGAGGGGGAAGTGGCAAATTAAATTTTGTGCATATTGTTTTTGAGATTTTGAAAATAAGGCGAACTTTCAAATGCATAAGCATTTTCCTTTAAAAAGAGAGAAAGAGATAAGTATTAAATTTAGTGTTCCTTAGGACCTGATTATTGCCTATCCAAATTTACATCATTTTTTTCGAAAAGTATTTTTCCGCATTAAACTTTATTTAGTCGCTGAATTTTAGGATTGAATGATGCAAACATTTTTCAAAAATAGTAATGTGACGTTACTTAGGCCATAATCAGGCTCTACCACACCCCCTCTTCTTTTCTTACTCACCACCACCATCCGATATCACATTAGTAGTCAATGAATTTTTGAATTATAAAATGAAAAGCAAAATCTGGTGTTACTCCACTCAACTTTCGGAATAGTTTTCAGAAATACTGTGTTTCCGTTCAGAAAAGTATAATAATGAATAAAAACTTGCATCCTAATTTTAAACAAAGTTTGAAATATTACCACAGGTGATAATGACCTTGTGTTTTAAAGAAAACGTGCACTCTCATTTATAAAGTTTTAAACATTTTTATAATGACATAATTTTCAACAAATTTTCATTCTTCCCGTGTTGAAACAAGGCCATAAATTATTTTTTTTTAATTAGAATTTTACTAAATTAAGCCGGGCAATCGGCTGTAGATCGGTACGCCCTAAACCAGGTAAAGCTGTGCCCTCCGTCAGGTAAAGCTAATAGCAACAAAATTTCCTACAATCATTAGATTTGACGCTTAAATTATTTAATAATTAAAAAAAAAACTTTTTTGAAGCATTATTTTTGTTAATGGTTTTTTTTCTGTTTGCAAAGCAGAAGAATTGAATTTTTTTCTTGAAAGTTTTTGTTTTAGAGGATCATTAAATCTTTTTAAACTTAATGCATATTCTGTAATCTTATTACCTATGGCAAAATGATCTGCGCCAAGAATTTTCAGCTTATCTAGAACCAAAGAGCGTCGCCTCTATTTCAAAAAAAATATACGTGTTATTTAGTTTGAAAAATCATTTATTATTTGTTTGAAATATATAGACTTTGTGTAATCGTACATTGCTGTGATTATAATTTTCCTATACAAACGTTTATTATATAATTTTTTTTTGCACGAAAACATTTATAAAGACTATTTTCGGCAAAGAAAAGGCAAGTCAAACATTCTCTTTCGTTAAAAATCACACTTACTTACACAGAAAAGGACTGTTTCAATATTGTCCATCAATGTCATAATCAGAATGGCGGTCAGCTATCTTATGTGTCTACGTTGAGTTGCAGCGTCTTTTCAAGGGGTTTTTTTTTTCGCTTATTCGATCATATCCTGTTGCTAGAGGTTTTTTAAATTCTTCATGCGAGAGAAGTGTTCTTACATAGAGCTTTATACAGAATTTGCTGTATAAAAATTTATTTTAAAGATATTTTGCTTTAAAATCAAATTAATAATATTTACACGTTTCTAAATATTACTAGCAGCATTAAGATTTTTTATCCTCTCGCTGCAAAAAAGTTTAAAATAGGTTTAATTACTCATAACATTCTTATTTAATACTAAAATTCCGTCTACTCAGACTCCAACACCAGTCACTCGCAAGCTATTATTAAACCAATGACAGCGTTTTTACAAATTTTTCATTTACATTTCAATATATATATTTTTTTTTCATAGAATATTGGAGGTCTAAACAGTTATCTTTATACTGTTTCGATTTTTTTTTTCTAAGGGCACTTTCAATTTCGGATCTATTTCCGGAATTGAAAGCATCTCCAGAAAGAAAACCTGGAATGGTGATGGATATTATAGATTTCTACACTGTTAACAAATTTTCTTGTAGTGTCTTGTAGGTTGAACCAACTTTTGGTGCTGCATTAGCTGCAATCATAAGATGGTGAAATCTCACTCCAAGATTTGGAGCTCTGGTTGAACTTTAGCTCCAAATGTTGGTTCAAGATTTCACCATCTTATGGTTGCAGCTGCTGGAGCAACAAAAATTGGTTCAATGTATCACAAATTTTTAACAGTGTATTAGCAAGGTGATAAAATGAGTTTCTAAAATGTTGCGCCGTCCAAAAATCCGAGGTATGCGTATTTCACAATAATTGAGTCCAACCCTGTGTACAATAGCAAATCTTCAAGGCACAATTACTTTTTTACCAAATATTGGTATATAAAATTTGATCTTTTTTAATCGTGGGATTTCTATGGTTAAACAACGAGGAATTATATTTTTTATGAAATTATTGGTAGTAAAGTGATTTGTGAATCCCTCGTCGAGCCGCTACTGTCTTGCGCGGTGAAATGTTGTTGTATAGATAAAAGATGAACGTGAACAATAAAAATAATTTGATTAAGATACAAGAGGAAATGTTCATCAGAATGGTTGAAAAAATTTAGATACCAAACCTGCTGGCCGATTTTTTTGAAAATAATACAATTCTTGCGGCAGATTTATAATATACCTGCCAACATCATCAAAAACACACCAAATCTGCTCTGGGAATCGGAAAATGTGGAAATTCTAACATACACGCATACGTGTTAAATCATTGTAAAAATTGTCAGAAGTATTTGAAAATGTAAAAATATACCGTTATTTCCATTAATTTTTATTGTGATTAGAATAGTTTCCTATTTCCTTCCCTACATTGTAATGTGTATGGAAGCAAAAAATGCAACCTTGAATAATTACAGGGTGATTCAATACTTATCGTTCAAATTTCGTGGGGAGGTAGGGAATACGGCGGGAAACCGATTTCACATTGGAAAGTATGTCCGAAACGTCATCTACGTGATCAAAATGAACACGTAAAGTGAATGCAGGACAAGTAAAGCGAACGAAGAAAGTTAAAATTAAAGAAAAAAATAAACTAACAAAAAATGAATAACATAAAAATGAAAACAAAAAGTTAAAAAAAAAAGGTTAAATGAACTGGAAAGAACAAAATTAAACGAGAAGTTTCCAGGCGTCAGATAATGAAGGCGTTGAATAAACGTCATTAACAAGATTTTTGGAGATTTGGTTTGGTAAAAGGCTTCGTGGAAGTCCAAATGAGAAGTGGTAATAGGAGAAGAAATAATACTAGCTTTAGAAAAGTCAAAACAATGATTGGGACGCAATGGAAGGTTGGATACACACAGCACCCTCTACATACGCATGCGTACATTTGTGGACTTATGTAAAATCGGTTTCCTAAAGTATTCCCTACCTCACCACGAAATTTGAATGATAAGTTTTGAATCACCCTGTATAAGGGTGTCAATCAGGGTTATCGCTACCGATCACCGCTGTGCTAAATGTTTCAGTTGGCGAGAAAGCTGAAGATTGAAATCGCCAAATTGCAAGAGATGTTTTTTTTCCCTTTCGGCGACACTCTCAATGTTATTGTACGAGTAAATCTTTTCTGTGTAACTCATTACTTGTGTTTTGATATACTTAGTGTTTCATGACGGATCTATTACTACCATTATTTGAATTTGGCTAGTTTTTTTTAGCGAATAGCAAAATTGCTCAGAATAGTCAAAAGCCAGTAAGAAACTCGGTTTCATCTTTCATCTTCGTCGTAATTTTCTAAATCATTACCTGTAGAAATAAGTTCCAATAGTAAACAAGTTTCAAAGTTGCTCTTCATCCTCTTAAAAATAATTTATGTCAAAATAGTTATTTTTTTTTTTAAGTTAAGAGGTTTACGTTTTTATTTGATCCCTGAATTCTATATATTATATTTAGAAAAATCTTCGTACTTTAACAGGTAAAATAATCAAAATTTATTTTTTGTACGACCAAAACTTACTGAGTTATGATACTTTGAATTTTATGGAGTTTTTGTATTTTCTGGCACTGAAAACAGAAAAACGTGTTTCATGCATTTGCAAAAAGTGAAAAAATATATATATCTTGCCAATAGAGTATTTTATTTTTTTTATTAATATGCTACAATGCTTCGAAACCAACGAAAAGAAAAAATAGATATTAAGGGCGGCAGATTGTACTGGCCCATTGGCACATTTAAAAAGAAAATATTGCCAAACTCTCGGAAAATTTTGGTGGGTACTTCGTACTTAAAGAATTATATTTCATTTCATTATTCATTATTTATTTTTAATTATTTGCATTTAATAATTTGTTTAAATACTTTGACTTTCAAAGTAAAGTAAGGTTTTAAATCGAATTAGGAATAGTATATAAATTTTAATCTTCAAAACAAAATTGCGCAGAACTTTTTGCGAGTGACAAGAGGGCGGAGGGCGCACAAACTTTACTTGCTCCAGGGCGCCGAATATGTAGCTACGCCACTGCCCATATGAAACTATAGCGTATCCCCTCTGGGTGTACCTTCTGCCTATAGCGTGTACACTGTGGAGTTTTTGACCACTACATCACTGAAGTTAATGTACTTCAAAGCAACCTACTTAATTTTTTAACGAAACATTAACAGTATATTAAAACATTTTAATTAATGCACATAATAAGTGAGAGTTGGAAATCTTTTAAACTGAGGTATAAAGGAAAATAGTGGATTTATTCACTATCCTGAGGCACTTTTAGCGATTTGACTTTGTTTGGGAGTTTTAAGAAAACCTATTGATAAAACTAAAGGTTGAAAGAAGAAGAATTTTTGTTTGACAGACATAAATTAAGAAAGTAAAAATCTCATCCTTTTTTTACTACTTGTGCTGGTAATACTTTGTAAAAAAAACGGACTAAAATACGGAAATACTGCTGGCAATCTAGACGCCTGTACTATTTCCGTATTTTAACGGAACTTTTTCCGGGTGAATTGCAGAAAAATTTCCGTTTTTTTGGAATTTATGTGTTACACACGTCGTGATCTTTTTGAGAATAGTTGCATAACTTGCAAATCTAGTACCACTATTTTTTAATAGTAATCTTCGTCTTATTAATCGTAGAATATCTATCCTTAAAGAAGATAAAAATTAATATTAAAATATAGTGGTACGAGGATTAGAAGCTATTCCACTAATTAAAAAAAAAGGAAAAAAAAACACTTCTCGACGTGCGTAGCAAGCCCTTCCAGCGCAAGTGATTATCCCTTTGGTTACGGATTGGAATTTATATGACCCAGCGGACTAATTTTTTATTCGTTTATTTTATTCGTGTTTTTTTTTTTTTTTTTTGTAAAATGTTATATTTTAATACTAAACAAAATAGAGGTTGCTATTCAACGTATACTTTATTCAGAAATTTAAAGATGATGTAAAAATAAAAATTCGTGCAAAAATAAATATTCGTGTTTTTTTTTTTTTTTTTTTTTTTTTTTTTTTTTTTTTGTAAAATGTTATAATTTAATACTAAACAAAATAGAGGTTGCTATCCAACGTATACTTTATTCATAAATTTAAAGATAATGTAAAAATAATTTTTTTTTTTTTTTTTTTTTTTTTTTTTTTTTTTTTGTAAAATGTTATAATTTAATACTAAACAAAATAGAGGTTACTATCCAGCGTATGCTTTATTCACAAACTTAAAGATGATGTAAAAATAAAAAATCGTGTAAAAATAAATATTCGTTTTTTTTTTTTTTTTTTTTTTTTTTTTTTTTTTTTTTTGCAAAATGTTATAATTTAATACTAAACAAAATAGAGGCTGCGTAATAAAATAGAGGCTGCAAAATAGATCCAGCGTATACTTTATTCAGAAATTTAAAGATGATGTAAAAATAAAAATTCGTGTAAAAATAAATATTCGTATTTTTTTTTTTTTTTTTTTTTTTTTTTTTTGCAAAATGTTATAATTTAATACTAAACAAAATAGAGGTTACTATCCAGCGTATACTTTATTCATAAATTTAAAGATGATGTAAAAATAAAAAATCGTGTAAAAATAAATATTCAGTTTTTTTTTTTTTTTTTTTTTCAAAATGTTATAATTTAATACTAAACAAAATAGAGGTTGCTATCCAACGTATACTTTATTCATAAATTTAAAGATGATGTGAAAATAAAAACACATGAATAAAATAAAACTCAACATCACGGTTTAACCTTCAAAACCATATTCTGAGTAAAATTTGCTAAAATCTTACATGCTACATCCTCAAAAATTATATTCAATCTGGAAGAAACAGCGGAAACTTAATGTGTTTTTGTTTTTTACATCATCTTTAAATTTACAAATAAAGTATACATTGGGTTGCAACCCCTATTTTGTTTAGTATTCGATTTTATAATGTAAAGTTCTTAATTATTGTGATAAATGAATAGAAAAATACCTGCCAGTCCTGTATCGTAATCAAAATATAATCAGAATAATCATAGTACTATATCTTATCCAATGTTGGACATGAGCGAGTTTGCTGAGCGAAAACTCAGGAATTTAGCTCACTTTCGGTGAACTTTAAGTTGAACTTGACTCACTTTTGATAAACAAACGTGAGCTGAATGAAAGCTAAAAAAATCCGTGAGTTTTAACGAAATTTACGGCTCAAACTCAATTTTTTTTATAATTTATTTTAAAAAATTTCTGCCGTTAAGAACATTTTTTCCCATTCAACTGCCATTTAGAGACCTACAAGGACTCGTGACGGGTCGAGTTTGACCATCAGTTTTTCTGGATCGTGCCCGGGTTTTGTTTTTTCTGGAGGCTCGGTCCGGACCGAACCGGACTTATTTCTGGGCTTGTGCTTTATTCTTCCAAGAATTTTCTGGCCAGGTCAGAACCCTGCTTGTATGAAAATCATTGACCCGTCCCTGTCTGACTCGTGCGAAAATCTGTTTAAGGAACAACCTCCTTCGGTCATCAATTTTTGCCGAAAATATATATACTTTGAAATTACCATTATTCTACAATTAAAATTGTCTTTAAAGAAAAATACATATACATACAAATACATATAAATTATTCTATGGGGGATACAATAATTTAAAACCTATTATAAGAATCTGTGTATGAGGAAATCCTGTTTTAAACGGAAAAATTTCTTGATCGGTGCAAAATGGATATAATAATCCGTTTGAAAATATTAGATTGAGGAAAAAGTTCTGGGAAATTTTTAATCTAACAATTACCAGAATTTGTATCGAATCATAGAAGTACTTGTGGTATATCTATAAGAGTTTAGGAATTTCGGCTTCAAAATGCTTATTGGACAGTATGATTTGCGTGTGTTATCCGGCATTATTGGAGAAATGGGTCTAACAATTCTGAAAGCCGTCGATGAGATTAATGAGGGTGAAGGTGCTGGTACGACGGCAACTTTGTACTTTCAGCAAATCCGGAATCTGGCAGTTCGATGGCAGAAAGTCGTGGACAATGATGGTCTCTACTTTGAAGAATATTCTTTGTTGCTTTTGTTGTTAATTTGCGCAGAACAATGCAAATTTCAAAAATTTCCCAGAACTTTTTGCTCAACCTAGTAAATAATACATTTGCAAGAGACGACAGACCTGGTAAAAAAGGAATTTAACTACAACGATTTTTTATCTCTCCTATGTGTTCCCGTCATAGAAAGTTTTTCGACATAGAATTTTTCAGAATTTTAAATTTCCAAGCCGTGTAAATGGATTAATGGTGTTACTAATAATTCAGATATTTACATACAAATAGAAATCCATTAAAAAATCAATATATATAATCAATATATATATATATATATATAATCAAAATAAATCCAGTCCCTGCACATCTCGATCCAAACCTCTAGAAAAAAGGAATCCCCAAACCAAACTGGGACCGAGTGTCGGAAAGGAAAATTGGGCAGCGCCCATGAAGACACTTACATCGAATAACCAAAAGATTAGTTCACAAAATTTTTAATTTGGACGATTAAGTTCTAATATATATATATATATAAACCGAGTTTTTAGTAAACGTGTCTCACTGTCATAGATGAGTTTGAGTTGAACGGGTTCGTTTGAAAAATTTTAAATTTCAGCTATCAACTTGACAAATTTTTGAGAAATTGAATTAGTTCGGTTTTTTTTTTGTGAGCGTGCCCAACACTGATCTTATCCTTTCCGGATTTAATTTAAATTACTCTTACTGTTAAAAACAGAGACAATTTTCATGTACACATTCGATGAGAATTACAGAGAAGTAATTCAAGAAAAACTTCATTTTCTTTTTTCGGATGACATTAAAAACAATGAATTAATTGAATATAATACCTTTTATTTTCACGAACAACACGAAATATTGCATACTAATCAGAATATCACCACACGTTTGACCCAGAACTTTAATTTATTCCTAAAAAAATCATAATATCCCACATTTTGAGTCTTTAACATGTGCGGTCAAAAACAATATAAACAATAGAAAAAGAAACAAAATAGTCTATAAAATTCCGTTATCTGTATTTTGGATCTACATTTCCTAAAGAGGTTCTGACAAGCAGGGCACGATTAATGTTTCACCAGACCTTATAGGGCATAGTCGTGATCCTCCAGATGTAGACGATTAAGGAGGTGTTTAGGAATTATACAACACCATTCATCATTCATCCCTTACTCGGCATTTCTCGGGTCATATATGTTTGCCTAGCTGTGAATATGATGCATGACAAAGATGAATATCTATTTAAGTGCATCGGTTATAAGGGGAAAGTCAGTTAGTACAATTATATAAATCGGTATGACAAAATTAATTTGGGCTATTACATTGGGTTATGTTGTTTGAAAGAATGGGTAATTATTCGTAAACTGAATGCTAATAGATCTAGCGTGCAATTTGCATGTGGTATTTGATTTTTCATAATTTTTTTTTCAGATTTAGCATTTATATTCGGATTAAATTCTTTGTGGTTTCTAAAGAGGCAGTATGATGAAGCGACGGTTCACATAACAGAAATCGGGCGACCATTTTTTTGTGTTTTATTAACATGTTAAAAAAAATAAGTAATTATTATATATATATATATATATATATATATATATATATATATATATATATATATATACCGGGTGTTCCAAAAAGGACTGACTGATTTTAAAATTCAATAACTTCCAAACGGTGACAGATATTAAAAAAATTCTTGCAGGAGGGTTATGCATAAAGTCAAAGGTTTTTTTACAGTGATTTTCGATTTTAGTTCGAATTACAAACAATAGATGGCGCTGCGATCAATAGAGGCTAAATTCAGGCTCGATTTTTGGTAGTTCGTGGCCCGGATAATACATTTCCATCTCCTTTTTCTGCATGGAACAACAGAAAGGACCAAACATCGAGCCTGTATTTAGCGACTATTGCTTACAGCGCCATCTATCGTTTGTAATTCGAACTAAAATAAAAAATCAGTGTAAAAAACTTTTGACTTTATGAATAACCCTCCTGCAAGAATTCTTTTAATATCTGTCACCGTTTGGAAGTTATTGAATTTTAAAATCAGTCGGTCCTTTTTGGGACACCCGGTATATACACATATATATTAGTAATATATATAGTATGTAATACTAATATAAATAACTAATACAAATAATAAATTAATAAACTGGTATAAAATACAAATATCAAACTATAAACAAATAATACACTAATATAAATAAATACATATAGTATATAATTTATATATATAGGGTGATCGCGCCAGTACTTGATACCCCTCCAGTAGTTGATCAATTTTTTGAAATATTGCGTCATTTCAGGCGGAAATGAGTTTTACACGTGGCACTAGACATGATATTTTTGTTTGAATGTTAGAGCACCTGTTGTCACACTTTTGTCAGCTGCCTGCTGTTAGAAAAACAATTTTATGAATACTTTTTATTAGAAAATGTAAAAAATTAGTTTTTGATTAGTTGGTGACAAATACATGAAGTTAAAATTATCCACTTCCATCTTGCTTAGTTCAAACAATAGTTTTATATGAATTATTGCACAGCTTAAGCATGAAATTTTAAAGATTAATTTTTGAATTTTCGACTGATTTTCTTCGATTGATCAACTATTGGGAAAATGGCAATTAAAAAACTATTTACTTATAATTTTGCTGCAATTTAATTTCATCAGATTTCATTTTTGCTCATTATAGAACATTCATTAAGGTTTGTAGAAATCATGTTAGTTTACTTCTAATACTTAAAAGGAAGGAAATATAATAAAAACCCCGTATCACCGACCTTATTTGATCAACTACTCGCTTGGTCACCCTATGTATGTATATATTATATATATATAGATAATAAGTATGATTATAGTAAAAAAATAAATCTGAATTAATTTTGTATGATTTTAAAACGTATGAAAATACGTTGTAAAGAGCAGAAATCAGCCCTTTTGTGTATGTGTGTCTTATTAACGTGCTAAAATTTAAAAAATAAGGATGCATTATCAATTACTTGGCAAAAAGCCCGTTTACACATTTCTTAAAATAATTATTGAAAATAACATCTAATATTTTTTTTTTTTTTTTTTTTTTTTAAAGACTAATATATCTGTAATAAATAATTATGTAATAAAACGAGAAAACGGGGGAAATATTTTGAAAATTGGAGCATTTTGTTCAAGATATTTTTAAACAAATTAATAACTTTATTTATTTTTTTATTTCAATGTATTTAATTTATTTTCCAATATTTATTGAATTCAAGGTACCGAACACGTCTTTGAAGAATTTCTTGTTGAATAGGATAAATAACGAAAATTATTTTTTTAAGTCCACTGTCACCTTAAGGGGTTCAGTTTCCCTTATCAATTTTGCTTATTTTTAAAAATATGATTCTAATGGTGACTGCATTTCAATGTTCAAATAAAAGTACATTTTGAAAAAATAAATTAACTGCATATTTAATTAAAAATTTAATTTTTTTTTATAAAAGTTTAAATTTTTTTTATTTTTTAAAAATCCATACTACATTTTTAATAATCGATACTTTTCTCCATTTTTTTTTTTTAGGATTTTCAAATGTGTATTACACAAGACTGCGTATGGATTTTTAGGTACATCCACTATTACATTTAATATAAATTCTTTACTGATGTATATAATGTAAAAGGATAAAATCTAACACATCTTCATATATTTTTATTAAAAAAAAAAAAAAAAAAAAAATGCAAATTCTATGCGAAGATTTATCAAATGTATAATAAAGAAGATGTACTAAAAAGTTCAATTCTTATTTATAATATAAAAAAGTCCTTAGCATTTTTAAAACATAAAAGTGAAGAAAATATGAACACGGAGAAAAAATTATTTAAAGTTTTAATTTGTGTGGGTAATTGCGCTGAGTGTATTAAAAACATTACAATATTTCGCGATATAATTACCGTATGCGTAAAAATGAGGTGTCAAAATATCCAAAATCAAAGAGGCTTTCATTTAATATGTATATATATATATATATATATACAAAGAATTTTGACTTTTTGACAAATTTTAAGGTAAACCTGCCCCTTAAGTGGAGAAAATAATGATAGATTACAGTATCACCAAGTTACAACACCACCTTCATCATAACGAACACTTCCGAATAACGGACCTCTCTGTAGAATTCGGATGTTTTAAGAATTACAGATAGTAAATGTTGACATTGGGTTTTAATGTGTTGAATGTTTTCCAAATTCTTTACTTAGATATCATCTTTCACCTTATTAAAAATCGAAATTTTGTTACAGCATTCTGAACGTGCTGAAAAGTAGAGGTTGATCAAAAATTCGGTTTCGTTTTCGTTTTTGGCCCAAAATCTGAGTTTCGCCGAAGAAGAATTTTCTGCGAAAATGCGGCCGGGTCGAAACTGTCAATATTCCCAAAATCTCGTTTCTTCCTTTGTAAATTTTCAACATTACTCAAATAAGACTATTTATTGCCACGAACTTCGTTGTTTATAATTATCAGTCATAACTGACTCAAAACTTGAATGCAAATTATAAAGCAAGCAATGCATATGTAACTAAACTTTTTCACGTGCTAATTAAGAGCAGCAGACATAACAGCAATATAAATTTTCAGTTTGAAACCGCAGAAGTGTTTTGAATACTCTTTGAGAAAGTTCTAGTTTAACAAATGATCATTTGCAGAAATCATTATAAAAGATGAATCGAGGTGTCTAGCAGTGGTGTAGTCGTAAAAAACACAGAGGGTATACGCTCTAAGCAGAGGGTATACGCTCAAGGCAGAGCGTATACCCTAGAGTGTATATACTATAGCTTTCTTGAGAAACAGAGGGTATACGGTGTTCCTTTAAAAAATCCAGAAGATAAACGGCGTATACCCCCGTATACCCTCCACTACATCCCTGGTGTCTAGGTGTCTATGCATAAAACTAAAATATTTTTTTATTAAATGAAATTCGTATAATTAGAAAATCTTTCTGTGTCGTTGATGAATTAATTACGTTTTATTTTATGTGAAAATAACAAGTTTTGGGTCTAAGGCACACAGAGCCAATTTGGACCACATGTATAATCTATAATAATAAGGAAAGAAGTTTGTGTATGAGTGTGTGGGCGGTGTTCTGAAGAGACCGCTGCACGTAGAGCTACAAAATTTGGGGAAAAGGTACGTCTATATATGAAGTTTTCCACCTCGAAGCCCGATTTTCGATTTTTTGACTATATATTTTTTTAATTTAATTTTGTACGTGATTTTTAGCGCTTTTTTAAGTTTTGAGGCAATTTTTCCACATTAGTGAAAACAATACGGTTTCTTTCTTTTAACCCAATATAGTAAATTTTTTTCTCTTTTCAAAAAAGTTTATTCGGAATTCGTACAGCGATTTTTGAATTTTTAGCGAATTTTTTATGTGATTATTGAACAGCATTTAATGCATCTCCATATTTATAAGGGGCAACCGTAGGCGGGACAAAGTTCTGTAGCCAAATGCCGCCAAGTTTGTCGCCAACTTGGTGATATATCGCCAAATTTAGCGGCCAAAATTAGTCGTCAAAAGTGACGTCAACTTGGCGATATCTCTAATATTTCGCCCAATTCCCATAGACTTCCATTGTAAACCAATAGGGATTACTTGCTTACCGAAAATCAACAAATTGAGATATTTTAATGCAACAAAAACTGATATTAACTTAAGGTATTATATTAATTATATTTAAGGTAATCCAACTAAATTAAATTATGAATAAAAGTAACATGATTCAATGCTTAGTATACTTTCCCAAGCATAAATTTTAAGACAACCCGCAGGTCAAAGGAATTAGATTTTGAAATTATTATCCAATTATAGTAAATTTTGAACTTTTTGTGAGTTTTAATTCGATTTTTACGTTTCTTCGCAATCTGCTGCATTTTTTTGACATTCCATTTTTGACCTATAATGCTGAAGTAATTTCTGCCCAAATTTCAAAGTTTATTCGGATTTCGTATAGCAATTTTTGAATTTTTCGAGAATTTTGTATGTGATTTTTAGTGTATTTTAGCGATTTCCTACCATTTTTTCCCATTAGTGAAAGAAATCAACTTTCAATCTTCAAACACAATATATAACTTTTTTTTCTCTTTTCGAAATTTGTGCAGCGATTTAAATTTTTTTTTCGCGATATCTAATTGTGATTTTCAAAGCTGTTTCGCAATTCGTGCTGTTTTTTGACATACCCGGGCAACACAAGGGCAAGTTATCTAGTTAATTAATAATTATGTATATTTAATAAATACGCATAATTAATTAAGAAGTATGCATATTTTATAAATACGTATAATTAATTAGTAATTATGCATATTGATGTATGTATTAATTACTTTAATACGTACAATTTAATTACTTAAAAAAACTTTTGGGATATTTTCGTTTTCGGCCGAAAATAGGAAGATCACCGAAATTCGGTTTCAGTTTCGGTCTTAAAAACCTGTTTCGGTCGATTGTTATTGAAAAGTATTTCACAACCAATGCTTGACGCGTGATTTTCCTTTCTTGATTAACTATATCTTCAGAAATTATTAGTTACCGTCGCTAAAACATCATTAGATGATTTTGATATCGTTCTCTTATACCACATTCCACGTTTTTTTAAATGCGTCAATCACGCTGGCTTGCAGTGAACAAATCAACCAACCAACGAACCTTTGCGCGAGAAACGAATAGAATTGAAATGTCATTAATTGTATAATAACTGATTGAATTTATTTAAAATATTAAAGCTCATGATCTCTTTCAATATTCTTTATTTATTTGAATGTGTATGCAGAGATGAAAATATCTGCAGAGGTAGCATGATTTCTTCTTTCCAATACCCTTAATTACCGAGTAGTAAACGTCGCTCTCTTAAATCACAGAATTGCTATAATTAAATAACACGAAGATTACTATTCAGAAATAATAGCGCTTAGAAGTAAGTGTTGAGCCCTGTACACATTTTCAACCGCTGACATATGTGTTTGTAGATTTTTCTCATTAATGCTTTTATAAAAGGTACACATGTAGGGAAAAAAATAATAAATGAATATATATATATATATATATATATATATATATATGTTGCGGGTTTTGATGATGGTCGGTGATGTTTAATTAATGGTTATATATATATATATATATATATATATATATATATATATATATTATATATATATATATATATATATATATATATATATTAATATTATAGTACTAGAAAGAGAGGAATTTCATTTATGTTCTATTTTCACTTTACACATTTAAAATTTAGATTTCCAGTTATTGGAAAACTTTTATTGCCATTACGTTTATAGTTAACTTATCATTTTATTAGGATCGTTAATTACAAGTATATCCAAAGGAAATCTTCAAGGTAGTTGATTTATTTCCATATATAAGAAAAGATTAATTTTGTTGCATAGTAATGTTACAAAACACATATTAAATTACTTAGAAGGAAAACAAGTTTAAATAAATTAATTTTGTAGTAATTTAAAAATAATATCTTTAATTATAATCGAGTACATAAAAAAAAGCAATACTTTTATGCACTAGTGAATTTTAGCTGAGACTTATTTCTAATAATTTGCAGATGGTTTCGAAACGAATGCAGGAATTTTAAAACATATTATAAATGGAGAAATTCAAACAAACTACTAAATTTTCTTAACATAATTGTTTATTCTATATTTCACAATCATATATTTTTCTTATTTTAGAAATGTTATACATTATATAAAATCTTAACCATATGTTTTCCTGGAAAAGTTGCTACGTCAGTATATATTTATTCTTTGTACGATATTTTTCACTGGAAAAGAAACTGATTTTAAAATAAAATAAAATTTGTTTTACATGTCTCGTATTATTTTTATAAATATAATCAGTAGATGGCAGCACTAAACTTTTTATCAAAATAATTTTTCAATAAGGAATTGTAATTTAATGCTACTTTAAAAACGATCTTATAATTTTTAATTACTATGTACTATCCAAATGATTAAGTTTAGAATTTTTTTTGTGTATGATCTATAAATCATGCAGAAAGAAATCACTGGAGAATAAAAGATAAATTTTGGGTTAATTTTTCTGCTAAAACGTTAGAATTAATGGTATTTTATTAAAGTAAAGCAGTTTAAATTATAAGCGAAACAGGAAATATACATATAAATATATGTTCATAAAATTTCCTGCAATAAAGTTCATAATAGTAACTTTAGACAGAATAAATACTGTAAAAGTATTTTTTCTTTTTCTTTTTTAAAATAAAACATCGATATCAAAGCGATATTAAAAAAACTATTATATTTCAGTTAGATTTTTTTTTAAAGGAAAAGGGTTTATTGTGTTATACATATAGTATCAGCACTTTTTAGTGTAGTTTAAGTTGTAATGTGCTACATAAATTACGTAATGACGAATGTTAAATTAATGAAACATATTATGATTTCTGATAAAATCGTAAAGAATATTAAGTTCTCAGACATTCTTTAAAATTTTGCAGATGCTGCCATCTACAGGAATAATTTAACAATATCAATTGTCAACAATACAATTCTTTTTTATTATCGGATTTTGTTTGGAAAAATTTATTATTTCTCGCTTTCAAAGAAGTATTTTAAAATTAGAAATATATATAGATACAAATTCGGGTACTTGTCCAGTACAGGAGTCTTGGTGAGATAAAAAAAAAAAAAAAAAAAGGCATTGGCGAAAGAAGGTAATTTGGCAACTTAATATCTGGCAACCTATTCACTGTTTCATATACACAAGAGTATATATTTTTTTCAATATTATACAATTTATTAAATATAAAACAGTCATTTATATATATGTTTATATTCAAACAGAAGTAAATTGTATATAAAAACCATAATAATACATATATATCAATAAAATATTTTTAGATATATAAATACATAAACAAACATAAAATTTTTTCAGATTTATTTTCATAGCTAAGCTACTTATATCATTTGGTAAGGAATCTAAATTGCTGAAGATCAAATTGCACCAAGCTTTTTAAAAAATGCCAAGGCTTATTTACAATTAATATTATTATTAAATAATGGAAAAGTACCTAAATGTGTTTAAAGTTTCCATTTGTGAGATTTTTCTGCTATTCTGTATTTTTTAAAGTTACATTGTTTTTCAGTAAACCATCCTGAATTCTACTTAAATTATGATCTAACATAAATTTTCGCTGCTAGGTGGATCTCTTCAAAGGCCCATGCCAGTTTTCTGGTTGTGGATGTATTTTTTTTTTCTTCATACTCGGTCGGGCCTGGACTTCATCCTTTTCGAAATTCATCGTACTTTTATTTATTTATTTATTTTATTAAATTAGTAGTGATACTGTATATTCAATAAATAAAATCTTTAGCTACGTATCTTTCCTTTTCATCAATTACAGAGAAATAATAAAGCTACTATTAGAATCAACAATTTTTCAAGAACCCAACTTTATAACCAATTCTAATTGCAAAGAGACAAAATAGTTGCAATTGTTATTGCAAAAGTTGAAGGGAAAACTAGTAGGTATTACTGTGGCTATTGCTGTTTATCGCTCTCTCATTGACGTTTCAAAACGTCTCTGATTGGTTTATCGTGCGAAAAATTGGATGAGAGTTACTGGTATGAGCGATTTTTTTTTATAAGCTGTGTCTAAAAAAATTGCGGATAATGCTGATTGCTACATGGTTGTTAAGGCAATTTCTTCCGGAAAAACGTCTGAAATAAAGAGATAACCCAAAAATTGGTCAAAACGTTGTGGAATCTTATAGCAGCTTTAGGCTAACAGCATACTACCTTTCATTGGATTTCACCAAATAGAATTATCATAAATTAGTAAATCTGCAGATCAGGATCCTCAACGTCAGATCTTAAAGTGATTGCTTTTTAAACTCACATTGCATAATATTCAACATCCTACAATCCGCATTTTAGTTATTTTTTAATAATATATATATTTAGCAACATATAAAATTCTTGAAGGCTTCGAAAATTAGAAGCATTAAATAATACATGGTGTGACAATGATGTTCTGAAATTCTGACGAATTACTTATTCTAGTAATTTTTTAGTTTAAAAAATACATTTGTTCAGGGGGGTCTGCTACCCTGAACCTAACGTAGTCTTATTAAATTTAAATTCATGATTTCCTATTGATTGGGCGAATGGTTATGGTGTATCTTTAATTTCGTTTTACATTTGAATTTTCTTAGGATAAGTAACATGATTAACGATTTTATATTACCGTAATACGCAAATAGCAATATTTCTATAATAGGTAGCTGTAATATCTAGTTTAAATAGATGCTATAAAATTGCGCAAGAAAATCACTTTCTGACATTAAACCAAAGGTATAACACGCTAAATGTCGATAAAAAGTACATTTAAAGGCATATAAATACCCTGTAAGTAATAAAGTGATTCCAATGTTTTGCATGCACAATCGGCGACTTTTTTAAGATAAATATTGATTAAAAAACTGTTTTCGTAGAACTTTTAAATATAAATTTGGTAAAATAAAAATGACGAAATTTCAAGTATAATGAATTCATGTGCTCTAATAAAAAGGGTAATCTGTGAGCGTTGCATTATTTTATTCTATTGTTTTTAATTTTGCAAAGTATTTCTTCTCATATTCTCAGATCTGTTTATCAAAAAATATTTTTATGCCTTTTAACTATACTTCTTTTCACTTTTAAGACGTTAAAACTTTAGTTTTAAAACATCGTAATCTACTCGATAGCAATAACATACAAAAATCACCAAGAACAGGCATATTTGGAGATTTTTAAATCTATTGGATAATCATTCATCATCGTATCCACTGCTAATTGCCTAAATCGCATCGATTTGTTGCTATAAAAATTTATTTGTGATAGTCTTATTAGAATCTACATTAAATTAAAAAAAATTAACTTTACTAACATAGTTAATGTTTGACGCAAAGTTATATTGCACACTAAATTATTAAAGATTAGCTATCTTTCTGTTCCCCTCAGCGAGACTTTCTGCTTAATTTTTTGTAAATGAGATTATTTAAGTGATTTTTGTTCATAGGCTATAAAATACAGTTGCTATTTGTAACTGACAAAATAAAAAAACAAGTGGGTATGTGTGATCACAGATCGCATAGAGGGTTTCGTTTAATATTCCTTTCAAAACACTTTATCCTTTTAAAAATTCTACATTTCGCAACCAGGGGCGCAATCTATTCTAAACAAACCTCTATCGGAACGAAACTCCGTTTTACATACTATCCGTAGATATATTAGTCGAGGGGATTGGGCCCACAGCACCCGAGATAAGTAGGCGCCCCTGGTGGTAAAAAGTGGAACTAAAATATGTAAGGCTATGGTGCATAATATGGTCAAAGGAGTGTCGGCAAAAGTTGGAAAAGTGCTCCCTGAGTGAAAAGGGCGGAGGTTGGAAAAATTGCTTCAAATACACAAGTTAGAACCCGGAGGAGTAAATAATATAAAACTTTTTCACGCCTTCAACCTAATTAGGGGCTCACTTAGAAAGAATTGTTTAAAATACACATTTGGGGGCCCAAAGGGTTAAATGTACGACTTTTTCAAAATTTTATGTTTTGCCGTTTGATGTGAGGTGTTCAGCTATAAGTATGCAAAATTTCATGCCTCCAACCTAATTAGAGGCTCACATAGAAAATTTTTTTTTAAATACACATTTGGGAGCCCAAAGGGTTAAATGTACGACTTTTTCAAAATTTTATGATTTATCATATGATGTGTGGTGTTCAGCTATAAGTATGCAAAATTTCAAGTCTTCAACATGTGTAGTTTCTGAGAACGGACTCTGTGACGGACAGACAGACAGACAGAGGAGCGAGACGAATAGGGTTTCGTCAGACGAACGAAACCCTAAAAAGAAGTACGTATCATGTCCAATATGTAAAATGATAGAACAAAATCAGTTATATTATTGTAAAACATGTATTAAGTTCATTCACCTAATTAAAAAACCCTTATTTGTTAATTTCAGCATCCATAATTTACCATTTAAATACATTAATTAAATGGGCCTTTTTTTTTCAACAAATACAAATTTAGAAACCGTCTGAAATGCCGTAAAAAAGCATTTTTGCGCAAAAAAAAAAAAAAAAAAAAAATGTTCTATATATTCCGAACGAATGAACCAAATTTAAGCAGGAACTATACAGCTAAATCCGGGGACATCACCAACATACCTTCTTAATTTCAATCTAATCGTATGCTTTTTATCTCAGTTATCTCGGAACAGAGAGACTAACTAATTAACTAACTAAGAAACAAACAGACGGAAACCAAAAAATTTCGGGTCTCCACAGTAAGCCTTCACTGACGTTTTGGCAATTACCTTTTTATAGTTTTTCCTTTAATTTTTCCCGCCATTGTATAATCGATATTAAAGACTTGAAATGATGGAAATTTTCATGCCACGAAATAAACAGCAGATTTCTTTCTTTTTTCTTAGACATCATGCAAAAGAAAATAAATAAAATATAAAAATACTTTAAACTTTTAGATTGCTGAAATATTACTAGAATTATTTGAAACAAGAACCTGTTATAGAAAATTTTAGTAACTAAATTCCTGGAATCTATTAATGTAGTTTGATAAAAAACGAACATATGATCTTTGACAAATTACTACACTGCTCAAAACACTTGGGGGAGCACATGGTTTTAACGAAATTACGCAAATATTTACAGCGATAAGTAACGTAAAATAAAACATCCATAATTTAAAGCGTTGTAGAAAACAGATAAAAAAAATTCATATGTAAATTAAAGTTTATGACGTCAAAAACTATAAAAAGGAGATAAGTGCGGAAATCGGGATTTTGCAGAAATGTCTGTTTCATCGTCTCAGTTGTAAAATTCTATTGCTCAGCTTATGTTTTGAGAAAAGGTGGCTTGAAAATGTCACAACAACGTGCTTTGCCGGAATCCATGACTTGGCGTGTTATCAGGACAGTTGAATTTCGGAAACACAACGAAGTGTAGTGGACGCTGTTGGAATCGCAGGAAGTGTCCATGAAAGTCTGTAGAATCGATCCCATGACACATGGAATGGTAGGCATCGACAACTGCAAGGTTGGAAATGTGCTAACACGCAAACAGATGACCAATATATTCTGTTAACAGCTCGTCGTGATGGAACGGGCAATGCTACTCAGTTGCAAACACAGTTGTTCTTGGCCACAGGACGACGGATATAAAACCAAACATTCCGAAATAGAGGTCATCAGGGTGGTCTCTATGCACTTAAGACAATGATCTGTATTCCGTTGACCTCAAGCAACTGTGCGGCCCAAAGAAGGTGGGCAACTGAACATCGAGTTTGGAGGCAACTTTTTTGGAGTCAAATTCTGTTTAAAGACGAGTACCGATTCAGTATGGATGTAACATCTGATGTCTTATGGCATGGAGAGAAAGAGGCACTCAAATTAATCCCACATTCGTTCGTGAAAGATCACATTACAGACGACGTGGGTTAATACTATGGGTTGGAATAAGCATAGGTGGACGTACGGGCCTGCGTATCATTCGGAATGACACTTCGTCGGCCCGAAGTTATACAGACGTGATACTGAGACCTCAAGTCCTACTTTATGTTGCAGCAATTAGTGATTTCCTTTTTTTCCATGCATGATAATGCCAGACCTCATGTAGTTCGTCTTGTGGAAAACATGCTTGAAGCTAAAACAATACAGCGCCAGCGTATGGAATGACCAGTATGCTCTCCTGATCTAAATCCGATCGAACATGTTTGGGACATACTCAGTCAATGCATAGCTGCGAAACCGAGGCCTTCCTTTACTGTCCGGAACTTGTAGATTGCAATTCTTGTGCAGTGGACCAGTATTCCCCAAAATCTTACCGATAACCTTATCGCATCCATAGAAAACAGGTGTGCAGCAGTCTTAGCTATTTGAGGAGACTACAAACCATATTAAAAATCTTGCATAATTTCTAAACAATACTTTTTTTATCATTTATATGAAACCAAATTGTTGCCATCAACCATCTTTTCATGTTCTGTCCATCTTTTCAAAGAATAAAGGCTCCCTTACAAATTTTTTGCGTCTTTTTTTCTGTATTGCGCATTGATACACGTGTACTATCCATTTTATGCCCATACATGGCTGTCTTGCATTGTTCTCTTCACTTTTTTCTTACTGCCCTAATTTTTTTGAGCAGTGTAGCTGGATAAACTTTAGAAATTATCAGAAGATGTTTTACTAATATCATGTGATGTAACATATACGATTTGGTTACGAGGTCCTTGTTTGATGTTTCATCGGAATAATGTTATCTGAAAACCATCTAAATGACCCAGAGTTAGAAAAAAAAAAAAAAAAAAAAAAAACATTTTAGACATCCCAATCATCCCAATCAAAGTCCTAGTTTCAGTTTAATAGGGAGCCTTTGGGTGATATTTGTCGCATTATATCCGTGCAACAAATATTTGTTTTATACGAAATGAAAATTTTCCAACTGGAAAGGAAGCCCAACAAACACAGAACTTACGGGCCACTGATGGGTTCGTTAGCCTTGGCCGCAAGTGTTTGATTAGGGCCCGCTATCATTGGCCGTTACGGCTCCGTCAAAAAAGTGTCACGCCGGACACAATATGGCCACAAGAGAATTGGCCGTAAATACAAGAAGTTGCCCACAAACGCGCCATCAACGGTCAGCCAAAACTGATATTTAACCTCAAACTGGCCACAATTATACATTTAATGGCATTCATGAATAAAAGCTTGCCACAGTTATGCCATTAAGGGTTATTTTTCGTAAAAGTTGGCCACAAGAGAAACACACTTATGCCATCAATGGGCATCATTAACGAATGCAAGCCAGAAGCTAGCCACATTCATACCATCAACGGGCATAATTAACGAATGCAAGCCAGAAGCTGGCCAGAATTTTACTTTTTAAGGCCCTCAGAACAGTTCAGTAAATGAGGTTTTTTTTTTTTTTGGAAGAGGGGGGGGGGGGGGGGGGAGGGAGGGGCAGAGCCAAAAAAATTTTCTTTTAAAAAATATTTTGATAAAATTTAGAATCTAAATAATAGATTTTGTAATTTTTATCTGAAAAAGATTTTAAATATACTACGTAAAATTTGGAACAGGCCTAGGAAATTTTAACATTTCAATTTTTTAAAGTGCTCATAACACCAGCCTGACTTTTATAAATGTTTTATCATATACTTCTATTAAAAACGTTATGGTATTATAAGCACTTCTTATTAAAAGTTAAATATTAATTTAAAAAAAGAGTTATAGAACAAAATGCATTTAGATCCTAAATTTTATCAGAACACTTAAAAAAAAAAAAATCCAATGGAGCATAAATGAGCCTTATCTATTCATCTCCCTTAAACAGAACAAACTTCAACTTAAGGGGACAAGGGACCTTAAAATCCTTAAAAATATTTTTTTTTATATTTTGTAAATTTCACCTAATTATAATTCAAAGGTACATTATATACATTTATCACACAAAAAAAAAAAAAAATTATTTTTATGAAAAAAATGGAATTTTACGCATAGTCTTAGAAATCTTCAAAATGCCCCCTGTGTTCTCCATATCAATGAAAATCCCCAATATTTTTTTATGTAAGTTTGGTTTATATATATAAATGAAATGGGGCATCGAATTTTATATATTTGAATTTAAAAATTAAAAAATTTTTAATTTTTTCGAAAAAATTTCAATTTTTTTTTTTAATTCGTAAAATTCCATTCTTTTTATTAAAATAATTTTTTTTTTTTTTTGTGATAAATGCATATAATGTACCCTTGACTATTATTTAAGATAAAATTTACAAAAAAAAAAAAAAAAAAAAAATAGAAAAATTAAAAAAAATTTCAAAATTTTTAATTTTTTTTTTATTTTTTATATCAAATGTATAAAATTTGATGCTCTAATTTATTTATATATATAAATCAAACTTTTATAAAAAATATTGGGGATTTTCATTGATATGGAACGTGCAGGGGGCATTTTGAAGATTTCTAAGACGATGCGTAAAATTCCATTTTTTTCCCTCAAAAATAATTTTTTTTTGTGATAAATGCATGCCATAATGCAACCTTGAATAATATTTAAGATGAAATTTACAAAAAAAAATTGGAAATTTTTCAATTTTTTTAACCTTTTAATTCAAATATATAAAATTCGATGCTCTATTTTATTTATATATATGAACCAAACTTCATGCAATTTCTTACCTGGATGTTTCTTCCAATTATCCAGCTGGAAAATAAAACAAAATACGAGAATACATTTTAACTTTTGTAATCTGGGAAATTGTTTTTTAACATTTATTGATCATTAGAATTTAACAATTTTTTAAGATAAATTACGTATGTAATTTGGTCATTTAAGTCTATTAAAAAAAGCTACTTTCACATCGTCATTTCTTTAATGTATAATAGAAAAAAAATGCAAGTATTTCTATAACGTAATGCTGCTGTTGTATTCAGTCTTCTTTCCACCACCTCCCTCTTATACACAAAAACACATCCTCGTCATACCTCATTTCATGAACTATGAAACATATTTTCAACATATACTTTTTTTTTTCTTCAAAATATGACTAATTGCCAGAAAGCCAACTGCTACCACTTTTTTTTTGCCTTTTACATTCAAAAAGGCACTTTGATAATTTTCTGAAATATTGATGGCAACGAGCACTAAACACACATGTTTGCCAGTCATGTATTAGTCGTTCATGTTTTCTGAAATGGACTAAAACATTATTCATAATAAGAATATATTTTTACTTTTCTTACTAGAAATTTTGATTGGAATTATAACAGTCTTTATACAACAATGAATCTTTAATGCATTGTGTTCAAGCAGTGTTAATTTATAGTTAACTAGCATATTAGTATGATATATCAGTATATCAGGTCATCAAAAATTAAAAAATATAATTTACATAAATCCACATTTTTATTGAATTATATATTATATATATAAAAAATATATTAATTTTTATTTAACCTCTCGCTTTTATTATAAAACAGAGAGACAGGTTTTCTTAGAAGGAGAAAACTTATAATGCACCACTTTTTTTCTGTTATTTCACATGACTTACCTAAAAGAAAATATATTAAAAAACTCTAGAAACAAATGTCATTTTTTCACAATTTTATTTTTCATAATAAATGTAAAACAAACAAAGTAAAAAAAAAAATATTTTTTATTTGTTTACAAGTTGATCAAGTCACAAACATTTTACATGAAAAATTATTCCTGTTATAATTATGCTATTTGTCCATAAAAGTTGGTAAAGAAGAAAATTCACAGCCATCTTCTTAGAGAAAATTTTTATTTCCAGATTTTTATAATTCTTCTGTAACAAAAAACAAAAAAAAATTAGTTTTGCAGAAAAAACTTCAAATGTTTTAAAAAATCAAATTACAGAGATACAATTAAAGTTGTTTATTATCAAAACAAGCCATTAGGTTAGCATCAAAGAATATAATATCCAGGAATATACCACCAAATGACATGCAAATGATGAATAAGACAGATGACAAAACATAGTTGTGAATCTAAACTACAGCAATCCCTAAACGTTTGCGGAAACGTCTGCGAATGTTGAGACTATATTCCTGTGCATAAAAGGGGGTTAGGTATTATGATTTTTTTAAATAGAAAAAGCAACTGAAACACAAAAATATATTTATTAAAGATTAAAAAGTATATGCTGTAAATAAATTTGAATTATAAACATATTGTACAAAGTTTTGTTGCTAGTTCATGGCTGAAAATATTTTTTGATATACGATTGTTTGGAAGAACAGAGCTTTGGTTTATGAATTTCCATATAGTTGGTTTTATTATATAGTTGGTATCGTTCCATATAGTTGGTTATATGTATCGAGTTGTGTATGTATATAGTATATAGTATATATGTATATAGTTGGTTATATGTAACTATGTAATCGAGCTGTTTTTTACGGTTTTTTTTGCAAACGCAGTAAATCTTTCAGGAAATAGTGTAAAAATGGGCGTTTTGAAACGAATTTCAACGCGAAAGAAGATATTCCACTAAAGAAAGGATGAAAAACGTGTTTGTCACGTGATCAAAATCGCTTATAACTCGATAGATAATTTATGTATCAAAAAATGTAAAACACAGCTCGATTTCAAACCGCTTCCATTGTCAGGCTTTGCAATTTTTCCGTTAAAAAATGAATTTGTAAATGTGTCAAAACGTTTTGCGCTTGTTGAGCAGAGCAGTTGAGAATAGCCTTAAACAATCACGAAAATTTCTAATTAAAGAAACTAAATATTACTTTTCTTTTTTACTGGTGCCTAAAACAAATTCTGTATGCTCTTTTTGAGGGTGCATATATGCACCCGTGGTTCTGAACGGGTTAATGTGGCCCGCGGCTTAGTATATAATGCTTAATTTGGCCCGTGGCGGTAAACGAGTTTGACATGCCTGAATTACAGATTAAATAATGTGATAATAAGCTGAAGTATAAAAAAATCGTTTTTAAAAAAAGTGGTGGGAATCAAGCAATCTGAATTTTTAAAAAGTAGCCCACTAGAACACAAAAATAGCATTCCCTGTGGAATTGTATAGAATATGTGAAATGCGATATGAGCGTTGCCAGCGGCTGGATGGTTAAATAACAATTCCATTATTCTATTATATAGCGATCGGCTTCATAATTATTTCTGAATATTCAATATCTTATACCAGAAAAATAAAATGAGAAATACCTGTGGCCAATCTGAACCGAGTAGGTATTGTGAATATGCATGCTACTGCACACACACAGCAAAATCTTAAAAAAAAAAAAAAATCTCTAAGCAGGTCCCTACTGTCTATGGTACCATACAGCAGGCGTGCTGCACACACACTGCAAAGTTTTACAGGGGAAAAAAAAAATCTGGAAATTGAAAAAAAAAAAAAAAATATTTACTTATATGAATATATGTAGTAATAAAAGGTATTCAGGGCTTGAAATTCAATTTTTCATAGGAAGGGAGTCTCCCTACCAACATTTATAAATGGAGGGAGTTGAGCTATTTGGGAGGGAGAAAAAAATATGAAACCCACTGTTATTTTACGTGCTTTTTAAAGATTTGCATTAATTATTTTGTCATGTCTGTATTAATGCAGGCAGGACAGAATACCATTGAAGCAATTTAAATCAACAACTCAGAATAATGATGCAAACTGTTTTTTATTTTAAAAAGTAAGAAAGCAGGAGTGATTCTGAGTAAAAAAAAAAAATTCTGAAACTGACAGCAAATTTTCTGAAAGGTTACAACAGAGGGGATGAGGGGGGGGAATCACTCCCACCACTAGCTATGACTTTTTTCGTGCCCCTTTGACGAAATTTGCCGTTATTTCGTGATCTTTTGACAAAACTTGCCGTTTTCTGCGATCATTTGACGAAATTCTTGTTTTTTGCACGATTCTTTGACGAAATTCAATTTGCGGGTTTTTTTTCGTTTGGATGAAATTCACGATTCTTTGATGAAATGCGTGTTTTTTCGCGATACTTTGACGAAAAGCGTGTTTTTTTGCGATACTTTGACAAAATTCGTACTTTTTTTGCGATGCTATGATGATATTCGTGATTTTTTTCTCAGCGGCCGTTTGGCTAAACACTAAATTCGTGTTTATTCCGCGATCCTTTGACAAAATTAGCTTTTTTCCCGCGATCCTTTGACGAAATTAGTTTTTTCCGCGATCCTTTGACGAAATTAGTTTTTTCTGCGATCCTTTGACGAAATTCTCTTTTTTCGCGAGCCTTTGCCGAAACTCGCATTTTTTCCGTGTTCCTTTGCCGAAATTTATGATTTTTTTTGCTATACTTTGATGTAATTTGCATTTTTTTGCGATCCTTTGATGAATTTCAAGTTTTTTATCCCGCAATCTGACAAAATACACGTTTTTCCGCGATCCTTTGACAAAATTTGTTTTATTCGCAATCCTTTGTGACAAAATTGGCGATTTTTTCCTCGAACAATTGACAAAATTGATTTTTTCGGCGATCATTTGTCGAAATTGACGATATTATTCTGTTGAACTGATGACCAATTTTTCACAAGTTTCAGAACCTAATGCCTTAAATTTTTGGAAAATTCGTAACGCGGATTTTCGTATTTCGGAAAATTAGTTCGTGTTTCGGAAATTTCGTTCACCCCTGAATTCGCCACTTGGTTGCGGAAAAAAATTAATGAAATTTGTCTGTCGGTCGCATCAAAAATTCGTGAGTTTCAACGATCTTTCGCAGTTAAAAAAAAAAAAAACGCAAAATGTGTCAATTAGTCACGTGAAAATATCAGGAAATTTGCAAGGCGTTCGTGGGAGTTAATCGTAATTTCAAAATGCAAAATTTTCAGGAAAAGGGTGACATTTTTTGGAAGACAGTCTCCCGCCCGCGATATTATTTTGGGCGGGATTTCAAAATTTTGGGCGCGAATCCCGCCCTGGTTATTGAATAATAATGAGTAAAACAGAATAAAAAATTAAATATACCTTTAAATAAATTTTATTGCATGTGACAGTTTTAGGATTCTTAAAAATATTTTTGGGTTTGGTAAATTCTAAAACAACTTTCTACACAGAGACCCAAAGTTTTTTTCAGCTTTTAACTGTGCAACGGAATTTTCTGCCACAAAATAAAATTATGAAATAAAGCCTTTAGAGAAAATAGTGTTTGTGGTTGAAAGCAGTGTAGTGTTTATTTCAAAATAAAGACAAAATGAAAATTTTTATGCCTTTAAATGTCAAATATAGCAAAATATTAACAAAGAAAACAAATGGAAAAAAAAAAACCACATAAAAAGCATTCAAAATTCATATGCTTGCTGTATGTGTTTGTGTTAAAGAAGTTTTTACTTTTTATAATTCATGGATCTAAAGCAGAACTAAATGATACACTCAGGATTGATAAATTCTAATATATAAGATTCAACTAAACTAATTAGTTTTAAATCAGAGATAAAAATAACTTGATTATATCTACCACCAATATAACATAACAAAAACTCATATAAAGTTCACACAGATGAAGTGACAGACTAAATCGGGATTCACAACCTTTTTTCATCATTTGACAATACTAAATAGTCCCTCTCCCTCATAATAAGTATTTATTTTTATTGCAAACGACTAAAAAGTAATTCATAGTATTAAGGGGGGGGGGGAGGGAAATGAAGCATGAAGCTTGAGAGAAACTTTGCAAAAGAGAGTTAAGAATAAGTATTCTAATTGTACAAGTGTAAAAAATGGTCTAAATGTGTAAATTTAAGTTTGTCAAACATGTTAAAGAGCCCCAAAGTTCGCAAATAACGTACAATAATACAGTTTTAGATGCAAAAAATTCAATTTACATTACAAATACAGCAAATTAACAGATATTTACCTTTGCTTGAATGCCAAAATGAACAGAGTTAAGGTGCACAACTGTCTCCTTGAATTGATGTAACATCACTACACTCCCCTGAAACTCATGAAAATAAATAATTTAAATAGGTTGTAATATTAAGTATTTATCATATTCAACTAGAATTTTTTTAAATATATAATTGAGCACTTAAATGATACCAGTGAATTGGTTTTTTTAATTCTTTTGGATTTGAGAACAGCCTTAAATATAACAGGAGTCGACGCAGGTTTTTATTCTTGGGGCCCATTTTCTGAAAAGTAAGTGATTTTTGATTAACATTTTGTACCTAAAGTTGACACCCAGTTACTCAAATTCGAAATAAGAATTTATTAACAAAAACTTCTTTAAATCCTCTTGCTAAAGTTCGTTTTTCGTGACATGGTTTTATTTACAAATTACACATTTTAAAATAGTTTTTATGAAAATGAATGTTACAAAGGGAGCCTATTTTATTAAAAGGAATTTTGTGAAGTGGCCTGTTTTATTAAGTTCATTTTTGTAATGGGGCCCGTTATAAAATTTATTTTCTGCACAAATAATCTGCACAACCTTTGGTCCCAGCTTGTGCGGATTAGTGTTGATTCTAAGTCGCTTTAGCAGGGCGCAGCGCCCGGCGGCTCTTTTAAACCCTTCTGATGCGCCTGGCTGCCCTTTTTACATTTCCTATGTGTCCCGTGGCAATTCAATTGATCTTGAGAAAATATCGCAAATACTAGGGTTCTAAACAAACCGGTTCAAAATATTTTTAGTGAACAAGGTACAAGTGTGCCCTTTTTGAAAAAAATAGGCCCTTTTTTTAGAATAGTATTCCCTTTTTGAAAAGATGTACCCTTTTTTAGAATAGTGTTCCCTTTTTTAAAAAATTCCACCTGGCGGCCCTTTTTTTCTATAGTCAACACTATGGATTAATGAACTTTGCATGTATATCAAATTTCAATGCATATATTATTCTTTAAATATATAATTTCTTTTATAAATGAGCTTTTATGGGATAATATATTACATTATTAGATTTCATATTTATATTATATTACACTAAATATGGTAACAAAATGTTCTTCAGAAAAAACAAAATTACTCATAATCCACACAATATTCTATTAATCTGGAGAACGTTTGGTCCCAACTAGTACAGATTAAAAACTTGTAAAGATATTTGCCTGTAGTACTTAAATTATAATACGACAATTTCCAAATAACTCTTGCATTACTTTAATAAATTCCAGAAATTTCATATTAAATAAAGCCAATATTACTATATGGTAAAATGATTCTCAAAGAAACAAACAAGATCTGTGTAACTACCCAAACAAGATCTGTGTAACTACCCAGACAAGATCTGTGTAACTACCTAGTGAAACACTCTGTATACTTAAAATAAAGTTAATCTTACTGACATATTGGCAAAGCAATTATTCTGTGTGCATGAAACCTGAAGACATTAATATTCAAGTAGTACAAATTATTTTGGTCTGTTTTATTGTGTTCAAATATGCATTTATTTCAAAACAAAATGAATGAACAGATTAATCAAAGTATTGCTTATCGCTGGCTACTACTTTTTGCTACCTCTGAGGCAATTTTTTAATTCCATTTCAAAAAAATAACTTCAATACCTTCTTCTTCTAATTCAGCAGCTTTTCTAATATTTTCCCATTTCTCATAAGGCTTTTATTTTTTTTTTTCCTATTTATCTTGCCAGTCTTTTCATTTACTACCTTTTTTCTTCTATTTTGGGCTTATTTTCCAAATCTAATTTGTATCGTTTACAGTTACTTTGCACACAAGAAAGAAGTTTTTAGTTAATATCTATATATAGTATCAACAGCTCCTGATTTTATGACAGTATAATAAACATGTCTCTGGTTAACTACAGGGTTCTCAGCAAAACATGTCTGCCAATTTGCCTGGTCAGATCTCAAAAAATTCGATGACCAAACGGGCTTACAACAAAATTAGCTATTTATTTCCGCAATCATTTGACAAAATTAGCAATTGTTTTGCAGTCATTTGACGAATGTCACACTTTTTTTTCCCAAGAACACCCCGCTTTATTTTTGTCTTCCATGACTTTTCAGAAAATATTTGTAAAATCCCTGATTTTTCTTATATATTTTAAAATTTCCCCAATTACTTTCCAGATTTTCCATGTTGCTTTGAACTTGCATTAAAAAAATTGCTACCATAGTAAAAAATGACTTAATTCGGGTTTCCAGCAATATATGTCTGGCAATTTCCATAATTTTCTTTGACCAAATCTTTTAAACTTAGGGGGAACTCGGATATAATTTCAAAATAAAATTGCAGAACTACTGTTTGAGGCCACATTACATTTTTTTTTGGTGGGGGGGGGGGGAGGGGGGGATTAATAAGTAAACATTTAAGACAGAACATTTTAACATTTATTTTTAACAACTTCTGTAACTTAATTGTTTTTATTTAAATGGGGAGATATTAAACCCTATGAGCCCCTCTTTTCCTTATGCCCTAACAATATTCTCCGCTTTCTGATTTATTTTATTGATTGCCATATTATAAAATATGCAAGGCAAAGTAAAAAAAAAATTAATTTGATTAAAATAACGAAAATTTTATTAATCACACAAAATTAATTAAAAGCAGCTATTTATAAAAAAATTGGTTGGTGTTATTACATTCTGGTAAGTGCAAATTAAAAATTAAATTTCATTACTTAGGTTTTGAGTTAAGTCAAAAGATTTTTATGAACGTATGAACATTACTGAAATTGCATTTTCAGCAATGTCTGCACGGCGATGGGGTGTCCATTACTGGAAATTGACCAATTGCACATGGGTCATAAAATCTTAACAATAAATGAAATTTTCTAAATGGCCATTAGCATAGTATAAAATTCAAAGTTTTCTATTACTACCAGGGTTTGCAAAGCTGGACCCAGTCGGAAAATTCCCTGTGGGTTTTTTCAGACTGGGCCCCACTTGAAAAAGCCCACCAAAAAAACTAAAATGTGGATTTTTTCAATTTTTAGCAATATTTAAAATTTTAAACAACATATTACATTTAATGAATTTATGTCATTTCAGGTAATTTTGAAAAAAAAAAATAATACATAAAAGCCATTACATAAACAACTGAAGTAAAAAAAAAATGTATTTTAGCACATTAAAATATTTGGCAGAATCCCAAAACAGGCGAGACACCCCCATTTGGCGACTTTTCTGACAAGCGCCAAACACCCCACATACGCCAACCTAAAAAGTAACGTGATTGGTCCACTTTCCTCAATGCTTCCATTCCAGACTGTTTTTTACTACGTCATCACCTGGACTCATAGGAAATACAACATTTATAAATAACGACGTACATTAGAAAACAAAGGAAAGCTGATTTTTATGAGATTCAAAATAAAACAAATGATTTAAACAAAATTTGTTGAAAAAATGTGAAATTTTTAAAGTACCTTTCCAAATCAGAGTAACGATTTAATGATTAAAATTTTCATTTCTCAACAACTTTCAGAAAAAATCATGGCATCATTTAATATTTTAAAGTACATGCCTATATCAGAGTAAACATTGAACAAATCATTTCTAATTTACGGAACTTTGAACGCTTTGCGTTCATAAAAAAAATAATATCACTGAATACAGCAGTTCTCGCTCTCTAGCAATCAGATAACTCGTTAAAGTGGTAATCAGTAATCGTGTATGAACACTTACGCGTTCATTAACCGAAAAAAAAAAAAAAAAACATCACCGGATTCAGCAGTCTCAAAATACTGCAGTTCTCGCTCTGTAGCAATCTCAAAATGTACAAAACTCATTAAGCGGCAATCAGTAATCGTGTATGAACGCTTACGCATTCATTAACCTGAAAAAAAAAACATCACTGGATTTAGCATTTCTCGCTGTGTAGCAATCTCAAAATTCAGCAGTTCTCGCTAGTCTGTAGCAATCTCAAAATGTACAAAACTCATAAGGACAGCATACATGAGAAATATACAATAAACGGCTAATATAAAACGTTACAACAAAAAGTGCATAAAATTATTAACATACCTTAACAGACATCTCCTTTCTTGAAAACCAACTCTAAAAAATGTTGAATTGCCATAATTTCGTAAATTTTTAATCAAACTTCATTTAACTTCCCAGCAAAAAAAAAAAAATGAACAAATACTCACAATTTCAAATTAAACTACACAGGTACTTTAACTTTCAAATTTTACAACTAAAAACAGCAAAAAAAAAAAAAAAATAAATATTAACAACAACAAACTTTTGACTTGCCGACATTCTATTTTTACAAATGCAGAGTTCAGTTGCCTAAACACCGCTGAGCTAACTGTGAATAATAGTTTTCATGAAGGCGTAACCATCCAATACACAACAAATGAACCAATCCCAATTCAAGATCAGACCACTGTAGGTGTGGAAAGAATTTACGAAACGAACTGGTAACAAGAAAAATCCATTTATCGGCTCGCCAAATTGAACGCTGGCAAGTGTCTAGGCTGTTTTGGGATTCAGCCAAATATTTTACTAATATAGAACATAGTACACAGGCAACATACAAGACATTACATAATTATAGGTACAAGCATATAAGAATGTCTTTTTCTTTACAGCATAAAAAATTCAAATAAACTTCATGAAAGTAAAACTTCTAACTACAAAATCATTTTTTTTTTTAACTATCTTCATATAAAAAAAGAAAATTACAAATTTAAGACTTTACATGTAATGAGTTGTAAACTTTTACTAATTTCATTGCTTTTTGGACTCTGAGATGGATTTGAATTCTGAAGCAATCATAAGCTTAAAAATAAAAACAAAAAATAAGAGATTCTTTTTGTATTTTATTCCATTATGCTTGTTTATTTATTTATTTTTTTATGCATTTGTAAAAAACATAGGTATACTACTTAGTTATCCCGTCGACCAATTTAGCCAAATTACATAAATTGAGATAATTTTTATTTTTATATAACAAAATAACAAATAAATTATCATAACATTAACAGAAATACAAATAAAATGTCAAAATAAAAATCACTTGATGACGTAAGCTCGTGTAACTTGCTTAAAGTCAAGTGAATGTGACATTTACGATCAACCATTATTGCCATTTAATCTTACAGTTTGGCAATAGATTTTTGGTCGACGGGTTGGGTTGGGTTGATTTTTGACAGCCAATTATCTACACGAGGGATATAGGCCCGGGGGTCTTTCTAAGGGAACCTAATCCGTATTAACGCATGGAAGATCCACGGCTCGAAGAAAACCACGAAAACTCCGAACGATTAGGCCGACGGGCGCGATTGGGATCGAACCCAGCACTTCCCGTCTACCAGCTTCGAGAGCAGAACCTCTCGGCCACTGGTGGGGCTTTTGGTCGACGGGATACCAAGTAGTACCAAAAAATATATATACAGAAAGAATTGGTTTAAAGAGTTAGTGAGAATCCATACTACATACAATAGAGTACATTAGATAATATGTATTTTTTACTCCTTTTCTTCCTACTTATAGCTATATTTTAAATTTTAACAATCTATTCATTATTTGATTTTCAAAGCAAATTTTGTAGGTGGAGCAAATTAACAATTTATATTTTATTTTATGTTAAAAACTAATTTGTGAGAAACACTGACATTCAATCAATTTATAGAATTTATAATTTGTAAAATAGCATTACAATTAAACTGTATAAGGGAACAATATATTTTTTTGCTGATATATATAATATGTATAACGAATATAGTATACAATAATGTAATATCATATATATATTACACTTTTGATAAAACCCATGTGGGTTGGATTTTTCAAAAAAAAAAAAAAAAAAAAAAAAAAAAAAAACGAGTTTTTGCGAACTCTGATTACCAAAGCAAAATCATGCAAATTTTACACGAAAATAACGAATTATAAATATGTCAAAATGAATTAAACTCTTAGTATATTCATTAAGACTTTCACTGAAAAACAGTGGAACTTTGAAACATTATTTTTTGCTCCCCGATTAGTTTAAGAGTGTGAACAATATGCCTGGTTATAAAACATGCAAGAGGGAGTTATGAAAAACAATAAAAGCTAATTTTTTATCAACCAAAAACATTCAAGGATGCCCACCTACCCTATATAATTACATACTATACAAAGTTAACAACTTATTAACAGCATATTCGGGGACAGATTTAAGATCAATACGAAACTAAACTAAGGTTGCTGGTTTGTTTTTTAATGCAGAACCACATGGCATAGATCACCGTATGCCGCCGGCATACGGGCTGTGGGTATGCGAATTTTCATATTTCTTTAGCTTAACCTTAAATCTGTCCCTGAGAATGATGAGAACTAATTTTAACTAATTCTAATAAACTGATTGAAATGATATATAAAAAATAATCTTACCTAATTTGTAAATCCAAGGCGATTCACGATGGCGAAAAAGAACAAGAAGAGTGCACGTTGTCGATTCAATCGTTCAATTCTGTAAACACGCCAAAAAAATCCCTAAAAGTCCTCAGAAAAGGAAAATCCTACACTTTTTTAAAAACTATCTTTTAATAGAAATATTTTTCAGTATATTTATAACTTAAAAATTTCTCATACAATATTGAAATAATTTTTAAAATGCTAGTTTTGAAATGTTGTTTATTTTAAAAGTTGAAAATATTTTAAATGCATCTACGAAAATCCCCAGTTGGAAAAAAACAAAGGAAACGCGTCAGAAAAGGGAAATTTTCATTTCGTCTTTCCCTAGCTGTATTTCCCTGCAAGGAGAGGCGCAAAGCCACTTTGGCAAAGCAATGAAGTGTGTTGTTTGAGTGTGGGGGTGGGGGAGGATTGAGGCTGTACATTTGCTATATATTTTTATTTTAATCTAAATTTTGTTAATGTTTGAGGGTTTTGAAACATGTAAAATAACTTATTTTTTGCGACTGACAAAAAGTAGTCAAAGTCACTTTGAGAGCAAAATAACAATAATAATAATAGTAGGTGTTGATTATTCTCTGATCATACAGAAAAATTTGAAACAAGCATGCATATTTACACATAGACAACCTTAATAGCAATGTTTACTTTTTTCTTGCCCTCGCAACACCCCTCCCCCCCCCCCCTAAAATCAATAAGGATTTCATGGAACATTTATGAAACACTAACAATAAATTTAACAAAGTTTTGTTTTTGTTTTATGCTCTTTTTATTAGGAATTTAAGGTGTGCTGTATATATTTTTTAAGCATTTTGATTAAAAAAAAAAATAAATAAATATTTTATTTATTTATTTATTTTGTCACATTTTAGTTTATAATTTTTCTAAATTTTGTTTTGAGTATTGTACTTTAGACTAAAAATGCCTCATATGATACTGAATAGAATTTATATTGAGGCTGTACATTTGCTATATATTTTTATTTTAATCTCAATTTTGTTTATTTTTGAGGGTTTTGAAACATGTAAAAGAACTTATTTTTTGCAACCGACAAAAAGTAGTCTAAGACACTTTGAGAGCAAAATAATAATAATAGTAGGCGTTCATTATTCTCTGATCATACAGAAAAATTCAAAACAAGCATGCATATTTACACATATACAACCTTAATAGCAATGGTTACTTTTTTCTTGGCCTTACAACCCCCCCCTCCCCCCCCATTAAAATCCATAAGGATTTCATGGAACATTTATGAAACACTTTAACAAAAAAATTAACAAAGTTTTTGTTTTATGCTCTTTTTATTGGGAATTTAAGGTGTGCTGTATATATATTTTAAGCATTTTGATTCAAAAAACATTGTATTTTATTCATTTATTCACATTTTAGTTTATAATTTTTCTAAATTTTGTTTTCAGTATTGTACTTTAGACTAAAAATGTCTCATATTATACTGAATAGAATTTTAGCAACCCAAGGTTTATTTACATTTAAAAATTTATTTTGGCAAAACAAAAATTGTTTCAGATGTATATTCTATTAATTAGTTGTCTGTTTGTTTTGGCTATAAGATCAATAGAAATTGAAAAATAATACATTCATTGTTTTTAGTGTGGCCATAAAAAATGTAGCACATTTTGAGGACTTTTTTATATATAAAAATATTTTAAAACTAAATAAAAATGTGTAATTTGTTTTACTGCTTTAAATATAAATCTCGCAACGTATTTATATATTTACTATAAGCCAGATTTAAAATAATTAAGTTTACTTTTTAAAAAATGAAGAAAAAATACATTTTCTCTCTTTAATTAAATATTCGGGTTAGTTGATAATAGCCCTCTACTTTCTAGACAATGACGGGCCATTACATTTTTTCCAGAAACCGCCCCTTAAGAGTTGCCGGGCAAAGTAAATGCAACCGTTCTCTCAACGCTGAAACATTAGCGGTCCGCCCATAGCTGCCGCAACTAGCGGCGGCTCATTTACGGTACAACACTGTTTGGTTACAAATGGCCTTAACTCCTTTTGGCCGCTATATATACGTCATTCGGCCCTAAGTCGAGTGTTTGTTGGGAGGTCTCCATAAGCCCATACTCAGAAATATTTGGAAAAATTACAGAATATAGGATATACACTATATGGCCATTAATCACCGGGCACTTTCAACTTTAGACATATTGTCGAATATTTAAAGATATACTTGTTGGATTTCCCCGGAACTTCACAATTATGAAGAATATGTTTGACTTCGCATTTATCAATGGCGATTTGACCAACAAGACAATTTGAGGGCCAGCAAAAAATCACAGAAAAATAAAAATATTTTGGGACACACTGTAAAATAATATGCATGAAATGATCTATCGCTATAGATTACGAATATGTAGATATTGTACAATATGTGTATTCACTTGTGTAAGAAAAGCACATATATTCATGGAGATAGTCGATTTTTTTTTAAAGTTCAAAAAATTCCGGCATGGTTTCCGCTTGTACAGAATATTTTTCCAAATTTCACGACAGTTTCTGGAAATTTGACAAACTGTAGTAGAAATAATATAGTGCAATTGGAATGTATTAAATATTTGATGAAATATGAGCAGTTGTATGAAATATTTTTTATCTGCGCATGTGCGCACGATAAAAAAATATTTATTTTTCATGATTTAGTAGTCGACTCTATGGAGCAAATTATAATAAAAAGCCGATCAAATACTGTGAAAATTCAGAAAGATATCGGCAATAGAGTGAGCCGATTTCTAGTTGCTTTCTAAAGGCTGCTGAATGATAAGGGATTTTTCACAAATTGCCAAGTCTGTTTTCACATACTTTCTCACATATTCCATAGGTTTATAGGCTTGGTTTACTGTGGGAGTTGATAAAACCCATTTTATGCACCTTCTAGATGAACTGTCTCCTTTTTTTTAGGATTCCGTATTTAAGGAGTAACAAGTTGGAAATTGCTCGTCAAACGTGGCAAATGAGGCGCTTTCGTACTATAACTAATTTTATAATTATTTTTACACCCCATATTGTACTGAATGTATAATTTTTTGAACTTCATAAAGTGCATAGTCTGTAGCATCATTAAAATGCACTTGAATAACTTTTTTCCCATTCCCCGTAATGTAACGGAACACTTTTGACTGTTCCTGTAATTAAACTATACATCCGATTTTCCTAAAATTGGAAATGGCTCGACAAAATTTTGCAACAGTTATATATTTAAAATTTCGGACCATTCGGAAGGCTGTAACATCATTAAAATGCACTTGCAATAATTTTTCCCAATGACCGTAATGTAAAGAAAAACTTTTGACTATCCCTGTAATTAAACTATACATCCGATTTTCATAAAATTTGAAATGGCTCGACAAAATTTTGCAACAATCACATATTTAAAATTTCAGACCATTCGGTTGGATAGTTTTTGCTCTGTTATATGCGGACAGACAGACAGACAGACAGACGGACGGACGGATGGACGGACTGAACGACGACTATAGGTGCTACGTATTTATATAACTACGAACGCACCTAAAAACGGAACCATTATAAAATCACTCCTGTGTCTGTCTCAGTCATTTTACTCGTAAGCTATGGAACATGGAAAATTCAAATTGGGATATGTAATAAAGACTATTGACCCACATATTTACAGATTATTGAACATTCCTCATTATATTTAGGAAAAATGTACAGGGGCTAATTATGTTATTTGAAAAAAAAATCTTTTCTTTGTATACCGGAGGGGGGATATCCTGTGACAGCTTTCGTAATGCTGAACTCAAAAATACATTTCTTTTAATTTTAGGTATTATATTTTAGGAGATATCGTCGAAAATGTAGTGCAAAAATATGTGCCCTCCTCATCTATTGCCGAATCTACTGAAACTAAAATTATGAAAACGTAGAGGTAGTAGGCGTTACTTTAAACCTTGCAGGAAAATTATAGCAATTACCCTAGGTCACATAGTTTTTGGAAAAAGCGCATTTTTCCGTTACACACAGATTTCGATTAATGGCCGTTGAGCAAAGGTATTGAGGAGTACTGGAGGTTCCTATCGTAACAGAAGTATAAAAGCTTTGTTGATAATGATTTTCGAGAAAATTTTTCGGTAATTAGACGAGATATTAACCCTTAAAGACACGGACGGTTTGGACATACATAATGACAAAGGCGGCCTACTCTATTTACTATAGGCTTTTAAAGCCTGGATAATAACTCTCAATGATATATTTGTGTAATGGAATGCCCAGTAGCAGTATAAAAGCAATACACGTCCAATTGTTAAAATCAGACATTGTTAATCAGAATTAATCACCTAAATACTCTTGGATTCGCGACCAGTTTGCATTGAGTGGATTTCTCTATATGCCTCCAGTATCTTGAAAAGTTAATTAGAAACGAACTTGGAAAAACGCGGCACGGACCAAGGCGGCGTTGCAACTTTGGGACCTACTTTCGAAGCGCGCTTAGCACAATCCCAAGTTTGAACTTTAAAGAAAGGTTTTGTTGTAGCTACACTGTAAAATGAAGGATTATTACTACGCTGAATTTAGTTTTATGAAATGCCAAATGAAGTTTAAATGTGCACTATTTTTATTCAATACCAAAATATATTCACTATAAACGGATTAGGATAAAATTAAAAAAAGAGTTATACAGAATAGTAATAGTTGATGTTATTTAGTCTTCGTTCTCTTTGAACTTTTATGGTATACCCATTCATACTTTTCTAGTATATACAGCTATACCCAACCCTACGATGTATAGTTTTTTACAAAGTCTTATTATTCTTTTAGCAACAATTTCTTTAATAATATAGTTAATAATTCATATATTTATTGTACGGAACTCCTTGAGCGCGAGTAATACTCGCACTTGCTTGTCTATTCAAAATGGAGTTGGTCTACTATGGTTGAGGGGCACCTCATATAGTTCTCTCTTTATCAAGCACCATTCATCATAAGCCTACTGGAACATTTTCAACGATTCGGCACACAAAATCTTTTTTGAAACACAAAATTTGAGGCAAAATCTTTGTTCAACTAATTTTTCCATTGCAAAAATCACAAAGCACTCATAAGAAGGTCTGAAAAAACAGCTGCTTTCAACACACTAAGTCGCAGATGACGCTCGAACTTCCCGTTATAAATCAGTACAGTGGTCTCAAATTACAGAAAAAAATGGTGTGATATGCTTTGTGCATGTCTTTTAAGTGATAAAGTCCTAATATTTTTTACACAGAATGTATTTCAGATACAGAACTTCGAAATTTAGTCTCTTCCATGAAAAAAGCAGAGCGATTGAGATCGTTAGAAAAAATGGAGAACTGATTTCATATTAATTTACATAAAACTCTTATTAACAAACAATTGGCCTTGTAACTAAAGAGTGGAAAACTTGAAAAATACCGGTTATCGGACCTTTATGTTTTTAAAACTACTGATTCATGACCTTTTAAGTTATACCAATTTTACCTTCCTACTCAGTATAAAAGTTTGAAGATTTTCCCATCTGGGAAAGGATGATGACGTATATTCAATAGTACCAACGCTTATGGGAAAAACAAAAATCACAAAACAATCTTCTTGATGGAAACAAAGCAGCCTATATTGAAAGATTTGCCACATCCTGAACAGTTAAAAGAACTTGTGCATGGGATTACTCAAAATCCTAAATAGGTGTTAACAATGTAATATTGACCCCCTATTCACAAGAAAAACATTTTTACAAAAAGAAATATTATCATTTCATATTTATGAATCATTTGAATCTGTCAAGGAGGGCTATATAGGAAATCTCTAAATACTAGTAAAAATAGGTATAGATACAGTAGATAATACAACAGCTACTATGAATCATCTCGACAAAGCAAGGCTGATAAAAGCAAAACATGCTTATTGCCTGTAGACAAAAGCAGGAACGATAACAAAAAATATAAATAAATAAATAAAATTTAAAAGAAAGATAGAAGATTATATTCAAAACAATTCAGAAAATTTAATATAGTTTCTGGTGAATAAAAAAAAAAAGTGTAATTGTTTGCTAAAATTATGTCTATCACAAAATGCGATTTTTTACTAAAATCATGTTTTTCTCAAAATGCGATTTTTCACTATTTTATGTATATTTTCTCAAAAAACTTATTGATAAAATAAATTTTTGTGATATCTTCCGTCCTAACTTAAGTAGTCACCAAAATGAGACTTTTGCATTTTTTGTAATACTTAACGTTTTGCAATTTTTTTGTAACTTCAAAAACTGAAATTTTCTGCATTTTAAAAATGTCTTCCATTGTAGTTAAAAAAAAAAAAAAAAGAATTCCGAGAAGTTATTGTAAAAAAGTCAGTTTCAGTTTCAGTGCAATACGGGGTGCCCACTAAATGACTGACCCATTTTGAACCTATATAATTAAAACAATGGTTTCAGAAAAAAATGCTCCGTTTGCTGCATTGTGAGTAGAAAAGCAATAGATTTTAAAAAATACATTGTGTTAGAATAGTTCCAGATCTCGCCACTAGGGGCACTGGCGACTAAAAGTCTAAATAAAATTACTTTCAATATAGACGCCTTTTGCAGTAATAATATGGCGTAGTCTCAAAACAAAATTTCCACATACGCGTGACAATGTCTTAGTTGAAATGGACTGACATGCATTACAGGTGTAATGTTCAATGTCGGCAAGAGTTTGTCTGGTACACCTCCTCTTTCAAGTGCCTCCAATGAAAGAAATCACAAGGATTTAAATCAGGGAAATAGGGGGGGGGGGAGTGTATGCCTATTTTTGTACGGTTCATGAAGTGTAGAGCAATGACACGATCATCAAAATGTCCCTGCAGGAAACGAAATTTTTCGACCATTCGATAGTATCTGGCACCATCTTGCATAAACCACGATGAACAGTGAGAATCTTCCAAGGCATTGTGTATGGCCAGTAAATCATGTAGAACGTCAAGATATCATGCTGCAGTTATTGTAAGATATATAAAAAATGGCCTAATGCAAGGATGTAGTGGAGGATATACGGTGTATATATATATACACCGTATACCTTCTGGATTTTTTTAAGAAAACCGTATACCCTCTGTTTCTCAAAAAGCTACAGTATACACTGTAGGGTATACTCTCTGACTTGAGCGTATGCCCTCTGCTTTTTTAGACTACACCAGTGGCCCAATGATTCATTTCGAGACTATTGCGGTCATACCATGACTTTTGGCAAATGTGATGATGTTTGTACAGAAATATGGTTGTTTTCCTTTCCCCAAAATTGCCAGTTTTGTTTATTCACAGCATTGTCGAGGTAAAAATGGGCTTCGTCGGCAAACCAAATGGATCCCACATGAATCTCGCGTTCATCAATCTTTTGAAGCAAACAGTTGGTGAAGAGCTCTCTGTTTGAATGCCGGTGCAAACATTGAGAGGTTGACTAGCTTGAATCTTGTATGGAAACAAGTTTAAACACTTTTTCATGATTTTATGCATTGAGAATTTCCGTAGTCCACACTCCCTTGCAATTACCCTGACAGACGACCAAGGCCTTGTTTGGATTGCATGTTGGACTGCCTGGATACTATCGTCAGTGATTGTTGCATGTGGTAGCCCTACGTTTCCTGCTCGATCGTCGCTCATGCTTCCAGTTCGTTAAAATTTTGCAAACAAACTTTTAATTGTGTTCTTCGTAGTTCCTTTAGTCACATTGAATTTCTGTTGGAAAATTCGCCTAGTTTTCACAACACTATGATTCAGGCGGTGAAATTCTAACATTAAAAATATTCCTTGTTCCACAGAATACACCCTCTTTGCACAGCAAACTTTACCATGCACTCACTCAACAACGATTGACTGAAAACTAGACGTTCTGTCAGTATTCTTATAGCAGGTTGCCGCCAGCGCCATCTTTTGCCTAAATTTGGAACTATTTGAACACAATGTATTAAAAATATATATTGCTTTTCTAATAACAATGCAGCAAACGGCACATTTTTCTCAAACCGTTTTTTTATTTACGTTCAAAATGTGTCAGTCAATTAGTGGACATACTCTATATTTTTCATACGCAAGAAAATTTATAGGTTTATTTCAAATGTTCGTAATAAAGGTACATCAAAATTTCATGATCTGACATTCTACGTGTTAGGCCTTACCGACATCCCTTAATAGCATTTTCTACAAAGATTTCAATAACCTTTGGTTTCATCTTTAACTTCATTATTTGAAAATATTTTATCATTATTAATAATTTCATGTTCAATAATATATCATACAATCCTTAAATTAAACTAGATTGTCCTGTTTAAATTTAAATATAAAAAAACAAAGTGGTATTATATCTCCTAATACACTGAATTTTAAATCTATTAAAGAATTGCTTAATGAATACTGTACCACGAGAAACAAGATAAATGTTTATTCAACATAAATAAAAATGAAATAAATTAAATTAGCATTTTAATGAAATAAATAATGCATTAAAATTAGAATTGTGTCACATGCAAATAAACATACAGAAAAGGAAGTTTAGTGGTTTGTTTTGCTTAATTACCAAGAAAAAAATTAATAATAACAGTAGTTTAAAAATTAACAATGTAATAATGATGGTTTTACAACATAATTTCTTATAGATCTACCAATATAATCGGTCAGTATATAACTGGAATAAAAGCATTATCAGAATCAAAACACGTATTATAATAAATTCCATTTAACTGAAACAGTTTCAAAATTTCAGACTTCATTTTTGCAAGAAAAAAATATAGTAATATAAATGAAAATGAGATAAATTAAATTAGCATTTTAATGAAATAATAAAGCATTAAAATTAGAACTGTGTCACATAAGAAGAATTAAACTGGCAGAAAAGAAAACTCAATGATTTTTTTTTCTTAAATTTAGTTCTCAATATATATATATATATATTTTATAATAAAAGTAGTTAAAAAAATTAATAATGATAATAATGGTAGTTTTACAATATATTTTCTTATAGAACTACCAATATGATCAGTCAGTATAGAACTGGAATAAAAGCATTATCAGAATTAAAACACGTATTATAATAAATTCCATTTAACTGAAAAAGTATCAAAATTTCAGACTTAATTTTTGTAGGAGAATTTCTGCCAAATCGAATTATGAAAGTTTCAAAATTTTATACCACTAAAGAGACAATCCGTCGAAAGAGGATTTTGAGGAAAATGAAGTAGCCAACTTGAAAATTAAATTAACTTAAAATACTTTTTTTTCTTTAGATATTAGGTACTTTAAGCGCAGTAATTAAAGGCCCTAACTTAATTAAGTGCCTGGATGAAGTTAGAATGGAGAATTTTGTAAGGGTAGCATATTTTAGTATGATAAATTATAAAGAGTTTCTTCTTCTTAAATATTTAGTAATAGTAATGATTTTAAAATAATAGTTTTAATAATATACGTTCACATCTATTTATAAATAAATAAGTTATCATAGGACTGATATAATGTTCAATAAGATTTCTTAGAAATATAAAATGTCTATCTAAATCTTACATCGAATTATAGACAATATAGTAAGACAATTATTTTTTGAAATTTTACAATTACTGGTAATTACTATAGGTTGATAAATTCCTGACAAGTGTATTAACTTTAGTATGATATTTTAGTATGATAAATTATAAAGCGTTTCTTTTCCTCACATATTTAGTAATAGTAATGGTTTTAAAATAATATTTTAAGTAATAATAGGTTTTATAATATACATTCATATCAATTTATAAATAAATATGCCAGTATAGAACTGAAATAAAGCGCAGTAACATTTCTTTGAAATATAAATTCTACCTAAATCTTAGATCGAACTGTAGATATTAGCAAGATACTTAGGATAAGATACAGAATCCAATTATTTTGTGAATTCTACAATTACTGGTAATTACTATAGACTGGTAAATTCCTGATAAGTGTATTAACTTTAGTATGATATTTTAGCATGATAAATTATAAAAAGTTTCTTCTTAAATATTTCGTAATAGTAATGGTTAAAAATAATAGTTTTGATAATAATAGTTTTTATAATATACGTTAATATCAATTTATAAGTAAATATGCCAGTATAGAACTGAAATTATGCTCAGTAACATTTCTTAGAAATATAAATTCTACCTAAATGTTACATCGAACTAGTATATAACCCCGTCAAAATTGACGGAATGTCAATAAAAGATCTTCAAAAGAGTGTTTAGATGTTTATATGAAGAATAAAATGGGGATATAATATAGAGGAGAAGAATGAAGATAGTCTTTCAATCACAGGACTTATACCCAAAGATAGTACTCAGTTCGCGGCACTGGTGCTCTCAACTTAAACATCATGTGATTTAGATTTAGCTTCGACTTTTGACAATAGATGGCAGCATCAAATGTCATTAGGTATTTCATTATCTTATTTCTGATATTTGAAAAATTCTACATGATCAGTGAATATGAATGAAAATAAGAAAAAAATGCTCGTTGACAAAGGTCTAGGCCCTGTTTTTTCTTTTTAATTTTAAGTTCATAGACGAAAAACTTTTATCAAAATAGCTACATTTTCTGATGACGCTTAATCATGAAAATTGTACATTAAAAAGATATTTTTCTGACTTAAAAAAAAGATTCATCATTTTATGACTTTTGCATTTTATTAATAAAAAATTATTATCCTTTGATTTTGTATGACTACAATAAAGATATTATGTAAAATACAATTTAAAATAACTAGGGGGCTCAGCCCCCTGCTCGCTAACGCTCGCCAACTCCCACGAATTGCTACGCAATTCATATTGGGATCGCTACGCGATTCCAGCTCGCTTTGCTCGCTCGCCACTATTTATGTCAACTCTAGCCAGAATGAGTGCTATCATAAATCATTATAACGTATTAAATTTACAAATATTTTTAATGTATAAAAAAGTAATGGAAAACTGTTGAAAATGTAAATAGAAACGTATCTTGGAAACAGAATTAATTAAAAACCTTAGTGAAAACACAATAAAAAATATTTTTAGTTGGGCCGCTATGAGATCCGAGCAAGCAACATATGAAATTTACAAATATTTTAATTCATAAAAAAGTAATTGAAAATTTTGTTGAAAATGGAAATAAAAATGCATTTATCAAAAGTTTGGCGTTGTGACTAGTTGATCATCATTGAGAAAGCTAAGGGAACAGGAAATTGACGCCGTTTAAATTTAAATGGCATTTTAGTGTCAGATGGGGTCCTTCTCCTTTCATTCTGCTTATAGTATTGAAAATCACGGCTTAAATTAATTTAAAACTATAATAAGGCGCTATAAAACATGCTACGTATCGCGCTATAGAAATGTAAACAAAACGTTTTCGCCTGTGTCTAAATACAACCTTGGATCAAAAAGCTGATTTACTGAATTCCTCACGTCACCGTAAAACGGACCAATAGCAATTGTCATTCATGTATTGCTCAAACGGTTTGCGTTAAAAGAGAGTTCCTGTCTGGATTTTGATTTGCTGAGTGGGTTGGGACATGTGACCGTAACGACCACTGAGAATCGTCACTTTGGCTGTTGCCAAATATCAAGCTACAAATACAGCCCTTTTTTAGCGCTACGTAAGAGAAATATATATATATAGATATTTAAAATACAAAAATTTGAAATGAAAAATGTCTCCTTTGAAAATATCAGAATTACATCCCAAAATTTAAATATTATAGCATAAAAATAGCATTTCATTTGTAACTTATATATATATATATATATATATATATATATTATAAATGCATTATTTAAAAAGTATCGTCATCAACTGGATTTACCATCGAATATAGATATAGCTTATTTTAAAACACTAACAAATTTCATTATCTATAAAAATTCTATTTTGCAAGATAATATATTATTATTATATTTACAGAACGTCGGTATACCACAAGGTGGGCGTACATCCGGTTTATTATCTGACTTATACTTATATCACTATGAACGTACTTTTACTAATACTAATCTACATTTATATCGTTATATTGATGACATAATTTTAATTGCCACGGATCAAACTAATATTTTTCAATTTCCAGTTGATTATCCTACAAATTTAGAATTAACGGAAAACCTCATATCTAACAATACAATTAACTTTTTAGATCTTAAAATTACAATAAAAGAAAACAAAACAATAACTGATCTATATAACAAACGTAAAGAATTTAAATTCAAAGTTAATACATTTACTAATTTTAAATCTTGCCTTCATAATTCTGTATATCGTAATATAATCCTTAATCATTTATATAGAATAAAGTGTTTATGTTCTTCTCATCTAATTAATAACAATATTAAAAAACTAATTTATGATGCATTAAATCATGGTTTCCAAAAAAATTGATATATTCTTTAATATACAATTAGTACATAAATTATCTTAAAAACCAAATTAACACATGCGTAAAAATTTTTACAAAAAATATATATAAAATAAGAAAATAATTATAAAAAATTAAAAATGTAAAATGATAATAAAAAATATTATAGGATGGATGGGTGGGTAGATGTTAGATTACGGAGGAGGTTGGAGTTGTCTGGATATTAAGCAATAGTTAATTTATTTAAAAAAATGGGGCATTTGATTTATAACTACGTTGCTAATGCACATTTTATAATGGATGTTGATTCGATACTCTTATATGCATAATGGTGTAGTTATATTTTTATATTTAACAATTCATATTAAATTTATTCATGCTCCTTAATGTTTAACAATTTTAACGTTTAACTTGTATTTAAATTTTATCCTACTCAGGACAATATCATATTAATTTCTAATACAATGTATACCATCTTAAATGAGAATAAAATGCATGTTTTAATAATTTTATTATTTGTTCTTCCCTCTCCCCCTAAATTATGTACATTTAATCTTTAAGAAAGTTTGTAGACACAATAAATATAATTAATTAATTTCAATTAAATTATTTTTAATATTAATTCTTTAGCATCTTAATTTAATTTAAATTTTTTTTATTTTATTATAAATTAATTTAAGTGATGATGCGATGTTGTCATAGGAATTTAAATTGTGATATGATATAGCCAGGTACAAATAGTTATGTGAAACATTAATAATCATCATTTTCACCATTTTACATATTTTGATTTAATATATCAATTACTAACTTTTTCTAATACAATTGTATATATTTATTAACATGTTTTAATTATTATTTAATTGTCATATATCTACCTCTAAACAGTATTTGATTTAAAACTTAATCCTTGAATACTTATGAATAGTTTTTTATATAATAGCTTTTATGTTAATAGTCAATAGATAGGAGCACCAAACGGATTCATTTGAATATATGGAACAGTTCATTCTCATTTCTAAGGTATCTATAGTGGGCACTGGTTATATATAATAGGAGTGTGCTTGGCTATGCTGTGTATTGCTGTCCTTGGTTCACCATCATATAAAAAACTTTTTTGGCAACATGTGCTGGTGATCTCCAATGATTGTATTATGTTATGCCTCATGCTAAAATAGTATGTATTTCAATCTGGTAATTCGATTTTTATTTTCCTCTATCTTTTTTTAATCATGTTTTATTTTGAACTTAATTGGTGTTCAATGATTCATTTCTCTGTTTTACGTGTGTGGTAGTCCCAAATTCATATTCTTTAGATAATTTATGGCTAATATGAAGATGAAACTACACATTTTATTTGTATAACTTTAGGCATTTGGAACCCGACGATTCTGTCTAAGTTCTACAAATTTCCATTATTCCATTTCTGTTATTCAATTTCTGCTGTTTTTTAATATGTTTTTGGAATCTATGTTATGTGTATTGGGGAGGAACTGTATTTTTGTCAATTTATTAATGTCATTTTATTCATAATTTCACATTTTTTGTTGGTGGTCGGTAATGTTTATTTAATGATCATATATATACATATATATATAATAAAGATGACATCACAAATATATATATATATATATATATTATAGGAAAACTTACATTTAATTCTTGTAAAACTTGTTATAAAGTAAATTAATTGAGTTATTCTGTAATGCACTAAACAGCAAATTTGTAATTATTTTAATCTGCGTCATTTCTCAATGAAAATTGCACATTATAGAAATAGATATCCCTAATATTTTAATTACAATAAGAATTGATAAGAAATATTCATTTTATTTGTCATGCCTTCAAAGCTGATAAAATGCATAAAAAAGTACAATTTCAACAGAAAGTTTCTTTGTTTAGATTGAAGGCCGGAAAATGGGGCCAAAATAATTTTAATCAAAGAAACCTTAATAATGTACAAAAAAATTCACAGAATAAGTCACTGAATTCAGCTTATACTGAATTCAAACTTATTGCTTATAAATGTAAACAAAAGTGAAATGCACATTTCAAAATATTTAAAGGCTTTAATATGGTTTTACAAATATTTTAAGAGCAGAATTGGATGCCAACTGTATTTTTTAATGATTCGCTCAAAGAGTCATTCATTTGTTTCTGGATTTGGAATTTGTGTTTCTGAATGGCAACCTGTTGTTGGTAGCTGGTTATTTTTAATTTAAGACATTGTAATTGTATAGGTTTTAGAGAAAATGTAGAAGCAATATGATACAACGTATATTATTATAAGTCGAACAATTACCTTATTTGCGAAATCGGAATGCTCAAGCTAATATGGCCGCGATATGTTTTTCTAAGGAAAGATTGTCGGGATATGATGAGTTCAACCGGAAGTGTTACACACTTACCGCTATTATATAATATAATTATTATAGATATCAGCAAGAGACTTAGAATAAGATACATAGTCTAATTATTTTATGAAATTCTACAATTACAGGTAATTACTATAGACTGATAAATTCCTGACAAGTGTATTAACTTTAGTAAGATATTTTTGCATGATAAATTATAAAACATTTATTTTCCTCAAATATTTAGTAATAGTTATAATTTTAAAATAATAATTTTAATAATAAAAGTTTATAAAATATATGTTCATATCAATTTATAAATAAATATGCCAGTATAGAACAGAAATAATGCTCAATAACATTTATAGAAATATAAATTCTACCGAAATCTTACAAGATACTTACGATAAGATACGGAATCTAATTACTTTATAAAATTCTACAATTACAGGTAATTACTATAGACTAATAAATGTCTGACAAGTGTATTAAATTTAGCGATAATTAAAAGACTTTGAATTGAAAAAGCACTCTTTTATGGATGCCTATAAATAAAATTTAATTTTCGAGATAATATACACTGGCGGAAAAAAAATCCCAACACCAAGAAAGACTTGTGTTAGATAAACGAAATTTGGTAGGCGTGTTTATACATATGAAAGATGACATCGATTGAAATTTCGCGCTTCGCGCATAAGTGTGGCGCTAGTAGCGCCACTCAGAACTTGCAGATCAGGTTTACTTTAAATGCGTGCTGTAAAGTTCGTAGGCGTTATTTAGCTTCGAAATGTGGCGTATTGAGTTGATGTTAGCCAAGAATGTCTTTAACGAGACGAAGAAGCCACTGTCAACAGCTCATCGAGTTGGAACGAGGTCGCATATTCAGGCTACGAGAAGCTGGATTTTTTTCCGCGATATTGCAGAAAGACTTGGCTGGAATCTATCCACTGTGCATGATTGTTGGAAGTAGTAGTCAAGGGATGGTACTACCTCAAGATGACCAGGTTCCAGGCGGCCACGTGGCACTCCTGAGAGGGAAGATCGCCGTATTCGGCGTAGGACTGTGGCGCATCGTACTGCGCATGCGGCAGAAATTCGAGCTGCAGTTGGTACCACAGCGACACAACGAACTGTTAGAAATCGGTTACTTCAAGGACAGCTCCGAGCCAAGTGCCCTGTAGCGTGCATTCTACTGACTCCAAGTCATTGCTGTTTGCGACGCCCTTGGTGTCAGGCCAGAGCTCATTGGAGGACGGAGTGGAGATCTGTTGTGTTTTCTGATAAAAAAGAAATACAACAGATCTCCACTCCGCCCACCAATGAGCTCTGGCTTGACACGAATGGCGTCGCAACCGGCAATGGTTTCGAGTCAGTAGATTGCACGCTACAGGGTGCCTGGCTCGGAGCTGTCCTTGAAGTAATCGATTTCTAACAGTTCGTTGTGTCACTGTGGTACCAACTGCAGCTCGAATTTCTACTGCAGACGCAGTACGATGCGCCACAGTCGTACGCCGAATACGGCGATCTTCCCTCTCAGGAGTGCCACGTGGCCACCTGAACCTGGTCTTCTTGAGGTAGTACCATCCCTTGATCACTGCTTCCAACAATCATGCACAGTGGATAAATTCCAGCCAAGTCTTTCTGCAATATCGCGGAAAGAAAATCCAGCTTCTCGTAGCCCGAATATGCGACCTCGTTCCAACTCGGTGAGCTGTTGACAGTGACTTCTTCGTCTCGTTAAAGACATTCTTGGCTAACATCAACTCAATACGCCACATTTCGAAGCTAAATAACGCCTACAAACTTTACAGCACGCATTTAAAGTAAACCTGATCTGCAAGTTCTGAGTGGCGCCACTAGCGCCACATTTATGCGCGAAGCGTGAAATTTCAATCGATGTCATCTTTCATATGTATAAACACGTCTACCAAATTTCGTTTATCTAACACAAGTCTTTCTTGGTGTTGGGATTTTTTTTAAGCCAGTGTATGTTTATAAAATAAAGGCAGACTATATATCTATCAGGCTACATGTCCACAATTCCATTCCGGACTGCGGACTAGGCAAGGTTCACTCAGCCTGTCATGTCGATGAAATGAGTACCAAGTTCGATTTTGAACTAAACACTGAGCGTTCCTCGTTCGACTTTAAACTTGATAAATCAACTTTATTAAATATTGAAGAGATAAAGAACTGCCACACATTTTTCTTGGGAAGTCTTTAACCTATGCCAATCAAAAAATCGCTTATTTGATCAGAAACTATTAGTTGTTTTTTTAAAAAAAGAATGACATCAAATTTATTTGAGAAATGTAACATATTAGGTTATTAAAAAGGATATAGAATTTGAACTCAAATCTAACAATTCAAAAAAAATTTGAAAAAATTTCTTATGCTTGATACGTAAAATTGACACTCTATATAACTCTTTCTAAGAAGCATAAAAACCTTAAAGTTTGCCAAGAAATACTTAACTGGTTGTTACACCAATCTGTCGGTAAGTTTACCTATAGGAAAAAAAATTAAATTTAAAAAAATCAAAAAAACCGACTGCGTAAAAATCGAACTAATTAATTATTTCTCATCAATGTGAAACTGTTTTTTATATTACTTAACTATTTTTTTTTATTTACTTGTATTGATGACTTTCAAGTTCTGTTTGATTATTAGTTCCTATCTAGAAACACCGTTTTGATGAGGCCTATAGAGGTCTATGAAGTTTAGAGTTGCAGTAAAGCTAGAGATCCTACCTACACAACTTCCAGTTGTGTAATATTTAAATGGAGCTTCTGACTGTAAAATAGTCAATGAAACATCGTCTTCATTTTGAAAGACCTATTCAATGATATGCCACTCAATAGGGTGCGTAAAATTTTTTTTTCGTCTCTACCGCCATTTTATATTTTACGGCTGCCATTTTGAACTAATAAAAACAAAATCTAGCGTATTACCATCGGACGGTTAAGACGAATCGATAGAAACCCCATTCATTAAAATCCATCCAGCCGTTGGGATGTTTCGAGAGTATAAAGAAATCCACATATCCAGATACGCGTGAAACACATAACCCTTATTCGCAGTCGGGTAAAAAAGAGATTTAATCTAGACGGACGAGATTTTTTAACTGCTTTTGGTATACGAGCATACCATATATATACATACAGACATATGTACTCGTATCACATATGTACTCATATAATGTGTGTGCATGCAACGTTTGTATGTATACAGGGTGTTTCAGCTCAGCGGTTACTAAGTTTCAGGAGAGATAGTATACACCTAGGCGATGGGAAATCACATATGCTCGGAAATGCCTTCCTGACGTGGTAGTGACGACACAAAACACAAGAAATGGAGGACAAGAACAGGGTAAGAAACATGTTTATTATTCTTAGTACAGCAAAAATGCTGAGACAATGCTGGTCAGTGCTGAGGAACTTGCTGCGCGCATCGTAGCAGCTGCTGGGATAGTCAAGGACATACCCGGTAATTTCAAGAACATTTGATCTTCCACGGGCGGGAGATATGAGGGCTGCATCTCGACCTGGGGTCGTAATTTCGAACACCTTCTTGGATGACGATCGTTGTCTCTCTTTTTGTTCTTACTTCTTAATTTTTTGCTCTACTAAAAATAATAAGCATGTTTTTTCACCCTGTTAGTTCCTTTCTTGTGTTTAATGTCGTAATTACCACACCAGGAAAGCGTTTCAGACCATGCATTTCTATTTATTTACCATCACTTAGGTGTACTCTATCTCTCCTAAAACTTTGTAACCGCTATGCTGTAGCACCCTGTACATGTATAATGTCTTGACCGGTGGCTCGAATTAAGCATGACTTGGAAAACAGATATATTAAAATAACTTGACTCGGGACCTCACTAACTAAATGAACTTCTTTTATTAGCAGTTCTATGGTTCAGGCGTAGAATGAGAGTTCGATCGCTGCCACGGAGTCTCCATGAACCATATTTATTTAATGTTTACATCATTAACAAGTTTGAAGAGCAGTATCGAATCTCTAAGACTTGAATTTTTCGCGTGAGTTCTGGGGTTTTGATTAGCTCTTGAAGAATTTTTTAACAGGGGGAAAAAGGTGTCAAATTGGGAGGATACTAAATTCAAATTTGATAATTAGCTATTATTGGTATCTGGGGTTGCCAATTAAATACTTTTAAACTTTTATTGACTAATGACGAAGCTTCCTTTTCTGAATTGTTTTCCTAGCTTAACATACATTGCTTTCAAATGTTAAATTTTATCCAACTGTAAGACAAATGTGCAAGCTTAGCGCAACTTTACTTTCTGTGGTTAGTGGCATCCATATCTCGGCCAAGCTTTGATTTGTCACACATGTACACGTATATACATATAAATTCTCTTACCGCGTTCGTGGTTATAAGTGACTTAATGATGGTCAATCTGTTTATATTATTTTAATTAAAGACTACATCATTAAAAGAAATATAATTCGAATTCACGTAAAAACAAATACTTTCACAAAAGAAACAATAGTATTTACAGAGAATCAATATATTTACACATTATCACTGTGCGATCAAACATCGAACTCAAACGAATATATAAAGCAACTTAATAAACAAAAGCTCTTTTCAGTTTAATTTATAAATTTTGTCGGCTGCGCGTCAGGGAATCTACAATAGCATTCAAAACAACAGCAGTTTACAATCCTGCTTTTTAACGACGATTCAGCAAAAAAGTTTAAAAAGTTATAATCTAACTTTAGAAATCTGCCAAATTATTCATTTTCACGAAAAAGCACGTTAATATTATTATTTAAATTTTAAAGTGAAATCTTTGGAAAAAATGCGAAATTCTTTTTCTGAGAAGTGTCGTTTGTCAAATAAACAAGAAAGGAAAAAAATCATGCGTTAAGCATAGATTATGAAACACTTTCCAACACTTCTTGAATGCTTTAACAAAACGTCGTTATTTAGGGAAATAAGGCAAATAAGATAACTAAGTAAACATTTTATAAAACGCATAAAACATTTGAAAAACTGATTTCAGAGTTACCGTCCATAGCCAAATATATATTTCAATTATTTTGAAGAGCCCTGTATTTGATCTGTAGGTTGATATATATACTATATAATGGGAAAATTTAGTTTAGCAAGAAAATGCATAACAGGTTTAAATTTATCTTTCAGCAATTTATACCAATGGATGGAAACATACTTGAATACTTTTGTATAGCCCTGTAGTTTACCTAGTACCTTTATCACATGCCACTATTTAGCTAAAATTTAATTCAAACTAAAACACTCTTAAAACTACTGAAATTATATTTCCAGAAATTATCACCCATAAACGGCCATGTATCCAACTCTTTCCATGGTCCTGTATATCATTTTATCTATATTCTACAAATATTTCTTAGTAAACTAAATTCGGTTCAGCGTAAAAATGCATAACTCCTTTAAAACCCACCTTTAAGCAATTTATGCTCATACTCAGTAACCTCAACGAATTCATTTCTGTAGAATTCTATATGAACTATATGAACTATATTCATTCTATATGAACTATAGCATTTATACGCCTTTTATAGTATGCATAAATATAGTGAAAAAAGCGCATATCATAATTAACAAGTGGTAAGTGTGATCACAGATCGCACAGAGGGTTTCGTTTAATATTCGTTTCAAAACACTTTATCCTTTTGAAAAATCTGTTAGTTCCAGATTTCGCAACCAGGGGCGCACTCTATTCTAAACAAACCTCTATCCGAACGAAACTCCGTTTTATATACTATCCGTAGATATATTAGTCGAGGGGATTGGGCCTATAGCACCCGAGATAAGTAAGTGCCCCTGGCGTTAAAAAGTGGAACAAAAATATGTAAGGCTATGGTGCATAATATGAAAAAATGGTAAAAGGGTGTCGGCAAAAGTTGAAAAGTGCTCCCTGAGTGAAAAGGGGGGAGGTTAGAAAAATTGCTTAAAATACACAAGTTAGAGCCCGAAGGAGTAAATAATATAAGACTTTTTGAAAAATTTATGATTTGCCGTGTGTTCTCAGGTATTCAGCTATACGTATGCAAAAATTCATGTCTCCAACTTAATTAGGGGAACTCTTAGAAAGAATTGCTTAAAATACATGTGTGGTAACTCAAAGGGTTAAACGTAAGACTTTTTCAAGATTTTAAGATTTGCCGCCTTCCCTCAGGTGTTCTGATATCAGTATGCAAAATTTCAAATCTCCAATTTAATAAGGGGTTCAATTACAAAGAATGGCTTAAAATACGCATGTGGGAGACCAAAGGGTTAAATGTACGAATTTTTCAAAATTTTATAATTTGTCGTATGATGTGTGATGTTCAGCTATAAGTATGCAAAACTTCACGCCTCGAACCTAAATAGAGGCTCACTTAGAAAGAATTGTTTAAAACACACATGTGGGAGCCCAAAGGGTTAAGTGTACGACTTTTTCAAAATTTTATAGTTTGGTATTTGATGTGAGGTATTCAGCTATAAGTATGCAAAGTTTTACGCCTCCAACCTAATTAGGGGCTCACTTAGAAAGAATTGTTTAAAATACACATGTGGGAGCCAAAAGGGTTAAATGTACGACTTTTTCAAAATTTCATGATTTGTCGTTTGTTGTGAGGTGTTCATCTATAAGTATGCCAAATTTCACCCCTCCAGCTTAATTAGGGACTCACTTAGAAAGAATTTTTTAAAACACGAATGTGGGAGCCCAAAGGGTTAAATGTATCACTTTTTCAAAATTTTAAGGTTTGTCGTATGATGTGTGGTGTTCAGCTATAAGTATGCAAAAATTCAAGTCTCCAACATGTATAGTTATTGAGAACGGGCTCTGTGACAGACGGACAGACGGATACACAGACAGGCAGACAGAGGAGCGAGACGAATAGGGTTTCGTCAGATGAACGAAACCCTAAAAATGCATTTCGAGCAATCATTACTAATATACAGTACTTCGGATACAATATAGTATCTGAAATCTTTCCAAATACACCGCAAACAATTCCCCCTATACCATTATGAACGAAATTCTTTTTTGTGGTCCTTTAAATGAACAATACTATTCCTTGCACCGCATATTCAACAGAATGCATATTTTAGTGGACTTCATAAATGAATATCAATTTTACTATGTTTGAAAGAGTGTAACACCATTAAAAATCATTTGAAACGATTTTTTCCCATTGGCCGTAATGTAATGGAAAACTTTTGACTGTCCCTGTAAATGAACTAAACATGCTACTAACTTCATTTGAAATAGGGAACGTGCTGTGGTAGAGGTCACTAACATCCAAAAATTTCAGAATGATCCGAGCATATTTACGAGAGTTAGAGAGTGGAAAGACGGCCAGACAAACGGAAGTCTTAAACACTTTTAAACTTTGTTGGAAAGTGTTAAAAAGAAATAATAATGACAATTTTAATTAATCACCAAGTAAGTGCATGTTTTGTGTAGCGTCAAACCACAAATAAGTCGATATTTTAATTACCAACATTTACACAAACATCACCAGTTAATAAATTAATACTTTGGAAAAACGAATTTGAATATTTCGGAAGAAGTACTGAAACTTCCGCAGACAACGCAAATAAAAATTTGTAGATGTGCGTTTTATTTTAATTGAGCGCTGAGTAAGAGGAATGTTGAAAACGGGGAAAAAATGTACAATTTTTTAGATTAAAAAATAGAATTTGTTTTGAACGTTTGACACCATATAACTGTTATAGTGGTCCTCGATGTACAATTATTTTTTTTCCTTCTTAAATATTGTTTACTCATTTCATCCCTTTTGAAATGTGTGTTTATCTGCATATTCTCTCTTGTATGTAAAATATTTAAGGAAAATTAGAATTTAACTTTCAAAAATTTTAAATTTAGTATATCTTTTGAAAGAATTATCCTTCAAATATTTTTTTTTCTTTTTGGATACAAAATAGCCTGAATATTAGTTTGGCTTCGGGGTTATTGTCTCGCGGTCATATTTATTTAGAAAAATTTATTATTGTTTAAAATGATTTTTTAGAAAATATTTTTTATTACCAAAATTATAATTTAAATTTTTTTGCTCAAAATAAAATATCTTGATAACAATTCACAGAGTATTTTATTGAAAACCATTATACAAAGTTTCATAGTTTATCTTTATAGAAATTTAGATGTATCAATTTAATAAACATAACAAAGCATAACAAAGCGCTCTATGATAAATGAACTTAAATCAAGAAAAAGGATAAGGCTGCTACAGACAGTGCAAACTAAAAAGTGTATTATATTTTGAAATAATTATTTTATTTACATGCGGTTACTGATGTTTTAGTCTAAAGTAATATGAGTCTAGTAATGATTTAATCATATTTTTTAAACAAATTAAGATAAAAAGTGAATTTTCCTATAATTTTTTTCTACGGAACATTTTAAAAGCAATTGAAATTGTGAGATTTATATTAATGTACTAATCCATAGTCTTTTACCTAAAGTAAATTTAATTATTTTTGCACTTAATTGGTTTTAGAAAGATACGGTGTCTCCACATTTTAAGTAGATTGCGAAAGAAATATTACGTATTACATTCTCCCCTATGTTCGAATTTCTGAAAATTTTTTGAAGATCTACTCTGATCATGACCCAGCGATATTTTAATCTAAAGTAATATGAGTCTAGTAATAATTTAATCATATTTTTTAAACAAATTAAGTTAAAAAGTTAATTTTCCTATAATTAGGGTTTCGTTCATCTGACGAAATCATATTCGTCTCGCTCCTCTGTCTGTCCGTCCGTCTGTCTGCCTGTCACAGAGCCCGTTCTCAGAAACTACACATGTTGGAGATTTGAAATTGTGCATACTTATAGCTGAACACCCCACATCATACGACAAATCATAAAATATTGAAAAAGTCGTACATTTAACTCTTTGGACTCCCACATGTGTATTTTAAACAATTCTTTCTAAATGAACCCCTAATTCATTTGAAGGCGTGAAATTTTGCGTATTTATAGCTGGACACCTCAGATCAAACGACAAATCATAAAATTTTGAAAAAGTCGCACATTTAACCCTTTGGACTCCCACCTGTGTATTTTAAACAATTCTTTCGATGTGAGCCTCTAATTAGGTTGGAGGCGTGAAATTTTGCATACTTATAGCTGAACACCTCACATCAAACGACAAATCATAAAATTTTGAAAAATTCGTACATTTAACCCTTTGGATTTCCACATGTGTATTTTAAACAATTCTTTTTATGTGAGCCTCTAATTAGGTTGGAGGCGTGAAATTTTGCATACTTATAGCTGAACACCTCACATCAAACGAAAAATCATAAAAAATTCAAAAAGTCATACATTTAACCCTTTGGGCTCCCACATGTGTATTTTAAACAATTCTTTCTAAGTGAGACCCTACTTAGGTTGGAGGCGTGAAATTTTGCATACTTATAGCTGAGCACCATCATGCGACAAATCATAAAATTTTGAAAAAGTCGTACATTTAACCCTTTGGGCTCCCACATGCGTATTTTAAGCAATTCTTTCTAACTGAGTTCCTTATTAAATTGGAGATTTGAAATTTTGCATATTTATAGCAGAACACCTGAGGCCAGGCAACAAATAATAAAATCTTGAAAAAGTCTTACGTTTAACCCTTTGAGCTACCACATATGTATTTTAAGCAATTCTTTCTAAGAGAGCACCTAATTAAGTTGGAGGCATGAATTTTTGCATGCTTATAGCTGAATACCTCAGACCACACGACAAATCATAAAAAATTCAAAAAGTCTTATATTATTTACTCCTCCCTGCTCTAAGTTGTGTATTTTAAGCAATTTTTCTAACCTCCGCCCTTTTCACCTGGGGAGCATTTTTCCAACTTTAGCCGACACCCCTTTGACCGACCTGTCGACCACTTTCATATTATGCACCATAGCCTTACATATTTTAGTTCCACTTTTTACCGCCAGAGGCGCCTACTTGTCTCGGGTGCTATGGGTCTAATCCCCTCGACTAATATATCTACGGATAGTATGAACGGAGTTTCGTTCGGATAAAGATTTGTTTAGAATAGAGTGCGCCCCTGGTTGCGAAATGTGGAACTAACATTTTTTCAAAAAGGATAAATTTTTTTGAAAGGAATATTAAGCGAAACCCTCTGTGCGATCTGTGATCACACTTACCCACTTGATTTTTTCTACGGACCATTTTAAAAGCAAATGAAATCGTGATATTTATATTAATGTACTAATCCATAGTCTTTTACCTAAAGTAAATTTAATTATATTTGCACTTAATTGGTTATAGAAAGATACGGTGTCCCCACATTTTAAGTAGATTGCGAAAGAAATACTACGTATTACATTCTCCCCTATGTTGGAATTTCTGAAAAGTTTTTGAAGATCTACTCTGATCGTGACCCAGCGATATTTTAGTCTAAAGTAATATGAGTCTAGTAATAATTTAATCATATTTTTTAAACCAATTAAGTTAAAAAGTGAATTTTCCTATAATATCTTTTTACGGACCATTTTAAAAGCAAATGAACTCGTGAGATTTATATTAATGTACTAATCCATAGTCTTTTACCTAAAGTAAATTTAATTATATTTGCATTTAATTGGTTATAGAAAGATACGGTGTCCCCACATTTTAAGTAGATTGCGAAAGAAATACTACGTATTACATTCTCCCCTATGTTGGAATTTCTGAAAATTTTTAGATGATCTACTCTGATCATGACCCAGCGATATTTTAGTCTACTGTAATATGAGTCTAGTAATAATTTAATCATATTTTGTAAACAAATTAATTTAAAAAGTGAATTTTCCTATAATTTTTTTCTACGGACCATTTTAAAAGCAATTGAAATCGAGAGATTTATATTTATGTACTAATCCATAGTCTTTTACCTAAAGTAAATTTACCTAAAGTAAATTTACCTAAAGTAAATTTACCTAGAACCCAGAACCACCCTAGTTCAAAACTTTATGTATCTACCTATCTATTTGTCTATCTATCTCTATATATCACATTTTTATGGACACAATAACTTCCATAATACTGCACAAATCTCTTACAAACTGATACATAAAATCAAGGAGCAGAACATGTCAGTGAAGTTCGGAAATGGGCAAAATCGGATGAAGGGGGTGGAAATCGGGAGGGTTTTTGTAAAAACAGAAAAAAAAACCCATAACGTCTTAATTATGATACATATCAAATTAGTATAAAGTTATTTTTACTTCTAGAAAAATGGCCAAAAAATTATATACGACAGATTTTTGATATCTTTAAAAATGGCCTTAAGGGGTGAAATAAATAATTTTAAAAAGAAAAAAAATTATAACTTCGTAAATTCACAACATATCAAATCCACTTAAATTTATTATAAGTCTTCTTAATATTATCTACAACTTTAGTTTCGACAAGTTTTTGATAGGAATAACTCTTAAAACAAAACAAACATAAAATAAATAAATAAATACTTAAATAAAGGGTGGTTGAAGAGGAAAAAACACAAAACTTCGTCAATTCACAATATATCAAATCCGCTTAAATTTATTACAAATCTTCGTAATATTCTACAACTTTATATTGACGTGTTTTTGATAGGACGGACTCTTAGAGTTAAAAAAAAAGAGGGGGGATTGTAGAAAGAAAAAACTCACGTCTCCGCTAATCCACCATTAAGGTCATAAAAAAGTATCATTGGCGTGATAAAAAAAAAATGACAACTCTCAGAGATGCTATATGTAGGATTGCATTATTAAACTCGTGCGTGTCTCAATAAAAAGAGCGTCAGAATTTGAAATACAGTGTTTGGTTCATTTAATGAAACAATCAACAAACGGTTCAAATTTATTATATAAATCTTCTTAATATTATCTATAACTTTTGAAGTAACAAGTTTTTGATAAGATGAACTCTAATAATGGATAATATTACTAAATATATTACCAAAGTATGAAAAAAAGGGTTGAAGAAAAAATCATCGTATTAACATGATTCTGATAAAAACAAAGCTTACAAAAAAAAAAAAAAAAAAAAAAAAATGAAATTGAAAACTCGACAAAAGCGGCTGGATAAAATTGTTTAACTGGTTTTATCTCTAATCTTGATTAAGTTTTTGTTGTTGAAATGAGTACGTAACTTCGAAATCTACATATACTTGTAGGCCGAGCCAGTAGGGATTTTTAGAATTTAAAATGATAATTTCAAGTCAATTCTGTATCAATTTTCTTTGGCCAAACTGAAGTGCGGATTTTAACCCAGTGGATATTTTGGATCATTCTGGGACGAGAGATTCAGAAAAATGGTACACGGAAATAATGCAAAATTAATCTTTCTTACTCCATAAAATAAGTGGGAAGAGGAGCTAAAATTATGAAAAAAACTCTAACTGAACACAAAATAAAGAAAGTTGTTGTTAGAAAAATGTACATTGAAATGTTAAAACTGTTCTAAACTATTCCGAACTGGAAAATTTCTCACATGTTTATGAATTTATTTTTATTAGTAAACGTATGAACTCGAATGGTGCTTTTTCATTTTTTGAATAAAAACAAAGGACCTTTCAGAAAATGTTGTCAAATTTGAGGTTTTGAATCGAATTTGCGAGTAAAATATCCCGATAAAATCCGTCCTCAGACAACAATCGCTTTTAAATCAAGATGCAATCCATTTATTAAAAAAAAAAAAAAAAAAATGGAGAACGCAGTTCCAATTCACTTCAGTAAACATGCCTGCTTTTATGTTTAAATTTGTGTCAGAAAGTTGCACGCTGTTGATTGAAAAAAATTTTTTTTTTCTTCAATCAACAGCGTAAACAACCGACAGACGATGCTTAAATTTAACGTCAAACGTTTAGTTGGTTTAACGTTTAGTTGGAAATTGTACGTCAAACATGGCAAATAAGGTGCGTTCGTACTATAACTAGTTTTATAAATATTCAGAATAGGTGCAATAGCTGTTGTACTCTTATGCAAGAATGCATGATTACAAAATTTATGACTATTATATATACCAGTATCAAATTCAGCAATACCGAAATAATATGACCCTCTCTTAAATAGAAAATAATCACCATAGCAACCTAGAATCATTACCTATCATGTAATATCATTGAATTAAATACGTGTGATAAAATTTAATAGAATAATCACCATTGCAACCTAGAATCATTACCTATCATGCAATATCATTTGATTAGTAACGTATGATAGGATTTAATAGAATGAAGAAAATTTGTATTAATATCTTTTTAAGTTTGGGTTTGATTTTCATAAGATTTGAATTGCTCTACTAAAATTCCGCAACGATTATATATATTAAATTTCAAACTATTCAGTTGGGTAGTTTTTGCGCTGTTATATGTGGACAGACGGACAGACAGACGGACGGGCCAGAAGACGACTATGGCTGCTACGTTTTTATATAATTACGAATGCACGTAATAAGACGACATGGAAATAAGCATGTAGTTTAAATTATCTATATAGTTTCTATAAATATATTTTTTGAATTGTGTTGTTTATTTCATTAATAAAGGACAATAAACACAGTTATTAAACAAATTACGATTTGTTTAATTACAAAAAAGACAGAATTCAATGAAGTTCGTATTGACAGTTTGTATTTCAAAATTGTCCTTCTGCATTTTCTAGAAGTGCATGTGTTGCAGTTGTAATTCAATTGCGAAGCCCATGGCACTAGAACAATTTCGATTTTCACCATTTTCAGACTTTAAGGCCACAGAAAAAAAGAAAAAAGTTTAATTCATTCTTTTGCGTGCAATAAATTTCATTTCTATTTCTTTTATTCAGTTTATTTGAATTTAATATTTTATTTTTCTTCCTAAACATTTTTTTTAAACTTCAAAAACTTTTTTCCCGACATCTTTAATTTCTTTTTAATAGCAATATTATTTATTCGCTTTAGTAAGAATATTTATTTTTAAAAATGTAATCGTGATCTCAAATTGTTTTTTGCGTTTAAAAAATGGATTCTGGCAGGTTAAACGAAGCTTTGGAATTTTTTTTTTTTTTTTTTTATCAGACTTCTTTATACTTTATCAGAAAAAATTAAAAGTAAAACATTTCAGATGAAATGAAAGAAGAAATACAATAACCCATTTGCTTTAATTTGAATTAAAAAACTAATTCTCTTATAAATAGAGACTGGAATTATAAGAAAGAAAACTTGGAAGGAATAAGTAGTGTTTAAAGAAAGAAAGTGAAAATCCAATTATATACAGACGATAATCATCCAAAGGGATTTTTTTTAGTCATTAGATAATTTTTACTTACACACATTTTGAATTAAAAGAATTTAAATATTTCTATTAACTGTTCTTCGTTTAGATAATTGGATAAGATATTGAATTCTTTTTACTTGTTCTCGCAGCCGAATAACGTTATAGTAAATTCAGATAAGAAAGTGCACTAGATTTCTATGTTATAATGTCTCTATAATCTCTACTTTTTTATTATTTATCTTTTTTCTCAAAGACATGCAAATGTACAGAAACTAGATAAAGTAAGTAGATAATTGATGCATTTACTTATAGTACCTTAACTTCATTAAAAGACTTAATTGTGCGAATAAACTAAATGAAATAAGATGCTCTTTATATCTTTATGATCGATGAAAGTTTCTTTCATTTGTCATTCTTTATTGTTAAAATATTAAAACATAGTTTGAATAAAGATTTGAATGGGTGAAATTCATCGCAGGAATAGTATACAGTATCTATCTATCTATATTATATTATAAAGGACAAACATATCTGTGCGTACCGGTGACGTCATTTTGCGAATGGCAACACTAGACGATGAAATTTCGGTTTTGCAATTTGTGGCTACTGTCGATTTTTAAATTTCCAAACATCACCCATTTTCAATTTTTACACCATCGTGTAGGGAAACAAATGTACTTTCAAGTGGAATTTGTTTGAAAACTCTATCTCAATTTACTCCCTTTTTATAGCGTTTAAATTAATTTCCAAGCAAGATTTCTTTTAAATCTATCTCTATTGCGTGCAGACTCTATTATGGAAGAATAATAATCCATTGTCACTTAAATTAAAGCAATATAAATAATTTCAATAATAAAAATTAATCCAACTAATATTCCGTAACAAAATTATAAAATGGACCCTAAAATAAAATAAACAAAAATTTAACATCTATGTAATCGCGAAAATTTTAAACTTCACACCGTCGAATACGAGGGGGATGTACTTCAAATTCATATCATTTTACTTATTAGGAGTCTTAGGCTAATGTCAGATGAACGTCTTTTTTCACTCATTTTTTCCGACACATCATCCCTGCACAATGCTAGCGGCATTGTATAGGGATGATGTGCACAACATCCATAGCATACAAAAAGCATACAAAAACACGTTCGTCTGACATTAGCCTTAAGAATTTTTTTAATTAGTGTTAAAAAAAACGATAACTAAAATAAAAAAAATGAATGAAAGGTTACCATTTTTTCTTGAAATAAATGAAGAAGCAAATAAAAATGGGGGATTGCTGGAGAAAAATAAATAAATGAGAAAAAAAGAGGCTAAGTGTATTTTTGAAATAATTTTCCATTCTTCTTTTTTACCCTTTGAAATTTTTATAGCTAGAAATAAAACCTAAAGGATAAAACATAATTTTACACATTCGTCTTAGCGAAACAACTTAATCTAAACTAGAAAAAATCGTCTGCGGAAAATTGTCATCTGCAAATCATAGTTTTTTAAAATTACTAATATTTATCCGAGAAAACTGAACAAAACCAAATATAAGTTTTTTGCATGTATCTATAGAATTATTGCCCTATATTTAGAGTAAATAAATTTAATAAAGAAACACTGATTTTCAAATAACTTTATTTTAAAGGTGACGCGCTTAAATTTTTTACAAAGCCACTAAAGACAGAATGACTAGAGATAAAAATACTTGGTAAGCCTTTATTTTAATTCAAAAACCTGAAATGTTTCTTCCAAGTTCGCCAAATGACGTCACTTTTAGCTAATTTCGCCAAAATGATTTCATGTAGGTTTCAGCAGTTTCGAAATAAAAAGTCAAATCTTAAAATAACGCAATACTTTTTACAAATGAATTTTTAAAACGTACATTTTAATTTATAGCCCAGTGGTTAGGGGGTTGAATTTGGAATTAATTAGGCGAAAGCAGGAAATTGTTTTAATCCCTTGAGTTTAGGTCTAGAATGAATATGCTATGTTTTCCCCCTCGTACTAGGTGAACGTTAAGAAATATGTATAGATTTATAGACAAAAAACACGTTTTTTTACATACCGTAACAGTATCTTCAGTAACAGTACGGTTAACTCTGCATAAAACATTGTCAGCAAAAATGTTCTTGAGCTTAAAATTCTGAGTAAAATGAATACCTACATTTAACATTTCTGTTGAACATTAAGGTCACAATTCCAGTTTAAAGTTTTAGACCCGTGGTCAGGGGGTTGATTAATTAGGAGAAAACTGGTAATTGTTTTAATTCCTACAGTTTAGGTCTAAAATGAACGTACTATGTTTTCTTCTTCCTACTTGAGTGAATGTTAGAAAATATGTACATATTTAATTTCGAAAAACACGTTTTTTTAAAATTCCTTAACAATATCTCAAAACAGCTAACTCTATAAAGAACATTGTCAATACAAATGTTGTAGAGCTTAAAATTCTGAACAAAATGAGTACCATCATTAATATTTTTGTTCAACATTAAGGTCGCAATTCTATTTTAAAATTTTTCAAATCAAGAGCTTGAAGCCAGGAGAGACTAAGTTAACTTAACAATATCTCAAAACTGAGGCCTTAATATTGAACAAAAATATTAAGTGTAGGTACTCATTTTACTCAGAATTGTAGTCTCTACAACTTTTGTACTGACATTGTTTTTGATAGAGTTAGCTGTTTTGAGATATTGTTAAGTTAACTTGGTCTCTCCTGTCTTCAAGCTCTTGATTAGCGATTAAGGCAAAATTTTGAAATAGAAATGCGACCTTAATGTTGAACAAAAATATTTACAATGGTACTCATTTTATTTAGAATTTTAAGCTCTAAAACATTTGTATTGACATTGTTTTTGATAGAGTTAGCTGTTTTGAGATATTGTTAAGTTAACTTGGTCTCTCCTGTCTTGAAGCTCTTGATTAGCGATTAAGGCAAAATTTTGAAATAGAATTGCGACCTTAAGGTTGAACAAAAATATTAATAAAATGGTACTCATTTTATTCAGAATTTTAAGCTCTACAACATTTGTATTGACAATGTTTTTTATAGAGTTAGCTGTTTTGAGATATTGTTAAGGTAATTAAAAAAAACGTGTTTTTCGAAAATAAATATGCACATATTTTCTAACATTCACCCAAATACGAGGAAGGAAACATTGTACGTTCATTTTAGACCTAAACTGAAGGGATTAAAACAATTTCCAGTTTTCTCCTAATTAATTCTGAGTTCAACCCCCTGACCACCGGTCTAAAACTTTAAACTAGAATTGTGACCTTAACGTTCAACAAAAATATTAAGTGTAGGTACTCATTTTACTCAGAATTTTAAGTTCTACAACATTTGTACTGACAATGTTTTTGACAGACTTAGTTGTTTGGAGATACTGTTATGGTATGTAAAAAAACGTGTTTTTTGACTATAAATCTATACATATTTCCTAACGCTCACCTAGTACGAGGGGGAAAGCTTAGCATATTCATTCTAGACCTAAACTGAAGGATTAAAACAATTTCCAGCTTTCTCCTAATTAATTCCGAATGCGGCCTATTTTTGCTCCCCTACCACTGGGCTATTAATAAAATTTAACATATATTATAACATTATTTATTATTTGAAATTCAGTATTCAATAAAATTAATGATACAGTTTGGTCTAAATGTATAATAAAATTAGATTTAAACTTCCAACAAAAAAATCGTTAGATCTCATGCAACTTAAATGCTACACAGCGGGTTGCTATGACAACTAGTTACATTTAAAAAACGATGGTTTGGAGAAAAAAGGAATTAGTACAGTCTAACGACAACTTCTTTTCTCCCTCTTTCTTTTCCCGTACTGTACGACAGAATTCGTCCGTACAGCATCGTTGTACACACATTGTAAAATGAAACAAAATTGGAATTAGGACAAAAAGCCTGTTTATTATTTTCTAGCAATGGAAAAATCAGTTGCTTTCTATTAAGAGAATCTATCGTACACCACCAGATTGGTAACAGGTTACAATAAACTATTAATTTTTTAACTCATTACGAAAGCCTAGAAAGTTGCTGACATCTAAATTTGTTTATAATTTTAGGAATTATTTTGTTCTTTTACGAACTTTTTGTTAAATGTACATTTTAGGTAATGTTTTATACTTGAGAACAGTTTTTAGCTATTTGGGTAAAATTTTACAAATTTTATCGTTGTTTGAAATATTAATATTAACTTAATAATCATAATATTTTTATTATTTATACTGTATTTATATTTATTATAATTAATATTATTATTATTTAATTAATATTATCCTAAAAAAAGAATCTTAGCCCAGATTGAAAACGTAGGCTTTAAAATTACGCGCAATCAAAACAAAATATCGATAAATGTTATTTTTTGCCTTTTTTTATCGCTTTTTAAAATTATTTTTAATGTGCAGTATTAATAAAACAACACTGAATTGCATTAGATTTTTAATAAAACTGATAAAAATTCATGATTCAGATTCAACTTTCTTCTATTTTTATACAGGGTGTCTAGAAATTAGTCGGGTAATTTCGTAAGTTAAGAGCTTCCGAAATATTAAATGAAATTAACTAGTTGAAAATCAGACTAGTAGTAATATTGGCGCAGTTTACTCATAGATGGCATTATGTGTCATAACTGACGCTATCGCTTAGTAAGCAGTAATCATTCTTGTTCGGCATTACTATTATGGAGACGTACAACGGTGCTGAAAAAGCAAAGTGCTGTCTTGGGTTTCATGAAACTCATTCTGCTGTGCAAGTAGGACGAAATAATGATGATAATGGTAACCGTGAACTATTTTTCTATCCTATGTACTTTATACTTATGTACTTATGTATATGTACTTTAATTTTTTTCATGTCAGTTCCATTCAATAAATCATTCTTTTTGCCCAACTAATTTGCAGACACCCTGCATAGCCGCCTTGAGCAGGGCTTGTTGAGCTTAAGGGTGTTCTCAAATCCAAAAGGTCAACTTTCTGACATAAGTTTAAATTTATTTTTGTTCGGAAATGCATGAAACTAGCAGGTGTTGTTGTTCAGAAACTATGTCATCCAGCTATTTTTTCCGTTTTTTTGCAAGCGCAATAGATCTTTCAGAAAATAATGTCAAAGATGACGTTTTGAACCGAAGTTCCCGAAGAAAGCAGAAAAACCAGTCCGTGAAGGGCGAAAATCGTCTTTGTCACGTGACCAAAATCGCTTATAACTCAACAGGTAATTGATTGATCCAAAAATGGAAAAACAGTTCGATTCCAAAAAGCTTCCATGGCCAGGCTTTCCAATTTTATATCTTTCCGTTAAAAAATTAACTTGTAAATGTGTCAAAACGTTTTGCGCTTGCTGAGCAGTGCAGTTAAGAACAGCCTTAAGCAATTTGGCAGGCCTTCCTGCCTGGAACCTGTCTTATATATCCGCCTCCTCTTACCCTTTGCCTTTGATTGCTCATAAGCAAAATCAAGCTTTTGCTTATAAGCATAAGAGTCAAACCACAACTAACATCTGAAGCCATCTCTAGTTAAGGGAAGGGGGCAAAAGCTCTCGTTTACCGTTTCTCACATTTGAAACTCTGATTCAAAATGTCACTTGAAATGCCACTGTATTTAAGATGCTAATTTATGTATTGAAGTAAATTTACTACTGACGTAAATTTGTAAGCTTTATAAATCCATGAGTGACTACATAGATGATGTAACTGTGTAGTTTAATCGAACGGAATTTAAAAAATACAATTTATTAAAAATTTAGCGTTCGGTAATAAAATATGTTTGAGATTTTTAATTTTGAAGAAATAATTTATGAATTTAATTATTCTCTTTTGGAAATTAGATGAATGAAGAATTACAAAAGATTTCGTTTTTATAATTTTTATTTACAAAAAAAATTACGATTGCACGACCTGTCTGAATATGTTTTCATGCTAGTTGCATGACCTTAAAATTTTATAACTATGCGCGCAAATAATGCGATGCTTTTTTTGTGTTTTTCCATAAATTATCATTACACACATACACACAAAATCAAGTTTCTGTGTTTCATTTTCCAAATAAATAAATAAATAATAAAATAATATCAATAAATTCAAGTTAGACTCCCGAATAGTTGGAATCATACGTGAGGTGGCAGAATATGCATTGCTGTAAGAATGAACAATATGGATAGCTAAGTAAAAAGCATTGAGTTTGTGCGACTTTAGGGAATTTGGGGCTCTCGTCGTCGACAGATATCAGTGTTACACAGTTTATTTTCAACATTGTCCCAATTTAAATTATTAGGATATCATTGTTTATGTTATTAATAGAATTTATGCATATATTTAATATTTATTTGTTGGAATTACAATTTATATTCAATAGCGCAAACAATTTTCTGGTAGAACAATTAGTACAGAAATTATGAGTTTCAATTGTTTGGAACTATGCAAAAAATATGTTTTCATAAACTATTTACGTTCCGACGAACAGTTAACGTTTAGACGCCAGTAGACCGAGAGTTTGACAGTTCCGAAAATTGTAGAAGTTCAGCTGATTTATTAAGGCCATAAAAATAATTTATGATCTAAGCTCTGTAGACGAAATGGGGCATACGTATTCAGGGTCAAGTTTAATCGTAGTCATGGATATACTCGGATGATGTCATAGGTATTTTTATTGAGAAGCAAATGCAGTAAAGTGAGATAGATTAAGGAAGAGCCAAGAAAAAGATAATTAGAAAAGTCGAAGTTTGTTAGTGAATAATGACAGTGACACTAAGAAAATTAACTTGGACGCCCAACGTGAATTTCTTTTAACATGAATCGTTTTCACAATCACTATTTTAGTTACTGATAACATGAAATACAATTAATATAATTTTTTTCTGCATAAAATACATGTTAACAAGGTTGTATTGTAGATGTTAAATAAAGTATGATGGGATGAAAAAGCACGCTGAAGGAACATCAGTAAATACATTGATTTTAGATCTAGACAGGATCAGACAATTAGCTAAACTTTAGATGGAGAATCAGGGAGATGTAAGAAGAGAATCGTTAGATAAAGACAGACAGATAGTTCAAAAGAGATGGTATGCTTCAAGGGATTGCTCATCGAATGTGATGATGATGCACAGGACTGGAAGAGGTGCCCGAGAGAAATTTTTGATGAAGGGTGGTTTAGACTGACGTAAAACAAAGTGCATAAGAAAAATCCTCATCCTTAATTATAAGGATTTGAGAGATAACAGAAGTCTAGAATAAGATGATTTCGGCGTGCCACTGCCCGTGAACCTTCTTTCCCGTACTTTTTATTATGAGTAAAAAAAAAATGCGATGCTAAAGTGCAACGTAAGTATTATTGCATTTTATTTGTAAAACAACAAAACCAGCTCTATACATTTAACATTGTAGAGGATCAGATAGCAAAGAATCGTTATGTATTTATTCTTGTCAAATGGTTCCAAATATAACTGTAAAACGGCTATTTATTAGCAAAAAGATATTGATTGAAAAAACAACAACATAAATTTAACTTTTTAATGTAAGAGTTTGATTAGTCGCATAAAAGGTTATGTTGGGATGTCTAAGAAAATAAAGGAAAACAGGATTGATATAGAGAATTCCATTAGGGTTGAAATACATTTTTATATAGATTTTGATTGTTTTAGCCAAGATATTCAAAATTTATTTGTTCAAATGTTTATTTTTCTTTAAGCAGTTAAAATAAAATGCAAAACAGATTTTAATGGAGTACAACTCATGCATTTTTAAAGTATCATTTTATGATTAACAAATTTTGGATATTTAGTTATCTACGATAGAGGTACGATATTACACAGATATATTCTCTTTTACAATTTATGAATGTAAAATACAGGAAACATTTTGAATAAAATAACAGGAATGGTATAACTAGAAAAAGGAATAACAATATATGCGTGAAGGAAAATAATGGAGGATAAAAATAATTGGGAACATCTTTTAGCAAATTGCTGTACAGAAAAGAGTTTATAGAACTTGAGTACTAAACTTTTCAACACAAAGTTTATTAGTTTATTGCTCATTTTAATATACTGCCGCTATCACTTAATTAGTATTAATGTATTAAACTAATCACAATTAGTCAATTTTAACACGGAATTTTTTTTTCTCTCTAATGCAGTTTTGCGTGGTTAAATAAAGCGTGATTTTTCAGCCCAATAACTTGCACGGATCGTTTCTTCTTCACTCTTAGTTTACAACTGACGATTCATGTATGGAAGTACAGTACATAGCGTGCTGGAATCCAATTTAAACGAAGCCCCTGCTCTCTTTAGACCTCATATTCAAAAGACAGCGCCTTTAACCAAATATTAGTGATGTTAACAAAACCTTTTTTCCCTACTTACCTTTCTTATCATGTTTTTAAGAAAGAGTCAAAATTTCAAACTTTTCTGGGGAATAGCTACTACTGGTGACAGCCCATAACATATGAATTTCAATTATAGAATTTCAATTTTAAGGTTTCTTCAGGTTAGTAATAAAGAAATTCCTCAGTTGTTCTTTAAAAATACATATTATCAACAATGCCTGGAATTTAGAAAGAGACATAGATAAGAATTTCATGCCTTTTAAAAATGAATAAATTTTAGTAATTTTATAAAGTTTGAAAGACATAAATGAGCTATATAAATGAACCAAAATGTACTTTTAAGCGGTCTCAGTGACCTTCCCTTTTTGCAAAATGTAAACCTGGTTCGTTATAGTGCATACTTAAATACACGATATCTAAAAATGTTCATACGTTGAACTGCAGAGAATTATTCTGTCCTTCTTTTTCGTTTAAATTTTATTTATGAATAAGCTTTGATAATTTATGATAAATAACACTGATAAGCAAAAATTGACTTTTTATTTTTTTTTCTTAAATTTAAAGCTAATATTCCAGTTATATACACTCTTGAGTACATGATATTAGAAATTTTTTATTGGATCTTTTTTTTAAATGGAGGATATGCATTTATAAGTTATTACGATATATCACAATTTAGGAGATGGTACATTAACAGTCTCCGGCTTTTTTGCACACCACTGTTATTTTAGAGAAAATGCTGTTCCTTTAAATCGCTTAATTGTTCTAATTAAATAAAACAACATTTTCTGTATTAAAATACTGGTATCCAAAAAGCCGGAGACTTGGCAGCTCTGAGACAGTCGAGTGTGACCCACCGCGCCGGCGTGAACGTGTTAATACATAAATATGAAATTTACCAGCAGTATACTTGTACACTGTTTAAACATATTTTCCTCATATTTTACACCACTGAACACAATTTGAGTGTATTAATATGAGTACATTAGTACCTAATTTTTATGTTTACGTTCATGTTCAACATCTTCTCTCATGATGAACCAACAGTAATTGGCAAGCATTGCTGCATTTAATTGCGATCGATAACGAGACTCCATAGCAGAAATTTGTTGGTGAAATCGTTCACTATGCTCCTCGCTAATTGCTCCCGTATTATCTGGGAAAAAGTCAATGTGCGAGTGCAAGAAATGAAGCTTTAATGACATGTGACAATCTAGCTTTTTAAAATTGTTTACCATATTTTGAACTATACAGTTATAATTTGTAGCTTTGTTATTCCCTACGAAATTAAGCACAACGTCCTTGATTGAAATCCATCAAACTTAGATTCAGATATACCTTGATAAATAGAGGGGCTGATTATGTTTTGGTGTAAATCACTAATGAGGCGACGCTGCTATGCTGAATTTTTCATGATTTCCGCAATAGGTCTATCTCAAGAACAAATGCATGAATTTTCATCAAACTTTAGATTCAGTTAGACGTTGACACAAGTTGTTTCTGGTAAGGTTTTAGTGTAAATAACCCAACAGGTGGTGCTGCTATGCTGCATTTTGCAGGATTTACACTATTTTAGAAATAGTCTTATTTCAAGAACTAATATACGGAATTTCATATCTTTTAAAGCCTCATGATTGGCATGGATTGGCATTTAAGGTTGACACTCTGATAGTGAATTTTATAGTAATAACATGTATGAGATAAAAGAAAGTTTTGGGACAGGCACAACCGACTAGATTTTTTCGTCTGCTGTATTTTTATTTTTAAATTTTCTAAATTTCTACTACCAAACGCTGAAATCCCCCCCCCCCCTACCCACACAAACTTTCCGTCTATTTGAACGCTTAAAATTTGTATTTATAAAAATGAAACCCTTTATTAAAAAATGCATAGTATAATTTATTAGTTTATTTAATTGGTACCTTAATTAAATAAACCCTTGGTACCCATGGTACCCTTTAATTAGGTCCTTATATATATATTTTTTTATTTTGGTCCTTGAAAGTCCTTGATTTCTATTTAAGGAAATATCTACAAACCCTGTATTATTCTACCTATATATAAATATCTATCTCTGCTTTCTCCTCCCCCTGTAAAAAGTATACAAAGTTAAAATAGTCCTGCATATGAATTTGTGCTGATTATGTTTTGGTGTAAATCGCCCAATAGGTGGCGCTGCTGTGCTGCATTTTACGCATGGACGAAACACATCTTATTGATGCCTAGATGTATTATAAGTAGCAGATATTTATACAATTTCAGGGTCATTATACTGTAGAAACAAAGTACTTTATAAGACAATAAAATAACATAATGAGATATATTTAAACACATATATCTCTGAAACGGAAACCAACTTCCCTTTTTTATGAATATTTCCTAAATTCCGAAGGGTATGGTTACTTATATCTGTTAAAATTTTCCAAGAAAAAATTTCTTGTTTATCAGTGTAATCTAATATATTAAAATTTGTATTAAACAGAGTGGCACTACTAAAAAAACATGAGAAAGATTCATTGGACCTATTTTAACAAAATATTACACAAAATTATTATTTTTAAGTATATAGATGAATTTTAAGACAGCATATTTTACAATAAATCTTATAGATATGTACATAAGAATTTATTAGTACAGATATATAACGTAGAAAGTCATTAGTAGAGAAAAAAAATCTTTAAATTTATTAGGGTTTAAAATATTTAGATTTTCTAGAATTTTTTTTTTTCTATACTAAAATGAAATTCCTTAAATCGGATTATACGAATATCAAAATTTTCTATCAATAAAGAAAGGCTTTGAATGCAATGAATTTTATACAAAATGAAGCAGCCGACTTGAAAATTAAATTAACAAAGTACTTTTTTCCTTATATTAAGTCTTTTAAGCACGGTAATTAGAGACGCTGACTTAATTAAGTCTTAGAATGAAGTTTATCTTGAGTGATGTGAGGGTGGAGACTTTTACCATGAGAATTTATAGAATATTTACTTCTTCTCTTTGAATAATTTAATGCCTTCCTGGAGTTTAATATTTCTTAGGATTTGAAATTCCATTTTGTGGGATGAAATATTACTTGAAATTATAGTTATTAGCCAGAAGGTAAAAGATGTACGGTAAAAGAGGTCAATTATTTTCAAAGTTCTGTAACTTCACACAAACTATAAGGTGACTGTTAAATTTCTGATAAGTGGATTACAATTAGAGAAGATTAAGGGATTTTACATTGAAACGGTACTCCTTTATAAAATGAAAAGGATATAAATAGAACCAATTTATTTTATCTAAAGTAAAGTAAGTATTTGTTAATTAATAATACTTATTAAAATATAATGCACAAAATTTAAGTTTTTGATGTTTAGGAACATTCTAGAATTGCTTTTAATCAATCAGAATTACTATTGATAAAGCAATAAATTTTATTTCAGAGAATCTGTTTCTAAAATTTTATTTAGTATGTATTAATTAAATTATTTAAGCCAAAACACATAAACTATGGAAAACAGTAATATATATACATATTTATATAGATATACATATATACATTCATAGATATATTTAAACTAAAGTACTAGCAATGATACAAAATTTATAGTTATAAAATTATATGTTGTTTTTTATTAGAATCTTACACCAAATGAAAATTGTAATTTTTTCTGCGATGTACATTTATATATACATTTTAGAAAATGCAGACTTTTATGAAAGTAAAAGAATTATTAATATTTCTGATAAGCGTTGAAAAAAACAAGTACTCCTTAATAAAATGAAAAAGATATGAATAGAACCAATTTATTTTATCTAAAGTAAAGCAAGTATTTGTTAATTAATAATACTTATTAAAATATAATGCATAAAATTTAAGTTTTTGATGTTTATTTCATGTTTATGAAGATAATTTCAGAATTACTATTGATAAAGCAATAAATTCTATCTTTCAAGGAAGTATGTTTATAAAATTTTATTTAGTATATATTAGGCATGAATTAATTGATCCAAAACACAAACTATGGAAACTAGTAACACATACTTACATATATATATATCTTTATATAGGTATAGGTATATACATTATATATGTGGATGTCGCTTGCGCTTTCTAAGACGTCTTGACCACATCCTGACCGCAGCGAAAGGTTGCAGCTAATTCTCACGAGAACTAACACAGCTTGCAAATTTAAAAGACAATAAATTTGATGACTTAGTGATTTTGCATCTCCAGCCTGAGAGCCGAAGGTTTAAATTAACTTCAGAGTTCCTTTTCGAGCGGGCATGGTAAGACGTCCCAGTCAAGCTCGAATAGCGCGCCGAAGTATTGATGGTCGGTAAATCTCAGCGAAATCCCTTTCCCTCCCAAAATTGTAAATATTAATTGTATATAGATTTTATTGAAGTCTTTAACATTAGGCTAGATCTGTATTAAATTCTTATATTTGCTACCTACTGAGTCTGTCCCTTCTCATACGTTCTCATATATATATGGGGCATTCTCACATTCTTTTGCCTTTCAGCTCCCTGAATAATAATTTTTATTTTAATACCCTTTTTTGTGTTTTTTTTATTTCATATATTGGGGAACATCCCATTGCATGATTGCATAACAATATTAACGAGATAAATAAGTTTTGGACGATGCTGGGGGTCCAAATACCTGGAAAACTCCTATACCGTCCCGTGTCCTTGATGCTGATTTTTAAGTTTGGAGCTGTCTGTATAAAGTTGTTTCAATAAAAATAATTCGATGTAATTTTTTTCCGAAACTGGAACTATTGTTTTATATAAATATGCAGCAAAAAATTAACCTGCACACATTTTTAGGGTTGTTATTATTTATTAAACTCTGTCCCTGGGTTTTAGATTCTTTACCGTCCCTCCTCTAAAATTATACAGTAAATCACTCCAGATGCAGCCCCAGTATTTTTTTCAAGTGTTTTCTCATGCAGAAGTATGCTAGAGAAAGAATGTCTAAAATTCTTTGACAGGAAATTTACTGCAGAATTTAAATCAGCATTTAGATATCAATTCCAAGCATCGTGGCTTTATTGGTAGTCTTACCGTCCCCAAGGTTTATTCCTGCACTTTTCGAGGTAAATTAAAAAAAAAATTAATTGAATCCAATGTTAACAACTGCTTCTAAAAATAAATGAACATTGTGGCTATCACCTAGTCTTAACACGATTTTCCTAAAAATAGGTGGTAATTTTCCTTACCTTTCCATCCTTACCGTCTCTTTTTGTACCATTTCGTCCCTTTTTTCCAATACCATCCTTTTTTGTTTTACCTTACCGTCCCTTCTTTAACACCCCTTTAAGACAATGTTATAGAAAAATTCTGTATTAAAAGTGCTACATTTTTATTATTTCTTATTTGAATGTCCTGTGGGTACTATGCAAATTCATTATAAGTAAAAATTTAGAAGAAAATAAAAAGTTATAGGGTAAAATGGTAAGGAAAATTAAACTTGGAAGTTTAACTTAAACCTCAGTTAAATAAAAAAATTTTCGCTACTGACCATTTTTCCTTTATTTTGAATCATTAAGGCATGCGTCTATCAGATTAAAATGTTATTTTAGCAAGTTTAATTTCGCCAGATTTTTTCCCCCAAAAGTCAAAAGCTTGTGAGAATGCCCCATATATATATATATATTTAAACTAAAACGCAGGTAATGAAACAAAATGTATAGTTATAAAATTATAGGTTTTTTTTAATCTTACACCAAATGAAAATTGTCATTTTTTTCTGTGATGTACGAGGGCTGTTCAATAAAGAGTGATCATAATTTTTTTATTGACATACTTTATTGCATACAGATTTACTTTCATGTTCCATTATTAGATTAATGTGTCATGAACACGTGGTAATATTTTTGTTTATTTATTTCCAGTACTACGTCAGTGGCAGGCATGAAAGTTCAGATACTTTCAGTATCGCTTACGGGAACGATGGAGGCAACACGCAATGAGCAAGTATGTTCTTGCCTGCTGGAAATTGTGCTTTCGCCGTTAAAAATCGTTCTTCCACCCAAGGCATTCTTTCACTGCTTCATTCACGACAAATTTCCTTTTGACTTTTTTAAAACTCCATCATTTAAAAAACTGTTAAGCTATATTTTATATTTTTAAACGCATTATACATTTTTAATAAAGTAAAAGAAACTCATAGGGAATGATTTAACCCTTTATGCCCCGACGGTACTTTAAAGTACCATTAAAATAACTGGTTATAAAATTCATTTACTACATCGATTAGTAGTAATACAGATTAGAATGAGTTATAGATACCTTAATTTATCTTCTTACAAAAGAATTATTGGTTAAACAGAACAAAAATATTTTTATAACGATGATTTCTTTTGCCTTTGCATCGTTTCAGCTTTGTTGACGTTGAAATATTATGAGGAGGTGAGTTTCAGTTCGGAAAAATTTCTATATTCTAAGAACATTATATTTGTACATTTCCTAATTCTACAAAATACTAAAAAATATTTTAAATAAAAGATTTGAACGGAGTTATAAACATTGCTCAAAATCCCTATAAATTCAAATTTAATTAACTTTAATTGGCAAAATTCTTCTAAAATTTATTAAATGATTGTGTAAATCGTCTAATGTAGTTTTAAAAATTCACGAAAAATGCTTTAGAAGATGAAATTTTCATGATTTCATAATTTGGGACATAAAGGGTTAATAATTAATGAAAACCTTTGGTGGTTGAGGAATTTTTATACACAATAGTTAAATTAATTTCATTGAATTATTTATTTGCAAAAATCTTGTATTCAAAATTTCTGTATGTGATTTCGTTTCTGTTTTATTTCAGAATTAATGATAAAAACTAATTGTATAATACAGAAAAAAACTATTCATCATAAATGAAATCTTTAATTACCGTTGTGTGAATATTTAAAAATTGTACATCGCCCAATGAAATTTGAATTTTAACATAATTTGTTTCCAGATAAACTGTTCTAGTATTTCGTTTCCTTTTATCCTTTTTATTTTCATTTTTAACCACTTATTGCTAATTTAAAATCAAACGTAAAATAGACGTAAACAGTTACGGGATCTATAATCCGACAATTTCCATGATTCACCAAACTTTATGTCCCAAGCTGTAGAGATTTCACAAAACTGACTATACACGAAGAGCATGAAAAACGTTTATATATGCAAGCTGACGTGGTCAAGGCTTTGATGATGGGCCAAATATTGCAGTCAGAAACAGCGGGGTTAAAACGTGAATATTAAATATTAAACCTGGGACATATTTTACGATTTGTAGATATTACAAATTGCATCTGCTTTTATTAAATGCAGCTAATTCTTTAACGAGAGGAAATTAGGTTTTTTGAATTGGCTAAGGAACTGTATTTATTATTTTACAAATCTGGTAAACTCCGAAAAGTTGTCAATCCCCCTCCCCTCCTTTTGTCAGACATTAAGTGAGTAAATAAGGTCGAAGCATAAAAGTATGTTTTGCTTATGTCGTTGATTGTATTGAAATTTTAAAACGTAATGTAGATGAAAGGAATACAAAACGCTCAATGATTATGATTTTTTTTTAATTAATTGCTTTGCATGGGGTTCATTGCATGTATGATCTACTCTTCCGTGTAAAAATCCTAAGCTAAGTACAGTTTTATTTAAGGACTTCTGCTGAATACTTGCGGAATTATTTTGAATGGATAAACGAATATCGGCTAACAGGGTAAAAAGAAAAAAAAAATGCTTGTCTCAGACACTTCAGTTTTTCGAGAAAGACAGAAAAGATCTTGGATAGAAATTTAAAGATAAAAAGTAAAAGCTTATTAAAAAGCAATAATAATGCTTGATCCTGAAATCCTTAAAACTGTATACTTCTCCAAAATTTGGCATAGAAAAGGCATTTAATACGACCATTGACACCCTTGGAAGCAGTTTGGATTCCTCATTTATGTCTTTACATCAAGAATATTTTTAGAGAAAGGGATAGGGAGTGGCTCTTTTATTTAAGTGTATTACTATTTTTAGAAAATAAGAGAAATATACTTGTTAAGTATTTAAACAGGTATCATGAGGTTGACTTTACCGATTTACAAATTTACGAATTATATGAAGAATTACAAATTTTCTATAAATGTATTCGATGTCGTTAAAGAGTTGAAGCTTGTACTCCACTGGTAAGCTATACAATTTTTAAAAAAGTATTCGCCACTTTAATTTATGGGTCATTCCATACAAAACGAGCAAATAAGCTGTGACTGACATGTCACGGATATTAATGAAAATCATCATATAAGTAGATCATATTCATTTATGAGTAAATGCAAAATAATAGATTTCAGGATTGTTTATTTGAGTTTCAAAACTTACGTTAAAAGTTGATACAAAATCGAGGTTTTGCACATGCTTGATATTTCAATTTTGATGATTAGCCTTAGGAATGGAAAGACTGTTTTAAAATTACTTACAATTAAGAATGAATAATAAGTAACAGATTGGTAACAGATTATTTCTTAATGAAAAAAAAGAAAAAAGTAAAATTTTCAATGGAAAAATCCAATATTTCTATAACTTGTTTGAACATGAAGGGAAACTCTTTAAACTTTTTAATTAGTATTTGATATTATAGATAAAAGTGTATATTTTAATTATAGAAACTTTTATTCTTGCATTCCGTTTATTTTTTCTCAAAAATATTTTAAATTAGAGTTGAAAATATGATTACGTTGAAAAAAGAATTACAAATTAATCCTAAATTCAGATAGAAAAAATAGATGGCAGCACTAATTCTTTTTTTTAAAATCGTGCAATATTTTATGAAACGCGCGAATTCAAAGAGTTTAAAATGCAACAAATAAGAGCCCATGGAATGTAACAAATATTACCTTTTTGTTACGTTAGGAATCAAAAGGCACGCTTGAATTTTTTTAAGCATATCATGGACTTATTATTTTTTATGTCTGTGCAATTTTGTTAATGTAGGAGTTTTCCTTTATTTATTTTTTGCGCATACATAAGGGGAAAAATTATGATTTTGAATGTTTTTTTGAAGATGAAGGAAATAAATGATAACTTTAAAACTTAGAGAATTCGATCGTCATATGTCTACATCAGACATCAATTTCACACATTTTTTTTAACTCTTTTGATTTTTATAACGTTTCTAGTTTTCCAAAATTAACTAATTTTCAATTTTTGCAACCAATTTAAGATCAGTCATGGTGTTACCAGATTATTATTAAGCGACGTCATTCATGTCGTATTCTTTAAGCTTGGCTATGTAAATCATTGTAATTTTGTTAGTTTTTGATCTCTTATATAAAATTATGTTGAATAGAAGGATTTCAGGTAGAAAAGATTTGTATTTAGGCAGATAATTTTTCTCATACACATCTCAAATCGAAATTAAATCTAACGTGGCTCCATCTTATCGGAGACTGGTAAGACTGATGGGTTCGCCCCGGATACGTTACACTGTGTTTTATTATATAGAGATAAATATGAAGATAATTTTTCAGAGGTTACAGTATTATAAAAGAAAAATCATTTCTGTTAAGTAGTTTTCAAGATACAGAACTTCAAACTTGCAAATTTGGACGATAACACACATGCAATTCTATATCACAAGTTTTTTAAATGTCCAACACTGCTAAAATAATTTATTCTTGTCAATATATTTTGCAGAGCTCTATTTGAATATGGATTGAACCTTTGCATCAAATTTCATTAAAATCGGGTGCTATGTGGCTTCTTTTAATTTTTGCTCATTTTACGTGGAATAACCCTTATGTAAATTAAACGTGAAATTTTAACTAAACGTTCTACCTTTTTATAGGAAGAGAAAAGGAAAATACTTGAGGATGTACAAGACAAAAAAGATCCTTTATTTAAAATAAAAAAGTACTTTAAAATTAAAATCAAGTGAAATAATGATATAGCAGAGAAATTACACCTATGTTGTTGTCAACACTCTGACGTCGTGATTTTTTTCTTTTTTTCGTTGATCTGCTATTTTTTCCATTCATGTTTCCGTTTTTCAGATTTGTGTCGCATTTGACTAAACCTAACAGGTATTTCTCTTGGAATAAGTAAACAAGCAAACCAAGAGAATCAAGGCCTAGCAAATTAGAAACAGTTTTAACAAAGGGCTCTAACAATATTATATTTAGTCTACAATTTAGCTAATCGGGTATATAGTGGTAAATAATTTAAAATATAATATTGAGTATTTATACCATCATATGAATAATTTTGATTGTACATTTGAGTGCAGCATTTCCTAAACGAATCTTTTGTATTGTAAAACTAATATAATTCATTTAAAAAATAATATGAGTCCAAAAAGGATTTCTGCTTTGCCCCTTTTATCAGTACTGTTATTAAATTTTTTAGTATTGCAAACTCGAAATTCCTGTTTTCTACAATTTTTGTATTTTTATGTTAATAATTTTAATAACGAGTCTACCACCACGTTTCAGGACTGAGTATAGTTGCTGTATTACAGGTGATACAGCATGAAACAGCTTATGAACGAAAATGGTTGCTATTTACTGCCATATAGCTTTTTAGAGCGCGGGTAAACATCGGACATTTCCTCTATATACACGTTATTTTAAGTTGCCTTATAACCAAAAGTTACACGATGTGTTTCGGCGTAATTCTGTAAAAGCGCATATGCATTATACACTTCCATGGCATTACAACTGCAATAGTGCTCTCTAGCTAGAGATTTTGGACAAATTATGTATTTTTTGCTTCTGTACAAAATCCTGTACCACGGTGAATATTTATCTGCAAACCGCAAATCTCATCCAATTCTCGATCTTTTATTTCTCGATTTACTTTTGCTAGAGATCTTTTCAAACACTAGGTAGAAGCATCGACAGTAACGATACTAGTGATAGGTATATTGTAAATTATGAGATTGTCTTCTGTTCTTATTACATTCTTCGCTTTATTAATAATGGAATAATACACACTTTATTTTAAGAAATAACATAGTATTAAAAATCTATTAGTTCTTATTGATAATAGCTATTTTTTTAGAAGCTGCTCTTAAAATATAAAGTTAATAAAACACTATTATACAAATCAGATATTCATTGTAATTATGCGTAAATTATTTTGGAGTTGCAACTTATTATCACCTAAGTTTATATAATTTTCTAAATGTTTGAGAAGCCTCCTTAACTAAATGTTAACATTTCGTGTTCTTACGATAAAAGTGTTTTTATGTATTTTGGGAAATCCGTTTGATTTTTAATTATAATGACTTGCTAGTGTGTAATAACAGATATATTTTTATTAATTCTTTTAGATATCACACTTTATTTAAGGAGACAATAAGTATTATTAATCTTAATATATATCTTCAAAAGACTATCTAAAAAACATGGCGAAACTGAAAGTAAGCCATAATGTGAGAAAGGGAAATTTTACTTTACATAAATAAAATAGTTATACATAAAGATTTTTTTCCTCGTTAAGTAATTTATTTCAAGCACATTTTAGTTAAAAAAACTAAACATTAAATTTAATCCACGTTAGTAATTTAATGAGGTAATATATTTCTTTACTTGTCTTTATAAACAAACTGAATTATAGTAAAATTAGATAAGCAAAAACGTTATTCCTTTGTGTTTAAATGTTATTTCGTTGTTTATCAGTTTTATCAAAGATATAATAAGATATCAAAGAAAGTAAGTGTAAAAAAAAGGAAAATATTTATTTAATTTTCGTAACTAATCACTAACATCGTCTATTCCTTGAATGAAATTGAGTGAATAAAGATGTAATTCTGTCTCATTAATTGATAATCAGTTTTAAAGCTTATCGCTGTTTATTGATAAAACATCTGTGATATATTAAAACACTGTTGAAGTTTTCATTCAGTATGCAGTTTTACAGTTAAAACAGTTTGATGCTTTCTAATTTGAAATGAAAAGAGGGTATATTTTATAAAATAAAATAAATGAAAGATTGTATACTTTATCAAATAAAATAAATCTTACACAAATTTCCATTCCTGGAAAAAATAAAGAAGAATTTAAACAAGATTAATATACAAATGATTCTGAAATGGTTATAATTGACAGGAATAATAAATTCTGTCGTACTAAGAACTTTTTAATGCGAAGAAACATGTTAAACAAATAGAAGGATATTTTAAGACAAATTCTGATTTGAAAAAAAAAAAGGATAAATGTGATTTATTTCAATTACTGTATAATATTTCAAAATAATATGTTCTACTTTGTACCAGAAATATTTGAGAAATTTAGTCCTGTTGATATTTTAATCTTTGATATTTCGTTTAGTTTTCCAATTTTTTTTTTTTTTTTACTTACGTGAATGAGGTCTTCAGTAAGGAAGGAGTAGTATTTTAACCAAATTTAAGAATACAAAAAATTGTTCTATGATCTTTTCCAAGTATTTCATGTGCTAGCAATTATCACAATTGAGTGTTGCTTAAAGCAAACCTACTTGGTATTCGAATAGAAAGAAAATACCAGGAATAAGTTTATAAAGACCTTTTTGCTGTCATATTTATGGACATGCAATAACTCGAATAATCGGTTTAAAGAAGTATGTCATTTATTCGCTTTCCTTTTATAGACTTTTCTTTAATCTATAGCCTTTTATGTGTTTTAAGGAAATATGATCTGAAAATATTTAATACAAGCTAAAGTCCGTCAAGCATTACTCTTCTTATCTTATCTTATCTTACTCCTATTATAAAGAGGAAAAAATTGTTTATTTGTAGGAAGTAAGCTCTGGAACTACCGAACCGATTCCAAAAGTAATGGTATCAAAATGATGGTGTTAGTCCAACTTAGAATATAGGCTATATCTTTTGTCGGTGCCACTACCCCAAAGAGGGTGTAGGAGCAAAAAACGTTCTAAAAATGCGATTTTAGCGTTACTGAAGGGCCTAGAAATATGAAATTTTGAATATTAGTTACTTATAAGATATAAATGATGTCTAAGAACAGTTCTTAAACAATTCGAAATTTAAAAGGGGTGAAAATGCACAAAAAGCGTTCTAAAAAACGTTCTAAATGGTAGTTTCTACACAATCTCAGGAAATACCAAACCCATTTAAAAGATATTGGTGTCAAAATGATGGTGACAACGCTTGCTCCAAGATAGGCAATGTTTTATGTCGGTGCCACTACCCCAAAGGGGGTGTAGGAGCAAAAAACATTCTAAAATGCGATTTTAGCGTTTATGAAGGGCCTAGAAATATGAAATTTTGAATATTAGTTACTTATAAGATATAAATGATGTCTAAGAACAGTTCTTAAACAATTCGAAATTTAAAAGGGGTGAAAATGCACAAAAAGCGTTCTAAAAAACGTTCTAAATGGTAGTTTCTACACAATCTCAGGAATTACCAAACCGATTTAAAAAATATTGGTGTCAAAATGATGGTGACAACGCTTGCTCCAAGATAGGCTATGTTTTATGTCGGTGCCACTACCCTAAAGGGGTGTAGGAGCAAAAAACGTTCAAAAAATGCGATTTTAGTGTTACTGCAGGGCCTAGAAATATGAAATTTTGAATATTAGTTACTTATAAGATATAAATGATGTCTAAGACCAGTTCTTAAACAATTCGAAATTTAAAAGGGGTGAAAATGCACAAAAAGCGCTCTAAAAAACGTTCTGAATGGTAGTTTCTACACAATATCAGGAAATACCAAACCGATTTAAAAAATAATGGTGTCAAAATGACGGTGACAACCCTTGCTCCAACATAGGCTATGTTTTATGTCGGTGCCACTACCCGAAAAGGGGTGCAGGAGCAAAAAACGTTCTAAAAATGCGATTTTTGCGTTACCGAAGGGCCTAGAAATATGAAATTTGAAATATTAGCTACTTATTAGATATAAAGGAATTCTAAGAACAGTTGTTAAACGATTCGAAATTTAAAAGGGGTGAAAATGCGCGAAAAGCGTTCTAAAAAACGTTCTAATGATGGTTTATACACAATCTCAGGAAATACCAAACCGATCTAAAAAATAATGGTGAATGGTCAAAATGATGGTGACAACCTTTGCTCCAACACAGGCGATGTTTTATGTCGGTGCCACTACCCCAAAGGGGGTGCATTAGAATAAAGTTCTAAATTGCGGCTTTTGCGTTTCGGAAGGGCCTAGAATCGTGAAATTTGGAATGGTAGTTAGTTATAAGATATCAATGATCTCTAAGGACATTTCCTAAAAAAATCGAAATTTAAAAGGGGGTCAAAATGCGCAAAAAGCGTTGTAAAAAAAGTTCTAAATTGCGATTTCTGTGCAATCTCAGGAAGTACTGAACCGATTCCAAATATAATGGTGTAAAAATGATGGTGACAGCTCTTTCTCCAAGATAGGCTATATTTTATATCTGTTTCCACTACCTCAGAGGAGATGCAGGAGCGAAATGCGCGAAAAGCGTTCTAAAAACGTTCTAAATGCCGATTTGTCGGCAATATCTCAGGAAGAAAGAATCTGATTTCAAACGTAATGGTAGGAAATTGATGTTGACAGCCTCTGCTCTAACATAGATGCTGTTTTATGTCGGTATCACTATCACCAAGACGTTGCAGGAGCAACAAAGCGTTCTAAATTTCGATTTTTGTGATCAGTAGGGGCTAGCAACTTAAAATTAGGCAAGGTACATATTTGTTAGATATAAATGATCTTTAAGAACAGTTTCGAAAAAATTGGAAATTTAAAAAGGGGTGAAAATGCGCGAAAAGCGTCCTAAAAACGTTCTAAATTGCGATTTCTACTCAATCTATGGAAATACCAAAGCTATTTCAAAAGTAATGGTTGCAAATCAATGGTGACAGTCCCTGCTATAACATAGATTATATTTTATGTTGCTGTCACTACCATCTGAGGGTTGCAAAAGCAAAACATTTTCTAATTTGCGTTTTTTGCACAACTGAGGGGTCTAACACTTTGAAGTATGGCATGGTATTTACTTACAAGATGCAACTGCTTTCTAAGAACAGTCGAAAGAAAATTCCAAATTTAAAAAGATGAAGTAAGTGAAAAGCGTTATAAATTACAATTTTTAAGCAAACTTATAAATTACAAAACCGATTAAAAAAATAATGATGACAAATTTTGGTGATACAACCTGCTCAAACATAAGCTATGTTTTATGTCTGTTCCACTACCACCAGAGGGTTGCAGGAGCTAAAAACTTTCTAAATTGCGATTTCTGTTATACTGAAAACGTCAGAAACTTTAAATATGACATGGCAGTTACTTATAAAATATAAATGCCCTCGTAGGAACGTCGAAAATAAATTCGAATTAAAAAGGGGTGAAGCGAAGGGGAGGTGCAAAAAGCATTCTAAAAAAGTTCTAAATTACGATTCTATGCAGTTTCAGGGAATATAAACCGATTATGAAAGTAATAGTTGCGAATCAATGGTAACAGTCTCTTATCCTACACGGCTATATTTTATGCCGGTGATTCTACCACCTTGGATTCACAGGAACAACAAACGTTCTAAAAAAGGCCTTTAAAAGCTTTTTAAATTACGTTTCTGTGGAATATTAGAAAATAACAATCCGATTTCAAAATTAATGTTGGCAAATTAATGGTGACAGTTCCTGTTTCAACATAACCCTTTATGTTGAGAGAGGGGGTAGGACTTGGAATTTGACAGGATGGTTAATTTTAAGATGTAAGAAGATGGTTTCTAAAAAATTCAAAACTTCAAATGAATACTGAAATGAGCGTATTAATTGAGCATAAAAGTTTCAAAATATTTTCTAAATTATCATTTATTTAGTTTTATTTCATTTTATTAATTTAAGTCCTAATTTCTGTCTAATGCAGTGTAATAATGATGTTTAATCAAACTGTGTTTTAAATAGTAATTTTTGAAGTATTCCTAAAATAGTAAGTAACTTTTAATAAAAAAAACCTTTTAATAAAATAAAATATTACCTTTTAATAAAATAAAAATTTAGTTAGTACCTTTTAATAAAAATTAGACATATAAATATCACTTGGCATATTTCAAATATTACGCGAGCAAAGCCGCGGGGTTTGCTAGTAGATGATAATTTCGTTATAAGGTTTTCAAGATAATTTGCAAGATAATTAAATGTGTTTAACTTTAACTCAATTTTGATTTTATTGATGATTTGCAAAAGTTTAGAAATCTCGATAATGATTTCGTAAACAGGGTAAATCTGCTGGTTTGTGTTTTTGGGCAGTTGCTGGGCAAATTTTCTGGGGAATTTATGTTTATTTTCATCATTTTCTTTTGGGAACCGATCCTATTTAAGGATATTTTTTGACATATCGGCTTAGGACTTTTTGAACGGATGTTTTTCCACAAGCTTTAAAATTAGCAGGGTTGCCTTCTTGACAGTTACAGCCCAAGGGAGATGTTTAAATTCAAACTCTCGGGAAATTTTCCTGCGACAGATATCTTAGGCGTTATTTTAACCACATTCTACCAATCTGGTCTGGATGGGAGAAAATTTGGCAACGTGAAGAAAAGTTTGTCAATTAGTATAGGGAAAAGCGAAATAATTCTTCCATTTTTCAACTAGGGAGACCGGAAGAATGGCGACAGCTTAAGGGAATTAAAATTTTTTCACATAATTTTTTTTAATTGTAAAAATTCTAAATTCTAAATTATCTTTAGTATCTGTATAAATTTAACCGTAACCATAACAGTAAAGTAAGCACACATAACAAAATTTTTTTTTCAACCTCTGTACAGTGGCGGGATTACCCAGGATAGTGGGGTAATTCCGCTACTGTATCGGGTAATGACGTCACTCTTTAATGAGCTAGTAAATACATAAAATGGATAGAAGGAAACACGTAACCTACTGAAAACAGTTAGAAAGCAATAATTTAGCAAAATAATGAATAATTACAATGTTCCTTTAGCTAGATTTATTAATGTGTTAAGCTTACAATTTAAAAGAAAATAAGTTAAAACTGGTGTGAATGCATAAGAACAAAAAAAAATCTTCTTAAAACACCATCAAAAATTTTTAAATGCGCTAGGCCTTTCGAAAGATCTGAGTCTTTCTTCGTCAGGCGCAAAGAAGACGTGCTTCTACTATGAAAGCAGCAGCATTAAAAATTTTTGCTCGTGTTTACAATTTAACTGAAGTTGGAAAAGTCAATCTTTGCCATGGTGGCGGCATTACCCAGAGAGGACAATATAGCGGAAATCCCCAGCAAAGACGAAAGAAGAAACAAACTTGTTCAACAAACTGCATCAAAATGTCGGCGATTGCATGTAGATTACGGGTAATAGTATCTTAAGTACTTAATGTTACAATAAACGGTGCTTACCTCTACTCATTTGAAGCTCCAAAATAAGAAGCAACTAGATGAAAACTAAATTTTTCACCGAAACAAACGAACGACGTACAACAAAATCACTCTCACTCTATGCACTGTTTCTATTGTAGTGCAGCCGCATTCACTATCTCAAACTACCGCTTTTAAACTAGGCGGGGTGGCGGCAAAACCCCGAGTGGCGCCATAACCCCGGTCTCCCTTTCTTATTTATACTGCTTTTAGAGTCTCTAAACCTTCCGAATCCAGAATTTTTACAAAGTTTTAAACTCGAGAGGTTAAGTAAATAGTTTGATTCCTTTTTTTGCTATTTTTTGCAATAAATTTACTATCGCATTCGAAAGCAATTTTATTTGTAAATTTCATAGCATTTTTTATGTTGAGAACGGTAATAGGTTTAGGGGTTTTAATCGCATTTTTAGCTAACTTTTCGAAATTGTTATCCTTGTTTTCTTTAGTATGTACAGTTAGGTTTTCCAAATTTTCCTGTACATTGATTATAGCGATTGGGATCTCACAAATGTTGTCCTCTTCCATAACATCGAAAGAGAGGGCATCTGAAAAAAATATTTTCACTATGCATTTTGCCGTTTGCAATTAGGGATATCTAGACCCGTACTTTGGGTAATTTTTGCATTGCTTTTCTTTTTCCTATCTTTTTTGGCCTTTTCCTTGTTATAATTCCCGTCGCTGTCAAAGTACCTCCCGCGTCCTCTGGTATGTCCTCAAGAATCAAATGATGGAAAATTAGCAAATTTTCAAATTAGACCCTGGGAACATATATTTCCCATTTATTGTACACGGCTTTAAAATACGCCAAGGAGCGTAATTGGGCGGCATTAACTCCCTCCTTAAGATACTCATATTAGCTGAAATATTTCTAAATTTGACTTTGAGTAACCAACAGTAGGAAGAAGATTAAAAGTATCTGATCGACTACTAACCATATCTTCTTTGCTACTTGTTCTCAACATATTGCCGGTGCCGCGCCAATGAGAAGAGGAAAACTTTAGGTCAACTTACAGAGTAGCAGGGTGTACAAGTTCTTGGTGATGTTATTTTCCTAGACTTCTCTCTTTACATCATCTGATAACTACGTATCTGTAACCCACTAACGCCCTCCGTTAGTCAAAAAGAACTATTCTAGCATTAATTTTGTTTTCTTTAATATATATTAAATTATAATAATATATATTAAAGAATAATATATTATAATATATATTAAATTTCTTTAATATATATTAAAATTATTCTAAATTGCCGGCATATTCATTATTTCCTTTTTTTTTAAACGTTCTATTATTTATTTATAGTTAAATTTCTATAAGTTTAAAAAGTGTATCTTAATAATAGTTTTATTCAAAAACGTAATCTAAATTTTAATCCCTTCATGAATTTTTATCGCCTACCAAACTGTAAAGTTCTGATCGCAGTTACTTTATTTTTCGAATATTTATAAAAGCCATTTTTACATTTTTATTTTATTTCATCTTATTTTCCCGCCAGCTGGGTTACAGCTTATTCACATCGAAATCCTCCCATTAGCAGCGCTGGGACTTTTTTCTGTGACGTCTGTCGATAGCTCTCCATTGGCGGAGTGACGGATCGCAGTTTCACTTCGAGTCTCGTTCATGAATTTGTTTGGTTAGCCTGAAGTTTCCATTTCAATCGGATTTCCTCCACGCTTTCTAATAAATAGCTCGAGCATGAGCTCAGAAGTAGATTTTTGATGTAGATTTTAATGATGAAGTAGATTTTAGCAGTTTGATTGTTTTCTTAATCTGTTACCTGGTGTCCTAAGACATGTAGAATATTATTTCGTTATTTAACATCTCTTTCGCATGAATAAATAGTTCGTGCTGAAGAGGGATGGCTCTGATTTCTCATCCTCTGGGAATTGTTTTATGTTGGTATGTTCTGATGGAATAAACAGTTTCCGATGACTACGTTTCTATGTTCTTATTGGGAAAACCCTATATTTCTTCATAAGCCTTTTTTCGCCACTCATGCGGCCTAATCTGTCTTGTCTTCATCATGAATAAATGAGTGTTTGATTGGACTTTACCAATCGTATCATCGGTCCACAGCTGCTAAATTTCCACAGTGTTGACACCTTCAATAGCAATGCTTGCACTAAGTGGTACGACTGCTATACAACCTCACCAATGGCTTATTAAAATGTGGTACTAATACATTAATATGTCGTAAAAAGCACGACGTGTTTGTTCAACTTAACCCATTAATTTGTTTCGTTCTAAGATGCATATATATATATGGGAACGGCATTAAAAAAAATATTTGTGTGTTCATGAGTTGTTGATTTTAAAAGTTTTCGCTGATTCTCCAATTCGTGTATGTACTATATTAATTTCATATCTAAGATGCAATATATATTCATTTCAGTGTTAGAATTTAAAATAAAGACATAGAAAAAAATAGAATTACCTTCTTATGTATGTGTATGTGTGTGTGTGGGGGGGGGGCGAGGAGGAGAATACTGAAATTAATTGAGAGTATAGTTTCTAAAATATAAAACAAAAATCATTTAGTTTATACGTATGATAATTTAAAAATTTGGTCATGAGATCAAACCGAGCAAAGAAAAAAGTTTTAAAAAAAGAAATTTTTAGAAAATGTTAAATCAGGTTCAATGATTTATTATAATTAAAAATGCATGTGCAATTTGAAATATGAAACATCAGAAATAGATTACAGAAAAAATAAATAAAATAAAACAAACCAAAAATAAAAATAAGTAAAAATCAAAGAAAAGAAAAATCGAAATTACTAAAAATCTGTTCATATTTCAAAATGAAAATTAAAAAATATAATTACAAAGTATTTTATAAAGTAAAAAATCTCTTAAAAATAATTAAAGCGGTTAAAAATCATGATCTTTTTTTTTTTCTTTTATCAACTTACTTTAACAGAAACAATATCGTTATGTTTGCTTATGATGCCATGACACTTTTCAAAATATTATTTTATAAAATGTTGACACACATTTCATTTTTAAGTAAAAAAGGAATAAAAAAAACATAAACGATTAAAGAAAGTTAACAAATATCTTTTTAACACGACTTTAGATTTTGACATTTTAATTTAAACTTATAAAATACTTTGGAAAAATAATTCTGGGGTTGGCACTATAAAATTTATTAAAAAAAGTATTTATCTTTTCTTGAAAGGAAGTCTTTAAATAGAAATATCTTTTTAATCTAATCTTTAACATTTATATTTAAGTATCCAAGTTGAGTTGAGGCTGATGGCTGGGTAGAGTTCTGTTTAAAAGGGTTCTCAAAAATATTTTTCCCCTCTCTCAACGATACACTATTTTTTACACATTCAGTGACTCAACTTTTATATATTAGAACATGATATCTAAAGGCATGATTATTAGTAATTTGGAAAATAATATTGCTTTTTCTTATAATTGGTATTACATCTTGTGCAATAAGCTACTCTTAGGCTACGAAATAGAAATTACAGCCTTTGTGCAGGAATATTAAAAAGCAGAAAACCAATGTTTAAAAATGCACAAATAATAGGTGAAAAGCAGCAAAGAGCTGTTTCGAGTCTGCTAGCGAGATCCTTCTTCAGTGTAAGATAGAGTAAGACACAGTATGCTAGAAAAAGCAAGGCTAAGCAAAATGACAGGCACGGGCTTATATGACAGAGCAAAATGGCAAAATGACAGAGACGGGACTATCGGGTTTATATACCCGACACGGGTAGCGAATGCGCCAAATGAGACAGAAGCAGATTAAACTAAAGAGTGGAGAAGTAGCGACATCTACCGGAGAACGAGAGAAAAAGAAACCAAAAAGCGGAAATTAAATTAATGCTTTCCAACTACTTGGAAAATCAGGAGTACTAGATAAGTCATTAACTAAAGAGTGAGAATTTTTAATGATATGATAAGCTTCCCAAAAATCAAGATCAAGGTTAGAAGAACATTTCTGGATAATGATGATTGAGGAAAAATTGAACCTATGTTAAAAAGACCAACAATGTTGAGCAATAGACGAATGTTTAAGCTCTTGATTTTTAAAATAACATTCCTGCTCTTTTAAACGAAATATAAGAGCACGTTTAGTCTTCCCAATATAAGATAGACCACACTGGCAAGATATTTGGTAAATACCCCAGTTATCTAGGCGATCAATGCGGTGTTTGAGATTTGAAAAAGAGATTTTATTAATAGGAGGAAAAATAACATTAAAATCAATCCGTTTAAGATTTTAGCAACTTGCTGACTGATTTTAGAAAAAATGGCAACACAATTTAGCAATCGTTGGCAACTCTCTAAATAGCGAATATAAAGTGGGCGATATCCAGCTCCATTTGAAACTATAAACTGGAAAACATAATATGATTAAAAATTATGAAGTATTCTGATGTCACTAGTGTTGCCAGTTGTACCTCGTAAATCAGGTCTCTAAATGTTCTGGAGACCAGTATTTTAAAGTAATTTTCTTCGCTGTATCTAATGAAAGAATTATCTGCGACTAAAGAAAACGAAATAAACTGTCACAAATTAGTCGTGTGCAGAGCAATTGGAGATCTGATTTACGTGGAACACCTGACAACACTAGATGTCACCCACAGATAAGTTTGCCAGTTGTCCAACGTAAAACAGGGGTCCAAATGCTGTAGATACCACTAATTTCTTAGAGTTTATTTCGCCATCTTTAATCGCAGATAAATCTGCCATTCGATAAGGCGAAGAAAATTTTTGTAAAATGCTGGCGACCAAAGCATCTGGAGCCTAGATTTTCGCGGGGCACCTGGCATCACTACCCACAGAACACGTACCTCATAAAAAATCAGCCTTTTAATCACGTTTTCTCTGCATTCTCTCATTATACCAAATCAGACTCGAATCCCGTGGTTGCAGATATTGTGGGCGGGCGCACATTTCACATGCCTTATTTTCGGGGAAGATGTCGAAATTTACATGTTTCACCCGGGGTTCTGTTCACATATCTGTTCACTTCTAAAAGTTACTGTGTGACTCTCGTCAACAGGTGTGATGACTTCTCTAGTAAGCCTTTAAAATTTATATTTAAGATTTCTAGATAGTTTGAAATAGGTGGTTGGATCCATTTAAACTTAAAGTTCTCGTCCTGAGACACGCACCACACAGAAGGAGAATTTGATATACGAGGGTGTATCAATAAGTTTTTGCCCTCACATAGAAATAATTGAGTGAAATTTATGAAATTGCTACATATTATGAGTCCTTTTCTATATAGTCAGTGTACACAGTAACATATTTATGCAACCGGTATTTTAAAAAGAGGGATGTATTCCAGTAAGCGCGACAGTAGACCCATAGGGTGTTCTTTTTGCTGACCCTCACATGTGACATATTGTTGAAAAGGCCTGTGACCACTTATTCATGCTATGCACCTCCCAAGTCTCTCCCCCCAAATTTGCCCCCGGGGGGTATGAATGATGCACGTAAAAATTTAGAAAAGTGTCCCCCGGAGGGCAAATTTGGGAGGAAGGGCTCGGGAGGTACATAGCATGAATAGGTATTATAACAAGATACAATTTAAAAGACACAACAATGAACGAGGTAGTTTTCGAAAGTTTCCGCAAACGGCTTTTGAGATAGTATATATATATATCGTTGAAACACGCTGTTTCATAAAAAAAATTGTAGTTAATCAAAAATTAATGAAAAAACATATCAGCAAAAATTTCAAACATTGTGGCGAGAAAACTTAGAAATTGTCTACTTGTTATTATTTTTTAATTGATAACTTTAATAGATTTTTTACATTTATTATATTTTTTACAATGCCGACTAACAATACGAGAAATAATATTTATACGAAAAATAGCAATAATGTGTGCAAATACAGTTTTAAAACGTACTAAAAGCGATATTTCCATATTGTGATCGCGATAGGAGTTAACAGCCCAGGAAACCACCAAAGAACGCTATTTAAAATCAGCCTTTTTGATTATGTTCATTTCAGTACTTTAAGCGATTACATGTCCTAGATTTGTGTTTTATTTATATTTTATAATTTAATTTATTAACTGATAAATGTTTTAATTTCGTTATGGAGTACAAGCCGGAAAAAATGACGAACTATGTATATTAATTTAAGTTCAAACGGATTTATATATTGTAATCATCTTCGCGCGACAGAGATAGATTAAAAAAATATTCATACTTGAAAATTATTTTAAAACTTTAAAAATTGCGAAAATTGCAATACAGTTTTAAAAAAAAAATTGCATTTGAAAGAACATTTATTTCCCTATTCGATGATCTAAAAATTGAAAACGTGTGCCATATTTATAAGTTAAAAAAACTAATAAAAGTTAAATTTAATCATCTGCTGTTACCATCGACAAAATGACTTCATCGTTACGCACAGACACATAACACGTTTGTTCTTTATAATACAGATAGAGAATATAATCAATGAAAAGGTTTTTTAGTCATTAAAAAACTAGTTGGATGTGCCAATCCCAAAACTTTCTTCTATCTCACATTTTAATATTCCAAAATGTTGTTACAAATGTCAATATTTTATTTTTATTAGTTCAATACTATAACAACTTTGACTGTCATCTTAAATTTCTGCTGCAGTCAATTAATCGGAGTAAAAACGAGTTAATCTCAATCATGATATTTATTAAGATCAATAGTTTTTCGTTATTCTGTTGCATATCAGCTGTTCGCGAATAGTCGGGTTATCAGGACGGTAAGTTCCCGTTGATTCATCAGTTCCCGGTCTACAATAGAACTACGAAAAATGTACAAAAATTACACAAAAATCGCTATTATAGTATCTCTTTTTGGCGGAATATTTCCAAATTCAGGGAGCTTCTTGCCGTGGCCACAAACATACACAAAAAATTTGGTTCAATTCTATGCATAACTTCATACACTTTTCGATGGTACAATATTAAAAAGAGCACGAAAATTGGTATTACAGCGCCACCTACCGGCGGAATTTTTCCAAAATCAGGAAAGACCGTCTTGCTATGCCAAAAACACACACAAATAATTTGGTTCAACTCTATGCACAACTTCTTACACTTTTCAATGGTACAATATTCAAAATGCACAAAAATCGCACAAAAAGTGGGATTACAGCTCCCCCTACCGGCGGATTTTTTTCAAATTCAGGGAGGACCCTCTTGCCATGGCCAAAAACATACACAAAAATTTGGTTCAATTCTATGCATAACTTCATACAGTTTTTGATGGTACAATGGCGACAGACATACGGACACACGGACATACAGACATTTTCTAGAAATATTTTTTGGGGGATCTCTAACCTCTAAAACGTGTAAATCCGTCGAAAACCGGAAGTCGAAAAAATTTCGATTACAATGCTTTCTTCTGTTGAAGATAGAAGAAAGTAAAAAAAAAACTTTTGTTAACACATTTTAGACTAAACAATTTAAATATTTCAATTGACTGTTCCACATTACGGAAATTAGTGATATATTGGATTATTTATATGTTTTAAAAGTGGGTTATTTTACAATAAATTTTGATGAGCAACATTCAAAAGTACAATATTAAAAAAATGGCCAGAAAAGGATAATGATAACTAAAAAAATTGTTAAATAAACTAAAAATAATTAAAAACGCATTCACAACACTCCTAAATTACAGTTCTAATAAAAATTAGGAATTCACTAAAAATTTAGTCAGCCCACTATGGAAAAGCAGTTTGACTTTGAACTTTCACTATCGATAAGTCAAAAACTCTGTAGAGTTCTTTTATGTATCAGAGTAGTGGCATATGTAAATAAAATAATTCCACTATTGTTTGCAAACTCACTGTCGATGATTCCATAACTTCGTAGCATAACTATTGGAGATTCTTCGCATATCTACTACAAGAATTCATAACTCCATTACGGGCATCCCTCGACTTAGGTAAATTCGCAGTTACGCAATAAGTTTCGAAAATTGTATTTATGAACACACTGGCGCGTTTAAAATGCATTTGCATACTTTTGATAATTATTTTATAAATAAAATATGCAAATAAAAACCACAACCATAATATAGTTTTATATATTTATTAGTGAGAGTTATATATTTTTATTGGGATATACAATCAAATCTTTAACAAAACAAACTCAAATCTAATTAAAATGAAAAAAAAAATCTTGGGATCAACCGTAACAATTATGTTAGCTCAATTCAAACAAGGAAAACTAACTTTAAAGTTTCGATGAAGAGGAACGAAAGTTTTTTCCTTCTAGCTTCACCTGTTCGTTTGATGTAGATTGAAAATTGTTTAAATCAATTCATCAATGTTAAATTTATAAATTCCGCCTACCATTTATTTGAATGATTTGTTTTTTTATTTGAAAACGGTTCTTTCAGTTTGTTTTTATGTTTTTTCATACTTTTATAGTTTATATCCGTATAAATACTGCTGCATGATGCTTTATTAATAAAATAAAACTGTATAAATAACACACACACACACACATATATGTCTGTATATAATATAACGACATATGACGTCAAAGATCTTTTTAATAATATAGACTTATTAGATTTACATAATATAATAAATGCATCATTTAAAAAGTATTATAAAAAACTGGAATTACCATCTAATATTGATATCGCTTATTTTAAATCATTAACAAACTTTATTATCTATAATAATTAGATATTGCAAGATAATACATTATATTTACAGCACGTCGGTATACCACAAGGTGGTTGTACATCCAGTTTATTATCAGACTTATACTTATATCACTATGAACGTACTTTTACAAATAATAATCTCCATTTATATAGTTATATTGATGACATAATTTTAATTGCCACCGATCAATCTAAAATTTCTCAATTTCCAGTTGATTATCCCACTAATTTGGAATTAACGGAAAACCTCTTATCTAACAATACTATTAACTTCTTAGATCTTAAAATTACAATAAAAGACAACAAAACAATAACTAATTTATATGATAAACGTAAAGAATTTAAATTCAAAGTTAATACATTTACACATTTTAAATCTTGTCTTCATCATTCTGTATATCGAAATATACTACTTAATCATTTATATAGAATAAAATGTTTATGTTCTTCTCATCTAATTAACAATAATATTAAAAAACTAATTTATGATGCATTAAATCATGGATTTCCAAAAAAATTCATATATTCATTAATATACAATTAGTACTTACACGATCTATATATATATATATATATATATATATATATATATATATATATATATATATATAAAACCACATGCGTAAACAAAATTACAAAAAAATTATAAAATAAAAAAATATTTATAAAAAATTAAAAATTGTAAAATAAAAAAAAACAATTACTATAGGATGGTTGGGTGGGTAGATATTAGATTACGGAGGAGGGTGGTGTTGTCTAGATAATACGCAATGCTTAATTTATATATATATATATATAAATGGGGCTTTTGTATTATAACTACATTTCTAATACGTATTTTATTTGGATGTTGATTTGATGTTTTATATGTAATTGGTGACTTTTCCTCTTTTTTTTTCATATTAAATTTAACTTATTTAATCAAATTCAGTATTAACTTATTTTTAATTTAGTCAACTCAGGACAATGCCATATTAATTAATAATAGTATACCATCTTTTTAGTGATTATTATGCATATTGGTTTATTTGATTAACTAATGTTATACTGTATGTATTAAAATTGGGTAAATAGTTTTTATTATTATTATTCCTCTATACTATTTAAAATTGTTTTATTTTCAACATTGTATTCCATGATTAATTATCGGTTTATATGTTTGATTGGCACAATCATATTTTTTAGCTTTTTTATGACTAATATTAGGATAATTCACACACTATATATGTGATCTTTAGGTTATTCGGAATTTTAGTATCTGACAATCTTATATAAATATCCATTTTTATTTATTTATTTTATAATTTATTTATTTATTTATTTATTTATTTATTTATTTATTTTTCCTGTTCATTTTTTATATATAAAGCTAAATATTAAGACTATTATATTTTTATAATATAATTTATTTTATTTTATAGCATATAGCCTATATTCTATATATTATCAAGTTAAAAAAGTTTTTTAATTTTTCAGTGTAGATTTAATGGTATGGTAATAGAATATATTGTATTAACATTTAATTTATTTAAAAAAAAAATTCTGAATAGTGAAATACAGTATGGTATTGTTTATATTAGTATGTGTGTAGGAATGCAGTTGATATATTTTAATTCATTAGCATGTATTAGGTTCTACTTATTGTAACATTTGTATAATCATAATAGTTTTTAAAATAAAATAATAGATGGCAGCACCATAAATTTTGTATTTTTAAATATCCTCTATTAAAATCATAATTTTAATTTTTTACACTAGGTGGTAATTAACGCTGAATATTGGCAATGTTGTAAAATTGTTATTATACAATTTAAAATTGTTTTTAGGTATTATAAGTAATGTAATTATTTTTTTATTTATATTAGATTAATTATGTTTATCACAATATTTCAACATGAATTAACCGACTCTATAGCTTTTAATTTCTGTGTTAACTTAACTGTTTTATTCACCTTGATCTTATCATGCTTTTTGGATTCCATGTGCGGGAATATATTTTGAAAATCTACTGGGAATTAATACGATATGTTTTGTAAGATTTCTATTGCTATAAATTAAGTATTTAATGGGTTGTAGTTTTTTTTTTTCATTTCATGCCTTTTGATAATGTTCTGTATTCATCTTGAGGCTATTATTTTGATTTTATTGGTTTTTTGAGTACAGGGGAAATTTTTTTTTCAGCTTATAGCTTTTTTCTCACAGAAAACAACCGATTTGCTTATATCATTGAATTCTGTACTCTTGAAAACGTAATTCAATATATAAGTTTTTCAATTTTTTCGGAATCCATATTCTTCTTTTTTTCTTCCATGTTAATTCTTGTAATTAGGTATACGGTACTTTATTTTACACATACAGTTCTATATTATTGGTTTATGGAGTGTAGTCAATCATTCACAATATTGCAGTATTCTAAGTCGCTAAAAATTATCGTTAAAAATTATCGTCGTTTATATCGTTAATATCTTATACTATAATGTGAGCAAAAATTGTGTGTGTGTGTGTATGTAAATTTTATCTTGAAAACGGCTCTAACGATTTTGATAAAATTTTGCACCCTACTGTTTTCGGGCGCAAAAAGACCATTGGGATGGGTCACGTGTTCGAGAAAATTTGATTAGTGGGTCATTTTGGGTCATAACCGGTCAGGATAAAGCTAATTATATCTAAAGAACGGGTCAATCGATTTTGACTAAATTTTGTATCCAACCATTTTCGGATACGAAAAGGCTATTGGGCTAGGTCACATGTTCGAGAAATTTCAATTTGTGGGTCATTTTTGGGTCACCGTGAGTCAAGCTAAGTTTATCTAGATAGCAGCTCTAACGATTTGGACGAAATTTTGTAATCTATCGTTTTCGGGCACTAAAAGACCATTAGGATGGGTCACGTTTTCGAGAAAATTCGATTAGTGGGTCATTATGGGTCATTATGGGTCAGGGTCAAGCAAATTATATCTAAAAAACGGCTCAAGACATTTTCACACAATTTTATAATATACCGTTTCTGGGCATGAGATGACCATTGGGCTAAGTCACATGTTCGAGAAAATTCGATTAGTGAGTCATTTTGGGCCACAATGGGTCAGGGCCAAGCTAATTGTATCTAAAAAACGGCTTAAACGATTTTGACGAAATTTTGTATTCTATCGTTTTCGATATCCAGAAGACCATTGGGCTAGGTCGCATGTTCGAGAAAATTCGATTAGTGGGTCATTATGGGTGAAGGTCAAGCTAAGTTTATCTAGATAACGGCTCTAACGATTTTGACGAAGTTTTGTAATGTATCATTTTCGGGCACAAAGAGACCATTGGGATGGGTTACGTGTTCGAGAAAATTCGATTAGTGGGTCATTATGGGTCATTATGGGTCAGGGTCAAACTAATTATATCTAAAAAACGGTTCAAGACATTTTCACAAAAATTTGTAATATACCATTTCTGGCCATGAGATGACCATTGGAATACGTCACATGTTCGAGAAAATTCGATTAGTGGGTCATTTTGTGTCACAATGGGTCAGGGTCAAACTAATTGAATCTAAAAAAATGCTCAAAATATTTTTACCAAAATTTTATAAAATACAGTTTCTGGGCAGGAGATGACCATTGGGCTAAGTCACATGTTCGAGAAAATTCGATTAGTGGGTCATTTTGGGTCACAATGTGTCGGGTTCAAGCTAATTGTATTTAAAAAGCGGTACAAAACATTTAGACAAAATTTTGTGTAATACCGTTTCCGGGCATGATAACACCATTGGGCAGGGTCAAATGTTCAAGAAAATTCAATCAGTGGGTCATTTTGCGTCCTAATGGATCGGGATCAAGCTAATTGTATTTAGAAAACGGCTCAAACGATTTTGACAAAACTTTGTATTTACACAGTTTCTGGACAAGGTAAAACCATTGGGCTGGGTCGCATGCTCAAGAAAATTCAATCAGTGGGTCATTTTGCGTCCTAATGGATCGGGATTAAGCTAACTGTATCTAAAAAACGGCTCACACGATTTTGACAAAACTTTGTATTACACAGTTTCTGAACAAGGTAAAACCATTGGGCTGGGTCGCATGCTCAAGACAATTCTATTAGTGGGTCATTTTGGTGATAATGTGTCGGGGTCAAGCTAAATGTATCTCAAAAAGGCTCAAATGATTTTGACAAAAATTTTTATTATACCGTTTCACAGTACAAAAAGACCATTCGAATAGGTCACATGTTCGATACATTTCGGTTAGAAGGTCATTTTTTATAACGTGGGTCAAGCTTATTTTACCTAGAAAACGACTAACGATTTTCACAAAATTTTGTAATCCATCGTTTTCAGGCTCGAGAAGAGCATTGTGTTGGGTCGCATGTTCGAAAAAATTCGATTAGTGGGTCATTTTGGGTCAATATGGCTCAAGATCAAGCTAATTGCATCTAAAGCAGCCAGAATGATTCAGTAGGAATAATATATCGAGAAAAACACAAAGCTAATTTTGACCGAGCTTAGCTCGGTCATTCCTGCTAGTGTATATATATATGTAATAAATATTGCAGTTTCTTACGAAGTTTTACCTAACCAATTTAGAAATTCACCTTACATAAAATTCAAGTTACGTAAAAGCTCGCGGAACGCATTACAGGGGTACAAGGTTTCACGAAAATGAAGTTTCTCCTCCTTAAATAACGAGTATAATTTAAATTTCTATTTCTTTTACAAATTGCTTTGAAAAATGTTTTTTTATTAATCTTGGCAAACATTTCTTTTTTCTCTTTAAAGGAATTTTTTCTATTTTTTAAATTCTTTTAAATTATTAAGTTATTTATAATATATATATATATATATATATATATGTATAGGACATATTAAAAAAAAAGTGGTTAGAATTTTTTCAAAACAAATGGTATTTTGCCAGGATAAATGGAACTTCGTAAATTTATTGAAAAATGAAAGATATATATATATATATATATATATATATATATATATATAATCAGTAATTTAATTATTTTAGTATGAAAAAAATCTTGATTGAGTAGCGAATAAAGTTTTAAGAAAGGTGGAGAAAATTAAAACTCCATTTAAAGAAAAAAAGGCGTAAATAGAATTATGTAAAAAAGTTAATCAACCAAAAGTTTTTTCTCATTCAATAATTTTTATCAAACACACTTCAGATCTAAGAAATTCGAATATTTCAATTGACTGCTCTCCATTAAAAGTAAATGAGTAAAAAACTAGATTATTTATTTATTATTTTCATTATAACTGCTTTATAATTAACTTAGATAGATCATTCCTAAAAATATTAAATTTTGCAAAATGAAAATGGAGATTTTTTTTTCTTAAATAGGGTATAATTTTAATTGTCGCTTCATTCACAAATTTCGTTAAACAGCGGTGTTTTATTTGCCTTTGTAAATATTTATTTATTTTTTTAAGACATATTTTCCTAATTTTTTTTATTCCATTACAATTACTATATTATTTATAATATGAAATTTAAATAATTAAATAAAACCACCGTAGATGGAATATTTTGAAAAACAAGAAGTATGTTTTCATTACAAATGGATTTATTCTTATGTTATTTTTATAACATTTGCGTTTTATCAGTAAGCGTAAAACTGAATAGTATCAAAATAACTAGCGGTCTGGCAAACCAATGTATTGCTTTTGAATTATAGCAGCTATTTCGACTCTTTAAGAAAAAAAAATTAATTTTTATGTACAGTCGTGGAAAAAAAAAAAGTAAACACCCCTTACTAACTCTGCAAAAAACTGTCGTAGAAGAAAGTTACTGATACCACACGATTGGTAATAAAGACTACTTTTAGAGGATGTATATAAAATTTGCTTAGAGGACCATCTACATAATAAAACGAAGCATAACTTTGTTTTTTCAATAGCAGCACACAATTCTGACAGCATAAATGAAGCCTTCAATTAGCCTAAAAAATTTTTTATGCAATTCGTACGATAAGTTTCCGAGAAATTAATTATTTTAAAACGAGCGTACTTAAGGGACTATATCCAAATTGAAGTTCGGTACTAGAATGTTGACCGAGAGAGCCCTCTTCTTCATCAAGGCATCTTAAGCACCACTCAAGTAGTCATTGAAGACTGCTAGATTACAGGATAGCATAAGAAATTTCCAAATATCTAGTCACTTCTATCATAGACGACCCCTTAAACCATCATTTTGCCATTTTTTAAGCATAATTTGAAAAGTACTTGGAAGAAAAATGTAAAATTTTGGATTTCGAATATTAATTTCATAATTCATAATTCATACCTGAAAATTATAAAAATTGCAAATTCTACATATTTATATTTGGGTATTTTAGTCTTATTGTTACACAAAAAATTAGCACATTAGGAGTATAATTTCAAGAGATATTAATAAAAATATGAAAATGTACCATCAGAAGCACTAAATTTTGAATAATTATAATTCAAAAACTTATCATTCAAATGACTTGAAATTTGGTGTCTAGCATAGTTTGAACCAAAGATTTGAAATTTCTTGTTAAAATTCGGTATTGCCATTGAAAAAAAATGAAGTTTGGGTTCGTTTTAATATGTAGATGGCTCCCTAAGCAAATTATGTGTGCACCATTTAAAAGTAGTTTTTATTTCCAATCGTTCGGTACCAGTAACTTTCTTTTACGATAATTTGTTAAGGAGTTAGTAGGGATGTTTACTTTTTTTCCACGACTGTTACATATATAAAATATTTATTATATTATTTTTATTAAATACTAAGTGTTAAGTATGAAATTCTAAGTACAATACAAGTTAAATTAATTCCCAATAAAAATGTACGTTTTCAATCACTGGATTTGTCAAAAAAATTCTTATTTCCAAGGTTTGACTATCTAATATATAAAAACGAAAATTTGTCCGTCTGTCTGTAATTCTATACAAATCCAGAGTTCGGAAGTCACAATTGTGAAATATTACGTACATGTGGATTATCGCACGTCCAAGGCAACTAAAGTAATACGGAATCGAAATAATTTACAGTTAATTTTTAATTAAGGAAAAACCACCAATTTAAAAGCAATTTCCTATCAAATTTAAACATTTTTCGATATAGCAGTTGCCAACAATTAAAAAATCGCAATAAATTCTTATCCCAACAATTATTTTTCTATTGCAAGATTTCCACGTGAAAAATAAAAGTGAAATAAATAATTTTAATAAATTTTTCAACTACTTTTCAGCAGTAAAATTACGCTTGAAATTATTGAATATCAAAGACGTGAATTATCACATTGCTAAGAAGGCGTAAACCAACTTAGTAGGATTCGATTTCCGGCTTGGACATTTTTCACAGTTGGTTTACGCCTTGTTAGCAATGTGATAATTCACGTCTTTGATATTCAGTGAAATAAATAGTTTGACGAATTAAAAAAAAGTAAATATTACGTCATAACTTTTCTATTGCAAGATTTCCACGTGAAAAATGAAAATAAAATAAATATTTTGACGAATAATAAAAAAAATATGTGAATATTGTGTTATATTGGAAATATAATGGACATCAGCAGGTGAGTATATAACGTCATATGAGTTTGAAAAAACTTATTGAAACATCATAAAAACCGGATTATAGAAATATTGTCATACTTTAACATTTTGAGGTTATCTGAGTTTCTTTTCGTCATTTTTAAATCCATTTCATATATATACCTGTGTGTATGCGTGTATATTAGAATTTCCACAAAGTTTCAGGTACTTAGAGCTCATTCTTATTGAAGAGCTGGAATAAAGATTTAATATTTAAAAAAAATAAAATTCATAAAATTTTCGTATTTGCCACCTTTCTATAATCATGAGAAAAATTATTTAAATAACAAAATACTCGGAAACAACTTTTTATGAAAATGTTTTAATCTCGGTCTCAATCCAAATCACAGATGATATTCGCTAAGTAAGTAGGCAATCTGTCGTCTGGATTAAATGAAAAAAAAGAGTGAAAATTACGTAAAAAATACAAACGTTCTTAAAATACCGGGCAACGCCGGATACTTTAACTAGTTTATTATAATTTTGGAATTAACTTAATACCGATGACGTACTTCTGACGTAATCAAATTGACAAAATTTTTGCAATCTTATACAAACAATATTATAAACTTATTAATTAATATAAAGGCTTAAAATGTCTTATTCTTGTGTAATCAATCCACTTTTTGCTCCTTTGTGACAAATGGTAACTAGTGTTTGAGGAAATAAAAAGTTGAAAAAATATGTTTTTTTTTTTTTTCAGTAATTCTAAATAAAGTAAAAATTTGCCTGGTTAAATATAGAGAGCTTACATTTGTTTATGTTTAAAGTCTTTGGCTGAATGTATCTTAAGTTATACATTGAGTTAAGTTATACATCTTAATGTATTAAGTTGAAAAAGATATAGATCGTAATGGTAATGCGATGACGACCGAGGTGCCTGTAGCGATCGGGGTAGGGGGGAAACATCTTTCTCGTCCAAGGAATATTTCAACTATTTATTGTCTACTTTAATACGACATAAAAAAATACATGGTTAAATTTTTGACAAAAGCTTAATTTTTTTGTGTGTGCGCGTTAAAATATTAGTGAAATAAATAAATAAATAAATAAAAATTAAATTAAAATAAATAATCATCTAAAATAATAAAGTAAATAAGATATAATCAGAATTAAAACTTACATAAAGTTATTATTACTATAAAAATATATAAAGTACTGCACTTATCCTAATCTTTAAAAAAATTAAGTTTTTTTTTTTTTTTACAAAAAATATATAAATAAATAAAAAATGTTAATATTGAAGCATTTTGAATATTATTTTAAGAAAGAAATGGCTTCTTTTAATTTCGGTCCAAGAAAAATATTGAGTTACCTCTATGAATAAGTGAACTTTATAGTTTTCGAACGCTGTTCATTTTTTTCGCTCATAAATTACATAGTCTTCGCTAAGTTTCATCGCCAAATATGAATTTAATATCGTTCTGTACGTAATTTTTACATGGTTAGGTATGCTAGCACTAGTTAGGTAGTGCATGCAAAAGAATCATGAATATTTTAGTTTCCACATGTCAACTACATAAATATCAGAATTTTTCAATTAAGTTTATGCTCACCGAAAACGCATAAAGACTAATTGTTTACTACTTAAACTATTATATTACATTAATATAAAACATTCAAATAATATTCACCGATAAAATTAGAGAAGTGCGCACTGTTTTATTCTTTTCTGCCGGAAAAGAGAATAATAGAAAGTGTTTATTGCCGATTTGTATGCAAGCAAGATCCTGCTTGACAAATTTAAACATTGAAAAAGTTCTGAATTAAACTGTTACTTCCTTAATAATAAAAATTAATAATAATATAAAGACACTTAAAAAAGGCTCCAACAGTCATTTAAAAGAGAATCGTTTGATCTAGAAAGACTACTATAGAATCAGGAATAGGTAATAAAAGCATAAAAGCATAGACCATAAACAAATGTGGAACCCATAGGTAAATTTCGGAAGCTTGTTAATCTTTCCCTTTCGTCAATGGTGACAAGAGGTTTTTATACCATTGTAGATTTTGTTGTAACTATCCTGTCCACAGAATTATCAGTAATAATAGAGATGCAGTATTCCGTAAAAAAGGTTTGTAATATGAAAGCAGTTATTACTCACATTTAAATGCCCTCATGCAGCCAAATCGCACACAGACTCTGTGGGACCGCAAGTATTTGGACTTGATTTTGACAGGTTTTAACCAGTTTCAGGGTTGTACTTTTAATATCACGCCAATTCAGAACACTTAATCTCCATCTATCTCTTACCTCCGTCGTCCTATCTTGCTGTTTAATTTGTATAATGGATTGATGTTGTAGAATTAAATAGGTCTGCAGACGTTGTTTGTTTTGTAGAAAAAACTGATTAATGTGAAGTGTTTTAATTTCACAAAACTTTTTTGAAAAGTATAATTTAATCACAATATTCCTTTTATAATCTATTTAAATAAAAGATAATTTCACGTTTTAATTTTAATGAGAAAATGACGTTAAAAGAATCTTATAATATCCATCGTTTTCTCTCTTCTTTCTTTTATTTACATGAATTTAATTGGAGTAATTTAATTGCCACAATGAAAGAAATGTCATTAAAAATTGTAAAAGAAATATTTGAAATTAATTAAAATTTTAAAATTCTGAGACGTTATATGACATACTTTGATCCATGCGGATAACTGATGTTAATTTCATGGCTCAAAACTCGATATTCTAGGAGAAAAAGTACAGAAACACAGACAGGCAGATTTTAATATAATACATTCAATTATTTTTTCGCATCTTTCTGAAATATTAATATCTTTATTTCTTGTCAGAAAAAGAAAATTAATGATAGCGGATTTAAAAAAAAAAAACGTGTCAAAAATTAAAGCAGTATTTAAAGAATATCAGTATAATAAACCAGAAGTATTTTTTCTTATTGGTTAGTATTCCTGAAACACACTTTAGATTACACAAATTAAAATATTTCAGCTGACTATTCAACATTTAGGTAATTGTGTGATTTATTGAATTCTTTATATCTTTCTTCTATCGAATTACTTTTTAATACTCTTAGATAAGCAAACACATCAGATTTCTGTCTTTGAACTTATTTTCTTTTAACTGTTTATCAGTTTTATAAAAGCTATACAAAATCATTCTAAAAGTAAATAAATAGCTATTTATTCCTCGTACAAAATCCATTATCAGTCGTTTATTCTCTGAATGAAATCAAGAGATAATTCAGTCTTTATGGTGTGATAAAATTAAAAAAAAATTGCTTAGTGATATAATAGTATGAAGCAATCAATATTTTCATTAGAATTTATGCGAAATTTATTACTACTACAAGAAATCGCTTTGTAAGTTGAAATTAAAAGGAGATGGCGGGTAGGAAGTTAAAAATAAATCGGTCAATCTCATTTGTATAGGAAAGGCTTAAACCAGGTTATTGGTAGCGGTAGTTACTTTTAATTATCTACACTAAATTTTCTTTTCTTTTAAATTTTAAATATTTTGTTGTATATTGGATTAGTTAAGAGATTCTAAACGGCATTTTTTCTATTTAATGGGAACTGGGGAGAATGCAAACTTGAATTAAGATTTTTTTATGGACTACGAAAGAATTAACCTGTAATTTTCTGAATGTTTGTTTTAGAAAATTGCATTACGCACTTCCGATCTCAAGAAACATTCTATTTTCCATGGAGTGAAAGACAGGTAACGAGCTTTAAATATTCATTAAGATGAAACTGGAATACGATAAAATCTATCACTTTACCAACAGCAGGTACTGTGAAACAGTGTTGTTACCCCCGACTTGTTTTCGGTGCTGCTGTCGAAGTGGTTAAGCAAATAAGTATTCAAGATCTCAGATTATTACGGAATGTACTAAAAATCCTTGTTACACTGATGTCTTAAAATTAAGGAACAAAGACAAAATCCTAATTCTCGTACACAAAAATCACTCACAATTAGTCGTCAAAAGATACCGAAATATACGGCAAGTGTAGGAAATATTTACTATCCTCATAGCCCATCCTTGCGATGTGACCTCACAGGGCAGTATAGACACTTTGTCTATGAGGAGCTGCACCTCCTGGTGGTCCACACTTGACTCCTTAAGTTGTGGCTTTACTTCAAAAGGTTAAAAGTACAGAGGGATGCTGCGTAGCAACGGAGATAAAGAGATTACCTCTCTTTAGTTGTGCCAAGACAGGTAAATGGATGTATCCTTTTGAAAACACTGTTCTCCTGGCAACCACGTATAAGGGGTTTATGGAGCCCAAGACACGCAAGGTGGAATACTAGATTTTACACAGCGCCTAAAGCGTATATGTTTTTTGTACGACTGGTTACAATGAGTTCAGTTGGTGACTGTCATTGACTGTCCTGTAAGGACTCTATTGTGCAGTCTCCGTGACTGTTGTGACAAGTCACATGTGATTTTGGAATTAAGTCCCCGGATGTCTCAAAAGTGATCGTCAAGGAGATATTCCACTGTGAAGTCACCATGACCTTCACTTTATGACCCATCATCGGATTAAGTTATTGTTATGTGGATCTTATTTAGAGTAGAGTCACCAAATGGCGGTATACTCTAATTCACTTGGTAGTAATAATGAGGAAAATAATATGTATAACACTTTTGTCGAACTTAGTGACAAGTGTTGCAGTCACAGTAGAGTTTCTATTCTAAGGTATTCTTTATTAAGATAGAATTTACTGCCTTCCCTTGCCGCATATATATATATATAGTATTTGGGAACAAAATAATGCCTGCTTTCAAACCTGAGCAGACACCAGAAATAGAGCATTTTTTACATTGCAACGTTCTGTTCATATGACCACGTACGCAATGGGTGGCATCGTTTACTTAAACCACAGTCAGCTTCGATAACAGTGTCTACACGCTCTCGAAACCAACTGAGGACAATAATCAGAGGTGCGTTGGAGACATTTGCCCTTGAATACAAATGGCTGCCATCAGAGCCGCAACAATGCATGCATGGATGCCTATTGAAGTTCCTCTTAACCACGACACATACGCAATAGCCCTTTGGGTTGATTTCTGAGGAGCTGGGGGCGACAAGTTGATGATGACAAGGTTAGGAAAGTTTTTATCCATCCATTATTGGATTCTATGGGAGGTATGAGATAGTTCAGAGTCTTCTTGAAAAACGTTCGGTTTCCCACCTTCTACAAAAGTAATCCATATCTTTTACACCTCGGTATAAATAACGGCGTTGTCTCTGTTACCTTGAAGAAGTAAATGGGGAGTACCAGGTCGTCTTCGTTGCTCACGACTCCCCCAAATCATCAGAGAGGCTGGAAATTTTCTTTAAAATGCCGCTCGGAACCTCTTTGGGGATGTTACACAGTCACTGATCTTTTTGCGGTTTACTTTATGGACTGGACAAAGTTTCTCTCATCTGAGGAAAACAACAGCATTCTTGTCCCCTCTTCATGTTTCAGCTTGTTAAGGAGGCGTTTAACTCTTACCAGGCGGTTAACCCTAGCTCTCTTGGACAAGAACTTTTCTCTCCTCATCACGTACGACCTCTAACGAAGATCTTCACGAATCGCACATAGAATGGTGGCCTAAATAACCTGCAGCTCCATAGCAAGTGTCCTCATAGACTTCCTAGGATTTTCATCGACAGTTATGATGAATTCTGGCGTCTTGATAATATTATATTGCCAGCAGCTTCATTTTCTGTATGAAACGATTGTCACATCAAACCTGTTGGATTTCAGTTCGCTTCCTATTTTAAAGGAAAATGACCGGGCGAGTTATATATATATATATATATATATATATAATATTACTACTCATAATTAACTTTTGTGTTCGGAAATTAGCATTTTTCCCAATTGTTTCGTTTTTATAGAAGGGGAAAGAGATTGAATCCGACCCGAACCAACACAAACTGCAGGTCGAGTCGAGTTTAAATAAATTCAGATTTTCCTACTGTATGATGTATCCTAGCGGGTAGCAATGATATGAAGGATTGTGCAATAGAGCGACTATAAAACAAAGTCAAGCATTTTTTTTTTGAGTTTATACCGCAAACATGCACTCTTGTAGTGCCAAATTTTAATCCTACCGATTCGGGATTCCTTTGTTAACGAACGTCTTTGTTTAGAAATTCAACGGTACGGAGGACACCCCGAGAGCTGCAAATATTATTTAGATAACCACATGTTTCCAAGACAGACTGATTATTTCAAAATCTACGTTCTTCACGAGTGATCTCATATTTTGTGATAGAATATGTAATTTTTCTCAGCAAAGAGAGAATTTTAAAGATCAGTGTTAATTTAATATTAATTGGATTAGTATCTTTTGATTTATATCTGAGGTCCGGATTATAAGAGAGACCTGTATGCACCAAAACTGTAGACACTTCTGCTGAGCTTTTAGTTTTAATCTTAACGTTGAATAGAATTTAATATCTGACAAGGGAACCACTTTTGGTGTTGCTCGCACCTAGCATTATGACCTGGTGCATTTTAAAGCACTATCTTACGAAGTTTGAGAATCGATAAAATTTTTCTGTTAAAATAATATTTCTTGATTATACAGCACCATAACTTTCTGAAAATGCAATTTTCGAGACCGCTTGTCGGACTATTAACATTGATTTTTTTTTTAAAGAAAAGCATTTAAAAATAAAAATTAGTTAATAATAAGTATAAAATATTAAAAAAAGTTTGAAAATTCCTTCAAAAACCCACGAATTTGATTTTGAAAAATTGCAACTTTATATTCATATTTTTGGCGGGGAAACAGTTGGCGTTTATTTTCAAAAGCAGAGCTTTCCGGCAACCCTACCCAAATGCCATAGCTGAATTTATAATAGCTAGAAATTGCAATGTGCGACCTTTTTCGCCACAGTAATTTTTCTAAATTGTGTAAAAATATTAATTTACTTTATGATTACTTTTACCGAAGGGCCCTTTAATACAGCAACATTTCATTTTAAACATTCGAAACTTTATTTCATTCGATTTCAAAAGAAAATAGTTTGCTTATTTTGTATTTCACTAAAAAATAGTTTTCAATGATCTTTGAAGCTTTTATAGAATTATATTTATTACTTATATATTTATCGTCTACATAGAAAAAAATAAATAAAAACCTAATATTTGTTTCTTATACTATCAATTATAAAAAAATATCGCAATCTGATATAATTCTAGTAATATGTTCTGTACATTTTCTCTTTGGATAAAGCGGGCGGAAAAATTGTAGCGCCATATTTGACGACTTAACTCACTTTTGGCGTGAAATAAACAAATAAATATGTAATAATAAAAAATTAAAAGTATAAAAAAGTATATAAAATATTATTTTAACAGAGAAATTTTTTCGGTTCTCTAAATTTTATCTATAGGGCTACAAAACGCACCAGGTCTCGATGCTAGGTGCGAGCAACGCCAAAAGTGGTTCCCTTGTGAGTATCTATTAGATTTATTGTGCAAAAAACAACTTCAAATGGGAGCAGAATAGGATCGTAAGTTTTGGAAAAAATTTTAATGGGAAATAAATTTAAATTAGAGATTTTGAAATTTATTAGCTCTTGTTATACATAAACATGCACAAATTATAATTTATTTTTCATTTTCTGGTGCATTACTTTAAAGTATAACATTATTATAGCAAACAACATTATGGTGTTTCTTTATACTAGGTGAGTCATAACTTTAGTCAGTGTTGACCACATTACAACAAACAATTTTGTATAGAAAACCAGGGTCGTAATCTATTTATTCCATCAAAAATACAGATTGTTTTACTACAGTCCTAACATGAAATTTTTTTTCTAAATATTTTAAATAATGAAGATATTTTATTAGAATTCGCAACTACCTACATTTCTTTATGTGAAATGAAACGATATTAAGAGAAGTGGTATAAGTGGCACCTCTACATCCATATATATGTATGAAGTTCAACATCATATTTCAGAATGTTATTAACATTAGTTTCGGAAGTTTATTAATGCTAGAAATACATTATTTCCTGCGCTTTTTTACGTAATGCCATTTCAATTCACACAAAACAAAGTAATTCTGATGAAATGTAATTATTTTGAATAGTTATGAACAATGGTTGAGTTCAGATTTGCACTTTTAGCTAAATAAATGGATTCTGTCTCTCTTTTCCTATGCACAAATTGTTTGTTGCATTATGTTCAATCTCCAGTTAAAATTTATTTAAAGACTTTTGAGTTCCCCCTATATTAATACTATTTCTACCGGTGTCAAATGACACCTATTTAAAGTTTAGATTTATTTTTAATTTTTTCGTATTTGTTTAATGTAATAAGCATTAAAAAAGTCTTCAATGTATTGAAAATGATTTGTAATTATTTCAATCTAAACATTTCAAATAAAAAACCATAAATTGAAATCTTTTAAAAGGTGTCACTTGACACCGGTAGAAACAGTGTTAATTAACGTAATGCCATATTTCAGAAAATATATTTTAATCAGTTATTACATCAGAAAAATAAAATCAAATGCAAATTTAAAACATTATTCGACCACTTTAATCACTTGGCTATTCACAAGAAATATTGCTTTCTCATAAACCCATAACACAGGCTCCAGAGAAGTTTCTGTTCTCGGATGAAATACGATGCAACAAACTTCAAAAGATAATTTTCCTGTCTGGTCATGATTTAGATAAATGTCTCCAAGAAGTTTTGAACAAGTTTAGTAATTTTCTTAAGGGAAACTGACTATTTAATAAAATACCTTAAGAACTTGTTTACCATTTTTACAATTTTAAAGCTGCAATATGTAAATTGTAATATAATTTTAATACTTTACCGCATTTTGAATGGAAACGCACGCATACGAGAACATATTTATTTATCGTATATCTTTGAGGTGTAGGAGTAGCATATTTCTGCATGAGGTAGAGTTAAAGCATTTTTAAGTTTACTAGCAAATACTTTTAGCAATCTGGGCTGCTGTCATGTCAGGAAAATACAGGTAAAATCGTATTAATAATATTGAAAATAATGCAAAAATGTTTATTATAAATCAATGCATATTCATTATGGTTTCCATATTATAATTATTTTGCAGTTTTTGAAAAGTGTTGTCTTAGTAAAATATGTTGTTTTTATTCTTACTTTTTCCCCCTTGACTTAATTTTTTGTATCCTTATATGAATAGGTTATTTTCTGTAATTTATGTAATGCTGTACTAAGAATAGGAAGAACTTTTAATTTGACGAGAAAGATAATATGCTAATCCACATTTTTTACAAATATTTGAGAAAATGGTAATAACTTGGAATGTCATTTCTCTCTGCCGAAAATTTATAGCATGCAGATTATAAAGCTTATTATGAGAAATTTCGACAAGGAAAGTTCGTGCACATTTTTACAAATTTTTGATAAAAATAAATAAAATTAGGATGACATTTTCTGATTTCAAAAAATGCAGATTGTAATAATTGCATACAGATTCTAAATGTTATCTCTAATATTATCAATTTTGACAAGAATGATTATTATATAAATTGTATTTTTCAAATGCTTGAAAAGAATAGATAAAACTGGGAAGTCATTTTTGATTTTCGAAATAAAAAGTTAATAGTCTACAGATTCTAATGATACGGCTTTATTATTACCATGTGGTAATTATGGCATTTAAAAAAATCATCTATTGTATTATATGAATATTAAATAGGCGGACCTAGGAAATTTGTAATTTTTTGGTCTTCTAAACAATACTATACATGAAACTGTATTTTTCAAGATAAACATTATTTGAATTGTTGAAGATATAAAAATATCATTTAAATATCTTCATTTCTGCGTGTTGATTTAAAAAGAGTAAAAAAAAAATATTATTTTTACTATTATTATTTTTATAACAATGAACTTTAAATGCTAAAAAGAAACTTTGTTTTGCTTACTTTGGTGAAGTTCTAGTCGTTATTTTCCCCAGAGATTTAAACATACTGAAAGAAAAACAAAATGTACTTTAATCCTAAATCATTACTACATTTGAATTTTCAACAAATAATAATAATAATAAAATGTCCGGAACACAGATAATACACGTGCATTATATGCACACACACATGCAATCAGAACAAATAATATATATATATATATATATAACCATTAATTAAACATTACTGACCGCCAACAAAAATTGTGATAGTATGAATGAATTTACAACTATACAGTGTCCCCAAACACACTGAATGGATACCAAAAACATAATATACAAGCTGCTATGTATAATATATATATATATATATATATATATATATATCAGTTGGCTCTCTGTTTAACGACTTTCAAGGAACCTCGAAAAATCGTCCGTAAATAGAGATCGTCCTTAAACAGAATTTATAGAAAAATAATATTTGAAAAATATTTCCCTTCACACTTTACAGGCTGTTTAGTGTTTTATTTATTTACTTAAATTTATTTTATGTTTTCTTTCTTTCTTATCATTTTATTGATACGGATAACGAATCTAATAAGTCATATTTCTATTGCACAAACACAAATTGCTTTAATTATACTGCATACAATGTTACTTGCAGTATAATAAAAATATTTATAATACATTTAATTAAACAAATTAAGTTTTTAAAAAATCTAAAGGTGTAGATTGTTTCAGTGGTGGTCTAATTTTTAGTACCTAGTTCTCAAGAAGGTTGAATGAGTCATCTTCCATATTTAATGAAACAGTGTACTGGCGAAGAATATCCAGGCCAGAATTAGCATCTGATTAAGAAGGAGTTGGTGTCTCGCTTTCTGTATCCTCACCATCTCCTGCATCTGAAGTTGAATTTTCATTTGCGATGCCTTCATAAATTTGATCTAAATTTCTGAAGTTGGCCGTTAAAACGTCTTCATCACAATCGATAGAATCTTTTACTGAAACATCTTCATCACCAACAAGACTTTTCCATTCTTCTCTGGTGATATGTTCTGTGTCGAGTTGGAGCTCTGTTATATCTATTTGTTCTTGAATGCCAATTTCAGATGCCCGAAAGCTGTTTTCAATTGTGCAAGGAGAAACTTCTTTCGAGACTGATGTAATCATGTGCATGACTCCCAAAATTATAATTTTTTAAATTTTATTTTTGTCACCAAAATTGTTTAATAATTTCCTAATTAAGGATTTTAGGTAATATGCTTTTACACTTACAAATGATTCCCAAGTCTAATGGCTGCAACTTACTTGTGCAATTAGCGGTAAAAAATGAATTCACATTTGTAAGTCCTGGAATCTACGAAATATACCTCGAAAATACGGCAAAATCGTCGTTAAATACAAACAATTTGGTCTTCAAATAGAGATTTTTTTACTTAAAGGAGCCGGGACCTCAAAAAATCGTCCTTAAGTAGAGATCGTCGTTAAGTAGAGCGACGTTAAACAGAGAGACGACTGTATATACAACTTTTCTTTAAAAGATAATCACAATTCTAAAAAATAATACACTAGATGCAATTTATTTACTCATCATAAAATAATGTAATCCGAAAGTTTTGAATTTCAGCTAAATGATACAAGTTAAATTTACCAATTCTTATGAGTGTTCAAACTTTTCTCTCGACATTAATGTGCTTTAGCAGGAGAATTTTATACATATTAAATTCTTCGAGCTATCCATCTTTTGACATCGATAAAAATAACACCTTTTTTTATTGCACAAACAGTCCCTTCTTCAAAATAAAAAAAAAGTCCACGTAATTTTTTCCAGATTTTAAACATACGTACTTATAATTCGGAGAAAATAAATACTATAACATTTTTTTTTATTATTACAACTAAGTATGTACTTTCGTTTAATTTCATATAGTTGATGTATTTCATTTTTGACATGCATTGTAAACCGTTTAGTATGAAATTGGAGAAAAAATATATGATTTCTATTTCAAGTAAGTTTTGTAATCTAGGAGAAAAAAAAATGTTGGTTTATAAAAAGATTGTGTGAAATGTATTAATTGCAAACCTATTCATTCATCGTCCTAAAATTTAGATTAGAACAAAAAATCTTTGTAAATAAGAAACTTTTTGTTAATTACTAAATCTTTAAGACATTTTTAGATCAGATTCAACAACAATTGTTGTAACTAATGATCGCTTTTAGAATTTGATGTTTGTAATACAGTAAAATGGCCTTATTTGGAATACAGTTTAATTGATGTAGCGGATTTTTTAGGACAAAATGTGTTGAAGAAAATAGAACAGTATCATTAAATATACTTCTGATAATTAAATCAGCCGCTTTATTAGTTCAATTGGTTCAATTCGCGCAAAACCGATGTATCCCAATTAACAAAATATATTACCCTTAAAAAAAATTGAAGTGCATACCAGATGTAAATAAGTAAAAGTTTTGCACGTATTTCAGAATAAGATTAAAAAAATTCCAAATCTATTTTGAAATAATAAATTGTTTAAAAATAAGAATCTAAAACTAAAAAAGGCATATACTTTCCCCCTTAAGAATTCTATTTTTCTTCAAACAATATCATTAGCCTTGCTTATGATACCGTGACACTTTTCTAAATATTATTTTATAAAATGCTGACATATATTTCATTTTTAACTAAATGAAATTCCTAAAACAATAAAAAATATCTGAAATACTTAGAGAAAGCTAACAAATATCCCTTTAACACGCTTTCAGATTTTGACATTTTAATTTAAACTTATAAAATATTTTACAAAAACAATACTGGGGTTGACACTTTATTAAATTTTCTGAGAAAAGTTTTTTTCTCCTATCGGAAGTTTAACTAAGAAAGCATCTTTCGCTTTCCCATTGAATTTTTTATTTGAAGTATCCGAATTGATTCACTTTTCATTTGTGAGATTAAAATAGTCGAACCAGATAAGTAAATTTTAAAATTGAGTTGAGGCATAAGATATGTTTTTCTCAAACAATAATCAAACAAAAATTTAGTCTTACATTTTTTAAATTGCTTTCTGTAAAATTGTGTGGTCGGGGAAAGAAAAAGGATGCCCCAACCATCTCCTAGTAACTATGCCTCGAATCAACATATAAAACTGTGACTAGTACCAACCAATTAATAATAGCGTCTACCTATGAATGATATACTTAAATTATGCTTCGGAGGTCGTTTACACATTGAAAATATAACAGACTTTAAAAATTTCAATACTATCACCTAATTTTGACATTACTCTTTGGTAAATGTTACTGTCGGATATCAAATGGGAAGTCATTCGGTGAAAAAGTTTAGGAATTATACTTATAATTTAAAGGTTTAGAACGCCAAATGTAAAAGTAATTTTTAATCGTTGTAAAACAAATTGCAATGCGGATAGACTTTAAAGGATAACTCATAAAACATATTTGGCGGATAAAACTGTAAGTTTGAATTCTCATATTTTGAGCATCTAGAAATCGATTTCTGCTCAAAAACTCACATTATTGATATTTTATTCAGACATTAATCTCAATATATACATATTTAAAATTAACATCAGAAAAGGAAAAATGAATTGTACCGTATATTTTTCTTTACCAGAAGTCGATTTCTAGAAGCTTTAAATATGTGGATCCAAAATTACAGCTTATGCCGCCATGTAGTTCTTGAGTTACGCTTAAAAAAATCTACACGCAATTCAGCCTGTTTTGTGACGATCAAGAATGAATTTAATATTTGGTGTTCCAAATTTTAAACCTTCTTAATTCCTAACCTACTTTACCGAATGATTTCACTTATGTATGAGAAGGTAAAATCTATCAAAGAATCGAAATATAATGTAAAAATCCGTTGTTAGCTTTGAAAATTTCAAAGCCTGTTGCAGTTTCCATATGCAGACGATCCATAAAACAAAATTTTAAGAATATCATGAAATATTAGATGTTATTACTAATCAGTTGGCAACAGTTGCCATTTTATAAGATGATTTGTAGTAGGCGTTAGTCGAGAGTATCCTTTTTATTCAAGGTTGTACAACTTTGCCCCCCAGACTAACCAAAAAAAAAAAAAAAAAAAAAAAAAAAAAAAAACCTAAAATAGAACAGGTTTTAATATGCGTAATATATTAGGTGGAAACTTAAACTTTTTATTTTTAAATCATCATAAAAATACTTTGAGATTTTTCAAGTTCTCAGGTTTGAGCAGTTTTTCTTCAAACTGAGAACTAGTGTATCTCAAATTTGAGATTTAAATACTCGGAACACTGATGAATTTAGACAATAATAAAAACAAGTAAATTTTTCTTATTTTAAAGTAACATAGCTACTATAAGATTAAAACGTTCATAGAACATTTTTTAAGCAGCGATTGGATTAAAATTTTTACCAGTTTATAAGCATAGTATGAGGCGTTCAAAACAAAGGGAATAATTTGTCAGTTGTGGTGAAAATAAGTTAAGGGAGGGGTATTAATGGAACAAGAATTCGCATTATATTCTTGGTCTAGCTCTAGATAATTTTGTGCCGCGGCCTGTACCTGAATTTGTATTTTCATTAATGGTCTTTTATTTTCTTTTTCACTGAAGGAGTAACAAGTTGTTATTTCTGCTCTTTTGTACATATATTTTATTTTTAAAAAATATAGATGCTACTACAAAACTTACTTTACATATATTTCACTTTTTTGGTGGCAAAAACTGTACTGTAAACATAGAGAGTGGGCAACTTTTAAGATCGGGTTACTCTCTTGTCAATGTTTCCTCTATTACGCATATGGGCAGATAACCAACAAAGGAAAAAAAAGGAAACTGTGAGGGTATGTAAGGTTTAAGAAGTTATGTACTTCCCATTTTCCCTTTTCTTTCTTTTTTTCTTTTTTTTTCTACAAATCCGCCTAAAAGGGTCAACTTTATCATCGAAATATTTGTGGATTTTATTTTATTATTCAAGAATTGTCAGAAATAGAGAAAAATATTCACTATTAAAATAAAGAAAAGTGCCCAGTTAAATTGATGGCATTGAGCATACAGGCTATTCACACTAATTGTATATTATACTCTTATTTCAAAAATTAATGTCCCACCAAAAATAAATTAAAGAGGATTAGCCCCTCGTTTCCCTTCTTTATACTTAACCAATGAACACCCAAATCTAATCAGGGATGTACCTTATCAGAAAAAAAAACCTGTATACGAAATTTCAAGGAAATCCAATAATTCTGCATGAAAAACCCATTTAGCTAAATTAATGGGGGGGAGGGGGATATCTGCTCTAGTTCCCTCTTTTTTACTAAACCAATTAACCTCCAAATCTAATCAGGGAAAAGCTTTATCAGAATTAACCGGTAAACAAATGTTGAAGGAAATCGGATAATTTTGCATAAAAAACCCATTTATTTAAATTAATGGGGGATTGGACACCCGTTCCCCCTTTTATAATTCACCGATGAACCCCAAAAACTGATCAGGGAAGCGCCATATCAGAATGAGCTCAGAAAAGAAATTTAAAGCAAATCGGATATTTCTATCAAGAGTTATCGCGTTACGCATATATATACGCACGTACATACAGAACCTGTGGGCACATTAGCTCTCAGGCTTTGATAGCCTGTGAGCTAAAGAAAGGAATCATATTAGTAGTTTTATCGAATAATAACAAAACATGAATTGTTAGTAACTTTTGAAAAGAAATAAACAAATATTATGAAAACAAACTCTAAAATACCTTTTGGTCAGTATACATGAAAATACAAGATTCGTTGTATTATTTATCAATAACTAATATTTTGTTAGCATTCAACAGGACTAATAAAACTAATAATAAAAAGAAAAGTGCCCAGTTAAACTGATAGCATTGAGCTCACAGGCTATTCACACTAATTGTATATTATACTCTTATTTCAAAGGATAATGCCCGTCAAAAAATAAATTAATCCCCCTTTATACTTAACCAATGAGCCTCCAATCAGAATAAACATGTATACCAAATTTGAAGCACTTCAGATAAGTCTGCATGAAAAACACATTTCGCTAAATTAAGCGGGGTATTAGCACCCCCATTTCCACCTTTATACTTAACCAATGAACCTCCAAATCTAATCAAGGAAGCTCCTTATCAGAATGAACCTAGAATTTTTTTTGAATCAAATTGGATAATTCCGCAGGAAAACACATTTATCAAAATAAAGGGAGGAACTTGTCTCCTTTTATACTTAACCAATGAAATTCCAAATCTGATCAAGGAAGCGCCTTATCGGAACAAACCGGTATATCAAATTTGAAGTAAATCAGATAATTCTGCATGAAAAACCAATTTATCTAAATTAAAGGGGTGGCTAGTCCCGTTCCTCCCCTTTATACTTAACCAATGAACATCCAAATCTAATCAAGGAAGCTCTCTAACAGAATAAACCGGTTTATCAAATTTGAAGCAAATCAAATAACATGCATGAAAAATCCATTTATCTAAATAAACGAAGGATTAGCCCCCTTTCCCCCTTTATACTTTAACCAACGAACCCCCAAAACAAATCAGGGGAGCGCCTTATCTGAATGAACTTAAAAAAAAAAAATTGAAGCAAATCGTATATTTTTATCAAACGTTATCACGCTACGTACGTACGTACAGTCGTGGAAAAAAAATTAAATACCCCATGCTAACCCTGCGACGAATTTTGGTAGAAGAAAGTTACAGGTAGCAGACGATTGGAAATAAAGTCTACTCTTAAATGATGTATATAAAATTTTCTTACGGACCATCTACTTATTAAAAAGAACCCAAACGTCGTTTTTTTCAATAGCAATACCCAATTTTGAATCCATAAATAAATTGTACACCCTTTAATTAGCCAAAATCCAAAGTTACATGAAATTTGTACGATTAGTTTAAGAGAAATTAATTATTTTAAAATGAGCATGTTTTAGGGGCTGTATCCAAATTGAAGTTAGTACTCCATTCTTGAAATGCTACAGAATGACTATTTCACTTCTATCGATGTATCATTTCTTACTAATACGACCATTTCACTCGCTTAATATGTTTCGACTATTCCCAGCCCAAAATATTTCATTAAAATGAGTAAAATATAATTTTTCAAATTATGCTTTTTTTCATATCATAGACATCATTTTGAAGGTTTTTTTTAGTGATAATTCGAAAACTACTTAAGGGGGTCCGGGACACATTTTCAAAAAAATTTCATTTATTGAGTTAAAATTTTGAATTTTTTTGTGATGGTTAACCATATAATTTGTAAACAAAATCAAATGATAAAACTTCTCATAGCTTTTATAAAAAAATTTTAAATTTAATTTTTATGAAAAAAGTGGTATAACTTAAAATCGTTATAACTCGAAATATTATTTGTAGAATTTAAATTGTTTTCATTTAAATAAACAGAAATATATATATTTTAATTTAGAGCCAGCATTTAAAAAATATTAATTTTTAAAAAAATAAAAAATATTTAACGAAAAAATTACAAAAAATGTGGTGCAACTTTTAAAAAAAAATCATATTTTCAAAAGTAAATATTTTTTTCAAATATGCTGGCTCAAAAGTAAAGTAAAATTATTGAAAAAGATATGTTCCGAGTTTCAACTCTGTATCTTTAACGGTTCTCGAGTTATAAGAATTTAAATATGAGAAATGGTGATAAAAACCTATCATGAAGAAAAACGCAATTTTACAAGAACTCGTTTCCTTGACAACCATAGCTTGAAAGGCAGATTTTTAAAACAAACCAAAACGAAAAAATTAATATTTCCTGTTCTAATTAAGATAGAAACATGATTTAAACATCATTTTAAGCAGAAAACTGCAGAAAAATTTTTAATCCAATAAAAAAATTGAAAATTGGAAGATTTTTGTGTCCCGGACCCCCTTAAAAGAAAAATGTATAACTGAGAATTTCCATAAAGCAGGTCATAATAAATATAAATCTATGAAAAAAATTGTAGGTTGCAATTCATAATTTTTTCGAATATTAATTTCATAATTCATAATTCATATTAAAAATTTTTGAAGATTACAAATTCAATGTATTTATGTTTGGGATTTTTAGTATTATAATCACACACAAAATTATCACATTAAGATTATAATTTCAGGAGTTATTAATAAAAATACGAAAATGTTATTTAACACTAGAATGTCTAAATTTTGAATGTTTATAATTTAAAAACTTATCATTCAAATGACTAGACTTTTCGTTTCTAAGCATCGTTTGAATTGAATATTTAAAATATAGGGTAAAAATTGGGTGTTGTCTTTGAAAAAAAAAAGTTTGGTCTGGTTTTGTTTTGTAGATCACCTGCTAAGCAAATTTTATATGCATCATTTAAAAGTAGACTTTATTTCGAATCGGTTGGTACGAGAAACTTTCTCCTATTATTATTAGTTGCAGACTTAGTAAGGTGTGTTTACTTTTTATTTTTACGTGTACATACGTACATACTACAAACATACAGAACCTTCGGGCACATTAGCTCTTAGGCTTTGATAGCCTGTGAGCTGAAACTGTTTCATAATTTAATCTTGTCGCATTATTTTTCGTTTTCATTAAGCATTTTATTTGGATTAAGTTCTCGTCTTGAATTATACATGATTGACAATGAAGTAGAACAGACACTAAATGATAGGAATGATTTATTCTGCGTGAATGACAGTGAAATAGAGTTGAATGAAAGGGATCTTGAATTGCTTGAGGTTGTACAGGACTTTTAAACTTTCAAAAAAAATTTGTTTTTTAATTTATTCTGAATCGTTAAACGTTTCTGAACAATATTCAGAAAGGTGCATTATTTCTTCAGCTATAATTATTTATAGATAGATAGTATAATGGAAGGTACTTGGATATTGAAACTTTAAGAAGCGTTTTCTTAAATAAGAAAAATTGAGTTTGCGCGCATTGATACTTTCAGACTGTATAAGCTATGGTTTTTAAAATTTAACCACATATGCGTTTCTTCATAGTTTACATGCTAAAACTAAAATAATTAACATACTTTGTTATTTTCTTTTTGCACAACAAAAATAAGATTTCTTAAAAAAAAAAATCGAAATATCTTAAAATGTGTGTTAAAAATAAATTTTAGACAACACTTTTTGTGTATATTTTGGTTTTAAGTTAGAGATAAGTGTGTTGTGTTACTATTTTGTACAAAAAGAGTTTTCTATATTCATAATTTCTAGTTTTATCATGTGCGCAGCACTTAAGGATTTTTATTCACGTAATAGTGATATGAATTAAAAAAAAAATAACATAAAATATTACTTTTGTATAAACAACATTTTTCTGTGTAATATTCTTAAGAATATATGAGCCATTCTTACAAAATTTTGACTTTTAAGTTCCTGAATAATAATTTTTTTTTTAGTACATATTCTTGTGGTTTTTATTTCTTATACTGGTAAACATTCGATTGCATGACTGTATAGCAATATTAACGATATAAATAAGTTTTGGACGATGTGGGGGGTCCAAATATACGACGAAATTCCTATACCGTCCCGTGTCCCTGATGCTGATTTTTAAGTTTGGAGCTGACTGTACAAAATTGCTTCAATAAAAGTAATTCGATGTAATTTTTTTCCGAAACTGGGACTATTGTTTTATATAAATATGTAGTAAAAATTAATCTGCACATATTTTTACTATTGTTATTATTTTTTAACTCTGTTCCTGGATTTTAGATTCCTTACCGTCCCTCTTGCTAAAATTATACAGAGAATCACTTCAGATGCAGCCACAGAACTTTTTTCAACTTTTTTCTCATGCAGAAGTATGATAGAGAAAGAATGGCTAAAATTCTTTGACAGGAAATTTACTGCAGAATTTAAATCAGCATTTAAATATCAATTTCAAGCATCGTCGCTTTATTGGTAGTCTTACCGTCTCCAAGGTTTATTCCTGCACTTTTCGAAACAAATAAATTTTTTTTTAATTTAATCCAATGAAAATAACTGTTTCTAAAAATCAATGAATATTGTGGCTATCACTTAGTCTTAACACGATTTGCCTAAAAATTGGTGGTAATCTTCCTTACCGTTCCATCCTTATCATCCCTTTTTCTCTTCTTACCGTCCCATTTTTACCTTCCCTTTTTTCTCCTTACCTTCCGTTCTTTAACAACCCTTTAAGACAATGTTATACTAAAATTTAGTACTAAAAATACTACATTGTTATTATTTCTTATTTGAATGTTCTATGGGTTCTATGCAAATTCATCATAAGTAAACATTTAGAATAAAATAAAACGTTAGAGAGGTAAAATGGTAAAGAAATTTAAACTCACAAGTTTAACTTAAACCTCAGTTAAATAAAAAAATCTTCGCTGCTGACCATTTTTTCTTTATTTTGAATCATTAAGGCATTCGCCTATAAATTTAAAATGTTATTTTATTAACCACTTCACTCCCAGGCTTAATTTCGCTGGTGAAGTGCGATATACCAGGGCTCATTGATTACTGAAATGAGAGGACGTACGCAGTGTACGTCCTGGGAGTGCAGAGGTTAAGCTTAATTTCACCAGATTTTTATTCCGGAAAATTAAAATTTTGTGAGAATGCCTCATATGTTTTAGGCAGAAAGGGAAAAAAAGAAAAATCTTAATTGCATATTATTTGAGCTTTCGCTGTCTGATAATCGTGATGTTTTGTATCCTTTTCTTTAATCTCATAGGTCCTGTGCCCCCTTGAATGAAGTGCGGAGTAGTTGTCCGGAGACATGGAAAGTTGCTTCCAACAACTTATACACCGAAGAGCCATTACAATATGACCACCTGTTTAATACGACGTAGGACCACATTTCGCCCTCAAATCCGCCAACACCCGACCTGGTATCAACTCAACAAAGTTCTTATAGATAGTCTGAGGTATCTGGTATCAATCGCACACCAACTGCTCCTGAAATTCTCGCATATTGCGAGGTGGTAGCGTGGCAGCACGAATTGGGATTTCCAGGTGCAACCACAAATGTTCTTTTGGATTCATGTAAGGTGAATTTGGAGTCCAGGACATGACTTGAAACTCACCAGAATGCTCCTCGAACTACTCCCTGACGATTCCACCGGAATGACATAGTGCATTATCCTGTTGGTAAATGCAATAACCCGCCGGAAACATTGTTGTCATTAATGGGTGCACTTGGTCTGAAACAATGTTCAGGTAGCGCACAGACGTCAGGGATTGTACTATGGGGATTATGGGACCCAATGCGCTCCATAAAAACATCGCCTACACGATAATATAGCCGCCGGAGTCTTGTCTCCGACCAACTGTGTATCCGGGAGCTAGGTTAGCTTTGGAAATCAGCGTATTCAAATGCGCCCGTCGATGTGATGGACTAGAAAACATGATTCGTCGGACTATGCAACTTTCTTCCATTATTCTATGGTCCTAGCGGTCCTAGCGCTTATGGTCCCCCGATGTTCATGGGCGCGTTGCAAGTGCTGATGGCGATGACGTGCTGTCAGCGCAGGAACGTACTTAGGCACCCGGCTGAATAGTCCGATACGCAACAGTACACGCGCAGTGTGTGTTGAGAAACATTGTCTGGGTCACCACTGTAGTAGCTATTGGTGATTTCGGCTGTTGGAACTCTTCTGTCACGACAAATAATGCTTAACGATCTTCGCTCTCCTCTGGAATCAATGCGCCGCGGGCGACACACTGCTCGCTGGAGACTTGTCATTTCACCATCCATGCACCACTTTCAGTACGTGCTCACAATGACTGCACGTGTACAGCTCACCAAAGGCGCCGTTTCCGATATCGACGTTTCCAGTCGCCGAGCCATAACGATTTGACCTTTATCAAAGTCTGATAAATCTGCTGTTTTTCCCAGTAAGTCGCTAATTACGTTATGTTTTTAAATACAATGCATAGGAGCATTATATACCCCAATATCAACCGCGCATGCGCCGTTGTTTTGTTTCTGGGCGTCCTCATTGTTACAGATGGAGGGTGGTCATAATGTAATGGTTCTTCGGTGTATATTCTTACGTATAATTTGACCGTATTACACTATGAAAAAAGATAAATGTTTCTTAATCTGACTGTTACCTTTCTAAAAGTTTACGAAAATATAATATAACCTCTTTCGAGTTACCCACGATTCCTAAAAGAGTTTTTTTTTTGTCTTTAGAAGCTTCCATCAAGGAGTATATTCTAACGTATAATTTGACCGTATTATACCGTGAAAAAGACAAATGTTTCTTAATCTAACTGTTACCTTTCTAAAGGTTTAGGAAATATGATATAACCTGTGCCGAGTTACTCGAGACTCCAAAAAGAGTTATTTTTAGTCTTTAGAAGCGTCAGAAACAAATAGATTTCAAACTTTTAAAGTGGAAATTCTGAAACAAAGGTTTCTTTTGCTGTCTGTGAATTTAGTTTTATTTTATAACGAACTCTGGCTGAGAATAATGCAATTAAACATAAATGAAATTGATTATATATATTTTTATAATAAATATAAAGAGTACACTTTCTCTACTGTCGAATTTATGTTTTGATAAAAATTTACACACGACAGCGTTTTTACGCTGCTAATACCCATTCTGGAAAATTGCATAACTAAAATTTTAAAGGGATTTTGTATCGTTTTCTTATACGGCAACCATTCTCCAAATTAAAATTTTATATACCAGGTTCAACTCAATGTTTTTTCACGTCGATAGCATACCCTAGCGAGATATACATGAAAAAAATATATTTATTTATTTTTGCTACTGTAGGAAGCCTGACTCATGTTTCAAAAAACAAAAAAGGTTCAGATTCAACACAATTCATCTTTAATTATGGCGCCGTCTGGCGGGAAATAATACAACTAAATTTAAATAAATTTGATTTTGTATGTCTTTTTTAAAAGAAATATTCAGATTGTGTACGCTTATAGTGCCCTGGTGGTATATTAAAAAACTACAACTTTAAAATTGATTTTTTTCAAGTTTTCGCATATGGAACTCATACTATTAGTTAAAATTAGATAAGGCAGATTAAACTTAATGTTAGTTTACCGAATAACGCCTCTTGCGAGAAATAGAATAATTTATTTTAAATAACATTTATTTTATGTGTTTCTGTATGAAGCCGTACTAAAGTTTAAAAAAAATGTTGAACAGATTCAATGCAATTTGTTTTTCTTTAGAGTCGCTCCTGTAAAAAAACAGTTTAAATTTAAATAAAATTTATTTGGAATATTTTTTAATGAAATTTCCAAAATAAGCGTTACCTAAGGTCAAATTTATGTTCTGTTAAAAATACACATGTTAGTTTTTATTCTGGTAATGATCCTCCTGAGAAATTTCATAACTAAAATTTTAAAAGATGTTATTTTTTATTTTCTCATATATCAGTCATCTGCAAGTTTAAAATAGGTTGGGCAGATTCGTCAGAATTTTATTTTTGTTTAAAACGCTCTCTGTCGGAGAATATGTAACTAAATTAAAAGGCATTTCATTTTATATGTTTTCTTTTAAATCGTCCCGCCGGAATTGCACTGATACTTTGAAGCGAAATCTGAGTTCCCGGGGTGGTCATCCATGTCATACCTGTTGTTTTTATATCTTCAGTATACGTTTCTGTCACTGTCGAATGATGTTTTGATAAAATTCTTCATATGTTATTTTTTAGTGCGGTAATCATCCCTGGTAGGAGATACATAAATAAAATGTTAACATTGATTTTTTAATGTTTTATCATATGGCAACAATATTTAAAGTAAAAATTAGATAACACAAATTCAATTGAAATTTCTTTGAGTATCGGGCGTGATCTGACAGATCGCCAGAGTACTCCAAGAACTAAAAGCTGCCATCTTCTCGTTCAATCGGAATAAAGCACCAGGTCCTGATAATGTTGACCATCTGATTGTACGAAATATTTACCACTCACATTCATCTCTATTACTGAATCTTTACAATACTCTATTAAACTTAAATTACTTCCCAAAAAGTTGGAAAATTGGAGAACTAGTCTTTTTTCTAAAGGCAGGTAAGGACCCACAATCTGCTCAGTCATACAGACCAATAACTCTACTCCCAATTCTGGGGAAAATTTTTGAAAAATTATTATTAAAACGAATAAATTATCATTTTCGAAATTCGACAGTTCTACAGAGTTCTCAACACGGATTCTTAGAGGGTAAATCGGCTGAATCAGCGATACAAGAAGTTCTCTCAACAATTGACTTACTTCAACAAGAAAACAACTACATTTCATTAATATCATTAGACATCCAAAATGCTTTTGACAACTTACCTTGGGACGCAACAATCCAAGAACTGGAATTTTTGGGGTTGGAGGAGCCATATGTTAATATCCTGAAATCCTTTTTGTCTCACAGAGGAGCGAAACCAAATTGGCTAGCACAAGAAATTCATTGGTTTAGGAAGGGGTGCCCACAAGGTTCATGCTTTGGGCCCTTCCTATGGAGAATCTTCCTAAACGCTCTCTTACGCCATTTAAAATCGTTAGGTTACATAATAATAGCTTATGCAGATGACATTTTAATTATATTAAATGGTAAAACAAGGCGAGAATTAGAAAAATTAGGAAAGGACATCTTAAATTATATTAGTAGGTGGATGTCAAATCACAACATGAAAATATCTTACAATAAATGTAAAGTTCTCCACCTTAGAAGACCAAAATTTTTGAAAAGAGCTCCAACACTCAAAATTGACAACCATTCATTAAAAAGTGAGCCAACTTTAGAATACTTAGGTATCGTTCTGGATAGTACGTTGTCGTTTCTCCCCCATTTACGAAAGAAAAGGCAGGAAATTACACAACTTTCGCAAGACCTATTGAAGTTTGCCTCAGCTTACGGAGGGGTAAACAAATTAATTCTGAAGATTTGGTACAATAGTATCTTGGAGAAGAAAATCACGTATGCTGCAGCAACTTGGTTTCACCGGATAAGCAAAGCCCATGGGCTTCGTCTGATCTCATCAATACAATACCAATGCCTGTTATTAGTTTCACGTGCCTACAGAAAAACTTCGGCGGATGCCTTTTGTGTTTTAACAGGTATTCCGCCCTTGGCACTTCAACTTGAATATATAGCAACAACAGGAAGAGTCTTACGTCTTGGAATCCCGACAGGAAATCAAGAACCAATATTTTACCAACCAAAAATGAAGTCAGATCAAGTTGAACCATTTAAAGAATATTTCTTTCAAATAGATCCAGAAAATACTCCACATGTAGAAATAAACATTTATACGGATGGTTCCAAGATGGAAGATGAAACGGCATATGCCTTCTGTGTGTATCAGAGAGGAGAGTTAATCCACGAGGATCAAACTAAGTTAAGTAAAGAAAATACTGTTTTTCAGGCAGAACTCCTGGCCATAGAAGAGGCTGTGCTGTGGATTAGGAACTCCCCTCATAAAGAAGTATTAATACACTCGGACAGTCTCTCAAGTCTCTTAGCAATAGAAGATGTTTTTTCAAAAAATCTCATCGCAGTACAAATTATCAAACTACTCCAAGAAACAAGAAAAAAGATCTTCTTTAAATGGGTCCGTGGACATGTGGGTAATGTGGGGAATGAGCATGCAGATTCTTTGGCAAAAGAAGCAACCAAAGCCACATCACATGCCAAATACAAATTCTTTCCCAACCCTCCTTCTTACTTGAAGAAGCTTCTAAAATCATTTCTACACGAACAATGGCAGACTCGCTGGGACTATGGTACCACAGGACGGTACACATACGCTTTAGCCCCAAAAGTCTCGGAAAAAAGAATCCTGCTGCATAGAAATCTTTTTCTGTTTGCCACTAACCACGGCCCATTTTCTTCATATCTTTATAAATTTGACAGGGTTCCTTCTCCATTATGTGTATGCGGTCAGCGAGCTACATCATTGCATTATATCTTTAACTGTACCCTTACATCATATTAACATATAAGAAAATCTCCAAAAATTTCTTTGTCTCAGTGGTTCTCAGTGGTTTTGTCAAATCCATCATTTTGTCAAAAGATAATTGAATGTATGAAAGTTTTAGAAAACAACCATTATTTGTTTCAAAATGTTTTGCCATTTATAGATGATGATGAGAACGTATCTTAAAAAATAGACAGATACCACCAATTCAAAATAAACTCTTAGCCAAAAACAACACGATTGAACTATAATTGAACTGTTGCAAGAACAATAGACTTTTGAACTTTTGTGTGTGTATATAATTATATAATATTCATCATAATTATTCACTATTTTACCCATTTTTTATATTCTACATTATTTTTAAAATTATGAATCTCTTTCTAATTTAGTATACATATACGTAGCTTTTATTGTATTTTTGCAGAACGCCCAGCTTTGCAGAGTAATTGAGCTTTTGCCGCTCCAACAAGTTTAAAAATCCTATTATCTATTATCTCATGATCTTATTAATTACAAATATCTAAATTTCTCTCGTAAACGCCCAGTAAAAATTGGGCTTTCCATCGTGTATATATTGTACTTATATTGTATTTAATCTTAATATTCTCAATTGGCTTTCCTGTAGGTCCCTTCGGGCCTTTTATTTATTATTATTATTATTATTATTTGTGTGTGTGTGTGTGTGTGTGTGGTGACGGCGGTAGTAGATGGAAACCGCTCGGTGGGGCTTGTGAGTGCTTAAGCCATTTGGTAGGCCTCCCCACCTAGCTGACCCTTGTTTACAGTACGTTTTTCTCAAGGGTTATGAAAGTAGATAATATTACAGATGGAGCTTTTAACACTTTGATGTCAAACATTTAAAAATCAACAAAGTGGCAACCATTTTAAAAAAAGATCTATTTTTGACCCCTTTTAACGTATTTTGGCGTGCTTCTAAAAAATTTATTTTTTAGAAAAATGCCTGAAAGTGGTCCAAGCTCCAATAAATTATATTACCTTTTAATTAAAATAAATATCAAGATCGGTTAAAGGAGGCAGTGGACGTTCACAACCATGTTATTCATTTTTCACTAAATTGTACGAAAATTTAGCACACATAATAATTAACACATATTGTAAGTAAATTAATCAAATTTATTGAAAAATGTATGTAATTAGTTATGCTATTAATTAAAATATGTAAATTAATCCCTCTAAATAAAAATGTTCCATGCGCTCCATGGCTTTAGGAACCTACTGTTTTGTTAAATGGTAGATTTATAACATTGCAACGAAAGTTGGTATGCGTTTTAAAATTGTACCAATATATAGAGAAAAATTAGTAAATAACTTCAAATATTTACATTTTTTCTTGAAATTTCACGGATAAAAGTTATGTAACTACTGAATTTTTCTTTTATGTACAATAATGCATGCATATTAATACTACGTTTTGAAGTATAGCATATTACAAACAAGAGTACTTAATATTATGAAAATTGCATAAAAATAAGACACCTGGAACATTTTGAATAAACTAACTCGACGAAAATTCTTATTTTGAGAAAATGCGATTTAAAATTTTATTTTTAGTGTAACTCAATTACGATGTACAAATCTGAAACGATTGTAATTTCGCGAGGATTCGTTGCAATTGCCTGTGGTTTCTTAGAAAATGGCGCTGTTAAGAATGACGTATATTAATAAACAAAAAAGAAAAAATGATTTTTTAGTCCATTTTTGCCCAACTGAAGTTCCACGGTCCCCTTAATAGTTTTTGCGCTCTGATCCGCCCAGTTTGAAAAAAGTCATTTTGAGTAAAATGCGTTTATAGCTTTACGCGTCACGCTAAGCACTAAATAACTACGAAAGAACTTCGAATTTGGCCAAATTGTTTTACATGGATAATCTACAGACTATAGGGAATAGAAAGAAAAAATGTTTTTTTCAGCCGCAAAAAGGCAAATTCCCCCTTCAATGACAAAGCGACTTCAACTTCGTCGGCTATTTCAACTTTCAAATAACGAAATTTTAAGCATATATTCAAATACATATTTTATTAAATGTATAAAGTATGTTCCGGCTAATTATGTAAACAGCTAGTTAGCCAGCGCATGCTCTGTTTGAACTGTCCACTTCTGAATTGAAACAAAGTAATCTATTGTTGATGGCACTTAATAGATTTTTTATGTTCTTTTTGTTATTAAATGTATGTTTTGTACCGAAAAACTGTTGATTATTTGTCGAATTAGAAAACTCTGAACCTACCATAAATGTTAGATTGGATTTCAAGTGAATATCTATATAAGTCGATTAGAATAGAACAAAGTATAAGAAAAGTTTCTTATAAAATAAAGTAATAACAATAGAGAAAATAAAGATTATTTTCCTTAATTGGGAAGTATATATATATATATAAAATATAGAAATTGCTACAAAAAATTAACTACTTTCGTATGTTTTGTTCAATGCAATAGTGTACCAAGTACTAAGAAAAAATATTGAAATTCAAATTTAACTTGAAAATATCATAAGTATATATATATATATATATATATATAACCATTAATTAAACATTACTGACCACCAACAAAAATTGTGATAGTATGAATAAATTTACAACAATACAGTGTCCCCAACACACTGAATGGACACCAAAACATAATATACAAGCTGCTATGCATAAAATAAAGTCTCTTGTACTATATAACAAGAATTAATAAGGAAGAAAAGGAGAATATGGATTTCGATAAAAATAATTGAAAACCTTATATATTGAATTACGTTATCAGGAGTACAGAATTCAATTATATAAGCAAAATTAGTCGTTTTCTGTGAGAAAAAAGCTAAAAGCTGAAATTTTTTTTCTCCTGTACTCTAACGTCCAATATAACCAAAAGAATAGTTTCAAATGAAAACAGAAAAATATTAAATGTTATGAAATGGAAAAAGCAATATATATATATATATATTACTTTTATTTTGAGGATAAAGAATTACATATATGGGTAATTGTTAGGTAATTTTTAATTTTCCACATCTTTAAAATAGTTCCTTGCTTATTCGAGTATTTTAATTTATCTTATGTCTCAAACTTTGAAAAATTAAATGTATTAAGTATTAAAAAAGATAAAGATAAAAAGTTTTAGTTTCTGAAGGAACAATTTAATTTTGATGTAAGCCTTTTGGATTTTCGTATGACGTTGAATAAATATGATAATCGTAGTCAATGAGTAAATTTAAAATATCGTTCAAAATTAAATATTAAAAGATTAATTTTAAACCTTTCATCTCTTTGAAAAATGATATTACTTAAAGGGCATTAATTACATAAAACCAGACTTGCATTATGATTTATTAACGTCTTAACTGGATTAGATTAAATTTTCTCCAATTTAAAATTGGTTATAACTTAATTACAAAGTGTTCTAAAAATCAGATACCCACTAAAAGTTGAAACGTTCTTGAATATTATTATAGAATAAGGATGAATAAACGGCAGCGTTTTATCATGCATGTATTATACCGAAATGACGTGTTAAAAAGTGATTAACTGTGGAATCCGTCGACATTTTTTTATGAAGACTTTTAATAAATATGAAATCAATACCAGTATTAAAATTATTTGATAAAAACTTTTTATAAAAAACGAATTTTTTTGCTTACCTTAAAAAGGTCTGTATGTCTTGGCAGATTTCCAGCGGTTATAAAGTACGGATAGCAGCATCGCACAGGTTAGGCACAGAAATATCGGTAAAGCATTCATTCACCATTAACCTAATTGGACCTAATCAACGTCGAAATAATGAATACTACTTGAGCGTTAGACAGTTTTTTTTCTGCTTAAATTGCAGTTTGGATTAATGGGTAACACGAGGATAAGTGTACGTTTAAACTGCAGGCAACTAGGCAGGTCCTTCATACCTGTTTCTGGTATGTAAGAAAAAATACTTATTCCTTCATCAAACACGAAATTAAATTTTTTAACCAGCTCTTAGTCTAGTGTAAGTTGTTGTCTGCAGCATCGCCACACCACTTAGGTGCGGAAATTCCGGTAAAACACTCATTTATATTCACCATTAACCTTATTAGACATAACTAAGTTCAAAATATTGAAATTCATTTGAACGTTAGACCGAGGTTTTTATGTTTAACCTGCAGTTTAGATTAATGGATAACACGAGGATAAGTGTAGTTTAAACTGCTGGCAACTCGCCAGGTCCTTCATACCTGTTTCAAGTAAGCAAGAAAAAAGTTACTTCTTTCATCAAACACGTAACTAAATTTCTTTACCAGCTCTCGCTCTAGTATAAGTTGTTGTCAGCAGTATTGCCACATTAGTTATGCGCAGAAAATTTGTAAAACACACATTTAGATACAACATTAACCGGATTGAACATAACCAATGCCGAAAGATTGAATACCGCTTGAATATAGATCGAGGTTTTTTGTGCCTAACCTGCAGTTTGGGTTGATGGCTAACACGAGGATAGGTTTACATTTAAACTGCTGGCAACACGCCAGGTCATCCATACCTGTTTCAGTTAAGCAAGAAAAAAAAGTTTCTTCCTTCATAAAGCACGCAATTAAATTTCTTAACCAGTTTTTAGTCTGGTATAAGTTGTTGTCTGCAGCATCGTCACACCGGTTAGGTGGGGAAATTCCGGTAAAACACTCATTTATATTCACCATTAACCTGATTAGACATAACCAAGTTCGAAATATTAAAATTAATTTGAACGTTAAGCCGAGGTTATGTTTAACCTGCAGTTTGGGTTGAAGGGTAACATGAGGATAAGTGTACGTTTAAACTGCTGGCAACTTGCCAGGACCTTAATACCCGTTTCAAATAAGCAAGGAAAAAAGTTTCTTCCTTCATCAAAAAGTAACTAAATTTCTTCACCAACTCTTGTAGTATAAGTTGTTGTCTGCAGCATCACCACACCAGTTAGGCGCAGAAATTTCGGCAAAACACTCATTTATATTCACCATTAACCTGATTAGACATAACCAAGTTCGAAATATTAAAATTAATTTGAACGTTAAGCCGAGGTTATGTTTAACCTGCAGTTTGGGTTGAAGGGTAACATGAGGATAAGTGTACGTTTAAACTGCTGGCAACTTGCCAGGACCTTAATACCCGTTTCAAATAAGCAAGGAAAAAAGTTTCTTCCTTCATCAAAAAGTAACTAAATTTCTTCACCAACTCTTGTAGTGTAAGTTGTTGTCTGCAGCATCACCACACCAGTTAGGCGCAGAAATTTCGGCAAAACACACATTTATATTCACTATTAACCTGATTGGACATAACCAAAGCCGAAAGATTGAATACACTCGAATGTTAGATTTAGGTTTTGTGCCTTGCCTGCAGTTTTGATTGATGGTTAACACGAGGATAGGTTTACTTTTAAACTGCTGGCAATTCGGCAGGTCATCAATACCTGTTTCAGGTAAGCAAGAAAAGAAAGTTTCTTCCTTCATCAAACACTCAATAAAATTTCTTAACCAGCTCTTAGTCTAGTATATGTTGTTGTCTGCAGCATCACCACACCGGTTAGGTGCAGAAATTTCGGTAAAACGCTCATATATATTCACCATTAAACCTGATTAGAAATAACGAAGTTCGAAATATTGAAATTACTTTGAACTTTAGACCGAGGTTTTTATGTTTAACCTGCAGTTTGGGTTGAAGCGTAGCACGAGGATAAGTGTACGTTTAAACTGCTGGCAGCTCGCCAGGTCCTTAATACCTGTTTCAAGTAAACAAGAAAAAATGTTTCCTCCTTCATCAAACACGTAACTAAATTTCTTCATGTTTATCAAACATTTCTCTATAATAGCACAAATTTTCATATTTTTGTAAGAAACAGTTTTCTTAATATTAAAGAAGAAACACCCCTGGTTACAAGAAATATGCAATATGCATGCCGATCTAGGAGTGTACCGGAAAGATCTACACAGATTTTTATTGGTCCATTTCCAAATCGTTACTTTTTAGCTCACAGGCTATCAAAGCCTGAGAGCTAATGTGCCCGCCCGTTCTGTATGTATGTATGTATGTATGTATGTATGTATGTACGTACGTACGTATGTACGTAACGCGATAACTCTTGATAGAAACATCCGATTTGCTTCAAAATTTTTTCCTAGGTTCACTGTGATAAGGCGCTTCCCTGATTAGTTTTTGGTTCACTGGTTAAGGATAAAGGGGGAAAAACGGGGTTAGTCCACACCCCACCCCCTTAATTCAGATAAATGGGTTTTTCATGCAGAATGATTCGATTTGCTCCGAATTTGATATACCGGTTTATTATGTTAAGGAACTTCCCTGATTAGTTTTGGGAGTTCATTGGTTAAGGATAAAAGGGGAAAAACGGGGTTAGTCCACCCCCCTTACTTCATATAAATGTGTTTTTCATGCAGAATGATTCGATTTGCTCCGAATTTGGTATAGCAGTTTATTATGTTAAGGAACTTCCCTGATTAGTTTTGGGGGTTCATTGGTTAAGGGTAAAGGGGGAAAAACGGGGTTAGTCCACCCCCCTTAATTCAGATAAATGGGTTTTTCATGAAGAATCATTCAATTTGCTCCGAATTTGGTATACCGGTTTATTATGTTAAGGAATTTCCCTGATTAGTTTTGGGGGTTCATTGGTTAAGGATAAAGGAGGAAAAGGGGGGTTAGTCCACCCCCTTAATTCAGATAAATGGGTTTTTCATGCAGAATCATTCGATTTGCTCCGAATTTGGTATACCGGTTTATTATGTTAAGGAACTTCCCTGATTAGTTTTGGGAGTTCATTGGTTAAGGATAAAGGGGGAAAAACGGGGTTAGTCCACCCCCCCTTAATTCAGATAAATGGGTTTTTTCATGCAGAATGATTCGATTTGCTCCGAATTTGGTATACCGGTTTATTATGTTATGGAAATTCCCTGATTAGTTTTGGGAGTTCATTGGTTAAGGATAAAGGGGAAAAAACGGGGTTAGTCCACCCCCCTTAATTCAGATAAATGTGTTTTTCATGCAGAATGATTCGATTTGCTCTGAATTTGGTATACCGGTTTATTATGTTAAGGAACTTCCCTGATTAGTTTTGGGGGTTCATTGGTTAAGGATAAAGGAGGGAAAACGGGGTTAGTCCACCCCCCTTAATTCAGATAAATGTGTTTTTCATGCAGAATGATTCGATTTGCTCCGAATTTGGTATAGCGGTTTATTATGTTAAGGAACTTCCCTGATTAGTTTTGGAGGTTCATTGATTAAGGGTAAAGGGGGAAAACGGGGTTAGTCCACCCCTCTTAATTCAGATAAATGGGTTTTGCATGAAGAATCATTCAATTTGCTCCGAATTTGGTATACCGGTTTATTATGTTAAGGAACTTCCCTGATTAGTTTTGGGGGTTCATTGGTTAAGGATAAATGGGGAAAAGGGGGGTTAGTCCACCCCCTTAATTCAGATAAATGGGTTTTTCATGCAGAATCATTCGATTTGCTCCGAATTTGGTATACCGGTTTATTATGTTAAGGAACTTCCCTGATTAGTTTTGGGGGTTCATTGGTTAAGGATAAAGGGAGGAAAACAGGGTTAGTCCACCCCCCTTAATTCAGATAAATGTGTTTTTCATGCAGAATGATTCGATTTGCTCCGAATTTTGTATACCGGTTTATTATGTTAAGGAACTTCCCTGATTAGTTTTGGGGTTCATTGGTTAAGGGTAAAGGGGGAAAAGGGAGGTTAGCCCGCCCCTCTTAATTTAGATAAATGGGTTTTTTATGCAGAATGATTCGATTTGCTCCGAAGTTGGTATACCGGTTTATTATGTTAAGGAGCTTCCCTGATTCGTTTTGGCGATTAATTGGTTAAGGATAAAGGGGGGTTAGTCCACCCCCTTAATTTAGATAAATGTTTTTTTTTTTGCAAGATTATTTGATTTGCTCCAAATTTGGTATACCGGTTTATTATGATAAGGAGCTTCCCTGATTAGATTTGGAGGTTCACTGGTTAAGTATAAAGGGGGAAACGGGGGCTAATTCCCCTTCACTTATTTTTTGAGTGGCATTATTCTTTAAAATAAGAGTATAATATACAATTAGTGTGAATAGTCTGTGAGCTCAATGCCATCAGTTTAGCTGGGCACTTTTCTTTTTTATTTTTATATATAGAAGTAAAACTTTTTTAACTCCTTACAACATATTGTAATACATTAATAGAAAAATTTACTTTATGATGGAAAATAAACGTGAATTGCTGATGTAAATTATAATATCTTTCTAAATATATATAAATTTATATTAATATATGAAAAAAAAATCAGTTTGTAATGAAATTCCTTCTGAGCGAAAAGTTATTTATGAACGTTGCTTAAAGAAGTCAATTGATCATAATGTATATATTTTAATTGCATAAATATACTTTTGATATGTATACGTTTTTTCTGAAGATAATTATACAATTTCAATGCTTCTAACATGATTTCAAAACACATGGTGTTTTACTGCATATGAATACCATAGGAAATACCGGTAATGTGTACCAACCCGTCAAAGCTTGTTTATAATACGATAAACTGTTGCCAAGGGCGTATTTAAAGATAAAAGATTTTTGAAGCAGTTTCAATGTCATTGAATTTCATGTAAGATATTGAGACGGTTTATGTAGCATTATTAATTTCTGTATTATAATACAGACCTGTACAGCAGAATATATATATATATATATATATATATATATATATATATATATATTGGTGTCTTTGAACAATTATTGTTCGGAATATTCTTTAATGTTATTAGTCTTTTTTAAACGGTTTCTATGTTATTTTACGTGATAGCCGTTTTTTGATTGACCCCCACAAATCGGAAAAGCATTCTATAGAAACTTTGCATTTGACAGCAAGAAAGCTAAAAAAAGTTCTGCAGCTAAAAACAAATTTTTAAGCTATTGTTATCACAACATTGTTAAACAAATTTTTAAGCTTCAACATGATAACTGTTAAATCATGTTTTTTTTAAAGGATAAAGTAATTAGAACTGTTCATTATTAGCCATAAGTTTTATATAAGAAACGTTTTAATGGAAACTCGTTTTTCACACAAAATTTATGTTATGCTACTTTATATCTGTGCGAAAAGATAGGATTCGTATCCCGAACCCCCAAGTTATTTCTGTTGCTGATGCAAAAATACATGTTTTTGAGACATTCTCGATTTTTAATACGCTGTCTAGTACAGAAGTTGATTTTAATGAGTGATGAATGTTAGTGAACTTTTCATATGTTTTCTAAGCATGTTTGTTGGAGAGACAAGATTTTACTTTCTAATATGTATGGGTTTATCAAGTATTTGTTTGCATCAAAGAAAAGCAAATTTTTTAAAAAATATAATAATTCAACATATTATTTGGTAATAAATAAATGAGGTTGTAGTAGAGGTCTGCACGGGCCGGAATTTCCAGGCCCGGGCCCGGCCCGGCCCGAACGAAAGCTATCTTGGTCCGGCCCGGCCCGGTGTAAAAATGGGAAGTTCGGCCCGAGCCCGGCCCGGCCCGTTTGCATTTTTACAGTTCTCGGCCCGGCCCGTACAAAAATCAGTGAAAACAGGCCCGGCTCGGCCCGACAGAATTTCTACAAAAAAAAAAAAAAAAAAAAAAAAATCCGTTTTTACTCAACATACAATTACGATTCTTTTAATGAATACTACATACATATTTATGGGAACATTTTGCAGTATATTTTACATTACTATGGTGTTCGCAAAACAGAAAACACACAATAGTAAACATTAACGATTACTTACAGTGTTTTAGTCATCGTGTCTACAGATATTTCAAAATGGAAATAAGGATTCATTAAAAGATTAATGTAGTTCATCAGAATAAAGGATTAAAAACATGATAACTTTTGAAACTGTATAATAAAAAGTAGATTTGTGAAAATATTTCTCTCATTTTTAAGGCTTTTCTCAAATCCAAAGGAGCTACATTTCGACACATTTATGAATTCTTTTCTTTTCGGAAACGCGTAAGATTGGCAGGTATTCTTATTCAGAAGCTATGTAAATGTCGTTTTTTTTCATAGATAAAAGCAATATATCTTTCTGAAAACACTGTCAAAGTTAGCGTTTTGAATCGAATTTCCGGAAGCCATGGCACAGGAAAGGACAAAAACGTACAGTCACATGACAGGAATCTCTTTTATCTCTGTAACTAATTTATCAAATATGGAAAAAGCTATTCGTTTCCAAATTCCTTCAATAGGCAGGCCTCTCAATTTTATGCCTTTATAGTTAAAAATTTTGTCAGAAAATGTGTCTGAAAGCTTCGCATTGTTGAGCAGTGAATATGAGAACCACCTTAAGGTATATTTCCAAAGATACTGTTAAGAGAAGTTCATTATCACTATTAATACTACAAAACACAATGACTGTTCTACATATCCTGAGATCGATTAAGACCAGTTCCGTCCCGGCACGAGTCTGCTGAAAAAAAAAATTAAACTCGGAATCAGACATCTTGCAACTGTACGATGCCGATCTCTACGATGGACATGTTACATTTCTGTATTGATGTTGTTAAACTCGCATCGGCTTGTGACGCACATTTATACTTCTCGAGAAAATCATATTCATTGAAAATGGCTTGTATTTTATCTGCTTCGCTTAAATTCTTATATCGGGCCGATCGGCCCAATTAATTTTTTTGCCGGCCCGGCCCGGCCCGTTTATTTTGTCTGTTGACCCGGCCCGGCCCGTTGAAAAAATTGTTCTAATTCTGCCGGCCCGGCCCGTTTGAAAATTCGCCTTCGATTCGCCGGCCCGGCCCGCGGGCCGGGCCGGGTACGGGCCTCGGGCCCGTGCAGACCTCTAGGTTGTAGATATGTTAACAAGCAATGTATTCGTTTCTAAGACCCATTTTCTCTACATTCGTCTACATTAAGGTATATATTTGTCTTCTATGTTAAGGAGTTCACAAAGTTTTATTTTGTCAATAATGTTATCAGAAAAAAAGATATTAACAATTATTTAAAAATTTTCACTTTGCTAAAGCAAAGATTAATGATCTAGCTATTACTCAGATAAATAAAACTACAATTAACCCATTTGTGCCTGAATTTTCATTTTCTCAAATTTGTTGGTAAAATCGCTTTAAAATATTACAAAATGAACTGGAAAAATACTAAAAAAAATTACGCTAAAATATTTTTTGTATTGACTTGATAAAATTTAAACGTACTAAATATAGGGATATGCATAATATTTGTAATAGTATGATATGTATAATTATATATTTTGTCTAAATTTATATAAAATAAGCTTTTAAATTGTTTATTGTATACTATAATTAGTATTTTAATGAACTACTAAAAATACACATTTATTTCTTTACAGAGACTAATAACATTATACGTATTAGTACTAATCAACTAAGAATAATTGTATTTGAGGCTTAAAAACAATTTGTTTCATAATCATCTTAAAAAAAGCTTTATATAAATATTTGTCCCTTAAATGTCTAATACAAATATGTACCCATTCGTGCCTATCCTCCTATATTTTGTACGTTACAAAAATGCATAAAAAATAGGCTTGATCCTATTATATCACAATTTAAAAAAATAGGTATTTCAAAGAAGTCCACAAGTTAAGATTACGACTTATTTATTTGCATCCTTGATAGAAGAAACACAAATAAACAAAGTTTTTACATTTCGCCATCTTGAAAAATGAAAAATCTATAAATTCCGAATAAAGCCTTTATTTAAGCAAATAAATATCCATCTTATGCTGTCATCTCTCGGTAACAGATAAAGATATTTATAGATAATTATTTCATACAACTTTCATGTTATAAAGAAGAAGTAAGTTACACAAATTTATTAAAATTCGAAGCGTCCCAAAAATGGGACGCTAGGCATAAATGGGTTAATAGATTTAAAGTAAATTTATTAAATATTTCGATATGGTATAGGAATACGTGTAAATAATTGTTGTTTGACCTATATACTAATTGGTTCTAAAAAGTCGCATGTGACGTGAGTGCGGTATGACTCGCTATATTCTGTTTCATTAAAAAGAAAATTACCCAAGTTCTATACCTGCATAATTTCTACCTTTAAATAATTATCAAAAATACAGTGGTGGACATAATTATAAGACACCTACCTAATTTGACATACAGTGAAAGAAAAGATTCAGAGCTTAAAAATGCTTTATCAAATACGACAAAAACATAAATTTATTCTGTTACCACACGTAATTGTTCTACAGAAATGATATTTTAATAGAGTTTAATAAAAAAATTTATAAATACAATGGAGAAAATTATAAGACACCCTAACATTTTAATTAAAACACCTGCTTTTTTTTTCGAAAAAAATGTGCAATATGCAAATTTTCTGCACGCTGTTATGACGTCAGCAGTTAACTAAAGCAGACGATAACCGACTTCACGCATTTACAAATATGCCACGAGGTACAGAATTAAAAGAAAGTGAAATTCGCGAAATTTGGAGATTAAATGGAACTGGTGCTTCAGTTAATAATATTTCAAAAGTTATTAAACGCTCAAGATGTGCAATTTCAAATGTTTTGAAAAGAGGAATTAATGGATCTGTGATTAAAAGATCTGGACGTACTCCTTGCTTGTCCCCGAGAGACAGACGCCATGTGTTTTCGCTCGCTACACAGAATAAGATGACCACTACAGGCATTAAAAATGCTTTGAAACTGAATTGTTCCAGGAGAACCATTCGCAGGGTGTTGCATAATGCTTCCTATGTGAAATTAAAAAAATTGAAGAAAAAAACCACCGCTTCTAAGGCGGCACAAAATGGACCGTTTAAACTTCGCTAAACAAAGTATGGCCTGGACCTCCAAATGGTACTCTGTGTTATTTTCTGATGAAAAAAAGTTTAACCTGGATGGTCCTGACGGGTTTCACTATTATTGGCATGATTTACGGAAGTCTCCTGATGTACAAATGAGCCGCCAAATGGGTGGAGGCTCAGTAATGGTTTGGGCTGGTTTTTCGGCTCAAGGGAAAACCGATATCGTTTTTGTGCATTCAAGAATGAATTCCGAAAAGTATAAGAATCTTCTTAAAGATCAACTAGCCATATACGGTGAACTTCTTTGTGGCGAAAACTACACTTTCCAGCACGATAACGCGTCGATTCATACATCACACGTGACCAAAAAGTGGTTTTCAGAGCAAAGTATCAATGTTCTTCCGTGGCCTTCTCGCTCCCCAGACTTAAATCCCATCGAAAACTTGTGGGGGATCTTAGCTCGTGAGGTTTACCGAAATGGGAGGCAGTTTACATGTGTCGAAGACCTAAAGAATGCTATAAAATATGCTTGGGAAGAATTGTCTTGCGATATTTTGTTAGAATTGATAGATTCGATGCCGAATCGTACCCAGATAGCATTTTTTGCTTTTTAAAGCCTTTTTTCAACCATGCTACGTAAATGTTTGAATGCTTTTTAAAGGCTTCGCATGAAACGTTTGTAAATGTTTTGTAAAGGATTGAAAAAGGTTCCTAGTTGACGCTATCTGAGGGAGTTTGTAAGTGTTTCATGATAAGCATGTGAAAAGGAAGAAACGAAAGGGTAGTTACAGGAGTTACAATCAAAGATTGATGAAAGGCTTTATTACAAGCGTGCATAAAAAAATGAAAATGAGGTTTTTATAAATCATAAAATCTTATTTGATAGAATTTGATAAATAACTCAACTTAGAATTTTTCTGAGCTGAGCATATTTTTTTTGTTGTTGTTGTTGTTTGTTTGTTCCTGTGGAAAATTAAATTTTAGTCAAATATTATCTATACATTGAAAAATACTGTTTTTTATTAATCCACATGTTTATCAAATTGCTTATTTTAATTAATATGTTCATTTTTTACCTTGAAAGAAATTCTTACATCCCTGTCTTTTACTATGTATGTATAAAATATGTTTAATTTTTATCAATTCGCTACATTATTAGATCCTATTTTAATAATAAAAAAAAGCTTAATAATGTTAAGAGGCTACTTCACTCGCACAGAAACACCTGATTGCTAATGTTAATCCGCTGGGAGATTTTTTTTTAAATATCTCGCTTGCGTTTTCTTTTTCTTTTTTTTCTTTTTTTTTTTTTTTTTTGCATTGCATACCTGCAGTTTTGATACAAAGGCCATTTTTCGACTTTGTTTTACAAGGTTTTTTTGCTTATTAGGATATATTCAGAACTGCTTACAAAAGCAAAAATACTCTAGTGAAAAAAAAAAAAAACACATTGCAAACAAAACTGAAAACTTAAAAAAAAAAAAAAAAGGTTTGTACAGATTGACCACAAGTAACAAATAATAAAATTTACAATATTGAAATGCAAACGAGATATTTAGAAAAATTCTCCCATAGGATTAACATTAGCATGCAAGTGTCTACGCATGAGGGATGTGTAATACCATTAAAAAAAATTTCTTAAGGAAAAACACTTTCATTTGAATAAAAACCATTCCAAGTAAAATTTTAATTATCAGCAGTGAAATTATTGAAGATTAAATACGTGAAATTTTTTACATTGCTAACTCGGCGCAAATCAACAGTGCATTGGAGCACTATTTCAAGGATCCGGGTTCGACATTTTTCACTCTGTTTATTTACGCTTAGTTAGCAACTTGAAAAATTTCACGTATTTAATATTAAAAAATCATTCTTATACACATAGGCATAAGAGTCTTGAAAATTATTGGTAACTTAAAATTAAAAAAAGCAAAGGGATTTTTTTTTTGTCATTTATCCTTTAACAAAAGAAAAAGGAGAAATTCAATAAAATAAAAAAACTAAAAGCTTTTTTATATTAGAGGGTAAGAAAAAGTATTTAAAATGTTACAGGGACTTGAGAACATACAACTCTATGTCTATGCTTATACATAGTAAATTTAATTATACTTTCAGTTACTTACCTTTTGAATCCAGTTCACTATTCAGGATCAGATAATTTTTTATTGTATACATATATAATGAAATCTTGTGTTTACCTACAATAAATAGCACATCAAATATGTGGAATTCCAATATAGTGTACATTTAATGACTGTAGAAGATTGTATATTTTTTATATTACTACATCATTAATTTTTTAATTCTTTCATTTATTAAATTTATTTCTTAGAATTTTCAATTATTATTTAGAGAATATTGTCAGATTTATAAAATAAATCCTCCATAGGATTCTGATTGATGACCATAGGAATATATTTAGTCTTTTCTCTGAAAATTGTTTAATGATGCAAAATGCAAAAGAATTTTTTTTACAAATTCAATGATCTTTCCAGCATTTTTACATAAGAATAGTAATTTCTTGCTTGTTTAACAATGTAAATTACATATTACAATAAGACAAATTTTAAAAATCATCTGCCTTCCTCCCTTCTCCAATGTTTTTCTTTTACCAGAGAAATATTATCCTATGTACAACAGAGCAAATACTAAACTAACATTATTTCTTTTTAGTTTTTTAAAGTATAATTTAACTCACTTAAATTGTTCTTTTTCTGATTGTAATTATTTTTAATAGTAACTTAAGACTGAAGCAATGAAAAATATTTCTCAGTATCAAGGAAATAATCTCGAAAACAAATGAAACATCATTCAGTTTATAAAATTCTATTTATTTATATATAAAGAATTAATATAGTAATTTATTTACATATAAAGAATTGATATAATTAACAGGAACTTCATTAAATTTTTCTTCTTGATTCATTCTTTTCTCTCTAGAAAAAAATAAAATTATAAATACACAAATTACATACGTATAGTAAAAGTAAATAAAGTACAGTGTGACCTCGAAAATCCAGCATCAAAGTCATCTCGCCGCTTTTTTTTTTACACTTCCACCTTATAGGAGAAAGAATAATAATAAATCGTTAAACAATTAAAAATTTCGAGATTGAAAGCATTGGATTGGCTGACAGTGAGATCGCAGATGCTATGCTAAATTGAATCCCTTCTGAGTACAGAAGAAAAGGTATCAGTGGAAAAATGCTTAAATTTGACTGGAAAACTAACATCTGCTTTAGATAAATAAGACTATATTTTCAAAATCAATATTCTACATTTGTGTAAAATTAAAACTTGTTAAAAAGCTGTTCAAATAATTGAAGCAAATAAAATTGACATCGATGTTTAGGAAATTACATGAGAAGAAATGATATATATTAGATTTTTTTTTTTTTGTAACATAGAAAATATGAATAGAAACTTTTAATTTTAATATTTTTTAAAATATTTAATTTTCTATTTTTCTCACATAACTATTACTTGGGTATGAATTAAATTACGAATAACGGCACCATTAAGACTATTAAAAATATTTTTGAAGTCAGAAATTCGGCATCGTCATGGTCCTGACAATGCTGGATTTTCGAGGTTATACTGTACACAATAGAGATAAAGAGTGACACAGACAGAATCTTCATCTGGGAGTGTTACTCATAAAATGAACGTTTTGATTTTGTGACACACACACAAAAAAAAAAATCCCTACATAATGAAAAGCACAAATAACCATAATAAATCTAGCTTTTATGTGTTTAAAGGTTTCATAAAAGAGCATTTTCTTATATCTTCAGATGATGGAAAAAAAAAAAGAAGAGTGAGAAAGAGTAATAATTAGTGAAATAGGTGAAAAAAAAAAAAAAAAAAGAAAAAGAAAGATTATATTCTATCAGCAGAGGGTATACACTAAAGAGTAAACACTATAGCTACAAACATCATGGTTCAGTGATATATATAAATGGATACATATCCGATATTTATTTTCAAAATATCATGAAGTTTGATATTTATTTTCAAAATATTGTGTATATTTTCAGTCGAGCAAGAGTAAATGGATTTTTCGACTCGTTCTGTAGATAAAGAACTTTTGCTCTGGCAATATGACAATTTTAGCCCCCCCCCCCAAAAAAAAAAAGTAAAGTACCAATTATACGTCTTTCAGGAAACCTTTCTAAAACGATGCATAACTGAGAAAGGCGTATAATCGAAATTTTAGTCGGCTAAGGTGCAAAATCTTTGACTGTAGAAATACAATGCTGCAATCGCACAAATTGAATTTTGATACCATTTTTGATTGTTTTAAATACATTATATATTGAAAAAAAGTTAGCCCTTTACACTCGAGGACTCCGGAGCGGAGCCATTTAAAATTTGTCTTCAAACTTGAGGGCTCCACTACGGAGGCAATAAAAATAATTTTGTGATATCTGTCTAGAAAAGCCAAGATTACATATTGGCAATTGCTTCAAGAGGTATCACACTTTACGATTACAAAATGTAATAATTTTATAATTTTTAGTTTTTTTTTATATATCATAACATTTGTATTGATATTCATAAAGAATTAAAAAAAAATAATAAGATATAACTAAAATCACTTTGAGTTGCTGGTAATACAAATGAAAAAAACCTTTGAGTGCAAAGGGTTAAAATATTAAAAAAAATAATTAAATAATTTCTAAAATTGAAAAATAAAAGTTAGAATTATCAAACCTTTTATATCAGTTGCATACCTTGTTAATTAAACTAATTTTTAATCATCGTTTGACAAGCCGATTTACTTTAAAGACTTAAGCAAAGCATTATTTCAAGAATCAGAAGTAAATTTGCTTCATATACTTTTTATGCTTTCTGTATATTAGTAAAATATAGTAGTATAGGTTTGTTTACACGTAGATGTAATAGTTTTTCTATTTATTGAACATCATACAGTATATTATTGATAATTTAAACTAGCCTAAAAGTAGAACTTTTGTTTATACAAGAAGTTTAACATAAAAGAAGGTAGAGGGAGGAATGGGACATTTTTAATTCTTTCTTTTTAATAAGATGAATGTAAACTGCTAATATGCAAATATTTTTAGAAGGTAATATATTAATTATAACATTATAAATATATTCATTTACTTCAAAACATAAATAAATTGAACTGATGATTTTTTTAATGCTATCTCTGATTGACAATCCTGAATTTTCATTCCAGTGATGAAGTTACTGAAATTTGATATTGTAGCACAGACATCAACCTACAATCTTTGTTAGACTGTATATATAGCCAACAATAGACTATTTGCCCCTTATCATACATTGTTTTATAGCTGTCCCATACCTCCCTGTTAGTGGGAAGGTATGGGACACATTTTGAAATTTATAATTTCTTTATAAAATTGTTTCTGCAAATTATGTTTCTATATTATTCAAGGACATTAGAGAGTGTTTCATTTTGTATTCTATATATCAAAATTTTGTTTATGTGTCAAATAAAGTTGATTTTCTTATTTTTGTAAAAAGCATCACATTCCTCCCCACTCTCCCCTCAAGGTCAAGTAAATAATAATTAATGTATAATTAAATATGCATAATAAAGATGAGATACATTTTCCAGGAATTATTCAATGGAACTTTCCCCATAAAGGTATCATATTAATTCACATCAAAGTCGTAAAGTAAGGAAGTTTTATTTCAGGTTTAGCCAGTCTTAATAATAATAAAAGCTTGATTAATACATAAATATATTTGATAAAAAGATTGTGATTACCAATTATCAGCAATATCTTGATTTTTTTCAGAAATAAATTTATACTTTCTTCACGAAAAAACAATGAGTTCAGTCATATATCGAGAATTATATACAGTAGACTCTCTCAAATCAGCACAGCTTGGGACCAGTGGTTGTGCGGAATTTAGAATTTTGCACATTTCTGATCATTACTTTGTTTACATTTTTTAAACCGTAATTTGAATGTAATAATGCATTCAAAATTATACATAATGCTTGCAATATGGTAAAATATTAAAATAATTAAGTAAAGTAATAAACTACAATGATAAAAAGTAAGATAATTTTGAAAATGATTAAAATATTGAAAGTAAAGGTCAAGTAAATGATCAATAATGTATAATTAAATATGCATAATAAAGGTAAGATACATTTTCCTTGAATTATTCAATGAAATTTTACTCATAAAGGTAACCTATTGATTCAAATCAAAATCATAAAGTAAAAAGTTTAAAAAAAAAATGGGTTGCTCATGGAGGGAGTTCAAATGGGATGGTCTCTGAATGGAGGTAAAATTAGTATTGAGCCTATGGGAATAAATTTCGTTCCATGAAAAAATGATCGGTCAAGGAGGTGGTCGCACAGGAGGTTTCACTATATATATATATGTGTGTGTGTGTGTAAATATATGTATATATTTAACACTGGTGTACAGTTACAGAAAAGTACAAACTGTCATAGGAAAAAGAAAACATTATTCGTACCATTGAGCATGAACTCACAAAAACAAATTTTGTTAAAATATATAATAACCAACCTGTTAAATTAGAAACAACTGTCTGTTCCACTTCTTGCTGGGCAATTTTAGATTTTGTACCCTCTGTTAGGACTTTGTTCCAACATCATCTGTAATTTTCTCAACATGCTAGCAACCATGACTTCAGCATCTTTACCAGATGATGTCATTAGTTCTTGAAACTAAAAAATAAAACATAAAATAATAACAATGAAGAAAAAACTTTTAAACCCTTCATGACAAGCCTCCCTTGTACCACTATTTTCAAATAGTGACATTTTCCTTATTTAATAAATTTATATTAAATAAGGTAAAAATGGTACTTTTTAGTTCTTTATTACTTAATACAAAAACTTAAGATTATTATTAGTAAAATTAATAAAATGCATAATAACATTTTTTAAAAAAGTGATCGTTTGATTAACACTTCGATTGTAAAACTTGCAACCTGTCAAACCTGCAGATTATTTTCTGCCTCTGAAGTATCTGTTGCAGACACTTGGAGGATTTTCTACTATTGGGTCAACTACTAAAAGTACACTTATTAAAAGTATGTACTAACTTTATTTGGTGAAATTGGTTGTCGGGATAATCAGGTAGTACCAAAAGAAGTAGTAGTATGAATTTCATGCCCTGTCAATTTTCACACTGATCACACTGCCAGTACAGATAAAATTATGGGGGGAAGGGACAAGAAGGGTAAGGTAATTTCATATTTATTAATTAAACAACAATAATAATAAACCAAGTTTTAATTTGTATGAATTTACAAAACATTTAATTTTTATATAATTCTTATTTTGATTTCATTTTTTCCAATTTACTATTAACAACTAAAAGTATTGATGGGCAATTTTAAAATTAACAAGCTAACTGATAAGCATTTAAGGCTCATGATTTTATAGGCTGTGCTTAATTGTCTGAGCGAAGCGAAGGCTAATACTCAGCGAAATATTACTGTCCGGACACATTACTACTACGATGGATATTAACGCCATGTCCTACTAAAAAAAAAGCCTAATAAAAACCTTTCGTCAAGCATAACTCAAAAAATATTTGTCGGATTTCGTTTCTGATTGCACCAGAAGGTACCTATGAGGGTCGCCAACTGAATGCACCTACAATGAAAAATAAGTTCCAAACCGTTTAAAAATTATATAGAAAAAACTGATAAAAAAGCACAATTTATCTGCATACGTCGCAGAAATTTGGTGTGCGTCACTTTCACCGGTTGATGTTTTCGTAGACAACTGGTTTGAACACATGGAGCAAATAAAAAAAAATACCCACGCATTAATATTGAATAGATCAGTTTCAACCACGTGATCACAAACCTTGCAACAACCCGTGGCAACCAGTTTTGGTGGGCAAACAAATAATAATACAGTACTCCGTACAACGGTGACCGTTTTTAGCCTGTTGTATAAAATCTGGCCTGTTGTATGACATACAATTGTATATGATTAAAACAAAAGACATGAGTGTTTATTGCTCCGGGAGGTTAGCTTTCTCTGGATGTCTGTCTGTCTATCAAACAGCATGCAATTTTCTTGTAAAGGATGATATTATTATGCAGTAAAACCTCCATAACGGACACACCCGATTAGTGGACACCTCTATTTAGTGGGCAATTTTTCGATTACCAACCCTTAAATAACTGTACATTTTTTACTCTCAGTAGCGGACACCTCTAAATAGAAGACAAATTCTGCATTCTCGGGGTGTCCGCTTTTCAGAGGTTTTACTGTATATAATATTGATAGTTATTTTACAGGGCCACACAAAAGAATAAGAATATATGAAACGAATATAAACTAAATTCGGGATTGATAGATCGCTGATGGTAATGTAATTTTAGGATGTTGTTACAGCCATTCGCAGCATGTTTTTAGAGTTTCGTTCATCTAACAAAACCCTACCTGTCTCACTCCTTTGTCTGTCTGTCTGTCTGTCTGTCCGTCTGTCACAGAGCCCGTTCTCAGAAACTATATATGTCGGAGACTTGAAAATTTGCATACTTATAGCTGAACACCACACATGAAACGGCAAATAATAAAATTTTGAAAAAGTCTAATATTTAACCCTCTGGGCTCTAACTTGTGTATTTTAAGCAATTTTTCTAACTTAGCCCCTAATTTAATTAAGTTGGAGACATGAAATTTTGCATACTTATAGCTGAACATCTCACATCAAATGACAAATAATAAAATTTTGAAAAAGGTTTAATATTTGACCTTCCGGGCTCTAACTTGTGTATTTTAAGCAATTTTTCTAACTCAGCCCCTAATTAAGTTGGAGACATGAAAGTTTGCATATTTATAGCTGAACACTTGCGATAACACGATAAATCATAAAATTTTGAAAAAGTCATATTTAACCCTCCGGTCTCTAACTTATGTATTTTAAACAATTTTTCTAACTCAACCCCTAATTAAGTTGGAGACATGAAATTTTGCATACTTATAGCTGAAATCCTCACATCAAACGACAAATAATAAAATTTTGAAAAAGGTCTAATATTTAACCCTCTGGGCTCTAACTTGTGTATTTTAAGCAATTTTTCTAACTCAGCCACTAATTAAGTTGGAGACATGAAAGTTTGCATACTTATAGCTGAACACTTGCGATAACACGATAAATCATAAAATTTTGAAAAAGTCATATTTAACCCTCTGGTCTCTAACTTGTGTATTTTAAGCAATTTTTCTAACTCAGCCCCTAATTTAATTAAGTTGGAGACATGAAATTTTGCATACTTATAGCTGAACATCTCACATCAAATGACAAATAATAAAATTTTGAAAAAGGTTTAATATTTGACCTTCCGGGCTCTAACTTGTGTATTTTAAGCAATTTTTCTAACTCAGCCCCTAATTAAGTTGGAGACATGAAAGTTTGCATATTTATAGCTGAACACTTGCGATAACACGATAAATCATAAAATTTTGAAAAAGTCATATTTAACCCTCCGGTCTCTAACTTATGTATTTTAAACAATTTTTCTAACTCAACCCCTAATTAAGTTGGAGACATGAAATTTTGCATACTTATAGCTGAAATCCTCACATCAAACGACAAATAATAAAATTTTGAAAAAGGTCTAATATTTAACCCTCTGGGCTCTAACTTGTGTATTTTAAGCAATTTTTCTAACTCAGCCCCTAATTAAGTTGGAGACATGAAATTTTGCATACTTATAGCTGAACACCTCACATCAAACGGCAAATAATAAAATTTTGAAAAAGTCTAATATTTAACCCTCTGTTATCTAACTTGTGTATTTTAAGAAATTTTTCTAACTCAGCCCCTAATTATGTTGGAGACATGAAAATTTGCATACATATAGCTGAACACCTCACATCAAACGAGAAATAATAAAATTTTTAAAATATCTAATATTTAACATCTAATATTTTGTCTCGCGCAATTTTTAAATTTAAACTGTTTTGCAATACAATTTTTTGCTCATTTTGCATAATAAGTGTAATGTGACGCAATTTCTTCGTCTATTTCAGACTTCTAACGCATGTTAATGAATTTATTTTACAATATACTTTCTCTTTCAAAATTTACATGTATAGTTTTAATGGCGTAATTTCCAATAAGTGCCTGCTTTTTATACCTAATTATTTAATTCTAATTTGAAGGGTTTTTTCTGTTTATAATAGTAACGTGTAAATATTTTTTTTATTTGAAGCAAACATTGTTGTTTGTGCTGTTTATACAGTTCGCAACAGTTTAAATTAACACCATTTTCTAAAATATGTAAAAAATATCAGTCAAGATGCTGAATATTTGAATTTAAAACAGAAATAAAACCTCAAAAAATGAGTCAAATTAAAAAAATTAATGAAATCTGCACACCGGGATTTTCTATTGAATAAAATCATAAAAATGATTAAATTCACATGTATAGCTTTTGCTCCTATAATTTTTTTTTTAATGGAACGATTTTGTCCAACTTTAGCATTAAATGTCTCTTAAAATAATTCTTCGATTTGAAAACTGTATGCATTAGCGTGTTGATCAAACATTTCGCTATAATACCACCGATTTTCATATTTTTGTATGCAATAGTTTTCTTAATATTAACGAAGAAAGACCTCCGGTCACAAAAGATTCAAAACCGGCGGCGGCGGCGGTGGCGGCGGTGACAGCGTTAGTTACTTTTTTTAGAATAGAGAGATATATAAAAATGAAAACATGTCTATCTGTCTGTTTGTAATTCTATAAAAATCCACAATTTGAAGCCAAAATTGTGAAAAGATACGTACATGTGTATTAAAACATGGCCGAGGTAACTAAAGTAAACCGGAATCAAAATAATTTATAGTTAATTTTTAATTAATAAAAAACCACCAATTTAACAGCAATTTCTTATCAAATTTAAACATTTTTCGTTATAGCAGTTGCCAACAATTAAAAAACACAATAAAATTATTACTACAACAATTAATTTTCTACTGCAAGATTTCCACGTGAAAAATGAAAATGAAATAAATAGTTTGACGAATTTTTAAAAAAGGTGAATATTACGTCATAACTTTTCTATTGCAAGATATTCACGTGAAATATGAAAATGAAATAAATGGTTTGACGAATTTAAATGAAAGTGAATATAACTTCATAACTCATTTCAAGGTTTCCACGTGAAAGAGGAAAATATTACGTCATATTGGAAATATAAAGGACGTGGTGGATATAGTATAACGTCATATGAGTGTGAAAAATGTATTGAAGCATGATAAAAACCCGATTAGGAAAATATTGGCCTATTTTAACATTATTGCTCCAATTATAATTTGAAATATGTTCATTTATAGCTGTATTCTTTTGCGTCTGTTATATACATTTATACATTTTTATATAGCGTTTTCATATGATTCATTCATACAACATTTCGACTGCTTTTTTAATGTTTGTCTTGTGTTGTATGTTAAATTTTAAAATTGATTTTTCAGAACAAACATCCTTCAAATTATGGGCAACGCCGGCACTTTAGTTTGTAACAGATAAATGGCTTTTGTATCTGTACATCTAATGCTAATATTATAAAGCGTTATAATATTATAAAGTATATAATATTATTAATGCTTGTACGTTTGTGAGGTGTTATCTCTGAAACTACATAGCCAACTTAAAAAAATGTTGGTGGCCATCTCTGCTCCGAAAAAAAGACTATTTTATGTCAGTGCAAGAACCTACATCGGTGCAGGAGCAAAAAAGTTCTAAAATTGCGATTTCTGTGATATTGATTGTGTTAGAAACTTTAAATTTGGTGCGGTAGTTTCTTTTAAGATGTAAATACTCGTAATGAACCCTCTCTAAAAGGTTCAATTTGACGGATAAACGTAAAAATTTCTCGAAAGGTTCTAAACTATGATTTATTTGGAATACTGAAATTTTTAAGATATTGTTGGGGTTAGAAACTAAACTTTGGCATGGTAGTAATTAATAATATGTAAATGCTCGTTGTAGAATGAATTCTAAAAAATAGAAAGACGGAAAAGAGATCTCAAAGCGGAAAAAGATCTAAAGATGATCTAAGTAACGAAGTACAGGGAATTGTTAGGAATATAAACATGAAAATTGACATGGCTGTATTTATCATGACGTAAATTCTCGCAATAGAACAATTTCTAAAAATGTCGCTATATAAAACAGTGCAAAAACAAAAATCTTTCAAAAATTTTCTATTTCTGTGTTACTGCTGAGCCCAAAATCTTGAAATTTTGCTTCGGGTTAGTTTTAAAATATAAAATTGTCTGTATGAATTTTTTCTAAAAAAATTAAAATTTTAAAAGATGAAATGGACGGAAAGCGATCTCAATTACCTATAATTTGGAATTATTAGGTACAGCAACTTTAAATATTTCATAATGCTGCATTTCCTCCGCAAAACATGCGATTTAAATGCAACAAAACTGATAGATACCCACCTAGCATTAAATAAATTGTGTAAATATTGAATAAAGACCTGTATGAAACAGTGAGTAGGTTGCCCGAAAGTACTTGTGAAAGTGTTTAGGCTTTTCTCTCTCTCGCCAAGGCCACTAACAGAGGGAAGTGCTGTTTCAAATGTGATATGAATTTTTTATCCGATTCTTTTTTCTAGACATTTTATCATAAGGTCATATTCTCAATTATCATTAGTAGCTTCTTTATATATTAACTTATTCTGGTGAAATTTTATAATCGGGCTCATATTGGCGTATGTTAGCTTGCATGATTTCCTGAATAAATATGTATGGATTTGTAAATTACTTCAAATGACACTTTGACAGCTCAAAAGTTATGCAGACGATATATTCAGATCTTGTGTCCTACTTTATGTTGTAATCATTGCCGATTTCTTTTATTTAATACATGCTAAATACAGCTCAACTTGTGCAGAATATGTTTGAAAACAAAACAATACAGCGTATGTAGTGGCCAGCATACACTCATCATTTAAATCCGATCGAGCATATCTAAAACACACTCTAACGAAGCATTGCATGCTACTGTTGATGTATTCGGTACTTTGATACTATATTATATTTTGAGGAGAGAATTCCTTAAATGTTATCGACAACCTCATTGCATCCGTGGAAAACAGATATTGTACAATATTAACTATTCCGGGGGAGCACACACCATATAAAGTATAGTCCATTCTTTTTAAACATCATATATTTGTCATTTAAAGTTACTCAAATTGGTGCGGAGCGTCTGATTATGCTCTTGACATCATTTAATACAGTTAAAATTCCGATATAAGTAATTTAGTGTGTCATTTTCCATTTTACTTTTAATATATTGCATACTTTCAATTTTATATCCATGCATGGCTGTCTTGAATGGTTTGATTTCCCATTTTTATAAACAGTGTATACGAATTTATATATAAGATTTTGTAATTCTACGATTCGTTCATTTTCATCATTTCAGTTTATCGCAGTATATGGACAATTAAAGATAACAACTCATTTTCTTTGCTTCTACATGTTATTATTAAATCTATGTTCTCAGTAATATCGCTCAGACTAATCCCTCTGAGGGAAGTCCTAGTATAACGGTATCACTTCAGGGAGGTGCAGTTTGGCACTTGATATCTTAAGATATCTCTAGGGAGAGGGAGAAGATTCATTTTTGAGATTGTTACCATTTTTGATCCAACCAAAATATTCATTTTTCTATTTGTAACTGTTTCTTTACATCAAAATATTCAGTTATCTATTTTTATGAAAATACTAAGTTATTATTAAAATCATTAAATGATTATATATACAATTATTTCATTCTGAAATGTGAATACCTCAACGTTTGGCTTTCCTATTTTTTTTTTATATATATTTGCATATAATCCGCTGTTGGAGAAACCAGATAGTACGTTTGAAGTGATACTTGTGCTTATTAGTAAAATAAAGAGGAAGAATGTTGTCTATCTGTTTTGTTGATAAGAGCGGCAAGAAACAATATATCTGTTGAATACATTATGTAACAAAGAGCTATTTTTAAATACTTTTAAAAAGTTTTATTGATATAAACTTATTTTATATTTAATATAGTGATATTTTACATACTCTTTCTTCTTTATTAGAAAATTTTATAAATAACAGATATATAACAATATATTTACATATAACTGAAAATATGTAAAAATAAAATGAAAGGAAAAAAAAATAAAAAGAACTTTGAGACACTGATAACAATATGATTAGTGATGGAAGGGTGGGACATAATCCAGGAATGATAATGTAAGATATTGTAAAGGCCGGGAAGATTACAAAATTACTATAAAGTTGTTAACGTTATATATGTACAGCCTCTTAATATTAAAAGCTTTGCCGATTCTCAATCAGCTGGCAAAAAGACATACGAAAATTAATTTCTACTGTAAATATATATGTTTATTTTCACTACATTTCACTTCATTTTTTTATTCTTCACTACACATAGCAAATTTATTTTTTGAGATGTATACATGCACATGATTTAGTGGGGGGTTTTTGCAGAAAAACTTTTTTATTATTACTTGTGTTTGAAGACAGTTTTTAAATTTTACATATAGCAGCTACTATAAATATAGGAATAGCGAAAAGGGAGTTTGTGCAATAAGGATAAGATATTCTCAAATAAATTTAATGAAGGACATTATAATTATACAATTATTGGCACAGATGTCATATTCGCCCCATATTGGTGCGATTTTTTTTCGGTTGCCAATTTGGAGAAAACATCAACAGCATAAACAACATAATCTGGGTTACCACATCAAGCAAAATAACGGCACTTTGGCGCCAGTTAAGTACCCGTTGCGTATATGACATTGCAGGGCCGAAACTAAGGGGGGGCAGAGGGGGCCTGTACCCCGGGCGCCAGAGCCAAGGGGCGCCAAATGAAGGATAATACCTTTGGAATGGATCATTTTCTTCTGATAGACTTATGTCTTCTATTGTTTTGAAACAGCCATTATAAATGAAGTGTTAGGTGAAGATAAAAGAGCAGTCGTAAAAAGTTAGGACTCTGATTTTCTTCCCATTTGGACCAGAAAATCAGAGTTCTAACTTTTTACGACTGCTCTTTCATCTTCACCTAACACTTCATTTATAATGGCTGTTTCATAATAATGAAAGCCATCAGTCCATCAGAAGAAAATAACTCGGTTAAGCGGGACTCGGATAATCGGAACTCTACTGTATAAGCAATTACTGTAAATAGCCGGTAATATACATGCGAATTCTTTTATGTGAACGAACTATAATTGCAACAAACGTCACATTCAGTTTACGTAGTTCAGTATTACATATTTTATGATTACATATTTTAAATTTTAAAATAAGTCGGCCATTAGAAAATTAGTAAAATTCTCTTTGTAAATATACTTTGAGGAAGAAAGGGGGGGGGGGGCACCAAAATTCATGTGTGCCCCGGGCGCAAAAAAGGCTAGTTTCGGCCCTGTGACATTGGCGTCAGAAAAAAATCGTGCCAATATGGGGCAAATATGACATCTGTGTCCAATTATTATTGTTTAAATATGAATATTATTTAACATATGATAAAACATTTTTTTCTCCTTAAAATAAGAGCGAAGGTTGAATGCATTTTTTTTTTTTTTTTTTACTTAAAATGCAATTTTTTAGGAATATATTAAAGAGACACCTTTTGAATATAAAGCTTTTTTAAATAGACTTTTAACAATTCTAATATAATTGAAAAAAAAAAAAAGATTTCTGTTTGAATGTTATTTTAAAATTACAACAGAAAATCATCTGTAAATATATATATAGACGCTAAAAGGGATAACAAACAATATACCTACATTTTGATAAATACATTTTAATGAAATGATCTACATGTTTTATACGCTACGCACAGCATATATATTTTCAAATGAATGTAATTTGTTGAAGGTCAAAGTCTGTTTTGATTTGTAAATCAGTCCACCGCAAGGGGGTGGTGGTGATTTTAAAACTTTAAGTATACATTCCTTATTTTTTGAAGACTTTAAGAAAAAAAGATAAAATTTATTTTTACAAGCTTAAAATAATTAAACATAAAAACAAAATTGTGTTTAAGACTTAAGTGTTTTTAATTATAAAAACACTAGTATAGCCTCGATCATAATTAAAAATGTTTTATTATAATAAAATATGTTCCTAAACACTTATTCCTACAAAAAACTCCTTACACTTTCTCGATTTCGTATTTTATGGTTCATTTACATTACCATTACGTCAATCCTATGTGTTAAAAGTATATATAACGGAACTGCAGTTATGTTATCAAAATACATTTGAAAATTCGCGATGGTTACGAAACGTGAAACGATACGTTATAACATGTTTTAAGTAAATCATGTTTATAGAAGTTAGTTTAATTTAAAGATGTAGCATGCTGTATAACATAATTAAACAAAATAGCGTTGAATCAAATATCATCTTTTCCCCATGGGTAACTTACACAGAAATCTTAAATATAAGACAGTACAGAAGAAAAAAAGACTACAGTAAGAACGATTTAAATAATAATGATATATACTAATAAGTAAAAGTAATGGCAAACTTACCTCATTTTCTGTAAATGTTAGAAACGTAGAAAACTTGACACAACGAAAGCTTTCAAAACAGACGCCATTGAGAGACGCTACGCCTACGCTGGCCGTGAAAAGAAATAAGTTGCGCATGCGCAAAAATCGTACTGATCATAATGATTTACGAACATGGGTTGGCTACACGATTATCACGAAAACCTTTGCAGGATAGTTAGAAAGTAAAGCAAAAACGACCCTTTTCGGAAACCTTACATGCTATCTGGGTATCTTTCATGTTATAAAAAACAATGGCGGCTCCACCAAATATTGAATAACCATGTTAGAGGATTTTCTTTTAAACCATTAGTGTCTGCTAATTATGTTGACCACTGTATTTGGAAAAAAAGGTTGGTGTCTTATAATTTTGTCCATTATGTTTTTAAGTTTTTTCATTAAATTGTATGAAAATATGATTTCTGTAAAACAATTACGTGTGATAACAGAATAAATTTATGTTTTTGTCGTATTTGATAAAGCATTTTTAAGCTCTGAATTTTTTCTTTCACTGTAATGTCAAATTAGGTAGGTGTCTTATAATTATGTCCCCCACTGTAGTTTTCATGTATTAAGAGGACTCTGTATCCTTTGAAGAATTTGAGAATTTTTTTTTTTTCACTGATGTACATTTACATATTATATACATATATTATTATAGGCAATACTTAGAAAAACGGATTTTAGTCAAGAAAAAAATTGTTTTGTCGTTAAAAATTGAGAATTTAAATTTTTTTTAATTTGGAGAATTTAATATCTATATATTTAAAACGCTAAGCGTTTTCTTTCGACAGTCCGTGAGAAGAAACTACTGCATCAAATTACACCAATTTTTATTTAAATGAAAGATATTTGGCCCCAAATTTGTTATCGTACATTCGTTTGTTCAAATATTTTATTAAATAGCCGTAATTTTAAATTAAAATTCTTCAATTGCGCATGCGCAGCATAAAAGTACAAGTCTGCCTTTGGAGTGACGCGCTGCTCATGCGCAAAGATGCTCGCTCAGTTGAGGTTGAAGTATCACATCACAGGTAGAAATTATTTTAAGTTCGTCTGCTATTCGATCTTACTGTAAAGTAGCTTTTCTTTCTTTCACAAAGTTAATATTATTTGGCTCTTTCAGCATTATTAACAATTCAAAAATCTACTGCGTCGATATTAAGAGTTAGATACGGTTTATTTTGGGAGTGCCATATTGTTTTGGTCATATTACATACAGAAGATAAACACAGTGATCTGAGGCTAAAAGTTATATCCGTCATATAAATTGCCAGTAGTTACACACGAAGATTGGGAAACTAGCATGTTAAGTATAAGTTGTAGCTGCTTCTTTGAAAAGTATCAAATATTAAAACGCAAAACTATTTCTGTAATATCAAATCTCAAATGCGTCAACTGTTTTTCGAACCTCTTCAATTTAGAAGGAACAACAACGAGTTCCCGCTAGCGTAGTGGGTTAACGCGACAGTCTAAAGCTCAGAATTTTTGTAGCGTGTGCAGGTTCGAACCCAAGCCTGGCAAAAAGGAATATTTTTGTCGATAATTCATTTCTGTAATGACATATTTTATTAGGAAGAGAAGTTTTAGGATTTTAATTTTATTATTTGAATGCTTTATAGTAAAATAAAATTTAACACTCAATAATATTTTGAAAAAATAATGATTTATATTTAAAATATTTAAGCTAAAATATTTTTCATGTAATTATCAATTAAATAAATTCAGCTGATATACAATTTTCGTTATATTTTCTGACCATTATCAAGAATATATATGTGTGTGTGTCAGAAAGAAAAGTTTGTTATTCTTTTCCGTAAAAAATAAAGCGGAAAGAAAGAAAAATATTCGTATAAAAGAAATCCCCTTGATAACCAGTTTTAATATTTAAAAAAATGTAAAATAAAATTCAAGTAGCAAAAAATATATATTATAAATCGTCAGCTGCATCAAGTTTCAAATTTAGGTTTTCAGAGAATGAGACAGATAAAAATAAAATTCATGGCAGCTTTTAATCGTCGTGTTGTTTAAAAATAAATAAATGAAAATAAATATTGTTATTAAAACAGAAAAAAAAGAGGCCATAGTAAGTAAAAATAAATTCTCTACCCGGCATTTTTAGGTAAATTTCTGATAAAAAGCAAGCATAATTGGTTGTAAATTATAAACTTAAAATTCTTTCACTTCATTGAATAGGTTAGACAGACAGCACCATCTATCGCCTTACAGGAATAGGACTCATTTATGCAATATAGAAATTCATCACGTAATTCGTCATTCAATAATTAATTAAAAAGCAACTAATTAAAAATTCCAGAATTTTTCTGATGAAACATTCAAGTAATTTACCGTCAAATCTTGAGGTGCACTATCTAGTATTTTTTTTAATACATTACTGTCTTTAAAACGCTAAAACCTCTACAAATATTTATCAAATCACTCCATTATTTTTTTGCATCCCCAATATAGTGTATTTAATAAAATTAGAGATTGAGTTTACAATTAATGAATTAATTTATGAGAAAAAAAATTCAAACATAGGCAAAAACGCAGCAAAAAGCATGAATTTTCAAAGTGTCGGTTATTATTATTATTTTTCTTTTCATTATATTGTAAAATCCACCCCTAATTTTATAAATACACTATAACTGAGTAAAGAAAAAAATAATAATGGAGTGATTTGGCAAATATTTGTAGATATTTTAGTGTTTTAAACACAATGTTATGTTGTAAAAGCTTTACATAACATTCCTCATTTAACATTTACATAAATTTAAATTTATTTTATTTATTTTAATAAACTACTTCAAATTACCATCTTTCAATTTGACAGCAAATTTTACTAAGTTTTTAAGTATTAAATTCTAAATCTTTATCCTTAATTATTTTAATTTCAAATTAAATTTATTGTATTCTATTATTTTTTCATATTCCTCTGGTAAAATTTCAGAATAATTGCTAAAATAGTTTGCCAGAGAAACGAGATTATAATTCCTAGACTTCTCTTTATTTTTAATGGCTTTCTATTCACACCGTGTCTCAAAAAAGCAGTCTTTTTAGCTCAGAAAATGTTCTTAACTCGAAATGCCGGAAATTCCATTCTACGTCACAAGATGCAGGCATTTCTTTCATTCCCGTCCGTTCGAATGTTGCCATTCCACGGCGATAATCTCGCGCTAAAAACATTTTCCCCCTGTTCACGCTTGATAGATCGTCTCTTGGATTCGATAGATCGTCTCTTGGATTCCATGGATCGTCTTTTGAAGCATTCTCATTGGCTAGTTTTGCCGAGATCGTTCTTCCGATTTCGGCAGGCGTTTCAAAAAAGAGTCAGTTCGTTATTTTGGTCGGAAGAATCCAGACCTATTTTCGAATCAGGATTTTTAAAAAAAATTTCACCGTTGGGCGTAAGCCCTAGTGAGCGTGCCGTGAAATGTCACCTACTTGCAATTATCTATATTAAATAATAACTACGAAATAAGGTCAGTCTGCCTAAATGTGATAACCCCTAAATGCGACAATGTTCTTTTACGTAAAATCTTAATGCAATAATCGTAAATAAATGTTATATATTGAAGCATACGAACTTCAGAAACAAAACCCGAAACATTTTTTGCATGTAAAACGGTTTCTTTAAAAGAAATTTCCAATCAAATACTACACATCGTTCATTTTACATCGCCCCCATGTTTCGAAAATGCGACAAAAATTCCCGAAAGTGGCTCACGGTTTTTATTTTTTAACTTTAAAGATCAAATAACCCTATAAGCGTCAAGAGCTACGTTGTCGGTTTCAGTTACCTGACCAGTTAAACTAAAGAAAAGGCGACCAGTTTCCGGTTTAGACTTTGAAATGGACTACGCATTTAGGAGAGCTTGTTTTCAGCCTGTGCCTAATACCGACATAGATATTGCTGCAAATGCGTCAAAAAATTTAGAAGATTAACGAATAAATTTATATGGGATTTTTCATATATTGTGTTAAAATGATATTTAAATCAAATGTTATGTTTAATTAAGCTGTGTTGAGTCAGCTTAATCCTCCATTAATGTTTTTCTTTAACCAGGTGTTTAAATATGTATTTAAGACGATCAAAAAAGAAAAATACGCTTCTTTAAAATGTTTAATAAAAAAAAGGTGTAAGAAACGCAGTGTCTATTCTAGTAACATAATGTAGACATATGATTAAGGAATTTGCAATACTTTTACATAATGAAAATCTGCAAAATCTTGTGTAGATTGAAAACAATTTATGTTTATTTTAATGCGGTTAAGCAAGTTAATTTTACCAACATTATACCATTCGATAGCTTAAATGCTGTGTCTGATTAAAACGTGATGCAACTGAGTTATTCCGTGATTTAGAAGTCATAATTTTTGTTAGCACTTTTACAAAATCTGATATTTTAATTCTGTTTTCAGTTTTTATTCGTTATAATCAACATTTTCTACTTTTAAATTAGTAAAAGATAAAAAATAAATAAAGCCATGTTTATCTAAACAAATATTTGTTTCGATATACGTATTTTTAAGTACAGAAAATATTAATTTTTTTGTGAAAGTGGAAGAAAAATGAAGAGGGGAATGGGGGTTGCAACATAATATCTGGCACAGAGCTTCTCTTTGGCTTAATCAGAATTATTAGAAATATTGTACGATTTTATCTATTTCTAAGGCTGATATATTTATCATGTGACATTTTTAAGTAAAGTTGTATGTAATAAATAGTCTAGTTAACAATATTGTAAATATCTTTTAAATACTCTTTTAACCCGTAAGCTCTACACTGTGAATTCGCATCGACCGAAATGTCGGCGTCTTTAATTAATTCGCATTTTTCATTCACAAAATAAAAATTTTGATAAAATCAAATATTTCATTTGGATTCCTTATTAAATTTTGTATATGGATCATGTAGTTATATTTCATTATCACCAGATTGTCCGCAAAATTATGCGGAGTTGAAGTTACGGAAACCCAAATCGCACTGGTGTATAAATTATGGGTTAATATTGACGAGCGAATTTCGCGAATTTTAAACGATGTTTTCTGCGACAGTCATTTAATTATAGTTATGGCCATAGCTCCTTGGCAAAGAGGGATGAGAGTTTTTTATATTAGGAACGCATTTATTTATTTGAGGGTTATTTATATCAGGCATTACGCAACATTCAAATAACTTTTGCATATTAGCAGTGTAAAATTGACAAACAGCACGGTGCTGCGCCGTGATAAACATTTGAAGAATGATATCGAAAAGTTTACTTATAACAGTCCTGTGCTTAAATTTTAGTACAGAAACAGTACCCTGTGAGTTAATAGAGACTTTCGTTGATATTTTAATCAAGTGGTCTCGGAGACCGCTCACAGCAGTTAAGGGTTAATTAATTCAAAAAATAAATACAGTTTGCTCTTAACTCCTGTTAGAGCTGCTTTTTTTAAAATTTTCACAGTTTAACTTGTAATTTGCAGTTTAACCTTTAACTGATGTTACCGGTCTCTCAGATCGCGGCTTTTTAAAATTTTTATAGTTTAACTTGCAATTTTCAGTTTAACTACAAACACTACCGAAATTTTGTTCTGTTTAGAACTTTAGTACTAACACAAGAGACTTTTGAATAGGTGAATTTTAATTATAATAGTCCTGTACAAAAAGTTTAGTACAAAAACACCATCCTATGAGTTAATCATGCCTTTTATTAATCTTTTGATGGAACGGTCTCACAGATCGCTTCACACTAGTTATGTGACAATTTATGTGACATCAGTTAAAGGTTAACTATCGATACAGCGAAATTTTGCTTCATTTGGAGCCTAGTACTATTGTTTGAAATGTTTGATATCTCAAAATTTTATTAGAAATAGCACTGTACAAACAGTTTAGTGCAAAAACAGTATTTTATGAGTTAAACGTACATTTTATTCATCTTTCAATCGAATGGTTTCGCAGACTGCTCACAGTTGTAATGTGGCAATTTTCTGTCACAGCAGCTAATCGTTAAATGAATTTTTTCAGATGAATTGTCATGTATAAAATACATTATCACATTTACGACTATGAACGTCTCATTTAGGATTTAGCTGTCATAAATGCGACAAAAATGACCTAAATGCGACAATCCTATATTGTGGTTTTATACTACAGATAATTATTAAATTTCTACAAAACAAGTTAGTTTTCAACTAAAGGTACAGTATTCAGTAATTTGTTGCTTAATAAAATATACATTTATATAATAAAATCCCAAATATACCCTAAATGCGACAAAACTACGGGAATTGTGTCTCATTTAGGCAGACTGACCTTACATCAATAATCAATGTGATTTTATTATTGCAAATATGAAAGAACAAAATACAGATTTTCATTTATTCTCAAAGTCAAGCTTGTACCGCCGTCAGTTAGATGCTGAAAGGGTTGAAGCCTGAAATCCAGCGTAGCATTAACTCATCAGTAAAATGAGGATATAATACTCCAGTCTCCCGCATTAATTCCGTTCTGCCGTGTAATTTCTGCCATAATTCACAGTGCTGCTTCACTTTTCTCATGTTTTAGTTCATATTACTTCATTGATCTCCGTAGTGTTATGAAAATTTTCCTCTACAAGCTTTTATGAAAACATTTTTCCTCACCTAACCTCAGCGATCTCTATAGTGCTATGAAAACTTTTCTTTACGATTTTTTATAAAAAACTAAACTTTCCTTCACAAACTTTCATGAGCCATACTTAATTCAAGAAGTATTAATATTCGTAAAGACAGTTTAACATATTTAAAAAGAACTGTCCAGAATCAATTTCTGAAATAATATAAATAATATATGTGATTTGCATTGAATGATTTTTCCTTTTCAACATTGAATCTATTGCTCCGGATCCGGATAAATTTGATATTTAATTAATTACAATAAAATACATGAATATATAATTTGATCTGATTATTTAGTATAAGATTGTGTTTCTCTTGATGTGTTCCAAATGGGGTGAGTAATAATAGTTTTCCTTATTTATGTTCAAAGAGTTTCTTTTTCAGATTTAATGTAATTAAGTTACGACGCATATTACTTCTCCACTATACTTTACGGCCGTAGTGCGATTTTGAGATGTGAATTGGATTTATTTTAGTTCAATTTGAATTTTTTAAATTGAATAATCGCTCCAGTTTACGTATCCAAGACTCGCATTACACAGAACAACGTATAAAAAACCAGCAAATTTTAAAATTCTTAAAAAAAGAAAAAAAACAAAAGAAAAAAGAAATTGAAATTCTTACTTTTTACACATAAAATGAATTTTTTTTCTTGCCAAAATCTGTTTTTCTAAGTGTTACTTATAATAATATGTGATTATAATAAGTAAATGAAAATCAGTAAAAAAAAATTCTTCAAAGTTTCTCAAAGGGTACCGAGTCCCCTTAAAAAAAGAGGGTACTACTGGGTAATCCCGTCGACCAAAAATCTATCGCCAAACTGTATGATTAACTGCCAATAATGGTTGATCGTAAATGTCACATTCACTTGACTTTAAGCAAGTCACAAGTGTTTACGTCATCAAGTGATTTTTATTTTGATGTTTTATTTGTATTTTTATTAATGTTATTCTAATTTATTTGTTTTTTCGGTATTTAAAATAAAAATTATGTCAATTTGTATAATTTGGCGAGTGGTTTGGCGATTTGTATAATTTGGTGAAATTTTTGGACGGGATAACTAAGTTGTACCAAAAAGAGAGATACAATATTTTAGCTATTAACACTGAAAGACAAAGAATTTTGTTTCAAATTAAATCAGATCATTATTTAATTTTATGCATGAATAATACCCACGCAGCACACTTGGTTACAGCAATATCTCAGAGACATCGCAACGTCCCTTTATTGTCACGTCTCAGGACGATGTAAATAGAGCATCTCCGAGATGACAAGAAAGACTGTCTCTGAGATCATCTCTTGCGACATAATGGAGGGACAAGCTGCCGTTTTCGCCCATGCGCAAATACCTCCAAGTTACTGGCGCGTGCGTGAAGTTAATGGCGTCAAAGATAATTTGTAGTGAAGGATGTGCGCGTGCCATGTGGTTGCTCCGTGTTTGGATTTGTTGATATTGTGTATTCTTTTTATTTCTAAAGTGGTGCTGCATACAAGTCATATGTTTGCTGTTCAATAAATAAATAAATAAATAAAGTGGTGCTTCTTCAGTTTGGAAGTTTTTAATTAACTATCTCGAAGATGTATCTTGTTTTGTTGTTTGTTTGTTTGTGTGTGGGGTGATAATAATATTATAAGAGCCGAAACAAAATCGAAAAAGTAAAAAACGGCCTTTGTACAGACCAATTTCAGCTATCTAATGCAAAAAAAAAAAAAAAAAAAATCATTCACAAATATTGAAATGCAAACAAGATATCTTTAAAAATTTCTTCCATAGGATTAGCATTAGCAAGCGGGTCTTTTAACGTGACTGAAGTATTTTTTTAGAGTACTATCACGTGTATTATGCATTCTAAAAAATCATGCATACTGAATTTGCATTTCTGTTTTATTACAGGATATAAGAAGATTTAGGATTCGAGAAGAAAATTTTTGATGTACCACATAGACGTCACTAGTACTATATTTCTATTATTTTCTAATTCAAAATATCCTGAATGAAAAATAATAGAAATATGAAATTGAGTCATTTTGTGATGCATTTGAAGGGCACACTGGGGCAGCCGCAGATTAGTCCCTCACTTGCAAGTGGGGTCGTGCACGATAATTTGTTTTAATGATAGCAAAATAACAGTAACAAAAATGTCATAGGATGAACCTGCATGTCAGCAAACCAATTATCACCAGTGTTTCCGAATAGTAATCTTTGCCTTATTTAATGACAGAAATTTATCAATTGGGTGAATATTGCTATTCAGAAGTAGTGGTGACAATTGACATCTAGGTTTGCTTACTATAGTCCACTCATTACAGAACAGTACTAGCAGAGCAAGATCGCATAGTTGTCACAATGTGATATCTCATAGATGTGCTGTGCGATGCACTGAAGAAGTTGCAACGTAGCATCACAATGAGCTATCTCGTAGATGCTACAGAGCGACGTCGCATAGATGTTGCAGTGCGATGTACTTTAAACTTTACAACGCGACGTCGCTGGTCACGGACATTTGGTGGTCTCCAGAACATCGGTGAGAGGATCAGTGCGACATCACAACGTCGCAGTGCGACGCACCTCCGATGTCTCAGAGATGAAAGTGTGCTGTGTGGGTAATAAAAAAAATACATTTCAAGAAATCTACATCTTTCAAACAGTAGTATAGAAAAACAAATTTCTATCAAGAATAATGGTCTAAAAAACAGAATTTAATAAAAAATTTCATTACACAGTTACCGCCGATATATTTCTCCGGTAATATCTGCTAACAAATACTGTGCTTCCATTCTTTCAAAATATTATTTTCAGAGAATTTTCATTTATAATTTTGTAGATTATTTACTAAATAACTTTATACGGAACCAGCAAATGAATGAAACTTTCCCTGCGCTATTATAAACCTTAAATAATTCTCATAACTAATCATTAGCATTTCAAAATTTTCTGTACTTTGAATCAAAATAAAAAGAGAAATAGAAAGGGGCGGCTAGCATTCTCTTGAATAGTGCGTTATTATTTAGTTGCACAATGCGTATATCCATTATGAAATGGAATGTAGTTCTAAAGACTTTGCTTTCTCATTAGCGAGTGCATTACGATTGTTATATATCACTTTAGATATTTGGTATTATGTTTATACATAGATTTCCTGCATCTTAGTAAACAAGCATCAGAAAAGTAGCAAATTAAAGGCTGAAGCGAATTGTAAGTCTTATATAATATTGTTTAAATTTTAACCTCGAATGAAATAAAAGCATGTGCAGATTCTGTTTGGATTAGTGAATTCAAATAGAGCCTTATATACACATATTTTTATACTATTACATAAATTTTATTAAGTTAAAAAAATGATATAAATCATATCAATATTTTGAAATCCCAAATTCACCTTACAATAACAATTTAAAAAAATTGTAAACACAAAATACTATTTAAATTACTTAAAGATTTTTTTGATCAAAATAAAATGCATTTAAAAACAAGTTCTTTCAAGCATATTCATGCACATCATCAAGGTTATTTTTTAACCCTGATGATGAGCATGAATATGCTTGAAAGTACTTGATTTTAAATGTATTTTATTTAAGTATTTTGCGATTACAAAAATATTTAAATTGTATTTTCTGTCAATCTGTTTGTACAATCAACAAAAAAGAGTCGTTATCTTTTTACAACAGTCATCGAACGTATGTTAATAAACATGGTCATTACCTGATTTTTGTAGAAAAAAAGCACAGTTGTTCTCTTAATGGAATGTTTCACTTCTCTTCTATAAAATCTTACGCATGTAATTGATGACTCTCACGAAGAACATGGTACTCAGCTTGGAAATTATTATAAATCTGTCACAAAATGCTTACTTAAGAAGAGTTATCATGTTTATTCAAATATTATTGCAGCGAGAGTAATAACTAAGTGGTAATATAACAAAAATGGGGATGTTTTGGACCATATTGAAGACTTTGGAGGTACGTTTTCTTATTTCTCTTCGAAAGTGGCACGAGTGACTTCTTTCATAATTTAAAAATTGTAATTGTTTAAAAGTCGTGGAGCCAGCTGAGTGAAAAAGTATCAAAGCTTGGAACAATGAACCAGGAACATTGACGATACGTGCCAATGTTTTGCCACTAAGCTACCTCAACGATGTCATGTCTCGCATTTATCACTCTTGGCCTAATTTAGAGGCTTGGCATCGTCGAGGTAGTTTAGTGGCAAAGCATTGGCGCGTATCGTCAATGACCCTGGTTCGTTGTTGCAAGCTTTGATACTTTTTCACTCTGCTGGCTCTACTCATTTTAAGCAAATAAAATTTGAAAATTAGTCAATTCAAGGCGTGTGAAATTCTCTACAAAAAATTCAAAAATTATATATATAGATATGTTGATTTTTTCAATTGATTTGTTAATGAATCAAGCCCAATAGCTTAGTGTCAGCGCATCGAGTTACCACGCTATAAGTCCCCAGTTCGATTCCATACTGTGGACAATAAGGGTTTACTCAACCACGGATCTCTTCGGGGTAGACAAAATTTGTACCAAATCGTGTGGGAAATATACACTGAGGTCCCTCGTTAGGCTGACCACCTAAAAGCTCCGCATATGTTGCATGAAATCTCAGTGCCTATGGTCAAGAAAACAGGGCAGGGCACTATAGACCGTGATCCTTAATGGATTGTAGCGACGCAGGTTTAGGTTTTTATTGATCACGAATGTGACGCCAGGGAAACATTATTGAAACTTTATCGTAAAATCTGTCAGATGTTTCATATTAGAGAGTTCTAGTACAGTCCTGGTGCAAAAAGTGATAATCCTAAACTAACGCTGACGTAAATAATAACATTAAAAAAGGATTTAGGTACCAATTGACTTAAAATAATGTCTACTAATTAATCCTGTGCATAAAATATGCTTGGATATCTTGTATACACATAAAAAATTGTACGAAATTTTATTTTTCTAATAGTAATGCACACTTTTGATTCTATTTGAGTTCCTTGAATCAAATTAAGCAGGAAGAGTACCTATTTTATGACTTTTTCGTAAATCTTCATGGAGTAAGAAGGGGTAAAATTTTTAATGATGTTAATGTCTAATACACATAAAAAACTATAATTTATATTTTCTCAAAAATAGTTCGAGTTTAGTTTTTCTTTTATAACTCTCTATTTGGAAGTAAATCATGACTCATAGGGTTTTGAAATATTATATAGTTTTTTTTTAGTTAATTGTATTCTGAAATGTTCCATTCAGTTACTGAAGGTAAACAAGAACGAAAAATCATGTGTTACATAGATTATGTGACGCTTTACCAGACATTCTGAATTCTGTAAAAATTCTTCACAGTTCATTAAGGTGAATGTTGATGTCTAAATAGACAATTCTAAAAACACATAACACATTTGAAAACCTAATTTCTGCCATTAACACAATTATCGGGCAGATGTCCGATTGTTTTTTGTGCAGCCCTGTATATGATATTTAAATTTGTACGTAGACTATATAGTATGGCAAAAGTTAAACAAGGAACACAGTTGAAAATTTCAATTTTACAATTTTCGTGAATATACGGAAATGTACCTGAGAAATTTTTTTTCGCCCTGTATATGATCTATAGAATTTATACACGCGAAAAAATATAAAAAAGTGTAATTTAAAAACGCGTACCACAACAGAAAGCGCACTTTCAGCAATCATTGTTCATAGGCTTCAATATTTCAATCATTGTTCAATTTCTTCTGTAGCCAAATACTTTTGCATTTACCTGTAAATGGACGATAAATTCTATGCACACCATATTCTACAATAAGTGCCATGTAGTACAGCTCAGTGATATATATACATTTCAGCATGTTCAACATATTGTAGTATAGTTAAAATACACCGGAAACGATTTTTCCCCATAGACCATAATGCAACACGGAATTCTTTTAAGTGTCTGTATAAATGAACAGTAAATGCTACACATTTCATTTTCAATACCGAATCTGCTATAGTGATACCCAATAACATCTATGAATTTCATGGCAATCGGGCTATATTTAGACGATTTAGAGCAAGGACGGCAGACAGACAGACAAACCGAATTCATAAACATTTTTTTAACTTTGTTGGAAAGTGTTAATATGGTTCGTACGCCTCCTTGAATTTTGCAGACCAGAAAAATTTTCAGCACCAGTATTATCTTATAGAAAATCTCTTCTTAAAAGAGGGCGAAATTTTCCGCGTTGAACCTAGATTTTTTTTTCTATAAAAAGATACCGGTAGTTTTCCTGGAGAAATAACGGTATCCGTACGAACCATGGTTAACAAAATGATAAGAATTATAGAACTCTCTTAAAAGAAGTGAAAAACGTCTTTTTAAAAAATAGCAGTCATTATGACGTATATTCCAGGCAACAAGGTGTCCATAGATATCAGGCAGAAGGTTAATAAGGTACATTAAATAAACCGAAACGTATTCTAAGCAATTTTTTGTAACAAAAATAATTTTAATTTTGATAATTATTAAAAACATGACTTTGAAATTTTTGAATTACACATACATTAATTTTTACATAAAAAGAACCACGATTGTCATAAATATGGCAACGAAAATTTACAACTCATTTCTATAGAGATATTACTTTTTGAGACATTAATTTTCTATGGTCAAATATTACATTTACTGCTATTATTTAAAGACATAGAAATGAAATTCTTAGAAACTAAACTAACAGGAATATGCTAGAGGACGTCAGTTTAAAAACTCACCTTATCCAAAATAAACTAATTCGTGTTTTCTCCATCAATGTATTCTATTGGTATACCTGCACACACAAAAAATAAAAAAACCGCTACAATCTAAAAAAAATCTACTTTTATCATGTTTTTCTGGCATTGTAAAATCTTCGTTTACAATGAAAAGCAATGAACGGAGTTGAAAGTTTTTCGCGATTTCCCAAAATTTGATTTTTTGAATAAGATTAGTTTTCAGACTCACGTACTCATTTGTTTGTGATACCTACTTTTATTTCATTTCAGTTTATTTAGATTTATATTTTCTGTATAATTTTCCGGTCATTAATTGAATAACCTTGGTATTTGCGCGTGTAACATTTTTGTTTATTTTTCTATATTTATGGATAAATGCTTAACGCGTTACTATTTATATGTCTATTAAAATTTAAGAAAAAGTACACATGTATTTTTGCGTACTGCTTTGATTTGAGGAATTGAAATAAAATATCAAAAGCTGATGTTACCTCTTGAAAAATGAAAGTTGGCCCGATTATTAATATGTGGGCGACTCCAGAAGAATAATTTGCGGATAGCATTTAATAGTAGACAGTATCCTTTGTCGAATCGTATCTATATATATTGTATAGTAATATTTGCATCCAAATTAGCGAATCCTTTTACATACCAGGACTGTACATCTGAGATAAAAAAGTTTTTAACATTTATGGAACAAATAAACTCTTGCATTTGACGTTAAAGGATTTACTGTATCTAATTCACCTTTTCACTTGCTTTTATAAGTCATGTATTAAAAAATGATTACATTTTTAAGTGTGTTTATTGCGAAAATCATCGAAATACTTTATTTAAAAATAAACAAATTTAAAAAATAAAAAAAACCGACTGTGTAAAAAGCGAACTAATTAATTATTTCTCATCAATGTGAAACTATTTTTTTTTCAACTCCTACTATTAGCTTACACTCTCGCTATATATATCTTGTTCAAATTTTCAATAGTTAATAAAATACTTATTATTCATCCAATGAAGCTCAAATAATATTTTTAAACTTTTAATTCATTAATTAAATTAAATTAAATAATTTTCAATAATCGAAAGAGCCCTCTTCTTGATCAAGGTATTTTAAGACCGAGAGAGCCTTCTTCTCGATCAAGGCATTTTAAGCGCCTCTAAAGAGGAAAGAAGAATGGGAGAAAAAAATTATCTTATTGACCTAAGTAGGAATTGACTTAAAATATTTTTTTTTGTATTACTTGTTTATATTACTTATCTATTTATTTTATTTACTTGTTTTGATGACTTTTAAGTTGTGTTTAATTGTTAGTTCTTTATCTATAAACACTGTTTTGATGAGGTCTATGGATGTCTATAATTGTTAGAGTTGCAGTAAAGCTAGAGATCCTACCTACAAAACTTCCAGGCTGTATAATATTTTAATGGAGCTTCTGACTGTAATATTGTATATAGAATTGAATAGTCAATGAAACAACGTCTTCATTTTGAAAGAACTATCCAATGATATGCCACTCCATAAGGTGCGTAAATTTTTTTTTTCGTCTCTACCGCCATTTTGTATTTTACGGCCGCCATTTTAAATTTATAAAAATAAAACCTAGCCTATAACTATCGGGCCGTTAAGACGAATTGATAGAGACCTCATTCATTAGAATCCATCCAGCAGTTGGGATGTGTCGAGGGTATAAAGAAATCCACATAAACAGATACGCATGAAACACATAACCCTTCTTTTTAGTCGGGTAATAATATTAAAATTCAAATATATGTTTTATGTTAATTTAGAATCTAAGCATATTTAATTTTTCAATTTCAACAACAAAAATAAGGATTTTGAAAATACTAAAAGATAATGAAATAAAATAAAAAAATTTATGAAAAGTATAGAAGACTACTGAATCAAAAAGGTTAATCTAGCTAAATATGTGTCATAAATTTTGTAGTACCTTTTCCAGTCAATAAAATTCATTATACGATAGTTAAAGACTACCTATAAATACTACCTTTTACTCCTATGAATGATATTAATAACATTTTAATCACTTACATGTTGTTTGAGATTTACCATATAAAAATTCTTCTACGGTACTTTCGAATCTTATTTTATTCTTATTTAATAAAAGTTATAATTACCAATATTTAAAACTGAAATTAAAAAAAATATCGTTATCTTGCCAATTTTTAAACAAAGCAATATAATAAAATAAATGAAATTTATTCAATGGGTTTTTTAGTCAATTGTCGTCTAGCACGGTTATTTCGAAAGCAACACTGTTCAGAAAATGTTATTTTTGTGGTATTAATATAAGTGAATTTCAAAAGTTGTTCCCCATCTGCCGTTAAAAACAGGTTTAAATATCATAAAATACGACCGAACAAGAACAGCTTTACCTTTTTTCCCGTAAGATGTTTTACAACCATACTGTCTATAAATCATTAGATAAATATGGTAGCACATGTTTATGTTAATAAAGTATTAAAACAATTTATTTTAATGCCTGAAAACATTTTTCGCTTTTTCTAAAAAAAATTATTTTTCAAGTTATATCGCTTTCAAATAAGCGTGGAATATCTTTTTGAATTTTTGATAACCATAAGAAAATTTTTGAGATAGAATTTTTGCACTTCAGAAAGTTATTCAAATAAGCGTGGGATATCTTTTTGAATTTGCGATAACCATAAGAAACTTTTTGAGAAAGAATTTTTGCACTTCAGAAAGTTATTCTTAATGTATTTTAGTATTAATCATTTTATAAGTGCTTATCTTTAAATGACAATGACTTTAAAAGGAATTATTGACTTTGTAGCGTTTTCATTACTTTAAGCTGTATTTACGAAAATTTTCTTAAGATAACTTAAGCAAGTGAAAAATTACTTTGATAATCTCTTAACAAAAGTTTTGTTCATTTTTTTAAAATAAATATAATTTGTTTGAATTACTGATTATCCTCTCTAATTGTTTTCACATAACATATTTTTTAAGTATTTATATAAAATAAAAAATATATTAATTTATAGTTTTATCAAACATAAATACATATATATATAGATATAAAACTTAATTCTCGTTGTTCCACGATGAGTTTGCGTGAAAATGAAATTGCGAAAAAAAAGAGAATAAATTGTATATGTACGTTAAAAACGTACGTTAAAAATCTATTAAGTTGAGTAAAAAGTTCTGGGAAATTTTTAATCTGATAGTAACCAGAATTTACACTCATGTCCCAAATTAAGGTCACAAATATAAAATCTGTGAAAACTGATGAACTATTCAATGTGTTGACACGAATTTTGACACAGAGGTATATTACAATAGGCGAAAGAATATAGCAACATAACAATACGGAAAAGATTTTAATTGTGAATTAATATACAGAGTATATCAAAAAATGTTAAATAGTGAATCAGAGATAAAGCATTTATGTCGGGAAAAGCCTGTATAATATGGAATGCGACCAGCGTGCAGTGCTATACAAGCCTCACAACGAGCTCTCATATGGTTTATGAGGCTGTCAATAAATGTTTGTGGCAACAAAGACCATTGTTCTAAAAGCGCGTCATTTAACTCCTGTCGGGTCCTGAGAGGTTTGTTACGCTGTGCAATGACTCTTCCCAGACCATCCCAAACATGTTCAATAGGATTGAGGTCCGGAGACCTCGACGGCTAATTCATACGGCGAATTTCCTCTTTTTCAAGAAAATCAGCAAGAATGTGAGCTCTGTGAGGCTTCGCATTATCCTCCATAAACATGAAGGCCGGACCTACAGCATCCCGGAACAACCTCATGTAGGCTTCAAGAACCTCATCCTTATAGCGATGTGCGTTGACAGTACCAGCATCGAAGACGTGCAGTGGTGTACGACTGCTCAACGTTATGCCGCCCCAGACAAGGATTCATTTGCCATCAAATCTGCCGATTTATTTTACGTAGGAGGGACGATAGCTAGCTCCACGTTCTCTCCAGATGAAAATTTGACGAGAATCGCTCTGCTTGGTAAATCTCGACTCATCACTGAAAAGAACACGCCCCATTCTTGTTGTGTCCAAGACTGATGGCTTCGGGTGCACAACAACCGGGCTCTCCGGTTGGATGCAGTGAAAGGGACACACACGACTGGGCGTTAGGGATGAGGTCCTTGAAGCCTATGTGAGGTTGTTCCGGGGTGCTGTAGGCCCGGAATTCATGTTTATGGACGATAATACGATGTCACACAGAGCTCACATTGTTGATGATTTTCTTGAAGGAGAGGATATTCGCCGTATGAATTGGCCCTCGAGGTCTCCGAACGTCAATCCTACTGAACATGTTTGGGGTGGTCTAGGAAGAGCCATTACACTGCGTAACCCCCCTCCCAGGACTCGCTAGGAGTTAAAAGCCGCGCTTTTGGAAGAATAGGCTTTGTTGCCACAAACATTTATTGAAAACCTCATAAACAGTATGCGAGCTCGTTGTGAGGCTTGTATAGCAGTGCACGGTGGTCACATTTCATATTAGACAGACTTTTCCCGAGATAAATGCTTTATCTCTGATTCATCATTTAACACTTTTTCACATACCCTGTATCTTAATTCAGAATTAAAATCTTTTCCAAATTGTTATGTTGTTATATTTGTTCTGCTATTATAATATAACACTGTGCCAAATTTCGTGGCAACACAGTGAATAGTTCATAAGTTTTCACAGATTTTATGTTTGTGACCTTAATTTTGGACATGAGTGTATATCTTATATGATGGTCGTGCCGTCAGTGTCAAACTCTATTGACAGCAGTTGGAACGCGTCTACGACAAATTGGTGCAGAAGTATCCAAGATTGGTCCGCCGAAAGTGCGCTTTGTTTCAGCAGGACAATGCCAAACCACACGTGGCCAAGAGGACCAAGGATTTTGCACAGTTGGACGGCGTCGAAATTCTTTCACACCCCGTCTACAGTCCAGACGTGGCTCCATACGATTATGGCCTCTTTCGATCAATGCAAAACTTATACTAGGGCCGTCGATTTGAATCCTTTAATGAAGTTGAAGAAGCATGCCAAAAGTTTTTCGATTCCAAGGAGCCGCCATGGTACTTCCAGCAAATCCCGAAGCTGGCAAAACGATAGCAGAAAGTCGCGGACTATGATGGTCTCTACTTTGAAAAAATAGTCCTTGTAGCCTCTGTTGTTAATTTGCACATAACAACGCAACTTTCACAAATTTCCCAGAATTTTTTGCTCAACCTGGTAATTCAATTTATCATTTTTATAACCTTTAAAAATGAAATTATTTAAAAAAAAATTATCGAATTAACGAAGAAAATCAAACTACCTTTAAACTCGCTAATTTAAGTTCACGTAGTCAACAGTAGATGTACTTTTTTCTTTGCAATTATTGCATACTTTAAACTACTGTCATAATAAAATCGAAATACTCATATCATTCAAAGTTTTTTTTTAGTATTTTAAAGCTGAATGTAATGAAGCAGTTGAAATGTACTAAGAGATTTTGACAATGATGGTGCTTCAAACTAGAAACAAGGAAGAAACTAAAGATATTTCAATGCCAAATTTTAAAGAATATGGACTGAAAGAGGAAGAAATGTAACCTGATTGAAATGCAGTAAGATGGCTAGATATTTATTTACACGTCCATAGTTATTTCCATTAAACTTGAAACTAATTCTAAAGAGGCAAAAAGTGTTCTTCAAATATCCATGAAATATTTGCTTTGAAATTCTTTGCACATCTGCATGTAGAGGATAACCCCTTTTATTGTAGAATGATAACAACAATCGTTCTCTGTGTGCAACAGTAAAATCTTAAAACAGCTGAATCAAGGAAATGGAAAGTATTTTCGCCCTAAAATTGGGATGGAATTTACACCAACATTTTTGATTGAATTGTGTTTTTACCCGACTGCCAAGAAGGGTTATTTGTTTCACGCATATCTGTGTATGTGGATTTTGCATACCCTAAAAACATCCCACCGGCTGGGTGTATTTTAATGAATGAGGTCTCTATCGATTCGTCTTAACCGTCCGATGGTTATGGGCTAGGCTTTGTTTTTATAAATTCAAAATGGCTGCTGTAAAATACAAAATGGCGGTAGAGACGAGAAATTTTTTTACGCACCCTATTGAGTGGGATAGCATTGGATAGGTCTTTTCAAATGAAGACGATGTTTCATTGACTATTTTACAGACAGAAGCTCCGTTTAAATATTACACAACATGGAAGTTGTGTAGGTATGATCTCTAGCTTTACTGCAACTCTAACTATCATAGACATCTAGAGGCCTCATCAAAACAGTGTTTATAAATAGAAACTAACAATTAAACAGAACTTAAAAGTCATCCATACAAGTAAATAAAAAATAGGTAAGTTATATAAAAAATAGTTTAAGCTTGATTAGAAATAATTAATTAGTTCGCTTTTTACTCAGTCGGGTTTTTTGATTTTATAAAATTTAATTTTTACTTGTTGCAATTCCTGTTAAGGAATTAAAGACCTGTTCTCTTAAAATATCGTTGTAAAGAAAAGGTATACAATATTGTTATGTCCTCATGTCCAGCGACTAAGAATATTTTATAGTCAAACAGGTTTGAGTAGTTTCTGTGATGGGATATATGGTTAATCAAACATATGCGACATGAATTTACTGAAAAACATAACATCTGTTTCAACTAACCTTCCCTCTAGTCATAACTTTTACCATATCTCAATGAAAATACTTTTTAATTGAGAAGATAATCGTTAATCCAGTTTGATAATGGCTTTATTTTGACTACTTGCGACAAATTCTTACTTATCATTATGTCAAACGTGTAACAGTCAATCATACAGAAAGACTTGTAATTTTTTTTCAGTTTGGTAGAAACGATAGAGAAATGCCGTTGATTTACCCTCTTTATGCATCCTCCATTGTTTTTGTCTTTTTAACAATATAAAAATTCAAAAATAAAATTAACAATTTTCTGTTTTTGATTATTATCGTTTCTTTGTGAATTAGACGCAGAATAACCTATATACATAAAATTGAGAGTTTGTTTGCCAGTAGCAAATCTAAATGTTAGTATGAGAAAATCATCCACTGCTATAATACTCGAAGGAAGGCACTCTATAATATGGTATTCCCGAGGTATTTGATATCTTTACTGTCCGAATTCAAGTAGAATACATTAATCTGTAAGTTCAAAGTACAGAAAAGGAGGATTTTGTGTTTCTAAAATTGTATAATTGTAAGCAAAACGCTATGAATCATTTACTGGATTGGGAAATAAAATGATGTGATGACATAGCACCATCCTCCTAAATTAGTGTAGGGGAGACTGGGGAAATGGCGCCACTCGGGGTTAAGCCATCATCCCGCCTAGTTTAAAAACTAACAGCAGTTTGAGATAGTGAATGCGCCTGCACTTTAGTGGCCAACAATAGAAACAGTGCCTAGAGTGAGAGTGATTTTGTTGTATGTCGTTCGTTTGTTCTTGTAAAAAATTTAGTTTTCATCAAGTTGCTTCTTATTTTGGAACTTCAAATGAGTGGAGATAAGCACCTTTTATTATAACACTAGGTACTTCAAATAACATTACCCGTAATCTACATGCATTCGCCGACATTTTGATGCAATTTTTTGAACAAGTTCGGTTCTCCTTTCGTGCTTTGCAGGTGAATTTCCGCTATATTGTCCTCTCGGGGTAATGCCGCCACCATGGCAAAGGGCGAATTTTCCAATTTCAGTTAAATTATAAGCTTAGCACATTAATAAATATGGCTTAAGAAACATTGTAATTATTCATTATTTTGCTAAATTATTGCTTTCTAAATATTTTCAGTAGATTATGTGTTTCCTAGTATCCAGTTTATGTATTTACTAGCTCATTAAAGAGTGGCGTCATTACCCCGATACAGTGGCGGAATTACCCCAGTATCCTGGGTAATCCCGCCGCTGTACAGAGGTTAAAAGATTTTCTTTATGTGTGCTTACTTTACAGTTATATTAACGGTTAAATTCATACAGATACTAAAGATCATGATTCAGCTTTAGAATTTTTACTATTAAAAAATAAACATTTTTTTCAGGTGAAAAAATTTAAATTCACTTAAGGTGTTGCCATTCCCCCGGTCTCCTCTATAAATCGAAGTATAGACCTTCCAGCGTTCCTACGGTTAACAAACGCATCAAATCCATGATAACTGTGGAGGCAGCAGTGGTGGGAATCAATACATACGTGTGGGAATGAAATATACTGTGCCGACTGCAATCGAATCAGGCAACCAGATTAAAATTGCCATTCTATGAATTTAATCAGTAATTTTTATTCAGATTAGGAAGTCTCTGTAGTCACCTCTCGAAGATTTTTCTTTCGGGGGGAGGGGCAGTAAAGTGTGCCAATTATTTTTTTATAGCACAGTCCTGACCCAAGGAGGTTGTTTATACCTACATCATCGAGGACCGGTAGGGTTTCCTGTTGTCAGTCATTATTCGATATAATTAGTTGATGGACATTTGATTTAATTATCTAATGAGCATTGATTAAATAGCTTGATGGTAATTTTATTTAGTTACCAGATGAAAATTTGATTATTTACCTGATGTACAATTTCTCATCGTCATCATTATAGCATAATATTATCATGTGTGTAATCCAGGTTCCTGAAGACCTTTCATATAATGAAGAAATATTTTATTTCATGTTTTCAATAAATTAATTTGTTGTTTCTTCTAAGTTAAGCTGTCATTGATCCATTCATTGATACCAGTTATATATAACGACTTCATTACAATAGTCAGTAATGTCAACTCATCTATTAACTCAGCATCATTATTGCGGAAAATCTGTCTAAACATTACATCGCGCATAGAGTAGGTGGGGGTAAATATACGCACTTTGCATAAATTTTAATTTTTAACGCCCACATTGGTCTAAACTTATATAACGAGTGATTAAAATGTTAGATTAGAACTTTAGGCAAGTACAACCATCAACCGACATTCTGTCAAATTATAATTCCGTGAGAAATTGCAGTTTTTAACCCGGGAGAACTCGCTAGTGAGAATGCCCAATTGCTTTTCTTTTACTTTACATTCATATAATATCAACTTTTTTTGGTTGGCTTAGTATTTTTATTCAGAAAATAGGTAAAATAATTGTAAAACATTTTGAAATTTTAATTAAAATGAAAAATGATTTAAATAAGAGCCTTAAAAATGTACGACTGTGATAGAAAATCTCATGCAGCGAGTTCTCCCGGGTTAACCCTTAACTGCTGTGACAAAAATTGTCGCATAACTGCTGTGGGCGGTCTGTGAGACCGCTTAATCTAGATATGAATAAAGGCAACATGAACTAATAAAATACAATTTTTGTACTAAGTTTTATATACAGGGATATTATACTTAAAATTCAAATATTCAGAAGTCTCTAGAGACAGTACTAGAGTCTAAAAGAAACAAAATTTAACCAGTATCTATACTTAAACTGAAAATTACAAGTTAAACCGTGAAAACTGAAAAAAGCAGCGGTCTGTGAGACCGTTAACAGCAGTTAAGGGTTAAAGAACATTGCTCTGCGTACCTTTGTCTCATTGGTTCGGGTAAAATGACGCAGTGGTGGGGAAAAGATACGCAGTGCGTATTTTTGCCCCATTACTGGAAGTTTTTGCCCCATTTCCAATAAAACGAATGTGTTACGTAAAAGCATTAGTAAATTTCCTTAGTATTTATAGTTAAACTGAAAATTGTGAGTTAAATAAAAAAAAAGAAAAAACAGAGGTCTGTTAGATCGCAAATAGCAGTTAACCTCTAACTGCTGTGACAAAAATAGTTGCATAAATACCGTGAGTGGTCTCAGATACTCCTTGATCGTAGAATGAATAAAAGGGTTAACTGTCTTATAAGATACTGTTTCTGTACTAAACTTTATGTACAGGACTACTATTATTAAAACTCATTATATTCAGATGTCTTTAGTGTTAGTGCTAGACACCTGAATAAATTAATATGTATAGTTAAACTAGAATCTATAGTAAATTTCACTAGTATCAATAGTTAAACTGAAAATTAAAAGTTAAACCGCGAAAAAAGAAAAAAATCAGCGTTCTGTATGACTGCAAACTGAAATTAACCCTTAACTATGTGACAAAAAATATTCCATAAATACTGTGAGCGGTTTCCGAGACCGCTTGATCGTAGAATGAATAAAAGGGTTGCTCACCTACATTAGTTACGTTGCTATTATATTTTGTACAATACTAACGTATAAAAAATATAACTTTCCACGAGATAATTGTGGAAAGCGTTGCATCTAGATAGAAAGATAAGGCAAATCTCCACATCTTAAACATGTGCATATCTTTGCCTCAAGAGGAATGCGTATTTTTACCCCATTCTGCAGTATTTTGCTTAACTGACTACCTACAAGTTTAAACAAATGCAATCGAGGTAAACTACACGGCATTTTTAAGCTAAAGACCTTCCGTTCTCCACTGAATTTTTGGATTTGTAAAAATTCGAGGTATTGTCAGCTAAAAAATAAAGTGAAATTTATAAAATATTACATCATAATTCGGAAAATTACCTAATTTTCTTGGCTCGGAGTGCTACTTTTTTCACAAGGTTTGAACACACAAATACTACACTTGAGACTAAACTGTTACCTTGAGATCATGATAATAGAAATATTTCTTCATAATCGGCAAGTGCATATCTTTGCCCCGTGCCTATCGTTACCCCCACCTACACTATATGTAAGGAAATCGTAGATATTTATATAGAATTTTTTTGAATTGTTACATACCTTGTAACTTCCAATATATGGAAATTTTTAGCTGCTTGGTTTTCTATATAAGTAATTTTATTCAGTTAATACAAGTTGCCTAATTTTATACAGTCATAATTGTATGTTAAATGATAATGTATCATGACTTAAAATCACCAGTGTTGTCCCCTATGACACCATGTGCATTAAAATATACCAAATGTTTTTCTCGAACATTTGTAACTATTTTAAATATTATAAGCAACTTGTAATCGATTCATTAAGTGTGTACGTATCGACAGCATAATAATTAAGACAATCATGTTTGAAGCGAAAGGAAATATAATATTTTATCTTAGATGACAAAATCTAATAGAATATAATAAGTATTTATTAAGAACTTTTGCAACATAATTACATGAGACATTTAGAAAACAATATTGTAAGACTGTAATATAACACAAACACTTCAGCAGCTTTAAAATTATAGTATTTTCGTATACTATTTAACAAGTTTTAGTAAAAAGGAAATAAAAAGAAATCAGAAAAATTAATAAACTTACTGTCTAAAAGAAAGAATGTTTATAGAAAAATTATTATAAATATAGTAAGCATTTGAAGACAGTTATTTGTGATACATAGTAATAAATTGTGTTTAGAGATTTTAACAAAGCGCATATCGTTGCAACTTATATTCTGTATAAAGCGGGTTCCCTTAAACTAAGATAAATGTGGAACTATTTTAATTATTTAGCTATAGGTAACACAGAACTTATAATAATTCCTATGTTTCTGAAAATAATGTGAAACATAATGAAACATAAATATATAGAAAATACATGCATAATTAAGTTTCATTTGAGAAATTATCGTACTCTTAGAAAAAGAAAATATTCGATACAAATGTTAATGGCAGACTAATAAATAATGAATGTAATTCCGTTAGAACACCAAGCCTCACAAAATTCACAAAAGCTAATTGAGAATAGCTGCTTCGAAACGGTAATCGTTTATTCTAAAATCATTAATTAATTTTTCGTTTAAGCATTTACTTACGTTTAAAATTTTAATAACTGCTGCAGCTTAAAATACTAGTGCCAAATACTTAACATAACGGCTCATTTATTTATTAGATATTTTAAAAATAAAAAAAACCCTTGTTTAAAATATGCATTTCTATTTAATAATTATCATGTTCTAAAGTTTTATGAAAATTTAGAAAACATAGCTCATTAATTTATTGGTTTATTTATAGTATAAATTTAAACCTTTTTATTATTATAGTTATATTAAACATTCACTTTTATACATTAATTAGATAAAATGTAATATTGCAAAATACTCAATGTTTTGAAATATTCTAAAATTTTTTAATTAAACATTAAATATAGATCGATTTGAATTATAAGGCAGTTTTTGATAATTTTTACTTAATTGTTCTGTAATATTCTGTGTAAGAACATATTTAATAAAAATAATTTTGAATTTCCATTTATGATATGAAAAAGGTGTTTCATTAACATTGGTGTCATTCTCCAAAACTAGGACAATTTCATCATGATTTTTTTTTTTAAGTTCTTCAAAAATTTTGAAAAAAAATATGACAACTAATATAGACATGTTAAATATATAAATAATATAAACAAAGATCATCATGCTGTTTTAGTCAAATAAATAAATTAATGTCCATGGGATTGAGAATACTTTCTTCAAAGCCATTCTAACTTTACGATTTACACAAAAAAATTATTCCATTGAAAGTAAATCACATTATTAACTTACACACAAATCGAACTACCTCATAAAATAAAGTGTTATTTTTAATTAGCTGCCTTGTTTTTCTTTCTGCATCTCTTTTACGTACATGACTTTTTTCAGTTTGTTTCTTACTTTTCATACTTTTCTCCTGTTTAAAATGAATTAAAGGAACCTCCATAAAAGAATGTCCCAGTTATAAATTTTAATAATATAAGCTATAAGCGTTGTAGAGTGTTGGTTCAAGGTCAACAATTAAGAGTAACTCATACAGTTTTATATAAGTGCATGCGCGAGTACTGCTTTGTTATTTACTGGCTGACAGTGCCACATATGCAAAATGACGACTCCTAAGCGTAAAGCGTTTTTGCTAGGCTGAAGATTTAAAGGCTGTTAGATCCATGCATTATTTTTCCTTTGGGGCTTTATAAAAGATCGTGTTTACTTTTCGCCGCTACTTAATGATTTGAGAAGGTCAGAGACAGACATGGTGGGGAGGCCTACCAAATGGCTTTAGCTTATCTAAGACCCACCCCACATGTATTAGCTACAAATAACGAACCACCGCCGAGAGGCAGGGCCCGAAGAAAACCAACTATAAGGAAAGCAGATCACCCAGGCAGACCAATTCCGACTCCAGAGAGACAGCAAGGTCCCTGTCCTCTTGTTTGGTCTCCATACCGTCGGCTACATTTATTTAATCAGATTATGAAGATATTACAAAAAGTTCACAATGGACTGCCCTATTCTTTCAGGGCGAGCCTAAGGAAAATAATAATAGATATAAAAATATTGTAGGCATTTGTAAGTATTTACATTTAGATTATTACATCACTGAAATATTACATGTTTTCAAATTTGAATCATTGCATGTTCTCCAAGTTCTAGTCAATTTTAATTTTTTCTAGATTTTAGGTTTTAAGATTAAACTTTTGAGATTTATGAATTTTTAAAATATTATTACCACTTTAAATCTTTTTTTACACATATACAACCTTCCACAAAAAACTTTAATTAATTGGTGCTAAAGTTATTTAGAATTTTTAATTAAATTGAAGAGTCTTAAAACATTTTGCCTGAAAAACTAGGAGTTGTTATAAAAATTTCAATTCAACAGGATTACACTAAAACTTTGAAAAACCTTTTTACACACCACAACCTTCCACAAAAGCTTCTAAGTTAATTTATGTCATAGTTAATTGAATTATTTATTGCAAATACTAAATAGAGTCCTTAAAAATGTAAAGAGTTATATTTATCAATGTGAAAGTTAAAATAAATAATAATTAAAGTTAGAAAAAAAAATTAGAATACTTAACTAATTCTTCACACAATACTCTTAAACATTAAAGTACATTAAACACTAAAATTATTACTAGATTATATAATACATTAAAAATACACTTTTGAAGATCTTAAGGACTTCAAAAGTGTATTTTTAAATTGCTGTTTAACTTAAGTAAGTTAAAACAAAGACGATGACACGGATGCTGAAGAAGAAAAACTGTGATCTTTTTCATTTTACCACAGTTTAATAGTTATTTTTATAAGTTTTTGGAGTTTGAAAATTATCAAAAGATGTTACAGAGAAATGAAGGGGTTATTGCTTCCGGTCTTCTTAACCGAAGTGTCGGAAGAATTGGACTTTAGATTGGATGTGTACCGTTTAACTAGAGGTGCACATATTGAACATTTGTAAAAAAAAAAAACTAGGTTAGTTTACCTTCAATTTGATGGATGATTTGTTGTAAATAGTCTGAATTAAATTTTTATACTATACCACTGAAACTGGGACATTCTTTATCGACACCCTGCATAAAAATAATGTGCAATTATTTTGAAATCTCTATTAGTCACCAGTACTTTATTTATAAGATGGATCTATTCCATCCATTTTATGACATGGAGTTGATGTCTTTGGTGACCAACTTTATACCAGCCTAATTCTATAATTTTAGCCTAATGAGCACATGATTTCAAAAAGTACTTATGGATGCATCTAACAAATATACTAAAATAGATATTTTATATTAAATTATATTCTTTAAATTGTTAGAGTGGTCATGGTGTTAGTGTTATAAAAACGCCACCTTGCATTTTTATTATTAAAATTGCTTTGTCACAATATAACAGCAGCCATACATCCAGATGGTTAAAACTATAGCAATATGACACCCTTCTCTGCAACTAAACAGCAAACAAAAGCTACAATGCTGCCACACAAAGGTTTTTCTGTTATTTAAAGTTTAGATTTAAAAAACTGACACTAAAAAATATTTCGATCTTCTTACGATGTTCACTGTCTTTCCTATGCAACGTAAAAAGAAAAAAAATATTTAAATTAAGGCTAAAAGCTGAAAAAAAGTATTTTATTTATGAACCTGAATATGGTTACAGTTAGTGGAGTTGATATTTACCTATTTCAAAATTAAATTAAAAAGTAATGAGTAATTAAAATAATGATTTTATGCGTAGAATAAATACCTCTAATAATACTTCTGCTATTTCACGAAAAAAATCTTTACAAAATGCCACAAAAATTTACATTTTTGCGTGCAATGAACTCTGTTTACAACAATTGTCCTAGTTTTAAAGAATGACTCTTTGTACAAATAACATGGTTTCACATTATATATAAGGTTAGTTGGGCAACTGGACCCACGAGGTAACTGGGCCATAGGCTATTTTATAAAAAACTGTTGATGTTTTTTAAATTTTAGCTTTTGTGAACAATGCACCTTAATCTCTACTTCCTAAAACAACGTGTGTCAACTCAATCATAACTCTCACTTTGCTGTGGTGGGTTGTCAAAAATTTACGTTTCTTTTTTTAAAAACAACGTCAATATGGTTGAACTTCCTCGGCTTTTTATTAAAATACTGCAAGTACTTTTATTAAACAATCTTTATTTTTAAAGATTAGGTAAATAACTACATTAATATTATTAGGTATCTATACATATTTACTTCATGTTTCAAATGTAAGCCCGGTGTCCCAGTTACCCCATAAATTTTTCAAGAATGGGGTAATTGGGATATGTATCCTGGGTAACTGGACCATGCTGGATCCAGTTACACCAATATTTATAAATAATTGTTTTGAGTTTATCTTACTACGGGAAGTAAATTTCTCCATTGTTTTTTGCTCACAATAAAGAAAATTATAGAATTCCTTATTAAAATTACGTAATAAAATTTAAAAAAAGTATATTGGGTGGTAACAAACCAAATTTCTTGACCCCTTGAGAGGCGGTGATGCCGTTATGGCATCACATAATTTTAATCCCCAATTGCCACATTGGTACCCGAATTGCATAATGAAAAGTTCACCTTATTAAGTACGCGAAAATATACTTTTACTTTTTTACAAATCGATTCTCTTGTAAATACTGGTGTCATTAAATTATTTCAACATTTTACGAATGCAAGTACCTTCCCCCTGAAAGCGAGATAGCCAAACATTGAAATTGCACGATACTCAGGGGTCCCATTCTATAGGGGAGCTTTTAATGTTCCTACCACTATTTTGAAAATAATATCTTCATCGCACCTTTTCTTTAGAATATGTTAAATAAAATAATCATATAGGTAATTCATTAAAGGTTCTGGTAGGAACAATAAAATTTTCTCTATATAATGCGACTCTTGGATACAGATAAAGTACTTAAGTACTTACCTAGACGTTTGTTCATAGATTTACATTGCTATTTTTTTCCTTAAAATACCCATGTAACTTTTACACTTATTACCTATACTAAAGTACATAAGTACTTACTTAATTTTTATATTTTTGGTATAATAAAATCTAATATTTTCACTTTTAGTGCTTTTTTTGGCACATTGACAGCAAAGGTTTCCCTTACAACGCTCTTTAGTTGATATATAATTTACATGATCTGCCTGGTTTAAATTTTTTTAAGTTGTTTACACTTTTTCAAACAGGACCTGATATCCTATAAGAAAAAAAAAAAAAAATAAACGCATGTGGAACATAGACCCCCCTGGTCCACTTACCCCATTTTTATGGGGCAACTGAACACATGAGTAAAGAAAGATGAAATATGCATATTTTTATATTTTTAAATATTAAAATGTAATTTTGAGCATTTCTGTCTGATAGAGGGAACCTAACTAAACACATTTACGGAAGTTCAGACTTTAATTCAAATGACCATTAGCTTTTTGAAGCTGAACTGTCAGAAGCTCCAGAGTCACATTGTAAAATCATGGCCCAGTTGCTCCAACTAACCTTATGTTAAACATTTTAAAACTTTCCCAGCTTTTAAAACTTAATCTTACCTTAGTTAATTTAATGCTACATAAGATTACGTTTCATTTACACCAAATCTAAGCAAAAATAAAAATTTTGTTCATGTTTATAGCCCTCTGAGGGTCTGAGGGCTTTCCTGCATTTTGTAAAAATGCTTATAAAACTTTTGTTAATATAAATTTCTTTTCCTGTTTGTTTCTAAAATACACTTAATGCCCCTTTATTTGACGTACTTCTTAAAATACAGTTCTGTCAAAAACAACAACAACAACAACAAAAAAAAAAAACATTTTGTCTACAAGTGATTTAAGTTGTTTTGCGAAACGGAAAAATACTGGCTAACCGTTTAGAGGGCTAGAAATATACTTAAAAAGAAAACAAGACGTGATATTCAAACATTTCCAAAAACAAAACTATATGAATCATTATATAAATAAAGTTGTATTTTCTACATTCTTTTTTATATTCATTGAATTTAAACGAATAACATATCTTTGAAAAAAAAAATTGTTGTGGAAAATACATTCACAAATTCGGGTAAATGCAGTTATTTTTTAATTCAGTTTAATAATTAATCGGCGATCAAAATGTAAGAAAAGTATATGGGGAAATATTTTTAAATTTTTTTGAATGTTAAATGTGATACAAGTAATTATCAGAAAACTGAGAATATTTAATCAATTACTAAAGATTTAAGGGAACGTCCACTATTACTCTTGTGCGGTTTTTTACAAATACTTGCAATTATTTTACTATAAAATATAATTAAGATAAAAAGTGATATAACCAGTAAAATACTATTGTGCTCCACTCATTTAATATATTATCTAATTTGTAACAAAAAGCATTTCCCTTGTCTATATAATCAATCAAAATTTTGTTACTCTTGTGACCAGAGTGCCACAAGAGTAATTTAATATACATATAAGTAATTTTTTTTAATATAAATTAGATATATGTTTGTGTGTGGAACACAATGGTATTTAGCTGATTATACAAATTTTTATCTTACTTATACTTTGTAATAAAATAATTGGAATTATATATGAAAATTTGCTCTAATTATCACAAGAGTAACGAATGGACGTTCCCTTAAGTATTACTAGGACCAGGGTTGTTCAAAACGGCTCCCGCAGGCACCATGGGATCCCTTCAAATGTTTACATTAGTATTTTTCTTAAAAATCAAATATAACTTATAAAATGCTTTGCTTTAAAATCATAAATTCTTACCTTATATTTTATTAGAAGCAAAATTAAAGTTTTTGGCTTTTATTTCAGCAAAACTGTTTGTTACTCTCACAAAAAACAAGGGACTTCATTTTCGATTATTTTTGTTTTTACAGATATTTATCTTCGATAAAATGGTCTTAAATTAGTCAAAATTTGTACCTGTAGAAGTTTTTCTAAAAATATGTTCGTTGATGAAGGTAATCTAGCCATACGCATGTAATATACCGAAAAGGTGAAATAAAATGAAAATAAATTATATTTAGCACATAAAAAAACAACAATTATTACAAAATTAAATTTTTTCTTAAATTTTTTATAAAAAATAATGAGAAAATGTCTATGATAAAATTAAAAAAGAAAATTTTAGCAAATTGAAAAATTTCCCAGAAAAAAAAGTTTTTAGTTTTTTTTCAATACACATGTAGTTTAATTTTGTTTACTAGTAAGCCCGACACATCTTTTCTTTTATATACGATAAATAAAACATAATCGCATATTTACAGATTTCCCCACCCACCTGGGCATAATGCTAACAAAACCACTTTTATAACAGGGTTCGTAATTCTGTTTGATCAATCCTATATTAAAATTCATTTATACAGTTAAAAATAATTTGAAAGAAATTACGATATATAGTAATAATTATAAACATTTTGTTTAGATGCGATGAGTAACAAAATCAGTGTTGCCAGATGGGCTACTTTTATTTAAATCAGATTCTTAATTGACACCACTTTTTTGAAATGGTAAAATGCGCCTTATTTAATGACATATTAATTAAGGCTGAAACTAAGGGAATTTTACCATTTCAAAAAAGTGATGCCAATCAAGAAATCAGAATAAACAAAAGTAGCCCACTGGCAACACTGAAGAAAATTACCATTGAAAAATTTATAACATGCTAGCGAAAATAACAGCAAAATCAACAATGGCTTCTCTCTCGTTACCTCGGTCCGGGAATGCGGCCAAAGGGAACTAAATCACTTTTCTGACTCCCTGCGACTGTATTCAGGTACCATTTTGTTCTGATTTTACTCAAATTAATAACGTTATTACTGATTGGCCATATTAACTGCATTGGTCGCATTGCTATCAGACTGGTTGGCCATGTTAACTGTATTAGCCGTGTTACCATCAGACACTTTATCTGTAATACACATATTGAATGAATCCAAAATTTGTATTATTATTATTATTTAAAAATATAAATTAATGATACAGTATATGAGAATATTTCGTTGCTGGTTGATGTTTGATATCTTCAGTTGAGATTAGGTTGACAGCCCAATATATCATCCCATCAAAGTAAACGAACATAAGAAATTACTTCTTTAAACGTATGCTAAACTTTCAAAATGTTACTTTAAAAAATAATTTCATTTATTTTCTTAAGATATATTCTCATAGAGAAATCAAGAACTCTTTGCAATCATTGCAGCATTTCGTATATTTTTGTTGCTACGTATTTCACATTTCTTGAAAAAATAACGTAACATAGTTATTCATTTATGATTCATGTCCGTCTGCTTATCAGTTGCAACACGATCGATAATGCGTAGATTTTAAGTAAACTTCAGCAATTGGGTCCCCTGCCAATTATCATATTTTAGCTAACAGTATTTTGTCAATGAATTTTTAACCATTTGGAAAAATGGTTATTGTCCTCGGTCGGGGTAGGAAATCAAAAACATATCTGAAGCGTTTTATTAGTTGAATATTGCATTTTATTCGTTTTCTGATTGGTCTATACAGTAATTTTTATTTTCCCTTTACTTTCAACAGATATGGATACTTCTGTTGCCACTATGACAAAAAAGTAATAAAAACTAAAATTAAAAAATTAATAACTGAGAAACAAATTGAGATACAGCTTTCAAACAAATTGCAATTAAAAATGCATTTTTTTCTCTATACTCTCTATACGACGATATAAAAAGTAATATTGTGGGATGTTTAGAAGTTTAAAAATGAAATTTCATTTAAAATTGGTCCATAAATATTAATGTTTAATCCATGGTGTACGTAATGTATGACCAGCTCCGTAGAAGTTTAGAAATTTACAGTACCGAAAATTGTAAAACTGAAATTTCTTTTAAAATTTGTTCATGATGGATCCAGGAATGTTAATGTTTAATCCATGGCGTACGTAATGTATGATCAACTCCGTGCGATTATTTATGTCTTAAATTTTAGTCTTTGAAAAAATCATTTTCCAAATGGTCGTTGTAATTTGTTAATTTGCTTTTTTTAATTTTTTGTTTGTGTGTATGTGAAAAACTTTTTATGATATCCAAACTTACATTAAACTTTATTGTCGCTAATATCTTTTTTTTAGTTCTTTCCCATTATCCCATAGTCAACTTTCTTGAAAAAAAAAAAAAAAAAAAGCAAAATTATTTGATAAACTTTAACGCCCTCCCCCCCCCCCCGGAAAAAAGGGCTATAGTTGAACTGATTTATTGCACGAATGTATCCCTACATTTTTTTTCATCGCTTATTTTTATCTTTTTGAGTTCTTCGCCATTATCCCGTTGACCGCTTAAAAAAAAAAAAAAAAAAAAAAAAAAAAAAAAAAAAAAAAAAGTATTTTTCAGCATAAAAGTATGTGATATTCAAATACTTTAAATGTTATACAAAAAGGAAAAATAATTTTCATATTTCATTTCAAATTTCATTTAAATTTTAAAGTTCTTTATGGAATTTTAAGGAAAAACCTCCTTGTATATCTTTATAATTTTATGTATAAAGTCAGTAAATAAATGATGAAACAATGATATGAAAACAAACAAAGAAACAATCCTCATTAGTAACTTTTATATGTAATACATTTAAATGTGTTTTTAAATGGCGCTTAGAAATAAACTGTTGTCCGCGTTAACAAAATTTCAAGAACTTTCAAAAAAGTTAAATATCGAATAACTATATCATGTTTGATTACTTTTGTATATTAAAGTATGCAAGTTTTTTCTCTTTTCCTTTAACTGGAAAACAAAACTGAGAAAATGAAACGTAGTTTTCGATTGTATTTTTAATGAAATCCTAATAGACCGGGAGCCGGCAGCACAGACAACCACCTCATCGAGTTGGAGGCTGAAATTCCAGAATTAGCAAAAACTCGATCACCATATTAAAACGCAATCAGTCTGCCGAGTCATATCTTGGTGAAAACATCTAAAAACCCTATTTTAATGGTCGACTCGTAGGTTTACCATTGCGTTTTCCTGCACCCAAAGGTATGAAAACTTTGCGGACTGGGAGCAGGAAAACACAATGGTAAACCTACGAGTCAACCGATAAAATCGGGTTTTTATGTGTTTTCCACAAAGATATGACTTGGAAGACCAATTGCGTTTTAATATGGGAATCGAGTTTTAGCTAATTCTGGAATTTTATCTTCCATGGTGTGATTGTCTCATGACTCGTACGCCTCCTTGAATTTTGCAGACCGAAACTTTTTTGGCACCAGTATTATCTTATAGAAAATCTCTTCTTAAAAGAAAGCGAAATTTTGCGCGTTTAACCTAGATTTCGTTTTCTATATAAAGATACTGGTAGTTTCCTGGGGAAATAACGGCATCAGTACGAACCATGTGTCTGTGCTGCCAGCTCCCGGTCTATAATATACTTTTATTTAAAAAAAATATGGTTATTATTCGAGCCAAAGCATATTTCAAGTTCAAAGATCTTATAACAGTTGGCCGTAAATATAGAATGTCGAATGTAACTCTTTCACAGACAAAATAACTCTGCTCCTAAAATGTTGAAATGATTGATAGACATCTGAATTTTGCGAAAAAATATATTTGGAAATAAATTAATACTTAACTTTTATAGTATTTTTAACTAATTTATTAATAATTATCACAGTACAACAAAGATGAGGTAGCCTGTAGGTTAGATACATACTTAATATTTAATTATAGCATCAACAAACGAGCACAACTTCCAAAGAGATAGGACCACATTTTAGACTATTTACAACAGAAAAATAATTTGCTTACATGACTGGCTTTTTAAACATTTGTGATGCTGTCATCTAGGGAGTTAAAATCAAATTAAAGATAGTACAACTTCATGTGCATTTTAATCCTTTCAAGGGCAGTAGTATGTTTATGAAACCACTTAATTTTAGTTCCCAAATGCCACAATGGTGCCAGAAATTTAGGTATAAAAATTTCAGTTTATTACGTATGTGAAGCATAGCTTTTGTTATTTGAGAATAAATTTTTTCATAAATTCTGGTGTTATTCATTCATTTCGACATTTTAGCAATGGAAGTGCTTTGCCCCAGATAAGAATAAAAGAAGAAAGAATTCCGGTATAATTCCGGAAGTTGGTAATTAAAATTTATTGGGAAATATACTTACCTTTGAAAGGGTTTCAAAAATATCACATTTCTGAAATGAATTTTGCCACTTGCTATGTGTATAAAACCCCTACTCATAAAACTGTTAAAATTATTTAATATATTATAACTGCATCTCCCATTATCTTAAGATAAATTTTCTAAATCTACTAGTGAAAAATTCCTTTACATTGTTTAACAAACATGCAAAATTTAAATAATACGCTTTATTCTGCGATTCCATTCCAATTTTTCTTTCTTGTAACGATACGTTGTGTTTAACAAAGAAAAGTAGATATTGTGCTATCATAACAAGTTATTAATATGTTCAGAATTTTAAAACTTACACTAAAGTCTGTCGCTAATTAGGGAGTAAAACAGATATCCCTTTTAATTAGTTCTTCTAGGAAATTTACAGTTAATTGAGAATACACGATAATTGGCAACTGCCGGAGAAGAAAAAAATCATTTTAGTGGGCAAGGGTGTTTTTGAAAATCATTAATAGATAAGAATAAGAAACAAAACTTTATTTTTGAGTGTGATATTTGGAAATAATATTAAAAAATGTTGGAAATAAATAAACGCTTTTCTTCATACACATAAAAAAAAAAATTCTGGAATAATTCCGGAAGTTAGTATCTAAAATTTATTGGGAAGCATATTCACCATCGCCTTTCAAAGGGTTAAACAAGTACGTTTCTAAATTTTCACAGTTATGTAATAAATTTTGTTACTTGCGATATGTATGAAACCCATATTCATAAAAATGTTAAAATTACTTAATATATTAAAACCGTATCTCCGATTATCTTAAGATGAATTTTCTAAAACTACCAGTGAATAAAATTCTTTAAATATTTTAACAAACATGCAAAATTTAAATCATACGCTTTATTCTACAACTAGTTGCCCCGCCCGGCGTTGCCCGGGCCCGTAATAATATTCTTAAATGAACTTAAAATTTGTATCGCAGGTCCAGAGAGAGGGGGGGGAGGGAGGTAGAAATGGTGTAAATTACCTAGGCCCGACTCTTGTTCAGCTGGAAAGTTGTGTAAAGTCACAGGTTAAGGTTTTGAATTTTTATTTGTCTCATACTTTAAACTTTTTTATTCAAATTTAATTGATGAATTCAATTATTTTTTTCAATATTTTAAATTTTTATTTAAAATCTTTAAATGAAAAATAATTACAAATATATCATAAAGTGTAATACTGAAAAATAAATAATAAAATTGTAAAATTATGATTTTTTCAATTTAAATAACTTCCGTAAAATGAAATTTATCACTGGTCATTTGCGTTTCTGTATAAGCAGGTTTTATTGTATCTTACTTCTGGTGGGACTGTTATAATATTCTTAAATGAACCTGGAATTTGTATCTCACGGCCATACAGAAGAGGCGGGGGGGGGGGTGTAGAGACGGTGCAAATTACCAGAGTCCGATTCTTGTTCAGTTGGAAAGTTGTGTAAACTCACAGGTTATGGTTTTGAATGTTTATTTGTCTCATAATTTAAACTTTTTTATTCAAAGCTAATTGATGAATTCAATAAAAATTTAATTACGTTTCCAATATTTTAATTTTATTTAAAATCTCTAGATGAAAAAGAATTACAAATACATCATAAACTGTAATACTGAAGAAGAAATAATAAAATTGTAAGCAATGTTTTTTTCTTTTTCTTGCGGCGCGTCGGTTTCATTAGTATAACAAAATAGATGGTTATTGTTGCCCGAATTTTCTAAAATTTAATGGATCGTAAATATAACTAAAACCAAGCACTTTTTAAAATTTTATATACATAAAATATATGCATATTTAAGAGGGAAAACGTTTTACAACTACAAATGGTATACTACAAAAATTTAAACTATCCCAGATAATGCTGTTACCACAGGGTGTGGTTTGTTTCTTACATACTGCATTACTGAGGCACATCCTAAAAAAGGAATCGTCTGCTGAACTATGGAAAATTTTCCCTCATCTCTTGGTAAATTCAAGCAGACACTACGGAGTCTGTCGAGCATTTGCTGAACTTTGCATAGTTTATTTTTAATTCCTGGTGGTTTACTGGCTGTGTTGACAAAATGGAATGAATTTCTCAAAGTTAAAAATCTATCTCGTACCATGCATATAACTCATATATAGCATATACAGGGTGATTATAATTAAAGTTTAAGTTTCAAAAATCTCTAAAAACGAGCCACTGATTAGAATGACGTCAAAATTGAACGGCGTATTATTGAAGAAGGGGGAAAGAACATGAACCAAAAAATAGTTCCAAATTTTAGCGACAGATCATTGCTGTAAGCGTCAGAATTTCGACTACAAATGTCGTATGCTTCAATGTTCCATCTGTCCACAGAATTTTTCATTGCCAATCATTGTCCACTTCCATGCGAACAAGAAATTCCAAAGCAAAACCCTCTCTTGCTGGCAGGTCAGAAGGAAACAACTCCTGCACATGGCAAAATTTGTACGGATAGCATTGCAGGATGTTCCGTCGAATGTTATGCACAGTGCTCACAGGACTGTCAAATGTTCGGACAATTCTCCGTGCACTGCATGGTTGCACATCACCGCTCGACTCCTCCTGAACTGCTGTGGCCACTTCTTCAAATACCGCCGAATCACATTTTTTTTCCCCTCTACCAGACTGCAGATCAAACGAACCAGTATTTTCGAATTTTTTCATCATTTTCACCAGACGCATGACAGTCATCGATCCAACGCCTTTTTTTATACCCTTGACGGTCCTGATCTTCTGCAAAGCTACTGGTGCAGAATCACCGTTCTTGTAATAAAGCTTTACAAGCAGAGCGCTGTCCTTCAGTGACACACTCATGGTGAACGTCTGAGACGCGAAATGAGGAAACGCCGTTTACCCAACGCTTTTATAACACCTGAAATGGCCGTGCGTACGTCATGTATTTTAATTTGCATCTTCTGACGCTTACAGCGCCATCTGTCACTAAAATTTAGAACTATTTTTTTTTGGTTCATGTTCTTTCCCTCTTCTTCTATAATACGCCGTTCAATTTTGACGTCATTCTAATCAGTGGTTCGTTTTTAGAGCGTATTGAAACATAAACTTTAATTATAATCACCCTGTATAACTCAGAACAGAAACACACAGGTCCTTAAATGTGCATATTATTTCTCGCATAGTACAGTATCTATTTTAAAAAGAAATCCTGAACAGTACAAACCCATTAATTCAAAATTAAACCGCTTTAAAAATGTAATTAATGAAAAATAAATTACCAAAAACATAACTTTAAAAAATTCAATTAAAAATTAAAATTTTATTAATATTAGGAATTGCAACTACTTTTGAAATGGTAAATGTCGGACTTACACGATTGTGTAGGTCATTAGATTTTTCAACTTTTATAAAGCCTAATTAAATTTATCAAGGACAAAATCAATTAAAATCACGAATAAAGTATATTAAAAGAAAAATTAAATCCAAGTAAACGCTAAAAATCATATTTAAAAGAAATTTCGACAGTACACATTTTTATCTTTACTGCCAGATGATATAGTCTTCTTAAAAGCAGAAAATCTAACCCTGTCTTGCAGTTGGTGCCAACTAGTGGTGTCTTATCAAAACATCTGAAGCTAATTAACTCATACAAATGTGCAGATTCGGTTTTAAATAGCACAAAAATACTAGTCTTTTTCTTTTACTTTAGGATCACCTACACAATTGTGTAGGTCAGGGCTTAAAATGTTAGTATAGATTCCCTACCAGTTTGTATTCTTTCTTGTAACGATATATTGTGTTTAACAAAGAAAAATTGATATTTCGTTATCATAATAAGTTATTAATGTGTGCAGAATTTTAAAACTTAAACTAAAGTCTGGCGCTAATTAGGGAGTAAAACAGACGTCACTTTTAATTAGTTCTTGTAGGAAAAAGTTAGTTAATTTTCAGTATAATGGGCAACTACCTGAAAAAGGAAAATTCATTTTAGAGGGCAAGGTTGTTTTTGAAAATTATTAATAGACAAGAATAAGAAATAAAAACTACTTTTCAAATACCTTTTTTTATTTTTGAGTGTGATATTTAGAAATAATATTTAAAAAATGGTAAAAATATTGTATTAAACAATTTTAAACAGATTGATTTTCACAGAGATAATGAAATTGTAATAGAATACTAAATAAATTGTTTCTGTTATTAATATAAATCATGATTCTACGTCTGTTCTCAATAAAGTTAGGTCACTTAAGGGGAGACACGACTAGGATGCCACGCCCACTCACATTAATTTTACTCTAACCTTTTATACTCGTTTATTTTATGTAACTAAATTTCATCCAAGTGTTTATACCGGGTGTCCCAAAAGTGACTGATGGATTTTAAAATTCAATAACTTGTAAATGGTAACAGATATTAAAAAAAATCTTGCAGGAGGGTTATGTATGATGTCGGGAGTGATTCTTGACTTTAGTTCCAATTTCAAACAACCGATGGCGCTGAGAGCAATAGATACTCAGTCCAAACCTGATTTATGGTTTTTCGGAATCCATTCAATACATTTTAATCTCCTCTTTTCGCATAAAAGAAGAGAAAGGTAAAAAAATCGAGCCTGTATTTAGCGGTTATTGCTTGCTGCGCCATCTATCAATGCCATTTGTAACTAAAACTGAAAATCGCAGCATAGAAACTTCTGGCATCTTACATAACACTCCTGCAAGAATTTTTTAAATATCTGTCACCGTTTGCAAGTTATTGAATTTTAAAATCCATCAGCCATTTTTGAGACACCCGGTATATAATTTAATTCATGTGTTTGATAAAATTGTGCAAGAACTTAACACAAGTTAAAAGTGTCTAAGATTTTTAGCCTTCCGAAAAATTGGACTTTTCAGCTAAAAACCCCATTAACTCTTAAAGTAATCGAACAATTTTGATAAAAATATTTTTGAGGGTAGGGTATAAATATAAGATCATATGTGGCAGGCAGTTTTAACAAATTGTAATTAGTTTGAGAAAAAAACATTTCTGAAAAATGAAAAATTTCTGAAAAATTGCCATTGCTGTAAAGTAAAATTTTTAGTCGCAAAAAAAACTGTGTGCCATAAGTCTTGAGAATAATCCAGTGAATGTGGATTCCAAATTTCATAAAAATCGGTCAGGTAGTTTCCAAGGAAACGGGTCTTAAAGTGCGTGTATTTCGTATAGGTTTTTCACCCAGTCTTGTCTTCCCTTAAGTGAAGACATGTCTGGGGGCAATCATAGGTGAAATATGCGTAGCTTTAAGACCTGTTTCCTCGCAAATTACCAAAGCGATTTACATTAAATTTTCAATTCCTATTCACTGGATTATGCTAAAGACTTATGGCAGACGGATTTTTTTCTGCGACTAAAACTTTTTATTTTAGAAAAACAGGGCAAATTTTCAGAAATTTTCCATTTTCATAAAATATTTTGTTCTGTAACTTATTAAATATTTTTTAAACTGTCTGCCACTTATCTATATCTATACTAATATTATAAAGAGGTAAAAATTGTTTATTTGTAGGAGGTAAGCTCTGGAACTACCGAACCGATTCCAAAACTAACGGTATCAAAATGATGGCGTTAGTCCAACTTAAAACATAAGCTATATCTTATGTCCGTGCAACTGGCCAAAAGGGGGTGCAGGAGCTAAAAACATTCTAAAAATGCGATTTTTGTGTTACTGAAGGGCCTAGAAACATGAAATTTGGAATGGTTGCGATTTATAAGATACTAATGATCTCTAAGGACATTTCTTTAACAAATCGAAATTAAAAAGGGGTGAAAATGCGCGAAAAGCGTTCTAAAAAACGTTCTAAATGACGATTTTTACGATATTTCAGGAAGAACCAAACCCATTTCGAAATTAATGGTGTCAAAATTATGGTAACAACCCTTGCTCCAACATAGGCAACAATTTATGTCGGTGCCACTACCCCTAAAGAGGGTGCAGGAGCAAAAAAAGTTGGAAATTGCGATTTTTGTGTTACTGAAAGGTCCAGATTCATGGAATTTGGCATGGTAGTTACTTATTAGATATAAATGATCTCTAAGAGCATTTCTTAAAAAATATACGAAATTTAAAAGGGTTGAAAATGCGTAAAAAGCGTTCTAAAAAACGGTCTAAGTGGCGATTTTTACGCAATCTCAAGAAGTACTAAACCGATTTAAAAAATAATGGTGTCAAAATGATGGTGACAAGGCTACATTTTATGTAGGTGCCACTACCCCTAAAGGGGGTGCAGGAGCAAAAATAATGTTCGAAATTGCGATTTTTGTGTTACTGAAGGGATCAGATACATGGAATTTGGAATGGTAGTTACTTATAAGATATAAATGATCTCTAAGAACATTTCTTAAAATATTCGAAATTTAAAAGGGGCGAAAATGCGCGAAAAAAGTTCTAAAAAACGTTCTAAATGGCGATTTCTACGCAATCTCAGAAAGTACCAAACCTAATTCAAAAGTAATGGTTGGAAATTGATGATGACAGCCCTTGCACCAACATAGGCTGTATTTCATGTCGGTGCCAATACCCTAAATGCGGTGTAGGTGGAAAAAACGATCTAAATTCCGTTTTTTGTAATACTGCAGGGGCTAGCAACTTGAAATTAGGCATGGTAGTTACTTATAAGATATAAATGATCTCTAAGAACATTTCCTGAAAAAAATCGAAATTTAAAAGGGGTGGAAATGGACGAAAAACGTTCTAAAAAACGTTCTAAATTGCGATTTCTACGCAGTCTCAGGAAGTACCCAACCGATTTCAAAAATGGTTGGAAATTGATAATGACAGCCCTTGCTACAATATAGGATCTACTTCGAGTCGGCGTCACTTCCACCAGGCGGTTGCATTTTAAAAAACGTTCTAAATTGTGATTTTTGGGATACTGAAGGGGCTAGCAACTTGAAATTTGGCATGGTAATTACTTATGAGATGTAAATACTCTCTGAGTAGTGTTCCTGAAAAATTTGAAATTTAGAAGGAGTGAAAATGAACGAAAAGCGTTCTAAATAGCAAATTCTACGCAGTCTCAGGAAATATAAACCGATTTCAGAAGTAATGGTTTCAAATTGATGGTGACAGCCCCCGCTCCAACATAGCCTACATTTTACGGTGTTGTCACTACCACCTGGGGGTTACAGGAGCAAAAACTGTTCTAAATAGCGTTTTTTGTGTTACTGAGGGGAGTTTAACATTTTAAATTTGGAATGGTTATTACTTCATAGATACAAATGCTTCCTAAGAATTATCGAAAGAGAATTCTAAATTTAAAAGGATGAAGTGAGCGAAAAGCGTTCTATAAGTGTTCTAAATTACAATTTTTATGCAGTCGTATGAAATACGAAACCGATTTTAAACATAATGGTTGCAAATTGATGGTGATAGAACCTGCTCAAACATAAGCTATATTTTATGTCGAGGGTTGCAGAAGCAAAAAACTTTCTAAACTGCGATTTCTGCGATACTGAAAAGGCTAGAAACTTAATATAGCACTGTAGCTACTCATAAAATATAAATGTCCTCTACGAACAGTCGAAAATAAATTCGAAATTAAAAAGGGGTGAAGCGAAGGGAAGGAGTGAAAAGCATTCTAAAGAGTCCTAAATTACGATTTCTATGGAATAATTAATAATTACGATTTCTATCGATTTTGGTTATAGTTTTTTTTTTTATCGTAGAATAGTTTCAATTTCAGAAACGGTTCAAACCAGTTTCGAAAGTTAAAGTAATAAAAAAAAATATGAAACCAAAATCAAAAAAGTAACAACTAGTCCAGTTGTAGATCATCCTTAGCTATCCTATGCAAAAAAATCATTCGAAAATATCAAAAACCAAGCGAGATATTTGAAAATAACTTCCCCCATAGAATTAACATTATCTTCCGGAATTTTTTGAGTCACTAGTGTTGGCTCTTAAGCCGGCTGCTTGTGATTATTTTGTTATATATCCTTATACTGATATCGTAGTTGCAAGAATACGAGGGTTACTCTGAAATTATTGAGACACGCGCAGACCAGAATTTACAAAATAAAAATAACGGTTTAATTTTAAAATACAATGTATTTTAACACAGCAGACGATTTTTTACTGACTTACTTCAACTTGTTTAGCTTAGAATAAAGTTTAAACAGAAGAGAAAATGGAGTTGACGCGAGAACATTTTCGCGCTATGATTTTCTACGATTTTAAAGCAGGATTAAATAAAGAAGAATGCTTTCAACGTTTGAAATTCGCATTTGGTGATGAATCTCCAGCTCGTGCTACTGTATTCAGATGGTTTAAAGAATTTAGCAGAGATTGCAATTTTCTTCAGGATGAAGAACACACAGGAAGGCCGCCGTCGGCAGTAATCCCGGATAATGTGTCTGCCATACGAAAAATGTTAATGGATGATAATCGCTGTACTTATCAAATGATACAGAAGGAACTTAACATTGGATCCGCAGCCATACACAAAATTATTCATGAAGAATTGCATATGAAAAAAGTAGTTTGCCGTTGGGTTCCCCATAATCTAACTGAGCACTAAAAAGAGGAGCATGTCAGAATCAGTAAAGAAACTCTTAAATTGCTAAATGATAGTAACCACCGCTTCATTTCTAAAATTGTAACGGGTGATGAAACGTACATACCGTTTTCTGACGTTCCAACACGTCAAGAAAGCAAAGTATGGGTCTTTGAAGATGATCCCACGCCGACAATAGTGAAAAGACAACGCGCACTGAAAAAAATGATGTATTCCGTTTTCTTCAGAAGTACGGGATTGGTCAAAGCCATCAAGTTTGAAGGACAGAAGACAGTAACAGCAAACTGGTATACTACTAAATGTCTTCCAGAAATTCTACAAGAAGTGAATGTTAGGGACTAATGCTTCACCATGACAATGCAGCTTCACATACATCCGGATTAACAGTTGAGTTTCTTAAAAAAAAACGAATTAAAGTGATAGAACATCCACCGTATTCACCTGATCTAGCTATGTGTGACTTTTGGTTATTCTTTAATCTAGAAAAGAACTTACGTGGATGTCGTTTTCATTCAGAAGAAGATATTGATGTGGCTATAAATGCATTTTTTCATCTATTCCAAGAAATGGATGGCTTGAGGCATTTAATCTGTGGAAAATTCGTCAACAAAAGTGCATTGATGCTGGAGGAGACTACTTTGAACGCACCTAAAATTTTGTAAGTATAACTTTAAAAACCTAGTTGTATCTCAAAAATTTCAGAGTGACCCTCGTATAAACTAAATTTAATTGAAATAACTACTAAGTTATCATTCTTCTCTTGTCTTGTCTCACATGATTTTTAGAATATAGCGAGTTCTAAAAAATACATTTGCTAGTCCTAAAGGGTGTAATATTGAAACTGTGACACGCATCCTTTGAATTCATTTCGACGAACACAGTTTTTGTTTCTGTAATCTTATACTGCTGGTATAGCCTTTTTTTAAACAGATGTCACCGTTAGACTGACATTGCATATACATTATTTGACATTTGAAAATAAGTAGATAAACATCTACGTCAGGCAATTATAAAATGTATTTAAGCATCACAAGTTCAAGATAAAAAAGAGACAACCAAAATTATTTTGCGAATAATAAAGTTATAAATTAAAGAATGTTAAAGTTCTCTGCATTTCCACTATTCACAACTATTCTATCACAACTATTAAAACAGCTGAAATATAAGGATTATTGTTTTATAGTTTCTTAACTTACAGATATCTACAAAACAAATATATTGAATATATTTCGTGCTAGAAAAGTTTCGAATATGGAGGAAAATGTTAATTTAATTGAATTTTTTTGAAGTATTAGTTTTAATCATATGCAATGATTTCAATCATGCACTTTCTCTCAAATATCTTTAAAAATTAAATAGTCCTTCATCAATTATAAGTATTTTCATCTCTCGGATCAATCCTTTAATACGACAATTTAAAGAACGTAAAATATGTCGATCTAAATTAACTTTATGATTTATTAATGTCATAATTAAATTAGATTAGACTTCATCCGCCTTAACATTATCTGTGGAAATTAATTTCAGACCTAAGAGTTTTACAGCATTTGAAATTATATATTTTAAGAATTTTAAAGTCCTCTTAAATAATATTACAAAAAGATGATTTATGAAATTAAAACCGTTCACTGTTGGGAGAAAAAAAATTATTAATGGGAAACGATTTCATGGTTTAAAGATTACAATATAATATGTTAAAAATCTCAAATAATATTAATATAAAAGGATGAAATGTTGCAGAAAAAGAATGTATATTCGAACTAGCTTATTAGAATAGACATCGTATCTATGTATTATTCATTCAATCGGGATATTCTGGTGATAAGAATATTTTACATTTGTAAATAATAATAAAATATATTAAAATATATTTGGTGATTACAAAAGGTCGAGCCCTATTTCATAGATTGTAGCTACTAGGTATTTTACATTTTGATACAGAATATTTTACATTTGTAAATAATAATAAAATATATTAAAATATATTTAGTAATTACAAAAGTTCGAGCTCTATTTCATATATTGCAGTAATATTGACTGTGCTAATGTTTGTTTTACAGTGCGCAGCAAAAGTTTAGATAATGATCTATTATGCTTCTGTACTGAGAAGTATGTAATGAATTGTTGAAACTCGAATGTCATATATTACTGGGATTTATCCTTTATTCACAAATAATATATTTTAAATTATACACTGTACATAGCATATAATGACAAAAAACAAAATTAACATTGTGGCAAAAGTATAGACAATCTGTCTATTAACAGAAAAATAACCATAAATTAAAATCTAACTGCACCTACATTGACTGCAATTAGTGCAAAAATGTGACTCTCTATCGAAGAAACTAAATCCTGCATCATTGGGGTCTATTCCGTATCAAACACGTTCACTGTAACTCGAAGTTCATTAACAGAAGAGTATTTCAAAAATTTGCGCAAACCTTATGAGATATGACGCCACAAAATTTTTAGATTAAATTCAGATCAGGGCTACACGCAGGCCAGTCGATAATAGTAGTATTTTGAGAGTTAACCATTTTTTTGTTTTGTATGCAAAATGAATGGACGCATTATCTTTCTCAAATACATACTTTGGAACAGCTAAATGGTCACCAAATGGTTGTAAATTGTTTTCCAATGTATGTATGTAGTTTTAAGTTGCTTGACGACCCTTGAGATTGATATTTGCCATTAATACTTGATCATTAATACAAAATGAGACCCAAATCATTAAACAGTCACTTCCTTGTTATCGACTAAAGAAAGTCCAAGGCTCTTTACGCAAGTCGTGCCAATAGTACGCCCAACTATCTGGGTCATCCAAACTCGTTTTTTTTTGCCACTGAATATCACAGTACACCATTTGTGTCCATATGGCATATGTTTGCGAGCCCAATGCATTCTCGTCAACTTTTTATGAGATTTCAAGGCTGGTTATTTTATCTTTTTCATGTTAATCAATTTACATTATTCTTTAATTCATCTACGAATCGTATCCGTTGACATAGAAAGCTCTGACTCACGTTTATTGGGGCTAGCAATCATCATTTGTCTAGATGCCAGTTTATGGATCCTTCTACCATCTCGTTTTCTGGCCACACGAGGCTTCCAGATCTATGTTTTGCTTTGAAATAGTCACCCTTAGACAGTAATTGATAGACAGACCTCTTTGGACGATTCAAAGAAGCTGAAATTTCTGACACAGTCTTCCCTTTCGATTTCAGCTTCCATGCTTCAATTACTATATCTGACTGAAAATTTCTAGCTCCCGGCATCTTCACTAACCGATGCTATAACGAGTTTCACTTAAATGCTTCATGCATGTGACGTCATAAGTTTCAAATTTGCGTTTCTCTGTGAACAGTTGCCAAAAATCAAGAAAGTGTCTAAACTTTTGCAATAAGCAAATTCACTTTTTTCAGTTAAATTAAATAATATCCTACATTAAAACCGTTATCTCCGTCCTACAATGTTAAAAATATATTTAAAAATAAGTACAGCCATTTGTATAACCTAAGTGTTTGCATTTTTTATTTAAAGTTTAAATTTCACCAGTGTCTAAACTTTTGCTGAGGACTGTATAACCATGTTATTAACTGAAAGTTATCTACACATGTCGTGGGTGAACATGACTCTAAAAATGTTTTGTAAATAAATTTGTGTGCAAGGTTAATAATCGAGTTTTGCCGTGGTAATACTCATTAATTTTAGCTCAAAATATCAGTAATTTAACCATTATGAATATAGCAGAGTACTTTTATCTATGGAAAGGAAAAGTTACATTTTCGTCATGTTATGTTATTCAAGTTTTAAAAGGAGTGAGTGTTGGACGTGCTACAAAAAATATTTAAGACGTTTATTTGGTTCGTGCACCCGCTCTTTGGAGAGTTAAAAAGTGGTTTTGTCGATTTCATAATGATGATTTCAATCTGAACGACAATATTCGCTCCGGGCAAACTTCTGGCGTTGGTAATGACTTAATTCGTGATTTAGTGATTAATAATCCACGAATTACTACTGAAGAGATTGTAGAGATACTAAATGTTGACGGGACCATTCGAGTGCATTTCGCCATTTAAAACAGCTTGGATACACTTCGATACTCGACGCATTGGAAATCGGGCACGTACTTTTGCAATCACGCAATATTATACTCTAACATGAACTGTTTTAAAATGTCAAAACGTTACCGTTGCCTCAGAACAACAATAGGGCATCTAGTAATAATAGAAAATGAGATGTCTGACTTACGGCTATGGATAACTATGTTTGTATATTACCTATCTAGTAACTATCTAGTATCTAGTGAACCAACTTCTGAAACACAGAGTTATGTTTAATACTATATTTCAGATGTGTTATATAAAAATTCTCTACTGTTCCATTAGATGCAGACTCAGTTTTTCATAGCAGTAAGTCAGACATCATATTTTCGATTATTACTAGATGTTCTACTGTTGCTCTCAGGCAACGAAAGAGAAATGTCGTTCAACAGAATAGTTTCTGTCTTCATTCTTTTGTCAATTTTAGAGTGCATCTTGCCTCTGCTTTAGCAACAGCTTATGCTTTAACCAAATGACGAAATACTTAACTTTATAAAATGTATTTGTAATAGCACTGCCAAAATCGATTGTGAATCGAGTTTTACCGTGGTAATAGTCATTAATTTTAGTTTAAAATATCAGGCATTTAACGATTATGAATATAGCAGAGTACTTTAATCTATCTGTGAACAAACGACAGAATACCGTTTCATTGAACCGTGATACTTTGGCATCGGAGATACTTTGTTATATCAAGTATCTTTTTAGATTATTATATACGTTCCATTTCTTACATAGTTTTGTATAAGTCTTATTATTATTTCTTCCGAAAGGTTTTCGTTTTATCTAAATTTTTCACTTTCGAAAAATAATTACATCCACATAACGATTTTTGTTTCAGTATTCGAAACTAAACTTATTGGCGTATAAACTCCCTTAAGAAAATTCCCGAAGAAAAAGTTTTTTTTTAAAGATATTTCATTCACTATAAATAATTTTTGCATTCTTTGTGGTAAAAGTCGTGTCAAGTAACTTTATTTAAATAAATTAAATTAAAATTGTATAAAATTTGAATAAACGGAAATGAGATATTGTTGATAATAAATGTTAAAGCTATAAATTTAGGAATATAGTTATGTAATCCTAAAATAAATGCATTTATCAGAGAAAAAATATTCAATTTTTAAGATTTTAAAATTTTTAGAATTTTAAGCGATTTTGAAAACGAAGGAGGTTATAGAATTCATTCGTATAAGTGTCACAATATTTTGTGAGGAAGAAGATAAGCTCTGACTTATCATAACAAATATCTCTTTCTAGATCCATTGCCGAAGCACTTAAAACAATCGCACCATTCCGTTGACGAGGAGTTTTGACAAGTACCACTTATACTCGTAACAACTATATTTATAAAAATTTTGCAGTCGTCATTAATACTTTGAATCGAAATTTGTGGGGTTTCTCCATAAATTGATGAGATGAATATCCATTATGGAAACATGCTTTTATCTTAGTAGAATATAATACAAAGTTAAAACATCAGCCATTCCTGCGATTGATCTTATTGAATACGAATATTTACGGCATATCACCACTTCTAGAAGCTATCGACAATAAGCTACATTATGAAACGATGTTAATTAAACTCTTCATTGTTATTATGAGGGTATCAGTTCCTAGTGTCAGTCGTCTTGTCATAAGCAACTCCGGACACACAGAATCTGAGCTCCTGAACTCACGTCTGTCAATAAGTAGTCGCTGGCGAAGGGATTTTTAAGGCAATGCGGAAATGCCAACGAACTAATGAAATCAAGTACAAGCGCAGAACTTTATTTCTGATCGCGGAAAAAATAAAATAAGCCACGTTTTCCCCAGAAACGCGTTAAAAGGGCTTTTAGAGTAATAATAATAAAAAAAAATGGTAAAAAATTAGAATTGCAGAACAGATAATTTTAATAGAATTCATATCGGCATTTAAAACCTTGAAAAAAAGTTATTGTACGTGAAATGGCCTTTAAATAGATTTTGTAAGAGAAATAAAATATTAATGCACACATTTAGATAGAATTGAATTTAAATAAGTGAATCAGTGGATTACTTCTTAACACAGGAAATAATTAAATAAACTAGAGTTAAACTTATGTTATATAGGAACAAATTATGGAATATTTTTAATGGTTCGCGGAACTTCAGTTTTCTTAATATATATATATATATATATATATATATATATATATATATAACCATTAAATAAACATTACCGACCGCCAACAAAAACTGTGAAATTATGAATAAAATGACATTAACAAATACAGTTCCCCACAACACACTTAACATAGATTCCAAAAACATAGTAAAAAACAGCAGAAATTGAATAACAGAAATGGAATTATGGAAATTTGTAGAACTTAGACAGAATCATCGGGTCTCAAATGCCTTAAGTTCCACAAATAAAATGTGTGGTTTCACCTTCATATTAGACATAAATTAGCTAAAGAATATGAATTTGGGATTGACACATACAGAAAACCGAGAAATAAACCATTGAACACCAATTAAGTTCAAAATGAAACACGATTAAACAGGATAGAGGAAAAATACAAAAACAAATTACCAAATTAAAATCCATACTCTCATAGCATTAGGTATAACAAATACACTCATTATGCATTTTATTCTCATTTAAGATAGTATACTATTAGAAATTAATATGATATTGTCCTGATTAGGCTAAAATTTAAATACAAGTTAATCGTAAACTTTATTAAATATTAATGATTATGAATAAATTTAATATGAATTGATAAATATATAAATATACCTACACCATTATACATATAAAAGTATCGAATCAACATCCATTAATAAATGTGTATTAGAAACGTAGATATAAATCAAATGCCTCATTTCTTTTTAAATTAACCATTGCGTATTATCCAGACAACGCCACCCTCCTCCGTACTTTAACATCTACCCACCCAACCGTCCTATAATTTTTTATCATTATTTTACAATTTTTAATTTTTTATAATTATTTTCTTATTTTACATATATTTTTGTAATTTTATTTACGCATGCGTTAAATTGTTTTTTAAGATCATTTAAGTACTAATTATATGTTAAAGAATATTTGAATTTTTTTGGAAAACCATGATTTAATGCTTCATAAATTAGTTTTTTAAAATTATTGTTAATTTGATGAGAAGAACATAAACACTTTATTCTATATAAATGATTAAGGAATATATTACGATATACAGAATTATGAAGACAAGATTTAAAATTAGTAAATGTATTAACTTTGAATTTAAATTCTTTACGTTTATCATATAGATCAGTTATTGTTTTGTTTTCTTTTATTGTAATTTTAAGATCTAAAAAGTTAATTGTATTGTTAGATAGGAGGTTTCCGTTAATTCTAAATTAGTAGGATAATCTACTGGAAATTGAGAAATATTAGTTTCATCCGTGACAATTAAAATTATGTCTTCAATATAACGATATAAATGTAGATTACTATTAGTAAAAGTACGTTCATAGTGATATAAGTATAAGTCTGATATTAAACTGGATGTACATCCACCTTGTGCATACCGACGTTCTGTAAATATATTGTGTTATCTTATAAAATATAATTATTATAGATAATGAAATTCGTTAAAGATTTAAAATAAGCTATATCTATATTAAAGGGTATGTCCAAGTTATGATGATATTTTATAAATAACGCATTTATAATATTATGTAGATTTAATATGTCTATATTATTAAAAACACCTTTGAAATCATATGTCGTTATATTATTTACACATTTAAGATTTTTCATAATATTGACCAGTTGATAGCTATTTTTTATACAATGTGTATTATCAGTGGTTGTTGTCAGTATATATATTTGATTGAGAATTTTTAATAGAAGTTTATTGGCTATTTTATTATATGTATTGCATTCAATAGTTACAGTCCTAAATTTAATTGGTTTCTTATGAAATTTGGGTGTATGAACTAAATAAGGATAATTAAAGTTAGTAGAGAAAATATTTAATAGTTTATAATAACTTTGAATTTTACGATTGTTTACTATTACATTTTCATTAGTTTTTTGAATATATTTATTAGAAGAAAAACAGGATGTAAGAAGTTGGTGATAATAAGATTTACATATGATTGCATAATTATTAGGAGATTTGTCTACATATGTAATAGCGTAGTTTTTTTTGTAATTTAGTAATTTGCTGGAAAAAAATCCGTCGTGTTAATAGTAACCAAATCGGAAATATTGTATTTTAAAGACTTAGTTAATTTTTCAATAGCTAGTATTTTCCATTGATTAAAATATTCAATAAGTTTATTGTATGAGATTGAAATTTTACAAATAAAAATATCTATATCATATCTATATAAACTGTTTTATAATAGATTTTACGTTAAATTTAGATGGAAGTCTATATTTAGTACCATAACCCATTGGTTTTTAGGTAGATTTTGTAAGAAATACTATCTATTGGGATCGTTCCTATGTTGGAATTTCTGAAACATTTTTGCAGATCTACACCGATCATGACCCCTAGAACCCAAAACCACCCTCAGTAAAAAACTTTATCTATCTCTCTATCTATCTATCTATCTATCTATCTATCTATCTATCTATCTATGTATCTATATATCTATATATATATATCACTTTCTTCTGGACACGATAACTTTCGTAATTCTGCACCAATCTCTTCCAAACTGATACATAAAATCAATGGCCATAAAATCTCGGTCAAGTTCGTTAATGGGCAAAATCGGACCAGGGGGTGGAAATAGGGAGGGGTTTTGTGAAAACAGAAAACCCCCCATAACTTCTTAATTTTCGTACACATCAAATCAGTTTAAAGTTTTTATTACTTCTAAATATAGGGTCAAAATTTATGTATCACATATTTTTGATAAAGTTAAAAATGGGCTCAAGGGGTGCAAAAAATAGGGTTTTTGGGAGAAAAAAAATCATAACTTCGTCAATTCTCAAGATATCAAATCCAATTAATTTTATTATAAATCTCCTTAACATTATCTACAACTTTTATATTCACAAGTTTTTGATACGACCAATTCGTACCGCAAAAAAATTAAAAACGAAAACAAAAAAGGGGTTTGAAGAAGAAAAAAATCCATAACTCCGTCAATTCAAAAGATATAAAATTCCCATGAATTTAACATATATCTTCTTAATATTGTCTACAACATCTATATAGGCAAGTTTTGGATAGGACCAATTCTTACAGCAAAACAAATTAAAAATACATAGCGGTTGACGAAAAAAAATCATCTTAGTAAGGGTGTATTCAAATCCAAACTGCTTATTTTCTGACTCATTTTACAATTCATTTTTGCTCTCAAAGGCTTCCAATTGGTACGTTTTCTTACTCAGAAACTATATAAACTACCGTAATGGTCGATTGTTTGATAGAGGCAGAATATATTTTTTAAAATGCTGTTAAATAGGGCACTTTGAACCGAATCTACCGAAGCGGATTGTGTTGGAAAAATCATTGTCACTCAAATCCAAACTGCTTATTTTCTGACTCATTTTTAAATTCATTTTTGCTTTCAAACGCATTTAATTGGTAGATTCGCTTATTCAGAAACTATATAATGTACTGTAATGATCGATTTTTGGATAGAGGCAGAATATATTTCAAAAAATGATGTCAAAGTGGGCATTTTGAACGGAATTCCCCGAAGCGATTGTGTTAGAAACATAAAATATTGTTCTTCTGAGAAAATAATTGTTTATATATCAAGTTTTAATTAATTGAACAAAAAATAAAAACACAGGTCGCTTATAAATCTCTTCAAAAATCACGTCAGCAAGTCTCATATTTTTTTTATATTAAAAATTAATCTGGAATTATGCCAGAAAATTTCGAGTTGTTGAGCATGGAAAAGTATTTTTTTGAATACCGCCCTAACATGATTCTTATAAAACCAACTATTATATAAAAATGAAATAAAAACTCGTCAAAAGCGGCCAGATAAAATTATTAAAGTGGATTTATCTCTAATCATGATTTAGTTTTTGTTTGTGAAATTAGTATATTTGACTTCGAAATCTACCTCTGCCTGTAGGCCGGGCCGGCAGGGATTTTTTCAATTTAAAATCATTAACAATATTAAGATTTCCGGTCATTATATGTCCATGATCATAATTTATGTATTTTTTTAGAGCGTTGTCATTACATTTACACGGAAAAGTACTTGCTACAGATGTATTTTTTGAAAATGTATTATAGTTAAAAACCTTTCTACAAATTGTATTCGGATATTTAAAAGTTTTTGATATTTGGAGATTATTAATAGGAAAATAACAGTTTTTATCATTAATTATAGCATTAATATTAATTTTATTAAATATTTGATTTGAAAAAGTTATTATCATTTGAGTATTCTGAGTGTTTTGATTATATATATATATATATATAAATATATATACATATATATATATTTTTTTTTTTTGTAAATTAATGTTGAAAAGATTAACTCTAGCCATAATGAGATAAAAAAATATATCAGAGAAATGTTTAGAAAAGATTTACTGATAAATACTTTTAAATGCTGTACAATCTGTTTCTTTTTAATAGCAGAAATGTATTTTGGAATTAATAACCAGTTATAATTCTTTAAATAGTTACTTTGAAGGAATAGTTACTTATTTGCTTAATGATATGTTTTTGGAATTTGCAACTACTAAAGAACACTTTCTTCACTTTTTTCGTGTTGTTTTACGATTTAAATTATGATTTAGAGTAAGATAAATTGGAGAATAATCAATAGTATTATTTATAGGTGAAAACACATTAACAGGTCTATTAAATATTTCACCATTAAGTCCATATGGATAAATGGTGTTGCAATATTTCATATATGATGACTCCATATAAAGACGTTCTGATTTATTTTTTAGAATTTGTAGGATTTCAGTTGTCTTATTTTTAAATTGAATTTCAGCTGTAGACTGTATAGTTTTTGCTTTGTGTTTGTTGGAGTCTGAACGATGTTGATTGATTCGTTTATGTATTGGACCTGATGTTTCACCTATATACTTCAAGTTACATAAGTTGCACTTTATACAATAAATTACATTAAAGGCTTTACAAAAATTTGAGAAATTAGAATCTGAAACAATTTGTGACTGAGAAGCATATGGACAAGTCTGGCATTGCATCTAGCATCTAAACACTTGCGAAAAATTAATGGAGGAGAGTATAAATGGTCAGTGGATGACGATCCAGGAACAACCCTATTATTGTTCCTGTACCGGGCACTACACTGCATAGATGCAGAATGTATCTTACCAGGATGATTTTTACTAAGAAGTGCTATTTTTTATAATTTTTTTTTTGATACATAGAAAATACAATAATTGCAAAAATTATATAAGTAAAATAAAATAAAAATCAATAATAAAAGAAATTTAGTAATCTTGATAAATGTAATTAATTTAATAATATTAAAATTAATAATAATTAATATTGAGTATGAAGTATAAATGAAAGTATATAAATGAAAGTATATACAATATGTAAAAATCAGATAAGCAGTGCTTAAAAACCTCCATTAATAAATCCATAAACATAATAATGATAACCCGCAGTACAAAAACTACAATAGCAAGAAACTAATGGACTTTTTAGTACAAAAAAGTCATAAATAACCAAGTCAATAATTGAGAACCACAAATGACTATAGCCTTGCAAAGACTGCCATAACATTATCCCAATGGACTTCTCAGTACATATTAATATAAATTATACATATTACTAAAGCATTATGAACATTTAAACTATTATTATAAATTATTTTTTGCTTCCCAATACTGATATATAAATAAAGAATAACTTTACACAAAAAATTATGAAAGCAATAGCCGAATAGTTAATTAAAACTATTGAATAGATATAGGACAATATCATGCAATAACAACAAGAAAATACATATAACATATATAACGAGATTGGTTAAATTCATTTATTGAATCTTTGCGATGATAACAATGCAAAATTTAATGGAATTTCCTATGAAGATGTATCAGATAACTACAGAGTAGAAATCAAATTGATAATACACAAAGATTATTCGCAATTGTAGCAGAGATCTAAGCGTATAATATTTAAAAGATTGCTAAAAATACTTAGCTACCATGATTATATATTTAAAAAATATATAAGATGCAATTATTAATAAGGAAATAGTTCAAAATGAATTGTTGATATTCAAAATGGGAAGATATCATAATATAAAAACATAATATATATATACACATATAAGAGTACCTATTTTGTTTGGATCTTGAAAAGATTTCAAATTTCAGGTGGCCTTACTGTGCTATCACCAGGATCTAAGAATAATATGTTTGTCTGTCTATCCGTTTTAAGTCCATTTTTAAATTTATTTCCTTTAACTGTCGTACAAATTGATCAATCGTCACTATTTTTTACTATTGTGTTAAAGTACACAGTACTACTCTAAGTTTTTAAAATAGTCGTCGAAGTGTCGCATGTCATAGTTTTATACAATGATATGCAAAAAATCTATATGCCATTGTCTGTTGCGCGATAAAATAAACCGTATTGGCAACAATAGGGTTGAAAAATGTTGATTTCAGTCTTTAATCGGGTCAAGAAGCTCAATTTTACACGAATCAAACATGACCAGCTTGCTAGGTTGGGTCAGGGGTCAGGTTGGCAATTATTGTTTTTGTTGCATGTCAGTATCGTGTTTGAGTAAATTAATATATATTGGCTTATCATCAGCTTCGGGGTGTGTTTTGACTCTTTCTGTCTAATAAAAGAGGACAAAGATAAAAGTATTGGATAGTGAGCGGCGTTTATAAAATAATTGGTGAATTAGGGCACTGCAAGAGTGAGAAGCTGTTAAAAGTGCGTGATAGAAACATCAATTGTCCATCTAACATTTAAAATGAATGAGATTACAGTCAAATGACTTCCAGACAGTTTTCTGTTTGAAAAAATCATACTCGCTAAAATACGTTAATTAGTGTGCAGCTTGATTATGAGAGATTAATCAGGAAATACAAAAACAGGTTTGCTAATCTTCCGTAACCATGACTACAGCCAAAGTTGGCGTGAAACACAGAATATGTCAGAGAGAATATGATTTAATGTGAATGTAGATGCCATTAAAGAGCTGTCATTTCACTAATGTCTGTAGATCCAATTACAGAAGATTACTTAGTAGGTTTAAAAGTCTCCAAGAAAGATACATTTGTATCTAAAAAGCAAGTGAATAGGAAGCATAAATGCGGAAATAAATGAGTTAAACAATTATGAAATTCTTAATCATTCTTAATTATTGAGGAATTGTAGCACAGATATGGGCATATTAGCGCTTATATAAAAGATTTGGACGATTCAGGTTTAATGACTACAATTATTGTTGTTATAAAACATTATTTGTTACAATACATGGATTTGGTGTGAATAGCGATTATGAAACATGCATCATACAATTGAGTAAAGTTAATCAAGTAAATAAATGTTTCTTGAACTTTACGTGAACTTTAAAAAGAATTTGCGGCGTTTTGTTATACCAAATTACCGACCCGAGCAGGATGCAATATGGATAAAAAGTTTAGCAACAAGAACTCAAAAGTAAGTAACAAATCCTCGTAGTTAATTTTATCTTTTGTTACATATTACTTGTCAATATTTTTTTTTATTTCTATACAAAAACAACATTTTTAAATCAAATTATACAAATTCAAAAAATTTTGTTTAAATAGACTTCCTCAAAACGAATTATACAAATAAAAAAACTTTATGTGAATAATTTTTTATATACAGTGGACTCTCTCTATCTGAACACTCTCTAATGTGAACACCCCGGTATTATGAACACATTCTGACGGTCCCGGCGAAACTCCATAGACTTAACATAACATGAACTCTCTGTATTCTGAACACTCTCTAATGTGAACACCCCACTATTATGAACACTACTTTTGATCCTCATTCTATTCCGCCTCTCTGTAAACTGAACGTGTGTTTGCAATCAGAATTCGAGGAATTCCTCCATCATGGAAATTCTGAGAAATTGTTGCAGAAGAATAAAAAAATTCAATAAACTCGATTTAAAAGTAAACAGACAAAAACATTGCTAGATTTTATGCATCTACTCGATACTGCAATTTGTTTGAATAATTGAGATAACATCTTCAGTTAACAAAACATATGTTGTAAAAAATAAATAAATTGAAAGAATTTTTTTTCAAACAGGTACATCTTTAAGTGTTCTACATCTAAACTAATTAGAACATTTTTATATTTTTAATAAACAAAAAAGTCCAGATATAAAACTGTTGCCATTTCATAAAAAGTAAATCATGTTAATCAGATAAATGAAATGAGCAAAACAATCAATTTTTATGCAAAAGGATACAAGAAAAAAGAATGTAAAAACCATGTCACGCGAGTGAACTCTCTCGAACTGAGATGAAAATAGAAGGATTATGCAACAGAAAGGCCCCACACCAGTGACAGATAAGAGTTAACAGATATTAGAGGTAGTGGCTAAAAAAAGATTATGGTTTATTTTCTGCACACCTATTTGGGCAGGATTATCGCTTCTATTTCTTTCTTCCTTTTGCTCGGCAATGGTAAATTTTTGTTCGCCGTTTATCTACAGATACAGGGAAAGAAGCATTGCACTTATGCAGCTATATTAGAAATAAATAGAAAAACGGAAAGAACTGAAGCTTCAGAAAAAATACAAAGTTGTTCAAAATTGAAATCAAACACAAGTCAAAGGAAAATTGCGTATGAGTTCGTAATTTCAGTAGGGCAAGCAACGCCATGAGCAAGAAAGAGAAAGAAATTTTAATCACTTTTGAACGAATCAAATGAACTTTCCTCAAATTGTAGAATTTTTAAAAAGAAAACAGGAAACAAAAACATAAACAATCGCGTCTGGAAGTTTTATGCCAAATGAGAAGGAAGAATCTTTTTGTACAAAACCCTTGCTGAAGCAGATTGGTCTGAATTTTACAGAAAAGGAGAAAATCACGAAATTTAAAGCATAAAAAGGATGGTTGACTCACTTCAAAAGTCGTCATATAGTATTCAAAATATTCACTGGTGAAGCTGCAGACGTACATATCGACACTGTGAAGGAAAGGAAAGAAATCTTCAGGATATAACGAAGGATTTCCACGCCGCTGACATTTTCAATGCCGACGAAACCGGACTGTTTTAGAGTAAAAAATAAAACCCTAACAGAAACAAGCGAGAAAGGCATGGGGGGGGGGAAATGGAAAGTCAAAAGAAAGACATGCCGTCATGCTCTGTGCCAGTTTTACTTGTGAGAAATTCAAACCACGTGTGATCGGAAAAAGTGAGAAACCACGATGTTTCTAAAATGTGAAAATCGCATCATCGCCTGTGCACTATAAATCAAATGGAAAAGCCATGATGACATTCACAATTTTCTCACAATGGTTGGAGGTCATTAACTGGATAATGAAGAGAGAAAGAAGAAAAAATACTCTTTTTGTGGATAATGGCAGATCACACACAAACATGCAGCTGAGTAACGTGAGCCTGAAGTTCCTAACCACCCAACTGTACTTCTATAATCCAACCACCGGAAAATGGAGTAATCAAGACCTTTAAAGCTCACTACCGAATCCATTTTCTGAAGGCAACCAAACTAAAGAAGAAGGTCAACGTCATGGATGATGTCCATTGGATATAAACAGCTTGGAATAAAATAACCCCCTATGCCTTCCAAAGCTGCTTCTACAAAATTGGCTTCCAATGTGAGAATGAACAATTAAGAATAGAGGAATAAGAAGTAACAGCTGTGAGTGACTTGGGGTCAATTCTCCAAATGGGCCATACTGAAATTCAACCTGGAGCTTATCTCGGAGCCGACGGAAGCCTTCCAGTTAGCGACAACAACATCGTTGAAGAGGAAGACGACAGTGAAGAAGAAACAAAAGCAGAAGAGACAGATGAAACAAGAAGTGCGATTACCTTCAAGCAATATGGCCAAGGGATTCAAGACCTATTGAACTATGCAGCTGAACATCATCCGAAAGTCTTTCCACTTTTAACCAACTGGCTAACATGTACACTGCACAAGCATACACATACACAATGCAAAAACAAACTAAAATTAGTCACTTTGTTAAATAATGTACCGATTTTGTTTTTAAGTAATATATTGTAGATATGTATGTTATGTAAAACTTTTTTAGTAAAAAAAGAGACGGTAGATTACAGGTTCGACTGAATTTAGTTTGACATTGCACTAGTCGCGAAATTTAAATTCAGCATGTCCATCTCGGTAACTGGTATGGCTATCTATTCTATACAGTATATAAACTCAATCATAGTAGTAGTAGTAATGCATTTATGCATTTTCCAGTCTCCCTCTATAATGAACACCCCATAATCTGAACAGTTTTGGTCGGTCCCATGCGTGTTCAGAATCCACTGTATTTTTAAAGTGCGCATTTCTCTTGAAGATGATTTTAAACAAAATGAAGCAGCTGACTTGAAAATTAATCAATTTTTTTTGTTTATAAAGTTAATTAGTGTGCAGCTTGATTATGAGAGATAAATCAGGAAATACAAAAACAGGTTTGCTAATCTTCCGTAACAATTTCTACAGCGAAGTTGGCGTGAAACACAGAATATGTCAGAGAGAATATGATTTAATGAGAACGTAGATGCCATTAAAGAGCTGTCAATTCGCTAATGTCTGTAGATCCATATACAGAAGATTACTTGTTAGGTTTAAAAGTCTCCAAGAAAGATACATTTGTATCTAAAAAGCAAGTGAATAGGAAGCATAAATGCGGAAATAAATGAGTTAGTCAATTATGAATTTCATAATCATTCTTAATTATTGAGGAATTGTAGCACAGATATGGGCACATTAGTGCTTTTTCAAAAAGACTGCGACGATTCAGTTTTAATGACTACAATCATTGTAGTTTTAAAACTTTATTTGTTACAATACACGGATTTGGTGTGAATTCCGATTATGAAAAATGCATCATACAATTGAGTAAAGTTAATCAAGTCAATAAATGTATTTGCGGCGTTTTGTTATACCAAATTACCGACCCGAGCAGGATGCCAATATGGATAAAAAGTTTAGCAACAAGAACTCAAAAGAAAGTAACAAATCCTCGTAGTTAATTTTATTTTTTGTTATATATTACTTGTCAATATTTTTTTATTTCTATACAAAAACAACATTTCAAATCAAATTATAAAAATTCCAAAAATTTTGCTTAAATAGACTTCCTCAAAACGAATTATACAAATTAAAACATTTTATTTGAATAATTTTTTATATATTTTTAAAGTGCGCATTTCTCTTGAAGATGATTTTAAACAAAATGAAGCAGCTGACTTGAAAATTAATCAATTTTTTTTTGTTTAAAAAGTTAATTAGTGTGCAGCTTGATTATGAGAGATTAATCAGGAAATACAAAAACAGGTTTGCCAATCTTTCGTAACCATGTCCACAGCCGAAGTTGGCGTGAAACACAGAATATGTCAGAGAGAATATGATTTAATGAGAAAGTAGATGCCATTAAAGGGCTGTCAATTCGCTAATGTCTGTAGATCCAAATACAGAAGATTACTTGGTAGGTTTAAAAGTCTCCAAGAAAGATACATTTGTATCTAAAAAGCAAGTGAATAGGAAGCATAAATGCGAAAATAAATGAGTTAGTCAATTATGAATTTCTTAATCATTCTTAATTATTGAGGAATTGTAGCACAGATATGGGCATATTAGTGCTTTTTCAAAAAGACTGCGACGATTCAGGTTTAATGACTACAATTATTGTAGTTTTAAAATTTTATTTGTTACAATACACGGATTTGGTGTGAATTCCGATTATGAAAAATGCATCATACAATTGAGTAAAGTTAATCAAGTAAATAAATGTTTCTTGAACTTCACGTGAACTTTAAAAAGAATTTGCGGCGTTTTGTTATACCAAATTACCGACCCGAGCAGGATGCCAATATGGATAAAAAGTTTAGCAACAAGAACTCAAAAGAAAGTAACAAATCCTCGTAGTTAATTTTATTTTTTGTGATATATTACTTGTCAATATTTTTTTTATTTCTATACAAAAACAACATTTCAAATCAAATTATACAAATTCAAAAAAGTTTGTTTAAATTGACTTCCTCAAAACGAATTATACAAATTAAAAACATTTATGTGAATAATTTTTTATATGTTTTTAAAGTGCGCATTTCTCTTGATGATGATTTTAAACAAAATGAAGCAGCTGACTTGAAAATTAATCAATTTTTTTTTTGTTTATAAAGTTAAATAGTGTGCAGCTTGATTATGAGAGATTAATCAGGAAATACAAAAACAGGTTTGCTAATCTTCCGTAACCATGACTACAGCCAAAGTTGGCGTGAAACACAGAATATGTCAGAGAGAATATGATTTAATGTGAATGTAGATGCCATTAAAGAGCTGTCATTTCACTAATGTCTGTAGATCCAATTACAGAAGATTACTTGTTAGGTTTAAAAGTCTCCAAGAAAGATACATTTGTATCTAAAAAGCAAGTGAATAGGAAGCATAAATGCGGAAATAAATGAGTTAGTCAATTATGAATTTCTTAATCATTCTTAATTATTGAGGAATTGTAGCACAGATATGGGCATATTAGTGCTTTTTCAAAAAGACTGGGACGATTCAGTTTTAATGACTACAATTATTGTAGTTTTAAAACTTTATTTGTTACAATACACGGATTTGGTGTGAATTCCGATTATGAAAAATGCATCATACAATTGAGTAAAGTTAATCAAGTCAATAAATGTTTCTTGAACTTCACGTGAACTTTAAAAAGTATTTGCGGCGTTTTGTTATACCAAATTACCGACCCGAGCAGGATGCTAATATGGATAAAAAGTTTAGCAACAAGAACTCAAAAGAAAGTAACAAATCCTCGTAGTTAATTTTATTTTTTGTTATATATTACTTGTCAATATTTTTTTATTTCTATACAAAAACAACATTTCAAATCAAATTATAAAAATTCCAAAAATTTTGCTTAAATAGACTTCCTCAAAACGAATTATACAAATTAAAACATTTTATTTGAATAATTTTTTATATATTTTTAAAGTGCGCATTTCTCTTGAAGATGATTTTAAACAAAATGAAGCAGCTGACTTGAAAATTAATCAATTTTTTTTGTTTAAAAAGTTAATTAGTGTGCAGCTTGATTATGAGAGATTAATCAGGAAATACAAAAACAGGTTTGCCAATCTTTCGTAACCATGTCCAAAGCCGAAGTTGGCGTGAAACACAGAATATGTCAGAGAGAATATGATTTAATGAGAAAGTAGATGCCATTAACTCTCTAAAGACCAGAGAGCAAATTTCCCTTATGCCTCAAAAGACCAGAGAAGCGGCCCACAGCCTTCGAAAATTTCGCCCCCATCTCATCTGTCTAGCGTAAATCAGTGGGTGGGATTTCTGTTCAGAAGTTCACCGCCTGTGTTGAGAGGGAAAATGCGACAGGATTTTTTATCGGGGTTGTGGGCAAAGGGAAAAAATATCCATCACGGTTATCAAAGGAAGTAATAGTTAATTGATGATGCTTTAGTCTGACCCTTCTCAGCAGTGCTCAAGTAATTAAATGATAAATTTAAATAAATGATAAAAACATCTAAAATTGTATTGTCTGTGGCAGATTCCTTTCGATTCTTTTAAAAAGAAGTGTTTTTGTTCATCAGAAATAATGACAACTTGCTACATGGCAATTAGATGTGTTAAATTTAGGCTGCATGAAACCAATGTAAAAAAAAAAAAAAAAAAAAAAAAAAAAACTATGTAAAAAAAGAAAGAAAGAAAGGAATGAAAATTGGAAATAAATTTTATTTCTTTCTACATTTAGAAAATATTTATAATATTAATTTTAAACATGGAATCGTATTGCACTGAATGTAATTTAGACAAAAATTGCGAAATTTACCTTGCAATCTTTACAATTGATACATTTACTTTGCAGTTTTCGCAATAAAAATGCACATTTTTAATAATGCTATTTTCATTCGCGAAAGTTTTTGCCTTTTAGAAATTCACTCACTAATTTTTGAGCCGATTTAATATATTTTGTATCTTTATTGATTGGTCGCATTTGTAAAATAATATTTCTCTATTACCAAGTACGCTTTGTTTTAAAAATCATGAAAATTTTATTCGAGTAAGTATGCACTTTTACGACGATTAATTAGCATTATATTCATATTAAAAGTACGTTTCCTTTTTTTCCCTCACAAAATGGCATGAATAAATATTTAATAATCATTATTATTTCCTCTCGCCCTTAAAAAATAAAATGAAACTGTTGCAACCATTTCAGTTTATTAAGAAAATATCATTAATAAAATTTTTGAACTCATATGTAATGTTGAAAATAACTTTTTAAATTTGTAGAGCTATTTTGAGATAGCTGTTCTGTTGCAAATAAATAATGTTTGTTTAGAATCACAATTCATGCTATTTTCCAATCAAGGTATAAAGGAGTGCATCTATAGGAAATACATACCTAAACTCAGATTATACTATATGTATGCTTAATGATGCTATATTAAACATGATTATTTATGACTATTTAGCCCATTATTAGTGCTATATTACGCATGATTATTTATGATTATTTAGCATATCATTTATGTTATATTAATTTATACATAAAATTATGTTTTCAGGGTTTAATTTTGTAAGGTGTAATTCACACAAAAACAACTTTATGTGAAAAAGTGCATGGTTCAAATATTTTTTGGCTCTTCAATCCAAGAACATATACACTGCAAAGATGATTTTGAAATGTGTGAGATGGTGAGATCAAAATATTTTGATGCTTAAATTATTGAATCCAGATGATACACATGATTAAAAAATGACAAATTAAGGAAAATATTTCTTTAAAGGCATTTTTTAAATCAAGAATTTTAATAAATTTAAACACTTTATTATTGTTAAGACATTAAAAATATAACTTCATTGTATCTCTTATCTCATATAAAAGCTTTGCTTAATTTTGTTTTTGTTTTTTATCTTGTGATGCAGCGCGAACCGTCATCTGAAGGAACCTTTAACTTCATGTATCTCAGAATGAATTTTTTCATGATTTGCCAACTTTGAAACATATATCTAAAATGTCTTATAAAATATTCAATAGAGTTTCTGTATTATATTTCTAATAAATTGTCTTCAGGATTTATTATTTTGAGTGAGAATTGCGAAAATATGCTAATTTATGCAAAATTTACGCGTGAAAAAAACTTTATTTTTTTCACTTTAAAATTTATTATGAACTTTATAAGTATTATTTTTAAGACTTCTGACCACAAGTTAAAACTACACATTATCTGTATACAACAGGGCAAAAATTATGCAAATCAGGCAAGTAGTTCAAGAGTTATATATAAAAAAAATTAAACATGTTTAAATTCTTAAATTTAAATTTTTTTAATTTTTTAAAGTTTTCAGTATTTCTTACATGCAATAAATTCCTTACATAAACACATATTTCACACACACACACACACAAAAAAAAAAAGGAAAAAAAAAAAGATATTCAAAAATATCAGGTGCATTCTCACAATCTTTTGACTTTCATGTCCCTGAATAATAATTTTTATTTTAATACACTTTTTTGGTTTTTTTTTTTAATTTCATATACTGGAGAACATCCCATTGCATAATTGCATAACAATATTAGCGAGATAAATAAGTTTTGGACGATGTTGGAGGTCCAAATACCAGGAAAACTCTACACCGTCCTATGTCCCTGATGCTGATTTTTAAGTTTGGAGCTGTCTGTATAAAATTGTTTCAATAAAAGTAATTCAATGTAACTTTTTTCCGAAACTGGGATAATTGTTTTATATAAATATGTAACAAAAAATTAACCTGCACACATTTTTACGGTTGATATTATTTTTTGAACTCTGTCCCTGGGTTTTTCATCCTTATCGTCCCTCTTGCTAAACTTATACAGAAAATCACTTCAGATGCAGCCACATACTTTTTTTCAAGTTTTTCTCATGCAGAAGTACGATAGAGAAAGAGTGTCTAAAATTATTTGATAGGAAATTTACTGCAGAATTTAAATCAACATTTAAATATCAATTTCAAGATCGTGGCTTTATTGGTAGTCTTACCGTCCCAAAGGTTTATTCCTGCACTTTTCGAGGTAAATAAATAATAAAAAAAATTAATTTAATCCAACAACAATTAACAACTGTTTCTAAACATCAATGAACATTGTGGCTATCACTTAGTTTTAACATGATTTGTCTAAAAATAGGTGGCAATTTCCCTTACCGTTCCATCCTTGTCGTTCCCTTTTTTCACATTTCGTCCCTTTTTTCCTATACCGTCCCTTTTTTTTACCTTACCGTCCCTTCTTTAACACCCCTTTAAGACAATGTTATGCAAAAATTCTGCAATTAAAAGCACTACTACATTTTTATTATTTCTTATTTGAATGTCCTGTGGGTACTATGCAAATTCATTATAAGTCAAAATTTAGAAGAAAATAAAACGTTATAGTGGTAAAATGGTAAGGAAAATGAAACTCGCAAGTTTAACTTAAACCTCAGTTAAATAAAATATTTTTCACTGCTGACCATTTTTTCTTTATTTTGAATCATTAAGGCATTCGTCTATCTGATTAAAATGTTATTTAAGGAAGTTTAATTTCACCAGATTTTTTTTTGTTCCCCGAAAGTCAAAAGATTGTGAGAATGCCCCATCTACACATAAAGAAACAGAATTTTGTGCCCCGCATTCCTTAGTCTTATTAGCATGCCAAGTAGACATAAAATTCAACTGTTTTCAACTTTCAGGTATACTAAAATATCAAAGGAAGACAAAAGTCTTCCTTTTAAATGCCATTTTGTTATTAACCACAAACGGTTGCAGAAGAAAGAGTGATAATTGTAGTTGCAGAAGGAGCACTTTTTTGCCTTAACTTAGCCTTATGATATCCAGTTGCTCCTTAAAAGCTCTGAATGCTGTTTTAATTTAATTTTATTGATTTTTTTTTTTTTCAAGCAGTTTAAATCTTTAGAATGTATTATCTTTTGGTTCCGACATATTTTAAAGACAGATTTCTTAAACATCCTTGTATTATTTATTTATTTTATTTATTATTATGAAAAAAAAAAGTTAGAATATGTTATCACATAGTGGCTGGTTAATTCTGTTTTGTAATTCAATGTCGTCATAGGATTAAAAAGTCAAATAAATTTTATTGTGTCATTAGGTAAATAATTCCCTTATAAGATAAGCTCTGATAAGATGAGAGGAAATTTTTTTAACGATGAGATTTTTAGGGTTAAGTAATTTAAACTGCATTTAAAAAAATAAAAATATTCCAAATTTCTCAAAATTATTGTGAAATACACACCTTGCACTTATTAAAAGAAGTTTTGTATTTTCTTGGAGAGGAAACTCTTTTTTAAAAAATCATAATCCAGAAAACAATAGTAATATCTTTGTAATCATTAAATTGTCAAATGCAAGAGTTTAAAATTATTGTCTTTTATTTCAAAATGGTAGTGGTGAAACAATTAAAAGAAAATTAAAAATTCATCTAATAATAGTCTATGTTTTATCCATGGATATGCTTTCACGTCAAAGATACAGCTTAACAACAGCTTCATTTAAAGTAGGCATTTGTCTCAGACTTTTATTTCAGTATACAGTTTTTTTTAATTTTGTTATTCATATTAGTTAGAAGGATGCAAAAAGAAAAAAAATAAAGCAAGCCTATTTTTATTTGAATGACTGATTTCTTCTAATAGAAAAAATAATGCTTCATTGGGGTTTTTGTGTGCGTAATATTACAAATATATATATATATATTCTCATTCCTTCCAAATTATCAAATTTTTTTTTCTTTTGAAAAAGAATTGCAGTAACATTTATTAAAAATAACGTCTAACTTTTAGCTTCTGTAATGCATTTATTTAAACACATTGACAGTATTCACGTAGCAGCTCACACATATCAACTTTAGTTATCAATTTATAAATTCAAAAAAAAAAAAAAAAAGGAAGAAAAAAGAAAAAAAAAGAAACATATTTCTGATATATTTTTTTTCAAATAAATTTATGAAAGACTTGAGATTTTTAACCGTGTGACATGTTGACGCAGCATAAATGTTATATTATAATATTATACAAGTATTATAATGCGTTTAAATTTGTATTTGACTTTGGCAGAAAATTAACAGATTAAACGATAAACATTATTTCTGGTTTTGCGAGAAAATTTTTGTTAACCAGTCAAGCGCACATCCATGGGTGTCATGGAGTATCATGACGCCCATCTAAACGAAGAAAGATACAAAAATACATTTAAAAAAATTATGTGAAGTTAGTTTAAAGACAATCTCGCTCAACACCGCAAATTTTTCTGACGCACAGAATGTAATTAAAATGGAAATATATAAAACTCGTTCTTTAATCGTCAGCAATCGATCAGCGTTTTTCACTTTTTTTATATATTTTATGCAGCTTCAATTATAACTAATTGCTCCCTTTTAATAATCTTTTCGTGACTGTAGAGTCGCAAAAATCAAACAAAACAGCTAGCTTTTTTGAAACTTATTTGAAAGATCTTGCAATCTTGAAACTTTATTCGATTTCTTAGTATCTGAATATAACTTATGAATTTTATACATTTACGAATATATCTCCAAATGTTATGAATTTACGAATATACCTGAAAATTTTATGCATTTACGAATGAAAATATAACTTTGTTATGTGTCATGAAACAGAGAATTTAGAATTGTAGCAAGCATAAGCTATAAGAATTTATATTATAGTTATGAGCCCCTCACTTTCCGACAAATAGACATGACCCCCACCCCCTGCTCTTTTTTAATAGAAAATTGGATTCGTCCTTGTAACGAGTACTGCAAGAACACTGTATTCGAGAAAAACTAAGGAATTCCATTCTGTGATGCGCACTGTATGGGGTCCAATCGGCCGTCTTCAAAAAGATTTTTGATAAAAGAGAAGAAAGTGAAAACAAATAGTTACTTCGCTTCGAGCCTTTCTCCTTACAAAGCGTGGGAAAAAATGTCACACGGCTTAGATTTTGTTTGAATAGTGATTCACTAAAAAAAAGGAAAAAAAAAACATTTTTTTCATTTTTCTTAAATTTTATGAATGAATAATTTCAAGATTGATAACTTTTAAGAGAATTCGAATTCATAAATTGTCGAACAATTTATATAATATTTTTGCATGAACATTTTATGAAAAATTAACAATATTACATTTTAAAAATAAATTGATGTTTCTTTATTGATATACTTTATCTGTAAACAAAATGTAGAATGTGATCGAACTAACTTTTATAAAATTTATTTGGATTTATTTATTTGTTATACAAGGGGAGTCTGCTCCATAAGATATCGCTTATTCACATCCAGATTAGACAATCCTATTCCTTTGGGTCAATGCTATAAGAAATGAATGTGTTGAGGGGGGAAAAAACCTTCAGTACCGCGCTATTGAAAAACACTGCAATTAGATGTTTATGCTTATATTATATTTTACCTCTAGTTTTAGATATTTTCAGGAAGTGGTATAGGATATACATGAATTCTTTTAATGCAACTTCATACATATTGTTCCATATTATTTATAAAATGAAAGTTGTTTATTTTAAGTAATAAGCATATATAAATTTTGTAATATGTATTTATCGAATAATAATTTGTACAAACAAAACCTAAACTATTTTTCTATTATTACTAACTATTTTATTTAGTATTAGATGGAAAAATTTAGCAGATATTCTTATTCAGATGATAGTAATTTGAAAAACGTTTTCCTTTTTACTTATAAAAGCAAGACTTCTAAAAGAAATTTTTATCGAAATAAAAATTTCGAAACTATTTTAGAGATACAACTGCAGGAAGATGGTCATCAGTGAGCAATTGAAGATTTGATAAATTTATTGCTAAATGAAAAACACTATTGATTAAAACGCATTTAAATAATAATTTTTACATAATTTTACATATAAACTGGACTTTGTAGATTTGACAGAAAGATCAGCTTTGTTGAACGTAATTTTTTTCTTTTTCTTTTATTATCATTATAAGATAACAAAAGAAATTACACTTTTGTTATTTTTTAGAGTTATTTTCATGTACTCACATGCACAGATGCAATTTGAATATGGTAGACTCACTTATTTATTGTACATTTGTCTTACTTCTATTTATTCCTGTGTGTTTTTCGTTTATAAATACTTATTTACATGATTGCACTAATTTAGAGCTTACATAAATTATAGATTTTACACAATTAGTTTTTTTTTTTTTTTTTCAATAACAGTTATTATAACATATTTATTTTCCTGGTAAATATTTCTGCAGTCTTGAACACCATAAAATTGTTTACGCATTGTAATAAATTTATCAGGCATTATAATAAAGTGACGAAATTCTGATACAGTGCAAAATATTCATGATTTTACAAAGAAAAAAAAAAAAAACTTTTTACATGCTTACATCAAGATTAAATGGTATATACCCCCCCCCCTTTTTTTTATGACGTCTACTTGCATCTAAAAAAGCTCTCAGTATAAAACGCTAATATATTTTAAGTATCTTAATGCAAGAATATATTAAAGCCACATAATTTCAATGAATGGTCACATAATTTTATAAGAAACAGTAATAGTTTTTATAAGAAAGTTTGCCCGGCATTGTAAAATTTATTGAAAAGTTATTGCAGTCTATAAAAACAGTTATTTTAGCAGTTAAAGTAGTGTTGTTTAAGATAATATTTAAACGACAAATATTCTTAATCAAAATAAGAATCACTAATAATAATCATCTGCATCTTCCTGAAGTTAAAAACAAATGTTTTTTAGAATTAATGCAAGCATGTTAAAGCCATGCATAAACACAGATAATAAAAATTATTATTCTCGAGGCAAAAGGCCTTTCTTTTTCTTAAAATGGCATAAATTATAATGAATAATTTTTGCCTTATTTAAAAATTAATTATTATTTATCTATATATATATATCAGGTGTCGATTCAGGTAAATTTTGGGGTCTCTTTACAGACCCTTCAAACGCATACAAAAAAAAAACACAATAATAATAATAATAATAATAATAATAATAATAATAATAGTAATAAAGCCCATCACAAAATTACTTTTAATAAAATAGTTTCCCTCACAAAATTCCTTTTTTATAAAATAGGTCGATTCACAAAAATTCAGTTCTATAAAACCACACTCTTCATTAATTATTTTCATTTTATTAGGTTTTGCAAACAAAACAAGTTGTTCAAATTTGACATTTGGATGGCTTGATTTCATCTTTCATTGCAATTTTTTTTTTTTTTTTTTTTTTTTTTTTACAAAATTATATTACATTTTACAAAAATAACTTTTATTCTTCACAATATGGATAAAGAAACGAAAAAAAATGCATCGACTTATATATACATGTATATTATTTTAAAAAAACTTAAGAAACATTAAATCGTAAGATATAATTTCTCATTTCATGAAAAAATATCTTTATATATATATATATAACGGGTAATTTTCGTTAAATGACTGTAACAATTTTTAGTTTAAAAAAAGCTCTTTTAATGGAAAAATCTCTTTACACGTTTAGAGAATTTCCTAAAATAAAACTTTTTTATTAATAAATTTATATCGTTTTATACATTTAAAAAACATGTATTAACTATATTAATCCATACAGACTTTTTAATATAATAAATACATATAGATTTTTTTTTAATCTAATAAATACATATAGATTTTTTAATCTAATAAATACATACAGATTTTTTAATCTAATAAATACACACATTATATTAATTTTAGAAAGCTCAACTAATTAAGAAATCAGCGTATATTTAATAGTTTGTTATGCTTTACAATATTCAGCTAATGAAAGTTTTCCATTGAAAAAATCCCTGCAAAACTACCGCTTTTAGGGAAAGTCAACGTGAAAGAAGGACTGATTCTTATCGAAATAGAAAGTAGGAACCACCTGACAACCAAACAATTGGCAAATTGATTGGAGTAGCTACCACCCTTCTGGTAAGTGGGGGTAGGAATGACTTTCCATTTTCGGCCGGCGGCTTCGGTCGTCTGCTTGGCCGGCCGTTTCGGCCGTTCTGGTCGCCAGAAGGTTAAAGGGCTGTCAATTCTCTAATGTCTGTAGATACAAATACAGAAGATTACTTGGTAGGTTTAAAAGTCTCCAAGAAAGATACATTTGTATCTAAAAAGCAAGTGAATAGGAAGCATAAATGCGAAAATAAATGAGTTAGTCAATTATGAATTTCTTAATCATTCTTAATTATTGAGGAATTGTAGCACAGATATGGGCATATTAGTGCTTTTTCAAAAAGACTGCGACGATTCAGGTTTAATGACTACAATTATTGTAGTTTTAAAATTTTATTTGTCACAATACACGGATTTGGTGTGAATTCCGATTATGAAAAATGCATCATACAATTGAGTAAAGTTAATCAAGTAAATAAATGTTTCTTGAACTTCACGCGAACTTTAAAAAGAATTTGCGGCTTTTTGTTATACCAAATTACCGATCCGAGCAGGATGCCAATATGGATAAAAAGTTTAGCAACAAGAACTCAAAAGAAAGTAACAAATCCTCGTAGTTAATTTTATTTTTTGTGATATATTACTTGTCAATATTTTTTTTATTTCTATACAAAAACAACATTTCAAAACAAATTATACAAATTCAAAAAAGTTTGTTTTAATAGACTTCCTCAAAACGAATTATACAAATTAAAAAAATTTATGTGAATAATTTTTTATATGTTTTTAAAGTGCGCATTTCTCTTGATGATGATTTTAAACAAAATGAAGCAGCTGACTTGAAAATTAATCAATTTTTTTTTGTTTATAAAGTTAAACAGTGTGCAGCTTGATTATGAGAGATTAATCAGGAAATACAAAAACAGGTTTGCTAATCTTCCGGAACCATGTCTACAGCCGAAGTTGGCGTGAAACACAGAATATGTCAGAGAGAATATGATTTAATGAGAATGTAGATGCCATTAAAGAGCTGTCAATTCGCTAATGTCTGTAGATCCAAATACAGAATATTACTTGGTAGGTTTAAAAGTCTCCAAGAAAGATACATTTGTATCTAAAAAGCAAGTGAATAGGAAGCATAAATGCGGAAATAAATGAGTTAGTCACTTATGAATTTCTTAATCATTCTTAATTATTGAGGAATTGTAGCACATATATGGGCATATTAGTGCTTTTTCAAAAAGACTAGGACGATTCAGGTTTAATGACTACAATTATTGTAGTTTTAAAACTTTATTTGTTACAATACTCGGATTTGGTGTGAATTCCGATTATAAAAAATGAATCACACAATTGAGTAAAGTTAATCAAGTCAATAAATGTTTCTTGAACTTCACGTGAACTATAAAAAGAATTTGCGGGGAGTAAAGTTAATCAAGTAAATAAATGTTTCTTGAACTTCACGTGTACTTTAAAAAGAATTTGCGGCGTTTTGTTGTACCAAATTACCGACCCGAGCAGGATGCCAATATGGATAAAAAGTTTAGCAACAAGAACTCAAAAGAAAGTAACAAATCCTCGTAGTTAATTTTATTTTTTGTTATATATTACTTGTCAATATTTTTTTATTTCTATACAAAAACAACATTTCAAATCAAATTATACAAATTCAAAAAATTTTGTTTAAATAGACTTCCTCAAAACGAATTATACAAATTAAAACATTTTATGTGAATAATTTTTTATATATTTTTAAAGTGCGCATTTCTCTTGAAGATGATTTTAAACAAAATGAAGCAGCTGACTTGAAAATTAATCAATTTTTTTTGTCTATAAAGTAAATATTTTAAGCGTGGTTATTAGAAACGTTCACTTAATTAAGTTCTATAATTAAGTTTGTTTGGAATTATGTGAGGATGACATCTTTTATTTGAGAGTTTATAGATTATTTCCTTCTTTTTATTTTTGAATAATTTAATGGCTGCTTGGTATTTAATTAGATTTATTGGCGTTTTAAATTCTATTCTATTAGATGAAAAATTACTTGATATTATAGTTATTTGGAAGTAATTTAGCTTGCGCTAAAATGGGTTCTTTATTTTCAAGGTTCTCTAATTTCATACAGACTGTAAGGTGGTTATTAAATTAGGGATAAGTGGTTTGCAATTTGAGGTGATTTAAGATTTTGCATTCAAATGGTTCTTCTTGATAAAATGAAAGGTTATAAATAGAAGGTACTTCTATTACCAAAAGCATACATGTATGCTGTTAATAAGTAAGTCTCTATTATAATGCTTAAAATTTACGTTATTAATGTTTATGAATATTTTAGAATTTCTTTTGATAAAATGATTAATTTTATGTTTCAAGGATTCTGCTCCTCGAATTTCATTTAATTTGTGCTAGGCTTACAGTTTATTCCGACAAAAACTACACTTTTAAGACTAGTTACATGCACCGCAAAAAATCACCGGAGATTTTCTAGTTTAAAACTTTTGTCAAATATCTAGAGGTATTCTCAAAGAATTCTTATTGGACTTCAAGAAATTAAAGCTAATGGTTGACTTTATATTTACAGGGAATGTTTGATAACGATGGTAATTAGGGGACAGACAATAAATTACAGAGAACAATAATATTCGGGATTACCCTGTAAAATAAAATGATCGAAATCATCTGTAGCTGCAGAACATGGCTATGTGGCTAATGTATAACATTTGAGTCTGCTAGTGTAAGCATAGTACGGATATTCATGGAGATAAAAATGTTCCTTTAAAAAATTCATGAACATGTCCCGTGTTTTTTATTTATAGCATGCTGTGTATTAAACCAAATTTAATGCCACTTTCAGAAAACTTGGTAAAGAACAGGGACAGTAAAAACAACATAGTGCAATTAGAACACAACTATGTTAAATACTGGATGAGATATGATCCTTTATATGAAATTATTTTTAACTTCGCATGCGCGATCGATACCAAAGATTTTATATCGATCGATACCAAAGATTGGATAGTTATCTATATAGAGAAACTTCTATAAAAAAGACTAGTCTAATATCAGGAAAATTCAGAAATGTATCGACTATAAAGTAAACTGATTTTTAATCACTTTCTCGCTTTTGTCTATGTGAACATTTGATGCTAATTTCATTGGGATTCGTTTCAAATTTTAGAAAGAGTAGTTGTGAAAGCAGAGAAATGTAATTTAATATAATAGAAGTGCACTTCACTGTGCTGGGTTTCATGTTCTAGGAAGAGTGGTTGTGAAATGCAAAAAGGCAGGCCGATTTTAGTATAATTATTTAATTTCAAAAGTACATATATGCCTTTTTTAGGTGTGATCATAATTATATAAATACGTAGCACGTATCTGGCACGTCGTAGCACGTCGTCTGGTCCGCACATAAAAGCAAAAACCAGCCAACAAAATGATTTGAAATTTAATATAATCGTTGTAGAATTTTGTCGAATCATCTCAAATTTTATGAAAATCGAATCAAAACTAAACTAGTATGTTGGGGCCATCACAAAACTTTCTTCTATATAAATCACGTCAATTAAATCATTTAAATAGTATAAGAAATTACATCAATTTAAAACCAATTCGTATCAAAGTATACCTGAATTCAAAGTTTGATGAAAATTCGTGCATTAGTTATTGAAATAGAGCTGTAGGGGAAATTCTGAAAAATTCAGCATAGCAGCGCCACCTGTTGGGCGATTTGCACCAAAACACAAACAGCATTAATTCATATTAAGGTATACCGGAATCTGAAGTTTGATGAAAATTGGTACATTAGTTCTGGAGCTACAGCTATTGTGGAAATGACAAAAATGCAGCACAGCAGCGCCACCTGTTGAGCGATTTATACGAAAAGGTATAAAACATCATTTCATGTCAAGGACTAACTGAATCTAAAGTTTGATGAAAATCCGTGCATTAGTTCTGGACATTGAGCTATTGTGGAAATCGTGAAAAATGCTGCATAGCAGCGCCACCTGTTGAGCGATATACACCAAAACATAAACAGCACTAATTCATATCCAGGTATACCTGAATCTGAAGTTTCATGAAAATCCAAGTATTAGTTCTTGAGATAGAGCTATTGCGGAAATCTCAAAAAATGCAGCATAGCAGCGCCACCTGTTGAGCGATTTACACCACAAGAGGCAAAACGTCAATTCATGTCAAGCACTAACTGAATCTGAAGTTTGATGAAAATCTGTGCATTATGCTATTACGAAAATCGTGTAAATGCTTCAAAATGCAGCATAGCAGCATCGCCCATCTGTTGGGCGATTTGCACCAAAACGTTACCAGCACCAATTCATATCAAGGATTAACGGAATCTGAAGTTTTATAAAAATCCGTGCATTAGTTCTTGAGATAGAGCTTTTGCGGAAATCCTGAAAAATGCTACATAGCATCGCCACCTGCCGGGCGATTTACACCAAACACTAATCAGCACCAATCTATATAAGGGACTACCTGAATATAACTTTTTATTAAATTCCGTGCATTAGTTCTTGAGATAGAGCGCCCACAAAATTTGTGTCACATACAAACAGACAGACGGACGGACAGACAGACAGACAGACAGGCAGACAGACATTTTGTAAAAACATGTTTTTTGGAATCTCTGACCCCTAAAACGTATAAATCCGTCGAAAACTGGAATTTGAAAATTTTCATGAAACCAATACTTTCTTCTTGTCAAGATAGAAGAAAGTAAAAAGATAGCAATAAAAGTTTTCTGCATTATATTAAATACTATCATACGTAATTAATTAAATGATAATCCATGATACCTAATGATTCTAGGTTACCATGCTGATTACGTCATATTTAGATGGAGTCATGTTATTTCCGTATTTCTGAATTGAATATATGAGAGGTTCACAACCATAGTAGACCAAGTCCATTTAGAAAAAAAAAAAATGAGATAGTCCATTTAGAAGGTGCATAAAGTCAGTTTTATCTACTCCCACAGTGAAAATGTTTTCACATACTTTCTCATATTATATGTCATCTGTTTATAGACTTTGATTCACTGTGGGAATGAATAAAACAGATTTTATACACCTTCTAAATGGACTATATCATTTTTTTTTCAAAATGGACTTGGTCTACAGCTCATCTTCAAAATATTAGAATAATTACTCTTTTTTTTTTACAAATTTAAAATATCGTTTGGTAATTTGATGTCTTTTAATGCAAATATGCAAACGATATTTTTATTAACAACTTATTAGTGATTAATCTTATTTATTATTTTAAATTTAATATCATTTTTGAAAAGATTAATTGAAAAAAAAATTATTTTGAATAGTCAAAATATTAGAATATTCAATCAAGTGGTTCAAAATATTAGAATATTTCACATTAATTCTCCTTTAATTATCACCAATTTATAACTGGCGGCATCATTGATTAAATTCAGACGATTTTATTTAAAATCAGTATTCTTTTTGCAGTTTGTTTGCCTTTTTCTCTTCAAATGGGTCGTGTGAGTACTATTCTTGAATCTATTAAACTTCGTATGGTTGATTTGTATCGGTACGGTAAAAATAAGTGTTATATAACGAATTATTTACATTGTTCGCAATCAAGCATTAGTAAAATACTAACAACATTTTCAAAAAATGGAAAATTTCAAAATAATTGCCGAAATGGCGACCGAAAACCAAAAATATCTGATAGATCTGACAGGAAACTGAAGCATATAGTTAAGAAAAACTGTTCTAAAAGTGTGCGATTCTTGCACCGAAAATGGAAAGAAGAAGGAGTTGAAGTTTCTATATCGAGAACATTAATACGTCTCCGTAAATTCAAGTTTGAATCTTGTTTATCGAAAACAAAACCTCTCATGAATGCAAAACAAAGTCATATAAGTTTGAATTGGTGTAAATCAAGACGTTTATGGAGCAAAGAAGATTAGAAAAATGTATTATTTAGTGATGAAAGTATGTTTTATGTTTCATATGGCAATAAAGTTATTCGAATTTAGAGAATGCCTTAAACTTTCCGTAAAATTTGTTGCTAGTGTCATGGTTTGGGGTTGATTCAGTGCAGAAAGATCTGGAAAGTTATGTATCTTCTACAAAAAGGTTAACATCAGATATATCAAAAAATTTTGGAATATTACATGATTCCATCATCAGAAGATTTATTTGAAGATGATTTCATCTTCCAACAAGATTTAGCGTCACCGCATAGCTCGGTGTCAATTAAGAATTGGTTCCGCCAATGCAACATTAAGGTACTTCCTTGGCCACCAAGCTCCCCAGACCTTAATCCCATCGAAAACTTGTGGCCTAAAATGAAGAAAAAACTTCAAGAAAATCCTCCTTCAAATAAAACTGAGTTAGTGGCACGTATAAAGTCTATTTGGGCTAATATTGATAGAAATGTTTGTAAACACCTTGTATATAGTATGCAAAATCGATTGTACGCTGTTATGAAAGCTAAATTGGAGGCTACAAAATATTAACTACCATTTACTTCATATTCATAAGCTAATACTGTTGCGTAAAATAAAATATTCTATAATTTTGAAACAATCTAAATTTTATTCTAATATTTTAATGTGTTTCAGAAAGCTGTATACCTAATTTATTTTACTGTATCTTATATTTTGTAAATGTTAAAATCTTACCTAAACATTCCTGATTTAATTTATAAGAAATTTAATTACATTTACTTAGTATCAAAAATAAATAAATGAAAAATATTTTTTTCTTATTACTATTTCTCAGTTACTCTAATATTGTGAATATGAGCTGTACTATGATTGTGAGCCCCTCATATGTATTCGTAATAATTTTTATATTCATGTATTTTTGCACATAAGTGTGCAACAGCTATTGCACCAAAATCTTAATATTTATCAAGCTAGTTATAGCATGAAAGCACCTCATTTGCCACGTTTGACGTACAATTTCGGACTTGTTTGTAATGATCTTATAGGAGCAAAAGAAGAAATTTTCGAATTGAGCAATTTTGTCTATTGGCATCGTACAGAAATTCGAAGTATATGTTATTTGATAAGTAATGTGAAGGATATTTCAATAATATAAGCATATTTCTTGCAATATTTCGAAAACTTCTACAATCAGCATTGCGTCCAAAATGTAAAAATTAATGGCAAGATTCATCATAATTAGGACACACCGTATATTGTCAAAACTCAATTCACTGGAACAATTAAGCCTTAATTAAATTTTCAGATCTGAAAAAACATCTACGAATTTTTTAATTACAATGAGTAATATTAACCTAAAAGTTTGAAAATTATTCTTCGCCTTAAATTACGAATAAAATTTTGATTGCAAGGTCGTTTATAAGTTTTAATTTTAAATATTTTCATTTATTTCACAAAACCTTTATTAAAAAATATTTTATTTATCTTTGTAAACATTATCCTTTTTTCAAAGATTATTTTCCTTGTAATCCCATATATTTTAAAATTTTTATTTTCTTTATAGTTTAGAAAAGGAAAATTGGATTAGACCATTGCGGTTAGAATTTTTAAAATAAAAAGAATTTTTCCAGCTAAATGGAACGTTGTAACATTTATTCTTTTATACGGAAAAGGAAAAATGAAACATAAAAAAACAATAGTCTAATTATTTTATCTTGAAACGAGAAAAAAAAGACCTGTTTGAATGATTATAAAATGAATTTTTTAGAGAGCTAGAAAAAAATGTAAGCACCTTTTAAGGAAAAAAAAAGTGAAAATATATTTATATCGAAGAAAATTAATTACATGTATTTTTTTAGTACATATTGCTGAAATGCATTTTAGATTAAATAAATTTGAACATTTCAATTGACTGTTATACGTTTTGGTAACAAAGTGAAATATTAAATTGTGTATTTGTTTTTACTAACGAATTGTATCATAAAAATGAGATAAGCAGTTATATTAGTTATCTATCTTTAAATGTATCTTCCTGTTACTTTTTACTATTTTATCATTGCCATACGAAATTAATGAAAAATATTTATTTACGTCTCGTACAAAATTCCTTAACAGGCGTCTATTTTCCAAATGAAATGGAGTGAAAGAAAGATATATTTTATTCTTTATGAAGTGATAAATACTTCAAAATCTTATCACTGTTTAGAAAACAAATGTTACGATATAGTCTCGAATTTTAATCTAAATTTATCGTAAAAAATAAAATAATGATATAAATTATGAAGTGATTTTAAACTTATCGTTATTTTATAATAAAATATCACAGATTATATATCGCATTTAAGGTGTTGATATAAACTTGTGTGATTGAAGAAAAGTAAAACAGTAAATTGCTTTCTAACTTGAAATAATAGAAAAAAAGAATGATAAGTATGAAGTTTATAATAAATTGATAAAGCTCTTTTAATTAGAATGTTTATTTAAATTTATCAGTAGATGTAAAAATAATTAAGTTTGGGGTAGTTTCTTTTTATAGAATTTTATGAATATTTTTTTAGGGTAGCTATTTTTTGGCAGGAAATTTAGAATTCAAATAAAATTAACATCCTATTTTGACTGAGAGATATTAACTACTTTATAATTAATCAAAATATGTTTTAGAAAATTGCATTGCGTACACAATGTGTGGTAGCGTTCCAATTTACAAGGAGGGGGGGGGGTCTCTCTGGAATATTATAAAAAATTTTAACTTTTATTTAGTGTTTTCAGGCGATAATGAAACATGTTATAACTTGTTTAATAAAATTTTACAGTTATAATATGTTGTACGTAGTGAAGTATATATACAGAGTTCATATATAATAAAAAATACAGTCTTAGAAAAAAAAAATGATAGTCCCGTACTAATTCAGCCCAAAACAATAATATAAAAGTGTCTACTATTAAATGTTGAGCAAGAATTAAGATTTGGGAAACCATCTACATAACAGGAAAAGTAAAACCACTATCGATTTTTTAAATAGTAACTCAAAATTTTTACATAATATAGAGTTATTTGAATCATAGTAGACTGGAAAATGTACAGTTTTTATAACCTTTCTTAAATCTTTATAGGAGAGGTCAAAGTTTGGGGATGTTAAGGTGAAACTCACGTGACAAACTTTATTTTATATCTTTCTTGATATAATCTCATTGAAATCTCTTTTTTTAATGAGTTAGAATAAATATACCCAAACATATTACAGACATATTTTTTATTCAGAAACATATTTTTGACAGTGAAAATTATTAATAAATTTACATAAAAAACAATAAATTATGACCTGCATTCATTTTTGTATAAAACGAATAACAATCGTAAAAGAGATGAGCGTTTAAGTTTTAAGCTATTTCCAATTATTAGGTTTTGAGATATAGATAAATGTTACACTTTGGCCATCTTCGTTCTTGTTATTGTTGATATTGAGAGAAAAAAATTAACCAGTCTCCGAGAAATTTTATTAGATTCTTTTAAATTAAGCGATTTTAATTTACAATTACATTTACTGAATAATTTTTCTGGTAATTAATTCACTGTAACCAGTACTCCTCTTTGGAAGAATTTAATTTTATGTTTTGAAATTTATGGATAAACCCTTAATACATTTCCTTTCATAACTCTAAAAAATAAGATAAACTGAACCTTTTTTCTGGGATGCTTTGTGTCAAGGAACTTAAATTAGATGTTAAAAGTGTGTGTTATAATTTGACGTTTCTGCACTTTGTTATATATTTTAAGTACCCAAATTTTAAGTCAAGAACAGTACTTTATATTAATATAATTAAAGTACGTCTGGTATGAGTGGCATTTTCAGGAGACGATGCTTGGCTGAATTGGCGTGGGGATATCTTTTTTTTTTATAACGAGAGCACATTCGTGTTATTTGAGACACGCACATTCTAGTGACATTAACCCTTTAATGTGGATTCTGCATTTACAAGAAACTTAATGTAAAAGTGCATGCAATTATCATGACATTTATATATGTATATTTTTATCTAAATTTTGCTATTGGATATCAAAACGTTATATAACTTAATTTTGGTTTCGTCTTATTTTCACACAATTTCATTTTTCTACTAATACAACCAAATTTCAATTTTCGGAAAGTCAAATGCTATTGAGATGAGCTTAAATCTTTAAATCTTAATAATGTTTTCAAAAAATTATTTTAAAACTAGTTACCATGAAGGCAAACAAAGTATTATAGAACCGTTTCTTTAAGGATTGTATTTAAGGCTGTTCTCAAACTAAACAAATAAAGAAACAAAAAGTCAATCTTTTTTCCACACATCAACTCGAAAATGTCTGACACATACATGGAGACATCTTTGAATGTAAAAGCATGAAAACTACAGCCATGACTATTCAATTTATTTGAAGTCAAATAGCGTTCTTTATTTTTCGATTAATGTCCTGCATCTTGTTGTAATTGATTATTCTTCCTTTCCGCGCTGTCGCGTCTTGTAAAGAGGCCTAAATAAAATATTTGTGGCTATTATATTAAAGAACCTTTGTGTATTAAAAATATCTGAAAATTGTATACATTTTAGTATAGAAATGTTATTTAAATGATAGAACATAGTAAGTTAGGATGTGAGAAATTGCATTAATAAGCACAAACAACTACTAAGACAGCTACTTTAATTCTATATTTATTCATATCAATCTGCATAAAAATCGACTAGTACATCTTTACAAATGTGCCCTTAATTCCAATAAACATCATAAATGATATTTCAATTTTCTCATTGGCTGAAATTTTAATTATAATGGACTAATACTAGATATACTGAGTATCTGCATTCCCCTAAAATTTTAATGGATTGAATGTAGTATGTATGTTCACATATTCTTGAAAATTTTGCTAGCTTGTATGTCTGTATGTTAATCGCAAAAACTTATACGTAATTTCGTAACTTTTTTATACAATACGTGTAAAGGTGTTCAGAAGACAAAAACTACATAGTTTGACATCCCCAATTGGTCTGGATCTCGGTGAAAATCGGTACAATACATTTATAACAATAACAATTACTTCTACAAATACATAAGCACACAAAACTGAATATGGAAAATCATTTTTCATTTGATGTACAGTCTCTACAAAAATAAGAACAACAACAAGATACATCAGATACAATTTAACCGCCAAATTACTTCAGTGAAAAAAAAATAGCCATTTGATTGGAAATTATAGCATCTTTTAGTTTAATAAAATAACCCTTTATCAAGCTTTCTTCATGCTGAAATCATAACAAACTTCAATATAATCAATAATCAAATTTTCAATAAGAATACCAAATTTTGACAGCATAGTTTGATTCTTCTGTAAATTTCATTTTCCAATACCAATCCGGAAATGCTTCGATGAAGTAGTTTAGAAATTAAGCAGATTTCACATTTCAAATAATAAATGTCTTTCTAATGGTTGAAAAAAAAATTACAACGGAGAAAGTTTTTTCTAAGCATAACTCAAAAACTACTAGACTGAGTAATCTGCAATTTTGGATTCGTATATTTAGAGCTTCTAAAAATAAATTTATGATAAAAGATTCACAAGTTACAGTTCAAATTTTTTCAATTGATTACGAAAACATTTTTTGAAAAAAAAATTGAATCGTACAACTTATTAAAAAAAAAAAAAAAAAAAAAAAAAACGGAAATAGATTTCTAGATGTTTAAAATATACGAATCCAAATTTACAGATTATTTCGTCAAGTACTGCTTAAGTTATGTTTTAAAAACTATCTCGTTAAGTTTTTTTTGCTACTATTAAAAAACAATAGAGTTCAAAAATTTACGTCTGCATAATTCCTAAAATGATTCCAAAATTCCTTAAAAATACATCGAATAACTTCTTGCCTGGTATACGAAGTTAAAATTTATGGAAGAATACCAATATGCTGTTCAAAATTGTGTGATTGTATGGAAAATGTCAAAGGCGGTTACAATCTTAACATGAAGACGATATACTACACTCATTATTATTTTTTTAACATGAATTGAAAAAATACACAGTTTCTGATCTAATGGGTCTTTTGAATTTTCTTTTCGTTAATTTCATGATTAAAATATATGAGGTGTATCTTTAGACTAAATATTCATTTCAAATCACGCAGCTATTAATAGGATTTGCTTATGAATAATCGTCAGTTAATACACAGACAATACAAGAATAGTTTTTTATTATCATAAATTGGTGTAAGATTACCTTGAGGTGGGAGATCCTTTAAGAAATTTGAGGCAATCGAAACCATCACTTCATACATAAGCAAAATATTAACGTGAAAAATGTTAGACACTAACTTACAACAATGGAGGACGCTTTCAACACTGTTCTTATTAGTTTTACTTATTTCTGCTAGGTATTGCTTCAACTTTTTATACCAGTTAAGAGGCACGCAATCCCATTTACTCATAAGTAATAAACTTTTTTTTTCTGTCCTTGAAATGTTGTTTCAGTTAAACAGCTACTCAAGATAAGCGGTGCAACAGATAAACATACTGCATTATGGTAATTCAGTCCTATATAAATTCACATATTCTTTCCTCTATTATGTCCCCAAAGCATTAATCGGTTTGATTTTTTAATATGTTTACCTATCTTATTTACACCATTGAGAAATACCTCTAAGGCAGCGTAGCCAGAAATGTAAATAATTTTCACACTTATTTAATTTGGATACTTAGCAATAAAAAATAAAAATATTGAAATTTTGTAGATCAATAACTTTTTTAAAACCTTAAAATTTCTAATTATGTGAAACAAAATTATTAACAAATAAATTGTTCTTTTATGTAACTTGTATTTTTAGATCTGCATGTGTGAGTCAAAGATTACTGGATCCTTAAAATATTGCTTTTAAGATAATTTACGTCAGTGACCTACCGTGTCATTATATGTATATAAAAGCAAAAAGTACTTTCTATTAAAATCTAAAGTGTGTTTTTATTTCACAACTGCTCCGAAAACAATAAACTATTGGTTAAAATAACAATACAGTTATTTGTAAGCAACCGAGGATGTCATATTAACTTCTGAAATTTTGAAATTTAAATTAGCTTGTGATATATTAATTTATTGCTTCTTTTTAATGAAATTCTGTAAGGATAGAAACTAAATTTTTTCAGTTTTGTGAAAAAGGAAGAAAAATGTAAATAATGGGATGTTGCCTGCAATTTGATTTTGTGAACATATTTTTTGTTTTTGTTTTGATTTGTTTGTATAAATATATTTAACGAGTTTTAGAGAACATTTTCTTTTTTAAAAATGTAATTTAAAGAATACACTAAAAGTATTACCAACAGTCTGAAAAATTTCAATTTAATTGATCCATATGAGAAACTATTTTCTGAACATTTTTTAAGTGTAGATGAATGGACTGTAATAGAATATGAGCTCCCAGCCGGGAATCTGAACAAACGCTCAGATTGAGCTTTTTTTCACACTTGGTCACTTCGATGAGTTAGACTATTAAAGAAATACAAGCTTTGCAATAATGTAAAACTCTTCATGTTATTGTTCAAAATCCTCTCGGTCAATGAATTTTAACAGCCCATAAGTTGCCAGTACCTTTTTAAAAATTTTGCTATAATTGCATGTAAACAGCCTAATTTGGAAAACGTAATTGTCGTAATTTTCACTTAACTTACATTACAAATATGATTTCTCACTTATAATAATACATTTGATAAATTTGATGTAATATAACTATTTTTATGTAAAATAAAATTGTATTTTCGCCTTTCTTACAAAAATTATCTAATGCATATACAATGCAAATTGAACATGTTGGCTTAATACGCCAGCTTGCTAGTTTTTACAGTATTATATTAACTTTGGGCTAATATTTCTTATTTTTTGGTGTATTACTTTTAAATGTACCATTATTATGGGAGTTTCTCAGACAAACATAAAAAGGTGTTTATTAAAAAAGTTATTATAATAAAAAAAAAATATTGCAATGAATATATGATGTGGTATAACTGAACAATACATATATATAATTAAATAACAAAAAAAATAATAAATATTATTTTCCATATGGATAATGTGGCCACAGAACCTGAAAATCGTAATAGAGACCTGTTACAGCATTAGTATACACTACATACTGGGTTTCTGAAGCTAGTTTAAAATTTTATGTTTCATGATGAATTAGTTACTGTTATACTTTGCAAAGCTAATATTGGATTAAAATTCTCAGGGCTATTTTGTATATTTATAATTTTATTTCATAAATAACTATTCTCACAGGAAATTAAGGCATACTTTAGGACATAAATGTAATAAGTTCCAAGTTGCTTAACAAGCAATAGCTCAAAATATTTTTAATTTAAAAAGAATAATAATAATAAAGGACTTTACGTTGTAAAATCGATACAAAACAAATAGGTGTTGCTATCCAACGTACAATTTAAACACAAGTTTAACAAAAAACTCTACGTTTCGGTTTATTCTTTAAAACCTTCATCAGGAGAAAAATTTTCTGAAATATAAATCGACAACAAACTCTTTACATGCTACATTTTGAAATCAATTCAAAATTCAAAACATTCTAACGGAAACATCTTACTCTCAAATAAAGAGTTCAGTGGCGCCATCTTTTAATCAAAGATGCAAACGAAGAAAGACTAGCTGAAAAAATGGAATTTTCATTGACTTTTCAACTTGATAACAATATTAAGTTCACGATGGAGTTAGAAAACAATAACTCGCTTCCTTTTCTTGATGTTCTCCTTATTAAAGAAAACAATTGTTTAAAACGGAAAATTTTCCGGAAATCCATGAAATTAAACAATGTTATTCCCGTCACTGCAGCTGCCCCATGGAATTATAAGATTGCAGCATTTAGGTCATTTATCCAGCGTGCATTACTTGTTTGTTCCGATGAATTTTTGGATGATGAAATCAATTTCATCGTTAATATTGGATTATGTCATGGTTTTAATTCAAGCCTTATCTATAAATTGGTTGATTAGTATAAAGTTTCCGTTTATCCCCCCTCCCCCAAATTTAATCAAGTTTACCGAAAGGTTCCTTATTTTCCTATCCTATTTGAAAAGTTAAAAAAGTCTTTCATGAAATTCAACATTCAACTTGTTGCCTCTAATTCTATGACTTTGTTTAATCTCCTGTGTAAAAAAAATAGATCCAATTCCTTTTTCATCTTTTTCTGGGATGTATGAAATTCCCTTTAAATTTTCTGATGGGACCACCTCGTCCTATATTGGTATGACTAAACGTCGATTTTTCGAAAGATTGCAAGAACATAAAAACGATTTGAAGTTTCGTAAATTTTCTACAGCACTCTCAAGAAGCTACCATAAAGGACTCATTTCATTTATAGACTTTGACCATGCTAAAGTTATTTCCAAACAAGTTATTCCGCGCAATGCTATTATTCGTGAATCTTTAGAAATTCGTCTAAGAAACCATGAAGTGTGTAATGATAATGTTTCCTTTCACATACCAGATATATGGCTTTCAATTTTGAAAAGTCAATGAAAATTCCATTTTTTCAGCTAGTCTTTCTTCGTTTGCATCTTTGATTAAAAGATGGCGCCACTGAACTCTTTATTTGAGAGTAAGATGTTTCCGTTAGAATGTTTTGAATTTTGAATTGATTTCAAAATGTAGCATGTAAAGAGTTTGTTGTCGATTTATATTTCAGAAAATTTTTCTCCTGATGAAGGTTTTAAAGAATAAACCGAAACGTAGAGTTTTTTGTTAAACTTGTGTTTAAATTGTACGTTGGATAGCAACACCTATTTGTTTTGTATTAAAAAGAATATGTCAGCTATTTTAACAGTTTCGGCCCTGAATTTTTTACAGTTTGGGGTAAAAATCCCTTTTACAGAAATAAAATTAAAAGTTACTAACCAAATCACAGAAGTCAGGTTTTACTGAAATTTAACGAATATGTTAGTTTCTGAAACCTAAAAAATGTAGTTATTTCGCGTTCTTTGCATATGACAATAGTCGAAGAATGAATTTTTAAGACATTTGGAAAATGTCGTATTACAACAGGATTTAACAGACATAAAAACATTACAGTATTTTCTATTGTTTGTCACAAATTATTCATTCTGAAAAGTAGTCCCAAATTTAAGTTTAAACCTTTCCTCAATGACTTTTTTCTGAAAGTCCAAAAAAATTCAAACTTTTTCAGCTTTTTTTTCTTTTTTACTACTTCAAAGCTAGCTGGCTCTACTTATCCAATAAAAAGTCAAAATATAGGATGAAGATATGTGATTATGAGGTTTTTACGTATCTGCAAGGCGTTATTTATAGTTTAAAGCATTTTAAAAGTAACGAGCACATTTGTGACCGCCAGGGCCGAATGGTTGGTTGGTTGGTTGTATTTTGACGGCCGATTATCTGCACTAGGGATATAGGCCCGAGGGTGGAGTGCCCTTCGTGGGGGTCTTTCTAAGGGAACCTAACCCGTATTTACGCATGGAAATCCATGGCTCGAAGAAAACCACGAAAACTCCGAACGATTAGCCCGATGGGCGCGATTTGGTTCGAACCCAGCACCTCCCGTCTACCAACTTCGAGAGCAGAACCTCTCAGCCACTGGTGGAGCCCAGGGCCGAAAGGATTAAAGATAGTAAATCGGTACAAATGTTATTTATGTAAAGTATTTTTTTTTTTTACTGTGAAAATTTCATGAATATAAAGGTTACATAATCATTTCAATTTACTAGACAAAATCAGGTACGGATTTAAAAAAGTAAAATAAAATAAAATAAAATGTGATCTTAACTACATTGAACTTCATTTAGAAGCTTCATTTAACTCTGTTTAATAAACATTGTGCTACAAGTAATTTAAGAAAAAAGTCAGGTGTGTGGACATAATTTTCATGGTTATCATAGTTACGAATATAACATCTATGCAATGAAAAAATATTATTTTATTAAACCGTTTCACAGTGTATCGGAAAATACATTCATAAAGCTAGATGTCCAAAGCAATATGTTTTTTCCATAATTTTTCTTCAATAAATTTACCAATGAACATACACGTTTTTCTGACGATGACTATCATGTGAAATATGATTAGGATGTATCATTATATAAATAAGTATCATTACGATAGAACATTATATGAATAAAATTAATATCATATTTTAGAAAAAATAATGTAGTAACTTATAACAGAAGTTCGCAGAAACGAAACTAAATGCAAATTAAGACAATATTCAAACAGTTAAATTACTTAACTATTCACAAGATATATTGCATCCTCATTAACCCATAGCACAGGCTCCAGAAAAGTTTCTATTCTCTGATGAAATACGATGCAACAAACTTTAAAGCTAATTTTCCTGTCTGATCATGATTTAGATAAATGTTTCCTGAAAGTTTCTAACAAGTTTAGACATTTTCTTAAACGGAATGGATTATTTAATAAAATACTATATGAAGACGTCCATTACTTTTATGATTTTTCTTCTCCAGTATGAAGTTGTAAGAGTAAAGTTTTTGATGCATTCATATGAATCCTAAACAAACACATATAAACGTATATTTTGTCCTTTAGATGTAATATAATTTTTCACTAGATGGATTTAAGGGTTTGTACAGTCATGGAAAAAAATGTAAACAACCCTTATTAACTACTCTACAAATTATCGTAGAAGAAAGTTACTGATACCGAACGATTGGAAATAAAGTCTACTTTTAAATGATGTATATAAAATCGCTTAGGGGGCCATCTACATATTAAAACAAACCGTAAATTTGTTTTGTCAATAGAAGTACACACTTCCTACAGCATAAATGAACTCTACACCCTTCAATTAGTCTAAAAAAAAATTTTTATGCAATTCGTACCATAAGTTTCAGAGAAATTATTTATTTTAAAACCAACGTATTTTAAGGGCTGTATCCAAATGGAAGTTCCGTACTTGATTGTTAACCGAGAGAGCCTTCTTGATCAAGGTACCTTAAGCGTCACTCAAGGAGTCAATGAAGCCTGTTAGATTACAGGACAGCAGAATAAATTTCAAAATATCTACTCACTTCCATAATAGATAGCCCCTTAAACCATCATTTTGCAGTTTTTTAAGCATGATTTGAAAACTACTTGGAAAAAAATGTGAAATTTTGGATTGCCATATAGCAGGACTTAATAAATCTAAATCCATAAAAAAAATGTAGGTTGCAATTCATAATTGTTTTGAATATTAATTTCATAATTCATATCATAAAATTATGAAAATTGCAAATTCAGCGTATTTATGTTTGGGTATATTAGTATTATTGCTACAAAAAAATTAGCACATTATGGGCATAATGATTATATATGCCATGAGATATAAATAAAAATATGTAAATGTAATTTAACATTACAAGCACTAAATTTTGAATGTTTATAATTCAAAAACTTATCATTCAAATGACTTGAAAGTTGGTGTCTAGGCATAGTTTGAACCGAAGGTTTGAAATATCTCGCTAAAATTGGGTATTACCATAGAAAAAATTTAAGTTTGGATTCGTTTTAATACGTAGATGGCCCCGTAAGAAAATTTTATATACATAATTTAAAAGTAGGTTTTATTTCTAATCGTTCGGTACCGGTAACTTTCGTCTACGATAATTTGTTGAGGAGTTAGTAGGGGGAGTTTACTTTTTTTTCCACGACTGTACATATCACTTTTATGTTATTGAAAAATTTAATGCCAGTTACGAGAAAAAATTATTTTAATTTAATAAATGAATAACAAAGTCTTGTACAGAATTTTACTTTGCGAGTAACTCGGATGAAAATTTATTATTAGTATTGAAAGCAATAATTAACTGATTAGTAAAAACTGCACGCACTAATACACATTTACTCTTCCGACGAAAGTATCTGGTTACATATTAGTAGAAGAAAAGTTATGCTTATATGTGCTATTCTTACACAAATACATACATGCGTTGCAAAAGACATGTTTAAAAATTTCATAAAACTACAGATAATTTTACGTTTTGTATTATACAGAATAGAGTAGGTGCTGTAAAGATACGCACGGGGCAAAGATACACACTGACTGATTTAATATGAAGTAACATTTCTACAATCATGACCGCTGGGTAGCAGTTTGGTTTCAAGTGTAGAAGTTGTGTTCTCAAACCTTATGAGAAAAGTAGCATTCCGTGCAAAAAATGTGTTAAGTTTAAATTTTCGAATTTTGATCTAATATTTTTAAATTTTTACTTTATTGTTTAGCTGTCAATACCTCGAATTTTTACAAAAAGTAAGTGGAGAATGGAAAATATTTAGCTTCTAAATGCCGTATAGTTTACCTCGATCGCATTTGTTTAATTTTGCAGATAGCTGGTTCAACAAAATACTGCAGAATGGGGTAAAAGTAAACATCTGTCTTGGGGCAAAGATACGCACAAATTTAAGATGCGGGGCTTTGCCCCATCGTTTTTGTTAGATGCAAAGATTTCCACAATTACATTGTGGGAAGCTTTATATTTTTTCTAAATTAGTATTGTATAAAATGTAATAGCTACTTAACTAATATAAGGTAGTTAACTACCTTTTCCTTTTTCTAGTTAAATTTTTTTTTTTTAATATAAAACTTTGGTATCTACCTACCTACTTTTAAAAATCACTATTCTTATTTCATGAAACGTTTTTGTTTTACGTCTTAATCCTTAACTCCTGTTACCGGTCTCACAGACTGCTAGTATATTCAGTTTTTGCAGCTTAACTTATAATTTTCAGTTTAGCTATTGATGTTAGTTTAATTTTGATTCATTTGGAAACTTAGTAGTATCGCTAAAGACTTCTGAATGAGGAAATTTTTATTAAAATAGGCCTTTACATAAAGTTAAGTGCAGAAGCAGTATCTTATGAGTCAGTCTACCCTTTTAGTCACTCTATGATCAAGCGGTCTGGGAGACCGCTCACAGTATTTATGGTACAATTTTTGTCCCTCCAGTTCTGGGTTTACTGCTCTTTGCGGTCATAGAGACAGTTTTTTTCTCTTTTTGCACTTTTACTTGTAGTTTTCAGTTTTTAACTATAGATACTAGTGGAATTTACTATAGATTTTAGTTTAATTATACATATTAATTTCTTCAGGTGTCTAGCATTAACGCTAGGAACTTCTGAATAGATGAGTTTTGTAGTTGTCCTGTACATAAAGTTTAGTACAGAAACAGTATCCTATGAGACATTTGACCTTTTTATTTATTCTACTATCAAGTGGTCCCTGAGACCGCTCACAGTATTTATGCAACAATTTTTGTCACAGCACTTAGAGGTTAAGTGGTCTCAATACTCTTAAAATTGTGAAAAATGAAAAAAAAAAGACTTTTTTCAACATTTAGTACCTTAAAATGAATTTGATTTTAAGACACAATTTTAATTGGGATGAAAGATATAAGTATAGGGTGGTTATAATTAAACTCCCCCTATAAACAGCATCCTACATCGCAAACGTGTGAACGGAATGCAACGAAATTTGGTATATAGACTATACACGAGATGCGCTGAGTGAATTTCGAAAAAAAAATTTAGTTCCAAAATGCCACCAGAGGGCGCCTTTTCCGGAAAAAACGTTAAATTTAACACAATGAACAGCCAAAACAGAATCCAGAATTGTCAATAAATGTTAATATTACTTCTGGATTCTGTTTTGACCGTTTATTGTGTTAAATTTAATGTTTTTCCGGAAAAGGCGCCCTCTGGTGGACATTTTGAACTTTTTTTTTCAAAATTCCCTGGGCGCATTTCGTGTATAGTCTAATACCAAATTTCGTTGCATTCCGTACACCCGTTTGCGCTGTAGGATGCTGTTTATAGGGGAAGTTTAATTATAACCACCCTGTATGTTCTTTCATTTTAAATACTTAAAAAATTGCAAGATGCAGAATCAGCATTTACAGGGTGCTGGAAACTGTCCGACATTTAACGAGCATAAAATCGGCATAACAGATTACGCGAAGGATTGCAAAATAAATTTTGCAATTAGAATGAATATTTTAGTGCCTAATTATACTTCAGATTATAATAATTGCCCAGAGCCTAAATAAATTTTTATTTAAAGCATTTTTATATTTTTAATACAAAGTTGTATTTAGCTAATAGAAAATTTAGAAAATTTCAACAATATAATCACATAAAAAACATTTTTGTTTTAACAATAAAAAAGAAATTTTAGGTTCAGTTTATACAGACTTAAATGAAACATATGTTTTGAAAATTTCATGAAAAAATATTCAGAAGCTTTTGAAATGTCGTGCACGTTATGCCCAAAAACGTCATTTGGAGAAAAATGACTTCAAAGTTTCGGAAAAGCCGCTTCAGCTATTGAGCGGGTATTATTCTAAAAGCCGTAACTTCTGTCCTAATGGGGAGTTCAAGGGAACAATTATATCAAAATGTTAAAAAAAATTAGGAATTTAACATCTAAAAAAAAAAATAATAAAATTTCGAAAATTTTAAAGCTTTAAGTCTTGATACCACTTAACTGCTATTTGCGATCTCGCAGACCGCTATTTTTACTTTTTTTCTTAGTTAAACTTATAATTTTCAGTTTAACTATAAATACTAGTAAAATTTACTAATGCTTTTACATAACTCATTCGTTTTAGAGGAAATGAGGCAAAAACCTGCAGTAATTGGGCAAAAATACAAACTGCGTATCTTTGCCCCATCACTGCGTAGTTTTACCCGAACCAATGGGGCAAAGATATGCAGATAAGTTTTTAAAACGTGCATTTTCTCTATAATTTGACAATATTTGAATTATAATTTGACAGAATGTCGGTTAATGGTGGCACTTGCCTAAGGTTCTAATCTAACATTTTAATCGCTCGTTACATAAGTTTAGGCCAATGTGTTCATTAAAAATCAAAATTTATGGAAGTGAGTATCTTTACCCCCACCTACTCTAATCGCAAATTTTGTTTTCTTATTAAATACTAGGAGGGCTCTGCTCCCCTGCTTGCTACGCTCACCAACCCCCCGCGTAATCGTTTCTCGATTCCGTTCGATATCGCGAAGCAAACCCTATTTTCTAGCCAACCCCAAAAGAAATTGTTTTGCATTTCCATTCTGGATCGCTTTGCGATTCCTCATTTTCTATGCATTCAATTTTTAGATTCCGCTTGGTATAAACGCGCTCTTCCTCAACTCCTGACGATTTTATTTCCTTATCTCCAAGTAGGTAAACATTAGAGCTTACAGAGTTTCATATTTAAAAGTATTATTAAATATGAAATCCTTAAAAAAGGTAAAATTTGTAATTTATTTGAATAATTTCAAACTAAATAAAAATTACATATATAGTGTTACGAATAATGTAAATAGGTATTGATTGTGTTTAAAAACAATGTAAATAGTTCAATTGAACTCTATTCATAAGCTAATATTAGTTTTTGTTGCATTAAGATATTTCAATTTGTTGATTTTCTGCAAGCAAGTAAACCTTATTGGATTTCAATGGGAGTCTATGGAAATTTGGCGAAATACTGGAAATAGCGCCACGCTGGCGTCGCTTTTGTCGACTAATTTTGGTCGCCAAATTTGGCGACAAACTTTGCGATGTTTGGCGACAGAGCCGGGGCCCCTCCCTTGGTAACCCCCCCCCCCCCTTATAGCGTCAGAAAGCTCTGATCAATCAGCTGCGTTTCACGGTATCTACGCAGATTTTCATTGGTCCATTTCCAAAACGTTACTTTTTTTTATATATAGAAGGATGTAGTTGGTACTCCGATTGCTTCCCTGAATAACTCTTCGCTGAAAAATATGAGGTCAAACAATGAAGATGTGAATTGATATTCTTGACTTAATTATAACAGAAATATTGCTTGGAAATGTAAGGAGGAAATTTCCATTCAAATTTACTTGTGGGCTGCTTTCGCGGAAATTAGAACTTGAACGCCGGTTTCAGTTGTAGCTTCGCCATTTTGAGGATATGCCATGTTCTTTTTGTTCATAGTTCTATGTTCTACATTCCTAAAATTCAGGAAAAATCATCATGTGTTTCGATAAAACATCTGAAATCAACAGTGTCCGGTTACTTTTGATCAGGTACTGTGTATTAGGATGGACCAAAAGAATTCAAATACAACTTTTTCCACGGATATAAGTTGAATCATGAAAATTGAGAATTGGAAATAAAACGGGAAAAGTAAAATACCAATGAAATTTATTAACATTTTCACATCGCGCATAGGCCTTAGGTTGGTAGGTAGTGGGGGGGCTTTGGGACCTATAAGCAGCACGGCTGTTGTCCCGAATGATCCATACGAACAGAAACGTCAGACACAGACAGCACTAGACACCTAGTTAGAAGCAATCAATACAATGAATAAACCGTAGCGTAGAGTTACGAAAGACACTCGACGAACAAAACTTTTTGATAAAGCAACCAAATGAACGAAAACACTCATCGCTCAAATCAAAACCCGCCCAACAACTCCTGCGTTGAGCGTGGTACCTGGCACAAGAAAGCAAAATATGCTCCAAGGAGTTCAAAACACCACACGCACGGCAGCTGCCGTCCGCAACCAAGTTAAAGCGAGCTAAAATCTCCGGGGTAATAAGCATCCTGCAGAGGAGACGGGACACAATCACATCATCCCTTCGATTATGAACCCAACGCCGAGAGTGATTGACATTGGGGATTTCCCCATACGAAGCATAATACTTGCAAGTCCGGTAAGAGTGCTCACCCTGCAGCAGAACACTGTGAGAGAACCTATGGAGAGTATCTTCTGGCGAGGTCCAATCAATCAGAGGGTCAGAGACAGAAACACTTTTGGCAAGGCCATCGGCCCTTTCATTGAGGGGGATACCACGGTGTCCCGGAACCCAGTAAAAGGAAAGGTGAATGGAGAAATGCTGCATCCAAAAAATTTTATTGTGGAGCCAAAGGATAACTCTGGGAGACTTCAGGTTAGCAGACTGGAGAGCCAAAAGAACCGACAAGCTGTCTGTTAAAATCACCACGGGACGAGATAACGAGATCAATTCGTCGAGAGCCACGCCTATTGCGAGAGCTTCCACCGTGAAGACGGAGTTGACATGCTGCACCCTGTAGACAAAGTGGTGTGAGGAAGTGCAGCCTGCAATCGAAGTGAGGGAATCTGTCTTTGAGGCATCGGTGGCAATAATATCCCACGAGTCAGTAAAGTTCTGGAAGTAATCAGCAAACATCGGGGCAATGATGCTAGCATCAAGGTCCGTACGCTGAAAAGGAAGATCAGAGGTGAAAAATTGCACTGCGTTCGAGTCAAGAGAAAGAGGAACTTGGAAGCTGATGAGGAAATCCAGATCAATGCCCAGACCGGCGAAAAACTCAGAAACATGAGAAAGATGATTTCCTGGTGAGACCAGAATATCCTCACAAGAGTCCAAGAGAGGAGACCAGCTGCCAAGGGCAAGATGCTTCACCCAGAAGCTGAAAGCCAGAAGCCTGATTCTGTCAGCTAGGAGACAAGCCCCAGCATGCTTGAGAAGAAGAATATTAGGCGTCCACTTCGGGAGCCCCAGAGCAACCCGTAACGCACTCGTCTGTATCACGTCAAGCATCTTCAGTAGCGAAGGACTAGCGGCCGTGAGAAGAGCAGCTCCATATTCGATGATACTACAAATAGAAGAGAGGACCAACGTCCGCAGATGATGTGAACGAGCCCCATACCTTTTATAGGCTAGAGCTTTTAAGATGTTGATCCTTTTAAAGCATTTCGTCCGGAGATATTCTACATGCTTCCGGAAGCCTCCACGACGGGCAAAAAGAAAACCTAGGAACTTTAGAACGAGGCCCCACTCGATGAGTCCACCGTTCAAGCTGAAGTGGAAATCACAGACCGCTCTCCGTCTCGAGAGATTAATCGAATGGCATTTGTCAGCCCGGATGGAGAGTTTCCAATAGGAAAACCACACTATTATAAGTCGAAGAGCCTCTTGGAGTTTGACTCTACAGGTGTCCAAACAATCATTCACACAGTAGATGAAAATATCATCTGCATAGATGAGAAACTTGATTCCCAGGCCCACCAGGACGTCATAGAAATCTGCCATGAAAATTGTAAAAAGGATGGGACTCAAAACCGCCCCCTGGGGAACACCTCTACCAATAGTTCGGGAGGAAGACACGTGACCCCTCCACGCAACCTTGACGACTCTAGTAGAAAGAAAGCGATGAATCCACCGAAGCATCCGTCCTGTGATGCCCACCTGGGCACATTTATAAATAAGTCCATCAATGTAGACAGAGTCATAGGCTGAATGTAAATCCAAAGAGACGCCCAAAATATATTTCTTCGCCTTTTTGGCGGACGTGATGTCATGCTGGAGAATCGCTAACGCCGTATGGCAATCCCGGAAGGGAAGAAATCCAAGGTGCCTAGGGACCAAGGTTTTATGGCAGAGTAGGTGGTGCACAATCCTTCTGGCAATCATCCGCTCACAGATTTTACCCGTTATCGAGGTTAAGGCAATCGGACGGCATGAAGAAATATGATGTCTCGGCTTGTCAGGCTTCAGAATCGGGAGAATGGTCGCCGACGTCCAGCTTGAGGGAATGTCCCCTGAGCACCAAATGCTGTTGTACATACTAAACAAGCAATCTAAAGAGTGATCGTTTAGCCCCTTGAACAGGGCCGCACTAATCCTGTCCTCCCCAGGAGTGGAAATTCTCGTTCTTCCAATGGCCATCTTTAGCTCTGAGATCGTGAACAGACAGTTGAGCGAATCATTACACTCATCACCATAAGTAAATGGGATTGGCTCGTGGCAGCTTCCCTCACCAAAGTTATCTGCAAAGGCTTCAGCTTGGGCTACCGCATCAGCAGAAAAAGAGTCAGGTAGTTGTAAGTAGAGATGAAAACAGGAGAAGAGCTGGACCGAGATTTGAGGTTACGAAAAATTTTATATAAAAGGCCAGGGTCATTCGCATTACAGCAAATGGAGTCCCAGTACCGACGCTTGGCTTCCCTGACCACCTGGCGGAGCTTGGCCGAGAATCTTTTATATTTCATCCAGTGATCCACAGAAGTTAGTTGACGAGCTCTTCGCAGATAGAACTTTTTCTGTTTGCTAAGGGTGCTACACCGCGCAGTCCACCACACAGGGAGGCGTTTCAGGGACTTAACACAGGCTGTACTCTGATTCGACATGGTACCACGAACCAAGGACTGGAACGATGACGGCTGGATATCGGTAGCCAAATGTAGGCTGGAGTTAACTTCCTGGGTGATGCGGGCCCAGTTGTAAAGAATGGGACCGGGACGCAGAGAAGGGTTAAGCTCTACAGAGATAACAATGGGTAAGTGATCGCTGTCGAAAAGATCATCCTCAACGACGATCGAGGAGCAAGTAAGAAGCCCAGAAGAACAGACCGAAAGATCAATTAAAGAAGTAACCCCACCAGGGGCCACATGGGTAGGAGCAGTATAGTTCATTAAGCAGAAGGGCTATCAGAAATCCAGTCCACCAAACGCACGCTGGCCCGCGAGGACACCGGGGATCCCCACAGCGGGTGATGAAGATTAAAATCTCCCAAGATAAGAGAATGACCAGAAAGATCACGGCAAACCTTCAAAAGATCGTCAACCACCAACCCAGATGAGGAGTAAACGTTGATAATGTTCAGACAGGAAGAACCAAGGGAAATGCGGACGCCTAAGAATTCGTTAGCTGAGCCCAAATTATCGAAACACAACCTTGTAGACGACCAAGTAGCGTTCACCGCCAAAGCCAGACCACCACCGGCCCGACCGACTCTGTCCTGACGGTAGATCACTTTACCCGACACCGACAGAGGCTTCACCGGTGAAAGAAAAGTTTCCTGGAGAACCAAGACATGCGACGACAAGAAAGGTTCAAGCTGAAGGAAGGGGAGCTTGTTGGAGATACCTCGGCAATTCCACTGAAGCACACTAAACCCATAAGAGACAGAAAAAAGAAAAACTATCAAACACAAAACAAAAATCAAGAACCTGCCCCCTGCAGGAACACTCGCCCAAAACACAAGAGAAAAACAAAAACTTTTTTTCTACCCCCCTTTACCATGCACGTAGGCACGTTTCCGCTCCGGGGATTTGTCACTGAGTTTAGCCATACAGTTCATAATTATATTACTCAGGGCACTGATAGTTTCTAGAATTTTTGCAGACTGTTTTTCTGAATGATCAACTAAAATCTTTAACATGTTATTAGTCCTGATCTCAATAGCTTTTTTTAATTCATCTTGGTCGGGTTTTTTAACACTGGTTTTCTGTGCATATGATTCAGAATTCGCCCTCGTCGAAAATTTCCGTCGAGCTTCAGTAAAAGATAGAAAATTTCCACTTTTGAAGCGGAGAAAATCCATTTCTCTCAAGCGGGTGGGGCACTGGAGATAATCTTACCTGTGGCCCCCACAGTTCACACATTTGACTTCTAGCGTGCACGGACCAGTATGCTTTTGGCCACACGTGGCACAGATATTTTCGGACTGACATTTTCCGGTTGCATGGTTAAATTTGAAGCAGCGTACACATTGCCTCGGTCTATCGATAAACTGGCGGATCTTCTGAAGAGTGAACCATAACTTAATTTCAGTCGGTATAGCAATACCCAGAGAGGTAATTAAAACTGGGGAAACAGTACTAGATGACTCTTTCTTCATAAATCGTCGCATTTCTAAGATCTGCACTTTGTTATTGACCATTATCTCCTGGCCCACCTCCTCCAGGGGGATGTCGACAGGTACGTTGAACACCAGGAAGCGATTCGAAATGTTCTCCCAAATAACTCTATGTTTAACTGGAACCCCCAAAAAGCTTGTAACCTGACAAATATCAACAGCACAGCTGACGTCTTTCGTGCTAATAAGTAGACTGCCCGTACGTGTGTGACGGACAATCTCTATATGATTAGCATGAGGGATTATCTTTTTAATCTCTACTTGCACAGCTCTAGGATCTCTATTTGGAATAGATTTTGAATCTGTACTTTGTAAAAAAATATTGAAACACTTACCGCCATTCTCGGCAGCCATTGAAAGAAGCAGCTCCGTGGAAGCAGTGGACCACGCCACATTTTTATTATCGCTGTTACATGTCAAGAAGTTTTCTGCCCCGTTTTTCTTGTCGCTGTCACATGAGGTACTTTCTTCACATTCCACCATATCAACATTGACAGCAGAAAAATCCGCTGTTCCATCAATATCCACTATCTTAAATTCAGAACAAGCCATAACACTATCCAGGGACATAATCAGCAAATAGTAGAGGTAAACAAAACGTAAATAAAACTATTACACCTACCAAACACCCACCAAATCACCAATAAAATAGTTCACTAATAACCACCACGAAAAGAGAGAAAAAACAAACACCTTACTTCGAACCACAACAGCGTAAAAGCGAAAGCTTCACCGAAAATAAAGCTCAGATACCGCCGGCTGCAAAACGGTCACCGCCCCCCACGTGTAGAAGGAGGGAGCACCTCGCACAGCCAACCTCTCCACATCTCGCGCATAGGCCTTAAAGTTAGTGAAAATCAGAAAAAATCTACCATACATCTTATACTTTTTCAGATCATTAAATTTAGTAAGATCTAAATGCCATAGCTCTAGTTGTTAAGATAAATCATTAAGAATAATAGAAAAAATCACAAAAAACAGACAAAGCGCCTTCAATAGCGCATCAATAGCGAATTTATTTAAAATATTGAGAAATAATGTGTCTATGTCTAATCTCATCCCACCCGTCATGCACATGCTCTGATTTCCACCTATAACAACTTCCCTGTACATTTTTAGAAAAATAATTTATCTCTTATTAAATAGTAAAATTTGTGATTATATAATTCGAAAATTGAAAACAAACCATTGTTATGACGCTCGGTTTGCAGTCATCAGGATTTTCCCATCTTTGTTTGCATATTAGAGTAAAAACTGCATTCTTTGTATAATAATTGGTGTGTTTCCATTATACTTTTTTGGATATATTTTAACAGAATCGGAGAAAATGACCACCTGAAAGGTATTTGACAGTTCTGCATTTGATATTTCTGAAGATTTATTAATTAAACAAGGTTGTCGCACAAGAAGTTTTTATTACATTTGAAAGTGAAAATAAAATATACTGTGTTACTCAGTGGTCGTTTGGCCCTCCTATTTTTCGTTTTTATTTAATTTATGAATGAAAGTCAACATTTACATATATATCTTATAAAAAATATAATGCAATCCAGAAATCATTACATCATACATCATTAGAAACACCAAAAACAGAATGAAATGATTATTAATTTTTTTCTCATCTGCCAAATTCCGTGATGTTTATTATTCCTTTTAAAATCATTCTTGATGATTTTATTTTCATAAGAAAGAGATTCGTCTTCATTTACGTTGTAACGCAAGAGATAAACTCAATGTCAGGTATTTTGTTTATATTTTCATAATCATACTTCACAGAATTGCCATATTAACACAAATTCGGGGTTTTGTACATTCCAAAGCAATTGCAAGATGCTACTGTAAAAAAAATGAACTATATATATTAGGTCTACCGGAAAGTTATGTCAGATAATGTTATTTCAAGCCTACTTTTTTAAAACTCAGTTTTTTTCATTGGCACCATTTTTTTAATTGATAAAATTCTCATTCTTTTCACCTTAATTAATGTCTACCAGAAAGTTCTGTCCGCTTTTAGAATAAAACAAAGTAAAAAAAAAATCATTCCTTGAATAAACTTATTGAATAATATATTTCCATCATTATATATTACTTCTTGCCAGCATGATGGCAATTTGTATATCGAATTAAAAAAAGGCCTTACCCCTAGAGGCGAAAAATGGAACCAGTGCTTGTCTGATATTTTCTTCGTTTTTGAATTTTTTGCCCTTAAAAAAATCTTTAAGCACAGCAACAACTCATAATCTAAGGGTGCTAGGTCTGGGGTGTATGGTGGATGCCGCAAAAATTTCCCATCCCAGATCTGCGAATTTCTGACGAGTCCTCAAAGCAGTATGTTGCTTGGCATTATCATGATGGTGCTGTTTAAAAATTATCGAATTGTTCGCAGTACCTCTCCGAATTTAGCTTTTCGTTAGGTTTCAACGCTCAAAATGTATTAGTGATCTAATGTCCCACCATATACACAACATTCTCTTAATCAGGCTCAACTTCGGTTTACAAGTGGAAGAGGCAGGTTTTCCGGCTTCACAATATGCCCTTTTCCTTACAATGTTTGCATAGGTCTTGTTGCACTTTTCATCCCCAGTTGTCATCCCGTCCAAGAAGGGATCTATTATGTTCAGTGCAAGCAAAGATGTGCATATGATGATTCGATCTTTCAAATTCTGCCAAAATATGGCCAAAATTGTGAACACTTTTACGTAGCTTTCATTACAAAAACTACAAAGCTATCTATTGCAGCCGTCCGAAGGAAAGCACTTTGGGAAATTTTGCTATATTTTTGCCGATCATAATACCCAGATCCCAAAACCACCCTCCGTTGAAATGTTAACTTATATATATATATATATACTATTTATATACATATATCCATATAGATAAACATATTTATTTATTTATATCTGAATTTTGTAATGCTGTAACTCTCGAATTTTTGAACCGATTTGGCTGACATTTTTCATATGCGTAGTACATACTAATGTCTCGACCGAGATCACACAGTGTAAGTTAAGAACATAGAACATTTTAAAGAGAAAGTTAGGCAACCTAAAAATTTCCAAAAGTGTCCACAAAATTCAAATGTCTGCCATTTTGAAACAAGATGGTGGATGAAGCTGGCCAACGAATTTGATCGAGACATTAGTATGTACTACGCATATGAAAAATTTCATACAAATCAGCTAAAAAATTCGTGAGTTACAGCATGACAAAATCCAGATATATATATATATATATATATATTTCTTCAATCATTTTCATTCCTTTCATTTTTTTGGGCTTAAGATGGCAACACTAAACATTATTGTTATTAATCCAGTTCCAATTTACATTTTTCCTTTCTCACACCAGATGGCAGCACAGTTATGGGTTTCACTCAGTTGCTCAACTGTAGATCACATGTTAAATTAGTCTTAACTTTGTTTTCCATGCTGATATGCAGTAGTTTTGACTCTTAGTATGTCATTCAGGTATTGTGCTCTAATAATTTTTAATATCCTGTATGAGGTGTATCTTTCTTTGGATCTCTTAGCTTTTTATTATCTATTTTCTGTAATGTTTGCGTTATAAGGAACTACATTTTGTCATTTTAGGCTTAATGCCAACAAAATTGGATGAAATAACGCATCTTCTATGAATGAACTCACAAGCTCTTCTGATGATTCTGTGAGTCATTCATAGTTTCTTATTTTACATACTGGTTTCCTATGTTCATTTCTAAATCATGTTTAGAACTTTATCAATTTCTTCATATATTTGTGATTTCAAATTTATATATATATATATATATATATATATATAAATAATCAGCATTTCAACGGAGGGTGGCTTTGGTATCTGGGGGGGTCATGATCGGCGAAAATATAGCAAAAATTTCACGAAGTGTTTTCCTTCGGACGGTTGCAATAAGTAGCTTTTTACTTTTTGTAATTAAAGCTACCTAAAAGCGTCCACAATTTTGGGCACCACTGTATATATGTGGGATATTTCTTTTAGAATTTATATTGAATCAATAAATCCAGGTAAACAAAATATTTACTGAAAATTATTTCTATAAGATGTTTTATAGAATGCTCAACAACATATTATAAATACTGATCACAAATGCATTTTGATACATGTAATATCTTAATTCTATTTTAATATTTTCGAGAAGAAATCAGCTAATTCGTTTTATATATGTTATAAAGTAAGTATTAAAAAGATTACAATAAGAAATTCCTTAAAAATAAGAATAAAAAGTGAATAAAAAAAGCTTATACTTTTTTTTAAGTGTGTTATTTAGCTTGAAACAATATTATTAGCTTTGCATATGACCCGTAACACTTTTACAGATATTATTTTATAAATGTTGACATATTTTTCATTTTTAACTATATGAAATTTCTAAAATAACAAGAATTACCTGAAATGTTTAAAGAAATTTAACAAATATTATTTTGACACGCTTTTAGCTTTTGGCTTATTAATTTCTCTTTTTAAAATATTTTATAAAACAATACTGGAGTTGACATTTTGTTAAGTTTTCTCGAAAAAGTGATTTTTTCCCTTATCGGAAATTTTTAACGAAAAGTATATCTAGCATTGCCATTTTTATTTTAAGTAAGTTAGTTTTTATTCTAATTATCTGAGTTGATTTAGGTTTCATTTAGTGAGTTTAAAATAGTCGTGACATGTAAATTACATTTTGAAAATGATTTAAGGTAAAGTATATTTTTCTCAAAATGAAAGAAGAAAACTACATTTCTAAATAAGTTATTTTTTGTTTACTATTCAATTATCCGAATAAAAAAACTAGTTAGATATGCCAATCCCAAAACTTTCTTCTATCTTATACATCTTATTATTTCAAAAAGTAGTTACACATGTTAATACTTCAATATTATTAGTTCAATACTATGCCAACTTTAATTTTCTTCTTGAATTTCTGCTTCAGTCAACTAAATGGACTAAAACCGAGTTAATCTATACCATGATATTTGTTAAAATCAATAGATTTATTTTCCTTATTCTGTTGTTATCAGATGTTTGAGAATAGCCGGCTTAGCAGGAAGCGAGTTCCCGCCGCTGCACGAGCCGCCGATGGACAATAGAACTACGAAAAATCAAGAAAAGTGTAAAAAAATCGCTATCACACAGCCCCTTTGCCGCGCAATATTTTCATATTCAAGTAGGACCTGTTGGCCATATCCAAAATTATGCACAAAAAATTTGGTTTAATTGTATGCATAATTTTATGCACTTTTCGATGGTACAATAAAGAAAATGGCACGAACATCACTATTAGAACGCCCCCCTTCTGGCAGATTTTTTTCAAATTCAGGGAGGACTTGCTTGCCATAGCAAGAAACATACGCAAAAAATTTGGTTCAATTCTATGCATAACTTCATACACTTATTGTTGGAACAATAATGAAAATGGCGCAGACATCGCAATTATAGCGCCCCCTTCTGGCGGAATTTTTTCAAGTTCAGGGAGGACCTGCCGACCATAGCCTTACACATACACAAAAAATTTGGTTCAATTCTATGCATAATTTTATACAATTTTTGATGGTACAATAATGGAAATGGCGCAGACATCGCTATTACAGCGCCCCCTTCCGGCAGATTCTTTACAAATTCATGGTGGACTTGCTTGCCACAGCCAGAAACATGCACAAAAGATTTGGTTCAATTATATGCATAACTTCATACAGTTTTCGATGGTACAATAATGAAAATCGTACAGACATCGCAATTATAGCGCCCTCTTCCGACGGAATTTTTCCAAATTCATGGAGGACTTTCGTGCCATGGCCAAAGATAAACACAAGAAAATTGGTTCAATTCTATGCATAACTTCATACACTTTTCGATGGTACATTATTCAAAAGGGCACAAAAATGGCACAAAAATCGCTATTACAGTGCCCCCTACCAGCGATTTTTTCCAAATTAAGGAAGGACCTGCTTGCTATAGCCAAGAACTTAAAAAAATGTTTTGGTTAAATTCTATGCATAACTTCATACACTTTTTGATGGTACAATATTCAAAATCGCACAAAAATTGCTATTACAGCGCCCCCTACCGGCGAATTTTAATTAATAGAGGACCTGCTTGCTATAGCCAAATACTTAAAAAAATTGATTCAATTCTATGAATAACTTCATACACTTCTCGATGGTACAATATTCAAAATCGCACAAAAATCGCTATTACAGCGCCCCCTACAGGCGCTTTTTTTCGAAATTCAGGGAGGACTTGCTTGCCATAGCCAAAAATTTAAAATAAAAATTTGGTTCAATTCTATGAATAACTTCATACACTTTTTGATGTTACAATGGCGACAGACAGACGGACAGACGGACACACGAACGGACGGACATTTTCTATAAACATGTTTTTTGGGATCTCCGACCCCTAAAACGTGTAAATCCGTCGAAAACCGGAAGTCGAAAATATTTCGATTGCAATACTTTCTTCTACTGAAGGTAGAAGAGAGTAAAAATAAATACACGTTTAAACTAATTTAATATATAATTAAAAATATATCAACAATAGAATACGTAGATTCACCTTAACTATAATACATTATTACAGTTAGTGTATTTAATACATTAATTAAATACAAAATTAATTCGGTCAAAATTTACTAAAATGTGTTTAAATTGCTAATTATATAAAATACAGAAAGGTTAATTATATAAAATGTAAAAAGGTTAATTAAATAAAATACAAAAATTGTACATCTAAAAAAAATTACTTTTAAGTACACTCATATTCTTTATGAGGTTTCGAGATAAAATACAATACAGAGAGCAGGGTCCTTTGAAGCCAAGAATCTCGTTAGAATTAACCAAAAATGGAACGTTAGTTAGAATGGTAGGTGGGGGGAAATTTCTTTTCCTCCCATTCTGCACTACGCTCCATTTTGGAATATTCCAATGTGACGCTTGGCTTGAAAAAGACTCAGTTCTCTGTTTTGTATTTTATTTTGAACCATGATGACGAGAACCAGTGTACTTGAAAGTGGTTTTGAGATGTACTATTTTTGTATTTTATATAATTAACAACAGTTTAGACAACTTTTAGTAAACTTTGACAGAATTAATTTTATATTTAATTTATGTATTATATAAATACATGTGTATGAGATCATAAAATCATAGAAAATAGATAAGTGTTAATATGTATCAAATTAGGACTACAATGGCCCGACTGTGATGACATTTGTAAAGCACCGTGACGCAAATGCGATGCTTACAGTCTACATTATAGTTGCATGACGTGAGATAGAAAGAAATCACCGTAACGGCACAATGCAATTGATATGTCCAATTTTGTGACCATACAGTAGCAAATTTTCCTGAGATGTTGATCAGAACTTGAGTAATAGAACCCTTCTCAGAGTGTTTTAGAAAATAAGCAAATAGATTGGAGAACTGATATATTTAATATTTTATGTAACATAGACCTCCAAATGTACACGTGGATTTGTAAGAACCTCAGTATAAAATTCATACATTTTCGTGAATTTATTGAATGAAATAATTAAATAACAATAGTGGATTACTTTTATTAAACCCCTAACCGCCGAGCAAAAGAGCAAAATTGTAATGTTTATTCTCTGCAATTTATTTGAAATTGTAAAAAAGAAAGTTTTTGCGATCATCATTCACATTTTTTCTATTACGTATAAGCATATAAGCCTTAAGCGCATTAATCCTAACTTAAATTTTCAAAACTGGGTTTCATCTCTATAATTATATTGATTTAAATAATCCTTCTATTGCAGTGAAACCTACAGCTTAGTGAACGTATATATCAGTTTGCGGCGGGGCGAAGGTTAAAAGTAAAAAAAAAAAAAAAAAAAAAAAAAAAAAAAAAAAAAAAAAAAAAGGCTTAAAATTATTAATGTAGTAAAGTCAATATTACCAATGACACATTCTTTATTTCTTCGTGATACGATGGTATTATAATCCTTTTAAAGAGAAATGAACAAGTAAATGTGAATTTACATATTTAATGACGACTTTTCATGAATGCTTTACACATTTACAATCAAAATCTATCGATGAAGCCTTCTTGGAACGCTAAAAAAGGTTTCTAAAACTATAAATATTTTGCGTATAACTGTAAAACAATGAAGGTAGGTTATTTTGTAAATGTTCATCATAATCAACTTTTTACCGAAAACGAATAATTATATTTTACCCAATGCCTTAAAAATAAGCTAAACATTTTCCAAGGACGTTAATCTACAATTATGCAAGGTTTTGAATAAAAATAATTAGATTTTTATTTTCGAGTTTTGACCAGCATTTTGTCAATTATTTGCAGTTTGCGATGCGCAAATTACTCAAAATCCGGTCATGGTGATTTTACAATGAGCTCGGTTATTTTGCGGTGACTTGACAATAGAATCACGAAATGGCGGTCACTTTAGAGTCATACGGTGACGAATTAAAAATATGACATTTTGGTGACTATAAGGCTAACTGTCAGACAAACGTCTTTTTGCCCCATTTTTCCCTACATATCATCCCTACACAATGCCGCTAGCATTGTGTAGGGATGATATGTAGGGAAAAAAGCGTGCAAAAAGACGTTCGTCTGACATTAACCTAAATCTCAATTATATGGATGTACTATTAGGGTATTCATTAGAAAATTAAAATATCTATTTTTAACATGATTCTAAATTTTCACCAGTTCACAAGCAGAAAGTGGTTTATTCACTACCAATACGACACATTCAAAAAATAATAATAGAGTACAATGTAGCAAGCATTTTCTGTATACAAAATCTCGGTCGCAATCCTGTTATTTAGTCATAAATAAAGGATATCGTACTACCAATCGAACCTGGATTTTCCTTCTTAATTTTAAAAGTAATAAAGGTATTGTATATATATTTAAACAGATTTTCAATGCTTTGTGTGAAATTTAATGACATCAAAGAAGTGGGATAACTGGATTAATAGCCCATATGTTCTGTGAGCTACATTCAGAATTAAAGAGCGTCTAGATCAATGATGTTTGGACGCAGTTCGTGGCTATTTTCAGCAATTCTCTGGAAGTTGTCACCTTTCATAAAAGCAAAGCAAGTCTCTTGAAAATGTCGTTAAATTATTTTCACTGTTGTTAAAGTTAAAAACGAAAATCCATGCTGGTCCTGGAGTAAGATATTTAGGATTGAATAAGTGGATCGCGACTCAGCTTCTCTACGGAAAAAAATGTTTGTTGCAGTGTTTCGTATAGCTTTTCAGTATCATCTATTAAAGTGTGTCGCTCCGGTGGTGGTATTATAATACATTATATTGTCATTAATGACCGGCAAATTTCAATTTTAGACATTTTGTCGAATATTTAGAAATATACTTGACAGATTCTTCTGGAATTTCAGGATTTAAAAGAACAGGTATGACCTCATATTTAGAAATGTCGATTTGATAAGGAGGCAATTAGGGGGCAACAAAAAATCAAGAAAAAAAAATAATACTTGGGATCACCCTGTAAAATAAAATGTACGAAATGATCTATCGCTACCGAATATAAATAAACAGACATTGTGTAATATGTGTATTCTTTTGTGTAAGAATAGCATGTATATTAATAGAAATATAGCGATTTATTTAAAAAAATTAAAAAATTCTTGCATGTTTTTTGCTTATAACATGCATGGTTTTCAATCAAATTTAACTTCGGTTTCAGAAAAATTGACAAAATATAGTAGAAATAATATAGTGCAATTGGAATATAAATGTATTAAATATTTTAAGAAATATGAGCAGTTGTGGGAAATAATTTTTATCTGCGCATGCGCGAACGATAACAAGGATCATTTTACATAAATTAATAGTCAACTCTATGGAGCAACTTATTAAAAAAAATCTAGTCAAATATCGTAAATATTCGGAAAGATGTCGGCGTTAGAGTGTGCAAATTTTTAGTAGTTCTCTAAAAGCAGCTGAATGATAAGGGATTTTCCACAAAGTGTCATTTTTAATTTTTAATTTTTTTTTATTTTAATTTTTTATTGATGCTTTAGTTCTTCTTGGATAACCACCAGAACGAACCTATACTATGATCCAAAGAAGTATCAAAGTCGAAGCATTTTTTCAAAAACTACTCGTTGATACTCACTAAATACTAATTTTTCTGAAAGTCAGTTAATAAAAAATGACAATTTGTGTAAAATCAATTACCATTCAGCTGCTTTTAGAGAACAACTAAAAATTTGCTCACTTTAACGCCGATATCTTTCTGAATTTTTACGATATTTGACTAGATTTTTTTAATAAGTTGCTCCATAAAGTTGACTATTAAATTATGTAAAATGATCATTGTTATCTTTCGCGCATGCGTAGATAAAAGTTATTTCATACAACTGCCCATATTTCCTAAAATATTTAATATATTTATATTCCAGATACACTATATTGTTTCTACTATATTTTGTCAATTTGTCTGAAACCAGCGTTAAATTTGGTTGAAAACCCTGCATGTTATAAGCAAAAAACATGCAAGAATTTTTTTATTCTTTAAAAAAAATCGCTATATCTCTATGAATACGTGCTATTCTTACACAAAAGAATACATATATTGCACAGTGTCTGTTTTTTTATATTCGGTAGCGGTAGATCATTTCGTGCATTTTATTTTACAGGGTGATCCCAAGTATTATTTTTTTCTTAGATTTTTTGTTGGCTCCCTAATTGCCCCCTTATCAAATCGACATTTCTAAATATGAGGTCATACCTGTTCTTTTAAATCCTGAAATTCCAGAAGAATCTGTCAAGTATATTTCTAAATATTCGACAAAATGTCTAAAATTGAAATTTGCCGGTCATTAATGGCAATATAGTGTAGATTTGCAGCGAGAGAAACAATTCGAAATTTTCGAGAAAATAAAAGGAAAATAACGAGTTTACCTTCCTTGAATATGCTTATAAAGGTTGGAATAGGTAAAATATGGTCCGACTGCGATTCTAGTTTATAATTTTTATATTCGAATTTTAAAATATCTTTCACGATTCCTTACTTTTTAATTTATTATAGGAATAACAAGTATTTCGGGATACACACACTTTTAATTTATGCAATATCTAAAAGCTACTGATAATATTTATTTTAAACTCATTCCACTTTTTTTAATTGTGAAAATTGTTTAGTCCGTTATAAGGGAAGTTATCCATCTTATGATCAGGATGATTATTTATTATCATTAGTTATGATTAGGTGATCTTCCTGTGTTGATAGTCGTATGTGCCTGTAACAAACTGAACTGATATATTGAGAAAATCTTAGATTTACTATTACACATTATTTTAATATTTGCTTTAATAAAAACTTCATCTCCTAGGAATAACACTGGATAATAATGGTTCTGTCACAGAATTGAAATTATTTGATTCTAGATCAGTTTTTGCGCTGATTCCAAATACGCTTTTCGTTTTTATCTAGGTCGTTCGGTTTTTGAAAAAGTTGCATATTTAAGCTTATGTAAATTTAAGCATTTGTCTGCTATTTTATGAAATTTAAGATACAATAAACGTCAGATTGAATTACTTTTTCTAGATAAAGATTAATAAACTATTTGCTTCAGATAAATGTCATGAACTGCATATTCTTAACGTTTATCTTTCACTTATTAAGTGCAATTTGCATAGTTTTCAAGGATTTAATGTTTAATCAAGATTGCTCAATATTTAACTGCGCCCCTCGAATATTGAAAAACAGAAAAAGAGAAAAATCGTTTTTTGTGAAAAAATATATTTTGAAAAAAATTTCAAACTTTTTATTATCATACACTGAAAAGGTTGCATAATGGGTCAGTTAGAACATACAAAATTTTTTATCAATTTCTATCATCGCATATTTAATCGCGTCCCTCTGACATCAAAAATTGGAGAAAAATGAAAAATATATTGGATTTCTAAGAAAATGTACTATAAAAATAATTTTTCAAAATTGATATTGACATTAATATTTTCATATTAATTTAAATTAAGCATATTTTTATTGAACTACACAGAGACAGAATGCATATCAGAACAAAATCTATAAATTCGAAGTGCATTTAATATTACCGTACCTCAAGTAGAGCAGTGGCCAAAATTACTACAGCAGTACTAGCTGATTTCAATTTAGTTTCACCTGAGAAACAAACTTATATAGTTGATAAAAACAAAGTAAGAAGGGAACTAGAGAAAAAAAGGAAAGAACTAAGGGGAATGATTTAAGAGCATTTGAAGTGACACCTCTTAAGAGTTTTTATTTTGATGGACGCAAAGATGATACCTTTCAACAAATATCTGGTCATCGAAAATTAAAATCAGAAGCGCATGTAGCATTAATAGAGGAAAAAGGTAGTAAGTATATAGGTCATATCTCGTTAATTGCTGGTGATAGTGCAATAGCTCTGGGTATTATCACATTTACAAAAAAGTATAATATGAGTTTGCAGAACCTATCGGTTATCGAATGTGACGGAACAAATGTGAATATCGGATGGAAAGGCGGAGTAATACGTTTGCTTGAGACATGCATTGGAAGACTATTACAATGGAATATATGTATTTTAAATACTAACGAAATGCCAATACGGCACCTTATTCTTGAAATGGAATGTTGCACAAAAGGACCGTATTCATATTCTGGACCTATTGGATTGCTTCTAAAAGATTGCGAAAAAAAAATCCAGCTGTCAAATTTGATCAAATTCACTGTACTCTTCATCTTATGGATCTAATCTCTATGGAAAGATATCCAAAAGCTAAGTACTGACCAACAATATTTGTATCGCATCTGTCTTGCCATAAAAATAGTACTTTCCCTTCTGATATGACTGACAATATCCTAGGTAAACTCAGTCATGCACGATAGTTGACCACTGCAAACTGTTTGTTATGGTTATACATTAGCACACCAAGACCGTCACAAAATCTTGTAATACTTGTGAAGTATGTAATGTTAGTGTATGCTCCAATGTGGTTTGAGATAAAAATGAAATTGAATTCCCTGTATGGTGCCCAGCAATTCTGGAAAATCATTTCCCTTGCAAGGCAGCTTCCAGATAATGCTAAGCAAATCATTTACAAAGTATTCTCAATATTCATTTACAAAGTATTCTCAATATTTAGCGCATCTTGAACGCCTATTATTAACAATGCTACATGATTAGCAAACACATCTGAAAATTAGCAGTTAGGCGTATTCTCTGCGTCCGAGAAAAGAAGACGAAGAACTTAGGTTGATTGCATTTTTTCAAGCTTCCCAAATTCAATTTTGAAGCAGCCGATTATATTCATTTAATTGATTGGTTAATCACAGTTGTAACAGAACCACCTATTACAATCCAAGTAAAGGAAAAATACTTGAAAGAAATGTGCAATGAAAAACAGTTTCCAGTACTAAATTTTGAGGAATTTCCATGTCACATGCAATCTGTTGAAAGATGTGTTAAACTAATACATGAAGCTGCAATGAAAGTTTGCTGTGAGATTGCGAGAGATGGATGTATTCGTGCCAAGCTTCAAGCAAGGTAAAAACTTCAAACATTCAACAACAAGGGACAATATTATTCTAACACCAAATATTCAATTTGCATTAGGTATTATTAAATACATTTAAAATTTGTAGATTTTTGTTCTAATCTGCATTCTGTCTGCATTTAATTCAAAACAAAAATATACTACTATTAATTTCGTAAAAAAAAAAATAAATAAATAAAAAGTTAAATTACGTAATATTTATAAAATTATTGTTATTTATATTAGTTAATTATTCAATTAATGTCAATACTAATTTCGAAAAGTAATTTTCCTAGTACAATATTTTTAGAAAATCCGATATATTTTTATTTTCCTACAATTTTTGATGTAAAAGGGGCACGGGTAAATATTGAAAGAAATTGATAAAAAATTTTGTGGGTTATAACTGACTCATCTTCATTGTGTGCCAGTAAAAAATTTTGGAATATGTATAAAAATAAATTTTTTCACAAAAAACGATTTTTCTATTTTTTTTTCTGTTTTTCAATGTCAGAGGGGCGTGGCTAAATATTGGGCAGTATTGAAAAAGAAATTGTCAGTTATAACCGTTCCATTACACAACTTTTGAGTACTATGCTAAAATCAATTTGAAATAATTTTTTTTAGCTTATTTCAGCCCACCCCAGAAAACAGTGTCAGATTCCTATGAGGGACATAAACAACAACTTATAATGGAAAAAACTTTGTAGATCTAACCATATCTAGTTCAAGTACATCACAAAGTATCCTGAAAACGATTTCTGGATTTTTCGACCGAAAAATAAAATTTCACTTAAAAAAAAAAAAAAAAAAAAAAAAAAAAAAAAAAAAAAAAAAAAAAACTCGAAGGGATCGAAGAAAACAGACATCAGATTTGAAATCCGCGCAAAATAACTGGTTTATAAATATATTACCATACTCGTATGGCAGACTTATTTGGACGTCAAGTAACTTTATTAGAAAAATATGAAAAAATATGCTTAAAATTTCACGGTCACATGTCAGCATAATCTCAGAAACGACGATTTTGTAAATTAAACTGGGCAGTAATCATAACATAAAGAAAAAAGCCAGTCTGATAATGCTTTATACCTTAAATTTGCATATAATTGTGCAAAATTTCAAAATTTGCCGAAATCGAAGTATGTAAATATCTAAAAGCAAGACCAGATGGAGTAAATCTAAAACTAGATTCCGAATCAGTACAAAAAACCACATAAGAAACGACTAATTTAAGTTTTGTGAACGAGCAAAAGTTAAAATTTGTTGACGAGTGTAATTATGTTTTTACAATGCCTAAAAATATAATAGCCTGTAATTTCTAAATGTTTTTCACATTCCTTAACCTACCTTTTATTTTAGTTTTCTCTATTTAATCTCATTTACTTTTAATAGAAAAAGAAAGGAAATTTGTTTTTTTTTTTAAAGTCCCATTTAAAGCTATTAAACTAATGTTATATATTAAACAAAAATTTTCAGCGTTTAATGAAGCATTAAAGAGATAAATACTAAAATCTTCTCAGAGGAAATGCACTTTAAAGTGCATTATTTTATCAAATTCTTTTATGATACTTAAGAGATTTTTTGTCAGAATCACTTTTCAAGACATAGAATTTTTTGTTTAATACATAGACATTTATTTAAGTAAAAAAAGCAAATTTAATTGAAAATGTCACTTACTCAAAGCTGATATGGAATATTTTTATGAAATAATATGTTTAATTTCTTGTGTAATATACAGGGTGTCCCGTCGCAATGTTGAGCGGTAACTGATTCCTAAACTTCTAGTTTTATTGTAGGCCTTGTTCCAAAATACAAAGATATTTCATGTGCTATTTTCCATTACGCTCTAAAAAAAAAATTCGCAAAAAAACTTAAAAAGTACAGGTAGCAAGTTGCAGGTACCTCTTTGTACTTTGAAGATATCAGATTTTTCTGATATTTGAAGAAATGTCCCTCTTTTGGCTGGATCCTTTTTGGAATGTTTGAGTTAAATTTGCGAATGTTTTTGTTTTGAGGGGAAAATAACATATTCTTTGAATATTATTTCGAATACAAAAAAGTAACTGGCAGCACAGTTACAGTTTAATATTGTTATTTAACTATAATACAGCTTTATTTTGGAAATGGCAAATCGAATCGGAAAATTTTGCGTTTTAACAATAAAGAAGGCTGTAGAAAGTACCTATCAACCGACGGATTTTTTTGAGAGCGCAAATCAAAATTCCTTTACATCAAAATACTTTTTTTTTAATTTGGAAATTAAGTTTTAAATATTTTAAAAATCTATCAGGTAGGGGAAACTAGGTAGGGTTGACCCACTTTTTATAAAATGATCTTTTATTTTTTAAATATTGAACGCAGAATAAAGTTTTATATATCATTTTATTCGTTATACAATCAATTATCAAAATAAATTGCTACAAAAGTGTAACATATAGGAAATTTGAAAAATGATTGATTTTAATCATGAAAAAAGAATGGGTCAAGGCTCTCCACATATGGCAGGATTGACCCAATATACGGGAGGCTACACTCACTTTATTTTATATTGCAAAATTTGGGAAGTTAAATAAAGTTTGTTTAAAAAAAGCAAAACAAATTTATGCTACATGCCTTAATTATAATAAAAAAATACATATTTTTTAAATATCATGCTTAAACAAACCTGTTGAGACGCAATCGCAAGCCAGAGGAGAAACATTTTGTTTTAAACAGGATTTTGTCTGAGCAGGTATAATTGTACAGCAGAAAAAATGAAATTTTAGCATTTAAGGTAGTACTGTGTTAGAGACAGGTTTCGTTTTTATAGTGTTTCATTTTATTGTGTCCGGATTTTGGAGCGACTGTCCCATTTTTTTTTGTCTCCTTGTCCTATTTTTTGTGACACGCCACCTGACAATTCTAGTTGTAACATAGTTTGGCTTCATCTCACTCTATTCAAACTGGTGAAATTTGTCTACATACCTTCCTAAAGTTTTTCAATCGCTATGTTCTTTTGCAGCCGTATCATTTACATGATTTAAATCTTTAAGGGGTAAAGTATTTTCAGTACTAAAATGATGAAATAAGTGACTGGTACCGGATTTTAAGAACAAATTTATTTGGAAATAAGAAAAAGACTATATTTCACATAAATATTAAAGGGAAAAGATTTTAGCAAAATTCTGGTGCCATTGTGATGTTTCGGAATTAAAATTAAGTGATTTTATAAATATACCTCTGCCTCTGAAAGGGTTAAGACTGCTGATTTCATCCTTTCTAGTCTTTCCAACTGTTTCTATTTACCTATTGTAAGTAATATTTAAATGGAAAAAAGTTCCTATCAACTTTTCCATTTTCTAGCAATTTTTCGCCTCTTTCTTAAGTCAGTTTTAAACATTTTCTTTTCCATGACACCATATTACTGTATCATTACAGAGTAAATTTACATTCTTTTATATATATTACCATTAACTTTTCATTATGCACACTGTATAATAAAAATATTTCCAAAACCACTTAATTAACGGAGCCTTGAGCATCTGGTCAACCCTCCCTCACATTGACTGGGTCAAGCCTCCCTACATAGACCTTTTCAAGAAAATAGCGTATTGTTATGTTAAGCCTAACTTACTATACAATCTTTAAGCCTGGAATGAATGCTCAATATTTCTGCATTACTTTAAACCTACTTACTTAAATTTCTATGATATAATTTATCTAAAAAAAGCTTACAAAATATTTCTAAAAAACACAAATTTTAGGTTAAAAACGCCTCACAATTGATTATTTCCACACCTATTTCGATTATCTCTATGAACTAGGAGTGTTGTTTGAGCAGTCCAGTAGCGTTGGTTAACACCTATTGCTAAACCTCTGAAATTGTTTTAAATATGAAAATTGATGGCTTTATCAAGCCTCCCGTATGGTAAACGGTCCCTAGTCTCCTATATATTTAGAAAATATTATCCATGCTCTAACGAAAAAAAAATATAGAAAATCCTATTGTTATATGATACTTTGAATTTTATAAATTTTCGGTGACTTCTGATACAAAGTACGGTCCTCGTGGCAATGGCGGCATCCAGACCTCTTAAAACGCATCACTGTAACCTTATTCTGTTTGTCTGTTATTAGAAATTAACACGTTTACTGCTTCTTCTTGAAAGTGCAATCTAATCCAAGGTTGCTTTGTTAGAGAGGCAACATATTAATAATATAGGCCACATTTTTGTTTGTATTCATTATGCATCAACCTCTATATTGTAGACATTATTACATTCTCCTCAACATTTTGAAGTTAAACTTAAAACGCTACTCTGATTTTCATCAATCTCATAAGGCTTGAGGAAACTTCCTTATTCTTCTTTCGTTCTTCTCAGTTTTCACTCTTATCTGCAGTAGTTTCACTCGCTTTTGTTCATTGTTGGCCAATGTACTTAAATTTTTTCGATGTAGTTTCTAAAAAATATTAATGTATTTAAACGTTCAGTTAATAGAAATAAAAATCACTAAATTTGATAACTAATACTTTGACGGGTTATTGTTGATGTCGTGGAAAATTATGTTTTCACTGGAAGAAAGCTGCCCTAATCATGACAAGTTGAACATCTAAAGCACCTGCGTAATTGGCAGGGTCTTCGTATGATTGGGTACACCGAGGACAATAATTTAGCATTCCAGGGACTCTGCATTCAGGATTGATTTTTCGTGCAACAGATGCCATTAGCATACGTGACAATGTGTGGTTTTTGTCAAACGCTCGATCTTCCAATCACAAGTCAGCTGTTCTGTGAACAGGGCTATCTTGTCCACAAAATGGCTTAAAATGCTAAATTGAAGAGTGAAATATCTCACAAAGATGATTCAAAAAATGAAAAGATTAACCAGACAAAAATATTTCAAATTCGCTATTTATCAAATTCTGAATTTAATACTATAAAAAATTTGTAGAATATCTGATGGATATAGATATTTAATTTTCTTTGGAAATTTAACATTTGTATCAATTTTATATCCTTACTATGTGTAATCTGAAACTTGCGAAAAGCATCTGCTGGCATAAATAATCATTGCCGTAAATAAAATAATGCACTTTCAATGTGTAAACATTTTCTAAGTTTGCCGGATCTTTCACAATGTAGGGTGATTCAAGATGAGGTAATGACTATTATCTGATAAATAGATAATGATAGAAACGTTCTTCCATTTACAAAAATTATACAGATTTTACATTTGGTATTTATTTTGCAAAGGGCTGTATAGACATTAAAATACGAAATTGGATTTTTTATACGATCTCTGTATCCTATTGGTTATATTGAGAAACATTTTTCCCATTCTCTGACATGTAAAACAGTAAATATTATTCTTCTATGACAAAAACCAGCGAGTAAGGTTTTTTTTTAATTTCTGGGCTTTCCGTTACCAAAAATGTGAAAAACGATTTTTTAGTGCTGGAAAGCTCTGAAATGTGCCAAATTTTAAAGTATCTCATAACTTCTTGAATTTTAGTTAAAGAAGAAAAAAAATAATAGAGGAGATAACATTCATGGAGAAAATGTTTCTGATTGTAACATATATGATTTAGAGACGTATAAGAAAAATATTTCGGATTTTAATATATATACAATACAGTACCTTTGAAAATAAATCCCATATCTATCAACTATATGCCATTTCATACATTTTGTAGTTGGAAGTATGTCTCTATCATCAGTGAATTAGGAGATAATGGCCATAATGTTTATTTGGAATCACTCGGTAATTTGTGCAATATTTAGAAACGTAAGTTCTAAAACAAAGCTCATTTACAGTTAAAAAAAGTGTTTTAAAGTGCTGTATCATTATAAAATTATTTTAAATAATCAATAAAAATAAGAAATATTTCATATTAAAAACTAGTTGGATGTGTCAATCCCAAAACTTTCTTCTATCTCATACATCTTAAAATTTCAAAAAGTAGTTACAAATGTTAATACTTCAATATTATTAGTTGAATACTGTACCAACTTCGATTTTCACTTAAAATTTTTGCTTCAGGGAATTAATCAGAGTAAAAGGGAGTTAAACTCGATAATAATATTGATTAAAATCAACAGTTTCTTTGTTATTCTGTTGTACATCTGCTGTTTGAGAATAGCCGGCTTAGCATGATGCGAAGTTCCTGTGCTGCTGGAGCCACCGATGATCGAGATGATCCAATAAAAAATCGAGAAAATTATATAAAAGTCGCTATTACAGCACCACTTCTGGCGGTTTCTTACTAAATTCAAGGAGAGTCTGCTGTTCATAGTCAAAAACAGACACGGAAAATTTGATTCTATTCTATGCATAACTTCATACACTTTTCGACAGCAAAATGGCGACAAACGAACGCGCACAAGGACAGACAGTTTGTGTAAACGTGTTTTTGGGATCTCTGACCACTATAACATGTAAATCCATTGAAAATCGGAAGTCGAAAAAATTTTCGGAAAATAGTAAAGAAATCAGTATTACAGTGACCCACTTCCGGCAGAATATTTCCCAATTCAAGGAGAACCTGCTGGCCATATCAAAAAACACAAGTATGAGATTGGGTTCAATTCTATGCACAACTTTATACATTTTTCGATGGTACAATAATTAAAAGGGTACAAAAATCTCAATTACAGCGCCCCCTTCCCGCGGTCTATTTCCAAATTCAAGGAGAACCTGCTTGCCATAGCCAAAAACATGCACAAAAAATGGTTCAACTCTATGCATAACTTAATACATATCGAGATATGTAAAATGGCGACAAACGGACGCGCACAAGGACAGACATTTTGTGTAAACATGTTTTTGTGATCTCTGACCCCTATAACGTGTAAATCCGTTGAAAATCGGAAGTCGAAAAAAAAATTCGATTACAATACTTTTTTCTATTGAATATAGAAGAATGTAAAAATGAAAAACTTTTAGTTTAGAAAAAAAAATTATTATCCTTTACCTCAAAGCATCATTCTAACCGCTGTAAAAATTCATTCTGTAGTTTTTGCTTACGAACAGAGAGAGTGAAAGTGCATTTTATGTAATACACTATGAAATGGTTCCGGAAAAAATTGGTGGCATTAAGATGCCCCGGCATTTTGCTCTTACGTTTCACAACAAAGTAGAGAAACATTCCTATTTTTCAGAAGCATTCCGTAATATATACTCCGAAACTTTTCATAACAAAGTAGTGAAACATTTCAGTTTTTCAGAAACAATCCGTAATATAACTCCGAAACCTGTCATAACAGTTATGAAAGGTTTTGGAGTATATATTACGGAATGTTTCTGAAAAATTGGAATATTTCACCACTTTGTTGTGAAACGTAACAGCAAAAAGCCGTGGCATCTTAATGCCACCACTTTTTCCGGAATCCCCCGGAAAATGTTTTACAATCAAGGTTAATAAACAACGTAAGAGTATTATATTTGTTCACAAATGCAAGATCGGTGGAAAAAAAGAATTTTCTCAATATAAAAAATGGCATGTTATGAAACATTAATATATTACGCTAGGGGGCTCTGCCCCCTACGAGCTACGCTTGCCAACCCCTGTTCAGGCACACCAAAATCCAAAAAGCACGCTAATTTGATCGGCTTTAAAAATATTGAATTAAAATTAAAAAAAAAAAAAAACAGTCGCGATCTCTCTGTAAACGGGTTTCCATTCGTTTTCCTTGGATTGGGGATTTTTAAGGCCAAATCTGCTGCTGTTAAGAGATACAATGGCTTTTTTCGTATTTAATTAAAAAAATTAGTTAAACTGGTACTTCTTAGTTATCCCGTCGACCAATTTCGCCAATTTATATAAATCGCCAAACCACTCGCCAAATTATACACATTGACATAATTTTTATTTTAAATAACGAAAGAACAAATAAATTAGTAAAACATTAATAAAAATACAAATAAAACGTCGAATTAATGGTTTTATTTACCATTATTGGCATTTAATCTTGCAATTAATTAATTAATGGCAACCATTGTTGGCATTTAATCTTACAATTTGGCGACAGTAATTTGGTCGACGGGATAACTAAGAAGTACCGTTAAACATTTGAAATAAGCTAATGTAAAATGAATTAAGTAAACAGTGTCATTGTCTCCCGGTATTTTTTAACAGTGCTATAAGATAGTTCTTTTAAATAATTCATTTTAAATGTATCGTTTCAAATCTGACGTAATTTACACAAAAGTTTTATTTCTCTTATTAATATTCACGTGAAAATACTTTTGTTGTTAGAAAGAAATATTATTTCCGCTGTCTTGGAATTCACGATTATAGTTGAAATGATTATCTCAAAATATCTCGCGAAAATATATTTTTCAATTTAAATTGTTTTGCTATTTTTTTTGCCATTTTAAATATGACGTAATTTCCTCAAATTACAAGTTTTAACGCATAATAATGATTTTTTTTTTTAATTTTAAGATTTCGTTTCTCTTTTTAAATTCAAGTGTAAATATGGTTCGGCACAGATGTCATTGGTGCAATTTTTTTCTGACTCCAATTTCATATACGCAACGGTTACTTAACTGGTGCTAAAGTGTCGTTATTTTGCTTGATATGGTAACCCGGATGTTGGTGTTTATGCTATTGATGTTTTCGCCAAATTGGCGTCGGAAAAAAATTCCGTCAAATTGGTATATGACACCTGTGCCTATGGTTCTTATGACGTAATTTTCTTGCTTTTAACATGTAACCATTTAATTCTTAACCATTTAAGTTTTTTTTCTGTTTGTAATAGCCACGTGTAAATAAATTTTTAATTTGAAGTAAACATGATACTTGCGCTGTTCATACAACTGGCAACAGTTTAAATTAATAACATTTTCTAAAATTTGTAAAAAATATCTCTCGAAATGCTGAAAATTTGAATTTAAAATTGAAATAAAACCTTAAGAAATGAGTCAAATAAGAAAAATAAACACAATCTGCACACAGGGAACTTATAACGTATAAAATGATCTAAAAATGATTAAATTCTCATGTATAGTTTTTGCTCCAATAAAACTTTTTTAAGGGAACGATTTTGTCCAAATTTAGCATTAAATATCTCTTAAAATAATTCTTCGATTTGAAAACTGTCTGCATCAGCGTGTTTATCAGACATTTCTCTATAATACCACCGATTTTCATATTTTTGTATGCAACAGTTTTTTTTAATATTAACGATGAAAGGTCATGCTTAAGCATTCAAATTAGATGTGGATCTACCCGGAATATCTACGCAGATGTTCATTGGTCCATTTCCAAATCAAAACTTTTTTTTTATATACTAGAGGGCTCGGCCCCCTACGAGCTACGCTCGCCAACCCCCGTCCAGACACCGCAGGATCTAAATGCACGCTAATTTGATCGGCTTTAAAAAGATTTCGAAAGATTGAATTATAATTTAAAAAACAGTGGCGATCTCCTTATAAACGAATTTCTATTCATTTCTCTTTGATTGGGGAATTTTGACGCCAAATCCGCTGCGGTACTACTTGATTATCCCGTCGACCAATTTCGCCAAATTATATAAATCGCCAAACCACTCGCCAAATTATACAAATTGACATAATTTTTATTTTAAATAACGAAAGAACAAATAAATTCGTACAACATTAATAAAAATACAAATAAAACGTCGAAATAAAAATAACTTGATGACGTAGACACGTGTAACAACATTTCAAAATAAGCTAATATAAAAGGAATTAAGTAAACAGAGTCTTTGTCTCCTGGTATTTTTTAACAAAGCGAAAAGAAAGTTCTTTTAAATGAGACATTTTAAATTAATCGTTTTTAATCTGACGTAATTTTTACCAAGCTATTCTTTCTCTTTTAAATAATCGCGTGAAAGTACTTTTGTTAGCCATGAAATATTATTTGCGCTTTCCTAACAAAAGTAGTTGAAAATATCCTCTCAAAATATTAAATAAATGTCTAGCGCAATTTCTAAATTTAAACTTTTTTGCAATATTATTTTGAGTTCATTTTATGTAATAACTATAATGTGACGTAAATATGACGTAATTTCTCCTAAGACTTCTAAAACATGTTAATGAATTTATTATTTTACAATATCCTTTCTCTTTTAAAATTCACGTGTATACTTTTTATGACGTAATTTTTAATAAGTTCCTGCCTTTTATACATAATTATTTAATTCTAATTTGAAAGTTTTTTTCCTGTTTATAAAAGTCACGTGTAAATAAATTTTTAATTTGAAGCAAACATTATTGCTTGTGCTTTTTATACAGTTGGCAACAGTTTAAATTAGTACAATTTTCTGAAATCTGTAAAAAATATCTCTAGAAATGCTGAAAATTTGAATTTAAAATAGAAATAAATCCTGAAAAAATGAGTCAAAATAAAAAAATTAATGCAATCTGCACTCCGGCAAATTCTAACGCATAAAATGATCTAAAAATGATTACACTGCCATGTATAGTTTTTGCTGCTATAAAACTTTTTTAGTGGAACGATTTTGTCCAACTTTAGCATTAAATATCTCTTAAAATAATTCTTCGATTTGAAAACTGTCTGCATCAGCGTGTTTATCAAACATTTCTGTATAAAACCACTGATTTTCATATTTTTGTATGCATTATTTTTCTCAATATTAACGAAGAAAGACCTCCGGTCACAAAAAATTCAAAACCGGCGGCAGCGGCGGCGGCGGTGACAGCGGTAGTTACTTTTTTTTAGAATAGAGAGATAGAAGGATAAAAAATGTGAAAAAATAAAAGGAAACACTATTTTCAGATCTACTCGCTTTTTTCAACATTAAATATGTCAAATAAATTTCAAATACCTTTTCAGGTGCGTTCGTAATTATATAAATATGTAGCACCTATAATCGTCCTTCGGTCCGTCTGTCTGCCTGTCCGTCCGTCCGCATATAACAAAACAAAAATTACCCAACCGAACAGTCTGAAATTTTAAATATGTAATTGTTGCATAATTGCGTCGAATCATTTCAAATTTTATGAAAACCATATATATAGGGGCAGTCAAAAGTTTGATGTTACATGGCGGTCAATAGGAAATAATTATTTCCAGCGCATTTTAATGATGTTACAGTTTTTCGAACAGAATGAAATGGATATGCACTTATGAAGTGCACTAAAATATACATTCAGTACAATATGCGGTAGGAAAATATTTATAAAACTAGTTAGAATACGAACGCACCTCATTTGCTAAGTATGAGGTGCACTTTTCAACTTGTTTATTTTAATTTCATATTGATAAACTATTATTTTTTTAAGAATTCAACCTCTGGTAAACATCTAAAAAAATACATAAGAATTTATTTTTTCTGCCTTGGATTTCCAGCTTTGCTACGGGCAGCAATTACAGGTGTGCGCCTGGTAAAATTCCTCGTCGGCTGCGGCACGAGAAAATTTCTAAAACTGCTTATCACTATAGCTAATTAATATTAATAATTCAGTTTTTACATGCTATTAGCTTTCTTGCTTGCCTTTCTGAAATAATAGTTTTCACTTCATATAGTTTTAACATATTTTGTTTGATGTAATTCCCTTACATCACAAAAAATTAAACTTTAGTGTTAGTTTTTTAATGTAACACTAGCATCAAGCTGAAAGCGCATTAATTCTGAAAATATTATTTTTTATTGATCAGGTAACAAAATCGAAGCTGTAAAACAAAATTATATTAATCGAAACTCATGACTAAACATATAATAAAAAAGTGCCCAGTTAAACTGGTGGCATTGAGCTCACAGGCTATTCACTCTAATTGTTTATTATACTCTTATTTCAAAGAAAAGCCCCTCGAAAAGTAAATTAAGGGAAGGGGATTATCCCCTCCCCCCCCCTGCTTCACATCTTTATACATAACCAATGAGCTTCCAAATCTCATCAGGGAAGCGCCTTATCAGAATAAACCGGTATACTATATTTGAAGCAAATCAGATAGAAAAACACATTTATCTAAATTAAGGGGGTATTAGCCCCCTATTCCTCTCTTTATCCTTAAACAATTAACCTCCAAATTTAAGAAGGGAAGTACGTTATCAGAATTAACCGGTATACCAAAGTAGAAACAAATCTGATAATTCTGCCTGAAAAACCCATTTATCTAAGTTAAGGCGGGATTAGCCGCCCGTACCCCATCTTTATACTTAACCAATGAACACCCAAAACTAATCAGGGAAGCACCTTATCAGAATGATCCTAGAAAGAAAATTGAAGCAAATCGGAAATTTCTCTCAAGCGTTATCGCGTTACGTACATACATACATACAGAACCTGCGGGCACATTAGCTCTACGGCTTTGATAGCCTGTGAGCTAAAAAGTATTTGCTAAAAATCAGTTCCGAGCTCGTACTTGTGCTAGTAAATAAAATGTAAAACTGTTAATTATATTTTGTTTTAAAATGAAAACTCTATTTTTATTCCTTTATTAAAATCATAAGTTTTTAGAAAATATAAAAATTCCTTTTAATCAATTTTTTTCTGGTTTAATAATTTGCATCCTTGCTAGAAGATTCGATAAGCAATACAATAGATAAGTATAAAACGTGCAAAAACTACTTTTATGTGTTATTTTTTTTTAATTTTACATAATAAAATGAGAGAAATAGCATGTTACACTTATTTTACATATATCATATTTTATAAATAGAAAAGGCGGTACATTAAAAATTCAAAAATTATTTCAATTGCCCCTACGGCACAAATTTTTAAAAATAATTTTGTTTATAATTAATCAAATGAAAAAAAGAGATAATATATGGTTCTATCAACGGATAAGATTTTTGAAAACAATTTACGTATAACATACGCTTAATGATGTATTTAAAAGACATTTTAATTAATTTATAAATTAAAGAAAATACAAAAGCTGATTAATAAAATACATAAATTTTTGAAAGATAACAAAAAATAACATGGACATTACCCATTTAAAAAATACATAAATAAATAAAAAGACTTGTAGAATCTGCTCTATGATACCAAATGCATTAATTCTGTGAAGGGCTCTGATATATGTCAAAATTGCGATGTTTTATGACCAGTATTTTACTATAATAATTTTTACGTGCAAAACCTTCAAAATATAAAAGCAAAGTTTTCTATTCGAAAATAGCTATGGCAAATTTGTGAATTTTTGGTGTTTGCGCCGTGCAAATGGCACCCGTTAAAGGGTTAAAAAAGTTAAATTTCATGAAGCAATACAAACATTATAAAAACCGTTTGTGGAATATTTAAATATGCTTTATTTCATAAATTATTAAAAATATTAATTTTTAACAGCATAATTGAATTTGATTATACTGCAATTCTGTGAAAGTGTTTAAATAAAATGTGATGTTATCTAAAAAAATGAATTTCATAATGTTTTAAACTTGTTAAAGCATTACTCGTATTAAATATGGGGAAGCTTAATTCAAAAGAAAATTGAAAAATATTATTTATAGATACATTTTAATAAAAAAAGCATTTTCTCAAATGGGAGATACATTCAGTTTTTATTACAAAGAATAATTATTTCATAATCAGACATAATAAAAAATAATCAATATACTTCAAAAAGGTTTAAATTAGCTACTTACTTTATTGGTTGATATCCAAACAAAGAATGACATTTGTTCAGAATACATTTTTCTCTAAGTGCCTAGGCAGCTGTTTTTTTATTATTCTTTATTTATCAAAATGGCTAATGGAAGATAAAACATGAAGTACGCATGCGCAGAATATAGTATACGGAAAAGTTGAAACCTCTAAAAAATATTGTACAAATCATTGCCGTAATTGGCATGGGACATAAAGAAATTCGAAATTCCGGTAAAATATGCGAAATGTTCCAGGATAATTTCCTGAAACGTTCCGAAAAATTTTTACAGTGTAGTATTAAAATATAAATATATAAAATTTATTTAACATACTCTATTGCGCGAATAATTTTCACATAGTTTCATTTTGTTCGTCGGTGAAATTCAGCCAATATTATTATACGACTTCTAATTCGTTCCTGTCTCTAACGTTGCTGCTTTTTCTCTGTTTATTTACCAAGACGCAGGAAATCTATGGATATACATAATGCCAAGTATCTAAAGCAATGTACAACAATCGTAATGCACTCGCTAATGAGAAAGCAAAGTCTTTGGTACTACATTATATTTCGCTATGAATACAGGCATTGTGCAACTAAATAATAACGTATTATTGAATAGAAGAGAAGTATCTTTCTATTTTTCTTTTTATTTACATTCAAAGTCCAGAAAATTTTCAAATACTAATGATTAGCTATGAGAACTAGTACTTAAGGTTTATAATGAAGTAGGAGAACTTTCATCTGTTTGTAAGCTCATTATAAATTTATTCGGTTAATAATCAACAAACGTATGAATGGAAATTCTTTAATAATTATTATTTGTATATAATAAGGACTTAGATTTCGATGACATCATAATATCAAAGAAATATTTTAACGGAAATTCTTGTATCGAAATTTTTTATGAACTTCAGTTTTTATAACATTAATTTGGGGAAGAACTTTTTTAATTCAGTACTTATATAAAACTTACTTAAAACCTTTAATACTTTGCGATTATACTGTAAAAAGTGTCACATAATTAAATCTTAAAATGTTTCTTTTATATATGCATGACATTCAAAACAGATTGGATCTGAATATGTAATTTTGCAGTCATTGTCAGCAGTCAACATATTTGTTCTCTTTTAAATAGTCAAGAAATATTTAATTTTTTGTATATTTGCAATGGAAAAAATTACAAAGTTAAACAGATATAAAACTGTCTTTAATGTTTTGCGTCGCTGTATTACAAAGTGTAATTTTATTTATTAAAATAGCTTATCATAGAGCACTACATCTCCTTGTATCTTTGGCTATGACAATAAGCATATAAAACGATGATAAAATAGAAAAAGGTTTGTAAAATGTCAGAGCAAGAAACACATTTCGTGTGCATCCATAGATTATGACACACAATCCAACATTACTGTCATATAAATTTACGTATTATTCGCTATCGTATATTAAAAACAGGCATACAAATACAGTTAAAAGTACTTTAAGATACCCTATAGTTCTCTTATTCCAGTATTTGTATTAAAAGTATATCAACAATTTGACAAATACAGTGAAAACGGGAAAAACGTATTAAAGGTTTGTCTCAAAATATGACACATCTTACATGTGTAATATTTATTATGCATAAATTATTCAACATACATTTATTCAACATGTATTAACGTACATTTATCATACTTATATTATTCAACAAGATTTTAACATACATTTATTCAACCCAACAAGTCTTTAACATTTATGGAACTAATCATACAAGTGATGCTAAGCAATCAAGTAGCTCTAAATGAATATTTTGTATTTTGTTATATGTAATGTAATTTAATTTTCTAGCCAACTATTTCTAAAATTCGACTATTAATTTGACAATGAAAACATGATGAGAGCGGGATATGTTATTTTTTCAGCTAATTACGTTTCTTTCTCTACTGCCAATATCTACGTAAAAAACGATTACATCAGAACCATAAAATAATTTTATAAGGCAAAAAAAATACTCAATATTATTAAATTTTAATCTCATTACGCAGTTCCGAAAATTTTATCTAATTTCATAGTATGATATTTTATTCCTTCCCTTCCCTTTAAAAGGGCATTTGAATTCATTTAATAATAAATTAAATCCACGTTTTATGATGTTTACTCATATATGACAATTTTGAAGTTTTGTTAATCTTATTTTTGAAAAGTACAATTACTACATGTTACAACATTGAAAAAATTTGGAAGAATCTTAAACAAAAAGAGACACTTAAAATTAAGGTAAATAATCCCTTGAATTCTTTTTTGTACATATAGGTATATACCAAAGGGGAAGAACGAGCTATGATCGTTTAAACACAGCGTTGTGTCCAACTCAATATAACCATAAAATATCCCTACAGTATTGTTATAAAGCATTTTATTTTATAACAGTCTGGAAAGTTCAATTTTGCTACATTTCGCCAAATTTGGCTTCATTATTTCATTTGCCGCCAAGCATGTGTTGAGAAAGTTATATGTATCCTGAATAATTGAATTTTGTTTTCGAGAACATTCTATGAACTCTGATTGGTTAAATCTTGTATCTCGGCTCCTATTGGGAATTTCTAGAAAATTCGTTTAGATTCAGAAAGCCAAATTTTTCGCCAAATGTCGACAAATATCGCCAAATTTGACGGTATTCTTTCATTTGGCGCCAAGCATGTGTTTTTAGCATTGGTAATCTTGAAAGTTGAATTTCTCGCAAAATCACGCCAATGTCACCGATATTTCGCCAAATATCTCCAAATTTTGTCGATCTGTTGCCAACTTTGCGACTTCGTTTACTGCCAACCAACTGTTCAACAACATAATAAGTGTTTGGACCTCCATTCTCATTGATTTCATTGACCCATAGTGACCCAAAAATGACCCATTAATCGAATTTTCTCGAACATGTGACCTAGCTCAATGGTGTTCTCGTGCCCGAAAACGCTACGATTCAAAATATAGTCTAAATTGTTAGACTCTTTTTAAGATAAAATTTGCATACACACACAAAAAAAAAATTGCCCGTATATGGATATATTTCACATTCGGTATTTCCTAAACGACTTTTTGAACAACATTTCTGCAATTCAGCGACATATGCATAAGGCACTCAACTGAAAATAACCATTTTAAAAGTGTTTCTCTTTAAAAAACAATGACATTCAAAATGAATTATTTACTCTGTAACATTTTGGTTGCCGTAAGCTATATTCTCATTTAAAATGTATTGATTATCTTAATAGAATTTAAGCAAGTGGAATTTTAATGTGTTTATATTTTGACATTCTGTTATAGGCTTTTCAAAGAAATGCTTTTTCATTTTCTAATAAGTATTCAAACATTGTATCAATTATTATTTAATGCCCTTGATATCTTAATATTTTGTAAATAGTTGAAAGTTAAGTAAAAAATATTAAAACACGCATAAATAACGCTTACATTCAACTCTTAAAGGTATATACAAATGTAAATAGATGTAAATATACATACATACAATAAATACAGTAAACCCTACTGGAGTGAAAAATTAGCCAAAGCTAGGAATCGAACCTGGGACGACAGCATACTAGGTTGTTGCTCTAATCATTGAGCCCTTCCGGCCGATACCTGGGTCTGCAATTTTTCAATAATAATATTTGTATATACTTTTAAGAACTGAATGTAGGAGTTATTTATGTGTGCATGTGTGTTTTAATATATATTGTAGATCGATGGAATAGTAAAATCTATTCATCGTTATCCCGTTATTTGATTGATGGCTGGTGACTTCCTCCAACATGGTTTATTAGTGAATAATTGCAGTCCCAGGTATCTGCAGAAGTGGCACAGTGGTTTGAGCAACAGCCTAGTACGCTGTGGTCTCAGGTTCGATTCCTGGCTCTGGCTAATTTTTCACCCCAGTTGGGTTTATTGTATTTATTGTATGTATGTCTGCATAATATTTGTATATACATTTAAGAGCAATGCATGCGTTATTTATGTGTGTATGTGCGTTTTAATAAACAAGGTGGTTATAATTAAAGTTCCACCTTGAAATGGTCATAAAAAGAAAACTACTAGACCAAATGTTATAAAACTTGGTAATAGATTAAAAGAGATCATGGGAATTTATTTCCCTCTTAAAAAAAAGAAGTTCAATACTCACCAGCAGGGTGGGAAATTGGGCTGCATGCAATATTGTTAAACGAAATAAGGGTCGTAATCAAACTTAACCTTTTGTTACCCGGTTTAAAATTTTTTGTACCGTTAAGAAACATTGATCTAAACAAAATTATCATTTAAAATTGTTAATGGCGACAAAAGTCGAGTGCGTCGTCCTTGTAATAAAATCCGTACGTGTTCTTAAAAGTTCAAACCACAAATCAGAGATCACAAAATTTGACATCACAAATCGTTTGCAAATGTGTGAGCATTCCGGAAATCGTTTTCTTACAGATCGCTGATTTGTAACTTTTGAAGCTCTAATTCGGTCTTAAGACTAGAAGATGTTGGTTAAAATGTTTTAATCGTTTCTAAAACGATACTGTTTGTAGGCCTATGCAAAACCGTAATGGCTTGTAATTGGATAACGTCAGGAAAAAAACATTATATTTATGCAAAGTGAGCCTGTTTGTCAGCGTTCCAATTGTTACGATTCGACAATGTCTCTAACCATGCTGGAGCGTGCTTATCTCGTTAAATATTATTATGAATGTGACAGCAGGGAACGGCGTGCTTTTCAAAGGTATCGTTCAGAAAGAGGAATACGCTGGGGGACAATGACATGGCAGGGATTGAGGAAAATGTTGGAAAATTTTGAAGCCACAGGTTTGTTATCTATTGCACCTAGGAGGGGAAGGAAACCTGTTTGTGTGGAAACCGAGGAAGTTGTTGCATTAGCAGGGGAGGAAACAACAATGGAAAGCACACACGGTAGGCGGTCGGTACGTGCGGTCGCACGACGAATGGACGTACCATTGAGTACGATCTAAAGAAATTCCGTAAAGTGCTGCAGTTCTACCCATACAAAATAAACCATGTTCAAGAACATCAAAGTAACCATCCTCTTTTTAAGAGAAGCTTGGGAATTCCTTGCACTGTTGGAAGTAGACGAGCCTTGGCCATGTAACATTTTGAGGACATATGTGGCCTATTTTTACCTAAATGGCAATGTCAATACCCAAAACTGCAGGATTTGGGGTAAAAAAATACCTCATGTTGTGTACCCAGTTCCACTGCATTCTCCTGAAGTCACCATTTAGTGTGGTATGACAGCATGTTTCATAATTGGACCATTTTTCTTTGAGCAGTCGACAGCTGGACCTGTTTTATACTTGCACTGTGACTGCAGCTCGCTTAGCGTCAATGTTAAAAGGTTTCGTCATACCTGAACTCCAGCAACGTGGCATTTTAGACTCCACGAGTTTAATGCAAGACGGGGGCCCATTGCTTATTCGTACATGTATCACACAGTTACTTAAGCAATATTTTATGAATGAACGGATTATAGGCCGAAACATCCCCACTTCTTGGCCTCCTCGGTCACTGGACTTCAACCCCTGTGACTTTTGGCTATGGGGTTATCTCAAAAGCACTCTTTATGGTGATCACTAAAAAATTTTGCTGAATTGAATGATGCGATACACCGACATGTCCGTAACATTTCTCCTGATATACTAAGGGCTACTTTTGGGAATGTAGTAATATGATTTCACTTGCTTTCGGAAAGTGGTGGACGCCAATTAATTATTCGGCGCACACAGCGTCGTTCCCCCCTGGTGTTGATTATTTCAACTTTTTTTTTTTCTGAAAATAAATTTTCATAAACTATTACAAAGTTTGATAACATTTGGTCCAGTAATTTTCCTTTTATGGCCATTTTAAAGTGGAACTTTAATTACAACCATCCGGTATACTGTAGATAGATGGACTCCTAAAATTTATTAATCGTTGTCCCGTCATCCAAGGCTGTCTGATTGATAGTTGGTGACTTTCCCTAACATGGTTTATTAGTGAAAATTTGCAGACCCAGGTATCGGTCGGAGTGGCTCAGTGGTTAGAACAATTTAGGTTTATTGTATTTATTGTATGTATGTCTATATAATGTTTGCACACTATAACGAAATACAGTTAGTTTGTAAGGAGTAAGCTCTCGAACTGCCTAACCTATCTCAAAAGTAATGGTAACAAAATGATTGTGTTAGTTCCTGTACCGACATAAACGATACCTTATGTCAATGCCATTAACCCAAAGTGTGTGCAGGATCAAAAAACTTTCTAAAACTGCAATTTTTATGTTACTGAAGGGCCAGGAAACATGAAATTTGGCATGGTAGTGTTTTATAAGATATAAACGATCATTAAGAACATTTCCAAAAAAAATTCAAATTTAAAAGATGTGAAAATACGCGAAAAGCTCTCTAAAAATGTTCTAAATTGCAATTTCTATGCAATCTTAGGAAGTACCGAACTGATTAAAAAAATTATGGTGTAAAAATGATGGTGACATTCCTTGCTCCATCATCGGATTTATTTCATATCGGTTTCACTACTACCTAGGGCATGCAGGAGCAAAAAAAGTTCTAAATTGCGATTTTGTGATACTGCAGGGGCTAGAAACTTGAAATTGGGCATGGGAATTATCTATAAGTTGTTAATGATGTCCAAGAATATTTCCTAAAAATTTCGAAAATAAAAAGGGTTGAAAATTGTCGAAAAGTGTTCTAAAAACGTTCTAAATTGTGATTTATATGCAATCTCAAGAAGTGCCAAACGAATTTCAAAACTAATGGTTGGACATCGAAAGTGATAGCCCTTGCTACAACATAGGCTCTATTTCATGCCGGTGTCACAACCACCTGAGTGTTGTGTGAGAAAAAAACGTTCTAAATTGTGATTTTTGTGATCATGCAGGGGTCTAACATTTTGAAATTTGTCGTGGAAATTATTTAAAAGATGCAAATGCTTTCTAAGAAGCGCCGAAAGAAATGTCAAATTTAAAAGGATGAAGTGAGCGAAAAGCGTTCTAAAAAGGTTCTAAATTGCTATTTTTAAGCAATCTTATAAAATACCAAACCGATCAAAAAAATAATGGTTTCAAATTAATAGTGATAGAGCCTGCTCAAACATAAGAGACATTTTATGTCGGTGCCATTACATTAGAGAGTTACAGGAACAAAAAACGTTCTAAATTGAGATTTCTGTGATATTGAAGAGTCTAGAAACTTAAAATAAGGCATGGTAGTTATAAAATATAAATGCCTTCAAAGAACAGTCGAAAACGAATTCGAAATTTAATAGGAGTGAAGCGAATTGAAGGAGGGAAAAGCGTTCTAAAAAAGTCCTATATTACGATTTCTGCAGAATCTAAAAAAAAAAATGAATCTACTCCAAAAATAATGGTTGCGAATCAATGGTGACAGTTCCTGCTCCTACACAGGCTATATTTTATGCCGGTTTCACTTCCAACTCAGGTTGACAGGGATAAAAAAATTCTAAAAAGGCCTTTAAAAGCTTTCTAAATTCAGTTTTCTATGGAATATTAACCCTTTATGTACTGAATTATGAATTCATGAAAATTTTATTTTCTAAAATATTTTTCGTGAATTGTTTAAACTACATTATAAGATTTGCATAATCATTTAATAAATTTCAAGAGGATTTTAAAAGGATTCATTAAATTTGAATGTATGGGGATTTTGTGCAATATTTATAACCCTACTCAAATCTTTTATTTTGAATATTTTTTGGGGTATTTTGTAGAATTAGGAAATGTACAAACATAATGTTCGTACAATAGAAATATAGGAATATTTCAGAATTAAAGCATCCCTCCTCCTTCTCCCAAAGCCCAGAAAGCTGGGGAGATGCATAGGCAAAAGAAATCATCCTTTTAAAAATATTTTCTTTTTGTATAACCCATAATACTTTTGGTACAAGGTAAAGTAATGTATCTATAACTCATTTTAAACTGTATTACAACTATTCGATGTATTAAACAAATTTTATAACAAGTTATTTCAATGGTACTTATAAGTACCGTCAGTAGATAAATGGTTAAGAAATGCCAAGCCGATTTCAAAATTAATGTTGGCAAATTAATAGTGATAGTCACTGTTTCAACATAGGCATTTAATGTTGGTGTTTCTACCACCAGACAAGTGGTAGACCGTTAGACTAGAAGCTTGGAAATTTACATGATGATTAATTTTAAGATGTAAATAAGTAGATGGTTTCTAAAAATTTCAAAACTTCATAGGAATACTGAAATGAGCATAAAAGCTTTAATATACTTTCTAAATTGTAATTTATTTAGAATTAGTTTCAGTTTTTCTTTTAATTTAAATCTCATTTCTGCATTATACAGTGTAATAATGATGTTTACTCAAACTGTGGAATAATTAGTAATTTTTGAATTATTCCTAAAAGTATAATTTCTTTTAATAAAAGTTAGACATACAAATATCACTTGGCACATTTCAACTATTACGGGAGCAATACCGCGGGGTTTGCTAGTAGTATACAATTTTGAAATTTTCACTATTTCATACAGACGTATAAAAATTTCAAAATGATATTTTACCTTTAGATTAAAATATTACTTACCTAAACAAATCTCTCTCTCTCTCTATATATATATATGTATAAATTGAATTGTACAGCAAATAATGTTTAAATTGGACGACTCTATCCACACAGTAATTTAACCACAGCCATTAATTTATGTGAAACTAAAATAAAACTCTATACAATTTACTTACACAAGTTTTATTCTTTTTTTACGTAAGATCTATTTAAGCACTTTTTATTGAGTGTACACCTGAAAAGTTACAAAGTAAATCAAATTACAAAAACAACCGCCGCGGCGTGCTGCCTCTCTTCGTCCGCAGCCCTTTATTCTTCTACTTATTCCGACTCTTTTGCAGAAGCAAGGTTCATAGGTCCCCAGCCACGTCCCGAATAATTACAGTTCTTAAGTAATTTGTACAAAGTAAAAGTACCCGATAGTTACACAATAATGATGCATTTGTATTTGTGGAGATATTTGTAATTTCCTCAATAATCGTATATTCACAGGTTGGAAACATTTTATAAAATTCCGTTTATTTTACTAAAATAATCTAATACATATTTTAAGTCGCAGTTCTGGGTTAAATGGAAATGTGATTACCGGTTTCATGACTTAAAGTCACCAGTGTCATGCCTTACGATATTTTACACATTTAAATACATAAAACGCGTGCTGAGAATATCTATAATTGATTCATTATATACATTTACAGCATGATAACGTAGATATTCTTGTATAGATTCGAGTGTATCTTTATAATAGTTGCTATTAGGTAAAATTCAACAACACCAAGTATTATATAGTAAAAGTTTTATAACATATATTAAACATAGCTCTACAGGGTGTCCGAATGCTTTTAAAATTGTACAGAAAATAAAAAATTAACGCTTTTTAAGTTATTCTCTCAGATGAATTATGTGTTAAGGTAGAATTTATTTATTAATCTGTCTTGCTTTAATTCCAAACATCACCGATAGATGGCACAGAACAGTATCAAACTTTAACTAAGATCAAAACAACCTCGCAGATCCAAAAAACAAATCATTTTTTCATTGTTTTGAAGGATAAACAAGATGAAAAGTTAAACAGAAAGAACTTTAATCCAATTTGTTATATCAGATTGAGATTTGTAACAGTTTCATATAGCGTTGCGTCATTGATCTTGGTATTTAAAAGTAAAACAAGGATAATAAAGAAATTTCTGATATAACACAGGGATCGGCTCAAAAAATTACAGATGATGAGGCATGAGGTGGTTCTTAACGTTATCCCACGGAATTCAAACTTTGATAACGTAATTTTTGTGAAGGTTGGCAATTTTTTAGAACTTCCCATAGAGGATAGGATCAAGAACAGTTAACCCCTTGTATCATATAACACACTAGTGGCTGCCAGAAATGAATATCCCTTTTTTCCCCTTTCTTGAGCACTTAAAAAGTGCCAATTTGTGTAAATAGTGTAAATAATAGTTTGACCTCGATCAGATAACATTAAGACCTGTTTCATCAGCATTAAATAAATTATTTTTTAATATTTTAAGGCTTATGTAACAGCTCGTAACTTTATCCGATCTAGTTCAAATTTTAACAATCACACTTTCTCACCAATTGGCTAATTTTTCGGGGTTCCTGATGAAAACACGATGAAAAAAAAAACCCTCTTTTCTCTAGCCTTGCAACCACCCTACTTCACTCAGAATGTTTCTGTAAGAATAAATTCTATAGCTTTCAACGTTTATTTGTTTTTGAAATTTAAAATCAATCAGTCCATTTGAGGATACCAGGTATAAAAAAATATTGTTGAAAATATTGTAAGATCGCAACAAAATTTGTACAAAATGCTGAATATGTAATTCTGATGAAATAATTTTAGGAATAAATAAAAGAATTATTTTTTAATTATTTATTTAATTAATTATTCGGCTTACATTGCGCCATTCCCCCCTGGTGTTGATTATTTCAACTTTTATTATTATTATTATTATTATTATTTTTTGCTGAAAATAAATTTTTATAAACTATTACAAAGTTTGATAGCATTTAGTCCAGTAATTTTCCTTTTATGACCATTTTAAAGTGGAACTTTAATTACAACCATCCTGTATACTGTAGATAGATGGAATACTAAAATTTATTCATTGTTGTCCCTTCATCCAAGGCTGTCTGATTGATAGTTGGTGACTTTCCCTAACATGGTTTATTAGTGAAAATTTGCAGACCCAGGTATCGGTCGGAGAGGCTCAGTGGTTAGAACAATTTAGGTTTATTGTATTTATTGTATGCATGTCTATATAATGTTTGCACACTATAACGAAATACAGTTAGTTTGTAAGGAGTAAGCTCTCGAACTGCCTAACCTATCTCAAAAGTAATGGTAACAAAATGATTGTGTTAGTTCCTGTACCGACATAAACGATAACTTATGTCAATGCCATTAACCCAAAGTGTGTGCAGGATCAAGAAACTTTCTAAAACTGCAATTTTTATATTACCGAAGGGCCAGGAAACATGAAATTTGGCATGGTAGTGTTTTATAAGATATAAACGATCTCTAAGAACATTTCTAAAAAAAAAAATCAAATTTAAAAGATGTGAAAATACGCGAAAAGCTCTATAAAAAAATTCTAAATTGCAATTTCTATGCAATCTTAGGAAGTACCGAACTGATTAAGAAAATTATGCTGTAAAAGTGATGGTGTTATTCCTTGCTCCATCATCGGATTTATTTCATATCGGTTTCACTACTACCTAGGGGATGCAGGAGCAAAAAAAGTTCTAAATTGCGATTTGTGATACTGCAGGGGCTAGAAACTTGAAATTGGGCATGGAAATTACCTATAAGATGTCAATGATCTCCAAGAATATTTCCTAAAAATTTCGAAAATAAAAAGGGTTGAAAATTGTCGAAAAGTGTTCTAAAAACGTTCTAAATTGAGATTTATAAGCAATCTCAAGAAGTGCCAAACAAATTTCAAAACTAATGGTTGGACATCGAAAGTGATAGCCCTTGCTCCAACATAGGCTCTATTTCATGTCGGTGTCACAACCACCTGAGTGTTGTGAGAGAAAAAAACGTTCTAAATTGTGATTTTTGTGATACTGCAGGGGTCTAACATTTTGAAATTTGTCGTGGAAATTACTTAAAAGATGCAAATGCTTTCTAAGAACCGTCGAAAGAAAAGTCTAAATTTAAAAGGATGAAGTGAGCGAAAAGCGTTCGAAAAAGATTCTAAATTGCTATTTTTAAGCAATCGTATAAAATACCAAACCGATTAAAAAAATAATGGTTTCAAATTGATAGTGATAGGGCCTGCTCAAACATAGGCTACATTTTATGTCGGTACCATTACATTAGTGAGTTACAGGAACAAAAAAACATTCTAAATTGAGATTTCTGTGATATTGAAGAGGCTGGAAACTTAAAATAAGGCATGGTAGTTATAAAATATAAATGCCTTCAAAGAACAGTCGAAAACAAATTCTAAATTTTAAAGGAGTGAAGCGAATTGTAGGAGGGAAAAGCGTTCTAAAAAAGTCGTATATTACGATTTCTGCAGAATCTAAAAAAAAAAAAATGAATCTACTCCAAAAATAATGGTTGCGATTCAATGATGACAGTTTCTGCTCCTACACAGGCTATATTTTATGCCGGTTTCACTTCCAACTCAGGTTGGCAGGGATAAAAAATTTCTAAAAAAGCCTTCAAAAGCTTTCTAAATTCCGTTTTCTATGGAATATTAACCCTTTATGTACTGAATTATGAATTCATGAAAATTTTATCTTATAAAATATTTTTCGTGAATTGTTTAAACTACATTAGAAGATTTGCATAATCATTTAATAAATTTCAGGAAGATTTTAGAAGGATTAATTAAATTTGAATGTGTAGGGATTTTGTGCAATATTTTAAACCGTACTCAAATCTTTTATTTTAAATATTTTTGGGGTATTTTGTAGAATTAGGAAATGTACAAACATAATGTTCGTACAATAGAAATATAGGAATATTTCAGAATTAAAACATCCCTCCTCCTTCTCCCAAAGCCCAGAAAGCTGGAAAGATGCATAGGCAAAAGAAATTATCCTCTTAAAAATATTTTCTTTTTGTATAACCCATAATACTATGTATCTATAACTCTATAACTCTATAATCTATAATGCATCTATAACTCATTTTAAACTGTATTACAACTATTCGATGTATTAAATAAATTTTATAACTGGTTATTTCAATGGTACTTATAAGTACCGTCAGTAGATAAATGGTTAAAAAATGCCAAACCGATTTCAAAATTAATGTCACTGTTTCAACATAGGCATTTCATGTTGGTGTTTCCACCACCAGAACCGTTAGACTAGAAGCTTGAAAATTTACATGATGATTAATTTTAAGATGTAAATAAGAAGATGGTTTCTAAAAATTTCAAAACTTCAAAGGAATACTGAAATGAGCACAGAAGCTTCAATATACTTTGTAAATTGTAATTTATTTAGAATTAGTTTCAGTTTTTCTTTTAATTTAAATCTCATTTCTGCTTTATACAGTGTAATAATGATGTTTAGTCAAACTGTGGAATAATTAGTAATTTTTGAATTATTCCTAAAAGTACAATTTCTTCTAATAAAAATTAGACATACAAATATCACTTGGCACATTTCAACTATTACGAGAGCAATGCCGCGGGGTTTGTTAGTAGTATATAATTTTGAAATTTTCACTATTTCATACATATGTATAAAAATTTCAAAATGATATTTTACCTTTAGATTAAAATATTCTTTACTTAAACAAAAATCTCTCTCTCTATATATATATACGTATAAATTGAATTGTACAGCAAATAATATTTCAGTTGGACGACTCTATCCACACAGTAATTTAATCACAGTCATTAATTTATGTGAAACTAAAATAAAACTCTTTATAATTTACTTACACAAGTTTTACTTTTTTTTACGTAAGATCTATTTAAGCACTTTTTATTGAGTGTACACCTGAAAAGTTACAAAGTAAATCAAATTACAAAAACAACCGCCGCGGCGTGCGGCCTCTTTTCGTCCGCAGCCCTTTATTCTTCTACTTATTCCGACTCTTTTGCAGAAGCAAGTTTCATAGGTCCCCATCCATGTCCCGAGTGCTTAAATAATTTGTACAAAGTAAAAGTACCCGATAGTTACACAATAATGATGCATTTGTATTTGTGGAGATATTTGTAATTTCCCCAATAATCGTATATTCACAGGTTGGTAACATTTTATATAATTCCGTTTATTTTACTAAAATGATCTAATATATATTTTAAATCGCAGTTCTGGGTTAAATGGAAATGTGATTACCGGTTTCATGACTTAAAGTCACCTGTGTCATGCCTTACGATATTTTACACATTTAAATACATAAAACGCGTGCTGAGAATATCTATAATTGATTCATTATATACATTTACAGCATGATAACGAAGAGATTCTTGTATAGATTCGAGTGTATCTTTATAATAGTTGCTATTAGGTAAAATTCAACAACACCAAGTATTATATAGTAAAAGTTTTATAACATATATTAAACATAGCTATACAGGATGTCTGAATGCTTTTAAAATTGTACAGAAAATAAACAATTAACGCTTTTTAAGTTATTCTCTCAGATGAATAATGTGTTAAGTTAGAATTTCTCTTATTAATCTGCTTACTTTAATTCCAAACATCACCGATAGATGGAACAGAACAGTATCAAACTTTAACTAAGATAAAAGCAACGTTGCAGATTCAAAAAGCAAATCATTTTTTCATTGTTTGAAGGATAAACAAGATGAGAAGTTAAACAGAAAGATCTTTAATCCAGTTTGTTATATCAGATTGAGATTTGTAACAGTTTCATATAGCGTTGCGTCATTGATCTTGGTATTTAAAAGTAAAACAAGGATAGTAAAGAAATTACTGATATAACACTTGGATCGGCTCAAAAAATTTCAGATGATGAGGCATGAGGTGGTTCTTAACGTTATTCCACGGAATTCAAACTTTGATAACGTAATTTTTATGAAGGTTGACAATTTTTTAGAACTTCCCATAGAAGATAGGATCAAGAACAGTTAAACCCTTGTATCATATAACACACTAGTGGCTGCCAGAAATGAATATCCCTTTTTTCCCCTTTCTTGAGCACTTAAAAAGTGCCAATTTGTGTAAATAGTGTAAATATTAGTTTGATATCGATCAGAAACACGATGAAAAAAACCCCTCTTTTCTCTTGCCTTGCAACCACCCTACTTCACTCAGAACGTTTCTGTAAGAATAAATTCTATAGCTTTCAACGTTTATTTGTTTTTGAAATTTAAAATCAATCAGTCCATTTGAGGATACCAGGCATAAAAAAATATTGTTGAAAATATTGTAAGATCGCAACAAAATTTGTACAAAATGCTGACTATCTCATTCTGATGAAATAATTTTAGGAATAAGTAAAAGAATGATTTTTTATAAATAAATTTTAATAAATAATAGGATTATTTATATGACCTGTCCAAAAACGTTTCGCATATGAGAAATCTTTTCGGCCATAATACTTTGTGCTATCGACGATTGACAGTAAAATTTACCATAAAAAATGAAAGAGTACGCAATGCTGCCAGTGGAGACGTTTTAAAATATTCTATTGCCATTTTTTTCGAATAAAAGTGTTTCCCGCTTACTTCTACAATAAATGCAAGAGAAATCTACAACAAAGAATGTTTATTGAAAATAGTAGCAACGAATAGAAGTAAAAATTTTTAACAGTGAAAACCAGATTCTAATGACGCTTCTGAGATATTGTGGTGTCCGTTAAGCCTAGATCTTGTTCGGAGACGACGACACGTCGCCCAAGTGCGAAGCTGACTGAGGCACACGGAGCTATAGCTATTCTAATACCATGCTGTGGCATATGAGGTGACGTTTATTTTAAACATACAGTTACAGTGAACTTGGGAGCTAAATGCTCAACTCAGCAGCGTTGTATTACCCTCAGAGTAAAGATAATAAGAGATTATATGAGAAGTCTGTAGTATTACTCAACACTTTTATTAGATAAATAAGGTTGTGTTTGGCAGAATGTTTTTAAAAGAGAATAGCGACATATGCACAGAACAAATTTTCAGTTTCAAAGTTTTTGTCCAATCTATGGCAGCTTATTGACAGTCTAGTCTCTTCCTTCGCTTAAAAATAGAATTTTTTATAACTATAACTTTCATTTTGATGCATTTTCTGATAGAAATTTTGGAAAGTGCTTTGTAATTGTTGAATATTTGCTAAATAAATTATGTCCTTTTAGTAGTAAACTACATATTAAAGCACACATTATTCTTTTTCAGTGTATTTAACCCTAGATCTACCGGGAATTTTATTCAAGTTTTAATAAAACGTTCTACACCAGAATTTTTATTTAAAACTATTTAACTTATTTATTTACCTTATTTTTGTCTGGTTTATATACTTAGTTTATTTTAAAGAAATTTCTGGTTTGAATGAATATTTTGTATGTACCTGTCGGGTCCAATGGACCCGTCTGGTAGACGGAGGGTTAAAGATGAAATTGTTTAATCATTATTTTATAAAGTTGGAAATTATTTTTTTTTGTTTTATCTGTGTGTGACGCATTACTTTTTTTTAAACTTGTTTACACGTGAGAAAAAGTCATTAGGGAGAGAACTGCTTCTTAAGTTATTTGAATCCCACCAGTGTTTTTTTTTTCATGGTGTATTTTGTTGAGCTGTTCAAGCAAATCAATCGACCTACCAAAACAAGCGAAATCGTAAACAAAAAAAGCCCAAGCATGTGATCATAACGATCGTAGATTTTTTGTGGGTCAAGGGAGCGAAGACCGGGCGTAAAATTTGTTGCTGATCGGATTTATATCAGATCACGTGATTCTTTTCATGAATGTTTTGGATTTTGTAAAAATGCATACAGACATGTATTACTATTATGAGAGACATTGTTTGGAAAGGTAAGAAGATTTAGTCATTGGTTTTACCTGTTTTCAATCATAAAATTACGAAAAAAGTAAATTATTTCGAAACTCCTTACTTCTTTAAGACCTACTCCATGAGAGATGTCTTCCTGCGTCCGGGCGCTCCGATCAATAGATTAAAATACAAGATGGGACATTTGCGGCAAAATCTGTAATGGCAACAGTACTAGCGTCACTACCGTCTCCGAAATTTGCCATGTTGATGAAATATGTTAACTCTCTACGTTTTAAATATCTATTCTTTCCTAAGCGAACCAGAGGCAGGCGACAGACGATATTTTATTTGTGTTTGATTTATTTAATTGGGTCGCTGTTTAATTTGTTCGTTCAGCTTAAGACCAATGTCAGACGGGCGTCTTTTTTGGTGCTTTTTTGCTTACGTGTTATCCATTCACAAAACTATAGCACTGTGAATGGATAACACGTAAGCAAAAAAGTAGCAGAAAAGACGCCCGTCTGACATTGGTGTTAACTTGCAAAATGATAATTATAATAATAATATAAAAGAAAACCCCTGAAATACCATTCAAAACGTAAATATGTAAGTTAATTAGATAAAAGTGTAAGAAATTAAATTCGGGTAGTGTGTTAATTTCATTGGGCGTTCATGGAATATAATTTTATCACTATCTCTTTGTTTTGCTTTATTTTAACGTTTAGATTTATATAATTCTAAAAATTTGTAAATAGAAATTTTTCACTGTCTATAATTTTATTATTATTTCCTGTATGTTAATATCATAAATGCTATTGAACTGATTGTATATTATTTATATTAAAAACAATTATTTTATGTTATTTGTGAGAAAGTGAAAATGCGTAAATTAAAAAAAATATATATTGTCATAAATTCATAAAACATCGTTTGTAAAAAAAAATTCTACCAAATGGGAAGGTTTATGAAAATTTCTGGGACTTATAGAGTGCAATATGTCGTATATTTTTACATTACACCATCGCTTCATGCAGCTGTAAAAACAATTATATCATATTTACTTGACATAAATATTCAAGATGAAATTTTTACCTTTCTTTCGTTGCACTTAAATCGTTCACACATCGTGTACGAAAATATATCTATCAGTGCATGAACATAGAATAGATATTAGATATATAAAATAGAATATTTATTCTATGTTCATGTATCGGTGTAACATTCTGTTGAAAACGTAAACATGCAGCATTAAAAAAAGAAAGATCACTATAAGGTAGACGCTCAATAAGAGAAGTATTACAAGGATAGGGAGTTTCTTCCCCATTGTCACTAAAAGCGCTGCGATCGCAATCACATTACCATTACGCTTTATGGAAATGTCCTATCTTGCATGTTAATCTATGCTCCGATCTGCGTCTGTGAACAAGCTCCTAGTGCTGTCGAGCGGTCGACGATTGACAGCACCATCTATCCGAAAAGTACGAAATTATGCTGGGCTTAGCGAACTCTGAATGAAAATGGTCATATATGCTGTAAGGATGTCTTGGCTATGAGAAAGAGTGTTCTTTCCTAAATTATTATAAAAATGTAAAACCTATTATTTGTGATTTATTAAATTTCATCACAATTAGATATTCTAATAAAGCGAGTAAAGATGCTATTTATAAACTGTATCAAAAGGTTACCGTCACATAAAAATACTTTTATGATTATTTTAGTTCATTACATGTAGCCAATTCGAAACTTTAAATCCTTCTAATATTTCTGAAAATAAACGCAAATATAATAAAACATAAATATCCAGAAAATACATGCATAATTACATAATAATTAAATTGAACATCCATAGAAACACAATGTATACGATGCAAATTCTAATGTCAGTGTAATAAATAATTAAAATTATACGTCCTTTTGAAACACGAATTTTCCCAAAACGTTCGACAATTCATTGGGAATATCTGCTTCAAAACGGTTATCTTATAATCTAAAATCATTAATTAACGTTTCGCTAAAGAGTTAGATTTAAATTTTTGATAACTACTGCTGCATAAAATTTCAGCAGTTAATATTAAATAGTTCCTTTATCCATTAACTTCATTTATTCATTAAATTTTTAAAATGTTTAAAAACCGCATTTGAAAAACCGTTTTGACGGGTTTACATTTAATGGTTATCTTATTCCAGTGATGTATGAAAATTTGAAAAAAAAATAGTTCATTAGTTTATTGATTTATTTATAATAAAAATATTACAAAATTTTCTAGCTATAATGACTTCTCAATTTCGATTTTAAGAATTTCAATTAGGTAAAACATAATAATGCTAAGTATCGAATACTCTAATATTTTAAAACTTTAGTTAAATAAAATTACACATTTAACTCAAATTTAATTGTGGATATGAATATTATTATTTAAAAGATTAACTCTTTAGATTGGTGCAAAATAATGCATGATTTTACAATGCAACTTATTTCATAAGAATTTTGTATATGTAATTTAATTCTAGTTGTATGTATTATATATCATTTTAAAGCTTATTTTTAAGCACTTTCTTTTTTAAATTATTTTATTTTATTATTTTTTATGATAATTAACTGAATTCAGAAGCTGAGATTTCAAAACAAGATTTTTATCAAATTTATTTTTACGAGTTTAAACTCGATCGCAGTGCGGCTCAAACCGCGGGAAACATTAATGAAATTTGGGGCGACAACAACGCAAAGAATCAACGCAAGAACAGTTCAGAGTTGGTTTCAAAAGTTATATCGAGGGGATTTCGACCATCAAGACAAGGGTGGTCATGGTCGTCCTTCTGTTCTTAACGATGATAGACTGAAGGCTGAAAATTAGTTGAGGTTAAACAACTGAAATTCAGGTCAGAGCAGAGTAAAGCATAGTGTAAGAAGTTATTAGCAGCTAAATTAAAAATTGAATACAAATTGAACTTTTCATACTTTTATTTAAAATCACAAAAGCAGACATCACTACTTTGATGTCTAAAGCTTTAAAGACAATAAATATTTAAAAACAAAGTAACTGTAGACATACTCTCAAAAAGTAACAATATGTTGCTTAAACGGCAAAAATCTAGATAATCTTTTAAATGAAAACAAAGCCGCATCTTATATCACAACCACACAATATATACATCGAGTTAAACCATAATGTCACACCACACATTTGTCGAAAAATTTGTATAAAACTAGATGCTGGAAATAATCAGTAACAGAAGTAAAACTCCCTGCATTCAGCCGTACTTGAAAACTGTGTAGAATGCGAAGTGACTGACTGAAAGACCGGAAAAACTGGCAATGTGTGGATGCAAACGATTTTTGCTCGTAGCTTGGGACGAGGTATTTGCAGTAGGATTAAAAATACGTGAAGACATTCTTAACTTGCGAAAAACTCGCATGCCTGCCTGACAAAGGTAGTAGTCGAAGTTGATCCAACCAAAACAACTTGAGAAACTGACTCAACATTGACCATTCCAATATCGTTCGAAAACTTAGAGCAAACTGGCAAGGTGAAGAAATTCGATAAGTGGGTGTCTCACAAGTTGAACGACTACTCATGTTGCAGGATAACTCCACAAAAGTTATACGCGTTTTCTTATGAAATACTACCTCACCCATCGTACTGACCGAACCTATTGCCATTCGACTACCACTTCTTTAAAGATCTAGTTTCTAGATCTAGATCTAGATCTTCTTGAGGAGAAAAATTTTCGTCAATCAATATGATATCAGAAATGCCTTTCGATAGTTTGTCGACCTCCAAAAGCCCAGTCTTGTGTGTTACAGGGATCAGTTCTCGTGTGCAAGAATATATTGATTGTAATGGCTCTTACAGTGATTAAATATATTTAGTTTGAAAAAAGTTATAGCGTTTTAAATTTGAATTTAAAAAGCATGCATTATTTTTGAACAAACCTAATATATATGACATACATACACTAATATAGTATTTATTTAAAGAGTCAAGACGGAATTTGAATATTTTTTCTGAATCCCTTGCCTTTGTATACTTGGACGTCCTATCCACAAATATGTATCGATCTATTTTCAACCGTGTTTTTTAAATGACTATATCTTATTTTCGACTTGATCGAAAGTTACCAAGCGATTGTATGCTTTTCAATCAGATGGTATTTTCACCTCAAATTTCAGGAAAACGGACTAGCATTGTTGACTCTTCAGTCGAATTATTTTAAATGTGTAAACAATAAAAAATGTGCTTAACTTAATTTGTATGATTAATTATAATATAATACTATCAGTTGATTTGTATTTTTAAAAATATAGCAACTTAATTTTTGGAGTGAATCCCAGTTTAGTGACCAGCGCGTGTGATTTAAAAATGTAATTTCATTTTACATATATTATGAAAAGCATAGAAAATTTTGTTTTTGTAAACGCTTGCATTTCAGCATCTTACCCCAATATTGGGATAATATGGCAAACTATCTAATGGTAAGATGCTTCTGGAGCTTTAATGTAAACAATAATTTTTGTGAAGCAGTGTAAAACATAATGGTACAAATGAAAGTAATTTTACTATTTTAGATATACTAAAGATGTTAACTTTCTTAAAAAAGGAAATTATAAAAATATAAATGCAACAAGCGTCCGAAATTTTAAAAAATCAAACTAATATAATAAAGTTTATGTTCTATTTACCATTTAAACGAATTATGGCTCTTAAGTATATGCCTATTTTAAAAACTCTATAACAAGTTTAAAGCCACTGCGATAAAGTTCTTTAGAGCCCGGTTTGTTTGTTGATGCTTTTAATATATTTCCTCTACTTTTTTCAGCAGTACCCAAGATCTCCCCCAAACTGCATATTTGTTTAGGAAATTTTAGCAACATTTATGCAACTAACAGCTTCACTGAATGCACGTGATCCAATCACATTTTTACGAGGTTTTATTGCACTCCTCTACTCACTCGGAACACGTATTTGTAAAAGGGTCATTTTCACGCAAAATGAGCAAAAATTTAAAAAAGTCGTGGCTGCATAATAACCGATTTTAATAAAATTTGACACACAGATTCAATTCATGTTCAAATATAGCATTGCAAAATATTTCGACAAAAAAAAAAAAATATTGGAAGTTCTGGACATTTAAAAGACTTGTGACATAGAATGGTATGTGTACAATCGTTCAAAGTTGCGAGTTTGAAGTTCCGTATCTTGAAAACTATTTAACATAAATTAAATCTTTTTATAATATTGTAATCTCTGGAAAATTATCTTCATATTTATTTAGTAATAATAATTTGGTAACGCCATGATTAATCTTAAATTTGTTGTAAAAATTGAAAATTTGTCAATTTTGAGAAAATTAAAAACGTTATAAAAATTAAAGGAATTCAAAATTCTGTGAAATTAATTTCCTGATGTAGTGTTACATATTAAGATCGAATTGCTAAAGTTTTTAAGTTGCCATGTATTTTCTTCAACTTAAAAAAAAATATTAGAAACTTAAAAAAAAAATAAAAAATGACAAAATCGTAATTTTCTCTGTTATTGATAGGCAAAAAAAAAAAAAAAAAAAAAAAAAAAAAAAAAAGCAATTTAACAAATTACAACGACCATTTGGAAAATAATTTTTTCAAAGAATATTTAAGCCATAAAAAATCGCACAGAGTTGATCATGCATTACGTACGCCATGAATTAAACATTAACACAGCAATTAAAAACAGCGACAAAAATCGCCTGCGACTCCTCAAATTTCCTGAAACTTAAGTATTATCCTCATGAATCTTACGTATTATCCAAGCATTTCATTGGCTGTTCGGGAAAAGTCTTTTTATCGTCAGATTTCCAAGAAATCTGACGACCAATTTTAAATGAAATTTCGTTCTTAAACTTCTAAACACCCCCACAGTATTACTTTTTACACAGTCGTATAGAGAAAAAAATGTACTTTTAAAGGCAATTTGTTTGAAAGCTGTATCTCAATTTGTTTCTGAGTTATTAATTTTTTTGTAGTTTTTATTACTTTTTTGTCATAGTGGCAACAGAAGTATCCATCTCTGTTGAAAATAAAGGTTAGTGTATAGACCAATCAGAAAACGAATAAAATGCGGATTAAACCAATAAAAAGCTTCAGATATGCTTTTGATTTCCTACCCTGACGAGGACAATAACCATTTTTCTAAATGGTTAAAAAATAAATAATAATAATAATAATGAAAGGTCAGACATTACAGTTATTGTACAGACATAAAGATCAATAAGTCCATGGTATGCTAAAAAAAATTCAAGATTACATTTTGTTTCCTAGCGTCACAAAATTGGGTTAAAAAGTAATATTTGTTGCATTCCAAGACCTCGCCTCTTTGAATCCGCGTGTTTTTTACAATATTGCACAATTTCAAAGGTTAAAAAAATTGTAGTGCTGCCATCTATGGATTTAGGGGATAAATATATAATGTTTTGTTCAACGTAATCATTTTCTTTTACTGTAGTTTAAAATAAATATATAATAGCCGAAAATAAACTGAAAGCAAGAATAAAAGTTTCTATATTTAAAATATACACTTTTATCTATAATATCAAATAATTTAAACATTTTCAAAGAGGTTTCCTTTACGTACAAATAGGCAATAGAAATATTGAATTTTACCCTCAAAATTTTTTACTATTTATTTTCTTTCGCATTAAGGAATAAAAAGGCAAGAATGAAAGTTTCGATATTTAAAATATATGCTTTTATCTATAACGTCAAGGAATTGTAAACTTGTCAAAGTTGTCCTTCGTATACAAACGGGCAAAAGCAAAATTGCATTTTTCCCTCAAAAATATTTAAAAATATTTTTTTTTCTCATTAAGGAATAAAAATATAATTACTAACTTACGCTAATCTGTTATTTATTATTCATTCTTAAATATAATTAATTTTTAATATAATCTTTTTATTCCTAACGGTAATAATCAAAATTGATATTTCAAGCATGTAGACGATACTTCGATTTTGCATCAACTTTTAGTGTAAATTTGAATATTTAAATAAATAATCCTCAAATCTATTATTCTAGTACATTTACTCATAAATAGATATGATTTACTTAGATACTGATTTTTATTAAAACCTGTGACATGTCAGCCACAGCTGATTTGCTCATTTTGTGCGGAATGACACAAAATTGTTTACTTAGCAATTTTATACAAGCTGATTTTGATTGTAGTGTTGATTTTATTTAATGAATCAAGAAAACAACCGTTGGCTGTCTCCAGAGCAGTTGATTCGGCCTTAAAATCCCCCATACAAGGGGAAATGAATAAAAACCCGATTACTGGAGTTTGCCACTGGTTATTTAACCTTTCGTGTTCTTTTCAAACCAGAGCATTAAGCGTGTTTTTATTGTCTGCGGTGTCTACACGGGGACTTGGCGAAAGAAAATTATAGGGTCAGAGACTCCTAATTATCTAAAACTATATTATATACTACCGATATTTACATTAAAAAAAATTATTAATAACTTAATTTAACATCAATTTTTTAACAATGATTAAAATCAATAATTATTCAACATTTATAAGGCATAAGACTTAACCCTAGAATACTTGACGCTTATAATTATCACGACTATGGTATTTTAAAGTTAACGCTATATTAACTATGTCTAGTATACTAGGCAGGGCTTAATTTGCGCCGGAGCCCACCGGAGCTCGGCTCCGGTACTTCTATGTTTTAAGTAAATATTTAAATATTGGTCGGAATTCACCGGAGCTCATAAATACAGGGCTCCGGAGCCCAGTGCAATAGCGATTTCGAAAAACCGAGGCCTAAATTACTCTTTCCTTTACCCCCGATCTCCAATTTTCTGCATTCTTTTCTATCAAAACGCTTACGTAATGTATCGCCCACGTAGGGGATGGAGAGGAAACGGCGCGTAAGATTTTCTGAACATATTTCTTATAAATGTTTTTACCTGTTGTTCATTCATTAGCTACATATATGCATAGCTGCGAACATTTTTTTTTTTTTTTTTTGTGTGTGTGTGTGTGTGTGTGTGTGTTAACTCTATTTCCGAATCATAATCCTTACCTTATTAAATAGCAGGATTCTGCGATTAATTAACATTAAAATTAGGCAAAGGTTTCTATTCGAAGGAGTGATGAGCTAAAAAGTGGAATAGTTGACAGTTAAGTATATGCAGGCAGATATATTTAAAATTCTTATTTTGCTAAAGAAAAAAAAGATGCTTTAAATTTTGCAAATAAGGCATGAAATATAAATATGCGGATTGGAATGATGGCGTGGCGGGGGGGCACGCTACGGTTTTAGTACTGCAGAATATTGGGGCTCCGGTACTTCTTTTCATAGAAATTAAGCCCTGATACTAGGGTTAAACTGTAAGAAAAAGCACATGTAAACTGCAAAAGAAAGATTGTCAGCTGATATAACAGTAAAAACCCGTTTATTTTTCAACACAATCTGTTCTTTTACGAAATTTATGTCTTTAAGAGTCAAATACTGTATTTATAGTTATAAAAATAATTTTTACGTAATATGAATACGTCTACTATAAATTTGGATGATAGAGTTTTGGTTTCTCATAGTAAAAAATAAAATTTGTTACTTATTATTTGATATTTTGCGATATGAATGTTATATTAGTTCTAATTTTCATGAGAAATAATTCTATTTCGTCAAATTTTAAGCAGTACACGCACATTTTGTCTACAGTATTAAGACCAGTTCCAGTTCCTGCAAAATTATGCAAATGAGGTTAATACGCGTACCCGCTTAATACGCCATTTTTGTCCACTTCCTTAAAACGCATCTTAAACGGGTTCTACTGTAGTATTTTTTTACAGTTACGATATTTAAAATTTCATACAGTTATATTTAGAAACCTTTCTCTATGCGTTTACTAATAATAAGTAAAATATATGCGTTCTTTCCTGACTAAATGTTACCCAGTTATGATAATTTGAATCATATCAATTTTTTGCGTTATCTTTCACTAAAAGCGAAAAATTGCGTTTTTAGTGAATTAAAACGCTACATACAAATTTAAATTTATCAGTTTTGTTTTTAAATATTTATTTTAAATAAACATAAATCCATATCTTCATATGATGAAGAACAACATTTGAAACATTTTTGCAATTGGAACTATTCATCCAGAATTAATGGTTTAGAAATTAGTAGTTAGTTTGCGCCAAGAAGGTACACACTGTATATAAGTCTAGTCAAATACTTTATTAAGTAAGAAGGTCTTATGTCAAATTGACACTAAATGTACAGTGTTTTAAAGCAGTGCGTTTCTTAAATTGCTTTTCTGTATTGAGCTTCTTTTTCTGATATATGTACGAAGTTCATATTCATAAAATTCCTTTAAATGACTTAAAAACTTACAATTGTATTTCTCATTATCGAAATATAAATTTTGTAAAACTGCTAATAAAAAGGCTTTTTCAATTGTTTCCTTTACATGAAAAATTTAATTTATATAATTTCTACTACAATTTTGTTTCAGTTTATTTACATTAGTGTAACGATACGTTCTGTGCATCAAAGAAAAATATATATTTTGTTATATTTTAAGTTATAATTGCTTGGAGACTGTTAAAACTTACACTAAAGTGTGACACTAATTAGGGACTAAAATAGATTTTCCTTTTAATTAGTTCTAGCAGGAAAACTTAGAGTTAATTAACGGTATAAATGACAACTACCGTAAATATGAAATATTCATTTTTGAGAGCAGGGGTGTTTTTGAAAATCATTAATAGACAGGTTAATCCTTCCACACGAATAAAAGGAAAAATAGCTTTCCAAACATTTTGTTTTTGAAAGTAACTTTTTGAAATATTTTTTAAAGAAAATGAAAAGTGATGCATTTACGAATATTGCATAATAAGTGTTTAAGAGATAATAAACCATTTTTCTTGGATGATATCAGAACTTTGAATTTAAAATTTATTAAATATTAATATAAATCTCAATCATAAGTAAATTATATTTGGAGTTTTGTATTGATTAAAAATACACTTAAGTCAGTATGTCACACATTTTAAACTCTTTATGCGTGTGGTAAACTTATTTTAGTGCAATTAAAAACATACCAAATAATCTAAATCCATAGTAATTATAACTCTGACAAACACAGTATGAAAAATCGAAGCATCTAATTTAAAAGTAATCTTGCATTGCGTCATGGATGTTAGTTAGGTCCAGTTGTCTTAAAGCCACAAACTTCTACAACTTTGTTTTAACGAGGATCACGTGTTCTTTTAGGGATAATAAAATATTATTTCAATTTTGGAAATGATTTTTAAAATATTGGGTGGAATCATATGCCATTACCATTTTCTTTTGTTTTAGTGTTTATAATGTAGTTTTGTGGATATGATTTCTTTGAAGGCCTTAAAAGTTCTGCCAATTTATAAAAAAGAGAATTTCTTAGATTTGTTTCAATCCGGTTTCAGTAGAGACTGAAAAAAAAAGAAACGATTCTTAAACTATATGCAGACATTAACGTAAAGATTAGCGTAAAATAAATCATTTTCACCAGTGACAAAAAATAAAGCGTTTGTTTCAATATTATTATAGTAGCGATTAAAAAAAGAGAAGTCCCTCAAAATAAGTAACACCGCCCGAGAAAAACGATTTTTTATCTAGAGAAGTCCAATGCTGTGGGCGTGGTGGTTAATTGGAAAGGTGTAATTCGCACTGAAGTTCTCAAGAAAAACGAGAGTCGCTCATTGTCGATCTTTACATTTGGTGAATGCATCGGCCGTGCTCAGCGATTGATAAAAAAAATCGACGCTTTAGCAAAAGCATGATCTAACTTTACTCAGTCGTTTAAGAAAAATTGAATTTCCAACACTCCACCTTTAATCTTCACATAAACAGTTAGAGAAAGGCTACACAATGATATGCTATTAGTTTTTTTCAATATTTTTTCAACGCTTTCTTGAAAGTGGAAAAATATTTTCAATAAGAATGAATGATAAATATTGATTATAACGCTTGGTTATAATCTTTGGTCTTCAACATTAGCAGTGTTTAAAAAGGAGAAGTCTCTCAAAATGAGCAACACCGCCCGAAAAAAAGATACGATTTTTTATCTGCATAAATATAAAAGAAATTAATATAAATAAATTAATATTGATATTGATTACACAGGCCAGCGACGAAAAAAAATACAAGGGAATTGATAGCTGAACTTAATGTACTTTTTGGTGCTAAATTAAAAAAAATAATAATGAAAAAATTCTATCACGTCACGTTTTCTTGAAAAATTGAAGTTTACTTGCATTTTTATGAACATTCCACCGGCCATAAGCCCCGTTCCTCGTGGACCTCATGTGCCAGTGCGTTTGCCTCCAATTAAATTGCCAGTCATCTCTTCAGAGTCTACAGACTCGGATCTTTCAGAAGTTCAAGGCTCCGATACCGAATATAAACCCTCTGGAAGCGATTCACCTCAGTTCTTCTCACAGGTTGAACTTAATTATCTTACTAGAGTTCTTGGCTTTTCGTAAAAGGCAGCTGAATTGTTGGGCTCCAGAGTGAAAGGAAAAGGAATTTTTTGGCCAAAGAAACTTCTTTTTATTTTTACAGGATTCGAGAAAAGGAATTTGTTAAGTACTTTGTGGAAGAGGAGAACCTGGTCTATTGTTCTGATGTTCCCGGACTGAAGAGGAATTGTAATATCATCTATGATAAAATGGATGGAGGCTGTTTATAGATTCATCAAAAAGAGACTTAAGGCTCTCCTTCTTCATCACGGAAGTCAGTACTAGTTTGGTACTCGATGCATTTAAAAGAACTCTATGAAAATCTGGCTTTCGTCCTCAACAAAATAAAATATGCTGACCTCGGTTGGATCGTTTGAGTTTGAAAGTTATCTCCATGTTTCTTGGTCAACAAGACGGATACTCAAAGTACCAGTGTTTCATTTTCGAGTAAAAATCCATGATAAGATTTAACATTGGGTAAAAAAAAAAGAATGGCCGAATAGATTAAATCATAAAACAGGCACCAAGAATGTGATTCGAAACAGCTTAGTTGAGCGAAAATTGTATTGTTCCAAAAGATTGCGTTTGTTTCAAATACCTGTGGAAAAATTTTCCAGGTTTATCCGAAGGCAAAATGCATGAGGGAATTTTTGTTGGTCCAGATATCCGAAATCTTATGAAGGATAAAGAATTTGAGACTAGAATGACAACAAATGAAAAAGAAACTTGAGTTGCCTTCAAAGATGTCGTCAGTAAATGTCTATGTAATTACAAGGATCCTTTACTGTAAACGAATCGTAATGACTATGCTGGGCAAATTTCAAGTGTTGGGTTGCTCCATGAATGTCAAAATACATTGTTTCCACTCACATGTGGACTTTTCTGCCGAAAATTTAGGATCAGTAACCGAAGAGTAGGGTGAAAAGTTCCATGAAGACATCAAAGATATGGATCACAAATATCAAGGAAGACGGGACAACAACTAGCTTGCCGACTACTGTTGTATGTTAACGCAAGATAGGTCTGATATGGAACATAAAATACGAACGTCAAAAAGAAGTTTCAAAGGAAAAAGAATAGGTACTTAAACATAAATTTGTTTTGTTTTGTTTTTTGTTCAGTTTAAAATTTATTTGAAATTTTCATGTACACATACATAATATTTGCGCCTCTTGGTTAATCGTTTACTTTATGTTCTTTACCCAAAAAAACAAAAACCAAATTAAAATAGTACGTTAATGTTTTTTTTTCAAGAAACTGCACCGTAATTTGATGCAAAAATTTAAATTCAAGGGAACTTTTTGTTTTTCTCTCGACGAGCGGAAGCTCGTGCCGTCTGGTAAAAATAATTTTCACATTTAAACCTATAAGACAATAATCGATTACCGAAAAATCAATTTGCCTTACCAAGAATCTATTATTTTACATAGATTTAAATAGTAGTCCAAGAGCTGTTAAACATTTTAGGGAAGGTATTTGAGGCACCCTGAAAATTTGTGCAACACTTCTTTCGTAATGGCTGAATACAAAATCGAATGTCTGGCTGAAGGATCGTGGCCCAAAAACCGTGCCAGACACGTGTCAAGTGCCATTTTTTGACTACCCAAAAAAGGTATTTGAGACACGCTGAGATTGAGACAGAATAATATTTATACTTAGAAAAAAATATTTTGAAAATGACAGACACTTTAGTCGGCCCAAAATCTGTGCCAGACACGTGTGAAGTGCCATTTTGCCAAAAATGTGCCATTTTTCGCACACGTGCCATTTTTGGCAAAATGGCACTTGACACGTGTCTGGCACAGATTTTGTGCCGACTAAAGTGTCTGTCATTTTAAAAATATTTTTTTCTAAGCATAAATATTATTCTGTGTCAATCTCAGCGTGTCTCAAATACCTTTTTTGGGTAGTCAAAAAATGACACTTGACACGTGTCTGGCACAGTTTTTGGGCCACGATCCTTCAGCTAGACATTCGATTTTGTATTCAGGCATTACAAAAGAAGTGCTGCACAAATTTTCAGGGTGCCTCAAATACCTACTCAAAAATGTTCATCAGCTCTCCTACTAAGATAAAACCACCGTCGTCCAGATAGTACATACACAATTATTCCAGAGAATTCATTTTCAAATATGATTTTAGCAAATATATCGATATCAATTTTACAAAAAAATCCTGATGTGATGGAAAAAAATGGAGGTCATTTTCGAAATCAGCACATCAAGTAACATAAAAATTAGCGAAAAAGTATCTTGTATATTTCAAAAAATTCAATTTCCTCAGGCCAGTGTTATTATTGTTTATAACGCTTGGTTTAAAATAATTCTTTTACTTTTTTATTCCTGAAAAAAAGAAAAGACTATTTTCTGAATTTTCTTTACTAGTTTAAAGAAATAAAAGAAAAAAAAAAGCATATATCTATATGTAAACAACAACAGAAAACTTAGTAACTTAACTGTGACGATTTTTTAATAAAGCAAATAGAAAACAGCCTAAAAGTTTAAATGCATATCATATTAATTTGCGATCTTTTAAGGGAACCAGTCTGTGTAAAGGTATATATTGCTCAAATAGTCAAAAATCGAAATCTTACAATGAAAATGCTCGAATGGTAAACTGACAGTATTTTTACTCTCAACAAGAATATATTATACCGTGTGTCTTCTCTCAACGATGTCCAATAGCTAATTCCTATACCTTTTGTCATAGACATATAATTCCAATTGCAAAAATGTTTTAAATCAGGTAAAGAAGTATTTTAAAAGGGATTTGGGGAGAAACATTCTTAAAAAATTACGAAATTTACTTTTTTTATACGGTCTCCCGGTCCTATAAGTGACATTTAGTAAAAAATTTATGTTACACTAAAAAAAAAAAAAAAGACAAAAAATCCCCGTTCATATAACGCTAAAATTGACCGAGTTATGAAACGTGGAAATGCATGGTTTATACCACTTTACTGCATGTGAACACAGATAAGTTTGACCATCCTTTGAGGGGCCTTCTACAAAGTGCTAAAAGCATTACAGAACATGTATCTGTGCTTTGAAAGAAATCGTACAAGTATTTCAATTGAGTTAACTTTTATTAATTACGCTTCAGATTGTTTAACATATCGGTATTTTAACATACGTTTTACTTTGTAAGATTTGATGTTGCTTATTTTCACGATTTCTTTTAACAAAATTTTTCTTATTTTTATAAGCTTTTATTTAATTTGCAACGGTCGTACTTCCAGTTCAAAATTTGTACTCGAAATTTAACTCCTTCTCAAATATCCGACGGAAGTTAAATTTTATGACGTAAATCCGATGTCAATCTAAAATTATTATTATTTTCGATGGTTACCTTTTATTATTATTTTACAGGATACCACAAATAATTTCGGATAGATTACATTCAAGAAGTTTAAGAAAAATTTTAGATTATTAGATGACACAATCCTGCGATGGTTGTGTTTTTTTTTATCTTTTATAATTGATTTTTATTCATTATAAAATAAAGAAGATGCATGTGTTTTGTTTTAACTTCTTTATAATTGATTTTTATTTATTCTTAACGCAGAATCTGAAAATGACCTTCACTTTTAACCATCAAGTTAGAAATTTTCGCAAATCGTAATTTCAAACTTATAAAATAGCTAAAATCTGCTGCTATAAAACAGATGCAAAAACTTTTAATTTATTTTATTTTTTTCAAAAATGTATTTGGCATTTTAGCTTATGGATTCTTACAACTAGACAGCTCCGGAGTTCGACGAAATGGGAGGGTAAGTTCAATTTTAATCTTGAACTTTTTAAATTTGAAAGTTACGATTTGCGAAAAATCGTGACGTGATGTTAAAAATAAAGGTCATTTTCGGACTCAGTAGTAAAAAATACATAAAAATCAATCATCTAAAGTTAAAAAAACAACAACAACAACCACGTCTATTTTATAGTACTATCAGATTTTCGCTATTATTTGTTTTTTAACTTTGAAATTTACGATTTGAAAAAAAAAAAATTGTACATGATGGTAAAAAATGAAGGTCAATTTCGGATTCAGTACTACAAAATACACAAGAATCAATTATTGAAACTTAAAAAGCATGACAGAAACCAAATTTTGCAGGCTAGTGTAATCTAATACCCTTTTAAATTATGTATCATTTTGTAAGGAATTAAGGCTGTTGCTTTTCATCGTTTTATTTCACAAAATGTCTATTATTTTTTTCTACTAAATATACCTTATAGGACCGGAGGACCGTATAAAAATTTAAATTTCGGTATTTTTAAAGAAATTTTAATATTGACCCAAATAGTATTTACAATAGTTCATTGCCTCATTTAAAACATTTTTGTAATTGAAACTATAAGTCTATGACTAACGGTTTAGGAATTAGCAGTTGGAATTCGTTGAAAGTGGACACCCTGTATAGTTATTATATTAAATTTAGATTTTTCTGTAGTTTTATAAAAGGAATGATTATCTGCATACATACGTCATAGTGTGGAGTCTAACACTACCAAAAGAGTGTCATCATTACGAAATCGTACATAGTGATGTTTAAATAGATGACTGAGAATGCTTGAAAAGGTTATTAAAAATTAGAATATTGAAAATTTAATTTTGAAGTAATGTTTATAAGAAAATATTGCGCGTCTTTGATAAAATATTTCATTCTAAATATTTTTTTACAATTAAGTTTGGTACTTCATCTATTATAAAACAAATTTTTTAAACGAAGTTTGTTTTAAGTTTTTAACACATTTTATGAATTTTTACGATAATATTTTATGATGAAAGAGCAAAACATTTTTATTTTAATTTATCTAAAGTGTTAAATAAAGTAGCTAACATCGTCAGTCTGTTTACTACTGAGAATACTTGAAAAATTTATTAAAAAATTAGAATATTGAAAATTTAATTTTGAAGTAATGTTTTTAATAAAATATTGCTTGTCTTTGATAAAATATTTCATTCTAAATATTTTTTTAGAATTAAGTTTGGTACTTCATCTATTATAAAACAAATTTTTAAACGAAGTTTGTTTTAAGTTTTTAACACATTTTATGAATTTTTACGATAATATTTTATGATGAAAGAACAAAACATTTTTATTTTAATTTATCTAAAGTGTTAAATAAAGTAGCCAACATCGTCAGTCTGTTTGCTTTTACGAATTCCGATAGTAAAGGGATTTTATGTAAAAATGCCTATTTTATGAGGCCGTAAAAATACGGTATTATTGGTTATTGAACCACGCATGAACAGTTGAAAGAAAGATGGCGGTCATTTTAAACTGTGCTTTGATGCTTCTTTTTTTTAGAAAAAACTATTTTTGATTTATTACTTAAACGAAACGTTAATTATAAAAGAATGTGTAACTTAAATTGTTCTGTTCCTTTTGGAATTTTAGTTCTATGAATGCAAAATTATATTAATTTGTGACGAAGGCGAAACTTTTAGTTTTATTGATTAATTATGTATTTTTTGGTGGCGTCATCTAACGAATCTGAGAATTTTAATGTAACGTAAAATATGGTTTTGTGGAAGAACAAAACTATCAAATCAAAATAATAATTCCAAATTTATTTGTAAGAATTTTTTATTTAAAAATTAAACATAATATGTATCAATTTCAAATACTGCGTTTAGTTTCGTTAATGAAAACATACAGGTGCGAAGCAGTAGGTCATGTGATTTCTTTGGCCAAATAGCTAAATACTTTTCAACTTCTTGTTGAATAATGCCCATGTCGAATAATCGCGTCTCTAAAGTTATCGATGACTTCCAAATATTAACCGATGGTTAGATTTGCCAACCTGAGGCTTCCGGATTGGAATTTGAACCGCGAGTTGAAGGTTGGTGGAGAATTGACCGGTTAGAGTAATAGATGAAACAACTATTTACATTCTCTCTAAAATTTAATTTTATTAAGTGCACATGCAGTTAGTTACGACATCAACTGATTTATTTATGCATTGTATTTCAGGAGAAAATATGCGCTTTAAGATTCTAAATATAGACATTGCTAAATTAACGAATTCCAATTGCATTAAACGTTGGTGTTTTTTTCTCTGCGCATTTTCAGTTATTTAATACTTAACAATCTGATGCATTTGAATTTATTTTCTAAGTACGTAAACGAAAAAAATAATGCTAGTTTTCTACAATTATATTAATAACACACTGTTGTCCGTTTAAGAGTATATTTCTGCTTGTCGAACCAAAAAATAATTAAGGACCGTATGCTGAGACGTCAATTCTGGTAAATATTTTTTTTTCGCGAAATTTGCCAATACATTTAGATATTTTATTTTAGACTGTAGGGAATTTCGTTCTTAATCCCCAAAATTTGAAGATATTTACTAACGATAACCTATGTATGCAACCAACGTACCAGTGATTTTCAGTAAATCGCTGGACATCTATTGTTTTAAAACGTACAATTTAGATTTCAATGAAGATATCAATGTATATTATATTATAGTAAAGAGATGACACTTTTTGATAAAATAAACCATCTCCGCTTAAAAATATCTGCCTAGAGTTGAAACCTTTCTTTTCTTTGTTTTTTCTATCAATAAAATCTGCAATTATAGATGTAATTCGGAATTCTGTTTTTGCATTGTACGTATAAGTACACATATACGCATGCACACATACAACATATTTACTTATTTAATCAGTCGGAATCTCAATTTATGAGTGTCCTACACCGTGTCCCAAAAGTTTATACAATCAATAAAATTTGCATTAACATAAAAAGTAATAAGGTACAATTAAAATTCGTGAGATAGATAATAAATACAATTAGTTTTGCTGATATACATACATAAATTAGGATCAAAAGTTTGAAATTATAAAACATACATTAAACTGCTGTCCCAAAAGTATAGACACAATACAACATTACATGTTTTTTTACAATTTTGTTCACAAACTAAAATATTCTTATTTTCCTCTGCTCCTATTAATGCAGAATAATTTTCCCCTTTAATTGAACTATCGTCTGCTGTATTTTTAGCCCAATAATTTATTAAAATTTTGTAGAATCAAATGAGTTCAATGTATTGTTTTGTTTGTGTATCGGAAAAAACATTTCCTGCGTATTCTGATAAAAATGCCACGTTTTAAAGATATTTCTAAAGATGAAATTATTAAGATTTTGCAATTAAATATGCAAGGACAAATCCTGTACAAATATCGAGAATAATAAAGAGATCCTTGAGCTGTATTTATAGAGTTTTGATATTAGAAGGAACATGGAATACTAGAAAGCGAGTCGAAAGACCAGAGAAAACAATGTTACATAATGTTAGAATGTTATTAAAAATGGCTTCAGTTGCTAATTTACGAGGGTGTGTCGGAAAATAAGATAAGTTTCCCCTGGCAACTGTGGACAGAGGTGTGTATGAAAGACAAAAAATGTAATGAAACATTGAAGATAAGACGTAACTTTATTTTTCTGCTTAAGTTCCAAGTGAGTTGAGACATTTGTCGTACCCTTTATAAGCCTCATAAAGCCCTCCAGGAAAAGAAAACAGGGCTCTGCATACAAAAGAAGCATTGAACGGCTTGTGTGCTTTCAGCATTGCTTACAAAGAAGTAGTCAAGCATTGCTTTCGGCTGTAGCGGCCGTGCACGTCCGTCCAGGTCTCGGTCTGTCCAACACTTGCTGATGCCCTCACTGAATTGGCGGCACCATCTCAGCACCATTTGTTTCGACATCACATCTGGCCCATAGACTCCCACGTGGCGGTTATGGATTTCTGCTCCCGATACTCCACGTACCCGTTCATAGCGGACAACCGCTCTCAATTCCTCCTTTGACCACAAATTCACAACGCACTTTCTCTCCATATCTACCGGGAACAGAATGATGCAGGGCCCTGATTTTTTCAAGGAGCGCTTTTTGAAGGTTATAAAGGGGTATGACAAATGTCTAAACTCACTTGGCATTTATGCAAAAAAAATAAAGTTATATATTATCTTTAATGTTTCATTACATTTTTTGAATTTCATACACATCTCTGTCCACAGTTGCCAGGGGAAACTTATTTTCCGACTCACCCTCGTATCTGTGCGTGAAATTACATTAATTTCTAGAATTTCAAAAAGTACTGTACACAGAAGAATTAAAACTTCAACAAATACTATTTACAGGAGATTGAAAGCAAAACGTTGCTGAGATATAAAGATGCACGTCTAAAGTGGGGTAGAACGGATGTGTCATACGGTGAAAAATGGATTTCTGTCATATGCAGTGATGGAAAGAAATGGAATTTAAAAAGCCCTGATGGTCATAAATTTTACTGGCATTGCCTAAGAACTGTTCCAGCAGGCAACAAGGCGGAAGATCCGTAATGACCTGGTGAGGGTTTTCTTTTAACGGCCAAACATTTCTAAGATTTATGGACAGAAAAATGAAATAAGAGGATTATCAGGATATTTTACGTAGCAATTTACTGCCAATTATGAATTTGCTAGCAGGACCAGCCTGTGTTTTCCAACAAGATGGGGCATCCATCCATACCTCCACATCATCGAAAACATGGTTTAGTCAAAACAATATCACACTATTAGAGTGGGCAGCACTTAGTGCTGATTTAAATCCCATGGAGAGCATATGTGGGAATTTATCTCATAAAATATATGAAAATGAAAGCTATATACATGTGTAAATGACTTAAAACATGCAATTGATCAAAACGTGGTAGGAAATACCTCCTTACGTAATGCAATGCTTAGTTAATTATGTGGAACAACATGTATTTGATGTTATAAAGTGTTGTGGTAATACAATTAAATATTAAAAGTAAGTTTTTACTTACTTTTATAAATGTAAAACCAAAAAAAAAAAAAAAAATTACTGGTGTCTATACTTTTGGGACAGCCCATTGTTATATAATTTAATGTGCATTTTATAATTTAAATCCTTTGATCATAATTTATATGTGCATATCCGCGAAACTGTATTTATTTATTTCCTATCTCAAGAATTTTAATTGTACCTTATTACTTTTTTATGTTAATGCAAATTTTATTGATTGTCTAAAAGTTTGGGACACGGTGTACAATCATGGAACAAAGCATATTATATTTCCGATGCTTAAAAGACTAGTTAAGTATAACAAACAACATAATTCCAGGTTATATAAACGAAATTAAGTTAAAAATTAAATGGGTATTTGGCCAGTTTAATCACTTGAAAATTCCAGTGAAACAACCAATTTGCAACATTATCCTGTATTCTTAACCTGCAACATTAACAATTAATTGCAATTACCTGTAACTTATGTGTTAAATATGTTAGAATTTTTGAATGAAATAAGAGCAATATGCTTCGCAAGATAATTTTCCTGTCCCTTCATGATATAGATAAACACTTGTTCGAAATTTCCTACAAGTTTCCAAATTTCTCAAAAAAAAAAAAAAAAAAAAAAAAAAAAAAAATGAATTGTTTCGTAATATATCTTAGGATGTTTTCTGTTTAAATAGGTTTATTTCTTGAATAAGCAAATGACTATCATATTAGAAATTTTAACATTTATTCCATGTTAAGTGAATAAATTCCACACACATAAAATATTTTGCTTAACACATGTTATTATCGGATGAATGTCTTATAAAATTGGGTAGTATTCATTAACTGTATTTTTGATGTTATGCACATCGCCACTGTAATAAGTTTGTATATATATTGCAAAAAAATAATTACACATGTTTATCATAGTTTCTAATAATATTTTTTTTACATATTTTCCTTATGCTGGTGTTTGCCCATTGCTTATGTCCCCATTTCGAATTTTTATTTCAGGAAATGAAAGAATTACTATTTAAATTAGTGAAATGTTCTATAAAAATTCCTAATTATTGCAGCAAAATATAAAAAAAAATATTGTTAAATGGATATAGTGATTAGCCAATTTACCAGATTTTTACATATTGCTTAAAATAAAGTGTTCCAAACGAACTCTTAAAAAAAAAATCATTGTATGGTAACGTTAGATTTGATTAATAATATGTGTGCGATGCATGCATTTTTTCCTTGTTCTTCTGAAAGTTATTTATCTCAATTGTAAAAAAAAAAAAAAAAAAAAAAAAAAAAAAAAAAAAAAAAAGATTGTTTGAATTTACCGAAAGTTTTATTTAATGCACTACATGTATGGTGATTTAAAACAAAAATAAATAGTTCGTGTTTAATGAAGGGAAAAATAGAAAAAGTTTTGACTTTATTGTTAAGGTACACTTTATAGTGAGTTTGCTTTTATTAGTATTCCATTAAACGCGCAGGATTTCCTGCTTCAATCATTCATTAAAGTTTATTGGTATTTTTGTTACGTAATGGTAAAGTTAACTTTGATAAGGAATTGAAGTTATCTTAGTAAATAGTTTTGTTATTTAAGCTAGTAATACATTGTTTTAGAGAAATAAAATGTATCTATTTCAGTAAAGATATCACGATATAATATTAATGCATTACTATAATATAGTGATACTACAAAATAGTAATAGTACAATATTATATGAATTTATATGAAAGGAAGATAGTATTAAAAAAAGATGTATCATGCGTGAAGCACAGATTATGAAACACTTCTTAACACATTCACAATACTGTAACAAAACTTCACCTTAAATGAGATTAAAGATGATGTCTAACTAAACAAGGAATTAGAAGGGTTGACCGCACCGGGACCTCAGATTTTGCTTTAAATTATATATATATATATATATAAAACACATATAAAATCTCAGTTTCAGCAATTACAATCTACAGTTAGAAAAACAGCTGGGTTATTTTGAGGAGCCCTGTATATGATCTATAGACTTGTATATATACTACATATTATTCAAAAAATTATTTAAATTAGGAAACTATGACACATTGAAAAATTCGCCATTAGCAAATTCTGTCAATAAGCGAAAATGCACTCAATTTTTTTTATGCAGCACTGTATATGACCTATAGTACATAACAAGTAATGCGCAAAAAAATAGTTACATTTAAAAATGCATACTACAAACGAAAACGCACTCACACCAATTATTGTTCATAGACATCAAACGAATTACTTTGTGTGTCCCTGTAAATAAACGTAAAATATTATGCATAACGTATTCTATAGGTAGCATCTTGTAATGCACTTCAGCTATATTTATCACTTTGAATATGTTTGAAATAATTTTATAATAATAATGCTACACACTTCATTTTCAATACGAGACATGCTATGGTAAACCTCAATCGCATATATCAATTACATGACAATCCCACGATATTTACGGGATTTAGAGCACGGGCATACAACCAACTAGATGGCAGGATAATCCGAATTAAACACTTTTCATCTACTTTGTAAAGCGTTAAAAACTATAAAATATTACCTAAAAATATTATGTAAAATAAAGAAACATTTTATTTATTACTTAGAGAGCATGTGAATAATATATTGAAATAAACGGTAACACTGAAGTATATATGAATGATGCACTTAGGGATTGTGTTTAAAGTTTATTACTACAAAAGGAGAAAAAATAAACTTCCTTATTAGTAGAATTAAATTAGACTCAGGAGTGTATAAGATTTAAAAAAATTATATCTTCAATTATCTGATTTAAAATTTAAACATAGGTGTGGTGTTTCTCGTTTAAATTTGAAATATCAGATGGTGGCACCACGCAATTTCTATTCCGAATTCATGATAAATAAGTGTCAGAGTAAATGTTCAATTCTAGTCTGTTTTGTGATATATGTCGTACGTATAGTAATGTGAGTTGTTTTGTGAAATGTTAATTAAATGTTTATTATGCATCTGTTCTACTTCTTCATTTAGCTGATTGTGCTGATTATTAATTAATTAGTTATAAAGACATATTAATGGCGACGATGGATTTAAATGAAATAATTTTACCGGTAAAATTCAACAGAAAATGATTGAGCCGACAAAATGACCAGCTTTCGTTTTCACGTTACTAACGTTGTTTATAATACTTCAATGGTCTGATAATAAGTCATCATCATTACGGGGGAGGTAAGTGATAACTTATATTTACTTGAAAATTTTTCTTTTTGATGCATTTCCTATATAAAAATGTATACGATATTTACAGAATTTGATCATAAAATCGAAACATTCACAACCTATCTAAAGAGGTTGGAACAAAATTTCGTTTTACATGATATCAAAGATGAAAATAAGATTCCGGCTCTTTTACCTTGTATAGGACTGAAATTAAATATTTTACTACACTGGTTTCTAAAAATTAAGGAAAAATCACAAAAATAGCGATAACTCGTTCAAAAATTAAACTATCCGTATGAAATTTGGATATGTGTTTAACTAAAAGATTCTGATTAAAATTACAAAATGCAAATTAGTGGCGCTTCAATGGGATTGCGTCATCTTTGCGGGGCATAAAAAAGCATGCTAGACAGTATGGCTGCTGGTTCCGCTGTGATTATAAGATACGAAAACTGAGATAGCCAATTCATTAGTATGACCTCGAGGTATCATTTGTTCGCATAACTGCGATATAGAGCTATTGGATGTAGGAATATTGGATGTATTGAAATATTAGATGTATTTGAAGATTGGATGTAGGCCGAAGTCAGACAGAGGTGGCCAGATGGCTAAATATGAGTCTTGTTGCTCATAGGCTTTGGCAACAATTTCAAACCATTTGTTCGGCCTCCAGAAGGTTCAGCGAAGGACGAGCAAGTGCCATGACAAGCACCGATGACCGATATTTGCGGTTATGTGTACGAAGGAATAGAACAGCAACTCCCACTCATCTTAAATACGTCCTTGCCGCAGCCACTGGAAAGTTGGTATCAACGTCTAATGTGCATAGGGAGCCTAATGAAGGTGGTTTTTAACCGATGCGAATAGATATTTGTGTGCCGCTTACCTCATGTCTCCGGAGGGAACGTTTAAGCTGGCACGTCAACATGTCCACTAGACGGGTCATCAATGGAGGCATGTTCTCGTCACAAATGCGTTCCAGTTTAGCCTGCAAAGCGATAGTAGGCATTTTTTGATTTGAAGAGAACAGGAAACACGCTATCGTCCATAAAACATTCGTAAAAGAGAACCGTTGGGAGGAGCCAATGCTTGTGTTTGGGATGGTATCTCTTTGGGCGGACGTACAGACCTCCATGTCTTTCTATGTGGAACTGTGAATGCTCACGTCTATAGAGATGACATTCTTGATGCTTATGTGCACCCTTATGCCGGTGCAAGAGGTAATGATTTCCTACTACACGACGATAACGCGAGACCTCACAGGGTTCACATCGCAGAATTTTATCTTCAGGAACAAACAATTCAGCGCTTGGAATGGCCAGCGCGATCTCTGGACTTGAATCCCATACAGCATCTTTGAGATTCTTTAGGAAGATGTGTGTATGTTCTCAATACCCCTCTTCAGACCCTTGACACGCTTACAACTGCTTTACAAGAGCAATGGCTCGCACTTCGCAGCGGACTTATCGATCGCATAATTGACAGTATCACACATCGCTGTATGTGCTGTATTGCTTCTAGGGGTGATCATACTCCATATTAAAGGTACTTTTCCTATACCAAACTGAGACATTTATTTTGTTTATTTTATAATTCTATTAATTTCTGAAACACCACAATCGTCTGGTAATTTCTTTTAATGTAATTTTATATACCTTACTATGTGTTGTAAATTGTGTCTCAGTTTTATTAAAATCTACTTGTAATATTTTGAGTAATTGCTACTTTTGTTGTTTTTCCTTAATTTTTGGAAACCAGTGTATGTGATTTATGTGTACCTAGAGATAGCGAATCTTTAAAATATACAGAGATTGTGAATATTTTGCTTAAATATATAAGCCCCGTCCGCAGCAAATTTATTGATCGTATTAAATTTAGAAAAAGTTTTCAAAATGTAAATGAATCAATTCAAGTAGATTAAGAAAGAGTACGGCCTTTTGTTCATTTACAGGTGACGCTTTAATTGAAATTTTACTTGAACAGTTTCTACGTGGTCGAAAAAATGCATACATTCAGAATAATTGATTACTCAATTTGATGATTAACTTTTGAAAAAGTTCAGCTTTATACAATGTAACTATTGAAATTTCTGAAATAAAGCATAAAAATTTTAATGTAAATAAAATTTTTAAGTTCCAAAAATGTACAGCCAAAGGAATTACAAATTTGTTCACAAAAGATAATATCAACAAATCTTTTAAATACTATACAGTCTGACGTGAATAAAAATAAGTTAAACTGTTACATGTGCGGAAATTACTCACATTTAGCCCATGTATGTAGATTTATAAATGTTACTTTCTGTGATATGTTTGATATCACGTATATTATTCTTTATAGGTAATAGATATTATCCCTATATAGTTAAATATAATATTATCTAACTAGATATGTATGTGCCGTTCTATTTCCTTTTTGTATATCTAAATGTAAAGTTAATCTACTTCCATTTACGTATTACATTGATGTTCCCAGATAACTCTCTATACTCTTTTCTTTAAGAAAAGAAAATAAGAATTATATTATTCACAGCCATTTTATTCAAACGATAGATTCCTTTTCCATTGCATCTGCCTATACAATTTCTTTCGGTCAGATTTTTAATTAGATGCTTTGCTAAAAGATAGTCAAACCTTTGGTTAAATCAGCAGTTCTTATTTTGTCACGTACTAACGCCTGGCTAATTATCGTCTATTAGACTTTGCATTTATGGTTAAACTGCCCCATGTTTTCCAATGTAATGGCAAGCCCTTGGCAAGATCTGTGTCTTAGCCAATATCTATCTCTCGCCAAAAAACTTTACATATGATAAATTTGAACTCACACTTTTTGAATGCACTTCATGATGTAAAGATGAAAAATTAAATTTTGCGTGCCAAGGGGGTCACTCCCAAGACACATGTGCGTATTTTCAATTCTTCATTAAAATCTCTTTTTGGCTACATGTATTATTTTTAATCTTCTGTAAATGTGTTACAGTTTCGTACGCGCATTTGTACCAGCACGGAAATATTCAATTTTATTTAGATAATGTAAAAGCCATTTCCATCTACTTATTCGTATTCGAAGTTTCTGAAAGAAAAACGCCACAATAAAACCTAAATCTCTATTATAAACTAAATAATCTATTTTAACTTGTAGCAGGGAGTGAACCTAGCTTTTATTCAGCATTGGGATATAAAAGAAGTTATGGATGTAATTACGAGACTGGGTATTAATAAACTGTATGGGATGACTATATAGAAAGACTTCAACTAAAAACATATGCATGAGAAACCTTTCCTCCTTCATTATCATCCGGATTTTTGAGATCGGCCTGCTGACCTTTCATCACCGGAATAGTACTACGGGGCCTACGGTACTACAAAAACGCTATTCGGTTCTGTCAATCAATCGAGTTAAAAAGAGACAGATTTATTTACAAGTTTCGATTTCTTGGCGCTCGCCTGATTATAAGCGTGTGAGAAAGCGGGGTTCGCCTTTCGATATTGCATACGGATGATTAAAGAATTTTAAAAACTCATGTGTCATCACTTTTGCCTGATTTCCAATTCGCATTTTGTTTTCATAGCAAAGTGATACATGGGTCACTATCTGAAAACTGGACAATTTCACTCCAGAATTTTTATTTTTTTGAATTAAAGTACCAACTTCCAAATACAATTGCATTCTATAATACATGTTTTGTCATTTGAGTCTGTAGTCTTTTGATATCAAGGATGCATATTTTATGCGTAGGATAAACTTTTATGGAAGAAAGTGTCTGTTAACGCCATAATCAGTGTCTATAAATTGGGACTGAGATGAAGTGGACTGAGGTGATGTTTTTGTCTTAAAAGCTGCACAGCCATTTTGTTGAGTCATTTTGCCCACATATAAATTATTAAATATGTCATGTGACATTTTTATGTTACGTAAATAAAGTTGCAATAAACTTTTTGTTTATAAATAAAAAGTTAAATAGGGGGACGTGCATGATGCTATAAAAAAATACTTATCCCTATACAGTACAAAAACTAAATATTTCTAAATACGAAACAAAGAGAAAAACAGCTTACCTTCATCCATGGTGGCTAGTTGAACTTTAGTTGCTGTTGCAATGGAAATGATTCTGCCAGCGCCACCTAGTATCTGTTAACCTAAATGTGTGTTTAGAGGGACTGAGATGATGGTCAACCTCGGGGACAAATATATTTACTACAATATTTTACAATATAATCTATACTAAGAAAGGAGAATTATATTTCCCCATACTTTATATATATAGGCATAAATATACAGGGTGTCCGGTCTCAACGGTGTCCAATGGCTAATTCCTAAATCGTTAGTCATAGACATATAGTTCCAATTACAAAAATATTTTAAATAGGTAAAGAAATATTTTAAAAGCGATTTGGGTCAATAAAAACATTTCTTGAAAAATTATGAAATTTAAATTTTTATACGGTACCCCGGTCCTATAAGTTATATTTAGTAAAATTTTCCTATTACACTGACAAGCAAGACAAAAAAAAGTCACATGCATATAACATTAAAATTGAGCCAGTTCAAGAAGTTTAAGAAAAAGTTTTAGATTAGATAATACAAGACTGCGATTATTTTTTTTTTTACTTTTATGTATTTTTTAGCACTGAATCCGAAAATTACATTAATTTTTAACCATCATGTCAGGATATTTCGCACATCATAAATTGCCATATTTAAAGAATAACAAAAATAGGATACTATACAGTAGATGAGATGGTTGTGTTTCTTAACTTTTGATAATTGATTTTTACGTACTTTTTAGCAATGAATCTGAAAATGATTTTCATTTTTAACCATCACGTTAGAATTTTCTTGCAAATCGTAAATGTGTAAGTTAAAACATAGCGAAAATCTCATACTATAAAACATATGAAAAAATTCTTATGTTTTATTTTATTTTATTTTATTTTATTTTATTTTATTTTATTCAATAATTTATTCGATATTTTTGCTTATCCTGGGATTTTTACAGCTAAATAGCTGAGTAGTCCCATGAGATGAAGGAGGAGATTCAATTTTAACTTTTAACTTTTTAACTTTGAAATTTGCGAAAACTCCTGATGTGATGGTTAAAAATAAATGTCAATTTCAAATTCAGTGGTAAAGAATACATAAGAATCAATTATCAAAAGCTAAAAAACATTACGTAACCCAACTTTTGCAGCTAGTGTAATCTACTAACATTTTAAAATACGTATCATTTTGTAAAGAATTGAGGCTGTTAATTTAGCATCATTTTATTTAACAAAAATTCTGTTTTTTCTTTCTTCTTAAACGTTTATTACAAATTGTATATTTTGCATTAATATGACAGAATAATTAAAGATTTCAAATTTATATTGCGATGTTAATTTTACTCTCAACCATTTTTTAATATATCTGGCGAAATTATATTTCGACTAAATTTGTGAATGACACTCAATTTGCAACAAAAAATATGCTCCAACTTTAAACAGCTATTACTCGGCCAATTTTAATCGTAGAACAACGGGACTTTTTGTGTATTACTTGCCAGTGTAAAAGGAAAATTTTACTAAATATAACTTATAGGACCGGGGGACCGTATAAAAACTTAAATTTCGTAATTTTTTAAGAAAAGTTTTTATTGACACAAATCGCTTTTAAAATATTTCTTTACCTGATTTTAACCATTTTTGTAATTGGAACTATATGTCTATGACTAACAGTTTAGGTATTAGCCATTGGACACCGTTGAGAACGGACACCCTCTATAATAGCAGAAGTTAAATATTTATAGAAATGTTTACAGCATATATTTAATATTGGATATGTGTACATGGGGAAAGGGAGTGAAATGGTGATTTCGCTTATTTATAGCTTAAAATTAATTATTTATACATCATTATATGTCCATTTATCATTGGTAATTGATATAACATTTGTTACAATATATTACGTTTTCCAGTTTTTGGTTTTAGTATAATTAATGAAATATTACTGGCAGTGGACGCAAATTGTTCAATTTTCAGATATTGACCCATATGTGTGTGCGTATATGTGCATCGAATTATGTGATAAAGCCTCTAAAGATTTAGCAATGATCTTCCACGGAAAATTTCTACATTTTTGATTTGTCATTTGTGTTCTGCAGAAACGTGTAGAGAAATATTTATTGCTTTCTTCTGCAATGTTAATTTCACTCATCTAGGTTTCTCCGGGTCTCTCACATTAAAAAATGATCGAGAAATAAGCATTAGTCACCTGAAAAAAATAATGTGAAATATGTGTCGACAGGTTTGAAAATGTAATTTTTTTTAGGATAAATTTTTAAAAAAATTGAATAATTTCTACGAATTTCTTTGCAGTACTGGTCACAAAGCTTTATTGTAACATTTCGACTTCACATTTTACAGCTAAAATGATAACCATTAAAAAAAAAAAAAAAAAAAAAAAAAGGAAAGGTAAAACTACTGCGTGTGGATAAATATACAAAGTAAAAACAGGAAAGTAGAAGTAAAACTATTCACACTTTTTCATACATTCAGTATTTTTTTCCCTAAACTTATTTTCGTAATAATTTTCTATTACAAAATGTGTATATATTTACCTGATTATGAATAAACTATTTAAGGCTTTTATATGAATGCACTTCCCAGGTCAAAATTCTTGCTAGTACTAGCATCAGAAATATGCTAGTTATTGCTATGTATTGCTTTGTCTGCTAGATTTTCATGCTAGTATATGCTTTACAATGCTAGCCAGACTCACATGCTATATAGCTAGCTTACACAGTAATAGCATGAGAAGCAATATACAAGCATTTTATGTTTGTCTGCTGTTTAAGCTTCTTCCAAAGCATGGTGAGGTAGGTACCTTACCGTGCTATTATATGCTTTTTTATGCTTGCCAGCATAATATGCTATGCAGCCAGCTTAGGGGAAAATAGCATGATAAGCTATATACAAGCATTTTATGCTTGTTTGTTGTTTAAACTTCTTCCAAAGAATGGAGAGGTAGGTACCTTAACGTACTATTATATGCTTTTTTATGCTTGGCAGCATAATATGCTATGCAGCCAGCTGAGGTAGAAATAGTATGACAAGCTACGTACAAGCATTTTATGCTTGTTTTCTGTTTAAGCTTTTTCCAAAGCATGGAGAGGTAGGTACCTTAACGTGCTATTATATGCTTTTTTATGCTTGCCCGCATAATATGCTATGCAGCCAGCTTATTGAGAAATAACATAAAAGCTATGCACACGCACGTTATACTTATTTGCTGTTCAAGCTTTTTCCAAAGCATGGAGAGGTAGGTACCTAAATGTGCTATTATATGCTTTCTTATGCTTGGCAGCATATTAAGCTATGCAGCCAGCTTATTGAGAAATAGCATGACAAGCTATGTACAAGCACGTTATGCTCATTTGCTGTTCAAGCTTTTTCCAAAGCATGGAGATGTAGGTACCTTAATGTGCTTTTATATGCTTTCTTATGCTTGGCAGCATATTATGCTATGCAGCCAGCTTATTGAGAAATAGCATGACACGCTATGTACAAGCATGTTATGCTTATTTGCTGTTTAAGATTCTTTCAAAGCATGGAGAGGTAGGTACCTTAACGTGCTATTATATGCTTTTTTATGCTGGGCCGCATAATATGCTATGCAGCCAGCTCAGGAAGAAATAGCATGACAATCTATGTACAAGCATTTTATCTGCTTATTTGCTGTTTAAGCTTCAATCAAAGCATGGAGAGGTAGGTACCTTTACATGCTATTATATGCTTTCTTATGCTTGCCAGCATAATAAGCTATGCAACCAGCTTTGATAGAAAACAGCATGACGTACTATGTGCCAGTAAGATGTGCTAATTTTCTACACAAGTCTCTTCCCAGTAATGATGAGATAGGTACTTAAATGAAGAATTTTGTGCTTGTTATTGCTTGGCAGCATCAAATGTTTATTTATTTTTTTATTTTTTTTTTAATATATATATATATATATATATGTTTCAGTTACTCGAAAGTATAATTTGTTTTTTGAAAATAGAAGAAAAGAAAATTTTAATTATAAATTAAATTAATTTTTCAAATCCGGGGAGAGATAATTGCTCTGTTCCTCCTACGTCCCCCTCCCCCCCAACAGAAAATTCTTAGTTTCTCTTTTATTTTAAGCTAAGAGAAAAGATTAAATTTCAATTTGTTTTCCAAAATCGCAGAAAAAAATTAATTAAATTTCAAAATCGAGGGAGTCTTAATGGATCACCTAAGAGCTCTTCCCTTAACGGAATATTCAGGAGCTTGCGTTATGGAGGTTTCACTGTACATTGCAATTTTGCAGGATGTAAAATATAACTTCTATTTTTTAAATTAACTTCTATGGGGGTGGGTTAAATTCTATAAGGGATTTAACTTCTATGAAAGTCTTCTAGGGGAATACTCCCCCCATTCCCCGCCGCCTATAAAGGAATTTTTTTCTTCTGTTTCTTAGAATTTAAATATTCTAACTTACTCGAAAAAAATGCAATATATCTTTAAAAAATATAGAAAGAGAAAATTTTGTTCATTAAAATGTAAAATCCGGGCTGGCCCTCTCTTGAATTCAATACTTTCTTAAATCACCCATTTGAGATTAGGTTTTAACATCTAAATATCAAAAGAAACAGAACTAAAAATTAATTACCAAAGCGGATATAGAAGAGTACACCCCCCCCCCCCCGCCCCCAAACAGAAAAAATTAAATTGATCTTCCTCTTACTATTAAATTATTTTAGGTTACCTGTAAATTATAAATTTTCTATATCTTTAAAAATGGAAGAAAAAAAATTTGTTTATTAAATTTCAAAAGCTGGGAGGGGAGGGGGGAGGGTTGTGTCACCGCCACCTGAATTAAACACTGCCCCTTGAACACGTTTGAGATAATTTTTTAACACATGAACTTAAAAAAATTAACAAACAATTTCCATGGTATACTTAAAGGGAAAAACACCCCACCCCCTCCCCCCGAATTGGAAGAAAAATCCTCACTGCACTTTCTCTTAGTATTTAATTCTTTTAAGTTTCTCGAAAAGATTAAATTTGCTATGTTTATTAAAATCAGAAAAAAATAATATTTTGTAAAATTTCACAATCCAGGGGCGGTAGATTTCCTTTTTCGAATCACTACAATGTAAATTCAATACTGCCTTCGTCCACCCGTTTTAGATAAAATCTAATCATATAAATCTAAAAAAACTGAAAATTAATTTCTATAAAGGATTTATTGGGAAAAAGCCCGCCCCTCCCCCCGGTTTAGATAAAATTTTAACACATAAATATAAAAAAAATTGAAAATTAATTTTGTGAAGGATGTTTGGGAAAAAGCGCCTCCCCTCTACTCCCACATCATAAAATTCTTAGCTGTTCATACTCTTAGTGTTTTATTATTTTAATTATACAAAAAAAATTGTGCTTTTCCAAAAGAGAATTTAGTCAGTTAAATTTCAAAGTTCAAGGAACACTGTTTCATTTAAGAAATAAGTTCATAACAATCGAATTGAAAATATGTACAATTGACACCCCCCTCCCCTCTTCCAATAAGGACTAACTTTTAAAATCGTAACCCCATCCTAAATTGATAAATTCTATCCTAAATACACTTCAAAATCATTTTTCTGCAACAAATAATTGTGATCATATTCAAACCATTCATTAAGCAATGAAAATTCCAGTAATGAAATATAATAATCAAGTCATATTCTAATTATCCATTAAATATAGAAAAACCCCTAATAATAAATTAACCTTAATAATTGAAACTTGAGGATAACAGCATCGATAAATTCTATGCCTTATAAATAATATTATAATAATCGATAACCCTCTATCTTATAAAAATATCAACACACAGCAGAATCAGCTCTACACCCATTACCCGCATTTAAAATCGTTTACAAACCCGACCCCAGTAGCGAAGTAAGTAAAGCATCTGTGTTCCAAACCGGAGATATGAGTTCTGTTCTTCTTATAGGAAAAGAAAAGCAGGCCTAAGTTTCCTCTTCTAAAAGCTGTAGATACTTCAGAAATTCTCCAAAGATGGCGCCATCAGCGACATTTTTTTTCTAACCGGGAGAATAGCAAAAAATAAAAGCAAGTGATGCTAAAGAAATAATGCTAGAATAGCAAAAATTAAAAGCAAGTGATGCTAGAAAATTAATGCCAGCATAGCAAAAATTAAAAGCAAGTGATGCTAGAAAATTAAAAGCAACTGAAGGTAGAAATGTAATGATAGACTAGCAACAAAAAAAAAGTATCTGTTGCTGGTAAATTACTGCTAGAAAGCAGAAATTACAAGCAAGTGGTGGTTCTGATTGCTGCTAAGCCAGCAACATATTCAAGCAACACAAGCTGGAATATGTATGCTGGCCAAGCAGTAAAGTGTTCCAATACACACCATGACTTGCTGGTAATTATGGTGGAACCAGCAAATGTGTTATGGTAGTTTATGCTAGTTAACTTTGCTGGGATATAGCATTTGATGCTTGTCTAACAAACAACAAATACCAGCATGAATTTCGACCTGGGTTTACTATTACGTTTGTTGCTTTTCACTATTTAGCTTGCAGAGTGTATATTATTTCACTTCTAAAAAAAAGAATAGGAAATAAAAAATAATACATTGAAAATATTTATAATCTAATTTACAGTTTTGGTACGATATCCATGATCTATGGGAATTTTACGATTTAAAAAATGTGGTGCTAATGAAGAAATCAGAGTTTAAAAAGGTAGGCGTTAAAGAACATTATTCGACAGAATTTTCCGGTACACATAATAGATGCTTCATTATACAGGGTGTCCCAGCTAAGATTTTATAAACTTTGAGGGGAACAGGGTACACCTAGACGACTCGGAATCACATAGGAATGCCGGGTCTGAAACGTCTTCCTGACGCAGTAAAGGGCATTGACTCAGTGTTGCTAGTTGGCTAATTTTTTTAATTCCGATTTCTTGATTTGCACCAGTTTTTTGAAATGATAACTATTCCATTGTTTTCAACTTAATTAATACACCATTAAACAAGGGGAATTTTATCATTCCAAAAAAGTGGTGCCAATCAAGAAATCGGAATTAAAAAAAGGTACCCCACTGGCAACTCTCCCAGTGCCAAAGATAGCTTTGTGTGATCCAGCCTTTTCAGTGCCCAGTGTTACGAATGGATTACTTTTTTAAATTCAGTTTTCTTAATTGGCCCCAGTTTTATCAAATAGTAAAATTCGACTTATTCAATGACACATTAAATAAGGCGAAAAGAAGGCGAAATTATCATTTCAGAAAAGTGGAGTCAATCAAGAAATCTGAATTTAAAACAAGTAGCCCATTGGCAATACTGCCAGTGACCTTTCTGGGTCAGGTAAGTATTTCCAACCCGGCATTCCTATGTGATTCTGAGTCGTCTAGGTGTACCCTGCCTCCCCTCAAAGTTTGTAACATCTTAGCTGGGACACCCTGTATAACATTATTTGCAATTAATTTACGTTTTATAATATATTTGTAAGTTTAAACTGTCGTAACATTTTAGTAAACTTGTGTACAATTTGGTTTCCTTTCTCATCTGGTTTGTTTAGTGCGCAGAAATGGTTAGTTGAGTAAAAGTATTGCTTTATGCTGAGAAGTATTTCTCATGCGGCTCGTCAGATATTTTTTCTTCCTTCTGATGTGTATAGTAATTTTAACTTAATCTGTACTCAATGACAAACATACATATTTTTGCTTACATCAGTTGTACTTAAATATTTGTTTGAGATGGAATTCTAATTTTATAATATTATGCATAGAATTAGTAGGAAAATAACTATTCACTCAGTACATGTTGGTTATATTTTTAGAACTTTATATTTTAAATACACAGTTAGCAACACTTCTGTTTAAATTTTTCTTTTTCCATAAAAACATTAATGTTTCAAATATTTGACGGTATATATATATTTTATATACATGTAGTTCACGAGTTTTCACACACAAATAGTTGATATTTATACAAGTATTTCACGTTTTTTATACATAGTTTATTTATATTAGCATACCACTTTTTTTTCATTTTTCTAGTAGTTCATTCAGGTATTTTCACAATCTGTTCATGAGTTTATTTTACACGTAATTCATTGGTATATACACACAAGTCGTTCATGTGTCTTATACATACGTTATTGGCATTTTCGCACCACTTTATTCATGTGTTGATTTTTTTCTTACAAGTAGATTATTTCTTTATTAACACACTTTCATCACGCGTTATTTTACAATTAGCTCATTGAGTTATTTTCCCACATTGTTCATGCGTCTTACAAATAGTCCATTCAATTATTTACACACTTTGTTCATGCGTTATTTCACAAATTGTCCATTGAGATAATTTAACACTTTCACACTTAGTTCAGATGATTATACTTATAGTTCATTATGACACTTAAACCTTTGTTCATTGCTTGTTTAATGACTATTAATTCATTAATTATGTACTTGAAATCTCATCCCCAAGAAAGGGTTTCGGGTTTTCACATGCATACCATTCTTTTCTCTTCTTGTTTTTGTATTTACACGAGGTTTTCAACATGAACCTTTATCATATTTTAAAATTTAACATTTTTTAATATCTCGTTTAATTTGCTGGTTCTAAATACCATGACACAGTAATGTCATCATCACTTTGTTTAATTGTAAAGATTTTTGACAGTTTCATAATTTTAATCTTTCACGTGATATTAAATACAACACAATACTTTTGTAACAGTTGCCTTTCACTTTTATCACATGATTTTTCTACAGTCACATAATACATTTTTCTCTAATCATACTCAAGTAATAAGAATCAAGTAATATTTCGATACACACCACTTTTAATTTAAACAAGGGAGGTGATGTGATTAAAAAAAAGTTACTGTCAAATAACAAACGCAATTCGCTCGCAGTAAAAATTTTTTTAAGACAGATTCCTTATTTTTATCCATCCTAGGTATGTTCACTAGCATAGCGTCATCTAGACATATTAATAATCTCTTCACTACTGAGTAGTAATGCATTATTATTAATTATTATTGAATTATTTCTTCGCCCATTTGACTTCTGAGCAAGATTTTTATTTTTTTTTATTAGTTCGAATCTTAGACTTCGAAACATATCATTTTTATATCGAAATTGTGATTATTTTCGAGTACCATTAATAAAATGGGACAAAACGGAGGTCCCTGTTTGGGGACCAAGGGAGCAAAGAGGTTAAAACTTTCCTAAATAAAAGGGCTTACTGCTTGAAATATTTGTAGCTTCTATTACTAGATAATGACTAACGATCGCAAAAAAAGTTCCAATATTTTATTAAATGCTGATATAGGACACAGTTCATTTTGTATTGTATTCAACTCATCTCTTTTTTTTCTAATTGTTGCACTCGGAAACTGTGTTCCATTTAAAATTATGGTCTTATGGTCACACACTTCATTTATGCTGAGAGACATCTCTGAATGGGTGCCCCAACTAATTTTCTGTGCCACATAGTTTATATTACTTATTCATAATATATATATATTAAATAAAAAGAGTATATCTTCGTAGTCGTCGTGCTTTTATTATATAAAAAAATAGGACAGCGGCATCGGTCCTGCATTAACGTAGAAATACCAATCGCCTGGTGGGTTATATTGCAGTATGTTAGATATTGGTGCAAGTCGTGCGGTGGCATGAGGAAAGACATGAAATGAGATCGTTGGGCGGTTCTGCATGATAAAAGAACGAGGCCAATTAGAGCTCCAGGTTTTTGTTAATCAAACCTCACCACAGCAGTTCTCCACATTTTTATATGACATTGCGGTCTATCAGGGAATTGACTTCACTGCATCATCTTAATAATCTTAGAATGAAACTTTTAGAACAAATTATGTCTAAGAACGACGAGCCAGGGAGCGCTTGACAGTAGCAAGCTCGAACAAATCTCTCGAAAAATCTGAGGAAAGATCCTGCGCATCTGCTTTTTGTGACAACGGGTAGCAATACAAAATCATGACGTCTCGGGCACTCTGGCCAATGCAAGAATAAAGGTCACGCGTAAAGCCTACGTCGCGGGCAATGGAAGTGATAAAGCAAAGAGTCCTGGCAATTTGGAGCGGATGCATTTACAAGTAAAAATACCCCAACGCGCGAAAATGATCTCGGAATAAAATAAGTACTAATAAAAAAAGAAATAGCTCTTTTAAAAGCATTCGAATTCACATTAAATAATACAAATTATTAGAAATCACGATTATGAATTGACACGAAATTATGAATAAACTAAAAGTTTTATATTTAAGTAATTCGAGGAAGATAATAATTAATTTAAGGAGAATTTAATAGCATTAATGATATATATTAATAAAGAATAAGAAATTAGTGAATATGTCGGTAATTTAATATGTAAAAAGGAAATATCGCGAAAGAAGAATTAATAATATAACATATATAATGTATTTTTTTAAGTATCTGAATTTACGCATGCAAAATAATTCAGTTTGAAAATTCTGTTGTAGTATTTTTACTACCACTTTTATGTTCATACATTTTTATAATAATTGTTACATTTATAAAACATACATTTATTTCTCCAAAAAAGCCAATTTATTTATCTGAAATAAAAGCATAACTAAAAAGTATTTTTAAGTTTACGATAAAATTGTATAATAGGTGCATTTTTAGAACCACAAATTTGACTTTCTTTTTAAAATGTCATTCAGATCGTATCGCATGAGTTTTAAAATGCTATGTCAATAAAGAAAGACTTTGTTTCAAGCGAGTTTTGAACAAAATAAAGCAACCGACTTGAAAATTAAATTAACAAAGTACTCTTTTTCCTAATATTCGTTATTTTAAACACAGTAATTATAGACGATAACTTAATTAAGCGCCAGAATAAAGTTTATCCTGAATTATGTCAGGGTGGAGCTTTTTACCATGCAGAATTATAGAATATTCAATTTTCCCTTTGAATAATTAAATGTTCTCTTGAACTTTAATAAGATTTCTTAGAATTTTAAATTCTATTTTATAGGTTGAGAAATTACTTGGATTTATAGTTATTAGCCAGACGTTTAGCGTGTGAAAAAGAATATAATTGTTTTATAAAGTTTTATAGTTACTTTCTGTAAGATAATTGTGTAAGCATTTTGGCGAGCTTTAATTTAAAATAAACAGTGACAGAATATAGATTATATGTTATATTTGCTTAAATAAATAGAGTTCATGCTTACTTTTCTCAGTAGCGCAGGTCGGCTTGTAGTAAAATTAAAGACGAATGACCATCAAATAAATAATGCTGCAACACCTTTCACATAATGTATATACATTTATATTGACAAAACGGCAGACATCACTGTTACAAACCACAATCAACACTCAACTACAAAGAACATCATAGAACATCTTAGAATGTCTATATATATTATCAAAACCTATTTCCATGGAAACACGATAGGCCTTCTAGCAGCAGTAAAGAAAAGAGATATACGAATCGTTAGATTACATAAATAAAATAAAAGGAGTATATTACAACATCCGCCTTTAATCTAGCGATTCGAAAAAGAAATTAAATTTAGTTTTTCCTTTAATTTTAAAAATTGGGGTCTGGGAAGAGTCTTTGTTAATATATCTGCAATCATTTCCTTTGAACTACAGTAATCAACAAGCACTATATTTTGTTCTTGTAAATGTATAATATAATGATATTTGACATTAATGTGCTTGGTTCTAACACTATGTTTCCCAGTTTGTGTCAGTACTATACAAGATTTATTATCTTCATATAGTATAATTGGTAAGGATTCTTTGAGACCTAAGTCTATTAGAGTCAGCAACCACTGTAATTCTGGTGCAGCATTTGCAGCGGCTATATATTCTGATTCGGCAGTGGACAGAGCAATACAATTTTGGCGTTTTGAGAACCATGATATTGGATTGTCTCCTAAAAGAAAGATGTTACTGCTTGTAGACCTGCTAGATGCTTTATCTCCAGTCCAGTCTGCATCAGAGTAACAAGTGAGAATTGGGTCAATTTGGCTGCTTATAACAAGATTCAGGTTCGTTGTTGTGTTTAGATACATGATAATCTTTTGAACTGATTTCCAGTCTTTTTCTGATAATTTTTCAATTTTTCGTCTAAGTATATTAACTGCTAGGGCAATGTCCGGTCGAGACACTGTTGCTATGTAAAGAAGAGCTCCAATGGCTTGTCTATATTTATTATTATCGTCGAGAAAGTTACTGTCATCTTAATGTTTTGTATATGAAGTTTCCATTGGTACGTATGTGGGCTTCTTCTCTTCTATGTTAAACTTCTTAAGTAATTCTTCAATTTTATTTTTCTGATTCAATTCAAAGCTTTCATCAATATTCCTTTGGATGTTGATTCCAAGATAATGTTTCACTTCACCTAAATTTTTAACTTTGAAATTTTCTTTCAGAATATTAATCACTTTGTTGATTTTTGTTTCATCTTTACAAGAAATAAGAAGATCATTTACGTACAGAAAAATTAGTATATTTTTATTTTCATCTGTTTTTTCTAAATAAACATGCATCTGTCATACTTTGCTTGAAATTGTTTTTCAGCAAAACTTCTGCTAGCTTTTGATTCCATGCATATGCAGCTTGTTTAAGCCCATATATAGATTTTCTTAATTTGCAAAATTTCTTCTCATGATTAACTTCAGGTTCAACATATCCCTCTTGCTGTACCATATAGATATCTTCCTTGAGGTCTCCATGCAAAAATGCTGTTGTGATATCTACATATTTGACATGCATATTCTTCTGAGCTGCAGCTGTTAAAACTGATCTTATGGTTGTGTGCTTGACTACTGAGGCAAAAGTTTGATCGTAATCTGTTCCGAACGTTTGGTTGAAACGAGTCTTGCTTTATATCTTTCAACTGTGCCATTTTCGTTCAACTTGGCTATAAACGTCCATTTACAGCCTATTGCCTTTTTATCTTTAGGTTGCTTTACAAGATCCCACGTACGATTCTTTTTGAGAGATTGCATCTCTTCTTCGATTGCTTCGAACAATTTCTTCTTTTCATCAGGATTAAGAGAATTCAGTTCTTTGAAATTAGCAGATTCTTTCACTGCTTCTTCTGTAAAATAAGTTAATCTTACTGGCGGTTTTCCTTTATTAATTCTATGGGATCTTCTTGGTTCCACTGGTGTCGGAGATTGTTTCTTCATAATATTCGAATCGTCTTGAGATGTTTCTTCATTCACTTCTTCTTCATTTTCTATTTGTTTTGGTGGAACTACTGTAATGTCCCTGTCAGAAGTTGCGTCTTCAATGAATCTGACGGTTCTACTTATAATTACATTATCGTCAGATATTAAAATCCGATATCCTCCTGTACTTCTGTAATCATAGCCAATCATAATTCCTTCTACAGCCTTCTCGTCTAGTTTTGCTCTTCTACTTTTGTGAATGTGTGCGAATGCTTTAGATCCAAAAACTCTGATGTTTGATAAATCTGGTTTCCGACCATTCCATAACTCATACGGTGTTTTAATTCTGGCTTTAGTGAGCAATCTATTCTGCAAATAGTTTGCTGTTATTATGGCTTCTCCCCACTATTTGTGTGGCAGGTTGGCTTCAGACAGGAGGCACCTTGTCATCTCCATTAAGCTTCTATTCTCCCTTTCCGCAATTCCATTCTGTTGTGGTGAATGTGGCACTGTGAACTGGTGTACAATTCCATGATTTCTCATGAATTCTTCCATTTCATTGCTTATATTTTCCCCTCCATTGTCGCTCCTAAGAGTTTTTAGCTTCTTATCGAATTTATTCGTAGTCACAGCGACGTATTCTTTTAGTTTAGCGTAAACTTCATTTTTGTTTGTTATTAGATAAATCATAGTGAAACGGGAAAAATTGTCAACGAAAGTAAGGAAGTAACGCTTCTCACCGATGCTGGTAGTTTTCATGGCACTATGCACAAGCTCAGGCGGACTCTTTGCTTTGAACTTTGATTCGTTGAGATAGGGAAATTCTGAAAGTTTATTTTTAATACAATTTTCGCAATTATTAACTTTTTCGCAGTTATCAACTTCGATGCCATCATCGAGATTTTCTCTCACAAGTTGCTTAATAGCATCTGAATATCGGTGCCCAAGGCGTTTGTGCTATTAATTAATGCAGTTTATATTTCTGCATTTCAAAGCGAACGTTTGGTTTTTGCTGTTCCCTGTCTATTCATTTTGTGTTACCTTATAAAGACTATTATTACTTGAAACTGCTTCTAAGTACGTACTTTCATTCTTTGTAACGAAGCATTTGCTTTCGTTATATGTAGCTGTAAATCCTTTTTCAGTAACCCTTTTTACCGATATTAAATTACACTCTAATTCAGGCAAGAAATATACATTCATTAGAATAACATCATGACTAGTTCCGTGAGACAATTTTGTTGCAATGTGAACGTTACCGATTCCTTGCGAAAATAAACTTTTCCCATCTGCAATAATAATTTTCACAGGTTCCGCGTTCGAATTAAAATCTGTAAACATATTTATGTCATTAGCTAAGTGTTGCGTTGCACCGCTATCTATATAGAAATCTCCTTTAAAATTTTGCGCTAAATTACAGTTAAGTTTTAAAGTGTATTCTTCAGTATTTTTATTTTCATTATTCAAGACAGAATTAACTTCTCGATTCACTTGATTATTTTTATTTAATGGATTTTTATCGCGAGTTGTATCGGGAGTTTTTATTTCTTTTATTTTTCTCTCAGTAGATCGTCTGCAATCTTGGTTAGAATTGGAATTTTGTGCAATGCTTTGCATACAGACTTTATTCTGATTCATATTTTTATCGTTCGTTGTCATGGATATAAAATTGGATCCTCTGAGATCAACGTTTTGTTTCTTGTTATTTTTACTTTGTAATGGATTATAGTATTTCTCTAATACATTTATTTTCATGCGCGTGCATCTTACAATCTCATCGCTCCATGGATGAAGGAAACGATATTTTTTAAAAGTTGAGAATTTATACCAGTTGCATGGCAACAAACGATATCCGATGCTGATATTTATTATTCTTCATGTTCTATTTGTTCGTCTTGTGAGTGTTTTATTAAATGTTGTGGTGTGACTCAAAAATGGCTTATTTATTCAATATAAATACGCAGACAAGCGCCAAATTGGTGACCCGTACTGGAGCACGTTAAAAGAACTCTGTAATACGTGAGTAATATTTCATTTTATTTTGGAAAATGACAGAAATTACCGCTGTTCGTATTCCACCGTATAACTTTAATGATGTCGGTCTTTGGTTCGCAATGTGTGAACATTCATTTGAATTAGCTCATCCAAAGGCCATAACAGAAAGTCGAACTAAATTTAATTATATTTCGGCTAACTTACCTCCAAATGCCGCATCTGTTGTACGGGATTTAATTATCAAACCGTCCGATAATACACCATACGAGGATTTAAAAATGGAATTAATAAAACGGACAAGCGACTCGTCAAAATCTGAAATAAGGAAATTGTTAGCTGGTGAACAGCTCGGTGATAGTAAACCCAGTGATCTCTTAAGAGTAATGCAAAGACGAGCTGAGTCCCACAATGTATCCAATGAATTGATGTTGGAATTATTTATTTCGCATTTACCGTCATATGTACAGAGCATTTTAGCATCTATCTCACCGTTGTCACTTGATAAAGCAGCCGAAGTTGCTGACCGAATTTTGGAATATAATCCCACCGCAATAAATGCTGTTTCAGTACCATCAAATGCTAATTCAGAAATTTTATGTGAAATAAAAAAACTGAATGATCGAATTAAACAACTGGAATTACGTAGGCCACGAAGCCCTTTTCGTCGGCGTTTCTTTGGGAGGAATCGTAGCATTTCAAAAGATTCCAGACAGCAATGTTGGTATCACGAAAAATTTGGCGAAAAGGACAAGAAATGCTCCGAACCTTGTTCATTTTCAAAAAACACAGACGGCGAGGTGTAGCGGCGACAGACACCTTGCATAAAATATCTCGTCGCCTCTTTTTAAAGGATCGAAAGACCAATATAAATTATTTATGCGACACAGGCTCCGACATCAGTATTATTCCAGCGTCATTTTCCCACAAGAAAAATACCCCTTTTATGACCCTAACTGCTGCTAATACCTCAAGAATCAATGTTTATGGAGAAAAACTTTTGACACTTGATTTCAATCTCAGAAAAACTTTTCGCTTTCCCTTTTTAATAGGTGATGTAAGCACTCCAATTATCGGCGCAGATTTCCTATATCATTTTAATCTAATTCCAGATCTTCGTAATAAAAAGTTAGTGGATAATGTTACAAATTTAGCTACTCCCGGCCATATACATACAGCATCTGTTCATTCTATCAAAACTGTTTCGGGAAATAGTATTTATCATAAATTACTACTTAAATTTCCAGATATAACTAAACCTCCTCGTGCTGATCAACAAATAAAGCATTCAATATTTCACCATATAGAAACTACCGGATCTCCTGTCCACGCCAAACCAAGAAGATTAGCTCCAGACAGATTAAAAACAGCCAAAGCCGAATTTCAGCAAATGCTTGATCTTGGTCACATTCGGCCATCCAAAAGCAATTACGCTTCACCACTTCATATGGTTCCTAAAAAACATTCTACAGATTGGAGACCTGTCGGAGATTACCGAGCACTTAATGCACAAACAGTAAAAGATAATTATAGCATTCCAAATATTTTAGACATTACTTCGAACCTTCATGGTACAAAAATATACTCCCACCTTGATCTCATAAAAGCTTACCACCAAATACCAATTCATCCAGATGATGTACATAAAAGTGCCATTATTACACCGTTTGGCTTATTTGAGAGTACAAGAATGCAATTCGGCCTTTGCAACGCATCTGCTACATTTCAACGGTTCATGGATCAAATTACACGAGATCTTCCATTTTTGTATGTTTTCATTGATGACATCCTGGTAGCATCTCGCACACCAGAAGAACATCTCGAGCATCTGAAAATCATATTTCAGCGCTTGCAAGAATACGGATTAAGCTTAAAACCATCAAAAGGCATTTTCGGCGTATCATCCATAGATTTTCTAGGTTATAAGGTATCTGAATTTGGCATTGAGCCCCTACCAGATCGTGTTGATTGCATTTTAAAATTCCCTCAACCTACTACTCTTACACAGTTAAGACGATTTCTTGGATTATTTAATTATTACCGTCGATGTATATCAAAAGCTGCTCACATATTGGTTCCATTAAATAAATTCTTGGAAGGAATAAAGAATTCAAAAAAGTCTAGAAGACGCTCTGAAAAAAATTCACACGACTCAATTCAATGGACTGTGGAGGCTGAGCAGGCTTTTAATGACGCCAAACAAGCTTTAGCCAATGCAACTCTCCTGCGACACCCCATTCCCGGCGCAAAGTTAAGCCTTTGGATTGACGCAAGCGACAAAGCCGTTGGCGGTTCTCTTATGCAGCTTAATAAAAAGTATTGGGAACCCATTGCCTTTTTATCAATCAAGCTTTCAAAAAGTCCGCAGAAATGGTCTACATACGACAGAGAACTCTTGGCAATGTATACATCAGTAAAGCGTTTTCGACACATGCTCGAAGGAAGAAACTTTATCATATATACAGACCAAAAGCCTCTCATATATGCCTTCAAACAAAATCCAGACAAATGCAGCCCGCGCCAATGGCGGCATCTAGATTACATATCTCAGTTTAGTACAGATGTACGTCACGTAAGCGGCGCCAACAACACAGTTGCTGATGCTTTATCTCGAATTGAAGTAGATCAAATCTCCAGCTCATTTTTAGACTTTGAGGAGTTTGCAAAACCTCAAGAAGATGATGTAGATCTACGCAATTTGCAAAATGATAACAAATCTTCTCTTGTGTTTAAAAGCATACCATCTCCAATGTCTGCCACAGAACTGATTTGTGATGTATCAACAGGTTCTCCGAGACCATTCGTACCAGCGAATTTTCGTAGAACAGTATTTGAACATTTCCATAATTTAGCTCATCCTGGTGTTGCAGCATCCTTAAATCTTATTGCATCACGATATGTATGGCCCAATATGCAGAAAAATGTGAAAGAATGGGTCAATAGTTGTAGTGCTTGCCAACGTTCTAAAGTACACAGACACACGAAAACAAGCCTAGGTACTTTCGCATTACCCGATGCAAGATTTTCACACATTCACATAGATTTGATAGGTCCATTACCTCCATCAGATGGAAATGTATACTGTTTAACAATAATATATCGATTTACAAGATGGCCAGAGGTGATACCTTTAAAAGATATAACTGCAGAATCAGTTTGCCGTGTCATTTTTGACGGATGGATATCTAGATTCGGTTGCCCCATCATAATAACAACCGACCAAGGTAGGCAATTTGAATCAAATCTGTTCAAAGAACTGACAAGATTTCTGGGCACAAACCGCATACGAACGACAGCATTTCATCCTCAAGCAAATGGTTTAGTTGAACGCTTTCACAGAGTCTTAAAGAGCGCATTAAAGGCTCATGAGCATAGTAAGTGGACCGACAGTTTGCCTGCAGTTCTACTTGGTATACGAGCTGCTGTGAAACCTGGTATAAAAGCTTCAAGTGCTGAGTTAGTTTATGGCATTTCACTCACACTACCAGCTGAAATGTGTTCAGAAATCCCATCTTTGGTATCTTGCGACAATAATTTCATCCAACAATTGAAAGAGAGAATGAATAGTTTAAAACCTTCATATACATCTGCTCACGGACACTCAAAATTTTTTGTTCACCCTAAATTGAAGGACTGCACGCATGTGTTTCTCCGATTAGATAAAGTCCTTCCATCCTTATCTCAACCTTATTCTGGCCCTCATGAAGTTCTATCGAGAAATGACAAGCACATAACCATAATCCTAAATGGAAAGAAAAGTTGTGTTTCACTTGATAGAGTTAAACCTGCATTTGTGTTCAGTGATTTACCAAGTAATACAGATAATCCTGAAACTAAAAGTTTTCCAGTAGATAGCCAGCCAGTAAAATCAGAAGAACCAACTACCAAATCAGGTAGACGAGTAAGATTTCCTAAAAGACTGATAACTGAAATAAACTATACTTCATACAATTGATTTTTTTTATAAATATACTGTGTTATTTACATGCATCTTGTATTTTCACATTGTTTCTTTTGTTGTATCGTTCCTTCGTCACTGGGGGGATACTCATGTAGTATTTCTCTAATACATTTATTTTCATGCGCGTGCATCTTACAATCTCATCGCTCCATGGATGAAGGAAACGATCTTTTTTAAAAGTTGAGAATTTATACCAGTTGCATGGCAACAAACGATATCCGATGCTGATATTTATTATTCTTCATGTTCTATTTGTTCGTCTTGTGAGTGTTTTATTAAATGTTGTGGTGTGACTCAAAAATGGCTTATTTATTCAATATAAATACGCAGACAAGCGCCAAAGGATAATAAGATTTATTCCAATTGCGATTTTGAAAAGGTTTGTTGTTCAAATGATAACATTCGTTTCGCCAATGTCCTGTTTTCTTGTAATGCGTACAGAGTTTGTCATTTTTAGGCCGATTTTTTTTTAAAACATTCGTTTTAAAGACTTGTGAAACTCCACGATCATTATTCATTTCCATTCTACGATTGTACTCGTCTGTCTGTTTATTTCTTATTAATTGGGAATTTATTTCGATTTCATGTCGCGCCTCCATGGCAACAATTATGTTATCGTAAGATTTAGGAACTGAGACTAAAAGCAATGCCGCTATATGATCATCTTTTATTTCCTCACCAATGGCTTTTAACCTATCCACTAATTCGAGTATTTGAGCGATATGCTCATTCATGTTACCATCTTCTGGCATTTTTGTGGCGTACAATTTTCGTAATAAGAAAAGTTTACTAGATAAGTTAGATCTTTCGTGAATAGCTTTAAGCTTATTCCAAGTGGCTTTTGCCGTGGTTTCATATTTGGCATGAAGAATTTGAGAATCTTCAATGCATAAATTAATTAACGCTCTTGCTTGTCTGTCGCGTTTTAAATATTTATCATCTGGATTTGCTGGAGATTCATCCTCAATTACATCAAATAAATCCTCTTTTATAAGAATCATTTACATTTTGAATTTCCAAATGGGAAAATTGTCATTACTTAGTTTCGTAATATTATTCTCTTCAAGGAAGCCATTTTGGTTATGTTTAATAATTTGTCATGCGTTTTTGTTTTACTACAGCTAATTAATGTTATTTAATGTTTTATTTTATTTTAAACAAAACAATGCAAATCAGTATTAATAATATATTAGAGCTTCAGTCTCGTGATCTATAAGCATTTTCGCGAACTTTCATTTAAAATAAACAGTGACATTATATCGATTATATATTATACTTGGTTAAATAAATAAAGTTCATGCTTAACTTTCTCAGTAGCGTAGGTCGGCTTGTAGTAAAATTAAAGACGAATGACCATCAAATAAATAATGCAGCAACACCTTTCACATAATGTATATACATTTATATTGACAAAACGGCCGACATCACTTTTACAAAGCACAATCAACACTCAACTACAAAGACTGTAGATGCCTGTAGATTATCAAAACCTATTTCCATGGAAACACGATTGGCCTTCTAGCGGCGGCAGAAAAAAAAAGAGATATACGAATCGTTAGATTACATAAATACAATAAAAGGAGTATATTACAACAAATTGTTCAATATTTTATAAATGGTTTATATTTGCTTTTAAAAGTCTTTACTGAAACGTTACTCTTTAACAAAATCAAAAGAATTCGACAAGCTTTAATTTATTCAGAATAGAATAAGACTATTTCAAATTATGATATAAGTTTTTCATAGTGTAAATTAGTAAAATACTGGCGGCTTAACTTTTTTATTATGAAATCACAGTTGGGTAATACTAGGATGACAGTCGTTTTCTTTTATTGGATCATGGTCGTGTTCTTGCATGCCAAAACGTAATTTTCTGAAATCATTCTTACCTCTATGTCGTAAGGTATTAACAGCATCAGTCTGTGTCCGCAGCGGTAGACCTTTATCTTCGATGAGAGGTACATCTTTTGTTCCAACTCCAGTATTAGGGAAAAGTTAGGAATTCAGACAAACACATACTATCTCGGATATAAGACATAATGATTCTCAAAGAATCGGATTGATTCGTCATGAGATGAGAGAGCCATGTTCAATGGGTGAAAAAGGAAGGAGATCTTTTTAATTCCCTGAAATTTTATGCGGATCTGCTGTTTATATAAATTTAACTACTATGATAAACTAGTTCAATTATACTACATCCCAATAAAACATTTTACTTCCATTAAAATTAGCATTAAAAATAATTCTTATCTATTAGCTATATATATTTCACATATATTCCTTAACTCTATGTGCGTAAAAAATTAACAACTTTTCTTCATTACCGACGCATTTTCAATCGTAATTTTGTCCCAATATTTCTGTTTCCACACACAAACTGGTTTAAAAATCTGAAATTTGCAGATATTCTGATTGAACAGATCAACGAGGGACATAGCCGTAAGAAGACCGAATCACGAAGACTTAATTACCCTCTTGAGACCTAGCAAACTTTTATGGCCCATATCCAGAAGTAATCAGTTCTAAAATGTTGTTATCGATAGAACTTCGCTATTTACGTATTCAATTTCATTGTAACTCCATAGATCCTGCTATTAAATACATGGAATTTGAAAATGTTTCTGACATCACAGACTCTTATAATTTAGAAAGCATAATTTAGGCACTAAAGTGCATTTATTATATTGTTTTTATTACTACATTGTATGTAATCAATAAATGCTAGAATATTATAAAATGCATTAATGATGAATAAAAGATGAATGTAAGAGAAATTTAAATGTTAAAAATATGAAATATTTGATAATTAAAATACATATAAAAGCAGAAATAATTGTACAGACATTTTTGCTCCATATTACATGAAAGCTTGTTTGAAAATTTGAATAACTTTATCTGGCATCTCATCTAGCGTAAACCTTTAAATTAGAATGTTTTCTTCTGGATAATTCTCGAATGAGCGCAAAGAAAATAATAACAACATTTAAATCCTACCGATGACGGCCTTGTAATGGTTGAAAACGTTCTGGGTTTTTCTAATATATTTTAAGATATTTTTAGTTTATATTTTAAATATCTTTATATAATATGTATGCATCTGAAAGTAATTTTTGTACAATTATTTATGCTTTTATATGTATCTTATTTATTTAACGCAAGGCGAATATAACACTAGAATTTTAAATTTCATTTAATGAAATATTTGTTTTTAAATATAGAATATTATCCCCACGCAGCACAAATTTTTCTTTCGGAAGTATGTTCGTTCATACACATATTTTGAGTTATATACCGCAAATTTGAAATATAAACTATTCACCCTATCTAGTAGTACACAGTTTAAAGACTTAATTTTAAACCCTTAATCTTTTTTATCTTTTAAAAATCTTTATGTTTAGTTTTTACCTTAATTTTTTTTATTTACTTATAATGTAGTTTTTAAACGGCACTTTTTCCTTTCGCAATAGCTTATAATTATACAAGACATTTAAACAATAGACTGGACATAATCCTCAAGCATGTTTTCATACAATGTTTCTGCATTTAGACATTCTATTCATGGAGCTTTCACAGTTTTTACCTTCGAGCAGTTAAATAATGAAATAAATAAAATATATCATATTGCAAGAAACAATGGATACAAAGAAAGACCATAGAAAAATTAATTAAGAGCTTAATGAATAAAAATAAAAGAAATTTCAATCCACAAAATTACATGTTATCCACTTTACAATATGTTCCTGGTTTCTTCGAACGTTTGAAATAAAAACTCAATAAATTCACTATCTCCATAGTCGCAAAACCTTCTATGAAATTAAAAAATATAGTATGCAAGAAAATAGATCCAATAGAGTCAAACCAGTTATCAGGTATATACGAAAAACCTTTCACCAAAGAAGATGGAACAAAGCAGTTTTATATAGGTATGACAAGTAGAAAACTTAAAACCAGAATCAAAGAACATATAGCAGACATCAAATACAACTGAAGAACCACAGCTTTGGCCAGATTGTTCAGCGAAGAACCTTTACGGATCGATTTTAAAAATAGCAAGTTAATTTATACATCAAGATTTTATTTACCATCCATAATCCGAGAATCAATAGAGATATTTTTACGCAACAAGAATATTTGCAATGATTCAGTGTCCTTTGATTTACCTGAAATTTGGAAAGAGATGCTGTGTAATTTTAGTAACAATAGTAAAAATTAATCCACGCTCGCAAATAACCATAATAATTTTATTTTTATTTTATGTTTTGCAATACTTTTCATTATGCATGTTGTCTCGTGACATTGTTTACCATGTTATTGTTTTGTTAAATTATATGAAAATTAATCCACGTTCGCAAATAGCTAATTTAATTTTAATTTAATTTTATGTTTGCAATGTTTTTAATTATGCATCAAGTCTCGTGATATTGTTTACTATGTTTATTGTTTTTAAATTGTGAAAATATTTTCTATCGTGAATGATTTTGAAAATGTCGCCATTTGTGCGACGAAACAATCGTCAATCTTAATAAAGATAGTTTATCACTTTTTATAGCATTATTTTACTTAATAGACTGGGTGTTAAGATGACCACGCTATGTAACCGTCAATGCTGCTCAATTGTTCAACACTGTTCAGACGATTAAATAAAGCAAAATTTTGTATTGAATTGTATTGGTATCGTTCAACTGAATATTCGTAATGAAGTTTAAATTTTATGTGATTCGTACATGCATCGCTGCATAGTGTAGTATTAAGCAAAAGTAGTACCTTTGTGTAGTACCTTTTTTGAATTTTAGAATCGATTTCGGTTATTTTTTATATTATAACCAAAGGTTCTAAAAAAATTTTTCAGACTTTAACAATTAACCCATAATTGTATTATGGCATGAGATATGATGTCACATATTCTGCTGCCGTGATACGCAAATTAAAAAATAAAATAATATTCAAATTATTTCGCCAGTGATCCTGATGAATGATATTTTGTTAAACTGGGTTCTTAGTCCAGTCAAATAGTCAGAAAATAGTGCCGATAGATGCGGAAATTCTGCTAGAAGATGTTATGTTTTTAAAGTGTTTATGGGGGTGATAATAACACGAATTAATTGTTTTCCAACAAAATATCTCGAGGTTAAACTTTGCGGAGCCAAAAACTGCGAAATGTTTGGACTTTTTTCAGTTTTTTGCCTATAAATTGAAAAATATAAAGTTATTGTGTACTATACTTACAAAATGAAAGAGCATTAAATTCTCTACCAATTTCATAATAAAAACGTTTTTCTATACCCAATACTACGCGCGCTACGACTTTTTGAAAACTACACTTTTTTTCAACGTAACAGAAAATGACCTATTTTTCGCTCTTCACTAACTGTGGAAATTAAATGTACCTATTGATGGATAAGTGAGAAGGGTTTGCAAGAAAAGTAGAAAGAAGGTAGGGTAGCCAAATAGTACATTTGTCTCATAAGTTGGTGCTTTTTAGGCCTATAGCGCTTTTTAGCTTTAGATGTACATTTAAATGTGTCCGTACGACGATTTCTTCCGTTTTTCTACCACATCTTAAACATCTTTGATAGTTTAAAAAGAAATGTTTTCCAATTTGCTTTAAAATTTCACCTTTTGCCAAAAATAAGTTATACACATGCGCATCAAATGTAAAAACGGCTTGTTTCAGATCGGTAATGCAAAAATCTTGGGAAAGTTGTGTATTATTAAATGCGCATTTGCTTTAGCATTAGATCATGTGAACTTTACCTTATTATAGATTATAAATATTCACAATATAAATTTTTAAAATTTAGTATAACTTTATCTTAAGTTTAGATATTTTGTTTGATATGTTATCACCCTTTATGCTTAACCCCTAATCGCAGAGCCCGATACAATTATGGGAAATTTTCCATCAAAGTATTGAGCGCGACGATTACACGGTTAAATAAATATATTCATTTTTCTAAGGTGTCCATTGCAAAATTTGAATGATCATCATTGAATTGTAGGATGGTCTGATTTATCTTTATTCTTACAATTCAATTAAATTTTCATTCATAATGGGATATGACTGGAAAATTAGTTAAAAAATGTTAACAGAATAATGTAATACAAAAATAGTTCGATAATAATGATTAAATCGATTAATTAATAATAACCACTTATTATCCGAATTCTTTAACGAAAACATTACTCACACATTGTTTAGCATAGCACGAAAAGGGACGATAGCGCGATAAAACAAAAACTAAGTAGTGTCAATCCAAATCTTCCGTCACGACAAATTTCTAGCGAAAGACAGAAACAAGAATCGCTTCATTTCACTGCTTAAAACAGAGTTTCAAAATAACAGAAATCAACCTGACCAGGCAGAAGAAGACGCTGATATCATAATTGTTACCGAAGCCATTTCAAGAGATGAAGCCTTTGAGAGTGTAGTATTGTCGGAGAAGACATTGATTTTCTACTGATCTTCACGAACTTGGGATATCAACACAAAAATGTGTTTTTCCAAAAACCAAGAAAAGGTAACATGGAAACCAAGTGGTTTTCAACCATGTCACACAAATACAATTACAACAATGTTCTTTTTACTCATGCAATCAGAGGATGCGGTACATCATCCGCTCTTTTGGGGCAAGGAAAGTCAAAGTTTTTTAACACTTTGAATAAACTTGATCAGATTAAGGAAACAACCTGTGTGTTCAATAAACCAGAGTCAACTCGTCAAGAAACCATCAAGGCTGGAGAAAAATCTATTATTGCACTATACAGTGGATGCATAGACAGCGCACAGACTTTGAATACCTTGAGGTTCTAGTTGTTTGATTAATCTGCCACTGAAAGCAATCTTCATCTTGCAAGGAAACCACCAACGCAAGAGGCTGCGCAACATCATTTCCTCCAATGTTATCAACAGGCACAAGCTTGACTAGGAAACAACATCCCCCTCCCCTGAAGAATGGGGTTGTATTCGCAAGTCTGACGGTCGCTTTCACCCAGTTTAAATGTGCCAAATCCCAGCACCCGAATCCTTCCTGCATGTTGTCTGGTGCAGCTGTATAAAAGGATGTAGCAAGGCATGTTCTTGCCAGAAATTAAGGCTCAAATATACGCAATTTTCAAAAACTGTAACGGGGTCAACTGCAAAAATGTGGACGACAGTATTTACCCAGAAGAAGAGGATGAGGAAGCTGATGCCTAGAAGCCATCAACCAAACTAGCAACAACGATGACTTTGACAACCATGTTGATGATGTCGCAACAAGATCAAAGCTGTTGAAAAACAAGCAACTTGCTCGTTTCCTCCTCAAGCTGAGGTTGACGGACCAAACCCATCAACTCGCAAGCAACCAAGAAGTTACTAAATACATTAAAAATATTACCGTAAGTCTTTTACCGTAATTCTTACTTACATTCAAGTAAATACGTACTATTAATGCTCTCCATTTAAGTTCTAAATAAATACAAAATAATTACACCGTTGTCAAATATTTTACAATGCTATCTTTGTAATTAACCGTTATTGCTATTATGCAAATACCTGTAATATAAACAAGTTACATTAAAGAGAATAAAATGAATAAAAAATAGTGTCAAATGTTGGTTTTTGCGATTTTCCACAAAGTTAGAAAAAAATTGCTTTTTTCAGAAAGCCGTAGCGCGCTTAGTAATAGGTTTAGAAAAACGTTTTTAATGTGAAATTTGTAGAGAGTTTAATGCTCTTTCTTTTTATAATTAAGTATGGTACACGAAAAATTTATAATTTTCAAGTTATAGGCAAAAAAGTGAAAAAAATCCGAAATTTTCGTGGGTTTTTGGCTCTACAAAGTTTAGCCTCGAGATATTTGGTTGGAAAACAATTAATTCCTGTTATTAGCATCACCATAAACATTTTTAAAACATAAAATCTTCTAGCAGAATTTTTTCATCTATTTCTGACAATTTGACTGGACTATCTTATAAGTAAAATAATACTGTTTAATTTCACGCACATCATGTACCTTGAATAGCGAGTTTCTTTCTTTTAAAAACACGTGTTCTTATTTTTGAAATACAATTTCGTCTCAAAAGTGATTCAGTATATGCTCAATTTTTTGTTTAAAGTTAGGCAAGAACTGTTGGAATTCCCGCAAAATCAATATTGCTCACCCTCAACAAAATTGACACATTTCGTAAAACATCATTTTGAGTTATATTCCACAGACAGGTATGTCTTTCTAAAGTGATAGTTTTATGTGTAGTTATCTGGAATAACGCTTTATTATGCTATATGTCCATTAGTGACCACAGAAGGTGCTGGATTTTGTGTTGAGGTTAAATTACTAAACACTCCAAACCTCATCTACCGTTTTCATTTTTAAGGGTTTTAAACTTTTATGCACTTTTTAGTTTTAATGCTGCAGGCAGAATTAAGTGCTAAAATAGCATGTTACAGCAAAAACATACAAAACTTCTTTTGCTTCTCCTGTGAAATTTCCATTTGTCGAGATGTGTCATTTTTCTTACGGGTGAACGATATGTGTTTCAACTTCAACCATTCACATTTATTCCTACACTGTAAAAAAAAAAATCTGTAAAGTTACTAAAATATCTCTAGGAAACTGGGATTCCAGGAACTTTTTATGTAACGGCAACAGCAAAAATTTCTGTAACAGCATCTGTTACAGGAATTTTTCTTGTTGCCGTTACATAAAAAGTTCCTGGAATCCCAGTTTCCGAGAAAAATTTTAGTAACTTTACAAATTTTTTTTTACAGTGTAGGAGTGGTGTATTCTTTAATTAATGGTTCGAATCGAGGTAGCCGGAATATTGAATAGCATTTTGTTCTTGTTGAAAAGAAAGAGATAAAAAGGCGTGGCTGGGTTGAATTGAGTGTATTGAGTTACACATTTACAAGAACTACACCAACTGAAATAAAACAGAGAAATAACATATATTTATAGATTTTGAAAGTCCCATGACAGACAGGAAGAGTACGTGGAAGAGTGCTACATAGTAGCTTAAATAACCAGTCACAGTTAAACATAAACAATTGTATTCAGATGAAAACTTAATTAATAACAAAATAATGCAATGCTATGATTAAAATATTTCAACACCCGCCCAAAATCTAGCATTACATCGGAAAAATAAAATACATATTTATTAAACAATCATTAAAACTAATATGACGCAATTTTTAAACATCACTTGTAAAAACAGTAAAGAAATAACAGTTCATAAAATTTAATTTTAGGAAAAGCCTTTGAAAAAAAAATCAGCAATTTAAATATTTGTAAGAATATATTCAATTTTGATGTTATTTTCTTTTACAACGTTAGGAACAAATTTTAGTTTTATATCAATGTGTTTCCTTCTACCACAATTTGTCGCATTACTTGCACATTTTATACATGATTGATTATTCTAAAAAATATATAAGATCTTAATATTTGCAATTTCACAAGCAATGTTTTTAAACCATAACAAGTATTGCAAAGTTTTAGTTAAAGTAATGACTTCAGCTTTAGTTGACAATAATGCAACTGATTTTTTTTATTACAACACCACAGAACAGGAATGAGTTGTAGGAAAAGGAGAGTACGGGCTCAGGAGGGGGTGCTGTGGTGCCGGCACGCAGGTTAACCCCTACGACACCTCCTCCGACACCCCTCCCGTCCTGCACCCCCTCCAACACCCCTCCTGTGCACCCTCTGATAGCACCACTGGTGCTTCCTCCTTTAGCACCGCCCCCTAGCGGGAAAAATTGTGTTTTCAGAGTATTTTCCTGCTATAACATGAGAGCTGAACGTTAGATCGATTAGATTATCATACTATAAGATGAAGATTAAATTTATATTTGAATTTTGAACAACCTTTCCTTAATGAGTATTATTAATTAAACAAAACAATAGAAAATAATAAGTTTTTAAGAAAAAAGCTGATTTCTGTAGATTTTCTTTCAACTGCAAGATCAGCATATCAACTTAAATGGGGAAAGTTTAACCTACATTTGAATTTTGGATGATTAACATCTTAACGAGCATTATTATTTAAGCAAAATAACAGAAATATCCAATTTTAATGGAAAAAAGAAGATTTCTTAGGATTTTTTCTACTATAAGATCAGAATATCAACTTAAAAGATAAAAGTGAATCATATATATTTAATTTTGGACAACCTTCACCTTAATGAGTATTATTAATTAGGCGAAACAATGGAAAATATCAATTTTTAAGGAAAAAAGCTAATTTCTGTAGATTTTACTCAACTAAAAGATTGAAATATCAACTTAAATGAGGAAAGTTAAACATACATTTGAATTTTCAATGAACAACACCTTAAAGTGTATTATTATTAAAAAAAACAATGAAAATATAAATTTTTAATGAAAAAAGCATATTCTTTTAGAGTTATTTTTTTCTCAACTATAAGATATAGATATCATCTTAAAGAAAAATTTAAACATATAATTTAATTTTTGACCAGACATTACCTTAATGAATTTGATAATTAAACAAATAACAAAGAATAATATCCAATTTTCAAAGAAAAAGACTAATTTTATTAATCCAATAATTATTTTTACATCTTTATGTAATACTTCGAACCCATTGAACGATTTTATTTGTTATTGGCTTTAAATTTTATAATTTTCATATAAAATTTCGAGCTTTCAAAACAATTACTTTTACTACATTTTAAATGTGGATATTCTAGGTAAATAACCAATTTTATCTTACACTTAGTAATTTTACACCAACCAAATTGCTTTTGTCATGTTTAGACCACTTTAGGATTATGATTCAACATCACAGTTCTCCTAAAAGTAAATATAACCAGATCCGCCCCCCCCCCCCATTTCATGAAATACATTTACTCTCTCTTCAAACTTATAAGAAATCCTGCGTTTCTTCCCCCTTGAAGGGTGGAGGATACATTAGTGTTAAGTCACTTGTTTACAAAATATCGGTATGTTGACGATTTGATCTTTTTTCAAGATCTATAAAAGAAAGTATCAATATTTTTACATTATTACAAGTATAATTCTTACAGTTTAATGATTAATTATTTTTTTATTATTGGATACCCAATTTTATCGACAGATGAATTAACTATACCTGTGCTTAAACTATATTTCACATATTTTGGCACACTTTAAGAATTTTCACTTCAATATGTAAATATTAAGTGTATTTTTAACATAACACATGTTTTTCAACACTAGTTCCTACACGAGAATTTTGTTTATTAAATAGTATGTATTCACTTTCAAATTACTTTTACTTGAAATTATATGAACCTTTTTAACAGAAAATTTTATTTAACGACAGAACGAATTGTATTTAACACGTTCAACACCAATATCAATGATTAAACCAAACAATGGAAAATATCAATTTTTAAGAAAAAAAAACCCAGATTTCTTTAGATTTTCTTTTTTCAGCTACAAGATAAGAATAACAACTTAAATGAGGAACGTTAAACAAATATTTTAGTTTTTGAACAACCATTATCTTAATGAATTTTAATAATTGAACAAATAACAAAAGGAAAATGTGATTTTTAATGAAAAAGAGGAATGAATTTAAACGCATTTGATTAACTTTTACACTAGTTTGAGATTTTATCACCTTTTTAGATGCTAGCTATGTAGAATTTTAACCTTTCAACGAGAAGCATTTCAAGAATTAATCATTACTAAACAAAAATAAATTATTTTTAATCTAAACAATAACTTAAAATTTCACATTAAAAAAATATTTTCATGAATGTACATAAAAAATATGAGATTACAAATTAATATCCTTATTTTTATCTCATTTAACTGGATTGTTTTACATTAGAGCTTAATTTTTATCGACAACGCATTATTTAATCAAATCCTGTATTTTCAGATTTAACGAAATTTAGCAATTTTTCGCTTTTAAAACCAATCCTATGAGTTAAAAAACAACAGCGCCTCCTATAATTTTGTAGCTTTGAGTGAAACGAGTCGAATTTTTCATACTGTTTGCTCTTTTCGTTATATGAAGACGTCAGCTTATATTCTCTAGTTTAATTAAAATGAGCAATATGCAAGAAATGTCTTTAGCAGAGGAAGATTCGAGTCAATCTTACTTAAAGGATATGAAATCAGCTATACCCAGCCAATATGCACGTGCTTCGAACATTGAAATAATACCCTCTTCACCAGAACAACTAAAACCACATTTTTCTTGCAATCAATACGAGAAATCCTATTCCAAAAAGAATGCATTAAACATACATCAAATACCCCATTTGGAGAAAAAACCCTTTGAATGTGAAATATGCTCAAAGACATTCCTTCAAAGCAGTGATTTAAAACGACATAGTGTAACTCATTCCAGGTCATCTACTACATATAAATGCGATCAATGTGGGAAAGATTATTTACAAAAGTTTCTGTTAAAAATTCTCAAGAGTTCTCATAAGAAGTTTTATGATTGTGATAAATGTTCCAACTCTTTTTTAACAAAGTCTGCTTTAACTAAATATAAAAAAGTTCATCCCAAGGAATATGAATGTAAACACTGCAACATTAAATTGTATGGCCAGGTTGACTTTTTACATCATAAGAAAGTTCACCCTAAGAAATATAGTTGTAAACACTGTAAAATTATTCATCATCTGATCAACATGCATAAATGAAAAAATGCAAACTTTGTTAAGTCATAAACTTGATTTGAATATCTGTATATTTTAAAAATGTATATGTCTTCCTATAACTATTGAAAATGATGAATAAATATTGTTTAACTGAAAAAGCGTTTATCGTTTATTTTTGCTATATCAACTTGTGATTTTTCTTGAATCTATCTCATCGTCAAAACGATTTTATTAAAATTTTAAAATACATATATATTTTTTAAAGTTTATAATCTCATTTTTAAATTTCTTATCGATTGAAACATGAGTTAACTATCTTTTATGAATTTCATATTAAAAACCTAAAGTTTTCCATATAATTTTATTATGTTCCGTCTAAATTTTATATACCCAATTAAATTCTATAAACCCTTCTTATTAGCAAACATTGCTATTTAACTGGGAATTTCACATTGTTTTTTTTTTCATGATTGTACATATAAAAATAAGAGTTTTACAAATCAATTTCCATAATTTATCACATTTGAACTTAATTTTTATACTCAAAGCATTATTTAATCAAATATTATGCTTTCTGACTCAGTGAAATTCGATGATTTTTCAGTTTTTAAACCAATACCACAATATTTATCTACATCGGACTTGATTCTTTCCCTGTATATTTTTGTATTACACAATTAAGATATATATAGACTTAGGACAGCAATAAACTTAAAAATTGATTATACTCAATTATCGCCGTATATGAATTGGTCCTACATGACATTTTTGCTACAACCATTTAACATATTAAAACTAGTCTGAGTTATTCAGTCCATATTATTAATCAAATTATCATATATTTCATTTTACACTTCGAAGATTTCTGAATTATCATCCATCAAGTTGCTTAAAACATTAATGCTATGTTTATAGTTCTAATGATACATAGCATACATGAATTCAATCTTTAATTTTAAAATTTTATATTTCAAAACCAAACTCTATGAATTTTTACTGCATCACTTATCAATATCACAGAATGATTTATGCTTCACACTTTTCTAATAATTATGAGATTCTTATAACATAATTCCTTGATAACATATATTATACTACTGATTTGTACGCATGCGTGAGTTGTCACGTGATCAAAACTTTTGAGAATAATATAAATTTTCGAAAAGCAGCGCAGCATTTCTCATTTCAACTGTTAGACTTGGGAGAGAATGTGACTTTAAGTGTGCAACTCCGATAAATTTCCAGATTTTAATTCAAGTGAGGAATCGATTTCTTTGTTAGTGAATAAAATAAGTTTTAGTATATAATTACGATGTATATGTATTAATAAATATAAATAAATAAATGATTATTTATATATAAAATTTTTCCTAAGTATATAAATATATTTCTTTTACTGTACATATGTTGCAGCAAGATGAATCAAAATAGCAGCAATCCTTTTTATCAGAAATGAATGATCTGAATGATTCGCTCTTAACACAGTCAGAGTTAAAGAATAATAAATATGTAGTATGTACTTATATATGAAATACTATAATTCATATATGAAACGTAATTAGAGTAAATTTAAAATCAAATATTTTATTTAACAAATGTTTTTTATCTATATCATTGAAGAGGATACTAATTGTTTACATTTATTTCTCTTACAGACGTGTTCTATTTGCTGCAAACAATTTTTAAGTAAATGGAATTTAAAAGAACATTACACAGATCCATACACATGAAGAACCCTATACTTGCGAAGATTGCCAAAATCCGTTCTCAAGAAAATATGAATCGAAAATGCATACTGCATCGTATAGTGTATCACCAGTTGTATGTAAACTTCGATAAGATATTCAAAAAATAACTAGACGTCTGAAGAATTTAGCAATCAAGGAAGAGATTTAGACTATCTACCCAGCCTATTTGCATAAGAGTTACCGCAATATCACAAAATTAAAATTTCGAAGGCATACACATACTGGATGTAAACAAATCTTTGTTACCCATGATTCTCGTAACTAACATGAATGTGGATATTATTCAGAATGTATTCCTTAAATTGTTATAATAAATATTATTTTATCTACACATATCGAATTGTTTATTTTTCTAAAGCCTATTTCATTATTGGAATATTTCTCCTAACACTTTAAATGGAAAACGCTTTTCCATCTTAAAAACATTTATAATAACACACAAAAACTAACAGATGAATGAAAAAATATGCAAGTTCACAAAGTAATTTCAAAGTTTTCTAGATATATTTACAAAATAAAAACATTTCAAGAGTAAAAGATAAAAATCACAAGATGAAAAAAAAATACAACAAAGCATTTTCTTTTTTTTTTTTTTTTTTTTTTTACTAAACTGATTTTTTTTACAAAAGTGAAAAAAACATTTTTTTACAAAAGTGATTTTTTTCAACCTCTTCCGAACCAAAATTTGATTCACTGCACGCTTCGTACCATATGTGCGTTTTAATTTATTCTAAATATTATCTGCCGTATTTTCATTTTGGAGCGATGTAAGAAGAGCATCACTTAAAAGTGATAATAATAAAGCACATGCCTTTTTTTTTTTTTTTTGCTTTCGCTATATCCCCAGCATACCTTCAGCCGCTTCATTTTGCAAAAAGTACTTAAAGTTACTTAAATTAAAAAAGTTTAAAGTTAAAAAGTCAAAAGTTACTTAAATTTTAAGTAAATATCAATACTTCATACTGGAACAGTACACCCTGTTCTAATTGAAAATTACTTTAAAATGCGGAACAGATTGCTCCTGCTACATTTTCAAGCATATGTTTTTTAGTTATATTTGGGTACTTATGTAAAAGACCGAGCAGCGGCTGCCCAAACCATTACAGTCAACCAGGGTAACTTTGAACCACGGGGTGTAACTTTGCACCACCTCCTATTTTTCAATATTTTTCACTCTAAAAGACGAAATAAACTCCAGAACTGTGCTCTGTTGGCAAGGTCCTAAACTGGGATTTCTACTCTTTATTTTAGATAATAAATTAGTGATCTAACTATTTTTGTGAAGTACTGTTTTCAAGTTAATTTTGAATGCTGTTTTAAAGTTGTTGTAATTCAATTAAATTTTCATAGTAACTAACAATATACTCATTTATCAGACATATTATTATCTAAATGTTGTAAATGTGTTAATATTTTGTGATTATTTATTTATTAATAGTTAATAAAATGTAAAATAAGAAGGCACTAGCATGTTACAGCATTTTCAGGGTAACTTTGAGCCGGCTCACTGCTACACTGATGCTTATAATTTACTAATTATAGGTGCTACTGTCGAAAATTTCCCATATTTGCACGTATATTTTATATAAATGCCGAAAGTGTGCATTAGATATGACATGTAAATATTTTTACAAATATGTGTAAAATACATAAAATTCATTTAGAGGCGTGATTAGGGGCAGAGCTACTCAAATTTGCCATTTCATACGTTCGACGTTTTTTATTCTTGTTTGAATAATACTAGTACTTGTATGTATTACTGTAACTATGGATATATTAAACAGTTAAAACATTGAAAATTATTTTTCACGGCATTTTTATGCTTTATATGAACAATAAACAGGTTTTATTTTTTATTTCTAAATGTTCATGGTTCTCTTCCTCCACTTTTCTTATGCCTGATATTTGTTGTAATATCATAAATTATACAAATCTTATGATGTTGGGAAATGTAAATTCGCAGTCTTTACATATCTGAAAACATTTTTTAGTGTTTAAAGTTCGTCCTGATTACAATACTTTTTTTATAATTAATTATTTTATATAAAAATTTATCATATGGTGCAAAGTTACCCTAAATGGCTGGGTAACTTTGAACCAGGCTAAAAATCCATTTTTTATTGCTTTTATCCTTATTATTCCTTATTTTTTATAGTCAAACAATAATTTAGGATCATTTCTTCTCTTTTATGCCCCTAGTTGCGACAATATTCTTCAAATAAGAGTGTGGCATATGAAAATAGAGAAAATGTGGATCAAAGTTACCCCGATTGACTGTACCTCATCTAGTTGACGGCGGAAATTCTAGAATTAGTTAAGACTCGATTACCATATAAGAATTCGACTGGTTTGCCTAGTCATATATTGGAGGAAAACATCTATGAAACCATTTTTAATGATTGACTTGTAGGTTTACAATTGCGTTTTCCTGCTCCCTGTCCTCATCTTTTCATACCATTGGATGCAGGAAAACACAAAGATTTACTTACCGATAAACCACTAAAATCGGCTCTGCTAGTGGTTTCCATCAAGATATGACTAGGCAGAGCATTTACATTTTAGAATGATAATCGAGTTCTGTCTAATCCTAGAATTTGAACCATAAACTCGTTGTTGTGATTGTATACGCAGCTGCCTCCCGGTCTTTAATGTGACCGATACAGCCACAAAAGCTAAAGTACAATCAGGTATATCGTCGTATGAGGCGATCAAGCGACTTCCGCCTACGGCCAGGTACAAAACTCGTTAAGCTAGGCATATTGCCGGGCAGGTAGGTGCCTATTCTGTGGTATAATAATAATAATAAAACTGTGTGTGACAGAATAACAATTTTCTAAAAACAATGTTTGCTTGCATAAAGCAATTTTATTTTTGCAGCAATTTTGGTAATTTTTAAACGTCTTCCAAACAATATTATAAATACCGCTCTGCACAAAATGAAGTATGCTGATAGAGAATTAAATAAATATATAAATATATATATTTAATTTAATATTAGAATTGCTGTATTTAAATATGTAATTAAAAAAAATCTATAATTAACGTGCATTGTAACACCTTACTGATTTAGAGCAAAAAAAACTTTACGAATATTACCAAGTTAAGAAATAAGTAAGTGAGTTTTTTTAAAAAAGGAAGGTGTTGAAGTACAAGCAAAAAATTTTGTACGATTTTTATCATAATGGACAACTTTAAATAAAATATATCTCCTCAAAACAATTATGATTTAAGAAAATCTCTATATATAGTCTTGAATTCGTCATTTCTTTAAACAGAAAAGATGTACATGCATAATGGAAATAGCTGAAAACATGGAAAATCTTTCAAAGAAAACAAAAATTGCGAGAACTTATAAAAATATAATTTTTATAAAATGCAAAACTGAAAAGATTTAAAAGCATATTCTGGATTTCTTTAACAAGATTTGCCTAAGATTTACGATATCAGTAATTTTGTTTGGAGTAGCCTTTGCATTTTTCTGAATATTGTTTTACAAAATCGTAACATATTTTCCATTTTTAAATAAACAAAATTTATAAAACGATGAAACATTTAAAAATATTTAGAGAAAGTTAACAGACACCTTTTAACTACGCTTTCAGATTTTGACATTTTAATTTAAACTTGCAAATTGTTTTAAAAAAAATAATACTGGGACAGAAATGTTATTACATTTTGTGAAAAAGCTTGAAATATTTTTCCAAATTTGCGATTTTTGACTAAGATATTGTTTATTTTCTGGCTGAATTTTTCATTTAAAGTGTTAGATTTGTTTTATCTTCTATGTGTATGATGAAAATAGTTGTAACGTGTAAACTATTTTTAGAATTGACATCAGGTAAACTATGTTATCAGAAAGTAGCATATTACGTATATAGAACTATTTTGAAATATAATATTTGAATAAAAAGAAAATAAACATGTATCTACCAGAAAAGTTTGTGAAAAGAACACTTATTTTAGAATTTTTTAAATTTATTATTATTATATTGTGTGGGAAACTGAACAGTTAATCATAGAATTTAGAAGAAACTGAAAAAAAGTTACTTTAATATCAGACGAAGAAACCTTATCTTTCCTTGGCTTGTGCGGAAAGTTTTAAACGTTCTGAAATTGTGTCATAACGAAAAACAAAATAATATATAAGAAAATTAAAAGAATCATATTTATATTTAAAAAAGACCGTCTTCCCCTAATTTAAAACACATTTCAGATTATTTAAAAATTTTTTGATGCAAAACGAAGCTAACATGAAGACAGACAGTTATCGAAAGAACTTTCAAATGAAATGTTATAAAGAAACTGTTTTCAAGCTAAGGAATTTTGAAGAGTGAGAAAAAAAGATAGACAAAGCAATGTTTGGTTAGTATGCTGAATGTGTTAAAACACCCCTACTTATCTAATGAATTGTTTTCCGTGTAATAAAAAAAACCGTAAGTTCAAATTGCCAAAGTAGAGTACTGTCGGCTGGGTGACTGCATGAACTATAATCGAATTCGCGTAAATTTTAATTTTGTAGTAATAGATGGCGACGCAATGTTGCGGGAAACGATCCTCAACGGAGAAAAACGAGGACCCAAATCTTTTGCAATTTACTTATGGAATTGACTTCAAGTCTCTTCTCAGACTGAAATAAAAACTCTTTAGCTCAAGAATAAAAATGCCTGCATTAAATAGAACATTATAAACACATTACAATGGAACCGACCTGCTACGCGATATCTTGGTAGCTACTGCAGACAGACCCAACTTCCTTGAGTTCACTATTAAACTTGGTGGCAAATTGAATTTTTTCTCTGCAAGCCCGCAGTACAGCACTTTCATCACATAAATCATTTTATTCTGCTATGACGTATCTCATGTTGTGTACTAATACATGTGTTTCAAGCATATATCTTATTCTTAAATATTATCAACAAAGTTGAAAGCATTTATCAGCCGTGCTCGTCTCTCAAGTTCGTCTGACTGTGTGTTAGTCTAATTGCAGTTCGTCTCACGCTCTGTCTGCTTGTACTTTCTCTGACTTCTATTGCCTCGAAACAGATATATGTTATTCATATTCAACATATATGATTTGTACAAAAGAGGAAAAACAGAGCTTGTAGAATTTACCATCCTTTATAGGTTAATGAAAAATAATTAATATATGTTATAGTTTATTGATGAAAATAATTTCAAGCATAGTTCCGTATTTGTATGCATTGCAGCAGTTTTCCTGTAAGAAATGAGGATTGTATCATATATCGTTCATATGCAGAGACATAGGAAAGAATCCTATTACTTTACTGCCTATACGCAAAATGTATTAGAATGCGTTTTTTTTCAAGTGCTATATAACATAATGAATTTCATATACGTTATTAGGTTGCACAAAAATATTATCGAATAAGAAAATCTTACCCGTAATATTTAAAGCTCTTCACATAGCCGTACAAAAGGGTTACCTTCTATATGAGAAATTTTGTAGAAGTTTGTTTTCATTTGTGTTTTTAGATCTGAAGGACAGATATTTCTGTCTGTATTATGTGGTGTGTTTAAAATATATAAATCATATAGAGACAAAGGATATTATTATTTAAAGACAAAAAGGATAATTATCTTCATTATAATTTGAGAAATTGAAGAAAAAACTTCACATATATATCAGATTAATAAAAATTGTATTAAATCTTGTCCATGTAGTTTTAGTTCATTTTCTTTAACTTTTTTACAGACATTCTAATTAGTGTGTTTCAATACCCTTTTTATATTTTTTTAAGATATCAGTTTTTACCATTAGAAATTGGGTATCGGCAAGTAAGGCGTAAAAATGCTCTTTTAAATACTGGCAACAGTTTTATTTTGGAAAATGAATTTTTATTAAACATTCGGCACGTAATAATATAAAATGTTTCTGCAGCTCAGATATGTTCATATTTAAGAATTACGAAAACTAGAAAAATTCAAAACACTAGAATACAGGAATTCTGCTTTTCAAGAATTTAGCGTCGGCAACGATGAAAAATAATATGCATATAAATATCGATGGTACAAAACAAATTTCAGTTTTAATACTTAAAACACGCGCTTTTATTTTATATAAAATGACGTTATCCGCATTCGCTGAAGAATTTCTCATTTACGATCTAGTCTGGAACATGTACAGTAAAGTATGCATAGGACGTGACTATCGCTAAATAACATACAAATCCACGAAAGAGATGCCGTCATTCATGAAACCCGAGAAAAAAAATCGGCTATCTAATGATTCATATGACTTCATTTGTTTGTAATATTAATATAGATACTTAAAATTATACACAGTTTATAATATCTCCATGTTTTATGAGAAATCATTCTTTTTTTTTTCAAAATAGCAAGTATTTAATTTACAATTTTTTTTCAGTTGTTATGGAAAAATGGCATCAAACAGATATAATTACTGTTACCGAAATATTTTTCCTTTACTTTCTACAGAAATGGAGTACTTGAGTTGCCAATAAAAAACAAATTATGCTAAAAACTTCGAACAAAAATAATATCTCAAAAATAAACTGAGATGCAGTTTTCAAACAAATTGCAATCAAAAGTACTTTTTTTTTCTAATACGACGGTATAAAAATTGAAAAAGTGATATCCTTAAAAGTTTAAAAAATTTGAGTAGAGTATTTAACAGTACAATGATGCATCTGATTTGTTTTACAGCTGGGTTATACGAGAGAACTTTATCATTTGAAGACGACACTTTAATAGCTGGGAGAAATAAATAGCATACCGGGGCTAAAAATGTGATAAAACAATCTTTTCAAATACATAAATCTTAGTATGGCGATATCGTAATGACTGTTTTACTTTCTGTTCAAAAATTAATTATTTCAAACCTTACCCACTAAGGACTGTCCAAGTTTAATCAAAACTGTGATTTCCGGTATATCCCGACCATAAGGTTTTACTCTGTGTTCTTCTATAAGAGCATGAAAAGAATTATAACAAAATTAAAATGTCGGAACAATAAAGGCAAACATTTGATTAGTATTACAATTGTTTACATCCATAAACAAAAATGAAAAAACCATGCCAGAACCAGTTACAGAATAATTAATAAAAATACCAGTTCTGACTGTGAAAAGTAAATATGAAGTTTAATGTGATCTCTCGTCTGTAGTAAAAATAACATTGCTGATAGAAATTTTATGTCTCGTAATTTTATTAAATACCAATGCGAAATTTTCTTCTTTGTTTGACTTTTGAAAATTATTAATACTTTTAATAAAATAACTTATATATAGGGCGAATTTAACCCAGACCATATAAACACAAAATTATAACACTACCATATACACCCTTCAACATTTATACCGTTGACACAAAATTTTATTTTAATAGGATTATCAAATAATTTTAATTTTTAATAAAATGTTAACGAAATTTTAAACTGGATAGTCTCAAAATTATTGGATGCTGCACGAGTCTTCAACAGGACAGCGCAGGAATATTTCTGCGAACCGGCCGATAGAACGAACCCCACCAAAGTATTAAGGACGTCAGATGTTTCCTTAGCTCGGTTACTACGCTCAGGATGTGCACGCTAACATGATAGCATTTAAGAAAAATGGCTACTTTAAGCTAGTTTTCTTCAAAATAAATTTTGTAACTGTAATTATGTTCTTGTTAACTTGATGCTGATATATGTATTTCTGAGTATCGCCAAGTTTTTAATTGACCCTAAACACAAAGTAAAGATTTCAGGAATTTTCATATGCAGCTAAATAAATAAATTATGTTTTAATAGACGAAATAGCATTATCGCTTGAGAATATGACAACGTGATTTTACCTATGGCTTTACGTTTTGTTTTACATATTTTGAAACATTTTTCTGAAGAATTTTCAAGTTGCTCAAGATCGTTAATTAATATATCCGTTCATTAAGCTGTAGGTTTCACTTCAACACTAGCATTATTTATATTACTATAATTCTACAGATCTAACGCAGTTTCGAAACATTGAGCAATAATTAACCCTTAACAGGAAACATTAAAATCCCGTGCATAAACGGAAACGCGCCGTCTGTGACACTTCTAAATTAAAAAAATTGCTATAAAATTTTATAAGGAAAATAACTCTTAATAATTTACCAAATAGCTAGCTTAAACATTTAATATTTAATAGTAATGCATTAACATGACCAAATTTTTAATATAACAGCATAAAAATAAGTTTTGAATGTCGGAGGCTGAAAATATTTTAAAATTACACATTATAGTTCAATATATAAAATTTTCGTCATAATAATTAAATAAACGCTAATATTTTTATATATTTCGGTACGATATGAATTAGAAAATTATATTAAGCAGTAAAATTAACAAAACATTCAATAGTAAATATTGCAGCATGTTCTAAATATCTGCATTTTTTATGCATTTTTGACAATGTTGAGTCACCTTCGTGTTCAGAATTTATGTATTCATCATCTGAAATACATTCAACTTCGCTTATGTCACTTACTACCTCATCAAATAATCTCAAAACAGTGTCTTCAGTCTTTCTTATCACTCTAGCGTACCCGCCTCCATATCAGTAACCCAGAGTAAACTAGTCGGATGTACCAATCCCAAAACTTTCTTCTATCCCATACATGTTAATACTTCAAAATTCGCTATCACACTTCCAAAATTAAATGGCAATCTATGCATCTCATGAGGATTCTAAAGATATGAAATTCCGTGCATTAGTTCTTGAGCTATGACTATCGCTGAAATCGTCTAAATCCAGCAAAATTCTACCTAGCAGCGCCACATATTGGGCTATTTATACCAAATCCTAATCAGCAACAATTTATGTCAACGTCTGACTGAATCTGAAGTTTGGAGAAAATCCGTGCATTAATTTTTGAAATAGAGCTATAGCGAAAATCGCGAAAATTCCTGCATAGCAGCGCCACCTATTGGGTGATTAACACCAAAACCTAATTAACAACAACTTGTGTCAACATACAACTAAATCTGAAGTTAGATAAAAATTCGTCCATTAGTTCTATAGATAGAGCTATTGAGGCAATCGTGAAAAAGGCAGCACAGAAGCGCCACCTGTTGGGCGATTTACACCAACACATAATCAGTAGCAAGTCATATCAAGGACTAACTGAATCAGAAGTTTGATGAAAATCCGTGCGTTAGTTCTTAAGATAGAGCTATTGGGGAAATCGTGTAATTCTTGCAAAATTCATCATAACAGCGCCACCTATTGGGTGATTTACACCAAAACGTAACCAGCATCAATTCATATCAAGGGCTAACGAAATCTGAAATTTGATCAAAATCCGTGCATTAGTTCGTGAGATAGAGCTATTGCAAAAATCGTGAAAAATGCAGCATAGCAGCGCCACCTCTTGAGCGATGTACACCAAAAACTAATCAGCATCAATTTGTATTAGGGACTCACTGAATATAAATTTTTATTAAATTCCGTGCATTAGTTCTTGAGATAGAGCACCCACAAAATTTGTGTCACATACACACAGACAGACAGACTCACAGAGTCACAGACAGACATTTTGTAAAAACATGTTTTTTGGAATCTCTGACCCCTAAAACGTGTAAATCCGTCGAAAACCGGAATTCGAAAATTTTCATGAATTCAATACTTTCTTCTTGTAAAGATAGAAGAAAGTAAAAATTACATGCCGTCTCACAGACTGCGTTGAAAATAAAATAATTTTTCTTTCAATAAATAAAAATGCGCAGGCGTTGCAAATGTGTGGGGGAGGCAGAGGACCGATAGCATAAGGACTAGATTGTGTGATAAGATTGGGAACGCGTTCATTTTTGTGTAAAGGTTAGATATGTACAGGTACACGCAACCATCTCACAGACGACACGTTTCCGGTTAAGGGTTAATTCTCTCAAATGTCATATTCATAGGCATAATTAGCTTTTTACTTTCTTCTATCTTCAATAGAAGAAAGTATTGTAATCGAAATTTTTTTCGACTTCCGGTTTTCGACGGATTTGCATGTTTTAGGGGTCAGAGATTCCAAAAAACATGTTTATAGAAAATGTCTGTCTGTCTGTGTGTCCGTCTGTCCGTCTGTCCGTCCGTCCGTCTGTCCGTCTGTCCGTCTGTCCGTCTGTCCGTCTGTCTGTCGCCATTGTACCATCAAAAAGTGTATGAAGTTATGTATAGAATTAAACCAAAATTTTATTATAAGATTTTGGCTATGGCAAGCAGGTCCTCCCGGAATTTGGAAAAAATTCGCCGGTAGGGGGCGCTGATATGACAATTTTTGTGCGATTTTGAATATTGTACCATCCAAAAGTGTATGGAGTTATGCATAGAATTGAACCAAATTTTTAGTTTAAGTTTTTGGATATGACAAGCAGGTCCTCCCTGAATTTGGAAAAAATTCGCCGGTAGGGGGCGCTGTAAATGCGTTTTTTGTGCGATTTTGAATATTGTACCATCAAAAAGTGTATGAAGTTATGCATAGAATTGAACCAAATTTTTATTTTAAGTTTTTGGCTATGGCAAGCAGGTCCTCCCTGAATTTGGAAAAAATTCGCCGGTAGGGGGCGCTGTAATAGTGATTTATGTGCGATTTTGAATATTGTACCGCCCAAAAGTTTATGAAGTTATGCATAGAATTAAACCAAATTTTTATTTTAAGTTTTTGGCTATGGCAAGCAGGTCCTCCCTGAATTTGGAAAAAATTCGCCTGTAGGGGGCGCTGTAATAGCGATTTTTGTGCGATTTTGAATATTGTACCGTCCAAAAGTGTATGAAGTTATGCATAGAATTAAACCAAATTTTTATTTTAAGTTTTTGGATATAGCAAGCAGGTCCTCCATGAATTTGCAAAAAATTCGCCGCTAGGGGGCGCTGTAATAGCGATTTTTGTGTGATTTTGAATATTGCACCATCGAAAAGTGTATGAAGTTATGCATAGAATTGAACCAAATTTTATGTGTTTATTTTTGGTCATGTCACGAAGGTCCTCCCTGAATTTGGAAAAATTCTGCCGGAAGGGGGCACTATAATTGCGATGTCTGTACCATTTTCATTATTGTACCATCGAAAAGTGTATGAAGTTATCCATATAATTGAACCAAATTTTTTGTGCATGTTTCTGGCTATGGCAAACAAGTCCTCCCTGAACTTGAAAAAATTCCGAAAGAAGGGGGCGCTATAATTCAGATCTCTGTGCCATTTTCATTATTGTACCATCGAACAGCGTATAAAATTATGCATACAATTGAACCAAAATGTTTGTGCTTTTTTTTGGCTTCGCCCAACAGGTTCTCCTTGAATTTGGAAATATTGCGCGGTAAAGGGGCTCCGTGCTAGCGATTTTTGTATACTTTTCTTGATTTTTCGTAGGTCTATTGTGCATCGGCGGCTCATGCAGCGGCGGGAACTCGCTTCCTGCTATGCCGGCTATTCGCAAACAGCTGATAACGACAGAATAAGGAAAAATTAATAATTTTAACAAATATCATGATATAGATTAACTCGTTTTTAGTCCGTTTAATTGACTTGAGCAGAAATTTAAGATGAAAATCAAAGTTGGTATAGTATTGAACTAATAATATTGAAGTATTAACATGTGTAACTAGGTTTTGAAATATTAAGATGTATAAGATAGAAGAAAGTTTTGGGATTGGCACATCCAACTAGTTTAATTCATGATGAAAAAAGTATCCTTTTTTAGCATTAAAAAATGCAGAAAAAACAAGTGCAAATTTGCCCCCAATTTGGGCTGTCTTAGAGTTAACATCAAGTGAGTGCCTTAATATTTCATAAAATATCTTCAAAAGGTATAAAAGCTGGAAAAAAAAGTAAAACTGAGATGACACTCTTTAAGAATATTTCATCATTTTCTTTATTTTTTGCCCAAATCTCTTTCATTCTTTATTAGAAAACAAAATTGATTTTTTGAAATCTTCTCTAATGGTATTAAATTAGAGCAACATAAAACAAAGTTTTAGTGTTTAACGAAGCATGAAAATAGAAAAATACTGAAACTTTCGTTGTTTTAATGCTCTTAAAAAGTTTGATTTTATTATTATTAATTTTAAGATGGTTAATGATTTTTGGTTGATTGAAGATATGCAAAGGCAATAGAACACCCCCCCCCCACCCTTAAAAATATTTTTGTTTTGTGTAAGCAATAATGCGTTTGGAACAAGATAAAATAATGCATCTATAACTCATTCTAAATGTATTACTGCTAATCGATGTATTAAATGAATTTTATAACAAGTTATTTTAATGGTATTTATAGGTACCGTCAGTAGATAAAGTGTTAAAGAGCAATGAATTAATCTACTGACTACTTCCTTTTAAAAATAAATAAAATCAGTAACATTGTATTATATAACATAATATAATATAATATAATATGATATAATATAATATAATATAATACAATACAATACAATATAATATAATATATTATAATATAATAATTTATTATAATTTACACACAGGAAAGCAACTTTTAGCAAAATTCAGAAGTGTACTGATTAGGAAAAAGTATTTTGAAAAACAAAGAATTGTCTTTAAATGTTAATGTAAGCACATTTTTTTTTTTAATTTTTCTTGTGCAAAAACAGTAGGTTGCTGCAAGGTATTTAGACGATAGTGATAAAAATATAAAATATACAATTTGTAATCCAGAAAGTGCTTTGAAAATTTCTGCTTCATTTCGAACAGAAAAAAAAAAAAAAAAACATTCTAATGAAACTTTTCTCAATCATCAGATGAATGAGCTGGAAAAAGTTATGCATTGAATGAAATTTCCTTCTTATTAAAAACAAAAACAAATAAGTCTGTCAGTACTTAATGATTAGAAAAATAAAACAAATGTGGCATTTGAAAACGTAATTCGGGTCTTGGTAAGTATTATGTTACTGCTACCGAACGAAGCTGCAGTTAACAAACAATTTGAAACTTTAGATCTTTTACATAATTGATACTGCTCTCTTTAAATTGCAGCTTCTTTTTTTTTTCGTGTTTATCTATAACTACTTCTCTTACTACTTTCTCTATATTAATATTCCGCAATTTACTTACTGAAATTCCAAAAAGAAACTTAAAAACTACATCTTTCAAAATTTTCCTTTCTAATTTTTTTTAGTAGTATGATTTCAAAACAATTTTCTCCCCATCAACAAACTCACAATCTGCAATGTATAAGACACTATTCCTAATTACTAGGGTATATGGGGTATTTCTGGTCAGCATGGCCTTTATTATATCGATCAAACTAAACGCAGTTGAAGACCCAGAATAAATGTGCTGAAGTCTTGAGTTTTATACATATATTATAAAACATGATAATATATATTTTTTGTATATATGTTATATTTTACATACATGTTATCTTTAAAAAAAAATTCACATGTTATCTTTTTTTAAATTTTCACATTTTTGTTGGTGGTTTTTGCCTCTCTTTGTACCGCAATTGTTTGTTTTCCTTTTCTTTCCGGACAATTACTTTTGTCGCTAAAGCAATAGTTGCACTCTTTTACTAATATTATTTGTGACAGAAATTTCAATGTTATTTTTGCTCTGAGATATTACGATAATGCCTTTATAACAATTAATGCTATTGTTGTAGACCTTATTGTTCTTCCAACGTTGTTTCTGTATACTGTTAGAAGGCTCAGTCATGTACTGATTGTTATAATCTATTTTAACGCCAAATATATCTTCTTAGATTTTGCAGATTAAAAATGTCTTAAAGTTAATTTAAAGTTTTTTTTTATTTGATTAAATAAATTTCACTTTTAAATATGTGATTTGTATAAGAGTTTATGTTGTCCTGCTCACGTTGTTCAGTGATAGAAAAACTAAATAAAAACTAAATAAAAAAACTAAGCATATATTACAGAAATATCTATGCATGTTACGAGATACTGGACTCAGAAACATGTAAAATACTAATAATTTGAAATCAATAGCACTCTAACATTAAAACATACAATATATAAATAAGTTTTTAACCTATGTCATTAATATATTGAATTATAAGTAACATTTTTAGAGCCGTTAAGCATACACAACTCTCTAATTTCAAATTTCTGAATAATATATTTTTGTTTAAAGCTATTTTATCTTCATTTAACTATATTGCAGTAATTCTTAAATCAAATATACGATTATTGTTTCTTTAAAATTCCCTTTTCCAACACTTTTGTTTTTAACACTAATAAGCAAGGAATAAGGATTTTTTTAATAATAATTTTTATACACATATATTCAATTATGTATCATACAATAAGGCAAGACAAGGGGATATAATTAATGTTCAACACGGGAGATTTTTCAGATAGATATTTCTTTACGTTTATTAAAGACTGGATGGTAGTATGAGATCTTATAGGAAGAATAAAAATAAAATACTTAATACTTTTTATGTTCATTACCGTTGACCTTAGTATAAAGTAGGTAACTTTTTTTAACAGCAAAATTTTTATAGTGTCAAAAGCATTATCTCTATATTGGTGAAAAAAAATATTAAAAAAAATTCAAGCATTGTAATTTTTTCAATGTTTTAAAAGAAGCATTTTTTCACTGGATTTGATATCTGATAAATTAACACTTTGGGTATTTTTTGTGCACATACAAATGAAAACTTAAGAATTACATATATACCCGTTGAAATGTGAGGTTTTATTTAGCGTCTGCTCATTTACAATGCAAAACACTAGAATACCTTTTTAATGAAAATATATAAACGCCATCATTATAATAGAAAAATATATTTTTCTTATGTGAAAAGTAATGCCCTTTTCCAAGCTGAAGCACACATTTCCAAAAGAGATAAAACAAAAAGTATGTATCAGAAAGTCATGTCATTTTGGAAGTGTCACAAGAATATTGTGGGAATGTTGTCTAGTGCAAAAATATTCTTTCCTAAAATCAGTAAGAGAGGGTGTGTAATATGCTTGATCCCAATATACACAACATAAATAAACAATTTTCTGTTTAAGGAGCACAAAATGTCTTCAATATTATGGTCGTCATTGTTGTTTTCTACCAACTGGAATCTGAACTTGGTATTTAAATTATTATTTGTATTTTATGCTATTTTCGTGAAGGCACAATCACTTGTCATTTTTACACGACCTAGCCTGCAACATTCCATGGTATAGACTGTAAATAAAAACTGATAATGCTATGTTAACAGATGGTACACCGCAAAAAGAAAAGGCATTTGTGGGTTTTCTAAACCTTCTCCTTCCATCATCTGAGCAGAGTTTAATATCTACTGAAGATTTCGTTGAGTCAGAGATTAAAAAAAAAAAAAAAAGTACAGAAAGCATTTTCGTAAGCTTGGATATAGTGTCTCTTCCTATCTATTGACGTCGATGAAGTTATGGAGTATATTGATAAATTAATCGATAATGTGCAAACATTAAATTGTGAAATGAAAAATAAAGTTATTTCTGTCCTAAATTTGATCACTGAAAACAACATATTTTTATTCAACAATAAAATTTACACCGAACCAAAGGAGCACTAATTGTCTCCCTCATTTCCGGAATTTGCGCAGTCTTAATTATGTCCCTTAGAAGAATTTTAATTATGTCCCTTAGAAAAATTACTACTCAAAAGTAAAGATTTTATTCTTTCTTTTTGCTGTCGTTACGTCGATGACGTATTCATTGTATGGGATTACGGATTATATGAACTTTATAGGTTTTTTGACTGGATCAACGATATGGATTCATATATTAAGTTTATTATTGACATTGGGGAAAATAACGAATTGATGTATTTGGATGCGTGATTAATCAAAAATATGTCTATCTGACTTTAGAACTCACAGTATACAGGCAAATCAACAAGTCAAGTAATACCATTTCGTATGACAGATATTTACCATGTAATTATAAACTTACAGCTGATAATTTTTTTTTTAAAGAGAGCGTTTAAAGTATGTTCACGCGATTATTTACAGATAGAACTTAATAGTATGAAACATATCTCCAAGTAAATAAGTTCCCCTCTATGAATTTAATATATTAATTAATACTTTGCAAAATCACATAATGTCCCCCAAGAAAATCGTAACAAAGAAGAAATTCTCTAATATAAATTACATATCTTGTCTTTTTGAAAAACTGCGACATGCTTTTTTTCCATTCGAAATAAATTTTTATTGCTGGTCCCCAACGGAATTGAAGAATTTACTGAGTGCAAAAATTGACCTGGTCCGGCGAGATGAAATTTACGGAGTGTATAATCATTCCATTTGATACTGAAAATGATGAGTAGCTCGACAATATCGGGATGACTACTCGAAAGATAAAAAATCGATAAAGGAACAAAAAAGTCACATAGGATTCAATTGACTCGCTACCGCTTATCCCAGACTTTACTAAAAGCAAAACATTAAAACTGATTTTAATAATGCATGAATTATATGCCCTATGAAAAATCATTACATACTAACAACCAGTGAATCTATTAAAATTTCAAATAGTTGGTGGAAAAGCCTGCAATGACATTTTATCCTACTATGTTTGAAATATATAGATGGGTTTGTTCAGAGAGCAGTGATTTGATATAAAACAATTCCTCCTACCCCCTCCACGTCGCTTCTGTTTTTTGCCATATTAGTGGAATCGACCATGGAATCAGGATGTACGGTTTGAAGCGAAGGTTTTATGAATGAGATTTTGATAAGTAGCGTTCGTAACAACCGTTTAAATTTCCAATCCTGATGATGAGTAAGTATCAGCCAAACGTGCTCCATCTTTAACATATTTTTAGTTGATTAAACACCTTTTAAATAATGAATCATTTATATAATTTTATATTATATATTAAGATGCATTTTATCATCCTTAACTAGTTTATATTATGTAAAATAGTTTAAAGAATCCTTATAAATATAAATATATATTGAACATTTAAAATTGTCGTAGATATAATCAAATATTTAATTTTTTCTGACTTCTAAAATGCGTTTAATTAAATGCGTTAAGTTTATTAAATATCAAATGAAATTTACCGTAAAATGTTTTTAATTCTGAAGAATAATTTTTATTTTAATCAAATCATTTGAGATTTAGAATGAATTTCCTGCATATGCGGTAAGATCAGTCATTGGGTAGATTTAAAATATCTTTTAAAGTTATACATCCTAAAATCAATTAAAAATATCCCATCTCTTTGAAGAGCAATCTTACTGAAAAGATAATAAATACGTTGAGACAGACTAACTTTGTCATTTATTAAAGTTGTAATTAGATTAGATTAGACAGCCTCTAATTTGACCATGCTTCTGAAACTTAATTGTACAAGTTCTTTAAAAGTCTAAACGAAGTTAAAATCTTCTTAAATATTACTTTATAATAATTTATTATATATAATTTGTTCCTTTATATCATTAAAGCATAATATATGTATAATGAGTTTAAAAATTATAAATTGTGGCAGTTCTGGGATTTATTTAAGTTAAATAAAATATATATAAATACTTATAAAGAAACAGTTGTCTGAATACCCAAATGTAGAAATTTTTTATGGTAATAAGATATTATAGTTCAGTGAACTAATGAAACTTTGGAAAAGTATTTGGTGTTATGAGATTCCGATATATTAAATTTTTCATCGATCATTGTCAAATCATTTTAGTCCAGAAACATAAATTTTAGATATTGCTGTTCCTTGGAATGTAAGTTTTTCTTTAAACTTCAAATTACCGTTCGAAAAGCAAAATTTTGCATAATCTATATTATTATTTTTGTAGTCTTCTGTAACTTTGAAGTATTTAAACAATCGTGTTTTCCACTTGTATGTTGAAATATAAAATCATTAAGAAATCTAAGATACCATGTGTCTTTTTAATTTGATTAAGGAAAAATATCGATTAAATAAATAAATGTTTTCTTTTTTTTTCATCTACGATAGTTTTTTAACAACAGTATTTTACTTTAGTTCTAACGGATATTTAACTTCAGAAATATCGAATAAATTGAATTATTTTTTTAAATTTTATCCAGAGAGATTTATTTTGTTTTAACCATTGGGTTTTCTACGCATATACTTTCATTCCATTAGCGAACATTCACTAAATGACTTTTTATACACTTTGATGAAATCTCATCCCTGAGCTTTTGATTGAGTCTTTTGATCTAGTGTAGAAACTTCCCTATAACAATTACTTCTTACATACAATGAGAATTTTTACAGATTGATGAAGAATAGAAGAACTTTACAAGATATGTTTGGTATGATGAGATATGAGTTTAAGAAGAATATAAGGAATTTAAGATAAAATCAAACAGAGTTATTTTAGGTGTAAAATACAGACCTTATCTCTAGCAGCAGCTATCAGGCATCGTCAACCAATGTATGTAGAAACATTTCCTGAATCTTTCAAAATTTTAAGATCGTCGTTATATGCTGATGACTTTATTCCAAGTGTACATAATGTTGATTGTGCATTTAAAATAAGTAAAGGAGCATTGGAAATAGTTTAAAAAGTCAGTTTGACCCTTATAAAATGGGAAACAAACTCATTAGTACCACGTGAAAAGTGGGAAGCATATGGTTTACGCGTTGAGAAAATAAATGACAACTTAAAACTCAGTAATCAGAAATTGCAATCTTCAAAGATTTTAAGGATTGTATAGGAGCCAAACTATGATAAGATTTCATTTAACACTCAAAACCCGAATAATGTTCCTTTGAGAAACTTAACACTAAATGCTATCTATTGCAGATTTTCGTCGTAATTTTGACGCAGTTGGGTTTCTAAGTCCTTATGCTATTAGAATTAAATTTTCATTCAAGGAAATTTGGAGATTAGGACTTGTTTGTCATGAAAATCTGCTCAAACGATTGGTCATTTTACATATGCAGACTCATGTTCGGCTTTATAACTATGCATAATAAACCCTTCTTTTTTCGCAAATAATTAATGTTCTTTTATAAAGCAACTTTTGGAAGTAGAAATTTGCGAAGCAGATTCATACACTTTCCTTCGAGGACAAAATTTTGAAACCGTTATGTATCGGTTCTACATTCTTTGTGCTTTTACATTTAGTAAGTTTTCAAAAAGAGAATATAGGGATGGATAAAATATGAATGAACTAAGGCAACGTATGACAATCAAGCATAATACGCTTGCTGAATCAGAAATCATAAAGGAGTAGGAAAAGTTTCGTTCCTTTGTTCTCTTAGCATAACATTATTCAGTAAAGAACCAAGTAGATTTTAAGTCGAAATTCTTTGAATATAATATTTTGAAATAATCAGAGCATGCTATTTTCTAAAAGTTTAAATAACTATTTTTGAGAAAACTTATTTAATGCAACGCGGATTTATAATATGTCATGGAAGATAGAAATAATATTTATGGAATAAAGCATCACAATAGTAGATAATCAAAATAAACATTTAAACAGCAATAATTGCCACGCCTTTTTTATTCTTCAGTGTACTTAGTTCTTGAAATGTAAAAAAGACTTTTGCGTTTTGAAGTTATGCAGCTAAATTGAGGAGTGTTATCGATTGATGCAATACAGTACCATCTTTTGCATGAAATTTGAACTAATTTTCAAATTCATTATTAAAATTTATTTATTTTTTAAGAATTTATTTATTCATTGTTAAATTCGTTTAATACAAGTACGCCTATAACGAGGGCATGGTTAAAATGAAATATTGGGTGAGTGCAAAAGTTCTGCCCGTTTTTTAGTGAAAACAGAAAGGCGGAGAACACAAAAAGTTAAACAACTATGAATTCACGCATGTACCATAATTATGTATGACCTCATGTTATCTGTCTAAAAGTAAGTTAATCCCACGCCGATAAAACCCCTCTGTTTTAGAGTCCAAATACTGTTGCAACGCCGTTTTCATAGTCTCCACATCATTGAAAGTTTGGCGAGCGAAGGCGTTGTGAGGTAAAACTTTCCAACTAAGGTCCAGTAATTTTTGCCAAGTCCTTAAAGCAACATGAGGATCGTGATGAAAGAGAATTCCTCTGCGATTGATGAGTGCTGGCCGCTTAGACGTGAATTTTGGTCACAGTCTGTCCAATTGTTGGCAGTAGAGGTCTGTATTGATAGTTTGGTTTGGTACGAGGACCTCCTACTTAGTTATTCCCTTGGCATCCCAACATACACTGAACAAAACATTTTAGGGATGAAGTCCTGCTGTTTAGGTCTGTGGAGTACTCTCTGCAACATCGGCACACGGTCCTTCGACGCTTCACATTACGGTACAGTATCCACTTCTCATCATCCGTTACAATTTCGTTCAAAAATGGTTTCCTATTGTTCCAGGAAATCAAAGAAACACAGGTGCTGATCCTCTCTTCTCGTTGCTTTACTGTAAGATGGTGTGGTACCCACAGATTGAGCTTGGTGATGAAGCTAAGCGCATGCATCAGTCTTTCGACTGTTACGCTGTATACCGAAAAGGTTTCTGCTAATGTTTTGACTATTGGATGTGAGGAATTTGTTATGGCTGTGTCCAGATCCCAGTCAGAAACCACTGACGAGCGTCCAGAACGGGAATGATTTTTACAGCTCCCGTCTCCGTTCCGGAATTTCCTAAACCATCGGCAGCAGGTGCTACAGTCCTTGGTATCCTCCCCATACACCTGAGAAATGCTGCGGCAAGCTACGGCTGCTGTAACGGCTTTATCATACTCGTACAATAAACAATGTCTGGTGTGGTTTTTATTGCTTGCCATGTTGTTTCCCGTTCAACATGAGTTTTTCTGACAAATGTTGTGCCTATGCATATTCTACTACTTTACGCGTTATAGGTCACTTTCCTATCCTCGAAACATAAGCTGTAACGTTCGTACTCCACTTGACATCTACATATTTTCAAAACGGTTAGAACTTTTGCACTCACGCAATATTTTGCGCTTAGGTAAGGTTTATCATTTAAACTACACTGTATGGCCATGAATCAACGGACACTTTCAATTTTAAACATTTTGTCGAATATTTAGAGATGTCGAATTCTTCTGGTACTTCAGGATGATGAATATGTTTGACCTGATATTATTTAACGTCGATTTGATAAGAAGAGCAATTAGGATGTGAACAAAAAATCAAGGAAAAATAATAATATTATGGATAATCCTGTAAATTAAAATGCACGAAATGATCTATCGCTACAGCACACAAGTATGGGGATATTGTACAATATGTGTATTCATTTATGTAAGAATAGCACCTATATTCATAGGAATATAGTGATTTTTTCAAATGTTCAAAAAATTATTGCATGTTTTTTTTTATTATAGCATGCAGGGTTTACAATCACTTTTAACGCCAGTTTGAGAAAATTTTGCAAAATGTAGTAGAATCATTATAGTGCAATAAATATATATAAATATAAAAATATAAATATATTAAGCATGATATATAGGGATATAAATATATTAAGCATGTGATGAAATATGAGCAGTTGTATGAAATATGTTTTTATCTGCGCATGCACGAATGACAACGAAGATTTTTTTTAATGATTTAATAGTAATCTCCATAGAGTGACTCATGTAAAAAGCCAGTGAAATATCTTGAAAATTCAGAAAAATGTAGGCGAAGAGGTGAGCTGATATTTAGCTGCTCTCTAAAAAGAGCTAAATGATAAAGGATTTTCCACAAATTGTAATTTTTTATTAACTGACTCTTAGAAAAAGTGTTAGTATATAGGTAACGTCAACGAGTAGTTTTGGAACAAATGCTTCGATTTTGAAACCTTTTTTTTTCCTTGGACTATGTTCGTTCTGGTTTTCTTACAAGAAGAATTAAAACATCAATAAAAAAATAAATAAATAAAATAAAAATGACAATTTGTGAAAAATTCCCTTATCATTCAGCTGTTTTTAGAGAGTAACTTACAATAAGCCCATTCTTCCGCCGATATGATTCTGAATTTTTAAGTTATTTTTTATATGAGTGGCTCCATAGAAATCTAATGATTATTAAATCATGAAAAATTTCTTTGTTATCAATTGGCTTGTTATCCTTTTTGTCGTCCATGGTTTGTTATCGTTTGCCGGTGCGCAGATAAAAAATATTTCAGACAAATTGTCATATTTCATCAAATCATGGAAGACGATAGTATTCCAGTGACGCAGCCTTAAGCCTAAAATCGTATCGTAACATATCGTAGAATTCGTAGATGGCGGAACTCATATATACAACTAACTCGACTTCAAAGAAAACCCGAAAAGCCGCCTTTCAATAACTCAGCAAATATAGCTTTTATTATTCTGATTTTTTTAGAACAGTCTTATATCTGCAGTCTAATTCTATTCTGAAATTATTACATTTCTACGTGCAGTATACTTTGAGATCTAAATAGTCATTTTTAAAGCGAAAGCGGTGGAAGAAGTTCCTAAAGTCAAAATCTGGAAAATGGCTAGTGTGATTTTGTTTAAATTGATATACAATATGAATCTGTTTTATGTGAAGGGAATAAGATAACAGCTGTTTCCGGAAAAACTCTAGTTTTCTTTTTATTTCACATTTTTTCCTTCCGAAAATGACATGGGCGATCTTATTAAAATTAATATATAATATGAATCTATTCTAGATGAACCGAATAAGACCATGTTTGTTTCCTGGAAGACTCTTATCCGTTATATAATAAGCATGAAAAATCGGACTATATTTTTCCGCCATTTATAGGAATATCACCGAAATTCCGCCTCTGTTTTCGTGCGCATAATTTCTTCTGTTCAACTTTTAGGGGAATGTTTCCGTACCTTCTATAGCTCAGTCGGTTAAGCGCTTGTCTTGCAATACATGCGTTGTGAGGTATGTCCTCTTTGAAGAAGTAAGCATTTTTTTTTATCCTTTTTAAGTCAGTTAATAAAGTAAATTCGATTTTATGTTTCTATAAGAATGTATCGGTTTATTTTGATTTTTTTCTTTAAGACATATCACTATTTCGTGACAATTTTTCAAAAAATAAAAATACTGTAAGATCTGTCTAAGGCGGACTCTGTGTAAGCCGGAAATCTGCCTACTACGGAAAGACTTTCAAGTCCCGGCGAATCCATTGAAAGTAACATTAATACGTGCTCCGTAAGCCGGTATCTGTCTAACGCGGAAACGGAAAGGTTTTTAAGGTCCGCCGAAAGCCAATTTTTACATTAGACGGAAAAAAGAATATTTTAAAACCAAAAATTGTATTTGTTCAGTCTACAATAGTTTCTTTTTATTTACAATTTTTAACACAAATGAATTTCTGTTTTTCTACGGTACATAAATTTAAATTATGATTTTTTATTTTTTCCATTACCCTTATAATAAAAAAAAGAAAAAAAAAAAACAGGCCGTTATTCTACCATTACGTTTTTAATAATAATAATAATAAAAATACATGCCGTTATTCTAACTGTAAATGGAAGCCTACGAGATTTAAAAAAAAAAAAAAAGAAAGAAAATGTCATACATCCAAAATTTAAAAAAGTAAATTTTTAAAAATCATATATATTTTTTAATTTTTAGGATAATTGAAAAAAAAATTAAAATTGTATAGTTTATTTATATGTATCGTATTTCAATTCGTTTCGCTGAGGAAAATACGAATTTTTATGTGTAAAAAACTGTAAATAAAAGGAAAATGTCGATTGAACAAATAAAAATGCGTACATTTTTCTATTTTACTTTTCATTAAATCCATAAAATGGTAACTTCATACTTTAAACTCTCTCTATGGGTAAAAAAATAATAAATAAATGCTCAAGCTCTTTTTTTTTTACAAACTCAACAAGTATTGCTAATTAATATTTCACTTTAAAAAACGGTATTGAAGATTACAAACGTAATCTAATAAAATCAATCCCATTTACATTTCTGAATTATTGAAATTAGTGTTTGGTGGTGCTGCCATCTGTCTTTCAAATGTAAAAATATTATTCCATATAACGCCTCTCAACTACATCTGCAATTTTAAATACCGGTAAATAGGCCCTAAAAAATTTAATTTGTGTCTGGAAAATTCAGATTAGTACCAAGCTTCAATATCTTTTAAGAACAGCAATTATATTTAAGAGATTTAGTCATTTATCGTTGCTTTATCATGATATCAACGAGATTACATTTTAGCGAGGCCTTGGCGATTTAATGTTACCAGTTCACTTTGGCAGCTTTTTTCTTAGAGTTTAATTTCATTTGATGGTGTGGAAGATTGATGTTTTCCTGTGCTATTTGATTTCTGTATGGAATGTATGTATATTCGAACTGTTGCTCAATGAAAATGGATAGTCAATTATTAAGCAAAAAATTGTAGGTTAGAATTTGGTTTAGATAGATTTATTTAGTTTTATTAGTGAACAATTATTGTATTTTAAATAAAAAGGGTTAAAGAGTAATATTTTTTGATATTCTTCTTAAAAAAGTAAACTTTTTAGGTAGTAAAATTTAACAAAGCTTTATATCTATGAAACAAACCATAAAAAAATTCCCATTTTGTATATAGGTATGCTTTTTTAAGAGAGAAGGAGGGGGGGGGGGGGAATTAAAGGTGAATGGAAATCACGATTATGAGTTCATACCATTGGTCTTTAAATTTTTTTTCTTTTTATCTTTTTATCATTAACCTAAAAAAGCAGTGATATCAACACAAAAAACCCTTAACGGTTAAAAGTTTGTGACGCAGCACTTTATCTTATTGCTATAAGAATTTTAAATATGGAACTTAAAAATAATGATATCAAATTTTAAGTGACACTATGCTATTAATTAATGTATATATACATACATTTATATTATTTATTTCATCATTTTATTTTTGTTTTACTTATAATTGCATGTGTAATAATTATGTTAAATTTAAAAGGATGTATAAAAATTTATTCATTGATGCTTTATCAATGACATCTTTCATAAATTCAAAATATGAGTTTTTGAAGATATGATATCAAAATTTAAGTGACCCCTTGATGTAGCTTTAAACAATTTGTTTTAAAATTCAATTTCAATTGTTTTCGGTTTGGCTAAATATATATACACATGTAACCAAAACTTTTAATTTACCAATACACTGTTAAAAATATCACTCTCACTGAACCTACACAATGCACTGTAATGTATTTATATGAAAAATTTGATTTATCTTTTGTGCCACGCTATCCAAAATCAAAAGTAAAATTTATGCAAATGATGTTTGTACGTCATTGTATCCAAACTAAACGAAATGTATGCAAATGGATAATATGACGCACAAAAATCATTTACATAAATTTATTTTTGATTTTGGATAGCGTGGCACAAAAGATAATCAAATTTTTTATATAAATACATTACAGTGCATTGTGTAGGTTCAGTGAGAGTGATATTTTTAGCAGTGTATTGGTAAATTAAAAGTTTTGGTTACATGTGTAAATATATTTAGCCAAACCGAAAACAATTGAAATTGAATTTTAAAACAAATGGTTTAAAGCTACATCAAGGCGTCACTTAAATTTTGATATCATATCTTTTAAAACTCATATTTTGAATTTATGAAAGATGTGATTGATAAAGCATCAATGAATAAATTTTTATACATCCTTTTAAATTTAACATAATTGTTACACATGCAGTTATAAGTAAAACAAAAATAAAATGATGAAATAAATAATATATATGTATGTATATATACATTAATTAATAGCATAACGTCACTTAAAATTTGATATCATTATTTTTAAGTTCCATATTTAAAATTCTTATAGCAATAAGATAAAGTTCTGCGTCACAAACTTTTAACCCATTAAGGGTTTTTTGTGTTGATATTAAATATACTTATATTATAACAACATTATATTGTTTCTACTACATTTGCCAAATCTTCTGAAACTGGCGTTAAATTTGGTTGAAAACCAAATGCATGATATAAGCAAAATATATGAAATTTTTTTTAAACTTTCAGAAAAATCGCATATCTCCATAAACATAAGTGCTCCATAAACATCTTGCACAAATGAATGCACATATTGTCCAATATCTGCATATATGTATACTTTAGCGATAGATCATTTCGTGTATTTTACTTTACAGGGTGATCTCAAATATTATTATTTTTCTTTCATTTTTTCTTACCAAACCTAACTGCCCTCCTTATTATATCGACGTTGATACATTTGAGTTAAAACACATTCATTATAATCCTGAAGTTCCAAAAGAATCTGACAAGTATATTTTTTAAATATTTAGCAAAATGTCTAAAATTGAAAGCGTCTGCTGATTAACCCTTTATCTACTGACGGTACTTATAAGTACAGTAGTGGAAAAAAAAGTAAACACCCCCTACTAACTCCTCAAAAAATTATTGTAGAAGAAAGTTACTGGTAGGGGACGATTGGAAATAAAGTTTACTCTTAAATAATGTATATAAAATGTGCTTAGAGGCCATCTACATATTAAAACGAACCCAAATTATATTTTTAAAAAATGGTAATACACTTCAAATCTTCGGTTCAAACTATGTCTATACACCAAATTTCAAGTCATTTGAATGATAAGTTTTTGAATTATAAACATTCAAAATTTAGTGCTTCTAATGCTAAATTACATTTACATATTTTTATTTATATCTCCTGAAATTATACTCCTAATGTGATAATTTTTTGCGTAGCAATAATACTAATATACCCAAACATAAATATGTTGAATTTGGAATTTTTATAATTTTATGATATGAATTATGAGTTATGAAATTAATATTCGAAAAAATTATGAAATGAAACCTAGAATTTTTTCGATGGATTTAGATTTATTAAGTCCTGCTTAATGGAAATCCAAAATTTCACATTTTTCTTCCAAGTACTTTTCAAATTATGCTTAAAAAATGACAAAATGATGGATTAAGGGACCGTCTATGATAGAAGTGACTAGATATTTTGAAATTTCTTCTGCTATCCTGTAATCTAGCAGTCTTCAATGACTGCTCGAGTAGAGCTCAAGATGCCATGATAAAGAAGGAGGCTCTCTTGGTCAACAATTGAGTACCGAACTTCAATTTGAATACATCCCCTAAAATAAGCTCGTTTTAAAATAATTAATTTTGCGGAAACGTATAGTGCGGATTGCATAAAAATTTGATTTTAGGCTAATTGAAGGGTGTAGAGTTCATTTATGCTGTCAGAACTGTGTACCGCTATTGAAAAAAACAAAGTAATTTTTCGTTTTAATATATATAAGGGCTCCTAAGCAAATTTTATATACATCATTTAAAAGTAGACTTTATTTCCAATCGTACCAACTACTTTATTTCCAACTACTAACTTTCTTCTACGATAATTTGTTGAGGAGTTAGTAGGGGTGTTTACTTTTTTATTTCCACTACTATACCATTAAAATATCTTGTTATAAAATTCATTTAATACATCGATTAATAGTAATACAGTTTAGAATGAGTTATAGATGCATTAATTTATCAAGTTCCAAAAGCATTATTGGTTACACAAAACAAAAGTATTTTTAAAAGGATGATTTATTTTGCCTTTGCATCTTTTCCGCTTTCTTGGCGTTGTGGGGCTGGAAATTTTCAATTTGGAAATATTTATATATTTTTATTGTAATAACATTATATTTGTACATTTCCTAATTCCGCAAAATTCTAAGAAAAATCTATAAAATAAAAGCTATGAGTGGGTTATATATTTTGCACAAAATCCCTACAAATTCAAATTTAATTATTCCTTTTAAATCCTTCAATCATCCTAAAATTCTTCTAACATTTATTAAATGATTATGTAAATTTTCCAATTTAGTTTAAAAAATTCACGAAAAATGCTTTAGAAGATAAAGTTTTCACGAATTCCTAATTCAATAAATAAAGTGTTAATGGTCATATAATGTAAATTAGAATTTTCAAGATTTTTATGAGCTTCAAAATCTGGATCAGGACTAATAAGAGTAAAACATATGAAATCAATACGAATTTTGGCAAAAAGTATAGTAAAATTAAGAAATTAATCCCTTTCTTACTGAATACTGCTCCCTCTCTGCTATAACATTTCTACATTACAACTGATTAATGAAAAATTAGTTATTTATCAGTTTTTCCAAACAGAATTCAAGTCTTCAAGGGGAGTCCCACCTATGAAATTACGAAGGAATATTCTGAGGAATTGAAAGATTTAAAAAAAGATGGGAGAATATTTCCAACAAACCCCCCTTGTAAGACTTAAAACTGAGCTGTGGAGTAAATAAGCTGTGAACGCTATGGAGAGAAATGCCTATAGAAGAAGACCTTTATTTATTTATTTATTTAAATCTAAACTCTGAAAATATGAACAACCTTTTCATGTCTCTTACTACGTTTTAAAATAAATAGTTAAAAATTTCATTGACTATTGTAATGTTAACCGAGTTTTTCAGGAAAAAAGGGCAGACTGAGAAAAGTTGAAGAAAATAACAGAAAGGTAAAACTGAATATTTTATGTTAATTTTATCATATTAAGATAATTTTAGCACTGAGATAACAAGAACAATAATAGTAATTAGTTTAACTATTTGTGTGTGTCTTTTATATAATTATAATTTTACGGCAATATGAGTAACGTTTAATCTGAGGACTTTTACAATTCCCTTGTATCCTGTATTAATCGATGTGGGCTGTGTACATGTAATCTTAATTTTGATATCTGTTTAGTAATTGATCTAAACAATACATAAATGTAAAAGACTTATAATTATGTATTATTTTTAATATAAAATGTAATAGTAACTTTGTCTGAAAAAAAGAAAATGTTCAAAAAAATAGATTTTGTTTAATCATATGTACATAAGAATATTCTACCGTATTCTCCGAAGAGATACAGCAAAACAGAGCGGAAGAAAACAAATCAGAATTAAGCAGTATATAGAAGAAATATAAATAAATATTGTTATTAAATTGCAAAAGTGAAAACAGAAATAAAGTTGCCACAGGACATTTCTAAAGATATATTTACATACAATGAAAAATGCACAATTCGTTGATAAAAAGAAAATACGTTGTAATAATGTTTCAAATACAATAAAAGAATGACAGATAAGAAACCTTGTATTTATCTCGATGTCCAAAACTTTTGCTTGATTTCCTGTCCTTTTTTAGTCCCTTCTAGTTCTGCCTAATATACATATTTCCTCGGCTTGCTGCGTTGTTTGAACCTAAAGTTCTGGGGTATAAGCCGCGGCTAAAATAAGTCTTCTCCAAAATAGGAATTTTAATTAATGAATAAATTAAAATAAATTACATCTTATTAAATAAAATGTTTGATCAGAAACTGGTTTATTTCAAGTGCAGGCTATACGACGGAAATGAAGGTACTATTTTGCACTATCAGTTTTGTTATTGTCCGTACTTCCGTTCTTTAAGTTAGTAGAGGCATTCATATTCGTTAAGGAAATTTTTCTTTCAAGCATATATATATATATATATATATGTAAGAATAGGCAGACTTAATTAAATGAATTATTAATATCATAAAAAAATCAAAGTAATTTCGTTAGATTAAAACAGTAATTAAATATTTTACCACATTTATTATTTTTACTTTCAACAATACTTATCTTAAAACATATTTCTTTGGATTCATTATATGAGAATTTGTAGAAAACTATTTAAAAATTTTAATGAGGGATTATCCCTTTCATATTTTCTGATATTGCCATTCATACGCGTAGTTATACAAATGCAAATTTACAGAAAATTTAAATATCCTTTTAGTCTTATGTTTAAAAACTAAATCTTTAATCTTACACCTCAATAATATTAAAAAATATATATATATTAATTTAAGATGCATGCAAAATTAAAATATTAACATAAGCGTGATGAAATTATTTGAATTTCCTAGTCAGATGCTACATTTATCTTTTCTACCCACGAGTAGCGTTTAAAGAAAACATTTTAGCAGTTCCAAAACTTATTCATAAGATATTCCACTATTATTAACATTTCAAAAGTATTTTCCTTTAAAAGTGACAACATGAATTATTCATCATGAGATATTTTTTTCTCCTTAAGCAATATTTTCAAAATTTTGCGTAAAACTGAATTTATTCGTTTAATATAAATTCAACAAGTAGAATTATAGCGACAGAATTCTAAGGGTTGATATTGTTCAATTTTGTCTGTACAAAAATGCTTGTTTAAGTTTCATTAAAATCGGATACATATATATATAACTATATACATTAAAATCTTTTTTGTTAAATTGTAACTCTATCTTAAATTTATAAAAATCATAGTAAAATGACATAGTATCACAATTTTTTTAAAGTGAAATCTCAAAATATGTATAATTCTATATTCAGTATTTAATACATTTTCATGTAAAAATAAATCAAGTAGAAATATAGGTTGAGGTATAAATTTTACAGTTTGATAATAGTATAAAATTATAGCCGTTAAAACGTGACATATTATACATGTGTATGTTTGGGTTTCAGATAAACCATGATGTCAAAGATAACAGGACATGAAGGGTGGAATCCATTAGACTATTGAAAACAAATAACCTGCATCATAATATTTCGTGTAGGTAACTTAATCCCGCAATTAAGACAATTAACTTGTTGAACACAGTAAAATTGATACGATGTAATGAAGAACTTAAATGGAGACTACGAACGGGAAAGAACTCAAAATGATGGTATCTTTTCAGTGATGAAATACAGTGTGTCTCTAAAGTCAAGGTGCATTTTTGATCGGTAACAGGAAATCAACGAAACAAGATGGAAATGTAAAATCTTTACCAAATAAAAGGAAAACTTTCCAAGATTCATACCTGTTCGGTGCAGTTCGATGTGTCCTCCATTTTTTACCCTACACACATCTAAACGATATTCAAGTTCTTCCCACACACAGTTAACCATTTTATGGGCAAAATATTTCCACTGTTAAAACATTGAAATAAATGACTACCGCCAGAATTTTACAAAGAGTTTGATGTGGAAATACATAAATGTCTTCCTTCACATACATTATCAAAGCAATTTTTTTCCTAATGCTCTGGTGCAATTTCTGTCCTTGGAAATTAAAATTAAGTAGGAAGTATATTTTCTACCGCTTTTGAAAGGGTTAAGAACATCTGGTGTAACAGAGGGAATAACGTCTGTAACTCTCTGTTTCAAATGGAGGCCACATTGTACTGCTCTGAACAGGTACGAATCTTGGACAGTTTTTCTTTTATTCGGTGAAGATTTCACATTTCCATCTTGTTTGGTTGATTTCGTGTGACCGGTCAAAAGTGTACCCTGATTTTACGGACACATTGTATGTACTGATCCAAATGTTTGTTTCCATAACTCCTTTGTTATCAAACATATGACTTTAGCATGCTTATGGTGTGATTAAATAAGGAACCAAACGCGCTGACAGAGTAACAAAGACCCAACTGATCGACAGAATTCGGCAGTTCTTGTGCGATTCATGTGCTAGATTTCCTAGTCACCTCGAATTCGTTATTTTGGCTAAGGGTGGTTTCTTTGACTAAACTCTTTTACAGTGTTGTAATATTTATGTCAAGTATCCATTTTTTCAACAACATTAGTTATTGGCCAGGATATTTCATGTTTCCGTCTTCCATTAGCAACTGTCAAACTTATCCTGAACTTTCAATATGCATATTATACGTAAATATAAACACTCGTTTTAAAAATAAAGGAACCACTTATCATTCAGAAGTGATTAAAAAAATTTTAAGTTTATAATATAAAGTATAATTCAGTATATGACACCTCCTATCGCATAACACGCATCTACGTTTCAAATGCTACACTTCCAGTATTAGGTGTATTCGCCGTTAAGGTGTATTCCCTTCTTTGCAAATGTTTTTTTCATGAAATGCGTAACATGAAAATACTTTGTAACATAACTGACATATTTCCCTTAGATTTTGGGCCGTTTTTTTATGCTTGAACATGCACTTTATTAAAAAAAAGTGACATGCCTCATGAAGAGAATAATGTTTCTCGAAAACATGACATACTTTAGAGATAGAAACTCTTACTCGACTTTTTATAAGTAGGTGCGGCAATCAATAGTCTCATCGCGTAAGCCATAGCTATTTCTCTATACCTAGACACTATGTTTTTGACTGTAGGTGTTGCCGTTGTGCAGTTAATAAATTAGACATGGCTTTAATGGGTACCCTCTATATCAGCGCGAGTTCAATGGACACTTTAAGTTATTCTACAGCGAAAATTATCAATTTCATGAAGCATGCCATCTTTTTCTGCATTAAAAGAAGGTTCAACCTTAAAGAAATCGCAATACTTTTGCTCATCGTTTTAAATTTATATAATCTTCCGTTTTTATATCTAGCATATAACAATCCCCTACAAATTTTGGACAATTTCTGATTACTTAAAATACTTTTTTAAAAGTCGGTATGTGAGGTAATTCATATTTTTGCAAAATGTTTTTCAAAAATTGCTTCACATGTCTGTTAAAATTAGTAATCTTATGTAGGAACATTTTTTATAGAAAAGATACTTTAAAGTTTCTCCAACTTTTTCGTTAAAGAAGTAATATTATATTTACTCTCCGAACACATAGTGTAATAAAGTATTATAATTATGATTTGTATGTGTGTCTGTGTGTGAAGGAGCACGGTGAACTCCATATGGTACTTCTGATTAAGCTCCCATTTGGTGAAAATATTGTAGACCATAGTCGTAAGAACTGTATATATTTTCATAAATATTGGGCGTTAGCCGATAAAGACTTTAAGATTCTTTAACTAAAGGTATGTTTGGATAAATTTTTGCGTTATACAAAATCATAGAAATTCGGGAGGTGTACATTGTAGAAGACAATGAGACTCACAACGTTCAACCCCCTCCTGGAGGAAAATGTCTAAATTCAAACACTGATTGTAGGCAAATTTAGGGTTATTATTCTGGGACCGAGAAACGCCGGGCTGATCAGCTATTACTACATAAAAATTCACGGCAAAAAGTTTCGAACGCTTTTATATTTTTTATGTGTTTTTTAAAGTAATATTCATATACAAATGTTTCACTGTAAGATAACTATGCATTTCTTTTTTTAAATGTTACAATTTGTAAAGCTGACAGAAAACCATTTCAACGTTTAATCAACCCATTTAATTAGCTTTAATATACGAGTTATTTAATTACTAAATTACATAGTTTTTCTCAAAGTTTTTGTTGTTCCGTAATGCAAGTTAATAGATAATCATCAAAACTCGAACAACTTTTGGAGAAAATAACAGAATTATAAAAAACTTGATCTTTAGCCACAAAAAAAAAAAAAAAAAAAAAAAAAAAAAGATGCTTTTTATGATCATTTAAAAGATAATAATAATAATAATAAACACATATAAATTTGAATGTATTAAACGTATTTGATGTATTATATATATTTGGTATATCATATATTAGATACTTGACACAAATAAGGGGGCGGGGTGCTCAATAATTTTAGTAAGTCTGTAGTTTTCTGAAAACTTTGGAGACCGTTCCGTAAAAGGTCCAACGTCGCTTAGTTTTAAAATACGCTAATGGAGATATGCGTCAAATGTTTAATTTGAATATATTTACACGCTATGTAGCCGTAACAAAAAATACCAATAAATATATAGACACACTTATCACAAGTAAATAAAATAAGTTCAAAACAATAACCATATCTACAGACTGGTGTGCTCTCCGAAACAAGAATATGACATATGATTTTAACTTTGATTTATTTTCTTGGTCAATAATGTTTCTAGAGAAAATGAAACCAAAAAAAATTAGTGGAAAGTTTTAGTGTTGAGTGGTAACATTTTCAGTAAGGTAAAGCGAGGAGAGTCTGCGCACATTTCAAAAGAATAGTAATAAAAAATCTAAATATTAATATTTTGCTAAACTATGTATGAATAATTTTGACTTTATTTGTTTTTTATGCATTTCTATTGTTATTTTGTTGTTATACTGTGATTTAATAGAACAGCAGTAATAAAACCAAGGAAACTATTTTGCGCAATCTCTCCTTACAGGGTAGGAGAGAACGCGCACATGGGTAGGAGAGATTGCGCACATAGGTAGAAGAGGTTGTTATTAATAGTAACTAAAATTAAATTGTTAACAATAATAATCGACATTGTTGAAAGGTTTTTGTGAATAAATATTATTGCATTAGGAGTGTATATTTCAACCAAATGTTTAAATAATAAATAAAAGGAAGAATTTTAACAACAGTTAAAAATTTTAATTTAAGAAGATTAAAATATCAGAAAAAGCAAGCCCTACTAAGATTTCAAAATAACATTAATCTAGTTAATAACGTTTAACTTCAAAATTACTTCATTTCCATTTCCACAGTTTCATTGCATTTTGTTTGCTAACCGAAGTTGTCGTCGTCCACATTCGATGCACTTATTGTTGTAAATCGTGCACCTTTCGTGCAATCACCTGCAACAAGCAATACATTGAATCCAGTCAGTGGTCGAAGTTGTCTCGTGGTACAGATAAAGACATTCAGTGCACTCATCCTCATTGATCCTCATAGACCTTCGGTTTCTTCTCCTTGAGTTTTTTTTATCTCACTTTTTGTGGGAACACCTTATCTTCGGCCTTTTTTTTTTTTTTTTTTTTTTTTTTTTTTTTTTTTTTTTTGTAGCGGCATCCTTCTTAAGTCTTTTTTCATGTATATTTTGTGGATTAGTAACATTAGTTGCACTCTGTTTCATTATGATTTCGATGGCATTACACTACTTGTAATGGGTGAAAGCTTTTCCAAAACATTGTATTAGAAAATTTATTTTAGTTAACAAAATTAATTTATTAGCAAATTAATTTCTCCTAAATTAAAAAAAATATATAAATATTTAATTAAATTATAAATTAAACAAATATATTATTAATTTATTAACAAAAATAATTACATAAAATTTATTTAATAACAGCTGTATTATTAATTTATTAATAAAATTTTTACCTGCAAAAGTATTTTTTGCAAATTAATTGGTTGCCAAATTTAGTTTTGATAATTATGTGATTTTCCGAAATTATTTCAAAATTGATTCATTCATATGCTTTACACGTAATTTGCAATTCATGCAAAATTATCAATAAGCTGTGTAATCTCTCCTAGCACTTAAACTTATGGGGAAATGCGACATCTCTCCTAAGTAACAGATGCGCAAACTCTCCTATTTTGGTAGGAGAGATTGCGCGGCCTTTTATTTAAATACGGCCACTTCTAAAATGAATTCCTGGTGTTCGCATACTTATTCCAGGTTAGTAGTTTATAAGAAATTGTTTAAGTTCAAAATATTTTGTATTATTGACGCTCTATAAAAACTCTGACGAACAGTTATGAAAATTCAAGCTCTTACTTTGGAAAAACAAAACAAAATAGCACTGCTTTATCCAAGACGCTTGGTACAATCAATATGCACATTCATGTAGACACTGCACTAATTCTGCTGTACAACTACCTGGAGTCGCTGGGCGCGAACTCTACTCCTTCCCGTCGAATCTCTTTGTGCGCAATCTCTCCTACCGCCGAACTCTCCTCGCTTTACTATATATTTAATATGAACATGAATAAAAATGTAATAATTGGTATTAGGATTTTTTAAATCAGTATATGATATTTTTTGCCATTTTCAAATAGTTTTGAACTATTTTCTTCGCATTCAAATTACTACTTTATTTACTTTTATTCATTTATCAATTGTTAAAAAAAGAGTTTAGAATACAGATAAGTGTGTATGTGAAATAAAATGGAATGTAAAATTAATATCCGGAAAGTGATATATAGTTAAGCTTCTCGTGCCATTGTATCCTATACACAGAATACAAAATATCCCCATACAAATAGGTCTAAACATTTAAAATAAATTTTATTTTAGAATATTTGTGTTTACAATAGGAACTAAAACTAATTAGGAATATTTGTTTCAAATAATAATTTTTTATTCTAAAATCTCTAATTAACTTTCTCTAAGCATTTACTTATCCCTAAAATTTAAATTATGACGGTTGCATGGGATTTCTGCAGTAACTATTACAAGGGAAGCTTCATCGATTCATTATATTTTTAAAAAATGCAGGAAAATTTCACAGATGTTTTAAAATAAGGTTATAAATTTAACGAATATTTTAATATATTTTATAAATTTAACAAAGTACCATGAAAATTTTGAAAACCTGGCTCATTATTGTAGTCATTATAGACATTTTCATTTTAATTAAAAAAAAAAAAACATCTGAAGTAAGTTTTATGCAAGATCGATATTATATAATGTTTTGAAACTGTAACTAAATATAAATGCTAAATTATAATTAAATATTAATACTAGTTATGTAACGATCTTCAGTTATCCCTATACACGCTAACTATCCCCAAAAACACATTTATTTATTTTCAATTTTCATATATAATTAAGTGAAAATCTTTTGTCTATCATTTGAAATTGACATTATTTTGCATTTGATGTTTAACTTAAAAATTTTCATTCTTTCGTGCTGAAAACTTTTATTTTATTTTTAAAAAATGATCATTGGAGTTAGATTATTCGAAGTGCACAGTGATTTTTATCAGATTTTTTATGCACAATTTCTAACAAAATTTACTATATTCGGATAAAAGTTTCAAATCTAATTTCTTTCATGGATGTCAAACGTGAAACGCGGTTAAATGACAAATATTTGCGAGAAAAAGCTTTAAAATAGCAAATATAGCTCAAGAGAAAATTTATTATATTAAGCTAAAAGTTTTAATTCGAATTCCATTTTAGTATCTCAAAAAATCACCGCGGAACTGTGGAAATAAAGAAAAAAAGGCTAAAAACATTTACTGAAAATCGCACTAAAACTCGCTCCAGTTCAAAAATCTCAGAGCAGAACACTTTCCATAATAGGCTAAAGGTTTGAAACCAAATTCCTATTAGGCTGATTATTTGAAACATTTTCTTTTTACAAATGTAAAAAATTCGCTATGAAAATCGAAGAATTGCATTGTAAATCGCATTAAAAATCGCAAAATATTAAAAAATTGCTAAGGAAAAAAATTATAATTAAGGGATAAAATAGTATAATTGAAAAATTTACTATATTAGGCAAAAGTTTGAAATCGAAATCAGTTTCCGAATGTCAAAAAATCACCACGCAACTCGAAGAATGTCTAAAAATCTCATTAAAAATCGCTAAATATTTAAAAGTCGCTGCGGAAAAAAATTGCTTATTGGGGGTACAAGTATTGTAATCGGAAGTATATCATGAGTAGAAAGCAATCTAAACAAAATGCCAAAAATCTCTGAAAGTCAATAAAAATTCCCATTGAATAATGTATGAAAAATTGTTAAAGAATCGTAGAGGACAAAATTTACTATATTAGGCGAAAAGCTTTTAGCCGAAATAATTTTACAAATCTTGAAAATTGTCGCGGGGCTCGAAAACTCGCTAAAAAATCACTAAAATGCAAAAATCACGGAAGACAAAATTTACTATAGCAGGATAGAAAACTCATAATAAATTCATTTTCCGAATAATAAAACAATCACAGTTCGACTCGCAAAAACGCTAAAAATCACATTGAAAAATTCATTAAAACTGCTGAATATTCGAAAATAGCAGGGGAAAAATTTTACTACAATGGGGTTAAATATTGTAATCTGAATTCTTTCATAAATAACAAAATAATTGATTAAAAAACTGTAATTGGAAACCTTTCAAGAATGACAAAAAATCGACGTGGAATGTAAAAAATCTCGATAAAAAAGGCTAAAAATCACATCAAAATTCGGTAAAAACAAAGAAAAAAACAACAAAAAAAAAACCGTAGATGGCAAAATGCACTACAGTAGGCTAAAAGTTTGAAACAAAATTCCTTTTCCAAATGTGAAAAAATCGCTATGGGGCTCGTAAAAAAACTAAAATTTGCACTGAAAAATGCATTAAAAATTGCTTAAAATTTAAAGATAGCAGGGGACAAAAATCACTGCAATAGAGTAAAATAGTGTAACCTGATATCTTTCATAAATAACAAAAAAAATCGGTAAAAAACGCAATAAATCTAGAAAAAACGCTAAACATAACAATAAAAACCTCTAAAATTAAAAATACCTGGAGGACAAAATCAGATACATTAAGCTAGAATGTTTAAACCGGATTATTTTTAACAATGTGAAAAAATCGTCACGGTATTCATACAATCGATAAAAATCGCATTGGAAATCATATTAAAAAATTGCTAAATATTCAAAAATCGCAAGAATTAAATTTAATATAATGGGGTAAAACACTGCAATCGGAAATCTTTTATATATAACTAAAATCAACGCGAAAAGTAAAAAATCGCTTTAAAAAATAGCTAGATGGCAAAATTTACTATATAGTCCAGGCAATCGAGACAGTATAGGGACTCTACCTAGCAAAATTAATGGTAGTACTGGAAATCGGCTTTATAGATGTTTTTTGGGTCGCTGAATCCGAACTTGTAACTTCCCACCAAAATTTCCCCCGGAAACCCCCCCAAATTTTGGTAACCCCCCCCCCCCGAAAAAAAAAACGGTTTTTATTAAAAAAATGTTTTTTTTCTTAATTGTTTATTTTTTTTATTATTATTGTTTTAGGGGAAAAGTAGCTAGAAATTCAGAAAGTAGACAAAATTTGCAACAAATTAGATATATGACATTATGATTTAGGATGAAGGGGATGGGGGGATCTGCCTCGAAATATGCGCCGCAGTGCTGCGTGGACTAAGTAGCGCAATTCCACTTATCCACTCACACATTTACATTCGCCCTCCCATCTTCCCTCCGAACTTTCTCTATAAGGTTTACTTTAAGTTTTTACGGTCGCTGAATCCGAATTTTTAACTTACCTGCAAAATCCCCCCCCCCCGACCCCCACCCCCCAAATAGTTGTTTTTAACTTAAATTTCTTATTGTTTTAGGGGAAAAGAATTACGAAATTCAGAAACTAGACAAAATTTGCAACAAATATGATACATGACATTATGACGTAGGATAAACGGGGAGAGAGGGGGCTGTCTCGGAACATTCCCCGCGCGGTTTTCTGAAACACCAAATTTTTTCAAAAAATCAATTTTTTGGGGGGTTGCCGGGTGAAATTTTTGTGGGAAGCTACAAATTCGGATTCAGCGACACAAAAAACATCTAGAAAGCCGATTTCCAGTACTACCATTAATTTTGCCAGATAAAATCCCCTATTGTCTGGACTTCATCATTTAGTGCACGTAGCGCCGCAGTGCATGTTCCGAGGCAGCCCTCACCCTCCCCGTTCATCCTAATTCATAATGTCATATATCCTATTTGTTGCAAATTTTGTCTAGTATTTGAATTTCGTAATGCTTTTCCCCTAAAACAATAAGAAATTTACGTTAAAAACTACTATTTGGGGGGGGGACTTTCGGGGGGGGGGGAATTTTTTTGGGGAAAGTTAAAAATTCGGATTCAGCGACAAAAAAATTTTAAAGTAAACCTTATAGAGAAAATTCGGAGGGGAGATGGGAGGGCGAATGTAAACGTGTGAGTGGTTAAGTGGAATTGCGCAACTTAGTTTACGCAGCACCGCGCGCATGTTCCGAGGCAGATCCCCCCTTCCCCTTCATCCAAAGTCATAATGTTTTCCAAAAGTTTGTCATCCAAAGTTTTTCTCTAAAACTATAAAAAAAGTGATTTTTTTTAAATTTTTTTTTGTCAAAAAATCACCACGCAACTCGAAGAATGTCTAAAAATCTCATTAAAAATCACTAAATATTTAAAAGTCGCTGCTGAAAAAAATTGCTAATTGGGGGTACAAGTATTGTAATCGGAAGTATATCATGAGTAGAAAGCAATCTACACAAAATGCCAAAAATCTCTGAAAGTCAATAAAAATTCCCATTGAATAATGTATGAAAAATTGTTAAAGAATCGTAGAGGACAAAATTTACTATATTAGGCGAAAAGCTTTTAGCCGAAATCCTTTTACCAATCTTGAAAATTGTCGCGGGGCTCGAAAACTCGCTAAAAAATCACTAAAATGCAAAAATCACGGAAGACAAAATTTACTATAGCAGGATAGAAAACTGATAATAAATTCATTTTCCGAATAATAAAACAATCACAGTTCGACTCGCAAAAACGCTAAAAATCACATTGAAAAATTCATTAAAACTGCTGAATATTCGAAAATAGCAGGGGAAAAATTTTACTACAATGGGGTTAAATATTGTAATCTGTATTCTTTCATAATTAACAAAATAATTGATTTAAAAACTGTAATTGGAAACCTTTCAAGAATGACAAAAAATCGACGTGGAATGTAAAAAATCTCGATAAAAAAGGCTAAAAATCACATCAAAATTCGGTAAAAACAAAAAAAAAAAAAAAAAAAAAAAAAAAACCGTAGATGGCAAAATGCACTTCAGTAGGCTAAAAGTTTGAAACAAAATTCCTTTTCCAAATGTGAAAAAATCGCTATGGGGCTCGTAAAAAAACTAAAATTTGCACTGAAAAATGCATTAAAAATTGCTTAAAATTTAAAGATAGCAGGGGACAAAAATCACTGCAATAGAGTAAAATAGTGTAACCTGAATTCTTTCATAAATAACAAAAAAATCGGTAAAAAACGCAATAAATCTAGAAAAAACGCTAAACATAACAATAAAAACCTCTAAAATTAAAAATACCTTGCGGACAAAATCAGATACATTAAGCTAAAATGTTTAAACCGGATTATTTTTAACAATGTGAACAAATCGTAACGGTATTCATACAATCGATAAAAATCGCATTGGAAATCATATTAAAAAATTGCTAAAAATTCAAAAATCGCAAGAATTAAATTTAATATAATGGGGTAAAACACTGCAATCGGAAATCTTTTATATATAACTAAAATCAACGCGAAAAGTAAAAAATCGCGTTAAAAAATAGCTAGATGGCAAAATTTACTATATAGTCCAGGCAATCGAGACAGTATAGGGACTCTACCTAGCAAAATTAATGGTAGTACTGGAAATCGGCTTTATAGATGTTTTTTGGGTCGCTGAATCCGAATTTGTAACTTCCCATCAAAATTTCCCCCGGCAACCCCCCCAAATTTTGGTAAACCCCCCCCAAAAAAGGTTTTTATTAAAAAATTCTTTTATAAAATATTGTTTTAGAGAAAAAGTAGCTAGAAATTCAGAAAGTAGACAAAATTTGCAACAAATTAGATATATGACATTATGATTTAGAATGAAGGGGATGGGGGGATCTGCCTCGAAATATGCGCCGCAGTGCTGCGTGGACTAAGTTGCGCAATTCCACTTATCCACTCACACATTTACATTCGCCCTCCCATCTTCCCTCCGAACTTTCTCTATAAGGTTTACTTTAAGTTTTTACGGTCGCTGAATCCGAATTTTTAACTTACCTCCAAAATTTCCCCTCCCGACCCCCCCCCCTCCCCCAAATAGTTGTTTTTAACTTAAATTTCTTATTGTTTTAGGGAAAAGCATTACGAAATTCAGAAACTAGACAAAATTTGCAACAAATAGGATACATGACATTATGACGTAGGATAAACGGGGAGAGAGGGGGCTGTCTCGGAACATTCCCCGCGCAATTTTCTCAAAAACCAAATTTTTTCAAAAAATCAATTTTTTGGGGGGTTGCTGGGTGAAATTTTTGTGGGAAGCTACAAATTCGGATTCAGCGACACAAAAAAACATCTAGAAAGCCGATTTCCAGTACTACCATTAATTTTGCCAGATAAAATCCCCTATTGTCTGGACTTCATCATTTAGTGCACGTAGCGCCGCAGTGCATGTTCCGAGGCAGCTCTCACCCTCCCCGTTCATCCTAATTCATAATGTCATATATCCTATTTGTTGCAAATTTTGTCTAGTTTTTGAATTTTGTAATGCTTTTCCCCTAAAACAATAAGAAATTTACGTTAAAAACAACTATTTGGGGGAGGGGCTTTCGGGGGGGGGGGGGGGGGAAATTTTTTCGGGGAAAGTTAAAAATTCGGATTCAGCGACCCAAAAATCCTAAAGTAAACCTTATAGAGAAAATTCGGAGGGGAGATGGGAGGGCGAATGTAAACGTGTGAGTGGTTAAGTGGAATTGCACAACTTAGTTTACGCAGCACCGCGCGCATGTTCCGAGGCAGATCCCCCCTTCCCCTTCATCCAAAGTCATAATGTTTTCCAAAAGTTTGTCATCCAAAGTTTTTTTCTAAAACTATAAAAAAAAGTGATTTTTTTTAATAAAAACCTTTTTGGGGGGCTTTGTATCAAAATTTGGGGAGGTTGCCTGAAGAAATTTTGGTGGGAAGTTACGAATTCAGATTCGGCGACCCAAAAAACATATAGAAAGCCGATTTTCAGTACTGCCATTAATTCTGCTAGGCCCTATTGCCTGGACTAATATTAATCTTAAAGTTTGAAACCAAATTCCTTTTTTTAATGTCCAAAAGTGAGACAATCGTTGCAAAATGCGAAAAAATGCTAAAAATCGTATAAAAAATAGCAAAAATTTCAAAAATCGCCGTGCAAATTCAGAATAAACTTTATTGCAAAGAAGATAAAATTTACTAAATTGGGATAAAAAGAAATTTAAACCGCCTTCTTTTTAGTAAGGGAGAAAAAAAAACTCCTCAAAACGCAAATAAACGTTAAAAATTGCATAAAAAGAAATAAAAAAAATGTAATCAAAAAATGCAAAAACGAGTTTCGGGATGGAAAACGACATGTATACAGGTACCTTCCCCCCAAATTTTTTAGCTCTACGTGCAGTAGTCTCTTGGGAACAGCGAGGATACAAACGCTCACAAACAAACTTATTTCCTTATTATTACAGATGAAATCTTACTACTGTTGTATATACTTGCTGCTTGGAACACTTAAGAAGTTGCTTTTACCTGTAAGATCAACAAACTTTGAGAAAAAAATGAAGATGATTTAATTACGCCATACTCAACAGCAAGTGGGAAAGATTAATTTAACACACAATAATATGGACAAAAGTTGTCTGTAAAAGAAAAATCTTTTCAGGAATTAATTAAATAAATACTACAATCCCGTACAAGGCATATGTTATTATACATTAATTAAATAATTATTAATTAAATAAATATTATTCTGCTTGGTACATCAAGAATCTTTGATTACACATACAGATCCAGTTGAGCATTTGTATGTTCTCTAGGCAAATATAAATAAATTAACTTTTGTTAACTAATACTACGTGACTTACAGACGCTATCTTCAATATCTGCATAAGTTATTCTGATAATGCATGTGTAAGATAAAAAAAATAAATAAAAGAAAAAAATTAGATTTTACATGGATTTAAAGTTAGAATTGATTAATTTAATAAGAAAAGGAGAGGAGGCACGTGATTATAGTGGTAGGATAATAAAGAAGTAGAAGTACATTGCATTATGAAAAAGAAAGAGGAAAATACATGATGGATATTAAATAATAATTGAAGTAGTACTCACCCGAACTGTGCAGTACTCATCTGAAAGCCCTTAACTCATAAATGCAGAAGTGCCAATATAATTTTTTGATAATTATTTTATCAATCGAAATATTTAATATTTATTTGTTTGATTCTATTAATTCGTTTGTCACATTAAACATTATATTCAATAAATATATCACAAAAAAAAAATCAATAAACACACAGTTATTAAAGCTATTATTTTATTAAAATATAAATAAAGAGAGAAGGGAATGAGGAGGGTAGATTTAGTGCACTAAATTCTAAATTTCAGATACAACAAAGCATGGTAAAAGTAACATTGACATGAGAGCGATTTATTACAGAAAATAAGAATATATCCATTTTAATTCAACAACATCTCAAACACGTTTCATTATTCTATTTTGACATCGTTTGATTAACTAAACCTTCGTAAAAAGCTCTAAGATTCATTATATTCTTAGATCGAAAGTATTTTTCCTTTCATTTTACAGTTCCAGATGCCGATCTTAGATCAATGGGAGTTATGTCAAACGTAGTGGAATTGTTCATATCTCAGATAACATAAAAGTTAATGTTCGCAATCATGACGTCTTTCCTGTGGTATTACAGGATTCAGCGTTCCCAGAGAGGTCTTTTGGAAGGAAAATAATGCACTTTAAATCTCTAATAGATCTGGATAATTCACATGAGGACACATACCTGAGATCGTTGCCGCTATCAGAGACACCTTAATAAATCTCATACCATTGATGGATGCCGGCACATTTTTCTGGAACTCATTCTGCTAAATGTTCTGGAAGTGCAAATTCAATCTGTTACACCTAATGTCATGAGATGATTCCGTATTCTTTAAAATCTGGAGTCAAACTTCAACGGACACTGGTACATGCTTTGTAGAGAGTATTCCCTCTTTGTGCAAAATTTAAGTTACTTTAAATTTAAAATCTTCTACTTAACGACATTTTTTACTTTTAAAAGATACAACTACTGTTAAAGTGTAAACTGGATATCGTAAGTGTGGACCCGCCGTTGTACCAATATCAAACACACGGCACAACGACGGGCCTTGACCTCCTTTCAGTTCGAAATCCCAACGGCAAGAGAGCAAGCGACGCTCCGGAAGGACGCTATTTCGAATCAAAAAACCGTTGCGCGCGAGTGACGGTGTTGCCACACAGAGGAGAGAAAAGATTTAAAACGAAAGAACGTTAGGTTAAAGATTTTGAATGAAAAGATCGTTATGTTTAAATTTTGAATTTAATATTTGAAAATTATAAAAGAAATATTTATTTTGGCTGACATTATTAAAATTAAGATTTATTATTTTATTATTGATATTAATTAAAGATCTTTTTGTAGAAAAATAAAATTGTTTTAAAGTGAAATTTGACTGAAACTGAATTTGGAATAATTAATAATGAATAACTAATTAAATATTTTAAAGTAATTAATTAAATATTTTAAAGTAATTAATTAAATATTTTAAAGTAATTAATTAAATATTTTAAAGTTTCTAATTTATTATTTTAAGATTTCTGTTACCTAACATTACCACCGCACTCCAACAAAAAAAAATTATGAAAAAAAAGTTGAAACCTATGGTCTCAAAATGCAAGACCAATTTTGAAATTTTCGAGTTAAGAGAAAAAATTTAATTTTAGATAAAGGAAACACCTCATGAAATACCTGCTATGTACAGTAATGTGCATAAATACCATTAGAAATAACACAAAACATATAAAATACAAAACAAACAAACACTAAATGAGAATTTTCTTATATGTATGCAAAAGTAAAACAAATTTTCATAATTTTGGACAACATACATAGACACCAATATTACAAATATAAAGTATATACAAAATAAACAAAATTCAATTGCAGTTCAAGTAAGTAATTGTAGATTATCCATCATGAAGAAAGAAAAGCATCCAAGACTTTATCGTTTATTACAAGGTAAGTGAAATATATGGCTCTCAAATAAAATTAATTCTTTTCAACATAGAAAAACAAATTTCTACTTGAATGAACAATGATTACAAACTGTATGTGAAGTGCTTTCAAAACATCCAACAAGTGTATGCCAAAAGCCACACGAATTGCCGTGAATTAGCTAACCGCAGGTCAAATCTGTCCCTGCCTTCTCAGCAAATCATGAGGCATCCAAACATACCCAGGAAAGATATCTTAAATTAGGACACTTTCATAACATAATTTAATTTTTAATCATATATAATGTGTTAATTTGAAAATATAAGTCAAATATTATGACTTTGCAGGCACTTTTATTTATGCAATTCAATTTTAGTCATGAGTAAATCATATCAAAATTTTATAAAGTGTTATTAAAAATTTCCCAAATGTACATGTTCAAAAGAAATATCACGTGAATGGCTGGAATTCGCTAGGCAAGTAAAATAAAATTTTACCTGCATTCGCAGCCAATGATGCGACATTACAACAAAACAATCTGGAAAAAAAAATTTAATTTTAGCTATCTAAAACTTAGCTTATCTGTCATTGTTATTATATATATTTGCGAAAATGTAAAATTTTAATTGCTAAGGAATAAACAAAACTCAGACAAATGACCTTCAAATTTTTAAATTATAATCATTGTGCTAAGGAACAAGAAACTTAGAGGCGGTACTCTGTAGTATTGTCCAACAACAATGATAAAAGACTCCATGACTTCTAAAATATTTATCATTTCATAATTTTTTTTATTTATTTATAAAATTGATTAAAGTGTGCACACTATCAAAAAAAAAGGAAATTGGCAAAGGCTAGTCAGACCCAAAATGTGACCTAAAAATTCACCTGCTGAACTAAGTTATACCAAAAACCACAAAAAAAAATATTTTCTCCTCAAAGCCGCACAAATTAGTTACCTGAATGAGCACGTTATAGCCTGATGAAGAAAAAAAAAATGAAATCATGGTCTTATATTATTTTTTCATTGTATATGTATTTCTTTTATACATATTTTTCTATCTTTATTATTTGTCATATCATTCTTTTTTCTAAATTCAAATACTTGTCTCATACAAGTTTTTCACACTTTGAATTTACTTACAGGGTACCCTTTAAAATCAGGAAAATACTAATGTTTTGTTTATAACCATCCCTCAGCAAAATATAAACACAATTCTCTCAAAAATAAAATAAAATCTATTGCCAATGTACATGAAAATGAAAAATTATAATTTAACTATAGCAAAAAAAATTAAAATATTAACATGAATTTCAGTAGAGTACTTAAAATAACGCTCGAGCAACACCGGAGGGCGCATGAAAAGCTATTTTCATTTGTGAAACGTCCCTAAAATCCGGCCAAGATACAAATCTTTATCTCCGGGTTAAAACATATTTGAATAACCCCTAGTTAATTAAATACCCCAGCAAAATAGTAACAAACAATTTAAATTTTAACTATTACGTAGAGAAAAGTGCGAAGGATTTTCGTTACTGTGAGAGCATAAAGCTCAAGAACCGCAAGACCTGGTTAACTTGCATTCCATAACAGACTCAATCCCGCAGATTTCCAAATGAAATTTTAAAACTGCAAAGACTTAACTAGATACTCTCATCACAAAAAAAAAAAAGAATTATTTCGTCATAAGCGTGGGACAATTCTCAGAAACCCTGAGCGAGAGAGTAAACAGGAAAGTATGTAAAAATTAAGGGGGGGGGGGGGGGGGCAAAGAGAATGCTATAGTAAAAAAAAATATAAAATTTAAGGGGTAATAGTGGTAATATTTGAGAGAATAAAATAAGTAGTTAAAATTCACTTGTTAATAATTTTTCACAATAATTCCAGCAATTTCCAATTTATTAGCAATTGTGTACATTTTTATAAATCAAAACTGAAACGTAAAATAAATTTAAAAGTGTTGAGAGCCAAATCAAAGTAAATCACACTTCACAAAAATACTGTACACTGGACATATGTACTGCATGTTATCAAACGTAGATAAAATCCTTAAAAGGTTTCCAACGTAACATTTGTTAAAAAATTTTTTAAATTTTGTTTATTCTATTTAAATAATCTTTTCACATATTATAAAATATTGCACATAAAATCAATAACCTTTTAAAATAATTGAATTTGTTCAAAATCAGATATGCATTGCTCTTGAAAATTGTCTTGATCAGGGACAATTTAAATGAAATTGGAAGACATAATTGATCAGATCATGTGCTTCAAGATACATAAGTCATATTGAACATAAATTGTTAGATATGAGTAAAAAGAAGATTTTTTTGTATAGTACGCCAGGTATAGCGGATGCATTAATTTTTGCTAAGCCACAAGAAAAAAATCAACTAAATTCCCGGATGCATCATATAAATAACGCCACACTATCCCTAAAATACTAATATACAAAATTACAAAATTTTGTCAATCCCTTCCAAAATATTACAACTTATAATTATACTTTAGATAAAATTGTATCATAGAAAACAAAATAGAATATTATGTTATATTATTGCACACAAAATTGATTTTAATATATCCATTTTCAAAAATTGGATAGAAAAGGAAAAACAAAAGAGTTTTTATAAACTTATTATTTCTACAACAACATCATAAAATGAAATTCTAATAAAATGCAATAAAATACTTCAGCATAAAATATATAAATAGCTTTTTAAAGTTCAACACTACATATTCAACCAATGAAAAATGAACACTATATGAATCTCATGAAGTCCTGGATGTCATAAAATAATGTATCTAGTTACTAATTGAATTTAAGTTACTTATTAAAATTTTTAAACCAATAGTAAACCCAATAAATAACCCAGTAAGGACCTTATAGAAAAAAATTATCGATTTCTCACGGTACCAAAATGTAAGATAAAAAAAAAATAAATAAAAGAAAAAAAATAGATTTTACATGGATTTAAAGTTAGAATTGATTAATTTAATTTAATAAGAAAAGGAGAGGAGGCACGTGATTATAGTGGTAGGATAATAAAGAAGTAGAAGTACATTGCATTATGAAAAAGAAAGAGGAAAATACATGATGGATATTAAATAATAATTGAAGTAGTACTCACCCGAACTGTGCAGTATTCATCTGAAAGCCCTTAACTCATAAATGCAGAAGTGCCAATATAATTTTTTGATAATTATTTTATCAATCGAAATATTTAATATTTATTTGTTTGATTCTATTAATTCGTTTGTCACATTAAACATTATATTCAATAAATATATCACAAAAAAAATCAATAAACACACAGTTATTAAAGCTATTATTTTATTAAAATATAAATGAAGAGAGAAGGGAATGAGGAGGGTAGATTTAGTGCACTAAATTCTAAATTTCAGATACAACAAAGCATGGTAAAAGTAACATTGACATGAGAGCGATTTATTACAGAAAATAAGAATATATCCATTTTAATTCAACAACATCTCAAACACGTTTCATTATTCTATTTTGACATCGTTTGATTAACTAAACCTTCGTAAAAAGCTCTAAGATTCATTATATTCTTAGATCGAAAGTATTTTTCCTTTCATTTTACAGTTCCAGATGCCGATCTTAGATCAATGGGAGTTATGTCAAACGTAGTGGAATTGTTCATATCCCAGATAACATAAAAGTTAATGTTCGCAATCATGACGTCTTTCCTGTGGTATTACAGGATTCAGCGTTCCCAGAGAGGTCTTTTGGAAGGAAAATAATGCACTTTAAATCTCTAATAGATCTGGATAATTCACATGAGGACACATACCTGAGATCGTTGCCGCTATCAGAGACACCTTAATAAATCTCATACCATTGATGGATGCCGGCACATTTTTCTGGAACTCATTCTGCTAAATGTTCTGGAAGTGCAAATTCAATCTGTTACACCTAATGTCATGAGATGATTCCGTATTCTTTAAAATCTGGAGTCAAACTTCAACGGACACTGGTACATGCTTTGTAGAGAGTATTCCCTCTTTGTGCAAAATTTAAGTTACTTTAAATTTAAAATCTTCTACTTAACGACATTTTTTACTTTTAAAAGATACAACTACTGTTAAAGTGTAAACTGGATATCGTAAGTGTGGACCCGCCGTTGTACCAATATCAAACACACGGCACAACGACGGGCCTTGACCTCCTTTCAGTTCGAAATCCCAACGGCAAGAGAGCAAGCGACGCTCCGGAAGGACGCTATTTCGAATCAAAAAACCGTTGCGCGCGAGTGACGGTGTTGCCACACAGAGGAGAGAAAAGATTTAAAACGAAAGAACGTTAGGTTAAAGATTTTGAATGAAAAGATCGTTATGTTTAAATTTTGAATTTAATATTTGAAAATTATAAAAGAAATATTTATTTTGGCTGACATTATTAAAATTAAGATTTATTATTTTATTATTGATATTAATTAAAGATCTTTTTGTAGAAAAATAAAATTGTTTTAAAGTGAAATTTGACTGAAACTGAATTTGGAATAATTAATAATGAATAACTAATTAAATATTTTAAAGTAATTAATTAAATATTTTAAAGTAATTAATTAAATATTTTAAAGTTTCTAATTTATTATTTTAAGATTTCTGTTACCTAACAGCATGCATATGAAAGCAATGTATTACGCAAATACTATTTTCATATTATAGGAATTTTTTGTGTTTTCCCCTGCATGGCATATGACATACATTTCTTTGGTTTTATGTTCTAAAAAGGTAGAAGCCATAGAAGAATTTAGTGCATTCTGGGAACATTTTTTTGGTTTACGGATTTTCTGTGGTCATCGAAGCTAATGAATTCTATGTTTATCATTATGTGCAAAAATATTTAATAAACTTGGCGTTCAATTATTGCTATATTTATTTGATTTATTTATATGAAAACTTTCTGTACTAAACTTAAGCTCATTAGAACCTGATGGTGTTTAAAAAGGGAAATACAGACTGAACAACGCATTCGAAAATAAATACTAATAATAAAGATATCTTTTGCATTGTTAAAATTAAGAAATATACTTTTAAAATGTATCTTATGCTGTTTTCATAAAAATGACCCAAAACTTTCTATTGTTTAATTTCTTGGCAGTTTTAAGACAAAAATATAAAATTAGCGAATTAAAATATCTATATACCACAAAAAAAAATATATTTATCATCGCTTTCAATCTACTAAATATTTAGCATGCAATGATATTTTGTAGACGTACATGCGACTTGTTTTGAAATTCTTTTATTTCTTATTTTTTAATGCGGAAAAAGCATGATTTATATATATGAATTATACTTTAGCAAATGGGAGCTTTGTTACCAAAGCCTAAAATTGAATAATTATTCAAATTTGGAAAGATAGTAAAATTATAATTGATTCCAAATACATTAAGCATACTCTCTTTAAAACAACTTTAGAAAACCCTTTATCGATTAAATTTTTTTCGTATGTTGGATTCATTATTTAATATGTCGAAAAACATAATAGATGTAAACTGCGTCTATCGAAATCGCCTTTAGGCTTTACTGATAGGGCAAATGCATTAGTTTCGGCTTCTTCTACCTCATCACTCTTTGTGAAAGCTAATTGCACCCTTTATAAGTTTTAATGTACCTAATATCTATGCAAAGATTTTCAATATCTTCTTAAATAATATTACCAATAGATAATGTATGAAATGAAAATTATTAGCTAACGATGGGAAGAATAACATAGCAAAGTTAGAATATTTTAAAAATTTTGTAGGAATATTGCACATGTATTAGAGCTGTTTCACATGCAGCGTCCTTTTAATAATATGCAGTAGTCTGAATAAGGTATTCTGTTTAAATTATCTTTAAAATATTTTCAATGATTATAAAATTTCATCGCTTGAATTCATTATTTAATATCCCAGTCAAGTAAAAAAAAATATATCCAGAATAAATGCATTGAGTTTTGATTCAAGTGCTTCATTGCTTGATACTCACGTAATTGGATTATTTTTGTCATCTCCATTATCTATTGACGCTATTTACACACATACAGGTTTTCGATATAATAATGTGCATGAAAGTTTTTTTTTTTTTTAATTCTCAAAATTAATTTCTAAAAACATAATGAAATAAGTCAAATTTGAATTTGAACCTTTATACTTTATTATTACCTCATTTTTGAATCGTTAAAAACCACTTTATAGGTTGGAGATGTTTTGATTCATAGGTCCATCCTTTATTATTTCAAGAATTTAAAATAATGAAAAAAGTAAGAATAAAAGTTATCTTTCTAGCTTGATAATGATGTAATTAGATTAGTTTTGCCTACTAACTTAACATTATTTATCAAAATTTTAAAAATCTTGTTCTGGGTTGATTCACCTTTTGGTATTCTAGCAGCAGCAGTTAGATAATGAAATAAGATTCATGCTATGCTTCAGCAAGAACTCAAATTCTTGGAGCGAGATCGCTTCTATAATAGTAAATTTTGGTTCAAACCAAGGCAAAATTTTTAACAGTGTAATTTCGCATTTAAACGATTAAAAGTGTATATTAAGCGTGAAAGATTTTTAGAAGCATCCTAAATAAATTCTAAAACCCTATGATATAATCTTAATTTTGAAGTACCTTTAAAGTCACTTTTCATATTATAAATGTTTTGACCCATAGATTTATTCTGTAATATGTCGGTTACTTAAAGAAATGTAATATGTATGAATCGCATTTATCTTTATAGTCTGATAATGGCGTAATTGGATTAGTTTGGACTTTTACCTTATAAAAGTTAAAGCATAAAACAATTTGTGCTGCATTCAACGATCTTTTGGTGCTACACAAGCTGCAAACATTAGATGCCGAAATATGATGGCCAATACTTGATATTATGGTTCAACAAGAACTTCAAATTCGAGATTGTACCAGCGTATAGTTGCAACTACTACAAAAGTTTGGTTCAATCCAGGACACATTTTGTAAGAGTATAATTCCACACTTAAAATATTAAAAGTATTTAATATTTGTTAAAGAATTGTAGAGTCACCTTAAATAATATCTGAAAATGTAACAATAACAATCTTGTAGAATAAAATTATTTATGTAGTTATTTATAACGCCTGGCCATTTAAAAGAAGAAAAAAAGGAAAGATCGCAATTAGTTATTGCTTTTCATGATGGTGTAATTTCTCAAGTTTGGATGTCTTTTATCGTAATGTTTTCTTCGAAAGCTACTTGTCGAACAGTGCAAAGTATCCTTAAAATATCTAATGTATATATTTCTAATTTAAATTATCCCGTTAAATAATATTCTAGAAGATAATATAAAAATGTACATAATATATTTTCTTAAAAAATGCTTTCATGGACTATAAAACTTTCGCTGTTATTCATTATGCAGGGGTACGTAAAAATAAATAAAATGCATCAAGAGATATTAGCGTTCTTTCATTAATGGCTCATTCGTATTTGTTTCGACGTATTCTCCATTCGCTTTACTTACGAAAGATAACTGTAGATATACCAGTTAGAGAATATTTAATATATATGTAAGGATTTTAATATATTCACAAATAACATTATAAAATGTTAATTTAATAAACAAAACATATTCTTTGTTCATGGAAAGAGTTTCTTTGATAAAAGGGATATAAAAGATTTTCTGTTTAACCAAAAAATGCTATCCTTTAAAATAGTTACTGAGAAGATAATCCTTCATCTACCTGACGATGCGTCGTTTAAACAAATTTTAAAATAAATTAAACAATCCCTTTCACAATCGTAGGGATTTGATAATTCTTGTTCTTGAAACTATGAAGAAAAAATGTTTGTATACACGTAATAGCTCTGTACACAAATATTTATGTCATGTTTGCTATATATTGTTTTCGAACACGCACAAATGTAGGAAGATATTCGGAAAAGACAGTCGATGCAATTTGCACCAATTTTATGTTTTCTTTTTTTTCACTTTTCAGACTTTAAACGCTTTGACAATGTGTAATAATTACCGCTAAACTAGTCGAAGAAATCGTTTCATATTTTGACTGTTAAATTTGCACATTGCAAAGGTTTGTCATCGTATGATAGGAAAATATCCTCTAACTGTTTTGGATAACCTCTTTGTACATTAGTTATTTTCAATTTGCAAGTCATATTGAATATATGTAATGCATGTGAAGAAAAATTTTAGCCATAGGCATAAACCACACAGATGCCAGAGGCGTGTTTTTTCAAATAATGATATGAATTTGTTTAAATTACAATTTTATGCATTGTCTCTTGATATAATTACTGGGTGATATCAGCCCTACAAAAAGTTTTTTTCTCAACAAAAGATGTTTCAGAATATACAGAAAAACACCGGAAATATTTAAAGTGGCTATATGATACCAGCCATATGATACCATTAAAGTAGCTACTTGAGCTTTGTATATATGGCTATAAAATCTGTAATGTCAGAGAGCCTAAGGAAAATGGGGTGAAGAGTGTCTGTTTTCTGTCAGAACAAGCTTTTCAGTTCCTTACAAACTTATACAAGCTAACGGATTTCCTATTGATTCACTGTTATTTTACAGAAATATTTTTTAACAGCTAATAATCCAACACAAACTTTGAACTGTCTAAATGTGTACTTAATTTTATTTTTGAATAACTGAATAAACTAGAAATGATATTTATAATTATAGCATAAATCCATAAAGTTAATTAAAAACGTTTTCCCGATACTCCAATAGACAAGCTGTCACAAAAAGTTTAAAATAATCATAAAACGTTTTTATGCACAAATCAACTTAATTCTATGATAAAATCGGCATAAATACATTAAAATTGCATTTTTACTTACAGCTATCGTCAGAAAAAAATAGGCTTGGAAAATGTATAACTAATTAATATAATTTTAACAGGGATGGTACAAAATAACTGAAAATTAAATAGTACTATTATTTGTAAAATATTAATCATATTGTATTACATTCATTGACAAATGTTAATAATTTATTTTATGCTGAATGTTGAATAATTGCTTCTATGAATGTTTTAACTAGTAATTATTAATTAATAAGTTACATTTATTCATTGTATCTTAAAAATGTAGACAAACATGTAGGAATGTTATAAAATTAATTCTGAATTTTAGTAATTAACTTTGATGAACATATAGGAGTCTGTAATAGACATAACCTATTATAAAGCCTTTATTTATTTTAAAGCATTAAGAATTTTGTCATTGGTATCTCTGTAGTATTTATATTAAAAATAATCAATATGATTTTAGCATTTTTGGAACACAAAATACAAAACGTCAAATAAATTACTTAAAATGATGATAATTGTTTTAATTACGACAAATAGCAAACTTCCATAGTTCGTTTTACTATTTTCAAATGCTATATTTATTTTAAAATTCTTGAAATATATTAAATGGTTTATCCTGCTACAGATTAAATGAAAAAGCATTAATGTAATTTCAGCAATTTAGGTCCAAACAAATAATAATAAAAAATAAATAAAATCAGAATAATGGGGAACTGCTCCTTCACATCCATAGGCCATTAAAACTTTAATCACTATAATAAGTACCCTAGGCCTTGCATTCCATTAATTGTTAAAATGGCGATCCATATTTAAAAAATAAATCTCTACAAAAAAGCATTTTTGAAAAGATAAAACGGGTGGAATTTTATAAAAAGATTTAAATGGGATCACTAACTCGCTAAGCGTAAAAATAATTTATAAATCATTACATTTTAATAAAAATAAATAAATAAATAAATAAAAGAAGCCTTGAGAAAAAAAATCACAAATTCATTTTCTTGTCAAAAATAAGTTAACTCTGTAGCTAATTTAAAATTCATCGAATATAACAATACGATCTCGGCTTATAGTCCAGTCAATCTAGTATTCTTCGTGGCAAAGTTTTGGAGAAGTTTTTTTCCCTCTTTTCCGTTATGTTTTTGGGGGTGCTGAGCACAATTTTGAACTTTGCCACCTTGTAACTGGTATACTTTAAAAGTTATAAGCGAAAAACCATGAAAAAAATGTTTTGTTTTCAGTTTTTCCTGTGTATTCGGTGGAGGGTTAAACTTTTTTCAAAGAATTATTGCATCAAATTAAACTAGAAAAAAATTCCTATACTGTTTATGTGCGATGTTATTTTCTAAGATGAATAGTTTTGGCAATACGAGACAAAAGAATTTTAGCGACGCATTTAATTTCCATAGTCAGATGTCGCACACACATACAATCACTATGAGACCATTCCAATAACCAATTTGAAGATTTTTAGTTATTCGTTGTTGTATTTAGAATATGTTAACATTTATTTGCTAAGTTTTAAACCTTTTATATATATATATATATATATATATTTAACAAAATAAGTGAAATCAGGTAATTAGCAAAGATAAAAAACACAAACGCTCCGAATACATGAAAGCACCAATTTTTATTTTTCTGGTAATTTGATTATAACTATTACATGATTATAAGTGTACAATTATTATATGTTTAATATAATAATAACATATGTGGACAATTGTAAACCAGAAAAAAAGATATATGCAGTGTTGTTCTCGAATTAATGTCATTTTGGTAGCTTTGAAGGGCCTGTTTCATGTTCTTCGACAGGTGGATCATTGTTATCTTAATGGCTCAGGATGTGTATCCACTTGACTTTTAAAATATCCTGGAGTATTGGGTTGTTAACCTCTACTTCTAAGACATCTTTGGCGATGAAGTAGCTGACATTTTCACAGTTTCCAACGTAGTTTAAGCGGAGGAGCGAACAAAACAAACCTGTTTTCCTACAACCACACTTCCACTGCAGTTTATTTTGCATTTGCAGGATTTGTTCGCAGAAAGCTTCTGGTGCGTGAGGTTCGACACATTTTATGGACGTGATACTTCTATTGATTTTTTCCATGCCCATTGCTGAGCTTTTTTACGGTCACCTGGTCATAGTTGTACTGGTGGTAAACTTTTAGACATGGGTATCGAGTTGTACATGCTGTTGGAGTAAGAGATGCTATGTTTGCAACGGTCTTAAAAAGTTATTGGTTTGCTTACTGCAGTCATAATGCTTTGAGCTAATGCAGTACTCATGTTCTAGAATTTATCAAGGTCTCCTTTTCTTTTTTTTAAAGTAGTGTTTCTATGAAAGTCTTTACGGTTTCTGGAATGATATACTCATTCTCTTTCAAAAACTTGTCTGGAGGAGGATAATGAGTAATATTTTCAGCCACTATCTTAGCCGCAGTCTGGACAATACGGAATCGTTCTTCCTGGGGAGGTGATCATCAGTGTTGATACCAAACATCAGTCGTAATCTTATGATCTGTGTTCTTGAAGCAAAGACAAGGTACCTTGTTTGCAGTGGTTAATATAACAATATATTTGTCATAGTTGTTTAGAACGTGTGCTTTAATTGTTTTCACTGAAGGACAGTAATCACCTGCTTTAGTCTTATCTGTTAATTCTTCTATTGAAAATGGACATTTTTTTCATTTTCCTCCAGATAAAAAAAAATGACTTGCATGGCTTTGTCTATTTAGGAGGCAAATGGACCCCTCTCCCGCGTCTCTGTGGGTTTTGCGCACTGATACAGGATTTTCATACATTTCACATGATACTCGTATTGCCAAAACTATTCATCCTAGGAAAACACTTTGCGTATCATAAATGTAGGGAATTTTCTCTAATTTAATTTGGTACAATAATCTTTTCAAAAAAGTTTAACCCTCTACCGAATGCAACGGAAAACAAACAAACAAACTAACAAACCAAAAAAAAACAAACGATTTTTTCACAGTTTTTCGTTTATAACTTATTAAGCAGATCAGATACGAGGTGGCAACGTTGAAAATCTTGTTCAGCAACCCCAAAAACATAAAGGAAGAAAGAGAAAAAAACTATTCCAAAACATTCCAGTCAAGAGCTTTTTTTGGTATAATTTTACTGGACTATAAATGTCACATCGCATTTTCCTGCATGCATAGATATATCTTATGGTCGATTTAATAAATTCGGTTATTGTTAATAATAACCGCTTCTTTTGGTAAATTGGACAAATATTGCAAATTAATCACATTTAATGGTTTTTATTAACAATTACCAAAGAAATTCGGTCAATATGATTAATTAAGCTTAGTAACGAATATATCCTTTACTGGGATATTATTTTAATTTTAACATATATTATTAATTAATAAATTAACCTACATTATTGATAATATTAAGTTAATTTTAACCTGCAGCAAATATATTAAAAGAAGTTACTATCGGTATCGGAATGAGGCAATTCTTACACCAATCTAATACAAGAAAAAGAGAGTGGTCACATGTTCCTCTCCCGCCCAGAAGTGCCAAATTAGATGGCCATCGAAGAGTCAAAGAAAATACATATTGTCATTACGAAAGATGGACTGAGGGTTTCAAAAACAATATCATTATTCTTATATCAAACAACAAATTGCAAACAATTTACACTAGAAATACAATATTATTGCATTTCTAACAAATTATTTATTTTGTCAGGATAGGGTACTGTTGCATGTGGAGTTAGAAACGCTTTTTAATTTTCTATTACATTTTTAACAAAGTATTTATTTTGGGAGGAAAAACTATTATGGCATTTAGATTTACAAATTTTTTTTAATTTTTAAATTTGCAGTAACTCGAGATAATGTGTGTCCCATCGAAATAAAGCCACCGTAACTGTGTGCCGTAACTGGACACGAAACAAACAAATAAGAACGAAAATATATTAAGAAAGTCTGTATACAAATACATATTTACAAGGAGTAACTCATTCCTTTCCCCACCTGAGCAGGAGAAAAAGATGAACGTGTAAAAAAAAAAAGGGGGGGGACTGTCCCGCCGAAATAAAGCCACTGCCAATATTAGTATTTATTGTTAACAACCGACATTCGAGCTGCTGCAGTTCAACATGTTTATGACGTCAGGAAGTTGTCAAATACTTGTTCTGTGCCAGGCGAACTTTGTGCAAACAATAGAAGGTTGTATTTTATATTTCTCTTGCAGTATTGCAATGGTAAAGAAAACCCAGCTATTGGTGTTCTAAAAAAGACAGATAACAGCTTTTATGGAACAAGATCTTTCACATAGATCAATATCTAAGTAAATCAAACGATCTAAAACCACAATAGACAATTTTGTAAATAAGGGCAATGCGTACGAGTATATAAAAAAAGAGGTGTACATGCAGAAAAATGACTTCCAGGAAGGAAGGAGAAGTTTTGCGTCGTCTTTCACGAGGTGGCATTTCCCTAAAACAGTTGTCCAAAAAGAGAACATCCCTGTGACAAAATCAAACCCGTCACGAATTGAAAAACGTACAAGTATCTTGCGATATAAGAAAAGGAAACAGCCACTCATGTTGAATGCTATCCACATGCAAAGAAGTGTAGATTGGGCCAAATATCATCAAACCTGGAAGGACCATTGGCATCGTGTTATAGTCTCAGGTAAAAAAAAATAATTTGGATGAGCCAGGCGGCTTTTCTTTCTTTTTGTACGACATGAGGAAAAAAAAGGAAAATTTTCTCCAAAAGACAGCAAGGTGGAGGCTCATTAATGGCGCGGGGAGGCAGCTGCTATGGAGTTAAACATAACCTGGCTTTTCTCTCAGGCCGCATGAAGGCTACCGATTACCAAGAAATGCTAGAAAACCATTTACTGTCATTTGCAAAGAGAATTGGTGGACTAAGTTGGATTTTCCAGCAGGATAATTCCTCACTTCACGTTGCAAAATCGCCCTATGAATGGTTTTTGGATAATCGGGTGCATGTCATGGAATGGCATGACCTATCTTCCTGATCTCAATCGCCAAGAAAATGTGCGAGGTATCCTCAATAGCGCTGTATATGCCAATGGGCAGACAGTTTCAGTCAGTGGCAAAATTGAAGGTCGTCATCATTGGAGCGTGGGAGAATATTGATACTTCTGTCCTCATTAGTAAATGATGTGCCATATCGTATATTCCAAGTCATATGTAACCATGGCGGATATATTGTCTATTAACTGTAGTGGCTTTATTTCGGCAACACAGTTTTCCCCCCTCTTTTAAAAAAAAATCATTTTTTTCCTGCCCAGGAAAAGCAGAGATTGAGTTACTCCTTGTAAATATGTATTTGTATATAGACTTTCTTAATATATTTATTACGCTCTTATTGGTTTGTTTCGTGTCCAATTGCAGCACACAGTCAAGGTGGCTTTATTTCGGTGGGACACACCTTAAAATTACCTTTACAATAGGAATATTGAAATCCTTGACAACCTAAGTTGAAATTCTTACGAGCAAATTCTCTTAGGCTTATTTAATTCACTGGAACTTCATTAACTAGAAATAAAGCTTCCTTGCAGACAGCAAAATTATTCTTTGTATAGAGTTGATTTAAAATGCAATGTTTTGTACCAAGTTTTTATAAGTTTTCATTTTCTATTGAAATTATAACAGCTATAATATTTCGGATATCAATCGTACCCATATCTACATTTGGTATTCTTATTCGAACGGATTCTCCTACATTTGCACTTTGAAATTTTAAATTCGAAATCCGTGATATTTTTTTCTGCTTGCTTATTTAGTGACTGATTAGCAAATCGTCGAGCTTCTTGTCTATTTTTTATTAAGCATTTTATAACATTTTAACTTTTATATTTCGCCGTTATGAAAAACAAATTGCGACTTCTCAGTAAAGTACGGCAACATTTTTTATTACTGTACTTAAGCATTATGTTGAAATTATGAATGGAAATTGTAGCAAATAACGTAACTTTAACTTTATTATTTCGAATAGTGTGTTCAAAACATACAATGTAAGGAATGTTCAGAATATAATGATCAGATAGTTGCCCAAAGTTTTTACGGAACGTTTTTTGAAAGTATGAGAAATTAATAGTAACTAAATCCCCTTACTCTTGTCAACTTTCATCTGGGATGTTTCAAAATAGAAAAGTTGAATGTTTAAGAAATTATTCTTCAGCAAACACCAATCATTTTTTCACCAGGTATATTCCTGGATAATTTACAGTGACATAATGATAAAGGAAGTGTGAAATAGCTAATAAATATTTTATTTGAGCCTCCTTTTTCATACTGCGTTTTAAAACATAGACTATTAAATTGATAAAGATGAATATCGTCTTCACATCTCATAGTCTATTACATTTATATCTAAATTTTAAAGACTATCTCGAAGTTGATAGTCTTTAAAACACAGACAATGATATTCACAGCTAATTTATTGAAGCGTGAAAAGAAAATTCTCCGAACTGTCATTTATCTTAAGTTTAAGATGCAATGTACCATTTAAGATTGGAGATTTTGAAGCATGTAATGAATCATTGAAATGGATCCTAAATACTCCTTTCTTCACATGTTTCATTGTTACGAAATAGTAATGGAAGTTATTTAACATAATATACAAAATATACTATTTTTATTGCAATGAAACTTATTTTCTCGGTAATACTTAATAGAAAAAGGAAATCCATAATTAACGATTTGCTTAGAACAACAACGAACCCATTAAAGACCTAAAAGCAAAGCAATGGTGGAAACTTGGGCAACTTGAAAAGCAATGGGGAAAATGCGCGTGAGGCTGTACATAACTCTGTTAATGTTGATTTTTAGCTCCCTGTGCATGCCTGTTCATCTTCAGTACTAATTTATAGTGTTATTATTTATGCGTGATATTGTTTATGTGAATTAGAATAATAAACGATTCGTTAAAGTACATAAAATCAGAAGCCATTGCATGTCTGAATTAGGGAAGTCATGCAAAGATAAACCATGCAGAACTGAATTTGAATGCATGGAATTCAATTGTGAGTTATTAAAATGGCATAGAATATGTCGCCTAAGCGATCAGATAGCATTTTCCTTACATCTTACATTACCGTGCTTTCGGTAATGTAAGTTAAATTTGAGTCAGAACAATAACTATCGACTTATGTAGAACATTTTTTTTCACAAATACGTAAACATATCGAAGACAAATGAAAAACTCAAAAATATAATGAGAAAAGGACAAACCCGGGCAAGCGCGAGTATTACTCACACAGAGGGTTCCGTTTAATAAATTAGTGACTGTAATTTAACAATTTTTCATTTATTGCTTTTATACTACTACTGGGCATCGTATTACACAAATATGCCATTAAACGTTGTTATCTACGTTTTAAAAGCCGATAGCGCATATTGTCGCTACCGTTGTCTTTATGTATGACCAAACTGTCCATGTCTTTAAAGATTAAAAGTCCTTTCGGCCAGTGCCGGGAGGAAGAGGTAGCTTTCATATTCCTTATTTTAAAAAAGCCAACTTATATCATATTCACACACTAAGCTCAATTTACTGTAAACCGAATATAGGAGATTCAATACTAATTTTTATCAATATAATGAATGAGAATTTCTCGAAATTAGTCAGCTTTATCCAAACTGCTTTTATTTAAAGTAACTTATATTTGGTTGCCGGATTTAGCGATATATTGAAGCTCCTGCCATTTTAAGACAACATGGTGCATGAGGCTAACCAGTGAACTTGGTCGAGACCTTAGTAATTGCTGTGCACGTGCTCACTCACATCGGAATCGGTTGATATATACGAGTGCTGTCGCATGCAAAAAATCAGATTTTTCAAAATGTCACCCACAATAGAAATTGAAACTGCTATATCTGAGCCATTTTTTAAGGTAAAGACAAACAAAAAATGCTCCTGAATTCTTATATCAAGGTCAAATACTTAAGAAAGAAACCTTTTTCAATTTCTAATTTTTTTGCACCTCACTTTAAATATATGTATTTTTTGTTTAATTTAATGGCCGCCATTTTCAAACAAGATGGCTGATGAATCTGGCCAGCGAACTTGGTCGAGGTATTGATATATACTATCCACATGCCTTCTTACATCGAAAAATGCGAATACGTGTGTTATCGCGTGACAAATACAAGATCGTTTCAAAATGTTAGCCATGCTAGAAATTCAAAGTGCTATAATTCAACCATTTTTTAAGATATAAACAAAAGAACAAATTTTCAGAAACAAAAACTGCTCCGGAATCTTTGTATCAAGGCCAAACACATAAAAAAATCTTTTTCATTTTCCAATTTTTTAATACCTCATTTTAAATTTTAAATTTAATTTTTTTTAAATGGCCGCCATTTTGAAACAAGATGGCGGATGAAGCTGGCCAACGAACTCGGTCGAGAGATTGGTATGTACTATGTACAGACCAAGTTACATCCGGTTCATAAATACGCCTGTTATCGCGTGGCAAAAATCAGGTCGTTTTAAAATGTCAGCCACAATAGAAATTCAAAATGCTATTACTCAGTCATTTCTTAAGATAAAGACGAAACAAAAACTGTTCCGGAATCTTTGTATTAAGGTCAAACACATACGAAAAAAATCTTTTTCATTTTCTGATTTTTTGGTATCTCATTTTAATTTTTTTATTTTAAATTTTTTTTAAATGGCCGCCATTTTGAAACAAGATGGCGGATGAAGCTGGCCAACGAAATCGGTCGAGATATTTGTAGGTACTATGTACACACCAAGGTACATCCAAATCGGTTCATAAATACGCCTGTTATTACGTGACAAATATCAGGTCGTTTCAAAATGTCAGCCACGCTAGAAATTCAAAATGCTATAACTCAGCCATTTCTTAAGATATAGACGAAACAAAAACTGCTCCCGAATTTTTTTATCAAGGTCAAACACATAAGAATCAATTTTTTTTTCAATTTTAAATTTTTTGGTACCACATTTCAAATTTAAATTTTTCTTAAAAATTTAAATGGCCGCCATTTTTAAACAAGATGGCGGATGAAGCTGGCCAACAAACCCGGTCGAGACATTGGTATGTACTATGTACACACCGAATTACATCGAAATCGGTTCATAAATACGCCTTTTATCGCGTGACAAAATTCAGGACGTTTCAAAATGTCAGCCACGCTAGAAATTCAAAATGCTATAACTCAGCCATTTTTAAGATATAGACGAAACAAAATCTGCTCCGGAATCTTTGTATAAAGGTCAAATACATAAGAAAAAAATATTTTTCCATTTTTAATTTTTTGGTACCACATTTCAAATTTTAAATTTTTTTAAAAATTTTAAATGGCCGCCATTTTGAAACAAAACGGCGGATGAAGCTGGCCAACGAACTCGGTCGAGACATTGGTATGTACTATGTACACACCGAATTACATCGAAATTGGTTCATAATAACGAGAGTTACAGTGTGACATAGGTCAGATATATATATATAGATATATATATCAGTGACCTCTCACTTATACGACTTTCAACGGACCGTAGAAAAAAGTCGTATAACTGAGAGAGTCGTATAAGTGAGAGACCGCCTTATAATACAAGTTTCAAACTTTATAAGCATTAATTATTTTACCTATACTAAAAATGATAAGTTTTGAGTACTAAGAACATATTTTAACAAAATTTGTAAAATGTATTGAAAAATTAAACATAAAATATGTTTAGAAAGTTCACAAAATTGTTCATTTACCACTATGTTTATTTTAAAAATTTACAGATCAGATTTTCTCAAAAAATGAAGGGATATTAGTTTGTTTCTGTCGTAGATGGAAATAGAAAATGTCTTTCTCTAAGTCTAATAACGCTTTTAAGCTAGTTTGGGAATAATCATTTTGATGGACATAATTCTTTAATTTATTTAAAGCGGTACTTGCTTTCGAAAAATTTACAACTGCAGGAACATTGCTCTCATCTTGGTCATCCTCCTTGCTCACGTCTTCATTATTAATATCCTCAAAGATTTCTTCAGCAGTTCTCAGTTCTGACAGAAGACGTTTATGATCACATTCTACATAATCTTTGAAATTAATACCTTCGTCCATAAACATTTTATTCGAGTCTTCGTTATTAATGGATTCCATACGCTCTCAATATCAGGTTCATTCGGTGAACTAGCAGTTTGGTCTTGTGGGAAAACTGAATTTCCTAAAACAAATTTTAAAATTTAATTTGCTGCAGAAACGGCAGATCTTTTACAGCGGGATGTGATGGACATTGATCCATTAGAAGTAAAACCTTTCTTTGTTGTTTTTGAAATTTATCATCCATCTCTTTTAAAAAATCAATGGAAATCTCCGATGTCATCCATGCTTTTTTAAAATTTCTGTAGCCACATGGGAATTATTGAAGTGAAAACTTCTTTAGGCGCGTTGAGCTTTTTTTGAGATGGAGAAAAACCACTGATTTGGAGACACTGTTACGTAACCGACATGCTAGTATTTAGGTACATAGACACTAGCGCGCAAAGCGGTGAATGACAGGAACTTTTACCTCTTCAGCTCAATCCGCAAAAGAAGAACGAAGCCAAAACTCACTTTTTCTCCTGGCGTTCACAAAGGAGCACACACAAAATTTACATTTTCGTTGCAGTACGCTGTTGTGTTTATTGTTAAAGACAAATACTTGACACTTTCAGTATTGAAGTGAAAGCTTATTTGGGAGCGTTTGGCACTTTTTGAGGTGGGAAAAACCATTCAACTCGTGATACTGTTATTGTAACCGACACCTCTGTATGTAAGTATGTACATGTTTTGTGCATAGTTCGGTATGAGGAGGGCGGGCAATTAATTGTTATTGATTGCTTAATCAATAGCAACAATTTACAGGCAAGCGCGCCGCATGCTTGCCTGTGCGCTATTGGTTCCCGAAATACACGTACAAGAGTTAGAAAAAGGAAATCTCATCAAAAACATCTCATGTAAATATAGCCAAGTCTCATGACTCTTGCTAAAATAAAACTACCTTGCTCTAGCAAAATAAAATTATCTTTATTCAACAGTTGTTATTTATGTCAATAGTTGGCGGCAAAAGTGAACTATTCGATCAAATATCGGGTAAGTTTAGCAGAAAAACTCTCTTGTTTTTAAAATTCGTGTTATTTTTGCGTTATGGTGTATGCCATAGCATCAAACTATAGCGATATTTCTAATAATATGGTAGTGGTTTTTAATATAGCAAATGCATAAGCGCAATTATTTATCAAGAAATGTTAACATACTTGCAGAATTATTTGACTTGCAGAAATATTTAAATTCACCAAAACAACATTTGGTAAAACAAATTATTATTTTGTTTTTTATTCTAAAGATGCTTCTGCATTACTTGAAGATAAAATTGGTAAGATATTTGAAGATTTGCCAATGATTTTGACTGGGGATTTCAGCATAAATTTTGCGGATGATAAAAATCTACCACTAATTGAATTTTTACATAGCGAATTCCATTTAACGATGACGAATGATCGCAATCTTAGCACAACGATATATAAAAGTACAACTGATGCAGTCTTTATAAGATATTTAAGTGGATTCGAATCACAATTGTTTGTTTCCTATTTTAGTTGCCATAAACCTATCGTATCAGTTCTGGAATATAATGATAATAATGATGATGATAATGATGATGATGGAAGAGTTGTTGAAATTGTGGATGAAAATTCATGAGATTCATTGATATTCATTTCAAAGAATACCAATTAATTAATTTTCATATATGATGTTTTTGTAAATTCACGTATTAAGCAATATGCAATTTTTGTATGTAAAATTATATGCATTATTTTTCATGTACAATGGCGCATTAAATGAAAATTGTAATATAATTTTGGTAGTAATAGTTTATAATAATGAATAAAAATAAAACACTATATTTAAAAGTATTTCCTGCACAATAAAACATTTCCTGACGATTAAAAAAACACACACGTAATTGTTGAAATTTTCACTTTTTTTGGCACTCCCGGAGTGCCACTGATTTCTTTTTATTCTTAAAGTATCGAGATTTTCTTGATTTTCCTATTACTAAAGGTTCTATTTTTTCTGAACCATCACTATTTGTGCAAAAAAGGCTAGTTAATCTTTCTTTACTTTTTCTGCCCCCCTGACATGGTTATTCTTTGTATGATAATGTCTTATCTGGCATCAGCTTGAAAAACAGTCCGTTTCATCACAGTTAAAAATATCTTTAGATCCGTTAATCCTTAATTAACATAAGTAGATTTTGCAACCATTGTCTAACATCATTTCCATTAACACATGCGCTTTCTCCTGTGATGCGGCGATGCAAAAGTCGATGTCTTTTTTTAGCTTCTCGAATCACCACAAGACGCTGAAAAATTCTCGATTCCATACTTCTCAGTAAAAGTGCGAGCCTTTTCTTTTAAAATCACACCATCTATCGGTAAATTTGAAGCTCGCATTTGGTTAAACCTCGCGATTAATGCTGATGTCAATTTTTTAAATCTGCCACATTGTATCCTGGATCTCTTTGAATCGACATTTTTAGATGCATTTATAATGAAATTTTTATTTTTCAGAATTTCTTTTAGTGTCGATTCTGGCAGATTGAAGAGAGCAGCTAATGCCTTCTTTGATTGTAGTAAATTTTTATCATATTCCTTAATGGTTTCAACTTTGAATTGTATGCTTAATGCTTTACGTTTTGACATTTTCAGTTTAGGTATCGACATGCAGCAAACTGAAAAAATTGCAGCGAAATGAATAACCTTTCACGCGTCTAGTACGGAAGCTTGTAGCTATTTGCGACGTAGGGGAGAGGGGGGCACATGTGAACATTCCATATTTCACTCAGTTAATTTGAAATAAAAAAATTCAAAAAATTACCAATTGATGGTAGTACTAGTACCATCTTTTGGCTGAATTTTCAGAACGATAGGCCATTTTGATTTCTGGTAGTTGTAATTTGTTTGTTTTAGAACGTGTGAAGTAAAAAAATCTTCTAAGTTATTGAAGTAAAAATTCATTCAAGACATTTCTTAAAGAAGAATATCAGCATTGCATTCCATAGTGCATTAATTGGGTAAGTTTACAAACAGTTTTGTTTCCTTATTTCAATTAAAAATATATTTTTTTTATAAGTTAGGCTGAAGTTGGTAGATGGGGCACTTGTGAACAGAACATATGGGGGCAGATGTGAACAGTTCACAAGTGTATTTTTTAAGTCTGTGAATGCAATTTTTTTTTAGTTTAAAATTTAATTACCTTTGTCAAAAATTGAGCTCTATGTTAAATGTTTTTAGGATTGCTTCGCAGTTTTAATTTACTGGAAGTTAGATAACAATTAAAAGTGACTCAAAAGGAGTAGGCATATTAGTGTACAATTTTACGAATAACTTCTTGCATCTATGGTGAAACATTTATTGATTGATTCACACAACTAGAAAGAGGGCATCTAATTAGTTTATATCACAGTTTTATTCACAAAAAAATATTTTTATCATATTTATGCTTGTGTTCACATGTGCCCCAGCTATATTCACAACTACCCTTCCACCGGGGCACATGTGAACAAATTTAGACAATTTTTTGAATGATGATATTAGTTAGAAATTCTTGATAAATGCATCCAAAAATTTCACCAAAAGAACAAACAAATTGTAAATATTCATATAAATCCTTTTTTGGTTCAATAGCTCATAACAATTTTGAGAAATAGTCAAAAATGTAAAAATTGTTCACATGTGCCCCCCTCTCTCCTACGCGTTTTTTCCCCTTCGTTGTGCGGGCTGTACGCGCATAGGTCTTTTGGCTTGATAATAGCTTGGGATGTGCTTCCGATATGTTCTCGCTTTAGAATTTTTTTTAGTGATGTTCAAGAACTGCCATTTTCAATTTGTTAAGTTTAAAATAAAAGTTTATTTTTCTTAAAACAACCTCATTCCTAAAAGACGACGCATTCCTTAAAGCTGTTAAAATTTTCCAGGAAAATGCATTTTGCAAAAACCCTGATTTCTCCACCAGTGCCATACAGAGACGTGATCTGCAGGTAGTCATTTGGCTTTTGTTAAATGGCAGACACAAGAGAATTCCATACAATCACCCTCCCGCCATAGATTTCATCGTTAATAACAAACGAAGGTAGATAAGAAATGTTATTCATTATTCATAAACACTTTAACAATAATGAAAGGATAAATGTAAGAAAACGTGAATGATTTGTACTTTAAAGATTATAAAAATTAATTCTAGAGTAAGAAATGTAAAATCGCCTGAACCGTTGAAAGCGTCGTATAAGTGAGAGAAGCAGTCGTATAACTGAGAGAAGTTTAGCATTATTTCCCATAAAGCGTGGACGGGACCGAGAGAATTCGGCGTATAACTGAGAGAGTCGTATAACTGAGAGTCGCATAAGTGAGAGGTCACTGTATATCAATTTTGAACGGAGGGTGGTTTCGGGGTCTGGGGGTCATGATCGATGAAAATATACCAAAATTTTTTGAAATCGCTTTCCTCCGAACGGCTGCAATAGGTAGCTTTTTGTAATGAAAGCTACCTAATATCTCGGCTAATTACCGATTTTTTTTTTAAACTCAATATCAATAATTCTTTTATGCTTCCACGATGTTAGGCACTTTGAGAGTCCCCAAATCCCTTGCTGTGTACCCGCAAAGTGAAATTTGTGTGTAACGAATAAATACGATTTTCTCAAGCACTATGTGTCCAACTGTAATCGCTATAGTTTTCCTGCAAGTATTAAATAAGATTCTACTACCAGCATTGTTACATAATTTTAGTTTCAGTAGATTCGAAAATAAATGGTGATTAGGGGACATATTTTTGCATTAAATTTTTGCAATAACTCTGAAAATATAATACCTAAAATTAAAACAAATGCATTTTTAAATTCTGCGTTATTAGAGATTTCACGCGATATCCCACAAGATATATATACACATGTCTTTATTTTCAGATAACTTAATTAGCCTCTCTATATTTTGCCTAAATATATTTGTGAATTATTAATAATCCATAAACAAGTGAGTCAATTCTTTTATTACTTATGCCAAATTTGAACTTTCCATGTTCCATAGTTCACGAAAAAGGGTTATGACAGACGGCCTGACAGTCAATCAGGCAAACACACGAGGTAACGTATAATGATTCCGTTTTTACATTTTAAGAATGGAATCCAAAAATATTTGATAAACAAAGAAGTTATTAGCATTGTAACATGTCGGTTGAGTTTACTGAATTATACCTTTCTGTAATTTTGACTAGAAATGTTTTCAAGAAAACTAAGATTGCTTATTATGCTTAAAAATAGAGAATTATAAGCTATGCTTTCTGTGTTTCTTTAGTTAATTTATCCTCATGTACGCACTCACACACTATTATGCGTGGAGAAATGTAAGTGTGAAGAAATTGATCAATTTTAGCACATTATGTTTCTACTAAAATACCATTTATGAATGCAATGGTAATAAGACGTTTTAAATTATACATTTACATAAGTCTATTAAAGATCTAATGTGAGCTGAATTGATATATAAATAAAAATTTGTTACATTTATTACAGAGTGTTTGCTATAGAATAACAGCTTCTTCATAAATATATCAAGTCTAAAATCCAAGCAAAATGTTAAATGTTACTAATTTATATTTTCAAGATTTTTTTTTTCAAATAATTATAATATTTTAAAAATTCAGAATACATCTAATCAAATGAAGTTAAACTTTCATTTATGTTATTTATAATTTTGTCTTTCAACACATACCTCCCACAAGAAAACTTTCTCAATGTTTTAAATAGATCCTATATTTTGAAGAAAAATAAATATATTTAATGATCTTATTACACCAGTTTAAATGCGTATGTTTTTTAAAAGTTTAACTTTTAAACACGATTAACTGAGAAAAGCAGGTTAAAGAACCATATCTATACAGTAAATGTTTTGAAATAAAGCATGATTTTGATTTTCACAACAGCATTCATGTATCATTTTTAAAGCAATGGAAATCTTTTATAGAGCGATGTGAATGACAGAATAATTTTTCGTTGAAATGGGGAATGGATATTAACATGATTAACTATTTGATAGATATACAGAAATGTTTAATATAAGAAGTAGTTTGAGTATGGATATCAAAACAAATATATGTTTGCTATAATAAATATTTTCCTGTAAAATAGAAGAATATCTTTTACAATTTTCTATTTAGAATTTCAGTAAATAATATTAATGATTTACTTTCTGGAAATTTCAGAGCAGTTTTGTTTCAATAAATTTTCCTTTTGAAAAGCATCTTTTGACATAATCATTCTAAAAAGATATTATTGTACAATAATTGAAAAATAAAAGAATAAAAATAAAGGGAAACTGAGTTTTAAAGTTTAGCATTTTTGATAGCAATTAGAGGTATACGCATGTAAGGTTTCTTTTTAAATATTTTCTAACGAATATATTGCTTATATTTACAAAGCACTAAGTTTCTTATTGCGTTTGTAATTAAAGCCTTATTGACAAAAATGGATTAAAACTATTTTTTATATTTACATTTATTAAGAAAATTTATTTCATTATTGAATAATAAAATCAGTATCATAATGTCTTTTAGCAATACACGATTTTATTTCCAGAAAGTAACTTTACAATAATATATATAAGAAATAAGTTGCATTTTCAATTAAATATGGAGAGGTGTTTGATATTTAATTGTGGCTATATTTAATCTATATTATATTATCTATGTGGTGTATATTTAAGTAATGAGACAGATCTTTAATCTTAAGATGATATCGTTAAAAACATTTACAAGGAGAGAATACATAATAAATCTTTTGACATTAAGTAATTTTTTTACAATGACATTATGCAACTATTGAAGTAATTATGTTTGTCAAAAAATGGAGAGAAAATATAATAAATGAAAAAAGTTACTCTTTGAAGTATGCAATAGTGAGTTCAGGCTTGAAAAAATAAACTGTATTCAGGTTTAACATGTTTTATTAACATGAAATTTCAGAAGACGTTGTTATGTTATATTTGGCCGAGCATAAAAAAAAAGGAGAAATATTTCAAATATTAATATCTTGAAAAGTTGTAAGAATTTGAGCACTTCATATGAATATCATTTCTATCATTTCCAAAAAAAATTAAAAATTCGCTAATTTCATGAAACTATAGCTTATTGAAAAAATGCATGGGTCAGCCTGTCGCCATTGCAGAAGGTTTCTATCAGATGATTCCGATAAAATTTAACTGCCAAATCATTATGTACTGCTGATATACAAAAACACACAATCCTGAAACTTAATCGAGCTTTTCCTGCACTGGTGAAGTGGAGGGTACAAAGCAGATACCGGGTGTCTCAAAAATGACCGATGATTTTAAAATTCAATAACTTGCAAACAGTGACACATATTAAAAAAATGTTGCAGGAGGGTTATGTATGATGTCAGGGTTTTTTTTCTTTTTACTGTGATTCTTTATTTTAGTTCGAATTTCAAACAATATATGGCGCTGAGAACAATAGATACTCTGTCCAGACCCGATTTTTGGTATTTCAGGATCCATTCTATACATTTTAATCTCCTTTATTTGCATGGGAGAAAAGAGTGGCCGAAAAATTGAGCCCGCATTTACCAGTTATTGCTTTCAGCGCCATCTATCGATGCTATTTGTAACTAAAACTTAGATTCGCAGCGTACAAACTCCAGACATCTTACATACCACGCCTGCAAAAATATTTTTAATATCTGTCACCGTTTGCAATGTTATTGAATTTTAAAATCATCGGTCATTTTTGGGATACCCTGTAAGTAGGAATAACACAACACTGAAGATAAACCACGCCCTCCACTTGCGGAGAAACGAAACGCTCTGGGATGAAGAAACCACGATCGCTCAAAAAGCCGTAGCAAGATCTGGAAATAGAGAAAGGACCAGGCTTATAGAAAAATAATTAAATTTAAATATGAGAAATGGTTACAACTTGCTGGATTAGACATCTAAAACTCCAAATATGCCGTTTAAATTCTGTGTTTCGCAAAAGTTTAAAGGCGTATTGGTACAAGTTTACAGATAATGACGAAATATATTTTTCATGGATCATTTTTTACATACGACCAGGTCTTTAAATTTGACACTAATAATCTTCTTATACATCTCGTAAAATTTGCCATCCAAATGAAAAAGATTCCTCAATCAATAGATAGCTCGATCAACTACGATTTAATCTGCCGAAAACATAGAACTTAATAAGAAAGATGTAATAACAATGTTCCAAATTTTTGAATTCAATTTTTCGCCTAAGTAATTAAAATTCAATGATCTAATGTACACTATATGGGCATTTCAATTAAAAATATAACCAACAACAAAATTTCGAATTGAGTAATTTTTCACGCACAACGACACGCATTAATTCGGCAAGTCATTGTGTTCAAATATATCAAACAAGAACCACTTTTGTACGCGAGATAAATTAAAAAATACTTTTAAGATAATTCAGATTATTTCTAAGTTAGAAATAATGATAATTTTTGAGCATGAGGTCAAAAAGTTCATTCAAATTTGGAATGAAACTGCACAGCCGAAGGCCATTTTTGAAATTTTCATAAGAATAGAATATTTTTGGCAAACACGTAATTTTCAAATAGTAATATTTTTTTTCCAATTCTTTACAGTTTCATAAGAAAAGTCGTTGATCTTTTTTTAAAAACATTTCTTTCAACATTGATCGTTTTCTCAAAACTAACTCGAGAACTCGGCTAGCTACATTATCCAAATTTCGTAAAAATTTCGATTTTCAGATTTTTATCTTATTACATACAATGTAATTTCAACTACGTCCTGACAATTTTTCATACTGATACTGCATATAGAATCACAGTTACGGCAGATTAATAAATATCTAATATCATATTCTCCGTTTAAAAAGATCTTTCAACTAATTTATCTATAATTTTTTCAGATTTTCCATGTCTTCGAAAGACTGAGGGTTTGCTAGATATGAATGAAAGGTATTGAATTTTGTTCTAGTTGAATATTAAAATAATATATATGAGAGATTTAAGAACCGGATATTTTGATAACTTTTATTTTTTAAAAATTATATGCGCAAAAACTATTCATTTACTCTTTTTTCTCAAATTACATTCAGTAACAGTTTTTGTTCTCTAAATTCATTGCCATTAAAAGAAATCGGATAATTAAATATGTTCAAAATGTATTTATTGACCTGTAACAAAAAAATCAAATGAAAAAATAAAATAATGAAATAATAGTAGGATTTTAAATTATGTGCTCAAAATTGAAAAATTTTAAAATTTTGTGAAAATTTTTAATTTTTTAATATTTTATTTTGATTAAAATATTTGTAATTAGCATTTACATAATAATATCTAAAAAAGTTTTTATTTTAAAGTTGATAATATTTGGGGTTTTTTTTGTGTGTGTTTGTGTGTGTAGTGTCTCCATTAAATTTACAATAAAATCTATATAATGTTTTTGCATTGAAACTTCACAAATTTTAGTTGTGTATACAAAACATTAAAAACTTCCGTGGTATTTCATTTTTTCACAGACTTTTCTTTAAAGTTCAGTATTCTCAAAAGATCTAATTTCAGCTGGGGTACGATAAGCTCTTTGGATTTCATTGACATAAGGTAATCTGCTGCGTTTCAATAGTGAGATCTTTATTCAGTCTTATTTGTATACTGATTTCATGGAGATGGTACGTTGTCTTTTTAATAAAGCAAAATTGTATCATAGGATTATTTTGAATATACAGTCATCTCCCTGTAGTAATTCTTTATACACGTTATACACATTATGGGAAAGAAAATCATTTTGAAATATCAGAATTATGATTAATAACATTTTATAAAATAAAAGTGGTATAATATTAGAACAGTATACTTAAAAAAAAATCGAGTCCCATTTTTGATGGCAAAGTGAGTGCCCTTTCCTTCAGTAACTCACCGCTAATGGGTAAATTAGAAGCTGTCTTTTCTCTGAACCACTGGATTAAAGTGGTTTCTAAAATCTCAAATTTCTCATGCTGAGTTCTTGATCGTTTCTTCACTTCATTGTTCTCATTTTTTGATCTATTCCTTGTTCATTAAAATCCGTCTGAGCGTTGATTTTGGGAAATCGAATTTTCGAACTAAATTTATTTTTGACAGTTTAGGATAACTTTTGCTGCTTGTATAACTTCCGTTTTGAACGAAATTTTTAATTTACTTTGCTCATTTTTATTGAAAAAAAATCCAGATGCTATCATAAAGACAACGGGGAAAAGGACGTCATCAAGCACGTGGCTTGATAAAAATAAAAGAGAAAGAAAAGAATGAACCATTAGAACGGAGGGGGTGAAAATTTGAAATGTAATATCCTCACCGCCCTCTCAGGCGCTTTGCGGGTAGTTCTTTTGACCTTGACACATGCATAAAATTCTTTATAGATTATAAAAAAAGTTTCGCACTTAGCTCAGAGTTTGTGAATTGATCTGTTATTCCCGCATATAACTGAGAGAGACAATTCAAAGTGTCGCTTATAAGTGAGAGAGCCACAGCATTATTTTCCTATCCCTCGTGGCGAGGCTTTACGAAATTCGCATAAAACAGAGAGGCGCGTATAACTAAGAGTCGCTTAAGTGAGAGATGACTGTATTTCCATAGCATAGTGAAGTGTCACATGTTCTGAATATACTTAAGATAAATATGAAACTGAAAATGTCTGAAAAAGATAACGTAGTCGTAACCTAAAAACATTTTCTACTCTACACGTTGAATCTTTTAAAATTGTGTAAATGAAAATGAAAATACATTTTATTAACTCGAATTTTAATAAATATGAAAACAAATATTTTCATTTATTGAAATGTAATTACCTTTTTATACAACAAAGTTAGAACAAAATTCAAATTGTTAGAAACATTTGAAAGCATTTTTTACTTTTAAATTTTTAAATAATTGTAACATTTAACGAACATGTGGTACAAAATTCCAAACTATTTAGTAGCATAAAGAAAAACTAGTATGTTGTGGCCATCACAAAACTTTCTTCTATATAAATCACTTCAATTAAATCATTTAAATAGCACAAGAAATAACAACGATTTAGCACCAATTCATATCAAAGTATATCTGAATTTGAAGTTGGATGAAAATTCGCGCATTAGTTCTTGAGATAGAGCTATAGCGGAAATTCTGAAAAAATGTAGCATAGCAGCGCCACCTGTTGAGCGATTTACACCAAAAGTAAACAGCACTAAACGATATCAAGGTATACCTGAATCTGAAGTTTGTTGAAAATCCAAGCATTAGTTCTTGAGATAAAGCTGTTGCGGAAATCGCAAAAAATACAGCATAGCAGCACCACCTGTTGAGCGATTTACACCAAAAATTAAACAGCACATTTATACATCAATTCATGTCAAGGACTAACTAAATCTGAAGTTTGATGAAAATCCGTGCAATAGTTCTTCCGATACAGCTCTTGTGGAAATCGTGAAAAATGCAGCACAGAAGCGCCACCTGTTGAGTGATTTACACTAAAAATTAAACAGCAATAATTATACATCAATTCATGTCAAGGACTAACTAAATCTGAAGTTTGATGAAAATCCGTGCAATAGTTTTTGAGATACACCTCTTGTGAAAATCGTGAAAAATGCAGCACAGCAGCGCCACCTGTTGGGCGATTTGCACCAAAAATTAAGCAGCACTAATTTATATCAGGGACTAACTGAATCTGAAGTTTGATGAAAATTCGTGCATTTTTTCTTCAGTTAGAGCTATTGCGATAATCATGAACAATGCAGCATACCAGCGCCACCTGTTGGGCGATTTTCACAAAAAAGTAATCAGCACCAAACTATATCCTGGACTAACTGAATCTGAAGTTTTATGAAAATCCGTGCAGTAGTTCTTGAGATACAGCTATTGCAGAAATCGTTAAAAATGCCGCATTGCAGCGCCACCTGTTGGGCGATTTTCACCAAAAACTAATCATTTCCAGTTTATATCAAGGTCTAACTAAATATGAAGTTTTGTGAAATTTCGTCCATTAGTTCTTGAGATAGAGCGCCCACAAAATTTGTGTCACATACAGACGGACAGACAGACAGACAGACTCACAGACAGACATTTTGTAAAAACATGTTTTTTGGAATCTCTGACTCATAAAACGTGTAAATCCGTCGAAAACTGGAATTCGAAAATTTTCATGAAACCAATACTTTCTTCTTGTAAAGATAGAAGAAAGTAATAAGTAGAAATACATATACGCAATTAATAAATAAAACAGAAATTCGTGTACTGACAAAGAACACGAGGTTAGTAAAGTTATGAGTAAAAAAATTAATATAGTTGAATCACCCGTTATTGTCTAAAGTTAGTTTGATTTCGAAAAAGTTATATTTCCATTTCTTGTCCGTTTGTGAGAGTTTTTAAATCAAAACTACTCTTGAATATGAATTTTATTTGTTAACATATATCAGCATTAAATAGAAAATCAATTACTAATAACTTAAAAAAAGTAATTTATAGTGGACTAAAAGATGTATTTAAAATTGAATACGACTAAAATAATTTAAATAATTAGAATCATTTATTTTCCTGTTCCTTTTATAAAACGAGAGTTTAATTATTCTTTAAATTTAGCTTATTGCACTATTATTACCCCAAAAATTTCCTCTATCAGTTTCATATCACTCTCTATACTCTAACACGCATATTTATACATATCTTAATTACTAAATGTCAGAACCATCTCAGAAAAAATGTTACATGAATATATGTAAAGAGTGCTATTGAATAGATCTTTGAATAATAAATATTTATTCAATAAATATAAACAATAACCTTACAAACTTATAACGTAATAAAATGGCTAAGTTATTTGTAAAGAAAAATAACTACGACATAAAAGCGGTGAATATGTAAAACTGAAATGTTATTGTATTTTTATACAACAATTTAGCGAATGAATTATACATAAAATATACTTAAAAACAAATTTTCCCGTCTCATTGAATATTTCGCGGCGGATAAACATTTTCAATGTTTGTCACAAGAAACCAGTTTATCATAAATGTATATTTATCATATGCATGAATCTAGAATTCAAATTTGTAATGTGAAAACAGGATCTTGAAAATTTGAGTAGAAATGTAAAATGTCTTTGTTAAAATAAATAGTTTCACTTAATCCTGAATGTTTTCCATATTTAAAATTAATAAAACAGACAAGCAGTGTTCCATTTTGTTTTAGATTTTATTCTTTGAATAATTTGTATTCGTGAAAAGTACTTCATAAGTTATATGTCCTTCTCATGAGTATTAATTATATTAAAATTACTAAAGATGTAAAGATTACCTGTAGATAATTATGCGAATAAGTCTATAAAGATAATACTATTTTTAAATTTATTTTTCTACTTTCTGATTTTAATCTGAAAAATTTCTTCCGCATATCAAAATCTAAAGACATCATTTCGAAATAAATCTATTTAACATCAATCCTGCAAGAATGTATCGGTCAAGTGCGAGTATTACTTGCGTACAGAGGTTTCCGTACAATAAATATATTAATTAATAACTGTAATATTTAAAAAAAATTGTTCCTTAAAAAAACAAAAAAAAACAATACAACGTACCGTCCGTGTCATTAATGTTTAATATCTCGCCTAATTACCTACAATTTCTTTGGAAAATCATTATCAATATTTCATTCATATATCCGCGACAATATGTATGATGTTTTTTGTTATGTTTAGGTTTAAATGAGTAAAATAAATTATACTGACAATATCTGCATGGTTTTTAAGAACAATTTCACGCTTTTCTTATTGTCGCAAACAGGAAGTTTAGACAGATGCTGGTTAACTAAACTAAACTGAAAAAACAAAGCATAAAAAAGCGTCGCAGACTATAATTTTATCTATATGCAGTTTTTACTTATATCCAAATAACATTTGTGGAATACTTAAAACATTTGTTTAATTTTTAATTGGCAACATATGTTATCTATACTAATATTTTAAAGAAGTAAAAATTGTTTGTTTGTTAGAGGTAATTTCTGAAGCTACCGAACCGATTTCAAAAGTAATTGTATCAAAATGATGGTGTTAGTCCAACTTAGAACATAGGCTATATTTTATGTCGGTGCCACTAACCCAAAGTGGGTGCAGGAGCAAAAAACGTTCTAAAAATGCGATTTTTGTGCTGCTGAAGGGCCTAGAAATATGAAATTTGGAATATTAGTTACTTATAAGATATAAATGATGTCTAAGAACAGTTCTTAAACAATTCGAAATTTAAAAGGGGAGAAAAGGCACAAAAAGCGTTCTAAAAAACGTTCTAAATGATGGTTTCTACACAATTTCAGGAAATACCAAACCGATTTAAAAAAATAATGGTGTCAAAATAATGGTGACAACGCTTGCTCTAGGATAGGCTATATTTGATGTCGGTGCCACTACCGCAAAGGGGGTGCAGGAGCAAAAAACGTTTCAAAAATGCGATTTATGCGTTACTGAAGTGCCTAGAAAAATGAAAATTGAAATATTAGCTACTTATTAGATATAAAGTATTTCTAAGAACAGTTCTTAAACAATTCGAAATTTAAAAGGTCTGAAAATGCGCTAAAAGCATTCTAAAAAACGTTCTAAATGGTGATTTCTGCACAATCTCAGGTAATACCAAACCGATTTAAAACATAATGGTGTCAAAATGATGGTGACAACCCTCGCTCCAATATAGTCTATGTTTTATGTCGATGCCACTACCCCAAAGGGGGTTCAGGAGAAAAAAAACTTCTAAAAATACGATTTTTGCGCTACTGAAGGGCCTAGAAATATGAAATTTGGAATATTAGTTACTTATAAGATAAAGAACAGTTTTTAAACAATTCGAAATTGAAAAGGGGTGAAAATGCACAAAAAGCGTTCTACAAAACGATCTAAATGCTGGTTTCTACACAATCTCAAGAAATGCCAAACCGATTTAAAAATAATGGCGTCACAATGATGGTGACAACACTTGCTCCAACATAGGCTGTGTTTTATGTCGGTGCCACTACCCCAAAGGGGGTGCAGGAGAAAAAAACATTCTAAATTGCGGTTTTTGCGTTACGGAAGGGCCTAGAATAATGAAATTTAGAATGGTAGTTAGTTATAAGATATCAATGATCTCTAAGGACATTTCCTAAAAAAATCGAAATTTAAAAGGGGGTCAAAATGCGCAAAAAGCGCTATAAAAAACTTTCTAAATTGCGATTTCTATGCAATCTCAGGAAGTACTGAACCGATTACAAATATAATGGTGTAAAAACGATGGTGACAGCTTTTGCTCCAAGATGGGTTATATTTTATATCTGTTTCCACTACTCCAGAGGAGATGCAGGAGCAAAAAACGTTCTAAAAATGCGATTTTTGAATTATGGAAGGACCTAGACTCATGAAATTTTGCATGGTATATATTTATTAGATATAAATACGATCTCTAAGAACATTTCTTTAAAAATTTGAAATCTAAAAGGGGTGAAAATGCGCGAAAAGCGTTCTAAAAACGTTCTAAATGCCGATTTGTCAGCAATATCTCAGGAAGAATCAAACTGGTTTCAAAAGTATTGGTAGGAAATTGATGCTGACAGCCCCTGCTGTAACATAGGCGCTATTTCATGTCGGTATCACTATCAATTAGAGGTTGAAAGAGCAAAGAAAACGTTCTAAATTTCGATTTTTGTGATCGGTAGGGGCTAGCAACTTGAAATTAGGCAAGGTACATATTTATTAGATATAAGTGATCTTTAAGAACAGTTTCGAAAAAAATTGGAAATTTAAAAAGGGATGAAAATGCGCGAAAAACGTTCTAAATTGCGATTTCCACTCAATCTCTGGAAATACCAAAGCTATTTTAATAGTAATGGTTGCAAATCAATGGTGACAGTCCCTGCTCCAACATAGGCTATATTGTACGTTGCTGTCACTACCATCTGGGTGTCGCAAAAGCAAAATATATTCTAATTTGCGTTTTTTGCACAACTGAGGGGTCTAACACTTTGAAATATGGCATGGTATTTACTTACAAGATGCAACTGCTTTCTAAGAACAGTCGAAAGAAAATTCCAAATTTAAAAAGATGAAGTGAGCGAAAAGCGTTCTAAATTACAATTTTTATGCAATCTTATCAAATACTAAACCAATTTAAAAAATAATAGTGACAAATTGTTGGGGATAGAATCGGCTTAAACATAAGCTATATTTTGTGTCTGTGCCACTGCCACCAGAGGGTTGCAGGAGAAAAAAAACTTTCTAAATTGCACTTTCTGAGATAGCGAAAAGGCTAGAAACTTTAAATATGGCATGGTAGTTACTTATAAAATATAAATGCCCTCAAAGGACTGTCAAAAATAAATTCGAATTAAAAAGTGGTGACGCGAAGGGGAGGTGGGAAAAGCATTCTAAAAAAGTCCTAAATTCTATGTAATTTCAAGGAATATAAATCGATTATAAAAGTAATAGTTGCGAATCAATGGTAACAGTCTATGATCCTACACAGGCTATATTTTATGCCGATGATTCTACCACCGGGGGTTTACAGGAACAACAAACGTTCTAAAAATGCCTTTAAAAGCTTTCTAAATTACGTTTCTGTGGAATATTAGGAAATACCAAACCGATTTCAAAATTAATGTTGGCAAATTAATGGTTACAGTTCCTATTTCAACATAGCGCTTTATGTTGAAAGAGGTCGTCGGACTTGGAATTTGACATGATAGCTAATTTTAAGATGTAAGAAGATGGTTTCTAAAAAATTCAAAACTTCAAATGAATACTGAAATGACCGTATTAATTGAGCATAAAAGTGTCAAAATATTTTCTAAATTATCATTTATTTAGTTTTATTTCGTTTTATTAATTTAAGTCTTATTTCTGCCTAATGCAGTGTAATAATGATGTTTAGCCAAGCTGTGTTTTAAATAGTAATTTTTGAATTATTCCTAAAAGTAATAAGTACCTTTTAATAAAAAAAACCTTTTAATAAAATAAAAATTTAGTTAGTACCTTTTAATAAAAATTAGACATATAAATATCACTTGGCATATTTAAAATATTACGCGAGCAAAGCCGCGGGGTTTGCTAGTATTTACATAACTCTTTAGAGTCGTTCTGCAAAACTGCAATATTCTACTGCAATATTTTAGAACTTATTTCAGTGCATATTTGCTATTGTTGGGTTTGGGCTTTTTTAATTATCTTATAATGATATTAATTTTAGTACATTTCTTTTTATTTGAAACAGGATTATTTCATTTTGTCTTCTTTTTTATAATTTTTTGAAATCTGATAACAAACAGAGATTTGTTTCTTTTTCTGAAGAATTTAAATAATGGTTTTATTTATAAAAAATTAATTCTTAGTTTTGTAACTGAACAGTGTAGACTAATTGCCTCAGAAATTTATGGAGAAAATTTAAAGGAGCTTTTACGTAAATGTTGTGTAAATACAAAAAATCGCTGGCGAGACGAAACTGACGGAGCTTTGCGCTCGGTGTCTCTTACACAAATTTTATTCGATAGGCACCACTTTTTAAATAGAAGTTTCGTTCAAGTACACAATTTCAAAAATGCTCTGATTAAATAAGGTACGTTTTATTTTCCTTTATTACTGGTGCCGAAAACAAAATTTGCAAAGAAAGGTTTTGTCTCTGTCTGGTCTGAACGAAAATTAGATCGTTTCAATAATAAAAACTTTTCTTGGTTTCAGTGTTCCTTTAAAGTTGGAAATGAACTTAAACCATTTGCAGTAATTCGCAGAAATCAACATCACGAAAATAATTGTTAGACATAAACGAAACTCACAAAAGAAGACTAACTCAAAGTTTGAGAGAGGATATTTCTGGAGAAGCTCTTTTGCATGCAGCAAAACAAAAATTAAAATTTAGAGGTTTTAAGGATTTTGCAAAAGTGATTGAGCATCTTATCAAAAATCCGAATGAAGTCTCACAAATCAAAATTTTTTGTGTGAAAAAGATTGAGACGAATGTATTATGTTTTAATGATGCTAAATCTCGTTCTTTCTAAGGAACGATAGATCACATTAACGCAAAGTTGCATTGAAGAAGGTAACAACCTGTGGCACTCATAGTACTATATTTAAGAAGCGAACTGGAATGTTACTTTTCTAAAAAAAAAAAATTATTTATTATACTTAGTTGGGTTCAAATCAATTTTTCAGTCAATTTTAGTTATAACTCTAAATAGACTTTTATATGCATGTAAAACACAGTTTAAATCCAAAATGAGCTTAAAATTGATATGCTAATAGATTTTTGATGGTGCTTCAAGCCAAAACATGTATAAACAAAAAAAAAAATGATCAAAGATGCTCAATTCAATGAGATAGTTCAATTTTTATGACTAGTTTTGTTCATATTAGATTATTATGTGGCGCTGAAGTTATTTGGCAAAAGCAAACTCCATCCTCCACTAAATATGTCTGCCTTGTTACATTCGAATTTGTCAGCGGGGATACTGAAATATCAAAAATGAAGTATCAGCGAATGGAAGAAGAAATAAAAAATGTACAGCCTGCAGCGCATAAAATTATGACCATTGATTACGAGACGCATTGAACCATGATTGATGGAAATATTATAACTGAAATTTCAAATACATCATCATGTTCAACATGTTCTATTTGAGGTGAAAAACCATCGGAAACGAATAAGATTAATAAAATTGTTAAAAAAAGTGTAAACGCATCCTCTTACAATTTCAGTGTATCTAGTCTCCATGTAAAGATACGGTCTATGGAGTATTTGCTTCATATTTCTTACAAATTATCATTTAAATCATGGAGTGCTATAACTGAGGACCAGAAGAAACAAAAAGAAGAATCAAAGAAAATATTCAACGCGAATTCAGAAAAGATTTAGGTTTGCTAATTGATGTTGTTAAGCAGGGATGTGATTTGACACACGATGGAAACACTGGAAGGACATTTTTTGTTGTGTTTGAAGAGACAGATGGGATCACTGGATTGGATAAAGAACTTATTAAACTTTTTGCAATTATAATGCAAGTGATATCCTGTGAGGAAGTGATTAATACCGAAACATTTGGAAATTTCGCACTGGAAACAGCTAAACAAAGTGTCTCAAAGTACTAGCGGTATTATATCCAGCTTCTGTACATAAACTAATAATTCATGGAAAGGATATAATTTCAAATTTTATTGTTCCAATTGGAAAATTATCGGAAGAAGTTAGCGAAGTTCGAAATAAAGAGTTTCGAAGGTACTGGGATACCCGTGCCAGAATATAAGTCGAAGATCATATAACGAAGACTTATTGCACCATTTGCAAATAACATCTGACACTTTGATTTACATTATTCGATACAAAATAAAATGAAAAAAAAAACGATCAAAGGAACAGAAAGTTTCCAGAAGGATTGGAACTTTTCCTTTAAAATATAATACTTTATCACTGACACAGAAGCGCATCTATTTGTTAGAGTACCTTTTGAAAATCTTTGCGCTTTTCAGCATTTTCATGTAAACGTTTATATAACCCAAGATACAAGTACATTAAATTTAATTTCTCAGTTTAATGTTAAATTAGTTTTTATATCATTTCATCCTAGAAATTTCTTACGGCAGCATCTTTTTTTTAAAAATTTTTTGTCTACAGCCATAATTTAACATGTTTTCTGGAAACGGAAAATTATGTGATTGCCGCTTCAAGTCCATTTATTTAAAAAACGCACAGGTTTGCGCAAAAATCCCTATGCATCACATTAAATTATAGGCTTTCACAATTACCAATATGAGTTTTAAAGTTCAAACAACTTAACAAAATTTAAGTTACATAATTCTGAAGTTTATGATACCGTTAATTTTATGTGTGTTGTTCATAATGTAAAAGGATACATAAAATTCAATCAAAATGTAGTCAGTATTGGTTTCAAATGTGTTTTAAGATAATAATAATGATATTTTAAATGAGTTATTAGTAGAGTTTACCTAGGTTTCATTTCTGAGCACATTTAAAAGTCACTAAAATTCACAGAAAAGTTCCTCTGCTGAAAGGTGTAAATTCCGAGCTAAACAAATATGATATTACTTTGTATAGTTTAAAATATAAACATATATTTGTATTTTGTAGATATTCTTTTAAAATAAATTATTTATTTAAATTACTTATTTAATGATTTTTATTTTTTGTCTCTATGTTCGCATTTTCTTAAGGATTGACACACTATCGCCCACAAATTGAAATTTAAGTGTAACGAAAAAATGCAATTTTCTCAAAAAATGTGTAACCTAGGTTTATAGCTATGGCGTTCCTCCAAGGTGTAAATCAACTTCTACTACCTATAATTTTTTCATAAATTTAGTTTCTGTAGATTAGGAAATAGATGTGTGCAGACATATTTTTGCATTGCCTTTTTGACGATATCTCTGAAAATATAAAACTTAAAATTAAAACAAATGTATTTTTGAATTCGTCATTTCAAGCGCTTTTACGCGATACCCTACACGATGTGCATATATATAAACAATGTTTATTTTTAAGTAACATACTTACCCCCCCCCCCTCCCCCTACATTTTTCCTAAATAGGGTATCTCTTAGAGTAGATGGCCATTGTTTTTTAAGATTGAAATAAAAATTCTTAGAATGCAAATACAAGAAATATTGATGCATATTTAAAATTCTTATACATATACTCATAATATTTTATATAAAAAATAATTAAATATTGAAAACAAAAATGTTAAACAAAATTGAAATTTAAACGGCAGATGGTCATCTCTCCTTAAACCCGAGGAGAGATGGCCATACAATACAAGAAAGAAAAAGTTAATTTAAATAGCAAAAAAAAAAAAAAAAAAAAAAAAAAAACACATTTTACATCGTTAATCATGAAAGACACATAGCAATTTGTAAAGATGCAGTTTTATATGGAAAATGAGTGAAGAAAACTCGAATAAACAAAATTTGAAGCATAATTTCAATGCTTCACTTTTCTTAAAATCTTACCACATGCTTGGCAAAGGTCTTGATAATTTGTACACGTTTCATGGAACTACTTCAGGTACCTTATGAATTGTATCCAGGCATATTTTTGGATGTGATATTATATGATTTTGCACAACCAACACCGTTATCCTAATACAATTCTATTTACTCGTAATCTGTAGAATCTGATAATTTAAATGCGTTTCGTTTTCTTCGCTACTGGAATTGTGTTTTTTTTTTTTTCTAGCGTTAATTGTAGGTTTATTACGTTAATTAAGTTTATTTATCAACTTTATCAGTTACCGTTATGAAAGTTTCCGACGTTTTTCAGTATTTTCTGAAACAAATAAATCGTTAGGTCTTATTATATTATTATTATTGTTATTATTAAAATATTTATATTAGTTAAAATTTAAATAATTATATCAATTGATATATTTATAAACGTAAACGTTATGTATTTATTTTAAATTTAATTATATTTAGTTAAAATCATCACTAAGTATAATTTTTAAATATTGATCAAAGGTGGCCAACTCTCCAGAAATTGAATGGCTGATTGTCGCCCAATTTAAAGCATCAATAGCCATTGTACTTCTTTGTTTTAGTCTTAGAAGTAAAGATTAGATTATATACGTGCCTTAAAAGTCCACATAGTAAACAATATACATAACGTACGTACTGCAAAACATTCAGATACCTAAGTCAAAAAAATATTCAACCACCTATTTAATTTACATTAATGTTACACTTACTTTTTATAATCGAAAAACACAACTGCACGTCGCAACAAATAAACTGGTTGAACTATTTCTTACGAACAATGTTTATATTGCAATCTATAATCATGTTTTGGAGATATTTAGACTGTCCATCTCCCCTCTATGGCCATCTATCCTACAGTTACCCTAAATTTGTTCATGGTTAATAATCTATAAATATGTGGGTCAATAGCCTTTATTACTTCTGCCAAATTTGAACTCTCCATGTTCCATAGTTTACAAGAAAAACGGCTGTGACAGAGAGAAACCCAAGTGTTCTTAATAATTGTTTCATTTTTACTTTTTAAGCACGGAAGTCTAATAATAGATGTTTTCTAAAAAAAAAAAAAAAAAAAAAAAAAAAAAAAAAAAAAAAAAAAAAAAACAGTAAAAGATAATATTCAGTTTCAGCTATCATCATGAAGTATTTTTAAGTAATTTACTATAGAAAAATGGTAAAACTATGCTAGCTGTAAGAAAAAATAACATGTGGCATGTAAAATACTAACTATGTAAAATTGAATTATTTTATATTTATTAAAAAATTACCTCAATAGTTATACATAATATGCGCTTTAAAATATATCCCCCCCTCCCTACTAATAAAATATTTCGCGGCGTATAAGCATTTTCAATGTTTGCCCCAACACACCAGTTTATCATAAATGTATATTTATCACATGCATGAGTGCGGAATTCAAATTTTGAATTCGAAAACAGGATCTTAAAAAATTGAATAGAAAGGCGAAATGCCTTTGTTAAAATAAATATTTTCAGTAAACTCTGCATGTTTTATGGGTACTAAATAATAATAATAAAACATAACCCAGATGAATACAGCATCCCGAACTTATATTACTTCCAATCAAATAATAATTTATGAAATATAAATATAGTGATTTCTCGGAATAATCCTTGGAAAAACTATTCGAAAAGTGAATTGTTCAAGAAAATAATCAAAATTTCCCATAACAGATAATGAAAATACGATTACTTTATTCTCACCTTTTCGAAGTAAGGTTAGTTGAGGCCATGATTTTACAATGTGATTCTGGAGCTTCTGACAATTCAGCATCAAAAAGCTAATGCTCATTTGAATTAAAAGTCTGAACTTTTGTAAATGTGTTCAGTTAGGTTTTCTCTATCAGACAGGAATGCTCAACATTACATTTTAATATTAAAAAATATAAAAATATGCATATTTCATCTTTCTTTCCTCATGGGTCCAGTTGCCCCACAAAAATGGGGTAAGTGGATTATATATGACGATTTGTTATATATAATGGTTATATATATATATATATATATATATATATATATATATATATATATATATATATATATATATATATATAACCATTATATATAACAAAACGTCATCGATTTCCAATTACTAAAATTAAATTTATAAATTAGCTAATATTCATAACACTGACATTATACAGAATAAAGATGGAACATGTAACTAGTAATAATGAATCTTGCTAAATTCCACTAATTCACTAACATATTGCTGGCGATAAATCTATATAAATCATATGAAAAAACCACCAAATTTTGATAAAATCCTATTAAAGATAAAAGATACAATATCCAGCTAAATAATGTTGAACCAGAAAAAGCCGTATCATAAACATACAAAAGATCAAATGGATGAATGATTCCGGAAGCTTATAAAGTATTTCACTTGTTCACGGGTACATAAAATACATTTATAAGCAAAAAACATAGTCGATTTCTGTAACGGAATTCAGAAATAAGTAAAAATAGAATTCCGTTATGTACCCGATCGACTAATCAGCAGAAATTATTAAACCACCATTTAAAATATTAAACAATGTGATATCCGCAACAATGAAAAACTTTAAAAAATGAAACAAATTAAATCATAAACAAACCCAGCGAGAGAACAGCCAAGACATATTGCCTATGACACAAACACATAACATAATTTGGCATAGTATAAAAATCTCGCTTAAAAACTTGCACAGTTAAAAGCTTATGCCACGGTTGCCGCGGTAAATAATCACAAGCATAAAATATTACAATTATAATTAACATATAGTCCATATAATAATTATTATTACATACTATAATAATGATCCTGGAAAAAATTACAAGAAATTGTTTAAAATTAAACAATTAATAATTAAGAGATAATAACTAATATAAGAGTAATTTAAGAGTCCATGGCAACCTTATAATATTAGAACAAAATAAATAATTTTTTAATGCTGCTGTCTAGCGGAACTATAAGTAATTAAATTTAAGATAGTCAATATATGATTAAGTTCAGTACTAAAATCAGATGTAATAGTGTTTAGTGCTGCCATCTATTACAGTATGTCGAATATAGCAGCAGAAAAAATGCATTTTTTTAATAAAAATTGCAAATAATTTAACCTAAAATGTCACTGAGACTGCACAAATATATCATTCTAAAAGAGTGCATCAGAATATTGATAATAATCAATATATATATATATATATATATATATATACAGGGAACAATATGTTATATATCGCCGACCTTTAATTTCTTAACCGTTGCACGGTGTGGTATTTAGCCCCAAATCATGGCCAAAAATGGTTATTTTAAAAATTAGTTTCCCACCCTGTTTTATTATTCCTCAAAATATTAAGTATTTACTACATCCCAAAGAAAACTCCAAAGTCGCTTGTGCGACACAGCGGGTCACGCGATCAGTCGGAAGTTGCCTTTCGCCTACAGTGGTCTTGTGATTTTCCGATACGCTCAGATTTTAGTGTTTTAAAATAACTTGTAATATTGTCTCTAAAATATTTAGTGATTATTGTTGTGATGGATTATTCTGAGCCAGGTATGTACTTTATACACACTGCATTTACATGATGAATATCAATCCGATTTTGTCAATATGGTCGATAACGTAGGTGTAATTAACAGTGGCATAAAAATAATTATCTATAATACTTAGAAATGGTTTTGTTATATTTTTAAACATATCTAAGCAATGAAATCTATTGTGTAACATGCAGTACTTAGTATACAATATAGTAATAAAACAATCAGCCGCCCGAAACCGACCCCTTATTTTTAACGAATTTTTTTGTTAGTTTCTACAATTTCTGATACAAATTACTGCTATTTAGTTTTTTACTTATTTTGTTAATAGGGTCTTCTGGATGATGACTCGATGGTCTATGACTCTAAATGAGTTGTATGCCGTCATGTAACGCTTAAATAAGTCAACATTTGATGAAAATCTTAAAGGGTCTAGCCGGATAAACATAGCAAAATGGCCCCACGGCTGATGTTTCAAATAACATGTGTGGTAATAAGGCTGACAATGAGAATACAATGTAGAGTGTTTTTAGCCCCTGACCTTGAATTGTCCGCGCCGGCGAATACTTCGCCGGCACTACTATTTTTCAAATACGTTTTTCTGAAAAAATACAACAGCTAAAAAAATGAAACTAATGCCAATTATTGAAGAATATATTAGATCACATTATGTATTTTTTTTTTCACATTTTTACACAAATTTTAAAATAGAAAAATAAATAAAAATATTTTTCAAAAAAAATATTAATGTAGTAATTTTATATTTACACCAACCAAAAAACTACAGAATAATGCTCAAAGTATGTACTTTTAAGAAAAAAAAATTCGTTAAAATCGAAGATGCGCTTTTTGAATTATAACGAAAATAATCCTAGCAGCTTGCTAAAATAATCCTAAATTCTCCTGCTTGTATTTGCAGAAATATGCTACTAGCTATGCATTGATCGATTCGTGACATTTCCACTCGGGCAGGATGCGCAATGTGCCAAAATAAGAGAATGTTTCAATACATACCACTTCCCTATAGGTTTATTTCGTATTTGTAAACGGTCTGTTATTTTGGCGAATTGTGTATTCTTCTCGCGTAATAATATCAAGTCGATGGTCTAGTCGATTGTGCAGCTGAAGCTGAATAGGGACTGTAAATATATAAGGTTATCAACATTTTGTTAATTTCGGACGCCCTTCCAACCTTCCGTATGGGGCATTCCACATCAAATCAGGCAGTAAAATATCAATATGTAACCCACCATCACAGATTTTAATGAAAATGCGTATGTTTGTTCTTACTATTAAGATATGATCACCAGTAATTTTTTTTGCTCCTTGGTGAAATAGTTTCTTTGAAAAAAATTGTCAAACTTTTGAAAAACTGCCGTCAGTTGGCATTCTTGACAACTCGGTTTTCAATTATAGCATGTCATATATATAATCATATTTCAATATCTACTCTACAAATCATCTTCAAATAATTTATGCATAATATTTAGGGTACGCAGCTTATGAAAAAAATATATTGTTACGCTTATAACATTTTAAGTGTGTCTAAAAAAATATTTAAACTTTGAAGTCGTGAATTTTTTATGAAAAAAATGCATTAACAAAAAAAGCATTAGCAACAAAAGGCGGTATTTTTATTCAATTTATTTTTGTGGGAGATATACTTAAAGGTGTCCTTTACCTGATTCTGGAATAAAAATAGTGGGATTTTGGGTGTTTTTGGTAGTATTTCCTATTTAAAAATATTTTGAGGTGCATTTCAAATCAAATCAAGCAGAGTCATTCCATGTCAGTTCCCCTCAGCCATTTAATCACTGTCACAAATTTCTATGAAATTGGGTTTGTTTATAGCTTATTTTAAGACGTAATCACCTTTAATTTTCTTGATCCTAAGTAAAATATTTTTTAAGATAAAAAATATCAAAATTTTGAAAAAAAATTTAAATTTTTTTTAATGAAAGTTTGATATTCAAAGACTGCATTAAAAAAAAAAAGTCATTTCAATATAAAATCACTAAATAGGTTTCAAATAATGTATATCTGACAAATAATGTAGGCAGATTATTATTTCTTGTTTTTTATCGTGTTTAAACACTAAGAGTGTCTTTTATCTTGTGAATTTTTAAAATCAAGAATTTTGTCAAAAATAATGTGTTAATCAAAAATTTATTATTAGCCGAAGGCAGGATGTTATTGCTTTTTTTAATTGTACGTAAAAATATCTTTTAAATGGTTATAAGATAAAAATAGTGAAAATATGAGAAAAAATTATCAAAGTTTTGGGAAAATGCCACGAGTTGCCATTAATGATTGTTCAATTTTCAAAGGCCTCATTTTATATATAAAATCATATTTCAATAACTAATAAAGAAATCTTCTTCGAATAATATAATTAAGGTAAATAAAGTATGTAGATCATGAAAAAAATATTGCTGTAATGTTAAAAAATATTTAAATGTGTCTAAAAAATTGTATAATCTTTGAAATCAAAAATATTTTACAAAAAATAATGAAATTATAAAAAAATCTTTATCAATCAGAGGCGGAGTTTGTATGACTAATTTTTTAATTTTAAATTGTGCATAATACTACATTATAACTGGATCTGAAATAAAAATAGTGGGATTTTGGTTGGTTTTAGTAGTATTTAAATCATATTTAAAATTATCAATATTTTCAGATGTAAAATGTATCCAATGTATCATCCCTGGAAATATTTTTATTTATACATTTATTTTATTTTTCAAATTATCTTTTATGTTCGTTTCTTAAGGAAAAAAATAAACAATATTTTTTTTAGTAAAACTTCTAGGACGAAGAGCAATTATCTCTTTCCAAAAAAGAGAAAAATCACTAACTCCTCACCGCCCAATAGAAATTTTCAAAATGACAGTCCTAATCTTTAAACTCATATTTGGCTGTTAATATTGAAAATTTAGCATTGAACTGCTAATATTGAAAAAAATACCAAATTTCACTCTTTTGAAGAAAATTTTAACGTATTGCGCTTTAAATATATGCAAAAAATGCATAATCCATTATATTTATATCTTTCAAATAACTATATCTAAAAAATTATTTAAAACTTAATGAGTTGCACTTTTGTAACTTTATTCAGTTTCTAATGATATGTACCGTAATTTCGGGTGTATAGCCCGCAGATCAAATAATTCAGTTTGGACCCAGAAATTTTATTCAGTATTTGAAGACCAATACTTACTGTGATCTAAAAAGTTACATTTTATTTTTAAAAATTTCTGGGTCGAAACACGATTGTTTGATCCGCGGGCTATACACCGGAAATTACGGTAATTTGATTTATTTCATCACAATATTGCTGAAAAATGGATTTTCAACATATATATGTGTGTATATATATATTCCTGTTCTCAAACAAATTATTTAAAAATTATTCATTTATGTTTAATAAAGCAAATATATATTGTTTATACACTTATAGAAAATACGTATAGTAAATTTTATGATATTATGTCAATAATGTCTAAAAGTAAAGAACTTATCTAATAGTATGTAACGAAAAATTTAACATCTGGTGTAATGACAAGAAATTTTTATAATTGTTTTACTTAATTTGGATGAATGAAAAAAGTTTACATGTTTATATTTTATTGAAGTACAGGTGAAAATGTCACAAAGATATTCCTATCTCAACAATCACTGAGTATGTCACATTCACACTACAGATGATTTTTTTTTCTTTTTCATCTTTCGGGTTTGATTTCAGATGGTAATGAATTAATAAGTTTTGTTAGAAGTGTTATTGCAGTCAGCATATTAGGTTCACTATTTTTTTTTATAATTTGTTTTGATTGACTTGATGAACAACAACATTTAAAGGGACCATTTCATGAATTTTCAATTAAAATCTGATTTATAAATTCATTATGTTGTTTAGTTATTATTATCGTCTTAAGATAATAAGTTGATATTAAGATTTTTAAATGCAGTTTATTTATTATTTGAACAGTTGAAAGTATTTTTCAATAAGAGTGGGCTGTTGATTTTAAGTCGGCTGTTGAGCAATGTAGTGTTGGTAAAGGAACTGGTACTATTTAATTTAATTTTTATTGCTGTAAATAATATTTGTTATTTTATTATTGTATGTATTATATTTAAGCAAGAGTAGCAATACACGATATCGTAGTCATTATAGTACATCTTAGCATGAAAAGCTTCAATGTTTATCATTAAACATTCACATTTTATGAAAATTTTGTTAACATTGCTCATATTTTCACTATTTTTATTTTATAACTATTGAAAAGATATTTTTACGTAAAATTAAAAAAAGTAATAACAGCCTGCCTTCGGTTAATAATAAATTTTTGATTAACACATTACTTTTCACAAAATTCTTGATTTTGAGAATTCACAAGATTAAACACACTCTTAGCATTTAAACATGACAAACAGCAATAAATAATAATCTGCCTACATTATTTGTCACATATACATTATTTGAAACTTATTTAGTGATTTTATATTGAAATGACTTTTTTTTATGCAGTCTTTGAATATAGATCTGTAATTAAAAACATTTAAAAAAAATTTCAAAATTTAGATATTTTTTTTATCTTAAAAAATATTTTACTTGTAATCACCTTTAATTTCCTTGATCCTGTCTTAAAATGAGCTATAAACATACCCAGTTTTATTGAAATTTGTGACAGTGAATTAAATGTCTTAGGCGAACTGACATGGAATGACTCTGCTTAATTTGATTTGAAATACGCCTCAAAATATTTTTAAATAGGCAATGCTACTAAAAACACCCAAAATCCCACTATTTTTATTTCAGAATCTGGTAAAGCACACCTTTAAGTATATCCCCCACAAAAAGTAAATTTAATAAAAATACCGCCTTTTGTTGATAATGCTATTTTAGTTAATGCATTATTTTTCATAAAAAAAATCACGACTTCAAAGATTAAACATTTTTTTAGACACACTTAAAATGTTATAAGCGTAACAGTATTTTTTTCATAAACTGGGTACCCTATATATTATGCATAGATTGTTTGAAGATAGATATTGAAATATGATCATATTTATGTCATGCTACATTTGAAAATCGAGCAGTCAAGAATGCCAACTGACGGCAGTTTTTCAAAATTTTGACAATTTTGTTCTCAGAAACTATTTGACCAAGGAGTAAAAAAAAATACTGGGAATCATATCTTAATAAAAGGAACAAACACACGCAGTTTCATCAAAATCTGTGATGGTGGGTTACATGCCTGCCTGAATTGACGAAAAATTATTTTTATTTTTTTACTTTTTTTTTCTTGTTATACGTTTGAAAGGATATACAATACAGATTCGGTTGTACATTTTTTTATTCGCATATTTCACTGATTTAAATAAAGAGAAGAAATTCATAAAATATCACTGTCATATAAGAAATAATTTTATATCAAATAACATTTTAAAGAAATACTTATTATTTAAAAGTTTTTAATAATAGTTCTTTGTTACATAATGCATTGAACAGTAATATTGTCTTCTTGCACTTCGCCCTTGCACGGGGCTAAACATAAATTCTTGTAAACAAAACAGGAGGACAGCATTCTTACCCATGTTTTACTAGCAAAAATAAAAAGTATCATTTCTAATCTGGTTTCTCTAACAACGAATTATATACGCATATGGCAGGAGAATATTAATGGCGAATGTTGGGTAATTCCATATTTTGGAATGAAATGTTTTATAATCATTCAATGGTTTTAATAATAATTTTGTATTTTCATAAAAAAAAGAAAACAGACTTGAAAAAATTAATATAACACATGTAAAGAAAAAGTTACCAAAACAGAAAATTTTGGTTTGATCAAAAATGATAACGAGATCAAATGACAAAACCCCTCCCCCTACAGGTGTCTTTCGATGTCAAGTGCCAGACGCCACCCCAAACACACACTCCCCCTAAAGTGGTACGTTACATATGTACAATGTACAGCCGTCTTCTATGTAAAAATCATGATAGGCAAATGTACCATTTTATTTGTCAGTTCTTGATAATATTACGCGAGAAGGATGCGCAGTACGCCAAAATAACAGAATATTTACAAACACGAAACAAACTTATAGGGAAGTGGTATGCATGGAAAGATTCTCTTATTTTGGCCCACTAAGCATTCTGCCCGGGTGGAAATGTCACGAATCGATCAATGCATTGATAGCAGTGTATTTCTGCAAATACAAACAGGGAGAGTTAGGAATATTTTAGCAAGTTGCTTGTATTATTTTTGTTATAACTCAAAAAGCGCATCTTCGATTTTAATGGAATTCTTTTTCTTAAAAGTACATACTTTGAGCATTATTCTGTAATTTTTGGTTGGTGTAAATATAAAATTACTAGATTAATAATTTTTTTGAAATATATTTTTGTTTATTTTTTTATGTTAAAATGTGTGTAAAAATGTGAAAAAAATATATAATGTGACCTAATATATTCTTCAATAATTGGCACTGGTTTCATTTTTTTCACTTTTGTACTTCTTGAGAAAAATGTATTTGAAAAATAGTAGTGCCGGCGCATACTTCGCGCATACCCATATCTCAAGGACATTTCAAGGTCAGGGACTAAAACCCCTCTATACTGTATTCTCATGGTGAGCCTTATTACCACACATGTTATTTCAAACATGGGCCATGGGGGCTATTTCGCTGTGCATATCCGGATAGACCCTTTATGGATCAAGAATTATTAAGAAATTATTTTGAAGATGATCCAAGGATAGCTGAGAGGAAGAAAAAGCTCTCCGTTATTAAAAACCAATTTTGTGTAGTGAAACGAAAGTTATTTTTATTAGATATATATTAAGTAAGTACTTGTTACTATTACAGGAGTCATTCCCGGTCGTCCTCAAAAAACTTTTCTAGGTTCAAGTGAAAGAAGCAAACGCCGCAAAATCAAAGCGCTTCGATCAAAAAAAGTATTGATCTTACACTACCCAAATGAAATTCCGGGAGTCAGGCAAAGTAGCTGCTTCCAATATCGTAAAAGACCTTACGAAAAGTCCCCGAAGAGCAAAAAAATATGTAAAGGCCATTAAAAAAAGTCGTGAAGAAAAAGAGCAATCTCGCCAGTTATCATCTTTACATGCTTTGTCCATGTATACAGAAGCAGGACTTCCTAAAGCCTAACATGAGAGAATACGAGAATTGAATAAAGCTTTTTTCCGTGCTATTCTGCTATTCAAAGGGTAAAAAAGAATGCTATTCAGAAATTCACAGGATGACAGAGGCATGTGCTGAAAAAAACTGCAAATGTTGATGGATCATACGGCAACACGACTGATTTTACATCTTAGCGAAGTTGCAGAATCTTTGAGTGATGACGAAAAACGATCTTTAATTTTAATAAGTGGTGTTGAGACGAGTCACAGCAGATGCAATATAAAATGAAGTTTGAAAATGAAGCCGATTCTGACTCCAATATTTTCAAAGTTCTGTGGTTCATCTTCAATTATTTTACGGGCCCGAAAAGAAAATTCTCTGGCAAAACCCAACACCATCATCATCTCGCTGCTGTCGACCTGTGATAATTCGATTCATCAAGGAGATAAATGACGTAACAAAAGATGAAATAAAAGACATGAAATCACGAATCAAAGCACTTACTAGAGCAGAAATTGACTATGTGTCCATAAAACATAGAATGTTATTCACCATGGTGGATGGGAAAGTATGCAATACCACAACACACACCAAATCTACGATGAGGTGCTATATATGTGATGCTACTTCATCTGAGTTTAATGACTTATCAAAAAAAGGGGGGGGGGGTGTAAGAAAGAAAATTTAAGTTTCGGGCTTTCCTTGCTACATGGCCGTATACGATTTTTCGAAAGTAAATTACACTTAGCATATAGATTACCTGTAAAAAAGCCTTTCTGCTGAGGAGAAACAAGCGGTGGAAAAAAAAGACATTTAGGATAATTTCAAACAACAACTCGGGTTCTTAATTGACATCCCCAAAGCAAAGTTTGGAAATACTAACGATGAAAATACCAGCGGATGATTTTTTAAAGAATACTAAATATCGGCAGCAATAACTGGAGTCGATAAACATTTGATATATCGGCTAAAAGTGATATTAAGTACATTGTGTTGCGGATAAAAAATTAATCAGAAGAATTTGAAAAATATTGCCAAGAAACGGCTGAACTGGATGTTACCCTCTATGTTTTTTAACATATGTCCCCTACAATGCACAAAGTACTTCGTCATGGAGCATATGTCATAAAAGAAACTATTCAGCCAATAGACCAACTAAGTGAAGAAGCTGCAGAATATATTAGGTCACTTAGATTGAACTACACAAGACAGTTTTCTCAAGTGACCTGCAACAGGGATGTCCTGAATAGGGTTCTTTTAACTTCTGATCCCCTAAATACGGGCATGAGATGCAACACAAACAAGAAAAGAAGGCGTTATCTTTCTGAAGTTCTAAAATTGTTATCAGAAAGGGATATCACAAATGTTAATATTCTTGAACACAGTAATAGTGATGAAACTGATTAATAATTCCTGTGATTTATAAATAAGACTTTGTTTTACCATTTTTACTCTACAATTCAAATAAAAACGCAGATCTGTAGCTGTTAGAGGAATACAATAATTTTGGCCAGGTTTTGGGGCTGAATACCACACTGTGCGTTGGTCGTAGATATATAGTTCCAATTACAAAAACGTTTCAAATGAGGTAAATATTCATGTTGTCGCATTATTTAAAGTAAAAAATCCATTTTATAAAAATTACGAAATATAACTTTTTATAAGGTCCCCTAGTCACTATAGTTATACTTAGTAAAAGTTTACGCATATAATAACAGATATAACACAAAATGTTTTCATCTGTACTACAAAAATTGACAGAGTTATTAAATTTCAAAGTTTGAGATTTTTGCACATAATTTTGCCTTTTATTGAGGGATCAGTTAAAAGAAGAATTAAAGCAATTCGAGATCAAAATCAGTGTGCAATATCCTTTTTACGGCGAAACCACCTTTAGCCGGTATCACCAAATCGGAATATCACAGAATAGGGTTATTTTATTTTTAAAAATTGAGCTGACTTTTAGGGGTCGTATACAAAGTGAAGAATGAAATATTTATAATAAACAGAAAAATATATATCAATTTATTATAATATCAGAAAACGGTCTACTATAAAAAATGCATAAATCAAACGCCGGAATCTACAAGAGATACTGCTTAAAATGTTCTCCGTTGGTGGCAATGCACAATTGAATGCGTGACAGTACTGAGTCCTGGGCTCGTTATAACATAGCAGGTGTGCAAACTGTGCGACAATCAAGGATGATGCGCTGCTTCAGATAAACCAGATAAGTGGTCTCAGTCCCATAGATCTGTGCCTTGATGTAACCCCAGAGATAGAAGTCCATGGGATTCAAACCCGGCGAACGCGGTGGCTATTCTATCGGACCACCATATCCAAGGATCTGTTGACCGAATTCGGTGGCCAGATACGCCGGATGTTTTATGTTTTAAGCGGAGAGGGCCCTATCATGTTGAAACCACACCCGGCATGCATGTCGGAGAGGCAGCTCTTCATACCAGTGACGTAGAGTGTTTTGTAGCAGATGCAGGTAAGGATAGTCCGTTAAGGTTCAATCGTAGAAGAAGGGTTCTCCAATCTGGGTTCCCCATTTATCGCACCACACTTGTTGTCCTGTGCGGGCGATATGGAGACTTTCCAAAGACCAGTAATGCACATTGTGCACGTTCACAATGCTACCCCGTGTAAAAATTCACTCATCTGTCCACAGAATATCACAAAGGAACGACGGATTTTCCTCTAAGGTATTGAGCATGAAATTTCAATAATCAAATCGTCGTGCGTGGTCACTCAGCATCAATGTTTGCATCAGTCTTGGATGGTATGGATCCGCATCATGCGCATGTAACAAATGCCAGACATGCTGACCACATGCCTCGCTTGTTTCCACCGTGCTCTGTTGTGGAATTAAAAGATCAAACGCCAGAACCTCCTCCAGTGTCACTCCAACATTACTGCTTGTGGCGCTGGCGTGCGGTGCTGCTCCAACTTGTAGCGCTGCGGTACTATTGTAATTTGCATAATCCCAATTTTCAGGCTAGTCATAGCTCGGCTGGTCGTTTTCATTCGCTGCCATTTATCTAGTCCTTAGTGAGTATGTTTTATTTTCCGGTAGTCGATTCTACCTACTTTCACGTTTGAATGTTGTTTGACCCAAAAATGTTAGCTCAAATTTTTAGATGAAATAACCCTCTTTGGTGATTCCCCGATTTGGCGATACCGGCTAAAGGTGGTTTCGCCGTAAAAAGGACATTACACCCAGATTTTTATCTCGATTTAATTCATCTTTAAACTGATCCCTCAATGAAAGACAAAACCATGTACAAAAATCTCAAACTTTGAAATTTAATAACTGTGTCAATTTTTGTAGTACAGATGTCAAACGTTTTGTGTTATATCTGTTATGATATGTGTAAATTTTTTCTAAATATAACTATAGGGACTGGGAGACCGCATAAAATGTTAGATTTCGTAATTTTTATAAAATAGTTTTTTTTTTACTTTAAATAATGCCACAACATGAATATTTACCTCATTTGAAACATTTTTGTAATTAGAACTATATGTCTGCGACCAACGGTTGAGAAATTAAAGGTCGGCGACAGATAACATATTGCCCCCTGTATATACAGTACCATATAAACCGATTTCAGTACCATTCAAACCGTTATATGAACCGCAGACAATTTTATAACATTTTAATAAACATAAAACAAAACCAGTACACATACCCTTATTGGAGAATTTGACATAAAAAATAAGGGGGAAGTGGAATGCTTTTTTATTTTTTTATGCAGACGATGATCTATCTTAGTGCTTGTGAATTATAAAATGCATGAAAATTCATTAGAACGACGATCATTATCTGTATGTGCGTTTTGTTTCAATGAAATATAAAATAAATAAGAAAAGAAAAATCAGGGGATTTAGCAACTATTTTTGCTAGAAAATTAAAATAATTGAATTTCGTTAATCTGTGATTACTATCCCTCACAAAATATGTACTTTGCTTCCATAATAAAAAAGTTTCTGTCGTTTCTGCTATTTTTCATCATTGTATATTTTTTACGATGACACTACGTTGGTCAAAAACCAAATTGCCGTTTGAGAACCAAATTCAAATTTGTTCAAATTTCTTATTCGAAAACCAAATTGTTCATTAAGAGGGTTATTCAACAACCGAGATTCTGTTGCATTAGGTATTGAATATTCTTTCATATTTTCCAGAAAGTTCTAGATATAACTTAGTTCATGAAAATTCAGATTGGGAGAGCATTTTTCAAGAGATCACCATTCTACATTAAAGCAGGATAGTTTCATGTATTATGTTCTGAGGCATAATAAAATCGAAATATTTTACTTTTGTGTTTATCATTTAAGAATATTCATCAGCACGAGAACTTTTTTTAGATTATTATTGACAGTTCGAAAATATACATAATTTACATTTATACATCATATTTACAAAGAAATGATTAACACTTGAGAATGACTTATTCCTCTCTGGGAACACTAGCTAATATTATATGAAATCAGGAATATTTCTTTTTTCCCATTTCGGAAGATCAAGAAAAACTGCAGATATTTCCAAGCAATAATCTACAAGCAATCAAATATGATATAGTAGGAATTCATCAGTGTATATTTCAAAATCTTAATACATGCACCTTTTTTTACCATAAAACAAATCGTATCAATCATGAGATAAATTTTTGTTGTACAAACTGCATTGGTGGTTGCATATACATATAGTGTTATCACTTTAGGGGGGAGAGAGAGTCTGGCACTTTATATCTTAAGATATCGCTTGGGGGAGGGATGTGTATTTTGATATCGCTATCATTTTTGATCCAGCAAAATTTTCTCTTTTTTTAGTAACTTTTTTTTTTTTTACATCAATATCGTATGTTGTCTTATTTATTTATTCTGTTATCTATTTGTACGAAAATAAAAATTATTATTAAAACCATTAAATGAATATAAAATCATTTCATTCCGAAATTGTTAATATCTCAACGTTCGCCATTTATTTATTTATTGAACAAAAAAACATACGACTTGTGTGCTTGACATGAGAGCTCGCTTATAAGTCGGAGACAAGATAGCACAAAGAAATATTACAACAAAGAGAAATACATCCTGGGAGTTCCACACAAGAGTGTGTGCAATGGAACCAGCGAGAAACGAACCCACAATCTCTTACGCTCGCAAGTGGTGCTTTGACCACTCGGCAGCAGACAGCCTTACGTTCGTCATTCCTATTCCTCTATCATACGCGCGTATAATTCATTGTTAGAGAAACCAGTTTCGAAATTATTACTAGGAAATAATGGGGAAGAATGCTATCCACCTGTTGAAGTTCTACTTACCCCTGTTCAGAGGGTAGATGAAATAATACAAAATCATTGTTAAATGTTATGTAACAAAAAGCTATTATTAAATACTTTTCAGTAGTGAATATTCGTTTAAAGTGTTATTTGATATAAAGTTATTTCATGTGTTACAGAGATATTTTATTAACTTCTTATCTTTATTTATAGTCCAGGCAATAGGAGATTTTACCTGGCAAAATTAATGGTACTTCTGGAAATCGGCTTACTATATGTTTTTTGGGTCTCTGAATCCGAATTTGTAACTTCCCACCAAAATGTCTCCCGGCAACCTCCCCAAATTTTGGTAAAATGCCCCCCAAAAAAGGTTTTTATTAAAAAAAATAATTTTTTTATTGTTTTAGGGGAAAAGTATCTAAAAATTCAGGACGGTGGCAAAATATGTAACAAATAAGATATATGACATTATGACGAAGGATGAATGGGGAGGGGGGGATCTGCCTCAGAACATGGGCCGCGGTGCTGCGTGGACTAAGTTGCGCAATTCCACTTAACCACTCATATCATTTACATTCGACCCCCCCCCCCCGTCTCCCCTCCGAACTTTCTCTATAAGGTTTACTTTAAGCTTTTTGGGTCGCTGAATCAGAATTTTTAACTTCCCTCCAAAATCTCCCCCCCCCGCATCCCCCAAAATAGTTATTTTTAAATTTATTTTTTTATTTTTTTAGGGGAAAAGTATGTAGAAATTCAGAAAGTAGACAAAATTTGTAACAAATAGGATATACGACATTATCACGTAGGATAAACGCGGAGAGGGGGGTGGGGGGTGTCTCGGAACATTCCCCGTGCGCTGTTCTCAAAAACCAAATTTTTGGGGGGTTGACGGGGAAATTTTGGTTGGAAGTTACAAATTCGAATTCAGCGACACAAAAAAATTGAGTCGAAATCCAGAACTAGCTTTAATTTTGCCAGGTAAAATCCATTATTGCCTGAACTTGCAAAACTTAGTGCACGTAGCGCCGGAGTGCATTTTCTGAAGCAGCCCTCTCCCTCCCCGTTCATCCTACGTCATAATGTCATGCATCTTATTTGTTGCAAATTTTGTCTGCTTACTAAATTTCTAGATACTTTACCCCAAAAACAATAAAAAAATTGATTTTTTTTAATAACAAACTTTTTTGGAGGGCATTTTACCAAAAGTTGGGGGGGAGGGGGTTGCCTAGGGAAGTTTTGTTGGGAAGTTAAAAATTCGGATTCAGTGAACCAAAAAACATATAGTAAGCCTTTTTCCAGAACTACCATGAATTTTTCTAGGTAGAGCCCCTATACGGTCTCTATTGCCTGGACTATTATATAGTACTTAAAAATGCAAATATTAAATATAACCATACCTGTAAATTATTGCAATTGTATAAAAAGAACAAAGAAAGAAATAAAAAAAAATATATAGTATATATATTTTTACTCACTGATAACGATATCATTAGAGAGGTGTGTGTGTGTGTGGGGGGGGGGGGGTTCGTGGAATGATAACGTATGATATCGTAAGGAGTGGACGTTGTCTCAAATTTCCAAAAAGTTGATAACATTATATATATGCAGCCACCTTGAGTTTTTTTTTTCAATTTAGCACATCTCTTTTACATATCGCAAACATCTTTCTTAGTAACGCTAAACGCAAACGAAATACAACAGTTGATCGCGTATGTATTTGCTTGTTAATGTTCCTTAACTTTAATATTTGTTCTACTAAAAATACCAAAATACGCCTACAAAGAAAAATTGTTTTAATACCGTAAATGAAATAACAGATTTTTACTTTCTGCTATCCTTACAAGAAAGTATTGGATTCATGAAAATTTTCGAATTCCGGTTTTTGACGGATTTACACGTTTTAGAGGTCAGAGAACCCGAAAAACATGTTTTTACAAAATGTCTGTCTGTGAGTCTGTCTGTCTGTCTGCCTGTCTGTTCGTCTGTCTGTGTGTCTGTGTGTGACACAAATTTTGTGGGCACGCTATCTCAAGAACTAATGCACGGAATTTAATAAAAATTCATATTGAGTTAGTCCCTGATACAAATTGATGCTGATTAGTTTTTGCTGAAAATCGCTCAACAGGTGGCGCTGCTACGCTGCATTTTTAATGATTTCTGCAATGGCTCTATCTCAAGAACTAATGAACGGATTTTCATAAAACTTCAGATTCAGTTAGTCCTTCATATGACTTGATGCTGATTACATGTTGGTGCAAATTGCTCAACAGGTTGCGCTGCTATGCTGCATTTTTTACGATTTCCGCAATGGCTCTATCTCAAGAACTAATGCACGGATTTTCATCAAACTTCAGATTTAGTTAGTCCTTGATATGACTTGATGCGGATTACGTGTTGGTGTAAATCGCTCAACAGGTGGCGCTGCTCTGCAGCATTTCTCACGATTCCCGCAATAGCTCTATCTCAAAAACTATACACGAATTTTCATCTAACTTCATATTTAGTTAGATGTTAACACAAGTTGTTGCTGATTAGGTTTTTGTGTTAATCGTCCAATAGGTGGCGCTGCTATGCTTGCATTTTCATGATTTTCGCAATAGCTCTATGTCAAAAACTAATGCACGGATTTTCCCCAAACTTCAGTTAGACTTTGACGTAAGTGGTTGCTTTGTAGTTTTGTTTAACATAGGTTTTGGTGTAAATTACCCAATAGGTGGCGCTGCTAATCTGAATTTTGCTGGATTTACACGACTTCGGAGATAGCCATATCTCAAGAACTAATGCACGGAATTTCATATCTACAGAAACCTCATGATGGGCATAGATTGCCGTTTAATTTTGGTAGTGTGATAGCGAATTTTCAAGCATTAACATGCATGAGATAGAAGAAAGTTTTGGGATTGGTATATCCGACTAGTTTGTTCATTATATTGTTTTCAATTATGTAGTCTTTATATCCATCAATGTGGGGCGCAGTAACAAGCATTTCTTTGTTGTAAAACTTAAAGTAACATGTGTCGTAAAATAAAAAGAGTTACAAAAAAGAGAAAGAAGCAGTTTTAACACAAATGGTGAATTATAACCAAAGTTTGGCCAAAACACCCTTTTTCTAGTTTTAATAAAGTAAAATTTGATGTATAAAATTATTGTTTTTAACACTTTCCAAAATAGTTGAAAAGGATTTATGAATTCATTTGTCTGTCCGTCTGTCCGTGCTCTAACTGGCGTAAATATCGTAGGATTGCCATGAAATTGATGCATGTTATTGGGTTTACTATGGCATGTTCGGTATTGAAAATGAAGTGTGTAGCATTAGCGGTTCATGTACAGTATAGGGACATTCAAAAGAATTCCGTTACATTGCGGTCTATGGGGAAAAATTGTTTGCGGTGTATTTTAATGATATTACACTATTTTAAGCATATTGAAACTAATATATATCACTGATGTGTACTACAAGAATCTTATTATAGAATATGTTCTGCATCGAATTATTTTTCAACAAGATCCGTGTATTTGCGGAAATTCCTGAATGGAAATTTTCAAATGTGCTATGCATTTAAGGTATCCGCACACCTTGATTTCACACAGTGATTTTTTTAATTTTTTTAAATATGTTCTTGTTATCCATTTTTTATAATGACATTTGCTTTAAAACTTTGAAAAAAATATAAAATTTTAGCAATTACCCAGAAATAATTTTTTAAAGAGAAAAATAATGAAAATTATGTCAAAAATTGACATTTCCGCAAAACGTGATAACTCAAAAATGGAACAATGTATTGACATTTTGTAAATTGCATAATAAACAGAATAACTTTCTCTAGGACTTATACTACCCACATTATAATCACATCTCTATCTCAGATGATATGATAATTAAAATACTAATGTAATGAAAAATTCGCAAAATTTGTCTCAAGTTTGTAATTTATATAAGTGTAAATATAAAACTATTTAATATATTATCATCAGTGTAGTCTATTCCCTCAAAAGACATTTGTAAAAAAAGTACAGAAAATTTCGTGGCATTTCATGCATATCTTTTTGCGTATAGTAAAAATCTGAAAAACTTCATCTTGAGAAAAAGCTAAAAATAACATTTAAACACAATTCAAAAGCTGTAATAGCTATAACTTTAAACGGCTAGAACTCGAGTTCTATTTTAGATACAGACAAAATTTAAGGAGATTTCGATAGATAAAAGGTTCAATTTTAATATTACTGCAAAAATTAAAAATCGATATTTTGATCGAAAATTACGTTTTAAAGGGGCTCGGATACCTTTGAACTGATTTATAACATACTAAGTAGTATACACACATATCCATAAATCATATACAGGGTTTCACAAAAAAATCGTATATTTGCTTGACTATTCATGGTAACAGCAAAATTTTGGTTATTCTCTTTATGGTTAGTCTCTTTTCAAATTGCTGAATCGGATATTTGCTTGACTATTCATGGTAACAGCAAAATTTTGGTTATTCTCTATGGTTAGTCTCTTTTCAAATTGCTGAATCGGATATCAACTTTCACCTTACTAATCTATAAAGTTTTGTAATAGTATCAGAATGTTTTGGAAAGTGTTTCATGAGTTATGCTGTACGCCTGATTTTTTGTTCGTGTGTTTTAAATTTATCTTGAATTCATCTGTTGTGAAAACTTTTAATATAACTTAATACTTCAGGAATTTTATTAACTATTTATGTACTGAATTATGAGTTCATGAAACTTTTATCTTAAAAAGCATTTTTCGTGAATTTTTGGCACTACATTAGAAGATTTACAAAATCATTTAATAAATTTTAGAAGGATTTTAGAAGGATTAATTAAATTTAAATTTATAGGGATTTTATGTAATATTTATAACCCTACTCAAATCTTTTAATTAATTTTTTAGTATTTTGTAGTATTAGGGAATGTACAAATATAATGTTCTTACAATAGAAATATGGAAAAATTTCCGAACTGAAAAATCCCCCCCCCCCCCCCTCCCCGAAACACCGAGAAATGTGAAAAGATCCAAAAGCAAAAGAAATCGTCCTTTTAAAAATATTTTTGTTTTGTGTAACCAAGAATGCTTTTGGAACAAGATAAAGTAATGCATATATAACTTATTCTAAATTGTATTACTACTAATCAATGTATTAAATGGATTTTATAACAAGTTATTTTAATGTTAGTTATAAGTACCGTCAGTAGACATCTACAAAAATAAAATATTTTTGCGTTAATAAAAATGTTTCGTTACAATAACTTTGCAAAGTTAAACATTAACGACAGATTTGGTGATTGTTAAAGCCGAATATATGCGGGAGGCCGAGATGGCGATTACCTCCGTGGGGATCATTCTAGGAGAAATTATTGTGCATTTACGCAGCATTACACAGTTTCAAAGAAAATTATGAAAAAGTCAGAACACTTATGCCGATGAGCAAGACATGTGTTGGATCCCAGCACCTCCCATTTTACGAGTTTTGAGAATAGAACATCTCAGGCGCTCGTGAATCTATTTAAATATTAATACAATGTATTTAATTATTTCTGCATAATTAGCTCATTAACTATTTGCAACTTTTTAGAACTTTTACTCCGGTTTCATATTCACTGGAATTGATGATTTTTGCGTTATTTTAATTTAGATTTGAAATATTTTTTTTTTTTTTCAGTGTGTTTTCTTGAACTTAAAATGCTAAATTACTATATCTAAAGTAATAAATGCATAAATTCGTGAAATATTGTGAATAAAACTTGTAAAGTTATTCGATAATATTATTTAATATAGTTGGTCATAACTAGAAAATATCATTATATTCCAATAGAACTGTTATGTAAAAGTAATATTTCTGAGTGCTTTGGGACTCGACAAATTCTATTCTTAAATTCCATTCTCAAACGTTTCCTTTCGAAAAGATTTTCAAAGTTTGCATTCGAAAATTTAAATTTAAAGATGAATTCGAATCAGAAAATACTTTACTTTTAATGAAAGTTTTCAAAAGAATTTGGTACTTGAAAATCCATTACCATTTGCATATCAAATACTTTACTCTGCTTTGATACTAAGGATTTTCTTAGGCATATTGTATATACAAAATTTACATTAACAGCTATAGTACTTATATATTTAAAAAAATATATTTGTGTCATCTGTAGTTTTTATAAAGACATTAAAACTTGTATGCCTGTTTTATTATTATTTTAATACCTATACTATTAAAAGAAAGTTTCGGTCTGTATGTGTGTCTGTCTGCGATGGCTAGCGAAATCTACCACAGGTACGAAGCCGAAAACTTTTGTTATGGTAGTCGAAGGTCACTCCTTGAAAATGAGACTGGGAATTTTAAATTTCTAATAATTAGCTGAGTTATTAATAAAAACCCTGATTAAAAGAATGGAAAATATTCATAATTCAACTAAAGCATAGATTTAAATCTGATTACAAGGAAAATTCTCTCTCGAACTCGACAAGAGCGGAATGGGTTCCCAGGGTGACAAAAAACACAGATGATTTTTATACCAGGATTGTTTCGCAGGTATAAAATTTCTATAAATACTGCATTCATAGGTTTGAAATTTATCCATCTATACTGAATTTTTAAAGCTGAATCCAAATATGTAATTTTCGTAAAACTCGATGATAAATTTCTTATTTTATCAAAAAAATCGATTTTACAAAGGTGAAACAAATGCTTTCCTATTGCACATTATTTAAATCTTATCCTTGAATCTTAGATTTGATTTTTGTACGGAGTCCTCCGATAAATATTGTTTATAAAATATAAAAATTTCAAAGAGGGTGTATTCCGGGGGTGTAAGATTAGTCCCCCTGGCAGGTAATATTCTACCTTTTTACGAACCCCTCATTGGATATGTCTTATGAAAGCCGTTTGACCACTCTTTCATATACTTGAACCCCAGTTCCGCCCTCCGCCCAATTTGTTATATTTCAGGGAATGGGGAGGGTGGTGAGCAACTTTTTCTTATACATCGCTACTTGTCCCCGTGACCGATGTTATGATAGATACTGATTCTAAAAATTATAATTAACTTAATAATGACACTCTATAACGGTAAAGTAAAATTATGAGTATCACATACCACTAATTTCAAATAATAAATTACGATATTTTTTTTATTTCATTTCAAGGTATTTCGGTTCCTATGGGCCAGATGGTGAAAAAGTTTGGTTCATTCAACCTGATATCGATAGCCTTACATATTTTAGTTCCTTTTTTTTCATCAGAGAGTGCTTCTCTAATTCGGGTTCTATGGGTCCGGTTATAACAGTTGTTGGTTTATTCAACTTGTTTTTCGATGGTTTCGTTCTGGAGATAGATTGTTTACGACAGATTGCGCCTTCTGGTGGTGTACAGATTTGGCAGAGAGCGCGCACCACTGTTACTATCCGGTGGCGCAGGCAGAGGGAACCAGTATCGTATATTCATGAAGAACATACTTCTTCCTCTGGCAGTGAAAGATGGATAAAGATTTCGCATCCGTAGTAACGTGAAATTTATTAGAGCATTTCAAACATAAATGAAAAATATTAATCGACCATAATAAGCTCGACGCAGCAGTGGCCATTTGGTAGCTCCAGGGCCTTTGGCCGTCCCTTCTCGCTGTTCGGTGTCTTTAATTTGTGTAATTTCCCTTTTAAATTTGTCTGCTTTTAATTTTTGATTTTTTTTTTCATCCTGATATCCGCCAGAGTGTCTTACACTCGGGACGTGGCTGGGGACCTATGAACCTGGCTTCCGCAAAAGAGTCGGAATAAGTAGAAGAATAAAGCACCGCGGACGGAAAGAAGCTGCTCGCTGTGGCGGAATACAAGAGTTTCTTTTAATAATCAGTTTAAAAAAATCGCTCACGATTTCTATGCCAAAAAAAAAATTGTTACGCACAAGTCAGTGATTTTTACAATTAATTATCAATATTTTTGCGTGAAATTTACGCAGTCGTGAGAAACATATCGCCCTCACCTTCGTTTCCCGCTAGGGACTAATAAACTACCATGTCCTACACTTTAAACGAAATTTTCAAATAATGTAACAAAAAGTATAATAAAAAAAAATCTAATGTGGGCTCAAAACTTGGCTTTTAGGTAGCTTTCATTACAAAATGAAAAAAACTACCCATTGCAGACTTGCAGAGTAAAGCAATTCCAGAAAATTTCGATATATTTTCTCCGATCTTAACCTCCAGAATCCCAAACCACCTTTTGTTTAAATGTTGATTAACATATGTGACACATACATATATTTTGACACATACCGGGTATCCTAAAAATGACAGATGATTTTAAAATTCAATATCTTGCAAACGGTGACAGATATTAAAAAAATTCTTGCAGGAGGCTTATGTCTGATATAAAGAGTTTTTTTACTGCGATTCTTTATCTTAGTTCGAATTTCAAACAATAGATGGCGCTCAGAGCAATAGGTGTTCACTCCATACCTGATTTTTGGTATTTCGGGATCCATTCAATACGTTTTAATGTCCTTTTTTCGCATGGAAGAAGATAGAGGCCAAAAAATCGAACCTGGATTTTGCGGTTATTGCTTGCAGCGTCATCTGTCGATGCTATTTGTAACTAAAACTCAAATTCTTAGCATACAAACTCCTGACATCTTACATAACACTCCTGCAAGAACTTTTTTAATATCTGTCACGTTTTGCAAGTTATTGGATTTTAAAATCCTCGGTCATTTTTGGGACACCCGGTATATCTGATATATGTCATGCAGTATAACTACCGTATTTATGAACCGGATGTGTATATATTGGATGTATTCATTAAATATGTGCATAGTACATACATTTCATTTTTGATGAATAAAATGAGATTCATTATTACTAAATAATGAAATTAGATTCATTATTGCTAAATAAAATGAGCAAAAATCCCAGTTGAAGTAACTGTAGTAAAACAACCTGTATGTTCGACTGAATAAATGGATTACGATCATTGCTTTCTATACACAAAATGTTCGTAGTAGTTTGCTTTACCATCACTTATATAGTCTTGATTCTCACAGTGCATATTATTATTACAGAAATTATTTTTTTTTTCCTTTTATATTTGGCACATATAATGGAAAATGAGTATTTATGCACTGTAAATTTAGTTAGTTCATCTGTTTATCTGGATTATAAAAAAAAATATACATTTACAAACATGGAAATGCTATATTTGTATTGAAATTTTCTTAGGAAAAATGGCGATTTTTCAGATGAAACATTTTAAACATAAACTTTATCACTTTAAAAATCACTTTAAATATTTTATTTAATTTCTTGATATATTGAATGACAATTCCGAATTTCCTGCGTTTCTTGTGCAGAAAGTAATACATTATTTTTTCTGCTTCAATATAAAAGTAACCAATAAATACACTGGTGTCCAAAATTAAGGACCAATCACAAAATGCTAATTTTCAAGTACGCGAAAACTCAGAAGGAAATAATATAATTCAAATAATTACAATCTATACAGCACAGCTAGTCCATATAGCATCTCATCCATGTCACACATGGTCACAAGTGTCACAGTCACTACGGTGAAGCAAAAAATAGGAAATTCCATACATCTCATTATGAGTCTCAAATGATCCCTATATGTGGCTCCACTGAGACGTCACTGTGACTGCTGCTTTCTGACGAGTCACCAGGTGAATTTACAATGTAGTTACATTGTGACTCTCATGTGACTGTCATTTGTAGACTCAATTTCAAAGTCATCGTGAACGCTGCATTGTGATAAGTTACCAAATAATGTCACATTAAAGTCACATGATGACTTTCAGGTGACAGAGAGGCTACTGTGAAGTCACCATTGCGCTCTTTTGTGAAAAGTCACCATGGGACTATATAAAAGTCACCATGGGACGCTATAACGAATGTCGAATGCCTAATTTTAACAAAATCGCGTTATGTTAGTTCCGTATTCCACCACCTGGGATCGCACTGTATTCTTAACAAAAACATATCTGAACGAAACGCGTTCACTCAACCTTTCAGTAGATACATGGGTCGGGCTGTTAGTTCCACTTTCCACCACCAGAAAGCGCACTCTATTCCTAACAAAAGTGTGTCGGGAGGAAAGTCCGTTAAACAACCGATCAGTAGATATGTTACTCGAGGTGGTGGCGGTCTTAAGCAAGAATTTAAGATATTTGCACAAATTACTATTCGGAAATAGTGGTGACTAAACTTTTGACATTTTTATATTTAATAAGTAGCATATATATCAATGTGTTATGAACTATCTTAAAGTTTCAAGCAGGTCGTCTTGTTATATTTCCTAAATTTAACAAAGTCGCGTTATGTTAGTTCCACATTCTACCACCAAGGAGCGCACACTATTCATAACAAAACTGGAGCGGAAGGAAAGTCCGTTGAACAACCTATCAGTAGATATATTACTCGAGGTGGTGGCGGTCTTAAGCAAGGATTTAAGATATTTGCACAAATTACTATTCGGAAATAGTGGTAACTAAACTTTTGACATTTTTATATTTAATAAGAAGCATATATCTCAATGTGTTATGAACTATCTTAATGTTTCAAGCAGATCGCCTTGTTATATTTCCTAAACTTAATTAAATCGCGTTATGTTAGTTCCACATTCTACCACCAGGGAGCGCACTCTATTCATAACAAAACTGTATCGGAAGGAAAGTCCATTAAACAACTTATCAGTAGATATGTTAAACAGATCGCCTTGTTAGATTGCTTAATTTTAACAAAATCGCGTTATGTTAGTTTCGTATTCCAGCAACAGGGAGCGCACTGTTTTCTTAACAAAAACATATCTGAACGAAACGCCTTCACGCACCCTTTCCGTAGATACATGCGTCGGGATGGTGGTGGTCTTAACCAAGAACTCTGTTAGTTCCACATTCCACCACCAGGGAGCGCACTCTATTCATAACAAAACTGTGTCGGAAGGAAAGTCCGTTAAACAAACTATCAGTAGATATGTTACTCAAGGTGGTGGCGGTCTTAAGCAAGAATTTAAGATATTTGCACAAATTACTATTCGGAAATAGTGGTAACTAATCTTTTTACATTTTTATAATTAATAAGTAGCATATATCTCAATGTGTTATGAACTATCTTAAAGTCACAAGCAGATCGCCTTGTTATATTTCGAGTGTTACCAACATACAGACAGACGTTTACGGACATTAATAGTAGTAGAGATGATAATGCAAAGAAATCCTATATTTTTTCATATTTCCTTAAATATCTCGGCTCCTATTGGTCGGAGAGCTTAGATCTCGCGCCAAAAGTAGCTCCGAAGCACCCAAGCAAACTTTTCCCCGCGATTATTTTGCCGTCTTCCAATTTCCTCTAACTGTGTTAGGGGCCCGGGTAGGGCCCCTTTAAAATATTTTTCGTAGTAATTTCAGCAATTATGTTAAATTATTGGTTAAGACCGCCACCCTCCTGATCCATGTATCTATGGAAAGGTTGTGTGAAGGAGTTTCGTTCAGATACGCTTTCGTTAAGATTAGAGTGCGCTCCCTGGTGGTGGAATATAGAACTAACATAACACGATATAGCTAAAATTGGAAATCTAACAATGCGATCTGTTTGAAACTTTGAGATAGTTCATAACACTTAATAAAAAGAACTTTCCGTAGATACATGGGTCGGGAGGGTGGCGGTCCTAACCAATATTTTAAGAAATTTAGAAAAGTGCCCCTCTAGGGGGGGGTGAAAAGGAGGGGATGAAAACCGAAGATGCATAACTTGAATCAAACTTCACAGACCTTTTCTATGATATATCACATGGCGGGTAACAGATAAATACAGAAAAGTGGAGGGGGGGAAATTGGGGGGATGGACACCGGAGATGCATAAACATCTCCGGCAAGAGGGGGGACAAACAGGGCTCGTGATGTCCAACAGTTTGATATGAAACACCGCTGAGTTAAGTCAAAACCAGAAGAAGTTGCAAAAGTTAACCCGTTATGGGCACGCTGAGAGGGGGAGGGGGGAAGAGAAAGATGGGGGAAAAACTGGGCTCGTGATGCCCAACAGTTTGATGAGAACTCTCTCTGAGGCGGAACTTCCTACTTATAGGAGCAAAAATCACCGAGTTATTGTCTTTTGAAAAAAAAATGTTTGCAAAAATTTGCTTTTTTTGGTCATTACTCTCTGGAATGACCTCGTAATGACCTTGTGGGGGGTATTAGCTTAAATTAAAAAGTTCAATAAAAACGGTCGTAACTTTATGGTCGTGCCTCGTATGTCTAAGCTTGTATGTTATTCAGTTCGGAATTTAATTTACCTTTATTTTAAGGTGTATGTTGAGGGGGTGCGTGGGAAATTTAATGATGTCGAGTCTCAGATTGAATTTTGAAAGGATTTTCCATCGATTATGAGTTGTTAATTAGCTAATGACGTCCGTAATTACGGCCGGATTTTCTCGAAACCACAAAGTCCGTTTTTCTCGGAAAATGGCGGCCCGAATCGACATATAATAAGACCCTCTGCGTCGCCTGTGAGAAAAGTAGTTCCGGCGACACGGGCGAGTGTTACCAACATACAGACAGACGTTTACGGACATTAATAGTAGTAGATATATATATATATATATATATATGTATGTATATGTATATGTGTGTGTGTATAATAATAAACATCTTTCGCCATTTTTAACTTGATTAAATTATTCCAAATTCTCTACTTCCAACTGCTCAAAACAATTAAAGGATATTGCAGTTTTAGGTGGATTTTGTATCTGGTAAACTGTTTAGCTGATTGATACATGGTCGACAGACATAGTAGGTTATATGAGAATAAATTACACATGTTTGACAGAAAAAAATGCATTTTATTGCGCATTTGTGTACTAAAGGAAAAAAAAACACAATTTGTGCATATGAGAAAAAAAAGAATAAGAAAAGGTGTTTTCTTCAAAGAAAATCATTTTCATAAGGGGTATGGTTTCCACGGGCGGCCAGCAACGTTGAACACCTTTGAGGCATGGACTCAATGAGGCTATTAATGACGAGTTGGGGTATTCTGCCCCACTCTTCCAGAAGAGCTCTTTCCAGTTCTTGGAGAGTTTGTGGGGGTTGTTGGCGGCCAGAAACTCGTCTTCCTAGAGCGTCCCAAACGTGCTCGATTGGATTCATGTCTGGAGAACACGCTGGCCATTCCATTCGAACGATTCCTTCCTCGAAAAGGAAATCCTCCACCAGGTTTGCACGATGTGGCCTGCAGTTATCGTCCATTAAAATGAAGTTATCTCCGATTGCTGCAGCGTAAGGGACTACAATAGGTCTGAGGATCTCATCCCTATATCGTCGACCAGTCAGAGCTCCATCTCGAATGATGTAGAGGTTAGTGCACCGTCAATGGAGATGCCACCATACACCAACACTCAACCACCGCCAAATCTGACACTTTCGTGCACGAACGCAGGATTATTCCTACTGCCACGGTCCCTCCAGATGAAAATACGCCTATTATCCGGATGCATAGAAAAACGGGACTCGTCAGAAAACAGAATATTGCTCCATTCATTTCTCCTCCAGTTGACATGCTCGGTTGCCCACTCCCTGCGGTCGCGACGATGCCTTGATGTTAATCTAACACATACCATCGGTCGGCGAGCATACAGACCTACAGCATGGAGCCGGTTTCGGACAGTCTGAGTTGAAATCGTAGTGCCTGTAGCCGAGCGAAGGTGTTGTTGGAGAAGAGTAGCGTTCATGGTTCGGTGTCTCCGAGCTGTTAACGCTAAATACCGATCTTCATTGGGCGTTGTTGCCCGTCTACGACCTTGCCCTGGTCTTCGGCCTGCACATCCACTCTCCAAAAAACGGTTCCAGATCCTGGAAATGACACTTTGTGACAATCCAATGGCTTGCGCTACTTCGGCTTGAGTTTGGCCCCCTTCTAACCTACCAACAATTCTCAAAGCTTCTGAATCTGTCAAATGACTTCGCTGAGACACCGTACTCATCGAAACAAAGCAATCACTGAATGCCGATCATCCTTGTCTTCATTCTCTTTTATCCAGTTGAAAGTCAAATTTCATTTGCTGCCGCTGAAGCGACGTTTTTGACGTCGAACTCAAAATTTGCATACTCCACAGTTTGAAAACCAGAAAAATTTGCATTTGTGATTCTCTTCTTCTATTTTCGGCAAAAAAAATTTCGTTTATATCTTTATTTTATATAAAACTTCAAATATCCTTTAATTGTTTTGAGCAGTGTATATATATATATATATATATATATGTGTGTATATATGTGTGTGTGTATAATAATAAACATCTTTCGCCATTTTAAACTTAATTAAATTATTCCAAATTCTTACAGTATATAACTTTAATCCTATTTTTCAATAATAACTTAAATATAAATTATATTTTAATCCTATGCCTTTAATCAGCGCATTTTTTATTTATTATTCTAAAAACCTTAATCTGTTAAAAGCGACACTTCTTTTTAAAATCTACCAAATCTTTTTTTATTTCTTCGCATTTTGAGACTTTAAATTGTTATTTCTTTCAAATGTTTCGTAATACCATTTTCATATTATACTAAAATTATTCTTCGATATCCCAGCATCCTTTGCAAGGAATTCCAGCGTCAATGTATTCAACTTTTTTCTTTCTTCGCTGTCGATAAAGAGTACCGACATTACGTCATGAATTACCCACCATTCTCGGCGTTTTCAACAAGTCACTAGGTGCGCCAGTCCCCAACACCCCTCCCCTTGCTTACTCCTAACTTGACGTTGGCGTTGGCGCTTCAGTAGAGCACGTCATAGTATCTTTGGGCGCTTTTGCTGATATTTATGCAGATTATACCAATCTGGAGAGCAGAACTTGTACGTTTTTTGATTTGCTTAATAAATCCATGTCACCAGGAGGTGTTTTTCTTCTATATTTGATCAGTGTCTCTAAAAAGTTAACATCTTAATTCTATTGCTTTAGCTATAACACGGCCCCGATGGGGGATCAATACTGGAAACTCGGTGGAATTGTTTAATGCTACTTGAAGTATAATAGATTTATTGATGATAAATACAACTTCTTTTACGTTTACGGGAAAATTACCAATGCATTCACAACAAGGCCTTCCACTGTGACCTGCTGTTTTGGACTGTAAATCGGCGATTCTTCGAGATGGTTATTGTTGATTCCACAGATTCACCGCTTGCCAGAGAATAATATTCCACTAGTTTTTCGAAATGCGTAACACCTGTTTGGAATAATATTACAATAGTCGGTCAGAATTAGCGCTTGTAAAACAAACCATAATATATATATATATATATATATATATATATATATATATATATACATATGTGACATTTTGGCGGTAAGTAGTTGATATTGTCGAAAAAAAAAAATGAGGGTTTCCATTCCTAAACACACAGGTAGCAGCCGAATGGTTTTAAAATAATAAGGAAAAATGAAGAATTAACATAAGGCAGTCGCTTGGAACATTATTCACTTTATTTCCACACTCTCGATTAAATCTAGGGAAGATGCTCTCTCCTTCCATGGTAAAAACAATAAAGTCTATTCTTCCTGTCACAATTAGTTTAAAAATACTCCATCTCTTGACAGCCGTCTAGTCTTTAATCCGTTAATATCTAACATCTATCACCCATTACGATACCGTTGCTTCCTCATTCTACTCACATAATAAACAGTATTCATCCAACGTTTTACTACCTCCATCGAGCAATCACATTGAATATCCAGTTTGCTACGACTGCAATCCACCACGTTCATCTCTACATGCTAAAAACTAAAAAGCTTCTAAACTCACAGCTCTTCTACTATATGCTATATGCTTTTATGCCATATGCTTTATGCTTCTCTTTGGTTCCCGCCATTCGTATTTATACTCTGCTGAAAAGATTGTTCTAGCAAATTCTTATATCCTCGCCCCACCTGTCTAAAGCATAAACAAATGTTAAAATCTGTAGTCGAGATTATGCAAAAATAACCCCTTTTTTCCCTCTTCAGACGATAAAAGAAATGAATTTATGTCTGCGAAGTTTTAATCTTCGAAATATTTTAATTACACCTGGATATTTTAAATAAAAGAATAAATTGAAATAAGTAGGTTTTTTCTTTAAGACAGAATAATATTTTAGCAGTTAAATAAAGATTTAAGGGGAATATGATATACCGGGATTTAATAGCGGAATTTAATAGGAATTTAAATAATAAAAGTTTTATTAAAGAAATATAAATAATCGAGCCATTTTTAGATTTACGCAATTTGGAATAAATATGAATTAAGATCTTAGAGATTAATAGACTACGGTTTTAATTTAATAAGCCGGTATAATATACGGAATATTACTGAAAAAGGAAAATTTACATAAAATACCTTATACTTGGCGCAAAAATTTAAATTTTGTAATATTATCCCCCCTCGCCAAAGACTTTGTATGAAATTTGTGGTTAATTAACTACAATTTCAGACAACAGACTTGTAATAAATTTGGAAGTTGATTTTTGAATATTGAAAATTTTAGAGACGTCAGCGAAGAGATGGAAAAGTAAAATTTAGCAATGCAAGAGAAAAAAAAATGTACTAAGAGCATTTAAATTTAGCTGAGAGCATTTCCCCTGTAAAAGAATACAAATAATGGTTACAACATCACTTACCATTTGTAAGTGCATAGGAAAATATAAACACAATAATAAATAAAGAATAAGTATAAATACAATAAGAAATGAATAATAAGAAATAATAAAACTATAGTAATAAATAACGACAAATTCATTTATCTTATGGAAATTTAGTGTATTTCCATTTCTCTTATCACAAACATATTTCCAATCAAGTAACGTTTAACACTTTGTTTACTTCAAGTAGAATTTTAAGTCCCATTGGCTTAATCAGTTCGTAGGTCATAAAAGTCCTTTAGCAAAAATAGTGATGCAGTCCTTAAGTAAAAAGTTCAGCTGCAATAAATATTTTTTACTAAATTTGTTTGACTACTCTGCCTGTTAAACTCTTTACATTATGTTTAAATACTATTTGTCATCACAATAGTAGTTTTATTTTAATAAACAAATTCCTAGTAGTTATTCAACTACCTTTTAACGTTTGTTTATCAACTACTTTTTTGAGCTCCTTTTCCCATTCTAATTGGGACTCACCATCTTTTACAACTTCTCACTTGTTTTAGTAAATATCATAACTTTTCACTTATAAGTTATGTTCTCTTTTTCTTTAATAAATAATGAATCTTTCAATAAATAATATAATACTTTCAATTCACAATCATAATAATAAAATTCTCAACAGTATACTTGAATAATAGCAATAATAATACTGAATAACAATATTATATTCTAAGAAAATATCACAGATTGTTTACTTATTGACACGGAAAATAATGGTTGAGGATAAAAATAAGACATAGCAATTAATAATTTTCTTATTTTTTACTTATATAAGAAAGTATTTTTGCCAGTCGAAACACTAAAAAAAAAAAAAAATAATAATAATTCCAAAGTCCAAATAAATTTAACTCTAAATATTTAGAAAGTGGACTCTCAACCAGTATTTCTTTACAATAATTTATCTCTCTGATACTCTTACGAATAGACGTGCATTTGATAAACTTAGAATGGTAAAATAAAGAAAATAAATAGGAATAAAAGATAATTTGTTTATATACTTAATTTTCTATTGCTACACAATCACTACAAAATCTCATCACAATTATCAATTTTCTATGTTTATACAATTATAATAATATTATCAATTCTTACTATTTTTGTAAACAATTGGTAAAAAATGGAATAAAATAAATATAGTTTATTTTGATATAAACTGGATATAGAATTAAAAATATTTATTTTTATTTTTCAACATCAATCTGAAAATTCCCAAAATCAAATACACATCCTATGCCTGCATAGATTGTCTACTTAATCCCCAAAACTCCCAAAAACAAGTAATATCCTCGTGGCACCCCAAGGTCATACCTGGTAATGTTGAAAACTATTGATGAAATAAAAATAAAAAATCTAAAGAATTAGAATTAAAAATATTGCGAAAACATTTTGGGGAATTACGAACTTTCCATAATCCGGTTGCACATTACAATCATTTCTATCATTCTCAAAAAAGTCCTGAGTAGTCATATAATTTTCACAACTAGATGGTAATTCTTTATCATTCTTACAGAAATTCAAAGTTTCACTACTCTCATTAGCGGGTATTACATTATCATCATTATATAAATTCAAATTCTTATCACAATCAATTGTTACCAAATCATTCTCTTGTTGCACTTTATTCATATCTACAGTATGAAAATGAAGAAATTTCTCATTATGTATGGATATACTCTTATTTATAATTTTCCTTCCTTGTTTTACAGTACAATTTCTACAATCTATAGTTAAATTAAATTTAGAACATTCCCTTAAACCCAAAATAGCATACTCCAAATTAGTATTACACACTAAAAAGTTAACACATTTGGTAATTTTACCCACTTTTAGAGAAATTTTACATTTTTGATTTATTTTTAACACCCCTTTTGCCTGACCAATAATAACTGTAGGTATAGTTTCAATTTTAGCATTTAGTTCTTTAACAAATTTGAGGGGTAATATTGCCGTAGTGGATCCAGTGTCCACTATACATGGTAAATTATAACTATTGGTAAATCCATACACAATTAGTTGTCAAATATTAGGAATAGTAGGTGGTGAATTACTAGGAAGAGTATCAGAGGATGTTGCATCATTCCTAAATAAACACTCTTGTTCCCAATGATATGCATTATTTACACCTTTATTTGTACATATTCTACATGGTCTAGAAGGATATGGTTTCTGAAAGTAATTATTTTGAAAATTTCTAGACCCCTGATTTTGATACTGTCTTTGTGGAATCCAATTCCTAGGTGCATTATTGGGCCTATTTGGCTGAAAATTGGGCCTACTTGGTTGAGTCCAAGGCCTAGGTGGTTGCAATTGTTGAAAATTTTGTCTAACTGGTTGTTGATTTATTGTTTGACTTGAAATTTGAGGAGTGGAAACTTCAACAAATTGCTTAACAAGCCGGTACCATTCAGTGGTACTATTTGGAGGGTTTACATTAATATTATTTCTATACTCTGGTTTTAATCCATCTGTCAACCCTTGTATTCGAAGAGTCTCACAAAGATGGAGTTTCCTCCCAATTCCTACTTTTTTGTGAAAATAATTTTCTAAATTATCTAATTTATCTAATTTTAGAGTTGAGAAATCAGAAAAATTTGGAACATTTAGTTCAATGAATTTTTCTATCAAGATTTTTGAAATCTGTTCATAACTAGTACAATTAACACAATCATTGATATAGACTTTTAGTGCTTCACCCTTTAAATACTGTGGAATAGATTTAAATTTCCACTCTAAATCTTTATTTTCCCTAGTACTCATATCATCATAATAATTTAACCAAGCCTGGATTTCCATTCCAGTACTAGGATCAAACTCAATTAATTTAGGTTCAGCCATTATATCACTATTCATTAAAATAAAAGAAGCACTTCTATTCTCTTTAATACAACCTGACCTTAACAACATTTAAACCAATAGAGTTCTATTTTTCATAATAGATTAAGTACTCTTTCAGACTTTAATAATAAATAAATAATTCACATGTCTTCATAATAAACTTTACAATAAATAAATAAATAAATAAATAAATAAATACTCTTCACGAAATAATAAATAAACCTCATAAATAAATAATAAATAAATCTCATAAATAAATAATTCTCATACTTAATAATAAATAAATCTCAATAAATAACAAACAATAACAAAAATAATAACATAAGTGTAAAAATATTTTGGAAAAGAACTCACTCCAGTCATCTTGTCTCACAATCACCAGCACTATACATTGCTATTCACATTAGCGATGTAAATTTTTAACTTTCCGGCACAGATCTTTAGTAACTATCATAAGCTATCGTGTACCAGTACCACTACATTTTTGTAATTTTGGAGACACACTCGTTTTGATTGCCGTCACTTCTAAATCCTGTCGACTTTTCTTTTCTCTGTGACATTTTGGCGGTAAGTAGTTGATATTGTCGAAAAAAAAAAATGAGGGTTTCCATTCCTAAACACACAGGTAGCAGCCGAATGGTTTTAAAATAATAAGGAAAAATGAAGAATTAACATAAGGCAGTCGCTTGGAACATTATTCACTTTATTTCCACACTCTCGATTAAATCTAGGGAAGATGCTCTCTCCTTCCATGGTAAAAAGAATAAAGTCTATTCTTCCTGTCACAATTAGTTTAAAAATACTCCATCTCTTGACAGCCGTCTAGTCTTTAATCCGTTAATATCTAACATCTATCACCCATTACGATACCATTGCTTCTTCATTCTACTCACATAATAAACAGTATTCATCCAACGTTTTACTACCTCCATCGAGCAATCACATTGAATATCCAGTTTGCTACGACTGCAATCCACCACGTTCACCTCTACATGCTAAAAACTAAAAAGCTTCTAAACTCACAGCTCTTCTACTATATGCTATATGCTTTTATGCCATATGCTTTATGCTTCTCTTTGGTTCCCGCCATTCGTATTTATACTCTGCTGAAAAGATTGTTCTAGCAAATTCTTATATCCTCGCCCCACCTGTCTAAAGCATAAACAAATGTTAAAATCTGTAGTCGAGATTATGCAAAAATAACCCCTTTTTCCCTCTTCAGACGATAAAAGAAATGAATTTATGTCTGCGAAGTTTTAATCTTTGAAATATTTTAATTACACCTGGATATTTTAAATAAAAGAATAAATTGAAATAAGTAGGTTTTTTCTTTACGACAGAATAATATTTTAGCAGTTAAATAAAGATTTAAGGGGAATATGATATACCGGGATTTAATAGCGGAATTTAATAGGAATTTAAATAATAAAAGTTTTATTAAAGAAATATAAATAATCGAGCCATTTTTAGATTTACGCAATTTGGAATAAATATGAATTAAGATCTTAGAGATTAATAGACTAGGGTTTTAATTTAATAAGCCGGTATAATATACGGAATATTACTGAAAAAGGAAAATTTACATAAAATACCTTAAACTTGGCGCAAAAATTTAAATTTTGTAATATATATATATATATATATATATATATATATATATATATATATATATATATATGTATATACATATATAAATTAAACTATATTCTTTAAAGACTAAGCGATTTTTTTTTTTTTAAATTCTGAAACAATTGAAACAAACTATGTTTCTAAATTTTTTACATTTAATAATTCCTACTTTTTTCTGCAGCTTTACATCGTACATTTAGGATTCTTCCCTATTAGCTAATGGACTTTATCCAAATCACAGTTAATATTAAATTGTTAACATTGACTAAAATTGATATTTACATATTAATAATTAGTATATAATAGTTGCTCATTATAATATGTAGACATATGACGGCAACAAAAAGCTCATTTCTCTACTATATTTTGGCTCATAGAGAAGGTTTAGTTATTACCACTGATGCTAAATGATGTCGTTTTAAATATTGCTCAGATCAAGCTTAACGGCAAACCACATTGCTTCCAGCTTTTCCGTTATTGGATACATTCTACGTAGAACTATTCTATCTGGCAGCAAAGGGGTTAATAAAACAAGACAATTTAGGTGGAAAGTTGAAAAGTTAAAATGTCATATCAAAATATAGGTATATGTATTTATCGTGTACGAAAATGCCATTATTAAAGAAAAGATAAAGAATGTTTTAAATGTTGGAAAATTCTTTATTATATAGTCTGTTTATTTAAAAATAAGTAAATAAATATTTTCAATTGCAGATTTAAGAGAAAAAAGAATTTTTTTTTTTTTATCCCTGGAATGGAATTAATGTTATTTCAATGAATTGTATATAGCAGATTTAAACAAAAATTGCGATTGGAGATAAAATACAAATACAGGAATAAAATTAATCTGGAGTGATAATTTATGTTGGTATTTTAAATATTAAAATTATATACATGGTTTCCTATTTTATTGTTAACAATACCTAATTCTCTAGTTTGATAGGTATACTTATAGTTGCAAAAATGTTCCAAATACTGCTATCCATCAAACACTCATGTCCAAAATTAAGGTCACAAACATAAAATATGTTAAAACTGGTGAAGTATTCACTGTGTTGATACGAAATTTGGCACAGAGGTATATTACAATCGAAGAAAAACAATATAGCAACATAACATTAGGGAAAAGATTATAATTGTGAATGAAGAAACAGGGTGTATCAAAAAGTGTTAAACCATGAACCAGAGATGAATCATTTATCTCGGTAAAAGTCTGTCTAATATGGATTTTGACCACCGTGAACTGCTATGCAAGCCTCACAACGAGCTCTCATATTGTTTATGAGGATATCAATAAATTTTTGTGGCAACAAAGCCCATTTTTCCAAAATTGCGGCTTTTACCTCTTGACGGGTCCTGGGAGGGGAGTAATGCTGTGCAATGGCTTTTCCAAGATCATCCCAAACATGTTCAATTGATTCAATGGCGACCTCAAGGGCTCTTCTTTAAGAACGTCATCAACAATGCTAGCTATGTGCGGCTTCGCATTATCGTCCATAAACATGAAGTCCGGACCTACAGCACTCCGGAACAACCTCACATAATCTTCAAGAACCTCATCCGCATAGCGATGTGCGTTGGCAATACCCGCATCGAAGACGTGCAGTGGTGTATGACTGCCCAACATTATGCCGTCCTAAACAAGGATTCCGTTGCCACAAAATCTGTCAATTTATTTTACGTAGAAGGGAAGATAGTGAGCTCCACGTTCTCTCCAGATGAAGATTTAACGAGAATCACTCTGTGTGGTGAATCTCGACACATCACTGAAAAGAACACGCTCCTATTTTTGTTGTGTCCAAGACATGTCTTCGGCTCCACAACAACTGAGCTTTCCTCTTAGATGCAATGAAAGGGGCACATACGACTGGACGCCGGGCGTTAGGGATGAGGTCCTTGAATCCTATGTGAGGTTATGGGGTGCTGTAGATACGAACTTCAAGTTTATGGATGAAAATGTGAAGCCACACAGAGCTCACATTGTTGACGATTTTCTTGAAGAAGAGGATAGTGGCCGTATGAATTATCCTTCGGGGGATATTGGTCCACAAACCTTACGGTTGGCGTCTCGACTTTCTTGAAGAAGAGGATAGTGCCCGTATGAATTATCCATAGAGGCCTCCGGACCTCAATCTTTTGAACGTGTTTGGGATGGTTTTGGAAGAGCCATTGCACAGCCATTCACCCCACTCCTAGGACCCGCCAGGAGTTAAAAGCTGCGATTTTGTAAGAATGGGCTTCCTTGCCACAAACATTTATTGACACCCTCATAAACAGTATGAGAGCTCGTTGTGAAAGCTTGTATAGCAGTGCACAGTGGTCACATTCCGTATTAGACAGACCTTTCCTGAGATAAATGCTTTATCTCTGATTCATGATTTAAAACTTTTTGATATACCCTGTTTCTTCAGTCCCAATTAAAATCTTTCCCATATTGTTATGTTGTTATATTCTTCTGTAATTGTAATATACCTCTGTGCCAAATTTCTTGGTAACACAGTGAATAGTTCATCAGTTTTCACTCTCTTTATGTTTATGACTTTAATTTTGGACATGAATGAATTAATAACAGTATACGTCAGAGATTTTTTTAAGTTGCGAAAAGTTAATTTTTCACGCATTCTCTGAGTCATGTAAATTTTAATTAAAACTACATTTTGTTTGATTTAACAAGTAAAATGGTATAAATTCCATTCCTGTATAACCTCAAACTTACCGAATTACAATATTCTGAAATTTATGCATTTTCCTCATTTCTGGAACTAAAAAAAGAAAAATATGTTTTTAGTTTACGGCGGAATGAAATATGGCTCACAAAACCTAAGAGCTGCTCAAACTGGCGCATTTTAAAATTAAATTAAGACAAAATTAGTATTTTAAAGAAAAATAAATGTTTTTTCTTATTCATAATCTTATCCTTTTGAATCATCCTAAACATCAAATAGACTTTAGAAAATATGTTTACTTTTCCGGATATATCAGCATATTTTCCACAAAAACTCTTATAATCCCTTAAAAATGTTCTTTTCTTTAACTGATCTCCTTTTCTGATGCACCTAAATAAGCGGATTCAAGCAAAGATTTCTCACTGTAAAAAAGGAGAAAGGAGAAAAAAATCTGTTCTCTTTAAATTCTGCAACCTTCTGATACGTTGTATTATTAATATTTGTGCTTGAGTGCTCTGAAGATAGCATTTTACACTTTTTAGAAAGGTGCAATATATTTTGGTATGGGAGAATGTCTAAAGAATGTCTATCAATAAAATACATCATGCCTTGTGGATATCCGCTATTGAAGTTTGTTCGTACTTTGCAAGTCTCATGCATCACTGAAACTTGTTTCGTGGAATTTATCACGTTGCGGTCTACAATATACCGTAGAAATATTTACTTGAAACAGATTGTATTTCTCAGGACATTCAACGTAATTCTAAAATTGCAAAGTTTTATAAAAGTTTTAAAATATTATGTTTTACGGTAACTGTTATCAGATTAGCTATTTGAGTAAAAGAATGCTTCAGCATTATGAATTTTAAAGAAAATGTAAAACGTCTTTTTAATTAAAAAAAAAAATACATATATATTGAAAAAGTTGTTTAAAATTTCACTATTAACAAATGAAAGCTTGTTCACTTAAATATAAAGTAGATGTTTAATAAATATTATATATTCGTTTATCAAGAGAATAACACAAATATAATTATAAATGCATATATACGTATATATATATATATATATGCAGTAGAGCGCCGATTATTGGAACTCCAATTAACCGAACTTCCATTTATCCGAACAGCCTATTTCTCTAAAAAAAATTAACCGAACTTTCAATCATCCGAACAATCTCTCTCAAAATATTTTTTAAACCGAACTTCTAATAATCCAAACACCCTGTTTCTTTCATTTTTTACACTTCAGATTTAGCATGTGAAATCAAATCCCCCGTTAGTGTACCACTGGGAGTAGTGACAACGAAAAAGGAATTGAAGAAAGTGAAAACGAATGCTCTGAAAATGCCCACCCCCACATCCATCACATAACGAAGCCTTTGAATGTTTGGAAAGAGCTATGAAATGACTCGAACGGCAGAAGAACGCTGATCTTATTCAACTAACGTATTTAAGAATAATTCGAGATAGGGCAGCATTGAAAAGAATATACCTCCTTTAAAATAACAAGCTTTTTTGCTTAAATTATAATCTCTGGAGTTTAGAAGATGATAAAAAAAAAAGAAAATTTTAAATGATAAAAAAGTAAAAAAAAAAAAAAAAAATTAAACACGCCAGCACTAACTGGTACTGGCAGCCCTAAGCCTGGATAAAGTGTGAAGGTTTTAGTATAGTCAGGAACATCCCTGAAATTGTTTGTCCATTTATCCGAACTAAGGTCGGTCCCAACTTGTTCGGATAATCGACGCTCTACTGTATATCATGTATATTAAAACATAAACCTAATTTTGTAAGTATCGATTTCAGGGCATATGCGCGTGCGCCAAAACTCTCTTTCGGACTTCTTCAATGTAGAAGAAAATAGAAACAATTCCTGTTGGCGGATAGGTCTAAGGCACCAGTATAAAGCTCTCAATTTTTATAGAGAACCCAGGTTCGAATCGAACGCCTGGCAAAAGAACTTCTGTGATATTTTTGGCGATAATTTACTTCAATAATGACATATTTTATTAGTAGGAGAAGTTATATGATTTTTATTTTATTATTAGCATTATTTGAATGCTTTATAATTAATAAAATTTAACACCGGACAATATTAACATAAATAATAATGATAATTTAATATTTAAAATATTTTGCATGATATTTTCAATTAAATTGATCTGATCTACATTTTTTTTCTGCCCATTATCAAGAATATTTAGATGTGTGTGTTGTGTCAGAAAGAAAATTTGTCTTTCTTTTACGTAAAAAATAAAAGGGAAAGAAAGAAAAATATTCATATAAGAACTGTAACAGAAATTACCTTGATATTCATGGTTTAATATTTAAAAAATGCATAAAAATGTAAAATAAAATTCAAGTAATAAAATATATGCTATACATTGATAGCTGAATCAAGTTTCAATTTTAGGATATTAGAGAATGAGACTGATAAAAATAAAATTCATAGCACCTTTTAATGGCTATGTAGTTAAAAAAAATAGTAATAATAAATATTGTTTTTTTTTTTCTAAATAAATGTGACTGTAGTATGTAAAAATAAATGCTCTACCCATTATTTTTAGTTAAATTTCTATTAAAAAACAAGAGAAATTGGTTGTAAATTATAAACTTAAAACTCTTTGACTTCATTGAATAGGTTTTTCTGACAGCATTCTCTATAGTCTTAAAGAAATAGGAATCAATTATGCAATATAGAAATTTGTCACAATTTCAATGATTAATTAAAAACAACTAATTAAAGATTCAAGAATTTTTCTATTAAAACATTCAAGCTATCGTCAAATCTTGACGGGTACCATCTAGTATGTATATATAATGAAGATGAAATCACAAATATCTGAAAAAAATTGGTAAATTCTAAAGATGGACAGTATATAAACATGGGAAACCAGTACGTAAAATAAGAAACTATGAATAACACACAGAATCATCAGAGGAGCTTGCAGGTTTAATTCATACTGAAGATGCGTTATTTCATCCAAATTTGTCGGCATTAATCATAAAATGCCTAAATTTAGCTCCTAATAGCGCATCATAAAACAAAATAAATAAATAAATAAATAAATAAAAAAAACACAAGCGATTTAAAGAAAGATACACCTCACACGAGATATTAAAAATTGAAAAATGATTAGCGCACAATGCCTCAATTATAGATAAGAATCCAAAACTTCAGAAAGTTGACCCACAATAACATGTGAGGATGCAATCAGATTTAAGACTATAAAACGTGTGGCCAGCAGTTTGTCACTGAAAACCAAAACATTGCGGCCATCTCGTTTGAAAAAGGAAAAACTATAATGTAACTAGATTTTTAACAAAGATGTTTAGTGCTGCCATCTATATCCATAGAAATGTGTGAAATCAATTGAAGAAAACAAGAAATGACCTAAATGAACATTTACGTAAAGTAGAATGAAAAAATAGGAATAAACGTAATAAGTACTGAGTAAATATAAACAAATATATAAAAAAATAAAAGCTTTTATTTATTTATTTTTATTCTAAAAATAATTTTAAGATTATCTGAAGAAATCTCTGTTTTCTCCAGAAATTCTGCAGAAATCTGAAGGAATTTCGTAGATTTAGCTTTACCTTAAAAATATCTGCAGAATGTTTTAAGATATTATTAAAAATATGAGCAGCAATGTGCCAATTGCCTACAGATTTTTGGGCCAATTGCCTACAGATTTTCTACATATTTTTTTTTTTTTTTTTTTTTTTTTTTTTTTTTTTTTTTTTTTTAGTGAGAAGATTAATTTATAGATTAATCATTTTAAAACAATTATTATAAAACAAAAATATATAAAAAACATTTTAAATACTTATACATCACAAACGAACTGGCATACATCCCTGCATATTATCAAATGAAAAGTAAAAAGCAATTTCGTAAAATTACAACGTAACTATTCGAGATTTCATTAATTTTTGTCTGTAAAAAAGGTTATATGAAAGCGGATGCTTCAAAAATTCTATTTTCCTAAATTGTCACACACAGCTGGGCACCTAGTTTAGATTATTATTGAAATACATATAAAAATTTCACTAGGAAATTCGAGTTATTTTTAAAATTTTCTTAAAAGCGATGCATAAATGAAAGAATGACAAATTAAAATATATATTTATAAAACAGAACGCAGATATCACAGCGACATTTTCAGAAAAAGTTGGAGTTAATGCTTTAAAAATCTGGAGCCATAATAAAAAAGAATTTGCAAAACTTGAAATCAAAAGTATTTTTATCTAAAAATAAAATAAAAAGTTGAATAATAAAGATTGGAAAATGAGGGATGAAAAAGGGAAAGGATGAAAAATGTATCACTTTAATCTGCATTGAGTGAGAAAAAATGTTTTGTAAAACTTGTCAAACTAAAAGTTCTTTTTTTTTTTTTTTTTTTTTTTTTTTTACATGCATGCATACATTTCTATTGTTACGTTAAAATAAATTACAATTTACCAAAAAGTTCTTTTAAAATAAATAATGTAGAAGTATAATCCAATAAATGTTTAAAATAAATAAAAACAAACAGTGTTTGTAAGGTTTACATAAAAAATTCTATAACACATTAGTTGAAATGAGTGATGTCTGGTAAATAATAATTATTTTCTTTTAATCTTTGATCTTTAATTATTTTTTCGAAAACATTAAATTGTCTTAAGAACCTTCGAATAATTTCTTGATGAGTGAATCCTGGTTTCTCATAGATATTGGGTGTTTATAATATCTTTCTCTATAATTTTTTTAGAAAAAAATGTCCTTTCGAAATGTCCTCAGAAAATATGTCCTAAATATTTACACGTGATCTGACCGAATACTTTCAACTTTCAATACGGCTTCTGCTCGTGTACATGGATTGAAGTATGAACAGGCGTAGGTGAACTTAAACCGCAAACTAAGCAAACAGTCCCAATAGTAATAGCTATTGAAAATTTGGTTAACACATTTATGCGAGCTGGAAGCATGAAAGATGAAAATCATTTAGTCAAATCTCCGCTAGAATCAAATGTTGTATGGAGAGTAGAAAAAACAGATTTTTTTATCCTCAAGTCATCCGCGAGAAGACTCACCTAGGGGTTGGGCTATTCCGCATGCATCAACATTTTATTTTAAAGAAATATGACTATTACACACAAAAAGTGCATAAGTTCGAAATTGAGGTCTATGCAGCTCGGTATGTTATTTACTACGATTTATTGGAAGCTCTAACAAATTAGAACTATTACACACAAAAAGTGCATAAGTTCGAAACTGAGGACTATGCAGCTCGGTATGTTATTTACTACGATTTATTGGAAGCTCTAACAAATTTGAACTATTACACAGAAAAAGTGCACAAGTTTGAAACTGATGACTATGCAGTTCGGTAAGTTATTTACTACGATTTATTGGAAGCTCTAACAAATTTGAACTATTACACAGAAAAAGTGCATAAGTTCGAAACTGAGGACTATGCAGCTCGGTACGTTATTTACTACGATTTATTGGAAGCTCTAACAAATTAGAACTATTACACACAAAAAGTGCATAAGTTCGAAACTGAGGACTATGCAGCTCGGTATGTTATTTACTACGATTTATTGGAAGCTCTAACAAATTAGAACTATTACACACAAAAAGTGCATAAGTTCGAAACTGAGGACTATGCAGCTCGGTATGTTATTTACTACGATTTATTGGAAGCTCTAACAAATTTGAACTATTACACAGAAAAAGTGCATAAGTTCGAAATTGAGGACTATGCAGCTCGGTATGTTATTTACTACGATTTATTGGAAGCTCTAACAAATTAGAACTATTACACACAAAAAGTGCATAAGTTCGAAACTGAGGACTATGCAGCTCGGTATGTTATTTACTACGATTTATTGGAAGCTCTAACAAATTTGAACTATTACACAGAAAAAGTGCACAAGTTTGAAACTGATGACTATGCAGTTCGGTAAGTTATTTACTACGATTTATTGGAAGCTCTAACAAATTTGAACTATTACACAGAAAAAGTGCATAAGTTCGAAACTGAGGACTATGCAGCTCGGTACGTTATTTACTACGATTTATTGGAAGCTCTAACAAATTAGAACTATTACACACAAAAAGTGCATAAGTTCGAAACTGAGGACTATGCAGCTCGGTATGTTATTTACTACGATTTATTGGAAGCTCTAACAAATTAGAACTATTACACACAAAAAGTGCATAAGTTCGAAACTGAGGACTATGCAGCTCGGTATGTTATTTACTACGATTTATTGGAAGCTCTAACAAATTAGAACTATTACACACAAAAAGTGCATAAGTTCGAAACTGAGGACTATGCAGCTCGGTATGTTATTTACTACGATTTATTGGAAGCTCTAACAAATTAGAACTATTACACACAAAAAGTGCATAAGTTCGAAACTGAGGACTATGCAGCTCGGTAAGTTATTTACTACGATTTATTGGAAGCTCTAACAAATTAGAACTATTACACACAAAAAGTGCATAAGTTCGAAACTGAGGACTATGCAGCTCGGTATGTTATTTACTACGATTTATTGGAAGCTCTAACAAATTTGAACTATTACACAGAAAAAGTGCACAAGTTTGAAACTGATGACTATGCAGTTCGGTAAGTTATTTACTACGATTTATTGGAAGCTCTAACAAATTTGAACTATTACACAGAAAAAGTGCATAAGTTCGAAACTGAGGACTATGCAGCTCGGTACGTTATTTACTACGATTTATTGGAAGCTCTAACAAATTTGAACTATTACACACAAAAAGTGCATAAGTTCGAAACTGAGGACTATGCAGCTCGGTACGTTATTTACTACGATTTATTGGAAGCTCTAACAAATTTGAACTATTACACAGAAAAAGTGCACAAGTTTGAAACTGATGACTATGCAGTTCGGTAAGTTATTTACTACGATTTATTGGAAGCTCTAACAAATTAGAACTATTACACACAAAAAGTGCATAAGTTCGAAACTGAGGACTATGCAGCTCGGTACGTTATTTACTACGATTTATTGGAAGCTCTAACAAATTTGAACTATTACACAGAAAAAGTGCACAAGTTTGAAACTGATGACTATGCAGCTCGGTAAGTTATTTACTACAATTTATTGGAAGCTCTAACAAATTAGAACTATTACACACAAAAAGTGCATAAGTTCGAAATTGAGGACTATGCAGCTCAGTATGTTATTTACTACGATTTATTGGAAGCTCTAACAAATTAGAACTATTACACAGAAAAAGTGCATAAGTTTGAAACTGATGACTATGCAGCTCGGTAAGTTATTTACTACGATTTATTGGAAGCTCTAACAAGTTAGAACTTAATACGGGTGATACAACTCACGTTCAAATGTTACTGTATGTAGCTGATAACAATCAATGAATCGACTTTCTTTTGTTGAAATGATTCTGTTAGTTTTCCTGCAGTGGATCTGGAATTACTTGGAAATGTATAAATATTTTTTAAACACATTGTACTTTGGCTATGCTAAGAGGATATGAAACCTTAGAAAAGTTTACAACGTTACAGGAGTGAATGTTGACTATGTTACTCAGGTGGTGACGGAAACGCTTTAGTTTTAGAGAAATTAGATTTTATTGATTTTTTAGTTCTGGTGGTCATTGATTATCAGACTACAAAACGGGTGTTGAAAACCATGGTTATTCATTTAGCCTTCATTTAAATAATAATTGAGAATAAGAAAGATAAGTGATAAAGCTTTAGTATTTTGGACATGTCTATACATATTTAACACGGATGTAATGGACTTTAGCGATAACACATGCCTGCAAAATTGAACTTTGTGAAAACTTTTTCAATAACTTATGGTTGTTTATAAGGTTTTAGTATGCGGATTCCAAAAATGAGTTCAATTTGCTCTATCGCGTACAGTTTTGCCACATTTTGTAAATTCAGATTTTCTCAGCCCATAATATCAGCAGTTTTCTTAGATAATGCTAAATATCGTACTAAATCGTTCCGTTCCGTTTGAGTGAACAATAGAAGAACTCCTTTATTTATATCACACAGAAAATAGTCATCAGTTTTCCGAATCGGAACCAGATCCTATCTTTTTTGGTATAACAGGAACAGGAATTTCAAAGTCTTGTGGAATCGATCTCAAAATCTATCAAAGCTTCATATACGAAATGATCTTCTTATTTTTAGAATTATACCCAGGAATATCACATGAAGAAAAAATAAGAATCATCTGTGTGGTTTTTTGGTTCTCTCCATATCATCACTATACCAAATCGAAATTATTTTTTTTTACCCTTCGACCAACTTCCTGAAGCTTCTACACAATTGTAACAAAATGTTTTGGAGACTATGATTTATTCTGATCTCTCAATTTCACTCCGAAATAAGCGAAGTATATTTTTTTAACGAAATCAGTAATCTTCCGCTAATGGTTTTTCATGACAAATTCATCACAAATGTAATGGCGTTATCTAGAAAATTAACACAAACACGTGCAGCCATAAACATATCTTAGTTTACCACAATTAAATTAAAAGTTTAAAATTAGTTTAAAAGATAAAAATTTAGTATAAAAATACACAGCTACAAGATGTAAACAATTGTAGCAGTAACAATAAATATAGCGTTTGTGAAAACAAATTACAAAGATTAAATCAATCAAATAAACTGTTCTGACATGTTCTTCAATCTAGTGGGGAAAAAATGAAATTAGTAAAAGATTGGTGAGTTATACGTAGTTTGTAGTATGATTTTCGTGATCTGCGTCCAAAATTACGTAAGAAACAGTTAACCTTATCATGAAAAGATTTTTCAAGCCGCCGTCTGCCTATGCCATATGCCTATGCCTTTATGTCAAGTAACGATCATGTGAAGATGTCATCACTATTGAGCGGATTTGGCTGGGTCTTCTGATGTTATTACCATTTATTTAAATTGATACCGCAAACTGGATATCATTTTTAGTGCAATTTATAATGATCGAGTCACCTACGCTGGAGACTGTCTCGCTTTAAACCTGCCGGCGAATCTTCATCTCAGTGAATCATCTAAATGATTATCAGAACTCATCTGCACTGAAATCTGACATTCTTGGATATTTTAATGCAATAATCACAACATTGAAGGCCAAAGATTTCAGTTGCTTAAACAATCAGATTTCAAGTTCTGTTAAACAACGTACGGTAGGCACCTTCTTTTCAAAACTGAATGCTGACATTATGTTGCCCGTTTAACGAAATGTATATGGTATAATTTTTTTAAAATTTATTCGTAGCTATATTTTGAATTACTGTGAAAAAGGTGTTTATGACCTTAATTTTTGGCATCAGTTCAATTAGATTTATTTATTTTGGGGCATTTTCACGATTAAATAAGTAAAGGTATATTTAAAAAAATAATATTTCACAAAGGAGTTAATATGTTCCTTTAAACTTAACGGAAAATTTTATTCACAAACATAAGTTTAAATTTTAAAACAAGAGTATATTAAATTCTGGAAAACATATAGATGTAATCAGAACATATTGCCAATGGATGAGTCACTTTGTTAGTTATAACATTCTTAAAATAATTTATCGGTGACTGAACACTGTGCTTTTAGTGTTCTGCAGTGACTGGGCTTATATAACCTGTTTAGATCCAATCAGACGTAAAGGATGCTTTAAAACGCGAATTCCTATGTATATTTTATGCTGTGTTCCGATTTACATGGTCTTTTCCAACGTCTTCGTTGAAATTTAAAGTATTTTAAGAGATCTTTTATTTGACAGGAGAAATATTCGCATTGACATATAAGTCTAAGTATTAGTATAAGAATATTTCGGAAAATAGGAATATATAAATTTTAATAAATAATAAATGACAAATAAAAATAAATAATTAATGAATAATATGAATAAATAATTTTCTACAGAAAATATTTTTGTACATTTAGAATGATGTTCAGCTATTTAACTTTTTCAAAAAAAAAAAAATAAATAAATAAAAATAACAGTTTTCTGTAATACAAGAAAAAAATTACCTGAGAAAGAAAAGTAAAATTTAATTAAAAAATAGGAAGTCAAATGTTTGCTACTGAATTAATTTCCATTAATTTAACCCCTTCCTTAAGAGTTTATTTTTAAATGTACCCAGAATATTAAAAAGAATTAAAAAAAGGAAAAGAAAACACAATTTATCTTTGTTTAAATTCAGGTTTTAATTGAGTTAAATTACTTTTTATAGGAACTTTTCAAGATATGCACAGGATTTTATTTTTCATTTACTCATTCTCTAAGGTGAAGAATTTTTTCCTATTGTAACAAAGAGGATCGAAATTTAAAAACATGACAATATTCTTTGTTATTATAATGATTTTTTTATTGCTAAAAAAAAAAAAATATTTAAATTTCATCCAGTTTGACATTCCTTTGCTCTTTTTGTAAAGTAGAGTTGCAAAAAATTAAAAAAAAAATAGATCCTGTTATATAATCTTCTTTAACAATAAATTTTAATCAAAATATTAGCTAAACTAAAATTGAAAAACTACTTTTTTACAATGCGTACGCATGCATCCATGTTGTTGGTATCTATATACATAATTTATTTCCAAAATAATTTAAGTTTTATACCTGTCTTTGGTCTTTTTGGTTGATTTTTTTTCCATTAAAAATATTTTTTAAATTCACTAAGATATATGAATAAAGTTGATTAAAAATACTGAAGTAAACTCAACTGACATTTTGGATAATATTATTGTTTGAGGGAAATTAACCTTTACGATAAAAAATCGATTTCCTTAACGAAATTTTGAATTCACATACTGAATGAAATAAACCACTGGAACGTGTAATGAAAACCGAAATATTTAAAAAGTTACAATCAGTTGAAAACTAATGCGGACCGGCTTAAAACAGGTATATGTGATTCGGTGGCAGACAGTCAAACGTTTGCTGAAATTTTTGCATTGTGACTATATATCCAGTGATCACAAAATATCTGTAACTTGCAAAATATAACGATTAACTAAAAAAAATATATGTATATACATTGTTTTAACAAAACCTTAATCGCGTTTTCCTTGAAACATTTTCAGTGCACCGTGTGAAGTAGTGTTTTAATGGATCAACATATCAACATTTTTTTCTTTTTGAAATTAAAAGATTATTTATTATGTGGGGCAATAAACCTTTGTAAAATAATAATAATAACAATAATAATTTATATACTAATTTGAAGTGGGATAAAAAAGGGTAAAAAAACGACATTTTTTTCAAGCTGTTACCGTTTTACTTCCTCAGTTTTAATAGAAACTAGTCAGATGAGCCAATTTCCAAAAGTGGAAACCGCACCACTGAGAAAAAAAATAAGCTATGTTCGGAATTTTTCAGATTTACAGGTATTTCATAAGTCAATTTCCTTCATAAACAAAGTACATGTAAATTATTATCTAAATAGTAATTTTTGACGAAGATTAAAACAGTACGTCGGTTACAAATCGTCCCTTTAGATCCAAACGTTCTTTCTCTTCGGGACAATGTACACACGCAATTAACTTAAGAAAAAAAAATTCTTGTAAATAAATCAGTCTCTTTCTTTAGAATCAGCAATTATAATCTTCTATCACATTCACTTAGATCCTCTTAAAGAAGCGTTAGGAGGAACAAGGTTTTCATCAGGTACAGAAGTCAAAAAAGTTTGTGCGATATCATTTATAGAACTTCCAGTTCTTTTTATTATAGAAGAAAAAACTTCCACTACGTTAAAGAAAGTGTTTTAAAAAAGTGTGTATAAAATTCTATCTAGAAAAATAGCATTGATATAATTTTTGAAATTAATCTATGAAAAATCATTTATTGAAAATAAAATAACTTTTTTATTGTATATACCTACGTACAGTCGTAGAAAAAAAAAGTAAACACCCCTTACTAACTCTGCAAAAAAATTATCGTAGAAAAAAGTTACTGGTTTCGAACAATTGATAATAAAGTCTACTTTTAAATGATGTATATAAAATTTGCTTAGGTGGCCATCTACATATTAAAACGTAACATAACTTTGTTTTTTCAATAGCAGTACCCAATTCTGACAGAATAAAAGAACTCTAAACCCTTCAATTAGCCTAAAAATAAATTTTTATGCAATCTGTACGATAAGTTTCCGATAAATTAATTATTTTAAAACGATCATATTATAGGGGCTGTATCCAAATTGAAGTTCGGTGCTCGATTGTTGACCGAGAGAGCCTTCTTCTTGATCAAGGTACTAAAGCAGTCATTGAAAACTGCTAGATTACAGGATAGCAGAAGAAATTTCAAAATATCTAGTCACTTCTATTATAGACAGCCCCTTAAATCATCCTTTTGGCGTTTTTTAAGCATAATTTGAAAACTACTTGGAAGAAAAATGTGAAATTTTGGATTTCCATAAAGCAGGGCTTCATAAAACTAAATCCATCAAAAAAATTGTAGGTTGCAATTCATAATTTTTTCGAATATTAACCTTTAACTGATGTCACGCTGTCTCCCAGACCCCGCGACTCCCAGCTGTAAACACTTTTACAGCTTTTTACTTTTCTGTACTGAAGTTAAATAGTAGAATAAAATACTTTTTCATGCAATTTAATTCACATGCTCCTAAGAGATGTACAACGATATTGTTAGGACAAAATTTAAGTATATTCAACCATTTGAGTTATTTTTTTTATTCATTTTATTCGGGGGGGGGGGGGGTCTGAGAGACCGGATCACATCAGTTGTGTGACAAATTTTAGTCATATCAGTTAAAGGTTAATTTCATAATTCATATCATAAAATTATAAAAATTGTAAATTTCAACATATTTATGTTTGGGAATTTTAGTGTTATTGCTAAACAAAAAATTAGCACATTTGGAGTATAATTTCAGGAGATATTAATAAACATATGAAAATGTTATTTAACATTTGAAGCATTAAATTTTGAATGTTTATAATTCAAAAACTTGTCATTCAAATGACTTGAAATTTGATGTTTAGGCATAATTGAACCGAAGTTTTGAAATATTCTGTTAAAATTGGGTATTGCCATTGAAAAAAATGAAGTTTGGGTTCGTTTTTATATGTAGATGGCCGCCTAAGAAAATTTTATATACACCATTTAAAATTAGACTTTATTTCCAATCGTTCGGTACCAGTAACTTCCTTCTACGCTAATTTGTTGTGAAGTAAGTACTTTTTTTCCCTACGACTATACTTATGTCTAGAAATAATCTTTATGAAAAATTAATTCTCTCATGACATCTTCCATAATATTATTTAAGCCAATAATAATTATTTCTTGCACTTATTTCTCATATTTAACTTTTTCCGTGAAATAATTCAAATTTCATTTTTTGTCATTTTTGGATTTTATAAAAGTACATGATTTATTCCTGGTTTTCACTTATTTTTCATTCATTGATTTATTTTTAATTAGAAATGGATCTTTTTCTCTTAAACATACTAGTTGATTTAAATTAGATGTAATCACGCTTATCTCTTAAACCACTCACAGTAGATACTTGTATAAAGCACATAAAGTATACATCTATACTAATATTAGAAAGAAGTAAAGTTTGTCTGTTTGTTTGTTTATTTGTAGGGGGTAATCTTTGGAACTATCGAACAGATTTCAAAAGGAATGGTATCAAAATGATGGTATTTGTCCCTGTCCCAACACAGGCTACACCTTATTTCGATGCCACTAACCTAAAAGGAGTGCTGGGGCAAAAAACGTTTTAAAAAGGAAATTTTTGTGTATATCAATGGCCTTGAAAGCATGAAAATTGGCATGTTAATTACTTATAAAATATAAATGATCTCTACGAACATTTACCAAAAAGTTCTAAATTTAACCCTTAAATGCCGAGTGTTGCTTTTCGGCAACATACCCAATTTAGTCTCTAAAATACTATTAGAACATTATTGAAGGTATAATGCCTAATGTAGCCAATAAAATACATTCTGAAAATATTATTAAATCGATTTTCAACAAGTAGATTGCAACACTTGTGCTGGTTAAGAATAAAGATAGAATTATTTTTTCAATTGTTGCTACTTGTTCTTTTTGTTTTGTTTGGAAGCTTGCGAAATACCCTATTTTGTTCTGCAATGAGCAAGTAAAATTTATTTCTTATTATAGTTCCTAAAATTCTTGTGCGTTTAATATTATAGAATTTTATCAAGGAAAATTATTTTTTCAATTAAAGACCAGTATTGCCGATTATTAACAATCTGTTTTTATCCGTAAACCATACTTAAAACAAAATATGATTTTTTAAAGTATTTTTCCCGTGATTTATTTAAATAATGAAAGCCGAAAAACATTATTACAATGATTTTTGAAAATCAGGCACTTAAGGGTTAAAAGAGGTAAAAAACCGCGAAAGCTTTCTAAAAGAGCCGTTTTAAATTGCGATTTCTACGTAATCTCAGGAAGTACCAATCCTATTTCAAAAATAGTGGTGTAAAAATGATGGTGACAGCCGTTGCTCCAACACACACTATATTTTATGTCGGTGCCACTATTCCAAAGGGGCTGCAGGAGCAAAAAACTTTGTAAAAATGCGATTTTTGTGTTATTGAAGGGTCTAGAAAGAGGAAATTTGGCATGGTAGTTACTTATTAGTTACAAATGATCTCTAAGATCCTCTGTTAAAAATTCCGAAATTTAAAAGGGGTGAAGATGCGGGAAAAGCATTCTAAAGGGCGTTCTGAATGGCGATTTCTACGCAATCTCCGAAAGTATCAAATTGATTTCAAAACTAATGGTTGGAAATTTATTCTGACAGCCCTTGTTCTAACATAGGCTTTATTTTATGTCGGTGTCACTATCACCTGGGGGTTGCGAGAGAAATAAAACGTTCTAAATTGCGATTTCCGAGATACTGCAGATGCTAGCAAGATGAAATTTGGCATGTTAATTACTTGTAAGATGTAAATGATCTTCCAGAACATTTTCTAAAAATTTCGAAATTTAAAAGGGGGGAAAATGCATGAAGAGTGTTCTAAAAACGTCCTAAATTTCGATTTCTACGCAATCTCAAGAAATATCAAATCGATTTCAAAAGTAATGGTTGAAAATTGATGGTGATACTCCCTGCTGCAACTTTAGGTATATTTTATGTTGTTGTCACTACTATCTAGGTTGCAGGAGCAAACAATGTTATAAATTGCGTTTTTGTGATAATGAGGGGTCTAAAATTTTGGAATTTGGGATGGTAATTACTTAAACGATGCAAAGGCTTTCTATGAACTGTCAAAAGAAAATTCCATTTTTAAAAGGATGAAGTGAGCGAAAAGCGTTCTAAAAGTATTCTACATTACGATTATTTTGCAATCTTATGACATATCAAACCAATTTAAAAAATAATCGTTGCAAAGTGGTAGTGATAGAACCTGCTTAAGCATAAGTTATATTTTACGTCAGTCTTGCAACCATCAGATGGCTGCAGGAGCAAAAATGTTCTAAATTGTAATTTTTGTGATACTGAAGAGCGTAGAACCTTTAAGTATGGCATGGTAGTTAAACCTAAAAAATATAAAGGCCCTCTAAGAACAGTCGAAAATAAATTCGAAATTTAAAAGGAGTGAAGCACAGGGAAGGAGCAAAAAGTGTACTAAAAAGTCTTAATAACGATTTTTATGCAATCTCAGGAAATAATAAATCTATTACAAAAGTAATGGTTGCCAATCAATGGTGACAGTCACTGATCTCTAGACAGTCTCTATTTTATGCCGGTGCCTCTTCCACCTGATGCTGGCAGGAGCGAAAAATTTCTAAAAACGCCTTTAAATTCTTTCTAAATTACATTTCTATGAAATATTAGTAAATACAAACCGATTTCAACAGTTTGCTGGCAAATTAATGGTGACAGACTCATTTTCAACACAGGCATTATATGTTAATGCCACTACCCGCAGAGAGGTGGTAGACCGTTACACAAGAAGATTGGAATTTAACATGATGATTAATTTTAAGATGTAAATGCGTTTTAAGAATGGTTTCTGAAATATTAAAAACTTCAAATGTATACTGAAATGAGCGTATGAAATGAGCATAAAAGCTTCAATTTTTTTTCTAAATTATCATTTATTTAGAATTAGTTTTAGTTCTTATTATTAATTTAATTCTCATTTTTGCCTAATGCCGTGTAATAGTGAATTTTAGTCAAACTGTGGCTTAATTAGTAATTTTTGGATTATTCCTAAAAGTATAGTTTCTTCTATAAAAATTAGACTTAAAAGCATCGCTTGTCATACATTTCAACTATTGAGCGACCAAAGCCGGGAGTTTTACTAGTATTAAATGTAGCATTTAGATGTGACATTTATTTTATAAGGACATGTACATGTTAAAATAATAAATTAAATTGTTATACGCGCCCCCTCCCGAATTTTCTATAACTTATATTTATAAAAATGATTTTCAGCGCTTAAAAAATGTCCATTTTTTACCATTAAAACAGATCGAGTCTTCGAATTTCATAAACCTTTCAATAGTTTTGGCCCAAAACAAGAGTTTTGTTTTTCATTTTTACAAAAATAACAATTATAATGCTAAATTTGAAAACGTTACTAATAAATTTTTATATAATAAAATATAATTATACCTATAAAATATCCTTAACTGAAACACATTTTGAATATTTTTTATTATGGTGTAAAAAATCGGGGTAACTGCACTCAACATTCCGAACACTTTACAGAATACTGTTTAAATGAATAGTAGTAGTAATAAAAAATATAATAATAATAATAGAAAAAAAATTATATTCTAATTTTTGCAAAACTTAAATGTGTCCGTTGCTGAAAAATGACCTATTATTCTTTAGGAAACATACACTTTTATTCATAAAGTTGAAATACATTTTTTTTAAATTATGACGTAATTTTGAATAAGACTACAATCGGCCCTCAAAATAATTAAAAAAAAATTATATAGTCATGCTAGTGTACGTTCAAAATCTTTGTTACGATAGTGAAAATGGATTCAGGGAGCACCGAAATATAAACATGTACCAAAAGTTAGATAATCATATTCTTTTCACGATTGCAATACTCTCCTTATACTTTATGTGTTCTATAAGTAAGAAATAAGAGTATAATATATGAATTATTTTATAAATTACGTATTTATGTACTAACAGAAATGTTACTGAAGTGCCAGCTTGGGCGGTATTCTGAAGAATGTACATGGACATTTTGAGAAAATATGTTCAATGTGTGTGTGTTTTTTTTCTTAGCAATTATGTTCCTAAAATAATCTGTCTACAACAGAATAATCAATTTTCTGCTTCTTGTCGTTACTGGGCGTATGTAATAGGTTAAGATCCAATCAGATGTAAACTATGCTTTAGAACGGATCTCCTGTGTAAAATTTATCACTGTTCATATAGCTTCATTACACAAGGATTTTACTGAAATATTTCTATAGAATAAATTATGCAGGTTTTAACTTTCGTTAGAGCAAATATTTAAGTTCCCTCGTATTTTACTGGATAACGAATTTTCTTTTATTTGCAAGATGTGAATTTCTAAAATTAAATATTTCAGTTATTAATAAACATGTAGGAATTTGTATCATCAACTTTACAACTCAATGTAAAAGAATGCGTATCCGTAAATATGTTAATAGTTTGGAAAAAAAATAATAAAATTAAAATACAACATTCTTTCTATAAAACGCATTGTATTTCGAAAGACAACCCTTTATTACACTTAAACACTTAAAATAAAACACAGGTGTTAAGTGGTGTGAAATAGTCTTGCAGTATTCTTCACTTGTGCTTTCAATAAAACACAAACTTCTAAGTAAATTGCGAACTCTGCACTCTCCAAAATAATTCTGAATTATACGCAGTTTTACACAACTCATTTATACAAAAGAAAACTGACTCTGTAATTGTTATATATAAAATAAGTCAGATATTTGAATTGTCTAATACGAAAGAATTTACTAAAATTTAAATATATATTTTAATTTGATTCTTTAATGGAATAATTTTATGGCCTTAACATGTTTTTAAAGTTATAGTACTTCAAAAAATATTGGATTTTCCTCCCCATGCGTGAAATAACTTTTTAAATCAGAATATTGCCTGTCTTTCTTCCCATGTGTGAAATACCATGTGTGAGTACAAAAATATTGCGTTTGGAAAATGCATTCATTGAATTTATTTTGAATTCACATTTTACAGATAAATCGAATATCAAGAGACTCGAAAAAGAGACGTTGAAAATAGATTTCATGATGGTGACAGTTCCATATCATCATAGAAGAATGTAGTGAATTTGAACAATGCATATATAAGGATATATGCGCTTGCATGGAACAAAAGAATAGTTTTACGTTTGAGTTATGGATTGATTTTTTATATATGTATACAGGGCTCGCAGCTTTCGTAAAATTTTATACTTTTTCTAGCACTGTTAATAAATATAAAGAGGGTGGCCAGAACTAAAATCCCTACTTTGACCTCACTATATATCGTACTACTCAGTGTAAAGGCTTTAAAATTTTATGCACGTACTATTTCAGACATATGGAAAGGAATTAAGCAAAAACGCGTTAGTTCCATGAACACCGATAGATGGTCATACAACTGGTCATCCGCTGATAAGAGGCGTTCTCTACACACTTTAATTGATCGCACCAAAGTTCACGTGACAAGGGCCTTGTCGATGCAATTAGTGCTGATTAATATGGTTTCCTTCTTGAAGATTCAAAACATACAGTGTGCGAACAGCGTGTTCAACTGCGGATCTTATTTGGTCGACTAGGACGCTTTTCACAAGCAGAGTGATAACTTCTGTCAGGTAATCAAAGATTACTAGACGTACTCAATAAATAAGATTTTTTAAGTGTTCCCACAGCAAAAAATCACTTAAATTAAGATTCAGAGAACATATCCATGTTGTTTGAAATGCACGGCTGACTACTTTGTCATAATTCAAAATTTGAAGAAGCAATAATATTATTCCCAGTTGGTTATACTCTTTTTATCCGACTGCCAAGAAGGGTTATGTTTTTCACGCATATCTGCGTATGTGGATTTCTTTATACCCTCGAAACATCCCAACGGCTGGATGGATTTTAATGAATGAAGTCTCTATCGATTCGTCTTAACCGTTCGATGGTTATAGGCTAGGTTTCGATTTAAAAAATTAAAAATGGCGGCCGTAAAATAAAAAATGGCAGTAGAGGTGTTAAAAATTACGCACCACATTGAAGGGCATATCATTGGATAGGTCTTTCAAAATGAAAACGATGTTTCATTGACTATTTTACAGTCAGAAGCTCCGTTTAAATGTTACACAACCTAGAAATTGTGTAGGTAGGATCTCTAGCTCTACTGCAACTGTAACCTTCTTAGACGTTTATAGGCCTTATTAAAACACTGTTTATAGATAGGAACTAACAATTAAACACAACTTAAAAGTCATCAATACAAGTAAATAAAAAAAAATAGATAAGTAATATAAAAAATAGCTTCACATTGATGAGAAATAATTAATTAGTTCACGTTTTACGCAATCGGGTTTTTTGATTTTTTAATTTAATTTTTACTTGTTGTACGCAGAAAATGACTGCAAACCATGGGTTTATGCAAAGTTCTGTTCTTACAGTGTAAAATTGCAGTTATAATGGCAGTTTAAGCTTATTTATCTTATTTCTCATAAGAGTAATAAAAATTTAAATGAAAAAAGTTATTTTCACATGTGTTTGTTTTTTATATTGTCTTTTTTTTTTGTCTTCTTTTCCTGTTTTCTATTGTACAGCGCCATCTATCTGTGTTTCTGGAACTTTATTTCTCGCTTTACTCGTTTCCTCATGTCTTGGATAGTGTGAGCACACAATTTGAAGCCGATACGCTGAGTAGTTTTATAAAGAGGTCGGTCAGAGTATGGGTGTTTTAATCCTGGCCGCTCGGTATAGGTATCTTTGCGGTAGATTTCTTTTACAGATGTTAAAGAAGGGAGGTCTACAAGGAAAAAAAGAAGCGAGATTTACAAGGAAGGTCTTTGTTTTAAAAAAAGTGGTATCGAATGTAGGATTATTTAGGAATGCTGTGAGCACTGTGTATATTATAATTTACGTAATCAATTTTTTAAAGATAATAATTACTAATATTAATGGGCTTTCAAACATTTGTAAACACCAAATGATTTTTTCTCTACAATTTTCGAAAACATACTAAAAATGACGTTATTAAAAGATGAAAAAAAGTAGTATGTATATATACACTTAATCTTAGAGAGAATTAAGCATCATGCACTCTTTTGAAATTATGTATAATTTGTAAAATAATTTTAATTTAACCTATATTTGACCATCGTTCTATATATACGAAATAATACATTTGCAGATCTTACTCATAAAACATTTGTGCTATTGCTTTTGCTTCAGTATTGCGGTGAAAGAATCATTCAATAAACTGGTCTAACATTAATTTAAAATTTAGAAAAAAAATATTTATAATGAATTTTGATAATATGCAAATTTTGAAAGAACGAAAGACAACGTCGTTGTCAACTACACTGTAAAAAAAAAACTGTAATGTTACTAAAGTTTTTCTAGGAATCTGGGATTCCAAAAACTTTTTATGTAACGGCAACAACAAAAGTTCATGTAACAGACACACTTTTGCGCCGAAAATCAAAAAATATGTAAGGTTACTAAGAATTTTTTCGGAAACTGGGATGCCTAGAACTTTTCATGTAACTGCAACCAGTGTTACAGATAAAATTTTAGTAAGATTACTGTAATTTTAGCAGATTCATTTGTAAAGTTACTTATTCCTGTAGCTTTACAAAAACCTGTTTTGTAGATTTGCAGCTTTTTTTGTACAGCTACAGATGAATGTTTAGTAACCATGTAACTTTACATCTGTAGAACTACAGATTTTTTTTACAGTGTACATAACTGCAGAAAAAAAAATCTGGTGCAAAAAACTGTGATGTTGGACTCTGATTGAAATTTTCTTACCATTTCAGCCGAAAGAAGAAGTTTGAGCACGAAAAAAAAAAAAAAAAAAAAAAAAAAAAAAAAAAAAAAAAAAAAAAAAGATAAAAATAATGTCATGGCAGCGGATTTGTTAATTTTCTTCATACATACAGGATAATTTGTAAATTTGAAAATAATAAATTTTTGTTAATTTTTTTTTAATTTTATGTATTTCTGTGTGGTTTTATGAAGCTATACTATTGGATCATTTGGAAAGTAGTGTCCGTTTGGGAAAATCAATACGTACCGGAAAATTCTGCCCCGTAATCATTAGACATTAGATATCGGAATCAATGTCTAATAATTAAATGATTGAATTTTCCGGTACGAACGGATTTTCCCAAATGTACACGACTTTTTGAACGACCCAATATAATTTTTGAACAAAAAAAGATTTTCTTTTATACAATATTTTCTGTTTTGTGTGGTCAAATATCTGTTTAATAAAGCGCGCTGCATTTCACATTGATGCTTTCATGAACCTGGTATTTAAATATTGAAAGCAATGTAATTAAATAAATAACAACACAAATACATAAAATTGTCTCTCAAAATTGTGTAGAATATCAATAAATTATAAATTTAAATTTTGATTTGAATTTCATTTAATGGAAAAATTTTTACGTCTAAAAACATTTGACGTTACTGTACCCCATACAAAATACTTAATATATACAGAATATGATTTTTTTACTTCCTGTATGCGAAATCCCCTTTTATGTCAAATTATTGTGTAAGAAATACATTGATTTATCTCATTTTGAATGCATATTTTCAAGATAAATCTAATATCAAGAGATACGAAAAAGATACATTGAAAACGGATTTCAAGATAGTGACAGTTGCGTATCTTTATAGAATTAGTTGGATGTGCCTAACCCAAAACTTTCTTCTATCTCATGTATATTAATATTTCAAAATGTTGTTACAAATAACAATAATTTAATTTTATTAGTTTTATTAGTATTTTTATTAGAATAATGCATAACTTCATACACTTTTCCATGGTACAACATGGAAAATTGCACAAAAATCGCTATTACAGCGTTCCCTTTTGGTGGATTTTTTCAGTATTCAGGGTTAACCATCTTCCCATGGTCAAAAGCATACACAAAAAATTTGGTTTCATACTGTGCATAACTTCATACACTTTTCGATGGTACAATATTGAAAATGGCACAAAAATCGCTATTACAGCGCCCCTACTGTCGGAATTTTCCAAATTCAGGGAGGACCGTCTTACCATGGCTAAAAACATATACAAAAATTTGGTTCAATTCTATGCATAGCTTCATACAGTTTTCGATGGTACAATATTGAAAATGGCACAAAAATCGCTATTACAGCGCCCCTACCGTCGGAATTTTTCAAATTCAGAGATGACCTTCTTACCATGGCTAGAAACATATACAAAAAATTTGGTTCAATTCTATGCATAGCTTCATACAGTTTTCGATGTTACAATATTCAAAATGCACAAAAAACGCTATTACAGCGCCCCCTACCGAGGAATTTTTCCAAAGTCAGGGAGGACCTACTTGCTATGGCCAAAAACATACACAAAAAATGGTTAAATTCTATGCATAACTTCATACACTTTTCGATGGTACAGTATTGAAAATGCATAGAAATCGCACAAAATTGGCTATTATAGCGCCCCTACCGGCGGAATTTTTTCAAATTCAGGCAGGACCTTCTTGCCATGGCCAAAAATATACGCAAAAAATTTGGTTCAATTCTATGCATAACTTCATTCACTTTTCGATGGTACAATATTCAAAATTCACAAAAATTGCTATTAAAACGCCCCATACCGGCGGATTTTTTCCAAATTAATGGAGGATCTGCTTGCCATAGCCAAAAACTTAAAAAAAAATTGGTTCAATTCTATGCATAACTTCATACAATTTTTGATGGTACAATGGCGACATACGGACACACGGACATACGGACACACGGACATACGAACACACGGACACACGGACAGACAGATATTTTCTATAAACATATGTTTTAGGATCTCTGACCCCTAAAACGTGTAAATCCATCGAAAACCGGAAGTCGAAAAAAAATTCGATTACAATACTTTCTTCTATTGAAGATAGAAGAAAGTAAAAATGTGTGAACTTGAACAATGTATATATACATATATATGCGCTTATATGAAACGAAAATAGGGAACAGTGGGGATGAAAGGGACATTTTGTCTTTATAAGCTTATAAAATAATGGCATTATTAGATATCATTATCATGATTGCGCCTAATTATCATCTAAAACCTTTGCTTTAATACTAGCAACACCTCTTATCCTCAAATACTGTAATTTAAAATTTGTACGCATTTTTATAAATTGGGAGAAATGTCCCTTTTAATCCCATTGTGGAGGATGAAAGGAACACTGTGCGTGTTGAAAGGGACACACATAAATAAAACAATTGTATGAACATTTTTTCCTTTTTTTTTTAGATTACATTATTTAAAAATAAAAGATAATAATACACAATTAAAAATAAAACATATTGCAACATATTATACAACAAAACAAGAAAAATAACTTGCTTAGGTCTACTTGACAGAAAACAACTTTAAATAAAAAAAATTAAGAAAGATTTAGCTCTACCTGTCTCACCACCAGTTACGGATTTAGGTAACTTCATTACAATATTATTGATATTAGCGTCATTCATTTCAATAGTATCAGTAAATACAAAGTGATTTTAATCCTTTTTTTTTTCTGAAAAAATGTACTTCGAATTCATTCCGATTGCTTTTCAGGAGTTTGTGGATAAACTGCGACAGGAATGTTACCATAATTATTCCAGCAACTTTCGCAAATTTTATTGTCTTAATATTTGTATTGCTTTAATGATTATCAAATAAGAGAAGAGTAGGATCAGTTTTGGAACAACTAGAATATTAGGCTAATGCACAATTGCTTTAAAAAAATTCTGCGGTCATCCACCAACTTTGATGAGCATGTCCAAGCTTTTGGAATGGGGCAGCTCCGAGCATGAACTCTTTGTAATTCTTCTTTGGGAAAACGAATACTGTTCAACAGAGTTACCTGATGCAGAAACAAAAGTGTGACAAGTTGACCACGTTCAGCTGATGTTACGTCAAAAAATTGCTTTCACCACGTTTTAACTATATTTGGAGGCTTGTGCTCTGTCATTAAACCTGTTTCATCAAAGTTATATATTATATTCTGTGTAAATTTTTAGCGATTCATGACTGATTAAAGGCGTTTAAAAAATATCAACATTAGCTTTGTTGTAACTTGTACTTCTGTTTAAACTAATGCCATATGTTTTCGTAAGAGAAAGTAATGAATTTTGTTGATTAAAATCTTGGAACCAATCATTTCCAGCTTGCTTGTTTGTGTCCCAAGACAGTGGCAAATTTCGATAATTCAAAGAAATTGAATACTCATATGCACAATTGTTAAACCATAGTTCATATTAGATGCTTAGAGCAAATTTGAAGCTAATCCTTTTATTGACCTTCACTAAAAACTTTTTTATTACCAAATGGGTGTATTGAAATTCATCTGCTTGTGCATTCTTACATTTTAGAAGAATTCTTTCTAAACAACACTTTTCAATGCCGTAGGCCTTAGCTGCTGATCTAATAGATACACCTTTGTCCACTTCTTCAGATACAGCACGCATCATTTCTTCTTCAGTAATTCGATTTTTCAAAAATTTCCTTTTATATTTCCGAAGCATATTGACTTTTTGATGATTTTTGGAAAAGGAAAAAATACCAAAATTGTAGGTATATGTTATTGTAATATTTGCATATTTTTGTTCTACATAGTAATGCACTCTTCTTTCTACATAAAAAACTAAAACCACAACTTAAATTTTACAAAACATAAATAATATTTTGTTTAAATAATAATAAAACACGAGGGGTTGAAAGGGACATGTCCCTTTCAACCCCTCACTTACTGTCCTTTTTCAACCCCATACCCACCTAGCTAAGTAAAAAATGCATTCATGTATGACAATATTTTAGCTAACAAAATATATCGGTATTCATATAAAGTGCATACTTTATAGTGCTAAATAACATAAATATTATAATGCTAAAAACAATATTAATTTTTTAGAGAAAAAAAGAAAATCAAGATCAAAATTTACTTTTTTTATATAAAAAACAAGTTTTGATTTCACCACCTACAATGCTAAAATTGCTGACGTCAGTTTTAAGGATTATTAAGGCAGAACAAGTATCGCCATCGATTGAGCCAAAGTTGCAAATTTCTGCATTTTATTTTCGTCCTCACATTTTGAGTGTCCCTTGCATCCTTTGTCCCTTTCATCCCCACTCTCCCCTACACTCTTAGTGATTAGATATTGTGTTTTTATAAATGTGTTTTATTTTAAATCTAAAGTATTTTAGTACGGATTTTGACCTCTCTATATATCGAACTACTCAATGCAAATATTTCAAATTTTATGCACATACTATTCAAGACATGGGTGAAAGGATTAAGCGAAAAAAGATAAGTTCCAGAAATAACTATAGATGGCGCTGTACAACTGCTCACACGCTGAAAAGACACGTTATTTGCTTTACACACTTTATTTCATCGTACTAAAGTTCACGTGACAAGGGCCTTATCGAGACAATCAATGCTGCTCAATATAGATTCCTTCTTGAAAACGTAAAATCTGCTGTCTATGGAAAGTTTGTTTAACTACGGTTCTTGACTGGCAGACTTGTATAAAACCTTCTGCGCACATAAATATTGGGTCGAAAACTTTCTGCAAATTAATTTAATGTTTAATAAAATAACGCGTTATATTATTTTGATGATATGAATTAAAAACAGTAGTTTTAAAATAATTACCATTTAAATTAAAATTAATATTAATTACAGAATAATTATGTTGGTTAAAAAAATAAAGCTAAACATCCATGATAAGAAGTGAATTCTTATCAATTATTTTGTCAATGCATTTAGAAAGGGCCCAATCCTTGTATTGGACCTGTTCGCACAAAATGCCAGTGACTCTGTTCACAGAGATAATGTGACATTGCTTCTGAAACAACCGAATCATATTTTGTAAGGAGAGGTCCATTCATAGATCAATCATTAAAGAGACCGGTGAGTCTTTAATGCGGCCTTTTTACGAAATTCTTGTTTTTTCGCGGCTCTTTGACAAAATTCTCGTTTTTCCGCGATCAACTGACGAAATTCCCGTTTTTTTCGCGATAATTTGACGCAATTCCCGTTTTTTTCGCGATAATTCGACAAAATTCCCATTTTTTTCGCGATTCTTTGACGAAATTCCCGTTTTTTTCGCGATCCTTTGACGAAATTCCCGTTTTTTTCGTGATTCTTTGGCGAAATTCCCGTTTCTTTCTTCTATGCTTTGAGGAAATCAGTTTTTCCTTCCGCGGTCTTTTGACGAAATTCACACTTTCTCGCGATCTTTTGACGAAATTCGCGCTTTTTCCGCTGCACTTTGACGAAATTCGCATTTTTCACGATCTTTTGACAAAATTCGCGCTTTTTCTGTGGCGTTTTGACGAAATTCGCGTTTTTTTCGCGATCTTTTGACAAAATTTGCTTTTCTCTGCGATTCTTTGACGAAATTCGCTTTTTTCGCGATCTTTTGACGAAATTTGCGTATCTTCTGTGATTTTTTGACAAAATTTGTGTTTTTTTTTGCGATCCTTTGACGAAAATAGTTTTATTCCGCGATTCCATTCCGAAATTTGTATTTTTTTCGCGATCCTTTGACAAAATCCGCGTGTTTTCCGCTATGCTTTTACGAAATTCGTTTTTTCCATGTGCTCCTTTGACGAAATTTGCGTTTTTTCTGCGATTCTCTGACGAAAATATCTTTTTTTTTTCATGATTCTTTGAAGAAATTCGCGTTTTTTCCGCGATGCTTTAACAAAATTGGGGATTTTTTCTGCGAACGATTGACGAAATTGGTTTATTTTCGGCGACCATTTTTGAAATTCGGAATATATTTCAGCTATATTTTTTATCTCTGAATTTTTGGACTGATGGCAGTTTTTTTTTTTTTTTTTTCAAATTTTCGGAACCGAATGCCTTAAATTTTCGGAAAATTCGGAACAGAATCACCCTAGGCAAACAATAAATAAATCGTACCTAAAATTGGGGAATATTTTTAATTTTTCGGTATCAAAAAAAAAAGTTACAAGGACAAAAATTACGTTTTTTTTCCTAAAAAAATTCCGCAAAGTTACGAATTTTGCGAAAAATTTTCCGCGCACGGCGTGCGCGCGAGCGTCTATATTCTACAACTCTGTTGACTGGTTGACTCAGATGCTTTTCACTAGCGGGTTGATATGCCTTCTTTCAGGTATGTCGAATTTACGAGACGTAATCGAATTCATTTTATGAATTTTATATGCACAAAATTTTAAGCCTTTACTCTGAGTAGTTTAATATACAGAAAGGTCAGAGTTTGGGTGTTTTAATTCTGGCCACATGGTTTATACTTTGCGGTTGATTTCGTTTGCAGATTTTAAAGAAATCTATGAAGAAGATCTTTGTTTTAAAATAGTTGTATCAAAGCTAAAAATATTTAGAAACGCTCTGTGATATATAGGTAGTCAGAGTATGGGTGTTTTAATCCTGCACATGGTTTATACTTTGCTGTAGATTTCTTTTGAAAATTTTAAAGAAATCTACAAGGAAGATCTTTGTTTTAAAATAGTTGTATCAAAGCTAAGAATATTTTGAAACGCTCTGAACACTGTGTATATTATAATTTACGCAACGTATTCTGTTAAAGACAATTATTATAAACATTAGTAGCGTTTGAAATATTTGTAAATACGAAATGATGATTTTTCTACAATTTTCGAAAAGTGCTAAAAATGACGTTATTTCAAGATGAAGTTAAAAAGTATTGTGTGTATATATACAAACTTTAAGAGTATTAACTATCACTCAATGTTTTAAAATTATTTGAAATTTGTAAAATAATTTCAATTTAAAAATTGCGCATTTTAGTACAAATTGCTGATTTCATGAACGACTTATTTAAAGATTGACATCCAGATAATTACAAAAATAACAAGACGAATACAGAAAATTTTCTCACAAAATTGTGTAGGATATCAATAAAATATAAATTTTAATTTTAATATATAACAAATGAACATCTTGTAATAATATACTATTTCTAATTTGTTTTGAAAACGACACGGGTAGAGTCGAAACATGTCAACAGTCAAATAAAACTATTTTACTGTTTTTAAAGTTTTAATCTTACTCCTTTTGTCAACTGAAAATAGCACATGTAAATTTTGATTTGAATTTATGTTTGTTTCTTTTTGAAATGATTTTTACTTTTAAAAAAGATTTAGACGTTACCGTACTCCATACAAAATATGTAATTGCACAAAATATCCTTTTCTTACTTCCAATATGCGAAATCACCTTGTATGTCAAATTATTGGGTAGGGAATACATTGATTTATTTTATTTTGAATGCATATTTCCAAGATAAATTTAATACCAAGAGATACGAAAGAGGCACTTTAAAAATAGATTTCAAGTTAGTGACAGTTGCGTGCCTTTATAGAAAAATGCTGCGAACTTGAACAATGAATATATAAATATATATGCACAAGGATAAAACGAAAATGCACTCTTAGTGATTGGATATTGGGTTTTTATACATGTGTTTTATTATTTATGTAAAATATCTTATTAAGGATTTTCACTTTATTATAAAATTGAAAAGTGTGTGGATGTTTTCTGAATATGATGATGTGTTTCACAAACAGGTCTTGACATAAATAAATGAAATGATTTTTTTCTTAAATATATCTATCGGAAATGCAAACCAAAGTGAAGTTTCCCTATGTTTGTCTAATTTAGAGATCATAGTAGTTTGCATATCATTGCACATAGTAGCATATCATTGTTGCCTCTTTAATCAAATTAATTCATGTTTGTGGAAAGATTTCAAGATTTAAAAAATAATATTTAATTTTAATCCAGATTTTGCATTTTAATTTTCAAACACAAGTTTACTTAAATAGTAATTTATAAACTTAAAAATTTTCTCTAAACCGTTGGTTACAGTAAATGAAATAGAATCACAAATTAATCAGAGAAATCTGGTATCATAACTGTAATCAGTGTAATTTAAACTTAAAGACATAATTTAAAAATAAGGGGTTACAGCAAAACTTTTATTATTTTAACCGTGCATGTGTTAGAAAATGGTCACAGGGTTTATACTTTTATTCAGAAGAACATAATTTAATAATTGGTCAAGAAAACTTTAATGATTGTGCTAAAACTAACGAAAAGCTTTTGTTAAAATTTCGAAATTCTTCAGTTGATAATAATATAAGGTAGAAGAATTTAAGAAAATTTAAATTTTATTGCATTTTAGGTATTTCAAATAGTTATGTAAATTTAATCTTTACTGGGTTTTCTGTATTTCAAATAATTTGAAAATTTAATTAGTCCAGGACTTAAAAACTCACAAACGTTTTTGTAGTCCTGTAAAACATAGTTGCGTTTTATGTTATTTCACATAATTCAAAATACTTTTACACGCACAAATAAATTTAGACTATAATTTTCATGGCATCAATTCAGATAATATAACAAAGTATAAGTTGTTTCTGAAATATGGAGAAAGATACAGAAAACCCAAAAACTGAACAATTAGTACATTTTCAATTATATAAGCTTCCATGAATTAAAATTAGTGAAAATCAGCTAAAACGTATATAGATTTATTTTAAATCGATTATTTATTTCTAAAGTTCACTAAAGAACAAACAATTCAGGACAAATATCATAATACATAATAATGGTATCCACTTGATAATCGTGAATATATAGAACCATAAGGAGGAAAAGGATATTGGAATAAATATATATATATATTAAACATTATAAGCATTTAAATACAAATTTAATAATTGCCACGTAACATTTATATTAATTTTTACGAAATATTAATTTGTTTGCAAAGAAAAAATAAGAGTTACATTAATCAGTTACTTTTTGTGAACGCAAAAGATTGTTGAGCTTGCGTGTGATAAAAACTATAAAAATATTAGAATCAATTTCGTACTTGATTGAAAATTTTAGGTATTAACTTTTAGGTAAATAGCGTATTTCATTTCTCTACAGATTTGATATACAGGGTGTATCTAAACTCTTGGGCAAAACTTTAAGGGGTGATAGTACACATCAAGACAAACAATATTAAATAGGAAACTAAGGGTCTCAAACATCTTGCGAAGGAGATAGGCTCCATTAAAATTTAGAGTCCAAAATTTCAAATAATTATAAAAAACGGAAAAATTATTCGATTCGTTTGCGGTTTTCATTAAAACTACTCTTTATGTCAGTATTTTCTTCAAAATAAATTCTAAAGATAAAGTTGAAAAATGCCGATGGAGGACGCTTTAGTAACTTTGGAGTAACGAACAACTATTTTTTACCGTTATTTTTTGTATCTCATAAAATGCTTTCAAAAGGTTAGACTTAAACTTAAATTTTGAGCACAAAATCTGAATTGTTCGGAGTGGTTAAGTAGCGCAAACTGAACTGTGTTCAGGAGGGGGAGTTCAAATTTCAACTTCTGAACACAGTTTGAGCTACTTAACCAAATTCAATGCTACTTAACCAATTTAAAATTTATTTCGAAGTATTTTCTTCAAATAAATTTTAAAGAGAAAGATTTAAAAATGCCGATAAAGGGCGCTTTAGACTTTGGAGTAACGTACAACTCTTTTTTACAGTTATTTTTTGTATCTCATTAAATGCTTTCAAAAGCTTAGACTTAAACTTAAATTTTGAGCTCAAAATCTAAATCGTTGGGAATGGTTAAGTAGAGCAAACTGAACTGTGTTCAGGAGAAGGAGGTTCAAATTTCAACTTCTGAACACAGTTTGAGCTACTTAACCACTCCCAACGATTCAGATTTTGAGCTCAAAATTTAAGTTTAAGTCTAAGCTTTTGAAAGCATTTAATGAGATACAAAAAATAAAGGTAAAAAATAGTTGTTCGTTGCTCCAAAGTCTAAAGCGCCCTCTATCGGCATTTTTTGAACTTTAACTTTAAAATTTATTTTCAAGAAAATATTAACATAAAGAATAGTTTTAGTGAACACCGCAAACAAATCGACCAATTTTTCGTTTTTTATAATCATTTGAAATTTTGGACCCTAAGCTTTAATGGAGCCTATCTCATTTGTAAGACGTTTGGGACCCTTAGTTTCCTATTTAATGTTATTTGTCTTGATGTGTACTATCACCCCTTAATGTTTTGCCCAAGAGTTTAGATACACCCTCTATACTGTGTTATAAGTTCTACGCTTTGAATCTTATTTCACAATTTCTAAGTAACAAAGATTGATTCTAACCATCAATTTTTGAAAATTTTTAAAGAGAATATTTCCTTTTATATGAAAATGAAAACAGATTTTTTTGTTGTTTACATTTTTAAAAAGACCAGAGTTTCTTAACCAACGAAAGTATAATATAGCTAAATATGAAAATATTTAAAAACTATTTTGCGTTACCCACGATTTTCAATTGCGTTGATTACCTTCCGAGATCTCAGAAACCAATTTATTTTCGAGATTTAAAAAAGGATTTAAAAAGCCTAGTTCCTTTTGCTGCCAGTGATTTTCGTAAACGTTTCGAGTATCGTAAACGTTCGAGGTCAATTTTATCAAAACGGAATATTGTTTTTTAGGATGTTATAAATTTTCAAGTAAGTATTTTTAGACGCGTAACTGAATTTATATATGCAAGAATAACAAAATTATTAATTTCGATGTCAGTGTTAATGCTTGTAATTTAACATTTTTTCTATTAAATGTGCTTTTTAAACATGCAAATATTTGCTTGAAACTTGATAACATCCGAAATAACACTATTATGGGTTGGGAAAATTGATTAATAGACTAAAACAAAAACTAGTTCTAAACGTATCAGAAAAACAGTAGCAGGAAAAGAAACTTTGTTTCATAAATGCTTCTTTAAATCCCAACCTTTAAACATATTAATTTATGAGTTTTCCCAAAGATAAAGAAAGTCTTTTGGGATCGTCGGTAACTCGGAAGTGGTTTTCGTATCTTTTAATTTGGGTTTATATTTCTTTTCGTAAGCAATATTTTTCTTTCTTTACAGCTTTGAACTTGAATAGAACACTTGTCATTTTTGTGTATGCTTTAATAAAAATTATTTTGTGAACGTGTAAGAAAATGGAGAGTTTTGATTCTAGAATTACTTTAGAGATAAGGACAATCAAAAGACAAAAAAATATCCTACCATGTCTGATCATATTATAAAATAAATTTGAAAAAACTAGCCTCGATAATCATACCAAAGTTTCATATAGTATTCCCAGATTGGCGACTTTTTCCATTCAAATTATTTGACTGTCACCCCTTTTTCAAAAGTAGTAATAGCATAATTCGCTTTATTTTTCAGAATTTTCAATCTAATTTTAAATAAGCCGAATATTTCTAGTTAAAAAAAGCGGTGACAATCCACAATCTGGGGACAAGAAAGTCCCCAATCTGGCAACACTGGTTTCTTAACCCTGCCTGTGATCAGTGTTGCCAGATCTGAGGACTTTTTAAATTCAGATTATTTGACTGTCACCACTTTATTAAAATGGTATAATTTTCCTTATTTTTCAGAATTTTCAATCTATTTTTAAATAGGCTAAATATTTCTACTTAAAAAAAAAAAAAAAAAAAAAAAAAAAACGGTGACAATCAACAATCTCGGGACAAAAAATTCCCCAATCTGGCAACACTGCCTTTGAGCAGAAATTTTCTTGTGCAAAAACGCCTTTCGATGTATCTTGGTTTGAAGTCGTGTAATACCCAGTTGTTTTTTTAACCACTTCCATCGACTTAAACGTTGTGAGAGAGTCGTTAAGCCTATGACATTCATCTCCGTCCGGCAATGGCTCCAATTCTGGGTTTCAATTATTTTTCGGTTGATCAGTGGTCTCCTTGTCGTCCAAATCGCAATCGTCATCTATTAAAATTTTTGAAGTACTCATATGTTGAAATCGATGTAGCATAATCTACAAAACCTTTGGTCGGGAAACGTCGACTTTCAGCTGCCATTTTTTTTTTCAAACGAAACAAAAACGTAAAACTTCGCGCACATTCAATTTCGTTGGGAAAAAAACGTGACATCTATGCACAAAACACGTCTATTGTTTACACTTCGACTAAATGAAATATACTGATACTTGAAGACTAATGAAAGAGTTTTATATGCCGTTTGCTGTCGCAACGTCCGAAACCTACCGCTGCTACTTGCGCCATCTGTTGTTAATCCTTTAAAATTAAGTTTAGTACCCAATATAGCAAAGTCTTTTTTTATATATATTTGTACGAACAGAATGAAAAATATGTGACAGAAAGCATTTATATAAAATAATTAAATTTCTCATGCAATTCATTAAGAAATGCCACGTTTATTTAAATTAATCATGATGTATACTCATTGCCGAATGATAAAGCATCATATTTTTTTCAAATATCATCACACTGTTTACGAAGTTTTTTATTGCCTTTATGTGAAATATGATTTGTCCTTAAAAAATAATAAAAAATATAAGTTTGTAATTAGGGCCTTTGTGTGTTGTTTAAAGAACAGCGGTCTAAAAAAGAATGAAATATGCTTTTTTATTCAAAGAGACTTGTTTATGAAAAATGTTTAAGTTTTACAAGTATTTTTACCCTAAGCGTGTTTAGAATATAATTTTGAAACAATGCTTAAAATTACAAGAAACATTTTATGTTAGAGATTTCCTTTATATTCATTTTACACCTCACGTTAAGAATGCGTAAGAGAAACTAAATTTCAAAGTAACCTCTTAAAGTTAAAAAAAAAAAAAAAAAAAAAAAAAAAAAAAAAAATGATTAAGAATATAAAGAACTAAATAGAGAAAAATAATCAGAAACAATGAATATTTATTATTTGTATTCGGAGGCAAAAAAATAACGTATTTTTATGCAAATAAAGTAAGCATTAAATCAAAAACCATTTCAGACAAAAGCGTACTTCTATAGGATGCGATCTTTGAAAGAACTAAAAAAAAGAAGAAAAAGAAATTGAATTTTTTTTTGAATTTGTATAAAAAGTTTATAATTTTATTTTCAATACGTGAGTGATAAAAATAATTCCGAAAAGAATGTTTTTATATCACGTATTTTGTTTATATTAAATATTCATGACAGAGATAATATTTTGCGTTCGGATATTAAAAAAAATAACGGATTGAATTTTTCCTGTGTCATACCTATGGCTAGACAGAGATTTTTCTATTTTTGTGATTAAAATACTTTGTACAGTGTAGTCTATTTATTCGATAACAACACTAAACTGTATTAGTTCAATTTACATAATCAGCCATAAAACCTGTACGTGTGACTTCATGATTGGATGTGAAGGGATGTAGCGGAAAAATAATTTAGAATGCATAACGATACACTTTCTACGTTCATTATTTGCAAGTGACGTAACAAAAACATAATGTTTCGAGCACATTCCGTTCTGTTTACCCAAAGCTTGGCATCTTCAATGCACAAAACACGTCTGTTGTTTACACTTCGACTAAATGAAATACGCTGATTCTTATAACCTAACGATAGGTCTTTCATATGCCGATGGCTATCGTAACGCCCGAAATTTGCCAGTTCTACATACGCCATGTGTTGTTACTTCTTTAAAATTAAGTTTAATATCCAATATAACATTCCAGGTAGATTTCGTATGAAATACTCTATTACATTCTCCCCTATGTTGGAATTTCGGAAAAATGTTTGCAGATCTACACCGATCATGACCCCTTGAACCGAAATCACCCCCAATAAAAAAATTTATCTATCTATCTATCTATATACCGGGTGTCCCAAAAAGGACTGACTGATTTTAAAATTCAATAACTTGCAAACGGTGACAGATATTAAAAAAATTCTTGCAGGAGGGTTATGCATAAGGTCAAAAGTTTTATTACAGTGATTTTCAATTTTAGTTCGATTTACAAACAATAGATGGCGCTGTGAGCAATAGTCGCTAAATACAGGCTCGATTTTTGGTCCTTTATCTTGTTCCATGCAGAAAAAGGAGATGGAAATGTATTATCCGGGCCACGAAGTACCAAAAATCGAGCCTGAATTTAGCGACTATTGCTTACAGCGCCATCTATTGTTTGTAAATCGAACTAAAATTGAAAATCACTGTAATAAAACTTTTGACCTTATGCATAACCCTCCTGCAAGAATTTTTTTAATATCTGTCACCGTTTGCAAGTTATTGAATTTTAAAATCAGTCAGTCCTTTTTGGGACACCCGGTATCTATATCATTTTTGTATGGACACGATAACTTGTATAATTCTGCACAAAACTCTTCCAAAATTATTCATAATATCAAGGAGTAGAAAATCTCGGTCAAGTTCGTTAATGGACGAAATCGAACCAAGGGACTGAAAAAAAGAACGGGTTTTGTGGAAAACGAAAAAAAAAAAAAAACCATAACTTCTTAATTATAATACATATCGATTTAGTTTAAAGTTTTTATTACTTCTATAAAGAGGGCCAAAAATTTACGTATGACAGATTTTTGATTAGATTAAAAATGGGCTCAAGGGGTGAAAAAAAATTATATCTTCGTCAATTCTCAAGATACCAAATCCAATTAAATTTATTATAAATTGTCTTGATATTATCTACAGCTTTTATATTAACAAGTTTTTGATGGGACCAATTCTTACCACAAAAAAAAAAAAAAAAAAAGCATAATCAAAAAAAGAGGGAGGGGGGGGGGTGAACAAGAAAAAAAATCCTCAACTTCGTCAATTCACAAGATATTTATTCCGCTTACTCAAATCCGAACTGCTTATTTTCTGATTAATATTTAAATTAATTTTGCTTTCAAATGCATCCAAGTGATAGGTTCTCTTATTGAAAAACTATACAAGGTGCCGTAAAGTTCGATTTTTTGATAGAGGCAGAATATATTAAAAAAAATGATGTCAAATTGGGCATTTTGAACCAAATTTCTTGAAGCGATTGTGTTGGAAACTAATAATATTGTTCTACTGAGAAAATAATTGTTTATAAATCAAGTTCTAATTAATTGAGCGAAAAATAAAAAATATAGGTCGCTTATAAATCTCTTTAAAAATCACGTCAGTAAGTTTCATGTTTTTCCTTTTAAAAATGAGTCTGAAAATTTCGAGTTGTTGAACATCGAAAAATATTTCTTGAATATTGCTTCAACATGGTTCTGATAAAACCAGTTCTTATATAAAAATGAATTTAGAAACTCGTCAAAAGTGGTTAGATAAAATTGTTAAAGTGGGTTTAGCTCTAATCATGATTTAGTTTTCGTTGGTGAAATTAGTACTTGGAAATCTATCTGCGCCTGTAGGCCGACCTGACGGGGATTTTTTTTTTTTTTTTTTTTTTTTTTAGTAGTACGAATAGGATGGAAAAATTTATATGAGAGCTGAAGGCATTTATGTAAAAGAAATAAATTCCTCGTGTTATTCATCAAGAAAAGTCATGTTAATTTAAATTAGTCTCGATGTAAATTTATTGCTGAATTATAATGCATCATAGATTGTTTAAAATATTATCATGCTCTTTACAAGGTATATTATTGCTTTTATGTCAATTATGATTTGTTCTTTGAAAAAATTAAAAATTAAAGTTTGTAATTAGAGCCTATGTGCGTTGTTTAAAAATCAGTGGTCTAAAAAATTAAAATATGCTTTCATATTCAATGCCATTTTCTTATGAAAAATATTTAGGTTTTTCAACTATTTTTACCCTAAGCATGTTTAGAATATAATTTTAAAACAATGATTAAAATGACAATAAACGATTTTTATTAGAAATTTTCTTTACGTTCATTTTAACTCTCACGTTAAAAATGCGTAAAATAAACGAAATTTTAAAGCAATCTCTTAAAGTGAAAAAATTAGATTAAGAATGTAAGGAACTAAATAGAGAAAAATAATCAGAAAGAATGAATATTTATTACGTGTTTTCAGAGGCAAACAATAACATCTTTTTATACAAAGAAAGCAAGCATTAAATAAAAATCATTAAATCGAAAAGCGTACTTTTATAGGATGCGATTTTTTAATTAACTAAAAAACGGGGAAAAAGAAATTGACTTTGTAAATTTTTTCATAAAACTTTTATATATTTATTTTTAGTACGTGAGTAATAAAAATAATTGCGATAAAATGTTTTTATATCATGTATTTTGTTTACATTAAATATTCATGAGAGAGATAATATTTTACGTATGCATATTAAAGAAAAATACAGATTAAATTTTCCTTATTTCTGACCTATGACTAGATAGAGTAGATTTTTGTCTTTTTGAGATGTAAATATTTTGTACAATGTAGTATTTTCATTCGATAACAACACTAAACAGAATTAATTCAATTTAAATAAACACTCAGCAACCTGAACGCATGACTTCGTGATTCAATCAGGATGTAATCGAGGGATGTAGCAGAAAACTAATTTAGAATGCAAAACGTTACAATTTCTAAGTTCATTATTTACAAGAGTTTATATTAAAAGAATCTGTGATGTAGAGAATCTGTAAAATGATAAAGATGAAACTTTTAGAAAGTACTGAAGATAAAAGTATCTCAATTTCTTTGTTTATTTTACATTTACGATTTTGCAAATATGTTTGTCACTACATATCGTTGCTGTTTAATTAAAATTACATTTAAGATTAGTTATCTCCAAAATCATTTTTTAAATATATTTTTTTAAGTTATTAAAATAATAAAGCAAAGAAAACATTTTCTTAAAATGACGTAAAATTTGAAATTACTACTTTTTTTTAAATTTATTCACGAAGGCATATTTTAAATGAAACGCTGCTGTTTATTGTTGAAAACTGAAGTCCCGTAAGAGGGAGTCGCTTATTCTACTGGATTGAAAAATGTGAAGTGAACAGAGTAGAAAAAGTGTTGTGATGTAAGATAGCGACCCGAGTGTTCGCTCATCGTATTTTGATATAAATAAATAGAGATACAATCAAAAAATATTTGTGATGGATTAATGAGTAAAGTTCAATCATTTTGTGGTGGTACGAGCGCGGAGGATCCCTATCGATATTCAGTTTATTTCGTCAATATATCCTGTTCATAAAAAAAAAAAGCTTCGAACATTTGTATCTATGTTTTGTGAACAATATTAAAAAGGAACTAAGTATTGTTAATATCGGCCTTGGATACGATGAAAAGGAGTAAGTTCTGACCTCTTTATTGCTTTATTATTATAAGTATTTGTTCTGAAATATTATTTAAATATGGAAGCTATTTTAAAAGAAAAAAATATTGAAATCTAACTAAGGCTACAAATGAGCTCACGAATAAAAGTAGTTTGGATAAATTTGAGCTGGAACTTTACGAGAAAAAATCGTCTGCGTTTGAAAAAGAATCTGCAGAGATATTTAAGAAAATCTTTCAGAAGATGTCTGTATTTCAAAAGATGTCTGTCAATGACCGCATTGAATTCATAAAAAGAAACATAATATATTTCAATTGTTTATCAAACTGAAACCATTCTGCAATGAACTATACATCGAATTATTCTTGTACGTATTGCTCTAAACGTCATTCATCTCTCTTTCACATACAAAGATAAAAAATAAATAATTCTCCACCAATGGAGTTCAGTCAGCAGTCAGGGTGGTCAAATATGATTGCGAATTCATCTGTTCCCACCCAGGATGAAAAATACACCTTAAATAATATTGAGAAAGTGTCTGGTGAATTTATACTTGCACGTGCATTAATAGATATCGGCTCAAATTACTCAGATATTTCTGATAACTTTGCAAAACTATTAGGAAATAGAAGTGTGAAATTTAATGTTTCTGTTTCATGTTTGAATGATTCTCAAGTAAAGCTAATTATAAGAGAACAATAGAATTTTTGATCGTTCCAAACATAACAATCTTTATACTAGGGCATTATTTTAGATTTCCATTTTCCGAGCTGCCTAAAGATGTGTGATTGGCAGATCCAAAATTAAATAAATCTAATAAAATACATGTTTTGTTAGGGACTGAGTGTTTGTACGAATTATTGCAAACTGGTCAAATTTGCTTAAGAAGTTCTAACGCCATTTTGCAGAATACCGTATTTGGGTACGTGGTGGGAGGTTGCATCTCTGATTCGAATAATGATAATTCCCGTAAGGCATGGTGACGTTACGGCGACGTCGTTGTGAACTCACACTGTGACTTTGTGACCGTCGATGGGACGTCACGTGACGTCGATGTGAAGTCACAGTGACTAGAATGTGAGGTCGTTATGGCCGTTTTAGAGCACATTTGTGACGTCACATTGTGACCAATTTGTGAAGTCACGGTGAGACCAATTTGTGAAATATGTGTCATTTGAGGCGAAATTGTCATTAACACTGTGATGATTCTGTGACGACAGTGACAATGTTGTGAAGTCACATTGTGACAATTTTGTGAAAATTGTGTAATTTGTGACGATTTTGTCATTAACTTTGTGACGAATATGTGACTACAATGACAATGTTGTGACAGCGTTAAGATGCAATATATTTATTGAAAAATGAAATCGCTATTCGAGTTCAATCAATGCACCATGTTAATGAAAGCAGGAATGATTATGAGTAAAAAAAAATTCTGAAGTTCACAGAAAAATTTCAGAATGTTTTTTTCACGATACTTTATTGAAATTTACGTTTTCTTTCAAAATCCTTCGGCGAAATTCACCTTATTTGTACGATTTATTGACAAAATTTTATGTTTTTTCACTATCATTTGACGAAATTCGCTTTTTTTCACTATGCTTTGAAATTCACAAAATTCACGTTTTTCTTCAATCTCTTGATGAAATTGCGATTCTTAGATGAAATTCACGTTTTTTTCTACGACCATTTCAAGAAATTTAGATTTTTTTTGCGATCGTTTGACAAAATTCACCTTTTTAGCGCGATTTATTTACAAAATTTCGTCTTTTATGTGGTCCATTGATGAAATTCGCATTTTTTGTACAATCTTTTGACAAAATTTGATAGATGAAATTCGCTTTTTTTCCTCGATCTTTTGACGAAATTTACATTTTTTCGCGATCCTTTGACGAAACTCACGTTTTTCTTCAATCTCTTGACGGAATTGCGATTCTTAGATGAAATTTACGTTTTTTTCCACCACCTTTTGAAGATATTTAGATTTTTTTCGCGATCATTTGACAAAATTTGCCTTATTTGCGCGATTTATTTACAAAATTTCGCCTTTTATGCGGTCCATTGATGAAATTCGCGTTTTTTCTACAATCTTTTGACAAAATTTGCTATTCTTAGATGAAATTCGTTTTTTTCCACGATCTTTTGACGAAATTTGCATTTTTTCGCGATCCTTTGACGAAATTCACTTTTTTTTTCAATCTCTTGACGAAATTGCGATTCTTAGATGAAATTCACGTTTTTTTCCACGACCTTTTGAAGAAATTTAGAATTTTTTTCGCGATCGTTTGACAAAATTCACCTTATTTGCGCGATTTATTTTAAAAATTTCACCTTTTATGCGGTCAATTGACGAAATTCGCGCTTTTTCTACAATATTTTGACAAAATTTGCTAATCTTAGATTAAATTCGCTTTTTTTCATGATCTTTTGACGAAATTTGCATTTTTTCGCGATGCTTTTACGAAATTCATCTTTAATCAATCAAGTTATTCTTTCTTTTCTATAAACATCACAGCAAGTATTAAAAATTTTTGAGAGTAAAAGAATAATTAGGTAATATTTTCTCATTCTGCTTTTGCAATAATAAATTTACAGCAAATTGGAGCTAACAACTACAGTATTTACTCGCGTAATAGTCGCACTTTTTTGCCAATTTTTCATTGTGAAAGTCTAAGTGCGACTATTATGCGGGGAAATCTACTACACAATATTGTACACTCTAATGCTAAAACATTACTGGTATAAAAAAACACATTATAATAAAATTAGTAACTTATCATGTGTTTCCAAAATATATGCTGTTTATTAAATACCATTTTTCTTTTTATAGTAATATTTTCATAGACGTAAAATTTACAAATAATCTTTGTGAAAATTTTGACAAAAAATTCTCATAATATATCACTTTCACTGAAGGTAGAAGTACCACTATTGTAATTTGAATCGGTGTATGAAGAATCTCCGTCATTCCATAAAATATCATCTTTGCTTCCGTCCAAAGCGTCGGAGATTAATAGTAATATTCCTTTGTACAAATGCAAGATGAGCTGGAAACCATATTTGCTTGTTTTGTTGTTTGTGCCACTAATTAAGGGTATATTCGAAAAAATGTTTTTCCACCCTCAACAGCTCGAAATTTTCTGAGACATTTTCAGAATCATTTTTAAAAGTAAAAACATGAAACTTGCTAGGAGTGATTTTTGAAGACATGTTTAACGTGCCGTGTGATATCATTTTCAGCTCAATTAATTAGAATTTGATTTTTAAACAATTATTTTCTCAGTATGACCCTTTTTTTCATTCCCAGATTGCACGCTTCGGAAAATTCGGTTCAAAACGCTAACTTTGACAGCGTTTAATACAGTATTTTCTGCATTTATCAAAAAATTGAGAAGCATGGCACATTATGTAGTTTCTAAATAAGAGAATTTCCCAGTTTGATACTTTTGAGAGCAAAAATGAATTAGAAAATAAGCAGTTTGGATCGGAATACAACCTTAAATTATATTTATTTGCTGTTTTTATTAATTCTGCAATTACTTACTGTTCAATCTAGGCCATTTTTTAAAGTTGCAGTACCCTGCTCTTTTTAAAATGGGCGAAATACATCCTTTTTTTTTTTAAGTGAAATTCACCTTTAGTTGCAATCAGAAATTTCTTCTAAAAAACTACCTCATACAACAGTATTCCTAAATCAGTGTGTCCAAGACCTTGCAAAAATTATAGAACTTTATTTCTTCAGAAAATACAAGATATTGTTAAATCATGTCGTTATTTAATTGTATTTTTCAATTTGTAATTCATAAATTCCTTAAAAATTAATGTCACTTTATTTATCATATTAACAAATTATATACTTTTTCTTATAGCATTACGAAACACATTAATATATTACATTTACTCATGAAGCTCTATCATCATGCTCTGTTTTTATGAACTAGCATCTCTTTTTAATGCATTTGACTAATAACACCAAAAGCATTTTTATATGAAAAATATCAATTATTTATTCAAATAAAGTTTTGGAAATTCAATAGCGATACTTTCATATAAGCAACAATCCAAGAGTTAATAGTCGAAGAAATTGCCAAAGATTTTACTACCTACAGCAGTTTTTTTTTTTTAATTATTATTAATATTCTAATAGTTTTAGTAGTTTAAGCGAGCAGTTCGATTACATGTTTATTAAATTTGTGTTTTATTTATGAACAATGTTTGATGACTTTTTTAATTTGTTATAAAGGTTTTAGAATAACGTGTGGTGAAAATTTTATATATACAGTCTGTTACAAATGCAGGTAATCATATTTACTTTTATATGACACAGTAAAATAAAAAATAATGAAAATAATGTAAAATAGTTAGTCATTTTTATGTGAATAAAGTATAAAAATTCAAACCATAAGCAAAAAATAGAAGCACACATTGGTTCATTATTACTATTATTATTTTATTTACAGGATTAGATGATAATCATAAATAACAAGCCCCCTTTAATCAGTCTGTTTTCTAATAGAGTGTATAGTATAGATATTTTGAAGTTTATGCGTATAAAATCATTCAAAAAGTAAAATATTAAAAGTGTCTAGAAAAAAAAAATAATGAAATATATTTTACATTTTAGTTTCATTCATTCAAGTACATGGATATGTGTTTTAAAAATTAAAATCTTTCAATATAACCAAATTTAAATTCTCACTGGGTTGCATAATTTCTATATTTGTCAACAAATTAAGACACCGGTTTACTTTCAAAGCTTTTCATTCATAATGTCTAACTGAAAAGTTCTTACTAGCTAAGGATATCTCTTTATAATTTTTTATAACTTTTTTCACATCGAATAATACTCATTGACACTGATTTTTCACTCTTAATACTACATATGTATGATATCCTTTAAATAGTACTTCTCCATTATGTAAAAATTTCCTATTTCTTCTAAATAGAATAAACAATCTTCTTTTCTTCCGAACATATATTAATTTTTAAATAAAAATGTGCAACGCAAATTGTTTGAGACAATCAAAAAATTTTATTCTATAAAAAGGCCTTTTTATTTAGTACGTTAAATACATTTAAATATTAGCTAATTATGTTAAACTTTGATTATAATATTTTTATATGTCATTTTAAAGTTTGAGAAAACATGTGATTTTAACCTATAATATTTTAAAAGAAAACAAATCTGATTAAAATAAATTTATATAATTGATATTAATCATCTTATTAAAATTGTTGAGACAGTTATTTATTTCAATAAATTAAATAATAAATCTACTAAACTGTATTAGGTTAATGAAATGTTTATAAGAAAATACTAAAAGCGTTATAATTTAAAGAAAAGCAAACTCTGGAATAAAATATTTTTTCATACCTTTTTTTTTCCCCCTTAACGTCATTCTTTAAATTCCGATGTAATCCATGTTTTAGGAAGAACAAATTTTGGCAGTAGAAAATATATCAATAATACATACACTAGCAATGATGGGAATCATTTAAACCACACCAAAGCTAGTGTAAATATCTCGAACTCATATTTTCGTCTAAAGTATGACCTTGGGATGATTATTCCTATGAATTTTTTAGGTTAAATGTTTTTATCTGACAGACTCATAGGTGCCAAGTTGCCACTAATCCTCCGTAATATGTGGGTTAATTTAACCCTGGTTTAACACATTTCGCACCATAATTTTCTTTCAGAGATGAAATTAAATAAATTTCATGTAAAAAACTGGAATTAAATAAATAAAGATTCATCAAATAATTTTTCTGGTTCGAAACGTTGTTAAACTGGGTTAAACTAATCCACGCATTACGGAAGATTAGTGCGAACTTGGCACCTCTGCAGACTGCATGTTCATAACGCTACCTATTGTCCAGCAAAAAACTCCATCTGCCTGTTCCAAAGGTTAAACGCAATATGTTGTTTTTAATAGTTTTATCGTCTGCGGTTAGCACTGTTTTGTTTATCAAAGCAAGAACGGATGGCTTTTCCGTTTTTATACAGTTATATGATATATAATATTTTTATAAACTTACTTACAATTAAAATTTCTTGTTTGAAGAATTTTTTGATGCATTTAACTTTTTTTTATGTGTTTCAAAATAGTTCAAGTTTTAAGTTTTGTAAAGCTATTTAAGTTTTGCAAAACAAAAAAAAATATGAATAATTAATTACGCCATGAGTTTTACATACATTTTGTATACAGTGAAACCTCCCTGTGCAACCACCTCCATTAAGCGACCACCTCCCTCAACGACCATTTTGTCATAGAACGAAATTTATTCCCATAGGCTCAATACTAATTTTACCTCCATTCAGAGACCATTTAAGTTGAACTCCCTCCATGAGTGACCAATTTCTTTGAAGAAAATGAAATAAATTCCGCTTTTTCCTGGTCGCTTGAAGAAAGTTTTATTAGAAAATTAATTCCTGAGAGCGCATTATTCATCAAACTTCTAAAGTTAGTTTAGAATTTTTTTTTTTAAATATTTTATTCCGATAACTTTTAAGTGTTTAAACACGTTTGTGCCTCTTTAGGCAATGAATTTAACTCTGATGACAAATTAAGAATGCCGGTCAATAAACTGCCGTGCACTATTCTGTCAAGAAACTCTAAAAAAAATAGATAAATTAATGAAATCTTCATTATTTGCTCCCGTCCAAAAAAAGAAAAACAAATGCATTTATTTACTGAACTTCGAAAGGACTTGGAAATAAAATCTATAAAAGATAAAACCGTAAAATCACAAAAAACGTCAATATATTCATTTTTTATACTCTGCCGTAATTAACTTATGTAATTAACTTTTGTTTTGAAACCTAAATTTTCATATTTTTTCAAAATGTGAAAAATAAATCTTAGTAACATTAATTGTTACCTTTTTTTAACAATTAAAATCTAGATTTTAAGCGTGACCTCTATTAAGATACCACCTCCCGGAGCGACCAATTTTTATTTGAACGGAACGTGGTCGCTTTAAAGTGGTTTTACTGTATTTTATTTTATATTCGGAAAAAGTTAAATTTATTTAAAAAATGTGAAACAAGTAGCCAAATTTATTTTTTAAGAATAACTTAAAATAATTAAACACTAGCAGAAAAATTTATTACTGAAAATATGCAAGTGTTTTTACTTCTTATAATAAAGCATTGCTTTATTACAAAACTCCGTCCCTTCCCATACCCACACACAATTTATACATACAATAATTTATAAATAAAAACCATTTTCCCGGATTATAGAATACAGGAAGAAAACATTTTCTTATTATTGAAATCTCTACAGTTAATACATTTTTCTAGATTGACCACTAATAACACCAAAAAACATTTTTATATGAAAAATATCAATCATGTATTCAAATAAAGTTTTAAAATTCAATAGCTATACTTTCATATTAGCAACATTCCAAGAGTTAATAGTCCTAAATATCGTAAAATATTTTACTACCTACAACAGTTTTTTTTTTTATTCAAAAAGTTTTAGTAGTCTAAGCGAGCAGTTTGATTACATGTCTATTAAATTTGTGTGTTTTATTTATGTACATTTTTTGGTGAAGTTTTAAATTTTGTTGTGAAATATTAGTCGGAAACAAACACTGAATTATTTTTATTGTTTGATGTGGAAATTTTTAATCTTAACATATGTTTTGTTTTATTGCGAGTTTACACTGCGAGTTACACTGTGAGTATATGGTAGGGTTTTTTTGACATATAATGAGACGTACGTTACATGTAATGACATAACAGTGACGTCACAATTTTTTTTAATTGACAGAAAATTATCTTTTACAGTAAGTAACATGTTTTGAAGAATTTTTATAATTTTTAAACGTTTTCTAAGAAGTTCACATATCAGTCACAGTGTGACATCGCTGAGTGGTGGCATTTTGGTCACAGTTGTGACGTGACCACAGTGACTTACAGCGACGTCACAATGACGTCACTGTGACTATGCATGCTATGAGGGTTATTGTGGATTAATTTGCAATGTAGAAGAAGAATTAAGCAAATTTTTCGATTTAGAATCGATTGGAATTCGGGGTGATCCTTATTGTAATGATGAAGGCATTGAAAAACTTTTCAGAAACAGTTTCCTGCAAAGATAATCATTGCGAAGTAGACCTTACATGGAAAACGGATTGGATAAATTTGAACGACAACTTTGAAGTCTGTGAGAAACGATTTAAATATTTAATTAATACAATGCGAAACGATGATAATTTGTTTTCTCAGTATAAAGAGATTTTGAAAGAATATCTTGATTGTGATATTGTTGAAAAAGTCTTAGATTCAAGTAGACCAGAGAGACCCATATTCTATTTGCCATATCGAGCAGTTTTTAGAAAAGATAGTGTCACCACGAAAACACTCGTTGTGTTTGATGCTAGTTCTCACGATTTACTTCAACTTTCTTTAAACGATTGTCTGTGGCCTGGTATCAATTTAAATCCTAGTATTTTTCAGTTGCTCGTTAATTTTAGATTGAATAAGATAGGAATTTTAGCGGATGTGGAGAAAGCATTTCTTCAAATTTCATTATCAGAAAAGGACAGAGATGCTGCCAGATTTTACTTTGTTGAAATTACCGAAGATTTGTCAAATAAATCGACTGACGATTTGAAAATTCATGTGCATCGTTTTAAATGTTTACGTTTTGGATTAAATGCTAGCCCATTTCTCCTAGCTACCACATTAAAAGTAGTCCAGGCAATAGGGGATTTTACTTGGCAAAATTAATGGTAGTTCTGGAAATTGGCTTTCTTTATGTTTTTTGGATCGCTGAATCCGAATTTGTAACTTCCCACCAAAATTTTCTCCGGCAACTCCCCCCCCCCCTCCCAAATTTTGGTCAAATGCCCCCAAAAAAGGTTTTTATTTAAAATATCACTTTTTTTTATTGTTTTAGGGATCTAGTATCTAGATATTCAGAATGTAGACAAAATTTGCAACAAATTGGATAGATGACATTATGGTGTAGGATGCAGGGGGAGGGGGATCTGCCTCGGAACATGCGCTGCGTGCTCCGTGGACTAAGTTGCGCAATTTCACTTAACCACTCACACGTTTACATTCGCCTTCCCATTTCCCCTCCGAACTTTCTCTGTAAGGTTTACTTTAAGATTTTGGGTTGCTGAATCCGAATTTTTAACTTACTCCCCCCCCCCCCCAAAAAAAAAATAGTTGTTTTTAACTTAAATTTCGTATTGCTTTATGGGAAAAGCATTACGAAATTCAGAAACTAGAGAAAATTTGCAAGAAATAGGATATATGACATTACGACGTACGATGAACGGGGAGGGAGAGGTCTGCCTCGGAACATACACTGCGGTGGTATGTGCACTAAGTTATGCAAATCCAGGCAATAGGAGATTTTACCTGGCAAAATTAATGCTAGCTCTGTATTTCGACTCAGTTTATGTTTTTTGGGTCGCTGAATCCGAATTTGTAACTTTCCACCAAAATGTTCCCAGGCAAACCTCCAAAAAATTGATTTTTTGAAAAAATTTGGTTTTTGAGAACAGCGCGCGGGGAATGTTCCGAGCCAGCCCTCTCCCTCCCCGTTCATCTTACATCGTAATGTCATATATCCTATTAGTTGCAAATTTTGTCTACTTTCTGAATTTCTACATACTTTTCCCCTAAAACAATAAAAAATCAACTTTCAACCCCGATACAAATGTGAGCATATAAAAAAGTATTTGGGTAAATGTATATTTAGTCTTTATATTCATCAGTTTTGAGAAAGTTGCTTAAGAGGCTACTTCAGTCAAACGAAAACACCCGTTCGCCAATGCTAATCCTATGGAAGAAATTTATAAAGATATTTCTTTATAAAGATATTTAAAAACAACTATTTTGGGGGCGAAATTTTGGGGGGAAGTTAAAAATTCGGTTTCAGCGACCCAAAAAACTTAAAGTAAACCTTATAGGGAAAGTTCGGCGGGGAGATGGGAGGGGAATGTAAACGATGTGAGTGGTTAAGTGGAATTGCGCAACTTAGTCCACGCAGCACTGCGGTGCATGTTCCGAGGCAGATCCCCCTCCCCCTTCATCCTACGTCATATTGTCATGTATCTAATTTGTTGCAAATTTTGTCTACTCTCTGAATTTCTAGATAATTTTTTCCTAAAACAATAAAAAAATTGATTTTTTTAATAAAAACCTTTTTGGGGGGGCATTTGACCAAAATTTGGGGGGGGGGTTGCCGGGGGAAATTTTAGTGGGGAGTTAAAAATTCGGATTCAGCGACCCAAAAAACATAAAGTAAGCCAATTTCCAGAACTACCATTAATTTTACTAGGTAGAGCCCCTATACGGTCTCTATTGCCTGGACTAAAGAGCATATACGAAAATTTAAGGATCAATATTCAGAAACTTTTGAAATCCTCGGTACTTGTCTTTATGTCGATGATCTGGTGAGTAGTACCAATAATACTGAAGAAGCTTTAAAGATTTCATACGAGGCTAAGATAATCATGAATCAAACTAGTTTCAATTTGAAGAAATGATTAACAAAGGACAAATCGTTACTAGAAAGGTGGAAGAAAGAAGGGTTCGAGATTTAACCGTTTGATCAAAATCATAGAATTATAAATTCATTGAAAGTATTGGGAATATCGTGGGATGTTCAACAAGATTCTATTAACGTAGACATTTCGAGTTTAATAGAATTTTTGAAGAATAAGAAAAATACTAAACTGTTTGTTTTACAGACTTTTGGAAGAATTTATGACCCTACTGGTATCCTATCTCCATTTACTATAAGCTTCTGTATCTTATGAGCAGAAACATCCGGCTATTTTGCCAAAAAAATTCTAAATTAAGTAAGATTTATTTTACTACTATGCATAAACGTCTTTTTCATGTTGGTCCCCAAGGACTCTTGAATTCTGTTAGACTAAAATTTTGGCCTCTAGGGGGTAGAAATTTGGCAAGAAAACTTGGAAGAATTCTTGTGTTATTTGTTTTAAGGTAAAACCAACTCCATGCTCTCAGATAAAGGGTCAATTATCTTATGAAATAATTATTGAGTCACCAGTATTTAGTTGTATTGGTTTAGATCTATGTGGTCTATTTTATGTAACCTATAAAAATCAGCGCAAGAGTTCATTGAACAAAATATTTGTATATGTTTTGTAACTCGAGACATTCATCGTGAGCTTCTCTCAGATTTAACCTTAGATGCTCTGATTGCCATTCTTAAGCGTTAAGCTAGAAGAGGAAATGTTCTGAGATTTTTACGGATAATGCTAGGAATTTCGTGGGGGCAAATTCCAAATTGAAAAAGTTTTACAAAATGATAAATTTTCCAGATGAAATTTTAGAAAGTTATCTACTTTCTGAAGAGATTGACTGGAAATTCATACCTCCTAAATCTCCCCATTTCGGCGGACTTTGGGAGGCAGGTGTGAAATCAGTTAAACATCACCTTAAACGAGCGACAGGTGATATACGGTTTTTTACGAAGGGTTTGAAACTATAGTTAATCAGATAGAGGGCGTTTTGAATTCTCGACCTCTTACACCTTTATCTAACAATTTTGATAATTTTCAGGTCTTGACTCCAGGTCATTTTTTGATCGGGAGATACATCAATGTTATACCTGGACCAATGTTAATTGATACTAATATCAATCGACTAAACCGTTGACAGAAGACTGCGAGGGTCGTCCAAACAGTTTGGACAAAATGGAGATTATATTATTTAAATACGTTACAGCAGGGATCTAAATGGGTAGTGGCAAAAGCTAATTTAACAGTAGGATTAATGGTATTAGTAAAAGAAGGTTTTTTCCCTGTATGTAAATAAGCGTTAGGCCGCATTAGTGAAATTTATACACAATTGAATGGCAAGATCAGGGTAGAAAAGGTTCGCACTAAATCAGGCGAATTAAAGCGCTCAGTTGCAAAAATATCTGTTATTTCTATTCATAACTAAAAACAAAATAGTTATTAAATTATTGCATATTTTGCATTTTTTATTGTTATGTTGTGTATACCTGCTTGCTGTGTAATTTTATTTTGTAGTTTTACTATGTAAGTTTATTTTATTGTAAAAATTCTGAGATATTGAAATTTGTACATTTCAATCCGGGGGAGAATGTTTATTGTTGAAAACTGAGACCATAAGTCCCGTAAGAGGGCGTCGCGAATTCTCCTGGAGTAAAAAAATGCGAAGTGAACAGAGTAGAGAAAGTGTTGTGATGTAAGATAGTGACCAGAGTGTTCGCTCATCATATTGTGATATAAATAAATAGAGATACAGTCCACAAAATATTTGTGTTTTAGTGAGTAATGTTCAAACAGCTACATTGAAATTTTGATATTTCAAGTAATTTTACGTGAATGGTCATAACTAAATATGCTTGTAGGCTCGCATCCATACAATATTATAAAAAGAAGTGTAACCACCTCAGTCTTAAGATGTGCCATGCTTTGCACAGGTTTTGATAGATATGATATCAGTATAATTATCTAGGTACTGTAAATAGATTTCTCGCGATCTTAATAAATGAATACTGCTTGCCGCTTACAAAAAAAAAGTTTGCCATTAAAATCTATAGATTTTCTATAACGTCATATTCGTTAATCTAAGTGAAAAATCCGTAAATGGAATATTATTTTAATTGAAATATATTTTTTTTATAGATTTTCGACATGCAGCATTAACTTGTTGGAAAGTCAACCTATCAACTTCTAAGAGCGAAAGTTACTCTAAAACTTTTATTTCTGAACAATACAGTTTTACACTGCTGTGCCTAAAAACAATAAATCTATCAGCCCTACCTTTAGCTTACACATCGGTAATAAATATTTATTTTAACAGTTGCATGTAATTTCCCAGTTTTTTTAAAAAAAATTAAACTAAATTTAGTTTTATTGATAATAGCTTTAACCTTTCTCAAGAATTACAAATCTACTCAATTTGATGACTTAATTTTGAAAAAGCTGTTGAGAAATTGTAGCTTTATACAATGTAGATATTGAAATGTGTGAAATAAAGCATACAAATTTCAATGTAAATAAAATTGCAAGTTCCAAAAATGTACAGCCAAAGAAATTACAAAATTGTTCACAATAGATAATATCAACAATCTTGGAAATACTATACAGTTTGACGTGAATAAAAATAAGTTAAAGTGTTACAGGTGTGGAAATTACTCACATTTAGCCCATGTATGTAGATTTATAAATGTTACTTGCTGTGATATCGTTTGATATCACGTATATTATTCTTTATAGGTAATTGATATTATCTCTATATAGTTAAATTTAATATTAACTAACTAGATAAATATGCGCGGTTCTATATCTTTTTGTATATCTAAGTGTCATATTAATCTACCTCCCTTTTACGTATTACTTTAATGTTCCCAGATAACTCACTATACTCTTTTCTTTAAGAAAAGAAAATAATAAAAAGAATATTATTCACAGCCATTTTATTCAAAAGATAGATTCCTTTTACATTGCATCTGCCTATACAATTTCTTTCGGTCAGATTGTTAATTCGATGCTTTGCTAAAAGAGAGTCAAACCTTTGGTTCAACCAACAGTTATATAATAATATCCAGATGTACTTTTATATTTCTGTCGCCTGTAATATACCGCAACAGTTCCAATTCCATCAGCAACCTTCAAATTCTTTCTTACTATCTCACGCACTAAAGCCTGGCTAATTATAGTCTATTAGACATTTCATTTATGTTTAAACTGCCCCATGTTTTCCAATGTAACGGTCAGCCCTTGGCAGGATCTGTGTCTTAGCCGATATCTCTCGCCAAAAACTTTACAAATGATAAATTTGACTTCATACTTTTTGCATGCACTTCATGATGTAAAGATCAAAAATTAATTTTTGCGTATCAAGGGGGTCACTCCCAAGGCACATGTGTATATTTTCAGTTCTTCATTAAAATCTTCTTTTGAGCTACAAGTATTATTTTTAATCTTCTGTAACCGTGTTATTGTTTCGTACGCGCATTTCTACTTCCGCAAGGAAATATTCAATTTTATTTAGATAATGTAAAAGACATTTCCATCTACTTATTCGTATCCGAAGTTCTGAAAGAAAAACGCCACAACAAAACCTAAACCTCTATTATAAACTAAATACTCTATTTTAACTTGTAGCAGGGCATGAACCTCGTTTTATTCAGCATTGGACTATTAAAAAAAGTTATGGATGTAATTACGAGACTGCGGATTAATAAACCAAATGGGAAGACTATATAGAAAGACTTCAACTAAAAACAAATGCATGAGAAACCTTTCCTCCATCACTGTCATCCGGGTTTTTGAGATCGGCCTGACGATCTTTCATCACCAGAAAAGTACTACGTGACCTACGGTTCTTCAAAAACGCTATTCGGTGCTGTCAATCCTTCGAGATGAAAAGAGACAGATTTACTTACAAGTTTCGATTTCTTGGCGCTCGCCTGATTACACTGAACAACAGTGGTTTTGTCCTAGAACTAAAATTAGTTGATTCTAAACCAGTTTTTGGCGCTGATTCCAAATATGCTTTCCGTTTATCTCTAGGTGGTTCAGGTTTTGAGAAATTTGCATATTTAAATTTACGCAAATTAAAGCTTTTTTGTGCTATTTTATGCAAATTTTAGATACAATATATGTCACATCTAATTACGTTTTATAGATAAAGACTACTTGACTATTTGCTTCAGATAAATGTCACGTTTTGCATATTCTCAACATTTATTTATCAGTTATTAAGCCTAATTTGCATATTTTTCAATGGTGTAATCTTTACATCACTATCAACTTTTAAACACTTGCCACAGAATTGACGTAATGTTTTTCTAGACTAGATTTTTATGCTGATTTCAAATCTGCAGTCTGTTTTCTTATGTCATGTCTAGTTTTTGAGTAAGATGGATTTCTAATTTTGCACGGCATTAACACAGGTTTGATATAAGATGCTTGTTAAGGGTGTGTAATTCATTGACAAGAAGGTGAACAGTGTCAGATTCATATCAGAGACATAAATAAAAATTTATATAATCGAAAATAAAATTAGTAGTAGAATCTATCCTAACTAGTTGAAGTTTATCATACAAAGTGTCGTAAAGAGGTAGTTCTGGCTTTTTTGACCAAAAACTAAAATTTCACTTTTTCAAAAACAGACGTGATGGAAGAAAACAGATACAAGGTTTGAAATCAGCTCAAAAATCTGGTTTATAAACATATTAGCCTAGCCGTGCGTCAGAAATATTTGAACGTCAAGAAACAGTGTTAGAAAAATATGAAAAATATGCAAATTAGGTACAATATTACACAGTCACATGTCAATATAATCTCAGAAACAACGTTTTTGTCAAGTAAATTAAGTAGTAATCATAACACAAAACAAAAAACCCTGTCTGATATTGCTTTATACCTTAAATTTTCAAATAATTGCATAAAATTTACTACATTTGCATAAATTGAAATATGCAAATATTTCTCAAACTTAACGTGCTGGAGTAAATCTAAAAATTCGGAATCAGCACAAAAAACCGCATAAAAAACAACCAATTTCTGTTTTGGGACAGAGCAAAAGTTCAAATTTGTTGAACAGTGTAATTAAAAGACAAAAATATATCTAGACAAATACATTTGGAAATTTATTCTTAGAATTTATGGATAGACAGTAAGGTTAGTTGGGGCAACTGGAACATGATTTTACAATGTGACTCTGGAGCTTCTGACAATTCAGCTTCAAAAAGCTAATGTTCATTTCAATTAAAGTCTGAACTTCTGTAAATGTGTTCAGTTAGGTTCCCTCTATCAGACAGAAATGCTCAAAATTACATTTTAATATTTAAAAATATAAAAATTATGCATATTTCCTCTTTCTTTCCTCATGGGTCCAGTTGCACCAAAAAATGGAGTAACTGGACCAGGGGAGTCTATGTTCCACACGCGTTTATATTTGTTGATATCGGATATCAGGTCCTGTTTGAAAAAGTGTAAACAACTTTAAAAAAATTAAACCAGGCAGATCATGTAAATTATATGTCAATGAACAGCGTTATAAGGGAAACCTTTGCTGTTAGTGTGCCTAAAAAAATTTATACCAAAAATATAAAACTTAAGTAAGTACTTATGTACTTTAGTATAGATAATAAGTATAAAAGTCACATGGGTATTTTAATGAAAAAGTAGCAAGGTAAATCTCTGAACAAAAGGCTACGTAAGTACTTAAGTACTTTATCTTTATCTAGGGGTTGCATTATATAGGGAAAATTTTATTGTTCCTTAAAGAAAGGTGCGAGGAAGATACTATTTTCAAAATAGTGGTAGGGACGATAAAAGATTCCCTATAGCATAGCTGCCAACTTTTACGCTTTCCTCTTACAACTAAAATATTATAGTAAATGTTGTCTTATTTAATCGTCGAAATCTTATGATTAAACAAAACGAAAATCTCTATTAAATTTTAGTGGTAGCAAGAAAGTGTAAAAATTGGCAGCTATGCCTATAGAATACAACCCCTGTGTATAGTGCAATTTCAAGGTCTGGCTATCTGGCTTTCAAGGGCAAGGTACTTGCATTCGTAAAATGTTGAAATAATTTAATGACACCAATATTTACAAGAGAATCTATCTGAAAACATGTAAAAGTATATTTTCGCGTACTTAATAAAGGTTAAATTTTAATTATAAAATTCAGGTGGCAATGTGGCAATTAGGAATTAAAATTAAGTGATGCCATAAAGGCATCACCGCCTCTCAAGGGGTCAAGAAATTTGGTTTGATAGCACTCAATATGCTTTTTTTTTAAATTTCATTACGTTATTTTAATAAAGTATTCTATCATTTTCTTTATTGTGAGCAAAAACCAATGGAGAAATTTACTACCCGTAGTAAGAGAAACACAAAAATATTATTTATAACTTTTGGGGTAACTGGATCCAGCATGGCCCAGTTACCCCGGATACATGTCCCAGTTACCCCATTCTTGAAACATGTATGGGGTAAATGGGACACCGGGCTTACATTTAAAACATGAAGTAAATATGTATAGATACCTAATAATATTAATGTAGTTGTAAGTCTAATCTTTAAAAAAAAAGATTGTTTAATAAAAGTACTTACAGTATTTTAGTAGAAATCCGAGGAAGTTCAACCATATTGACGTTGTTTTTAAAAAACGAAACGTAAATTTTTGTCAACCTATCACAGAAAAGTGAGAGTTATGATTGAGTAGATACACGTTGTTTTAGGAAGTAGAGATAAAGAGGCATGGCTCACAAAAGCTAAATCTGAAAAAACACCAACAGTTTTTTATAAAATAGCCTATGGCCCAGTTACATCATGGTTCCAGTTACCCCAACAAACTTTACTTATAAAAAGACCTGTGATTTTTTTAGAGCAACCAGCTTATTCACAACACACATATAAAGTTGAGTAAATAAAATTATGAATTAAAAAATACGATACATTTTCTGTACGGTTAATGTCAAGAGTTTATCACAATGATTTATCTTGTAACTTGAATATGAATAACCTTGGGTTATAATTTGATTAAATAAGCACCATATATTGCAACCATATATTATATAATCTAAATTAATTCAAAGGAGGAAGTTCAACAATGAAACTTGGACTTACGCTGTCAGACTTAATATTAAAAACGCACTAGGTGCTAATCAACGTACATATATGTATAATCAATATTAAAATTTAAAACGCATATTAAAAATGCACCCGACGCGACGTTTCGAACTTTGTATTTAAAGCCATTTTCTGGGGTTTCACTCTCATTTGGAGTTCACTGTGGACACATCACTAAGTCAGTTGCTTGAATGAAAAACCGTTCTAAGAACATTTCAATTATGTTTTGAAGTTATTGGTTTTTCGTAAAAATGTTTTTATTTAAACAACTGACTTGGCGATGTGTCCTAAGTGAGTTCCGAATGAGCTACAAACCCCTGAAGTTGGCTCTAAAGACAAAATTCGAAACGTCGGTTGAATTTTGAATATATGTTTTAAGTTTTAATATTGATTTTATATATAATTACACTGATTAATATCTGCTGTATTTTTAATACAAATTTTACTTTCAAGCGGCGTGGAACTGTTGCAAGAGAGGTCATTTAGAATGTTTTTAATTTGAAATCCTTATGAACCCATAAATAAGTTATATAAATGGAAATCGATGGTTAAAATAATAAATAAGCTTTATGATTGAAACATAAAAAAAAATATGCATATATATATTAAAACCCATCTCAATAATTACTTCCTTTTACTAAAGAACGAATCCCTAGAACTACATATTGTCCTTTAATGTTTTCTTGTCTTAAAACTTTCTTCCTTTATGTAAAAAGACCTTATTTTTGTGTCATAATACATATAATAAATATTTATGTTTTCTCTTCCTATTTTCTACGCTTATTATATTATATGAAAATTCGTTTTATTTTGAAAATAACGGGGAAAATGGAATGAATATTAAATTGCAAATAACAAAAATTTCGTAGATTTAAGTAAAGATTACATTATTAAAAGGGAAATACTCAGTTTCGAGATTGAAAAGAAAAGAAAAACTGTTCTCAAAATAATAATCTACAAACTTTACAGAACGAATAAAAATGTACATAATTGGATGTTCTTTAAAACTGTTTTTCGGACATAGTGTATAAAACTATAATTGAGTAAAGAATTATTCAGTGTCACTCACAGAATTTTAATTAGCATTATATAACTAATTAAGTGCAGAGAAGTGTTTTTATTTATTTAAGTTTAGATTAGGGATAAAAGGAAATAAACAAATTGAAGAACTACTGATATTAGTTTTGACTCTTAAAATCGTACTTCTTACAATAAACATTGAAAAAAAATTATTAGAAATTCAAAACTTCCATTAAGACGTAAATACAAATTTCTTTTCTTAAATGTAAATTGTTTTGAAAAAGATTTTAAATCTTTTATATTAATAAACAGATTCCTTGAAAGCAAAACATTTTAAAGATGAAGAAATTCTACGTCGAGAAGTACAAGTTTAGATTTAAATATAATTGAAAATCTTTTTTAATTTATTACGATTTAATTATGAAAATAAGAAAGAAAAATTTTGTGTTTAAAATTAAATTGCGGTATCTATTGTGACGGATTTTTAACTTACATATTCCTGTTTACTTTATAAGTTTATATATTTCGACTTCCCTCTCGAAGTAATATTGTTACTAATTTTTGTATCTTAAATTGTAATTTACTTGTTAGGTTTACAATATAAGATTCCCTCCTGTCTTTTTTGTTTTCTAAAATAAATTTTTCATTTTAAATACCTAATTTATAACTCTTCCATCGCATTTTGCTCTGATAAAAAAATAGATTTTATTAGCTTAGTAACAAGGAGAAATACGTTCGTTTTTCATGAATCATATTAGTTATAATTAATCGGATACTATGTTATATCTATTATGACGCTCGTTAGAGATATTTCCGTTCCGTCCAATATCTTCCAACTTATAAAATTACTACATTCTTTTGTCACCCATACGGCCTTTTAGTTATGTTATATAACTTTTGCTGCGCTTCCCGTGCTAATTTCAGCACTCATTTTAATACTCCGTTCATTTTTGTAACATCCTGAACGTTAAAATCATGTCGTTTGCAGTGTATCCACGTTACATGCAAACCATTACGGCGCTAAAATTCAAAATTGACCCCTTTTGATATTACAATATGGGAACCTAACCTTCGGCAGACTGTCTCTCTTTTCAACAATTTTCTCGCCTTATCACGTATGTTTGGCTATTTTATGTATGGCCATGGTCGCCAGAACCGCAGCTTAGCACCGTAAACGTTTTTGTAACTAATGTACTTAAACTGTCGTCAGTTGTCTGAATAATGTAGAGAATAAACTAGGCATATTTAGCGCGGCACCTTGCAACTTTTTTACTGCGTTGTGCTATTTTTTAATTGAGCTGCTCTATTTTTTAATGGAGTCGATCTTTTTTTTAGGTGTTCCGTACTAGTTTTAGATGCTTCGTGCTGTTTTTTAATTTGTTGACGATTTTCTGAGAGCGCCACGCATATTTTGCAAGAGCAAGATGTGATTCGGTTCCGAAATTTCCGCAAATTTGAGATATTCTGTTCCGAATTTTTTTTTAATCAATAAATACATAGAAATAAAACTCTCATAATGGATATTTACTATGAGATAATGGTATCTATGTGAACATTTACATTTGATCTAAATGTTAAGAATGTGTAAGATTTTTTTTATGTGTGTTCTCATTGGTTTTTGTTTTATTAAATATGAACATGGAGTCTAAATCTTTAAATTCTCTGGAATATATATATGTTTTGTTTTAAACATATTATTTAACTTAAACATGATTTTGAATTTTCTTCCACTATTAATGAAAAATGGTTATTAATACAATGCTTGTTTATGGAACGGCATGATAAACCATATTTAATTTTTTTTTATTCCCATGTATATTGTATTTTGTGAATATGAGGTAAATAGATTTCGTATGTTTTATAGGAAAGATTGATCTAGGAAATAGAAAAAAAAAGAAGAAAATTTAAAAAAGGTAACAGAAGACTGCATATGTACTGTTCTTATTATTTGTAAAACAGTTTTAATGTAAAATGTAGTTATTTACTCTTTAAAAATATTCAGTCCTATATTATATAAGTGATAATATAAACTTTCATTAATAAATACTAAAGCAGTTTTATCCATAAACTTTCATATAAGGCATAAAAAAACATTTTATTTCGATTCTTGTCTTGTGAAATATCGTGTTTTATTTTTTAGTGTCAATGATTACGTGTATAATAAAAGTAGAAAATGCGTTTACAATAGAAGGAAATTTAATAACTGATGCAGAATGTGTATACTTAAATGTTTTGATATTACTCAATCTCAAAAATTTTAAATCAGCAGAAAAATGCTTACATACAATTAAAAAAAATGAATATACTAATTTGAAAATCCCTAAAAATAATAATTAGTATTTTATAATAATACAAGGTGTCCCAAAAGCCCCCGTACAACTTCAAAAATTGATTACAAATAAAAAAAAAAATAATAGGCCTACAGAAAAAAATAATTACAACAGTATATAGAGTAACTCAAAAAGTTTTTTCTACAACCTTAGTATACTTCAACATGATATCCTTTCGTTACACGAGACGTTTTCATGCGATGAAGCATTTCAACTACAAATTCGAAGCCTTTCGCATAATCATCAGGTTGTATCGCCTGCACGATCTGAATTTTGTAGACTAAAAGTTGTAATCGTTTATGAAACACTCTGTGTGTTGCGACTTTTGACATAATAAGCTCTTGCGATGCTTGTCGAATGGATTTTACAGGGCTCCTAGAAAAAGTTTCACGTGCTCGTTCCGCACTTGTTGAACTGCTTCATGGCATGGAAACGTCACGTGCAACGAAAAAATCTCATGTAAAAGTATACAAAGGTAGAAGAAAGAAAACTTTTTGAGTTACTCTATGAACTGTTGTAATTATTTTTGCTGCAGGCCTATTCTTTTTTTTTTTTTTGTAATACATTTTTGAAGTTGTACGGAGACTTTTGGGACACCCTGTACTATTAAGCAACTACAAACTACACTAGATCAATTAAATGCATTATTAGATTTAACAACATCTCAAAAATCTTGCCATATAATATAAGACATTCCAATTAATTATAGGAATTTGGTGAATATTAAATAAGTCGGAAAATTTGGTATGACGATTTAGGATTTTAAATAATAATTTAAGATATTATTAGTAATAAAATAAACTTTCAAAAATGTCACTTCTTAAATTAAAAACTGTAATATGTAAAAAGAGATTTTACGAGTATAATGCTATTTTTAAATGTAAAACCTTTTTATAATATCTTAAAAACGACTATCATATTTAACACCAAAATAATAATAATGATAATCACAGTAAGTGTTTATAATCATAAACAAGAAAAAAAAATCATGCGTTTAACATAGATTATGAAACACGTTCCAATACTTCCTGAATGCTTAAATAAAACTTCGTTATTTAGGGAAATAAAATAAGTAAGACATACATTTTCATATGTTCATAATTCATTTATCATAAACATTTTAGAAAACGCATAAAACATTTGAAAAACTGATTTCAGCAGTTACCGCCAATAGCCAAATATTTATTCCAATTCTTGTGAACATCCCTGTATTTGATCTGTAGACTGATATTTATACTATATAATGGGAAAATTTAGTTTAGCAAGAAAACGCATAACAGGTTGAAATTTCTCTTTCAGCAGTTTATACTAATAGATGGAAACATGCTTGAATGCTTTTGTACAGCCCTGTAGTTTACCTACTGCCTTTATTACACGCCACTTTTTAGCTAAAATTTTATTCAAACTAAAACACTTTTAAAACAACTGAAATCACAATCCCAGAAATTACCACCCATGGACGGCCTTGTATCCTATTCTTTGCGTGGCCCTATATATCGTTTAATCTATATTCTACAAACATTTCTTAGTAAACTAAATGCAGTTCAGCGTAAAAATGCATAACGCATTTAAAAACAACCTTTAATCAATTTAAGCACGCTAGCCGCAATTGGCGACCAGTTTGGTCTCCCTTAAAATTTATGTTTGGGAAAGCATGCTAAACAGTGTATCAGGTTACTTTTATTAATAATTTAATTTACTTGGACTCCCTTAAATATACTTAATATAATCCCTTTAGATAATATTAGTCTTTGTTGCATTAAAATATTTCCATTTGTTGATTTTCTGTAAGCAAGTAAATCCTACTGGTTTACAATGGAAGCCTATGAGAATTTGACGAAATATTAGAGATAACGCCGAGTTGGCGTCACTATTGGCAACTAATTTTGGTCGCCAAATTTGACGATATATCTCCCAGTTGGCCACAAACTTTGCGGCATTTAGCGACAGAATTGGTCCCCCTTATAGGTATGGCGATGCATTAAATGCTGTTCAATAACCAATGAGATGCATTCCATTCGTTGCCATTAAACAATTAAAAATAATCGCGATTTCTGTGCCACGTACGATAGCGTAATATATATATATATATATATATATATATATATATATATATATATATATATATATATATATATATATATATATATATATATAGATAGATAGATAGATAGATACTCAGTAGCCCTTACGAATTATTTTCAGTCTATGAATTATACCCTTTATACACACTATATAGCATGCATAAATGCAGTGAAATTTATAACCGCATATCGTAATTGAAAATGAATTTCCAGCAATCATTGCTAATATAGAGTACTTCGCATCATACAATATAGGAAATCTTTTCTGTGCGCCTGTAAATGCTATGTACTTCGTATACATGAAATAACTTATATTAAACCTTAGCAACGTATATAAATTTCAATATATATGAAAAAAACATGACTGAAATACGCCGAAAACAATCCCCCCCCCCCCTATACTATTATGTAACGGATCTCTTCTGTGTGGCCGTGTAAATGAATAATAGTTATTCTTTACAACGCATATTCTACAGAATGCATATTTTAGTGCACTTTTTAAAGGAATATAAATTTTATTACGTTTGATAGGGTGTAACACCATTAAAAATCATTTGAAACGATTTTTTCCAGTTGGCCGTAATTGTAACGGAATGCTTTTGACTGTCCCTGTAAATGAACTAAAAATGCTATAAACTTTATTTGAGATAGGGAGCGTGCTATGGTAGTGGTCCATAACACCCAAAAATTTCAGAACAATCGGGGTATATTTACAAGAGTTATAGTGCGGCCTGTCGGACAGACGGACACACAAACCGAAGTCAAAAACACTTTTCAACTTTGTTGGAAAGTGTTAAAAAGTGAAATACCGAAAAAAATCCAACATCACAAACCAATATTTCAACACATTTTCAAGAAAACACAATCGGAAATCACTACAAATTAATGTTTACATTTGCTATGAATGAATCAACACATCTCTGTGTCAAATTTCAAGTATGATATATTTCAGGTTTTGTTTCTGTATTCGAGCTATGGCAAAATAAAATATTTCATATCACCGTATCGAACAGGAAGAATAAAACTTTTACAATCATTTTTTTTTTTATTCAGAAAGACCAAACCAATGAAGTCCTGATTATTTTTTGCAAAGCATGGTTTGTTATTTAATTGTTTAACAATTATATTCCAAACAGCTACATGAAGAAATAATATAAAAGACAAACGCTTGTGAAATCAGGAAAACGAGATCGATCCTTTTCTATATAACATAAAAAATATGTATATCATATTTATAAGATACAACATATGCAGGAATAAAAGAATAAAATTAAATAAGACTTACCTTTACGTTCCATAAATAATAATTTTAACAATATCGGTTCCCTATTGTATGGCAGTTAAATGATTTAGATAATAAGATTAAATTTACTTTTGAACTTGAAACCGATAAGAAATTACCTTTTTTAGATGTTGAATTAAAAAGAGAAAATAATAAACTAATTCGTTCAATATATCGTAAGCCAATAACTAACTTAAATGTTATACCTTTTGATGCTTGCACTCCATATTCTTATAAATTATCTACCTTTAGATTCCTTATTAACAGTGCTTTTAGAATTTGTTCCCCTGAATATTTAAATGATGAATTAGATAAAATTAAAACAATAGCTATTAACAACGAATATCATGTTAAAATAGTTAATAAATTAATTAAAATGTTTATTAACAAAAGGAGCGATGCAGTTTTTGAGAATAAAACCGGCAGAGAAAATAACATGAAAAGGGTGGTTATAAATTATTATCCAAATTTCTTTGAATCCGCTAAAACTCAACTTAAAAAGTTTGATGTAAATTTAATTGCTAGACCCCCTCCTAAATTAAAATCAATTTTAACCACTAGAATTGACCCTATTGATAAATTTGACCTTTCCGGTGTTTATATCATTCCTTTTCTTAAAGAAGGTGGTTATAGAAATTATTATATTGGCATGACTCAGAGAAAATTCCAAGTGAGATGTAAAGAGCACATTGCAGACATAAAATTTAATAGAGGTAAAACCGCATTATCTAGGCTAAATAAAATAGAAAACATAAATATTTTGTTTAATGAAAGTAGATTAATTTATAGGTCAGATTTTTATTTGCAACTTTTTATTAGAGAATCTATTGAAATTTACGTCAGAAACTCAATGGTCTGCAATGATTCCTTGTCATTTCAAATCCCAAATATTTGGATTGAATTGTTAGATAATTTGAAAATAAAATAGGGCTACGTGAAACATGTTATAATATTACGCGCGTGATTTTTATTTATTTATTTTTAAATTTCATTTGTAATAGTTTATTGTCATTTTCCATCTTTGTGTTTATTTGTTTTTCTGATGATGATTGAGTAAATTCAATCGAAACATGTCAAATTATTAAGATCTTTTAATGTATTTTATTAACGTTTGACGTCCTTTTTAGCAATTAAATGTTTAATATATATTTTGAGTGTGTTTTTAGAATATATATTTTTGAAATATCGGTTCCTTTTAATCCTGAAATGGAGGACAAAAAAAGTCTTTCTCTTATCTTAAAAAAAGCAACATAGACTTGCTGTTCTGATTGGTAATATCAATACCTACCTCCTGGGAAGTGAATATTCACTCTAAACAGGAGTGAAAAATCACTCTTTTACAGGAGTGAGTATTCACTCTTGAAAAGTAGTGACGTTTAGTACCAAATCACGGTATTTTAAAATGAAAAATTATGAAAACGAGTTTTTGAAAATTAAGAAGTAACATATTTTGGTTCTTTTAATCCTTTTACTCCATATATTCTTCAAAGTTGAACATATTTTTTTTAATGTATAATGCTAGTCTTTTCACTCTCGTCAACTGAATGAAATATTTCACTCTCGGCAACGGAGTGAAATATTTCTCTCTCGACAATGGAGTGAAATATTTCACACTTTTCTAGGGAGTGGAAAATTTCACTCTTTAAGGAGTATAATGTTATAAAATTCACTTTAAAAAGAGTTAAAGTACCTACCACTCTTTGAAAAGGTGAACTTTTCACTCCTCCCAAATTTAGAGACTATTAGAACCAAAATGTCTGCTGTAAGTAACGAAATCTTCGGTGATTTCTTCGATTATTATCTCTTGACATGCGGGTAATACGAACGTATCGCTTTATTTAAACATATAATTGATCTTTATCATATAAAAATGCTTTTTTGTGTTGCTAATGGACAATCTGAAAAATATATTAAATATAAAAAATCTATTAATGTTTTCACTTATAAAAGTGAATTTCTCCTATCCATACTAATATTTTGAAGAAGTAAAGTTTTTTTATTTGTAGGAGGTAATCACTGGAACTACCGAACCGATTTCAAAATTAATGGTATCAAAATGATGGTGTCCGTCGCTGTTCCAAAATAGACAATATCTTACATCCATGCCACTAATCCAAAGGGAGTGCAGGAGAGAAGAACATTCTAAAAATGCGATTTTTGTGTTACTGAAGGCCACTAAAAATATGAAATTTGGCATAGTAGTTACTTATTAGATATAAATGATCTCTAAGAACATTTCTTAAAAAATTCGAAATTTAAAATGGGTGAAAATGGGCGAAAAGTATTCTAAAAACGTTCTAAATTCCGATTTCTATTCAATGTCAGGAAATACCGTACCAATTTCAAAAGTAATGCTTGAAAGTTGATAGTGAGAGCCCCTGTTCCAACAATAATTCTATTTTATGTCGGTTTCAATACCGACGGGTGTTGCAGAAGCAAAAAATGTTCTAAGTTGCAATTTTTATGATACTCAGTGGTATAACATTTTGGAAATTGAGCAAAAAGCGTTCTAAAAGCGTTCTATATAACGATTCTTATGCAATCTTATTAAATACCAAACCGATTACAAAAATGATGTTTGCAAATTGATGGAGATAGAACCTGCTCAAACATAAGCTATATTTCATGTCGGTGCCACCCCCACCAGAGGGTTGCAGGAGCAAAAAACCTTCTAAATTGTAACTTCTGTGATACTGAAGAGGCTATAAACTTTAAATATGGCATGGTAGTTACTTATAAAATGTAATTGCCTCTAAGAACAGTCGAAAATAAGTTCAAATTCTAAAAGAGGTGAAGCGAAGGGAAGGAGCGAAAAGCGTTCTAAAAAAGTCTTAAATTACCATTTCTACACATTCTCAGGAAATAATGTCCCGATTACAAAAGTAATGCTTGAGAATCAATGGTGATAATCTCTTATTCTATACAGACTATATTTTATGCCGGTGCTACTACCACCTGGGGTTGTCAGGAACAACAAACGTTCTAAAAAAGCCTTTAAAATCTTTCTAAATTACGTTTTCTATGGAATATTGGGAAATACCAAACATAATTCAAAATTAATGTTGGCAAATTAATGGTGACAGTGTCTGTTTCAACATAGGCATTTTATGTTAGTGTCACTGCTCATAGTAGCACAATTGAATTAAGCTGAATAAATGATGCGAGAATGTCTAACAGTCTGCCACCATAGAGGGGGGGAAGACCGTTAGACAAGAAGCTTAGAATTTGACATGATGGTTGATTTTAAGATGTACATGCATACGCTTGAAAATACTTTCTAAATTATCATTTATTTATAATTAGTTTTCGTTCTTCTTATTAATTTATGTCTCATTTCTGCCTAATGTAGTGTAATAATGAAGTTTAGTTAAACTGTGGCTTAGTAATTTTTGGATTATCTCTAAACGTATAATCTCTTCTAATTAAAATTAGACATACAAGTATCACTTGGCATATTTCAACTATTACGCGAGCAAAGCCGCGATGTTTTATTGTATTCTATAACTCAAGAAGCCCGTGTTGCACTTCCAGTTTCAATAATTATAAATTACTCTTAATAATGGAAACGGCAGAAAATAGTATACTAATAGGAAAGCAGAGATTTATGCAAAACGGATTGACATAATTAATTGTTAATATTTTCAATTTCTTTTTCCAGAAAAAAATCTTATTTTATAAGCTGCTTTATTCGACAGAAAATGAAATAGAAAAATGAAAATTGACAAAGAAAAAACTTTCTCTCCACAAAAGGCTTTTTACTCAAAATAATAATAATAATAATAATAAACAGGTTACCCAAATGGGTCAAAATCGGGTAAAATCAAGTTACGTGACTAAATCAGTATCGAATCGCATTACCTGATCTCACACAGGAATCGAAAGTGAATCCGACCTGAAGAACAATCTAAAATACGTAGGAGAAAATTGAGTTTTCTGATAATTATTTATGAATTTTTGCAAGAATATCACAAAATCACTCGTACTAGGGTTTCATATCATTATGAAACCCAGTATATATCCATAATGCATTATTTAATTAGAATAAATACTACATTTAAAAAATATATGTTAAATTGTAAAAGAACAGTCATAATTACATAAGAATGACATAAAACCACGATAATTTTAAGTACTTATTTGGGCATTTAAATCACTTGACGATTCCTAAGACATATAGCTTTGTAATTAACCTGGAACATATGTGCTACATATTTTCTGATTCTAGAATAAATTACGAGCAACAGACTTAGAAAATTTATTTTCTTGACTGGTCATCATACAGATAAATGCTTGTTAGAATTTGCCAACAAGTGTCCAAATTTCTCCCAAGGAACACAGATTGTTCTGTGAGATTTTCTATGATGTATGTTTCTTTAATGGAATTTCTTCATAAACAGGCTTTCGATTTACATTAGAGATTTCAAGTTTCATTTCAGTGTTAGTAAATAAACTCCTCATACTTGTAAATATTTTGATTAACATATGTTATTTACAGGAGAGTGTCTTTTATCCTCTTGCTATATCCATTAATGATATTTTAAGAAGTAATAGAAATAAAATAAACAATATAATAATTTTTGCTATTTTACAATATGGTTATCTTATGTTTATATTAATTTATTATAGTGAAGAAGGATGGCCGTTCTGCAAAGCCAAGATTTAATATAAAAACGAAGCCTACCAAAGGAATAAGAGGAAAAAAATAAACACAAGACAGTTTACTATTTACTTACATGAGACAACTTTTTCATACTGATTAGACCACACATGGCAACGTGAAATATCAGCTATCAAACGAAGCAAGCATGACGAAGACAAACAAATAAGTATACCCCCCCCCCCCTCTCCAGAAAAGTAGAAGAATCTATCAAAGAAATTCTTTAATTTGGGACCAAATTAAAGGGACCAAATAACATTGCATATTTATTTTAAGGGGGTCCGGAGCTGAAAATTCTCAAAAAATTGCAATTTTATTATTGGCTTTTTAGCATTAAATATGGAAATTTTAAATTTTAAAAATTTTAAAAATATTTAAAAATTTTCAGATTTTTTTTTTTTTACATTCGATATTCTTATTATATTAAAATATATTTAAAAAAAAAAATCATAACAAAATCTCTATAAATAATAATAAAAAAAAATAGAATTTTGAGTCCCAGACCCCTTAATTGCTTTCGATATGAATTAAAATTTTTACTAAAATTAGAAAAAAAAAGTTATTAACAAATAAAAACATTTTTTTAACAAAAAAAAAATTAATCATACATTACATAACTTTTTTTTCATAAATTTACGGGTTCTTTTAATTTAACTAGAAGCACTCACGAAGTTTACGAAAAAAATTATTTTTGTGTTTCAGATAATTCTACAAGGTGCTATCATGCCACCGTGCCAGGACGAAATTTCCCAAAGTAGTTGAACATATTTGTTTATAACTTCCAGTAGAAGCAACAAAATCTAATAAAAAAATTCTTGTGTATACCTTAAGATATGTACTGTTAAAATGTAACTGTTAAAATTTCAAAAAGATTTATCATGCAGGTTTCTTACAAAAAAATCATAAAAAGTTATTATTTTTGTCCCCTAAAGTGGAAGGTCCCTTTAACACTTCCCAACAAAGTTGAAAAAGGGTTTATGCATTAGGTTTGTCTGGCCGTCTTAGCTTTGTCTGTTCACGCTCTAACTCCCGTAAATGTACGCGGATTCTCATACAATTGATAAACATTTTTTTTTAACTTTTATTTTGTTACTAAAGCATGATCGGTATTGTATATGAAGTACGTGGGATAAATAGTTCATTTACAGGGACACTCAAAAGGTATACATTCCTTCATAGTATATGGAGAAAAATCGTTTGCAGAGTATTTTAATGAGATTTCGCTGTTTCAAATGTATTGAAACTGATATAACTCACTGAATTTGATTACAAGATGATTACGACGGAATAGGGTATTCATAGCATTTGTCTTTCATTTACAGGGACACACAAAATAAATCGGTTAATGTAGTGATCTAGAGTAATAATTGCTGTAAGTACGTTTTAAAATTCGGTATGCGTTTTAAAATTTTAATAATTTTGTGCATGTTACTTGCTTATGTAAATTTTATACCTCATATACAGGGCTGCTCCAAAGAATTCACGTACCAATCTCCTTTATAGCTGAAATTGCTGAAGTGGAATTTTCGACAGAGGTAAGAATTGAACTAAACTAAATTTTGACATGCATGTAGTTAATAGATACAAATCTATGTATCATATACAGGGCTGATCAAAGAATTCGGATAGTTTTTCGAGTGTAGATCAGGACAGCTGAAATTGGGTTTTCAAATGTGTTATGCGTTTCCATACGGTTGAATAAGACATAATATTTTAACTTATTAAACGGTGCAGTTTTGTTGCATTATTCTGAATGTATTGGGAAGTGTTTCATAATCTATGCTTGGTGCATGATTTTTTCTTTCTTGTTTTAAACAGATATCAGCATTTGACTGCCATTGCACGTACATTGATTGACATTCGAAAATAAATAAATATCTACAGCAGACATTTATAAAATATTTTTAAACTTTAAAAGTTCAAGAACAAAAGAGACAACCACCGAAAATTTTGCGAATAATAAAGTCATTAGTTAGAGATTTTAATGGTCTCTGCATTTTCACTATTCACGAATATTCAATCACAAATCAGCTAAAATGTACGGCTTATTGTCCTGTATTTTCTTGAATTATAGGTGTTTACAAAGCAAATATATTGAATATATTTTATTTTAGAATACTTTCGAATATGGGGGAAAATATTAAATTTAATTGAATATTTTAAAGATCAGATTAAGTTTTAATCATATCCAATGATTTCAATCACGCACTCCCTCCCAGATATATTTAAAAATTAAATAGTCCTTCATCAATTATAAATCTTTTCATTTCTGGGATGAAATCTTGGATCTGATCTTTTAATACGCCGGACTATTTAAAGAACCTAAAATCTGTCGGTCGAAATTAACTTTATGATTTATTAATGTCATAATTAAATTAGATTAGACTTCATCTACTTTAACATTATCTGTGGAAATTAATTGTAGACCAGAGGGTGTTTCAGAGCATCTGAAATTATATATTTTAAGAATTTTAATGCCCTCTTAAATAATATTACAAAAAGATATTTTATGAAACTAAAACCGTTCACTATTGGATGAAAGAATAATTTAAACTATTTCATGGCTTAAAAATTATCATATAAAATGTAAAAAATCTTAAATAATATTAAAATAAAATGAAAAAAATGATTCAGAAGAAGAATGGTAAGTCGAGCTAGCTTATTGGGATAGGCATCCTATCGATATACATTATTCATTAAATCGAGATATTCTAGTAATAAGAATATTTTTACATTTCTAAATAATTATAAAATATATTAAAATATACTGTGTTTGTATAAAAGAATATCCCAGTTTCAATGGTATATTATAACAGTTTAATTTAGACTATTTACAACAAAACCAAAGTAAACTAACCTAGTTTTTTAGCTCACAGGCGATCAAAGCCTGAGAGCTAATGTGCCCGCCGGTTCTGTATGTATGTATGTATGTATGTACGTAACTCGATAATTCTTGATAGAAACATCCGATTTACTTCATTTTTTTTTCTAGGTTCATTCTGGTAAGGCATTTCCCTGATTAGTTTTGGGGTTCATTGGTTAAGTGTAAAGAGGGAAAAAGGGGACTAGTCCCCCGCCCCTTAATTTATATAAATGGGTTTTTAATGCAGAATTATTCGATGTGCTCAAAATTTCGTATACCCGTTAATTTACGTTAAGAAGCTGCCTTGATTAGATTTGGAGGTTAATTACTCCCCCTTAATTTAGATAAATGCGTTTTTCATGCAGAGTTATTCAATTTGCACCAAATTTGATATACCGGTTTATTATGTTAAGGAGCTGACTTGATTAAATTTGCAGTTTTATTGGTTAAATATAAAGTGTGTGTGTGGGGGGGGGGGGGGCAGGGGCTATCCCACCAACTCACTTCATTTAGATAAATGGTTTTTTATTTCAGAACTATTCGATTTGCTTGAAATTTGATATACCGGTTTATTACGATAAGGCGCTTCCTTCATTAGATTTGGAGGTTAATTGGTTAAGTATAAATGAGAGAAGTGGGGGAAAGTCCCCTCCCCTTAATTTAGATAAATGGATTTTTATGCAGAATTATCCAATTTACTGTTTTTTTTTCTATGTTTATTCTGATTAGGAGCTTTCCTGATTAGATTTGGAAGTTCATTAGTTAAGTATAAAGGAGGAAAGGGGGGGGGGTGTTAGAGCCCCCTTAATTTAGCGAAATGGTTTTTTCATGCAGAATTATCTGATTTGCTTAGAATTTGGTATACCAGTTTATTATGTTAAGGAGCTTCCCTGATTAGATTTGGAGGTTCATTGGTTAAGTATAATGGCTAATACCCCTTCATTTATGTTTTGAGGGGCATTATTCTTTAAAAGGAGTATAATAGTATAATATACAATTAGTGTGAATAGCCTGTGAGCTCAATGCCATCAGTTTAACTGGGCCCTTTTCTGTTTATCTTACAAATTTAGAATATGTGCATTTTTAGTTATGCGGCTCACATCCAACCTAAAATCCAATTCTGCTCACACGTCCGTTGGTTAACAAGTCCGGAGTAATGGACGCAATAGCCTCTTCATTTCTGTGTCAAAACTGATTGATTTTGGCAAATAATTAGGCAGATACGATCTTTTTTTTAATTTTTTTATTATTTATTTATTTATTTTTATTATTATTTTTTTTTATAAAACCTTAAATGAAAAGATCCCATGGTTCTAACGGCTTTTAAATCTTCAGCCCAGAAGTAACGCTTTACAATTAGGGGTCATCATTTTGCGTGTGTGACACTGCAAGCAAATAAATAACAAAGCAGTACTCGCGCATGCGCTTATCTAAAACTGTTTGAGTTACTCTTTATTTGTGATTATGAAACAACACTCAACAACGCATACAGTCGGTACTATTAAAATTTATAACTGGGGCATTCTTTTATGATTTGTACATGATTTGTTTTAAAATCACAAAATCTTACATGAAAGAAAAAATTCATTTAACAGAATAGTTTCTGTCTTATTGCGAGTGCGTTTTGCTTCTGCTTTAGCAACACCACAAGCTTTAAGCAAAAGACAAAATATCATAGAAGACGGTAGTATTCCGAGTGACGCAGCCTTAAGCCTAAAATCGTATCGTAGAATTCGTAGATGGCAGAACTCATATATACAGCTAAATCGACATCAAAGAAAACGCGAAAAGCCGCCTGTTAATAACTCAGCAAATATAGGTCCTATTGTTCTGATTAAAAAAAAACAACTCTTATATCTGCTGTCTAATCCTATTCTGAAATTTTTACAATTCTACGTGCAGTATATTTTGCGATCTGTAAACCCATTTTGAAAGCAATTTCGATGTTGTAAGTTTGTCTTTTTTCTCTCTCCGAAACGGACTAGATTTAAAAAAAAAATGTATAAAAGGAATTCGTTTTTGATGAAGTGGATAAGATTAACCTAGTGTCTAGGAAAACTCTTAATTATTATATAATCCGCATGAAAAATCGAGCTTCTTAGGATCGCGGATTACATGTTATTCTATGAGCTAGCAGACACAACGTTGCACAGCACTTTTTTGCGATTGAGGTCACAGTTAAAAATCTGAATATTGGCAAAATATCTTTTTTTAAACTACAAAAACAGTTTATTATGTGCTTTAAAATACTTAGATTGTTTTTTTTTTAAATGAAACATTATTTTGTAATTATATGTATTTAATTTTATTGTTATTCATAGTAAGGAAACATTTTTTAAGGGGAAAATATTTCACATTTTTTCGAAAATTCTCGTATCGAAATTCGATATTTATCGAAACTTCTCGTATCGAAATGAAAATTCATCGCGTTCGCGATAAGACTTCGCCATGTATCACTAAGCGAAGTTGACTGAAGAAATATGAAATATCAAAGATCTTGAAATGGTATTCCAAGAGGAGAAAGTGAGTACAATTTCTAATTATCCAGACAGCATTGTTTGCAACCGATCCTTTCTAATTAATATAATGTTCTGAATTGTTTTTATTTTCAACAATACTTATAACTGTTTTCCTTACAAAATAATGTCCATGTGTGGCATAGGTGTTACTTGTAATATTTGAGTGTAATACAAATAGATTACCGATTTAATTTTTGGTTTTGAGTTTTCTTTTAAAGAAATTAAACAATATCTTTCATTTTTAAAGAACGCATAATTTAAATAAAAGGTATGACGAAATCAAAATTCAGATTTCCAATCCCGTTTATAAAATAATTTATTTGCGAATCGTTTCTAATAACATTATAAACGAAATTTGACTTAAAATGACGTCTTTTTCGAAATATAGGTATCTTTTGCTCATTTTTTTTCTATATATCTCTTTTCAGCTTCAAAAACTAAAGCATCCTAGTATTTTACTTTTTTTTAAAATTAAACCTAAAGAGAAAAAAAAATCTTATTGCCGTTTATCTCTGTAACAAAAGAAAAACAGAAGAAAATAAACAAAAAAACAAAAATAACCCCTGAAGCTAATTGATTTTTAGGTTAATTGATTACAGCCATCGGTGCAAGACCTTCAGTCTCAGGACTGATTTCAGTCTTGGAGATATTTTTGACTGATAGTAAATTCTACTTTATGTACTTAAATTATCATGATTAGCTCAAAATGAACCATTTTATCCTGACTGGTTGTTTTGAGCTCCTAAAAGTAAAAATTTTCATCATGATACTTTTCCTTATTTAGTAATTAAAGTTTATAGATAAATAAGATAAAACAGCTTTTTTTGGAAAAGTAAGATACTTGTTTTTATTTAATTTTAAAGTTAATATGCTTAAAAGAAAGCTTTAAATAATTTACTTAAAAAATATATAAAAGTAGCCAGCTCCCTTATATGGTATTTGTGGTAATGAAGTATTATTGTAAATAAGAACAATTCAGAACATGTTACTATTTAGAAAAGATCGGTTTCACAAAATTTCATTAGCAGCTGCATTATAGCTGTCATGATAATTAGACTTTGTACAAACTAATAAAGTGATTCCCCAGTAACCATTTCAATTAATATATTAATCTGACTCGCATCTTAAATTAAATATTAAGTTTTTATTCTGCTTCCATTAAACCATTCACTATTCTTTAACATTCCGCATATTCCGACTACAGAAACTCTTTTTTTCAATTCCACCTGTACACTGGAGGGTTGCCGTTCCACTTACAGAGTAGCGCGTTTATCGCCTGTTGTGCGATAGCATTTGAAAGATCACCACACTAACATAAAAAAGTAGTAAAAAAAAGAAAAACAAAATTAATCAGTTGATTATAAAAAAAAACGCTCCATTGTCGGTCGTGGGAGGAACATCACAAGAAAAAAAAACCCTCCTGAGATTTGACAGTATGTCAGGGAGGGGGGGGGGGGATCCAAAATTTCATGCAATGGTGACCTGAAAAAAGTCGCAGACATGTTACTTTTCTGCAAAGACGTGGAATTTCGCTTTTTCGGCAATTTGAATTTTATCATCCCTGGGATCGGTGCAAATCTGCATTAAAATTTTTTGACATTTTCAGGAGGGGTGGGATGTAGCGTTATCTGACGAAAAGCAACAAAACGTGAGTACAAACAGCAGCAAATTGAGTTAATTTCTCTCTCTTTCTCATTCGAAATTTTCTTTTCTGTTACCTACCACACATTTAGTTCACATATAAAACTGAACAGCATGGAAACATAGCCACCCCCACATAACAATCGCCTGCTCTGCCTAAAGGATTGCAGGCAAAACGTAAATTTTGTCAGACGATACGTTATTTTTGTCAAAGTATCGCAGCAGAAAAACGAGATTTTCGTCAAAGTATCTCAGAAAACGCAATTTTCGTCTAAGTATCGTGCGAAAATGCTATTTTCATCAAATGAACGCGCATTTCGTCAAAATATCGAGAAAAAAACACTAATTTCGTCAAAGGGTCCAAAAAGATGCGAATTTCGTCAAAGGGTCAGAGAAATTCGTCAAACGATCACGGGAAAACATATAATTCGGGAAATGATTGCAGAAAAACGCATATTTCGTCAAAAGATCGCAGAAAGCATGAATTTCGTCAAAACGCTGCAAATTTTTATCATAGGATCCTGAAAAAAATTAAAATTTTGTAAAAGAATCGCGAGAAAAATGAGAAATTTATCAAAGAGCCATGGAAAAAATGCAAATTTTGTCAAAAATTCACAAGAAAAATGCAAAATTCATTAAGACGGCGCGAAAAATAACACAAATTTTGTCAAACGATCATGGGAAAACGCATATTTCATGAATGGATTGTGGAAAAAATGCATATTTCGTCAAAAGGATAGTGGAAAATGTGAATTACATTAAATAATCGCAGAAAAATAATGAATTTTATCAGACGATTGCAGAAAAAATGCTAATTTCATCAAAAGGTTGCAAAAACGCAAATTTCATCATGTGAAATTGTCAAAAGTCTGCAAAAAAACCACTAATTTTGTCAACAGATTGAAAAAGAATCACTAATTTTGTCAAAGGATCGCGGGAAAAATGCAAATTTCTTGAACCCAGAAACAGAATTTTCTATGCAGTCTGCAGCGTACTAAAATTTATCTGCGACCGAATAGTGTTAGACTAAGCCTAGTAAAACAACAATATCCCATAAAATAAGAAAAAATTTCCTTTATAAAGAAAATATAATGAAATTATGAAACAAATACCATAAATCTAGAGACTGAAAAGTATATTTCAGCTTTTTTCTAAGCCCAGCCTTTTTTTTTAAGCTAGTGGATTAATCTGCAAGGTTTAAAATAATCTGCAGCACCCGCTACCATGCTGAACAGTTTCTGCTTCTGGGTTCGTGAAAAGGCCAGGAAAAAACACTAATTTCGTCAAACTATTGCTGAAAAAGAATGAGAATTTCGTAAAAGGATGTCAATGAATTGCAAAAAAGTCACAGGTTTCGTCAATGGATTGCGAAAAAAATGCGAATTTCATCAAAGAACGTAAAAAAAAAACACGAATTTTGTCAAACGATCATGGAAAAACGCATATTGCATGAATGGATTGCGTAAAAAATTCACATTTCGTCACAGGATCGTAGAAATTATGAATTTTGTTAAATAATCGCAGAAAAATCATGAATTTAATCTGAGGATCGCAGAAAAAATGTAAATTTCATCAAAAGGCTGCAAAAACCCAAATTTCATCATAGATTCCTGTAAAAAATGCAATTTTTGTCAGAGAATCAGAAGAAAAATGTGAAATTTGTCAAAAGTCTGTGAAAAAAACACCAATTTTGTCAACGAATTGCAAAATAAGTCACTAATTTCATCAAAGGATCGCGGAAAAATGCGAATTTTGTGAACAGGCCATGAAAAAACACCAATTTCATCAAAGTATTGCAGAAAAAATAAGAAATTGTTGTGGGAAAAAATCCAGTTCTTTTTGCACATGGGACCGTAAAAGTCAGTGTTTTTTTTTTTTTTTTCGGAGCCAGTAGCATATCTGAAGTCTTTAAATTCATTGATCGTCTGTGGAAAAAATCTGCGAAATTCATCCATCAACCATATAAAAAATACCTGTGAGTTTCACCAATCGGTCATAAAAAATAAACGCAGAATTCACCAAGCGTTAAAAATTCAATGTATTGTTAAATTCATCAATAAGTTGTGGGAAAAGGTTTTGAAAATTGGCATTCATTCGTGGCAAAAAATCTTAAAATTTGCCAGTCGATCGTTGAGAAAAAAATCTTACAATTCTTCAATGGGGGACTTTCAAATATTGTGAAATTTGTAAATCCATCGCACAAAAAAATCATGATATTCATCAGTCAATCGTGCGAAAAATTCACAAAATTCTTCGGTTGGTTGTGGGGGGGGGGATGAAATCCATCTATCGCTCACTGTAAAAAACACATGATTGTCACCCATTGGTTGCAGAAAAAGTCTCAAAATTCGTCAATTGTTAGAAGGAAATTATCTTCAAATTCATTGGTCAGAATAATTTTGTGTAGTCCTGCATAGAAATTATAGCATATATATACACCATATACTATGCATAAATATAGTGAATCATAAAAGAGCATTTCAGAATTAAAAATGCATTTCCAGCCGCCATCGCTAATGTACAGTACTTCAGATACAATATAGTATCTGAAATATTTTATATAATGTGTCCCTGTAAATGCTATATAGCATTATTCGTATTATACGTGAAATTATTTATAGTATGTAAACCTCAGCGACGTATATCAATTTCATTATATATGAAACAGATTAACATAATTAAAGTACGCAGCAAACAATTCCCTCCACCCCTATATCATTATATTTTGGAATTCCATTTTTAGCCCTGTAAATGAATAATAACTATTATTTCAATCGCGAATTAATATGAACTTAACTATTATTTCAATCGTATTATTTCAACATAATGCATATTTTAGTACGCTTCATAAATGCATATCAATTTCATTCTCTTTGAAAGCGTGCGTAAAATCATTAAAAATCGTTTGAAACGATTTTTTTCCCATAGGCCGTAATGTAACGGAAAACTTTTGGCTGTCTTATAAATGAACTAAACATGCTACAAACTTCATTACAAATAGGGACCATGCTATGGTAAACGCCAATAACATCGAAAAATTTCAGGGCAATCTTAGTATATTTACGAGAGTTAGAGCGCGGACAGACTGCTAGACGGACAGACGGAGAGACAAACCGAAGACATAAGCACTTTTCAACTTTGTATCCTATATTATGTATTCTGTGTTGTATGAACTTAAAAAAATATATACTAAAGCAGTTTAATCTATAACTTCCTATCAGGCATGAAAAACGCTTTATTTCAATGCTTTAATACCATATTTTATTTTTGAGTGCCAATAATTACGTGTATCACAAACGTAGAAAATGAGTTTATAACAGAAGAAAATTTAATAATCGATTCAAAATGTCTATAATTGAATGATTGATTAAAATCACAAAATGAAAAAAATGCTTACATACAATTTAAAAAAATAAATATATGAATTTGAAAAACACTAAAAATAATAATTAATATTTATATTTGTGTTATTAAACAACAACAAACTGCAATAGATGAATTACATGCATTATTAGATTTAACAATATCTCAAAAATCTTTCCACATGTTATAAGGAATTCCTATTGTTTTATAATTTTGACAAATGTTAAATCTGCAAACATTGGTATGAAGATTTAGAATTTAAAAAAATAATTTAAAATATTATTAGCACTAAAAGAAAACTCTTTCAAAAGTTTCACTACTGTAATATGTAAAAGTACATTTTCCCAGTATAATGCTAATTTCTAATCTGAAACAATTTCGTAATATCATAATAATCGAATATGCATATAATCTATAAGTGTTACAGTAAGATGCCGAAAACCCCCCCCCTCCAAATCATTGTCTCAACACATTTTCAATCTCAAGTAACTGAAAATTGATGTTTTCATTAATTTCCCTATGAATGTAATCATAAATCAGTCTCTGTGCAGCTTTTTTTTCAAGCGATGACAGATTAAGATATTTTCATTCACCTTATCGAATAGGAAAATTTTGCTTCTGAAAACAATTCCAGATCAGTCTCTTATTAATATAACATAAAACTATTTAACTCATAAAACATCAGGAATAAAATATTTAAATTAAATAAGACTTACGTTTCTGTTTCTATAATAATATCCGTGAATCCTAAAATGGCAGCTGTCATTCTCTTATCTAAAAAAAAAACTATTGTAGAAGTGGCGATGTTCTAAACAGTGACGTAATTTCCTGGCTTCCCGCGTTTTATTTTATTTATTTTCCTGTGGTTATATCTCACGCAGACGATTTCGTCAGATGGTTTTTTACCGCTTATTTTTTTTTGTATACAATAGATTTGGAACTTAAATGCGCAATGAGAGTGTCTTTATTTAAAATTTTCTATTTGAAGAATTTTCCAATGTATTTTACCTTTTCTTTTTATCAGTACTAAATATTTATGTTAAAATGTATTGTAAAGTTTATTTTTTGTAAATAATAATAATAATAATAATATTCATAATTAGAGTTTATTAGATAAAACATTGCTTAAATTTTTAAAATGTGTAAAAATCAATTTAATGGTAATAATGAACCCCAAGCCCCCTCTTTTTAAAGTAAAGTTTGTTTCACACGTTTTCTGTAAAATAAAACAATTTGTAAAATAACTTTTTTTTTGAAGTCATATTTCTAAAATAAAAATTTGAAATACGAATAATTAATTATATCATAGGTTTTGCATAAATTTTGTGTATTTCTTTTATTTTTGGAAAATGTTAATTTTATTTAAAAAGTGTGAAAGAAGTAGAATTTTTGAAAAAAATAGTTACTTAAAATAGTTAAACACTAAACGGAAAAAATATGACTTGAAAGCAAATTATAAAGCGAGAAATGCATATATGAGTAAACTCTGTATGAGTAAATTCTATTAAAAGCTGCAGACTTAACTGTAATCGAAAATTTTTAGTTTGAAACCACAGAAGTGTTTCGAATACCATTGGTTGGTAAAAAAATAAAATAAAAATTCCTCCCTGCAAACTAAATATGTAAAGTGTACAAATTAAATACTCCTAATTCTAAATATGTTATCCAAATTTCTCCAGCACGCACCATTTTTCCGAGAAACACTTTTATAATAATAACAATCAGTGAGGGATTATTATATTAAATTGAAATTCTAGATAAAATTGAAATCTTGAAAAATGTATACTTTCACTGTCTTAGATATCAAATTGATAAAATATAGCATGAAAATTTAGTTTATTAATTTGTAAATTTTGTTTACAAATTTGCTAATTGTAAATTTGTTTGTAAATTGTAAATTTTGTTTATCGTGCACTTTATGTACTATGCCCCCCTTCTTTCGTAACAGAATTTACCATTTGCTATGCACTAATATATTTTCATTCCTTATGCCGTTGTAACTCTGGACTGTTTAAAATACTGTTTAAAATATTTCTGTTCATTTTTAAAGATTTTAAAAGTTCATATTTTTGTCACACTACGACACTTACAATATGGTGGGGTTTTTTTTGTCACGTGACGTGACGTACGTTACATGCAATGACATAACTCTAAACTTTAAAAAATTAAGAAAAATTGCTTTAAAAAATTACGAAAATTCTATAAAACATATTATTTACAGTAAAATTATATTTTTCTAGCAATTAAAAATTTGTGACGTCATTGCTAGAAAAATATAATTTTGCAGTAAATAATGTTTTGAAGAATTTTCGTAATCACACAAGTTCACATCTCAGTCACAATGTGACCTCACTGAGTGGTGGCATTTTGGTCACAGATGTGACGTGACCACAGTGACTTACAGTGACGTCACAACGACGTCACCGTCACCATGCATGCTATGAGGGAATTTCAAATATTGATTAAAGGTGGTTATCTCACCTCGATTTGATCTCGCCAACTATACTGAAATTGAAGAAAATATGGCCACCCAATTTAAAGCATCACTCCACCATCGTGTGTCTTTGTTTTAGGCTTAAAAGCAGAGACTGGATTATATATGTGCCCAAAAGTCCGTATAGTAAAATAAATTTAACGTACCTACTGTAAAACATTCATATAATCAAATCAACAAAAATATTCAACGACTTAATTAAATAAACATCAAAATTTCACATTTCAGGGCTTGACCGATACCGAAAAACATGTAAACAGAGCTCTCGCTTCGAATCCATATAAAAATAGAAGTATTCAATATAACTAATTAAAACTTTCTGATATTTTTAAGGTATGTTTGTAGTCTTATAAAATTATAAAATGAAGTACTTCAATGTAATAAAATAAAAAAATATAACGAAATTTATATAACACAATTTTCGAAAAAAAAAGGAGGTGTCATATCACCATCCATAAGAAATCTTAACTTTGAATTGACATAAGAACTTATCTTATTTTTTTGCTTTAAAATGATCAGAAAACTTTACTCTATAGAATGAATTAAGCTTATAACTATCACTCAAAGGAAACCTTATTAAAAAAGTCTCAAATTTGAAAATTTAAAAAACCCTAAAAAATACAAGATTTTTTCCCTTATAAATACTCAAAATATGAAGCAATCTAAAATATATTAATTCATTCTATAGATAATGATGTTATATGCATGCAAAAAAAAATTAAGCCATTCCATCAAATACACTGCTCAAAACAATTAAAGGATATTTGAAGTTTTATATAAAATAAAGATATAAACGAAATTTTTTTTGCCGAAAATAGAAGAAGATAATCACAAAGGAAAAATTTTCTGGTTTTCAAACTGTGGAGTATGCAAATTTTGAGTTCGACGTCAAAAACGTCGCTTCAGCGGCAGCGAATGAAATTTGACTTTCAACTGGATAAAAGAGAATGAAGACAAGGATGATCGGCATTCAGTGATTGCTTTGTTTCGATGAGTACGATGTCTCAGCGAAGTCATTTGACAGATTCAGAAGCTTTGAGAATTGTTGGTAGGTTAGAAGGGGGCCAAACTCAAGCCGAAGTAGCGCAAGCCATTGGAGTGTCACAAAGTGTCAATTCCAGGATCTGGAACCGTTTTTTGGAGAGTGGATGTGCAGGCCGAAGACCAGGGCAAGGTCGTAGACGGGCAACAACGCCCAATGAAGATCGGTATTTAGCGTTAACAGCTCGGAGACACCGAACCATGAACGCTACTCTTCTCCAACATCACCTTCGCTCGGCTACAGGCACCACGATTTCAACTCAGACTGTCCGAAACCGGCTCCATGCTGTAGGTCTGTATCCTCGCCGACCGATGGTATGTGTTAGATTAACATCAAGGCATCGTCGCGACCGCAGGGAGTGGGCAACCGAGCATGTCAACTGGAGGAGAAATGAATGGAGCAATATTCTGTTTTCTGACGAGTCCCGTTTTTCTGTGCATCCGGATAATAGGCGTATTTTTATCTGGAGGGACCGTGGCAGTAGGAATAATCCTGCGTTCGTGCACGAAAGTGTCAGATTTGGCGGTGGAGGAGTGTTGGTGTATGGTGGCATCTCCATTGACGGGCGCACTGACCTCTACATCATTCGAGATGGAGCTCTGACTGGTCGCCGATATAGGGATGAGATCCTCAGATCTATTGTAGTCCCTTACGCTGCAGCAATCGGAGATAACTTCATTTTAATGGACGATAACTGCAGGCCACATCGTGCAAACCTGGTGGAGGATTTCCTTTTCGAGGAAGGAATCGTTCGAATGGAATGGCCAGCGTGTTCTCCAGATAGGAATCCAATCGAGCACGTTTGGGACGCTCTAGGAAGACGAGTTTCTGGCCGCCAACAACCCCCACAAACTCTCCAAGAACTGGAAAGAGCTCTTCTGGAAGGGTGGGTCAGAATACCCCAACTCGTCATTAATAGCCTCATTGAGTCCATGCCTCAAAGGTGTTCAACGTTGCTGGCCGCCCGTGGAAACCATACCCCCTACTGAAAATGATTTTCTTTGAAGAAAACACCTTTTCTTATTCTTTTTTTCTCATATGCACAAATTGTGTTTTTTTCCTTTAGTACACAAATGCGCAATAAAATGCATTTTTTTCTGCCAAACATGTGTAATTTATTCTCATATAACCTACTATGTCTGTCGACCATGTATCAATCAGCTAAACAGTTTACCAGATACAAAATCCACCTAAAACTGCAATATCCTTTAATTGTTTTGAGCAGTGTATATATATTTTTAATCTTACGGATAGTCGTCAAAAATCAAGTTTTGAGAAAACGCGACTTAAAGTTACAATTAAATGGGTGCAGCTATGAAAGTGATTGTTACATAAATGCTTATAACTCTGATAAAAATGCAAATATTTTTATGCGGTGTTTTGCAGTGTGTTCAGAAGTAATTGAATAATCAAAATAGATACTAAAGTAATCAAATTTTTGAAAAGTTTTCAAGCCCTGAGCCCCCTTAAATTATCGATAGGAGATTCCTAATCCCACCCTAATCCCTAATTAGATTTTTCTCTGAAGAGAGAAAGAAGTTTTTGAGTAAAGAGGCCGAGATGAGAGGTATTTCACGGACCGGGAAGAAGATATCTCGGGGACGCACGAAATATGCTGAAAAGCGAATGTTCTTTGGCAGGGAAGCTCCGGACAGCGATTTTTCGAAAAAGATGAGTAGATCTTAATAGATCCGTATGCACATTCGAATGATGTTCTCCCAAATTTCTCCAAACCGCACTCAACCATCGTATTAAAAATAAGTCATTAATCTAAACTGTTTATATAAGTCGACGACTCACGCATTTTTTTCGTTATATTCTAAGATTTCTACTCAAGACTTATTCATTAAATAAATAATATTTTTTATGCAATCTTAAGAAGGGAGTATGAGTCACTCGGTACCGAACATGATTTATTGACGCATGCTTTTTTTATAGGAGCGTAATTCTTTATTTATTTATTTTTTTTAATTGCACGATTCGGTTTTCATGACTGCAATTGAAGTTGTTCTAAAACATTATGCGTTACAATATGTAAATTTGGTGCGAACGCCGATTATGGAAAATGCACTGTAGATTTAATTAAATTTAATCGAGTAAATTAATGTCTTTTGAACATTATGTGAACTTTAAAGAGAATTTACGAGTTATGTTATGTTATATTAATCGAATCGGGCAGCGCGCCAAAATGGCTAACAGTGAAGTTTTGCCGCGTACACCCGGAAGTAAGAAACAATCCTCGAAGTCATGTTAAATTTCGATTAATATTACTTGTTAATATTTTTTTATTTCTATATAAAAGCGAAATTTTTGAATCTAATTAAACAAATTTCAAAAACATTATTTTAATAAATTTCCTGAAATTGAATTGTACAAATTTCAAAATTTTAAGTGAATATATTTTTTAATTTTTTTTTAGTGTGCATTTCTCCCGAAGATGATTTTGAACAAAAAGAAGCAGCTGACTTGAAAATTAATCTGTTTCTTTAATAAGTAAATATTTTGAGCGTGGTTATTAGAAAAGTTCACTTAATTAAGTCCTATAATTAAGATTGTTTTGAATAATGTGAGGTTGATATCTTTTATTTGAGAGTTTATAGATTATGTCGTTCGTTTGATTTTTGAATAACTTAATGCCTTCTTCGTATTTAATTAGATTTATTGGAGTTTTAAATTATATTCTTTTAACTAAAAAATTACTTGATATTATAGTTATTAAAAAAAAAAATTAGCTGACACTAAAATAGGCTCTTTATTTTCGAAGTTCTGTAACTTCATACAGACTATAATGTGGCTATTAAATTCAGGACGAGTAGATTGCAATTAGAGGTGATTTAAGATTTTCAATTCAAATGGTTCTTCTTGATAGAATGAAAGGATATAAATAAAATGAATCTATTTTACAGGAAGTAAAAAATGTATGTTATTAATTAATAAGTAAGTCTGTATAATAATACTTAAAATTTAAGTTATTGGTGTTTATGAAAATTTTACAATTGCTCTTGATAAAATGATTAATTTTATGTTTTAAGGATTCCGCTCCTCAAATTTCGTTTAATTTGTGTTAGAATTTTAGATTATTCCGACCAAAAGTACACTTTTACGTCTAGTAACATACACTATATTGTCAAAAATCACGGGACATTTTCCATTTTATACATTTTGTCGAATATCTAGAGAAATTCTCAACGAATTCTTGCAGAACTTAAGGAATTTAACGCTAATGGGTGACTTACTATTTTCAGGGAAGGTTTGATAACAAGGATAATTAACGGGCAAACAATAAGTTAAAGGAAAAAAAATAATATTTGGAATCAATCTATGAAATAAAATGCTCGAAATGATTTGTAGCTGCAGAACATTATTATGTGGCTATTGTATAACGTTTGTGTTTATTTGTGTAAGCATAGCAGGGATATTCGTGGATATAAAAAGATTCCTTAAAAAAAAAAAAACAAGAAAATTCCGCATGTTTTTTGTTAATATCATACACGTTTTTAAACCAAATTTAACGCCACTTTCAGAAAAATTGATAAAAAAATGCAGTAAAAAACAACAAAGTGCAATTAGAATGTAAGTATGTTATATATTGGATGAAATATGAACATTTGTATGAAGTGATTTTTAATTGCGTTTGCGAGAACGATTCCAAAGATTTTTTTGTAATTCTTTGATAGTAATTTCAATAGGGAAACTTCTATAAAAAGACCAGTCTGATATCGGAAAAATTCAGAAAGATATCGGTGATAGAGTATGTTGACTTTAATCACTTTCTCGCTTTCATCTTCGGGAATAGTTGGTGTTATCTTCATTGTGATATGTTTTATATTTCAGAAGGAGTAATTGTGAAATAAAAATTGAGATGCGAAATTTAGTATAATATGTTAATTTCATTGTGTTGCGTTTCAAGTTCTAGGAAGAGGAGTTGAGAAACTCAAAAAGGCAGGCAGATTGTAGTAATTTTTTTTAATTTAAAAAGTACAGATATGCCTTATTTAGGTGCGTTCGTAATTATATAAATACGTGGCACCTATAGTCGTTGTCTGGTCCGTCCGTCTGTCTGAATATTAAAGCGTAAAGCTACCCAACCGAATGGTTTGAAATTTAATATATATAATAATTGCAGAAGTTTGTCAAGTCATTACAAATTTTATGAAATTCGAATCAAAACTTAAAAAAAATATTAGTAAAAGTTTTCTTCATTCTGTTAAATCCTATCGCACGTAATTAATTCAATCATATTCCATGATATGTAATGATTCTATGTTGCTACGCTTATTACGTCATATTCAGGATGGAGTCACATTATTTCCATATAACTACAGACGTGTGAAAATTTTTAGAATAATTGTGAAATTTACATTAAAAACTTGTTATATTAAAGAAATATTTAAAAAGTATTGATACATTTAATATTTAGTGTGCATCCCCATGTTTTTTATTAAAGAATTGATGGGATACTTGTCTTGGCATACTTTGTATGAGTTTTTGGCAATTAATTTGTATTTCGTTGCCATGATGCCAAATTTGGATGAGTCTTTCTATCAGACCAGTCTTGTTTGTGATGTTGCATTTCTTTAATTTTTTCTTTACAATGGCCCAAAGGTTCTCTATGGGATTCATATCTGGGCTGCTTCCTGGCAATGTGAGTATTTTCTTTAATTAAATTAAAGAAATGCAACATCACAAACAATGATGTTCTGATAGAAAAACTCATCCAAATTTGGCATCATCATGACGACGAAATTCAAATTAATTGCCAAAAACTCATACAAAGTATAACAAGACGTATCGAATCTTTAATAAAAAAACAAGGGGATGCACACTAAATATTAAATGTATCAATGTTTTTTAAATGTATTATTTCTGTAATATAACAAGATTTTAATGTAAATTTCACAATTATTCTAATAATTTTCACACGTCTGTAGTTATAGCACGGATGCACCCTCATTTTCCATGTTTGACGTAACATTTCCGATTTGTCTGAAGTTATATCTTGTAGGATGAAAAGAAGAAATTTTCGAATTCACTAATTTTGTCTAGAGAAATCGTATAAAAATTTTAAATATGACATTTGAAAATTAATGTGAAGTTCATTTCACTAGCATAAGCTTATTTTTATATTATTTTGAAAGTTCTGCGATCAATATTGCCTACTTACATCCAACGGATAAAAAGTAAAGGCATGTATCATTCTACGAGTATTTAGGATACACCGTATATTGTGAAAACTAAATTCATTGGAGCTTTAATTCAATTTTCAGATCTTAAAAAAAAAAAAAAACAACTACGAATTTTTAAATTACAATCAGTAATATTAACCTAAAAATATGAAAATTATTTTTCGCCTTAACTTCTTTCATGAGTTTTAATTTAGATTATTTCCATTTATTTCACAAGACCTTTATTAAGAAAAAAAAAATTATATTTGCAAAAATTATTTATTAAAAATCTTTAAAAAAACTTTTGTTCTGTGTTTTTCTTTCGAATTTTTATATTCTTTATAATACAGAATAAGAAAATGGGATAAATGATTAAACCATTGTGGCTAGGATTTTTAAAACAAAAAGAATTTTTCCAGATTAATGGAACTTTGTAATATTTATTCTTTTGTACGCAAAAGGAAAAATGAAACATATTTAAAAAAAATAATTCTAATTATTTTAGCTTGAAAAGGGAAAAAAAGAATGCCCTCCTTGAATGATTACAAAATGGAATTTTTAAAAACTAGAGAAAAATTTAAGCACCGTCTAAAGAAAAAAAGTAAAAAATATATTTATACAGAAGAAAATAAATTATATGTATTTTTTCTTATAAATTTTACTTAAATACATTTTAGATTAAATAAATTTGAACATTTCAAATTACTGTTATATGTTTTAGTAACATGGTGAAATATTAAATGGTGCATTTGTTTTTACAAGCAAATTGTATAAAAAAATGAGATAAGGAATTGAATTAGTTATCTATCTTTAAATGTATCTTCTTGTTCGTTGTTACTATTTTATCAGAGCGGTACAAAATTAATGAAAAATATTTATGTACTTCTCGTACAGAATCCATGAACAGGTGTCTGTTTTCCGAATGTAATTGAATGAAACAGAGGGATATTTTATTCTTTATGAAGTGATAAATACTTCAAAAGTTTATCACTGTTTAGAAAACAAATGTTAAGATACAGTCTCGAAAATTAATCTAATTTTTTTCATCAAAATAAAATAATGAGATAAATATGAAGTGATAACCATTTTATACTTATCATTATTTGCTAAAAAAATATCATAGATTATATATCTCAGTTAAGGGGTTGATATGAAATTGGGTGATTTTTAAGAATAAATTAGTAAATTGCTTTGTAATTTGAAATAATATAAAAAAGAGTAATGAATATGAAGTTTATAATAAACTATTACAGCTTCTTTTAATTAGAAAATTTATTTACAATTATCTGTCGAAGTTAAAATAATTAAGATGAAGTAGTTTCTTTTTATATAATTTTATAAATATGTTTTAGGATATCTTTTTGATAAGAAATTGAGTCTTTAAATTAAATTAAGATCTAGCTTTGGCTGCCAAAGGTTTTTGAAGATTTTACGAAAGAAGAATACTTCATAATTAGAAAAAATGTGGTGTGGAAAATTGCATTATGAACACGATGTGAGGCAGAGTTCCATTTTACATGGTCTCAAACGACTTACTGGGTTAAGTTTGGGTTATTATAAAATTTTTAAGCCTTGTTTTGTGTTTGCAGGCGATCATAAAACACGTTATAATTCGTTTTATTAATGGGTCAGGTACCCTTTGAACCAATTAAGTACATGGAAAATTGACCTCCGTAAGAATTACAGTCACTCTTTAACTAATTAACGTTTAATTATAAAATTGAAAACACATGTTAGGAACAATTTATTTTATCAATTAAAGCTGTTAGAAAAGGGTATACACATATACAGGTTTTTATTTATTTATTTTTAAAGATAATGCAATTTTTACGAAAGAATTATTCTTGCATGCATTGCGCGCATGATTTTTTTCCATTTGAATGGCTGAAACAAGCCAAGATTTTTTAAATGAGTACAGATATAAAGTATTTTCAAAATGACCTTCAATGAAAAAAAATAAAACTTGTGCATGCCGAATTTTTTTTTTTAAATAATTCGAAATATCGAGATTTTTTTTTTATACAGAAGTAGTCGTGAATTCTAAATTTCTTTCTTGAGAAACATAATAATAGGTCATTTTGTGCTTCTGAACGTTTAATACATCCACCAAAAATTTCGTGAAATTCTAGGTAACCGTTTTTCAGAAATCGTGCACGCAATGATCAAAATCGCAGTTTTCAGAAAATTGGCTTTAGAGATTGAATCACCCGTTGATCATATAGCAAAATCTCAAATTCTTTTAGAGTTAACTTCTCTTTGTGCATTTTTGTATGGGGTTTGCTTTTAAATGTTCCTAAAGAATCATATTTAATTATATACTATTAAAAAAATTCGATTTTTTCACTCTTTAAAGGTTACCAGACACCTTAAACTTTTCAGTTACATTTTATATAGTGAAATATGTATACAGAGTTAATGTATAATAAAAAGTACAGTTGTAGACAAAAAAGGATACCCCCGCAACTAAATAAGCTAAAAACGATTACAGAAAAATACTTAATATTAAATGCTGCGTAAAAGTTAGTGTTTGGCGACCAACGAACTATTTTTATTAAAAATGAAATCTCCTTTGATTTTGCAAATAGAAACACTCATTTGTGTCATAATATTAGAGTTGTTCCGATCATGGAAGACCGGAAAACGCATAGTTCATATAATATTTCTTAAATATTTATAGAAGAGATCAATTTTTGGGAATGCTAACTTTGAATTCCCATTACGAACCTTATTTTACTTCTTACCACAGATAATATGATTGAAATTTCTCTTTTTAAAGAGATACAATGAATACAATCAAATACATTACAGGGATCTTTCTATTCTAAAACCTATTTTTGACTATAACAGTTAATTTACATTAATAATTCTGAAATATGACATGCATTAAATTTTGCATAAAACGAACTATAATCGTAAAAAACAACATGAGAGTTTAAATTTACAATTCATTTTAATCATTAGTTTTGATATATAGATAAAGTTTGCTCATCGCATGCCAATGCCTGCTGTTATCGTTGGCATGTAGATGAAAATTTTAGAGTGTCATTGGAAAATTTCATTGCATCCTTTTTCTTATTAAGTGAATTTTACTTATACATAAAATGTCTAAATACATATTCTGCCAAGTATTCCAGTGTTACCTGTTCTACTCTTTGGAAGATCTTAATTTTAGGCTTTGGAATTTACGGATAAATTCTTAACATACTTCCTCTTACAGCTCTAAAACACTTTAAGAAAAAATGAAAAACTAAACCTTTTTCCAGGCTACTTTGATTAAAGCAACTCAAATTTGGTGTCAAAAGGTGGTGTTATCATTTATTTATTTATGCCTAAGTGGAGTAAGACAATCAGAGCACTAAGCTCCGGTGTATACCCTATTTGCTCCACCCGGTAAGTTACCCGGAATATGGAGATTCATTACAAAAACGACCAATCCTCAGACAGAAAAGGCAACCACACACAAACACAAAATCGTTAACACAAAATAAACAAGCCACTGGACCACAAAATGCCTTCATGACAGACGTCGGTGAGTTGATGCTTTAGAAGTCCATTGATAAAAGAAAGAAAAAAAGCCTTGAGGATCATGATTTAGGACCGCATCACTACGATGGTATGCGCGCCGGAGGCCTGCTCCTTCGCGATAAGAAGCGGTAGAACGGAATTTCTACGACTTGTCATACACATTAAGCACCCAAATTTTAATTCGTGAACAGCATTTTATATTAGATGTGATTAGAATCAAGCTAGAATCTGGAACATATTCACATTACAATTTTTGACCTATTTAGTGTGGTGGTATCGATTTTCTTCCACCACAGCACAATCGCCTTATTTAGGACACATACGTTCTATTAACATTCGCCCTTGTAAAGTGTCATCCATAATTACAAGAAACTGAATATAAAAGTGCATGCATTTACAATGATATTTATAGAAAAAAATTCTGATTTTGCTAATAGATATGAAAACACATAGGAAAATATATGATATATAACTTAATTTTGTTTTCGTCATATTTTTTGGGAATTCCATTCCCCCCTAATATATCCTTATTTCAGTTCTTCTAAAGTCAAATGTTATTGAGGCGGGCTAAAAGCTTCATAACTTAACCAGTGGCCCGTGCGTGATTTTCGCAATGCGATCTTTGAAAATTTTTATTGATACAATTTTCATTAATATTTAATTAGCAACAGTTTTATTTAATCACGGAACCTGTTTTAACGAAATTTGAGTGTTATACGTCAAAAACTTAACAGATTATATCTCATTCATCGTTGTGCGTTTTGTATGTGCGTAGTAAAAGGGAAGTCGACATTGGAAATAAAATATATATCAATGGACCCTAAAGAGATTTTTGCACTTTAATCTAATATTGTTTAGCAATATGTAATATTTGTATGTATTTACATGTATATTTAAGTTGTCTGTAAAAACATTAGTTAAGCAAGAAGATTATCCATTTATTCCACCAAAGTTACAATCAAAATTGATCGAAGACTGCAAAAAGAACCGATCGAGTAAAAATTAACAATAATATTTTAATTGCATTAAAGGTTGATGTCATCACTTCGGGATAAACATTGGACAAAGAAAAATAAATTGAGTGCGTACAAACTGCGATTTAATCTAATATAACTAAGCATAGATATTAGGCTTCACTCGAAATAGTGTTGCTTTGGTCCATCGATGATATCTGTAATTCTAAACATTTGAATTTTAATTGAGCTTTTTAATCATAAATATAAAATAAATCAGCGCACTATATCGAAATTTATTTTTTTGTACCATTTATTTTTTTAATCATTGTTGAGCGGTATTTATTTATATATAGCGGTATTTTATTTCTGTGGTAACAATTATTTGAGAAAACCTGTGATTTCATTTATGTAAATAATACTGATTTATTTTTTTACTACATCCTAAAAAAATACTTGTAATTCTTCAGATGTAAAGTTACATGCTTACTAAACTTTCATATATAACTGTACAAAAAAATGCTGCAAATGAACAAAACTAGTTTTTGTAAAGCTACAGAAATCTGTAACTTTACAAATGAATCTGCTAAAATTACAGTAATCTTACTAAAATTTTAACTGTAGCCCTGGTTGCAGTTACGTGAAAAATTCGAGGCATCCCAGTTTCCTAAAATATTTTTAGTTACTTTACAGATTTTTTTGATTTTCGGCGCAAAAGTGTGACTGTTACATGGATTTTTTTTTTGTTGCTGTTACATAAAAAATTCTAGGAATCCCAGTTTCCTAGAAAAACCTTAGTAACTTTACAGATTTTTTTTTTTTTTTTTTTTTTTTTTTTTTTTTTTTTTACAGTGTAACTGCAATTTTTACTCAAAAACATGTTTTAACGAAATGTGAGTGTTTACTATGTCAGGAACCGACTCAAAAACTTTTCGAATGCTACCTCATTCATTGCTCTACGTGTTGTACACTGTAGAAAAAAAGGCTGTGAAGTTACTAAAATTTTTCTAGGAAACTGGGATTCCTAGAACTATTTATGTAACAGCAACAACAAAAATTCCTGTAACAGACACTGTTACAAGAATTTTTGTTGTTTCCGTTACATAAATAGTTCTAGGAATCCCAGTTTCCTAGAAAAAATTTCAGTAACTTCACAATTTTTTTTTTTTTTTTTTTTTTTTTTTTTTTTTTTACAGTGTAGATGTACAGGATATTGATGTTGACAGCAGAAATAACATGTATAATAATCTTTTCTAAAATTTAAATTTAAATCAATTATTAAGGAATTTTAATTTTTTTTTCGAAAATACAAATGCATTGTACAACCTATTATTTATTTTTAGCAGAAATAGATTTATAGAACCTTAAAATATACGAGTCCAAACTTACAGTTTATTGCGCTAAGTTCTTCTAGAGTTAATTATAAAACACTACCTCCATTTCTGTTAGTTTTGTTTTGCTACTATTAAAAAGCAATTTAACATTAGGAGTTCCAAAATATACATCTGCTAACTTCCTAAATTATTTTATCGAATGACTTCCTGTTTGGTTCCCTAACGACAGGTAATACAAGATGGATTTATTTATTATCATAAATGGGCTGAAAATTCTCTTACGGAATTTGGGGTAATCGAAATCATGACCTCATACGTAAGTAAAATATTAAGAGGAAGGTTTTTAAATTGCACATTTCAGCCATAAAGGATTCGTTCAACAGTAAGTTTCTATTCGTTTTTCTGTTTTCTCCTGAATATTGTTTCATTTTTTTTTGTACCAAATAACCTTGCGAAATGTTTCGTTAATTCTAAGATATGTAATGATATTTAACTTATTTTGTCCTGTCCTTGAAATGTTCTCTTAGTTGTTAAATAGCTACTCTAGATAAGCGGTGCTACAAATAAACATACTGCATTGTAGTCATTTTGTCTTGAAATCCACATTTGCTAGACTCTATTATTTCCCCTAAATACTACACTGTTGGATTTTTAAAGATTTTTACCCCATTTATTTACATCTTTAAAATATATCTCGAAGACAGCGTAGCCAGAAATGTAAATAATTTTCACAATTATTTAACTTAGATACTTAGCAGTAAAAAATAAAAATATTGAAATTTTATAGATAACTAACTTTTTTAAAGCAATGAAATTTCTTATTATGTTAAAATAAATTATTAAGTAAAGAACTGTTCTTTTAGGTGACTTGTATTTTTAGGTCTACATATGTGAATCTAAAATCACTAGAATCTTAAAATATTACCTTTAAGGCAGTGTACTTCAGTGACGTACCGTGCCATTATATGCATGTAAAAACAAAAATCTTTTATATTAAATTCTACAGTGTATTTTAATTTCACAACAACTGCTACAAGAACAATCTGAACTACTGGTTATAATAACAGTCATTTTCAAACACCCAAAGATGCCATATCAATCACAGATATTTTCAAATTTAAATTAGCATTATATAAAATTTCAATAAGGGTGAAAACTAATTTTTTTTTAGTTTTGTAAAAAGGGGAAAGTGAAAGATAAATAACGAGATGTTGCCTACAATCCCAATTGAACACATATCTTTGTTTTCGTTTTGTTTGTAGAAATATATTTAATGAATTTAATTTGCATTTTATTTAAAAAAATAGTTTAAAAATATTAATGTGATGTGGTTTAACAAAACAATGCATATAAATAGTTAAATAGTAAAAAAATATTATTTCTCCATATAAGTAATTTGTCCAAAGAGCCTGGCAAATCGTCATCCAGGTCTGTTACATCATTAGTATATACAAATCACTGGGTTTCTGAAGTTTATTTAAAATTTTGCGTTTCATGATGAAACAGCTACGGTTATCTGAGTACTTTGTAAATCTAATATCTGGTACAAATTCACTATTCATTATTTTCTATGTTTATAGTTTTATGTGATAAAAGACTACTCTAAGAAATTATTGCATATTCGGAGACAGAAATTTAGTAGGTTCTGAGTAGTAGAACTACAATAGCTCAAAATATTTTTAAACTGAAAAAGAATACTGCTAGGTATTTTTAACATACCAATACGTTAAAAACGTTAATTATGTAAAATTGTTTTTTTTTTTTTTTACTGTGGTAAATTCCATGAATAAAAAGATTACATATTTAGTTTAATTTACTAGACAGAATCAGGTAAGTATTTTAAAAAAGAGTAAAATAAAATAAATGAACATGTGATCATAACTACGCAAAACTTCATTAAGAAGTTTCATTTAACGCAGTCTAATAAACATTGTGCTACAAAAAATTTTCGAAAAGAAGTAAGCTCTGTGGACATAATTTTCGTGGTCACTAAGGTTATGAACACAGCGTCTATGTAATGTAAAAATATAAATTTACTAAAATATTCCACAGGATATCGGAAAATGCATTCATAATGTTAGATGTCCAAAGCAAAATAAATATATATTATTTTTGCCATTAACGCATTAAAAAATAAATATTAAATCGGTAAATTTACCATTGAACATGCACGTTTTTTAAATTTGACCATGATGTGAAATATAATTATATGTCATTATATAAATAATTATCAGTATGATACATCATTATATGAATAAAATTAATGTCCTATTTTTGAAAACAAACGTAGTAAATTATTCCAGAAGTTCGCAAAAACAAAATTAAATGCAAATTAAGACAATATTCAATCAGTTTAATTACTTAACTATTCACAAGATATATTACATTCTCATTAACCCATAGCATAGGCTCCAGAAAAGTTTCTATTCTCTGATGAAATACGATGCAACAAACTTTAAAGCTAATTTCCCTGTCTGAGCATGATTTAGATATATGATTCTTGAAAGTTTCTAACAAGTTTAGATCATTTTCTTGAAGAAAATGGATTATTTAATAAATTATTTTATGACGTTTTGTACTACTTTTATGATTTTTCATCTCCAGCATGAATTTGTAAGAAAAAAGTTTTTGGTGCATTCTGAATGATTGGAAATAAACACATTTAAATGTATATTTCGTCCATCAGAAGGAATATAATTTTTCGCTAGATGGATTTAAGGGTTTGTACATAAGAATTTTATACTACTGAAGAATTTAATGAAAATTACAAGAAAAATATTTTTTTTATTTTAATAAATTAACAGTAAATGCTTGTACAATTGTACCTTGGGTCAAAACTTAGATATTTTTTTTACAAGTTTTGAAAGCAATAATTAACTAATTAGTGAAAACTGCACACACTGATACATATTTACGCTTCTTCACAAAAGCATTCAGTTGCCTAATAGTAGAAGAAAAGTTATGCTTATATGTGCTATTCTTACACAAATATATACATGCTTTGCAAAAGAGCTATTTAAAAATTTCGTAAAACTACAGATAATTTTAAGCTTTATATTACACAGAAACATCGCAAATATTGCTTTTTTATCGAGCTTGTAGTTGGTATTGTGATAACAGTTTGGACTAACTCTTCGCAGAAACATGTGAAGTTAGATATGTTTTTCATATCCCTAAAATACACGAACACTTCATCATGTGTTACGAGAAAACATCTGAAATCAAAAGTGACCGGTTACTTTTAATCAAATATTGCGTATTAAGGTGGTCAAAGAAATCCAAAACAATATTGTCTCCTCGTGCGTATGGGAACGATTGACTGCGCTATTGTTTGTTGTTTTTTAACACTCACCGGCATTTCACGTCTGATGGCAAGCTGGGAGGTGCGTCTTTCTAGCTCGTATATTTCCTGGAGATAGAAATGCCATATAACCTCAATTAGTCAACTCTTAAAAATTTATCATACCTAACTAAAGCTATGACTTTTCCCTAACAGTCTCCCCAATTAGAGACGGAAAATTCGAAGGTCTAACGAAATTGCAAAACTAGCATGGAATCACTGAATTATAAAAAAAATTAACCAATGCTGACGCTCCTGTAATTAATTTTCTGTGACTTGGGCTTTTTTTCAGCTAATATTAAGAAAAAATTTGCATAATAATATGAAATCTTTACAAATGTATACATGCGTTGCAAAAGAGCTATTTAAAAATTTCGTAAAGCTTTAGATAATTTTAAGCTTTATATTATACAGAAACATCGCAAGTATTATTTTTAATTCAGCTTGTAGTTGGTAGTCCGATTGCAGTCTTGACTAACTTAGCAGAAAAATATGAGGATGTGTTCCTCATATCCCTAAAATTCAGGAGCACTTCATAATGTTTTTTCGAGAAAACATCTGAAATCAAAAGTGACTGGTTACTTTTGATCACATATGCGTATCAAGGGGGTAAAAAAAAATCAAAACAACATTGTCCCCTTGTGTGCACGGGAAGGTTTGAATCCGCTGTCGTTTTTTGTTTTTTAACACTCACCTGTATTTCACTTCTCATGGCAGCTGGGAGGTGCGTCTCTCTAGCTCGCATATTTCTGTGTTTTAAACTTTAATGTTTAGACTTTACATTGGTGATGTAGTTTAAGAAGATCCGAAACAGTTATATTCACCTGTTTTGTATATACACATTTACATTTGTACTATTTGAGGTCATCCACTCTTTCTGAACATTTTTATGGCTATAAGTCGCCTCAGAAAAACTGAGAATTGGAAAGAAAACAGGAAAAGTAAAAAAGCAATGAAATTTGTCAATATCTTCCCAATGCGCATAGTCCTTAAAGTTAGTGAAAATTGGAAAAAAAAAACTACGTTTTTTTAATACTTTTTCAGATTATTAATCTTGGTAAGATCTAAACGTCATAGCTCCAGCTCTTAGGGTAAATTATTAAGGACAATACAAAAAAATCTAAAAAATTAGTCAAAGCCTTCAATAACGCATCAGCAGCGAATTTATTTAAAATATTGAGAAATGAAGTGAATATGCCATGGGAAACCAAAACACGGCCTAGCATTTCGGAAGCTGGGAGAGACAAAGTATATCGCATAAAACAATGTGGAGCGTTACCGGTTTAGCAAGACAAGGCAGTAGAACGGATTAAATAATTAAATAAGAAAAAATATTGGCAGCAGTGATGGAAAAGTTTGTACCCATTACACTGGTGAACAGAGTTTTTGGTACATGGATCATTCACTGTATTTTTATCGTAACTTCAAATATATAATAAATTTTTTTCTATCACGAACGTTTTTTCACAATATCGTTTTATAAATATTGTTTTGGGGAAAATAAATTTTATTTTTAGGACAGTATTTGTATGTAGCACAGCAGTAGATTGTATTTGACCCAACCAGATTTTTATTACTAAATTATTAACTATGTACTTCTACTCACAAAAATTGAAAGAGTAGGATGATTCAGGCACCAGTCTATCACGACAGGGTGCTATACATATATATTGCGCATACCGAATAGAAATCTTTATAAACATATCCTTACTGCACAAGTATTCTCACCTAATAAAATTTTGTTCTACTTTTTTAATGACTTATAACTAGTGAATAAGTAATTTTTATTAAATATTTTGCATATAGATCAAGAAGTTGTCTAAAGTAGTTTGTGAAATACATGTGAAAATGTGACATTTAACGATAAACGGTGAAATTCTATTAAACTATTTAAAAAATGCTACGGACTGTATTTCAGATGTAAAGTGGGACATGAGATAAGAACTAGAAAGATCATATTCTCTGTTTCGCTTGAAAATAGGCTAAATGTTTTCAAAACATAAACTTTACCATACCTACGGTACACCGCGAATAATTGGATCAGATATCATATTATTTAAAGGCATATGTTGTGTTTTAAGAGTCCTTGCATTGTCCTAGGTTTTGCAATTTGACTATGTTCAATTTAGTTGTTATTTGTTAAAATGAGATATCAGGGAGGAGTGAAGGCATTTTATAGAACAGGAATGACGAATGAGTGAGGCATTTTTAAATGAAGAGAGAAATATTGTGTAGCATCTATTAGTCAACTCTTAAAATTTTATCATACCTACCTAAAGTTATGTTTTTTCTCTATAGTTTCCCTAATTAGAAGCGGAAAATTCGAAGGTCTAGCGAAGTTGCAAAATCAGCGTGGAATCTTTCTATTTTTACCCAACTGCCAAAAAGGGTATGTGGATTTCTTTATACCCTCGAAACATCCCAACGGCTGGATGGATTTTAACGAAAGAGGTCGCTATCGATTCGTCTTAAACGCCCGATGGTTATGGCTAGGTTTTGTTTTTATAAATCCAAATTGGCGGCCGTAAAATACAAAATGATAGTAGAGGCGAAAGAAATTTTTACGCACCCTATTGAATAGCATATCATTGGATAGTTCTTTCAAAATGAAGACGATGTTCCATTGACTGTTTTACAGTCAGAATCTCCGTTTAAATATTACAACCTGGAATTTGTGTAGTAGGATCTCTAACTTTACTGCAACTCTTACTTTCATAGATATCTATAGGCCTCATCAAAACAGTGTTTATAGATAGGGACTAACAATTAAACACAACTTAAAATTCATCAATACAAGAAGATAAAAAATAGGTAAGTAATATAAAAAAATATATATATATTGGGTCGTTCGGAAAATCGTGTCCGGTTGGGAAAATCAATTAAATAAAGGTTATTAAAATTCATTTAGGGAATTATAAAGCTCTAAACCCCGTGATATTCTGAATAAACAGTTTTATCATAGAAAGATACGTACCAAACAACACTGCATCCAAACAACACTGATCTAGGTCCACTCATATTCGGAATGCAGCTCACAGTATGTATAGGTGATTGATCTAATTACAGTGCTTTTATCGTGATATCATTACATTTTACACAAAATATTGTAAATTCTTTGAAATATCGATAGATTCAGGATTCCAGTCGCTCCATATTTTAATTATCCCAACAAGAATAAGCATATTCAAACCTATGTAAACTCATTACTTTCCCCTTATTATTTCCAGAAATTTTGAATGTTTCCTCTTGCTGCAAATCTATTATAATTCTTATAACTATCTATATTATAAAGGACAAACATATCTGTGCGTAACGCATACATCATTCTGCGAATGGCAACACTTTGAAATTTGAAATAAAATTTTGGTTTTGCAATTTTCTCTACTGCAAATTTTTAAACTTCTAAACATCGCACATTTTAAATTTTTACACCGTTGTATAAGGGAAAAAATGCTCTTTTAAATGCAATTTGTTTGAAAGCTGTATCTCAATTTAATTTTGAGATATTAATTTTTTTGTAGTTTTTAATACATTTTTTGTAATTGTGGCAACTGAAGAACTCCATTTCTGTTGAAAGTCGTGGATGATTAAAAGTAAAGGAAAAATAATCACGGAGGAAAGAAAATATTATATTTCTGTACGTTTTTGTTGTCATTTTCTCATAAAAAAATGAAAAAAAAAATGAAATTAAAATACGTGCTATGTCAGCGATTTTTTAAATTTCTAAATATCGCATATTTTCAATTTTTAAACCGTCAAATGGAGAAAAAGATCTACTTTCAAATGCAATTTTTTTGAAAATTGTATCTTAATTGACTGGGTTATAATGGTTTTTAAAATAACTAGCCGCCCGTGGCGACCAGTTTGGTCTCCCTTAAATGTATGCTAGGCATTGTATCATGTTACTTTTATTCATAATTTAATTTACTTGCTCAATCCTTCGCCAAATTAAAAGATTCTGATAGGAAATCGAGAACTCTCTACTTTTGTGTTAATCGGGCACAGGTGATAAATCGCCAAACATTGTACACGTCGCTTTTTTTTCCACATTTCGTTAATTCAGATTAAAATATAATCATTTCGCTCATTTTATTTAGAATGGATAACTTTAATTTAAAAATAAAACCTTTAAAATTCATGACTTAAAAAAAATTCTTTAAAAAAAGAAAAAGAATAAACAATACCATAAACCATTTCATTTCAACATCAAAGCATTGTTTTAATTTACCCCTCGAAAAATAAAAAATGCTGCTGGCGAGTTAAAAGAAATGCTATTGGCGAGAATTGCGCCCAGATAACATAAAAGTACGAACTCTTTGCTATCACGGCAACTTTTATGTAGCTTTATTTGAAAAAAATATTTTGATTAAATCGGTTGACAGAAAAAAATTTCTTTTCTCGCCATGGATCTTTTCTTTATTTCTCCAAGTACCTATACAGGAAAATTACCATCATTTATTTATTTATTTATTGTATTTTAAATTAGATGAATAAAAGACGGCACAGGTGTCATACACGCACTACGTTGGCGCGACTTTTTTCTGACGCCAATGTCATATACGCACCGGGGTACTTAACTGGGGCTAAAGTGTCCTTATTTTGCTTGATATGGTAACTCGGATGTTGTTGTTTATTTACTTTTATTTTATTTGTTTTAATTATATAAATTGTTTTGTTCTATAGTTATTAATTAAACTTTTTATTTATTTATTGTTATTCCATTTTTTAAAATATTACACACTAACCAATGAGATGCGTTTTATTCGGGCGTTGCCATTAAACAATTAAAAAATAATCGCGATTTCTGTGCCACGTACGATAGCGTAATATATATATATTGATTTTCAAGCATAAATTATTTTTAAATTTATCTCTATCACGTGTAGCTCGATTACGAAAGGTTAATCCGCTTGCCCTTAAAACAATGTAAAAAATTCAGCAGTTGTTTCCGTCAAATCTTCCATAATAAAATTAAAACTTTCTTTATAGAAAAATAAATAAAATAATGTAAATAAGAAACGAATTTAACAGACATGCGATTGAACCACGCGCTTAAAGCACCGAAATGATCGGAAAGACTAACGTAAGTCGAAAAATCTTGAGTTAATAACTCCTGGCATGCGGTGACATGTGAAAGTATCACTTTTAATAAATTTCAAAACTTTATTTGATTGCATAATTGATATTTTTCATATAGAAAATCTTTTTGATGTTAGTGGGCAATCTAAAATATATATTACATGTAAAAAAATAATTAGAGTTAAAAAAAAAATGGTTTTCACCTATATTCTGTAACCCGAGGAGCTCGGGTTCGATCCCCTAGTTATAATAACGGGTGATTCAATACCAGAGCGACACACTTTAAGAGATGATACTGAAAAGCTTTACAAACTACTGCAACAAACAATTTTTCATTCGAAAGACACGTCTCAATCCACTTAATTATTCATAAATGGTTTTAATCAAGCCAAACACGGATTTGCGTTCATAATACTAACAATAATTAAAATATTTTTCCGAAATTTTCAAGACTTGCTTTGCTTTCTATAAAAGGTGACAACCTCCCGAGAATTGCTGAAGATAGACACGAACTGCGTGTGTACAAAAAACACTAATCTAGATGCAGTCTAATTCGGAATGTACCTCACAGTACGTATGAGTCATTGATATAATTACAGTGCTTTTCTGGTTATATCATTACATTTCACACGAAGTATTGTAAATACTTCCAAATATCGATAAATTCAGGATTCCAGTCGCAACATATTTTAACTATTCCAACAAGGATAACCACATTCAAGTCTATGTAAATTCATTATTTTTCCCCGACATTTCGAATGATGTGTCTCGCTGCAAATATAGGTTGATTCACCACCAGACCGGGGAACTTTGAGAGATGACAGTGAAAAGGTTACGAACCACTGCAACAGACATTTTCTCATATGGAAGCTGGGTCACAAGCCATACCTAGTTTTACTGCAAGCCGAACAAGAATATTCGTTCATAATAATAACAATAATTAAAATATTTTGCCGAAATTTTCAGCAGACTTCCTTTGGTTTCTGTGAAATGTGATAGCTTCCTGAGAATTTCTGGAAATAACCACGATCTGCTCCTAATCAGCACTGATCTAGACGCGTTTTAACTCCGAACGTAGATCATAGAACGTATGGGTCATTCTCTAATTACAGTGCTCTTCTCGTGATATAAATGCTCTTCACACGAAGTATAGCAAATCATTTCAAAACATCCATAAATTATCTTAATTACTGTTAATGTTATGAAAGATAGTCCAGATTTTCCTTGGATTGAGACATCTGTATTTATGACAGAATAACTGAATTTATTGCCAGATTCCAGATACAAAAAATATTTGCTGCTGTTTTCTCTGTCATCTCTTAAAATTTGTCGCTTTAATAATGATTCAACCTCTACATGCTTCAGAACTGGTTAAAATTAAGATGTATGTTAAAAATATATTTTTCAATTTTCTATCTGGTGAATGGCCTAATACTACATCCATTAGATACTTGAGATTTACAGTCACCGAAATGTTATATTTTAAATTCGTCATCGTTTGACTGTCTGGTGACCGTCGTTCCGTGTCATTCTTGACAGGTCATCGTACAATCATCGAGACCATTGCGATTTCACCATGACCGGAGTTTGAGTGATTTGCACATCGCACACTGGAAGAGTTCACACAATGAAGGACAGAACGCGGAAATAAAAAGGTGGAAAATATAAATAATTGTTTTTAGTAAAACTTTGATTATGATGAACATTATCTATCTCCACAGTTTTGCACTGTTGAGAAATATTTATATTTTTATAAATCTTTTTTTTAGCGTTACAATAAGGTTTTTTAATATATTTTGATTGTAAGGTTGTATAGGTTTTAAAAAAGTCATAATGGCATACGTAAATTCACATTTAAGTACATATTTCCTTTTGAATGTGCTGTATTTCCATTGTATCTCGCAGAAATAAAGATTGAATTTACCACATTAATAATTTTAGGTGCTTTTAATAAAAATAATGTACTTTTACTACACTGCTCAAAACAATTAAAGGATATTTGAAGTTTTATATAAAATAAAGATATAAACGAAATTTTTTTGCCGAAAATAGAAGAAGAGAATCACAAATGCAAATTTATCTGGTTTTCAAACTGTGGAGTATGCAAATTTTGAGTTCGACGTCAAAAACGTTGCTTCAGCGGCAGCGAATGAAATTTGACTTTCAACTGGATAAAAGAGAATGAAGACAAGGATGATCGGCATTCAGTGATTGCTTTGTTTCGATGAGTACGATGTCTCAGCGAAGTCATTTGACAGATTCAGAAGCTTTGAGAATTGTTGGTAGGTTAGAAGGAGGCCAAACTCAAGCCGAAGTAGCGCAAGCCATTGGAGTGTCACAAAGTGTCATTTCTAGGATCTGGAACCGTTTTTTAGAGAGTGGATGTGTAGGCCGAAGACCAGGGCAAGGTCGTAGACGGGCAACAACGCCCAATGAAGATCGGTATTTAGCGTTAACAGCTCGGAGACACCGAACCATGAAAGCTACTCTTCTCCAACAACACCTTCGCTCGGCTACAGGTACCACGATTTCAACTCAGACTGTCCGAAACCGGCTCCATGCTGTAGATCTGTATGCTCGCCGACCGATGGTATGTGTTAGATTAACATCAAGGCATCGTCGCGACCGCAGGGAGTGGGTAACCGAGCATGTCAACTGGAGGAGAAATGAATGGAGCAATATGCTGTTTTCTGACGAGTCCCGTTTTCTGTGCATCCGGATAATAGGCGTATTTTCATCTGGAGGGACCGTGGCAGTAGGAATAATCCTGCGTTCGTGCACGAAAGTGTCAGATTTGGCGGTGGAGGAGTGTTGGTGTATGGTGGCATCTCCATTGACGGGCGAACTGACCTCTACATCATTCGAGATGGAGCTCTGACTAGTCGCCGATATAGGGATGAGATCCTCAGACATATTGTAGTCCCTTACGCTGCAGCAATCGGAGATAACTTCATTTTAATGGACGATAACCGCAGGCCACATCGTGCAAACCTGGTGGAGGATTTCCTTTTCGAGGAAGGAATCGTTCGAATGGAATGGTCAGCGTGTTCTCCAGACATGAATCCAATCGAGCACGTTTGGGACGCTCTAGGAAGACGAGTTTCTGGCCGCCAACAACCCCCACAAACTCTCCAAGAACTGGAAAGAGCTGTTCTGGAAGAGTGGGGCAGAATACCCCAACTCGTCATTAATAGCCTCATTGAGTCCATGCCTCAAAGGTGTTCAACGTTGCTGGCCACCCGTGGAAACCATACCCCCTACTGAAAATGATTTTCTTTGAAGAAAACACCTTTTCTTATTCTTTTTTTCTCATATGCACAAATTGTGTTTTTTTCCTTTAGTACACAAATGCGCAATAAAATGCATTTTTTTCTGCCAAACATGTGTAATTTATTCTCATATAACCTACTATGTCTGTCGACCATGTATCAATCAGCTAAACAGTTTACCAGATACAAAATCCACCTAAAACTGCAATATCCTTTAATTGTTTTGAGCTGTATATTTAATTGTTTCCCTCAATACATGCACAAACCTGTTTGAATTTCATACTGATGTTACAATTCCGCATGTACCTCTTGATATCTATGATACATAAAACATTAAACCATAGCAATTCTCCAATCTATTTGCTTATTTTCCAAAACACTCTGAAACTTAATCTATTACTCAATTTCTGGTGAAGACCTCAGAAAACTTTCCACTGTGTATTGTCAAAAATTGAATATATCAACTAAACTGTGCCGTTACAGTGATTTCTTTCTTTTCCACTTCATCCAACTGTAATGTAGATGATAAGGATTACATTTGCGTCACGGTGCTTTGAAAGTGTGGTCACATTCAAATCAGTGTGATATTAATTTGAAGCATATTGAAACTGATGTGTTTTCTTTGATTTTATTGTCCCATACACATGTATTTATATCATACATGAATTTAATATAATATTAATTTTGTAAAAGTTTGCTAAAGGTGTTTAAAATATTTTAAATTATATAAATTACAAAAATTGTACTCTCAAAAACCAAGTACAGGGTGGTTATAATTAAACTTCCCTATACACAGCATCCTACAGCGCAAACGGGTGAACTGAATACAATGAAATTTGGTATATAGACTATACACGAGATGCGCTCCGAAAAAAAAATTGTTCCAAAGTGTCCATCAGATGGCGCTTTTTCCGGAAAAACATTAAATTTAACACAATAAACGACCAAAACGGAATACAAAAACAATAGTAACAATCCAGAACAAGAATTATGAGTAATAAAATGTAAAACTGGCTGTTTTGGCCGTTTATTGAGTTAAATTTAATGTTTTTAACGTACTGTTGTTAACGTACTCGGCATCTAAGTTCGAAATAAAATACAAAACTCAGAGTTCTCCAGCCAGAAATCACGTTAGGTTGTTCGAAACTGGGATCGTAGGGTAGAATATGGTAGGTGGATTAGCAGTTTTCACCCACTTACGACTCTACACTGTGCTTCATTTCAAAACATTAAAATGTTACATAAAAAGTGGGGAAGGATTGTACTTTGTGCCAATATATTGAAAAAAAGAAGAAACAACGTATAAGGGCACAAATAAAATGTGTTTAAAAGCATACAGCTGTTTCAAAACCTCTAAGATTTCCTCATCAGTGCTTAAAATAAAAGTTAAATTAAAACTAAAACATTGAGTAAAAAGCGGAGGGAGAGGTGGACAGAGAGTCAGAAAAGCGTACCCTTCAGCTCTACTGCCAACAGTGAAATGCGACATATGGCTGACAAACAGCTACGGAGTTGATCTCACGCGCATATTCAGGGAGACCAATCAAAATCATCCAATTGCTCTGGAAGAGTCCAAACTTAGAAGGAGGAAAAGGGGGGGAGGGAGTGTCGAGAATTATAGAAAATTAAACCATATCTTTGAAAAATTGGGCGTACTGGATAAATCGTTAACTAAACTGTTTGAATTTTTCCATATGTGATAAGCTTCCCAGAAGTCCAGATCATATATTGAAGTACATTTCTGTATTATGGAGGCTTCGGAAAATTTAAAATTATAGTTGTTGGACCAGCAGTGGTTGGCAATAGCGGAACGTTTAATATCACAATTTTTAACGCAAGTTTTATGCTCCCCCAAACGGATCTTAAAGGCACGCTTCGTTTGACCAATGTACATTTTGTTGCATTCGAAAGATATCCTGTAAATACCCCAATTTGAAAAACTATCAATAGGATGTTTCAGATTTGTAAATTGAATTTTATTAAAAGGAGTATAAACTACTTTAAAGTCAAATTTTGAGAAGATTTTAGAAATTTGATGGCTTATTTTCGGAAAATATGGGAGTATACTTAAATTTTCATTACCGACAGTATTAGTTTGTACCCTGGGTTTTGTACGTTTACTTATTTTGTTATGAATGGAATCGACGATTTCAGCTGTAAAACCTCGATCAATGGCAATGGATTTAATGTAGTTTAATTCTGTTTTTAGTAAACTGTCGGAAGAACAAATATTTAAAGCCCTGTAAACATAACTGTTAAAGGCAGCCAACTTTTGATTAGGTGGATGGGATGAAAGGCGATGTGGGGGTAAGGATACTGCGAATGGTTTACGGTAAACAGTAGTGTGAAGCAAATTATTTTCGCGGAAAACCATAACATCAAGAAAGGGCAAACGACTGTTATTTTCGAGTTCGAAAGTGAACTGAATATGTTCATCTATAGAATTCATAATATCGAGAATATTAGTAAGATTAAGATCATCAGAGTTCAATAACGCAAAGCAGTCATCGACATGGTGGATGTAAAATGGAAAGGATAATGCTATCGAGCGCGCTCCTCTCATTTCCAACAACGTTAAATTATCCCTCATTCCTTCAGTGTCACACTGCGCAAGATTTTATACGCTCCCAAAAGTCCATAAACAAGGAATTTCTTTCAGACCAATAGTTTCGAACATTGGTACCTCTTCCTATGAATTAGCGAAATATCTGACCTCTATTTTCTCCCCCTTGCTCTCTAACAATATCTACACTTGGAGGAACTCTTATGAGTTTGTTAATAAACTTCGTAGCTCCAGTAATACTCAAAACAATAGTATGGTTTCATTCGACGTTAAATCACTATTTACTAACGTACCGGTTCAAGGTGCTTTAAATTGTCTTAAATTACGCCTACAAGAATTTCATTATTCATATTATGAAATTGATGAGCTTATACATTTTACTAGCATTTGTTTATCGCAAAACACATTCATTTTTAATGATATTTTTTTCGCATGACTGATGGTTTGTCCATGGGCTCCCCCTTCAGCCCCAACCTCAGTGATATTTACATGCACTATTACGAATCAAACCTTTTCAAGATATTATCCTTTCCATTTTACATCCGGTATGTCGATGACTGCTTTGCATTATTGAACTCTGATGATCTTAATCTTACTAATATTCTCGATATTATGAATTCTATAGATGATCATATTCAGTTCACTTTCGAACTCGAAAATAACAGTCGTTTGCCCTTTCTTGATGTTATGGTTTTCCGCGAAAATAATTTGTTTCACACTACTGTTTACCGTTAACCATTCGCAATATCCTTACCCCCACATCGCCTTTCATCCCATCCACCTAATCAAAAGTTGACTGCCTTTAACAGTTATGTTTACAGGGCTTTAAATATTTGTTCTTCCGACAGTTTACTAAACACAGAATTAGACTACATTAAATCAATTGCCACTGATCGAGGTTTTACAGCTAAAATCGTCGATTCCATTCATAACAAACTAAGTGAACGTACAAAACCCAGGGCTAATGCTGTCGGTAATGAAAATTTAATTATACTCCCATATTTTCCGAAAATAATCCATCAAATTTCTAAAATCTTGTCAAAATTTGACTTTAAAGTAGTTTATACTCCTTTTAATAAAATTCAATTCACAAATCTGAAACATCCTATTGATAGTTTTTCAAATTGGGGTATTTACAGGATATCTTTCGAATGCAACAAAATGTACATTGGTCAAACGAAGCGTGCCTTTAAGATCCGTTTGGGGGAGCATAAAACTTGCGTTAAAAATTCTGATATTAAACGTTCCGCTATTGCCAACCACTGCTGGTCCAACAACCATAATTTTAAATTTTCCGAAGCCTCCATAATACTGAAATGTACTTCAATCTATGATCTGGACTTCTGGGAAGCTTATCACATATGGAAAAATTCAAACAGTTTAGTTAACGATTTATCCAGTACACCCAATTTTTCAAAGATATGGTTTAATTTTCTATAATTCTCTCCACTCCCTCCCCCACTTTTTCTCCTTCAAAGTTTGGACTCTTCCAGAGCAATTGGATGATTTTGATTGGTCTCCCTGAATATGCGCGTGAGATCAACTCCGTAGCTGTTTGTCAGCCGTATGTCGCATTTCACCTTTGGCAGTAGAGCTGAAATGTACGCTTTTCTGACTCTCTGTCCACCCCCCCCCCCCCTTTTTACACAATGTTTTAGTTTTAATTTAACTTTTATTTTAAGCACTGATGAGGAAACCTTAGAGGTTTTGAAACAGCTGTATGCTTTTAAACACATTTTATTCGTGACCTTATACGTTGTTTCTTCTTTTTCTTAATTAAAATGTTATTATTGTCTTGAAAAGACTCATTTCTTTGTTTTGTATTTTATTTCGAAACCTGATTACGATTACGAGTGTACTTGAAAGTGCTTAGTACATTTTTGGGTATTTTATACAATTAATCTTTTTGTATTTTGTATAATTAACTTTTTAAACACCTTTTAGTAAATTTTAACCGAATTAATTATGTATTTAGTTCGTGTATTATATTATATTTAAGGTGAATTTACGGATTTGATTTTTGATATATTTTTTATTTATATTACAAATTAGTTTAAACGTATATTTATATTTTAAATTTTAGTAATTGAATAGTAACTAAGAAATAACTTCTTTGAAAAAGGAATGTAGTTTTGTGTTTTGAAAAAGATATACTTTACCTAAAATCATTTTCAAAATGTAATTTACATGTTTGCGATTATTTTAATCTCACTAAATGAAACATAAATCAACTCACATATTTCAAATAAAAACTTACTTGCTTAAAATAAAAAATGTAAAGCGAGAGATACTTTCTGTTAAAAATTTCCGAAAAGAAAAAAAAAATCAGAAATTTAATAATATGTCAAATCAAGTATTATTTTATAAAATATTTTAAAAGGATAAATTAAAATGTCAAAATATAAAAGCGTATTAAAATAATATTTCTTAAATTTCTTTAAACTTTTCAGGGTTTTTTTGTTTTTATTTTAGGAATTCCATTTAGTTAAAAATGAAAAATATGACAATATTTATAAAATAATATCTATAAAAGTGTCAAGGGTATAATTTGCAAAGCTAAGAATATTGTTTCAAGCTAAATATAACACTTGGGGGAAAAGCATACGCTATTTTTAACTTTTAATCTTTATTTTGAAGGAATTTATCATGGTAATCTGTTTAATACTTATTTTATAACATGTCAAAAATGTATATTAATATTATGTTATGTGTGTAATATATGTTATGTATTAATATTTCACAAAGTAGTTACAAATGTTAATACTTCAATATTATTAGCTCAATGCTACCCCAACTTTTATTTTCATCTTAAATTTCTGTTTCAGTTAATTAATTGGAGTTAAAACGAGTTAATCTTGATCATGATATTTATAAAAATCAATAGTTTTTCGTTATTCTGTTGTACATCAGCTGTTTACTAATTACAGTCTTAGTAGTATGCAAAGTTCCCATCGGTGCGAGAGCCGACGATGTACAATAAAACTACGAAAAATCGAGAAATTTATACAAAAATATCTATAACACGCCCCCTTCAAGCGGAATGTTTTCAAATTCAAGGAGTCCCTGCTTGTCATATTCAAAAACATAAATATGTAATTTCGTTCACTAATATGCACAACTCCATACACTTTTCGATGGTTTTATAATTAAATTGGCACAAAAATCGCTATTATAGCGCTCTCTTCTAGGGGAATATTTTCCAAATTCAAGAGTCCTTGTTGGTCATAGCCAAAATCATACAAAAAAATGTGGTTCAATTCTAAGCATTATTCATACAGTATTCGATGATGCAGTAGGGACACACGGACAGATATTTTGTATAAAGATGTTTTTTGGAATCTCTGACCCCCAATATGTGTCGAAAACCGGAAGTCGAAAAAAATTCTAATACAGTACTTTCTTAGATTGAATACAGAAGAAAGTCATCATTCAATCTACTGTCAGAGTCTGTTTAAAATCCATTCTGTAGTTTTAGCGCAATGTTAGTACGAACAGATAGAGTGAAATTGTATCTTATGTAATAGTATGAAAATAAAATATTATAAATTTCTTTTAACATATTATATTGCGCCAGTAATCTTAATATACTTTCATTTCATTCGTCGGTAAAACTCATCCAATATTATTATACGGCTTATAATTCGTTCCTATCTCTTAATGTTGCTGATTTTCTCATGTTTATTTACCGAGGCGCAGAAAATCCATGGATATGCATAATGCCAAGTAAGTATAGCAATGTATAAGAATAGTAATGTTGTCGCTAATGAGAAAGCAAAGCCTTTAGAACTACATTATATTTCGTTATGAATACAGGCATTGTGCAACTAAATAATAACGTATTATTGAATAGAAGAGCTTTCTATTTTCCTTTTTATTTCTATTCAAAGTCCAGAAAATTTTGAAATACTAATGATTAGCTATGGAAATTACTTAAAGTTTATAAACGATCATTCATTTGTTGGCCCATTATAAATTTATTCGGTTAATATTCAACAAAAATATAAATGGAAATTCTTTAATAACAATATTTCGATATAATTGGAATTTAGAATTTGATGATAGCATAATATCAAAGAAATATTTTTGCGGAAACTCTTGTATCGAAAATTTTTATGAATTTCAGTTTTTTTAAACATCAATTTTGGGAAGAACTTGTTTAATACAATACTAATGCAAACCTTGGTTAAAACCTTAAATACTTTCTGTACGTAAATTATACTGTAAAAAGTGTCACATAATTAAATGTAAAAAGCTTTTTTATATGTATGCATGACATTCAAAGGAGATTGGATCTGTTCAGGAAATATGTAGTTTTGCGGTAATTGTCCGCAGCTAACACATTTCTTCTCTTTTCAGTAATAAAATTATACTCAAATTTTGTATATTTGCATTGAAAAAAAATGACAAAATTAAGAACATTTAAAATTGTTTGTAATGTTTACAGTTGCTGTATTAGAAAGTGTAATTTTATTTATTAAAATAGCATACCATAGCAAATTGCATCTCCTTGTATATTTGTTTCTGACAATAAGTATGTAACATTATGAAAAAATAGGCAAGTTCGAAATCGTACGTCAAACGAGTCAAATGACTTGCGTTCGTACAATAACTAGTTTTATAAATATTCAGATGTTGGTGCGATTGCTGTTGCATTATTATGTAAAATGCAAGAATATATAATGTATTACAATTATATATGTTAAAATCAGTAATAAGAAAATAATATGACTGTATCATCTTAAATAGAACGTAATCAACATGACAACCTAGAATCATTACCTATGATGGGATATCATTGAATTAATTACTTATGATAGGATTTAATAGAATGCAGAATTTTTTTTAATTTCATTAGTATCTTTTAGAATTTGATTCGATCTTCACAAATTTGAAATGACTAAACAAAATTCTACAGTGTGTGTCAATAGTTTAAGCACAATACCAATTTTGAAATAAAACATTAAATATTCACCTCATTTCAATATATGTCTTGTATATGTTAATAATAGCAACTTTAACACCATATTCAATAAAATTATCTTTAAAATTTTATTTCAAACCATGTAGTTTATGAATAGAACAAAAATATCCGTGTCAAAAGTTTAAGTACAAAATCGGATTTATGCAAATTTTACGAACTGATGTAAGCGGTTGCACACGCAAAAGATTTCTGACTATATAAGAGGCAGTCAGTTGTTGTTTTGGGTTACAAATTTTGTTAGTACAAAATGCTTAAGTTGAAGGAATTTTCAGAGAAGGAGGTGATAAATAACTGGAGTATGAGAGCAAAACATATGTCCCTTTCTGAAATTGCAAGTGCATTAAAAAAATCTAAAAGAGGTATTCATCAAGTTTTGGCTCGTAATAATGATTTTAAAAAAAAATCTGTTCAGGAAGGCACCGAGTGATTACTTTCCTCGAAGACTGTTGCATCAGAAACCTTGGCTTCAATTGGGAATTACTGATAATTACAAAAAACTGTTCATAAAAGGACTTTGGAATCTAAATACATCAAAAACCGAACAATGGTAAACCGTACATCAAAAACCGCTCGGTTACCATGCCTGAAACGACACCATAAAAAAGCTAGATTACAGTGGGCCAAAAAAGACATGTCATTTGGTGATAAGTGGAAGATTGACATATACAGTGATTAAAAAAATGGAGCCTCGATGGAACTGATGGGTATGAGTGCTATTGGCATAATCTCCGCAAAGAACCTAGGAGTACATTTAGCCGACAACATGATGGCAATTGTGGAATGGTATGGGGAACTATTTATTTCAATGGTCTAGCATTCATCATTGGTCGTGAAAACTCTGAAATCTATCAACAGACATTTGCCATTCATTTTTCACTGTTGCCAAGTTTTTTTTTTTTTTTTGGGGGGGGGGGGAGGTCAAGTTCTCGGTCAAGTTCGTTAATGGGCAAAATCGGACCAAGGGGATGGAAACAGGGAGGGGTTTTGTGAAAACCGAAAAACCCCATAACTTCTTAAATTTTGTACATATCGAATCAGTTTAGAGTTTTTCTTACTTCTAAAAATATGGCAAAAAATTTATGTATCACATATTTTTGATAAAGTTAAAAATGGGCTCAAGGGGCGCAAAAATAGGGTTTTTGGGAGAAAAAAATTCATAACTTCGTCAATTCTCAAGATATCAAATCCAATTAATTTTATCATGAATCTATTTAACATTATCTAGAACTTTTATATTCACAAGTTTTTGATAGGACCAATTCGTACCGCAAAAAAAATTAAAAACGAAAACAAAAAAGGGCATTCGAAGAAGAAAAAAATCCATAACTCCGTCAACTCAAAAGATATAAAATCCCCATGAATTTATCATATATATTCTTAATATTGTCTACAACATCTACATAAACAAGTTTTGGATAGGACCCATTCTTACAGCAAAAACAACTTAAAAATACATAGCGGTTGAAGAAAAAAATCATCTTAGTAAGGGTGTATTCAAATCCGAACTGCTTGTTTTCTGACTCATTTTACAATTCATTTTTACTCTCAAAGGCTTCCAATTGCTATTTTTTCTTACTCAGAAACTATATAATCTACCGTAATGGTCAATTTTTTTTTTATAGAGGCAGAATATATTTTAAGACATGCTGTCAAAGTGGGCCTTTTGAACCGAATTTCCCGAAGCCGATTGTGGTAGAAAAATCATCATATTAAGGTAGTATTCAAATCCTAACTGCTTATTTTCTGACTCATTTTTAAATTCATTTTTGCTCTCAAACGCATACAAATGGTAGATTCGCTTATTCAGAAACTATATAATCAGTGGCGTGGCGTGAAAATTTTCGGTGGTCATCGCAATTATTTAAGTTTGTGGTGAAAAATTATTAACTCTAAAATTCAATTGTTGAATGTTCAAAAGAGAAACTTTAAATCTTACCTTCACTTATACATGAACTCCAAATGTTCTGCTAAAACTGGATCGTAGAGTTTTAAAAGCTTATTAAGAGTTTTAAAATATAGCTTGGTCATCGCCGCATCCAGGGATGACCGGACGCCACGCCACTGTATATAATGTACCGTAATGATCGATTTTTTGACAGAGGCAGAATATATTTCAAAAAAGTCCTTCCGGCCAGTGCCGGGAGGAAGAGGTAGCTTTCATAATCCTTATTTAAAAAAGCCAACTTATATCATGCAAACACACGAAGCTCAATTTAGTAGAAACCGAATATAGGAGATTCAATACTAATTTTTATCAATATAATGAATGAGAATTTCGCGAAATTAGTCAGCTTTATCTAAGCTGCTCTTCTTTAAAGTAACATATATTTGGCTGCCAAATTCGGCAATTTCTTAAAGTGCCTGTCATTTTAAGACAACATGGTGGATGAGGCTAAGCAGTGAACTTGGCCGAGACCTTAGTAATTGCTGTGCACATGCTTACTCACATCGGAATCGGTTAATATATAGGAGTGCTGTCGCATGCAAAAAATCAGATTTTTCAAAATGTCACCCACAATAGAAATTGAAACTGCTATATCTGAGCCATTTTTTAAGGTAAAGACAAACAAAAAATGCTCCTGAATCCTTCTATCAAGATCAAATACTTAAGAAAGAAACTTTTTTCAATTTCTAATTTTTTTGCACCTCACTTTAAATATATATATATATTTTAATTTAATGGCCGCCATTTTGAAACAAGATGGCTGATGAATCTGGCCAGCGAACTTGGTCGAGGTGTTGATGTATACTAGGGGGGGGCGAAAGAAACTTTTTTTTTAATTTCGATGATGGGTAGTGCGGAAAAGTGGCCACTAGAAGCACCAAGTTCACACAAAAAATTTGAGATTTTTAGGACAATTCCTATATTTGCCGCTTTTGGCTTGAAGTTTTTCTAAAAGGATGATTTTTGAACTTTTTAGCAAAAATTTTAAAAATGTTAAATTAAACTTATTTTAATCGTATTTACTTGAAAAGGCATATTTAATGTTCCAAATGTATAAATAAGCTCTGATAATGTATTATTTAATTGCTATGTGTATTTTAAATTAGACGATTTTTATAGCCTTTTCGCGTTTAAGTGAGCAAAAGTTGCATGTATTGTTTGAATCTTTCAACTGTTTCTCTCTTTTGTCTTGTTTATGTCCCTTGCTCTTCCTTATTTTTTTCGATGCTTTAAGGGTCATATATTTGAGTGACGGAAAGCAGTATCCCTCAGAAACAGATCTGGAAGGAGAGAAGAAGGTGAGGCGAGAACTTAAGCGAATGCAGTGACTGATCGCGATGTTGGGGGAGTGAAGGAGGAAATACAAGAGGGGAGAAAGTGCGATAAGCGATAAGGGATGCTTATAATTTTCAGTGCTTAGTTTCCCTGAGACATGGCGGACGGTGTGTGAGACAGGAAGATGCGTTTAGGAGTGTTTGGCTTTGAAGGGCCTGGTTCAGATTCAGTCGAACTGCTTGCTTGAAATCTCCCACTACTTGAATCTTCCAACAATACACTGTAAAAAAAACGGACTAAAAAACGGAAATACTACTGGCAATCTAGACGCCAGTACTATTTCCGTTTTTTACGGGAATTTTTACCCATAAATTACAGAACATTTTCCGTTTTTCTGATTAAAAACGGAAATTTTTCTGTAATTTATGAGTAAAAATTCCCGTAAAAAAACGGAAATAGTACTGGCGTCTAGATTGCCAGTAGTATTTCCGTTTTTTAGTCCGTTTTTTTTTACAGTGTATAACTGTCTTCCATCTGGATCTAACTCCACTCGTTGAAGGCTTTGTCGCAGAACCACTATTCCTCGTTGAAATTGTATCCCTTTTCATTTTCCGCGATATTTTCTTTGCAAGAGTTTTGCTTCTTTTTAAATCAATATTTCCGATATTTAAATCAATATTTAAATCAATTTTTCGAACAGTTCTTTGATCCTTCAAGAAGTTCACCTCCCGATGGGGAACTTTACGTCTGATGTCGCAGCTACAATTGTTCAGGCCTCTACACTTACAAGCTGCAATGTCAAAGAGCAAGGTTTCCGCATTTCGTACGAAATCCTCACGGATCGCCTTGCCTTTAACGCCCTTATGATTACAAGATTTCTCCAATGATCTACACTCATTCTAATAGTTTTTAATCTTTCCGTTAATTGTTCGTTGGGAAACCACTGGTATGAAAGATTTTATTGAGATTTCGGAAACTTTTTCACCTTCCATTATAATAATATCATCCACTGGTTGAAGATAAATATCTCGATTTTCTTCTATATCGCTTCAGAACCAATAGTAGTGGCGCATGATGTCAGCATTAGTTGGCAATTGCAAATCTTTCAATTTGCACGGTGCCCCAAAATGGCTACTTTTCACGCTATCACATGTCTTTACATGATCATGAGCTTTCACACTAGCCATTTCTGAACTCGTCGTAATAAAACGCACAAAACATAGTAGGCACGTTAAACCATCGAAAAAGCAATGTATTGCAGGAGAAAAAGGTTTTACTTTTACACTGAACAAATGTCACAGGGAAACCGAGCACTGAAAAATAATATGCACCCCTTATCGCACTTTCTCCCCTCTTGTATTTCCTCCTTCACTCCCCCAACATCGCGATGAGTCACTGCATTCACTTACGTTCTCGCCGCACCCCCTTCTCTCCTTCCACATCTGTTTCTGAGTGATTCTGCTGTCCGTCACCCAAATATATGACCCTTAAAGCATCGAAAAAAATAAGAAAGAGCAAGGGACATAAACAAGACAAAAGAGAGAAACCGTTGAAAGATTCAAACAATGCATGCAAATTTTGCTCATTTAAACGCGAAAAGGCTATAAAAATCGTCTAATTTAAAATACACATAGCAATTAAATAATACATTATCAGAGCTTATTTATACATTTGGAACAATAAATATGCCTTTTCAAGTAAATACGGTTAAAATAAGTTTAATTTAGCATTTTTAAAATTTTTGCTATAAAAGTTCAAAAATCAGCATTTTAGCAAAACTTCAAGCCAAAAGCGGCAAATATAAGAATTGTCCTAAAAATCTCAAATTTTTTGTGTGAGCTTGGTGCCACTAGTGGCCACTTTTCCGCACTACCCATCATCGAAAATCAAAAAAAAGTTTTTTTCGGCCCACCCTAATGTATACTATCCACATGCCTTCTTACATCGAAATAGGTGAATACGTGTGCTATCGCGTGACAAATACAAGATCGTTTCACAATGTTAGACATGCTAGAAATTCAAAGTGCTATAAATCAACCATTTTTTAAGATATCAACAAAAGAACAAATTTTCAGAAACAAAAACTGTTCCGGAATCTTTGTATCAAGGCCAAACACATAAAAAAAATCTTTTTCATTTTCCAATTTTTTAATACCTCATTTTGAATTTTAAATTTAATTTTTTTTAAATAGCAACCCTTTTGAAACAAGATGGCGAATGAAGTTGGCCAACGAACTCGGTCGAGACATTGGTATGTACTATGTACAGACCAAGTTACATCTAAATAGGTTCATAAATACGCCTATTATCGCGTGACAAAAATCAGGTCGTTTTAAAATGTCAGCCACAAGAGAAATTCAAAATGCTATTACTCAGCCATTTTTTTTAGATATAGACGAAAGAAAAACTGTTCCGGAATCTTTGTATTAAGGTCAAACACATACAAAAAAAATCTTTTTCATTTTCCAATTTTTTGGTATCTCATTTAATTTTTTTTATTTTTTTTAAATGGCCGCCATTTTGAAACAAGATGGTGGATGAAGCTGGCCAACGAACTCGGTCGAGATATTTGTATGTACTATGTACACACCAAGATACATCCAAGTCGGTTCATAAATACGCCTGTTATTACGTGAGAAAAATCAGGACGTTTCAAAATGTCAGCCACGCTAGAAATTCAAAATGCTATAACTCAGCCATTTTTTAAGATATAGACGAAACAAAAACTGCTCCCGAATCTTTTTATCAAGGTAAAACACATAAGAAGAAAATATTTTTTTCAATTTTCAATTTTTGGTACCACATTTCAAATTTAAATTTTTCTTAAAAATTTAAATGGCCGCCATTTTTAAATAAGATGGCGGGTGAAGCTGGCCAACGAACCCGGTCGAGACATTGGTATGTACTATGTATAAACGAAGTTACATCCAAATCGGTTCATAAATACGCCTTTTATCGCGTGACAAAGTTCAGGACGTTTCAAAATGTCAGCCACGCTAGAAATTCAAAATGCTATAACTCAGCCATTTATTAAGATATAGACAAAACAAAAACTGCTCCGAAATCTTTGTATAAAGGTCAAATACATAAGAAAAAAATATTTTTCCATTTTCAATTTTTTGGTACCACATTTCAAATTTTAAATTTTTAAAAAAAATTTAAATGGCCGCCATTTTGAAACAAAATGGCGGATGAAGCTGGCCAACGAGCTCGGTCGAGAGATTGGTATGTACTATGTACACACCGAATTACATCCAAATCGGTTCATAAATACGCCTTTTATCGCGTGACAAAATTCAGGACGTTTCAAAATGTCAGCCACGCTAGAAATTCAAAATGCTATAACTCAGCCATTTTTTAAGATATAGACGAAACAAAAACTGCTCCGGAATCTTTGTATAAATGTCAAATACATAAGAAAAAAATATTTTTCCATTTTTAATTTTTTGGTACCACATTTCAAGTTTTAAATCTTTTTAAAAATTTTAAATGGCCGCCATTTTGAAACAAAACGGCGGATGAAGCTGGCCAACGAACTCGGTCGAGACATTGGTATGTACTATGTACATACCGAATTACATCTAAATCGGTTCATAATTACGGGAGTTACAGTGTGACATAGGTCAGATATATATATATATATATATATATATATATATATATATATATATTGATATATATATATATATATATATATATATATATATCAACTTTTGAACGGAGGGTGGTTTCGGGGTCTGGGGGTCATGATCGATGAAAATATACCAAAATTTTTTGAAATCGCTTTCCTCCGAACGGCTGCAATAGGTAGCTTTTTTGTAAAGAAAGCTACCTAAAATGATGTCAAAGTGGGCCTTTTGAACGGAATTTCCCGAAGCGATTTTGTTAGAAACGAAAAATATTGTCTTACTGAGAATTAATTGTTTATATATCAATTTTTAATTAATTGAACGGAAATTAAGAACACAGGTCGCTTATAAATCTCTTGAAAAATCACGTCAACAAGTTTCATGTTTTTCCTATTAAATATGAATCTGGAGTTATGCCAGAAAATTTCGAGTTGTTGAGCATGGAAAATTATTTTTTTTTAATACATCCCTAACATGATTCTGATAAAACCAGTTATTATATAAAAATAAAATAAAAATTCGTCAAAAGCGGCCAGATAAAAAAGTGGGTTTATCTCTAATCATGATTTGATTTTTGTTTGTGAAAATAGTATACTTAACTGCGAAATCTACCTCCGCCTATAGGCCGGGCCGGCAGGGATTTTTTAAAACTGCAATTCGTATGTCATGTCAAAATGAAAGTAACTCTAAGTAAATAATAATATTTTATTTTGATATCTTATGTTGTGCTTAAACTTTTGGTACGCACTGTACAAAGATTATATATATTAAATTTCAAACTATACATTTGGGTAGTTTTTGCGTTGTTATATGCGGACGGATGGACAGACAGACGGATGGACCAGACGACGACTATAGGTGCTATATACTTATATATTTACGAAAACTTGTAAAATGTCAAAGCAAAAAAGAAACTTCGTTCATTCTTCATGGGTTATGATGCACAAACCAACTTTACTTTCATATAAAATTCGCTACCGTATATTTAAAACAGGTATACAAATCCAGTTAAAAGTACTTTAAGGTACTCTATGTTTTATTTATCCCAGTATTTGTATTAAATTATACCAAAAATTTGACAAATATATTCGAACAAAGAAAAAAAAAGTATTAAAGATTTATCGTAAAATGTGACACACTTTACATGTCTAATATTTAATGTACATAAATTATGAAACATACATTTATTCAACATGTAGTATCATACATTTATCAATTTATATTATTCAACAAGTTTTTAACGCACATTTATTTAATATGTATTATCACACATTTATCATACATATATTATGCAACAAGGTATTCAACAGGTATTACACATTTATAACATACAGTCGTGGGGAAAAAAAAGGAAACACTCCCTACTAACTCCTCAACAAGTTACTGGAGAAGAAAGTTACTCATACCGAGCGATTGGAAATAAAGTCTACTTTTAAGTGATGTGTATAAAATTTGCGTAGGTGACCATCTACATATTAAAACAAGCTATAACTTTGATTTTTTTAATAGTAGTACACAATTCTGACAGCATAAATGAACTCTACACCCTTCAATTAGCCTAAAAACAAATTTTTCTATAATTCGTACTATAAGTTTCCGAGAAATTAATTATTTTAAAACGAGCGTATTTTAAAGGCTGTATCCAAATTGAAGTTCGGTACTCGATTGTTCACCGGGAGAGCCCCCTTTTTGATCAAGGCACCTTAAGCGTCACTCAAGCAGTCATTCAGAACTGCTAGATTACAGGATAGCAGAAGAAATTTCAATATATCTAGTCACTTCTATCATAGACGGCCCCTTAAACCATCATTTTGCCGTTTTGTAAGCATCATTTGAAAACTACTTGGAAGAAAATTGTCAAATTTTGGATTTCCATAAAGCAGGACTTAATAAATTTAAATCCATCAAAAAAATTGTAGGTTGCAATTCATATATTTTTCGAATATGTATTTCATAATTCCTAATTCATATCATAAAATTATGAAAATTGCAAATTCAACGCATTTGTGTTTGGGTATATTAGTATTATTGCTACAAAAAAATTAGCACATTAGGATCATAGTTTCAGGAGATATAAATAAAAATATAAAAATGTAATTTAACATTAGAAGCACTAAATGTTGAATGTTTATAATTCAAAAACTTATCATTCAAATGACTTGAAATTTGGTGTCTAGGCATAGTTTGAACCGAAGATTTGAAATATCTCGTTACTATTGGGTATTGTAACTGAAAACAAACAGAAGTTGAGATTCCTTTTAATATATATGTGGCTCCCTAAGCAAATTTTATATATATCATTAAAAGTAGACTTTATTTCCAATCGTTCGGTGCCAGTAACTTTCGTCTGCGATAACATTTATGGAATTAATCATACAAGTGACGCTAAGGAATATAGTGGTTCCAAATGGTTTTTGTCCTTTGTTATGTGTAACGTAATTTCATTTTCAAGTTATCTATTGCAAAAATTCGCCTATCAACTTCCCAATAAAAACGTAACGAGAGCTGGATATGTTATTTTTTCAGCTAATTACATTTCTTTCTCTACTGTCAATACCTAAGTAAAAAAAAGATTATATCTAAAAAATAAATAATTCCATAAATATATATATATATATATAATATATTAATATAATTGCGTGGTTCCGAAAGCTTTATCTAATTTTATAGTATGATACTTTATTCCCTCCTTTCCCTTCAAAAAATCATTTGAATCAATTTAAGGAATTTAGTGAGTAATTAACATCTACGTTGTATGATCTTTACTCTGTTACGGCAATTTAAAATTTTATATAATCACATTTTTAAAAACTACAATTAGTACAAATTAAAACATTTTTAAAAAATGGAGCAATCTTAAACAAAAAGAGACACTTAACATTACGGTAAGTAATACCTTGAGTGCTTTTTCGTACATATAGGCATATACCAGCGGGAAAGATCGAGCTACGCTTGGTTAAAATTAGCGTTTTGTTCAACACGATATAACCTTAAATTCTCTCAGTAGTGTTGCTATAAAACAGTTTATTTTATAACTGTATAGAACATTCTTTCATATTCTGATATCCAATTCTTTCGTAAAATTTCGGCATTTTTTTTTCCATTTGGCGCCAAGCATGTGTTGAGAAAGTATTGTGATTAATTCAATCATGTTTTCGAGAACATTCTATGGTCTCTGATTGGTTGAATAACGCACCAAATTCCTATTGGGAATTTCTAGAAAATTTTTTTAGATTCTGAAACCCAAAGTTTTCGCCAAATGTTGCCAAATTCGATGATATTTTTGCATTTGACGCACAGCATCTGTCTTCGCTTTGGTATTTTTGAAAGTTGATTTTCCCGCCAAATTAGTCAAATACTTTACCAAATATCGCCGGATTTGTCGAACTGTTGCCAACTTTGCGACTACTTTTTCTGCCAATTAACTGTTGAACAACTTATGAGGTGACTAATGGTATATATAAAATGACTAAAGGTATATATAAATATTATACATACATACATAAATCTAATACAATAAACCCAACTCTAGAGAAAAATTAGCGAGTGAGGGATCGAACTTGGAACCATAGCGTAATAGGCTTTTGCTCTAACCACTCAGCCACTCCGGCCGATACCTGTGTCTGCAATTTTTCACTAATAAATCATGTTGGAAAAGTTACCAGCCATCAATCAGACTGTCCGGGATGACGAGGATGACGGGGATGAAGGAGACGACGGGGACGAAGGGTTATACCTTTAACAGTTGAATGCAGGCGTTATTTATGAGTGTATCTGAGTTTTAATAGATATTGTAGCATGTGTGTTTAATTAATGACTGTTTGAACCTTCATTCCCATTCAAATGTATTAACTATAGTGACCCCAGAATGAAATTTTACTTGGATTTCCTGGAATATGTGACCTAGCCCAATGGTCTTCCCGTACCCAGAAACGGTAGTATGCAAAATTTTCTCAAAATCGTTAGAGAGGTCTTTAAGATAAAATTTGCATACACACACAGACACGTACAAAATTCACTTATATTATAATGCAGGATATATTTTAATTTCAATGCCGCTAAACTACTTTTTGAGACATAATTTCTGTTCTTCAGCGAAATATACATAAGGCGCTCAACTGTTAATATTATCATTTTAAAATTGATTCTATTAAAAGACAATGAAACTCAAAATGCATTATTTACTGTGTAACATTTTGGTTGCCGTAAGACATATTTCCCATTAAACAGAATTTATTCTTTTAATAGAATTTAAGCAAGTGGAACCCAAATGTGATATTGCGACATTCTGTTATAGTATTTTCAAAGAAAATCTCGTTCATTTTCTAATAAGTATTAAAACTTTATTTCAATTATTATTTAATGCTCTTGATATTTTAATATTTTGTAAGTAGTTGAATGTAGCAATTATTGTATTTACATTAATTTTATCATTTCATGGTAATGTCTTAAGCACAGTAGTGTGTAATTTTAATTTTTCATACAGACATTTAAAAATTTAAAAATGAAATTATATCTTTGGCTTTAAATATTATGTACTTGGGCAAAAGAAATATATATATATATATCAATTGAATTGTACAGTAAATGATGATTAAATTATACGACTGTATCCAAAATACAGTCAGTAATTTATGTAAAACTAAAATAAGACTCTTTAGAATTTACCTACAGACTTTTAACTATTTTCTTATGTAAGAGCTAAGTCTAGTGTCTAAGTATCTAAAGTGTCTAGTGTCTAAAGTGTCTAAGCACTTTTTATTGAATGTACATCTGGAAAATAGTAGTTATTTACACAATAAAAATGCGTTTGTATTTTTTAGGACTTTGTAAATTCGTCAATAATTGCAGTTTCACAGGTTGGACACTTTTCATAAAATACTACTTAGTTAATTAAAATAATCTAATAAGTTTTCAAAATCGCAGCGCTAGGCTAAATGGAAATGGGATCATCAGTTTTATGAATAAAAATTACCAATGTCACGTCTTACTATATTTTATATACATTAAAATGCATAATGCGTGTACCGAGAATATCTGTAATTGATTCATTAAGAACTATATATATTTTTTCAGTACCCTAACGAAGATATATATGTTTAGATTCAATTGTATCTTAATAGTAGTTATGAGATAAAATTTTACAATGCCATATATTAAGTAGTAAATGTTTTGGCTTAGATGCTGTATATTCCCGCGGCCGCGTATGTTTTGAGATTTCTTGACGATTTTTTGTTGGCGATGTTGTTATGTTTGTTTTGTTGTTGTTATTATTTGCATTTTATTTTCGTTAAACCTAACATACGCATAAATCGCTGCTTGGCGACATTTACTACTTGGCGGAAAAGGGGTTTACACGCCAAGAAAAATCCAAGATGGCGGTCACGGGAATGTATGACACCTGTTGCAAAGTTTTATAACATATATATACTTTCTGGAACGGTTTTAAAATTCAACAGAAAATAAACAGTGAAAGCTTTTAATGTTATTCTCTCAGGTGAGTAATGTTGAAGGAAAAAATTCTTTTAGTAATGCCTGATTTTAATTCCAGACATCACCAATAGAGGGCATAGAACTCTATCAAACTGTAAGGAAGATCAGAAGAACATTGCAGTTTCATAAAGCAAATCATTTTTTTTTTGTTCTTTCAAAAGATAAACAGAATGAAAAGTTAAAACAGTGTGAATATTAATCCAATTTGTTATAAAGATTGAGATTTATAACAATTTCAAATAGCATTGCACCATCTATCGAAATATTTAAAAGTAGAACATCGAATCGTAATAAATAAATAATTATTTAAATAAAATACTGGTTTTACACCTGTCTAAAAAATAACCTTACTGATGATGAGGCATGTGGCGGGACTTAACGTTATCCCATGGAGCTCAAACTTTGATAACGTCATTTTTATACATGTTGGCAATTTTTTAGAGATTCCCAAAGAACATACAATAAAAAGTAATTAACCCCTTTGTACCATTTTACACTTATAAAACACTGTGCTGTAGACGATTGTCAGTACCATTTACAAGAAAAAAAATGCACGAATACGCAGGGATACCAGTGGAGACTTAAAAAAAAAAAAAATTCTATTCGTACAACTTTTTTTCCAAATAAAAGTGTTTCCCGCACACTTCTACAATAATTTCAAGAGAAAACTACCATAAAGGAAATTTATTAAAAATAGTGAAACGAATAGTAATAAAAGAATTAACAGTGGTAGCCAAGTGTCCAATGATGTTTCTGAGATACATTGTCCATTAAAACAAGTGCCGTCGAGAGGTCGACGAGTCACAAAGCTACTTATAAGAAAATTACGAAACTACGTGGCACTAAACGAACTGTCAAAGAAAATCTTATTATAAAAATGTAAAAATAATTATTTGTAGTTCATAAAATGGTATCGTAATTGGATATCCTAATGGAGCTTGTTAAGGTGCTATTTATAAACCATATAAGAAGGTAACAGATGTAAATTCCAACTGGGCGAAAAATGTCCGGACCAGGATTCGAACCAGGGCTTAGCTGAAGCCACCAATTCTCTACCATCTGAGCTATCCCGGACGAATCTGATAGAAATTTTTCACACGGTTAACCTTATTGATTATAGCATCTGGTCTGAAATCTGGTTCAGCTCAACAGAAAAAATCGCATGTAATGGAACTCCGGAAATCGCTGGATACATAATTGCTCTAGATTAATTTTAACACAATTATTCTAATTGGTAAATAAATCATAACAGGTGTTAATTTCCAACCTATCGAAAAATGTCCGGACTAGGATTCAAACCAGTGATCTCTTGGCTGAAGCCGCGATTACCTGAGATTTATTCTGTTTGGCTGAACCACATTTCAGACCTGCTTCTATAATGAATAAGGTTAACTGTGTGAAAAATACTAGATTCATCCTGGATACCTTAGATGGTAGAGTATTGGCGGCTTCAGGCAAATGATCCCTGGTTCGAATCGTGGTCCGGACATTTTTCGCCCAGTTGGAAATTTACATCTTTTATGATTTATTTAAACGTTAGAATAATTGTGTTAAAATTAATCTAGTATATAAGAAGGTTTTCATTAAATAAAAATAATATCACGACTATTTTAATCCATTATCTATAGTCAATTTAAAACTTTAAATCCTTCTAATATATCTGAAAATATTCGGAAATATAATAAAATATAACGATCCAGAAAATATATGCATAATTAAGCTTAATTCGAGAAACTACCATATTCATAGAAACACAATATATACGATACAACTTCTAATGACAGTCTAATAAATAATTAAAATTATGCGTCTTTTGAAACATGAACTTTCCCAAAACATCCGAAAATTCATTTAGAATATCTGCTTCAAAACGGTTATCTTATAATCTAAAATCATTAATTAACGTTTCGCTAAAGAGTTACCTGCGTTTAAATTTTTGATAACTACTGCTGCATAAAATTTCTGCAGTAAACATTATATATCGAACTTCATTATTCATTAAATTTTGGAAATTTGTAAAAACCGCATTTGAAAAACAGTTTTGAATGACGCGTTTGCATTTAATAATTATTTTATTCCAATGATGTATGAAAATTTGAAAAACGTAGTTCGTAAGTTTATTGATTTATTTATAATAAAAATATTCCAAATTTTTCTATAATCTTAAATTTCGATTTCAAGAATTTTAATTAGATAAATCATAATATTGCTAAATATTGAATGCTCTGTGATATTTTAAAACTTTAGTTAAATAATATTACATATTTATTTTAATTATAATGGAGGATTTGAAGATTATTATTTAAAAGATTAATTTACATATGACATACTATGCAATAATATATTTAATTAGAGGGTCAAACGGAAATTTGATAGTAACAATTTTTTTTTCTGAATTATTTGTTTTTGTATACCTTGAAGTCCTGTCCGCAACTGTGTATCAACACATTTTAAATCGTGTTTTTTAAAGGACTGTCTTTTTTCTTGTTTGATCCACGGTTTCCAAACGAGGTTACCAAGGTTATCACTGAGTCAGGGGCTCATCTTCTTCCTTATTCAGTTCTCAATGTCGGGTCGCTACTTTGTATAACATTATATTTATTATTTTTTGTCTGTTTATTGTCATTTTACAAATTTTGTTATTGTCACATTTAGTTGCATATTGTATAAACCTCTCTGTAGTGCTTATCGGTGGTCTCAACATTTGCTGAATTTTGCATTTTGAATTTTTTAAGACCTCAATAAAGAAGGCTGGGAGAGACATCTATGCTCCACAGGCTGAGCAGTCTCTCTCGGGTAGTAAAAGTAAAACGATATTTATAGTACATCATTTCAATCTATCATATAGTTCTATCACCTCAAATTTCACCAAGATGGATTAGAATTGTTAACCCTTCAGTTGAATTATTTTAAAATAATAAAAATAATGTGTTTAACATAAATTCTTTGAGTAATATCATATAATATTGTCTGTTGATTTCTATTTTTTTAAATATTACAATTAAATTTTTGTAGTGAATACCAGCTTAGTGGCCATTGCGTTGCGTTACCAAAGCTACAGGTTTACAGTTTGATTTCGGACTGCGGACTGGGTAAGGTTAATTCAACCTTTTATTCCTTGAGGTCGACAAAATGAGTACGGAGCTGGCTTGGGAAATAAAGACTGAGGGTCCCGCGTTAGTTTAGCCATCTGACTGAGTCATATGCTGAATAGCAACTGTGGTCTTTTGTTGAAGATATCAGTGCCGGGCGCTGTTGAACAAGATGCTTAATTGATTTAACTACGCTGGTTTAGTTCTTTTAATTTCTGGAATTGGGGCATATCACGTTTCATTTATTTGAAATATGTAAAAAAAATAAAAGTTTTGATTATGAATATTGAAAAAAAAACAGAATTAATGCTATGTTATCTTGGAATACAGATATTTGTTTTATTATTCTTTTAATCCTTTAGTGAAGATTTTTTTATTTTGTTCTTAAAACCTTATATTTGAGTCTTTGTTTGTTAATTATCCACTAGAAAAAAGTGAAAAAAGTTATTTATTTGCCTGTTGGACGTAATATCATAATGTCATTTCTGAGTTACACGATTAAAATAGCACAAAAATTATAATTTTAAACTTTATACTTAATTTAAAGTTTTTACACTGCACAACAACAACTGTCCAATGCTATATTAGTTTTTATAATGATTTTAATAATTTGCATAATTAATAATTACTACTTTATAAAGATACAGAAAAAACGCCAGTCAAGCACATAATAACATATAAACAAAAGATATCATAACCTCCCCTGACAACAAATCAGTACCTAAATAGACTTCATTATGTTAATTGCATGTTATCACACGTAAGTGACACATAATAGTTCATCAAAACACCAATAGAAAGCGCCAAATGGTAAAAAAGATAATATAACACCTGAGTTACACTATGCATTTAAGGGTGAATGAGACTAGAAATCTGTTAACAAAAAATAGCTTAAGTTTTATCTGGGCTTGAAGAAAAATGATTTTTTCGTTAAATTTCGGATAATTCTGAAATATTAAGTAAAGGAAGTATACCTGCCAGTATATTAACAATAAAATATATTTTCTGAAAAATATACTATAACTACCCGTAAGGCATGGTGACGCCACGGCGACGTCGTTGTGAAGTCACACTGTGATTTTGTGACCGTCGATGTGACGTCACGTGACGTGGATGTGACGTCACAGTGACTAGAATGTGAGGTCGTTATGGCCGTTTTAGAGGTCGTTTGTGACGTCACATTGTGACCACTCTGTGAAGTCACGGTGTGACTAATTTGTGAAAAGTGTGTCATTTGTGACTATTTTGGCATTAACTTTGTGACGAACCTGTGACGAAAGTGACAATGTTTTGAAGTCACACTGTGACCAATTTGTGAAATAAATGTCATTTGTGACGAACTTGTCATAAACTCTGTGATGATTTCAAATGAAAATCAAATTTCAAATTAATTGCTTAAAAGGCGCAAAGGCGAACTAGTGAAAAAGATACCATGCTGGAACTCGAACCCGGGCTATCAGTATAGCGCACTTACGTTCTACCAACTAAACCACATGGAACGATACCCAGCCTGGAAAATTTCTCACTATTACATGTTGGCAAGGCTACAAACGCAGCACAAGATGCAATATTTATCGTCAGTTACCGACATGGCGCAAGCACGAAACTTAATTAAATCCAGCATCGATTGAAACTATATTAATACTTGGAAATTTTTTCAGAGAGAACCATTCGCCTTGCATACAATATTTCAAATGAAAATCAAATTTCAAATTAATAGCTTAAAAGGCAATTTTAATTTGAAATTTGATTTTCATTTGAAATACTGTATGCAAGGCGAGTGTTTCTCTCTGGAAAAATTTCCAAGTATTAATATAGATTTAATCGATGCTGGTTTAATTAAGTTTCGTGTTTGCCCCATGACGGTGGCTCACGATAAATATTCCATCTTGTGCGGCGTTTGTAGCTTTGCCAACATGTAATAAGGAGAAAATTTCCAGGCTGGGTATCGTTCCATGTGGTTTAGTCGGTAGAATGTCAGTGCGCTATACTGATGACCCGGGATCGAGACCCGGCGTGGATATTTTTCACTATGTTGGCCTTTGCGCCTTTTAAGCAATTTATTTGAAATTTGATTTTCATTTGAAATATTGTATGCAAGGCGAATGTTTCTCTCTGGAAAAATGTCCAAGTATTAATACTGTGATGATTCTTGTCATAAAAACTACGATAATTTTAAAGTAAAGTTTTGTTTGAAATACAAAATTTTATCTTTTTACCGTACTTTTTAGCAAGATATCGCTATTTTGGAGTCCTATTCTTCTAAAATATTTTTAATTTTCCATTTAAAAAACAATGCTTATTAACTGACATCTTTTTTTATTAAGTTAGCTTGATCTTGAATTCAAGCTTAATATTAAGAATGTGTAAGCTTTTTAATGTGTTATGATTTGTCATTGCTTTTTTAAATACGAACATGGAGTCTAACGGACATTAATACAACTGTTACTTACAGAACTACATGATAAGCCCTATTTATTTAAATTTTTTATTCCCGTATATATTGTATTTTGTGAATATGAGCTAATTAGATTTGGTATGTTTTATATGAAAAGACTGATCTGGGAAATAGAAACAACAAGTAAGATATATCATGCGTTAGGCATAGATTATAAAACACTTTCTAACTCTTCCTAAATGTTTTATCAAGACATCGGGGGAAATAACGTAAATAAGATAACTAAGTAAACATGAAAACGCGTAAAACATTTAAAAACTGATTTACGCAGTTACCATCCACTAAGGTGTAAAAAAATCATAATTTAAAAAAAAATCAAAAAAATCGTTTTTTTTAATTTAAATCAGATTTTTTTTATTTAAATCAGATTTGTATGATTTTTTTCCCAGCTTTCAAATACTGAATAGCTATCATGAGTTTTAGGTTTCCAAAACAATTACACCACTAATTGCTAACATAATCTATGTTTTTACACTTTAATTAATAAAATTATAATTGTTAGTTTGTAATTACAGAAATAAAAACTGCAAATTAGTAGTTTCATTAGGTAGTATTATACAATAATGTTATATCATTAATATTGTAATAATTATGTAAAACTTTATAAATACTAGTATTTATAAAGTATAGTATTTTTTATAGTATTTATAACTTTATAAATACTATAAACTTTATATATACTATATCATAACTTAACATTTATGAAAATTATTAACTGCATTTTATACTAAATAGCTAACATTACTTCAAATTAATTATTAAACATTCAACTCTCTAATTAGGAACATATTATACATTTTTAAGCCTTAATTATTAAAATGATAATAATTCATTTTAGAAAGAAAAAGGGACAGGATGCTAGTTCAAAAAACGGACACTATCTCATGAGGAAATATATTAGTAATGTGTTTAGTAATGATGTAAGAAAAAAAAAAAGAATATTTTTTAGCATTATAAGTAAAGTGTCCTTAATTTTTAATAATTTTATGAATAACAAATTGAAAAATACAATTAAATAACATATTTTAATAATATCCTGTTTTTTCTAAAGAAATAAAGTTCTATATTTTTGCAAGATTTTTTCCACATGAATTTAGAATACTGTTGAATGGGGAAGTTTTTTACAAGAAATCTCTGGCTAGAACTACAGGTAAATTTCAACTTTTTTTTTCTTTTTTTAAGGCAGGGTGCATTTTGCCAATTTCAAAAGGGGCATGGTGTGGTACCATTAAACAAAATGGCCTAGAAGAAGCAGTATAAGTAATTACAGAATTAATAAAAACTGCAAATAAGTAAAATTCATTAGTTAGTAGCACAAATAACAAAACTAACAAATATTATTTGCAGCTCATTTTGCATTTGTATTTAGGAAAATTTCTGTAAACCACCAAAATCTATACTTACACACATGTACGTGTATGCTAACCAAAAAAAAAAAAAAAAAAAAAAGAAAGAAAAAAATGAAAATGAGTTAAACCCATTCATATAGAATAAATATAAGTTAGCTACTAATATCTGAAATCTCAAAATATTTAAGTAACAGCATTATTACCTCTATTAGCTTTCAATGGTTCAATTTAATTTTTTAATATATATGAGTTACAAAAAAAAAATAATAATAATAATAAACATTTATTCAACCTATACCAAAGAAGCTCTTGCTGTGCTTAGCATTTTTATACCAATTATTTCTTTTTCTCTTATGCATTCATTTACAATTTAGCTGCTGAGCAGATGTCATTCTTTCATTCTTCTTTAACTTGAGATTGCTATTAATTACTATTTATTCTTTTACTTGTAGAAATGTAATTATACTTGCTATGTGTATTTTATATAAAATAATGCATAAATTGATTACCTAAAGGAAATTATGACATTGCAAATTATGTTAGATTTAAATATCATTTTTAAATGAAACTGTTTTAATTTGGATAAAAACTTAAAAACAATGCCTTTTACAAACTCAACTGTTTTTAATTTTTTTACAATACTAATGAATTAAGCTTAGAAACAATTATTTAAAGCTCTTTTTTTGTTTATTAATAAGTCAAAATACCTGTAGAAACTTTCAAATTATGTTCATGTTAGATTTTAATACTTTTTTTTTGACATTTTAAACATTTAGAAAATTTTTGATTTTAATCAATGATTTTTTTTTAAATATCGGTTGATTAAAATCATGATTTAATCGCTGATTTAAATCAACCGATTAAAATCGTTGACACCCTACCATCCACAGCCAAATATGTTTTCTAATTCTTTTAAACAGTCCTGTATTTGATCTGTAGATTGATATATATATACTATATAATGGAAAAATTTAGTTTATCAAGGAAACGCATAACAGGTTGAAATTCTCTTTCAGCAATTTATACTAATATATGGAAACATACTTAAATAATTTTGTACAACCCTGCAGTTTACCTAGAACCTTTATTACACGCCACTATTTAGTTAAAATTTTATTCAAGCTAAAACACTCTTAAAACTGCAGAAATTACATTTCCAGAAATTATAATTATGAGATGGCAACGTATCCAATTCTTTGCGTGACCCTGTATATCATTTTATCTATATACTACAAACATTTCTTAGTAAATTAAATACAGTGCAGCGTTAAAATGCATAATTTATTTAAAAACCTCCTTTAAGCAATACCCAGTAACCCTTTCGAATACTTTTGTATATTCCTGTATATGAATTATAGCATATATATATACACCATATACTATGCATAAATGTAGTGAATCATAAAAGTGTATATCATAATTAAAAATGTATTTCCAGCAATCATCTCTAATGAACAGTACTTCGGATACAATATAGTATCTGAAATGTTTTGTGTGTCCCTGTAAATGCTATATACACTTCGTATTATACATGAAATAATTCATAGTATGTAAACCTCAACGACGTATATCAATTTCATTACATATCAAATAGATTAACATAAATAAAGTACGCCGCAAACAATTCCCTCCACCCCTATATCATTATGTATTGGAATTCCTTTTTTAGCCCTGTAAATGAACAATAACTATTCTTTGCATCGCATATTCTATGGAATGCACATTTTAGTGCGCTTCATAAATGCATATCAATTTTATTCTGTTTGAAAGCGTGTAAAATCATTAAATATCATTTGAAACGATTTTTTTCCCACAAGCCGTAATGTAATGGAATACAAGTGACTGTCCCTGTAAATGAAATAACATGCTACAAACTTCATTACAAATAGGGTCTTGCTATGGTAAACGTTAATAACATCCAAAAATTTTAAATAATTTAATTATCTTTAAATGTCTATTAATTAATTAATGATTGATGATAATACTTGTCCATATACTTTTATATTTATGCCACCATGTGGTTTTAACCCAATATTTAAATAAGAAAATAAACCAGATTAAAATGCAATTTAAATCACTAATTTTAATAATCTGATCAAAGCTGTTGAAAAGGAAGTTAGATATTTTAACAAAATAAAAAATAAATGTAATGAAATATTTGTGTTCTATAACATGTTTATTAGAAGATAACTGAAATCATTGTAATAAAAAAAAAAAAAAGCAAACAAGGAAAATAATATTTTAGATATTTCAGCAAAATAAAAAATAAATGTAATGAAATATTTATGTTCTACAGCATGTTAATGAGAAACTAACTAAAATTGTTGTAATAAAAAAAAAAAGCAAACAGGGAAAATAATATTTTTACATACCTAATTTCATTGACGTTGTACGTGATACTTTGATTTTGGGGAACCAATTAAATCCGATTATAAGTACGATAGCAATGACTTGAATCATCTTCAACAAGTCAAAGCTACCGTAATTTTCTCGGGTTTATATTTTGTTAGCTGAACTAACTTGGATCCTGAGAACGTTCTTGTTTTAGTTTTTAAATCCGTGTCAACACATCTATGCTGTCCAGTGTCCACAGAACTTCAGTGTCCACAGAACTGTCCAGTGTCCCGCGTTTATTCTAACAAGTTTCACTGTTACTTTTATCCGTTATTCTGCGGTCGAGTGGTAACAACTGAAATAGTGCAGATGCAGACGATTTTTAAGTTTCGAAGTTCGAAGCAGATGTTTTTTCGTTTTATTTGTTTTTCTATACCACAGTTTCGGAAGGAAATTAAATGCGTAATAATTTTGTCAAATTGTCTCTAATTCAATTTCCTGTTTGAAAATGTTTTATTGTATTTCATCTTTTATTTTTATCAGTTTTATTGAATTGTAAAGTTTCATTTACGTAAATTATAATAATAATATTATCCATAATTAGAGTTTACTAGATAAAATATTGCTTAAATTTTCAAAATGTATACAAATTAATTTAATGGTAATAATGATGACTCCCTCCTTTTTTTTAAAAGTAAAATTTGTATCACAGGTAATATATACAAAATATCTTCTTAAAAAATACAACAAGATTATCGAGAAGAGATGAGTTTTTCTTTGTCAATCTGCCATTCTCTTAATATTAATTTTCTGTAGAATAAAACTTGTAAAATAATTTTTAAAGATATATTTTGAAAACAAAAAATAAAACATGAATAATTAATTATGTCGTGGGCTTTGCCTAAATTTTGTACATTAATTTTATATTCGGAAAATGTCAATTCTATTTTAAACGTTTGAAAGAAGTAGAATAAAAAAAAAATACTTAAAATAGTGAAACACTAAGAGGGAAAAAATGACTTGAATGCAAATTATAAAGCAAGAAATGCATATATGACTGAACTTTGAAGACGCTTTCTGCGTGCTCATTAAAAGCTGCAGCCTTAACTGTAATAGAAAGTTTTTAGTTTGAAACGACAGAAATGTTTCGACTACTCTTTGAGAAACTTCTAGTATAACAGATGATCATTTACAAAAATCTTTATAAAAGATAAGTCGAGGTCTGCTTACCTAAAACATTTTTTTAATAATATGAAATTCTCATAATTAGGAAATCGTTTTGTGTTGCTGATGAATTAATTACATTTTATGTTATATGAAAATAAAAAGGTTTTGTTAGAGGCACAGATGCAACTTGGACCACGGTTTAAAAATTTTTTTAATCCGGCAGAAAAATATATTTTACAGTAAATAACATGTTTTTAATAATTTTTGTAATTTTTTAAAGTTTTCTAAGAAGTTCACATCTCAGTCACAATGTGACATCACTGAGTGGTGGCATTTTGGTCACAGATGTGACGTGACCACAGTGACTTACAGTGACGTCACAATGACGTCACTGTGACCATGCATGCTATGAGGGTATATACTTCAAATAACGAAATATTCTGAATTTAAGATTTGGCTCCAGAAAATTGGAAGTCTATTTTTGAATTATGAGCCTTACACCAGGCAGATCGACAGCATCTAAGAGATTAAATAAGCTAATTTCTAAAATATTACAGTGTATTTTTTTTTTCACTTTACTATAGAATTTTGAAATATTTTAGAATAAAGAAGTTGTTCAGTAAGATATTTAAATTTCTGAAACTTTAGCTATTTTAAAATTATAATAAAATATAAATTCTTTAAATGGAACACATCCAATTGTATGACAGGTATATAATATTTGCCTAGCCTTGTAAATTGTAACTAATTATAGGGCTAATCGAAGATATTTTATTCCCAGAGGCGGACAAATGCCATCAGATGCAACTCTCCCCTTTTCATTTAAAAGCATAAATTTTATGAATGTCAAAATTTTCTATACTTACAAATTAGGACAAGGGACAAATGTCATTTCTGGTTGGTATTTATTTATCGTAATCTAAATTTTGAGTTGGGTTGTTAGTTACATGTTACTATGTTTCATATATATTCCACTGATATTTAGAAAAGGGAAATACGGTTAAATAGTCTCTTGAATCTTGGGGCCATTTTAACCTTCAAAAAACTGTGAGATATATTTTATACCATTTAATTTTAATAAATATTTGTAAAATTTTTAATGAAAAGTTTTCTTTTATATTTTTGGTGAAAAGAAATCTGTACATGTTTATGTATTGTATAAATATACTTATTTATACATAAAAAACAATAATAGTATTTAAAAAAACTGCTATACCTAAATTTTCTTTTATTAATTTGAAATGATATACTAAATCTTTCTACTTTGTTTTTGTGCTTCCTTTTCCTATGAACTCAGTTTTCCCAGTGCTCTTTGTGCTTGTATACACTCAGCTCCCCCATTGCTATGTAAATTATAATTCTGATCATATTCTACTTGTTATATGGCGGTGATATGTAGCGTTGGCCACAGGCAAAAACAATAAATCATGTTCGAAGTTCGAGCTGTAAAAATGCAGTCTCTTATTTATATATAAAAATTTTCGAAATTTTTGGGGGGAATTGAATATAACAGAAACACAATAATTTGTCCCTGAAAGATTCAAAGGAATAATTAAACAATGCTTAAAATGTAAGTAAAGCCACATGTAAATTGCAAAAGAAAGATTATCAGCTGATATAAAGTTAAAAACACGTTTATTTTTCAACACAATCTGTTCTATTACGAAATTTATGTCTTTAAGAGTAAAATACTGTTTTCATAGTTATAAAAAGATTTTTTATGCAACATAAATATTTTTACTAAAAATTCTGATGACAGATTTTTGGTTTCTCATAGTGTAAAATATGCAATGTAAAATATACAATTTGTTGTTTATTATTTAATATTTTGTGATATAAATGATATATTTGCTCTAATTTCCATTTCAAACAATTCTATTCCATCAAATTTTAATCCATACACACACAATTATATTCAGTATTTATGTAAGATATATGTATGTATGTATATATATATATATATACAGTCGTGGCCATAAGTTTAGGACCACCACTGAAAATTAAGATCCAGATAATAAATTGAATACTTACTCGTTAGTAAAATTATAAAATCCGTCTACTACATGAATATTACATTTCTACGTATATAAAACCCATACATTAAACACAAATTTTACAGAAAAATCAATATTTTGTTGTTCCGCCGTTAACTTTTATTACGGCCTGCAAAAGTTTTGGCATGCTCTCTACCAGACTTCGGCAGTATGCAGCTGATAATTCTTTCAGCCAAACTTCCTTAACTGCTTTTTCCATTTCCTTAGCACTTGTTGGCTGTTTCTGAGAGATCTTGTGCGTTAAGAGAGTCCGTAAGTTTTCAATTGGATTCAAATCGGGACTGTTTCCAGGCCAGTGAAGGATTTGAATTTTCTTCGTCTTCAAGAACTGAGTAAGAATTTTTGAGCGATGACATGGTGCAGCATCATGCATAAAAATTGTGCATTTATGAACGGCCATGTGTAATTCTAACTTCCCCTTCAACAAATCCACGCATTTTTGGCTATTCATAGTCGTTCCTGGTGGTAGGGAGAACAATGCAGCCGTTCCGTTCACTGACATTCCGCCCCAAATCATGACACTTGGGGAGTGTTTAACAGTCTGTACAGTGTAACGTTCATCGAATTGCTTTCCAGGAGGTCTACGGACATAGTACTTGCGTGTAGAGAACTGCTGTATGGTAGATTCGTCCGAAAACAAATCCGTTGCCACTGACGAATAATCCATTTGGCATGTTTCTTGGCAAAGTCCAAGTGCTTAGTTCTCATAGCCGCTGCTAACATGGGTTTTTTCGCAGGTTTATGGGATTTTAAATGAAAGTCGTCGACCAAACACCGACTTACGGTTCTACGACTGACATCCGAACTTTTTGCAAGCAATACTGACCGTATCTTGCTTGCGGAACTCATTGGAGAACGAACTGCTATTCTCCTAATGACATGGTCATCCCTAGGTGTGATTTTACGAGGTCGACCACACTTTTTGGCATCAACATTAGTCCCTTATTTCTTTAAATTTTTTAATCGCATTGTGAACTGCATTCTTACTACATCTTACTAGTTCACTAATTAATCGTTCAAAATATCGTTCATTATGAAGAATAACAATTTGTGCACGCTGAGCTTCAGAAACTGATGATTTTCGACCCATTTTCATAGGTTTTAAAAGTTTGTAAAACAAGAAACCATTGCGTCTGCGAGGTTTATTACTCAAAGATCAAACGAAAAGTGAATGCAGTACTCCACTGCCAGACGGAATGACGCCATCTGACGCAATCGATATGATTTATGACGTTGTCAGTGGTTTCAATTGTAAAAACGCTAGTTTCTGCATGGTGGTCCTAAACTTTTGGCCACGACTGTATATATACTTAAGAAATTAATTCTAAAAGCAATTTCAGACTTTACCACAAACTGTAAACTTTAAGAGCAATGTTAACTAAACCATACAATAAATTATTTTAACATAATGAACTATCTCTCAGAAACACAACATAACTAACTTAAACTTGAACAAAATCAACCGAGCTAAGAAACGAGACAAATAATAAACTAACTAAACATGCAGACAGGCTGCATGGCGTATGACACACAATGCATATATATATATATATATATATATATATATATATATATATATATATATATATATAATTTCCTGGAAAATTATGCAAATCACGTTTTATACACGGTACCGTTTAATACGCGAGTTTTGCCCACCCCCTTGAAACGTGTCGTAATAGGGTTCTACTCTATATATTTTTTAAAAAGTTGTGAAATTTAAATTTTTATATAGCCCTTGCGTGACGTGCGTTATATTTAGAAACCCTTTTCTATGCTTAATTTAATAATAAGTAAAAATTGCGTTCTTTCCTGACTAAATGTTACCCGGTTATGATAAATTGAAGTAGGGGAGAAATAGAAGGGTTAACCATAAGGGAGGCTTGACCCACCCTCCATTTACTTTATTTAAAATAATGTCAGAGTTTTACCAATTGGATTGAAATGCTCAAACAATAGTCTTTGTTTCATGCAGATAATTTGAACAGGTGTGGAAAAATCGATTGTGAAGTGATTTTAGCTTAAAACGTGCATTTTTTAGAAACATTTTGTAAGAATTTCTCAATTAAAACATAGCATAGAAATTTAAGTAAGTATATTTTAAGGGGACAAGGGACCTTCAAACTAATGTTTTATTATTATTATTATTATTATTATTATTATTATTATTATTATTATTATGGTTATTATTATTACTATTATTATTCCCCTTTAAATACTATTCAAGGTCACACTATATGAATTATGGCATATATTTATCACACAAGAAATTAAAAAAAAATTTGGAGAAAAATAAAGAATTTTTCTGAATATTTTAAATGTTATGATGAACTTTCAAAATTTCGCATTCCACATCAATTTAAATCCGCAATATTTTTTATTTTAGTTCGGTTTACATATACAAATAAAACTGTGCATAGTTTTTTGAAACTACACATATCTTTAAAGTTAAATGTCGTAAAGTGCAGAAATATGATGAAAAAATGTTAGAAAATAAAAGCTAAAATTTAGAAAATATTGTTTTTCTTATATGTATATTCAAATATTTAAAATTTGATGCACGGTTTTATTTTTATATGTAATCCAAACTGGAATAGAAAATATTAGGGATTTTTAAATGATATGGAATGCGCATGGGGCATTTTGAAACTTCTTCATAACGCTTAAAATATTCAGAAACATTCCTTTTTTTCTGAAAAAAAATATTTTTTTTTAATTTCTTGTCAGATAAATATATGCCATGGCATAATTCATATAGTGTGTCCTTGAATAGTTTTTAAAATTCAATTAAAAAAATTAGTTTGAAGGTCCTTATCCACTTAAGTAATGCAGAAATATTGAGCTTTCATTCCAGGCATAAGGATTGTGCAGTGAGTTAGTCTAAACATAACCATTTGCCTTACTTTAAAAAGTGGCTATCTGGGGAGGGTTTATCAGATGGTCAAAACTTCCGTAATTAAGTATTTTTGGAAGTATCTTTTTGTATATAGTACATCGTGAAGAGTTATTTGTTATAGTTCTAAAATTATGTAAATTTATTTTGTAAAGCTACCGTAAAATATGGTGATAGAAAAGATAATGTTTAAAATTGATTAAAGGAAGATGCGGAAAAATTACTATAGGAGCAAGAAAAAAAAGACCTTCCGGCCAGTGCCGGGAGGAAGAGGTAGCTTTCATAATCCTTATTTAAAAAAAGCCAACTTATATCACGCAAACACACGAAGGTCAATTTAGTGGAAACCGAATATAGGAGATTCAATACTAATTTTTATCAATATAATGAATGAGAATTTCGCGAAATTAGTCAGCTTTATCCAAGCTGCTTTTCTTTAAAGTAACTTATATTTGGCTGCCAAATTCGGCAATTTCTTAAAGTGCCTGTCATTTTAAGACAACATGGTGGATGAGGCTAAGCAGTGAACTTGGTCGAGACCTTAGTAATTGCTGTGCACATGCTCAATCACATCGGAATCGGTTAATATATAGGAGTGCTGTCGCATGCAAAAAATCAGATTTTTCAAAATGTCACCCACAATAGAAATTGAAACTGCTATATCTGAGCCATTTTTTAAGGTAAAGACAAACCAAAAATGCTCCTGAATCCTTATATCAAGATCAAATACCTAAGAAAGAAACCTTTTTTAATTTCTAATTTTTTTGCACCTCACTTTAAATATATATATATATATTTTTAATTTAATGGCCGCCATTTTTAAACAAGATGGCTGATGAATCTGGCCAGCGAACTTGGTCGAGATGTTGATGTATACTATCCACATGCCTTTTTACATCGAAATAGGCGAATACGTGTGTTATCGCGTGACAAATACAAGATCGTTTCAAAATGTTAGCCATGCTAGAAATTCAAAGAGCTTTAAATCAACCATTTTTTAAGATATCAACAAAAGAACAAATTTTCAGAAACAAAAACTGCTCCGGAATCTTTGTATCAAGGCCAAACACATAAAAAAAATCTTTTTCATTTTCCAATTTTTTAATGCCTCATTTTGAATTTTAAATTTAATTTTTTTTAAATGGCAACCCTTTTGAAACAAGATGGCGAATGAAGCTGGCCAACGAACTCGGTCGAGACATTGGTATGTACTATGTACAGACCAAGTTACATCCAAATAGGTTCATAAATACGCCTGTTATCGCGTGACAAAAATCAGGTCGTTTTAAAATGTCAGCCACAAGAGAAATTCAAAATGCTATTACTCAGCCATTTTTTTTAGATATAGACGAAAGAAAAACTGTTCCGGAATCTTCGTATTAAGGTCAAACACATACAAAAAAATCTTTTTCATTTTCCCATTTTTTGGTATCTCATTTAAATTTTTTTATTTTTTTATTTTTTTAAATGGCCGCCATTTTGAAACAAGATGGCGGATGAAGCTGGCCAACGAACTCGGTCGAGATATTTGTATGTACTATGTACACACCAAGGTACATCCAAGTCGGTTCATAAATACGCCTGTTATTACGTGAGAAATATCAGGACGTTTCAAAATGTCAGCCACGCTAAAAATTCAAAATGCTATAACTCAGCCATTTCTTAAGATATAGACGAAACAAAAACTGCTCCCGAATTTTTTTATCAAGGTCAAACATATAAGAAGAAAATATTTTTTCAATTTTCAATTTTTGGTACCACATTTCAAATTTAAATTTTTCTTAAAAATTTAAATGGCCGCCATTTTTAAACAAGATGGCGGGTGAAGCTGGCCAACGAACTCGGTCGAGACATTGGTATGTAATATGTATAAACGAAGTTACATCCAAATCGGTTCATAAATACGCCTTTTATCCCATGACAAAATTCAGGACGTTTCAAAATGTCAGCCACGCTAGAAATTCAAAATGCTATAACTCAGCCATTTTTTAAGATATAGACGAAACAAAAACTGCTCCGGAATCTTTGTATAAAGGTCAAATACATAAGAAAAAAATATTTTTCCATTTTTAATTTTTTGGTACCACATTTCAAGTTTTAAATTTTTTAAAAAAATTTTAATGGCCGCCATTTTGAAACAAAACGGCGAATGAAGCTGGCCAACGAACTCGGTCGAGATATTGGTATGTACTATATACACACCGAATTACATCGAAATCGGTTCATAATTACTCGAGTTACAGTGTGACATAGGTCAGATATATATATATATATATATATATATATATATATATATATCAATTTTGAACGAAGGGTGGTTTCGGGGTCTGGGGGTCATGATCGATGAAAATATACCAAAGTTTTTTGAAATCGCTTTCCCCCGAACGGCTGCAATAGGTAGCTTTTTTGTAAAGAAAGCTACCTAAAATAATGAAATGTAAATTGGAAAGTTGATAGGAACTTTTATTTCATTTAAATAGTAGGTTAGTTGAAGGAATGGAAAATACAAGGAAAGGTGAAAGCAACAGCGTTAAGAAATGTTCTCATGCCTCTACAAAAGAACATAACAATGATTAAAATACTTTAGAAAAACATGCAGACAAATTTCACCAACATAAACACAATGAGATGAGAAGAACTATGTGTCTACTAGTGTTGCCCGGTCGTTTGTCACAAAAATTGTGTATTTAAAACGGAATTTTTCTCCTGTGCCTTGAATTCTGTTTAAGCAGATTTGTTTATGCATCACATTTTCCCAAATAATTTTTAATAATAACTGAACCATGTAGTGAAAAGTTATTCTGCATTTTAAACCTTTTTAAAAATTGATTTTATATCCCTTAACAAATATTTCAATATAAAATAAAGTGGATCAATCCTCCCACATGTGGGTAGCCTTGATCTATTATTTTCTAATGAATAAAAACAATAATTTTCAAGTCTATTATATATTACACTTATATCGCAATTTTTATTATGATATGTGATTTTATAACGAATATATGAAACTTTATTCTAGGTTCAATATTAACACAAAAATTACTTTGTAAAATATAGGTCAACCCTCCCCAGTCTCCCCTATATCAATTTTCGGTGTTTTCTGGCACTAAAAGCAATAAATTGCACTTTTAGTTAACGATAACGCTGATAAAAAATTTAATTTTGTCCTTATTGTTTTCAATAATTATTTTAAATAAACGTAAATAAATATTTTCATATGATACAGAACCGCATTTCAAACATTTTTGCAATTGGAACTATACTTCCAAAACAAATGGTTTAGAAATTAGTAGTTGGTTTGCGTCAAGAAATTACACACTGCATATTAATCTACTGTAATACTTTATTAGCAAAAAGGTCTTAAGTCAACTTGACACTAAATATACAGTGTAAAAAACAAGTAAATTTCTTAAATTGTGTTTCTGTAATGGGCTTCTTTTTATGATGTATGTACGAAGTTCTTAATCATAAAATTCCTTTAAATTACTTAAAAGCTTACAATTATATTTTCCACTATCTAGAGATAAATTTTGTAAAACTGCTAATACAAAAGTACCTTTCAATTGTTTACTTAACATGAAAAATTTAATTCATGTACTTTCTACTACAATTTTGTTCCGTTTATTTACATTCTTGTAACGATACGTTCTGTGCATCAAAGAAAAAATACATTTTGCTGTATTTTAAGTTATAATTGCGCTGAGACTTTTACACTAAAGTCTGACACTAATTAGGGACTAAAATAAATTTTCCTTTTAATTAGTTCTAGCAGGCAAACTTAGAGTTAATTAACGGTATAAATGGCAACTACCGGAAATATGAAATATTCATTTTTGAGAGCGGGAGTGTTTTTGAGAATCATTAATAGACAGGTTAATTCTTCTACGATAATAAAATGAAAAATAAGTTTCCAAACACTTTAGTTTTGAAAGTAAATGTCAGAATTATTGTTTAAAGAAAATTAAAAGTTATGTATTTATTGTTATAGTAAATATTGAACAGATAATAAATGATTTTCCTTGAAAAGTTGGATGATGTACGAACTAACTGAATTTAAAATATATTAAATATTAATATAAATCTCATTCCTATGTAAAATATGGTTCGGAGTTTTGTTGTGATTCAAAATTCACTTAAGTCAATATAACACACATTTTAAAGTACTCATGCAGTCTGTAAACTTATTTTAGTATAATAAAATCAAACTAACTATTCTAAACCCGTAGTAATTATAACTCTGACGCAAACAGTAAGAAAAACGTCTAATTTAAAAGTCAACTTATACTCTGTTAAGGATGTAAATTAAGTCAATTTGGATTAAAGCCGCAAACTTTTACAACTTTATTTTAACGAGTATAATGTATTTCTTTTAGGGATAAAAAAATATATTGTTTACTTTTTGGAAATGATTTTAAAAATTTTGAGTCGAATCATGTGCCATTACTATTTATTTTAGTTTCAATTTTTATAATGTAGTCTTATTTATATTGTTTTTGAAGTCCGTAAAAAGGTTTGAAAATTATTAAAAGATAACTTCTTAGATTTGTTGCTTTCACTTTCAATTGAGATGGGACAGACGAAAACGTTACTTGAATAATATGCAGAGATTAACCTAAAGATTAGCGTAAAATAAAGTATCATCGTCACAAACAATAATGCATTTATTTCAATATTAGCAGCGTTTAAAAAAGACATGTTCCTCAAAATAAGCAACACCGGCATGAAAAAACGAATTTTTATATCTAGGAGTCCAATGATGTGGTCCCTGTGGAATCGGAAAGGTGACATTCGCATCCAAGTTCTCACGGTAAACGAGATTAGGTCATAGTCGATGTTTACATATGGCAACTTCAGCACCCGTACTCGGCGATTTAACCAAAGCATGGACACTATTCAGTTATTTAATAAACGCATCAACTATACTCAGCCATTTAACAAAAGCGTAAACTATAATAAGCCATTTTACATTGTCGCCTTAATGACATCTCCAACACTACGCCCTTACTTCTTACATAAATAGTTTGCGAAAGATAACTATCGAAATGGTCAGCTGGAAAATCCAGCCTTATTATTCATACTTTATGGTGTTGATTTCATCAGGTTTTCCCTTTTATAAAATCGTTTTCCATTGATATACTCTGAGCTTTGTTCAACATTAACTTAGAATTGAGAAATAGGTTAACTGATTTCTTAGTCAAAATCGGTAAACGGACAACCTACTGGTTGATTTCTACCCCTACACCTTAAAATATTTTCTTAAAAGTTGAAAAATATCATATAAGAATGAATGATAAATTACTTATACCAATGCTTATACTGCTTGGTTAAAAATAATTCTTTTGCTTTTTTATTCCTGATAAAAACGGAAAGACTATTTTTTGAACTTCGTTTTCCAGTTTAATGAACCAAAAGAAAAAAAAAATATGTATATATAAACAAAAACAAACTTAGTTATGAAAATTACGGCGAATATTTATTCCTAAAAAAAAATAGAAAACAACTTGTAACTTTAAACGCATATTTTATTAATTTGCGATCTTTTAAGGGCACCAGTCTATGTAAAGGTACTAGTTGCTCGAAATGAGTAAAATCTGAATCTTACAATAATAAAGCTCGAATTATAAACTGACAGTATTTTTACCCTCAACAAGTAGCTATTGAATAAACATTACAAATTAAATTTTGATTTTTCTGTAGTTTTATAAAAGGAATGATGATTATGTGCAATTGTATGTATGCTTCATAGTGCGGAGTCTAGCACTAGAGCAAGAATGTCATCACTACGAAATCGTACTTACATGTTTAAATAGATGACTGAGAATACTTTTAAGAGTTATTAAGAAATTACAATATTTAAAACTTAATTTTGAAATGACTTTTTTAAGAAAATAAGGCGTATCTTTGATTCTAAATATTTTTTTTAAAATTAACTTCGGTGCTCCATCTATATGAAAATAATCTTTTAAACGAAGTTTGTTTTAAATATTTAACATATTTTATAAACTTTTATGATATTTTTTATTATGAACAAGTACGAGAATTTGATTTTAATTTAGCTAAAATGTCAAATCGGAGTGGGCATTATCGTCAGTCTGTTTGATTTCACGAATTCTGGTTGCAAAAGGGTTTATACAGTGTGTCCACGTATAAGATGACCGACCGTTATTTTCGCAACCGTTGGCCCTAGATGTATAATTCAAATTACAAAAGTGGTCAAAATTAGGTGCAGAGTTCAGATAAAAAAGTTTGGAGCGAAAAAACAATTTAGCGAAGATTTACAGAATCTAAATTTTTATACGGTCCCCCGGTCCTATAAGTTATATTTAATAAAATTTTCTTGTTACACTGACAAGTAAGGCCCAAAAAAGTCCCGTTATTCTACTATTAAAATTGACCGAGTAATAGCTGTTTAAAGTTGGAGCATATTTTTTGCTGCAAATTAGGGGTCATTCACATATTTAGTAGAAATACTATTATCGTCAGATATATTAAAGAAATGGTTGAGAGTAAAATTAGCATTGCAGTATAAATTTGAAATCTTTAATCATTCTGACATATTACTGCAAAATATACAATTTGTACTGAATATATAAGAGGATAAAAATAACAAAATTTATGTTAAATAAAAGGATGAAAAACAACAACCTCAATTCTTTACAAAAATGATACATATTTTTAAATGCTGTTAGATTACACCATCTTTGAAATTTTGGGTTGTGCCACGTTTTTTAGCTTTTGAAAATTGATTCACATGTATTTTTTAGCGCTGAATTCGAAAATGACCTTCATTTTGAACCATCACTTTACGATTTTTCACAAATCGCAAATTTCAAATTTAAAAAGCTCAAAGTTAAAATTGATCACCCCTCCCCTCCCAACCTCATCGGACTTCTGAGCTGTTTAGCTGTAAGAAATCCACTATAAGTCACAAAATTGAATAAATTATTGAATTAAATAAAATTAAACTGAATAAAAAAATGTGACATCTACTTTTTAGTATCAGATTTTTCGCTATTTTTTAACCTTTAACTTTACGATTTGCGAAAAATCCTGACATGATGGTTAAAAGTGGAGGTTATTTTTTTTATTTACCGTTAAAAAATACATAAAACGTAATTATAAAAGTTAAAAAACACAACCGTCGCAGGTTTATGTTATCTAATCTAAAACCATTTCTTAAACTTGTTGAAGGTAATCTCTCCGAATTGTTTTGTGTTATACTCTAATATAAGTATGTATAAGATTGTAAGCGACGAAAATCATAATAATATTACATTGTAATCGGATTTAAGTAAGTATGTAAAATTTTAGCTTCTATCAGACATTTGAAAGTCAGTTAAAGTTAGAGTACAAATTTTAAACTGGAAAGACGATATTTGCAAGTTAAATAAAACCTTATGAAAATAACATTATTTTTGTTAAAAGAAGTTATAGCCTCAAATCCTTATAAAATACTACAACATATGTTCTGAAACTTAACTAATAAAGTTAACTCAATCGTAATAGTTGTACGATTTCTTTCAAACCGTAGATACCTTGAAATAAGTTTAAGTACTTTATATATGACCCCTGAAAGCATGGCCGAAATCATCTGTTTTGATATGCAAAAAAGTGGTATAAGTCATGCATTTCAAATTTTCATAACTCGGTCAATTTTAATGTTAGTTGAATGAGGCATTTTCTGTCTTACTTGTTAGTGTCACAGTAAATTTTTACTAAATATTACTTATAGAACCGGTGGACTGTATAAAAATTTTAATTTCATAATTTTTTAATAAATGTTTTTCTTGACCCAAATCGCTTTAAAAACAACTCTTTACCTTATTTAAACCATTTTTGTAATTAGAAGTATGCATCTAGGACCAACGGTTGCGAAAATAAAGGTCGGTCAGGTTATACGTGGACACACTGTATGTAAATACCTGTTTTATAAACCTGTACAAATTTAGTATAATTATGAATATTTAAACAAAAATATAATGAAAATAATAGTGAATGAATATCTATGTGGATATTTTAAAACTTTGTAAATATCTACAACTGAATCGAAATTTATTATTGCGGTATTACACAGAAATTCCATATTTTAAAAAAAGGTAATTTTGATTAAACAAGTTATTGAATTGATTGAAATGAGGGATTTCCTTGTTTATGTGTGTTCATTAATTAAGAAAGTACAAAAATTTCTCTTTTAAGATAATCAAAATGTTAGAGATTACTCTTGAAATTTGATCCCATATTAAATTTTCACAATATTGAATCGGCTAAAATGTTCTATTTATTATATTCTCATGTGCATGAAACGCGACAAGATCCCAGTAGGGGAGGTATTATACACTTTTTTTTACTAATTTTTTACAACCCTTAGAAAGCTATTTTTAAACAAATTTTTCGTGTTTTCTTATAAAGTGACCTTTTATTCATTTATTACAAATATTGTGAATTTAAAAAATAGTCTTTCAAAAAGCATATCCCAATTATTTTGAATGTCTACTACTGTATCAAATCTCCCCATTACTGGGGAGGATTGATACACTAGCAAGGGAAGTTTGATACGGTGTTAGACCCACCAGTCGCTGAGAGGTTCTGCATTCGAAGCTGGTAGACGGGAGGTGCTGGATTCGATCCCAATCGAGCCCGTCGGCCTAATCTTTCGGAGTTATCGTGGGTTTATTCGAGCCATGGTTTTCCATGCGTAAATACGGGTTAGGTTCCCTTAGAAAGACCCCCCACGAAGGGCACTCTCCCTTCGGGCCTATATCCGTACTGTAGATAACCGGCCGTCAAAAATCAACCAACCTTGATACAGTGTTATCTAAATTGAAAAAAAAATGCAGACAATTCAATTTATGCTTCATACAATTTTTTATGATAAATCTTGAAATATTTAAGTAAAATTTAAAACGAAATGACATTGACATATTTTTGTTTCAGAAATGTTTTTTACAAAAATATTTAAAATATTGCTATTATTTAAACAATCCTATTGACGCACTTTTTAGAAAATAATGAAAAAAAAACCCTAGAGATCTATCTGCAAGGAAAAATGAAGTGAACATTGCTGATTTGCAAACACTTTAACATAAATTTAGCACATTTAAGATTTCTTTAACCCTTTCAGGGACAAAGCATTTTCAATGCTAAAGCGTTGAATAAATGAATGGCACCGGAATTTACCAACAAATTTAATTAGAAATAAGAAAAAGGGATATATTTCACTATCATACTAAAAGGAAAATATTTTACCAAAATGCTGGTTCCAATGTGGCGTTTGGGAATTAAAATTAAGTGGTTTCATACACATATCACCACCTCTGAAATGGTTAAAAGAAAAACTTATAACTCTATCATTTTGATAAGTAAAATCGGGTAGATTTAACGTTTTTTCAATGTGCCCTTCCTAAGTTATAGAAACATTTTCCCTTTCAGGCCATTTAAACTTTTTCCCTTCTACATGACAAGGAAAGTGAACTAACCATCTATCATCGCACTGCTTTTCTATGTAACCTACATAATGTCTATGAAAAGTCTCTTTGTTCTTCCTTACCAATTTCAGTAGCTCTTGCTGTAAAACAATAATGAATATTACAGTCCTATATTACTTTGCAAACTTAAAAAAAAACTATTAAATTTCAAATACACAAGTGTATCATTCTCCCTATTATGCCTTATTGGATTTTCAATCACTTTGTACAAATGCAGCTGCAAAATGGTAATCTACTTTCTAGTAAAACTAATCCTAACAATGTGCTTTATAAATAAAAAAAAATTACAAGATATTATCTTCACAATAATAAGAGTTATGAAAGAAAATCAATCAATGAAAAAATTTACATTGACATTCCAAAAACCTTCAAAATTAAAATAAAAGAAAAGTTGTGAGTTCTTCACTGATTAGTCCAGATAATGATGGCTTCAGCAAATAAAAGAAGCCTTCACATGTGTTAGAATGGCTCTTAATGCCATTTGTTGAGAAAAATTGTCAATGTATCAACCCTCCCTATGTATCAACCTCCCCTACCTAACCTACTACTAACCACTGAATTGGCGAATGTTAACTAATGAATTAGCTGCAGAGGTTACCCTGAGCCCTAATTCTTTTTCATTGTTTGTGTAGAGCAAAAGGGGGGAGCCTGTAATAATGAATAAGTAAAGCACATTTAAGTAGGAATATTGTGTGTTTTTAGTTTACAAGGTATCAAAGCCTGAGAGCTAATGCGTCCGCAGATTCTTTATGTAGGTATGTATGTATGTATGTATGTACATATGTATGTTTGTATGTTCGTAACGCGATAATAAGAAATATCTGATTTGCTTCAATTGTTTTTCTAGGTTCATTCTGAGAAGGCGATTCCTTGATTAGTTTTGGGCGTTCATTGGTTAAGTATAAAAGGAGGAAATTTTGAGCTAATTCCCCCCTTAACTTAAATAAATGGTGTTTTAATGCACAATTATCATATTTGCTTCAAATTTGTATACCGGTTAATTATGATAAGGCGTTTCCCTGATGAGATTTGGCTGTTCATTGTTTAAATCTAAAGGGGGAAAGGAGGGCTAATACCTCTTAATTTAGATAAATGGGTTTTTCTATCCAATTTTCTTCAAATTTGGTACTTACCTGTTTATTCTGATAAGTCGCTTCCCTGATGAGATTTGGAGGGTCATTGGTTAAGTAAAAAGATGGGAAACAGAAAGGTGGTGGCTAATCCACCTTTAATTTATTTTTCGAGGGGCATTGCTATTTGAAATAACAGTATAATATACAATTAGTGTGAATACCCTGTGAGCTCAATGCCATCAGTTTATCTGGGTACTTTTCTTTTTATTTCAAATTTATCCACAGTATGCGACAATAGTTTGGTTTCCTATCCAGAAGTGCAACGGTTAACATTTAGGGTAATAAATGAAACGATTATTTACATTCGCTCTAAAATTTATTTTTTACGCGTATATGCAGTTAGTTACGAAATCAAATTTTTAGCTCACAGGCTATCAAAGCCTGAGAGCTTATGTGCCCGCCGGTTCTGTGTGTATGTACGTATGTACGTACGTAACGGGATAACTCTTGATAGAAACATCCGATTTGCTTCAAAAAAAATTTCTAAGTTCATTGTGATAAGGCGCTTCCCTGAGTAGTTTTGGGAGTTCATTGGTTAAGGATAAAGGGGGAAAAGGGGGGTTAGTCCACCCCCTTAATTCAGATAAATGGGTTTTTCATGCAGAATAATTCGATTTGCTCCGAATTTGGTATACCGGTTTATTATGTTAACGAACTTCCCTGATTAGTTTTGTGGTTTCATTGGTTAAGGATAAAGGGGGAAAAGGAGGGTTAGTCCACCCCTCTTAATTCAGATAAATGGGTTTTTCATGCAGAATTATTTGATTTGCTCCGAATTTGGTATACTGGTTTATTATATTAAGGAGCTTCCCTGATTGATTTTGGGGGTTCACTGGTTAAGGATAAAGGGAGAAAAGGGGGGTTAGTCCACCCCTCTTAATTCAGATAAATGGGTTTTTCATGCAGAATGATTCCATTTGCTCCGAATTTGGTATACGGGTTTATTATGTTAAGGAACTTCCCTGATTAGTTTTGGGGGTTCATTGGTTAAGGATAAAGGGGAAAGGGAGCTAGTCCACCCCCCTTAATTTAGATAAACGGGTTTTTCATGCAGAATTATTCGATTTGCTCCAAATTTGGTATACCGTTTTATTATGTTAAGGAGCTTCCCTGATTAGATTTGGAGGTTCACTGGTTAAGTATAAAGGGGGAAACGGGGGCTAATTCCCCTTCACTTATTTTTTTGAGGGGCATTATTCTTTAAAATAAGAGTATAATATACAATTAGTGTGAATAGCCTGTGAGCTCAATGTCATCAGTTTAGCTGGGCACTTTTCTTTTTTATTTATTTATGTATTGTTTTTCAGCCCAACTACTCGCTTTAAGGTGTTAAATATAGAAATTTCTAAATTAATGATTTCCACTTGCATTAAACATTCGTGTTATTTATGTCAACTCATTCGGTTATTTAATACTTTACGATCTGATTCATTTGAATTTATTTTCTAAACAATTGCTACTTTTCTATAATTCTATTATTAACACATTGTTGACCGTTTATATGTATATTCGGAAAAAAGCTTAAGGGAGGAAATGTAGAGAAAAGATTTTAATGTACAGTCGTGGAAAAAAAAGTAAACACCCTCTACTAACTCTCCATAAATTCTAATAGAAGAAAGTTACTAGTATCAAACGGTTGAAAATATAAACTACTTTTAAATGATGCATATAAAATATGCTTAGAGGGTGATTCACAAATCGAAACCAGACCAAAATTTGTTTTTTCAATGGCAACACCCACTTTTGGCAATACAATTTATATTTTTGGTTGAAACTATGCTAAGAAACCAAAATTAAACTCATTTGGATAATAAGATTTTGAATTATAAACATTCAAAATTTAGAGAATCTAATATTAAATTATATTTTCATATTTTATTAATATCTCCTGAAATTCTAATACTAATCTAATAATTTTCCATGTGATTATAATACTGAAAACTTAAAAAAAAAAACACACTGGATTTGTAATTTAAAACATTATAATGCAAAATATGAAATTAATATTAAAAAAATATGAATTGCAACCTACAATTTTTTGATAGATTTATACTTATTATGTACTTCTTTATGCGAATTCTTAATTTCAAATTAGCCTTCTAATTAATTTTCGAATTATGCTTAAAAAACTTCAAAATGGTGATTTAAAGGGCTGTCTATGATGCTCAGAAAAGCATAATTTGAAACGAAATATATTTTACTCATTTTATTGAAACATTTGTTATGGAAATATTTGTCAGATATTAAGCCAGTAAAATTGTCATATTGGCAAAAAATAAAACATTAACAGAAGTGGCCTACTCATTCTGTAGCATTTAGTCAATCGAGTACCGAACATCAATTTGGATACAGCTCTTAAAATATGCTCATTTTAAAATAATTAATGTATCTTAAACTAACCGTACGAATTTCATGACAATTTGTATTTAGTCTAATTGAATGATGTAGAATTTATTTACGTAATAATCTTGTGTATTGCTAATGAAAAAAACGAAAGTTTGGGTTCGTTTTGATGCGTAGATTGCCCCTAAGCAAATTTTACATACAACATTTAAAAATAGACTTTATTTCCAAACGTTTGGTGCCAGTAACTTTCGCCCCACCAGTGGCAGAGAGTTTCTGCTCTCGAAGCTGGTAGACGGAAGGTGCTGAGTTCGATCCCAATCGCGCCTAATCGTTCGGAGTTTTCGTGGTTTTCTTCGGACCTTGGATTTCCAAGCGTAAATACGTGTTAGGTTCCCTTAGAAAGCCCCCTTAAGGCCTATATCCCTCGTGTTGAAAAATCATTGCCGGCCCGGCCTACAGGCAGAGGTAGATTTCGAAGTTAAGTATACTAATTTCACCAACAAAAACTAAATCATTATTAGATATAAATCCACTTTAACAGTTTTATCTGACTGCTTTTGACGAGTTTTTGTTTCCTTTTTATAAAATAGCTGGTTTTATCAGAATCATACTAAGGCGATATTAAAAAAAATATTTTTCCATACTCAACAACTCGAAATTTTCTGGCACATTTTCAGATTCATTTTTAATAAAAAAAAAAAAAAAAAAAAAATATGAAACATGCTGACGTGATTTTTGAAAAGATTTATAAGCGACCTGTGTTTTTATTTTTCTTTCAATTAATTAAAACTTGATTAATAAACAATTATTTTCTCAGTAGGGCAATATTTTTCGTTTCTAACACAATCGCTTCGGGAAATTCTGTTCAAAATGCCCACTTTGACATCATTTTTTGAAATATATTCTGCCTCTATCAAAAAATCGATCACCACTGTATATTATATAGTTTCTGAATAAGAGAATCTAGAAATTGAATGCGTTTGAGAGCAAAAATGAATTTAAAAATGAGTAAGAAAATAGACAGTTTGGATTTGAATGCACCCTTAATAAGATGATTTTTTTTTCTTCAACCGCTATGTATTTTTAATTTGTTTTTGCTGTAAGAATTGGCGCTATCAAAAACTTGTCTATATAAATGTTGAAGACAATATTAAGAAGATATATGATAAATTATTGGAGATTTTATATCTTGTGAATTGACGGAGTTATGAAAATTTTTCTTCTTCAACCCCCCCTTTTTTGTTTTCGTATTTTTTTTTTTTTTTTTTTTTTTTTTTTGCGGTACGAATTGGTCCTATCAAAAACTTGTGAATATAAAAGTTGTAGATAATATTAAGGAGATGTATAATAAAATTATTGGATTTGATATCTTGAGAATTGACGAAGTAAGGAATATTTTTCTCCCAAAAACCCAATTTTTTGCGCCCCTTGAGCCTATTTTAAATTTTATCAAAAATCTGTGATGCATAAATTTTTGGCGCTATCTTTAGAAGTAATAAAAACTTTACAATGATTTGATATGTAAAAAAATTAAGAAGTCATGGGGTTTTTTCGGTTTTCACAAAACCCCTCCCTATTTCCATCTCCTTTGTCCGCTTTTGCCCATTAACGAACTTGACCAAGTTTTTATGTCCCTTGATTTTATGTATTAGTTTGGAAGAGATTCGTGCAGAATTGTGAAAGTTATCGTGTCCAGAAGAAAGTGATAACACAATTGCTTCGGGAAATTCCGTTCAAAATGCCCAATTTGACATCATTTCTTGAAATTTATTGTGCCTCTATCAAAAAATAGATCATTGCGGTACATTATATAGTTTCTGAATAAGCGAATCTACCAATTAAATGCGTTTGAGAGCAAAAGTGAATTTAAAAATGAATCAGAAAATAAGCAGTTTGGATTTGAGTGCATCCTTAATGCAATGATTTTTCCAACACAATCCGCTTTGGGAAATTCGGTTCAAAATGCCCACTTTAACAGCATTTTTAAAAATATATTCTGCGTCTATCAAAAAATCGACCATTACGGTACATTATATAGTTTCTGAGTAAGAAAACGTACCAATTGGAAGCCTTTGAGAGCAAAAATGAATTGTAAAATGAGTCAGAAAATACGCAGTTTGGATTTGAATACACCCTTACTTAGATGATTTTTTTCTTCAACCGCTATGTATTTTTAATTTGTTTTTGCTGTAAGAATTGGTTTTATCCAAAACTTGTCTGTATAGAGGTTGTAGACAATATTAAAAAGATGTATGATGAATTCATGGGGATTTTATATCTTTTGAATTGACGGAGTTATGGATTTTTTACTTCTTCAAACCCCCTTTTTGTTTTCGTTTTTAATTTTTTTTGCGGTACGAATTGGTCCTATCAAAAACTTGTGAATATAAAAGTTGTAGATAATATTAAGGAGATTTATAATAAAATTAATTGGAATTGATATCTTGAGAACTGACGAAGTTATGAATTTTTTTCTCCCTAAAACCCTATTTCTTGCGCCCCTTGAGCCCATTTTTAACTTTATCAAAAATCTGTGATACATAAAATTTTGGCCCTATTTTTAGAAGTAATAAAAACTTTAAACTGATTTGATATGTACAAAAATTAAGAAGTTATGGGGAGTTTTCTGTTTTCACATAACCCCTCCCTATTTCCATCCCCTTGGTCCGATTTTGCCCATTAACGAACTTGACCGAGATTTTATGCCCTTTGATTTTATGTATCAGTTTGGAAGAGATTGGTGTTGAATTACGAAAGTTATCGTGTCCAGAAGAATGTGATATATATAGATAGATAGATACATAGACAGATAGATAGATAGATAGATAGATAGATAAAGTTTTTTACTGAGGGTGGTTTTGGGTTCTAGGGGTCATGATCGGTGTAGATCTGCAAAATTTTTTCAGAAATTCCAACATAGGAACGATCCCAATAGGTAGTATTTCATACGAAATCTACCTAATAATTGGCCGTCAAAAAATCAACCAACCAACCAGCCAGTAACTTTCTTCTACAATAATGTGTTGCAGAGTTACCTGGGGGCATTATTTACTTTTTTTACGACTGCTGCAGCGACTTTATGTAAATGGCTGGACTTCTGTTGTTTTAAAAGCAAGGTAGTACATTCAAATGCCGGTTAAAATTAACATTTAATTAACAATAAAATTTTATAAAAAAATTTTAATTAAAAATATCACGCGTTTTGTGTCTAACGTAAGGAAATATATCTTAAGTCCAATATTTCCCCTGTATTTATCTCTTTTTAATATTAATTTATTAATATTACAACTATTTAAATTTTGCTAAATACTGATTAAGAATCGGTATAACTTAAAATGTAATTAAGTATAATTTTTTTTAATTAATTTACTGATATAAACCTTTAAATTTTAGATTATGTTAAAATATATACATGGCATTTTATGATAAAACAAACCATCAGATTTCAAAAATATCTGCCTAGAATGGAAAAAAAAAATTCTTTGTTTTTTCTTTCAATAAAAACTACAATCTAGTTCAGAATTTTGTTTTTGTATTGTACGTACACATGTACGTACGTGCACATATCACATATTTATTTATTTAATCAGTCGAAATATTAATTTGTGTTTGTCTTATAACCGTGAGATAAAGTATATTATATTTCTGATGCTTAAAGAACTATTTAACTATAATACTCAACATAATTCCAGATAATATAAACGTATTTAAGTTAAAATTTAAATAGGTATTTGGATAGTTTAATCGACAATACCAATGAAAAACCAATTTGCAACATTAACCTGCAACATTAACAATTATTCGCATTAACCATCACCATATGCTTTAGATAAGGTAAACATCCTAAATGAAATACGAGTAATATGCTTCGGAATATAATTTTCCTGTCTGGTCATGATAGAGATAAATGCTTGTTAGAAGTTTCCAGTAAGTTTCCAAATGTCTCCAAAAGAAAATGAATTGTTTCGTAATATACTTTATGATGTATTTTGTTTTAATGGGCTTTCTTCTTAAACGAGCAAACGACTATTATATTAGAAAATTTAACAACTACTGCATACTAATTGAATAAATTCCACTCATATATAGGATAAAATTTTGCACGCGTGTTATTATCGGAAGATTTCCTTGTAAAAACATCGTGTGATATTCATTAACGGCATTTTTTGTTGTTATATACATCGACCGTGTAATAAGTTTGGGTATATATTAGAAAAAAGTGATTTTTTACATGTTAATTTCTAATAATATTTTCTTAACATTTTCCTTATACTAGTACGCATTTCAAATATTTATTTCAGAAAATAAAACAAATACTATTGAAATTAGTAAAAATTATATAACAATTCTAAATTATTGGAACAAAAATATTAAAAATACAGTTAAAAGGATGTGGTGATTTAGCAGTTTACCAGAATTTTACATATTGCTTAAAATAAAATTTTCCAGAAGAACTCTAAAAAAACCCATCTGAAAATATTTGAATAATTTTCTTGTAACGTTATGTAAAGTCATAATATGAATGCGGACATTTGTTGTTGTTGTTGTTCTTCTTAAGGTTATTTACCTCAATTGTAAAAAAAAATGATTGTTTGAATCTAGCGAAAGTTTTATTTAATGCATCAAATGTATTGTGATTAAAAAAAAATAGCTCGTGTTTAATGAAGGGCGAAATAGAAAAAGTTTAGGACTTCATTGTTAAGGTACACTTTATAGTGGGTTTGCTTTTATTAGCATTCCATTAAACGCATAGAATGCCCTGCTTCAATATATTCATTAAACTTTATTGGTATTTTTGTTACGTAATGGCAAAGTTTGAAAATGAATTGGAGTTAACTTAGTAAATAGTTTTGCTATTAAAGCTAGTAATAAATAGATTTAGAGATATAAAATATGTCTATTTCAGTAATGATATCATCATATAATTTTAATATCTACCCAATATATATATAATCTTAATGAAATGAATTTATGAAACGATTTTATGAAACAAGTGATTAAATGACTGATCACGTTTCACAGCTATTTCTCCTAAATTATTCAATAGTATGAGGCGAAATTAACACCACATATCCGTATCGATCCACAGATTTCAAACCTTGTATTACTATGACACAATAATAATATTTAATGAATTTTTAGGAAAAGAATATAATATGTAAAAAAAAATCATTCGTGAATAATGATTATGAAACACTTCTCACCACATTCAGAGTACTCTAACAAAAATTCACCCTTAAATAAGATAAAAGATGATGTCTCAGTAAACAAGTGATGATAAGGGATGACCGACCCGGGAACTCAGTACCCGGATCAGGGGCACTTCAGGGTCAATCTGTAACAGATAAAAAATAATTACCGTGCTAATTATGAGGTCTGGCTTTTATTCTACTTGTACAATTTCTTTTGAGATAAAATGCATATTCTTGTAGAAGTAATCACTATTTTTCCGGAACACAAAGAAAAACGTTCTCCGTCAAAGTGTGAATATTTTAGTTAAAAAGGTCCTGTGTAAAAATTTGTAGAAATATTCAAATTTAGCTATGGATATAAATTTAGAAAAAAGGTTTTTTTTTAAGAAGAATTGGTTAAGTTTTGCAACAGAAGAAGCATAACGTTAATAATCTGCATGATTCTAATTACCCCAGAAATAGCATTTTTGGTTTAAATAGTGTTATAGAGTTTTTGGGTTAAGAATAATTGGGATCGCATATTTTATTTTCTACTTAAATCGAATTGTGCATTAGAATGCATTTTGTAATCTTTCAATTTTCAGATACTGTGAAATACACCTAGTTTGGTTTGATTTACTGAACATTTTGTGTTATCAAAACATTTGTTTTTTAATTTTATTTTGCATTTATTCCAAATTTTAGCCTTGACTGACTGCTTTAGGCCTAACTAGGCCTCAACACTTTCAATGTAAATGAAATTTTCCTCATTCACAATATATTAGCTTTGACTGATACTTTTCCCCGTCGTTGCATGCATTTCATGTTATTTTGAAAAACATTGACTGTTTTGAACTTTAAAAATAATTTTTTTAGTAATATAACAAGGATATTAATTTCCAATAGAAAATTTTGCAATTATTTTGTTTCCAGCCTACTTACCTTTCTAATACTGTATCTCTGAGAATAGTTGTAGTTGTAAAAATAAAAGTAACTTGCTGTAAAGCCCAATGGGATAATTGGGATCAAAGAGGTATTTTTTGAAAAAAAAAAAACACTTGTATCCAGTAACATGGTACATTGAAAATAATTCGTTACACATTTCAAGAGACAACTAATTACTGAGTAAAATTATACTTAACCTTAATATGCAGTCCACTTCAATCTCTTGAAATTAATTGCCAAAGTTCAAATTGTGAATAAGGGATCCTCATTACCCCTACCTCCCCTATGTCAGTAAGAATAGAGCGCCCACTTAAATGCAGTGCACCTCTATTTATTTCAGAATTGATACAGCTAAATTCTTAAACGGGGTATATAAGTGTAGTAAAGTGACTATCCACTAAGCCATGAGACCAATTACAGCCACACATACCGGAATATTGCGAAGCTAGCCTCCCTATTTTTAAAACGGCACGAGATACTGTAAAAATAACAATTACGAAGTTGGAAAGTGTCCTCGATTTTGAAAGAAATAATAAAGGGTTACCTGCAAATATAACTTAATTACAAGCCCTGATATGCAATTTGCTTAAATCCTATAAATAGCTCACTATAGCACAGATGCATATGCATTGCATCATACGGAATATGTGCATTTACTAAAATAACTAAGTATACTGCAGTTTATTTTCAAAAGAAAATCAAATTACGCTTGCTCGATATGTCCACAGGGGAAACACATGCACAATGCAACCTTGTTTAGATTGTTCTTCAGTTTTAGTTTTATTAGTAAATATACATATGCTTTAAAATTCCACAATTCTGCATGAATTGCTCAGCTTTTAGTATTTATGCTAGTGACTGGATACTGAAAAAAGCATGTTTGTGCTTTTAACAAACTTACTTTACATCTAAGACAGCGCTCTTTCGCTCTAAATCGAAAGAACTGTACACTGTTAAAAATTCGGTACAACGTTGCACCAATTTTTGGTGCAGCAGTAGCTGCCACCATAAGGATGGTGAAACATTGTTCCAACATTTGGTTCTAAGGATGAACCATAAGTTGGTGAAACCTTGAACCATATGTTGGTGGAAACCTTGAACCATAAACTGGTGAAACGTTTAACCGCAAATTGGCGAAATGTTGAACCATAAATCGGTGAAATGTTCATGAAGCATTTATTTTTGTTCCCCCACCCTCCTCTTTCATAGGTAAAATATTTTACTTTTTAAAAAAGATATTTTTTAATATAATTTAAGGTGAAATATTTACGGTCTTTCCAATTAATTTTTTTGGAAAATAATTTTCAAGATCAGAAACCTAGGTTTATTTAGCAAATTTTAAAAAAGTTTAATTATTACGATAACACCATTGTTATTTTAAATATCTTACACTATAATTTTCATATTAAAATACATAAGAAAGGATACGATTATGTTATGGGGCTCTATACATGTATAAACTTATCAAATTGAGGCAATTGAAATGCATCATAATTTGCTAAATAATATATAATAATATTGCATATATAATAATAATAGTAATATTGCTAAATAAACCTATAAAATTGATTTTGTATCACGGATGCAAGCAATCTTTAAACAAAAATCAGTCATAGAAAGAGTAAATATAAATCCTAAATTGAATTGAAAAAAAGAAACCTAAAAAAAAAAAAAAATGTCAAACGGAGGTGCGGGCAAAAAGCATTGCTTATCTACTCACATCTTTTTTTAAATAAGTTCTAAGCATGATTTAAGTATTAAGAATATATATATATATATATTTTATGTATGGAGATTGGTAATTGTTTTATTAAATGTGAACACCAATATGAAGTCTAAATTTTTAAATTCTACGGAATATGTATATAATTTTCCTTAAAACATATTCCTTAATAATTCTTATTAATACATATTGAACGACATGATAAGCTATATTTAATTTTAATATTTTATTCCCATACACATTGTATTTTACAAATACAAGCTAAACACATTTTATATATTTTATATAAAGGATTGATCTAGGGAAAAGAAAAAAAATGATTGCATATGTACTGTTTATTCTTCATTGTTTGAAAAACATTTTGAATTTAAAAAGTAGTTATTAATATCTTTAATAGATATTCAATACTGCATTATATAAATAAAATATAAATATGAACTTAAAATATACTAAAGCAGTTTTATGCATAAACTTTATAGCTACGTAAACAACATTTTATTTAAATGCTGAAATATCATGTTTCCTTTTCACTTCTTAAACTAAAAACTCCAATATGTATAAGGAAATATTCCCAGTGTAAATCTATTTTTCAATCTGAAACTTTTTTTTATTAAATTAATCATTGAATATCATGTTTTATTCCAAAATATTAATAATTATAAATACAAATTCATTGAATGTTATTCTTTATAATCAGGAAACGGTAAAGAAAACAGAAATACCAGAATAAATTAACAGAATTTGAAATCATTACAAATCAATGTTTACATCTACTACTATGAATGCAGCCATCATGAATCAACATATCTCAGTGTCAGCAGTTAAACTAAGATAGTACCTCACGTTTTGTTTTTGCTTTTGAGCTGCATCAAATTAAAATACTTCACATCTCACTATTCATTAGGAAGAATGAAACGTTTACACAAATTTTCTTTCTTTAAAAAGACAAAACGAATGAAGTGGAGATTAATTTTTACTAAGAATAGTTTGTATTTAATTGTTAAAACAATTGTATTTCAAACTGTTACATAAAGAACGAATATAACACACATTCGCTTGTGAAATTCGGGAAACTAAATCAATATTTTTCTATAAAACATGAAAACTATTTAACACTTATACAATATCTAAGTACAGGAATGAAACATTAAAATTAAATAAGACTTACCTTCACATTCCATAATAAATATTCATTTTAATATCGCTTTGGTTTAAACTTTAAATGGCGGACGAAATGCAATCGTTTCACTTATATTATAATGGCGTCATACACAAAGACGAACTGTTCTGATTGGCTGATAAGTAGTTCGAAAACATGGTTTAACTTATAATGAAAATGTGGTTCAATCCAGCGTACCTTCTAAGGTTACACCATGAAATGGAGTTTTTGAAAATTAAGAAGTACCATATTTTGGTAATCCTCATTATTTTACTCCAAATATTGGAGTGGCGTTAAGCGAAATTTTTAACAGCGTAAAATTTTTTAACTGTGTTGTTTTCAGTATCTCCCAAGGTTTTCAAAATAGGAACGCTGATTTTGCAATTTTTTGCTAGATGGCGTTCTAAATGACATTACGCAAATGCTATAGATCAAGTTTACGATTCAGTTGCCACTTTTTTGAAGGTAATAACAATGAATAGGTTATTTGTGAGCACCCAGTATTTGTCTATGAATTTCATCGATTTAATTATAATGAAAATTATTCTAATCTCATGTACAGTACCTACAACCAATATTGAAGTTATGCCAGTCAACCAGAAGTGGTTAAGATTTAAAATTTGACCCCGGTTGAGACGCATACGGATAATATGTGATCTCACTTAAAAAGCGGATTTTTTCCACTCAATTAAACATAAGCCATAAGACTAAAGCAAAAATATCCCGTTTAATACGCGGACACACTTACGTCTCCCGCTTTATACGCTGTATTGTTTCGGACCCTGGAAATACAAAAATCTCACTGAATACGCGAATTCACAGACCAAGATGTGAATTTCTCTTCTTTTCTCCGGGGTTCCGAATTTAGAGGTCTCTGTTTATTTAGGTATCTACCACTATTTCTGAACAGTAATATTCGTCTTATTAAATTTCACATTAATTAAGGACGATGATACTAATCGGAAATAGTGGTATAGTGATTTATGTTTAAATACAAAATTCGCTAAATTTCAACACTACAACTCTTATTTGATTTCCCGTCCTTATATTTTTCGTCTCTTGCTTCGTGTATGTTTTTAAAGAAGTAGGAAAAAGATAAATGAATTTTTGATGTTTTTGATACTTACTTTCCCTTTTTTTCGCGGTGTGGGTTGTCGATTTTTATATTTTCTTCTGTACACTTTAGGAAATATTGTGATCTAAGTACTGTATACTTTGTATTGCATTTTAAAAGAAAACGCAACTTATTTCTATTTCAATTCTTTTTCTTTGTTACATTTATCTGGTGCCTTTTTTTAAATTTTTGGTTGAAATGTGTTAATCGACAAAAAGTCACACTTGAATCCATTTTTATTTTCAGTTATTATTCCTGTAGGTCCTGTAAAACAATTAATGAGTTAAACTTGAATACAGTTAAGGTTTAATCTAAATATGCGTAATTTTGGACGGTAAACATATAAACGAAACCTCTAAAGTTCATTTAGACGATTAGCTGTGTAAACATTTGCTCAGTTGCTGCACCATTATGCAAATCACATTTAATACTTGATCCCGTTTAAAAAGCGACTTTTGCCCAGTCCCTTGAAACGGGTCTTAACAGGGTTACACTGTACATTCATTTTTAATCGTTGATAATCAGGTTGCAAAGAGGGTACAATTTTAAACATAACTAATGAAATACTTTGCGTACTGAACTAGAAGATTATATTCGCATATGAAGCTTCTAAAACTGATTTATGTTTTAAAAATTAGCAGGTTACATTTAATTTTATTTTCATAAGCGAATTTCAAAACGCGTATTTTTTCTAAATTGAATATAAAAAGTATGTGATATAAAATTATTTAAACAGAAATCACTATATTGAAGTTTCTTATATGCGTAATGTTAGTTGGGGCAACTGGGCCATGATTTTACAATGTTGCTCTGGAGCTTCTGACAATTCAGCTTCAAAAAGCTAATGTTAATTTGAATTAAAGTTTGAACTTCTGTAAATGTGTTCAGTTAGGTTCCCTCTATCAGACAGAAATGCTCAAAATTACATTTTAATATTTAAAAATATAAAAATATGCATACTGCATCTTTCTTTCCTCGTGGGTCCAGTTGCCCCATAAAAATGGGGTAAATGGACCAGGTGGGTCTATGTTCCACACGCGTTTATTTTTTTTTCATATGGGATATCAGGTCCTGTTTGAAAAACTGTAAACAACTTAAAAAAAATTAAAACAGGCAAATCATGTAAATTACATATCAACAAAAGAGCGTTGTAAGGGAAACCTTTGATGTCAGTGTGCCTAAAAAAGTACTAAAAGTGAAAATATTAGATTTATTTGTACCAAAACATAAAAGTTATGTAAGTATTTATGTATTTTACTATAGGTAATAAGTATAAAAGTCACATGGGCATTTTAAGGAAAAAATAGCAAGGTAATTCGATGAACAAATGGCTACATAAACACTTATGTACTTCATCTGTTCCAGGAGTCGCATTATATAGGGTAAATTTTATTGTTCCGACCAGAACCCTGAATGAGTTACCTTCATTATAATTTTATTTAACAAATTCTAAAGAATGGTGCGATGAAGATATTATTTTCATAATAGTGGTAGTAACAATAAAAGTTTTCCTATAGAATGCGACCCCTGTGTATCGTACAATTTTAAGGTTTGGCTATCTCGTTTTCAGGTGCAAGGTACTTGCATTTGTAAAATTGTGAAATAATTTAATGACACCAGTATTTACAAGAGAATTTATTTGTAAACAAGTAAAAGTATATTTTCGCGTACTTAATAAAGTTGAAATTTTTATTATAAAATTCCGGTGCCACTGTGGCAATTAGGGTTAAAATTATGAGATGCCATAACGGCATCATCGCCTCTCAAGGGGTCAAGAAATTTGGTTTGATATGCTTTTTTTTTAAATTTTATTACGTAACTTTAATAAGATATTCTATAATTTTCTTTATTGTGAGCAAAAAACAATAGAGAAATTTATTTCCCGTAGTCAGAGAAATTAAAAAAAAATATTTATAACTATTGGGGTAACTGGATCCAGCATGGTCCAGTTACCCCGGATACATGCTCCAGTTATCTCATTCTTGAAAAAAAATATGCGGTAACTGGAAAACCGGGCTTATATTTGAAACATAAAGTAAATATGTATAGATACCTCATAATATTAATGCAGTTATATGCCTAATCTTTTAAAAAAAGTTTGTTTAATAAAAGTACTTACAGTATTTTAATTAAAAGCCGAGGAAGTTCAACCATATGGACGTTATTTAAAAAAAAAAGAAACGTAAATTTTTGACAACCTATCACAGCAAAGTGAGAGTTATTAATGAGTTGACACACGTTGTTTTAGGAAGTAAAGATTTAGGTACATTGTTCACAAAAGCTAAAACTTAAAAAATATCAGCAGTTTTTTATAAAATACCCTATGGCCCAGTTACCTCGTGGGTCTAGTTACCCCAACTAGCCTTAACTAAAAGTACTGCTCGTTCTGTCAGTGAGCTTTGAATCATGTTTAAGAAACTTTTCACAAGGCAATGTGATTTGCAACGATTAAAATTAACTTAACATTCGGATTTCCAAACTTTAAATTTGCATATTTAATAAACTACATGATAGCATGTTTTCCTATTGATATAAAAAGATAAATTAACAGAATCCAAATAATGTATCAAAATTAGGTGTCAGTATTTAAAATGAAGTTTGATAAAATTTAAGAATTTAGGAGAACACCAAAGAACAGTGTACTGTAAAAAAAAATGTAGAAAATAATAAAGAAGGAGCTTTGTTGCAAACAGATTTGTTCTGCGGCATTTAGATTTGAGTAACGACCACCGTTTGGTATTTTTTTGGTTACTGTACCTGGATATTTATAAATACTAATAATGATGGATTTTTAGACCTGGTAACGTTCAACGCATTATACGTGTCGACGAAGAATTGCATATGAATTTGTGTTATTATTTTAATCCATTTGTGCCTGAATTTTTGTTTTCTCAAATTTCTTGGTAAAATCACTTTAAAACGTTGCAAAATGATCTGGAAATATGCTAAAAAAATTACGCTAATTTGTTTTTGTATTTATTTGATAAAATGTAAACGTACTAAATATGAGTATATGCATACTATTTGTAATAGTATGTATAATTATATGTTTCGTCTAAATTTATATAAAATAAGTTTTCAAATTCTATTTTATGTACTATAATTTGTGTTTTTATGAATTACTAAAAAAAAATATTTATTTCTTTACTGAGACTAATAACATTATAAGTATTAGTAATAATAAACTAAGATAATAAACTCGTATTCGAGTCTTAAAACAATTTATTTCATAATCATCTGGAAAAGTACTTTACATAAATAAAGGTCGCCTTAATAGCTAATAAAAATATGTATTTCAATAATAATAATAATAAAATATACGTGTTTCAAAAAAGTCTACAAGCTAAGATTATGACTTATTTATTTGGATAATTGGTAGAAAAAACACAAATAGACTTACTTCTTACATTTCGCCATCTTGAAAAGTGAAAAATCTATAAACTCCGAAAAAAGTCTCCATTTTAAGCAAACTAATATCCATCTTATCCTGTCATCTTTCGGTAACAGATAAATGCATTTATAAATAATTATTTCATACAATTTTCATGTTATAAAGAAGAAGAAAATTATGCAAATTTGTTAAAATTCGAAGCGTCCCCAAAAAATGGGTAAGCATAAATGGGTTAAAGTAGTGTAAAATATATAAGGGTGAATAAAAAAATAATGCCCAAGAAAATCCACATTCGGTTGAAGAATGTTTATGAGGACGCTGCAACGGATATCAACAACGAGAGGCGTTTGATAAAGAAGTTTGGAAACAGAGAACGGAATTTGCAGATAACACAAGAAGGGGATGTCCGACAACATCAGTCATAAATGCAAATCAAGCACATGCTGATGAATTCATTCTAGAAGACAGACTTGTTAGAGTTCAGAATGTTGCTGGTGCATTGAACGACTCTTATCGCTATGCCCAAGGAATAACTACTGACTTAGGATATCACAGTGTCTGTGCTAAGCGAATTCTCAAGCGATTGTAAAAGTGGGCTGGTCAAGAGCTTCACCCACCCTATAGTCCTGATTTTTGACACTTATGACTTTCACTTTTTGGGAGCCATGGAAGACAACCTACGTGGTTTCATATTCAATGACTTAAATGACGAGATTAAATTGCAGGTTTAAAATCGTTGGCCAACAAACAAAGCGCTGGATTTTTCCTAAATGGTTTTGATGCATGGCCTAACCGATGATGCAAATGTGTCAAATGCTTGGTGACTATGTTCAACTACAGTTTTGTGTAAAGGGAAATTTGGGACACTATGTAAATTAACTTCTGATGTTATATGTTCATTAATAGGATTTTCAAGATACATGAGGCATTATTTATTGATACGTCTCCGTATATTAGTGATTATTATTCGTAATTGACTATTCAATTATTGACTTAACCGTAGTCAACTTAAATTAAATTAAAAATTTTTATCTCCAATTTTATATTAGGTTATTTTTAAGCTTCATTCTTTTAAATGTAGTGTGATTTTTTGTTATAATCATATTTTCTTATTAATAATAAATTTGTAATAAATTTAATTTTTAATATATAATGACAATAATGCAAAAGGAAATTTTTAACAAATTTAATCTGCTATTCAATCAAAACACACTTAAGTTACTTATGTTTTAAAAACTTTTAATGGACCCATTTAGATTCTTAGCAAGAATTCTCCTTTAAGTTTTTGCCTATATAACTTGACCAAGAATAGCCATTCTGTTAACTTATTTATGCATTTAATGTTGGTAATGTATGGCAAACAAAATGAAGTTAAAATTTTAAATAAGAACCCTTTCGTTTCTTTTCTTTTTCAAAGGAATAGTTTTTCTTTTACATTAGCTTCTTGAGTTGACATACTCTGTAAATACATGATTCGAAATCGTTGAATAAAATGATGTTTAAGTTTGAGTTTCTTTAAGTATCATTCTACGGAACAGAGTGTATTGGAATCTAATTTTGCGTAAAAATCAATAAAAAATTTAAAAACTTGTTTTTCCACATTTACTAGTTTAGTACGAATTTAACGTAAAATGTATATTTTCCGTACATTTATGATTAATAGATACTTTCTAAGAAAAATAATTTGAATATAGTTAAAAAATATTTTTTTATAAAATAGTAAATGAATATATAATATGCCCCGTGTCTATGAATTCAGTTGAATAATAAAATATAAGTAATGAGTAAGTTTCATGATATGTATTAAATTCAGAACTTATTCTGATTTTCTGTTTGCATTTTTTGTTGAAATCTTCCACAAATGGATTTTCATTACATAATTACAAAAAAAAAATCAAATTGAATAATATCATGAAAACAGGAAATATATAATCAATAACTGACCTGCTTGACGCCCTCTGGACCTTGGGAAATTTGAAATAAATAATCACAATTAAAATAACATAGGACAAAATGTACTATACTGCGCAGGGTTTCAAAAAGTCTTGTTAAAATTATAATAAATTCACGGAACTGGTTTTTATTGACTTTAACCTTTTTTTTTTTTTTTATCAAAATTGGCTTTTATGCATTGAAGCATTTCAGTAAACTGCATATTTAAAATTTTAAAATTTATTTAAAGTCATTTAATTGAATAATTTAATAAATAAGTAATTTGTCAATAATGAATACACTAATATTAAAATAACACACAGTTGGAGCTGTTAGAGTTAGTACTGAAATTTGAAAATATGTCAGCTAAATTTGAAATGGATGCGAAATTAATTTAATAATTATTAGATATTGTGTAAATGCCTTAGAAATCGTAATTTATGACATTTTTTTTAATGTTTTCCATTTTCAGCTTAGTTCATCCTTTTAAATTTCATTTTTTTAGAAACCATTCTTAGTGTACTTTTGTATCTCAAAAGTACCCACCATGCGAACTTTCAAGTTTCTAGCCCTTTGAGTAGCACAAAAATCGTATTAAGATAGCTTTTTTTTCTCCAGCACACTTTGAAATTTTGAAAATTAGAAAAATTAGACATTTGTTCTGTGCATGTATTTGCGTCAAAAATGTAGGGGGCATGTCAAATTTAAAGATTTAATCTTTGACAATTCCATATAAATCGTAGTCTAGAACGTTTTCAGAATCTTTTTAGCTCATATTAACCTTTTGATCTCATATTTTCTTTAAACGATTCTATAGAAATTCTAATTTAGAACTTTCCCCGCTCATTTTACCCTTTTAAATTTCGAATTATTTTTAGAAACGTTTCTTAGCGAGTACTTAAATCTTAACATTAAACGCCATGCCAAATTTTTAAATTCTGTTCTATCCAGTATCAGAAAAATGCAATCTAGAACGTTTATTTCTCCTGCACTCTTTTAATTTTGAATAAAAAGAATTGTGCTATGCACGCATTTGATTCTTAAAAGTAGCAGCCATGTCAAATTTCAAGTTTCTATCCACAACAATTTTATAGAAGTCGTAATTTAGAACGTTTTTAGAACTCTTTTCGTGAATTTCACCCACTTGAATTTTTTAGAAACATTTCTTACAGGCTATTCAAATGTTATAGGTAACTACCATGACAAACTTCAAATTTCTAGCCTCTTCTTTATCACAAAGATCACAATTTTAGAAAGTTTTTCGTTGCTGCTCCCCCTGGGGTTAGTGACAACGATATAAAATGTAGCATGTGTTGGAGCAAGGACTGTCACCATAACTTTTAAAATCGGTTCAATAGTTGTATTTAGCTAATACAAGATTTTGAAAATTTCAACAGTATAATTCCCCCCCACACACACACACACACAAAAAAAAAAAGAAAATTTTTTGAACTATAAAAAGAAATTTTTTGTTCAGTTTATACAGACTAACATGAAACATGAGTTTTGAAAATTCGATGAAAAAATATTTAGAAGAGTATTTGAGATATCGTGCCCGTTATGCACAGAAACGTCATTTCGAGAAAAATGAATTCAAAGTTTCGGAAATGCCGCTTCAGCTATTGAGCGGGTATAAATCTAAAAGCCATAACTTCTGTTCTAATGGAAATTTCAAGGAAAAAATTATGTCAAAATGTTCAGAGAAGATAGGAGTTTAACATCTAAATAAAAAGTAAAATTTCGAAAATTTTGAAACTTTAAGAGTCCTGGGGCCCCTTAACAATGCAGCACCACTTTACTGGCGGCGGGTATAGGGAAAGAGTACTTTTACTCCCGACTTATTTCGGACCAAATATTGAAGCGTTTAAGCAATACAAAGTTTATTTCTATAATGTAGATGAAGTATGATATATAGTAAAAGATTTTTATAACGCAATACTCTATAGAACGCACAACTTCCCCGATGTAGACGATGAATTTTGTAGTTTACCCGCATTCTAAATTGTAGAAAATGCTACTCTCTAGAGGACTACAGCTTGATACATTATTTGTGCTTTATCTCTTTAATTCCGAGTTTTTTAATGAAAAAACTTCTGCTATTACAATAATTCTTTTAGAAAAGGAGTAATATAATTATTTGGTCCAGGTATATTTAGATTATGTTTCAAAGTAAATTTAACAATGTGTAAAATGATATATTGTATACAAAAATTTACAATTTACACAATTTCTGCTTCCAAGGAACGTAGTATTAAGATATTGTACTGATATGCTTCAGACATATTTGGCTATGTTTACAAGGTGAGTTTAATTGTGTGTAAAATGTGATCTACGTATCGCAAAATTCTGTAATACGCACAGACTCTCGTCTCAAAGTGTGCATAATAAAGATTTCTGCTATACTAATTCTGAAAGCATTTTGAATCTATCGATGATTTAAATTAATCCTCTCGCTGCGCAACCCGAGATATCCTCGGTGATGCATTTTTTCCGTCTTATTAACCCTCCTTGATTATTCCGACCGGTTATTTTTTTATTGTAAAATTTGCCTTAATCGGAGCATTTTCCCTATTAGATTAGACGAACATTTTTGTTTTGAAAAACCGGTGGCAAAAGAATAAAAATTCTTAAAAGACGCTCGTTGCGAAGGGGTTAAATACAAAATTTTTGAAGTTAATTTGATAAAACAAGTACGCTGTGAGAGGGTTAAAGTTTAAAATATTAAAACTATTTGGTTTCAATTCGGAATAGGGATTAATTATAGTCGGCATAAATAAAAATATCCTGTGCTTTAAAATGTCGGTGGAAAATAAACAATGGATTGAGAAAAATATACTTGCACTCTACAAAGAGGAATACACTTATTCGATTATCAAAAATGGTGTGAAAAGCATAGTTTAACCAGTGCTACACGTAATATAAGTGACATAATTAATAGAAGAGGAAACTAAAAACCATCTAAGATACAATTTGGCGATAAAATTAACTCTTTCCGGTACAGAAAAATTCTGTTCATAAGTTGATGAATTGATTGACTGACACCAGAATTTGCTTACGAACTTCTTAGAAATTAAAAGCGTGTTGTTTTAAACTTTTATTATAGAAGCAAAATTTAATTAAAATATTCCTGGCACTCTTTGTAAGTTTGGAATAAAATGTAGGCGGTCCCGCTGGGATCGGTGTGCCTGAAACTGTTAAATCCATACCCAACAATGGTATGTTCACCGCTTATGATATATAAAGTCGCATCTCATTTTTAAAAAGAAATCCCCCCCCCACCCACGAAGAAATATTGTAACATCTTTAAATATCTCTTTAAGAAATGTAACTAAAATTATAAAAACTGATTTAAAGCTAATCAAAACAAAACTATGATGCTCACCGCGTAATACAAAAGAAAGTTTCGCAGTATAAGACTATCTCCAGATTTCTGTAATGAAAATTATTTGGCAGGTGGAAAATAGGACTATGTAGTTACAATTCATGAGGCTTCGATATATTTGTCTGATTGCAATTTGTATAAGATCGGTTTACCACCGAAAAAGAGGAATAAAGACTTAAAGTGTAGCTTCAGAGGAAAAAAAGGAAGGCTTTTCTGAACGTTTCATGGTTAATTCTGGATTCTGTTATAGCGATAAACATAAAATAAAGAAAGTAGAAAAAAATGTCAAAATTAACTCGGATTCAAGACATTTCATTACTTTATTAAAAAAAATCTTCAATGTATTACTTCAATAAGGATAGGGTCTAGCGATACCTGTAAATCTACTGCTATATTTTTAGAAATTATGAGAAATAAAACTGGGATCGAGACTATTACAATTACATATAATCCTCTTCAAGACCTCCGACTTGTCTCTTATGGATAACCGAGAATTGTACATTTAAAACAAGCCTTTTATGCCGCATTCCAAAGTATCAGATAGACTGGAAGATTGTAATAGAGGAATGGAACAAAATCAACCTTAATATTAAAAAAAAGATTTCCTATCTTAGAAATCAAGATAAAATATGATATTTCAACTAATAAGGCTATCAGATTGAACATATATAGAAATAAAGTTGTTGTCTTTGTTTACATATATATTTTTTTCAAAATCGTTACAAAAAAGTGTAAACGTATTCTTTATTTGGCTTTTACTATTATGCTTTAAAGAATATAAATTTTTCTTAACCCATTCCCGACGAGCGTCAGTTACTGAATTTTGTATCTTTGACACCGATTTTTCAAAACATAAATTTTTATGTACTTGAATCACAGAAATGCTGTGATTAAATATGGCAGTGTTACGTGATGCTTGTCCTCAAATGGTTAATCTAGTAAAATATAATGTTATAACTATAATAATAATATAATAAATAAACTAATACTACAAATACACTTTCGTCGCTTTTGTAAAAATAAAATAACGTCATTGATGACAAAAGAGCCCCTTTTCTGAAATTGATACTCTTGTGTACAGATAATTTAAGTTCATAAATATCGATATAAAACTAAAAGACCCATTAAAATATCAATTTATTATCATTATATTATCTAAATTTATAAAATAGCGAATTCAAGGCCTTTAAACAAGTAAATGATCTACGTATCCTCAAAAAAGTTTATTGTAGAGGTCTAAGTTAAATAATTATGGAAATTACTTTCTTGGTCACACTGTCTTGAATGCACTTTGCAAACTCAGATGATGGTGTTGGTGTTATGTATGACGAGATATAGGCCCGGGGGAGTGCCCCCCGTGGGGGTCTTTTTAAGGGAACTTAACCAGTAATTAATAAAGGATATCGAAGGTTCGAAGAAAACGACGAAAAACTTCGAACGATTAGGACGACGGGCGCGATTGGGCTCGAACCCAGCATCTCCCAGCTTTTGAGAACAGAACCTCTCGGCCACTGCAAATTCAGACGAAAATAATATTTATTTATGAAGAAATAAGCATCAGTGCTGTCATTTGTTGGTTTTGTTTGAAAGAAGAAATCATTCAGTTATATAAAATAAAGCAAAAATGTAAAAAAAAAAAATCAAACAGTTTAATTTTTATGAGGAACAGATTAGAGGTCCACATATGTTCATCTCAGGTATGAAAATTTTAATGGCAAACTAAAATTTACATTAACCTCTTTCGAGTTCCTAACGATTCCAAAAAGTGATTTTTATCTTTTGAAACCGCTGAAAGCAATATATTTTCGAAATTTAAAAAAGTATTTGAAAATACAAAGTTTCTTTTACTGCCATTAAATTTCGGAAACTGTTCTGAGTAAATTTTATATTGTAATATTTTGGTTTCTAAACCTAGAATATAGTTTTTTGGATGACATTAATTTTCAGATAAACATTTTTAGGTTCGAAAGACATGTTTTACACACAAACCTGAAAATTTAACAGCATTGACTTTAAAATTAACATTATTAATATTAATATTATTGTCATTATATATTATAATTATTATTGACATTAAAATTAATATTATTTTATTACTGTTGTATGCATAAATTCAGCTACACAGCTGATAGAGGTGATAGCATCCAAGAAACCGATATTCAGGTTTCAGAAGTTGTATTAATAAGCTAAAAATTCTCCTAGCAAATCTTTCTAAAAATTTCATGTTCATCAAACATGTTTTACACACAAACATGAAAATTGAATACCATGAACATTAAAATTTATATTATTGATATTATTAACATTAATATTATTAGTATTATTAATATTATTGACAATTAAATTAATATTATTTTATTACTGTTATGTGCACAAATTCAGTTACGAACCGTCACCACCCTTGATACGGAAATTCCAGTTTGGGAAAACGTATTAATACCTTTCTAAAAAACAGAGGCAGCAAAAGAATTTCTGTTTTTACAAATGGTTCTTAAAATTTGAAAAATGCATTAGTTTCGCAGGTTTCTAACGATAAAGAATGCTTTTGGGAATTGTGAGAATTGGAAGAGGTGCTTGCATATTTTGTTGATTGTTAGTTTATGTTTTCGTTCATTAAAAAACATTTCTCTTTTTTACAGTGTAGGTAATTTTTCTCTTTTGAAACTTAAAAATGTATAACAGACCTTAAAAATATAAAATATAAATAAAAAATATAAATATGTAAAAGTCCTTAATATATATATATATACATATATAATGTATTTTTTTAAGTACCTAAATTTAAGTACGCAAAATAATTCAGTTTGAAAAATCTGTTGTAGTGTTTTACTACCACTTTTATGTTCATACAATTTTATAATAATTGTTACATTTATATTTTGTTTGAAATATATTTATTAATTCAAAAAATGTCAATTTATTTAACTGAAATAAAAGCATAACTAAAAACTATGTTTAAGTTATCAGTAAAATTCATAAGTGGTACATTTTTAAAACATCAAATTTAACTTCCGCTGGAAAATGTCATTGAGATAGATCGTATAAGTTTTAAAATCCTATGTCAATAAAGAAAGACTTTGTTTGAAGCGAGTTTTAAACAAACTAAAGCAACCGACGGAAAATTAAATTAAGAAAGTGCTCTTTTTTCTAATATTAATTATTTTAAACACAGTAATTAGAGCCGCTAACTTAATTAAGCGCCAGAAAGAAGTTTATGCTGAATTATGACAGGGTTGAGGTTTTCACCATGAGGAATTAATGAATATTTACTTATTCCCTTTTAATAATTAAATGTTCTCTTGAACTTAAACTAGATTTCTTAGAATCTCAAATTCTATTTTGTAGACAAAAAATTACTTGAATTTATAGTTGTTAGCCAGACGTTTAGCGCGTGATTAAGAATATAATTGTTTTATAAAGTTTTATAGCTATTTTCAGTAAAATGATTGTTCAATATTTTAAAAAGGGTTTAAATTCGCATTTTAAAAGTCTTTATTTAAACCTTATTATTTAAGAAAATCTAAAGAATTAAAGTGGCTTTAATTTACTCAAAATATAATATGATTAATTCAAATTCTGATAAGAATTTTTCATATTGTAAAGTTAGTTCAAAAAACTGACAGGTTGACGTTATTATTATTAAATCACTGTTGGGTAATACTAGGGTGAGAGTCGTTTTCTTTTACTGGATGATGTCCGTGTTCTTGCGCACAAAAATGAAATTCTCTGCAATCGCTCCTACCTCGATGCCACATGCATTAACAGCATAATACTGCGTCAGCAGTAGTAGAGCTTCGTCTTGGATGGGACTTGAATTTTTTGTTCCCACTCCAATAACAGAGCTAAAGTTGTGAATTTAGACAAAAACATACTGTCTCAGATACTGGCTCATTCCATCAGGATACGGATATCAGCGATACCTCCAAATCTACTACTATACTATTAGAAATAATGATAAATGGAACCGGATGAGAAATTTCCTAATGAGACATAATGATTCTCAAAGATACGAAGAGCAATGTTTCATGAGATGAGAGAACCATGTTCACTGGATGAAAAATAAAGGAGAACTAACATCGATGCGAGGACCAATAAATGCGTCAATGGATAGTGTGTGGGTACTGGAAGTTTGGGAAAGTTTCCATCCCATGTGTGGGCGTCCTTGTTATGCACATTTTAATGGCAGTTTCTTATCATTAGAGATTCAAGATGAATATTTTATCTTAGTTGTATTAAAGTTGGTGAGATTCCGACCAATGCTGTGCCTTGTAACCTGAGAGATCTGGGAGGTATTTTGCAGAACGTTTTCAGATATCCACCTTGCATCATTTGATGGTCTCATAAATTTGGTCTTTAGTTGACAAACCATCCAATTTGAGATCCCGATAATATGTACTGAAAATGTGAAAAACAAAATTGCCAAGGAATGTTGTCAGGCATTATTTTCGAGATCATAAAGATGTCTGGGTGAGGTCGTTTCTATGGATAATTCCTTTTAAGCAACTCATTATACAAAATACATACGTAAAAATAAGTAATATTTTTAGAATTTCTAGAATAAAAAAGTAATTTATAGGTAGGGGAGATGAGTGCACATGTGAACACGGGGCACATGTGAACATCGCAATTTTTCGATAGTTATTATAAGATTTTTATTTGAAAAAAATTACTAAAGATGATAGCATCTGTAGACATATGGTAAAAATTTTTTGAAGCTCTATGACTTTTTTTTTTTTTTTGTCCTCTGTAGCCAGAAGACTGTTTTTAGATCTCAAAAGTAAAATCTTTGTTCAAAGTTGATAAGCGAATAACTTTATTTATTAATTCATTTATCTGAATTTGAATGTTTTAACATATACTATGAATACTAATAAACATTTTTGATACAGTTCTTTTTCTTCTAAAATTGAGAAATGTTGATGATTTATCAATTTAACAAAAGTAGCAATGTGTGGCACTTGTGAACAGACTAGTTGGGGGCAGATATGAACAGTTCATAAATGCCCCAATAATCATTCTATGATTATGTTTCTTTCAGTTAACTTAATGACAAATAATGTAAGTTACATTGTCTATAATTTTCCTGAAATAGAAGATATTTTCCTCACACAAAGTTTATTTTGTATTGAAATATCCACAAACACATCTTTCAGCAAATATATAAAGGGCAGCAAGCTCGTTTACGTTCAATTGCACTTTAAATAAATTTAATGTTTTCTAAAATGCAATAAGTTTTATATATTACTTTACTAAATGGTTTACAACAATATTTTTTATGCATTGTTAATACAAAAGTATTACCTTGAACAACTTTTCAAATTTTTCTGTTACATTTGTTCTAATCTTGCAATGATGGCTTACTTCCATCTCTAAAACAGTTACGTATATGATGCTTTGAATGGAGCTATCCATTCAAAATACCATATCGATATATACCAGTAATATTTTAAGAAAGTAAAATTTTTAATCTGATAACTACCGTAAAATCCCAATTGTACCCCCCCCCCCCCCTCTTTCAATAGCAAAAGAAGTTGGGGGGGGGTATAGTCGAGATTTTTTTTTAATCATTAAAAAACCCTTCATTATCTATAATTTAAAAGTAAATGAGGCCAATACAGGAGTGATAATCTTGCGTATTTCGGCAGATTTCCGATAAATAGTATGTAAATGCCCCCTCCCTAAAATTTCCCCAAAACAAAAACCCTTAAAAAAATTAAAAATTTTAATTTCTTTTTTGAAATTGCTTCTTTATTTTTTTATTTTATTGCAACAATATTTAATGAATCATCTAAGCCTCTCCCCTCCAAATCTACTTATTTTCATTTTATAATCTTTTGCTTAAACATATTACTCAGAAACTAGAGAAAGATATTATTTTTTTTTCTTTATGGTGAATTTGGAAGGTAATATAACTAATGATTGCGATGACAAATGAATAACAGAATAAAATGCATGTTAAAGGATATTTTTTCCTTGTGTTCACATGTGCCCCACGTGTGTTCACAACTATCCCGGTGATGGGGCACATGTGAGCAGTTTTTTGAATTTATAAAACTATTAAAAAATGTAAAAAAATATATATACAGGTGATTTTTAAAAAACTACCATGAGTAAAAGAAAGTTATGTTTACTATATTAAGTAGTTTTTGTTTATAGAAATTAATCCAATTATGAGAAAAAGCTATATTTATGCGATCTGTTCACATGTGCCCCCATCTCCCCTACCTGTATTTATATATTTGTATTGTAACATTATTAAAATACCTTTAAATTAATATTTATAATATTTTATTCACTAAATTAAAGATATTAACCTAGTTCAAGTGTTTTAGCCGAATCACTGCCCACAGCAGCTGCCATTGTGTTGAATTTGAAAGCTATCTGCCGGAAATTTTTGGGTAGTTTTGTCATAAATGAATAATCAGAGTGGACGTCTAAGGGCCTCGAAATCACAGCTGTACAAATAAAAGTTTTGTTTGTCATTTACAGTTTTTTTTAACAAAGAAAATATGGCAACATTTAAAGTGGGAAAATAGTATGTAAATAATATACGTGGGAAAATGTTAATTTTTATATATCTTTTAATGCTTTTTCCTTGAAGGAAAACTACATTAAGATTTTTATGAAGTTATTTGGGAGTTATTAATTTTAATTCTAGGTAACCTCAAAAACTCAGCAGTAAAAGAATAGTTTTGTTTGTCATTTAGTGTTTTTTTTTTTTTTAACCGAGAAAATTTGGCAAAATTTTAAGTTGAGAAAAGGTTAACTTTTATATATTTTTAATGCGTTTTCCTTGAAGAAAAAATAGATTAAGATTTTATGAAGTTATTTGGTAGTTATTAATTTTAATTCTAGATAAAATCTTTATTTCAGACAGAGAGGTTTTCACCTTGTGGTCTTGGTAAATTTGTGGCAGAAAACTGTATTATGGCCAGTCAGTATAAGAAGAAAGTACATCTTGTATTGAGATGCATGGTTTGGTTTGGTTTGTATTTATGACGGCCAATTATCTACTCGTGGGATATAGGCCCTGGGGGGAGTGCCCTTCGTGGGGGTCTTTCTAAGGGAACCTAACCCGTATTTACGCATGATTGAGATGCATGTCTTTAAGATTAATAAAGTTGAAGCTTGAAAGTGACAGGGTACTTGAGAATATTTTTGCAAGCGCAACATTTCCTGATTATATCAAAAGCCCCAATATGTGACACTTCTTTAAAGAAAATAAATGTTGTGAATGAATGCTGCTGTGAAGCGACAAAGGACAAACATTGGCGGTAGCAAATAATTCCCTTTTAAGACTCATAAAGTTTTTATTGCTCAAATGTGGATTACACTTCCTCTAAAATGAAAGTATGTTCTTTCCTCTGAGGAAATTATTCGATTCTATATTTCTATTTTAGCAAACGCTGATGTTCTGCATCTTTTCCTTTTAAACTACCCATTTATTCAGCATAATTTTATATGGATAAAAGTGGATTATATTCCTCATAACTCAGTGAAAATATACGGGAAATGCATATCATATTGCACAATATTTGATGTATGAATGAATGGAAAATGTATGTTATGGAACAGCTCTTGCACTATTATTACATACTATACTCGACACCATGATTTAAAGCTTGCTCTACTAAAAAAAAAAAAAAAAAAAAAAAAAAAAAAAAAAAAAAAAAAAAAAAAAAAAAAAAATCATCGACTTAAATTTACATGTTTCGTTTTTCGACCTTGTTGGATTCTCACATTGAGATATTTTGGCAAAGTATCGCCATAAAACAGAAGTTTGTCGACATAAATGAAGCCAAATTGGCGATAGCAAATTAATTTTTCCACATTTCCATTCAAATTTAGTATTATAGAAAACGGAGAATCTTCTGTAATAGGGTTCTGTGCCATTTTGCTTCGTGTGTTTGAGTAAAATTGATGAATGCTTAATAACAATGAAGAAGAATTCCGTATTTTAGTTCCGGTATAGCCAGAAATTATTTTGTAATGGAAGTTACCTAAAATATTTTCGATATATAACTTCCCAATGAGAACACCTGTTTTCTGCAAAATTTATTCAGAAACAGCGGTTTCTTTATTTTGGTTCTTATGGATATTTGGATTTTAAAAAAATCTCTCAGCTGTCGAGACCATTTTCCTTACCTGAAATAATGCGCTGGTCTGTGGTTTATATAAATTTAACTGCGACGATAACATAGTTCAGTTAACCCTTTATCTACTGACTTATAAGTACCACTCAATTTAAACTTTCATTCCATGGCGAATATTAATAATATTCTAATGGTACTTTGGAAAAACACTCTTCTAACTCCACTTTATCCGGATACATGGCAGCAGTAGTTCTAGGTTTGTTAGTTTAGCTAGGGAGGAGGCTATCTTTGACACAAATGATGGGTTTTGTGCCGACATTTTGTATAGATTGTCAGACTCGTTTTTTTTTTTTTTTATTGCTGAAAACACAGTAATGGATATAAGTTAAGTATTAAATTTTTTTATGTGTTCATTATGATCTTAGAATACAGTTTGACTACCTATTTTAGGTGAACGGTGTATGTATTTGATTTAACAATTGAATTACTCGGTGGTACTTATAAATACCGTCAGTACACTGGGTGTTGGAAAAAAAACTTTTTGTTTACTTTTCGTATGTGTAATTATCCACCATATTCATATGCTTTAAAATGTAATTACTAAAATGTAGTGTACTAATGATTTCCCTGTTATTTTTTTTCTGTTTCATTGTAATTTTTTTAAGAAATTCAAAAAGTTATGGCACCGACTTGTTTTTGCTTTGTTAGAAATGCCATACGTAAATTCACATATTGCATATGTGGAGATGCGAGAGGACTTGCTGTTCCTGTAATATAGGCGTCTCATAACTGAAAGACTGCTAAAAAGATCGAAACCTAAAAAAAAATTGTTTTTTAACCCTTTCAGGGCAAAGCATTTTCAATTCTAAAGCGTTGAACTAAATGATTGACACCGGAATTTTCCGAAAGATTTATTTATACATTAATACATGGGCATTACTCCAAAGAGAAACATTTGCCTTGAATACAATATTTCAAATGAATATCAAATTTCAAAGTAATTGCTTAAGAGGCGCAAAGGCCAACATACTGAAAAAGATTCCATGCCGAGACTCGAACCCGAGCCATCAGTATAGCGCACTGACGTTCTACCGACTTAACCACATGTAGAATAGTGAGAATTTTTCCAGGCCGGGTATCGTTTCATGTGGTTTAGTCGGTAGAACGTCAGTGCGCTACACTGATGGCCCGGGTTCGAGTCCCGGCATGGAATCTTTTTCATTATGTTGGCCCTATGCGTCTCTTAAGCAATTACTTTGAAATTTGATTTTCATTTAAAAGATTTATTTGTAAATAAGAAAAAGCCTGTATTTCACATACTTATTAAATCTAAATTATTTTCTGGTGTCATTTGAAGTACCTTGTGGGCTTTCTGTTACGATGTTTTATTCATAATGTACTGACGGTACTTTAAAGTACCACTTTAATTAATTACTTCTAAATAATTAAATTTCTCACGGGCGAGTATTTTTTTTCTTTTAATTTTCCTTGTAGTAACTGAAAAAGATATTACATGAAAAAAATTGTAGTAGATCATAATGCAGTAGATAAAGGGTTAAACGTCCCAATAAAACATATAACTTCTGTTATATTTAGCAGTAAAAATAATTCTGTTTGCTACATATATTCCCCATTTATTCTTTAGCATTATGTGTGTATTCACTTTAAAATGTGTCCTCTTTTCTTCATTACCGACGTATTTTGAAACGAAATTTTATTCCAATAATTCTGTTTCCATATACAAATTGTTTTAGAAATCCGAAATTTTCCGATATTCTGATTAATAGATCGAAAAGGGACATGCCCGTAAAAAGACCGAAATTAATTTAAAAGGACTTAATTACCCTTTTGAGACCTAACAAGCTTTTGTGGTCCGTATCCAGAAGTAATCAGTTCTAAAATATTGTTAAACATACAATTTCATTATTTAGGTATTCATTTCTATTGTACATTGATAGATCCCGCTAGAAAATACATGAAATTTGAAAATCTTGCTGAAATCATAGATTCTAATAATATAGAAAGTGTACCTTAGGCGCTAAAGTGCATTTAATATACAGAGTGTCTACAAATTAGTTGGTCAATTTCATAAGTTAAGAACTTTCGAAATATTAAATGAAATTACTTATTAAGTAAAATAATGCTATAAAACGTGATAAAATATCTTTATTAAGATTGACGATCATTTCGTCGCACCAACAGCGACATTTTCAAAATCATTCACGATAGAAAATATTTTCACATAATTTAAAAACAATAAACATAGTAAACAATTTCACAAGACATGATATGCATAATGGAAATTATTGCAAACATAAAATTAAATGAAAATTAAATCAGTAATTTGTGAGCGTGGATTAATTTTCATATAATTTATCAAAACAATAATATGGTAAATAATGTCACGAGACAATATGCATAATGAAAAACATTGCAAAACATAAAATAAAAATAAAATTATCTTGGCTATTTGCGAGCGTGGATTAATTTTTACTATTGTTACTATAATTACATAGCATCTCTTTCCAAATTTTAGGTAAATCTAGGGATACTGAATCATTGCAAACATTCTTGTTGCGTAAAAATATCTCTATTGATTCTCGGATTATGAATGGTAAATAAACTTTTGATCTATAAATTAACTCGCTTTTTTAAAAATCGATTCGTAAAGGTTCTTCGCTGTATAATCTCGCCAAATCTGTACTTCTTTTGTTGTATTTGATGTCTGCTATATGTTCTTTGATTCTGGTTTTAAGTTTTCTACTTGTCACACCTATATAAAACTGCTTTGCTCCATCTTCTTTGGTGAAAGGTATTTCGTATACTCCTCATAACTGGTTTGACTCTGTTGGATCTATTTTCTTGCATACTATATTTTTTAATTTCATAGAAGATTTTGTAACTAGGGAGATATTGAATTTATTGAGTTTATATTTCAAACGTATAGGGAGTATACGAAATACCTTACACCAAAGACGATGGAACAAAGCAGTTTTATAAAGGTATGACAAGTAGAAAACTTAGAATCAAAGAACATATAGCAGACATAAAATACAACAGAAGAACCACAGCTTTGGCCAGATTATGCAGCGAAGAACCTTTACGGATCGATTTTAAAAATAGCAAGTTAATTTATACATCAAGATTTTATTTACCATTCATAATCCGAGAATCAATAATATTTTTACGCAACAAGAATATGTGCAATGATTCAGTATCCCCAGATTTACCTAAAATTTGGAAAGAGATGCTATGTAACTTTAGTAACAATAGTAAAAGTTAATCCACGCTCGCAAATAGCCAAGATAATTTTATTTTTATTTTATGTTTTGCAATGTTTTTCATTATGCATATTGTCTCGTGACATTATTTACCATATTATTGTTTTGATAAATTATATGAAAATTAATCCACGCTCACAAATTACTAATTTGATTTTAATTTAATTTTATGTTTGAAATGTTTTTCATTATGCATCATGTCTCTTGACATTGTTTTCTATGTTTATTGTTTTTAAATTATGTGAAAATATTTTCGATCGTGAATGATTTTGAAAATGTCGCCGTTGGTTCGACGAAACGATCGTCAGTCATAATAAAGATATATTATCACTTTATATAGCATTATTTTACTTAATCTGTTTATAAGCGATCATTATACATGTTTTTGTGAAATTACTTAGTTGAAAGTCAGACTAGTACTAATATTTCCGAAGTTTATTCATAGATGGATTTAAGTGTCATAACTGACGGCATTGCTTAGCGAGCGGAGGTGTTATCCAATCACACACATATCCAATCAGCGCGATCACAAGATCTTTCACCGATGATTTCGGTGTATGGAGTTTTGTAAAGGATCAAGGGTACAAGCCGCCACTTCCTGCTTCCTGAAATAAAATCAAGAATCTGTACTTCAATTAATTTGATCGACGGAAACATGCTTACAAATCTGCCGCAAGGATTGCTTTATCGACGGGACATTTGTAGAGTCATGAATAGAAGTCACATCGAACATTTGTGATAATGGTAAACTTGAACTATTTTTCTGTCTTACAACAATATGTACTTTAATTTTTTTTTCCTGTCAATTCCATTCAATAAATCATTCTTTTTGTTCAACTGCTAATTTGTAGACACCCTGGATTGTTTTTATTGCTACATTTTAAGTAAAATATAAATCAATAAATGCTAGATTATCACAAAATCCATTAAATGAATGAATAAAAGTGCAATTTAAATGTTAAAAATATGAAACCTTTCTTTTTAAACATAGAATCTTATCCTCATACTGCATATTTTTGTCTTTCGGAATTATGTTTTTTCATACACATATTTTGAGTTAGATATCGCAAATTTGAAAGAAAAATTATTCTCCTTATCTAGTATCTAATCTTGGTGATTACATACTGAAAATATTTTTATTTAAATATAATGGTATCGTTCAACTGTGTGTGAATTGATTAGGCATCGTATTGTAAGGTTCAGTAAAAACGACTATAAAAAAAAATTGAATCGATTTCGGTTATTTTTTTATTGATATTACAATTCAAGGATTATTGATATTACAATTCAAGGATTATTGATATTGCAATTTACCTTCAGACATTGACTATTATGCTTTAATTGCGTCATTACATGCATTATGACGTCACACATTGTGTTGCTGTGATACACGAATTAAAAAATAAAATGGATTCGAATTATTTCACTATTAAGCTCCATGAATAATATATTGTTAAAGCTGGGTTCTTATAAGTAATATGTAACTGTTTAGTTTCCCGCACATAATGTACCCAGAATAGCTCGGAGACAAAGTTTCTTGCATTTAAAATCGCGTGTTCTTATTCTTGAAATACAAGGTCTTCTCAAAAATGATTCAGTATGTGCTCATTTTTTTACGTTAAAAATTAGGCAAGAATTCTTAGAATTTCCGCAAAGTCAGTATCACTCATCCTCAAGAAAAGTGACACATTTCGAAAAAATTTAGTTTGCGTTTTATTCCAATAATAAGTCTGGCATAGGTGCGTCTTGCTACAGTGAAAGTTTCATAAGTGTAGATATCGGGGGAAAAAAACGTTGTATTGTGCTATATGCCCATTCGTGACTACAAAAGAGCGGTCGATTGTCTGGTGAGGTAAAATTAATCAACACTCCAAACCTGATTTGCCGTCTTCCTTCGTTAGAGTTTTACGCTTTTATGCATGTTTTTACTGTTGCATGCAGAGCTAAGTCCTATAATTTCATGTTACAGCAAAAACATACAAAACTTATTTTGCCTCGTCTGCGAAATTTACTTTTGTCAAGATGTGTCACTTTTTTTGCGGATAAGCGATATGCCTTTCATCCATTCTTCCGTAATTCTAGGAGTGATGTATTCTGTAACTGCAGGTGAAAACCTGCGCAGCCGGAAGCGTGAGTTGTATGTCGTTCTCGTATTGTTAATGAATAAAATGGAATTCCCAGTAACGCCATCGCTCAAAATTCCTTAATTTTTATTTTGTATAGTTGTTCCTGAAAAGCCCTAAATAAATTGCAATTTTAGCGCTGCTATATAAATCTTTAAATTTTTATGATAATAAAAAAATAACATTTGCGATTGGTGAACTACGTAAATTTTAAGTAAATATCCGTACTTCATACTGGGACATTATGCACATTTTCGATTGAAAATTACTTTAAAATACTGAACAGTTCTTGTTCTTGGTCTATTTGCACGCATATGATTTTAGTTATGAAATAAATTAAAATTAAAATTCTTGTACTGTATTCACCTTTAGTCGAGAATCATTTTAGTTATTTGTGGATATTTGATATGGTATATAAAGTAATTGTGTGTGACAAAATTTCAACTTTCCAAAAAAAAAAAAAAAAAAAGTTTCTTCTATAAAGTTGTTTTATTTTTGCTGCAATTTTAGTATTTTTTAAACCCCGAGATAACAATATGTTTGAATGTGTTATGAAATTGTTCTTGAGGGTTTAAAAAAGTTTCAATTTCTACGATGCCAAGGCAAATTATGCACACTAATTTCACAAAATTAAAGAATGCCCACAGAGCATTAAAGATATATATGTTTATTTTACATTTTTCAATAGTACAAATACTGTATTTAAATATATAAATAAAAAATACCATAACTAACATGCTTTGTAACTTCTTTAGCGTTTTAGAACAAAAAAAAAAACATTCTTAATATAACTGCATTAAGAAATAAGTAAGTGAAGTATAAAAAAGGAATGTGTTGAAGTACATGCGAAAAACGTTTAAAGATTTTTTCATTTTAAAGAACTTTAAGTAAAATAAATGTCCTCAAAATAAGTATTTTTAAAGAAATCTTAGAGCGGTATTCAGAGAGACTTTAATTAATCTATATATACTCTGAAATTAGTCATTTCTTAAAAATAAAAACTGTACATATCCATAATGGAAATAGCAAAATATATGGGAAATCTTTCGAAGCAAACAAAAAATGCGAGAACTTATAAAAATATATTTTTTATAAAATATAGATATTGAAAGTTTTAAAAGCATATTTTGGATTTCTTTAACGAGATTTCTCTAATTTTTACGACGGCAATATTTTTGTTTGGGTTAGCCTTTTCATTTTTCTGAAAATTATTTTACAAAATCCTAACATATTTTCTATTTTTAAATAAATAAAATTCCTAAACGATGAAACATTTAAAAAAATCTTTCAAGAAAGTTAACAGATACATTTTTAATACGCTTTCAGCTTTTGACATTTTAATTTAAACTTACAAATTGTTCTCCAAAAATAATACTGGGACAGAATTTTTATTACATTTTGTGAAAAAGTTTGAAATTTCTTTTAAATTTGAAATCTTTGACTAACATATAGTTTTTTTTTTTTGTTGCTGAATTTTTATTTAGTCTATTAGAGTTGTTTTAGCTATTTGTACGATCAAAATAGTTGTAACATGTAAAATACTTTTAGGATTGACATCAAGCAAATTATGTTATCAAAAAGTAGTATATTTATTGCTTAGAACTATTTTGAAAAACTACACTGTTTGAATTAAGTTTATAAAGACTAATCTGCGAGAAAAGGATGTGAAAACAAAAGCACAAAACTTTTCTTTTAACATTAATTATATTTATTTTTATTAGGTTGTATGGGAATTTTTGAACATTTAATCAAGAAATTTAAAGTAAACAAAAGAATACTTAATTTCAGACAAAAAAAATCTTTATTTTGATTTGTTTGTACGAAAGGTTCTTACTGAATACTTTGTTGTGAATTTTTTATTAAACTAAAAATAAATAAATAATTGAATCAAAAGAATCCTCTCTATTTTTTAAAAAACAATCGTCTCCCCTTTAACACATTTCACGGTATTTAAAAATTTTGTCAATGCAAAACCAACCTCATATTAAAACATAAAATTGTCAAAAGATCTTTGATGCGAAATTTCACATTTTTTTTTTTTTTTTAAATGCAACTAAGGGATTTTGAAGATATTGAAAAAAAGACGGACAAAGCAATGTGGTTAGTATGCTGAATGTTTAAACCACTTCAACCATCTAATGATTTGTTTTCCGTATGAAAAAAATTCACGTAAAATGCATAATGTCAATGTAAAGTATGGTCGGCGTTGTGACTGCAGAAACCATAGTCGAATTCACGTAAATTTGAATTTTGTATTAATAGATGACAACAAAAAGACTCGAGAAACGATTCCCCTTAGAGAGAAGCGAGGACCCAAATCTTTTGCGATTTACATAAGTAAGTAACTTTAAAGACCTTTCTTAGACTGAAATAAAAACTCATTATTTGAAGAATAAAAATGCCTGCATTAAATATAGCATGATAAACATATTACAATTGAACCGCCAGTCACGTGATATCTTGGTGGGTACTGTAAACAGACCAAACTTTTTATATTCACTGTTAAATTTGGTGGAAAATTAACTTGAATAATGCATATATTTTGAAATTTTTGCTCTGTAAGCTCAAAGCCGAGCACTTTCACCTTCTAAACAATTTTATTCTGCTATGACATATATCGTGATGGGTAGTAATACATATGTTTAAAGCATACAACTTATTCTTAAATATTTTTAACTTAGTTCGCTTGTCATGTTTGTCAGACTGTAGTGTGACTGTAGTCTGACCGTTGTCTAATTGTAGTTGGTATAACCCTCAGTCTGCTTGTCCATACTCTGCCTTTATACTTCAATTGCTCCGAAATCGAAACATATTAGTAAGATTCAACGAAGAATGATCCATTCTAAAGCGGGAAATGGAGCTTGTAGAATTTACCATTCTTTAAAGGACTAGAAAAAAGAATTCATATACATTATGGTCTATTAATGAAAATAGTTTAAAGCATAGTTCCATACTGGTGTACTTTGGAGCAGTTTTCCTGTAAGAAATGGGGATCGTATCATTTATCGTTCGTATGCAAAGATACAGAGGAATCCTATTACTTTACCAAGTATACGGAGAAATATTTTAGAATTTTTTTTTGTTGTTTTCCTTTTGAAATGCTATATAACATAATGAATTTTATATACGTTATTGTACTGCACGAAAATATTATCGAATAAGAAAATGTTGCATGTAATATCTAAAGCTCTTTACATAGCCGCACAAAAGAGTCACATTCGATGTGGGAAATTTTGTAGAAGTTTGTTTTCATTTGTGCTTTTAGATATAAAGATTAGATATTTGTGTATTATATGATGTAAATAAAATAAAATTCATATAGAGACAAAATGATATTATTATTTAGAGAAAAATGTTAATTACTATCATTGCAATTTAAAAAATTAATTGCATAAAAACTTCATCTATATATTAGATTTATAAAAATTACATATACTATTGCCGGACATCCCAATTAGTATGTTTCAATATTATTTTTATAAATTTTAAGTTATCCGGTTTTACCATAAGAGATTGTGGATCAGAAAGTAAACCGCAAAAATGCTCTTTTAAATGCTAGCAGCAGTTTCATTCTGCGAACAAAATGTTATTAAACATTCTGCATATAATAATATAAAATGTTTCTGTAGCTTCATTTGTGTTCATATTTAAGAATTTTTAAAACTAGAGAAAAATTTAACAAAATATAATAAAACAAACTTTTAAACTGCAAAAATGTCGGTATGGCGATATCGATTTACCGTTTCAACTTCTGTTAAAAAATTAAATAATTCAAACATTACCCGCATTGGTCAAGTTGATTAAAAACTAGGATTTTCGGTTCTACCCGACCATAAGATTTTAATCTATGTTTTCCTATATGAACATGAAATTAATTATAATAAAATTAAAATGTCACTATAATAAATGCAAACACTTTATTTTTGTTACAACTGTTTATATCCATAAACAAGAAAGAATAAAACATGCTGCATGGATAGATAATGAAACGCTTTTTAACACTACGGAAATATCGTTGATAAATTTTATGCTTTTGTTACATTAAAAAAAATCATCTAAATAAGCAGTTTTTTAAACGCAGAATACAGTTAAAAAGAAACGTTTAGCAATTATTGCCCATAAATGGTAATGTATTTGTTCTCTTAAAGGGATGTTCTCATTTGTATCTGGAAAATCTAATCATCTTGCATTTTATTCAAAATGGATCAAAAGTCACGGAATGATTATTAAAATCCCAGTTCTTGTGAAAAGTACAAATTAAATTTATTGTGATCTCTTGTGTGTAATAAAAATAACATTATTGAAAGGAATTTTATATCACGTAATTTTATTTTTTACCAAAACAAGGTTTTCTTCTTTTCTTGACTTTTGACAATTATTAATACTTTTTATAAAATAACTCATCTATAGTACGAATCGAACACAGACAATCTGAACACAAAATTGTAAAACTACTACATACACTCTTTTGCCTTTATACCGATGACACAAAATTTTAATTTTCAAAATGTTAACATAATTTTAAACTGAATTTTTTCCCATGGTAGAATTTAAATGCTTTTATGAAAACTCGCTAATTTAAGGTGTTACACCACCTTGAGATTTTTTAAAAATCAAAATGTTTTATTTTGACTACATAAACTGTTTATACTTTTAAAAATATACTAAGTATTTAACCATTTAAGTATTAAATTCAAACTATGTCGGGGTTATAGCACTGTGATTATCCAAGAACGATTAATGAGAACGATCCCGTGCTTTTCAACGAGTATCTATAGCCAAAACGAGAACCAAACAAGAGACTAAAGTGGTCAGAAATCTGTTAAAAACTGTTTGAAAGGAGTCGGAGGACTTTACGGCAACTAAACTCCGTATCAAACATCGATTTGAAGACGTCCAAGAATCACCAGGTTGAAGATAATTAACACGTTGAATGCCAAGTCTATTTTGTCTGTCTTTCCATTTAGGTCACGAAATAAGACTCCTGTCACAGAATCTATAAAAGTCAGTCACCGATGACTGACGCGGCCTAAACGGAAAGATTAGTGTCTGTGACCCGTGACTGACGTGGCATTCATCATGTTAAAAAAAAATAATTTTTTTCGCTGACGCAGTACTTTTTTTCTTTTTGCATTTTTCCTGAAACTACTCAAAGTGGTGTACAAGATATCTCAAGATCTAGTTAACCGAATTTAATGAAATTTAAACCACATATTCGTTATAATATTATCTAAGATGTAGGATAGGATTTTTTTATTGGATGATGCATTCATATTTTATAAATTCTTACAAATCAAAGTTGTTTTATAAACAGCTGTAATTTCTAAAAAAAAAGTTGAATATTTTTTCCTATGCTAGATCTTAACTATTACCTTAGTAAATAAGAAAAAAGTATGATTTTTAATTGATAGATGATGCCTCATAGGAAACAAATTACCCCATCAGCAAGAATTTTCAATAGAGGATGATAATGATTTCAGAAATTTCCACATGCAGCTCTCAAGATAGATAAAGAAATTATGTTTTGATAAAACAAAAGAGCATTATCGCTTGAGAATGTGACGCCGCGATTTTACCTATGATGTTACGTTTTGTTTTACATATTTTAAGGCATTGTTTTTGAAGAATTGTCAATTTAGCCTTCTCAGAGCCCTTAACTAATATATCAGTTCACTAAGCTGTAGGTTCCACTGCAATAATAGAATTACTAACTATTAGTTAGTATTTAATTATTAATTGTTTTATTGTTAATAGTATTTATTATTAACTATTATTAGTAGTATTATTAGTAGAACCGGCGGTAGAACCCTGAAGCCATCCGACGACGTTGTGCTTCGAGATTAATATTCGTCTTGGTACTGGTCGGGGAAGGGCGGGTGGGCTGACAGCCGCAGAATTCGCGGAGCGCTCCTTTCACTTTCATTTCGACACTCGCCATTTTATGAAGAAAAAGACGCCACCGGACAAATTTAGGAATGAAATCCATTAAATAAAAAACATTGGAAAGCGGAAAGGGTAACGCTTAGGTGACTGAAGCCATTGATTAAATTTAATTTATTTTATCCATACAAATATAATTCAGTTTCGAAACTTTGAGCAGTTATAAACGATCTCAAGCATAATATTCCTAAACTTGTTTAACTTTTTTATTTCATAATGGAAAAGTTATCTTTTTTTTAGCATTTGAGAGTACAGCAATACAATTTTGCCGTCCAGCTGGGCTGTCAGAGGATTAATACATATCTACTGAGTGTCTTAACATTTTATTAAAAATCTTTGAAAGGTATAAAATACTAGTAAAAAATTAAGTAGAACTAAGACGAAAGTCTTTTAGAAAGTCTCAGCCTTTTGTATATTTTTGTCCACCCTCCCCCTTTTTTTTTTAGAAAGCAAAATTTTCTAATGGTTTTAAATTTCAGCCACAAAAAACAAAGTCTTATTGTTTAAACCATAAAAAATAGAAAAAGACCGAATCTTTTGTTGTTTAAATAAACTTAAAAAGTTTGATGTTATTAATATTATTTTAATATGGTTAAAAGTTTTTTGGTTGATTATTTTTTTTATAATTTTTCAAAATTGTGAATATATAAAAAGGTGGTCAAATTAAAAAGTTTGTCGAATTTTTAAAGATACGTATTATTTAAAAAACACACGATAATATACTTTACGTAATGCACATTATTTCTATTCAAAAATTTTTCAGCATTGAACAGTTTAAAAAGCAGTGGATTAATCTATTGACAACTTCCTTTTAAACACAAATAAAAATCAGTAACAATGAAGTATATAAAATAATATAATGTAATATAATATAATATAATATAATATAATATAATATAATGTAATGTTTTATTATAATTTACACGTAGCAAAACATACGAAAGCAACGTTGAGCAAAATTCAGAAGTGTTTTGATTAGAAAAATATTTTGAAAAACAAATAATTGTCTCGAAATGCTAACGTAAGTAGTTAAACGAGTTAAAAACATTTTTTCAGAAAAAAAAATTACCATAAATTAATTAACGAAATTAAACTATAAATTAATTAAAATATCAAAACAATAATAGTAATTTGAAATATAAAATTTGTACTTTCTAATTCTGAAAGTGCTTTGAAAAAATTCTGCTTCGTTTCTAACAGAAAAAAACATAATTTAACATTTCTTAATTATTAGATGAATGATCATAAAAAAGTTATGCAGCCAATGAAATTTCCTCCTCGTCATAAAAACCAAATAAATCCGTCAACATTTAACAATTAGGAAAAAAAATGTGGAATTTGAGAACATAATTTGGATTTTGGTAAATTTTATGTTACTGATGTCGAACGAAGCTCAGTTAAGAAGCCTTTTGAAAGGTTAGAACCGTTTCATGACTAATACTACTCTATTTAAACTACGGCTTCCTTTTTCCTCCCGCTCTTCTCAAACTACTTCTGTTTTCAATATTATTAGTATCCTACTTCACTTTCTCATATCGATTTTTTCTAAAAAAAACCTTAAATTCTACATGTTCCTAAATTTTCCTTTCTAAATTTTTTAAGCAGTATGATTTGAAAGATTTTTCCCCACCAGTGAACTCACTAGTTTCAATCCGTAAGACCCTTTCGCAGTACCTAGGATATATGGGGTACTTCTTTTATACGTGGTCTTTATTGGTAAAACTAAATGTTGGTGAAAATTTAGAATAAATGAGCTCCAGTCTTATGTATTTTAGATGTGTTATAAAACATAATGTTATGTTTTGCTTGTATATATGTGATGTTTCATATGTATATTACCGTTTTTTTAATTATTACGTGATATTTTGGTAATGATTTTTTTCTCTCTCTGTAGCGCAATTGTTTCCTTTCTTTTTCTTCTAGACAGTTACGTTTGCACTCTGTCGATATTCTGTTGCACTCTGATTGCATTTTGTTGCTAATATTATGTGTGACCGAAATTTCATTGTTATTTTTGCACTGAAACATTACCGATAATATCTTGAAAACTGTTATTGCCATTGTTATAGACCTTATTGTTCTCCGAAGTAAATTGTTTTTGTATACCACTACTAGTAAAATTGTTTTTGTATACTACTACGAGGCTCAGTCGTATATAGATGAATATAATTTCTTTTAGCACCGAATATACTAGGGCAATTCAGAAACAATCCTTCCTTCAGCTTTAAATAAAAAACCCGTATACATTCAGCACATTTTTTACATATATGTGAAAGGTAGAACTGTCCTCTGTTTTTCAACAGTCACCATGAACATTCAAACACTTGTCACAGCGTTTTCCCAACTTACCAATCCCTTCTGCATAAAGGTCAACCACCTGCAAATTCTACCAACTTATCACAGCGGTTTGAAGTCTCTGATCGTCAGCGAAGCCCTGTGGTCCAAGCCACTTTTCATTTCAGATAACATATGGTAATCAGAAGGAGCCATGTTTGCGCTGTAGTGTTTTTTGTTAAACACATCCCATTTGAATTAACGCAAAAGATTTTGCATTCGCCGAGCACTGTGAGGGCGATCATTATCTTGCACGATGTTTTAGTTGTGTACGAAGCTCAATTCACGATGAATATCTGCTGCTGACAGTTTTCCTGCCTAAAGAAATCTTATTCCTCTATCTCGCATTTGGTGGGATTTTTAAAGGCAGGGCAGATTTTGTTACGTTATAACCAGAAAACACGAGGCAGAAAGAAACCTTCACTAGAATACCTCGCAGCATACTGAATCACAGATTTATTTATCTAACAATGGTTAAGCTCCGTCCAGTACTAGTAGCACCACGCCGCAACGGAGGTTAGTTTCCGAAATGCCCTCGTATCTTCTTAATTTTTGCAGAACAGAAATGTCTACAAATTAATGTATAGTAATTTTGTTTGCTTAAATAAATTCCTGTTTTAAGCATGTGATATGTATAATAGTTATGTTATCGTACTCACGTTGTGAATTGACAGAAAAAAACTAAATAAAAAAATGAAATATTATAAAAATGTATATCTAAGCGAGTTATGAGATAGTGGACACGGATGCCCGAATGACCCATACTTTGAAAGAACTAGCACTCTAACATAAAAAAAAAACCGTACAATATATAAATAAGAGTTTAAAATACGCAATTGATATCTTAAAATCTAAGCAATATTTTAGTAGCTTACGGTATATCGCTCTCATACATTTTTTTCTGAATAATAAAATAATGTCTAAAGCCAGTTCACTTTTTTTAACGTTATTACATTAATTGTTAAACAAAAGGTACGATTATTGATGCTTTAAATTTCCCATTTTTTATTCTCTTTTGTTATTAGTAATAATAAGCAAGAAAAAAAAATTATACGCATAGATTCAGTTATGAATCATATAATAAGTTAAGACGAAGGGATATAATTAACGTTCAACGAAGATCATTTTGTCACAAATTTGTTTAGATTTTTTTAATAGGTTGGATTGTAACGTTAGCCCTTATATGAAATATAAAATCAAATATTTAATATTTTATATGTTTATTATCATTATAGTATAAAGTAAGTAACATTTTTTTTTTTAAACTGCGAAACGTTTTTTAGTACTAAAAGCATAATCTTTATATTGGGGTAAAAATAATAAACTTTTCAGTCATTATCATTTTCTCAATGTTTGAAAATAAGGATTTTTTTTTTTTTTTTTTTTTTTTTTGGTGGATTTGATATGGAATAATATAACCCATTGGGTATTTTTTGCACACATATGAAGGAAAAGTAAGAATTATGCTAATGGTTACTCGTGGGAATTTGCTGCTTATATGTAGCTTCTGCTCGTTTGCAATGCAAAATACTAAAATCTCTTTTTAATGAAAAATATGATTAATACATAAAAGACATCATTAAACTAGATTTTTTTTCCTTGTGTGAAAAATAATGCCCCTTATCATTTTTTAAATAAAATTCAAATATTAATCTGAAACATGTTTTCTCCCTCCTATTATTTCTTTATTTTCTATGTTTTAGTTTTTTCTTTTTTTTTCAAGAAAAGCTAATTTTATAAAAAGGAATACAGTGAAATACGTTTAAGATGAAACTGAGGAAGCCGAAATTTTTTTTCTTGTTAAAAGAATTTCGCGTTAAAAGATTCGTAAAAAAAAAGAACAAAACTCACAAAAATTTTCGATTTCCTGTTAAACTACTAGTAAGTTACATCCATTAGGATAAAAAGCAAGTAAAAAAAAAATATTGTTTTGAGAGGAAAAAAAACACAGATATCTTTTTTTTTTAAGTGTCTTTTTCAGCATTCTGAGATGTAGCTTGTTTGAACCAATTAAGCAAAGCTGTCTCTAAATCTTCGTACTTAGTCGTTCTCGCACGTTTTCTCTCTGGCTAAATATACTGCGCTCAAACATTTACATAATGGGATCCCTGTTTTTATTATTGTTAATAAAGTAGAATTGGCAATGTCAAACTCTTTGCAGATTTCTGTTTTCGTCCTTCTTTTTCATCAACTGCATCAAGCAGCTTCATCTTCATTTGAAGCGAAATAGCAGTTTGTTTTCGCACCGATTTCTCGGCTATTGGGCTCATACAACATAAGCTATTTTACCAAAACACAATATTCACTGATTTTCACCCAAAATTCAGTGGTTTTAACACAAAATTCACCAATTTCAACTCAAACTAACCAGATCGAAAGCGAATTTTTTTCGTGTTAAACGATATTTGTTTCGTGTTAAAAGAAAAAAATGTATTAAATTGAATAGTATAATGTCCGGACAGCTATATCATTTCGTGTCAACCGATTTTTCATGTTAAGCGTTTTCGTGTTAAACGTATTTCACTGTAATTTAAAACAAGCCAAAAAATTCTTCTAGCAAAAATTGTTATTGGGAAGTTCTTAAACTAGAAAAAATGCTGAATTGCTTAGGGATGGGGTTTCATCTACTGTATAAACAGACATTCAGTGAAAGTTTGCTAATGGCAGGAGCGTTTATGCGTCGAATACCTAATGGTTAAAACAAAACTCGCTGTATAAAATTAAAAAAAAATATTCTATATATTCGATAGTTATGACGTTAAATATAAGTTAGAGCTACACTTAAAAACTGCTCTAAAATTATTAACTATCACAGATGGAAATCAAGAAAACACTTATTTAATTAATATACAGTGGCGGTCAAATGTTTCCGGCCAGTTAATTTCTTTGATTTGCTTGGCAGAACGTTTCAGCGAAGAAGAAGCACAATTGCTCCAAAAGTTTGGAATAAGCAAAGTTCCTCTGACCACGTGATCATTTTGATTGGATACTGAAGGTACTTGATACAAAGGGGAGGAATTCGAAATTCGCGTGTGCAAAAGTTTCCGACAATTCGTCATCCCTTTGTTTTTGCTATCGGTAAAGTATTTTTTGCCATGTTTGTTAATTAATCAACGTGAATAAAGTATTTGAAATTCAAAAATGAGAAGTTGAACAATTTATTGTTCCTAAACGAGTGTTATGTTTGTCGCTAAAGGGACAATCTCGTGAGATTGCGGCGAAGTTGTCGATAGGAAAATTTGCTATGAACGATATTTAAAAATTTATAAACATTGTCATGGCCTTCGGAATTTGCCACGCTCCGGGTGACCCCGGAAAACAACTATTCTTGTAAACAGAATTATCAGGAGAAAAGCAGTTGATGACCCACACAATAATGCTGCTGCGATTCCGCGCGATTTATGGTGTTAAAATATTACTGAGATAAGTCGGTCTACCGTGTCAAGACGCTTACGTGACGTAGCACTTTATGGAACAGTCGGTGTTAAAAAACCTTTCATAAATAAAAAAAATCAGACGGCCCAACTGGCGTTTGCCAAGCAATACAAAAACTGGTCACGTAAAAACCTGAAAAAAGTATTATTTTCCGATGAATCGACTTCAATCTTTTTGGGAGTGATAACAGACACTACAACCGAGACCAAAAAACAAAATATAAGATTCGAGATATGGTATTTCTACAATGAAGCATGGCGGAAGACACGTTATGCTGTGGGGAGCATTTTCTGGAAAATGTGCTTGTCCGTTATTTGAAATCCGTGGCAAGATGAATAGTGCAATACATAAGGATATCATGCAAGATTATTTTCTGCCTTATTGGAGAAAAAATTGCTGTTTCAACTATTTGTTTCTTCCTGATAACGACCAAAAGCATACATGCAAGCTTGTCAAGCAGTGGCTTTTGCACAAAAAAATTCCGCTTTTGAAATGGACAGCCCAATCACCCGATCTGAATCCTATAGAAAATCTTTGAAACTAACTTGAAAACGTGTGTGGGATTGTAAATATTCCAATTCAGCAGCCTTTTCACAAAACTTGCAAGCACCTTGGGGAAAAAATGTAACATTGACGATCTACAACCGTTCATTGAGTCGATGTCACGTTGCTGCGCCGCAGTACGTATTGCAGAATGTATGAATACAAAATACTAATTGTAAATGTTGTTGATTACTGTTATTTTCTGTTATAATAGCATTTTTTTTCCAAACTTGCCAAGGTGGTCGGAAACTTTGTGAACATGCGTTTTCTTTTGCAATTAATTTTGTCAATTGAATTTATTAATATTTATTTTATTCCATAAATAAGTTCCTATCTATTATGTCAATACAGTGTATACGCATCATTTTCGTATTCCTATTAATATAAGTATACTTACAAATTAACCAAATATTTTATGTTGACCGGAAACTTTTGACCGCCACTGTATATTTTGTCTTAATCAAATTAATAAAAATTAATACATAATACTTGTGATTTCCGGATAACTTTATGCTTAAACCTGCAAGTAGGAAACACGATTCTTTAAATAATTCCAAGTTACATAAGCCGAAAAAAAAAACAGTAACACACATTATGCCAAATTCCGTACTTTAAACGGTAGTTTGACGTTTAAAGAAAAACCTAATATTCCAAGGAACAACACTATCTGAAATTTATATATTTCTCTTGAATAAAATGAAACGAATAGGCTGAATAAAAAAAAATAAAATACAGGAATCTGATAACACCAAATACTTTTCCAAAGTCTCACTACTTCACTGAACTATTGATTGCTTATTACCATAAGAAAATTTCTACATTCGGGTAAACTGTCTCTTTATAAGGATTTATGTATATTTTATTTTACTTTTACATAAAATTTCCAGAACTACCACTATTTCTTATTTAAAAACTCATTATACATATATTAAGATTAAATGATACAAAGGAACAATTTATTCATCATACATTATTACAAAGTAATATTTAAGAAGATTTTATCTTCTTTAGATATCAATATTAAAGAACTTCTTCAATTAAGTTCGGAAGCGTGATCAAATTAGAGGCAGTCTAATCTAATCTAATTATAACATAAATAAATTATAAAATTAGTCTGTCTCAACGTAATTATTATATTTTAAGTAAGACTGCTCTTCAAAGAGATGGAATGTTTATAATTGCTTTTAGGATGTATAACTTAAAAAGATGTTTTACATCTATCCATTGATTGAATTTATTGTACATCTATGAAATTCATCTAAACCTCAGATGACTTGATTGGAGTAAAAACGAAAGTTTTATTTGAAATTTACTAAATTTAACGCATTAAAGTAAACACATTTCAGAGGTCAGAAAATATTAAATATTCGATTATATTTACGACAATTTTAAATGCATAATATAAAATTATATTTATAAGGATTTTTTAAACTATTTTTCATAGCTGGGGGAGGAGGGAGTGTTTATTTACAACAAAAAAGTCACTGTTCTCTGATTAAACCCATCCATATATTTAAAACTTTGTAGGATAAATTGCATGCGTTTCCAATCCAATTTCCAGTTTTAATATATTCACTGATTGTTAGTGCGTAATAATTTTTCATAGGACATGTAATTCCTGCATTATTAAAATGAGTTTTAACAGTTTGCTTTTGGTAAAGTTTGGAAGGTTGCTGGTTTATTAAATCGTAGGTCACTTTTGTATTCCTATATCCGATCTTGTAACTTTCAAGTCGTTCTCCTGATATGTTCAAGCTGTTGATAATTTTCAATAACAAATGGAATGATGTATACGCTGTAAATTTCATCTCGCGGGACGAAGTCAATGATTTCACTTATACGTTCTTGAGGGGCATTATGTGATTTTGTGAAGAATTAAGTGTCTGAGCGAAGCAAAGACAACTACACAGCGTAATTTTACTTTCCGGCCACATTCAGCTACGATGGATGTTAACGCCATGAAAGAACGCCTAAAAGAATGCCTAATAAAAACCTTTCGTCAAGCATAACTCAAAAAATATTTGTCGAATTTCGTTTCTGATTGCCTTAGAAGGTACCTATGAAGGTATCCTACTGAATGCATCTACTATCAAAAATAAGTTTCAAACCGTTTAAAAATTGTATTAAAAAAACTGATAAAAAAGCACAATTCACCACATACGTCACGGAAATTTAGTGTACGTCATATTCACTGGCTGGATGTTTCCGTAGAAAATCGGATTACAGCACATGGAGCAAAGAAAATATGCACGCACTAATATTAGAGTATAATGAAACCTATTTAAACAGGAAAATAAATTTGAATTTTTTTTTTCTATTTGAAAGAAAAACAAAACAAAATATCTTAGTATTTGATATTTTGCGATAATCTCTGTAACATAATTTTTCAATCACCAACAACGTCTTTTATATTTCGCGTGTGCAACCTAGAAACAGTTCTTTGATGATAAAATAAAACTTTTTGATTATGGCATCGTTTCTTCTTCCCTTTTTTTTAGCATTTTAAATGAAACTGGATGGAACCCGTCAAATCTTGATGGCAAACAACTTGATAGTAACATATTTAAAAAAAAAAACGGTACTACTTGGGTATCCCGACGGGCAAAAATCTATCGCCAAACTATAAGATTAAATGGCAATAATGGTTCATCATATGTATCACATTCACCTGCCTTTGAGCAAGTTACATGTGTTTAATTCATTAACAAGTGATTTATATTTTGACCTTTTATTTGTATTTTTATTAATGTTATACTAATTTATTTGTTCTTTCGTTATTTAAAATGAAAAAATTATATCAATTTGTATAATTTGGCGAGTAGTTTGGCGATTTATATAATTTGGCGAAATTGGTCGACGGGATAACTAAGTATTATTAAAAAAAACTTCATGACAACTTTAAAATGTCAGAAATATTTAGAAAATATTTCTTAGGAAAAACCAAATAAGTAGGAATTGTTCTTAATGGGATAGTAAAAATCTGAATATGTTAATATTTTAAAGTAGTAACGTTTGTGTGTTTGTGGAATGTAATCTATGAAACTACCTTGCTGATTTAATAAATAATGGTTTGAAAATGCTGGTGACCATCTCAGCTCCAACAAAGAGTGTATTTTATGTCGGTACAACAAACTCCATTGCAGAAAATTTCTGAAATTGCAAATTCTGAGATACTGTTTGGTCTAAAAATTTGAAATTTTGTGCGGTGGTTATTTTTAAGATTTAAATACTCGTTACGAACGCTTTCTACAAAGTTCGAAATTTTAAAATTAAATTAATTAAAGTTAGAAATAAACGTAAAACGTTCTAGAAAGTTTCTAAATCACGATATATTTGAAATTGATAGAGAAAGAAATTTTCAAATTTCACATGGCTATTACTTTTAAGTCGTAAATGCCGGTCAGTTAAAAAATAAAATAAAAGGGTGCACCATAAAAAAGATCTAGTTTGTAATTTCTGTACAACTGTTGGGTCTAGAAAATTAAAATTTGGCATGGTAGTAACTTATAAGATCTAAATGCTCATTATAGAAAAAATTCAAACTGCAATGCACGCATTAGAACGAATTCTAAAACTAGTCGGATGTACCAGTCCCAAAACTTTCTCCTATCTCATACATGTCAATACATCCAAATTCGTTATCACTGTGCTCGTTTTTACTTAGATTAATTGACTGAAGCAGAAATTTAAGATGAAAGTCAAAGTTTATATAGCCTTGAACTAATAAATGCAATATTGACATTTGTAACATCATTTCGAAATATTAAGATGTATTAAAGAAACTTTTGGTATTGGCACATCCAACTACTTTTTATAAAATTTATTTTTGATCAATAATTATAATTGATGGGAAATCTAAAAAATATTAAAAAATAAAAATAATGTTGGTCTTCAATTTAAAAAAAAAATATTTTCACTTATGTTTTGCACGTTTGGTAGTATGTTCTATATCCACTAGTTGCAATAAAAGGCAATCAGTCAAGAGGTCTTCATTTATCCAGTTCGTTTTCCTGTTAATTAATATTAACAACAGTTTAGTGACGTATTTTCATTTTATACAAATAGGAAAGTGAAATTTATTTTTTAAAGTTTTTAGAGATATATCACTGTAATAAGATATACGTAAGCCGTTTGTACTAAATTACTATGCATGAAATTACCCCAGGTTCGTTCAAGAATAACCCACCAGCAGCAAAACTGTTGAAACTCCACTAGTTTTTTTAAAAATGAAGATTTCTTTCAACACAAATCTTTTATTATTATTATTATTACTGGTATTTCTTGCAAATATTATATCACGTATCGGCAGTCGGAAAGTCAGAAATTCTTACAGGAAAATATATTTGCAAACTAAAGTCATAAACTCTTGTTAGCAGATTTTTTTCCGCTAATGAAGATGTGTATCTACTTATATATATAAATCTAGGGGGCTCCGCCACTTACGAGCTACGCTCGATAACCCCCGTTCAGACAACGCAGTTTCTAAAAGCACGCTAATTTGATCAGCTTTTAAAAGATCTTTGTCTCCTGTTTTTTTAACAAAGTGAAAAGAAAGTTCTTTTAAATAAGACATTTAAGGCGGGCTCTCATGTCAAGCACACAAGTCATATGTTTGTTGTTCAATAAATAAATAAATACATGAAAGACATTTTAAATGTATCGTTTTTAATCTCACGCAATTTTCACCAAACTTTTATTTCTCTTTTTAATATTCAAGTGAAAATACTTTTGTTAGAAATGAAATATTTTTTGCGCTGTCCCAAAAAAATAGTTGAAAAGTTCATCTCGAAATATCAAATAAATGTCTCGCTATTTTTTGTAATTTAAACTGTTTTGCAATATTATTTTTTGTTCATTTTACGTAATAAGTGTAATGTGACGTAAGTTCTCTTATTTAAGACTTCTAACGCATGTTAATGAATTTATTATTTTAAAATAGCCTTTCTCTGTTAAAATTCACGTGTAAATATAGTTTTTATGAAGTAATTTTCAATAAGTTCCTGCTTTTTATACGTAATTATTTTATTCTAATTTGAAAGTTTTTTTCTCTTTATAATAATTAAGTGTAAATAATTTTTTAATTTGAAGCAAACATTATTGTTTGCGCTGTTTATATAGTTGGCAACAGGTTAAATTAGTACAATTTTCTAAAACAAGTAAAAATATCTCTCGAAATGCTGAAAATTTGAATTTAAAATAGAAATAAAAGCTCAAAAAATGAGTCAAATTAAAAAAATAAATGGATCTGCTCACCGGGAAATTAAAACGTATAAAATGATCTAAAAATGATTAAATTCCTATGTATAGATTTTGCTCCTAAAAAAACTTTTTTGATGGAACGACTTTGTCCAATTTTAGCATTAAATATCTCTTAAAATAATTCTTCGATTTTAAAACTGTCTGCATCAGCGTGTTTATCAAACATTTTTCAATAGTACCGCCGATTTTCATATTTTTGTATGCATTATTTTTCTTGATATTAACGGAGAAAGACCTCCGGTCACAAAAAATTCAAAACTGGTGGCGGCTGCGGCGGTGACAGCGTAAGTTACTTTTTTTAGAATAGAGAGATTCAAACTAAAATTTCGTTCCGAACGTCTATATTTCGAGTTCTACTGCATAGATTTTAACGTAAATTATACAGTTAGATAGGTCTCATTTCAGGGAAGATTTTAAGATATCACACATCGTTCTACTTAGATTAGATATAGAATTATGGTGGAAAGTTCTGTTATTTTGGACGATAAGGTTACATTTTATTTCTTGGCAAAATTTATCGTTGATAAAAGAAAAAAAAAATGAAACGGCTATTATACCTCGAAAAATAAAAGAAAAAAAACTGCTACTAATTTTATTTAAAAGAAAAAAAGAAAAAAGAAGAAAAAAATCCTTTTTAATGAGTGAAAATATTAAAAACGTAAATATTTAATTTAAAAATGAAAGGGGAATGTTCGTAAGGCTTAAAAAATTACTCAGTTAAAATATTGCAATTGAAATAAGATGGCTATTTATCTTTTGCGTCAGGTTAAGAAAAACGCATCTGAAAAATTGATAGGATTATATCAAGGAAGTTTCCATAAGCGCATGTTCAGAAATATTTGAAAAAATATGTTCTCATGAGGAATATATAGACTATCCTTCTCATGACATATAATATGTTTATAAAAAAAATCGGCAGAAGCTTGATTTAGCGTTCGTAAATATTAATGAAATTTTTTTCTGCTGATTTAATGCTGGTTGGCAACAAAATATAATTTTGAATCATACTTTTTTTTAGGATAAATAATTTTTAAGTAAAGCCTTTTTCTATTCTTCCTACGAAGTCAGTTAGATTAAGTTTAACTTAAATAAATTTTTATTACTATAGTTTTATCATATACCTTTATATGTGTATATATTAAAATTTTACTATCGTAATTATACGGTTTTAAAACAAAATTTAAGTTTATTAAATTTGTTCCAAACAATGTTTTTGTGCCAATCAATATCAAAATTATGCGTCAAATGATAGCATATTTTAATGTAGTTTTGTATGCTGAATCGAATGCTACCAAATAAATTTTTATAAGTCCAACAGTTCATGACACATTTCATATTTTTCTAATTTGGCGGTGTCTTTGGCATCTAAACCTCAAAATATCTATCATTACATCCGTTACTCTAGCAACGGAAAAAATTCAAATCAACCCTTTTGGCTAAGAAATAAAAACGGCTCTATGAGTTTGAAATAAAAATGCAAGCATCTTAATTTTTTTTTAAAATAGTGATTTTATGTAAAATAAAAAGGAAAAATTACTGAGAATTTAGCGTTATAAAACAAAAATGGGAAAGGTACTACTTAGATATTCGGTCGACCAAAAATCTATCGTCAAACTATAAGATTAAATGCCAATAATGGTTGATCGTAAATATCAAATTCACTTGAATTTAAACAAACTACACGTGTTTACGTCATCAAGTGATTTTAATTTCGACGTTTTATTTGTATTTTGATTAATGTTATTTGTTATTTCGTCATTTAAAATAAAGATTATGTCAATTTATATAATTTCGCGAATGGTTTGGCAATTTATATAATTTGGCGAAATTGGTCGACGGGATAACAAGTAGTACCAATGAAAATATTTAAGTATGAAAGCAATGTTTGTAACGACTTAAAAATTATTTCCATATATAAACTCAGTTTATGGCGTCAGATGCCGTCATCCGAAGAATCTACAAGAGTCTTTTTCCATTTTTTCCGGTCATAGGTTCCTCAATGAAAGAAATTGGAATTGGAATAATATTGTGCGATTTATAAATTGCTCCTCGATAAGAAGAAAAAATGGGTACATGTATAACAACCGTGCGCATATCTCGCTGATAGCATTTTTAAAATTCCCAGTAGCAGTAGTTACATTTTGCGTATGTAAATTAAAAATATTTTTTTGTTTTTAATTATGGCATTATTTCCTGTTATTGTTTATCTTTTCAGTTTTTTAAATGAAATTAGTATAAGGCATGCATTTTAAATGAAATGAGTGAAAGGTTTCTGTTTTAAATGAAAATAATAAAATAAGAATATGCTATGAAAACAATCTTTATTGATTTATTACCTGCGCCCGGCTGACATAAAAGTATCACAAAAGCCACATATTCACTTTTCTTTGAGTAGTTGCTCATGAGAATTCAAGTTAACCTTCCGTAATCGGATACTTCACATATTGGTGTATTAGCTTTAATGTTGAAAGCATCGTTTTTGTTTGAAGCGAAAACTTTACTGTGAGTTCTATTACACAAAATCGCATTATCATCATCTACTATATATTTACAACGGAAATTTGTATTTCATTCCGATTGTTTGTAATACTTTCGTAGGATATACCACAATTAGTTAGGTAATAATTTTGGAAAGGTTTTAGTGTATACATATTGTTCAAGGGTACTTAGTTATAGAGCAACAGTAAAAGTTCAAAAATTAAGTGAACCTGATTATGAAAGTTTAGCCTTTTTAAAAAAATCTACAGAACATATTTTGTTACAAGTGGCCCTGTTGCATGACTTTTAGGAATGGTGTTAGTATATACGATTTCATTATATGTTGATTAGTTACAGAGGTATTAATTCCTGTTGTCATAACGGTCTCATTACCCGACCATAAGTGCGCTGTTTATAATCAACTAAAACAATTACTTCTTAATTGCTAAATTTTGTCCGACGCTTAAGATAACATTATATCGCAATGGCGTTCGCATCGTTTTCAGTAATGTGCAAGGTCAAGCTGAAGGTCCATGTTGTTTAAAATACAAGTTCAAATTCACCATTTAGTTTAATCCAAGGTTCATTTGGAAATATTGACCAGCGCAGCGGGCATAGCCTGCTAGTATATATATAAAATCCAAACGGAAATTTTATTCCGAAAGTCTATATTTCGAGTTCTACTGCATGGATTTTGATGGAACTTATACTTTTAGATAGATATCATTTCAGGAAAAGTTTTAAACTATAACGCATCGTTCTACGTAGATTATTTATAGAATTATTTTATTTCTTGGCGAAATTTATTGTTGATAAACAAATTGAAACGGCTATTACACCTCGAAAAATAAAAGAAAAAACTGTCACTAATTTTATTTAAAATATAAAAAAAAGAAAAAAATCCGTTTTAATGAGTGATAATATTAAAAAACGAAAATATTTAATTTAAACATGAAAGGGAATGTTCGCAATGCTTAAAAAGGTACCAAGTTAAAATATTGCAATTGAAATAAGGTTTGGGTATTTACCTTTTGCGTCATGTTAAGAAAAATGCATCAGAACAATTGATAGGGCGATAATCAAGGAAGTTTCCATAAGTGCATGCTCAGAAATATTTGAAAAAATTATATAATATTCTTCTCATGACGAATATATAGAATGTTCTTCTCATGACATATAATATGTTTATAAAAAAAAATCGGCAGAATCTCGATTTAGCGTTCGTAAAATGATAATGAAAATTTAATTTTCTTGGCGATTTAATGCTGGTTAGCGACACAATAAAGTTTTGAGATACTTTTATTTATGATAAATAATTTTTAAATATAACCTTTTTCTACCCTTCATACGAAGTTATTTACATTAAGTTTAATTTAAATAAATACATTTTTATTACTACAGTTTTGTCATAAAACTTTATACGTGTATGTATTAAAATTTTCCTGTCGTTATTATACGGTTTTAAAACAAAATTTAAGTTTATTAAATTAGTTCCAAACTCAAAATTAATGTCCAATTCTGAACATCGGCAATTTGACTTCGATATTGTTAGTGTCAGAAACAAGAAGTGAAGGTTATTGTTGCCATGGAAACATCTATTTAATATAAAAATGTTTAATGATAGTATTTTTAATTAGCCAGCTACTTTAAAAAAAAAACTTAAAATGGCACTACTTGTTTATCCCGTCGACAAAAAAACTATTGCCAAACTATAACATTGAATGCCAATAATAGGTTATCTTAAATTTTACATTCACGTGACGTTAAACACGGTACACGTGTTTGTTGCGTCATCAATTAATTTTTAATTTGACTTCTATTTGTAATTATATTAATGTTTTCAAATTTATTTTTTCTTTCGTTGTTTGAAATAAAAATTTTGTGAATTTGTATAATTTGGCGAGAAGTTTGGCAATTTATATTATTTGGCGAAATTGGTCGACAGGATAATCAAATAGTACCCTTAAAACTTTTCCAGCAGTGAAGCCATGTGAAATTAAATAACTACTGCAACACGCAATGTGTATGTATTATATACGCTTAGAAATAAGAAATAATACGCTAATCCTTCGTTTAGGTTTAAATTCATTGAGTTTTAGGCATTTAAACAGTTATTTAACAAGCAATTTCTAAATGGATTTAAATATCTTGCATTTGGGAAGGAAATGTCCACCTAATAGCGTGGAATGTTCGTCTTTTTTGCGTAAAATACTCGAATATATTTCTTTTTTCTTTTTAAAGATTTTTACTGAGATTCCACCGCTAAATTTGACTGATGTTTTACTACATACATAAGTAGTTATAAGCATTTTTTTTTTCAAAATAATTTGAGAATGTTCTTTAAGGAGTCATTCCTTGTGAGTAACAATTCTGTTTTTGATTTGCTCTTTTTTATTTCTAACTCCTCCATCATGTGACTTACTCACGAAACTAGCAGATGTAATTGTAAAAATGATGGTATTTATGATTTGAGTGTTATATATTTATTTATGATTTGAGTTCACTTTTGTCGCCAAACAATCTGATTTTAAACCAAAAAGACGTAAGCGTGACATAGGTTCAAGCGATGTTTACAATAAAAGGGATTTTGCAAGTGTATGAAGGAACGTCCATTGCTACTCTTGTGACCATTAGAGCAAATTTTCACAAATAATTCCAATTATTTTAATACCAAATATAATTAAAACATAAATTTATATAACCAGTTAAATACAATTATGTTCCACTCGCATAAAATATATCTAATCTGTAACAAAAAGCATTTCCCTTGTCTACATAATCAATAAAATTATGTTACACTTGTGACCAGAGTGTCACAAGAGTCATTTAATACATATATAAGTAAAATGCTTTTCGTTACAAATTAGATATATGATTGTGAGTGGAATACAGTGGTATTTAACTGGTTATATCAATTTTTATCTTAATTATATTTTGTAATAAAATAATTGGAATTATATATAGAAATGTGCTCTAATTATCACAAGAGTAACGAATGGACGTTCCCATGAAAGCATTTTTAGAGTATTTTTTAAAATTCAAAAATACAATATATAAATAGCAATTATTTTAAAAATGGAGTCAAATATTTTAATTTTAGTATAAATGTCTCCCACACAGGCACATACATATTGTAAAATAATTTAATTTCATACATTTAAAAAATTTCTCACCACACTTTACTGCGAAAATATGTCGGTTTGTTTTCCCCAATTTTGTGACTTTTATAACCTCGAAGAAAAGCTAATATTGTCCACTCTTTTTTTTTAATAAAAAACATACCTCCAGTACCCCTTATAGAAATGTTTAATGCTTGCAATGTTAAGTAGTAAAGATTATTCTTAAGAAAATGTAAGGAATTATGCGTTATTACTATCACAAGAGAAAATATTTTGCAATATAATTGCTTTGTGCTGCAATAAAAATCACGTTTCGATATTTCATTTAATTCGTCATTTTTTTTTCATATCCGCCCTTCTTCTAGAAATGTTATTAAAAGATATTGGATGAATCTTCTATAATCAACCATCCTACAATTGGCGAATTTACTATGTAATGTTGGAAAATTCGTTCATATTTGACAGGAACCGTCGACGGCGAATCCAATTTCAGAAGATTAAGAGAAATTTGTACTTAGCGATTAGTAAATTTATGTTTTTTCAGTACGGATCAAACGGACCAAAAAATATTTACTGTTATATATTTTTCATCTGCAGTTATTTTTCTATCACTAAAAAAGCATCACATTGAATGTCCAAAAAAATTTTTCAAATGCAAAAGGTGGCCAATGGAACAATATCTGTTTATTTAGTCTAGGTTTTTTAAAAAAGTACCTCAGATTCAAATAAAATTTCAATCATTATTAAGCAATTTTGGCTGATGCACACCCCGAACAGCTGATCGTAGTCACAAATTAACATTTTTAGTTTTATTTAGGCAACATACTGATTAATAATGACGTCTTGAAAATAACAAGCATGTTTACTTCTTCGTCTTATTACCTGAGATAAATGCGAAAAAAAATTTCGGTTTGGCAAAATGATAATTACTAAAAATTTTGAATATCTAACTTTATTTATCATTCGCAAACAGTTTTGATAGTGAAAGATCTAAAATTTAATCAACAGCAATTTGACATTATTTAATGGAATGTAGTTTGGCGCGTAATTAACTCTGTTTTTTAGTTAACTCTGGTACATTTGTAGCCATACCGTTACGAACATTTCTAACGTTTCACACCAAACTTGTTTGTGGATCAGATTACGGATGATGGGGAAGATTTTATTGAATGAAAACTAGAGGCTTAGTTTTCTATTTGAATCAGTTATCGAGGTTATTTTCCTAGGTTAATAGTTGCATGATTAAAACTGGTATATAAAAAGAAACGTCAGTTAAAATGACATTGTTTTAATTTTATTCACACAATTCAGGTTTAAATATCCACTTTTACATGATTCATATTCTTTTTCAATATAAAACTTAAATACTGTTTTGACTGTATTTACTGTACTGGAATTCGAAGATAAGAAACTATAGAAAACTAGCCAAAAGAAGATGTATATTAAACAAATATAATGTAACGTAGAGAGAGATTATATTTATGTTATCAGATCCACACATAGCAACAAGCTGAAAAGCCCGGAGTAAAAGAACTAACAAACGAAAGTGAATTACCCGAACATTCTTTAAGTTAAATGGTCAATCTCTGCAATCATTGTAATTCTCTCTTTTTTAGTAGTGTGGCGATTAGAGAACATTATAATTTATGATGATTGTAATGGTCGTATTTCCCTCCCAAACTCTGCATGATGTACTAAAGAGTTGCTTCTGAACTGCCTGAATTTCGTCTAACGCATCAGATAATATAATAGCGCAATGGCGTCCGATGCGTATTCAGAAAATGCAAAAGGACTTTCCAGGGATTCATATGAATTATAAATACAGGGTCGAATTCTCCATTTCGTTTGATTGAAGGTTTATTCGAAAAATGGACCAGTGCAGCTGGCTCAGCCTGCTAGAAACTGATAAGATCTAAATGCTCGTTACAGAAAGAATTCAAACTGCAATGAACGCATTAGAACGAATTCTAAAAAAAATCGAAATTAAGAACACTAAATAAAGCGAACAAAGTTCAAAAAGTGATCTAAATGACGAAGTAAATGGAATTATTAGGGATATAAAATTAAAATTTACACGAATGTTTCTTTTAAGACGTAAATACTCGCAATAGAGCAGTTTCTAAAAATGTCGCTATGAAAATGATGCAGGAAGGAAAAACTTTCGATTTTTTTGTGAGACTACTGACCTAAAAACTCTTTTGAAATTTTTGGACGGGATACTTTTAAGATATAAATGGTAAAATGGCTAAGAATGGCTTCTAAAAATTACAAAATTTAAAAAGATGAAATGAACGAAAACCGTTCTAAATTACCATTCATTTGCATTGTTAGGTATAGAAACTTTAAATATTTAATAAAACTAGAACCTCCCCCCCCCCCCCAAATATGCAACCTAAATTCAACAAAACGGGTAGCTACTTATCTAGCATTGAATAAGTTGCGTAAACATGAATAAATGTCGGTATGAAACAGCGAATAGTTTGCACGAAAGTACTTGTTAATATGCTACTTCTCTGGTATTTTCTCTCTCTTGGCCAAAGCCTCAAATAGAGTAAAGTGTCCGTTTAAATTATTTATGCAATTGTTTTGCAGCTTCAGTAATCTAGAGATTTAATCATAAGGTCATTTTTTCAATTGCCATTATACGATTTTTTATATAGTAACTTATTCGGGTATTTTTTTAAAAATCGGGTTAATATTGACGTATTTTAGCTTGCATGACTTGTTGGAAAAATACATACGGATTTGGAAATTACTGAAAATGACATTTTCAAAGTTTAAAGGTTATGCATACGAAATATTCCAGATGTGTCATAAATTACGCTGCAGTCAATGCCGATTTGTTTTATTTAATGATACTAACACGTAATACAGTTCACCTTGTAGAGAATATGTTTGAAAACAAAACAATACTGCGTATGTAGTGGCTAGCATGCACTCATCATTTAAATCCGATCGAGTACATCTGTAACACATGCGAACGACGCATTGCATGCCTCTGTTGACGTGTTCGGGACTTTGATCTATCACTTTGTAAGAAATATTCCCGATATTCTTATCGACAATCTCATCGCATACATGAAAACATATATTCAAGAGTATTAACTATTCGAGTGGGCCATACACCATATAAGAGTCCTTCATTCTCTTCAAACATCATTTTTTTGTCATTTAGAGGTAGTCAAACTGGCGCGGTATATCTGTTTATGTTTTTGTCACCATTTCAAAAAATAAAAATTCCTATATAAGATATTTTAGTGTTTTATTTTCTCTATTATTTTTAATCTATTGCGCACTTCCAATTTTATACCCATGCACGGCTGTATTGTAGGTTTGCTTTGCCTTTTTTAAGCAGTGTATGTTGTATGTATAGTGTATACAGTGTGTGTTATATTATTATAGTATTTTGTAATTCTACCATTCAATTTGTTCCTTTTCATCATCTGATTTTGTGGTAGGTTTGTTTGATAAGTATCAGACTTTTATTTTTCCCGCGCGCAATAGCCATTCGAAGGTGGCGCACTGTGCATATTGGAAAGAGACAGCTTAATGCGCATGCTTCAGTTTCTTCCACGAATTCGAGTGAGTCAGTCGTTGCCTGCTTTCACCGAGCGAGGTGCTATTATACGTGTGCGTCGGATTTTGATTTATCTCAAGATGACTGAATGGGTTGAAAAAAAGGTACTGCATCAAATTTTGTCAAACCTTTGTGATCCTGAAAGCATAGCAGTTCGTGAGATTCATCAATTCTCTCGCTCATTCATCGCACCTGATTCAGACTTTCTTGGCAAAATGTGGAATTCCAGCGTTCTCCAAATTCCTTACTTGTCAGACATGACTCCTTGCTAATTCTTGCTGCTTCCGAAATTGAAGGTGCCATTAAAAGGATCCCGTTTTGAGAATCGATTTGTTGCGACAACTGAGTTGAACACCATTCCAAAAACAGTACTCAGAAGTATTTTCTGCAGTGGAATGAACGGTGGGCTAAATGTGTGGAGGCGCAAGGGTCTACCTCAAAATGAATAAGAGTGCCAATAATGTCAGGTAACTTATGCATTTTTTTCTTTCAAAGGTTGAATATTTTTCAAACAGGCCACATATTGTCAATTTTGGACAAATATTGCCAAGTTATTATTAAAGCTATGTTCTCGCTAACATCGCTCAGACTAATCCCTCTGAGGGAAGTCCTAGTATAACAACATAAATTTAAAAGAAAATATGTTTAATGAGAACAAAACTTGTTCAGTATTATGGCTATCATTATCTGCTTGCTACCATCTGGAATTACAACTTAGTATTTAAATTCTTATTTGAATTTAGTGCTATTTTCATGATGACAAAATCTCTAGCCGTTTTTAAACAACTTAGCCTTCAACACACCTAGGTATAGACTGGAATTAAAAGCTGCTGATGCTATGTTAATAAATGGTACATCACAAAAAGAAAAGGCATTTGTAGGATTTCTAAGCCTTCTATTTCTACAGTTTAACATCTACTCACGATTTCGTTCAGAGAAACAAATCTTAAAAAATCAGCAAAGAAAGCATTTTAGTAAATTTGAATATAGTGTCCCTCTTCACCTCTATTGAAGTCTAGGAAGTTATGGAGGTAATTGGGAAAATAATCAATAATGAGCAAACACTAAATCGTGAATTGAAATCTGGAGTTATTTTTGTCCTAAATTTAATCACTGAAAACAACAGCATATTTTTATTCAACAATAAAATTTAAAAACTGACAAAACGAGCACTAATGGTCTCCCTCATTTCCAGAATTTCCAAAGAGATTAAATTACGAATCTTTATAGGAATTAGTACTGAAGAGTAAAGATTTTTTCCTTCTTTTTGCTGTAGTTACGTTGAGGACGTGTTAATCGTTTGCAATCACGGATTTCAGTAACTTAATAAGTTTCTAGACAGGTTCAACGACATGGTTTTATGTATTAAGTTTACTATTGATACTGAGAAAAATGAAGAATTGAATTATTTGGATGTGAGATAATTAAAAATTTGGCTAAAATGACTTTAGAACACACAGTATACAGGAAAAGGAAAGTTAACAAGTCAAATAATATCATTTCGCACAACATGTTTTTACCCTTTAACTTGAAGCTTATAATTTTTCGTTGAGGGGAGTTTTTAAAGTCTATTCACGTGATCATTTACAGATTGAATTTAATACTATAAAACATATCGCCACAGAGAATGGGTTCCCACTTTTTGATGTTAATAGATTAACTAGGACTTTCCTCTGAGGGATTAGTCTATACAGTAGATTAAACCTCAGCCCTAAGCTATTCAGCATTTTTTCCAGTTTAAGAACTTCATTATCATAATTACTACTTACATACAATAAGAATTTTTATAGATTGATGAAGAAGACAGATGTTTTACAAGATTTGTTTGGGATGATGAAACTTGGATTGAAGAAAACATAAAGAATATAAGCTAAAATTAAGCAGAATTATTTTAGGAGTGAAATCCAAACACTTCCTTTTAACAACAGCTATTAAGCATCCCCTAAAAAATAATATAAAAGCATTTTCTCAATCTTTCTAAAATTTAAGAACATTGTTGAACGCTGATGATTTTATTCCAAGTGCACATAATGTTGATTGTGCATTTAAAATAACTAAAGAAGCATTATAAATATTTAAAAAATCAGTTTGATATTTATAAAATGGGAAGCAAACTCATTAGAACTCCGTGAAAAGTAAGCTGTATGGTTTACTCGTTGAGGAAATAAATGACAGCTTGAAACTCAGCAATCAGAATTTGTTACTTACAAAGATTTTAGTGATTTTATGGTAGCCAAGCAGTGATAGGCTTTCATTGAATACGCAAACTTAAGTAATTTCCCTTTGAAAAAAACAACTTAACACTAAACGTTATCTATTACAGCCTAATCTTGGTTTTTTAAGTCCTTAGACTATTAGAATTAAATTTTTAATTCGAGGCAATTTCGTGATTATGATTGATCGTCATGAAAATCTACTCAAACAATTGATCATTTTACACATGCATGCTCATGTTCTCGCTGTATAACTAAGCATGATAATCCCTCCTTTTGGCCGAAATAATTAATGTCCTTTTATAAAGAAGCTATTCTAAGCCTAATGTGAGAAGTAGTTTCATACCATTTTGATTCCTTCAAGGGCAAAAGTTTGAAATCATTACGTATCGGTTCCACATACTTTCTGTTTTTACATTTAGTAAGTTCCGCAAAAGAAAATATAGGGATAGATTAAATATGAATCAACTACACTGTAAAAAATAGATGTTATTCTACACATGTAATGCTACAGGAATCTGTATGCTTACTAGAATTTTATTTGTACACTATATAAAAAACATGTAAATCTACAAAACTAATTTTTGTAAAGCTGCAGAGATCTGTATGCTTACTAAAGTTTTATCTGTAACCCTGAAATAATTACATGAATTTTTATTGTTGCAGTTACATAAATTGTTCTAAACATCCCAGTTTCCTAAAAAATTCTTAGAAACCATACAATCTTTTTGATTTACATATATCTGTGCAAACATATATCTGTTACATGGATTTTTCTTGTTGCCGTTACATAAAAATGTCTGGGCATCCCTTTTTCCTAGAAAATTTTGTAGTAACTTTATAGTTTGTTTTACAGTATAAGGCAACGTATGACAATCAAGCATAATTCGCTTGCTGAATCAGAAATCATAAAGGAGTTGGAAAAGTTTCGTTCCCTTGTTCTCCCAGCATAACATTATTCAGTAAATAACCAATTATATTTTAAGTAGAAATTATTTGAATATAATAATCAGAGCGTGGTATTTGCTGGAAGTTTAAATAAGTATTCTTGAGAAAACTTATTTCATGCAACGTTGATTTGTAAGTAAGATGAAAGTGAGAAATAATATTTCTGAACTAAAGTAGCACAATAGTAGAAAAATCAAAATAAACATATAAAAGTCAACAATGACCATGCAGTTTTTATTCTACAATGTAATTAATTCCTGAAACGTAAAAAAAAGACTTTTGCGTTGTGAAGTTATACATATAATTTGAGGAGTCATATTGCTAGGTACAGTGTTTTGCCATCTTTTGCTTGAAATTTGAACAAATTTTCCAAATTAATACAGAAAATAATTATATATACAGTTAAATTTGTTTAATACGAGAACTGCTAAAACATGGACACAGTTAAAACGAGTAATTTGCATGTTTAGAATGGTCTATCATTTTAACGGTATTAGGATTTTAACCCTTTTTTTACAAGCTTCAAATAGATTCCGATTAATACGAACAAAACATACGAGGATGTGAATTTCAAAATTCGCCTTATCCAAAATTTAAAAAAATCATGTTCTTCTTTCAATTTATTCTTTTAGTAAACCTGCACCAAAATCACTCCAATCTGCAAAAAATTAGTTTTATCTTATATTTCTCGTATTGTAAAATCTTGGTTTACAATGAAAACCAATCGATGCAGTAAATGGTTTTTGGCGATTTCAAATTGAGCTCATTCCAGTGTGATTTTCGGCGAAAATAGGGTTTTGTGTTTACAGTACATAAAACGTACCGCAGGTTTAGTGTTTTATATACTAAAAAGTGTGACATTATTATTATTTTTTTAAATTATTGAATGTATATCAGATTAATGTTTATAGCGTGCCGTTAAAAGTATGTATAAAAAGGTTAGGTTGTTTTTCTAAGCAAGGATAAGGTGCCAAGTGTTCTAGAAAAAGATGATATCGTGTTTCAGGAAAAGTTTACGAAGTAAGATGTCAGTCCTGTTGGCGGAGGAGAGACAATAAGATAGACAGTTTCTGTCATCCCGAATTTATAACGGAATGTATGGAGGCAGTAAAGTTAGACCTCCCAAGGGATGCCGGTGGTCAAGGAAATGGGAAGAGTCTAGTAGGAAGAGGTAGAACCTATTAAATCCTGGTCGCAGCGATGCTCGAATGGGAGACCTCAGAGATAGAGAGGGGGTAGAAAGTGAATCTGAAATGGCTAGAAGATTAGCATAAGGACCGTGGTTAGACCTCTATTCTTCATGAAAAAGAGAAGGTTAACAATGCAATTCCCAATATTCACAGATGCACAGAGATTCAGAATGATACACGAGTTGGGGTGAGAGACTCAATGAACAGTAGTCGGAGTATGCTGTCGAGCGTAAAAAAGTTCGTTAGCTGTATGAGATTCATCGAGTAGCCGTATTTTCCCGTACCGGCGAAGCAGCAACCGTCGGCTCGATAAAGAGATGGCAGCGCACTTATATCCTGCCCGAACCTACCTCTAGTCCGGCGAAGGCATTGATATTATGATTGGGCTTGACGGAAGGCCTTTGAATCACGCATCATAACTCTCTAGAGAGTTGTTTAAGGTGTACTTAAACTTCCATCTAAATGTAGTTAAAATACGCATAGTGATTTTGTAAATTTTTGTGCGCGGGTGTCTGAAGGATCTTTTTGCGAAAGCATATAGGGGAGATGGGGGCACATGTGAACACGGGGCACATGTGAACATCGCAATTTTTCGATAGTTACTATAAGCTTTTTTATTTGAAAAAAATTACTAAAGATGATAGCATCTGTAGACATATGGTAAAAATTTTTTGAAGCTCTATGACATTTTGTTTGTCCCCTGTAGCCAAAACACTGTTTTTAGATCTCAAAAGTAAAATCATTGTTCCAAGTTCATAAGCGAATAATTTTATTTATTTATTCATTTATTTGAATTTGAGTGTTTTACCATATACTATGAATACTAATAAACATTTTTGATAAAATTCTTTTTCTTCTAAAATTGAGAAATGTTAATTATTCATCAATTTAACAGAAGCAGCAATGTGGGGCACTTGTGAACAGGCTAGTTGGGGCAGATATGAACACTTCATAAGTACCCCAATAATCATTCATTTCTTTCAGTTGACTTAATGAGAGATAATGTCAGTTAAATTATCTACAATTTTCCTGAAATTGAAGATATTTTCCTCTCACAAAGTTGATTTTGTATTGAAACTTCCACAAACACATCTTTCAGCAAATACATAAAGAACAACAGGCTCGTCTACGTTCAATTGTACTTTAAATAAATTTAATGTTTTCTAAAATGCAATAAGTGTTATATATTATTTTACTAAACGGTTTACAACAATATTTTTTATGCATTGTTAATACAAAAGTATTACTTTGAACAACTTTGCAAATTTTTCTTTTACATTTGTTCTAACCTTGCAATGATGGCTTACTTCCATCTCTAAAACATTTATGTATATGATGCTTTGAATGGAGATAGATACCAGTAATATTTTAAGAAAGTACAATTTTTAAACTGATAACTACCGTAAAATCCGATTGTACCCCCCCCCCCCTCTTTCAAAAGCAAAAGAAGTTGGGGGGGGGGGGTTATAGTCGAGATTTTTTTTTAATCATTAAAAAACCCTTCTTTATCTATTATAATTTACAAGAAAATAAGGCAAATACAGGAGTGAGAATCTTTCGTATTTCAGCAGATTTCCGATAAATAGTATGTAAATGCACCCTCCCTAAAATTTCCCCCAAACAAAAACCCTTAAACAAAATTTAAAATTTTTAATTTCTTTTTTTAAATTGCTTCTTTATTTTTTTATTTTATTGCAACAATACTTAATGAATCATCTAAGACTCTCCCCACCAAATCTACTTATTTTCATTTTATAATCTTTTGCTTAAACATATCACGCAGAAACTAGAGAAATATACATATATATTTTTCTTTATGGTGAATTTAAAAGGTAATATAACTAATGATTACTATGACAAATGAATAAAGAAATAAAAAGCACATTAAAGGACATTTTTTCCTTGTGTTCACATGTGCCCCACGTGTGTTCACAACTACCCTGCTGATGGGGCGCATGTGAACAATTTTTTGATTTTATAAAACTATTAAAAAATGTAAGAAGAACTATACAGGTGAAAAAAATACCATGTGCAAAAGAAAGTTCTGTTTACTATATTAAGTAGTTTTTGTTTATCGAAATTAATCCAGTTATGAGAAAAAGCTATATTTATGCGAACTGTTCACATGTGCCCCCATCTCCCCTATGTGCCAAATAGCATCTGGACCACTCATGGTTGTGACTACCTATCTTTCTATTGATGTACACAGGTATTTACTTTATATTTTTGTTCCATGTAATTACATTGTGTTTGTACCAAAGGTAAATACGGCGTTGCATGCCTAATTGTAAGACAACTACTGCATGGTCAAAAATGATTATGTTAATTCTAGTTAATATAAGTATAATCAAGGGGAAGGTAATTAAGGCTCATGGATGTGCGAGAATTGTGGTTAACTCGGCTATAATAAAATGTAAATATTAATATAGTGTAAATAAATAATTTAGTAATGTTACTTCTTAGTATTCTTTTAGAACATGAGTCCTTCTTCTTTATTTAATTATAATTTTTATTTTGCAGTTTAATCTTAATTTAATGAATGGTAATTTTACTTGTTATTAAGCTGTAGGTGGATCTATACGCTAACTCTACTTCGAAATTACACAATAGTCTGCGGTGGTTGAAGCTTTGCTTCCCGCTTTCTTCAGGATAATACGGGTAGTGATTATTTCGAGAGTTAGGTAGGATCTTAGCGATCACCATAATGATTTTATTTAATATACTAATTATTTACTATCATATCTAGGTAAAGAAGTCTGCTCTTAGGGTGATTAGGTTTTAGGCTGGCTTAATTCATTATCTAAAATGATACTTATTACATATTCCCCAGTAGTATTAAGTAGTCATTTTTCCCCTTCATTGTATAGCTGGGTTGGACATTAAAGGAAAGTAGTTTTCTCAAAGAGCCTAGATTCTCCCAGCAGAATTAAGAAAGGCGTCCCTTTGTTATCGAACACAGTTATCTCTCAGCGACATCATTTCTCAATTACAACTGTCTATCAAAATCTAGTAATCTATCAGTTTTTCCACACAGAATTAAAAACCTTCAAGTACAGACCCACCTAAAAAAGTACAAAGTAGTATCTGGAGGTGTTAAATGAAAATATAAAGATGGATAAGTGTTTCAAAAACCTCCCCTTAGTAAGATTTATAAGTGAGCCTTGGAGATAAAGGATCATAGATGGAAACCTTTATTTCTTTTATTTAAATAAGGACTCTGAAAATATGAATCAACCTTTTGAAATCTCTTACTATGATGTTAAAATGGAAAGGGCATGTGGAATCAAGTTTTAAAATTCCAGTGACTATTGCAATGTTAACTTAAATTCTCCGGGAAAAAAGAAGGCGTAGAAAGTTAGTGTTAAGCTCACTAAAATAAAATTCAATATTTTAAGTTAACTTTATGGTAATAAGTTAATTTTAGCACTGGAATAATTAGAGCAATACCAGTAATTAGTTTAACTATATGTATGTTTTAAGATATTTACTATTTCACGGGTGTTATGATTAACAGTTAATTCCCTCTTAATAAATTTTAAATCCCTCGCTTCCTGTTTTAATCGAGTTCAACACTTTAAATGTTATTTTAATTTTAATATCAATTTTATAATAGATCTCAACATTATATAAATGTAAAAGATTGATAGTTATGTTTATCTACCCTATATATATAAAATCTTAATGAAACGAATTTATGAAATGGATATTACGAAACGCCTGAAATGAAACGAATTTATGAAACGATTCTATGAAACGACTGATTAAACAACTCATTATGTTTCACGGCGATTTCTCCTAAAATATGGAATACTTTGCGATGAAATTAACACCAAATATCCGTATTGATTCGCAGATCTCAAATCTGGTATTATAATTATTAAATTCGAATTAGTTTTCGAAACATTATTTTTTTTCTAATTTTAAATACTTTTCTCTAATGATGGCAACTGAAATTTTAATCATAACATATATTTGTTTTTCATATTTTAGAAAATGTTATTATTTAAAACTAGTTTGGCGACCAGTTTGGCCTCCCTTAAATGTATGCTAAGAACAATGCTTCTTTTTATTTCATTATCATTTTATGTAATACAAAACTTTCATTTAAAACTGAAAAAAATAAAATTAAAGGCTTTCATGTCTTTCATTTTTTTTAAACGAAACGAAAAGAAAAATATTAGGCGCAGATGTCATATACGCACCGGTGTACCTAATTGTCGGCAAAATGGCGTTATTTTGCCTGACATGGTAACCCGGCTATTGTTGCTCATTTATTAATAAATGTTTATCTACATTTATTTTTTTTATTTAAAAAAAATTTATAAATTGTTTTGTTCTATAGTTATTTTTATTTATTTACTTGTTCTGTAATTATTCATTTTAAAAAACATACATAATTTTAAAATACATATGTAACTGGTATTCGAAAACGAGGTTTTTGCCAAATTGTCGTAAAAAAAAAAATCACGCCAAAACCGGTGCGTATATGACAACTGTGTTAAATATCAAATAATGCAACAAATCATGACATTTAATTTCAAATTCAAAGCAAATTACCAATATCGCAAAATTATATAAATCGCCAAACCACTGGCCAAATTATACAAGTTGGCGTAATTTTTATTTTAAATAACGAAAGAATAAATAAATTAGTATAAAAATACAAATAAAGCATCGAAATAGAAATCAGTTGACACGTCTACGTCGTAAACACGTCTACCTTCCTTACAGTATCTTCCTTACAGTTACAGAATGTGACATTTACAACCATTATTGGCATTTAATCTTATAGTCTCGTGATAGATTTTTGGTCGATGGAATAACCAAGTACACTGACGGAAAAAAAATCCCAACACCAAGAAAGACTTGTGTTAGATAAACGAAATTTGGTAGGCGTATTTATACATCTGAAAGATGACATCGATTGAAATTTCGCGCTTCGCGCATAAGTGTGGCGCTAGTGGCGCCACTCAGAACTTGCAGATCAGGTTTACTTTAAATGCGTGCTGTAAAGTTCGTGGGCGTTATTTAGCTTCGAAATGTGACGTATTGAGTTGATTTTAGTCAAGAATGTCTTTAACAAGACGAAAAAGCCACTGTGAACAGCTCACCGAGTTGGAACGAGGTCGCATATTCGGGCTACGAGAAGGTGGATTTTCTTTCCGCGATATTGCAGAAAGACTTGGCTGGAATGTATCCACTGTGCATGATTGTTGGAAGCAGTGGTCAAGGGATGGTACTGACTCAAGAAGACCGGGTTCCAGGCGGCCACGTGGCACACCTGAGAGGGAAGATCGCCATATTTGGCGTACGTCTGTGGCGCATCGTACTGCGTCTGCTGCAGAAATTCGATCTGCAGTTGGTACCACAGTGGCACAACGAACTGTTAGAAATCGGTTACTTCAAGGACAGCTCCGAGCCAGGCGCCCTGTAACGTGAATTCTACTGACTCCAAGCCATTGCCGTTTGCGAAGCCATTCGTGTCAAGACAGAGCTCATTGGCGGGCGGAGTGGAGATCTGTTGTGTTTCTTTTTCATCAGAAAACACTCCCACTATTTTTATCCCACTATTTTTAAATCCCACTATTTTTATTTCAGATCCAGTTATAATGTAGTATTATGTACAACTTAAAGTAAAAAAAAAAAAAAAAAAAAAAAAAAAAAAATAGTCATAGAAACTGCGCCTCTGATTGATAAAGCTTTTTTAATAATTTCATTATTTTTTGTAAAATATTTTTGATTTCAAAGATTATACAATTTTTTAGACACATTTAAATATTTTTTAACATTACAGCAATATTTTTTTCAGAATCTACATACTTTATTTACCTTGCTTAAATTATTTAAAGAAGATTTCTTTATTAGTTATTAAAATATGATTTTATATATAAAATGAGGCCTTTGAAACTATCATTAATGGCAACTCGTGACAATTTTCCAAAACTTTGATATCTTTTTCTCATATTTTCACTATTTTTATTTTATAAACATTTAAAAGATATTTTTACGTACAATTAAAAAAAAGCAATAACACCCTGCCTTCGGTTAATAATAAATTTTTGATTAACACATTATTTTTGACAAAATTCTTGATTTTAAAAATTCACAAGATAAAAGACACTCTTAGTGTTTAAACATGACAAAAAACAAGAAATAATAATCTGCCGACATTATTTGTCACATATACATTATTTGAAACCTATTTAGTGATTTTATATTGAAATGACTTGTTTTGTAATGCAGTCTTTGAATATAGAACTGTCATTAAAAAGAATATAAAACAATTTTTCAAAATTTGATATTTTTCTATCTTAATAAATATTTTACTTAGGATCAAGAAAATTAAAGGTGATTACGTCTTAAATGAGCTACAAACAAACCCAGTTTCATTGAAATTTGTGACAGTGATTAAATGGCTTAGGGGAACTGACATGGAATGCCTCTGCCTGATTTGATTTGAAATGCACCTTAAAATATTTTAAATTAGAAAATACTATTAAAAAGACCCAAAATCCTGATTACTACCTGATTTGATGTGGAATGCCCCAGTAGATAAATATATATATATATATATATATTGTTATTAAATCACAAGACGTAAAAACAGAAGTAATGCTGTGATAGGACATGTCTAAATAAACATTTACGTATACTGAAAAATACACAACACATGAATATTGATGACAGAAAATATCTTCTAAATATGTATCAATTGCCGTGGATGAACAGTGAATAAGAAGAGATTGCATTTCTCTCGACGATGTCCAAAACATTTGCTTAAATTTATTGTCCCTTTTCAGTCTCGTCTTGTTCTGCCTATTATACATTTTTCACAGCTCGTTGCGTTCTTTACACCAAATGTCTGCCTTATAAGCCGCTGCTAAAGTATGTCTGTATCAAACCAGAAATTTTAGTTAATAAATAAAGTCAAATACTTATCAAGTAGAAATCAGTGACATTTTATAAAATAAAAAGTTTAATTTATTTGAACCGTGGCTAAAACGCCGGGAATTACGGTATTATTTGAACCATCCGTCAGTACTTCTTCTCTTTAAGTCAGTAGAAAAAATAAACATATTCGTTAAAGAAATTTTTCTTTCAATAATATATCTATACTATTAAAAGAAAGTTTACCTCTGTCTGTGTGGGATGGCTAGCGAACTACGGCACATACGAAGCAGAAATTTTTTGTGAGGCTAGCTCAAAGTATCTTCGGATGTGTCTAAGACTCAGATTTTTAAAATTATAATAATTAGTTGAGTTATTAATTTGAAATCGCAACTCACTCTCATTAAAAACTCATCTGAGTCCTTACGAGAAGGAAAAATCTCTGGCACATGCTTAGATGACCTATTTACGCACTGGTTGAAAAAGAAGAAGATAAGAAGAAATGTCGGGTGTATTTTGTCATTATTTATTAACTTACATCGGCCAATCCACTTAGTAAAGTTAAAAACTGAAGACATATTCTGAAAGACCGATCTCTTACGTCTCAAACGCCGCAATCAATAAAAAAAAAAAAACATTGCAGTTAACCCCTTGAAATATTTTTTCAACGAGGATAGTTTTTCCAAAAAAAAGTTTTTTCTCCCTTATTGCAACCCCCTTCAGGGCAAAATTTCAAAGATAACAACAAACCAATAATATGTTCTCAAAGCTGAAACTTTCTTCTAATCGATGGTGTGCACAGTTTTAAAATATATGAATTTTAACCCTTTCAATAAACGTACGGGTGGTTAAAAATAATTGTTAAAAATTAACTTGTGTGAAATTTCGACGAAATCGGTAAAAACGCGAGTGTTTCGTCGCGGTTTCATTCCCTTTCGTTGCACATAGATCCCAAAAATCAAACTATGCTGAAAATAAAATACTAAACAGCATATACTTTCAATTCAGTATTTTTTCATTAAAAAAAAAATAAATGCAGATAAAATGAAATAAAGATATAAAATCATACACATTTGAGTTTCAATTAAACTTTATTCATCACGGGCCCGGACGTGTGTCTGTGTATATGTATAAGAACAGGATAACTTAATTAACTGAATGAGTAAACAGTAATTAAGTATTTTACTACATTTATTATTTTTAAGTTCTACAATATTTATCTTAAAGGGTACTTGTTTGATTCATTATATGAGATTTTGTGGAAAAAATATTTAATCATTTTAATGAAGGATTATTCCTTTTATATCTTTCCGATATTCCCATTCATACACGTCGTTATACAAATTCAAATTTATGGTAAATTTGAAAATACTTTAGTTTTATTATTCAAAACTAAATTTTTAATCTTACATTTCAACAAGATTTTATAAAATATATTAAATTAGGATGATTCATAATTAAAATAATAACATAAGAATGATGAAACTTCTTGAAATTCCTAGTGAGTTACTACAGTTATCTTTTTTAATCTTTTATACCCACGAGTAGCGTTTAAAGAAAACATTTTAGCAGTTCCAAAATTTATTCACAAGATATTCCATTATTATTAACATTTCAAAAGTTTTTCCTTTAAAAGTGACAACATGAATTATTTATCGTCCGATATATATATTTTTTTCTTTTGCTTTAAGCAATATTTTCAAAATTTTGCGTGAAAACGAATTTATTCGTTTAATATAAATTCAACAAGTAGATTTCTAGTAGCTGAATTCCAAGGTTTGATATTTTTTTACTGTACAAAAATGTCTATTAAGCTTTAATAAAATTGGAAATATATATATATATATATATATATATATATATATATATATATATATATCTTTTTTTGTTTATTTGTAACTCTATTTTGAATTTTTAAAAATCATGAGAAAATTTAATGAATTTTGCAATTTATTGTAAGTGAAATTTCGAAATATGTATAATTTAACATTCACCTTAAGTAAATTTTCATGCAAGATAAAACAAAGTAGAAATACAGGTTGTGGGATAAATTGGATGGTTTGTTAAGTATAAAATTATGGGTTTTTGTTAAAAATGTAGCATATAAATTTTTGGTTTATCTATTTTTGGGTTTCAGATAAACAAAGTTGTTAAAGATAAGAGAAAAGGAAGGATGGGAGCCATTAAAATATTTGAAAAGATTCAAATTTTCATCATAAAATTTCGCGCAGTTAACCAAATTCCGCATTGAAGACTATTACCCAATGTTTGTTAAACATCATAATACTCATAAGAATTGAAATGATTATGTGAAAATGTGACTATAAACTGGAAATAATACAAACCGACTGTGTCACTCCTCTGAGGAAATACATCCTGATCTCAAAGTTTGTTTCCACAAATACTTTGTTTGTAAACATATAGTCTAAGAGCTAGCAACGTCAAAAAAACACGTCATTTTATCAAGGCTCATTTTTCTATATGTTCTTCCTTTTTATGGTGTAGTACGTTTGTGGGAGGTCTGGCAGTCAGGACACGTTGCGTTTACCTCCGGGAAGAGGGGTTATGCAGGTCAAAAAACTTCAAAAATACGTCATTTTATCAAGGCTCATTTTTCTATATGATTTTCGATTTATGGAGTAGTACGTTTGCGGGTAGTCTGGCAGTCAGTAAACGTTGCGTTTACCTGCGGGAAGAGGGGTTATGCAGGTCAAAATCTTCAAAATTACGTCATTTTATCAAGGCTCATTTTTCTATATGTTCTTCCAATTTATGGTGTAGTACGTTTGCCGGCAGTCTGACAGTCAGGAGACGTTGCGTTTACCTGCAGAAAAATGGGTTATGCAGGTCAAAAAACTTCAAAATTACGTCATTTTAGCAGGTTTTTTTATAACATCTGTTTCTACTAACTATTTGTGATATTAATCCATTATTACCAGACGTTACCAATGTCGCTAAGCCACTGCCAGATCCGCATTTATAGGTAACATATTACTCTTTGGCTAGTATACAATATATAATTAATTTGCCAGACACAAAATCGGTTGCAAAGTAAATGCCAGACGGCTTTAAATATGGCAACGAAAGTGCCTGTCTCAAGAGGGGTTTGTAGTTGCAAAATTATAAGTCATTTTTACGTCATTTTATCAAGCTAAAAAATTACAAGATATTACTCTTTGGCTAGCAGACAACCTATAATTAATTTGGCAAACACAAATTCGGTTGCAAAGTTAATGCCAGACGGTATGAAATATGGCAACGAAAGTGCCATATATATATATATATATACAGTATGTATATATATATATATTTACAAAGAAACTATTGTTGATATGGTAACAAATAAGGGTTGACTGCAATCAAATGAAGCCAAATCCTTACAAAAGATATCATTTCTTGAAACAGGCACTTTCGTTGCCATATTTAAAGCCGTATGGCATTAACTTTGCAACTAAATTTGTGTCTGGCAAATTTATTATAGGTTGTGTGCTATCCAAAGAGTATTATCTTGTTATTTTTAAGCTTGATAAAATGACGTAAAGAGGACTTATAATTTTTAAACTATAAACCACTCTTGAAACAGGCACTTTCGTTGCCATATTTAAAGCCGTCTGGCATTAACTTTGCAACCGAATTTGTGTCTGACGAATTAATTATAGGTTGTGTGCTATCCAAAGAGTATTATCTTGTTATTTTTAAGCTTGATAAAATGACGTAAAGAGGACTTATAATTTTTAAACTATAAAACACTCTTGAAACAGGCACTTTCGTTGCCATATTTAAAGCCGTCTGGCATTAACTTTGCAACCTAATTTGTGTCTGGCATATTAATTATAGGTTGTCTGATAGAGTAATATGTTACCTATAAATGTGGATCTGGCAGGGTGTTATCAACATTGGCAACATCTGGCAATAATGGATTAATATCACAAATAGTTTGTAGAAACAGATGTTATAAACAAAAATAATGCTAAAATGACTTAATTTTGATGTTTTTTCCCCTGCATAACCCCTACTCCCACAGGTAAACGCAACATCCCCCTTCAGCCAAACCGCCCGCAAACGTACTACAGCATAAATCGGAAGAACATATAGAAAAATGAGCCTTGATAAAATGACGTAATTTTGAAGTTTTTTGACCTGCATAACCCCTTTTCCCGCAGGTAAACGCAACGTCTCCTGACAGCCAGACTTCCCACAAACGTACTACACCATAAATCGGAAGAACATATAGAAAAATGAGCCTTGATAAAATGACATAATTTTGAAGTTTTTTGACCTGCATCGCCCCTTTTCCCACAGGTAAACGCAACGTCTCCTGACTGCCAGACTACCCGCAAACGTACTACTCCATAAATCGAAAAAAACATATAGACAAATGAGCCTTTATAAATTGACGTAATTTTGAAGTTTTTTGACCTGCATAACCCCTTTCCCCGCAGGTAAACGCAACGTCTCCTGGCTGCCAGACTGCCTGCAAACAAACTACACCATAAATCGGAAGAACATATAGAAAAATGAGCCTTGATAAAATGACGTAATTTTGAAGTTTTTTGACCTGCATAAACCCTCTTCCCGCAGGTAAACGCAACGTCTCCTGACTGCTTTACTGCCTGAAAATGTACTACACCATAAATTGGAAGAACATATAGAAAAATGAGCCTCGATAAAATCAGGTGACGAAAACGTTGCTAGCTCTTAGACTAATATGATTTATTATGCGTGTGGCGTGATTAAACATGGATCCAAACGATTCTTATAACAAAGACCCAGCGAGTAGACAGAAGTAAGGCTTTTGCAAAATTCCTGTGCCAGATTCCCTCTCCATCTCGAGTCCGTTACGGCTGCTAAACATGTCTTCTTTGACCAATCTCCTTTTGCAGCTCTGTAATATTTACGTCGCGTATTCACTAAAATGTATTTTTGATTGGGATATTTCCAGTTTTCTTGCAACTGCCAAATATAGCCTGAACATACTTTATACATATTAAATGTAAGTATAAATATTCGTTTAAAATACAAAGGGATTTTATTTATCAGTCAAAAATTATTTTAAAACATTAAATTAAAAAACTATTAAGATATATTTCAGTGTAAGACACCTCCTAACTAGATATGTGAAATAGAAATAATTCTGTTTAACAGGATCCATCGTTTCACACTTGTACAGGTAACAGGTTTGAACAACCTGTTATTTTTTAAACATATAACTAATGGCTGCGTTTGATGTTAACGGATATTTAAACAAAATGTTTGAAATAATTTAATTTTAGGACATAAGTACAGATTCGGTTTTATATTGAATTGAATCCACACTATTAAATTGGTTTGTGGTTAAAAACTTTATTTTTGAGAGACAAACTTTTACCTAGTTATGATGCATTGGATTTCATGCATTTTAAGCTTTTTCTGGCACCAAAAACCCGTTTTTAGCATTTACTGTGACTGAAACGTTGAAAATTCACAAAATTCAAAGTATCAAAACTCAGTAAGATTTGTTCATAGAAGAATCATTTTTTAAAGTTTTACTAGTAATATCATGGATGAACGTTTTCAAAATAAGACTTATGGGACCCAGGCATTGTATAAAATTTGTAATTTCTTAACTGTTTAAAAATTTACTAGGGGGCTCAGCCACCTGCTCGCCAACGTCCTTGAATTGCGAGGCAATGCACACTGGGCTCACTTCGCTTGTTTGCACTATTTGTGTTAAATCTAGCCAGAATAAGTACTATCAAAAATCATTATAACATACTAGCGAACTTGCCCGGCGTTGCCCGGGTACGTCAAAAAACAGCAGGAATTACAAAAAAACTCTGAAAATCACAATAAGATATCGCGAAAAAAATTTTAATCGCTTCTCAAATTCTGAAAAGAGAAAAAATATATATATATTATGTTCGAAGTTTGCAAGTTGATTCCTTTTACTAATCTGGAAAAATAGTAGCAAATCGCTAAAACACACTAAAAATCACATACAAAATACCCGAAAAATTCGAAAATTGCTATACGAAATCCGAATAAACTTTATTGAAATGAGGGCAGAATGTACTTTAGGTCAAAAATGGAATGTCAAAAAATTGCAGCAGATCGCGAAGAAACGTAAAAATCGTATTAAAAATCACGAAAAGTTCAAGAATCACGAAAGTCAAAATTTACTATAATTGGATAAAAGTTACAAATCTAATTCCTTTGACCTGTGGGTTCTCTTAAAATTTATGTTTTGGAAATCATACTAAGCATTAGATCATGTTACTTTTATTCATAATTAATTTACTTGGACTCCCTTAAATATAATTAACATAATCCCTTAAGTTAATTTTAGTTTTTGTCGCATTAAAATATCTCAATTTGTTGATTTTCTGTAAGCAAGTAAACCCTAATGTTTTACAGTGGAAGTCTATCGGAATTTGGCGAAATATTAGAGATATCGCCAAGTTGGCGACAAACTTGGCGTTATTTGGAGACAAAACTGGATCTCCCTACGGTAACCCTCCCCCCCCTTATATGTATGGACATGCATTACATGCTGTTCAATAATCGCATAAAAAATTCGCTAAAAATTTCAAAATCGCTGCACGAATTCCGAATAAACTTTTATGAAAAGAGAACAAAATTTACTATATTGGGTTAAAAGAAAGAAACCGCATTCTTTTTCCTAGTGTGGAAAAATCGAATTAATATAATCCGTTAAGTTAATATTTGTTTTTGGTCCCGGGTTCGATTCCTGGCTCTGGCTAATTTTTCACTCCAGTTGGGTTTATTGTATTTATTGTTTGTATGTCTGTATAATATTTATCTAACAAAAACATAGCTGTGAAAAAAGGGAGCCAAGTTCTGTAAAGACAATGGCAAGAAAAGAAGTGATATCTAAGTGGGTGCCAAGTTAAAATAAAATTCACTCAAACTTACCTACTGAAGTATTATAGCATTTTTAAAATTGTTTAGAAATAAAAATTATTGATAGCATATTAATAATAAATCTAGAACTTGGCAAGTTTTTACCTACAAGTAATTTATTTTTATTAATGACATTATTATATCTAAACTTGTTATTTCATGTTTGAAAGCCTTCATTTGAGTGAGCTCCTTCCCCTTGAAGGATAGTGTGATAAAATATATCCCACCTAATTTTAACTGCAAAATGCCACATTGACACTAGAATTCAGGACTAAAAAGTTTAATTTTATTAAATACGTGAAAAGAAGCTTTTACCCATTTTGAAATTAATTTGTTTTTAAATTCTGGTGTGATTGAATCATTTCAGCATGTCACGAATAAAAGCTCTTTGCCCCTAAAGGGTTAAAAAGGGGTGCAGTCTCTTGACCAAGAACCAAGAACAAGCGTAAAGGAAACTGTCTCTTTCTCAGGCCTTGCCATCTCAGGCCTCTTTCTCAGGCCTAGTCTGTTTGCATTGAGGTTTCCGAAGGGTGGGTGCTAGAATGATAACCAAAGACGAGCGGGAATGTATTTGTGTATTTATTGGTTTATCAAATCTTTAGCATGAGTCATTTGCTTATAATAATAACTAAATAAATTTTTTTATAATGACATTGTTGTTAATCATCATCATTTTATTAAGACATGAAATTGATAGGCATAGCATTTATCAAAAACTTGCCAAGTTCTAGATTTATTATTAATATGCTATCAATAATTTTTATTTCTAAACAATTTTAAAAGTGCTATAATACTTCAGTAGGTAAGTTTGAGTGAATTTTATTTGAACTTGGCACCCACTTAGATATCACTTCTTTTCTTGCCATTGTCTTTACAGAACTTGGCTCCCTTTTTTCACAGCTATGTTTTTGTTAGATATCATTACTTTTTGTAAAGTTACAATATATTTAGACACTTTACTTAATGTTTTTTAATGTGTTTACATGAGACTATTTTATTCACCAAGCAACATTCAATTTTAATTTAAATTTCCTACAACAAACTATTTGGCTGTCAATTTGCGGCAGAAATCTATATTTTAATATTGCTACACTGAATACATGTTTTGAAACGAAATGTATTGATTCAAAATTTTTATTGTTTCTGAAACAACAATTCCTATTAAATTCCTATATTAAATTTTCCTGTTAAATTTTCCAATTAAATATCCTATAGCTGGGCCTGCTTTTTTGTACTGGAAGTGAAAAATAAAGTTATGTGCTTATGCCACACTATGTATCATTCATCCATGGGTGCGGGCAAAGAGGCAGTGCAGAGGAAGGACATTGCCCCTCCCTGGATTTTTAAATTTAATTAACTAAATAAACTTTTCTCTGATGATTTTGAAAATAACAAGTGGTTAAGTGTGATCACAGATCGCACAGAGGGTTTTGTTTAATATTCTTTTCAAAACACTTTATCCTTTTGAAAAATCTGTTAGTTCCACATTTCGCAACCAGGGGCGCACTCTATTCTAAACAAACCTCTACCCGAACGAAACTCCATTTTACATACTATCCGTAGATATATTTGTCGAGTGGATTGAGCCCATAGTACCCGAGATAAGTAGGTGCACCTGGCGATAAAAAGTGGAACTAAAATATGTAAGACTATGGTGCATAATATGAAAGAATGGTCAAAGGGGTGTCAGCAAAAGTTGGAAAAGTGCTCCCCGGGTGAAAAGGGCGGATGTTAGAAAAATTGCTTAAAATACACAAGTTAGAGCCCGGAGGAGTAAATAATATAAGACTTTTTGAAAGTTTTATGATTTGTCGTGTGCTCTGGCGTATTCAGCTATACGTATGCAAAAAGTCATGTCTCCAACTTAATTAGGGACTCCCTTAGAAAGAATTGCTTAAAATACATATGTGGTAGCTCAAAGGGTTAAGCGTAAGACTTTTTCAAGATTTTATGATTTGTCGCCTAGCCTTAGGTGTTCTGCTATAAGTATGCAAAATTTCAAATCTGCAATTTAATAAGGGGCTCAGTTAGAAAGAATTGCTTAAAATACGCATATGGGAGCCCAAAGGGTTAAATGTACGACTTTTTCAAAATTTTATGATTTCCCGCTTGATGTGAGGTGTTCAGCTATAAGTATGCAAAATTTCACGCCTCCAACCTAATTAGAGGCTCACTTTGAAAGAATCGTTTAAAATACACATGGGGGAGACCAAAGGGTTAAATGTACGACTTTTTCAAAATTTTATGATTTCTCGTTTGATGTGAGGTGTTCAGCTATAAGTATGCAAAATTTCACGCCTCCAACCTAATTAGGGTTCACTTAGAAAGAATTGTTTAAAATACACATGTGGGAGCGCAAAGGGTTAAATGTACAACTTTTTCAAAATTTTATGATTTGTCGTTTGATGTGAGGTGTTCAGCTACAATTATGTACAATTTCACGCTTCCAACCTAATTAGGGGCTCACTTAGAAAGGATTGTTTAAAATACACATGTGAGACCCCAAAGGGTTAAATTTACAACTTTTTCAAAATTTTATGATTCGTCATTTGATGTGAGGTGCTCAGCTGTAAATATGCAAAATTTCAGGCCTCCAATATGTATAGTTTCTGAGAACGGGCTCTGTGACGGACAGAATATCTCAATTTATTGATTTTCTGTAAGCAAGTAAACCCAGATAAACCCCCAGTAAGTAGATAGGTTTACAATAGAAGTCTATGGGAATTTGGTGAAATATCAGAGATATCGCCAAGGTGGCGTCACTTTTGGCGACATATCGCCATGTTGGCGAGAATCTTGGCGGTATTTGGCGACAGAACAGCGTCCCCTCCTACGGCAAATTAAAATTTCGCCTAATAGACGCAATGGTAAAGTAAAAATGGGCACCCCCAGGTGGGTAATTAATCGATTTTCACAATTTTTTTATTTTTTTCCTTAGTTTTATAGTGTAAACGAACTTCGCATCAAATTTGAAGTCTGTAGCTGCAGTAGATATACGAGATCTTTTTGATGAGTGAGTCAGTCAGTCAGTCAGTCAGTGGTAAAATTATCGGATATCAGACATTTTCAAATGTCATTATCTCGGAAACTAATCATCCGTTATTTATAAAATTTTGGATTTTAGGTAATTAGGGTGGCCTTACTACACATTTCGTATAACAAGTACGTAGGTCTCATAGATTTTCAGTTGTAGAGCATTGAAATTAGATGAAAACAGCTCGAAATGGTTCGTGTAAATAACACACGGCTATGTCAGGCGAACTTGGCTGACACACTGCCGTGTGTCTAGATATATACCTTTAACTGTTGAATGCAAGCGTTATTTATGTGTGTATGTGTGTTTTAATATATATTGTAGTATGAGTGTTTTATTATAAATATTATTTTTGTTGCATTAAAATATCTCAATTTGTTGCTTTTCTGTAAGCAAGTAATCCATATTGGTTTACAATGGAAGTCTATGGGAATTTGGCGAAATATTAGAGATATCGCCAAGTTGGCGTCACTTTTGGCGACTCATATCGGTCGCCAAATTTGACGATATACCGCCAAGTTGGTGACAAACTTGGCGGCATTTGGCGACAGAACTGTGTCCCTGTACAGTAACCTCCATATAGGTATGGAAATGCATTAAATGCTGTTCAATAATTGCATAAAAATTTCGCTAAAAATTCAAAAATCGCTGCATGAATTCCGAATAAATTTTTTTGAAAAGGGAACAGAATTTACTATATTGGGTTAAAAGAAAGAAACCATATTCTTCTCACTTATATGGAAAAAATCGCCTCGAAACTTAAAAAAGTGTTAAAAATCGCATAAAAAATTAAATAAAGAAAATCTAATCAAAAAATTGGTCCCGGGTTCGATTCCTGGCTCTGGCTAATTTTTCACTCCAGTTGGGTTTATTGTATTTATTGTTTATATGTCTATATAATATTTGTATATACCTTTAACTGTTGAATGCAGGCGTTATTTATGTGTGTATGTGTGTTTTAATGTATATTGTAGTATGAGTGTTTTATTATAAATATTAGTTTTTGTTGCATTAAAATATCTCAATTTGTTGATTTTCTGTAAGCAAGTAATCCCTATTGGTTTACAATGGAAGTCTATGGGAATTTGGCGAAATATTAGAGATATCGCCAAGTTGGCTTCACTTTTGGCGACTCATTTCGGTCGCCAAATTTGGCGATATACCGCCAAGTTGGCGACAAACTTGGCAGCATTTGGCGACAGAACTGTGTCCCTGTACAGTAACCTCCATATAGGTATGGAAATGCATTAAATGCTGTTCAATAATTGCATAAAAAATTCGCTAAAAATTCAAAAATCGCTGCATGAATTCCGAATAAAATTTTTGAAAAGGGAACAAAATTTACTATATTGGGTTAAAAGAAAGAAACCATATTCTTCTCACTTATATGGAAATAATCGCCTCTGAACTTAAAAAAGTGCTAAAAATCGCATAAAAAATTAAATTAAAAAAATCTAATCAAATAATCGAAAATCGGGCTTCGAGGTGCAAAACTTCATATATAGACGTACCTTTTCCACAAATTTTGTAGCTCTACGTGCAGCGGTCTCTTCAGAACACCGTCGACACACTCACTCACGCACAAACTTGTTTATTTATTATTATAGATTAAATTTACAAACATTTTTACTTTCTTCTATCTTCAATAGAAGAAAGTATTGTAATCGAAATTTTTTTCGACTTCCGGTTTTCGACGGATTTGCATGTTTTAGGGGTCAGAGATTCCAAAAAACATGTTTATAGAAAATGTCTGTCTGTCTGTGTGTCCGTCTGTCCGTCCGTCCGTCTGTCCGTCTGTCCGTCCGTCCGTCTGTCCGTCTGTCCGTCTGTCCGTCTGTCTGTCGCCATTGTACCATCAAAAAGTGTATGAAGTTATGTATAGAATTAAACCAAAATTTTATTATAAGTTCTTGGCTATGGCAAGCAGGTCCTCCCGGAATTTGGAAAAAATTCGCCGGTAGGGGGCGCTGATATAACAATTTTTGTGCGATTTTGAATATTGTACCATCCAAAAGTGTATGGAGTTATGCATAAAATTGAACCAAATTTTTAGTTTAAGTTTTTGGATATGACAAGCAGGTCCTCCCTGAATTTGGAAAAAATTCGCCGGTAGGGGGCGCTGTAAATGCGTTTTTTGTGCGATTTTCAATATTGTACCATCGAAAAGTGTATGAAGTTATGCATAGAATTGAACCAAATTTTTATTTTAAGTTTTTGGCTATGGCAAGCAGGTCTTCCCTGAATTTGGAAAAAATTCGCCGGTAGGGGGCGCTGTAATAGCGATTTTTGTGCGATTTTGAATATTGTACCGTCCAAAAGTGTATGAAGTTATGCATAGAATTAAACCGAATTTTTATTTTAAGTTTTTGGCTATGGCAAGCAGGTCCTCCCGGAATTTGGAAAAAATTTGCCGGTAGGGGGCGCTGATATAACAATTTTTGTGCGATTTTGAATATTTTACCATCCAAAAGTGTATGGAGTTATGCATAGAATTGAACCAAATTTTTAGTTTAAGTTTTTGGATATGACAAGCAGGTCCTCCCTGAATTTGGAAAAAAATCGCCGGTAGGGGGCGCTGTAAATGCGCTTTTTGTGCGATTTTTAATATTGCACCATCGAAAAGTGTATGAAGTTATGCATAGAATTGAACCAAATTTTTTTTTAAGTTTTTGGCTATGGCAAGCAGATCCTTCCTGAATTTGGAAAAAAATCGCCGGTAGGGGGCGCTGTAATAGCGATTTTTGTACAATTTTTGTGCTATTTTGAATATTGTACCGCCGAAAAGTGTATGAAGTTATGCATAGAATTGAACCAAATTTTATGTGTTTATTTTTTGTCATGTCACGAAGGTCCTCCCTGAATTTGGAAAAATTCTGCCGGAAGGGGGCACTATAATTGCGATGTCTGTACCATTTTCATTATTGTACCATCGAAAAGTGTATGAAGTTATCCATATAATTGAACCAAATTTTTTGTGCATGTTTCTGGCTATGGCAAACAAGTCCTCCCTGAACTTGAAAAAATTCCGAAAGAAGGGGGCGCTATAATTCCGATCTCTGTGCCATTTTCATTATTGTACCATCGAACAGCATATAAAATTATGCATACAATTGAACCAAAATGTTTGTGCTTGTTTTTGGCTTTGTCCAACAGGTTCTCCTTGAATTTGGAAATTTCGCGCGGTAATGGGCTCTGTGATGGCGATTTTTGTATACTTTTCTTGATTTTTCGTAGTTCTATTGTGCATCGGCGGCTCATGCAGCGGCGGGAACTCGCTTCCTGCTATACCGGCTATTCGCAAACAGCTGATAACGACAGAATAAGGAAAAATTAATAATTTTACCAAATACCATGATATAGATTAACTCGTTTTTAGTCCGTTTAATTGACTTGAGCAGAAATTTAAGATGAAAATCAAAGTTGGTATAGTATTGAACTAATAATATTGAAGTATTAACATGTGTAACTAGGTTTTGAAATATTAAGATGTATAAGATAGAAGAAAGTTTTGGGATTGGCACATCCAACTAGTTAATGTATAAAAAAGTAATGGAAAACTTTGTTGAAAATGTAAATAAAAATATATTTAGATGGTACCGATAATGGTTATAATAACTTTAACTTTATGAAATTTAAAAATGCAACACAGTGGCGATTTCATGCCTCACATGTTAAACAAGTTATTCTCTATAAATTATTTAAATTATATATATATATATATATATATATATATATATATATATTTATATCAAACTATCATTTATTTATTTTAATTTCCTTTTTTTTAAATAATAATAACTCCTTCATTTATCATTTCTTTTAAAAAAAATTATATTTAAATAAAAAATCACGTGCTATTTTTGCATGCTATTTGTAACTAAAATTCTAAAACAAAATTTTCGCCAAATTGGCGGGGGGGGGGGGATCGCGGCAACATGGTGCGTATATAACATCTGTGCCAAAATACCTTGGAAATAGAATTAACTTAAAACATCAACGAAAACACAATTAAAAATATTTTTAGGTGGTTCCACGATCAAAAGATGTCACTCTTGAAAGCCCAACATATAGTTGCCCATGAGTGAATACTGACGTTGACAACACTACACATACTTTATCAAAAGTTTGGCCCTTGACTTGTTGATCATCATTGAGAAAGCTAAGCGGACTGGAAATTGACGCCGTTTAAATTTAAATAGCGTGTTAGCGTTTATCCCTTCTCCTTTCATTTTGCCAATAGTATTAACAGCACGGCTTAAATTCATTTAAAACTATAAGAAGACGCTATAAAAGATGCTATCCATCATGCTAACGAACTGTAAAGAAAATATTTTCGGACGTGTCTAAATACAAACTTGATAAAAATGCTGATTCGCTGAATTCATCACGTCACCGTAAAATGGAACAATAGCAATTGTTATTCATACATCGCTCAAACGGTTTGTGTTAAAAGAGATGTTCTATCTGGATTTTGATTTGCTGAATGAGTTGGGACACGTGACCGTAAGTTAACCACTGAGAATCGCCGCTGTGTTTGTTGCCAAATAGCAAGCTACAAATATAGCCCTTTTTTCGCTCTATGTAAGATAAATATATGTATAGATTATTTCAACATAAATCGATTTTTATATGATGCAGAAAAATTTTTAAAGATTTTTGTAATTGGAACTACACTTCTAAAACTGACGATTATTAGCTGTTGTTAAACGATAATGAGAGATACCTTGTATAAATATAAACGCATTTTTAAAAGTTTGATAAAAAAAAAAATGATACCGCGACTTCATTGAGGCGATATTTTTTAACGCATATTTAAAGCGAATCTCACAAGAACACGAAAATATTATTTATACACTTTTAATTAAATTAAATTCATCGAAACAAATTTCTTACGCAAAAATATGTTTTTAAAATTAATTACAATTTTATTAAAATTAGGTGTCTTCACAAATTATACTATGCTATTTTCTTTCTTTGTTTTTCTTTTCAGTAAATTAAATTCACAGAAATAAAAAATATTCTCACCTCTCATTTTCTAAAAACGCAATAATGACAAAATAAAAAAAAAAATAAAATAAATAATAATAAGAAAAATGCCACCCTCCCTCCACCATTAGCAAAAATCCACCATCAGAAACCCCTTGCCTCTTATTTATATATTTAAATTCAAAGAAACCACCATCTGCGAAGATAACATCGCGAAATTAAAGCCCCCTTTATACTTCACAACAATCCTCTGCTCATATCCTTTACTAGAAAACGTCTTTTTCCTTTCTTTTGCAAAAAACTTATGAACGTCTTTTTCCTTTTTATTCCAAAATACTCTATCGACTTGAGTCATTCCACAATACCGTATTTATATACACAGCAAATTGCAATTATTTTATCACTCTGAAGATCTGAAGTGATAAAACGATATTTGTTTCATACTGATAAAATAACTGTCGAATCATAAACGATTGACATAAATTTTAATAGATAATGAAAAATGAATAATCAAACACGTGTTTGAGGAAATAATTATTTTCCAGCCAATGGCCAGATTTTTTTTGACGAATTGGACTGTGATTGGTAAACGATAACCTTTCCAGTTACTATTAAGCTTTGTTCATTTTTCTTCAGATTCTTGCAAGAGGATGAAGACTCGCACAGACATGAAAAGCAGATTTTTGATTTATTCTCGTTCTGGCGAGAATCAGGAGAGTTCATAGGCATTTAAATTATAAGTTTTTTAAGTACATTTGTTTAGCTTTTTTTTCTTATTGATATGGACAACCGAATTTCGGAAATTTAAATTTAAATTATAATTTTAATGCGTACTTCTAAAAAAACTATTGTTTCATCTTTTTTCTTTCATCTATCTTATATAGAAGAAAGTATTTTAATCAAATGTTTTTTCGACTTCCGGATTTACACGTTTTAGGGGTCAGAGATCTAAAAAAAATCATGTATAGAAAATGTCTGTCTGTCCGTGTGTCCGTGTGTCGCCATTGTACCCTCCAAAAGTATTTGAAGCTATACATGGAATTGAGCAAAAATTTTAATTTCGTTTTTGGCTATGGCAAACAGGTCCTCCCTTAATTTTGAAAAAAATTAGGACGGAAGGGGGCGCTGTAATAGTGATTTTTGTGCCATTTCCATTATTATACCATCGAAAAGTGTATGAAGTTATGTATAGAATTGAACCAAATTTTTTTGTATGTTTTTTGTCCAAAGCAAGAAGGTGCTCCCTTATTCTGGAAAAATTCCAACGGAAGGGGGTGCTATTATAGACATTTTTGTGCCATTTTCATTATTGTACCATCGAAAAGTGTATGAAGTTAAGTATAGAATTTAACCAATTTTTTTTTTTTTTAGTTTTTGTCTATAGCAAGCAGGTCCTACCGTAATTTAGAAAAATTCTGACGGAAGGGGGCGCTGTAATAGTGATTTTTGTGCCATTATTATACCATCGAAAAGTGTATGAAGTTATATATAGAATTGAACCAAATTTTTTTGTATGTTTTCGGCCATGGCAAGAAGGTCCTACCTTATTCTGGAAAAATTCCGACAGCAGGGGTGCTGTTATACAGATATTTGTGCCATTTTCATCATTATACCATCAAAAAGTATATGAAGTTATGCATAGAATTGAACAAAAAATTTTGTGTATGTTTATGGCTATGCCAAGCACGTCCTCCTTGAATTTGGAAATATGCCGTCAAAAGGGAGCATTGTAATAGCGATTATTGTACAATTTTCTTGATTTTTCGTAGTTCTTTCGTACACCAGCCGACAGCTCGTAAAGCGACAGGAACTTCGCATCATGATAAGCCGACTATTCGTAACAGCTGATGTTCAACAGAACAGCGGAAAACTATAGATTTTAATATCATGATCGAGATTAGTTCTGTTTTTTAACTCCGATTAATTGACTGAAGCAGAAATTTAAGATGAAAGTCAAAGTTGGTATAGTATTGCATTAATAATATTAAAATAATGACATTTGTAACTACATTTTGAAATATTAAGATGTACTAGAAGAAAGTTTTGGTATTGGCACATCCAACTAATTTTTAATACTTTACTGTATTGCGTTATTAATTCAACATGAATTTTCCGTTAATTTGTTACTAAATAATGATCTATAAAACAATAACATCATTATTTATCCTAATGCGTTAAATAATACCCACCTCAACTCTTAACGCGTAACACTCGTCTCTGTTTTAAATGATAAATTTCTAGTGTTGCAGTTCATTTTTTTTTTTTCAACTGGCGGAATACCCTCATACTCACAGTCAATAATTTTCATGCAAATCCCTGATAACTCGTTTTTTGCACTATTTCCGTTCTTGACTACAAAAGCTCTGAAACAACCTCAAATGTGGTGTGAAATAAAACAATTAAATTTAAAAAATCAAAAAACCCGACTGCGTAAAAAGCGAACTAATTAATTGTTTCTCATCAATTTGAAGCTATTTTTTTATTTACTTGTACTGATGACTTTTAAATTGTGTTTAATTGTTAGTTCCTATCTATTAACACTGTTTTGATGAGGCCTATAGATGTCTGTGAAGGTTAGAGTTGTAGAAAAGCTAGAGATTTTGCCTACACAACTTTCAGGCTATGTAAAGTTTTAAACGGAGCTTCTGACTGCAAAATAGTAAATGAAACATCATCTTCATTTTGAAAGACCTATCCAATGATATGCCACTAAATATGGTGCGTAAATTTTTTTTTCGTCTCTACCGCCATTTTTTATTTTACGGCCGCCATTTGGAATTTATAAAAACAAAACCTACCCTATAACCATCGGACTGTTAAGACAAATCGATAGAGATCTCATTCATTAAAATCCATCCAGCCGTTGGGATGTTTCGAAGTTATAAAGAAATTCACATACCCAGATAAGCGTGAAACACACAACCCTTCTTGGCAGTTGGGGTAAAAGTATCTAACTAGAGAATTCCAAACCCGTTATCAGAGAAACGCCATCAAGGAAATACGCCTGTCTTCACGAAAAATAGTTTAGGCGTATTCTGCGTATTACGCGCACTCCTTTCTTTGAAAAATAAACCTTTCATGAAATGTGTAACATGAAAATACTTTGTAACTGACAATTTCCCCCAGATCTTGAGCAATATTTTGGAGATAGAAATGGTTACTCCACAATTGGTAGATAGGTGGCTCTGTCAGTGATCTCATCGCGTAGCACATAGTAGTTTTTCTATACCTAGACTCTACGTTTTTGACTGTAGCTTTTGCAGTTATGCTGTTTATGGGTTGTATATGAGTTTAGTGAGAATCCTCTACATGAGCGCAATTGTAATGAACGCTTTAAGTTCTTTGACAGCGAACAGCATTAACTTCTTGAGGCATGCAATTTTTTTATGGATAAAGAGCATGTACATGTACAATTAAAAAGAATTCACAATTCTTAAGCTAATAGTTTTAATAATTTTATTCTTTCATTTTTATATCTGGCATTTAACAAGCACATACAAATTTTGGTCAATTTCTGATTATCAAAAATATCTTTTTGTCAGCCAGAATGAGCGATAATTCACATATTTGGAATTTGATTTCCAAACAATTGCTTCCGATATCTGTTAAAATCAATAACCTTATGTAAAAATATTTTTTAAACGAAAAGGTACTTTGAAATTTCTCCACCTATCTCGTTAAACAAGCACTATATCATTCACATTAAAATTAATATTATATTAACTTTAATTCATTTATCAATTGCTAAAATAAAGAGTTTGTAATCTTTCTTATTGATTTTCTTAATCAGTATATGATACTTTTTGCCATTTTGAAACAGTTTTTTCTGACTGCCAAGAAGTGTTATGTGTGTCACGCGTATCTAGGTATGTGGATTTCTTTATACCCTCGAAATATCCCAACGGCTAGATGGATGTTAATGATTGAGGTCTCTATCGATTAGTCTTAACCGTCCAATGGTTATAGGCTAGGTTTTATTTTTATAAATTCAAAATGGGGGTAGAGGCAAAAAAAATTACGCACCCTATTGGGTGGCCTATCATTGGATAGGTCTTTCAAAATGAAGCCGATGTTTCATTGAATATTTTGCAATCAGAAGCTCCGTTTAAATATTAGACAACCTGGAAGTTGTGTAGGTAGGATATCTAGCTTTACTGCAACTCTAACCATCATAGACATCTATAGGCCTCATCAAAAAAGTGTTTATATATAGGAACTAACAACTGAACACAACTTAAAAGTCATCTATACAAGTAAATAAAAAAAATAGATAAGTAATATAAAAAATAAATTCACATAATTAGAAATAATTAATTAGTTCACTTTTTACGTAGTCGGGTTTTTTGAATTTTGAATTTAATTTTTACTTGTTAACTATTTTATTCACATTAAAATTAATATTCTCTTATCTTTAATTCATTTATCAATTGCTAGAATAAAGAGTTTATAATCCTGATATTTCTCTATATTGAATAATTTGAAAACAAAATAGAATGTAAAATTAATACCCGGAAAATTCTAAACAGTTAATCTTCCACATTGTATCATATTCTTGGAATATTATACAAATCATTCCAATACATATAGCACTGGAAACCTACTAAATATTTAAAATAAATTTTATTTTAGAATATTATTGTTTACAATAAAACATGAAACTAATTGGGAATATTTATTTCAAAATAGTAATTATTTATTCTAAAATCTCCAATTAACTTTCTCTAAAGATTTACTTAATTTTAAAATTTAAATTATGGTTGTTGCATGGAATTTCTGCAGTAACTATTACAAGGGTAGATAAACCCGTTCATTATATTTATAAAAGAAATTTTGAAAATTTTCTCAGCGGATTTAACATAAGCTTTTAAATTTTGCGAATATTTTATTACATTTTGTAAATTTAACAATGTACCATGAAAAGTTTGAAAACATAGCTCATTATTGTATTTATTATAGATTTTTCATTTTAATTAAAATAAACATATGTGAAATAGTTTTTTTGCAAGATCAGTATTATATAATGTTTTGAAACTATAACTAAATATAAATACTACATTAGAATAAATATTAATAAAAGTTACGTAACAATTTTAATGATCCTTATACACGTTAATTATCACTTTATATACTTTTATTTATTTAAAATTTTCATATATAAATAAGTGAAAATCATTTGTCTGTCATTTGAAATTGAAATTATTTATATTTTACAAGATGTCCCACTTATAAATTTTAATAGTATAAACTATAACCCTTGCAGAGTATTTGTTCAAGGTCTCAAATAAAGATTAACTCAAGGAGTTTTAGATAAACGCATGCGCTAGTACTGCTTTGTTGCTTAATCGCTTGCAGCGTCATATATACAAATTGGCGACTCCTGAAAGTAAAGAGTTATTGCTGAATTGAAGATTTAAAAGCGTACGCTACCGGAAAAAGCTTAATTTTGGGCTATATTAAAGACCTTGTCCATGTACAGCAGTTACCTATTGATTTGCCAGAGTTGAGGCACAGTATTGAAGAGGCTATTACTTCCACTACTCCGGACTTGTTAACTGAAGTGTAGGAATAATTGGACTTTAGTTTGGATGTGTACCGTATATATAAAGGTGCACATATTGAACATTTGTAAGAAAAATTATGTTAGTTTACCTTCCATTTGATGTAGGATTTGTTGCAAATAGTCTAATTTAAACTGTTATAATATACTATTGAAACTGGGACGCTCTTTTATGGACAGCTTGTATGTTTAAATAAAAAAAAAATTATATTCTTTTGTGTAGACAACTTTCTTTTATTTTTTAAATATGATCATTGGAATTTGATTCTTAGACGTGTAGGATGATTTTTATGCGAGTTTTTCTGTACAGTTTCTCAAGCAATTTTCTTACATATGTTAAATGTGAAATATCTTTGATTGATGTTAAAGTTTATTTTACAGAAATTCTGTACTGTAATGAAGCAGTACTGAAAAACAAGGGTTCTCAAAGTTGAGTAAAAAGTACTCCTTTTTGAATACGTCACATACTCAAAATAGCTCCGATCCAAATGTACTCAAAATTGAGAAACACACGTACTAATTTTTTATTCCATGGATGTGTTCAAATGCGAATGCTATTGTACTCATTTTTTATCTTATGTATGTATTCAAATATGAAGTGTTTATGTACTCATTTTGATCCCATGTATGTATTCAAATAAGAACTTGAAAGCAAATATTCTTTGTTAAATATCCAATGCACATTTTCTTATTTTATGCAATCAGCTGTACCTTCAGTAAATATTACATTAATGCAAATATTAAATTATGAACAGTATTTTAAAAGTGTTCGAAAACAACGCTTCTGTTATAAAAATATGAAGTAAATCAAGATGGCGTCCAAGATGGCCGATTAGTAAAACGTGCGATACCAAAATAAGATACTGGGCTAAAATACACACATTTTATAAAACTAAAATAAGTTGGATGGGAAAAAAATATTTTTCTTGTGAAAGCCCCCCCCCCCCTCCCTCTCCCTCGAAGCACTTTACTAGAGATTAAAGTAAAAATGTTCTGACATATGCTTTCTGCTCAAATTATTAACAAGAAACATTTAATTGATTATTACTAACAAAAAATAGCAAAATTATTATCAAGATACGCTAAACAATTACTTTTATGACAAGAGCATTGTTTCCAAGCAATTTTAAAACAGTTTTAAATACTGTGCATAATTTAATATTTACATTAATATAATATTTATAGAAGGTACAGCTGATTGCATAAAACAAGAAAAAAAATATATTGAATATTTAACAGAGAGCACTTACTTTTAAAGTTGTCGTCGAAATATTGAAAATCCTACTTTTCTAATTTTCGTTTCAGGAACACATCCATCTCACTTAACAGGCTTTGATTAGCATACAGACCAGACCTAATTTACGAATCACCGATAAACAACAACACATTATGTAACCTTACGCATTATAAAGGAGATACGGGATATAGTTCCTCCACAGGAATTAAAATGTAATATTATACCTTCTATTTCTACGGTATATTAACTTGTTTTTCGACTAAAGCACATCTTTTAAGCCTCCATGAATGAAATAAACCACTACAAAGTACACAATTATCGGTTCGTTTGTATTTGATTACATGTGATGCATCAAAATTGAAAAAGCATAGGTTCATTTTTGATCCAAACATAATCAATTCGATATTAGTACATTAATTTACTCATTTTTGAGTACTTCATTTTTTTCATTGGGAAAACAATACAATGAAGATTCAATTCTGATTTGAACTGGTAAACAAGCGCATTTGTTACCCGAATTCATCTTTCCATTGTAAAATCTTTCATGTGATTTAACAAACAGATGACTTCCTACGATGAAATGCTAAAGGTTTTCAGGATCAGCTATAAAATTCCAGAAAAGTGAGTACAAATTATGCGTTTAAACATCAACCATGGGAAATGATAGTCTGATCGCGACGTATTATAAAACTGCGAGGTGCAAGTAAGAAAAGCATAAGAATAATTTTTCTCAATAAATGTATTAGGATGAGTATATCTTGAAATGCTTGAAAGTAGTCACCATTTACTGTTATACACGTCTGTTAGTTTCGTTATTTAACGCTTGTTTGAACCGATTTTTCGAGATCAAATTTAAAACACTGATTTCTTCAAAATGACCACACATAAATAGAAATCTTGGACTCAATGTTCTGATTTTAGACTTGAGTACAACGAAAAACGCGTAGTAAGGAAAGTGTTCGTTCCTGGTCGGGCTAAATCTAAGTGTCTTGGTCTTTTAAACAAAAATGTCGAAATTGTTGTTTGAGATATAAAAACTACATATTTGGATATAAATTAGCCTAAATGTGTTTTCCTCTACATAAAAGATAGCATGTATGGTTTTTTTTTCATTTAGGGATTTCGGATTGGCTTCTCGTTGAAGTGATTTGGGTTTCTGGATGATTTGATAGTGTATTTTCTAGTTTGGATAGTTATAAACCGAATCACATGCAGGACTCTAATATGGAAAACAAGAAAAGATTGCAACACAACACGAAAGTCAGAAAGAATCTCTATGAAGTGAGTTTTACTTTTTTGTTCAAAAGTTACTTGGTTGGCGTTTACGTGTATTTTCTTAAGTTTTGTACATTACGTACATTAAGAAAATGTGTTTGTATTGTTTAATAAATATATCAGATTTAAATTCTAATCTTTGCGCAACAAGTATGCTACATATTCTGTTTTCTTTCTTGTGAAGATACATAGTATCTAATACAGGTAACTAGAAATTCTGCTATCATAAAAATTATTAATGTATTCAGCATTTTAAAATTTGTACTAACGTCTGACATTAATGAGAGACTAAAATATATTTTCTTGTGAGCTGATTCCTGTTGGAAATCTTAGAGCTAATTAGTTGAATAAAGGACGCCTACTGAAAAATTAATAAATCATTTTAGTATCAGTTGTGTTTTTATAAATCATTAAAAAAGTTGATACTCCTAAACTAATAATAAATAATCCTTTCACAATTGTTTTGTTCATATTAATTTCAAAAATGAATCCTTCTCCTAGAAACGTATCCTAAACTGAATTATTAACAGTAATTTAAATCATGTAATATTTGAAATGTGGTACAATATAATACAAAATGCATGTAATTAATTAAATGATGAAGCATATTAGATTTGCATAAAAAATTAAGCGAAAAAATGTATTTTTAGTGACAGAAAAAGATGAAAATTTATAAAAATCTTATCAAATACCATGTTAAGTTTTGATTGTAGAAGAATGTGATTTTTTCCTGTTTTAAATTTTAGAACACTGTGAAAGTTTTTCAATATATAAATTTCATTTTGTAGTTTGAAAAAGTATCTGATGAACAATTTAATTTTGTAAATTTTGATGTGAGTGGCATTTTACACGTTTGAGAACAATTTGATAGAATTCCGCAATGCGAATCCTACTTCTAAAAGTAACTGCGTAAAAATTAGAAATATATAATATATATAGAGAAGATGTGCCAATAATGGACACCCTCCCAGTAATGGACACCCATTAATGTTTTTGGCTCATAAAAAATAGGCAATAAAAATTTAGCTTTAGTTATTTTTTTCATAACTTTCCCTTGCATGTTTAATAATCTGCGTTATTGTTGACACTCTTAATCAAACCAATAGGAAGTACTCATAATATTTCAAAGTCCTGCTGTTTTTCAGTGAAATTCTTGATGAAGATACTAAGAGCTGGTTTCATTTAATAAATTTATATATCCTATATTTTCTTGCAAAATTTCATTGTTTTTATTTGAGTAGCAAAAGAAAATTTTGAATTTACATACTAATGGCCATTTACAAATTTTCATTTATTTTTGTGCTTTTAAGACCCGTGTCAATTCCTAGAAACTTAATTAGTCAATTTCCAATAACGGGCACCCATGTAGACATTGTTAAAAAGGCAATTTCAGTAATGTTTATAGTGCGTAAATCTTTTGACTTAATTGGAAACTTAAGTAATGAAACTATTGCACGTACTAAAATGTAATGATACCAAAAATTTTATAAATAGCTGTTTTTAATTAATTTCGCGTGGTTAATAAAATTTTCTATATTTTAATCAAATTAATATTTTTTATAACTTTGCCTTCCACATTTTAGAATCTAGGAATCAATAAAACAAACCAGGAAGAAGAGAATATTGTTTAACTGCATAAAAAGGAGAAAAGGGGGACTCATAGTGCTCAATCTCTCCCCATTTAAATAAAAATATTTCAGTTAGAGAAGTTGTTAAAAATCCATTATTTTCTATTTTAAATGTTTACTTATTCATCTCTGACTCGAAGAAAGTATTTTAATATTAATTAAATTTATAGTAGCAATGACACTAGTAATTCTGCAGTCAGTGGCTTCAAACGTCAGTTCTGCAGTTTTATTTTGAAATTCTTTTAAACATTCAACTCGAATTATCATGTCTTTTATATTTGTAATACTAATTGATACAAGTAATATATCAAGTAGTTTCCGGGATTTTAACTGTTAATAATACAAAATAGTGGGAAATATACGAATCTAGTATTCCAAAACATCCTATTTCAAATTTTTTATTAATCTAATCCCACACTGTCTCATTTGATAGATGTAATTTTCTGACATTTATTATTTAAAATGTTATATCTATAATAATATATATCTTAAAATATTGATCTTGTGATAATAACAGTAATTAATTTAAACAGTGAATAATTCTTGGAAATATATCATTAATTAGTGATATTCTAATTGTTAAATTTATTTGAAAATAAATATTTTGTTTCATTAATACGGTTTCAATAAATTCTGGTTCTAAATGCAGTAAAAAAAAGGTATGTCCATTACTTTATGTGGGGGTGTTAAATTCTGGAACAGAAAGTGTCCATTGCTGGGTCAGAGGGTGTCTATTACTGGGCTTTTGTATGTTTCGATATATTTCTGTTATTTAAACTATAAGACTAAAACTGTGGTTAAATATTGCTGATAAATTAATATAAAATAGAAAAAATTAGAATATAGTAATTATAAATATTAATAGAAAATAATTTTAAAAGAAATTCCTTAAGGGTGTCCATTATCATCACATCTATCCTATATATATGTGTGTGTGATACGTATTCACTAGTATAATATAAACATTTCGGTCTCAAGCAGCAGCCATACACTCGTTATCTAACTCAATCGAGAAATCAAAGTTTTGCAGTCGTAAAATCATGGATAAGAGTGGAAAATCAGACCGACGTCCGTTGGAATTTTCCCGTAAATAATAGCTGAAGCATTTAGTTTCATAAAATATTTATTAGATTATCATAAAATGCACCAAATTTTGCTAGCAATATACTACCCATGTTCAGACCGTTGCTACGTCGTAAAATGTAAACCAGCAGATGTTAAATATTAGACCAACATGACGAAGATGCAGGAAACAAAGCTCTCCAGGTGGCATGGGTTGTTTAAGCAATTCAATAATCGTAATTTTCTCTCTGTCTCTCCTAGCCAATGCAACAGGTTAAATACTTGGAAAAAATGCATGTGTATGAATACATTGCAAGTCAAAGAAACAACCCCGTAAAATAGCAGGAGGACACGACGAGAGGCAAGCTACGATCGGACTTAACTCCGGGGGAAGGGGGGAAGTACGCGTGACATCGATGATGAACTCTTTAGTCTCGGCGTCAGATTAATAACGTAAACAAATGTTGGTGAGCTTTGCAAGGGATTATGGGAAATAGAACATCAGAGAACAAATGCCAATAATAACATCCGAAACAAAAAGAATTTAGTTTCAGAATAAAATAAAAAAAAGTAATTTAATGGATTTTATAAGATTAGACGAATGGATTTAAGGTTTTTAGAATAATAAAAGAAAACGCATTTAAATTATGGAAAAAAGATAAAAGATATTTAAGATAATATTAAAGCTAATTAAAAAAGGTAGATATTATAATAATTTCGAATTGTTTAATTAAGATAAAAGGGCAAAAATTTTATTATATATATATATACCCTATATATATAAAATCCTAATGAATCGAATTGAAACGAATTTATGTAACGATTCTATGAAACGACTGATTAAACAACTGATTACGTTTCACGACGATTTCTCCTAAAATATGGAATACTTTGCGATGAAATTAACACCAAAAATCCGTATTGATCCACAGATCTCAAACCTGGTATTAGAATTTTAAAATTAGAATTAGTTTTTGAAATATTAATTTTTTTCTAATTTTAAATACTTTTTTTCTAATGATGGAAACTCAAATTTTAATGATAACAAACATTTTTTTCATATTTTAGAAAAGGTTATTTTAAATTAATTTGACGACGGGTTTGGCCTCCCTTAAATGTATGCTAAGAAATGGATCATGTTACTTTTATTCAGAATTCAATTTGTATTTCATTATCATTTTATTTAATACAAAACTTTCATTTAAAATTGAAACCTTTAAAATAAATGGCTTTTACTTCATTCTTTTTTTTAAACGAAACGAAAAGAAAAATATTAGACACAGATGTCATATACGCAACGGGGGTACCTAATTGGCGCCAAAATGGCGTTATTTTGCCTGACATGGTAACCCGGCTATTGTTGCTTATTTATTAATAAATGTTTATTTGAATTTATTTTCTTTTTATTTACAAAAAATGTTATAAATTGTTTTGTTCTATAGTTATTAATAATTTTTTTTATTGTTGTTTCATTTTAAAAATAACAGAGAATAATTTAAAAATACATATGTAACAGGTATTTGAAAACGAAGTTTTCGCCAAATTGTCGTAAAAAAAATCACGCCAAACCCGGTGCGTATGTGATAATGCAACAAATCATGAGATTTAATTTTCACTTCAAAGCAACGTTTTAATATTATTACTTCTCTCGTCGACCAATTTCGCCAAATTATATAAATAGCCAAATTATACAAATTGACATATTTTTTTATTTTAAATAACAACAGAACAAATAAATTAGTATAACATTAATAAAAATACAAATAAAACGTCGAAATAAAAATCACTTGATGGCGTGAACATGTGTAACCTCCTTAAAGTCAAGTGAATGTGACATTTACGATCAACCATTATTGGCATTTAATCTTATAGTTTGGCGAGAGATATTTGGTCGATGGGATAACCAAATAGCACCGTCTTAATTTACCACTCGAAAAATAAAAAAATGCTAACTGGCGAGTTAAAAAAAAGCTATTGGCGAGATTTTCACCCGGCTAACATAAAAGTATCAGGAATTCTTTGTGATCATGGCGACTTTTATTTAGTTTTATTCGAAAAAATAATTTTGATTCTTTAATCAAAATGGAAACCTTTCTTATGAAAAGCGAAGGAATCAGCCCGTTGTTTATGGCAGTTACATGACTTGGACTATTATAATATAAAAGGAATAATGATGATAGAATAATATTCGGCGACTTATCACACCTGTGGCTGACTAACATTAAAGTACCAAGATAGTCGCATGATTTAGGCTATTATTATAGAGACTGTTTTCAATTTTAAAAACAGCGCAAAGAATAATATTTCCTAACGATTGAAAATTTATTTTCTCGTGACTATTAAAAACAGAAAAAAAACTTTAAAATTACTATTAAATGAGTACGTGTTAAACACTGCAAATAGAGGCGTCTTAAATTAAGACACATATATGACTGAAAAAGTTATTCAGACACTTAAGTGTCTAAATTTGAAATTTCAGACATCACAGGTGTCTAAATTTAAGACAAATAAGTATCTTACTATGATCATGGCATAAGTGATCTGATAAAAATGTCTGAAAAATGGTGGTATGTCTGAAATTAAGACATTTAGAAATTTAGACCCTTAAGTGTCTAAATGCGATAAAATTGTATCATATGTGTGATGACTGTATGTATAACTGTCTTGCAATATGTATGCCAGCAGCACCAGAAAATTGATTTCGAATGGATAACAGATGTTTAAAATATTTTTATCCATTAAATTTGGTATTATATATATATATATATATATATATAAGTAATTTTAGATGTAAATTTCCAACTGGGTGAAAAAAAATGTCTGGACCAGGAATCGAACCAGGGATCTCCTGGCTGAAGCCGCCAGTACTCTGCCATCTGAGGTATCCCGGACGAATCTGGTGGAATTTGGCTCCCTGGTTCGAATCCTGGTCCGGTCATTTTTTTCGCCCAGTTGGAAATTTACATCTAATATGATTTATTTACCAATTAGAATAATTGTGTTAAAATTAATCTAGAGAAAAAGTAATTCGTTTAGATTATGGGGCGTCTGGAAAATTGAAATAGTTAGCTTACTAAAGTTTTGGGACTAAGTTATTTTTGGCGCAATAAATAAATCAGTAATTGCTTTTCATAAAATATATTTATTTTCAAAAATTACTAGCAATCATGGACGTACGCACGTATGTCCAAGAAAGAGCCACACCCTCCCCCTAAATACTAAGAAATGTACCGGTAGAAAGAAATTTAGGGAGGGACAATATTTTGAAACAGTTGTGTCTAGGGTCAACAGCGTAATCCGCTTTTCTAAAATGCAGAACATAAACATGAAATAGGCAAACTAAGAATATTTTGACAGAACTCCTCGTGCAAGAAATTTTTAAAGATACAAACATAAAAATAAATATAAAATTAATCGTTCAAAAATAAGTTTCAAACGACATTTTTGAAAATAGAGAACTTTTTTTTTTCTCAATGGACTCTCCCCCCCCCCCCCCTACACACACACACACACACACACACCGTTTGAAATATATGATAAGATAACACGATAAATTTGAAATATATGAATATCAAAAGAAGAAAAGAATTAAAATTGTCTTCTACGAAGTGTTCAAAGGAAGGTGGGTTTCTCTGAAGTAAAATACTTAGTAACATTTTCCCTTAACGTAAAATTATTCTATAGCCATTTATAAGAAAAGAAATATCATTTATTTTTAATTTTCAGACATAAAGAAAACATGATTAAATTTCACTATACTGGGAGGGAGAATGTATCTTCTGGAATGTATCCACCAGGGGCACTCTCAGTTGCGCATGCGTTTTAGATGTCTTTCGTTGGAACGTACGTTGTAACTGAAAGTTTGTTTTATGTACGCGTATTTCGTTTTTTTGCGAAATTTGAAGTTCTGTGATTTTAAGTCTTATTCACTTAGTTTATTTATGTAGTGAATATATACATCTGACTTTCGTGTTTGACACCCAATGTCTCTTATAAGCTGTCGTCGATACAATTCGGGATAGATACAACACTTGAAGATTACATCCGGGAACTCTACAAAGTGTGTGGCAAGGTGTGTGTGTGGAACGGACTTAGTGTTAATTTGTATCGAGATTTAGTGTTATTGGACTTCGTCTTTGTCAAAGCTGGTAAAAAAGAACTTTTGTCTGGCGGGGTATATTTTGAGGATGAAGCATTTCATTCTTTAAGTATGCTTAACCGGATGTATTAAGGGATTTCCATCTACAAAGATGCAAGTCTTTGTTCCTCACTGTAATAGTTTTTAAAATTTCAAATCGAGGAATTTATCTTACTTCTTGCAACAGGATTAAAGTAAGTGTCACAATTTTTCTTTTTAGTACTAAAATTAGTGTTTTTTATGATTTTCTAAATAGCGCTGATCAAAATCTTGCATAAAATGGTATTAGTTTTGAATCTGTTTGCAAAAAGCCCGCTAATTCTAGAAGTATATATTTTTAAACTTATGACGTTGCCTTTTATTACAAATTATATATTTTAAATTCTCATATTTTTTCCCTAATTTAAAGTAATAATATCACATTTTAAGTTAAATTCATTCTCTTGTTTTCCATGGGAGTTCTTAGTTTCAATTCTTATCTGTTTCAATTCTAATGCTTATCTCACACTAAACGACCACAATGATATAAAGAAAAAAAAAGCTTTGAAAGATTTCCTAATGCTTTCTTACTTCCTACCTAGGGATTACAACCCGGAATCCCCTATCCTGGGATTCCGGGATCCCGCTCTATTTTTAATTCCGAAAATCCTGTGATTTTTTCTGTCAAATCGCGGGATTTTCGGGGTTGTATTTCTTTTTAACAGAAAAATATTCAACTGAAATAAAAAAAATATATTTATAGAATTTTGCTTTTGGAATAAAAATCAATCAATTTTTATAAATTTATATATATATATATCATTGAAAAAGAATATACTACATCTCAAGTATTTTTTACATATATTTATAAGCGATTAAACATTTTAACGTGTAAATCTTTTGACCTGCAAACAGACGTCACAACGATGAGTCAGGAAAAACGAAATCATTTGTTTATTTCGATTTTCCTGCATGAGTACAAAGTTTCTTCCATTCCGTAAGTCATTTTCAAATTAACATCTACTGATAAGCGTTTGTTTCTTTTCGTGCTTTTATATTTATTTTGCTTTAAAGATTTCTAATGAAAAGGATTTTCTATCCTAGAATTGTAATCTTTAATTACATGGTTATAAGAATAATGTAAAATTTAATTTGTCATAATAACTACTTTTTAATATTGTAAATATTAAGTCATTCAAAAGCTTGTTTAACCCGAGAGTAGTCGCGACATTTTTTAGAACGTTAGTAGTCGCGTTCGGTCCATTTGCCGCCGTTACCAGCAGGCCGAAAACGAAGGGGAAACTTGCCGGTGTTATCAGATGATCGAAAACGGATAACGTAGGGTGAAAATAGTGACTGAACTTTAAAAGATTACAGCAGTTATTCATTTTACAACCTTTTACAGCAATTATTTATTTCGCTTAAGTATATATTCAGTTGGCATCTAGATAAATGTTTTTAATAACTCTTTCTTCGTTTTGCATAAATACTTAAAAGTAAATAGTAAATGATTTGATTGAATTTCTGATGTTACTATGAATCAATAATGAGAAGGAAAACATTTACTAATATGAATCTAAATTCATGATAGGGGTATTTTTATTTATTTATTTATTTTGGAAGGACAGAATCAGAGTCAGGTAGATTTTTTTTGATACTCCGGCACACTATATCCATTTAATAAAATAAAATTAACAAATTTAGCATCAATATATTACACTGACATTAAATTGAACAATTAAACTGAAAATAAAAATGGAACCTATAACATGCAACAGAAAATCAAATACAATACAACTAATTCACCAGCATATTGCGGACGATTAATTCATTTAAAACATATGAAAAACCATCAAATTTGATGCCATAAACAATTAAAGACAATATATATATATATAAACTTTCTGTACAATAATACCATTGAAAAATAAGGAAAATGACCAATAATTATGAAATCACAAATACCACATAAACCAAATATTATTAAAAATGTATAATTATATATATACATATATATATATATAATAAAGAAAAAGGTAAAAAATACTTAACTTCGAAATTATAAATGTAAATGTTGTAACTACGTTTTATTTATTTATTTATTTTGTGGGGTGTCTGTGTGTGTATGAGGAGGGAGAGGACGGGGGGGGGGGGGGGGGGCTCTCGAGATTTTGTGATTAAATCCATTTTTCAAATGAAAATGCACGATTTGTAGTTTTTCTACTTATTTCAGGGTGGGGGCAGCGCCCTTGAATAAAAACTCTGGATACGAATTTCGCTCATATAAAGTAAATAATAAATAAGTTATTGAAATTATATATTTAATTTAAATACATTTGCAATTGTAAATTTAAATCCTAAGATGGATAAATTATTTTAATTAATAGAATCACTGAAAGGTTCATCTTAATAGGGATGTATTTTACAGAAACTATTTAATTAAAATGAATATTCAATTGTACATTTCATAATAAGGTATTAATGTTATAATTTATTGTTTTATAATAACGTTCATTAAATTAATAAAAACAATAAGAAAATTTTCTCCGAAATTATAAATATGCAGAAATAATTTAATTTAAATGAATTTTCTCTCATATTCTGGAAAACATCATTCTGAAAAATAGTTTGAACAATTGATGAAGGACAACAAATTTAAATTTGTTAGATACTGTCCCCAAGCCTCTATTGGATTTCAATAATAATTTCTGCGGCATTGTTAAAAAAAATGTGTTTTTACTTACAGTATGAAAATTTAAAAATAGATAAATTTTATAAAAATACTTAAAATATTTTTTTTTAATCATAGTATAAACATTCACTGAATTATCCAAAAGAGTTTTTTATTTGCGTAATTTCTAACCTGCATTATAAAATTCTCATTATTTTTCTTATTGTACAAATAAATTATATGTATGTTCTTCGCAAATATACACACTACATTTCTGAGAAGATTGTTTTATCTTTCGAATTTGTTTTATTGTACAAAAACGATACTTTTCAGATTTTGGATATACGGCAATTTTTTTTACTGATTCCCACAAAATTCTCTTATCTTTTTTTTAATGTTTTTGCAGTGTTATTGTCTATTTTCTTTCATTTATATCTTCGGGTAATAAATGGAAAGCAAGTTCTTTCAAATAATGATGATGAATTTCCTTTTTTTTTCCAGATTTAAATAATTATCGATTTGAGAATTGATTCCCGCAATATTTGACAATGAAAAAAATGTTGACCATCCATCATTTTTTTGTGCGAACTGACTACACAACTAATATAATAAAACAATTTTAAGTCACATTCTAAAAGTAAAAAAAGTACTCTTTGAACGAATAAAATAGCAGAAGGAAAGAAAGACGAAATAACAACAGACAGAGAGTGCGTACTTCAAAGAAACCTTCCCCACAGATTTCGCGGAAATGGGAAAGGATGAAAACGAGGGGGGAAAATTCAACTAACGTAAGTGGTCGCAACGCGGTCATTTAGACCGATTGAAACTTAAGAATGCGATAAAATGCTAAGAAATAGTAGGAATGACTTGCAATTTTACTACACAAGAGTGTGAACACTCAAGGTCAGCAACATGGAATTTGGCTATCGTAACTTTAACGGGAAATGAGTTACAGGAAGATAACGAATTTCGGGCGGGGAAAAGACCAACGCGCGACTATTAACGGGTTAACAGGAAATAAAAGGAAGTATGTAGAAGATGAAACATAAACTTATACGAAAAATACAAAAATGACAGATGTTAAGATATATATTTAAGACAAAAGAAGTTTGGAGACTATAAGTTATTTTTTCTTCATGTTATTAATATAGAATATTTATTTATTTCTTTTTATTGATAGTTGAATAGCTTTTGTGATTACCCTCTGATCTACATAAGAACTTGCCCATGTGGCAATATAAATTTTTAAAAAATCTAATTTTTAAATGATACAGATTTTAATTTTTTTTTTTTTTCGAAGGGGGTTGGGATTTGTATGAAATTTTCGTAAAGCTGATATCTTAAATCTTGCACGGATTATAATGAAAGTTTTGAAGTTTTAGAGTAGGACAAGATTAAAAACCCAATATATAGTATTTAACAAAATACAGAAGTAATTTTTTTCTCAATGTTATTAAAGTAGAATATTTATTTTTTTATTCATAGTTAAATAGCTGTTGTGATTATCATCTGATATATATGTAAAATTGCCTGTGTGGCAATATATAATTTTTAAAAAAATCTAATTTTAAAATTATATGAATTTTCTTTTTTTGGGGGGTGGGGGTGGGATTTACTTGCAATTTTCGTACATCTGATATTTTAAATGTTTTTCGACATTCAACCGCCGAGTATATTAAATATTTTGAACTGTTAGAGTGGGACAAGATTATAAAATATATATGCATATATTTATCCGTGTACCTTAATAGGGACACTGCGGGACCGCGGAATTTGTCCGATAATCGGAGATGTCTGCTTTTGTGAGGTAAAAAATATACAAATATCTATCCCTTGCGGATTAAAAAAGTATTCGCTAAATAGATGTGTCCGCTATTCGGGAATGTCTATTAACATCCACAACGGATACTCCCGAATACCGGACATCTCAATTTAGATAACCATAATGCAAGGTTGCATTTTTTTCAAAAGAACTTCTTGATTAAAGCATGGGCATACTGGGCAGTGCCCCGCCCCCTACGATTTTAGTGCCCCCAAATTTGATGTGCAACATTTGTAAAGCCTATATTTTAAATCTGTTTCGAAATTGTACTGATTATAATCAATATTTTGGCCTTTTAAAGTAAAATAAGATAAAAAAAATATCTAATATTATATAAATATATATATATTTTAATTTTGTTCTACTCCTAAAGTTCAAAATATTGATTATAATACATACTATGTCGTAAAAGATTTAAATTATCATCTTAACGAATAATTGCGTACCAAAATTAAGAGCACCGAAAAAAGTCAGGCTGTATGGGGGTGGAGGGGGCAGAACCACAGCCAATTTTTTTTTTAGGATTCAACGTGGTCAAACATGGCTACGTATGATGCTTACAAAAAATGGGTGTGATTCAGACGTTTGAAGAGTCTGAAATTCAGACGCAAAAAGTGTTTTAAATTTTAAGACATTTAAATTTAAGACATTTTAAAATGTCTGAAAATTGAACACTCCGTTTCAGACACTTAAGTGTTCGAATTTCAGGCATATTAATTTACAGTGAAGGCAGGAAAATATTGAAAATTATGTCGAAAAAATTGTATTTACACGTGAATATTAAAAGGGAAAGGAAACTTTAAAATAATAAATACATTAATATGCGTTTAACCCTTTCACGGATATCACTTCTATTCGTAAAATCTTGAAATCAGTGAATGGCACCAGAATTTAATAACAAATTTTGAAATACAAAAATGCTTTTGTTCACTTACTTAATAAAAGGGAAATTTTCATCCCAATATTCTGATGCTAATGTGGCATTTAAGATTGAAATTTAGTTGTCCAAAAATGAACCACCGCCCTTGAAGGGGTTAAAGCAGCAAATTTTAGTAATTGTATTATGTCAATCGTTTTATAACGCTGTTAAAAAAATACCGAGAGACAAAGACTCTGTTTACTTAATTCATTTTATTTTAGCTACTTTTCAAGTGTTTAACTGATTCTCTTTAATCAAAAACGAAAATAACCATTGGATGTCTTAACAGCAACTGATTCGCCCTTACATTTGTGCAATCAAAGGGAATTGAATGGAAACCCATTTACAGGGCACAGCTTTTTTCAGTATAATTCAATCTTCTCTAAACTTTTTAAAACCGATAAGGTTAGCGTGCTTTTAGATTCTACAGTGTCTGAACGGGGGTTGGCGAGCGTAGATTGCAGGGGGCAGAGCCCCCTAGTATATATATATATGTATATTGCTCCTTCTACTTTCCGAAACGTTGGGAACTGATGATTGTTTTTTGAATTGTTGTTTATCGTTCCTAGTTTCTATATTAATTACTTTTAATTTTTTTCTTTTCTGGTTATAACACCTACTTTTCATAAAAATTTCATAACCCTTCTTGGCTTAAATTGTGCATTTTATGTGTACTCAAACGAGCTACGTAACGACTAGTGCAGATAATCTATATTTTCTTTAAACCTTTTTTAATTGATATGCTACATATGTATATGTGGACACACATACATACCGGGTGTCCCAAAAAGGACTGACTGATTTTAAAATTCAATAACTTGCAAACGGCGACAGATATTAAAAAAATTCTTACAGGAGGGTTATGCATAAGGTCAAAAGTTTTTTTACAGTGATTTTCAATTTTAGTTCGATTTACAAACAATAGATGGCGCTGTAAGCAATAGTCGCTAAATACAGGCTCGATTTTGGGTCCTTTATCTTGTTCCATGCAGAAAAAGGAGATGGAAACGTATTATCCGGGCCACGAAGTACCAAAAATCGAGCCTGAATTTAGCGACTATTGCTTACAGCGCCATCTATTGTTTGTAAATCGAACTAAAATTGAAAATCACTGTAAAAAAACTTTTGACCTTATGCATAACCCTCCTGCAAGAATTTTTTTAATATCTGTCGCCGTTTGCAAGTTATTGAATTTTAAAATCAGTCAGTCCTTTTTGGGACACCCGGTATATGTATTAACTAATATAAAAACATTTAAATTTCTATAAATGGAAAATCTGTGGGATTTTTTCAGTCATTAAGGATTTTAACTTAAATATTTCTTCTATTGTACTCCGAATATAAAAGTATGCTAGAAGTAGGATGCTTTCAATTTTCATATTATTATACAGCTTTAAAAAAAGAAAAACATCATGCGTCACAATAAATGTCCTGAACAGTTGCAGTGTAATGGCGGAAAATTGAAATCAGTACTTGCTGTTTATGATCACTTTTGACAATTTTTAAGAAAAAATCTTTTGTGATTAAGGGCTGCAACATATTCGCAAGATTTTAGTTACCTGTTATTGTATGAAGTACAATCTAATAGTGTACTATATACTATAGGGCTATATACTTTATAAAGTATATACTGTAAACTATATACTATATAAAGTACACTATAGGGCCAAAGATGACTGGTCATTTGCGATTTTAGACGTTTTGTTAAATATCTATAAAAATACACAAGGAATTAACCTGAAACTACAGGTGTGCAAACAACATAGTATAGGTCATATATTCCTGTTATGATTTTTTCCCGAAACCATATAGAGGACAATCAACGAATTGAAAAATAACTAATGTCTTTTGCATAACCCTGTAAAAACTAATGTAGCAAAAGAATTCAAGATCGAGATTATTAATAAGTGGCTTATTGTAATATACAGTGTTGATTTGTATGAGGATAGCATGTATACTCGAAAAGAAATTAAGGTTTTTATAAAAACAGTCTCAAATTTCGCCAAATTTTTTGCTTATAATTTGCAGAGTTCTTAATATAAAAAAAAAGTTATTTTCAGAAAATATGACGAACAACATTGTACCAAATACCATGCAATCAGAATTAAAAAATAATAAAAATTGGATGGAAAATGAGCAGGTTTACTAAAAAATGTTTCATAGCGCATGCACGAAAGCAATCAAAATATAATATGCATAATGTATAGCTAAGTATATAGAGCAACTCTTGTGAAAGTCTCAAAAGCATAGCTTGAAAACTCTGAAAATTATCGTCGATGGAATAAACTCGAAATCCATTGTTCCCAAAATATCAAATATCTGTTTATTAGTGCCAAGATAGCGTACACAATATTGCACGTAATACTGTATTTGTATACAACCCCTCATATTAGGCAGCTTTTATTACAAAAAGCTACCTATTGCAGCTGTTCGGAGGAAAGCGATTAAAAAAAAATTGGTATATTTTCATCGATCATAACCCCCAGACCCCGAACCTACCCTCCGTTCAAAATTGATATATATCTGACCTTTGTCACGCTGTAACTATCGTATTTATGAACCGATTTCGATATAATTCGGTGTGTACATAGTACATACCAATGTCTCGACCGAGTTCGTTGGCCAGCGTCATCCGCCATTTTGTTTAAAAATGGCGGCCATTTAAAAATTTAAAAAAAAATTAAATTTGAAATGTGGTACCAAAAATTTGAAAATGGAAAAATATTTTTTTCTTATGTATTTGACCTTTATACAAAGATTCCGGAGCAGTTTTTGTTTCGTCTATATCTTAAAAAATGGCTGAGATATAGGATTTTGAATTCCTAGCGTGGCTGACATTTTGAAACGTCCTGAAATTTGTCACGCGATAAAAGGAGTATTTATGAAACGATTTGGATGTAACTTCGTTTATACATAGTACATACCAATGTCTCGACCGAGTTTGTTGGCCAGCTTCATCCACCATATTGTTTAAAAATGGCGGCCATTTAAATTTTTAAGAAAAATTTAAATTTGAAATGTGGTACCAAAAAATTGAAAATTAAAAAAATATTTTTTTTCTTATGTGTTTGACCTTGATAAAAAGATTCGGGAGCAGTTTTTGTTTCGTCTATATCTTAAAAAATGGCTGAGTTATAGCATTTTGAATTTCTAGCGTGGCTGACATTTTGAAACGTCCTGATTTTTGTCACGTGATAACAGGCGTATTTATAAACCGATTTGGATTTACCTCGGTGTGTACATAGTACATACAAATATCTCGACCGAGTTCGTTGTCCAGCTTCATCCGCCATCTTGTTTCAAAATGGCAGCTGTTTCAAAATTTCAGCTATTTAAAAAAATTAAAATTTAAAATGACATACCAAAAAATTGGAAAATGAAAAAGATTTTTTTCGTATATGTTTGACCTCTATACAAAGATTCCGGAACAGTTTTTGTTTTGTCTATATCTAAAAAAATAGCTGAGTTATAGCATTTTGAATTTCTATTGTGGCTGACATTTTAAAACGACCTGATTTTTGTCACGCCATAACAGGAGTATTTATGAACCGATTTGGATGTAACTTGGTCTGTACATAGTACATACCAATGTCTCGACCGAGTTCGTTGCACAGCTTCATTCGCCAACTCGTTTCAAAAGGGTTGCCATTAAAAAAAATAAATTTTAAATGAGGTATTAAAAAATTGGAAAATGAAAAAGATTTTTTTTATGTGTTTCACCTTGATACAAAGATTCCGGAGCAGTTTTTGTTTCTGAAAATTTGTTCTTTTGCTTATATCTTAAAATATGGTTGAATTATAGCACTTTGAATTTCTAGCATGGCTAACATTTTGAAACGATCTTGTATTTGTCACGCGATAACACACGTATTCGCCTATTTCGATGTAAGAAGGCATGTGGATAGTATACATCAATATCTCGTCCAAGTTCGCTGGCCAGATTCATCAGCCATCTTTTTTCAAAATGGCGGCCATTAAATTAAAAAAATATATATATTTAAAGTGAGGGGCAAGAAAATTGGAAATTGAAAAAGTTTTCTGTGTTAAGTATTTGACCTTGATATAAGGATTCAGGTGCATGTTTTGTTTGTCTTTATCTTAAAAAATGGTTCAATTTCTAATGTGGGTGACATTTTGAAAAATCTGATTTTTTGCCTGCGACAGCACTCGTATATATCAACCGATTCCGATGTGAGTGAGCATGTGCACAGCAATTACTAAGGTCTCGACCAAGTTCACTGGTTAGCCTCATCCACCATGTTGTCTTAAAATGGCAGACACTTTAAGAAATCGCCGAATTTGGCAGCCAAATATAAGTTACTTTAAAGAAAAGCAGCTTGGATAAAGCTGACTAATTTCGCGAAATTCTCATTCATTATATTGATAAAAATTAGTATTGAATCTCCTAAATTCGGTTTCCACTAAATTGAGCTTCGTGTATTTGAATAATATAAGTTGGCTTTTTTAAAATAAGGAATATGAAAGTTATCTCTTCCTCCCGGCACTGGCCGGAAGGACTTTTTTTTCTTCCTTTCGGGAACAACGGATTTCGAGCTTATTCTATGGATGATAATTTTCAGAATTTTCAAGCTATGATTTTGAGACTTTCACAAAAGTTGCTCTATATACTTAGCTAATACATTATGCACATTATATTTTGGTTGCATTCGCGCATGCGCAGTGAAACATTTTTTTAGTAATTCTGGTCATTTTTCATCCATTTTTTATTATTTTTTAATTTTGATTGCAGAGTATTATGTACCATTTTGTTTGTCATATTTCTAAAAAAGAACTTTTTTCATATTAAGAACTATTCATATTATACGAAAAAAACTTGGCGAAATTTGATATTGTTTTTATAAAAACCTTAATTTCTCTACGAGTATACATGCTATCCTCATAAAAATGTACACAGTATATTAAAATAAGCCACTTATTAATAATCTCGATTTTGAATGCTTTTGCTAATTTAGTTTTTTCAGGGTTATCCAAAAGATATTCGTTCTTTTCCAATTTGTTGATGATCACCTATGGGGTTTCGGGAAAAATCTTCGTAGAAATACAGTAGCGCTCAAAAATATTTTGATAAAGATAATATTTCACTTAATTGAAAAGAACAATAAAATACATAAATGAATCATTTATTTTATTACCATATTCAATGTTTTAATTTTAATAAATTAGCAATAAATATGAATAATATTAATAAAATTATATATATATTCTATATATTTATATATATTTGTATGTGAATTTTGTCATGCTGTAACTCTCGAATTTTTGAACCCATTTGGATGGAATTTTTGATATGAATAGTACATACTAATGCCTCGACCGAGTTCGTTGGACAGCTTCATCCGCCATCTTGTTTTAAAATGACGGCAATTGGAATTCTTTAATTTTTTTATGTTTTCTAACATTGTATACTTCTAGAAAATGTTACGTTTTACAAAATGCAAACTCTTATGTATCATTTTAAGCAGAATGTTTGAAACATTAAAAGATATTTTAAAGAGTCACATAATGTAAGTTAACAATATAGGTCATTTTAAAAAGAAAGTTAGGAAACCTAAAAATTTCCAAACCTGTTCACAAAATTCAAATGGCCGCCATTTTGAAACAAGATGGCGGATGAAGCTGGCCAACGCACTCGGTGGAAGCATTAATATGTAATATGTATATGAAAATTTTCATCCAAATCGGTTCAAAAATTTGAGAGTTACAGCATGAGAAATTTCAGATATAAAAAAATAAATATATATATGGATATATATATATATATAGATAGCAGTGGCGTGGCGTGAAAATTTTCGGTGGTCATCGCAATTATTTAAGTTTGTGGTGAAAAATTATTAAATCTAAAATTCAATGGTTGAATGTTCAAAAAATAAACTTTAAATCTTACCTTCACTTATACATGAACTCCAAATGTTCTGCTAAAACTGGGTCGCAGAGTTTTAAAAGCTTATTAAGAGTTTTAAAATATTGCTTGGTCATCGCCGCATCCAGCGATGACCGGACGCCACGCCACTGATAGATAGATAGATATAGTATATACATAATTTTATTAATATCATTAATATTTATTGTTAATTTATTACAATTAAAACATTGAATATGGTTAAATAAAATAAATGATTGATTTTTGTGTTTTATTATTCTTTTCAATTAAGTGAATGATTATCTTTCTCAAAATTCTTTTGAGCGCTACTGTATATGACCTATACTATACTGTTTACTCACCTGCAGTTTCAGGTTAATTACTCATGTATTTTTCTAGATATTTAACAAAACGTCTAAAATCGCAAGTTATCTCTCACCTTTGGCCATATAGTGTAAAAAATTTGGAACTTTACTAATATAGGACTCTTTGCAAAATAGTTAAAATGGCCTTGGCGGAAAAAGAAAAGTTGGCAATTTACTTTTGGCAACCTATTCACTGTTTCATATATACAGGCAATTTTTTCAATACTTATATAATTTACTTAATATAAAGAAGTTGTTTTTTTTTAGTTTTATATGCAAACAGGAAGTAAATTGTGTATACAAAATAACAATAGTATATGTACAAATAAAGGGTTTCCATATATAAAAATATGTATATAAACAAGCATAACAGCTTATCAGGTTAGTTTTAATAGTTAGTTTAGTTAGTTTTAATATCCTTTGGCAACAAATCTAACTTTATGACTCCCGAATTTCGCCATTTCTCATTCGAAATTTCGCCTAAGAAAATAGATTATTCCGTAATTTCTTATGTATGAAGATTTTATATGTTTTCTTATTAAACTTGTAAGTTAACATTTTGAAATTTTATGTTTATTCTATTTTAAATGAATAAATTTATTACACGTTCAAGTATTATAATTCTAAAATAATGCGTGTTATAAATTGGGTGTAGTGCTGCATCTAATTATATAACTTTAAAATAATTCCGCATATTATAAAAATCTTCCTAATCACTTATTTTAGAGTAAACGGACACAAAATTTAAATTAGTATTTAAATTATTCAGTAATACATTTTGGTTGCTTTTAAGGAAATGGTATTAAGATATTTATGGTATAATTCTTAATAAGTTAAAACCTTTAAGAAAAATACTGTAACGCTTCCTTGTGATCATTCAGTAAATACTTTGAAATTTCAAGTTTTATTGCTCTCTTGTTACTTAAAATTCTTACAAATCAAAGAAAATATATTTTGTGTTACAATTCTCAAATGCATAGATAATAACATTGGTGAAGCTGTACTGTATACACATTACTTAAAAAATAATTCAATATATTTTTAGATTTTCTCCAAAAGAGTTTTATTTTAGAGAAAATAAAACACAAAATTTAAATAAGTATTTAGAGTTTACAATCATCTTTGATTAGTCTAAGAAAAAAATATTTTCTTAATAACGTGAGGCTGTATGCTAGATATGTTACAGTTATCGTTTGTATGCTATTTAATTCACTATAATTTTTTTTCCGGAAAATATTCAAATACATATTCGTGGGAAAATGTCTTGGAGTTTTCAAAATTTTGAAGAGAAAATAGATTATTTTATAAAATATGATATGATATATGAGGTAGTAATGTGGTTTCTGTTTAAATAGTATGTTTCCATTTTAAAAATAAAGTATTTATGACACATAAATAAATAAATTTCTTATGTGCCCATTCAAATATTTTGTCTTTACTGTAATCTTAAAATATTATATAATATAACTGAATTCAAACAAATCACATTTAATTATAAGGACTTTTCAAAAAAGTCAGTGTAATACAGAAATTTATCTAATGAGATTTTTTTTAAGCAAAAATAAACAAAATTTAAATATATACTTAGACATTTGACTGCTTCTAAGAAGACCGTCTTCTTATTAACGTGTTGCATAAGCACTAGATATGTTTCGATTCCCGTTTGAAATAATATGAAATAGATTACGAAAGGTAGGTTCCCTGCCTTTACATGATAGAAATAAATGTTTGTTTGAAGTTTCCGTTGCGTTTTCGAATTTCTGATGTGGAAAATAGATTATTTAGTAAAATACGATACGATGTCGTCGGATAGTTTGATGTGTTTTCGTCTTAAATTGCAAGTAACAGTTTTGAAAGTTTAAGATAATTTGCACTTTAATAAAAAACAAATCCCTACATGTCGATGCAAGGACTTTTAGTAGAATAATAGCGTAATGAAATCCATCAAATAATGTTTTAAGTTGAATGCAAACATTGTTTAATTAGAAATATAATTGAATATTAAATACATGAATTTTCAAATTCCAGGACACCTGACAATTTCCTTGTAAAGCCATTAAAGCTGAAAAATACAGCGTACAATACAAACAGTCCGGCTGTTCAAAATACTAGAATGATACGTCTATTCAGAGGTTAATTGACGTATGAAAATGGCATCAGCTAATTGTAATGTACCTATGTAGGCAACACTGTATTAAGATATCAAGTCACCCGAATTCATTTATTTTAATTTAAAAGCTCAGTTTTAAAATATTAGACTCACTTCTGCAAAAGTTTAAAGAAATATTTACACAATGGTACTCTATTCAATCTATTTTTTTAACTTTTTCGGAACCATAAGTGCTTAAAAGCATCTTTAAAAGGTTTATGCAGCAAATACTTTTAGCACCATTAATAAGAAGAGTAATGGTTGCATTATTTAACTAAGAAATTATGTGATTAAATATACTCGTCCGGAAGTGATTCAGAAATATAAACCTTTAATTTTTATAAATTTAACTTGCCGAATAAATTTACGCAGAATACCACTTATATAAATCAGACGTATGCTCTCGTTTTTTAATTTAGAAAGACGATTTTTTATTAAAAAGACCTACAATTCAAATAAAATGCGTATTATTTGAATGACAAAAAGTAAAAAAGTAAAGACAGAGCCGGTGGTTTTTTAACGACTAATCATAACTATAAATAATGTTAAATGTTTCGTAATAATATTTTCACGAGGATTATATAATCTTCACAGTTTATATTTGATGTATGATATTTTTTCTTATTTTGTATGAAATCTGAATAATGTCGTATATACCTGCGGTTTGTAACACAGAGGAAGTTACTCTTACCCATATGACCAACACATTTTGAGAAAAATATGAAGATGATAGAATTACGTCATACACCAAATATCCCTGCCGGCTTGGCCAACAGGCGCGGGTTTATTTCGAAGTTACGTGCTAATTTCAACAACAAAAACTAAATCATGACTAGAGATAAACCACTTTAACAATTTTATCTGACCGTTTTTGACGAGTTTTTATTTCATTTTATATAAGAGCTGGTTTTATCAGAATCATGTTAAGAAGTATTAAAAAAAAATACTTTTCCATACAACTCGCAATTTTCTGGCGAGTTTTCAGATTCATTTTTAAAAGAAAAAATATGAAACATGCTGACGTGAGTTTTGAAGAGATTTATAAACGACCTGTGTTTTTATTTTTCGTTCAATTAATTAAAACTTGATTTATAAATAACGATTTTCTCAGTAGAACAACATTTTTCGGTTCCAACACAATCACTTCGGGAAATTCGGTTTAAAATGCCCATTTTGACATGATTTTGAAAAATATATTCCGCCTCTATACAAAAAAAAAATCGACCATTACGGTACATTATTTAGTTTCTGAATAAGAAAATCTACCAATTTGATGCGTTTGAGAGGAAAAATGAATTTAAAAATGAGTCAGAAAATAAGCAGTTTTGATTTGTAAACATCCTTAATACTATATTATTTTTTCTTCCAACGCTATGTATTTTCAATTCGTTTTTGCTGTAAGAATTGGTCCTATCAAAAACTTGTCAAAATAAATGTTGTAGATAATACTGAGAAGACACAGAGTTGTTATAATTAAAATTCGCCTATTCAGAAGGCTCTAGAGCCGGTTCAATGGCTCCAAACGAAACAAAATTTCACTAATACGTAGTTGAAGAGATGCGCTCTGCGAAAATCGAAAAAAAAAATAGTTTAAATTTTTGTCAATAGGTGGCGCTGCGCCAATATTTAAGGCGATGTTTACAGATTCATTATATCAATTTCAGTCAATCCAGTCGAAGCACATATATTTAAAGTTTTCAACAAACTTCGAGGAACTGCGAATTGTTATAATTAAAGTTCACGTAATCAGACAGCTCTAGAGCCTGACCTATGACTCCAAACAATACAGAAAATGAATATAATTTCATGTGATGTAATCTGATTCAACAAAAATAAAACATGTCGCTCGGCAACGAGGAAATAACGAAGAATAACACTGCATGCTCAGTAAATCTTCCACCATTTTCAATAACGCATTCCATTGTCAGAATTGAGCTTTCTAGAGCATTGTGTAAACTGTCCTGTGAGATTGAGTGAATATGAAATCTAATAATGTCTTTCAGATCAGAGTTTGTCTGGCATATGTCTTTAGATACAGAATCTTTCAAAAATCCCCACAACCAAAAATCGCATAGTGTTAGGTAGACTGTTTGAAAATAACGACTTATGATGCGGTCTTCTGTAAAATGGTTTATTAAGAAAGTCCGAACGGCTCTAGGAATGTGTGGAGTTGCACTGTCTTGCATAAACACGATATTTTGAAGGCAGCCTCGCTGTTGCAGCTCAGGAATCAGAAAATTTGACAACATATTGAGATACATTCTCCCATTTACGGAACATGTAATGGGACCTGTGGATGTTAGTTCCTCAAACAGATATGGCCCTATCATAAACGTAGCTGCGAAACCGTACCACACCGTCACTTTAGCTGCATGCAATGGAACATCTTGGACAACATTAGGATTCTCTTTTGCCCAAATTCGACAGTTCTGTGTGTTCACTTGTCCGTTTAAATAAAAGTCTACTTCATCAGTTCATAGATTAATTCATTCATGCAAGAAACTGTAGTGAAAATGATAGCCGACTTTCGTGTCACACTGTATTAGTTGTTGCACCCTCTGAATCTTGTATCGATAGTAGCGCAAAATTTGACTCATCACTTTTCTCACAGTGGAAATCGGCATATCGACTTCATTCGCAAAAGCTGGCACACTTGCATTACAAAATGATGACTGGCTTGCTAAATCCACGGCAGCAGTAGCAATATCTTCAATGCTAGTAATGTCTACATTTTCGTCCTCTGCCAGGAAGAATGTCGAGTTTTCCTGTTTCCTGGAACTTTTTAATCATTTTGTGAACTCCACTATCCAACATTGGTCCACGTCTAACATCTTTTAGTTTCCGGAATTCTCGAAGAGCTGCAGTTGCGTTCATGTTATTTTGATGAAATAACTTTACAAGAAGTGCCTTTTCTTTCAAAGTTACCATTCTCCAAAAAGCGTAGATTCAAATGATTTTCAGAAACAATCAACTGTTCCAGTGTCAAAGAAATCATAGACATACTTTATCAACAAGTTTTAAATTGTCAGGTGGTTAGAAGGGTATTTCAAGTTTTCGGAGTTGCGACGTCACTTTGACGTCGTTCGTCGAAAATTTGAATAAAATGTGATCTTTTTCAAGAGTTTGGTGAAATTTTGTGTTTCATCTGGATAGGCCGAAATTGACATAACGAATCTGAAAAAGTTTACTTTTACCAACAGTGAAGCAAAATTTCCTGTATTTAGCTTTTTACAAAATAAAGGAATCTGCAAATATCGGCTTAAATTTTGGCGCAGCGCCACCTATTGACAAAAATTGTAACTTTTTTCTCGATTTTCGCAGAGCGCATCTTTTCAATTACGTACTAGTAAAATTTTGTTTGTTTGGAGCCATAGAACCGGCTGTACAGCCTTCTGAATAGGCGAACTTTAATTATAACAAACCAGTATATAATAAATTTATTCTGTTCTATATATTCTGAATGGACGAAGTTATGGATTTTTTTCTTCCTCAACCTCCCCCCCCCTTTTTTTTCTTTTCTTTTCTTTTTTTTCGGAACGACTTGGTACTATCAAAAACTTGTCAGTATAAAAATTGTAGATAATATTAAGAAGCTTTATAATAAATTTAATTGGATTTGATATGTTGAGAATTGAAGAAGTTATTAATTTTTTTTCTCCTAAAACCCTGTTTTGCCCCTTGTGCTCATTTTAATTTTATCAAAAATCTGTGATACATAAATTTTTGGCCGTATTTTTAGAAGTAATAAAAACCGTAAACTGTTTTGATACGCACGAAAATAAAGAAGTTATTATTATTTTTTTTTTTTTGGTTTTCACAAAACCTCTCCCTATTTCCATCCATTTAGTCCGATTTTGACCATTAACGAACTTGACCGAGATTTTATGCCCCTTGATTTTATGCATCAGTTTGGAAGAGATTTGTGCAGAATTACGGAAGTTATCGTGTCCATAAAAAAGTGATATATATATATACATATATATATATATAAAGATAGACAGAAAGATAGATAAAGTTTTTTACTGAGGGTGGTTTTAGGTTCTAGGGGTCATGATCGGTGTAGTTCTTCAAAATGTTTTCAGAAATTCCGACATAGGGGGGAATGTAATGGGTTGTATTTCATACGAAATCTACCTAATATATCAAGAGGCAATTTTTAATTTAACACACGCTAAAATGGATAAAATATGTCTGTAAAGGAAAAAAAATCTGCAGGAATTAATTAACTAAACATTATATTTTGCTTGGTATATCAATAATCAGTGATTACACATACAGAATGAGTTGGGCATTTACATGTTCTTCAGGCAAATAAAAAAAAATCACTTTTGTTAACTACTACGTGACTTGTAGATGAATCTGTCGATATCTATAGAAGTTATTCTGAGAACTCATGCATATAAAAGCAATATATTACGAAAATACTATTTTCACGTTATATGAAATTTTTTTGTGTTTTTTCCCGTACATTGGATATGAAGTTAAACATTTCTTTGATTTTATTTTTTAACAAGTTGGGTGTGCCAATCCTAAAACTTTCTTCTATCTCATATAGCTTAATATTTCAAAATGTTGTTACAAATGTCCATATTTCATTATTATTAGTTGAATACTATATCAACTTTGACTTTCATATTAAATTTCTGTTTAAGTTAATTAATCGGAGTAAAAACGATTTAATCTCGATCATGAAATGTATAAAAATGAATAGATTTACTTTATTCTATTATATATCAGCTGTTCGCGAATAGCCGGCTTATCAGGATGTGAAGTTATCGTTGCTTCACGATCCGCCGGTGTACAATAGAACTACGAAAAATCAAGAAAAATACACAGAATTCGCTATTATAGTGCCATCTTTAGGCGGAGTATTTACAAATTCAGGGAGAACCTTCCTGCCATGACCAAAAACATACGCAAAAAAATTGGTCCAATACTATGCATAACTTCATACACTTTCCGATGGTAGAATATTAAAAATGGCTCAAAAATCGCTAATACAGCGGCCCCTACCGGCGAATTTTTTCCCAATTAAGTGAGGGCCTGCTTGCCATAGCCAAAAACTTTTTTTAAAAATTTCGTTCAATTCTAGGCATAACTTCTTACACTTTTAGATAGTACAGGTGCGACACACCGATTGATAGCCATTTTGTATAAACATGTTTTTGTGATCCCCGATCGCTAAAACGTGTAAATACGTCAAAAACAGGAAGTCGAAAAAAATTTCGATTACAATACTTTCTTCTATTGAAGATAGCAGAAAGTAAAAAGGCACAAGCCATAGAAGAATTTATTGCAATCTGGGAACCTATTCAGGTTTGCAGACTTTTTGCAGTCATTAAAGTTAATGGAATTTTGTATTTATCATTATACGCAAAATTTTGTAACTTGCAGTCTAAATGTTACTAAATTTATTTGCCTATTTTATATGAAATCTTTTTGTTCTAAACTTAAACTAATTAAAACCTGATGGTGTTTAAAAAAGGAAATATTGACAGAATAATGTATTCGTAAATAAATACTAATAATAAATGTATCTTTTGAAGTGTTAATATTAAGAAATATACTTTTATGATTATATTCAGCAGTTTTTAAATCATGACACAAAACTCTCTCTTGCTTAAACTCTCGGCAGTTTTAAACAAATCTATATATACCACAAACAAAAATATTTATCATACCATTCAAACTACCAAATATTTAGCATACAGTGATATTTTGTAAAAAATTAAATGCAATTTGTTTTGAAATTATTTTATTTCTTATTTTTTTTAATGTGTTAAAAGCATGAATTGTATATCAACTATGCTGTAGCAAATGTGAACGTTTTCACCAAAGTTTAACGTGGAAATATTATTCCATTTGGAGAGATATTATAAAGTTAATTGTATTGATTCCAAATGCATTAAGCATACTCTATTTAAAACAACTTTAGAAAACTTTTCATCGACTAAAAACATTTCGTATGTTAAATTCATTATTTAATATATCGGAAAACATAAAAGATGTAAACTGCGTCGATCGAAATCACCTTTAGGCTTTGTTAATATGAGATATGTATTAATTTCGACTTCTTTTATCTAAGGACTAATTATAAAAGTACATTCCGCAATTTAAACTTTTAATGTACCTAATATATATGCAAAGAATTTTAATATATTCTTAAGTCATATTACAAGGAGATAATGTATGAAATGAAAATTATTAGCTAACGATGGGTAGAATAACATAGCAATGTTAGAATATTTTCAAATTTTGTAAGGATATTACAAATTTATTTAATTTGCTTTCGCATGCAGTATACGTTTTAATCATATGCAGTAGTCTGTAGAAGGTACTATGTTATAAGTATATTTAAAAATATTTTCAATGATTATAAATTTTCATCGCTTTTATTCATTATTTAATCTACTGGTCAAGTTAAAATATTTAAAATTCATTCTCTGAGATTAGCTTTATGGTCTGATAATGACGTATTTGGATTATATTTCACTTCATCATTATCTATTGAAACTATTTAAACACTTACAGTTTTAAAATATATGAAATGCAATAAAGTTTATTAGAATACACCTAAATAATTTCTTAAAACATAATGAATGGGTCAATTTGGAAGTTGAATCTTTATTCTTTATTATTACCTCATTTTTGAATCTTTAAAAGTCATATTATAGATTATGAACATTTTGATATTTATTATGTACGGAACTTAAAACAATTTCAAATGCATGAATAAAAATTGTCTTTCTATTTCGATAATGACGTAATTGGACTAGATTTGACTACTATATTGATTTTTTCAGGCTTATTGCATCGTGTCTAAGCAGTTTTATGCTAATTAGAAAATGACCAGCTGTTTGTGCAAATATCGTATTCAGGGTTGGCATTAATCGACTACTTTTTTAATCGATTGATTAGTCGATTACTGATTCAATCATACAAAATTGACGCCTAATTCAATTTATCAGGATTGAAATTGAAAAAGTAATTGCTCTTCAAAAAGTTTTTTTTATGATTTTTTTTCAATCTGTATGAATTCAATCTTTATTAATTTAATCGTGATTAATTTAATCATTAATTACATAGATAAGAATTAAATATTACCGCCATGTTTACTTTCTTAAATTCGCTTTCTTTCACGAAATTCTTTTTAAGAATCACTGTACGATTTTCATTATTGATTATACAGGGTCACAGAAAATTATTCACATAAACCGAGGTCAATATGTTTAAATTATTTAGGGGTTATTAGGGGCAATTGAAACCCGCTTAATAAAACTGATATATTCTTTTATAATTATTTTAGTCAAATAAGATAATATTATCAATCATTTGATAGTCACAAATCGAATGCGATAGTCCCTGATCTCTCATAGACTATACTTCATGTCGATGCCAATACCTTCAATGGATGCAGAAGCGAAAAAGATTTGAAATTGCGATTTTTATTATATTGATGGGGAGAGAAACTTGAAATTTGCATGATGGTAATTAATTAAAAGTTTTAAATGCTATGTAAGAACAGTTTCTAAAAAATTCGAAAATTAAAGCGTTTGAATCAGCAAAAACTGTTCTAAAAACGTCCTAAATTACGATTTCAATAGAATTGTTAAGGATATAAAATTTTAATTTGATGTGGATGTCACTTTTAATACTAGTCTCACAGAGCAGTTAAAAAGTTTAGATATTTAAAAGGTTGAAATGAATGACGAAAGCGTTCAAAAAAGTTTAAAATTACGATTTTTGTAGAAATGTTAAGGATACAAACTTGAAATTATACACGGTTGCTACTTTTAAGACAAAAATATTTGCGTCTTACACTTTTTTAAATTGAAATGTAAAAAGCTGTTGGAGAAAAAGTGGACATAATATTTTTAAAATTAATATTTAAAAAAAATTCTGAAATAAAACTAAAATTATACTTTCCTCTTTAATTAAAGGAAAAGCATTTCAAATCCGATGAATAATGTTTCGAATTATAAAGATATTAAATTAAATCCGCTTAAAAAATACTAATCATTTAATTTTTTTTAAGTTTATGAGACATATGAGGATGTCATTTTGTTTGCAAATTATATGGTTAACCATCACAAAAAAAGAAAAAAAAAATCAAAATTCTAATTCAACAAATATATTTTTTACATGTTTCCTAGCACTCTTAAAGTAACATTGTTTCTTGGATTTCACGCATTTCAATTTGTGTCTAATTCCTTAAAACCTGATGAATTATTTAAACGGCCATATCTCTGCGAGTTTTTCAGATATGAAGATGCAATGTTTTGTGTTTAATTCAGGAATGGATAAGGAAAGTTTTCCTGATTGGAATTTTTACACTACGGGAGCCGTATAAAAATTTAATTTTCGTATTTTTTTCAAATAGACCCCCCATGGAGTTGCAACTTATGTCATTGAATTTTGCACCATTTTCTATGAAACTTTGCAATTGGAAGTATGGGTCTAGGAGCAATATTTAAGGAAATAGCCTATTGTTTCGATATTTATGAATCACCCTGTATATTGCATGTAAAGAAAAATGTTTGTCATACTTGCAAACCACACAGGTGTCAAAGTAGTATTTTTTTTTAAATAATATGAATATGTTTATATAAAATATAATTTTATTAATCATTTCTTGATATAAATCCTGAGTGATATCAGTTCGACATCAAATATTTTCTCGATAAAAAATGATTCAGAATTTTTCGAAAAACAAACGAAATATTTAAAAAATCTATTTGATACCGCATGTCTTAAAAAAAAAAATCTCGTATTTTAGATCAAGCTTTTAGATCAAGCGGATAAAATTTGTAAAGTCACATATTCTAAGGGATATGCGCTGAAGAGTGCCTGTTTTTTTTTTTTTTTTTTTTTTTATCAGAATTAGCTTTACAGTTCCATTCAAACTTACACAAATAACGGTTTTTGTATTGATTTACCGTTAGCTAAAAGAAATATTTTTAAATGTTAATATTCCAACACAAACTTTGAATTGCCCAAATGTGTAAATGATTGTAATTTTGAATAATTTAATAAAATCCAATTGTTATTTTAATTACTGCATGAATCCTTAAAGTTAATAAGAACGTTTTCCGGCACAAATATTGTAAATACGCCGATAATTTTGAGGAGGATTTTGGGGGTATTTACAATATTCAATGTCAATACCGTTTGTCCTATATTGGAAAAACTAAAAGAAAACTCCGTTATAGAGTCAAAGAAAATATAAACTATGTAAAGAAAAAAGAATTGCAAAAATCCTCTATTGCTTCTCATTGCTGGGAGAAAGGACAAATTTAAAATTCTACTATTATCAAGAAACGAATTACTCCTTTAGATTTAGACTTTTTTGAAGCGGTTCATATTCATAGATTTAAAAACTCCTTGGTTAATGATTTGCCTAGTGTACCTTACTTCTCAACTTTCGGGGTGGATTTGTTGTGTCACGACGCTTTACCTCCGCTTTGATTTCATTGGTTGCTGGAACTTGATAGTTTTTCTGTGCTGTGTTTACTGACATTTGGGTTTTCACCTTGCATGGAGTTGGGGGATACTGATTTTATACATTGATTTTATAAAGTGATGATGTGAGTCCTAGCAATCACGAAACGTATACGTCTGGTTATGTTCACATTGCGTAATTTATTTATTGTGGATTTAAACGTTGATTTTTAGTGATTTATTAGAGATTGTTCAAAAACGGAATCATTTGTTGTCTGAGAAATTTGCATGGTAATCAGAATTTTCGCCAGATTAAAAAATGTTGTTTTCATATCTTAAATCGGATAATAAATTTGAAGTTTTGTACATTTTCTTTCCTTCAAAAACTCTAAAATAGTTATGTGCCATCAACTGGATTAAAAATGACACACAAGATTTTGCAAATTGGATATTTAAATTACTGCTGTAATACAATATAAATTTAAAGATAGATTTTCACGACAAATTAAAATAACTTGAGTTCCGAATGCGTTTCTATTAACTGCATATTTATATTGAACTTACATTACTCTTAGGTATGCAGTTACTTTATGCTAAGGTTTTTTTCGAAATTATCAATTGAAAAAAACTCACCATTTTTCGCAACAAAACGCGGCAAATTTTATAATTAGTTTATAGTTGAAAAATATAATAAAGAAATATATTTAAATAAATGAATATATTTAAATAAATGAACTTAATCTTTCATTTAAGCCATTTAAAATTTTGGATTTCAAAACATACTTCCCACAAGAAAAGTTTCTAAATGTTTGAAGTGCATCCTATATTTCGAAAAAAAAAAAGAAATTTAATGCTCTTATTATATCAGTTTGAATGGGTATGGTTTTAAAAGTTTAACTTTTAAACACGATTAACAGAGAAAAGCAGGTGAAAGAACAATATTTCTACAGTAAAGGTTTTGAAAAAAAACCATGATTTTAATTTTCACAAGAGCATTCATTCATATTTTTAAAGAAGCGTAAATCTTTTATAGAGCGATATGAATAACAGAATAATTTTTCGTTGAAATGTTGGATGAATATTATTATGAATAATTCTTTGACACAGGAATGTTTAATGTAAGAAGTAGTTTCAGTATGGATATCAAAAGAAATATATTTAGCTATAATAAATATTTTCCTGCAACATACAAGAATATCTTATACAATTTTGTCTTTAGAATTTTATTAAATAGTACTACTGATTTTGTTTCTGGAAATTACAGTACAGTTTTGTTTCAATAAATTTTACTTTTGAAAAGTAACTTTTAAAATAATCATTTGAAAAAATACTATCCTACAATAATTGAAAAATAAAAGAACAAAAATAAAGGGAAACTGAGTAATAAATTTTACATTTTTGATAACACTAGAGGTATACGCATATAAAGTTTCTTTTTAAATATTTCCAACAACTAATTGCCAAAGTTTGTTATTGAGTTTCTAAATAAATCTTCATTGACGGTAATGGAATAAATTATACAGATATATTATTTTTACAACTATTAAGAAAATTTATTTCATTACTGAATAATAAGATTAGAATTATAATGTCTCTTAAAAATACATTATTTTACTTCTAGAAAATATTTTTTAAATAATATGTATAACATATGTCTGATTATCAATTAAGATAGAATACTTGTATGATAAAAATAAATATTTAAAAGTGTTGGATATTTAATCGTATATAAAGAATGAGATAAATCTTTAGTAATTATTTTTTGCCAAAAAAAAGGTGAAAAAATAGAATAAATGAAAAAGTTTTTAAATGAAAAGTTCTTTGCAGTTTGAGACAGTGAATTCAGGCTTGAAGGGAAAAAATATATTGAGGTATAGCATCTTTTATTAACATGAAATTTCAGAAAACTTTATTTTATTCTTTGAAATATTTATTCATAAAGAAAGACATATTTGAAATATTATCATCTTGAACAGCTGAAATGATTTTAACACTTCTTGATTGATGAAGTTTATCATTTCCAAAAAATTCATAAAATTGGTAACTTCATGAAAATTTTATATTGAAAGAAGGCATGGATCACCCTGTAGTCATTGTGGAAGGTTTCTATCATCTGAGTCTTATAACATTTAATTGCCAAAAAATATATAATCAGTAAAAGGGGTGAGAAACGAAAAAAAAACATCGTTAGACATAATCAACACATTTTTTCACCAGTGAACTGATAAAAAAGCAGATACGTATGAATGACTTAACACAACACTGAAGATAAATCACGCTCTTATCCTACGGAAAAAAGAAACGCATAAGGAGGAAGAAAATATGATCACTCGAAAAACAGAATGAAGTAGCAAGGTAAAAAAATATCGAAATGCTGAGACTTAAATTAAATTAATTAAATTTAATTATCAGAAATAATTACAACTTGCTGGATTAGACATCTAAAAATTCAAATATGCATTGTATATGTTTCGCAAAAATTTGATAATGCATTGCTAAAAGTTTACCTATTACGACAAAATATATTTTTAATCGATCGTTTTTTGCATACGACCAGGATTTTAAATTCTTAAGTAATAAGATTCTTATATATCTCCTAAAATGTGACATCTAAATGAAAAAGCTTTCCCGATTAAGAGACGACTCACTCAATTACGATTAGATTTACGAAAAACATAGATCTTAGTAAGAAAGTGGTAATAGCGGTGTTTCGATTTTTAAAAATTCTATATGTTGCCTAAGTAACTAAAATTCACTTATGTAATGTACACTATATGTGCATTTCGATTAAAAAATTAACCAGGAGCTAAATTTCGGATTGAGTAATTATTCACGTACAACAACACCCAGTAATTAGGAAAATCATTGCCTTCAAATATTCAAATAGGAACTGCTTTTGTACTCAACGTTGATTAAAAAGTACTTTTAAAATATTACAGATTATTTCTAAAGGAGAAAAAATGATAGTTTTTGAGCATGGGGACAATAAGTGAGATCAACATTGGAATGAAACTGTTCAGACAATGGCTATTTTCAAATTGTCATAAGTATAGAATATTTTTGGCATTCGCGCAATTTTTAAATAATAATCATTTAAAAAAACTAACTCACTGGTCTTTTCTTTACATTTGTTTCAACAATGATGGTTTTTCCAAAATTAACTTAATATGAACAACTTCAGCAGCCTATCATTATTTTTGACAAATTTCGATTTTCAGATTTTTATCAGATCTTATCATATACAATGTACTTTCGACTACGTTCTGACAAAATTTCAGACTGTTTATGGAACCACAGTGACTTCTGATTAATAAGCATATTCACCGTTTAAAATAATCCTTTAAACTCAATTATCTCAATTTATTCATATTTCTCATGTCTACAAAAACCTTAATCTATTTCTATACTACTTATATTGATAACTTTTGTAAAAAAAAATAAATAAAATAAATAAATAAATAAATAAAATAAAACTTGTCATTTTCTTTCTTTTTTTTTTTTCAAATTGCATTTAGTTATAATTTTGTTTTCTCTAAAACAATTGCCATTAAAAAAGATCCGATCATTAAATCGGTTCAAAATACATTTATTGACCTGCAACTAAAGAAAAAATCAGATTAAAACTTAATACAATAATAGTATGGTTTTAAATTAGGTGTTTAATATTATTTTTTTTTTTAATTTTGTGAAAAATTTTCATTTAATTTTTTTCTATTAAATCATTTTTAACTAACCTTTACATAATAACATCTGAAAAATTTTTAAAACATTTATTAAAGAGAATATTATCTAATTAGTTAATATAATATAGTTAAAAATTATATTTTTTCTTATGTGTGTGCCGCGTCTCCATCAAAATTACAATATAATCTTTGTGACTGCGATTAGACGTCCTGTGACTTCGATATAGAAACGAATTTTAGTTGTCTATACAAACCACCAAAAACGCGAGTGATATTTTATTTTTCGCAGTTTTTCTTTAAGTTCAGTATTTTCTAAAAATCTACTTTCAGCTGGAGTACGATTAGCTCTCTGAAATTCATAGACAAATGATAACCAAATGTGTTTGAATGGTGAAATTATTATTCAGCCTAATTTTATATTAATTTCATGGACACGGCATGTTATCTTTTTAATCAAGCAAAATTTTATCAGAGGCATATATTCAATATATTTCCATTACATAATGAAGCATCACATGTTTTGTATGTACTTGAGATATATATGAAACTTAAAATGCCAGAAAAAGATAATGCCGTCTTTACCTAAGATCTTTTTCTACCATACACGTTGAACCTTTTAAAGTTGTGTAAATTGAAAAGAAAATGCGTTTCATTAACTCGAATTTTAGTAAATATGGAAACATATATTTTAATTTATTGAATTATAACTATTTTTTATACAATTTAGAACAAAATTCAAAGTGTTACAAAAAAGTTAAACTTTTTTTAGTTTTAAATTTTTAAAATATTGGGTAACATTTTACCAACACGGTGTAAAAAAGTTCCGAATTATTGAACAGTATAAATAAAAACTGTTAAAAACTCATATGCATAATTAAGGAATAAAACTGAATTTAGTGTACTCACAAGAAACATATCAATTATAGTATGGGACAAACAATTAATATAGTTGAATCATCCGCTTTATTGTCTCAAGTTACTTTTATTTAGATAAAGTCATATTTCAATTTCCTGTCCACTTGTGAGGGTTTTTAAATCGAAATTACTCTAGAAGATGAATTTATTTTGTTAATATAAGTATACCAGTATTAAATAGAAAAACAAATTACTAAAGACTTAGAAAAAGTAAATTATAGTGTGTTAAAAGATGCATTTAAAATTTAATAAAACTAAAATTATATAAATAATTAGAATTCTTTATTTACAAGATTCTTTTATGAAAACGAGAGTTTAATTTTCCTCTAAATTTAGCTTATCGCATTATTGTTGCCCCTAAAATTTGCTCTATCAGTTTCAAATCACCCTCTATACACTAACCCGTATATTTATACATACTACCTAAATTGCTAATTGTCAGAAAAATCTCAGAAAAATTTGATCTGAAAAGATAGCTAATGAATAGCTATTTGAATAATATATATTTATTCAATAAATGTAAACAATAATCTTACAACTTAAAACGTAATACTAAAATCCAATTATATAAACACTATACACTGAATTACATAAATATTAAACACTAAAATCATGTTATATAAAAACAATTGTAAATGTGAAGGTTTCAATTTCAAGTAAAAAATAAAGGTTTTTGGTACACCCATAAAATATTTTAAAATGATTTTCTATAAGTTATTTCTAAGGAAATATAACTACGGCATAGAAACGGTGAATATGTAAAATTGAAATGTTATTGTATTTTTATACAAAAATTTAGCGAATGAATTATACATAAAATATTCTTTAAAATAAATTTCCCTCTCTCATGGAATAGTTCGCGGCGGATAAACATTTTCAATGTTTGTCACAAGAAACCAGTTTATCATAAATGTATATTTATCATATGCATGAGTCCAGAATTCAAATTTGGAATGTGAAAACATGATCTTAAAAATTTGAATGGAAAGATAAAATGCCATTATTAAAATAAATATTTTCATTTAATCCTGAATGTTTTGCATATCTAAAATTAATAAAACAGACAATCCGTGATCCATTTTCTTCCAGAATTAATACTTTGAATAATTTCTATCCCTGAAACGCATTTTATTAGTTATATATCAATCTCATGACTATTACATCTATTACTATTCATATTAAAATTACTAAGGATATAAAGATTTCTGATTTTAATCTGAAAAAACTCTTTCGCATTTTGCACTGTAAAAAATCTGCGTAATATTCCTGCCGTTTACTGTGTAACATTCCTGTGTTTTCTAGGATTATTTCTGCTGATTCGAGAATACTGACAAATCTGGTGTAACATCTTCCACACTATTGTGTAACTTTTCGGAATACTTGAGAAAGTGGAATTTACTGATCAACTGTGAAACGTTTCAAATGTTTTGTGTGTAACATTCCTTAGTTTTCTCAGGTATACTTTTGAACTTTTGTGTAACTTCTCTGAATTATTGTAAAAGAAAAATTATCGGTGATCTGTGTAAAGTTCCATATGTTTTGTGTGTAACATTCCTTAGTTTGTGGTGGGTGTATTGAATACAGAAATATTTTTATTTTACGTGTGTGTCATTTTAATATCTCAGTTGTGAAAAGACTATGGGATCTAGCGCTATCAAAATTGGCACAAAGGTGTATATACCCCTCAAATTGTGCATCTTGAAGTTCTTTTTCAAATTTCGGCCATGAACAGCTCCTGAGCTCTATTTTACATGTAAAAATCGATTTTTTGCGTTTGTGTATCATTTTGTTGGCTTAGTTGTGAACAGAGTATGGAACCTAGAGTCACCAAATTTGGAGGGACACGGAAATTTAATGAGTAATGTTACAGATTGTAGATTTCTAGACTTTTCAGAATGGTGGAACCTAACTGGGATTTCACGAATAACATCCCAGATTATAGGTTTCTGAACTTTCCTGACTTGTGTAAGTTTCCTGGCATTTCTTTGGTGAAATTCCTGGGAAAACCTGTGGCAGAATAGCTGCCACTGGTTTTCTCAGGAACTTTACACCAAATTTTTTATAGTGTGGAGTCTAAAGGCGTAAGGCATGGAGTCTGAAGGCATGTAGTCTGAAGAATTAAAATTAATATCAAACCTACTAGGATAAAATCGATCAAATTCGAGTATTACTCGCGTATAATGGGTTTCGTAAAATAAATATATTGATTAGTAACTGTAATATTTAAAAAAAAAAATGTTGGTAAAAGAAAAGTAAGACTTTATAACGTACCGTCCGTGTCTTTAAATCTGGACTAATTACAGACAATTTTATTAGAAAATCTTTATCAGCAGTCCTTTTATACCTCCGCTACAATAGGTACCTCTAGCGCCCTTGATGAGTGCCCGCAAAGTGAAATTCGAGTGTAATGGAAAAATTTGATTTTCTCAAAAATTATGGATCTAGAGTAATCCTATTAGTTTTCAGCCAAAGTTTAAATAGACTCCTACTATCCCAAATTTTTTTCAGAATTTTAGTTTTAGTAGATTCGGAAAAAGAGGGGGCGGGCATATTTTTGTATTACATTTTCTCTGATATCAAATCTCTGAAAATATAATACCTAAAATTAAAACAAATGTATTTTTGAGCTCGGCGTTACGAGAGCTTTCACATAACCGACCCTACCTTTCATCGTACCCGATGAAAAAATTGATTTTGAAGTAACTTATTTAGCTTCTTATATTTTCCAAAATATACTTGTGTCTAGTTAATAATCTATAAATATGTGGTCAATAGCTTTTATTACTTTTGAAAAATTTAATTTAAACTCGACGGTTTTCGAGAAAAACGACTGTGACAGAAAGGTAGACACACTAGTGATCTTATAATGGTGCCGTTTTTACTTTCTAAGTATGGGAGCCCCGAAAAAGATATTTTTCAGACAATACATATAAAAATAACTGTAAAAGATAATGTTAAGTTACAGGTATAATTATGAAGTATTTTCTAAGTAATTTACTATAGAAAAAAGTTAAAAATAAGCTAGTTGTAAGAAAAAATAACATGTGGTGTATAAGTAAGATTTAAATGTTATTGTATATTTATTCAAAAAATTACCGCATGAGTAATGCATAATATATGCTTTTAAATAAACCCTCACCTACTAATAATATATTTCACAGCGGATAAGCATTTTCAATATTTGTCCTAAGAAGCCAGTTTATCATAAATATATATTTACCACATGTATGAATGGGGAATTCAAATTATGAACTTGAAAACAGGATCTTAAAAAATTGAATTGAAAGACGAAATGCCTTTGTTAGAATAAATATTTTCACTAAACTCTGCATGTGTTGTAGGTACAAAATAAAAAATTACCCAGATTAATTTAGCTTCCTAAATTTAAATTTACTTCCACTCAAAGAATAACTTAATAAATATAAATATACCGATATCTCGTTTCTCGAAGCAATCCTTTGAAGAACTGTTCAAAAAGTGAATTATTCAAGAAAATAATCAAAATTTTCCATAAGAGATAATGAAAATACGATTAATTTGTTCTCATCTTATCGAAGTCGCGCATGTCTGAAACATTTAACTGTATATAATTTAAATGTATGAAAATGTCTTAAATTTAATGAGACGTATAAAGTTGTGAAATTTTTAAGAAAAAAAAATAAAAACGCTAAGATATTAACATAGAAACATAATGTCAGACTTCTGACAGTTTTTCGAGGAACCTGGATGCCCACATCCCCAACAATAATACAATGTAATCACTAGCAGGAATTCGAAACATGCCAGTACCGGGAAGTTAACTTAAAAATACTGGGGAGGGGGGGGACAAAAACAAAATTCTTGAACTCGTGTATACAAACGAAAAATAAATAAAAACATCTAGTAACTTAAAATTTAAAAAATAAAAAGTTAAATGGGTTAAAAAACAAGCCGTTGGTTAACACCTCCTTTGCCAAGTCCATCGCGGTGCTGAGAACAACCAACGAGGAACCTGGCTACCGTAGTTTTGCCCGATATACGCAGAAAATGGCTTTGAAAAAAGCCTTTTGCATGCCTGGGTTCACCACGGATTAGGAGGACTGCTCACAACCACAACTGATGGAGGAATGCGTCCGCGCAGCAAAAACTACAGTAGATATAGCAGCTGGGAGAAAAAGGCGGGGCTTAGGATATAATCTGAGAATTTTGTTGGCTAAGAGAAGTTTGCAGTTGGGGATTTAGGAGAAAAACAAAGTTTAAATTACAAAATTACTATTGAAAAAGAAAAATAATTAAGAAAAAATTAAAAAATACGCAAACATCTAAAATCATACTTAATTTAGGTCTTTTTCTATTATGGATGTCAAAGATATCGTACGCTTGAAGTGTGTTTAAAGCACTGTTTTCAGAGTTTTCCAAAGAGACGTGAAAGTTAATATTTAAGTCTTGAGTATATGTATTTAATCTTGGATAATTAATTTCTTTATAAAGGTGAAAATTTCTAATATAATAAGTCGCATCAAATGTAAGTCTAATAGTAAAATTTTGAGATTGTACTAATAATTTGATGTGGAATTAAGCAGCGTAACTCCAAATTTGGCATCCATAAGTTAAAATAGGTCTTAAAATGGATTTGTAAATGAGCAATTTGTTTTTAATTGACATATCATTGTTTCGAGCTAGTAAGGGGGAGATTAAATTTTTAGCAGCTCGAAATTTATTACGCGTGTAGTGGATTTGCTGTCTAACATTGGATCTTTAGTCAAGAATAATTCCTAAATATTTACATGAGTTGGACCATGGCAAGTCAATATTATTGAAGTTTATTTTATACTTGTTAAGATTATTCTCAAGTAAATTACAGAAGAGGATGGCTTGTGTTTTATTAACATTAATTTTAGTTCGCCATTTTTGGAACCATTTGGAAAGAATTTTAAAGTGGCGAGAAATAGAAAGAATATCAAATTTACGATTTCTATGGATTGCAAAAACACAAGTATCATCCGCATATTTTGCCAGTCCAGTAAAGGGGTGGTGGGACATATCGTTAATAAAGATGTTAAAAAGAATTCCGATCTTTGGGGAATTCCGAAGGGTTCAAAGAGGTTCCTGGAGAGATTTCTGTTATATCCAACATAAAAATTTCTGTCAAGGAGGTAGTGGTAAATAAATTTAATTAAATAGTGGGGGAGAAAGTTGTAGTTCATCATTTTAAAAATAAGGTCTAGAATACATACTTTGTCGAACGCTTTTTCGATGTCAAGGAAGACATCGGCTGTGTAAGTTTTGTTGCTTTTAGCAGTGGTAATCTGTTCTACCTTCTATAAACTTGATTTGGAGCAGATACCTCCTCTCTGAAGCCGAATTGCACCGGTGACATTATATTATTACTTTTGATATGGATATTGAGTTGCTGGCGATAAAAGCTTCAGAAAGTTTACTTAAAGAGTTGAGTGTGAAATGGGGCGATAGCTGACAGGGTTTGCGGGCAGTTTGGAGCTTTTAAGAATAGGAGCAATTAATGCAGTCTTCCAGAAATGTGGGAAATAAGAAAATTTAATAAGCTGCAAATTAAAAGAGTTATTTTTGGAATATAAAAATATGGGAATTTCTTAAGTATTTCAATAGAAATCTTTAGGATTTAATATGTAAGATTATTCCTTGTCCTTATTTAACCAGACTGCTCTGTGAGAAATTTCTTGTTAGGTTGAACCACATTTTTTTTTTAGTTTAACAAGCTGCAACTATAAGCTGGTGAAAAATTACCCCTTGATTTGGTGTTTTACATAAACGAAGTTTTAGTTTACAACTGGAACATAATTTTGTTTTATATTGAACAATTAGCTGTTAAAATGCTGAACTATGAATTGGTAAAATTTTTAATAATGAACGGGTAAACAAAAGTCTTATAAATTAGCTCCATTCTTTTTCTTAAACAAGAGGTAATTTAAGTGGGGCTCTGCAAAAAATGCAATTTAGCACACTGTGAATACCAAAGCGTGAACCAGGATTTGGATCTCAAACGGCCTGACATGTAGGCAGAAATGCATCCACTGGAGAAAGATATCTTCACCTTCTAAAGCAGCTTTATGAGTTTAACCCTTAACTGGAAACGTACGTCTGTGAGATGTTTGGTCTACATATCTGCCCTTAATATTTTCTCTCTTCGACATTCCAAACTTATTTTTATGCTGTTATATTAAAAAATTGGTCCTGTTAATGCATTATTAAAGATTAAATGTTTAAGTTCCCTATTTGGTAAATTATTAAGTGTTCTGTTTGTGCACGGGATTTTCACGTTTCTGGTTAAGGGGTAAAGAGAACTATTTGTTCTGATTGTCTGTTGAATAGCTCTATTTTTAGGTATAATTCAATATTGTATAAGGATAAACAAGGGAGATGATTTTTTGAAAGTTGAAAAGAATGATATTGAGGTTTATCTATTTACGTTATAGCGTTGAAAGGCTTAACTTTTAATTAAAAATTTTATCTGTGTTAGACCAGAGCTTTTTGCATATAAAAAATAAGGCGGCACCAATGTACTGAAATTTTATTTAAAAAAAAAATATTTAAAGTAGATTGATAAATATCAGTCGAATGCGGCGTAAAACATACAACTGTTTTGGTTTAAATTTGAAATATTTCTTTTATATTGTGTTTTCTTAATCTTAAAATGCTAAAATACTATATCTAAATAGTAAACGCATAGATTCGTGAAAGATTGTGCAAGAAGAAAATTGTAAAGTTATTTGATAATAATCTTCAATATAGTTGTTCGTAACAAGAAAATATCATTATATTCCAATAGAAATGTTATATAAAAGTAATATTTCTGAGTGCTTTGGAACTCGACAAAGTCTATTCTTAAATTCAATTCGCCTACGTTTCCTTTAGAAAAGATTTTCAAAGTATGCATTCGAAAATTTAAATTTAAAGATGAATTCGAATCAGAAAATACTTTACTTTTAATGAAAGTTTTTAAAAGAATTTGGTACTTGAAAATCCATTATCATTTGCATATCAAATACTCTACTCTGCTTTGATACTATGGATTTTCTGAGGCATATTAAATATACAAAATTTGTATTAACAGCTATAGTATTTAGATTTTTTAAAAAATGGTTGGCTTCATTTGAAGTTTTTATGTTTGTTTTATTAATATGTTAATATGTCTAATAAACCAATATGTCCTGCACTTTACAATAAATTTTCAATTAATGTGACAAAAAGTATAATAAAAAAAAGTGCAATATAGGCGCAAAACACCCCAGACTCGCCTTTTAGGTAGCTTCCATTACAAAAAGTAAAAATTAAAAGACTACCTATTGCAAATATCCGTAGGGAAGCAATCCCGGAAAAGTATGTATGTAAAGTAAATATGTATATATATATATACATATACCTAATATTTATCATGTTGAAACTTCCGTATTTATGAACCGGATGTATCTAACTTGGATGTATACCTTAGTATGTGCATAGTACATATAAATGCTTCCAGCGAGTTCGTTAGCTAGCTTCATCCGCCATCTTGTATTAAATTTGTGGCCATTTTTTTTTAATTTAAAAAGAGGAACAGAATTTTTTTTCTTTAATATTTGTCCTGGATTCAAGTATTTCGGACCATTTTTTAGTATTTTTTTTCCCTTAAAAATCCCTACCACCATGTGCCGTGATAAAAAGGTAACTTTTATATTCCTTTATTAAAAAAACGAGCTTATTTCACTTAAACACACGCAGATAAAATTATTGGAACCCGATTATAGAAGATACAAAACCAGATTTCGTTAATACTGAATATGAATGAGAATTTCCTCAAATTTGTCATATCTTAGTTGATTTGATGGTTAACGTATACGAGTGCTGTCGCAGTTCAAAAATCAGATGTACGATACCCTAGAGCAGACATACCCAACCTTTTTTCCTCGCGGTCCGCAAACATACGTTTTCGATCTTAGGCGGGCCACAGCACACTTGCAAAAAGGGTAAAAAAGTGTACTTAAAATAGTAAGATAACATAATTAGTATAGTAAAGTGAGGACAGTCGCCGCGGTGGGACAGATGCCACAGATCTTGGCATGGCGACACTCGTGCTCCCTAGGTCAAATTAAGAAGTTCGCAGTGTTCCTCTGTGCTGTCTGCTGTGTTGTATGCGTTTCCACCGGTTAATTGTCAGCATTTACATATTTATGCGAGTTTTTATGGTTTGAACCTGCGTGATAAGTTGCTAAAATTATTCTAATTAAGATTTATTACATATTTTTAGTCAAATAAACAGAGATTTCATCCCAAAACCGATTGAAACTGTAAACTAGATCCTCGTAGAAAACAGACATGAGCATGCAGCCCGCGAGCCGCAGGTTGAGTATAGCTGTCCTAGAGTATTAAACTGCTATATTTCAGCCAGTTTCTAAGATAAAGAAGAAAAAAAATGCTCTAGATCCTTTTTATCAGGGTAAAACTTTTAAAAGAAAATGCTTTTTCAATTTTTAATTTCCTTGTATCTTAATTTGAAATTTTAAATTTAAATGGTTTTGGGGTGGGGGATCATGATCAATGAATATTTATTGAAATTTTCCAGAATTGCTTTCCTCCGGACTGTTGCAATAGGTAGCTTTTTATTTTTTATAGTGAAAGCTACCTAAATTGACTGTGATATAGCTGTGGGTATTTGGATGTGATGAAATATGTGTACAGGACATACCAAGGTCTCGATCGAGTTCGTTAGCAAGCTTTTTCTCGATCTTGTTTCAAAATGGTGGGGATTTAAACTTAAAAAAATAGCGAAACAGCACCGAAAACTGGCGATATGAAGCAATTAAAATAATAAAACTTTGTAAAAAATCACCATAAAATTAAAACAAAACACAGGACGCGTTTCGAGCTAAAAACATAACAGCTCGTCATCAGCTAAGCATGTACTAATTTAACAACTAGTACAAAAAAATCAAAAATAGAAAAATATTTTGATCTTATGTGTTTGACCTTGATATAAGAATTCCTGAGCTTTTTTTTTTTTTTTTTTGGCTTTCGTCTTAAAACATGACTGAGATGTAGCAGTTTGACACTCTAGGGTGTCTGACATTTTGAAACAATCCGACTTGTTTTATCCGAAAGCACTGCTATGTACTAGGTTGAGCAAAAAGTTCTGGAAAATTTGTGAAAGTTGAATTGTTATGCGCAAATTAACAACAAAAGCAACAAGGACTATTCTTAAAGTAGGGACCATCATAGTTCACGACTTTCTGTCATCGTTCTGCCAAATTCCGGATTTGCTGGAAGTACAAACTTTGTCACCGTACCAGCACCTTCACCCCCATTAATTTCATCGCCGGCTTTCAGAATCGTTACACCTATTCTCCAATAATGTCGGATCAACACACGCAAAATCATACTGTTCAATAAGCTTTTTGGAGCCGAAATTCCTCAACTCTTATAGATTTACGACTAGTACTTCTATATATGATATAAATTCTGGTAACTATTAGATTAAAAATTTCCATGAACTTTTTGCTCAACCTAATATTAACCGATTTCGTTGTAACTGAGCATGTGTACAGGGTATATCAAGACCTCGAACACAAGTTTGTTAGCTTCATCCATCATGTTGTTTTAAACTTGCGAGCACTTCAAGTTATCGCCATATTTGGGAACCAAACATAAATATCTCTAAATAAAGTTAACTTGGGTATAGCTAACTAACTTCGCGAAATTCTCATTCATATTCAGTATTGACGAAAACTGGTATTGATTCTCCTGTTATCGGGTTCCACTAATATTAGTTTCGTGTATTAGATTAAAATAAGCTGCATTTTTAAAACAAGGAATATGAAAGCTATCTTCTTCTCCAGTCACAGGGAGGATGGACTTCTCTCTTTCTCAACTCTAAACATAATAAAAAAATCTTAGAGAAAATTTTAAGAGACTAATCTTGTTTTGTGTGGGATGCGATGATAATATGACAAGTACTGTAAATATCTAGTAATTTGATCAATGATATCGTATTTATTGTAAACTAGTTTGCGAAACGAAATATAGAGAGTTTATAAAAACGCTTTTTTAAGTGGATGGTTGGCCATTCCCTGCAAGTTTCAAGATGACTTCGTAATACGCACTGTTAAAACTTTGCAGCATTCTGTCCAGTCATTCGACCGTTTTTTGAAAAAACGGTTTCATAACCGTAATTTAACTGTATTCTGACCATAAAATGGCCAATAATATGGTCAGAATAGTGTTAAATTACGGTTGTGTAACCATTTTCGGAAAAAACGGTCAAATGACTGGACAAATTGCTGCAAATTTTTAACAGTGCGCGCAAATAAAGGTATGTCTGTAAAGATTTATGATAAACTATTTTCATTCTTGCTAAATACTATGAGCAAAATGTTCATTACAATCTGCTTTACCACGTCTTATAATTTATAACCCTGTTTCTAAAACACCATGCATATCATTTTTATAAGATTAACTATAAAATTTTCTTTCAGATAGTGAATATATAATTGGAACTTAGAAACAATACAATTTAAATTTAGTCATTTTTTCTTCGTATCAGTATTTCTAATAAGGGATATATTTACAAACATGCAAAAGCTATATTTATATTGAATGTTTCTTAGGAAAGTGACGATTTTTCAAATATATATATATTTCTTAATGGCTCTTTGGAAATTTTATTGAATTTCTTGGAATACTGAATTCCGGTGTCATGTTTCCTGCATTTATCTGGCGGAGTAATACGTTATCCTTTTAGCTTCAGTGCAAAAGTTACCAAAGAATACAAGATGAGATTAAAAGTGAAACAAATCTATAGTCTTTCTTAAACCTTAGATTAGCCTGACTAAAGTGAAAATGCACAAGTTGTTTTTGATGCATTAATTTGAGAAATTATACTACATGAATAAAGAAAAATTATATCCGTGTTAATGATGGCTCAAGTTATTTTTTTCAATGTTTGTGTAATATGAATTACGAAATAAAAGTACGATTTATGAAAAGTGTGAATAGTACGAATTACGTATCTATTAAGCTATCTAATTACTATCAATAGTACGTAAAGTGTAGGAATATTCAATCTATCATTCATAATTAAAGTTCTATCGAAATTCAAATAAAATTATATTATTTGGTATGACAGGCAATAACTTTATAAGCATCACAAAGATAGGTTCTTGAGATCATTAGAATAAAAAGTGAGAAACATTTCCTAACACAAATGAAGAACATTTTTGCTCTGAAAACTGGTAAAAATTAAACAATTAAGATATTTGTCTATAACAATTCAATGAAAGTTAAACAATATTTATGTTTTGAAAGCATTGTGCAAATTTCAAACTCTAAATATCTTCGTTTAAACGAATTACTTTGACAGTAGGGTATATTATGTAGCTTTACTTAATCTTCCGTGCGTATTATTTATTGATTACTTTTTTTTCGCGTTTCACAAATAGATGTTTTTTTTATCTGATAAATTCGAGAATTCAGGAATTTTCCAGTATGCCCAGATAGAATTACTAACCTATCGTCCAATGTAAAACTTACTTCGTTTTCCACTACATGCATTTTATCAGCATAAAAGCTATCCATAGGTTCATTGTTTAGAAAATATTTATTTTTAAATACATTTATTTTCTTAAAAGTAATGGTGATTTCTAATCATGATAGGTTTTTATGCATTAGCTTTTATGATAGTAGCATGACATGTGGTTTCTAAACACAGTCAATGTATTTTTCCGAAAATCGAAAAGTATTTTGCTATTAATATAGATTTTAAGTAAGTTTTTTTAGTAAAATTTATTCAATAGAAGATTAATGCTATGCTGTCAAATAAAGAGTGAAACCATATTTAAATGCTTTTTCTTGTACCGAAGCATTCGGCTGAAGATTAGATTTAGATAACATACATTTAGTGAAACAATATATCAAATAAAATGCTAAATGAGCTCTCGTAGCTCATACTATGAAGTATATGAGTTACTTCCATAGCTAATATGGCCAAATTTGTGACTGAGTGATATGAAATTTTATTTTTTTAAGTACTTTTCAATAGAATTTTTTTATTTTCTCTTTTGCTAAAGGTGAAAAAAATCTCTGAATTGGTTATTTGTGAGTATTATAACCCTTATATTTATTCAATAATATTAGTTTATTATCATTATGCAAAGTTATTAGCGCTTATAATCTGTTTTCTTTTTAAAGTGTTTCTTTCAAAAATATGTATCTTTTAAAAGTATTTCTCTTTTTTTTTTTTGAGAGTGATAGCTTATTTGAGAAAGTCAAAATGTGTTTTGAATTTGTATTTATTCAATATTTACACTTTAGTATTATTACGTAAAAGATTTAATATTTACAAAATGTTTTTTTCTTTTGACAGACGTAAAGCACTTCTAAATAAAAGAATATATTAATTTTATTACGATACTCGGATGAAGAGAAAAAAAGGTATACAAAATTATTTGTAAATAAAAAAGAATATGTATGTTATAAAATTTTCCGTAGTATTTTCTGTTACATAAATAGGTTTTTAAATTCACAGTAAAGAGTAAAATAAATCCATTCACTTAGGTTTTCGCTTGCCTTAATTTTAGTATAATAAAAAATAAAAGGATTTTTGATTATATAAAGTACTAGCAGAAGGAATATTGTATGCTTGCTATGGTACTCCATCGACATCAAATGGACAATGCAAAATGCTTTATAATCATTTATTTTAATACGCGAAAACACGTTCTTATGGAAAAGACAGAGTAAAGCCGCTTTTATATATTTAAATCTTTGTTCAGAAATGAGCCATTTCTCAAAGCAGAACATTAATATTCGTATACATTTTTAAGCAATCTTATTCCACAGAATATGAAGATGTTTTAAAATAGGATCCTGAAGCAATTTTGGCTTCAAAGAATTAGCAAGAATTTGATGTTTTAAAGAGCAAAATATATTTCTCTTTTAAATATTATTATCTTTACGTGATTATAAGGGAATTAAAAAATCAATAGAAAACGATTTGAAAATAAAATATTGGTATTTTATTTTTTTAAATAACACGAAATGATTCTTTTTTAAGCAAATCATTATTTGTGTGTTTAAAATATTTAGTTATTTAATATGTAGATATTTTTCAAATGATATATGCTACTTTTTTAATCTATTATACAGAAAAACAGAGTACAAATGAACACATGTCAAAACTTTAAGGAGCGACAGAACACAACTAGACAAACGTAAAACACACACATTATGAATGGCTTTAATTCAAACAGTGAATTCGGCAGAGCGCTTTTTGATTGTTAAACTGTTTGGTACACAATTTGTGCTTTCAGAGAATTCATTTTCGTAGAAACATACATGAAACGCATGTTTTCCTGTTACAGATTAGAAAACACATCCATCTCTTTTGTATTCCACGGTAGAAATGATAATGTGTGTGCAAAACCAGCACCTTTATATTTTAATGACAGCACCATCTGGCGTTTTACAACTTTTGACGCTTCCATGTATTGTAATATAAAAATTGCTGTTTTTGATTTATTCTATCACCCATCAAAGTTTTGACCATGAGTTCATATTCATATTCATATTCTTTTACACACACTTGGTCCAATCAAACCCGCTTCCTCTTCACTTCACCTAAGTTGCTTTCGAAACAAAGTTACTTTGAAAGTTCTTGAATTATTTTTATAATTTCCTTCAATACTGGAACTCTAGATAGTAACAATATTACACATAAACAAAATCAGTGAAACTTTACTAGAAATATTGTTTAATAAATAGGTTTCTGCCCATAATCTAATAACTCGCCAAAGCACTTCACTGTTTGAGTTTCGACATGCATTGCATTGTCCGTACTTTGAGATTGTCTAGGTGTATTCTAACTCTGCTTAACCCTAGAATACTAGGCATGGTTAGTATAGAGCTAACGTTAAAATGCCATAGTCGTGATAAATACGAGCGTCTAGTATTCTAGGGTTAAAGGTGCATGAGTTCAGATTCACCCTGTATATTGAACATTTGTGACTGAATTTTAATATACTCAGAAATTAATAGTATTCACTACGTAGTTGAAGGCCGCATTATGTCCTCGTTTGCAGTTCGCGCAGACCCGCAATTTTGTATATACTATATATACATGTAAGATATATGTAAGATAATTATACATACAAGACTATATATACACACACATATATATATACATATATATATATATATATATATATATATATATATATTAAAAATTTTCATTTTTTAAAGACGTAACAATTCATTAAAAAATCAGATACAATTGAAACAAACAATGTTTCTAATTAATTCCTACACGGGAAAAATAAACGGACTAAAATACGGAAATTGTACTGGCAATCGAAACGCCAGTATTATTTCCGTAATTTAACAAAAAATTTCGCAGTAAATTCCAGAAAAATTTCCTTTTTCGTGGAATTTACGGGGGAAGCTTCCTGTTAAAATAGGGAAATAGAACTGGCGTCTTAATCGTCAGTACAATTTCCGTATTCTAGTTCATTTTTTTTTACAGTATACTGGAGAAGAATATTGCAAGTTTGGTCTGCAGGGTGGGAAGTTAAAAATTCGGATTCAGCGACCCCAAAAACATATAGTAAACCTTTTTCCGGAACTACCATTAATTTTGCTAGGTAAAATTCTCTATTGCCTGGACTAATATTCCCCTGTTGCATCAGTCTAGCACAAACTGATTTAATAGAACTTTAAAATTTTTTATCACTTTTAACAGATTTAAATGTTTATTTGCATTCTTGAACTTTAATTATTTGTGTACTTTTCACAGAAAAAATGTTTGTATTGCACTCTTGCTTCGTCTGTGATGCATTCTATTATACATGTACAACAAATAAAATGAATTTACGGCAATTTTTTCGAAATTTCGAATGACCGGGTCCCTGGAAGATATTATGCGATTTCGAAAAAATCTGTGCAGGCATATTAATACGTACAGTCGTGGGGAAAAAAAAAGTAAACACCCCCTACTAACTCCGCAACAAATTATCGTAGAAGAAAGTTACTGGTACCGAACGATTTTAAATAAAGTCTACTTTTAAATGATGTATATAAAATTTGCTTAGGGGGCCATCTACATATTAAACGAACCATAGCTTCATTTTTTCAATGGCAATACCCAATTCTGACAGCATAAATGAACTCTACACCCTTCAAATAGCCTAAAAACAAATTTTTATGCAATTCGTACCATAAGTTTCCGAGAAATTAATTATTTTAAAACGAGCGTATTTTAAGGGCTGTATCCAAATTGAAGTTGGGTTCTCGATTGCTAACCGAGAGAGCCACATTCTTGATCAAGGCCCCTTAAGCAGTCAATGAAGTCTGTTAGATAACAAGGCAGCAGAAGAAATTTCAAAATATCTACTCACTTCAATCATAGACGGCCCCTTAAACCATCATTTTGCCGTTTTTTAAGCATAATTTGAAGACTACTTGGAGGAAAAATGTGAAATTTTGGATTTTCATAAAGCAGGACTTAATAAATCTAAATCCATCAAAAAAATTGTAGGTTGCAATTCATAATTTTTTCGAATATTAATTTCATAATTCATAATTCATATCATAAAATTATAAAAATTGCAAATTCAGCGTATTTATGTTTGGGCACATTAGTTTTATTTCTAAACAAAAAATTAGCACATTAGGAGCATAATTTCAGAAGATATAAATAAAAATATGAAAATGTAATTTAACATTAGAAGCACTAAATTTTGAATGTTTATAATTCAAAAACTTATCATTCAAATGACTTGAAATTTGGTGTCTACGCATATTTTGAACCGAAGATGTGAAATATCTCGTTAAAATTGGGTATTGCCATTGAAAAAAATGAGGTTTGGGTTCGTTTTAATATGTAGATGACCCCTAAGCAAATTTTATATACGTCATTTAAAAGTAGATTTTATTTCAAATCGTTCGGTACCAGTAACTTCCGTCTACGATAATTTGTTGAAGAGTTAGTAGGGGGTGTTTACTTTTTTTTCCACGACTGTACCATACGCAACTTTTCCGCGGTATGACATTTTTATTTTCCAACTTTATGGTTATTTCGATTTATAAGTTGTACAAGGCATTTTTGACGAATTTCGTAAAAATTGGGGATACCTGGGCCACCGGAAGATAAAACGTGATTAAAAAATACTGTGCAGGAAAATTACTATGTACCATACACAACATTTCTGTGGTATGACACTTTTGTTTTCCAGATTTATCCTGCTTTTTATTTATAACTTCTACAAGTTGTTTTTGATTAGTTTAGCGAAAATTGGGGGGGAGGGGGGGGGGTCCAAGGGTACCGGAAGATAAAATTTGATTTCGAAAAAACTGCGTAGTTTTATTACTGTGGACATACAAAACTTTTCGTGGTATTATATTTTGATTTTCCAATTTTTGTTTTTTTTCACTCCATCCTAATCTAAAGGTTTAATTTAATATCCATGATATTAAAAACTGTCGTATACGTCAGAGATGTTTTTAAAAGTTGCGAAATGTTAATTTTTCATGCAGTCTCTGGATCCCTAAGTTATAATAAAACTTAAATTTTCCATGCTCTAATAAGTGAAACGGAAAAAAAAATATATTCTTGAAAAAACACAAAACTTACCAAATTATGATACTTTGAAATTTATAAATATTCCCCATTTATGGCACTAAAAAAAGAAAAATAAGTTTTTAGTTTACATCGGAATGAAAGACGGGTTTCAAAACCGAAGAAGATAGACGCCGCGACAAGGTGCATTTTTAAATAAAGTTAAGACAAATTTGGGTTTTCAAAATTCTATAAAAGTGCTTCTTATTCACAATTTTACATATGTTTCCCTAAACGTCAAAGAAAGCCTTTAGAAAAATATGTTTAGTTTTTCGACAAATACGGATATTTTCCTAAAACCTCTCATAACTCCTTAAAAATAGTTTTTGCTTTACCTGATCTTATTTTCTATTGCACCTAAATAAACGAATTCATGCAGTGATTTATCACTAAAACAAAAAGAAAGAAAGGGGCAAAAAAATCACTGTTCTCTTCAGTTATTCACCCTTCGGATACGTTGTATTATTAATATTTGTGCTTGAGTGCTCTGAAGAAAGCATTTTGCACTTTTTTGAAAGATGCAATATATTTTGGTATGGGAAAATGTCTAAAGAATGTCTATCAATAAAATACATCATGCCTTGTGGATATCTGCTATTGAAGTTTGTTCATACTTTGCAAGTCTCATGCATCACTGAAACTTGTTTCATGGAATTTATCACGTTGCGGTCTGCAATATACGGTAGAAATATTTACCTGAAACAGATTGTATTTCTCAGGATAGTCAAAGTAATTCTAAAACTGAGAAAGATTTACAAATTTTCAAAATATTGTGTTTTGCAGTAACTCTTATCATATTAGCTATTTGAATAAAGGAAGGTTTAAGTGTTATGAATTTTGTAGAAAAATGCAAAATATGTTTTTAATTTAACACTAGAACCGCAGGAAATTTTACTCAAGTGTTATAAAAATATTTTACACTAGAATTTTTATTTAAAACTATTTAAGTTATTTATTTAACTTATTTATGCGTTGTACATATTTAACTTATTTTAGAAAGACATTTCTGGTTTCAATCGAAATATTTTTATTTGGTACCGGTCAAAATAACCGCTATGGCGGTTCTAGTGTTAAATAATTAAAAATGTTATTTAAAATAGTATTTAAAATTTCACTAGTAACAAAAGGAAGCATGCCCACTTAAATAATGAAATGTAGATATTTATGTACATATATATATATACAGGGTGTCCTCTCTCAACGATGTCCTGCGGCTAATTCCTAGTCGAAGATACATAGTACCAATTACAATTTTTTTTTAACAATATAAAATATTATTTTGAAAGTTCTTTGGATCAATAAAAACATTGCTTAACACTAGAATGCCTGGAAATTATGTTCAAGTTTCATAAAAATATTTTACTCCAGAATTTTTATTTAAAATTATTTAACTGATTTATTTAATGCAATTGTGCGTCTCCTAAATTTAACTTATTTTATGAAAAAAATTCTGGCTCCAATGGACATTTAATCATGTGGTCGAAGTCAAATCGACTCCTTCCAGGCGTTCTAGTGTTAAAAAGTTAAGAAATTTAATTTTTTATACGGTCCACTGGTCTTATAAGTTACTAGCAGATCTACACGGCTTCGCTCGTGTCAATAATAAGGGTCTGACCAGGTAAAATACATTAAAATTAAATAATACGTCAATGACAATAACTGAGATTGGTTCATTCCCGTCCACGAATCGTAAAAAAGACTAATAAGAAATGCAAGTATAAGTAAAATAGTCTTAATTACGTGTACTATTAACTATACCGTAATAATATATATTCCAAACAAATGTCAAAACATACTTTAAAATAAAATTATTTGCTTAAAAGACGACATTTCAATAATAACACATTAAAAATACTAAAAATTTACATGCTTTGACTCTTTCAGTGATTCATCTTCAGAATATACAAAAAACTACAACCACAATGCCAATTGTGACATTATACTGATGATGGTAACGACTTAATCCATATACTGTGCCTTTACTGAAAATTTTCTTAACTTATGAACATCATACAATTACGTTTTTCACGCTGTAGAATAGAAAAAAGTTCTTTGAAATAAAATTTATTTGAAAATTTTATCTCAATTTGCTCATTTGAATAGATTTAAAAATAATTTTCAATCATAGATATTTTTAAATTTGCATGCAGCCCAATTACGAAAGATATTCATGTTTACTGTTAATGCAATATTATAATAAAGAAAAGATATTGCTATGAGTAGCTTTAGCATCATATTGTTGGTAGCAACAACCTAACCCAACCATAAATTTAACTTTTACTGCAATTTTTACTTTAAACCTTTAAACATCGCACATTTGATAGTTCCAACGTCTAATGTAACACAAAAAGTACTTTCAATAATACTTGTTTGAAAATATTATCTCAATTTACAGACTGTTTATCCATTTTAAACTAATTTTCAATCACGGAGATATTTTTAAATATAACTGCAACCCAATTAAGCAATATATATCCGTTTACTATTAATGCAATATTATAAAGAAAAGACATATCTATGAGTAACACTCAGCATCATATTGTTAGTGGCAACAACCAAATCATGCCATAAATTACGCTTTTAATGCAATTTGATCTTTAAACATCATACATACTATTATTTTATACAAAATAACAGAATACAAAAGACACTTTCAGTAATTTCTAAGTAAAGTTTATCCAATTTACAGATTTTTTATGTTTTTCAAAATAATTTTCAAGCTTGATTTTTTTAAAAATATGCCTGCAACCCAGTTGCAAAAGATTAACTTAATTGCTCAAAAACATTGTAAATCATTCAGTGTCTGTTTTCGTGTACATTTACCTAACTAAATTGACAAATTTCAGTACTTGTTTGGTTTCGTGTGCGAATCTCATTCCGGCTCCTTATAACTTGGGTTCTTCTGAAATAATTTGAATTCAACTTGCACTATTAGTTTTTCAGTTAAGGTTTTGGTGCGTAACATTGTTATACATTGATTAGTCATAGAATTATCGGGGAAAATTCCATAATCACGGGGGACATGATTATAAAATATTAGTCTATTTAAAAATTCTGAATGGATTTCATTGCAATTTGCATTGTTTGTTAGATAATTTTATACGGATGGTTTAAAAAATTGCATATAGTTTTACGTCGCTTTGCTTTAAAATTATGGACGAAAGTTCAATAGTCAGGTGGACCTGATTATAAAACATTAGCCTTTTTTAGAAGTTCTGCTGAGCAGATTTTGATGAAATTTGGAATGTTACTTTGCACCCAAATTTCTGGAATGGTTTTAGTAAATAACATCTTGTTGTATATGCTTTGTTATGGAATTAGCTGAAATGTTCTAAGAATCAGGTTTCCAATTCTGAATGATTAGCCTTTAAAAAAAAAAAATAGATAATTTTTGAGCAATAGTTTTAATATATTGCATATCAGTCTATCATTCTTAGACCAAATCCTACTGTAAATGAACAACTAAAAAATTTGGTCCTTAACAGTCGAAATTTTGTCTTACACATTATAAAATATAATAGCGCAATGATGATCGTATCTTTTCAGCCACACGGAAGGACATTTGCGATAAAGATACATATTGCTTTAAAATGGAAGATCAAATTCACCGATATATTTCCTTAAATTCAAGATTTCTTCGATGAAACCGATTCCGCAGCGGGCGAAATGGGCTACTCAGATAATAAAGAGATTGCTAAAACGAAATTACCAAAAATGCTTTTCCCTGTAGTTGTTAAGAAATCTAACAAATTTACTAAGGATTAAAAATATATTCGTGTTTCAAATTAAAAACGATTTTTATTTATGTTTTATTAACGGTCAGTTTATCAGGCATCTTTAACACATGTATACAAAGATTCATTGCCGATATTTTTTAAATGGAAACTCATATTCCCATTCATAAAATCCAAATCCACACACCATTAAAATGAAAATGACATCAATTTCCAAAAGCGTTCAATCGTAACATCAGTCATGAAATTTTGTTAAAAAGGAAAAAAACTTACTTTAAAAAATAATAGCTATGTTATAATTTCTATTTAATATAAATCGTAGAAAAATCGTATTTTATGTAACCGCATTCGATATAAATCCCGGAATGTTATAACTGCATTTCAAGTATTGAGACATTTATCTAAATGATATAATTAAAGATACAGCATTACAAAAAGATAGGAAATAAATTGTAGCAGCTGGGTTATAGAACCAGTTTGAAATCATATTGACGAAATTGACGTCATATCTAGCAAACTTTTTTTTTCTATTATTATCTTTTTCCTGAATTATTTTCTTGAAATTCAAACGCGTGTATAAAAATAGATATTTCAACTTTAAAAACATTTAAATGAAGATACTACGTCATTTTAACAGACGTTTAGTTAAATTTTTTACATATATATATATTTAAGATAATTTTTCGTTTTCTCATTAGATGGACGTCGATTTCAAAAATGCAAAAATATAGCGAGAAAATCTGAATTTTATTAGCAAATAAAACAAAATACACGCATTATCATTTTCTTTAAATTATTGTGCTGTTTTCTTAGGGTGTGGCAACAGGAAAGAAACGATTGAATTAGAAAATTTAAAAAGAGATTTTTCTCTAACTTTAAATTATGGAAGATGGTAGAAAAAAGGGGTAAATAGTGGTTTTTTTTAAAATTGATAGCGATCTTTTCCACGTTCTAAAACGTATGTTCAGCAAGTTTTATGCAAATCTGTTAAAAATTGAAGCTTTGTATAAGGGACATACATACAGAGAACGGCTTTTTCATATATTGATATTTAGTAAAAATTTTCCGTTACACTAAAAAGGAAGACAAAAAAGTCCCGTTCATCTAACTCTAAAATTGAACGAGTTATGAATCATTGAAATGCATGACTTAAACTACTTTTCTGCATCTCAAAACAAATGCGTTCTACCATGCTTCAAAGGGTCGTACATAACTTGCTAAAAGTATTAGAAAAACTTATTTCACATGTACCTGCACTTAAAAAAAGCGCTTTGAAAGAAATCATACAAGTATTACGATTGAGTTAACTTTTATTAATTCAGTTTCAGATTAGTTACAAAAAACTCTATTTTAACATATGTTTTATTTTGTAAAGATTTTAATCTGATTCTTTCCATGATTTCTTTTAACAAAAATTATGTTCTTCTTATAAAGTTTTATTTAATTTACTTTAATTCACTTTCAAACTTACGATCGAGGTTAACTTTTACATATTGACGTAAATCCGATAACAATGTAATATTATTATGATTTTCAGTGCTTACTACTACATACATACTTTTCAGGATAATACAAAAAAAAAAAAAAAAAAAAAAAGGATAGATTACCGCCAAGAAGTTTAAGAAAAAGTTTTAGATGATATAACACAAGACTGCGATCGTTATGTTTTTTAACTTTTATAATTTGTTTTCTGTTTTTTATAGCGCTGATTCCAAAAATAACCTTCATTTTTAACTATCACGTCAGGAGTTTTCGAAAATCGTAAATTTCAAAGTTAAAAAATGGAAAATATCTGATCCTATAAAATTGAAGAGGTTGTATTTTTTTAATTTTGGTACTCGATTTTATGTTCTTTTTTTCACTTTATCTGAAAGTGACGTTCAATTTTATTCGCCATTTAGAATTTTTTGGAAATTGTAAATTTCAAAGTTAAAAAATAACAAAAATCTGATACTATACAATATACGTGAAACTTTTTTTATTCAATTTAATTTTATTTAATTCAATAATTTATTCTTTTTTTTTTTTTTTTTTTTTTTTTTTTTTTTTTTTTTTTTTTGCTCACACTGGGATTCTTACAGCTAACCAGCTCAGGGGTTCGATCTGGTGGAGGGGTGGGCGTGTTTCGATTTTAGCTCTGAACTTTTTATCTTTCGGATTTACGACTTGCCAAAAATTCAGATATGATGGTCAAAATTAAGATCATTTTCGGACTGAGCGATACAAAATACATAAAAAATTAAGAAAGTTAAATAACGCAACCATCGCAGGCTTGTGTTATCCCATCTGAAACTTTTTCTTAAACTTGTTGGCGGTAATCTATCAGTTTTTTGTATTACCCTATAAAATATGTATGTAAAGGGTAAGCACCGAAAAAAAGTCAAAAACTTCAAACAACCGAAATTTTGAAGTCTTCTCTAATAGCATTTCAAAATATGTATCATTTTGTAAAGAGCCGAGGCAATTTCATCATTTTATTTAACAAAAATTCTGTTCGTATTTTTCTCCAATATTTTTAGCAGAATATGTAAATTTTGCGTTAATAGAATGATTATATATTTAAAATTTATATAGAAATGTTAATTTTACTCTTAAATATACTTTGTTAATATATCTGACGATTATTTATATTTCTACAAAATTTGTGAATGATGCCTATTTCGCAGGAAAAAAGATGACCCAACTTAAACAACTATTACTCGGTCACTTTAAATCGTAAAATAATGGGATTGTTTTTGTCGTATTTGACAGTCTAATAAGAAAATTTTACTAAATGTAACTTATAGGACCGACAAATCATATAAAAAATTAAATTTCGTAATTTTTTAACAAAATTTTTTATTAACCTAAATCTTTTTTTTAAATACTCCTTTACCTCATTTAAATCATTTTTATAATTGGAACTATATATCTATGACTAATCGTTTAGGAATAGCCATTGGGTATCGCCAAGATTGCACGCCCTGTATATATATATATATACATCTCTAACGGACTGGAATAAATCCATGCATATTAACAAACACAAAGTGAAAAGCAATTTCATAAATTTACAACGAAACTTTTAAGGATTTCATTAAATCTATCCATAAAAAATGGTTTTATGAAAGCGAATACTTCAAAATTTCTGTTTTGCTAGATTGTCAAGCACAGCTGGACACCTAGTTTGGATTATTAATGAAATCCATATAAAAATCTAACTAGGAAATTTGCATTATGTTTTAAATTTTCCTAAAAACGATGCAAAAATACAAGAATGACAATTTGAAAAATATATATATAAAACAGAATACAGATATCACAATGACATTTTCAGAAAAATTTGGAGTTTATTTTTTGAATATCTGGTGCCATAATGAAAAAGAATTAGTAAAACGTGAAATAAAAAGTATTTATAAATAAAAATACAATAAATAGAGGAAAAATAAAGATTCGTAAATGAAAAGTGTATCACTTTATTCAGCATTGTATGAGAAAAAATATTTTGTTAAACTTGTCAAAAGAAACGGAATTTTTTATTTAAAATATGCATGCATACATGTCTATCGCTGTATTAAAATAAATTCCAGTTTACAAAAAATTTCTTTTACATTAAGTAATACAGAAGTATAATCCAATAAATGTTTGGAATAAAAAACGAACAGTATTTGTCAGATTAACATAAAAAATTCCATAATACATCACACGAAATGCGTGATGACTGCAAAACAGTAATTTATCTTTTAATTTTTTATGTTTAATTTTTTTTCAAAAGCATTAAATTATTTTAACAACATTCGAATAATTTCTTGATAAGCCAATCATTATTTATCATAGATATACGGTGTTTATAATATCTCTCTAAATTAAAAAAAAATATATATATCCTAAATCAAATTTCTTTACTGGTGATCTGAGAATACTTTCGACAGAGGGATGCATAAACTTATTTTGTGCTCGTGCATATGGATTGGAGAACGAACACATGCAGAAGATATCATCCTGCACATGGTCTCGTGTTAGTTTAAATAGCAGAAACAAAGGATATACTTTCTTTTGTTGAAAGAATTTTATCAGATTTTCTACAAACAAATCGTATTTAAAAACTATTTCTCAGAAATGTATAAAGATTTTATAAGCACTCTGTACTTTGGCTATGATAAGAAGGCGCGTGATCTTAGGAAAGTTCGCAACGGTACAGGATTGAACGTAAATAATGACACTCGGGTGGTAAAGGAAAGTTTTTATTTTTAGAAAAAATAGGTCTTACCAACTTTAAGTTCTGGTGGTAACATTAATTATCAGAGTAAAAAAGGGGTCAAAGGGTGTTGAAAATTATCGTTGTTCGTTTAGACACAATTTAGACAATAATTGATGATAACAAAAATAACTAATAACGCTTTAGTATTTTAGCTATTTCTATATATTTAACATGGATGCAATGGACTTTAGTCATAATTGTTGTACAGACTTTTTCTTCGTTAGTCGGAGGGCTAATCAATTAAGCAAATTTTCTGAAGTTGCGTGATTAATGAGCGAATTAATAGTCCAGGAGCGACGACAGAAAACCCTTTGTTATCAGAGAGAAGAAAAAAAACCTTATTTTATGTATGAATAGAAATAGGGGAATCTAATGACCCATGACTGCGGGAAGTGAAGAGGTGCCTAAGCCAAAAATTACTACCATTTCCAGGGTAATTTTAGAGGCTTAACCTAAGTTTTGAAAATACAAGAAAATTAAAATATTAGCCTTTAGTACTATACCTTTAGTACTATAATAATATATTGGTCTATCTTGTCGCAACCAATGCCATACACGTGACAGACGTAATTGTATCGTAATTACCTTTAATGTTTATCTATGTTGTCGAATATAAGGATATTTTGTATTTTAAAATTGTTTAAATTGTGTTATTACTAAAAATCGAGGTCTACCAGCATTCAGCTGTAGACCATAGGCAGACCAATTTATAAAGTATGCGTTCATATAATTTTGATCGATTTCATCGAATCATTCTATGTTATTTGAGAAAGATTTGTGTCACTTTCTTAATACCATGGTTGATGTGGAGTGCTTCCGAAACCTAACGTTGATAAAAGCGGGTCGTTTACCATCTCTTTGAACATGCCATTAAGCCAAGCTAATGCGTATTAATTGCTTCAGTCGCATGATCGAACTAGTTCAGGTGAGTATCGTCCAATTCTGCAAAAAAAAAATGCCTAACCTTTCCATACTTTCAAGAAATACATCTTTTTAAACAGAGTCTGAACGTATGCCCCTACTCTAATACAGAGGCACTCCATCACTAAAAACTCTTCCTCTCATATAAAAGTTGAAAATCTATCACTTTAATTTTTATTATATAAAACTGGATAAATTGCGATAAATATTTCTATGAAATAGCTATTACAGGGGTCAATATTTTACTAAAACTGTATTAAAAACGAGATCAGCCAAACAGAAAATGCAGTTTCTCGAAAATTGCCTACTTTTCCAAAGTTTTGCAAAAGGCAGACTTGTAATTGGTCAGTCTGGTTTCGACAGTAGCAAAACATCAATATCTAGCCTATCAAATTGTGTCAGCGTTAGGAACCTTAAACATTCCACATCAACCATGTTCTTAGGAAAGTGACGCAAAATTTTCTGAAATGACGTAGTTTTATTCGATGAAATCAATACAAAATGACACGACGTTATAAATTAGTCTGCAGAAGGTCTAGCTACAGCTGAACGTTGGCAGACGTCGGTTTCTAATAATAACACTATTTAAACGTAATTTTAAAATACAAATTAGCTTTGTATTCGATAACATATGTAAACTTTAAAAATTATTACGATTAAAATACGTCTGTCACGTGTATGGCATCGGTTGCGACAAGGCAGGCTAGGATATTATTATAGTACTATAGGAACTCGACATTTTCTATATTTCATTGTTCTTGTATTACAAAGCTTTGGTTAAGCTTCTATAAATACACTGGAAGGGGTATTATTTTTCGTTAAGGCACCAATTCACTTTAGGCAGACATAGGTCATTAGATTCCCCTATTTCTACTCATACATAAAATATAGTCTGCAAACAAATTGCATCCGATTTTTTTTTAATTCGATAATGTAAAAAGTGACATTTTGCGATGTGTAGAAGACAAAAACAATTGCAGGAAAACAAAATTTGGTAGTCAAGTTATCAATACGATGTTAGCGTTACCAATGGATGTTTTTGCTTTGAATTATAGATACAACCTTACGTCTTAATCTGAAAAGCTATTAATGCATTGTATTATAAATTCAAAAATACTTATCGCTTACATAACAATACAAATCTACAACAATAAACATTAAGTTAATGCATAGGCATTTTCGTCTGTCTAAAACGTATCACGAATGGAAAAGTTTAAAAAGTTATATCATTGAGAATAATATTCAAAATGATTATTATTTCAAGATGTCTCTTAGCCCGTTTGGGACCACGGGCGTCTATGTGCCTCTTCAATAGGGGTACACAATAATTTGTTTTGGCACCAGTAATAATGAAGAAATACACTAGTGACCAAAATTAAAGTCACAAACACAAAATCTGCAATAACTGGGAAATGAAATTGGGTATTTCAACGAAATTTCGTACATAGAAGTATCACTATGGAAATGTATATCGCAAAACAAAAACAGCGCAAAGAGGCGAGTTGTTATTTAAATTACAGATTATACGAAAAATGGCAAAACCTTGATGCTATGGCGACTGTATATTTCAGTCGCTATTTACCTAGCAGACATACATGCCTGCGAATTGATGTGAATTTATGTCTTCGTAGATTACTGTAAAAATTAATAGACTCACTATAAAACAACAACATATATTGAAACTTGAAGATTACAACGTGAACCTAGCGGCTACACACAACTGACTGAAGGTACGGTTACAGGAAAACGCAGGAGATCATCTCTATGACAAGTTGAGTTGATACACTGCTACTACAAGACAAAAAGTCAGTTAAACTGGCAGTTAAAAAGTTTGCATCTAGGTTACAGTTCAAAGGAAAATTCTTGTATGTACACAGTTGCACAGTCATAGTTAATCCGCTACAGTATTCCCACCACCCAAGTACCACAGGTACTGACAACATCACAGATAGCGAGGGTTAAACCTCAGAGTTCTTCCCGAACGGGTAGTTTTGGTGGTAGGCAATGATGGTGCAACCTCTGTAGATTCGGGATTACTAGACCGGGTTGGCAGGTTTTTTGAAATGGCAGCTGGAACCTTAGATGTTGTGTCCTCCTGAATAAAGGAGGCAGGTTTGAGACGGTCAATACTTATTACCGCTTCTTTCCCTTTTATGAGCACAGTAAAACACTTAGCACTGCGTTTGATAATGAGAAAGGGACCATTATATGGCTGTGCCAATGGTGCTTTTACGGTGTCATTGCGTACAAAGACATGTGTGCATGTCTCCAGTGAAGGATGCACAAAGGAAGTTTTCCTGTTATGAGCTGATGTTGGGACCGGAGTTAGCTGGCGCATAGTGTCACACAGGTGCTGGAAGAAAGTTGCAGGGTCCGTGGGAGAGAGTTCTGTGGGATTGGAAGGTTGCACAAATTCAGCGGGTAAAGAAAGTGTTGTGCCATACAGCATTTCGGCGCACCTCGTACCCTTGATGTCTTTGAATGAGGGGCGAATGACCAGGAGTACAATGGGCAAGGACTCTCTCCATCGTGCGTGGTTATGGCATTTATAACTTGCTTCAGAGTACGGTGGAAACGTTCCACAAGGCTAGCTGGGTGATATGGCGATGTCCTGATGAGGTGAATGTCTAAAATCTTTCTTAAGGAAGAAGCAGGAGGGACTCAAATTGGCGTCCCTGGTCAGTGGTCAAAATTTTCGGAACACCAAACCTTGCAATCCAGTTTTTGACGAATGTTTTGGCAATGGTGTTGGCAGTAATGTCCTGTACTGGAATTGCTTCTGGCCAGCGAGAAAAACGGTCTACAAATGTAACCAGATAAGTATATCCATCTGATGGAGGTAACGGTCCAACTATATCAAGATGGACATGTTCAAATCCTTGAGAGGGTACACCGAACTGCTGCAGAGGACTGTGAGTGTGTCGAAAGACTTTGGATCGTTGACAACTAATGCAAGAACGGCCCCATTCAGCAAAGTCTTTGAGCATTTAAGGCCAGACGAATCTGCTTTGAATCAGCTTTTTAGTATCTCGGATACCAGGATGAGAAAGGTTGTGCAGTGAATTAAATACCAGGAGTCGAAAGTCAGCGGGAACATAAGGCCTAACAGTATCGGTACTGGTATCACAAATAATGTCTGTTGCTAAATTCATCCGCAGAGTCTTTAAGTTTAAAGATGACGATTTGTCAGATAACAGATTCTGGAGTTCGACATCGTTGGTTTGTGCTCGAGCCATATCATCAAGGTTAAGTCCTGGAATGTGGATGTCATTGAGACGGAAGAGTGCATTAGCAACGGCATTGTCTTTGCCAGATATATGTCTGATATCAGTGCTGAATTGTGAGATACAGTCGAGATGTCGAAGTTGCCTTGGGGAACAAGAATCTGAGATATTTGAAAAGCAAAAGTTAAGGGGCGGTGGTCAGAAAAAAGGATAAAGGTTTGACCTTCCAAACTATGACAAAAATGTTTAACTGAGGAGTATATTGCCAGTAGTTCCTTATCATAAGTACTATAATTTTTTTCAGGAGAAGACAGTTTTCGAGAAAAAAATGCGAGCGGTTTATAACAATCGGTAGTGATTGTATGTAATGCAGCTCCGATGGTTATGTCAGAAGCATCAACCATTAAGGCCAGATGTTGGTTGGCTGCTTGAAAATTGAGAGTTGCTGCATTTGAGAGATCGATTTTACACTTTTCAAAGGAAGCAAGAGCAAGATCGTTCAATGGAATTTGACGATGATCTTTCTTCTTAGAATCTTTCAAAAACTCATGGAAGGGGGCCTGTGTGGTTGCAAGACATTTAATATTCCGAGGAAGCGTTTGAGTTCAGCTACAGTTTTGGGTTTGGAGAACTCTGCAATGGTTTGCACTTTTTTTGTAAGGGGTTTTACACCTGCAGGAGTTATAAGGCATCCAAGGAAAGCAACAGATTATTCTCCAAGCACACACTTAGTGTGGTTGAGTTTCAAACCATGCTGAGCCAAGCGGCTAAAGACCAGCTGAAGGTGCTGCTTGTGCTCTTCAGCGCTGGTAGAGGCACGTCATCAAAATATGGCACACTAAAATACGGGCCAGATAAGACTTGATGGATATAGCACTGGAATGTTTGACCTGCATTACGTAAGCCAAATGGCATAAAGACATAATCAAAAAGGCCAAACGGGATCGTCACCGCAGTTTTTGGAATATCCCGTGAGTTAACTGGTATCTAATGGTAAGCCCTTGTTAGATAAATGACAGAAAATATTTTTTTTAAAACAAATCTGAGTACAGTCCTGTATGTGAGGAACAGTGTATCTATCAGGAGTTGTGATCGCATTCAGGCGACGATAGTCACCACAAGATGCCAATCACCATTTGTTTTTTTTGACCATATGGAGAGGGCTAGCCCATGGACTTTTTGAAGGTCGAATAATCCCTTGCGAAATTAAAAAAGCCAATTCTTGGCGTGCAGCATGAAGCAATTCTGGGGATAAAAGCCGGGGCTTGGAAAACACAGGAGGGCCACTAGTCTCGATGTGATGGTGAATATGGGATAATTCTGAGCGATTGATTGGTTGAGAAGGATTAGTAAGTTCCGGAAACTCACCGAGAATTTTATCGAATTCAGAGTTACCAAGAAGTAAATATATGCCAGTCGAAATGTTACAGATGGCAGGCGGTTTTCCTTTAGATGAAAGTTTAGTTTTGTTGTCGATGAGGGAATTGTTTTTAACGTGAATGAGGAGATCAAAGTATTTCAGAAAATCGACACCGATAATTGGTTGAGAGACATCAGCAAACACAAAAGACCAGGTAAACTCGCGACGCAAGTTAAGGTCAATTTTAAGAGTTTTGGTTCCAAAAGTGGGTATTTTTGTTCCGTTTGCAGCGAAAAGAACTAGGTCATGTCTAATAGTAGCGTTTTGAAATTGTGATTTAGGCAGAACAGAAATATAGGCACCAGTGTCGATTAAAAAATTAAAATTGGATGAAGGATCGGCCAAAACAATACGATTTATGTGGCGACTGTGGGCATGACCAGTAGACAATCGCCTCTCTAGTTTCCCGCTGATCCAAAAGAGCAGCGAGGTTTACAATTTCGGGCATGCGCACCAAAATTAATAGGGTAAAAAGATAAGTTGTTAGTTGGCTCTTTATAATTACGTTCTCGGCCGCGAGAACGGCTATGTGATCTGCCAGTTTGATTGTTTGGTGAATGCTGAAAAGGATGTCGATGGACTAATTAGGATAGTTCATTCACTTGTTGGGTAAGTTGTGCTAATTGTGGTTCGAGAGGGTTAGGGGGGTAGATGTGGGGGCATTTTTTCCAGTATGGCTGTGGCTGGCTAGGTCATGAATTTTGTCTGCCACAGTAGCTAATTTACTCATATCTTCATTTAATGTAGCAGGAACACTTTAAGTAGTTGTAGGCAGTTGGGCAAGCCAAAGGGACTTAAGCAAAGGCTCACCAACCGAATTGCCAGCCAACGAACGCATCCGTGTGAGGAGTTGTGAAGGGCGCTGATCACCTAATTCGAGTCCCTGTAAAAGCGTTTTGATTTTTGAAGTTATCGCTTTCTGTATGAGCAGCAATAAGTTTGTTTTAAGGGTGTCATGTTGATCACTGTTTGGGGGATTCATTACCAGATCACTGACCGTATTAAGAATGTCGGACTCTATGGCTGCAACTACATGATTAAATTTAGTGGCGTCAACAGTAATGTTGGCAATCGAAAATTGTGCTTCTAATTGTCTAAACCATAAGGAGGGATTATTTTTGCAGAAGGGTGGTGGTTTGATAGATACCCTAGAAATTTGCATATCGCCAGGATTGGGTGGAGGCATGGCAGCTATAAAATTCAGTGCAAGTAATTAAAAAAATCTGTGTGAAAAAATTTAAAGTATTCAGATCAAAAATAAATATGCACAAAAATACGAATGATATATATATATATAGAAGATAATAGCGAGAAATCGATACGAGACAATTGACTCGATGTGAACGACTCACTAAAAAATTGAATCGAGTAACTGAATAATGAAAACGGGTAGAATAAATATCAAATACGGTACGTTGGAGTGCAAATATAAATACAGACGGTACATATACAAAAAACACAAAAAGGTTGACGAACTACAATATGTTACACTCAGAAAAATATGGTTATGCACGAAGAATCCGAAATTGCATTGTGAATACGTAGCGATATTACGCTACGAAATACGAGAGATTTGATTTAAAAAAAAACATTTACGATATTTCGGAACTACCGGCAATACATTAGAGAAGGAAAGAAAATACTTTTTTTATAACTTACCGAAAAAGAAAACCCACGTGGAAGTCACAACTTCGACATAACGAGTACGCTATCTTTTGAAATAGCAACGTTCAAAGTTGACATATTACGAGCGTAGTAAGCGGCCATCACCATAAACCGGAAACTGTGACGATATATTTTCACTGAGCATGAAACAAGCGAGTAGCACATGGGAGGTACGTGTTCATATCACAATAAGTAGGTCACCAGTTATAGCGACTGTATGTTTCATTCGCTATTTACCTAGCAGACATCCATGCCTGCGAATTGATGTGATTTTATAACTGCGTAGATTGCGGTAAAAATTAATAGACTCACTATAAAACAAACAACATATATTGAGACTTGAAGATTACAACGTGAACATAGCGGATACACACAACTGACTGAGGGTACGGTTACAGGAGATCGCAGGAGATCATCTATATGACAAGTTGAATTGATACACTGCTACTACAAGACAAAAAGTCAGTTAAACTGGCAGTTAAAAAAGTTTGCATCTAGGTTACAGTTCAAGTGTAAATTATTGTGTGTACACAGTTGCACAGTCATAGTTAGCCCGCTACAATACATTAAGTCTCTGGAACGGTCCTTCAAATACGGAAAGTGATCACCGTGTAATTTTATGCAAGCCGCACAATGAAACGTCGTATTTTTAAAGAGAGAGGTCGTAAAAAATTTTCGGCAATAAATCCCGTTTTTCTAAAATGCGGATTTGAACTTCTGGAGGATCCTTGGAGGGAGGGAGGTAACGTCATGCAATGAATCTTTTTGGACCATTCCAACCAAGATCTATAGGACTGAGGTCCAAAGCCCTTTCCCGACCTAACAATAGGGCAAATATTCTCTCCTTCTAGAAAATTATCAACAATTTGAGCTATGAATAGCCTTGCATTATCGTGCATATCTAGGAATTCCGGAACTACAGTACTTGGAATAAGCTTACGTGAGCTTAAAAGACCTCACTCCTACAGAGCCATGCGTTGACACTACCCGTATCAATGACGTACAGAGGTGTACGACTGCCGAACATCATGTCGCTCCAGACAAGGATTCCTCTGCCTGCAAAATGGTCGTTTTCCCTTAAGCTAGTAGGATAATAATGTGCTATAAGTTCCCTCGAGATAAAGACTAGTCGAGAACGATTTTGTGTGCAGAATGGGAGAAATAATTGAAAAGAACACTCCCCCATTCTTAGTGTGTCTAAAAATTGAATGCGACTCCACAAAAAATGGGCTTTCTACTACGATAAATTAAGAAGTAAACTTCCCACTTTAAGCCAGTATAAAGTCTGTTGGGTATCAGTATACAATTCTGATGGAAAATCTTGTTTCAAAGAAAGCAGCAAGGTCACCAGAAAGACCTGTAGGCACCGTCTATCCATGCCTTCATGCAGTTAATGCTAAGTAAAGATCCTGCGCAGGTGTCATAATGCTTGTGCAGTCATGGCTAGATCATCGAATTATAGTACGAGTTAGTTAGTACTCAAGCCGTAAACTGCATACCAGTTTTGGTGCAACTTGTAACCATCAAGACACCTACGCTTGATACTATCCAACTTCAAGCCTTCCCTCGGACCTTCATCTCATTGAATCATTTAAACGATTATGAGAACTCTTCTGCACAGAAATTAGTCAATATTGGCTGTTTTAATTCAATAATTAGAAAACGAAGCCAAAAATATCACATGCTTAAACGGTCAAAATTAATGTTCCACTACAAAACATACGTTAAACACCATCTATTAAAAACTGGATGCTTACATTATGTTACCCATTTTCCAAAATATATATGGTACAAATGTAATCAAATTTAGTTGTAGATATTTTTCAGTACTCTTAAAAACGTGTTCATGACCTTCATTTTAGGCACCAGTACATTTGATTGATTTATTTAGGGCATTTTCACCATTAAATAAGTAAAAGTATATATTTTTAAACAAAATGGTTAAAACCGAATGCAACTGGTATGGGATGTAGTCTCACATAGGTTAATATATTTTCTGAGCTTAATGGAAAATCTTATTCACAAAGTAAAGTTTTATTTTTGTTACAAGCATATGCTAAATTCTGGAAAACATATAGATATAATCACAACATATTTTCAATGTATGAGTAATTTTTGTTAGCTGCCACATTCTTAAAATAATTTATCGGTGACTGAGCACTGTGTTTTTAGTTTTATAGAGTCACTGGGATTATGTAACCTGTTCAATTCCAATCAGACGTTAAGGATGCTTCATAACGCGAATTCATGTGTAAATTTTATCTTGAGTTTAAATTTACAATGGTTTTGTCAACGTCGTTCAAATTTAAAGTGTTTTAAGAGATCTCTTATTTCGCAGGGAAAATATTCGCAAGTTAGATTATTTACGTTTACGTATAAGTGTTATTATAAGCATTTTTCGGAAAACATGTATAAATACTTTTTTACACAAAAATGTTTTTTACATTTACTATGATGTTCTGCTTTCTACTTAAAAAATAAAATATAAATAAAAATAAATAAAAATGAATGTTCTTTTCAATACAAGAAAAAAATACTTTGGAAGAAAACTAATGTTTGATTAAAAAATCTCTAGTCAAAAGTTTGCTATTGAATTAAATTCCATTAAATTTCACATCTTTGTTAAGAGTTTCTTTTAAAATGTACTCAGACTATTAAAAATTTTTTTGTCTACATTTAAATTTAGGTTTTAATTGCGTTAAATTAATTTCGATAGGAACTTTTCAAATGGATTTTATTTTTCATTTATGTATTCTAGTATGAAGTGCAGAGTTTTTCCCTAATGTAGCAAAGACGTTCGAAATAAGAACTTTTTTTTTATTATTATAAGGCTTTTTTATTGGTAAAAAACATATATTTTAAATTTCATCCCATTTGATGTTCCTTTCCTCTTTTTTTAATAGTAGTATTACTAAAGTTCAATCAAATGGACCCTCTTTTTAATGTTTTTTAACCTTAGATTTGAAACAAAATATTAGCTAAACTAACATTGAAAAATTTCTTTTCTTACAATGCGCATATTTCCGTGTACCTAGTCTGTATATACATAATTTATTCACAAAGTAATTCAAGTTTAATACTCTATGTTTTTTATCTTATTAGTCGATTCTTTTCCATTCAGAATATTTTAAAAATTCACTCAAGAAATATGAATAAAGTTGATAAAAATTACTGAAATTGACTCAATCGACATATTGGATGATTTTATTGTTTAAGAGAAGGTTACCGTTCATGATAAAAATAAAATTTTTAAACAAATTTCGAATTCGTAGAGTCAAAAAAATTAACCCCAAGAACGGCTAGATGAGATTTGAAATGTTTAAGAAGCTACAATCAATAGAAATCTAGCGCAAAGCGGCTGAAAACAGATGCCTATGTTATCTGAGCCTATGTCATCCGAAGGGACATAGTCACATGTATTCTGATTTCTTTGCTTTTTGACTGTATATCCAGTAATTGCGAATTAACTGTAAGTTGTAAAATATAAGGATTAACTAAAAAATATGTATATTATTATTTTTTAACAAAACCTTAATTGGTTTGACATTTTCCAGCGCTGCGTGTAAAGTAGCGTTGAAATGGATAAACAAATCCAATTTTTTCCTTTTGAAAATAAAAGATTATTTATTTTGTACGGCTATAAACCTTTCACGGGTCAAATAATAATTATAGTAATACTATTTTTAAAACCACGTTGAAGTCAGAGAAAAAAGAATGAAATAATGAGATCTTTTTCAAAGCATTGCAATTTTATAAATTTTTCTTCAGTTTCGACAAAAATAGGTCCGTGACTCCTCAAATTCAATTGTTTTCTGAAATATTCTATTTTTTCATGGTTCACATTACTTTGATATGTTATTCACTACACAGCGCAAAGTGAAAAATTGACTTCTTTTTGTTTCATATTACTTTGAAAAGTTGTGCACTGTACGGTGCAGGGGAAAATATTTGATTCCTTCTTGTTTCAAGTTACTTTGAAAAATTGTGTACTACAGGGCGCAGGGTGATGCGCATTCAACATACCAATATGCAACTGCGAAAATCTCATTCAATTTAAAAAATTATTGTACAATAAAAATATTTTTATAGTAATAAATTTGAATAACAAGTGGGTAAATTCATTTTTGTGTTACGTTATTCTTTTTGTGATTAAAAAAAATGCCGAGGTTGACGTACTTCTCACAAGTGTGGATACGATACACTGTAATCTCCATTAAAATGATTAAATAGTCTTCAATTAAAAGTGAACATATTTTAATGATCATTGTTTTTTAAAAATATACTTTTGTAGTAATAACTATGACTAACGAGTGAGTAAATCCTTTTTTTGTGTTACATTTTTATTTCTATGATAACCCCCCCTCCTCCCCACCACCGGATTCGACATATTTTTTGTTGGGGTTTTTCGGAGTGCGGATTGAAATGTAACCTCCCACTACAATGATTAAATATTCTTCAATTAAAAGTGATTATAATACGTTTTTACATTAAATGTTACGTTAGCCTACTGGAATGTGAAAGTAATATCTTTAACACAGAGTCTATAACCTAACACCTATTACTCTGTTTTCTGGGGTATCTTAAGTAACTTCCACTACAAAACGTAAAAAGGTACATATTGTAGCCGTCCGGAGGAAAATAATTCCTGGTTTTTGTCCATATTTTTTCACTGATTATGCTCCTCAGACCCCATAACTACCTCCGTTGAATTGTTGATGTATTTAGCTATTTATCTATCAATCTAAATACGAAGTGTGGCTATTAAGTAACCAGACAATTACTGTAAAATATTTTATTTTAAATTTATTCCTATTTAGTTAATATCTCCTTTTACATACACCCATCTTTTATGCCTACAACGCTCCATGCAAACTTTCCAAAACCTTTGTTTGAAACAGTGCTGGTAGTCTTCTTCTGTGACCTCTTTCTCGGCGCTTGCCGTGTTTCCTTTCACAGCTTTAACAGTCTAAAATCTGATTCCTTTTAATGCAGATTTGACCTTCAGGAACAGATATAAGTCACATGGTTCGAGGTCAGGCGAATAAGGTGGGTGGTCCAAAACTGGGATATTATACTTGGCTAGAAATATCTTCACAGACAATGCAGTGTAAGATGGTACGTTGTCTTAATGACTTGTTCTTGTTCAATTCTGGGCGTTTTTTGTATCTTTTCACCGAGTTGAGCAGGAACCTCGAGGTAGTAATGTTGTTTAATAGTTTGACCTTTAGAAACGCATTTGAGGTACACAATCCCATGAATATCTAAATTTTTATCTGCTGTTGACGTAGAAGAGCGATCTGACGAACATTATCTTCAATGTTTTCCCGGTCATCTTGGAAAAGCTTAAACCACTCAAAAATACGCGCATGTGATAAATATTCATTGTCGTATACTTCTCTTAACAAATTATGCGTTTCAACAGCAGATTTTCCAAGTTTAAAAAGAAATGTCACATTAATCAGTTGCTCTTTTAAAACACTCAAAATTTTTCCGGTAAAAGACTAAAACATTGCTTAGAACAAATGAAAGTCACGGTCCGACTAATTGGAATAAAGACAACTTAGAGGAAATCTTTACAGGCGGCTTTGCGTTACACAGCTATTGTTCGCACGAATTTGGCGAAGTTCTTCTGTAGGAACATTAGTCTAGTTATTAGATAACCACACCTTATATATATCTAATTTTTGTCAAGCTGTAACACTTGAAGCGATTTGAATTCAACCGAAAATGCGTATAGAACTTAATATCATCTCGACCAAGTTCATTGGCCAGCTTCATCAGCCATCTTGTTTCGAAGTGGTGATGGAGGCATGTATATCTATGCAGATATAAAGTTCCCTTTAAAAAGTTCAATTAATTTTTGCTTGTTTTTTTGTTTACAGTATTGCAGGGTTTCATTCAAATTTAACTCAACTTTCAGAAAACTTGACAAAGTACAGTACGTAGAAACAGTGTACTTATCTCGAAAATATGCGTCCTATTCTTTAAAAAATAAACAGAAGTGTTATAGAATATCCACATTGTCATGTTCTGCAACGACATATCATTTCATGCATTTTATTTTACAAGGTGTTCACAAGTATTATTTTTTCCCTTCAATTTGTTGTGTGTCCCCAAATTTCATACTTGATCAGATCGACGTGTAAATATGCGAGGCGAAAAATGCTCTTTATATTCCCAAAATTCTAAACATTTTTCTTTAGATAATAGAAAATCGTCTAAAATTAAAGTGATAGGTGAATTTTGACTGTATATTGGATATATCAAAGTTTGAACAGAGGGTAATTCGGGAGTCAAGATCGATGAAAATATACCAATATTTTTCGAAATTCTGAAATATCAGATTTTTGTAGACGCAAATATGTCGCCGTAAATGACACCAACTTGCACGTCTGACAAAGGTTTTCAAATTATCATACAAATAAAATATTGACGAAAAGTGCTAAACTTCTATAATCGAGTTTCATGCATTTTAGCTAGTACGTTTGAGTAAAATTTGTTGGGTTCTTAAAAACATGAAATAGGAAACCTACCGTTTCCTGGCGGCACAGGCTGGTACGGCTTTTTATTTTGCTTTCTATGGTTAAATTAACTCACATAGGTAATGAAAGCTTCTTTGTTGTGATTTTAATAATCATGTAAAGGTATTCATATGATAACAGACCGAAGTTACCAGAAAATATTCTTATTCTTATGGAATGCGTATATAACTGAGTATCACTGAATATTAGGCACGCGTTGTCTATTTTTAAGATATTATTATTTTTTTTTTAAATTAGACTTAATACATTTATTTTTAGTTTGTAAAAATACTTTACATTGTTTCAAGCTGCAATTTTTATACAATAACTGTTAAGAACAACATGACAAATATTATGGAGTCCGAAATATTAGGAATATAGAACTTCAATTTTATTGTTATTTTTTTATAGAATAAAACATTTTATTCAAAGTTTCAAATCATTGGTTGTGAATTATTTTATAATTCAAAAAATCTCGGTTAACAACTAGACAGCATCTGTTTTACGATTAAACATGCTGTGAAGTTTACTAAAAGTGTCTTTCACGTATTTCTTTTAAATGCTTTTCTTTAACATGGAAAAATGTTTTGTAAAATAACATATTTTTAATGTGTTAAAAGAATACTAAACAATATAGTTGAGCTTAGGTATTATGGTATGTGCTTATGCCACTGTTGAAATCAATTAGATGGTACAAAGTGGGAAGTTGTGAAACTAAAATACAATAAATATACATTTAAAACAAGGAGCCGGTCAAAATAACAATGGAGATCCTATTTCGTAAAGAAGGCCATTTTCACGAAGGAATGAAATATTGACCATTCTGTCACAGAATAAATAAATCGCGAATAGAGTGAATGATTTATTTCAATTAATGACGTATTTGAATGCATTATTTGACAGTGCTAATCTCACGTTAAATTATCCTGAAAGTTTCTAAATTTTAAGATTTGATAAAGGTTATATGAATGTTTTGTAAAAAGCATGTTGATGAAATATAAATGTGACATTGTTTAATTCGTGTATAAAATATTTGTTTTAAATACTACAAATCTAATGAGAAGAAGAAAATGCGACACGAATAAAAAGCAAGATCAATGATTTAAATTTTCCATAGACTCTGATATATATGACATAATAATTGACCGGCGATGGCCTGAAAATTGAGATAATTGAAACAGAATTGTAGAAGTAGTTCAGCTACTTATAAATTCTGACTAAAGAAAAAATAATGCTTAACATAAAATATACATATTTTTTTTTCGCGCTCCTCTGGCTATTAATGAAATAATTATCTGTCAATTTTATCTTATAAGAAATCTTATTTTACAAGAAATCTTATTTTAAAGTATTTTGCTGCATTTATTAATACTATGTAAGAAAATTTATATTAATTTTCTACTCAAAATATATTTTTTAAATTTTTATTAAAAAATAGTTCTGATTGTTACGGAAAACTTGTTTATTCTTGCTCACAAGTTCTATAGAAAAAAAATATGCATTATCACACAGATTTTGGTAAAATCTAACCATTGTGTAACACATAATAAAAATTTTGGCTTTCTGAAAGTAATTTTCTATTTTAAAAATTTTCTATACCATCTATAAATTTAAATTTCAACATTTAATTGTCTATACTCTAGTTTTATTATTTATTTTTTAGCTTTTAGTGAAAGTGTTTTACTTGCCCTTTTTTTATTAAGATATTTCATAATATATTTTATTAAAATTACATAATATATGGAAGTACGTATGTTAATTTGGCTTTTAGTACAAAATTAAAAAATTAATTTATGAATAAAATGTTCTGTTAGGTTTCTTGTTAACCTTATATCAGAAGAGTATGTAACAGTTAACTACATTCTTAGGTTGATAAAATGAGGTTAAATTTTAAAAGTATCATCCAGAAATTTAAATATAAGCAGTTTTATGTGAATAGAGCTCTTAAATGTAAACAGCAAAAGGAATAATATTATTTGTAACAAATACTGAAAGCGCTTACAAAAATGCTCACTTTATATACAACTGCGTACCAAATATAAAGGAGATTTTTCTCCTATACAGGTATATTTCATATTTATTGTCATTACAATTATGATAAGTCGTTTACTGTTTAAAATTTGTTTTATATCTTTATATTCTTCATACGTTCATTTAATTGTTCTCCATTATTGTGAACGAAAAGAAAGTAACCAGCACGGTTGCAGAAAGTAAAATTCGAAAACATTCAACATATGAAAATGCCAAACCTATTAAAACTAGCATAGAATAAATGTACAATAATTGTTCATTATCGAGGTATGTAATTGCAACGAAATTTTTAGAAATGGTCGTGATGAAGGTTAATAAAAGCGATACATTATGAAACCGCACGAAAAGGGAAACCGCACCACTTAGGCAAAAACAAGCTATGTTCGGAATTTCTTTAGACTTACGGTTATTTCATACCCCAGTTTCGTCCATGAACAAGGTATATCTTAAACATTATATTAATGTTAATTTTCAAATGATTTAAAAATGATTAAATGCGTGCGTCGGTCATAAAATATTCCTTTCCCGATCCGAACGTTTATTCTCTTCGGAAAGATGCAATTACATACCCAACAGGTGTAAATAAAAAACAATTCGCTGTAAATAACTACGTCACTTTTCTTAGAGTCTGTAATTAAAATCTTTCATTTGCATGCTCTTTTGGAACTTTTGTGTAATATCATTCATAAAACTTCCAGTTCTTTGTTATTATCCAACGACAAAAATTGAAATATGTTACATAAAGTGCGTACATGTTAAATAATGCTGTCTGAAAAAATAGAATTGGAATAGTTTTTGTAATTACTCTATCAAAAATAATGTACTGAAAACAAAAAGGGCTTTTTATTGTATTTACCAACGTACATAAGCACAAAAATTAACTTTATTATAAATTAAGTCTCTTGTGACATCTTCCGTAATATTAATTATGACAATAATTATTATTTCTAGCTATTATTTCTCCTACTTAATTTATTTTCGTGAAGGAATTCGAATTTAGTTTTTATGATTTTTCCAATTAGTGAATGCACATGATTTATTTTTGCTTTTTGTTTATTTTTTTATTCATTCATTTTAAATTAGAAATTGATATTTTTCTTTTAAATATACTAGATGATTCAAAATAGAATGACATTATTCTTTTAAGCCACTAACAGTAGAAACACATTTTCAATGACGAAAAGTATACAAATTAAATGACTTTTAGATGTAACATTTACTGTAACACGTACTGAAACATGAAATTTAATTTTTATACATAACCCCCTCCCCAATTTACTATACCATTGATTTTTTAAAAAAAATTGTTTATCTGCGATTTAAAAAAAAATAATTATTCAAACATTCCATTTTCTTTTATAAAAACATATCGAGTCTTTGAATTCCTTAAACATCTCGATATTTCTGGCCGTAAACAAGTTTTTGATCATTTTTACAAAATTAACAATGATAATGCTAGATTTGAAATCGTTGCTAAAAAACTTAATATAGTAAAATGTACTTATATTCATAAAATAACCTTAATTAAAATAAATTTTCAATATTTTTAATTCGGGAGTAAAAAATCGGGAGTAACTGCATTCACCGTTCTAAACACTTTACAGAATATGTTCAAATAAATAGTAATAATAACTGAAAAAAATTAGATTTTAATTCTACAAAAGTGAAATGTGTCCAGTGCTGAAAAATGACATCATACTCTAAAGACACCGTACACTTTTATTCAGAATGCACAAATATATTTGCAAAATTATGTCGTAATTTTGAATGATACTTCAATCTCCACTCAAAAAAAAAAAAAAAAAAAAAAAAAAAAATCAAAAAATTAAATTCAGTTTATATAGTCATGCTAATGTGAGTTTTAAATTGTTTCAAATATAGATATTTTTCATCCTGATTCTTCATCAAAAGACAGTACTTTAATTTCCGCACGCTTTTATTTTGATTAATGAAACTCACTGTAACCTTTTATTGTTGGTTTTTAAGGATAAAAGTGTTTTACCATATAAGTTCATATGTTGTTGAAACATGTTTGTTTCATGAACTAAGCATGCGTGAGAAATAAAAATATTTCATTGAATAATTGATATAAATAGAAAAAATATCTCTATTTGCTAATCGAAAAATGGTTGGAAAATGTTTGAAAATTGCTTTAATGATTTTGAAACCTTTTGTCTGATTTGTCTGATAAAGAATACAGTTTTTCCGTCAGTAACCTATATCACATTCTCCAAATGGGAGATGAATCTTATTTTGGGTGCTATCGTGTACCTTTTCATACGCACATACACATACATTATCGCAAAACATCGAAAATGAGTTGTATGAGCCTAAAAACATGAGGAAATTCCAGTGTACATTCAAAATCGTTTTGCAATTGTGAAGCGGAATTCGGGAAACATATACCAAAAACTGCATAATCTTCCTTTTTCATGATTAGAATAAACTCATTATACTACTATACGCAGGATCGGCGCCAGTGCTTGCCCGACGGGGGGGAGGGGGGGGGCACAGTATCCCCGACAGGGGGCCGAATTAATAATATATATTAGAGGTCTCCACGAGCCCGAGCTCGGTAAAAGTTTCTTTCATTAAACTCGTGTCGGCCTTAATTTTATCTGAAAACTCGCTACGGGCTCGGGCTAAATTTTAACTTTTGAAAAGTTGGTCCGGGCCTGAACTTCATTCTTCCCTGCACACGTCAGGATCTTACATTTTTTCTGTAGATTCGGGCCGGACCGGGACTGTATTTATACTTCAGATTTTTTTTTTTCCTGCGGTAATGTCGTGGAACTTTACTCTTTTATTAGTGGATAACAATAAAACATTTTTTTTTTCGTGTTTTAAATAACAGGCAGAATATGTTGGTTAATCAGGTGAAAAACATAAAATTTTCGCGTCCGGATTTGGTATATCCCGACACAAGCAGATCTCTTCCACACTGCTATTTAAATTAGAGATGAATTGCAGAGGGCCAAACAATTTTTATTCGAAACATAAATTTCGAAACTTGCCAAAGAATATTGTACCGTATTTTATGGAAGAAACGCCGCACCCGTCGTAAACACCGCACTCCTCAGTTTGGCAGGAATAAGCTTAAAAATATCGTAATCGCCGCACCCGTTGTAAACGCCGCATCCATCGGAGCGCCACTTTTGTCGATAACGTCACATTGACCTAACTTTAATCAAAGTTTTCTGAGCAGTGTAGGATGCCTCGTTTTTAATATCTTAAGGTGCCTGAAGTTTTATTTAAAATATTTATATCCGATTTTAAATATTTTTATGAATTTTTAAATTAAGGAAACTCCGTTGGTATTTAAAAAAATCATAAACGCCGCACTTGAAAAAAAAAAAAAACTTTTAAACTCGTAAACGCCGCGGCGTTTCTTCCATAACATACGGTAAATAAATAAAGTGAAAAAAAAAAAAAAAGCTCTTAAGGTTATTTTTGAAAAATCTCACTAGTCACCTAATATCTATAGGCTAAAAATTCTGCTTCGTACCCTAAACCTCCCAATAAGAGGTCATTAAATTTTACAGATTTTACTTGCACTTATATGGCACATAAACAGCAGTGTGTGAGCGACAATGTATGGAACAGTTCTCCGGTTATCAGTCGAACCACTACGGACCAACCCGCCCCTTAAGAAAATGCAAAGGCAACAAGAGTCCCGCATCAGCTAAACCAGTTTTTTTCGAAACGCGATTCGTGTTCAGGCCAGGTTGATCATGTATTTTAATGTCGAAGGTAACTGAAAATAATCAGTTGACATATTCCAATCGAAAACGCATGAGGAGACCAAAAATTATTTTAATTAAAAATTATTTAAAATTGTTAGTGGAAATGTCATCGTGAAAACTAGCAGTTAGACGTTACACCTAATTAAGAAGACAAATACAATTTGCAGCCCTGAAAATTTTATTTAAAACCAAGCTGCAACCTGAACTGAACCCAACTAAAAATATTCCGTCTACTGTGAACCCGAAATACTTAATTCCAATCCCAACCTGAAACACGGAACAAGAGAAAACTTATCCAAAATATAATGTAATTATAGAAAAATAGTCTGTAATCATATCTCCAATATTAATGTTATCTTTTATATAGAAAAATAAGCATGTAAGGAGTCATTCATATTCAAATATGTAGTTTTTCATCTGAAATAGATTCCTGCAGTGTTGGGTTATACCCGACCCAAACATTCAACTTAAAGTCAATCCGAAACCTACCAAAAAATTTCCGTTGACCCAAAATCCGGCCTGAACCCGACAACAATTTTTCCATTGACTCTAAACCGAAACATTTTAACCCGAACCCGACTCGACACAAAAAAGATCTATAATTTAATACAGTTATGAAAAAAATAGTCTGCAATCATATCTCTAATATCAATTCTGTCTTTTATGTAGAAAATAAACATGTAAAACGACTCATTCGTATTTAATAATGCAATTTTTCATCTAAAAAAATAGTTTAGACCAACTATCTTTTTGTAAAATTGAGCTAACTCGAACTTGGCTCGTAAGTTGTGTTGTCAGATCTATATATCGCAAAAAGCGGGACATAGAAAAAAAAAAGCGGGGCAGGCACTTGAAAATTGGGACATCCTAAGCACTACAATAAAACCTGTTAAAACGGAACCAGTGTAACGGAATATCGCTTTAAACTAAAACATTTCGCAATATCGGCTAAAATAGTACTATACAATTATATTCTTCGTATTGAATGTATGTGAATTATACTTTATCCATAAAGGAACGGTGTGAAATTAATGATTCAAACTAGAGTTTTTTAAATAATTAACAGTAATTTTATGACAAAACTGCTCACTTTATAAATACCGTGTTTTATTTTTTTTTCCATTATTCTTCATTTCAGTCATTTTTGAAAAAGCGCAATTACTATTACGTACACTTTCAAAAAAACATTTCGTCAAACGTGAAAAGCAAGGCAGCAAGTTGCCGGAACGCACCTGTGGTTGGAATAGATTTTTCTATTGTTTGAAGAAATTTCCGTCTTTTGATTGGAGAACTAAAAAAAAAAAAATGAGCTTCGGTTCGCGAACATTTCGTGAAAGAGACATACATAAAAAATCAGTTTCTAATACAAAAAAAGTAACATGTAGCACAGTTACGGGAGTACCCCTGTGATGTGACGAAAATGCAACTTCAAGTAATATTTCGTTAGATTAATGAATTTTCTGTATTTTTATTTTTTGTTTTTTATTTTATTTTATTTTATTTTTATTTATTTATTTATTTATTTATTTATTTATTTATTTATTTTTTTTTTTTTTTTGGGGGGGGGGGGGGTATGGGCAAATCAAAACAGCAGTTTTCGTGTTTTAATAAAAACATAAAAAGCAGCTGAAGAAAAACCTTCAGCTCACATATTTTTTGTAGAGTAGGTATATTGATCGAAACCAGGCAGCGTGATCCTGTAACTTCTGATAAGATACAGAATTTAAATTTGAGACTAAAACTGAAATACAAAATTCTCAAAAATATAAGTTAAAGGGAAACTTGTAAGGCCTTACTTTTTCTGAAGGATCGGACTGGGCCGGGACTGACTTATTTTTCCCCTGCCGAGACGGGACAGGTTTCATTCTTCCTAAGTTTTCAAAAGTCGATATTTTCAGTCCCGGTCTCGATCCAGCCCATATGAAAATCATTGCCTCGGCATGGCCTAGTCCGCGCAAAAATCAGTAAAATTTGGCCCGGTCCAAAAATTTTTGCAAAAAGTGTATATATTTTTAAATCGACATTATTCTACAATTAAACATAAAAATTTATTATTTTTAAAGAATAGTAGATTTATAGGTAATAATATTAAAATACAGAAAACGTGTGAAAAAGAATCGTCCTATGACGGAATCCTGTCTTATATAGAAAAAATTATTGATCCATGCAAAATGAATATACTAATACGTGAGAAAAGAAAATATGATACATTTATACCTGCTACGAAAGGAACTTGTTTATAACACATTTTTTTCTTTCCTATGCGATTCCATCTTAGAAGATTTTACTGTATAGCATTTTTCAGATTTTTAAGTCTCCAATACATAGTATATTGATTAACGATATTACTTATAGCTAATATATTTACATATAAATAGAGATTAATTAAAAAACGTATTTCGCAACCTAGGATGCTTCTTTAAAAATGAAGATTATAAACATGAAAAATAAAGCTAAAATAAGTATTTTTGGTCAGAACTCCTCCTTTTAACCAAATCGACGTAAACATCTACGTTTTGTAGAAATTCCGTCGGGCTGAGTCGGAGTCTGGCAAGATTTTAACTTTTTTTCCGAGCCGGGCCATTGATTTTTTTGTACGGGCCGGGCCGAGCTCGGGCCAAAATTTTAACTTTTAGGCTGGGTCGAAATTTATGAAATTTTGGCGCCGCCATTGACTATACGTGTTTGAAAAATAAGACATAAAGGATAATATATGATTTATTTTATAAAGTAACATTGAAAATGTATATTTAGAAACTGAAATGTTATTTATGCACAAGCTTGGGCGGTATTCTCAATAATGTCCATGGACATTATGAGAAAGCATGTTCAAAACGGGAGTTTTATTCTCAGCAATTACATTCCTAAAATAATATGTCTAAAACAGAATAATCAGCTTCTGGTCGTTACTGGGCGTGTGAAATATGTTAAGATCCAATCAGATGTAAAAAAAAATTAAAACCGATCTCCTGTGTAAACATTATCACAGTGAATATTGCTTCATTACAGAAGGGTTTTACAGAAATATTCCTTATAGAAGAAATTATGTAGATTCTCAACTTCCATGAGAGAAAATATGCTGGATAAGGAATTTTCTTTTATTTGTAAAACGTCAATTTCTAAAACAAAACTTTCCAGTTATTGACCATTTTTGTCCCAAATTATGCATACATGGAAATTTCATATTCTAAGGAATTTTTTGAGAATTTTTGAAATTTCATTAGAAGATTTACAGAATCATTTAACAGATTTTAGAAAGATTTTGCTAATGATTTTAAAGAGATTTTGTCTAATATTTTTAACACCACCAAAAATGTTTTATTTAAAATGTATTGTTTTGTATTTTGTACAATAAAGAAATAATCAAATATAAACAAGATCAAGTAAAGTATCTATAACTCATTCTAAACTGTATTAATACTAATTGATGTATTAAAGGAATTTTATACCAAGTTATTTTAATGGCAGTTTAAAGTACCGTCGAGTAGTCTGCACGGGCCCGGGCTTAGCCCGAGGCCCGTACCCGGCCCGGCAAAAAAATTAATCGGGCCTATCGGCCCGATATGAGAATTTAAGCGAAGCAGATTAAATACGAGCCGTTTTCAATGAGTATGATTTTCTCGAGAAGTATAAATGTGTGTCACGATCCGATACGAGTTTAACAATATCAATACAGAAATGTAACATGTCCATCGTAGAGATCGGCATCCTACAGTTACAAAATGTCTGATTCCGAGTTTAATTTTTTTTCAGCAGACTCGTGCTGGGACGGAACTGGTCTTAATCGATCTCAGGATGTGTAGAACAGTCATTGTGTTTTGTAGTATTAATAGTGATAATGAACTTCTCTTAACAGTATCTTTGGAAATATACCTTAAGGTGGTTCTCATATACACTGTTCAACAATGCGAAGCTTTCAGACACATTTTCTGACAAAATTTTTAACTATAAAGTCATAAAATTGACAGGCCTGCCTATTGAAGGCATTTGGAAACAAATAGCTTTTTCCATATTTGATAAATTACTTACAGAGATAACAGAGATTCCTGTCACGTGACTGTACTTTTTTCTCCTTTACTGTGCTATCGCTTCCGGAAATTCGATTCAAAACGCTAACTTTGACAGTATTTTGAGAAAGATATATTGCTTTTATCTATGAAAAAAACGACATTTACATAGCTTCTGAATAAGAATACCTGCCAATCTTACGCGTATCCGAAAAGAAAATAATTCATAAATGTGTCGGAATATAGCTCCTTTAGATTTGAGAAAAGCCATAAAAATGAGAGAAATATTTTCACAAATCTACTTTTTATTATACAGCTTCAAACGTTATCACGTTTTTAATCCTTTATTCTGAACTACTTTAATCTTTTAATGAATCCTTATTTCCATTTTGAAATGTCTGCAGCCACGATGACTAAAACACTGTAAGTAATCGTTAATGTTTACTATTGTGTGTTTTCTGTTTTGCGAACATCATAGTAATGTAAAATATACTGTAAAATGTTCCCATAAATATGTATGTAGTATTCATTGAAAGAATCTTAATTGTATGTTGAGAAAAAACGGATTTTCTTTTTTTTTTCTTTTATTATTATTATTATTATTATTATTATTATTATTTTTTGTAGAAATTGTGTCGGGCCGGGCCTGTTTTCACTGATTTTTGTACGGGCCGGGCCAGTCCAAGAACTGTAAAAATGCAAACGGGCCGGGCCGGGCCAAGATAGCTTTCGTTCGGGCCGGGCCGAGCCGGGCCTGGGCCTGGAAATTCCGGCCCGTGCAGACCTCTACCGTCGGGGTATAAAAGTTAATAAAAATGTAGAAATTTCTATCACAAACTTTTGCAGCACAACCTAAAAGAGTACATATTTATAACTGTTTCATAAATTTTAATAGATAGGGAATTTAATAATAGTAATAAAACAATACTACATTCTTTCGATAAAACAAGTTGCGTTTGGAGAGACATTCTTTTCTAAGATGCATAGAATTATTTGTATTCGATTAACATTAAACACTTAAAATAAAACACAGAAGATAAGTGGTGCGAAATATTTTTGCTGTATTCTTTCAAGAAAACACAAACCTGTACGTAAATAGCAAATTATACATTCTCTAAAATATTGTATTTTTACACACAAAAGAGAAGAACAAAAATTAAAAATACCTAATACGAAAAAAATTAATAAAATTTAAATAAGCATTTCTATTTAATTTTTTAATGCAACAATATTATGGTTTTAACATGTTTTTAAAGTTAACCCATTAACCGCTGGTGTTGCGTTCACGCAACAGTCAAAATAAATGCGTATAAAAAATTAGCTATCAAATGAATTTTATATTAATAGTAATTTTTGAGTAGGGTATATTATGGTTACTAATTCAATAGAAAAATATTTTCTTTCAACATATTTTTTCTATTTAATAACAAGTTCGAAACTTAAAGCATTTTTAAACGAAAACTTTCACGTTGTCTTTTTCACAGAAGAAATATAGTTAGACAAACGTAAGCTTTAGAGTAAATATATTTTTAGACAAGGTCAAAGTACATAAGAACATTCAACGAATCAGTTGCTTTCGTTTTAATGGGGGAGGAAGAGATAATAGGTGTTGCGTTTACGCAACGTCAGCGGAAAAGAGGTAGTTCCAGTACTCACTCGTATCGTTCGACTCTGTGGATTGTTTTCTTATTCCGTGCTCACAGAAATGCTTCAAATACATATCTTACGTTCTTCGAAGGTCTTCAAAGAATTTTTAATAAAGATTCATATAATTATGACGGGAACAAAACAAATATTATCGTTATTTTATCAGAAATAGCAGAAATTATTGATGAAGAAGGAAATAATGATAGATCAAAAAGTGATAATGATATTTTACCTTTCGATACTGCTGGCGAAATTGAAATGTGCGTGAAAAAGAAGTTTGTATCCTCTAAAAGTAGTGCAAATCACACATAGAAATAAAAAAAAACTGGAGATTTGGAGAGGATAAAGGTTGAAAAATTGATTATGACTCAGCCAAAATATGAAAAAAAAATAAAACCTTGACCAATGCGAGAAGGTATAAAGATTATGTTCGAAAATAAATACTCTCACTTACATTTCAGACATGAAGTTGCATTGTACCTTTTGCAAACACCCTTTGAAAGTAAAGAGTTAACCATAAACAAATCAGCCAAAAGAAGGCATAATAAGTTCTCCATGAAAAAGCCATTACACAGAGAAAGCGGAAATTTAACCCTTTCCAGGGCAATGCAATTAAATTTCTAAAATGTTGAAATGAATTAATGACACCGGTATTTACGAACAATTACATAATAAAGGACAATTACTTTACCACAATTCTGGTGCAATTGTGGCATTTGGGAATTAAAATTAATTGGCTTCATAAACATACTACTGCCCCTGAAAGGGTTAATTGCCAAGCCCGATGACAGCGGAAGACTGCATTGTAAACAATGCCATAGCCAGAATATTTATGGCTTCAGTACATTTGTGATGTTGATTTACATCATAAGTGTAGCGAATATTTTGATACTTGAAACTGTTTTCTGTATATGATCAGTAATTTAAAAAAATAAAAATAAATAAATTTTAATAATAAATTAATTACATTAGAGTGATTGATTGCTGTCTAAACTGTAACAAAAGTAAAAAAAAAATCTTACAGTGCCCATATATGCAAGAAAATCCTGCTGATGCTCAATTGAGCTCAATAAACATCAGTACTCTTATTCCGCTGACGTTGCGTGAACGCAACACTCCATTTTTCGTAAGCTAACACACATTTTGTTATTTCCACTATAAATTAATGTTATATATGTTCAAATGAATAACGAATATCATTTGTATAAAAAAAAATTAACTTATATTTTTGGTTTATTATTCAGTTATTATATAGTTTATATAATAAACTTTTTATAGTTTTTAGTTAGTTATAGTTTTGGCGGTTAATGGGTTAAAGTATATATAAAAAAAAATGTTTGCTTTCCCCTCCATGTGGGAAATAACTTTTTATATCAGAATATTGCCTTTCTTTCTTCCCATGTGTAAGATACATTTATCTAGCAATATATTGCGTTTGAAAAATACATTCATTGACTTTATTTTGAATTCACATTTTAAAGATAAATCGAATATCAAGAGAATCAAAAGAGAAGTTGGAAATATATTTCATGATGTTGGCAGTTGAATATCATCATAGAAGAATGTAGTGAATTTGAACAATGAATATATAAGGATTTATTCGCTTGCATGGGACAAAGTTATAGTTTAACGCTTGGTTATATATATTGATTTTTATATAAGTAACAGGGCTCGCAGAGTTCGTAAAATTTTATACTTTTCCTATCACTATTTAAAAATGTATACAGGGTGTCTAGAAGTAAAATACGCCTACTTTGACCTCCCTATATGTCGAACTATTCAGTGTAAAGGCTTCAAATATTATGTACTCACTATTCAAGGCATGGTGAAACAGATTAAGCGAAAACAAATAGTTCAAATAACACCGAGAGATGGCGCTGTCCAAATGATAAAATGCTGAAAAGACTCACCTCTACGCATTTTATTTAATAGTTCCAATGTTAACCCGACAAGGGCCTTATCAATGCACTGAATGCTGCTCAATACGGTTTCCTTCTTTAAGATTGAAAACCTGCAGTTTACAGATACGAGTAGCTTGTTCAATTGCGGATCTTATTTCGTCGACTGGGACGCTTTTCACAAGCAGAGTGATAACTTCTGTCAGATATGCCAAGGTTTCTAGACGTCCTCGATAAATATGATTTTTTAAGTGTGCCCACAGCAAAAAAACACATAAATTACGATCCAGAGAAGAAGATATCCAGGTTGATTGAAAAACAAGGCTAATCTCTTCGTTGTAATTGAAGCGTTGCAGAAGCAATAGTATTATTCCCAGTTTGTTATACTCTTTTTATACTCAGAAAATGGCTGTAAACCATAGGTTTATTCAAAGTTCTCTGCTTATAGTCAGAAATTGCAGTTACAATGGCAGTTTAAGTAATAAACATCTAAATGAAAAAAAAGTTATTTTCACATGTGTTTGGTTTTATTATTATTATTTTTGTTTTCGTTTCCTATTTTCTGTTGTACAGAGCCATCTAACGATGTGACTGGAACTTTTTTTTCGCTTAATCCGTTTGCCCATGTCTTGAATAGTGTGAGCACACAATTTGAAGCCGTTACACTCAGTAGTTTGATAAAGAGGTAGGTCAGAGTATAGGCGTTTTAATCCTGTCCGCCCGGTATAGTTTATGGTAGATTTCTTTTGCAGATGTTAAACAAGTATACAAGGAAGGTCTTTGTTTTTAAAAAGTGGGTTCGCAGTAGGAATATTTAGGAATGCTGTGAGCACTGAGTATATTATAATTTATGCATTCTATTCTATTATATATTATTATCATTAATGTTAGTAAGTTTTCAAATATTTGTAAATACGCAATGATGTTTTTTCTACAATTTTCGAAAAATGCTAAAAATTACGTTATTTCAAGATGAAAAAAGTATTATGTAAATATATAGGTACACTTAGAATTAATCATCATTCATTCTTTTAAAAATTATGAAAAATTTCTAAAATAATTTTAATTCACCCATATTTGACCATCGTCCTATATATCGGAAATCATACATTTCTTTCTCATATTCATAAATATGTGTGCTATTGCTTTTGTTTCAGTTTACTTTGAAAGAATCATTCAATACACTGGCTTAATCTTTAATTTTAAATAAAAAAAAAGGTATTTATAATGAATTTTGAAAGTATACGAACTTTGAAAGAACGAAAGATAACGTCGTTGTAATCTACATAATTGTACAAAAAAAGAAAAAAAATCTGATGTTGGATTTTTTTTTAAACTTGTTCTTACCAGTCCAATCGAAAGAAGAAGTTTGAGCACGAAAAACACAAAAATAATGTCATAGCAGTGTATTTGTTCATTTTCCCCGTACATACAGGATAGCTTGTAAATTTTTAAATAATAAATTTTTGTTAAGTATTTTTAATTTTATGTCTTTCTGTGTGGTTTTATGAAGATAAACTATAATTTTTGAAAAAAAAAACAACAACAACAACAAAAAAAAAACACAAATTTTTTGTATACAATATTTTTGTTTTGTGTGGTCAAATATTTGATTAATAAAGCGATTGTATTTCAAATTTCTATTTTCATGAATTATTGAAAGACATGTAAATAAATAAAGAATAACACAAATACCTAGAATTGTGTCACAAAATTGTGTAGAATATCTATAAAACATAAATATAAATTTTGATTAGAATTTTTTCAGTGGAAAGATTTTTACATCTAAAAACTTTTTTGATATTACCGTATTCCAAACAAAATATGTAATCTATACAAAAATATGCTTTTCTTACTTCCTATATGCCAAATTACCTTTTATGTCAAATTATTGCTTAAGAAATACATTGATTTATTTCGTTTTGAATGCATATTTTCAAGATAAATCTAATATCAAGCAATATCGAAAAAGACACATTGAAAATAAAATTCAAGATAGTGACAGTTGCGTATCTTTGTAGGATAATGGTGCGAAATTGAACAATAAATATATACATATATATGGGCTTGGATGAAACGAAAATACACTTTTAGTGATTAGAGATTGGGTTTTTATATATGCGTTTTATTTTTAACTATCAGGCTGTGCCCGCTGCGCTGGTCAATATTTCCAAATGTACCTTGGATTAACCGAAATGGTGAATTTGAAGTTGTATTTTAAACAATATAGACCTTCAGCTGTATCTTGCTCATTGCTGAAAACGATGCCAACGCCATTGCGATATAATATTATCTTAAGCGTTGGACAAAATTTAGCTATTAATACGTAACTCTTTTAGTTGATTATTAACAGTGCACTTTTGTTAGGGTAATGAGATCGTTATGACTAACGATATGAGAATGTTATATACTAACACTATTCCTGAAAAGTCATGTAACAGTTCCACTTGTATCAAAATAGGTTCTGTTGATTTTTTAAATAAAAGGCTAAACTTTCATAATCAGGTTCACTTAATTTTCGAACTTTTTCTGTTGCTCTATAACTAAGTAACGTTGAACAGTATGTATAAAATAAAACCTTTCCAAAATTATTGCCTAACTAATTGTGGTACATCCTATCAAAGTATTATAAACAGTCGGATTAAAATGCAAATTTCCGTTTTAAATATATAGCAGATGATCATGATGCGATTTTGTGTAATAGAATTAATTCATCGTGAAATTTTCGCTTCAAACATAAACGATGCTTTCAACATTATAGCTAATACGCCGATATGTGAAGTATCCGATTACGGAAGGTTAACCAGAATTCTCATGAACAACTACCCAAAGAAAAGTGAATATTTGGCTTTTGTGATGCTTTTATGTTACCCGGGCGCAGGTAATAAATCAATAAAGATTGTTTTCATATCATATTCTTATTTTATTATTTTCATTTAAAATACAAACCTTTCACTCATTTCATTTAAAATGCATGCCTTACACTAATTTCATTTAAAAAACTGGAAAGATAAACAATAACAGGAAATAATGCCATAATTAAAAACAAAGAATTTTACATACGCAAAATGTAACAATTGCTACTGGCAATTTTAAAAATACTATTAGCGAGATATGTGCATGACTGTTATAAATGTACCCATTTTTTAACACTTTCTAACAAAGTTGAAAAGTTTTTATGACTTCGGTTTGGTATGACTCCATCTGTCTGTCTGGCCGTCTGTCCGTGTGGCCGTTTGGCCGTCTGATCATCAGGCCGTCTGCCCACGCTCTAACTCTCGTAAATATGCTCAGATCATTCTGAAATTTTTGGATGTTAGTGACCTCTACCATAGCACGTTCCCTATTTCAAATGAAGTTTGTAGCATGTTTAGATCATTTACAGGGGCAGTCAAAAGTTTTCCGTTACATTACAGCCAATGGGAAAAAATCGTTTCAAGTGATTTTTAATGGTGTTACACTCTTTCAAATATAGTAAAATTGATATTAATTTATGAAGTCCACGAAAATATGCATTCTGTTGAATATGCGGTGCAAAGAGTAGTTATTGTTCATTTACAGGGCCACACAAAAGAATACCGTTCATAATGGCATAGGGGGGATTGTCTGCGGTGTATTTGAAAAGATTTCAGATACAATATTGTATATGAATTACTGTATATTAGTAATGGTTGCTCGAAATGCATTTTTAATTATGATATGCGCTTTTTTCACTATATTTATGCATACTATAAAGAGCGTATATAAATGCTATAGTTCATATACAGGGATACAAAAATGAATTCGTAAAGGTTACTGAGTATGAGCATAAATTGCTTTAAGGTGGGTTTTAAAAGAAATATGCATTTTTACACTGAACTGAATTATTTTACTAAGAAATATTTGTAGAACATAGATAAAATGATATACAGGGCCACGCGAAGAGTTGGATACATGGCCGTCTATGGGAGATAATTTCTGGAAATGTAATTTCAGTAGTTTTAAGATTTTTTTTAGTTTGAATTAAATTTTAGCTAAATAGTGGCATGTAATAAGGTACTAGGTAAACTACAGGATTATACAAAAGTATTCAAGTATGTTTCCATATATTAATATAAATTGCTTAAAGATGAATTTCAACCTGTTATGCATTTTCTTGCTAAACTAATCTTTCCCATTATATAGTATATATATCAATCTACAGATCAAATACAGGGCTGTTCAAAAGAATTGAAATACATATTTGGCTATGGACGGTAACTACTGAAATCAGTTTTTCAAATGTTTTATGCGTTTTATAAAATGTTTATCTTAGTTATCTTATTTACATTATTTCCCTAAATAACGAAGTTTAGTAAAAGCATTCAGGAAGTGTTGGAAAGTGTTTCATAATATATGCTTTACGCATGATTTTTCTTACTTGTTTCTTCTTATCGAGGCGCAAATTATAAATCGTTAAATATTATTCAATTCCAATTTCTTTCATTGAAAATAATTTTTAAGTCGTTACAAACATTGCTTTCATATTTAAATATCTTCGTTTGTACTACTTAGTTATCCCGTCGATCAATTTAGCCAAATTATATAAATCGCCAAACCACTCGCCAAATTATATAAACTGACATTATTTTTATTTTAAATAACGAAAGAACAAATAAATTAGTATAACATTAATAAAAATATAAATAAAACGTCGAAATAAACATCACTCGATAGCATAAACACGTGTAACTTGCTTAAAGTCACATGAATTTGTCATTTGCGATCAACCATTATTGGCATTTAATCTTATAGTTTGGCGATAGATTTTTGGTCGACGGAATATCTAAGTAGTACTTTTTCGTTTTTACCGACTTCAAAAAGGAGGAGGTTATCAATTCGACGCGTATGTATGTTTTTTTTTTTTATGTATGTTCACCGATTGCTCCGGAACTTTTTGTCCGATTTATCTGATTTTTATTTTAATTGAAAGAGGATACTCTCGAATTGGTACCACTTCCGTTTCATTGAAATTGGTTGAGTAGTTTTTTAGTAATTCAACAAAAACCAATAAAATGAAGGATTTCACCCAAATTATCTTTCATTGTTGTAACCGGTTTCTCAATCATAAGCATAAAACTATGTATTCATATACGTTAGCGCCAAGTTGTCGCAAAACTTGGCGCAGTTACGTTAATTATCGCCAAATTTGGTGACCAAAATAAGTCGCCATAAATGAAGCCAATTTGGCTGTAACTGACTAATTTGGCGATATTCCCATTCAAATTCAGTAATGGATCTTCCCCAATCTGTTTCTTCGCATTTTCTAATCGACAGTCATATTTAAAATTCTCAATTGGCAATCGCATTCAAAATAGTAATTTAATATATATTAATTAAATATACACCATTATTTCAAATGCTAAATAATACAGAAGCAAACTAACTTAATACAAAACAATAATTTAGTATACAATAGTTTAGTTTAATTAAACACATAACATCAGACTGGTGGCACATAATATATATATATATATATATATATATATATATAATATTGGAACTTCTTAGTTATCCCGTCGACCAAATTACTGTCGCCATATTGTAAGATTAAATGCCAATAATGGTTTGCCATTAATTAATTAATTGTAAGATTAAATGCCAATAATGGCCAATAAAACCATTAATTCGACGTATTATTTGTATTTTTATTAATGTTTTACTAACTTATTTGTTCTTTCGTTATTTAAAATAAAAATTATGTCAATTTGTATAATTTGGCGAGTGGTTTGGCGATTTATATAATTTGGCAAAATTGATCGACGGAATAACTAAGAAGTATCATAATATTATATACATACCTATATTATATTATATTAAACAGTTATATGTATGAATGCTTTTTGATTGCCTTTAATATTTCCACTAGATAACATTAATGATAACTTTCCTGTATCGGGGCCTTGGAGAGAAAAGGAAAATTTCACGTATATTTTCTGACAACCTATTAACTGTCTCGGTACTACTTAGTTATCCCGTCGACCAAATTCGCCAGATTATATAAATCACCAAACCACTCGCCAAATTATACAAATTGACATAATTTTTATTTTAAATAACGAAAGAACAAATAAATTAGTATAACATTAATAAAAATACAAATAAAACGTCGAAACAAAAATCACTTGATGACGTAAACACATGTATCTTGTTTAAAGTCAAGTGAATGTGACATTTACGATCAACCATTATTGGCATTTAATCTTATAGTTTGGCGATAGATTTTTGGTCGACGGGATAACTAAGTAGTACCACTATCTCATATACACAAGAGAGTTTTTCAATATTTATAAATTTATTTATTGTAAACAACCATTTGTCTACTTTTATATGCAAACAGAAGTTGAGCCAAGATCCCTATGTTGTTAAAGTACAAGATAGACAGCATAGAAAGAAATAAAAGGAATTACTCTAATTAGTATTCACAGTTAAGGCTAGTGTGAAACAAAAAAAATATCAGCAGCAATTGGTTTAATGTAAATGTGGGTATCATAAAATATTTAATTCGCAAAACGCTTCAATGCACCAAATCATATTAGCTCAGAAACAACAATTGGCAGTGGACGCAATAACGGTAGATTACTTAATAGCTTTAAAATCTCCACTGCCTAACGTATTGCAAATGATGATGCAATAAGAAGCATAAATGCCTAAGCGAGTTAAGCTGATTTTTTCAAGAAAGATTACAAACAAAAATAAACAAAATGCCGTCATGATGCAATGATTTCTCAATTTCTCTATCAGAATCTTTAGATTTGGCGAAAGATTAAGCAAATAATTTAAATTATGAATAAAAGTACCATGCTGAAATGCTTAGCATACATTTAAGCACATTGGCATTACGTATACATTACATATTGACACTTGCATATAAGAAAACATTAATGCCACCAAAAAATAAATTGTTTTTAAATTCTTGAAACCTCAAATGAATTATATATAAATTCTCTTTTCACACCATAGAAATTTCATCAATGACCAGCCATTTGAGAGAACGCCATTTAAGACTTTCCCCCTGTAGTCTTTTCACGATCATTTTTTGATAAGTTATTCGGTTGTCATGTACCCTAATGGCTCCTGGTGCATGTAAACTCCGTGGATAGGTGCGAAGACCCCAAATTTACCTATGAATTATACCTCTGAGGTGTCTTGCCAGATGAAGGTCTCGTCATCTGATTAAGCTTCTAAATTACGAGATCAACATGAGTAGCAATGCGCAGGTGCTAAACAACAAGATATAAATGTTAAGTAACTGGCATAAAAAGTTCATAATTAAGAAATAGGCACTGCCGATTGTAAAACGATCTAGGCGTTCATCAGGTTTATTGCCGCTACGTGGCGATTAGGTGGTCTCCTACGCCGATGCCAGGTATCAAACCTGTTCATCTAGGGCAACCCGGAAGATAAGGGCCTGGTCATCTGTTAGAAAGTATGAAAAATAAGTCATTGGGTCTCTCTTCTCTATTTCATAGAGCATTTTTAGTAAGCCGAAGAACTTTTATTGTCAGTTTCCAAAGTTCGATATTTTTTCATGCGATCAGCATCTCTTGTCGTTCTACCCATGTCCAAATAGAGAAACAAAAATATTTAATTAAAAAATAAAGCTATTAAATCTGAAGAAGAATAAATGTAATATATATATATATATATAAAGAATTTTCACAAAAAACCTGTGTTATGAATGTACACACAAATCTGGACAAAAGTATTTACTTATCAAAATAACATCTTTAAAAGTTTCTTTAAAAGTCCGCAATTTCCTCCAAAAGAATCATGCAAAAGTCGTAACTCAAAAAAATAAATAAATAAATAAAAATAAAAATAAACTAAAAAGTGAAAAATAAACTTTTTTACTAAAAATAAAACCGACTTCAAAAACTACTACAAAGTAAAAAATAATTTTTTACATTATAGTTAATAAGAAATTAAATTAAGAGCATTGTATTTACCATGCGCATTATTATATTTATGCATATTAATTTGATTTTTTGGAGTCGGTGCCAGCCAAGCCAAGTTCAAAATTAAAATTGTTTATCCAATACAAATCGTAACAAGATTCAGCAAAACCGTTTAGGAAAAGAAATCCATTCTCAATCAATCAACCCTGACACCATCCTGCATTTCAAAATCTGTGTTTGGCTACGATTTGTTTTACATAATAGCCTGTATAAACGCATTAATTTTACAATAACCATTAATTTAGCACACATAATTGCAACTAATCTCACTTGAAAATACACGTTTATAAAATCAGATGAAATGTTTCAAAAATGGTAAAATTCAAATTTTTTAACTAAATAACAAATCGTAAAAAAACTCGTAGATATTTGAATGTGTGTCTGTTGGATAATTATACTTAACTTCGTTTGACTGGCACCGACTCCAAAAAATCAAATTAATGTACATAAATATAATAATACACATGGTAAATACAATGCTCTTAATTTAATTTCTTATTAACTATTATGTAAAAAATTATTTTTTACTTTGTAGTAGTTTTTGAAGTCGGTTTTATTTTTGGTAAAAAAGTTTATATAATGCTAATTTCTCAGTAAATTGTTTCCTTTTATTTTACATAAAATCACTATTTTTTTTTTTTTATTAAGATGCTTGTATTTTTTTTTTCAAACTCATAGAGCCGTTTTTATTCTTTAGCCAAAAGAGTTAATTTGATTTTTTTCCGTTGCTAGAGTAACGGATGTAATGTTAGATATATTGAGGTTTAAACGTCAAAGACACCGCCAAATTAGAAAAATGTGAAATATATCATGAACTGTTGGACTTATAAGAATTTACTTGGTAACATTCCATTCAGCATACAAAAATACATTAAAATATGGGCACAGATGACATATAACCATATTGGAGCGATTTCTTCCACGCCAATCTGGCGAAAATATCAAAACAGCATAAACAACAAAATGTTTGTTGCCATATCAAGCAAAATAACGACACTTTGTAAAGTTAAGTACCCGTTGCGTATATGACATTGGCGTCAGAAAAAAATCGCGCCAATATATGACATCTATATAATCTATATGATGTCAAATTCTATATGACATCTGTGCCAAAATATGCTATCATTTGACGCATAATTATAATATCCGATTTTTAAGGATTTTTTCCCCTCCTCTTGCAAAAAAACCCATTAGGGTGATAGTTTAGAAAATCCTTTCTTAGCGGAAGTCTGTGTCATAAAAAGTATTTTTACCACGAGTTTCAAGATTATAGTTTGAGTAGTTTGCGCTGTGCGTTAATTAGTCCTCTAATCCAGACTTTATTTTATAAACTATATAGTATAGATATGCCATTTGGCGGTGACTCGATGATCGAAAATTAGTCCAATATCATTTGAAATATTGCATAACAGAGGATAAAATACAAAGAAATACGAAGAAAAAAATGACGAATTACAAAAGACTTATATTTTATTTTTTTCAAAATGTTGAATTTTTCGATAGTAATAACGCTTAATTGCATAAATTTCCTTAAAATTTATCTTCATTTCCTGCTGTGAATGTAGCTGTGAATTTTCCTATAAATGAAATTGGCGCTATAACTTAAGAAAAAATGAAATAAACAATAGATAATATTTGCTTTAAAAAATGGATAATATTCGTTGATCAGAGCTCGAGTTTATAAATATCACATGCTTTCAGAATTACGGTGAAAAACATTTTAAAAAGTATGAAATTATTTTACAATATGTATGTGTGGCAGAAATTCATACTAAAATTTAAGTATTTGATTCCATTGTTAAAATATTAACTGATATCTATGTAAGTTACAATTGAATATAAAAATGTACTCAAGAAATGATCCCGTTCACTTAAAAAAAACACCATTTGAGAGAATATCCTCAAGCTAATGTCACTCTTATACATTTTTGGCGACGAAAGTAAAAAAAAAAAAGCAATTTATCAAATTACAACGACCATTTCGAAAACGATTTTTTCGAAGACTAAAATTTAAGACATAAAAAATCGCACGGAGTTGATCATAAATTACGTACGCCATGAATTAAACATTAATAGTGTTATTACACGTAAAAATTGCAAGCCAATAAAATCGCCTGCGACCCGTCAGATTTCATGAAACTTAAGTATTATCCACCTGAAACTTACGTAAATATCCAAGCATTTCATTGGCTGTTCGGGAAAAGGATTTTCCATCGTCAGATTTCCAAGAAATCTGACCGCCAATTTTAAATGAAATTTCATTCTTAAACTTCTAAGCATCAACATCCGACAATATTACTTTTTACACCGTCGGATAGAGAAAAAAATGTACTTTTAAATGCAATTTGTTTGAAAGCCGTATTTCAATTTGTTTCTGAGTTATTAATTTTTTTTTGTAGTTTTTATTACTTTTTTGTCATAGTGGCAACAGAAGGTATCCATCGTTGTTGAAATTAAAGGGAAATACAGATTACTGTATAGACCAATCAGGAAACGAATAAAATGCGGATTAAACCAATGAAAACCTTCAGATATGCTTTTGATTTCCCATTCTGACGAGAACAATAACCATTTTTCCAAATGGTTAAAAATCGAAACAAACAATTAATAATTTCACATTTGACTCACAATTACATCTGCTTGTTTCTTCTATCAGTCACGTGATGGGGAAAATTAGGTAAAAATAAAAATAAATAAAAAAATGTCATTAAAATTTCATTTAATCAAATTTTCAGATTCATTCCTATAATCCAACGAAAATGATAAAGAGCCAAATATTGAGCATCAATTGCAATCTTTCTCATTAAATTAATTTTTAAGCTTTACAAATATTTCTTTCGGGATGAAACTAAATTATAAATATTTGTTTTAGGTTTAAATTAAATTTTTGGTTTTTTAACATTATCCCTCATTTAAACGGATTTATATATATATATATATTTTTTACAATTAAATATCAATAATTATTTTCTTCATTCATTTGCAAGGTGTTTGTATTATTTTCTAACGGATACAGCGATTTCAATTCTTTTGTCGCCAAAAAAATGACCTCTGGCAACCCTGTCGTCGAAAATATCAATAAAATACGAAATTTATTACCAAAAATCATAGTTATCCCTGTATATTTTACTCATAAACCACCGGCTGAATATTATCCATCGAATGATACAATTTGCAAAGAAATCCACCGGGTAGTTTTTGAAAACACTCGAGCGAAATTTTTAGAGCTTACTGCTTTATAATATACAGGGTGTTTTTAAACTCATGGTACAAACTTTAAGGGTAGGTAGAGCACACAGTAACAATCATGTATTGTACAGGACTGTATGGGACCAAGTGACACATTAAGGTAAAAACACCAGGGGGGGGGCAATTAGGCCCCTTTTTTAATTTTCCAAATTTCTCATTCATACCAGAAAAATTTTATGCTATCCTTTTGTTAACATTTCATAATTACTTAACAATAAAATTCTTCTTTGAAAATTTTTGGTATGGAATCGAAATTTTTGAATAAAAAAAAAGGCGCAAAACTGGCAAACTTATCAAGCAAAATACATGAATAAAAAAGATAAAATATTTATTTACAATTTAGTTTACAAGTAAATAATAATGCATACAATAATATTACAATAAGTGTTCAAAAATGCGTCCACCATCTGTGTTACATGCTTTGCAGCGTCGGTGGAACGATTGGCGTTCTAAAGATGTCAGGCATTTCCCGCACTCGTGCAGCATCTTCGGATATGCGATACACTATATTTTCGTCTAAGTCAACTGGAGTCTTATAAACAAGACTCTTCAGATGTCCCCATAAAAATAAATCAAGGCTCAATAAATCGGGAGATTGCGGTGGCCAAGGAACTGGTCCACCACGCCCAATCTATCGCGTTCTAAATGTGGCATTGAGGTAACTGCGCACATCAGTGGTGAAGAGCGGAGGCGCTCCATAATGTTGAAACCACATCCGGTTACGTATAGCGATCGGAACATCTTGCAGCAGTTCTGGTAAAACCTGTTGCAAGAAAATAAGCTAACAGCGACCATTCAGCCTCTTTGGTAGTAGGTATGGGCCAATCAAATAATTATTAACAATACCCGCCCAAAAATTCACAGAAAATCGTTGTTGATAAGCATGTGGCCGCGTTGCATATGGAGTATTAGTCGCCCAAAGATGGAAATTGTGCGCATTAAATACGCCCTCGGGTGTAAATACTGCCTCATCTGTAAATAGAATATGAGCAGTAAAGTCTGGCTGCAATAAACGTTGCTGCAAAAGTTCAACCGCAGAAGATAGTCTTCCGGATTCATATTTTATACACGTTGAAAACGGAAGGGATGAAATCGATTTTCATTTAACACTCTCCAAACGGTCGGATGACTGACTCCTAAATTCACGATGACTCACACCTAACAGCTCTTGTACTTGATGCGGGCCTTTCACTCACAAAACTCAAAATAATTTCTTCCAAGTTTGCACTGCATACAGCTCTTTCTCGCCCAGTTTCCTGTCTGGTGACGTGGAAAGAACCTGTTTCACAAACTTGACGGTGTAAGCGCTGAAACATTCTATTGTCAGGCATTCTTCTGCGAGGAAACTGCTCCTGATACATTCGAATGGCAGCTATGGCGTTGCCATTAGCACGACCATACATGAAATGCATGTCGGCTTTTTCCGCATATGTAAAGTCTTCCACGACGAACGATAGCACAATTAAAAATGTCGATTTCTTCTACTTCAATGCATGGTATTGAACGGCGATCAGTCACTTACTGCCCTCTACCGCCAGTGGAATCAACCAAAAACTCCAATTCCATTTCAAAAAATTTCTATTTCTATTTTTATTTTCAATTCAAAAAATTTCGATATCGTACCAAAAATTTTCATAGAAGAATTTTATTATTAAGTAATTATGAAATGTCAAGAAAAGGATAACATAAAAATTTTCTGGTATGAATGAGAAATTTTAAAAATTAAAAAGGGGGCCTAATCCCCCCCTGGTGTTTTTAACTTAATGTGCCAATTGGTCCTATACATTCCAATACAATAAATTATTGTTACTGTGTACGCCACCTACCCTTAAAGTTTGTACCATGAGTTTAGAAACACCCTGTATATGATGTAAAATATATTATTAAGTATTTTTCATCATCACTATATAGATGAAAAGCATTTTAATCTTTTCTGAATATGATGATGTGTTTTAGAAAAAGAACTTGATATTACTAAGTGAAATGAAATTTTAGGAAATAAATCTCTGAAAAATGCAAACCAATCTGAAATTTTGCAATGTTTTTTTTTTTTTTTTTTTTTTTTTTTTTTTTTTTTTTTTTTTTTTTCATTTAGAAATCCTAGTAGTTCAGTCAGTGTTGTCTATTTAATAATATTGATTCATGTTTGTAAAAAGATTTCAAGATTTGAAAAATAATGTTTACTTTTATTCCCCATTTTATCTTTTTTCACATACAAGTTTACTTGAACAGTAGTTTATTAACTGAAAGGGGTTCTCTGAACTGCAAACCTAAACAGAATTACAAATTAATCTGAGAAATCTGGTATCATATCTGTAAACAGTGTAATTTAAACTTAAAGACAGAATTTAAAATAAAGGGTTACATTAAAACTTTTATTAATTTAACCGTGCATGCGTTAAAAAATGGTCATAAGTATATGCTTTTAGTCAGAAGAAAATATTTTAATGAAAAATTAATTGGTGGTAATAAGACTAATAAATTAAACTTTTTTTTTTTTTTTCAAATTTTTTCAGTTGATTATAATCTGATAGAAGAATTTATGAAGCTTTAAGCCTAAGTGGGTTTTCTGTATTTCAAATAATTTTGAAAATTTAAATTGAGTAGGTTTTCTGTATTTCAAATAATTTTGAAAATTTAAATTGAGTGAGTTTTCTGTATGCCAAATAACTTTGAAAATTTAATTAGTCCAGTATTTAAAACTGATAAACATATTTGTAATCACGTAAAAGATAGATTTCGTGTTATTTCACCTGATTCAAATTCATTTTATACGCACTAATAAATTTAGAATGTGAATAATTTTCATGGTATCAATTGAAATTATATAAGAAAATATAAATTATTTCTGACGAATGAAGAAAGCTACAAAACCCCCCGAAAATTGAATAATTAGCACATTTTGAATTATACACGCTTCCATGAATTATAATTAGCGAAAATAATATAAACTTTTCAAGATTTATTTTAAATGGATTATTTATTTCTAAAGTTAATAAAAAAGAAACAATTAAATACAAATATCATTTTAATAATATTTATTTCGCAACCGCGAATATAAGAAGACATAAAGCAGGCAAGCAAAATTGGAATAAATAGCATTTTTAAACATTATAAGTATTTAAATAGAAATATACAAAAATTTCGCTTACCATTTATATTAATTTTTAGACAATGTTTTTGTTTTGTTTTGTTTTTTGTTTGTTTGTTTGCTTGTAAATAAAATTTAGTTATCAGATAAGTTTTCTAAAATAAAAAGACTGTTGAGCTTGGCGTGGTGTAAAATTATTGTAATGAAAATCATAAAATGTTAAAATCAATTTCTTAAATGTTTAAAAATTTTAGATATTATCATTCAGGTACGCAAAAACCGAATAGCATATTTCAGTTTTCTTTAGACTTGAAATAAAATGGGTTATAGTTATTATTACGCTTTGATACCTATTTAACATCGGCCCCACCAATGGCCAAGAGGTTCTGCTCTCGAAGCTGGTAAGCGGTAGGTGCTGGGTTCGTGCCCGTCGGTTTAATATTTCGGAGTTTTCGTGGTTTTCTTCGAACCATGGATTTCCATGCGTAAATACGGGTTAGGCTCCCCTGGAAAGATCCCACGAAGGGCACTCCTTCGCCCTGGCCCATATCCTTCCAGTAGATAATTGGCCGTCAAAAATCAACCCAACCCTATTTCACAACTGTTAAGTAACGAAGATTGGTTTAAAATACCAATCTGAAAAGAATTTAAAAAAAAAAATTACTTTTATATCAAAATAAAAATTGTTGTTTTATTGTTTACGTTGTAAAATATACAACAGTTTCTTTATCTACAAAAGTATAATATAGCCATGTATGAAAAATAAATAGAATGCTTAATTTTACACACGATTTCGAAATGCGTTTAATATCTTTCGAAACCTCCGAAACTAGAACATTTACGAGATTTGAAAAACGGATTTATAAAAGAGTAGTTCCTTTTGCAGCCAGTGATTTTCTTACATGTTTGGAGTAGTTTTTTAGTGTACTGATTAGCTTTATCAACGGAATATTGTTTTTTATGATGTTATAATTTTTCAAGTAAACATTTTTAGCTGCGTAAGTAGATTTATATATACCAGAATAACAAAATAATATTAATTTTAATGTTAGTGTTAGTGTTAATGCTGGTTATCAGAACACCTACCATTATTAAGTGCGCTTTAATAAAATTTATTTTGTGAGCTGCAAGAAAATGGAGAGTTTTGAGTCTAGAATTGTTTTAGAGATAAGAATAACTAAAGACAAAAAAATCCTGCCATGTGTGATCATATTGTACAATAATAATAATAATAATAAACTAGACCCGATAACCATATCAAAATGGTCCTGCCTTTGAACAACAATTCCTCAACAATTCCAATCTCCAAACGCCTTTCGAAGTCTCTTGGTTTCAATTCATATAGCAACTATTTTTTTTTTTTTTTTTTTTTTTTTTTTTTTTAGGTAGATTTCGTATGAAATACTACCTATTGGGATCGTTCCTATGTTGGAATTTCTGAAAAATTTTTGCAGATCTACACCGATCATGACTCCTAGAACCCAAAACCACCCTCAGTAAAAAAATTTATCTATCTATCTAATTATCTATCTATATATATATATATCACTTTCTTCTGGACACGATAACTTTCGTAATTCTGCACCAATCTCTTCCAAACTGATACATAAAATCAAAGGGCATAAAATCTCGGTCAAGTTCGTTAATGGGCAAAATCGGACCAAGGGGATGGAAATAGGGAGGGGTTTTGTGAAAACAGAAAACCCCCCATAACTTCTTACTTTTTGTACATATCAAATCAGTTTAAAGTTTTTATTACTTCTAAAAATAGGGCCAAAATTTTATGTATCACAGATTTTTGATAAAGTTAAAAATGGGCACAAGGGGCGCAAAAAATAGGGTTTTTGGGAGAAAAAAATTCATAACTTCGTCAATTCTCAAGATATCCATTCCAATTAATTTTATTATAAATCTCCATAATATTATCTACAACTTTTATATTCACATGTTTTTGATAGGACCAATTCGTACCGCAAAAACAAATTAAAAACGAAAACAAAAAGGGGGGTTGAAGAATTAAAAAATCCATAACTCCGTCAATTCAAAAGATATAAAATCCCCATGAATTTATCATATATCTTCTTAATATTGTCTACAACATCTATATAGACAAGTTTTGGATAGGACCAATTCTTACAGCAAAAACAAATTAAAAATGCATAGCGGTTGAAGAAAAAAATCATCTAAGTAAGGGTGTATTCAAATCCAAACTGCGTATTTTCTGGCACATTTTACAATTCATTTTGGCTCTCAAAGGCTTCCAATTGGTACGTTTTCTTACTCAGAAACTATATAATGTACCGTAAGGGTCGATGTTTTGATAGAGGCAGAATATATTTTAAAAAATGCTGTTAAAGTGGGCATTTTGAACCGAATTTCCCGAAGCGGATTGTGTTGGAAAAATCATTGCATTAAGGATGCACTCAAATCCAAACTGCTTATTTTCTGACTCATTTTTAAATTCATTTTTGCTCTCAAACGCATTTAATTGGTAGATTCGTTTATTCAGAAACTATATAATGTACCGCAATGATAGATTTTTTGATAGAGGCAGAATATATTTCAAAAAATTATGTCAAAGTGGGCATTTTGAACGGAATTTCCCGAAGCAATTGTGTTATCACTTTCTTCTGGACACGATAACTTCCGCAATTCTGCACAAGTCTCTTCCAAACTGATACATAAAATCAAGGGACATAAAATCTCGGTCAAGTTCGTTAATGGTCAAAAGCAGACAAAGGGGATGGAAATAGGGAGGGGTTTTGTGAAAACCGAAAAAAAACCCATAACTTCTTAATTTCTGTACATATCAAATCAGTTTAAAGTTTTTATTACTTCTAAAAATACCGCCAAAAATTCATGCATCACAGATTTTTGATAAAATTTAAAATAGGCACAAGGGGCGCAAAAAATAGGGTTTTTGGGAGAAAAAAATGCCTTACTTCGTCAATTCTCAAGATATCAATTCCAATTAATTTTATTATAAATCTCCTTAATATTATATACAACTTTTATATTCACAAGTTTTTGATAGGACCAATTCGTACCGCAAAAAAAAATTAAAAACGAAAACAAAAAGAGGGATTGAAGAAGTAAAAAATTCATAACTCCGTCAATTCAAAAGATATAAAATGAACATAAATGTATCATATATCTTCTTAATATTGTCTACAACATCTAGATAGACAAGTTTTGGATAGGACCAATTCTTACAGAAAAAACAAATTAAAAATACATAGCGGTTGAAAAAAGAAATCATCTAAGTAAGGGTGTATTCAAATCCAAACTGTCTATTTTCTTACTCATTTTTAAATCCATTTTTGCTCTCAAAAGCATCCAATTGCTAGATTCTCTTATTCAGAAACTATATAATGTACAGTAATGATCGATTTTTTGATAGAGGTAGAATATATTTCAAAAAATGATGTCAAAGTGGGCATTTTGAACAGAATTTCCCGAACCGATTGTGTTAGAAACGAAAAATATTGCCCTACTGAGAAAATAATTGTTTATTAATCAAGTTTTAATTAATTGAATGAAAAATAAAAACACAGGTCGCTTATAAATCTTTTCAAAAATCACGTCAGCATGTTTCAGATATATAATTTTTTTTTATTAAAAATTAATCTGAAAATGTGCCAGAAAATTTCGTGTTGTTGAGTATGGAAAAATATTTTTTTAATATCGCCTTAACATGATTCTGATAAAAGCATCTATTTTATAAAAAGGAAATAAAAACTCGTCAAAAGCAGACGGATAAAACTGTTAAAGTGGATTTATATCTAATAATGATTTAGTTTTTGTTGGTGAAATTAGTATACTTAACTTCGAAATCTACCTCTGCCTGTAGGCCGGGCCGGCAGGGATTTTTTTTTTTTTTAAACCACTCCTATCGCTTTCAAACGTTCTGAGAGAATCGTTTAGTTTTTGACATTGATCTCCGTGCAGCAGTGCCTGGAATTCAAATTTTTTTCTGTTGACCAGTTCGCTCATTGTCGCCTAAATAAAAATCGCCATTTTTGAGTCATCGAAGTCCTCATACGTTGAAATCAATGTAGCATAATCCCCAAAAGCTTTGGTCAGCAAACGACGACTTACAGCTTTCGATTTCATCAAACAAAAACAAAAACGTAACGCTTCGCGTACATGCGTTCCGTTGGCACAAAACGTGACATCTTCAATGCACAAAGCATGTCTATTGTTTACACTTCGACATAATGAAATATACTGATTCTTAAATATTAATGACAGGACTTTCATATGCCATCTGCAGTAATAACGCCCGAAACAAGCCGGTGCTACTTACTCCATGTGTTGTTAATCCTTTAAAATTAATTTTATTACCCAATATATATATATAATTTATAATTACTAAGAATAGGATGAAAAATATGACAGTTGAAGTCATTTATATAAAATAAATAAATTCCTCATGTTCTTCATCAAGAAATGTGACGTATATTTAAATTAGTCTCGATATAATCTCATTACCAATTTATAAAGCTTCATATTGTTTTTCAAATATTATCATGCTGTTTACGAAGTATGTTACTGTCTTTATGTGAAATGTGATTTGTTCTTAAAAATAATAAAAAATCTAAGTTTGTAATTTTGGCATTTGTATGTTATTTAAGGAAATTGGTCCAAAAAATTTTGAAACATGCGTCCTTCTACAAAGCCGTTTGTATATAACAAAAAAAAAAATGTGTTTTATAAATATTTTTAACCATAAGCATGTTTAAAATCTAATTTTGAAACAATGATTAAAATTATAAAAATTTTATGTACATTATATCCCATGTTAAAAATGCATAAGATAAACGAAATTTCAAAGCAATCTATTAAAGTACGAAAACAAGATTAAGAATGTAAACAACAAAATAGAGTAAAATAATCAGAAACAATGAATATTTATTATATGTATTCGGAATAAAAAAAATAACGTATTTTTATACAAAGAAAGCAAGCATTAAATCAAAAACCATTAAGGCCAAAAGCGTATTTCTATAGGATGCGATTTTTGAAATAACTAAAAGACATTTTTTTTTTTCTGTATTAAAAGTTTATATATATATTTAATACGTGAGTGATAAAAATAATTGCGATAAAATGTTTTTATATCATGTATTTTGTTTACATTAAATATTCATGAGATAGATAATACTTCACGTGTGCATATTAAAGAAATTTACAGATGAAAAATTCCTTATTTCATACCTATGGCTAGATAGAGTAGATGTTTCTATTTTTGATATGCTAATATTTTGAACAATGCATTCTGTTCTTTTGATAACAACACTAAACAGTATTAATTCAATTTACATAATCAGCCATAAACCTGAACGCGTGACCTCATGATTGAATCTAAAGGGATGCAGCGAAAAACTAATTTAGAATGCATAACGTGAAAATTTCTAAGTTCATTATTTACAAGTGTTTGTATTAAAACAATCTGCTGTGAAGCAAATGATAACGGCAGAACTTTTAGAAAGTGCTGAAGTTACAAGTATCTCATTTTCTTTGTTTATTTTACTTTTACGTTTTCGCCAATACGTTTGTCACTACAGATCTTTGCTGTTTTATTAAAAAATGTCTTTAAGTTTAGTTACCGCCAAAATCATTTACATTTTTTTTTAGTTTTGTGATATTTAAATAATAAATAAAAAAGTTCATTTTCTTTTAATGGCCAAAAAGTTTGAAATTACTACTTTTAAAAAATACATACACGGCATATTTTAAATGATACGTTACATTGAAATTTTCACATTTCAAATAATTTTATGTGAATGGTCATAATTAAATATGCTTATAGGTTCGCGTGCATAAAATATTAAACTATTTGGATGTGCCAATCCTAAAACGTTCTTCTATTCCATACATCATAATAAATCAAAAAGAAGTTACAAATGCTAATACGTAAATAATATTAGTTCAATATTAGACAAATTTTGATTTTCATCTTAAATTGCTGCTTAAATCAACTAATTGGAATCAAAACGAGTTAATCTCAATCATGATGTCTATTAAAATGAATAGATTTTCGTTATTCTCTTGTCCATCAGCTTTTCGCGAATAGTACGCTTAGCACGATGCAAAGTTCCCGTCGCTGTACATTAGAACTACGAAAAAAGGAGAAAATATACAAAAATTGCTATTACAGCTCACCCTTAGAATATTTCGCCAGAATATTTCGAAATACAGAGAGATCCTGCTTGTCATAGTCAAAAACATATATATGAAATTTGGTTCAATTCTTGGCCTAATTTCATACACTTTTTGATGGTACAATAATGAAAATGGCACAAAAATCGCTATTACAAAACTCCTTCCGGCAGAATATTTCCAAATTCAAGGAGGATCTGCTAGTCACAGCAAAAAACATTCACAAAAATTGATCCAATTTTAAGCTTAACGTAATACACTTTTCGATGGTAAAATGGAGACACACGATCACACGGACAGACAATTTATATAAACATGTTTGGGGATCTCGAATCCCTAAAACGTGTAAATCCTTCGAAAACTGGAAGTCGAAAAAAATTTCAATTACAAAATATTATTCTATTGAAGATAGAATAAAGTAAAAATAAGTATGACCATCTCAGCCCTAAGATGTGTCCTGCTTTGTACAGAATTTGATAGAAATTATTAAAGTATAGTTACCCAGCCACTGTAAATAGATTTTTCAAGATCTTAATACCTGAATACTGCTTGTTACTTACAAAAAGAATGTTTGGCATTACAAGCTACAAATTCCCTGTAACGCTCATGTCAGTTACTAATCGATGTGAATAATCAGTAAAAGGAATATTATTTTAATTGAAATATATTTTTTATAGATCTTCGGCATGCTTCATTAACTTGCTGGAAAGTCAATCTCTGAACTTCAAAGAGCAACAGGCATTTTAAAAGTTGTACTTATGAAGAAAAATTTTTAACCGGATTTTTTTAGAAACAATAAATGAATCTGACACATGACACATCGCTAGGAATTATTTATTTTGACACTTGCATCTAACGTCCCAGTTCTTTGAAACATTTTGCATTGTGAAAATAAGGAACCTTAATCTAGCTTTAACCTTTCTCAAGGTTTACAAAAATATAATATAAAACTTTCTGAGTTATCCGATATTGTATAAAGCGTTATTTTATCTTTATATGTCTCTGAAACCAGTAGAATTCCAAGATTAAGAGAAGTACTATTTAAGTAACAAATGTTTCTTTTGCTGTCTCCAATTTCCAGAAAAATTGTCGAGCAGTTTTAATAGTACATTTGTTTTTTTCAATTCAAAAAATACGTATTTCAGATGCTATCATTTTCATCTTAAACAACCGTGATAAATTGACAGAATTAAAATTAACATTGCTTTGTTACTCTTGTAAGCTCTTGTACACAATTGAAAAGGTTTACTTGATAGTTGATGGCATTTTTAGTAATATAAATGATAGGATAGTATATTAAAAAAGAGAAAATTGAAATTCACGACAAATACATTTGCAAATTTATTGTTAGATTTTATTGCTACACCGTACTTATAAATTTACCTGTGATTTTCTTTACAACGAGCAGCTTATTTACTACACACATATAAAACAAGAATAAATAAAATTAAGAATTCAAAAAATGCATTTTCTGTACTATAAATGCCAAGAGCTTATCACAGTGATTTAGCTTGTAACTCGAACAACCTTTTATGATAATTTGATTGAATAAGTACCATGTATTTTATAATCTAAATTAATTCAAAAGATATAGTTCTACAGTAAAACTCCAACTTAGGCTGTGAAATTTAATACTAAATGTACAATAGATGGTAACCTGCGTACATACGTATAGAATCAATACCAAAACTTAAAACATACATTTAAAATACATCCTACGTTTCGAATTTTGTCTTTAAAGTCATCTTCTGGGGTTTGACCCTCGTTTTGAGCTCACTGTATGCACATCACGAAGTGAGTTGATCGAATAAAAAACATTTCTAAGAGCATTCCAATCATGTACCAATGTTTTTGATTTTTCATAGATTTTTTTTTATTATTCAAGAAACTACTTGGTGATGTCTCCACAATGATCTTCAAACGAGTTTCAAACCACAGAAGATGACTCTAAAAACAAAGTTCCAAACATCGAATATATTTTAAATATCGTATATACTCGAGTATAGGCCGACCCCTCCCCCCCCCCCCCCAAATTTTGAATGACAAAATAATAGTAAAATTCTTAACCCACGTATAAGCCGATCCTAAAAAACTACAATATCATTTTAGACAAAAAAACACATTTTTAATGATATACTATACAAATATCGGTATATTATGAATTTTTGTCAGCACTTTTGTAAATAAAATCGTCCTTAGTGCGATCCATGGCACTGCAAATAAAACACTTTTTAAATTATTTCGCAATCATCTCTGTTTGAATTGACATCCACGATTGTTTAACCCCTGCAATCAACAACATCGATTCGAGTTTTGTTTTTTTATTTACCTCTATATACACTTTTCACAATCTAACTTTAAATAGTTTGTTGATGCAGCATTGATGTCAGCTTAATCTGTTCAACGTTGTTTTTTTTTCTCTTAGTCGGTCGTATGAGCGCTAAATGTAGCCCATACCAGCATCACTGGTTTCTTAAATACAGCTCCGGGTCTTTTGCCCCACACATTTTAATGCTAGTCCACAGTTCCTCTTCCGTATATCCATCCGTTATATTGTGGCCTGATAATTACTCCAGTCAGAAATTATGCGTTGGATAGAATTTTTTTTTTTTTTAAATATAATGACTGGGGCAATTTAGAGCTATCTGATAAGCAAGATAAAACAACTGTGAAACTCGTTTTCTAGTGACCTAGAGGCGTAGAAATCCCCCTCCCCCAAATCTGTATAAGCCGACTCCCCCCTTTTCAAAAGAACATTCTAGGTCAAAATTGTTCGACTTATACATGAGCATATATAGTATGTGTTTTAAGTTTTAATATTAATTATACATAAATATGTACGATAATTAGCAGCTCGTGTGTTTTTAATACAAAATTCTATTTTCAATTGGTATGGAACTATTGCAAGAGAGGTAATTTAAGAGTTTTCAAATATGCAGTCTTTTTCAAACCATTAATGAGTTATATAAACTGAAATCGGGGGTTAAAAAATAAATAAACTTTATGAGAAATAGATTAAAAAAATGCATCTACATTTTTAGACAAAGAATCCCCTTCTTTTTCCAAAGCACGAAATCCTAGAACTGAATTTGTTCTTTAAAAGTTTTTTTGTCTTAAAACTATCTTCCTTTATGTGGAAAGACTTTATATTTGTGTCATAATACGTGTAATAATTATTTATGTTTTCTCTTGCTATTTTCTTCGCTTATTATTATTATTATTTATTTTAAGAACCTGATATGAAAATGAGTTTTGTTTGTGCAATAACGGAAAAATGAAATGGATATTAAATTGAAAATAACAAAAGCTCTTTGTAGATTCAAGCTTTGTTTAATGATTTCATTGTTAAAACGAAAATGCTCAGTTTTCAGATTTAAAAATATGAAAAAAAAAATATTCTGAATATAATAATTTACAAAGTTTAAAGAACGAACAAAAAAGTACATAATTGAATGTCCTTTACATTTTTTTCGGAATATTATTAAAACTATAATTTATTAATAAAAGATTTAAAAAAAAATGCTTCTGCATTTTTAGACAAAGAATTCTCTTCTTTTACCAAAGCACGAAATCCTAGAACAACATTTTGTTCTTTAAAAGTTTTGTTGTCTTAAAACTATCTTCCTTTATGTGGAAAGACTTTGTTTTTGTGTCATAATACGTGTAATAATTATTTATGTTTTCTCCTGCTATTTTCTTCACTTATTATTATTAATATTTACTTTAAGAACCTGATATGAAAATGAATTTTGTTTGTGTAATAACGGGAAAAATAGAATAGATATTAAATTGAAAATAACAAAAGCTCTTTGTAGATTCAAGCTTTGTTTAATGATTTCATTGTTAAAACGAAAATGCTCAGTTTTCAGATTTAAAAATATGAAAAAAAAAATTCTCAATATAATAATTTACAAAGTTTAAAGAACGAACAAAAAAGTACATAATTGAATGTCCTTTAAATTTTTTTTTCGGAATATTATTAAAACTATAATTTAGCAAAGAATTATTCAGCGTCTCTCACAGAAAATTATAAACATTATGAAACAAATTAAGCGCAGAGAAATGTTTTCATTTATTTAAATTTATATTTGAGATAATAAGAAATAATCAAATTGAACAACTTCTGATCATAGTTCTGACTCTTAAATCTTACTTCTAATAACAAATATTGAAAATAAAGATATTTATTAGAAATTCAAAACTGCGATTAAGACGGAAATAGACTTCTTTTCTTTCATGTAAAATGTTTTTTAAAGAAATTTAAATTTTTTTATGTCAATACACAGATTCATTGAAAGCAAAAAAATGTAAATATGAACAAATTCTACATCTACAATACATTTAGGTTTAAAAATCCTTGAAAATCTATTTTAATGTATGAAGCAAAGAAAGAAAAAGTATTCGATTAAAGTAAAATTGCACTATCATTGTGATGGAATTTTAACTTCTCATATTACCTTTTAAGTTTTATATATTTTGACTTCCTTCTGCAAGTAATATAATTACTAAATATTTTATATGAAATTGCAGTTTACTTATATAGCAAATTAACAACTTGTAATAAAATTCTAATATTAATTGCTAAAACGTATAATTTAAAACTTTAAAAACAGAAAAAATAGATTTATTTGACTGTTTACATGTTTCGACTCTACTCGAGTCGTCTTCAAAAGAAATATATGAAATATTCTAAAACTGTACAGTCTATGAAACGCCATCGTGGAATTTTTCACGTACTCTTTCATATTACGAGCGTCATACATATATTTTTTTACTTGGATGTTTATTTTTATTTTCGGAACCATTGGGTAGCTATAGCCATATTTTTGCAAAGTTAAATGATGCAGCACCATTACATATTGAATTTTTGTGTGTTCCAGTCTCTATGGTTTCTCTTATAATGGATAGATAGTATGGCCAAGTTATAAGATCTTGCTAGGGGTGTGGCTTTCTATTATATTTAATATCAGCTACATGCTCCTTTTTTCTATACTTAAATTCCCTGCTAGTCATACCAATATAGTAATTCTTTGATCCGCCTGCTCTAAGAAACGGTATTTCGTATATACCTGAGTTCATAACTCAGGAGTATCACCCTACCAAGGTTATATCAAGAATAAAGCATCCTAAAGAGTGGAGTCGTGTAAACAATCAAATAAATCTAATTGTGCTGATTTAAAATTTTTAATTTACACCTTTTAGCATTTAAAATTAGCATGTAATTTACTTGTCAGGTTTACAAAATAATTTCCCGTCTTTCTTTTTTCCTAAAATGAAATCTTCCATTTTAAATACAGCTTTATATGCTTCTGACTGTGTTTGGCTCTGTAAAAATTAAGAAGAAGATTTTATTCGCTTAGGAACAAGCAGACATATATTCGTTTTCCAGGAATCATTTAAGTTAGAATTCATCGATACTCTGTTATGTCTATCATGACGATCGTTTGATCTCTTTGCCACCAATATCTTCCACTTCACAAAATTACTACATTCACTTGTCACTCAGATGGCATTATTAATTATCTTATATAACGTACATCATGAAAGTTATAATCATGCCGTTTGCACGGTTATCACTTTACAGGCTAACCATTATGGCGTTAAAATTCAAAATTCGACACTTGTAAGATTACAATGTGAGAACCTAACGTTTGGCAGGCTGTCTTTTTTCTCAACAATTTCCTCACCTTATGATTTACGTTTGTTTATTATCTGTACGAAAGTACAGCAGCCTAGCATCGTAAACGTTTTTGTAAATAATGTACTGACTCTCTCATTAGTTGCTGTCAGAGTAATCTAGAGATTAAAATATATAGTATTATAGTATAGTAGAGAGCAAACTATAAGCTCAGCTCTACGCCATGTGATTTTTTCAGTGGAATGTGCTATTTTTTAAGCAAGCCGTGCCATTTTTTCGGTGCGCCGTACTGTTTTTTTAGATTCGCCGTACTGTTTTTTTTAGATTCGCCGCGCAGTACTGTTTTTTAGATGCGCCGTATTTTTTTTTAGATGCGCCGTACTGTTTTTTTAGATGCGCCGTACTATATTTTAGATGCGCCGTACCCTTTTTTTTTAATTCGTTGATGATTTTCTAAGAGCGCCACGCTGATATTCTAAGAGAGAGGAGTGTTTCGGGTCCGAACTTTCCTCAAACTTAAGGCATTAATTTTTGAAATATTATTTTCTCAAATCACACTGAGAAAAAAAATATACCGCCTTCACCTAGAATGAATAGGTAGTCATTTTCTGTATCCCTAAACGAGAAATATAGATTTCCGAGCTATGCCAATAGGGTAAAGAACGAAGCTGAATAGACGAAATGATCTAGAATTTCTAATCTCTTGTTTTCTAGGTGACGAAACGATAAAGAATTGTTTCAATAGCGAGAAATCATCGTTTTATTTCTGGAATGGTTTGATAAACAAGAATTATAGTTACTAAAACAAACCTCTTGTGTTCGCATCTATTTGCAGGTATTTTTAAATAAGTTTGACCACGAGAATATAGGAAAACGCTGTTGAATTCTAGTAGGAGACTCAAGAACTCTCTATCAAAGGGAACTAGAATTTATAAGGATTACATGGAACTATTTTTTCTAGAGCCACAATCTATATGCCAGAACTATATTTTTTTCTCAGTGCAGACATAAAAAATTCCATTTTTTTATCATAGTATAAAACGCTCATAATGGATATAAATTGCGAGACAATAGTATAGGATTTCTGTGAATATGTACACATCGAATTCCTATCCTGAGATGAAGGGACGCCATTTCACAAGTTTTTATTTATTTATCTTAATTTTAATTTTATTTTATTTTTTGGTTGGAGGGGTTGATTAAAGTTTCCATTCAGGGACAGGCATACCTATTAGAATATACAGCCTCCCTTGAGTACACTACACGTTCTCTATTTTGACTTTACGTTTCTACGGGAAGCTCTTTTCTGTTCAGTTCCATAGTGCCAGTGATTGTTTTTTGTTGTTTTAGTAATTGTTTTGCAACAGCTAGATATGTAAAAATGTTATCTGCCGTTATATCAAAACCTAAAAACAATCCATCAAACATATCTAACACCACTCTCTTTCCTTGATCCTTCTCGGGTTCATTATTAATCTTCTTTTCCGTATAGACCTGCATTGCATATGACAGCAATAGGAAGTTTTTATATCACTACATATTTTCATACCATATCTTGCCGGCTTCGACATTATGTACACACGAAAAGGACCCCTACCATGGAATATTACAAGTTGTTCATTAGTACATAATTCACAATCTGGATTGTATGCTGTTTTACAATTCAGATGAAAATTTAAAATATATCCCAATCTAACTTTCGCGTTTTTCGCGTCTCTGCTCTCTTTACTATATTCTCAAATCTAATGAACCTCATCAAATTTAGAATTAGCACATACAATATCTTCAAAGGAAAATTCACTGTCATTATCAGCGCAGAGTTCGGAAGGTTCGCAACATTCCGCCTTAATATCGACAATGGAACCATTGTTGAATAATGTATCTTCCTCTTCCGAGACTTCCAATGCATCGGGAATATCGTCAAAATCTTCATTCATGACTTTTTCTTTTTTTAAATCTCAGATTGACTCATAAATTTATTCGCCATTTCACAATCATCAATGATTACAAATTAAACTCCTATCCCGGGCGCCGCGCCGGAAGATTAAGGCTCAGTGTTGCGCCATCTGTTGGCCACCCGTGACGTTAAAACTTTCCTTGACAAATCTTTATACTTTTTTGAAGAATGAGAAAGCTAATCGCTCTATTGGAGTATTTTGGCTGAGGAATACTTTCAATGCAGATTTATGACATTAATGACAAGATGGGGTCATTTACTGACCCAAATCAAAATGTTATTTTTATGTGCTTATTTTTTTTGGTGAAATTGATAATTTCAGAATCAGTAATAAAATAGTATAATACTCAGTTTTAAAAATACTTAAAGCACTGCATTTAAAAAAAAAATTAAATATTCGTCAGAAACTTGCGCTGGGGGTAATAAAATGACTCTAGTTGGTCATCCGAGGTCAAGATGAAATGGGCGCGCGTACTGAAAGTTTCATTTTTTTTTAACTTAAAACTTCATCAAGGATAACATCGAACAGGAACAGAGCTTCCTTTTGACAACAGAAGAAATTTTATATTGAATTTTCGACAGGTATCTTTACAAAACATTTCCTTAAGAACTCTAATAATTTCAGATGATTTCAGTTGTATCAACGAATTCGATGTTTTTTTTTTTTCTTTAAAATTCAAAATGAAATCCTCTGGTTTAATAAATAAAGCACATTTATATGTAATGAAATGAAAACTCAGTAATTAATTCATATATATTCTAAAATACTGTTCTTATCCTACAATTGAATCTACCCTATTTTGATTCCTGCAAAGATCTGGCTGTATTCAGCCCGACAAAAAAGTAGACCCGGAAGTATAAATAATCCATGGTTTAAATATAGAAAAGTTTTCTACAAATTAGGGCTATAGTCGTAAATTAACCACAGGGTATACGCTGTAGGCAGATTTTAGCCTGCGAATACAGCTATAGATTTATGTGAGGAACAGAGGCTATATGTAGATTAAAAATATATAAAAGGTATACGGCGAATACCATCGTATACCCACCTTATATCCCTGCTACAAATATATGAATATAAACACACATACATGTATACATGTACATAGTATACGATTAAAATCCAAGTACATTTCCTCTGAAAGGAAGATTTCCTTTTTTTTTTAAAGTTTAAACCCTTTCCAAAATCCAAAATACTTGTCTAAACTTACTAAAACCCTAAAGCAACTAAAATCAACCTGATCCGCACTTGACCGACATAAAAATGTAGAAGTCAATCCGATCCACAATGAAAACAAATTAGTGCCAATCTACCGAATGATAACAATGGGTTTAATTAGCACGGGTAAAATCAAATTATTCTGCCCAATATTTGACTATACTCACTGCATTTCATAATAGATTAGGATGCTATTTCAACAATAGTATTAATTTCCGGAAGTGACTTAATTTCATAAAAAAATAATTTCAATGATTTAAATTTAAAAAAAAATTGTTAATATATAATTTTGTGTTAATATCCAAATTCCTTTTATTTATATGAAACTTTCCATTTCAGAAACTAACTGGCATACTTTCCTAAGTTTTCTTGTAATGATCTATAATTCTCTATCATTAACAGGCAACGGAAAGATTAATCTCTTTTCTGTATGAGGTTTGGTTTAATCGGAAAACCGAAAGCAGCTGAAAGGTTAATTAGATGGGTATTTTTACAAAGCTGTAAATGCAAACAACTTTTGGCAGATGGCATACATTTTTTACTTTCATTAGAAAGAGTTTCCTTGGAGTTATTTCTTGAGTTACTGATTAATGATTCGGAAAAAATTACTTGGTAAGTTCTAGTAAGATATTTTTATGGAATTGTTTATTGGTGTTAATTTGTTTTCGTACTTCTTAACTAAATATATTCTTTTATTCTTTTTTAGGGCATAACATAGAAAATACTTATTAATTATTAATTATTTTTAGTATTTCAAATACTTGCATTTTAACCGAATCTCATCCATTACGTATTTTTAAAATAAAAGAGACAGAATCTTTAAAAAATAAACTTTAAAAGCTACGGAAGAACGTTAATAATAAAATAAGATTAAAAAAAAATTCTCAAAATCTAAAAAGAAATTTCGGGCAGATAAAATTTTAAAGTTTAGATGTGATTTTTCAGAACTGAAGTGCACCGTACGCTTTTGATATTTTAATCACATGTTTCACCCACAAGCATTTCCACTTACAAAAGAATAAATTATTACAAAGTATATATCTAATAATTACTTGTAATTAAACTATCTATTATTTATTTATAACTGCTACAATTAACATACATTTTAATGACGTATGTTCAAAGATCTTAAATCTATAATAAATAAAGTGTCATATTAGTAGCCATTTCTTCAGTAACACTGTTCCAAAAAAGTGAAATTATATTACAGTCGTGTTATTTATGACGGCCGATTATCTGCACGAGAGATATAGGCCCGAGGAGGAGTGCCCTCCGTAGGGGCCTTTCTAAGGGAACCTAACCCAAAATTATGTTATGAAAGACTACAAATGTATTTCTTCAGGACATGCAAATGATGTATGATAGCCATGTCATTGCAAAAAAATGGTTTATAAATTTATTAAGGTGGCATGGGAATTTTCAAACATGTTTAAAATGAGCATAATGTATGAGTTGTATGAAGAAGATAAAAATGTGTAGATTTTTGATTAAAAAATAGAATTTTTAAACGGTGAATATCCAAATTTATATAATAGAAAAATGCGCCGTTTGGGATAATTTTACCTCGTGACTAAGCGTCTTTTTTTGCAGACATATATAATTCGCACATCATTTAGAAGGACTATATAGGATGTGCAAAAGTAAAAACTTACGTTTCCTTATGTCTTGTTATGTACTTGTTCCACATAGAATCAATTACTGTTTTAGAAAATACCAAAAATTGCAACCATAAAACTTTTTCAAGTTTAATTCTAATATTTTAAAAAAATTGGTCCGTATTCGTTTGGTGCAAAGGCACGTTTTTTACGTGGATTTCCATTCGGTCAAACACTGTTAACTGCCAAAGTCGCTCCTGGGCTCAAATAATTCCAAAGTTTCTCACTTCTCAAATGCTACAAGTGGAAAGAACAGCAAACGGGAAAGAATTTAGTTTCACAAATGTAGACCTACGGACTGAAGAGATTTAATGACTGTGTGTAAAGTAGATGTTAATTATGAAGTATCTTAAAGGTGTGCACACTGTTCAGCGCTATTACGTTTAATACTCAAGAGATACCAGGATGTGTCTCTGTCTTCGTTTAGTTCGATAGCGAGACTCCCTTTTGCGGAGATATTTCCTTGTGCTGTGGTTGATGTTCTGTGGTTGATGTGGTGACGTAATGTAAAAAAAATCAAAATCAAATAATTTAATATCTATAATATCTATATCTTTATATTTTAATATCTTTAATATCTATATAAATGTTAGTTAGGAATCTTACATAAAGATATCGCTCGATGTCAAATGATGACATTCATTAATGATATAAAATAATATCACTTAATGTCAAAAAGTGGTACAGGTGTTGGTAAAAATTGCCCTTCATTGCCAAACATTAAAAAAAAAATATTGTTCAAGAATTTCATTTAGAGGGTGTCATTTTATATTGGGAAATGTAAAATTTTGATTTTGATAAAAAGTTTTGTGCTACCTCGGATGCATTGTTTTATTTTTCTATATATCTAACAAACAGGATTAGTAATTTTTTTGATTTTTTTTTAAAATAAAAATAAAATATTCCCTTTTTTAAATAAACCGGATTTTTTTATTTAAATAATTTTTTTTTTATTTAAAAAAAATCTCACACAGTATTATTATTTTATAATATTTTTTCTTTTAATTTATTAAACAAAATTCACACACACACACAACTGCATATTGCAAGTATTACCAACATATATGAATAATATTACACAATTTACATTAATGATAAAAGGTAACAATTTAGGCTGTAGAAAAATCTTTGTTAAACAACATGTATGGAAAACTGCAAATCAGATGTCAAAAATGAATTTAATTTTAAGTGTTTTAGTTAAAATAAAAATAACTGAAGCATATAAAAATTTAAGCAAATTTGGAATCCAATTTGTTGTTTTGTTAAAGTGCTGGTACAGAAAAAGGTGTTTAGCAGCTTTATAGTCGATTCCTAATTTTCGAATCTAACAAATCAAAGGCAGAAAACATTCATTATATTGAAGCAGATAAAGCTATTGCAATAAAGAGATAGTTGGCCATGTATTCTAAGTTCTTTATTGTTAGCATTTTTTATAACTGTAACCGGTATCTTCCACGAAACTAAAGGACTGAGATCCACTATATTAGATTCAATCAAAAATTCATTGAATGGTTCGGATCTTGCTCAAATTTTAATACAATAGGCATCACCAAAGTAGTGCACACAAAGTCATACAATTCTATGTTACCTCAACTTCCTAGTTTTTCTAAATACTAACAAATAAACATTCCTGCTTAGATTTCCTTATTGTTGCTAGGTTATTATATAATTTGATTCAAATGAAATTCGGAAGCATTTTTTCCGAACTTTATATTGTACTTTACTTTTTTGACAAAGATTTAGCTTTATCTTTTAAAAAGCTGTTAGATTATCTGTATTATATAAAACTAAATTATATAAAGTACATTATCATGTTTTTTTACATCTGGAATTTATTTAAAAATAATTTAAAAGCAAAACTGATTTAAATCAATGATTTTTTTAAACAATTGATTTAAATCATTATTTTAATCATGATTGAAATCTTATTGATTTTATTTTGAAAAAAAAAAAAAAAATCTGAATACTGAAACTCTTTTATGTTCTACGTTTAAGGAAGTTACTGAACTTTGACAAAGCATTCTTTTCTTAGTTCCCATGTGCGAAAATTCTCTTTATTTTAAAATATTTCGTTTGCAAAATGCATTCATTGATTCTATTTTGAATTCATATTTCCAGGATAAATCCAATATGAAGAGAGCAGAAAAAGACACGTTGAAAATGGATTTCAATATAAGATAGATAAGGATATGATCAAGGATATCTGTAAGGATCAATGGATGTATAAGGATATATTCGCAATGATAAAATGAAAAGTTTTTAAGGGGTACTTTTTAAGGGAAAGACATTTGTTGTTTATATATCTATATTATTATTTATGTAACGAACATTATTACAAATGTTTCATTTTAATTACAAATCGCAGTAGGCTTCAAGACAGTTGTGAATGTTATGATGTGTAAAATATATTATATGATCTTTAAAAAATTCCCTGTTTTAATTAAAATGTGCGTAAAATAATAACAGAGATGTTACAAGTAAAAGAATATACATTTTATTTAAAAAAAAAAATACTACTTTCAAGCTTTCCCAAGCTCTTCATCAGTGAATATTTTAATAACTATTTCTGTTTATTTACACAAATACGTCGTTTCGGTTTGAAAATGAGAGAGCCAATAACTATTAGAGTTGAAAGTAGAAGTAGCAGTTTCTTGGAATGAACTTAATTAGAGAAAATATATATTATTATTAACTGTAGTTCCATTTATTTTATCACTCTGTTCTTATACGTCAGTTTCCTTTTTAAATGCGTAGCTGGACAGTCTAAGTAGCAGTGTTTCAGATTAAATTAGATTAGAAAATGTATAAATATAAATAGAAAATAAATACAATGAATTTTTTTAACTTGTAAAATATCTTTTATTATTTTAGTCCCATTTTAATTAAATTGTGAACCTTTAAAAATTTACATAATATATTTTATGTTTGAATGAAGCGAAATTTTGCTTTTCGTCTTATGATATTATTTGTTATGATGTGTTTTAAAGGGATAACTTTATAATGCCGTCTAATGACAATTATTTTTAGATTACTTACTTCCGAGAAATGCTAACTAAATTGAAATATGGCTATGTGTTTTAAATTTAGCAACGCTGGCAATTTAATAATTACTTCCTCTATAACCAAATTGTTTGATTTATGTGGAAAAATTACAAGATTTAAAATATAACATTTATTTAATTTTAAATTTTATCTTTTGATTATCAATTATTATTTTACATAAACATTAATTCTTTAACGCCGACAAAGGCGAAAAAATTACTACCGTTATTTTCTGGCCTATAAAAGGAACATTTTGGAGTAATGCACCCATCATTTTCCGCATTTGAGTTTCCTATGGGAGAGGCGTGGTTAAAATGTCATCTTGATGTATGTTTACTCTCCTCCTTTCCCCACATTTTTGCTTGTTGATCTGTTATTTGTTTCGAATTTTAATTCCAAACAGAATGAGGAAACATTATTTATACCTTTTCACCTTTAGTAAGAAGTATTTACACTGCATTCTTACTCCATACATTTTATCGAAAATGTGTTTATAAATTATAAGACTTGGAAGAAAGACTACTAATATTGTTCTTTGACAAGCGCCTTTGAGAAAAAAGGTTTTTCTACGACTCTCCTCATACGATAAATTATGTATGTATATTATAAAAATGGCAATAATCACATAACAACAAAGAATAGTAAGATTGCTACAGAAAACCACAAATCCCTATAAAATTACAATTTGAAATTAAAATTCGGCAAACATTCTGTATGTGCAAAAAATAAATAAATAAATTAATTAATTTATTTATTTATTTATTTGAAAAAAAAAACAGAATAATTCTATTTGTATTAAACCTCATTATTTTCATTATAATGTAAATATTACGGTACCATCTATTAGAGTATGAGAGTTAAAAAAATTTAAATTTCCTTATTTTAGGACAAGGCCAATTTAACTCAATTTAAGGATTTAAAATTCAGAATTTTTTTAAAGATCCCCCTTCCCTCTAATACTTTTACGGTACAATTTCAGAGCAAATGCTTTTAGATCTTTATGTCTTAAATTATGAATTCATGAAAATGTCAACTTCTAAAGAATTTCTCATGAATTTTTGAAACTACTATAAAAGATTGAAACAATCCTTTAATAAATTTCAGAAGGATTTTGCCAATTAAAATTAATTAATTAAATTTTAATTTATAGGTATTTTATACAACATTTATATCTCCACTCAAATCTTTTATTTTAAATCTTTTTCACAGTATTTTTTTGAATTAGGAAATGTACAAATATAATGTTCTTACAACAGAAATATAGAAATATTTCCGAACTGAAACCGCAATGATCCATTAGAAAACAGCACGAAAAGGGAAAGCGCACCACTTGGGCAAAAAGAAACAATATTCGGAATTTTTTTTTTAACTTACGGTTATTTTGTACGCCAATTTCCTTCATAAACAAAGTTTATCTAAAACATTATATTAATGTTAATTTTCAAATGAAATTAAATTGATTAAAAGTGTACGTCGCTCCTAAAACCTTCCTTTCCCGATCCGAACGTTTATTCTCTTCGAGAAAATGCAATTACTCACACAAGTGTAAAATGAAAAAAAAAAAAAAACAATTCGCTGTAAATAACTCCGTCACTCTCCTTAGAGTCCGTAATTAAAATCTTTCATTTGGATGCTCTTTTGCAACTTTTGTGTAATATCATTCATAAAACTTCCAGTTCTTTGTTATTATCCAACGGAAAAAAAACCGCAATATGTTAAATAAAGTGCGCACATGTTAAAGGATGCTTTCTAAAAAAATAGAATTGGAATAATTTTTTAATTAATCTATCAAAAATAATGTACTGAAAACAAAAAGGGCCTTTTATTGTATTTACCAACGTACATAAGCACAAAAATTATCTTTATTATGAATTAATTATCTTCTGACGTCTTCCGTAATATTAATTGTGACAATAATTATTATTTCTAGCTATTATTTCTCCTTAATTTGTTTTCGTGAAAGAATTCGAATTTAGTTTTTGTGATTTTTAGAATTTGTATATGCACAGGATTTATTCTTGCTTTTTGCTTATTTTTTATTTATTCATTTTAAATTAGAAATTGATATTTTTCTTGTAAATATACTAGATAATTTAAAATAGAATGACGTTATTCTTTTAAGCCACTAACAGTAGAAACACATTTTCAATGACGAAAATATGCAAATGAAATGACTTTCAGATGTAACATTTACTGTAACACGTACTGGAACATGAAATTTAATTTTTATACGCAACCCCTCCCTAATTTACTATAACATTGAGTTAAGGAAAAATTGTTTATCTGCGATTTAAAAAAAAATAATTATTCAAACATTCCATTTTTTTTAATCAAAACATATCGAGCCTTTGAATTCCTTAAACATCTCGATATCTCTGGCCGTAAACAAGTTTTTGTTCATTTTTACAAAATTAACAATGATAATGCTAGATTTGAAAATGTTGATAAAAACCTTAATATAGTAAAATGTAACTATATTCATAAAATAGCCTTAAGTAAAATAAATTTTCAATATTTTTAATTCGGGAGTAAAAAATCGGGAGTAACTGCATTCACCGTTCTAAACACTTTACAGAATATGTTCAAATAAATAGTAATAATAATTGAAAAAAAAATAGTTTTTAATTCTGCAAATGTGAAATGTGTCCAATGCTGAAAAATGACATCATATTCTAAAGACACCGTGCACTTTTATTCAGAATGCTCAAATATTTTTGCAAAATTATGTCGTAATTTGGAATGATACTTCAATCTGCTCTCAAAAATAAATAAAAAAATTAAATTCAGTTTATATTGTCATGCTAATGTGAGTTTTAAGTTGTTTCAAACGTAGATATTTTTCCTCCTGATTCTTCATCAAAAGACAGTACTTTAATTTCCGCACGCTTTTAGAAGATTAATGAAATTCACTGTAATCATTTATTGTTGGTTTTTAAGGATAAAAGTGTTTTACCATATAAGCTCACGTGTTGTTGAAACATGTTTGTTTCATGAACTAACGCATGCGTGAGAAATAAAAATATTTAATTGAATAATTGAGTTAAAAAGAAAAATATCTCGTTTTGCTGGTCGAAAAATGGTTGGAAAATGTTTGAAAATTGATTTAGTGATTTAAAAACCTTCTGTCTGATTTGTCTGAAAAATAATACAGTTTTTCCGTCAGTAACCTATAACATATTCTCCAAATGGGAGATGAATCTTATTTTGGGTGCTATCGTGTACCTTCTCATACGCACATACACATTCATTATCGCAAAAACATCGAAAATGAGTTGTATGAGCCTAAAAACATGAGGAAATTCCAGTGTACATTCAAAATCGTTTTGCAATAGTGAAGCGGGATTCGGGAAACATCGAAATATAAACATATACCAGAAACTGCATAATCCTCTTTTTTCATGATTACAATAAACTCATTATACTACACGTGTTTGAAAAGTAAGACTTAAAGGATAATATATGATTTATTTTATAAAATAACATTGAAAATGTATATTTAGAACCTGAAATGTTATTTATGTACAAGCTTGGGCGGTATTCTCAAGACCCGTAAGGCATGGTGACGTCACGGCGACGTCGTTGTGAAGTCACACAGTGATTTTGTGACCTTCGATGTGACGTCGATGTGACGTCACAGTGACTAGAATGCGAGGTCGTTATGGCCGTTTTAGAGGTCGTTTGTGACGTCACATTGTGACCACTCTGTGAAGTCACGGTGTGACAAATTTGTGAAAAGTGTGTCATTTGTGACTATTTTGGCATTAACTTTGTGACGAACCTGTGACGAAAGCGACAATGCTTTGAAGTCACACTGTGACCAATTTGTGAAATATGTGTCATTTGTGACGAACTTGTCATAAACACTGTGATTTCAAATGAAAATCAAATTTCAAATTAATTGCTTAAAAGACTCAAATAGTGAAAAAGATTCCATGCAGGGACTCGAACCCGGGCCATTAGTACAGCGCACTGACATTCTACCGACTAAATCACATGGAACGATACCCAGGCTGGAAAATTTCTCACTATTACATGATGGCGAGGCTACGAACTCAGCACAAGATGGAATATTTAGCGTGAGCCACCAACATGATGCAAACACAAAACTTAATTAAATCCAGCATCGATTGAAATTATATTAATACTTGGAAATTTTTCCAGAGAGAATCATTTGCCTTGCATACAATATTTCAAATGAAAATCAAATTTCAAATTAATTGCTTAAACGGCAATTTTAATTTGAAATATTGTATGCAAGGCGAATGGCTCTCTCTGGAAAAATTTCCAAGTATTAATATAATTTCAATCGATGCTGGATTTAATTAAGTTTCGTGTTTGCATCATGTTGGTGGCTCACGCTAAATATTCCATCTTGTGCTGAGTTTGTAGCCTCGCCATCATGTAATAGTGAGAAATTTTACAGACTGGGCGTCGTTCCATGCGGTTTAGTCGGTAGAATATCAGTGTGCTATACTGATGGCCCGGGTTCGAGTCCCGGCATGGAATCTTTTTCACTATGTTGGCCTTTGCGCCTTTTAAGCAATTAATTTGATATTTGATTTTCATTTGAAATATTGTATATAAGGCGAAGGATTCTCTCTGGAAAAATTTCTAAGTATTAATACAGCGATGAATTTTGAAAAAACCTTTTGCTGTAAATATAAAATCTTATCTTTTTACCGTACTTTTTAGCAAAATATCGCTATTTTGGAGTCTTATTCTTCTAAAACATTTTAAATTTGTCCACTTAAAAAACAATGCTTATCAACTGACATATTTTTTTATTCAGTTCTATGCTTGATATTAAGTTCTATGCTTGATATTGAGTTCAAGCTTGATATTTAGAATGTGTAAATTTTTTAATTTGTTGTGATTTGTCATTGCTTTATTAAATACGAATATGGAGACTAACGGATATTAATACAACTATTATTTATAGAGCGGCATGATAAGCGATATTTATTTAATTTTTTTATTCTCGTGTATATTGTATTTTGTGAATATGAGCTAAATAGATTTGGTATGTTTTATAGGAAAAGACTGATCTGGGAAATAGAAAAAAAAAACGAGTAAGAAAAATCATGCTTTAATCATAGATTATAAAATACTTTCCAACACTTTCTGAATGCTTTAACAAGACATCGTAATTTAGGGAAATGACGTAAATAAGATAACTAAGTAAACATTTTAGAAAATTCATAAAACATTTGAAAAATTGATTTCAGCAGTTACCTTCTATAGCCAAATATGTTTTCCAATTCTTTTGAACAGCCCTGTATTTGATCTGTAGGTTGATACACTGAGAAAAATGAAGTTCTCAAAAATAAGTAAACCGACGTACTCATATCGAATTGAATATTTTTGGATGAAAAATGAACCCATGCTTTCTCTATTTTGAAACATCACATGTTATCAAACCCAAACAAACGAATAGTTTTGTACCCTGTAATGGTTCATTTCATTTATGGCGGCATAAATGATGTTTATTAATATAAATATTAAATTATGCACAGCATTTTAAAAATAATTTAAAAGTGCTTGGAAATAATGCTCTTGTCATAAAAATATTCGATTTGAGTATCTTGTTAAGAATTTTGCTATTTTTCTTAATAAATAATCAATTAAACATTTCTTGTTAAGAACTTTGAACGGGAAATAAATGTCAGTACATTTTTACTTTAAATTTTAGGTTTTTCTTTTTTTTTGGGGGGGGGGGGGGGGGGAGTACATAACGATTCATATTTGATCACAACCAATGAATAAAAAATGAGTACATGTGTTTCTCAACTTTGAGTACATTTGGATCGGAGCTATTTTGAGTATGTGACGCATTTAAAATTGAGTACTTTTTACTCAATTTTGACTTCCCATTTTTTTAAGTGTATATATACTATATAATGGGAAAATCTAGTTTAGCAAGAAAACGCCTAACAGGTTGAAATTCTTTTTCAGCAATTTATACTAATGTATGGAAACATACTTGAATACTTTTGTACAACCCTGTAAGTTTACCTAGAATCTTTATTACACGCCACTATTTAGTTAAAATTTAATTCAAACTAAGACACTCTTAAAACTGCTGAAATCACATTTCCAGAAATTCTAATTTATAGACCGCCATTTATCCAATTCTTTACGTGACCCTGTATATCATTTTATCTATATTCTACAAACATTTCTTGGTAAATTAAATGCAGTTCAGCAAAAAAAAGCATAACTCATTTAAAAACAACCTTTAAGCACTTTGCGCCCATACCCAGTAATCCTTACGAATACGTTTGTGTAGCCTTGTATAGGAATTATAGCATTTATATATACCATATACTATGCATAAATATAGTGAATCATAAAAGCGCATATCATAATTAAAAATACATTTCCAGCAATCATCGCTAATGAACAGTACTTCGGATACAATATAGTATCTGAAATATTTTGTGTGTCCCTGTAAATGCTATATACGTATTATTCGTATTATACATGAAATAATTTATAGTATGTAAACCTCACCGACATATATCAATTTCATTATATATGAAATAGATTAACATAATTAAAGTATGCCGCAAACAATTCCCTCCACCCCTATATCATTATGTATTCGAATTCCTTTTTTAGCCCTGTAAATGAACAATAACTATACTTTGCATCGCATAGTCAACAGAATGCATATTTTAGTGCACTTCATAAGTGCATATAAATTTTATTCTGTTTGAAAGCGTGCGTAAAATCATAAAAAATCATTTGAAACTATTTTTTCCCATAGGCTGTAATGTAACGGAAAAATTCTGGCTGTCCCTGTAAATGAACAAAGCATGCTACAAACTTCATTACAAATAGTTACCGTGCTATTGTAAACGTCAATAACATCCAAAAATTTCAGGGCAATCCGAGTATATTTTCGAGAGTTAGAGTGCGGACAGACTGCTAGACGGACAGACGGAGAGACAAACCGAAGTCATAAGCACTTTTCAACTTGTGTCCTATATTATGTATCCTGAATTATATGAACTTTTAAAAAATATATACTAAAGCAGTTTAATCTATAACTTCCCATCAGGCATGAAAAACACTTTGTTTCAATGCTTAAATATCATATTTTACTTTTTAGTGCCAATAATTACGCGTATCATAAACGTAGAAAATGAATTTACAATAGAAGAAAATTTAATAACCGATTCAGAATGTCTATAATTAAATGTTTGATTAAAATCACAAACAGAAAAAAAGCTTACATACAATTTAAAAAAATAAATATACCAATTTGAAAAACACTAAAAATAATAATTAGTATTTATAATTGTACTATTAAACAACAGCAAACTCAATAGATATATTAAATGCATTATTAGATTTAACAATATCTCAAAAATGTCTCCATATGGTATAAGGAATTCCTATTATTTTATAATTTCGGCAAATGTTAAATCTGAAAACATTGGTTTGAAGATTTAGGATTTTGAAAGATAATTTAAAATATTATTAGCACTAAAAGAAAATTCTTTCAAAGGTTTCACTACTGTAATATGTAAAAATACATTTTCCCAGTATAATGTTAATTTCTAATCTGAAACAGTTTCGTAATCTCATGATAATCGAACATCATATTTAACCCCCAAAAAATGATAACTAGTATAAGTGTTAGTAATCAAAAAATAGTAAGAAGCCGATAAAATAATTCAAAATCATTGTCCTTCCATACATTTTCAATCTCAAGTAGGAGTAAATTAATGTTTATATTAATTCCAGTATGAATGTAGGCAAGCACAGTCTCTGCGCAGTTTTGTTTTCAAGCGATGGCAGATTAAGATATTTTTCTTTACAGTTATCGAATTTGAAAATATCGCTTCTGACAGTTAAAGATCAGTCTCTTACAAATATAACATAAAACTATTTAACTCATATGTACAAATCAGGAATAAATTATTTAAATTAAATAAAACTTACATATACGTTCTATTAATATCCGTGTATTATGAATATCCTAAAATGGTCATTTCCTTATCTTAAAGTGTTGTAGACGTGGTGAAGGTGATGTTCTAAAAACAGTGAACTATTTATTTCCTGCGTCTTCCCATGTTTATTTTTTTTTGTGGGCAGACGATTTTCAAGCAGATGGTCTGGTACAGTTTATTTGTTTTTGCCTGCAAGATATATGAAACTTGAATGCGCAGTAATTTTCTGAAAGTATGGTTAATTAAAATTTTGTATTTGAAGAAATGTCCAGTGTATTTAACCTTTTCTTTTTATCCTTACCAAATAATTCAAGTTAAAATGTATTGTAAAGTTCCTTTTTTCTAAATAATTTTAATAATAATATTCATAATTAGAGTTTATTAGATATACCATTGTTTAAATTTTCAAAAGGTGTAAAATAAATTTAATGGTAATAACGAGCCCCCCTTTTTTTTCTTTTTCACTTAAAGTAAAGTTTGTTTTGCACAAATTTTGTATATCTCTTTTATTTTCGGAAAATGCTAATTTTATTTAAAAAGTCGGAAAGAAGTAGAATTTATGACTTGAATACAAATTATAAAAATATTCTAAAGCAAGAAATGCATATATGACTAAACTCTGAAGACTCTTTCTACGTGCTCATTAAAAGGTGCAGATTTAACTGTAATAGAAATTTTTTATTTTGAAACCACAGAAGTGTTTCGAATAATCCTGGTCGGTAAAAAAAAAAAAATAAATAAATAAATAAATTTCCTCCCAGCAAACTAAATATGTAAAGTGTATAAATTTAATATTACTAATTCTAAATATATTATTCAAATGCTAGATAAAATTGAAATCATGAAAAAGTATACATTCACTATCTTAGATATCAAATTGATAAAATATAGCCTGAAAATTTAGTTTATTAATGCTTGTATCGTGCACTTTATTTATTATGCCCCCCCCCTCCCCTTTAGTGACAGAATTTACCATTTGCTATCCACTAATATATTTTATTCCTTATGCCATGTAACTCGTGACTGTTTAAAATATTTCTCTTCATTTTCAAAGATTTTTGAAGTTCATATTTTTGTCACACTGTGATTTACAATATGGTGGTTTTTTTGTCACATATGTGACGTGACGTACGTTACATAGCAGTGGCATAACAGTGATCTCACAATCTTTTTTAATTGCCAGAAAAAACATAATTTTACAGTAAATAACATGTTTTGAAGAATTTTCGTAATTTTTTAAAGTTTTCTAAGAAGTTCACATCTCAGTCACAATGTGGCATCACTGAGTGGTGGCATTTTGGTCACAGATGTGACGTGACCACGGTGACTTACAGTGACGTCACAACGACGTCACCGTGACCATGCATGCTATGAGGGGAATGTCCATGGATATTATGAGAAAGTATGTTCAAAACGTGAGTTATTTTCTCAGCAATTACATTCCTAAAATAATCTGTCTACAATAGAATAACCAGCTTCTTGTCGTTACTGGACGTGTGTAATAGGTTAAGATTCTATCACATGTAAATTAAACTTTAAAACCGATATCCTGTGTAAACGTTATCACAGTGAATATTGCTTTATTACAGAAGGGTTTTACTGAAATATTCCTTATAGAAGAAATTATGTAGACTCTCAACTTTCATAAGAGAAAATATTTAAGTTCTTTAATATATGCTGTATAAGGAATTTTTTTTTATTTGTAAAACGTCAATTTCTAAAACAAAACATTCTAGTTATTAACCCTTTTTGTCCCAAATTATGCATTCATGAAATTTTCATATTCTCAGGAATTTGTTGTGAATTTTTGAAACTTCATTAGAAGATTTACAGAATCATTTAACAGATTTTAGAAAGATTTTTCCATTGAATTTAAATAGATCTTGTGCAATATTTTTAACTCCACTAAAATCTTTTATTTAAAATGTATTTTTTAGTATTATGTAGAATTAGGAAATATACAAATTTAAACAGGATCATGTAAAGTATCTATAACTCATTCTAAACTGTATTACTACTAGTTGTATTAAAGGAATTTTATAACAAGTTATTATAATGGTACTTTAAATTACCGTCGAGGTATTAAAGTTAATAAAATTGTAGAAATTTGTATCACAAACTTTTGCAGCACAACGTAAAATAATACTTATTTAGAACTGCTTCATAAATTTTAATAGATAGGGAATTTAATAATAGTAATAAAACAATACTACTTTCTTTCGATAACACAAGTTTCATTTGGAAAGACATTCTTTTCTATGCTGCATAGAATTATTTCTATTTGATTAATATTATACACTTAAAATAAAACACAGGAGATAAGTGGTGGGAAATATTTTTGCAGTATTCTTTCAAGAAAACACAAATCTGTACGTAAATAGCAAATTATATATTCTCTAAAATAATTGTTTATTTACGCACAAAAGAGAAGAAAAAAAATTAAAAATACCTAATACGAGATAAATTACTAAAATTTAAATAAGCATTTTCATTTGATTTTTTAATGCAACAATATTATGGTTTTAACATGTTTTTAAAGTTATAGTATTTCAAAAAAATAATTGCTTCCCCCCGAATGTGTGAAATAACTTTTTATATCAGAATATTGCCTTTCTTTCTTCCCATGTGTAAAATACATTTATATATCGATATATTGCTTTTGGAAAATACATTCATTCACTTTATTTTGAATTCACATTTTAAAGATAAATAAAATAGCAAGAGAATCGAAAGAGAAGTTGGAAATATATTTCATGATGTTGGCAGTTGAATATCATCAAAGAAGAATGTAGTGAATTTCAACAATGGATATATAAGGTTTTATTCGCTCGCAAGGAACAAAAGTATAGTTTAACGGTGGGTTATATATATTGATTTTTGATGTAAGTTTACAGGGCTCGCAGAGTTCGTAAAATTTTATATTTTTCCTAGAACTATTTAAAAATATATACCAGGTATCTAAAAGTAAAATACGCCTACTTTGACCTCCCTATATATCGAACTATTCAGTGTAAAGGCTTCAAATATTATGTACATAGTATTCAAGGCATGGTGAAACAGATTAAGGGAAAAACAAATAGTTCAATTAACACCGAAAGATGGCGCTGTCCAAATGATCATACGCTGAAAAGACACACCTCTACGCACTTTATTTAACAGTTCCAATGTTAACACGACAAGGGCCTTATCGATGCACTGAATGCTGCTCATTATGTTTTCCTTCTTGACTATTGAAAACCTGCAGTTTACAGATACGAGTAGTTTGTTCAATTGCGGATCTTATTTGGTCGACTGGGACGCTTTTCATAAGCAGAGTGATACCTACTGTCAGGTATCCAAGCTTTCTAGACGTCCTCGATAAATATGATTTTTTAAGTGCACCCACAGCAAAAAAAAAAAAAAAAAAAAAAAAAAAAAAAACATAAATTATGATCCAGAGAAGAGGATATCCAGGTTGTTTGAAAAGCAATGCTAATCACTTTGTCGTAATTGAAGCTTTGCAGAAGCAATAATTTTATTCCCAGTTTGTTATACTCTTTTTATACTCAGAAAATGGCTGTAAACAACATAATGAGGGTTTATTCAAAGTTCCGTGCTTTCAGTCAGAAATTGCAGTTACAATGGCAGTTTAAGTAATAAACATTTAAAGAAAAAAAAGGTATTTTCACATGTGTTTGTTTTTTTTAATTATTATTTTTGTTTTTGTTTCCTATTTTCTGTTGTACAGAGCCATCTATTAATGTTTATGGAACTTTTTTTTTCGCTTAATCCGTTTGCCCATGTCTTCAATAGTGTGAGCACACAATTTGAAGCCGTTACACTCAGTAGTTTGATAAAGAGGTAGGTCAGAGTATAGGTGTTTTTATCCTGGCCACCCGGGACAGTTTATGGTAGATTTCTTTTGCAGATGATAAAGAAACATATAAGGAAGGTCTTTGTTTTTAAAAAGTGGTTTCGCAGGTTGGAATATTTAAGATTGCTGTGAGCACTGAGTATATTATAATTTATGCAATATATTCTATTATATATTATTATCATTAATGTTAGTAAGGATTCAAACATTTGTAAATACGCAATGCTGTTTTTCTACAATTTTCGAAAAATGCTAATAATGACGTTATTTCAAGATGAAAAAAGTGTTATGTAAATATATAGGCACACTTAGAATTAATAATCATTCATTCTTTTAAAATTATGAAAAGTTTGTAAAATAATTTTAATTCAACCCATATTTGACCATCGTCCTATATATAGGAAATCATACATTTCTTTCCCAGATTCATAAAATATGTGTGCTATTGCTTTTGTTTTAGTATTACTTTGAAAGAATCATTCAATACACTGGCTTAATCTTTAAATTTAAATTTAAAAAAAAAAGGTATTCATAATGAATTTTGAAAGTATACGAACTTTGAAAGAACGAAAGATAACGTCGTTGTAAACTACATAATTGTACAAAAAAAAGAAGAAAAATGTGATGTTGGATTTTTTTAAACTTTTTCTTACCATTGCATTCGAAAGAAAATTTTGAGCACGAAAAAAGACAAAAATAATGCCATAGCAGTGTATTTGTTCATTTTCCCCATTCATACAGGATAGCTTGTAAATCTGTAAGTAATAAATTTTTGTTAAGTATTTTTAATTTTATGTCTTTCTGTGTGGTTTTATGAAGATAAACTATAATTTTTGAACAAAAAAAAAAGAATTTTTTTTTTGTATACTGTATTTTTTATTTTGTGTGGTCAAATATTTGGTCAATAAAGCGCATTGTATTTCAAATTTCTATTTTCATGAATGATTGAAAGTTATGTAATTAAATAAATAACAACACAAATACCTAAAATTGTCTCACAAAATTGTTTAGAATATCTATAAAATAAAATTTAAATTTTCATTCGAATTTTTTTAATGGAAAGATTTTTACATCTAAAAAGTTTTTTTTTTTTTTTTATATTACCGTACTCCAACAAAATATGTAATCTATACAAATATATGCTTTTCTTATTTCCTATATGCAAAATCACTTTTTATGTCAAATTATTGAGTAAGAAATACGTTAATTTACTTCGTTTTGAATGCATATTTTGAAAATAAATCTAATATCAAGCGATACGAAAAAGACACATTGAAAATAAAATTCAAGATAGTGACAGTTGCGTATCTTTGTAGGATAATGTTGGGAACTTTAACAATGAATATATACATACATATGCGCTTGAATGAAACGAAAACACACTCTTAGTGATTAGATATTGGGTTTTTATGTATGTGTTTTATTTTTAATGAAAAGTATATTATTAAGGATTTTTCATCATCACTATATACATGAAAAGCATTTTAATCTTTTCTGAAAATGATGATGCGTTTTAGAAAAAGAACTTGATATTACTAAGTGAAATGAAATTTTAGAAAATATATCTCTGAAAAATACAAACCAATCTGAAATTTTGCATTTTTTTTTCATTTAGAAATCCTAGTAGTTCAGTATCCTAGTAGTTCAGTCAGTGTTGTCTCTTTAATAATATTAATTCATGTTTGCAAAAAGATCTCAAGATTTTAAAAATAATGTTTACTTTTTTTCTCCATTTTATCTTTTTTCTCATACAAGTTTACTTAAACAGTAGTTTAGTAACTGAAAAATGTTCTCTGAACTGAAAACCGAAACAGAATTACAAATTAATCTGAGAAATCTGGTATCATATCTGTAAGCAGTGTAATTTAAACTTAAAGACAGAATTTAAAATAAAGGGTTTCATTAAAACTTTTATTAATTGAACCGTGCATACGTTAAAAAATGGTCATAAGTTTAAGCTTTTAGTCAGAAGAAAATATTTTAATAATTGCCCAAGAAAAATTAATTGGTGGTAATAAGACTAACAAACTAAACGTTTTTTTTGTTGTTGTTTTTTGTTTTTGTTTTTTCAAAATTCTTCATTTGACTATAATCTGATAGAAGAATTTATGAAGCTTTAAGCCTAAGTGGGTTTTCTGTATTTAAAATAATTTTGAAAATTTAAATTGGGTGAGTTTTCTGTATGCCAAATAACTTTGAAAATTTAATTAGTCCAGTATTTAAAACTGATAAACATATTTGTAATCACGTAAAAGATAGATTTCGCGTTATTTCACCTGATTGAAATTCCTTTTACACGCACTAATAAATTTAGAATGTGAATAATTTTCATGGTATCAATTGAAATTATATAAGAAAATATAAATTATTTCTGACGAATGAAGAAAGCTACAAAACCCCAGAAAATTGAATAATTAGCACATTTTGAATTATATACGCTTCCAGGAATTAAAATTAGCGAAAATTATATAAACTTTTCAAGATTTATTTAAAATGGATTATTTATTTCTAAAGTTAATAAAAAAACAAACAATTAAATACAAATATTATTTTAATTATATCTATTTCGCAACCGTGAATATATGAAGACATAAAGCAGGCAAGCAAAATTGGAATAAATAACATTTTTTTAACATTATAAGTATTTAAATACAAATATACAAAAATTTCGCTTAACATTTATATTAATTTTTAGACAATGTTTTTGTTTTGTTTTGTTTTTTGTTTGTTTGTATGCTTGTAAATGAAATATTAAAGTTATCAGATAAGTTTTGTAAAATAAGAAGACTGTTGAGTTTGGCGTGGTGTAAAATTATTGTAATGAAAATCATAAAATGTTAAAATCAATTTCTTAAATGATTAAAAATTTTAGATATTAACATTCAGGTACGCAAAAACCGAATAGCATATTTCAGTTTTCTTTAGGCTTGAAATAAAATGGGTTATAGTTATTATTACGTATTGATACCTATTTAACATCGGCCCCACCAATGGCCGAGAGGTTCTGCTCTCGAAGCTGGTATACGGTAGGTGCTGGGTTCGTGCCCGTCTGCTTAATCTTTCGGAGTTTTCGTGGTTTTCTTCGAACCATGGATTCCCATGCGTAAATACGGGTTAGGCTCCCTGGAAAGACCCCATGAAGGACATTCCTTCGCCCTGGGCTCATATCCTTCGAGTAGATAATTGGCCAACAAAAATCAACCCAACCCTATTTCACAACTGTTAAGTAACGAAGATTGGTTTAAAATATCAATTTGAAAAGAATTTTTAAAGATTTTTTTTTTAATTTTATACCAAAATAAAAATTGTTGTTTTATTGTTTACGTTGTAAAATATACAACAGTTTCTTTATCTACAAAAGTATGATATAGCCATGTATGAAAAATAAATAAAAGGCTTAATTTTACCCACGATTTCGAAATGCGTTTAATATCTTTCGAAACCTCAAAACCAGTACATTTTCGAGATTTGAAAAAGGATTTATAAAAGAGTAGTTCCTTTTGCTGCCAGTGATTAACTTAAATGTTTCGAGTAGTTTTTTAGTTTACTGATTAGTTTTCTCAAACGGAATATTGTTTTTTAGGATGTTATAATTTTTCAAGTAAACATTTTTAGCTGCGTAAGTAAATTTATATATGCCAGAATAAAAAAAAAGTCCTTCCGGTCAGTGCCGGGAGGAAGAGGTAGCTTTCATATTCCTTATTTTTTAAAAGCCAGCTTATGTTATTCAAACACACGAAGCTCAATTTGGTGGAATTCGATTACAGAAGATTCAATACTAATTTTTATCAATACTAAATCCATATGAAGGAGAATTTCGCGAAATTAGTCAGCTTTATCCAAGCTGCTTTTATATAAAGTAACTTATATTTGGTTGTCAAATTCGGCGATATCTTGAAGTTCCTGCCATTTTAAGACAACATGGTGGCTGAGGCTAACCCGTGAACTTGGTCGAGACCTTAATAATTCCTGCGCACATGCTCACTCACATCGGAATCGGTTGATACATACGAGTGCTGTCGCAGGCAAACAATCAGATTTTTAAAAATGTCACCCACATAAAGAAATTCAAACTGCTATATCTGAACCATTTTTTAAGATAAAGACAAAACAAAAAAAGCTCCTGAATCCTTATATCAAGGTCAAATACTTAAGAAAGAAACCTTTTATGTAGCTTTCTTTAAAAAAAGCTACCTATTGCAGCCGTTCGGACGAAAACGATTTCAAAAAATTTTGGTATATTTTCATCGATCATGACCCCCAGACCCCGAAACTACCCTCCGTTCAAAATTGATATATATATATATATATATATATGTATATATGACCTATGTCACACTGTAACTCTCGTATTTATGACCCGATTTGGATGTAATTCGGTGTGTACATAGTACATACCAATGTCTCGACCGAGTTCGTTGGCCAGCTTCATCCGCCATTTTGTTTCAAAATGGCGGCCATTTAAAAATTTAAAAAAAATTTTAAATTTAAAATGTGGTACTAAAAAATTGAAAATGGAAAAAATATTTTTCCTTATGTATTTGACATTTATGCAAAGACTCCGTAGCAGTTTTTGTTTTGTCTATATCTTAAAAAATGGCTGAGTTATAGCATTTTGAATTTCTAGCGAAGCTGACATTTTGAAACGTCCTGAATTTTGTCACGCGATAAAAGGCGTATTTATCAACCGATTTGGATGTAACTTCGTTTATACATAGTACAGACCAATGTCTCGACCGAGTTCGTTGGCCAGCATCATCCGCCATTTTGTTTAAAAATGGCGGCCATTTAAAATTTTAAGAAAAATTTTAATTTGAAATGTGGTACCAAAAAATTGAAAAATGAAAAAATATTTTTTTCTTATGTGTTTGACTTCGATAAAAAGATTCGGGAGGAGTTTTTCTTTCGTCTATATCTTAAAAAATGGCTGAGTTATAGCATTTTGAATTTCTAGCGTGGCTGACATTTTGAAACGCCCTGATTTTTGTCACGCGATAACAGGCGTATTTATGAACCGATTTGAATGTAACTTGGTCTGTACATAGTACATACCAATGTTTCAACCGAGTTTGTTGGCCAGCTTCATTCGCCATCTTGTTTCAAAAGGGTTGCCATTTTAAAAAAAAAATGTAATTTAAAATTTAAAATGAGGTATTAAAAAATTGGAAAATGAAAAAGATTTTTTTATGTGTTTGGCCTTGATACAAAGATTCTGGAGAAGTTTGTGTTTCTGAAAATTTGTTCTTTTGTTTATATCTTAAAAAGTGGTTGAATTATAGCACTTTGAATTTCTATCATGGCTAATACTTTGAAACGATCTTTTATTTGTCTCGCGATACCACACGTATTCGCCTATTTCGATGGAAGAAGGCATGTGGATAGTATACATCAATATCTCGACCAAGTTCGCTGGCCATCTTGTTTCAAAGCCATCGTAAAATTACAATAATATATAACTTAAATGCCAAAACAATAGCTGTAGTAATGCATTTATATGTCCAGCACTCCTGTTCACTGTCCATAACTTGGAGGAGGACCGTTGAACTGATATATTGGTCTATAAGATCCACGTTCATATTAAACCTTCTGAACGATATAAATATAGTTTTAAGCTAGATATGAGATTAATTACTGTGAGCTATATATAAGTACAATAACATATAGGGAGGGTTTATCGGTTACCCACAACGTACTAGAGCAAGATTAAAATTTTTAAGAGCTGAATTTAAAGTTTTTAAGAGTTTATCTGAAGTTGCTATATATCACGAAATGTTCAACTGGTTATCACAGCGACATACAAGTTTACAAAAGCAGGACACCATTTTTGAAGATATTAGCCTTTGGTACTCATATTAAAATCTTTCGCTGATGAGTTAATGAAAGTATTTTGTAAGAGATATTACTGTAGATATTTTCAAGATGAATGAATATATATATATATATATATATGTATATATGTAGATACTTTATCTGTACCTCCTGTCCACCAATTGAGACTGAAATATAGGACACAAACTAGAGTCTGCTGTATGCTTCCTATAGTTTTCTTGATAAGCAATTACTACAGCGATGCTGTGATGAATCGGTGATATAAGGACAGTTGAGAGTTTGATGAACCATGGCACATTTGACACATATGGAGTTCCTTCTACAGTTAGTCTTTGTATGCCCGTAAAGTTGACAGTTCTCACATCTAAGTATGGGTCGATATATTCTTATACTGCAATTATTGAGGCCAATTGAGATACTTTTCTGAGCCAGAAGCTTTTTAGCTGCATTTACTGCTAAATTCAGTACCATATGATAACTTGTGGATTTTTCTCTTTGTATTATTTTTAATATTGTTAAATTCTTGTCTGTTGAACGATCCTTTAAGTAGTTAATTATGTCATCAGTAGGTATCATCGATGGTATTCCTGTAATTATTATCCTTGAGTGTTTTTGCAGGTTGTAAGTTAGTTCTACTATTTCTGAAATGTTTGGGATTTTTTTCAATTCTTTTCAATAACTTCTCTGTGCTGTTATCTGTATCTGATTGAATTCTCAGTGTATTGATTTGTCTTGTTTGTTTACAGAATATTGGTAGATCGTTTTCTTTAATCAATTCGGTATTTAACAGTTCTTTCAATTCATTTGTTGATCTTTTCTTTGAGATATTTTTTATAATTATTGCCGAGTTTGAATACTTTCCTTGAGAATTATATTGTTTTTGTTCTTCATTATCTTGAGATCTTTCATAATTCTTTGTATTTTTGTCTATAAGATTTTCTATTATTAGTTTTTCAATTTTGTGAATCCTTCTTGATAATTGTGGTATGTCTGTATCTATATTATTTTCTATATCTCTAAGCTTGTTCATGCACTCTTCTATTATTTTGCCTTGTGCTTTTAATTGTTCTTCTCTTGTAGCTATTTCCTGCTCCAATTTGACTATTATTTCTTTGGTTGATTCTGTTGTTTGTTGTTGTTGCATATCCATTTTTGTACCAGTCAAGATTGTCTGAGTATACTTTTGTTGTGTTTTTGTTTGTATTTGTGTTGCCTTTTCTTTTGTTTCCGATGCTGAATGCTGTTGTTTGATTAAGTTCTTTAATTTTTTTATTTCTTCTCTCAATTCCTCTACTTTGTATTTGAAAATGGCATTTTCTTTTTCTTTTAGTTTTCCTTCTAGTCTTTGTTCCATCTTGGGGCTTTCTTCCAACTGAGCTGTAATTTTATCAATTTCCTCTTCCAATTCGCTTATTTTTCTTCTGTCTCTTTGTATCGTTATTGTACTTTTATGATATCTTATTATTCTAGATTCATCATTTTTTGCTCTTGTAAATATTGCATTAAGATATGTATTTCTGTTCTTCAAGATGTTTCTGTGCTTCCTCGGTAGTTCCTCTCACCCTTTTCCTTTCTATCCTTTCATATTCCGAAATCAATTGGCTTATCGGTAGGCTTTGCAGTGGGTCCTGTTTTTGAATAGGTCTTTCTGGAAGTCTTGGATATTGTTCCGTATATGACTTGTGTATGTTTATGCTTTCCGGAGAGTCCACTGTTGAGATCAACAAGGAATTCATTGTTGAGTTCGGTGTTGTATTGTAGTTCTTTCCTGTTTAGTTCTTTTTCTAAGATATTTTCATCATATCATTTGAGTCGTTGAGACCAGTAGAAGGAAAATGGGGGTTCTACACCACCAGGCGTCATGCGTTGAGGAGCGAGGAGCAAGGATGAGTGACAGCTGGGAGGAGTCGAATGATTGACAGGTGAGGGGAGATAAGAAAGTGATAGACAGGTGGGCGGAGTCGAGACAGACTGACGCCCACACGACATGCTATAGTAGAGGGGTTAAAACAAAGAAGCGATAATGAAAAGTGTACTGTAAGAGAGGGGTTAGAACAAAGGATAATGTTAATGAATCAATTAAAGTATAATGAATTAATAAAAGTCTACTGTAAGAGAGGGATTAGAACAAAGGAAAATGTTAATGAGGATGATTAATGAAGAAAAGTCTACTGTTAGGGAAAGGTAGAACAAAGAAAAGTTAATGATGAGGTGATTAGAAAAGATCGCATGCAATTAAAAAATACTTACCACGGAGCAGCGCAGAGAAACGTCCTACCTGTATGACATCCACCGGGCTAATGAACGAAGAAGCGTGCAACAACCGGCTTCATCAAGATAAGGAGCTTGCTTCTGAGTGGACGAGAGACGAACCTAGGGGGCAGCACCATCGATTCCGGCGACACCAGCGCCCTCTCTCGAGAGGATGATTCACTTACCTGCGATGTCCTCATCCTATTTGAACTAACATAAAGAAGTGAATACATTTTTAAAAATGACGTATTTCATTGAATGTTCCCACATGGGATTCGAACTCACGTCAAAATAGTTTCATGACTTGATAATTGGTTAGACGATTAACTGATCAAGCCATGAAACTATGTTTCATAGTTTAAAAAGAAGTTTTCTCTATGAGTTTAATCATTTAACGAACACGTTTTTAAATTATTTTTTTTTTCCATTTAGTCATTTGCTAATAAACCTTTTTATTTAATAAGTTAATTTTTGTTAATACATTATTTTTTCGAAACAATTTTACTAATCAAAAGAACGCAAATTAGTTAATTTTTTATTTAGTCATTTGCTAATTTTCGAAACAAGTTTTTAGTTTTAGTCATTTGCAAATAAAGCTTTTTTAATACGGGGGGCCTCATTGTTTTATGATGTGAATATGCTTTTTTTTTTATTATTTGCTAATTTTCGAATCATTATTTTTTAATTTTTAGACATTTATTAATTTTACGAAACATGTTTCAATTAATTTAGTCATTGCAAATAAAGTTTTAATTTTAAACTGAATAAAAAAGGTTAATACATTTTTAAGTTTTAACGAAATAAGTTATAATTTTTTTAGTCATTTGTTAATTTTACGAAACATGTTTCAATTAATTTAGTCATTGCAAATAAAGTTTTAAATAAATTAGTTAATATTTTTTAATCATTTGTTAATTTCCGAAACAAGTTTTTTAGTTTTAGTCATTTGTTAATTTCCGAAACAAGTGTTTTTTTCTGTAAGTCATGTGCTAAAAAAACTTTTTAATAAATTAGTTATTTTTTATTTGTTAATATATTAATTTCGATACATTATTTTCCGAAACAAGTTTTTCCTAAATAAAGCTTTTTAATAAACAATTTTACATATATTTTCATTTAATTATTATTTAAAAGAATATAAATTATTTTTACTAATCAAAAGAACGCGAATTAGTTTTTGTTTAATTATTGTCAAGGATGTATGTTAACTGAAATATAAGCTGAATGCGAAAACAGTTTTTTTTTTGTTTTAAAACTAAGAAAAGATCTTTTTAAATTAATGAACAACTCTGTTTTTGGAAAAACTATGGAAAACTTAAGAAAGAGGTGGAATATTGTGCTTTGCAATAACGAAAAAAGAGCAAAAATTGGTAGCCTCACCCACATTTAAGTCATTTGAAACATAGGATGAAGACCTGAGTGCCGTAGAAAGGATGAAGACTAACATCCTCATGAATCAGTCGATTTATGTCTGATTCACAATCTTAGAACTAACCAAGTTAATAATGTATCAATTCCATTACGGTTTCGAACCCATAAACACATAACCAGATTTTACATTTTTTAGCTCATCACGCTCACCACTGAGCCACCGAGGCCCCGTTGTTTTATCTTACTTTTAACTACTTATTTGACATATATATATATATATATATATATATATATATATATGTTTTTTTTTTCGAAAAGAATGCAAGTTAGTTTCAGTATTTTAACCAATACATTTCAGTGACTTATGAAGTAAAGTTTTATTTTCTTAAAAACGTGGTGTGAATTGAATATATTTTTACCGTGTTAGTTCTTTTAAAATTTTATTTTGAATTAGAAAACACTTACTTTTGTCAAATAGTATAGTTAAAGATTCGTTTTTTTTTGTTTTTTTTTCCTAAGATCAACAGAATTCATTGATTTTCAATTGAATATATTTTTTTAACGTGTTAGTTCATTTAAAATTTTATTTGAATTAGAAAACACTTACTTTTGTCAAATAGTATAGTTAAAGATTCGATTTTTTTTTTTCTAAGATCAACAGAATTCATTGATTTTCAAAACAAGATCTATTGAATAAGTATAGTTAATATTACCGTTTTTATCTTAGTTTTAACTAATTATTTTCAAAACAGATTTATTCACTTTTAAATGTAAAACACTTTCTGTAAAAGCATATCTTTAACTGTAATAATTTTTAAACCATCTTTAATTAGATATATATTTTATCACAAATGAAAATACAAAAAGATTCAACAATTATACTCTTACCTGACTAAAATTAAACTTCTTCATTGCGAATAACAAACTCTTACACACAACATCAGTTTTTTACCGATATATAAAAAAGACAATTTTGGAAATGGAGGTTAAAAAAATATATATATTTATATTTCCTTTCTATTAAGTTTACATTATTTGAAAAGACGCTTATTGGATATCGAGGACTGCACATCTCCGTGATTTCATTCGCTAATTATGACATCAGATCTCTTCGTTTTTATTGGTAGATGATTAGGTCACTTTAGTTTATTTTTCTTTTTTACATGTAAGTGTTGCTATATTGCTTTTAACAGTGAAACATCTACTATCTGATATACATCTACCGTTCACTTAAGTGGTTGGGATGTCGTACAATAAGCAGGCATTTCCTTATCGAAGGAAATATCTGTACGAGATCTACCCTACATGCATGTTTCTTTAGCAAGGCAATCTTTTCAATCTATAAGGAGATCTTTATTTTACGGTTGCAGACACCCTCCTCTGTAGACAGATAACAAAAACATGCAATTTCCATTTCATGTCTAAAGGCTAACGAAATCTTAGTGCAATTTTTTAAAGAATGATATTTCCTATTATTGACCGAAAGCAACAGGTTTTTTGTTTTAAGAAAGATTGTTAATTCACTGTTTTCAAAAATTAAAATCAGAAAAAGAATTCCCCATTTTTTTCTTTTAAGTTTTTAAAGAGATGCGTTTTTTTTTCTTTGAATTAGTATTTAAGGGTTTTTTGCTGAATCTGAAATCGACTTTTAACTAAAGCATTTTAATGATTGACGAAGTAAAGTTATATTTTCTAGAAAAGTGGTATAAACTTAATATTTAGTATTTGTAATGCGCGAGCTACTGTATTCTTTTCAATTAGAATGAACAAGATCTTACGATAGTTTGAATATTAAACCAAAAAGATTAATAGTAATTTAGTTTAACAAATACCAATGAAGACAACTATATGAAACATAAACTCAGTTTACAAATAAGTTTTAATGTCAGAGCTAATTGGACACTTTTTTTTCTCAATCATAGATGTTAAAAAAACTTTCTTAGGAAAGTTTTTTACTTTGATTCGAACTGAAGATAAAATACTTTACTAATTTAGGATATTTTTTCCATATCTCGTTTTAAAATTATATTTAACTAAAAAAATAATTTATGTTGCATTGTTTTAACAATTTTTCTAATCAAAGAACGTGTATTAGTTTCAACTGATAACAAAGGGTTTATTACCTATTAGCAAAAGAAAAATTAGTAGTCACACTTACATTTAAGTTATTGAAAACATATGATGAACATCTCTGCTGTTGAAAGGATGAAAACTAACATACATAGATAGGAATCGACTGATTTATGTTGCACTGGTTGTGATGTATATAATAGATATGATTATATATTGAAAATGATATATACGATGGTTGTGATGTATCCAAAGTAGATGTCTTTAAACTAAATTATCAAACATATGAGTGAGGATTGCTACGTGACAAAAATCGCCTTTAACAGTGAATTTTGAGTCATTTTAATTTAGAAAAAAGTAAATGGTTAACTTTAATGACATATTTTTAGTTTTGTTGTTAGAAATAATATGTTAAACAAATCACACTGTTTGAAAATATATTTTTTCGAGTTTATTTTCAACAATTGTTTTTTAAATGAAATCACATATAAAACTAAGGAAAGCTAAACTTGTGAAACACAAGTTGAATATCGAGAATGACAGAACATGTTTTGAATTAAGTAATGTAGAATGTGCAAACTTTTGAATTCATTCATTCACAGTAACAGAAAGTGTTGTTGTAAGTTTGTTAAAACTGTTGTTGTATTAAACACTATATTAGACAAAAAAATTTACATACCTTTTGGAAAGAAGTTTCCCTAAGCTTTTTATGATTCGAACAAGCAGACTCATTGAAAATAGCAAGAAGCTGAAAAGTCGACGGTGATTTTACTCAGCAGGATGCCGAAAATAGTAGGGATAGATGCCGCAGAGCTTAAAGCCAAATGTCCGGTAAACGGGAGCTACGAAACAGACGACCTTCATCCACCAGATCCAAGACACAACTGATGTGCGTGGGGTCTAACACCTGCAGATAAATGTCACTGATTAGAGATCAAGGTCACTGATAACAGATCACGTGACCGCTAACAACCAATCAGAAGCAAGCTTTCAGGTATGACGACATCTTGTGGCAATACCTGTAGACAATCTGGCGCCAGTTGATTGACAGGGGGCGTCGTGGAATGTTAGGAATCCAGACAGAGTGGCGCCTACCTTCTGCTTCATAGTATTTTAGGGAAAAAAGTGTATTACATTGATGTAAAAGACATTATTTTTTAAACTAACTGTTAATAATTTTGAAATAACATACTTTTCCCATACAAGCGAAAAAAGAATGTTTCAGAACATGTCTCTGATCATAATTAAACATAACTTTAAGCATAGTTAACCATCTCAGAGTATGATTAAACAAATTCGAACATAACTTTGGGCATGTTTAAACAATCCGAACTATATTTGAACATATCCGAACATGTTCATTCATAACTTTGACAGTTTTTAATCTTTCAGAATTTAAAAAAACATATTTAAAACTATTTTATTTTAAAAATTTTTGTAAAAATTTTAATTTATAATTTTCTTTTTAAGGTTTTAACTTTTTTTTGTTAAAACTTTTTTTAACGTTTTAACTTTTTTTTGTTAAAAATTTTTTAACTTTTTTTTGTTTAAACTTTTTAAACTTTTTTGTTAAAACTTTTTTAAACTTTTTTGTCAAAACTTTTTTTAACTTTTTTTAACTTTTTGTTGTTAAACATTTTTTTAAAATTTTGTTAATATTTTTTTTACTTTTGTTAAAAAAAAATTTTTACAAACTTTTTTTTAAATTTTGTTAAAACTTTTTTTTATAAAACTTTTTTTATAAAACATTTTTTTTTCTTAAAACTTTTTTTTTCTTAAAACTTTTTTTTGTTAAAACTTTTTTTTGTTAAAACTTTTTTTTTAAACTTTTTTTTTACTTTTGTTAATTTTTTTTTACTTTGTTAAAACATTTTGTTTTACTTTTGTTAAAAAAAATTTCTGTTAAAACTTTTTTTATATATTTTTTGTAAAACTTTTTTGTTAAATTTTTTTTAAATTTTCTTAAACTTTTTTTTATATTTGTTAAAACTTTGTAAAACTTTTTATCATCTTTGTAAACATTCTATAATTTTTAAAACTAATAAATTTTATACATACATATGTGTGTGTGTATATATATATATATATATATATATATATATATATATATATATATATATATATATATATATATATATATACATATATATACATATATATACATATACATACATACGTATGTTTTATATATATATATACATACATCATATATATATATTTTTTTTTACACAAGAACCCATACATAAACATTTAATTTTCATATATTTAGAGACACGTAGTCGTGGATGTATGCTTTTACTTAAACATTTATATAGATAAATACTACCCTTAAATTTACGTTCATGCAAAAAAACATTATTTTTCTTAAACTGTTAATATTTTTGAAATAACATACTTTTCTCATGCAAGTGAAAAAGAATGTTTCAGAGCATGTCTCTGGCCATGGTTAAACATAAATTTAAGCATAGTTAACCATCTCAGAATATGATTAAACATGTTCGAACATAACTTTAGACACGATTAAACATATATCCTGACAATATTTGAATCTATCCAAACATGGTTAAACATGTTTGAACAAACTTTGAGCATATCCGAACATTGTTAGATATATCCGAACTAACTTTGAGCATGATTAAATATACTCGAACTATCTTTGAGCATATCCGAACATGGTTAAACATGTTCGAACATAAGTTTGGTCATGGTTAAACATATCCTGAAGAAAGTGCGAGCTACCGAACAAAATTTATTAAGAAAGACAAACTCATGAATTTAGTAATCACAAGCCAGTTCCAACTTTTAAAAAGCAACTGATTAACTTAATTTGGAAGAACTGTTATAAGTTTCTTTTAAACACTTTGTTAGAAACTGACGAATGAGGTTAACAAATTTTTGGAAATAATAGAGTATGATAATACTCTTAGAGTACATATACTACTTAGAGTATAATAATACATTTGATGTCAGAACATGTTTTGAATGAAATCGTGAATTCATAGTATGCTGAAAACGCGAACTTTGAAATTTATAGTTAGGTTAAATGAAGAAAAGTAAAGCAAATTACTAAATTGAAAGACACATTTTGAAAGGATCGTTATAAGTTTGTTAAAACTGTTGTTGTATTAAACACTATATTAGACAAAAAAAATTTACATACCTTTTGGAAAAAAGTTTCCCTAAGCTTTTGATGATTCGAACAAGCAGACTCATTGAAAAGTAGCAAGAAGCTTAAATTTGACGGTGATTTTACTCAGCAGGATGCCGAAAATAGTAGGGACAGATGCCGCAGAACTTAAAGCCAAATGTCCGGTAAACGGGAGCTACGAAACAGACGACCTTCACCTACGAAATCCAAGACACGAATGATGTGTGCGGGGTCTACACCCGTAGATGAAGGTTACTGATAAGAGATCACGTGACCGCTATCAACCAATCAGAAGCGAGCTTGTAGGTATGACGTCATCGACTGTGCTGTCTTCCGCCATCGCAAACGAGGATGATGACATCATACGGCAATACCTGTAGACAACCTGGCGCCATTTGATTGACAGGAGGCGTGGTGGAATGTCAGGAATGCAGACAGAGTGGCGCCACCATCTGCAAGAAACGATCATGTCGAAGCATGCAGCGACTGACTGGCGCCAGATGATTGACAGGTGGGCGGGGGAATGCAAGGAATGCAGACACAATGGCGCCCTCCTCCACCGCCTACTCCTTTCACATGTCAGGTGATCTTCGCATCCAATCACATACAAGTATTAGATGGTAGAGGTTGCTCGTGTTGTCTTCAAGTACGACGTCATCACTTGTTTTGTGCTTTGTCATCAACCATTTCCCCTTCAGTCGTTTTCCTGAGCAGGTGCTTCGCAGTAAGTAACACCATTTAAATTTTAACGATATTATTTAAGATATTTAACGATATTATTACGAAAAATCTAAGTAAAAATTTTTCTCCGATAAATATTTTACTTAAATAGATTTTTAAATCTAATTTTTTTAAACAGGAAAAGATTATTTAAGCATGACTAATCATGCTTAGATCATGCTAAAACATGACTAAATTCGTCGGAACAATAAACTTGTTCAACAACTTGTTAAGTGGATATTTCTAATTGTGATAATTTAAGTAGTGTGTTATTCGATAAAGTTAAACTTGATATTCGAAAAAGTGATGAAAGACACTTGTTATTTTAAACAAAATGTCTTTTTTGTTATTTTTTATACATAAAAATATTACTAACAAAAAAACTTAAAATTTAAATGGTGTTACTTACTGCGAAGCACCTGCTCAGGACATCGACTGAAGGGGAAATGGTTGATGACAAAGCACAAAACAAGTGATGACGTCGTACTTGAAGACAACACGAGCACCCTCTACCATCTAATACTTGTATGTGATTGGATGCGAAGATCAACTGACATGTGAAAGGAGTAGGCGGTGGAGGAGGGCGCCATTGTGTCTGCATTCCTTGCATTCCCCCGCCCACCTGTCAATCATCTGGCGCCAGTCAGTCGCTGCATGCTTCGACATGATCGTTTCTTGCAGATGGTGGCGCCACTCTGTCTGCATTCCTGACATTCCACCATGCCTCCTGTCAATCAAATGGCGCCAGGTTGTCTACAGGTATTGCCGTATGATGTCATCATCCTCGTTTGCGATGACGGAAGACAGCACAGTCGATGACGTCATACTTACAAGATCGCTTCTGATTGGTTGATAGCGGTCACGTGATCTCTTATCAGTAACCTTCATCTACGGGTGTAGACCCCGCACACATCATTCGTGTCTTGGATTTTGTAGGTGAAGGTCGTCTGTTTCGTAGCTCCCGTTTACCGGACATTTGGCTTTAAGTTCTGTGGCATCTATCCCTACTATTTTCGGCATCCTGCTGAGTAAAATCACCGTCGAATTTAAGCTTCTTGCTCTTTTCAATGAGTCTGCTTGTTCGAATCATCAAAAGCTTAAGGAAACTTCTTTCCAAAAGGTATGTAATTTTTTTTGTCTAATATAGTGTTTAATACAACAACAGTTTTAACAAACTTATAACGATCCTTTCAAAATGTGTCTTTCAATTCAGTAATTTGCTTTACTTTTCTTCATTTAACCTAACTATAAATTTCAAAGTTCGCGTTTTCAGCATACTATGAATTCACGATTTCATTCAAAACATGTTCTGACATCAAATGTATTATTATACTCTAAGTAGTATATGTACTCTAAGAGAATTATCATACTCTATTATTTCCAAAAATTTGTTAAACTCATTCGTCAGTTTCTAACAAAGTGTTTAAAAAAAACTTATAACAGTTCTTCCAAATTAAGTTAATCAGTTGCTTTTTAAAAGTTGGAACTGGCTTGTGATTACTAAATTCATGAGTTTGTCTTTCTTAATAAATTTTGTTCGGTAGCTCGCACTTTCTTCAGGATATGTTTAACCATGACCAAACTTATGTTCGAACATGTTTAACCATGTTCGGATATGCTCAAAGATAGTTCGAGTATATTTAATCATGCTCAAAGTTAGTTGGGATATATCTAACAATGTTCGGATATGCTCAAAGTTTGTTCAAACATGTTTAACCATGTTTGGATAGGTTCAAATATTGTCAGGATATATGTTTAATCGCGTCTAAAGTTATGTTCGAACATGTTTAATCATATTCTGAGATGGTTAACTATGCTTAAATTTATGTTTAACCATGGTCAGAGACATGCTCTGAAACATTCTTTTTCACTTGCATGAGAAAAGTATGTTATTTCAAAAATATTAACAGTTTAAGAAAAATAATGTTTTTTTGCATGAACGTAAATTTAAGGGTAGTATTTATCTATATAAATGTTTAAGTAAAAGCATACATCCACGACTACGTGTCTCTAAATATATGAAAGTTAAATGTTTATGTATGGGTTCTTGTGTAAAATATATATATATATATATGATGTATGTATATATATATATAAAACATACGTATGTATGTATATGTATACGCATATATGTATATGTATATATATGTATATATATATATATATATATATATATATATATATATATATATATATATATATATATATACACATATGTATGTATAAAATTTATTAGTTTTAAAAATTATAGAAAGTTTACAAAGATGATAAAAAGTTTTACAAAGTTTTAACAAATATAAAAAAAAGTTTAACAAAATTTTAAAAAATTTAACAAAAAAGTTTTACAAAAAATATATAAAAAAAGTTTTAACAGAAATTTTTTTTAACAAAAGTAAAACAAAATGTTTTAACAAAAGTAAAAAAAAAGTTTTAAAAAAAGTTTTAACAAGAAAAAAAGTTTTAACAAAAAAAAATGTTTAAGAAAAAAAAAGTTTTAAGAAAAAAATGTTTTATAAAAAAAGTTTTATAAAAAAAGTTTTAACAAAATTTAAAATAAAGTTTGAAAAAAATTTTTTTTAACAAAAGTAAAAAAAAAAAAATTAACAAAATTTTAAAAAAATGTTTAACAACAAAAAGTTAAAAAAAGTTTAAAAAAGTTTTGACAAACTTTTAACAATCCTTTTTAAATGTATCTTTCAATTTAATTATTTGCTTTATTAAACTAAACTTAAAATTTCACACTTTCTGTTGCTTTGAATGAATGAATTCAAAAGTTTGCACATTCTACATTACTTAATTCAAAACATGTTCTGTCATTCTCGATATTCAACTTGTGTTTCACAAGTTTAGCTTTCCTTAGTTTTATATGTGATTTCATTTAAAAAACAATTGTTGAAAATAAACTCGAAAAAATATATTTTCAAACAGTGTGATTTGTTTAACATATTATTTCTAACAACAAAACTAAAAATATGTCATTAAAGTTAACCATTTACTTTTTTCTAAATTAAAACTGACTCAAAATTCACTGTTAAAGGCGATTTTTGTCACGTAGCAATCCTCACTCATATGTTTGATAATTTAGTTTAAAGACATCTACTTTGGATACATCACAACCATCGTATATATCATTTTCAATATATAATCACATCTATTATATACATCACAACCAGTGCAACATAAATCAGTCGATTCCTATGTATGTATGTTAGTTTTCATCCTTTCAACAGCAGAGATGTTCATCATATGTTTTCAATAACTTAAATGTAAGTGTGACTACTAATTTTTCTTTTGCTAATAGGTAATAAACCCTTTATTATCAGTTGAAACTAATACACGTTCTTTGATTAGAAAAATTGTTAAAACAATGCAACATAAATTATTTTTTTAGTTAAATATAATTTTAAAACGAGATATGGAAAAAATATCCCAAATTATTAAAGTATTTTATCTTCAGTTCGAATCAAAGTAAAAAACTTTCCTAAGAAAGTTTTTTTTAACATCTATGATTAGGAAAACAAAGTGTCCAATTAACTCTGACATTAAAACTTATTTGCAAACTGAGTTTATGTTTCATATAGTTGTCTTCATTGGTATTTGTTAAACTAAATTACTATTAATCTTTTTGGATTAATATTCAAACTATCGTAAGATCTTGTTCATTCTAATTGAAAAGAATACAGTAGCTCGCGCATTACAAATACTAAATATTAAGTTTATACCACTTTTCTAGAAAATATAACTTTACTTCTTCAATCATTAAAATGCTTTAGTTAAAAGTCGATTTCAGATTCAGCAAAAAACCCTTAAATACTAATTCAAAGAAAAAAAAAACACATCTCTTTAAAAACTTAAAAGAAAAAAATGGGGAATTCTTTTTCTGATTTTAATTTTTGAAAACAGTGAATTAACAATCTTTCTTAAAACAAAAACCTGTTGCTTTCGGTCAATAATAGGAAATATCATTCTTTAAAAAATTGCACTAAGATTTCGTTAGCCTTTAGACATGAAATGGAAATTGCATGTTTTTGTTATCTGTCTACAGAGGAGGGTGTCTGCAACCGTAAGATAAAGATCTCCTTATAGATTGAAAAGATTGCCTTGCTAAAGAAACATGCATGTAGGGTAGATCTCGTACAGATATTTCCTTCGATAAGGAAATGCCTGCTTATTGTACGACATCCCAACCACTTAAGTGAACGGTAGATGTATATCAGATAGTAGATGTTTCACTCTTAAAAGCAATATAGCAACACTTACATGTAAAAAAGAAAAATAAACTAAAGTGACCTAATCATCTACCGATAAAAACGAAGAGATCTGATGTCATAAGTAGCGAATGAAATCACGGAGATGTGCAGTCCTCGATATCCAATAAGCGTCTTTTCAAATAATGTAAACTTAATAAAAAGGAAATATAAATATATATATATTTTTAACCTCCATTTCCAAAATTGTCTTTTTTATATATCGGTAAAAAACTGATGTTGTGTGTAAGAGTTTGTTATTCGCAATGAAGAAGTTTAATTTTAGTCAGGTAAGAGTATAATTGTTGAATCTTTTTGTATTTTCATTTGTGATAAAATATTTATCTAATTAAAGATGGTTTAAAAATTATTACAGTTAAAGATATGCTTTTACAGAAAGTGTTTTACATTTAAAAGTGAATAAATCTGTTTTGAAAATAATTAGTTAAAACTAAGATAAAAACGGTAATATTAACTATACTTATTCAATAGATCTTGTTTTGAAAATCAATGAATTCTGTTGCTCTTAGAAAAAAAAAATCGAATCTTTAACTATACTATTTGACAAAAGTAAGTGTTTTCTAATTCAAATAAAATTTTAAATGAACTAACACGTTAAAAAAATATATTCAATTGAAAATCAATGAATTCTGTTGATCTTAGGGAAAAAAAACAAACAAACAAAAAAAAAAACGAATCTTTAACTATACTATTTGACAAAAGTAAGTGTTTTCTAATTCAAAATAAAATTTTAAAAGAACTAACACGGTAAAAATATATTCAATTCACACCACTTTTTTAAGAAAATAAAACTTTACTTCATAAGTCACTGAAATGTATTGGTTAAAATACTGAAACTAACTTGCATTCTTTTCGAAAAAAAAAAAAAATATATATATATATATGTCAAATAAGTAGTTAAAAGTAAGATAAAACAACGGGGCCTCGGTGGCTCAGTGGTGAGCGTGATGAGCTAAAAAATGTAAAGTCTGGTTATGTGTTTATGGGTTCGAAACCGTAATGGAATTGATACATTATTAACTTGGTTAGTTCTAAGATTGTGAATCAGACATAAATCGACTGATTCATGAGGATGTTAGTCTTCATCCTTTCTACGGCACTCAGGTCTTCATCCTATGTTTCAAATGACTTAAATGTGGGTGAGGCTTCCAATTTTTGCTCTTTTTTCGTTATTGCAAAGCACAATATTCCACCTCTTTCTTAAGTTTTCCATAGTTTTTCCAAAAACAGAGTTGTTCATTAATTTAAAAAGATCTTTTCTTACTTTTAAAACAAAAAAAAAAAAAAACTGTTTTCGCATTCAGCTTATATTTCAGTTAACATACATCCTTGACAATAATTAAACAAAAACTAATTCGCGTTCTTTTGATTAGTAAAAATAATTTATATTCTTTTAAATAATAATTAAATGAAAATATATGTAAAATTGTTTATTAAAAAGCTTTATTTAGGAAAAACTTGTTTCGGAAAATAATGTATCGAAATTAATATATTAACAAATAAAAAATAACTAATTTATTAAAAAGTTTTTTTAGCACATGACTTACAGAAAAAAAAACTTGTTTCGGAAATTAACAAATGACTAAAACTAAAAAACTTGTTTCGGAAATTAACAAATGATTAAAAAATATTAACTAATTTATTTAAAACTTTATTTGCAATGACTAAATTAATTGAAACATGTTTCGTAAAATTAACAAATGACTAAAAAATTATAACTTATTTCGTTAAAACTTAAAAATGTATTAACCTTTTTTATTCAGTTTAAAATTAAAACTTTATTTGCAATGACTAAATTAATTGAAACATGTTTCGTAAAATTAATAAATGTCTAAAAATTAAAAAATAATGATTCGAAAATTAGCAAATAATAAAAAAAAGCATATTCACATCATAAAACAATGAGGCCCCCGTATTAAAAAAGCTTTATTTGCAAATGACTAAAACTAAAAACTTGTTTCGAAAATTAGCAAATGACTAAATAAAAAATTAACTAATTTGCGTTCTTTTGATTAGTAAAATTGTTTCGAAAAAATAATGTATTAACAAAAATTAACTTATTAAATAAAAAGGTTTATTAGCAAATGACTAAATGGAAAAAAAAATAATTTAAAAACGTGTTCGTTAAATGATTAAACTCATAGAGAAAACTTCTTTTTAAACTATGAAACATAGTTTCATGGCTTGATCAGTTAATCGTCTAACCAATTATCAAGTCATGAAACTATTTTGACGTGAGTTCGAATCCCATGTGGGAACATTCAATGAAATACGTCATTTTCAAAAATGTATTCACTTCTTTATGTTAGTTCAAATAGGATGACGACATCGCAGGTAAGTGAATCATCCTCTCGAGAGAGGGCGCTGGTGTCGCCGGAATCGATGGTGCTGCCCCCTAGGTTCGTCTCTCGTCCAATCAGAAGCAAGCTCCTTATCTTGATGAAGCCGGTTGTTGCACGCTTCTTCGTTCATTAGCCCGGTGGATGTCATACAGGTAGGACGTGTCTCTGCGCTGCTCCGTGGTAAGTATTTTTTAATTGCATGCGATCTTTTCTAATCACCTCATCATTATCTTTTCTTTGTTCTACCTTTCTCTAACAGTAGACTTTCCTTCATTAATCATCCTCATTAACATTTTCCTTTGTTCTAATCCCTCTCTTACAGTAGACTTTTATTAATTCATTATACTTTAATTGATTCATTAACATTATCCTTTGTTCTAACATATCTCTTACAGTACACTTTTCATTATCGCTTCTTTGTTTTAACCCCTCTACTATAGCATGTCGTGTGGGCGTCAGTCTGTCTCGACTCCGCCCACCTGTCTATCACTTTCTTATCTCCCCTCACCTGTCAATCATTCGACTCCTCCCACCTGTCACTCATCCTTGCTCCTCGCTCCTCAACGCATGACGCCTGGTGGGGTAGAACCCCCATTTTCCTTCTACTGAGACCAATCAATTTTTCGCATGCTATCATGGTAATTGCTCTGGATGGTGATAAATATTGAAATGAGTGTATGGTTGATGTGTCCGAAATTGCTGAAGATCTCGTACTCGTTTCCAATGAATCTGATTTATTTTTTGACTCATTTATTGAACTTCCAGATGATTTCATGTTCCAATCTAGGTCGGGCTTAGTCGGATTTACCCTTGGGTTTGGTTGATTATAGATTATTCTACTTTTATATGGTGTCGCCATTTAGAAGATGATTTAATAATTATGTTTGGATGTACAGATAATTAATGATTAATTTTTGTATATCTACTTTTTCAATGGATATTTCTATTATTAAATCAGAGAGTTAACTTATTTTCTTGGATAGAAATGTTTAAGCTACTAATATAAGTTCCGTCAAGAATTTGCTAGATGTGAAATTTTTTAAATGAGATAGGAAGGGTAGGGAATCACTAGGCCCCCACCATACATCTTTGAAAGAAAGGTATATAGAAAGAAGAAAGCAAAAACCAATAGTCGAAACTATTAAAAATGACTAAAAAAATTTTTTTCTTTTTTTTTTAATTGGAAGAGTAGGGTATTTTTAAATAATTATTAAGAAAAAAAAATAAATGATAGATAAAATTTAATGCCAAAATAAATAAAAATGGGAATGTTGCTAAATTTCTTGAGCAAAATGAAATGAAATTTAAAGAGATACTGAGTACCCTTCTAAATAACTCGAACACTGATTATACTATGCTCATGTTATTCAATATAATACAAGGCATATACAATTTGGTTAAATAGCTATAAACAGTACAATAAATATTTACATAACACCCGCAAATAAACACTCCAGTACTCTTATAAATCAGTTTAAGAAATAATGTCATTATTCTCACTCCAAATAATCTTATTCAGCTTCACTTACAATACAGTCAACCGTAAAATACTAAATCAATAACAGTGAAAAATAAAATGTTACATTTGATGTTTAATATTGCAATTAAATCGATTATAAACAGAATATGTACAGGATAAAACATTTTACAGTATTTATATTATGATACTAGAATCCTTCTCCACCCTCCCATAATAAAAATGAGAGGCAATGGTGAAGTAACCTAAAATAATTGAATGTTATGCAAAAGGAAACCACTGCCGAACCGAAAAGTACAGGATATTATGATGAAGAAAAAGTAATAGAATAAACATCTACTTATCAAATATAGTTCAAAGTGGTCCCCCTGCACTTGCCTGAAAGAGAATGTACTAACATGGAGAAATATTTGCTCCAAGTTACCGTAATCTAGTTATGAACACATCTAATTAAAAAATGTAGTAAAAGCAATGTTATTTGAGATAAGCAAAAATGTACGAGATTAAGTAAAATTGAAGTTAGGACACTCTAAGCAGTCAATGGGTTCATAGATGAAGAAAGAAATAGTTCTCTAACTATGATTTTTAATAAAGTTTTAAAAGTTAGGCTAATAATGGTAAAGATCTAGAAAATTGCAGTGGGACCAACTATTAAACCCATGGAACAAAGGTTACAAAAAGAAACAGAGCCATATTTTTATTATTATTATTATTTCTAAAAAAAAGTAACAAATGTTAAGCTATTATTGCTATAAATTTAAAATACCGCGATGGGACCACCTAAGCTAACAGAGAATAAAGAAATGAAAAAGAATCAAAACCCTATCTTAATTATTAAAAATGTTCCAAAAGTTAGGCTAACTAAAGTTTGAATCTGCAAAACTGCAGTGGGACCACCTGAGTAGTCAATAGTTTAAAGTTTATTAAAAGAATCAGATCCTCAGCTCAATTATTTAAAAAGTTCCAAAAGTTAAGGAAATATTTGGTAAAATTTAGAAGTCTTTATTGGGACAGTTTAATGACTTGTAGCTTTAATAATCTATTCAAGGAACAAGTTTCCAACATTAAAAGTAAAAAGTTGCAAATGTTAAGTTTTCAATTAAAATTTTTCAAGATAGGTTCAAGAATGGAAGTGGGACAGGGATGATGTCTAAAAAGTCCTTCCGGCCAGTGCCGGGAGGAAGAGGTAGCTTTCAAATTCCTTATTTTAAAAAAGACAACTTATGTTATTCAAACACACGAAGCTCAATTTAGTGGAAACCGAATATAGGAGATTCAATACTAATTTTTACAATACTAAATCATTATGAATGAGAATTTCGCGAAATTAGTCATATTTATCCAAGCTGCTTTTATTTAAAGGAACTTATATTTTGCTGCCAAATTCGGCGATTTATTAAAGTGCCTGCCATTTTAAGACAACATGGTGGATGAGGCTAACCAGTGAACTTGGTCGAGACCTTAGTAATTGCTGTGCACATGCTCACTGACATCGGAATCGGTTGATATATACGAGTGCTGTCGCAGGCAAAAAATCAGATTTTTCAAAATGTCACCCACATTAGAAATTGAAACTGCTATATCTGTGCCATTTTGTAAGATAAAGACAAACAAAAAATGCTCCCGAATCCTTATATCAAGGTCAAATACTTAAGAAAGAAACCTTTTTCAATTTCTAATTTTTTTTTTTGCACCTCACTTTAAAAATAATATTTTTTAATTTAATGGCCGCTATTTTGAAACAAGATGGCGGATGAAGCTGGCCAGCGTACTTGATCGAGATATTGATGTATACTATCCACATGCCTTCTTACATAAAATAGGCGAATACGTGTGTTATCGCGTGACAAATACAAGATCGTTTCAAAATGTTAGCCATACTAGAAATTCAAAGTGCTATAATTCAACCATTTTTTAAGATATAAACAAAAGAACAAATTTTCAGAAACAAAATCTGCTCCGGAATCTCTGTATCAAGGCCAAACACATAAAAAAAACTTTTTCATTTTCCAATTTTTTAATACCTCACTTTAAATTTTAAATTAATTTTTTTTAAATGGCAACCCTTTTGAAACAAAATGGCGAATGAAGCTGGCCAACGAACTCGGTTGAGACATTGGTATGTACTCAATGGTCATTGGTATGTACTGTGGTCAAACACATACGAAAAAAATCTTTTTCATTTTCGAATTTTTTGGTATCGCATTTTAAATTTAAATTTTTTTTTTAATGGCCGCCATTTTGAAACAAGATGGCTGATGAAGCTGGCCAACGAACTCGGTCGAGATATTTGTATGTACTATGTACATACCAAGGTACATCCAAATCGATTCATAAATACGCCTGTTATCACGTGACAAATATCAGGACGTTTCAAAATGTCAGCCACGCTAGAAATTCAAAATGCTATAACTCAGCCATTTTTTAAGATATAGACAAAACAAAAACTGCTCCCGAATCTTTTTATCAAGGTCAAACACTTAAGAGAAAAATATTTTTTCAATTTTCAATTTTTTGGTACCACATTTGAAATTTAAATTTTTCTTAAAAATTTAAACGGCTGCCATTTTTAAACAAAATGGCGGATGAAGTTGGTCAACGAAATCGGTCGAGACATTGGTATGTACTACGTAAAAACGAAGTTACATCCAAATCGGTTCATAAATACGCCTTTTATCGCGTGACAAAATTGAGGACGTTTCAAAATGTCAGCCACACTAGAAATTCAAAATGCTATAACTCAGCCATTTTTTAAGATATAGACGAAACAAAAACTGCTCCGGAATTTTTATATAAAGTTCAAATACAAAAGAAAAAAATATTTTTCCATTTTCAAATTTTTGGCACCACATTTCAAATTTAAATATTTAAAAAAAATTTAAATGGCCGCCATTTTGAAACAAAATGGCGGATGAAGCTGGCCAACGAACTGGATCGAGACATTGGTATGTTCAGTGTACATACCGAATTACATCCAAATCGGTTCATAAATTCGAGAGTTACTGTATGACAAACATCAGATATATATATATACACATATATATATATATGTGACGTTTTGACGGCAAGTAGTTTGTATTGTCAAAAAAAAAAAAAAAAAAAAAAAAAAAAAATGAGGGTTTCCATTCCTACACACCACAGGTAGCAGCCGATTGGTTTTAAAATACTAAAGAAAAATGAAGAATTAACATAAGGCAGTCGCTTGGAACATTATTCACTTTATTTCCACACTCTCGATTAAATCTAGGGAAGATGCTCTCTCCTTCCATGGTAAAAAGAATAAAGTCTATTCTTCCTGTCACAATTAGTTTAAAATCACTCCATCTCTTGACAGCGTTCTAGTCTTTAATCCGTTAATATCTAACATCTATCACCCATTACGATACCGTTGCTTCCTCATTCTACTCACATAATAAACAGTATTCATCCAACATTTTACTACCTCCATCGAGCAATCACATTGAATATCCAGTTTGCTACGACTGCAATCCACCACGTTCACTTCTACATGCTAAAAACTAAAAAGCTTCTAAGCTCACAGCCCATCTCCTATATGCTATATCCTTCTCTCTGGTTCCCGCCATTCGTATTTATACTCTGCTGAAAAGATTGTTCTAGAAAATTCTTATATCCTCGCACCAGTTATCTAAAGCATAAACAAACGTTAAAATCTGTAGTCGAGATTATGCAAAAATAACCCCCTTTTCCCTCTTCAGACGATAAAAGGAATGAATTTATGTCTGCGAAGTTTTAATCTTTGAAATATTTTAATTACACCTGGATATTTTAAATAAAAGAATAAATTGAAATAAGTAGGTTTTTTCTTTAAGACAGAATAATATTTTAGCAGTTAAATAAAGATTTAAGGGGAATATGATATACCGGGATTTAATAGCGGAATTTAATAGGAATTTAAATAATAAAAGTTTTATTAAAGAAATATAAATGAGCCATTTTTAGATTTACGCAATTTGGAATAAATATGAATTAAGATCTTAGAGATTAACTAGTTGAGTAGCAACCCGTTGTGTTGCTTTTGAATTGCATGAGATCATTCGATCCTTTTGCGAAAAATGAAATCTATCTTTATTGTAAATTTAGAAAGCAATTAAAGTATTATTTTTTATTAAATCCAATATTTCAAATAATAAGTTATATTTACACTTTAAGTCAAAAGTTTTCCGAATAAAAATGCACATATATCATAACTTTATTTGCCTAAAGATTTTCGCTCTTCCAAGATTTTTCTTCGAATTTCGGAGTTGATAGAAATGCTATCATTTGGGTTAACTTATACAAAAATGAATTTGTTTTGACAAATTTATTCAGAAGCATTTTATATTTATGAATTAAAATAAATACTTAGAGAGAAAAAAATTTCTCGCTAAAACATTTCGTTTTTAATGTCCGCTTCTTAAATGTTTTAATAGTCATCTTAAGGCAATAGCTGAAAATCTACTTTTCGACTTAAAATTAAATCAAAATAATGATGTTTGATTACAATGGGTTTTTCTTTTCCTTTGACATCAACAGATCTCAATGTTCCAATCGATAGTCGAATTTTTGTTTCTAACCTAAACGGATTCCTGAAGCTTTAATATGTGGACATAAAATAAAACACACACACACACACACACTACAATATATAATAAAACACATATAAATAACGCCTGCATTCAGCTGTTAACGATATATATGAATATTAAACAGACGTACAACAATAAATATAATAAACCCAACTGTAGTGAAAAATTAGCCAGAGCAAGGAGTTGAACCCGGGATCACAGCATTCCAAGCTGTCGCTCTAACCACTGAGCTACTCCGGCCGATACCTGAGTCGTTGTCCGGTCGTATAGGGTCGTATGTCCCGTCATCGTTGTTTGGTCATCCAAGGCTATCGTATAGATGGCTGGTGACTTCCCAAACATGGCTTATTAGTGAAAAATTGCAGACTCAGGTATCGGCCGGAGTAGCTCAATGATTAGAGCGATATCCTGGAATGCTGTGGTTCCGGATTCTATTCCAAGATCTGGCTAATTTTTCACTCCAGTTGGGTTTTTTATATTTATTGTTGTATGCCTGATTAATATTTATATATGTGAACATAAGTTTGTATTTCGTGAAGTTTTCTTGAAAAATACTATTCAATCACATTATTATTTTCATTATTTATTCAAATAAACGTTAATTTCAATTTAAAAATAATGTCAGACAATGATATCCAATAACCCTTGTCATTTTCTGTTTTCTCTTTTTTATTAAAAAAAAATGGAGGAATTTAATTCCCATCATTACATAAATGTAATTAATATATATATATAAATCGAAAACTAACCAAATTTTAAAATTATACGACAAATTTTGACATCCTTGGACACATGTGGATAACTGGCGTCAATTTGATCACCTAACATTCCATATTCTAGGAGAGACAGCTGTGAAATACAAACGGACATTCACTTTTTAATATAATAGATAGATGAAGTTTTAATTTCACTATGAAATATTAGTCAGGGACAAATGCTGAATTATCTATATTGTTTTACGTGCAAATGGTTTATTTCGTAATGTAGCCTGCACGCAATGGAGATAGATTAAAAAACGTTATACTTGAAAATTATTTAAAAAGCCACGATAAAAAAAATCAATTAAAATAAAGTTTTCAAGCAAATTGCATTTGAAAGTAGACTTTTTCCCCATATATAACGGTGTAAAAATTAAAAATGTGTGATGTTTAGAAGTAAAAAAAAAATTGCAGTAGAAAAAAATTGGAAAACCGAAATTTAAATGTCAAGCGTCGCCATTCTCAAAATGACGTCAGCGTTACGTACGGACATATTTTCCTTTATAAAATAGATAGATTTTCAAACGTGAAGTCCCCTTTGTCAACTACAACTTTGCATGTGTAAATTTATTCTGTTGGCTTGAGATTCTAATTTCAGTACCGCCGACTACAAATTCCAGAAACTGATGTCTTTTAGATGTATTTGTGGTAAAATATACAGTTTTATCTAAGAAAAGGATTGTTTTCTTTTAAATATGGCACTTACTGAAGCATTACGCCAAGTGTCGCAAATTCGATATCAGCCGAAAGAAAATATATTGAAATGTAACATAGCTTTATGAGAGAAAATGCATGTTTTTTAAAGCGTGACGTCATTTTCTGTTGAGACTTAAAGTTATTTTTAATTGTAATGATGAAATGGCATCAATAAGGACAAATAAACTCCAACATTTCTTTTTTTCTGCAACAGTGGAAATAATACGATTGCTAATATTTTGATGAAATTTCAAAAAACTTTTCATATTAAATTTAAAATATAAAAGTGGGAATATTTAGAAAAATAGCTAGTGCGAGTTCATCTACAAATGAAGAGATTTCATTTAAAAAAGAATAATTACCAAAATTGGTTTAGTAGAAAGTTCAGGGAAGATGTCTAAAAAAGCTGTCATTTGTTTTCAATATATAGATTATTTTTTCCCTTTTACTTTAACAGTTGCCTAGCAACTCTATTTCAAAACTTATATATTTCATACAAATTACATTTAAAAGCCCATATTTTTCCCAATTCGGCTCTAAAAATTTAAATTGTTCGTTTAGAGATATGTTAAATTCGTGCTTTTTTATATATTATTCTTTTACTTATTGTTTGACGAAGCATTAATTTCATTGTAGAAAATCAGCCGTGGATAAATTCTAAACTCTTTTTTGTGTGCAAATTGTTTATTAATATTTCGTAATAGAGCCCGCCGGTGCGCGATCGAGATAAATTTTAAAAATCACTCTTGAAAATTATTTTATAAACCATAATAAGTCAGACCATTAAGATACCGTTTTGATACAAATTGAATTTAAAAGTAGATTTTTTTCCCTATAGGACAGTGTAAAAAATTATAATGTGCGATGTTCAGAAGATTAAAAAATTGCAGAAAGGAAAATTGGAAACCGAAATTTCATCGTGAAGCGTTGCTATTTTCAAAATGACATCAGCTTTACGCGCAGATTATTGTCCTTTGTAATATAAATGGAGTACTTCTGTTGCCACAATTACAAAATTGGTACAGAAAACTATTAAAAAAAATAATATCTCAACAATAAATTGAGATACAGATTTCAAAGAAACTGCATGTAAAAGTACAGTTTTTTCTTCATACGATGGTATAAAAACTGAAAATGTGCGATGTGTAGAAGTTTAAATATTTTCAGTAGCGAAAATTGCAAAAAGAAAATTCATTTCAAATTTAAAAGTGTTGCCATTCGCAGAATGACGTATGCGTTACGCACAGATATGTTTGTCCTTTATAATATAGATGGACTAGGGTTTTAATTTAATAAGCCGGTATAATATACGAAATATTACTGAAAAAGGAAAATTTACACAAAATACTTTAAACTTGGCGCAAAAATTTAAATTTTGTAATATATATATATATATATATATATATATATATATATATATAAATTTTGAACGGAGGGTGGTTTCGGGGTCTGGGGGTCATGATCGATGAAAATATACCAAAATTTTTTGAAATCGCTTTTCTCCGAACGGCTGCAATAGGTAGCTTTTTGTAATGAAAGCTACCTAAAATATCTAGTACAGTAAAGTTACATGAAAATTGCTTGGAAATTTAAAAAAAAGGGTAAAAAGTTGAGGAAATTATATAAGATATGAGATAAATGGGAAAATTTTAAGATGGGACAAATTTATAATGTTAACTGAGATTATTTACAAGAAAAACGAAGTCTCTAGCTCAACATGCAAAAAAAGAAAAAGTTTCAAAATTTATATTTAGTGTGGGAGGACGAAATGTAGGGCAAAGAATAAAGATTAAGTCTACTAGTAATAATTAGTCGAAATTATGTTGAAAAGTTAATAGATAATGCAAGAAACACAAAAGTTTAAAGATACCCCACGCTATCTCTCCTAAAGGAGCCCCATGTTGAGTTAGAGGAAAGCCGAAGGCGACACAAGAGGGCGGATGAAGCTGGCCAACGAACTCGGTCGAGACATTGGTATGTACACACCTATGTACACACCAAGTTACATCCAAATCGGTGTATAAATACGTCTGTTATTGCGAGATAAAAATCAGGTCGTTTCAAAATGTCAGTCACAATAGAAATTCAAAATCCTATAACTAAGCCATTTTTTTAGATATAGACGAAACAAAAACTGTTCCGGAATCTTTGTATTAAGGTCAAACACATAAGAGAAAAAATCTTTTTCATTTTCCAATTTTTGGTACCTTATTTTAAATTTTAAATTTTTTAAATTTTTTTAAATGGTCGCCATTTTGAAACAAGATGGCGGATGAAGCTGACCAACGAACTCGGTCGAGGCATTGCTATGCACTATGTACACACGAAGGTACATCCATATCGGTTCATAAATACGCCTGTTATCGCATGACAAATATCAGGACGTTTCCAAATATCAGCCACGCTAAAAATTCAAAGTGCTATAACTCAGCCATTTTTTAAGATATAGACGAAACAAAAACTGCTCCGGAATCTTTGTATAAAGGTCAAACACATAAGAAAAAAATATTTTTCCATTTTCAATTTTTTGATCCCACATTTCAAATTTAAAATTTTTAAAAAATTTTAAATGGCTGCCATTTCGAAACAAAATGGCGGATGGAGCTGGCCAACGAACTCGGTCGAGAAATTGGTATGTACTACGTACACACCGAGTTACATCCAAATCGGTTCATAAATACGAGAGTTACAGTATGACAAAGATCAGATATATATACTCGTATATATGGATATATATATATATATATATATATATCAACTTTTGAACGGAGGGTGGTTTCGGGGGTCTGGGGGTCATGATCGATGAAAATATACCAAATTTTTTTGAAATCGCTTTCCTCCGAACGGCTGCAATAGGTAGCTTTTTGTAATGAAAGCTACCTAATAATATTAATTTTAATGTTAGTGCTGATGCTGGTTATCACGTTTTATATAAAACGTGCTTGTAAACGTGAAAAAGTTTGCTTGAAATTTGATATCAGCCGACATAACAATATTTCAGTTTGGGAAAGCTGATTAATAGAATATAGAAATTAGTTGTATACGTTTCCGAAAATCAGTAGAAGCAAAACAAACTTTGTTTTTATAAATCCTTCTTTAAATCCCTTCTTCCATTAAATCTTTGTTTAAATATATGAATTTCTGAGGTTTCTAAAGATAAAAGAAGGTTGTTCGGATTCGTCGGTTACACGGAAGGGGTATCTTTTCGTATCTTTTCATTTGTGATTACATTATATTTTTTACGAAACGGTTTTCTTTCTTTACAGCTTTGAACATGAATAGAACACCTACCATTTTTAAGTGCGTTTTAATAAAATTAACTTTGTGAACGTGTAAGTAAATAGATAGTTTTGAGTCTAGAATTGTTTTAGACATAAGAACAACTAAAGAAAAAAAAATCCTGCCATGTGTGACCATATTATACATTAAAAAATAAAAAAAAAAAACTAGTCTCGAAAATCGTATCAAAACGGTCCCGCCTTTGAACAACAATTCCTCAACAATTCCCATCTCCAGACGACTTTTGATGTCTCTTGGTTTCAATTCGTATAGCACGCAGTTTTTTTTAACCACTCCCATCGCTTTCAAACGTTCTGAGAGAGTCGTTTAGTATTTGACATTGATCTCCGTGCAGCGGTGCCTCAAATTATGGGTTTAAATTTTTTTCTGTTGACCAGTTCGCTCCTCGTCGTCCAAATAACAATCGCCATTTTTGAGTCATCGAAGTTCTCATACGTTGAAATCAATGTAGCATAATCCCCAAAAGCTTTGGTCAGCAAACGACGACTTACAGCTTCGGATTTCATCAAACTAAACAAAAACGTAACGCTTCGCGTACATTGGGTTCCGTTGGCACAAAACGTGACATCTACAATTCACAAAACATGTCTATTGTTTACACTTCGACAAAATGAAATATACTGATTCTTAAAAACTAATGACAGGGCTTTCATATGCCATTTGCTGTAGTAACGCCGAAACTCGCCGGTGCTACTTACGCCATGTGTTGTTAATCTTTTAAAATTAATTTTATTACCCAATATATATATATATATATATATATATATATATATTATAATTACTAAGAATAGGATGAATAATATGACAGTTGAAGTCATTTATATAAAATAAATAAATTTTACATTATCTTCATCAAGAAATTAGTTAAATTAGTTTCGATATAAACTCATTGCCAATTTATAAAGCTCCATATTGTTTTTCAAATATTATCATGCTGTTTACGAAGTATGTTATTACCTTTATGTGAAATATGATTTGTTCTTAAAAATAATAAAAAATCTAAGTTTGTAATTATGGCATTTGTATGTTTTTTAAAGAACAGTGGTGTAAAGAATTTTGAAATATGCTTCCTTATTCAAAGCCGTTTGCTTATAAAAAATGTGTTTTAAAAGTATTTTTAATCGTAAGCATGTTTAGAAATTTTGAAACAATGTTTAAAATTACAAAAAACTTTTTTTGTGAGAATTTTTATTTTATGTACATTTTATATCTCATGTTAAAAATGCATAAGATAAACGAAATTTCAAAGCAATCTCTTAAAGTAAAAAAAAATTAGATTAAGAATGTAAAGAATTAAATAGAGAAAATAATCAGAAACAATGAATATTTATTATATGTATTCGGAGTAAAAAAATAATGTCTTTTTATAAAAAGAAAGCAAGCATTAAATCAAAAACCATTAAGGTCAAAAGCGTATTTCTATAGGATGCGATCTTTGAAATAACTAAAAGACGAATAAAAAATTTGATTTTTTTTTTAATTTCTGCATAAAAAGTTTTTATATATATATTTTTTAATACGCGAGTGATAAAAATAATTCTGATAAAATGTTTTTATGTCATGTATTTTGTTTACATTAAATATTCATTAGAGACATAATATTTTACGTGTGCATAAAAATGAAAATACAGATTAAATTTTCCTTATTTCATACCTATGACTATATAGAGTAGATGTTTTTATTTTTGAGATGCTAATATTTTGTACAATGCTTTCTGTTCTTTTGATAACAACACTAAACTGTATTAATTCAATTTACATAATCAGCCATCAACCTGAACGCGTGACTTCATGATTGAATCTGAAGGGATGCGGCGAAAAACTAATTTAGAATGCATAACATGAAAATTTCTATGTTCATTATTTACAAGTGTGTGTTTTAAAACAATCTGCTGTGAAGAAAACGATAAAGGTAGAACTTTTAGAAAGTGCTGAAGATACAAGTATCTCATTTTCTTTGTTTATTTTACTTTTACGTTTTAGCAAATATGTTTGTCACTACACATCTTTACTGTTTTATTGAAAATGTCTTTAAGATTAGTTACCGCAATTTTTTTTTTTTTTTTTTTTTTTTTTTTTTTTTTTTTTAGTTTTATGTTATTGAAATAATAAAGAAAAAATTTAATTTTCTTTTAATGGCCAATATATTTGAAATTATTACTTGTTAACAATACATACACTACATATTTTAAATGATACGTTACGTTGAAATTTTCACATTTCAAACAATTTTATGTGAAAGGTCATAATTATATATAATTATAGGTTCACATGCATAAAATTTTAATCTAGTTGGATGTGTCAATCCCAAAACGTTCTTCTATCTCATACATCTCAATATTTCAAAAAGAAGTTACTAATGTTAATATTTTAATGTTAATAATTGAATACTATACCAACTTTGGGTTTCATCTTAAATTTCTGCTTCAATCAACTAATCGGAGTTAAAACGAGTTAATCTCGATCATGATATTTATTAAAATGAATATTTTTTCGTTATTCTCTTGTACATCAGCTTTTAGCGAATAGTTGGCTTGCTAGGATGCAAAGTTCCCGTCGCTGTACATTAGAACTACGAAAAACGGAGAAAATATAGAAAAATCGCTATTACTGCTCACCCTTTTAAGCAGAATATTTCTTAATTCAGGCAGGACGCACTTTTCATAGCCAAAAAGTTATATATAAAATTTGGTTGAAGTCTTTAAATAATTTCATACACTTTTCGATGGTACAATAATGAAAATGGCACAAAAATTGCTATTACAATGCACCCCCCTTCCGGCGTCATATTTCCAAATTCAAGGACGAGGCGCTGGTCATAGTCAAAAACATACACGAAAAATTGATTCAATTCTATGCTTAACTTAATACAGTTTTCGAAGATAAAATGGCGACACCCGGACAGACAGACAGGCATTTTGTATTAACATGTTTTTGGAATCTCGATCCACTAAAATGTGTAAATCCTTCGAAAACTGGAAGTCAACAAACATTTCGATTATAATACGTTCTTCTATTGACGATAGAAGAAAGTAAAAAAGAAGCGTCACCATCTCAGTCCTAAAATGTGCCATGCTTTGTACAGGCTATGATAGATATCATTAAAAGTATACTTATCCACTCACTGTAAATATATTTCTCAAGATATTGTTACATGAATACTGCTACTTACAAAAAGATTGTTCGCCATTACAACATACAGATTTTCTTTATTGCTCATATCGGTTACCAATCGAAGTGAATATTCAGTAAATGGAATATTATTTTAATTGAAATATATCTTTTATAGATCTTCCTGCATTAACTTGTTGGGAATTCAACCTCTCAAATTCTAAGAGCAACTGCTATTCTAAAAGTTGTGTTTATGAACACTACAATTTTATCCTGAATTTTTAAAAACAATAAATGCATCAGTCCAACCTTGAGTTGACACATTGCTTGGAAATATCTAATTTGACACTTTCATGTAACGTCCCAGTTCTTCGAAACATTCTACACTGTACAAAAAAAGTTCCTTAATCTACCTTTAACCTCTCTCAAGGTTTACAAAAATATAATATGAATCTTTCTGAGTTATCCGCTATTCTGAAAAGCGTAATTTTATCTTTAGATGTCTCTGAAACCAGTAGATTCCCGTGATTAAGAGAAATACTATTTAAGTAACAAATGTTTCTTTAGCTGTGTTGAATTTTCAGAAAAATTGCCGAACAATTTTAATAGTACATTTGTTTTCTGAACTCAAAATATACGACTTTCGGATGCCATCATTTTCATCTTGATGAACCATGAGAAATTGTCCCAATTAAAACTAATATTTTTTGTTGCTCTTATAAGCTCATGTACGCAGTTGAAAAGGTTTACTTGATAGTTGATAGCTTCTATAGTAATATAAATGATAAGTTAATATATTTAAAAGCAAAAATATATCACGACAAATACATTTGCAAATTTATTCTCAGATTTTATTGATAGATAGTACTTACAAATTGACTTGAGAATTTCTTTAGAACAAACAGCTTATTTTCAACACACATATAAAACTAGAATAAATAAAATTAAGAATTTAAAAAATGCATTTTCTGTAGTATAAATGCCAAGGGTTTATCACAGGATTTTTTGATGTAACTTTAACAACCTTTGATGAGAATTTGTTTGAATAAGTACCATATATTACAGCCGTATATTGTATAATCTATATTAATTCAAGGGATATAATTCTACAATAAAACTTCAACTTCCGCTGTGAAATTTAGTATTAAATACACACTGGATGGTAATCAACATACATATTTATAGAATCAATATTAAAAATTAAAAAACATATATTTAAAATACACACGACTTTTCGAACAGAGCTCACTGTGGACACATCACCATGTCAGATCCTTGAGTTAAAAACATTTCTAAAAACATTCCAATCATGTATTGAAGTTTTTGATTTTTCGTATAAATGTTATTAATTCAAGGAACCTACTTTGGGATGTCTCCACAGTGAGCTCCAAATGAGGGTCAAGCCCCAGAAGATGACTTTAAAGACAAAGTTCAAAAGATCGGGTGTATTTTAAATACCGTATATACTCATGTATAAGACGACCCTCCAATTTTGAATGACAAAACAATAGTAAAATTCTTAACCCGCGTATGAGCCGACCTTAAAAAATTTCAATATGTTTTTAGACAAAAATAGAAAAAAGACAATTCTAGGTCAAAATTGTTCGGCTTATACACGAGCATATATAGTATGTGTTTTAAGTTTTAATATTGATTATACATAAATATGTACGATAATTAGCAGCTCGTGTGTTTTCAATACAAAATTCTATTTTCAATCGGTATGAAACTATTGAAAGAGAGGTAATTTAAGAGTTTTCAAATATGCAGTCTTTTTCAAACCATTAATGAGTTATATAAACGGAAATCGGGGGTTAAAAAATAAATAAGCTTTATGAATAAAAGATAAAAAAAAAATGCATCTATATTTTTAGAGAAAGAATCCCCTTCTTTTTCCAAAGCACGAAATCCTAGAATTAAATTTTGTTCTTTAAAAGTTTTGTTGTCTTTAAACTATCTTCCCTTATGTGGAAAGACTTTATTTTTGTGTCATAGTACGTGTAATAATTATTTATGTTTTCTCTTGCTATTTTCTTCACTTATTATTATTATTATTTACTTTAAGAACCTGATATGAAAATGAGTTTGTTTGTGCAATAACGGAAAATATAATAGATATTAAATTGAAAATAACAAAAGCTCATTGTAGATTCAAGCTTTGTTTAATGATTTCATTGTTAAAACGAAAATGCTCAGTTTTCAGATTTAAAAATATGAAAAAAAAAATTCTCAATATAATAATTTACAAAGTTTAAAGAACAAACAAAAAAGTAAATAATTGAATGCTCTTTAAAAAATTTTTCGGCATATTATTAAAACTATAATTTAGCAAAGAATTATTCAGTGTCACTCACAGAAAATTATAAACATTATGAAACTAATTAAGCGCAGAGAAATGTTTTCATTTATTTAAATTTATATTTGAAATAATAAGAAATAATCAAATTGAATAACTTCTGATCCTGGTTCTGACTCTTAAATGTTACTTCTAATAACAAATATTGAAAATAAAGATATATATTAGAAATTCAAAACTGCGATTAAGACGAAAATACAGATTTTTTTTCGTTCATGTAAAATGTTTTTTAAAGAAAATTAAATTTTTATGTCAATACACAGATTCATTGAAAGCAAATATATATATATATATATATATATATATATATATATATATATATATATGAACAAATTCTACATCTACAATAAATTTAGGTTTAAAAATCATTGAAAATCTATTTTAATGTAAGAACAAAAGAAAGAAAAAGTATGCGGTTAAAGTAAAATATGGTAATCAACATACATATTTATAGAATCAATATTAAAAATTAAAAAAAAAACACATATTTAAAATACACCCGACTTTTCGAACAGAGCTCACTGTGGACACATCACCATTTCAGATCCTTGTGTTAAAAACATTTCTTAAAACATTCCAATCATGTATTGAAGTTTTTTATTTTTCGTATAAATGTTATTAATTCAAGGAACCTACATTGGTATGTCTCCACAGTGAGCTCCAAATGAGGGTCAAGCCCCAGAAGATGACTTTAAAGACAAAGTTTAAAAGATCGGGTGTATTTTAAATACCTTACATACTCATGTATAAGACGACCCTCCAATTTTGAATGACAAAATAATAGTAAAATTCTTAACCCGCGTATGAGCCGACCTTAAAATTTTCAATATGTTTTTAGACAAAAATCACATTTTTAATGAAATGCTACACATACAAAAGTAATTATGTAAAAAATTAAGAAACATGAAACGATTCCAAAATTGGAATCGCTTACTGAATCTTCAAAAGTTCGATGAAGTCCCCGTCATAAAAATAGGACGCGGTATATTATGAATTTTCGTCAGCACTTTCGTAAAATAAAATCGTCCTTAGTGCAATCTAGAGCATTGCTATTAAAGCACTTTTTAAATTATTTCGCAAAGATATCTGTTGGAATTAACATCCAACGTGCAACATCCAATTGAGACTCTTTAACCCCCGCAGATATAACATTGGTTCTAGCCTTTTTTCAAATTGAACTCTTTTGATTTCTGCATATCTGGCGAAGACTCCCACTAAATACAGATTTTTCGCAATCTACCTTTTAATATTTTGTTGATGCAAACATATAGTTGTTTCAACATTGATGTCAGTTCATATTGTATAACAACTACAGACAAATTAAATTTTTCAACTTTTTTTTTCACTTAGTCGGTCGTATGAGCGCTAAATGTAGCATCACTGGTTTTTTAAATGCAACTCCGGGTCTTTTGCCCTACACATTTTCCACCTAGTCCATAGTTCCTCTTTCTTCTATCCATCCATTATATTGTCGCCTGATAATTATTACAGTTGCCAATTTTACGTTGAATAGATATTTTTCCCTTTTAAATATAACGAGGAGGACAATCTAGGGCCATCTGATAAGCAAGAACTGTGAAACTTGTTTTCTAGTGACCCAGAAGCGTAGAAATTTTCTCCCTAAATCTGACCCACGTACAAGCCGACTCACCCTTTTCAAAAGACAAATTTATTTCAAAATTGTTCGGCTTATACGAGCATATACAGTATGTGTTTTAAATTTTAATATTGGTTATATATAAATATATACGCTGATTAGCATCTAGTGTGTTTTTAATACAAAATTCTACTTTCGATCGGTGTGGAGCTATTGCGAGAGAGCTCATTTAAGATTTTATAAATATGCAATCTTTATCAAACCATTAATTAATTATATAAACGGGAATCGGGAGTCAAAAAATTAATAAGCTTTATGGATAAAAGATTTTAAAAAATGCATCTACATTGTCAGACTAAGAATTCCATTCTTTTTTATGGAATTCTAGAACTACATTTTGTCCATTAATATTATTTTTTTGTCTTAAAACTATCTTCCTTTACGAGAAAAGACTTTATTTTTGTGTCATAATACGTATAATAATTATTTATTCTTCATATTTTCTTCACTTATTAGTATTATTATTTACTTTAAGAGCTGAATATAAAAATGCGTTTTATTTGTGGCATAACGGAAAAAATGGAATGGATATTAAATTGCAAATAACAAAAGCTCTTTGTAGATTCATGCTTTGTTTAAAGATTGCATTGTTAAAACGAAAATGCTCAGTTTTCAGTTTTAAAAGTATTAAAAAAATCTGTTTTCAAAATAATAATTTATAAAGGGACATACTATTAAAACTATAATTTAGCAAATAATTATTCAGTGTCTCTCACAGAAAATTAATAAATATTATGAAACTAATAAAGTGCTGAGAAATGTTTTTATTTATTTAAATTTCTGTTAGAGAAAATAATAAATAAATAATTTCAATAACTACTGATCCTAGTTTTTACTCGTAAATCTTACATCTAATAATAAATATTGAATATAAAAATATTTATTAGAAATTCAAAACTGCGATTAAGACGGAAATACAGATTTCTTTTTCATTTATGTAAAATGTTTTTTAAAGTATTTAAAATTTTTTATAACTATAAACAGATTCATTGAAAGCAAAAAAAAAAAAAAAAAAAAAAAAAAAAATTAAATATGAACAAATTCTATGTCTACTACAAATTTAGGTTTAAACATCATTCGAAATCTATTTTCATTTTTGGAGAAAAGAAAGAAAAATTATGCGTTTAAAGTGAAATTGCAGTATCATTGTGACGGAATTTTAACTTAACATATTACATTTAAATTTAACTGTTTATATCTTTTGACATCCTTCTTGAAGTAATAATGTTACGAAAATTTTCATCAGAAATTGTAATTTACTTAATAGAAATTAACACCTTGTAATAATATATTAATATTAATTGCTAAGAGGTGTAAATTAAAATTTTAAAAACAGCAAAAATAGGTTTTTTGACTGTTTACATGATTCGATTTCTACCCGACTCCCATTTTCAAACAAAATAGATAAAAATATTCTAAAATTGAGCAGTCTATGAAACGCCGTCCTTGAATTTTTTCACGTACTTTTTCATATTATGCAAATTATTTTTTTTATTTCATTTGGATGTTTATCTTTATTTCCGTAACCATTGGTAGCTATATCCATTATTTTTAAAAGTTAAATGATAAAAGTTAAATTACCATTACATATTCAATTTTTTGTGTGTTACAATCTCTATGGTTTCTCTTATAATGGATGTATACAGTGCGTGTCAAAAGTTTAAGTACAACATAAAATTTCAAAATATTTTTTTTGACTAAAAGTTACTTTCCTTTTCACATGAGCTTCTAATTGTAGTTTTAAAAAGATATTTAACATATTTATGCTTTAAAATGTATCTACAATAATAGAATTTATCAAAAGAAAAAAAATCAGCGTGTCAAAAGTTTAAGCACAGTAGTTCTTTAGTCTGCAGTCGAGCAAGAAAAAAAATAATACTTGATTATTGCTCCATTCTGCTGAATTGCTTTAAATATACTGTCTTTCATTGATAAAATGAGGTTTTGTATTGTTTCTAGTTCAATTTTAAACCGGGCGTTCTGAATGGCATCTTTCAAATCTTTAACTGAATAACTATGATTTCTATTTGGATAAACTGCATGAGAATACCCCAAATATTTTCTATAGGGTTTAAATCAGGGCTAATTGCCGCCCTTTTCAAAACACATACTTTTTTCGACTTAAGCGGCACTAAAACTGAGTTGGGGGTAAGGATCGAAGCATTTTCATATTAAAACAATCATTTTCTCCCCCCAAAACCTCCATAACAGGGAGCAACTGATTGGCAAGTATCTCTTGATAGTTTTCACGACCACTGATGAATGCTAGAGAAGTCTGACCATTGAAAGAAATAGCACCCCATACCATTACAAAGCCACAAGCATGTTGTCGGCTAAATATAGGAGAGAAATAGAGGGACGGTTGACCATACGGGAGGCTTAACCCATCCATCAATTTTCATATTTAAAAGAATTTCAGTGTTTTATCAATAGGTGTCAACCAAAGCAACTGAATGCTCAAACAACACTCTTCGTTTCATACAGATAATCGAAATAGGTGTGGAAAAAATCAAGTGTGAGGCATTTTCAACCTAAAAGTTTTGTTTTTAGAAATATTTTGTAAGCTTTTTTGAAATAAATTATATAGAAATTTAAGTAAGTGGGTTTAAAGTAATGCAGAAATATCGATCTTTCATTCCGCGCATAAAGATTGCACAGTAAGTTAAGCTTAACATAGCAATGTGCTATTTTTTAAAAAAGGTTTATGTAGGGAGGCTTGACCCAGTCAATGTGAGGGAGAGTTAACCAGATGCTCAATGCTTACTTAATTAAGTGATTTTTGAAATATTTTTATTATACACTGTGCATAATGAAAAGCTAATGGTTATATATATATATATATATATATATATATATAAGAATGTAAATTTATTCTGTAAAGCTTCAGTAAAATGGGGTGATAAAAAAGAAAATGTTTAAAACTGACTAAGGAAAGGTGTGAAAATGCTATAAAATGGGAAAATTGATAGGAACTTTTTTCCATTTAAATATTACTTACAATAGGTAAATAGAAACAGTGGAAAGGACTAGAAAGGATGAAAGCAGCATCTTAACACTTTCAAGAGCAGTTGTATGTTTACAAATTCACTTAATTTTAATTCCGAAACGTCAAAATGGCACCAGAATTTTTCTAAAATCTTTTCCATTTAATATGTATGTGAAATATAGCCTTTTTTTTATTTTCAAATAAATTTGTTCTTAAATTCAGTTACGAGTCATATATTTCAACATTTTATTACTGAAAGTACTTTTCCCCTTAAAGATTTAAATCATGTTAATGGTAAGTTATGTGATCATGCGGCTGCAAAACAACATAGCATCGGTCGGAAAACTTTAGCAAGATACGTTAACAAATTTCACCAGGGTGAATACAGTAAGATGAAGCCAATCTATGTGACAACTAGAGTTGTCAAGTCGAGTGTCACAAAAAATAGGACAAGAAGACAAAAAAAAAGCGGGACAGTGGCTCCCAAATTCGGGCATAATTAACATGAAACACTATGAAAACCGAACCTGTCTCTAACAGAATACTGTCTTAAATGTTAAAATTTTATTTTCCCTGCTGCACAATTACACCTGCTCAGACAAAATCCTGTTTAAAACAAACTTTTTCTCCTCTTACTTGCGATTGCGTCTCAACAGGTTTGTTTAAGCATCATATTTAAAAAATATATTTTTTATAATAATTAAAGCATGTAGCATAAAATTATTTTGATTTTTTAAACTGATTTTATTTTTCTTCACAAATATTGCAATATAAAACAAAGTGGGTCAACCCTCCCATAGGTGGAGGGGTCAACCCTCCCATATTTTTTCATGAATAAAATCAATCATTTTTGAAATTGCTTATGTGTTACACTTTTGTAGCAATTTTCATTTGATAACTGATTGTATAACGAATAAAATTATATATAAAACTTTATTCTACGTTCAATATTTAAAAAGTAAAAAATCATTTTGTAAAATGTGGGTCAACCCTCCCTAGTCTCCCATACTCCAAGGTTCATTGCGGAGATTATGCCAATAGAACGTAAACCTATCAGGGCCATCGAGGTTTTACTCTTTTCATCACTGAATATGACATTCAACCACTTATTACCAAATGCTATAATGCTCTTTTGCACACTGTTAATCTAGCTTCTTTATGATGTCGTTTTAGACATGGTAACCGAACCATTTTATGGTTTTTGACGTATTCCAATTCCAAAACTCTTCTATGATCAGTTTTTTTTTTATCTTTGTCCTCCAACTAATGTTTTATTTGCGAAAGAGATTAATTACCAGTTGAAGCCAATTTTCTGATGCGGCGGTCTTTGTGCAAAGTAGTCACTCGCGACCTTCCTGAACGGAATTTTTGCTTAAAATCATTAACACGAGCCAAAATTTGATGAATACCTCGTTTTGATCATTTTAATGCACTTGCAATTTCAGAAACGGTTGGTTGGTTTGGTTGATTTTTCACGGCCGATTATCTACACTAGGGATATAGGCCCGCAATTTCAGAAACAGACTCATGTTTTGCTCTCATACTCCAGATATTTTTCACACCCTCCTCTGAAAATACCTTCGACTTAGGCATATTGTACTAACTGAAAAACAAAAACTGACTGCTTTTTATACACCAAGAAATCGTTTGCGTGCGTAAACACTTACGTCAGTTTGTAATATTTGAATAATATTGGTTTTGTGCTTAAACCTTTGACACGGTTACTTTTGCTCTATTCTTGAACTCCTTAGTTTGAAATAAAATTTAAAAAATGATTTTATTGAATATGGTGTTAAAACTGCTATTATTAACATAAAAACATATATTGAAATAAAGTGAATATTTAAAGTTTTATTTTTAAATTGTTATTTTGCTTAAACTATTGACAAGCACTGTAGTATAGACTGGAGGGAGAACTTATCCTATTTTCATTGACATTTATTTGGATGGTCTGTAAGTGATATAATCTTGCCAGGGCTGTGGTTTTCTATTATATTTAATATCAGCTATATGCTCCTTTTTTCTATACTTAAATTTCCCGCATGTCATACCTATGTAGTAATTCTGATCTTATAAATGGTATTTCATATACTCCTGAGTACATAGCTCAGGAGTATCAAAACGACAGAGAAAGCAAGATTGAATCAAGAAGAAAGCATCCAAGAGAGTGGATAGATGTAACCAATCAAATAAACCAAATTTTAGTGTTTTTAAATTTTTAATTTACAACTTTTAGCTATTAAAACTAGCATAGAATTCACTTGTTAGGTTTAATAATTTTCTCAGTCTTTCTTTTAGTCTAAAATAAAATCTTCCATTTTAAGTACTTCTTTATAAGTCTCTGACCCTATTTGGCTCTATAAAAAAATAAAATAAAAATTCGCTTAGAAACAAGGAGACATACGTTCGTTAACCAGGAATCATTTCAGTTAGAATTCATCAGATGCTCTGTTATGTCTATCATGACGATCGTTAGCTCTATTTGCCTCCAATATCTTCCAATTTATAAATTTAATACATTCACTTGTCACTCAGACGGCATTTTTAATTATCTTATACGACGTACATCCTGAAAGTTATATTCATGGCGTTTCTAGTGTTTCCACTTTACATGCGTTGAAATACAAACGCATTATGGCGTTAAAATTGAAAATTCGCCCTTTTTAAGATTAAAATATGAGAACCTAACGTTTGGCAGATGTTCTAAACAATATTTTCACCTTATCATGTATGTCTGGTTATTTTCTGTACGAACATGTTCGCCAGTACAGCAGTCTAGCGTCGTAAAAGTTTTTGTAAGTAATGTACTGACACTGTCATTAGTTGCTGTCAAAGTAACTAGAGATTAAACTAAGCATATTTAGCGCAGATCTGCGCAGTGCGATTTTTTTAGTCGGTCGTGCTATTTTTTAAGTGAGCCGAGCTATTTGTTAGGTGCGTCGTACATTTTTTTTAGATGTGACGTACTTTTTAAAAAAAATTGCTTGACGATTTTATGAGAGCGTCCGGCTGATATTCCTTGAAAGAGGAGAGATTAAGATCCGAAATTCCATAAATTTAAGGCATTCAGTTTTAAAAAATGTTTTCATCAAATCAGATATGAAAAAGTCATTTTTATTTTTAGTTTAAAACTCTCATAATGGATATTAATCGCGAGACAATAGTATTTCTGTGAATATTTACCTCACGAATTCCTTTCCTGGAATAAAGGAACGCCATTTCACTTTTTTTTTTGGGGGGGGGGGGTGGCGGGAGGGGTGTCAAAAAGTTTTCATTTGGGGACAGTGTTTGAAATAGCGTGTGGGATTACGCAAATCGCGCTTAAAATAGAAAAATACCGCATAATAAATATTCCAGCGTGTCATTTTCGATTCTTTAATTTTTTAACTGAAATGTGATTATTCCGCACTTTTTTTTTGTGGAAGTTCGTGATTATTTATGTTTTGCGGAATTTCGAAAAATTAATTCGAGTATTTTTTCAAATAATGTGGGGGGGGGGGGATATCGTTAATTTCGCCAAAGATTTCAGAAACAAATGTGGAGCAAACATGCAAACCATGCTTTCTCCTTTAGATACAAATTTTCAAAAAACACAAAAAACTGATAAATAAGAAAATAACTTGTATTTAATTCTCATTTTTATTGCATACCTAAGATATTAAGCATAAAACAAATTAATAAAATGCATTTAATATTTGGAGAAATCACGTTTTGACCGAATTCAGAGGCGGAAACATGTTTTGATTGTTTGACAAGTGGATAAAACGCTTTTGAATGAAATAAGTTCTAACTCACAAATAATACAATAGCATTATTTTATTTGAATAAATACCGAATTTCAGTTGATTATTGTTAAAATAAAATGGCAGATTATGGTACCTAGTAGTATTCATTAAATATTTACTAAATAAATACTCGTTTGCCAGAAATCCACTTCAAATTTTAAAACCAATATCTTCATCTAGACAGTTATACACATCCCCCTCTTCTTTATTGCAGGCTTATCAATCATGGATAATGTGGTTGTATCATTTGAATATATCATCAGGTTGATTTTGCCACTGTTCACTATATATTACCTTCAAAAGTTTTTTAACATCTTTGTTCTTTTCAACTGGTATGGCGTGGCTAAGAGGAAGATATTCTAAAACAACCCTTTGAACAAGGCAACAGTAATTCCCTTTTTAAGAAGATTTACATCATATTCTTCATTTAGATCTTGAAATCTATAATTCTGGAAGACTTTAACTTTAACAGTTCTCTTATTTTTTTTCTAAAACAATCCGTTTCAATTGTGATATGTATGGTAGGTTTCGAAAGTACACATTAAGTGACAACTGTGATTGGCAGACTGGAGAAATCACTGCTTGATTGAATGCAGGCTTTGGAGGAAACACTCTTTGACTTAAACGTCAAGTTTTAAAATTGATTTATAATCGGAGAAAAATTTTTTTTAGTAAAAAATACCATTTATTTCTGTGCAATTTAACACAGAGTTCATAAAAATAACAATAACTCATTTTTTTTTTGTGAGAAAACACGGTTTGAATGTTTGCTCCACAAATATCGATTTCCTTCCATTAGTTGCTGTAAAAAATCGTAAATTTCAATAATCGGTTATGCTTTTTTTAAATTCCTTGACGATTTTATGAGAGCACCACGCTGATATTCCATGAAAGAGGAGCCATCCAGGTCCGAAATTCCTCAAATTTAAGGCATTCAGTTTTGAAAAATGCTTTCATCAAATCAGATATAAAAATGTCATTTTTATTTTTAGTATAAAACCCTCATAATGGATATAAATCGCGATACAACAGTATTTCTGTGAATATTTACGTCACAAATTCCTTTTACTGAGATGAAGGAACGCCATTCCTCATTTTTTTTTTTTTTTTTTTTTTTTTTTTTGGGGGGGGGGGGGTCATATAGTTTTCATTTAGGGACAGTGTTTGAGACAGCGTGTGGGATTGCGCAAATCGCACTTAAAATAGGAAAATACCGAATAATAAAAAGTGCAGTGTGTCATTTTCGACTCTTTAATTTTTTAACTGAAATGTGATTATTTCGATTTTTTTTTTGTTTTTTTTTTTGTTTGTTTTTGTTTCAAGGAAGTTCGTACTTATTTTTGTTTTGCGGAATTTCGAAAAATGAATTCGGGTATTTTTTCAAACGATGGAGGAAAATATCGTTAATTTCGCCAAATATTTCAGAAACAAATAGCTATTTTCTTCATTTGGTGGTGTAAAAAATCGTTAATTTCAGTAATCGGTTATGCTAAAAAAAGAAAAAAAAATGCTTAGTCCGTTAAATGATCGTGCAAACAAAAATAAAATAAAATAAAGTAAATACATAAAACACAAATTTTGTCAATCGGTTGCCGGAAAAGCTACGAATCTCTATTATTGATTAAGTGAAAATTGGTTTTTCCCTGTTTGCTTCAATATCCTTCAATATCCCTTTTAATCGCTGTAAGGTTCTTTAAAATGAATCAATAGCTTTCTGGGTTTTTAGTAACGAAACATTGATTGATTGATTCTGTCGGTTTTATCATATTTCCCCAAAAGTCTGTTTTAAATATTTGAATGTGACAAACGTGAGATTGTCTCAAAAAAACATTTTATATCCGCACTTGATAAGTTTAATGTTTACTATGCAACTGTTTCTAAGCTTATTCTGGACAAAGGCATAGACACAGACACAGAGACAAGGGGACAAAAAATATTAACTTTATATTTTACTACACTTTGTCTAAGCAGTCTAATTGAAATAGATTTTTTTTTCTGAAAATCAAAGACAGATACTCTAATATTATATATTTATATAGTTAAAACCTTTTATGGCAGTCCTAATAGGGTCTGAATTTTAAAATTCTCATTGATGTTAAGATGAAATAGGCGAGCGTACGGAAAGTTTTTTTTTTATTTGTTTAAATCTTCATCAAGGATAACAATGGACAGGAACAGATATTTCTTTTGACAAATGGAGAAATTTTATATTGAATTTTTGACAGTTATCTTTACAGAACATTTAATTAAGAACGATAATAATTTCAGGTGGTTTAAGTTGTATCAATGAATTCGATGTTTTTCCCCCCTAAAAATTGGGAAGAAAATCCTTTGGGTGTAATAAATAAAGCAATTTTATGAATAATTAAAATGAAAACTCCTCAGTAATATATTCATATCTAATCTGGCTGTATTCAGCACGAATTTGACAAAAAAAAAAAAAAAAAAAAAAAAAAAAAAAAAAAAAAAAGACCAGACAGTGAAAAAACTCCGTAGTTTAAATATAGAAGAGTTGTCCAGAAATTAGGGCTATAATCGTAAATTAACCACAGGGTATGATCTGTAGGTAGATTGTATATACCAGCTAGAACACGCTATAGTATATTGAGAGAAATAGAGGATATATGTAGATTTAAAAATATAGAAGGTATGCGGCACATACCATCGTATATCCACGATTATATCCCTGCTATGAATATATGAACGGACACACACATATACATGTATGCATATACATAGTTATGTATACCATTAAAATCCAAGAATATTTCCTCGGAAAGAAAGTTTTGTACTTCTTTTTAAAAAGTCTAAACTATTTCCAAAATCCAAAATGTTTGCCTAAACTTATTAAAATCCTAAAACAACTAAAATCAACCTGATCCGCACACGAACCACATAAAAATGTAGAAGTCAACCCGACCCACAATGAAAAACAAAATTAGCGCCAATCAACGGATGAAAACAACGTGTTTAATTCGCACGCGTAAAATCAAGTTACTTTCTCCAATACTTGTCTATACTCACTGAATTTATTTATAAATTAGGATACTATTTCAACAATAGTTTTAATATGTGTCGTATTTTGAGGAAAAAATAGTTTAAATAATTGAAATTAAAACAATTGTTAATATATAGTTTTTATAATTATACAAATTCCTTTTCTTTATACGAAATTTTCCGTTTCAGAAAATAACCAACATACTTTCCTAAGTTTTCTTGTAATGATCTATAATTCTCTATCATTAACAGGCAACGGAAAGATTAATCTATTTTTGGTATGAACTTTGGTTTAATCGGAAAAGCGAAAGCAGCTGAAAGGTTAATTAGATGGATATTTTTCAAACCTGTAAATGCAAACAACTTATGGCAGATGGCATACATTTTTCTCTTTCATTAGAAAGAGTTTTCTTGAAGTTATTTCTGGGTTACTGATTAATGGTTCGCAAAAAAAATTCTTGGTAAGTTGTGTCAAATATTTTTATGGAATTGTTTATTGATGTTAATATGTTTTCGTATTTCTTAATTAAATGTATTCTTTTATTTTTTAAGACATAACATAGAAAATACTTATTAGTTATTAATTATTCTTAGTATTTCAAAGACTTGCATTTTAAGCGAATCTCACACATTACGTATTTTTAAAATAAAAAAGACAGAATCGTAAAAAAAAAAAAAAAAAAAAAAAAAAAAAAATCCTAGAAATAACGTTAATCACAAAAAAGGCTAAAAAAAAATAATTTTTTCTCGTAATGTGAAAATAAATTTTCCGGCACGTAAAGTTAAAGTTATAAATTTTAGATGTACTTTTTCAGAACGGAAGTGCACCGTAAGCTTTTGAGTTTTTAATTACATGTTTCGCCCACAATCATATGCATTTACAAAAGAATAAATTATTACAAAGTGAATATCTAATAATTACTTGTATGTAAACTATCTATTATTTACTTATAACTATTACAATTAACATACATTTTAATGGCGTATGTTCAAAGATCTTAAATCTATAACAAATAAAGTGTCATTAACAAATAAAGTGTAATATTAGTAGCCATTTCTTCAGTAACACTGTTCCAAAGAAATTGAAAGTATGTTATGAAAGACTACAAATGTATTTCTGCAGAACATGAAAATGATGTATGATAGACATGCCATTGCAAAGACGGTTTATAAGCTTATTAAGGAAGCATGTAAAATGAGCATAATGTATGAGTTCTATGAATAAGATAAAAATGTGTTGGTTTTTGAATAAAAAATGGACTTTCTAAAGGTTGAATATCCAAATTTATAAAATTGAAAAATTCGCAGTTTGGGATAATTTTACCTCAAATGTACACATTGCACAATGTGACTAAGTGTCTTATTTTGCAGACATATATTATTCGCAAATCATTTAGAAGGACTATATATGATGTGCAAAAGCAAAATCTTACCTTTCCTTATGCCTTGTTATGTACTTGTTCCACGTAGAATCAATTACTGTTATAGAAAATACCAACAATTGGAAAAATAAATCTGTATGTGAATACTGTGTGTAACTTTAAGATAGAAGACAAATAGTTTCCTTTTTCACATTTTTATATCACACAGCACACAAATGTTACAACAATCACAAACACTGAAAAACATATAGAATGAGGCGGTGACCTTGGGGTAATAAGCCGCTGTTAGAACAAGTGGCGTTCGTAAAACATCTTTTGGGGAATACTCCCGCTATAAGCAACAGAATAATTGGGGATAAGACCCGCTATAGCATAATGTGCCACAATGGCAGCTCAAGAACAACATACTATACTTGGGGATAAGACCCGCTCGAATACACAATGTGCCGCAATGGCAGCTAAAGAACAACTCTATACTTGGGGATAAGACCCGCTCGAATACACAACGTGCCGCAATGGCAGCTAAGCAACAACTGAACTGGGTCACATGACCGCAAAGCTACGGAGCTCGTTCGGCATGCGCACAAGGTCCGAACATGCCGACCCGCGTTGCAATGTGCGTAGCACATTCAAAATATTAAAAATACACTATAAATACAAGAACTAAATAAAATACCAATACCACAAAATAATATTACAATACAAATACAATAATAATAAGTAGCAACAATAAGGACTATACAATACAATAAAATTAAATTCTTTGTTACAAAATTTAAGCTATTTTCTAAAAATAGTTCTATATTGTTCTTAAGAAAAGTTGAATGTAAAATAACATGTAAATCTTAGGTGCACCTTAAAATACATAAACAATGAGAAATAAGTATATACATTAGATTTCATTACATTTCTGAAGAAATATTTTGTTACTAAGCTAACGAAAATCGCGATATAAACCTTATGAAAAATCCCTTTTCCTTTGATTTTTATTTTTAATCTCTCAAAAAGGCTGGAAAATCAGCTCCTGTATAGTTAAAAGAAAAATTTGGAGTTAATCTTTCCGCTGGGAGGTCACCCATGATCTGTTTAGCAGTAACTGGGTTGTTCCTAAAACAGACAACGTAATCATGCACTACCTTTCGCGCTAAATTTTTTCCACTTACGGGCCAAAACCGCATACGTACGTAATGGATTAAAGTTTGGGGACCAATATGAAAATACTTCCTGTGAAAATGCTCAAATATGAGTTTTGTGAGCTTATGGCCTTTCGGCAAAATGATTTGATGCTTCTTATCAAAGTTTAAATCTGAATTTTCCAACCTACCGCCAACTCTTAAGATATTATCTTGATCCAAAAAGGGGGATAAACATTTAATTTTACTGGAAGGGGGAACCCTTGATTCCCGTTTTAAACCCTTAATCTCTTCCTGAAATTCTGCATTTGTACTAATCTAATTAGAGAAACTTCTGAATTTTTTATTTCTGGGATTGTGAGGCTGCCTCTGTGCCGGTCTGCTAACTTACATTTGCAATTGTGAAAAAACCTATAAACATATGCCAGTATGCGAAGAATACTATAGTATTTACCACTTATGTTGAGAAAAAAATTTACTTCTTCAGGATTCCTGAAAAGAGAAAGAGAAATATTAGAATTGAAATCATTACAGTTATTTTTATATTTTGATTTAGTCTCTGGAATGTAATCTGTTTCTGGCACAGAAATAGTTTCTTGCTCAGTCACTAAGTCATCAGCTGCTAGGAATTTTGGTCCCCTAAACCACATTGGATTCTCTACAAGGGAATTAACACTCGCACCTCTGGTCAAGAGATCGGCAGGATTGTCCTTGCTAGAGCAGTGATACCAAGAGTTCGAATCTGAAAGTGCATTAATCTCTATGACACGGTTAGCCACTGCCGCTTGGTAACTGCTTCCATCGCTTTGATGATCCTTTGATCCAGAATAAGGTTATTTTGGAATCCGTCCAATAGTACACTTTCGATGTGATTTTTTGATCTAGGATGGGTTTTACTTGATTGGTCAGTCTTGCACTTAGTAAGGCTCCGAGAAGTTCTAGCCGAGGTAGAGTTATCTCCTTTATCGGTGCAACACGACTCTTTGAAGTCACGAGATTGACTTCCACACCACTCTCTCTTTTTATTCTCAGATAAATTGCAGAGCCATACGCTATTTTACTAGCATCAGAAAAGGCGTGTATTTCTACAGCTATTACTTGATTCAAGCAACCAAGAATTTTCCTCGGAATTTTTAATTCTGCTAAATTTGGAAGTTCTTCGAACCACTTTAACCATTTTTCGTGCACATTAGTTGGTAACTGTTCATCCCATGCTGTCTTCTTTAGCCATAGTTCTTGGAACAGGCATTTTATTCTAATGGTGAATGGCGTCAGCATGCCTAACGGATCGAAGATTTTACCAACTGCTTGCAATAGTAGACGTTTTGAGCTTTTTTGCGATGACAAGAATTCTATTAAACCTTTGACTTCGAATGTCAGACAATCTTCTTCTGTTTTCCAGGACATTCCTAATACCTTGCTTAGATTGCTTCCTAGGCTTATTGCAGCATGTTCTGCTTGAATATTTAAACCTTCCTTTTGCCAGCACTGCAGTAACGCTTCATCATTGGTTATCCATTTTCGAAGAATCATTCCTGCTTCAGACATTATTTTGTTAGCATTCAGGGAAACATCAAGAGCTTCTTGCAGCGTATCTTCGCCAGATATAAAATCGTCCACATAAATATATTTATCGAGTAGGTGAACAGTTCTTGGGTGTAGGTTCGTAAACCGCTTGATGTGCTCCTTTATGGTAGCAGATAAGAGGAATGGAGAGGCATTGACTCCAAAAATAACACGTTTGAATCTGAAGACCTTGAAAGATTTTAAACCATTATCATACCACAGAAAACGGACAGAATCCCGATCTTTTTCAGCTAGTGAGATTTGAAGGAACGCCTTCTCGATATCAGAAGAAAAGGCAGTTTCGTATAATCTGAAGTGGATTAAAATATCAAATAGAAGTGGATTTAAGTTGGTGCCGGGCCATAAACAATCATTAAGGGACAAATCATTGTTATCATGAGAGCTGGCATCGAAGACGATTCGGACCTTTGTAGTAAGTTTATCTTCTTTACAGACCGCATGATGGGGCAAATAATAAACTGCCCTGTCTAAAACAGGTTCATTTTCTTGCACCTGCTCTATAATTCCTTGCTTTAAATATTCCGTGATTATTTCAGAATATTGTCGAAAAAGCTCTGGGTTTCGATAAAATTTTCTTTTTAGACCTTCCAAACGCTGTTTCGCAACATTAAAATTATCATTTAAATCCTTCCAGTCTCTTTTCCAGGGTAACTGAACTTCATAACGATCGCCTACAAATTTGACAGTTTTATCGAATATTTGTTGTGCTTGATCAGTTTCCGATATTTTCGGATCTCCATGTTTAATGCCTATAGACTCAAGCTCCCAAAATTGTTTTAAATTATCATTTATTTCATCGAAATCTCTAACGAAATTGCACATAGTAATATTGTTTGTTTGCGTGTTCTCCTCTAGCGCCCCAGTTGGGATCCATCCAAAAACAGTGTCTTGCAGAAAAAGTTTATCATTTATCTTAACTGAATTATGCTTAAAAATTCAATAAAATAATTCAGCGCCAACCAATGCGTGAATTTTTCCCGGTTTGAAAAATGTGGGGTCTGCCAATTCCACAATATTCGGTAAATTAATGTCCGATACATTTAATTGCCTTGATGGAATTACATCCGTGATTTTGGGAACAATTAAGAAATCTATATTCTCCCTGAAAGAGCCATCTTCGTTTGTAATTACACACGAAATTTTATTTTTTACATTATAAGTATAACCGTTTAATCCTGTAACGGGTACATTAATTATCCTTTTTTTAAATTTCAGCATGTCAGCGCAATCCTTAGTTAAAATATTGACATTGCTAGCATTATCCAAAATGACTCTAAACCTTCGTTTATTTCCGAAATTATCTTCTATAAAAACAAAGCATGTACTCAATAAAATTGATTTTCTTTCTTTACTTATATTATTCAAGGTCTTTAAAGATTCATTATTTAACGAAATGTTTTCCGTTTCTCCATTTACCGCACCTGCAAGAGGGGAGGAAATTTGGGGGGAAGCCAATTCATTTTTGGATTTATTTTCTTTTTCTCGATGAAGCGATGAGCTGTGTCGCAATCCACAGGTATTACAATTATATTTTGAAATGCAAGAATTTACGCAATGAGAATTATTCAAACAATTAATACACAGCTTATTTTTCTTCACAAAATCGTATCGTTCAGAAACATTCATATTTCGAAACTGAGAACATTTGTTCAAATTATGAAAAGCCAATTTACACAGAATACAAGTTTTTCCATTCGATTTATCATTCGAATTTAGCATGAAATTTTTTTGTTTGTTCGAAAGAGGAATGTTTTTGTTTAAGGGTTTTGAAGCAGAGTATCTATTTACGCTTTCTAACGTAGAACTGCGGTTTTCCAAAAATGACATTAATTCATTAAATTGCGGGTATTCTGATTTTTTAATCGAATATTCAAATAATTTTCGAGATTCCTTATCTACCTTTTGCAATATAATATTGATAAGGATAGCATCAGACAGATTGTTTTGTTCATATTGTAATACTTTTAAGGCCCTCAAATTTTTATTTACACAATCAGTAAAGGATCTCAATTCTTTAGAAGACTCGTAATGTATTTTTTCATAATTAATTATAGCTGATAAATGAGTGTCAATGAGCAAACGTTGATTTTCGAATCTTTCAGTAAGTGCTGTAAACAATGATTCAAAGGAATCGTCTCGGCTCTCTAGTTGTTTTGCTTCATTTTTTAGCGATGCTCGCAAATAAAACAGCTTCTGAGCGTCATTTAACTGAGCATTATTGATAATTAAATTTGTAAATTGTACTTTAAAGATTGACCACTCTTCATATTTACCATTGAATGTTGGTAGTGGGATTTCAGGTAACTTAACTTTAATATTATTCAAATTTATAGATTCAATACTATCAGCATGCACATTTATTTCAGAAACTTTAAGATTTTTAAGAAATAGGTTGAGACTTACCTCAAGTTTCTCGAGACGATCTTCGAGTTCATCTAACTCGTTTTCGATTTCTGGTAAGTCCTTAATATCAGGGATATCATAATATTTATCCCGTATTTCCGATACTTTTGCTTGAAGCTCAGGTAATTTTCGAATCTTTATTTCGAGCTCGGTACTCGAGTAATTAATTTCGTCTGTATTATCTTTTACGAAATTTTCTAATTTCGTTATAGCACCTTTTAGAGCACCTTTTGTTCTATTTAATTTTTCCATAGCAGCTATTTCGCTGCGAAATCGACGGACCACTAAAATGTATGTGAATACTGTGTGTAACTTTAAGATTGAAGACAAATAGTTTCCTTTTTCACATTTTTATATCACACAGCACACAAATGTTACAACAATCACAAACACTGAAAAACATATAGAATGAGGCGGTGACCTTGGGGTAATAACCCGCTGTTAGAACAAGTGGCGTTCGTAAAACATCTTTTGGGGAATACTCCCGATATAAGCAACAGAATAATTGGGGATAAGACCCGCTATAGCATAATGTGCCACAATGGCAGCTCAAGAACAACATACTATACTTGGGGATAAGACCCGCTCGAATACACAACGTGCCGCAATGGCAGCTAAGCAACAACTGAACTGGGTCACATGACCGCAAACCTACGGAGCTCGTTCGGCATGGGCACAAGGTCCGAACAAAATCTTTTCAAGTTTAATTCTAATATTTAAAAAAAATATATATATTCTGCATTCGTTTGGTTCAGAGGCACGTTTTTTACATGGATTTCCATTTAGTCAAACACTTCTAACTACGAAAGTCGCTCCTCGGCTCAAATAATCCCAACGTTTTTCACTTCCCAAATGCAACAAGTGGATAGAACGGCAAACGGGAAAGAATTTAGTTTAACAAATGTAGACCTACGGACTGAAGAGATTTAATGACTGTGTGTAAAGTTGATGTCAATTATGAAGTATCTTAAAGGTGTACACACTGTTCAGCGCTATTAAATTTAATACTCAAGATACACCAGGACGTGTCTCTGTCTTCGTTTAGTTCGATAGCGAGACACTCTTTTGCTGGGATCTCTCCTTGTGCTGTGGTTGATTTTCTTCACAACCTCCGCAAACAGAAAATACCAAGAAAAAATACCAATTTATATCTAAGAAGGTTACACATTAATGTAAAAAAATCAAAAGTTAATAATTTAATATCTATAATATCTATATCTTTATATTTTAATATATTTAATATCTATATAAATGTTAGTTAGGAACCTTACATAAAGATATCGCTCAATGTAAATTGATAACATTCATCAATGATATAAAATGATGTCACTTGATGTCAAAAAGTGGTACAGATGTTGGTAAAAATAGCCTTTCGTTGCTAAACATAAAAACATTATTATTCAAGAATATCATTTAGAGGGGGTCATTTTATACTGTGAAATGTAAAATTTTGATTTTGAGAAATAGTTTTGTGCTACCTCCGCTGTATTGTTTTATTTCTCTATATTTCTAACAAACATGACTCGTGATTTTTTATTTTTTTTTAATAAAAATTAAAAAAATTCCTTTTTTAAATAAACTTAATTTTGTGATTTAAATCAGATTTTTTTTTTTAATCTCACACAATATTATTATTTTATAATACTTTTCTTTTAATTTATAAAACAAAATGCATACACACACACACACATGCATTTTACGAGTATTATCAATATATATTAATAATATTACACAATTTACATTAATGATTATAAGATAACAATTTAAGCTATAGAAAAGTCTTTATTAAACAAATTGTATTTAAAACTACAAATCAGATGTCAAAAATTAATTTAATCTTAAATATTTTATTTAAAAATTAAAATAACTGCAGTGTATAAATTTTTAACAAATTTGGAAGCCAACGTTTTGCTTTGTTAAAGTGCTGGTACAGAAAAACGTGTTTAGCAGCTTTATCAGTCGATTCCTAACTTTTAAATGTACGAAATCAAATGCAGAAAACATTCATTCTATTGAAGCAGATAAAGCTATTCCAGTAAAATGCTCGTTGGTCATGTATTCTAAGTTTTTTAGCATTAGCCTTTTTGATAACTGTAACAGGTACCATCCACCATAGTAAAGGACTGAGATCCTCTATGTTAGATTCAAGCGAAAATCCATTTAATGGTTCAGATTTTTCTCAAACTTTAATACAATAGGCATCACCAGGGTAGAGTACACAAAGTCATACAATTATATTTTACCTCAACGTACAGAAGTTTTTCTAAACAAGTAAACATTCCTGCTTAGATTTCCTTACTGTTGCAAGATTATTTTATCATTTGATTTAAATGAAATTTGAAAGCATTTTTTTTCCGAACTTTATATTGTACTTTAATTTTGACAAACATAAGCTTTATCTTTCTAAAAGCTGTTAGATTATCTGTATTATATAAAACTAAATTATATTAAAGTACATTATCATGTTTTTTTACATCTGGAATTTATTTAAAAATAATTTAAAAGCAAGACCGATTTAAATCAATGACTTTTTTTTAATCAATTGATTTAAATCGAGATTTTAATCATGATTAAATTCATATTCATTTTATTTTGAAAAAAAAAATCTTAATACTGAAATTCTTTTATGTTCTACGTTTAAGGGAGTTACTGAACTTTGACAAAGCATCCTTTTTTTATTCCCCATGTGCGAAAATTCTCTTTATTTTAAAATATTCCGTTTGCAAAATGCAATCATTGATTCTATTTTGAATTCATATTTTCAGGATAAATCCAATATCAAGAGAGCAGAAAAAGACACGTTGAAAATGGATTTCCAGATATAGTGACAGTTGCTTATCGCCATAGAAGAATGCGGCGAACTTGAACAATGAATATATATGGATATATGCGCAAGGATAAAATGAAAAGTTTTTATGTGGTACTTTTGTTATGTGGTTTTATATAAAGTTTTTATATGGTTAACATTGGTTGTTTATGTATCTATATTATTATTTATGTAACGAATATTATTACAAAATATTCATTGTAATTACAACTGGCAGTAAGCTTCAAGACAATTGTGAATGTTGTGATGTGTAAAATATATTATATGAACTTTAATATATTCACTGTTTTAATTAAAATGTGCCTAAAATAATAACAGAGATGTTACAAGTAAAAGAATACACATTTTATTTAAAACATATTAGTACTTTCAAGCTTTCCCAAGCTCCTCACCAGTGAATACATTAATAATTATTTCTGTTTACTTATACAAATACGTCGCTTCGTTTTGAAAATGAGAGAGCCAATAGCTATTAGAGTTGAAAGTAGAAGTAGCAGTTTCTTGGATTGAACTTAATTAGAGAAAATGTACATTATTATTAACTGCAGTTCCATTTATTTTATCACTCTGTTCTTACACGTCAGTTTCCCTTTTAAATACGTAGCTGGACAGTCGAAGTAGAAATATTTCAAATTAGATTAGACGATGTATAAATATAAATAGAAGATAAATAAAATATGTTTTTTTATTAAATTTGTAACATCTCTTTTATTATTTTAGTCACATTTCAAATAAATAAACAATTAAATAAAAAAAAACCGACTGCGTAAAAAGCGAACTAATTAATTATTTCTCATCAATGTGAAACTATTTTTTTTTCAATTCCTAGTATTAGCTCACACTCTCGCTATATATATCATGTTAAAATTTTGAATCGTTAATAAAATACATATTATTCATCCAATCAAGCTCAAACAATTTTTTTAACATGTAGTAGATGACACTTGATTTTAATCCAGTTTGTTTCGAATATTAATTCATTAAGTAAATTAAATTAATTAATTTTTAATAATCAGGAGAGCCCTTTTCTTGATCAAGGTATTTTACGCACCACTCAAAAGGAAAGAAGAATGGGAGTAAAAAAATTCTCTTATTTACCTAAGTAGGAATTGACTTAAAATACTTTTTTTATATTACTTGTTTATATTACTTACCTATTTTTTTTATTTACTTGTATTGATGACTTTTAAGTTGTGTTTAATTGTTAGTTCATACCTATAAACACTGTTTCGATGAGGTCTATAGATGTCTATGATGGTTAGAGTTACAGTAAAGCAAGAGATCCTACATACACAACTTCCAGGTTATATAATATTTTAACGGAGCTTCTGACTGTAAAATAGCCAATGAAACATCGTCTTCATTTTGAAAAACCTGTCCAGTGATATGTCACTCAAAAGGGTGCGCAATTACTTTCGTCTCTACCGCCATTTTGTATTTTACGGCCGCCATTTTGAATTTATAAAAACAAATCCTAGCCTATAACCATCGGGCCGTTAAGACAAATCGATAGAGATCTCATTCATTAAAATCCATTCAGCCGTTGGGATGTTTCGAGGGTATAAAGAAATCCACATACACAGATACGCGTGAAACACGTAACCCTTATTTTCAGTCGGTAAATAGTGAACCTTTAATAGTTTTTACTTTAATAGTTTTTACTTTAATAGTTTTTAGTTAGTTTATAATATTTTTTTATGTTTGAATCAAGCGAAATTTTGCGTTTCGTCTTATGATATTATTTGTTGTGATGTTTTTTAAAGGGATAACTTTATACTGCCGTCTAATGACAATTATTTTTAGATTACTTACTTCCGAGAAATACTAACTAAATTGAAATATGGTTTTATGTTTTAAATTTCGCAACCCTGGCTATTTAATAATTACTTCCTCTATAACCAAATTGTTTGATGTATGTGGCAGAATTGCAAGATTTAAAATGTAACATTTATTTAATTTTAGATTTTATCTTTTGATTTCCAATTATTATTTTACTTAAATATTAATCAATTAATTTAAGACTATCCAGTAAAACGTCATGTACCGAATTTTTTGTACAATTTTGGTGGAAGAATGAGACAGCCATTTTGTCTCATGAGCTTTGCTGGGGGGTAAATTAGCATTCAGTGTTGTGGGTATGATAACAACTCACGTGAATAAAAACAATAAACTTAAAAGAGAAGGCTGTTCAAAACATGATGTCTGAAAGTGCCATGTTAAATGTAATTAATTATGTTGTACACCGTAATTATGCTGACAGCGAAGCTAACCTCAACTTCCATACTGTTACTAAGTTGAATCAATGTGAGTCAGATTCTTTATAATTTACTCAGCATTAAGTACACACAGAGATGAAAATAACTTGAAGACAAATTGGGGTGATTTTCCAATTAGTGTCGCGTTGGTGTCATGTTAGTTAGTATTGAATTTATCAGAAAAATTTACCTCGTGATAACAAATTTGATATCATCCGGTCATGTAATTTCAGTATAATGAAGATATTAATTAAAAAAATAATTTGTAATTAATTTTTAATAGTTACAAAACAAATTAGAATGCGGTTGATTTTTAATCATAAGTCAAGTCTACTTGGCGAAATTAGTTGCAATTTTGGAATAATATATTTAAAGCTTCTAGAAAATCTATTTCTGTTAATAAATATATCTAAAAATATATTACTTATAGATAGAATTACACGTAGAAATAAATGGTCAAGTGCGAGCATTACTCGCGCACAGAGGGTTCCGTAAAATAAATATATGAATTTGTAATTGTATTATATAAAATTAAAAAAAAAATAAAATAAAAAATAAAATAAAAAAATGTCGCTAAAAGAACACTAAGACTTTGTAAAAAACTATACAACGCAGGGTTGGGTATAACTGTATATATTAGAAAAGTGTAAATCTGTATACCATGAATGTTCAAAGAGATATGGAACCTAAATAATATCAAATATAGCTGTTCGTATAACTCTTTTTTTAATATTAACCGAATCTGTTTATGATGAACTTAATTCGGTACTGACAATAAAAGCAGTGCATAGTTAAACTTCATTTGGCATTTTATGAAAGTAAATTCAGCGTAGTAATAACCTTTATTTCTACAGTGTAGCTAAAACAAAACCTTTGTTCAAAGTTTAAATTTGTCATTGTGCTAAGCGCGCTTCGAATTGAGGTCTCAAAGTTGCAACGCCGCCTTGGTCAGTGCCGCGTTCTTCCAGATGGGTGTTTAATTAACTTTTAAAGTCACTCGAGGCATATTGAGAGATACAATCAATGCAAACTATCGCGAATCCCACAGTATTTTTGCGATTCATTCTAATTAAATATTTCGAGGGCGATGCCCTTAATTAACGGACACCTAATTTTAATTCCAAAACAGACAAACGGCACCAATAATATTTAATTAAACTTTTCCTTTTATCATGTACGTGAAAATAAGCAAGTTCGCATTTTCTAATAAATTCGTTTATAAATTCTGGTGTCAGTTCATTATTTCATAAGTTTATAAATAGAATTACGCCGTGTCGAAAGGATTTAGTGGTCGCAGGACTCTTGAAGCTTCAATATTTAAGAAATTTTAATTTTTTTTAGATTTTATACTCCCATCTTTTTTGAATATTTTGATATAATTGTTTCCTTGAAATTCCCATTAGAACAGAAGTTTTGGCTTTTAGAATTATACGCGCTCAGTAGCTGAAGCGACGTTTCCGAAACTTTAAAGTCATTGTTTTCCAAATGGTGTTTTTGGGCATAACGCGCCGGATACCGCAAAAACTACTGAATATTTTTTCATGAAATTTTCAAAGCATATATTTCATGTTAGTTTGTATAAACTGAACCTAAAATTTCCTTTTTATTGTTCAAAAAAATATTTTTTTAGGTGATTTTACTGTTGAAATTTTCAAAATTTTGTATTAGCTAAATGCAACATTGCAAACCCTCCGAGCGTCTTGCAAAAGGGTAAAATTGTAATGTTGTTTTCGTTGTATTTTGTTTTAAATGCTAAGAAAATACGATTCTTTCAGCATTATAAAGAAAAACTCAATTACAAATATGAATGTAATCATTGAGAGTATTAATCATTCTTTAATGTATTTAAAATTCATTAAATCTATCTACATTATCTTAAATATTGCTTGTATTGCTGTGAAACCCGGAGCTTAGTGAACGGAATATTACGCCCCAAACTCTTAGAGGGTTAAAAATATAAAAATGCTTTAAATACAAATTTATTTAAGTTCAGGGAAATTATTACAATCTGAAGTATAAGTAAGCACCAAAATTTTCATTCTAGTTGCAATATTTATTTTGTAATCCTGCGCGTAAACTGTTATGCCAATTTTTTCTTCGACAAATGTCTAACAGTTTCGAGCCCCCTATAAATACTAATTCTGTATCTTGCATTTTCTTTATCCCAATTAAAATTGTGTTTTAAAATCATAAACATTTTGAGACATTAAATTTTGAAAATGGTCTTTTTTTTTCCAATTTTTAGAATCCCGAGACTCCTTAAATTAGTATGTTTTTAACAATTTGACGTTTATTGCTTTTATACTGTTACTGGACATTACATTACACATATATATCATTAAAAGTTGTTAACTAGGCATAGAGTACGCCGTCCCTGTCCTTGTGTATGTCCAAACTGACCGTACCTTTAAGGGTTAATATCTCGGCTAATTACCGATATTTTTTATCGAAAATAATTATCAACACTGTTTTTGGGCTTCTGCAACGATAGGTATATTCAGCGATGCTCAACAATTTTTCTGAATGCCCGTAAATCGAAATTTGTGTATAACAGAAAAATGCTAATTACTCAAAAACTACTTGACCTAGGGTAATCGCTATAATTTTCCGGCAAGGTTTACATTAACGTCTACTACCTCTAATTTTTTCATAATTTTAGTTTCAGTAGATTCAGAATTAGATGGGGGGAGGGGTACATATTTTTGCGCTACATTTTCAACAATATCTTTTAAAATATAATACCTAAAATTAAAAGTAATGTATTTTTGAGTTCAGCGTTACAAAAGCTTTCACAGGGTACCCCACATGATATGCAAATAAAATATTTTTTTTTCAAGTAGCATAATTAGCCCCTCTACTTTTTTACTAAATATATTTATGAATGTTTATTAATCTGAAAATATGTGGGTCAACGGTCTTTATTACTTCCCCGAATTTGAACTTTCCACGTTCCATAGTTTACGAGTAAAATGGCTGTGACAGACAGACAGACACAGGAGTGATCTTATAATGATTCCGTTTTTACTTTTTAAGTACGGAACCCTAAAAATGTATTATTTGGAATTAATAGACTTGAATAAATTTTGATTTTGTCGCTGACACAGCTATATGGTATGTAGCCAACCAGACAAAACCTTAGCTGAATATAAATACTCAGATGAAGGTTGTGCAGCACGTACTCCATCAAATAGGATTCAGAAACAGACGAAAAACAAGAGTATCATTTAATAATGCACGTCACCGCAGATTCTATGTTGCATAAGCACCAGAATACCAGGATTGAATCGTTGCCGCTTAGAACCAAGTATCAAGAAGTTAATTCTCAAGAAGTCTCAAAGTTAACTTCGTCACACTGGAGATAGTCTAAGAATACGACCTCAAAATGATGGAACCATTGATCTAGCATACCAGACTGGAAGTATAGAATGTTATGGGGGATAATTTTCTTATCAGTGCTTGCGACTTTTGGCACTTTTATTACCTCTACGCGCGTACATTTCAATCTGACCCATTAATTTTATCTTTTGATGTTTACAGCTATTTAGGCGGAAATGGAGTTAATGTGGCATGATTATGTCATTAAAAACCGTCATATTTAATTGATTTATGGGAATTTGTAGCAAACGCGTGACATACCATACCAATAGAATTTCTTTAGCATGCATGCTTCGGTATGTGGCTCTCCTTATTATGATAAGAGGAGCATAAATTTGCTTTAAAAGCGGTTTTTCTAATTAAGGGGTCTTGTACCTTTCAAACGCGGTGGAAATTAACGAAAAAATTCAAAGTTTGAATTAGCTTGTCTTCAAACCTTTTTTATGTATAAAAGTGAAATTTTGAATATTGATTAAACAGATTGTTCTTTATAATATACTGCTATTAGAAACTGGTTATCCTTCCGCGGAGTTTGTATATTGTTGAAAATAAAATAGCTCTTTTTTTACTCCGTAAGTCATTGCGCGCATGATATCTTGAGAACATGTGTATGGATTGTTATGAAATTTGGTGTAGACACTAAGCAAAGACGTGTGTTTAAAATGATCTTCTTTTAAGTATTTATTTGTGGTAATATGTTTAGTTATAATTATTTTCATTCCTTAAGAAAACTTAAATTTTTGATTTTTTACAAAAATAATTTTTTACATAGTTAATGAAATGATTTTGACCGAAGAGTACATCATTTAAAACATACATATGTACTTATTATACATATCAAGTTTCATAACAATCCATTGATAAGTTCTCAAGATATCATACGAGCAATGACTTACGGAGTGAAAAAAACAGCTGTTTTAATTTCAACAATACACAAATTCTGCAAAAACTAGTCAGTTTCTACTGGTATTATATTAAAAAGCATAATCTGTTAAAATCAAAAGTCGAAACTTCATGTTTATACATAAAATCGTAATGAAGATACACTAAATAAAACGTCTGATGCTTTTGTTTATTTTCGACGAACTTAAAATGTACAAGACCCCTTAAGTGGAAATTAATTCTGCTATTTAAATACAAAGTCATTTACTGCAATACTTTTCTTGCTGAAAATTCTTACTCATATAATTTAACCACTTAAATTGCTGCTATTGTTCAATAATTCAGTATTATTATGTAAATTTGTTATTATTATTTCTTTTGAACTGGTTCTATCGAATCTCGGACAATTTCATATTCTATGTATTTTTACAGAGCTTTAAAATGAATTAGATAACTATTAAGAAAACACTTTATTAATAAAATTAATAACCTATTTATGCCTAGCCTCCTATTTTTGGGACTCTTCGAATTTTAATAAATTCGTATAATTTTCTTCCTCTTTGTAACAAGAAAATTGTATGAAATAATTATATATAAATGTATTTACCTGTTACCGAAAGATGGCAGCATAAGACGGATATTTATTTGCTTAAAATGAAAGCTTTTTTCGGAGCTTATAGATTTTTCATTTTTGAATATCGCGAAATGCAAAAAGTAGATTTATTTGTGTTTTTTCTACGAAGGATCCAAATAAATAAGTCATAATTTTAGCTCGTAGACTTCTCGTAGAAATTATATGTTCAAGCCTATTTTTTATGTATGTTTCAAACGTACAAAATATAGGCACGAATATATACATATTTTTATTAGTCATTTAGTGTACCGTTGTTTATGTAAAGTCCTTTTCCAGATGATTATGAAACAATAGTTTTTAAGCCTGAAATACAATTATTCTTATTTGAATAAATTTTTCAGCTACTTTTCAGCAGTGAAATTACGCTTGAAATTATTGAATATTAAAGACGTGAATAATCACTTTGCTAACAAGTCGTAAACCAACTTAGTGAAAAATGTCCATCCCGGAAATCGAACCCGAGCCCCTGGAATAGATCTCCAGAGCTCTACCACTAAGCCACAAGGACGATGGCCAGCTTCGCATCTCTCACTTATATAAGTCGGTAAGGCTGCAGCCGCAGCACTAGATGGAACAGTCTCCATGTGCACACAATCTAGTTGCGAAACATGAGACGCAAATGAACCCAGCATCGGTGAATATACAATTTTAATTAATTTTTCTTTTCAGCAGTGAAATTACGCTTGAAATTATTGAATGGTCAAAGAGATTATTCACGTATTTAATATTCAATAATTTCAAGCGTAATTTCACTGCAGAAAAGTAGTTGAAAAATTAATTAAAATTGTATATTCACCAATGCTGGGTTCATTTGCGTCTCAAGTTTCGCCACTAGATTGTGTGCTCATGTTGACTTTTCCATCTAGTGCTGCGGTTGCAGCCTTACCGACTGATATATGTGAGAGATGCCAAGCTGGGCATCGTTCTTGTGGCTTAGTGGTAGAGCACTGTGGATCTATTCCGAGGGCCCTGGTTCGATTCCCTGCTTGGACATTTTTCACTAAGTTGGTTTACGACTTGTTAGCAAAGTGATTATTCACGTCTTTAATATTCAATTATTCTTAGTTTATTATTACTAATACTGGTAATGCTATTAATCTCTATAAAGAAATAAATATATTTTTTAGTAACTCATAAAAATACTAATTATAGTAAAAAACAGAAAACCAACGTTTAAAAATGCACAAATAATACGTGAAAAGCAGCAAACAACTGTTTCAAATCTACTTGCGAGATTCTTCTTCAGTGCAAGATAGAGCAAGACACAGCGTGCTAGAAAAAGCAAAGCTGAACAAAATGACAGAGACGCGCCTCGTGGCTTATATACCCGATACCCGTAGAGTATGCAATAAAAGCAACCAATGAGACGGAAGCAGATGAAACGACTAAGTGGACAAATAGCGACATCTACCGGAGAACGAGAGAAACGGAAACCAAAAAAAAAGAGGAAATTAAATTAATGCTTTCCATATACTTGGAAAATCAGGAGTACTAGATAAGTAATTGACTAAAGAGTGAGAATTTTTAATGATGTGGTAAGCTTCCCAAAAATCAAGATAAAGCTTAGAAGAACATTTCTGGATAATGATGGCTGTGAAAAAATTGAACCTATGTTGAAAAGACCAACAATGTTGAGCAATAGAAGAACGTTTAAGTTGCTGATTTTTAACATAACCTTCATCTCTTTTAAACGAAATCTAAAAGCACGTGTAGACTGCCCAATAAAAGATAGACCACACTGGCAAGAGCTTTGGAAAATACCACAGATATCTAGGGGATCAATGGGGTGTTTAAGATTTGAAAAAAGAGATTTTATTAACAGGAGAAAAAATAACATTAAAATCAAACACTCTTAAGATTTTAGCAACTTGCTAACTGATTTTAGGAAAAATGGCATCACAACTTATATACTCGAGTTGGAATTAATTTTCCGAATGGTCGGAATTCGTCAATTTCTTATAAATAGAATCTATTTTATTAGAGGAATAACTACGATCAACAGCAATAGCTTTGAGGTAATTAAGTTCAGCACTAAGTAACTGTGGAGTGAAACAAATATTGATAGCCCGAAAAACAAAAGTATTGAAAGCAGCGAATTTCTGGTTAGGAGGATGAGAAGAATATATGTGAGGTAGGAGACTGACAACTAAAGGTTTAGGAATGACGGTAATCTGAAAACCATTATCACAACGAATAACAAGGACATCCAAGAAAGAAAGACAATTATTGGTCTCAATTTCAGACGTAAATTGAATGCAGCGATCAATTAAATTCATAATAGAGACAATATGATTAATATCCGAATTCATTTCAGCCGAGACATAAACATCATGAACATAACGAACATAGAATGGAAATTTTAAAATTTCAAATCGTTTGACCTCAAAATAGTGCATATAAATATCGCATAAAATTGGACTAAGAGGAGTACCGATAGCCAAACCGTCAGTCATACGAAAGAAATTTCCATTAAAAACAAAAATATTTTGCGACAAGCAAGCCCTAGTAAGAAGGATAAGCTCCTCGATTTCAAAATAAGAGAAATGGAATTCACAAAGCTTTTCTTGAGGCGATCTAAAGCCCCCTAAACCAGAACGTTAGTAAACAATGATTTAACATCAACGGAATCCATCATGTCTCACTGTGGCTTAAAATTATGAAGTTTTAACAAAATTAAAAGAATTCTTAACAGTGAAACAGTTACCTCTCAAAAGTGGAGAAAAAACAGGAACTAAATATTTGGCAAGCTTATAAAAAGCTCTACCGATACTAGAGACAATAGGTCTGTTTATGGACCTTAGGTAAAGCATAAAACCTGGCACAATGCGCAATAGAAGGAAGAAGAGACTTCTTAAAGTTAGCAGAAACAATGGGAGAAGACTTGATGGCAGACTTAAGAGAGTTAATTTAACTAGTGGAAGGGTCTTTGCGGACGTCCACATAAGGACCATCGTTAATTAATTCATGGGATTTTACCAAATACGAAGATTTGTCGAGAAGAACAATCTGACCACCTTTGTGAGCCTTGGTAATGATTAAATTTGGATCAGAACGCAAAATTTTCACACATTGTTTAACAGCATTTTTAAGATTGTGCTTATAAACTTTAGAACTGAAATCAACGGATTTGGCAATGAGATGTCTTATAGGCCCTTTTTGAGAAAAAGATAGAGCGCTATGCTTAAAGGCCCTTACAATAGGAGTAATTAGCTTAAGTAAAGAAGGAATAGCAGAGAGAGAGAAATTGTTATTCAAATTGAGAGCATCCAGCCTGATTGTCACTTAAAGAAACACTAGAAAGATTAACAACAACATTTTGGTTAACAACAGGCAAATTGCTGGAGTTATTAACGACAGAACTTTTACAAAATGTATTAAATTTCTTCTTTAAAACCGAATAATGAACAGAAGAAGCTGTGAAAACTCTACTCCACGACCTTCTGTCTATAGGCTCAAAATGCTCTTAGAAGAGCTAATTTAGAACAAAATAAAACCTTGTCTATTAGAAGAAAATAAATTACAACGTATAGAATTGAAATTAGGAATAACTTTCTTATGCCTACAGTCAAGTAGGAAATGCAAGTGTTTCAAAAAACCTGTACTTTTTTAATCGTAAATTACAAAACCTATTAATTTGAGACATTGCGGAGAAAAAAGAAAAAGAAAGAAAGAAAAAAAGAAAGAGATCACAGAGGAATGATGGTCCATGAACGCCTAATACATTAAAATAGTAGTTAAAGCCTTTGTGCAGGAATATTAAAAAGCAGAAAACCAAAGTTTAAAAATTCACAAATAATACGTGAAAAGCAGCAAACAGCTGTTTAGAATCTACTAGCGAGATTCTTCTTCAGTGCAAGATAGAACAAGACACAGCGTGCTAGAAAAAGCAAAGTTGAGCAAAATGACACAGACTTATATACCCTTACGTATCTGTAGTGAATGCGCCAAAAACAACCAACGAGACCAAAGCAGATGAAACGGCTGAGTGGACAAGTAGCGACATCTACCAGAGAACGAGAGAAAAAGAAACCAAAAAGGGGAAATTAAATTAATGCGTTCTAAATACTTGGAAAACTAGGAATACTAGATAAGTCAATGACTATGGAGTGAGAATTTTTAATGATGTGGTAAGCTTCCCAAAAATCAATGTCAAGGTTAGAAGAACATATCTGGATAATAATGGCTGAGGATTTTTTCCAATGCCTGAAGAAAGCTGAAAAGATGCAAACGCTAAGGAAATAATCCGTTTAAAAATATTTTTGTTTTGTGTAACCAATAATGCTTTTGGAACAAGATAAAGTAATGTACCTATAACTCATTCTAAACTCTATTACAACTAATCGATGTATTAAATGAATTTTATAACAAGTTATTTTAATGTTACTTATAAGTACCGTCAATGGATAAAGGGTTAAAGTGATTTTACCAAAAAATATGAGAAAAGAAAAACTCAGGCACAAATGGTTTCAGAAAGATTCTAATTTTAATATGAACAAATATACCTGCAGAAAATATTTTATTTCCCAGCTTAAATAATAGTTAAATGTTTATGAGTCGTTTGCTTGATTAATCGCTGTACAATATGGATGCTCGAATGAACCCTATTTACAAGCATAGTTTGATAATTTGCTCAATAATTTTAATAGAAGAGTGCTTGTATTTATTAATATCTTGGTTTAATAAACATGTGTATAGAAGGTTTCGAAATGCTTGGGTCAAAAGAAGAATTATTGGAAGAATGAAAATGACGCAAAATATTCAACAATGAAGAAAATTTTAGAAGATTTCATTAGAAATGTTTGAAAGAATATATATATATATGTGAGATATGTGAGATTTCATCGTACAGAAGTTTATCATACATATGGCGTTAACAGCATTTTTTTTATAAAGAAAAATGTTTGTTTAAAATAATATACAGTGCATGTAAAAACTTTAAGGACAGCAAGAAGTTGAACAAAGTTTGATAAATCTAAAATTCGAGAAGTAAACTGGAAATTTAGTGTTGATCATAAAGTGGAAATACTAAGATAAAAGTGAACATGTATCTGTGTACTTTTTATTGCAAAAGAATAAGAATTATGCAAAAAAAAAACGCTATTTTTGATTGTGTAAAAATTTTAAGCACAGCAGTATTTTTTTATAGAAATGTTATACAAAATTATTATTAAGGATCGACCAAAACAGCTTTTCAAAGGCAAAACCGAAACCGAATTTCGTTGATTTTACTATTTTCGGTCGAAAACGAAAACGAAAATTTTCAATTTTTTTTCAGTAATTAAATTGTAAGTTCTAAAGTAATTAATACACGCATAAATTTACACAATTATTAATAAATTATACATATTTATTAAATATGCATAATTATTAAATAATTATGAGTATTTATTAAATATACATAACTTTAATTAATTATACGTGTGGCCTAAATTGGCTCTCTGAGCCTTAGACACAAAACATTTTTTTTCATATAAAATAAAACGTAATTAATTCATCAACGATACAGAAAGATTTTCTAATTGTACGAATTTTATTTAATTTAAAAATATTTTAGTTTCATGTATACACACATCGATTTATCTTTTATAATGATTTCTGTAAATGATCATCTGTTATACTAGAACTTTCTCAAAGAGTATTTGAAACTCTTCTGCGGTTTCAAACAGAAGATTTTTTATTACTATTATGTCTGCAGCTTTTAAGGAGCAGGTGAAAAAGTTTAGTTATATATGCATTTCTTGCTTTATAATTTGCATTCACCTCTTGAGTCATTCATGACTGATAATTGTAAACAGCGAAGTACGTAGCAATAAATAGTCCCATTTAAGCCGATAATGCTGAGTAATGTTGAAAATTTCCGTAGGAAGAAACGAAATTTTTGGAATACTATATTTCGTGTCGAGTTTCGGCCCGGCCAAAATTTGAGCCGCATTTTCGCCGAAAACGAGCTTTCGGCAAAATTCAGATTTCGCGATGAAAATGAAAACAAAACCGAATTTTCGGTCGATGTTTAATTATTATTCATTTGCTCATTAAAAACTCTTCTTGATTTGTTAATTGTATAATAATGGGCCAAAAGCATGTAAACTGATAGAATATGACTGAAAAAGGGACTGTTAAATATTTTGCTTTGCCAGGAATGAGTTGTAGGTCTATTTAATAAAAGATAGGGAAATCTAAAACCGTCATCAACATTTTTTTTATTTCAAAAGACGAGTATGGAGAATAAACTGCTGAAGGCAGACCAAAAAGCCTTGTAAGAAATTTTACTAACGATTAGGTCCAAAGTGTGCAAGAAACAAAATCTGCAAAACAATCAATCTGTCTAGGAATTTCCAATGCACGGCAAAATTGTGTAAACCCCCTTTACTGACTAGCCACAAAACACAGAGTTTACAGCTGGAAGACAAGTGATGACTTGGGACGACAAATGGTTGCAGGTTATTTTCTCCGATGAAATGGAACTTAGATAGCCCTCATGTCTGTAAATATTATTGGCATTATTTGAGAAAAGAAAAAGACATTTTCTCAAAACATCAGTTAGGCGGAGCATCGATTATGACACGAGGTTGCTTTTCGTTCAACGGCGTGGAGTTACTTTCATTTCTTTCAGGAAAAGTTAGTTCAAAGCATATCTAAAAATTCTTTCTGACCATCTTTCACCTGTTGCAACACTTCTGGCAGAAGAAAAATGGATCCATCAGCAAGACAATTCGCCTATCTACACAAGCCGTGAGACAAAACTCTGCTTCCAGAAGAAAAATATTGAAGATTTGCAATGGTCACCGAGAAGTCATGATCTAAACCCTATCAGTAACTTATGGGGAGATCTAGCAAGAAGAGTTCATAAAAACGAAATACATTTTTCCTCAGCTTCAGAACTCAGATATATGATTGTAGATGAATGGTTCAAAACCAGCCCTGAACTATTCCAAAAATTAATAATGTCCATGAAAGACAGAATATTTACAGTCATCAAACGCAAAGATGGGTGAACAATACATTAATTATTTGTTTCATCATTACTGTATTGTTTTCATTTTGTTGTCCTTAAAATTTTTACGCAGGTAGAAATAGTGTTTTTTTATACACTTTATTTTCGTAATAAAATACTTCCAGATGAATTTCGTTGACTTTTTTATTAGCTTTTTAACTTTATGATACACATTATAGTAAATGTTTTTTCCTCTGATTTGAAATTTAGCAAAAATTAATAGTATTTTGGCTGTCCTTAAAGTTTTTACACGCACCGTAGGCTTTTAACTTGACATAATTTGTGGTATCAAATAGGGTCCTAAGGTTGGAACGTAAATTTTTGTTTGCTCTAACCCTTTAAGTCCCGGTGTATTTGTAAACAAAGTTAGTCATGCCTGTAGAAAGTAAAGCATGGACTGCAATCGCTACCTGTTGATAAAAAATGGTACTTTATTCTATCTGCAAACCAGAACTATCGTTCGATTCGAGTTTTTATTACATACGATTCAGAAGCAAACATTTAAATAAATGTCTAACCCGCACGATCGTGCGGGTTGGGTCTTAAAGGGTTAAGTCAAATCTATGTGTCATTAATGAACATTTTGAAAAAAAAGGGTAATTGATCGGGTCTCCTATCCCCTTGCCACATGGGCAAGATAGTTGGTTGGTTGTGATTATGACGGCCAATTATCAACACGACAGATATAGGCCCGCATCGGCAAGATTGAGAGTATGGTTTTCCTATTTTACTAAAAAAAAGGCTGAAAAACTGCCGTGTGCACTAACATTATATGGAATAATATGACTTTTGCAGATAAAATTCGAGTGCGCTTTATTCAAGATTTAATATGTAAATTGACCTTTTTCAGATTAAATCCAATATTTTTGACAGTCTGACAACATTTTATTCTTGAATCCTTTTTTGATCACACAGACTGAAAAACCTAAACTGTGGATCGGTGATTTGGTGGATGTTGTTGCTGAATTTGCTAGGTTGTCTACTCTTTCATTACCTCTGATTCAGGCGTGTGCTTTGATCCATTTGATGTAGACTGTTTTATGTGGATAATCTAGTAATTTAGCATATATCTGATGAATAAGTTGATTACGGGGGAAGGTTAGAAGAAGGGCATCTTTTGCTGGGTGGCTGTCCGTTAATAGAAGTAGTGAGGAATAAGATTATGTTAGATATTAGTCTATTGCTTAGTATATAGCGTATAATTCTGCTTGGTATAAAAGAGTTTAAGTTATGAAATCGAAAAGTGTTGTCAAAGATACAATAGGTGTCTTTTTCAACCTTAAAGGCAATGGCAGTGCCTGAGTATATGACGGAGCCTTCTGTGTAAGTTGTTAAATCTTGAGTTAGTTGGTTATTGTGTGAATAGGTAACTTCTAAAATTTGTAAGTTGTTTAATTTGTTACATTCTGGGAAGCTGTATGAAGGTAGCTTGGTCATTAAATTACCTATAGTTTTTGAGGTATCTTAGATGATGTAATTTCTAAGTCCTTTTAAAATATTGTAGTAAGAGAGTTCGTCAGCTAAAATTATTTGAATAGGTAAACAACCCGTTAGGACACACAGAGCGTCAGTTGAGATATTACGATAGACTATGATAATACCAAGCAGTGCCATTCTTTGTATCGCTTTTACCTTCCTGATTCCATGGTAATTTAAAATAGGGAACGAGATTGCTTCTAAGTAAATTTTAACGAATGGTAACCGTATTATACTAAGTTTTTAAGATGAAAGGGTTTATTCCCTTATTGAAAAAATATAATTTACCGAAAATAGTGCAAAATTGTTGGATTGTTGATCGTAGATGGCTAATACGATCTTTAAAACTGAGTTTTGAATCTAAGACGAGAGCTAATTAAGTGAGATTCTTCTGCATTTATAATTTTGTCTGTGACATAGCGTGCACTTTTTAATTCTTTTCCATAAAAATTATTCTCTAAACTTACTCTAGAAATATGAATAAACATAACTAGCATTACAAATTTAGTGATTAACTAGTTAATGTGTGTAAACACTATATTTCTGTGTATAAATATTGTGTAAAGGTTTCTATGTAAAGCCATTTGACTTATTGACGAATTTTATTGGCTAAAATAAATAAATATTGAAAAACAGAGTTATATTTTCAAATTAAAATATATATTCTGTGCATTTTGATGCAAAAAATAATATCTGCTCAAGTACACTAAATTTTAGAACATAGAAAGATATTACACGAATATCATTCTATATATAAAAAAAAAGTTTTGATTTGTAAATGGACCAATGAAATTCTGCGTAGATATTTCCGGTAGATCGGCATCCAATTTGAATACTTAAGCATGGTCTTTCTCCGTTAATATTAAAGAAAAAACTGTTGCATACAAAAATATGAAAATCGATGGTATTTGACACATTTTAAAATTCTATATAAAATCAAGTAATTGTTCTACACGCGAGTGCGGTTTGGACAGAAATTCTTCTCGCGAAGAAAAGTTTACTTCAAGCGAATAAAAAGTGAGTTTCAGAGTTCACCCATAGATGGCGCTATATCTTAAATTATAAAATAATAGCATCAAATAGCATAAGACATTTTATTACAGATTATTTTACTTTGTCAAAATCAGTTGAAGATAAAAAAAAAAAAATGTACAATCGTTTAGCATAGTTGAATGTGTGCACCCTTTGTAGCTGAATCCACATCTGAACTCCGGTTGAATTTACGTGTTCGCAAGCATTGCTTGCGGAAATGACTGAGCACGAAAGTCCCATTGAAAAGTTATGATAGGTTTGGTTTCGAAGTACCAATCTATGCAATTAGCATTTTCGCTGAGAGTCATCAATTCTGTGTCACAGCGTCAAAACAGATCTGAAATTCAGAAAAAAAAACGCATATTTGAATGCGCAAACATGTGGACAAGTGGCGGCATATATGATCAATGTTTGTAAATAACAATTTCATTCGCTTGAAAAAACTTTTCATCTTCAGAAGCATTTTAGTCCAAACCGCACATCTGTACGGTAATTACTTGATATTTATATTGCATTTCAAAATGTGACTTTTGCGAAACCTTGTATATATATATATATATATATATATATATATATTATTTTTTTTATTCCAAAATTAATGATAAATTACTGCATGAATGGCGCTACAGCAGCACATATCAAATGCAATAAAGCATATTATATCATTTCAAAATGCTAAAACAACATAACTTCAAAAGGAAGGTGTATATCTGCAGAAATTTTTAAACTATAAAATATTTATAAAAACAAGAAAGACAGGTAAAAAAACAAAAACAGTCTGTTCTTCATCAGTGGGAGGACAGACAGAAAACTAACTCCACCCCCCACTTTTTAAAATTTGCAGGTTTCTGAACACATGTTCACCCCGCATTCAATACTGAAAACTATTGTCATTTTATTAATCTAATTACATAAAAAACTAAAACAACTCAAATTAAAAACTAACAAACATAATATTAACCATACAAAAACAAAAAACTTTAATAAAAAGGTCTTTTAGAGGAATGCTTAAATTATCATTAAACTGAAAACAAAAGAAAAAAATATAAGAAAACAAGCATGAATGCAGAATAAACATGCGCCCCTTCCCCCAAACCCGCAAAATGAAATTTCTCAAAACATGAATACCTGTATAATGTTTCCTACCCGTCAACTATAAACAAATAAATTTTTTCTTCCAAATCCATTATCAAAAGCCAGAAATTCCAGGTCTGCAACTTTCTTTCGTTTCAATTCATCAATAGACACCCGTTCTTTTAACAAGACTTTAGGATGCCCATTTCATACAGAAAGATCCAGAAGGCTGCCATCACATGTTCACGCCGCCAGTCCACATCGTTGCCATTCACTTTTAAGAACTGTCTTTAAATAATATTTCAAAAACTTAATGGGGTAATTGTTATTGTAAAATAAATTAGCCAATAACTTAAAAATCTGTTTATAAAAATTACTGTCTCTGCCACAAATTTCATTGAAACGTATCAATTGATTAATAATTATATTTATGTAATTTTTTTTATGCAAATTTGAAAACCAATGCGGCATGCTTCTAGTAAAAAAATTAAAACTATTTCTTTTATCGTACAAATCCAAAATCAAATTATTATCAATAATTTTGAATAAAATATCTAAAAATTCTGCATTATAATCATCACTGTTTGCTCTGTTCAATTTTAAACAATTTGGATATATAATATCATATTCATTAGAAAATTCAAAATTCAAAATCAAAATATCATCAATATACCTAAAGACCTTTAAAGACTTATTATATTTCATAGTATATTTAAATTCATAATAAAATAAAAATAAATTTACTGCTGTACTAGAATAGTTTGTTCCCATCCCTATACCACATATTTGATTAAAGGTATTATTGTTAAAAGTTACATAATTATTATAAAAACAGAAATGACATAAGCTTGAAAATAAATCTCTATTTATATTTAATTCATCATTTATACAAAAAACATCAAAAATACTCATTAAAACTTCATAAAGTGAATCAATAGGTATATTGATGAACAGATTTTCAAAATCGAATACCTGCATTTTCAGAGGAGTCAAAGGCAATTTGCTCAGCATTTCAACACTATTGTCAATTGACCAGAAATAACTATACTTCTTAAATTTATACTTTAGAAAATCATAAATCTTTTTTAATAAACTCTGTAAACCAATATTAAAATTTTTATTAATGCTTTTAGAAGTACTACAAATAAATCTAAATTTAATCGGATCTTTATGAAATTTAGGCGTTAAGAAAATAAATGGCAAACAGTGATGATTAGAAACATCAAAATTATAAGAAAACATACTTTTAACTTTCTTCTTATATGCAAAAATTTTTTTAACGATAGGATTTTTGTCAATATTAACTTTTGAATAAAAATTTTCATTACCTAATTCACTCTCTATTTTATCAATATAAAACTTTTTTCATATTATTGCATAATTATTAGCTGCTTTGTCCATATATATATATATATATATATATATTTCAAATATTCGCCAAATTTTAAATAGATTATATTTATTTTTTATTTCGTGCAAAACAGTTCCTTCTGCAAAAGTTTGTGCGATTGGTTATTTGTTTTTTAAACCTTTAACTATATTTACTTCAAAATTTTAATAAATATTCACCCAAAGAGTATTGGTAGAATTTCTAATTTTATGATATTATTCTTAATTTTTAGATTTAAGCTTTTGACTTTTAAAAGAACACGTAATTCAGAATCTTTGAAGTTGATTTGACATTATCAAATGAAATAGCAAAATAATGCAATAAGAAAATCTACATTTTGAGGGTTTTTTTCGCCTTTCATTCAGAAAATTTAACTTTAACCAATTCTATTTGGTGTATTCACTTGCAAATACACCGTTATCGAATTTAATGTTGCTATCCTGATGTTTTTTTAAATAGCATTGCCTAATTGCTACCATTATTTTGAAATAGTAATATTCATCTTATTTAATGGCAAATTAAATAAAGAAAATATAAAGTGAATTATACTATTTCAAAAAGTGGTGGTTATCAAGCAATCTCAATATTAAAAATAAAGGAGGCGGTTCCAAAGACTAATAGGAAGGTTTCAGTTTGATAATGTGCTTTTACATTATAACAGTACTATTAAAAATTAAAAAAAATAATTAGTCCTATGCGAATTTATAATTTCAAAAATTTCAAAAGGTTATCAACAGTACATGAGGGCATGTTTCTATATTTTTCTTCTACTTGAAAGGTTTCGCATAACTTTTTCGAAACTATAATTTTTTCCATATATTTCTGCAACTGCAAGAGAAATGTATCACAAAGAATATAATTTTTTTTAAAGAGTGGTATAATTAGAATATATAAATAGTCGCCTGTGGCAACACTGTAATAGTAACCATAATACCTACCAAAAGTGTTTTCACAAAATTTGATTTCTATGAAAGATTAATATATATTTATTTCCAGGAATTATACCTATTATGGATAAATCCTTTTATCACATCTTTCAAATTGTAAGTAAAACGTATAACAATAATTTCTTGATGTTAATATTTTTCTAAAATCCTGCAAATTTCGTTTTTCGTGAAATACTGAATTTAATGTATGTATCTGATGTATTCGTAGTTCTCATTTATATATTTAATATTCGTTTTATTAATAATTAGTCATTAATCTTTATATTAGAATTATATATTTTCTAAAATGTAAGAGTTCTATTTTCCTCCCAGTCTTTTTTTAACAAAAGAAAACCTGAAGATGGTACATTTGAAAACATTGCGGAGAAAATATTAAAATTATAACATCCTTAGCTAAAATAATTTTAGAATATCTGTCATTCAAAACCATTTATCATAAACTAGCAAACCCCGCGGCTTTGCTCGCGTAATATTGGAAATATGCCAAGTGATATTTATATGTCTCCTTTTTATCAAAAGGTACTAACTAAATTTTTCTTTTATTAAAAGGTAATATTTTATTTTATTAAAAGGTACTTATTACTTTTAGGAATAATTCAAAATTACTATTTAAAACACAGTTTGACTAAACATCATTATTACACTGTATTAGGCAGAAATGAGACTTAAATTAATAAAATGAAATAAAACTAAATAAATGATAATTTAGAAAATATTTTGAAACTTTTATGCTCAATTAATACGCTCATTTCAGTATTCATTTGAAGTTTGAATTTTTTAGAAACCATCTTCTTACATCTTAAAATTAACCATCATGTCGAATTCCAAGTCCTACCACCTCTCTCAACATAAAGGGCTATGTTGAAACAGGAACTGTCACCATTAATTTGCCAACATTAATTTTGAAATCGGTTTGTTATTTCCTAATATTCCACAGAAACGTAATTTAAAAAGCTTTTAAAGCCCTTTTTTAGAACGTTTGTTGTTCCTGTGAACCCCAGGTGGTAGAATCACCGGCATAAAATATAGCCTGTGTAGGATCAGAGACTGTTACCACTGATTCGCAACTATTACTTTTATAATCGGTTTATATTCCCTGAAATTGCATAGAATCGTAATTTAGAACTTTTTTAGAATGCTTTTCGCACCTCCCCTTCGCTTCACCCCTTTTTAATTCGAATTTATTTTCGACGATCCTTCGAGGGCATTTATATTTTATAAGTAACTACCATGGCATATTTAAAGTTTCTAGCCTTTTCAGTATCACAGAAATCGCAATTTAGAAAGTTTTTAGCTCCTGCAACCCTCTGGTGGTAGTGGAACAGACATAAAATATAGCTTATATTTGAGCAGGTTCTATCACCAAAGTTTGTCATCATTATTTTTTTAATCGGTTTGGTAATTTATAAGTTTGCTTAAAAATTGTAATTTATAACGCTTTTCACTCACTTCATTTTTTTTTTAATTTGGAATTTTCTTTCGACTGTTCTTAGAAAGCAGTTGCATCTTGTAAGTAAATACCATGCCATACTTCAAAGTGTTAGACCCCTCAGTTGTGCAAAAAATGCAAATTAGAACATGTTTTGCTTTTGCAACCGTCAGATGGTAGTGACAGCAACATAAAATATAACCTATGTTATAGCAGGGACTGTCACCATTAATTTGCAACCATTATTTTTGAAATAGCTTTGGTATTTCCTTAGATTGAGTAGAAATCGCAATTTAGAACGTTTTTAGGACGCTTTTCGCGCATTTTCACTGCTTTTTAAATTTCCAATTTTTTCGAAACTGTTCTTAAAGATCATTTATAGCTAAAAAATATGTACCTTGCCTAATTTTAAGTTGCTAGCCCCTACCGATCACAAAAATCGAAATTTAGAACGCTTTTTTGCTCCTGCAACGTCTTGGTGATAGTGATACCGACATAAAATAGCGTCTATGTTAGAGCAGAGGCTGTCAGCATCAATTTCCTACCATTACGTTTGAAATCAGATTCATTCTTCCTGATATATTGCCGACAAATCAGCATCTAGAACGTTTTTAGAACGCTTTTCGCGCATTTTGCTCCTGCATCTCCTCTGGGGTAGTGGAAACAGATATAAAATATAGCCTATCTTGTAGCAAGATCTGTCACCATCATTTTTACACCATTATATTTGAAATCGGTTCAGTGCTTCCTGAGATTGCATAGAAATCGCAATTTAGAAAGTTTTTTATAGCGCTTTTTGCGCATTTTGACCCCCTTTTAAATTTCGATTTTTTAGGAAATGTCCTTAGAGATCATTGATATCTTATAACTAACTACCATTCCAAATTTCACGATTCTAGGCTCTTCCGTAACGCAAAAGCCGTAATTTAGAACGTTTTTCGCTCCTGCAACCCCTTTGGGGTAGTGGCACCGACATAAAACATGGCCTATGTGTGAGCAAGGGTTTTCACCATCATTTTGACTCCATTATTTTTTAGATCGGTTTAATATTTCCTCAAATTGTGTAGAAACCACCATTAGAACGTTTTTTAGAACGCTTTTCGCGCATTTTCACTCCTTTTAAATTTCGAATTGTTTAAGAACTGTTCTTAGAAATCCTTTATATCTAATAAGTAGCTAATATTTCAAATTTCATATTTCTAGGCCCTTCGGTAACGCAAAAATTGGATTTTTAGAACGTTTTTTGCTCCTGCACCCCCTTTGGGGTAGTGGCACCGACATAAAACATAGCCTATGTTGGAGCAAAGGTTGTCACCGTCATTTTGACACCCTTATTTTGACACCATTATTTTTTAAATCGGTTTGGTATTTCCTCAGATTTTGTAGAAACCACCATTTAGAACGTTTTTTAGAACGATTTTCGCGCATTTTCACCCCTTTCAAATTTCCAATTGCTTAAGAACTGTTCTTAGAAATCCTTTATATCTAATAAGTAGCTAATATTTCAAATTTCATATTTCTAGGCCCTTCAGTAACACATAAATCGCATTTTTAGAACTTTTTTGCTCCTGCACCCCATTTGGGGTAGTGACACCGACATAAAATATAGCCTATCTTGGAGCAAGCGTTGTCACCGTCATTTTGACATCACTATTTTTTAAATCGGTTTATATTTCCTGAGATTGTGTAGAAATTACCATTTAGAACGTTTTTTAGAACGCTTTTTGTGCATTTTCACCCCTTTTAAATTTCGAATTTTTTAAGAACTGTTCTTAGATATCATTTATATCTTATAAGTAACTAATATTCAAAATTTCATATTTCTAAGCCCTTCAGTAACGCTAAAATCGCATTTTTAGAACGTTTTTTGCTCCTACACCCCCTTTGGGGTAGTGGCACCGACATAAGATATAGCCTATGTTCTAAGTTGGACTAACACCATCATTTTGATACCATTACTCTTGGAATCGGTTCGGTAGTTCCAGATCTTATCTCCGACAAATAAACAATTTTTTCCTCTTTATAATAGGAGTATAGATGTATTAGACGACAAGTTTTGGTACTTTTCTGTTTACCTGGTGCAATTATCATCAACAGCATTTTTTTCCCACCAATTTCAGCTTTAATTTTTTCCGTGTGTAAATTAGGAAGTCTACTTTGATAATGAAATAATATGTTTTAATTTATGATATTATTTCTTACTTTATTATTATAAATAACTTATTGTTTTTATTTACTTTTGTGTTTTAAATTAAGTTAATCAAAGGCAAGTATTTTAAATGCATGCAATATACGTATTTGATATTTATGTATTTGAAATGAGAGATATGTATTTTTTTAATAGTAAAATATTTGGTACTCGTTAGTTAACCCGTCGACCCATTTCGCCAAATTATATAAATCGCCAAACTACTCGCCAAATTATACAAATTTACATAATTTTTATTTTAAATAACGAAAGAACAAATAAATTAGTATAACATTAATAAAAATAAAAATAAAACACCGAAATTATGGTTTTATTGGCCATTATTGGCATTTAATCTTACAATTAATTAATTAATGGCAACCATTATTGGCATTTAATCTTACAATTTGGCGACAGTAATTTGGTCGACGGGATAACTAACAAGTACCAAATTTTTATATTTAAAATGAGATGGGTGGAATACAAATGGGAACAATATTTGGAGATTTTTATCACCTGCACCAAAGACACCTTCAGAAATAAAGCGAACAAAAATGAAAGCCTATATTTTAATTTAGTACAGGAGCGTTGCATTGAGGAATGTTTATAGATATAAAGCGAAATTATGTCCAATGGATGAGTTGCTATGTTATCAATTATATTCTTAAAATAATTTATCTACGAATGAATAATCCATTTTCAGCGTCTTAAAGTTACTGAGCGTATGAAAGCGTTAAGACCCAATCAGATGTAAACGATGCTTTAAAACTGATCTCCTGTGTAAAATTTATTAAAGTGCTTTCCGCTTCATTAAACAAGGATTTTGCTAAAGTATTTCTTATAGAAGGAATTACTTAGATTCAAAATATTTAGCAAGAGGAAATATTTAAGCTCTCTTGTATTTAGTGACTGAGCAGTTTTCTTTTTATGAAAATCTGCATATATTTCTAAGATATTATTATCTAGAATTAAAAATTTCAATAATAATTTCAAAATTCAAATATAATATTTTAAATCAACCATTTTGGCACAATATAAAAGAATGCAAAGGCTTACATCTTTTTTTACAGATTGGTAATCTAAATATAAAAGCTGATCTCTTTTTTTTAAGTAACTTCTATTTAGATTGACCCCCCCCCCCTTATTCTGCAATGAACTCTTTGTTTTTTTAAATGTTTAGGTAGATTTCGTAAGAAATACTACCTACTGCAGTCGTTACCATAGTGCGAATTTTGAAAAATTCCTTCATAACTTTTCAATATAGGACCCCAGGAACCCAAAACCACCCTCACCGAAAAAGTTTACATATATATATATATACCTGTATATATGTACTAAATTTTGTCCGGGCGATAAAAGTCGCAATTGTGCACGGATCGTCTTCAAACTCGCCAACAACTTTGAGATAGCTAAAATCTCGGCGAGGATTGAAAATGGGCAAAATCGGTCCAAGGGAATGGAAATGGGAAGGGTTCAAAATTTTGAATACCGTCTTAACATGATTTTGATAAAACCATCTCTTACACAACAATGACAGGAAAAAATAAATATTTTTCGTTATAGCAGTTGCCAGCAATTAAAAAAAGAAATAATAAAATTCTCACCACAACAATTGATTTTCTATTGCTAGATTTAGACGTGAAAAGTTAAAATGAAATAAATAGTTTGACGAATTAAAAAAACAAACAAAATATTGCGTTATATTGGAAATAAAATGGACCTCAGCAGGTGAATATGTAACGTCATGTGAGTTTGAAGAAACGTATTAAAACATGACAAAAAACCCGACTATGGAAATATTAACTTATTTTAACACTTTGAGGTTCTCTGAATTTTCTTTAGCTATTTTTTAAACCTATTCGATATACATGCGTGTGTGTATTCGTGTATATTAGAATTTTCACAAAATGGTTAGCTCCCTAGGGCTCATTCTTAGTGAAGGAACTGGGTTTATCTCTAAACTTGATTTAAGTTTTGTTGGTGAATTTAGTACTTAACTACGAAATCTACCTCCGCTTGTAGGCCCGAGCCGGCAGGGATTTTTTAAAATTATAATCATATAAAATCCATGGTGTAGAAAGTTTTTATGCTTGCAGCTTAAAAAAAAACCCAGACTTTTGGGTATATTGTTGATTTGCACATGGATTTACGAAATTAATTTAACAAAAAAGTCAATTATGTATATGAAAATGAGATCTGTTCTGATATATATATAAACTTGAATAATATCAGGGTTAGTCTAAATTATTCATCTCGTGTCAAAAGACTGTGTATTTAGAGGTATACGACCTACAAAGACGTATGATACATGGCAAGATACATACCCTCGCCAGGATTAAATCCCAGCCTCTTGCCTTGCTGGTACGCTAGATGGCAAGCCAGTGGTGGCACTCAAAAAAGAGCTGCCACATCACTGGATAGGGCGCACTGGACTAGATGGTGTTCCTCTGTTGTAAGCCCCCCCCCCCACATGTCGCCAGATATGTGTACCAGAAACTTAGTGGGATTATGTATCTTTTCATGTATCATTCGCCTTTGTACGTCGTATACTTGTAAATAAACAGTCTTTTGAAACCCGATTAATCATTTAGAGTTTAACCCTGTATAATGTTTTATGCAGCCATGTTAGTAACAAAAATCGGCCCAATGTTTATGTATAAATAGACAGCTGAAATAAGTAAAAATGTATAAAAAGAACACGTATACTTTATATAAAATATAAGTGTGAATTTTAACTTGATTTTTTAAAAATTATTGTAATGCTTTTATGGTATAGATAATTTTTAGAAATTTTTAACAAAATATTCTTTCTTTACTTAGCATGTGCGGAATCTCTTTTATATCAAAATATTGCGGTTTGAAAATAGATTCACTGAATATATTTTAAATTTATATTTTTGAAATAAATCCAATATCAAGAGACCCGAAAAAGACATGTTGAAAATGCATTTCAAGATAGTGACAGTTGTTTATTAGAATAGAAGAATGTATAACGATATGTTCTCTAAAACAGAGCAAAAATACTCATTTAGGATTTATATATGGTTTGTTTTGGTATGTATAATACTATTTACCGTAATTTGTTATTTAATCATTATTTTAAATAACAGCAGTATTAGAAATGTTTGTGAGTATTATGATGTGTTATAAAAAGATTTATTATCTCGGTTTACTATTTAATGAGATAAAAACAATTTTAAATATAGTTATATGCATTCAGCCGTCTGAATGACATGCAAAAAGGCAGAATTACATTAATATTATTTCTGCATTAAAAAAAAAAATAAAAATCACGTTGCGTCGCCATATTATAAAATCTCAATTATGTCCTTGAAGAGTGCACTTGATAGTATTAATCATTACTCAGTGCTTTGAATTTGACGAAATGTGTAAATTTACATATTTCAAATGCATATAATAGAGTAAAAGACGATGATTAAAAAAAAAAAAAAAAAGCTGTACTTCAGGATGTATATTATGAGGGTTAACATAAAGAAATAAGATGGTAAAAATGTCAAAAAAGAATGCTTAGAATTAAAACAATTAATATTAATATTAATTACATTTGGTATGACGGAAAGCTTAAAAATTTAAAAAATATATTGTATTTAAAAACGTGTCTTTTCCTACACCCCATGCGAGAAATATTTTTTATATTAAAATATTGCCTCTAGAAAATACATTCATTGGTGCTATCCAGAATTTATATTTCAAACATAGATCTACAGAAATGAAAAGACAAGAAAAAGGCACGACGAAAATAGATTTCAAGAGAAGGACAGTTACTTAACATCTTAGAAGAATGTTGTAAACTTGTATATGTAAGGATATAGTCACCAAGATAACGAAAAAAATAGGGGTTACTTATGTACAGGAAATACGACAAATTATGTTTTATAGGCAATATATATTAGTTGTACATATGCCTATACTTTTTGTATGTAATAGGTATTATAAAGGATTATATTGTGATAATTATTAATAGGAGCACTATTCGAAAAATTTGTGAACATGCTGATGTGTTTTGGAATCATAGCATGTTGATACTGTCTAATGACATGAATTTTTAGTAAAATTATTCTGGATAAATATTGATTAAAACGATTAAATAACCCGGGTGGTCAGAAAGCCCTTAGAAACTTACAAAATTCAGATAAACTGGATAAATAATCGAAATAAAAACTGTTTACAGGGTCAGCATCGCTAGGTCACTAGAATGCTTTTAAGACAAGGGTAAAAGTTTCTCAAAAACAAACAAAAAAAAAAAAAAAAAAAAAAAAAAAAGCGCTAAGGTACCCATTGCAAAGAAAAGATACGTAAATAGCGAGCATAATACATTCAAATCGTTTATTACAGCTGTTTGTGTTCCACATGACCACCACTACAGGGGATAACACATTGCAGGCGAGTCACAAATCCAGCAACGACAAAGTGCAGCAGGTCCGTATGTGCAAATGAGACCCCTCGGTGGATAGCAACTTTCAGATCCGACAGATTAGATGAACTGGATCGATGCACCCGGGATTTGAAATATCTCCATAACCAGACATTTGTCGGTGTTAAATCTGGAAACCGAGGAGGCCATCTGAACCTGAATATATATATATACCTATATATATATATATATATATATCCTCTAAGATGACGCTTCAAATATCAAAAGTAGAAGCACAGATTAAACGAAGAATTATAAATACTGTTATCTGTAATCAGTATAATAGTTACTATGAAAATTTAAAACTCGTGAATTTTCTTTGTTTCAAATAATTTTGAAAAATAACAGGAAATCAACACAAAAAATTGAGTACGATATACAGTTTTGAATTTGACTTGTTTGGCTATCTTTACTAGGAAACGGGCAATAACTTCCAAATATAACACTAGATAGGCAACTGATGCTCTCATATGATAGTGTACAATTGATTTTTTAAGATTTAGACTTGTCCTACAAATACAGCGTTGTCCTTTCAGTATCCATTGGAGTTTTGTCTGTGTTTATTTTGCACACTATATGCTTTTGTATCTGGGGTAAGTTTGAATGCACAATTTGAACTATCAATGAATACTTGTTAAGAAATGTAAAGTTTATAAATTGATGATTTATTTCTGGGTAAAGGATATTTTTTATGAACTTAATACATTGACCTCCAAAAGTTAAGGTACAGGGACTAGATGCTTTCGATTGCACGCATTTTGTCGAATATATACCAACATTATTGGCGAATTGTTCTTGAACTTCTAGGATGTAAAGGACTTGTTTGATTTTATATTTCTCGGTGAAGATTTATCAGGGGTACAAATAGAGGGCTAATAATAAATTTAAAAATAAAATAATATTTCCGATCACCTATGTAACAGAAAAGGCTGGAAATGGTTTGTCACTGTGTTAAATGGCTATTTGGGTCCTGTTCAACGTTTGTATGCATTTGTGTAAGTGAAGCAGTCATATTCATGATGATGTTAACGTTTTTGTGAAAAATTCAAAAGTTTTTTGTTTATAGCATACAAAATTTTCAACCAAATTTAAAACAACTTTTTAAAAACTTGTCAAAGAACAGTAGCAACAGTATACTGGAATTAAAACATGAATATATTAAATATTTGATGAGATATGGGGCTTTGTATGAAATAATTTTTAACTGCGCATGCGTGGAAGATCCTAAAATTTTTATTATATAATTTGGTAGTCAGCTATTTAGGGCAACGTATATAAAAAGTCCAGTCAAATATCTCAAAAATTCACAATGATAGGGTCGATGTAGTGAGTTGCTTCCTAAAAATAGCTTTATTATAAGGGATTTTTCACAACTTTTTAATCAGCTCACTATATCTTTCTAAGTTTTCACAACATTTGACTGGACTTTTTATAGAAATTGCTTCAAAATACTGACTACCAAATTATAAAATGAAAATTTTGAAATCTTCCGCGCACGCGCAGTTAAAAATTATCTCATAAAATGTCCATATCTCATCAAATATTCAATATATTCCTGTTTTAATTGTAGTATACTGTTGCTACTATTCTTTGGCAAGTTTTCGGAAAGTTGTATTAAATTTGGTTGTAAACTCTGTATGCTATAAAGAAAAAAACTTTTGAATTTTTCAGAAAAAAGTAAACATCTTCACAAATATGAGTGCTATGCTTACACGAATGCATACAATCTTTAGCCAGTGTTTTTCGACAGTAATTTCTGTCTCATTTAATGCCCATGTTACACTTAAATTTTCTTATACCTATATTTCAGGCATTATAGTAGCCACGAGTATAGACACTTTTACCACATTTGTTTTACATTAATGTATAAAGATTCATGGCACTTAATTTTCATTTTAAAAAATCTTTTATCTTTCGTTTTGTACATATTAAAATCGAAAATTATAATTTACATTTCTTTAGTTTTCTTAAAAACAAAAACACATTTTTTTACTTAAAAAGGACATATATTCCGGTATATCGTTAAAACTATGCTATTTATTAATATATACTGCATTGTCCATACTCTTTGGCACTTCTCTGAAAAAACGTTTTCGTCCATTTCTTGGACTTCAACAGTTTTAATTGGAGGCTCGCAGTTTCACTTTCGACCTTTTATAATCTCTCTCTTTCCACTTTTTCCCCCTTCTCCCTTTTCACTTTCCCCTTCTTTCCAGCATTTTTAGCCAACGGGAGTCAACATTTGCATGCGCCATATCGTTGCATATACTTTTTCTTTCGAGGTTAATCTCGATAGCCTCTCTCATTAGGGTGTTGTGGGGATTATCATATGCAGCTATTTTTTCTATTTTAATTGATTGAGGTATTATGGGTTTTTTTAAATTTGTTCTTGAGAAGGCTGTTGCTTGATTATTATATTTTATGTCGCGGATATGCTCCTTATACCTTTCGCTTATTTTTCGCTTGGTCATCCCGATGTATGTAATTTCCTTATTTTCTGTATCTGAGGCTTTAATTTTATATACTCCTGCCGTCTGTAATTCGTCGTATCTTTCTGCTTCATTTCGTATCGTTTTAAATAGGGAAGGGTTGGTTGGGATTGGGACTATCTTTCAGAGTTTACTAATTTCGCGTTTTATTTTTAGTGCTATTCCGTTCATGTATGGTAGGGGGGGGTGTATAATCTTTTTTATTTTGTCCTGGTTGGATACAGTTAATTTTTTCTTTCGCTTTTTTGATTAGTTTGTCTATTGTTTTTCTTGGATGGCCAGCGTTAAGTCCTATTAAGGTTATATATGTCCTTTTTAAGTAAATAATGTGTTTTTGTTTTTAAGAAAAGTAAAGAAATGTAAATTACAATTTTCGATTTTAATATGTACAAAACGAAAGATAAAAGATTTTTTAAAATGAAAATTTAAGTGCATACAATCGTTGAACCCGACCCAAATAGTCATTTATCACAGTGACAATCCCCAGCCTTATCTGTTACATAGGTGATCATAATTAAATTTATTATTAGCCCCCTAATTGTACCTCCCGAGAAATCTTCACCGATAAATATAAAATCTAACACATTCTTTACACCCTAGAAGCTCAAGAACAATTCGCCAATAATGTTGGTAGATATTTGAAAAAACGTCTGCAATCGAAAGCATCTAGTCCCTGTACCTTAACTTTTGGAGACCAGTGTATATACCCAACATCATAGTAATATCCTTTCAGAACTGTAAATGTTTACAAAGCTATGCTGTAAAATAATTGCAGCTGAACAGAGAATAATATATTGCGACAATAAACAATTAAAATAAAGGTTTTTCATTTAAAAACTCCATTTTTATATTTTAAGAAATAATAAAAATTTAAACCTTATATATCCCAAAAGTAAGCAGTCAGATTGATCCAATGAAAGCCAAAGTGGCTATCAGAGGCATGCGTAAGACTTCTAAGGGAGGCATGCTGATCTTCGCAGACAGCGCTGCAGATCTCGGAGACTCAGGGCCGAAGTGAAGAAAGCGAAACTGGCGAAGGATCACATAATCTCCGTCTCCGGCAGGCGTAACCGAGAGATAGTCATCTTTGGCGTCGTCGGCTCGGACATTACAGGGTGTGAGATCGTTGAAGCCCTGAAGAGTCAGAATCAGGCATTGGAAAATTCTGAAGTCTGCTGTAAATTGATGTTTCATGGGAGAAAAGGGAGGAATGGGATAGTCATCCTGGATCCGAGTTCGTTTAAGCGTATCGCCAGAAGGCGGAGACAAAACGTTGGTTGGGACATGAAGCCTTTCAGCCATAAGAGTCGCCTCTTCCAGTGTTATAAGTGCTGGATGTAAGGTTACATGGCGAGAGACTGCCGCAGCCCTGCACGCTGTAGAAACTGAGGTAATCAAGACCGGACCATATAAAACAAGATTGAACCATTGAATCTGTGTGTATTAATTGTACGGACGTCAACACAAGAAACCTGTGGGACAAGGCTCTACCTAGTTGTCACGTGGCGGATTCAAGGGAGTGCTGTATTTACCTCAAACGACTTGACTTGACTTGACGGAGAGGAGACATTTTCGGAACTACTCCTAAGTATGTACACCTCAATGTCAACCGTAGTTATGTGGTTACAGAAAAGTTAGGTAAAACAATACTATCATTAGATACATACATTATCTCCTTGAATGAACCGCACATAAATAAGGGAACTATCGCAGGCAGGCCTAATGATTACTCTGAAGTGTTTTCTCTGGAGAATCGAGGTAGAGCAGTCTTCTGGGCCAGCCAAAGACTGAAGTACTGTGTGGTCTTGAACATGAGAGACATAATGGCTATTCGTTGCTCGATTTCCGGTGAAGAGGGGCTTACTGTTTCGTGCTATTGTTCTCCGTCGGAGGACATAGTCCCTCTCCTAATTGAGATAACTGGCTTGAATGATGAGTACCCAAATTTCAACATCCAGGTTGTTGGGGACTTTAATGCTGAGTCTTTTATCTGGGGTAAAAGACCAACCGATCCAAGGGGCGAGGAGGTCATCCTCTTCGCCATGGCTCATGATTTTGTAATCATAAACAAACCAGACAGTGTTGCAACATTTGATGATCATCAGGGTAGGAGCTGGATTGAGTTACTATTAGTCCGTAAATGTGCTCATCGCATAGCTGACTGGAACATTCAGGACTGGGTGACACTTAGTGACCATAACGCCATGACCTGGACCTATCAAGGAAAGACCAGTAAATGCGCGCCCTAGAGATGTTCACCGTAGGTAGAAACCTAGGGACCTGATCTGGGACGAGTTCCTCCGGGATGTGCGGACAGCGGATTTGGATATTTATTGTCACGATTCACCGGACCTGGGTGTTGCACACTTCGAGACAACTTCGACAAGGTTGTGCGTCGCCTCGCCACAGGTAACGAGACGTGTTGGTGGACACCAAAATTGGAATGCCAAATTTCGAAAATCGTGCACTGAGAAGTTTGTACAAGCGCACGTTTGACCCAGCTCATAGGTGAAGACGTGAGGTTCATTTTAAACGGAGTAGGGCCGAGTACAAGACAGCGATCGTCAGGACAAAGCGAGCATCTTTCCGAAAATTCATTACGAAAAAGCTCACGACGAATAACATAGGCGAGGTTTGCGGAATTATGCGACGCAGGTGGACGCCAGAATCTCCACTCACTCTGGAGCTACCCGATGGGGAAGTGGCTTCGACCTGGAATGAGACCCAAGAGGCCTTCACACGAAACCATTTCCGACAGGCCTATGAGGTTCAACAGACGGCGATCAATAAGACATAGTCAAAGAAGTCTTTCGCTTTTACCCACATTGGTTGCTCTCTTTGTATAATCAGTGCCTGAGATAGTCTCAGTTTCCGCGGAATTGGAAAAGGGCTGTAGCAGTTTACTTCCACAAAAGGGGAGGTAAAGGAGTAGCCCGGAATCCTACCGACCTATTTGTCTGCTCTCGGTAATTGAGAATGTTTTAGACAAAATGTGTGCTACTCGATTAATGGAATTCCTCGAGTCAAACAATGTACTCAACGGTAGGCAGTATGGCTTCCGTCGGAATTGGTCAACCATCAATGTATTCTATGAGGTGGTTCGTTACATTTCCGAGTCAAAGCGTATTGGCCAGTTTACGTGTCTGATCAGTCTTGATGTTAAGAATGCGTTCAATAGCGCCCGACGTAGCGACCTGCCAAGATTGTTATCCAAATGCGGGGTTCCTTCGGACCTCCTGGGCTTGATTGATTCTTTCTTGTGGGATAGATCAATCATATATAACACTGCTTTAGAGCGCTACTTTAATGTTGGAGTGCCGCAAGGGTCATGCCTTGGGCCGGTTCTCTGGCTACTGTTGATCAATAGCCTGCTGAAAAGTCTGGGATTAAATGAGGCATGGACCATCCTGGTCTTTGCCGACGACATCTTTATCCTATCATGTAGGACAGCTGTGTACAGATTTGCGGACATTGTGAGGGGGCTTCTCGCAGAGATTCACGTCTGGGCAAGTGAAAGCAGTCTGGATTTCAACTATTATAAGTGCATGTACATGGTTATACCGTCAAAGGGAAAGATATAGTGCGATCCATTGAGGGCCATTTTACTAAATGGACGTAGGGTGAAGTTCTCTCATCAAGTCAAGTACATTGGTGTGGTATTTGACCGGGGCTACAGCTGGATGACGCACCTGGATCAAGTCCAGGAGAAGTCAACCAAGGTTCAGCACAAACTTAGTAGGTTGGTTAGAGCAACATGGGGCCTGAACCCGGAAGCCCGCAAAACCATATACTGGGCTGTTGCCGAGAGAATAGTTTTATATGCGGCCCCGATTTGGCACTGTAGCAAAGTAACTCTTCGTAGGAAACTTCTTAGCATTCAGTTGGGTCACCTCCTCTGTGTCACTAAGTGCTGCAGCACGACGTCGCCAGACGTATTGGTGGGAGTAATTCCTCTCGACCTCCGTGCTGGTATTGAACGCGACTTTGAGGCCCTTACCCGATGGGGAAAGAGCATTGATAACCTCGATCTCAGGTCCGACGCAGTAGAGATCTGGAAGTACCAAACCCGACAAGACTGCAACAGTAGAGTCCCGTGGACTCTTTACCTTGGTAGGAGGACATATTTCACATACTACACAGATGTGTCTAAGCTGGAGAATTAAAAGGTAGATGGTGCTTTTCTCCTGGTTACCCAGGATGGTGTCGTCGGGGAAGGTCAGTTTCGCCTGACTGACGGGTCGACACTGTTCGCTGCGGAGATCTACGCGACCAAGGAGGCGATAACCGACGCCCTTCAGAAAGGTCTCAGTGAACTCGATATCTACTTAGATTCGAGATCGGCGCTACCAGCATTTTACACACTTGTGCCTCGTCACAGAGCAGTAGTCGAGATCAGAGATTTGGTGAAAATAATGGAATCAAAGTTCATATTCATTGGATCAAAGCCCATGTTGGTTACACCTACAATGAGCTTGTTGATGCGCTAGCTAAGGGGTCTGCGGTCCGACCAGAGGTGGACCTGTGGGTTGTTCTCTCCTGTCGACAGGTGAAGAGGAGTCTCCTGGGCCGAACGATTAAGGAATGGCAGAATAAGTGGGATCAATCCGGAGATGGGCAAGTCACCTATGGTATCTTCCGAAAAGCCTCCACTCGGAGAATTCAAGGGGATTTCTATGTAAACTAAATCCTGACGGGACATGGTGCCTTTGGTGCCACCAAGCACGGTTCTTCAGGGAAAACCCAGCGTGCTTCTGTGGGACCGGGCATAGCACGATTAGACATTGTTTCTATGAGTACGTTTTGTGGAATCACATCAGAGATAATTATTTCCCTTGAAATTTTCACACTCGAACGCTAAGCCATCTATGCCTAAATTATTACAGCAGTAAAGGGATTGTGGCTATTGTCATGGACCTGTTGACTAGGACTCTAGATCGCGTGGGTGGTACCAGAGCTAGATGAGTTCCGAACCATTGGGTTTCAATGTCTTTGATTCCGAGATCACTTGAACACAGTACTCTGCGAGAGTAGTCCGTAGCCACTGGTGGCGTGTTACGAACGGGTGGCTGCCAAAGGTTTTCAGGGTTATCCTTGCATGTAACGATAATTCGAGTCGCTCTCCTGTAAGTCCTCCCTGAAGGCAGGGTCTCATAACTTTGCGGTATCGCTCAGGCTGGTATGCTGCATTGCGGCGAGGCTCGTGGGTCTCGGCTGTGGTGGCTGGCGCTTTGGTGGGAGCTCTCCTTGTTGGGCGCTCCGTGCCTGGCTCCTGGGGTCCGGGCTTGCTGGTTGGTGTTGCGGCTATTTGCGTCACTTGGTGCCTTTGGGACTGGAGATTCCTACGCCATCCCCTTTGAAGGACCGCATGGAGCCTCTCGGCTCTGGAACGGTAAATTTTGTTTATATCCCAAATATCATAATAATATTCTTTCAAAATTGTGATTGCATACAAATACATACAGTAAGATAACATTAGATTAACAGAAAATAAATGATGGCAATAAGTAGTTAAAAAATATATAGAAGGTTTTCTCTTAAAAATTCTATTTCTTTTACTTTTTAGGCAAGAATATCTTATTTTATAATAATATTAAAGTTTTCTGATATTTTTTTTAATGCAAAAATTTGAGAGATTGGTTATTTTTCATGGTGTGATGTTACTAAGAAGAAAAAGTGTGAAAATGTTAAACTTAAAACTCACTTTCACTGTGTATATGGGTCAATATCTGAAAATTGGACAACTGGGTCCACTGGCTATAATATTTCATTAATTATACTAAAACAAAAACTGAAATATGTAATACATATTAACATTTGTTATAACAATTATCAACGATAAATGGACATATAATGATGCATAAATAATTAATTTTAACCTTTAAACAAGCGAAATCATCATTTCAGTCCCTGTCCCCAGGTACAAATATCCATTATTAAATGTGTGCTGTAAAAATTTTTATAAATATTATTAGCTTTTGCCATTATATATTTATATCTAAATATATAAAGTATGGGAAAATATAATTATTCTTTATTAGTACAGACTGTATAGCAAAATATAGTAGCAAATATATTCGTCCCTGATATTGACCATCATCTCAGTCCTTCTAAACATATCTTTAGGTTAACAGATACTAGGTGGCACTGGTAGAATTATTTCCATTGCAACAGTAACTAAAGTTAACTACCCACCATGGATGAAGGTAAGTTGTTCTTCTCTTTGCTTCATATTTAGAAATATTTATTTTTTGTTCTGAATAGGGATGAGTATTTTTTAAGCATCATTCATGTCCCCTTATATAACTTTTTATTTTAAAAAAATCTTATTACAACTTTATTTATGTAACATACACATGTCACATGGCATATTTAATAATTTACATGCGTGCAAAATGATTCAACAAAATGGCTGTGCAGCTGATAAGACAAAAACATCACCTCAGTCCCCATCATCTCGGTACCTATTATTAGACACTGATTATGATGTTAACTGACACTTTCTTCCATAAAAATTTATCCTGCGCATAAAATATACATCATTGTTCTCAAAATACGACAACATTCAAATGAAAAAAAAATGTATCACGTTATATAATTGTATTTGGAAGTTGGTATATTAATTGACAAAAATAAAAATTCTGGATTAAAATTATCCAGTTTTCAGATATTGACCTACATTACATTGTTATATTAACAATCAAGTATCTAAAAACCGGACAAATAACTTTACTTTTTCATATATTTATATATGTATACAGCTATTTCTGTACATTGTTATTTATGTGATGCTATTCCTTCCTTTGTTATCAGATAACTAAAATCTTTACAAAATTTCAATTTCCATACATTTCCAAAAATGTGTGTTATTTTTATAAGAAAATGAAAAATATTGTTATATTCTTCATAAAGGGTATGTAACACTCACAAGTGGTCTGCATTTACTGATAAATATAAATTTTATAAATGTGCGATAAAGTTACGAGTTTTGATTGAAGAGCTTTGCCTAAAATATTAAAAAAGAAGTTATTAATTATCATTTATCGTAAATTATCGAACTTTAATAATAAACTATGCACTGAATTTGCACTGAAGATAGTCTAGTGAGTAAAGTGCAAAATTTAAAAAAAATATCTCGTCCTAGAATCTCGTTTCCAAATTATTTATAAAGTCAAGAAATATAAATTATGTATAATATTAATTAAAGTATTACATAAATTTTTCAATGACCAATACATTTTTATACTTTCGTTCAAGATTATTGAAGTTAGTACGGATTTATGTTCATTTTTTTGAGTTATTCACAGTTTATTATTTGTTTAAAAATCATATGTTTAATAATTTATAATTTTTTTTGTAAGTGAAAATAAAAATACCTGCATATAATTGTAGCATATGTGTGTTATTTGAACTCAATGAGTCTAAAAATAAATATTTAAAAACATGTTTCATTTTTCAAATCAATTTGTTCATAAAAAATGCATAAGTTGCTGACAGAAATTTTAAGCATTTTTACACTAGTCATTTTTAAAGGTAATTTTGAAGGCAATCTTTAAATCAAACGCTTTTTATTTGAAATTTCTCTAGTATTCTTTCAATGTTTCGTGTTAAAAATGCATACAACAAACTAAATCTCAAAGTCATCTCTTAAATAAAAAGAATAAAGTAGAGCAAAAAAGATGAGAAAGAATGAATATTTATTATATGTACTATGAAGCAAAAAATAATGTATTTGTATGCAACGAAGGGATTAAAGCAAAGAGTATTAACGACAATAGGCACATTTTTACAGAATGTGATCTTTGAAATAACTATAAAACGGAAGAAAAAAAGTGAAATTTAAAACAATGGTGCAATAAGTTTTCTCTTTTTTATTACATGAGTGATAATAGAAATTCCTCTAAAGTGTTCGTAAATAAGTTTTTTTGGTTTTGATTAAACATTCATGACGAACATAAACATTTATGCTTGCACATTAAAGAAAAAATGTAAAATACTTTCTAATTAGCAGTGTTCGATCGCTGATGGATAAGAATTTTGTCTTTTATGAGAAAATATATCCAAACTGTGTTTACTATTTATTCGCCGAAGCTAATAAACACAGTTAATTCAATTTACATAATCACCTATCAATATGAATGAGTGACTTTTTGACTAACTCTAAAGGAATGCAGCATAAATCTAATTTAGAATGAATACCACTGATTTTGTAAGTTCAGTGTTTAAAACTTTCTGCATTAATTATAAATGTTGTAAATAAAATAATAGAAGTAAAATTTCTGGAAAATACTGATCATGAACTTATTTCATTCTTTTCCATTTACCTTTTGTTTTAAGGAAATATTTTTGTTCTTACAATTGTTTGCTTTTATATTATGATTTACCTTTGAGTTTTGTTGTGTGAGAAAATATTAAAAAAATAATAATAATGATAAAATCACTAATATTATAAAGAAAATCGAAATTGTTATTCATGTCATAATGCGTATCCAAACGAAAATTTATTTTGAATATAGCGGTAAGTAGACTAATTTGGACCATCTCACTTATTTTCAGGTGTAACGCACTTAATTTTTGGTATATATGCAAAATATCACTACACGTCTTCAATGCAGTCATCTACCAACTAAATAAATCTTTAGAACTAATTCTTTTAGAAAATATGTTTTATTTTAATTTGAAAAATTTGTTAATGGTGGTCCAAATTCAGTGACTGTTCGGCTATGTTGTGCCCCCAGCCTCCTAAATTGGACCAAACAATATTAAGATACTTTAATTAGTAGGGAATATAACTAGTTTTATTAAAAGCAAAGTTCGAAATTAATGAAAGTATCAAACAAAACAAGAGCAATGAAATATTATGAAATTAAATGTCTGAAAGCAAGAGTAATTGTTTTCAATCAAAATTTATTCAAAATATAAATCAAAGTTATAAGTAATTAAGAATAGAAATTATTGAACTAGTTGCCAGTTACTTGAATATGATGTATCATTATGCAAGGCTTACACGTAAATTTCCTTTGTTCATTTTGTATTCCAGGGCACGCAACATGAAATATATTTGTCAATATGCACCTTGAATCACTTCTGCTAATTATTTTTCTTGTAAATTAGGCAAAACCAGACATCACTGTCTTGAATTTTCTTTGTAGATTTTGAATCATTAGATTTTTTTTTTTTTTTTGGAACAGAAGCTTTCTTTATCTTATGTCGGCAATTCTTCCCTTCAATCATTTTCTTTCCAATTGAATTACGCCTATTTTTTAAAACTTGATATTCCCATTGCTTGTGTGCTTTGAGAGCGTGATGTTCGCCGTTTTTGTCGTACTGGTACCAATAATGTATAATTAATTAATTTTCTTTTATAATGAACTGAAAAATAAGAATGTTTTTATTTTCTAATAAATTCGTTTCTAAATTCCGATGTCAGTCCATTATTTTATCATTTTATAAACAAAATTACTCCACACCGGAAAGGATTAACCAAGGGTTCATGTTTGTCTTTTACATGCAACTCATCGACAACCTACAGTACATATTTTTTTTCCTTTCGAACTGAACACCTTTTGAGTATAATACCGTTACATTTCACGACATATCCTCTGCTCTTTTGATGAATAGATTTTAAAGAATTGTTTTCAATATCATTTTTCTTTGCTGAATAGTCTTCATGCTTTACTAATATCACATTACGTTAATTATATTCCTTTATGCATTTCTAGTTCCGCGAGCTATCATTGATGCCAGAATCTATTCTAATTAGCACACATCTGGTAATAGGAACACTGTTTATTTTTTTTTCATTAAATTCTGTCTTCTTATAATTATGACTACATCACATGTACATTTCTTTTATTTTAGTTTGTAAAATCTAAATACTTGAAAATTTTATTGGTTGTATGTGTGTGCGACATCACTTTAATTTTCTGGTAAACGTAGCAAAAATTTGTTCCACTGTTGTTATTACTATTGTTAAAAAATGCTGCCCTTATATTTTTTGCCATGAGTAATATGTAATATATTATTTTCAAATACAGAAGTCAGGTGTCTTTACTGCATTTTAAAGGGTGTAGAAATTTACTCCGATCAGAGTTAGGTGATTTGAAATCCCATATTAGCATCTAATGTGACTGCTAAGATTTATTTTCTTTACAGTAAACAAAAATAAGTTTTATGCAATAATTTTTTATCAATATGCATAAATATGTTTTGTCTTAATTTTTATATTTACAAAATGTGATAAATTAATACTACAAAACAGCGACCATTTAATATTTGAAACCTATTTGCAAAAGGTATCTTTAGAGAACAATGTAAACATAGTTTCATTCATCTACAACATTTGATAAAAGTTTAAACATTATGATTTTATTTACAAAAAAAGTGTTTTCTTCATATTGAAGAGTAAACGATTACGTAAAACAATGTATATCAATGAGACAATTTAAAAAAGAAAAATCTTATTAAATTTATTTTTATAAGTTTCGGATAAAATTGTTCTATAATCATGTTCTGAACTATCTGAAATTAAAACAATGTATAACAAATAAAAGGAATTAATAATTTAATTTCCAGACCAGTAAAAATTGAAAAACATTTACCCCACCCCTCTTTTGGAAAAGGGAGGAGTCGAATATAAATGTGTATAAAGTACAAAAATGTATGAGGAATTTACATTTGAACGAATATTATACTATCACAAACCTCAGTTAAACGAAAATATGCCTCTTGTTATAATATTTTCTACAAAATTACTGCTCAATGATTAGAAACGTTTCCAATGTAAAAATGATTTTTTTTTTATATAAGTGAATGGAATAGCAGTGAATTCTATTTTGAAATTTATTTTGAAGTATTTTTATGAGATCAATATTTCAAATTTTGGTAAATATGAAAATTATGAAATGAAATCTATGATGATTTTTGAAACACAGAATAAAAAGAAAAAGTCTGATATTTTCCCACCATTCTCAGTGTCCTATACTTTCTCTAAGGTAGTATATTTAATGTATAGTTATCTCATTAACTATGTTTCCATTTGGGTTTAACTTAATTAACGACTTATAAATATATGGACTTATGTTAACAACTAATTATTTTTATTTAACAGATCATTATTGTCAAAATTTACTTTGAAAATGGAATTAAATATTATGTTTTAATGTATAGATTTGAGACTTTTCAGTTACAAATGTGTATAATCTTACAACTGTAAAATTTGTTATATATGTAGGAAAGCTTTTCCTTTAATAGCTTCCAGAACAAGCTGCGTGTCTACTGTATGCAGCGCCACCAACTAATTCTTTCGTACCTGCCGATCAAACCGCCTTCCTCTGTTTGATTTTCTTTCCCCATGAACTAGTCGGCGCGCATGCGTACTAGATAGACACTTTTGATCGACAGACACTCCTTGTGAGCGGGAAAAAAAAACTAGAACAGAAACGAGGTGTGAGACGACGGCGATTAGAGTGAGTTATGTTTGCGGCGGTAAGGAAACAGTAGAATGATGTCTGTGTTATGAGAATGTGTTGTGATCGTTTTCGCAGAATAATGATGTAATTAAAATGACGACTCTTTTCTTTGTAAATATTTTGTATATACTTTAACTTTAAATATAACTTAGTTAAAAATTTAATGGTGTCAGGCTCAAGTTTTTAAATGGTGTTTAGTGTTATTTAATGAGTAATTACAAGCCCGAGTTCCCACATTTGGTGATCAGAACCGTTATGAGAACTTTATGCCCACAAAGTTTTGGTTTTAATAATTCAAGTGTTGATGTCCTGTTGGTTGACGCCGCCCAGAAGCTTTCAATATAAGTGATATGACGCCTTTCTTTAAGAGTGATGACAACGTTGAATAAATTTAATAGAGTGTTCTTATAGCAATGCAGCAAATATTTTAAAGCTGGATACCCATTCTAGAAGTGAGTTTGTTTTTTCCTTTTCAATATGTCAAAGTTAATTGATTTTAAGGAATTAGAACTTTCATTGAAAGCGGAAAAGTCTTCGAGTATTAAGACGTTGCATACATTAATTTTTGGAGAAGTCAGTGATAGAAATAATAGACGTAGAATTCGAAATTTTACTGGCTTTGCTTTCGAAATAGATTCGGATGAATATAACTCAAAATTACAAGAAATTAAAGATAGTTTTTCCGTTAATGACTTAATAACTATTTGCAATGTTTTGTGTATAAATAATTCTGGAACTTTCGATGAAATTGCTGTCAGAATAATTTCTTCGTTGTGCGATTTTAATGTATTGAGATCTAATTTAATTCCTGATGAAGATGCTCTTAGCGATGATGAGAGCGATGATGAATCGAATAAAAATAATGATATTTTGAGTGTTTCTGAAAATAATTTGAGAAATGATTCTGGTAGTTCTAGTTGTGAAGATAATGAAAATCAGAAAATTCTAATTCCTGACTATGTTCTTAAACCATCCATTTCCATTAATGATATTGAAAATATGGTTTCTGAATTTGATGGTAGTCAATTTAAAAATGTTGAAAAATGGCTTGCCGATTTTGAAGATACTGTTTCTTTATTTAATGTTAGTGATTTGCACAAATTGATTTTGGCTAAACGCCGTATGACAGGTAGAACTAAATTATTTATTGAAAGTGAAACAAAAATAAATTCGTGGTCTAAAATGAAAGCGTTACTTATTTCTAAATTTGTTAAAAGGTGCAATTCAGCAGAATTACATGAATTGCTATCTAAAAGGAAAATTAAACAAAACGAATCGTTGGACGAATATTTTTTAAGTATGAAACAGTTATGTTCAAAAGGCAACATAGAAGATTCTGCACTAATTCAGTGTGTAATTAATGGAATAAACGATCCTGTTTTTAAAAAATCCTTTTTGTATGGTTGCCAAAATGTTGTTGAATTTAAAGAGAAGCTTAAAATTTATGATAAATTGCGCGTCGATTATGATAGTAAAACTGATGTTGATGTTAGGCCTAAGATGAAAACAGAAGTTGGATTTAAAAATAAATCTAGACCCAATAAACCTGATATACGTTGCTATAATTGTGGCGAGAGATTCCATAAAAGTAATCAGTGTAGAAATAAAGATAAAGGTCCCCTCTGCTTTTCTTGTAATTTATATCGCCACAAATCATTCAAATGTGGTAAAACCAAAGATTCAAAGTTGCCCAATGATTCTCAAGTAAATGTTCTAACCTGTTCTCAGAGTTCAGTTTTTAAAGATGTAAAGTTGCATTCATTAAATTTAATTTCATTAATCGATACAGGAAGTGAAAGAACTATTCTAAAGAAAAGTAATTTTGATAAAATTAAAAGTCATGCAAACTTAGAACCAACAGATATGCTGCTAAGTGGATTAGGTAAAAAATCATTCAGACCAATCGGTTACTTTGAGACCGAAATCGAAATTGATGATTCTAAATTTCAAACATCTATTTTTGTGATTGATGACAAATCTATTGAATATGATTTAAGTATTGGTATTGATGTAATACAACAAGGCTCCTTATTTGTTTTTGGTAATGATGTTAAGTTAAATAAAAGTCAGAATAATTCCTTAGTCAACGTTATTAATTCAAGTGAAGTAACTGTAAATCCTAAATTTAACCCTTATTCTTCCACCTTGCACAGTAGCAACCCACAAATTCTAAACCAAAACGAATATTGGCCTGTTCCTCAATCGTCCTATTCTAGTTCAGAAATTAAAGAATTACGTCTAGAAAATGAAAATTTAACTGCTCAAGTTAAAGAAGTTGAAACAAAATATAAAATGTTACAATTAGATGTAATCGATTTAAAAGAAGCATTTTTGTCAGAAAAAACTTAGTCGAAAATTACAATAAAATCGTTAAAAGATAAATTAGAACACGAAGTAGCAGAAAGACAAACCGTTAGTAAATTGTATAGAAAATTAGAGAGAAATTTTCAAGATATAAAATCCCAATTATATGAAGAAAGTAAACGTTCAGAACAATACCGATTACGATTAATAAAAATAAATAACTATTCAAAACATCTTAAAAAACAGTTAGAAGAATCAGAAGATGAGTGTTCTAGAATTAAAATATCCAAAAGAAGAATCCAGATAAAACTGAATAATTCCCAGGAAGATTTCGAAAATTTAAGACAAGAAATGACTAATTTAAAAAAGCAAATTAAGATGACTAACAGTGTTAAAACCCTTAAAAATGATTCAGATTCCACTAAGTTAGAAAATAAAGAAAATAAGTTGTGTTCTTCCAGAAAAGACAATAACCAGAAATTTGATGTAATAAAGGAAGAAAATTTTAGACAAGAAAATATTAAGAAAATGTCTAACGCGAAGTTGAAGAGTAATGCTTCTAAGAAAATTAAGAATATTCCTAATTCGTCAGATGAATTTGAAGATGAAATTGAAATTAATAATTACGAAGTTAAGAAACCTAAGCACAAGTTTACTAAAAAGAGACCTGAATATAGAAGATCCTTTTTCGAAGAAAATACAAATAAATTAGACTTAAATTCCGAAGATGACACTAATGATTCAGAAGATGACACATTGACCGATTTTGACGAATATGGTATCGTTCTTGATAACTTCACCGATTATGACACTACCCCGACTACGAAACACCACCGGACTGACTTTAAACGATTTTGACAAAATTAATCCCGAAGGAACGAAAAAAAAAAGACGAAAAGACGTAAGGTAAAGGAAGACGAAAAGACGTAAGGTAAAAGAAGACGAAAGACGTGAGAAATAGGAAGACGAATCAGACGATAAGATGTAAGAAGAAAGAACGACGAAGAAACGTAAAACAGAATAGGAAGATTTTTTGTCAAGAAATAATATAAATTTTGATGAGGAATTTTAATAATGATGACTTTTTTTTCAAAATAGAACTTCGGATGATGCTGTTTTTTCTTTGTCTTTTCAGGTGCTCCTGCTGCTCCTTCCTATGGTCCACTCTGTCGAACGAGGTTGATCAAGCTGTCAGGATCGCCAATTTGTAGGAAAGCTTTTCCTTTAATAGCTTCCAGAACAAGCTACGTGCCTACTGTATACAGCTGCACAAACTAATTCTTTCGTACCTGCCGATCAAACCGCCTTCCTCTGTTTGATTTCCTTTCCCCATGAACTAGTCGGCGCACATGCGTACTAGAGAGACACTTTTGATCGAAAGACACTCCTTGTAGGCGGGAAAAAAACTAGAACTGAAACGAAGTGAGAGACGACGGCGATTAGAGTGAGTTATGTTTGCGGCGGTAGGGAAACAGTAGAATGATGTCTGTGTTATGAGAGTGTGCTGTGATCGTTTTAGCAGAATAATGATGTAATTAAAATGACGACTCTTTCCTTTTTAAATATTTTGCATATACTTTAACTTTAAATATAAATTAGTTAAAAATTTAATGGTGTCAGGCTCAAGTTTTTTAAATGGTGTTTAGTGTTATTTAATGAGTAATTACAAGCCCGAGTTCCCACATATATATAAATCAGCTTATAGTAATTATTTTTTATGTAAAAGTTAAAGTAACAAGAAGAGTTCAGTTTATGAAAATCATTTATTCAGATTGACAATAACATCGGGGTCCATATTAACGAGATAGTGTGTAAATTAAAAAATAATTATGGATATTTTCCTAGAATAAAACACGAAGTATATCATAATCTAATGTATTTTTTAAAGAAACATATCGCATTTTGAACAAAACTGAATTATACGACGTATGAGGCATGAAGAATTCATCTGACGTTTTGTTTTATATACAAAGATACATTTTACTAACATTTATCAATAAATAATGTGAAAAGAAATAAAATGATGTCTGACGATGAATTAAAATATCTATAAGTTAGGTTTGTGTTTTAAAAGTTAAAAATAATGATGCTTATTTATAGACCGACGGCAACAATTAACTTTTCTTTTTCTTTTTTTTTCACTAGGGGGCTCGGCCCCCTACGAGCTACGCTCGCCAACCCCCGTCCAGACACCGTAGACTCTAAATGCACGCTAATTTGATCGGCTTTAAAAAGATTTCGAAAGATTGAATTATAATTTAAAAAACAGTGGCGATCTCTCTATAAACGGATTTCTATTCATTTCTCTTTGATTGGGGAATTTTAACGCCAAATCTGTTGCGGTACTACTTGATTATCCCGTCGACCAATTTCGCCAAATTATATAAATCGCCAAACCACTCGCCAAATTATACAAATTGACATAATTTTTATTTTAAATAACGAAAAAACAAATAAATTAGTACAACATTAATAAAAATACAAATAAAACGTCGAAATAAAAATAACTTGATGACGTAGACACGTGTAACAACATTTCAAAATAAGCTAATATAAAAGGAATTCAGTAAACAGAGTCTTTGTCTCCTGGTATTTTTTAACAAAGTGAAAAGAAAGTTCTTTTAAATGAGACATTTAAATTAATCGTTTTTAATCTGACGTAATTTTGACCAAACTATTCTTTCTCTTTTTAATATTCACGTGAAAATACTTGTGTTAGAAATTAAATATTATTTGCGCTTTCCTAACAAAAATAGTTGAAAAGTATCCTCTTAAAATATCAAATAAATGTCTAGCGCAATTTCTAAATTTAAACCGTTTTGCAATATTATTTTGTGTTCATTTTATGTAATAACTGTAATGTGACGTAAATATGACGTAATTTCTCCTATTTAAGACTTATAACGCATGTTAATAAATTTATTGCGTTACAAATTCCTTTCTCTCTTAAAATTCACGTGTAATTATAGTTTTTATGACATAATTTTTAATAAGTTCCTGCTTTTTACACATAATTATTTAATTCTAATTCCAAATGTTTTTTTCTGTTTATAATAGTCACGTGTAAATAATTTTTTAATTTATTTACACGTATAAATATTTTTTTTTTTTTTTTGAAGCAAACATTATTGCTTCCGCTGTTTATACAGTTGGCAACAGTTTAAATTAATATTACTTTCTAAAATCTGTTAAAAATATCTCTAGAAATGCTGAAAATCTGAATTTAAAATAGAAATAAAACCTCAAAAAATTAGTCAAAATAAAAAAATTAATGCAATCTGCACTCCGGCAAATTCTAACGCATAAAATGATCTAAAAACGATTAAATTCCTATGAACAGTTTTTGCTCCTATAAAACTTTTTTAGTGGAACGATTTTGTCCAACTTTAGCATTAAATATCTCTTAAAATAATTCTTCGATCTAAAAACTGTCTTCATTAGCGTCTTTATCAGACATTTCTGTATAATACTACCGATTTTCATATTTTTGTATGCATTATTTTTCTTAATATTAACGAAGAAAGACCTCCGGTCACAAAAAATTCAAAACCGGCGGCGGCGGCGGCGGTGACAGCGGTAGTTACTTTTTTTTAGAATAGAGAGAAACAACATATGCCTATAATTAAATAGTATCCTTTAATTTGTTCCTGTTTTAAGAAACTCGCTTTCTTGACGTATAAAAACATTATTTTGTGTCATAATATTTATAATACATATTTACTGTTTCTTTTCTTTTCTTTTAGTATTATTATTATTTTCTTTTTTTTTTTATTTTAAGAATCGAATTTGAAAATGTGTTTTATTTTGCGCATAATAACAGAAAAAAATGTAATGAAAATAAATTTCCAAATCACAAAAGATCTTTGTCGATTTTAGCTGTATTTAAAGATTATATTGCTAAAATAGTCAGTTTCAAGAATTAAACATATGAAAAAAAAAATTCCTCTCAATAATAATTTATAACTTTTATAGGAAGAAAAAATATACATAATAGCGTTTCTTTTCAACTTTTTTATAGCATTTCTTTTCTCCTTAAAAATTCAATTCAGCTTACCATTCTTCGATGTCACTCAAGGGAAAAAAATGGATACTGATTAGGTATATATAATTTATTTTAATTTACACCAGTGAAAATTAATTATGAAATAGTTGAGTTACAATTGTACAGCTGAGTTTGAGATAAGTGCTTTATATAATATATATTAAAATGAAATATTTTATTAAAAACTCATAGGTTAGGTTAATAATGAAAATGTACAAATAATGGTTTTCTTTTCTGTGAAATAGTTGGGAAAGTGATAATAAATATTTTATATAAAAACTAGAAAGGTAGCCCGTCAAAAATGACGGAAATTTAGATATAAAGATATATACAACTCATGTGCAAGAATATGAGTTTTCTCGCTTGTTCCGCAGTGATAGATGAAAATAACACATTTTAAGAACGAAACACATTTATGAAAAACTGTGTACAGCAGAAGACTGCAGAATCTGCACAGTTTGGTTCCAAGTGTTATGCAGATTTGAGGCTTTTTGCGGTCATGTCTATTCAATCTTTGTTTACACTTTTTTTTTAATTCATATATTGGACAATTTAGATGGTTGAGCCTTAAAAAAAAAAAAAAAAAATAACACACTTGAACTAAGGTTAAAAACTATTAAATTATCGTATACGATTTCATGAAATGGTATTATATCGTATTATATGTGTGTGCTTCACGATCTTGGTTACGACTTTGGCGAAATTGGCTGCAACTTGTCATAATCCTAATAGTGTGGGCCGCTATAACAAAAAAGTAACCAGTTTCTAGTAAAATTTCTGATATAAAGTTTGTTAAAAACTTGTGTAAAATTGCAGGCCGTTCTCGTAATATGTCAGTCCAAGGAATAATATTTCTAACACTGAAGATTTTCCATGTATATATGGAATTTAGAAAAGCTTCTCCAAAAGAAAGGTCCTGAAATGACATTGTAATTCCTCTAACTTCAAAGTTTAATCGGGCCCTGATGTTGAGTACTGAAATCTAATAAATACAGTTATTTTGAATATTACAACATAATTAAACAGTTAAACTTATTTAACTTAAACCCGCTGTTACTTCCCGATGTTATTTTTTAGTATTAAGAAAGAAAATTATTTAAAATTTTCAAATCATGCATTTATGATTTTTTTCCGTCTTTAATAACTAAATAATGAAAAAATAGGCTTTTGCTCTGAGCTCATAAATATGACAATAAAATAATGTAACTAAGAGACATTGCAAAATTAAATCTTTGTGATTACAAACCATAAACAAACGATACCGCCACCATTTTATCTACTATGACGTCATTAGAATATTTCCCATTTGTTGTTGAAGAACTTACTTTGTGAATGATTACCTCAATGATTTAATATTTTTGACGTTTCACGATGAATGAATCACTTGTGTTTGCTTAGGTTTATGGAATGAGATATTAAGCTGTGAACCTAATTTAAATTGAAGTTATCCAAGGATACATGTATTTTTAATCGAAATTAAAAACAATGCTTTGATCCCGAAATAAAAAGTGTTAGTTTGTATAATTTGTAATTTCTGTTAATTATTTATTTAAGTACTTTTCCATTATAGCGCATTTTTTAAAAAAGCTTGGCGCGATTCGGGCATCAGAAATTGAGATATGTTGCGAAAATATATAAACAGCTATGAAAACAAATCTAATGAACTTTTATCTTTGTTTATATATGCACTTGTATACATAAAAACATCGTTTCTAAATATATATATATATTTTTTATATACAAATTACGGCACAGATTTCAGATATGAACCGGGATACCTAACTGGCGCCAAAATGGTGTTATTTTGCCTGCTATGGTAACCCGGCTATTGTTTTTTATTTATTAATAAATTGTTTATTTACTTTTATTTTCTGTTTTTTAATTATATAAACTGCTTTGTTCTATAGTTATTATTCAAACTTTTATTTATTTATAGTTATTTCCTTTTCAAAATGATAGCAAATAATTGAAAAATATATAAGTAACTGGTATTCGAAAGCGAGATATGTGCCAAATTGGCATCATAGAAACATAACGCCGACAACCATGCGTATATGACATCTGTGCAAAAATTACTTCTGTTTCTTTATAAGAATGGGTAAATAGCTTTTTTTATATTAAATTGTCGGCACAGATGTCATATACGCCCATATTGGCGTTTTTTTTTTTTTTTTTTTTTTTGACGCCGATGTCATATTCGCACCGGGTACTTAACTGGCGCCAAAGTGTCGTTATTTTGCTTGTAATGGTAACCCGAATGTTGTTTATGCTGTTGATGTTTTCGCCAAATTGGCGTCGGAAAAAAAATCGCGCCAATATGGGGCGTATATGACATCTGTGCCAAATTGTATACATATGGGAAAAATTGCTTGTGAGTATGAAGCAGTAAATAGGTTGCCAGAAAATACGTTGGCAAACTTCTTTCTCGCCAAGAAACTTTTTTACGAAGTATTGTACATAAGCAGGAACAGATGTCATATTCGCCCCATATTGGCGCGATTTTTTTCGGTTGCCAATTTGGCGAAAACATCAACAGCATAAACAACATAATCCGGGTTACCACATCAAGCCCTTTGGCGCAAGTTAAGTACCCGTTGCCTATATGATATTGGCGACAGAAAAAAATCACGCCAATATGGGGCGAATATGACATCTGTACCCATAAGCAATGATTGCTAGAAATGCATTTTTAATTATGATATGCGCTTTTATGTTTCACTACATTTATGCATATTATACTGTGTGTATAAATGCTACAGTTCATATGCAGAGCTACACAAAAGAATTCGTAAGGGTTACTGAGTATGAGAGTAAATTACTTAAAGGTGGTTTTCAAAGGAGTTATGGATTTTTACGCTGAACTGCATTTAGTTTCCTAAGAAATGTTTGTAGAATATAGATAAAATGATATACATGGTCACGCAAAGAATTGGATACATAACCGTCTATGGATGATAATATCTGGAAATGTGATTTCAGTAGTTTTAAGAGTAGTTTAAATTAAATTTTAGCTAAATAGTGGCATGTAATTACGGTACTACTGGCTATGGACGGTAACTGCTGAAATCAATTTTTAAAATTTTTTATGCGTTTTCTAAAATGTTTACTTTGTTATCTTGGTACTTCTTAGTTATCCCGTCGACCAAATTACTGTCGCCAAATTGTAAGATTAATTGGCAATAATGGTTGCCATTAATTAATTAATTGTAATAATGGCCAATAAAACCATTAATTCGATGTTTTATTTGTATTTTTGTTAATGTTTTACTATTGATTTGGCGATTTATATAATTTGGCGAAATTGGTCGACGGGATATCTAAGAAGTAACGTTATCTTATTTACCTTATTTCCCTAAATAACGAAGTTTTGTTAAAGCATTCAGGATGTGTTGGAAAGTGTTTCATATTCTATGCCTAACGCATGATTTTTCTTTCTTCTTTAGTCTTAGTTTGCATTTATTTTATTCTTAATTTTTTAGTCTTATACTGCTTTATAGAAACTTTGGCACCGTTGTCATATACGTTATCATATATTGGCGCGATTTTTTTCCGACGCCAATTTGGCGAAAACATCAACAGCATAAACAACAACATCCGGATTACCATATCAAGCAAAATTACGACACTTTGGAGCCAGTTAAGTATCCGCTGTGTATATGACATTGGCGTCAGAAAAAAATCGCGCCAATATGGCGTGACATCTGTGCCGAAACTTTAATATTTAATGTTTAAACTCTTCGTTCCACTCCCCTTGCATATAGTACAAACTATAACACGGATAGCGCAAAATAATAGACATTTGGTACTTTTCCATTGTAGGGGCTTTGGCACTTTTTTAAAAAAGCTTGGTATAATTTGGGCATCAGAAAGTGAGATTTGGGTACTTTTCCGTTATGCGGACACCATTGTCGCCAAGCGTAATAGTTGGCGCAAAATCGTGAATTGAAGCATTTGAAAAATAAAAAAAAAACCATTGTCGATACTAAAGTGAGCACTTAAAAAATATAACATTTGAAAATTCCAGATTTTTACGAACTATTTCATCAAATCACAAATATATACTTAAAATAAGTGAACAAATAACTGCTATAAAATAAAGCAATAAAATAAAACTCATATTAAACTGCTGGCATAAAATTACAAATATCTTTTAGCATTTTGAAATAATTGGCGCATTAGCATACATTTTGGCATGGTGTCGGTATAACGGAAAAATATCGAGATTTGTTGTCAAATCATATAAACAGCTATGAAAAAAAATTCGATGAGCGTTTTTGTTTGTTTTATATGTATATTATTGATGTTTTTATGTACAAATTACATCTGTTTCTGTATAAAGTTAGAGAAACGGCTTTTTTATGTTAAATAAGTCGCATAAATATCGAAAAAAATGCGTGTGCATATAAAATGAAACAGTGAATAGGTTCCCGGAAAATATGTTACCAAATTTCCTTTTTCGCCAAGGCACCTATACTGGAAAAGTACCTAAAGCACATTAAAATCGCGCAGTTAGGAGCTCACACAGTACACCGTTGTCTATTGGCGGTTATTTTATTAGTAGCATCGGGAGGAAGATATAAAGATGTACTTTAAATTCTCACCCATAGATTTCGAAAAAATATCTTAAAAGAGTGGAGTTATTAAATTTCGGTGACTTCCATTATGAAAGATTAATGGTTTTAAATGGGAATTTCGCCAAATTAGCCAGCTATCGCCAATTTGGCTAACATTTGGTGCTACTGTGGTAACCCTGCATTAATATTTTTAAGAAATTACTCATTTCAATGAGGCGGTCCTACCGGAATAGTGAGGGACACACAGAGACTTGGATTTTATATAAATAGATATGCTTTGAAAGCAAAACATTTTAAATAAAAAAAAAATCTTGTCTAGAAGTACAACTTCATTTTTTAAATTCAGGACAAAGGAAATATGTTTTATTTTTTCGGTGTGAAGAAAAGAAAGTAAAATTATTTACAAATATGTATTAGCTTATATCTCTTTATATATTAAGAACTGTGTATGTATTACACGGGTTTCTACGCTTCATCTAAGTTTTTTCCGTTGAAATAACAGTATGTTTTCAATAGAAAAATAAATCTAGGTTAAACATGCGAAATTTTGCCTTATTTAAGGAGAGATTTTCTATAAGAAAATACTGGTATGGAAGAATTTCCTTGTCTGCAAATTCCTCGACCATTCGAACGCTGTTATAGAAAGTTTGGCCGACAATGGCCGAAATCAGAGAAAAGACGATACATCGAGATGCTGCTGGGTTAATTTTTTTTTTTATTATTATCTTCCGACTGGATTTTTTGCAATATTCATGGGTAAGCACGTACATGGACTTTATTCTTTGCAGGCTGGATCGGGCCTTTAAAGTAATAGTGTTAATGTACAATTAATTGGAAATATAGTTTAATTAAAAAAAAATCTGGAAAGTATTTATTTCATTATTATTTTAATTACGGATGTGTAGATTTAAAACGAATAGAATACAGTTTCCCTTTTATTAAATAGAATAAAATTGAGTAAACAAAAAGTACCTTTGATTTCTTGATGCAGACTCCAGTTGCGTTCGAAATGTGTCATCGAAGAATTTTATTTCAAAACAGGCGAACTTGAAGTGGATGAATTAAATTAAAAGAAATTGTTGATTTTACATGGATGAGGATAGAGCATACTTAACGAATAAAGATTTCACATAAAGAATTACGAATAACTTGTCTTTTCATACTTTAATCGAATCGAATTTGACTTTCACACCTTAGATTTTAGAATCATAACATTGGAATGTTCTATTACAGGTCCGCACATGACCATCAAAATACAGAATAAAATTTATCTAATAAAAGAAAATAAAACAAGATTAATATGCATATAATACAGAAAAAGGATAATAGGAATTTTAAAATTAAAAAAGAGTTAAAATAATAAGAATAAAAATTGGATAAAGTCGTCTATTTTTAAGGCAGAGAAAACCAGTCATTTTCAATTCTCGTAGTGCTGCCATCTATATCTATCTTTCAGTATTAAAGTCTCTGCTCATAAGAAATCATACATCCTCCGCCCCCGTCAGGAGAGGGGACACCTTTGAAATGGGACGCTTGATATCACCGTCAGCTGTTTTTATCAAAACAACTCGTACAAGATTTTCCGGTCCAGGAAAAGTCTTTAGAATGCGGCCCAATTTCCATCTCATGGGCTGAAATCGATCATGAACAATAATCCAAGTCTCCTTCTCGTAAATTAGCTCGTGGAGTAGTCCATTTTGGACGCTGTTGGAGATGTTGAAGATATTCACGCGACCATCTACACCAAAATTCATTCTTTGCTTTTTCTATCAAGCGCCACTGAGCATTTAATGTTAGAATTCTGGGATTTGAAGATTCTGGAATATCAAGGAGGGGTGCTCCTATTAAAAAATGACCTGGAGTTAATGCACGTGGATCTGATGGATCCGAAGACATAGGGGTTAAGGGTCTTGAATTTATGCAACTTTCAATTTGACATAGCAAAGTAGTTAATTCTTCAAAATTCAATACACTAGCTTTACATGCTCTTAGAATGTGATTTTTAGTAAGCTTTACAGCTGCCTCCCATAGCCCACCAAAGTGTGGTGCATATGGAGGGATGAAATGCCAATTGATTTTCTGGCTCGAAAGAAATTCTTGAACTTCATTTTCTTTCAAATATTGAAATAGCTGCTTTAACTGATTAGCCAGACCTGTGAAGTTTTTACCGTTATCTGAATATACATCGGACGGCAGACCTCTACGCGCGATAAATCGCTTCAAGGCTGCTAGCAGGGCTTGCACAGACAAGTCAGATACCAACTCAAGGTGTACCGTCTTAGTGCACATACAGACGAATACTGCTATATATGATTTAATTTTGATCTTACTTCTTGGCAAATTTGGTTTAGTTAAACAGGGTCCTGCAAAGTCTAAACCCACCTTGGAAAATGGACGAATTGGGGTGATTCTGTCAACGGGAAGGTCTCCCATCATTTGTTGACAAGCTTGAGACTTAAGGCGTTTGCAAAGTACACATTTGTGGAGCTCTTGTCGTACAGTAGAACGACCATTCACAAACCAGTACTGTTGGCGTAATATAGAAAGTACTAGCTGTGTACCAGCATGTAGATGTTGTTCATGGACATGATTTATCAATAACTTAGTAATAATATGATTTTTCGGAAGTAACATAGGATACTTTCTATCAAAACTTAATGTCTGATGTTGTGACAAACGACCACCAACTCGAATAATATCACTAGAATCTAAAAACACATTTAATGATAATAATTTACTATTGCTTGGTAAGGGTTTTCTTTCTTTTAATAATTTAAGTTCTGTACCGAATTCCGAACTTTGTACTAATTTCACAATGCATTGAATAGAATCAGAGATTTCTTGTGCACTCAGATTTCCAGATTTTTTTGTAGCACTATGCCTAGCATTATAAATGAATCTAAGACACCACGCTGTGACTCTTGATAACTTAGAGAATTTGGAGAACTTAAGAATAAAGTCTGGAAGGGCAGTTACTTGAGTTACATTGCTGACAGATTTAATTACTGGATTTAACTCAGATATCGGAGGATTATACAAAGGTATTGGGATTGGTTCATTTGATAGCAGCCATGGAGGCCCATGCCACCATAGCGAATGATGAAGAAGCTTTCGTGGAGAAATACCTCTAGAAGCTGAATCTGCAGGATTTAGAGTACCTGGGATATGATTCCACTCACAGGAAGGCATTAACGATTGGATTTGACAGACTCGATTTAGAACAAATTGATTTCCTTTTAAAGGAGGTGATTTTAGCCAGCTGAGAACGATTTGGGAATCTGACCACAGATAAATATTGTCAAAGTTTATTGGCAAAGTATCGATAATGACTGAGCATAACTTGGCTAATAAAAGAGCAGAACAAAGTTCAATACGTGGCAGTGTTTGAGGTTTTATAGGATTTTCTTTAGTTTTAGCTGCAATCAAATTTACAAATACTTCGTCAGGAGTAACAACACGTAAATAAGTAACAGCAGCATAAGCTTTACCTGAGCCATCACAAAAACCACGTAAATGAATTTGGACATCATTTTGATTATAAGAATTAATATATCTGGGTATTTCAATTGACTTTAGCAAATGAATTTCTGATAAAAACTCATTCCAAACCTGTAGTATGGAGTCTGGGATTTCTTCATCCCACGAAATCTTATCTTTCCAAAGATCTTGCAGCATGATTTTTAATCTTATTGTAGTAGGAGCTAGGAAACCCAAGGGGTCAAATATTGTAGCCACTACTGATAACAAATCTCTTTTTGTTTTTACTTCTTTAAAATCATTGAAACGAATTTGTAAAACATCTTTGGAAGAATCCCAAAGTAGTCCGAGGACTTTAACGGTATCATCTTCCTGAATTACCTTTTGCGATGAAGCCTTCATTTCAACTGGTAAATGAGCAATTACTTCTGGATCATTACAAGTCCACTTACGTAGATTAAAACCTCCACTTTTCATAACTTCGATTAACTCAGTTACCAATTTTTGGGCATTTTCCTTTGAATCCGAACCGGAAAGTAAATCATCTACGTACGTACTTTTCCGAATTGTCTGAGAGGCTTCTTTACGATTTTGCTCATTGTCATTTGCTAATTGGTGTAATGTCCTAATGGCCAAAAATGGAGCGCAAGAAGTTCCGTACGTAACGGTCAACAGCCTGTATGTTTTAATAATTTCATCTGAATTGAATCTCCAAAGAATGCGTTGATAATCTACATGATTTTGATTGACGAGAATTTGCCTAAACATTTTCTCGATGTCAGAACTAAAGGCGATTGGATGCATTCTGAACCTTAACAGTAGAGGAAAGATTTCTGGTTGCAATTTTGGACCTATCTCTAGATAATCATTCAAGGAGCGGCCTTCTGAACCAACCGCAGATGCGTCAAATACAACTCTAAGCCGAGTTGTAGAACTATCTTCTTTTAACACCCCGTGATGTGGAAGATAAAAATGATCAGGATTTAAAATTTCTGAATCTGGAACAAGTTCCATGTGCCCTAAGTCGATATACTCGCGCATGAAGGATAAATACTGCTCTTTAAGCAAGGGGTTTTCTTGAAGTTTTTTCTCCAAGAAGTAGAAACGTTTTAAGGCTTGAGATTTAGAGTTTCCGAGAACAGGTTTAGATTTAAAGGATAGATTTACAATATATCTTCCAGATTCTGAACGTGAAACTGTTTTCGCGTAGTTATCTTCAACTAGAGAAATTGGATCAGAAGTAGAAACCGATTCAAGTTCCCAAAATTTTTGTAGTTGAGAACTTATCTGTGTAGTGGCATGGCAACTAATAAGTGAATTTTGATTTGATTCATTTGAATAAATGATCCCCGAAAGAATCCAACCCAGTCTGGAATTAACAGCACTCGGTGATCCTTTAGGTCCCAGAATTGATTCCCCTATTATGATGTTAGCAAATAAATCTGCACCTATAAGTATATCAATAGGACTGGACAAATGAAAATTAGGGTCAGCAAGATTCAATCCTTCAATGTGTGCCCAATATTTAGTTGTAATCAAAAAATTTGGTAAATTGGTAGTAATCTGATTAACAACTAATGCATCTAAGCGAAAAGTTTCATTATTGAAATGTGGAGAGAATGTCAAGGAAACTTCCTGAAGAGCCGTTTCTGCGACTAAATTATTTATTCCTGAGATTTTATGATTTGTAGGCCTAGATGGAAGACCTAATTTTCTACAACAAGCTTTTGACAGTAAACTTTTTTGAGAAGCACTATCTATCATAGCTCTGCAAGGTATGAATTTTCCCGATTTAGATTTAACCTTTATAATGGCAGTAGCCAACAATATTTGAGAATTTTCATTGATAGATTGAGAACTTAAACAGTTAGATTCATTAGAATTAACAACAGCATTTGGTGTTGTAACACGATCTTGCTGCCTGAACATATTCTGTGATGCAGGGCTAGTTTGATTACGATGAAGAAGTGTATGGTGTTTATAATTTCAATGCTTGCAGGTAGTACTAATAAGACAGTTGGACACAAAATGATTTGATCGTAAACAGTTAGTGCACAGCTTTTTTGATTTAACTAAATTCCAACGTTGATCAACAGATAATTTTGCAAATTCTGGGCATTTATGAAGTGGGTGCGATTCTTACACTGTGAACATGAAATATTTGTAGTTTTATTTACATTATCCATTACAACTGCATTGGCGACAGACTTTTTTGAAAAATGTTGAGACTTACTTTCAAATTTTAAATTAGATTTGGATTCACCTTTAAAAAATTCAGAGTTACAATTCTGCAAACTACGAGCCTGTTTTTCGAGAAATGTCATCAACATATCATAAGTTGGAAATGAATCATTATTTAAGGATAATTCCCATTGCTTTTTTAAGGATTCATCAAATTTATTTTGTACTATATACACTAAAATCAAATCAACAAATTCATTAAATTCAAATTTCAAAGATTTTAAGTTTCGAATCACTTCATTGCATGTATCCAATAGCTCTAAAATAGTTTTCTGCGTGGGCGATTTCAATGGATTGGCATTAACAAATTTAGACAGCAATGAATATGCCAAATTCCTACGATTATCATATCTATTAACTAGAGTTTCCCAAGCTTCTTTATAATTTTCACCAGAAATTGAAAAACCGGAAATTAATTTTGAGGGATAATTCCTAACACTAGCTATAAGATACGAAAATTTTAACTGATCTGAAAGAGATTCATTCTTATGAATTGAAGTCAAAAATATTTCTTTGAAGCTAATCCACTGAGTGACATCTCCATAAAAAATTGGTAACTCGAATTTAGGAAGCTTTAGAACGTTATTACTAAATCCTATATTTGAGCTATTATTAGCTGCACTTTGATTTTCTTGTGATTTTACGCCTTGATTTTCTAAAAATTGTTCAATTTTGACTAAATCGTCAACAACAATATCTTTAGCTTCAGTAAAGGACTCGTATAACGAATTTACACTTTCTTCAGCTACGCCAAAATAAGATTTTTTAAAATCATTTTCTAAACTTATCAATTCAGCCTTTAGCTTTTCAATTAATTTTAATTTTTTATTTTCAATTGCCTCAATAACTTGAGCGCTAAATCTCTTTATTTCTTTAAGAGTAAAAATAAATTTTGATTCTGCAGCAGTTTCTGCTTTGGTTTTCATTATAATAAATTAAATAAATACGATTATCACTAGTTATCTCCTAGGCTTCCGACGGACCAAACCTTTTTTTTATGTGTAGATTTAAAACGAATAGAATACAGTTTCCCTTTTATTAAATAGAATAAAATTGAGTAAACAAAAAGTACCTTTGATTTCTTGATGCAGACTCCAGTTGCGTTCGAAATGTGTCATCGAAGAATTTTATTTCAAAACAGGCGAACTTGAAGTGGATGAATTAAATTAAAAGAAATTGTTGATTTTACATGGATGAGGATAGAGCATACTTAACGAATAAAGATTTCACATAAAGAATTACGAATAACTTGTCTTTTCATACTTTAATCGAATCGAATTTGACTTTCACACCTTAGATTTTAGAATCATAACATTGGAATGTTCTATTACAGGTCCGCACATGACCATCAAAATACAGAATAAAATTTATCTAATAAAAGAAAATAAAACAAGATTAATATGCATATAATACAGAAAAAGGATAATAGGAATTTTAAAATTAAAAAAGAGTTAAAATAATAAGAATAAAAATTGAATAAAGTCTTCTATTTTTAAGGCAGAGAAAACCAGTCATTTTCAATTCTCGTAGTGCTGCCATCTATATCTATCTTTCAGTATTAAAGTCTCTGCTCATAAGAAATCATACAACGGTTATTCAGACCACATTTTTTACCATGCTTTGCTTTTATTTTATAAAAAATATTATTATTATCGCTGTCTTTCTTTAAATGTAATACTCTCAGTGGTCATTAATGTTAATATTTGCATTCCATGAGTTGCGGATCCACAGTCTGAAATATACTGTAAAAATGTCGCATGAACATGTACACAGTATTCTCATTAAATTCTTATTTGTGCATAATAAAATCGATATTTTATATAGATATTAAGTTATACTATGGCATGTCGGCGCTAATTGCTTTGATTTTTGAAGCAGATAATAGATTTCGTTTGGGCCGAAGTTAAATATTCCGATCTTTGAAAATCCCTGATTTTTTTTACATCCGCCATTTCTTAAAATAACAAAGAATCTGTTTGATTTAATTAAATTGGTGATTTATATACGTAAATATCTTCCCTTTCGAGTAAAAATAAATCTCATTTAGTACTGTATTCCGGTTTTTACGGTGTTTTTATAGTTAAAAATGGAAGGAATATACCAATCATACTAATTCTACATGTATTGATAAATATATTACTTGATATATTCGTCATTTCTCCAATTTTATTCAAAATAAACGCTCTAATCGTAGAGCTAAATGAGTCTGAGTTTTTAAATCTCTATTCATGTTAACATCTAATGCGATCGTGAGATAAATCCGTTTCCATTTTAATCTTCATTAATGGTAAAAATAAGTAGGAAGAGAGCTTTCTTTATAAGAAGTTGTAGGATTTTTATATTCATTTTTCGACTCGTTTTTATAACATTTCATTTAATACCATTAAAATTTCTAGTCTTCTAAATGAATTTTTTACTACATTAAAGAAAACATTTAAACAGTAACAGTGGAATTCTGAAGCTGAATATGTCCTTCGAACTTATCAATAACTATACGGACACAGATAATTAATATATTCCAGAGTTTTGTTTTCACTAAAGTGTATTTGAATCAAAGTAGTCAAACATTTTTTTATAAAAGTTGTTTCATTCAAATACTATTATGTTTATTTCACATAAAAAATTATCCTGATTTATAACTTACCATACAACTGGCTCTTATATCCAAAACTTTAAGTGCAGATTCAAAACATAACCAAGCAATCAACTAGCTGTCAAAACAAAATTCGACCCCAGCCGGAAATTTTCTATCTGTATTTTAACGCAAAGACGAAAAGTTGCTCAACAATTTACCTTTAATATCTTTACTATCAATTTTATCTTTTATCAAAAATAAGGAACATATATATACTCCTTAAAACGCAGGTAAGTATACATATATTTCTTTTTCTTAAAAAAAAAAATATTCTGAATTTTTGTTTGAAAAACCTAAACCTATTTTAAAAACTGAACTGTTTCGGAAAGCTCATACAAAACTGAATAAATTAAACACATTAAGAAATCCACGTGGTATTCTATAATAAGTCCTTTTTCATGGAAGCATTTTAGTTACAAAGAACTAATTTCAATAGTTTAGATTAAAACTAATCTATTAAAGTATTAATTTTTATTGATAACATATTTTCATTTCTTTATACGAAACTTTTCGTTTCATTAACTAACTGAAGTACTTTCCCAAGTTTTCATGTAATGGCCTATAATTCTCTGTTATAAACAGGCAGCAGAATGATTAATCATTTTTTTTAAAATCAGATTTCGTTTAATCGGAAAAACGAAAGAAATCCAAAGCCTGATTAATTGGATATTTTTCATAGCCGTAAATGCAAACAACTTTTGGCAGATGGCATACATTTTTTTGGTTTTCGTTAAGAAGAGTTTACCAGAAAATGTGTATATGAGTTATTCATAAATGGTAATGAAAACAATTCTTAGTAGCTTCTAATATTTATAAAATTGTTTACCTATTTTAGTTATAATATATTTTTAACATTTCTTCATTCAAAGAAGTCCCTTTTTTACTATATATATTACAGAACTCAGATTTTTATTGTTTTTATTTCTTAATTATTTAAAATATTTTCATGTTAAGAAGATCTTAAACATTTCTCATGGTTAAAAGTAAAACAACTAAATATTGGTGCAAGAAAATGAGATAAGGATTTATTTATCAATTAAAAATATGTAATTCATTAGAGTTGAGATTTTAGTTTTAAATTGTCCAGGACAGAAGTCGAACCCAGGGCTTCTGGAATAAATTGATAACGCTGTACCATTTAGTTAGAGAAACGTTTGATAATGACATTTGATGTGTGACATGTGGAGTCCCGATAGAATAACCACAGTTAAATGAATTCCAATAAACGACGGATACGTAAATACATCTTTGTTTACCCAGTTTACACATACAATAAACCCTCGATTTAACAGACCTCGATTCAACGGACTTATTAAAAAAAAATTAAAAATTTAAATTTAAACAAAAATTAAAGTAAAACAAGTGGGTAAGTGTGATCGCAGATCGCACATAGGGTTTCGTTTAATATCCCTTTTGAAACACTTTATCCTTAAATTAACAAATCAAAATCGTTAATTTAAAATTATTCCCCTCTCCCTAACCTGAAATTCAACGCCCGTATTTCAAATTTTTATATTTGACAAATGTCAAATATTTATTTATCACTATTATTTACTGGAAGCCTCCACGATAAAACAGCTTCTAAAACGATGAAACTCGCTTCGAAAAAAAAAAGTATTACTGCCCCCTCCCCCTCCCCTACTTGAGAATCAACACGCAACCCTCTTTTAAGCTTTTATATGTAAAAAATCAAGCAATGAACAACGACAAAGCATTTCTTTTTACTATTTTTAAAAAGCGATTTCTCGGTAAAATAAAAAATATTTATTATATCTGTGGCGACACAATGTCTCGTGATCAAATGAACGAAACCTAAAAAAAGGGGGAAAGAACACGAAAGGCCGAAAGCGCGCTTTGATTCTCACTGCAGCGTGGTTTTCGTTCTAAGCATGCGCAATGATGCTGGCGACCTATGCGGCCATGTGATATGCTTTGCGTTCTATGCATGCATAAAAGTTGCATATGTGTTAATTCGTTTGTATTTCATTACCAATATTGTATTATTAAAAGTAATGTATTGTGTTTATATATACATATACATTAGTATATATGTATATACAATATATATTTATGTATATGCATATATTGTATATATACAATACATGTATATACACTGTATATATTGTATATATATACTATATATATATATATATATATGTAATTTGCACTCTAATAATATATGTAATTACATGTACGTAATAATATATATCTACCCTATATATATAAAATCATAATGAATCGAATTGAAACGAATTTATGTAACGATTCTATGAAACGACTGATTAAACAACTGATTACGTTTCACGGCGATTTCTCCGAAAATATGGAATACTTTGCGATGAAATTAACACCAAAAATCGTATTGATCCACAGATCTCAAAACTGGTATTAGAATTTTAAAATTAGAATTAGTTTTCGAAATATTATTTTTTTCCTAATTTTAAATACCTTTTTTCTAATGATGGCAACTCATATTTTAATCATAACAGATTTTTTTTTTCATATTTTAGAAAAGGTTATTTTAAATTAATTTGGCGACGAGTTTGGCCTCCCTTAAATGTATGCTAAGAAATGCATCATGTTACATTTATTCAGAATTCAATTTGTATTTCATTATCATTTTATTTAATACAAAACTTTCATTTAAAATTGAAACCTTTAAAATAAATGGCTTTTACTTCATTCTTTTTTTTAAACGAAACGAAAAGAAAAATATTAGACACAGATGTCATATACACAACGGGGTACCTAATTGGCGCCAAAATGGCGTTATTTTGCCTGACATGGTAACCCGGCTATTGTTTCTTATTTATTAATAAATGTTTATTTGAATATATTTTCTTTTTATTTACAAAAAATGTTGTAAATTGTTTTGTTCTATAGTTATTAATTATTTTTTTTTATTTATTGTTATTTCATTTTAAAAATAACAGAAAATAATTTAAAAATACGTATGTAACAGGTATTTGAAAACGAGGTTTTCGCCAAATTGTCGTAAAAAAAAAAAAAAATCACGCCAAACCCGGTGCGTATGTGACAATGAAACAAATCATGAGATTTAATTTCCACTTCAAAGCAACGTTTTAATGTTATTATTTCTCCCGTCGGCCAATTTCGCCAAATTATACAAATTGACATATTTTTTTATTTTAAATAACAAAAGAACAAATAAATTAGTATAACATTAATAAAAATACAAATAAAACGTCGAAATAAAAATCACTTGATGGCGTGAACATGTGTAACTTCCTTAAAGTCAAGTGCATGTGACATTTACGATGAACCATTATTGGCATTTAATCTTATAGTTTGGCGACAGATTTTTGGTCGATGGGATAACCAAGTGGCACCGTTTTAATTTACCACTCGAAAAATTAAAAAAATGCTAACTGGCGAGTTAAAAAAAATAAGCTATTGGCGAGATTTTCACCCGGCTAACATAATAGTACCAGGAATTCTTTGTAATCATGGCAACTTTTATGTAGTTTTATTCGAAAAAATAATTTTGATTCTTTAATCAAAATGGAAACCTTTCTTATGAAAAGCGAAGGAATCAGCCCGTTGTTTATGGCAGTTACATGACTTGGACTATTATAATATAAACGAAACAATGGGGAAATAATAATATTCGGCGACTTTTCACACCTGTGGCTGGCTAACATTAAAGTACCAAAATGGCCGCCTGGAATATAAAAAGCGAAGGGATCCGCTTGGAGCTATTGATGATAGTCACATGACTTAGGCTATTATTATAGAGATTGTTTTCAATTTTAAAAACATCGTAAAGAATAATATTTCGTAACCATTAAAAATTTATTTTCAGTTGACTATTAAAAACAGAAAAAAAAACTTTAAAATTACTATTAAATGAGTACGTGTTAAAGGCAGGAAAATATTGAAAATTATGTCCTGAAAATTGTATTTACACGTGAATATTAAAAGGGAAAGGAAACTTTAAAATAATAAATACATTAATATGCGTTTAACCCTTTCAGGGACAAGGCACTTCTTTTCGTAAAATCTTGAAATCAGTGAATGGTACCAGAATTTACAAACAAATTTCGAAATATAAAAAAGCTTTTGTTCACTTACTTAATAAAAGGGAAATTTTCATCCCAATATTCTGATGCTAATGTGGCATTTAAGAATTAAAATTAAGTGTTTCAAAATGAACCACCGCCCTTGAAGGGGTTAAAGCAGCAAATTTTAGTAATTGTATTATGTCAATCGTTTTATAACGCTGTTAAAAAATACCAAGAGACAAACACTCTGTTAATTTAATTAATTTTATTTTAGCTTCTTTTCAAATGTTTAACTGATCTTCTTTAACCAAACACGAAAACAACCATTGGATGTCTTAACAGCAACTGATTCTACCTTAAAATTTTGCAATCAAAGGGAATTGAATGGAAACCCGTTTACAGGGAGATTGCTACAGGTTTTTTCTGTATAATTCAATCTTCTCTAATCTTTTTAAAACCGATCAAATTAGCGTGGTTTTAGATTCTACAGTGTCTGAACGGGGGTTGGCGAGCGTAGCTTGCAAGGGGCAGAGCCCCCTAGTATGTACTATAATTATAACAAAATAATATTATAAATAGTACTTTGCGATTTAAAGGACTTTAGATTTAACGGACACATCTTAGACCCAATTAGTCCGTTAAATCGAGGGTTTACTGTACTTTATTATTTTTACCCATTCAGTATCACTGATTTAAAATTATCAAGTCAAGCACACATTTCGATAAATAAATTTTTTCCCTCGAGAATAAGAAAAATAATATTGCTATACAGAAGATTTTATAGTTTAGTTGTGATTTCTCATACCTAATGCAAACTACAAGCTTCCGACATTTTAATCATTATCTTCACCTGTAAGCATGTGCATTTGCAGAGAAATAAAATTTTCCCAGAAGAAATCTGTTACTTATAACTATACAATTAACATATAGTATTTTAAGAATACGGGTCTAAACGTACTGATATTACAAAAAAATGAAGTTTCATATAAGTAGCTCTTTCTATAGTAATTGAAATCTAATAAAATTGAAGATGCGTCGCCACATACACAAAGTGTTTTCCTAAGAAAAGAAAGTAAGAACGATAAGCATGTTATGAAGCTAGAATTATATATGAACAAATAAAAACTGAAAAACCTGTACTGAAACTAGACTTAGATTTTCCATAGAAATAATCTTATTAAAAAGATGTTTTATGTAATTAAAATTTTTTTCAATGTTGGAAACATTAATGTGAGATTTTGGTGAGAAACATTCAACTTACTTGGATCACTAATTGTTTTTGGAACATCAGTTTCCTAGTAGTTTCGTTTAGTATTGAGGTCGACAAAAAATAAATGAATAAATATGTCTTTATAAATGAAAATAAATATATAGACTATATAGATCTGACATAGCACAGCCTATGTATAGGGTTTATATCTGACGTAGCTCAGTCTATCTATAGGGTTTAAATTGCCTCCGTACGTGCTATTTGAAAGATAAACAGTTTATACTAATAAATTATAATAAGTACACAAAAATATTATTATATTATTTTAGAAAGCTGTATACAACATTCGTACCATTTTATCACACATTTTTAATATAATATTTCGCCTTTTTTAATAGCAGAAAATTATTAAAATATTAAAAGATATTCAAATTTTATTTACGAAAAATAATGGTATCAGACTCCTTGGAAATACCCAGAAATTCAGGTACCTTGTATGTAAATTAAAAAACATAGAAAATGCATTTCTACTGCGTTACATATAACTAAGTCGAACATAAAAAGCCGTTCTGTTGATTTTTTAATTCTTCTTTTAGTTCTTTCGTATAAGTATCCAACAGTTATTATCCACAATACCTAATTGTGTTTTCTGACATTTAGGTTTTCACCGTGCATGTAGTTGGGGGGGGGGGGGGGATACTGTTTTTATAGATTTTATACACTGATGATGTGAGTCCTAGAACCCACAAAACGTCTGTTCACATTACAGTATGTATTTTATTGTGTGTTTAAACGTTGATTTTTGGTGATTTTTATTTCCACACACGTTTTTATTTACAATATTTCTCCTTGCAAAAAAGGGTTTATTTTCGGAATTTTATGCTAAGTAGATCCACACTGTTAAAAATTTGCAGCATTCTGGCAGGTCATTTGACCGTTTTTTCCGAAAACGTTTACACAACCGTAATTTTAACACTATTCTTACATATTATTGGCCATTTTATGGTCAAAATATAGTTAAATTACGGTTATGAAACCGTTTTTTCAATAAACGGTCGAATGACCTGCCAGAATGCTGCAAAAGTTTTAACAGTGCAGAAACAATTTTATCAGCAATTTTTGAAGATTATATTTGAAAAAGTTTAAATTAGCAATATTAGTTCTATTGTTATTTTAAGTTCCATGTAAACCTTTGTATAAAGTATTAGATTTCATGCGGCGAAGATTTTAACTGTAAAAATAATAGTATCAAGAAAGGACAAAAAATATTTTTAAAGAGTATAAAGCGAAACATAACAAGAAACATATTTTAATAAATATTTAAACGAAATCATTATTATTGTCTTTACAAAAATGTAATAATTACCCTCCTTCCCTACACACAGACCAAACTCCCATTATTTGTATTATTTAACAGAGGAAAAAGTGGACAAATTTCAAAAAATCATAAATTTAATATTAAAATATTTCTAATATAGATTAATTTGAATAATACATGTTTATTTTACTCATATTTATTTTGCTTTTAAAAATGTATGGAATGAATTGGGTAAAAATTGCAAAATAATTCAGTTACAAAATCTGTATTAACGATTTTATTCTTTCATGTGCTATATCTACAGAAAATATTTTAATACAAAGATTATGTATTTATGTTATAGTTAAAATTTTATGTTTCGTTTGCTTTATAACAAACTGCACAACATAAATACCCTGCTAAATCCTATGCATAAGTATTGGTTATTAATGTGTTCAATAAGTTGAAAAGCAGAGTGCTTTCATTTATTAATGTTTCGGTTTAATAACAAAATGTATGTAAGATTTTCGCAATGTGTGACACAAGGCAAGAATTATTGTTGGAAAATTACGTAGAAAATTAATAATGAGCTCGTTTTAGAAAGTTGCTTTCGAAATGTTTAAATTGAAATATTTGAATTATTTCTTAATGTAAGGATATATTATATAGTAGATAATTATATAAGAAAATATTTTCATTTAATTTTCTTTTGTTATAAGATGCATTATGATATTAGGATTGCACTCGACAGACGTCGATATTTTATAAATATTTAAAATTATCATAGAAGTTCTTCGTAAATTATGTATTTGCAAATAGTTTCGTATAAAAACATAAAATCATGTAAATTCGATGTCGTTTGCAAAATCAGACTAAAGCGACATAGCACTCTCGATGTGCGCTGTCTAATGTAATGACACCATCATTTTAGGTTCGTTTGGATAGATTTTCGTTTATAAATGAAGCCTTATAATTTTGGGGTTGTACGCAGTTGAAAGTAGTGGGATAACCAACGCTAAATTCCTCACCTATAAAATATATTTCAATGCAAAATTGATTTTAGGTATAGTTAAAATTATTATCTCAGACCTAGGGACTTCAGGAAGATTAAATTGTACTTCATAAAAATATACTAATTAATATAGCAGTAGTCTGTGTTATTTGAAAGAATATTTAAACATTTATATACTGTATAAAAGTAAGCGTTACATATGGTGTGCGTACGATTTATATTTTAGAGAACCAATACATTTTAAGCGCAGTGTTTGCCTTGTCTAAACGTAGAATTGCTGAATTAAATAACGAGAAGAATACTATAAGGAAATTACCGCTACGAAATATTAATTTTAGCAATTAATTATAGTTAAATGAAGCCAACATTGCAGGGGATAAATTTTTATTTAGTCCTCGCTCCGACAGCAATAATAGCTGTGACTGAATATTAATATTATTTGTATCAGATTTCTAAATTTTTAGAGTAACTAATTTCTCTTTTCACTAATTTACTTCCACTCCAAAATTAGCAAAATGTTAACTAAATATCGTCGTTGGTATTTATAGAAATGTTTTAGAAATTAATGAGTAGGATAAATTGAAGAATCAAATTCGTAGTCTGGTATCAAAATTTTGTGTTTGTTCTTAGTTTTTATTTTTTTTTTCGTTTATTCGTTTTTCTATATGCAGATGATTCTCATAATTTATATTTTAACTATGGTTTTAAGGAAAACAGAATTTTCATGGAAAGAGTTCGGTTAGCGCTTCTTACTTTAATGTTATTTCCACAATCGAAATAAAAACGGAGATATTAAAATAATTAACGTTCAAGTGACTTTAATTATTATTTCGTGTAATTGCTGTTCCTTTTTAATTTGTATGCAAATGCAGCGCCTGATCTAATTTAAATAATATATATATATTTAATAATTAATAAACGTAACTTTATAAAGTCATTATTATATTATTACTTTAATAATTTGTTCTTTTGTAAATAATGGAATTAAAAAAAAGGATCATAATCCAAAAACTTTATTGATTTTATTTCTATAACTCCTATTAGTTTTAGAAGAAAGACAAAATGGAATTTTAATATATCTATAAATATTTTGCTTTTTTTTAATTCTCTTCCATTTTAAGCGCTGTGCAAAAAATAAAAACTAATTGCTCTTCCGTAAACTAATTGTTGTTCCTTTTTAATTTGTATGCAAAGGCAGTGCCTGATCTAATCCTTCTATATATAAAAAAAAAGTTTTGATTTGGAAATGGACCAATGAAAATCTGCGTAGATATTCCCGGTAGATCGGCATCCAATTTGAATGCTTAAGCATGGTCTTTCTTCGTTAATATTAAAAAAAAAAACTGTTGCATATAAAAATATGAAAAACGGTAGTATTATAGAGAAATGTTTGATAAACACGCTGATGCAGACAATTTTCAAATCGAATAATTGTTTTCAGATATATTTAATGTTAAAGTTGGTCAAAGTCGTTCCATTAAAAAAGTTTTATAGGAGTTAAAACTATACATAGGAATTTAATCATTCTTAGATCATTTTATACATGAGAAGTTCTCGGTGTGCAGACTGCATTTATCTTTTTTATTTGATTCATTTTTTGAGGATTTATTTCCATTTAAAATTCCAATTTTCAGCATTTCCAGAGATATATTTTACAGATTTTAGATAAGGATATTATTTTAAATTGTTGCCAATTTTTAAAAAAGTGCAAATAATAATATTTCCTTCAAATTAAAAATTTACTTACATGTGGCTATTATAAACAGAAAAGAACTTTAAAATTAGAATCAAATGATTACATGTTAAAAGCAGGAAAATTACGTCATATGAACCATATTTACACTTGAATTTTAAAAGAGAAACAAAATGTTAAAATAAAAAAAATCATTATTATTCGTTAAAACTTGTAAATGGAGGAAATTGCGTCATATTTAAAATGCCCCCAAAATATGGGAAAACAATTTAAATTAAAAAATACATTTGCTCGAGACATTTATTTGATATTTTGAGACGATCTTTTCAACTATTATCGTGAATTCGAAGACAGCGCAAATAACATTTCTTTCTAACAACAAAAGTATTTTCACGTGAATATTAATAAGAAAAATAAAACTTTGGTGTAAATTGCATCAGATTTAAAACGATACATTTAAAATGAATTATTTAAAAGAACTATTTTATAGCGCTGGTAAAAAATACCGGGAGACAATGACACTGTTTATTTAATTCATTTTACATTAGCTTATTTTCAAATGTTTAACTATTTTTTTTAATTAAATACGATAACGTACATTGTATCTCTTAACAGCAGCACATTTGGTCTTTAAAATCCCCAATCCAAGGAAAGCGAATGGAAACCCGTTTAGAGAAAAATCGCTACTGTTTTTTTTTTCCGAGTTTTAATTCAATATTTTTAAAGCCGATCAAATTAGCGTGCTTTTTTTATTTTGGTGTGCCTGAACGGGGGGTTGGCGAGCGTAGCTCGTAGGGGCAGAGCCCCCTAGTTTAAATAATATATTTTTTTAATACTTAATAAGCGTAACTTTTTAAAGTCATTATTACATTATTACTTTAATAATTGGTTCTTTTGTAAATAATGGAATAAAAAAAAAAAAAGATCATAATCCAAAAACTTAATTGATTTTATTTCTATAACTCCTATTAGTTTTTGAAGAAAGACAAAATGAAATTTAATATATCTATAAATATTTTCCTTTTTTTAAATTCTTTTCAATTCTGAGCACTGTACAAAAAATAAAAACATTCTTTTAATTTTTTTTTCTTTTTAAATACATTTTAGCGCAGATGTGTTTGTCACATAATGCAATATAATTTAAAAACAACCGGATGTCAACATGTTCTTATACTTTTTATATTCAAATTTATATTTCTAGTGAATATTTTTTAAAGATTGTTTAATAAGTAATTTAAAGTTTTGTTTAATTATATACATATATATATATATATGTGTGTGTGTGTGTGATAGTGAGCATGTATATTTAAGTGCTCATTAAAGTGATGAAATTTAATTAGGGTAATTTTCCATTCATTACTTATTCAGTTTTTAAGTGTAATATACACAATTATTAAAACTAGAAAACAGAAATTCTGCATTTTTCAAAATTTAGTGTCACCCCCGATGACAAAAAAATATATGTAAATAAATATAGATGCGGTAGAGTTCCGATTATCCGAGTTATACCTTTGGAATGGATCATTTTCTTTTGATGGACTGATGGCTTCCATTATTATGAAACAGTCATTATAAATGAAGTATTAGGTGAAGATGAAAGAGCAGTCGTAAAAAGTTAGAACTCAGATATTTTTTATCAGAATGGAAGGGGAAAAATGGCCATGATTTATTTTGAAAAAAAAATTATGGCCATTTTTTTTTTCCATTTTGAACAGGAAAACCAGAGTTCTAACTTTTTACGACTGCCCTTTCATCTTCACCTAACACTTCATTTATAATGACTGCTTCATAATAATGGAAGCCATCAGTCCATCAGAAGTAAATAACTCTGTGAAAGCGGAAACTCCGATAATCGGGACTCTACTGTAGTTCAGTTTTAACACACGATTTTATTTTACATAAAGTGACGTCATCCACATCCGCTGAAGAATTCATCATTTTCGATCCAGTGTTAAACAACATCTACAGTAAAATATGCTTAGGACGTCACTATCGCTGAATAATACACTCATAAAGCAAAGAGATTTCGTCATTCAAAAAAATCGGCTATCTAAAGATTCACAGGCCTTCATTTGTTTGTAGTATTAATATAGATATTTAAAATTAAATTTAGTTTCTAATATCTCCATGTTTTATCATAAATCCTTCATTTATATTTTTTCAAAATAGCTTATGAATAGCTTAAATAAGCTTAGAATAAAAAAAAAAAATACTATAGAATATTTAATCGTACAGCTTTATTTTACGGCTGGCTTCTGTGAGGTAACGTTATTTTTTGGAGACTTCACAAAATAAGCTGGAAGAAAGAAATAGCATTAATAAATATGTGTAATTATCAATACACGTAATTTCTGTAAAAACTAAAACCAGTTTTTTCAACTAAATGCATTATCTTACAGCATTCAAATATTTACATCATTAATGCGGATTTTGGCTGTTGAGGGTAAAAAGAATGGCTTTCCTTGGAAGTTCGCACTAACAGAGGCACAATGTAATTTACCAATGCATTTATTTAATTATTTAATTTTGAACATTTTATATCGATGATTTTATTGATAGTTAAATAATTTACTTAAAATTTCTAAAATCAAAACTCTATTATATATCCTTCTATATATAAAAAAAAGTTTTGATTTGGAAATGGACCAATGAACATCTGCGTAGATATTCCGGGTAGATCACATCCAATTTGAATGCTTAAGCATGGCCTTTCATCGTTAATATTTAAAAAAAACTGTTGCATACAAAAATATGAAAATCGGCTATATTATAGAGAAATGTTTGATAAATACACTGATGCAGACAGTTTTCAAATCGAAGAATTATTTTAAGAGATATTTAATGCTAAAGTTGGACAAAATCGTTCCATTAAAAAAGTTTTATTGGAGCAAAAACTATACATGAGAATTTAATCATTTTTAGATCATTTTATACGTTATAAGTTCCCGATGTGCAGATTGCATTTAGTTTTCTTATTTGACTCATTTTTTGATGTTTTATTTCAATTTTAAATTCAAATTTTCAGCATTTCGAGAGATATTTTTTACAGATTTTAGAAAATGTTATTAATTTAAGCCGTTGCCAGTTGCATAAACAGCGCAAACAATAATGTTTACTTCAAATTAAAAATTTATTTACACGTGACTATTACAAACAGAAAAAAAAAAACTTTAAAATTAGAATTAAATGATTACATGTTAAAAGCAGGAAAATTACGTCATAAGAATCATAGGCACAGATGTCATATACGCGCATTTTGGCGCAATTTTTTTCCGCGCCAAAGTGTCGTTATTTTGCTTGATTTGGTAACCCGGATTATGTTGTTTATGCTGTTGATGTTTTCGCCAAATTGGAAACCGAAAAAAATCGCGTCAATATGGGGCGAATATGACATCTGTACCCATCCGGGTTACGATATCAAGCAAAATAACAACACTTTAGTACCAGTTAAGTACCCGTTGCGTATATGAAATTGGCGTCAAAAAAGTTTTGCGCCAATATCCATGACATCTGCGACGAACCATATTTGCACTTTAATTTTAAAAGATAAACAAAATTTTAAAATAAAAAAAATCATTATTATGCGTTAAAACTTGTAATTTGAGGAAATTACGTCATATTTAAAATGGCAAAAAATATAGCAAAACAATTTAAATTGAAAAATATATTTGTGCGAGATATTTTGAGATAATCTTTTCAACTATTATCGTGAATTCGAAGACAGCGCAAATAATATTTCCTTCTAACAACAAAAGTATTTTCACGTGAATATTAATAAGAGAAATAAAACTTTGGTGTAAATTACGTCAGATTTAAACGATACATTTAAAATGAATTATTTAAAAGAACTATCTTATAGCGCTGTTAAAAAATACCGGGAGACAATGACGCTGTTTACTTAATTCATTTTACATTAGCTTATTTTCAAATGTTTAACTATTTTTTTAATTAAATACGAAAACCACCATTGTATCCCTTAACAGCAGCAGATTTGGTCTTAAAAATCCCCAACCCAAGAAAAATGAATGGAAACCCGTTTACAGAGAGATCGCTACTGTTTTTTTTTTAAAAAATTTTAATTCAATATTTTTAAAGCCGATCAAATTAGCGTGCTTTTTGGATTTTGGTGTGCCTGAACGGGGGTTGGCGAGCGTAGCTCGTAGGGGGCAGCGCCCCCTAGTATATATATATATATATGCAGATCAGATAATCTCTAAACAAATGCGCATAGTCAAATCATATATTTATGAAATATATTCGGGTATTTTTATGGGGATATTTATGACATGTTATTTTTATAAATATTATTTATTAAATATATATTTATATATATTTGTGATTTAATATTCGGATATTTAATATTTGATATTCGGGGATATTTATTCGAATTAGTTTTATATGGTGTTAATGTCTGGTGCAATTTATGTTTCCTTTTTAAAATATTAACGCTGTATATAACTGGATATACTAAAGATTTGGAAATTTAAATAAATAGTTCCATATAATTTATTCGGCACTGAAATTGTCAATCTGTACTAAACTTCAAGCAGGACGTTTTTTTTTTCAAAATGGTTTTTGGTCCTTGAAACATAAGAATTTACGATGTTGTTTTGACACCTTCATTGGACTAAAAAATATAAAAAAGAATTTCTAAAACAGCATTCGTTCAAAATTTAAAAAGAAAAAAAAATGTTATCTCGAGTTAAACTTTAGTTTGAGTATTAAAATCTGTGAAGCGAAAATTTTTTCGATACAGGGCGAGGAATTTGTATATTGAAATATTTTCACGTTAAAAAGATCATAATATAAAGATTAAATAAAATATTTGGATGCGTAGAAAAATATGTTAAAGTCCACTTCTCAAATCATGTGACATTTCGTTAAAATAATATTTAGTATATCACTTTAATTTAAAGAAATTAAATCGTGCAATTTTTATTGAATATTTTACATTCTTCTAAAATTGTATAGGTTATTTATTAATACACATTTTTAATAAATTTAGAATATTCATTTAATCAGACAATAATAATAAACTAATACATCTGAGTATAAAATAGTGTATAAAATATGAAATATAACGAAGCAGAATCTAACAACTATTATCAGTACAATATTTTTGAAAAACAAATAAATGCATTTTATAAAAGTGTAATATCTCTAATGACAGGAGTTCTTGTTGTTGTGTAATCCGTAATAACTTTAAAATGTTGCAAAAAATGTCTGTTAAAGTAATATAAAAAACAAAATACCTGAATTAAATAATAGGAACAAAATCTCTTTAGATATTTTGTGGTAAAAAATACGTATTTTAAATCAAAATTAAGATCTGCTTTAAGCGGGGAAATAAAACAATGTGTTGGAATGACAATCCAGTCATTTAGACATATTCGTACAAAAATACTTTTGTTTATTTAATAAATATTCTCACTGATGTTAAATATGAAGTCATTTTCAAACTATGGCCAATTTCACTCCGCTTCGAGATCTGTGGCCAAAAATGAGGAATGAGAAATAATTTTCACGAGTGTAAAATAATGATATAACTAAGCATATTCATTCGCAAAATGAAAAAAAAACAACTAAATGCTATAAAATGGTCAAGAGCACGTATTTTTTTTACTGGTGTTTCATTATGCGAGAATAGGTTTTTGCTCCCGAAAGGCTCAAACACAGTACCGGAGGATTGAAAGTTGTTGAAAATTCTTTAGAGTTTATAAAGATGTAAGGGTAACAGGGACATTTCTTAGACCAAAAAGTAAACTTTTATTTAAAAAAGTTTTTAGTGGATATAGTTCAGTTATAGTTTTTATTTTTATTGTTATAAAAATTATCTCCTCAGCATATTCATTAAATGTTTTATATATTTAAAAAAATGGCGCTACCCAGTCAACTGGGGTAATTCTTACAAAACGCATGAGTACTTATGAGGCAATGGATGTCTATGTTCTATGAATACAGAGTAAGATTCTATTAAAATGTATTAGTCAATATCTGATTGCGTGATGTACTTCAAATGGAGTAAATAATGAACTTTTTAATATAAGATGAAAAAGATGTTACATGTTTGGTAGATCGTTAAATTTTTTCATAACATTTTATAAAAAAAAACAATGAAAAAGTAGCAATAACTAAGAATATAGTTTAATTGTTATAGATATAATACTACATTTGAAATTAAAAAGTGCAAAAAGCAAATTAACTCAAAAGATAAACTTAAATAGTAGATTAACATAAAGAAATATATTATCCATCTAAACTAGAAAAACAAGCACCTTCAATTAATTTTCATTAGTTCTTGCGAAAAACTCCCTTATGGAATTTGTTATAAGCTCAATATATATATCAGTAACCTCAACTGCGTATGATTTTTGAAAGAAGTTCAAATAATGAGTCTTAACTGTATCATAAAATACAAATGAAATCGAAACACTTTTCTGTTTTTGGAACTGCACTCTAAAAAATAAATGCGGAAATTTACTGATTAAAACAAATATACTGATGATATAAAAAAAACGATTTTTCTGTATCTGTAAAGTGGCGTGTGAATTTCAAACAAACGCATGGTGTGTCAGTTTCAAAATACACACTGTTCTGTGCATTTTGATGATAACACATTACGCTGTTTAAGTGTGTAAAAAGTTATCAGATAAGTCTGAAATACACAACTTAACGTGTAAATTGCAGAAGAGTACACATATGTCAGCGTAATATACAGGAGCGATGTATTTCATGCACATAATACGTATCCTTATAGTTTGATATGTAAATTTTGAAACGAATATTCTTCTGGTCGCAAAACAAATTTGAAGAAGAACAAACTCATGTGCTTGACGTGTTTGTTCTATTTCAGCAGATTTTTTTTAAGACCACAAAATTAAGCACCTTTATTTTACAAGAAACATGAAATTATATATACTGTATATCATCTGTCAATTAGGGTTGTTTTGAATTTATAAAATCATCTGCACTATATATGCACATAACCTGTATAATCTAAATGAATAAACGGCAAAATAAAATTTCCTTAAAATACGGAAATCGGGATGCTAACATTATTTTCATATTTTGTGACCTTTTTTGTCTATCAATTTCAGTCATAAGTTTCAAGGATACATCTACATCAAGAGGAGTAAATGACTAGTTAATTCAATCTACAGTAAACACGCAATACTTACCGAAACGGGATACGAACTAAGAAACTGCAACACCACCTCTACCATTAGTCTATTATATCACAAGCCAAGATTTCAAGTATCGATATTTATTGAGTGCACATATTTACACATATTTCACTGCAATATTCTTACACATAATTCTGTGTAATATTTTGTACTTACACATATAACTATGTTAAATGCGCAGACATATTATTCTGTGTTATTCTGTTCTTAAGCATGTAGCTGTGTAACATTCTTACACATATTTTGGTGTAATATGCAAAATTGGTAAATTTAAATTAATACACCAATTCGGGTAAATTCGTACAATTTTCTACATTCACACACTTGTTTCAGTTTTTTAAGGGATAACAAATTACACACTTCCATTGAGCAAATAAACATACTTAAATAAAGCTAAATGTTTCAAACAAGAGTGTACTTTTTATGAAAAAATTGTAATTTTATAAATTTACATAGGTAAAAGAGACTAATTTACAAATTTATTTTTTAGAGTGTGCACCAAAATTTATTGTCTCCATACGATTTTTGAAATGCCATTTGCAGGTATTCAATTATTTAATTAAATACACTGTAAAAAAAAAAAAAAAAAAAAATGGTAACGTTCCATGTAAAATCCAGGAACGTTTCGCCTTTTCTCAGGTTTTCAGAATAATTTAGCTCTTTCCTGTGAAATTCTGGTTTTCTTATCTGAACGTTCCTGAACAAAAGTTGGAAACAGCAAAACGCTGCGGCCGCCATTTATTATTATTTTTTGCTATAATCCGTTGCTCGCGCGCGAGTGTCGAAAACGAATTCCTTAAATGAATGTAAAAAGATCAATATGGAATGCAAATAAATCAATAGACGACATAATCCTTTACGTCTCTATTGTCAAGACAATTCAGATGAAAATACAATACCTCTGTGACATCGCTAAGAGATTATTTCTCGTACTTGTCTGTGGAATGTTTAACGAGCAGACCGTGTAAAAAAAAAATACACCTATTATTTGGATCTCTATTAACCAGGGGACCATTAAACATGATTCTCACCGATTTTGATTAATTTAAAGTATGTTTTAGAGTTCTTATCTCTAATTATTCTTGTGAAAGGATTTCTTCAAATGGGCCTTAGATTTTCAGAAATTAGATGCCGAGGTTTAGCATACGTTTCAAATACCCATTAGTTTGCAGCTCTCAACGTGTCTTTCGTGGTGTGGACGCAGAAAGCTCGCACGCCACCCGTACGGCCCGAGTTCGATGCTACCTCTTGACTTTTTTTTTTCTTTTTTAAATAATTTTATATTTTAACACTTTATTACAATTTGATTTAAATTTGATATATATTTGACATTTTGAATTGCTGCAAATTTGATTTTTTTTTTCGGAAAAAATATACAATTACGTCTAGGTTTTTTTTTTTTTTTTATGAAAATTTATATGTATTTTATCTAACTTGTAAACTAACATAATTACTGACGAAAATCCAAAATATTTTATGTCTAGATTTTTTTTCTAATTATTATTTACATTTATATATTTTTATATTTTAAGCAAAGTTCAGAAACAATATATCATATATATATTTACTTTATTGAATTTTAACTGAAAATTTATTTTTTCGTGTAAATTATAAATAATAATTTTGATGTCAATTTCAAAATATTTTTTCATTCTAACAAATAATGATAATAAAGCGAAAATTGTCAACTGGAAATGTAAAAATCGTCTGCTGATCCCGCATGCTGTGAAATGTCAGTAATGTTTTGCTGTCAACAGAAATATTCCTGGTATTTCGCAGGAAACTTACTGGCATTTCTGTAGAAAGTTTTTAACATATACAGTAAAGTTCCAGTCATTTTCAAGAAATGTTTCTTGGAAATAATGGGAAACTCAGCTGCCCATTTTTTCCCAGGAACGTTGCGGAATTTTTTTTACAGTGTATCTTCAACATTTCGCAATTACAGGATGAAGCATCTTAATAAGCAGCAAAATATTTGTCAAAAGCAATATTTTTATTAGATTGTTTAGTTGAAGCTTCAGTCTTCGTGATCTTCTTGGAGGACAGGTTTTTTTTAATATTTCTGTCTCAGTGGCGATGTCTAATAAATTAATGTTATAGTGGATATATCTCTTTGATAATTTTCATCATCTGATTAACTTCCAGGATCTTCTGGTAAGAAATTTTCTTTTGAAGTCTTCTTCTTTTTTCTTCTTAGAAAACATTCTTGAATTCTTTTTCTTTTTTTTTTTATTTCACAAGCTATAACAACCTTCAGCCATATCCATTTTACTTCTTATTCCTTGTACTTGTCCTTGTGTCTTGGAGTTATATTCCCTAATAAAATTTAACAAATTTAAATTATCTCCTTACAATTGCACATAATACAGTCAATGGATAAATAATAAGTAGTAACAGGACCCTTATTTTTCTTTCTTTTTATTGTGTATTAAACTTACCTTTGTCTAGAAAATAAAAATTTATTTAAACCTAATTTTTCATTCTCTAAGAATTATCACACTGTGTCTAATCATTCTCATAAAGATTTTCAAAGAATTATCTCTGAGGGAAACAATGAAAGTCTTTTTGAGAGGCATATGAGGACATTCTCACAATCTTTTGACTTTCGGGAATAAAAATCTCGTGAAATTAAACTTGCTAAAATAACATTTTAATCTGACAGACGAATATCTTAATGATTCAAAATAAAGAAAAAATTGTCAGCAGCGAATTTTTTTTTATTTAACTGAGGTTAAAGTTAAACTTGCGAGTTTAATATTCCTTACCATTTTACCACTAAAGTTTTTATTTTCTTCTACATTTTTACTTATAATGAATTTGCATAGTACCCACAGGACATTCAAATAAGAAATAATAAGAATGTAGTACTTTCAATACAATATTTTTGTATAATTTTGTCTTAAAAGGGTATTAAAGAAGAGATGGTAACGTAAAAAAGGGGACGGTATAGAAGAAAAGGGACGGTAAGGATCGAACGGTAAGGAAAATTACCACCTATTTTTAGGAAAACTATTTTAAGACTAAGTGATAGACACAACGATTTTTGATTTTTAGAAACAGATGTTAACAATGGCTTAAATTAATTTTATTTTAATTTACCTCAAAAAGTGCAGGAATAAACCTTGGAGACAGTAAGACTACCAACAAAGCCACGATCTTGAAATTGATATTTAAATGCTGATTTAAATTCTGCAGTAAATTTCCTGTCAAAGAATTTTAGGCATTCTTTCTCTAGCATACTTCTGCGTGAGAAAAATTTGAAAAAAATTCTGTTCGCATCTGAAGTGATTTTCTGTATAAGTTTAGCAAGAGGGACAATAATTATGAAAAACCCAAGAGGCAAGAGGGACAGAGTTAAAAAAATAACATCAACCGTAAAAATGAGTGCAGTTTAATTTTTTGCTACATATTTATATAAAACAATTGTCCCAGTTACGGAAAAAAGTTACATCTAATTACTTTTATTGAAACAATTTTATACAGGACGTTCCTGGTATTTGAACCCCCAACATCATCCAAAACTTATTTATCTTGTTAATATCGTTTTGCTATCAGGCAATGGGATGCTCCCCAGTATATGAAATAAAAACAACACAAAAAAAATGTATTAAAATTAAACTTATCATTCAGGTACATAAAAATCAAAAGATTGTGAGAATGACCCATATAATATACAATTTAAAGGCTTATTTTATATAAATTTAGACAAAACATATAATTATGAACATTACATTATTACAAATATTATGCATATTCCTATGTTTAGTATGTTTACAAATAATTAAAAAAATTCCCAGCGTAATTTTTTTAGTATTTTTCCAGTTCATTTTGCATCATTTTATAGGGATTTTACCAACAAATTTTATAAAACAAAAATTCAGGCACAAATGGGTTAAAATTACAATCTATTAGCTGTTGAGATATAGCTATTGCCTCAATAGTCAAAAACAGAGCATAGCAGAGATACCTTTTAAGTGGTATACATCCAAACCTAATGGAATATATTTATTCCAAAGTCTAACAGAATATGAAGTTTGGTGAAATTCAGTGCGTTAGCTCTTCAGGTATAGATATTGCGGAAAACGGAATAAACGAGAGCACAGAAAGAGCACTTGTTACGCGACTAACTCTCAAATCTAATATGCGTCTATTTGTGTCAGTGTCTAACAGGATATAAAGCTTGATGAAATTGCGTGAATTAATTTTTAAGATATAGATATCAAGGAAATAGCAAAATATGCCGCATAATAGCGCCATCTGTTGGTTGATATACAGTAAAACTTTATCAGCCCCAATTTATCTCAAGATATAACTTGAAATTTGAATAAATTTCGTTTATTGGTTCTTGAGATTGAGTACCCACAAAATGTGTGCCACATTTATACAAGACACACAGACTCACAGACAGATTTTTTATAATAACAATGAAATTCGTTTCAGGACGTTTAAAATGAAAAATTTCGTCCAAAACAGGAATTCGAGATTTTTCTCAAATCCAATACTATATACTTTTAAAGACAGAAGAAAGTAAAATAACAAGTAATAAGTGTAACCTTTTTACTTTTTTCTATTTATACAACAAGGAAACATTAGATTTATGAAAAATATAAACTTCCGGTATTCGACCGACATTTACATTTTAGAAGGCAATGAAAAACAGCCGACTGTTTTTAGAAAGTTTATGTCCCTGAGTTTGAGTATTTGTCTGTATATGACCCAAATTGTGGGGGAGCTCTATGTCAAGAACTAATGCAAGAAATTTATTCATTCTTCAGATTCAGTAAGACCATGTAATAAATTGGTGTTGATCAGAGTTGGGTCCATATCGCCCAGGTCGAGGTGGCATTGCTATACTGAATTTCTCACGATTTCAAAGATACCTATATCGCAACAACTATTGCAGTGTGATTTATCAAACTTAAGAGAGAGCTATACTTTGATTTTAATTGGTGCCGATTATGCTTGGGAGTATATTGCTCAACAGGATGTTACATAGCTTTTTTTCGCGATTTTTACGATAGCTATATATCAAGAAATAACGCATGAAATTAAGTGAAATCTTCGATTCTGTTAGACTTTAACACTGATTGATGATAGTTAAATTTTGATGTATATAGTCTAAAAGGTGGCGCTGCTATACTGCATTACTTTTAGACTTCCGTGATAGAACTCAAGAACTAATGCACGGATTTTCACAAAATTCCAGACTCAGTTATGCCATGGCTTCCATTAATGCTGACTATGTTTGGATTTATATCGCCTAATAGGTGTCGCTTATATACTGCATTTTGCAGGATAATTGCGATAACTGTATCTCAGGAAATAAACACAGAATTAACCCAGCCATCTGATTCAGTTAGACCTTGGCATCAATTGGTGCTGATTATGTTTCGGTGTGCATCGCCCACCAATTGGTGCTGCTACACTGCATTTTACGATTTTCGCGATAGCTTTATCTAAAGCACAAATAGACTATCGTTTATTTTTTTGCAGACGATTTGATTTAAATACAATAAGGTTTTGTGATGGCGACAAAATATCAGTTCTCATTTTTTAGTTTTCATTGATGTAGTATTTATTAAAGCAACTCGTGTCAAAAGAGTGAATAACATACCATATTTTTTTTTATATAAATTGCATTATATTCAATATATTTAACGCATAAATTATTTTAACATTTATAATTTGTATTGAATATTTTAACAGTAAAGTAATAAGATACTTTTTATCAAAAGAAATAATGCATAACAAATAAAATATCACTTCTTACCAATGTGTAGAACTTGTTCTCGAAGTTTGCACATTTTAATATTAGAAAACATTTTAGATACAAGCTATTTTTGAAAGTAGATGACTGCTTTTATTTAAAATATTTTTTAAATGTATGTATATGAAATGAGGCAATTTAAAAAATATTATTTAAGCTTTATAATAATAAACTAATTTTCGTTTTAAGGAACGATATTTAGGCGGAGAGTGAGGTATTTATTGAAGAGTGTGTTTCTGATAATTTATTCGAAAATGAAACACAATATTTTATAGTAAATTTATAAAAAAAAAAAAAAAATCTTTGTATGCTATTTCTAAAGCTAAAAATATGAAAAATTAATACATAATATTTAAAACAAGGTTGTTATATTAAATGTCATCTTGCTCTAGTTCACTACTTAGTTAGTTTATGAATAAAAAAACGTGTTTAAAATTCTCTAAAATACATATTCTACAAAATATTAAACCGTAAATGGTAAAGTAAAAATAGTAATAATAATAATGCAAATACTTATTTAGATTCAAGGAAAATGTATTAATTTAAAGATAAGATTTTTAAGCTAAAAGGCTTAGTGTTTATGCTGCATTTTATGAAACGTATAAGAGATTTCGAAAAAACGATAGTAGTAAAAACTGAAACTCATCTTTTATTAAAACATTATGAAAATTCCCTGGAAGAAGTTTCGGGTATTTTTTTTTCGAAGAATAACCTAAAAATAAATGGAAGTATTTAATTTTAAAACAGTTTTGAAATAGTAAAAATGTTATATTTTTATAAAGGTTTTAATGAAAATATTTTTATTTTATACGAAGGTTAAACTCCCACTTTTATCATTTGTGTATTAAGAACCTTAAAAAAAATATATATATATATATATATTTGTGTAAGTTAATTTTTAGTTTTATTATAGTCCTTTAGAGTATTGAGTCCCGGGCAAAAAAGTTGATTTAATAATTTTAACAGTTATACTGCAAACTACCGTAAAAAAAAAAAAAAAAAAAAAAAAAAAAAAAAAAAAAAAAAAAAAAAAAAAAAATACGAGGTGGCCATAGTTAAACTGCACTGTAAAAAAACCACTGTAGATTTGCCAGAACAAACTCGATCACAGTGAATATGCTGTATCTTTCTTTGGTTTCCTGACTATATTAACATGGAAAATACAGTAGTTGCGTAAATTAACAGCACAATGTGCTGGCAATTTGGACGCATTTTTTTACAGCACAAACTGCTGGCGTCCAAATTGCCAGCACATTGTACTGTTAATTTTACGCAACTACTGTATTTTCCATGTTAATATTCTCAGGAAACCAAAGAAAGATACAGCACATTCAGTGTGATCGAGTTTGTGCGCGAGATGAACAGTACTTTGTACTGTAAAAATTTCGTTTTTTTACAGTGTGACAGTACTCAGAGTGTTTTGTAGCATGATCTAATTGAGAGAATGACGCCAAATTTTGTAAGAAGATTAAACAAGACGGGGGACGAAGGATTCCGCGGAGAAAAATTGTTTTATTACATATTTATTCATTTTATATATTCATCATTTAACTTCTTAATACAGCCTGATTTTTTATTTAACTTTTAAAACATGATATTGTTTAAATATTAAACACTGTTTTAGCATCTGTTTAGAATAAACATATATGATCAACAATTAAAATCACATACATTGAATATGAAGCTAAATGAATTTGAAGATCATTGTTGAAACTGATTTATATTAAAATATTTAGCACCTCAAAAAGTAAAATAAAAGGTGTTATTTTGCAAACATTCATGTGGGTTTAAAATAAAAAGGGAAAATTTTAATTTTCTTTTGTTCAACAAATGGCGGCTAATATTTCTTTTTTTTTTCTTTTGTTAAATATAATTTTTTTTCAGTGTACCTATAAAAAATATATATTGAATTTTACAATAACATTAAATGAACATAAATTTAACAGGATTTTCAAAACACTAAGCTGTTTTTCTAGATTTTTTCCCTTTAATTATGCGTAGTAATTTCATATTTATATTATTTCATAATATCACATTTATATTTGAAACTCGCAGAAGTATATTATTTTCAATTAATTTAGTTTTTGAGGCTACTATAAAAAAAATGCTTTTTACAAAGATAAGAAATAAAAAATATAGGATCATTGTTTTGGAAGAATCCGTTACTAAGATTTCATTAAATCATTATAATAAAACGGGCTATTTACTTTTTTTTATAAATGCTTAGAGGGTCTCAATACTTAAAAGTTTCAAAATCGATGATTTATAACAAAATGCATGTGAGCCATTCTCCGTTAATTTTAAATTTCATGAATTAGAAACATGTGAAATGCAACTTAAAAAAACAGCATTTTTAAACTTCCAGTTTTAAACTTTCATGTTCTTGTAGCTATAATTAGAAAATGTTCTCAATGAGAATTAATTTTAATACTGTACTATCCTAGTGAGACTCTTGCCGTTTATTTAATAGTGAAATAAAATGGGGATGGTAAGGAAGGGACGGTAAGAATGGGACGGTAAGGAAAATTACCACTATTTTTAGGCAAATCATGTTAAGTCTAAGTGATAGCCACAGTGTTAATTGATTTTTAGCAACAGTCATTTACATTGGATTAATTTTTTTTCTTTTTAACTTCGAAAAGTTTAGGAATAAACCTTGTGAACGGTAAGACCACCAATAAAACCACAATGCTTGAAATTGATATTTAAAGGCTGACTTAAATTCTGCAGTAGATTTCCTGTCAAAGAATTACAGCCATTTTTTTCTAGCATACTTCTGCATGAGAAAAAAGTTGAAAAAAATTCTGTGGCTGCATCTGGAATGATTTTCTGTATAATTTTAGTAAGAGTGTATAATTTTAGTAACATGGAACTTTTTTCCTCAGTCTCACGCGATTTGAATATTCTAATTTCAATTTTTTTAGTATAGTAATAACGTATATTTTTTTCTGCTGACAAATAATGTTTCATGTAAGAAGTTTTTAACTTCCTGTTTCTGATTTTATAATTGATACTGTTTGAGAAAGGATATTTTACGTAATTATCATATTTTTGTAAAAACACTTTTTCCATTTCAATTTATGGATTACTTAAAATGGACCAGAGTGGAATTCCGTTTAAATTCACTGTTATTGCTAGTGGTTAAATAAACCTTATTTATTGCGTAATCATGAGAGTTTCTATACCACTTAATATATTTTTTTCACACCAAATAACACCGAGTTATGATACTTTAAATTTTACGAAATTTTTAAACTATTCGTCACTAAAAACACAGAGATGATTTTTTAGAGCCAGAAAATACGGAACATTCATAAAATTAAAAGTATCGTAATTTGGTCATTTTGAGTTTCAGAAGAACAGCAGTTTTATTAATGTACTTCTCAAAGCATGCGAAAAAGCCTTTTAAATAGAGTTTATAAGACCTCAAAGATAGTATAAATATTCTAAACAATGCATTTAAAAAAAAATGGCAGGGTATTTCATCAATATAATCTAAATTTCTACCTTACATTGCAGTTTTTAGAACTTAAATTGCGTATATTTTTCCAAAAGGTAAAAAAAAACTAAAGCGTAAATCTTATTTAACATCCTCTAAATATATATTTGTCGTTTTCACATTTTAAGTAATATACTTGAAACAACCTAAATGGAAATTACCTTATAATTAAATACAATTTATATTAAATTTTCCGGATAATTTATAAGTATGGACGGAAGATACACGGAAATTTATAAGTATGATTATAATGTATTACAATTATCGATCTATTTGATATGAAAAATTTTCAATGATTAGCATAAAATTTAAAAAAAGAACCGCAGTTTCAAATTTTGAAATTACGAATTTCTTAACGTTTAAATAATAAACTGTTTTTTTTTTAGGTATACATGCCATAAATTCAATAGTTTGAAGCATTTTTGTTTGGCTTAGAATAAGTATGCATAACAATTCCTAATGCATTTATTGAAAATATAACATTGGTGTAATTTTTAAATTCTTTAAGGAAACTAAAATTTTCCAAAATTTCTAAAAATTTTTATAGCAGATTCATGAAATACACCTAAAAATTTAAAGAATTTTTTGTAAACATTTGAAACATTTAAGATGTTGAGTAAATGTATATTGAAATTCTTTACCGAAAATAATATGCTGTATTTTGAAATTTGTTCACCTCGTAGCAAGAATGCCAAGTGCGAAAATGTTATCGATAAGAAATGCGCGATTTCTTTTTCATTTCCTTTTTTTATGTTTTTTTTTCTTTTTTAAACAAAAAAAAATATATTTTTTAATATTTTAACTAAATGGGCTTTTATAATTAAGCAATTGAGACAGGGAGTGTGACTGGCGTGAACTCTTAAACTTTATGTAACGCAGGTCAAAAGTATTGCATACTGTCTGATGTTTGCTCCGGAGATTTCAGGTTTATTGGTGCAGTTCAAACTGCAGGCGTTGGAAGAAAATATTCTGAATAGTATCAGCCCAAAGCCAAGCATCTAGTTGCTTTAAGTGGAAGATATTTTTATCACACGAGACTTCCGTCGGAAGACATTGTTTGATTTTCTTAGATAAATTAATGAAATTAACGAGAACGTCAAATTCACCTTTGATTTAGAGAATAATGCTGAGTTTGCTTTTCTGGATGTTTTGTTGATCAAAATTTAGTAGTTTATTCGTAAAAACCTCAAATGAAAATTGTGCCTAAAAGCTTTAAAAAATTGTAGCGTTATACCCTTTAACGCTGCAGCGCCCTGGAATTATAAAATGAATGCTTTCAAAACATTCGTTCATAGAACACATCTCAAATGCTCAGATGAATTCATCCATGAGTATCTTAACTATATTATATGCATTGCTAAAGACCATTGTTCGCCCCTTAACAATATTCACAGTGTAACTGAAAAACACCGATTAACCCACCCATGTTACCCCCACCACTCACCCAAACTACTGAAAATTTCTATACATCCCTATTGTCTTTGAAAGGTTAAAATGGTCACTCATGAAATTTAAGATACATCTTATTGCTGCCCCCCGCCCCTTGTAACCTTATCATTTCCCTTTTAGCTAATTTAAGATCCGATCCCCTTGAATTTGTGGTTCCTCAACATGAAATTCTATTTCATGAAATTCTATTCTTCCTAAATAACAATACACAAAATTTACTGTATAGGCATGTCTAAACATGAACTTTTGAGAGATTAAAAGAATATCAGTGATATTAAATTTAGCAGATTGGCAACATCTCTCGCAAGACTATATGCCAATAATAAAATCAAGAGTATAGACTTCAATAATGCAAGAATTATCTCTTGCCAAAGAACTATAATCAGGGTGAGTTTATCATGGAACAAAATGGTATCAGTTACGATAACTTTCACTATTCCTAATGTGTGGATTAATTTATTGAAACATATTTCATAACCTTCCCTTTTTTCGATTATATAAGATTATGTCATTTTTCGTCTTCATCAACAGATAGCACCAGTGGACAGTATAGAATTCCTTCATGTTTTTTTTTTCTCTCTTGTTCAATTTTGTCCCTTTGTTTTGCATTTCCTCCATTTTTGTGTGGTTCGAATTTTAGTTTTCGCCTGTTCTAATCTGGAAATCTGTTGATGAGGGCCAAATGGTTTCTCCGAGACTGTCGGGAAATTTCAAGATTTTTTTTAATGTTCTAAACGTTCTTTATATATCTATTCTACGCACTTTAAAGTTCTAATTCTCTGCTTATACCTAGTGTCTAGTTATTATCGCGTTTCAAACTTCAATTTCTCACTTCTGTACGAGCATATTTATAGCAGACATATAGGATTAAAGATAGCTTCTCATAATTTTCTTTCCTTCATATTTTTTCGTTTAATTTAATATTAGGTTCTAATTGATTTAAATAATCCTTTACACATTGATGAGAGGTTAAGAGAATTTTTTTGGCTTCTTTTGAAAACTTTCTAAGGAATAAAATATTTCAGCATTTTAAATGCCAAAAATTAAAACTAATAATTTATTTTTGCTATTATAAGAATTTTTATATTTTTAGAAAGTAGATTTTTTTAAGCACATCTTATTCAAAGTAAATGAGCAACTAAATTATATTAAATTTTTTTAATTTTTTTCATACAACTTAGAACATCTTATTCTTTATATATTTCTTATTTTTATATAAATTAAAAAGCATGGCTACGCGATTAACTATTGACTCATTCTTTTTACTTTCTTTTATAAAATTTAAACCACAGATAAATACATCAAATTTTAAAGTATTTTTGAAATGTAGTATTAATGCATAAGTTTCTGTAAACCTGTATTGTAAAAAAAAATGATAACATATACACAATTGGTGGCATGATTATGAGCTTGACGATTACAACGATTAAAAAAAGCATCAGATAAATTCATACTGTTCTAGATGAAAAATATTGTATCTATAAATTATTACAAAACAACAAAGGTGTTGCTATCCAACGAACTATTTATTCACAAATTAAAAGATTTAAAGAAACATATGACTCTATAATTAATGACTCTATATTCTCTAATAAAGAAATAACTCTCTGCGTTTCGGTTTAATCTTTAAAACCTTCGTCAGGAGAAAATTTTATATGCTACATATTAAAATCAATTCAAAAAGATAAACAATCTAACGGAAACTTCTTAAATCCCCCCCCCCCAAAAAAAACAGCTCAGTGGCGCCCTCGTTTATAAAAAACAACGAAGAAAGAAGGGTTGTAAAAAACTTGGAAATTTTTAAAGACCTTTCAAAATAGAAAGCCAGATTTCAGGAATGTGAAAGGAACCATTATCATTACAAACTTCTTGGTTCTTTAAACGAATTTCGAAAGATTCACGAATAATAGTATTCAATGGAACAACTTGCTTGGAAAAAACTTTAGCATGGTCAAAATCTATAATAAAATAAGACCATTATGGAAACTTCTTGAGAGTGCTGTAGAAGTTTCCATATGAAAGAACATGCTGTGCATTGAAACATCTACCAGACATAAAAACAGAAAGTGTTAGTTTTAAATACCTTTTTTGTCTTCATATGCCAGACATGTTTGTTTTTCTTTATTCCAAGCTTAATGGTTTATCCTTTTATGTTTGTTACCAGTTTTTAATCGACATATATGAAATTTTAGCTAGTAGATTTAACCCTTTACTTTTAGATAGGAACGCGCTGAGACTTGAAATTTCCACCGCACATAAAAACAGAAACTTTGAGTTTTTAATAGTATTTTTTTTGTTTTCATATTCCAGATATGTTTTTTTTTTCTTTTTTCCAAGCTTATTACCTTCGCGACTAACGTCTTTTACAAAATTTTTAATTATTTATCACCGGTTTTGTAAATTATTTCATAATAAGGCAACATTTAGAGTGAAAAATAACTGATGAGAATAATGAAGGATACTCAGCACCTTAAACGTCATGTATACGCGTCTCTCGTCTTCAAAGTGTTAATGTTATATTCTTCTATGTTTGTACGAATTTTTAATCGACGGACAGGCAATTCTAGTTAGTTGATTTAATCTCTTACATTTAGATGTAAACGTGCTGTGACCGACAGATATGTATTTCCTTTTTCTGTGAGTTATATTTTAAAATTATTAAAATATTACGAATTATAAAAATATATTTTTAACATTTTTAACAAAATATATAAGATGACGTAAATTGTTGCATAAAATAGTCATTTCTTATCTTGAAAGTACATTTAAAAACAAGGAAATTAATTACACTTTTCCTGTCTATGTAAGTATTAATGTACAATGAATTAACTGTCAAGATGGTGGACTACATTTTGGTCTACATTACATTTATTCTACGTGGACTGCATTAACAAAAAGTGTTATAGCATTGTAAATTTATTAAAAAATCTTCATATAAATATAGTTTAAGTTTTGTTATAATTTTCTATTTTGTAATCCTAAATTAACATTCAATAAATTAGGGAAGGGCTTAATTGTATAGGGTTTACATGAATTATGGTTGATGCGTGAATGATCTCGAAATTTACTCATAATGAAATATAAAAGTATCCAAAATACTTCAACTGAAACACTAGGCCCGAGTGAACATTTCTAAAGTCTATAATTTCTTTAGCGCTTACAACACTTAAAATTTTAGCCACATTCGGTGGAACGAAAATGAAACCGGTTTTAAGTGAAGTATTTCTCAAACTTAAATTGATAATATTCTTTATATACACAATTTATGTGCGGAAATATATTTATATTTCTTTATGTGACATTGATATGTGCCTATGAAAAGAAAATAATTCTAAAATAGTTATACAAAGCATAAAATTTTAATTATTATTAAACATCTGAAACATATCATTTCTGTATTCCTTCAAATAATGTTTCTCACTTAATTTAAACGTAATAAAAATTTTTGTACAGAAATATTAAGTGAAGTATTTCTCAAACTTAAATTGATAATATTCTTTATATACACAATTTATGTGCGGAAATACATTTATCTTTCTTTATGTGACATATATATTTGCCTATGAAAAGATAATAATTCTAAAATAGTTATACAAAGCATAAAATTTTAATTATTATTAAACATCTGAAACATATCATTTCTGTATTCCTTCAAATAATGTTTCTCACTTAATTTAAACGTGATAAAATTGGCAAACTCTAACAAAAACAGGAAAAAATTAATTTATCATAACAAAACTATAAATAAAATAAGTTTTACCTTTTAAATTTTAGGGAATACGTTATGCAAAATAAAATTAATTATCTCATATACAAAGAAAGAAAAATATTTTAATGCAAGATTAAGTATAACATTGGATTCAGGAATGTTTATGGACATAATGAGAAAATATTTTTAAGGATGGGTAGCTTACTAAGCAATTATGTCATTAAAACAATGCCTTTGTGAATGAGTAATAAATTTTTAGTGTTCTAAAGCTACTGGGCATATGTAATATGTTAAGACCCAATCAGATGTAAAGGATGTTTTAAAACCGATCTCCTGTGTAAAATTTATCACGAAATTTATCGCTTCATTACACAATAATTTTGCTAAAGTATTTCTTATTAAACATCTTTCGTAGATTCATATTTCATGTGAGAGAAAATATTTAAGTGATTTCGTCTGTGCTGGGATGCTGAAAACTAACGCAGAAGCCTATGATTATATACAATAAATAACGTGTTACAAAAAAATATATATTTATAAAATATAATATGAATCTTCTTCAAATAATAATTTCCCTTCAAGGTAAAAGTAATAAATTTTGCATTTACTACGTGACAAAAAAGTAAAAATTTAAATATTTATATTTTCATTAATAAATTCCAATGATAGATTTTTAGCCAAAAAATCAAGAAATGTACTTTTGAAAGTTCAATTGATGTTTTTTTTTATTTAAAACTAATAGAGAAATTTTAGGCAAAACCATGACAAAGGAAATATTTCCGTATGTTCATGTGTAGTTGGTGAGTTATTTGCGTATGTAAAAAACACATATTACTGGTTATATAAAACGTACATTTCTGGTTACAAATGAATATGTATAACATGTAATATGAAATTATCTAAATACTTAATTTGCTTCAATGTATATGTTATGAAAAATGCATAAATAAGACAAAAACATGGAAAAAAACTTATTTTGTTCTTAATACACAAATTCTTAAAATATTTTTATCATAAAAAAATTATTTTTGAAGGTAAAAATGATTATCTTCTTTAAAAATGAAAAAGGTTTAATTTAAGATTAAACATAATGTCCAATTCTGAACTGGATATAAACATAATGAGAAAATATTTTTCAGGTTGAATTGCTTGTTAAGCAATTACGTTCTGAAAACAATTCAGCTGTGTCTGAGTAATTTATTTTCAATGTTCTAGAGATGCTGGGCATATGTAATATGTTACGATCTAATCAGATGTTTTACAAGCAATCCAGCATGTTTTTAAACCAATATTCTGTGTATAATTTATGTCGGTACTTATTACTTCATTCAATAGAAACTACGTATATTTCTTAGTAAAGTATTTCAAAATATGTAATATAAAAGTCGAAGTGTTTTGGTGTGTGATGTATATATAATGTGCCTATAAAAAGTAATATATGAATATATATACAGGGTGTCCACTCTCAAAGATGTCCAATTTCTAAACCTTTGGCATAGACATATAGTTTCAATTACAAAAATGTATTAAATGAGGTAAAAATGCTTTATAAAAGTCGTTTTGATGAATAAAAACATTTCTTAAACAGTTACGAATTTTACGTTTTATACGGTCCCTTGTTCAGTAACTGATAATTAGTAAAAATTTTCTATTACACTAACAAGTAAGAAAGAAAGGTCTCAATCATCTAATAATAAAATTGACCGAAATATGAAACTTTGAATTCCATGACTTATACCATTTTCTGCATCTGAACACAGATGACTTGAGCCATGTTTCAAGGGATCTTTCAAAAAGTACTTAAAGCATAAGAAGGAATGAATTCGCGTACACATTTCTGCATTGCAGCCAAAGGGAGACACTTCGAGCAAATTTTAAAATAACTTTAATTTTTATTAATTAAGTTTTAGATTATATAATTCAATAGCATTTTAAAGAATGTATCATTTTGTAAAGAATTGCGATTATTGCTTTTCATCATTTGATTTAATAATACATTCTGTTTTTTTAAGTTATAATTTTAGTACAAGGTGAATATTTTTGTTTAATATGTCAAAATGAAAATAGATTTCAAATTCATATTGTAATGTTTATTTTACTCTCAACTACTATGGGTTTTTTTTTTTTTTATATCTGCCAACTATTTATATTTTTAGAAAAAAATTTAATGACCTCTATCTCACTGCAAAAAAAAAAGATGCTTCAAATTTAAAATACTCGGTCGGTTTGAATCGTAGAAGAATGGGACTCGTTTGTCCTTACGCTTTAGTGTAATAGCATATATTTACTAAATATAACTTATAGGACCGGAGGGGGGGGGGGCGGTATAGAAATTTAAATTTCATAATTTCTCAAAAAATGTTTTTATTGTATCAAATTGCTCTTAAAATACATATTTATCTACTTTAAAACATTTTTTAATTGTAAGTATGTGTCTATGCCTAACGGTTTAGCAATTAGCCGTTGTGAGTCGACACCCTGTATGTTTGTTTGCAAATAAACATGTATAATTTAAAATATAAACGCTCATTACAAAATATTTTTTTTTTTTTGCTTAATAAAATATTCATTTAAATCATGACAGTAAAAATAAATATTAAAGTTCTAACCTTATTAAAATAAAAGCTGTACGTTAAGAATTTTTTTTTCAAAAAATTAAGAAATGTTGTTTCTTAAAGTAAAATTATTAATCGCCTTTATATAGAGAAAAAGGAAACTGTGGGAGAAATCCATAAACATAAAACATATGTGTGACATAAAATATGTACACTATAGTACAATGCGATATAACTGTACGCTAGTTATATAAAACGTTCAATTTTTATTACAAATAAAGATGTTTAGTAAAATTATATGAATAATCATTAAAATATTAAACTCCGTTCAATCTAAATATAATTAAAAGCTTTTTCTGGATGAAAAAAAAACACATATACGGAATTCTAATATTCTTAAAATGAAAAATCCTAAAGTATTTTTCATTTTCAAAAAGTGAATTATATATTTCAGAAAGTAAAATGTTAAATCTTCTTTTAGAAAAACAAAATGTTTCAATTTAGGATTAGCTATCGTTGTTTTCTGGAATGTTTAAAAACACAATGATGAAATATTTTTAAGGAGGATTTGCTTTCTAAACAAGAGTGTTTTTAAAGGAAACTCCATGTGATTGAGTAATCAGTTATTAATGTTCCTGTGTACTGGGCATACGTAATATCTTGAGACACTTACGTAAAAGATTTTTTAAAACCGATCATCTGTGCAAAATGTATCACGGTACCTATCTAGGGGCACCATTTTAAAGCTTTCTTGGGTAGTAGGTAGAGTTTTATTTGAGGGGTGTAAAAAAACTCTTTATTTTGTTGTGATTTCTCAGAAACAATTGATGCATTTTTATTCTGACATATATTTTTACTTTCTTTCTATCTTTACAAGAAGTAAGTATTGGATTCATGAAAAATATCCACTTCCGGTCGAATTTTACGTTTTAGAAGGTCCTGAATACGATTTAATGGTTTTTAGAAAATGTCTGTCTGTGAGTCTCTCTTTCACTCTGTTAATCTGTCCGTGAGTCTGTCTGAAGAACTAATGCACGGAATTTCACAAAATTTTAGATTCATTTAAACCTTAATATGAAGAAGTGCTGATTAGCTTTTATGTCTATATCGACTAAAATATAATGTTGCTATGCTGCACTTTTCTTGATTTCCACAATAGCTCTATCTCAAGAACTAATGCACGGATTTTCATAAAATTTCTGATTCAGACAGTCCTTGTTATCAGTCGATGCTGATTATGTTTTGGTGTAAGTCGCTAATGAGATGGCGCTGCTATGCCACATTTTTTACGATTTTTGCAATAGCTCTGTCTCAAGATCTAATGCGCAAATTTTCTTCAAACTTCATATTCTGATATACCTTGATAAATACAGACGCTGACTATATTTTGGTGAAACTCGCCCAACAGGTGGGGCTGCTATGCTGCATTTTTTACGTTTTCTGCAATAGCTCTATCTCAAGAACTGATGCACGCATTTTCATGTAACTTCAGATTCAGTTAGACGTTCACACAAGTTGTTGCCGTTTAGGTTTTCATGTCAATCGCCCAATATGTGGCGATGCTATGCTGGATTTTTTACGAATTTGCAATATCTCTATCTCAAAAACTAATCCACGGATTTTCATCAAACTACACATTCCGTTAGACGTTAACATAAGTTATTGCCCATAAGATTTTAGTGTAAACCACCAACAGGTGGCACTGCCATGCTACATTTCGCGTGACTTGCACGATTTTAGCGATAGTGATATTTCATGAACTAATGCACGAAATTTCATGTCTTAAGAATCCTCATGATGGGCATAGATTGCCATTTAATTTCGGTACTGTGCTTGTGAATTATGAACAACTAACATGCGTAAGATAGAATTCGGTTTAAGATTATTTTTAACTGTGTAACTATACCAGGGTGGGTCATATGTGACCCACAGCCTTGAGAGATGACATTCTTGTTTTGTATGGAAGATACATACACACAATAAGATTTTATGATTAATATAATAATTTATAATTAAATAATAATACAATTTAGCTACTAGACTATTGCATAATATGAAATGTGATGAATAGATACCACCAAAGAAAATATTATTTTCTAATTTCAAAATAGATACTTTGAGATTTTGATGGCTCTTTTAAATAACATATATTCATATGATTTATAGAGTTAATTTCTGTAATATTGTTCCAACAGGTTAATAAGATATTAAAACACAATAAATTTAAATGGATATAGCCCCGAGATTTTTTTTACTAGCATTACAGAAATTTCCATTCAACCAATTCACGCAAAATGCCAGGATTTTTGCTTCTTTTTTGTTGTGCATAACGCACACACAAATTATAAACAGTTTTCACACACAGTATTCGTTTTATTGTCTTAGAATTGCTTTATCTGGGAATGTTTTCATTTGTTTGGAACTTCTGTGGTGGTCCATGGCCGGTTATATTCAGGTTCTTTTGCAATGAATTTATTTTTTACCTTTCTTTAATTTTAGAAAGGAGATTCTTCTGCTTATATTAGAGCCAGTTGAATCTTTAAAAACTACCCACACATTTATGACCGACCTCTAGATGTTGAATCGCTAGATTTTGCATAGGTCATCGATCAGAAGATATTGAACACAGCGGCTCTATTTTCCATTTAGTTCCATTTTTCGCTTCTTCCATACCACTTTAAAGGGTAATTTATTATGTATCTTTCTTAACTTCTTTTATTCTTTCCTTTATTTTGTATTTTCTTCAAACCATTTCTTCAACACACGATTTATAGAGTTTTTTATGATTTCCTCCAAAGTATTTACTTGGTTATTTCCATTCAGCTTACTGTCACTTGAACTGATTCGGACGATGAGATTGTATTGGCATTTTCACCAAAATTTGTTTCTTCTCAATCAGAACGCAATCACTATAAACGTGTGAAACTGGAATACCACTAAAAATCTTTTTCTTTTTGCTGCGCGCGGTTTAAGAGAGGCAAAATAGTCTTTTTACGTAGTTTATAAGGTATATCAGAGATAACAACAATCAACAACATTGTAGTAATAGCTTGAAATAAGAAAAAAGCTCACACATTTGCCTTACATTTACATGACAAATGTGTTATCGCGCCCGCCCCTCCTACACACACACCCATTTCCACCCCTTTTTGGGAAAAGCAAGTGCGATACATCTCCTTACATTATTCTTCTGTTATTTAAAAATATCGAGTTAAATGCCCTGTTAAATAAAAAGAAAAATAGATTATTTTGTTCGGGTCAGCGTTGACTCCGCACGGTAATTCTAGGTATACAGACGATTAGATAAAAAAAGTTTTCGTTCGATTTCAACTAAATTTGTGTTAAGCCGTTGTACTAATTATTTAAGAAAAGTCAAAAAGTTTCAAAGTTTTACTTTGAAAAACAATAATGATACGAGCAAAAAATCACGTCATGGGTCACAGATGACCTACAACCGTAATTCTAGTGTAATGTATTTATGTGGAAGTTTTCACGGTTTTCCGACTGCTAGATTTATTTTGTAAAAAAATTATTTAAAAATTTTCTCTATGGGGGGAAAATAAAGTTAAAATATGGTCTCAGTACATAAAAATACATTTCTCAATAGACAAAAACCTGTTGATTTTACAGTAAAACGCTGTCAGCCAGAGCGTCAGTAAAAAAACTGTTTATTTTTCGGAATAAATCTGCATTTATTACGAAATTTAAGATATGTTAATATCTTTTGTCCGCAAAATAAACAGTTAACAGATTTAACCCCGGATAAAATCCGTATTTATTATAAGATTTCAATTATTAAAAAAATGCAGTAAAATAAAACGGTTAGCAGGTATTTTTTTGTAAAATAAACAATTTTTTTCTTGGAAATTGGCTGACAGTTTTTGCTGTAAAATGAATAGAGGTTTTTGCATGTAGGGATGTTTAAATTTACAATGTAAAAGTACGCCACTTGAAAAGCAGCAACACTTTATGTAAATACTATTTCAACATACGAGAGCAGATTTAACCAGAAAAAGAATACTGCCACAAGAAGTAAAATTTAAACTTTATTATTGAATTTGGCGGTAAATTATAGATAGAAGCAAAAGAAGGACATTTTGCGCAATAAATTCATTTAAAACATTCCGTTTCTAATATTCTGTACCAATTTTAACGATCAATCTCATCCTGTAGTGGGATATTTGCAGCTTGTGGCAAAAATATAAGTTATTCTTTTTTATTCTGCTCCTTTGATCTAAATAATATTTATACCAAGTATTGTTGTATTTGACTCTGTTTTTTTATGTGGAGGTCTAAATGCTTCTATTTTATTTCTTTTATTTCTGATTGGGTCACAATTCAACAAAACTTAATTTAGTTGTGTTTAGTCTTGCGAGTTTTTTTTTTTCTTTTCAGTAGAGTTCTAAAAGCCTCGATTTTATTCATGGACAATTTTTTTTCCAAAACAGACAATTCTCTAAACACATGTGATAATTTCATAAATTTATTAAGGGATGCTGCACAAACAATAAGATACATAAATCAAACAAATCACTGAAATCATTTTTTTTTCTCTGATGCATTTAAGTTTAAATAAGCGTTATTCTGTTTCTATATTTCTTTATGGTTATAAGGAACTGTCACTGTCTTGAAATCTATTTTCCATATGTCTCTTTCAGGTCTCTAGATATTCTATTTAGCATTGAAAATATGGATTCAAAATCAAGTAAAAGAAAATAGTCTGCACACGCAATATTTAAAGTTAAAGAGTATTTTTCTCACATGGGAAATACGAAAAGAATGTGTTTCCAAAGCTCAAAGACTGTTATAAGCAGGCATTTTCTGTTATATAAAATCATTTTAGAAATGCATTTTTCGAATAAGGAAGAATAATTATAATGGATATAGATATTATATATATTATTATCATACATGTTTCAAGTAACATTGTTAAATACTATTATTACGTAAGAACCATGGGATTTTTTCTTGTTTTGCGAACATAAATGTACCCAGCAGCGTACAGAAACACTATCGATTTTCAACTAACAACTACTGATATAAGCAATATTACCGAATTTGATATGTGATTTTTTTATTGTAATAAATGTTTCTATAACCTGTCATTCAGAACTTTTAAACTAATTTTGTCATAGATTAATTAACAAATGCTCCTTCAACTGGCCTTTTTTACGCAAAAAAATTCTTTAAAATATTTTTATATATAAAAAAAGAAGTGGTAAACGTTTTTGTTGAACCGCCTGCCGTTGTAAAAATAATTTTTTTCTTCCGAATGCGAAAATATTTTATAAAAAAAAACAATGTACAATCTGTAGATTATTATCAAACATATAATCATGGTAATGTAATATATATATATATATATATATATATATATATATATATTTCTTGTTACATTAACAAACGGAAAATTACCATTCTGGCAGTACGAAATAACAGGGAAATACCAATGTAATAACGGAAACTTACCACTTGATGAAATGGGGTTGGGTTGGGTTGGGTTGATTGTTGACGGCCAATTATCTACACGAGGGATATAGGCCCTAGGGGGAGTGCCTTCCGTGGAGGTCTTTCTAAGGGAACCTAATCCGTATTAACGCATGGAAATCCACGGTTCGAAGAAAACCACGAAAACTCCGAACGATTAGGCCGACGGGCGCGATTGGGTTCGAACCCAGCACCTCCCGTCTACCAGCTTCGAGAGCAGAACCTCTCAGCCACTGGTGGGGCTCTTGATGAAATGGAGTTTTCCCCTTTTTTATCTCCCGAAACGGAAAATTTACTAACGGAACGGAAAAAGTCCGGCAACTTTAATGTTGGCGTTCTGGAAGATATTCGTGGTGGATGAGAGTTTTTGTGTAAAATCAACAGTTTTTTTTTTTTTTTTTTTTTTTTTAGTCTCCGTTGTCTATTGTTTTTGTCATTAAAATTCAATAAATGTAATGATTTTTTTTTCTTATTGTAATACTAAATATTAACCATTAAATTAAAAATTTAAATATTCAATTTGTTTTAATATCCTTTCAACTTTACACAGCACAACTATTGTTTATATTTTATTTTCTCTGTAAAATAGCTTATTTTATATATCTGATATTCCATCGTATAATGTCCACTATTCACCTTTAAAAATGTGCAGCAAACTGCCAACTATTCGATCATTTTTGCCAATAATAGTTACTTGATCATTTTCTAAAGGTGTAACGACTATATTATTGACCATATTAGTGTTCCGATGAATTTAAATTACGCTCAAGTAACAGTTGTCAACAAAAACGGTGTAATTACTGGGCAGTTTGGTACAAATTTTAAACAGTGTGGAGACAAAAAATCCATCAAAACATACAGCTGTGTAAGTCCATGTTAAGTATAAAAATGGAAGATTTAAAATTGAAAAAACAAATAATAATTTATTAGAAATTAAAAATAAAGTAATCGCACAAAATGACATTCCATGAATTATTTTAAATCTAATTAAAACAGAACAAATGACTAACATAAAGATTAAATTTTATGCGATAATAACATAATTTAAATAATTTAAGCTGTACAATTTCATGTATTTATACTTATATCTTTAATTTATATATTATTCTTTTATTATGATTTACAATGAATAATATTTATATTTGTATTACTTCAGCATATTGTCAACATGAAATGAGCGTTGAAACTAATGACCCATACACTGATTTAATTAAAATGATTAATTTTTAAAACGTGCTAAATAACTGAAGACCTTTAGACAGAAGGGAAATGAATTTGTACACGACTGTCGAATATTATTCGAAGTCCTGATAGAACAACAGAAGCATATTCTGGAAACTTCCAAAATATGTGTATAAGAATGAAAAATGAACGAACAAATGAACATAAATTATTTGACAGCTGCTTACACTTTTTTTGCTACACTGTAAAAAAAAAAAATCTGTAATCCTACAAAACTAGTTTTTGTAAAACTACAGAAATCTGCATGTTTACTAGAATTTTATCTGTAACCGGGTATAATATTTACTACTCGCATAGTAGAAATACATGAAATATCTTAGTCTCCCATGTCAGCCAATGAGAAAGGACTTCAATGATGACGTAATGACTATTCACGCAGCCACAGAGGTGTTCAAGGTATCCATCTTGATTATGATTTCAAATTAGGATGTAAGTAAATATTTCATCTTTATGAGTTAAATTTTCTTATATTTCCATTCTCCTTGATTTCTAATAAGTAAAAATGAACTACACAGTAAGACCGTTTGATTTCGAATTATAATGTAACATGATTTTAGCAGGTATTAATGCGTAATCATCCTATTATTTTATTGTTAAATATTTATCATTCAGTCAAATGACTATTCTTTACATCAGTGTTTATTACATGCGTGCAATTTCTAATGTTTTATGTAATAAATTATTGCAATATGGTTAGCAGATTAAATATTTTATTTTTAATTAGTGATGCAATGAACAGTACACCCCCCCCCCCTTTGACTGATAATGAAGACTAAATATTCCACTATTCTTCTGCAGAATACTTAAAATGTATACCAAAATTATCTTTCTTAATATTAGAGTCGTGCCATGTAATCGGTATTTATTGTACAAGATTCCGGCATCGGGTCGGGTTTACTTTACTTTTTTGGTTCGGATCGGGTCGATTTGGGTTTTGAATCTTGTGTGTCAGGTTCGGGTTGACTGATTTTTCAAAAGGATGTCCAAAATATTTTTTTTCAGGTTAAAAATCTAGGTATAAGGCAGATGTGCCAGTAATGGACAAAATTCAAAGTTTTTTTGTTTATAAAAAAAAAATTATACAATAAAAATTTTACTTTAAAAATTTTCTTCATAACCCCCCCCCCCCCCACGCTTACATGTTTTATAATCTGTTTTATTGTTGATACTCTTAATCAAACCAATTAGGAAACAAAAAGTGATCCTTCGAAGTTCCAATATTTTTCATTTATGTTGGCAAACATGCAAAGAGCTGGTTTAACTTAATAAATTTTATATATTCTTTTACTTTCCTGCAAAATTTCCTGCAAAATTTGTTTTTGTTTTGGTAGTAATAAAAATTTTTGAATATGATCATTCTAGACATTTCATCAATCGCACACTAGATGAAGCAATGGTAGCCCAATCTCCAGTTGAAAAAAGTTGCATAAGATTTCAATTGTATAAAGTAAAAGATTATTTCATGATCAGAAGTGATTTTGCTTCATATACTTTTTATGCTTTCTGAATATTAATGACTTGTTTATGCATAGATGTAATAGTTTCCCTATTTATGGAACATTATACTGTATATTATCCATAATATAAACTAAACCTTCAAGCATGGGTCTAAGCATGGATTAAACTAAGCATGGGACAAATTTTGAAACTTGCAATTTCTTTAATTATAAAATTGTTTCTGAAAATTATGTTTCTATATTGTTCAAGGACATTAGAAAGTGTTTCATTTTGTATTCTATAAACTGAAATATTGTTTTTGTGTCAAACAAAGTTCATTTTCTTATTTTTGTAAAAGGTGTCCCATTCCTCCATACTCTCTCCTATGCTTCTAACTCTGAATATTGGGCACTTCTCTATCTATACTCACGTATCATGGGTATGTGTTTTAAAACTATCAGAAATATTATACATGTGTCTGCGTGTATATGAAAAATGAAATGTTGGTAAAATTTTTCTATTCCTAGAGAAGAATAAATGGTTCTTAACTGTGCCTTAAATAAAAAGAATTTATCACATTTCTTATATATATATTTTTTTCTTAACCTTTAACTGATGTTACCGGCCTCTCAGACCGCAGCTTTTTTTAATTTTTATAGTTTTGCAATTTTTTATATACTTGCAATTTTCAGTTTAACTACAAACACTACCGAAATTTTGTTCCGTTGTGAACTTTAGTACTATCACCAGACACTTTTGAATAGGTGAATTTTAATTATAACAGTCATGTACAAAAAGTTCAGTACAAAAACACCATCCTATGAGTTAATCATGCCTTTTTTTCATCTTTCGATAAAGCGGTCTCACAGACAACTTCACACTAATTGACTTCACACTATTTGTGACAATTTCTGTGACATCAGTTAAAAGTTAAGGGGTAAATTTAATAATAACTCATTCATATTGAAATGAGATCTGAAAAATTGTTCTGCTCAAACTTTTTGTGAAAATCTTAGACTTGGAAAAAACCTAAATATAAACAACTGCATTTTAATTTTACGTCAGTTTCTGAGCGATAAAATGCCGAGTTTTTACTTTCTCATGCAAAGAGAGATATAGGGTAGGTAGTGGTAAAGATATGAGCGGGGCAAAAATACGCACCGGCTGATTTCATATAAAGCAACATTTCGGCTCTCATGACCAATAGGTGGCAGTTTTGTTTCAAGTGTACTAGTCATTTGTTTAAACCTTTGATAAAAGTAGCAATTTGTGCTAAGAAAATGAGGTAAGTTTAAATTTTCGAATTTTTATCTAATATTTTTAAAATTTCACTTTATTCTTCAGATGATAGTACCTGGAATTTTTACAAATCCAAAATTTTAGTGGAGATCGAAATATTTTTAGCTTCTAAATGCCGTAGTTTACCTCGATCACATTTGTTTATACTTATGGGTAGCCGGTTAAGCAAAATACTGCAGAATAGGGTAAAAGTACGCATCCTTCTTGGAACAAAGATACGCACATGTTTAAGATATGGGACTTTGCCCTATCGTTTTAGACATGCAAAGCTTTTCACAATTTCTAAATTTATATTATATAAAATATAATAGCTACATAACTAATATAAGTTAGTAAACTACATTTTCCTTTTTCTAGTTAAGTTTTTTTTTTAAATATAGAACGTAGGTATCCACCTACCTACTTTTAAAAATAAATATTGTTTCATGAATCGCTTTTGTTTTAAACCTTAATCCCTAACTCCTGTTAACGGTCTCGCCGACCGCTGCAATATTCAGTTTTCACAGTTTAACTTGTAATTTTCAATTTAAGTAGTTATGTTAGTTTAATTTTGATTCGTTTGGTAAATTAGAAGTATAGCTGAAGACTTCTGAATGCGGGAAATTTTACTATAATAGCCCTTTGCAAAAAGTTTAGCGCAGAAACCGCCTCTTATGAGTCAGTCAACCATTTTATTCAATCAACGATTAAGCGGTCTCGGAGACCGCTTACAGTATTTATGAAACGATTTTTGTCACAACAGTTGGAGGTTAACTGCTATTTGCGATCTCGCAGACCGCTGGTTTTTTCATGGTCTAGTTTAGAATTTTCAGTTTAAATATTATCAAAATTTACTAATGCTTTTACATTACTCATTCATTTTAGTGAAAATAGGGGCAAAATCCGGCCGTAATGGGGCAAAAATGCGCACTGCGAATCTTTTGCCTCATCACTGCGTACTTTTAGCCCAACCAATAGGGCAAAGATACGCAGAGCAATGTTTGTTTTTTTTTAATTACAATTTCTCAGGGAATTATAATTTGACAGAATGTCGTTTGATAGTAGTCGTTTGATAGTGGAACGTGCCTAAGGTTTTAATACAACATTTTAATCAGTCGTCACATAAGTTTAGATCAATGTGCTCGTTAAAAATCAAAATTAATAAGTGTAACTTTAGCCCCCACCTATCCTACATCACTTAGGTGTGTCATGTGACGGCTGTAGTCACATACCACACACAGCTGTACTCTGTAGTCGGCTAATTTTCAATATATCAAGATTCATACGGTCTATAAAAGTACTTGCATTTTTCAAAAGGATTTTTTTTGTGCTTGAAAGCGATTATTTTCATACAAAATTTTTTAAAAGCCCTTTAAAGTGCTTTACTGTCATATTATTTCTTAATCGGGGGATTTCTGATTTAAAAAATAAAGATAAAACCGCCATTGCTAACCTTTCTTCTGAAATTTCACCTCCCCTTTTTACTCCCCTCTCCACAATACCAAAGTTCAAACTGTTTAAAACTTTTTTTATTCTTTAACTGATGTTATCGGTCTCACAGACGAATGCTGTATTCAATTTTCATAGTTTAACTTGCAAATTTCAGCTTATTACAAACACTACAGAAATTTTGTTTCGTTTGAAACTTTAGTACTAACACCAGAGACTTTTGAATAGGTGAATTTTAATTATAACACTCCTGTGCAAAACGTTTAGTACAAAAACATCCTATGAGTTTATCGCGGCTTTTATTCATCTTTCGTTGGAGTGGTCTCGCAGACCGCTTCACACTAGTTATGTGACAATTTCTTTGACATCAGTTAAAGGTTAAAAAAAAATTGCTCTACTGTATTTGTTACTTTAAGTGAAAAAAAAAAATCGGTCCTAAATTTCATTAACTATTCATTCCATTATATCCATTTCATTAAAATTTTATCTGTATTTCACCTTCAAAATTTCATTTCCCCGTTTACTTCATTCCACAGTAATAATACTTAAAGTTTCAAAACTCTTTAAAATTGCTTAAATTAAAAATCTGTTCTGTGTCATTTTATTGTCACAATAAATAATCAAGATTTTTCTTCCCACTCGAAATTAGCATCCCCCCCCCAAAAAAAAACAACAACAAAAAACAACAAAAAAAACTTAGTCTTTAAAACTCTTTATAGACCAGTGGTAGGGGAGGAAAAAAGGGCCGCATTCGGAATTAATTAGGGAAAAACTGGAAAATGTTATGATCCCTTTACTTTAAGTCTAGAATGAATGTACTAAGTTTTCCCCCTCTTACTAGGTGAGTGGTTGAAGATATGTACAGATTTATAGTCAAAAAACACATTTTTATTAATTACCATAACAATATCTAAAAAAAACCAACTCTATCAAAAACATTGTCAATACAGATGTTGTAGTGGTTAAAATTCTGATTGAAATGTGTACTTAATATTTTTGTTGAATTTTTAAAATTATAATCCAAAGTTTTGCCTAATTCGTTAATCAAGTGATTGAAGCCAGAACAGACGAGGTTATCAGTTCACCCTGTTTCTAATTTATATATATTTTTTAATTTATTGAGGATTTTGTAATTATTTTAGGCTTTATTTTGGATATTTTTAGAGTTATGGCTTAAACTCTTGATTACGGATTATAGCCCAGTGATAGGAAATGAAAAAAAAAAAAGGCCGAATTCGGACTTAAATACGGGAAAGCTGGGAATTGTTTTAATCCCTTCCACATAGGTCAGAAATAAACGTACTAAGTTTCCCCGCCCTACTAGGTGCGGCTTTGCCGCTACGAACAAATAGATAACTTAAAAAGTGCATTATTTCATGATTTTTAGCATATTTCAAAAATGATTTGTGAATGATGGGAAATATTGTTTATGATCTCTGATATTGAATTTGAATTATGCGTCGTATTTAATTTGACATATATAGTGAATAACAGTGCGTATGCATCACATTTAAGGAGGTCGAAAATAGTGGGGAAGAGCGAGGGAACAAATGAGTGTGCAGGATTCTTGTCGCTAGAGGAATTATAGGTCAACCAATAGCACAATTTTAAACTTCAATATTTTACGAAAAGGACTAAGATGGTTTTAATAAAAATTATTTTCGACTAGTATACGAGCATCTTAAGTTAAATTCATAAAATTTTAAAACCTTCGGAATATTGAAAAAAAGTATTATTAGTTAGCTTAAAAAGTTAGCTTTACTTGTGTTTAAAACTAAGGTTTAAGGTTGACGATATCAGTTGAGAAATGGCATGTAAAACGGCTATCAATTATGTACCACTTTCTCGATAACTCCTAAATTATAATCCTCAAAATATACAAAATAATGCTTTAACATATTTACAGAAACATCGCGAGGGCCTCAACAACGTAACGAAAATACATGTATGGAATAAACGGAGGCAGGGCGGATTGATAACTCTGTCTCTCTCTTGATTAGCGGTTAAGGCAAAATTTAGAAATAGAATTGCGACCTTAATGTTCAGCAAAAATATTAATATGGGTACTCATTTTATTCAGAATTTCAAATTCTACAAGATTTGTATTGACAGTGTTTTTGAAAGCATTAATTGTTCTGAGATATTGTTAAGATAATTTAAAAGAAGTTTTTCGACTATAAATATGTACATATTTTCTAATGTTCACCTAGTGCGTGGGATAAAACTTGGTACTTTCATTTTAGACCTAAACGGAAGGTATTAAAACAATTTCCAGTTTCCCACCCACATAATTGTGAGTTTCATCCCCCGATCACGGGTCTTTGAAATAGAATTGTGACGATGTTCAACAAAAATATTAAATGTAGTTCTCATTTTACTCGGAATTTTAAGCTGACGACAAGCTGAACACGGAAATTGCAAAACCTAAATTTCATTCCAGATTTCAAAGTGCTGCCATTTGCAAAATGACATCAGCGTTACGCACAGATATATTTGTTTTTTTATAATATTGATATAGATTTTATTTTCATATCAAAATCTTGGTGTTTTTTTTTCTTTTCAAACTAATTTTTTTCACCCGTAAATCCATTTACATCTGAGTCAAATCAATACTCGATCATTTCAAAGCTACTGTATAGCATTAAGTGTGTATTTTTAAATAATATATACGTAATATGAGCCGTACAGTAAAATGCGCAGAAAAACAGAAAAGTGACTTCAGACAATGAATTTTTTTTAAAGATTAATTTTCTATTTTTTTTAAAAATGTATAGAAGTATTTCAAAGAGAACTGAAAGTATATGCTTTTTGGTATTGTTATGATTATTTGGTATTAATATTCTGCATAATTTGATTTTTGGAGTCTTATGTGTAATTTTGAAATATGTCTGGAAAGGGAAGTGGGGGAGGGACAATTTTCTTCCAGTATTTTAAATTCTTAAAGTTTTTCGTTATCATCCAGACTCTTTGAAATTTTTAGATGTTAAAAACATAATGCTTTCGTAGCCCGAGTGAAAAAATATTAATATTTTGTGGGAAAAAGGCTGGTAAGATTTTTACCACGATGTAACTCAGGTTTTTTGCTTATTTTGTCGAAGTTTTTGCACATTTTATTTAGTAAAAAATATTTATATTTGTCCGAATGTTAAGAAATTTTCGTAGGTAAATATAAATCTGGCCTGTTGATTTGCTCTAAAAAGATTGTGTTAAAATACGGACGTTTAGTTACTTTTATGGTAGAAAAAATATAGTCTTTGTGAGGCACGAAGTGACCTACGCTCACCAATATTTTTGAGAGTTAAACCTCATGTTTTTAAAAATCAATTGCATCATCAATTAGAAGATTTTAACTTTTAGAGCATATATATATATGCCAATACTTGTAAAATATCATCCTGGAATAAATTGCTACAAGCTTTCGGAAAACTTTTTTGATCTTTTTTTCAAAACTTTAACTCCTAGGTGGGGAGAATATCGTAAATTTAATATCGGAATATATCAACGTGTTAATATTGGTGATATATCGCGATAACTACCATAAAGTGTATGCGAATAGAAAAATTGCTTATTTTAAAAGATAAATGGCATGTTACCAAAAATTTTGGCAGAAACAGATGTAGAAAGGAGTTAATAAATGTTTCATGCTATTTTCTTCTACAGCATCCTTTAAATATATATATATAGGGAAGATGTGGCAAAATCGGTTACCATAAATGTTTGTTAGTCTCAAATGCTGTGAAATGGGAAAACAAACTTTGAACACTGTTTTTAATGTAAAATGAATCATTGGCTATAATAAAACATTCTTTTCAAACAAAAAAAATATATATAATTGTTTATATAAAAAAAATAGCTTTTTTCAAACGTATGCAAAAATCCGGTTTTACCTCGCTGGTTGGGTAAAACTGGGTATTCATTTAAAACTACTGGAAAAAACTCATTTTGGTTAAAAAGATCTTGCTTAATATAGTAAAAAATACATTTTAATTATTTTTAACAAAACGAAATTGCACATGTGTTCTTCCATGTGTAAAAAAATAAATCGTTGGCAAATTTTCTACGTTGTATAGGCCTGTTTACTTTACACCGTACGTTTTCGAGTTCTTTTAGCTTCAAAAATCACAGATGAATTTGTCATCATATTCTTCTGTATTACTACATGCTTCGTGTGCCTAATCGTGGCATTTCAAACATCGTATTTGGATTTAGAATTTGAGTAAAGTTCATAGCAAAACATACAGGTTTCATTATCCTCTTCTTCTGAAGATGTGTCCGCAATCTTTTTTGGTTTCTTTTTTTCTTTTAAAGAAACTTCTTTTTTCGTCTTTCAGTTTGTTTGGCTTATTTCTCCTTAATATCTCCTTCGATCTGTAATTTATAGGGAGAAGAAATCAAAATAAGTTTTTCCCTTTCTTTTCTCAATTCGAAAGCCTTCCTTAGAAGGGGATAATAACATTTCAGGCGAAATTGAAAATTCAGATTGCTGGTCTACATAGTCTGAAGATGTCGAATGGATAATTTTAATAATGTATTCTGTTGATGTAACATTTTGAATGAGTGATGACGTCTGTGATTGTGATGTTAACTGCTGCATCTGGAAGCAGCTTGACGTGAAAGCCGCTGGATGTTGTCAACTCGTTTATGTTCGGAAGGTTGAGCTCCATTATCCTGTGATGTTTCAGAAATATTTATTTCTGTAGCTATGCAAACATGTGGCTGCATAGACCTAGGTGCGTTATCATGACTTTCATGGGTTTCACTGTCACTTCCGAAGGAGCAAAAAGATGGTCTGGAAAAAAACATTGTTGTAGGGGAAAATCCCTGTTTTCTCGAACCTTCTGATTGCAGTATTTACAATTGCTGCTCTCGAAAATGCAGTTTTAAATAATTTTCCAATTTGGTAAATTGTTACAGATCGCGCAGAGTTGAAAAATAACCACTTCTTCACCTCTTGTTCTTAGTATGTGCTTAGAGATGCATGAATGACACATCAAGGTGTTGAAACCGATGCGTTGCGTAAGGAAAGAATCATATATAAATACATTGCTTTCTCTTACTAGATTAACTGGATTCTTTTATATGAATTGAACACCTATTAAGGATTTAAAGAACGGGCTTTTCAGGACAAGGATTGGAAAAAATCTGGACATTTTTTAACCAAATAAAATGAAGACCTCTTTCGTAATCCATCCTATTATATACAGAAAATGAGTCTGGGAATCTTTCATTCATGAAGAGGGTTTTTTTTTTTGCCTGTTTAATATTTAATAAAAAAAATACTGTTATAGATTATATAGCCTAGTTATATAGGATTGGGATTTTATGGATTATTTGTCAATTTGGGCAGATTATTCTATTTATAGAAACAAGTCACGAAATATATTTGCATTTTAAGTGGACCCATAACGCAAGTTTTTACACCTCAGATTAGAAAGTTATTTATTAAAATGTAATAAGCATAATGTAAAATTATGCCTTAATTAGTACCATTATTTTGTTTATTAATAATTGCAAACTATTTAATTTCATAAATGTAAGTTAAAAATTAGACCCTTTTAATATAAAACAAAATCAAAATTAAAGTTTTTTTCATTATAACTAGATAGATTTAGAATTCTATTATAACTTAACAGCATTAAGAATGCAATTTAAAATTCCATGCTAATTTATTAAGTATACTAAAAATATATTCTATGAGTGTCGGACAAAACCGGGTATACCCAGTTTTGACCCACTCTTAAGTACCCGTTTTTACTCCAACATAACAGAGTTTAAACATAGCGTCACTACTCTTAATCCTATAAGCAAAAGATCAGTAAAAATTTTAAAATATTATCAGGAAAGGAAAGAATTAGATATAGTACTCAGGAATATTTAATATGCTGAAAAGAAGTGGTTATACGCGTAAAATCTAAAATCAAATAAAACAATTTTTTAAGAGTAATTGAAACTAATTCCTTCACACTAAAAAAAAAAACCGCAAGTAACGTTTCAATCAGCTATAAATGCCCTAAATGTTACCGACAAGTAATTTCTCGTGTTGGCTGATAGACAAAAGTACAACTGAAGGAGGGATCTGCGCTACCCGGTTTAACCCACCTACCCTGTTTTTCACAACTCGCCCATATGTATATATATATACACACATACAAAATAAAAATATTTTTTTTAAACAAGAACGTAAAATAATCAAGCTTCAACGACAGATTATAATTTTCCTACACATTCAGAATTATGTACCAAAAAAAAAAAAAAAAATCAACGTTTAATAAATTTTAATATGATGGCTAAGTAAGCAAATTACAAAACACGTAACACATTTGAAAATTAAAGTTCAGCAATTATTATCAGTCATCGGAAAAATATCCGAATTCCTTTGTGCAACGCTATATATGATCTATACATTTGAATATATACCAAATAGTATGCTAAACATTAGTTCATTTAAGAAACGCATTTTCACAGTTGAAAATTCCCCTTCAACATATTTCGTCAATAAACGGAAATATATACATCTTTTTGCAGCCCTGTATATGATTTACAGATTTTATACATACGAAGTAAATAAATTAGTTAAATAAAAAAAAAAATCTCTTACCACAACAAATAACGAACTTCCAGCAATTATTGTTTATTTATACTGTACTATAAGCGAATCCTTTTGTTTCCCCCCCATAAATAAGCGATTAATGCTATGCTCATCATGTTCTATAGTAAGCATCTTTTTGTACATTTCAGTGATGTGTATGAATTTCTATATGCTTGAAATAGTGTAATATCATTCCAATATACTACAAATGATCTTTCCCTACCTACCATTGAAATAAACCATAAAAAATCACAAATTTTCCAAAAAAAATAAGTTGATTAAAATCATGATTTAATCGTTGATTAAAATCGTTAACACTCAGTTGCAGCCTAATGACAATCATTAGTTTTTGTTAATCACGATTGATTGGCGAATTTTTTCCCTCAACCAACTGACGCTTTTTGCAATATTTTTTCTACATTTAAGAATTTCACAATATTTTCCTTTTACCTAACAAATGGAGAATTTTGCAGCTTTTTCTTACAAACTTTCTTTGCAGTTATCCAAAATTTTTAGCCTAATAAAATATAAAATTATAACTAAAAATTAAATAAACAGCATATAAAGAAAAACTATAAAATTATTTAGATATTTTAATTCCAATATTTCAATTGAGTGAGGTTTAATGCAGCTTTATTTATTTTTTAAAATAAATAAAATTGTGTGATTTGTGTTTGGTTGCCGTTTTCTCCGAGACGGGAAAATTTAAGTTTACCTATGACCCTGTGAGGAAAAGGGGGGTGGGGGGTGGTTACTGTTAGTGCTGACCACTAAAATTTTCAAATTAGTGGTCCAAATTAATTTTTGGTGTTCTCGGACAAGCGGACCACCAATGATTTCGAACACTGATTGTTTTTTAAAAGCTGAAGATATCCTCGTAAAAGAGATTTGAATTGATATACTGTTTAATTTTTTGATTAATTCCCCTGTGTGAAATTTGATTATTGTTATGTTTGCACAAGAAATATTTTATGTCTTAAAATAATTACTCTTTCATTTAAAACAGGTGGAGAATTTAACCTGATGCTTGTATCTATTCCATTTTACCAGACTTGAAATCCTGATTTAGAACTTACTAAGCTTCAAGAATTCTTTATATTTGATGACCTGAATGGTCAGAGAGGGTGCAGCACCCTCTTAAAACTGTCTGAGAGAAACTCTGTGTAAAATGATATTATATTACAGTAAATATTAGTCTGACATACTACACATATAATTTAATAATTATATAATTTGTATTTTCAATAAATGGAGCGGCATACCGCAAACCAACTTAAATGTGTTGCTATTTAATAGTGTCTGTAACCATTTCTTTTTCAGCTATTGCAAGGCTGCTGGTGGTGAATATTTTTCTTTTTTAAGAGTTTAGTTAAAAAATAAATAAATCGTCGTCATAGATTATCATTTAGGAATACTGAAAAAATACTTATATATGTAAGAATAATTAGTCGCTTGGTGGCGACACTGCTGTTATTAAATTAACCCTTCAAAGTAAGTATTTAATATACAGTAGAAATACATTGTGTATTTAAAAAAAAGCTTTAAAGTTTAAAGTAATACTTTTGTATTAGCTGATATTAGAGGTTAAATGGATTCTGCTACTTATAGCTGCCTTCTTAATTAAAACAATAATAAAAACAGGGTATGTATTTAAATCTAAAGAATTTTTTTTTTTTTTTTTTTTACATTTTCTTTGTGAATAAGCAAACACTAAATGGACTATAAGTGTAACTGAGTGCGAAGAAATATTCCAAAATGTAAAAGGACAGAATGGTAATATTTGTGGGGGAAAAAAATGTAATTATTTTGTGAAATTAGATGAAAATGGTTTACATTTGTTTTTTAAATATATTTCAAAGACAATAGAATCAATAATTAAAACTTAAATATTTTTCGGTTTAATGAAAATAAAAAAAATCTTTCCTACTGCAAGATAATCTCGCATAATCTGAAATTTTGTTTATTATTACACCATAAAATGATAAATTGAAAACCAAAGTGAGGGGAAAAAAGAAAGCTACAATCCGGTGTAACCATTCCCCATAAAGATGAGAGAAAATACTGAATCGTGATTCAAACTTTTAGCAAAAATTTGGAATAGAGAAAACCTTGAATTATGATTTAACCTTTCACCAGAAAATTGGATTTATAAACAATCCTGATTCGTGGTCCAATAAAAAACCTGTTTTAGATACAATACTAAAAAATCATTGGTAATTTTTTCTGACGGTACTTTAATAAAGTTACCAACAATTTTTTGCTAAAATATATGTAAAGTTTTGGGTGCAATACTAAAAAAAATCATAGTAATTGTACTATGAAATCCTTCGCAAATTTACAAAAAAATTCTTAATCAATGTACTAAAAATTCCTTTGTAAGTGTACTAAAATATCATTAGAAAATTCCCAAAATATTCTTTAGGAAACTACCTAAAAAAAGTTACTACCTTGACTAAATAATCCTAAGTAAATTTACGAAAAATTCTTTAGTAAACTCCCTAAAAAATCGTTAGTAAGTTTACTGAACAACATTTAGTAAACTTACAAGGAATTCTTTCGAAAACTCTTTAAACAATCCTTAGTACGTTTACTAAACTATCTTTGGAAAAATTACCACGAATTCTTTAGTAAACTCCCTAAAAAATCGCTAGTAAGTTTACTACGAAATATTTAGTAAATTTACAAAAGCTAATTAGAGAAACTCCGTTAGTAAATTTACAGCACAATATTTAGTAAATTTACAAAAAAAATTTTAGAAAACTCCCTAAAAATGGATAGTACGTTTACAACGTATTCACTGATAAATTTACTAAAACTTATTTAGTAAACTTCCTAAACAAGCATTAGTAACTTCACTAAACAATATTTAGTAAATTTACAAGAGTTTTTTTGGGAAACTCCCTAAAAAATCACTAGTACGTTTACTAAGCAATATTTAGTAACACTTACTGAAGAAACTTTTGTAATTTTACCTGATTATTTTTTGTTGTGGTTAGATAAAAAGTTCTAGGCATCCCAGTTTCCTACAAAATTCTTAGTAACCTTACAAATTTTTTTTTTACAGTGTACAAAAGACGATCTGTCGCTAGCCAGCTAGAGACGCTACAACTGCAATACTTTGCGTTAATATAATTTTCAATAGAATAAACATTTTTTAGCATTAATAAGATATTTGGTCATTCAAGGAAGCATAGACCATTTAACTATAGCCTATGACGCTCGCAGAGAGAAGACAAACATTTCGGTACCTTTTTGTATTATAATCAATCCACACATTCCTATTTCATTAGTGAATAGCACTTATGATATTAAAGCACATAAGTTAACAACTGAATTCCACTTTTTAACACTTTCCAACAAAGTTGAAAAGTGTTTATGACTTCGGTTTGTCTGTCCGTCTGTCCGCGCTCTAACTCCCGTAGATATACTCGGATTGTCCTGAAATTTTTGGTGGTTATTAACGTTTACCATAGAACGTTCCCTATTTCAAATGAAGTTTGTAGCATTTTTAGTTGATTTACAGCGACAGTCAAAAGTTTTCCGTTACATTAGGGCCTATGGGAAAAAATCGTTTAAAAGGATTTTAAATTATGTTACACGCATCCAAACATACCAAAATTGATATGCATTTATGGAGTGCACTAAAACATGCATTCTGTATAATATGGTGTGCAAAGAATAGTTATTATTCTTTTACAGGGCCACACAAAAGAATTACGTTACATAATGATATTGGGAGGGGAGGGGAATTGTTTGCGGCGTATTTGAATTATGTGAAACTATTTCACATATAATGCAATTGATATACAAAGCTGAGGTTTACTGTAAGTTATTTCATGTATATTACGAAGTGCATACAATTTACATGGACACACAAAAGGTTTTAGATAGTACATTGTATCAGGAGTACTGTACATTAGCGGTGATAGCTGGAAATGCATTTTTAATTATGATATGCGCATTTATGTTCCACTATATTTATGCATACTATATGGTGTGCATAAATTCTACAATTCATATACAGGGCTAAACAAAATAATTTGTAAGGGTTACTGGGTATTAGCGCAAATTGGTTAAAGGTGGTTTTTAAATGAGTTATGTATTTTTACGTTGAACTGGATTTAGTTGATTAAAAAAAGTTTGTAGAGTATAGATAAAAGGATATAAAGGATCACGCAAAGAATTGGATACCTATCGTCAATGGATGATAATTTCTGGAAATGTGGCTTCAGTAATTTTCAGAATGTTTTAGTCTGAATTAAATTTCAGCTAAATAGTGGCGTGTAATAAAGGGACTAGCTAAATTACAGGGCTGTACAAAAGTATTCAAGTATTTTTTTCAATTAATTGTATATAATATTTCAATTAATTGCTGAAAGAGAAATTTCAATCTGTTGTACGTTTTCTTGCAAAACTAAATTTTCTCATTATATGGAATATATATCCACATACAGATCAAATACAGGGCTGTTCAAAAGAATTGGAATACATATTTGGCTATAGGCGGTAACTACTGGAATCAGATTTTTAAATGTTTACTTAGTTATCTTATTTACCTTATTTCCCTAAGTAACGAAGTTTCGTTAAAGCTTTCAGGGAGTATTGGAAACTGTTTCATAATCTATGCTGTACGCATGATTTTTATTACTTTTCTTATTAAAGGCACACAATGTTAAGACAGACTATAAACACAATTAATACAATAGACGCCCTACTGGAGTAAAAAAAAAAAAAAAAAAAAAATAGACAGTTCAGGACTCAAACATGGGTCCACAGCTTACCGTGCTGTTGCTTTAACCACTAAGCATGTACCTTTAATAAAAAAAAATGTATGATACAACCCAAGGTTAAAACCGTTATTCACCTCCCCTGCGGTCAGTCCGATCCAAAGATAATACATATTAATCGATATTTCTTTTATAAAGGAAAAATTTCTGTAACAATTTGATGAACAAGAATAGAAACGTAACCATTTGATTTAACTACAGTAAGATTCAAATGCTTTGTATGGCTAGGGGTGGGGGTGGGGGGTTCCGACCGACAAATAAGATTAACCATATCATATGTCCTCGCTTTATATTTGCTAATTTTTTACATTTTATTTGAACAGTTTTTTATACATTTTAATGTTCATTATTGTGTTTTCTTGCTACATATGTTGGGAATGTTTCTGTCTCATGAGAGGATGCGCGTAATATGTCGAAAATACCTAAAAAGAGAAAAATATAGTCGCAAATTGAGCTAACTTCTTATTCAATGTAGCACTTTATCCGTACAATATACCGTACGTTTTCATAAAAAATTCTAGATTGTGTTGATTGTGTTTTTTTTTTTTTTCATATATTTGTCGTTTTTCAAAAACTGTTTATTATCTTAAATTAAGCAATTTTCAATTAAAATTAATTTCGAGGAATACTTTCATAGCAAATCACAGTCTTATTTTGTTATCGCACACCAGTTTATGCATTTACAGGGAACGGTATTGCATAACACAGTGTTTTCTTACAAGACAATATTCTTATCTATATTCATTTTAAATCCCAATGATACCAATTCCGTTCATGTTGATGCGCATTAAATGATGATGTATTAAACGTTTTCGCGTTTCACTGTAAAAGAATAACTACAAAGTTCGAGGATTATTTGAAAAATACATTGTTGTAATGTATCATATGTAATTTAATATCACATTTTAAATTTGTGATAAATGGTCAAGTTTTACGAAATTTGGAGACTATAAAGTTAAAAAAGCCATAAAAACAAACATAACGACATACTCATTATTATTAGGTCATTATGAAGATGAAATTGAACCACCACTTATTATATTATTACAAAATGTACTTATTGGATATCTGCATTGTTTTGAATCTTTGCTGAATTGTTAACTTTCTAGAAGTGACAACATGTGATATTTTTGTTATCATTTTCTATTTTGAGCTCAGTCGGACAACCAATGACTCTATATCAATTCTTTTTTGCTTCTTATGTACACATGCAAATGTAGTTACATTGTGCAGAAATGTGTCTGTTAAATGATAATTTTAAAATTTAAAATGTGAAAAAGTTCATGTATTCAGTCATCAAATTACGCTGGTTTTAAGCCAGCAAAGTTACATTACCGTTTTAACGACGCATTTACATAAAAATGGAATAGAATGTTGAAAATACGAACATTCGTTATAAAGTTTTTTCGTGGACATACATAAAGAAGTTCTCATATACATGTAAACGAATTACGCAACCTATTTTATTGGAAGTCGATTCATAAAGGGATCACATAAAGTCAGAATTATGGAAAAAGGAAAAATAGTTATAATAACAGAAGTAGTTTACTGTTTGTTGTATACATGGAAAAAATATATATTAATATTTATATATATATATTTTTTTTTTGTAAAATGCGTTTAACAGTATTTTTAAAGCGTTAAATATTTAATATTTACAAAATAGTATATTAAAATAATAGTATTTTGCAAATGATGTGCGCACTTTCCGTTAAAAATAATTTTAATTTCAATAAAACTTACAAAACGTTATATTATAATCGCGACTAAATATGATAAAAATAAGTAAAGAAAAATAATTATATGTCATTTTATACTCGATGACATACAAAAATTAGTGAAAGCTTTATTTTTATTGCTTTGTTTGAAACAAAAGCGTTTAATATATTTTTTTTTATAAAATATAACTGCAGCCTAATGAATCCTAAATTAATCTTTCTTTTAAAATTCAATCATAAGTCTTTCAGCATTTCACTTCAAAATTGAATATGCAAATTCAATTCGATGCATTCATTATTTATGATATATAAACAACATTCATTGAACATAGTGCAATTATATCGATGCAATTACATTTATATTTAAGAGAAAACTTCCTACTTTCAATTGCATTTGAATTGGTGTAAACTTATCTTTCACACATGCAAGTTAAGTGATATTTTATATTCTTTTTTTAACATGCAAATAAAATAAATATAACATTAGAAATATTTTTCGAACAATCCTGAATATTTAATGTAAACAAATTCCTGAGGTAATTTTTTTCTATTGAAATTGCTTTTTGATTTTTAACTCACATAAGAAAATCAAATAAATAAATATTTAAACTATCTTCACGAATTTACTTTTCCTTTATTTTCATATCCTTATTTACATTTTCATTTGAAAAGGGAATATATTTTGTAAGTATCTCAAGTCACTATTTTTCAAACTCTGTGTTTATTCTTCTTTATAAAAATAAATAATTAATGTTTATTTTATGAAGTAACATTTTAATGTGTTGAACCTTTTTAATACGTGTGTTTTCATTATATTAGCAGCACAAAACATAAAAAAGAAATGAAGTGATATCAGAAAACACGTTCGTTTAAAAATAATATAGTTTATTTATTAGATTTTTTTAAATTTCTATTTTAAATTAAATTTTAAATTTCCTCCTCTATGACATAATAATAACAATTCGAAATTCCTAATAAAAGATTGCATTTTCAATGTAATGTGCCTATTTTACTTTGTTTTCGATAAATTTCTACTTTATTTTCTGGTTATAATGTTATTTTAAGAAAAATGTGTGTTTTATATTTTAACTATACACACGGGGTTATGTAAGTTTATATGTTCGAGGACGTGAGTTTCAGAACAGCGGTTAGCCACGAAAGAAGATTTTTGTGGACCAAGTTTCGTTTCCAAATTCCTTGCTAACAGAATAGATGAAAACATTGAACAAGATTTTTGAATTTTGGATATATATATCTTTTGGACATATATATATATATATATATATATATATATATATATATATATATATATACATATATATATAAAAGCCGTTCTCTGTATGTATGTCCTTTATACAAATCTTCAATTTTTGACCGATTTGCACGAAACTTGATGTACATACGTTTTAAAACGTGGTAAAGATCGCTGTCTACTTAAAAAAAATCAGACCACTATTTATCCCTTTTTTCTACCACCTGCCATAATTTAAAATTATAGAAATATCTCTTTTTAAATTTTCTAATTCAAGTATTTCTTTCCTGTTGCCACACCCTAAAAAACGGTACAATAATTTAAAAAAAAATGATAACGCATGAACTCTTTTTTTTATAAGCTAATAAAATTTCAGACTCAATCGCTATATTTTTGCGTTTTTGAAACTGATGTCGGTCTAATCAGAAAATGCACATTTTTCACATATAAAATAAAAACTTTAACTAAACATGTGTTCGAAATATCTTCCTTTGAATGTTTTTGATGTTAAAAAATCTATTTTGATACAGGCGTTTAAATTTCAAGAAAACAAATTAGGGAGAAAATAATAATTTAAAAAAAAAAAAAAACTCGTTTGCTACATATGACGTCCATTTCTGTTAAACTGACATCGCTTTTTAATGATATTTTTTTTTTTTTTTTTGGAAGGGAGACTCTTGATCTTCTGAAATTAATCCTTATCATCCATAATGTGATATATTTATTTTTAAACCACGCTAAGTAAAATTTCAGTAAATACTAGATCATTTGAATGTATTTATTCGTTTTTTTCCGCGAATTGTCAGGGAATTCGTATAATTATTTTACGTTTGCTGAGGAATACATGCATTCCGATTTTACAAGCTGAGACACTTTACTATAGTTACGTCAAAATGACGTTTTTTTTTTCCTGAAATTCAATTTCGCGAGTTTTAAAATTAATTTTTAAAAATTGAGAACTTTCACAAAAGTCAGGTTAAGAATTATTGCATGTTAATATTCTATAATCGAGTTACATGTCAAGAATTCGCTGAAAACATGAATGATATTATATTTTTGCAAGCAATAGGTTCCAGAAAACGTCTGAGTCACATTTGGTAAAGTACCCTAAATAGCTTACAGCCTGATTATCGAAGATTAACCTATTTGCACTTGCAAAGATAAAAACAGTTCAGCATTTATTATTATTATTATTCAATAGCAATATTAGAAATTCGCTAAAACAAAAAAAAAAAGAAAAAAAAAAGAAACAAAGAAAAGAAAAGAAAAGAAACAAAGAAAGAAAAAAGACCCTCAATGCCCCCAAATTTTCAATTTTTCATATTTAAAATAAAACTTTAATGATAAGAGCTTTGAAAAGATATAAAAACTTCATTGATATTTATTTAGTTAAAACTTTTAGTATAACATAGTCATTTCTATTTGATGAAAAAGTATCAGGAAACAATTCACTAAATATGGCGTTACGTTCCATAAATATGTTGTCAATTTCAATAAATATGACGTCAAACTGATTTTAAAAAACGGTTGCTACGATTTATTTCCTAATTTGCTGCTATTTTGTTGTCATGCTATATCTTTAATTATATCATTTAGCTAACTGCTTTATCCCCTTATATCAGGGGTCGCACTCTTAAGGGATTTTTTCAGGACAAATATCACTATTTGTTTATAGAAAAATAAATCTAGGTTAAACGCGCGAAATTTCGTCTTATTTAAGAAGAGATTTTTCCATAAGAAAATACAATTACCGAAGAATTTCCTGATCGTGATGTTTCAGGACAAGTACGCCCCCTGCCTTAAATGCAATGATAACATTCTGCTATTTATATTAAATACGATTACATAAAATATGATTTTTCTACGATTTATATGAAATAGTAAATGAAACATATCAAATATTTTCTAAAAGTTAGGATTTTTTTTTCCTTTTACGAAAGCTTTAAGACTGGCATCAAAATTGAAAGCTTCTGGAATTTGATGTCATTTTTAGATTGTTCGCTGTAGATTTAGTTTTTATGAATGAAATTCTCCGTTTAAAAATAATCAGGCAATCCAGCCTGGAATATCCGTGGTTAAAGATGATCCATGTACCGGCCGTTCACAGAATAGAAAAAAATATATCGTTCTTAATTTAATACACTAAAAGACTTTTTACATTTACTATATTTTTAGAATCCGCAACAGCTACTCCAAAAAGCATCTTTGGTACTTTCGTATTAACAAGCGCTCAATTCTGATTTTATTTTTACTATTTATAGCAACATTCATTAATCTGATAATTCTGAATATTTCGATTTCAAATCTGCTAAATTCGTATTTTATTTTTTTTGCGGGGTTTTCTTTTAGTTTGCCGATTTAGTTATGAAACATTGAACGAAACTCTCCTAAATGATGAATTACTAACATTAATTTAAGAGCAATCGGGTTCATTTTTTATAATTGGGTTGCACGGATATTTAAAAAATATTCTTGATTAAAAATTACTATAAAATACATAAAAAAATAGAAATTAAGAATGACCTTTCAAACAAATAGCATTGAAAGTATTTGAAAAGCATTGAAAGTGTTTTCGATTACACGTTGAAAAAATTGAATGTGTTATGTTAGAGGTTAAATAAATTGCAGTAAAAGCAAAATTTATGAGTTAGGTCATTGCCACCAAAAATATCATGCCAGGGTTACTCATGGACAAGAGTTTTCCTTATAATATTGCATTCAGAGCAAATGGGTTCATCTTTCGTAATTTTGGGTTGCAATTTTAAAAGGATCCATGCTTGAAAATTAATTTAAAATACATTTAATTCTGAAAACGGTATATCAGTTTAATGGGTTTTAATGATCAGTATTAAAATCAGATCCAATTAAACTCTGGAAATTCATATATAATTTTTAAATAAATTTCATCTGAAAATGCTTATTTCTATTCAGTGTAAAAAATGAAATTGCGGATATTTAGAAGTTAAGAAAAATTACAGTAAAGGCACAATTTATGGGTTAGGTCGTTGCCATCATCAGTACGATGTCAGCGTTACTCATTAACATATTTTTCTTTATAATATAATATATATATATATATATATATATATATGCTATACCATCGAGAATTTTACTAAATACTACGCCAATTGGTTGATTTTGTTTCTTCGTATTATCAGTTTTTCTGTTACTCGAACCAAGAAAACATGCAGTCGGATATTTAAAGCTGAGATGGTTGCAATGCAATAATGTCATGTTTTCTGATTGTCTTTATAATGATTTGTGAACGGCAATGCACAAATCTCAGTTGCCGTATTATTTCATTTTAATTTATTTTACCCAGAAGATCCCTCATAATTAAACCGGGCGACGCGGGGTAGTTCTGCTAGTTTATAATAAATATTGCACACAATTTGTACTGCGTCCATATAGACCACTACAAGCAGAGCCACTACAAGCAAGTTTAGCGACGAACGTTGGTGTATGTTCAAAACGAATTTATAAAATTTGCAACAGATTTTTTTATTTAATTCGTATGCCATTTTTAATGTCTTTTTCCGCGTATTGTAGAGATTGATCCATATTCGTCAAATAAAAAACATCTATCAGCCCAATATAGTACCTTTTCCTTTCGGATTTAAAATTTTTTAGCAACTTTTATTAAATTTTCAACGGTTTTTCGCATTGTGCGGCATTTTTTTTATATTTGTAAAACGGATCTAGTTTCAATGTATTAGCCTACTATAGCAAATTTTGTCCGCTTCAATTTTGAATTTTTAGTGCTTTTTGTGTTTTGAAGCGATCTTTCCAAATTAGTGAAAAGAGTCCGGCTTCAAACTTTTAGCCCAATATAGTAATTGGTGCTTCTTTCCGATATCCTTTATTCGAAATTCGTAAAGTAGTATTTGCATTTTTCACAACTTTTGCGGTTATATCGCGTTTTTTAGTGATTTCTTGACTTTGAAAATTGAACTCGGTTTCAATATTGTAGACTAAATTAAGTTTCGGCTTTCATAAAACAAATCTGGTTTCTTTCATTTAGCTTAATATAGTAATGTTTATTTTGTGCGATTTTTTTCCAGAATTTATGGGCGATTTTTATTTTTGACAAAATTCTGTTGCATTTTTTTTATATTCGTACAGGAAACCTATTTTTAATATCTTAGCCAAGTATAGTAAATTTTGTTCCCAGCGTTTTATGAAGTTTTCTCATTTTTTTAATGAATATTTTAGCATTTTTTTTTGCCTTCCACAGTGGTTTTTTCACATTTTTTTTTCTGAAACTCTCCGGTAAGTTTCGCTACCACCATTATATTCTAGTAATAATAATGCCAAAAGAGTTTCTGTAGCAACGTGAAAGACGAAGTTGAAAATTTTAGTTGTATGTAGATTGAAATGAACAATTACGATAATTATAGACTGATTGCGGTACATTGCGATATTCATGGGCAATTGTGACAAACAAAATTGTGGGCAAACAGCGAAAATTCGACATAAAAACAATATGAAATTTAATATACTAATTTAAAATTGACGAATAAGAATTTCAAAAAAACTAGTAGGCCTTTATATTTGTGCGGGATCGGGGTTCCAATGCAGTAAAAGGTAGGAAGTAGTTGTTTGTTAAAAATTTAACAAAATCTTAAAGGGTTATATTAATTTCTTAATATGAATTTTTAATTATGTTTTATTCTTAAAGGGTATTGTTAATTCAGTGAAAAAAATGCATATTTTCAAAAACAAATGGACGAAACAGGTAATGCTAGTTTATTAAATTATTTTTTTATATTAATACTACATCTGTGCGATATTTTCTTAAATTTTTATTGCAAAATATGGGTAAGTAAGCCGTTGCCAGCAAATCTCGGGCAGGCGCTTCGAAAGAAAAAGTTGTTTTGCAGTGTACGTCGTAACTTGTCACTGGGCCATCTGAAACAAAAAAAAATATAAATGCGTTTAATAGGTGAGGAATTGTTAAGGTATCGCTGTCGAGTTTTTGTTGTTGTTGTTGTTTTTTTTTATCGAGTTTTCCATTTTCGGTAGCACTTGAAAGTCAAAAACGCGATTTTCTCTAAAAAAAAAAATCGGCAAATTTCTTATTGTAAAATAATAAATAATTAAAAAAAGAACTCGACAGCGTCAACTGGTGATTTATGAATAGAAATTGGGTACAGAATTTCAAAAGAATTGTTGCATTAGATTTTGAGTTACAGCGTGCACCGACTTCAAAAATGACAAGTTTGAGAAAAAGGCTCTAAAGTTTTGCGCACAAAAAAATCCAAAATAAAACTCAATAATTCTTTTATACGTATACATAGCCGTCGGTGCCAGGTCCATTAAGTACGAAGCTATCATCTAGTATGTCTAAAACATCTTTTTGTACTTGTCTACGTAAGATGTTTTCTCTTTTACTGTGATATGGAGCTTTTTCTTCAGCTCTGCTAATTCGCAAATCGTCAACTGTGCGCGCCCATTCATGAAAACTCGGCCCTGTACCGATCTGCATATCTTGCATAAAGGCCAACAAAGCAAATCTGCCTTCATTTAATGTACATGCTACAATTTCCACGATATTTGAGTTACCACTCATGGGTTTTTTAGAAAATTTCCAAATAATTTGGTTGAGACTCTCACTGCTGTTTTGAGTAAATCAAAGACATAGCCGCAAAAGTTCTTTTTTGCTCAAATCCTCATAAATCGGTTTTATGGCTCTCAAAAGATCAGTGGAAAGTGCAGTGTAGCTGTGTTTGAATGACTGCAGTGCATTTTCACCTGCAGCTTTCTGCCATTCATATTATGAGACTTCATAGCTCGGCAGTCTCCGTGCTGTGGATTCTCGTCTGTGTAGCTGTAGTGGTAATAAGTTGCCAAATGACATTTTTCATTTCCTCTACAGAATCAAGATTGCGTCGAATAACCAGACAATAGTATATTGTTGTTTTGTCAATCATTTTAGCAGTAAGCTTGCCTTTGCCAGAAAGGCTTTTTTTTTCTTTTTACTATTTGTGCCGGTCTTGGTTTAGGTATCATCTACACTTGTTTCTCCTATTCCACGCAGACGAGTTCCCATTCGTTTTGCACACGGTTTATACATTCTTTTTTTTATATCAAAAAATCGCGACCAAAGGGTTTATCATTGACAACGCCACTGTGCGGTTTCGGGTCGCCTTCTCCAATATAGTTGTGAAATTTCACCACGGGATTTTTTTAACGAACGTTGAAACATCTCTAAAATTGCTGCAACTTCCTTGCTTCCAGTTGATCCAATGTAGTTGGCTTTGCATTTTCCGCTATTCATATGCTCTTCGTACCACGCTTCATAATATGCGGTACCTAATTTGCTCTCCCAAGTTTTGAAATCATGGCAGTAAGACCTTTTTACAAGGATATCAATTACGTTTCCAGAATAATATCCGATGAAAGAAGCAACGCCAAATAAGGAAAAGAATCCACATTTTTTTCCTCGTTCTGTCGCCTGATACGGTCACTTCTGATGTAGCTAGTAAATTAGTTTCTTTACATGTTGCTTCGTTTTCTTCTTTTACAACCGAAACAAAAAACGTGCTTGAAACATTTTTTTATACTTCCACACACTGTATCCGTATATAAATTATACCTTGGTTTCGATAAGGAATTACTAGCCAAATCCATTAGACCGCAAAACTTATTACATCCGGCTAAACCTAAACATAACACTCGCATTACAAAAGCAAATAGATAATTCACATCATATACACCAGAATCTATTTTTTACTAGACGAAACATAATGAAGCTGTTTGCAATTTTCACATGCAACAATGACATTGAATCCAAGACTTTCTTTTTTGCGTGATTGAAATGAAATTTTAGTCACAATTTATGCATTTTACTAAAGTTGAAATGGTTGCAGAAACAAGAATAAAATCTATGATGTTTTTGAAGATTATCTTCTACATTCATAGAGGTATTTAGTTTTTTTTTCGACGACGCACTATTCGCATTCACTTCGTCATTCTTACCTATGTTAGGGGGTATTATTTGTTTCGTTGGGCACAAAATTTTATCACTATTCTCCCGATCTTCTCGGTTAATATTTTTTTGCCATTTTACTAATAATAAATATAAAGTCACAGCAACAATCAACAGCACAAAATGCACTAAAGAATAGTGAATATTAACAAAAACTGTGACGAAATTTTAGCGTCACATACAGTTTCTCGACACGGCGTACACCTATGAATCTCATCAATATGCAATGTCTTGTATGTATATTCAAGGACTTACTAATATATATACAAGGTCATTTTACATAACTATGAAAATCCTTCTATGAAAAAATAAAGTTAGGGGTTATATAAAACACAAAAGCACTTCAGGTAATTCCGCCTTGGCTAGATTTGCGAAGATTAGAAAAAACTCGGTTTAAGCCAGTGAATAAACAGGGTTTTTTAGGAATAAATCAGGTATTTTGGGAATAAACTTGGGTATAAATCGAGTATAATGCAAATAAACCCGGGAATAAACAAACTTTTTTCAACTCTAGCAGGTACAGAAAACCGATCTGGAAAAATGGATGCTCAAATACTTATAACTCCGTTAATTTTGCTCCGATCGACTTGAACTTTTGACACAATATTCTTGAGATGTTCTTCTTTTGTATAAAAAAGTATAAATACCTTACCCCTCCCCCCATCTCCCCTTAAGCCATTGATACCAGAAATAGGTGTAAATCAAAAATCACTAGGGTGAAAAAAAATAGAGTGAAAATATATTCAATTAACTAAGTAATTTAAAAAAGAAGACTTATAATATCATATCCAATGTATCTAAGCTCTTACGGAAAACCATTAACATACTCAATCATAAAGGTCAAAAGCCTTTGACAAAATATAATGTCAGAAGGGCACTCACTTTCCTTCATAACTTTAAAAAGGTTTCGCATTATAAGGTCTAATGGATCAGAAATATTATGATATAAGTTAATCAAAAAACTTCCTTAATAGAATATGTTTTTCAAAATCTTACATCTAATATAAGAAAACGAGGAAGTTGAGGCATTATCTTTAAAAATAATTTCATTTTATCATATAGTCTTATTAACCGAAATCTATTACTGGTAGGAAGAATAAACTGGCCAGTGAAGGCAAAGTGGAAATTTGAATTTTTGCGCTGTATGGAGCTCCCCCCCTCCCAGGAACTGGGTGAAACAGCCGTCATAGATGCTTGCAGTACTGTCTGTGACTTTGAAGTAGAAGGCTACATTTTTCTAGTTCTGAACTCATTTTTTTTTTTTTTCATTTTTCATTTTAGGCAAGTGGTACAATTTCTTGATCCTAACTAAATAATATACAGTGTTATAGTTACTTGCTCTTTTTCTGTTTCGTCAGTCTGAAGTAACCTTTTAAATGGTATGCGTTTGAAAACGCTATGTCGTGTAAACCTATGTTATGCCACAGTTTTTGTAATTGTGTCATTATGGACTAAGTGAACACATAGAGATCGGGAAAAATTCCCTGATGGCTACTTTGCTTGGTTAAAGGATATATTACTCATTTTTCATAACCGAATACTATCCAAAAGTATTTTCTTTAAACAAACAGCTCGGAAAAATAACCTCTGCAGAGAAAGGCTTAGTCTCGACATATTTGCAACTTAGAAGTCTGCTTGGGGCGTTTGTATTGCGTCATTCTTTATATTGATACTCATTACTGATTATTTTATCTTGTAAAAAATTAATACTTATAATATTACACAACGTAATACTTAATCTTAATGTGTGTTACTTTAGCTAGGGGAAATTAAAATATATTTATCCTAAATCAATGTGATTTTTCATTTACCTATGCTGGTCACTTTATGCAACCTAAGCGGTGAAAGTGACCATTTTGTAATTATTCTTTTAAAGTTACGTGTACATTTTAAAATAAATAAATAAAAAGTAAAATAGCAATTGCAAATAAAGTTATTATATTTACTATTTGTACTTGTTTCCTGAACTTTTCTGATTAACAAGGTATAAAAATTCTCAAAACATAGAGTGGCCACTTTATCCTTCCTTCCCTATCTAATTTTAATTTTAAATCTGGTAAAGATTAAAGTGTATAAAGAATCATTACATTTTTACGTTTCATTACGTTTGTGTATGTATAAAATATTTTTGACAGGAATGATTATTAGCTTAAGAGTACTTACTTTGTCTATAAAATCCTAAGTAAAATATTTCAGAGTATAAAGACAATAACTTTTTATGCATGCTGGATATTAAAATCAGTAATTATTCATATTTTTACCAACTAAAAAAATATTTCTCCTACAATGCTATAGCAAAATCTACAGCTAAATGTGCTATAAAGCATTGATGTTTATGAATGCGTATTCAATGTTTATGAAAGCGTGTGGACTGTGAAGTGTGTATGGAAGTGTGCTGACTGGCACATAGAATTTATTTTTATTGGCTAACATCAGAATTTGAGAAAGATTCAGTTAAATACAAACGCATATTTTTCAGTACTCGATCCCATGCTATTTCATAATTACAAATTTTGGGAGTAACTTATTACTGCACTTTCCCCAGTTACGTAGTAAAAATCTATATGTACACGTCATCAACAGGCAATAGAATGATTAATCTCTTCTAATATCGATTCCCGTTTAATCGTAAAAGCTAAAGAGGCGCAAAGGTTAATTTGTTGGGTACTTTTACAGCCGTAATGCGAAAGACTTTCGGCGGATGGCATATACTTTCAAAATGCATTAAAAGGAGTTGCCGGGAATCTGTGTTCTTCAAGCAGCGATTAAAGGTTCAGCGCATATTTCTTAATATAATCTGTTAAAATATTCCTATGAAAATATTTACTTTCTTAAGCTGATAATTGTATTTCATATTTCCTATTAAATTAAGCACATGTTCATATATTTTAAGAAATAGACAATAGGAAATACCTTCTGTTTGTATGACTTTTTATTATTAATTTTAATATAAATATTTAAAGAGTTTAAAAATTATCATATTTCCTTAGAATGATATAGTTTTCTTTTTCAGATATAAAATTGTACTTAGATAATATAATTGTTATTTAATATCAAAATTACAGCATTTTATGCAAAAGTTTTATGTTTGTTTGTGAACTAATTAATATTTAAACTTATTGTAACGAAATATTTTAATAAGGACAAATAATATTTTATGTCAAACAGATTTATTTTAAATCAAGTGTGGTTTTAAAATGGACGACCGTCGCTATTTACAATTGTTTATTGGGGTTTATTTTTTTTAATTTTTTCACTACTACTTTTAATAAAAAACCCAGCAGTACTGATAATAGAACTCCATAGCTACTAAATATTGAAAAACACATAATTTAGTTTTCTATAGCATAATAGAACTAATCGGCTTAAAAAGATGTCCAAACTATGTCAAATTAAACACACAGACAGATGTTGGGTAAGTTGGCAAGATATATACGTTAGGGTCTGCGCAATACAGTAAAATGGACACTTCAAACACTGTATTTAAATACAAGAAAAATGCAAATACAAGCAGAAATTATTTAATATTTTTATATAGAAAACCTAAATAATATTACTTTTAAATTCCTGGATTTTAAGAAAGAGTACGAAAATAAACGGGGAAAAAAAGTTAATCGCTAACGTTCCATACCTACAAAGAAAGTGAAGTGATAATCAAATTCAACTAGTGGCTGCAATTTGCACAAACATTTGTCGCGCTTGAAACAAATTGCGGTTGTGATGTCTGGCCATCTCCATAACTAATGTTGATTCCCATTTGTGGATACACAAAATTCTTTGCCGTCAATATTAATTATCTTTCCTGGATATTGTTGGGTACAATGCTTCAACACTAAGACGTTATCCACAGGATATTGGATTGAAGGATTTTCATTATTTACCTTTATGTTACTTGTCTCTGGAAGTTGTGTGTGCTCTGTAAATTTTGAAGGACGGGCTTACATTCATCCTCAGTATCTGCAGGGTAGCCTAATGTATCCTCGGTGCCGGTATAGCGAATTACATCTGGCAATAACATCTTCATATGTACGACTTTCTTTGTAAACTTATTCTTCTTATCCTTAGGAGTTCTATCGACCTAAAGGACATATAACCTAGCGAGCATTACACAACAACTGAATGCCAAACTTACCCATTTCAGTCCTGTTTGGATACCATGGCTGCATCATTGGTTTCACAAACAATTCAAGCACACGAATACAGTCGTTAATGACTCTCCTATATCTAACGCAACCATCAAAAACGTTTCAGAATAATTACGAGTTTTACAGAACAAAAAATCTTTGAATAACAATAAATACTTGCTTGGCAAAAAAACACAAAATCAGCCCTTTTCCTTTTCTGAAAACTTTCATCATACTGAAGCTGTATTAGATCAGTAGTTTGTTGGCGGGTGGTGACAGTGTTCACTGATTTAATTTGGGTAGAAAATAGAATCTATGTGAAAAGCCTAGGGTAATCTCTCTCCAAATTATAGATGTAATAAAGTTCATTTTATAAAATTTTCAAACTTTTATGTCGTAATATTTTTATAAGGTTTTAATGAATTTTTATTTATACAGAATGACTCAAAAATAACAACACAAATTTGTAAAGGTTGGTAGAGGGAAGCTAAACAAGCATTTTTCTTTGTAGAATAAGTGCCCGAAAATGTTGTGTTTAAGCCCTGGTGGCGAAGGAAAATGTGAAAGGTCCGAAATCCCGAATAAGTCGAGTCGGACAAATTCTTTGGACACCATGGTCACCAGATTTATATTGTTTGGATTTAATGTAATGAGGACAATTGAAAAACATTGTGTTAGATACCCCATTCACGCTGAAGACGATCTTATAACCGTATAGTCAGTTGCCGCTCGTTATGTTAGGGACATGCTTATCATCTTTGAAAATGTACGGTCTTGCGAAAACGATGTGAAACACGTGTTTGTGATAGTGGTCTTTTGTTTTAGCATCTGCTGTAAAAACATGAATCATTAAAGAGTTTGTTAAATTTCCTTTGGACTGTCTTTCATTTCACCTTCAAATTTATCGTCGTCACAAGCACTTAAACGCCCCATTTTCGGACACTCATTGTATCACGAAAAAGGATTGTTTAGGCACAGTTTAAAAGGTTGCCAATTATTTATCGATAGCTCTGTATAAAGTATAAATGTCCAAGTAAAAACTTAGACAAACATAAAGCATTGTGTAAATATTTTTGTTTTAAATAGCATTAGTGCCACATGAATATAGAACTTTTAATGATAATTTTGTTCAATTGTCCTCAACTAAACATTAAGTATCTTTTTTTGAACTAGTCAAAAATGTTTATTAATAAATAACTAAATGCACTTATCACCCTCAAAACTAAATAACGTTTTACTAGAAAAGTTGTACAAAAATTTTCATATTCATTTGCTTTAATTTACAGCATGCTTGGAAATGTATAATTTAATACATACCCTATATACTCGTTCTTTTAGGGCTATCATTATTTAAAGATTCACTTAAATAAACTAATAAAATTATGCATAATACCATTTTTAAACTGATTAATAATACTTATGTAATGTAGATACTGTAATATTTAAACTAAACTAATTAGGTACACAAAATTATTTAAATTTTGTGTAAAAAATAATCAAATAATATTTCCCTGATAAAAGTTTTAATATGAAACTCAATTATTTGAATTGCAATTAAATCTTTAAGTTTTGTTTCTTTGATTAATAATAGTAATTTATTAATGCTCGATTACACACAATTAACAAGCTTCGTTTATCACCATTTTCAATAATTTGAAAAGCACCGCGTTGCATTTATTAGTTTTATGGCTCTATAAACATGGGGAATTCAATTGTTTCATAATGTATCAGCGAAGAGAAAAATTTCTCGTTTAATATTTTAACGTAATTAATAATGGATTATTTTAAGACAATATTTTTCAAAGTTTTCTTACAATTTTTTTTATAAAAAAATTCTTACAATACGCAAGAGGAAATAATGAATGAAAGCTTTGCATTGGTTTCTCATATTGCAAATTTTTTTAGCTATATATTGCTCAGTTTAATTAAAATTTCCTATGTTCTACCCGCGGACACAATCATGTATATATATGTATGGGTTAGGGTGTAATGCATGTCATATTATAGTAAATCGTGAACAAAGAGATGCTTGGTGAGTTTGACGAATATTACTGAAAACTCAAAATGTATTAAATAGTGAAGTATGAGACTAAACAATTAAATTTAAAAAATCAAAAAAAAAAAACCGACTGCGTAAAAAGCGAACTAATTAATTATTTCTCATCAATGTGAAACTTTTTTTTCAATTCCTACATTAGCTCACACTCTCGCTATATATATCTTGTTCAAATTTTCAGTCGTTAATAAAATACTTATTATTCATCCAATCAAGCTCAAATAAATATTTTTAAACTTGTAGTGGATGACACTTGATGTTAATCCAGTTTTTTTAATATTAATTCATTCTTGATCAATGTATTTTAAGACCGAGAGAGCCCTCTTCTTGATCAAGGCATTTTATGCGCCACTCCAGAAGAGAGAAGAATGGGCGAAAAAAAAATTCTCTTATTGACCTAAGTAGGAATTGACTTAAAATATTTTTTTTATATTACTTGTTTATATTACTTACCTGTTTTTTTATTTACTTGTATTGATGACTTTTAAGTTGTGTTTAATTGCTAGTTCCTATTTATAAACACTGTTTTGATGAGGTCTATAGATGTCTATGATGGTTAGAGTTTCAGTAAAGCTAGAAATCCTACATACACAACTTCCCGGTTGTATAATATTTTAACGGAGCTTCTGACTGTAAAATAGTCAATGAAACAGCGTCTAATTTATTTATCGTGTTGAACTTGGGTATTCCTACTGAAAAAAATAAAGTTTAGGTTTGCTTTGATATGTAGATGGCCTCCTAAGCATATTTTACATACATAATTTAAAAGTAGACTTTATTTCTAATCGTTTGGTGCCTGTAACTTTCTTCTACAATAATTGTTGCAGTGCTAGTAGGAGTGTTTACTTTTTTTTTTTTTTCAAGACTGTATATCTGTATCTAAAATATCGAAGTGATTGAAGGACACCAACATTTAAATTTATGAACAAATTTGAAAACAATTAAAAGCTTCTCTTCACGTACGATCGCATTTATTCCAAATTTCTAGTGACATAGTTGAATTTGGGTATTAAACATTAGTGATATAAATTATACACCACCGTTCTTCTAATGAATATACGAAAAAATTATATTATTTTTTTAATTATAAAACATTCCCTGAAGTTTATTGAAAAACTTAGAACCTTTAAAATGTTGCTTTATTGTGAAAGAGTATTAAATGCATTATTTATTTTCAACTGAATGGTATACTGATTGCAATGTAGCTGACTATGATTTATTAAGCTTCATCGTTTGTTTTTCAGACTAAATGACAATCTTATCTAGTTTTCTCAATCATTTGCATATTTTATATCAGCGTTTACGAAACAGAACGCAATTATAGTATTTTGTTCACTCACAAAAAATATGTAATTAACTAATATTTCACTTTGAGAAAATGGCATCGCATGTGTAAAAGATACTAATCCTCACTATAAAAATAGATTGCATATTTCATAAAAAAATTAAATACATTTTTAATAAACGGATAAGAAACAATATAAAAGGTTTTGTCGTTGCAATAAATCTTTAAAAATTTTAAGAAGTATGAATATATAAATTAAGAAATTCCGCAGTTAGTCTTTTTAATTATTTTTTAGAATATATAATTAACTAGTATTTCATTTTCTTAAAATGTAATCGCATGTGTAAAAAATATGAATCTTCATTATAAAAATATATTGTACACATCATAAAAAAAATAATTACATTTTTAATAATGGGATAACCTAAGTCATGTGACTGTCATCAATAGTTCCGGGCTGACCGCTTCGCTTTTTATATGCCAGGTGACCATTTTTTACATTTTTTTATTTTTCGCGTGGTAAATTAAAACAATGCCTTGATATTGAAATTAAAAGTCATGGTTTTTGGTATTAATTTTTTTCTTTTTTTTTTCTTAAAAAAGGGAAAGAAAAAGTGAAAGTCATGAATTTCAAATTAAAATTATGTACTTTAAATAAAATGAGTGAAATTATTATATTTTAGATTAATTTAATGAAATATGAAAAAATGTGATTGGAAAGACAATGTTTGATGATTTATCACTTGCGCCTGGCCAGCATAAAAAGGTACTACTTAGTTATACTGTCGACCCATTTCGCCAAATTATATAAATTGCCAAACCACTCGCCAAATTTTACAAATTGACATAATTTTTATTTTAAATAGCGAAAGAACAAATAAATTAGTATAACATTAATAACATAACAAATAAAACGTCGAAATAAAAATAAGTTGATGACGTAAATGCGTGTAACTTGCTTAAAAACAAGTGAATATGACATTTACGATCAACCATTATTCATATTTAATCTTATAGTTTGGCGATATATTTTTGGTCGACGGGATAACCAAGTAGTACCCATAAAAATACGGATTTCTTGATTTCTCTACTAGAAACTTCTGATTTGGCGAAGTATTGAAAAAGTAAATTAAATTTTGGATAAAAGTAACATGGTAAAATGCTTAGCTCACATCTAACGGAGACCAAACTGGTCGCCAAGGGCGTCTAGTTTTTAATAATCGGATAAGAAAGAATATAATAGCTTTGTTATTACAATAAATCTTTAAGGATTTTAAGAAGTGTGAAAATATAAATTACGAAATTCTGCAGTTGGCCTTTTTAGTTATTTTGCAGCATATACAGGGTGTATCACTACCAGACGACAAACTTGCAGGAGGTGTAGGGAGCAGAGAGACGACTACACGTAGCGATGCAGGGTCGGAAATGCAATCCTAACGAGATAGGGGGTTGTTAGAGTCTGAATCATAGTGATTGAAAATTGACATTTAAAGACTATAAGCCTAAAATAAGTCATGACTTTCCTGATAATGAAGTCCGATGTTTCGTAATGTATGAATGAAACATTCGTAACATGGAATCTTGGAAGTTTTGAAATACGCCGGGTGTATTTCGGACGTTTGCGGTACCAGCGAAGATACCCCATTTCAAATCGCCCCCTGCACCTCAAACGTGCAAAACCGTAGATGGTAAGAACATAATATTTATTTAGGCAGAAAACTTCGCGAAACTTCATTATCAGGAAAGTCATGACTTATTTTAAGCTTATTTACTTTAAATGTCAATTTGCTATCACTACAATTCAGAACCTAACAACACCCTATCTCGTTAGGATGGCATTTCTGATCCTGCATTTCTATGTGATTCAGAGTCGTCTCTGTGCTCTCTACAAATCCTGCAATTTTGTCGGTCTGGTAGTGAAACACCCTGTATAATTAACTAATGTTTCATTTTCTTAAAATATCATAACATGTGTAAAAAATACGAATCCTCTCTATAAAAATATACTGTAGAATTCATAAAAAATATAAATACATTTTTAATAAACGGATAAGAAACAATAAAATATGTTTTGTTATTACAATATATTTTTTTTTAATTTAAGAAGTATGAAAATATAAATTAAGAATTTTTGCAGTTGGCCTTTTTAATTAATTTGCAGCATTCAGATGTGCTTCACATTCAATGCTAAATATTTTTTAAGTAAACTTTTTTCAAAGTTATTCACATACATATGTATTTTCAAAGGGATATTTAATTTCTTTATTTAAATCTGTCATTTCTTAAACGTACATGTAACTAATAATTTAAAAAAAAAAGTTTTCATTTACAGCGTAAAGACGAGAAATGTTCTTTGATCTACAAAACTTGGTTTAGAAGATGTAACTTAACCTCATCCGAATTACTTACGATTAAGAAAATCGTTCTTTTATCATTGGAAACTATGGAAACGAGTAAAATTCTGAGATTTAAATTAGAATTTCTTAAATAAAAGATTTTTTTGCTGCCAGTAATTTTTGAAAGAGGTTAAAAAAAGTATTAGTTTTCTTAAGCGTGTAACAGTGAGAAATATAAATTTTTTGCATGCTAAAAACACTAGTTAAAGAAGTTAGTATTTTCGTGGTCATATAACTTGTTTAACAGGCAAAAATGCTGAATTGTTGGCGGAAAATAAGCATTATTTTGTTATACTTGCATCTATAAATTCCGTTCTTTACCTGAAAATATGTTATTGAGAATTCATAGAATTCTTAAAACGCATATTTCATGTCGATACAGTGTTGAGAAAAAACAATTAAGTGCTGTAAATTTACAGGTAAACGTTTCGAAATGGAATGCAAAATTAATTTTTGATTCAAAATGATTCTTTAAATATTAGAAAACTTTTGATTCCTAAAGCTTTTGAAGGTAGGTATGCACTTTAGAAGAAGTTACATTACATTTTTATAAACATGTTTGACAGATCAAGTAACCTTTTTTATCTATGTACAGTGTATAAGGGAAATGTAATGGAAAAATAAAAACATTCAGGCTATTTGTGAATCAGTGAAAGATGGGCAACACTTTAAGAGATGATAGCACATATCCAAGCAAACATCTTTCATCAAAGAAAGCATAGTCAGAATTAAAACACTAAGGCACAGGGATGGAGCAGAAGGTGGTGTTCTAATACTAGGCAAAATGACATAAAGAACAACTAAGTGCTAAAAGCAAGGTGGGAAACCACTTCTCTGCACAATCGTTGAGCCTGTGAGCCATGTCCATTTGCAGCCCCGTAGATAAAATATATATCAACCTTTTTCTTATCAGTGAAGGGCAACATCTTCCGATACGTTCCTACCGCGATTAACAGTTACACACTCGGATCAGTGGCTTTCATGCGTTAATTGACGCGAAATATTGCATATGCGTTCTTCTTCTTCGTCATATCATATTTCCAGGCTGTTATTTTCGTTCTTTTCCCGGTAACTCGCAACAGGAATAGATCTTTAACGTTTGTATGGACCAAGTTTCCATGCTCCAGCATCTTTGCGTTTTATTTCCGACCATACATTCTTTGATAAAAGTTATTTGTTTGTATGTGTACTATCACCTCTTAAATTGTTGCCCATCTCTCACGAAACACCCTGCATATATATATATATATATATATATATATATATAGGGAGAGAGAGAGAGAGAGTAATTTTTTTACAAAATTTTTGTAATATTGTTTGTACTATTATTCTATGGTATATCTAACAATACACTTGCTGTTTAAAATATTAACATTTTACACTAATGATAACATACTTAACGTATTTACATCTATTTTAATTTCAAATATTCGTTTTATGTCAAACTTGTCATTTTATTTCTCTTTAGGAATTATTTTTCTGCACTAGGATATAAACATTTTAAACAGCACTTTCACGCTATCCTTTGATTCAAGAAAATCTAAGAAGCATTCTATAAAATTTTTCATTCAGAGTGTAAAAAAAAAATGTTACGACGTGTTAAATTTCAGTTTTGGTATTAAAATTGTCCAAGCAAAGTATTGTTTAAAACAGGGTGAGAAAATTTTAACGTAAAAAGCCTTCACGCTAAAAGATATATGAGCTATTTTTAATACAAAAATTAAATTACTTTTTTGGACGATATTTACAACAGAATTTACTTGTTGTGTGAATAATGAGGTGGAATAAAGACAAGTGCTAGAAGTACACAGTATTTATATGAGTGCATTGCATGTGATTTCAACTACATTTCCCTTTGAAGATTTTCTAAATTTAGTGCTAATAAGTTGCTGATATTGGACACCTCTATCATATCCCTTGATAGTCTTTAAATTATGATGGTGGATGTAGTCACTTGTCACACCAAATTAACACTTAATTAGATAATTAAATTGTACTTTCTTCTGTATCCAATAGAAGAAAATATTGTATTCGAAATTTTTTTCGACTTCCGGTATTCGACGGATTTACACATTTTACGGGTCAGATATCTCAAAAATATTTCTATATAAAATGTCTGTCTGTCTGTGTGTCCGTGCCTGGCCATTGTATCATAGAAACTTGTATATTTTATGCATCGAATTGAACGAATTTTTTTGTGCGTGTTTTTGGCATCGGCCAGCAGGTTCTCCTTGAATATGAAAAGATTTCGCTTAAAAGGATCACTGTAATAGTGGTTGCGTACCATTTTCATTATTGTACCATCTAAACGTGCATCAGGTTATGGAAAAAATTGATCCAAATTTCATATTTATGTTTTTGGCTATTGCAAGAAAGTCCTCTTTGAATTTTGAAATATTCCGCCAGTAGGGGGCACAGTAATAGCGATTTTTGTATAATTTTCGAGATTTTTCCTAGTTTTATTGTACGGTTGTGGTTCGTGCACCAACTAGAACTTCCGATCCTGTTTAGTTTGTTATTCGCAAACAGCTGATGTACAGAGAATAATCGAAAAATATTGATTTTATTAAATATCATGAACGAGATTAACTCGTTTTTAACCTTTAATCGGAAACGTACCGTCTGTGAGATGGTTGCATCTACAAATCTACTCTTTACACAAAAATGAGCGCGTCTCCAATCTTATCACTCAGTCTAATACTCACGCTATTATTACTTTAATTTCAAAAACCCATTTTCATCTCCAGTGTATTTTTAGTTATCGAAAGAAAAAATTATTTTATTTTTAACGTTATCTGTTAGACGGCGTGTTTCCGTTTATGTAATTTTTTGCTCTGGGATATTGAAATGGAGAAGCCGTCAAAGCGTGTACGCTATGGTGATAAAGACTTTGAAGAAACTGTTTTGCGATGGTTTGATAAAGTAGGAAGTGACATAGGCGATGTTGAAAGTAATTCAAATGATGAATGTATAAATTCTGAACACAAAAGTGACTCAACATTATCAGAAAAAGCAGATATTTATAAAATGCCGCAATATTTACAATTAAATGCTTTGTTAATTTTACGGCTTAATATTTATTTTCTAATTCATATTACATAAAACTATTAGCATTTATTTAATTAGTATGTAGAAAATGTAATATTTTGAACAATAATGTGTAATTTTAAAACATTTTCTGTCTCCGACATTTAAAACTTATTTGTATGCTGTTATATTAAAATATTGGTCCTGCTAATGCATTACTATTAAAAGTTGCGTGTTTAAGTGCACTATTTGGTAAAGTAAGAGTTATTTTCTTTTTAAAATTTTATTGCAATTTAAAAAATTTAGCAATCTCACAGGTTCACGTTTGTGCGCGGGATTTTCTCACTTCCGGTTAAGGGTTAATCATATTAATTGACTGAAGCAGAAATTTAAGTTGAAAATCAAAATTGGTATATTATTGAACAAGAATATTGAAATAGTAATATTTGAAACAACTTTTTGAAATTTTAAGGTGTAAGAGATAAAAAAAAAGTTTCGAGATTGGCATATCCAACTAGTTCGTAATGTAATTGACATTACAGCCCGTGCACGGGCTGAATTTCTGTACGCTAATAGCATTTCTTCTAGCATATTTTCGCTTGTAGCATATTTTTGCTATGTAGCATATTCTAGCATATTTTCGCTTGTATTTTTCGAATTGTTCATTTAGGATGTCAAGTCCGTTGTAAATATCGTTAAAGTATCTTCATTATTGTAACCATAAAATCTGCACTCAGATTAAAGTCAAGAACTCTCTACTTTTGACTGATTAATGATACTATAAATTAGGTTTATTGTACTGAAATTATTTCTTAAAGTGTGTTCTACCACATTTTAATTTTGTAAACATGATACTGAAACATCTACGTAACATCTAACGTAAAAAAAATATATATATATATATATTAAAGGATCTCACAGGCATTAGTATCCTATTTAGATAAACAAATTTCAAGAGAAAACATTAAGTTTATACACAAAAAAGTGATAAATTTTATACCACAAAAATTGTAGTATGCCATAAAGAGACTTTCCGTTTTGCAACATTTTTAATCTGAAGTATCAGATTTTTTTTCTTATATGAGACAAGAAGTAAAATGCTTTTTCATATTTATGTTACATATTAAATATGTATGGTTATACAAAATGCATCAGTAGAAAAAGAAATCCATATCCCATAAAATGTAATCGCTAAACTCTCGCATATTAAAAACGAAAATAGCTATTCGATTACGAATTAAATCTTCTTTCACCTTATGTTTAAAAAATAAACTTGGTTTTGCCGGCTTTTTTCGGAGTTTGTATGAACATCTGAAATTTTTATTTGGAGCGCTAAATTTTGATATCATATTTGTATTTTACCGTATATTCTACCTTGCTGTTAAATTAATTTTAAATCATTGCAATACTAATTGCAAGGCAGATATTTTTTGAAGCATAACTCAAACGGTACGAAATGAGCTATAATTTTCAACTCACATGTTTGAAGCTTCCAGTAATTGTTTTCTCTTAAAAGATGCATAGTTACCATTAATATATACATGTAGACCGAGAGCCGGCAACACAGACACATGGTTCGTACGGATATCGTTATTTCTCCAGGAAAACTACCAGAATATTTTTATAGAAAAATAAATGTAGGTTAAACGCCTTCTTATGAGCCGAGATTTTCTATAAGATAATACTGATGCCGAAAAAGTTTGCAGTCTTGTTGCCCTTGCTTTTTAGCTCACAAGCTATCAAAGCCTGAGAGCTAATGTGACACGGTTCTGTATCTATGTATGTATGTACGTATGTATGTAACGTAATAACTTATCATAGAAACATCCGATTTGCTTCAATTTTTTTTTTCTAGGTTCATTCTGATAAGGGTTCTTTCCTGATTAGTTGAGGGGTTCATTGGTTAAGTATAAAGGGGGGGGGGGATGGGGGCTAGTTAAAAAGTTCGACAGGCCTGAATCACATCTTATTTATAGGGATGTATAATTCGGTATACGTCTTGTACTTTCTGGATAGCACCTTACACCTCCCATAGCTATAGCGTAGATTCTCTGGTGTACATGTTCTGCCTGTAGGGTATAATAGTTTTTTTTACGATTGTACTACAGCTTGTTTATTACAATTGTAAAATTTCTTGTATCGTTTATATATACGAAAAAAATATAGAATAATTGACAAAGGAGTAATCACTTCATTTTAATCAGCCATTTTAAATACAAAAGTTACATACAGATGATTAACATACAGATATTAAAAGTAATATAAAATTTTCCAAAACCTTAAAATATTGTATTAACATTATTAAATGTTACTAACGTAATAAAATTAACATTAGAAGATATGATATAATTAATTTTGGTTATAATTTGAGATGTTAAATTTTTATCTATTCTATATTTGTCTACAGAAAATTTCTTTTTTTCGAACACACAAAATATTTTCTACAGTACAATGCACACATATGTTAATATTCGACGTTTCTAAAAAATACAAATATGTTGTCGCTCTAAAAATTCCAAAAATTTCATATGCGCCCATTTTTTAAAACTCAGTAAAAGCTCAAAACATTTTATTAAAAACATTTCAAGTGTTAAGTGAATATATCTTTTCTTGAAAAATACTATATAGAAAGCAATATGCCGTTTTATTGAAATAGTTTACCATTGGAAAAAGAATATGTGTCAGACTTAAAGTATTATGGCATTCTTTCATATGTATATATATATATATATATATATATATATATATATATATAGTATTTATTAATTTTAAGAACCCTGTAAAAGGTTCAAAAAATTTATAATTATGTTTCTATATGGGGCATTCTCATAATCTTTTGATTTTCATGCCCCTGAATAATAAATTTTATTTAAATACACTTTTTGTGTTTTTTTAATTCATATACTGGGGAACATCTCATTGCATGATTGCATAAAAGTATTAACGCGATAAATAAGTTTTGGACGATGTTGTGGGTCCAAAAACCTGGAAAACTCCTATACCGTCCCGTGTCCCTGATGCTGATTTTTAAGTTCGGAGCTGTCTGGATAAAATTGTTTCAATAAACATAATTCGATGTAATTTTTTTCTGAAACTGGAACTATTGTTTTATGTAAATATGTAGCTAAAAATTAACCTGCGCACATTTTTAGGGTTGTTATTTTTTTTTTAAAACTCTGTCCCTGGATTTAGTTTCCTTACCATTCCTCTTCTAAAATTATACAGAAAATCATTTCAGATGCAGCCACATAATTTTTTTCAAGTTTTTTCTCATGCAGGAGTATGCTAGATAAATAATGTCTAAAATTCTTTGGCAGGAAATTTACTGTAGAATTTAAATCAGCATTTAAATATCAATTTCAAGAATCGTGCCTTTATTGGTAGTCTCACCGTCCCCAAGGTTTATTCCTGCACTTTTCGAGGTAAATTATATTAAAAAAAAATAATAATTTAATCCAATGTTAACAACTGTTTCTAAAAATCAATGAATATTGTGGCTATCACTTAGTCTTAACATGATTTTCCTAAAAATAGGTGGTAATTTCCCTTACCGTTCCATCCTCACCGTCCCTTTTTTCTACCATTTCGTCCTTTTTTTCCTATACCATTCCCTTTTTTTTACCTTACCGTCCCAAATTTAACACCCCTTTAAGACAATATTATACAAAAATTCTGTATTAAAAGTACTACATTGTTGTTATTTCTTATTTGATTGTCCTGTGGGTACTATGCAAATTCATTATAAGTAAAAATTTAGAAGAAAATAAAAAGTTATAGGAGTAAAATGGTAAGGAAAATTAAACTCACAACTTAAACGTCAGTTAAATAAAAAAAAATTTCGCTGCTGACCATATTTTTCTTTATTTTGAATCATTAAGGCATTCATCTATCAGATTAAAATGTTATTTTAGCAAGTTTAATTTTGTCATATTTTTTTTTCCAAAAGTCAAAAGATTGTGAGAAAGCCTCATATAGATATTTTACAAAATCACTGATTTTGTTTTTTGAGTATATGCTGTTTTACAAAGAATTATGATACTTGTGTTTGATAGCATTATCGTAATAGTTATATATATATATATATATATATATTAACTTCGCCAGAAAAAAAGCGTGAAAATGTTACGTGTGATCTATCAATCTATCAAGATACACCCTACACACACGCCCCCCCCCCACATATATATAATATGTGCGGATATTTGCGTATGTGTGTGTGTGCATACGTAAGAGGACATACATTTTTTTTTTTAATGTATGGGAGATATTAAACAGTAATATGAATAGTATTTGCGAAGAACATAGAACGCAATCAACTTATTTCTTCAAAAGCATAGGGAGTTTCAATGGAATAAAAATTGATTGTTTATCTGTAATTTAAAAAATAATGCAGATAGTTCTTGAATTGGGAAAAATGCGATGGCCTCCTGAAAGTATCTAGAACTCATTATCTTACGCTTTCAGACAACACTAAGCTTCATACTCCACATTTTAAAGAAGGTATCCTGTATCAAATTACTTTTCAATCTAAAACATTTTTGATGTCATCATTTGTAACACACAATAAAAAATGTTTTCAAAACTTCGTTGCAGTGCTTTCATTATTGTTATAGCTTTAACAATTTTTTATATGATGTTAAACTAAAAAAACTAGCAAACCACTTTTTTTTTCAAAATAAAGTTTTTCCTTTATTTAATTGAACGATCTCTGTCATTAAATGATGAAAATTTAACAATGGGAAAATTAGTAGAAACCAAAAACTTTGAGTAGCGGAGCTCGCAGGCTTGCCTTGTCCATACACTAAACGAGCAAAACTTTTAAGGGATTGAATATATGAACGTTAATTCTATTCTGTCGAAAGCAAACTTGTATTTTTATTCTATTGATCGCAGATGAAAGCCATTTCTTTTGAACAGCTGCGGAATGACTATTGATGGTCAAATGTGCTTTTCACCAATACACTGCCACTTATAATACAATAATAGCTTAGTCACCTAACTATACACTTATCTCGTAAACTGAACAATGTGAATTACAACTAACACTCAGTAGCCTGAAAGGAAAGGTTTGAAATGGATTTACGCTAGTGGTAACACTACGCAATAACAAAAAGAGAACATGCGTCAACCAGCGGATCATACGCGAGAGAAAGTGTTAATGAAGATATATCTCTGTTGTAAAAAAAGTAAGTAACGCTGTCACTGCTTCCGTAAATGAATTTTTTTGTTACCGGGGATCTTTATTCGCTGATATTATAAAAACTACTGCATACAAAAATATGTATTATTATAGAAAAATGTTTGAAAAACACGCTGAAGCAGACCGTTTTTAAATAGAATAATTATTTTAAGAGTTATTAATTGTTAAAGTTGGTCCAATTGGTTGATTTAAAAAGTTTTATAGGAACAAAAATATACGTAGGATTTTTTTTTTTTCATAGGATTCACTTCAAAAACTTGTGGTGTGCTGACTGAATTTATTTTTTTAAATTTGACTAATTTTTTGAGATTTTGTTTCCAATTTTGTATTCAAATTAATATCATTTCAAGAAATATTTTTTTCATATTTAGAAAAAGGTGTTTTTTATATTAATGTCAAATTCTAAACCAGTGCAAAGAATTATATTCCCTCCCAAATAAAAAATGTATTTACACGTGACTTTAAAGAACAGGAAATGAAAGTTCAAAATAACAATTAAATCTTCGCGTAAGAAACTCTAGAAACATGGAAACTTACGTCAGTATAATTGTATTTACACGTGAATCTTAAAAAAAAGTAAGATAAATTTAAAATAATTAAATTATTACACTTGAAACGCACTTTATAGTGACAATTACGCTATATGCAAAATACTCAAATATTAAATATCGTCATATGTAAAATGTCTAAATGAATTAAACTATTATGCGTGAAAAAGTTTTAAGGGTGAAAATTAGTTCATATATAAAAAACTCAATAATTCTCTTAAACACTTTTAAATTGAATTATGTATTTACAATCTTAAAAGACGGTAAAAGATATTTTAAATAATTAAATTATTTACATGAAACGCATTTAATGGTAAAAAGTAAGTCATGTATTAAACCGATACATTTAAAACTATTTTATTATGGACAATAATCATGTGACGTCACATTCCGAATTATATGGTTAAAAAAAAAAAAAAAAAAAAAAAAAAAAAAAAAAAAAACCGCAGCTAGAAAATTTTATTATACATTTCATCACTTGATGATCATAAATACAGATAAATGCATGCGCAAGATACTTTCTATTTCATTTGTACTAATTAGTATTCGATAAATAATATTAGGAATTTTATATACATTTATTATTTATCTATACTAACAAAAGAACAAATCGCTCTCTGTGTCTGTGTGTGTGCGATGGCTAGCGAAAACTAGCTCACGTAGAAGTCTGAAAATTCAGATGTGAGCAGTCAAAGACTGGTCCTGATGCATCTGAAGCTCAGAGTTTTAATTTTTTAAGGGCCGGGCCCCTGAGCCCCTTTAAGTTTTTATGCACTAAAACGTTAATAACATGCATATTTTCTATCCGATCTTCTACCTTTTTGGCGTGAAATCTCCTTTCAGTTTCTACTCTATTTCTACATTTCAGTTAAGACCCTGCCACCCTTGCAAGGGGCCCAGTATAGGCCCCCTTGAAATTTTAGTGCACTACATTTTTAATAACATATCTCTTTTCTATCCGGTCTTCTTCGTTTTTGGGGTGAGTTCTCCTTTTCAGTTTCTGCCCATTTCTACATTTCAGTTAAGATCCTGGTACTCTTTCAAGGGGCCCAGTACAGGTCCCCTTCAAATTTTAATGCATTAAATTGTTAATAACATGCTGCTTTTATATCCCATCTTCTTCGTTTTTGGGGTGAATTCTCCTTTCAGTTTATACTCTATTTCTGCATTTCATTTAAGACCTTGGCACCCTTGCAAGGGCCCGGTACAGGGCCCCTTGAAGTTTTAATGCACTAAATTTTTAATAAATTGCTTGATTTTAATCCGATCTTATTTTGGGATACTTTCTCCATTTAGTTATTTCTCCGTTTCTACATACCAGTTAGACCATGGCCCGTGTAGGGTCACATAAGGCCTGGTCCAGGGTCTCTTGAATTTCTTTGTGTGCCATACGTTTTTCACACCCTAATTTTCTCACCTTCTCAGATCATAATTTTAATGTTGAGTCTTGAACTCTTCACCCTAGATCAACACTCACATATTTTGTTGGGCCTCTAGGGCCCTTTTTTAAGCATTTCCCCAAATCTTGGTGCATTTCTTTAAAATTATATTCTAATGATTAATTCATACCCTATACATAATCTTGACTAATCGAAGATCTAAAACGATAATAACTAAAACGTTTTCATGTTAGGGTCCTGTTCTTAACTATCAGTTGGCCCCTTTTGAGTCCCTATTATAACCTTATTAAAACTAGCTTTTTTTAAAGAACATCTTAGGTTCTACAGCTATTACATGAACGGCAAAAAAAATAATTTCTCAGTCTTCAGCTACAACCCATTTTGGATATTAATCCCCTTCTTGTGTCCTTTGTTGCAGCTCCTTTAAAAACTATCAGATTCTATTACATTTTTCTTCAACATAGTTTCAGCTTCCTCCAGCAAAGTTAAAGGATCAAAGTCAAAGGATCTGGAAATATTAATACTACCCATCAAGTATTTTACAAAAATATTTAATACATTCACAAGTTGTGTAAGTTGCTACAACACTTAGCTAATGAGAATTTGTCAAAAATGTTTGTGTAGGTAAATCTTTTGAATGAATAATTCAGAAGTCTAAGAACAGAAAGATGTTCTTAAGGCGCCCAAATTAACTAATTAATAATTCTATCTAACACAAGTTTAATGTGTAGTCCAATGATCTGGAAATATTTATGGTGTCCATCTAGTAGGGTAACTCTAAGATAGATGGTCTTAGTTTTTAAAGATTGAAATAAAAACTATTAGAATGCAAATACAATAAATAATGATGCATATTTAAAATTTTTATAAAACAAAAAGTGTTAATCAAAATTTAAATTTAAATGGCATTTCTCCTTAAAGCCGAGGAGAGATGACCATCCAATACAATAAAAAAAAAGCAAAAAAAATAACAAGATATAAAATAACAAAAAAAAAATTTAAATAGTAAAAAAAAATAACACATTTCATATAGTTAATCCAGAAAAACATATAGAAATTTGTAAAGATGCAATTATACGATGTAAAATGAGTAAAGAAAAGACGAATAAACAAAATTTGAAGTATAATTTCAATACTTCACTTTTCGTAAAATCTTACCATATGCTTGGCAAAGGTTTTGATAATTTGCACACGTTTCATGGAACCACTTCAGGTACATTATACATTATATCCAGACATTCTTTTTGGATGTGATGTTATATTGTCTTGCACAACCAACACAGGGATCATAATCCAATTCTACATACTCGGAATCTGTAGAACCTGATAATTTAAATGTTTTTCGTTTTCTTCGCTACTGGAATTTCCGCGTTTTTTGTCTCGCGTGAATTGTAGGTTTATTACGTTTATTTAGTTTATTTCTCAACTTTATCAGTTTCTGATATGAATGTTTCCGAAGTTTTTCAGTATTTTCTGAAACAAATAAATCGTTATGTTTTATTATATTGTTTATATCAGTTAAAATTTAAATAATTATATCAATTAATATATTTATATACGTAAACGTTATATATTTATTTTAAATTTAATTATATTTCGTTAAAATCATCACTAAGTATAAATTTGAAATATTGATACATGTTGGCCATCTCTCCTCGATTTCATATGGCCGTCTATCCTGAAATTGAAGGACTGATAGTTGCCCAATTTAAATCATCAATAGTCATTGTACGTCTTTGTTTTAGTCTTAGAAGTAAAAATTAGATTATATACGTGCCTTAAAAATCCACATAGCAAAAATTATACATAACGTACGTACTGCAAAACAATCAGATACCAAAGTAAAAAAATATATATATATATTCAGTCAACTATTTAATTTACATTAAAATTACACTTACTTTTTATAATCGAAAAACACAACTGCACGTCGCAACAAATAAACTCGTTAAACTATTTCACACGAGCAATGGTTATATTGCAATCTATAATCAAATTTTGGAGATATTTAGAATGGCCATCTCTCCTAGGGTTACCTATATTACAAAATTTTTAATACATTCAGATGATGTTTAAGTTGATGGAACTCTTAGTTAATGAAATTCGTTAAATGATTTATGTAGATAAATCTTTTGATGTTTAATTAAGAAGTCAAAGGAAAAATTATGTTCTTAAGGCGCCCAAATTAACTAAATAATAGTTCTAACTAACTAAATTTTAAAGTGTGGGCAAATAATCTGGAAATTTTAATGGTGCCCATCTAGTATTTTACAAAAATATTTAAGAGATTCAAATGCTGTGTAAGTTGGTCAACTCTTAGTTAATGAATATAGCTCTACAAAATTTATGTAGGTAAATATTTTGAATGATTAATTAAGGAATCTGAGAGAAAAAAGAAATTCATAAGGTGCCTTAATTAACTGATTAATAGTTTTAAATAACTCAAGTTTAATGTGTAGTCACATATCTGGTAATATTAATGGTTCCCATCTAGTATTTTGAAAAAAATATTTAATGATTCACATGATGTGTAAGTTGGTGCAACTCTTAGCTATTGAAAATAACCCAACAAGATTTATGTAAGTAAATCATCTGAATGATTAATTCAGAAGTCTAAGAACTAAAAAAAGTTCTTAAAAAGCCCCAATTAACTAAATAATATTTATAACTAACTTAAGTTTAAAGTGTCGCAAATGATCTGAATTATTTATGCTCATGTCTCTGCCAGTCAAGAAACTCACGAGCTAATGCTAATCCTATTGGGAGGAATTTATCTAATATCTCGTTTGTATTTTGACATTTTTAAATATTTTTTTTTGTCTGCAGTTTTAAATATTTTTTTTTGTCCAGGTTCGTCTCTACATCGCACCATTTGTACTTTTTCGATTTTGGTCGCAGATATTTTTTATAAAATTACTTACAATGTCAAAACTGATTCTGAAAGTGAAAGTGTCATTCTAAAAAATATCTGCTACCAAAATCAAAAAAGTAAAAATGTTGCGATATAGATACAGATCTCGGCTATCCAATGCAAAAAAAAAAAAAAAAAAAAATAAATAAATAAAAATGTCGAAATGTAAACGAGATATTTGCAAATTCCCACTCTATGTGAATAGCAATAGCTCGTAAGTGCCTTCGCCGGCAGGTAATGGATCCTTAATGGTCCCCGTCTTTTATTATACAAAAATACTATTTAATATATCTACATGGTGTGTAAGTTGATCAACTCTTAGCTAATGAAAATTCCTCAACTAGATTAATGTAGGTAAATCTTTTGTTTGTTTATTTCAGAAGTCAAAACAGAAAAAGAAGTCTTTAAGGCGCAATAATTAACTAATCAATAGCTGTAACTAACTCAAGTTTAAAGTTTAGGCAAATGATATGGTATTATTTTATGGTTCCCATTATATTAATCGGTATTATATTAATGGTTCCCATCTAGTATTTTACAAAAATATATAAAAGATTCACATGATGTGTAAGTGTAAGTTAATGCAACTCTTAGCTATCGAAAATTTCTCAACAAGATTTAACTACGTAAACCTTTTATTGATTAATTAAGAAATCCTAGAACAAAAAGTAGTTCTTAAGGCGCCCTAATTCACTAACTAATAGTTCTAAATATCTCAAGTTTAAAGTTTAGTCAAATTATCTGGAAATATTAATCGTTCCCATCTAGTATTTTACAGATATATTTAAATGACTCACATGATGTGCAAATTGATGCAATTCTTCGTTAATGACAATTCCTCAACAAGATTTATGTAGGTAAATCTTCTGAATTAAACATTCAGAAGTCTAGGAACAAAAAAAGTTCTTAGGGCGCCCTAATTAACTATTTAATTGTTCTCACTAACACAAGTTTAATGTGTATCCAAATTATCTTGAAATATGAATGGTGCCCATTAAGAATTTTACAAAAATATTTAATAGATTCACATGATTTGTAAGTTGATGCAACTCTTAGCTAATGAAAATTCCTCAACAAGATTTATGTAGGTAAATCTTTTGAATGGTTATTTCATAAATCTAAGAACAAAAAGAATTCCTTAAAGCGCCCTAATTAACTAATTAATAGTTCTAACTAACTCAAGTTTTAAGTATCTGCAAGTGATCTTGAAATATAAATGGTGCCCATATAGTATTTTTCAAAAATATTTAATACATTCACATGATATGTAAGTTTGTGTAACTCAAAGCTATTAAAAATACCCCAACAAGATTTATGTAAGTAAATCTTCTGAATGATTAATTTAGATGTCTAAGAACAAAAAGATGTACTTAAGGCACCTTAATTAAATAATTAATAGTTCTAACTAACTCAAGTTTAAAGTGTCTGCAAATGAGCTTTAAATATTATTGGTCCCCATCTAGTATTTTTCAAAAATATTTTATAGATTTACATGATCTGTAAGTTTATGCAACTCAGGTAATGAACACTCCTATACAAGATTTATGTAGGTAATCTTTTGAATGATTAATTTAAAAGTCTAAGAAAAAAAAGTTCTTAAGGTGTCCCAATTAACATTACTAATTAATATAATTTTAAGGTATCCCTAAACTCACGGTACATATGTTAGGGGGTGATAGTGGGTTGATAGGGGATTTGTGCTTGCCTACTAGACAAGCACTAATCACCATAAAATCTACGCTTGGAACGCATGCCGTGAAGCGCTACAGAGCGTATCCCGGCAACAGCAATATAAAGGCTTTTCACCGCTGCTGTCTTCATTCATTCTGTGGATCATCGATGAGATGGATGCATACTCAAATCAGGAGAAAGCCGAGATGCATTAGATGTATGGAGCGGCATACGGCAATGCAAGGGAAGGCCAAAGCTTCTACCAATTAACTGGCCGGGCCGCTAACCCGATTTGTCATTCCTGGACATTTTTTTTCTGCGGTCACATGAACACCCTCATCTACGATTATGTTCCCATAGATTCCGTTGAAGACCTTTTTGCCCGGATATCCGTAGCTGCTGACACCATACTAAAGATGCCGGGTGTTTTCGCCAATATACAACGGTCACTCCATCGACGGTGTGAAGCTTGCGTTACTTTTGAGGCCTCAGTTTTGAACAGTTGCTGTGATGAGGGATGTACGCGTTGTTTACATTAATTTTGTTGAATAAAATATTTTTCTTCATATTATCGGTTTCCGTTCATTCCGTCGCTCATATTTCTTTCATTTTGTGCCACAGTATGTTTCGCGCTCTAGATGTTTACGACTTGCTTTCCGACCATGGTTTTTTGGTGATTTCTGGTTGTCTAGTTCTGTTCTATCACTCCTAAAGCATGTACCATGATTTTAGGGACACCCTATATATATATATATATATATATATATATATAAACAAATTAGGGAAGCAAGCAAAAAAGTGAAGAGAACAGTGTAAGACAGCCATGTATGGGCATAAAATGGATAGAACACGTGTAATAATGCGCAATACAAGAACAAAGAAAAAAAATTGTAACGGAGTTTTATTCTTTGAAAAGATTGAAAGAACATGAAAAGATGGTTTAGGGCAACAATTTGGTTTCATGTAAAGGATAAAAAAAAGTATTGTTTAGAAATGATGTAAGATTTTTAATACGGCGTGTGGTCTCTTCGAACAGCTAAGACTGCTGCACACCTATTTTCCATGGATTCGATGAGGTTATCTATAAGATTTTGGGGAATACTGTTCCACTGCTCAAGAATTGCAATCTCTAAGTCCCGGACAGTAAAAGGAAGCCTCGGTCTCGCAGCAATGCGTCGTCTGAGTATGTCCCAAACATGCTCAATCGGAATTAGGTCAGGAGAGCATGCTGGTCATCCCATACGCTGTATTGGTTTAGCTTCAAGCATGTTTTTCACAAGACGAACTGTATGAAGTCTGGCATTATCATGCAGTGGAAAAAAGACAGGACTAATTGCTGCAGCATAAAAAATGACATGAGCTCTCAGTATTTCGTCTGTATAACTTCGGACCGTCAAAGCGCCATTCTGAATGATATGCAGTCCCGTACGTCCACCTATGCTGATTCCAGCCAATAGCATCAACTCACCTCGTCTGTAATGTGATCTTTCTCGAACGAATGTGGGATTATTTTGAGTGCCTCATTCTCTCCATAGCAAAACACATCAGATGTCAGATCCAGACTGAATCGGAACTCGTCTGTAAACTGAATTTGACCCCAACAACGTTGCCTCCATACTCGATGTTCGGTTCCCCAACTTCTTTGGGCCGCACAGTAGCTTGAGGTCAATGGAATATAGACTATTTGTTTACGTGCATAAAGACTATCTTATTGAAGCCTATTTCGGACTGTTTGGCTGGACACCCTTCGTCCGGTGGCCAAGAACAACCGTGTTTGGAGCTGAGAGCATTACCCGTTCCGTCTCGACGAGCTGTTAACAGGATATATCGGTCATCAGTTTCTGTGTTAGCACATTTTTTACCTTGCACTTGTTGATGACTACCATTCCATGTGTCTTGGACTCGATTCCACAGCCTTTCATGGACACTTTTTGCGACTCCAACAGCGTCCACTACAGTTGGTTGTGTTTCCCCAAATTCAACTGTCCCGATAACACGCCAAGCCATGGATTGTGGTAAATCATGTTGTTGTGATATTATCAAGCCACCTTTTCTCAAAACACAAGCTGAGCAAATGAATTTTACAACTGAGGCAGTGAAACAGACGTTTCTGCAAAATCTCGATTTCTGCACTTATCTCCTTTTTCTAGTTTTTGACGTCATGAACTTTAATTTACATGTGACGTTCTCTTTATCTGTTTTCTACAGTACTTTAAATTATGGATGTTTTATTTTACTTTAATTATCGGTGTTTATATATAGTAATTAGAAAGCGGAAATACGCCCGAGAAATAGTAAGTCTGAATTTAATTACGTAAAATAATTAATTACGCAAAAATAATACTGGAGTCTATAAACTTCACATGACTTAAGCGATTAACGACGGATTTTGACTGCTTAAAATTGATAATATTGCATTTTATGGTCTTATTCAGAATAACCTAATTGTATCGCGAAGCATCTGGAGTATAAAAAAAAAGTAATATTTTTCTCCGGATTCGTATGTGAATAAGAAATGTATTGGCAGCTATGCTGTGACGATATAGCAATGTTAGATATTATTGCATTATTTGTGTAGCTATATTTTGTTATTTATTTTGTATTATATTTTTATTTGGTCTATTTATGGATATATTGAACAAATATGTTCACAATACATGCATTAAATGGAGTAAATATTGAGGATATTGGCTTTTTCTGAGAATAAGGGAGATTCACATAATAGATAATTCACATTGCTAAAAACGCGTAAAAAAACAGAGCGAAAAAGTATTGGATCCTTTATTATTTCTCTTTCTGTCTTTGTCTGTCTGCGCTCTAACTTTCGTAAATACGCATGGATTGGCACTAAATTAATATATGTTACAGACAGTCATTAGATACTCCTTGTGAAGAAGGTATGGGCAGCATTTGTAATTCTTTTACAGCGACACAGAAATATTCCGTATATATTGTAGTCTAAAATTATGTTTTTTTAACAATACCTCTTCGCAAAGTTACACTGAAAGATTAAAAAAAACCTAAATGCATAATTTAAATGCACTAAAACGTGTTCTCTATGAAAAATATTGTGAGTATAACCCATTCTTCATTTACAGTGATACATTATTTTGTAATACTATTGTTTATAGCAGAGATTGTTCGAGTCAAACTTGCAACAAATCAACGACGCACTATATTTCGTATCTGTAAAAATATGCATTTTTCTTTAAAACTCGCATATAACATGCAAGAAAAGCGGATTATGGAGCATGTTTCTAATTTTATTTATATTCCCTATTCATATTTCCATATTAGCATTCATTACTCATAGGCATCCCTCGCTCTACATTATCAGATAATTATCTACATGAATTTTCATTTTTAGTTTTTTTCAATTTTCATTGCTGTAGTGATCGCAGATAGTGTCGTTTTCAACTCTATACACAAACATAGAAACTTCACTAGATTTGACTTCAGGAATTTTTTTTTAACTATATCATTGAGAATGAACTTCTATGCATCTAAAGTCACTGCGCTACGGTAGAGAATATTTTGTGTTATTTTTTTAATATTTTCAGTTTCTGAAGTCTTTTTAGTTTAAGTCATGAGCCAAATTAGATTTTTGGAATGTCTATTTATGTGTAAATGGAGCAATTATACTAACTACATCGGCTCTGTTTTCTTCACTTTCAAAGAAGCTGGACTTTCAAAGAATGCTAACATGCTCCTTGAGTAATGTAATTGTATATTAATTAATTAATATATTAATTATATATTAATTAATTAATATATTAATTATAATAATATATTAATTAATATGTAATTGGGTATCAATATGTAATTCTAGAAGGGCAAGTGTTGATAATCTAGCTGATCTGTCAGGCAGTTAACATAAGGACGGATTTCATGTTTTTAGTCGAATAAAGCAGTAGAATAATAAACACTATTTCCAATATATAATACGCACATATAATTTTACAGAACATTGAAATATAAGACACACACGCATATGAATAGGTGTAATTTTAGAGAAACTAATTATGTTTTAGGTTCAAGTATATACAATAACGTATTAATCACGATCACCAGAGCAGGTTTGTTACAGAAAATATCACATAATTTTTTTAATTTTTGTACAGGGCCACAAATAAATGTACATAAACGTCTGTCAGCGATAATTAGTGGAAGTAAGCTTTTAAATGTATTATGGGTACAAACTTACCTAAACTTTAGTATATTATGGGATAGGTATGGATTCTACAGATCAGATAAGACCAAGAGGTTTCACCTATCAATTCACCATGAAAAGATGACATTTTGCCGCAAATTGTTCCTAATAATGTTGGAAAGTGTTTCATAATCAATGTTGACAAAATGTTTGTTTTTTTTTCTTATTTAACACTTCTTGACAATTTAAAATTCATTTATTTCAACTGATAATGCATTTGGAAAGGAATTATTTTACAATCAGCATTTTAAAAATTTAGCTAAATTGTAATTTTATTTAAAAAAATATTTAAACATTGCGTGCAACCTTATTTTAAATAACTATTTTTCTCAAAATATATTTGTGTTAAAATAACAGTTTTATAATTCTCACACTCATGATATCATTCAACAAATATTTATACTTATTATTCAGTTTCTACCTCTCTATTTAATTTCGGTTTTCAATAAACGAACACACAAAGAGTATATTTGAGTAGCGATACATCAAATAAGATTTCATTGTGTTCAGAATGGTTTATTTGTAATATTTTTCTCCTATTTTGTTTTATTGCCAAATTGAGAGTTTTATTTCAGTTTCTATGTGATTCTGTTCGTTTATTCTTTTATGTGTTTGTAATTTAATGTTTACCGCATTATTGTTTTTCTATTTATTTCTCAAAAAAGTGGTTAAAATAAAAATATTTTTCAACGAAATGTTTACGATCATTTATTAGAATATTTAGAATGAGGAATAAATAATAACTCTTTTTTCAATTGTTTAGTTAATTTTTTTTTTGTTCCGAATTCTTTGTCGGTGACATGATTATCTTAAAATGCCTGGAACTAAGAGCGATCTAGATGAATATTGCAAAAGTCCTTCCGGCCAGTGCCGGGAGGAAGAGGTAGCTTTCATAATCCTTATTTAAAAAAAGCCAACTTATATCATGCAAACACACGAAGCTCAATTTAGTGGAAACCGAATATTGGAGATTCAATACTAATTTTTATCAATATAATGAATGAGAATTCCGCGAAATTAGTCAGCTTTATCCAAGCTGCTTTTCTTTAAAGTAACTTATATTTGGCTGCCAAATTCGGCAATTTCTTAAAGTGCCTGTCATTTTAAGACAACATGGTGGATGAGGCTAAGCAGTGAACTTGGTCGAGACCTTAGTAATTGCTGTGCACATGCTCACTCACATCGGAATCGGTTAATATATAGGAGTGCTGTCGCATGCAAAAAATCAGATTTTTCAAAATGTCACCCACAATAGAAATTGAAACTGCTATACCTGAGCCATTTTTTAAGGTAAAGACAAACAAAAAATGCTCCTGAATCCTTATATCAAGATCAAATACTTAAGAAAGAAACCTTTTTCAATTTCTAATTTTTTTGCACCTCACTTTAAATATATATATTTTTTTTAATTTAATGGCCGCCATTTTGAAACAAGATGGCTGATGAATCTGGCCAGCGAACTTGGTAGAGGTGTTGATGTATACTATCCACATGCCTTCTTACATCGAAATGGGCGAATACGTGTGTTATCGCATGAGAAATACAAGATCGTTTCAAAATGTTAGCCATGCTAGAAATTCAAAGTGCTATAAATCAACCATTTTTTAAGATATCAACAAAAGAACAAATTTTCAGAAACAAAAACTGCTCCGGAATCTTTGTATCAAGGCCAAACACATAAAAAAAATCTTTTTCATTTTCCAATTTTTTAATACCTTATTTTGAATTTTAAATTTAATTTTTTTAAATGGCAACACTTTTGAAACAAGATGGCGAATGAAGCTGGCCAACGAACTCGGTCGAGACATTGGTATGTACTATGTACAGACCAAGTAACATCGAAATAGGTTCATAAATACGCCTGTTATCGCGTGACAAAAATCAGGTCGTTTTAAAATGTCAGCCACAAGAGAAATTCAAAATGCTATTACTCAGCCATTTTTTTTTAAGATATAGACGAAAGAAAAACTGTTCCGGAATCTTTGTATTAAGGTCAAACACATACAAAAAAATCTTTTTCATTTTCCAAATTTTTGGTATCTCATTTAAATTTTTATATTTTTTAATTTTTTTAAATGGCCGCCATTTTGAAACAAGATGGCGGATGAAGCTGTCCAACGAACTCGGTCGAGATATTTGTATGTACTATGTACACACCAAGGTACATCCAAGTTGGTTCATAAATACGCCTATTATTACGTGAGAAAAATCAGGACGTTTCAAAATGTCAGCCACGCTAGAAATTCAAAATGCTATAACTCATCCATTTCTTGAGATATAGACGAAAAAAAAACTGCTCCCGAATCTTTTTATCAAGGTCAAACACATAAGAAGAAAATATTTTTTCAATTTTCAATGTTTGGTACCACATTTCAAATTTAAATTTTTCTTAAAAATTTAAATGGCCGCCATTTTTAAACAAGATGGCGGGTGAAGCTGGCCAATGAACCCGGTCGAGACATTGGTATGTACTATGTATAAACGAAGTTACATCCAAATCGGTTCATAAATACGCCTTTTATCGCGTGACAAAATTCAGGACGTTTCAAAATGTCAGCCACGCTAGAAATTCAAAATGCTATAACTCAGCCATTTTTTAAGATATAGACGAAACAAAAACTGCTCCGAAATCTTTGTATAAAGGTCAAATACATAAGAAAAAAATATTTTCCATTTTCAATATTTTGGTACCACATTTCAAATTTTAAATTTTTTAAAAATTTTTAAATGGCCGCCATTTTGAAACAAAATGGCGGATGAAGCTGGCCAACGAACTCGGTCGAGAGATTGGTATGTACTATGTACACACCGAATTACATCCAAATCGGTTCATAAATACGCCTTTTATCGCGTGACAAAATTCAGGACGTTTCAAAATGTCAGCCACGCTAGAAATTCAAAATGCTATAACTCAGCCATTTTTTAAGATATAGACGAAACAAAAACTGCTCCGAAATCTTTGTATAAAGGTCAAATACATAAGAAAAAAATATTTTTCCATTTTTAATTTTTTGGTACCACATTTCAAGTTTTAATTTTTTTTTTAAATTTTAAATGGCCGCCATTTTGAAACAAAACGCGGATGAAGCTGGCCAACGAACTCGGTCGAGACATTGGTATGTACTATGTACACACCGAATTACATCGAAATCGGTTCATAATTACGGGAGTTACAGTGTGACATAGGTCAGATATATATATATATATATCAATTTTGAACGGAGGGTGGTTTCGGGGTCTGGGGGTCATGATCGATGAAAATATACCAAAATTTTTTGAAATCGCTTTCCTCCGAACGGCTGCAATAGGTAGCTTTTTTGTAAAGAAAGCTACCTAAAATTTGACAACATTGGTCCTTAGGTTTATAAAGGAGCTGCTGATTATCTTGATTTAGAAATTGTTGCATAAATATGAAAAGGTGGTTTAAGGCCGATTTTGGTACATTTGCGTAATGATCATGCAACAAATCAGAAGCTCTCATCCCCAAACTGTATTCGACATAAGAAAAAAAAAACAGCAATCCATGAAAATTATTCATTTTCATAGACAGAGATATTGGCGTTTGTGGTATACAATTAATTCCGCAATCAAATTTTAGGTCCTTACAGCAGGAGAGTCAGAGGTGGCCTGATTACATTTTCATTTCGACTACAACTGCGGAGATAAGTGTGGTCCAAGGCGTCAAATAAACAAGTGTGTAAATTATACGTCAAACGTTACAAATGGGGTGCGTTCGTACTATAACTAGTTTTATAAATATTCAAATCTTGATGCAATAGCTGCTGTACACTTATGCAAAAAAACGTATTAATACAAAACTGTTTTACGATTATTTATATTAAATTCAGCAACACGGAAATAATATGACTCCATCTTAAATATGACTTAATCACAATGGCAATCTAGAAACATTACCTATCATGGGATATCATTGAATTAATTACGTTTTATGCGATTTAATAGAATGAAGGCAATTTTTATTAATTCCTTTGTAAGTTTCGATTCGATTTTCATAAAATTTGAAATGACTCGACAAAATTCTGCAACGATTATATATTTATGAAATTTCAACCCATTCGCTTAGGTTGTTTTACGCTGTTATATGCTGACATATCGAAAGACAGACGGGCAAATCTGACGACGACTATAGGTGCTACGTATTTATATAATGTACGATCGCACCGAGAAAAACAGCGGTTAGTGAGATAGCAATTTAAATTTTGAACGGCAGACATGCCAAGTGCTTTCCGTGCTTGGTCACTTAATAAAATAGATGAATTGAAAAATTAAACTCAAAGAAATCTGTAAATCTTTACTCTTAAGTTAGAAAAGGCCAGATGGCAAAATTAGATTGGAGTGCCCTTTGCGTTATAGTTATGAATAAGGTATGAAATACTTTTGTGTGATTAAAATGCAGCTGTTAAAACCCACAGAACCCATGCAGGCATATACTATTGTCAAATAAAATGTTATTGAGGATAAACTAAATAAAGTTATGAGATAAAGAATTGCAGTATAGAATTATATTTGAACGCACGAACTTACAAAATAATTTAGTATGCCATAATTTAATTTAAAAATTTAGAAATATATCTAAATAATCTGAGCTATCCCGGATGATTCTGGTCGAACTTTTTCACCCAGCTAACCTTGATGATTACAGCATCTGGCCTGAAACCTGGTTCAGCTCAACAGAATAAATCACAGGTAATGGAACTCCAGAAATCGCTGGATACGCAATTACACTAGATAATTTTAACACAATTATTCTAATTGGTAAACAAATCATATTAGGTGTAAATTTCCAACTGGGCGAAAAATGTCCAGACCAGGATCATATTAGATGTAAATTTCCAACTGGGCGAAAAATGTCCAGACCAGGAACTGGACATCTTGGTCTGGACATTTTTCGCCCAGTTGGAAATTTACATCTAATATGATTTGTTTACCAATTAGAATAATTGTGTTAAAATTATCTAGTGTAATTGCGTATCCAGCGATTTCTGGAGTTCCATTACCTGTGATTTATTCTGTTGAGCTGAACCAGGTTTCAGATCAGATGCTGTAATCATCAAGATTATCTGGGTGAAAAAGTTCGACCAGAATCGTCCGGGATAGCTCAGATGGCAGAGCACTGGGTGCTTCAGCCAGGAGGTCCCGGGTTCGAATCCTGGTCTGGATATCTAAATAATATCTAAATATATCTAAATAATGTCTAAATAAATTAACCGAACTATATAAAAGCATCATCATTAGATTATTTCTGTGAGGTTAAACATCTCCCTTAGGTTACGCCTAAGTGGAAGTTAAAAATAGTTTGTTTTTCTCTTACATTATTTTCTATTGATTTAGAAGAAAATATTTTCATAACTTTAATTAGCATAGTTTTATTATATTTATTAAGAAGGGATTAAGAAATGTTTCTCAAATTGTTTAAGCAGACATCATCATTCACTTTTTTAAACTGTGAATATTTGTTAAAGTATTCTGAATGTTTTGGAAAGTATTTAACAATCTATGCATGATGCATGATTTTGTTTAACGTGCTTAATATTCACATTAATTTAAAAATAAATTTCTTGGATTCATAATGCACTTTTAATGAGAATGCATTTTTATGAAATCAGGATTTTGAAAATTAAACTAAACTATAATATTACACCTAAACGTTTAGGACCATTCTTGATTAAAAGCATATACAACACTAATTTAAATAGCAATTTTTCTGCATCTATTTATATTTAACTAACATTTCATTTACCCTTAAAACCTTTATTTTATTTAAGAAATACTAAAATATATTTTTTTAATCCCAATGTCTATTTTATTTTCATTTGAAATAAACAAACGCAAATAATAAGCAAATTTATTTCAATGTCGATTTATGAAATGAGGTAAACATTCTGGAACACGCTGTGAATGTTTTTCTTAAATATATTTTAAATATTTTAGTTTATTCCGGAATTGAGGGGTTTATTTCAGTTTCCATAAAACAATATCATATTGTTTCTACACTTGTAATTTGATATTTTGTAAATTTTTTTATATTTATATAAATATGATAAAAAATGGAATGGAAATAGTTGCGTTTTTTCATTTTATCCTTTGATATCAGGAATGTGTTATAGTAAAATTTGACAGTATGTTTGTATTTCCCAATTACTTCCCCTACAACATAGACTATTGGCAATGGAATTAACGCCAGTTAGTGGTTTGATCCGAGGATGTCACATTAGCTTTCAGAATTTTAAAATTTAAATTAGTTTCCGCCTATTAATATTTTGTAATTTTTAGGTGCGTTCGTACTTATATAAATACGTAGCATCTGAAGTCGACGTCTGGTCCTCCCGTTTGTCCGTATATAACTGCGCAAAACAACCCAACAGAATGGTTTGAAATTTAATATATATTGTTCAGAATTTCGTCGAGTCATTTCAAATTTTATGAAAATCGAATCAAAACTTAAAAAGATATTAATAAAGAGATCTTCATTACATTAAAACCTATAATACGTAATTAATTCAATAATATCCCATAATAGGTAATTATTCTAGGTTGCCATGGTGATTACGTTATATTTAAAATGTAGTCATTTTATTCCCGTATTACTGAATTTAATATATATAATCGTAATAAATTTTGTATTCATTCATTTTTGAACACGACTTAACTGTTTTTAGAGAACGTCTGTCTATGAATCTGTCTGTCTGTATGTGACACAAATTTTGTGGGATCTCTATCTGAAGATCTAATTCATGGAATTTAATAAACAAATACAGTTAGACACTAATATAAATTACTGCTGATTCGTTTTTCGTGTAAATCGCCCAACAGGTGGCGCTGCTAAGCTGCAATTTTCACGATTTCCGCAATAGCTCTATCTCAAGAACAAATGCTCGGATTTTCACCAAATTTCAGATTATGTTAATCCTTGACAGAAGTTGGTGCGTATTAGGTCTTGGTGTTAATCGTGCAATAGGTTGCGCTGTTACGCTCCATTTTTCACGATTTTTGCAGTAGCTCCATCTCAGAAAACTAGTGCACGGATTTTTCATAAAATTTCGGATTCAGTCAAACATTTGCACAAGTTGTTGCTTGATAGAATTTGGTGTTAATCGCCGAATAAGTGGTGCTGCTATTCTGCATTTTTCACAATTTCCGCAATAACTCTATCTCAACAACTAGTGCACGATTTTACTTCTAATTTCGGATTCAATTATTCGTTGACACAAATTGTTACTGGACAGGTTTTTATGTAAATTAATCATATGCTGCATTTTACAGGATTTACAAGATTTTAGCAGTAGACTTATCTCTAGAACTATTGCACGGAATTTCATATCTTTAGAATCTTTATGATGAGCATAGATTGTCATTATATTTTGGCACTGTGATTACGAATTTTAAAGTATTAACATGTATGAGATAGAAGAAAGTTTTGGGAAAGGCGCATCCGACGATTTAGTTATGTTTCTGTAACGGTGACAATTAAATTACTTCCATTTTTGAGCAAAAGCTCGGAGGGTGGTAAAAAGGAGAGAAAAGGGGAAACAATAGGGATTATTAGATCATTTTAATGTCATTTTCTAATTAAAGTTGAAGAAATAATTAATTTTTAATTTAAATAGATGGTAAAAAAAATCTTGATTAAAATTAATTTCCGTAAAAAATTGGAAAAAAAAAAAAACATTTTTTCACATATTCAAGCTTCACAAAAAAATTTATTTTATAGAAACAACAATCCTCTGTCGACATATTCACATTTAAGTTTCTGCACATCGTAGATTTCCTTTAGCAGTACGTTCAAATAACGGGGAAGATTTAAACTTCTTACATTAAAGTGAACAATTGTTGACCCATTTTCCCAAAAACTGAATTTAAAGAAAAGCATATACTATTTCCAAATAATTATTTTTGAAAGATGAAAATTATTTTTCAAAAATAATATTTTATTTATTTTTTGCCTTAAGATATCCCATGCAATGTAAATGTAACCCATCGGGTTTTCCGGCAGTCAGTAAATAACAAGTCATTTTCTAATAGTTTAATTTAACTCTTTTGCGCCTAATTGTATGCACATAACACGAATATTTTACATTATCAGCAGACTAGAAGCAGCTTCAAGGGTATTGCGAAATTGTGCAAGATATGTGAAGTAGAGTGAAATTACAGTTACAATGATCAGTAGTGATAACACTTTGCATTAATGTGAACAATTATTGACCCCTATACACAAGAATGGAATTTAAAGAAAAGCATATAATATTTCCATATACTATAAGTATATACTATTTACTACATGCAGTGTAATTACAACACATAGTGTTGTCACGGAGCCAGTAAATAACAAATCATTTTTCAATAGTTTAATCAAACTTTTTTGCTCCGAACTGTATGCACATAACACTAATTCTTTATGTAATTAGCACACTAGAAGCATCTTCAAAAATATTGCGAAATTGTGCAAGATATGTGAAATAGAAAGTAATTCCAGTTACAATGATCAGTAGTGATAACACTTTGCATTAAAGTGAACAATTATTGAGCCCTATTCACAAGAATTTAATACAAAGAAAATCATATAACATTTCCATATACTATAAGCATATACTATTTACTACATGCAGTGTAATTACAACACATCGGGTTGTCACGCAGCCAGTAAATATGACGTCATTTTTCAATAGTTTAATCTAACTTTTTTGCTCCGAACTGTATGTACATAACACTAATTCTTTATGTAATTAGCACACTAGAAGCAGCTTCAAGTATATTGCGAAATTGTGCAAGATATGTGAAGTAGAGTGAAATGTCCAGTTACACTGTAAAAAAAATACTGTCAGTTTTCCGGTAGGAATCGGAAAAATAGTTGCCCTTATCATACCGGAATAATTTCCGACCCAGCTCGGAATAAAATCCGTAAAAATAAGGAAATAGTCAGTAAAACGGTATTTTACTGATTTTATTCCGATTTTACTGATTTTATTCCGAGCTGGGTTGGAAATTATTCCGGTACGATAAGGTCAACTATTTTTCCGATTCCTACCGGAAAACTGGCAGTATTTTTTTTTACAGTGTAGTGGTAACACTTTGCATTAGTGTGAACAACTATTGATCCCTATACACAAGAATGGAATTTAAAGAAATGATATACTATTTCCAAATGATTCTCTTTGAAAGATGAAAATTATTTTTCAAAAAAATATTCGATCTACTTTTCCCTTAAGAAATCTCATGCAATGTTATAAATGGAACATCTGGTTGTCATTCAACCAGTATAAACCAGGGCATAACTCAATTGCATCCTGTTTTAATCAGAGACAGAATTTAAGCTACCGAATGGTATGTTGGTAAAATTAACTTACTTAAAACGTACCTCGTTAATCTCTTAAATGTCTCTATGCATTTACAGCAAACTCTATGTCGCTATTGTATGCCTGCAGCGAACAAAGTCTCCAAAATGCGGAAACTATTTTAAACTCTAATCCGAAAATTGGTCGCCTTTTCTTAAGTTTAACTGGTAAACTGAAACAGACAACGTAATTCTTGACGTTTATAAAATTATTTGATCTTTAAAATTAAAAAAGAAAATATGTGAGCCAATTTCCGGAATTTTTGCCACATTTACGAAACACGAGGCGCTATAAAATGAATGATGTGCATTTAATTGAAAATTTCTAAAAAAAAAAAAAAAAAGTTTTAAATGCAGGAAAATGTTTCGTGTTTTGGTCAGTAACATCGAATGCCTCATTATACAGCATTTATTTATAATTCATTCATTAAGATTCCAAGTAAAAGAACATTATCGCATTTAGAGGTCATCGCATTTAGACTGAATTTATGTGTCGTGAAGTAAAATTCCATTTACAATGATCAAAAGTGGCAATATTCGTAATATTTAATAACACTTTTGTATTTATTTAGTGTTCAGAGATGTACATAAAAAATGAATAAAAACAAAAGATTTTCATACAAATATTTTCCTTCTTTTCTTGAATTAATAGCATGCTATTTATTCTGTGTTTTAGTTTATTTCTTTTGATTAAAATAATATACAGATATCGCAAGAAATTTAGTTTACTGATAATTATTTAGAGTTAATAAGAACTTTTAATATCTGAAGAAACAATACAGATATCTGAACCAAAATTTACATACTTCTAATCATTAATATTGTAAACATTATTTGTATTAAAAGAAACTAGATTTGTAAATAAAAAAATTCATTTTGTTGTCTCATTGTACAAACATATTGATCCATGTTGTTAAAAACCTCAACAAATAATTTCTTATCTGTCACATTGTTTTTAGAAAATGTTTGTTTAAAATATTAATTTGTGCCCAGTACATTCTTTCGGTTATGAAAAGGATATGAAAAATTTAATTTGCACATTACAGAATAAATATTGATGCTCATTCTTCCATTTCTAAATTTCCATTTAATTTTCATTTGAAATAAATAAACAAGAACGAATTAAAATAAAATGTATGTGAATTGCAATATATCAAATAAAATAAATATGGCTGAATTCGTTCAGAATGACTTTTTGTGATATTTTTTCAGCTTTATTTTTTTAATTGAGAGTTTTATTTCAGTTTATAAATAACTCTATTGGATTTGTTTGATATATTTGTAATTTAATGTTTTGTGAAATATTTGTTTCGACATTTGAGAGAAAAGCGGATAAAAATATATTTTTATGGAAATGTTTGAAATCTTTTATTCGGTTACTTACAATCAAGAATAAACAAAAACTTATTTTTCAGTTTGTTTGTTTGGTGAATTTTTTTTTTGGTGAATTTTGAAGAGTGTATGCAGGTAATGTAAATAATTTTAATTATCAGGAAGCTGAAGATAACTGAAAGTATATTGAAAAAAATTTTAACGCTGGTTTCGAGTTAGCATTGTGATATTAAGTGCTAATTTCACTTTTTAAATAGTGACAAGTTTTGTAAGTCAATAAGTTTCTTTTTCCTTTTTTGTATTAATTCGTGTGATAAGTGGATAAAAAATAATAATATTTTCATAAAATAATTTCCATTTTTTTAAAGGATAAGAATAGTTACCTTGTAATTTGATTTATTTTTCATGCTCTTTCATTCAAGTTTGTACAGGTATCACAAATATTTTAAATTACTGGTAAACTGGAAATGTTTTAAGATATTTCAAAAGTGTGCTACATTGCATTTCGGGTTTATGAATATGAAGTTAAGTAGCAGTGAAAATGATCAATAATAGAAACGTATTAAACACCAAAATAACATGTGCAATGGATGTATTTTGGTTTCACTACCGTAATCAGATGTCATCTTCAGTGCAAACGGTAATAAGGGTCTAACTTATATTTATAATATACTAGGGGGCTCTGCCCCCTGCAAGCTACGCTCGTCAACCCTCGTTCAGACACTGCAGAATTTAATACATGCTAATCTGATCGGTTTTAAAAAGATTACAGAAGACTGAATTATGCTGAAAAAACCTGTAGCGATCTCCCTGTAAACGGATTTCCATTAAATTCCCTTTGATTGCAAATATTTAAGGCAGAATCCGTTACTGTAAAGACATCCAATGGTTGTTTTCGTGTTTGGTTAAAGAATAGGAGTTAAACATATGAAAAGAAGCTAAAATAAAATGAATTGAGTAAACATAGTCTTTGCTTCCCGGTATTTTTTAACAGCATTATAAAACTATTGACATAATCTAGACACACGGCAGTGTGTCAGCCAAGTTCGCCTGACATAGACGTGTGTTATTTACACGAACCATTTCGAGCTGTTTTCATCAAATTTCAATGCTCTGCAACTGAAAATCTATGAGACCTACGTACTTGTTATACGGAATGTGTAGTAAGGCCACCCTAATTACCTAAAATTCAAAACTTTATAAATAACGCATAATTAGTTTCCGAGATAATGACATTTGAAAATGTCTGATAATCGATAATTTTACCACTGACTGACTGACTGACTGACTGTCTGACTCACTCATCAAAAAGATCTCGTATATCTACAGCAGCTACAGACTTCAAATTTGGTGCGAAGTTCGTTTACACTATAAAACTAAGGAAAAAAACAAAAAAATTGTGAAAATCGATGAATTACCCACCTGGGGGTGCCCATTTTTAGTTTACCATTGCGTCTATTGGGCAAGATTTTAATTTGCCGTAGGAGGAGACGCTGTCATGTCGACAAATACCGCCAAGTTTCTCGCCAACATGGCGACATATCGCCAAATTTGGCGACCAAAATTAGTCGCCAAAAGTAACGCCACCTTGGCGATATCTCTAATATTTCGCCAAATTCCCATAGACTTCCATTGTAAACCTGTCTACTTACTGGGGGTTTATCTGGGTTTACTTGCTTACAGAAAATCAACAAATTGAGATATTCTGTCCGTCACAGAGCCCGTTCTCAGAAACTATACATGTTGGAGGCGTGAAATTTTGTATATTTACAGCTGAACACCTCACATCAAATGACAAATAATAAAATTTTGAAAAAGTTGTAAATTTAACCCTTTGGCGTCTCACATGTGTATTGTAAACAATCCTTTCTAAGTGAGCCCCTAATTAGGTTGGAAGCGTGAAATTGTACATACTTATAGCTTAACACCTCACATCAAACGACAAATCATAAAATTTTGAAAAAGTCATACATTTAACCCTTTGCGCTCCCACATGTGTATTTTAAACAATTCTTTCTAAGTGACCCCTAATTAGGTTGGAGGCGTGAAATTTTGCATACTTATAGCTGAACACCTCACATCAAACGAGAAATCATAAAATTTTGAAAATGTCATACATTTAACCCTTTGGGCTCCCCCATGTGCATTTTAAACAATTCATTCAAAGTGAGCCTCTAATTAGGTTGGAGGCGTGAAATTTTGCATACTTATAGCTGAACATCTCACATCAAACGAGAAATCATAAAATTTTGAAAAAGTCGTGCATTTAACCCTTTGGGCTTCCACATGCGTATTTTAAGCAATTCTTTCTAACTGAGCCCCTTATTAAATTGCAGATTTGAAATTTTGCATACTTATAGCAGAACAGCTGAGTCTACGCGACAAATCATAAAATCTTGAAAAGTCTTACGCTTAACCCTTTGAGCTACCACATATGTATTTTAAGCAATTCTTTCTAAGGGAGTCCCTAATTAAGTTGGAGACATGACTTTTTGCATACGTATAGCTGAATACGTCAGACCACACGACAAATCATAAAATTTTCAAAAAGTTTTATATTATTTACTCCTCTGGGCTATACTTGTGTATTTTAAGCAATTTTTCTAACCTCCGCCCTTTTCACCCGGGGAGCACTTTTCCAACTTTTGCCGACACATTTGACCATTCTTTCATATTATGCACCATAGTCTTACATATTTTAGGTCCAATTTTTATCGCCAGGGGCGCCTACTTATCTCGGGTGCTATGGGCTCAATCGCCTCGACTAATATATCTACGGATAGTATGTAAAACGGAGTTTCGTTCGGATAGAGGTTTGTTTAGAATAGAGTGCGCCCCTCGTTGCGAAAAGTGGAACTAACAGATTTTTCAAAAAGATAAAGTGTTTTGAAAGGAATATTAAACGAAACCCTCAGTGCGATCTGTGATCACACTTACCCACTTGTTATTTTCAAAATCATCAGAGAAAAGTTTATTTAGTTAATTAAATTTGAAAATCCAGGGAGGAGCAGTGTCCTTCCTCTGCACTGCCTCTTTGCTCGCACCCATGGATGAATGATACATAGTGTGGCATAAGCACATAACTTTATTTTTCACTTTCAGTACAAAAAAACAGGCCCAGATATAGGATATTTAATTGGAAATTTTAATAGGAAAATTTAATATAGGAATTTAATAGGAATTGCTGTTTCAGAAACAATAAAAATTTCGAATCAATACATTTCGTTTCAAAACATGCATTCAGTGTAGCAGTATTAACCCTTAAATGCCTGAATTTTCAAAAATCATTGTAATAATGATTTTCGGATTTCATTTTTTAAATAAATCATGGGAAAAATACTTTAAAAAATCATAGTTTGTTTTAAGTGTGATTTACGGCTAAAAAACAGTTTTTACTAATCGGCAATACTGGTCTTTAATCGAAAAAATAATTTCCGTTGATAAAATTCTATAATATTAAACACACAATAATTTTAGGAACTATAATAAGAAATAAATTTTACTTGCTCACTGCAAAACAAAATAGGGTATTTCGCAAGCTTCCAAACAAAACAAAACGAACAAGTAGCAACAATTGAAAAAATAAATCTATCTTTAACTTCTTAAACAGCACAAGTGTTGCCATCTACATGTTTAAAATCGATTTAATAATATTTTCAGAATGTATTTAACTGGCAACATTAGGCATTATAGCTTCAATATTATTCTAATAGTATTTTAGAATCCTAAATTGGGTATGTTGCCGAAAAGCAACACTCGGCATTTAAGGGTTAAAATATAGATTTCTGCAGCAAATTGACAGCCAAATAGTTTGCTGTGGGAAATTTAAATTAAAATTGAATGTTGCTTGGTGAATAAAATAGTCTCATGTAAACATATTAAAAAGCATTAAGTAAAGTGTCTAAATATATTATAACTTTACAAAAAGTAATGATATTTAACAAAAACATAGCTGTGAAAAAAGGGAGCCAAGTTCTGTAAAGACAATGGCAAGAAAAGAAGTGATATCTAAGTGGGTGCCAAGTTCAAATAAAATTCACTCAAACTTACCTACTGAAGTATTATAGCATTTTTTAAATTGTTTAGAAATAAAAATTATTGATAGCATATTAATAATAAATCTAGAACTTGGCAAGTTTTTGATAAATGTTGTGCCTATCAATTTCATGTCTTAATAAAATGATGATGTTAATATTAACAACAATGTCATTATAAAAAAATAATATAGTTATTATTATAAACAAATGACTCATGTTAAAGATTTGATAAACCAATAAATGCACAAATACATTCCCACTCGTCTTTGGTTATCACTCTAGCACCCACCCTTCGGAAACCTCAATGCAAACAGACTAAAAGGCCTGAGAAAGAGACAGATACCTTTACACTTGTTCTTGGTCATCCCTATAGAGACTGCACCCATTTCACCCTGCAGGGGCAAAGAGCTTTTATTCGCGACATGCTGAAATGATTCAATCAGACCAGAACTTAAAAACAAATTTATTTCAAAATGGGTAAAAGCTTCTTTTCATGTATTTAATAAAATTAAACTTTTTACTCCTGAATTCTAGTGTCAATGTGGCATTTTGCAGTTAAAATTAGGTGGGATATATTTTATCCCACCATCCTTCAAGGGGAAGGAGCTCACACAAATGAAGGTTTCCAAACATGAAATAACAAGTTTAGATATAATAATGTCATTAATAAAAATAAATGGCTTGTAGGTAAAAACTTGCCAAGTTCTAGATTTATTATTAATATGCTATCAATAATTTTTATTTCTAAACAATTTAAAAAAATGCTATAATACTCCAGTAGGTAAGTTTGAGTGAATTTTATTTAAACTTGGCACCCACTTAGATATCACTTCTTTTCTTGCCATTGTCTTTACAGAACTTGGCTCCCTTTTTTCACAGCTATGTTTTTGTTAGATACAATTTACAACAACTACTAAATTTTGTTTCTTTTCAAGGGCGGTGGCTCATTTTTGGACCACTTAATTTTAATTCTTATATACCACATGGGCACCAGAATATTGGGATGTAAAATTTCCTTTTATTAAGTAAGTGAATAAAAGCATTTTCGTATTTTGAAATTTGTTTGTAAATTCTGGTGCCATTCACTTATTTCAACATTTTAGGAATAGAAGTATCTTGTCCCTGAAAGGGTTAAACGTATAGTAATGTATTTATTATTTTAAAGTTACCTTTCTCTTTTAATATTCACGTGTAAATACAATTTTCAAGACATAATTTTCAATATATTCCTGCTTTTAACACGTACTCATTTAATAGTAATTTTAAAACTTTTTTCCTGTTTTTAATAGTCATGTGTAAATAAAATTTTCCTCGTTAGGAAATATTATTCTTTGCGCAGTTTCTAGAATTGAAAACAATCTCTATATTAATAGCCTAAGCCATGTGGCTATCATCAACAGATCCAGGAGGACCCCTTCGCTTTTTATATTCCAGGCAGCCATTTTTGTACTTTAATGTTAGCCAGTCACAGGTGTGATATGTCGCCAAATATTATTCTATCGTAATTATTTCATTTATAGTATAATAGTCCAAGTCATGCAACTGCCATAAACAACGGTCTGATCTCTTCGCTTTTTATAAGATAGGTTTCCATTTTGATTAAAGAATCATTTATTTTCGAATAAAACTACATAAAATTTACCATGATCGCAAATAAACTACGGCACAGGTGTCATATACGCCCCATACCTGCGCGACTTTTTTCCGACGCCAAATCGGAACATCAAAAGCATTAACAACAACATCCGGATTACCATATCAAGCAAAATAACAACACTTTGCCGCCAGTTAAGTACCCGTTGCGTATATGACATTGATGTCAGAAAAAATCGGGCCAAAATATGACATCTATATGGACACAATATATGGGTGTATATGACATCTGTGCTAGAATTCCTGGTACTTTTATGTTAGTCGGGTGCAAATCTTGCCAATAGCTTTTTTAACTCGCCAGTTAGTATTTTTTCTATTTTTCGAGTGGTAAATTAAAGCGGTACTACTTGGTTATCCCATAACCAAAAATCTGTCGCCAAACTATAAGATTAAATGCAAATAATGATTGATCGTTAACGTCACATTCTCTTGACTTTAAAGAAGTTACACGTGTTAACACAATCAAGTGATTTTTATTTTGACGTTTTATACGTATTTTCATTAATGTTATTCTAATTTATTTGTTCTTTCGTTATTTAAAATGAAAAATTATGTCAATTTGTATAATTTGGCGAAATTGCGCGACGGGCAAAGTAGTACCATTAAAACACTGCTTTGAAGTGGAAATTATATGTCATGATTTGTTGTATTGTCATATACGCACTGGATTTCGCGTGATTTATTTTTACGAGAATTTGGCGAAAACCTCGATTTCAAGTACCAGTTACATATGTATTTTTAAATTATTTTTTAAATTAAATAACAGTATATATGAAAAAAATTAATTAATAACTATAGAACAAAACAATTTATAGCAATTTTTGTAAATAAAAAGAAAATAAATTCAAATATACATTTATTAATAAATAAGCAACAATAGCCTTGTTACCATGTCAGGCAAACTAACGCCATTTTGTGTGTCAATTAGGTAACCCCGTTGCGTATATGACATCTACGCCTAATATTTTTCTTTTCGTTTCGTTTAAAAATGAGAAAGAAGTAAGAGCCATTTATTTTAAATGTTTCACTTTTAAATGAAAGTCTTGTATTAAATAAAATGATAATGAAATGCTAATTGAATTATGAATAAAAGTAACATCATAAACATTCATGCATTTCAAACATACATTTCTTAGCATACATTTAAGAGAGGACAAACTGGTTGGCAAATTAGTTTAAAATAATAACATTTTCTAAAATATGGATAAAAAATATCAGTTACAATTAAAATTTGAGATGCCACCATTAGAGAAATGTATTTAAAATTGGGGGGAAAAAATAATATTTCGAAAACGAATTCGAATTTAAAAATTTTAATACCAGTTTTGAGATCTGCGGCTCAATACGGATTTATGGTGTTAATTACATCGCAAAATATTCCATATTTTAAGAGAAATCACCGTGAAACAAAATCAGTTGTTTATTCAGACGTTTTAATGAATCGTTTCATAAATTCGTTTCACTAGGATTGTATATATATAGGGTAGATATATTATATACGTATATATATTGTGATGCATACATCATTTGCAATGGAGATGAGAAACAGGGAAAATAAGAAATGGGTGAAGGTGAATGCAATAAAACAGAAACAAAAAAAAAGTAGAGAATTTAGGTTATACACATCTTGGAAGAGTCAACATGAGGGTAGTAGAAAAATAAATGTTAACAATATTTTTCTAATCTATATACACTGTTAGAAATTTGCAGCATTCTGGCAGGTCATTTGACCGTTTTTTCCGAAAACGGTTACACAACCGTAATTTAACACTACTCTGATCATATTATTGGCCATTATATGGTCAAAGTATAGTTAAATTATGGTTATGATACCGTTTTTTCAAAAAACGGTCGAATGACCTGCCAGAATGCTGCAAAATTTTTAACAGTGTAGGTATGAAATTTTTTTTTTAAATATAACCCTTGATAAGAAGATAATTTTCACATAATTTTAGATAAACAGAAATTATTATAAATGTGGTTACTTCAAAGTATAGATATTATTAATTTGTTGTTGTTTTTCTTTTTGCGTTTGGTTAGAATATGATGTTACTTTATAATTTTTAAATATTTTTATTTTCACAAAGCTGCTATTTAGATTCATTATTAAAATACTCTGCAATATAAAAAATAAAAGCGTATTTTCCTGTTTTGATTAGTTTAAACTGAAGTGAGAATTATTTTGAAATCTGAATAGAACTTAAACATTTGTGCCATACAAATGTTGGATTTCTAAGTATAAAATAAGTACGAAACTAAGGATAGATCGCGTATGGGATTCAAAAGGGCGTGCTGTAATAAAAAATAGAGTGATTTTTAAGGAACAGAGAAAACGATGGATTGTTTATAGACATTGTGAACTGCAAATGCTTTGAGGTATTGAATTTTCGAATTTAAAAGATGAACAACATTTTGCAAAATATCCCAGAAACTCGCAGATTTAATATCAAGGCAATTTTCATAGGAGATAATGACTTCTTCTTTCTATCAAAAAAACATCTCAGAGTAAAATGCTGCACTTTTTTAAAAAGTGGAAGTGCAAAATGGAAATAAAATGCAAATCTATAAATTTTAGTTGACGAAACATACTGAGCACTTCACGTACAATGTGCTTTTACCTGTGCCTCCTACTACCATATATCCTTATCAGCAATCATGGTGCCAAAAATCCAACCATCGACCTTTCTTGTTTCGGAGTGAAACATTTTCCACTGTATTTCAAAGTATCAGTAAGTTTATACAGTTTAAAATATTTTGATTTTAACAGCATGGATAAGTTCACACTGCTAGTGTGAAGCACAAAAGGAGTTGAAATAAAGAAATTTAAATGTCAGCAAATGCTGTCATAAGGTTGTTCAGTTTACAAAGCAATTATCTATTAAACAATTAGTTGAATTTAAGTTAAATTTAATTTTTATTAAAGAGTTATTAAAAGAATATACTGGGTGTCCCAAAAATGACGGATGACTTTAAAATTCAATAATTTACTAACGATGACAGATATTAAAAAAAATCTTTCAGGAGGCTTATGCATGATGTAAGGAGTTTTTTACTGTGATTCTTTATTTTAATTCGAATTTCAAACAATAGCTGAGAGCAATAGATGCTCAGTCCATTCCCAATTTTTGGCACTTCGGGATCCGTTCAATATATTTTAATCTCAGTTTTTTCTCATGGAAAAAATCGAGCCTTGATTTAGTGGTTATTGCTTGCAGCGCTATCTATCGTTGCTATTTGTAACTGAAACTCAGATTCGCAGCACAAAAATCCAGACATATTACATAATACTCCTGGAAGATTTTTTTAAATATTTGTCACAATTTACAAGTTATTGAATTTTAAAATAATCGGTCATTTTTGGGACAACCGCTATTTATTTTGTCTAATGAAGATTTTTTTATATTATTTTTTTTAAATCTTGCTTTAAATCTATTTCGATTTTACTTTATATTTCATTTTTCTTCATCATGAAACATTTAATTTTCTGTGATACATTAAAGTTTAGTTAACTGGGGCTATTTTGAGACACAATTTTAAACTTTTCGTTGTCACTCTCGATATGTTGAGTTAGGTTCAATAAAAAAAATAATACAATTTTTGTTTTTGCTTTCTCTATTAGTTTCTAGATAAAAATAGTGCATGATATAGAAATAAAAGTAAAAACAAACAAAAATTAAAACATTGTTTCATATTAACCACACAGAATGCTTGTAATATGAGACGTGTTTGTGTGGCTAAAATGGAGCACCAATACTTTTAAGTTAATCCAAGTGTGACGGTGAATTCGTATAATATGAGTAAGAAAAAACTCCAACACGAAAGTTTAGAGGACTTACATCTTTATTATGAACTACCTTTTAATGGAGAGCCGTGAACAGTATAGAGGAACAGGGAGATAGTTTAATTAACTGCCGAATTGACAGGCTCCCACAGCGGGGCTTGATTTTGGTTTACATGGCTCGAGGTCAGGAGCAAAAGTGATTTAGATTTTGTTACAAATACTTACAGATTGGCGAACATTATTTAACCATATGTGAGATGTTTAGCGAAAAACAAATTGGGTAGACAAAACAATCAAGAAGTTTTCCATTGAGTTAAAAACTATGCCATGGCGGGCTCTTTAGGGTTACATTAAATAACTTTCCAGCGGTAAGCAGTGAGACTTAAAGAAATAGGAACACGTGATTTTATATGCACGTTATAGATATAACGACAGCTGAAAATTAGTCAGCAAGGGGCATACGGTTTGCATCCGACAAAGTAGAAGGGTGAGAATTGAATACTAATGCAAGCCCAGAGGCTGAGAAAATATGCATTACATATCGTCGGCTGCGAAGCGAAAAAGACATTCACTTGTATTTTATTCTTTTATTTTATTTCAACGGTAAATTGCTGCGGTTAGGATCTTTTTCTGTCCGTGCGAATTTGAAAGACAGAAAAAGGAACCGAGATAAATGATGTCTGCATTTAAAAAGAACTTTAAAATGTAAAAGTGAAACTTACAGTAGTGAGAGGGGGGGGGGGGGAGAGAATGAATAAAGACATATGAAATTAACTATAAAATGTCAAATTTAAACATAGTATCTTATTTGAAGGGGGGGGTATACCAATAATGACAATTTATAATAAACCAGTAAGGTTAAATGTTGATTTTTGAGGGGAGAGGAGGAATAATGAATATATATCGGGAAAGCCGTTATATATATGACCCATTACCACCAGAAAAAAACCTGTGAAACTTGTAGAACAGTTTTTTTAATTTGAAGATTACCTTGTCTACGCCATACATATAAGTATTTAAAACAGATATAACATACAAAGATAAGTCTCCATATATATATATATAAATTAACTGTGTGCTTGCAATTCTTTAAGTGTTTACATAAAGCAAAACTATTCAGGTCATGATAAATGGCGCCTTTTTAATTCTTTTCTTGGTATTCATTAGTTACCAAGAAAGAGCAAATAATATTTTTGTATTTAACAGGATCCTTTTTAAATAGCTTTTTAGTATTTGATTAAGAAGCTGGTACCAGCATTTTTCATGACCAAAATAAGGGAATTTTTTTTTAGTAACTTGTTATAATATCTTCTCAAAATAAAAATAATATAATATAAATGCAAGCAACAAAAGACACAGATACTACTTTAAAATGAAATAGAAAATAAAAGACATATGTATGTCTGTAAATAAAAGCTAAATGAAGTAATATAAAAAATAAAAAAATAGGTAGAAAATTGGTTTTCGTGCACACCACACAGGACTACAAAAGAACGGGATGCATATAGCATGCCTATGAATGGGTGTAGCCCTTATTCTTGTTAAGTAACAAGTGTGATGGCGTCAGTTTAGAACATCAGCCCTATGGGGGGAGGGAGTTATGAGACCCAGACATCAAGTGATACCTAGGTCCCTACTCCCCAAAGATCACATTGATCTTCAAAGGAACATGCGTCGATGTATCATATAAAAAAGGTTATGTTTGTTGAATTGAAACAACAATTCGAAGGTTTTGTCTCTCTACACAATGAAGTTTGGACCCTTAGGGCAAAATTTTGAACGGGAACAAAACTTCAGAGGGGATAAATTAAAAATAATAAAAAAACTGAGATAAATATCTCACATATTAAAGGTAAAAGGTCAATCCGAGGATGTGGAGATCTGGTGACATGATCGGGTAAGTATAACAACTGCAATTGTTTTTTTTTAAATTAAATTCTAACTTTGTATTCCTTACAATGTGTCAAGCAGGATATGAACTGTATGTGTATTGTATAACATTAGATAATGTTTTAAACATTTAGTGTAACTGCACTAGGTTACTAATGCTACAAACGAAAAAAAAAATTTTTTTTGTTATTGTGAAGTTATGTTATTACAAGAACGACATAATATCTTAGACGTGTTTATTGTCTAAGTGAAGCTTAACCAGAGATTTTATTTAATCTCCAAATTTAAAAGAAAACATGTAATTATGTACCTGTAGAAAACCATAACAAATGTGATGGAAACAATAAAAAACATCTTAAGTTTGAAATTTAAAGAAAATGCATGTGAAGGATAAGCATCCTGTAAACTGGGCATTCTTTGTTGTGAAACAAAGTGATGGTGACATGAAATGTCATGGCATAAAAGAAATATAATAATAACGAAAAATTAAGAATCTGTTAAAACTTAACATATTAATAAATGTTTAAATTGTGAATATTATGGGAAGTCAAAAGTAATTCCTGGTATAATAAGAAATAAAAAGGAAATATCCTAATGTGTAAAGTTGAAACCTAGAAACAAAATGTTTTCAATTGTGTAAAATGTTTTTTTTTTTTTTTTAAACCAAACAAAATAGTAATGAACTAAACTGTAATATCAATGAACTAAATTGTAAGTGTATCTCTATGAACCAAAGAAAAAAATGTGTATTCCAATGAACGAAGCAAAGAAAAAGTATCTCACAATGAACTAAAACAGTGTATGTCAGTGAGTAAATTTCAACGACTTAGATGTATATTTGTGAACACAGCAATCTAAGTACCTCAATGAACAAAGTGTAAATTATTGCAATGAACTAAAGTCAGCAAGTATTTCACTGACTTAAAGTGTAAAAGTAATACGATGAATTAAAATGTGTGTAAAGAAAAAGAAACTTACTATGAACTCATGTGTCTAACAAAAAATATTATTAGAATGAACTAAAGTGTCTACCAAAAGAAAAATTGGTATGAACTAATCTGCAAAATAAATCACAAGAAAGAAAACAAACTATGAACTAATATGTGTAAGGAAAAAAAATTCTATGAGCAAACTACTGTCACGAAAGAAAAGGATAGTGCAATTGGTCCTTGAAGTACACAAAGAATCAGCAATGCTATGAACTCGTGTAAAGGTGTTCTATGAACTCAATAAACTATGAAGTCAGTTGTGTAAACTATGAACTATGTAAACTATGAACTTAGTTGTATGAACTATGAACAAAAACTCACTGTGTACATATGGAACCAAGAGCATTGTATCACAAGTACAAAAATGCTTCGCCTAGAGTTAAAACAAACAAACCAAATAAAAACAAACAACTGTGCTTTTAAGTAAAGAAAAGTGAAAAAGGATAAAATGTAACCAGGAAATGCTACTTGTGTGATAAAATGTAACTAAATAAACTTACTGAGATTAACAAGTGAAATTATCTCCAAATATCTAAAAAATAAATCTAAAAATGTAACTAGTGTAATGATGAATGTTTAAAGTTGAATGAATGTGTACTCTTTCAGCAAAATCTTCCTCAAATGTGAAAATCACAATGTCTGATGACCCGCATCAGAAACATTTTCACAAATGTTCCATTTCGAGATTCATTTAACTATTTGCCGGCTAAACAATCAAATGAAAAAGCAACTCACTGTAGACTTGTGTTTATAATAAAAAATCTTGAAAAAATTAAGCTAATTTCAAACTTCAAATCAGTATGAATAATACTGTCGAAAACTGATATATATATGTAAAGGTATAAGAAAAAGAAAAGCTTTAAAAGGAATGCTGTTGATAGTAACTCCTTCACAGTAATGTGTGTTAAATAAAAACGATAAATGTAAAATGTATGTTACATTGTTTTGTTTTTTTTTTTACTAAAAAGGAAACTGCATGAGATGTTTATGGGAATATATTGCAGTTGTATACTTTTTCTCGCATTTGCTTGATGAATTTTTTTAATGATTGACAGTAAGGTGCATAGGCATTGTGGAGAATGTCAAAGTTGGTGTTGTTGCTTTCATTAATTCTAATGCAATTTATGCATTTTGGAGGATTTCTACACTGAGGGTCAATGTGTGGCAAGGCACACACAGAGCATCTAATGTCATTATAACACGAAATTGCAAGATGATCATTGTATACTTGACACTTGAAACAACGTCTAACATTTATATGTGGTTTAACAGGGTACGGTTTTGATTGTATCATAATTTCTCTATGCATTAATAATTGCCAAACAAGTTCCAAGATCCAATTAAAGGACTTAATATGTAGGAGCTTGTACTTTTTAACAACGTGAAAATCAGGTTCAAATATATGGATTAAATCTGAGATACCAAACAAGATATCAGGAATATTTAAATTTTCAGGGAGGTTACAAATAATGACACGAATAGGCCTAGGAACATTAAGTTTAGCATGGGATAAGGACTTTAGAGAGGAATCGCTAATATCTGTAAATATTTCATTGTGCTTACCTTGAGTGTGCAGGTCGGGGCTAAGATATGTGTCTTTTTTATCATTTTCCAGGTGTGGTAACTTTTCTTGTTTACACATATAAGAGGGGACAGTTTGAGTTGACTCATCTAGGGCAGCTGGAGGGATTTTGTTGTTGACATCTACCATCTGATCACCCATAGACTTACTACATTTAGTACGCTTCGCCGTACATTTCTGTTGGGCTGTGATTTCATGTAATCTCTCTACAAGTTTCTGATTTACAAGAAATAAATTATCTTTATCCTGTTGTAATTTGGAATAATCATCTTTCAGAATATTAAAGTTTAGTTTAAGCACCTGAAAATTGAATTTAATGATCTGAAGGAAATCCATAATATTTTCAGACAAAGATGCAGCATTTTCGGTCTTAAGTGAATTTTGAATTGCTGTGGCCTCCTTAGTAATGGAATCCGAATACCTTACTAATATTTCTTCAATATAATCTATAAATGGAGATACAAAAATGGGGTGATTTAAATCACTAACAGAATTTTCATCATTTGCTGCCATTTTGTAAAAATAAACTGGTGAAGTGTCTGTTATCTCCAAAACCTCTTTTTTATCTCGTGTTTATTTAATTTCTGTTGTTTACTCTTTTGACCAGGTAAATTTAAAGAGGAGGGGGATTTTTTTTTTTTTTTAAGAGCAAAACAAATGCAACTTGAATAATAAGAGTATTCCAAAAAAAGGGGCAAGTATGCAAAACAAAACTATCAGAACTGAAATGTATGCACATAAAATAAAACACAATAAGTTGCATAAATAAATTATACACAAAAGGAGAAATGAAGGGGGGGGGGGAAGTGTAAAAAATATGAGTGTATCAATCACAAGATTTCTGTAAGTCAAATTTCTGTCTACATCCAGTTGGATTAAAGTGTCCAAAATTCAATAAAATAAAAAAAGCTAACTAAATTTTAATTCTGGTTTAGAATACACAAAAAAAAAAGGTCAGAGTCGAGCAACACATTCTGAGAGTAAGTATGCAAATATCACACATAAGTGCAAATGTGCCAACGTTGTGAGCGTAATACGCACATATTTATATAAAAATATCAAATACTGCAAAACTTGGAGCAGAGAATTTTTGTTGCCTATCGGTAAAATAAGTATACCTTCAAAATATGCCAGTGGGGTTAAAGGGTTAAATTGTCGATTTTAAATGCATAAAAAAAAATACCTTAAGAAAAAAAACAGGGCAAAACATAGCATGCATATGCAATTTCATGGAAAAATGAGAATACTGTCATAATTTAAACACCAAATTATAATAACTGAAATATTAATAAAAGTACTATAAAATTTTCATTTGAACTAGAAAATGCACTTATTATTATTTTTTGTAACCAAAAACAGCCCGAAAGGAGAAAAACGAAACTAGAATGATATCACTATTAATTATATTTTAACATTAGCTTAGAAGTATATTCTCCGTTCAAGCAGGCGACACAAAATAAATTTATGACACTGCAATTGTTATGAAAGTACAAGTATGAATAGGGAACAAAAATAACATGAAAAGAAACTGGTAATTTACTGAAATTGAAAAGAAAGAAAACAAAAAAAACTAAATCAATTTACAGTAACTAATCTAATATAAAAGCATTCCCTGTTCATACTTAAATGCAAACTGTGTTTCTTTTTTTGTAGAAAAGCATTGTCACATAATTTTTTTCAAAGATTTCGATCAAGTATGTCACTTTTGTAGAGAGCATTGATTTTGAGCATGAAAACAGAGCGAAATAAAAAAAAAAATTGACCTTTTTTTTTTTTTTTTTTTTTTTAAATAAAATGATTTCAGTAACAAACTGAAACGGGAAAATTTTGAAAACCGGTAAATATAATTAACATTCTGTTTTCGTACTCGGAATGCTTTAAAAATATTTTGGATGAAAGATCTCACATCATGTGACGTTTTGTTTAGCACTTTCTTTTTTTGCATAGTGAGTGGTTTCTTTTGATTTTTGTTTTCTTTTTTTTATTGCCTGTTTTTTTTTAAACTTTCCGGTTCTGAATTTTTTTGACACGTGTCAGCTATTCGCACATCACCGAGGTAATATTTTTTTTTTTTTTTTTTTATGAACACACCACAAATGACGGAGAATATTATCCATCTTAATCATGGCACATTCAGCGCACAGAAATTTGAAATTTTCTATTAAAAACACTGAAAAATAAAATAACACAACTTGAGAAGTGCACGCTGTAACTATCCCACACAAAATAATTTCACAACTTCCTATGGCATATTTCACAAAACTGCTGGAGTAGCGTTAATCTGAGAATATAATTTCTACACGAAACGGTCACACCAGTTGACACATTCGCGAGGCGGCGCACATTTCTTGGACTTGTTGCACTAATTTTATATATTTCACAAGGGATCACAGGGCATGGAAGGGCACACGGGGTGGTAATTTGCAGATGAACACACACCTCACAGAACCGACGGAGCAGCGGATAGTTCAGCTGTCACTTTCTTTTGAGCGAAATATCACTTCTTGGGTGAGTCTTTGGAGAAAACATCAGAATTTCGAATCAGAGAAAAAAAAAGCAAAGATGGGGGCAGTCATCGTTGAAGAACACATCTGATGTTGCAGAAAACAGGAGTAGTAGCAATAATCCGTGTGTACGGGAGGTACACTGTCACCTGGCAGCAGATTAGGGTGTAAGTCGAGAAGGTGAGGGATCGCTGAACGAAAAAAACACACATCCTTAAAGGTAGAGATCCAGTGAAAGACGGGGACCAGAGCAGTGATGCCCAAGCAAAAATTACAGCAAACCGCTATTTTGATGACCGGTACACCGAGAGTTCAGCGCTGAATCAGGGGGGTGGAGACAGCAAAGTAGACGCACTGTCGAAGTCCATAGGGGCGGCGAGTGCAGAGAAGGGAAAGTCCCGTAAAGTAGACGCCGGAGAATGAGTGCTCGGAGTCGGAGGAGGAAGCCGGAACTCCAGTGGGAAAAGAAAATCTGTCGTAGGACCTTCACGTCGCTGATAAAAGGGTGAAACGGAATGAAACTTCTCCTCGTAATTTTTTTTAAATTATTGTTGGAGAAAAACTGGGCAACGGGCAATTCGTATGCCCGGGTTCACAATATGAGTAACAAAAAAATTCAACACAAAAGTTTAGAGGACTTACATCTTTATTATGAAATACCTTTTAATGGAGAGCCGTGAACAGTATAGAGGAACGGGGAGATAGTTTCAATAACTGCCGAATTGGCAGGCGCCCACAGCGGGGCTTGATTTTGGTTTACATGGCTCGAGGTCAGGAACAAAAGTGATTTAGATTTTGTTACAAATACTTACAGATTGTCGAACATTATTTAACCATATGTAAAATGTTTGGCGAAAAACAAATTGGGTAGACAAAACAATCAAGAAGTTTTACATTGAGTTAAAAACTATGCCATGGCGGGCTTTTTAGGGTTACATTAAATAACATTCCAGCGGTAAGCAGGGAGACTTAAAGAAATAGGAACACGTGATTTTATATGTACGTTACAGACATAACGGCAGCTGAAAATTAGTCAGCAAGGGGCATACGGTTTGCATCCGACAAAGTAGAAGGGTGAGAATTGAATACTAATGCAAGCCCAGAGGCTGAGAAAATATGCATTACATATCGTCGGCTGCGAAGCGAAAAAGACATTCACTTGTATTTTATTCTTTTATTTTATTTCAACGGTAAATTGCTGCGGTTAAGATCTTTTTCTGTCCGTGTGAATTTAAAAGACAGAACAAGGAACCGAGATAAATGATGTCTGCATTTAAAAAGAACTTTAAAATGTAAAAGTGAAACTTACAGTAGTGAGAGGGGGGGGGAGAGAATGAATAAAGACATATGAAATTAACTATAAAATGTCAAATTTAAACTAAGTATCTTATTTGAAGAGTGGGGGGGGGGGGCTGAGAAAATGACAATTTATAATAAACCAGTAAGGTTAAAAGTTGATTTTTGAGGGGAGAGGAGGAATAATGAATATATAACGGGAAAGCCGTTATACCAAGCACTTTGAAAATGATAGGTCTGTAACAAGCTTTCTTTTGTAATATCCAATTCTTATTTTTATCTTTAATTTTAGTAGAATTTTTGGACATCTTTTTGGCGTCGATCAGAATACTGATGTAAATCCACAAACGCCCTCCCTATTTATTAAAATTAAAAAAAAAAAAAGAAAAAAGAAAATTATCTGCAAGACTTAATCAAAAATTTTTATGAGTTTTCAGAAATAAATGTGCAATATTATAACAGTCAAATTTGACAAAGGAATAAATGAAAAAGCTAGTTCATTATTTGTTACACAGCAAGATAAATTACAAATAATTTAACAGATTTTTAATGTGGGTTTCAGAGGAAAAGCAGGATAACAGCAGTATGAGATGTACAGGATAAAGCACCTCAAACTTTGGAGAGTTACATCTCCATCTACTTTATTTATGAGACAAAGGTATTTATAGTGAGAAGATTTTTTAATTTTTAAAATTCTACGCTTAACGTCATCTTAAACAAAAGTTCTTTTCTTAACATCCTTTTAAAATATTGGTGTCTGATAGCCAACAGTGCCCAACCTGATTTGCATTGGCATACTTTTACGACGCAAAAACGATCTTTCATTCTTTTGCTTTTTAGAAAGCCAACGGATTAATTTAAAACTATATATCCTTAGTTTTTGACATTATCTAAAATATTTGAGGAAAAACTTTCCTACTCCTTTCGATTTGTAATTATGTATAATTTTCAATATTCAAAAATACATAGACTTTAATCTTCAATGTCACTGTAAGATCTAGATGTAAAATTAAGTTTAAAATCATCTAGCGAGCATTTCATATCATTTAATTTAAAATATGGAACAAACATTGAAGAATATATTATTAGACTTGGATAAAAATATAACTGCCATATGAATCAAAAATAAAAATAAAAATTAAAACTTCATCAGCTAATTAGTATTAAATTATTCAAACTGTGTCATTGAATAATGTTACTACAGACTTAAGCACCAGTGCTGAATTCAGGGGGCCCGCGGGGTCATTTTCCGTCGGAGCAATGAGATGTCCTCCCGGGAGATTTGAGATTTTGTGCTTTCAAAGGTCAAAAATTACAGTTCCCCTCCCCTATTTGGAACATGGAAGAAACTTTTTTAGAGCACATGAGACGAAGTCCATATCTTTGGTATGCATAATGTCCATGTAAAAATCAGTTGCTCATAAAAATAGTTAAAGAATTCCAACCTCTCGGAACTGTATAATCCCCCCCCCCACACACACACACACACTCCGCGAAACACAGAAATCCCTATCGTAGAAAATTATCTGGATTTAACGCTGTTAAGCACCATCTCATATTAGTTTCGTGGAATTCACTCTCTTGTGTTAGCCTCACACGCTGTATCAAATTTGGCCCCTGCATTTTAAATTTGTAACTAAAGCTATGTTCAGTATATTTTAAATTTTAAATGCTAAAATAACTCCCCATTTCTTACTGAATAAAGGCATATAAAAATAATTCACATAAGAATTTGTTTAAGCGTTGAATGGGAAAAGTTTTAATGTCCAAGGGAGAATTTATCTTATGCATAAGATATTTTAGTTGTATCATTTTTTTCCTTTTTTCTTTTTAAATTTTGGGAATATTTGTAAATAATATAAATAAAATTACATAATGCTTACACAATAATCATAAAGCCAATTTCATTACTGCATTTGTGTGTGGATGCCTTACAACAGCTCCTTTTTTGGGTGCCTCTTATTAGCACCGATTGAATTTAAAACAAAATAAAGAAGAAGGATTATAAATTAAACATGAGAGACTATAATTCAATTCATGTAATTTCGTAAATATTGCGTTGGTTATTTTTCCTTTGGGAAATAAAATGAACATTCACGGAATAAGAAAAGGACAAAATCTAATCTGAAAATATTCACTTTGAAGATACATGTATTTGAAGGATAAGCTTATAAATTATGCTTAATAGCGAAATGTATATAAACATGCTTTATTAAAACGCAAATGTTTTGTGCAAAATTTGCGTTTTTGTCTTCATGAAAGCTTTTATAACATTTTTGAAAGTTGAATTAGAAATCTTTAAAGCAAGAGAATTACCCAATATTCAATATATTTATATAAAATGAAAAATAATTCTATATTTTGGCAGATTAACTGTTTTAGCTTTTATAGATATATACTTTAAAAAATGCAATACAAAAATATTTAAGTACATCGGAAAATAGAGTAAATATTAATATGACTAAGAAATTGAAATATGAAAAAAATAAGAAAAAAAAATAAACATAATTCTGCTAAAAATGCAAAATGTGCATTTTTATTTGGTTCATTTTAAAATCCTTGAAATATTTATTTTTGTAGCTATAGATGATCAAATAAATCTATATTAAAAATATAAATGGTATAATTTCTTTATAAAATTTTTCCAATAGTACTTTCTAACTTAAAATAATATGTTTAAAAAAATGAAAAAATAACCTTAGCAAAACGCAGAAAAATATTTTAGTCCTTTTTAAGTGATGTAAAACTCCACCCCCCCCCTCAAAAAAAAGTGAGAGAGAGAGAGTGAAAACACTCCATGAAATCTTAAACACAATTTTTCCCGTTCCTAAAAATATTTATCCAATTGTGAATTGCCCCACCAATGAACGAGAGGTTCTGATCTCGAAGCTGGTAGACGGGAGTTGCTGGGTTCAAATTAGTGCTCCTATTAAACGTTTATACGAGTATACGTATAATACGTATTATACGGGGATACGGATTCAGATACGTATAACATGGCTACGGCGGTTATACGTATTATTCAAGACAGCATATACAGTACATCGTATATACGGATCTTAACCAAGCGGTTAAAAGTATAAACATCTAAACGTTTTTAGTTCAAAGGTTGAAAATAGATGCTTATCTGCGGATTTTAGACATTATATTCTAGAAACACTGTCGGCAACAGGCGGGCCGAGGTCCACATCCGGATAGCGGAAGGTCAAAGCCTGGACCGCCAAAAATTTTCAATTTGAATAAATTTATTAATATTTACATATCGATACATTTGAGCGATATAATTATCAATGTTTCTTTTATTTTAAAAGTAATAGCACGATTAATTGGAATTTTTAATAGTAATGGATAGTTGCTATAATGTGAACACAAAATAATGCGTTGGAGTGCAAACGCGGCGGTAGAAGGGAATGAACTGCAGAATGGACTGATGTGGATGCGAAGTTGTTCAATCTTGAAAGATTTTTCCTTTCCAACTGGCGATAATTGACTTGCAAGAAGATATTTCCGTGCAAATGTATAAAACTGCATCCATTTTGGAGTAAACTTGTCTCATAATTGTATGGAAATTACAAAAAACTAGCTGATAACCTGGCTATGTTTGGCTCCACATATGTACGTGAAACAACTTTCTCCAAAATGAATTTTGTGAAGAACAAATATCGTTCGAGATTAACGTTCGCCCACCTTGAAGACACTCTTCTCATTAGCTGTTCACCGCGTGAGCCAAACTATAAAAAACTGGCTTAGAACTGCAAGTGTAATTTTTCCAATTATTTTTCAACGAATACCTGCCTTTTCTATTTTATTATGTTTATGTAGAAATTTTTCAGAACAAATAGTTGGCTTTTCTATTTTTTATTATATGTATGTGTATGTAAATATAAAAATTTAAAAGTAATAAGTACTTATATTATTTGTGTTTTTTCTGTGGACCTCGATAAAATTTTTCAAAAGTATTCGTACCCCGCTTAAAATTATTTGCCGACCCCTGATCTAGAGTCCCGCATTCCCACGGTTTACCAGAGCCTTCGGGAATTTTTGTTGAAAGAACCACGATGGCCTGGGGTTTACCTATCTTCTAGTTGTTGTGCATATGTACTTAAAAATATGTGAATACTTTTCATCAGTTTTGATTTTGGTTGTTTCCCTAAAAACTAAGCTATTAATTATGAAATGTTTTACAATTGAATGTGGGTAGCTGTAAAGCTACCTTTCGCAGATCTGTAGCAGAGCACCTAGCTTCTTTTGATATGTGGCATCGACCCTTCTCGCGAAATATTATTTTTCATGCGACCACAGATCAGACTTAAATTTACTTTACATTTTATAGTGACATTAATCAATACGCCCCCTAGGAAATTTTGCAATCATACTTTTATTGTATTTAAGAATATTGTTTCCTAAATTTAAAATATTTTGAAAATATGTTTTATTCTAAAAAGAAAAGAGGAGGAAAGCCATTTTAAGCATGTGTAATTGCGTTCTAAAACCTGCAAGTCGATTATTTGCCGTTTTTTTTTGCCGGTTTAGTAATTGAAATTTATAGGTACTTTATGCAAAAAAATGATATTTGTCAATATTAACAGATCTTAAACGTAATGCTCTAACATTTTTTATAAAAAAATACCATGAATGTCACAATTAAAAAAATGGATTTTCATTATATATTAACAGGATAGAAAACATTAGCTCCATGGGAAGAATAACATTTGCGCCCGGATGCAATTTTGAGTGTAACACAGACGAATAAAGAATTTTTAAAAGATTAAAAAGAAAAAACCATACTTAACAAGGATTCGCAATATATCTGAAACGTTTATACTCTCATTCTTTACTCAAAAAGTGTTTAATTTTGGTAGTTTCTTACAACGGATACAATTTGTATATATTATATACACAAAATGTAAAAATAACGGGGTGTCGGATCTCAATACCATGAGATGAACAAAAAATCTAAGTGAATTCAAAGTAAAAATTTGCGAAGTACTTTTTGAAATTCACGGTAATAACTTTTTGTTTTGAAATAAAAACACTAACGTATTTCCAGCTTATTCTCCATTCAGTGACGTAAGACTGATGAGGTTCATTGTTATTAAAAGTGACTACGATACTTGAAATATACGTATACTTTAAATGTACGTATACTTAAATATACGTTTAACCGATGTACCCTTATACGTATCCGGATACGTTTAAAAGTATATTTTAAGGCATTCCTATTTCATAAAAACTTATTATACGTAAATACGAATATCGTTTAAATGTATAACTGAAATACATATCCCATCGAGAGCACTAGTTCAAATCCAATCCTGCCCGTCGGACTAATTGTTCGGAGTTTTACATGTTTTTTTTTTAACCTTGGATTTTTTCCTAGCGTAAATAAGCTTTACGTTCCCTTAGAAATAATCCTAAGCAGGTCACTCCAAACCCTTTGGGCCTATACACCTCGTGTTGATAATTGGTCATCATAAAACAATGCCAATTGTGAATTATGTCTTGTTAAACATAAATTTCAATTTCATCTTAGTCTTCATATTGATATAGGGACAAAGATTATTTTTAAAATTTTAAAACCCAAATTTTATTTTATATTTTGATTGTAGATAAAAATCTATCTTCATAAATTATTTTTTCTTATTTCGGTTAAAATGTTTAGGCTATTTAAAGATGTGAAATTTAAACAGCCTAATGTTACATAAAATTTAATTTTTTTTTTTTAATTTATATTTCCTATAATAATAAATTTTTCGCGCTGATTTTTACTTTCTTCTATCTTTACGAGAAGAAAGTATTGGATTCGTGAAAATTTTCGACTTCCGGTTTTCGACGGATTTACACGTTTTAAGGGTCAGAGATTCCAAAAAACATGTTTTTACAAAATGTCTGTCTGTGAGTCTGTGAGTCTGTCTCTGAGTCTGCCTGTCTGTGTGTGACACAAATTTTGTGGGCTATCTATCTCACGAACTGATTAACGGAATTTAATAAAAAATTATATTCAGGTAGTCCCTAATATACATTGGTGCTGAGTAGTTTCTGGTGTAAATCGCCCCACAGGCGGAGCTGCTATGCTGCATTTTGTAGGATTTCAGCAATAGCTCTATCTCAAGAACTAATGAACGGATTTTTATAAAACTTCAGACACAGTTACTCCTTGATATGAGATGGTGTTGTTTACGTTTTTGTGTAAATCGTCCAACAGGTGGCGCTGCTATGCTGCATTTTGCAGGATTTACACGATTTCCGCAGTAGCTCTGTCTCATGAACTGATGCACACATTTTCATCAAACTTCAGATTCAGTTAGTCCTTGATATGAAATGATGCTGACTACGTGTTGTTATAAATCGCTTAATAGATGGTGCTGCTGTGCTGCATTAAGCACGATTTCCTCAATAGATCTATCTCAAGAACTAATGCACGAATTTTTATCAAGCTTTAGATTCAACTATACCTTGATTAATGTCTCTGCTGATTATGTGTTGGTGAAAATCGTTCAACAGGTGGTGCTGCTGTGCTGCATTAGTCATAATTTGCGCAATAGCTCTACCTCAAGAACTAATGCACGAATTTTCCCCAATCTTCATATTCAGTTGACATAAGTTGACATAAGTTGATGATGATTAGGTTCTGGTGTAAATCACCCTATATGTGGCGCTGCTATGCTGCAATTTGCTGGATTTACACGATTTCAGTGATAGTCATATATCAAGAACTAATGCACGGAATTTCATCTTTTCAGAATCCTTATGATGAGCATAGATCGCCATTTAGTTTTGGCACAATGATAACGAATTTTGAAGTATTGTCATGTATGAGATAGAAGAAAGTTTTGAGACTGGTACATCCGACTACTTTTCTATGCTGTTAGTATTTTGCATACAAATATGATCGCTGTGAGTTTAAAATTTTTTAATTGTAAATATGAATTAAAAATTTAATATTTAAAATTATAACAAATAATCTATGGATATTTTAGAAGAAATATTTTAACCCTTTAGTGCGCAGCTTTGCATCGATGCAAACAATAGTTCTTTGAATTTAATTAAATTTATTTTTGTATATACATAAGTCACACCAGAAAATTAAAATAGAAATACCTGCTTTAATTTATAATAAACATTCCGTATTTAACTAAAGCGAAATTAACCATTGAAACTTTCTGTTGTACAGTCAGATTCTCTGAACTACTTAATTTCTAGAACGTATTCTATTTTGGAACTTAAAGGGTTAAAGGTTAAGTTTTATAAAATAATTAATTATATAAAACAAGGTATCTGGAGACATGTTTATTAAAATATTTACTAATTTGCAATATTTTAGCGTAAAACAGCCACATGACAGTACATATACTTATATTGCAGATGTGCAGCAGGATTAAAGATTGACGTATTACATGAAAAATGTATCTCTGAATTTTTTCCATTATTTTTCCTGTGTAATATACTTTTCAGAGAATCATATATAATTTTTTGAAACAAAATAAAAAATCGCGCATTTAAGTGTTAAAATGCCTTGTAATAAATAGTATTCTAATATGTTCTTATTTTAGTTCTAGAAGAAATAATATTATCCCGATCTGATAATAATTTTTGAGTATTATATAAAAACAATTATGAGCCTTACAATCTTAGTGATTAAAAAATGATTAAATTCTTAAAACTATTCATAAATTCAACAAAGGTTCCAATTATTTCTTATGATTTATAAACCTTTTACCTTTCGTGTTGCTTCTGTGTTACGTTTTAATTGATAATATGACACTCTCACGATATTTCGCCACACCATTTTACAAAAACTCAGCCACTTCCCGTTATTTTAATTTACCACTTTGTCTTTTACGCACCTTTTCTGCAATTTTTAACAAGAAGAAATTCATGGAGATTATATTTCTACAAGTGTTCCTATAATTTTGGTTTGGATGGTAACACCAAGTAAAGAGCTGCCCTTCCAAACATTAACTTTAGAGGATTTATGAGTCACAGAATGGGTTGTAGAAAAGCTGACAATATTATGTCCTTTTTACATAGTTTGAAGTCACCTTGTTACTGATTGTACAAATTTATCTGCTTACACGTTAGATGATGGAAGGTATGCTGGAATGCATCTATGTTTAATTTTTGAGATTCGTATCTTGTGAGCGAAGTTCTATTGTCAATTTCCATTTCTGCAGGTATTCCAAATATAAGTTAAACATTCTCCGTAATAGTCTAGTTGCTGACTTAATATCAGTATTGGGTAGCACAGCTAACCATGATTCTCATTTTAAAAGTTTCACGTTAGGTTATACATACAAAACTTTTGACAGCTACTATTAACCGCTCCAACGTTTGCCCCGCGATAAGTCAGTGGTAATAGCACTGTTTCCATATACCTCCTTCTGGTGAAGTAGTTATAAGAACTTTCCATTAGTTCAAGGTTTTTATCGATATTAGCACTAGATTGCCAAAGGAAGACATTTTGACTGCTTTTCAATTTCAATTAAAAAAACAATTATGTATATAAAGACACAATTTCTTAGAATTTTGTGACTTTCTGTACAACATATAAATGCGTTTATTATTGTAGTTAACTCCCCCCCCCTTCATTTCCGGTATACACTATATGGCCATTACTGAACGGAAACTTTCAATTTTAGACATTTTGTTAGATATTTAAAAATATACTTGTCAGATACTTCTGGAATTTTAGGATTCAAAAGAACAGGTTTGACTTAATATTTATCAACGTTGATTAGATAAGGAGGATAATTAGGGGACCAGCAAAAAATTAAAGAAAAAAATAATACTTGGGATTGAACTGTAAAATAAATGTACGAAATGATCTATCGCTACGGAATATACATAAGCAGACATTGTGCAATATGTGTATTCATTTGTGTAAGAATAGCATGTATATTAATACTATAGCGATAGTAGGTATAGCTATAGCGATTTTTTTAATTAAAAAAATATATTGCATGTTTTTTGCTTATAAAATGCAGAGTTTAACCAAATTCAACGCCAGTTTTAGAAAAATTGACAAAATGTTGTAGAAATAAAATAGTGCAATTGGAAAATAAATATATTAAATATTTAAGAAAATATAGACAGTTGTATAAATTAATTTTTATTTGTGCATGCGCGAAAGATAACAATTAACTTTTTGCATAATTTAATAGTCAACTCTATGGAAGAACTTATTAAAAAAAATTGTCAACTATCGTAAAAATTCAGAGAGATATCGGCGTTAGAGTTAGCTGTTTTTTCGTTTCTCGCTAAAACTCGCTGAATGATAAGGGATTGTCCACAAACTGTTATTTTTAAGTTATCTAAATGTGTTTGGAGCAAGGTTTTTGAAAAAAGCTTTTTAATTATAGTTTACGGTTATGTTTAGGAAGATTTTGACTATAAACTACGATGAAAAGGAAAACACCATCCGTACATTGATTACATTTAGGAAAATTGAAGAGTTTACGGCAAAATTTTGTGAAATTTAGCCCAATACGCAAAACACTCTACAGTAAATTATATCGCATATATATGTATTTTCTGTATACAGGTAATTTATATGACAGTGGTTAAGACAATAAATTTAAAACATATTGGACATTTTTCATGTGTTATGAGCCAATAACTTGCAATTTCATTGTTATAGTGATACTTCAATAACTTTTTGTGAAATCCTGTTTTGCGTATGGAATTTTCCCTGAAAAGCTTTCCATAAAATATATTTATTTAACTGAAGCATTTACTTAACTACATAATAAATTAATTAGCATTTAGTTAACAGTTATGTGGATTGGAAATTATCCTAACGCCCATAGGATAGACTAGTTTTTCCTAGGCCAAACTAGTTTGGCCTAACGCTCATAGGATAAACTAGTTTAGCCTGTTATTATTTGGTCCGAACTAATTTATCCTAGGCCGATCTAGTTTATCCTAGGCCAATTCAATTTGGCGTGATTTTATTGATCCCAAAGACCGCCCCGGTGCCAATCTTCTAATTTATCCTAGGCCGATCTAGTTTATACTAGGCCAATGCAATTTGACGTGCTTTTATTGATGCCAACTACCGCTCCGGCACCAACCTTGCGCAAAGTAATATTGCCGTCACCCCTGTATAATATATTTTATTCCATGGGGAGCGGAATGTTGCCTCCCTTTCTTCTCCATTTCACCGGCGTCGGTAGTTACAAAATATGTTCCATGTGACAAATGTGTGCTAGAGCATCAAAGAATGAGATGAGAGGTTATCATAAAATTTAGGAGAAGAAGAATTTAGAGGATTGATTAATAATGTACAGTATAACCTCGAAAATCCGGTGCCGTCGGGACCGGGACTTTGCCGGATTTTCGAAAATTCCAGATTCCTGAAAGAATATCAAATGTACTTCTGATATTCTAAATGGAATGGTGCATTTATTCATAATTAATTCAAAGCCAAGTGATATTTATGTGAGAAAAAAATAAATATTAAAAAAACATGGATTTTGTCTATGGTACATCAACTCCAATAAACAGTGAAAACAATTCTTATGTAATTTCTGAAACATGGATATCAATTTCATTTGTTTAAATTTTTGCAGTTCTTTAACAACTTGTTCTTGAATTTTATGAGTGATCAATATCGATTTCGGAAATATAGTTTTGTTCCTCTAAAGCATGCATAGAGTAATTTTCTAGTCAAACATATACATTTTTCAAGTGACATCTTTTCATATGCCGGTTCTTAGTCCTCCTTCCCTGTGCTGCTACTATAGCGTTATCGGCGGTTCTATTTAGCACAGCTTGAGCGATCTTAGCGTCTCTAATCCATCTATTTCGATCTCGAAATTTTTAATTCGTAAACAAGTGCTATTTTTCTTTTTCCCGTAAGTTGGAAGAATAAAAAAAAGGGGAGAGATGGCCTTCGTTGCCAGATTTTTGAAATTGCGTAATTTTTGAATGCCGGATTTTCGAGTTCACATTGTATTAGTATTTCAAAGTCAAAAATGAAGCAACTAGGACAAAATAAAAAGGGTAGAAAGGTAGTAAAAAAAATTTAAAGATTTTTAATTTTGTGTGCTGGGAGAGGGCGAAGGGGGGGGGGGGGGGAGATTTTTCTTGTATAAAAATTAAAATTGTGATGATAAATATGTAACGACATTAAGATGTTATCGTAACTCATTTAAATGCGCGCTTCAACTCCCACTTAATTTAATTGAAAATATTTCAACTGCGATTTATTTAATTGCAGTATACAACTAAAATATATTATTTGCAATTGAACCTACTTGCAATTGAATTCAATTGAGTTTTAATTAGTTGCAGCTTACTTTTAATCTTTAATCACTATTAAATCAAATGCACTTATAAATTATTAAATAAATTTATTATTTTAATAGAAATATAATTGAATGTTGCTCATAACTGCAAAGTTATGCTGCTCATAACAAAATCTTAAATTAAATCCTTAGTATTAGAAATAATAATATTTTTTGAAGTTCAGTTGTGTTATAAATAAAATCAATTACTTAATAGAATAATATTTATTATAAGAAAATTGATACTTTATTTTTTGTGCTAAAAATAAGTTATCAAATTTCTTCAAAATTTACCAAGTAGGGAAATTAAAAATAATTACCAAACTTGCAAAAAAAAAAAAAAAAAAAAAAAAAAAAAAGTAAATTTTCCTTATTTGTAGTTGCATTATATGTATCTCGAAATTAAAAGCATTTAAACCTCAAAAAGCTGTAAAAGAAGGAAATGCATTAAATGCAAACCACCGTAAAGTAATAATATTTCCTCACTCTAATTCTCCCCCGCCCCCCCACACACACTTGATAATATATCTGAACTACCTACCCCCCTATTCGCTGCAGCAATGGAATATGTGGAAACATTATAAATATATAAATGTTAATTGTGGAACAATAGCGATTTAAAAATACGTTCATTAAAAAAAAAAAAAAAGTTGGGCTGGGGAAAATGTTACTAATATTTTTGCTGAACAAACCAGAGATCCTGCCGGTCCAAATTATTTTCATAAGAGCTGGGTTGGAAATTGAACTGAAAATTTCTGCCTGTGCGGAACTGAAGAAGAATGCACTCCATTTCCGACTTAAGCCGGAAAAAAAATGATTCCCAGTTCATCTAGGTCCGAACCTCTCAAAGAAAGTTATCTCTAAACAAAGCCCGGACTGAGTGTCGGAAAGGAAAATTGGATGGGCCCGTAAAGACCCTTACATCGAATAACAAAAGACTAACTCGCAAAATTTTGTAAATTTGGACGCTAAACTTCTATTATATATTTAAAATAAATAAATAAATAAATAAAACGAGTTTTTAGTGAATTTTGCTCATTTCCATAGATGTAGTTGAGTTGAGCGGATTCGTTTGAAAATTTTGAGCGTGAACTTGACTCATGTTTGAGAAATTGAATTAAGTTTGAATTAGTTCGTTTTTTTTTTTTTTTTTTTTTTTTTTTTTTTTTTTTTTCGTGCGTGTGCTCAACACTGTTTGGTATCAATTAAAGCGCGTCAAATAATTCTATCGGCATAGGATAAACAAGATTGGCGTAAGATAAACTGGAAGTTTTGCACCGAAGATGTCTTTGGGATCAACAAAAGCACGCCAAATTGAATTGGCCTAGGATAAACTAGGTCAGACCAATGAATAACAGGCTAAACTAGTTTATCCTATGAGCGTTAGGCCAAGCTAGTTTGGCCTAGGAAAAACTAGTTTATCCTATGAGCGTCAGGATAAACTAGTTTGGCCTAGGAAAAACTAGTTTATCCTATGGGCGTTAGGATAAACTAGTTTGGCCTAGGCCAATCTAGTTTGGCCTAAAATCGGGTTTGGCCGGTAACATATATAAAAGACAGTTTTGGCGGTTTTAATTCGAAGAAGAAACAAATTTAACGCTTAAACGTTTGGTACGTCCGGTTTCATTCACAGCTACCAAGTAGTTTTTAAATTCTGATAACTTAGATTTTGTTATGATAAATGTAAGCGCAGATTTGGAAAGTTAAAAAAGTGGGTTTTAATAAAATGTATTACAAAGAAAATGAAAATTTTAGACAAAAACACCATTTTAAACTTAATCAGATATCCTAATTTGTATACTATTTTTATTTTTTATAATATTTTAGCTCAAAAAACTTAGCACAAAAAAAAACCAACTTGATCGATAAGTACAGTAAATTTCCAATTTACATAACTGGAAGTAAATGTTAAATAATGTTTAAAATAGTTAAGTAAATTTTTCAGTTAAATAAATGTATTTTATGGAAAATGCACTTTTCTGTGAAAATTCAATACGCAAAATGTAATTTCTCAAAAGTCTATTGAAATATTACTATAAAAATCAAATTGCTTGTTATTGATTCTTGTCTCGTGAAAAATTTATGTCTTAGATTTTAGTTAATTATCGTTACTACTGTCATAAAAATTACATGTATACAGAAAATACACATATATGCAATAGAATTTACTGTAGAGTGTTTTGCGCATTGGGCTATATTTCATAAAATTTTACAATAAACTGCTCAATTTAACTAAATGTAATCAATGTATGGACTATTTTTTCCATTTCATCGTAGTTTAAAGTCAAAATCTTCCTAAATATAACCGTAAACTATAATTAAATATATTTTTCAAAAAACCTACTCCGAACGCTGTCAGATAACTTAAAAATAACAATTTGTGGACAATCCCTTGTCCTACAGCAAATTTTAATGAGAAACGCAAAAATAGCTCACTCTAACGCCAATATCTCTCTGAATTTTTACGATATTTGACTGATATCTTTTAATAAATTACACCATAAAGTTGACTATTAAATTATCTAAAAATTTCCTTGTTATCTTTCGCGCAAGCGCAGATAAAGCATATTTTATTCAACTGCCCATATTTCTTTAAATATTTAATATATTTACATTCCAATTTCAGTATATTGTTTCTATTACATTTTGTCAATCTTTCTAAAACTGACGCTAAATTTGGTTAAAAACCCTGTATGTTATAAGCATAAAACATGCAAGATTTTTTTTTCTTAAAAAAACCCGCTATATCTAGTAATTAATAAATTACTAGATTAATATACATGCTATTCTTACACAAATTACTACACATATTTTACAATATCTGCCTATGTATATTCTGTAGCGATATATCATTTCGTGCATTTTATTTTACAGGTTGATCCCAAGTATTTTTTTTCTTTAATTTTTTTTCACCCCACAATTGTCCTCCTTATCAAATCGACATTAATAAATATCGAATAAAAAAGTCGAACCTGTTCCTTTTAATCCTAAATTTCCAGAAGAATCTGACAACTATATTTTTAAACATTTGGCAAAATGTCTAAAATTGAAAGTTGCCGGTCATTAATGGCCATATAGTGTATGCTTTGAATGATTTTCCTTATTTGAGAAAAGAGGAACAACGACCATCGTCAATGCTTCTCGGTGAACACTTTGTTCTGAAACTTGTCGAGCCATATACAAGCTGTGGAAAAATATCACGACCGATAACTTTTTTACTAGCATGTCACTCGCGTCAGAATTATTGGCCAAACAAACAACTCTGGTTGGAACTTTTAGGGGAGACAAAAGAGAACTACCCAAAGCAGCAAAACAAAAGAAGGACAATATGCCTCGTTTTGCCCCTCTGGTATATAAATCAGAGAATTGTGTTCTTACGATATATGAAAGCAAACCAAATAAAAGAGTAACTGTTCTAAGTTCTAAGCATAAATTTGTGGAAATTGATAAAAGTAATAAAAAAATGTTAACGGAATCTATTCAATTTTATAACAACACAAAATCTGGAGTTGACATGGTGGATCAAATGGCCGGAAAATATACAATGAAGGCTAGTTCTCGTAGATGGCTCCTCCAAATATTTTTCAATATTTTAGATTTGGCTGTTATATTTGCTTAGATCTTTTAAAAAGAAACGACAGGAATACAAATACAACGAAAAGAGTTTTTCTTTCAATTAGCAGAAGAACTTTCCACCGAATACAGAGCTGGAAGACAAAGAAATTCATCAGAACATGAAGACCCACAAAGATCATCTGCAACATCATCAAATGCAACCCATTCTAACAAATACAAAATTTGTCAAGTACGACTTTGCGACAACAACAAAACAAATAATATATGTGAAAAATGTCAAAGGTATGTTTGAGGAAGATGTACATATAAAAAGATTTCCACTTTCACTTGCATAAAATGTACAAATAATAATGCATAGATTATTTTATTGTTAATACTTACTAATAACTTGTTATATAACTGTAAATAATATAAAAAATATAAAAAATTAATTTTAAACAAATTTCTTTATACATTAGTTATTCTTTCACAATGCAGTCATTTAGACTGCTTTTGGGCCTGCCTAGACGCGTAGTTAATTTTTAAGAAAAAATTGTCACCATTATTGTTCAATTTCATTTTCACAGGTTCTCCTGTTTTAGTACTAACTTACAAAAGAATGCTATAACAACGTCAGTCTTCTGGAATCGATCCAGAGCCAAGTTTATAATGAAAAAAGGTACGATGTAGGCAACAATTGGATTTATGGCATACGAGATTTCCACAGTCGATTACATAAATGAAATTAACGATGATACTCTATCAAATGAAAAGAATGCTTTATATAAAAAATAAATTAAAATTACATCATTATCATATACATCTATCGACATTTGACTGTAGTTTGTTATACATGACCTCAAATCACAAAAAGACAATATTTGATAAATTGAGCGGAGTAAATAAATATTCGTGCCTAATAATTAATAAATTATTATTTGTACAGTATTAATTGAGCATAAAATATCATTATAAGGAAAACTACATAAAACTCTTTCATAATTTTTGCACGATGCGCGAACTATGTACTGACTCACAACTTTATATAATAGTATGATTGTTCTAAATCTATATTAATACTAGAGAGTTTCTGTCTGCGTATGTGTGTCTGCGTTTGTGTGTGTGACTAGATGTCTGTTTGTTGGAAATGGCTTATCATAAGTAGAAATTTGCATGTTTGGTTTCGAATAGATAAAGACAGTTGGAAATGCTTCTTTTGGATTTTTATAATAATATATTTTATAATAATATTTTGGATTTTTAAAGTAGTTTTTTTTGTCATTTTATATTGAACGAAACTATTAACGTATTTCCCTAATATCTGAAGTTTAACGGTAATTTTGAATCACTCATAAAATAAATTCAATTTCAATTTTTAATCATGATATAGTTGAGGAGACCTTGCCACAATTTCCATAGGGGAAACTGAATTTAGTTTTTAAATGAGCCACTAGATGATGCCAGCGGGTGATTCGGCTGAAGTGGCAATAGTGCGCACACCCTCTGCAAAAGTTATAGTTTAGTAGCTGCTGTCACTACGTCATAGCTGTTTTCTTCATTTTTTCAACGTTGAGTAAAGTTTCAGGACTTTATTAAAATGCAAAATAAACGTACTAGCTTTAAAGTAACGGTTTTGACATTGCATGTACTAAAAAGGTGTTTATTTCTTCCCGTAACTATGTTTTTTTTTTTTTTTTTTTTTTTTTTTTTTTTTTTTTTTTTTTTTTTTTTTTTTTTTTTTGTAAATACTTTACACTGCTATTCTTCGAGGTAGTGTAAAATTTCCATCATGGTGACGGAGAAGGTATTTCCAACAGCATACGGGGCATGCATTCCAACACGCTCCTCGTTGTAAAACGTGCCCAGTCCTAAATCAGCTAGTTTTATTGTATTAAAAACTGTTTATTGTGTAATAAAATCAGTAATATAACCTTATATGAAACGAACTCGTTTGACCATTTAGCCATTTAAATAAAACTGCCAATATAAAAAGCAAGATAAATTTAAATATATACATTTTTTAACTATTTTCTGAAACGGTTTGGTTTAATCAATACATTTTATGTTAACAATAAATGTTAACAATGTAACATTAAATGCCTGCAACCAATTATGCAAATAATATTTTACTGTTTATGGTTTTTGCAGCCACTTTAGTAGAAAAAAAACTTAATTTCTACGAAATATCTCCGCAGAAGAATTGGACTACTCCGAGGTTAACGATGTTACTTTGTTGAGATTCCCTCTTCAATGTAGTCATAAGGTACAAACCTTGGATTGCAGTGTGTATGGACCCCTCAAAACGCAAAGTAACATTGCTTCTGATACTTTATATGCACAAATAAAAGGCATATGACAATTGTCGGCATCTCGTCTATTTTGGCTAAAGCTGCTCCACTGGCGTTAACACAAACTAATATTACGGCGGGTTTTAAAGTTTAGCGAATTTTCCCACTTAATTCGTAAATAATTACAGGATCGGATTTTGCGGCATCCTGCTTTTCTGATAGGCCAGTTTCTGCCTACCAAATCTTGAAAGCACTAACAATCCTGAACAGCCTGCAAAGTTGCCAGAATAATCGACTATTGATGACCTAAACTCAAACTCGCTGAAAGCATCAAATCCTTCTACACCAACGCAGGCCAGCACTTCCAAAGTAACCGTTCCTTCGAATTCCACTCAAACCTTCCCTATTGCTTATCAAGAAGTCGGTCATTCTACATCCAAACAAATTTTCCCTGCATCAGAAGAAGTTAGGCCTTTTGAAAAGGCGGCACCTATGAAGCAAGCACAGCATGGAACGAAAACTGAATACCGACTGATTCTCACGTTAAAAATAGTTGAAAATGAAAAAAAAAAATTATATAAAAAAGAAACTGCAAAAGGAATGAGATAAAAAATACATATTAATTAATAAGCAACATTTATTACCCGAAATTTACCACTTAAAGTATAGTTGGAAAATTTGCCCTTGTGCATTCAAAGTAGGCTGGTGAACTTGCCCTGCATATGGAAAACGTCACATGAACAGGCTTAACAATTTTCTGTTAAACATTATATTTATTTTTTTTTTGGAGAAATAATTGTGCCAATTTATAGGTAAGGTTCTGGGGAATACAATTATATCCTGTTGATCTGAAAATAGATCAAAATAAAAAATACAAAAGTAAAATTAAAAAAAGTTGGAGCTCCCGTCTCTCCTACATTTTGTTCTCGTTTTAATAACTTTTATGTAGAATTTAGTACAGTCAATTTCGAATTTTTTGTATCACCATCCTTCCAAAAGTTTCCAAATTATCAATCGATTTCAATTTGCTACGGTTAACAAATCCCGTGCTATGCCACGCCAAATTTTCTGACAGATTTACTGATTCATTTTTAAACGTACAGGCGTAAAGTTCGCATGGCTGACTAATGAAAATAATTTAAATTGAAAGATGTTTTCCATTTTTCAACAAATTAATTCGTTTTTTTTTTTCAGTTATAAACGCCTTTTGTCACCTGACAATTACTTTTTCAAATCCTTTCGGTATCGCGTCCTGAAATTTGGTTAAAACGTCAACTTTGAACATAATTTCTGAAAGGTATTCTGCCTATGCAAAAAAAAAAAAAAAAAAAAAAAAAAAAAAAAAAAAAAATGGAAAATGTCTCGATTACGAAGTTTTTGAATAAGAACACGTGTTAATTTCGTGCGTTTCCGAAGAAAAATAAATAAAAAAAATGTGTTAAAATGAATTACATGTGTTTTAAGAAATGAATTATAAATTTGAGAGCAGCTTTAAGAAAATAAGGCCATCGAATATTTCTCTGAATTTCAGCAAAGAAAGAGAAGAAAAAAAACAGCATAGATATCTTTTAGACATCCTTTATGGCTAAAAACCATTAATACAGCGATACATTTTAACTCACAGTTGTGAGAATTCAGAGTCTGGAATGAGTCTGTGTTCATTTGGAAATAACGACTGGAGTTCCGAGATACATTTAAGTAATCCCTGGAAATAATAAAATTATTTTAAACAGAACGTGCTTCGACATCGATTTGTGAGACAACATTTTTACTTGCGGCGTCAAATTAAATAACTTAGGATTTTATGCATATTAATGGTCTAGAAGAAAACTTCCCCGGTGCTGCAGAAATATGCCTCTGGTAAGAATATTTCTGAATTCAGCACTAAATTTTGGTATATTTAAGATACCTAAACTTATCCGCAACCTAGAATAGTGTTCCGCGGGTAGGCTAATATACAATACAATTTTACAGGGTAACTAAAATTTATCTTTACCAGTTTCATCCTCCATAAAATTTAAACGAAATTAGATAACAAAAATCTGTTTATTGTATAATGAACAGCAAGTTTCAAAAAGAAGATATCCATTTTGAGCACATTTGGAAGCACGAACAAAGTCAAGATTGTGTTCAACATCCCGCCATATCCCTTGCGGTCTTAATGTATTGTACCACGCGCTTATTGAGGGCCTGGATAGTTGATGACGTCCGCATATTGTTCATAAAATCCTTTGAGATAGTGTATCTGATTTCGTCTGTATGAATCTGGCCACGCATTTTTCCTGTGGTATTACCATCATCACTTACCGATCTTACTGGGTCATATCTGAAAGCAAAAATATTATTTAGTACAAATAAAACTTTATGAGTTGCTGTTATACGAACACAAAACCGAACATTGCTATCTTACAAGTTGCGTCTAAAAAGTTCAGCGAATCAATGGCTATCTCATAAACAACGCGAGTTAAAATTGCTTCCCTGCGCATGCGCAGGTAGAGATCAATGGAGAGACTGTACGTAGCAAGAATCGCAAGAAAACAATGCAGAATAGTCTTTTATGGGCAGTCGAACTGCATATGTTTGGAAACTCGCGTCATATTGAAATGTAGCAACGGATAAAATCAGGTTTTATTACAAATTGGGAAAAACTTCTACCGAAACGCATGCGATGTTCGTTCATGTGTACTGACAGACGTAGGAGCAAAAAATGCGTGCTGGTTTAAACATTTTCGGGAGGGAACGGAAACCGTTGATGACGAACCAGGTGTAGGTCGACCGTCAACAAGTATTACCACAGACAACATAGAGCGGGTGCGACAGATGCTGTGAAACAATCGCCGATTGTTTTTACGATGGATATCGGAGGAATTGGGAATTAGCAAGAACAGTGTTAGCAGCAGCATCCGACGACGAGTGGCATTTGTGATTCGGTGTATCCCAAAAGAGGCCTTCGCTGACTCATTCCAGCAGCTTTAAAAACGATGTAAAAAGTTTATTGGGGGCAACGGATGTTATTTTTAGGGTGATTAAAGGTATTTTGTTTCCAATTTTTTTTTGTTTGTTTGTTTTATGCTTCCATTCACGGAACTTTTTAGACGTACCTTGTATTTCGTTTAGCTTTTATGTAGGTATCAAATTTGTAAAGATAAATTTGGGAAACCTAGATTCTGGCTATTTAAATTTTATTATTTGTGTGTACTTTTACTAATTAAACAACTTATGACAAAACAAACCACATAAAAAATAAGAGCTTTTGAACTTTAAAGCGATCATTTATTCCCATGAGTAGCTGAAGATATGCACATATGCCATTTATACTCTTTTTTATTTAGTATTTACGGTTGGAGGGGATAACAATACGTTTCCCCCCCAAGAATTTTTGATTTTTAACGAAAACATTGGTTTACAATTATGTGATGATTGATTAAAATGTGAAATTAGAACCTTGGGCAATTATCTACAATAACAGACATTTTATCTAATTATAATTTCGTGAGAAATTGAAATTTAAAAAACAAACATTTCTCTGCATATCATTGCCCCATTGGCTGGGGTAAAAAACCACAATGGTGGGGCAAAGATACGCGGTACGTATTTTTGTTCAGTTACTGCAGATTTTTGCTCCATTTCCAATAAAACGAATGAATTATATAAAAGCCTGTTATGTGAAACACTGTTTCTGTACTAAACATTATGCACTGGGCTACTATAATAAAAACTCGCCTATTCAGAAGTCTCTAGTGTTAGTGGTTGACGTCTAATGAAATTAATATATATAGTTAAACTAGAATCTATAGTATTCACTAGTAGCTATAGTTAAACTGAAAATTACATATTAAACCGTGAAAAAAGAAAAAAAACAGCTGTCCGTGAGACCGCATATAGCAGTTAATCTTTAACTGCAGTCAATTGCTGCATAATACTGTGAACAGTGTCCGAGACAACTTGATTATATAATGAATAAAAGTTCGATTGACTCATAAGATACTGTTTCTGTACTAAACTTTATGTAATGGCCTATTATAATTGAAATTTCCTTATTGAGAAGTCTCTGGTGATACAACTATGTTTCCATAGAAATGAAAATTTCACCAACACCAATAGCTAAACTGCAAATTATAAGTTAAACTGGGAAAACTGAATATGGTAGCGGTCTGTGAGACTGCTAACAGGAGTTATGAGTTAAGGATTAAAACAAAAGCGTTACATGAAACAAGACTATTGATATTTAAAAGGAGGTAGACATATATCTACGTTCGATATTTAAAAAAAAAATAACTAGAAAAGGGAGAAAGTAGTTAAGTTGATTATATTAGTTAAGTAGCTATTAAAATTCATACAATACTAACTTAGAAAAATATAAAGCTTTCCACAACGTAATTGGGGAAAGCTTTACATGTAGCTAAAATGATGGTGCAAAGCTCCGCATATTAAACTTGTGCGTATCTTTACCCCAAAACGGATGCATGTTTTTGCCCCATTCTGCAGTATTTTGCTTAACCGGCTACCTACAAGTTTAAACAAATGCAATCGAGATAAACTACACGGTATTTAGAAGATAAAGAGCTTTCGTTCTCCATTGAAATTTTGGATTCGTAGGAATTTGACGTATTGTCAACTAAAAAATAACGTGAATTTTTTTTAAATATTATATCAAAATTAAAAATCCTCATTTTCTTGGCATGGAGTGCTACTTTTTTCACAAGGTTCGAACACACAACTAGTGCACTTGAAACCGAACTGCAAACCTAGATGTCATGATTGTAGAAATGTTGCTTCATATTGAATCTGCCAGTTTTTGCTCCGTGCTTATAGCCTTACCTCCCCTATTCACTATAGTATCATAAAACTAGAAACTAAAATTTATTGTTCAGTACAAATTTTAATAATTAATAGACGAAGTTTTTCAATTGTATTCTATGTTACATGTTATTAGATTCCCGAATAAATAACTTTTTAAAAAGCAGATTGTATAGCATAAATGGACATATAACGATTTTATTGCTAAACGTCTTCTATCTATTAAACTTACATCCGATATAAATAAAATATTTTCACTATGTGTAGCATATATTTTTCAAAAAACATTTAGGAGAAAATTTCCCGTAAAACGTTACCTAAGTAAGCTTCTATTTTTTTTTTTAAACAAGGCATAAGACTTTAAAAACATTCGAATAAATATATAAGAAAATAATTTTTGCCTTAACATTTCTGCACTTGTCTTTATTTTTTCAGAGTTGAAATATTTCAGTGATACGGCATATTGCATTCTGTCAAGAATTTAAAGATTTATGCACTTAACACTTGAATCGTTTTTAATAAAATTCTTCACAAATCTTGTTGTGTTACAGGAATTTGCATATAAAATGTAAGAAGTTTAAAGAAAGTTTATACTAAAGATATATTTTTAATAAAACACTAAAAAATTCCGATATTATTTTTTAAAGGACTAATGTTCGGGGAAAACATGGAGGTCGATTGGGATTTTGTGTTGAATTTTTATATATAAAATAGGTTTTTAACTCCTTCTATATATTGTTAAAAAAACGAACATTGAACATTTTTATCGGTGATTGTGATACCACAAATGGAAACGAGATGTTGAAATTTGTTTTAAATTAAATTATAACAAATGTTATTTGTTGGTTACAAGCACGTTTAATATTTAATTCTAAGGATAGAAAAAAAAAAGTTGTTTTTCAAACGTCCAAATTTCAACATAATTAATTCATACTTTTTAATCGGATACGTACTAGTTTTCGAGAAAACCTAAATTAATCATTTAAATAATCCATCATATATCTGACACGACAGTTATGTTTGTTAATAATTATAAGAAACTGATCTTTATTTCAGTGACTATATATTCCTCAAAATTCCTCTCAATCTATTGATATATTTTGATAGAACAATAAACGAGATTTCAAAATTAAAGTGATGGCGGAGAAATTTCGAAAATTTAAAATAGAAATATATTATTCTTGGCACATAAATTACGTTAATATACTTCTACAGCACCAGAAATGGATATATAAATCACAATAACACATGCGTAGTAGAAATAACAAATGGTGACAGATAGAAGTTAACAAGTCGGAATATCTTATTCGGATTGCAACATTTACTAGTTCCTTCTTCACAGACGATTTTGAAGGCCAGGCGTTGTAGAAAACAATAAATTAATTGACAAGACATGAGTAGTCTAAGACGTTTCGTATTTAATGGTGTCTTTAAAGTCAGTCACAGTTTGCAGATTCAGTGTTTGCAAAATGGTTAGCAACTATTCGTAAAGAAAAAAAAATAGTTGGAATGTGTTCGTCTAACCGTAGAAGACACGGAAACGTTAAGTAGATCGAGATCACAATTAAAATACTTTTTTAGAAACTCCATGACTACAGTTTTTTTGTGTCAAGCTTGCGATATTTCGTGCTACAGCTAACATTCGAACGCTTAAATTTATATTTTTTACTGCATAGCTCACACAGCAATCCTAAAGAGCCTCTTCTGCCTTTTAGGAATTTTTAAATGTAACTGCACACACTGTGACTACAAGCATAAAATCTTAATTGTTATTCCTCAAAATATTCTCCAGAGGAAGCATATAAATTCTTACATATAAAGTTTCACTATGATTCCTTGCTAGGTGTGATAATTATTGGCTTATGTAGTAGCAACTTTCTTACAACTACAATGAGTATATCAGCATCGGGCTTAATATTTCGCTTTAATGTTATAATATATTCATTTCTTTCCATAATATTCCCTTTACTGTAGATACATACCTACTCCAATCCGATGCAAGATGTTTCTCTACCGCCTTTACGGTTCCGACGCTTCCATTATCAGACATTTCTCTCTCTCTCTCTCTCACACACACACACACACACATAACTCGGACTCGTATTGTCGTAGGGACTCCAAACATTGTATAGTTCAACATCGTGAGAAGTTTTTACAGAGGCTATTATCAATTTTTATGAAACCGCATAAATTTGATAAAAAAATGATATAAGTGTCCGACAAATTTAAACTCTTAAAACTCGAGATCAAACTGTCACAGTGCGCTCAAATTTTATGATCGTCAACAACGAGTTATCATTTTACAGGGAATATTGTTTTTTTAAGCGAAGCTCAACAAATTTTAGAATAATGCGAATATAATTGCTAATAACCAGAAAAACTTTAACTCAGAACCAAATTGTAGCAACCCACACAAAATTTGTATGATAAACGTAATCGCTTTAAAGAAGTAGTAGTAGATTATTCATATCCCCTCATTATTTTAATGTATCGTAAATATAAGGTACTGATAATTTAAAACAACTTGAATTCGAGCTCCAATTATTGTAGAATATTTACATTTCTTGCGGTATAAGCAATCTTTATAAATGGTGGACTTCGATTGGTTTTTAAACCGAAGCTGCTAAAAATTTTAATACAGTGCGATTATCAGGGTCGCATAATCAGGCTCTTGTAACTTGGATCCAAATTGTCCCAGCCCTCGAAAATTTCGTTGGATAAATGTAATCGTTTTATGTGGGAGGTGGTAGATCTTTCGATTTTTATTAGAGTCTCCATTTTCATAAATATAAGATGCTGGCAACTTAAAGAAAGTGTATCTCGAACTTTAGTTATCGTACACCAATCACATTTTGTACGGTAAAAGTAATCATTATAAAGTGAGGAATTTGTAGTTTTTCTAACAGATGTACCTTAAATTTTAGTATAGAGCGAATATAAGAGCCAAATAACCAAAACACTTATAACTCTGATATAAATTGTCGCAGTCCTTACATAAGTTACATGGTAAAAGTTATAATTTTAAGGGCAGGGTTCTACTGATTTTTCATAGAAGCACCCCATATTTTAGTGTATCGAATATATAGAGCTGGGAATTGAAAAAACGTGTATTCCGGGCTATAATTATTGCAGAACACTCATTTTTTCATGGTCAATATACATCTTTATAAATGTGTATGTGTGTGGTAAGGGGGGAGGGGTGCTTTGTCGGTTTCAAAATAAAAGACTACTCGGTTTCAAAACAATTACTTTCTATTACAACTACTTATTTTTTACAAAATTCTTACATACGTTTTGACTGACGGGCTTATCTACATCTTTTTGCCCAGTGATCGGCAAATGAAATAAACGGCTTCCCTTTAGCAAATATGTTTCAACGTCGGTGGGAAAATCTTATTATTTGTCTATTAAGACATGGTATGTATTAAAAGATTTTTTTTAGTCATTTTCAATGATTTGACATATTAAAACATGCCAAATGTTTTAACATTAGGAGTGTATAATTCGCACAAATAATGAGGAATTGTTTGAAACATAGAACTAATTTGAAATGCGGAACGAATATTTTATGACGATTAGAAATTTTAAACTTTGTAACACAAGAGAAGTAATTTGAAAACACCCTTCATTTCTTTTTAAAAATAGATTATATATTGACATTTTAATAAATATTTGTCAATAGAGACTTTTTTTAATGCTACAATAGAAAGCAAAAATTTAAAACAGTTTTTCGTTTTAATTTCATTATTTTAGTTTTATTGGTATCCTCTAATCTGTACAGAAAACACATTCCTTTAATATTATTTTTAATTGTTAAAATATTAAAGCAAAATTCCTTTTAATTTTATTAAATTTTTAATTATTAAAATAAAATAATTTATAAACTAAAATCAAACGCATATAAGTGTAATACAGCTGTAATGAAATTTGTCAGCACCTAATATTTATGATGCATTAAAATACAGGAGCCTTATAAACAAAGTTGACATCCCCACCAACCCTCTTAAAACGATTACGAATACCATACGAAATTTGTGTGGGCTGAGACAGTTTGGATCTAAGTTAGAAGTGTTTGTGGTTATCAGACAATTATGCTCGCACTCTACTACATTTTAAGGGCTTTTAGTTAAATACTACAACAAATCCCGCCTCTCCTTTATAACGATTACATTTACAATAGAAAATATGAGCGTTTTACAATTATTACAGGTTTAGTTGTAGGTGATTACAGTTGACAGCACTATATTCAAATATGGTGTGTCATATCAAAACACACACATATATATATCGGTGTAGTTTAAATATAAGAACTATATGAATTAGATATTACTTAAAGGAATGTAGACTGAAGCATGAAGGTAAAAAAGACGAATGAAGGCACATCAGCTTGTGGGTAAAAATGAAGAAAAGTAGTTGGTATAAATCTTATTTATTAGTTATTTATTACTTATAGTAGAACTTACATTTAAATGAACGCATATTAGCGCATTCTGCTACTTATCAAAATATTCTCAGCAACAGTGATGGTTCACCAAATATGAATAAGGAAAATGTAGGCCGTTTACAATTCTCACCATCTAAACAATTAAACAATGGTCAAAAGATCTATACAGCCAAGTAAGAGGAAGCAAAAGGCAGCAAATATTACAAGCACAGATTTTATAAACAAGAAAAAAGAAGAAGGAAATAAAAAGCAAAAGAAGCAAGAAAGCGTCAAAGAACGACAGCTTGGCGGAAATAAAATGTGTAAAAAAAGGAAGAGAAAGATCAACTTGAAAACACCTCATTGAGGAAGAAACTGAAATGTGAGTCATCTTCCGACAGTGACGAAAGTATTCCTGTTATGGATTCTGAAGGCAGTATTGGACTGGAATTTGATGACTCTGAATGTGCTGAGTGTCTGGAGTTATATCAAGAAACAAAGTCTAAAGCGAACCGGATTCAGTGCATAACATGCAATCGGTGGCTGCATGAAACATGCTCACTTTACTCTTGCAACGGGAAGTGTGGTGATTGTGGGCGAATAGAGATACGAAATTAAAAAAAAAATGAGAAGAAAAGCCAAAAATATAAAGACTACCGCCTAAAATGAATGGAACTAGTACTTAAGAGCAAACTACAGTGGTCGACTGGATATAAACAAGTGGTTTATATCTTTTTTGTAATTATGCTGGCTATTGTTTCCAGTGAAATTTTTTTTCTCTTTTTTAGCCTTAAGTTTTATTTTTTGAGATTGCACTTTTGCAATTTCGTTAAACTTTCCACAATTTAGTGAAATATATATATAATTTATGTAAGTTTACTGTTATTTATTTTCATTTTAAGTAGTTTGAGGAAATAAAAATGCGATTTACTTGAAAAAAATATACAGCATAGCTTTTTTCTCCATGCGGCATCTGTACCACACCCCATGCGGCCTCTTACCCAGCACATAAAAAATGATGTTAAAAAAGGACGTTTGGGAAAATAACTATGCCTGCTTTATTAAGAAAGCTTTAACTTGTTTAACATAGAAATTTGATTCTAAAGGGTTTGATTAATGATTTCTGGTACTTAGTTTGTAATTTTTTGCTTTATTATACATTTTAAAAAAAGAAAAGTAAAACTGCGGCATCTGTCCCCACTTTACTATATATATATATATAACACCTTTGTAGAAATAGTTTTGCATTTTCACAAGATTAATGTTAATATAATATAATTTTTAATAATAAACATTCGATCTGAATTTAAAGATGAGAGTTTGAAAGACATTTTAGAAAGGTATGGAAGAGACTTTAAACATTTTCTTTTAAACGCTCTCTCGCTGCACTCATATGTATCAACATCTAGTGAGACTTTGCAAAGTTATATCAGTTCAATGACAACTCACATGGTGTTTAAGTGGTTTTGTTCCTAATTTTATGCGGGGAGGGGGTATTAAAATTAGATGCGTTTCTTCAACTTTAAACCGATAACAATAAAACATACAAATAATTAATTCTTCGAATACCATCCTCTGAACGATGCATGCCATTGATAGTCGGTTAAGCCTCTGCGACTCCTTTATTTTTATCAGTTTTCAAGACTTTTATATTTTAAATTATATCCTCCTGAGACCCAAGCAAAATGTAATGCATAATTTTTTTAAATATGAGTTTTTTTCAACAAATAGGAATCAAAAATGACGTTTTTAAAGAAATTTATAAATTTTGATTTTTTTATTTTGTTTTACAGCACAACCATCAAAATGGATTTTCAGGCTATAACTCGCTTTAAAGTAATTTATAAAATGCGAAAAGTATGAGAAAAAATGTAATTTATTATAAAGAACACAAGGCACGCATTAACATCTGATTTAAAATTGCAAAATAAAAATAGTTTAAACAAATTAAAATGCCATAAAAACGAAAATTACCAGCAGAACGCAGAATTCCAGCTTGACTCATTTATTACGCCATTTTGTAAACAAAGTAGTTACCGTTGCCAAAATCCAAAAGCTGAATGTTGATTTTTGATTCATACATTACCAAAACCAACTGGTTTTAGATTGCTACAATGAAATTTAACGCAATAGCAGGAGAAAGCAAAACATCCATTTAAATGGATGCCAGGTGCCAGGAAGATATGTTTCAAAATATTTAAAGTAAAAAATAAATTAATAATAAAATTTTATTTCTTTCTGTAAGTATTTTCCCTCTACCAAAATAATTAATTAATTTAACATTCTTTCTTTCTATAGTTTTTTGTATAATGTTTTCAAAAATACTTTAGAAACACGAGTGCAAAACTTTAAGATTGCTTGTTTAAATCGTTCCAGTTCCAAAGTAAAATTAGGAAAATAGTTAATATAATGACGTTCTTAAAAAAAATGTGTTTATCCTTCATGCTTTTAACCTCAAAAAGAATTTTAACATTGTTAACCCGGCAGTATTCGAGTGCCTGTCTTTTCACTGCCCATATTAATTTTCTCCTAAATCATATCACCTTACAAATAAAATAGAGAATTGCCATGTAACTGACTTTATATGTTTCTCCCACCACCATAGTCAAGTAACATCTCTGTATTTCGGTCAGGTACATTTTTATAAGAAAATTTGAAATTGGTGGAAAAGTCTGCGCAATGATCCCTAATGTCAGTTGAATTTTACTTATTCCCATTTTTCCAAATCTCAAGAACAAAATGCATACTTTAAGTAAACTGGAGAATTAAACTTTCATTGAAATATAATATTCAAATTAAAGTGAAAAATGTTTCTTATTTTACATTTTCTATTTGCGAGGGGCCTGCGGCAAAAAGACCGAGCGCGACTAATAACGTTATGAAACTAGTTGCATGTGCCAATCCCAAAATATTCTTCTATCTCATATATTTTAATATTTCAAAATATTGTTACAAATGTAAATATTTCATTTACATTAGTTCAATACAATATAAACTTTCACTTTCATCTTAAATTTCTGCTGCAGTCAATTACTCGGAGTAAAAGCGAGTTAATCTCAATCATGATATTTATTAAAATCAATAGTTTTCCGTTATTCTGTTGTATATCAGCTGATGGCGTATTCTCGGCTTATCAGGATGAGAAGGTCCGGTTGATTCAGGAGCCGTTGGTGTGCAATAGAACTACGAAAAATCAAGAAAATTACACAAAAACCCCTTTCGGCGGTATACTTCCACATTCAGTGGGGACCTTCTTACCATGGCCAAAAACATTGGTTCAATTCTATGCATAACTTCATACACTTTCCGGTGTACAATAGTGAAAATGCTAAAAAATCGCTATTACAGCTCCCCATTCCGGCGGAATTTTCCCAAATGCAGGGAGGACCTTCTGGTCATGGCCTAAAATATACACAAACAATTCGGTTCAAATCTATGCATAACTTTATACACTTTTCAATGGTACAATATTCAAAATCGCACAAAAAATCGCTATGACAGCACACGCTTCCGGCGGAATTTTTCCAAATTCTGGGACGACTTTCAAGCCATGGCCTAAAACATACACAACTAGTATGTTGTGGTCATCACAAAACTTTCTTCTATCTCATACATGTCAATACTTTCAAATTCACTATCTCAGTGCCAAATTAAATGGCAATCTGTGTTCATCATGAGAATTCTGAAAATATGAAATTCCGTGCATTAGTTCTTGAGGTATGACTGTCGCTGAAATCGTGTAAATCCAGCAAAATACAGCATAGCAGCGTCACCTATTGTGTTATTTAATCCAGAACCTAATTATCACCAACTTATGTCAACGTCTAACTGAATATGAATGTTTGAGGAAAATTCGTGCATTAGTTCTTGAGATAGAGGTATTGCGCAAATCATGACAAATGCAGCATAGAAGCGCCACCTGTTGAGCGATTTGCAACAACACATAATCAGCAGCAATATTAATCAAGTTATACTTAAATCTGAAGTTTGATGAAAATTCGTGCATTAGTTCTTGAGATAGAGCTATTGAGGAAATAGTTCAAAATACACACAGCAGCGCCACTTATTGGGCGATTTACACCAAAAGGTAGTCAGCATCATTTCATATGAAGGGCTAACTAAATCCGATGTTTGATGGAAATGTGTGCATTAGTTCTTTAGATAGAGCTACTGCGAAAATAGTGTAAATCCTGCAAAATGCAGCATAGCAGCGCCACCTGTTGGGAGATTTACACCAGAACGTAAACAGTATCCATTCATGTCAAGGACTAACGGAATCTGGAGTTTTATAAAAATCCGTGCATTAGTTCTTGAGATAGAGCTTTTGCGGAAATCCTGCAAAATGCTACGTAGCAGCGCCGCCTGCAGGGCGATTTACACCAAAAACTAATCGTCACCAATCTATTTCAGGAGCTATCTGAATATAAAGTTTTATTAAATTTCGTGCATTAGTTCTTGAGATAGAGCTTTTGCGGAAATCCTGCAAAATGCTACGTAGCAGCGCCGCCTGCAGGGCGATTTACACCAAGAACTAATCGTCACCAATCTATATCAGGAACTATCTGAATATAAAGTTTTATTAAATTTCGTGCATTAGCTCTTGAGATAGAGCGCCCACAAAATTTGTGTCACATACAGACAGACAGACAGAGAGACGGACAGACAGACTCACAGGCAGACATTTTGTAAAAACATGTTTTTTGGAATCTCTGACCCATAAAACGTGTAAATCCGCCGAAAACTGGAATTAGAAAATTTTCATAAAATCAATACTTTGTAATCTAACCAATCTAATCTGAAACCAATACTTTGTTGTTTACAAGAAGACATTGTAAAGATAGAAGAAAGTAAAAAATGTGGCTCAATTCTATGAAGAAATTTATACACTTTTCGATGGTACAATAATCAAAATCGCACAAAATTCTCACAAAATTCGCTATTACAGCGCCCCCTTTCGATGGATTTTTTTCCAAATTAAGGGAGGACCTGCTTGCCATAGACAAGAACTTTTCAAAAAATTTGATTCAATTCTATGCATAACTTCCTACCCTTTTTGATGGAAGAATATTCAAAATGGTAAAAAACGCTATTACAGTGCGCCTTCCGGCGGAATTTTCCCAAATGCAGGGAGGACCTTCTTGTCATGGCCTAAACCATACGCAAACAATTTGGTTCAATTACATGCATATCTTTATACACTTTTCGATGGCGCAATATTCAAAATCGCTATGACAGCACCCGCTTCCAGCGGAATTTTTCCAAATTCTGGGACGACCTTCTTGCCATGGCCTAAACCATACACAAAAAATGTGGTTCAATTCTATGAAGAAATTTATACACTTTTCGATGATACAATATTCAAAGTCTCGCAAAATTCTCACAAAATTTGCTATTACAGAGTGCCCTTCCGGTGGATTTTTTCCAAATTAAGGGAGGACCTGCTTGCCATAGCCAAGAACATTTCAAAAAATTTGGTTTAATTTTATCCATAATTTCCTACATTTTTTGATGGTACAATGGCACAGATACACGGACACACGGACAGATAGACATTTTCTATAAACATGTTTTTGGGGATCTCTGACCCCTATTACATGTAAATCCGTCAAAAACCGGAAGTCGAAATAGATTTCGATTACAAGAATTTTTTCTATTGAAGATAGAAGAAAGTAAAAAGTCTCTCGGGTTAATATATTATCTTAAAAAAGTTTTATTTTCATTAATATATATATATATATTATAATTTTAGCAGCCATTGTCTTGCTTTCTTCCCTATTAAGTCTTATCTAAATTAAAAAATATTCTGGAAATTAGTTTCGATTTTTATCTTGTAAAACGGAAAATTGTCTTCTTTATTTTGCTTGGTAAAAATCGATGTTTCATATTCTAAAATCTTGGAAAACTATACTTTGCAATCTTTTATTAATTTGCAATCTTTTATTATCTTTTATAATTTGCAATCTTTTAGGAAAGCTTTTTTGTAGTAAAAAACATTCTTTTTAATTTTAAATTATTTGGATAATATTTAGATAAATATTCATAGTATAAATATATTCCCTTTAACACATAAATTTTAATAAATGCAATTTTGTTTCAAAAAGAAAATCCCTCATTTCCTCTTTTAAGCACTGAAAAATAATAATTATGACATAAATAAATATTCTTTAACGATACTAAAATATAAAAAAAGAAAGAAAGATTTTCCATTTTATTTTATAATTATGTGAAGCAGTTGAAATTTTGATACTTTAATGCACACGAAATTTAATCAACCCCAAATAAATTAAAAATAGTAGTTTAAAACTCAAGTATAAAATAGTCTATAAACAGAAATTTAAAATATTTAAATTTCACTTTTATTTTTAATATTTTTAAAACAAAATATTTTTTTTTTTCAAAAAGTTCAATTAAAAAAAAAAAAAAAGCTATGCATTCTAACCAAAAAAAAAAAAAAAAAAAAAAAAAAATCCTTGTTTATTTAGGAAAAAAATGTGAACAAGAACATTTATTTCTAAAATAAAGGATGAATAAAAACTGCATATTTCGGAACAATCTCTTCTATTTTCTTGCCATTGATTGCTATGATGTTATATACACTAATGTTTACGAAAGTGACTTTGTCACGAATTTTAGCATAAATCCAAATCTGAAGTGCAGGAAAAATTAAAAAATATCCATTAAAATGCTCTACTAAATTATTGCTATTTAGAAAGATTGTTGCTGTAGAATAAATCATGAAAATTCTATAAATATTTTTATAAATAGGAAATATTTAATAAGCAAAAAAAATGTATCATACCTAACAGAATTAAAAAAATTACAAAAAGAAACATTTTTCCTATTTAAAGAAAATGAATTAAATTAATTAAAGGTTAAAATAAAATAAACAAAACAAAAAACACTTTTTTTTTAATTGAAGGTGTTTAAATAACTGAGGGATTTTTTATTTAAATGAGGGAGTTTAAATATTTTAAGTATGTTTTTACATAGAGTAATAACGAAAGCGCAAAAAGTAATGTTAAAATGCGATGAGAGATTTTTCGCTTAAATTAAAAAATACAGGGTATCCGGGCTAAAAGTTTCCAAAAGTTACGGCTTATTATTATGGAACTGGCCATTAGAATATAATATACTGCTCCTCCATAGACTGGAAACACCTCGGAGATTTTTGGGTCCAGACCGTTCATCCGGGCATGCATATAATTGTCAGGAATCGACACAGAGGCGAAAAACCTATTCCAAGTGTTTCATTACTAAAGATGTAGGCATCACAGCAAAAGGAGCAGTGTGTAGGGGAGAATGGGGATGAAAGGGACATTTTGTCTTTATTAGTTTATAAAATAATGACATTAAAAGATATCACTTTCAAATTTGCGCTTAATTATCGTCTAAAACCTTCGCTTTGATACTACTAAAACCAGTTATCCTGAAGCACAATAATTTAAAATATATACGCATATTTTTAAATTGGGAGAAATGTCCCTTTTAACCAAATTGTAGGGTATGAAAGGGACACTGTGCGGGATTGAAAGGGACACGCATAAATAAATCACTTTTATGACCATTTTTTTTCTTTTTATTTGCAATTACATTATTCAAAAATGAAATATAATTATACACACATAAAAATAAAATATATTGCAACATATGATAAAATAAAAACTTGAAAAATAACATGTTTAGGCCTACTTGATATAAAACAACTTTAAATCAGTCAAAAATTTAAAAAAAGATTTATCTCTAGCTGTCTCACAACCAGTTAGGGGTTTAGGTAACTTCACCACAATGTCATTAATATTCACGTCATTCATGACAATAGTATCAGTAAATACAAAATTATTTTATTCAGCTTTTTTCAGAAAAAATGTCCTTTTTATTCATTAATAGTGCTTTTCTGGTGTTTGTGTCTACAGTGCGACAGGAATATCACCATAATTATTCTATTATATTTCGGAAATTTTGTTGCATTAATATTTATATTGATTTCATAATTATCAAAGAAGAAAAGCCCATGATCAGTTTTAGAACAACTAGAATATTTAGCTAATACACAATTGCTTTTAAAAACTTCTGCACTCATTGACCAACTTTGATGAGCAAGTCCAAGTTTCTTGCGATGGGGCACCTCCGAGCACGAATTCCTTGAAATTCTTCCTTGGGAAAACAAATACTGTTGAACAGAGTTACCTGAAGCAGAAAGAAAACGGAAAAGTGTGATAAGTTTACCACGTTCTGCTGACGTTACGTGAGAAAATTGTTTTCGCAATGTTTTACTACTATATTAGGTGATTTGTGCTCTGTTATTAAGCCAGTTTTATCACGGTTATATAATTATATTCTGTGTAAATTTATGGTGCTCAATATCTAACTAACAGTTTTTAAAAAACGTCAAGATTAGCTATGTTGAAACATGTACTTCTTGTTAAACTAATGGTTATAGGTTTCTTAAGAGAAAGTAATGAATTTCTTTGCGTAAAATCTTGAAACCAATCAATTCCAGCTTTCGTCTTTGTTTGCCAAGATAGGGACATATTTCGAAAGTTTAAAGCAACTGAATACCGCACAGTTGTCAAAGTATAGATGATATTACATGCTTCAAGCAATTATGAAGCTAACTCTTTTTATTGAGCTTGACTAAAGGAAGCTTGATAGGAACAACTTAAGGGGTTAAAAGGGATATGTCCCTTTCAACCCCTCAGTTTCTGTTCCTTTCAACCCATCAGTTTCTGTTCTTTTCAACCCCATACCCACCTAGCGAAATTAAAAAAGTATTCATGCATGAGAGTATTTTAGCTAACAAAATATACTGATATTCCCATAAAGTGCATACTTTACAGTGCTAAATAACATATGCTAAACACAAATGCTCTAATGCTAAACACGATATTACTTTTTTAGAGAAAAAAAGAAAAGCAACATCAAAATTTACTTTTTTATATAAAAAAAAAGGTTTTGCTTTCATCACCTAGAACGCTACAATTTTTGATGTTAGTTCTAAGGGTTATTAAGACAAAACAAGTATCTTCATCGATTGAGAAAATGTTGAAACTTTGTACATTTCATTTTCTTCCTGAAATTTTGAGTGTCCCTTTCATCCCGTCTCCCCTACTTCGTTAAATACTTAGCGTATAAACAAAAATTTGAAAATGTGGATGAATTGAAGAAGCGTATCATACAAAGAATTCGTCTAATAACTTCCGTTTTGCTTAACCCTTAAATGCCGGGTGTTGCTTTTCGGCAAAATACCCAATTTAGGCTTCTAAAATACTATTAGAATAATATTGAAGCTATAATACCTAATGTTGCCAATAAAATACATTCTGAAAATATTATTAAATCGATTTTCAACATGTAGATGGCAACACTTGTGCTGTTTAAGAATAAAGATAGATTTATTTTTTCAATTGTTGCTACTTATTCTTTTTGTTTTGTTTGGAAGCTTGCGAAATATTCTATTTTGTTCTGCAGTAAGCAAGTAAAATTTATTTCTTATTATAACTCCTAAAATTCTTATGTACTTAATATTATAGAATTTTATCAATGAAAATTATTTTTCCAATTAAAAACCAGTATTGCCGATTGGTAACAAACTGATTTTTAACCGTAAACGATACTTAAAACAAAATATGTTTTTTTAAATTATTTTTCCCGTGATTTATTTAAAAAATGAAAGCCGAAAAACATTACTACAATTATTTTTGAAAAGTCAGGCATTTAAGGGTTAAGAAACACTTGAACGGAACTGTATCAGCATGTAGACGTTTGTCAAGCTACAAAAGGCGCACACAACGACATATATTGATATTAAAACTTGGTGAGATGTTCTTTCCATTTAAATATACATATTTGTCATCCTAATGGGCAGTTCCGTAAAAATAAGCCATAACTTTTGGATACTTTTAGCACGGACACCCTGTATATGAAGGTCATTTTTCTTTTCATTTGAATCAAATTAAAAAGCTCTTTGTATTCAGAAATTAATTTACACATAGGGCGTATATTTACTCAATTATTATTAGCTCTTGTATGTCTCGATTCTGAAGGGCTTTACTCTTTTCGGGACAGGTTTATATCAGTATAAGGGTTATACTTTTTTACAGCTGCACTAATCACTAATCACTAATCACCCACTCGTGGACAGCCAACCTTTCGGTATAGGAGCTGATTAGTCCACGAGGGGAAAACACATATCTACTACCCCGCGGAGACTCCAGTATTCGCGAACGAGCCCGGAAGCTCCAGCAGGCTGGAAGACTCTGCTTATGAAAATTACATGATTATTACAGGTAATTCACAATGGGTTGCACTATTGAGCAAACCAGAGAAATTTTACAGTTATAGTTGATGATGAATAGTTAAAATTATGTTATAAAATAAAGTTAATATAGGTACTTAATTACATCTCATTATTTAGCAATTTAACATTTAAAATGTGAGTATTTACACTTAAAATTTAAGATAGGAGAATTATTTAAGGTAAACAATAAATAGTAGGATAATATGACAGAGCTTGATTAAAATGACAAAACAATCAAGATGATTATTAAACAATATGACAAAATATAATGATAAGTGAAATATTTAAATTAAGTGACTTGAAGTAAAAAGTTCATCGTACAGATGAGCGTTAAAAGTCTTTTTTTATAAATGAAAAATGTTTGTTTAAAATATTATAGTTGGCTCTTAACTTGGCATAATTTGTTGGATCAAATAGGGTCCTTTTAAAGTTGAAACGCACAGTTTTGTTTCTTTTAAAGTCAAAGGTATGTGTCATTAATGAACATTTTCAGAAAAGATAATGGATCGGGTCTCCTATCCCCTTGCCACATGGGCAGGACGGAGAGTCTCGTTTCCCTATTTTATTAACAAAGGCGGGAAAACTGCCGTGTCCACTAACATAATATGGAATAATATGACTTTTGCAGATAATATCAGAATCCACTTTATTCAAGATTTTATAAGTAAATCGGCCTTTTTAAGATGAAGTCCAATAATGTTGCCAGTCTGACAACATTTTATCCTTGAGTGCTTTTTTGATCACAAAGACTGGAAAAACTAAACGGATGATTGGTGACGTGGTGGATGTTGTTGTTGATTTTGCTAAGGTGTCGGCACTTTCATTACCTCTAGTTCCGGCGTGTGCTTTGATCCATTTGATGTAGTCTGTTTTATGTGGATAATCTAGTAATTTAGCATATATCTGATGAATAAGTTGATTGCGGGAGAAGGCTAAATTAAGGACATCTTTTGCTGAGTAGCTGTCCGTTAATAGAAGTAGTGAAGAGTAAGATGATGTTAGAACAGATCATCCGTCCATTTGTCTAAGTTTGTAGGGGATTTAATATCCTTTAATTCTGATTGTAGATTAGTCGAGTAATTATTAAAAATATTGTTAAATTTTATGAATTTGGTATATTTAGTTTTATATCTATAATTTTGTTTCATTTGAGGAGAAATGTGAAGTTGGAAGATAATATAAATACGGTCGCTGAGAGAGTCATGAGATTCATCTGTCTTCCAGAAGTTTATGAGTTCTCTTGTATGTAACCACAAAGAGTGAGGTCGGGAGTTCCTTTTCTTCTGTCTAGCTTGTAGGTATAATTTGTATTTGGGTCGTTAATAAATGGAAAGTTCGTTCAATGTTAGATAGTCTAGCAGCAGGTCACCCCATGCATTGTTTCTGAAGTATCCCCAGTCTCGGAGGTGAGCATTGAATCCCCTCCAAGGAGAAGTTTGCAAATGTCTTTGATTACATCAGTCCAATCTTGAAGGTCTTTATAAAGGTCTCCTGATGGTCTGGAGTACTGTGAACCAATCTTGATATATGTGATATTCTCTTGTTCTTTCTTAGGTGCTATTGTACTCGTATTTATTGTTAGATTGATGAAAACGCTATTATCTAGTTGATGTGATTGAAGATGATAAAATGTTGGGTTGCATATTATTATGGCAGCTGTCCATTTTTTGGATTGATATATAGACCAGCCTATTGAGAGTCCAGTGAAGTTACCTTTGGTTTTGTGATAGTCCTGGACGAAGGCTATATCTATTTTGGCTTTATTAATATAAATCAAAAGTTCTTCATTGGTTGCTTTGCAATTATTTAAGTTTATTTGGACAAACTTTATATCTGTAATTAATAGAGATTGTGATGAGTTTATGCAGAACTAAGTGCTATAGTTTTATGTTCCAGTAAAAAACAGCTCCGTAACCAGACGGATGCAGGTTGTGCCGAAACCCACATAGCCAATACTTTGCCATTCTCTTGACGACACAATCTTTCAATATTAATGTAGACAATATTACGTTTAGAGTTTTTTTACTTATGATCAAAGTTTTATGACATGGATCCTCGTCCTCTACTTTTATCTATGTTTAAATATCAGTAGACAGAAAAATACAAACTATGAAATGTAACGACCAGAATATTTCAAAGCCCCCTCTGACTTTGACAAATGTCCATTTGAAAAAAAAAAATCGAACATTCTTTTGAGTATCCTCTCATATATTGTGTTTTTGAGTTGTGTAACTTTTCTTATGAGTGAGTGGTATGCAAGGTTTTTTTTTCCCTTAAAATGTTGTGCTCATTTCACATACGGTGAATGAAAATGTATTCATCAATCTGTGCATAAAGTTGACATCGAGGTACTGACGAGCACAGATGAAAATTAACAATGAAATTCGTCTTTAAAATAGAAATTCTTTCCAAAAATTTTGAAAAAAATGTCCTTACAAAGGGAATTCATAGTGCAAAATCTGCGTCAAATTCTTTAGTCTTTGTCTTTGGATTGAGAAATCTTACATAATAATAATAAAAAATGTTATGTTCTCTAAAAAATAACACATTTAAAATCTCTTATTAAGATTTGAACATGGCTAACTCTATAAAAGATGTTATAGATATATATATTTAAAATTTCTTTAAATACATTTCGAAAAACAGATCATTACAATAGAAATTCGAAATGCAAAATCTGTGTGAAATTATTTTGTGTTTGCCTTTCGTTGACATATCATATATTAACAAAATTAAATAAAATAATTCATTTTTTTTTCTTTTTCTGAAACAAATCTATGTAAAAAAAGATTTGAACATGGCAAACTATATAAAAGATTATATTTATTTCAAATATTATGAAAATAGATTTAAATCACAAAGTTTTTTGACTTATATTTCACAAACAAAAAGTTTTTCCTTAAGGAATTGGATTCCAAAAAAACATGTAGAAATTTGAAGGAGCAAAAATCTCTTTTTTGTATTTTTCATTATAATAGAGATATTTATAACCTACAAGTTACCTGTTAAAATAGAACTTTATGCGGAAAGAAATATCTGTGCCCTATTTTTATTGACGTTCAATTCATTTTCAAAGAACAGATTTGTTTTTTAGAACAAGGACAAATATTGGATTACAAATGGTTGATTTATTTCCAATTTAAATCGACATGACTATAGAAAAGGAATCCAATGAGGTTATTCCAAACATCAGTCAAGTTTTATCTGAAATAGAAGAGCTTTTTTTTTTCAGAAGAACACATGGGAATAAATCAAATGTTTACAAATGTTTAAATCACTTTCATGAAAAAAAGAGCTCATGTGTTAAAATATATATATATATTAATTTTCATACATCAAATAATTAAATTTGATTTGAAAAATAAATTAAGCTATCAGAGAAAGTTTAAGAACATACAAATAGTTAGTTTTATGCAAGAAATACAATACCTCAAATTACCTCAGTTATATTTTATATATCTACCCTATATATATATAATCCTAATGAGACGAATTTATGAAACGATTTTATAAAACGGCCGATTAAACGTCTTATTTAGTTTCACAGCTATTACTCTCAGCAAAAACACATATTTCGGCACTCGATTGGACCGCAGTCGGTAGTGTCGGTTAAGATGTCGTCATCGGCGAAGTGGTTTCGTGAAGTTTCGGCAACATGTCTGCAACTGAAACTTAATAATCTGCTTTTTCGACTGCCGGTTACCGTAATTGGTCCCGTTATGGTAACATTTCGGTAAAAGACTTACAATGGTAGGTGACGTAAGACCGATATGTGATTTATTCGGAATTTTCAGTCTTAGTCGACATTTGCTTTTCTTAATTTTGTTTGAGTTTTAGTTTTTATAATATATGTATATTTTATGTCTTTCTAACAGTGATAAGAGAAAAAAATGTCAAAAATAGCATATATTTATTTATTTAAAAATTGTTATTGAATTCATTTTAAAAGGACTAACAATCATTTGAATCATCAAGAGAATTTTTTAAACCGTTCCTTTAAATTATTATTAATTATAAACATATTTGTAGAACGAAAAAATACTTCATAAATTAATTGAACTTATTTTCTAATTATATATTCATTTTAAAAGCAGTAGTTAAGTTTCTTATTTTATTTAAAAATCAAATTATTAAGAGGTGTTTAAAATTATTTTACAAGCTAAGAAAATATTAAAAATCTACCCATCTTTTTAGCATTAAAATTTAAAAGAAAGATGCAGAAATCTCCCCCTTATAAAAAAATTATTTTTCAAACTAAAAAAAAAAAAGATAAATTAATTTTTCTATTTTATTTTAAGATTAAAAAATATTGATAAGTAAAAGAATTACTATTGTTATATAATCATTAAAAATATATTCAACATTAAATCATCAAATGACATAAATTCTTATTCGAATTAAAAGTTGTTAATTATCAACCTATTTTTTAAATTAAAATTAGCTCTGCTATGTTACAAATATATATCTATTGAATCAACACATTTAATTACATTATAATTCATAAATAGAAAATTGTATTAAGAGAAAAACAGATAATTTAACTTATCTGATTAAATACTTAAGTATTCTTAAATTTATAAGAAAGAGTCGGAAATATCCCCATTTAAAAAAATTGTCTACCAAGAGAAACTAGTCCGTTGTGGCCATCACAAAACTTTCTTCTATATAAATCACGTCATCTATTCATCGTTGTCCGGTCATCCAAGGCTGTCGTATAGAGGGTTGGTGACTTCCCCAACATGGTTTACTAGTGAGAAATTGCAGACTCAGGCATAGGCGAAAGTACCTCAGTGGTTAGAGCAGCAGTCTTGTATACAGTGGTCCCGAGTTCGATTCCTGGCTCTGGCTAATTTTTCATTCCAGTTGGGTTTATTGTATTTAATGTTTGTATGTCTGTATAATATTTATATATACCTTTAACTGTTGAATGCAGGCGTTATTTATGTGTGTATGTGTAATATATATTGTAGTATGAGTGTTTTATTATAACAAGATAGATACTTCACTTTTTCTCTTGTGCAAACTGTCCGAGACATATATAAAGCATGTGCTGCTTTCTACTAAGTAAATAATGGCAAATTTATAGTTATGTGAGAGAATGACGGCAAATGCTAAGGACATCATTAAAAAGTTCCCTAATTGATTTATTATTTAAAATATAAATATAATTAAATGGCTAAATATGCATTTAAGTGTGTTGAATGGATTGAGAAAAAAATAATTATGAATATACGTACTGCAATGACAGAGAAAGCATTTTCTTTCCTATATATGTGAATGGGGACATAGTGAGGGAAAGATATTTGCATTAAAAATACATAAAATTTATCAAATTTCAATTTCAATAAGCAAATAATTACAAGTTTATATGTATAACTGATTAATATTGATAGTTTAAATCACATTTTTTTGTAATTTTAAAAATATGTCTTCAAGACCCCCGGGATATAAAATTGCCGCTTTTCATAGACTGACTCGTATGCCTATATATATATAACAGAAAGATATTTGTTGAACCAGGGTGAAAACACTGCTGACCTTAACTATATTTTTGATTTAAAAAAAATCGCCCTGCAAAAGACGCAAAAAAGTAGTTTTATGATAATAAGATTCCCACACTTGATTGGCCGCCAAATAACCCTGACCTAAATCTCATTGAGAATGTTTCGGGTACTATAGTGATACTAAGGTACTATATTTACCGCACAAGCGGTTAAATGATTCGATAAACTCGAAAGTAGTATTAAAATATGCCATTAGTGAGGGATAGCGTGTTTTGTCACCTGGGCAATCTCGAAACCTGCTAAACTGTACGCCACAACGCTGTATTGAATTTATTAAGAACAAAGGAAGGACAACTGACACGTAATATATTTATAATTTAGAAAATATGTTCCTTCTGATCATTTTGCTCCTATTACAAATCCGGTGAAAGTGCCATTTATTGCATTGAAATAGCAATAATTGTTTTAAAATGCATTTTTTTGTTTATATTACCTATTTAGTTTAATAAAATAAATTCATATGATTTAGGTGTCGAACAATATAACTATATTTATTATTTAGTCAATTCAATGATTGTTCCTATTATTTCTTACCACAGTGTAGACTTTAAATCAACTTTAAATCGATTTATTTCCAATACCATGAATAACACAGTTTTTACCTGTTTTAATTTAATTAACATTTTTAATAATTTTATATGCTTGCTCTAATAAATTGAAATATTTATGTTTTAACTGCATCCAATTACTTTAACATTTGTCACAGAAAATGTAACATCTATTACAGTGCATTTCCATTTAAGAGGTGTGTTTGCATGAAAGCAATGCTAATCTATTTTATTGAATAAATCCCTTTTAAAATACCTGGGGTAATTTAGACTCTATAAATTAAATATTTGGAATAGAATGAGATGCCTCAAAGTTTTGAGCTAATTTTATTTCTGTTTCTTCAGTTTTAGATTTGAATGATATTTAATTGTACAGTTTTCTTCGAAATCGTCAAAAAAAATTACAAAAATTATATAAACAGAACAAATGCATTTAATTGTATACAATCGTTGAAGACGAGTAATTTATTTTTAAAGTAAGCTCTGTCACTTACAGCACCTTTTAAACTATTTTTAGGTTTCTTAATCAAAATGAAAATGTAAAAGCCTATATAGTATTTTAATTTAAAAACTCAATTTTGAATTTCATAAATATTAATTTTGTTGTTCGGAATACTATTGCAGCTATGAAATAAAATTTGCATCTAAAAACCGACCAAAAAATATCCTAAAAGGCTAATATAAATAGTTTTATTTCTTAATATGCTATCTCCGCGAAAAAAAAATTCAGCTACTCTCAAGCATTATACCGTGCAATCTATAAAATTTACATAAATACGTCTAAAATATACAATTTTGAAAAATCAAAACGGGATGCGGGAAATGAAATTTACATCGAGGAAAATTATTCTTTTGTGAACTATTTATTCAATTAAGCTGTGCGACAGCAAAATGTTCAAATATTCTATTTTAATATTTGTATTGATCAAAATGTTACATTAAATGCATTCTGCGTTATCTCGGGTCACTAAAAATTCTTGTCAAATTGTGAAGTATATGTAGTAAGGTGGGTCGAAAAAATAAATATTTTATTTTCGGAACGCTTTAGTGCGGAAAAGATCATTATTGTAATAAGAGAAAATAGCATAATTTTTTTTAAACATTAACATCTTCCATTAGTGCGTCGTACTTCAATTTAATGAAAAATTGCAAAAATCGCGCGTTATTTGTATTTTTTTAAGTTAATTAAAACTTTAAAAAGAAACATGCTTTAGTTTTTATGATTGTTTTATGGTTTATATAACCTAAATAAGTTAAATGCTAATCAATAAAGTCATTTTTTTTCGTTTGCACAACATCTTAGAAAAAACATAACTTTACCAATATTTCGCAATTTTCACCGTGTAACTCTTAATTCGTTTTGCAAGAACAAAACGACCCAGAACTCACTACGTGGTGGTGGTTGCACGTGAAGTTCCACTCATATCCCACCTAATCAGCCATCCAATTGTTGTGCGCAGTATTTACATTACATTAAAAAGACCAGATACATGTCAATGAGCAACTCTTAAATAATATATGTAAAAGAGTTCTGTTCTCGAGTTCAAGTTTATGTTTCTTCAAAAGAATTCCAATTCGGGGGAAAATAGATCTATTGACAGTTTGAAAAAACTTAAATGTGAATTGTGAAAGGAGAGCTCGCGATCTTCAGCGAGCACTGAGTGGTCTCTAAAATAATTCTAAAGTTGCTAAAGGAATAGAGTACTTGGAAATTGATGAACACAAAAGCAGTTCTTTTGGAGACTCAGAATATGAGGAAGATGAACGCAAACCAAGTACATCATCTGAAAGCCCAAATGGCAGATGAGAATTCAAATTAACGCAATAGTGCTAAACTGTGATCGGTTCGGTATTTCGGATCCTCCAACAGCTGTCATAGCGTCAAGTGTTCTGTGATACGTTGGGATGATAAACGACACAGATTCTTCTTATGTGGTTGAAAAGTATAAAATAAAAAGTGACAAGAATCATGTTAGGACGGATTTAAAAAGCCAATTCACACCCTCTGAAGATAGTTAGTAGAGATCTGTACGGACCGACCTGTGGCCCGAAGCACGAGCCCGGCCCGAAAGCCGATTTTCTTTCACGGCACTCGGGTCGGCCCTGATCTCCACTCTTTTCGGGCCAGGCCAAACTTATTTTTTCTGTACACAGCCGGGTCTGGTTTTATTCCTAGTCTTTATGGCCCAAAATTTTCAGTCCTAATTTTGACCCTGCCCGTATGAAAAAAATTGTCTCAGCGTCTCCTGATCCATTCAAAGGTCAGTAAAATTAGGCCTGGCCGAAAAATTTTTGCAAAAATGAATACATTTTTAAATCGCCATTATTCTACGCTTAAATTTATTCTTTTTAAAGAATAGTAAATTTCTACGCTTCTTAAAATATAGCTGATTTAAAATGTAGTAAAACGTGTGAAAAAGAACCTACATATGACGGAACCCTGTTTTACATTGAAAAACGTGTTGATCCATGCAAAATTAATATACTAATACGTAAGAAAAGAATATATAATACATTTACTCTTTCAAAGAAGGGAACTTGTCCATAACGCACTTTTTTTCTTTTCTATGTAATTCCGTCATAGGAGATTTTTCTTTATAGCATTTTGAAGATTTTTAATACTTCAATCCATGGAATATGGATTAACAATATTAATGATAACTGAAACATTTACATACAAGAAATACGGATTCATTAAAAAAATAAAATATCGCAGCCTATGGCACTTCTTTAAAAATGAAGGTTATAAGCCTGAAAAAAAAAAATGTTAAGATGAATATTTTTGGTCAGAACTCCTCGTACAAGACAAATTTTTAACCAAATCGACGTAAAAATCAATGTTTTATAGAAATTCACTCTGGCCGGGCTCGAGCCGAACTTTTAATTTTTGTATCGGGCCGGGCCCGGATCTGAAAATTTCGGCCCGTGCAGACCTAAAATATTTAGGGTCTTTATTTTGACAGGCAAAAACAGGATACATTGTTCGTTGAAAAACTGAGTGCCAAGCTATTTCCCAGGAATTGGAAATAAGAACGCTATTCTCTTATCCAGGAAATGGATCAACTTATATTGGACATATATCTCTTCCTTCGAGTTCATCACAGGATATAAGTCAAAGAATTTTTTTTTTGTTTGTCTGAACTATCAATATCACTAGAAAAACTAGAAGTAGTAGGGTGCGATGTCACTGTAACAAACATTGAATGTAATAACGGTGACATCCACCGACTAGAAAATCCTCCAGGACGTCAGCTACAGTGGAAAATATGCCTCCTGCCTTTTAGTCAGCCTCCTTTTTGCCACATTTTCCAACATATTGAAGGTCAATCTGCAAGGGCTAAAACTGTTAATGGCTCACTTACTGTGAAAAATTCCTGTGGTCGATTATGAACCCATACGTTGTTCGATTCCTGATATAGACAGGAATATGTTGAACAAAGAACAACAGTTTTTTTTGGACGTTTCAATTGCAATCACCTTGAGACATTGCCTAGAATACTTGGCAAATCGGAACACTTATCCCTTCTCTGATTCCAAATGACTAAATGTGGCCAAGTCCTTAGGTTGTATATAAGTTCATCAGTTCCATCAAAAAACTTGAAAGAAATATTTGGATTAATGTTAAAATCATTCATGCCTATGTGGTTTGCCATAAAATAAGCAAATATTTTACTACCAAAACATGTTTTTAAAGCAATCCAAACATCACGCTATTTATCCGACAAATTACTACAAGTTGTCGATCCAGTAATAAAACTAAATGCGTTTTTTGTACACACAGAGTCGTACATTCTGTGGGCAATGATTGTCGATGAAAGAGAACAGATTTGGGAGTTCTGTTACAGAAGGGTCTAAATTGTATTACAAACCGTCCCAAAGAAGAAGACTGTTAGAAATGTTGTAACACCGAAATTAAACATTTAAGTCTCCGATTACATTGGAATTATTAATTGGAATTATTGTGCGGTGTACTCTTTCCCAATGCTATGGTACTTAAGTGAGGATGATGTTAAATCACTCATCAATCCTGAAACTACGCTCATCATAGAAATACAAAAGTTTCCCTGTCACACAGGGGCTGTTGAGATGTGCGCCAAACTTTTGAAGTAGGCCTCTAATAAAGTATATGGGCATGGAACTAGAGATCGCTACATGCGAGCAACATTGAAGTCTAGATCGGTTTTACCACATTTCTACAAAAAAAAAAAAAAAAAAAAAAAAAAAAAAAAAAAAAAAAAAAAAAGACTTTAAATATGAAGTATATAAAACAAAGAAAAACTAAAAAACATAGTAAGCTAAAGAACTTTACTCTATGGATCTTTGTAAATAGTTGTAAATTTAATATAAATATAACACCTAATAATTAGATAGTTGGTTGGGTAGGGTATTGGTGAAACACAGAGTAGAACCACCTTCACATGGTAAGTTCTGGGTCGTTTTGTTCTAGCAAAACAAGCGAAGAGTTGCATGGTTAAAATTGTGAAAAATGAGTAAATTTATCTTTTTCCAAAGATTTGCGCTAATGAATAAAATTAGATTATTGATCAGAATTTAATATATTTAGGTTATTTAAAGCATTAAACAAGCATAAAAACTAGAGCCTGTTTATATTTAAAGGTTTAATTAACTTTTAAAAAATTACAAAAAAGGGCATGATTTATGCCCTTTCTCATTAACTTTAAGTACGATGCGCGAACCGAAGATATTAACAGATTTTTAGAATTTTGCATGCCGTTTTTCTTTTTATTACAATAAGCAACTTTTCCACACTAACGCGTTCCGAAAATAAAATATTTATTTTTCTCTACCCATCCTAATATTTAGAACTGCATTCTGTAGTCTGCAAAATACCGCGTGATTGAAATAATTAATTTTATTTATGTAAAATTTGCAAACGAGTGTTTTTTGCTATAGCTCTTTAACACTAGAAAAACGGGAAAATTTATTCAAATTTTATAAAAATACTTCACTCCAGAATTTTTATTTTAAATTATTAACTTATTTATTTTAGTTTTTTTTTCTTTGTATCTTTTAAACTAGTTTTATAAAGAAATGTATTGTTCGAACCGAAATATATTCATTTGGTAGCAGCCAAAATGACCGCTCGCCGCCTTTCTAGTGTTAAAGGATAATAAATAAGATAGTAAGTATATATTTTAAAATATAAGTTGATTTTTTTATTAGTATGTGTAGCCAAAAATCCGACAATTTTTCAAAGTATGCTAATGCATACACGTACACATCACATATTTTTTTTTAAATATATTACATACATGGACAGCTTCTTATTTTTTAACAAGTGTAAGATTTGTTTTTTTTTAAATGTGTTTGGCATTGTAAGCTTGTGTGTATAGCGAAAACCTTCAGATGGCTTCCTAAATAAGTTATTGGTATTATATTTAGTAGTGATAGCAGTGATTATTTCTTGTAAATCATTCAGTTTATTCATCGGAAAAACTCTGCAGCCTCGTTTAGAGCCCTTTATCTACATATTCCTAATCAAAAGTAAAAGAGATATCATGAAAAAAGCTTGAATATCAAGCCAAAAATTACCTTTTAATTCGATCTTCATTTTTTGGATCCCTTTTTTATTTAGTAATTTCCACGTTTCGACATTCCAATTAAGACCCTGTGGCCCCCTATGATGTCATATGGGCGGGTCCTGGGACGTTTGAACTGTTTGTGCGTCATGCAATTTTCACTCCCTAATTTTTTCACCTCCTCGGTGCATAATTTTAAAGTTGAGTCTTACAAGGAGACCACCAACATGGTGCGTACAATTTTTGATAAATTTAAGATATGTTGTAGAGTCCTCACCTTAATTATTTCTGTGAAGGGATTTCTTCAAATGGGCTTTAGATTTTGAAAAATTATGGGTCAAAGTTCAACATACGTTTCAAATACCGTTAGTTTGGACGTATCAAGGAGTCGTCCGAGGTGTTGACTCGGGAACTCGCTTGCTAACCGGACGGCCCGGGTTCGGTGCTAACTCTCGAATTTTTTTTAATTAATTTTATATTTCGACTCTTTACAGCTTTTAAGTATGGTTATGAATTACTGCAACTTTGATTTTATTTATATTTTTCTCAAAAATATACAACTGCCCTTATGATTTCTTTTCATGAAAATTTATATTTTATATATAACCTCTACTGACGAAAATCCAAATTAACATATGTTTAGATTTTTTTTTAATTATTATTTACCTTTATATATTTTTATATTTTAAGCAAAGTTTAGAAATAATACATTATATATATTTATTTACTTTATGGAATTTTAAGTGAAAATTTATTATTTCGTGTAAATTATAAATTATAATTTTGATGTCAAATGTCCAAATGTGTTTATCTTTCGATGAATACAAATGGACAAATTATATTTCAAAATACAAATTGTATTTCAAAATATGTTTCATTCTAACAAATAAGGAAAATAAAGCAAAAATTATCAACTGGAAATGTAAAAATCTTTCTGTCGATCCCACATAAGATATAACTTATGAAACATATATTTTAAGAAATCGTCAGCTAGACTTCCATAATAAAATCTAAATAAATCAATTTTTTTTAACAGATATATTTTTTCTTTTTTTGAAGGCATGAACTAGATAAGGAATTATGCTCTATATACTAAAAGCTTCCATATGAATATTCCGTATTGAATATTTTTACGATATATGTCACTCGATTAATTTTATATTTACTAAACTTAAATATAAATGCCAGTAATATTAAACATTTTTATATTTTATAATTTAACATATTTTAATATATTTAATTCAAACCAAACATTAAAATGATATTTGTTTTGTTATTTTTTTTTCTAATAAAATACTATGCATTATTTGAGACTTGTATCTCAAATATAAAAAAATGTCAATAATATTAATTTTATGAAAAGACATTTCCTGCACAAACTAATAACAAAATTTGTACTGCCAACAGAAATGTTAGTTTAAAAATTAGAGAAAAAACAGATGTTTCCATGAAAAATAAAAAAAAAACGTAAATCGAATTTTTTAGGAAAATGTCAAAATTTCAAAGCTATAGAAATTCGTAATTTTGGTTAAAATTTATAAAGTGTCAAAAGTATGGAATTAATTTTAAAAATAATAAAAAGTCGGGAGCCAGCATCGGACTTGCCAGTTAAGTCGCTTCCGCCTTGGGGTCCGTAACGGGGCCCTTTGATATTTTCGCACCATCAGTTGTCAATAAATTGTCATGTCTTAATCAAATCTTCATATTTGGAACACTTTTACCATTTAGTTATTACCCCGTTTCTAGATTACAGTTAAAATCCTGTAGCCTCCTACTGGTCATGTAGGGCCCGATACGGGGTCCCTTGACCTTTTTGTGCGGATGCAATTTTTTCACCCCTAATTTTCTTGCCTTTTCAACGCATAATTTAAGAGTTGAGTCTTGGACTCCTTTAACCGGATCAACAGCCTCGGAAATAAATGGCCAGGCCCCTAAGTACTGGGATTTGATCCAGCTGAACGAGTTTCTGTTGCCTGGAAAGCGGAAAGAAGATTGCCTGATGACCGCATGGAGCGATCCACTTTGACAAGCACATGTGTTGGTTAAGCAATTAAATTACCATACGTTTCTGAGTTGTTTATTGCCATGATGGATTTTCTGTTATTTTATGCCTCACACCACATACTCGTCACACCAGGAAAAAGGGAACTGGATATTTTTGTACCTATCCGGTGTTACTGTGCTTAGCTTAAAAGAGGGGGCAATTTTAAGGGAAAGCAATGCTTGAGATGGCCGAATAGCTAAGTTTTACAACAGGAGGGAAATTTTAGAGCCGAGATGCAAGGCAGACGAAACGCTGCAGCGGGAGACGGGAGTTCGCCTTTCTACCGTACTCCACCGGGTAAAAACTTGCTCCATGGCTGTCCCAATTGGAGCGGGTCCAGTAGCTCGTGCGGACAATGCACCTAATAAAGAGCCGAACTGTGAAAAAAAAAAGAAAAATAATATGTAATAAAAATGGGCAGAAGGACACTTCCGGGCACCACCAGTTGGAGCCTACCGCTGCCGGTCCCAACCAGTAGCTTTGGAAGCGAAGAGGGAACCTGAAAGGGAATGGGGTTATCAATATGGATAGATATGTGCCAGCTATCACTTTTATTGTACACCTAACTTCTATAACAATATTACGGGATAGTGGCTATTAACAGATATTAGTGTGACGTGGCTCTGAATGAAGTACTATTCTAAGGAGGAGTGTTAGTTGTTAGATAATATCTATTGATGCAATTTAAGTGAACAAGTGATGAAAAAGCTTAGCATATCAAAAATACTAAAATTAAAGGAGGACGATAAAAATTAAATTAGAACTATTGATTTAGCTAGAGACCCAGAGGTAAATTAAACTTAATTATTAGATTATAACTATTATACCTACAAACCGCATTTAACCTGGAGTGTTACTTATTGATCTTAATGTTACACACACAAGAAAAAACGCCGAAATGATGGAGCCTGGTGGTGCTGGGATTTGATAATAGGATACTATTGACTGTGGGGAAACAGCATGCAACAGCGGACTCTACCACTTGAGATAGCAGGCCGAGTTCCATATCATACACCCGCCCGTGGCTTTTTGCTGTTCTCCGTTGCTAGTAAAGCATAGGCAGGTGTGGCTCACGCACGAGCCGCCCTTTAGGGTACTTGCCCTCAGCAGGCACCCGGCCGTGAAGTACCTTCTAGTTCCCGCCCCTGGCTTTACGTCTCTTGGGCAAGCTCTAGAAGAAGAATGAAGGACTTAGAGGGTTTGTTTTTATATGGGTTAAGAAGAAAATGTGTGCCGGCAATGACCTTCCATGGCGCCACTGCTCAAGTCAAACCTAACTTGCACAGCTCATATGAGATGTGTTGGTGCGGGTTCTGATTAGGTGTCCCGCAATTCCAGCGACTGGCTTTCGCTAATCGAGCCTTGGCACCACTTTCAGCCACGGCTTGACCCTATGTTGTTCAAAGGGATAGCAAGTGGGTTGGCGCTCCTCTCAGCATCACCAGGAAAATATCACAAACAACACGGGGGAGAGGGTAATTTTGATAAATTCGGGGGGGGGGGGGGCAGCATTGCAACAAATTGCCAGTTGATTGAAACCATTATGGATCCTATGACATTTGGAACTTGCTGGATATTAATCATAATCTAGATGAATTGGCTTTTAAAAACCAAATTAAACAAAAATATTAACCTATTCTAATGCCCTATTATTAAGTACTGAAAAATAAATAACATAGTAATGATACTTTTATGGCCTTATCTATTCCCCTTTCTTAACTTCTTTTTACTCTTGTTTATATTTTTATCACATATACATAGGACGGACATGTGGTGTTGGGAGCAAATGAAGATTTTGATTTGTCATGGTGCACAACTACCTGTACTTTAGGTGACATTCGTCGTTCATTGCAATTCGTATGTTGCGGGCCATGGTAACAGATGATGCTGTGGGACTGCCGCTCACCACAGATGGACATAATACAAACAAAGACAATTATTTTTTTTGTGTGATAAGAAAAAATAACTAGGCCGGTTTATTTTCTAACACATAAAACATATAACTGTATTCTTCTTACCTCTGCTGCTGGAAATTGTGGACTTAAGTGTGATGGGTTTGTTTTTGTTTATGTGTTCTGTTGTTGACCCTCTTTTAGGCATGCCTCCCGCCATTTTTTGTGCAATTTTTAAAAAATATTATTCTAATGATTAATTCATACCCTATGCTTAATTTTGACTAATTTAAGGTCTAAAGTGTTAAGAATTAAGAGCTTTTAACACGTTTTCATGTTAGGGCCGTATTCTTAACTATCAGTTGCCCCTTTGGACCCTTTGTTATAGCTCCCTGTAAAATGGTCCGATTCACTAGCTTTTTTTTTCTAACATTTTTTAAGTCCTCCAGCTACTACACGAACGACAGAAATATTTCTCAGACTTCAGCTACCACCAATTTTCAATATTTAGCTCTTTTGCGGAACTTTTGTTGCAGCTTGTTTAAAAATGACCCGATTCTATTTCAATTTTTAACATAGTTTTAGCGTCAGCCGGTTATTTCAAAACTACTTAATTTTTTTTTTTTTATATCCAACTACATTCCGGTTAAGACCCTTCTCCCAGGGCCCCGTCCTTTCTTTATGATATATTAATCACAACTACCACCTTTTTCGAACATTAGTCTCCATTTCCGGCAACAACTTACGTTTACTCACTGCATCCATAGATTAAAATCGCGTTATTTTAAAGATAACTTTGATAAGAGATTTCATCTGTTTATCAAATATCGTGTTAAAGTTAAAGGTAATTCGTGAAATTTTTAGGGGGTGGGCGTCTTTCACCTCTTTGGAGTGCATTATTTTCTCGTATTCTAGGGGCCCAATTTCAACGGGATTTGGTTCATTCAACTTAGATATTACAAATCAGCTACTTTCTGCATAATGAAATTTTATCTCAGACCTTCAGTTACCAACATCTTCGCACATTAATGGTGCATTATTTATTCGGGTTCTATGGGCTTTATAACTACGAGGTTTGGCTCATTCAACTTGGTTTAGACGATTGTCTCCGGCATGTGTGCAGCACTTCCACTAAATGCTGCCTTAGATAGCTGGGACGCAAGTTACAGGTTCATTCGGAAAGAGATTTGTTGGAAACGCAGTAGACGCTGCGAATGACAGTGGGGCTTCGAAACTAGGTTCATTTAAAATATTTTTTAAAATATATAAAATCATACAAACTTGAGTTTTGTTTAAGGTTATTATAACGGGCCCCGGGCAAGCCTGGCGGGTCAGCTACTTAGAGAATAGATTACGAATGTATTTTTAAGGATATCTTGTTTTTATATATGTCTCTCTATATATTTATATAGGAAAAAATAAAGAAGTGTTTTTTATATTAATTGTATAGGACTAGTAAATAATTTCCCTTTCTTTATTAAAATGAAAACTACAAATGCATTCAGTTGAAAATCCCCAATAAAGACCCAACACATAAAGTTTCAAGGGAAATACTATACAAATATTGAAATCAATGACGTTGAAAATTCCAAGAAATGAATATTACATCAAAATTCTTTTTATCTCTGATATATTTTCCGGAAGATTGATGTCCAAAATACATCATGTGTAAAAATATTACAAAATTGTATTTTTTTATTTTTTTAAACATTCTTTATTCCAAGTAGAAATAAAATAATGTATGGAATAAAAATGTGATGATTTCTTTTGTTTCACTTTTCCTAATATTTTTTATAGATAATGCCTGAGTAACAAAAGATTAAATAATTTCTTTTAAATTGATGCAATAATCTAAAATTTCAGAAGAGATTTATTTAAATAAATCTCAAAATATGTCGTCTTGGTTTATAACATTTTAAATGACGTTACTTAATAATTCATGATGTTTATTATACTTGTCATATGACATTATGACTACGTACTATTTTTCAATGTATCTAATAAGCTTTTATATACAGGTGTGAATTATTTATGCAAAATGAGTGGAACTTGAACTTGTTATAAATTACAATGAATTTGTGTATATTTATGTAACTAAGACATGTATGTAGGCTGGAAAATATTTAAATAATAATCAGTAGATTTTAGCAATATTGATATCTTATTGATGTAATTTGCATTTTAACTCAAAATTAAATACCTTAACTTAATCTTATATAATTTATTTTTTAAAAATTTAATTAGCATAATAAGATTATATATCTATTTTCTTTGGTAAATTAACTGTAAAGATATTGTATGCACATTCTTTAAGAGTATAATTAAGAGTATTAAGAGTATTTATAGCCGTTATTACAGAGAGTTAAATTCCGTCTGATTTTTAAAAATCAAGTACTACGATCTTGAAAGTCATTTGAACAGCAATTTGAATTAAGTCGTTTATAAAAATGCTAAAAAACATCTACTACATGGTTTTATACGTAATTTTTACTTATAATGAATAATAAGTTGTTAAAAAAAAAGGATATGACAAACTATTTTAATAGCAGCTTCAGAATGCGCTGCAATTACGAGCATTTAGTGACCATCATTGTTTAAATCTAGCCAAATTATGTGTAATGCTTGTGTTTATGTATAAAACTCCATAATTTAATTTTTTGGTTTATCTGTCGAGATCACGCCGCTAATTTTTACATATTTCTTGTTTATGGAATTGTAGAAGCAAAAACATTTTTAAATTTCTAAAATTGCACTTTAACGAATTCCACTTTTTAGGATATGGCTATCTGTAAGAAACTTGTTTCAGGATGATTAAAACAATATTTTAAATTGAAATGAAAATTCTTTACTTGCACTATATCAATTAAAGTATCGTACCAGTAAAGTATTTTCTTCATTATAGAATTATCTTAAAGTATAGATGATTTACAACAGAAAAAAAAAGAGAGAGACAGAGAGAGAGAGAGAGAGAGAAAGAAGCCTACGCAAATAAAATAAGGCATTTACATAGAATGGGGGAAAATGCTTCCATTTAATTTCAAAAATTGAAAACTTAAATGACAAACACAGTTTTAAAAGAAAAAAAAAATCCCTGACGGCTCGACCAGCAGGCGCAGGTAGATTTCGAAGTTAAGTACTAATTTCACAAGCAAAAACTAAATCATGGTTAGGGTTAAACTCACTTTAACAATTTTATCTGGTCACTTTTTACGAGTTTTTAATTTCGTTTATATATAAGAGCTTTATCAGAATGATGTTAAGGCCAGTATTAAAAAAAAAAATATTTTTTTTCCATGCTCAAAAATTCGGAATTTTCTGACACATTTTCAGATTCATTTTTAAAAGGAAAAACATGAAACCTGCTGACGTGATTTTTAAGACATTTATAAGCGACCTATGTTTTTATTTGTAGTTGAGTAAATTAGAACTTGATTTATAAACAAATATTTTCTCAGTAGGACCATATTTTTCGTTTCCAAAATAACCGCTTCGTTAAATTCGGTTCAAAATGTCCACTTTGACATCATTTTTAAAAATATATTCAACCGCTATCAAAATATCGACCATTACGGTACATTATATAGTTTCTGAATAAGAGAACCTACCAACTGTATGCGTTTGAAAGCAAAAATTATTTTAAAAATGAGTCAGAAAATAAGCAGTTTGGATATATTACATCCTTAATACGATATTTTGTTCTTCAACCTAGATGCATTTTTAATTTGTTTTTGATGTAAGAATGGGTCTTATCAAAAACCTCTCAATATAAAAGTTGTAGATAATATTAAGAAGATATATAATAAATTCACGCGGATTAGATATCTTGTGAATTGACAAAATTATGGATTTTATTTTCAAGACCCCCCCCCCTTTTTTTTGTTTTCGTTTTTATTTTATTTTTATTTTTTTCGGTAAGTATTGGTCCTATCAAAAACTTGCCAATATAAAAGTTGTAGATAATATTAAGACTATAATAAATTTAATTGGATTTGATAGCTTGAGAAGTTACGAAGTTATGAAATTTTTTCTCCCCAAAACCCTATTTGTTTCGCCCCTTGAGTCTATTTCTAGTTTTATCAGAAATCTGCCATACATAAATTTTTGGCCTATTTTTTAGAAGTGATAATAACTTTGAACTGTGTCAATATGTATTATATTTAAGAAGTTATAGGTTTTTTTTTGTTTTTCAGAAAAGACCTCCGTTTCCCCCTATCAGTCTGAAAAGATTTGTGCTGAATTATGGAAGTTATCGCGTCCATAAAAAGTGATATATATTTATATATATATACATATATAGATAGATAGATAGATAAGTAAAGATTTTTACTGGGGGGTGCTTTTGGGTTCTAGGGGTCGTGATAGGTGTAGATCTGCAATTTTATTTCCGAAATTACAACATAGGAGAGATCCCAATATGTAGTAGTATATCATACGAGATGTACCTAAAATTTGCGAAGGACATTTTGGCCACCGTGTATTAGTGCACAAATACCTCAACCGTAAAAAATATAGTTCTTCGAACGAAGCAAGTATACCGGGTGAATCTTCGGTGAATTTACATACTTTACAGTTTTTTTTATACTGTTTAAGTTATAAAAGTTGTTAATAATTAAAAGATTGCTTTTTGGAATTTCCTACAGCAATCCTTAAAACAAAACCGTATAAAATGATAGGAAAATCGCCAGTTAGTGACATTCTCACCAAACAATAGCGGTTCGCCAATTGATGAAAATCGTTGAAAATGAAATATTTTATTTTTTTTTCAGTTTCTAAAGAAATGCTGATAATATTGATAAAATTTAATTTGAATCAATTTGAGAGTATCCTCTTTCAATGAAAAAAATATGTTGAATCGATCTCGTAATTTCGACATAATCGGTGAACATACATTATTTAAATGAAAAAATTAAATAACCCGACTGCGTAAAAAGCGAACAAATTAATAATTATTTCTCATGAATGTGAAACTTACTTATTATTTTTATTTACTTGCATTGATAATTTATCAGTTGTGTCTAATTGTTAGTTCCTATCTATAAACACTGTTTTGATGAAGCTTATAGATGTCTATCAAGGTTAGAGTTGCAGTAAAGCTAGAGATTCTTCCTATACAATTTCCAGGTTGTGTAATATTTAAACGGAGCTTCTGACTGTAAAATAGTCAATGAAACACTGTCTTCATTCTGAAAGACCTATCCAATGATATGCCACTTAATATGGTGAGTAAAAAAAAAAATTTCGTCTCTACCGCCATTTTTTATTTTACGGTCTCCAATTTGAATTTATAAAACACAAAACCTAGCCTATAACAATTGGACGGTTAAGACAAATCGATAGAAACCTCATTTATTAAAATCCATCCAGCCGTTGCGGTGTTTCGAGGTTATAAAGAAACACACATATCCAGATACGCGTAAAACACATAACCCTTCTTGGCAGTCGGGTAAAAAGAATAATAAAGACAAGTTATCGCTGTTCTGTTTTATATCGGCTGATCATGAAGCGACAGACACTTCGCATCCAGCTAAGGCAGCAATTCGAAAGCAGCTAACGTACCACAGAATGGGGGGAAATATTGATTTTATTATTTTTTGTTTAATTTCAAAAGAAATACTGATCTTATTTTGATGAAATTTCAATGGGCTAATTCGAGAGAATCCTCTTCCAATTAAAAAAATCACATTAAACGGTTACATAGTTTCGGAACAATTGGCAAATATATATAAAAAAATTCATACGCGTCGAATTGGGAACATCCTCCTTTTTTGAAATCGGTTGAAAAACATGTACACCATATGCTTCTTTTTTATGGAACTGTCGGAGATAGATATGAGGAGAATGCAATTTTTTAAATAAAAGTTGCAAATGTATTGAAATTCTTTCATATCAATTAAAAAAAATTTAGTCACTTTTGACAATTTTATTGGAGAACATTCTATTAAAACAAACCGAAAGAGCCATCGGTTGCAGAATTTTTTCTTAAATCTTCAAGTTGTTATAAAACATTAATAGCGATTTATCATTAAATTTATCTATATAAAATTTATATCTTAAAAGAAATAATCGAGTGAAAATTCAGTAAGTTGCCATAAAAATTACATAGAACATCTGGATATAAAAAAACTTAATAAAATAAACTTCACTTCAACTTTTTAGGTTATTTTAAAGATATACATCTAGACTGTTCGTCGAAATGTATTGTTATTTTTTTATCTGGAATCCTAATGTTTAGAGTAAGGTGATCACTTTTTGACTACACGACTCTGATTATGTTTTCCTGTAAAAATTAATGTGTATTGCCTTTTATATTTATTTATCATGAAGATTTTAATATGAGAAAAAGTACAACTATAATTTAAATAAAAAAGAGCCTAGTCTATGTTTGGGTCAACTTTATGAAACACATTATAAAAAAAATCATTCAATTGGATAATGTTATTGGAAGGTATGAACTAAAAATTGTCACTTGGATTCAATCATTGTATCTTCAAACTTTGAACATTTATAACTCTACGAAGACAGTTTCACATACTATACATTTAGCATAATGTTTTTACCCGAGTGCCAAGAAGGGTTATGTGTTTCACGCGTATCTGGATATGTGGATTTCTTTATACCCTCGAAACATCCCAACGGCTGGATGGATTTTGATGAATGAGGTCTCTATCGATTCGTCTTAACCGCCCAATGGTTATAGGCTAGGTTTTGTTTTTATAAATTTTAAATGGCGGCCGAAAAATACAAAATGGAGGTAAAGACAAAAACATTACGCACCATATTGAGTGGCATATCATTGGATAGGTCTTTCAAAATGAAGATGATGTTTCATTGACTATTTTACAGTGAGAAGCTCCGTTTAAATATTACACAACCTGGAAGTTGTGTAGGTAGGATATCTTGCTTTACTGCAACCCTAACCTTCATATATATCTATAGGCTTCATCAAAACAGTATTTATAGATATGACCTAACAATTAAACACAACTTAAAAGTCATCAATACAAGTAAATAAAAAACAAATAGGTAAGTAATATAAAAAAATAGTTTCACATTGATGAGAAATAATTAATTAGCTCGCTTTTTACGCTGTCGGGTTTACTGATTTTTTAAAATTAATTTTTACTTGTGATCGAATGTACTCAAATGAATTGTCAAAACAGACTGATATTATTTGAAAAATGCAAATTGTTACAATGTTTAATATTTAGATGAGTATGTTTTCCAAAATTTTCATTCATATTTAGAAGCAATACACAAATCTTTGTTGAAACTGACTTATAGCATCTCAGTGCGACAATATAACCCTTTATCTACTGATGGTACTTATACGTACCTTTGAAATAACTTGTTATAAAATTCATTTAATACATCAATTAATAGTAATAGAGTTCAGAATGAGTTATAGACGCTTTACTTTATCTTGTTCCAAAAGCATTAGTAGTTACACAAAACCAAAATACTTTTAAAAGGATGATTTAGTTTGCATTTGCATCTTTTCAGCTTTCTTGGTGTTGAGGGGGAAGGGGGGGGGATTTTTCAATTCGGAAATATTTCTATATTTTTATTGTAAGAACATTATATTTGTACAAAATAAAGTCTACAAAATACTAAGGAAAATATTTAAAATAAAAAATTTGAGTGGGGTTATAAATATTGCACAAAATCTCTATAAATTCAAATTTAATTAATACTTCTAAATCTTTCACTCCTTCTAAAATTTTTCTAAAATATATTAAATGATTATGTAACTATTGTATTATGTAATACAGTTTCAAAAATTCACGAAAAATGCTCTAAAAGATAAGATTTTCAAGAATTCATAATTCAATGCATAAAGGGTTAAAGATAGTACAGCACATGTTGGCGCTTTTTTATCAGAGCTGTATCAATTAAATATACACATTCAACATATATATTTCGGATATCAGATCAGTAAAATTTTAATTTATTTTTTTTAATTAAATATGTTTTGACATTTTTTAGATTATTTTTTTCAATACATCGTAGTGGATATTATAAGTAGATGGTAATGACTAGTGTATATTCAAAATTGAAAAAAAGAAATGTGATTTCTGAACTGGAATTTCGGATTGGAATGTAAGAAAGAAACCTTAAAAAGTGGTAATACAGATTTTAAATGGATTTAAACAATATTTAAGCATGCGACATATTGAAATATTAAAAGAAAAGAAAAAAATCGCACGAATTATTGTATTAAATTTAATGTCATTCATTTGTTAATAGGTCTTTTATTAACAAAATGATTAGTGTGTTATAAGAAAAGGAATCTAACAATAAACAATTTATTTAAAAATGGATAAAATAGAAATTTTATTAGTTCTATATGCCCAATTTAACGGTAATGTATGTATATTTACGGAAAATATCAAATTTTGATATATTCAGTATAAATCTAACTGTTTAAATGTATAAGATATAATGTGAAAATGGTTTGATTTTTCGAAGATGATATAGGATCATTGGAAAATACTTGTTCTGTCTTCTTTCTTTTTTTTTTTAATTCGAACGAAACATTTTCTGAAAATTACATATACATTTATAAAATTAGAATGCTTGGGCATAAACATTTTTGAATATTTATGTAAAAATGAGTAATTAATAAATCTCTATTATTTGCATGCATTTCACATCTTTCATCAGAATTAGTATTACAATATTTTGAAAAACATTCAATATTTTTATATTCTAGTATATATATATATATATATATATATATATATATTATAATGTTTATGCTGAATTGGCATTTACCTACATGGAAATATATTTAAGTCTCAAATATTACTTGAAAGTATTTCTTTATATCGGATTTTGAATTTCCTTTCGTAGTTTTGATTCTTCCATAAAATAATGATTCATATAGATGTACTTTGTTATAATAGAACGGTTGTCATATATCAAGCAAACCGATTATAAGAAATTCGATAACCTACTTCTGTTGACTAAACCAAAGAAAGGTGGGGCAAAATGGTAAAATCGTTTGTAATGTCCATGTATCAGCGAGATTGATAGTAAGATATTTTTTGAAAGCCATTAAAGATCACTTGTGTTTCAAGAGAAATAGTCAGAATGAAAATTCTTATACTAAACATACTTTCGAATTTATTGATTCATTTCTACTTTGTACAAAGTAAAAGACACATAATATGAAATATCAAAATTCACCTTTTGATAGCATAAATGAGTTTTCTTTTTTCAAATGCTTGAATTAAAAAGTAGCATTTAGTTTTAAGTTTAAAATGATAGTACATATTGATAATAATTATGAAACATAATCGAATACAGATTTACGTCTCAGTTTCACGTTGTACATATAAAAACGTAATGCGACTATTATTAGAGCTTATTCCAGAGAAAATGTGCAGCAAGGGGCGAAAAAAAACGTAACACGGGCCACGGCAGCGGAAAAAATGTCACGGGGGGGGGGGTGACACTGTGGAAAAGAAAAAAGCATCATGAGACATGAAAAATGACATTGAGGAACAAACAACATAAATAATGGTAAAATGTAAGCTTGGTAAACAAAGTCATCGGAACAATATTGAAAATGTCCTTACGATATTGCAAAGTGTACTTAGCTCCACCGATCCCCCCTGATAAAAGACCCTAGGTAAAATTTACTTTCTCATTACGTTACAGGACTTTACTGTTAAGTATTTTTAGAAAATTGAAGAATAATTAGAAAATAAAACTAAGGGGATAACAAACGTATTTACAAAAACAAGTAAAAATTAAATTTAAAAAATAAAAAAAACCGACTGCGTAAAAAGAGAAGTTATTAATTATTTCTCATCAATATGAAACTATTTTTTATATTACTTACCTTTTTTTTTACTTACATTGATGGCTTTTAAGTTGTGTTTAACTGTTAGTTCCTATCTATAAGCACTGTTTTCATGAGGTCTATAGATGTCTCTGAAGCTTAGAGTTACAGTAAAGCTAGAGATCCTACCTACACAGCTTCCAGGTTATGTAATATTTAAACAGAGTTTCTGACTATAAAATAGACAATGAAACATCGTCTACATTTTGAAAGACCAATCCAATGATATGCCACTCAATATGGTGCATTAAAAAAAAATTTTCGTCTCTACCGCCATTTTGTATTTTAAGGCCGCTATTTTGAATTTATGAAAATAAAATTTAACTATAATCATCGGACGGTTAAGACAAATCGATAGATACCTAATTCATTAAAATCCATCCTGCCATTGGTATGTGTCGAGGGTATAAAAATATTCACATACCCAGATACGCATGAAACAAATAACCCTTTTTGGCAGTTGGGTAAAAAGAAAGGAAGAAACCCGATCATTTGAAAAATCGGCATATCTGACCTGATTCGATTCGTTTCACCTGAAGGTGGAAATTCGTGTTGTAATTATTCCAAAAAATACGATTGTCTTGTAGTTAATATAAATTCAGAGACTTTTATGTTAAGAAAAAAAAATGGGGATATTTTTATGTCCGAATATCACGGACTGATGGTTATTTTTTATTTTTATTTTATTTATTTATTTATTTTTTTAAGTTTTCGGATCGGAATACCTTAAATTTTAGGAAATTTTGGAACAAAATCAGCCTTTGCTCGTGAAAATCGGCACTCTCAGATAATTATCAACATATTTTAAAAATTACACGGCATACTTAAAAAAATAACACTGCGCACTTAAAAAATCTCACGACGCCGCTCCGCACAAAATATGCCTAGATTAACCTCTAATTATATTACATATAAATATTTCAATTTAGTATTAGTATTTCAGTGTAAATTCAATTATATACCATCTTACACAAAAAATGTTGTCATGTAGAGTACTAGGAGTTTTGAGTTATTATATTTAAAATATCTTTTAAATAAATCGCAGTAACAAAACTTCTTTTGATATAGAATTGTGTACCATACATGGCTACGATTACTCATATCACACACATTTACGGCCCCACCAGTGTCTGAGAGGTTTTGCTGTCCAAGCTGGTAGACGGGAGGTGCTGGGTTCGAGCCCAATCGCGTCCTTCGGCCTAATCGTTCGGAGTTTTCGTGGTTTTCTTCAAGCCACGGATTTCCATTCGCAAATACGGGTTAGGTTCCCTTAGAAAGACCCCCACGAAGGGCACCTCCCCCCCCCCCTCGGGCCTATATCCCTAGAGTAGATAATCGGCCGTCAAAAATCAACCAACCAACCAACCACACAAATTTACATATTAATAGAGAATCACAAAACTAAAAAAATAATAATAACAATAATAATTTTTAAAATCTTATTCAGTGAGATTTTGTAGAACTCTCAATGAAATCAATTGAAATCTTATTAATAAGAAATTTATAAAAATATCTTTTATACGAAATATAATGAAGAATACGAAATGCAAGTATAAAATGTATTCATAAAAGTTCCTATTAATTTAAATATTACATTATTTTTCTTAATGAGAGAATTTAATAAGACTTGGTATAAAATTATATAACTATTTTATGTAATTTCTAACAATTTTCGATTATAAAATACATTTTAAATAGGGTGTTCCAACTAATGAATTTCTGAGTTTTAAAAATTCGAATTAAATTTTTTAATTGAACCTATACATTCTCTGTTGGATTTAGATCTTAATTGTTACAAGTCCATGTTAATGAAGAAATTACAAAATGTCCCTTATAAAAAATTTAAAAAAGTCTAAAAACCTAAATTTAAAAAAGTCTGATTGATAATTATTTTTACTCATTGTTGAACTCGTTTTCATGTTTCAATATTTTTGAGTGATTTAATGCTGTCTGAAGCATAATAATTTATCCTTTTTGTGATAAATTATGCAACTCTCTACCATACCACTTAGAGAATGCACAATTGTTTCAAAAATGCAATTTTTATTATATATCTTGAACTACACTTCTAAGTGCCAGATATTGATTTCCACCAGAGCAGAAATATAAAAAAAATATTCCTTGAGAGTAATATTTATTAGAACAAATTTTTAAAAAATATATAATGATTTCTTAACAAATACATCCTTATTTTTTTTATATTGTCTATACCATTATTGATATTTTTACAGAGTTTTTAGGTTTTAGTCCTTTTTTTATTAAACAACATTGTATTCTTTTGTGAATTACGCAACTTCCATGTCTTTTTCAAAATTTCTTTTATATTGAAATCATACAGATGGGTGACAAAATAATACGAACACCCATGAAATAGGCATGGTCCATTTCAAAGAAGGAGAACGCGCATGTCACTGCACTCAATTCTGCCACCTAATGGTTATGAAAGGTGAGGTATCAGTCGCTCAACATCAGTCATAGGTGCCCCATGCGCTTATCATACGCTCTGTAAAACTCAATAGCGACTGATTTGTCGGAGTTCGAAAAAGGAATTATAAAAAGCCGTACGCAGGTTACTCCGGGGTGGAAACAGCCAATTATTTGGGGCGTGCAAGGAGTACTGTGTCAGCCTTTATATCAGCGTACACGGAATGCGGCAAATGTGTCGTCTGCGAAGTACAACAGTGGACGGAAAAGAAAGCTTTCCGAGAGGGATAAAAGAGATTTAACCCGCATAGAGGTCCGAAAGATCAAGCAATCTTTATCCCAGATAACGTCAGGGATTCGGAATCCCATTTCAGCAAGAACTGTCCAAAGGGAACTTCATGTTTTGAACATTTATGGAATAGTTACAATTCATAAACCATTGTTGTTCGTATTATTTTGTCACCCATCTGTATATTAAATTGATTTCTTAAAATAAAGATTCGTTATATGCAATCTTCTGGTTTAGGCAACCTTGGAGTCATCCAGATCAGTACTTCTTGTGCAATATTGAAATTTTGCTAAAAATTGCTAATTAAAGACTCAGAATTGTTTTTCTGTTACCAGTACTCTAACTATATATATATATATATATATATATATATCTTATCAACAATGAACGTTTTACACAAATCGTCAATTTCGTTTTTCAAGTCATATTGCCTCGAAATTTAATCTTTTGAAAAGACTGTTTTTTGCCGTTGAAGTCTGAACTACGTTCAAATTACCGTTCCAAATATTGGTGCAAAAACTCGAATAAAAATTTTAAATATTTAAAAATAAAACCGGTGAAAATTATCAGAAAAGTCGTGGCTATTTTTTATTCTAGAGCGAATTTATTAAGGAAAAAATAAGAATATTAAAAAACCGATGAGAAATATTTACATGAAATCCTTTTCTTTCGAAACACGAAAATTTAAACTTATTATGAGTCAAAATTCGAGTTCTTCTGTGCAATAGAATTTATTCTTATATTTAAAATTTACATCAGAAAAAAATATTTGTGTTAATTTTTTCTGTATACCTAAATTAATTATTTGATATTTATTTTATTCAAATCGATAAAATATATAAATTTAATTATTTTATATATACACATTCTATAAATTATATTTCTATATCTTTGAGGTGTTAAAATCTTAGCAAAGCTATCAAGCTGCAAAAGAATTACACTGATAAAATCATTTGATAACTTTCAAATTTGAAAGTTAGTTAGCACATTTTTTTTTTAAATAGAAGATTAAACGGAAAAGAGATATGAAAAATTATTTTATTATGAAACATTAAAAAAATGCTATTGCATTATATGCCATAGAGGATTGGAGAGGAGAATGCCATCCGATTCATAATGAGTCTTAGACTAATAATATTTAACTTTTGTATAAAACTCACAAAATTTCTTAAAATTGTTTATTGAGCTGAACATTCCTTGCCTTCTGGTGAAATTATACATATTTAACACGGAGGAAAACATTTTGCCGTGTGCATGAAATTTGCTTATGATTTTCCTTTATTTTACCACCGTGGTCGTCTTTTTTTTTTTTTTTTTTTTTTTTTGCCCATTATTTTGAAGAAGGACATTCCGTATTTTCCAGCGGTCTGTTCTATATTGAAAACATAACATAAAAATAAAAGAACTGGACAATTACACCGTAAAAAGTTACTTATAAACTTGAAAAAATATCATTAGTTTACTACACGGTGTACTAAACTGTTGCAAAGTCAAAAACAAATTTATACAAACATTAAAATAAAGTTAAAATAGCAACGTTAAAAAAAAAAACCCCTTTTTTTTTCTTCTAATTTTAGAAGATATACGACAACGTTCCTGAAGAAGGTCACAGAAGGATGACCGAAACGTTGATATTTTAACTTTTTTTTTAATGTTTGTATAAGTTTGTTTTTGGCTTTGCAACAGTTTTGTACACCGTGTAGTAGACTAATGATATTTTTTCAAGTTTATAGATAACATAAAATTAGATATTATTTTACGGAGATCTACACATAATAAATTACCACTATACATTACCACCTTATTGCGTTATTGGTCATAACACATTTTATAAAGTATAAACATCTTCATTATCGGAAAAAAATCTCCTACCAAGAGTTTATGACTTTAGTTTGCAAAAATATTTTCCTGTAAGAATTTCTGACTTTCCAACTGCAGATACGTGATATAATATTTGCAAGAAATCCCGGTCAATAATAATAATAAAAAAGATTTGCGTTGAAAGAAACCTTCATTTTTTTAAAAAAAACTAGTGGAGCTTCAACAATTTCGCTTTTGGTGGGTTATTCTTAAACAAACTTGCGTTAATTTCACATTTAGTAATTTAGTACAAACTGCTTACGTACACTTTATTATAGTGATATGATATCATTAAGAAGATAAGCTATGATACTGTTACAACTATTTCTTCTAGTTTATATCTCTAAAATCTTTTAAAACTAAATTTCAATTTCCTATTTTGATAAAATAAAAGTACGCAGTTACTGTTGTTAATATTAATTAACAGGAAAACTAACTGGATAAACAAAGACCCTTCTACTGATTGTCTTTTATTGTAACCAGTGTATTATAGAACATACTACCAAACGTGCAAAACATAAGTGAAAATATTTTTTAAATTGACGACTGACATTATTTTAATTTTATCTATATATATATTTTTTAGATTTCCGATCCATTATAATTATTGACCAAAAATAAATTTTACAAAAAATAGTTGGATCTGCCAATTCCAAAACTTTCTTCTATGTCATATATTTTAATATTTCGAAATGATGTTACAAATGTCAACATTTCATTTATTAGTTCAATGGTATATAACCTTTAACTTTCATCGTGAATTTCTGATTCAGTCAATTAATCTAAGTAATAAATATTAAATTTAAAAAATCAAAAAACCCGACTGCGTAAAAAGCGAAGTAATTAATTATTTCTCGTCAATGTGTAACTATTTTTTATATTACTTACCTATTAATTTACTTGTATTGATGACTTTCAAGTTGTGTTTGATTGTTAGTTCCTATCTATAAACGCTGTTTTGATAAAGCCTATAGATGTCTATGAAGGTTCGATTTGCAGTAAATCTAGAGATTTATCTACACAACTTCCAGGTTGTGTGATATTTAAACGGAGCTTCTAACTGTAAAGTAGTCAATGAAACATCGTCTTCATTTTGAAAGACCTATCCAATGATATGCCACTCAATAAGGTGCGTAAAAATTATTTTTCGTCTCTACCGCCATTTTATATTTTACGGCCGCAATTTGAAATTTATTAAAACAAAACTCAAGCCTATAACCATCGGACGGTTAAGACGAATCGATAGAGGCCTCATTCATTAAAATCCATCCAGCCGTTGGGATGTTTCGAGGGTATAAAGAAATCCACATACGCAGAGACGCGTGAAACACATAACCCTTCTTGGCAGTCGGGTAAAAACGAGTTAATCTCCATCATGATATTTATTAAAATCAATAGTTTTCCATTATTCTGTTGTATATCAGCTGTTCGCGAATAGCCGGCTTATCAGAATGGGAAGTTCCCGCTAATTCACAAGCCGCTGGTGTATAGTTGAACTACGAATAATCAAGAAATTACACAAAAATCGCCATTATAGTGCCCGCTTTCGGCAGAAAATTTCCTAATTCAGGGAGTACCTAAAAGTTTTGTGTAATACTATGCATAATTTCATACACTTATAAATTATACAATATTCAAAATGGCCCAAAAATCGCTATTACAGCACCCCCTTTGGGCGGAATTTTCCAAATGCAGGGAGGGCCTTCTTGCCTTGTCCAAAAACACACACAAAAAATTTGGTTCAATTCTATGCATAACTTCATACACTTTCGGTGGTACAATATTGCTATTGCAGCGTCCCCTTCTGGCGGATTTTTTTCCAAATTCAGGGAGGACCTTCTTACCATTGCCTAAGACATACACAAGAAATTTGGTTCAATTCTATGCATAACTTCATACACTTTTCGATGATACAATATTCAAGATGCGCAAAAATCGCTATTACAGCGCCCCTTTCGGCGGAATTTCACCAAATTCAGGGAGGATCTTCTTGCTTTGTCCAAAAGCATACACAAAAAAATTGGTTCAATTCTATATATAATTTCATACACTTTTCGACGGTACAATATTAAAAAGCGCGCAAAAATCTCTATTACAGCGCCCCTTTCGGACGGATTTTTTTTTAAATTACGGAAAGACCTGCTTGCCATAGCCAAAAACTTTTTTTGGTTTAATTCTATGTATAACTTCATACACTTTTTGATGGTACAATGGCGACAGACACATAGACAGACGGACACACGGACAGACGGACAGACAGACATCTTCTATAAGCAGGTTTTGGGGGATCTCTGACCCCTAAAACGTGTAAATGTCGAAAACCGGAAGTCGGAAAAAACTTCGATTACAATACTTTGTTCTATTGAAGATAAAAGAATGTAAATATACATTATGTATATATTCAAAAAGAGTTTTGAACTTAATTAAAATAGTACTTTCGTATTAGCTGCATGTCATCGAATTCATAAAAGATTTGACTATTTATTCCAGACTTTCGATTCAGTTTATTTTATATTTTAGGCGCATATTTCGATTACCTATTTAATAGATTTCTGTTTCATTTATGTATTAATTTATTTCTAATGAGCTTGTTTTGTTGTAGAACGTTAGCAGAAAACAAATGCTGAACAATTTATGATATATTAGGAAAATCAGATGTGAAAATAATTTAAAAAACCATAAAAAATCCATTAATAAAGGTATTGTTTTTTGAATAAATTGATTTCAAAATATATTTTTTACACATTCTATGGAATAAAAAAATTACATTATGCGATGTTTAGTAGAAGCAAATAAATTTGCGAAACAATAATAATATATTTCTTAGGTTGTTGGCAATATGATACCAATGTTTCTAACGGAATTTATTTTTTTAAATACAGACAGGTACGTATGAATAACTTCTAGTAGATTTTTTTTATAACTATTAGTAAATAACATACGTTTTAAAGGTAACTGCACACTTTTACTCAATTTTTACACTTATGTAAAATAATTTATAGCCAAAAATATCCAACGTTCTATGTAATATTAACTTTTAACTGACATATTAGTAATGACCATTCATCTCGAATGCAGATGCATAAATCGCTGAAATTTCCGCATTAAAACTAAAATATTTGTACTATATTTAGTTTATCTATGAATAGCGAAATTTGCCACATTCATTTACTAACAAAACTACGTCAAATTTTCATATACGTCATTTGTGATCATGCCAAATTTCTAAATTACAAATGCTAGCGCGAATTAAACTGAGATTTATATAAAGTTTTCTAATGTATACAGTAATGGAAAGTTATATCAGAAACAAATCCAGTAATAAAAGACAAGTGTTTAGTACATTGCATTTAGAAATATTTTAGAAAACCTAATTTTTTTCTAAGTTTTCATTTCTGGCAGACTTATTTAACGCAAGAATGTGGATATAATAAATCTTTGTTCTAAAATGTTATGTTATAGTCAATATAGATGATTCTCTATCAAAAGGTAAGATTGAATATAAACCCGTAACAGTTTTCTTTTATAAATGAGATTAGAAAAATAAAAGTGATCTTTAAAAATCATTGCTTCAGCAGTAATTATTTAATCTATATTTCTGTATAATTCAATTTTTTTCATATTTTTTTATATGTTTAAAAATAAAGTTCCTCAAAATAAAATAACAGCTTTTGTTGAGCTAAAAATTAAGATATTTTAACTAATAAAATCTCTTAAGGGTGTTCTGAAATCCAAAAGGGCCACTTTCTGACATAAGTTTTAATTTATATTTCTTCGAAAATGCATGAAACTAGCTGCTGTTGTTGTTCAGAAACAATGTAATTGAGCTGTATTTTCCATTTTTTTTGCAAACGCAATATATATTTAAGAAAATAGAGTCAAAATAGGCGTTTTGAACCGAATTTCCGCGCGAAGAGTGAAAGAGCACTCAAGAGCGGACGAAAAACGGGTTTGTCGCGTGATCGAATTCACTTATAACTCAATAGGTAATTGGTTGATCAAAAAAATGGAAAAAAAAAACAGTTCAATTCCAAATCGCTTCCATGGCCAGGCTTTCCAATTTTATACCTTTCCGTTAAAAAAAGAATTTGTAAATATGTCAAAACGTTTTGCGTTTGAAGCAGAGCAGTTAAGAACAGCCTTAAGTTTTTAGGCATATGGCAATTTTTTCCCCATGAAACTCCGAAAATGATAACTCAAAGCACTCCAAAATGCTGGTAATATGGACGGATCTCTATTTTGATTTAATTTATAATTTTTCTGCCTAGTAGACTCCAGGTGCAACATATTATTTTCAATAAACATGACTGAGAGTAATGTAAATCCGTAGTAATTTTAACGAAAATTATTTGAAAAGTGTATTAGTCTCACATTTCATTAACTATACTTATAAATTAATTCTGAACTAAGAATAATTAAATGCTGCGTATTTTATTAAATCTTCAAAAAAAAAAAAAAAAAAAAAACCCTTCTAAATAAATAAATAAATAAATAAATAAATAAATAAATAAGGATTTGATTTTCGCTGAATAAAGAATATTTACAAACTTCAGCAACATTAACACAATACACAGATCTTGGTTATATCCCTTTAAGACCCAACCCGCACGATCGTGCGCGTTAGACATTCATTTAAAGTTTTGCTTCTAAGTTGTATGTAATAAAAACTCGAATCGAACGATCGTTCTAGTTTCTAAATAGAGTAATGTATCATTTTTTATCAACAGGTAGAGGTTGCACTCCATGTTTTACTTTTTACAGGCATGACTAGGACTAGTTTTGTTTACAAATACAACGGGTCTTAAAAGGTTAAAGCAGGCTAATTGCGAAATCCGGCTCACTGAAGAATCCCAATCATCCTTTTTTTCCCAATCTGCCCGAAAGTCGTCAAGCTTATTGCAATGAAACTAAACATCTTAAGGCTAACTGGAAAATTATCATTTGTTTCTCAATCACCTTGACATTTTTCAAGCAGCTTGATATTTTTCAAGCTTATTGAAAAAAACCTAAGCAGCTTAAAGCTAATTGGAAAATGGTCATTAGTTTCTCAATCAGCCTGATATTTTCCGGTTTTATTGGAAAGAGTCTGTGGCGAGTTAGACTAATTAGAAATTGTCAATTTGTTTCTCAGTCAGCCTGATTTAGCTTCGAATCACAGCAATTGACCACTGCTGTTTTGGGCTAATTAGTACATCATCTTTTTTTTTCTCCAAAAGCCTGGATTCATCCAGGCTTATTGCAATATGTCCTAACTAATGAATGTTTATGCATATTTTTAGTATAAAAAATAATAGCATGAACTTAATATGCTTATATGGATAAGAAATCTACCTTATTAACAAATTTAATTAACGTGAGTAGGGATCTAACGTTACAGTGAATACTTCATTTTTACTTTAAGGGCTCTTTTCGCTAATATACCGCCCAGAAGTATCAATAAAATATGCAGATAAGTCATTTAAATTCTTCTCAGCGTTAAGTAGAAAAATTGGGTTGCTGGATGTAAATATTTATAAAACTTACATACGGAAAAAAGCTATATCAATAAAATCTGCTGATGAGGCGGATATTTATTTTTTTACCAACATGACGGATATACGATGGGTTAAGAAAGAATAAACAAAGTTACATAGCACAAATAAACGTATATAGAAATTGCATACAGCTATTTCAAAGTCTCTGAGGCTTCTTCATCAGTGCGAAAATTTAAAAATAAAGATTAGCTGGGAAAAAAAAAAAAAAAAAGATGTAGGTTAAAACGGGGGAGAGGCAGAGAGGCGCACCTTACAGCTTGCTGTCGACGTCAAAATAACGATCATCGTTGAGAAATAACCACGGAGTTGAATTCTCGCACACCTGAGGAAACCAATCAGAATTGTCCAGCCACTCCGGAAGAGTTTAAAGAAAGAGGAGAAAAAGGGAGGGGGGAGTAGAAGAGAACGAATTAAAGAAATTTGGGCGGTATATTTGAAAAATTGAGCGTGTTGAACAAATTGCTAACCAAACTGCTTGAATTTTTACATATATTATACGCTCACCCAAAATCTAGATCATAAATTGATGAGCATTTCTGTATTAATGATGAAGCTTCAGAGGATTTCAAACAGCTATAACATGTTTCTATATACGTTTATGCGTGCTATGTAACGTTGTTTATTCTTTCTTAATATAGTTGCACAAAGTACAATCCTCCTCTCTTTTTATAAGAAGGGTTGCTAATGAAAATAATAAGGAAAAAAAATATAAAAAATCCTGCAATAAAGAAGTCTTTGGATGAGTTAGATTTTCAATGTCATCCCGGCATTATCCACAGAAAATTTATTTCTTAATGAAAATAGTTATAATGTATAAATATATAAATAAGGAAATAATCATAAAACATGGATAAGAAAGTGGTTGTGCCAATAAAATGTGCAGATTTTATTGTTTTCCCAGCATTATGTAAAGAAAATATGTTGTTTAGGGAAAATTATTATAAAACATACATGGGAAAATTGCTCTATCAATAAAGAGCAGAGGCATATGAGGAAGATTTTTCAAATTTCCTCTGGCATACATTGTACAAATGGATTTTAATTGATTTCATTTGTCAACTCATCTTTTTAAACGTTATGGTCGGATAATATTAAAAAAAGTTCTCTCATCTGCAATTTTCATTAATGCAGAAACTTTCTTATATATTTCTTAAGACTATTTTCATTAGAACCACATCTTCTTTATGTACTGATGAGAAAAAAATTAAAAATCCACCTCATCTACCGATTTTAGTAATGCAGTAAATTTCTTATGTATCTTTTCTAATTATTTTATTTCAACAAACCATCTTCTTCACATAACGCTTCGAAAACACAAAAAATCCGCTGCTTTCCTTAACACTGAATTTTTCATATATATTGTTTTACAATAATTATCTTTCTTGATGAATATCCTTTACGTAATGAAGGGAAAATTTTAAAATCTGCCTGATCCAAAGATTTCATTAATAGAGAATTTTTCTTAACTGATAAGCAGATTGTAAAGATTCGGGTTGGGATATTCGCAAAAATATATACCGTTAAAATAAAAATAACGTACCGTAATGATTGTCGCATAATCTGCTGCTAAAATAAGTCTGTTCCAAACCAAAAATATTACGTAATAAAGAATTGAAGTAAGTACCTAGTAGAAATAAGTTAAATTTGATGAAATAAAATTTCTGGTAGGAAACAGTTTTTTGAGCGCAAATTATGCGCTGGAAATTATATGCATTTTTAAGCATTACGTTCCCCCAAGTTTTTTATACTAAAAGTATGCATAAACAGTCCCTATGTTGTATATATTGTAAAAAACCTAGATGAACCTTGAATGTCTGGATAAACCGTTGATAATTTTCTAATTAGCAGAAACTTCATTGGTTCATTTAGTCTGAGAATATCCATTATGACTGAGAAACAAATAGATAATTTCCAATTTGAATAGCTCTCCACGGGCTCCTTGAAATAAGCCTGAAAAATATCAGTTTGATTGAGAAGCAAATAATCATTTTTTAATTAGCCTAAAGCTGCTTAGGTTCTATGTAATAAGCTTGATATATATGAGGACGATTGAAAAAAAGATCATACTGCAATTAGCAAACAACCTAGACAACGACAGATATAAGCGATAGGCATTGCTCAATAGTGGCAAGACTTGAAATGTTAGTTCTTTATATTAAAAGTAACACTCGAAGTAAAATAATTGACTTTGCGTGGTATGAAAAACCATTTTATGTGTATTGATATATCCTTCTATAATAGCTACGAAACATCTCACCACAATCATATCTTCTATGCACGTTCAATGAACAACATGTTAGATTTATTTAAGTCATTGCTGGAGGTGAATTATTTTATCACGTAGCTGCTTTCTTTCTTTGTTTCTTTTATTTTCTTTTTTTTACAAAATAAGTGATACTTGAAGTATTAGTATGCTGAAAGAAAACAGTATCTTCTAGAAAATATATAAGTTTATAATGTAATATACTATATAATATACTAGAAAAATACTTAATCAGAAGAGTATTTTTTTAGAAAAAAATCTAAATTAAATTAAACATAACTTTTTATAATAAAAATTCGAAATATCTCTAATTAATTAATTTTTTCTTTACTAATTGAACCATAAAAATAAATGAATGTCAATATGATCTGATCTTTTTTGCATATTTCATTCTTGGTATATCTTAAATTTTACTCATATATGAAGTAAAGTAATCAGCGTTTTTAACAATTCTATCTTCAGATGATTTTGATTGAAAAATTTTGTATGAATGTACATACATATTATACTATTACAGATTAATCGAAATATAAAAATTTCACATGAGAGCTAATGGATATTAATTTATTCAATCGTTTTTATGCAAGTTCTGATAAGAAGCATTAAACGTCTCTGCTAATAACAATATTTGATTAAGATAAGAGTAAAAAAGGTTTAAATGTTTTAAAAAAGTTTTAAATAGTCTTTAAGTAGAGCATATTTGTTTAAGGGGATTGATAAATGTTGTAATATACAGCACAAATATTTTTTTATCAAAATGTTTAATGGCATTATAATTTTCTTTTTGCCAAATCATTATTTCAAAGAAAAGGTATTTGGTACTTTAAAATAAACTTGTGTTATAAAAAAAAAATGTTAATAAAACAACTGAATTTTCCTATTGTAAATTAAATTTAAATTAAGCATAATCTTAAACAAATGATAAATCTGGAATGATATATTCGCCAAAATGATAAATAAATAAATATATATATATATATATATATATGCACTCTTAACTTCACTCTTTTCATGCATAAGATATGTCTACATTGATTCACATAAAAAAGTAGTAGTAATACCACCGATTGTAAAATCCTAAATAAAAAATGAAAAAACACAATGCTATTTTATCTATAAATGGTTGTAGTAAGGTGTGGGATCTACTGCTTGAATGGAAATTGTGAATATTTTCTGAATATAAATGCATTTTTTTTTTAATTGGTGTTGTCCAATTAAAAACTGAACCAACATTCATTTCTTTAATGGTTGACACCCACACTTGGCAATTTATTTCAGTTACTTAGATCAAAGCATCCCGGAAATAAAAGTATATTTTATATAAGGACATGCATTTCTAAACACGCCTTAGCGAAGGCAAAAAAAAAAACAGTGTTTTATCTAAACATCTATTTTTTTGTAAAACTGAATGGAAAAAACGTTAGAATCTTCATCACATCCAGTGTTATCTTGTGTTTCGTACTTTGTAAAATATTGTTTTACTTTAAAAGCACGCCTTATATACTAGGAATTTCTGAACAAAATTTGGTTTACAAAATTTTTCATTCGTGGATAAACGAACTTTTGTAACTCACGTCATAATTGAAGAGCTGAGTGAATGAACATGTTATGCTACATTTTCTTAAAAAAAAAAAAAAAAAAAAAAAAGAAAAGAAAAAAAAAAAGAAAAAAAAAAGAAACTTCTGGATGAAAGCGTTATGAGGTATCCTATCACATGATGAAGCTAAAGTACTGAGAGTCCATTTAGTCTTGAAGATTTAAGATATTATTCATTAATATTTAATAATTTAATATTTAATAATGTCAGTAATATTAATAATTTTTAATATTTGAAAATTAAATATGAATAAGTTTTTCTGAGAGAGTTTAGTACCATACCTGGTAATATTTTAAACACATGGTATCAAATAGAAAATAAATCATTAAAATTTACAGCAAAAACTTTAACTTGAAATTTCATCAAATGTAATATTTGCTACTTAACACGTTCTTCCACTTAGCTCTTTAAGTATCAGCTTTTAAAACAAGATTTTCTCCAGCCTTTTCCAAGAAGATTTAAGAAACCTGAAAAGGCAATGTTTGAGAATGCGCATTACAAACTTTAATTTCTATAATCCCGGATTGAAAGGTTTAGATTTTATAAATATAACGAAAAGGCCCAACTATATTACAGGTATATTTTCCAATTAAAAAAAACATATTTTTAAATATGAAATTTATTAATAAATTTATATTTCAAAGAATTATGAATTATAACATACATTAAGTTTTAAATAAAAATAATGAGTGCCGTCCAAAGCGTGCCTATGCAATTTTACGACTCATTAATATCGTTAGTTTTTGACAAATAGAAAATTTGTTTTCTTTGGCTATCTCGGGGAAGGGGGGGAGGGGGTCGTTTGCTGCTTTTACCATTCCACAGAAAAAAAAATCGGGAACGTAAGCGATAATTGTTATAGAATATTTTTACATATAGCGTGAGTTTAATGTAGACTGTTAAAAACAGTCCAGCCATATTTTTTATAGAAAACTGTTAAAATAACGCAATTTAACCCGAACCTGATCACAATATGAGCAATAATATGGTAAAAGAGAATTAAATTTGAGTTATCTAAGAGTTTTCTAAGAAAACTGTTGAATAACTGGACAATTTGCTGAACAGGTGAATACTTTCATAGGACGCCCAGTTGCAATGCAACTCCGCTCCCAGTGGATGAGTATATCTACATCACATCATACAGGAGCCATATAAAAATAGTCTAGCCATAGTACAATAGATGTAATCTTACCAAATTGAGAAATGATTTAGAAAAATTTAGAAAAATGCAACATTAAAGAAAATAAAGCAAATGGTTATAAATTCGAGATGGATAATCCACAAGGAGGTGGAGCTCTTTGGGTATTCGAGAATTATTTTCAGTAGAAGGGTTTGAGAGAATATAACTAAAATATTGTATATTTATGATAGAAAAAAGATTAAGCAATAAATTAAAATTAAGTTTAACTCAACAAATTAAAGATTCACACTCTTCAAGCAGTACAAATAAATGCACGTCACAGTCGAACGAAGCAAAATATTAGATGTTACAAAGTTAATTATCCCCAGAACAAAAAGAGGCCAATTTTCATTGCCATACATTTTAATATATAAAAGTAAATTTATGTTTAACACACTTTACAGAAGTAGTTAATAGTAGTCATAAGTATATATATATATATATATATATATATATATATAACCATTAACGACAGTTACAAATATCCAACAAAGATTGCGAAACTTTAAATAATAAAGACTGATCCCCTAAACAATTACAACAATGATTATAAAAATAGAGTAAAATAGGATAAAGGAAATATAATGGAAATTTATAGAACCAAGGCATATTCACCAAGCCCTAAATGCTTTGATACTACAAATAAAGTGTGTGGTTTCATCTTCGTATTAGACATAAGAAACTAAATAATTCGAATTTAGGGCTACTACACACAATAAATCTTGAAATAAAATATTAGAAAACTATTAAGTTAAAAATAAATTCTGATGAAAATGGATAGAAAAAGAAAAAAAAACATATTACTAATTTGAGAGCAATTGTTACAAGCAATGATGCAGCAAAAAACAAGGTTAAGATCCTTTGGACGTGTTGCCAAATTATTTTTTGTATAATGATGGACAAAGGAGTAATAATGCACAGTATATTCCGGTACAAACTGCAATATGTGAGACCAGCTCCCTCTGTAGAACATTTAAAATGAATTCCACCCTGTTGTCCAAGGAATCAGTGAAGCGCTGCTATCTGTAGTGTTTATTATTAGTAAAATATAATATTTTGGAATAAAAACTAATAAAATTAAATAAATATTTATATCTATTATTGGATGAAGCTTTAAAACGTATATTGTCTAGAGTGATAATTAAAAGTATTTTAATAAGTTACTAACTTTATATAATAAAAATATGTAAATGATTTATTAAATAACAATAATACGTAAAATGGTGATATGGATGATTCATTAATTAATGTTTTACATAAATAAATGCACCAGACTATAACATATCAATATTTAAATTACTGTTACAACATTGCGTAATCAATTAAATAAATATATAATAAAATAAAACAAATAAATAACCATGATTATAATGATTAAGTATAAAATAAATGAATTTAAATTTTGAAATTTATTTCATTTATTGTGTACACAAATGTTCTTAAAATTTAATACACATAATATAGCATGAGAGGATAGAACAAAGAATAAAATTTATAATTAAAATATGAACTTTAAACATTTAAAATATTATATACTATATATGAGATATTAGTATGATATTGTCCTTGTTGGGCTAAAATTTAAATGCAAGTTAACCATTAACATTATTAATTATTAAAGAAAATAAATATATTTAAATTAAATTAATAAATATATAAAAATAAGTATACAATTATTCATACAAGGGCGTCGAATCAAGATCCAATATGGAATGTATTACTGAAATGTAATTATTATTCATATCCCCTTCCTTTTCTTATATATTAACCATTGCTTATTACTCAGAAAACGCCACCCTCCTCCGTACTCTAACATATACCTACCCATCAGTCATACATACTATTTGGCCATTAAACACCGGACACTTTCAATTTAGACATTTTGTCGAATATTTTAAGATATATTTGTCTGATTTTTCTGAAACATCAGGATTATGAAGAATATGTTCGACTTTATATTTATCAATGGTGATTTGATCAGAAGGCCAATTAGGAAGGCAATAAAAAATCAACGAATAATAATAATATTTGGGATCACATGCAGAATAAAATGCACGAAATTGTCTATCGCTGTTCATACGGACATATGGATATTGTGCAATATACGTATTCATTTGTGGGAAAAGAATAGAACGTATATTCATCGAGATATGTCGATTTTTTTAAGTGCAAAAAATTCTAGCATGTTTTTTGCTTATATCATGCAGGGTTCTTTACCAAATTTAACGCCAGTTTCAGAAACCTTGAAAAAATGTGGTAGAAATAATATGGCGTAATTGAAATGTAAATATATTAAATATTTCATGAAATATGAGCAGTTGTATGAAATACTTTTTATGTGCATGGGCGCACGATAAAAAATATCTTTTTCAAGATTTGATAGTCAACACTACGGAGCAACTCATAAATAACTGATGGCATTGAGCTCACAGGCTATTCGCACTAATTGTATATTATACCCATATTTCAAAAAATAATGTCCCCCCAAAAATAAATGAAGGGGAATTATTCCCCGTTTCCCCCCTTTATACCTAACCAATGAACCTCCAAATCTAATCAGGGAATCCCCTTAACATAATAAAGCAGCATACCAGATTTGAAGCAAATCAGATAACTCTGCATGAAAAAACCATATCGCTAAATTAAGGGGGGTGGCCTAAACCTCCTTTAACCCCCTTATACTTAACTAATGAACCTCCAAATCTAATCAGTAAAGCTCCTTATCAGATTGAACATATAAAAAAAATTAAAGTAAATTAGATAATTTTGCATGAAAATCCATTTATCAAAATTAAGGGGAGGGGACTTCCCCCCTTTTTGCCCTTTTATACTTAACCAATGAACCTTCAAATCTAATTAAGGAAGTGCCATATCGGAATAAACCAGTATATCAAATTTGAAGGAAATCGAATAATTCTGCATGAAAAAACCATTTATCTAAATTAAAGGTGGGGTCTAGCCCCCTTTCCCTCTTTATATTTAACTAATTAACCTCCAAATTTAATCACGGAAGCTCCTTAACATAATAAACCGGTAGACGAAATTTGGGGCAAATCGAATAATTCTGCATGAAAAACCCATTTATGTAAATTAAGGGGGAGGGGAGGGCTAGCCAACCTTTTCCCCATTTATCCTTAACCAATGAACCCCCCAAACTAATCAGGGAATTCTCCTTATCAGAATGAACATAAAAAAAATTGATGCAAATCGGACATTTCTATCAAGAGTTATCGCGTTACGTACATACATACATACAGAACCGGCGGGCACATTAGCTCTCAGGATTTGATAGACTGTGAGCTAAAAAAGCCAGTCAAATATCGTGAAAATTCGGAAAGAAATCGGTAATAGACTGAACAGATCTTTAGTTGTTCTCTAAAAACAGCTAAATTATATGAGGTTTCCATAAAATGTCGTTTTTAATTTTTACTTTTTTTACATTTCATTTTTTATTGATGCTTTAGTTATTTTTGTAAAACACTAGAACGAGCCTATTCCAAGAAAAATTAAGTATCTAAATCTAAGCATTTCTTCTAAATCTACTCGTTGACATTCATTAAGTATAAACTCCTTTGCTGAAAGCCAGATAATAAAAAAATACAATTTGTGGAAAATCCCTTATCATTCAGAAACTTTCAGAGAACAACTAAAAATTCGTGCACTATATGGCAGATATATATACACTGTATGGGCTTTCTGAATTTTCACGATATTTGACTGGCTTTTATTTATGAGTTGCTCAATAGTTGACTGTCATATCATGAAAAAAAAAAGATAACTATTGTGCGCGCAAGCTCAATATTACATCAAATATTTAATACATTTATATTCCAATTGCACTATATTGCTTCTACTACATTTTGCAAATTTTCTTAAACTGGCATTCAATTTGGCAAAACGTCCTGAATAATATAAACAAAAAATACGCAAGAATTCTTTTTGAACTTAAAAAAAATGATATAACTCTATGAATATACGTTCATATATATACGCTATGAATATACGTGTGCCATGAATAAATACATATATTGTACAATACCCATATATTTGTATGCTTTAGTGATAGAACATTTCGTGCTTTTTATTTTATAGAGTGATCCCAAACATTATTTTTCTTTAATTTTTCGTTGGTCCCCTAAATATCCTTCTGATCATATCGCCGTTGATAAATATGTAGTCAAACATATTCTTTATAATCCTTAAGTTCCCGAAAAATCCTACAAATATATGTTTAAATATTTGACAAAACATCTAAAATTGAAAGTGTCCGGTGATTAATGGCCATAAAGTGTACACACACACATATATATATATATATACATTTAATTTTATAAAAAACGAGAAAAGACAAAAATAAGTATTAGTCGAAGAGCTCAACTACTCTTCTAAAATAGTAGTATAACGGGGTATTTTATGTTTGGTAGAGCTGAAAACATCATAGTCTTTCCATCATCAAAAATCATCATAGTTATTGCTGCAAATTTGAAACAGACTATATATGAAATTTCTATAAGATTTTAATGGTTACTAACTGAATTGTCTGATATTTTTCATATAGCTATTTTTTTTCTCTAAACTTATGGATAAAACTCTGAAACATTATTTTAATCCCTGTGAAGATGTAAGATTAGGTAAATAAACTACATAATAAGTACAGAACTTGTGTGAAAATATAAATTATTGTAAAACAACGTTTAAACACACAATAAAACAGGCAGATTTGACTACATATGACTACATATTTTGAACTACATATTTTTTTCTCAGAGTATCAAAAAACGGGCGTTAATATTTGAAAAAGGTTGAAATTAGTACAACATTTAATATCTACATGTACCTATTTCAAAAATTTCAGAGTAGATAAAATTCGAAATTTTATCCAACTTCTGGCATCTCTCTTTTTCAATATCAGGATAAAATAATACTGGGGAATTTATTTTTACACCATCTGTATGCCAAAAAGCATCGGAAGACGGTAACAGAATGTTAAATGTATAAAAAGGTTAGTAGCAACAGTTTTATTATATCGAATCGTATGGTTTAACGGCCTGAAATGGAATCGGTAAAGCAAGGGTGTTCGTTGTATGTTTAAAGAATCGAAGAAAACTTTTCATAAAAACGGAGCTTACTCGAGATCACATTGCATAAATAATTACTTATGTCTGAGGGAGGTATGCTGTGATATTGTATTGCTATTTTGTGTAGTGGAGAGATTGATGAAAGCATTCTGTGAATTTTTGTACTCTCTATTGAAATTCTGGTGTTGACACCTATATTGCTGAGTGCATTTCTTTCTTGGCAAATGTACGAATTTGCGAAAATTAGCTACTAAGATAAAATGTTTGCCATGAAATTTGGTTCAAACTTAGGCATATCATCAGTTCCTTTAAGCCATAGCTGCCTAACAAGAACAGAAATGCGCCACAAATGGTGTCCGATACCTTCTAGTTAATAAAAGATGTTAATCATTGAAAGTGTAGAAGGATGTTTAAGTGTTAATATGTGAAGCTCAAAAGTGCATTTATGCATTATATCAAGACACAAATATGTTTAAAACACATGAATAGTGGTATTTATACCTTCGAAGTTAGCTGCATGAGGTAGAAGTTGAAGCACGTTACGATCTTCTACTGACACTGTATATAAGCTCTCATAAGTTTAACCGACTTAGTATATTTTTCCTTCGAATTTTCCTTTATATTTGAAGACATCCACAAATAATTTGGAGCTGTTTTCTAATTATGAATGTATTCATCTGGCTTTGAATAATCAAAAAATAATATACAATTTATTCATCTCTTCAGCATTTATTACATGATATTTGCTAAAGATATATGTTATTTTTTAAACTTAAAAAAAAACAATGAGTTACATTTTTGTTATTGTAATAACTTTAAAAAGTTATTCGCATTCCCAGTAAGTTATCGTTAAAAAAAGATTTTTTAATTTTTTATTTATTCACATTTAATGACTTAAAATGCATAGGATATTCATGAAAATTGCTTCTGTTTTAACTATGCAATTAATCTTTTGACAATGAATTAAACCAAATTTTTTTAATTATTTTTTATAAGTTTTTTATAAATTTAATATTTTTAATTAAAACTAAATAAAAACATAAAAAAAATTCTTCAACTAAAAAAGCATAATTATACGAAAATTGAAGAAGAAATATGAATATTTATTATATATATAATAAATATTCATATTTCTTCTTCAATTTTCGTATAATCATTCTTTTTTAGTTGAAGAATTTTTTTTATGTTTTTATTTAGTTTTAAAAACATAAACACATTTTTAAATCATATGATTTAAAATACAAAATAAAGAAAACATTAAAAAACATTTTACATCTTTAAAAAACGAACGATAAAAATTAATTTTTATTCATGCATAAAATTTAACATGTGAATGACTCTCATTGAAAATAAACAAAAATTAAAGACTGAAATTAGATTAAAAAAAAAGGTTTTAATTAGTTTTAGAAAAAAAAAATGTTAATTCCTTTTAATGAATTTCAAAGATCCATAAAATGACTCCAATTTTTGAGATTAATATTGTAATACGCATTTTCCTTAATTTTTAATTAACTGCAATTTTTAATCTAACATGTATTAAGGTACCTGCCTGCATTAAAATGACCGTTTTGGTGAAAATTTTCGAAAATATTTTTTATTACTTTATTTGAAAGAGCAATCATTTACAATTACAATTCTGTTTTATGTTTAATCATATGATTGCTAGAATGTGAGTTATTGCCAAATAAATAAATAGGAAGTGATGACTAAAATTTCCGAAGTGAGCAGTAAGAGAAGAAGCAAAGTAAATAATTTTTCTATGCATGATTTTATCACGTTTTCTACATAAAAACACTAATAAACCTTAATGAACACTTCTAGATACATTTTACAGATAAGAAATAATATGGATGAGAAATCTTTAAACGCGATTTCTGAAAAATCAAATTTCCCGTTATTACCTTGTATGATAAACTTTATTACATAAAATGTTTTAAACACATTTCAGTGAAATTTTGTGAGAAAGCCTTTCATATTACTTGCTTTGTTCGGAACTAGAATCTAAGGTCTATGATACTGTAATTATTTCATAGATACTCGAAAATACAGAATGGTAATCTTTAATAAAAATATCTTTTTTTTTACATATTTTGAAATATTTAAGTTAATTTTGAAGATATCGTAAAACTTTTATTTCGGTGCACAGGTAATTATTATAGTATATATACATAGTTCAAAGGAAATTTAAATACATTTAGTTGAATTAGCTGTACGCTGTCTGGTGTAAGCATGAAAAATTGTAAAAAATAGTAAAAAAAAAAAACAGATTTTTTATAACGTTATGAAGATATTGTTAGAATTTTATTCTTGTTCATCATTCTGTGCGATAATGGAACTAAAATATGTGTATTTATTCAATATTGTTAAAAAAAAAAAGTATTCCAAACGTAGACAGATACCTTAACGAAATGTGAGTGTACAATGTCAAAATTCAGTTGAAAAACCTTTCTTATGATACCTCATTCATCGTTGTGCATAGAAAAGAATACTTAAAGTATATATATATATATATATATATATATATGCACAGGGTGGCCTATATTTTTCAACTTTCTAAAAGTTTAGCACCCCCCCCCCCACTCCCAATTTTGTCCCCATTAACACATAATAAATCAATTAGCACAAAATAACAATTAGTGCAAAATAAATCTACAGCATCTATACCAGGAGTATTTGAAAAAAAAAACATATGCCCAATTAAATTAATTGAGCAAGCATATTTGCATAGTTATATTTTTGTTTCAACTGGAAAGCACAACCATCATATAAAAAATCCTATCCATCATACAAATCCCCTTAAAGATGCTATGTTGAAATTTTACATGCGAGAGCATTTACAAAAAATTGATTGTGAATTACATTGTCTAAAATAATAGCATAAAATTTTACTTTATTGGGATCATACTAAATAATGGCTGAAAATACAGTCGCTTTTGATTTGACCAGTAATGCACTATTTTGTGCCAAAATGTCGTCTTGGCATGAAAATATAGTTTTTAGAAAATCCACGTGCATAACTATTCTTTGAGGAATGATTATTTTTTTGGCATTATGAAAATAATCCTGTGTACAAGTTTGAATGAATGTGTGCCACAGAAATGGATTTAGTTGCTTTTGAAAATTTTGTAAACAGTGAGAAATGGTTTCTTTATCTATTACTTTTTCAAAACGTTTATCAACGTTTTGAAAAAGTAACAGTATTGACAGGATGTTTATAAACGTTTGGTCAATTGCAAAACGTTATTTACAATAACTTATAAGAAGTTTTGTATTATGAACTCCCATTTAAAATATTTCTTTGATGTTATCTTCGTAAATTATACATTCTGAATTCCTACATACTAATTATGACGTATCTCGTCAGACAAAGTCGTTTAATCCTTCACAGGAATGGTTTCTGCAGGAAATACACCAGGTGACTACATTATGAAACGCTTGAATGTTTTCGTGACAATGACAAATGGAGATTTCTGATGAGTATTTTTCTATTGTTTTGTGAAACTAGACTTTAAAGCTGCAAAGGAATCTCCAATTTTTCAATTTAGCAAAGCTTGATAAAACAAAAAACGTATTCCCTTATTAAATGTCCCCTATATTTGATGAAATTATGTGACCTTTTTCACGCTTAACTAATGTAGATTTAGCTGAAGAATGACCTCTTCTTAAGTCTTCATCGACATAAAATTCTCCAAAGCTGTGGAGTTATATTTTCTTTCCGTTACAGTATCTGAGGTTAGCTAGTTTTCACTAATAATATTTTGTTTTCGAATAAATCCAAATTTGAATAATTTCTATCAAACGCAACAACAAGATGAATGCATTATTTAATTCTATATTATCTTACGCATGGGATGCTCGATGACGCATAAAATAATTAATATAAAAAAGATGGGGAGGGGTGGAGTGGACGGTTACATATTTTTTAAGTATGTAAGGAAGATTTTGTTTTTCAAAAGCGTCTTTGAATCTTGTACCTTAAACTCGTTGTTAAAAATATCAGTGGATTACCAGCATATACATTAAATAATAAAAAAATATAAATTTGTAGTTTTTACAATGTAATTTTATTACATTGTCATAGACATACAATGATGCAGACATTCGAAGTAACGCAAGAAAATTTTGGAACATTCATTCAATGCTTTATTTCTAACCCAAAACTTTTGTACCTTAATTATAATCTAAATGTCCTTTTAACACGAAAAAAAGGATGTAATATTTTACCATCAAAGAATTATCAATTTTTATGCATTTCTGAGCTTCAACGAAGACGCTCAAAAATACTACATCAACCGATTTTGATTTTATTGCTAGATTTCATTGGTGCGAATTGTACATGCATTCATTATATTGATAGTGGCAATATCAAATACCAAGTATTTTTGCGATGCCCAAGCAAAGAGGATTTTTAATACATTTTATTTCATCTACTGTATTTTCATATCCATGGTCCGAGAGTGATCGCCAAATTATCGAAACTGATATACTTTTGAGATTCCTATAGAACAAGGTTGCCAAACATTACATTCTTTATTAACGCAAACTGTACCTATATTCACAATAATAAACTGCATTAACGTTGTTAAAATACTTTTTAAATTTATTACAATGAATTTGCTGCATCTTTTATTTTCATGGGTCGTAAGCCCACATCCATGCGTTATGAATGTTACGCCAAGGGAAAATTCTGTATTTTTGTAGATTATTATAGAAAGATGTGACTTAATTGAGTAAATTTTTGTTCTGTATTCAAGGGCAGGAAGCATACTTACATGCGTTGTAGTGATCGCGTCCGGACCAAATTTCATAGAATCTATATATTTTAATATTAATTATTTTCCTAGAATTATACCTGTAATTTTTCTTATATTTTAAGTATGGCATTATAGCTAACATTCCAATAAAATCACGAGGGAGAGATTTTATTTATCCCATACCGTAAGCAGAAGTTAGTGTAGGTATTATACAAGCCTATGTATTTAGCATTTAACTACATAGTTGAAAAATATTCATGAATTCGTTTTGCCGGTCTGTTGTCTTCTGCATATCTGTCCGACTGCCTATGTTCTAAGGTGCTTAAATATACTCATAATGGCAAGAAGTTTTTATATATTAATAAGCTTTATGTTGGTTACTTATTTGTCTTATTAAAATTCGCAATTATATGTTTACATTTTATAAAACTAATCACATTTTTTTTCAAATTAAAGTAGAATAATCAGCACTTAACCCTGACAATACCCCTATATTAGTGCTGAAGTGTCAATATAGGGTATAGCTCCAATATAGTAATGATGAAGCGCTACTTTCAAATGAAAGTAGAATAATCAGCACTTAACCTTGGCAATATCCCTATATTAATACTGAAGCATTACCAGAATTTTGAAATATATATGAAGTAAGAATTAATTTATTTTCAAAACAAATTGTTTTGAATCAGTTCACCATTTTTCGTATAAAATTACGTTTCACCTTAAAAATATTAAAGAGTAACAAATGTAAGACCGGTTTAATTTCTATTATTATTATTATTATTTTGTTGCAGCTTAAGGTTCTTTTTATGTAGTTGAAAATCATATTTTTCTAGTTAGAAATCAATATCGAAAGCCAAATTTCAAAAAAAGAAATCAACTAGAAAATTATTTCTGTAGCTAATATTAATGAAATTCAGAAAATAACGGGTAAAATATTAGTTATCGTTGGAGATATCGTTCTAATATAGTGCAACATCCATGCTGATCTTAGTAACCACCTGAAATCATCGGGGTATGAAGTTAAATAAATCTGTAGGATTGACTATAGTTGACACAACGCGCACATTAATAAGTCGAAATCCTTGGATGCTGGTGGCGGTGATATAATCCCTATTCAAAATAGACCCCCCTCCCCTATATTTTTATAGGATGAGTTTAGGGGATTGTATGGACTATGATGTCTAGATGCTATGAACTCTATGAGTGTTCATCACATCAAAAACGTATGCACACAACTTTGTGAAACAGCGGTGATATCGCTGAAAATGGGGTGTTCTTACTATATCTCATTAGAGCATATTCATTGAAGCTTTAAAATTGCTCATCGAGAATATTCAAATAAACACCTGGATTATGTTAAGGATCAGCTCAATCTGTAGTTTACGTCCATAGTACGGTAAACTCCAATAAACACTTTGTGCTCCCACCCCTGGCTGGATTATAAACCGTCGGTACACCCAAAATTTGAGTTTCATTCGCAAAGAAATTTAATTGGTTGAATTACACTGCATACTTGCAGTTAGTTACTATTCCCATTAGGTGTATTTTGGACCATTAAAGAAATGAAACTTTATTTGCTGATGTAAGCAATGTCTGTTGCTCTAAATATTTACTGAATGTAATTTCTATCGTAACGTCGCATAATCACTGGATTAATTTTCATTTACTGAATGTAGCAATTCTGGTCGTTTTCCAACCAGAGTTTATCGACAAAGCGTGACGCTGTGTTAGGTTTTTATTCGAATCATAGTTTTATCGCCGTACTTCATGGCTACCACGAGTTCATAATTTCTTGAAAACACGCTGAACGTTTACATATGAAGATGAACAAATCGGACAACTTTGTTCACTTTGTCGTCACTACCCAAACATGATAGCACCTTTCCGCCACACTTACATCCGTCTTAACCCTTTGAGGCCAAGTAATTGCGGTACTGTAATGTCGAATCCACTCTGAGATCTTTAAAAAATTTTATTGCAAAATAAGGACAAGCAATTTTACGACATTTTTTCCACCAATGTTAGAAAAGTAAAATTTAATAAAATTTTTCTGGTGCGAATCTTCATCAATCGTAGTTGGGATATAATATTTTATTTTCGTTAAAAAAATGTTTTTATAACAAATTTAAAAAAAATTTTTTTTTAAAGTATGTAATGAAAAAGGACTTTTTGTTTCAGTATGTTTTAATTTTACTTTCGAAAAAGCACTAGTCAAATAAGATTTTCAGAAAATAATTCTGTAAATAAAATTACAGTTTAACTTTCAAAATTAGAATAAAACATTTTTTTCGTGTATTATATGGAATATACTAAAATAAATCCATCTCTTCTGAATATTTACATTTGTAGTATTTTCTTAAACTGCTCTATAAAGGGTATCAATGTGTAAATTCTATTCAAAGAAAAGTGATTAAAATTACTCGCGGTTTTATTTTTAACATATTTAAGTAACAGATAAAATATGCTTATTAAACTCTGAAATATCTATTCTTATGTAGAATATTCTGATAATCTTTAATCTTATTTGTAAATTAATGCTTTAATTTTAATAACATACTCATTCAATGAAGTTGAAGAATTGATATGGACAACTGACTGTATGTAAAAGCTTTATATTTAAAAGAAAAAAAAATATTTTATACTTTACTATATAATATTTAAATTTTAATGAAAGTACCGTATCAACAAACAAAGCAAAGTCAAACCAGTCTATTTGCTGCAAGATAAGCATTATTGAAACAATTCTTATAGCTAACAAGTTTACACATTTTATACAGTTTTTATTTATTAACGCACATCACATGCAAATGGTTTAATTACATGATAAGCATTTTATTTTAATTCTTTGAATTTCACTTTCATAATGTATTTATTTTATTTAAAGATGTTATATGTATATTTCTTAATTAACATATTAAATTAATGGATCATTACAAAGCTTGTATTATTGGAATTTTACAAAAGAAAATTTTCAAAGTGAAACTTCACAATGTTAATTTAGACTTACTTAAAACTTAAATCAATAATTTCAATTAGTAAATTACGTTTTTAAATTGTAATTAAAAAAAATACATTAAATTATGTAAATAGTTAAACTGAACACTAGAATAAACACTAATTTTCTATGTTTTCCATTTGGTATTATCATAATTTCCATAATTATTTCTTAAATATGAATGAATACAGATTATGATTAATAAATTTCATCATCATGTTTTTATCTTAAAAAAGAGTTAATTTATTTTTAAATTGTTCATGTAATTAGCTTGTAGCATTTTCAAAAGAAAAAATTGTTTAGATCCTGTCCTTAATATAGTGAACTTTATATTCCGTAAAATTTATCATTTTTCCTTTTATTTCAAAAATGCATATTTCATACAAATTTTATACATCATGAAATACCTTATAATGTTCGATTTAATGCGTAAAATTTTATAAAAAACATTACTGTGAATATGGTCTTTCTTCAATAATGTGTTCTTAACAAATATTGCAGGATATAATATCTCGAAATGAATATTTTTTCAAATATATTTAAAATGTGTATTAAGAAATCATAAATGTATCATATATTCAAGCTCTGATCGCATTTATCATGTATATAATGTTGCTTGCAATCACCATTATTTCCTAGGGATGATTTTGGATTTTGATTTCTGGGACATTTCGAGTTCCGTTAATTGTAATTTCATATCTTCTGGCTTGATTATTTCATTAAAAATAGTACTATTTAATTTCTAGTGTGCAGCTGCTTTGAAGTATACATTCTTTATACATTCGACAGTTACTGTAAAAGTACTTATTTTCGCGAGGCTTTAATTTTCGCGACTTTCGCGAGCCCGTCGTAATCGCGAAAATTAAAGCTTCGCGAAATAATTTTTTTTTCGCCTTAAATAATAATAAAAAATCAGAAATTTTTCACTTATCCAAAATTTAATGATTACAGTTACTTAAATAAGAAATAACTACAAAAGTTTCTTGAATACTTACAGCTATTTCTTGAATACTATACAGAATCATATCATATATAATATTCTATTAGTTGTATTATTTCTTGAATAAAAACAATAATACAACTAATAGAATGTAACTCATTCACTTACAATATTTATACCAGCTTGTTTGAAACCATTCAAAATTATATCATGTTTGGTCTGAACACCGTTAAATGTGCGCACAAGCCAAGAATTGTCAATCGGTTTTAGTCGTGATATTCGCAGGTCCACAGATTCTTTTTCCTCTAGAAATTTAAACTTAATAGAATACCTTACTCTCTGGAATAATTTCCATGTATTAATAGATTACCACTCAATAAACTCATTCTTGAGCAAACACTTGAACTCACCGTTTACAGTTAAGTCCAAAGGCTGGAGCACTCCTGTGCAGGAAGCGGGCACAGAAGCTGGAATAATATTCCTGTTCTCTAGTTTTCAGCCGGAAAAAAGAGTATCTTGGTGTGCCTCAAAAACGTCGAACAATGCTACACCAGGTTGTTCTGTAACTAGTCCGAGAAGCTCTCCTGCTTGTCGTAATAAGGTACAAGAATATTCTCGATGCATCGAATCATTGTGTCAGCATTGCTCCAGTGCGAAGTAAGCGGAGTACTACACATCCCAGTCCGCGGGAAATGTAAACTTTGGATGACAATTTGTTGTTTTTCCAGCGTGCAACTATTGTGGCGGAAGTAGGTTTCAAGAAAGTGAACATACTAACAAAAGAGTCATCTCTTTTTTATCTTCCATGCCGATTAGGTACACTTGTTTTGAATCAAGTTCTTCCAATGTGTATTCAGATGTAGGCACAAACTTTGCGTTTTAAGAAACTTGAAGCTTCTTAAAATGTCTTATGCAAAAGGGGTTCTATTTCGGTAGTTTTAGGATTTTTCAAATTTTGGTTCTGTTCTTATAAAATTCGCGAAATTTTCAGCTCGCGAAATCAGCGATATCTTCATTTTCGCGAAAATTACGGCTCGCGAAAATAAGTGCTTTTACAGTAATATTCTATAAACTTTCACTTAAGGAAACACAATGAAACGGATGATGAAGCAGAATGAAACTAAATGTGATAGAATGTGATTATTTTCAAATTTATGCTTTTTATCTTTGAACAAATGAACTAATTAAACAATGATCATTAAATAATCATCGATTAAAATATTAAAATGAAACATTTTATTACTATCGGACACACAAAAAAATGGTTATGACTGATCGGTTAATAGATTTTACAAAATAGTTTTAAAATTTTAGTATATTAATTAATACAACACTAAAAGAAATAATGGTAAATATTTATTAGATATTGAAATATGTTTCAACAGAACATTACTTCTAATCTTACAAATTATCTACTCTTCTAATTTATATTTATTTATTATTTTCTTCTGATTTATAAAAACTATAACTTTCTCTAAAATTAAAGTTTTTATTAATGTTTTCAATAAATAACCTGTAAACATTTGTTTTAGCAAAATCATTTTACAAAAGTTTCTCTAGCTAAACTAACAAAGTTAACTTAAATCAGAAATTAAATTCTGATCTAATAATTTAAGTATTTTATGCTTAATTTCCCAATTGGTGTTGGTGTTTTGGAGTTTATATTTCGGCAGATTGTTTAAGCGAGGTTATAAACCGGAGGAAGTGATTTTTTTATGTAATACCAATCAGTAATAACGCAAGCCAAGCAAGAGTTAAAAAATCCATGTAAAATTTCGAACGGTTAGACCGACGAGCGCACTAAGTTTCAAATGGGAACATTTGACAAATGACTTTCTTAATAGTGAAATGGTATTTGCTCGAAAATTTTCAATTTTCTAGTGAAATATGATGAAAGAGTTTTCAAAGATTATTTTTTCTACTCGTTCATGAGATGTACAATTAAACATAAAATGTTTTCAACAAGATGAATATTACCTTTATATGGTTTAATTACTACCGAATGTTTTTTATTTTATGTGGAAGAAAAGTGACGCATAATTTTCAAAAGAAAACTGAAAATTATTTTGAATTGTTTGAATATTAATATGATGTATATATTCGCAAAATTACAATGTTAATTTAAAACATAAGAATGTCAGTAAATATGTTAATTAAACTAGTTAAAGTATAATAATATAACACGAAGCAAATTTAGCCATTATCTGTATTTTTATAACAAAATTCATTGGAAACCAAATATAATCATTATATTTAATTATGGACAGCAGAAACGCATGTTAAATATTTTGAGAAAAATTGCTTTTTTTTATCATTCGAATAATCAAATTATTTTCAAATACATATATATTTCCTTACATTTTGTTTCCGATATTTTGTTGTTATGATTGTGCTGAAAAGTGTAGGGGAGTGAAGCCATATTTGGACCGCCGTTTTTAATGGACCGCTGAAATTCTGCCGCTAATTACAGAAAGAGAAACCTTCTACCGCTGAAATCCTACTCATCAGAATGACGTCCTTTATGATTAAAAGTAGCACCCGCCATCCACTAGCTGATTTCAGACAATTTAAAAAAACCTAAAATTAACTCTTTTTATCTAATGTTTTCATACTAAACCTAATAGAATACTTTAAAACCAAGATAAGTTGTTATGTTTCCATATACATGTCTAAGTTCATGTGTTTATTGCGCATATTTTTCATGCGGATTTCTTTGCTTTCGTTTTTGTTGTTAGTCTTGAGAATATCTGTTTTAAAAATGGCGAAGTTGCCTTAATTGTACCAATTTGAGTTGCTTATTTATTGAGTTGCTTAAATTGGACCAGATATACGATCATAAATTTGAATTATAAGAAATCAATTTCGACGACTATAAGTTTTGGGCACTATATATTATTTTTTAATATTTTACTATTATTTACTATTGACCCGCAAGAAGGCTGCAGCTACAACCCATCCCTCCCCAAAAAACATCCAAATATTTATTATAAATATTATCACCCTTAGCAAAATCAGTTAAGTCAAAGTACAGAGACAGCCAAAAAACAGCTGTGTTAACATTTTCACCATCTAAAGTAAACCTTGAAATAAAAGAAAATAAAGCTCTGAAAGCACAAAATCAATTTAAACATCAAGTTAAAAAATATGTTTCAATTGTTTAAAATTCAATTTGAAAGAAAATGATGAAAGAGAAGAACTACGGACATAGGTAAAGAAAACTTTTTTTTTTTTTTTTTTTTTTTTTTTTTTTTTAAGTCTGATGATTAAGAATCTAAAATGTAAAGTAAGATCAGTGTTGATTGGCTTTGCCTAATTTGTAACATAAATAAAGTAGCAGAAATGATTCAGTGTTCAGATTGTCAAATATGGTTCCATGCTGTGTGCGCTTGAATGAAAAAATAACAAAAGAATTTCATGCGTAAGCATTGCATGATTTCTTACATGATATTCAACCAACTGGCAGGTAGTTTCATAATTCCTATTCTTAATTACTTATAACTTTGATTTACATTTTGAATACCTTTGTTTTAAAACAATCTCTCTTACTTTGGGATATTTGATTTTATTATATTCCATTGCTATTATTTTGCTTGATTGATGTGTTAAATGCAAATTTTGTTTTTAATAAAATTAGTTATATTTCCCACTCATTAAAACAGCCTAACATTGTTCGGTCATATTTATGAGACTGGGTGTCCAACTTAGGCGACCGGTTGTTGAATTTGGACAACTTTTGACAACCTTTTCAAATTAAAATAAAACTTACAAATTTCCAAAAGAAATTGTTCTAATAATTTATTTATTTAGTAGATGAATAGATTAACCGCGCGTACTGATATTTTGCAGATATTTCAAAAATGAAGTGAGTTACACCTGAAAATATGCGATGTGGTCCAATTTCGGCTACTCTTCCCTAATAATGGAAGCTTTTCCAGTGCAATTAAAAGAAAAAAATGATTAAGCAGCAAAACTATAAGACGTTATTTCCTTTTTAAAATGATTTATTAAAATATATATTAATATTTAAAATAATATTAAAAGCATTGAGATAAAAAGAAATCATAAAAAATGCAACGATAAATAAACTTTGTGAATATTAAACTATAAAGAGCCTTGATTAAGTACTATGAAAAAATTACCATTCAGATCTGAACGCTTATTAAAATATGTCATTCATTATTTATCATTAGAATAACTTAAGTGGATTTTTGTTGAAGTTTCTGAAAAGTGTTAGGTTAATAAGAAAAAGAATAAAAAAATACAGAAAAATTATATTACTGATAAAAATATACGGATAAGAATGTTTTCAAATTTTATCACTGTTATAAAGTAACAAACTAAGAGGAAGTATATCATGCTTTCGTTTATTCTTAATTATATAATTGAATTATAGTAAAAAAAAATATCCATATTAAATATAAAATGTTTATTATGTTTGACAGGACTTTATGGAATATTTTTATGTACCATTATATAACTTTCGCGAGTTTTTAAGTTACAGACTTATCTCGAACAAAATTTATCGGTTTACCGACGCCATTTCCTTAATCAAAGAACGTAGATGTCGTCTGGATTATCTGCCTTGGTGTTCCTGTGCAGGTAGCGAATAATTGAAAAATAAATGAAAAGAATAAGAAAAATAGAATTTTTTTCTTCATTTTAGATTTTGATTGTTTTCCTCTCAAAACTATGCTATTAATTATGAGATCTTTTTCTATGGGTATTAAGGTTAAATGTCGTTATTGAACCACATCACTGGAAATGTCACAGCGTCTCGTGACACAGTACCCCACTTGTTTATTTTTCCAGAAAAGCATTATGAGAATATATAAGTTTAAGAAAATAAAACAATCAAAACTGTACCAGTTAGCATGTAACATTTTAGAACTGAAATCAATGAAAATTGGAAGTAACATAAATTATTAAAATATTTCTAATAAAAATTACGAGATCCGATATATAAATCACGTTGCATTAGCAGATTGCTATGGTAACTTATAAAAGTAAATACGTATACTTTAATTATATGTTTAACCGACAAGCGCTTATACCTATTCAGATACGTTTTAATGTTCAGATTAAGGTACGCGTATTTCATACCGATATACAGAGATATTACAAATGATGGACCCGATTTTAAAATATCATATTTTAGAAACTACTGCACATATTACAATAAATGATACACGAATTTAAAGAGAAATATACTAAGTTTTTTTTTTTTAATTTCAAATGTTCGATGTGCGAACCTTTTGTTACACGGCATACGTTCAATCTGTAATCTAGTTCGTTCCAAACATTTTGTAGCATCATTCTGTCAATGGTTCTGAAAGCTTCCCAACTGCATTCTTTAAGTTCTGAACACTTTGTTTTCGGGATTGGTGGTACATAAAAAATTTCTTTGACACTGTCAGAACTTAAAGAACGCATTTGTGCAGAATTCAGAATCATTGACAGAGTGATGATACAAAATGTTTGGGACGAACTGGATTACAGATTGGACGTACGCCATGTAACAAGAGGGTCATATATCGAACATTTGTAACTGAAAAAAAACTTGGTATATTTCTCTTTAAATTCATGTATCACTTATTGTAATATGTGCAGTAGTTTCGAATATATGATTTTTATAATCGGCTCCATCATTTGTAATAGCCCTGTATTATACATATATACGTAGGGAAGACTAGGGAGGGTTGACCATAGGGGAGACATAAACCACCCAGCAGTTTTCATATTTAAACTAATTTCAAAGTTTTGTCAATAGGTGTCAACCAAAGCTACTGCAATGCTCAAACAACAGTATTTGTTTCATACAGATAATCGAAATAGATGAGGGAAAAATCAATTGTGAGGCGTTTTCAATCTAAAATGTATGTTTTTTAGAAATATTTTGTAAGCTTTTTTCAGATGAAATATAGTATAGAAATTTAAGTAAGTAGGTTTTAAGTGACGCAGAAATATCGAGCTTTCATTCCAGGCATAAACAGTAAGTTAGGTTCTACATAAGAGAGTGCTATTCTTTAGAAAAAGGGCTATTTGGGGAGGCTTAACCCAGCAAATGTGAGGGAGGGTAACCAGATTCTCAACCTCCTTTAATTAAGTGGTTTTATAGATATTGTTATTATAGACTGTGTATAATGAAACGTTAATGGTTATATATAAAAAATAATGTAAATTTATTCTGTAAAGCTACAGTAAAAAGGGGTGATGTAAAAGAAAAGGTTTAAAACTGATTAAAGAAAGATGTGAAAAATTGTTATAGTTTCACTGCAATAAAAAATTTAATGAAATATACACGAGAAAATTGATAGGAAATTTTTTCCATTTAAATATCCCATACAATAGGTAAATCAAATAATGGAAAAGACAAGAAAGGACTAGAAAGTATGAAATCAGCAGTCTTAACCTTTATGTGGCAATGGTATGTTTATGAAACCATTCAATGTCAATTCCCAAACGCAACAACGACACCAGAATTTTGCTAAATCATTTTCCTAATACATGTTTGAACATATATTTTCAAATATATGTTCAAATATATTTAACATATATTTGAAATGGCTTGCAAATATATTTGTTCGTAAATATCGGTGCCAGTCATTTATTTCAAAATTTTAGTACTGAAAGTACTTTGCCCCTGAAAGGGACAAAAGATGTTAACACATTGAGGGCTATCATGTTTCACAGGAATTTTATTCAGTCCATACCACTTTTTATTAAACACTTACTTTTAAATTATGAATCACTGAAATGTTTTAATTAAATAAGGCAAATTTTGCTTTTCTATTTTACTGGTATAAAAACGTACAAGAATCACAAATATATTGTTGCGAAAACGCAGTGTCAGTCTTTAACCCTTAACCCTTAAATGCGCGAATTTTTATTTTGTTTCGAAAAAAATATATATGATTCTCTGAAAGGTTTATTACGCAGGAAAAATAATGAAAAAAAATCAGAGATACATTTATCATATAATATGTCTGTCTTTTCTTTTGTTGCACATCTGCAATACAATTAAAAACTAAACGAGTGTCTGTTTTACGCTAAAATAGTAAATATTTTAATAAGCATGTCTCCAAATACCTTATTTTATATAATTATTTATTTTATAAAGCTTAACCTTTAACCCTTTAATTCGCATGATAGAATACGTTCGAAAAATTACATAGTCCAGAGAATCTGACTTAACACCATAAAGTTTCAGTTGTTAATTTCGCTTTATTTAAATACTGAAAATCTGTTATTATTTAAATTCAATATTGCTATTATAATTTTCTGGTGTGAATTAGGTACATACGAATAAAAAAATCTATTAAATTCAAAACACAGTTGTTTGCATATATGCCAAACTACGCACTAAAGGGTTAAAAAAGCCCATGATATCATTTATTATACCATCATTGTTCCAGATTCAGTGGATTTTTTTTATACTCATATTCCGTATTCACAACAGAAATTTAAAATGGAAGTTTTTTATTTATTTATTTTTGTTTTTATTACAGACATTTCTTAATTAAAATAACCAAAATTTACTGTTTAGATTTTTTTGGTGTGTATTCCAATTCTCTGAATTACTCAATTACTGGAACGCATTCTACCCAGGGCATTTTAGGGTTAATGGGTTAGTATTAAGTTAATTGCTTATGCGGCTGAAAAGAACATAGCATTGGTTGAAAATCTTTAGGAAGGTATGTAGACAAATTTCACTAGGATGAATACAGTGAGATAAAGTCAAACAATGTGACAAATATAGTTGTCAAGTCGAGTGTTAGAAAAATTAGGACAAGGAGACAAAAAATAGCGGGACAGTGGTTCCTAAATCCGGACATAGTAATATATGACACCCTACAAAAATGGAAACTGCCTCTAATGGAATACTGTCTTAAATGTTAAAATTTCATTTTCATTGCTGTGCATTTATACCTGCTCAGACAAAATCCTGTTTAAAACAAAATTTTCCTCATCTGACTTGCAAATGCGTCAAAACAGATTTGTCTAAGCATCATATTTAAAAAAAATATTTTTTAAATAATAAATAAAGCATGCAGAATAATATTATATTGCTTTTTTGTAAATGATTATATTTCTCTTCACATATATTTCAATATAAAACAAAGTTGGTCAAGCCTCCCATATAGTGGGTCAAGACTCCCATATAGTGGGTCGTCCCTCCCATATGTGGGGAGCCTTGTCCCATTATTTCTCAAGATTAAAATCAATCATTTTATAAATGTTCTTGTATATTACACATACGTAGAAATTTTATTCTGATAACTGATTATATAACGAATAAAATGATATATAAATCTTTATTCTACATTTAATATTTAAAAAATAAAAAATCATTTTGTAAAAAGTGGGTTAACCCTCCCGAGTCCCCCCTATATCAGTTAAATGTATAACTGAAATACATATCGCTGTCGAGAGCACTATTTAAAAGTCTTGGAGTTACCGCGTAAATCGGGAAACTTGATAAAATCATTTACGACCGGCCTTGGGACGATCCATTTGGACCCTATCTCGAAAGGTACGACATATAGCAAAAAAAAAAAAAAAAAATCTGAAGTACCACATGTAATCAAAATACAGCATTTTTTATTAGGAAATCAAGTTAAATATGCTCGATGTGGCCATCATTGTCAGCTATACATATGAGCTTACGTGTATTGAGATGCGTTACTTTAAATGGTGGACATACTGAGCATGCTTAACTTCATATTCTCATTAAAATAAGTTACTTTGTTTGGATGCGTTAAGTTCATTAGGAAACAAACATCTGCCTTATAATCTCACAGTGCATATTAGTGAAGTATTTTAGACACCGATTGGTTATTGGATTTTGTGGTTTCTAATAGAGGTATTTTTAGATGTAACGCGTAATTTTATATTAGCTAGAGAACGCCCTAAGCTTTTGAATTTGACTTTATTTACAATCATCTATAGTGGCCCATATTAGGCAATAACGTCCAAATATATCAACAAGGGTGCTCTACTATCACTGTGATAGTGCATAGTTCTTCACATATCTATGAGGGTTGTTCAATAAGATTTACCTCCACGTCTGTATCTACTTTATTAACTGAACAAAATGAAATATTTTACATTGACAAAGAACTTTGAAATGTCCTTCCTCTCATGATGTTTTTATTTTGCAGGAAACGGTGAATTTTGAAATATATGGAAGTGCGGTTAAAACAGCATGCAGTGGTCAAATTCCTGATTGCGAAAGGTGTTGCACCAATCCATATCCATGCGCGAATGAGTGATGTGTATGGGGAAGCATGTGTGGACAGGAATATCCTCAGGAGATGGGTACGTGAAAACCGGGTGTCGAACTCAGACACGTCGAGTTTGCACGATAAGCACCGCTGTGGACGACCGAAGACACCAGGCAGTGCAAAGCCTAGAGATCGTGCCAACGAACTGATTCGGGATAACGGAAGCATTAAGCATATGGTGATTTCCAGCATTCTTGGAATATAGCTTTGAACAGTAAATCACATTGTAAAGGACAAACTTAGCTTCATGAAGGTGTGCTCCTTGTAGGTGCTTTGGTATCAGCTCCTTGTGAATTTTGGCTATTCCAAAAGTTGAAGGAAATTCTTAAGGGCATGCTCTTTGAGTCCGAAGAATAAGTCACATATGCGGTGCAATCTTGAAGTCGTCAACAGCGCCTGTCTCATTCTTCTGTGACGGCTTGCAGAAACTGGTCTTTCTATGGCGGAAGTGCATCGCCACCACCTATGACTACATAAAAATATAAGGTACTGCTTCAAAGGCGGAAATTTCATTGTTACTTTTCAATGTAAAATATTTCATTTTGTTCTTTTACTAAAGTACTTACAGACGTGGAAGCAACACTTCTCGAAAAACTCTTGTATCTTTATGAGTTGAAACTTTTTATGTTTCCTGTTTTTATTTTGCACACATGCATATTAAATTGTTTTAACGTAATCTGATACACTTCTGTTGTAAAATATGATAAATATAAATGGTATACGAAATACATTTTGTATTTCTACATGTTTCCAGATAGTAATTCTGAAGCTTGATACTTTTTAATGGAGAAAATCTTTTAGCACTTTCCAACACAGTTGGAAAATATTCATCAGTTTGATTTGTCTTTCTACAGACTGCCATCTGTTTGGCGTCTGTTCTAACTTTCATCAATATACTCGCCATGCCATGCACTAGATATATTTTATTAAAGTTTACTAACATTGTGTCTCAGAAGAAATGAAGAGATCTAGTGCTTAAGAATGTATACAATGTAAATTTGTACTCCCTATATCTCCAAATTTTGGTAGATTGTTGGAATCGAATATAAACAGGTATTCCAACAGCATACGGGACATGTATTCCAACATATGTATCACTGGAAAACGTACCCCGTCCTAAATCAGTTAGTCTTTTTTTACCAAAAATATAATTATTGTGCCATACAATTGGTCAAATAACCGTATATGAAACGAACCCTGTTGGTCATTTATTCCTTTAAATGACAATCTATTTATATAAAATCCAAGTCTCTGTGTGTCCCTCACTATTCCGGTAGGACCGCCTCATTGAAATGAGTAATTGTTGAAAAATATTAATGCAGGGTTACCACAGTAGCGCCAAATGTTAGCCAACTTGGCGATAGCTGGCTAATTTGGAGAAATTCCCATTTAAAACCATTAATCTTTCATAATGGAGGCCACCGAAATTTAATTTAAACTCCACTCTTTTAAGATATTTTTTCGAAATCTATGGGTGAGAATTTAAAGTAGATCTTTACATCTTCCTCCCGATGCTACTAATAAAATAACCGCCAATAGACATCGGTGTACTGTATGAGCTCCTAACTGTGCGATTTTAATGTGCTTTAGATACTTTTCCAGTATAGGTGCCTTGGCGAAAAAGGAAATTTGGTAACATATTTTCCGGGAACCTATTCTCTGTTTCATTTTATATACACGCGCATTTTTTTCGATATTTATACGATTTATTTAACATAAAAAAGCCGTTTCTCTAATTTTATACAGAAACAGATGTAATTTGTACATAAAAACATCAATAACATACATATAAAACAAACGAAAATGCTCATCAAATTTGTTTTCATACCTGTTTATATGATTTGATAACAAATCTCGATATTTTTCCATTATACGGACACCATGCCAAAATGTATGCTAATGCGCCAATTATTTCAAAATGCTAAAAGATATTTGTAATTTTATGCCAGCAGTTTAACATGAGTTTTATTTTATTGCTTTATTTTATAGTAGTTATTTCTTCACTTATTTTAAGTATATATTTGTGATTTGGTGAAATAGTTCGTAAAAGTCTGGAATTTTCAAATGTTATATTTTTTAAATGCTCACTTTAGTATCGACAATGGTTTTTCTTCTTTTATTTTTCAAATGCTTCACTTCAGGATTTTGCGCCAACTATTACGCTTGGCGACAATGGTGTCCGCATAACGGAAAAGTACCCAAAAGGTCTGATGCCCAAATTACACCAAGCTTTTTTTAAAAAATGGCAAATCCCCTACAGTGGAAAAGTACCAAACTGTCTATTATTTTGCGCTATCCGTGTTATAGTTTGTACTATATGCAAGGGGAGTGGAGCGAAGAGTTTAAACATTAAATATTAAAGTTTCGGCACAAATGTCATATACGCCCCATATTGGCGAGATTTTTTTTCTGACGCCAATGTCATATACACAACGGGTACTTAACTGGCGCCAAAGTGTCGTAATTCTGCATGATATGGTAATCCGGATGCTGTTGATGTTTTCGCCAAATTGGCGTCGGAAAAAAAAATCGCGCCAATATATGATAACGTATATGACAACTGTGCCAAAGTTTCTATAAAGCAGTATAAGACTAAAAAATTAAGAATAAAATAAATGCAAAATAAGACTAAAGAAGAAAGAAAAATCATGCGTTAAGCATAGAATATGAAACAGTTTCCAATGCATCCTGAATGCTTTAACAAAACTTCGTTATTTAGGGAAATAAGGTAAATAAGATAACGTTACTTCTTAGATATCCCGTCGACCAATTTCGTCAAATTATATAAATCGCCAAATCAATAGTAAAACATTAACAAAAATGCAAATAAAAAATCGAATTAATGTTTTTATTGGCTATTATTGGCATTTAATCTTACAGTTAATTAATTAATGGCAACCATTATTGACAATTAATCTTACAATTTGGCGACAGTAATTTGGTCGACGGGATAACTAAGAAGTACCAAGATAACTAAGTAAACATTTTAGAAAACGCATAAAAATTTTAAAAAATGATTTCAGCAGTTACCGTCCATAGCCAATAGTACCGTTATTACACGCCACTATTTAGCTAAAATTTAATTTAAACTACTCTTAAAATTACTGAAATCACATTTCCAGATATTATCATCCATAGACGGTTATGTATCCAATTCTTTGCGTGACCATGTATATCATTTTATCTATATTCTACAAACATTTCTTAGAAAACTAAATGCAGTTCAGCGTAAAAATGCATAACTTCTTTAAAAACCACCTTTAAGCAATTTATTCTCATACTCAGTAACCCTTACGAATTCTTTTGTGTAGCCCTGCATATGAACTGTAGCATTTATACACACAGTATAGTATGCATAAATGTAGTGAAACATAAAAGCGCATATCATAATTAAAAATGCATTTCTAGCAATCATTGCTTATGTACAATACTTCGGAGAAAAGTTTTTTGCCGAGAAAGAAGTTCGCCAACGTATTTTCTGGCAACCTATTTACTGCTTCATACTCACAAGCAATTTTTTCTATATGTATACAATTTGGCACAGATGTCATATACGCCCCATATTGGCGCGATTTTTTTCCGACGCCAATTTGGCGAAAACATCAACAGCATAAACAACATTCGGGTTACCATTACTAGCAAAATAACGACACTTTGGCGCCAGTTAAGTACCCGGTGCGCATATGACATCGGCGTCAAAAAAACAAAAAAACAAATCGCGCCAATATGGGCGTATATGCCATCTGTGTCGACAATTTAATATAAAAAAAGCTATTTACCCATTTTTATAAAGAAACAGAAGTAATTTTTGCACAGATATCTTATACGCATGGGGGTTGGCGTGATTTTTCTATGACGCCAATTTGGCAGAAATCTCGCTTTCGAATACCAGTTACTTATATATTTTTAATTATTTGTTATCATTTTGAAAAGCAAATAACTATAAATAAATAAAAGTTTGAATAATTACTATAGAACAAAGCAGTTTGTATAATTAAAATTTACAGAATGTAAAAGTAAATAAACAATTTATTAATAAATAAAAAACAATAGCCGAATTACCATAGCAGGCAAAATAACACCATTTTGGCGCCAGTTAGGTATCCCGGTTCATATCTGAAATCTGTGTCGTAATTTGTATATAAAAAAAATATATATATACTATATTTAGAAACGATTTTTTTATGTATATAAGTGCATATATAAACAAAGATAAAAGTTCATTAGATTTGTTTTCATAGCTGTTTATCTACTTTCGCAACATATCTCACTTTCTGATGCCCAAATCGCGCCAAGCTTTTTTTAAAAATGCGCTATAAGGGAAAAGTACTTAAATAGATAATTAACAGAAATAACAAATTATACAAACTAAAACCTTTTATTTCGAGATCAAAGCATTGTTTTTAATTTAAATTAAAAATACATATATCCTTGGATAACTTCAATTGAAATTAGGTTCACAGCTTAATATCTCATTCCATAAACCTAAACAAACACAAGTGATTCATTCATCGTGAAACGTCAAAAATATTAAATCGTTGAGGTAATCATTCACAAAGTAAGTTCTCCAACAATCAATGGGCAATATTCTAATGACGTCATAGTAGGTAAAATGGTGGCGGTATCGTTTGTTTATGGTTTGTAATCACAAAGATTTCATTTTGCTATGTCTCTTAGTTACATTATTTTATTGTCATATTTATGAGCTCAGAACAAAAGCCTATTTTTTCATTATTTAGTTATTAAAAATGGAAAAAAATCATAAATGCATGATTTGAAAATTTTAAGTAATTTTCTTTCTTAATACTAAAAAATAACATAGGGAAGTAAACAGCGGGTTTAAGTTAAATAAATTTAACTGTTTAATTCTGTTGTAATATTCAAAATAACTGTATTTATTAGATTTCAGTACTCAACATCAGGGCCCGATTAAACTTTGAAGTTAGAGGAATTACAATGTCATTTCAGGACCTTTCTTTTGGAGAAGCTTTTCTAAATCCCATATATACATGGAAAATCTTCAGTGTTAGAAATATTATTCCTAGGACTGATATAACACGTGAACGGCCTGCAATTTTACACAAGTTTTTGAAAGCTACTTTATATCAGAAATTTTACTAAAAACTGGTTACTTTTTTGTTATAGCGGCCCACACTATTAGGATTATAACAAGTTGCAGCCAATTTCACCAACGTCGTAACCAAGATCGTGAAGCACACACATATAATACCATATAATACCATTTCATGAAATCGTATACGATAATTTAATAGTTTTTAACCTTACTTCAAGTGTGTTATTTATTTATTTTTAAGGCTCAACAATCTAAATTGTCCAATATATGAATTGAAAAAAAGGTAAACAAAGATTGAATAGACATGACCGCAAAAAGCCTCAAATCTGCATAACACTTGCAACCAAACTGTGCAGATTAGTGGTCTTCTACTGTACACAGTTTTTCATAAATGTGTTTCGTTCTTAAAATGTGTTATTTTCATCTATCACTGCGGAACAAGCGAGAAAACTCATATTCTTGCACATGAGTTGTATATATCTTTATATCTAAATTTCCGTCATTTTTGACGGGCTACCTTTCTAGTACCAATATAAAAACCAAGGTAAAAATTCAAATATGTATATAAAAAAGGTTAACTATTTTCTAAAATGGGATGATTTAATGAATCCATTTTATGTTAATTATGCCTTTATTGTCATTCCTACCTCACTGTAGTCATAAGCTACAGATTATAGAGTGTGTATGGGTCCCTCAAAAAGCAAATTAATACTGCTTTTGATGCCTGGGTATGTACAGACAAAAGGTTTAAGACAATTTAGGACATCCCGTCCATTTTGGTTGGAGCTGCTCCACTGGTGTTAATAACAGTCAATATTATGATAGTTTTAATTTTTTGGGAATTTCCCACTGAATACTGAAATATTTAGACTCGGATTTTACGCCACCTTACTTTTCTGAAAGACCAGCATATGCCATAGTAAATCTTGAAAACACCAACATCACTAGAATCACCAGAACCATCGACTGTTTATAGCCTTAATTCAAAACCACAAAAAGCATCAAATCCTTCTACACCAACCCAGGCTAGCACTTCTGAAGAAGCTGTTTGTTCAAGTTCCACTCAAACGTTCCTTTTTGCTTATGAAGAAGATGTTCCTTCTACATCCAAACTTTTCCTACACCAGAAGAAGTTAGACATTTTGAGAAGACTTCACATAAGAGCAAAACACGGCGTGGAACGAAAAACAAGGAAGTCTTCTATACGGACTGAGTCTCCCGTTAAAAATCAACTGAAAATGAAAAAAAAAAGATTTATCTAATAGAAGGAAACTGCAAAAGGAATCAGATAAAAGATTCTTCGATTAAACCAAATCCAATTCCGCTAGGAAGCTGTGTAGTGTTTGATCCTTCATCTTCAAATGTAAAATGCATTAAAACACCAAAGCCTAAAATGTATACAAATATTACATTCAAATGATGAAGAAGATGAAGACTATCTTTGGATTTATTGCTTTGAACTTTACTCCGAATCAATGACAAATGAAAAGTGGGTGCGATACAAGGAATGGGCGCATGAAGACTTCACCAGAGGCGATTTTTTTTTTGTTGTTGTTTGTTTGCGTTCATTGTTATTCAGACAATGATGACGAGTTTTGTTTTAAAAAAAATCTTAAAATTGTTTAAAGGCATTTTTTGTAAAATAATTAAGTGGGATTTATTTTCTATATTCAATTAATTTTTCTATACATTATTGTTATGCCTTCTAGATTACAATGAAAAATACATATTAATTAACAAGCAAGATTTATTTCCTATATTAAAGCATAGTTTGAAAATGTGCTCCTGTGCATTTTTCTGTAGGCTGGTAAACTTGACCCACGTACGGGGCACATTTTACAACATTACATGATCAAACTTAACAGTTTTTTGTTAAAAACTAAATTTAGTCTTTTCAAAAACAATTAGGCCAGTCGCTAATCTTCGAATGTTCTTCACAGATTGCCTTGAAATTCAAGGGTTAGTTTCCATTTGAATACGAAAGTGTTGTTATATACTTATTATGAACCTCGATCACCCCACCCCCCATTTTCCATCACACCCACCAGGGGGCCTCCTCTTAAACCTCCAAAAGTTCTTCACAGATTGCTTTGAAATTCACGGATTGCGTTGCATTCGGATACGTGCGTGTTTTTATATACCTATCACGAATCTCGCCCCTTTCTTCTCCAACTTCCTCGCCACCATCAGGGGCGCTTTTTAAATTTTTTCAGACACACGTCATTTGACATACCATTAGAAAGCCCTTCGACTACTCTTTCATATTATGCACCTAACATCCCCCTGATCCCACTTTCCCCCCGTGAGGGCACATTTCTATATAAAAAATGTAAATGTTCGTTTGTACGAAATCTTAAACCTCTGAAAGTTCTTCAGCGATTTCTTTTACGAAATTTGTGAAATTCACCGATTGCGTTGCATTTGAATACGCGCGTGTTTTTATATTACTATTATGAACCTCGCATCCCGATCCCCCAACTTCATCCCCCGGCGCACTTTTTTAATATTTTTGGACACTCATTATGTAATACATCATTAGAAAGCACTTTGAACACTCTTTCATATTATACATCTCCACTGACTATGCCCTCCGAAGGGACACATTACTGAAATATTTCGTCAGTATTTTTATGACAGTTTTTTTTTTCTTTTTATTTCTCAGGCTATTAAAGCCTGAGAGCTAATGTGCCCGCAAGTTGTGTATGTACGTACGTATGTAAAGCGATAACTCTTGATAGAAATATCCGATTTGCTTCAGATTTTCTAAATAGTATCATTCTGATAAGGGGCTTCCTTGATTAGTTTTGGGAGTTCATTGGTTAAGCATAAAAGGGACAACGAGAGGCTAATCTCCCCTTAATTTAGATAAATGAGTTTTTCATGCAGAATTATCTGATAAAGTGCTTCCCTGATTAGTTTTGGTGTTTTATTAGTTTTGCAAATGGGAACGGGGGCTATCCCCCCTTAATTTAGATAACTTGGTTTTTCATGTAGAATTATTGAATTTGCTTCAAATTTTGTGAATAGGTTTTATCTGATAAGGGGATTCCATGATTTGTTTTGGGGGTTCATTGATTAAGTATAAAGGGGCGATAGGGGGCTAATTCCCCTTAATTTAGATAAATGGGTTTTTCATGCAGAATTATGCGATTTGCTTCCATTTTGGTATACCGGTTTATTCTGATAAGGCGTTTCCCTGATTATATTTGGAGGTTCATTGGTTAAGTGTTAAGGGGGGGGGGCGAGGGGTAATCCCTTTTAATTTATTTTTCAATGGGCATTATTCTTTGAAATAAGTGTATAATATACAATTAGTGTGAATAGCCTGTGAGCTCAATGCCATAATTTTAATTCGGCACATATCCTTTTAATTCACTCGATGTGCAGGGATGCTAACGCACGTGCTGCAATTGACAATCGGCAGGCCAATTATGATGTTGCGAAATATTCACAAGCCGAATCTTTACAACGGCACGCGGCTTGCAGTAAAAAAATAATGAGCAACTTCATAGAAGCAACAATCTTGACAGGACCTTCCAAAGGTGAAGATGTCCTATTACTCGCATTCCTTTGATTCCAATTGGTGCGCAATTTCAATTTAAGAGATTGAAATTACCTTATTGATTGGCGTTTGTAATCTCCATCAACAAAGCTTAGATTCAAGTTTTAATATTCTACGGTTTAACTCTAAACACGAATTACTTCTCACATGGGCAATTATATGTTTCTTGTTCTAGAATCGGCTAATCAGACAATTTCTATATCTGTACAGACAATGTAACAACAAAAAAAATTGTATACCCACAAATATTGTGAAGTTAAACATATTAAAAACGAGCACCCTCTCTTTTCTTTCTTTTCCATTTAGCCAGATTGAGAACAGCAACGCGTGGCCGGGTACAGCTAGTACAAAAACAAATTTCTAAAAAGTTGAAAAATCTGCATCGGTCACCCCTAATTTTAGGAATTTACCTATCAGACCACTTGTATTTTATTATTAATATGTCATATGTAATAATAATAATAATAATATTAAATACGCCTTTTCACATTCTAAACTTTTCTGGTTCCATAATGACTCATACTGGCATTTTTTTCCGATTGTAATTGCTCAGATAACAACTTTTGAAATTTTGTACTAAGCACTATATTTTCCCCATTATAAATGTACAAATGCATAATTTAAAGGAAAATATCTCTCATGCGGATTAATAAAAACGCAGCTGCAATTTTCACATTATAAACACCTGGAAATACAGCGTTTATCATTATTTTAGTACAATATGCTTACTACGTTTAAAGTATTTTATTCAGTAATTTATATATGTTACCGGCCAAACCACATTTCAGCAGCTCAGGGCAAACTAGTTTATATTAACGCGTATAGGATAAAATAGTTTTTCTTAAAACAAACCAGTTTATTCGAACGACATAGGATACACTAGTTTTTACTAGGCCATACCAGTTTATCTTAAGGCACATAGGATAATCTAGTTTTTCCTAGGTCAAATTAGCTTATCCTAACGGGCCTATACTAACTGGGTCAACACACATAGGATAAACTAGTTTATCCTGCTATTCATTGGTCTGAACTAGTTTATCCTTGGCCAATTCAAATTGGCGTGCTTATTGATCAAACGAATTTCTCGACGGCTTTCTCAGGAAGACTCACGTTTTAGTCACTTGATTGACAAGTTGGTGAAAGAGAGAAAGCGCTGTCAGTTCTCTCACTAATCGTCGTAGGTCAGTGTTGTCGCCAGTTAGTGAAAATTTAAGAGGAAGTTTATACAAAAAAAAATCTTCAAAATAACATAAAAGATTTAGGTAAACTAGGAAATTCGTGAGAAAATAAAGAACACAACGGAGCAGGGATGATGGTGGTTGATGCATATTTTCATCTTATTTTTAAAACATAATATGTTTGTTTTCATTAGTATGTATATACGAATTTTTTAATATGTATTTATCATGAAATAATTGGTATAAAATAAATCGAAAGTAGTTTGCGCATACATTTACCTGTATTTATGCTTCATCAAGTAATAGACTAATTAAACAAATTTGCTAACCCTGTTGCTTTTACATCATGCGATTTACAATATGACTAATGAATATTGTTCCGACAAAAATCGTTTTATTTGTATAGTTTTAATATATGACAATTTTCACCATTAATTATGTTTCGCGTGCAATAATTTATTAATTTTATTTTTTTTTCCTCTTTCATGTCTCACATGTTTCAAATTAAAAATATTTTGGAATATTATTAATTGAGTTTTATAAATATGACCCAATTTTCACCATTAAAAGAGGTTCACATATGACATAATTGTCTCCATTAAATGTGTTTCGAGTGTAGTAAATTAACTATTCTAAGATTTTCTTATTTAATAAATATTCACGTGTAAACATAATTTTTATGGCGTAATTTTCTTTAATTCCTCGTTTTAACGCGTGATCATTTAATTGTATTTAAAATTCGATTTTTGTTTTTAATAGTCACGAGTCAATATTTTTTTAATTGCGAGGAAATATAATAATACTTTGCGCTATTTTACAAATTGGCATCATTATCTAAAAATGACCTTCTCTAAATATGATAAAATATTTCTAGAAATTATGAAAATTTCAATAAGAAATTAAAAATAACCCTCAAAAAGTTAGTCAAATTAAAAAAAAATAAGTGCAGTCTGCAAACCGCTAAACTTGTGAATTATATCTCTGAAATATGTTAAATTCCTATCGATAGTTTTTTATAAAACATTTTTAATGGAACGATGTTTACCGGCTTTATCATTAAATAACTCTTAAAATAATTCTTCGATTTAAGAACTGTCTGCTTCAGCATGCTTATAAAACATTTAACTATAATACTACCAAATTTTATGTTTTTATATGTAGTGGTCTTTTTAATATTATCGAAGAAAACTGTCACAAAAATTTCATTTACTACGGCGGTGACAGCGTTAGTAACATTTTTTAGTAGAGAGAAATAAAACTTTTAAATCACAGTAAAAAAAATCTATTTTTTTTTCACTTAAAAACAAACAAACGACAACAACAATGTCCCCTTATAAATATCTCCTTCCCCCTCCCTGCCAGTAATTTCTGAAATGCAGCCTTTAAATTTAATTTAACTATTTAACGCCTGTTTGATTGAAGGAAATGCTTAGAGGTATAAATCATCCAATTCTGGCCTAAAATAAATTTTTAACAGATCTGATTGTCTGTTCTAATATTCGATAGATAACACATGGCCTTGAGGAAAGGGCTTTTGATAAAGCGTTTTCATATGCTCGCCCCCTCCCCCACCTCTTTGCTTCCAACAAAACTATTTCTTTAAGTGTATTTATGTTAGAAGATCAAATATACCACATAGTAACTACCTTTTTTAAAAAGTTATTTAAAAAAAAATTTATCTCCCTCCTTAGATTAGAATTTGACATATGTGAACAGATTTTTTTTTTTTTTTTTTTTTTTTTTTTTTTTTTTTTTTTTGTGAAGGAGAAATTATCAAAGACAATGAATTTTTTTTAGGAGTGCTTCAATAAAATATTCGTCGGGCATTGGTCAGGGATTCGTTCGCTGCAGCTGTATGAAAATGTGCACATCCAAGAAATGTCTCTGTAAAAAGAAATCATTACTTTCTAATAGGAAGTTCCACAGCAGTTTAGCTTGCTCAGATGTGAGTAGATTTATAATACCTACCGAGTCATAAATAAAACTATGCTTGCTACTGATGCAAATTTTTTGTCAGTTTGCTTTGTTATCCTTTCCTTAAAAGATTGTGGTTATAGTAAATATAATATAAGAGGTTATCAGTTTCAATTTTTGAATGAAAATTTGAAGTTGCTCCCTTTTATTAGACATAAGATTACACATAGGTCAAAGTCAACCAGCTTTAGCCTACACCTCATAGTTACATGCTAGAAGACGTAATAGACTGATCCACAAAGAGGAAAATTATTTTTAAAGTAATTCGACTATTTTCAATGAAATATGTTCTAAATCAGTATTAAAATAATTTTAAAGCTTATAATGGTCATAGTGTTTACAAAATTAACATTAACCATATGGAACTTTTTTTGTGACTACTTTTAATGAAATATCTTCTATGCAAGCATCGAAATATTTTTGAAGCTCATAGTATTTTCAAAACTGATATTAACCCTATGGGACATGAAATCATAAGACGAAATGCAATACTCCACCTTGAATCGATCACAAAATGCACAATTTAAAATTTTAAAAAGTTCTCAGTTTTACTTTAAAACTGACAGATAATAATAATACAGGTGTTACAAGTTTTAAATATGCATTTTATCTAAATTTCTTAGTACGTTCGATACATACGTACGTAATCCAAGAGACGCCAGGGAATATTTTGTTATTTGCTGTTCTATTCATTTCCTGACGATGGCTGCGTGATTCCAGAGCGAAAAAATTTAAAGCTAGCTGGGAAATTTAAATAAAATGTATATTTTAAACTTGTAACATCTGTATTATTATTGCCTGTCACCTTTCAAGTAACACGGATAGCTTTTAAATTTCATATTGTATAGTTTGTCATATGAAACATATTTTGTAACTACCGATGGCGGTAAAATGGAAAAGATAGGAGTAGAATATCCCACTCCTCATAGAATAAAGCATAATATACAAGCGTGATGGCAGGTTAAATTGAATTGGCCTAGGATAAACTAGAAGGTTGGCGACGCACAGTGGAGTATTTGACCCGAAATCCTGACCACAAATAATTTTCTATGTAAAGATAGATCGATTGCCTTGAAATTGTTAGATATTATTGGGTATCACTATTGCATGTTTGGAATTGTAAATGAAGTCTATAGCATTTACGGTTAATTTACAGAGACACCCAAAAGAATTCCCTTACATTATGGTCTACAGGAAAAAAATCGTTTGCTCTGTATTTTAATGATATCACACTATTTTAAACGTACTGAAATTTATGTACATCACTGAGGTGTACTAAGGCATAGAATATATCGTTCATTTACAGGGACACACACAATAATTTCGCTGAAGAATAAATTTAATTATTGAAGTCTATGACCAATAATTGCTGGAAGTGCGTTTGTAGTTGTGATATGCGTTTTTAAATTGAACTATTTTTTTTTTAATATTTCTTGGTGGGGATACATTCTATAGATCACATACAGGGCTGCAAAAAAGTTCTCAAGTACATTTCCGTTTATTCAGTGAAATGGCAGAATGGAAATGCTTAACTCTGCTATGCATTTCACGGAACTAACTTTTAGCATACTATGTAGTATACATACAAATCCATAGCTTAGCTTAGTATTTTATGTCTTAAAAGCTGACGAAGTGTAAATAAGATTTTAACTCTTCACATAATAATAAGTATACATTTTATAAATATTTTGACAACTAAGAAAAAAAGAGACATCATTTAAGAAAAAAGAAGTTAAAATATTAATTACTCAAGTGAATATTTTAAAAATACGAATACATCACATGCCCATAGAATTACTATTACCGAAGGGAGATTGGAAGTTCAGTGACTAAGAGTTTTAAATGTTTACTGTTTATAAGAGAAAAGTAATTGTTGATAATTTTTTTTATTTACTACTAATGTTTAATTAAATGTATTTAATTGTACTATCTATAAAATTTATTATTTACATTTAATTTACATTAATAATAATTAATGCATTTAATTTACATTTTATAAAGGTAATTTAGTTTTGATAAAGTTACATTTAATAATACATTTAATAAAATGGTGTCTCTACAGTATAGATATGCTGATTCTTCAGTGTATTTAATAGATTACCAGTTCAATCTGATTCTTCAGAACTCTGTTTTTCATCTTCTTTATCACATTTTTCTTGATTTTTATCAGGACTACCATCAGACCTAGCTGGAAGAAGAAGTTGTATGGTTTCGCTACTGTATGTTCTGACCATACTGTACTTGATTTTTTTTGTCTTTGTCTAGAGCAGTTTATAAAAGGATCACTGATAAAATAAGCCAATTTGGACTATTTCTATTGCAAACTTCGCTATTATACTTTCTTGAGTAGTTAGTACGGTACTGTCTAAAGTGTTTGTTTCTCGCCTCGGAAGCTTCTTCTGACCGTTGACCAATGGGTACGACTGCTTTCTTAATTACAGTGCCACCATGAATCAACACCTTGTGCATTGTTAGAATCATGGGGTACCAATTGTGAAGGTTCATATACAGTCTTACTGTTTCATCAGCAGATATTTGGAACTTTTTTCCGCCGATGCGATACCCACTTGTTATGACTTCCAATATTACTTACAACCTTTTAATCACTTCTGCTTCTGCTCCAGACTTCTTTAATCCCCTCCTTTCTCCACTTATTTTCTATCTATGAGCCCACGAAACTAATTGGAGAAACTTTTTTCAGTAAATATTTATTTGCAATTTGAAGCCGATCTGATATTTCTATCAAGAAGTATCGAGTTGCGTACGTCTGTACGTACTTAAATACGTACGTACATGCATACATACATAACATGTAGGAGCAAAAGCTCTCAGGCTCTTGTAAGCTAAAAACCTGCAATACGATAGTAAAAATATAGTTTTTATTTCTTTAATTCGGTTGCCGCAAAAAATGGAATTGAAGTAGTCTCCCCGGAAAAAAAAATAAAAAAATGGCAACAATATACGGAAGATATTTTTGCAGAAATTGACACTCAAGACTATAACTAATACGAATATAATTGAAACATATTCCGGCAACGCCCGTCACATATTTAAAAAGGTTTCAATATGATTAAATTAGAGCCAAGTGCACTTTAAGAGTATCCTTTTTACACATTTAACGTTGTTTAATTACATTAAAAAATAAACTATTTAAATTAAGACATAGTTTAATACTAAGCTCTGACCTTTGTTAAACACGTATGGTAAGTTTAGTTTCAATTCAACAATTCATTGAGCCACAAAACATTATATTTAAACATAACATCAATGCCAAAAAGCAACAAAAACTACGTGTTCTCACAAAGAAACTTCCTTTACAACTTAGGCCAGGACCCACCGGATATAACCCAGGTTCCTAAAATAGACTTTAGTTCGACGCACCAATTAGTTAGCTATTAAAAAGTACAGTTTTTACAATTGTTGACGAAACTATAATTTTTGCATTTTTGGCCGGGTTTTGGGGTAAAATGCCTCAATGTTCGCCTGGGCGATCTTTGAGATCAATAAAAGCACGTGAAATTGAATTGGCCTAGGATAAACTAGTTCAGACCAATGAATAGCAGTCTAAACTAGTTTATCATACGTGCGTTAGGCCAAACTAGTTTGTCCTAGGAAAAACTAAACTAGTTCACCATATGTGCGTTAGGATAAGTTAGTTTGTCCAAGGGAAAACTAGTTTATTCTATGTGCCCTAGGATAAACTAGTTTGGTCTAGGAGAAACTAGTATATATTATGTGCGTTAGGATAAATTGTTTTGTCCTAAGCCAATCTAGTTTCGACGGAAATCGAGTTTGGCAGGACACAATACTTCAGAAATTACTAATTATTCTTTACATATACACATATCATTTTCTTAATTACAGAATTTTTACTTAAAGAACAGACTGTGAATATATTAAAAAGGAAATATTTATAAAGTTTTCAGTTTGGGAAACAAAAAAACATCTTTCCTTTTATTACGAAACATTGTTTTCAATTCAATTCACTTTAATTGCGTAATCTTACCAATCTTTAGAAATAATTTTACAGAGAAATATTAGGATAGCGACAGTCTAATCTAATTACGACATTAATAAGTCATGAAGTTAATTTGCTTTCAGGTAATTACCAGCATTTACGTTGCATGGCTTTTGAAAGATTGCAGCATAATGAAGGAAGGTCCGTAATTAGCCGAATGATGTTCCAACTTTAATGAGAAACGTTTAATGCAAATAATGTACCTTATAGATTAAATTTAGATTTAAATATGCACTAAATATAAAAATTAATGCATAGATTTAAATATATATATAATGGGAGAACTATAACATTTGCCATTTCGAAAGACTAATCTTTGATTTCAAATTTTGGCTACGTAATAGAGTTACAATTATGCTGTTTATATGCATGTATTACTACGTACATATGTATAGGGAGATGTATGTAAATCTAAAAGTTTTATGGATTTCCTTAAGAGTATAGATATTTAAAAAAAAAAAAAAAAAAAAAACCTTAAATAGGAAAATAACAAAGTGTTGAAATTTATTGATATATAAACATTTTGCAGTTGAGTTTCGAAAGTAGAGAACCTAAAAATTGCACATGTGAGAAAATTTTAAATAGATTAGTCCATTTTTATTAATAATAGTAAAATAAATTATGATTTAAGTATAAATTTTGTTTTCGAGAATGTCTAGCAATAAACTCTAAATTTAGCTTCCTGTTGTTTCATTAAAAATTGTTTCTAGTAAGAGCAATTTTGAAACTCTAAAAGCAGTAGGGCTTAAAGGTTTACATAATGTATGCGAAAACACTTTTTGATTAAATTGAAAATTTTAATAGATTATTTAACATTAAAAGAATTTAGATCATCAACTCCGCTAAAAAGTAGTTTTATGTTAAAAAAATCCATTAGGTATACAAATAAAATTTTCAAATTTATTAAAAACCATACTTTCTTTTAAGCCACATTTTAGGAGTTAATTGCCTATACAAATTGTTCGCTACTTACAACAGCTATATCATTTCTGATAATTTTAATGGTTTGGTGATAATTTTAGTTTCATTAAATGTTTGTTAAGTTTGAGTTTTACTTATATTATTTTCTTAATGTACTTATTTATTTATGAAATTTTAATTTCGTTTACGAAATATTAGCTAAAATAAATTCTCAACTAATTATATTCATTTATGTAGAAATAAATTAAAATTTTCTGATTGGGCTGCCTGACATACAGATATATTTAAACAAAATCCAGCTTGAAAATTAATTAAAAAACAATAGAAAGTCAATAGAGTCAGTAGTATTATTTCAAAATGCATTTTATCCGTATTTCACGAAGTAAAAATAGTTAAGAAGTTACAAAAATACAGTAATAGTGAATATTTTTCTGAGGTGCTACCATTATCAATATGGCTTCAGTGTTACTTACGGGCATCTTTTCCCTTTATAATATATATTTATATATAAATATATATATATATAATATATAGGTCCCTAGAAAACTTTACAGGTAGGTAGGGGACATCACAATGATTCAGATTTGCAGTGGAACCCATGGTCGGAAACAACATGGAAAGTAGTATTACAGATACAAGAAACGAAGAGACACAAAGCTGAGATCATCTGAAATAAGTTATTGGTGAAAGCTATTACATGTGGTGTGGTTCATGATACGTGAAAATGTCTCAAACGATGTTCAAAGTTTCCACCATTTCTAGCGATTCATGTGTAGTGGGCAAAGAAGAAGGATGCGTTGGGCATTATGAAGAATATATTTTAATTAAAATATTAAAAGTAAATTATTTACAAAGTAAGAGAACACAAACCTTGCGCGGAAACATTCGAATGTACACAAACTCTAGCGTCGATCTCAAAACGGCGGATGAGAGCTGTTTCGATTCTTCTCAATGATCGTCTGCAGATGAAAACGATGGAATAAGTAAAAAGATTGTCTTTCGCTTTGCCACACAATTCCCCCGCCATTCTCACACAACCAGTTGGAGGCAAAAAAGAACTGTCCTTCCAGCTCTCGTAGTGTAGGTGGAAGAAGCCAGTTCTTTTTCTGACAAAAGAAAGGTTTTAACCTATCAATATTTATAGGTTATTCCTGACCATGAACGAGAAGTATAAAGTCCTTTTCCAGTCTCTTTACATCCTGGAAAGGTCCCTCATAAGTAAGTTGTAGAGCCCTCTTTAACCCCTTCAGGGGTGGTGGCTATAGGGTCTAGTCACCTAATTTTAATTCCAAAACTGACTACTGGCACCAAGAATATTTTAATAAAAAGTTATTTTTGTAATTAAAGTGCAAAATATCGTTTTGTTTTTTAGTAAGAAATTCCTTTGAATATTCTGGTGTCAGTCAATTATTTTATCAGTTTACGAACAGAATTTCCCTGCTCCTGAAAGGGTTAGAGGACCTCTCCGGGCAAAAACGTGATTGCAGTTATTTAGTTTTTTTGGAACGTAGATATTTTGCTGTCTATTTGAATGGTAGAACAGGTCTCAAAGCATGCATTGTTTTCTGTAACTTGGTTATATAATTTGGTGAGTCTAACAAGTATGAAACTTTATACGTCCCGGAAGCCGAAAGGTGGTTCTATATGTGAAATCAGCTCTAGAAGCCCCATGATCTTCACGTACTGTACTTCGGAGACCTAGCAAAACTACAGAAAGAGCTTCGAACCAATAAACTTTATAGCACATTAAGACCTGTTTTAACTTTCGATGAAGTCACTCCACCAAACCATTACACTGTGGTGTATATGAAGCAGTCATAGCTAGATTAGTGCCGAGTAACCTTGTCAGAGTCTTGAAAAGTATGGACTGGAACTGTATACCCCTATCGCATGCTATCCTCTGAGGTGTACCAAAACGAGAAATCCATGTCTGCACAAAATCCTGAGCAACAGTTTCAGCAGTTACTCCTATAGGTACGGCCTCTGATCATCGGGTAAACCTATCAATCATCGTTATACAATATCTGAATCCACGTGTTAAAGGCAAAGAACCGATTATATCTAGGTGTACATGCGCAAATCTCTCATCTGTGACAAGAAATCGCATCAATGGAGATTTAGTATGCAAGTGTACCTTTGTCTTTTGACAGGGTATACATGCTCTACACCCCACAGCAACATCCTTATTTAATCCTGGCCAAATATACTTTGAACATATTAGAATGGGGTACCTGTCTCGGACTGCAATTCAATATGGCGCCATATAATCCCCTGTTGGCTTCCAATCTGATGTACTCTTAGGAACCATATGCAATGGACTGCCCGATTACTTTTAGACGGTCTACAAATACCTTTCTCTAGCATATAATCAAATTCCTGTTCAGCTATTCGGAGTTGTGCTGGAGGTAACCGACGAGATCTATATGTAACAGGGGCCCAACAGTAGGGATACAATGTTCTTAAAAGGGGGACTTTGTGTCAATATATTAAAAAGAGAGAAACAACGTTTAAAGAACACAAATGTAAGTAATTTTAAAAAGCATATAGCTATTTTGAAGTCTCTAAGGCCCAATCATCAGTGCTTATAAATTAAAAAAAATAAAAATATGGAATAAAAGAGGGGGAGGCAGTGCCAGGAGACGCACCTCACATCCCGACCATCAACAGCGAAATGAAAATCACTGTTGACAAACAGCAACTTAGTCGGTCTGACACGCACTCAAGGAGTCCAATCAAAAACCACCCAGATGCTCCGGGAGAGTTCAAATAAAGCGGAGAAATTGATCTTACAAATATTCTCGATACTATGAAATCTATAGATAAACATATTCAGTTCACTTCCGAACTCGAAAATAACTGTTGTTTGCCCTTCCTTGATGTCATGGTTTTCCGCGAAAATAACTTATTTTACACTACAGTTTAACATAAAACATTCGCAGTATCGTTACCCCCTCATCGATTATCATCCCATCCACCTAACCAAAAGTTGGCTGCCTTCAACGCTTACGTCTATCGGGCTTGCTTTAAATATCTGTTCTTCAGAAAAATATACTAAAAGCTGAAATAGATTGCATTAAATCCATTGCCATTGATGGAGGTTTTACAGTTGAAATCATAGATTCCATTCATAACAAAGTAAGTAAACGTTCTCACTCCAAAGTTAACACTGTCGGCAATGAAAATTTAAAAAGTTTAATTATACTTCCATATTTTCCGAAAATAAGCCATCAAATTTCTAAACTCTTCTCAAGATTTGATTTTAAGGTAGTTTATACTCATTTTAACAATATTCAGTTCACAAATCTGAAACATCCAATCGACAGTTTTTCACATTGGAGTATTTACAAGATATTTTGCGAATGCAATACGATGTACATTGGTCAAACGAAAAGACCCTTTAGGTCCGTTTAGGGGAGCATAAAACTTGTGTCAAAAATTGTGACGTCAAGCGTTCCGCTATTGCTAATCCCTGTTGGTCCAACAATCATAATTTAAAATTTTCCGAAGCCTCAATTATACAAAAATGCTCATAAATTTACGATCTTAACTTTTGGGAAGCATACCACATATGGAAAGTTTCAAACAGCTTAATAAACGATTTGTCCAGCACGTCTAATTTTTCAAAGTTATGGTTTAATTTTGTTTAACTCGTCCTCTCCCCCCCCTTTTTTTTTCTCCGCTTTATTTGAGCACTCGCGGAGCATCTGGACGGTCTTTGCTTGGTCTCCCTGAGTGCGTGTGAGACCGACTGCGTGGCTGTTTGTCAACAGTGATTTTCATTTCGCTGTTGACGGTCGGGATGTGAGATGGGCCTTCTGGCCCTGCCTCCCCCATCTTTTATTCCATAGTTTTATTTTTATCTTTAATTTTTAAGCACTGATGATGGGGCCTTAGAGGCTTCGAAATAGCTATATGCTTTTTAAAACAACGCTTTTTTTAATTAACCAATAAACCAAAATGTTGCAAAAAATCGGCACCAATAATTGGTTTAGTTACCTCAGCTACGATAAACGGCCATTGCAATTTACGTTTCAATTCAAGATCCACAGCTTAGTACGGTAAGTGCTGATTTTAGTGTCATTAGCAGCGTACAATGTGAAATCGCTCTTAATAGTATCCTTAACCAAAAACTACTTACGAAAACATGAAACATCTCTACCAGTGTCTATCAAACAAATGAGCTGCGTAATTTTATTAGTAACATAAAGTCAGCGGCTTAAACATATACGTGCAGTTGCCGACGCTACTCCTACGTGCGATGATCGTTTTTTCGTTGGTAAGCACACGAGAGACACATTTTTGCGCATATTCCCTAAATCGAAAAATGATACCAACATAGCCATCCGTCTTTATATGTTCTGTCCTTTGAATTAAAAGAGTTCCGTCGCTATATTTCCCTTGGTGAAAAGGCACAAGAACCTGAACTAACCACTTTGAAGTTTCCTTAACTTGTAATTTTAGCTGATTAAGCTGCGCCTGTTCAGACCCGCTCGAATGCATAGAATTAACACTAAACTGCGTGTATTCGCAAATCTTATCTGTCGTTTCCGTCAATTTATTTCAACCCTCAGAAGGCCGACAAAATTGTTTGCACCGACACCGGTAACCTGCGAAGCCATATATTTTTCAAAAACTCATCGTTAACATGGCTCTCACTTAATTCTCTCATCTTACACAAGATTGAGGGAGACCTATCACACAATTCTAAATCTTCAAGCAATGTCTTTAATTTCCGATACCGTGAAATTTCAAATTCCGATAATAACTGCATTTTAAGAGCACGATACGGATCCTCTGGCAGTGTACAAAGAATATTTGTTGCAAACGATAATGTTTCGGCGTTCAATGAAGTTTGTTAGACGGATATTCCTGCCAATCTAAAACTAGCTTCCAACTGCACAAAAAACAACTTAGCATTATTAAGCCATAAATTAGGAACCTTTACCGATACCCTACCACATCCTGTATTTACACATCCATCCGCATTAGACACAGTTGGAATATTGTCAGGCATTTTTTACAGTAACAAAAAATAAATAAATATCAACAGAAATATCAAAATTCAGAACAAAACCAAATACTTTCTGAAAAAATGAAACAATTGAAAATAACGAGTAATCACCACTTCAGAAGATAAACATTCGAAAATCTCATACCTGTTTATGAAAACCTTAAATTTACAGCTTTGCAAAGGAATAATTTATGGGGATATTATTTTAAGTCCAAATGCATTCGTGTAAACATTGTCACCAGATTTTGTACAGTAGACACAAAAGAAGGATGAGCTGGACATTATGAAAATTATACTGTAATTAAAACTTAAAAAATAAATTATTTACAGAGTAAGCATCTGGGGCCGACATTATTCGAATGCAGCGTCTCTAGCGTCGATTTCAAAACGTCAGAGGAGTGTTGTTTCGATTCTTCTCAATGATCGTCTGCTGATGAAAACGGTGGAATAAATAAAAAGATTGACTTTCGCTTTGCCACACATGCATTACACCGTCGGACCATGGATTGGCGGACTCACTCAAAGACAACTGTATCTTGTTGGATGTCCGCAGCGTCACAAACGAGTCTTGCAATCAGATCCATATCGGAATCCACTGTCACACAGCACTTTTCAGTGCACCCTAAAGACAGAAATCTATGCTGATTAAATCAGGAGAGCGCGGTAGCCAGGGAACCGGTCCACCATGGACAATCTATCCGTGACCAAACACCTGCTTCAAATGTTCACAAGCAAATCTGCCATAATGGGGAGGTTCCCCATCATGTTTTAACCACATTTGGTTCTGATATGTTGTAGCATAATGTCCAGTAAGCTTGGTAGCACCTCTTGCAAAAAGCTAATCTGAGAACGCTGGTTACCTCTAATGCTCTTGTGAACAACAACGCCTAACGGCGAACAAAGCCGTTTCCTACTATGGGTTGCTATGCCTCGTGATGTCCTCTACTCATCTTAAAGTTTATCCCAATAATCTAGGGACACTCTGTATATATATATTTATGGTATTTTACATAATTTCATCTGTAAGAAAATAAAATGTCTCTATTTTTTATTAAAAAACTAATTCAAGTATGAATCTACAATATTATGTTTCAAGAAATAAGACAGTATTTCACTAAATAATAGTTTTAATTTCAGCATATTAGCATTTCAACACGATGCCCGAAGTAAAAGAAAAGTACATCATCGTGTGATATTTGGAATTAATCCATGATGTCAATGATGTTATGAAAAAGTACTCTACGCTAATATATATCTATGTATACACACTAATATCACTTTTTACGCAAAAAAATTAACATACTTGCATACATACTCATTTATTTTCGAATATATAATTGTTTTACTACAATATTCAGGTATATATTTTGAAAATTTCAACTTAACTAAAAGATCTGCAGGACCCCCCCCCCCCCCGCACACACACACACACATACACACATACATAAACCACTCATTTTCGATATGCAACAACAACTAAAATAAATCATACCAATATTGGTGAACTTTGTCCCATAAAATCTCCTTTGGAATGAGTTATATAACTACCTCAGGTGCAACTTTTGTCATCGGAAACCATTAAACACTATTCATACTCGCACTGTTGTACAGCTAAATCCAATAAACTATATTTGTTTTGGAAAATGTTTATGAAAAAGTTATAATTTTTTTTTAATTTGCATTTAAAATGATTTTCTTAATTTGCACTGCAGGCTGAGTTTTTATTAGAATTTAATATGCGTAATAAAAGAAAATTTTTATTTTTTATTTCTTATTCAATCATTTTTTATTTGATTTATTAAACACAAAATAAAAGAAATAGCCTTTCGAATGTCCTTGCACATCACTTGATTTCATGCTGTTATTAAGAAGTATTTTTGCTTTTATAAAGATAAAGGACAGTAAGTTAATAGTTAAAATAAAGATGAAAGTTTTATTAACAACTGAGAGGCACATTTTAAAATGTTGCATATAAGTGTATTCATTTTTATTTCACTTTAATTTAATTTAAATGTCCAATTCAAAAAAAAACTCAAATCTTTAAAAATAACTATCTATCTACGTATTCATAACCTCAAAATCAATCTTAAACAAAACAACCATTTATTCAAAAAATTATTTTTCATTTATTGTGTTTTTATTTACGAATATAATTCTTAAAACAATTCTTCTGGTAATAGATTAAAGGTTAATTACATTTATAATATAGTTTCTTGTTAAGCTGATATATTATATGAATTATTAGCAGAAACACAGTTTACACACATAAAATATCTGTTCAACATGATTATTTTCACCCGTTTTTCTCCATTGTACTTTTAAACTAAATCACCCATAAAGATTTTGTTACAACATATCATTTTTATGGTAAAAATGATTTGTGCCGATCATTATAAAAAATAGACTGAAGCTAAAATAATGTTCTTATCTTGAACAAAATCCAGTATACTAAAGTAAACTGACTTGAATAGGATATATCCTCTGCTATATCCAATTCAGAGAAAAGCGAAGAAAATAAATCTTGTTTTGGTTTCATTTTCTGAGGTTCTATTTTGAAAATACGTTTCATTTCGCATTGGAAGATCAAGAGGATTACTTTGAGAAATTGTCTTTACAAAAAATAAACGAATATTTAAATTTATCTGTGAATATATGTTAAAATACTTATGCATAATATGCTCTTATAAGTGTGATCCATATATAATTTAGTAATTTTAAAGTTAATGACGTTCGAGATAGTATTTATTTTTCTTTTTGTTTCAGATATTGGGAGATTTTTCAACTAAATGTACACAGTTCACTAAAACGTACAAAACTTTTTTTTTTCAATTTAGTGCTGGTGTTTGTGAAACAAGTGACATATAGCTGACGTTTTAATGTCTGAAGTATTACCGCAGTATGTAATACTTAATTTAATTAGACGTTTTAGTCAACCTTTCTTCTTACCTCCCACAGATAGACGGCATTCAACCTTTTCGATACAGAATTTTTTATTCTACAACAGCTGCTTTTGTCCGAATTATCTGCTTATTTTACGTTTTGTCTCTCTCTCTGCTATCACTAAAAAATATTCATGTATTATATATAATCAAGGACGAAAATCATGCATACGGCATAAAATATGAATCACTTTCCAACACGTTCAGAGTATTATAACAAATCTTCACAGATTAGTAAGGTGAAATATGATGTATAAATGAACACTTTGGGTAAAGCATAATACATTTGAAAACCCTATGTCGTGTATGACCATCACATACACGTGAAAATATACGATTTTTTGTGAAATCCTGTTTATGATTTATAGATATGTATGCATACTACGTATTATTCTTAAAGTTAGTTTCGTTAAACGCAGTTGAAAATTTCTATTCAGCAATTTCCACCAACAAAAGGATATTATTGAAAATTTTTGTGTGACCCTGTATATGATCTATTGAATTTGTGCACACTAAGTAATATTTTAAAATAGTTAAATTTAAAATGTCATAACACAGCTGAAAGCGCACTTCCAGCAATTATTGTTTACAGCCTTCAATAGTTCAATTATTGTTAATTTTCTTCTATAGACAAATTATTTTGCGTGTCCTTGCAAATGAACGATAAATTCTATGCTCACTTTCTATAGTAAAAAACTTGTAGTATACTCTAGTGATATATATCAATTTCAACATGTTTAAAATAGTGTAATATCTTTAAAATATACCGCAAACGAATTTCCCCTATAGACCGTAATGTAACGGAATCTTTTTGGTGTCTCTATAAATGAACCGTATATGATAACTTAATTTTTAATATTGAACATTCCATAGTAAATTCCAATAACATATATCAATTTTATGGCAATCTGACTACATTTACGCTAGGAAGAGCACGGACAGACATGCCGAACACATAAACACCTTTCGACTATGTTGGTAAGTGTTAAAAAATCGCATGTTGATGTACAGATATTTACGTATACTACATAGTGTGCGAAAAGTTAGTTCAGTTAAACGCATAGCACAGTTGAAAATTTCCATTCATCATTTTCCTCCAAAAAATGGATGATTTTAAGAACTTTTTGGTATATGAACTAAAGAATTTATTCACACCAAGTAATACTTAAAAAATAATTACATTTAAAAACACATACTACAACTGAAAACTCATTTCCAACAGTTATTGTTCGAAGGCTTCGATAGCTCAATTATTGTTTTATTCTGTAGCTAAATTCTTGTGTGTGTCCCTGAAAATGAACAATAAATTATATGCTCACCACGTTCTATAGTAAGACAGTTGTAGTAAACTTCAGTGATATAGGGTGACACCACCAGCAGTTTATACCCTTCCAGTAGTGAATACATTTTATGAAATATTGCGCCATTTCAGGCGGAAATGAGGTTTACACGCGGCACTAGACATAATATTTTTGTTTGAATGTTGGAGCACCTGTTGTCTTAAATGTAAAATATAAAAATTTAGTTTTGAATTAGTTGGAGACAATTACGGTATGTTAAAATAATCCACTTCCATCTTCCTTATTTCAAATAGTAGTTTTATATGAATTATTGTTAATCACAGCCAAGCATGATATTTTAATGATTAATTTTTGAATTTTCGACTGATTTCTTTTATTCATCAACTACTGGGAAAATGACAATTAAAGAAACTATTTATTTATAATTTTTGTTGCTATTTAATTTCAGCAGGTTTCATTTTTGACCAATATACGACATACATTAAGGATTGTAGCAATGATGTTAGTTTACTTCTAAAACTTAAATGGAAGAAAATATAATAAAAACACCGTAGCACTGACCTTATTTGAACAACTACTTGTTGGGACCCCTTATATCAATTTTAATATGTTTAAAAGGATGTAATATCATTAAAACACAAAGCAAACGATTTTTCCCCATAGACCGTAATGTAACAGAATTCTTTTTATTGTCCCTGTAAAGGAACCGTAAATGATGCACATTTAATTTTCAATACCGAACATGCCATAGTAAACGTCCAATAACATGTATAAATTTCATGGCAATCGGACGATATTTACTCGAGTTAGAGCATGGGTAGGCCGAAGACAAACAGAATTCATAAAACACATTTTAACTATGTTGGAAAGTGTTAAAAGTAAAAAATAAACATAAGTAATCCAACAGCGAGTAAATTTTTAAACAATTTCGCAAATTGGACCACATTATATTCAACTGTGCAATTTTATAAATTAAATAAATAAATATTGAATATTTCTACATTTCAGTAGTAAATATGGATGATTCAAAAAATTTATTTTATTTTTTCTTTAGTTTATAACGACATTTTTTATTTTGTATACGTTTTATTTTGCATTCCTCGTACTTTGTATGTGGAAATAGATATGGAAAAGAAATTTAAAACTAGAAAACATTAATTCTGCTTTTTTCAGAATTTAGTGTCGCCCCCGATGAAAAAAGTTATATATAGAGAGATAGATAGATAGATAGATAGATAGATTGTAAAAAAACATATTTAGCTTTAAGACTTAAAATACACGATTTTAATTTATGTAAAATGAAGTCATCCGCATCCACTGAAGCTCCACATCTCCGAACCAGTCTTAAACGACATCTACAGAAATGTAGGCATATGATGTCACTATCCCAAGATAATACACAAGACCAGCAAAAAACGTCATTCACGAAACTCGACAAACAAATTGGCTATCTAAGGATTCATATACTTTCATTTGTTTCTAACATTAATATGGATACTTAAAATTAAATATTGTTTTTAATGGCTCTATGTTTTATTAGAAATCATTCATTTATATTTTTTCGAAATAGCACGTATATTAATTACATTTGTTTTTCAATTACCATGGGAAAAGGACAACAAAAAGATATGATAATCTAATTTTTTCCAAACATTTTTCCTTTACTTCACCAGAAATCATTCATTTATATTTTTTCGAAATAGCAAGTATTTTAATTACATTTGTTTTTCAATTACTATGGGAAAAGGACAACAAAATGATATGATAATCTAATTTTTTCCAAACATTTTTCCTTTACTTTCTTATAGAAATGGAGTAATTCAGTTGCCAACATTGAAAAATGATGTTAAAAACTACAAAAAAATTAATATCTCAAAAATAAACTCAGACACAGTTTTCAAATAAACTGCATCTAAAAGTAATTTTCCCCCTATACGTCGGTATAAATATTGAAAATGTGCGATGCTTAGAAGTTAATAAAACTGCAATAGAGATTATCCGTATTTAAACTTACAATGATACATCTGCTTCGTTTTACGGCTGGCTTATGTAACGGAATATTATTTTTCAGAGACGACACTTTAATTGCTGCCCGAAAGAAATAACACATCGGGGGCTATTAAACGTTCAAAAAATGTATACCTTTAAAAAAGTAAATTATCATGTTGTCGAAAACTTTGGTTTTGAACGTATTTACAAAATCCAAAGGAGCAATCCTGCATAATATTTAAAAAAAAAAAAAAAATCAAAAGGACCTGAAATATATAAATAGTTTACTATTAGATTATGTACGTTTCTTTGGATTATAAATTGTTATTTATTTGAGTACTTTAAATTATGGTGAGATATTAATTAAATGCCAAATTTTGAAACTTGGGTCATTCCATGTCAGTTCAGGCAGGCATGTAACCCACCATCACAGATTTTGATGAAACTGTGTGTGTTTGTTCCTTTTATTAAGATATGATTCCCAGTATTTTTTTTTTACTCCTTGGTCAAATAGTTTCTGAGAAAAAAATTGTCAAAATTTTGAAAACTGCCATCAGTTGGCATTCTTGACTGCTCGATTTTCAAATGTAGCATGACATAAATATGATCATATTTCAATATCTATTCCACAAATCATCTTCAAATAATTTATGCATAATGTATAGGGTACGTATTTTATGAAAAAAAATACTGTTACGCTTATATAACATTTTAAGTGTGTCTAAAAAATGTTTAATCTTTGAAGTCGTGATTTTTTTATGAAAAATAATGCATTACCTAAAATAGCATTATTAACAAAAGGCGGTATTTTTATTAAATTTATTTTTTGTGGGGGATATACTTAAAGATATCCTTTACCTGATTATGAAATAAAAGTAGTGGGATTTTGGGTGTTTTTAGTAGTATTTCATATTTAAAATATTTTGAGGCGTATTTCAAATCAAATCAAGCACAGTCATTCCATGTCAGTTCGCCTAAGATATTTAATTCACTGTCACAAATTTCAATGAAACTGGGTATGTTTATAGCTCATTTTAAGACAGGATCAAGGAAATTAAAGGTGATTACAAGTAAAATATTTTTTAAGATAAAAAAAATATCTAAATTTTGAATTTTTTTTAAAAATGTTTTTAATGGCAGATCTATATTCAAAGACTGCATAAAAAAAATCATTTCAATATAAAATCACTAAATAAGTTTCAAATAATGTATATGTGACAAATAATGTAGGCAGATTATTATTTATTGTTGTTTGTCATGTTTAAACGCTAAGAGTGTGTTTAATCTTGTGAATTCTTAAAATCAAGAATTTTGTGAAAAATAATGTGTTAATCAAAAATTTATTATTAACCGAAGGCAGGCTGTTATTACTTTTTTTAATTGTACGTAAAAATATCTTTTCAATAGTTATAAAATAAAAATAGTGAAAATATGAGCAATTTTAACAAAATTTTCATAAAATGTGAATGTTTAATGATAAATATTGAAGCTTTTCATGCTAAGATGTACTAAAATGACTACGATATTGTGTATTTCTACTCTTGCTTAAATATAATACATACAATAATAAAATAACAAATATTATTTACAGCAATAAAAATTAAATTAAATAGTACCAGTTCCTTTACCAACACTACATTGCTCAACAGCCGACTTAAAATCAACAGCCCGCACTCTTATTGAAAAATACTTTCAACTGTTCAAATAATAAATAAACTGCATTTAAAAATTTTAATATCAACTTATTATCTTAAGACGATAATAATAACTAAACAACATGATGAATTCATAAATCAGCTTTTAATTGAAAAGTCATGAAATGGTCCCTTTAAATATTGTTGTTCATCGAGTCAATCAAAACAAATTATATAAAAAAAAAATAGTGAACCTAATATGCTGACTGCAATGACACTTCTAACAAAACTAATTAATTCATTACCATCTGAAATCAAACCCGAAAGATCAAAAGAAAAAAAATCATCTATAGTGTGAATGTGACATACTCAGTGGTTGTTGAGGTATGTCTTTGTGACATTTTCACCTGTACTTCAATAAAATATAAACTTGTAAGCTTTTTTCATTCATCCAAATTAAGTAAAACAATTATAAAATTTTGTTGTCATTACACCAGATGTTAAATTTTTCGTTACATACTATTAGATAAGTTCTTTATTTTTAGACATTATTGACATAATATCATAAAATTTGCTATATGTATTTTCTGTAAGTGTATAAACAATATATATATGCTTTATTAAACATAAATGAATAATTTTTAAATAATTTGTTTGAGAACAGGGATATATATACACACATATATATGTTGAAAATCCATCTTTCAGCAATATTGTGATGAAATAAATCAAATTACCGTAATTTCCGGTGTATAGCCCGCGGATCATGCAATCGTGTTTCGACCCAGAAATTTTTAAAAATAAAATGTAACTTTTTAGATCACAGTAAATATTGGTCTTCAAATACTGAATAAAATTTCTGCGTCCAAGCTGAATTGTTTGATCTGCGGGCTATACACCCGAAATTACGGTACATATCATTAGAAACTGAATAAAGTTACAAAAGTACAACTCATTAAGTTTTAAATATTTTTTAGATATAGTTATTTGAAAGATATAAATATAATGGATTATGCATTTTTTGCATATATTTAATGCACAATACGTCAAAATTTTCTTCAACAGAGTGAAATTTGGTTTTTTTTTTTCAATATTAGCAGCTCAATGCTAAATTTTCAATATTAACAGCCAAATATGAGTTTAAAGATTAGGACTGTCATTTTGAAAATTTCTATTGGGCGGTGAGGAGCAAGTGATTTTTCTCTTTTTTGGAAAGGGATAATTGCTCTTCGCCCTAGAAGTTTTACTAAAAAACAATATTGTTTATTTTTTTCCTTAAGAAACGAACATAAAAGATAATTTGAAAAATAAAATAAATGTATAAATAAAAATATTTCCAGGGATGATACATTGGATAGGTTTTACATTTGAAAATATTGATAATTTTAAATGTGATTTAAATACTACTAAAACCAACCAAAATCCCACTATTTTTATTTCAGATCCAGTTATAATGTAGTATTATGTACAATTTAAAATTAAAAAATTAGTCATAGAAACTCCGCCTCTGATTGATAAAGATTTTTTAATAATTTCATTTTTTTTTTGTAAAATATTTTTGATTTCAAAGATTATACAATTTTTTAGACACATTTAAATATTTTTTAACATTACAGCAATATTTTTTTCGTAATCTACATACTTTATTTACCTTGCTTAAATTATTCGAAGAAGATTTCTTTATTAGTTATTGAAATATGATTTTATATATAAAATGAGGCCTTTGAAAATTGAACAATCATTAATGGCAACTCGTGGCATTTTTCCAAAATTTTTATAATTTTTTCTCATATGTTCCCTATTTTTATTTTATAACCATTTAAAAGATATTTTTACGTACAATTAAAGAAAAGTAATAACACCCTGCCTTCGGTTAATAATAAATTTTTGATTAACACATTATTTTTGGCAAAATTCTTGATTTTAAAAATTCATAAGATAAAAGACACTCTTAGTGTTTAAACATGATAAAAAACAAAAAATAATAACCAGCCTACATTATTTGTCACATATACATTATTTGAAACCTATTTAGTGATTTTATATTGAAATGACTTTTTTTTTTTAAATGTAGTCTTTGAATATCGAACTGTCATTAAAAAAATTTAAAACAATTTTTCAAAATTTTGATATTTTTTATCTTAAAAAATATTTTACTTAGGATCAAGAAAATTAAAGGTGAATACGTCTTAAAATAAGCTATAAACAAACCCAATTTCATTGAAATTTGTGACAGTGATTAAATGGCTTAGGGGAACTGACATGGAATGACTCTGCTTGATTTGATATGAAATGCACCTCAAAATATTTTTAAATAGGAAATACTACCAAAAACACCCAAAATCCCACTATTTTTATTCCAGAATCAGGTAAAGGGCACCTTTAAGTATATCTCCCATAAAAAATAAATTTAATAAAAATACCGCCTTTTGTTGATAATGCTTTTTTTGTTAATGCATTATTTTTCATAAAAAATTCCCGACTTCAAAGTTTAAATATTTTTTTAGACACACTTAAAATGTTATAAGCGTAACAATATATTTTTTTCATAAGCTACGTACCCTAAATATTGTGCATAAATTATTTGAAGATGATTTGTAGAGTAGATATTGAAATATGATTATATATATGACATGCTACATTTGAAAACCGAGCTATCAAGAATGCCAACTGACGGCAGTTTTTCAAAATTTTGACAATTTTTTTCTCAGAAACTATTTCACCAAGGAGCAAAAAAAAATTACTGGTGATCATATCTTAATAGTAAGAACAAACACACGCAGTTTCATTAAAATCTGTGATGGTGGGTTACATATTGATATTTTACTGCCTGATTTGACGTGGAATGCCCCACTTTGCATCTCTTTAATGAAAGCAGATAACAATATTCATACACTGGCTTCCAAAGGTTAAGGTACAGGGACTGGATGCTTTCGATTGCATACGTTGTGTCGTATATCTGCAAAATTATTGGCGAATTGTACTTGAACTTCTGGGATGAAAAGAACATGTTTGATTTCATATTTCTTGGTGAAGATTTAGTCGGTAAGACTATTAGGAGGCTAATAATAAATTTAATAATAAAATAATATTTGCGATCACCTATGTAACAGAAAATGCTGGAAATAGTTTGCAACTGTGTTAAATGACTATTTGGGTCTTGTTCAAAGTTTGAGTGCATTTGTGTAAGCATAGCACTCATATTCGTGAAGATGTTATTGTGTCTGTGAAAAATTCAAAAGTTTTTTGTTTATAGCATACAGAGTTTTAAACCAAATTTAACTTCCGGAAACTTGCCAAAGAATATTAGCAAAAGTATACTGCAATTAAAACATGAATATATTGAATATTCGATGAGATATGGTCATTTTTATGAGATAATTTTTAACTGCACATGCGCGGATGATTTCAAATTTTTATTTCATAATTTGGTAGTCAGTATTCTGGGGCAACGTCTATAAAAAGTCCAGTCAAATGTTGTGAAAACTTAAAAAGATATAGTGAGTTGATTGAAAAGTTGTGGAAAATCCCTTATAATAAAGCTATTTTTAGGAAGCAACTCACTATATCGACCCTATCTTTGTGAATTTTCGCGATATTGCGATATTTTAATGAACTTTTTATATAAGTTGCCCTAAATAGCTGACTACCAAATTATATAATAAAAATTTTATGATCTTCCACCCATGCTCAGTTAAAAAGTGTGTCATACAAATGCCCATATCTCATCAAATATTCAATATATTCATATTTTAATTGCAGTATACTGTTGCTACAGTTCTTTGTCAGGTTTTCGAAAAGTTGTGTTATATTCGATTGAAAACTCAGTATGCTATAAACAAAAAACTTTTGAATTTTTCACATACACAATAACATCTTCACGAATATGAGTGCTATGCTTGCACAAAAGCACTCACACATTGAACAGGACCCAAATAGTTATTTAACACACCGACAAACCATTCACAGCATTTTCCGTTACATAGGTGATCGCAAATTTTATTTTATTATTGAATTATTTATTAGCCCGTAATTGGCCTCGCGACTAAATCTTCACCGAGAAATATCAAATCAAACATGTTCTTTACATCCCAGAAGTTCAAGAACAATTCGTCAATAATTTTGTATATATACGACAAAACGTGTGCAATCGAAAGCATCCAGTCCCAGTTCCTTAACTTTTGGATGCCAGTGTATTTGATGTGTAACATGAGGTCCTCCTTGCCCACTCTTGACCACTACCCGAGACTAATAAAAATTTAGAAGCCACTGTTATCGTGCGATAGCTTCAGGGACCCAAGCCCAACCGTTTCCTCTTTTCGATGTCTTTAATGTAATCAATTTTCCTTTTAAATTTGTCTGGTTTCAAATTTTCAGTTTTTTCTCTTCTTCCTGGCTTCCTCTAGAGAGTCTCGGCAAAAGGATGATAGGTAGGGACCGCGGACGGACACGCGGAATGCCGCTTTGGTGTGACACACTCCCAAGTTGCGGTAATTATCTGCATAGCGTCGAGGACCGTAATAGACGACATTCGTAGCCAGCAGAGTTGCTGCCGTGTTCCATTTGTTGAAGATATCGTCATACTACGCAAGTATTTTAATTTACCTTGGCTCTTATATGATTCTTTGGTCCATTGGCTGAGTGACACTAGTCGAATTGAATTTAGAGGTAAAAATTGAACTTGAACATTCTTCAGACCTTCGTTATCTTTCGGTTGCGCAGGACAGTTGTCTACAAGCAATAACACATGACATGATTTTTTTCCCATACGTCGGTCAAAATTACAAAACCATGTTGGAAAAAAGACTGCCGTCATCCACGCTCTGCGCTAACTTTCGTACAGCCAGGGAATATTTTTTAAGTTTTCAAAAGAATGCGGTTTGCGTGATTTCCCTGTGAGCATTAGCTTTAAATTGTCTGATCCACCAGAGTTGGCACCGAACAGAACCAGTGAGATGGTCTTTGTGTATTTAACCACCATGACATGTTTCTCCTTTCATAGCCATTTTTTTTTTTGTTGAGTGTCATTTTGTAAAAAAATCCAAACTCTCGTCCATTATAAAAATATCACGACTTGCGTATTTTTTTACAAGCTGTGGAAACACATTTCTTTTCCAACAATCGACGTCTTCATTGTTGACAGCAGCCGATTCACCACAGACTTGCTTGAATTCTATTCCGTGGCGAGCTTTAAACGGATCCAGCCAACCATTTAAGGCATTGAAATCTAGCAATACCATTTTTTCTGCGTCTTTAGAAGCTTTTCCTTGGATTAGCATGCCACTATTAGCATGCATTGAGACATTCGTAGAGCGTGACTGAACAAAGCACTCGTGGATGGCCTTCTACATCTCCTCAATCTTGACGATTTTTATTTTCTTGTTCTTTGTTCCACAACCAACAGCTTGGTTAACGATGGCATCCCTATTCTTTAACAAAGTCCTTTAGGTTGACTCCGGTATGCCTTTTCTTAGGCGAACGCAGACTGATTCTAGATAGCCTGGACATCGTACGGATTTATAATTTCTAATAGAGTTTGTATTACAGCATTTCTTTTAATATGTTTATCTCCTTCCGACATGATATAGACTAGATTATAATTTTAAAAGAACACATGTACATCGCAGACTAGATTCTACTGCTAGCGATAAATGAAGCAACCGTCTTTCTTCCTTTGTAAGACATCACAGCACTGACCAGACCAGACAACGAATGATAAGATAAAGCAAAAGGGAGAGGGAGGTCTGTACTTTGTGCCAATATATTAGGAGATAAAGACAACGTTATTAAAAGCACAAATGGGAGTGAGTATAAATCGCAAAAAGCTGTTTCGAAGCCTCTAAGGCCTCATCATCACTGCTTAAAAACTAAAATGAATATAAAATTAAATAAAATGTACATCCCCCCCCCCCCCTAGGAAGGGGTTTCGCCATTGACAGTCGAGCTGCGAGGTACGCCGTCCGGATCTCTGCATCACCTCCACTTTTTAATGCACATTTCATTTAATTTTATCTCCATTTTAATTTTTAAGCACAAATGATGAAGCCTTAGAGGCTTAGAAACAACTGTTTGCGATTTATATTCACTCCCATTTGTGCTTTTAATAACGTTATTTTTGTTTCTTAATTATAGGACTCACGTGTTTAATTTGAGATTTCAGCGCAGTCTATCGGTTCGCCACTGCCCTGAGTCTCCGTTCAGAAAGAAAAATTTCTTCATTTCAAGGTAAAGGAATTTGCTTTAGGCTCAAAATATCTTTTTGCTCAAAGGCTGGAAAATTTCGGCGCGTGCTGACCTCTAGTATCACATCGTTTGCTTATCATTAGTGAAAAGTTGTTTTTTCTTATCAGAGGAGACCTCTCCTGGATTTTTCTGGTCAGGGGAAAAACAGCATTTTTGCTTATTTTAATGCTCTCTCGTTAGCACTAAAATTTTCTCTACTATCTTCCTGGACTGTTTGATTATACAAAATAATCGGAGCCTGGATAGTGTTCTTTTTAACCGGGAGAGGTTGAAATTTACATTTTTACTAAACCTGTTCATAGATGCATTACATTTGTACAGAAAAAAGCATTTATAGTTTAAAGAATTGTGGTATGAAATGCATAGGACAATATTTCTTTTCTAACTTCCTCTGTTTTGAAAAAAAACATTCTTGTATTAAATGTAGGTTTTTCTTGCAAGGGACTGATAACATTTCGCGTCTTAAACGGGTTCACGTATTTACCGTTCGTGTATTAAAATTGGCTTTTACATGCATAAAATTTCAAGGGACCTAAGAAAATTCGCGTTTTAAGCGGTTTCGCGTATTAAGCGGTGCACGTATTAACGGGGTTCGGCTTTAATTGGAATTTGAAGTTTTGTATAAAACTTTTTGTTAAAAATGCTTTTTATAAAACTAATAAAAAAGTATCATGTATTCATTATTAAATACCGATAAGCAATTAATCCATATTTAAAATTTATTTATGTTGGCTACTTACAAACTCTGAAATGAATTTTAAATAAGGAAAATCTGTTGAATTTTATTAACAACTATACTACTACTAAGAAAAACTCGAAAATGATTGTATCATTTTGCAACATGCAACAGTAAAATATATAATTTTAAGTAACCTTATATAGTTGTCTGAGAGCTCAAAAACTATATCCGAGTAAATGTTGCCTTTGGGTATCGTTTTCTAAACGTGTCAGTATAAAAATATCCCTTGCGAATTTAATAATAGTCGTAATAAAAACACAAAAAAGAGAAATCATTTTTTAGATGTAAAATTTACAGAACAACATCTTGTTTGAAAAAGCAGATGTAAAAATTAACTAAAATTCTGCTTCATATTTCTCCTATTATTTTTACACTCTTTTACTTAATTATCTTTTGTATGTAAATTTACAAATATTTAAATGGAATTTTGTCTCGCTTCCTAAAATGCTAGAATTAAAAATAATAATAATAATAATATGTACACATATGTGTTACCAATGACAGTATATCATTTAATTTTTTGTAAACAAATTTGTTATTTTTAAGGCTCTCTCAAGAGATAAATAGATAAACTGTTTTTAGGGTTACAACTGTTTACGAGTTTCACCAGCAAAGGAAGTTAATTGTGAACCAAACCAATCTCGTCAAAATATGCCATCTGGCTAGGAAACTTCTTCAAGAAAACATTTTAAACACTAAAAAGTATAAACTATAAAAATATGCATAAAGAGGTAAAAATTAAAAAGATAATACACTTTTATCTTTTATTTTTTTAATTGTAATTAAATTATGATTATAAGTTGAGAACAGTTTACAAATTCTAAATATATAAATTGAATATTGTTTTGCTTGTTGTTGCTGTCACACCTTAAATAGAAATAGAGAGAAAAAAATGTATATTTTAAAATAAATTCACTATTTCACAAATCAAAGTAGGCTCACATCAAATCAACGTATTTTACGAAACTTTTTAAAACTATATGAACTGTAATCTTGAAATTGGCATACTTTGTAAGCTAAACATTAAATACTTATTGCAGGGAAGTATGTTGAGTTACAGTGCGGAGCGCAAATAAATATTTCTTAAGAATGGTTCGCTTTTGATTCGAAGATGTAACATTTTTGTCATAAAAAATTGGATAAAAAATGGAGCGTTGCGTCTCCCAAAATTTAAAATATCTGCAAAATAATGTAAATAGTTTTCATTTGAAATTAATATTTTCATGTCGATGTCGACATTCAATTTAGATCCGACGTGATTTCTTATTTTTTGCCGTAATGATTGCGATTGTTTTAACTAATAAAAGGAGGTTTTTCTGTTTTAATTTTTAGTTTTTTTTTCTAGGGATATTACAAATTAGTAATTTTAATAATTTAGTAATTGTGTTGCATAATGTCATATTCACTTTGCCCATACTTGAAAAATATATAAACCGAAGACACACACACACAAAAAAGGCAAACGTCATTCGCCTATAATTTTTCTATCTGTGCTCATAAAAATGATACACAATATACTTAAAATATATAGGTAATATATTATATTACTGTCGATAAAAGTTAGTAATATTTCACATACAATATAAATTAATAAATTCTTTAAGAATCTGTCATAATTAAAAATAAATATCTAAATGTCTGAGTGATTATTATATAGTTCACCAATCCTATAATATCAGCTTCATTAATTTAAAATTACTGTGGCTAAAAGTTCCGATTACTTCCTATAGAATTTACAATTCTAAATTATGTGTGAATCTGTGCTTAATATAATATGTATTGTTAATATCTATAATTTAATATATCGAGATTAGAATTTTAATCTAAAAAGGAAAAAAAATGATATTGTATATTTATCCGAATACGGAAAATCCAAGACTACTCTTGTGTCATCCGTGATCGGGATATTATTCATTTCACTTACCAGTGAGGTAAGTTGCTATGATAACATTTCCTTCTGGCGAGGAAGTGGGTTGGTAATTTAGCTATATGTACCAATATGTGATGCATATAAAATATCGGAACGAAATAAGTTACCAAAATGTGATGCTGTTTCACGAACTAGTCTGATGATCCCGCAAATGAGCAAAAGATACCAAGCATCCATGGAAAGATTTACAAGGACACGTTGAGAAATGAGTAATATTTATTAAAGTAATCATCAGCTAAAAAAATCAAACAGAATTTACTACTGGTAATTAGTAAACATAAAGAATCTATTAATACGCAATTAAATTACAATAAAATTTATAAATCACATATTAAAATAAATATATGGCGTGAAACATGGAAGGGAAGGGAATATAAGGACACAATGAATTATATCTCGAAATAAATTTATATTCTACAAAATCGTTTTTTTTTTCAATGAATCTTATTTATCGTGCACATTGACTCAAAAAGTCCAGTTGAAGTTTGTTTATAAATGTTTTCCCACGCTAATTCAATGGACGGTCTCAAATCGTCTGTATATGCATATTGTGTGCTATGCTTATAACCTTCCCTAGCTAAAATGCACCACAGATTCTCCATGGGGTTTAAATTTGTGCTTTTTATCTACCAATGCAAAAGTTGGACAGACTTGGTCTCGAACCATGAACGTAATGCATGAGACATACGACAACTTCCATTGTCTTTTTGAAACAAATAATCACCATCTGTGATAATTGATGCTTCAGGCAATAATGTTTCAAATAGAATATCCATATAGGATTCTAAATTCATGCGACATTGAATGGACACGATCGTTGATGTTCCACTCGCTGCAAAACCTACTCACACCATCACAGAACCTCCTAGGAATTGACGTTTCGGAAAAACAGGTTTATATTTTTTCAAATCATACATGTAATGGGGAAAATCATCTGGTCCGTCCAAATAAACTTTCCCCCCCGAAAATACCACATCTTTCCAGTGAGATTAAAAAGAAACTTGTTTCATAGCAAATTCTAACATAAGCTTCTTATGTAGCTTTGCAAGTGGTGGAGGTGACTTTAGCATATCTAACACTGGGATTCTTTTTAAGTACGATACGCACTGTTAGATTCATTTCTGTTTTAATTATAGTAGAACTCTGTTTTTTAAGCAATCTCAACGCGCATTTCAACGCTTCTGGTGCACAGTCAGAGAAACAGGCCCAACTGTATGATTCTTTTCGCCATAATCTTTTGGTTTATAAAAAAATATAAATTACAGTTTTAGATCTGTTTATATTCCTTGCAATTTCACGTCCACTCATTCCACATTTTCTGTAAGCAAAAATTTTTCGATTGTCAAATTCAGATATTTGAGTGCTCTTTGGCCTGATACAGAACGATAGTAGCTGAAAAATCTTACTGCGCAACTCTTTTGGCAACTTTAAACAATTCTATGATATTACCAAATATGCCAAATTTTGTGTGTGATTTCAAAAGTAATACATGCCGTTATAATTTTTTCCAAGTAGGAAGCTATTAAACCTTTTAATTCTATGCATTTTTTATGATTTTACAAATTTTCAACTTAAAATATCTTTGGAAATGTTCCGTTTCAAGCTTTTTTGTAAATTTTTCTACGTTACAAAGTATTTTGTAATTTTATGTTACGTTTAATAACACATATTTAATGCCAATTCGTTAATTGTAACAATTCGCTGCACTAGAGGAGAATTCGTATTAGAGCTAAAGAAATGTTATTATTTCTTATAGACGTTTAAAATAAAGATTATTTTTATTATTATGGAGTTTACGTCTGTCAAGAAAACATTTCTTTTTAATAAAAGAAAAAAATTAATTTTCTAGTATTGCAAAATATTACATTTATTAAACTACGCACATATTACACAAATATTTTTTATGGATTAAACTTGATATTAATTATATTGTCATTAATTCATAGTTAACAATATGTTTCGTTATATAAAATAGCAGGGAAAATAATATTGTATAGTGTAATGAGATTTTCTAAAGACGAGAAACTTGCTTTCAATAAGATTCTTTACGAATCTTTTCCCGAGAGTGTTTACTGATAATAATTAAGCTATCGAGATCTTCGTATGTAAAAAATATCTAATACCTTAGTAGTTTTCCTTAGAGAAATATTTGATTATTTGTTTGCCCTTTATTTATAATGAAAACTATTTATTTTAATGATTTAATTTTAACAGTTTTTTTTTTTCAAAATGATTAGAATTGGGATAAAATAGTTAATAGCAAAATAAAACAAACATTGAATAACAGAGAATAGTTTAATATTGCGAAATCCCCTTCCACCTACATCCCCTTCCTATATAAAAAATATAATATTGAACTAATAAATATTTCTAAATTAATATCTTATAGAATATTCTTAGATTAATGATATTGCTTCTTAATATTTATTTTCCGCATCCTAAAATTATAATACATCCGATAAAAGGGCAGTAAAGTTTGTACTATATAATTTAATGATTTTCTAAAATCAAGGAATTTTACTGAAAAAAATTAAGTCATCTCAATTGTCTTTTTCGAAACCTTAGAAGTTATCACCTTACCTTAGTTACCTATACCATAGTTATTATTAAGATCTCAGTGAAAGATTGTGTTATCTGATTACTTTTGCTGATAATGAAAACTAATTATATTACTGTTATTTTTTTAACAAACTTTGAATAATAATTACAATTGTTTACTGCTAGTTAATAATTGTAAATATAAAATGCGTATTTGTTATTATCTGAACGTTACACATTTTTTTCTACCATGACAAGAACCGCAAACTGTGTATATCTAAATTTTGATAGGAGTACAGATATATTATGGTGGTTCCGAGAAGAACTATTATATATTATTTTATTTATAAATATTTTTATTCATTTATTTCTTAAAATGTATGTATAGAAAATGATAATCATAGAACAAATATAAATTTGTCTTCGGAAATTACATAAAATATTTATTTAAAAAACAAATTATTTCTAATAAAAAGAAGAGTTATATGAGATCTCTTTATTACTTTAATCATATTCGAAATAATTTTATTCAAAACAAGAAATTTTGAAGACAATTAAAAGCATGTACAGCTGAAAAAGTCATTCCGGCCAGTTCCCGCAGGAAGAGATAGCTTTCATTTTGCATATTTTTATAAAGCCAGCTTATATTATTCAAACACACAAAGCTCAATTTAGTGGAAACCGATTATAGGAGATTCAATACTAATTTTTATTAATACTAAATCATTATGAATGAGATTTTCGCGAAATTTGCCAGCTTTATCCAAGCTGCTTTTATTTAAAGTAACTTATATTTGGATGCCAAATTCGACGATATCTCGGAGTGGATAACATGGTGGATGGAGCATTGAACTTGGTCGAGACCTTAGTAATTGGTGTGCACATGCTCACTCACATCGGAATCGGTTGATATATACGAGTGCTGTCGCAGGCAAAAAATCAGATTTTTGAAAATGTCACCTACATTAGAAATTCAAACTGCTATATCTGAGCCATTTTTTAAGATAAAGACAAAACAAAAAAATGCTCTGGAATCCTTATATCAAAGCCAAATACTTAAAAAAGAAACCTTTTTCAATTTCTAATTTTTTTTTGCACCTTACTTTAAATATATATATTTTTTTACTGGCCGCCATTTTGAAACAAGATGCTGATAAAGCTGGCCAGCGAACTTAGACAAGACATTGCTATATACTATCCACATGCCTTCTTACATCGAAATAGGTTAATAAATACACGTGTTATCGCGTGACAAATATCAGATCGTTTCAAAATGTCAGCCATACTAGAAATTCAAAGTGCTATAATTCTTCCACATTTTAAGATATAGAAAAAACAAAAACTGCTCCGGAATCTTTGTATCAAGGTCAAACACATAAAAAAAAGCTTTTTCATTTTCCATTTTTTTGATACCTCATTTTATATTTTAATTTATTTTTTTTTAATGGCAGCCCTTTTGAAACAAGATGGCGATGAAGCTGTCCAACGAACTAGGTCTAGACATTTTATGTACTATGTACACACCAAATTACATCCAAATCGGTTCTTAAATACACCTGTCATTGCGTGACAAAAATCAGGTCGTTTCAAAATGTCAGCCACAATAGAAATTCAAAATTTTATAACTCAGCCATTTTTTTAGATATAGGCGAAACAAAAACTGTTCCGGAATCTATGTATTAAGGTCAAACACATACAAAAAATATTTTTCATTTTCCAATTTCTTGGTTCCTCATTTTTAATTTTATTATTTTTTAATTTTTTAAATGGCAGCCCTTTTGAAACAAGATGGCGAATGAAGCTGGCCAACGAACTCCGTCTAGACATTGGCATGTACTATGTACACACCAAGGTACATCCAAATCGGTTCATAAATACGTCTGTTATCGCGTGACAAAAATCAGGTCATTTCAAAATGTCAGCCACGCTAGAAATTCAAAGAGCTATAACTTAGTCATTTTTTAAGATATAAACGAAACAAAAACTGCTCCGGAATCTTTGTATCAAGGTCAAATACATAAGAAAAAAATATTTTTTAGTTATCAAATTTTGGTACCACATTTCAAATTAAAAAAAAAAAAAAATTAAATGGCCGCCATTTTGAAACAAGATGGCGGATGAAGCTGGCAAAACGAACTCGGATGCGACATTGGTATGAACTATGTATACACGAAGTTTCATCCAAATCGGTTCATAAATAAGAGAATTACAGTGTGACAAATTCAGATATACATATATATATATATATATAATAATTTGAACGGAGGGTGGTTTCGGGGTGTGGGGGTCATGATCGATGAAAATATACCAACATTTTTTTAAATCGCTTTCCTCCGAATGGCTGCAATAGGTAGCTTTTTGTAATAAAATCTACCTAAAATTATAAAGCATCAGGACATCACGTGTCTTAGGTAAGTACATAAAAATGTTTGATATGACAACTATTCAAACAAAACTTTCTGAGGTATAGGTTATTAAAAACTGAAAGAAGGTGCGGCAGCCACAGATAATACAGAATAAAAAGTAGTATTCCTTTTAATATAATTTAGGAATTTACATGCAATTTACGTCATTGTATCGTAAACATCTCTGAGTGCTTTTTAAGCAGAAAAAGTTCAATTTTTTTAGAGTTTTCTTTCAATTCAAAATATATAAACATTAAATGTCTTAAGAGTATATTAGACTAGTATTTAAAACACCATGAATGTGGGATGAAGTGAAACAATTTAAACATATATGTACATGAAATATATATATATACACGTTATCCTGTTTGGATAAAGTTAAAAACGATCACCTTATTACATTTTCGCTTCGCCATAAAATTCTAAAATTACGTTTTATTGCAGGAAAACAAAAAATTTTGAAATTACCAAAATTGAATGACGTTTAATTGTGTGTTGTTTATGACGGCCAATTATCATAGGCCCAAAGAGGTGTGTGAAATATTGTCTCTGTATATGTCTTTTTAAGGGAACCTAACCCGTATTTACTCAAGGGAATCTGAGGTTCGAAGAAAACCACAGAAAAACCCACGGTTCGAAACTACCACCTCCCGTCTACCAGTTTTGAGAGCAGAACCTTTCGGCCACTGCTGGGGCCGTTTGATTGTGAATTAAAAAGCATGTAATGAAGTTAGAAAATTATTATTTTTGCGTTTATTTAATGTTGTTTCAATGAAATGAAAAGGTTTTGTTAAATTGTAAAAGCATTAATTTTTTTTGTTACTAAATAATGTTCCAGCAGATTGTACAGATAAATAATGTTGCGTGCAAAACTAGTTTTGTCACGATTTTTATGTGAAGGTTCGATTTTTTTTAGACATTATATTTATATACTTATTAGGTTGTTTCTCGATTACTCTTAAAAAACTAATATATATATATTTTCCAATTAGATCATAATATATGAACAATTTGTATAGGTTTGTAGTTTTTTAATATACATTATTAAATGTTTAAGCAACCTTTTTCCCCCAGATATAATCGAGAGACAAAGTAATAAGAAGTAGAAACAAGTTGGACGTGCCAATCCCAAAACTGTCTTCTATCTCATGTATATTAATATTTCAAAATATTGTTACAAATACCAATAATTCATTTTTCTAGTTTTATTAGTATTTTTATTAGAATTATGCATAACTCATACACTTTTCGATGGTACAATATGGAAAATTGCACAAAAATCGCTATTACAGCGCTCCCTTCCGGTGGAATTTTTCTAAATTCAGGGAAGACCTTCTTGCTATGGCTAAAAACCTATACAAAAAATTTGGTTCAATTATATACATAACTTCATACACTTTTCGATCGTACAATATTCAATATGCACAAATATCGCACAAAAATAGTTATTACAGCGCCCCCTACCGGCAGAATTTTTCCAAATTCAGGGAAGACCTTCTTGCTATGGACAAAATCATACACAAAAAATTTGGTTCAATTCTATCCATAACTTCATATACTCTTCGATGGTACAATATTCAAAATGCATAAAAATCGCACAAAACTCGCTGTTACAGCGCCCTTTACCGGCAAAAAATTTTCCAAATTCAGGGAGGAACTTTTTGCTATGACCAAAAATATACACAAAAAAATTGGTTCAATTCTATGCATTACTTCATACACTTTTCGATGGTACAATATTCAAAATGCACAAAAATCGCTATTGCAGCGCCCCCTACCGCCGGAATTGTTTCCAAATTTATGGAGGACCTGCTTGCCATAGCCAAAAACTAAAAAAAAAATGGTTCAATTCTATGCATAACATCATACAATTTTTGATAGTACAATGGCGACATAAGGACACACGGACATATGGACAGACGGACACACGGACATACGGACACACGGGCAGACAGACATTTTCTATAACAAAGTTTTTCAGGTTCTCTGACCCCTAAAACGTGTAATCAGAAGTCGAAAAATTTTTCGATTACAATACTTTCTTCTATTGAACATAGAACAAAGTAAAAACAAATGACGTCTCAAAAATATAGAATCGAGAATGTAAAAACGTTGTAAAACTAGTCTTGCAAGATTAATTTTGTCTAAGAACCTATTATACCTTTTTTAAACATATGTATTATACATATATTTAACATATATATAATCCATAACTTTAAGTTATTTACCTTATTATCAGGTTTTACTTTATTTTCCATGTGCAGCAATACTTTATTTTGTATACATCCTTCAGATATTTAAAAGCATTTTCAATTTGTTAATGTTTTCTTTATTTATATTAAAAAAGGCCACATCATTTTAAATTGTTTTTAAAAAATATATATTATTTTACAGTTCTATATATATATAAAAAAAATTACATTTAACTTCACTTAGTATTCCTTTTTACTATCCATTTATATACCCTGCATTTCGTCCGTTCACAAATATTTCTTAAATTTATAGTTCAATTCATTCCAAATTGTGGATATAGTTTTAAGTCTATAAAATCTCTTCAATTTTCTATAATAAAAATTTTCAATTCTTCTAGTATCTTTTTATAAAAGTGCATTCCTTTATAAGTTATTTTTCACACATTATCTATTTTCTATTCTTGTCTATTTAAAAGTTTCAATTTCATTTAATCCTTAAAAACATAAAAAGTTCTAAAATTCATATATAACTTACTATATTATTTTCCAACATTCATAGTTTTATCGTCTTATCCTAATGTTTTTATAGTTAACTAAATTCATCATAAGTTCAGATGTATACTATTATGCTTGCTGCATTATATAAAGAGAAATAACGTTTTCACCATTCACTAGGGCGTCTTCAGTTCCAACTAAAGATTCGAAGTTTTTCCGGCCTGAGATCATTTCCATTTTCCCTTTCTTTTCCCCTTTATTTTCAAACTTTCCCTTTCATGTAAATTTTTTTTTGCATCTGTTATCTAGCGTAGCATGTGTCATATCGTTACATAAGTTCTCATCCTCTAAATCGATTTCTATTGCCTCTCGTAGTAATGCGCTCTGGAAATTGTTATAATTAGCTAACTTTTCTCCTGTTATTGTGTTTAAGTGCAAGGGGGGTTACATGAAAGGGAAATTTTGAAAATAAGGGGGAAAAGAAGGGGAAAATGGAAATGATCTCAGGCCAGAAAAACTTCGAATCTTTAGTTGAAACTGAAGACGTTCTAGTGAAGGGTGAAAATGTTATTTCTCTTTATATAATGCAGCAAGCATAATAGTATACATCTGAACTTATGATGAATTTAGTTAACCAGAAAAACATTAGGATAAGACGAAAGAACTATGAATGTTGGAAAATAATATAGTAAGTTATATATGAATTTTAGAACTTTTTATGTTTTTAAGGATTAAATGAAAGTGAAACTTTTAAATAGACAAGAATGAAAAATAGGATAATGTGTGAAAAATAACTTATAAAGGAATGAACTTTTATAAAAATATACTAGAAGAATTGAAAATTTTTATTATAGAAAATTGAAGAGATTTTATAGACTTAAAACTATATCCACAATTTGGAATGAATTGAACTATAAATTTAAGAAATATTTGTGAACGGACGAAATGCATGGTATATAAATGGATAGTAAAAAGGAATACTAAGTGAAGTTAAATGTAATGCTTTTTTATATATATAGAGAGAGAACTGTAAAATAATATATATATTTTAAAAACAATTTAAAATGATGTGGCCTTTTTTAATATAAATAAAGAAAACATTAACAAAATGAAAATGCTTTTAAATATATGAAGGATGTATACAAAATAAAGTATTGCTGCACATGGGAAATAAAGTAAAACCTGATAATAAGGTAAATAACTTAAAGTTATGGATTATATGTAAAATACAGGTTTTAGATAAACAGATTTATCTGTGAATAAATTATTAATGCATTTAACATATATATGATTTTTTTTTATTTCTATAACACATAAATGAAAAAATCTAAAAAAATGTATACTGTTCCATAATTATTAAATATTTACTAATAAACGATCAAACCTAAGTCAACTATCAAAGTTTCTGTTCTCATTGATATTTTTAGATTATTGGAAATTCTGATTGCTATACATATTTTCACAAGCTTCATTTGATATTTATTACACCTAGGTGCCTTTTGAACAACAAATAAGCTTTTGCGACCAAATTTGTAGCTATTTATAGCAAATCTTTAATATTTTATATATACTTTTTTTTAAAAGCTTTTCTTTTTATTTTGTTTAATGTAGTATATCTCATCATACTCTGCGCGTTCTTTGATTCACCATTATATTTAAGTGACAGTCAGTGAAATGAAAGATCCTTAATATATAGTTCTGTTTTATATAAATTAAGATCATAGAAAAATCCTTGAGGTAATAAACCGATATGAATTATCGCAATGTCAAAAATGCCAAAAAAGTACAGAAGAGCAGTAGGAACATCACATGCGGCAATCAAACGACAAAATTTATATATATCGTTGGGCAGAGTGGGATGATTATTGGTCACTTTGCATAAATATCTATACAATTCAGTAAATAAATTGAAGCGAAACAAATTTTTTATACTCACAGAGAGCGAGTCTGAGCCAAACAATCCTAAGTAATTTTATTGTTTAAAAATAATATATATATATATACATATATATAAAATGTTTGTCTAAGAATCACCCGTTAATGGCCTGATTATTGGTCAGTGGTGGGGTGAATATTGGTCATTATTTGTGATTAAATACAAACATTTTAAACACTCAAAAATTTAATAAATGATTGAATAAAACAATCGTGGAATAAATTTGAAACTTATATTCCTTGTTCCTCCTATATAAACAGAATTATGAATATGCTTGAAAAATAAAGAACATTACTAAAATGGTTGGCACTTCAAATATATTTCACAAAATAATACATTTATTTCCAAAAGTCATTTTTGTACTTAAGGTATGAAGTTGCATTTCATCTTCCTCAAGGACATGATGATACCACATCACAGAAATTACCACGAGTCAAGTATTCTGGTTGTCTTCCAAACAATTTCACTTATTTTATATGTTGTTCCAGGTATCGCATTGGTGCTTTTCCATGTTGATTACATTCTTTTACATGAGTAGCATATAAAAGAATTTAGTTGGATTAAAAGAAGGTTAATATGTTTAAAAAATTTAGTTATAAGGTTTAGTTTTAGAAAATAAAAAATAATTTCGTTTGAAGTTTAGAAGTGGATTTGCATTTCTGTTTGTTGAAACACAAGCCATAACAATCATGCATTCTCTCCCGCTGTCTGCTGTTGTACTTGAGGCTCTTTCTCCTTTTTCTTCAACAATATTGATTCTCGATGGATTAGTAAATAATGAAAATTCATCCAGATTAAAAATATGATCAGGCTTATGAATTCAATCATGTTGATGATGTACATCTTCTAATAAATCAAAAAACTCTTAAATTATATGGATCTTCTGTTGCTAACACCTCAGCTTTTTCGAATGTAGCATTTTCCTTCGATGATAGGTGATGGCGATCCATAGATAACCTAATTCAATCCTCTCCTGGTGACTTATGTTTAAATCTCCAATACTTTCTAAGATGAGCATATAAAAGAATTTAGTTGGATTAAAAGAAGGTTAATATGTTTAAAAAATTTAGTTATAAGGTTTAGTTTTAGAAAATTAAAAATAATTTCGTTTGAAGTTTAGAATTGAATTTGCATTTATGTTTGCTGAAACACAAGCCATAACAGTCATGCATTCTCTCCCGTTGTCTGCTGTTGTACTTGAGGCTCTTTCTCCTTTTTCTTCAACAATATTGATTCTCGATGGATTAGTAAATAATGAAAATTCATCCAGATTAAAAATATGATCAGGCTTATGAATTCAATCATGTTGATGATCTACATTTTCTAATAAATCAAAAAAACTCTTAAATTATATATGGATCTTCATTTGCTAATACCTCAGCTTTTTCGAATGTATCCTTTTTCTTCGATGATAGGTGATGGCGATCCATAGATAACCTAATTCAATCCTCTCCTGGTGACTTATGTTTAAATCTCCAATACTTCTAAGATGAGCATATAAAAGAATTTAGTTGGATTAAAAGAAGGTTAATATGTTTAAAAAATTTAGTTATAAGGTTTAGTTTTAGAAAATTAAAAATAATTTCGTTTGAAGTTTAGAATTGGATTTGCATTTCTGTTTGTTGAAACACAAGCCATAACAGTCATGCATTCTCTCCCGTTGTCTGCTGTTGTACTTGAGGCTCTTTCTCCTTTTTCTTCAACAATATTGATTCTCGATGGATTAGTAAATAATGAAAACTCATCCAGATTAAAAATATTATTACGCTTATGAATTAAATCATGTTGATGATGTACATCTTCTAACAAATCAAAAAACTCTTAAATTATATATGGACCTTCTGTTGCTAATACCTCAGCTTTTTAGAATGTAGCCTTTTTCTTCGATGATAGGTGATGACGATCCATAGATAACCTAATTCAATCCTCTCCTGGTGACTTATGTTTAATTCTTCAATGCTTTCTAAGATAAGATCTAATCCCACTGGATTCACTGGAATCTGTTCAATTCTATAAACTACTTGGGTTTTTCATGGACGCATGCCGAAAGCCAGTTCCCTAATCAATTTTATGCATGCTACTGATTAATTTACTGATTACGTTAACAGGATCTATAGGTTTATGAATTAAAATATGTTATTTTTCCTTGTTCTATAAATAGAGTTCTAAAGTGGAAAATGAAACCCCTACATGGCATGAAGCTGCCAGAATACTTGACTAATTTCCATATATGTGTATTGTGTAGGAATGCTTCTTGTAACTTTCGAAAATGTGTTACAAATTTTGTTTTTGTTACATATAGCCTTAGCTTTATGTTATCGTATTTTTGCCTAAAAATCAAAATAAACATAAATTTAGAGCTTGTTTCAAAAGCATTGATGTAAAGATCATGGTCAGTTGTAGCTAAGTGCTTATTTGGAGATGTGTTTTTTAATATGATTTCAATATGTAAACAGAAATAAACTGTAACAAGTGTTCATTATTTTAATATACAAGCTAAGGTTTCGAACTCACCCCAATATCTTTCAAGAAATGGATAAACAAAGGTTTAGATATGTCAAATGTATGAAATTTGTGTTATAAGTTGCTGAAAAAATCAAAACAACGTGTTTCATTCTTAAAGTGTTGCCATATAAATCTAAAGAAACTTTTTCATGAAGTTGCTGCTAACAAAACTCTCAAATATGAAGCAATTATGCGCTATTTGTGAGTTTATAAGTAAATGTTAAGATAAATTTGCATGGCCAAGTATCACCCCATGCTGACCAATATTCATCCCATGTTGACCAAAAATCACCCCATGTATACTGTGTTATGTTTAACACTCTATTTCTAAAATTAATATAATCGTACACTGTGAATGTACATACAGGCATATTCTTTGCAAATTTCTTTTTTCTAGATAACCCTTTTAGATCATCATATAGCTAAATTTCGTCTTACATTTAACATTTTACCACATTAAAAAAAGCATGATTTTGAAATCTCTTATTTTTTACTCAAGTTATACACATATTTGTAGTTAAAAATTTACCCCTAATCAAATTCTGCTTTGATCATAAAATTGTTTGTGTTACTGAATAATCATAAATGCGTCTATCATTCAATATATATAAATTCTTTTGATTCTCTTATTAGTATTAATGAAAATTTAATTATTTAATAATCACCCCATATTACGAGTGACCAAGAATCATCTCGCTCTGCCCTATTATAAAAATTTCACCTGGTTACTTGGCAGGTCTACTTCACAGATGGTATACTATGTTTGAAATTGCGCACAATAGTAATTCATGGCAAAAAGAAAATGCAAGAATATCTTGTTTAACGGTGCTTTCCATTTTGGACTTACTTTGCGGTTTCCGCCTTTGATTTAAAACATCACTAGGCACTAAAATCCATTGTTCCGGTGCACAATATGAACATGGAAAGGCAAAGTAAAGGTATTTTAATGTGTCACCTGAGTACTCTTGCAGCATGAATTGTTTATGTTTGTTTTTGTACAGTGTCAATGTTTATGGTTCTACCGTTTCAAACCCATTTATGTTTTTTAATGCGTCCTTTTTTGAGTTAGCTGTTGGTATTTTATATATTTGAATGTTTGTCACTGTAGCGTTTTCAGTTAATCTCAATTCCTCTTATTTGCCACATTGTCGGGTGTGTGCATCTCCGGGTGGTCTCGAATGAACTTTATATATGTTCATGAGGATGACCGAGTACTAGAGCTTTGCTTTAATTTTCATTATATAAGCCATATTTTTAATTTTCCAGTTAAGGTTTATTGATGGTAATATATATTTCAAAAGACAAAACAATAGACTTTTTTTTCACAAAACTGAAAGACATAACCTATTATTTACTACTACGTATTACATTTGATAATTTAAACTAAAAACAAAAAAAAATAATTTGTTTGTTCTCTTATTTATTTTTTGATAAACACATATGACATAAGCAAATATATTCATTTGATGACTGCGACTTCTTTTGATGAAACTCTTATATTTATTCCTAATATGCACCAGAAAGAGAAAAAGCATCAGATGGCGACTTTGACACATTATCATAAGACATTCATTTGTAAATGTGAAATATTATAATAGAAACAAAATGGGAAATGTGAATTCCAGAAAACTCTTTGTTTTATGTTTTAACGTAATTGAATATTTTGTAAATTCTAAGTCAGCTACACAAATGGAAATTAAATAACTGATTTCAAAAATACTATTTAATATTTTATAACATTTAATATATATTTTGTATCAGCCATGAGAATTGTTTATTTTCTATCTTATTTTTTACCTTCTATTTAACAACAAAAATATGACACATATTTAGTTTGAGGTAGCATTTATGAATTTCGAATAAAATAATAATTTTATTTTTTTAACCATAAATAGTATCCTTAATTATGTTTTGGTAGATAATTGTTCGAATACAGGATTCTGAAATGATGCCGGAAAAAAAATTTAAATACGTTAATGTATTCACTTTCATTTACTTGTTAAGGATGAAATAGTGACCAGTTTTAAGTACATTTGAGGTTATGTTGTGCATTTATAACAGATAGGATTACTTGAAAGTAGAAAATAAGAAAAGTATTATGATATAAAAATGAAAAATAACGCATATTTTCAACTCCATAAAATATATAGTTTAGTCATTAAAAATTTATAATAACACAAGATTTATTTCTATGATAGGTATTTAAAATAATATTTATAAAAATTAGATTTTACAAAATCAACAGTTAATAGACATTATGATAAATGAAATAGTGTAGTTTGCAGTAGATAACAGTTTTCATGAAAATGAACTTCATGACAATTCTTTAAACTAAAAATCATATTTAAACCGAAAATAAACTATAAAACTTATAGGAACAAAAAAAGAGAGCACTGACAATAATCACATAATCACCTGCATTTCAATCTCCAATTTTTCACAGAAAGAACAAAAACAGCTGTAAGACAAGAAAATAGTTTTTTTTTTAAAATTTATATTAAAAATAAGGCTACAGGGGTCGTTTTCAAATTGAAATAAGACCAAAAAATTACATTCTCAGCATAAACACCTAATCCTCACCTACACCTAAGAACCGCTAAACACGAAGATTTAGAGACAGTTTTGCTTATTTGATTGAAACAAGCTAGATCTCAAAATGCTAAAAAAGACACTTCAAAAAAAGATACCATATGATTTTTTCACCAGGAAAAACGATTTTTTTAATTTGATTTTAATCCTAATGGATGCAACCAACTAGTAGTTAACAGTTTTTAATTTATATTAAAAATAAGGCTATAGGGGTCGTTTTTAAATTGAAATAAGACAAAAAAATTACATTCTCAGCATAAACACCTAATCTGGATATGTATTTAATATTTTAGTATACAGTGAAATACGTTTAACACGAAAACGCTTAACATGAAAAATCGGTTATCACGAAATGATATAGTGGACCGGACAGTTTGTTTCTTTTAACATGAAACAAAAATTGCCTAATCCGAAATAAATTCGCTTTTGATCTAGTTAGTTTGAGTTGAAATTGGTGAATTTTGTGTTAAAACCACTGAATTTTGGGTGAAAATCAGCGAATTTCTTGTTGTTCGTATATTATCTTATGTTTTATGAGCACAATGGCTGAGAAATTGGTGCGAAAACTAATGAAAATGAAGCTGCTTAATTCAGTTGATGAAAAAGAAGGACGAAAACAGAAATCTGCAAAAAGTTTTGCATTGCGAATTCTACTTTATTAACGATAATAAAAAAACAGGGATCCCAATTTGTTAATGTTTGAGCGCAGTATGTTTAAGCCAGAGACAAAACGTATGAGAACCGCTAAACACGAAGATTTAGAGACAGTTTTGCTTATTTGACTGAAACAAGCTAGATCTCAGAATGCTAAAAAAGACACTTCAAAAAAAGATACCATATGATTTTTCCCCCGGAAAAACGATTTTTTAAATTTGATTTTAATCCTAATGGATGCAACCAACTAGTAGTTAACAGGAAATCGAAATAAAATTTGACGACGTCGAAAATATTTGTGAGTTTTGTTCTTTTTTTACAAATCTTTTAACTCGAAATTCTTTTACCCCGATAAAACTTTCGGTCCCTCAATTTCGTATTAACCGTATTTCACTGTATTTTACTTTAGGACACCTAGCGGGAAGTCATATAGCCAAGTAGTTTAATTATTATGCAGGTTTACAATTTGGAACCTTTAATGTGAAATTTGTGTGTAATCTTTGCAAAAAGATTGCAATGAGGGTAATTTTTAAGCATAATTTAGGAACTTCTTGCAGAAATGATCTGTAATTTTGGATTCGCATATTTTAAACTTCTAGGAAAATACTTTTTTTTATTTGCAACTATATTAATTGTACTATACTCATAGGGGCGTTTATATAGAAAACAGTTACATAAAACGTAATTTAACTTTATTCTCACCATAATATGGACAGTATATAGCTAAATTAAGATTGCTATAAAAACAGTCGAATTACTTGGACTGTTTGCTACAAATGTTTAACAGTGCACTAATTATATGTACTTATGATAAAGCTAGAAATTTAACGTTGATCCAGAAGCATACCTTCTATGGTATTGAAATAATCCAATAATTGTATAATAACAGAATTATTCAACTGGTAGTTTAAAATATAGTGATACACGAATAGTTAAAAACCATCAGTTCATGTTGGTAATACCTACAATGAGAAGTAACGTAATTTGTTTGTGCGGTTTGATAATAATAATATTTTTGTTAGATTTTTAAAAGTCATAAAATGCGGTATTTTAGTTCATTAATTGAATTATGATTTATTATTTTTCAGTGCAAATGTTTAAATAAAACAAAAAAGGTATTGTAATTATCATGTAAAAATTACAAATTAAAATTCGAATAACAAACATTCCTTTATATTAATTTAAATTTATTACTGCGGTTTAAAAAACTAATTCACAAGTTTAAAAATAACTGAAACCCAATTATATGGTTTCCATAAATATGTTCAATTTCTAAATAAGAGAATGTCGATTTTTATTTTTAAATGAATGATATTGCATTACTATTCTCAAGTCTATGATATTCATGAAATTTTTAGATATACTCGTAATTAATCAAAAATTTTAAATATTTTCTTTACTGATAGCAAATATGTTTTTATTAAATATGACGGAGCTTTAAGTAATTATATTTTTTCGACAATAATGTGATTATATTCGTTAAAAGTAAAGCTAAAGTTTACTTTTAAATGTAATTAAAATCTTTAGACAATTAGATTTTCAGCAAAATTTCTTGTTATGCTATCGATTTTCTATTTTAGTGGTTTTCTTTTAAATATATGTACGCATAAAAGTGTTAATTAAAACCCCATTCAATTATACTTTTTAAGACAACTTTCCAAATTTCCGAATATTTATGACTAATGTTTATTGAAAAACATAAATGAGTTTAACACACTCAGTTATTTGGAAAGAAACAAATGAAGATATGTGTTTATTATTTTTAGAATAACCATCATTTCATAAATAATAATAAGAGAAGAAATAATTTAAAACATCTGCTTCTTGAATTATAATTATATCATGCGATAGTAACTGCTTTTGAGAATCTTTCAATTATCATAAATAAGACAAAAATAATTCTTTTGTGCCGAGCATTCCGTGTCCAAAAGATTCAAAGCAAGCCATGGCATAAAGATTAAAATTACAACAATTTATTCAAAATATGTAATAAGGGTAGATGGTAATGGTTTGAGACGTTTTAACTAACGATGATAAAAATAAGCTTAAAACACTAAAATAATAAGGAAAGGAATATTTCGTCCAAAATACTCACTAAACTCAAAAGCTATCTCCAAATAAATTAGCGTTTCTGACATTTTCCCGGAAATGTTGGGTAAAGTCAGTCTTGCTTACTAAAATGTCACTAGAAACATTGCAATTAACACTATAAATTGTCACTTTAAATACTGCAACATTTCTACCAAAAAGAGCACCGTAGATTTCCGAAACTGGTTTATATTTAAAATATCAAACTTTAACACCTTTCCACGCTGACATACCTCTCAGGAACGGATTCTATTCCAAGAACAGTAAAAGTGGAAAACTCGCTTCTAGTTTAGCACTAGCAATGTTCTGCCTTCAAAGACAAGGGGCAGAGAAACTCTATTAATATTTACCTCTATTGGCGAGATGTGAATAACTACTGAATCTAATTCCTAACGTGATGTACATGGCAGCTAAATAATAGTATATACCCAATTGTGATATCCTTGCACAATATAAGCGTGGAAATCAGGTTCGTAGATCCTAAGGCACGTCGTGCAACATTTAAAGAAATAACAGTATAGATCGCTCATTCATGCACAAATGTTCGAACTCAAGACCACACGAAAAAATTATTAAGGTCACCCGACCAAAAATTGCCTTCATTAAGTGTTATCTAAGCACAGTTATAATTTATTCAAAGACTTTCTAAACAAAACCAACAAATTAATTAACGCTTGTGATAGTAATCAGAAATTTCAATTTTAATATATGTTGATTGCTAATCTTCTATTTGTTTAGTTTAGATAATATGCAACTCCATTAAAAATAATTTACAGGTCTTAAATAGATTCTCAGCCATTTATCTATGTTTAAAAATTCAGCTAACTTGTCACTTCAGCACATTTGGACTATTTGTGCACCACGAGGAGGTAGACACTGTATTTCGTAAAATAGTAGTGATAGAAAAATAATTGCCCAATATTAGGGTCTAAGAATATCTCTAAAATCTGAATTTTGTAACACTCAGCCCTGATATTTTCCTGTCTCTTTCTATAAAAAGAAGAGGTAAATTACCACTATTGTCCTATGTCTATATACCTATGCTGCCTGTGTCTTCCCAAACCATCCAAGAAAAGACATCATGATATCGGGAAACATACAATTGGGCCTCAGGAAAATCACGAGAGCTATATTACATCATTTTGCGAGTTCAGATTAATTTTTCTCAATCAAATGAGGCATTGAGAACCAGATTGGACCAATCTCGACAGCTTTGATTTTGAGAAACCTGTTTTCCAAAATGTGTAAAAATTTTTGTCAAACACTTTTAGGCCAGTTTTGCCAGTTACAGCGCGGACCAAGATTCTTCGGGATGCATACTGTGATTAAGGTACAGTGCCAGAGTGGATCAAACCACTTGATCCACTCTCGTAATGGCAAATTTATATCTCAGTTATTTTGTACCTGTTAAGTGTTAAAGTGGTTCTAACACTTTAATTGTTTCTAAATTAATGAAATTAATTATACAGAAAACATATGGCATGACAAAATCCTTTGACTTTTTAAAATAATTTTTCATAAAAAATTTGGGATATTTCACTTTGATTCTCAACGCCTCAAATAAATATAGAAATACATATATGAGAAAATTAATTCTTTTCCCGTGTACCATGCAAAAATATATATTGTTCTCTTCACTTTTCTTTAGAATAAAAATAAAATAAAATGAGGAAACTCACTTTTCTACATATAGGCATAATTTAGGCCATTGTAAAGACTCTCCAAAATATATTGAATTCCTGGAATACTCCTTTGGATGATCTATACATATATCTTCGAATTGTTTACTTTTTTGATAAACTTGTTAATGTAAACTGAGCGTTTTTGTCTGATACTTTTTGGTCATTCGTATTTAATTATTCTGTATATCTTTTTCATGGTACAAGACTTGATTATCATTTCCAAATTGTACACATTTTAAAGGTATATATAAATATTATACAGACATACATATAATAAATACAATAATCCGAACTGGAGTGAAAAATTAGCCAGAGCCAGGAATCGAACCCGAGACCACAGTATACAAGACTGCAGTTCTAACCACTGAGATACTCCGGCCGATAGTTGGGTCTGCAATTTCTCACTAATAAAGCGTGTTGGGGAAGTCACCAGCCATCTGTACGACAGCCTTGGATGACCAGGCAACGATGAATAGATTTTCTACTACATCGATCTACGATAAATATAATAAAACACACATACTACAATATATATTAAAATACACATACACAACGCCTGCATTCAACAGTTAAAAGAATATATAAATATTATTAAAATAAGTAATATATATTGTAGTATGTGTGTTTTATTATATGTTCACATTTTGTTTAAATTTGAGACGTTGTTTCTACATTTACACTTTTATTTTGCAATCTATCTAAATTATTTCATTGCTCCTAAAAAAATATTAATATAATTATATATCACTATGAAGAACAATATTTAGTGAAGTTTATAAATAAGAAAAAAATCATATTTATAAAAAAAATCAAAATTATGTTAAATTCAAAAGTTTTATTAGAATATACTGACCACAATGTATAAAGAATTAGTTTTAGAAGATGTCTTTCTGATACTAAGAAAAGCATATTTTCCTAACATGAATTTTTTTTTAGAAACATATACTAAAAGAGAAGATATCTTTAAAAGCTGCGTTACAGCTTACAGCTTTGTAAAAATTTTACTTGAAAACAAATCTGAGATTTAAAAAATATTAAAAACAAATGTAGAATTTTTTTCACCATTATTAACGCTTAATTTATAAAAACACATCAAAATATTGTTTGATATGAAAATCCAGTTTGAATATAAGGATGAAAAAATAATTGTTCAATAGTTATTTTAAATTATGCTATTTACGAGTGACTTTAAATATTTTTTTCCTAAACAAAATGCATAAGTTTAGAGAATTAAAATATCATGAAAATTGTTTGCTATTTCACTGAAATGATAGTTCTGATGTCTTTGCATGCTATATTGCATGAAAATTAAGCAAACCAATTTAAAAAAATCGAAGCTTTTCGTTATATTACAAAACATATTTTTCACCTTTACACTTAAAGAATCCTATTTCAAATTCTATTTTTCGAAATTTAATTCTTTGTAACAGTATGTAATATTTTATGTCACAAAGAATTTCTTTAAGCACGCATAAAGGAGTTATCTTAAAACTTTAATTTTTTCTAATTAATTGTATCAAAGCATAATTAAAACCCTCAATATTATATAGAAATTCCATCGAATTACTAGGAAAAAGATACTAAATTATAATTTTAAAAATAATACATTTTCAGTGGAAAACGGAAATGTTAAAATCTCTTTTTTAATTAATAATAATTAGCAATTTAGCGAAATAAAGCAGGGATTTTTAAGCTTTTTGAGTGTAGTAAAATGTATTAAACTTTAAATAGGGAAACTCATTAAAAAAGAATTACAGACAACAATGACTCGATTATAATTTGTAATTCTTTAATAGTGGAGGATTAGCAGGAATTTCTTGCAGAAATTATTATTTTTTTTATTATCCATTACCAAAAATATTGCGTGAAATTACAGATTTTTCATAAGAATGAAAAATATTCAAAAGTATTTAGAAAATGTTACCAGACGTCATAATTAATATATCGAATAATTCAACGAAAATATTAGGAAATTGTTTAAAAACGTGCACCATAAAAAATGTATATGTATATATATAAAACATCTAGAAATATGTTTCAGCTGTTAGGTATTAAAATTAGTTTTTAAGAAGCAGTAAGTTACAATCTTACTTCTTCAATTTTCGTTTACTTTGTATTGTTTTCAATTTATATTAACCGATTTGTGCGTTGAGTCCCATTTTTGGGGCGTTTCGAATATTAATGAATTTTTATAATTTTCTTCTTATTTATAACATGAAAATTGTATAAAAAAATTAACTATAAATGTCTTCATCTGTTTCTGAAAGATGAGAGCATAAGATGGACATTTATTTGCTTAAATGAAGGCTTTTTTCGGAGTTTATATATTTTTCAATTTCTCAAGATGGCGAAATGTAAAAAGTAAGGTTATTTTTGATTTTTATACCAACGATCCAAATAAATAAAACGGAATCTTAGCTCGTGGACTGCTTTTAAATACGTATTTTAAAAAATTGTGAAATTATACGTTCAAGCATATTTTTTTATGCATTTTTGTAACATACAAAATATAGGACGCAAGGCACAAATGGGTACATATTTTTATTAGCCATTTAAGGGACAGTTATTTATGTGGAGTTCTTTTCAAGAAGATTAAGAAACAAACTTTTTTAAAGCCTCAAATACGATTATTCTTAGTTTATTATTACTAATACTTATAATGTTATTAGTCTCTGTAATGAAATAAATATAATTTTTTAGTAGTTCACAAAAATACTATTTATAGCATATAATATACAATTTAGAAGATTATTTTATATAAATTTAGACATAACATCAAATTATGCATATTTTATTATTACAAATATTATGTATATTCCCATAATTAGGACGTTTACATTTTATCAAATAAATACGAAAAATGTTTAGCGTATTTTTTTTTTTTTTTCTAGTTCATTTTTTCAACCTTTTAAAAAGATTTTATCAACACATTTGGGAAAAAAATTCAGGCAGTAATGGATTAAGGGGGTAACATACTAAAAAAATAAACCTTTGTTAGTTTTTTTTTCATAATACGAGGTAAAGTCAGTAAATTGGTTACAAACCAATATCAGAGGCTGGAAATTAGTAGTAAATTGTGTCCAAATATGCCAATATGGGGCAGCACTGTCCAACTCTAAAATGTCAATTTCGAATTTATGAGACAACAGTTGAATAAGATGAGCCGGCGCGTTCAAAAGTTGTTGATAAAGAACGAAGAGGTATTCCTGTTGATATTGTGACAGAAGAAACAGTGCGGAAGTTTGAGGAAATGGTTAGAGCTGACAGGGGAACAACAATAGACATCATTAGCAACTGAAACAGGGCGTTCACATGGTTTAACCTACAGTCGAATGATACGGACATTGAATGTGGGGTCTGAGGGTTCAGTCCAAAGACTTTTGACAGTAGGTATTAGAAAACTCATAAAGAGATGGGACTAATTTATCAATGTAAATGACTATTATTTAGAGAAGTATACATGCCTGTTAAGTATGCATCTTTGTTTCCCCTTTTCTTATTGGCTTTTGTGACCTACTTACTGACTTGCTGTCGTATTATTCTACACGATGCACTCCACAAAATGCAAAAAATACGATCTCGATATGTGCTCTGGAAAACCCTAATTCTTTTGTAAATGTACGTTTATTTTTTGCTTCGCCAGAAAAGTAGTATGTATCATCACAGTTTGTACCTTTCCACCTAAACCACAACAGCCATCTTGCTACTTTTTTTTCTATTCCAGTTTGTCTCATTGATCATCATTTGAATTTAGAGAATTTCATACAAACATTTATTTTCCCAAGACCAATACAAAAACAGTACAAATGCTTTTTTCAAACCTCAATAAAATCTAAGTATTTCCATTCATATAATTGATCAAGATTTGAAGCAAAGCTTTTGTCTCTAGATTTTTAAGCATTTAAACATCATATTTATACTGAAGACGTCTTCAGAAGCAATTCGAAACATCGATATTATGCTTTATCATTAATTTTATTTGTAGAAGTTTACATAAAATTCTTGTTTATGTATTTTTAACGTATACATCTTATTTATTAGTGTTTATTCTTTTAAAAGATCCTTATATTCATAATTAAACATACATTTAATAAAGTTATAATTTTTTATTGTGATGAAATGTTTGGTTCTGATAAAAAGCAAGAACACATGAAAACATGTAAAATACCTCATTAGGTTACCCTCTTAACACTAAAAAATAACAGCATAGTAATGAAAAATTTCAACATTAAATCATATGGTCTATACGCAGAATTTATCCATATTAGAAGAAAATTATTGATTTTAGCTATAAAGATAAAATGCTGCTTTTTTAGATTTTTAGATTTATGACCAATAAATATAAAAAAAAAAAAATATATAGACGAAAAAACAATTGAAGTTTAAATAAATGACACTCGTTTAATAGTAAATGTACATAAATTTTGAGGTTTAATATTATACAAAATATTTACAAAATTTTTCTCATTACACGCCTACATGGGGTAAACTGGGCGGTGTAAAAAATTATCATAGACAAAGCATCTCAAAAGTACAGAGTGAACCAAAAGTCTTGCCTCGATCATAATAATTCATTAAAATACAAACCGTTTGTATAATAATGTAACTTCTTATATCATTGGATAGGTCAGTTTTAGCCGGGTTTTTTTTGTGTGCAATAGAACGAAACATTTCCGGGTCAGTGGATTAGAAGGGAGGACCAACACTCCGTTCTCCGCGCTCTGCAGATATTAATCCTATGGACTTTTTCTTTGGGGGCTAATCAGGAACATAGTCTTTGCCACATCAATTGCTGACATCGAAGAACTTACGACTAAAATACAAGCTATTGTGTGTATTGTAATAGAAGACATGTTAAAGAACACTTAATGGAAAATCTAATACCGCTTAGACATTTCCCAAGCTACCAAGGAGGCGCACGTTGCCATTTACTGAATTACGCGGTTTTATAAAAAAAATTCATAACAGTACTTACAATGTATCCAAACAAACATATGTTTAATTATAATTGGTTGAGCACAATAAATATTTATAATCAGGGCAAGATTTTTGTTCACCTTATATCTTGATGCTATTATAAATTCAATGAACAAAATATTGCTTTAAATGTAAAACTTTGTTTCTAATTTTGTAAAACCTACTTAAAGGCATTTTTTGAGGTATTTATTATCTTGTCATTCTTCTATCGAAATTTAATGAGGCAGAATAGCATTAATTTATAATATATAAAAAAATAAGGCACATTCATTTTGCTCTACGGAAGATGCCTTTTTAACATAAATATTTCATGCAATTACATAACAAAGTTTATTTATAATAGCTTTCTGAAATACAAATCTGACATGTCCCATAACACCTCATACAGTTATTAACTGCTTTGAGTCTTACTGTAAATTAACCATTTATCTTCAACACTGAATGGCGAGTGTGAAAGAAAAGAAATGATGAAAACTTTCATAATCGGATGTAATGTTGCTAAAAACAAAGTTTGTCCTTTATCAAAAGGAACATTTATTAAACAAAAAATCTTACATTTAGGTTTAAGAAATTTTTGTTATTTACCTTCGAACCAACTAATGGAAACAATTGCTTAATACATGCATTTATGTAATGTAGGTACTGTTATCTATTTGCAAAACCTTAAAATTAAACAAATATATTACAGCTTAATCTACTTGTTCTATTAGCCCCCTTTCTCCATGAATGTACATAATTTTAACATTTAAAGAAAATAATTTAGAACTTCAAATTTTCATGGTTTATTGTTATATTGACAATTAACTGACTTTTGAGGCATGACCATTCAGTACAATTGCACGAAAGGTTGAAACTTTCGTTCCGAAAATAAAAGACCAGTATGACATTCATTTCTCAATGAATAGCGAATTTCACGAAATCATTAGTTCACGAAAGTAAGCCGGATTTTCAAATATGGCTTTTGTGATACTGTAAAATTCTTGAATCACGAAACGTTGTGCGATTAATACTGAGATTTATCTACATATCAATTACTCTTTTAAATAATGCCCGATTATATTAAAAGAAATCTTAAAGTAAATGACTATGGTTTAGTACACTGGAATTCCAAAGACTTTTATAAACCCTAAATTTTCAAACTTACCCCTTACGACTTAATATTATCGGAGTGATGAAAAACGAATAAATATCTTTAAAAAAATATTATACTATAGTTAACATATAGACTTCTGTAACTGAGGTAAGATTGAATATTTTTCAACAATATTGATAACTGTTTTCAATAAAATCATTTTTTACTAAGAATATGAAAAGTGAATTACCATATTATTCAATGATTTCAAGCGTAATTTCACTGCTGAAAACTAGTTGAAAAAATATGAAAAATGTTGTAAAATCTTTACTACAACATTAATTGTCAATCTGTATGTTAACAAATCTTAATATGTTTCAATTATTTTACTTGCTTTTATAATAAACTACCTCAAAATAAAAGACAGTTTTTTAAAACGTTAAAATCAAACAAATTTATCTAACTCAAAAATTAATAAAATTTAATGAAATACAATTTTTGTGAAAAATTATCATCATATTAAACGTCTTCATCTAGTTTAATATTGTTTTTCAGTTTTAGTTCTAATGATGTATTGCTTGAATAGATTAATTCTGCCAAAATATAAAATAGCATTAAAGGAAATAGTTTTAATTCCAGCGTTTTCTAAAACGTTTTGAATAAAGAATTTCCCGAACTATCATTATGGTAAACCGTTTTAGAAAAATATAAAATACAAAATTAAACCCTCAAAGGAGACCTTCTTAAGCTCATTTTTAAAGTAGTATTTAAAAAAAAAAAGTTATACGGGTAAGGTAATTTTATTTATACAGATATAGAGGGTGGTTATAATTAAAGTTCCACATTGGAATGGTCATAAAAGGAAATCTACTGGGCCAAATGTTATAAAACTTGGTAATAGTTTAAAGGAGATCATGGGAATTTATTTCCTTCTAAAAACAGTTGTTCAAATATTCACCACCAGGGGAAAATGGCGCTGTGTGCAATATTTTTGTACGAAGTAAGGGTTGGAATATAACGTAACTTTTTGTTAGATGGGTTCAACAATTTTTGTATGCTTAAGAAACATTGACTTAAACAAAATTACCATTTAAAGGCATTAAAGGGGACAAAAGTCGAGTGCGCCATCAGTGAAATGAAATCCGTTACTCTTCATAAAAGTGAAACCACAAATCAGCGCTCACAAAATTTGAGACGCAAATAACTCCCAATTGTGACCGCATTCCGAAAATCGTTTTCTTACAGATCGCTAATTTGTAAATTTTGAAGCCTGAATTCGGTTTTAAGACAAAAAGATATCGGTTTAAAATGATTTTAATCGTTTCTAAAACTAAACAGTTTGTGCGGTGATGAAAAACCACAATGGCTTGTAATTGGCTTACGGCAGGAAGAAGAAGTTTAGATTTATGCAAATGCGCTTTACACGTCTTTAATTTATTAGATGAAAGTGAGCCTGTTTGTCAGCGTTCTCACTGTTACGAATCGACAATGTCTCTAACCATGCAAGACCGTGATTTTCTGATTAAATATTATTGTGAATGCATTAGAAATGAGCGGCGTGCTTTACAAAAGTATCTATCAGTAAGAGGAATACACCGAGGATCAATGACTACGCACACTGTAAAAAAAATCTGTAAAGTTACTAAAGTTTTTGTAGGAAACTGGGATTCCTAGAACTTTTTATGTAACGGCAACAAGAAAAACTCCTGTAACAGCGTCTGTTACAGGATTTTTTTTTTGTTGTTGTTGCCGTTACATAAAAAGTTCTAGGAATCCCAGTTTCCTAGAAAAACTTTAGTAACTTTAAAGTTTTTTTTTTTTTTTTTTTTTTTTTTTTACAGTGCAGGGTTTGAATAAATAATGGCAAAGATTGAAGTCACGGGTTTGTTATCTGTTGCACCTGGGAGGGGAAAGAAATCTGCTTCTGTGGAAACCGAGGAGGTTGTTGCTTTAGCAGTGGAGAAGCACAAAGGAAAATGCACACTGGACTTGCTTGGTACGTGCTTTCGCACGTTGAATGCAAGTGCCATGGAGTACGGTGTACAAAATTGTCCGTGTAGTGCTGAAGTTCTACCCATATAAATTCAAACATGTTCAAGAAATTCAACGTAACAACCCTGCTGCAAGAGAATGTTTGACTTTGGAACTCCTTGTAAGGATGGAAGTGGACAAACACTGGCCATGGAACATTTTGTGGACAAAGGATACCCATTTTTACCTAACTGTCGATGTCAACAGCCATAACTGCAGGATTTGGTCGAAACAAATCCCCCATGTTGTGTACTCAGTGCCCTTGCATTCTCCTAAAGTTGTTGTGTTATGACTGCAAGTTTCATAATTGGACCCTTTTTCTTTGAAGAGCAATGGACAGCTGCACCTGTTACATGCACTGTGACTGCAGTTCGATTAGCGTCAATGTTAAGACGTTTCGTCATACCTGAACTTTAGCAACGTGGTATTTTAGACTCCACGATTTTTATGCACGACGGGGTGCCACCACACATTCGTACATGTGTCACAGTGGCGTGGCGTGAAAAATTTCGGTGGTCATCGCAATTATTTAAGTTTGTGTTGAAAAATTATTAACTCTAAAATTCAATGGTTGAATGTTCAAAAAAGAAACTTTAAATCTTACCTTCACTTATACATGAACTCCAAATGTTCTGCTAAAACTGGATCGTAGAGTTTTAAAAGCTTATTAAGAGTTGTAAAATATTGCTTGGTCATCGCCGCATCCAGCGATGACCGGACGACACGCCACTGATGTGTCACACAGTTTCTTAAGCAACATTTCATGAATGAACAGTTTATAGGCTGAAACACCCCCCTTCTTGGCCAACCCGTTCACCAAAACCCAATCCCTGTGACATTTGGCTATGGGGTTATTCTCAAAAGCAATGTTTATTGTGATAGTCTAAACAATTTCGCGGAATTCAAAGATGCGATACACCGACATGTCCGTAACATTCTTCCGGATATGCTAAAAGCTACTGTTGGAATACAATAATACGATTTCAATTGCTTCCGGAAAATGGTGGACGCAACATTGAACATGCTTTGTAGCAGGTTTAAGAAGGATTAGACACATTTTTAAACCGATGTCTTCATGTCTTTTTCGTTTAACAATATTGTATACTAGGGTGAGAATGGAAAAAACGAAATTTGGAAACTCAAAATGTAATACCGCGCGTAAGTTGGGTATGATCCTAAGTAATAAAATTGCGCAGATTTTTCGAAATCAAGTTTTATCTTCCGGTGCCCCCGGTCCCACCAATTTTTGCGAAATTCGTCAAAAATGCCTTGTACAACTTATAAATCGAAATAAAGATAAAGTAGGAAAATAAAAATGTCATACCGCCGACAAGTTGCGTATAGTACGTGGTAATATCTCTGTACTGTTTTTTTCGAAATCACATATCTTCCAGGAACCCAGTCATTCGAAATTTTGAAAAAAAAATGCCGTAAATTCCTCTTTATCTGCTGTACATGTATAATAGAATGCATCACACAAGAACCAAGAGTGCTATAAAAACATATTATCTACATAAACAGTTACAGTTTAAGAATGAAAACAAACATTTAAATATGTTAAATATGGTCAAAAACTTTAAAATTCAATTAAATTGATTCGTTCTCTTCCAAAACAAAAATATAAATATTCGAAATGCTTGGGCTTATTGTTGGTCCTGTTGGAGTATTACAACCTTAAAATCCGACTTTCTCAAAATATGGCATAATGGCTCTTTATTGTAATCGAGATCTTATGAATCCATCTCTTTTGCTTGAACCACAAACTGTCGCGAAAGCTTCAGTAACCAAGACACACCTTTCTACACTTTGGGTGTGGCATGGAAATTCAGCTAACGAAATGCTATCTACACAATCACGTTTGTCAATGTACATATTTAAATCATTGTATGAAAAAATAGTCAAAATAGGTGGTTACGTAACTTCTACCTTATCCCACTGAGTCATGTCACTATAATATGCTGTGCTAAAATTGAATGCAGTACCTTGGAATTGCCTGACTTCTCTACTAGTGTTCGCGCTTTGCGCTTTAAGGATTCCACGAAATCCTAGTAGGCGTCGTGTTTCCGATCATCAGTTACCATCCCAATCAGCAGGTTTTCATTATGGGAAAAAAGCCATTGCGCTGAATTACTGGATCATTTACAACTTTAACTGCGTGAAGTATATCCCTGGAAAAAAATAAAAAAAATCCCAAAGATGGCTTGCACTCAATTGCAAACCCTACACGTGCGTACACCTTGACTACAAGCTCTGTCAACATCTTCAGATTTGACGTGGGATCTGGAGTTGTCTCATAGAGTCTCAAAATTATGTTTGCGGTGGTAACCCATCTGCTGTGTGTCACTCTATTGTGTGTGAATCTATTTGTAAGGTCTTCCGAACAACTTTCTTTCTTAATAGATAGGATCATTTCCTTCAGGTATTTTTGATCGGTACTGAGAACTTCAATAACACTTTCGAGGTTATAATTAATATCAATAGTTTGGAAACAAACGATGGGAAGAAATTCACACTTGTCCAACATTTTTCCAATTGGCCCACTATAGCTCTATGGTACCCTGCCGCATTCGTTTAGCACGAACTGATTTAATAGAACGAAAAATTTCTTTAACACATTTAATAGAATTAAATAATTCGTTTTCATTCTTGAACTTTAATTGTTTGTGTACTTTTCACAGATTTACTGTGTACCATACGCAACTTTTCCCCGGTATGACATTTTTATTTTCCAGCTTCATGTTTATTTCGATTTATAAGTTGTACAAGGCATTTTCGACGAATTTCGCAAAAATTAAGAGGACCGTGGGCACCGGAAAAAAAACTTGATTTCGAAAAAATTGGGCAGGCATATTACTATGTACATACACAACTTTTCCGCGGTATAAAATTTTTATTTTTAACTTTATCTTTAATTCAATTTGTAAGTTCTACAAGGCGTTTTTGACGAGTTTGGGGAAAATTGGGGGTCCCGGGGGCACAGGAAGATAAAACTTGCTTTCAAAAACACAGTGCAGTTTTATTACTGAGGACCATACACAAATTTTGCGTGGTATTACATTTTGATTTTCCAAATTTCGGTTTTACACTCCACCCTATATGCATACAGCGCCATTTCCCACCTGCAGATGAGTATTTCAACTTTTTTTGACTGAAAATAAATTGCCATGACCTCTTTTAAGCTATTACCAAGTTTAATAACATTTGGTTCAAAAGTTTTCCTTTTATGAACATTTCAAAGTGGAACTTTAATTATAACCACCCTGTACACAAGAAAACATATAAAAAACGATAATGTTGTATTTGTTATTATTGAATCAGATTTGTTTTCACTATTTAGCAGTTTATAATGTTTGGCGACCTAATTTTTTTTTTTTCACAAATCGTGTTTGTATTCTCGAATGATAATATTTGATTGCGGATTTAAAGCAATCATTTAATTTTATTGCAAAAACATAGGTGATTGAAAATATCACACTGAAATGAAAGTTTTTGAAAAATGAAATGATTTTTTTTTATTACCGCAGTCCTGAGATGTTCTTAAACAAACGATCAAAAAAGAGACAAGTTGAGGGTGGTGTAATGGCCTGAAAAAACATATAAATCAAATGTATACGAGAAAAATATTTTGCATTTTGAGGCTTTAGGCTGTTTCTTATTTTAATAAATTATCAAAAGGGATCAGAAGTAGTATTTCAAGATACTGGTGATAGATGTAGTTTAACTTTTATCGTTTTATTAATGATTTTTTTTTTTTACTAGTAGATTATGAGCGTATCATACTCTCAACAAATATTGCTATGAGTAATATCCAAAATCTCAACATTTTAGAGTAAAATGGCATTAAGAAGTGCGGTAGTGGCGTATTTCATTATCGGTACTAAGAAATGATACTTGGATTATTAATAATTAAATGCTGTTATGTTTGTCTAAATCCCGAACATATATTTTACTGCTATCATTAAAAAATATGAATTTGGATTGATAATGATTACTTAAATGTAGATTTATTTACACACTTCATAAGTATTTAACAAAAACGAAAATCGTGATTTTAAAAAATAGGCATATTTCTGATAAATTGTTTGAAATTTTAGATCTTTATTTTAAATTGAATAGTCAATGCAAAATTAACTAATTTGCATAAATATTAATTTAAAAAGAATAATAATAACAAGTAATGATATTAAAACTGACATGCTGAGTTAATATTAACTATATTGTCTCAGTATGTCAGTTTTAATATCATTACTCGTTATTATTATGTTTTTTCGTAATAGATATTTTATACACAGAACTCATAAAAAACACTTTTTATTTAATTAATCCCAATAGAAATCCGATCATATAGCTTCTTTTTAACACTTTCAAACTTTGTTGAAAGTAATTATTTGACAGGTAATTTTTATACGTTAATGATGTTCACAGTTCAACGTTTGCTATTGAAAATGAAATGTGTAGCATTTGCAGTTCATTTGCAGGGCTACACAAAAAATTCCGTTACATTATGGTCTATTTGGAGAAATCGTTTGCGATGCACATTATTACATAGTTTGTTTACATGTCTCATTTCACTCTATAAAAAAGGGAACTTTAATTAATATCCTGTTAGTATTTCATAATCTATGCTATTTAAAATATCACTATGCTCAGGGAGTAAAAAAATTCTTTCATAAATGAATTTTTACATTTTGATGTATAGTACAATTTAAATATTTAGGCAGAAAAATTTTTTCTTCAAAAATGCATCTAACTTACTTTTAAAAATAATTATTTAAAGTATACATTTTTTATAACCAGAATCGAAATAAATCTTTTATAATTAAAATTTTCTTTTATAAATAAAAATATTTTTTTACCAGTTGAAACATAGACAGGAAGTGAATGTGACATAGACACGAAGTGGTTGAATAAAATATAGACACGAAGTGATTTTTACATTTCTTTCTTGTTAAACTCGTATGTTTAATAAATCTAAATTTCAATTAATTAGATTTTCTTTAGAATTTTATCTTTTAATGTTCTTGAATAATATTAATCTTACCAGTCGAAAGATATATTATACTTCTAACTAAGAAGAATATATAATTTTTTTTCAATTGAGAACTAATGGATATTAAATTGGTCAGACGGTTTTATAAAAATAAAAGCTTAAAATACAATGCTATTAACAATATTTGATAAAAACAGAGGGCAAAAAACAAGTAAACGTTAAAAATAACCCTTAATTAAAACAAGTAATGCTTAAGGGAATTGCTGAATGCTGTGATAAGTAGCAATTTGAATGTAAGCCTCTAAGTATTTCCTTTTTTTGAATTTGTAATGACATTTATCATTCTTTTTCAAAGCATCTATTCTAAGAATTGATATTTATTATATATATATAATAAACATTGAATTCTGAAGCAAAGGGAAAAAAATATGTTTTTCTCGAATATAATTGAAGAGCTGAGTGGAAGAACATGTTTTGCTACATTTTCTTAAAAATGATTTTATCGTTTGAACGAAGGTATTATCAGGTATTTTATCACATTGTAAAGCTAAAATACCAAAGTTCTTTTTAGCCTTAAAGATTTAAGACATTATTCAGTGATATTTAATATTTTAATATTTAATAATGCAAATAATATTAATATTTTTTTAATATTTAAAAATTAAATATGAATAAGTTTTTGTGATAGAGACTAGTACCACACCTGTTAATATTTTAAACACATGGTATCAAACAGAAAATGAATCATTAAAATTGAGAACAAAAACTTTCACATCAAATTTCTTCAAATGTAATTTTATTACGTAACATGTTCTTCCACTTAGCTCTTCAATTAACATTTAATTGAAGCCAAATCTTAATTATGTGATAAATTCGAAAGTATTCATTAGTCAAAACTCTTTAAACAATTAAGCTAACTGGGTCATTCCATGTCACGTATGGGACAGCTTTTCTACATATTTCTGATGTTTTAGCAATGTTAATATATCCTCAAATTAAAATAACTATGCTAATATGAAAATCTAGAATTTTCTGGGTTTTTAAAGTATAGTTTATGTTTTAAAAACTCATAAGGCAATAGATATAGGTGTTTATGTAAATGTTTCGAGCAAGACAATTTGTCAGATTTTCATAGAATGGCCCTGAAACGGGTAGATTATTTAGGTCTACGATTTAAAATGTGGAGATGTTTATTATGTATTATTAAGGTTTCGTTCATCTGACAAAATTCTATTCGTCTTACATCTCTGTCTGTCTGTCATAGAGCCCGTTCTCAGAAAATATATATATTGGAGACTCGAAATTTTGGATTCTTATAGCTGAACCCCTCACATCAAACGACAAATTGTAGAATTTTGAAAAAGTCTTATATTTACCTCTCTGGCCTCTAGCTTGTGTATTTTAAGTTTTTTTTTTTTCTAACTGAACCTCTAACTAAATTGAAGACTTGAAATTTTGGATACTTATAGCCGAATACATAACATCTAACGACAAATCATAAAAGTTCGAAAAAGGCTTATTTCTACCCCTCTGGGCTCTAACTTGGGTATTTTAAGCAATTTTTCTAACTCAGCCCCTAATTAAGTTGGAGATGTCAAATTTTGCATATTCATAGGAGAAAACTTGCGATCACACGAAAAATCATCAAATTTTCAAAAATTCTTATATTATTTACCCTTCCAGGCTCTAACTTCTGTATTTTTAGCAATTTTTCTAACTCCACCCTTTTCACCCGGGTCGCACTTTTCTAACTTTTATCGACACTCCTTTGACCACTCTTTCATACTATACACATTAGCCGTACATATTTTAGTTCAAATTTTTACCGTCAAGCGGCGCCTACCTATCTCGGGTGCTGTGGGCCCGATCAACGTAAGTAATATATCTACGGATAGTTTGTAAAACGGAGTTTCAATCGGATAGAGGTTTGTGCCCCTGGCTGCGAAATGTGGAACTAACAGATTTTGCAAAAGGAAAAAGTGTTTTGAAAAGAATATTAAACGAAACCCTCTGTGCGATCTGTGATCACACTTACCCACTTGTTTTTATTATTTGTTTGGGATTAAAAATAGGCAGCTTACTAAGGTCTAGGGTTTAAAATGTGCAGATTTTGAAACCTTATTAAAGGGCAAATCCATATCACGCGTTGAGCAAATTTTATACATATTAGTACTGTTTTAACAATGCTATTGTATCCTCAACTTAAAACAACTACGCTAATACGAAAATTTAGCTATTTTTGTTAATTTTAATGTATGGTTTATATTTTAACAACTTATAAGCTAACTAACATAGGTATTTATGTAAGCATCACATGCAGGATATTATGTCCATTTTCATGGAATGGTCCAACTGGCATCTAAAATTGCCCTACTTATACGCATTGTGTATTTCTATATAGATTTACACAAAAGTAATAACAACACCGTAGTGATGAAATGATTCTACCCCCGCGGAAAAAAAACATAACCACCATATTTTTTTAATCACTCCTGCAGAAAGAAGTAAGAACAAATAATCCACCGGGAACTGTCTCTATTTCCCGGTTATGAATGTTGTTTTTGCAATACGGTTCTTCTACATAGTACAAAAAAAAAATCCCTGCCGGCGCGACCTACAGGAGGAGATAGATTTCAAAGTTAAGGACTAATTTCACAAACAGAAACTAAATGAAGATTAGAGATAAACCCAGTTTAATAGTTTTATCTGACCGCTTTCGACGAGTTTTTAATTTAATTTTTCTGTAAGATCTGCTGGTTTTATCAGGACCATGTTAATACATTAATTTTTTCTTCAACCCATTTTTTTTATTTGTTTTTGCTGTAAGAGTTGGTCCTATATAATATTTGTCAATATAAAATTTGTAGATAATACTTAGAAAATTTATAATAAATTTAAGCGGATTTGATAACTTGTAAATTGACGAGGTTATGAAATTTTTTCTTCGTCACCCCCCTCCCCCATCTTTTTTTCATTTCAGTCTAAAAGTTGTAGATAATATTAAGAAGATTTATAAATACGTTTATGTGAAATCAATATCTTGAGAATTTATAAAGTTATGAATTTTTTTATCCCTAAAACCCTATTTTTTTCGCCCCATGAGCCAATTTCTAATTTTTGCAAAGGTCGGTCATACATAAATTTTTGGCCCTTTTCCTAGATGTAATAATAATCTTAAACTGATTTGATTTAAATTATAATTAAGAAATTACGGGTTTTTTTCTTTTCATAAAAACCCTCCCTATTTCCACAGCCTTATTCCGATTTGGCCCTTTAATAAACTTGACCGAGATTTTCTGCCCTTTGATTTTATCTATCAATTCCGAAGATATTTGTAAAAAATGTGGAAGTTATAGTGTCCATAAAAAAGGGATATACACTATATGTCCATTAATGACCAGACACTTTCAATTTTAGACATTTTGTCGAATATTTAAAGATATACTTGTCGGATTTTACTGGAGTTTCAGGATTATGAAGAATACGTTCAACTTCATATTTATGACGGCGATTTCGTCAGAAGGACAGTTAGGGGACCAACAATAAGTCAAAGAAAAATAATAATGTTTGGCATCACCCTGTAAAATAAAATGTTCGAAATGACCTACCGCTATAGATTACGAATATATGGATATTGCACAATATATGTATTCACTTGTGCAATATTAGAAGCTTTGTTCATGGAGACATATCGATTTTTTTTTTTTTTTTTTTTTTTTTAGTTCAAACATTTTTGCATGTTTTTTGTTTATATCATGCAGGGTTTTTTACTAAATTTAACGCCAGTTTCAGAAAATTAGACAAAATTCGGTAAACATAATATAGTGTAGTTGGTATTTAAATATATTACATGTTTGAGGAAAATCGAACAGTTGAATGAAATATTTTTTATGTGCGCAAGCGCGCACGATAAAAAATAATTTTTTTCATATCAACTTTATGGAGCAGCACATTATAAAAGTCAATAAAATATTGTGAAAATTTAGAACAATATTGGCAATGTAGTGAGCGAATTTTTAGTTGCTCTCTAAAAGCAGCTGAATGGCAAGGGATTTTCCACAAATTGCCATTTTTTATTATCTGCCTTTCAGCAAAGGAGTTTGTATTTAACCCTCCGACTGTCTTGGAAAAGGGCAAAATTGTAATGTTGTTTTCTCTGCATTTTGTTTTAAATGCTAAAAAAAAAATATTCTTTGAACATTTTATAAAAAAACTTAATAACGAATATGAATGCAACCTTGGAAGTATTAATCATTGTTCAGTGTATTAAAAATACGTTAAATCAATAGAATTATATTACTTCAAACATTGCTTGTATTGCAGGGAAACCTGCAGCTTAGTGAACGTATTAACACGGGCTTGTCAGTGAGGGGGTTAATGAATGTCAACGAGTAGATTTAGAAGAAATACTTAGATTTTGATACTGTTTTTTTTTTTTTTTTTTTTTTGTTATAATAAGCTCGTTCTGGTGATTTTTCAAGAAGAACTAAAGCATCCATAAAAAATGAAAAATAAAAATTAAAAACTACAACTTATGGAAACCCTCTTATCATTCAGCCGTTTTTAGAGAACAATTAAAAATCAGCTGAGTTTATTGCGATATCTTTCTGAATTTACATTATATTTCACTGGCTTTTTTTTGTGAGTTGCTACATAGAATTGACTATCAAATGATAAAAAAATATATTTTTTTTATCGTGCGCGCATACGCAGATAAACAATACTTCTTTCAACTGTCATATTTCATCAAATATTTAATATATTTACATTCCAATTACACCACATTATTTCTACTACATTTTATCAAATTTTCTGAAACTGGCGTTAAAATTGGTAAAAAACCTTGCATGATATAAACAACAACAGAAAAATATATTTTTTTTTACATTAAAAAACAAATCTATATATCTCCATGAATGTACGTTCTATTCTTCCACAATTGTATACATATATTGTATAATATCCATATATTTGTAAGTTATAGCGATAGATTATTTCGTGTATTTTATTTTACAGAGTGATCCCAAATATTATTCTTTTTCTTTGATATTTTGTTGCCCCCTAATTGTCCTTCTGATCAAACCACCATTGATGAATATGAAGTAGAACATTTTGCTTAAAATCCTAAAGTTCCAGAAAAATTGGACAAATATAACTTTAAATATTAGACAAAATATCTAAAATTCACAGATACATAAAGTTTGAAACTTTGTGTGGTTTGGGGTTCTACGGGTCATGATCGGCATTCATCTGCAAAATGTTTTCAGAAATTCCAACATAGGGGAGAATTTAATAGCTAGTTGCCGAAACGTCAGTGAAGGCTTACTGTGGAGACACGAAAAGTTTTGATTTCCGTTTGTCTGTCTGTCTGTCTGTCTGTCCGTCTGTCTGTCTGTTCCGCGATAACTGCCGCAAAAAGCACCCGATCAGCTTGAAATTAATTGGGCATATTCGTGAGATACCCGGACGTAGCTGTATAGTTTTTGGTTAAATTTGGTTCATTCATTCGGAAAATATAGAAGATTTTATTTTTCTTTATAATGCTTTTCTACGGCAAGTCAGACGATTTTCAAATTTCCATTTGTTGAAAGAAAATGGCACGTTTGATTAATGGATTTAAATGTCAAATTATGGATACTAAAATTCCAAATAAGGGTTTTAAATTATTACTATTATATTGAAGTTTTATCAATATATCTATCAGATTTTCTTATTTACGTGTATAATGTTTTGAGGACATTTATACATGTACTCCAATAATATAAAGAATTTTTAAATTAATTTTCTTGTTTTATATGATACATATTTCTTTATTTTTTCCTTTTCTTCGTTGCCTAGCTACTGTTATTCGTAGCCTATCATTGCGTCATATATGAATGAAGTTAGTAAATTACGTTAATTTTGTTGCAGGTACTATTAAAAGGCTATCACAAAAAATATTTTATCGCGCCAAATCGATGAAATTTATGCAATTAACAGTGGGCACGATAATGAATTATTTTCCAGTAGATTTATAGATCTCCAGATATACATATTTTGGGGGGCTTTTAATATGTTATTGCTATCGCATGGATTAGGATGTTTAAACTAATGTTTAACCATGCTATAAGTGAAAAAAAAGTACAGTTAAAGGCATGTAAATCCTTTTTAACACTTTCCAACATGGATGAAAAGTATTTATGACTTCAGTTTTTCTATCTGTCGATTGCCGTGTTTCTCTACGTGCTCTAACTCGCGTAAATATAGTCGGGATTACATGTAATTGATATACGTTATTGAGGTTTGCCAAAGTATGTTTGGTATTAAAAATGAAGAGTGTAGCATTCATAGCTTAATTACAGGGGCACTCAAAACTATTCCGTTACATTATAGTCTTTGGGAAAAATCGTCTGCGGTGTATTTTAATAATGTTACACAATTTTAAACGTAATGAAATTTATATACTTTATTAAGATGCACTAGAACCTGGTTACTATAAAATATGTTATGTGTAGCACTTACAGCATGCGTACAGGGAACTCAAAAGTATTCATAATATTACAATCTTTGAAGAAAATCCTTTTGTGGCGTTTTTTAATGATGTTACTCTGTTACAAAATAATAAAATTGATATGTATTTTTGAAACATTTTTGTAGTATATGGGGTGCAAAGCATATGTTTTTTCAGGGTCACACAAAAGTGGTCGATTAAAATGTGGTCTACGGGGGAAAAAAACTAACTCCTCACAGCTTATTTTAACACATTAGCGACGGGAAACGAGAATTCTCGTTTTTATTCAGAATACATCATTGGCTAAGTGAGTGACTTCTACCTTACAGAAAAGACATTTATATTGTGTTGTCCATATTTTTTATAGATTGCAAGACATTATATATTACATCCGTACATTGAAAGATATTTACTGCTGCATAAACATGAAAAACATATCTCAGAAACCAATTTCCGAGACACTTTCAGAAGAGGGAGGAGCTTCTACTGTTTTTAAACCCAGATTTAATTAAATTGCCTGTCGTCAGTGTGTTAATTGTGTTGCACTAATTCAAACATTATGAAATTAAATTACATTACTGTGGTTGACTACAAGAAGCTTGAATATGATTTGTATCGTATTTATCGTTCATTTATACGGTCACATAAAAAATTTCGGATACAGTTTTGGTCTATTAGGGAGGATTGCTGAAGAGCATTTTCGATTATGGTGTGCATTTTAACGTTAAGTAAATTTGTGCTTAATAAGTAGTGCTTAAATATTGTATAGACCATGTACAGGAATACACAAATGAATTCGTAAGTATAAATAAAAATGAGCGCGAATTGCTTCAGTGTGTTTTTTTTTTTTTTTTTTTTTTTTTTGAGTTATGTATTTCCCAGCCCAATTACATTTAGTATACTAACAAATGTTTGCAGAATTTAAATAGAACCATATACAGGACTCCGCAGAAACTGGATATATGGTGCACACTATGCATACTAATCCCCGGAAATGTGATATGAGCAGTTTTAAGAGGATTTTTTGTCTGCATTAAATTTAAATGTTATAGACGACGCGTAAAAATCTTCACGTAATATACGGGGCTGTAGAAAAGAATTCATGTACGTTTCCGTCTATTGGTAAAATTTACTAAAGGACATTAACACAATTAATTGATAATTACAAATGTAAATTAAATTACACTACGAAGGGGTTCAGGGGGGCTCTGCCCCCCTGAAGAAATCTACTTTATTATCTAAAAATTACCAGAATAAGTAGCTCATGAGATTTTCAGAATACCATTACATAACAAGGGGTTTAATTTAACGCTTCTAATGTCAGAAACCTTCGAAATATTTTTTCGTTTTATAAATGTTTATGTAATTTCAAAACTTTAAATTTCGTTTTTTGTAGAAAGATTAATATTACTCAAAGGGTGCTAAACACAATGAATTGTAGAACTGACGTTGAGGCTCCTGATCTGCAGATTTACTAGTATTTCTTGCGAAATCTACCTAAAATGTACTAATTTTAATTCTACAAATGGTAACACTAACCGTCTGATCTCTTCCTATGCTTACAGTATAACGGAAATGTGCATTATTTATATAGTTTTTCTTAAATCTCAATAGAGTTAGGAGAAATCAAGTTGGAGGATGATAATGTTAAATGCACATGCAAATTTTAATTATTATCTTTCTCCAAAAACACTCAAATGAAATGTCTTTTTTTATTGAGATATAAGGAATACAACTGAACATATTCCATGCGATTATTTCAGTCTTGTTCGTAAAATAATTATCATGAGTTTTCGAGACATAGGGGTATTGTATTTTTTTTTTTTTTTTTTTTTTTTTTGGAGGAAAAGGGTGACCATTTCTTCTTGACTTTGGTAGCCACAGAAAATTAAATAATAAATGGCACCCAAAAATACTGACAGTTTTCATATATTTAAAGCAAGCTTATATCATATTTAAATTTTCTAGATCATTTTTATGGTAATTAAGTAAATATTCCTGGTGTATTTCATTGTAAAATAGGAATATTTGTTAAATTTATCTTTAAGTTAGAAGCACTTTTTTTTTTTTTTTTTTTTTTACTAACTCTATGAAAGCTCAAGATAAAGTACACAAATTGTAACTTTTTCTGGCATGCTTTACCACAAAGAACTTGTATAATACGTCAAAAAATTGTTAATGTTTAAAAAATTTGAAATTTGTGAAACATTTTTACATATATGAGATCTTTGTTTGAAGAAATGCATTCCTATTTGCAAATACGCAATAGATCACAGTCGAATGGTACGTGTGGCAGGTCTCTGTACGAAGTAGAGAGTAATGTTGCAGTACATAGTAATGCTGTATCGAAAGTTTATTAAGCAGACGATGGATGAAGGTATTCGCGAACAACCAATAATACACTCGATCTCCGTTATTCCGAATAATGTTTACTGAGAACTACAAAACTGAGCAACATGCTTTTTTCGTGGCTGTGGTACATAGTGTCCATAAAAGAAAATGATAATTTCTTATAAATTTTTTATAGTATGTGTAAGCATTTTAGAGTGTTAGTTCAACTTCACAAATAAAGAGCAATTCAAAGAGTTTTAGATAAGCGCATGCGCGAGTTCTGCTTTGTTATTTATTTGTTTGCAGTGTCACATACGCAAAATGGCAACACCTGAGCGCAAATCATACTGAGCGCCGAAGATTTAAAAGCCGTCAGAGCCACGCATTTTTTTTTCTTTTTTGGGGGGGGAGGGTCATTATAAAAGATCGTGGTTACGTTCCGCCGCTACCTAATGATTTGCCAGATTTGAGACAAAGAAGTGAAGAGGCTATTAAAAAACAGGAAACCAACGTTTAAAAATTCACAATTAATACACATTTGAAAAGCAGCAAACAGCTGTTTCGAATCTACTAGCGAGATTCTTCTTCAGTACAAGATAGAGCAAGACACAGAAAAAACAAGGCTGAGCAAAATGACAGACACGCGCCGGCTAATATACGCGATACGGGTAGCGAATGTGCCAAAACAACCAATGAGACAGAAACAGATGAAACGCTAAGTTGACAAGTAGCGACATCTACCAGAGAACGAGAGAAAAAGAAACCAAAAAAGGTGAAATTAAATTAATGCTTTCCAAATACTTGGAAAATTTGGAGTACCAGATAATTCATTGACTAAAGATTGAGAATTTTTAAGGATATGGTAAGTTTCCTAAAAATCAAGATCAAGGTTACACGAACATTACTGGATAATGATGGCTGGGGAAAAATTGAACCTATGTTGAAAAGACCAACAATGTTAAGCAATAGAAGAACGTTTAAGCTCCTGATTTTTAACATAAACTTCATGTTCTTTCAAACGAAATCTAAGAGCACGTTTAGTCTGGCCAATATAAAATGGACCACACTGGCAAGATATTTGGTAAATGCCCAGATATCTAGGCGATTAATCGGGTGTTTAAGATTTGAAAAAGAGATTTTATTAACAGGAGGAAAAATAACATTAAAATCAAAACATTCTTAAGATTTTAGCAACTTGCTGACTGATTTTAGGGAATAATGGCAACACATCTGAAGTATTGGAGTTGGAATTAGAATGCTTTTCAGAATGGAGGGGTTTCGTCAATTTCTTATAAATAGAATCTAAAATATTAGAGGAATAACCACGATCCACAGCAATAGCTTTGAAGTAATTGAGTTCAGCACTGAGTAACTGAGGAGTGGAAAAAATATTGGTAGCCCGAAAAACAAAAGTATTGAAAGAAGCACATTTCTGGTTGGAAGGATGAGAAGAATATCTGTGAGGCGGCAGACTGACAGCAAAATATTCACGAAAGACGGTAGTCTGAAAACCATTTTCACAACGGATATCAAGGACATCCAGGAAAGGAAGACAGTTATTGATCTCAATTTCAGAGGTAAATTGAATGCAGGGATCAATTAATTCCTAATAGAGAGAATATGATTAATATCCGAATTCATTTCAGCCAGGACATAAACATAACGAACATAAAATGGAAATTTTAAAATTTCAAAAAGTTCGACCTCAAAATAGTGAATATAAATATCGCATAAAACTGGACTAAGAGGATCACCCATAGCCAAACCGTAAATCATACAAAAGAAATTTCCATTAAAATCAAAACTATTTTGAGACAAGCAAGACCGAGTGAGAAGGATAAGCTCCTCGATTTTAAAATAAGAGAAATGGAATTCACAAAGCCTTTTCTTGAGGCAATCTAAAGCCCCCCCTCAACCGGAACGTTAGTAAATAAAGATTTAATATCGAAAGCAACCATCGTGTGTCCCTGTGGCTTAAAATTATGAAGTTTTTTAACAAAATCAAAAGAATTCTTAACAGTGAAACAGTTACCGCTGAAAAGGGGAGAAAAAACAAAAACTAAATATTTGGCACGCCTATAAGAAGCAGTACCAATACTAGAGACAATAGGCCATAATTGCCATAATAATTGCCAGTGTGGTCTATCTTATATTGGCCAGACTAAACGAACTCTTAGATTTCGTTTAAAAGAGCATGAATGTTACGGTAAAAATCAGGAGCTTAAACGTTCTTCTATTGCTCAACATTGTTGGTCTTTTCAACATAGGTTCAATTTTTCATCAGCCATCATTATCCAGAAATGTTCTTCGAACCTTGATCTTGATTTTTTGGGAAGCTTACCACATCATTAAAAATTCTCACTCTTTAGTCAATGACTTATCTGGTACTCCTGATTTTCCAAGTATTTGGAAAGCATAATTTAATTTCCCCCTTTTTTGGATTCTTTTTTTCTCGTTTTCCGATAGATGTCGCTACTTGTCCACTCAGTCGTTTCATCTGCTTCTGTCTCATTGGTTGTTTTGGCGCATTCGCTACTCGTATCGGGTATATAAGCCTGTGGTATATACCCGTATCGGGTATATAAGTCTCTCTCATTTTGCTCAGCCTTGCTTTTTCTAGCAAGCTGTGTCTTGCTCTATCTTGCACTGAAGAAGAATCTCGCTAGTGGATTCGAAACAGCTGTTTGCTGCTTTTCACGTATTATTTGTGCATTTTTAAACGTTGGTTTCCTGCTTTTTAATATTTCTGCACAAAGGCTTTCATTGCTATTTTAATGAAGAGTCTATTGCTTCCAAATTCCGGACTTGTTAACTGATGTGTGGGAAGAATTGGACTCTAGGTTGGATCTGCAACGTATAATTAAAGGTGCATATATTGATCATATGTAAGAAAACTAGATTTTTTTACCTTAAATTTGATGTATGGTTTGTTATGAATTCTTAAAATAAAGCTATTATAATATACCACTGAAACTCAGACATTATTTTATGAAGACCTTATACTTTACGTAACTGCTGAATAGGATATTGTGCTGTACTTTTTTCCTACCATCATTTCTATAAAACCATCATAGCTGGGCAGCAAGTTAAGAGGGCGTGGTAATGGTGTTCCATACTTTTGAGTTAGGTAAAGGCGTAGACGTGTAACGCTTTTGTATAGAAGGAATCAAACTGTTTATGCTGCGAAAGGACTGCAGTTAAGTTAGGAATCGAAAAATTTTCCGGTAAATAGAGGTGTCCTCGATTCGGAGAGACAGTTATGAGATTTTACTGTAATTATAAATACAATTCTTACGTCAACTGTATAATACACTCTTAATATGTTAATTCTATTGAGTTATGTTGAGACTTAATTATATAAAGTTGTCTAAATTTATAATCTTGAAAATAACAGAAAAACAGCGCTAAATGAATACTATACATACACCTGTAGGAAAAGAAATTCCGAATAATAAGAATGATCACATAAAAACATGAACACTAAATAGCAAATAGACAAAAGTTGATAGTATGAAAATTAATTCCGTTAGTGAGACAGCACCTGAGTTTAGAAGAAAGTGTCAATTGGAGTAACCTATGACGTTATGCAATGTGTTTCTATACACTTTAGCTGAAGCAAGAGATATTTTTCCCAAAAGAAGCAAGTTACGGCTGCGTAAATTGTAACGTTTATTTCTAAAATAACGTTAAAAAACAGAGTCGTTTCTCGACAAAATCAACGGATGTTTTCCATCGTGCTACACTCTACACTGCATTATGCAATATGTAGTGTGGTATAATACAGACTGCTTTGAAAAGCAGTGACTACTGTAATTTTAATATTTCTGGCACTCTGCTTTAGACTACCTTTATCAAAATTATAAGAGTATTTTATTTAATATATATTATTTAATATATATTATTTAATATTAAATTAAGGTAAGCATTTCTTGGCAAGTACCACTTTTTTAAAAACTGAATTTTATTTTTCTAACTATCAAACTTTTCATTAAAGAGCATGTAAAAATAATATTACTTTAAATAAAACATCTTAACTCTTTCGGCGCTGAATTTTTTTTCAGTTTGGGGTAAAAAACCCTTTTACGCTAATAAAATTAAAAGTAACGCACCAAATAACATAAGTTAGGTTTTACTGAAATTTAACGAATATGTTAGTTTCTGAAACCTAACGAATGTGGTAATTTCGCGTTCCTTGCATATGACTTTAATCCGTTCTTTGCATATTTTCTTATAAGCGGCTCGAAGCAGCAGCGGTAGTGCGATAGCTCCAGAGTTAAAAACGCACCCTTCCGGCAACTTGGATTTCGACTTCGAAAACATTTTGTACCGAGGTCCCTATGCACAACTCTACACATCCCCGATATCAGGATTGGTGAGAAATGGCAGGAGAGCAAACTAAAACCTGGATGGTAGCAATAAAAAAATGGGGGGGGGGGAGTAAAAAATAAATAAACGGTGAAGTGCGAGTATTACTCGCGCACAGAGGGTTCCGTACCGAGGGATATATGAATTAGTAAGTGTATTGGTAAAAAAAAATACCGTTGCTAAAAGAATACTAAGACTTTGTACAAACTATGCAACGTAGTATTGGATATAGCTGAATAGTATACAGGGTGCAAATGAAAGTCCCTTTAAACTGAAAGTACTGGCGAACGGAGAGAGCAACAGCTATACAAGTGAGGTAACGGTACAGTAAAGTGACTACGCCCGACCTAATGCAAATGACAGCAGTCTTCTCCAATTCTGATATGCAAAAATGAGAATGGGAGTTCTCTTACCTTAATTTCTTTACAAGCACCCATAGTGGCGAAATTTGGAAGATAGCCATCGCAAATTGAAAACGAAAAGAGGTAGTGCAAATTTTCCAATTAGAAAGTTTCAGAGCATCAATTAATTAGTACGAAACGACATTCGGTTCACACGGATAAGATAAATCGTCGCCTGCATAACCAAAAATGTCCGAAATCGATGAGCGACGATTCTACTTTGCCTATTCACATTCCGGAAATGTAGCAGTGCACAACTGCAGATTGTGACTTTGTACTGTGCTCTAATGTCGGTAAAGATTTAATTTCCAATGCATTTAAAATTTTAGAATAACCCTTTCAGTGCCAGAAGAATTCTGTTCGTAAACTGATGAAATAGTTGAGTGACACCAGAATATTCAAATGAATTTCTCAGAAAACAAAAACCCACTAATTTGCACTTTCATTACAAAAGGAAAATTTTATTAAAATATTCTTGGTGACATTTGTCAGTTTTGGAATTCAAGTTAGGTGGCTAGATCGTCTAGCCACCGCCCTTGAAAGGGTTAAATCTATGTCGTAGTATTAAAGAGGCAAAATTAGACATTATAGCTTCAATATTATTCTAATAGTATTTTAGAGCCTAAATTGGGTATGTTGCCGAAAACAACATCTGGCATTTAAGGGTTAATTTCCATTGCATTTAAAATTTTAGAATAAATCTATGTCTTCGTATTGAAGAGGCCTGCAGTAGACGTTCAATGCTGAGAAATGTGCATGCAGAATTACTCTCACGAATACAAACGTGTATCGTGAGCAATGCCGAACTTTTCGAACGCACTGTAAAAAAAATTCCGCAACGTTCCTGGGAAAAAATGGGCAGCTGAGTTGCCCATTATTTCCAAGAAACATTTCTTGAAAATGACTGGAACTTTACTGTATATGTTAAAAACTTTCTACAGAAATGCCAGTAAGTTTCCTGCGAAATACCAGGAATATTTCTGTTGACAGCAAAACATTACTGACATTTCACAGCATGCGGGATCCGCAGACGATTTTTGCATTTCCAGTTGACAATTTTCGCTTTATTATCATTATTTGTTAGAATGAAAAAAATATTTTGAAATTGACATCAAAATTATTACTTATAATTTACGCGAAAAAATAAATTTTCAGTTAAAATTCAATAAAGTAAATATATATATGATATATTGTTTCTGAACTTTGCTTAAAATATAAAAATATATAAATGTAAATAATAATTAGAAAAAAAATCTAGACATAAAATATTTTGGATTTTCGTCAGTAATTATGTTAGTTTACAAGTTAGATAAAATACATATAAATTTTCATGAAAAAAAAAAAAAAACCTAAACGTAATTGTATATTTTTTCCGAAAAAAAAAATTCAAATTTGCAGCAATTCAAAGTGTCAAATATATATCAAATTTAAATCAAATTGTAATAAAGTGTTAAAATATAAAATTAATTAAAAAAGAAAAAAAAGTCCAGAGGTAGCATCGAACTCGGGCCGTACGGATGGCGTGCGAGCCTTCTGCGTCCACACCACGAAAGACACGTCGAGAGCTGCAAACTAATGGGTATTTGAAACGTATGCTAAACCTCGGCATCTAATTTCTGAAAATCTAAGGCCCATTTTAAAAAATCCTTTCACAAGAATAATTAGAGATAAGGACTCTAAAGCATACTTTAAATTAATCAAAATCGATGATAATCATGTTTGATGGTCCCCTGGTTGATGGAGATACAAATAATAGGTGTATTTTTTTTTTTACACGGTCTGCTCGTTAAACATTCAACAGACAAGTACGAGAGATAATCTCTTAGAGATGTCACAGAGGTATTGTATTTTCATCTGAATTGTCTTGACAATAGAGACGTAAAGGATTATGTCGTCTATTGATTTATTTGCATTCCATTTTGATTTTTTTACATTCATTTAAGGAATTCGTTTTCGACACTCGCGCGCGAGCAACGGATTATAGCAAAAAAATAATAAATGGCGGCCGCAGTGTTTTGCCGTTTCCAACTTTAGTTCAGGAACGTTTCAGATAAGAAAACCAGAATTTCACAGGAAAGAGCTAAATTATTCTGAAAACCTGAGAAAAGGCGAAACGTTCTTGGATTTTACATGGAACGTTACCATTTTTTTTTACAGTGCGTACTGAATATTAACATTTTATCACTGTGAGACAGTTTGTCTTTTTTTTTGTGTGTGTGTGATATTATCAAAATTTATTGAGATAAGTACATATTTATAGCATAAATTGTGCGTTTTCTTAATACTTCTGTCTATTTCATTCAAATGTTTACACAAAATGGAGTGCATCGATTTTTCGGACATTTTTGGGTAAAAAGGCGAAAATTTATCTTATCCATTGTTCACAAATGTCGTTTTCTATTAATTAATTGATGCTCTAAAACTTTCTAACTGGAAAATTTTCTCTATATATTTTCGTATTCGATTTGCAGTGGCTATCTTCCAAATTTCGCCATTAGGGGGCGCTGCTGTCGTTTTCATTAAATCGGGAGTAGTCGCTTTACTATACCGTTACCTCACTTGCATAGCTGTAGCTCTCTCCGTTCACAAACATTTTCAGGTTAAAGGGACTTTCCTTTGCACACTGTATACTAAAAAAGTATAAATGGATGTACCATGAAAGTTCAAACATATATGGATCCTAAATTATAGCAAATATAGCTATTCTGTATATTAGATATTCGAAATAGATTTTTAGTTAATATTTAAAGACATAGTAGGTGTATGGAGAGAGCCACTCGATGGAAACTAGTCGCGAATCCCATAGTATTTATGTAACATTTTCCGTTCTCATTAAATTAGTCTGTTTTTAACAATTTGACGTTTATTGTTTTTATACTGCTACTGGACATTGCATTACTTAAATATATCCTTAAAATTTCTTATATAGGCTTTAAAAGCCGATGGAGCATAGAGTACGCCGTCCCTGTCATTATGTATGTCCAAACCGTCCGTGTCCTTAAGGGTTAATATCGCGGCTAATTACAGACAATTTTTCGGAAATTCGTGATCAACAATGCTTTCATATTTCTGCTACGATAGGTACCTCCAGCTATGTTCAACACTTTTGCTGAAGCCCGTAAATAGAAATTTGAGTGTAACGGAAAAATGCGATTTTCTCAAAAACTATGTGACGTAGGGTAATCGCTATGATTTTCCTGCAAGGTTTAAATTATTGTCTGCTACCTCTTATTTCTTCATAATTTTAGTTTCAATAGATTCGGAATTAGATGGGGGAGTGGACAAGTTTTTGTACTACATTTTCCACCATAACTTTGAAAATATAATACCTAAAATTAAATGAAATATATTTTTGATTTCAGCGTTGCGAAAGCTTTCACACGATATACAAAGAAAAGATTTTTTTTCTAACTAAGTAACTTAATTAGCCCCTGTACATTTCCCCTAAATATATTTATGAATATTTATTAATCTGTAAATATGTGGGTCAATAGTCTTTATTACTTACCCAAATTTCAACTTTCCACGTTGCATAGTTTGCGAGTAAAAGGTCTGTGACAAACAGACAGACACAGGGGTGATGTTATAATGGTTCCGTTTTTATTTTTAAGTACGGAATCATAATAAATAAATAAAAAAGGCCTGAACATGTGGGGAAAATGAGCTACTTGAAGTAAAAACACATAAATTATGATAGAGATAGAAAGAGCAGAAAGATATGTCGAGGAGAAAGTTTAAGTATAGCATTACACTTACTAGATATGTTTTTAAAATTTTTTGAATTTTTATAAGATTTTTCATATATTTTTTTAAAGTTTTTGTTATAATTTTTATAATTTTATAAATCTTGAATAGTAAACACAAGTACAAATAAGAAATATTAGTAAGGGAAAAGGGTAGCCTATGTCGGAGTGTGGACCCTTCCTGCTTTTCGATGTCTTTAATATAATCGATTTTCTTTTTAAATTTGCCCGGTTTTAATTTTCCATTTTTTTTTTCTTTTCAACCTGGCTCCCGCGAGAGTATCGGATAAAGGGACGCAGGCAGGGACGTTGGACGGAGACTAATTAAAGGTTAAGTGCAATTAAAAAGTTTATTCAGAACTATCAACTTTTTGCACGGTCCTGTAATTAAACTATTTTTAAAGGATTTAAAGGATGACAATTTCACTTTCATATTTATATAATCTTAGAGTGATAATAAATTTTATTTTTTTTTTATAATTATTGTTGATTTGTGGACTTGCAAACGAAACGGGCGTAAAATAGTTAATTTTCATTATACATTGAAAAATATGATTTATTCAATTCCTTCTATTGATTCACACTCTCCTTATATTTATTTATTTATATATCTTGTTGAAATTTTCAATCGTTGATAAAATACATATTATTCATCCTATCAAGTTGAAAAAAAAATAACTTTTACTGGATGACAATTGATGTTAATATAGATTTTTTAAATATTAATTCATTAATTAAATTTTAATTAATTAATTTAATTTTTATATGGGAGACAGAATGGCGGCCATTGGTTATTTAACAGCATTTAATGCATCTTCATATCTATAAGGGGGGTTACCATAGGGGGGGACCCGTTCTGTCCCCAAATACCACCAAGTTTATCGCCAAATTTGCGACCAAAATGAGTCTCCAAATCTGACGCCAACTTGGCGATATCTCTAATATTTCGCCAAATTACCATAGACTACGCTTGTAAACCTACTTGCTTATAAAAAATCAACAAATTAAGATATTTTAATGCAACAAAAACTAATATTAGCTTAAGGAACTATATTAATTTTTCTTTGATGACGTAAGTAGGAATTGACTTTAAAAACAAAATTTTCATATTACTTGTTTATTTTACGAAGGTTTAAAAAAATAATAATAGATAAAATTATAGTGTATTATTTTGCTATTTTAATGTGCCTATCTCAAAGCTATATGTTAGTTGAAAATTTAATTTATTTTATAAATGCACATGAAATTTCAAAATGTTTTAAAAGAAATATCATTATTTAACGGATCGAGATTAATAGTCAATGCAAATTACAAAAGTTTTCCAAATGACGTTGCGAATCAGACTACCTTGATGAAATTCACCTGATATTAATTTGAGAAAAGTTACACAGATTAAATGTTTATACTACTCTTTTCCTAGAAGAAATTGATGAATTAGAAACTTTGTCTTTTTTCTGAAATATGATTAATGTACAACACTACATTCTTTATCATAAAATTTAACTGAATTATAATGGGAGGGAAAAAAAGCAGACATATACTAATTTTACGCAATATTTAAAATGCAACATTGTTAGTGAGTTGAGAGTCTATATACAAATTGAGGATAGCTTTCTTGCAGTGAAAAGTGAGTTATCAAATGTAACCAATACGCATCAAAAACACATCTAAATTAAATTTCATACAGAGATAGATCATTGCAAAGACAAATTTACTTTTAAATATTAGAAAAGTAATAAAAAAAGCATCTCATAAATCATATTCAATGTGATTTCTCTGAACTACGATATTTATCTAAGTTCCTCTAATACTGCTTTTTAAATATTTTGTAGCAATTCTCCACTAATTGTGTTGGAAACGTCAACTGCACATGAATTATTGTCTTTGTTCTCCCCTTTCTTGTAATATGTCATATGTTTATATTTCTAAATCGATATATGTTCCTCAACCACACAAGTCAATTTTTAATTATGCGTACTTAATTTTTTAAAGGTAATTGCAGAATTTCTTTTGTACCAATTTTGCTGTAACAAAAATAAGGGGATATTTTTAATTGACCAATATTGACTACACGCATCGTGCAAAAATAAAAAAAAAAGTGTAACATTTTGAGAATTAATTCCATGGTTTTTTTCATTAACATAAACTTATTTCCTACATTGGATTGAACACTTTCAGTACTTATATCACTAACTTTTCCCATAAAGTAAATATTAAAGCACATTTTTGGACACCCTGTATATGTTGTTAAAATCTTAAACAACATCTTTTATTCTTCATTTGTCGTTAAATCTCATTAATTAATACGATGAATTCGGTCTGTAGGGATCCACAATCACTCGGTTTTTGTTTTCCAAATATCATTCTACATTTTGCTTTGTTGAATTAATAAATAATGCAATTTCACCATTCAAATCACATAACAGCATTTATTACCTTACGTTTAATAAAGACAAAAAAAGTTTTCCTAACCGCAAAAAATAAATCACGTATAATTCACTGTAAATCTTTGTTCGTTTTATCTGTACGTGATGTAAAAAAAAAAAAAAAAAAAAAAAAAAAAAAAAAAAATCGATTTTTGATTTTTATTTAAAGCTGTTTATTTACTTTTCAAAAATGCAAAAAAATATTCGCAAAAACTTCTTTTCTTTTAAGTATACATTTTATCTTTTGGCAAAGAATGAGAAACATAAACAGTTTTTTGTGTCAGTTTTTTTAATGTTTTGTTTATTTAATATCTTTAATTAAAATATAATATAAAAAATCCCCACAAAATTAATTCATAAAGTAAAAAATGCAATTATGCGGGAATTAAAGAAGTGATATGAATATTTATTATATGATTCAATAAAAAAAATAATGAATACAGACATTTCTTTTAACAAACGAACAATGAAACATTGTTTTAATTCATGAATAAAATTTAGCAAATAAATAAGTTTGCTTTGATTAAAAAAAGATGCAAAAATGAACTTAAATAATCATATTAATTTTTTTAAAGTCATTCATTTTCAAGAAATTATTATTTTATTTTAATAAATTGAAAGAAATTTAGAATATTTTTTTAATAGATTTTATTTTAAATTCTATGCAATAAAGTATGTTTTTAATTCCTGAATACAAAATCCTCTTCCTTTCTCCAGTATAAGAATAGAAAAAAAAAATTCCCAGCGCAATTGTGACACAGACACACAAACACAAACACACACCCCCACAGACGTATGTGTGTGTGTGTATGCATTTATGTGCATGTACATAGTAATTAAAAATTATAATAACAATTTTACACTCTAAAAAATAAACATGTATACACTTGTCATGAAAATTACACACTTTTTGTAAACTTTTACCTATATTTGCTTCTAAAAATAAGTGTGTAAGTGCTTTTGAAAATAAGTGTGTAATGTGTTATTGATTGAAAAACACAAAGAAGTGTGTAAAAGTGGAAAAATGCCTAAATTTACACGAAGTGGTGTGTTATTATATTTTGCACATAACTATGTATACACGGATAAGTGTGTAAATTTCTAAAATTACCCACTTGACATAAAAATAGCGAATATCTCTTGCACTCAACAAGAATCGCCTAAAAATAGGTGGTAATTTTCCTATCCGTCCCTGTACTATTTCACTATTAAATGGTTGGTAGGGGTATTGCAGGGATAGTATAGCATTTAACAATAATGCTGAACAAGAACATGCTTAGTAATAGAAAGAAGGGCAAGAAAGTTTTAAAATGATATTAATTACGTTAAATTTCACAAGTTTCTTATTCTTGAAAGATAAAATTATGGGAGAATGGCTTATATACTATGGTAGGGTCAGTAATCCTTTTCACGTCCACGTGTGAATTTTTTCCAAAAAAAAATTTATATGATCACGGCGTGCCAGGAACCCCTCCCCAAAAAACAATTAATCAAAGTTATTTTTTAATATTATTATTAGATTACGATAAATTTGGATAACATACCCGCAGTTAATACCAACATACACTTTAAATTAAATAATGCATAATTGTGAAACCAAAACAACTTGTCACATGAAAAGATTAATTATTTATAGCAATAATTAAAGGATTAGGATAATATATAAGAAATAAATATCGTAATCATAAAAAATATCTAACTCCAATCGAAACAACTTGCCAAATGATTGTAATAATTATGGTAGTTTACTACCATGATTGTTACAGTCATTACATACAGGCATACATGGCGTTCCTTTTGGCATTTTAACCCTTTATCTACTGACGGTACTTATAAGTACCATTAAAATATCTTGTTATAAAATTCATTTAATACATCAATTACAGTAATACAGTTTAGAATGAGTTATAGATACATTATTTTATCTTGCTCTAAAAACATTATGTGTTACACAAAGCAAAAATATTTTTAAAAGGACGATTTCTTTTGCCTTTGCATCTTTTAAGTTTTCTTGGCGTTGGGAGCGTGTTGTGGGGGGGGGGGGATTTTTCAATTCTGAAATATTTCTATATTTCTATTGAAATAAGATTATATTTGTACATTTCCTAAATCTACAAAATACTAAGAAAATATTTTAAATAAAAGATTTGAGTGGGATTATAAATATTGCACAAAATCCATACAAATTCGAATTTAACAATTCCTTCTAAATCCTTCAATACTTCTAAAATCCTTCTAAAATTTATTAAATGATTTAGTAAATCTTCTAATGTAGTTTCAAAAATTCACAAAAAATGTGCTTTAGAAGATAAAATCTTCATGAATTGATAATTCAGTACATAAAGGGTTAAGGTGGCAGTAGTTTCATATTAGAGGTAAATTTATTTTTAAATAAACAAACAGAAAAGAAATATTTAAAAAACATTATTTGCGACTCATATCTGCAAAATATTTGTTTTACACCTTCTGTTAAATGGAAAATTATTATTTAAAAAACATATTACAATGCGTAAGAAGAAATTAGTAAATATAAAATGTATTACCTAAAAAGTCTGTCAAAGAATTCTGCTTTCTCTTTGGTTTTCATTGATTCAATTTTATTTTCTCATCTCATAAACATTGCATAAACCTTCTCTTTTTTCAGAAAAAAAAAATAAATACTACTTAAAGTACGTAATGCGCCCACAGCGTTTTGGCATTTCTAAGTTCACTTCTCCTCATCATGTTCGTTAACAGTCTCATTTAATTCCTTATTTCTATCTATTTGCAATTATCGTCTATAAAAAAAGGTACATTGTAAGCCGAAAGTGACGGTTTTACAGATCGTATATTTTTTACTGAAGATTATTAGGTTTATTTTACCTTAATATCCTTATCACTTTGGTTAGAAATTAAAAAAAAAATGGCGTTATATGTAAAGTTATGTTTTTTTTTTGGAGAATATATTTCAGGAGATGAAAAAATATCGCGGTGACTCGAATAATCAGAAGGTTCTTGTAGAAAAATAACTTCATTAAACAGAACAACACATAGTCAAATATTCATCGACGTCACTGACGAAATAAACTCCGGATTCTGGAGAGTTCGAATTTTACTGTGTCACGTAACTTCAAAAAGCACCCCGAAAAAACACGGGGTAAAGAAATGCGCCTCAACGCTATTGGCTGAAATAAAAACTGCTCCTCGAGAGAGAGAGAGAGAGAGAGAGATAGCACACGGGTACAGAATATGCCCCCAGTGACGTGGTCACGATTACATAAAAATGTAGCAATTAATATAGATACATAAGAAAGGTCTTGAGTAAAATTAAAGTACATATGATGCAAAACAAACAATATAAATTATATTATGCATTACATGATAAACATTATTTTTGAGAAGGATATAATATGCACACTATATACATCAAATGTTTTAAATAATATAATCCGTAACGAGATGTTTTGGAAAACGAACTTTACGACCAGATTTGATGGTACGATGTTCGACAAAAGTAGTTGGACATTTTATGGGCTCATTTTGTTTTTGAGGTTGGGAAGGTGAAATAGAATCAGCTAATTGATATGCAGGTTTAATGCGGCCAATAGATACAGTACAGCGCTTCCCATTTAATTCCAAGTCAAACGTTTTCATAGACCTGTCAATCACTCGATTGGGGTTCTGTGTAAGGAGGTGATAAGGGAGGATTGACTTTATCTGATCTAAGAAATACGCGTGAATAGGTTTGTAATGAAGGATTGCAATCTTAGGATTGCCGTGCATTACAGTGGCAATAGGATTTAAATTTCTCATTTTTTCAGTTAACTCAGTCACGTATGTAAATATTAAGTGGTTGATTGATAGTTTCAGTGTTAATAAGTTCAGAGGGTAGTCTGATATTTGTGCCATAAAAAGTTGTGCACAGGTCACTTGGATATCATTTTTAAGAGCAGTGCGTAAACTAAGTAAGACAATGGGGAGGATTTCAGTCCATTGAATTTGATTGTAAGCTTTAAGCGCGCTCTTAAGATGGCGATGGTATCTTTCAATAAAACCGTTAGACTGTGGATGGTATGCTGTAGTTCTAATGCGTCTACAGCCAAATCTATTAGTAAGCTTTTTGAAAAGCGTAGATTCAAAATTTTCACCCTGATCAGCAGTGGTGGTAATAGGGATCCAAATCTAGAGATCCAACTGTGCATCAATGTACGAGCATTTGTTTCTGCAGTCATATCAGGTGGGTATAAATTTGGGCTATCCCGTGAACCTATCAATGACGGTCATGCAGTACTGACTGCCATCGGATGATGGTAAATGTCCGATAAAATCAACGTGAATATGGGCAAAACGACCATCCGGTTCAGAGAATGTACCAATTGGTGATTTGGTGTGTTGAAAAATTTTAGCTTTTTGACATTTTGTACAGCTGCAAATCATAGATTTTATGTCGCTACGGATGCCAGGCCATACAAATCGTTTAGGAATTAAATCTAATGAAGCGCAGATACCTGGATGAGAGAAATAATGTAAGCTTGAAAAAACCTTATTCTCGCATACTTTTAGGAAAAAATGGTCGAGGATGTCTTTGTGACATATCGTAATATAAATGTACATCTTCGAGTGGAAAATAGTGTTTTTTTTCTAATTTTAATGAAGTGGTGTCCAGTTCGAGAAGTTGTTTTAGCTCCTCTTCATTGGTATGAGCAGTGGAAAACTCTTTAAAATTTAACACATTAGTAGAAATTGAATTCGAGATAATGCATCGGCCACGGAGTTGTCCGAAACTTTAGTATTTCGAATAGCGGTAGAAAATTGCGAAATATAGACTAAATGTTTCAATTAGCTCGGGCTACATTTATTAGGGTTTTGCTGAAATGCGAATGTAAGGTGTTTTTGGTCTGTATAAATAATGAAATTTGGACATTCTAGCATGTGTCTGAAAATTTTTATAGAACAATAAATAGCAAATAATTCACGATCATAAGTAGACGAATTTCTTTGAGACTTATTTAATTTACAGGAATAAAATGCTATTGGTTCCCTGTGGTTATCGGAGAGTTGCATTAAAGATCCACCAATTGCGACATTGCTAGTATCGACCCATAAACTTAACTGGGCGCCAGGAATTGGATGTCGTAATAAAGTAGCTCGAGCTACAGCTTCTTTTGAATCAATGAAGGAAAGAATGACTTCATCGTTCCTTTGTAATTGCTCAGTTTTGTTAGCATTGGAACGAGGATGTTTTTTCTTATTTTTGTATCGTTCTAAAAATTTAACGAGTAGAGCTAAATTATCGGCAGCTTTGGGAATGCAACGTCGATAAAAATTGAAAAGACTCAAGTAACGTCTTAGTTGAGTTAAGGTAGAGGATTGGGGAAAATCTAGGATGCATTTTACACGATCTGGAAAGGGTTCAATTCCTGCAGCTGAAAGCTTGAATCCTAAAAAATCGATAGTGGATTGACCAAATTTACATTTATATACATTAATACACAGACCATACGCTTTAAGTCTAGAAAACAACAACTCAATCTAAATGCTCAGTTTCATTATCTGATGCAATTAGCAAATCATCAAGAAATGCATAAACAAATACTAAGTCACGAATTACGTCATCAATAAATCGTTGAAAAGTTAACGAAGCGTTACAAAGGCCAAATTGCATTCAAGTGCTTTCAAAAAGTCCAGCTGGAGTGCAAATCGCAGTTTTATGTACATCATCAGGATTTATGGGAGTTTGATGGTAGGCTTTTACAAAATCAATGTGACTGAAGATTTGTTAACCATGTAATTCAGCAGTAAAATCTGCAACATAAGGAATAGGATATTTCTCTTTAACATTTTGTGCATTTAGAGTACGATAATCACCAACAGGTGTCCATTCCACAGATCCTTTCGTCGGCACCAGGTGCAAAGGCGAAGAGTAATTACTTTTAGAAGGTCTCATATGACCGAGTTGTAGCATGTGCTGAAATTCACCTTTGACAATTTTTAACTGATCTGGAGCTAACCGTCTAGGTTTAGCAGCGACTGGAGGCCTCTTAGTGTTTATATAATGCACAGTGTTATGCTTAACCGGTTGGTTAGGATCCGGTAATTTTGTGATTTCAGAAAATTTAAATAATAATTTACCATATATATCGTTTACAAAATTGGGTTTCACAGAAAATATATTACAAACACTTAATATAGCAGGAGCTTTTAAATTAGTGGTGGAATCAATAAAAAGACGATTCCGTAAACCAAGTTTTTAACCTGAAATTATGCAAAAACTCAGCTCCTAAAATAGCACATGAAACATCACAAATATAAAAAGAATGAGTAAAATTTCTGCGTAGGCCTAAGTTGATATTAATACATTTACGACCATTCACATTAAGTTCGGTGACATTAGTAGAACGAAAGGTTTCAAGAACAGGCTTAGTTTTATCATTTTTATTCGCGGCTACAAGTGAGGCATCCGATCCAGAGTCAACTAAGAAACACATACCTGAATTTCTGTCTCTAACGAAAAGGTGACGAGAAGGAGCTGTGGAGAAGTCCGCTACTCTTCCCGCTTCCGGTTTTCCAAATATGAGCAAGGCTCTTTTTTGCTTTTTCCTGAAATTTTTGATGATACCAACACAATTTAGCATCCCTATGGCGGGACTGACACCGATTACGCTGCTGATTATAAACTCTAGATAAACTTCTTGAACGTCGAAGCTGAACGGCTTCTTGCCGTAATGCTTGGATATCTTTTACGAGTATATCTATACCTGGCTGTGTCTGAGATTCAGTTGTAGGTGTCCGAACCGAAACAGAACTCATGTTGCAAGACGTTAATTCGAGTGCTCTATCAGCAATATCCTCCACTTTATCAGGAATAATTTGTTCAATGGAAGCTAGAATTGTTTGTACGGTGGTGGGCATTTCTTGAGTAAACAGCTCTAAAATAAGATCGTAGCTGATACTATGGCTTTCTGCCCGTCTCTTCATTAAACGAAGTAATTCAGTTGGTATTCTATCGCCCAGGCTTTCTCCAGCTAGCAGTTCCCTGATTTCTAGAGTATGACTTTCTCCACATCGCTCTATAACTTTGGGTTTCAAAAGTTGATAAAGATCAGTGGGATCAGGACTCATTATTATATCTCGAAACATAGTAACAGTAGGAGGCGGTAGATGCGCTACGACATAATTATACTTCGTTTTCGACTCAGTAATAGCTTTAGGATTAGCTAATTCAAAAGTACTTTCCAGCATATGAAACCATAAAGTAGGATCTACAGGAATATAGGACAAAATGACTATGGCAGATGTTTCAGAAGTTACCATTTTGCTAGTAAAACAAAACGTTCTATATAACGTTCTGTAACGTAGTTTAATAGTTCAAAGGTCCTCGGTCACCATTTTGGAGAATATATTTAAGGAGATGATAAATTATCTCGGTGACTCGAATGATCAGAAGGTTTTTGTAGAAAAACAACTTTATTAAACAGAACAACACATAGTCAAATATTCGCCTACGTCACTGACGGAATAAACTGCGGCTTCTGGAGAGTTTGAATTTTACTGTGTCACGTGACTTCAAAAAAGCGCTCCGAAGAAACACGGGGGGGAAAGAAATGCACCTCAACGCTATTGGCTGAAATATAAACTGCTCCTCGAGAGAGAGAGAGAGAAATAGCAGACGGATACACTTTAAGAGAGTGACGATTTAACAATGCTTTATTGTAGTTCTTTTTCTAAAGAAATTGAAATATAAACAAAGTAATTAGAAATATTAATGTGATTTCGGATGTTGCATCTTGTAAGTCAAATGACTGATATCCGGCTTATAAATGGTTATTTTTAATGAACTGCATGATGAACTGGAGTCACCTAACAAGTTGATTCGATTTGAAGTTTTAATATTCTCCATCTCTAAAAAATAATGACTCGCAAGCATAAGTTGATTGTCAACAAAGATTGTCAACGTCGCAAATGCTAACTTCTTCAAACAACTATAAGTATCTGGAATTTAATTCCAAGTGAACATATTTTTGTTTATAATACCTGATAATCTTTCTTTTGCGATCATCTCTAAATCCTTTCTCAATTTGACAAATTTCTGAGCCCATATTGAACTGGATTGGAAGTCAATAAGTGCCATTTCAATATTTGAAATTTTCAAACAATCGAATACAATCAACTTCAGTTTATTAATTGTAAACACATCTGGATAAGTAATAAATTTAAATGCTTCAGAAAGACTTTTGAATTCAGAAAATGTTGACGAGAGCGCATCAACTAATGCATTTATTACCGAAGTAATCTCTTTAGTGAGACTGCCTCTATTTTTGCGTGTAAATTAAAATCATTAGTTTTTTTTTAAGTTTGGGAAATAAATTCCTTTTTACAAACAATATCTTTTCGAAGTACTTGCAATTTCGCTTGAAAAGCTTGAGTCATGTCTATCATGATAATAACAGTCTTATTTGTACCTTAGAGCTTTAAATTTAAGTCATTCAAATGGTGGCACAAATCTGTACATTAATTTTGAAATCCATTTAATATCCACCAATTGCGTAAATTTATCAATTTTACTTTCTTCGTGTAAAAAAAGCCGGATTCCTTCCTAACAGTAAAAAAAATCTTACAAGAACTTTGCCGCAACTTAAGCAAAGAACATTGCTATACATTAGTAATCCACTGCATAGAGAGATGACTAAATCTAAGTGTCAAACTTTCGTTTATTTAAAGCCTGTGACAATTGTGATTAAACTACTTTTGTGACTACGGCCATAATATCATCAAGAGATTCGAAACCAGCCTTTGCACACAAGACTTGTTATGTATGGTTCAGTGAAATCTAAGAATAATCTGTCCAATGTGAGTTTGAAATAAATTGTAAAAACTATTTATTTTACCCACCATACTGGGTAGTCTTTTTCAGATTAACTTCAGTTGTAACAGAAACTATTTTAGACAAATTTATTTCATTTTCAGTAAGCAAATTTATAACTGCTGTACAAATATCTGCATACCTGGTTGTAGTTGAAATCGATAATAATTCATCCTTAATGTTATTCTCAATCAAACATTGTAGAAAAATAGCTAAATGAGCAAATTTAGTTATACCTGTACTTTCCTCAAGACATAATGAAATGAAAGGGGAAGACTTTATAGCAGATTTGTGTTGCTATCTTACATTTTCTGACATTTTAGAATTCCATCTTTGACTGCAGTGTTGAATTCAGAGTTTTTCTCCCGTGGGGGGGGGGGGGGGGACTTCTGCGGCTCCGATGAGGAAGGGGCAGTGATATTTTAGAGATCCAATGGGTAAATTACACTTTTGTCTATTAAAAAGTGTAAGTTATCACACCTTCTGGGGAGAATGTTTTCCCAGAGCCACCTTTGGATTCAACACTGTTTGACTATATTTCTTGATAAAGGAATATCTGTAATTCGCTGAATTTTTTAATCTTTATTTTCAAAATCATCAAAACGGGACGGGGCGCATGTTATTCAGACCTCCTTTAAAACATCTCCCTCGCAGAAATGTTTACCATATACCGGGCAATGGCATTCGCAGCCAAGAAATTTGGTATACGAGTTTGAGAATCCTTGCTGATATATTTAATCGTAGATGTGGATAGTTTGTTTTTCTCCTTAATTGAACTGGCAATGAATTCTTTTTATACTTAATAACTTTTTGGGGAAAGAAGTTTGTGATTTGTTTGATAGTGCCGTTTTACAGTGAACTTTCAGCAGATCACAGTACCGGAACATAAAACGCAGAGAACCATATCATCTTTATTAATCATTTCGTATTTCAGAGTCCACAATGTTTGAAATTTTCTACTATCTTGCAGTTTTTAATTTTTAGCCAAATTGGCCAGATTTAAGAAATATTTCTGTAACGTTGCAATCTAATCTGTCTTGTATTAGCAGCCTTGACAATAAAGTTAGTTTAACAACGATGAAAGCACCACTAAAATAAAAGCAAATAAAAATTAGCCACTCAGTTTACAGAATTGTTTTACAGTTTACAGTTATATAACAGAATTGTATCAGTAGTCAGTCGCCAGCCAGATATATTATCCCTTGCCCCTCCATTAAACCGACACATAAAAGGATCAAAATATTCGACAGCATAATTGTGGGGCTAAGTGGAAGAACATGTTAAGTAACAAAAATTACATTTCAAGAAATTTGAGGTGAAAGTTTTTGCTGTAAATTTTAATGGTTTATTTTCTGTTTGATACCATGTGTTTAAAATATTAACAGGTATGGCACTAAACTTCCTCAGAAAAACTTATTCATACTTAATTTTCAAATATAAAAAATTATTAATATTATTGACATTATTAAATATTAAAATATTAAATATTAATGAATAATGTCTTAAATCCTCATGACTAAATAGAATCTTAGTATTTTACCTTCACCATGTGATAGGATACCTCATAACGCTTTCATCCAAAACATAAAAAAAAAATAGAAAATGTAGCATAACATGTTCATCTACTCAGCTCTTCAATTGTGAAATTATAGTTATCATTTCCTTTTACAAATGCTTTAGCAATCTAGTTATTATTTTTCTCTTATCGGTAAATACCATATTTTATTAGTTTTATTAATATTTTTGTCATTTTATCTGACTAATTAATTAAAAATTGCAGCAAAAGCCTCATGTCCAGATAAAGATGCGTTAAATGATGCAGGAATTTCAGAAACATTAATACCAAAAATTATTTGATTTGGTAGATTTCTCTCTTTTTCTATGAGGAATCATCGGCGCCACAGAAAGAAATCAAGAAAGTGTGTGGTGTGAGGGGATGTTTCTGAGCGGTAGTTCAATCATATGACAAGTGCTCAAGTACTAATTTAAAAAAAAAGCCATTTTAAGTCAAACTCGTGTATTAAGTATTAATAAAAAAAGAATAATGAAGTTCAGAATTTTGGGGCGTTTGATTGAAATTTGATTTAGAACTTCAATTAACGGCGTGCCAAAAATATCCTTACGCGTGCCAGAAACAGGCACGCGCGCCATAGGTTCACCGTCCCTGTACTATGGGGATGAGACATACTCAGCCCGAACATAACCAGTGGACAATTGGTGAAACCTTTATTTCTTCGAAAACTATAAAAAAGGGGAAGAAAAACTTATTATTTGAGAAACGAGAAGACAGTTAAATTTTTTACAGTACTTTAAAAATCACTTCGAAAATGAATGAAAATTATAAGGAATAGATATATGACTATATTTTGAAAACGTTTTCACTTGTACTAACACTGATAGAAAATTTGTATTTGAATACCTCAGAAGTGTAAAAAAGCTGTAGAATAAAAGACGGGAATAAAACTGAGATATAATTCTGCAAATGTTTATAATATTTTGTCGAAAAGGGCATTTTTCCTTTTTACGAATTTACTTGATTACTGTTTATAATAAAGCAATTATTAGTAACATTTCTTCTACTGCTATATTTGTGTTGGAAATAATAATCTAAATTAATTAGACTTCAGTTCTTTTAAATAAGATCTGTGAGTAACATTTAAGCTCTGCATTAATGTAAATTTTGTTACTGCAGTTCTGAGTTATAATGCATGTTTTTTAATGTTTCGGTCTGAAGAATGGGATAATAGTGGTAAATTTGTTTATACCAAACAATTATCAAGAAACATAAGTTCGTGCTGAAGTTTCTTATAAATGTCCTAAGATGTTATGCTAATACTCTTTAAAACTACTGAAACATTCATGCTTCAAACAAATGAAGTTAGCATTTCAATAAAATTTTAAATGTCGTTTTATGACCATGACTTAGGAAAATCAATCTAATATTAGCAGTACAGGTTTAAAAACTTACTCTTATGTAAAGTAAACAATTGATGTTTATTTTGAAAAAAGCTTACAATATAATGTTGAGTTTTTTAATATAAACAATATAAACAATTGAAATAAGTTTAATAGCTAAATATTACATGTTTATAGATTATATATCTCTTTAAAACAGGGAGTTTTTTGGTAGAAATTGAAAGTTTGGGTGGTTTCCCTTATCGATAGGACCGTATTTAACTGAAAAAAAAATACCCGATGGCAGGTTATGCCAAGGCAGGACCCGGACAACTGTACGGGTTCGGTCATAAGGCAGCCCTTTTGAGTCTAAATTTACAAAATTGTGTAGTTTGGGATTATGTGTGCAAATATCTAAAGATAAAAGTTTAAGCAAAAAAGTTGTTGTTTATTGAAATAATTTTCATCAGTCACAAAGAAAATGTTTGAAACAATTTTTGTTTTTGGGCAGACCACTACAATTTTATTTCCTGAGACGTGCTCAATGCTCGCACCGCCTCTATGAGCCGTTGACAAATGGATGGCTGATACTTCAAATTTCTTTTTTTTTAGTTTTTCCATCAGCGGTATTTTGTTGAAATACCGGTCGAAGTATACATAAACCTAGGACTGAACCAGAGTAAGGACTACAGCAGGTCCTAAGCTGAGATCCTTGTAAACCAGGTCTGTACTTTTTCAATGGTATTCTACAAAATTTAAAACTATTCCAGGTGATACTGTTACAAGAGAGTGTGGTTTGTTTTTTATGTACTGCTTTACTGAAGCACGTCCTAAAAAAAGGAATTGTCTGCTCATCTATGGAAAAATTTTTCCTGATCTCCTGGTAAATTCAAGCAGACACTACGGAATCTGTCGAGCATTTGCTGAACTTTCCATAACTTATTATTTATTCTTGGTGGTTTACTGCTGTGTCGACAAAATGGAATGAATTTATCAAACTTAAAAATCTATCTCGTGATATGCATATAACTCATATAAAACTTATAAATCATATATTGCAACTATAACTCATAGCAGAAACATACAGTTCGTTACATGTGCATAATATATATCTAATACTATCAATTGTAAATAGAAATCATGAATAGAACAAACTTGTTAATTTAAAATTAATCCAATTTAAAAATGTAATTAATAAAAAATAAATTGCTAAAAACATAAATAAAAAAAATCACTTAATATATATATATATATATATATATTAGGAATTGTGCCCATTTTGGAAGTGGTAAATGCCGGACCCGCGCAATTGCACGGGTCATTTGATTTTTAACATTTGTAAAGCCTAATTAAATTTATCAAAGACACAATCAATTAAAATCAGGAATAATGTATATGAAAAGAAAAATTAAATCTAAGCAAACACTAAAAATCATATTTAAAAGAAATTACGACAATACATACTTTTTGTCTATTGCTGTTAGATGATATAGTCTTTTTAAAAGCAGAAAATATAACCCTGTATTGTAGTTGGTACCCCCTAATTGTGTCTTATCGAAACATCTGAAGCCAATTAACTCATATAAATGTGCAGACTTGGTTTTAAATCTCACAAAAATATAGTCATTTCTCTCTTACTTTAGCCTTTTATGTTAGCGTTTACATTACCGTTTACTTTACTTTAGAACCGCACAATTGTGCGGGTCAGGGCTTAAAGGGATCAATCCTATCAATAAAACGATTTATTGTACATAATTGTATGTTCTTAAAATGTTAATTTCTGAATTGTATATAAATTACGTGTTTCTAAAAAACGAAGAGACAAGTGATTTATCTTTATGCTTTGCATTCAGATATGCGCTGGCGTTGTTTATAACATATCGCTTTAATTGCATATAAGTAAAAGGTCACTGAATTACAAGCATTAACAACAAATTAAATATATTTAACATTTAAGTGAAAAAAATAAAAACACCTATAATGTATTTATAATTGTTACTGAAGTAATAGTAATTTATATTGATAGCAATTACCCACATCTCCCAATTTATAAGCATGGCATTTTTAAAGCAGCTCTAAGGAGCGTATTCTAAATGTGTATTTTCGACCAAATGAAAAGCAAAATATTAAGAATTTTGAAAAAATCTGTGCACATGCAAATGCATATTCGCCCATATGCGTAAGTAAAATTGTCTTTGTATTTAGGTATGTAAGTTTGTTAATATTTAATATTTTTTGTGAATGTATTAGCTTCAACGTTCTTTGAGAGAGATTCGAATTCGTTTTCGGCAGACACTTTAGAATGGACTCAGATACAGTTTCGGCATAAAAACCTATTTTGCTCGATCTCTATATATAATATTAACTTCTTTTCAGAAAATATATTTATTCTTACTATTTCCAAATATCACATATAATTAGATGGATAAAATTTTATATATGCTGTTATGCATAAATCCTTTGTAATAAGTATTCAATAATTGAATACTGATTTTATTCAAATAAATTTCATAAAAAATATGTATGGGGAACTACTAGTGCCTTGTAATACATTTTTAAAATTTTCTTCTCCAGACATCAAGTATGAAGTATTTCAGACATATACGAAATAATATTTTAAGAACTGAAAATTGAAATATTAAATATATTATATTATTACGATAATAAAAGTTTGAAAATAAATAGCTTATACAAATTTTAGTTTTCAGGATCATTAATTTAAATTTTTGTTATTAAACAAATACAATTCACTTACGTATTATTTTAAGAAAGTGCGAAAAAATATTTTTTAATGAATATTTCTATCATATATATCCGGCCGCAAGGTGATAAATTTCTTGAACTAAGTTTCATTGAAGCATGAGAGATACAAAATAGGAGTACACTTCTCCGACGAATATCCGCACAGCATGATGCATTTTATTCATAGACATTCTTAAGACATTCCGTTGCGCCAAAATATATTGCATCTTTCTGAAAACTGCTGATGTGTTTCCGTCAAAAGTTTGTAGCACATATATTCGTGAAGATATTTGTAAAATATATGACGTGTTGTAGTATAGATAAAAAAATCTTAATTATTTTTTAATTGAATTTTTTTTACGTTTTAATGAATTAACATGAAATATTTTACTCAGTATTAAAATTATGTTATTGTAAGAAAGAATAATGTTGCACATATGACAACCATAACAAGCAGTCCCTTGGCTTATGACGTGTTTATTTTTGACTGCCGATTTACTCGAGGGATATAGGCCCAAGGAGCAGTGCCCTCCGTTGATGTCTTTCTAAGGGAACCTAACCCGTATATACGCAAGGTTTCCCAAGTTTCGAAGAAAACCTCGAAAACTCCAAACGGTTAGGCCGATAGGCGCGATTGGGTTCGAACCCAGTAACTCCCGTCTACCATCTTTGAGAGCAGGGGGGGTTCTCTTGGATTCAACGATCATGGCCGGTTTTGGGTTCCACAAAGCTCATTTATTTTTACAAAACTATGTGAGCATATAAATCCATCATCTCTTGATTATTTAATTAAAATTATATGATTTATGGTAGCATTATTTAGTACTTTGTCATCTGTCTTCAATAAATGTTGATGTGCGCCAAATGCTTATACTGGGGATTGTTTTCTAGCTGAGTGTATATTATTTATATACCCATCTAAATGTTTATTCCTATTATAAAATGCAGTTATATTTTTATACTGCATAAAGCTTGTTAAAATTAAAAAAAACTCTTTGATAACGCTCTATTTGTTTTACTTTTAATGGCGCGTTTTCAAGTAGGGCTGGTTGTCACAGCATTAGTGTGGATAGTTGTATCATATGGCTGTTGTGAAATGTACAAAGCCAGCAGATGGCGCTAAACACGCCACACTTTTGACTAGTAGATTAGTCTATATTTCCATACTTAATTAAAGGACAATTTTCAAGAATTGCTGAAAATGTAAATGAAAAAACTTATGTGATGATAATTCTAATATCTATTACAAGCCACATCACATGGTAATAGTACAAGATAAAGCAATAGCGAAGTTGAGAATAATTTTCATCGTCTTCTCGAGTGAACCCAATGTTCTGTCCCTTAATGACTGCTTTGGTCTAGGTCCCAACTTAACCCCAGATATTCGAATTCTTTTTTTTTTGCAGTTCTGGCAAAATAAAGTTACCATAATGGATGATGTAAAAAATACATTTTTGAAAACTACTTTACACGCTCGAAAAAAGAGATGCAGTTGGTGTCTCAAACTCTTTGACACGCTTTAAAATTCAATAAAAAAATCAAGTAATTGCCATACAGGAGTGTGTCTTTGACAAAACTGTTTCTCGCGATGGAACGTTTTTTCCAAGAGAATGAAAAATTAGTTCCTATCACCTCCAATAGATGGCACTGTACCTTAAATTAATCAAAAATTATAAAAAGCTCAAGCACTCAGTTACAGATCATTTTATTTTGTCAAAATCAGTTAAAGAGTAATAATTTGTGCAATCTATTAGCATAGTTCAATGAGTGCACTTTTTGTAGCTCGAGCCACATTAAAACAAAACTCCATATTTAATTGACGTGTTCACTAGCACTGCTTCTGGAATTGACTGGATCACATGCAAAGATTTTCGTCTTAAGTACTTAAATTTCAGCGAGTGCAAAAGCATACACTTTTCGCTGGGAGTTGTCATTTCTGAGTCACAGCGTCAAATTTAATCTGAAAATCAGAAAAAAACGCATGTTTGAAAACATTAAAACCAGGCATACAGACAAGTAGCGCCACGAATGATCGAAATTTGGAACTTATTTATAATTCGCTTGAAGAAAACTTTGCATACTGAGAATCATTTTAGTCCAAATCGACTCCTGTACGACAGTTACTTGACGTTTTATTGAATTTTAAAAAGTGTCAAAGACTTTTTAAATTTAAATATTGATATGTATTTCTTTCTTTCACTATAAACGCATGGAAAATGTTTGAATAAATACTCAAAATTTGTTTATTTCTAACTTTTAATCTAGCTATTTTTTTTTTTTTTTACATGGATGACAATGAAAAACAAAACTGTATTCCATAATACCTGGACTTTTTCTATATACAAGAAAATTCCTCCTTTTCGTGTTTTAAGGATCTTGCAATTTTGTATCGATAACACATTTTTAGTAACTAATAACTTTTTAGTTTTTTCTTGTTTCTAATTTTATGAAACAATGTAAATCCATAATACTGTCATAATGTGTATACACTGTCATAAAAACCTGTCTACATAGACTAAATGATTCCTGATGTTTTAACAAATAATTTCCGTACTCCTAGAAAACTTGTTTTGTATGTGAATTCTTCACTAAAGTTTTACAAAACGGGAGAAATTCCAGTCATACCTAGCACGTATGCCTAATAGCACTATTAATACTAAAATCCGAATTCATTTTAAAGGCGAAAAACCAAAAATTCTATACAAAACATGTTTCAGTTTTAAGACTTAAAATACACGTATTTATTTTATATAAAATGACGTCATTCGTATCCTCTGAAGAATTACATATTTGCGATCCAGTCTTTAAACAAAATCTACAGAAAAGTATGCATATGACATCAGTATCGCTGAATAATACAGAAATCCACCAAAAACCGAAGTCATCCTACAAGAACCTCAACACAAAATATCGACTATCTAATGATTCATATTCCTTCATTTTTTTGTAACATTAATGTAGATACATAATATTAAATATAGTTTCTAAAAGTTCCATGTTGTATTAGAAATGATTCCTTTATATTTTTTCAAAATAGCACGTATTTTAATTACTTGTTTTTTCAGTTTTTTGGGGGAAAATGGCAGCAAAAACTTATAATTACTATTTTCCAACTACTTTTCCTTTACCTTATACAGAAATAGAGGATGCCAAAATTAAAGAAATGACGCTAAAAACTGCAAAAATAAATTAATATCTGAAAAATAAAGTGGGATGCAATTTTCAAACAAATTGCGTTCAAAAGTTCTGTTCTTTCTATATACCACAGTACAAAAATTGATGTTGTGCAATGCATAGAAATTAAAAAAATTACAGTAGAGTTTACCAGTATTTAATAGTACAATGATACGTCTGCTTTATTTTACGGCTGGCCTGCGTAGCGGAACGTTATTTTTTAGAGACGACACTTTAATTTCCGGGCGAAAAAAATATCATATCGTAGGCTAAAAAAAAAAAAAAAAAAAAGTTTTTCAAAATTCGTTTTTGTTTTAAAAAATAAATAACAATTACATTTCTCATTAATTTAAAGATATTCGTAATTTATTTTTTAAAGTTATAAAATCAATCATATTCGCAATTAAAATATATTTTAAATGAACACATTTCAAATAACTATTTAGATTAAAATATTAAATCGATAAAATCGATTTCACTAAAAAAAAAAAAAAAAATCGCATAAAAATATAATATTCCTATTTTAGATCTAGCAATCTACATAAAAATATTTATAATACATATTTTTATCCTATTTTAATACTAAATTATTAAAACACGAGCCGAAAAGCCTTGAAAGACGAAATCTAACCGAAATTAAGTTCAAAATTCAAAGCTTTTTAAAGAAATTAATCAAGCTATACTCATCTGAGGCAAATATATTTACTTTAAACTGTTTTACTACAGTACAACTGTAGCTAAGGATTAGAGCACTAGCCTCGTCACAGAAAGTTATATTTTACCTCCTTTAACGGAGAGTAAAAGAAACTGACATTCATTCATTACCAGAAAAGCAATTTTCCGTCAATTGAAGAAAGCATTTCTGGGAGTGTATAGTGTTGTAAACAAATGTAAGAAACATAGATAATTTCAACACGTCTATTTTGATCTGCATGAAAAAACACATTGGAATGTATAGTTAACATCTTACAATCATGGAGAGATTAAATATTGATCTTATCATTATTTTCTTTATTTTTCTTGTTATAAAATATACGACGGTCGATCCAGAAGTAAGGTTCCCAAAGAGTTCCAGCCCCACGGGCAGGTGCGAGGCAAAATACGGCAACAGCACGGTGCGTGGCTGTTCCCACACTCTCGATTCCCCCGGCCGCGCTTTGCTGCGCCGCTCATTCTTGGCTCAGCAGCCGTCTGAGATGAAGGTCCCCATTGTTGATCCTGCGAATTGTGAGATTCGTCTCGTAATTAGTTTTTCACGCCAAAGGGACTCCACCCGTGGATATTCGTCTTCAGTTGGAAGAGGCATATGGCGAGAAATGTATGTCTGTTCAACACGTCCGAAAGTAGTGCAAGGAATTTAGTACCGGTCAGAAAGAAATCCACGATGAAGAACGGAGTGGAAGACCGTCAGTTTCGGAGGCGGTTATTGAGATGGCGGTTATCGAACCTCGCATCTAGTGATTATCACTTGTTCCCCAAGTTAAAGGAACACTTGGGTGGCCATGGCTTCCGGCGAGACGATGATATCAAAGAAAGCTGAGACGTGAAAGAAAGAGGTGAAACGCTTCTTCAACGGGTAGGCGGCGGAGTTCTACGACATTGGGATACATATTTTGGAACACCGTCAACAAAAATGTGTAGAAAAGGATGGCGATTATGTAGAGAAGTAGAGCAGACTTTCTTCTTTCAAATGATGTATATTTGCATTAGAATTAACAATGTTGTCTGTTTGTAAATTTAATGGGAACCTAACTTCTGGACGACCCTTGTATTTTTCAGAATACAGTTCATTTAACACTCCATTACTATCGTCAAAAAGTATTATTTCTGTAGTTGTATCGGTGAGATCACTGGACGTAATTTCCATGCTAGATTAATATTAACACAATTATTCTAATTGGTAAACAAATCATATTAGATGTAAATTTCCAACTGGGCGAAAAATGTCCGGACCAGGATTCGAACCCGGGACCTCCTGGCTGAAGCCGCCAGTGCTCTGCCATCTGAGGTATCCCGGACGATTCTGGTCGAACTTTTTCACCCAGCTAAAGGTTGAAAATTATCAAGGTGTAATTATCAAGGTTAGCTGGGTGAAAAAGTTCGACCAGAATCGTCCGGGATAGCTCAGATGGCAGAGCACTGGCGGCTTCAGCCCGGAGGTCCCGGGTTCGAATCCTGGTCCGGACATTTTTCGCCCAATTGGAAATTTACATCTAATGTAATTCCCATGTTTATGAAATTTATACAGCGATATTTAAGAAAAAAATAGTAATGATTATAAAAACTAAATAAGTTATGCCAACTTCCCGTCTCCAAACCACACTTTTGCAGAAAGCAAAAAAGTCATCGAATCTTACAGATACAAAATTAGTAAGCCAGTGTCAATTGATTAGATTCATAGCAAACTAAAATAAAGATAAAATTACATTTAAGTAAGAGAGTTATTTTAATTATTTATGCGTTATTATTATGCGCATAAATAAATTCCGATCAAACAAGTTTCATTTCATTAAAATAGAAGTGTATGTTCTTTTATCGTCAACTACAAAAACTAAACAAATTTTACCATTTTGGCTTCTCCAAACACACTTTTCCATTAGATAAAAAAACCACATTATCTTGCAGATACAAATATAATAATCCAGGGCTAATTGATTACATTCATTTCAAATCAAAATAAAGGCAAATGTACCTTTTTTTAAGAAAGAGAGCATTTTTAAATAATTATGTGTTATCATTATGTATATAAATCCAGATATACAAGTTTCATTTAAAAAAATGAAATATCTCCATAAAACAAGAGATTAGCATATTAAATTTAGTCTGTATCGAAACGTTTAAGTACAGAGCTTGTGTTAGAAAAAGAAACCCAGGAATGAATTACAAAATATACAGTCACTAAGAATTTCTATTAAATTTTTAAGCTGTCAGAAAAACACGTGGAGGAACATCATATTTGTTCATTTAGAAAAAGTGTTTTACATAAGTTTTATTTAATTTTATTTATCTTTATTATTTAAAGATTTTTGTATCTAAACAGTCATGTTAATACATAAGATCAGTTAAATTAAATATAGAAAAAAATAAGAAATGATTTGTTTCTTTACGTTTAATTTTAACTGTTGAAAAAAATAATTTGAAAATTTTAATTGTTTCTTTACATTTAATTTTAACCGTTCAAAAAGATAATTTAAATATTTTGTTTTGTAAATTAATCTGCAAATTAAACCAGTGGTATAATTCACTAGAAAGATCTTTTAAGTATGTAAAATTCAAGGCAGTGGCAACACTAGAAGAATTTGATAATATTCTTTTTCACCAAAGCAATTGACTGCTTATAATACAGGGTGATTCAAAAAAGATGGGGAAAATTTTAAGAGGTGATAGTACACACCCAAACAAACATTTTGTATCAATGAATGCATGGCCGAAAACTAAACGTAAAAAAGTTAGAGGGCTCCAAAAGTTATGTTCTTATACGAGGCAAAAACACACAATGAACGATTAAGTTAAGTTACGAAAGCAAATTTAATGGCATTTGATTACAATAAGTGCTCAAAACATTGACCGGCAGCTGTTATGCACGCAGTACAACGGCGAGATCTACCTAGAGATCTACCGTCCGATGTATATTCAGACGAGGAAGAATGAGTAGGGAGCTGCAAAGCTTACTAAAAATCATCTATTAAAAGCCTGTAAGTCTAAAGTGTTAAAGTTTGAAGAGTTAATCACTTCGCTGTGCGAAATTGAAAGTTGTATAAATTCAAGACCATTAACCTCTATGTCATCGAATCCACCTGATCCACGTGCATTAACTCCTGGTCATTTTTTGATAGGAGCAAACCTCCTTCATATTCCAGAATCTTCGAATACCCAAATTCTAGCATTAAATGCTCGGTGGAGCTTAATAGAAAAGACAAGGAATCAATTTTGGTGTAGATGTGCCCGTGAATATCTTCAACATCTACAACAGCATCCAAAATGGACTACTCCACTCGATAATCTACGAGAAGGAGATTTGGTGGTTGTTCACATGGATTTCAGTCCGTGTAATGGAAGTTGGGCCGCATTCGAAAGACTTTCCTGGACTGGACACTCTTGCGCGAGTCGTTATGATTAAAACAGCTGATGGTAACATCAAGTGTCCCTTTTCAAAGGTCCCGTTTCAAAGGCAGAAAATGTATAATTCTCAAGAAAGAACTTTTTCGTAGAAACAATTCACAGCAAATGGCAGAACTACAAGAATTTGAAAATATTCTTCCTGATCAAAGCAATTGACTGCTTATAATATATTTTATTAATTGTAATTGGTATTCTTTTTAATTCATTTTTAATTTCTAAAATCCTATTATGTTTTTTTTCCAGATATATAATTACTACCCAGATTGAATTACTACTATTGAAATCAATGCTGGTATTTGTTTGCTAGACAAGCATTAAATGCTGAATCCCAGCAAAGTAAACTAGAAAAAACTACCATAACAGATTTGCTGGTTCCACCATAATTACCAGCAAGTCATGGTGTGTATTGGAACACTTTACTGCTTGGCCAGCATACATATTCCAGCTTGTGTTGCTTGAATATGTTGCTGGCCTAGCAGCAATGAAGATCACCATTTGCTTGTAATTTCTGCTATTCTAGCAGTAATTCACAAGCAGCATATATTTTTTTTGTTGCTATTCTATTACATTTCTACTATCAGTTGTTTTTAATTTTTGCTTTTCTAGCATCATTTGCTTCTAATTTTTGCTAGGCTGGAATTACATTTCTAGCATCACTTGATTTTATTTTTTTCTATGCTAGCATTAATTTTCTAGCATCACTTGCTTTTATTTTTTTCTATTCTCCCAGTTAGAAAAATAATGCCGCTGGTGGCGCGATCTTTGGAGAATTTCTGAAGTACCTACATTTTTTAGAAGGGAATATTATATTGGGTTTTCTTTTCCTCTGACAAGGACAGAATTCACTATCTCCGGTTTGGGAACTTGATCCTCTACTAACTTCGTTACTGAGGTCGTGTTTGTAAGCGATTTTAAATGCTGGTAATGGGTGTAGGTCTGATTCTGCAGTGTGTTGATATTTTTATAAGCTAAGGGTGAATTTATCGATGCTGTTATTCTCCAAGTTTCAATTAATAAGGTTAAATTATTACTAGGGTTTTTTCTATGCTTAATGGATAATTAGAATATGGCTTTATTATTATAATTCATTAGTGGAATTTTCTTTGCTTAAGGAATGGTTTGAATATGGTCATAATTATTTGTTGCAGAAAAATAAAAGATTTTGAAGTGTATTTAGGATAGAATTTATCAATTTCATGTGGGGGTTAAGATTTTAAAATTTTAGTCCTTAATGGAGGGGGGGGGATCAATTGTACAGATTTTCAATTCGATTGTTAAAAAATTATTTCTTAAATGAAACAGTGCTCCTTGAATTTTGAAACTTAGCTGACTAATTTCCCTTTTTGAAAATAACGAACTTTTTTTGTATAATTAAAATAATTAAACACTAAGAGAATGAACAGCTAAGAATTTTACGATGGGGAAATGGAGGGGAGGCGCTTTTTCCCAAAATCCTTCATGGAAATTAATTTTCAGGTTTTTTTTTTATATTTATGTGTTAAAATTTTATCTAAACCGGGGGTGGTGGGGGTGGCGCTTTTTCCCAATAAATCATTTATAGAAATTAATTTTCAGTTTTTTTTAGATTTTATCTAAAACGGGTTGACAAAGGCAGTATTCAATTTACGTTGTATTGGTTCGAAAAGGAAATCTACCGCCCATGGATTTTGAAATTTAACAAACTAATATTTTTTTTCCTGACTAGGAGCTCAGCCCCCTACGAGCTACGCTCGCCAACCCCCGTCCAGACACCGCAGACTCTAAATGCACGCTAATGTGATCGGCTTTAAAAAGATTTCGAAAGGTTGAATTATAATTTAAAAACAGTAGCGATCTCCCTATAAACGGATTTTTATTCATTTCTCTTTGATTGGGGAAATTTTAACGCCAAATCCGATGCGGTACTACTTGATTATTCCGTCGACTAATTTCGCCAAATTATATAAATCGCCAAACCACTCGCCAAATTATACAAATTGACATAATTTTTATTTTAAATAACGAAAGAACAAATAAATTAGTACAACATTAATAAAAATACAAATAAAACGTCGAAATAAAAATAACTTGATGACGTAGACACGTGTAACAACATTTCAAAATAAGCTAATATAAAAGAAATTAAGTAAACAGAGTATTTGTCTCCCGGTATTTTTTGACAAAGCGAAAAGAAAGTTCTTTTAAATGAGACATTTTAAATTAATCGTTTTTAATCTGACGTAATTTTGACCAAACTATTCTTTCTCTTTTTAATATTCACGTGAAAATACTTGTGTTAGAAATAAAATATTATTTGCGCTTTCCTAAGAAAAATAGTTGAAAAGTATCCTCTCAAAATATCAAATAAATGTCTAGCGCAATTTGTAAATTTAAACCGTTTTGCAATATTATTTTGTGTTCATTTTATGTAATAACTGTAATGTGACGTAAATATGACGTAATTTCTCTTATTTAAGACTTCTAACGCATGTTAATAAATTGTTTATTTTACAAATTCCTTTCTCTCTTAAAATTCACGTGCAATTATAGTTTTTATGACGCAATTTTTAATAAGTTCCTGCTTTTTGTACATATTTATTTAATTCTAATTCCAAATGTTTTTTTCTGTTTAAAATAGTCACGTGTAAATAAATTTTTAATTTATTACACGTATAAATATATATATATATTTATTTAAGCAAACATTATTTTTTCCGCTGTTTATACAGTTGGCAACAGTTTAAATTAATATCACTTTCTAAAATCTGTAAAAAATATCTCTCGAAATGCTGAAAATTTGAATTTAAAATAGATATAAAACCTCGAAAAATGAGTCAAATTAAAAAAATAAATCAATTCTGCACACCGGAAAATTATAACGCATAAAATGAACTAAAAATTATTAAATTCCGATGTATAGTTTTTACTACTATAAAACTTTTTTAGTGGAACGATTTTGTCCAACTTTAGCATTAAATATATCTTAAAATAATTCTTCGATTTGAAAACTGTCTGCATCAGCGTATTTATCAAACATTTCTGTATAACACTACCGATTTTCATATTTTTGTATGCATTATTTTTCTTAATATTAACGAAGAAAGACCACCGGTCACAAAAAATTCAAAACCGGCGGCGGCGGTGACAGCGGTAGTTACGTTTTTTTTAGAATAGAGAGATTTTAATAAACACAGTAAATTTAATCCTTTCGAAAAAATTAAAAGAATTAAATACTAAGGGAAAGTGCAGCTATGAATTTTCTTCCAATTCGGGAGGGGGGGGGGCTTTTTCTCTTTAAGTCTACCATGGAAATTATTTGTTAATTATTTTTAAGTTTATGTGTTAAAAAAATTATCTCAAACGTGTTCAAGGGCAGTGATTAATTCAGGTGGCGGGACACAGCCCCCACCCCCTCTCTCAGCTTTTGAAATTTAATGAACAAAATTTTATTTTTCTCCCATTTTTAAAGATATAGAAAATTTATAATTTACAGGTAACATAAAATAATTTAACATTAAGAGGAAAATCAGTTTAAAATTTTCCGTTGCGGGGGGGGGGGGATTTACTCTTCTATATTCGCTTTGGAAATTAATTATTAGTTCTGTTTCATTTGATATTTAGATTAACAAATTGAAATTTAATCTTTTCTCTTAGCTTAAAATAAAAGAGAAAGTAAGAATTTTCTGTTGGGGGGGGGGGAGGTGGAAGAGAGCTGTATTCACGTCATGCTGTTTTCTATCAAAGCTGGTTGCATAGCATATTACGCTGGCAAGCATAAAAAAGCATATAATAGCACGTTAAGGTACCTACCTCTCCATGCTTTTAAAGAAGCTTAAACAGATATAAGCATAACATGCTTGTACATAGCTTGTCATGCTATTTCTCAAAAAGCTGGCTGCATAGCATAATATACTGCCAAGTATACGAAAGCATATAATAGCACATTAAGGTACCTACCTCTCCATGCTTTTGAAGAAGCTTAAACAGCAAATAAGCGTAAAATGCTTGTACATAGCTTGTCATGCTATTTCTACCTAAGCTGGCTGCATAGCATATTATGCTGGCAAGCATAAAAAAGCATATAATAACACGTTAAAGTACTTACCTCACCATGCTTTAGAAGAAGCTTAAACAACAAACAAGCATAAAATACTTGTACATAGCTTGGCATGTTATTTCTCCCTAAGCTGGCTGCATAGCATAAAATGCTTGTATATACCGGGTGTCCCAAAAAGGACTGACTGATTTTAAAATTCAATAACTTGTAAACGGTGACAGATATTTAAAAAATTCTTGCAGGAGGGTTATGCATAAGGTCAAAAGTTTTTTTACAGTGATTTTCAATTTTAGTTCGAATTACAAACAATAGATGGCGCTGCGATCGATAGACGCTAAATTCAGGCTCGATTTTTGGTACTTCGTGGCCCGGATAATACATTTCCATCTCCTTTTTCCGCATAGAACAAGATAAAGGACCAAAAATCGAGCCTGTATTTAGCGACTATTGCTTACAGCGCCATCTATTGTTTGTAATTCGAACTAAAATTGAAAATCACTCTAAAAAAACTTTTGACCTTATGTATAACCCTCTTGCAAGAATTTTTTAAATATCTGTCACCGTTTACAAGTTATTGAATTTTAAAATCAGTCAGTCCTTTTTGGGACACCCGGTAGCTTGTCATGCTATTACTGTGTAAGCTAGCTATATAGCATGTGATGCTGGCTAGCATTGTAAAGAATACACTAGCATGAAAATCTAGCAGACAAAGCAATACATAACAGTAACTAGCATAATTTTTATGCTGGTACTAGCAAGAATTTTGACCTGGGTAATCATTTTATTCTTGTTCTTTATTAGATAATGTTATTTGCTTCTGTATTTTGCATTTTTCGCGGAGCAGTCATTTGAATTGTTGTTGTTATTTTTATGAATTCTAGAAGTGTGTGTTTAAATTTAAACCTTTATTATATTAAATATCTTAAAGGAACTAGTTTAATCGTATTTATTTATAGGCAGAAATCTTTGTTGTTTAAGTTACTAGTAGCCATTTTATTTAAATCTAAAATCATCAACGCTACTCGGCAACGGTTACAGATTTTTTAATTCAACTGCTTCGCATCCAAATCCGTTTGGAACAAAGATCAAATTCTGCAATCAAAATGTATCCTTACGATTTATACTGAAGTTCAAATAGATATATCCATTCTCCATTCTTTAAAACTCTACATCAGTATTTGATAATAAAATTAGAATAATTATTTCCTTTTACATTCAGGATAAATTAAAAAAAATCTCCATTTCTGCGACACTTACTTTCATAGTATTTGAGAATATTGCACTAAAACAAATCATCAAATTCTTAATTAAAACCAAAAGAAGCAAATTATTTATTTACAGTTTAATCCAACTAATTATTCTGTAAAAGTTAATATGTATCAAAGTTTAAAGCATGTATCTTTCCATTTAATGCCCTTTAATTAAAAAAAATATTTATCATTTATTGTTTTAATTTGTAACATATAATTATTTGTTAAAGGATTAGAATTAATACAAAGAATTGAAATGTTACGTAACGATATATATATATATATATATATATATATATATATATGTATATATATATATATATATATATATATATATATATATATGTGTGTGTGTGTGTATGTATGTATATAATTTAAAATTAAATTTTTACACTGTTTTTAATATGTCAGTCGGGAATGTAACTTCTTTGTAACAAGCACTTCAATTAACTTTCGTTTATTTTAAACAACTCTATTTTAAAAGATAATCATTATTTAAATTATTTCTACAGATAACAAATTTACTTTCTTTAAATATTTTGTATTTCTTAAGGATCATTATTAATAAATGCAAATGGTTTTATTACATAATTAATGACGTTTTAATATATATGACCGTTTAATTTTCATATTAGACACATTTAATTTTGGGGAATATTTGTGTATATTTCTTAATTAACATTTTACATTAAGGGATTAACATTTTTAAAGACACATATATATAAAAAAACAAAAAAAACAAATCATAATGTTAATTTAAATTTATTTTAAATATAATTCAGTATTTTTAATTAGTTAATTGATTTTTGAAATTAGAATTCGAGACATATAGATTGATTTATGTAAATTGAAGAAATGTGTTACAGTGAATTTAACTTATTTGACATTTTGTCCTTGTTATATTTTTCAAATTCACTGCCTCTAGTGTTTAAAGTAGGAAAAAATGTTTTAACGCATAAATTAATGATCAAGCTTTTATATATAAAATTTAAAAAGTAAAAGTAATAAGGTTATGGTGATTTCATGCAATTAGGTTATATCACCTTCCAAAATTTAAATTAAGTTTCTTTAATTTGATTGAATGCACTTAATACTCCATAACATCTCCCATATGTTGTTTTATTTGACATTGTCAACCTGTAATTCTTATAAGATCTTGAATTTCTAACATGCTGAATTATTTTTTGACAGTGGTTCTAATGCATAAAAAGTATAATAAAATAGACATAAAAAGAACTGTTTCTTTAAAAATTAGTTTTTTGTTAAAAAAAAATAAACAGACAATTACGACTTTTTCTTATTTAAAATCCGTATAAAATAAGTTACATTCCATAAGAATAATTAAATATAATATGGCTACAAAATATAATACAATTTTTCATGTATACAATGTGTCTAGGTAGTTGGTTGAGAACATTTCAAGTTTTTATTGCTTTGACATACAGGGTGGATATGTATTAATTGGACATAAGTAATGTCTCATTAGGAGTAATTAAAATGCAAAATATGAGTGAGTACATGATTATAACATATTACAATGAATAAATATTACTTTTGTAATTAAAAATAACCGATGCGCTTCCTTTCGTTTCTCTGCATACATTTCATAGACAAATCTGTTCTTTATATATTGTTATGAGCATGCTACACCAAGTGCAGTGCTGGTTCACGATTTCAATTTATGAATACCTTTAGCCTTTAAACCTGATCTTTAGCAAACCGTAATAGGAAATCTATGTGTGTTTATCGTGATATCTATGCAAAAAAATATACAAAGATGTTCCAAACTGAGACATTAACAATAATGTGGGAAATACATATTTGCAAACGTATGATGCAATGCCACTAATCTATCATTGAAATGGAACTTTACAGTTATTGTTTAGTAAATTATTCAGTTACAAAACTATCCAGCTAATTTGTTTCCAGATTGTATTATGCATATCTAACTGTGATTTTACAATAATTCTCTTGAGTGACTTATCCAATAAAACAGTGCTTTATCATTTTCTGCTTACAGCTACTTTCGAGTAAACAAATCAAACATTTTTACCGTTATTATATTTTTTGTAGTCAGTATTCTATATGTATTTAATTCAAGAAATTTGTAAAACAGTAGTGTGTATGAAGTGTAACTCTATATTTAACAGTACAAAATAGTTTTCTATGTTACAAATGTTGATTTTACGGCATCTGTTCAGGAAGTAAGGAGACTGATTCCATAAAATTCGTTTATTTGAGGATAATTTTACAGACACTTACTATTCTTCAAAATAACCTCCTCCTGCATTAATACACCACCGCCAACGACTCCTCCACCCATTTATGTTCGCCTGGAAGACTTCAACTGGAGTGCTGTTCACATCGCAAACTGCGTCTTTCTGCAAGTTCTCCAGATTGTCAAAACGAGAACCTTTTAAGCTGGATTTTAACCGATGGAATTGAAAAAAGCTCGGGCGGTAACAGATCGGGGCTGAACGGTAGTTGTGGTAGCGTTGTGACGCTGTGTTTTGCCAGGAACTGAGACAATTTGAAGGATGTGTTGGAACCTGCTTGACACAAATTTTCCGCATTTGAAGTTCTTCCATGGTGATTTTAAGTACAATCGATTTTGTAAGCCCCGACGCACAGTGTAAGATTTTGCGAATCTAGCGGGCCAAAATTCAATTTATGAAAATAATAAAGGTAATAAAAGTAATAAAATTGACTTTTCTAGAGATAAAATGGTTATTAGTCCAGACAATAGGGGATTTTACCAGGCAAAATTAATGGTAGTTCTGGAAATCGGCTTACTTTATGTTTTTTGGTCGCTGATTCTGAATTTGTAACTTCCCACCAAAATTTTCCCCGGCAACCCCACAAATATTGGTAAAATGCCCCCCCCCCCCAAAAAAAAAAAGGTTTTTATTAAAAAAAAATATTTTTTTTTATTGTTTTAGTGGAAAAGTATCTAGAATTCAGAAAGTAGACAAAATTTGCAACAAATAACATATATGACATTATGACGTAGTGTGAATGGGGATGGGGGATCTGCCTCGGAACATGAGCCGCGGTGCTGCGTGGACTATGTTGCGCAATTTCACTTAACCACTCACATCGTTTACATTCGCCCTCCCGTCTCCACTTCGAACTTTCCATATAAGGTTTACTTTAAGTTTTTTGGGTCGCTGAATGCGAATTTTTAACTCCCCCCCAAAATCCCCCCCCGCCAACCCCCCTAAATTGTTGTTTTTAAATTAATTTTTTATTATTTTACGAGAAAAGTATGTAGAAATTCAGAAAGTAGACAAAATTTGCAACATATAGGATATATGATATTATCACGTAGGTTAAACGGGGAAAGTGGGGGCTGCCTCGGAACATTCCCCGCGACCTCTTCTCAAAAACCAAATTTTTTCGGGGGTTGCCGGGTGAAATTTTGGTGGGAAGTTACAAATTCGGATTCAGCGACCCAAAAAACATAAATTGAGTCTAATTCCAGAACCAGTATTAATTTTGCCAGGTAAAATCCCCTACTGCCTGGACTTGCATAAATTAGTGCACGTAGCGCCGCAATGCATGTTCAGAGGCAGCCATCCGCCACCGCGTTCATCCTACGTCATAATGTCATCTATCCTATTTGTTGCAACTTTTATCTACTTTCTGAATTTCTACATAATTTTCCCATAAAACAATAAAAAATTTAATTTAAAAACAACTATTTTTTGCGGGGGGGGGGGGTGCGGGGGGTATTTTGGGGGAAAGTTAAAAATTCGGATTCAGAAACCCAAAAAACTTAAAATAAACCTTATAGGGAAAGTTCGGAGGGGAGACGGGAGGGCGAATGTAAACGATGTGAGTGGTGAAGTGAAATTGCGCAACTTTCTCCACGCAGCACCACGGCGGATGTTCGGAGGCCGATCCCCCCTCCCCATTCATCCTGCGCCATAATGTCTTACATCTTAAAAGTTGGTGGGGCACTTTTACCATTCTACCGGAGCTTCAACAGCGTTGCAAGAAAAACAGAAGCAATTAAATATGAATCAATTTAAATTAATTCAAAGTGTCAAAACCCGGTTGAACTCTACGCTTAAAAAAGGGACCGCATTTGTTAAGCTGAACCTCTATCGCCAGTGTTCTACCTGATCGGTCTCTTACATACATTGTTGTGACTAAAAAATTATAAATAAGGGAAGAGGATTGGTTGCGAATTGAAGACCTAGGTAAATTTCTCAAACCCCTAGAAATGGCAACAGTGCCTTGTATGGTAAAACCCAATGCCAAAAAAGTTAATGGTTAGCTCAATTGTCAGCAATGTTATAAGGATACACATGAAACAGTCTGATAATGATACTATTATGGGCAAAAATTTTAAGATGGCTGTATGATAATATGTTAGTGTTTTTATTTCAAAACCGAAAGTTATTACTGTGAATTGGAAAAAGTACTTCGCCAATTTTTACTTTGAATGTATTTTGATTTTTTGTTCATCTGATGGTATTGAGATCAGATATACCGCTATTTTTATATTTTGAGTATATAATGTATACATATTATATTCATTGTAAGTAACTAGGAAAATTATACATTTTTTTTTAGCAAAGAATGCGAGCATAAATGTTTCAGATTTATTGTGAATCTTTGTTAAGTATGTTTTTTTTTTTATTCTTAATTTATGTATGTTACACTCATGATTACATCCGGGCGCAAATGTTATTCTTTCCACAGAGCTAATTTTTTCTACTATGTTAATGTATATGAAAATCCATTTTTAGGTGCGTTCGATTTTATATAATTACGTAGCACCTATAGTCGTCGTTCAGTCCGTCTGTCCGTCTGCATATAACAGAGTAAAAACTACCCAACCTAATGGCCTGAAATTTTAAATATATGATTGTTGCAAAATTTTGTCGTGCCATTTCAAATTTTATGAAAATCGGATGTATAGTTTAATTACAGGGACAGTCAAAAGTTTTTCTTTACATTAGGGCCAATGTGAAAAATTATTGCAAGTGCATTTTAATGATGTTACAGACTATGCACTTATGAACTGCAAAAAAATATATACATTCAGTACAATATGGGGTGCAAAAAATAATTATAAACTAGCTATAGTAAGAACGCACCTCATTTGCCACGTTTGACGAGCAATTTCCAATTTGTTTAATCATGACACTCATGCTATTTTTTATACAAAATGTTAGGGCATTAATTTTAAGATTTGTTACTATTGACAAATATCATTTTTGGTATAAAGTACCTATAAATTTCGATTATTTATAGACTGGCAAATAATCGACTCGCAGGATTAAGAACACAATTGTACATGCTTAAAATTACTTGCCTTCTCTTTTCTGTTTTAGACTAAAACATATTTTGAAAATATTTTAAATGTAGAAAAAATATTCTTAAATACAATAAAAGTATGATTACAAAATTTCCTAGGAGTCGGATTGAACAATTAATATAAATGTTAAAATATAAAGAAATTTATATATGTTCTGTGGCTGCATGCAAAAATAACGTTTCGAGCGAAGTGCCCATGCCATAAATAAAAAAAAAGGCCAAGTGCTGTGCTACCGATCTGCGAAAGGTAACTTTGAATCTACCCATTACCAATAGTAAAATATTTCATAACTTGGTTTTTAGGAAAAACAACCAAAATTTAAACTGAGGAAAAGATTTAGATTTTTTTAAGTACCTGCACAACAACCAGAAGGTAGGTAAACCTCAAGCCATTGTGGTTCTTTGAACAAAGAATCACGATGGACCAGTAACGAGAATGCAGGGCTATAGAGGACATTTCTCAATATCTCTTATCCGCATCCGCAGATAAGCATTAAAACATCTATTTTCATGCCTTGAACGAAGAACGTTTATATGTTAATACGTTTAACTGCTTCGGTAAGACCCGTAATTACGGTGTACTATGTATATACTGTTTTGCATAATACGTAAAACCGCCGCAGCCATATTATACGTATCTGAATTTCTGAATTCGAAGCCGTGTCATACGTATACTCGTATAAACTTTTAATAAGGAGCACTAGTACATATATAGGGTACCTACAAAGGTGGTTATAAGTTAGTTGGGTATAAGTAATGGCACATTATAAGAAATTATATACAGCAAAACTAGGAGTACACATGATCATAAGATAGTGCAGCAACCAAATATTACCTTTTAATTACAAATAATCAGTGTGCTGCCTTCCGTTTCTCTGCAAACATTTTATCGACAAATTTTTTTGCAAAAAAAAAAAAAAAAAAATATTCACAAATATTTGTGAGCATGCCAACAACGATCACATCAAGTGCAGTGCTGATGCCTGTTTTCAATTTCGAAATAAATTTAGTGACCTGTGGCCTTTAAACCTGATCTTTAATAAACCATACTCTGAAATCTAGGGATGTTTAAAACACGCTGTACAAACACATGTACTCAACTAATCTAAACTGAGACTTTAACTCTACGGATGGATGTATATATCCGCAAAAGTATAATGCAATACTAATAATCTAAATTGAAATGGCACTTTATAGTTAATGTTTCGCAAGTTATTCAGTTACGAATCTATCTAATTTGTTTCTACACTGTATTATGCGTCTCTAACAGTGATTTTACGCTTATTTTTTGCGTGACGTATCCAATAAAAACAGTGATATTTTTCATTTATAGCGTACAGATATTTTCAAGCAAAGAAAGCAAATATTTTTCTTGTTTTTATACTTTATGCAGTCAATGTTCTATACATGTTCACTGTAAAAAAAAAACAAAAAAAAAAACGGACTAAAATACGGAAATACTCGACGCCAGTACTATTTCCGTATTTTGACGGAACTTTTCCCAGGTAAATTACAGATAACTTTCCGTTTTTTTGGCATTTACGGGGGAAATTTGCTTTAAAATACGGAAATACACTGCTAGCCATTAAAATTGCAACACCATGAAAGAAAGAAAATACAATAAAGATATTTATTGTATGTAAACAGTATGGCATGAAAACAAAATGAATAAGTTTGTAAGCAGTTTGAGGCTTATTGGGGGGCGCAATTAGTAGAAACAATTGTCCCACCTGGCAGCTAAAACAGCCCTTACCCGGTTAGGCAAGGAGTCGAACTGGGCTTGGGTGTCAGAAACGGGCAACTCATTCTATGCTGTTTCAAGTCTATCCCAGACTTCATCAACCGTATCAGCTGGAGAGGGGTGGCGATCCAGTCTCTCAGCAATCCATGACCAGATGTTTCCAATGGGTGACAGATCTGGAGACCGTACAGGCCAGGAGAAGAATCAGATACCCTGTATCGAGGAAGGTGAGACCACGACGTGCAACATGTGATCTTGCGTTATTTCGTTGGAAGATATGTATGGCAGGGCTCGAAAACAGGGCACAACCACTAAACGTAATATGTCAGAAATGTACCGATCTGCATTCAAATTATCATCTATCCGAACTAGAGATGTGCGTGTCGTGTACCTAATGGCTGCCGCCCAAAGCATCACACCAGGTGCAGGGCCCCTATGCCGATATGCAGTCGACGAGTGTTCTCCTGGAAACTTCCAGACACGTATACGGCCATCAAAACACAGCACGTAGAACCGGGACTCGTCTGAATAGACGACATAGTGCCACTCCTGGATCCAGCTTTTGTCGTTTGGCACACTAGAGTCGCTCTCTCTTTCTGTGCTGCATTGTCAAGTGAAGCCGTAGTAATGGGCACCGTGCTGACAGTCCATGTTGCTGCAAACGTCGTCGCACCGTACGAGCGGATGTTGGGCGCGCTGCAAACATGCCCATTTTCTGACTAATGTTCCGTGATGTGGTTATACGGTTTTGCAGGGCCGACCTCACAATAAGTCTGTACTCTAAGGCGTTAGTCATGGGAGGGCGCTGAGATCCTGCATGCCGTTCAGTATAACACTCAGCAACCCGTTGATTTCATATTCGCATGGCAATGGTTGGATTTCGACCAGTTCGACGGGCGATATCACGGAACAATAATCCGCACTCTCGATAGGCAACGATCTTGCCTCTATCGAATTCCGACACTAGCTGGTAAGCATCTTCTTCTTATTCGAGGCATAACACGATATTCTGGACAAACGCCGACCTTGCAAAGCGCTTTCTGACTGAGAAATCCACTACGCAACTTTTCTTTTATACAGTGCTTCAGATATCGCTTCTCACGCCTGCGTCGTCTAAATGCGATGAAATACTAATCATTTGCATATTCGAACCCCGTCTTACTTTGATGTGATTTTGACTTTCGTCAGATCATTCCTTCCTGGTGTTGCAATTTTAATGGCCAGCAGTGTAGTACTATCGTGTCAATTGCCAGTAGTATTTCCATATTTTAGTTGGTTATTTTGTTGGTGTTTAAGGGGTCTTGTACCTTTTAAACGCGTCGAAAATTAACGAGAAACTACAAAGTTTGATTTAGTCTATCTTCAAAGCCTTTTTATGTATAAACATGAAGTTTTGGATATTGATTAAACGGATTGTGCTTTGTAATATGCTACCATTAGAAATTTATTAACCCTTTAAAGAATTTGTGTATTGTTGAAATCAATATAGCTCTTTTTTTTACCCCATAAGTCATTACGCGCATGATATCTTGAGAAAGTATGTATGCATTTGCATGATATTCGGTAAAGATACTAATCATATATGTGTGTTTAAAATGATCTACTCTTAGGCTAAAATTATTTCATTAACTATATAAAAAGAATATTTTCGTAAAAAAAATAAAAATTTTGTATTTTTAATGAATAAAAATAGACATAATTAAAAATATTACCATTGTAAATACTTAAAAGTAGATCATTTTAAACACACATATTTGTTTAGTATATTTACCAAATTTCATGACAATCCATACATACTTTCTCAAGATATCATGTGCGCAATGACTTATGCGGTAAAAAAAGAGCTATTTTGATTTCAACCATACACAAATTCTGTAAAGGGTTAATAAATTTCTGTTGGTAGCATATTACAAAGCACAATCTGTTTAATCAATATCCAAAATTTCATGTTTATACATAAAAAGGTTTTGAAGGTAGACTAATTCAAACTTTGAAGTTTTTCGTTAATTTTCGACGTGGTTAAAAGGTACAAGACCCCTTAATTAAAGAAATTTTACAAACAGTATTCTGTATGCAGAATGATCTTATATGTAATAATGCAAGACTGTTTTCGATGTTTAAAATGTTGTTTTTATGTGTGGACTTAAATGTATTAATTAAATGAGGATGAATAGTATTATTTAAATTATTAAAGAGCAATATTATATAACTATCAAATGGGATAAATTTTCCATTATTATTTATAAATAATTTTTATAAATCTAATTTTTTAATTAATTTTTAATATGTCAACATACAGAAAAATATAAGATTTTTAAAATTTTTGTTTGCATATTGAAATATATTTCAAGAAGAATTTTTGGAACAAACCTAAAAGTGAATGCTCTGCTTTATATTTAAAACAATGAAAACATTAATGCTGAGTTCTTTATTTAATATTCGATTTAAAAAACTAATGTTCGACCAATATATACATATTTATATTCAGGAAACTATCTATAACTAAACTTTTTTTAAGTAAGATAAATGGGAAATTAAATCATAATTTAACTTATATGTATTTACGTGTATATGCTTAAATGAATTCATACTTTATTTGAAAAATTAGTTTCCGATTTACGCGATTTTTATTCACCTGGAAGAAATATTTTTTCAAAATTTAAAAACAAACATAAAATGTGTTTTGAATTAAATTGAAAATTAATATGATTTAAATATAAGCAAACATATTACATCAAATACTTGAACATTTTTATATTTTAGTGAAATATAATGCCACAGTTTAAAGCATGTCTTTATTACCCTTTTATGATCCATACAATTTTTCGTCAAAAATTTTGAACTAGTTTATAAATCAACTTAATATGCTTTAAATAATAACATTGAGTTTTTTTTTTTATATGAAAGAAAAACTTATTAACTTGTTCAAAAAATGGATCAAGCAGGAAAACTCTTAGGCTTTATTTTTTGAAAGGATTTACTGGAATTTGTTTAAGAAAGAATAAGCAGTACGAAATTTCAACACCAGAGGGCTATTTTTAATAAATTACACATTTAGCATTACGATAGTTTAGAAATTTTATTTACAGGGTGCCCATAACTAAACGATCCTATTTTAAAGTTGTCTATAGGCGAACCTATTGTTCAGAATGTTGTGAAATTTTGTAGAAGACATGATGTAGGTATGAAAATTTGTTTGAGCGAATAATAAAAAAAAAAAAAAATAGGAGACCATTTTTTAACAAACGACACATTTAGCAAACATTTACGATAGTTTAAGAAATTGTGTTATAACCAAACAACAAACCGTTGTAAACAACAAACGACAAACCGTTTGTCTGTCAACAACTGTCATCATTTTCAGATACTATCTGGAATCGTAAGATAACATGCTCCACAGTTGTCCGCATTGTGTTCTTTGAAATGCTAGGAACATACCGTGAAATGCTGCCTTTAGAATCAGAAGTTAATAAATAAAATTTCTTAACTATCGTAGTGCTAAATAAATGCGCAATTTATTAAAGATCGCCCTCTGATGGCGAAATTTTGAACCTTTTTTTTTTTTGTTTTTTGCTTAAACAAATTCACATCTGTTTATTATGTCTTCCACAAATTTTCACAACTTTATGAACAATAGTTTTGTCTATAGACAACTTTAAATTAGGCTCGTTTAATTATGGACACCCTGTATATCACTATTTAATTTAATATTAGTAAACACATATACACAACCAAAACCATATAAAAATGAACCAAAGTCTTTTATAAGAAACTTTGTTATACAGATTAAAATATAAAGGGTATTAATAAATATCTCCTCAAACGAAACAATTGTTAAATAAGTTATTTATTGTCAATATTCTAATAAATGAGGTATATTTTTATTAACATTTCTAGAAAAAACGTTAGGTTAATAATACAAAGCGAAAAGAGATGAAAAAATATGTACGCCTAAAAATGTACGGAGAAGAACCTTTCAAATTTAATTCTTGTTATAAAAAGTAAATTATAAAGCAGAGATACATTGGTTTCTCCTTTATTAAGTGTTTGAATTATAATAAAAATGTTTAATCCTATTACACAAAAAAGTTTATTATATTGCGTGGGACTTTATGATATTTTTTTTTAACTATTATCTGATTTCGTCGAGCTTTAAATTATGGTCTTATCTTGAACAAAATTTATAACGTTACAGTAAACATATCTTAATAAAATATTTTGTTACTGCTGCACTTCACAGAAAAAAAGTAAATAAATCGTGTTTTCGTTGTATATCATGATCTTTTCAGTTGCTATTATTTGCTTTTTGAATGGGAATGAAAAGTAAACAAAATAAAAGTAAACATAACTTGGAAATTCAATAAAATGTCTCATTTTTCGTGGTTGTCAATCTGGGTGGATTTTACTTGATATTTTTATAGAAATCTAAAATAGCTGTTAAAATGTTAAGACATGTTATTGACCTTTTGAAAGAAAAATAATTATAATTTCTTTATGCTTTTCTTGCCTGAACATTTTGCTTAAAAAATTATTTTACAGAGTATTTAATTTTTTGAGGGAAAAAAATGTATTATTTGCCTATTAACTTAGAATTATATTTCATATGAAAATACAGTTCGGATACATTGAGAGATCATGTATGTAAAATGGAATGTTACACTTATGAAAATTAAATATTACTCTTCCGTTGCAACGAATATAAACCGAATGCATTTAAATAATTTTACGGATATTAAGGCTTTTTACATCGGTAAATGTTTTTCTGTAGAAGTCTTTAGAACAAAATATACTTTTACTAACCATAGAAATTTATTTTCTTCATTTATAACAAAGCTGAAATGTACGCCTATCGTACAACCATTATTAGTCAGAACGCTGAAATAGATGCCACAATAATAAGAAAATTGCATAACAAAGTGATCGGACAACGTGGCCTATGCTGGGATAAATATTCTAAAATTCCCCAGTCATAGAATATTTGAAACAATAGGAATATTTGCTTGAAGAATTACATGCAATCGCGCATTTACATAAATCAGTACATAGAAAAATACTAATATTTTCCTGAAACTGTTGCAACCGTATAATATATATTTTTTTAATTTTAAATTAAGAATTTTTATAAACTGTAAAATGGTGTAATTTTGAAATAAATTCCCTAAATATATGGATTTTTGAAATTTAATTCTGGAAATTTTCTCCTCGCAATACTTTGGTAAAGAAGTTTTGGAAAACGTGACTAAACCGAGCCATACACGTTCACTCTGATTCCTACTCATTAGATTCTGAAATTTGATATCTTAAAGGTACCTTAATATAAGGTAGCATTTTATGTACACCCATAAGTACATTGTTGGAAATAGTAGGGGGGTAGTATCCGAATTTGTACCATCTCACATATTTTGAGGTGTAACTAACTTCATTTTTGGAATATCTGCAAAAGATCACTACGCTTGGTCATTCTATCCATCCACTAACTAAAATAATGTTTAGAGTAATTTCTTTTGAAAATCCCAAGTTTATTCTAATTTGAAAAAAAAATGTCAAAAGTGGTTCAAATTCAGCGACTGGTTACTTAATTTGGGCTCCCAGTCTCTTAAATTGGAACAAACAATATTAGGCTGTTTTAAGGAGTAGGGAATATAACTAATTTTTTTAAAAGCAAAGTTTGCGATTAACGAACTAATAAAACAATACAACACCAATGAAATATAATGAAATCTAATGTCTGAAAGTAAGAGTAATTGTTTTAATTCAAAATATAAATCAAAATTATAAATAAATAAAAATGGAAATTATGGAGTTAATTGCCAGTTACTTAAATATCATGTAAGAAGTGATCCAAGGCTTACTCATGAATTTCTATTCTTATTTTTTTTATTCTAACGCACACAACATGGAATCATATTTGGCAATCTGAAGATTAAAACATTTATGTTATTTTATTTTTCATAAAAGTTAGGCAAAAGCAATCATCACTGTCTTGATTTTTCTTTTTAGATTCTGAGTAATTAGACTATTTTTTTTCAACAAAAGTTTTCTTTATCTTATGTTTGTAGTTATTCCCTTCCACCTTTTATTTTTCAATTCAACTACGCCTTTTTTGTAACTTGAGCTTTCCTTTTAGTTGTTTTTATGTTTTTAAAACGTTTTATAAATCAAATACTCCGTAGGGATAAAGAAGTCAATTAAAATAAATACAAATATATACAAAATAAGATAAAATGTAAACAGAATTTATTGCATAAACATGTAAAAGATATTCTTTATGTTTATATAGGCCTAAACTGTATAAAGAAATTGGCACTAATTTACGAATATATATATATCTAACCTATATATATAAAATCCTAATGAAATAATTTATGAAACGCTATATGAAACGACTGAAATGTAACGAATTTATGAAACGATTCTATGAAACGACCGATTAAACAACTGATTACGTTTCGTGGCGATTTCTCCTAAAAAATGGAATACTTTGCGATGAAATTAAAACCAAAAATCGGTATTGATCCGCAACTCAAAACTGGTATTAGAATTTTTAAATTCGAAATGTTAATTTTCGTTTATAATATTAGTTTTCGAAATATTAATTTTTTCTCATTTTAAATACTTTTTTCTAATGACGGCAACTCAAATTTTAATCATAACAGATTTTTTTTTCATATTTTAGTAAAGATTATTATTTTAAACTAATTTGGCAACCAGTTTGGCCTCCCTTAAATATATGCTACGAACAATGTTTTGTTTTATCATTTTATTTAATACAAACTTTCATTTAAAACATAAAAGTTTAAAATTAACGGCTTTCAACTCTTTCTCTTTTTTTAAACGAAACGAAAAAGAAAAATATTAGGCGCAGATGTCATATACGCACCGGGATGCATAATGGCGCCAAAATGCCGTTATTTTACCTGACATGGTAACCCGGCTATTGTTGCCTATTTATCAATAAATGTTTATTTATATATTTTTTCTTTTTATTAAAAAATGTTATAAATTGTTTTGTTCTATAGTTATTAATTAGTTTTTTATTTATTTATTGTTATTTCATTTTAAAATATTAGAAAATAATTTAAAAATAAATGTGTAACTGGTATTCGAAAACGAGGTTTTCGCCAAATTGTCGAAAAGAAAAAAAAAAAAAAAAAAAAACCAAACACGCCATACCCGATTAAATAATGCAACGAATCCTGACATTCAATTTCAAATTCAAAGCAGTGTTTTAATGGTACTACTTAGTTACCCTGTCGACCAATTTCGTCAATATACAAATGGACGTAATTTTCATTTTAAACAACGAAAGAACAACAAATTAGTATAACATTAATAAAAAAAACAAAAAAAAAAACAAAAAAAAAAACAAAAAAAAAAGCACGTGAAAATAAAAATCACTCGATGGCGTAAACACGTATAACTTTCTTACAGTCAAAGGAATATGACCTTTACAATCAACCATTTATTGGCATTTAATCTTATAGTCTGGCGATAGATTTTTGGTCGATGTAAGTAGTACCCAAGGTCGACCCAAGTAGTACCGTTTTAATTTACCACTCGAAAAAAAAAAGCTATTGGCGAGATTTGCACCCGGCTAACATAAAAGTACCAAGAATTCTTTGCGATCATGGCAACTTTTATGCAGTTTTATTCGAAAAAATAACTTTGATTCTTTAATCAAAATGGAAACCTTTCTTATGAAAAGCGAAGGGTTGTAACTGTTTGTGTCAGTTACATGACTTGGACTATTATAATATAAGTGAAATGATGCGATAGAATAGTATTTGGCGTCTTATCGCCTGTGGCTGGCTAGCATTAAAGTACCAAAATGGTCGCCTGGAATATAAAAAGCGAAGTGATCCGCCCGGAACTGTTGATAATAGTCACATGACTTAGACTATTATTATAGAGATTGTTTTCAATTCATAAAACAGCGCAAAGAATAATATTTCTTAACGATTAAAAATTTATTTACGCGTGACTATTATAAACAGAAAAAAATCTTTACAATTACTATTAAATAAGTAAGTGTTAAAAGCAGAAAAATATTGAAAGTTATGTTTTTAAAATTGTATTTACAAAGAAGAAGGAAACTTTAAAATAATAAATACATTAATATGCGTTTAACCCTTTCAGGAGCAAGGTACTTCTATTCGTAAAATGTTGAAATCAGTGAATGGCAACAGAATTTACAAACAAATTTCGAAATACGAATATACTTTTGTTCACTTATTTAATAAAAGGAAATTTTTCATTCCAATATTCTGGTGCCAAAGTGGCATTTAAGAATTAAAATTAAGCTGTCCAAAAATGATCCACTGTCCTTGAAGAGGTTAAAGCAGTAAATTGCAGCAAATTGTATTATGTCAATCGTTTTATAACGCTGTTAAAAATATCGGGAGGCAAAGACTCTGTTTACTTAATTCATTTTATTTTAGCGTCCTTTGAAATGTTTAACTGGTCTTCTTTAATCAAACACAAAAACAACCATTGATGTCTTAACAGCAACTGATTCGGCCTGAAATTTTCGTAATCAAAGGAAATTGAATGGAAACCCGTTTACAGGGAGATCGCTATAGGTTTTTTCATTGTAATACAAACTTCTCTAATCTTTTTAATACCGGTCAAATTAGTGTACTTTTAGATTCTGCGGTGTCTGAACGGGGATTGACGAGCGTAGCTTGCAGGGGGCAGAGCCCCCTAGTATATATATATATATATATATATATATATATTTATATAACACATCGGCTGATAAATTTCCGGTCTAATGAAGAAAACACAATTTTTTTGTCAAATTCGATTACATTCATCCACATAGTCTCGTTTAAGAGAGCTACAATCATTCCAACGCATCACTAACATTTCAGTACATTTCTTTAAGAACGAATTTCTTTTGCCTCAAAATAGGCGTTTGTTTAGGGCATCACCTACTCATTGGAGCTAAATCTCTTGCTGGCGAGCATTTTTTGAGGTCTACGAACATGTAAAAGTCGCTGGGATCCAAATCGGAAGAATAGGATAGGTTCGGAAGCAATTCAAGTGTCCTTCGTGCAATTTTGCCATCGTAGCCAAAGATCTGTGACAGGGTGCAGGGAGGGGGGGGGGGACGCGGCACCCACTTCGCAAACAGCTTTCTCATAGACAAATGGTCATTCAAAATAAAGTCTACACGGTCTTTTGATATGTTTAGAGTGTCAGCTATCTCCTGCAACTTCACGTTAAGATTTTCTAGAACGATTTTGTGGACTTTTTTTTAATGTTTTCCGGTATAACCACTTCTTTTGGGAGACCAGAGTGTTGCGTATCATCGATGTTCGTACGACCACGTTTAAATTCAGCAACCCAGTCAATAATGTTCGATTTTCCTTGTGCAGAGTCCGAATAACATTTATCAAGCCAAGCTTTTGTTTCCACGGTGTTTTTCCCCATCAAACAGCAATGTTTTTTCAAAACACGAAATTCTTTTTTTTCCATTGTTTTGAAAATACAAAAAGCTGTTTCATGAAAACCACTGTAACTTTTGAAGCAACATTCAGATCGTCATAAAATGTTTACAGCTACCTTTTTAAGGGTAGTACTTACTAAACAGAATATTAGTTCTGTATTTGTGGCGAAATCTGTGTGCCAGACCGGGAATTTATCAGCCGATGTGTTACATATTCAAAAACTAGCATGGACATAGTAATCCATTATAAATTAAAAAATAAATAAATAAAAGTGTACAAACTGTACAATCCTCGAAATTCTTTACTTACTTTTCGAATTTATGATTGTATATCTGGTCTAATGTAAATAACTCAAATTGTTCAAACTAAGTCAACTGCGCCATTTTTTAAAACAGACTAAGAACAAAGACTTCTTTAGACTAAGAACAAGAACGAAACCAAACAAATCCTCGTGAAAGATATTCGCTATAAACATGTGCATTTTTATATGTATATGAAAACATAACACCTTAAATCAGTTTTAAAGAATTCTCTTACGTTTAGTAGAAAAAAAATTAGATTGAAACAGGTAATTTTATGTTTTTAAAAATTGTCTGAAAACAGCACGTGGAAGGCAGGTGCTTCTTATGATATTAAATGACGTCATTTTGATGATTCGGAATTCAGCGGTAGATGGCATCTCTTCCTGTAATTAACGAAAGAATGGCAGCGGTCCATTTAAAGCGGCGGTCCAACTATAGCTACTCTGCCCTATACAAAAACCCCTTTTTCTTAAGGCAGAGGTTACAACATTTCCATTATCGATGCTGATTTCTTTTAACTACAGGATTTTCGTTCCTCCTACTCTTCTTTTTGTATATTAGCAATTTGTTTGCCATATTTTCTTAAAGACAGTTTTTCCATTGCTAAAATTCTTAAGGTATATGATTAGAAAATAATTTACACCACAGCCAATAAACTTACTTTCTCCAAACAGTAAGACCCTATTGAATTATCTAGTTGACGGACTATCTAAGCATTAATTGTCAGTACGGTCATTTCTATATTGAAAACACCAAACATGGTTTTAAATTTCGAATTAGAAAACAGATGGAACATACTCAGATACAAAACAACTAACAAATCTGCCTTCGCAAGACATTTCTGCGAAATGAACCACTTCTTTGATTTTAACTCATCTTCCTTGAAGCAAATCTATAAAAATTATGAGAATATTGTCATTTGTTTCTATATTCCCAATTATTAGATTGTTGAAAATATTATATAAAAACCTTTTTTTCTTACTATTTACCAGCACTTTTAAAATGACTAGTTCCATTTTTGCACAATTTTACTATTACCTGTTCCTTGTGTAATTTCCTGTGAATTCTATTTGTCAATAAACCTATCCCTCATATGTCCTTCTCTCCCCTGCAAATGAGAAAAATCTTTCATCCTTTGCACTGCGGTTCGTTGAATGCTACCAAAACTTTTTTGCTATAATTTTAAAAGTTCTTGTGATAAAAATGACTTTTTATGTGCTTATATTAATTGCACTGTGTCATCTATCATTTGTCATGTACATATGTGGAGCAAACATTGAAACCATGCTTTCTCCTTTAGATACAAATTTTCAAAAAACACAAAAAACTGATAAATTAGAAAATAACTTGTATTTAATTCTAATTTTTTATTGTGTATTTTTATTACTGGTTATTAGAAATAATTCAAAGCATACGTAAGATATTCAACATTAAACAAATTAATAAAATGCATTTAATGTTTGGAGAAAGCACGTTTTGACCGAATTCAGAGGAGGAAAGATGTTTTGATTGTTTAACAAGTGGATGAAACGCTTTTTGAATAAAATAAGTTCTAACTCATAAATAATGCATAAGCATTATTTTATTTGAGTAAATACTGAACTTCAGTTGATTATTGATAAAATAAATTACAAATTATAGTACCTAGTAGTATTCATTAAATATTTGCTAAATAAATACTCATTTGCCAGAAATCCACTTCAAAATTTAAAAACAAATCTTCATCTAGACAGTCACGCAATTCCCCCTCTTCTTCATTGCAGGCTGGTAAATCATGGATAATGTGGTTGTATCATTTGAAGAGATCATCAGGTTGACTTTGCCACTGTTCACCATAAATTACGTTAAAAAGTTTGTCAACATCATTTTTCTTTTCATTTGATATGGCGTGGCTAAGAGGAAGAGATTCTAAAACAACCCTTTGAACACGGGCAACAGTAACTCTCTTTTTAAGAAGATTTACATCATATTCTTCACTTAGATCTTCAAATCTATAATTCTTGAAGCCTTTAATATTAACAGTTCTCTTATTTTTCTCTAAAGCAATCCGCTTCAATTGTGATATGTGTGGTAGGTTTCGAAAGTACGCATTAAGTGACAACTGTGATTAGCAGACTAAAGAAATCACTGTTTGACTGATTGCAGTCTTTGGAGGAAACACTCTTTGATTGAAACGCCAAGTTTTAAAATTGATTTATAGACGGAGAAAAAAAAAAAATTTTTTTTGGTTAAAAATACCGTTTATTTCTGTGCAACTTAACACAGAGCTTATAAAAATAACAATATATCATTTTTGGTATTTCATCACGGTTTGAATGCTTACTCCTGATATGAAGATAAACCTATACAGTTATAATCTGCACACAACATATTAATTGATGCTTTATTATTTTTTTTTCAAGGTGTTATATGGTAGAAAATTTTCACAATAATAAAAAAATTAAGAAATCTAAATGAACGGGTAGTTAAATGAGAAATTTACTTTAATATGAACGTGGAAAATAATGGATTGTGTAACAATAAATATTAGTAAGGTAAAGTTTCCTAATCTATATTATAAAGGACAAACATATCTGTGCGTAACGCATACGTCATTCTGCGAATGGCAACACTTTGAAATTTGAAATGAAATTTCTGTTTTGCAATTTTCGCTACTGCAAATTTTTAAACTTCTAAACATCGCACAGTTTCAATTTTTACACCGTCGTGTAGGGAAAAAATGGACTTTTAAATGCAATTTGTTTGAAAGTTCTATCTCAATTTATTTTTGAGATATTAATTTTTTTATAGTTTTTAGTAACAATTTTGTAATTGTGGCAACTCCATTTCTATTAAAAGTAAAAGGAAAATAGTCATGGTTTATTTATTTTTATTGATTATATCCTTATTGATGCCATTCTCACATTACAAATAAAAGTAACTTTTTTTCTAATTTTTGAACAGAAAATGACGTCAGCCATTAAAAAAAAAAAAAAAAAAAAAAAAAAAAAAAAAAAAAAAAAACTCGCATTCTTCTTCATAAATCAAAAGATTGAAGTAGATATTTCAATATTATTACATTAAGCTGATACTGAGTTTGAACCGCTAGGAATGATGTCATATTTAAAACAAAACGATCATTTTCTTTGATAAAACTAAATATTTGACCAATACTATGGCAACTAAAGGCAAATTTCTGAATGGTAAATTTTCGCGGGTACTGAGATTAGAACTTAAATTTAATGCGAATAAATTTTGAGAATGTGAAAATAACATACAGTTTAGATTTTATGGGGGAAATTTTTATGATGTGACAAAGCGAAATCCTTTTTACTGATTTTTCATCCCATAAAAACAATCATAAGAGCCTCAATCGATAGCTTCAACATAATTACTCAACTTGATTACGTATTCCAATACAGTTTAATTTTTCTATAATTTAAGCAGTTGAAGTTTTTCGAAATAATATTTTGGTAATTTTAGGTTAAAAACATTATTTGTTTTAAGAGTTAGATAACCAATGCAAGATGAATTTTTTATTGTAATTATTTTTGTAGGTTTATTATAAATTCGATCTAACAGTTCCATTCTAAACATTTTAATGCGTCGAATTTCGACGGGTTCCAACTCGTATTAATAAAATATTTTATTTTCTTTTTCTCATTTCCTTGCACATTTTCATATTCTATCAATCTTTTCCTGTTTATAAAGTACCATAAAAATACTAAATTTATTTATATCCCTGTATCTATTTCGTATTTTTGTGATAAAATTTAATAATATTACATTCTTGCTGTGAAACTCTCATAAAACTGAATAATGAACATGAACGCTGTTTTTTAATATACATTTGTAAGATATTTTATGAATTCTTGTTTTTATGAGACTAATACCTATTTTGTAATATTTCATAGTTGTTTTTAATGTTGAAAGCAAACTAAAATGTATGTAGGGCGCACATGCCAAGTAATAAATATACTTTTATAAAATGTATTGATTTAAAGATTTTCCTAACTTTGCATATGTGAAACCAATAGTCATAAATTTTATACTCTAAACATTAGTATTTTTGTGTTCATTATTCGATACTTACATATTTATATATTTTATATGTATATGCCGGGCATTTCTTAAATATGGGTGCATTTATAAAAAAAAACCTCTTAAACTCTCTAAATTGGGTGTATCTAATTGCAGTTTTTCAACTAAGACATGGAAGATGTTCGTTTTTTCTGGGTTGTTTGAGGGGGGGGGGGGGTGCAGCAAACGATATAGGGAAAATTTTCAAATTTAGGTGGCACTGTTATAATTAATAATAACAAAACACACAAACAAAAACTAAGACTGCGTTTCGTTTGCAATTTAAAATGTAACACTGGTTATCAAAAATTAAGGAAAAGTCACAAAATGCTAATTTTTAAATACGCGAATTCTCAAAAGGAAGTAATATAATTTGAATAATTACTATCTCTGCAGAACAGCTAGTCCATATAACATCTCATTCAGGTCACACATGGTTACAAGAGTCACACAGTCACTACGGCGAAACAAAAAATAGGAAATTCCATACGTCTCTTTTATGAGCCTCAAATGACTGCTATATGTGACTCCACTGACAGGTCACTGTGACTGCTGCTTTCTGACGAGTCACCAGGTGACTTTCAATGTCGTTTCATTGAGACTCTCGTGTCACTCTCATCTGGAGATTCAATTTCAAAGTCATTGTGCACGTTGCATTATGATAAATCCCCAAATAATGTCACATTAAAGTCACATGACTTTGTCAAATGGTAACAGAGACCCTACTGTAAAGTCACCATTGTGAAAAGTGGTGAAAAGTCACCATGTGACTTTAATTTGACATTATTTGGTGATTCATCATAATGCAACGTTCACAGTGACTTTGAAATTGAGTCTCCAGATGAGAGTCACACGAGAGTCTCAATGAAATGACACTGTAAAGTCACCTGGTGACTCGCCACAAAGCAGCAGTCACAGTGACCTGTCAGTGGAGTCACATATAGTAGTCATTTGAGACTCATAAAAGAGACGTATGGAATTTCCTATTTTTTGTTTCGCCGTAGTGACTGTGACTCTTGTGATCATGTGTGACCAGAATGAGATGTTATATGAACTAGCTGTTCTGCAGGAATAGTAATTATTCGAATTATATTACTTCCTTTTGAGTATTTCCGTATTTAAAAATTGGCTTTTGTGACTTTTCCTTATTTTGATAACCAGTGTATTTAAATGTCGGATGTTCGATGTGTTTTCCTCCAATTGCAAGATCATACAATTCATTGTTAATATAATCAGCTTTAACCCTGTATGTGCTGAATTATGAATTCATCAAAATTTAATCTTTTAAAGAATTTTTCGTGAATTTTTGAAACTATATTAGAAGATTTACATAATTATTCAATAAATTATAGAAGGATTGAAGGATTTAGAAGAATTAATTAAATTAAAATTTATAGGGATTTTGCGCAATGTTGATAATCCCACTCAATTCTTTTTTTAAATATTTTTCTTAGTATTTTGCTGAATTAGGATATGTACAAATATAATGTTCTTACAATAGAAATATAGAAATATTTCCGAATTGAAAATCCCCCACCCCCTCAACAACGCCAACAAAGTTGAAAAGATGCAAAGACAAGAGAAGTCATTCTTTTAAAAATGTTTTTGTTTTGTGTAACCCATAGTGCTTTTGGAACAAGATTAAGTAATGCAGCTATAACTCATTCTAAACTGTATTAATACTAATCGATGTGTTAAATGAATTTTATAACAAGTTACTATAATGGAACTTATACGTACCGTCAGTAGATATAGAGTTAACTACCTGTAGATTTTCTATTGTTTTCAACAGAACAGTCACACAATGAATCACGGTGGTTCAACATACGCAGTATTTATGTTTATGATCTAGCTAAATATATTATTTATAATCATCATCGGTTGTTTATTCATATGTTTAGTTAAAATGTTATAATTTTCACTCTTTTAACAAATCCAGTACCTTCTGTTTATAAAAACGTTATCTACACACCCCTTTGAATAAAATATTGAATTTCTGTTTGCTATTTAAGATGTCGTACACTTCGGAATTCATAAAAGAAGAAATTTAAAGATTTTTAATTGAAATCGAAAATGCCAATCACTGAAATTTGTAGAATACTGCGGACGGACACTTGTAACAGGTGCTCATACTGACCTAAAAACAGGAAGATTGGTATCATAGCAAAAGAATGTCCTTACAACATATTAAAAATAATTTATGTGTCAATGTCCTAAAAGGACGCAAAACACAGACGCATAAGAAGCTGCAAGCACATTGTTTTTAAAAATACATCTTGTAAACCTTGTCTAAGACATCGATATAAACAATCCCCAAAGGGATTGATCTCGAAAGTAGATGACGTACGGAAGAAATTGGCTCACTGTGTTTTTCAGAGGATATAAAAATGAAAACTGAATGCTTCTGGTTGCTAGAACTGTTACTGGCATGAATGAGCTCATTAAATACTAAAGTACTTTCCTCAGTATATCACAAGGTCGGTCAGTCTCTAATGGTTGTGTGATGCCATTGACTATAAGGTCACCTCTGACATCCCAAACCACACCTGCATGATTTTTTTTTCCATGGGGAAACAAAATTCAGTAAAATATCAATGTATAGCAGAAGAAATCTATTTCCATTTCTGTATATAAAAACGGGTTCCTGAATTGAGATTTCAGTACGAAAATGTTTCAATCCACAGCTCACATAGTAAGAGACGGGGACTTTTAGCCCGAAACGTTAACGTTTTAGATTAACCTGACTTAATACCAAACGTAAATACGATTGAGAAAGTTCGGAGTATCTGAGCCCGTGAAGTATATAAGAATGGAAAGCAGTATGACTCTACTAAATTCGTAAACGTTGCCATTAATTAATGGTAATACTCTGCACCCAATAACCTTTTAACACCTCACTGACAAGCTCGTGTTAATACGTTCACTAAGCACCAGGTTTCACTGCAATACAAGCAGTATTTAAAGTAATATAATTCAATTGATTTAATGTATTTTTAATACATTGAACAATGATTAACGCGTCCAAGGATTGCATTTATATTCGTTGTTAAGTTTGTTTTTATAAAATGTTGAAACAATCTTTTTTTTAAGCATTTAAAGCAAAATGCAGAAAAAACAACATTACAATTTTGCCCGTTTCCAAGACAGTCGGAGGATTAAAAACTTATTGTTTCAAAGAAAACAGTGGATACAGGTGAACTGCATGCCAGTGTATATTCAGGGGCGTCAACAAGGACATTGTCAGCGACAGTCACATGATCTCGAATCTATTTTATTTTAGAAATAACTTATTTTTCAACTCATAATGACTTGTTTTTGACAATTAAATTGAATAATAAGCTTTATGACTACTATACACTGAAAATTTGTAAACACTACATTTTTACTATTACGAATGCAGTGAATGGGTGTACTTAAAATATTGCATGCTGAGTTAAAAAATATTTAGCCGAGTTTTAATATTATTATAAGTTGTAAATATTGTATTGATAATTGCATTAGTATAATATATTTCCTATACTGAAAATATTGTACTTATTTTATTTTTTATGATAGTATTTTAGTATTGCGGGATTTTATTGCATGTATGCATACATTTACAATATGCTAAATTTAAAGTTTTTTATATTTCATTACGAAGCACTATATTCAGTTCAGTACACTTTAATTGTAAAATATTAGCAATTTTTAGAAATAATTTTACAAGGAAATGTTTGGGAAACCACAGCGTAATCTAATTATAACATTAATAAGACATGAAATTAATTTGCTTTGAGGTAATTACCAGAATTTACGTTGCATGGCTTTTGAAAGATTGGATCATAGTGACTGAAGATCCCAAATTAGCCGAATGATTTTCAAACTTTAATGAGAAACATTTAATACAAATATTGTTCGTTATAGATTAAGTTTCGATTTATACATGCAGGAAATATAAAGTTTAATGTGCTGTTTTAAATAACAATTTTCATTTGAATGTAGTTCATTACTAATAATTCCATTTTCAAAGCATAATATATGTTTGAGTAATTGACCTATTACATATAGTACTAAAAGGTATATCTAGATGTGTTACAATCGATATACATTTATACCAATATACTTATGAATGTCGAAATTCCCAAGAAAATCATAATTTAAAAAAATGTAAGAAAAATTGTTTTTTAAAACAAAAAATTTAGTGGGAGATTCTAGGGAAAATAGAGGAAGTATAAAATATATTGAAACGGAAAAAAGCACATTTGTAATATATATATATATATATATATATATATATATATATATATATATATATATATATATATATATATATATATATATATATATATATATATATATCGATTACACAGATTAAAAAAAAATTACTAAAATAATTTATTTATTCCATGTACAACTTACTTTGGATAAATACTTATAGTAAATATTGCAATTGTCATTTGTAGAATATGCATATTGTTTTCTTATACAGCGTGAACACAAACATCAATTTGTGATTTTAGATTTAATATTCTGTACTGTTTTATGAAAATAACTCGTTCGTACCGCTCTAGCACAAAATTCTTGAAATATACAATATTATATGAGATTATTTTAAAGATATCGTAATTAAAAAAACCCTTTATTATATAAAATGAAGAAAAAAAAAAACGCGAAGAAAATATTTGTAGAATATGCATACAATTCCAGTGGTATCGTTACAAACAAATCGCGCATTATACACTCTGAGAACTTTATTAAATTTATTATTTTACGTAGTTATAGATGTGGATGCAAATTATTTAGTAAGTTTCGTAGCAGAATATTTTGCTAAATATTAATATAAGGTACCTGAAAGATTCTCACTGGCTTTTGACTTATCTCAGTAAAATGAAAAATCAATCAATAAATCAATAAATATATATATATATATATATATATATATATATATATATATCCTCTTCGCTACCTGATTCCACATATGTGGACCTCTATTCTTTTCCCCCTAAAAACTAAACTGAGTGATTTTTTTTTTTACATTTTGACTTCATTTATTAATAGCTGAATGTTTTTTGCTTTAAAAAATCAATAAATGACAAAATCTATGCTTATTTAACCATAAAACAGATATTTTTTTCATACGAGTTTCCAAAATGCCTTCAAGACAGTGTGGCCAAGAAATTGAGAAATTTTCATAATTACACTAGTTTCCAAAAATTAAAGAAAAATCACAAAAAGGAGTCATAACTCGTTCAAAAATAAAGCTATCCGTATGAAATTTGCATATGATGCTAACTAAAAGACGCCAAATAAAATTACAAAATTCAAATTAGTGGCGCTACAATCGGATTGAGTCAGTTGTGAGAAGCATAAAAATGCACGCTAGAGAATACGGCTGCAGTTGTTGCTGTGATTATGAGATAAGAAAACTGAAAAAGCCAATTCATTTATACGCCCTCGATGTATCATTTGTACGCAGAGCTGCGATATGGAGCTATTGGACGATTGGAGGCAGGTCAAAGTGAGACAGAAGTAGGCAAATGGTTAAATGTGAGTCCTTGTGTTGTTCGTAGGGTTTGGCAATAATTAAAAACCACGAATGTGGCCTCCAGATTGTTCAGCCAAGGACGAGCAAGAGCTACGACAAGCACCGATGACCGATATTTTCGGTTACGTGTACGAAGGAATAGAATAGCAACACCCTCTCCTCTTAGAGCATCCCTTGCAACAGCCACTGGAAGGTTGGTATCAACGTCTATAATGCGTGGAAGGCTTCATGAAAGTGGTATTTAGATGAGGTAACCAGCCATTTGTGTGCCGCTCACCTGACGTCAGCGAAGGGATCGTTTAAGGTGGGCATGTCAACATGTACAATGGACGGCTGATCAATAGAGGCGCGTTCTCTTCAAGGATGAGTCCCATTTTAGCCTCCAAAGCGATAGTAGTTGTTGTTTGATTTATAGAGAACAGGGAACACGCCATCAAACATTCGTGAAAATAGATTCATACGGTAGAGCAATGTTTGTGTTTGGGGTGGTATCTCTTTGGATGGACGTACAACATCCATGTCTTTCCACGTGAAACTGTGATTGCTCACGTCCGTAGAGATGACATTATTGATACTTATATGCGCCCTTATACCGCCGCACTAGGTAATGATTTCCTGTTATAGGATGACAACGCTAGACCGCACTGGGATCGCATCGTGGAAGATTATCTTTACTACCAAACAATTCATCGCATGTAATGGCCACCTCGATCACTGGACTTCAATTCCTTCGAGCATGTTTGGGATGCTTTAGGAATATATGTTGATGCTCTCAATCCCCCTCCTCAGACCCTTGCCATGATTTCTATTGCTGTACATGGCTCTCACTTCCCAGGGAATTTATCGATCGCATAATTGACAGTATCACACATTATGGTATATGCATTATTGCTTCTAGGAGTGATCATAGTCCATATTAAAGGTACTTTTCATATACAAAATGACACATTCATTTTGGTTGTTTTATAATTGTGTTAATTTCTGAAACACCCGAATCGTCTGGTAATTTCTTTTCATGTTATTTTATACCTTACTATGCGTTGTATATTATGCCTTGGTTTTATTGAAATCTACATGTAACATTTTAAGTAATCGATATTTTTATTGTTTTTCCTAAATTTTTGGAAATCAGTGTATTTAACTTAAATCCTTTTCAGTAAATTATTTTGAGAATTTGTATATCATTCACTTGTTTAAAGGCCTTAATTTTGTGATGATGTGAATTTAGGTTAGTGATAATTATATTGATATTTTAAGAGCATTCCTAATTTTAGATCTTTATTTGTGAACCTAAATTACTAGACTCCTAAAGCATCAATTTCAAAAAGTTCTTTTTTTTGTCATATATGATGCCATTTCGTTTGTTTAAAACCAATGAATGAGTACTTCAAGTATTATTTTTGCTTCAGGAATGAAGCGCTTGCAGCTAAAGAAAAAGAATGTAAGCAATATATTCGTTGAGAAATACTGATTTTAAAATCGTTTTTTAAACTACCCGAAATACCGTCTTTCCATTTAAGCAAGCGATCTAATTTTTTATTATTGTTGTTGGATAAATTATTAACCAAGTTTGAACTGAAAAAAATGCAAATGAGTTCAAAATATTCTATATGCGAAAATATTCAATAAATGATTGTGAAACCACAAATCTAATTACGACATTAATAAGACATGAGATTAATTTACTTTGATGTAATTACCAGAATTTACGTTGCATGACTTTTAAAAGATTGGATCACAATGACTGAAGATCCTAAATTAGTCAAATGATTTTCAAACTTTAATGAGAAACATTTAATACAAATAGTGTTCCTTATAGATTAAGTATCGATTTATACATCTAGGAAATATAAAATTTAATGTGCAATTTTAAATAACAATTTTCATTTCAAATGTAATTCATTATAAATATTTCCATTTTCAAAACATAGTATATGTTTGTATAATTTGGCCTATTACATATAGTACTAAAAGCTATATACAGAGAGATTACAATCTATATACATTTATACAAATTTACTTAAGAAAGTCGACATTCCGAAGAAAATCTTAGTTTAAAATATATAAGAAAAATTGTTTATTAAAAGATAAATTTATTGGGAGATTCTGGGAAAATTAAAATATATCGAAACGGGAAAAAGAACATTTGTTAAAAAAAGAGAAAAAAAATCCGATTGTACCGTTTCTTGAAATTTTTTTAAAATAATTTATTTATTCTAGGTACAACTTACTTTGTATAAATACTTAGTGTAAGTATTGCAATTGTCATCTTACTCTTTTCTTATATAGTGTCACAACAAATAGTCCGGGTGCTACGGTTGAGAAAACTGAAAATCGGGATAAGAATATACCGATTTGTGAGTATCTACTTTATATTAATACAACATATTTCAGAGGGGTAGGCATCGCGTAAAGTCGAGGGAATTCAAAATGGCGTCATTTTCTGAAATTGCTTACTATCCATCATATAAATGTGTGTTTCAAGTCGATTTCGACAAAATTTTCGTTTTTTATACTTTCCGTTATAGTTTAATGAGTTTATGAATTAAATTTGTCCGTTTATTTGTCTGTCTGTCTGCTTGCTTCCCATCCCATGCTTTAACCCATTTAAACATCGCTAGTATCTTAAATTCACTCGGATTGTCATGTAATTTATTGTATGTTATTGAAGTTTACAATAACATGCTCCGAATAAAAATTCAAATGTATAGGTTTTATAGTCCATTTACAGGGACCACCAAAAGAATTCCATTACGTTATTGTCTATGGAGGGAAATCGTTTGCAATGTATTTTAATCATGTTATACTCTCTGAAACACATTAAAATTGACATACATCAGTGAGGTGCACTACAAGATACTTACTATAGAATGAGGTGTGCATAGTATTTATCGTTTATTTACCGTGACATTCCAAAAAAAGAATACGTGCGTTTGTAACTTGTGTATAAATTCTATAAAGATCATCAGTTAAATCAACTGTTATTAGTGGATCTACTAGGTATGAAAAAACTGTATTTTGTGACAAAGATATTCCGAATGGTCAGTATCTACTTCATATTAGTACAATATGCATATAAGAAGTGGAGGCATCGTGAAAATTCATAGGAATTTAAGATGGCGGCTGTTATTCAAAATAGTTTTGCATTTTTATTCCTATACATCATATAAAAGTGTCTATAATGTTAATTTCGATATATTTAAACTGAAAAATTTCCCTTTTAATATCAGAAATAGTCTTAAAATGAAATTAGGACAATTATTAAAGTACACTGTTAAAATTTTTCAGCATTCTGGCATGTCATTCGACCGTTTTTTGAAAAAACGGTTTCATAATCATAATTTAACAAAATTCTGACCATAAAATGGCCAATAATATGGTCAGAATAGCGTTAAAATTATGGTTGTGTAACCGTTTTCGGAAAAAAAACGGTCAAATGACCTGCCAGAATGCTGCAAATTTTTAGCAGTGTATTTTTGTGAAATGAGTGAGTAAAATGAAAGGAATAAATAAATAACAAAAATACATTTTTATTAATACCTTAATTATACAAGATATTAAAAAATTGCATGGTACATTTTAAGTTAGATAATATAAAAATTTTACTTTGTATCATCCGATTTCTCAAATTCGTTTTTGCAGTTGCACAATAATGTGCAAGAATGTCCAACCTTTCTACAGCCACACTTATTTTTACAGATTTTGCACATACATGTTACACCAAACACACTTTTATACGATAAATAACATGAAAATTGCAAGAATTCCAGAAAATGACGCCATTTTGAACAACAGATCGTCATCTTGAATTCCTACGGCTTGACGCGATGCCTCCCCATGTTACATGGATTGTATTAATATAAAAAATAGATACTCAACAATCGGTATATTCTTCTCACGATTTGCAGTTTTCTCAACCGTAGCACCCGCACTAATAGACAGTAACGTAATGGAATTCTTTTGAAAGCACTGTAAATGGACTGTAGAAGCTATACTAAAAAAAATAAACCTGTGGCTGTACAAATCCTGAAGGATGAGGGCCTACAGTGCCCAGCTCTGTTAACTGGAACCTGGGCCTAGAGGTGCTATGCAGCATATGCACCAAACAGGCGGCCAACCGAACGCGAGGCACTCGGTTTTTAGTTCCCAAGCAAACTTGGTACTCATTTTATAGACCTCGAAGGGATGAAAGGTTGAGTGAACCTTACCCAGTCGGGAGCAGAACTCGCGACCTGTAGCGTGGCAGACAGGCGTGCTGACCACTACACTATTGAACTTCACAGAAAAGCTTTACACTTGAATTTTTATTCGGAACATGTCATTGTAAACTTCAATAACATATATAAATTACATGACAATCTGGGTGAATTTAAGAGAGTTAGAGCGTGGAATGGCAAGCAGACAGACAGACAAACAGACAAACTGAATTCATAAACTCATTCAACTATGACAGAAAGTGTTAAAAAACGAAATTTTTGACATTAAAGACATCGAAATGGAACTGAAACACACATTTATATGATGGATAGTAAGCAAATTCAGAAAATGACGCCATTTTGAATAACTGCCACCATCTTGAATTCCTGCTACTTTACGCGATGCCTCACCCTCTTATATGGACTGTATTAATATAAAGGATATACTCACCAATCAGTATATTCTTTTCATGTTTTGCAGATTTCTCAACCGTAGCACCCGTAGACAATAACGTAATGGAATTCATTTGTAAGTCCTGTAAACGGACTATAAAACATTACACTTCAATTTTTATTCGGAACGTGTTATTGTAAATATATAAATTACTTGACAATCAGAATGAATTTAAGCGAGTAGCGATATTTAAGGAATTTAGATCATGGAATGCCAAGCAGTCAGACAGACAGACAAACTGAATTCATAAACTCATTCAATTATGACAGAAAGTGTTAAAAAACAAAATTTTTGACATTAAAGACATCGAAATGGACCTGAAACACACATTTATATGATGAATAGCAAGCAAATTCAGAAAATGACGCCATTTTCAATAACAGACGCCATCTTGAATTTCGACGACTTTACGCGAAGACTCCCCCTCTGAAATGCATTTTATTAATTTAAAGTAGATACTAATCATTCGGTACATTTTTATCACGATTAGCAGTTTTCACCTTATTGTGGTCGTGTAGCACTCGGACTAAAGCAGCAGTTTATGATTTTAGATTTAAATTTCTGTACAGCTTTATAAAAATAACTCGTGCGTACAACTCTAGCACAAAATTCTTGAAATATACAAGATTATATGAGATTATTTTAAAAACATCGTAATTTAAAAACCTGTTTTTTATAAAATGAAAAAAAAAACGCCTGAAGAAAATATTTATAGAATATGCAACAATTCCAGTGGTATCATTAGAAACAAATCGCGCATTAGGCAAACTGAGGAATTCTTTATATAATAATTTTTTTTTTTTTTTTGCGAAGTCGTACAGTTGGATACAATTTATTTTCTAATTTTTGGAGTACAATATTTTCCTAAATATTAATATGAGGTACCAGTAGGATTTTTAGTGAGTTTTGACTTACCTCAGTAAATTGAAAAATCATAATATATATATATATATATATATATAACCAAAAACAAAAGAATGTCTGCAATAGATTCTTTGAGAATTACTGATTTTAAAATCGTTTTTTAAGCTACCCGAAATACCGCTTTTCCATTTAAGCATGTGTTCCATTTTTATTATTGTTGTTAGAGACATTATTAATCAAGTTTGAACTGAAAAAAAGGCTTATGAGTTCAAACTATTCAAAATAAAACTAATAATGTATATGGAAAACTTTCAATCGTTCAGTAATATCACTAACAAGGGAAGGTCCCAAGGTTGGTGTTACCAGATGCGATGAACATTGTGTATGGATAGAGTATAGACGGCTTGCACATGACGTCACATGTTCAGACGAATCTGGCATCGCTTCATATGGTGCCTAAATATAAGGCGAATGTGGTGTTCTCCATTGGACTTATTAGACTTATTAGCACTATAATAATAAAAATAATAAAAATCTAAATTAAAACAACGCTTACTTTTTACGGCAAACGGGGAGTTCTGATGTTCCGTGTGTGCTCCAGATGCAATACCAGATTAGATCATCAATCGTTTCTAATAGCAACGTGACGTCAATGCAAGCTATCTATATTTACTATATAAATATATAACCGCCATAAAGCGCAACTGCCAATGGGTCTTGGCAAAATAAGTCGCAAATTTTGAGCTATAGTTTATAATCGGATAAATTTCCTTCTTTGGCAAGCGGTTCAGTAGTATGGTCCGCAGCATAATGGTTATGAGATTTTCTAACCGAGTTCAAATCCGGCTAGGACTTGTTTTTCGGAACGAAAATTTTTATCAATCATTTTCGAACTGCAGTTGAAAAAATATGTATAATACTTAAAATTTCGAAAAATATGAATTAAATATATGTTTTGTAGGATATAAGTGCTTTTTTAACTACGAAATTGTGCATGGTTAAATATATAATGAAAAGTAAAAAACAAACAAACGCATATTAATATGTCTATAGACCAGAAATTTTTTGTTGTTATTTAAAATTTCTAGTTATTTCAATGAATAATCCACTATTTTTTACAGAGAAATAAATTAAAACACTTGATATAAGTGCGAGAAAAATTATATTATTTTAATTTTGTTTCTATATGAAAGTATTTCAAATATTTCATGATTTTTAATACACTTATTAAAATTCTTAATATGACTTTTTTATATTTCGGATTTTTGGTTTTGTAATTATTACCTAAGTAATAACTATTTTCAGCAGTTCAGTATATTTTTACAACTTATTTTTAATCACAAAGACAGTTATTCTAACATTAATCATAAGAATCAAAAATTTTAAAAATACAAAAGTTAAAAATCTAGTTGGAAAAAACAATACATATATTTCACTCTGATAAATTGTAGCTTATTTATATAAATAACATTAAATAAATATTAACGTTAGCTTAATTTTATGGTCTATTAAAGTTCAAATTGACTTTTTTTAGTTTGTTATTATTATTATTTATTTATTTTATATTTACTTTTCATTAAATATATAAACATGCAAAGATTCGCAGTTAAAATTGTATTTATATAATTAAACTGCATTATATAAAAATAGTCCGAAAAAAATACCACGTAGACACTTATTCTAATTAAAAATCAAGAATCCCAGACTTAAAAAAATATATTAAAAATATAAAAGCATATTTTTAATAAACCATGAAATATTTGAAATATCTGAATGAGGAAACAAAATGAAAATAATGTATTTGTTCACTTATTTTAATTTATTTAACCGTTAAAAATTGGAGATATTCATTGAAATAACAGTAAATAATTTTAAATAAAAACAAAAAATTTCTGGTCTATAGACATATGCGTTTGTTTGTTTCTTACTTTTCATTATATATTTAAGAAAGCAAAATTGCGTAGTTAAAAAAGCTCTTATATGCTACAAAACATTCATTTAATTAATATTTTTCGGAAATTTAAATGTATACATATTTTTTAAATCGCGGTTCGAAAATGATTGATAAAAATTTTCGTTAAAAAAAAAACAAAAAAAAAAACAAAAAAAAAAACAGACCTAGCGAGATTGGAACTCGGATAAAAAAAACCTCAAATCCAGCATGCTGCCAACCATGCTACTGAACTGCTTGCCAAAAAAAGAAATATATCCGATTATAAAGTGTAGCTTAAACTTTGCGACTTATTTTCTCATGAGTGCCTGGGGGTTGCTCTTAAAGTCGATCATATACAAGTGTTACAATTATTGAACTATATGAAATAAAACATAAATTATTTAAAATCTACTGAGTACACAAACGTTATTCAACATGTAAACGTCATTACAGATATTCGGATTTAGGTTATACCATGTCCGATATGGCTGCAATCATTGGCTATGATGTGGAGCAGACGAATAGCAAAATTCTACATCACCCGCTGAAGTGTCGGATCATCGATGCTGTCGATGACTTCTTGAATGGCAGTTTTCAGCTCAGATATGATTTTGGGGTTATTTATGTACACATCGTCTTTAATGTAGCCCCACAAAAATGAATCAAATGCGTTCAGATCCGGAGAATATGGTGGCCAAGCGAGTCTCATTCCAGTGGCCTCTGGGTACCGCAGAAGCAGAATGCGGTCCCCAAAGTGATCTTCCAGGACATCAAACATTTTCTTGGTTCGATGGGGTCGAGCATGAACCACATCTTGTCGAAATCAGGGTCACTTTGGATAATGGGGATGAAACCATTTTCCAAAACCTTCACGTATCGTTCAGTAGTCACAGTGTCGTCAATGAATATCGGACCGCTATTCCGTGACTGGACATTGCACACCACAATGTGACTTGTTGAGGGTGGAGAGAATTCTCGATCACGAAATGCAAATTCTCAGTATCCCAAAAGCGCCAATTTTTCTTATTGACGAAATTGCGTACAAATTGCTTGCGCATGCGCATACTAATTCCCATCATGCCCTGCGACCAACAACAAAATTTAAAATTCATCATGCAAACCGTTTAGAAGTTATGACGGTTTAATTTCATATAGTTCAATAATTGTCACCCTGTATTTATATACCAACTATACTGTATCTATACACAAACGTTCACCGTATTTGTTGAGTCCAACCTCGGACCCTCTCCTCGTAAGAGTGAAAAAAAAACTTTCGCACTATGATAATTTTAGGTCACATGAGACACACTTTATTGCAATTTTGATTCAATGGCGAAAGGCAGCGAGAACTCTTGGAACCAGTGTAATACTTTTTACCTTAGGTCTGAAATCTTAGCTTAAATTGGTTCGGAAGTTCTTATTCCACGACCACAACGATCACCAGTACTTTCACCACATGTGTTCACTGTATCAGGTTAAAAAACAGGTTATATTTTTTGGTCCAAGCAACTTTCTTTAATTTAAAACACGAATCATCACTACACTGCATTTGTTCGCTGTGAACATGATCATAATCCAAATATAAGAAATTATTTAGAAAAGGGACATTTATATTATAAAGCAGAGCAGTGGCATAGAATATTTGAAAAAAATGTAATCTTTCTGTGTTACTGTATAAAAAACAGTCAATGAAATTCGGTCTACTAGGATTAAAGATGCCAAATATACTGCCGGTGTACAGAGCATGAATAAAAGCGTTTTTAATTGAAAACTCTATTTTTTTTTCAATTTTTGTATATTTTATTAGATTACCTAGAAATTACACCAAATTTTTTTTTCGATAATTTCGTATTAGCCACATGCTCATTATCTGGGGCATTTTCACAATCTTTTGACATTTATGTCCCTGAATAATAATTTTTATTTCAGTACATATTCTTGTGGGTTTTTAATTATTTCATATACTGGGGAACATCCCATTGCATGATTGCATAACAATATTAACGAGATAAATAAGTTTTGGACGGTGTGGGGGTTCAAATACCAGGACAACTCCTATACCGTTCCGTATTCCTGATGCTTATTTTTAAGTTTGGAGCTGTCTGTATAAAATTGTTTCAATAAAAGTAATTTGATATAATTTTTTTTTCCGAAACTGGGACAATTGTTTTATATAAATATGTAGCAAAAAATTAACCTGCGCACATTTTTATGTTTGATATCGTTTTTTTAACTTAGTCCTAGGGTTTTACATTCCTTACCATCCTCTTACCAAACGTATACAGAAAATCACTTCAGATGCAGCCACAGAATTTTTTTAAAAAGTTTTTTAACATGCAGAGGTGTGCTAGAGAAATAATGTCTAAAATTCATTGACAGGAAATTTCTCGAAGAATTTAAATCAGCATTAGAATATTAATTTCAAGCATCGTGGCTTTATTGGTAGTCTTATTGTCCCAAAGATTTATTCCTCCACTTTTCGAAGTAAATGGAATTTTTTTTATTTAATCCAATGTAAATAACCGTTTCTAAAAATCAATGGGCATTGTCGCTATCAGTTAGTCTTAACATGATTTGCCTAAAAATAGTGGTGATTTTCCTTACTGTCCCATCCTTACCATCCCTTTTATTTCCATACCGTCCCTTTTTTCTTTTACCATCCCCTTTTTTTCCTTCCGCCCCTTCTTAACACAATGTTATACCAAAATTTTGTACTAAAAATACTACATTGTTATTATTTCTTATTTGAATGTCCTGTGGGTACTATGCAAATTCATTATAAGTAAAAATTCAGAAGAAAATATAAAGTTATATTGGCAAAATGGTAAAGAAAATTAAACTTGCAAGTTAAACTTAAACCTCAGTTAAATAAAAAAAAAATCGTTGCTGACCATTTTTTCTGTATTTTGAATCATTAAGGCCATCGATTATCAGATTAAAAAGTTATTTTAGCAAGTTTAATTTCACCGGATTTTTATTTCCGAAAGTCAAAAGGTTGTGAGAATGCCCCATATACTGGCAATCTGTGTGATTCTCGTTATTTCAATGTTTAAGCCATAGTATGGTTACATATACATCTATATATAAAGAAAAGTTTTGATTTAAAAATAGACCAATGACAATCTGGGTAGATATTCCGGGTAGATCCACATCCAATTTGAATGCTTAAGCATGGCCTTTCATCGTTAATATTAAAAAAAAACTGTTGCATACAAAAATATGAAAATCGGTAGTATTATAGAGAAATGTTGGATAAAAACGCTGATGCAGAGAGTTTTCAAATCGAAGAATTATTTTAAGAGATATTTAATGCTAAAGATAGACAAAATCGTTCCATAAAAAAAGTTTTATTGGAGCAAAAACTATACATGAGAATTTAATCATCTTTAGATCATTTTATACGTTATAAGTTCCCGGTGTGCAGATTGTATTTAATTTTCTTATTTGACTCATTTTTTGAGGTTTTATTTCAATTTTAAATTCAAATTTTCAGCATTTCGAGAGATATTTTTTACAAAATTCAGAAAATATTATTAATTTAAACTGTTGCCAGTTGTATAAACAGCGCAAACAATAATGTTTACTTCAAATTAAAAATTTATTTTACACGTGACTATTATAAACAGAAAATATAAAAAGCAGGAACTCATTGAAAATTACGTCATAAAAATTATAATTACACGTGAATTTTAAAAGAGACAGAATATTGTAAAATAATAAATTCATAAACATGCGTTAGAAGTCTTAAATAGGAGAATATACGTCACATTTACGTCACATTACACTTATTATATAAAATGAACAAAAAATAATATTGCTAAACAGTTTAAATTTAAAAATTGCTCGAGACATTTATTTAATATTTTAAGATGATCATAATATTTCATTTCTAGCAAAAGTATTTTTACGTGAATATTAAAAAGAAAAAGAAAAGTTTGGTCAAAATTACGTCAGATTATATTTCTCAGATTCAAATTATAATTCCATCTTCCGAAATCTTTTTAAAGCCGATCAAATTATCGTGCTGTTGTAGTCTGCGGTGTCTGAACGGGGGTTGACGAGCGTAGCTCGTAGGGGGCAGAGCCCCCTAGTCTGTTAAATTTGTATTATGTTACTTATTTATTTGTTTGTGAAGTTTGAATCCCCTTCAGCAATTTAGCTATAGATTATTCCGCTGAAACACACAAATAATGAATTTATTTACATTATTTTAAGTACGAATGGGTTTATATCCCGTATTTCATACATATTTACAAATATTCATGCTTAAAATGTATATTTATATCCATAAAAAATCAGTAAATTGAAATATAGTTTTCACTTTTTTATTCGATTTTTTTAATTAAATTTATGCGATGTCTGAATGCTGCAAAAAAATGCAGCGGAAGCGAAATATATTAAGGTGGTTGCCGGCGTCAAAAGGACGACAGCATTACCAACGGACACCTTTTCCTTTGTAATATAGATTTGTGTTGTCACGTTTAATGAGCATAATAAACCATTATTTTTGCGTAACTGATTTGGGCCATTCATGTTTATTATTTACATTAAGACTACTTTCCCCAATAGCTCTTTTCAAATTTGCTGTACTCGAAGCTAATGAATATGTGTTCAATTCAATGTTATTGAAGGGTATAGCCGTTAAAGGAAGCCCATTCATTGTGAAACTATTCGGGTAATTTTTGTATGCAGCTTTCTTTAATTTTAAATTATTGTCGTCGAAAAATATAACTCTTCAGAGATTTAAATAATTAAAATATCTAATAGAAATTTTTATTTCTCCTATCAGTTAAGAAACATCAATTTATTCTTGAATAAGATATCCAATTACAAACAACATCATTACTTATTTTACTATATTACTATATTACTTATTTTACAGCTTAATATCTTTGTAAATTCTTAAAAAAACATCTTTGTTATTTCATTATAAGGTTAGTCGGGGCAACTGGGCCGAGATTTTATAATGTGACTCTGGAGCATCTGACAATTCAGCTTAAAAAAGCTAATGTTCATTTGAATTAAAGTCTGAATTTCTGCACATGTGTTCGGATAGGTTCCCTCTATCAGACAGAAATGCTCAAAATTACATTTTAATATTTATAAATATAAAAGTCTGCATATTTCATCTTTCTTTCCTCATGGGTCCAGTTGCCCCATAAAAAATGGGTAAATGGACCAGATGTGTCTATGTTCCAAACGCGTTTATATTTTTTTCATATGGGATATCAGGTCCTGCTTGAAAAAGTGTAAACAACTTTAAAAAAATTAAACCAGGCAGATCATGTAAATTATATATCAACAAAAGAGCGTTGTAAGGGAAACCTTTGCTGTCAAAAAAAGCACTAAAAGTGAAAATATTAGATTTATTTATAGTAAAAACATAAAAATTAAGTAATTACTTATGTACTTTAGTATAGGTAATAAATATAAAAGTCACATGGATATTTTAAGGAAAAAATAGCAAGGTAAATCTATGAACAAACGGTTACGTAAGTACTTAAGTATTTTATCTGTATCCAGGAGTCGCATTATATAGGAAAAAATTTATTGTTCCTACCAGAACCCTTAATCATTTACCTTCATGATCATTTTATTTAACATATTCTAAAGAAAGGTACGATGAAGATATTATTTTCAAAATTGTGGTAGGAACAATAAAAGTTTTCCAATAGAATGCGGCCCCTTTGTATCGTACAATTTCAAGGCTTGTCTATCTCGCTTTCAGGGGCAAAGTACTTGCATTCGTAAAATGTTTAAATAATTTAATGTCACCAGTATTTACAAGGGAATCTATTTGAAAACAAGTAAAAGTATACTTTCGCGTACATGATAAAGCTGAAATTTTTATTATAAAATTCCGTTTCCAATGTTTCAGTTAGGGATTAAAAGTATGTGATGCCATAACGGCATCGCCACCTCTCAAGGGGTCAATATATTTGGTTTGATACCACGCAATATGCTTTTTTAAAATTTTATTACGTAATTTTAATAAGGTGTTCTATAATTTTCTTTATTGTGAGCGAAAAACATTGGAGAAATTTATTTTCTGTAGTAAGAGAAACTTAAAAAATTATTTATAACTATTGGGGTAACTGGATCCAGCATTATCCAGTTACATGCCCCAGTTACCCCATTCTTGAAATATTTATGGGGTAACTGGGGCACCGGGCTTACATTTGAAACATGAATTGAATATGTATAGATACCTAATAATATTAATGTAGTTATATGCCTAATCTTAAAAAAAAAAAAAAGATTATTTAATAAAAGTACTTAGAGTATTTTAATAAAAAGCCGAGGAAGTTCAACCCTATTGACGTTGTTTTAAAAAAAAGAACCTAAATTTTTGACAACCTATCACAGCAAAGTGAGAAGTTATGATTGAATTGACAAACGTTGTTTCAGTAAGAAGAGAATAAGGTGCATTGTTTACAAAAGCTAAAACTTTAAAGAACATCAACAGTTTTTCATAAAATAACCTATGGCCCAGTTACCCCAAGTAATCTTACAGTTTAATCTCTTAATAGGGTGTAAATTTAAATCGCCTTAAAAAGACGAATTTTGTAGACTATGTTAGATACACTATATGGCCAAAGGTGACCGGTCACTTGCAATTTTAGATGTTTTGTTAAATATCTAGAAAAACACATGAAGAATTAACCTGAAACTGCAGGTGTATAAACAGTATAGTATAAGTCATATATTTCCGCGAAGGTTTTTTTTCCGAAACCCCACAGGGGTCCGTCAAGAAATTTAAAAACAACGAATATCTTTTGGATGTCCTTCTAAAAATTAATGTAGCAAAAGCTTTCAAACTCGAGATTATTAATTAACTTTCTTATAGTACTACACTCTGTTCATTTTTATGAGGATAGCATGTATACTCGTAGAGAAATTAAGGTTTTTTATAAAAACAGTGCCAAATTTTGTCAAAATTTTTGCTTATAATTTGCAGAGTTCTTAATATTAAAAAAAAAGTTCTTTTCAGAAAATATGACAAACAATACTCTGCAATCAGACTGAAAAAAAAAATAAAAATTGTATGAAAAATGAGCAGGTTTACTAAATAATGATTCACTGCGCATGCTCGAACGTAATCAAAATATAATTTGATTAATGTGTTAGCTAAATGTATACAGCAACTTTTGTGAAAGTCTCAAAACCATAGTTTGAAAAGTCTGATAATAATCGTTTATAGAATAAGCTCAAAAAACGTTATTCCAAAAAGGAAGCAAAAAGATGAGAGGCTGTAGCTAAATACAGTAGTACGTGCAATATTGTGTATGCTATATTGGCAATACTCGATGGATATATGGATACAACCCCTCATCATTTTGCTTCATTTTGGGAACAACGGATTTTGAGCTTATTCTATAAACGATTATTATCAGACTCTTCAAATTATGTTTTTGAAACTTTTACAAAAATTGCTCAGTACATTTAGGTAAAACATTATGCACATTATAGTTTGATTGCATTCGCGCATGCGCAGTGAAAATTTTTGTAAACCTGCTCATTTTTCATCCAATTTTTCTTATTTTTTAATTCTGATTACAGAGTATTGTGCACAATGTTGTCCTTCATATTTTCTAAAAGAACTTTTCTTTTATATTAATAACTCTGCAAATTATAAGCAAAAAACTTGGCAAAAATTGGGTCTGTTTTTATAAAAATCTTGATTTCTCTGCGAGTATACATGCTATACTCATAAAAATGAACACATTATATTCCAATAAGCCTCTTATTAATAATCTCGTGTTTGAAGGCTTTTACTCCATTAGTTTTGACAGGGCTATCCAAAAGATATTCGTTTTTTTCAATTTGTTCACGATCCCCTGTGGGGTTTCGGAAAAAATCTTTGCCGAGATATATGACCTGTACTATACTGTTTACACACCTGCAGTTTCAGGTTAATTCCTTATGTATTTTTCTAGATATTTAACAAAACTTCTAAAATCGCAAGTGACCGGTTACCTTTGGACATATAGTGTACAATTAAATTATATCTATAAATAACTTTACATTGTATGATGAATGTAACTTTTTGTATAGGGAAATTAGTTACTGAATTTTCATTCCTACATACACAATATACATGAACATAAATCCATCCCAAAATAAGGGAAAATATTTAAAAAATAATAATTTTTCTTACTTGAATTGTATCACTAGTTACGCTCAATAAACTAGATCTGATTTAAAAAAAAATATGAACATATGTTAAATTTATGAGTTACATATTTAAGGTATCCGCACACCTTCGGAAGTGATTTTTTGAATTTTTTGAAATTTTCTCTTGTTATCCATTTTTTATAATGACGTTTACTTTAATACTTTGAAAAAAATATAAAAATTTTAGCAATTACCCAGAAATATTTTTTTAAAATAGAAAAATAGTCAAAATTTTACATTTCCGCAAAACGTGTAAACTCAAAAATGAAACAATGTATTGACATTTTGTAAATTGCATAAGAAAAAGAATAACCTTTTCTAGGACTTAGACTACACAGATTATAATCACATCTCTATCTCAGAGGATATGGCTGTCAAAGTACTAATATAATGGAAAAATTCGCAAAATTTTTCTCAAGTTTATCATTTATACCAGTGTAAATATAAAACTATTTAACATATAATCATGAGTGTAGTCTATTCCCTCAAAAGACATTTGTAAAAGAAGTACCGAAAATTTCGTGGCATTTCATGCATAATTTTTTTGTTTTAGGATGTTTTGCGTAATGTAAAAATCTGAAAAACTTCATTTTGAGAAAAAGCAAAAAGTAACTTTTAAACACAATTCAAAAGCTGCAATAGATGCAAATTTAAACTGCTGTAACCCGGGTTCTATTTTAGATGCAAACAAAATTTAAGCATATTTCGATTGATAAACGATTCAATTTTAACATGATTTCAAAAATGAAAAATCGATATTTTGATCGAAAATTACGTTTTAAAGGTGTTCGGATACCTTAAAAGACTCTTGTGATTTACTTTTTAAACTGACGTTTTGAGTAAATTAAGTATAATAAAAAAATACACTTTTTAGTTGCTTTCGTAATTATATAAATACGTAGCACCTATATTGATCGTCTGTTCCGTCCGTTTGTCTGCCGTCTATCCGCATATAACATTCAGCGCAAAATCTACGCAACAGAATTTTTAGAATTTTAATGCATATAATCGTCGCAGAAGTTTGTGGAGTCAGAATCAGTAAAAATAGAATCAAAACTTATAAAAATATTAATAAAAGTTTTCTCCATTTGTTAAATCCTATCATGGGTAATAAATTCAATGATATCCCATGATAGATAAGGATTCTGGGTTGCCAGAGTGATTACGTCATATTTAAGATGGAGTCATATTACTTCCGTCTTACCTAATTTAATATATATATTCAAAATAAGTTTTGTATCCATGCATTTTTGAATATGAGTGCAACAGCTATTGCACCAAGATCGGAATATTTATAACAGTTGTTAAAGTACGAACGCAACTCTTTTGCCACGTTTGACGTGCAGTTTCCCACTTGTTTTGCTTTATTAGGTGTATGCTAACAGAGATTAGAAAAACTCTTCATTTGAAATTATATATTTTGAAATTATACATTATGCAAATTAATATCGTTACTTATATACAGGGTGTCCATAATTTAATGACCCTACTTTAAAATTCAATAAATACGAAATTATTGGTCAAAAATTGTGAAATTTTGTGTCATACATAATAAAGACATGGGAATTTGTTTGAGCGAAAAAAAAATTAGTTCGAAATTTCGCCACCAGATGGCGTTTTTTAATAAATTACAGATTTAGCCACAGCCCAGTTAATATTAGGCCTGAGCTCCGTGAAACAAATGGCGGTTGTGGTAGGTGGATTTTTTTTCAGAGTTTGTACGGTCCGTTCAATTCGAACACCAATAATTTTTTAATAAGTTTTTACGCATTATATTTTTTCAGGGGGCGGTCTGCGAAGTCTTATTTAATCTGAGAAAAATAAAGCGTAAAATCTTTTTAAAATGTGTAATTCATTAAAAAAGCGCCCTGGTGGTGATATCTTGAACTAGTTTTTTTTTTCTTTTCTCAAACAAATTCCCATTCCTTTATTATGTACGTCACAAAATTTCACACTTTTCTGACCAATAGTTTCGTCTGTGCACAATTTTAAAATAGGGTCGTTTAATTATGGACGTCCTGTATATAAAGGAGAAAAAAAAAATTTTTTTTAATTTAATGACACATATTTTGTATAATATTATATTTATGGTTAATTAGCTTTAATTTATTTGTGGTTATCTATATAGCAATTCTCCAGTCGTTAAATACAACTTTTTATTTAGAATTATTTATTAATCGTTAAATATAACTAACTATTATTCATTCAAAATGATTTTCGTTTTCGTTTCCGGCTGCTATATTTCTCATTGTGATTAAAAAATAATCCCCTTGCAATAAATTTAAACTTAATTATACAATACTCTTCCACTAATGATCTTGAAGTTCTTAACAGAAACCTAGTCCGTACACATAAAATGTATGTTAATTATATTTACTTGAACTTATTTAGCTCTATTGTATTTTTAAACTAAATCAACCATAAATATTTTGTTATAACATATAATTTTTATGGTAGAATTGATTTGTGCTGGCCATTATAAAAAAAAAAAAAGTAGAGTGGAGCTTAAATAATGTTCTTATCTTGAACAAAATCCAATACACAAAGGTAAACGGACTCAAAAGAATTTTTTTTTTTTCTGCTGGTTCGGAGAAAATCGAAGTAAATAAATCTTGTTTTGGTTACGTTTTCTGAGGTTTTACATTCTAAAAATACATTCTATATAGAATTTCGAGAGTATAGAAATTTCGAGAGTATTACTTCTGCAGATATTATTTACGAAAGAATTAAAATAAATATTTAAACACACCTGTAAATAAAACACAAATTAAAACTCGATTTAAACTAGTATTTTGTGGCCAACACAAAACTTTCTTCTATACAAATCACATCAATTAAATCATTTAAATAGTACAAGAAATTACATCCAATTTAGCACCAATTCATATCAAAGTGTATCTGAATTTGAAGTTTGATAAATATTCGTGCCTTAGCTCTTGAGATAGATCTATAGCGGAAATTCTGAAAAATGTAGCATAGCAGCGCCCCCTGTTGAGTGATTTACACCAATACATATACAGCAATAATATATATCCAGGTATACATGGATCTGAAGTTCGTTGAAAATAAAAGCATTAGTTCTTGGGATAGAATTATTGAGGGAATCACAAAAACAGCATAACAGCACCACCTATTGAGTGATTTAAACCAAACTGTATATAATAGCAATTCTTCTCAAGGACTAACTGATTCTAAAGTTTGATGAAAATTCACACATTAGTTCTTGAGGTACACCTATAGTAGAAAATATGAAAAATACAGCATAGCAGCGTCACCTGTTCAGCGATTTACACCAAACTGTAGAAAATGTCAATTCATGTCAAGGATTAACTGATTCTTAAGTTTGATGAAAGTTATTGCAATAGTTCTTGAGATACAGCTATAATGGAAATTCTGAAAAGTGCAGCATAGCAGCGCCACCTGTTGAGCGATTTGCACCAAAATACAAACAGCACTAAATCATATCAAAGTATACTTGAATCTGAAGTTTGATGAAAATCCAAGCATTAGTTGTTGAGAATTAGCTATCGCGGAAATCGTAAAAAATGCAGTATAGCAGCGCCACCTGTTGAGCTATTTATACCAAAATGTACAGAACTTCAATTCATGTCATGGTGAATCTGAATCTGAAGTTTGGTGAAAATCCGTGCTTTAGTTCTAGAGATTGAGCTAGTGCGGAAATTGTGAAAAAGTCTGCATAGCAGTGCCACCTGTTGAGTGATTTACACCAAAAACTAATCAGCACCAATTTATATCAGGGACTAACTGAATATAAATTTTTATTAAATTCCGTGCATTACTTCTTGGGATAGAGCCATTAGTTCTTGAGACGGACTCACAGATAGACATTTTGTAAAAACATGTTTTTCGGAATCTCTGACACCTAAAACGTGTAAATCCGTCGAAAACCGAAAGACGAAAATTTTCACTAATCCAATAGTTTCTTCTTGTAAAGATAGAAGAAAGTAAAAATACAACTCTTTCAAAAGTAATTAATATTTATTTTAAAATTAACGTCTGCTGCTATTCGGCTATAAAATATGGCTGCTATTCGGTTTTCCAGAAAAAAAGGGTTACAGTACCTTAAATGGGCGTTCAATTCAATTACAGAAAACTTACCGCTATTTTTTAAATTGTCATGTAAAAATATATTAAATTTATAAGTTAAATATTTAAGAGACTTTTTCGGTTTTCTTTCACGCTGATATATTATGAGAATTACTTGTAAAAGCAAGTTTGCTTGATTAGGTATATGGTATAACCCTTTAAGACCACATGGTCAAACATGGACTGCAACCGCTACCTGTTGTTAAAAAAGGATACTTTACTCTATCTGCTAACCAGAACGATCTTTCGATTCCAGTTTTTATTACATATGACTCAGAAGCAAGCATTGAAAAGAAAGTCTAACCCGCACGATCGTGCGGGTTGGGTCTTAAACGGATATGAGATTAGAGAAACATTCATTTGAAATTTCATTTAATTATATAAATATCATTATTTATATAACTAAAAGAAAAAATGTGATTAGCTTTTTAATTTAAAGGCACATATTCCGTATAATATTATATTTGCGCCTAATGAGTTTTAATTTATTTCAGCAGATTTATACAGAAATTATCAACTCCTTAAACGCAACTATTTATTCAGAATTATTTATTAATCCATATATATTAGTAACTATTCATTCAAAATTATTTTCGTTTTCATTTCCGGCTGCTATAATTCTTATTGTGATTAAAAAAAATCATACTGTAATAACTTTAAGCTTAATTATATAATACCATCTTCCGTTAAAGTTCTTAATAGAAATATAATCTGTACACTCAAAATGTATGTTAATTATATTTACTTGAACTTATTTTGTTCTATTGTATTTTTAAACTAAATCATCCATAAGGATTTAGTTACAACATATCATTTTTATGGTAGAATTGATTTGTGCTGGCCATTATAAAAAAAAAAGAAAGAAGCTTAAATAATGTTCTTATCTTGAACAAAATCCAATACGTAAAGGTAAACTGACTTCAAAAGAATTTATTTTCGGATAGTCTCAATTCGGAGAAAATCGAAGTAAATAAATCTTGTTTGGGTTACGTTTTCCGAGGTTTTACATTTTGAAAATACATTCTATTTAGAATTGAAATTTTGAGAGTATTAAAAAAGAAAAAAGAAATATTTAAAAACATCTGTAAATAAACAAAAAGTGAAAATAGTTTTAAGAACACAACTGTTTTAAAAGCAATTAATATTTATTTTAAAATTGACGTCTAATTTCATGACTGGAGTATGTTTTTCCCAAAAAAGGATTACAATACGCTAATTTGGAATTCGGATGAATTATGGGAAACTTACACCTTTTTTTTTTTTTTTTTTTTTTCCCGATAAGTAGAAAGCTCAAACTATTGATTTTAAAAAATATATATGTAATTTTTGCTGTATCACTTTTTTAATGAATGACAACAGTGTCGGAAATTGTAATTCAAACGTGGAAAATGAGGTGCGTTCGTATTATAACTAGTTTTATAAATATTCAGATCTTGGTGCAATAGCTGTAAATGCATAAATGGAAAATTTATTACGATTAGACATATTAAATTTTATAATACGGAAATAATATGACGTAATCTAAAATAGTACGTAATCAGCATGGAAACCTACAATAATTACCTATCAAGGGATATCATTGAATTAACTGCGTAAGATATGATTTAATGGAAGGAAGAAAACTTTTATTAATATCTTTTTAAGTTTTCATTCGATTTTCATAAAATTTGAAATGACTCGACAAAATTCTGCAATGATTATATATATCAAATTTCAAACCATTCGGTTGGGTAGTTTCTGCGCTGTCATATGCGGAGATAGGAGTAGATAGATAGACGGATCAGACGACGACCATAGGGGCTACGCATTTATATAATTACGAACGCACCTAAAAACGATAGTAAAACTATATAATTAGTAACTATAAACTGATTTCGGAACATAAAATCATAATTTGATTATAATATTGAACTATTAATCAATTAGACTATTGACTAAAGCTTATATTTCAAAACAGAATGTGACAATTTTTACGTTTTAGGTATGTTTAATACGTTTTTCTGAGTCTAAGATATTGCGTAGGTTTAGTTTTACACTCATTTGGCCTATTTTGCGAGCGTGGTTTGGAAAATAATTAACCACGCTGTGTTTGTAACTAGGATAATTCTGGCGTAAAAAATATTTATGGTACTTTCATCTGTGATTTTTTTTATACTTGAAGTTTTCTAGTATTTTTTAACCAAGCGGATATTGTTTAACAAAAAGCTCATGAGTTTAACTTTTAAAATGAATGCTGTATTTTTGCCAAACGAAGGGCAAATAACAGACGTTTTAATGAGTGGAATTTTACAGCAGACAATAGAATACGGAATTTAATTACAGTTTTTTACTTTACACATCAGAGAGCACCACGCTCAGTTGCGAAATTGAAAGAAAGGGCAAATGTTATACATTTTAATGAGTGGTATTTTACAGCAAACAACAGAATACGCAATTTAATTACGCTGACTTTTTTCTTTTACTTTACACAGGCAGACTGCGCCGCGCTCGGTTCCGAAACTATAAAACGCAGGCGAAAATTATGATGTTTCTGTGCACGGCGTTTCATAATTGTATATGAATGTCTTTAAAAAAATGTTTAGATCACATTTCTTACATAAAGTAAAATCATTATCAAAATTCTTAGCTCGGTAATGTTGGACATTTTGGAAATTAACGATCTTCATTTTTCTAATGATACAATAAAAATATTCTTTTTTAGGGATAAACTGTACTGTTTTTTATGCTTCATGGTTAACATCTTCTCTACAGTCTTAAAGGGGTCCGCAGTTCCCATCGTTCGTGAGTGGAGGCGGTCGGCCTCATCCGGGGTTTCCCCTGTTCCGAGAGTAGCTGCGGAGCTGCGGTCATTTATTCACCGTTAAATTTTAACTAATTTTTTATTCAAAATTATTTTAGTTTTCTTTTCCTTCTATATTTCTACTAGTTCCGTATTTCTCAATGTGGTTTATTTTAATTTCCCCAGTAATAAATTTAAGCTTAATTATATTTGCAATTTATTACTCTCTTGAACCAATGACATTAAAACTTATAACTGAAACACAGTCTTTACTGACTTAATATATATATCCAACATATTTACTTTAACCTATTTTGCTGCGTTGTATTTTTAAACTAAATCGTCATAAAGATTTTGTTACAACATAGCATACTTATAATTGAAATGACTTTTGCTAGCCATTTTAAAAAATATTCTAGACGGAAATTACTGATTGTTAATCTTGAACAAAATCCAATACAAAAAGTTAAAAAAATCCTGATTTGGTTTCGTTTTTAGAAGTTTTATAGTTTCAAAATGCGTTCCATTTAGAATTAAAAGACCGCGAATATTACTTTTAGAGATAATATTTACGAAACGATTTAATTTAAATAGTTCTGTAACAATAAAAAAAAGTTAAATACATTTGCACATTATGTTCTCATAATGGTGTCCCAAATAGCTTTTTTTTTTTTTTTTTTTAACTGATGAATTTTAGATTTTGTTTTTCCTTTTAAAATTTTACGGACGTTGAAAATCATAAAAATTAAGTCTTACTTAACGCACGTTATTAATGAAGAACACCGAAGAAAAGAATGGCAAATAGTATTTATAATTCAACTAAAGCATTGATTTTAATCAAACCGCGAAGTTTTTTATTTTTTAAACACGAGAAGTGAAGGAGGGTTTGCCGCAATTTCGCCAGGATACCTCGGCGATAACGATTAGAGTAGAGATTCACAACCTGTGGCCAGCGAATTTCGTCAATTTATAACTGTAAAAAATCGCAATTTTTGTTCATAAATCGCAAATTTCGTCAGTCAGCGAAAAAATCGTGAATTTTGACAGTCGCTAGTCGAAAAATACGTTCAATTTCGTCGATCGGGCATGGAACAATCGCGAATTTCGTTGATCAGGCATAGAAAAATCGCGAGTTTCGTCGATCGGGCATGGAAAAATCGCGAATTTTGTCGATGAGAGGCGGAAAAATTGCAAATTTCGTTACTATGGAGAAAACGCCGGTTTTGTCAGTTTATCGTGACGGAAAAATCGCGCATTTCGCTGCGGGCAAAAATTGCAAATTTCGTTGGTAAGTTAAAAATCCCGGATTTCGTTGATCGGGCTCGGAAAATCGCGAATTTTGTTGATCGTCAACAGTAAAATCGCTGATTTCACCTATCGAGCGCGGAAAAATCAAGAGTTTCGTCGATCGGGCACTGAAAAATCGCAAGTTTCGTTGATCAGACACGGACAAATCGTAAATTTCTTTGATCAGACACGGAAAGATAGAAATTGTTTTTCGATCAGGCGCTAAAAAATAGCAATAGTCGTTATCAAGCACGAAAAATCGCGAATTTTGTCGATAAGGTGCGCAAAAATTCTAAAATTTTGTTCATCAATTGCGGAAAAATCGCGAATTTCTTCAATCTGCCGCGGGAAAAAATTAGAAATTGGTCAGTCAGTCAAGAATCTTGAATTTTTTTGATCGGGCGCGAAAAAATCGCGAATTTTGTCGATTAGGGGCGGGAAAATCCCAAATTTCATTGATTAACAGCGGAAAATTTATTGCGTGAAAAAAATCGCATTTCGTCAATTATCTGCGGGGAAAATTGCAAATTTTGTCAGTCAGTTAAGAATCGAAAATTCCGTTGATCGGGTGCGGAAAAATGGAAAGTTTCGTCATTCTATCGCGGTAAAAGGCCACGGATGTCGACAACTGATGGAAAAAAAAATTAAATTTTGTCGGTTGCAAAAATTTTCTCGAAATTTGTCAATTACCCGTGAGGAAAAATGGTTAATTTCGTCAAAAGTTCACGAACTTCGTGAATAACACATGGAAAATAATTACAAATTTTCTCTGTGGGGCGCAAAAAGTATCGTGAATCAGAAATCTATTGTTCGCAGGAAATAATCGCAAATTTCGTCGATAGCGCACTGAAAAGAAATCGCGACTTTATTCAAGTTATCGCGGGAAAAAAAATCGCGAATTACATTAGTGTATAGCAGATACAAAATCACAAATCATGGATGCTTCTCCTCCTCCCCCCCCCCTCCCCCTTTGTTTATAAAGCTTTTTTTCTGCACTAGCCTGTTTCATGGCTGCTTGTTCTTTAACACTTTTATAAATCAAAATTGATTCCCCCAAATAAGGTCAAGGAATATTTTCATTCCTTGAAAATAATTTTTACTATATCTCTGTCATAAACAAACTGTTGATATATTCTTGCCAACTAAATCGGGTATGTTGATTTGGTAGGGGAACCTAGAGAGGTAAAACTGTCCCTCTTTGAAACAATGTTTTTTTTTTGTTTTTTTTAATCTGATTATAGTCTACAGATACCCTCCCTGTCCCACCTCCCCGAAATAGAATTATTTCTGCGTTACACATGTGGCCCTCCACAACCTAGACATTTTTGTAAGTGGCTTTCTCTTTAAAAGGTTGTGCACTAGAGATGAGACGGGCTCAGCCGGAACCCGAAAGCCCGAGCCCAAGCCCGGGCCCGACACGGGCTCGATTTTTCTGAAATTGACAATTTTATTTATTTTCGTTCTCGCATAGAAACAAAAAATAACCTTTTCCCCCCTTAAAAATTACTTATTCCATTGCAAGTCATTTTAATGCTACTTCGATCAGAGTGAAAGAGCAATAGGTTTTTTTTTTCCTTTTTAGTATCAATAGAACACTATTTTAAAAGAAAAGTTGTGATATTTGATGATTTACTACTGATTTTGGCGGCGAAAAACGCCGTGTTGATGAGACGCCAATCAGAATATGACGCCATTAGGATCTTTTTTATCCCAATGTTTGTTTATTATTACTTTTTTTATAGATCTAACATGAAATAAATATTTTCTTTTAAGTCAATCAGCATTAAAGTTTCCAAATTTTTAGTGTTCTTTTGTCTGCGAGCGCTAATCTATCTTTATATGAAAATAACGTTAAAAAAAAAAAAAAAAAACTTTTTCTTCTTGAACTCTACCCATTCTTTGGCTCTGCTCATCATATTTTCGAAGTCATTTTCATTCGTAAGTAGATAAAATTGGCATGTATTATTATTCCTGATAGAAAGCAATCGAGCAGTATGTCTTCTTTCCTATAAAAGCTTAGGATCTTTCAGGTAACGATTTCAAATTTTTAATTTAAGCTGATTTTCAAGGACATGTACACCTTTTTTAGGAAATAGAGAAACGTTGCTCAATTTTTCGTTGTATAAATCGTAATTTCTGTAATTATCATTCACTTATTCATAAAAAGATTTTCGTTAATGTGTCCATCAGATTTACCTGTTGCGGAAGAATAACATGAAAACCTCTTTAGGGAAGTCTATTTTTATTTTATACTAAACTTCTTTTAAGATGGAATGTAAATTTCATAAAAATGTTATGTACTATGCATTAACAGTTATTTCCATGTAAGAAGTTGTTAAAAAATGAAATATATTACATTTAGAAAAACTTTTTAAATAGTACTCAATTTATTTGTACTTTTTTTCTCGGTATACATTCGGGCTCGCAGCAGCGTGCTAAGAGAAAAGTGCGCCCGGGTTAAAGTTTCAATTTGGCGCCCCCTCCCTTCCCAATTTTTCTTTGTGACAGGTGTCATAAAATTGAAAAGTGCAGAAAAAGAAACAAAGTCTATTGAATACCTATTTTTCGTTTATTTTGAAACTTTAGGTTTAATTTTAATTCAGAAATTTCAAAAAACTAAGTAACATAAAAGAAAATTGCACTTAAATTTTGGAAAAGGAGATCTGGAAAATGAGTGGAGAAAAAATTATATAACAGTACAGTATAACAGTTTGGAACCCTTTTATATTCCCAGAAAGTAACCCCATGCTATTTTGATAGTATATATTTTCGTCACAAGCACAGATTCAGAACAGAGGAGGTTACCAAAAGACACAAGGATAAAAACCTGAAACAGGTTCTGAAAAGAAAGAAGTCCTTATTCATACATTTGTATTTCGCTGTGAGGTAAAGGAGAGCGCAATAACTTTGCAACGAAAAATGTTCGTACTTTCACTGAGAAAAAAAAAATACCAATATGTAAGCATACATTTTTTTTTTAACAAAAAAGAAGAAAAAGACGAGGTTTGTAGTATAAATTTGGCGCCCTCTCAAGTACCGCTCCCGGGGCGACTGCCCCCTTCGCACGCCGTTTCACACGGCCCTGCGGGCTCGGGCGTTCACGGGCTCTGATTACACAAAATGTTTCGTGCTCGGGCGGGCTCGCAATTAAAATCGTCTGGCTCCGGCGGACCCAGGCTCCGAAAAGTGAGCCCGAACTCATCTCTATTCTGTACCCATAGATTAGAGGTTTTTAAAACGCACCCTTTCTTAAAAATAAAGGACCTAAAAGTGCGAAATTTCCTAATTACACACAAAATTATTTTTCCTTCAGACTTTCTAGAATTAAAAAAAAAAAAAAAAAAAAAAAAAAAAAATCCTACTAGAAGTCGAAATACCCATTTAAAAAATTTTTAATATCCTAATCTCTTGTCATCTAACGAAGTAAATGGCATTGCTTCACCAAGACGCCTTTTCTTGGATTTTTAATTTTCGTCATCTCCCACCTGTTACAAATTTTATCAACAAAAGTTGCTGTTGTTGCACCCTGGGCGTTATTAAATGTTTGAAAAATATTTTTAAGTGACAGAATTTGTTCTATCAAATATTTTTAATGCTAAATTAACATTTTGTTTTTCTATGCTACTTGGATAGTGAGCTTTTCTATTTAATTTAGGGGCAGGTTTTAAACAAAATCTGTTTATTTATAATAAATATTCGCTAGATTAAAAAAAAAATGCATTTAGATTTTATTCATTACTTTTGAGATTAGGGTAATAACATGATTTTTGAATTCGGAAAATCCAATTATTTCTTCAACTTTTAATTAAATGAACAGAATAAATCAACAAAAACAATTTTTGCGAAGAATTAAACAGGCGTGTGATGAAATCTTTTAATTGCTTGTCTTCACGTAATTGTGGAAACATATTTCTATTAATTCGGTAATTATCCTATATTTCTGAGATTATTCTAAAATCTATTTTCCGTTAAGGTCACTACTAAAAAAATACTCTTCCACCGTCAACAGCTCCACCGTCATATTTTCAGACTTATTTTTAAAAGTAAACAAATGAAATTTGCTGACTTGAATTTTGAAGAGATGTATAAGCGGCCGTTTGTTTCCATTTTTCGCTCAATTAATTAGAACTTGATTTATAAACAATTATTTTCTTTCCAAGCTCTGTCTCTTCGGGAAATTTTGTTCAAAACGCCACCTTTGACAACATTTTTTGCAATATGATCTGCCTATATATATATAAAAAAAATCGACAAACACGGCACCTTATATAGTTTTTGAATAAGAGAATATGCCAAATTGATGAGTTTAAGAACAAAAATTAATTTAAAAATAAATCAGAAAATAAGTAGTTTGGAATTGTGTACACCTTTAATTTCAAGACGTCTATATTAATTTTCAAAAGTTCATCAGAATTTAAACTTCTGACAGGTATTAATGCAGTTATTTCTTTATCCTCAGAAAAGAAAGATGTCAACATCAATTCCTGAATAGTAGTTGCTATATCACAAACATCATTATTATTTACCAAACCTATAAATTTATTGGATTTATAACAAATAACAGATTTTATCTACATTTAAACTAATAACATAATAATTATTTTACTATTTAGAGTATTATTTAGCGTATCAAATTTCCCTTTTAAAAAAGTTTTATTTTTAAACCTTGAAATTCCTGGATTTACATTCATATCAACAGATATCTTCTTTCAATGCCTTAAAGGTCTGAAGTAAATCAATTTATATTTTGATAAAAATAAACAGCATTTTGTTGACCGAATGCACAGACAAAAAGCAAATATCATCAGGTCACTACTATAATCTCGACAATGAATAGACTTATTTGACAAAATCATCTGGTCAAGAATATGTTCAATTTTAAAGATTTATAATTTTCTTATCGTGAGTTTTATTTACAAAATATTTCCAATGCTCTATTGCTTTAACGTAATTTTCTTTTTCTATAGCTTTCGGTTTCGACAAATTAGAATTTAAGATTATTCACAATATATTCATTAATTCCCCCCAAGAACTAAAGATATCACTTTTGAGAATAGGAAAATTGTTATTTATTATTTACTTACATGCATCAAAGTTTACTTATAATTGATCATCAATTTTGATTTTAATAAAAATTTTAGATTTTGTGATTTCGCTGTATCCATTACACTCGAGAAACATGAACTTGAAGAATGCTAATTCTAGCTAATTACAGCAGATAAATGCTTCTTTAATTGTTCTTTTAAAAATTGTGAATATTTCATGGCAATACTATGAAATATTGACATTTTTAATAGATCTTCATCTTATGTTAATCAGATGAAATGGACATTGTCCGCGTACTCGTCATTATTAAGTAAACTACAGCAATAATAGAAATTTAAAATTTGTATTGGTTGGTTAATTTAAAACTTTGAAGGTATCGTCCAATTTTATACGTAATAAATAATGAAATATATATCATGTTGCTGGCTAAACAAATATATTTCCAAAGATATCAATTTCAATAACATCATACATTTATTTGAAAACTCAATAACGATATCCAGTAAATGTTTCTTTTGGGTATCGTTTCTTAAACGTGTCACTATAAAAAAAAAATCCTTCGGGAATAAAGAGTACTGAATATTTCCTCGAGATGTGAAATTTATAGAAAAACGTATTTTTGAAATAGAATAAGCTAAAAATATTTTTAAGTGAAAATCTACTTCATATTTTCCCTATCATTTATTTAAACATATTATAAATTAACTTTATTGTATAAAAGTCACATACTTCATGCATAGTTACATGGCGTCGAACATATAAAATAATTAGATAAACCGAAGACAAAATACGTTAACGTGGAAAAAATTAACAATTTTCATCAATGATCAATAAAATGATGTGAAATACCAAATTAAACTTTAAACAACAGAGATGAGAGCACTCCGATACAAATATCTGTTTGTTACCACTAAGTGTTAATGGTATTTCTGGCCTTTTCTAATGACAGAATTTCTGAGGTTTAATAAAGCAAAGAATAGTATTAAAACTTAGTGGTGAAAACCAACCATTGGGTCGGTGCGCTCTCATCCCTGAAATAATGAAAGATATATTACGTACAATATTTTTTTTTGTCACGCAATACGTAAATCAAAACAGGATAGAAGAATCTGAACTTAATTTAAAATGCAGATCGAATAATACACTGAGTATAACATATTTCATCGATACACTAAGCTAAGCCGGAATATTTAAAAATTACTGAGGCTAAAATTTCCTAACAATTCCCATATAATAATAAATTATCAATTCAAGAGTTTATGCTTTAATAAAAATATAACCCAAATCACAACCATCAGAATTTGTATTTTTTCGTAAATACACATCCACATGTTAATTCAAAATTAGAAATAATGCTGTACATTTCGTTCATAAAGTAAAGTTTAGCTCATACCGAATGAGGTAAATTACGAGAATAGATATTTCCAATTTATAATTCCTGTAAATGATAACGATTAAAAAAAAATAAATTAAAAAAAATAATAAAAAAAATAAACAAAAATATTACCAGGAATGTTTTATCCATCAATGGAATGAAATATATGTATTTGTTGTTTACTTTTTGTTGACTAATCCATTTTCTGAGACTACGCTTTCAAAACAGGAATTTGGATCTACATTTTGAAGCTTTGTTTGCTGGAATACTCTGACTTGGAAGTGATTACTTTTAAAAGTGTCTCGCATTGAGTTTATTAAAATTCCCGATAAGTTATCGTAACATCACTGTAAAAAAATATCTGTAATATAATATAAGCTACAGAAATCTGTAACTTTACAAATGAACCTACTAAAATTACAGTAATCTTAATAAATTTTTGTCTGTAACACTGGTTGCAGTTACATGAAAAGTTCTAGGCATCCCAGTTTCCTATATAATTCTTAGTAACCTTACAGATTTTTTTGATTTTCGGGGCAAAAGTGTGTCTGTTACATGATTTTTTGTTGCTGCCGTTACATAAAAAGTTCTAGGAATCCCAGTTTCCTAGAAAAACTTTAGTAACTTTGCAGATTTTTTTAAAAGCAGAGCATGTTTTCAGGATGTCTCAACCAATACAATGTGTATAAATTATGACATTTTTTTATATGATAGCTGTACGAAATATGTCGTAGGAATTATGGATTCTACATTAAAAAAAGAAACTTTTCTCATTTCTAAATACGTTGAACCACTTTTCTTTAATTATAGGATTTTCTAACCACAAATCCTGTTTTATATAGAGTCTGAAAAGGATTATGCTATCACAATTTTGTGGAATTTACATTTATGCAGGGAAATTATAGCAACGTTCCTTGACATATCCAGCAACATGATTTAATAGTTCAATTTCGGGTACTGGTTACTTTTGAACGATTTAGAATTTAGATTTTTGTTTAAAGATTGTTTATGTCATAAAAGTTTTTTACGATTAAAACATTTTGTTTTACATATAGCAGTCCTAGATCTAAAAAAAAGTATGAAGAGAGAGGTAAATTGCCGTGGAGACACTTTCTCTCGAAACAGGTAGCGGTACGTTACTTGACATTACTTGATGAAAATCGTTAAAAATGAAATGTTTAAAAGAGTTTTACATTTTTTTGTTAATTTCTAAAAAAGTATTGAACCAATTTTGATGAAAAATAAGTGAAATCAATTCAATAGTATCCTCTTTGAATAATGAAAAGCACAAAAAATCTGTCTCGTAGTTAACTACACTATAAAAAAATCTGTAAAGTTACTAAAGTTTTTCTAGGATACTGGGATTCCTAGAACTTTTTATCTAACGGCAACAAGAAAAATTTCTGTGACAGACGCTGTTACAGGAATTATTGTATTTTTGATTGTATTTTAAAACTTAAAAAAAATGCGGAATAGAAAAAAGCCTAAAACGTTATAAATTTCAAGTTATTTAAAGCATTCTAAAGCTTTAAATTATAATTATTCTTTAATTATTTAAAGCTTTAAATTTCAGACGCTTAATAAAATTTGGTCACCTATCAAATGTGATATTTTAAGCGAATTTGCTCGTGTTGCTCTTTAAAAATACTTTTTTTTTAATTACAGTAATTTTTATAACGTTTATAAATTGATTTTTGTCGAAAATATTCGTTTTTCTGGCCAAGGGGTTTCTGGATACATCCATACGTAGTGATAACATTTAGTCTGAATTATTGCTCTTTTATATTGGGTACTATTACGTCACATTCTCCAAATTCATATGGCGTAATATTTGGTTTCTGGTGATACACTCTAAGTGCAGATTCCCAAAGTTTTTAAAGAGCCAGTGACGCCTAAACCACAAAACTCTAGTCGCCTCTTCGGCTTCTAACCAAAATCTAGTGGCTACATTGTAAAACAAACTCACAAAACAATAGTCCTTATACGGAAAAAACTTAACAAAACAACTCAGGAATTCAAAATGAAAAATAGTTTAATTAAAAAATACACATGTACAACAAAACACAGACTAGATACAACAAATGTGTATATTTAATTTAATCTTAAAATTCTTAAAACATCGATATTAAAAAAGTATAATATAAAACGAAAAAAATGCAGCTCGAACCCGACCCAATGCAGGACTCTGCACTCTAGATGGAATAAGATAGTGTAGGGGAAATTACAAAGGGAAATTCACAAAACTCGTGATAAAAATTCCTTATATGAAAATCTCGCACTTGCAAAAAACTTTTACACAGCAAGAATATACCTCGCGTTTAGTATTTTTTCGTGCGAGTTTTTTTTTACTTTTTTCTCCAGAGTTCGGAATACTCTCTACTCACGACTCCATGATTCAAAACTCTTAAATAATTTCCATCGCATCGGAAACTTTGGACTGTCTCGTGAGCCGACCTGCAATAAAGGGATATTTATTTCAACTCTGGACTTCGGACGAAACTTTCGAAAAAATTCTTGTTTTCGCTGGTGTCCAAAGGAGAAGCTTTACCATTAGCGCGTTCATGTTCCGACCTTCGCAACTGCTAAGCATTGTAGTGGACAAGTGACTGTATCATTATAAATATGATTGTATAATAAAGAAACAAAAATTGTAAAACGAGCAGCTTCTTTCTCTGAATAAACTCGAAGGTCATCGGGACCTACTAGTTCATACATTTTTTGAGGGGAGGGATTTTGTTACATTATTAGATCTAATTCCGCGATTTCCTTATCTTATTCTAAATTACTACTTTATATTCACTAAATCCTTATTCTTAAATAATCTCTATCGTTCATTCTATTAAATGCCTTTTAATTTAAAATCTCACTTGTCTAAATTACTTAAATATTAGGCTTTTAGTATTCTTAAATTAAATGTTCCATTTCCGCTCTTTTTTCTTTTAGAATGTTCTTTTAGCTTCCATTTTATTTTCCCGCGCATATTCCGGGGTTACCCTTTTTACCTTCAAATTCATCTACTCGCTCTGTCAGCACTATTCCCATACCGTGGTATTCTTAATTATTAATTGGTTGAGAGCGCGACCTACGTCATATTTGTATTCCTACACTTGACGCAGAAAAATCCGATGCTCGCTGTTTATCAGCAGATTATATTCGTATTTCCATTTTCCATACCTCCTCCTGGTCACAGTCCACGTATTCGATTATCTACAACTTGCTTACCCCCTAAATTATTACTATGAAGCGATGGCTATTATTCTTGGTGGAAACTGCGCCGCCGAATGATGTTTTAATTAAATGATGCGCTGACTTTACAGTTTATCTCAATTATTTCTGAGGAAACTTTCACGGAAAAATGTATTCCATGGCCTTCACTCGTTGACTGATAATCATCATATAACATTTAATGTCGTAGTCTTTAACACGACAGAATTCCAATCTTCGTTATACTAGTACAACAGGATTGAATTTACGTGTTCTGACAACTTATACTACTCTATTACTGCTGGACGTGATCCACTATTAATATCGTGACAGCCAGTTACTTCATTCCAACTAGAAAAATAATCCAATGTTGCCATAATGCAACATATATATATACATATACTTCTAAATTTAAATAATGCAACTAGCAGCAATTTGTTATTAATTATTATAATTTTTAGTCTATTAGTTATTTTAAAACTGTTTAATATGAATAAGTGAAACATGACATAATTTTTTTTTTTTTTTTTAGTTTTCTGCCAGTAGATACATTTATAGAATACTTAGGCGGCTAAAATACTTATATTGGGGGATTTTCTTCACCTTCTTCAAATCGTAAAGTTAATAGTGTTTTTTTTCTCTAGATTTTTTTTTGGTTTTCGGTCCCAGTAAGTAACAAAATACTAGAATGATAATGCTTGACTTTTTTGGACAAAATATTATTTATTTCCATTGATCTCTTGTATTTTTTCTCTTGTTATTTAAGCAAATTATCTTAAGTAAAACTTATTTAAGTCAATGTTTATTGTAAGAGAATATAAGTTATAATTCATTTTTATTTTGTCATTCATATTTAAGTTAAATATTTACATAGCAGTACGTAAGTATACAAAAATAATTTAAAAATTTTAACATGAATTCAAATGTATAAATATATTGTATCGATCAATATACATTTATATATTATTTCACCGATGCTTGGTTTATTTCATCTAATGTTTGTCAAAGAATTCTGGCTCATGAAGATATTACATATTTTTCTGTACATGAGGCCTTGTAAATATATATGAGAGAGGGGCGCAAGGTTGGGTATCATCTGAGTAGCTCAGCTTGTAGAGTATCGGTGCTCCATTCCACTAACAGGGGTTCGATTCTCGGCTTGAAAACTCCTTCACTCTGTTGCTTTTACGCCTTGAAAAAACAATTAAAAATGACATTAAATATTTAAAAATAAACGTAATAGTACAGTCGTGGAAAAAATGTAAATAACCCTTACTTACTCTGCAAAACATTATCGTAAAAGAACGTTACTGGTACCACACGATTGGTAAGGAAATCTACTTTTAAAAGATGTATATAAAATTTGCTTAGGGGGCTATCTACATATTAAAATGAACTATAACTTTGTTTTTCTCAATAGCAGTACACAATTCTAACAGCATAAATAGACTCCCTTCAATTCGCCTACAAACGAATTTTTATGCAATTCGTACAGTTAGTTTCCGAGAAATTAATTATCTTAAAACGAGCGTATTTTAGGGGTTGTAAAGTTCGGTACCCGATTGTTGACCGAGAGAGTCCCCTTCTTGATTAAAGCATCTTAAGCGTCACTCAAGACTGCTAGATTACAAGATAGCATAAGAAATTTCAAAATATCTAGTCACTTCTATCATAGGGCACTTAATCTACCATTTTACTTTTTTTAATCATAATTTGAAGAAAAATGTGAAATTTTGGATTTCCATAAAGCAGGACTTTATAAATCTAAATCCATCAAAAAAATTGTAGGTTTCAATTCATAATTTTTTCGAATATTAATTTAATAATTCACAATTAATATCATAAAATTATAAAAATTGCAAATTCGACGTATTTAAATTTGAGTATTTTAGCATTATTGCTTCACAAAAAATAGCACATTAGGAGTATAATTTCAGGAGATATTAATGAAAATATGAAAATGTAATTTAACGTTAGAAGCATTACATTTTGAATGTTTTTAATTTAAAAACTTATCATTCAAATGACTTGAAATATGGTGACTAGACATAGTTCGAACCAAAGATTTGAAACATCTTGTTAAAATTGGGTATTGTCATTGAAAAAATGAAGTTTGGTTTCGTTTTAACCCTTTGCACTTGAGGGATCCGGAGCGGAGCCATTTAAAATTTGTCTTCAAACTCGAGGGCGCCGCTGCGGAGACAATGGAAATAATTTTGTGATACCTGTCTAGAAAAGCCAAGATTACATATTTCCAATTACTTCGAGACGTATCGCCTTTTGGACGATTACAAAATGTATTAATTTTATATTTTTTGTTTTTTTTTTTTAATATCATAACATTGATATTCATAAAAAAATTAAAAAATAATAAAACATAACTAAAATCGCTTCGAGTTGCTGCTAATACGAATAAAAGAAAATTCGAGAGCAAAGGGTTAATATGTAGATGGCTCCCTAAGCAAATTTTATGTACACCATTTAAAAGTAGACTTTATTACCAATAGTTCGGTACCAGTAACTTCCTTCTACGATAATTGTTTGAGGAATTAGTAGGGGTGTTTAAATTTTTCTTCCACGATTGTACAGCGTGATCCATGTATATTCAAATTAAATACTATTTTATGAGATGATTTTTAGAAATTTCTAAAGTGTTGATGCTTCTAATATTTTAGAAGGAAGAATACATTTCGCTAACAGACCCATTCCACTGAGTCACCATTCACAGGGTACAATGTTATTCGCAATTTCCTTTTTTTTTTTTTAGGATTCGGATATGTATAAGCTTGCGTTTTAATCTCTAATGTCTAAGCATAAGCAAGTTGTTGTAAAGAAAATTTTATCCTATCCTTCAAAGTATATTTTGCTTACCTTTCAACTACGAAATAATTGCCTCTGTTGCGGAAATTGCATGAAATCGCGCAAAACAAATATAGTTGTACAAATGTCAATTCTTCTTAAGAAGCTTATTTTCTAATTTAGTTCTCAAACATTTTTATAACTGTCCTATGCGAAATATTTTGAAAAAACACTGTACAGTATTTAACAGCGAACTCTTATCCAAAACAACTTCATCAATTTCAATAAAAAATGCTAAAATCACTATAACAGGGTTCCTACAATTCAAAGAATTTCCTTGACTTTTGGTCAGTTAAACACCGGTATTTTCTTAGAGAAAAACTCGCCTTTTGCAATCGCGAGATTTTATAAGTCGAGTTCTTCTACATAAAAATACTGGAATTTCAGCTGAAAGTGCAGGAACTCTGTATAAATATGCTATCAGGATAATATAGTATTGTTTTAAAATAGCGCGTATTCATGAATTTTATTTATTTTCCATACTATTTGAAATACATTTTTAAGGAAACTTTTAAATAAAAGGGAAATAACGAATCACACGTCAGAAAATTAGTTAAAATTGGAAAGCGATTTTTATTCTAAAAGATGCATAGAATTTTTCAATTAATTTCCTAGAAAGAAGATATTGCAATTAATTATGCATAATAAGGTGAAATATATTAATGAAATAATTTCAGTAATAAATTGAATAATCGGCTTTAAATGAAAACAATCATAATTTAAAATTGCAGTTTATATAATAAACACACATAACAAGCACACTTGGCAAATGCACACATGTATATATATATATATGTATATATTTAAAACCACAAACAAAATACCAAAATCCTTCACTCACCATATCTAAATTGAAACTCTACATTCGTATATATATATATATATGTATTTAATAATTCTACAAATAAAAGTGCATTTTAACCGTATAATATAGGAAATACACAACAAAAATAAAATCCCACATTAATACTAAAGGGATTTTTTTAGAAATCATTCTTTTCTATCTGATATAATATATATATATATAAAATTAGTGAAATAGAAGAATATAAATGAGTGTAATTATATGGATTTCCAAAAAGTACTTTTTGTTTAATTCCTTGAAATATTTTTATAGATATTTTATAATTTCCTTTCTATATAAATACATAAAAAATAATAGACATTATATCAACTGCAAATATTTTTGTAGGAACTTTTTGTGCATATATATGTGTTTATTAAAATATTTATTAAGATGAAATATCATTTTTCAAATCTATTTAGCAAGTTTTGCGCGAATGTCACTGAAGTTGTTATTAATTATAAGTTACGCATAAGCTGCTGTTTAATATTTATTGTATTATTCCAAATATGTCTATTCATTGGATCATAGAACAATTCCTTTGAAGATAAGATAAAATATTGCTACATAGAACTTTTTGAAAAGAAATTTTTTAATTGGCATACATAAAATATTTAGCCACGTTAAATGTTATTCGACAGCGAACTTCATCATGACGTTTCGAAAGAAGCCTCTTAAATGAACTTCACACAGACATGAAACTACCTTCAAATTAATTTTTTACTTTAGGTATCTACATCGTTATCTATTTTCTAACTACGTGGCGAAGAATGTATCTACAGTGGTAAGCTAGTTTATGAATTATTCATGTTGAGGTTTCCCATCTCATTGGCTTTAACCTTAGTATTTCAATGTTTATGTAATACAAATGAGATTAGGTACTTGAAACAACACTCTTTTTATTGATATGGATGAAGAATATGGCATATTTTACGGAAATATATGACTACGAATGTCAAAAATGTTTTAACATTGTTTGTATGGGTTGTTTATAGGTTACAAAAAAGTTATATCTGCAAATATGATTTTAAAATGTTTCATAAAAATCGGTGCATAAAGGAAATTATTTCTATAAAATTTGTTCTTGTTTTACGTACAGAAGCGACTATCTCTTATCTCTTATAAAAAAGGGATATAACATTTTTAAATTTATTTTATAAAAAATCGAAACTGAATCAACATACCATTTTACTCCTTCCAACCCAGGAGCGATTTCAAATTAATAAGGTTTAAATATGAAATCTGCATTGTCTGTTTAATTTTCTTGTTTCGGTATAATGGGCAAAAACTGATTTAAAGTAAAAATAATTACATTTTTTCCATTTTAGAAATATTTAAACGTAGATGATACAAACATATTCCTAATTTCTTTAAAAAATGAATTATTATTAGTGTGAATACTTTCGATAAAATCAAGGTTATGATTTTGAAACAATCAGCAGCCAGCCCTAAATTACAACAAAACAAAACAAATAGTTTAAATAAATTCTACTATTTGTACCTATCTATAACTTTTATATACGCTTGAAAGCATTTGTCATGATTAACAATAAACGCATATTTGGTATTTGTAATATTTTTGTTAGGAACATTATTGCACATTGAAATTAAAATCTGCTCTTATCTATACTAATCTATCTATACTAATATTATAAAGAGGTAAAAATTGTTTATTTGTAGGAGGTAAGCTCTGGAACTACCGAACCGATTCCAAAAGTAATGGTATGAAAATGATGGTGTTAGTCCAACTTAGAACATAGGCTATATCTTATGTTTGTGCCACTGGCCGAAAGGGAGTGCAGGAGCAAAAAACGTTCTAAAAATGAAATTCTTGTATTACTGAAGGGCCTAGAAACATGAAATTTGGAATTGTAGTTACTTATAAGATACTAATGATACCTAAGGACATTTCTTTAAAAAATCGAAATTAAAAAAGGGTTGAAAATGCGCGAAAAGCGTTCTAAAAAACGTTCTAAATGGCGATTTTTACGCAATTACAGGAAGTACTAAACCGATTTAAAAAATAATGGTGACAAACCTTGCTCCAACATAGGCTACATTTTATGTCGGCGCCACTACCATTAAAGGGGGTGCAGGAGCAAAAAAACGTTCGAAATTGTGATTTTTGGTGTTATTGAACGCCCCAGATACATGGAATTGGGCATGGTAGTTACTTATTATATATAAATTATTTCTAAGAACATTTCTTTAAAAAATCGAAATTGAAAAGGGGTGAAAATGCGCAAAAGGGCGTCTAATAAACATTCTAAATGGCGATTTTTACGCTATCTCAAGCAGTACCAAACCGATTAAAAAAATAATGGTGTGAAAATGATGGTGATAACCCTTGCTCCAACATAGGCTACATTTTATGTCGGTGCCAATACTCCTAAAGGGGATGCTCGGTGCCGATACCCCTAAAGAGGGTGCAGGAACAAAAAAAACGTTCGAAATTGCGATTTTTGTGTTACTAAAGCTTAGATACATGGAATTTGGCATGGTCATTACTTATTAGATATAAACGATCTCTAAGATCATTTCTTTAAAAAATTCGAAATTTAAAAGGGGTGAAAATGCGCAAAAAGCGTTCTAAAAAACGTTCTAAATCGCGTTTTTTACGCATTCTCAAGAAGTAACAAACCAATTTCAAAAATAATGGGTCAAAATGATGGTGACAACCCGTGCTCCAACATAGACTACATTTTATGTCGGTGCGACTACCTCTAAAGGGGATGCAGGAGCAAAAAAAGTTCGAAATTGCAATTTTTGTGTTATTGAAGGGCCCAGATACATGCAATTTGGCATGGTAGTTACTTATTAGATATAAATGATCTCTAAGAACATTTCTTAAAAAACTTGCAATTTAAAAGGGGTGAAAATGCGCAAAAGGGCGTCTAAAAAACGTTCTAAATGGCGATTTTTACGCAATCTAGAGAAGTATCAAACCGATTTCAAAAATAATGGTGTCAAAATGATGGTGATAACCCTTGCTCCAGCATAGGCCACATTTTATGTCGGTGCCAAGACCACTAAAGGGGGTGCTCGGTGTCGATACCCCTAAAGAGGGTGCTCGGTGTCGATACCCTAAAGACGGTGCAGGAGCAAAAAAATTTTCGAAATTGCGGTTTTTCTGTTACTACAGGGTTTAGATACATGGAATTGGCCATGGTAATTACTTATAAGATATAAATGATCTCTAAGAACATTTCTTAAAAAAATCGAAATTTAAAAGGGGTGAAAATGCGCGAAAAGAGTTAAAAAAAACGTTCTAAATGGCGATTTCTAAGCAATCTCAGAAAGTACCCAATCGATGATTTCAAAAGTAATGGTTGGAAATTAATGATGACAGCCCTTGCTCCAATATAGGATCTACCTCATGTCGGTGTCATTATCACCTAGATGTTATATTTAAAAAAAAAAAACGTTCTAAATTGGGATTTTTGTGATACTGAAGGGGCTAGCAACTTGAAATTTGGAAAGGTAATTACTTATGAGATGTAAATGCTATATGAGAAGAGTTTCTTAAAATTTTGAAATTTAAATGGGGTGAAAATAAACGAAAAGTGTTCTAAAAATGTTCTAAATAGCGATTTCTACGCAATCTCAGGAAATATAAACCGATTTCAGAAGTAATGGTTTCAAATTGACGGTGACAGTCCCCGCTCCAACATAGCCTATATTTTACGTTGTTGTCGCTACCACCTGGGGGTTACAGAAGCAAAAAATGTTCTAAATTGCGTTTTTGTGTTAATGAGGGTATCTAACATTTTAAATTTGGAATGGTAATTACTTCAAAGATGAAAATTCTTTCTATGAATTGTCGAAAGAAAATTCCAAATTTAAAAGGATGTAGTGAGCTAAAAGCGTTCAATAAACTTTTTAAATTACGATTGTCATGCATTCGTATGAAATATGGAACCGATTTCAAACATAATGGTTTCAAATTGATGGTGATAGAACCTGCTCAAACATAAGCTATATTTTATGCCAGTGTTACAAACCCTAGAGGGTTTCATGAGCAAAAAACTTTCTAAATTGCGATTTCTGTGATATGGAAGAGGCTAGAAACTTTAAATATACCACGGTAGTCACTTATAAAATATAAATATCCTCTAGAACAGTCAAAAATGAATTCGAAATGAAAAAGGGGTGAAGCGAAGGGAAGGAGTGAAAAGCATTCTAAAAGAGTCCTAAATTACGATTTCTACGGAATCTCAGGAAATAATAAACGGATTACAGAAATTATTGCTTGCGAATCAAGGGTGATAGTCCCTGATCCTATACTGGCTATATTTTATCCCGGTGTCACTACCACCTGGTTGGCAAGAACAACAAGAAAGCTTTTAAAAACATTTAAATTCCGTTTTTATAGAGTATTAGGAAATACACCGATTTCAAGGTTAATGTTGACAAATTAATGGTGTCAGTCTCTGTTTCAACTTTTTTCGAGATATTCTATTTCAACTCCGTTTCGGCATTTTATGTTGGTGCCACTAACACCAGAGAGGTGGTAAACTGTTAGACAAGAATCTTGGAATTTGACATGATGGTTAATTTTAAGATGTAAATGTGTTAAGATGTTTTCTAAAAAATTCAAAACTTCAAATGAATACAGAAATGAGCATAAAAGTCTAAAAATACTTTCTAAATTATCATTTATTTGGAATTAGTTTTAGTTCTTCTTATTAATTAAAATCTGATTTCTGTCTATTGCACTTTTATAATGAAGTTTAGTCAAACTGTGGCTTAATTTGTATTTTTTCAATTATACGAAAAAGTGTCCTTCTAATAAAAAATAGTCATGCAATAACCGCTTGGCATATTTCAACTATTACGCGAGCAAAGCGGCGTTTGCTAGTGTATGATATATTTACTGATGTACTCATAAGTAAATATATTAAAAAAAAAGACAATAAAAATTTTTAAAAGAATTATTGACAATAAATACAAAAATGAAGTAATTAAAAAAGACTGAAACACGATAGCTAAACTTTTTTAATCGAAACAGTAATTACATGAGAAAAAAATTAAAAAATAATATAGATTTAGAGCAAGTTGGAACTTATTACGTCCATAAGTTTTCTTCTGTCACAAAACATTAAAAACTTGATTTTGTATTTTGTAAAATGAAATTTCATTTGAATACCTAAATGGAAAATATGATAATGCGTAGATTTCACACAGAGGATATTTTGCAGGCGCATTTCCACCCAGCGTTTTCTCGCTCAGAGAGCGTTTTTCATATCACCCAGAACTAGTAAGGATAAATAATATGAACTTCATTTTCATGTAATATTCTGTATTAAACATTGTATGCCAATTTCGAAGGGGATATAATTATATTTATGAAAAATTATAACAGACAGAGTGACAAGTTAAAAAAGCAGTATCGGAGACAAATCGAGCGGACAGATAAACAAACCAAAGTTACAGACACTTTTTTACTACTATTTTGGAAACTGTTAAGAAAGTGTATGCTTGTATGGGTTATAATGCTTCCTCAACTGAAAGAAGTTTAAAAATACTTAACTATTTTTTTGGAAAAAAGTTCTGTATTTATATAATTATTTTTTAATTGAGTTGAAGCAACATAAATTAAAACATTAAACAAGAAATGATGCATTATTTTTATAAATATATCAATTTCAGGTATTGAAAAATTATTTAATATGAATAAGTTAAAATTATAAATTAAAACCATTCGTGTTCGATTTACCGTTACGGATACGAAGAAAGTTCTTTAAACGAACTAAAATTCTGATATAAGATAAGTTTTCTTTATTTGGTCGAAACATAAAGTTAATGGAGCAATTTTCTCCAGAATTTTCGGTTTAACACCCAATAAGCAACAAAATAGAATGATAATCCTTGGCCATTTGGACAGAAATCGTTTTCTTTCCATGGATTTCTATTCCTTTATTACTTTTTCAAATTCTTCTATAAATAATCTTCGATAAAACAGCTTTAACTCGATGTCTCGTGTAAAAAAAAATATCGATTCAAATTTAATTGTTTTATATGAAATAAAAAAAAGTCATTTGATTTAATGTTTTCTTTAATATTCTTTATGATTTTAAAATTTTCTATAACAACATATTATTAAGAACCTCTAATTTTTATGATAAAGAGAGTTATCTTTTAAATTAAAAATTTCAATCTAGAATTATGTTTATCTGAATTTCCTTTGATATTGACGGAATGATAATTTTCATAATTTTCATTTTTGTGTAACTTATATAATTTTATACACTTACATTTATTTTTTACGTAGGTTTATCTGTTGTGAACAAATATTATTTATAGCATATAAGGTAAAGCGAGGAGAGTCTGCGCACATTTCAAAAGAATAGTAATAAAAAACTTAAATATTAATATTTTGCTAAACTGTGCATGAAATAATTTTGACTTTATTTTTTTTTAATGCATTTCCATTGTTATTTTGTTGTTATACTGTATCTTAATAAAACAGCAGCAATAAAACCAACAAAACTATTTTGCGCAATCTCTCATTACAGGGTAGTAGAAAACGCGCACATGGGTAGGAGAGATTTCGCACATCAGTAGAAGAGATTGTTATTAATAGTAACTACAATTAAATTGTTAACAATAATAATTACACTTAATCGACGTTGTTGAAAGGTTTTTGTGAGTAAATATTATTGTATAAGGAGTGAATATTTCAACCAAATGTTTAAATAATAAATAAAAGAAAGAATTTTAATAACAGTTAAAAATTTTAATTTAAGACGATTAAAATATCAGAAAAAGCAAGCCCTACTAAGATTACAAAATAACATTAATCTAGTTGATAACATGTTTAACTTGAAAATTACTTCATTTCCATTTCCACAGTTTCATTGTATTTTGTTTGCTAACCGAAGTTGTCGTCGTCCACAATCGATGCACTTATTATTGTAAATCGTGCATCTTTCGTGCAATCACCTGCAACAAGCAATATATTGAATCCAGTCCGTTGTCGAAGTTGTCTCCTGGTACTGTTACAGACATTCAGTGCACTCATTTTCATTGACCTTCGGTTTTTTTTCCTTGAGATTTTTTATCTCACTTTTTGTGGAAGCACCTTATCGTCAAATGTTTTTTTTTTTTTTTTTTTTTTTTTTTTTTTTTTTTTTTTTTTTTTTGTAGCGGCATCTTTTTTAAGTCTTTTTTCATGTATATTTTGTGGATTAGTAACATTAGTTGCACTCTGTTTCATTTTGATTTCGATGTTTATTACACTACTTGGAATGGGTGGAAGCTTTTCCAAAACATTGTATTAGAAAAAATATTTTAGATTACAAAATTAATTTATTAGCAAATTAACTGCTCATAATTTAAAAAATATATATATAAATATTTAATTAAATTATTAACAAATATATTATTAATTTATTAACAAAAATAATTACATACAATTTATTTAATAACAACTGTATTATTAATTTATAAATAAAATTTTTATCTGCAAAAGTATTAATTAATTTGTTGCCAAATTTAGTTTTGATAATTATGTGTTTTTCCGAAATTATTTCAAAATTGATTCATTCAAATGTTTTACACGTAATTTGCAATTCATGCAAATTTATCAATAAGCTGTGTACTCTCCTAGCACTTAAACTTATGGGCAAATGCTCCAAATCTCCTAAGTAGCAGATGCGCAAACTCTTCTATTTTGGTAAGAGAGATTGCACGGCCTTTTATTTAAATACGGCCACTTCTAAAATGAATTCCTGGTGTTCGCATACTTAGTCCAGGTTAGTAGTTTAAAAGAAATTGTTTAAGTTCAAAATATTTTGTATTATTGACGCTCTACAAAAATTCTGACAAACAGTTATGAAAATTCAAGCACTTACTTTGGAAAAAAATAGCACTGCTTTATCCAAGACGCTTGAACAATCAATCTGCACATTCATGTAGACACTGCAATAATGCTGCTGTACAACTACCTGGAGTCGCTGGGCGCGCACTCTAATCCTTCCCGTCGAATCTCTTTGTGCGCAATCTCTCTTACCGCGCGAATTCTCCGCGCTTTACTATAATGTAAATAAAAATGAATCTACTTTTTTTTTTTTTTTTTTTTTTTTTTTTTTTTTAAGAAAATTGCACCCATGGTATTGAGTTTTGAAATGTGAAGCATTTTTAATCCTTTACAAATAACATTAATTTATAATCCCTATATATTCGGTTACAATCCCAGTATTGTCTTAAAAAAGGATACTCTCAGCTTTTTACGCAGATTTTTTGCAATGTTCCCGACTAAGGAGATATTAGACACGAACCGGCTTTTTCCCCAAATATAAGTGGAAATTTTAAAATATGGAGTGTCTCTATATAAAAATCATTCTAATATTTCTTCTTCAAAAAATTCCATCAAAATTTGAACCGTTATAGAGTTTGTTATATGAAATCAGACTATTATTATATGACCCCAGATCTATAAAACAAAATTTGTTAGATGTTTATCGATAAAATGTGAAAAATAAATCTCACGTGTAAAAATAGAGTCATTAAACCCTTAACCAATTTTTTTTTTTTTAAATTATAAACAAATGCATTAATTTTATTAAATAAGAAAGTATACGAGTTTTTCAATAAGTCTCTGTTATTTTCGAACATACTAATAGCATATCTGATCGACTATTTTAATTATTAATGTTAATAATGTTATAGCTAACAATATGGTATGTTAAATAAAAGCCCGGATTTTTCAATAAAATGAATAATATACATATATATTTTTCAAATGATGCTTTTCTGGACGTCATACTCGGATAAAACTTCGCATAAATTAAGATATAATAAATATAAATCCTTCAAAAAATTGTATGTTGCAATACATATTGTTTTCGAATATTAATTTCATAATGCATAATTCGTATTATAAAATTATAAAAAATAAAAATTCAATGTATTTTTGTTCGAAGTTTTAGTATTATAACCACGTAAAAGATTAGAACATTAGGATTATAATTTTAGGAGATATTAATAAAAATATGAAAATGTAATTTAGCATTAAAATCTGTAAATTTTTAATGTTTATAATTTTAAATAAATTGTCCGACAAATTTCGTGTCTATTCGAAACATATTGTCAAAATTGGTTTTTGCATTGAAAAAGAAAAGTTTGGGATAGTTTTTAACACTTTCCAACAAAGTTGAAAAGTGTTTATGACTTCGGTTTGTCTGTCCGTCTGTCCGTCTGTTCGTCTGGCCGTCTGTCCGTCTGGCCGTCTGTACGCGCTCTAACTCCCGTAAATATACTCGGATCGTTCTGAAACTTTTGGATGTTAGTGACCTCTACCATAGCACGAACCCTATTGCAAATGAAGTTTGTAGAATGTTTAGTTCATTTACAGGGACAGTCAAAAGTTTTCCGTTACATTAAGGCCTATGGGAAAAAAATCATTTAAAATGATTTTTAATAATGTTACATGCTTTCAAACATAATAAAATTGATATACATTTATCAAGTGCACTAAAATATGCACTTTCTGTACAATATGTGGACCAAAAAATAGTTATTATTCATTTACAGGGCCACACAAAAGAATTCCGTTACATAATGATACAGGGGTGGGGGGGGGGGATTTTTTCCGTCGTATTTTAATTATGTTAAACTATTACATGTATTATGAAATTGATATACGTCGCTAAGGTTTACTATAACTTATTTCATGGATAATACGAAATGCAGAGCATTTACAGGGACACACAAAAGATTTCAGATACTATATTGTACCCGAAATACTGTAAAATAGCGATGATTGCTGGAAATGCATTTTTAATTATGTTATGTGCTTTTATGTTTCAATATATTTATGCATTATATATGGTGTGTGTAAATGCTATAATTGTTATACAGGGCTACTCAAAAGAATTCGTAATGGTTACTGGATATGATTGCAAATTGCTTAAAGGTAATTTTTAAATGAGTTAGGCATTTTTATGCTTAACTGCATTTAGTTTACTAAGAAATGTTTGTAAAACATACATAAAATGACATACAGCGTCAAGCAAAAAATTAGATACATGGCCGTCTATAAATGATAATTTCTGGAAATGTAATTCCGGTAGTTTTAAGAGTGTTTTACTTTGAATTAAACTTTAGCTAAATAGTGGCGTGTAATAAAGGTACTAGGTTAACTACAGGGTTTTACAAAAGTATACAAGTATGTTTCCATCTATTAGTATAAATTGCTGAAAGAGAAATTTCAATCTGTTATGTGTTTTCTTGCTTAACAAAATTTCTCCATTATATAGTATATATATCAACCTACAAATCAAAGACATGGCTGTTCAAAAGAATTGGAATACATATTTGCTATGGACGGTAACTGCTGAAATCAGTTTTTCAAATGTTTTATGTATTTTCTAAAATGTTTACTTAGTTCTCTTATATACCTTTTTTTCCCTAAATAACGAAGTTTTTTTAAAGCATTCAGGAAGTGTTGGAAAGTGTTTCATAATCTATGCTTAACGCATGATTTTTCTTACTTGTTTGATTTGTAGATGGCGCCCTAAAGCAAATTTTATTTACATCATTAACATTAACAGCATACTTTATTTCAATCATTTGGTACCAGTAACTTTATTTTAGTATAATATGTTACAGAATTAATAGGTGTGTTTACTTGTTTTTACCTTTGGTATTTAGTTTTTAATACACATTTTTAATTTTCTAACAATCACATTAATTTATAATAAGTCCATAATCAGTTATAACCCCATTACAGTAAAAAAAAAAAAAAAGTTACGCTCACTTTTTTCGTATGTCTAATCCGTGATTAGACACGGACATTTTTATCACTTTCTAACAAAGTTGAAAAGTGTTTATGACTTCGGTTTGTCTGTCCGTCTGGCCGCCTGTACGCGCTCTAACTCCCGTAAATATACTCGGATCGTTCTGAAATTTTTGGATGTTAGTGACCTCTACCATAGCACGAACCCTATTGCAAATGAAGTTTGTAGCATGTTTAGTTCATTTACAGGGACAGTCAAAAGTTTTCCATTACATTACGACCCCTGGGAAAAAATCGTTTAAAATGATTTTTAATGGTGTTACATGCTTTCAAACATAATAAATTGATATGCATTTGTCAAGTTGACTAAAATATGTATTTTCTGTACAATATGCGGCCCAAACATTAGTTATTATTCATTTACAGGGCCGCACAAAAGAATTCCTTTACATAATGATATAGAAGTGGAGTGAATTTTTTCCGGCCCATTTTAATTATGTTAAACTATTACATGTATCATGAAATAGATATACGTCGCTAAGGTTTACAATAACTTATTTCACGGATAATACGAAATGCAGAGCATTTACAGGGACACACAAAAGATTTCAGATACTATATTGTACCCGAAGTACTGTAAAGTAGCGATGATTGCTGGAAATGCATTTTTAATTATGTTATGTGCTTTTATGTTTCACTATATATATGCATTGTATATGGTGTGTATAAATGCTGTAATTGATATACAGGGCTACTCAAAAGAATTCGTAATGGTTACTGGGTATGATTGCAAATTGCTTAAAGGTGATTTTTAAATGAGTTAGGCATTTTTACGCTGAACCGCATTTGGTTTACTAAGAAATGTTTGTAAAACATATATAAAATGACATACGGGGTCACGCAAAGAATTGGATACATGGCCGTCTATCAATGATAATTTCTGGAAATGTGATTCCGGTAGTTTTAAGAGTGTTTTACTTTGAATTAAACTTTAGCTAAATAGTGGCGTGTAAAAAAGGTATTAGGTAAACTGCAGAGTTTTACAAAAGTATACAAGTATGTTTAAATCTATCAGTATAAATTGCTGAAAGAGAAATTTCAACCTGTTATGTGTTTTCTTGCTAAACTAAATTTCTCCATTATATAGTATATATATCAACCTACAGATCAAATACAGGGCTGTTCAAAAGAATTGGAATACATATTTGCTATGGACGGTAACTGCTGAAATCAGTTTTTCAAATGTTTTATGTGTTTTCTAAAATGTTTACTTAGTTCACTTATATACCTTATTTCCCTAAATAACGAAGTTTTGTTAAAGCATTCAGGAAGTGTTGGAAAGTGTTTCATAATCTATGCTTAACGCATGATTTTTCTTACTCGTTTTTTTCCGGATATGAATGGATTTTTTAAAATAAGGATTGTCAACATTTAAAAATCACACTAACATTCCTTCTCCAAAAATTCCATTATTATTTGATCCGTTATTACACTTTCTTGTATGAAATCAGACCTTTATTATATGTCCATAACAAATATGCTAGGAGTTTATCCATAAAATTAGAAAAAGAGATTTCACATTGAAAAGTAGAGTAATTCAACTGTTAACGCGAAATTTGTATAAAAATCTAAATAACTGCATTAATTTTATTAAATAAAAAAGCTATATAAGTTTTCCTTTAACTTTTTAACATTTTTCTATGCAATATTTTATTATGTACTAAATAACTCATCGACTATTTAAAACTTTAAAGTTAATACTTTCTTTGCACTAATTATCTCATATCTAACAATATGGTACGTTAAATGGAGAACAGGAAAGTTAATATAGTTTAGTATTACGAGATTTTCAAAAGACGAGAAACTTCTTCTGAATGAGATTATTTTACGAATCCTTTTCCCGAGTGTACGTGATGATAATAAGTAAGCCATCGATATGTTTTGTGAAACGTATGTAATACATTTGTAGAAGACCTTAGAGAAATACCTGTTTTTTTCGTTTGTGTTTTGCTAATAATGAAAACAATCTATTTCAGTTTCTTTTCTTAATAATGATCACATTTATCTAATAATAATAAAAATAGTAAACGAAAACTGAATATTTCAAAATTTCGATAGATTTCATATTTCACTTCTTTCAAATGAACAACACTCCATGTATAACTAAAATAGGAAAAGTGTAAAAATGTTTAATGAGGCCTGAAAATAACAGAACTTAATTTTTTTGTTTATAAAAATTGGAGATTTTGTTTATAAAGCATTCATAAAATATGAAATCCGCTTAAATCCATTAAAAACCTTTTTAATATTATATAAAACTTTTATACAACAGTCTAATAGAACCAACATTAAAAAGAAAACAAAAAAAAAACAATAGAGGTTGAAGAAAAAGGTATCGTATAAGGTTGTTCTCAAATCCAATTTGGTAACCTTATCACATAAGTTTTCAATCATTTTTGTTCGGAAACACATGAAACTGGAAGGTGTTGTTATACAGAAACTATGTGATTAAAAGACGCCTTGCGGTTTTTTTTTTTTTTTTTTTTTTTTTTTTTTTTTTTTTTTTTAACACAATAGATGTTTTAGAAAACGCTGTCAAAGTTGGCGTTTTGAGCAGAATTTCCCGACGAAAGCAGAAAAACCAGTGAACGAAGGGAGAAAATCGCCTTTTAATAGGTCTAACAATTTTATACCTTTACCTTTAAAAATATGTACGTCATTGTGTCAGAAAGTATCAGGCTTGGTGAGCAGTGCAGCATTGAGAACAAATCATGATTCTGATAAGAATAGCTCATACAGAAAAATGAAATTAAAAACTCGTCAATAGCGGCCAAATAAAGTTGTTAACCTGTATTTATCTCTAATCTTGATTTAGTTTTTGTTGGTGAAATTAGTAGTTAACTTCGAAATCTACATGTGAATACATTTTTTTAGAATAGAGAGAAACCAGTCTTTGATTTTCACGATCTAGATTATATGCTATTAATATTCAAATTTCGAAATTGAAACAAAATTAATTTAACAGAAAACTGAAAAATGTACCCAGTTTTTTGCACTACATTATATATTTGAAAAGCAAAAATTAACACAAAATATATTTGGGTTGTTCTATTGTTTATCCTTTGATAAACATATACGAACATAAGCACATATCTTCTTTTGATGACTGCGAAAATCTCTTAATTATTCTTATTTTTTCTCGGAAAATTAAAAGCAACAGTTGGCGACTTTGCACATTATCATGAAACATATGTTTGTAAATTTGAAATATTATAATAGAATAAATAAATAAATATGGGAAATAAGAGTTGTTTAACGTTTTAACATAACTAAATATTTCGGAAAATACAAATAAGATGCACACAAAGAACTTAAATAACTGCTTTTAAAAAGTCCATTTAGTTTTTTACATGTTTCATGCGATGATAGTTTTAGAGATTTTTATGTTCTATTTAAAAATAAAAATAGTGTATATATTTATATTGAAGTATTCTCGTTATTTTGCAAAAAATAACAATTTAATTCTTTTAAAGATACTCTACACTACATAGTATAGTATAACTTCAAAAATCCGTTATCACCGGGATCGATACTATGCCGGATTTTTGAAGGATTATCAAAAGTAGTAATTAGGAATATCGAAAGTAGTACTAAATTCTTAATGGTGCATTTAGCCATAATTTAATTCATTACTAAGTGATAATTATGTAAGAAAAATAGAAAAATATATGAAAACTTACTTTAATTGATATTTTTTATTTACCTGAAAAAAAAAAAAAAAAAAAATCTAATAAAGAGTGAAATTATTTCTTCTCGTGTAATTTCATCGAATAGAAACATCGATGACATATAAACATCCATGTAAATTTTGTTTGCTCCAATTTTTTGGGGGAGTTCTTTAGTAAGTTTTATTTATTTATTTTTATTTCATTTTATACAGCTGAAGGATGCCTTTTTCACGAAATACAGTCTTGGTTCTCTAAAGCATATAATAATTCTTCAGTCAAACTTATGCATTTTTCTAGTGATATCTTTTTTGATGTCAACCGCTCATTCTCGTTTTGTGAGCTGCTACTAGCATTATCGGCAGTTCTACTTAGAACAGTTTCAGCGATCTCGCTTTGCATTAAATTGTTCGTTGTTGATGCATTTCGTCATTGATTATACAATCATCTCTATCCATTTTTTTCGACACTTAATCTATTCTCAGATTTTGCGTGCTCAGTCAAATCATAAATTGCGGCCTTTTCAGAGGAATTGTGAAAGCCAGTAAATTGTGCCTCATCGTTGATGTCGCCGTTGCCAAAAATTCGGTCCGGCCATATATTTTGCCATATATTCGCCATACATATCCTCGTCTTGTGAACTGCTACTAGCATTATCGGCATTTCTATTTAGCACAGTTTCAGCGATCTCGCTGTGCATTAAATTGTTCGTTGTTGATGCATTTTCGTCATTGCTTATACAATCATCTATATCCATTTTTTTCGACACTTAATCTATTCTCAGATTTTGCGTGTTCAGTGAAGTCATAAATTGCGGCCTTTTCACAGGAATTGTGAAAGCCAGTAAATTATGCCTCATCATTGATATCGCCGTTGCCAAAAATTCATTCCAGCCATATATTTTGCCATACATTCGCCAAAGTTGTCCCCAAATTTGTTCATGTTGCTAAGCAACTGTGCAGTTCCCGAAAAAAATTTTCAGAAAAGAATCGTCTCTGGCAAATGAAAAAAAAAAACAGTCAAATATATATATATATAATTTTTTTTTTTTTTTACTTTCAATCTTGAAATTTTTAATTCATATAGAACTCCTAATTTTCAGAATTGCTATTTTTCTTCTCCTATAACTTGAAAGTGCAAAAGAAAAAGGAAGGGAAAATATGGTTTTGATACCGGGATTTTGAAGGTGCCGGATTTCTGATTGCCGGATTTTTGAAGTCATACTGTATTCAAAATTACTTTTTGCTAAATGATTTTCCAAATCCTGGACCCTGAAAGTATACCTCAATGTAAATATCTGAATTAAGAGTATTTTATTTTGTACCCAGTTACTTATTAAAGATAACATAATTACTAACTTTACAGATATTTATTGAATTTTTGCGTAGATATCTTTAATATATGACAATAAGAAGTATAATGTTACAAAAAAATACCATGATATAAAAATTTGCATATAAATAAATTCAAAATTAGAAAATATATACTCCAGTGTTTGAAAATTTACAACTACATATTAAAAATCTGATAATGATTTATAGATTTATTTTTAGGATCTGTTTTAAACTAATCTATACTAATAACAGAAAGATGTTTGTCTGTCAGTATTTTTGTGTGTGCATGTGTGTTTTGGCGATGTTTAAGGAAATCTACCGCACGCAGAAGCCAAAGCATTTGAATGAGAAGAGAAGAAGACATATTCAAATGCAACATCAGCTCTAATATTTCCTTTTATCAGTGATAGTTGAGTAAATAATAGTGATAATAATAATAAAACATAAAGAATATAGCAAAATAGCCTCGCTGCCACAGCCGCTTTTACAAACTTCTTCAAGCAGAGAGCGAGGAAGCAATGGAAAAAAAAGTTCCATATTCATATTTTGAATTGTAGAATCCGATCTCCACACACACACACACACAAAAAAAAAAAAACTTCCCGTAGTTTTGCCTTTTCAACGATAACTTAAAAAAAAAAAAATAAAATAAAAAAATAAAAAAAAAACTTGGGGGCTCTGCCTCCTACGAGCTATGCTCTTCAAACCCCGTTCAGACACCCCAGACTCTAAAAGTACGCTAATTTGATCGGCTTTAAAAAAATTTCGGAACATTGAATTATAATTTAAAAAACAGTCGCGATCTCCCTATAAAAGGATTTCTATTCATTTTCCTTTGATTAGGGAATTTCAAGGCCAAATCCGCTGCGGTACTGCTTGATTATCCCGTTGACCAATTTCGCCAAATTATATAAATTGCCAAACCACTCGCCAAATTATACAAATTGACATAATTTTTATTTTAAATAACGAAAGAACAAATAAATTAATGCAACATTAATAAAAATATAAATAAGACGTCGAAATAAAAATAACTTGATGACGTAGACACGTGTAACTTGCTTAAAGTCACGTTAATGTGACATTTACGATCAACCATTATTGGCATTTAATCTTATAGTTTGGCGAATGATAGATTTTTGGTCGACGGGATAACTAAGTAGTACCAAAGATACAATTGCTGTTTTCGTCTTTGATTAAGTAAAATAAGTTAAACATTTCAAAATAAGCTAATTTAAAAGGAATTAAGTAAACAGAGTCTTTGTATCCCGGTATTTTTTAACAAAGCGAAAAGAAAGTTCTTTTAAATAAGACATTTTAAATTAATCGTTTGTAATCTGACGTAATTTTGACGAGACTATTCTTTTTCTTTTTAATATTCACGTGAAAATACTTTTGTTAGAAATGAAATATATTTTGCGATTTCCTAACAAAAATAGTTGAAAAGTATCCTCTCAAAATATCAAATAAATGCCTAGCGCAATTTCTAAATTTAAACTGTTTTGCAATATTATCTTGTGTTCATTTTATGTAATAACTATAATGGGATGTAAATATGACGTAATTTCTCCTATTTAAGACTTCTAACGCATGTTAATGAATTTATTATTTTACAATTTCCTTTCTCTCTTAAAATGCATGTGTAAATATAGTCTTTGTGACGTAATTTTTAATAAGTTCCTGCTTTTTGTACATAATTATTTAATTCTAATTCCAAATGTTTTTTTTCTGTTTATAATAGTCACGTGTAAATAAATTTTTAATTTATTTACACGTATAAATATATTTTTTTTTTATTTGAAGCAAACATTATTGTTTGCGCTGTTTATACAGTTGGCAACAATTTAAATTAATATCGCTTTCTAAAATATGTAAAAAATATCTCTAGAAATGCTGAAAATTTGAATTTAAAATAGAAATAAAAGCTTAAAAAATGAGTGAAATTAAAAAAAGAAATACAGTCTGCACACCGGGAACTTCAAACGTATAAAATGATCTAAAAATGATTAAATTCCCATAAATAGTTTTTGCTCCTATAAAACTTATTTAGTGGAACAATTTTGTTCAAATGTAGCATTAAATATCTCTTAAAATAATTCTTCGAATTTAAAACTTTCTGCATCAGCGTGTTTATCAAACATTTCTGTATAATACTACCGATTTTCATATTTTTGCATGCATTATTTGTCTTAATATTAACAAAGAAAGACCTCCGGTCACAAAAAATTCAAAACCGGCGGCGGTGACAGCGGTAGTTACTTTTTTTTAAAGAATAGAGAGATATATATTAATTACCGTTTCAAAAAAATATCTTCCGAATTTCAAATTGGTTTTTTTTATCCACATTGGCTCATCCGATAGAAGTATCGATATCAATGTATATATATATACAGGGTGACAAGAATAACGTAACTGTCCAATAGGGTGGGTCGAAAAAACCGAAATATTTATAATCTAAATGTAATAGAGCGGAAAAGTTGCTTTTTGTAATAAAGAATAAATTCGTAAAATATTACACCGATCGGTTAATATCTTTTACCGCCGCAAGGGGGCCAAAATTTCAAAAATCGCAAAAAACAGCGTTTTTTCAACATTTCTAATACAATTTCTAATAGAACGCACTATCTACATGAAGATATAAGGAATGTCCCTGTAAATGTTCATTATAATAAAATCATATCTTTTACTGCCGCAAAGAGACCATATTTAAAAAAAAAATGTAAAAATTTCAAATTTACATTTTTTCTAAATTTTTATAATTTTTATAGTATGTCTAGAAGTAAATAAATTTACTTTATTTCTATTAATATGTCATAAATTTTGTTAACTATTTGTCATAGACTGGAAAATAAAAAGGGTAATCATTCATTGTTCTTGACGATCGCTTCATCTACTGCTGTTTTACTGCATATCAGCAGTTCATATACCACAAATCACAAAAATGTTATAAAATGAAGCAAATAGTTTAGCATTTTATTAATTAAAATACAGAGATGTTTAACCTAAACGAATTAAATAAATTTAAAATGAAGAAGTATTTAAAGTAAATGAATTTCATAATTTGACTTGCTTTCAAATAAAGTCATTGTTCCTCGAGAGGCCGAAATTGATCATATGTGATCCTCACTCTGTTCTGATCCACAAACTCTACCAGCACTTCAGTGACTAATTTCATTTCTACTGATTGAGTGGGACAAGGAAAGTTATAATAGCTGGTATCTTTAATCGAACATTCTGAACTCAGCATCGTTGTTAGATCACCAGTCGATAAACAAACCGTAACAAGTGGTTTCGTTAATTTACAGTTTTGCCTTTCGACTAAAGCCTTGCCATTTTAAGCTTCAAAGCTCAAGTATGGAATGACGAAATGACGGATAGCACTATTCGAGTCCACAGAACTTCGTGCTTTGACAATTTTCAATTTTGGCAATCGGCTGATGCAGTACACTTTCAGAATGTACTCATTGAGTACATACGGAAAGTGTACTGCATCAGTTGGTTCACAATTAAAATGAATCCATTATTTTTTCCAGATTCTGTGGACTATAATTAGTAACCCCTGTTATTTGCCATACCATCTACGAAAGATTATAGTTCCTGTAATTTCACGAAATGCCTGTTACGCAAATCATGAAAATAGCCTCATTTGAATGATAGCATATGGAGGAGAGGACATCAGGACCCCAGCCATAAAGAAAAGTGCCAAAGCAAGAAGTTCTGTGGACACGAATAGTGCCATCCGTCACTTCGTCATTCCAGACTTGAACGTTGAAGCTTAAAATTGTATGGATTTAATCAAATGGCAAAACTGTAAACTAACAAAACCACCTGTTACGGTTTGTCTACCGACTGACGATAATGCTCGATAAAAGATACCAGCTATTATAATTGTCCTTCTCCCACTCGGTAAGAAGAAAGATGCGTTAAATTAGTCTCTGAAGTGCTGATACAGTTTGTGGACCAGAACAGAGGGGGGATCACCTATGATCAATTTTGCCCTCTCGAGGAAAAATAGCTTTATTTGGAAGCAAGTCATATAATAAAATTCAATTACTTTAAATACTTCTTCGTTCTAAGTTTATTGAATCCGTTTCGGTTAAACATCGCTGTATTTTAATTAATAAAATACAAAAATATTTTGGTCATTTTATATCATTTTTGTCATTTTTAGTATATAAATTGCTGACATGCAGCAAACAGCAGTAGATGATGAAGCGATTGTCAAGAAAAATGAATGATTACCGTTTTTATTTTCCAGTATATAACAAATAGTTAACAAAATTTATGGCATATTTATAGATATGAAGTAAATTTATTTACTTCTAGATATATTATAGCAATTATAAAAATTTAGAAGAAATGAAAATTTGAAATTTTTACAATTTTTTTAAATATATGGTCCCTTTGCGGCAGTAAAAGAAATGATTTTATTATAATGAACATTTACCGGGACATTTCTTATATCTTCATGTAGCTATTGCGTCCTATTACAAATTGTATTCGTTCGTTTGGATAATTTAAAAAAAAATATTGAAAAAAGCATGTTTTTGGCAATTTTTGGAATCTTTGGCCCCCTTGCGGCGGTAAAAGATATTAACCGATCGGCGTAATATTTATTCTTTATTACAAAAGGCAACTTTTCCGCTCTATTACATTTCGATTATAAATATTTCGGTTTTTTCGACCCACCCTACTGTCCAATTTAACTTAATAAAAACACAAAAACCTTTACACAAAGAAATACTTTATCTATAAACAACAATGCAGTAGATAATTAAAAAAATATTTTCCTCAAAGTGTTCCGTTTTTTCTTTGATGCATAGACGCAAAGATGTGCTGAAACTTTAAGCAATTGTCCGCATCTCGGCGGGGGTGATTCGATTCCATTCCCGAATCAACGAAAGTTTCATAGATTTCGAACGTTTGTGACACATTGCACAAGCCTTGCCTCCAAAATCGTTCACAAAGTGTAATCTAAAGGACTGACATCACTCGTGTATGAAGGCTGTTCTTTAACCGAGATGCATATCACTAGATAGGAAGGCGCGTAGTAGTCAAACCCCGTTTCCAAAGTATTTTTGAGCCCAGGAAAAAACAACATCTTCAAAAATCCCTTTTCAGTACAAACCTTGATTTTTAATCCAGAATTGTTGAAGAGGAGAAGAGGTTGGCCTGTTGCACAAATTTCTTCCCACTCATGACAGATTTGGAACTTTGACAATGTCGAACCTCGGAAGACTTGCCTGGAAAAATTGTTGATCAAATCCGATCATTATGACGATTGTACATGTAAAATTGTTCCTCCGAAAATAGATTTTGTCAGAAAACAGAATCCGCTTCCCCATGTAGAGTTTCAGCTCGCTTCAGATGCTTTCTGCCCCTTTCGAGCCGTAGCCGTACTCGTTTGTTTTCATTGACTAAAACTTGCGCATGTTTGAGCTTGTAAGGATTGTTCAGCGCCTATTTGACAATAAGTCTAACCGATGCACGGGAAATCTATGTCTGCCTCACTATTTTTTTCATTGATACATGTGAAATTCGGGATATGCATTCGTTAATCATTTGTTGGTTACTGGAAGTGTTAACAGTCATTTTTATATTCATCTCGGTCGGTCTCCTTCATGGCCAAACTGCTGGAATCTCTTGATTGCTTTTAGAAATGGTTGAATGAGGCAATTGAAGGAATCCCACACATGCTCTTTTTATGTTGAATCTCCAAATCCACTTTCTGCGTGTTTGCCATCTGATAAAAAAACTAGAATTAAAACAAAGTTCAATAAGTGAAAAAAACTGCGAATCGAGTAATAACAATATCATTAACCGTGACGTTACTTCCCAGCTAAAAATGAACTGTAGTTTTTTTACAGAAATGATGTATTTTTCAAGTTTTTCTACGGTCAACTGTAGTTTTTTTTTGTAGTGCAATATCAACAGTAAAAAAACTTCAGTTATTTTCCAGTTATTGACAAGTATTTTTTCAACCCAAAATTTAAAAAATAGTAAGACTTTATGTCTACAGTAAAACGGCAGTGAATTTCAAGTGATTTTATAGCAATTAATTCACAAAAATTTTCGGTGATGTATCTGCAGTCTGACTGCAGTTTCTGAAGAACTTTACAGGTCTTAATTTTGTAAGTATGATTATTATAATAGTAACTACAGTATAACAGCAGTTACTGTAAGATACTTTTGCAATACACAATGCTGTATGATTGTGTGATATATCCCGAATTTTCTAAAGTGTTTAAAATTGTTTTGATTTTGTGAGAGTTGCATGTTATGAAACACACTTTTTATATACTAATGATAATTAATACTCTTTCCAAGACTTTTAAGGACTTAATTGAAAGTCACATTCCTACCTAACGCAAAATTTTTAGTTCCTCTTTCATTTTAAGCTAAGATAAAAAAAATTAAATTTCACTATGATTTTCAAAATCAGAGAAAAAAAATTAAATTTCACTATGATTTTCAAAATCAGAGAAAAAAAATTAGTTAAATTTCAAAATCGAGGGAGGGGCAGTGGCATCAACCCACCTGTGCCCCTGCCCACAACGGAAAATTCTTAGTTTTTTTTTTAACTTACTCTAAACGAATAAATTTTGCTATTTTTTTTTTTTTCAAAATCGGAGAAAAAAAATATTAATTAAATTTCAAAAGCCAGTGGGGGGGGGGGGGGGGGGGGGCGGGAAATGAGAAATTTCTTCATTTTTTTTATTGTAAATTACTCGAAAAGTATACATTTTACTATGTTTTTGAAATAGAAGAAAAGGAAATTTTAATTAACTTTTGAAATCCAGGAAGGGGCAATAGTTTTCTCCTACCCCCTACCCTATCCCTAACTGAAAATTCTTAATTCCTCTTTTATTCTAAGATAATTAAAAAAAAATTCAGTATGTTTTTCAAAAGCGAAGAAAATAGTTAACATTTAAATTCAAGGGAGGGGCAATCGCTCAGCTATGCCCCTTCCCCTAACAGGAAATTCTTAGTTTCTTTATTTTTAGTTAGTCGAAAAGAATAAATTTTACTACTTTTCAAAAGTGGAAAAAAAATTTTATTAGTTACATTTTAAAATCCAGGGAGGGGAGGGCAATGAACCTCTCACCCCCCCCCCCCTCCCTCCCTCTTAATGTAAAATTTCTCATTTTTCTATTGAGAGTTACTCGAAAAGTATAAACTTTACTATGTTTTTGAAAACAAAAGAAAAAGAATATTTAATTAATTAAATTTTTAAATTTAGGGAGGGGCAATAGCTCTCTTCTAACTTCGTTCCCATATGAGAAAATTCTTAGTTATTCTTTTATTTTAAGATAAGAGAAAAGATCAAATTTCACTATGTTTTTCAAAAATCAGAGAAAAAAAATAGTTACAATTTAAAATCGAGGGAGGGGCAATGACTCACATATGCCCCCTTCCCCTAACAGAAAGTTCTTAGTTCCTTTATTTTAAGTTATTCGAAAAGAATAAATTTTACTATGTTTTTGTAAATTGGAGAAAAAAATTGCTAATTAAATTTCAAAATCCAGGAAGGGGCAATGAGTCTCCCCCCCCCCCCCCCGACACACACACACACTCACACCACCACCAACAACACCAACAACACCCCTTAACTGAAAATTTCTTATTTATTTTCATTTTAAGTTACTCAAAATATTTACATAATGTTTTTGAAAACAGAAGAAAAGAAATTCTTATTAATTAAATTTTAAAATCAAGGTAGGGGCAATAGGTCTCCCTTGCTCACTGCCCCACTATCTTCATAACTAGTTTTTAGTTCCTCTTTTATTTTAAATTACTCAAAAAAAATTTACTATGTTTTTCAAAATCGAAGAAAAAGGAAATTTAATTAGATAAATTTCAAAATCGAGAGGGACAGTGGCCCAACCATTCTTTTATATGTCGCCCATGATTAGAAATTAGAAACACAGATGGGTTTACTCATTGCATATTGCATAAATTGTCTTTCTTCCATATCGGACATACATATAACTTCCAGTTTTCCACTTTTACCTCATAAAAACAAAGAAGAACAACAAAAAAATAGTATAATTTTCTTCCTTTATTTTATTTAAATTTCTCATTTGGACATATGATTTATTTTTCAACCCCTTACAGCTGAATGTCTAACCCCATGGTTTCGTTGCAACTGCAGGAGAAGCATTAAAGAAACACCTCAACTCACGGAAACGCCGGCTTGTTTATGAAAATCGGCGTCGGCGCGGAGTACCACGTTGATTTGCTAAAAGAAGTTCATTTATTTTGCAGTTTGGCGAAAAATATCACCACTGTTTATTGAAATAAAGTGGCTGTATGGGTATTTTTACATTCTCAATCGAAAGAAATTAATTTCAGATCCACACGATTGAGTTAATTTGAATAAAGTGATAACGATTTATAAACCGTCGCAATTTTTGTACAATCATCGTTAGTATTTCAAATCTAGATGAGATTGTACTATTAACGGTTAATGCATGCGAAAAAAAAAAAAAATTAGGTCCATTTCATATTAACAGGATTAATTAAATTCAAATGTCATCCAAAACATTTGATAAAATTTTGTTTCTGACAATCCAGATAGTTATCCAGATAGTTCGATTTTACTTGATTTAGTGCACTTATCTATTTATAGTAATTAACAATGTTTTATTTCAGATTTAGCTTCAATCAGTATGTTCTTTTAGATTAAAAGTTTCAGAATTTTTATATATCTTACACAGATACTTATCTGTGCTTTGTATTAAAGTATGTTTTGATGTTCAGTTACACAAAAAATAAATACTGAACTTCAAATTATAAATTGATGGCTGCCTAGGATACCTACAATAAGTGCATAACATTTCACAGGTAAGTAACTTATTTTCTTTTTAGGAATGAAACAGTTTTATGTAATACAAAGCGGTTAGACACATTGTGTTAATAAAATAACATAGTGTTAATAATAATTTTTATTTAATGAGTACATACTCACTAATTATGTAAAATATTAAATTTTTTAAATGAAGCAATCTTTTTTTACTATCATATGAATTGTGTTATTTTAAAAAGAAAATTTACACTTCTGAATGGTGATAGGGCCAAATTAGTTTTTGTCGTCAATTATGACACTTCTCAGAATCAAATAATAAAGGCAATATTTTGCAATATTATATTTCTACCCACTGTTAAAATTTAGTTTTTTCTTGATACTGATTAGTGAAACTCGTGGGATTTCTATCATATGGTCGATGAATGAATTTAGACTTTCAGAGCACTTTTTCAGATTTTCCCTGCAAGCGATCGAAGAATTATTTTTTTTTCCACATGATAGAGTTTTCATATGCGTTTAAATTTTTTAAATGATTTTTTCATTTATTAAGAAGGATATTGAATGAGCTTGGTACACCGTCATGTTACAATACACACAAGCTAATGTTAAACCACTGAAAATATCCTTAATTATTTTAAATGTTTTTTTTGTGCATAGGAGGACATTGAATGAGCTTAGTACACTGTCATGTTACAATACTCACAAGCTAATGTTAAACAAATGACAATATCCTTAAATTTACGTTAACACTTTGGCTGCCGCCCATTTTTCAAAATCTGTTCCCAGGCACTGAATGCGTGACTTAGAGATCTGCACGGGCAGACCCGTGGCCCCAGAGTTGATTTCAGGGGGTGGTCCGGGGGGGGGGGGGGGGACATTCCTTCCAGAGCAATGAGAGCCCTCCCCCCCCCCCCCCCCCTTGCCCATCCCCTGAAATCAACTCTGGGGCCACGGGTCTGCCCGTGCAGATCTCTAAGTCACGCATTCGGTGCCTGGGAACAGATTTTCAAAAATGGGCGGCAGCCAAAGTGTTAAGGTAAAATTTTGATCAAAATCCCAACTAAAGGATTTCTCTTTTTTGTCCAACAATCAACTGGCAAATTTCACAAATTTTTCTGATGACTTAATGACTATTTTCAGTTTTTTTTCATGCAACTGATTGACAATTTTTGCAATATTATATTTCTACCCACTGGTAAAATTTAGTTTTTCCTTGATACTGATTTGTGAAACTCGTGGGATTTTTATCATATGGTCGATGAACAGGGCTGGCTATTTGCCGGCAAAAAAGGGTTTCTGCCTTGCCAGTGGCAGAAACTGGTTATAACCGGCAGAAACTGGCAATAACTGGCATAAACAAATTTCATGACATAATATGAGACTTTTTTACTAGTATTAAATTCCTTAAGTACATTTTATTCCGTATAAATAGCAAATGAAATATTGTGGGTAGTTTTAATTAAAAAATAAATAGATTTGTATTAGAAAAAATGAGTAATGTAACAGATAAAATTTTTGTTATAGTATGGTTATATAATTTTATATGTAAACAATTATTAGAGTATTTTAAAATTTCAGTTTAAAAATCAAATACAAAACTTTATCCAATACTTATTTTAAATTAAACAATGAAAAGATAAGAAAAATATTCAGTACTTGCTCAAAATAATTTTCTGTAATTTAACGTATTAATTTAATAATAACACTATAAATTATCTCTCATACAAATGTTATAGTTATATGCGGATCTTGTAATTCCATGAATTTAAAAAACATTTCATTTAAATACAGTATTCAAAGGAACAAATCTGACTTCCTTTTTTTTTTTTTTTTTTTTTTTTTTTTCCAATTTAAGATTGTTATAAGCATAGATCAAACTTTGTGCGAATTTTAGTAAAAAAGCTAAAATCTTTAACAATGATTTTACGCACAAATAACATACAGACACGACAAAAAACGATTATATGGGATATTTTTGTCGTGTCTGTATGTTATTTGTGCATAAAATCGTTGTTAAAGATTTTAGCTTTTTTATTAAGACTGTTAGTTGAAAATGTTCCAGCCACATTTTGCACTTACAAAACAAACAACTACAAAAGTTCAAAGCAGATTTGATACAGTAATAACCGACTACCATATGCTAACTTATTTACTTCATCCTAAGTATATGGGATCAAAATTGACATATGAGCATAAAGAAAAGGCAAGGAAATTGCTTTCTGATATTAATCCCAATTTTGTGCCACATATAATATCCTTTGAAGCAAAATCGACTCTTGCCTCAGAAACATATTTCTCCAAGGAAGCCCTAGAAAATGTCTTGCCCTTACCTTCTATGTGGTGGTCATCTTTAAAAACGAATACTGGTGAAAATGAGGATTTTTCAAATTTGCATCCTCAATAATGACATTGCCAGCAAGTAATGATAGTCTCGAAAGAATATTTTCAAACTTTTATTTCATTCAAAACAAAGAAACAGTGTGTTCAGAAAGATTAGCAAAATTTTGTCCTATGCTATGGAATGTTCTGTGGAAAAAGTAATAATAGTATATTTGAGTGACAATTTTGTTCTTTCAATATTGTAAAATAATTGTGCAAGATATTTTATTAATTTTTTTTTCTGTTATTTATTGTGCTTCAATTATTTACTTATATATTTTCACAAGAATCATAATCTTTAAGTTATTGCATTGCATTATTTATTTAAAAATACTCTGAAAAATACATTTGTTAAAATATCACAGATTTTTTTGTAAATTTCCTTTTTTACTTTTAAATAAAAATTCAACTCTAAACAATAATATAAAATAGTTAAACTTGTACAGCATCAGACTACCATTGAAAATTTCTGTTTTTCAAGAGAAAAAAAAATTAGTACCTATTATTATATAAACAAAGTATATTTATATGATAATTTTGAAACTTTTTTACAACTTTGAATAACATTCATAATCTTTAATTTTAATTTTTAACTTAATTGTTTACACATCAAATACATGTATGAATTAAGAATCATTGCACATTAAAGTTCTTATTAATATTATTTCTGAGTTTCTGCCAGTTTTTGCCACTTACTGGCAGAAACTAGTTTCTGCCATGCCGGTTTTAACCGGTTATAACCGCTGGTTTTAACCACTCTGGCAGAAACTTGCCAACCCTGTCGATGAATGAATTTAGACTTTCAGAGCACTTTTTCAGATTTTCCCTGCAAGCGATCGAAGAATTGTTTTTTTTTCGACATGACAGAGTTTTCATATGCGTTTAAATTTTTTAAATGATTTTTTCATTTATTAAGAAGGATATTGAATGAGCTTAGTACACTGTCATGTTACACTACACACAAGCTAATGTTAAACCACTGAAAATATCCTTAATTATTTTAAATGTTTTTTTTTTTTGTGCATAGGAGGACATTGAATGAGCTTAGTACACTGTCATGTTACAATACTCACAAGCTAATGTTAAACAAATGACAATATCCTTAAATTTACGTTAACACTTTGGTTGCTGCCCTTTTTTCAAAATCTGTTTCCAGGCACCGAATGCGTGACTTAGAGATCTGCACGGGCAGACCCGTGGCCCCAGAGTTGATTTCAGGGGGTGGTCCGGGGTGGGGGACATTCCTTCTAGAGCAATGAGAGCCCCCCCCCCCCGGGCCACCCCCTGAAATCAACTCTGGGGCCACGGGTCTGCCCGTGCAGATCTTTAAGTCACGCATTCGGTGCCTGGGAACAGATTTTGAAAAATGGGCGGCAGCCAAAGTGTTAAGGTAAATTTTTGATCAAAATCCCCGACTAAAGAATTTCTCTTTTTTGTCCAACAATCAACTGGCAAATTTCACGAATTTTTCTGATGACTTAATGACTATTTTCAGTTTTTTTTCATGCAACTGATTGACAAATTTTGCAATATTATATTTCTACCCACTGGTAAAATTTAGTTTTTTCTTGATACTGATTTGTGTGAGCTTAGTACACCGTCATGTTACAATACACACAAGCTAATGTTAAACCACTGAAAATATCCTTAATTATTTTAAATGTTTTTTGTGCATAGGAGGATATTGAATGAGCTTAGTACACTGTCATGTTATAATACTCACAAGCTAATGTTAAACCAATGACAATATCCTTAATTTTTCTTTTAAATGTTTTTTTTTTTTTTTTTGGCATAGGAGGATATTTAGTGAGCTTAGTACACTGTCATGTTACAATACTCACAAGCTAATGTTAAACCAATGACAGTATCCTTAAATTTACGTTAACACTTTGGCTGCCGCCCATTTTTCAAAATCTGTTCCCAGGCACCGAATGCGTGGCTTAAGAGATCTGCATGGGCAGACCCGTGGCCCCAGAGTTGATTTCAGGGGGTGGTCCGGGGAGGGGACACACACATTCCTTCCAAAGCAATGAGAGTCCCCCCGTCCACCCCCTGAAATCAACTCTGGGGCCACGGGACTGCCCGTGCAGATCTCTAAGTCACGCATTCGGTGCCTGGGAACAGATTTTGAAAAATGGGGGCAGCCAAAGTGTTAAGGTAAATTTTTGATCAAAATCCCCAACTAAAGGATTTCTCTTTTTTGTCCAACAATCAACTGGCAAATTTCACCAAATTTTCTGACGACTTAATGACTATTTTCAGTTTTTTTTTCATGCAACTGATTGACAAATTTTGCAATATTATATTTCTACCCACTGGTAAAATGTAGTTTTTTCTTGATACTGATTTGTGAAACTCGTGGGATTTTTATCATATGGTCGATGAATGAATTTCGACTTTCAGACCACTTTTTCAGATTTTCCCTGCAAGCGACAAGGTACAAGTGTGCTGTTTTTTAAACATTTCCGCTCAGTGGCCCTTTTTATCTAGAATCAACACTAGGATAGTGATGATTCTAGAAAAAAGGACTGCTGTGTGCGAATTTTTAAAAAAGGGCACTCGCAGAACAGAAGTATAAAAATCTAGGCGCCAGCAGGCAGTTTCTCACCACTAAATTTTATTAGTTCTCTTCACTTAAATTCTTACAAAAAATTTAGGTGAAATATTAGACAAAAAATAACAAATAAAATTTAGTGGTGAGAGACTGCCCATTGGCACCTAAATTTTTTTCTTGCATTCGTGTACCTTGTTCACAAAAAATAATTTGAATTGGTTTTCTTGGACTCCTTTTTTATTAGTGGTGTACCGAGTAGTACTTTGGCCGAGTACCGAGTACTCGGCCACTGACTACTCGACCGAATACCGAGTAGTTGTGTAATAAGAAAAACTTACTTTTATTTGTATGTGTGAAACTAAATTTTAATCTTGAATTATTTTATGAGGGGTTTTTGCTTAACTTTTTCTATATTTTGTACACATATTGTTAAATACTGAGTAAATAGTTTTATGAATTATTACATATATTATACATTGATATTCGAATAACTTTTTACTGATCAGTTTGAAATTCTTACAACTACTCGATATTGGCCGAGTACTCGGCCAAAATTTCGCCGAGTATGCCGAATACTCAGTATTTACCGAGTACTCAGTACAGCTCTATTTTTTATCAATAAAATTTTGCAATGTTTTCCTGTGACAGATTGAATTTTGCGATTTTCCCCCCATTTAATGTTATTATGCAATAACTATTTTTCAATTATCAGTTAATGTGACTTATTTAGCAGTTTTTCAGCTGCAATCGGTCGACAAATTTCACATTTTTTAATGCCACCAACTGAAGATTCTTGTGAGTTTTGTCTCGATTGATGAATTTCACGATTGATTTCTGCAACAGGTTGACAAGTTTCACAATATTTTAAAGCAGCCGACTGAAGAATTGTTCTATTTTTTTTTGTTTTTGTTTTTTTTCAATAATGGTTGTTAGTTGCGTTTATGATGGCCAGTTATCAGCACGAGGGATATAGGCCCTAACGGGGGGGGGAGTGCCCTCCGTGGGTGGTCTTTCTAAGGGAACCTAGCCCGTATTTATGCTTGGAAAACCAAGGTCCGAAGAAAACTCTGAAAGATTAGGCCGACGGGCGCTATTGGGATCGAACACAGCACCTCCCGTCTACCAGCTTCGAGAGCAGAACCTCTCGGCCACTGGTGGGGCTTTTCAATAATGGACTGGGGAATTTCATAAATATTTTCATTGAGTGAGTAATGATTTTTGCAATTTTTTTCACGGTACCAATTCTCGAGTTTTGCAATATTTTATTTCTACTGATCGGGGAAATGTGCGGAAGCTTCCTTGCGATTGATTTGCAAAACTCGTGCGATTTTTTTCATATTGTCGATGGATGAATTTCACAGATTTTCACCACGGCCGATCGAAGAATTTCATTATTTCTCTTACTTTTTGAACTTTTTTAATATTTTCATCCTTTTAGATTGGATTTTTTTACAGAGCCCTCCGATAAATGTCATTTATAATATATAAAAATTTCATAGAGGAGTGAGGATGTATTCCAGGTGGTGCAACCCCCCACTTTTCAAAATTTTGCCGACATCCCTCATGTAACTTGTTAGAAAGGCCCCATCACCACTTATTTATGTTATGCACATCCGGCTTTCCTCACCCGCTTTGCCCCCCCCTCCAAGGGGGAACTTTTCTAAATTTTGAAGTCACCCATCATGTGACATATTGTTGGAAAGGCCTAATACCACTTATTCATGTTATGCATATCCGGTTTCCCTCCCCCCACTTTGCCCCCCTCAAGGGGGGCACTTTTCTAAATTTTGCAGTCACCCATTATGTGACATATTGTTGGAAAGGTCTAATACCACTTATTCATGTTATGCACATCCGGCTTCCCTCACCCCAGTTTGCCCCCCCCCAAGGGGGCACTTTTCTAAATTTTGAAGTCACCCATCATGTGACATATTGTTGGAAAGGCCTAATACCACTTATTCATGTTATGCACATCCGGCTTCCCTCACCCCACTTTGCCCCCCCAAGGGGGGCACTTTTCTAAAGTTTGCAGTCACCCATCATGTGACATATTGTTGGAAAGGGCTAATACCACTTATTCATGTTATGCATATCCGGTTTCCCTCCCCCCACTTTGCCCCCCTCAAGGGGGGCCCTTTTCTAAATTTTGCAGTCACCCATTATGTGACATATTGTTGGAAAGGTCTAATACCACTTGTTCATGTTATGCACATCCGGCTTCCCTCCCCCCACTTTGCCCCCCTCAAGGGGGGCACTTTTCTAAATTTTGCAGTCACCCATTATGTGACATATTGTTGGAAAGGTCTAATACCACTTGTTCATGTTATGCACATCCGGCTTCCCTCCCCCCACTTTGCCCCCCTCAAGGGGGGCACTTTTCTAAATTTTGCAGTCACCCATTATGTGACATATTGTTGGAAAGGTCTAATACCACTTATTCATGTTATGCACATCCGGCTTCCCTCACCCCACTTTGCCCCCCCCCCCCCCCCAAGGGGGCACTTTTCTAAATTTTGAAGTCACCCATCATGTGACATATTGTTGGAAAGGCCTAATACCACTTATTCATGTTATGCACATCCGGTTTCCCTACCCCCACTTTGCCCCCCCCCCCCCCAACGGGGCACTTTTTCTAAATTTTGGAGTCACCCATCATGTGGCATTTTGTTGGAAAGGCCTAATACGACTTATTTATGTTATGCACATCCGGCATTTCTCCCCATATTTTCTAATAAATTTTTAAAAGGCTACAGTCAAACTGCAAAAAAAATGTAGTTGGGAGACTGCGGTGATTTGGCACAAATCCCTGCAGTTCTTTTGAAGTCGACATAACTATAAATTGACTGCGGTGAGTGTGTAGTTATCAACTACACATTTACTGCGGTTAATTTATAGTTATGTCGACTTCAAAAACACTGCAGGGATTTGTGCCAAATCACCGCAGTCTTCCAACTACATTTTTTTTAAAGTTTCACTGCAGTTCATTTTTAGCTGGGTTGTAGTCAGCGTTAAGTTATTTCTGGTCACCCTGTGCACGCACATACACACGCACACACATATATATATGCATAATTAAAATGAAATCCCAGTTATATAAATGAATTGAAAATATATTCAAAAGATGAACATGGTATATTAAAAATACAAAAATAAATAATAAATAAATAAAGCACTAATAGCCTACGTATTCGTCAGAGCTACGCAAGCTTAAATAAATGTTATTTCGGCAAATATTTTCGGCATTTAGCCTAATGTGACAACATTGATCTACTTATAATATATCAGAAACACCTAAAAAATTTTAAGAAATCAAGAAATCCAAGAAATAAATTATTATACTTGAGATATTCAGAAAATAATTTATAATTCAACTGGTAACATAGAACTTCCAAAAAGTAATATAGATAACTCACCAGGAAATAAAACATGGCTATGATTGAGAAATGTAAAATAGTTTGGTAAATGTAGACAAGTGATAAATAGTAAAATCTATGACACGGTAAAAAAGACAAAAATAATAAAAGTGGTGTTGCAGTCTATCGTTAAAAAGAAAAAAAACAAAATAGTGGTGCTGCCATCTATTGTAAAAGATATGAATAAATAAAGATGTATGAAGAAAGTGTGATAAATGATGCAATAAGGCGATAATTAATAAGTTAAAATGTGTTAAATTGTTAAAGAATAATATAGGTAACAGTTTAAAGTGAAAATGAGTAAATAGAGTAGGTTATGTACCTCGGCCCTATTTTGGCATTTTAATTTTTAACTTAATTAAAATATGTTAATGATGATATAAAGTTTTTTTTTTTTCTAATTATTCATCATCTTCTGTTTCCTTATAATTTTCTTGAAATCTAATTTTAGGCCTATCATAGTTTTTCTTTTATTTAAAAATAAACGTTAATTTTAGAACGAAGGTACAACATCCATGTTGTACCATCCATGAATAATGCATTATTTTTCTATAAAAAATAAAAATTAATCGACGGAAGATTTTTATGATGTATTTTAAATAAATATTAAATGTATATTTCATAACAGTTTTGTCATAGATATTTATTTAATTTTTTTTATCCGTAAATTATAAAAGGTGTAATTAGAGGAAACAAGTTGGAAATTGCATGTCAAACGTGGCAAATGTGTCGCGTTCATACTATAACTAGTTTCATAAATACTTTTTGCACTGCCTATTGTACATTATGTATATTTTAGTGCACTTCATATAGCCCGGTGGTTAGGGAGTTGAATTCGAAAATAATTAGGGGAAAGCTGGAAATTATTTTATTCCATTCAGTTTAGGTTTAGAATGAATATTCCATGTTTTCCCCCTCGTACTAGATGAGTGTTAAGAATTTTACATAGATTTATAGTCAAAAAACACGTTTTTTTAAATACCATAATACTATCTCCGAATCACCAACTTTTTCAAAAAGATTGTCAATGCAAATGCTGTAGAGCTTAAAATTCTGAATAAAATGAGTACCTACACTTAATACTTTTGTTGAATATTAAGGTCACAATTCTACTTTAAAGTTTTAGCACCGTAGACAGAGGGTTGAACTCAGAATCAATTAGGGGAAAACTGGAAATAGTTTTAATCCCTTCAGATTAGGTCTAAAATGAATATTCTATGTTTTCCCTTTCGTACTAAGTGAGCATTAGGAAATATGTACATATTTACATTCGAAAAACATGTTTTTCCTTAAACTTTTTAACAATATCTCAAAATAGCTAATTCTATCAAAAACATTGTCAAAACAAATGGTATAGACCTTAAAATTCTGAATAAAATGAGCACGCACATTAGCATTTTTGTCCAAAATTAAGGTCGCAATACTAATTTCAAACTTTTGCTTTAATCGCTAATCAAGAGCTTGAAGTCCTGTGAGACCAAGTTACCTAAGAATATCTGAAAACAGCTAAGTTTATCAAAAACAATTGTCAGCACAAATTTTGTAGAGCATAAAATTCTGAATAAGCTGAGCACCTACATTAATATTTTTGTTCAAAACTAAGGTCGCAATTCGATTTCAAAATTTTGCCTTAAATCACTAATCAAGAGCTTCAAGCTAGGAGAGACCAGATTATCTTATCAATATCTCAAAACAGCTAACTATATTAAAAAATTGTCATTCTGAATAAAATGAATACGCACATTAATATTTCTGTTCAAAATTGAAATCGCGATTTCAGATATTGTTAAAAATGTAAGGAAAAACGTGTTTTTCGAATGTAAATGTGTACATATTTTTGTGCTCACTTAGTACGAAGGGGAAAACATCGTATATTTATTTTAGGCCTAATCTGAAGGGATTAAAACGATTTCCAGTTTTCCCTTATTTAATTCTGAGTTCAACCCTCTGACCACGGTGCTAAAACTTTAAAGTAGAATTGTGACCTTAATATTCAACAAAAGTACTAAATGTAGATACTCATTTTATTTAGAATTTGAAGCTCTACAACATTTGCACTGACGATGTTTTTGAAAAAGGTTGGTGATTTCGAGATAGTGTTATGGTATTTTTAAAAAAAAACGTGTTTTTTTTAACTGTAAATCTATGTATAATACCTAACGCTCTCCTAGTACAAGGGGGAAAAACGTAGCATATCCATTCTAGACATAAACTGAAGTGATTAAAATAATTTCCAACTTTCCTCTAACCATTTCCAAATTGGGCCTTTTTTTTGCTCCCCTACCACTGGGCTAATAAGTGTATGTGAATTTCTTTGTGTTTGAAAGGCTGTAACATCATTAAAATGCACTTGAAATAATTTTTTCCCATTGGCTGCAATGTAACAGAAAAATTTTGACTGTCGCTGTAATTAAACTATACATCCGATTTTCATAAAATTTTAAATGACTCGAAAAAAATTTGAAACAATTATATATTTAAAATTTCGTATCCTTCAGATGGGTAGTTTTGACGGACAGACGGATTGACAGATAGACGAGCTGAATGACGACTATAGGTGCTACGTATTTATATAATTATGAAGGCATCTAAAAAGGTGGTATACTTCAAACCACGATAAAATCAATTGCATTTTACTGCTTTATTGCATTTGTATATATATATATATACATGTCTGTTTATCACGATTCAAAATTGACAAAAATCAGTTGCCTAAAAAGCTAAGATTCTTTTTTTAAAAACTGATAATATATAAGGAAATACATAAATAATTAATATGACACTTACAATAAGACTAGTTTCTGGTAAAATGCTAATGATTTGTTCGCAGATGATTGAAAGCCATATTTTCCTCAAGTATGAGTTATATCCTAATGCTATTGAAACTTTTCAATACCACAACAATAATCTCTTCCTCACCGTTGTCAACATTTATGCATATTTTCTGTACACAAGGGGTGTACATACAGAGTTGAGATTTCAATTCCCATACAAGACAAACTTTTGTGAAACAACATTTTTATTTGTTAGCTTTTTAATAGAAATATGCAATATATAGATAATTGGAGATATATGCAAGTGTTGTACTTTGCACCTATTCAAAGTACAACACTATTGTTAGGTCCAAGGTACAACACTATTGCTAGGACCAATGTCGGCAATTAATCGGCAAATGCTTCATTAATGCATCATCAATTTTTCATCGGCAAATGCGGCACTTGGTGATTTGAAAAATAATGATATCTTACTATTTTCTAAAAGGGCGTAACATGATTTGAAAGTCTTGTTCATATTGCACTATATATAATTTTTATGCATAATTTTTAATTTAAAACAAATAGCTGTTGATAACGAGATATAATGAAAAGTTGTAACATTAAAAATTCCATTTATTTTTAAGATTAAACCATTATTTTAACAATTGTTTGCAAAATATGCTGTCTAAATTAAAATGACCAACTGCAAAGTAACATCTAGTAGTATATCTTAAATATACATTGATTAGTTTTATACAAATCCAATAGATAGAGCTAAAGACTGTGTACGTCCAAGGTACATATATGTTCATGGTAAAACACTTTCCCCTATAGATAAAAGTGTTAATTAAAATTAAAAAAAGACTTAAATAAAATTTAAAGGTGATTTAAAAATTAATATTCAATACGGATTAATTTAAAAGAGTACCAAATAGCCATGTGTCAGTTATGTGCATTCATGTGAAATATTCAATGGTATGTGATTGTATTAAACGCAAAACACAAGGTATTTTTTAAAGAAATATACATTAATATATAAATATACACTATATGTATATAATCCTAATGAAGCGACTTTATGAAATGATTTTATGAGACGAAATTAATCCTTTCACAGGCGTGTTTGTTTGGTGCGAACTTTTAAATTTAATTTTCAAACTGCCGAAACCACCAAAGATCTTTTAGTGAAATTTTGCCCTCATAATATAAGTGAAGAAATGTTTTGATTATTGACAAGTAAGCTTGTTTATAAACTGTGGTATGAATCAATGGTTTCAACATTTTTGAAGCAGAACGGCCTTGCCTCTCAAATGGTTAAACAAATAAAACGAATGTACCTTAATTGGGAGATTTGCAGAAAGTTGACAGTAATGTAATTTTAGCATGATTTTTACAGTCATCTACAGAATGTTTTTCTAGAAAAGGGCGTATATAGCTTTTATAATTATTTATACAGAACCGCCCAAAATCATACGAATATTTTAAATGAATGCATGTTAAATGAGCAGTTTGTAGAACGCTGACGGTAATGTAACTGTAGTACGTTGTTCCTGTTATCTACAGCGTATTTTTTTCTCTTATAAAGCGTATATAGCATTTATAATTATTTTCCGGAGCCTCACAAAATATACGATTATATGAAACAAATACTTTTTAAATGCGGGATTTGCAGATAGCTAACGGTAATGGAATTTTAATATGTTGTTACGGTCACTTACATAATGTTTTTTTCTTGAAGTGGGTGTATATAGCGTTTATAGTTATTTTACAGGTCAGCACAAAAGAATACGAGTATATGAAATTAATATATGTTAAATGCGCGGTTTGCTGAACACTGGTGGTAATGTATTTTTAGTTACAGACAGGCAGCATATAGCAGACAGACAGTACGCTGGCAGAAAGAAAACACACTGACAACAGGGATACATGTCAGACGAACAGGCAGCAGACATACAGTTGACAGATTGCAGACAGACATCAGATAGACAACAGATAGAAAAGAAATAGACAGCAAATAGAAGACAGACGGACAGCAGATAATAGACAGTGAGGCAAACGATAGCGTTTAAACAGATACCAGACAGACAGTCATAGCTGGCAGATTGTAGGCAAACAGCAGCTAACATGCAGCAGGCAGACAGACATATATAGCAGGCAGATATAGAGCAGATAGCAGATGACAGACAACACATACACTAGATGGCTGAGAGACATGTTAGACAGAGAGGAGATAAATATTTAGAAGGCGCATATACGGCAGACAGTGAGTAGGCAGCGAACAGACAAATAAACATCAGATAAGGGACAGCAGGCACGAAGACAGACAGCATACAAGCAGAAGATAGACACTAGACAGACAGATAGCATACTAACAGCCGACAAAATATAGACAGGCAGTAGATAGCAGACATACAACATTCAGCCATACAGTATACAGGCAGTTGATAGAGTATAGATAGACAGCAGACAGCTGATAGCAGGCAGGCATCCGGCAGAGTTTGGACATACAGCAGACATAAAAATAGCAGATATAGCAGGAAGGTAGAATGCAAACACACAGACAGCTTACAAACATCCGACAGTATGTCGACAGACAGCAGGCAGTTAGAAGGTGACAGACAACAGGGAGACTATGCAGACTACCAAACAGAGTTTATTGATAGACAGAATATAGCATAGCATACAGACGACCGACATTAGACGGAAAGCATACAGATAGCGGAGAGATTTTAGACGTACAGAAAGCGGACAGGAAACAGTCAGACTATAAACAAACATCAGATGTAAATTTCCAACTGGGCTAAAAATGTCCCGACCAGGATTCGAACCAGTGATCGAACGAATAGATCGAACGTAGTGGATCGAACGACTACCATCGGAGCTATCCCGGACGAATCTGGGGGGAAATTTTCACCCAGGTAATCTAATTGGTTATAGCATCTGGTCTGAAATCTGATTCAGCTGGAGAAAATAAATCGCAGGTAATGGACCTCCAGAAATCGCTGGATACGTAATTACACTAGATTAATTTTAACACAATTAATTGTGTTAAAAGTAATCTAGAATATACAAACAGACAGCTGACATAAGGTATACCAGACAGACAGACAGAGAGAGAGTCAGAGAAGCAGAGCAAAACCAGTCTGGGGCCTGGCACACGACGGGTGCAGGGGCCAGAGCACCCTAGTTTTAAATATTGAATGCTCAATATTCGAGGTGTCGAAATTAGTAATTTTGAAAGTGGGATTTAAATAATTGATTATATGCTATTTTAATTAAAAAATAAATGAGCAGAAAAGTAGAAGATAAATAAGTTTTATAGAATTTAAACATTATCTGCTCTGGGGTGGGAGGTAAGAAATTTTATGCATATATATTTTAATAAAACTTCCAATACTATTCTTATATTTATATCAATTTTGTAATGATTAATTAACTAATGTTTCAAAAAGCAGACGAAATTTGATAAAAAAAAAACTGGTAGCTAATTGCCTTGTTATTTCATGTAGGATTCGATTTAAAATACGAGAATGATGATTAATTTTAATAATTGAACGATTAATTACTTTTCCAAGCAATTAAAATATTCATGAAGTTATAAAATGCAATAAATGTTAAAACTGTTCAAATGCTTTAATTATTCACATTTTACAGTAATTTCAGCCAAAATTTTAAGTCTCTAAATTATCTTTCTTTTAAAAAGATGGAAAAGTAATTAATGCAAGTAGAAATGAGTAAATCTGCTATTAAAAATATTTTTTTAAATATATTCATTTTATTATGATTTGAAACGTGAAATACGTAGGTAATTGAGATGAAAACAATTTTTTAAATGAAAAGCAAAAAATAAATAATAAAGTAACTAAATAAAAATACAACGAAATATTTAGTTAACTTTGAAGATTAAATACATAAATATTAATTGTATATACTAAAGTAGTTTATTATATAGTAAATATTTAGAAAAATAAAATTAACGATGAAAATTATATGCAAAAATTTGAACTTCTCAGGATAAAATTATTTTTTTCGGTAGGGGATAGTTAAAGATTTGATACTGTAAAATAATTTCAAATTTTAAGAAATTAGTTTAAATGAGCTTTGGACAATTTTTGCGTGTATAATTTTTTCTTTATCATTTCTGCAAAAATAAAGGAAATGTTATTTATAGGTTTAGCTTTTTTATTTAATGAACATGCGAAAAAATATGTACAAAAATAGACTATTTTAAAGAAAGCCACCAATCGATTTACCACTTTCGGGTTTTAAAAGAGTTTTTTTTTAAATTACATATACCTACACACACACCTACAAACAGATATACATACCCATACAATGTGAGGAGTGTATTACACAGTATGACAGATTTTTAAAAGTTACATTTTAGTTTAGAGCTAGATGTAACGGACACAAACATTTTTAGCTTTCCTATACATATTTTTCTTATGGCAGATAGATTTACACTTTTAAGATATATGATCTGATCAGAGTGGAGGTGAATCACAAATTTTAAACCTTAAAAAATATTTTTTTTTCATGAATTTTAAAGAGTAATGTGTATATAGCACTTTTTGAATTTCTTCTGACGTTACGGTTACTTCTTCAGGAGGTAAATTGATATCTTATTTCATTTTATTTTGAAATTGTGTTATTTTTGTCTTCTTGTTTCTAGTTTTACTGTGTACGAGAATATAGATTTTTGAATTATTAGCTTGTTAAGGCTAATGCAATGATGAAATTGTAAATGTTATTTGTGGAATTTAAGTTAATTTCGGAATGATGATTCTACCTTGGTTCCACTAATATTTTCATTTCTGCAATATTTTAATGATGTACAGTGATTTAATGTATTTTAAATTTCTTGTTTCGCTTGATATTATAATATATTTTAGATAATTTTTATAAAGGATAAAACTTCATTTTTGATTAATATATGCATAATTGTAAATGATAATCTATGTTGGTTTATAATTGTTTTACATGCATATACAGGGTGCAATATGTTATCTATCGCCGACCTTTAATTTCTCAACAGTTGGTCGTAGACATACAGTTCCAATTGCAAAAACGTTTTAGATGAAGTAAATATTCATGTTGTGGCTTTATTTAAAGTAAAAAATCAATTTTATAAAAATTACGAAATCTAACTTTTTATACGGTTCCCCAGTATCTATAGTTATATTTAGTAAAAGCTTACACATATCATAACAGATATAACACAAAAAGTTTAACATACGTACTACAAAAATTAACACAGTTATTAAATTTCAAAGTTTGAGACTTTTGCGGATGATTTTGTCTTTCATTGAGGGATCAGTTAAAAGATGAATTAACGAAATTGGAAAACAAAATCAGGGTGCAATGTCCTTTTTACGGTGAAACACCTCTAGCCGGTATCGCCAAATCGAGGTATCACCAAAGAGTGTTATTTCATCTAAAAATTTGAGCTGACTTTTACGGGTCGTATACAAAGCGAATAATGAAATATTGAAATTAAAAAGAAAAATATCAATTTATTATGATATCAGAAAACGGTCTATTATCGAGAATGAATACATTAAACGTCGGAATCTACTAGAGATACTGCTGTTCTCCATTGTGGTCCAAGTGTTCTCCATTGGTGGCAATGCACAACTGAATGCGTGACAGTACTGTGTCCAGGACGGACACGTTAGAGCACAGCAGGGGTGCAAAGTGTGCAACAATCAAGGATGATGCGCTGCTTCAGATAAACCAGAGATTGGTCCAGTAACACAGATATATGCTTTGATGTAACCCCAGAGCTAGAAGTCCATGGGAATCAAGTCCAGCGAACGCGGTGGCCACTCTACCGGACCAATATATCCAAGGATCTGTTGACCGAATTCGGTGGCCAGATACACTCGAACGTTTGATGGTTCATGCGGGGAGTACCCCATCATGTTGAAACAATAATCATCATGCATGTCAGAGAAGCAGTTCTTCATACTAGTCACGTACTGTGTTTTGTAGCAGATGCAGGTAACGATTGCCCGTTAAGGTCCCATCGTAGAAGATGGGTCCAACAATCTGGGTTCCCCATATACCGCACCACACGTGTCGTACTGTGCGGACGATTTGGAGGTTTTTCAGAGACCAGTAATGCACATTGTGCCAGTTCACAATGCAACCCCGTATAAACATTGACTCATCTGTCACACAGAATGACACAAAGGAATGACGGATTTTCCTCTGAGGTGCTGAGCATGAAATATAATATTCAAATCGTCGTGCGTGGTCACCCAGCATGAATGGTTGCACCAGTGTCGAATGGTACGGATACGCATCATGTGTATGCAACAAATGCCAGACATGCTCACCACATGCCTCACTTACTTCCGCCGTGCAAAGTTGCAGAATTAAAAGGGCGAATCCCAGCACCTCCTCCGGTCTCACTCGAAATTTACACCTTACCCATCGACTTGTTCAGGATCGTAGTGAGAAAGAGCCGGTCTCTCTAAGATGGTGCAATGCATTAGTTATAGTTTCATGCGTTGTATGTAGATCCTTAAGGAAACGTTCTGAATAAACAATTGCAGCCTCTCTGGCATTCCTTTGACATTCACCATAAATAAGTAACATTTCGGCATATTGCCTGTATGAGTAGCTTGCCATCACGATCTCAGCGTTGACTAGCATGTCTACTGCCCAATAGCTCGTGTTTTAACCTGAACGTGTGGTGCTGCGATACTATTGTAATTTGCATAATCCCAATTTTCATGCTCGTTATAGCTCGGCTGGTCGTTTGCATTCCGTTGCCATTTATCTAGTCCTTAATGAGTATGTCTTATTTTCCGGTTCTTGATTCTACCTACTGTGACATTTGAATGTTGTTCGACCCATAAAAGTGTTAAACAATACTTTGAGCAGTATCTCTAGTAGATTCCGGCGTTTGACATATTCATTTTTTTATAGTAGACCGTTTTCTGATATTATAATAAACTAACAGATATTTTTCTGTTTAATTTCAATATTTCATTCTTCGCTTTGTATGCGACCCCTAAAAGTCAACTAAAATTTTTAAATGAAATAATCCTCTTTTGTGATATCTCAATTTGCCGATACCGGCTAAAGTTGGTTTCACCGTAATAAGGATATTGCACCCTGATTTTGATCTCGAATTACTTTAATTCATCTTTTAACTGATCCCTCATTGAAAGACAAAATCAAGCGAAAAAATCTTATAATTTAATAACTGTGTCAATGTTTGTAGTACAGATATAATATTTTTGTGTTATATCTGTTATGATATAAGTATACTTTTACTAAATATAACTATAGGGACTGAGGGACAGTATAAAGACTTCGTAATTTTTATAAAATTGATTCTTTACTTTAAATAAAGCCACAACATGAATATTTACTTCATTTGAAACTTTTTTGCAATTGGAACTACATGTTTACAACCAACGGTTGAGAAATTAAAGGCCGGCGATAGATAACATATTGCATCCTGTATACATTTCTGTCTCGAATAAAAAAAAACGCCGCTTGATTTTTCTTTTTTATGTGTCTTTCACAAAACTATGTTTATGCTACTTGTGTCCAGTAAAAAAAAAAATCTCCAGACATCGTTAACGTAATTAATCTTATGAAGCACACTTGCAAAATTGCTATATTTGTTTTGAGAAAAATTGCATAAAATTTGTAGGTAGAATCAATTTATACTTATCTGTAATACAAAAAATGATCTATTATCAAATGACATTTTTGCAGTGCACTTTAATAGCACCGTTTTACGAAAAAACGCATAAAATTTTTTAAATGATTTAACCCTTTATCTACTGACTGTACTTATAAGTACAATTAAAATAACTTGCTATAAAATTAATTTAATACAGTTTAGAATGAGTTATAGATACATTAATTTATTTTGTTCAAAAAGCATTATCGGTTACACGAAAGAAAAACAATTTTAAAAGGATAAATTATTTTGTCTTTGCATCTTTTCAGCTTTCTTAGAGTTGGGGGGGGGGGGGGACAATATTTTACTTTGGAAATAAATTCTATATTTATATTGTAAGATCATTACATCTGTACATTTCCTAATTGTACAAAATACTAAGAAAAATATTTAAAAAATATTATTTCAGTGGGGTTATAAATATTGCCCAAAATCCCTATAAATTTAAATTTTATAAATCTTTCTGAAATTTATTGAATGATTATGTAAATCTTCTAATGTAGATTGACAATTCACTAAAAATGCTTTAGAAGATAAAATTTTCACGAATTCATAATTCAGTACATAAAGATTTAAAGTAAGTGTCACACATCATCAATTTCAAATTCACTCAGTTCTAATTTCAATAATTAAATGCGGTTTGTTTTGTTCGATGAAGAATTTTGTATATTTATAGAAATATATAAAACAAATTATCGTTTCCGCGAATCTTGTAATCTGTTTACCGTTATTTAAGTCACTATTGCGTTCAAAACAGTACTTTATTTTCATAATTTCCAAACAGAACAATAACCTTATTAGAACATTCCAAACAAAGCATCTTTCAACAGCTTAACAATTAGATTCAGAAACAATAACTTCATTTTTAAAACATCTTTGTTTTACTTTGTAAGACTCCCAAAATTAAAAGCACTATGATGCAATAAATCTGATTATAGAGGCAAATTTGTACAAAAAAAAAATTGTAAAATAAATTCCGCATCCATTAAAATAAAACATAGAATTGTCAACATGTCAACATGTCATTGTTGGACAAAATATATTATTTTAATGTATTGCGTTTAATTTTATATGGTTAAAACTATTATTTACATGACTAAAAATACAACTGTTTATTTTGTAGTCATAGTTTTCTGCCAAAAGAATACAAATAAATTACATTGAAATAACCATGATAATTGAATTTACAAAAGATCTAATTGATATGTTCTTTAATGATTGGTATATTAAATTGAAATTCTAATAAATAATATAAATGTTGGGTATAGAAGAGATATTAAAATGAATCAATTATTACGTCCTTTGTAAAAGTGTTCTTAATATTAAAAATATACAAAAAATCAAATCCATTCATGCAACCGTAAATTCGATTTAAACTTATGTTGTAATTTTATCATCTTTCTTCTTGTGTTATTTTGTTATTCTATATTACTTTCTTCTTTATGTAACATGAAAGTTTTCGAACAAACAGGCGGTACTTTTTACAGCACAGGTGATTTATTTAAATACGCTGTCACATATGCACTATCATAGTAATAAAAGAGGTAAGTGGAAAAAACAATTATACATATCAACAGAGAAAATAGAATTTTTATAACATTTATAAGCAAAAAAAAAAAAAACCACATATTTAATAAAATACATTTACAGATCTAACAAACAGGCAGTATTTTTTATGGCACAGCAGTTTTTTGAATTTGAATACGAGGTCCCATATGCAAGATACGCTATCCTAGTAATAAAAGAGGAAAGTCAAAAAAGCAGTTATACATAACAACAGAGAAAATGGAATTTTATAATATTTACAAGCAAAAAACATATTTAACAAATTACATTTACAGAAGGTAATAACTATTTATTGAAATTTAAAAACTAAAATGTACGTCAATAACACATGCACTTCATTTTCCATCTTCTGAAAGATCCTTTGTTGTTAAAGCAATATATAATGTAAAATTTTGGCTTCTAGCTCATTATGTTTATTGGTATGCGACCACTGGAATACCGAATATGGCTCTCGTGCTTTTGCGTATATTTTTTTTTCTTTTTCTTTCATATATATTTTTGATATATTTTGAATGCTTTTTAGTTTTATTCTATTGATATACATCACATCATAAAAGAAAATTATCAAAAATTGCTATTCAAGATTTAAAAGGTATTGTCTTGTGCATTACGCTGGCCATTTTTTAATTTAACTTCAAAACGTTCGAGTTATATTAATATTCAATTACTGTTAACATTGAATTTGAAGTCTCTTTATATTATTACCGGGCAATGTGCATTGAAAAAGTATATAATGAAAAGTTATAAAATAGACATTAAAATACTTTAGCGCAAGCAATACGAATATCACGTTCTTATGTTACTGCAAACTATTCTTGTTTAAATTCTAATGATGAAACAATGAAATAACTTCATCAAAACATTTCAAGCAGGATTTAATGCAATGACACAAAACTAAAAAAAATATGTATTATTTCCAAAAAATTGTCCTTTTTTAATTGATCCAAATCCTTTTCTTGAATTTTTTGCAATATTTTTTTTATAACAGGAATAAAAATCTTAATGTACAACTTTTTCATTTTTGAGCTCTTCTCATATTTTTATCGCGTATTTCTTGTTTTATTTTACATGTAAAACCTGTTATCTTCAATTGAGTCTGTCAAATTGTGGTCAGATTTAAATTTAATACTTTGAAATTTTACCAGTTTTGACGCTTTTATTAAAAAAAGTCAAAAAAATAATATGTACATTTTTTAAAGAACTGTTTAGATAACATTTTTGACAATATGTTTTGAGAAATATGATTTGCGCCCGCGTGCCCAATGAACGTAGATAAAAAACAGCGAAAGAAAAAATTGCATTATTGTGTCTGTTCCATATTATTAAAATGTATCAGGTTTATATATATATATATATATGAAATGATAAAAGCTCAGCCCCTTTTTAAAATCCCCTTTTTGTCCCTTTTTAAAATTTAAATTTAGAAATTAAAATTAAAACTTTTAAAATGCCTTTGTAATTGTGTCTCAGTTGATTGAATGAAGTTGCCCCTGTTAAGTCAGTTTTCCCGCATCACATCTTATAACTTTTAAAGATCGTTTTGGCACATCTCATAAGAGTATTTTTGCTGAATAAGTGCAATTCGTAAGTCTTGCTGCATTCGATCAGCCAAACTCAAACCACAGCCTGTATCCCGGGCAGTCAATCATTCAGCTAACGACCAATTATAGTTTAAAGACGCCTCCTTTGACTTCAACGGCCCCTAGCAGGAATAATGCGAAATACAGGATATTTATACCGATGCACAGGTCCCCGGACAGAGCTTTTGACCATCAAAAGAATGCCCTAACTCCACGACACTCGGCTCTCTAAGTATCGCTTAGCGGTACACATAATTCCCAAGCCCGATGTCCATAAAGTAAATTAGCAGCTCTCAAGCCAAAAGGGGCCTGATTTCTCAAAAGGATGTAACAAAGGAACAATAAATCAGGTCCCCGGAAAAACTGTGTCTTTATTGGAATAACTACTGTCTGAATCTGACTGTGATTTCCCGGATACCACTCGCGGCCTGCGACTACCTAAAGATGATAGAAGTTCCGAGGATTCGCTCAGAAATCGGCACGCACGCGTCCGCGGTTAGCGCCCCTGCCCCCAGCGGTCGGGCCTTGGCCGACGACACGACAGAAGATCCATAACTGGAGTAGCGGCTAATTCGTTACATTGAAAAGTCGGCAGGATACTGCATTTACGCGGGACAAATCCCAAAACCCCAGCGAAAAATCCGTAAAGATCCCAGCACAAAGATCCCAACGCGAGGTGTGTAACAAATTCCTAAAACAGTTGTGAAATATCATGTTTACGGCGAAATGACATCCCAGAAAATTGTGAAGAAAAGTCCTTAAAAAAGAAAATCATGCAACTTTTAATTATTTTATCTTTTAATTATTTTATCTGACGATCAGTAAAGTCAAACGTAATCTCATTCAGAGAAAAGAACGAAACAGTCGTTCCCTAGCAATTAACCTTTAAAAAACGGGGCCTGTAACATTAAAATGTTGCTTCGTTACGGGAAGTTTAAGGTGTCTGCATCCCCCTTTTCACTAAGGCAGAAACGCGCAGGTGGTCTATGGACGAAGATGATTAGCACATCTGGATGTTGTTATACCAGTCTGGTTTTCCTTTTGGGGAATTTTTCCCCCGAATGCAATCCGAAGGAATCATTTGCTGCTGTAAAATGATAATTGTTTATCCTTTTGAATTGTACTTGATAAGTACTTGAAGATATTTTGGTTGTATATTCTCAAGGTGAATATGTAAATAAATTGAGGTACTGGGGAAAATTTTTTTGAAGTAGTGTAGTGAAAATACCTTCATCAAAGAACCAAATTGTTTTTAATTTATATTCAATAAATTAAAAAAAAAAAAAACCTCTAAATTCGAAATTCTAAATACACAAAATGAGTTTAAAAAATTCCTTTATTTATTTACATTTTATTTTAAATTTAGGAATTGAATTTAAATGCAATTTGAAGTTTGCGTAACTTTAAAATAACTGTATTGTGTGAGTATTTAATTTCATTATAATTTTCTTAAAACATTTACGTATTTATTATTTTTGGGTACTTTTATGCACATAATTTTTAAAAATATAAAATCAAGTATTAATTTTATTGCAATACGTTTTTACTCTTTGAAAAATTCATGTTCATATGGGGAACAAATTAAGTTACAATATAAATGCTGTGATTATAAAATCATAATCTCCGTGTAAAACTTCAATATGTACATTATTTAAAAGTAAATTTAGTTTAGTTAAAATTTTACTTATTTGTTTTTCATTTTATGTTATTAGTGAGTTTGTAAGACTTTTTTAGTCGAATTTTAAAAATACATAATAAATCATATAAAAATATACATTTTTATAAACAAATAAAATTTCATACATACCGGGCGCGACGATTAAGTATTAAAGAAAGCATACCAAAATAAGAAAAAGATTTATATTTATATTTTTGAGAGATAAAAGGAATAACAGAGCTTTAGAAATAGCAGTTTCGGGCATATTTCTACTGGAAGAAATTGCTTTGGTATAGACTTTCTACGAAAAAGTATTTTGAAGCATCGGGTACATTTTTGGGGGGAAGGGGTGGGGGTGTGAAAATTTAAGGATAGCAAAATTTCTACCACGGAGCTTTTTACATGAAAAGACAGTCAGCTGTACTACAAATATATGTTTATAATTATGTTATCTCAACAAATGTGGGTGACTTTTATAAAATTTTACAAAAAAGTAAAATTAAATAAATACCGGCATTTTTTTTCACGCATTTTCATTTTTGTCTTCAGTAGGATAAAAAATTTGAAAAAAAATATTACATGTAATATTTTTATGTATATTTTTTATTCATATTGCATTATTATTTTTTATATATTTTTTTATATAGAGAGATATATAAATAATATTTATATATATACTTAAGCATACAATTTTAGATACATATGTTATAATTTCTTTAAGGTCGTTAAACTTAATTTCAGATTTTTTTCACCTATATATATTAAATTAGGGGGGATAATACGGAGAATAAGTTGTCAGTCGAACTGAGATGAAATAAAAAATATGACAAGTTCTTTTACTTGCAGTACCTAAATTGTTTTACAAATGATGAGTAGAATTTGTTGCCTCCGTTTTCCTAATATCAGTTGATAATATCCCTATAGCTTTGTTTGTGCCAAAATAATTTACTGTTTAAAATCTTTTTTGGTATAGCAAATGAGATTGAATAAATAAATTTGCCCTAGATGTGTTAGGTATTTTTAAGGTAATTGTTTAAAGAAAGTCAAAAGAAAGTGATCAAAATAACAAAAGAAAGCTATTTTCACAAAAACATCAAAACACAATACATATATATATTTAAACATTTTTTAGATGTTTTAATCAGCAGACATAATTTCATTGAAAAAAATCTGTACTTTAAATTCCGGTATGATACCTCCAGAAATTTTTTGAAATGAGAACAGTCTTTATGCAACTAATATTTTATCTATTTAAATGAACAGCTCTTTTTTTTTTCTTTTTTATTTTTAAGAATAGATTGTATCCTATAAAATTGTGCATTAGAATTCTTTTAATATAAATTTATTCGTTCTATGTAAAATGAGATTATTAAGAGACATTACTGTTTTAAAATTTCTAAGGGGCAAAAAAATGAGATAATGAGAAGATAATTAAAATAACCCTAGATTCGGAAAAACGAATTAAGAAAAAAACTTCAAACATTTCATAAGAAATTAAAATAAATAAATAAAATGAGGTTATGCACGTTAATTTTTGCATGTGCGCTGTACTGTTTTTAAATAAACTCAGTGCTATTTTTTCCCCACGACCAGAGGCACCAATTTATATGACAGCTTACCCAAAAATTTCTTCTCCTACCTTACTTAATATCCATTATTCTATTTCATTTCTTTTTTTTTTTTTAGTAGCTGGAGAAAATTTTGTTCATTTGACGTTCAGAAAATGCTTTAGTTTTTAAAATAGTAACCTTGATGTTCATAGAGAAGGGTAAGGGGGGAAGGGGATCTCCTTTAAAAAGTAATAATTTTGACCACTTTTCACCAATTTTTGTTCAATTTACACTATTTGGCATATCCTTACTGAAAATTTTGCATGCCCAAGTATCAGTATAAAAGTCTATTCGCCAGACGTAGAATTAATTTTTTCTCAAAAGAGAAACCGATATATTTTACTTTTACCGGTGAATTTGATTCTGTAACCCTCTATTTTAATCTCTTTACTATGCATCCTTAAGAGTTTATTTTTTCTAGGAATGAGAGGGGGGGGGGATGATTTGACGTGTCACAAATATTCCATTATAATCATAATTGTCAGACATTTTTCTGGTAGAACTCGTATACATATATAGAAACCTTACTTTGGGTAGACTGTTCTTAGTTATTTGTGCACAATAGCATGGACTACGCCTCACTGTATCGACACACAATAAAAGTAGCACATAAATACAATACATTCAAAATAAGCTGACCAGATATCAGGGAACAAAAACAAGGGGAGAGGGGGTGTAAAAGGTGCACTCTGCCTCCGGGCGGAATGTTAAAACGAGTGCTGGTGGATCAATTTATCTCATCAGACATGTCCAGTTTAAAATCTATAAATTAGGAACGGTGATGTTTAAATGTGTTGGTGTTGTTCTCTATGAGAAATTATCTGTGGATATATTGAAAGGCTCCCCATTTTTAGTTCAGACCTTTCTACTATATCAATAAGTTGGAAGTGAACGCAACCTCCCCCCCCCTCCCCCCAAGAAAAATAAAAGCAGGTTGTCTTGAAATCCAAACTGATTAAATTTATGAGGCATTCACTATTTCATTTTTAAGCTTAAATTCACTAAATTTCAAAGTATCATTACTTAGAAACAAAGAGATCGAATAGCATTTCCCTTTTTTCTGTAAATGCAAAGTCATCTTCAAAAAATACTGTAAAAGAAACTGATTTTTGACATGCGCAAAAAAAAGACATCAATTACTTGATTTTATATTAAATTAAAAAATTCTCCTAGGAATTTTCAACCACCCTGCATTAGTGTACACCGCTCACCACTGTAAAAATATAGTTCTTCAACTGAAGCGAGTGTACCGCAGAAATCGTGGGTGAATTTAAACGCTTTACAATTTTTTATTTATTTATTACTGATTGTTTATGTCATAAAAGTTTTTATTGATTAAAACATAGTATAAAGAGGAAGAAAAATCGCACAACAGGGACTTTCTTGCCAAACAGATAGCACTATGTCCCTTGATAAAAATTAAATATTTTAATTTTTTTTTGTTGTTGTTGAATTTCTAGAAAAGCACCTTAGTAATTTTGATGAAATTTAGAAAGGACCAATTCGAGAATTCCTCTTTCAATAATAATTTTTTTAAAAATCACATGAATCGGTCGCGTAGTTCCGGAGTAATCAGTGAATATAGATATAAAAATACATACGCATCAAAATGACAACCTCCACCCTTTTTTATGTCGGTTAAAAAATAGCTAAGAAATTGGAAATGTAATCTTTAGTATGTTTTGCATAAATAAATATTATTTGATTTGAATCGCCTGCTGAATAAATTATTTACAAATAATGCTAGAATTCGACTAATTGTTAATAGTCTGAAACAAGCAATATACCGTTTCATACGCACGGGATAAAACATTACCATTTAGTTGTCTGTGGGCATAAAATAAAGGTGGTTTTCCAGTTCCGTGCTCAGCAAACGTAACATTTTCTGACGCATTTTGTCAATCATTTATAACGTGAAGGCATAAAATTGGCAAGCCTGACTTTTCAAGGGATCCGTAATCGAATGCAGTCTTCCATTTTTTTAAGGGGTCCGGGGCAAAAAGTTCTTCAAAAAATGGATTTTTTTTTTTTTTTTTTTTTTTTTTTTTTTTTTTTTTTACCCAAGGGTACATTATATGCATTTATCACACAAATAATAATTTATTTATTTATTTTTTGAGAAAGAAAAAGAAATTTTACGCATTATCTTAGAAATTTTCAAAATGTCCCCCGCGTTTTCCATATCAGTGAAAATCCCCAATATTTTTTATAAAAGTTTGTTTTATATATATATAAATAAAACTGTGCATCGAATTTTATATATTTGAAAATAAAGGAAAAAAAAATGTTTGATTTTTTTTTTCTTACCTTTATATTAAAATGTATAAAATTATATGCACAGTTTTATTTATATATATATATATAAAACAAACTTTTATAAAACATATTTGGGATTTTCATTGATGTGGAAAGTGCAGGGGGCATTTTGAAAATTACTTAGATAACGCGCAAAATTTCTTTTTCTTTTCTCAAAAATAATTTTTATTTATTATTATTATTATTATTATTATTTTTTTAGATATATGCATGTCATAATGCATATAACGTACCTTTATATTTAAAGTGAAATTAAAAAAAAAAAAAAAAAAATGATTTTTGAGGTCCCACGTGCCCGACTTTAATTTCATTTATCTCAGAATGAATTTTTTCACGATTTGTCAACTTTAAAAGTATATATCTAAATTTCCTTGCAAGATATATGTATGAAATTTTCAAAAGATCTTTTATGCTATATTTCTAACAAATTGTCTTCAGGATTTTTAATTTTGAGTGATAATTGTGAAAATTTGCTAATTAATGCAAAACTCACTCATAAAAAAACTTCATTTTCTTACTTAAATTAAAAAAAAAAAATTCCTAATCAATATTTTAAGAAATCCTGAAGACAAATTAAAATGACACATTTTCTGTACACAAAATTGTAAAAATTTTGTAAATCGAGTAGGTACTTCCAGAGTTATATAAAAAATTTAACATGTTTAAAATTAAAAAAAAAAATTAAACAATACTTATAAATTTCAGATTTTTTTTACATTTAATAGTCTTATTATATTAAAATATATTTCCGAAAAAAAATTCATAACAAAATCTGTATAAAAAAAAAAAAAAAAAATAGAATTTTGAGCCCCGGACCCCCTTAAATAAATTACTTATCAATTTATAAGCGATTTTTGTCGCGTGATTATGTGGTTTTACTTTTCCGCGCTGTCGCGTCCGGAAATTCTGTTCAAAACGCCAACTTTGACAGACTTTTCTAAATTTTTTGCCTTTACTAAGACATTGAAAACTCCATTCGATTACATAATTTCTGAATCAGAAAATCTGCCAATTATACAAGTTTTCGAACCGCAATGAATTCAGAAATGCGTCACGAAGTACATCCTTTAGATTTGAGAATAGCCTTAAGAGTTTTGTAACTTGTTTTCTTAATCTACAAAAAAAAAAAAAAAAACTAATTTTTGTTTGATTAATTATGCTATTACAAAATGCTATACAATTACTGCCTTTTTATTAAAATAGTAATATTTATAACCATTTGATCTTTCTTCGGTTCAATATATAAAATTACGCACATAATTTAAGATATTCTGTGTGTGTTAGTGTGAAAAAAAAATAATAATACTACATTTGACATTATAAGAACAGAAACTTAAGCAAAATTAACAGCACTAAACTGCTAAAACAATATACTGAAAATAATCTATTCACTGCCATGTCTAAAGTGTCACTATCATGTATCTAAAACAAGAACAATCTTTGAATAATTTGTAGCAAGTGGGAATAGAAACATCTTTAAGTCGTATGCGTAAAAAAATGTTTAATTTCTTTACTGCGAAATAAATCTCTGATTATCCCTAGGATAATTAATATATTCCCTGCAGAATTTCCCTTCTCCGATACGCAGCTCGACCCCTGTTGAGCAAAACGGTCTTAATGATTTCCTGCACGGCATCTTTGAGGGGTGGAAATCTTCGGGAAGACGGTAATCCCAACCCCGTATTTTTCAACACTCTTTTTCTTGGGATTACGGTAATCCCCCCGTAAGCTAAAGGTTAATTAAAAAGAAAAATATCTGGTCATTCAAAAAAAAAGAACGGGAAAAACATTCATTTTCTTATCAATCAAGAAGAAAAAATATCTGTTACGGAATATCATTTCTTTCTCCAGCCAACAAGCCTGAAACAATCTTTTCAAGGAAGAAAATATCTGTTTCTTAAAACAAATTCTTTCCCTACCAAGAGACGATTAAAACTTTTATAGATACTCTTTTCAAGCAAGAAAGAAAGAAAAACAAAAAAAGCATGCTATCAGCTGAGAAATTGGGTCAAGTTCGCCTTTCCAGGTCAAAATGAAGAACCGTGTTGAAAAACGATTTTTCTACCGGCAGATAACTCACTGATTTGTGTTAAGAAGAAAAAGAGAAAATGATTTCTTTTTTTTTTTATGCAGGGAGTAAATTTAATCCTGGAAATTTTTATGAAGATCGTTTTTTTTTTGTTGTTTTGTTTGTGGATATGTAAGGCTGTCCTTGAATAGATTTGTTGAAGGTAAGACCATTTAATCTATTCTTGAATTAAAAAAGAGAAAAAGAATACAGTTTTAAAAGGTAATTTTTTTAATTGTTTGTCATTTTAATAGCAAAAATTAGAATAAGACAACGTTTATTTTATTTATTTTTGCTATAAGAGAGTAATTTTCTGAAATTTAGACAGTATTTAAATCTTTGGAATTTTAAAATTTTAGTTCAAAGTTCGTTTTTTTTAAATCTCAATTTGAAAAAAAAATGATGTATTAAATTTGAATTTTATTTAGATTTAAGCCCATTTTTGTTACAAATATTGTGTTGCAATTTTTTTGAAAAATATTCCATTTTTATTTGTTTTAAATTGTGCCTTATATTTTTGTGTAATCTTGTAATATTTTGTATTTCAACATGAGTGTCAATCCCCCTCCTGAAAAGAATGTCTTAGAAAACAACTCAGATAAAGAGAAAGATAGTCAGAAGTCCGAGGTTGCCACACAGACACATAATGTAACAACATTAGGTGAACAGACCCTGTCAGCTCAAGCTGGGTCTGGTCACAACTCAGTAACCGCTAGCCCGAAAATGTCCATAGAACCTGATATTATTGCGTTTTTGCCTAATTCTAATATGAATTGGACCGCTTTGCTGACCTATTTTGAGAGTGTTTGTGTAGAACAGAAAAAAGACGACTTCTGGAAAATTAGGCACATACAGAAATACTTAAAAGACAGTGCACTTACGTTGTACATTAATAATTGTTTAAATGTGCTGCATTGGTCCGAATTTATCACTTTGTTCAATGAACATTACGAAATTCCCGACACTCTTTCTTTAACTGATTTTTCCCGTATTAGATACAAGATTGGAGAGGACCTGAACGAATACTATCAGAAAAAGACTAAAATAGGGAGAACCTTAGGGTTAGACCAGAAGCTTATCTTGGAAGGATTAACGGAGGGCTTGCCGTTAGAAATGCAAAAGCTAGTTATTGCAAGCAACCCCTCAAATACACATTCATGGCGTGAATTAGTATTCAGAATTTGCAAGCTGCAACTGGACAGAAAAGGAAATGAGAGCAAAGTAGATGCAAGCCCGCAAAACCCCAATCAGTATCGACAATGGCGACCGTTTCGCCGCCCATATGAGGCAGGACAGAATTATAACCGGCAGTGGAACTACAGAGTTCCCTATCAACCCCGCCCCCCCGATTCGACCTTTTGCTTCTACTCAAGCACGAAATCCCCAAAATACAGTTAGACCGACGACAAATGGTCAACCGAGACCAAATGTACATCACCAGACCACTTTGCCACCCACCCCATGCAAAGTTTGTTTTAATATAGGGATACCAAATGCGTATCATTGGGTGGAATACTGCCCTTTTCGACAACAAGTCTTAGCAGTTCCAACCCCTAGTCCCAATATGAATTTTGCGAACTCCAACCAAGATCACAGAGCTAATGAGTCATCCAAAAATACATCTAGTAATCAATGACGGTTTCTTATGTCCGGACATATACAAAAAGAAAAAGCTAGCTATAAACAATCAAATAGAAATTGTCAAAAAATTACTGATGTAAAAAGTGAAGGCTCACTACCTTGTTTGATCGATACAGGGAGTTCTATCAGTGTTATTCCTTATCATTTAGCCCACAAACTTAACCTAAAAATATGTAAAGTTCAGCAGAGTATATAGGTCACACAAACACAAGGTGTTCTAGCTTTGAAAGAAAAATGCCTTGTTAGTTTGAAATTAGGATGTATCTCTAAGAATGTTGAACTTTTTATAATTAATAATCACTTACCTTATGCTTTGATTGGGCTACCCCACTATAAACTGTTTAAATTGAATATTGACTGTGTTAAAATGCAAATCACACAAGAGAAAAAGAAAGTACCTCTCATGGACAATATTTCAACAAATTCATCCCATCATACCTTACATTTATCAGAAACATATAACCAGCCAGAAATGGAAAATACAGTTAAAAATGCAGAGATATTCGAAGAAAATTTTGAGCCGGAGTTGTTCGAGACCACTGAACATGTGCCAAATGTTCAGACTGTCAAGGAACAATTACCTGCTCTTCTAGCCAAATATGTCTGTATTTTCTCTAAAGATAAATATGATGTAGGCTGTGTAAACATTGAACCCCAGATAATACAATTAACATCAGACCTCGCCGTTTCTTTAAGAGCATATCGCACTTCCCCTAAGGAAGAAGAAGAAATTAAAGACCAAATTCAGAATTTATTGCGAGCCGGTATCATTAAAGAAAGTTATTCCCCTTATTCATCACCCGTAGCTTTGGTGTATAAACGTGAAGAAGGGAAGAAAACCCGGTTATGTATTGACTTTCGAAAATTGAATGCCATTACAAAAACAGATGCAGAACCCTTACCTAGAATAGACACCCTGTTAGATAAATTGGCACATGCTAAAGTTTTTTCCACTCTTGATTTGGCCAGTGGATATTGGCACATACCTATCCACCCTCGAGACACTGAGAAGCTGGCATTTGCCACTACCTTTGGGTTATATGAGTGGAATCGTTTACCCTTCGGATGGAAAAACGCCCCTGCTTGGTTTAACCGTACCCTCAGAAGAATCCTTAATAAATACAAAATTGACTTTGCCTGTAGTTACTTTGATGATGTTATTGTATTCTCCCAAAATGAAGAAGAACATTTGTATCATTTAGAGACCTTATTTAATATCTGTGTCCAAGAAAACCGTCAACTAAAATTGTCAAAGTGTAATTTTGTTAAATACAAAATTAATTTCCTAGGATGTGAAGTCTCGAATGGTTGTATCACACCTGACAACCCTAATATAGATACGATTAAGAAATTAACACCACCTACGAATGTAAAGGAATTACAACGTTTTTTGGGATCTATAAATGTTTATCACAAATTTATTCCAAAATATGCTAACATTCGATACCCTCTCAACAATTTGTTGAAGAAAAATGTCCCCTATGTATGGGACCAAAATTGTCAAAATTCTTTCGAAAAGTTAAAAAGTGCTTTAATTGAAAAACCTATATTAAAGTTGTTTGATCCCAAAACACCTTGTCATTTGTTTGTAGATGCATCAAGTCATGGAGTGGGATGTGTTGTGAAACAAGTTGATGAAAAAGGAACATTACATCCTATAGCATCTTCGAACTCTAGAAATCTTCGCGATTATGAAAAAAATTATGCAATTACTGAGTTAGAATGTTTGGCGATTGTGGATGCTTTAGATAAATTTTATCATTATTTACACGGTCAAACATTTGTCATACATACAGACCATGCGGCACTTACCTGGCTCAAAAGTGTTAAAAATTTAAGAGGACGTCTTTTCCGCTGGTCCCTAAAACTTAGTATGTTTGACTATGAAATTAAATACCAAAAAGGCTCCACTAATGTTGAAGCTGATATGCTATCTAGACAGCCTGTTTCAGAAAATTTACCCCATATTATACATCTCCTTGACTTGAATGAAGTAAGAGACAACCAGAAAAAAGAAAATGTAACAGTTGATGGTAAAAAGTACACTGAGATAAATGATCTTGTTGTAATTAAAAAGAAAAGTTTGTATAAGATTGTGATCCCCATGTCTTTACGTCTACCCCTCTTAGAAAAAACCCACACACAATTTGGCCATCCTGGAATTTATAAGATGATAAATTTAATCTCTCCGCAGTATTATTGGCCTAACATTAATCAGGACATTGAAAATTTTGTAAAACACTGTCACACTTGTCAGATAAACAAAAAATGTAGGCAAAAAAGATTTGGCTTATTGCAATCAATGCCCCCAACAGATATACCTTTTGAATGTTTAGAACCTAATGAAGAATTTCATTATCCTAATACCCGTAAACTGACTTCGCCCTACTCTGGCCCATACACCATTTTAAAACAGCTTTCTGATGTATCCTTTGAAATTGATAAACCCAGTCCACATTTTAAGAGAAACTCCGAAATTGTCCATTCATCCAAGTTAAGATACTACCACCATCCTCAAAACCTTAAACTCAACCATGAATAAACCCAATCTATCTCTTTCATCTTTCAATTTTTTTTATTATTGCTTTCCTGTCGACCCCCTTGCTCGTAGCATTTAGACGAGGACCCAGCTGGGCGTGTAACCTAACTCCCCGGCGGCGTAGAATGATGGTGACAGTTTAAAAGTACTGTTAGAATTTTTTGTTTTTTTTAATAACTATATTATTATGATGATTTTGTAACATATGAAGGGGTCCTCCGCTCCGTGGCCACCCATCTTTAGCCGGACTGTTTTCCCAGATTCTCTTTCCAGGTTGAACGGAGAATCTGGCAAAACTGCTTCGCTTCCCTGCTGTAGCTGAATGTCGATTGCCCACCTTCCTGTTTCGGTCGTGCAAGAGGCACATTTTTTGGGATGATATTCACCTCAGAGTATGAAAACCCATGTCACACTGACCCTGGGCATGGTGAAAATTATAGCAAACGCATATTTATAAATTTTTAAGCTATAGTTTTCCTTTTAAGACAACTTAGTTTGTTTTTGATAAAGATAACCCTTGGCTGCATCAAAGAAGTAGTAAAGTCCCTACCGAAACAGAAAGGTAAAATAAGAAGAAATGTGTTTGTTGTTATTAGTAGTATAGTGTATTTTACTTTTATTTTATCTCAGTGTGAAAATTCATTATTTTAGAAATGCAAACTTGCCAAAGTGCATTTTGGTGGACCATATATTTGTGTTGATAGTATTAGTGCATATTTTATATTTTTGAACATTTTATATTATTGAATATTTTATACTTTTGAACATTTGGTAGTATTGAATATTTTATATTTTTGAATATTGTGTATTATTGAACATTTTTATATTTTTGAATATTTTGTATTTGTAAATATTTTTTACATTTGAATATGTTATATAGTTTTCAGTATGTTTATCTTTGAATATTTTAGTATATGTTATATATTCTGTATATGTTAATGTTACAATTTTACACCAAAAAAGGATGTTACTCAATGGACAATACCCAGAGACATTTACAAAAAACATCCAAAAGACTTGCTTTAGAGACAGTTTGGTGTAATTAAAGGTCCCATGTCTCGAGACTGTCCCCTTATTATTTTGCTGCAGCACCATTTAAAGAATTCCAAAGTTTTAGTGTAACCAATATTTTTATATGAACAATATTTTTATGTAACTTGATATGAATGTAAAAATAGGTCCAATTGACTTGAGAGCTGGAGCAAATAAAAATCGAAAAAAAACAAAAAAAAAATCTGGGTAAAATTTATGAGATAAGACCCACAGGTCTTGCAGGCGAGCCCTGTGGCTCTTGTTTTAGTGGGGGGGGGGGGGGGGGTATGAAATGATAAAAGCTAAGCCCCTTTTTAAAATCCCCTTTTTGTCCCTTTTTAAAATTTAAATTTAGAAATTAAAATTAAAACTTTTAAAATGCCTTTGTAATTGTGTCTCAGTTGATTGAATGAAGTTGACTAATGTTAAGTCAGTTTTCCCGCATCACATCTTATAACTTTTAAAGATCGTTTTGGCACATCTCATAAGAGTATTTTTGCTGAATAAGTGCAATTCGTAAGTCTTGCTGCATTCGATCGGCCAAACTCAAACCACAGCCTGTATCCCGGGCAGTCAATCATTCAGCTAACGACCAATTATAGTTTAAAGACGCCTCCTTTGACTTCAACGGCCCCTAGCAGGAATAATGCGAAATACAGCATATTTATACAGATGCACAGGTCCCCGGACAGAGCTTTTGACCATCAAAAGAATGCCCTAACTCCACGACACTCTAAGTATCGCTTAGCGGTACACATAATTCCCAAGCCCGATGTCCATAAAGTAAATTAGCAGCTCTCAAGCCAAAAGGGGCCTGATTTCTCAAAAGGATGTAACAAAGGAACAATAAATCAGGTCCCCGGAAAACTGTGTCTTTATTGGAATAACTACTGTCTGAATCTGACTGTGATTTCCCGGATACCACTCGCGGCCTGCGACTACCTAAAGATGATAGAAGTTCCGAGGATTCGCTCAGAAATCGGCACGCACGCGTCCGCGGTTCGCGCCCCTGCCCCCAGAGGTCGGGCCTTGGCCGACGACACGACAGAAGATCCATAACTGGAGTAGCGGCTAATTCGTTACATATATATATGTTACATTTTTAGATCTAATTCCGCGATTTCCTTATCTTATTCTAAATTACTACTTTATATTTACCAAATACTTACTCTTAAATAATCTCTATCGATAATTCTGTTAATTTCTCTTTAACTTAATGTCTCACTTGTCTAAATTACTTAAACATTACGTTTTTAGTATTCTTAAATTAAATGTTACCTTTCCGCTCTTTTTTTTTTCTTTTAGAATGTTTTTTTAGCTTCCATTTTATTTTCCCGCTCGTATTCCGGGGTTATCTTTTTATTTTCAAATTCAACCACTCGCTCTGTCAGCACTAATTCCATGGCGTGGTATTCTAAATTATTAATTGGTTGAGAGCGCGACCTACGTCACATTTGTATTCCTACACTTAACGCACAAAAAGCCGATGCTCGCTGTGTTTCAGCAGATTCGAGTATATTTCCATTTTTCATACCATCTGCTGGTGACCGTTCACGTATTCGATTATCTACAACTTTGTTCATCCCTAAATTACTACTATGAAGCGATGGATAATATTCTTGGTAGAAACTGCCCCGCTGAATGATGTTTTAATAAAATAATGAGCTGTCTTTACGTTTTGTCTCAATTATTTCTGGGGAAACATTCACGGAAAAAATGTATTCCATGCCCTTCACTCTTCGACTGATAATCATCCTATAACGTCAATGTCGTAGTCTTAACACGACAGGATTCCAATCTACATTATACTAGTACAACAGGATTGAATTTACCTGTTCTGACAACTTATACTACTCTATTACTGCTGGGCGTGATCCACTACTGATATCGTCACAGCCAGTTACTTCATTCCAACTAGAAAAATAATCCAATGTTGCCATAATGCAACATATATATATATATATATATGTGTGTGTGTGTGTGTTTTATTATTAAAAAAATCATAACATATTTCTAATATAATATTAACAATTGAAACTTTTACAACCTAATGCTAATGCTAAAAAAAAAAAAAAAGTTTGATTTCTAAAAATGTAAAGATGGAAAAAAAAAAAAAGTTTGATTTCTAAAAATGTAAAGATGGAAATTCCAGAATCTAGTAGAATGCTTGTAAATACAGTCAATAAATTTTATTTATACTACAGGTATATCAAGAGATAGCGAGCATTTTGACATAGAAAAAAAATAAAACAACTCGTTTATTAATTATTGCGAAATTATATTCTATCTTAACATGAAATATATAAAATATCTTTTTATTTAATTTGAAATTTTTAATTGCTGTAACTAAATTTACAATTATGTAAAATTTAATAGGGATTCCCTCAGAATTTTATTTTTCCAAGTGTATTCTAAATGTTTTTTTGGGGTTTTTTTTTTAATATATGCATATGAGATAATTGAATATATTGAATATCATGTTTTATTCCCTTAGAGCATTGACGCACTCGTGGTTATAAAAAAAATTCGAAATTCTAATCATTAAAAAACATTTCAGACAAAAAAATAATAATTTAAAATCTGCTTTAAAATTTTTAGTAATTAGGGGAATTTTTTCAAACACAAATGAAAATCTTCAGCCTTTAACAAAGATTAAAATTTGTTTGATGTTTGAATACAATAACTCATTAAAAAGGAATTAGAAATGTCAGAAACCTTTTAATATTAGAGTTTATTCGCTAGTATAGGAAAATATTTTCAACACTAATTTTAAATTTAGAACTTCCTTTTTTTTTTTTTTTTTTTTTTTTTTTTTTTTTTTTTGTGTCAAAATATCTTGATTTTCAATATAACCAAAATACGAAAACTATTAAAACACATTTAAGAATTCAAGAAGCAGAGCAAAATTCTTAAATTAATATGTTACAAGCCAAAATACCAATAAATGCCTGTTAAAAATATTAAAAAGAAATATTCTTCACATTTATTTTTCTGTTACATAAATTACATATGTACGCAGATACGGGCAATAAGAGTTAATTGAAATTAAAACAAATTTATTTAAATAAAGAAAAAAACTGATATTTTTTTTTAATAGGGTATCGTAGAGAATATAGCGCATTTTCTTTTCCTTACTAAACAAAATTTATTTCTTAGAAATTATACAAAATCGTACTATATCATTGAGGAAATTTAATTATCATTCACTGAATATACACTATATGCTAGATTAATTTTAACACAATTACTCTAATTGGTAAATACATCATATTAGATGCAAATTTCCAACTACATCTAATATACACCATATGGCCATTAATGACCTGCAACTTTCAATTTTAGACATTTTGTCGAATATTTAGAAATATCCTTGACAGATTCTTCTGGAATTTCAGGATTAAAAAGAACAGGTATGATCTCATAATCAGCAAAGTAGATTTGACAAGGGGGGCAGTTAGGGGGGGACAACAAAAAATAAAATAATTAAAATAATAATCGGCATCACCCTGTAAAATGAAATGCACGAAATAATCTACGCTACCGAATATAAATAAACAGACTTTGTGCAATATGTGCATTATTTTGTGTAAGAATAGCAAGTGTATTAATAGAGACATAGCGATTTATTTTTTTTTTTTAAAATCTTGCATGTTTTTTGCTTATAAAATGCAGGGTTTTCAACCAAATTTAACGTCGGTTTCAGAAAAAGTGACACAATATAGTAGAAAGAATGTAGTGCAATTGAAATATAAATATATTAAATATTTAACAAAATATGAGCAGTTGTATGAAATAATTTTTATCTGCGCATGCGCGAACGATAACAAAAATCATTTTACATAATTTAATAGTCAACTCTATGGAGCAACTTATTAAAAAAAAATCTAGTCAAATTGCGTAACAATTCAGAAAGATGTCGGCGTTAGAGTGAGCAAATGTTTAGTTGTTCTCTAAAAGCAGCTGAATGATAAGTGATTTTCCACAAATTGTCATTTAATTAATTTTTTTTTTAAATTTTCATTTGTTTATTCATGCTTTAGTTCTTGGATAACCACCAGAACGAACCTATACCATGATCGAAGGAGTATCAAAATCGAGGCATTTTTTCCAAGTCTACTCGTTGATATACGCTAAATATTAACTTTTTTTCTGAAAGTCAGTTAATAAAAAATGACAATTTGTGTAAAATTCCTTATCATTCAGCTGCTTTTAGAGAAGAACTAAAAATTTGCTCACTCTAACGCCGAAATATTTCTGAATTTTTACGATATTTGACTAGATTTTTATAATAAGTTACTCCATAGAGTTGACTATTAAATTATGTAAAATGATCCTTGTTATCGTTCGCGCATGCGCAGATAAAAATTCATACAATTGCTCATATTTCCTAAAATATTTAATGTATTTATATTCCAATTGCACTATATTGTTTCAACTATATTTCGTCAATTTTTCTGAAAGCGGCTTAAAGTTGGTTGAAAACCCTGCTTGTTATAAGCAAAAAACATGCAAGATTTAATTTTTTTTTTTAAATAAATCGCTATATCTCTATAAATATGCGCTATTCTTACAGAAAAGAATACACATATTGCACATTGTCTGTTTATTTATATTTGGTACCGACAGATCATTCCGTGCATTTTATTTTACAGGGTGATACCAAGTATTATATTTTTCTTGCATTTTTTATTTGCCCCCTATTTGCCCCACTTAACAAATCGACATGGCTGATTATGAGGTCATACCTGTTTTTTTTTAATCCTGAAATTCCAGAAGAATCTGTCAAGTATATTTCTAAATATTCGACAAGTTGTCTAAAATTGAAAGTTGCCGGTCATTAATGGCCATATAGCGTACATTGAACTCCCGTTTTGCGGACTTCCGAGCGAGGCTTTTCTTTGTCTGCACTAACCGAAATACACATTAAATGACGTATTAAATTAAATGGTGTAAAATATAAACAATCACTTTCGTTGAATAAATTGAATTCTGTTTTTGATATAAAATATATATGTTAGCAACTCAATGCTTAAACAAACATAACTTTGTATATTTAATTTAAATAGTTGTCATAACATCTGTCACGCCCTGCATTAGCGTAAAAAAACCCTCCACCGAAAAATATTGTTTCTAAACAAGATTTCGTAGTTCTGTTGTACGCAGGCTGCTCGTGCAGCGACGAGAATGTCTCGTGCAGCTAACACAGAAATTTGCAAGCAGCGGACGTACGACAGAAGGAGAAAAATTTGATTTTATTCATTTTTGTTGAATTTCAAAAAAAAGTTCTGAAAAAATTTTGTTGAAATTTTAATTTGACCAGTAAGAGAGTATACTGTTTCATTTAAATAAAAATCACATAAATCGGAGGTATAATTTCGAAGTAATCGGTGATAAAAACAAATACATAATCGTCGACTCGTTAACCTCTTCTTTTTATAGAAGTCGGTTAAAAAACAGTTTCATTAAACTCATCACTGTTGGCCCATGGATGTTAATATGTTCATTCATCACTGTTTAGCTAGATTGCGAAATAATTTCCCGCATTATCCCATGCGCTGTACGCCTCAAGTGACGACTTGAATCGGAAATGATGGAAAAAACGAAATTAGTATTATCATTAACCAAATATGCATATCAAGTGGAGACGCATTAATGGCAGTCGACTGTAATTCTAAAATTGTGCTAGCCTAAAATATACAGTGTATACACTCTTAACGGTGCCCAACGGCTAATTCCTAAACCGTTAGACATAGACACATAGTTCCAATTACAAAAATGTTTTAAATGAGGTTAAGAAATATTTTAAAAGCGATTTGGGTCAATAAAAACAATTCTTAAAAAATTACGAATTTAAATTTTTATACGGTCCCCCGGTCCTACAAATTATATTTAGTAAACTTTTCCTATTACGCTGACAAGTAAGACAAAAAAAGTCTCGTTCATATAACACTAAAATTAACCGAGTTATGAAACTTTAAAAATACATGGCTTATACCCCTTTTTGCATATGAACACAAATGAGTTTCGTCATGCTTTGAGAGGTCATATACCAAGTTCTTAAAGTATTCGAAGAACTTATTTCATGTGTATCTGCGCTTTGAAAAAAATCGCACAAGTATTGCTACTGAATTAACTTTTATTTTGTTTCAGATTGGCTAAAATAAATGTATTTTAACATATGTTTTATTTTGTAAGAATTTGAGACTTTTTCTTTTCTCGATTTCTTTTAACAAAAATTATGTTTTTATTTAACTTGAACTATCTTATGTATGTTTTTCCAGTTCAAAATTTGCACTGGAACTTTAACTCACTTTCAAATATCCGATCGAGATCAAATTTACTTACTAACGTAAATGTGATGACAACCTAATATTATGATTTTCGGTGGGTTCCATTTGTACTTATTTTACATGATAATGCAAAAAATGTTGGATAGATTAACGCCAAGAAGTTTAAGAAAAAGTTTTAGATTAGATAACACAAGACTGCGATGTTTTTTTTTTTTTTTTTTTTTTTTTAGCACTGAATCAGAAAATTACCTTAATTTTTAACCATCATGTCTTCGACAAATTATAAATTGTCAAAGTTAAAAATAACAGAAATAGGATACGATAAAATAGAGGAGTTGACTGTATTTTTTAACTTTTGATAGTTGCTTTTCATGCAATTTTTAGCACTGAATGTAAGAATGACCTTCATTTTTAACCATCAAGGTAGAATTTCTTTGCAAAACGTAAATGTCAAAGTTAAAATATAGAGGAAATCTGATACTATAAAACTGATGTAAACATTTTTAATTTTATTTAATTTTATTTAATTCAATAATTTATTCGATTTTTTGGCTTATTCTGGGATTCTTACAGATAAACAGCTGAGGGGTCCGATGAGGTGAGAGAAGAGATTCAACTTTAACTTTGATTTTTTTTTTTTTACTTTGAAATTTACAATTTGCGAAAATTCCTGACTTGATGGTTAAAAATGAAGGACATTTTTGGATTCAGTGCTAAAGAATACATAAAAATGAATTATCAAAATTTAAAAACTCAACAATTCCATCTATTTAATATTATCAAATTTTTGATATTTTTTTCTTTTTTAACTTTAAATTTCCGATTTACAAATATCTTTACATGATGGTAAAACATGAAGGTCAATTTCGGATACAGCGGTACAGATTACATAAAAATCAATATTCGAAAGCTAAAACTGTTAATTTTCAACATTTTAGTTAACAAAATTCTGTTTTTTTTTTTTTTTTTTTTTTTTTTTTTTTTTTGTTATATGTTTATTACAAATTGTATATTTCACATTAATATGTCAGAATGATTAAGGATTTCAAATTTATATTGCAATTTTAATTTTACTCAAAGCAATTTTTTTAATATATCTAACGAAATTATATTTCTATTAATTTGTGATATATGTGTAATGACTTCTAATTTGAAGCAAAAAATATGCTCTAACTTTAGACAGTTATTACTCGGTCAAAGTTAATTTCGTAATTTTTAAAGAAATGTTTTTATTGACCCAAATTGCTTTTAAAATAATCCTTTACCTTATTTAAAATATTTTTGTAATTGGAACTATATGTCTATGACTAACGGTTTAGGAATTAGCCTTTGGGCACCGTTGAGAGTGGACAACCTGAATAATGTCATTAGAACATATTAATAAACGTTCAAGTGCGAGTATTACTCGCGCACAGGGGGTTCCGTACAATAATATATGAATTAGTAAGTGTATTATTAAAAAAAAATACCGTTGTTAAAAGAATAATACGACTTTGTAAAAAACTATAAAACGTAGGGTTGGGTATAAATGTATAGTATACAGGGTGCAAAGGAAAGTCACTTTGACCTGAAAATACTTGCGCACGGAGAGAACTACAGCTATACAAGTAAGGTAACGGTACAGTAAAGCGACTACGCCCGATCTAATGCAAACGACAGTAAAACCCCTAGTAGCGAAATTTGGAAGTTAGCCATTGCAAATCGGAAACGAAAAGAGGTATAGCAAATTTTCCAATTAGAAAGATTTAGAGCATCAATTAGTACGAAACAATATTTGGTTCACATGAATAAAATAAATCGTCGCCTGCATACCCAAAAATGTCCTAAATCGATGAGCGACGATTCTACTTTGCCTATTCACATTCCAGAAATGTAGCCGTGCAAAATTGCAGATTGTGACGTTGTACTGTGCTGGAATGTCTGTAAAGATTTCACCCTTAAATGCCTGATTTTTCAAAAATCATTGTAATAATTGTATAACATAAGTTAATCATGAAAGATTGATATTAACCAGATCAAGTGTAGTAGAAAGTTTTTAATAAGAAAAAAGATCATTGCGTTATGAATTTGGAATAGATAAAGAATTAGAATTATTAACCCGTTATTTAATATTAAAAGAGAATACACATGAATAATAAAACATATATATACATTTTGCTGGATTATTTAATATGGCAAACATGAATTAAATAAATAAATAAATTTAAACACATAAAAATATTTCTTTACTATATGCATTAATATATCAATAAGTTAAGCACAATGAATGAATGAATAATTAAATAACTATCATGATAGTTAAAAAAACTGATCTAGGCCTTTCTGACCGTGTGATTATCACTGACCATTATGAGAATTCTATCTCATAGCATCACGTAAAATTCAGATTGCAGCGATATTTTTCGTGTTTGATTTATTTCACTATCAGGGACTTTTGCAAGATCCCTTTGTATTTTTAGCACATGGTACGCATTTACTTGTTACCCGAGATAATTGCAATCTCAGTTAGATGACTAATCTATGGAGCTTCATCTTTTTATATTTACTATTTAGCACTGGACTGGGACCTTTCAAAACACGATACTTGGACTTTTTAGCAAAATATAGCACAACTGTTCAAAAGTGTCAATCAAATATCAAACATAATCTCTAAATGTTGTTGAAGCTAGTACTAAAATGTCCATGAATAATTCCTGTGCTATCTGTTACCATGCACACAAAATGCTATGCATTTTATATACATTACACAATGCAAAAAGAAATCTTGTATTTACACATTAAAAGAAAATTATATGTACAGATTACGTAAAAAGAAATAGCATTACCATCAACATTATTTTGCAATTCATTACTGAAATTTTATACATTTATATTAATTGGAAATATTTAAGTTTTAAAATGAATCGAAATCAACAGAACCAACACAAATCACTAGTCAGATACCCGGAGAAAAAATTACTATGCACCTAATTTAATTTTATAAATTCTATAGAGATCTAAATGTATACCAAATTATTCATTCAATTAAGAAATCATAAGAATTAAAATGAAGATTTTTATTTTTTATTTATTTATTTATTTATTTTTATTTTTATTTTTATTTTTATTTTTATTTTTTTTTAGTGTAGAAAAACATTTTTATCTTATAGCTACTTTTTTTTTTACTTCTTACGATTTCTTTAAAACAAAAATTCAATAAGTAATTTTACCAGATTGTAAAACTAAAAGTTACACATCTTTTAGAGAAAGGAAAACATGTTTAAATTTTGTATATATCATAATAGCAATGTGGAGATTAATACCACTGATCTGACCTAACGGACCAGCCAACCTAAGTCAGACAAAAGAAAAATAATAATGACGTCTCATCACTTTAATATCTACAGAAGCTTAACTACCATAAAGCATAGATATATATAAATTTTGAATTAATAAAAATGTTTATATATATATATAATGAAAAATAGGCATACTAAATTTACAATATTTAAAATAAGTTAAAAGATTACGATTTAAATACAATTTTCAATATTAGGTCTTAAGGGTTTCTTTAAGAAGAGTTTACTGACATGCAGTGTTTTTTCCATAGGTTGATTGTCAACAATTCTAGATACTACATAATTGTCATTGCGAGCAATCTTAACTATCTCCCAAGGACCAATGCACCTCTCAGTGAGTGAACCAGACCGCTTAAAATTTTCCATAAAAACCTTATCGCCCAGTTTTAATTTTGGTTTGATTCTCCCTTTTGTATTTTTGTGGTAAACAGCAAAATACTGTTCTTCATTTACTGAAATTTGTTGTTTCATTTCATTTAACAATTTTTTTATAGTGTCTTGATATGTTTGAAAGCTCTCTACAAATTTTGGTTCCTCTACAGAATCAAGTGGAGTGTTAACAGATCTTCCAAAAAAAATTCAGCCGGAGTGAGTTGCAGCATGTATTGAATTATTGTAGTGGAGTTTGAAATTTAGCAAGTTGCTAGACGAGTTAAAAACATTCTTAGACATTGAAGATAAGCTCCCTTTCATTGTCTTGTGGACCCGTCCAAACAATCCATTCGATGATGGAAAGTAAATGGAAGATTTACTGTGATCTATGTCTAAGTTTTCTAAGAAATTGTCAATTTCTTCTGAAATTAGGTTTGGGCCATTATCTGTTTGAATTATTTTTGCTATTCCAAATCTAGCAAAGTACTCATTGAGTCAACATATAATAGTTGCAGATTTTACATTGGCTAAAGGAATAGCTTCTAAATATCTTGAATAATGATCTACAATGGTTAGTATAAAGAACTTTCCATCAATAGATCTTGGCAACTTGCCTACAATATCTATTGCTAATTTTTCCCCTGGAGCTAAATTTTTTTTTTCTATGTGCTGAGAAGTAGTATGTTTTGGTTTTGATTTGTTTGCAATACACTGATCACAATTCTCACAAAAACTTTTTGTATCAGGAAACATAACTCTCCAGTAAAATTTTTTATTTATGAAATCATAAGTTTTCTTAGTGCCAAAGTGTGGTGAATGAGCAATTTTTATGCAACTCTTTATTAGAGATTTTGGAATAACAATTTTGTTAACAATTTAATTAGATTTATTTTTATGTCTGTATTTGTACATAAGTAGTTTAGTATGAGAATCAACAAAAAAATTCATTTTAGTTTTCTTATCGCTATTATTAATTTTATCAATTATGCCTTGAATTTCACTGTCCTGTGATTGTGAAATCTTTATATTATTTTGCGTGAAAGAGTTGTCTGTGGGAAATATATTTATGTTATTGACCACCTTATTTTCAACTTCCATTCTGGAAAGAAAGTCTGCAGGGTTACTCTTGCCAGGTATGTGATTTAAATCATACTGAAATTGTCAAAGATACAATAACCACCTAGCCACAATATCAGTTTGTTTGTCTAGCTGAGTGTGATATGTTAGCGGTTTAGCATCTGCAAGAATTCTGAATTTTTTACCATACAAATATTCGTAGAAATGCCTGCAAGATGCAAAAATTCTCTACGAATAGATGGATATCTTGACTCAGCTTGTGAAAGCTGTCTCGAGAAAAATTCAACAGGAAAAAATTTGTCATCACATTTTTGCATAAGAATACCACAAATAGAAATTTTTGATGCATCAGTAACCAAATACAGTTGTTTATTGTCATCTAATTATTTAAGAGTAGGTTTGTTCAGAATCTCATCTTGTATTTTATTAAAAGCATTTTGACAGACCTCAGTCCAAACAACAGGTGTATCTTTACGTGTCAAGGCTACAATTGGATGAATGATTTCTGCATAGTTAAAGATTATGTGCCTGAAAAAATTATTCATACCCCAAAATGCTTGTACTTGTTTTAAGTTTTTTGGAACAGGAAATTGTGTCACATTATTAATATTGCTATCAGAGGGTGAAAAACCTTGTTGATTAATATTGAAACCTAAGTAAACAATCTCTGATTTACAAATTTAAACTTTTTGCGGATCCAGATTTAAATTAAATTTTGATAATCTGTCGAAAACAGTTTGAAGCAGATTTAAAAGTTTATCAAGATCATTTTCAGCAACAATAATGTCATCAAAGTAAAATTGTATGTTACTACCTACCAGATCACTTATACATTTTGATAAAAGTGTATGGAAATATGAGGTTGAATTTCTACTTCCAAAAAATAATCTTGTTGGCATATAATTCCCTATCTCGCAGCAAAAAGCAAGTTTAGGTTTATCACAATCTTGAAGTTTAATTTAGCAAAAGGCGGATTTTAAGTCAAGAACACAATAATATTTTTTTTCCAGCAATCTGATGTAGAATCTCCGATATCTTTGGTAAAAAAAAATTGAAATTATTCCGTTATAGAATTTAATAAACGATAGTCTACACACATGCGGAATTTTAGTTCTTTGGAGTTATCTGCAGATTTTTGTTTTCACAAAAATTAAGGAAAATTGTAGTTGGAAACTGACAGTTCTATAATCCCTGCCTGTAAAAGTTCATTTATTTTTTTTTTTTTGCAACTTTTTTCAATTTTAGGAATTGGATATTAACGTGTTTGAATGGGGAAATTATGAAGAAGTTTAAATTCAGGAACAACAGCATCTGTTGAACCCAATGTTTTGTACCTCTTTGAGAAGACTTTAGAGTTGTTCGTCAGCATTGAGATTACTTTAGTTTTATCCTGCTCATTTAAATGGCTTAAATCAAAATAATTGACATTGAGATCTTCCTTTCTAAGTTTATGAATTTCCGATAAGTTTAAGGAATTTACTTGTAAAACTTCAGATTTACTAGAATCAACAATATCAGTGTCATCAAAATCTTTTATTGTGCCAATTTTGAGTTGTTTTCTTAAAGGAATTACTTTATTTGAGTTATTTTCTATTATAGTGAATATGGATTTTTGTTTTCAACTTTGTTTATCGATTCAAAAATAGAATAATTTAGTTCGGTTTCAATGGGTGTCAGATTTAATTCTTTAGTGTTAGCAAAATATTTTGGAATCTGCAGTTTTTTAACTGAAAAGGAATTTGGTGGAATTTTCACATTGTCAACAGATTTAGCATAATGTATTTTATATTCTGATTTTACTATGTTGTTGGAGATTAATTTTGGAGCAGATTCAGAAAATTTGAATTTATTGTTACCCATGATTAGCTGTTTATCCTGGATGCCCATTAGAATTTTATTTCTTTGCAAGAAGTCATATCCTAGGATAATTTTGTATTTGCACCGCCAATCATTTGGAGTAACAAAAAATTTATTTTCAAACCAAGACTTGTCAATTTTGAATTTTATATTTACTGCGGATAAATAAGGATTTGATGAATTGTTTAGAGTGCTGATCCTGACACACGTGGATATGTATTCAACCTTACAATTTTGTTTTATAATTTCTAGTACATTGTTTTGTATCAATCTCAGATTCGCTCCTGTGTCGAGGAGAGCAGGAACTTCTTCCTGACCAAATTTTAATGCAATAATTGGTAAGTCAGACTGCTTTTGATTACAAGACATGACGTGCAAAATCTCCTGTTCATCTGTCTGAGTCTGAGTTGAAATGTATTCTTTTGTATTGCTATCCATAGTCTTGGATATTGGAGTTTTCTTTCGAAATTAATTTGCTATTGTCTAAATTATTTCCTGATTTTTTTTATATTTACATTCCGATTTCTTAATTTTGTCTTAAATTTGTCATCAACTTTTTTGTACCAAAGATGCTTATTCTTTTTGGGGTCCTTGTTTTGATATTCTTTTTTACACTACAAGAACCCTCTAACAGTTTAAAGGTTGGAGTTCTTGTGTGGAATCCTCTGTGTCATTTCTGTGATTAGACCTCCCTCGAGAGTTATTACCCCTAAAAGAATTATCTCTGTAATAATTACCCCTAGAAGAATTACCACGATAATGATTGCCCCTAGCAGAATTATCTCTTGAGTTTCTGTATCTTTTATTTACTCTGTTGTTTGAAATATGTGAAGTGTTTTGAATCTTCTTTTTGACATCTGGAAAATACCAGCAGTTTATTGTCAAATGTGTTTTACCACATATCAAACAAAAAATTTTGTCCTTAGAATTTGAATTCTCACCACGTTCATTTCTTTTTGTATGCGAATAGATACCTGTACTTGTTATATTATTTACAGATTTTCAATTTGTTAATTCGTTGATTTTATCTGTTAATTCCTGAATCTTTGAGTTTGTTTGTACCTGAGAATTGATTAAAGTTGAGATCTCAAATGACATATTGTTGTTTACACTTAATTCGGGATCCTTGAATGCATTCTCAATGTTTACAGCTTCTTCTATAGCAGATTCGAAATCCTTAGGATTTAATTTCTTAACCTCAATCCTGATGTCCGATCTCAAGAACTCAAGAAATTTGTTAAATTTTAATTTTCTAGCTAAATAAGCAATTTGTGCATCGGCATTCTGGTCAATGTTTAAATATTCATTTGTAGCATTTTCTACTTGTTCAACTAATTCTCTAACTGTTTGGGACTGTCTCTGGCTTATGCCTGAAAATGTTTGCTGTTTCACAGCAAATGATGTTGTTTTAGTATTTTTTTTTGCAAGTGCATGTTTTAGTTGGTCGAAATCATTGATCTTAGAGGCAATGGGATCATTCTCTATAAAATGTAGCGCCTGATCCTCGCAGTTTAATTTTAGCATAACTAGTTTTCTGTTGTTATTCCATTGCTCTAAATTTTCTAAATTCTCAAGCTGTTCAATGAAAAAGTTAAAGTTATCTTTGAAAGAAAAGTTGCCAGAAAAATGTGTAAGTGAGTTCACTAAACTGACCTGTTGTACTTGATTGACCCGATTTCTCCTCATGTTTTCAAATTTTCAAATTAATAATAAATTTCGAAATGCTGACAATATATACAATAGAAAAAATAATACTTTCAAAAATAATAATGACAGTGAAAATAATAATAATAATACTGGAGAAAAAAGATATATCTTAGAGTTATTTCATAGAAAACCAAGATTCAAGACCTTAAAATATCAATTTTTGTCATGGCACCATTATATATAAGATAAGTTAATCATGAAAGATAGATATTAACCAGATCAAGAATAGTAGAAAGTATTTAATAAGAAAAAAGATCATCGCGTTATGAATTTGGAATAGATTAAGAATTAGAATTATTAACCCATCATTTAACATTAAAAGTGATTACATATGAATAATAAAATATATATATACATTTTGCTGGATTATTTATTATGGCAAACATGATTTAAATAAATAAATAAATTTAAACACATAAAAATATTTCTTGACTATATGCATTAATATATCACTAAATTAAGCACAATGAATGGATGAATAATTAAATAACTATCATGATAGTTAAAAAAAACTGATCTATGCCTTTCTGCCCATGTGATTATCACTGACCATTATGAGAATTCTATCTCATATCATCACGTAAAATTCAGATTGCAGCCATATTTTTCGTGTTTGATTTATTTCACTACCAGGGACTTTTGCAAGATACCTTTGTATTTTTTAGCACATGGTACGCATTTACTTGTTACTCGAGATAATTGCAATCTCAGTTAGATGACTAATCTATGGAGCTTCATCTTTTTATATTTACTATTTAGCACTGGACTTGGACCTTTCAAAACACGATACTTGGACTTTTTAGCAAAATATAGCACAACTTGAACCTTCTTTAACACGATCGAAAACTAACATTTTAGCGGAACACTGTATCTTCTTCGTACACCATCACAACTTGAAAGTACTTTGGCACATTTTCATTTCATATCTCTCAGCACAAAACTTTCTTCTTAACACACCACCTCACAACTTTAATATTTTTCAACATATTCAAAAATTTACTTGCTACCTCAAAAAGAAATAGACGCCAACGCCACAGCAAAGAGATATTTCTACCTCTTCGCTGTGGGAGGCTGACCAACAACTAGTTTTTCTCGCTCGAGAAGAAAACGTTACCAAACCGTCGTCGAAAAGCTAGGGAGAAAAATCATTCCTCCTCTACTGCTTCCCTGGTCCGACTTCGGAAGAGGGAAACGGAGATTCACCTGTCAAGTCTCACTCTGCGAAGACTTGCTATTCCTGTGAAAACGCAGATTATTGGTTACATTCTGGCGTGCGTTCGGGATGTGAATTATTGCTGTTTTTTTTTTAGAATATATGCTTTCAGTTCACTGTTTATTTTTAATATGAAGATGCAATCTGTGTAGATAAGCTTTTTATCTACAATAATGTATTTCGGCTTTCATTTTCTAAATAAATCTTGGGAAAAATACTTACAAAAATCATTTTTTTAATATAGTTTACGGCTAAAAAACAGTTTGCTACTAATCGGAAATACTGGTGTTTAATTGAAAAAATAATTTCCCTTGATAAAATTCTATAATAATAAACACAGAAGAATTTTAGGAACTATAATAACAAATAAATTTTACTTGCTCACTGCAGGTCAAAAAAGGGTATTTCGCAAAGTTCCAAACTAATCAAAAAGAACAAGTAGCAACATTTGAAAAAATAAATTTATCTTTATTCTTAAACAGCACAAGTGTTGCCATCTAAATGTTGAAAATCGATTTAATAATATTTTCAGAATGTATTTTATTGGCAAAATTAGACATTATAGCTTCAATATTATTCTAATAGAATTTTAGAGCTTAAATTGTGTATGTTGCCGAAAAGCAACACGGGTATTCAAGGGTTAATCTCCAATGCATTTAAAATTTTAGAATAAATCTATGTCGTCGTATTAAAGAGACCTGCAATAGACGTTCCATGCTGAGAAATATGCATGCAGAATTACTCTCCCGAATACAAACGTGTATCGTGAGCAATGGCGAACATTTCGAACTTACTGGATATTAACTTTTTATCACTGTGAGACAGTTTTTTTTTGTGTGTTTCATGTTATCAAAATGTATTGAGATAAGTACGTATTTATAGCATAAATTGTGCATGTTTCTTCATACTTCTGACTATTCCATTCAAACGTTTACACAAAATGTAGTGCATCGATTTCGGATATTTTTGGGTAAACAGGCGAAGATTTATCTTATTCATGTAAACAAAATAGCGAATTCCATCAAATAATTGATGCTCTAAAACTTTCTATCTGGATATTTTGCTCTATCTCTTTTCGTTTTCGATTTGCAGTGGCTATCTTCCAAGTTTCGCTACAAGAGGGCGCTACTGTCGTTTTCATTAAATTGGGCGCAGTCGCTTTACTATACCGTTCCCTCACTTTCATAGCTGTAGCTCTCTCCGTTCACAAGTATTTTCAGATTAAAGGGACTTTCCTTTACTCCTTTCCTTCCCCTGTGTACTAGAAAAGTATAAATGGATATACCATGAAAGTTCAAATATATATGGAACCTAAATAATAGCAAATATAGCTATTATGTATATTTGTTATTCCATATAGATTTTTAGTTAACCTTTAAAGACAGAGTAGGTGTATTGAGAGAGCCACTCAATTGAATCTAGTCGCGAATCCCACAGTATTTATGTGATTAATTACATTAAATTAGTCTGTTTTTAACAATTTGGCGTTTATTGCTTTTGTACTGCTACTTGGCATTGCATTACATAAATATCTCCTTAAAATTTGTTACCTAGGCTTTAAAATCTAGTGGAGTACAGAGTGCGCCGTCCCCGTCATTATGTATGTCAAAACCGTCCGCTTCTTTAAGGGTAAAGAAATCTCGGCTAATTACCGACTATTTTTTTCGAAATTCATGATCAACAATGCTTTTATACTTCTGCTACGATAGATACCTCCAAATGTGCTGAATACGTTTGCTGAAGCCCGTAAATTGAAATTTGGGTGCAAAGGAAAAATCCTATTTTCTCAAAAACTATTTGACCTAGGGTAATCGCTATAATTTTCCTGCAAGGTTTAAATTAATGTCGTAAGTAATAAATGTTTTCGTAATTTTAGTTTCTATAGATGAGAGGGGGGGGACATATTTTTCACTACATTTTCCACCACAACTTTGAAAATTTAATACCTAAAATTAAATGAAATATATTTTTGATTTCAGCGTTACGAAAGCTTTCACACGATATACAAAGAATATATATATTTTTTTTTCAAGTAACTTAATTAGCCCCTCTAAATTTTTTCCTAAATATATTTATGAATATTTATTAATCTGTAAATATGTGGGTCAATAGTCTTTATTACTTCCCCCAATTTGAACTTTCCACGTTGCATAGTTTGCGAGTAAAAGGGCTGTGACAGACAGACAGACCCAGGAGTGATCTTATAATGGTTCCGTTTTTACTTTTTAAGTACGGAACCGTAAAAATATACTTTAATAAACTATAATGTGTTCAAATTAGTATATATACGAGGATAAGTCAGTAAGTAGGTCACAAGCGTCAATAAAAAAAGGGAAACTAAGATATATACTTAAAAGGCATGTTTATTTCTTTATATAATCGTCATTTACATTGATACATTTGTCCCTTCTCTTTATGAGTTTTCTAATACCTGCTGTATAAAAGTCTTTGGACTGAACTCTCAGTCATCTGTGTACCTCAAATTCAACGTATGCATCAGTTGGCTGTAGGCTAAGACATGTGAACTCCCTGTTGTAGTTGCTAATGCTGTCTATTGTTGTTTACTTGTCAACTCTACCCATTCCCTCAACGTTCCGCGCTGCTTCTTCTGTCGCAATATCAACAGAACAACCACTTTCTTTCTTCGTCAACAACTTTTGAACGCCCCTGCTCATTTTGTACAACTTTTGTCTCATAAATTCGAAATTGACATCTTACAGTTGGACATTGAAGACACCTATTAGCATATACGGAAACAATTTACTACTAATTTCCGAACTCTCATGTCGGTTTGTGGCCTACTTACTAACTTTTCCTCGTAATTTTGTTGAAGATGTTTATACACTGTTCAAATTTGCAGCAAACTGCAATCATTCGACCGTTTTTACAGAAAACAATGAGATATGCGTAATTTAACTTTATTCTGTCGATAATATAGCCAATAATATGTTCAGATAAGTTTAATAATGTGTCCAAAAAACCGTTTCAATTAAAAACGGTGCCCTTTCTCAAATTTTGCGGAGCTAAAAATTCGTAATGAGACATTAACATTGAACATTGACATTTGAAACATTGTACATTAATATATTTTATTGTGTCAATACCAATGAGCTTCGGGTTAAAGAATGTAAATATATGTACTATATATATGTATATATATTTTTTTAATGCTCGTTTCAGTTTATCACATAAGCACATGCACATACTTTCAAGTGTTTTGAACAAAGTTAGACAAAATGTACACAGAAAAAAACCTGATGTTTTATGCAACATAAATACTTTAAAAAAATATTTTTTTTGAAAAATCTGCCTTGTAAAGCTATTTAATGTATTAAATAATAGTTTTACGGTTTCACAAAAATTAAATTTTCATTTGTGAGTGCTGTTGAATCCCGATGATGAAATTTATTCTTTTTTATTTTGCCGAATTAATCATTCTAAAGCAAAATAACTGAATATAAACAAGAAATCATAAAATCAATATTACAAATATGTTTCCTTCGGAAAGACTTAAATCATAAACTTTGTAAAAAAAAACAAATAACTGAAATTAATGATGTTTAAATTTCAAGTTCAGTACACTATATGCATATAGATTGATAGATAAATAGTTTTATTTCTCATAAATATTGCGGAAGATTGATGTCCAATAATGCATCAAGAGTAAAAACGTTACGATTTCTTCTTTTTAATATTATAAAGAAGGCTTTCTTTCAATGATGAAAAAAAATGTATGGCATAAAGAATTGTTTTACTTTCCCCATGTCAATTTCGATTTATTATGCATGAGTAATTTAAAATACATTAAAGAAAATTTTAAGCAGATAATTTCAAATGCTTGAAAGGTTTTACTTTTTATCATTATTTTGATACATTATTCAAACTTAGTTATCTCTATTACTTGCAATTGGTATATAACACAAAAATGAACGTCAGAGGAAGCGGCACAAAGGAAATAGTTTCCTGTTTTAAAAATGGTATCGAAAAACAATTACGGTCTTGATCTCATTGCGAAAGTGTATGTTAATAGCAATGATGGTGTTAGCGAAGATCTATGTCCTAAATATGATGTATAATTTTATTTATAAAGAGTTTTCTAGAACTAGGATTTTCTTAAATTTGAAGAAATAAATATTTGACATAAAATATATTAAAAAAATGACACCTACAGACAACGTCAACATATCCTCAAGTTTTAAAACCATCATAATCTTCAAATAAGGCCTCAGTAATTTCTTTTTATATTATGTTAATAAAGACTTTCTCACTCATAAGAAAAGGTATGTTTATGTAACTTTCTTTGTGTAAATATACATGTATTTTTCGATAAACATTTCGTGTCCCAATTCACCTCTCACAAATTGCACTCATTCCCTTTAATATCATGTGTGTAAAAAATGGGACGCACGTGTGGATTAATTGGGGGTTATTTTCATTCAACATTGTGTATTTAATTGGGAATATAGTACATACCTTTATATACATGTTGTTTACTCTCGACGGTGTCCAATGGCTAATTTCTAAACAGATAATAATAGACATATAATTCAAATTCCAAAAATATTTTAAATGAGTAATCAATAATTCTAAAAGTCGTTTTGATAAATAAAAATATTTCTTAAAAATTTACGAAATTTAAACTTTTATACAGTACCCCGGTCCTATGATTGATAGTTAGTAAATATTTTCTATTCCACTTACAAGTAAGACAATGTAGTCCCATTGAACTAAAAGTAAAATTGATAGATTTATGAAACTTTGAAGAGCGTGATTTAAACCAATTTTTTGTATCTGAACAGAGCTGAATTGGGCCGTTCATCGACAGATCGTACACAAAGTGCTTAAAGAATTGGAAGGATCTATTTCGCGTGTACATTTCTGCATTGCAACCAAATGAAGTCACTTTGGGCAAAATTTATCATAACTTTAATTTTTATTTATTTTTAGATTAGATAATCTAATAGAACTTTAAAATGTGTATCTTTTTCTAAAGAATTGCGACTGTTGCTTTTCATAATTTCATTTGACAAAAATTATGTTATTTTTCAGAATATACTAGGCTGAGCAAAAAGTTATGGGAAATTTGTGAAAGTTGCGTTGTTATTCGAAAATTAACAACAAAAACAACAAGGACTATTCTTCAATGTAGAGACCATCATAGTCCACGACTTTCTGCCATCGTTCTGCCAGATTCCGGATTTTGCTGGAAGTACCATGGCGGCTCCTTGGAATCGAAAAACTCTACATGCTTCTTCAACCTCATTAAAGGATTCAAACCGATGGACCTTGAAAAAGTGTTGCATTGATCGAAAGAGGCCATTATAGGATGGAGCCACGTCTGGACTGTAGGCGGAGTTTGGAAAAATTTCGACGCCTTCCAACTGTGCAAACTCATCAACGGCTTTCAGAATCGTTAGACCTTTCTCCATACTGCCGGATCAATACACGAAAATCATGCTGTTCAATAGACATTTTGGAGCCGAAATTCCTGAACTCCTATAGATATACCACTAGTACTCCTACATACGATACAAATTCTGGTAACAATTAGATTAAAAATTTCCCAGAACTTTTTGCTCAATCTAATATTTTTAGTAACAGTTGTATATTTTTCTTTAATAAGTCAAAATGAAAATATATTTCAAATTTTTATTGTAATATTAATCTTACTCTCAACCAGTATTTTTTTTTATCTGAGGATTATTTATATTTCGAATAAATTTGTGAATTTCACTATTTCGCAACAAAATTTATGCTTTACAACTTTAAACAGAAATTACTCGGTCAGTTTTAATTGTTCAAGAATGAGTGTTTTATGTTTTATTCTTAGTGTTATAGGACATTTTTATTAAATATAACTTATAGAAACGAGGGCCGTATAAAATTATAAATTTCATAATATTTAAGAAATTATTTTATTGACCAAAATTGCTTCTAAAATACGTTATGTCTATGCCTAACGATTTTGGTACTAGCCATTGGACAGTGAACACCCATGAGAGTGACACCCTGTATTAATTATTGTTTATTTTGTATTTCACAACTACCCTTCGAGAGTGGACTAATCTTTGTATTGCCGCATGTCCCGCGTAAATCAGGGTTTCAAATACTCTGGACCTAAATATTCTTTTACAGATTATTTCGTGATCTTAAATCGCAGATAATTATGCCTTTAGATAAGGCTAAGAAAATTATTTTAAGATCCTGGATCATTTTGGAGCACTGACGTACGCCTGACACATGACAACACTAGCTGAATGCTTTAAAAGAACACCATGCATTTAAAAACATACTAGGATTTTTGAATAACTAAAATAACGTTGAGATTTTTATTTGTTTACGAAAAATTACTTTTTTAAATTTTAATGAAATTTCTGTAAAAGTCGCAGCTACACTACTCACTCTTGCGAAAAAAGGAGAAGAAGAAATATAATGAGATGCCGCGTCTGATTCGAAATGGTAAACTGAAACAAATCTAGTATATCCTTGCAAAATATGGTTAAAATGATTTGCGTACTGATTGATCCTATAAACTTACATAATTGAACACATTGTCAAGTTTTAAAAAATAGTGCTTAAAAGAATTCTTCAACTTAAAAACTGTTCCGTTCAGCATATTTATCAAAGCCAGTTTTACTAATAAGTAGACAGCACAAAAATGATTTGTTTATTTTTACACTAGATTTTCAAAAAAAAAAAAAATGAATCGAGGTAGTTGAAATGTTTTTTTTAAGTAAAAGATTAAATGAAATCTATAAATTATATGTCAAAATGTAAATATTTCCAGTTATGTACTTCTCTGTACACAGATCTTAAAATCAGTATAATTGTCAAAATGTTTAATTGTTTAATATACTGAGTCCTTTTAAAAGTAACTAAATATGAAGAGTGGTTTTTGAAACCTTCTACTCAGCGTCACGTTTTGGAAACAAAATATAGTGTCGATGAGTTTGATTAAAATATGATAGATTAGATAATTCAGATGACGAAGCTGTCACTTTGAAGGAGCTACAGCGAAGAGTGTCCCAAAGTAACATCTCATGGCTCATACAAATGTAAAATAAATGAAAACCTGATCGCTGTTGTTTTCCCGACTGAGAGACATCATCAGTAATCAAGTTTCAATTAATTTCACATTGCAGAGAAATGTATGATTTTTTTATGGCAACAACTCCCGCTGGTGTGGCAGCTGACTAGAAGTTTGCTGATCTGGAGATCTAATCCATCGCATATACTTTATACAAGATTAATCGACTATAAAATTGGTTTCTAAAATTGTGACGATGTCTCTTGGACTAATCATAATGTATGTAAGCTCTTATTTATACGTGTTTTTATTCCAACGATCCGCGTTTTTATTTTAATTGGTAAAATAAGATTTTTTTGCTGTTGTTTAGTAGCATTTGGTAAAGATTTTCCTTTTAGACAGGATTTTTTTAAGCTTATTTAATTTTAACATGAAAGGGAAATAATTCATTTCCATACATTCTATAGGGTCTTTGCAATATGTATTATTGAGAGATATCTGACACATGTCCATTCATTTCAAATACAATTGCATGATAACTTGAAACTTGAACTTCTGAAATAACAGATTAGAGTAACATTCATAATCTAAACGTGTAGAGATTCGTTAAATCAGGAAAATGGGAGAATTTCCCTGTATGACTTTTGTTATCGGGCTGCTATCAAATTGCTGAATTACAAAAGCTGGCGCGAATAAAATGGAGATTTATCTGAATAGAAACCGTTGTATATCCGAATGGAAAAGTTATAAAGAAGAAATCTGAATGGGAATGACTGTTGCGCAATAAATTGAATTTAAATCAAACATACGTAGATAGATTTTTTTTAAAAGTTACGTACTTTGCCTTTGAAAGTAGGATGATAACAGATTAAATGCCTATTGGAACATTGGGTAAAATCTGTATTTCCAATTAGAAATATATCCGATATTACAGCTGACGTCATTATGCTGAGACCGAAACATCAAAGAAATGTAATAATTCTTTGTTGTATATTATTACATAAGGTAATTCTTACATGTGTATGAATATATACTTAGGCACACGTACACTTATACACGCAAGAGTGCGCATATACGGGACAAACTGATACTACAACTTAAGATATTTAGGAAAATATGATCAAATATGTCGTCTAAAATAAGTCACCAAACAATAAGACAATTCCTTGCTAGCTCTAAATTTGTTTAAGTTTCTATTTCTCATTTTGTAAAGAAAAATGTATGCAATTTATCGGACAAGTTTGCAGAGAAAAGATTTCTTTCTGTCGTTTTATCTAGCAATCTTTATAAAAATTGATTTTAGCGCAAACACAATCATACTTTTACAACAAGCTTAAATACATATTTATAAAAAACATACAAATGAAGCAAATTTCGTATAAATATTTTTACAACTGAACATCTATTCGTTATTGCCATTAATCTTTTCCTTAAAACTTCTGTATTATAAATTTAGACATATGCTAAATATTAAAAGGGAAGTTATATCAAAAAGGGAAAATATCTCGCTTCACCAATATATTATGCAGAACTTTCCACTTTTACTATTGTGAAAATTTGTTATTTTTCAGACAGCGAAAGTAAATTGTACATATAAAACTTCCATTGAAAACATGAGCTTATCCAAAGAAATTCTCGAATCACAACTCGTTAAATATTTTTCGTTGATGAAAATGAACGGATGCTATGTATTTCAAAAATCAAAACAGAGAAAACTTGTCGACTTGAATTTTGATTGCATAGAATATTAAAACATTAAATATGTAGATGGTTTGAGAAGAAACTGCACATAGTTAAATCTATATATATGTGATAAAGTGACACATTGGAGCTAAAAACAGCAGATGATGAAATCTATTTCAGTTTAGGTTTCCATATATTGACGCATAGGCAGTGGCCGGATGGTTATATTATTAAGAAAATAAGTGAACTTCATGATGAATCAGTCGAATTCTGTATTTCCCAAGCTTTGTTACATAATCGGAAACAACTTGACAAGAGAAATGCTCATCATACTCGTTAGTAAAAGGATTTTTTAATCACACCTATGTGGCAGTCGGAGCTTCAAATATTTTTTACAGGATATTACAGAAGAGAAAGATTCCATTCAGGTACCATAAATTTTATCGTATAAATATTACTGGGTTGGAAGCATGATAGTTGCAATGGTTACCGGACGTTTTGAAAAAAAGCTTCGAATAGAACTATTTAAATCCCGAAAACACCTCCTCTCTCTTCTGTCCGTCGTTTCGTCTCTCATCTTTTTTCACGCTGATCTGCCTGTTACTCTAGCGCAAAGTGACAATCAAGTCACCTGACTTCCGTTCTGGAATCATAACCGCTTTAAGAGGGACTTATCAAAACTTCCATGGAAGTATCTTGAGGTAACTTAACTTCCGTAGCGCGACAAATTCCTTCTAGAACACTCCATTTCCTCGAAATCAGATACACAATGTGTAAATAAAAAATAAGCTGTGAGTTTGAGAGTGCTGGCTACAAATAGATTTTAGATTGTCAGACGATAATTTTAACAGAAAGGAAAAATGACTCATTGATTCGGAATAATGCTAGAATATTAATGCATTGAAATATTATAATATACACTTTGATGTTTTAATAAAAGAATGATTTTATAGAAAAAGGTTTTTTAGAACAAGATAATTTACGAATTATGATACTATAGCAATTAAAAAAATAATTTATAGGGATTTGATATACACGGGGAATAATAGTGAATTCTAATAGGGTTTAATAAAAAAAAGGGGTTTTATTTAAGGAATACAAGTAGTTAGAGCCATTTTTTTAGATTTAAGCAATTTGGAATAAATATTAATAGGTGAATTAAAAATTTTTACCTTTACATATGGCGATTGACAGATTAGTTCAAGAATAGGTTTTTACATTAATAAGCAGGAATACCATATGGAATATTATTAAAAGGAAATTTTATATAGAATAATGCTAACCTCGGAGAATAATATTTTAAATGTTGTAATATATATACATATATGTAGATAGGTAGATAGATAGATTAGTTGTTTTTTCATAGATAAACCTCATAAGAACCTTTTGTAGTTTTAGAGGTCAAAACGTATTGTAAATATACCAGTATGTTACATATAATGTCTTAGAGCAACATTTTTTCATGGTTGTTTGACCTATTCTTTTAACCCCTTAATTCTCGCTTCCGTCATATTCACGGGCTGTGTCTTTTTTTCAGATTATCCAGATTTGTTTGATTCCCACCAGTTTTATAAAATAGTGCAATTTACTTTATTATGGTATAATTTTACCTGTCATTAAACAATGTGAGCATTTCTTTTTCAAAAAAGTGGTGCCAATAAGCAATTTGAAATTTTAAACCGTAATATAATGCGACCGTTAAGGGGTTAAAGAGAACGTCTAGGCTTTCACAGGGATGTCAGGGCTAACAATATTCAGTCTAAAAAGTAAGCGATAATGCCACTCGTAGTAAAGAAATTTTTTTTTTTTCTAGTATTACCCACAATCTCTAAATAGATTGCTAGTAAATATCAAGATTTCAATCTACTACGTCCTCAGATTAAGACAATTCTCAAAGTTGTAAAAATGTCTTAAAACTTCCCTAATTTATTAATTTTTAACTAATGCTAAATTTTACTTGGGTTGCTGAGAAAGTTTTTTAGTATTAAGTGACGTTATTTGAAATATTTTCGATAATGTTAGTTCTTTGGTCATTGCTGTTTTTATTTCAAAAATTTTCATATAATTATCGGATTTTTTGAGTACTTGTATATCTTGTCATTTGAAAAATGTAATTGTTATACATAAATTTATAAAACAAGGAGTATTTAATTTTTACGGCTTTTGAGCATAATTGAAAAATCAATATATTTTAATTTTACTGGTATGGATATACATTATACGAGTATCTTTAATGTGACAAAGTCTATTAAATGATAGTAAGTTTAATATAATTATCTGGAGTACACCTAAAGTTTTATTCTTGAAAAAAGGCTCTTCAATTCGTTTTTTGAACGTCACATATGGGTATAAACCATTTACTTTCCTCTTTAGGAAACAATATACATATTTGTTGCTGATGAATCCTCAAAACTGTGAAATAAGAGCAGCATATTTTAGTAATGAAAATCCAAACAAGAGCGACAGGTTTCAACGACCTTAATTATATTTATAATACTCTTAATAATAAAAATGAATAAAATATGAAACTTATAAATAAATTCTCTTAAATATCTAAATTTGCTTTTTGTTTTTCATAATTAAAACATTGAAGTTACTTTTATAGACAACGATGTTGATGAAATCTTAAACTGCATCTAGCAACATATATTATTACTCATAGACGTGTCTGAATAGTTTAAAAATATCCTTCAAATTTAATTAACTGTCTGTGCAAAGAAATATTGACGATTATGACATGATTAATATTGCTGCACGCACATAGAAAGCGCGTCAAACCAGATGATAGCATGTTCTATTTCATGGCATTACTTAAATAAATAAATAAATAAATAAATAATATATATATATATATAAATAATCATTAATTAAACATTACCAACCATCATCAAAAACCAGATTATTGTGAATGATTGACAATAAAAATGGATGCCACAAACCTATAATATAGAACTGTATGCATAAAAAAAGTACCTTGTACTTAATTACAAGAATTAATAAGGAAGAATAAAGAATGAAGAATATGGATTCCGAAAAAAATTAAAAACTTATATATTTAATTACGTTTTCAAGAGTACAGAATTCAATCATATAAGCAAATCGGTCGTTTTCTGTGAGAAAAAAACTTAAAGCTGAAAAAAAAATTCTCCTTTAAAAAAAAATTTCTCCTGAAAATTTTTTTTTTCTCCTTTTCACAAAACATATTCTAGTTTTAAGACTTACATCACACACTTTTATTTTACTTAAAATACTGTCATTCGCATCCGCTGAAGAATTACACATTTGCAATCCAGTCTTAAACAATATCTACAGAAAAGTATGCGTATGACGTAACTATCGAAGAATAATACACAATTCCAGGAAAGAAAGATGTCGTCATTCAAGAAACTCGACAAAAAATTATTCATATGCCTTCATTCGTTTGAAATATTTATATACACTGCTGGCCATTAAAATTGCAACACCATGAAAGATTGAAAATACAAAAAAGATATTTATTATACGTAAACAGTATGGCATGAAAAGAAAATGATTAAATTTGTAAACAGTTTGGGGGTTTGCAAGGGTGCGAAATTGGTAGAAACAGCTGCTCCCCCTGGCAGCTAAAACGGCACTTATCCGGTTAGGCATGGAGCTGAACTGGGCTTGGAGGACAGAAACTGGCTACTCATTCTATGCTGCTCCATGTCTATGCCACACTCATCAACCGTATTAGCTGGAGGATGGTGGCGGACTAGTTTCTAAGCAATTCATAACAAGATGTTTTCAATGGGTGGCAGATCTGGAGACCGTGCAGGCCAGGGCAGCAATCGAATACCCTGTGTATCGAGCAAGGTCAGAACACGACGTGCAACCTGTGGTCTTGCGTTATCTTGCTGGAAGATGGCATTTCGCAGGCCCCGATGACAGGGCACAACCACTGGCCGTAAGTTGTCAAAAATGTACAAATCTGCGTTCAAATTACCGTCGATCCGAACTAGAGATGTGCATGCCGTATACCCAAGGGCTGCCCAAACCATCACGTCAGGTGCAGGACCCCTATGCCGATATCGAATGCAAGCAGGCGATAGGCGTTTTCCTCGGAGCCTCCAGACAAGTATACGGCCATCAGAATACAGCACGTACAACCCGGACTCGTCTGAAAAGACGACGCTGGGCAAGTCATGCATCCAGCTTTGTCGTTCGGCGCATTAGAGTCGCCGACTCTCTCTATGCTGCATTGTCAAGTGAAGCTGCAGTACTGGTCGCCGTTCTGACAGTCCATACTGCTACAAACGTTGTCGCACCGTACGAGCGGATACTGGGCGCGCTTTAAACATGCCCATTTCCTGACTAATGGTTCGTGATGTGGTTGTACGGTTTTGCAGGGCCAACCTCACAATATGTTTGTCCTCTACGGCGTTAGTCATGGGAGGGCGTCGAGATCCTGCATGCTGTTCAGTATGACCTTCAGCAATCCATTGATTCCATAGTTGCATGACAGTGGCTGGATTTCGACGAATGCAACGGGCGATAATCATGGAGAGATAATCCACACTCTCGATAGGCAACGATACTGCCTCTATCGAATACCGACACTTGGTGGTAAGCATTTCTTCTTATTATTCGAGGCATAATACGATATTCTGAGCAAAGACCGACCTTACAAAGCGCGTTCCAATTGAGAAATCCACGACGCAACTTTTCTTTTATGCAGTGCTTCAGATGTCGTTTCTCCCGCCTGCCTCGTCTAAATGCGCTGAAATACTAATCATTTGAATATTCCAACATCTTCTTCCTTTCATGTGATTTTGACGTTCGTCAGATCATTCCTTCCTGGTGTTGCAATTTTAATGGCCAGCAGTGTAGATACTTAAAATTAATATATAGTTTATAAAAGCTCCATGTTTTATCAGAAATCATTAATATAATTTTTTCAAAATAGCACGTATTTTAATTTTTTTTCTGTTATAATGGGAAAATGGCAACAAAAGGATATAATAGTCTACCATTTTCCAACTATTTTTCCTTTACTTTCTGCAGAAAGGGTTGCCAAAATTAAAAAAAAAAAATCATTAAAACCTACGAAAAAATTAATATGTCAAAAATAAATGGAGGTGCTATTTTCAAACAAATTGCATTTAAAAGTCCTTTTGTCTTTGTATAAAAATTGAAAATCTGCGATTTTTAGAAGTTTAAAGTTGCAGTAGAAATCATCACGTACAATGGAACATTTGGTTTGATTGAGGGTTGGCTTCTATAACGTAAGGGTATATTTTTAGAGACGACATTTTAATTGCTGGCCGAAAGAAATAGGATATCGGTGGCTAATATACAACGAGTAGTACAATTTTTATAATTACATAATATTTCATCATTTGATTGAAGTTTTCAAAATATGTAGAACTACATGTGTAATTTTTAGTTTACTATAATTTTAAGACTTGTGATTTTGTAGATTAAAATTGGTGGTAATATTTTATTTTTTGCGATAATGTTAATATGGAAAATTTTAGAAAAATGGCATTGTTGCATAAATTTAAAAATTACGAAAGCAAAGAAAAACGCATACTGAGGAATCTGACTTGACTTAATGATTTATTTTTTTACCATCTTATTAAAATTTTCAAAATGTGAAAAAAAAATGTGTAGCTGATTTAATTTATATTTTATAACTTCTCCTTTTACAGTTTGATCATTACAGTTAAAATATTATACTAAATGTTAAAATGTAAAATGAAAAAATATTAACATAATACTATTTAGTGACGACATCTATTTTCAAAATATCATTTTATGGTCTATCAAATTATATTTAAATTAAGCGTCACCGAAAAGTAAAATTTGATGTTTATTTTGTAAAATTCAATTAAGAATTTTTATATTACAAAACTATATTTCTTAATAATGATTTCCCTGTGGATTTTTTTTCGAACATATATTTTATGATTTGGCTTTCTATTAGTTTTATTAATTGGAATCTTTTGTTTCATCTTTTTTTTTACAATTACTGCGTACTTCGATGGCAGTTAGGCGTCCACCACTAGGAACGTTTTCAAATTATATTTAAGACCGTTTCAGATATATTTAAGCTAGGGCTAGTTACTGAGTGTACTGCAGACTTCAGTCGGGTGAAAAATTACTACAGTACATAGAGTTGCAAATCATTTGCTTAGTTACAATTACAGGGTGTTTTGAACCCTAACTGAACTCGGATTGAGATTATTAATATTTTTAACAAAAATAAAAATTGTGCAATGAAAATATAACGATATCTACCTTGTTTGGTATGAAATGTGATAACATGGCGGAAAGTTCTGGAAAAACAGGGTGCTCGCGCAATCGATGATACTGTATGGATTGGTAATCGCTGTCCAAAATGTGAAGCGTCAAATGTATACTGCTGGCACGTACAATGGAACTTTCAACCGCTTTCATTGATGTTATCACATGCAGAACCAAAGTGAGCGTGTCTATTAAAAGTTTCATTATAATATACTTTAGTTTCTTATAAGTTATTACCGACAACCAAAGTTGAGTTAGGATGGAACATCCTTTATTTTTTATTAAATAGGTGGTTTGCGACATAATGTGTAATTGCAACTGTTCTTCTGTTATTACCCCTCTGAATTTTTCTATTGAATTTGGCAACACCCTTTATAATTCGTAATAGTTATTTTTGTTTTTTAAGTTTCTTGAAGAACAAAGAGCACAGAGCACTGTTTCGATGTCAGTTTTTTTTCCTTAGCAATGTCCTGCAGATCAGCTAGTGTAAAATATAATTGATGGATTAATATCATAAATCGAAGCATTTTTAAATATAGATTTTATAGAGACATTTATAGAACAGTTTCAATTGATTTCGAGATTTCTCCTTACTTGTTCGGAGGTTTTATTTTTATGCCCAAAAGAGTAATTAAAAATGGATTTTGCCTAAATTTATTTTTGAACAGTACATTTCTAAAGTTTTATTTTTAATCAGCATTAATTATTTCAATATAAATTCATATCATGCTTTTTAAGTGAAAAATAAAAATGAAAAGTTAATTGATATTAATTTAATCAAACATATATATCATCGTATGAAAAAAATGAATAAAAATTCATTTCAATTAGTGATATTTGATTAAATTATTAACCTAAAAAAATGTTTTGTAGATAATTTCTTGAATAAAAAATAACTGAGCTTAAAAGAATTACTTAAAGCTGAAATAAATACTTCTCTTAAGAAGAAAAAAAAAATGAATTACTATTTTTTCCTGCAATTTTAATGGAATTTTTAATCCCTTTTGAAATGCATTTGAAGTGTATTAAAAAAATTCCTAAAAAGTAATTTTCTGCACCACAGAGCTTATTTATATGACACATCAATTTCGTTATAAGATATTAATATGAAATCCTTAAAGGAATTGCTTTATTAAAGTATTAAGCTTCTTATAGTTTTTAGAAAATCTGAATAGGATTTATTAAATACTAGCTGTTACCCATGGCATCGTTCACGAAATATTAAAAGAAAGAAAAATGCCTTAATTATGTAAAACATTCCACTGTCGATAATTTAGAGCATATGCAATTACCCAATTTTTTTCATATTTTAAAGAGGACAATTTTGTATTTCTTATTTATACTGCCCTTTGACATTACTCCGTCATAAACAATTGAATTTTTTTCCCCAAAAATATAAACAATCGCGAAAATGAAACTGCAAACAATGAAAAAGGGAGGGCCAAGTAAAATGCTGAAAATCGACGAATCTTTGTTCGTAAAGCGAGTAAACAGTCTTCATCTAACTTAATATAACAATCTTAATATAATCTTATTAAACAATCTTAAGTAAAAGGCTTGAAGAATTATGCTACAATAGTGTATTTTAAGTGGTATTTGGTATGAAATTTGCATATGTATGATAAGACATAGTTTGATAAAACTTAAAAAATCAATTTTTTTAAAAGCTATTTTTTAAAATGACGACATACAATTACTCTTAACTTAAAAGTTACGTGGATTTAAAATCCTTTTGCCAAACCACGGTTTACGTATGTCAAATTATTAATCTTACCAAAATTCTTCCTATTTTGGGATTGTCCAAGAAATAAACTATTTGTTTAGTAAAATATAATAAATATATAAACGATTATTAAAATATCTGGCATATTTGGAAAGGTTTGTCGTTCAGTTTCTTATGTTAGATTGTAAAACAGTTTTTTTTTTTTTGTTGTTGTTATTTATATCGGATGCAATGTTTATGTGTATGTTTAAATTTATGTTATGTGTATAATGTTTATGTGTATTATGTTAAAATATGTTTATGTGTATGTTTAAAATAAAACTTCGTTTTAGCTATGGACAATTGAAAAAAAAAAAATGGGCGAATATATATATATATACACTATGACGCAAAAGTTTAGACAATGAGGTCATTCAGCTTTAAAATGTAGAATTATAACGTCAGAATTACAAAAACCTGTAAATATATTCAAAAACTGATTTAAAATGCTATGTACAAAAGACAGTCGTTTTATTTGCTATAATACTAATTTTTTTCATAAAAATTCAAATGTGCTTGTCGCAAAAGTTTAGACACTATTCTAAATTTCTTTGAATATTCGCTGGCATATGCAAATTTAGAATCGATGATGTCACAAATTTGGAGTACTTAAGTTCTGCAAACGATTACGCTTCATAGTCGACATGCCGAGAGCTAAAGAAATTCAAGTGAATGAGGTTTCAAGGATTTGGCAGTTGAAAGGTAAAGGGAAGAGCGTTTCTGAAATTTCTGCTATTATTAATAGGTCAAAAAAATCTATTTATCGAGTTTTATCGAGTGGTTCCGAATATAAAGCAAAATGTCGGTCTGGGAGGCCACGTGTGACAAATGTACGAGAGGATCGCCTGATACAAAGACTAGCGAGTACTCAACAAATGAGCGTACGTGGAGTTCAAAGCTCATCGGGACTCTCTGTATCAAAGGATACGATTCGTAGACGAATTTTGGAAAAAGGAACAATCGTTTATAGCAAAATGCAGAAGAAACCAGCTCTGAAACCACATCATAAGTTACAAAGACTTATGTGGGCTCGAAAGCATATGTCATATGGAGAGAAATGGCAGTCAGTCATATTTAGCGATGAAAAAAAGTGGAATCTGGATGGTCCAGATGGTTGTTTATCGTATTGGCATGACTTGCGGAAGGAACCTCGACGTTTTTTAGTCGCAGACAAGGAGGGGGCTCGGTGATGGTTTGGGCAGCCTTTTGCTATAATGGACAAGTACCTCTTACCTTCACCAGTGGTCGTCAAACTTCACAGCATTATACACAGACATTAGAAGAAAACCTACTGCCATTTGCTGAGCTTCTAGGGGGTCCTCAGTGGGAATTTCAGCAAGACAATGCTTCAATTCACACTGCAAAACATTCAAAATCTTGGTTTAATTCCCATAATATAAGAGTTCTCGACTGGCCAGCATGTAGCCCAGATCGTAACCCTATAGAAAACCTTTGGAGCATCATGTGTCGCAAAGTTTATAGCAACGCTAGACAATACTCTTCTGAAAAGGAACTTAAGACATCTATTGAGAATGCATGGTACGATATCGATCCACAAACTATGCAAGATTTAGTTTCTTCCATGCAATCTGGTGTATATGACGTAATACATAAGCATGGATGCGCAACCAGGTTTTAAAAATTGTTTATTTCGATTTTATTTAATTTGTGTCTAAACTTTTGAGACAGCAGTTTATTTTTGTTACCATTTAATTTATTGCAATATGCACAATTCCACTTTTCTTTGTTATAAATATTGTTTATATGTACAGCACATTAATTTCAAGCAGTGATTTGAAAATTGAATAAATATTTTTCAAAGTATGTAAGAATTTCTTCATTGTCTAAACTTTTGCGTCATAGTGTATATATATTTTCCTATAAAAGGCTTCATCATAAACAGTTTAATTAAATATTTAATTCTACGGAACTTTTTTTTAATCAGGATACCTCTGTATTTCTTTTTTAACAAGAAATAGGGAGATATCATGATATAAATTGACAAGTTTGTGTTGAATTCTACATATATTGTATACTAATAAAATGTGTGATATATATTAATAATATGAAAAATAATATATAATATTATTTAACTATAGTTTTTTTAAACGTAATTAATTTAGGATCAATAAAGTTTATATTTATTTTAAAATCTAAAATTTATAAATATGTTAGATACATTTTATTTAGTATTTACTATTAGATATATTGATTAAATTCTCGCCAAAACACTTTGGATTGACTAGAATATTTTGATTTGTAATTTATTTTAATAGCTGCTAAATGTTAGACGATAGTTATCGTATTTATAAAAAAAATCAAAAATTGTTCTTCAAAGTTAGAGCCTTCGGGGCCGCTCCGTCGGGCAGTGAGCTGATGTCCGTCACGTTCAAGATCAGAGGGAGTAGTGGTCAAATATTCATTACAATCACTCACTCATTGGCGAGATGAATAGGCGATGAATATTGGGGATGAATATAGGCGATGAATATAGGATGTATTGGCGATGAATATTGGTGGCGTGGACAAAGGAATCAGAAGCATCCCGAAGTATTACATAGAACTCAAACTTACGCTATGGCGGGCTATATGGTTACACGTATCTTAACATTCCTGCGGTAAGGGAAAGTGGCTAAAGAAAAAGCTAACGCGTGATATTACATGCTCGTTATAGATTTAACGACAGCTGAATTAGTCAGCAAGGGACATATGGCTTTTATCCGACAAACATAAGGGTGAGAATTGAATACTAATGCAAGCCCAGAGGCTGGGAAAATATGCATTAGATATCGTCGGCTGCAAAGCGAAAAGACATTCATTTGTATTTTATTCTTTTACTTTATTTCAATGGAAAATAGCTGCGGTTAAGATCTTTTTCTATCGTGTGAATTTGAAAGACAGAAAAAGGAACCGAGATAAATGATGTCTGCATTTGAAAAGAACTTTAAAAAGTAAAAGCGAAACTTACAGTAGTGAGAGGGGGGGGGGGAAGAGAATGAATAAAGACATATGAAATTAACTCTAAAATGTCAAATTTAAACTAAATATTTTATTTGAAGGGGGAGGGGAAGAATAATGACAATTTATAATAAACCAGTAAGGTTAAAAGTTGATTTTTTGAGGGAAAAGGAGGAATAATGAATATATAACGGTAAAGCCGTTATAGCATTGTTCCTTAAAAAGACAAATTAGATAGTGCCGGGAAAAGAATGATTCAAATATATCTGTTAAGATGAAAAATGTACAAAGCATATTAGTTTGCTGCCTTATAATTTTGTCAAAGAAGGTTTTGCCATATATCTATTTGTGATGCATTTATTTCATGAGTTTAATTGAAACTATAAATACACATATTATTATAACTAAATTATATATTTATAACTAATTATTTACAACTAATTTATAACTAACTTTAACTTTATATAACTTTACAACTAATTTATAACTAATAATTAACTATTATAACTAAAAAACCGATTTTATTAATTTAAAATCAACACTCCCTCATGGAATGAAGTAATATATCATAGCCTTACGGCATTTTTCTAACTTTTACCGAACTACAGATGCGACATATTGTTGGAAAGGCATGTTATCCCTTATTCATGGCATGCACCTCCCAAAATTCCCCCGGGAAGTGGTCACAGGCATTTCCAACAGTATGTTACATGTGGGGGTCAGCAAAAGTTAGAAAAATGACCCGGTTTTGGTCTACTATCGCGCATACTGGAATACATCCTCCGCCCTCTCTTTGAATTACCTTTTGCAGTAATGTGTTACTATGCACGGTGACTATATAGAAAATGACTAATACAATGTAGCAATTTCATAAATTTCACTCAAATATTTCTATGGGAGGGCAAAAACTTATCCATGCACCCTCGTAAAATATATAATTGAATGGAAAAGACGGAGTCGTTCACGTGTTTTTCACCAATGAACTAAACTAAGCGAACAAAATCTAACCGCCTATTTCCATGATGAGTTCGCGTCAGATTTGTCGGGGCCTTTCGTTATCTGAAGAAGTAGCCTTATATGGAATTAACAATTAAAATCAATAGTAAAGGACTTTGGCAATAGATCTGTGCAGTTAAATTAAAGATAATCCGTTTATAATATCGTACACTAAAATTCAGGATGTTAATACAAAGAAATTCTCTAAATATTAAAAGTAGCTAAAAATAAAATATCTACATGGTATATATTCCCGAATCTAATAGAAATTCATCATTCCCTGCTACGAAACTATTGTACTAGTAACTGGGAAATAGAAATATACAATCACTAGAAAATACCACCATATCACTCACTGAAGGTATCACCGTGAATTTCAAGATACATTTATTTGAAGTATTAGACGCAACGCTTTACATTTAGGCAAATTCTCGGTTGGAGAGTATTATTGCAAACTTATTCAAAATGGAAAGCCACTGCTCGTAATTGATCGTCACGTACACAGCTCGATTTAAATTTGGGTTTTCTCACAAGGGACACGATCCAACAGTATATAACGCAATTAACTTCTACCACCGGGGATTTATACTAGTTTATTGACTGCAGATATCAAATTATCGAAATGCTGAAAAAAAATATATGAAACTCGATTCCCTGGATATGCAATCGCACTTATCGGAAGTACTAAAAATGAGATAATAGGCGGAAAGATGTTACAATCTGGACAACATATTCATACACAAAACACAACAACCTAAATGACTCTAGATCACCTTCAGTTAGACATTTACGTTACACGGTAAAACGATCTTTCAGTTCTTAGTTTTTGAAAAACTTTCAACAATATATCTATCCAATTATATAAACAAACATTTTGTAAAACAAAACGTTCATATTTAAGAAAAAACACAGAGAAACATATTTTTTTTCCTACTGGTATAGGAATAGTTAAACTTTCATTGACAATACCAGCAAAATCGGAAGACACAATTTTTTAACGGCATTTTATGCAAATTATGTCAATATACAGATAGTTCAAAATATATTAACCAATTATTTTTTTGATAACTAAATAGAATGATGTGCATTTGTTTGTTATGTTTATAGATTTTTCTATTCATCCAATTACTTTATATAAACTAATGAGAAATACGTATACAAATCATTATGTAATGAATTTATTTTTCATATCAAATGAAAAATAATTTCTCTTAGACTGTTATATTTGATGGATTACAATTAAATTGCATCCTTCAAATGCATCCTTCGAAATCAATTTCAAATTTTTGACAATGATATGAATTTTGTAGTATAAATGTTGATAAATGTAGATTTTATGTTTTTAACATAATTTTTATTTTAGAAATCAATTTAAAGGTTCTTGCTGTATGTACAATTTAGCAATTTTATATGTTTTTATGAATACATTCTTGTTTATAATATTTCATGGTGCAATTGTCCAACATGTGTACATGGAACATTTTCATTGTCTCAACTTAAAGAATACCTGCGATACAATTATTCCTACTAAAATAGAAATATATCTAAAGCGGGATTTTATATAGTCTCCTTGCGGTTCCATTTACGCAGGTTTTACTGCATTAATTTTTTGTTTGTCATGATATGTTAAACTTTTACCGAAACAAATTTTTTTCAGAATAAACCATTTTCTTTACGTGATGTGTAGCTAGCAGATAAACATACATGTTAAAACTGCGAATATGAATTAATATGTATATGAGTAATATGAATTAAGTGTTAATTTTTTTCATATCTGTTTCTTGATTATTAGCAGTAAAATTATTAAAACATTAAACTAATTTTGACATATATTACAAAAGACCTTAATGTTAATTTGCCGCTGATAGAGAGTTTAGGCAAAAAATAATTGAGTCGCTTAAAATATTTTCCATGATAAATTTTAGTTTTTTTTCTTTCCTCAGGCTTTTGAGTATAATTATGATATTCAATTTATACAGCTAATTAGAAATATTGTTAAAATCTTATTTTAACTAATTATTGTTAAAAATTTATCTTATTTATGACACATAAATAGCCTTAAATGTTAACATATTATGAAATTATTTTATACTTTGTACACTCTAATAAATTAAAAAGATAATTATAACAGGTGCTGTAGTATGCTAAATATATGTAATAATTAAAAAAATCGCCCTTTTATCTTAATTAAACTATTCCAAATTATTATAATATCTACCTTTTTTACTTAGCTTTAATACTATCTTAAATATATTTTTTTATTTTTTCCAATCATCAAATGCGTATTCTTTTATTATTCTAAAAGCCTTAAATCTATTTGCCTAATCTCATTTTAGTCTGAATTTTTCATTTTAGTCTGAAACTAAATTCTTTTGTTTTCGAATGTTTTTAATATCATTTGTTCTCGGATGTTCTATTTACCATAATTTCTTGCTAAGCTCGACAACAGTTGTTTACGTTATAAAACTGACGCCGAGACTACAGAGTTCATCATCGAAATCACGCGTACTTCCCTCTTCCCCTGGAGCTAAGTCCTATCGTAGCCTGTTGCTCGTCGCGTCTTCCCGGCTATTTTTAAGGGGTTGGTTCTTTCACTTTGAATGTGTTCCTACGCGTGACTTTTTCGCAAGTATTTAACCAGTTCCATTGGCTGGGAGACAGAGAATATTACGATTATTGATTTGCTTAAATAACCCATGTCACCTGGAGCGCTTTGTTTACTGTGACTTCGTCAAGCTATTCTAATATTTAACATCTAGTGGTTTACATTTTACGAGGTAGAGACGACCCGAATATGGGTAGCATCTAGTGGAGTTAGTATTTTTTTTAATCATCTAATAAATATTTGATGAATCTGAAGGCTTCAGTTATTATTTTCCGGGAAACTACCAATGGACGGCGGCCTCATCTTCCACTCTTAACCACTATTTTACGACTGCAAAACTTTGATTTCTCGGTTGAGTTGGATAACGAGTGTATGGCTGCTGCTTAAGACCGATATGTTTATATCATACTAGTGAAAACGTATCATATATATATATTTTTTTAAGTTCTATTGAATACATGTCTGGTTTCTTTTTGTATATATTCCAAAGAGAATTTTGTTAAATACAACTTTATAAAATAATTGAGTTTCTACGTCAAGCGGAGATGTCACAAGATTTTCCTAAAGAAAAAATCAAAATTTAAATAAAAATAAAATTATAGGATCAATTCTCTGAGTTATAATTGATTATCAGGCAAAAATGGGTGTCTCATTATGATAAAAACATGCTAAAAAGTGTGTTTTACTTGTTCCTTACCACCTTCTCTCAATTTAAATTACGTTTTACTTGGTTCGGATTTTATGAAAAGGTTGTCTAAACATTTAATTCAGTTATTAACTGCTACATTAATAACTGCCATAACCTTCCGATCTCTTTAGCGCCACTACGTCCAAATAAAAATATTCGCATTATTTAATGATGAAAATTAACATTTAAATAAGACCAAGTTTACTATTTAGAGATAATGATGCTCCAAAATCGAAAATTTTCAGAGCTATGCCTATTCTAATACTAATTTTAATTTTAAAAATGAGTGTGTCCTCGTGTATTTTTATGTGTACGACGTACGAAGTTGTTCATCAGAACTAACTTTTAATTATTCTCGAATGAAAGAGGAATATTGCTCCTTAGTGGACTATATGTGTAACATTTTCAAAGCTATTGATTCTCATCACTCATAGTTAGAAACAAACATAGAAAATTTTATTAAAACAACTTTATTTTTTAGAAGAAAGTAAGAAGTTCGTATGAAACTTTGTATTATTTTTAAAATTATCATATTCAATAGTAAAATACTTTTCTTAAGCTTTTTGTGGAAAAAAATAGACAAATACGCTACCTTTTGAGTAAAATCTTCAAAAGAAATCCAAGTATGCAGTGCATCCATTTTTATCGCTATCCAAAATCTAATTCTAACCACGAATACACTCTAATACTTCACAGATATCCGTAAACAGACATTGGAGTTTTTGTGGAAGTATTTTCTCCATTTCATGATTTCTTTCTTAGGAATCCTTCATATAAAGCGTGCCTGTTCTTATCGTTGTACAATCGCTTTTGTATAAATAGTTAGTGTAAGATGTATGGTTCCAATTCCAAAAATGTTCAAAATGTTGTTCTATATCACAAGCCACTAATATAAAAACAATATATAGATACATTTAAGTTACGAAATTTATAATTTTATACGGTTCCTAAAAGTTCTAAATAAATTTTAGAAAAACAATTTTCGCGATCTACAAAGCAAAACAATTAAAAATTCATTTTGCAAAACCAATGCTTATGGTACTTTAAATTCCATGAATTTCCAATGTTTTCTCCTATAAAAGGCACTTTCTGGATAGAAAAGAAAATGAAGACTCCATAACAGGTATCGTATAACATTTTTTGTTTCGTATCTTTCACAAAGCTGACAATTTTGACATAAGGGGCATGTTATATGATGAACAACAATAATTTGGACCATTTTTTAAATCAGAACCATACTTCTAAGACTAAGGTACCTGTACCCAATATGGACACCCTAAGGAAAATTGATTTTTTTTCACCCCCATGTACACGTCATAGGACTCCAAAAATATATGACCACTATCCCTGGACTGTTAACTATCATCATTAAAATTACCGACCTTGTAATTATTCTGGTTTAATTTTAATGATCAAAACAAAAAATGTTTACAAGTGTCCATATAATGAACCATCTGTCCCTATTATGGACATGGATGTCCATATTAGGGTCACGTGGCTCCTTATTGTCCTACTACACAGGATGTATGGTAGAGCCACTCTTCCAACGGATTTTATAGGAGAGGGGATAAAATAAATATATCTTAAAGCATTGCGGGGGAGAGGTGCGCAGTAAATATCTTCAGAACATGCACTTTAGAAGGGAGTGGGGTCATCTTCGGTTGTGGCTCTTCGAAGAGCCATGAAAAGCACCCCAGTTACTACAAAATATTATGAAATAATATAGTTGGTTTTGTTTAGCTTTATTGCACCTGGCTGCAGAATTTACATCTGTTATTACTCAGTTCTCAAAGGATGGACAAATAAAAACTTCTTCATCATGGGCGGTAAGTCCCACACAGTCCTCATGGACATATCTGCCGCATGTGATGCATAGCCGCATGTCAGCAACAGCATTAATACTGCATAAGAAGCAGTACCAACTCTCCTTTGTTGAGGAAGTCATACCGCTGGTACCTGCGATTTCGCCAACAGATACCCTACTGAGAGGAGGCTTCTTTTGATTTTTCTGCAAGGGCTTTTTAAAGGATTTTTTTATTGGAGGAGGTTTCTTGGAGGATACATCAAGTGAATCTGACGATTCACTTGCTGTATTTCCAATGTGGGCATAAGGTGTCCATATTAGAATTCGGGCATAGTTTTACTAAATCTTGTAATAAATAAACAAAGAAAACATTTTTAAGCAATATATGCAATAGCAATCGATAATACGTTTTATCAGCTTTCTAAAACGCTCCACCTTTCAATATCTAAAGTAATTTTACCATATCTACTAAGAATTTAAATTTACCTGTAATTACGATCAGCACATCACGAAACAACAACTTTCCTTCTAAATGGCGAACAACGCGCTTTTATGCACTTTCAAGGCTTAATTATCTTTTCAACTGCTTTTATTCACGGACATGTAGCGTCATCTCTCGATCAAAATTGCTAATTTTAAAGATATTAGGGGCGTCCATATTGGGTACAAATACCTTACAAGTTTATTAATTAGCTATCTATAAAAGAGGACACTTTCTATATGAAGTGTTCGGAAATATATATATATATAACCATTATATAATCACAGTTCATCATCTATTGCCAATTATAAAAATTAAATTAATAAATTTAGCTTCATGACATAGCACTGACATTCTACCAAATAAAGATGGAACCTTTAACTTAAAATACAAAATCATGCACAATACCATTAATTCACTAGTACATTGCGGCCGATTAGTTCATATAAAACATATGAAAAACCAATAAATGTTGATACAATAACCTATTAAAGATAAAAGATACAAATAACCAGCGAAATAATGTTGAACAATTAAAAGACGTATAGTAAACAAATAATAGATCAATTGGATGGATGTAGCAGGAAGCTTATATATCATTTCACTTTATATATATATATATATATAAAGAAAAAATACTGTTTTGATAATAGAGATATTCTTTAAGGGATATTATATATAAAAAAATAAAATGTAAGGGATGGTAAAAGAAAGTTTAATTTCAGAAAAGTTATAAAATAATAATAATAAATGTAACCATTATAAAATCGTGATTACGGAAATTCTCTCACAAAAATAGATAATAATCGTAAGAGAAACGTAAAGTCATTAAGGAGATTTCATATAAACGGAAAATTCAATCACGAAGATTTCGTAAGAAAACAAAAAAGAACATTTATAAACACTCGAAGTTAGACTTCGGAGATTTTGTAAGAAAACGGCAAAGAATAATCCTGAAACGAACAGTTATACTACGGAGATTTTGTAGGTAAAAGGATAAAGCTAAAAAAAAGACTTTTCAGAAAAATGAATTTGCATAACGGATAATCTATACAAAAGAACAACAACAAAAAGATGTATAAAAACGAACAGTTATATTATTGAGATTTTGAAATAATATTTAATAATTAAATTTAAACATGCAAATTTCCATGACAGAATTTTTTTTTTCAAACACACTTGTTCCAGAATCTTTACTCGCTTTTGGCGCGCTTTATACGCTTTTTGACGATTTTTTTAGACTATAGAATAGTAATTTCTGTAGGTTAGAAATTTATCAACATTTTTATGTGAAGTTATTAATTAAAATATATATATATATATATATATATATTGATGTAATTTTGAATTTGGATACCAAACAGAAAACGTTTTTTTTTTTATTTCTGTCTTCTTTCTAAATCCATTTTAAATAGAAAGTATTTAACTATATTTGATATTCATTACTACTTGCGTGTATCTGAAATATTAATGTTAATTTATTTTAATTATATGCACAGCTATTTTCTAAAGATCACAGTACATTAGATATCTAATCCTATATTTTAAAAATTTCATTTAAAAATAACATAAATGAGAATAAAACTTATTATGAAAACAGTTTAAAAATACGTATTATGGATAAAAAACCTTCTGTAAAGAATATCTTTTGATGTATTATAAACTGCAGTGGATCTTAAATATTACCTAAACCTGGATTAGATAACAGAATTATTATAGATAAAAACATTGTGGTAAAATATTTTTTCCGACTTGCATTATGTAACTGAAAATGTTACTTTGTTACTGCGTGCAAATTTTTTATAAAATGCGGAATGGAGATTGATATCTCGTCTGTTATTTCTGTTTATACATTATAACGTAATTTCACGAAGATTTAAAGATAAATTCAGTTTCAATTTTAACTTGAAATATTTAGCTATTAACTTCGAAATACAACGTGAAGAATAACATTCACAGTGAAAAACTACCCTATGTATTATTCATTTTTCGGATTTTCTATATCATTGGCCAGAGCATTAGTATTATTGCTGTTCCAGTAACACAAAATATATTCGACATATGAGATAGGAATTTTATTAAAACATCTAAAGTATACTAGCTATATTGCTAAAAGAAATATCTATCATCTATTTGTCTCTCCTTTACAATATATTGAGCACGATATTTAGATTACGAAGAACGTTACACATTTTGACGTGTGAATATAAAATTTTCATATATAAATACATTTATTTCTTAAATATTTTGTAATCTGTTTATGCAATGGAATTCTTTGTATTTAAAAATGTAGATAATTAAATTTAATCTTTTATGTTATATGTGCGTAACAATTATTGAACAAAGTAAAAAAATACTATTATTTTTAAAAACAAACATACCGATTGATAAAGTTATCATACAAATTGAATATTTCCATTTCAGTGAAAAAATGCACAAGCCTGGAATCGAACCTATATACTTGGCTCAGATTGCCAACGCACTACCGTTTAAGTTCCTTAGGCTGACAACCTGAAAGCATATTTCGCTCAGATAACCTTATTGGTATTAAAAATAAGAGTATATCTATGTACCCATCTTTTATATGGAATTCCTTTACCTGCGGTTTATTATGTTGAGCTATCTACATGGCAGGCAAGATGTTATTACCAATATTGTTATTTGAGCGAAATATGCTCGAAGGTTGTCAGCCCGGGTAGCTTAAAGTGTAGAACATTGGCAATATAAGCCAAGGATCTGGGTTTAATTCCCGGCGTGAGCATTTTTTCGATCAGTTGGAGACATTTAATTTGGAAAGTACAAAATAGCAATATATAATGGAAATAGTTTTAGAAATAGCTATTATAGATAAAAACCTTATTATAAAGTACATTTTTCATGTATTTTATACTATAATGGATCTAAAATAATTATCTGCAAAGTGCATGAAATAACTAAAAATATTACTTTCATATTGTGTGAAAATGTTTTAAAAAATGAGGAAAGGAGGTTGATTAGTACGTTATTTCTGTTTATACACTGTAACGTAATTTCCTGAATACTTAAAGAAAAATTCTGTTTCATTTTTAACTTGAAATATATAGCTATCAGTCTTCGAAATACAGCGTGAAGCATAACAGTCACAGTGAAAAACTACTTTATGTATTATTCAACTCCCCGATTTTCTATATCATTGGCTAGAGCATTATTATTCTTGCTGTTCAAATAATACAATATGGATTGGATATATAAGATGGTGATTTTATTAAAACAACTAAAATATACTAAATATATTGAGCAAAGAAAATATATAACCCTTTATCTCTCTCTAACATGGCAATATATTACCCATGATATTTAGATTACAATGTACGATACAGATTTTGAAATTTGATTTTAAAAGTTTAATGTATAAATATATGTTACATTAATAGGTCTAATTCCGTGATTTCCTTATATTATTCTAAATTACTACTTTATATTCAGTATATCCTAATTCTTAAATAATCTCTATCGTTAATTCTGTTAAATTCCCTTTAATTTAATGTCTCACTTGTCTAAATTACTTAAATATTACGCTTCTAGTATTCTTAAATTAAATGTTCCATTTCCGCTCTTTTTTCTTTTAGAATGTTCTTTTAGCAACCATTTCATTTTCCCTTCCATTTTATTTTCTCGCACGTATTCCGGGGTTATCCTTTTTACCTTCAAATTCATCCACTCGCTCTGTCCGAACTCTTTCCATGGCGTGGTAGACTTAATTATCAATTGGTTGAGAACGCGACCTACATCATATTTGTATTCCTACACTTGACGCACTAAAGGCCGATGATCGCTATGTTTGAGCAGATTTTAGTCGTATTTCCATTTTTCATACCACACCCCGGTCACCGTCCACGTATTCGATTATCTACAACTTTGTTCATCCCTAAATTACTATGTGAAGCGATGGCTAATATTCTTGGTGGAAACTGCGCCGCCAAAAGATGTTTAAATAAAATGATGAGCTGACTTTACGTTTTGTCTCAATTATTTCTGGGGAAACTTTCACGGAAAAATGTACTCTATGACCTTAACTCGTCTACTGATACAATTTCCAAATCATCATATAACGTCAAATGTCGCCATAATGCAACATATATATGTATTTCTTTTACATTTTGTAATCTGTTTATTGAGTAAAATTTTTTGCATTAAAAATGTAGTTATTTAGATTAACTCTTTTATGATTAAATTGTATAAAAATTATAGAACAAGGCGGAAAATAGCAATGTATTATATTAGCAACAAAATTCTGCAACGTGCATTAAATAACGGAAAATATTACGTTGTTATTGTGGGCAAATCTTTTATAAAATCAAGAAAGGAGATTCATATCTCATATATTATTTCTGTTTATACACTGTAACGTAATTTCACGAAGATTTAAAGATAAATTCAGTTTCATTTTTAACTTGAAATATCTAGTTATCAATCTTCGAAATACAACGTGAAGCATAACATTTACAGTGAAAAGCTACCTTATGTATTATTCATGTTTCGGATTTACTATATCATTGACCTGAGCATTAGTATTCTTGCTGTTCAAATAACTCAAAATGTATTGGATGTATAAGATGGTGATTTTAATAAAACATCTAAAGTATACTGGCTGTATTGCAAAAAGAAATATCTAACACTATTTGTCTCTCCATAAAATGACAATTTATTAAACATCATATTTAGATTACGAAGAACATTACAGATTTCGAAATGTGATTTTCAAAGATTCATATGTAAACATACTTATTTTTATAAATTTTGTAATATGTTAATGGAATAAAATAATTTGTATTTAAAAAATGTAGATAATTAAATCTACACTTTTATGATAAATGTGATAAAAATTATTGAACAAAGGGAAATATAGCATTGCATTATATTAACAATATTTTCCTTTACCATGAAACAATATGTTGTATCATCTTGTTAGCTTCTATTATATATGTTAAAAATAAATTACAAATCCTCAATTACGAACGGCTTTTCAACCTTGGCATCTTTACACGGAGACATATGTAAATAATCAGATATAGATATTCCTATAAAATTAATTAAAAAGTAAATATTATGTTATCTAGAAAAAACCTCCGTTAGTTGCTTCCTGAAGAAATTTACCCTTTGGTTTTAAAAATTGCGATCATTTCAGTATGTTATAAGTAAAATTTACATGAAGTCCATACAATAAAAAGAGGCAAGTTTTTCTTAATTTTGTAAAATGTAATATAAAAACGAACGAGAACATACAAGGAACGTTTCAGAGTTACTCATGACTAGGAAAAGCGTTCTTTTTTTAGAAACCTCAGAAAATAATATTTTATCCATATTTAACTAGTTGGACTTGATATAATCTTGTTAGCTTGTATTATATAAATATTAAAAATAACTTACAAATCATGATGAATAATGCCTTTTCAGACCTTGGCATCCATACACGGAGACATAGGAAAATAATCATATACAGATACTCATATAAAATGAATAAACAATTGAAATATTCGGTTATCTAAAAAATTGTCCCTTAATTACTTGCTTCCTGAAGGAGTTTGCTCTTTGGTTTTAGAAATTGCCCTCATGTCATTTTATGATAAGCAAAAATTATATGAAACCCAGACTGCAAAAAAGTGAATTGGTTATAATTCTTAAAAAGCATTCTATAACAAGAAAAAATTAAATTTAATAAATCAAGAAACCCGATTTCGTAAAAAGCGAATAATTTAATTATTTCTCACAAATGTGAAACTATTTTTTATATTACTTACCTGGGTTTTTTATTTACTTGTATTGATGAATTTTAAGTTGTGTTTAATTGCTAATTCCTATCTATAAACACTGTTTTGATGAGGTCTATAGATTTCTATGAAGGTTCGAGTTGCAGTAAAGCTAGAGATCCTACTACCCAACCTCCAGGTTGTGTAATATTTAAGCGGAACTTCTGACTGAAAAATAGTCAATGAAACATCCTCTTCATTTTGAAAGACCTTTCTAATGATATGCCACTCAATATGGTGCGTAATTTTTTGTCTCTATCGCCCTTTTGTATTTTATGGCCGCCATTTTAAATTTATAAATACAAAAATAGCCTATAACTATCGGACGGTTAAGACGAATCGATAGAGACCTCATTCATTAAAATCCATCTAGCTGTTGGGATGTTTCGAGGGTATAAAGAAATCCACATACCCAGATATGCGTCAAACAAACAACCATTCAAGGCAGTCTGGTAAAAACGAATGAGGACATACAAAATCCTCTTCAGCTACTTATGATTCGGAAAAGCCTTCTTTATCTGTAGAAACATCAGAAAATAATAAATTTTCGAGATTTAGCTAGTTGGGTGTGCCAATTTGAAAATTTTCTTCTATTTCATACATGCTAATATTTCAAAAAATTGTTAATTCATTCTTAAATGTTATTACATAAATACTATACTAACTTTGATTTTTATTTTCGGTTTCTGTTTAATTGTATGGATTGGAGTAAAAAAGAGTTAATCTCGATCATAACATTTAATAAAATCATTATTTTTCTTTAAACGTCAGCTGCTCGTGAATCGTCGGGTTAGCTGGATGATAAGTGAGCATCACTGAACAAGCAGCCAATGTACAACAGCTCTACAAAAATAGAGAAACTGGTAGAAAAATCTCTATTATATCTCTCCCTTCTGGCGAAATGTCCCCAAATTCAAGCGAGACCTGCTGGCCGTAGCCAAAAACCTATATATGAAATTCAGTTAAATTCTATACATAACTTAATACACTTTCTGATGATACAAAGAGGACACACACACACACACGTACAGACAGACAGACATTTTTAAAAATATGTTTTTCGCGATATTTGATCCCTAAAATGTGTAAATCTCTCGAAAAAAAAATTCAATAACTATACTTTCTTGTATTTTCTATAGAAGGAAGTAAAAACGATTTTTTTTTAGTTTTTTTTTTTTTTTTGCTGCCGCTGATATTCAAAAACTTTCCCGAAATATTTTTAAAGCGTATTAAACAGTTTTAATAACCAGTAATATATGTTTTTCGGAAACTATTTTCATGTTTAAGAAACAAGTTTTACAGCAAACATTATAGGGTAACTCCGGGAGAGTCGCCGCGTCCGGGTTAGATGCCGCACAACTTGTATTTCGTGTAATTATCAATAGATGGCAGTTAAACGCTCAGTATACGTGCGCAATTAGATTGTTTTAATCAGTGTATATCGTGAAATCCATTTTAATTTTTACTTGTAGCTGTACAATCATTTTTATTGACGTAAGCGCATGATTTCAATATTCAAACTTTTAAACACGTTGTACTCAAATACTTTTTATACGCTAATTTCTAAATGCAAGCATGATTTCGAAGTAAAAACTAAGTGTAGTATTTGTATAGAGTACTGTGTGTATGGTTATTCCATTTCCTTTAGCGATGGTGGTAGCTGTGATTTGCGACGCCTCACAGTGTAAGATTTAGCGAATCTAGCGGGTCAAAATTCAATTTATGAAAATTATCGATATTAAAGCAATAAAATCGATCTTACTAAAGATAAAATAGTTATGTATTATGAAAATAAATAGAGTAAAACCTCCCTGTGTGACCACCTCCATTAAGCGACCACCTCCCTGAACGACCATTTTTTAATGGAACGAAATTTATTCCCATACACTCAACACTAATTTTACCACCATTCAGAGACCATCTTAGTTGGACTCCGTCCATGAGTGACCAATTTCTTTGAAGAAAATGAAACAAATTCCGTTTTTTTTCCTGGTCGCTTGAAGAAGGTTTTATTACAAAAATAAATCCGGAAAGCATATTATTCATCAAACTTCTAAACTAAGTTTAGATATTTTTAAAATTCCGGTAACTTTTATGCTTTTCAACCCATTTTGTAACTTTTTGGCCAATGAATTTAACTCTGTTGACAAATTAATAAAGGCGGTCAATAAACTTCTCTGCCCTATTCTGTCAGGAAACTGTCAAAGAAATAGATAAATTAATGAAATCGTCAATATTTGTTCCCGTCGAAAAAAAAAATTGCTTTTATTTACCGAACTTCGAAAGGACTTGGAAATAAAAGTTATAAAAGATAAAACCGTAAAATCAAAGCAAACGTCAATGCATTCATTTTTTAAAGTCTGGAGTGATTAACTTATGTAATTAACTTTTGTTTTGATATTTAAATTTTCATATTTTTTTTCCTAATGTGAAAAATAAATTTTAGTAACATTAATTGTTACCTTTTCCCAACAATTAAAATCTAGATTTAAACATCACCTCCATTAAGAGACCACCTCCCGGTGCGACCCATTTTTTTTGGAACGGAACGTGTTCGCTTTAGGGATGTTTTACTGTATATCTTTACTCATTACATTGTCAGTTTACGTCATTGTTATTCCATCATCATAATCATAATAAAAATATGTTATGTCATTTTCATACGTTCACATTTGCCTAGTGTTATTGTATTCAATGCAGATTTTTAAAAATGTAGTAATTATTTATTTTCAACAAGAAGAGTTTTCTTATATTAAAACAATAGAAATTAATTAATTACATACTGCTATAGTTACCAGTGTTATAAAGTGAATCACTGTCAATTTCCGTTGTTTTCTATTCTTTTATTATTTGCATATTCGGTGACCGTCTAAATGTTAAAACTCAGAGTGCTTCAGCCGCTTTATAGTTTTATTGAGATGTTAATGTCATGATTTGTAATGCTTAAATGCAGATATATTGCTAGCGGCCACTGCAGCATCCTTAAAATATCTTCCTTTTTCTATTTCCTACATTAATATTATCTCACCCTTGTTTTGGAGTTTTTTATAATAATCCTCTTTTAATTCTGAATTTTTCAATTATATTTTTTTTCTTCCTACGATACTTCATTTTTCTTCAGGTTTTCGAAACTGCTATTTCTTTATATCAAATCTGTAATCAATAGTAAGAGACATTCCATAAATCTTAATTGTGTATGTTGTACCGATAAGCCGTATGAAAACTTGTGAGAATTATTTGTATATTATCGAATCGTTTTTAAGTTATTCACCCCCTTGAATTTTCCGTTATAGACATTGTATTTTTATGCTGCTTTATTTGAAGATAGTATGCTGCACGTGCACATTGTGCTACTACCACTGTGTCTTCAAAAGTGTGCTTATGTCATACGTCTGAACACTGAATTCTACTACAGTTATTGCAAGAGCTGTAAAGATTTAATTTCTTGTAATTTGAAAATCTTCTGTTTTTGACTGATCAGTTCCCATGATGAACTTAAACTTTATGGATCTAGAGTAAGAAGTAGATGACGCTGTGGATTTACCGATTATAAAATTTCGATTATCTTCATTACAGCCCTTTTTTATATGACGAGTATCCGGCTTTTTGAACGATTTTTTAAAATGTCGTTACTCTTTATGGTCTTTCATATATATTTTTTAACACATCCATAGCATCTTTTTTTTTCCAGATTGTCTCAGTTTTAAACACGTGTCGCGTGGTTATTCATTTGAGTTTTGGGAATAGCGATTGCGTCTTTTGTCTTTTGATTTCGGTCCAATTAAATAAAAAAAAATTCTTTGTATATCCAACCTTTTTCTGGTAGTAATTATTTCTTCTGCAATATAAAAATATTTATTGTTAATATTTGAATCTGAATATCTCTTATTTTACTTCAAAAAACGTTCTGTAAGAGACGTTAGTTTCTACATCTTTGATTACTGCCAATTATAAATGAATGGATCAGTCGCTTAATCTAGTCTAACATAACAGATGAGCAACGTTGAAGATTATATTTTTGTAATAAATAATCTCTCAGGATGTTTTTAGAATTAACAAGGAATGATTCATGTCCAGTGACATAATTTTTTAAAGTCTCATATAATTCTCTTTTCGAATTTTACACTTCCGTACCTGATAAAAAATTACTTATATTGAAGAGTTGCAAATAGCGGCAGCTGAAATTGAATTATTCTATATCTATATGCACACATAATTGCAAGAAAAAATATTTTACGATGTACAAACGTGTACAAAAGTTTTTGCGGCTTTTTAAAAATTATCTTATGCTATTAAATTTTCAAATATTTTTTATATTGACTTAAAAAATATATTTTTAAAATATAACACTTCTAAATAACTATTGTAACTGTAAAATATAAAGTATCTACATTGTTTTAAAGATTCCATAGTATCATTAAAAAATATTTTCAAAATAAGTATGTTTTTAGCCTAAAAATATCAATGGCAATTACGATTACAGAATCGCCATTCTAAAAAGGTTAAAAGAAAATTTGGTTTTTGAGCCGATTTTTGATGGTGTTGATGTGCAGTTAGGCTATCACTTTACATTTTTTTTTCTCCAATGTGTTAGATGTTATTTGAAATATCTAAATGTGAAATTACTGCAAGCCGATTTTTGGATTTTTTTCCGCCAGATTTGCAAAATCTTACATTGTGCGCATGTACCATACAAACTGGGATACATACCGGCTGCAATTCAGGTATACATGCTACAGTTTCTTTTGTACGGGATGATAAAGTGTTATTAATTTTTCCTTTTATTTTTTCACAAACTAATCAAGTTAGGCATGTTATTAGTCATTAATAGTAATTGTAATGATTTTGCATTTTAAGGTCCTGCGTTTAAATGAAATATTATTTTTTAAACCAGATACATTTTTAACTTGCTTAAAGTTTTTATTACAAATGCCCACATTTTATAAAAGAAAAAAAGTTGTAAGCCTACGAGAACAATGGTATCCGTAAAGGTTAATGCAGAATGTTGGGCGTAGAGTGACTCTTTATAAGATAGGGTCTTCAATCTGGGATGCTTGGAACAAATATTCAACTGTTCGCAATGCTACTAGTAACTTTAAGGCCCTTGGGATCTACCCTTTCAATAACAACGCTCTTCCAGATCATTTATTTTCTGCTTTAGCGGGTAGTGAAATGCCGTCACCAGAAAACACGACGCAAAAAGAGGCAAATACATCACGTAAAGTGCTAATCAACACATCTCAAATCAATTTAAAATCTGCAAAACCTTTAACTAACAGAGTAAAACCACGATCACCTACCAACAACACACATAAAATACCTCCTAGTCCGAGACTTAGTCAAGGGACAGCAAATTCCAGAATTCAGAAAAAAAGGTAGTAAACTTAACCTCTATTGACAATTGAAAAGGGCTTAATGCAAATTTAGAAAAAAAAATTCCAAAAATGTAAGAAAATTATCAAAAAAGATACAAAATTACCAAGAAGTAATTTAATTTTGATTCAGGTAGAGGATCCCAAGACAGTTCATCAGACATTGATGAATCTTCAAACAGTATACAGTTTACTGCAAGAAAGGAGAAAAGGGGAAAATTAAAAAGTAAGCAGGCGAAGAAAAATGCAAGCCAAGATGATAATAATGAAAAGTTGGATCACTCGTGGCGCAGACGTTCTTTGCAAGGAATATTTAGAAAAGTACTTCAAAAAAGAGGAAGTGTAATTGGCTTTGTTGAATCATGTGTCAAATGGGGTTACATAAAGACTGTACTTTTTCGACACTTTTCGTGTAGCTTGCGTTCAAAAAAACATGTCTATTAACAAATAAATTATGTAAACACTATTTCACTTTTTTCTTCGCCCTCTCTAATACATTGATGTTAACGTTGTTGCTGAAAAAACAATTAAAATTAAATGTAAAATAATAAATTGGTAACTTTAATAGTGAAAGTAGGCAGGCAATTATTAATTTGACTCTACTAGTATGTTTAATTGTACTCATTTAGTTTATTTTGGTTATTACATGGTTAATTATAGTCCAGATATGATTATTTATTTTATATTTTTATTTATAATTTCTTTTTCTGTTCTTATGACAAAGCGCGGCATAACTACTGCACAAGTGCGGCGTCTCAGCCTGAATATATGGGTGACGCGCTGCTGTGTAATGTTTTAGAGAAAAATTGTTAAAAAATATTAATTATTTGTTTTGAATTTTTTGTCGCAATACACTTGTTGTATATTTAACATTAAATAGCTCTGTATGATTGTTTTCATGTCCCCCCTTGGGGCTTTATATACAAACTAGGGGGCTCGGCCCCCTACGAGCTACGCTCGCCAACCCCCGTCCAGACACCGCAAACTCTAAATGCACGCTAATGTGATCGGCTTTAAAAAGATTTGGAAAGATTGAATTATAATTTAAAAAACAGTGGCGATCTCCCTATAAACGGAATTCTATTCATTTCTCTTTGATTGGGGAAATTTTAACGCCAAATCCGCTGCGGTACTACTTAATTATCCCGTCGACTAATTTCGCCAAATTATATAAATCGCCAAACCACTCGCCAAATTATACAAATTGATATAATTTTTATTTTAAATAACGAAAGAACAAATAATAAAGTTTAATAAATAATAAATAATAAAATTTTAAAGAACAAATAAATTAGTACAACATTAATAAAAATACAAGTAAAACGTCGAAATAAAAATAACTTGATGACGTAGACACGTGTAACAACATTTCAAAATAAGCTAATAGAAAAGGAATTAAGTAAACAGAGTCTTTGTCTCCTGGTATTTTTTAACAAAGCGAAAAGAAAGTTCTTTTAAATGAGACATTTTAAATTAATCGTTTTTAATCTGACGTAATTTTGAACAAACTATTATTTCTCTTTTTAATATTCACGTGAAAATGCTTGTGTTAGAAATGAAATATTAATTGCGCTTTCCTAAGAAAAATAGTTGAAAAGTATCCTCTCAAAATATCAAATAAATGTCTAGCGCAATTTGTAAATTTAAACCGTTTTGCAATATTCTTTTGTGTTCATTTTATGTAATAACTGTAAAGTGACGTAAATATGACGTAATTTCTCCTATTTAAGACTTCTAACGCATGTTAATAAATTTATTATTTTACAATATATTTTTTCTTTTAAAATTCACGTGTAATTATAGTTTTTATGACGTAATTTTCAATGAGTTCCTGCTTTTTGTACATAATTATTTAATTCCAATTCCAATGTTTTTTTCTGTTAATAATAGTCACGTGTAAGTAAATTTTTAATTTATTACACGTATAATTTTTTTTTTTTTTGAAGCAAACATTATTGTTTCCGCTGTTTATACAGTTGGCAACAGTTTAAATTAATACAATTTTCTAAAATACGTAAAAAATATATTTCGAAATGCTGAAAATTTGAATTTAAAATAAAAATAAAACCTCAAAAAATCAGTCAAATTAAAAAACTAAGTGCAGTCTGCACATCGGGAAATTCTGACGCATAAAATGATCTAAAAATGATTAAATTCCTATGTACATTTTTGCTCCTATAAAACTTTTTTAATGGAACGACTTTGTCCAACTTTAGCATTAAATATCTCTTAAAATAATTCTTCGATTTGAAAACTGTCTGCATCAGCGTGTTTATCAAACATTTCTCTATAATACCACCGATTTTCATATTTTTGTACGCAATATGTTTCTTAATATTAACGAAGAAAGACCTCCTGTCACAAAATATTCAAAACCGGCGGCGGCGGCGGTGACAGCGGTAGTTACTTTTTTTTAGAATAGAGAGATACAAATGCGGCATAAATACCGGAATTACTCTACATTAACAAGAATAACATTAATATTATAATTAACCTCATTGTGTTTCTCGTATAAATTATGCAGCTGAAAAGATTTCATTGAGAGTTGATAACATTCTAGGACTCGATATTCCGATTGAGAAACCTGATTAATGCACTATAAAATCTACACGTAAATCTCTCCAAAAATCAGTGGCATCAAAAGATACTTTTGCTTTTATAAATATTCTTTTACCTCGTATATACATTGGATTCTGAGACTCCTAAAAACAAAAAAAAACCACTTTTCAGAATTATCGGTGATTCGAAATAGGTTATTATATATTTTGCGTCGTGGATACATTATATCTGAAGTGATTTTTTTAAATGTCTTTTTTACAGAGCAGATTTTGAATTAAGATTATGTTTAACAGGGTTCCTAGACTTTTAGCTGAAATACCAGAATTTATGTAGAAAAACTGGATTTATAATGGCGCGATATAATCGAGCGATTGCAAATGGCGAGTTTTTATCTAAGAAAATAATGGTGTTCAATCGGGGAAATGCCAGGGAAATTCCTGAAGTGTAGGAACCCTGTTTAAGTAAAATGTGCAAAAGAATGAAATAATTAAATGTCAATAAATTTACTTCTAATTATAAACATCAATGCTAGAAATGCAATTTTAAAGAAAACAAAAAAATCCCTGTTAATTTGTTTCAGACAGACAAAAAGAACAGTTCAAATGAACTCAAAATATTGAATTTCAGAAATTATGATCAGTAAGTCTTCGTCCTTTGAATTTCCTAATGTTATAATAGTCCTTTCCAGCTGATTGTTATATGGATAACGGCCTAAATACGCTGTTTATCCGATACTGTGGTAGTACTGGGGTGATAAAATTAAAAATGTTAGTGATACAATTGACAATGTCGATGATAAAATTGACGGTGTTTAAAGCTGAACTATTTCATAGTCTTACTTAAACTGAGCACATTCTACAATAAATAAATGTACTGCTGTAATTTTAAAATAGTTTTAAAATATGCGAAACAGCATTTGTAGGATAAAACGGCGAAAATTGACATGAAAACTTTGCTTGCATGCTTACAGTACAGAACAAAATTTTTAATTTTATTTTCTTAAAATATTTTATTTCAAATTTTTACATAATATTATTATTTTATGTAATTGTAAAAACAAGTTATATATATTTTTAACACTCGCATGGTTGTGCATTATCTGAGTGATAAACGATAGTATTTTTTATGTTGTATTTCTTGACCATTTGTGAGAACAATGCGCCGCCCGCACATCTTCTTAAATGGCCTCTTGCCGTAGTAGTTCCATGATGCACATATATAATAAAAAAGGAAGGTGTACCTCTCAAATGCCATGTGATATGGTTTGAAAGTATATTTGGTTATTTTAGGTTTCGCTTTTTCCTCCGTATTATATCTTATCGTATTTTGGCGTATTCTTTTCTTAACATAAATTTTACTGATGTATTCTTACTGCATTTTACTCTTATACTACGACTTGCTATAGAAAAAGGTTATTTTATTATCATTTGTAAACTTTTGATTTCCTTTTAATCTAAATGTACACATATTTTTATATTTGTAAAAACTTACTTTTGTAAAGAATCTGCTTCATCGTACGCATTCTATGTTTTTTGTGGTCGAAATTTTAAAACAAATTTTCAATCAGTACTACGACTACGTGAAATATAAATATTTTTTCATTATTTAAATCTATATAGCTACATATATAGCTGGTTTTCTTTAATTATATTACATTGTCCGATAAATTTTACTGTAAACACACGGTTTCAAATGTTCATTAATTTATATAAAAATTTCTAGTAGTTTGATTTAAAAAAAAAATAGAACATTAGTTAAATATAAATCAAATTAAGAAAATTGCTGTACCATGACCGCTGAGTACATAAATGCTAATAAACCCTGAGGATATAAAGATTGCGGCATTTCCTTTAAAAGTTAGCAGGCAGTAGGAAAATCACTTAGAATGTGTTCCGAAAAATTATCACACATATTCCTAAAATCTGAAATTGCGTATAGAACGTTTTGTAGTATAATTTACTAAGAAGACATGTAATGTTTTTTCTGATATACTACGGAATGAATGAAACGTATATGTCCTTTTTCAAAACATTTGAAGTATTTTTCTTTTCAATTTTTTTTCTAAATGTTATTTCTAAAGCTGAAATCTTACTTCTTTCTTAAATAAATTTGTTTAAAAATTCATTTAATCACTCATTCATACCTCACGCTGAAGAATTTGTCTTTACTTTGGATTATTAAATTACTTTTGTCGCTATGTATCTCACAGAGGCATAGTGATCTTACTATGAGCCTAAGAGAAGTGATCTTAAACATTATCATCATTACTTTAAATTTGTATCCACCAATGTGACAAATAAAAAATTATTTTAAATAAGATAATTAAAACGTACATACTTTCTGATGTATAGTTCAACAAAATATTAAATTAGATAGTCATGTGTCTTTTTGAATATCTGAATGATCCGTTGTCTAGAGTGTCTTTTTCGAAAGTATCCATCAACAAAGTTGCATAGCTTCGCTTTTTTGCGAAATTAAAAAGTTTTTATTTCGATTTCATCTTATTCATAGTGTAAGAAAATTGTATATAAAATATCCTAATATGGTATATCAAATAATATATCGAAAATACTTCGTTGCAGCATTCCATTCATTTAAGAGAAGGACAGAATTGAAATGAAATCAAATACCATTGGTGAAATCTGAGAAAAAATGTATCGCGATTTTCTTATGGTAATAAAAAGGTACTCGTATGGTATTATTTTACTAATTCTTTTTAGGTACTTTTTCTTATATTAATTAATTTATATATGTATAATCCCCTTGTACCTAAGACTAACTCCGTATTGAGCTATCTAAAAAAGCGGAAATTATTGCTGATCAATATAAAAAGCGATTTAAACCTCGTATTGATGTTTTTAAGCTAAATACCATCGTCCGAGTTAATCGTGTGGCGAAGACCATCTTAGCCCATATGGCTGACAAATCGATTTATCTAATAGCTTCTAAGGAATTCATCTCGGTGACACCAAATTTGCCTAATAAAAAAGCATCCTGTTGTGATTAGATTACAAATTCGGCTATCAAAAATTACCCATTCAATATGACACCCATCTCGCCAATTAGATTAATGCAATTTTTCAATTTCAGCATTTTCATTAATCCTGTAACCAGACCGTTATGTTCTAGACACATATAATGTCATGTCAGCGGCACCATACATAACATCATGTATACGGTACCTATAATATCATGTCTGCGTACATTTTTTTATATTGTTTAATCACTGAATCACATATTTCTTGGTTGGCCCTAGATTTCAAATTTACAGAATTTTCTACCTGACCATTGTTCAAAATAATCAAAACTTAAATTTCACTGGCATCTTTTCCTTAAAACCGAATTACATGCAATGGTAAAAAGTCCTTCCGGCCAATGCCGGGAGGAAGAGGCAGCTTTCATATTCCTTTTTTTTTTAAAAAGCCAACTTATATTATTCAAACACACGAAGCTCAATTTAGTGGAAACCGAATATAGGAGATTCAATACTAATTTTTATCAATATAATGAATGAGAATTTCGCGAAATTAGTCACTTTAAAGAAAGGCAGCTTGAATAAAGCTAACTTATATTTGGCTGCCGAATTCGGTGATTTCTTAAAGTTCCTGTCATTTTAAGGCAACATGGTGGATGAGGCTAACCAGTGAACTTGGTCGAGACCTTAGTAATTACTGTGCACATGCTCACTCACATCGGAATCGGTTGATATATAAGAGTGCTTTCGCAGGCAAAAAATCAGATTTTTCAAAATGTCACCCACATTAGAAATTGAAACTGCTATAGCTGAGCCATTTTTTTAAGATAAAGACAAACAAAAAATGCTCTTGAATCCTTATATCAAGGTCAAATACTTAAGAAAGAAACCTTTTTTAATTTCTAATTTTTTTGCGCCTCACTTTAAATATATATTTTTTTAATTTAATGGCCGCCATTTTGAAACAAGATGGTTGATGAATCTGGCCAGCGAACTTGGTCGAGATATTGATGTATACTATCCACATGCCTTCTTACATCGAAATAGGCGAATACGTGTGTTATCGCGTGACAAATACAAGATCGTTTCAAAATGTTAGCCATGCTCGAAATTCAAAGTGCTATAATTCAACCATTTTTTAAGATATAAACAAAATAACAAATTTTCAGAAACAAAAACTGCTCCGGAATCTTTCTATCAAGGCCAAACACATAAAAAAATCTTTTTCATTTTCCAATTTTTTAATACCTCATTTTAAATTTTAAATTTTAAATTTAAATTTTTTTAAATGGCAACACTTTTGAAACAAGATGGCGAATGAAGCTGGCCAACGAACTCGGTCGAGACATTTGTATGTACTATGTACAGACCAAGCTGCATCCAAATCGGTTGATAAATACGCCTGTTATCGTGTTACAAAAATCAGGTCGTTTTAAAATGTCAGCCACAATAGAAATTCAAAATGCTATAACCTAGCCATTTTTTTAGATATAGACGAAACAAAAACTGTTCCGGAATCTTTGTATTAAGGTCAAACACATACGAAAAAAATCTTTTCATTTTCTAATTTTTTGGTATCTCATTTTAAATTTTAAATTTTTTAAATTTTTTAAATGGCCGCCATTTTGAAACAAGATGGCGGATGAAGCTGGCCAATGAACTCGGTCGAGATATTTGTATGTACTATGTACACACCAAGGTACATCCAAATTGGTTCATAAATACGCCTTTTATCACGTGACAAAAATCAGGACGTTTCAAAATGTCAGCCATGCTAGAAATTCAAAATGCTATAACTCAGCCATTTTTTAATATATAGACAAAACAAAAACTGCGCCCGAATATTTTTATCAAGGTCAAACACATAAAAAAAAATATTTTTTCAATTTTCAATTTTTTGGTACCACATTTCAAATTTAAATTTTTCTTAAAATTTTAAATGGCCGCCATTTTTAAACAAGATGGCGGATGAAGCCGGCCTACGAACTTGGTCGAGACATTGGTATGTACTATGTATAAACGAAGTTACATCCAAATCGGTTCATAAATACGCCTTTTATCGCGGGACAAAATTCAGGACATTTCAAAATGTCAGCCACTCTAGAAATTCAAAATGCCATAACTCAGCCATTTTTTAAGATATAGACGAAACAAAAACTGCTCCGGAATCTTTGTATAAAGGTCAAATACATAAGAAAAAAATATTTTTCCATTTTCAATTTTTTGGTACCACATTTCAAATTTTAAATTTTTTAAAACTTTTAAATGGCCACCATTTTGAAACAAAATCGCGGATGAAGCTGGCCAACGAACTCGGTCGAGACATTGGTATGTAATATGTACAAACCCAATTATATCGAATTCGGTTAATAAATACGCCTTTTATCGCGTGACAAAATTCAGACGCTTCAAAATGCCAGCCACGCTAGAAATTAAAAATGCTATAACTCTGCCATTTTTTAAGATATAGACGAAACAAAAACTGCTCCGGAATCTTTGTATAAAAGTCAAATACATAAGAAAAAAATATTTTTCCATTTTCAGTTTTTTGGTACCACATTTCAAATTGTAAAAAAAAAAAAAAAAATTAATGGCCGCCATTTTGAAACAAAACGGCGGATGAACCTGGCCATCGAACTCGGTCGAGACATTGGTATGTACTATGTACACACCGAATTACATCGAAATCGGTTCATAAATACGAGAGTTACAGTGTGACAAAGGTCATATATATATATATATATATATATATATATATATATATATATATATATATATATATATATATATATATATATATCAATTTTGAACGGAGGGTGGTTTCGGGGTCTGGGGGTCATGATCGATGAAAATATACCAAAATTTTTTGAAATCGCTTTCCTCCGAACGGCTGCAATAGGTAGCTTTTTGTAATGAAAGCTACCTAAAAATAAAAAGCTACTAGAAATGTATCGTTCAACAAAAAGTGCATATCTGAGAAAGTAAAAAATAGATTTTAATAGCAGTTTCGTTACATTATTCTTAATGCGCTGGAAAATGGTTCATTATCTCTGCTTGACGCATGATTTCTTCTTTAAAACGACTCAAACTTCTCATCATAAAGAGCATCAACAACAAAATCTGATGGCAGTTAATTTTGTACAAATCTTGTTTTATTACTTTTCCCCAATTCTGAAGGCTGCAAAAGTGCTTTCATACGAAATTCTACATGCACACAAATATTTAAAAAAATTTTTCATTTTTGTGACAACAATCCAATCGATAAATTAAAAAGACAGGAAATATCAGCGGTCTTATTAAACTCCTTTTCCCAAAAATTGTAACAATTTGAATGAACCCGTGTCTTAGAATTGGCAACGAAGGGATTTTCACTGGCAGATATTCTGTAAAAATATATATTACAGGATTCAGTAAAAATATAAATTATAGAAAAACCTATGGAATTTGATTAAAAATTATTGATCTTGCTTCTTTCTAAAGATATCCGTTTAATTTACAACGTGATGCAGAACATGTCGGAAATTGTACTTCAAACGTGTAAAAATATGTTCGTTCGTACTATAACTAGTTTCCTAAATATTCAGATCTTGGTGAAATAGATGTTGCAGCCTTATGTAAAAACGCATTAATACAAAATTTATTATGATTATATATATTAAATTCAGTAATACGGAAATAATATGACTCTATCTTAAATAGGACGTAATCATCAGGAAAACCTAGAATCACTATCTATCGTAGGATATCATTGAATTGATTTCTCATGATAGGATTTAATAGGCTAAAGAAAAATTTATTAATATCTTCTTAAGTTGTGATTCGATTTTCATAAAATTTGAAATGCCGTGAAAATATTCTGCAACGATAGTATATATTAAGTTTTAAACCGCTCTGGTATGCGGTCAGACTGGCGGAACAGACGACGACCATACGTAGATCATTACGAACGCACCTAAAAAGAAGAAAAACTCTGAAAATGTATCCTTTGGAACAAAAGTTATCCTACATTTCATTGAACGCCTTGAAAAGTGAACAAAGGGTTCTCGGAATTTATTGCAACGAAGGGTTTTATTAAACCTAACTGTAAGAAGTAATACAGTTGTGTACTTACTGAGGAATTTTTATACTGTTATAATAGAGCATTTTCAGCTGCCAATCGTACTTTGCACTTATACATGCGCTTAGACCGTTTTGAACAATTTTTTATGTACACTTAGTTGCATATACAAATAAGGTTATTACTCTTTCTTTCGATATACTGGCGATGACGGCTAACCTCTTTTTTCGGTTTTTTCTCGAAACCTATGCATTGCAGAGTTGTTGTTCATTTGCCATTATTGTACTCGAAGAAAGGATTGAAGGAAAAAATGAGCTATCACTATTAAAAGTATTTCCAAAAGTAAAATATAACAACTAATAATTTCATTAAAACATACACATATTTATAAAAAGGAAAAAAAGAAAATAGCATGAAGTCATAAATAATATACATTCAATGATAATCAACATCACAGAATATTAAAAATGCCCATCTCTTATTTAATACGTTTTATAGCGATTACCTGGGTATGTAAAAATGCATTAACGCCATTTAAATAATATGTCACAATTATTGTATATTTTTGAAATTGACGAGTGGCTGATTTAAAGAATAAACAACATAATATTTAATCCTATGTGAAATTTTAACGAATAATATAATTAGATAAAATACTATTTAGATTTTATGTAATTATGACACATATTCAGAATTAGTTTAACTAAATAAGTTAATGTATTCAGTTCTTTAAAGTATGCTAAAGAATAATATCTTTTCAAATGAAAAACTTTGAGGGGAAAAAAAAAAAAACCCTGAAAATTAAAACTATATTCGTTTTTTTTGTTTTCTCTGAAAATGACAAACGAAAGCGAAACAAAAGAAGAATCTCTCGTTTTGTTATTTATGCCTTGATAAACATAAACATATATGAACATTAGAATATGTCTTCTTTTGATGACTTCGGGAAGAGCTCGTTTTGATTCCGTATTTCTTCTGGAAAGCGTAAAAGCAACATATGGTGATTTTGAGATATTAGCATGAAACATTCATTTGTGAACGTGAAGTATTATAATAGAAGCAGAATGGGAACACGGAAATGGTAAAATACACTCCATTTGATGTATTTACATAATGCGATATTTTGTGACTCGCAAATAAAATTCTCAAACTGAATTTTAATACCTGATTTTAGTGAGCAAAACTTTTTTATTCCATCTTTGTTTACATAACAATTTTATAAAGTGCGTTTAAAATTAATAGCCTTTCAGTTTGTGTTATTTATTAACTTTGTTAGCGAACATAATATTATTCAATTTGGCAAAATGAAAATATAATTTGAACTTTTGAACATTCTTTTCATCATATAATGTCATTACAAGCATTCTTTATGTATATTATAATTGTATAATGTAATTTTTTAAATAAAAAATAGTTTGATAAATAGAAAAACTTGTTTAATTGCTGACACTGGAACGTGTAGCTCATTAAACTACGACTTTTCTATTATTTAAGCATACTTCGCACTTAAAAAAGCATTTTTGAAACATTTTTGCTACATAGTATGTGAGAGGTGGAATTATTTGTAAATTATGTGGCTTATTTAAAATAAATGGCATGCCTTAAGGAACTCAGAACCATTATTTAGAGAATAAACATATTACAATTTATTTCTGAAAAATATATTGAGACTTCTATTGCGAAATTTCTCTTTAAATTACGAAAAAAAAAATATTAGTAACAACACGAAACAGAAATAACAAATAAAACATTCTGCATATTTTTTAAATGTTTATATATATATATAGTTACCACATGCAAATGAAAAAAAAATTCATTATTATTTAAAATGTAAAAGTTGTAGCTTTGTAAAATTTATTATTTTGGTTATCTATATTTTACTATTTTTAATTGAACAAATACAATATTATTTTTGTCTGATCGAAATATTAAAAAACCAATTACATTGTGTACTAAATATTTACACATGTGTATATTTATACATTAAAGAAATATTATCATAAAATTTTATATTGGACTCAGTAGTAAATATTGGTTTGACTTTTCCGATTTTGTATACTTTGAAAATATCCTACTTCACGAAATGAAAATAGTAAAAAAAGAGGATTTCAATCCCATCGAAACTGTAGTATTAACAAAACCGTTTATCCATGTGGGCAATTTGTTATATATCAATTACTGCTATTGACATTTATGACAATACATGTTTTTTTTTTGTTTTTGTTTTTTTTTATACATTTTAGAATTGAGTGTAGCAGCGTACTTACGTTTTTCTTTTTCCATGTTTGTTTATTTTCTAAACATTTTCTTCGTTAAAAAGAAATACTTTTATTTTTTTATTTTAATGATATCAAAATTTATTTATTTATTAATCAAAATATACAGTCGGAGAAACGTTAATGCATTTAGAGTAATTCTTGGTATTAGATTTAATATTAGACTTTTCTATTTTTGACATGATGAAATAAGAAATTTCGAGAGAAATATTTAAAGCAAACTGTGACTAGCAGTTACAAAAGTGTAAATTAATGCATTAATTTAATGTTAACAATAAAATTATTCTCTAAAGGCCTTGTGTAATCTTTATCGTGTTAAAAACTAAAACATTTCATTATGCCAAATGTTATTAAATGTAAACACAGACAAATTTTAATTTAAAGATCGAAATAAAAAATATAATAATAAGCATTTGTATACAAAATATTATCAATTAATCATCAAATATTAAAGCATTATCAATTCCATTTCATTAGCAAATATATAAAAAAAAAAACCTGGAATAATTTCATATTAAATTTTTTTCGTTACTTAATCGCACTCTTTGGAAATACACAGATGTACTCAAAGCAGAAGAATAATTAAATTATTTGCTATTTGCACATATTTTTTGGAAATCTTATTATCCCACTTTTTTTTTTCATATAACTGCTTCTACGTGGAAAGATATCACATCTGTAACATCTTTCAGTTTTTGTAAAACTCTTTGATTCCAATTTGTTAAAAATGGAATGTAAAACATGGTAATTTTATAACAAAGTATACATAAATCGAAATTTCGTATAATGTTTTTTCTGCTATTTATTTTCAAAAGCAAATGGTAGAATGTTATTCAACCATTGTACTAAGAATCTGTTTTCATTGGACATGTGTTGTGTACATTTAAAAAACATTATTCTAGGAAAAACCCTAATTCTAGGAATTTGAAAATTTTCCACAATAGATTTGGAAATAAAATATCAGATAACTGGATTTTCGCTGTCAAATATTTGAATATTATTCCTATAAAAGTGTAAGAAAATACTAAAAATTTTACTGTTATATTTTATTTTAGTTTGAATAGTAGCAATCAAAATAATAATTTTATTTCACATCAATTTGTATAGTGTTATCAGAAAAAAATTAAGTTAAACCCAATTATTTAAAATAAAAAAATATATAATTGATTTTTTTCGAAAAAAATATTACAGCTATTCATGTATGATAAAACTGGAAAATATTGAGAATTTCCATTTTCTACGAAAAATATTTAGAAATAGTAGATTGAATATATGGCATAAGTTTCTTACGGTAATTTCATAATATAATCTTACATAGTGCCGGACCAGTGTGGCTCTTATTGCAGTAGAAATGCATGGTCTAAAATAAATTTTATAATTCATTTTTTAATACATTTTATCTTTTTTTAATCTATAAAAACATTTTTAATGCTTTTCAATTTTTTCAAATGTAAAATATACTAAATTTGACTTATTATACAATATTTTTTTAAAATTTTTGATAATTGTTTCAAGGAATAATATTTATACATACTTAATGAAAAATTAACTAAAAGAAGATTTTTCGCAATTTATATTTATTATTTTTTCAACTATGAGAAATAAAGTAAACATAAAATTACTTATATATCAAATTTCATATTTTTTTATTTTATAAAATATAAATTAATTGTTATCGTACACAATTTTTTCAATAAAGTTTAATAATTATAGAAAAAAACTCTATTATATTTTTCATTCATAATAAAAATTTCATTAATGAATCTCTTGTAGTAATATATACTTAATTTATTGACATGTCTGAGAAAAAAGTAAATAATAACAAACCCTTTATATTTTTGAAATTGTATATATGTAAAATATTTTGAAAACATAAGGAAATTATAACGCTATTTTTCAAAAACTTCAACAGTTGAAAGTTTAAAAAATCGATTTATTTTTACCTACGTTTATTAAAAAAATAATGAAATGAAACTTTCTTCGCAACATTCAACTGTTGGTATTTCTGGGCAGATAAGAAAATATCTATAAAATAATGATATTTCCAAATTAATATATTTTTTTCGTTTCACAGAAATATTTTCATTAATTATGGAATAAAATATCTATTTCCGTAAGGATGTATGGATTTTTTACATAGTACAGGATGTAACGGAGATTACACAATTAAGTAAAAACCTTCGTTATAGCAAGCACCTAATTAAAGGCAAATGTTCTGAAATATTCATCCATAGACTACACTGTTAAAAATTTGAAGCATTCTGGCAGGTCATTTAACCGTTTTTTCCGAAAACGGTTACACAACCGTAATTTAACACTATTCTGACCATATTATTGGCCATTTTATGGTCAGAATATAGTTAAAATATGGTTATGAAACCGTTTTTTCAAAAAACGGTCGAATGACCTGCCAGAATGCTGCAAAATTTTTAACTGTGTAAAATGCTCTCCCTACGCTTCTGTATATAATAATTCTAATAGTAAAGGTTTATTTGTAATACGTATAATAGTACATAATTTTATAAATATATAAACAAGTATTGATTGTTTGATATTATGTATTTTTAAAATATAATATTTTTTTATTTATAATGTTCCTTATACAGCAGGGTTTTTTTTTTTTTTTTTTTTTTTTTTTACATTTAACAGATTTCTTTAAAAAGTGTATTACTGAATAATTAACATCAGCCATGGGTCACAGAAATCAGATAAATAGCGTATTTATAAACATTATATACTAAACTAAAATACATTATGTATATAATTTTATCATTATTGTACATATTTGAATGAATACAGCATATATTAAGAACTGCGTAAGTACAAGACATAGTCATTATGCATAGATATTACGGATTACTAATAAAAAATTTTTTATACACGAATTATACTTTTTTCTTACACTTCTGTTATGACAACATTTATTCCAAGTTAATATGCTTTATAAATAAATAGAAAAGCGATCACGATTAACAGTAACGCATTTTTTTAATCCATAGAAGGGAAAAAAACTTATCTATCAACCCATTAATTACATTTCATGTTCCTGTCAATCAAGGAAGGAAAAGAAAAGCTTATTTTATGTTAATATAGAACGTAAAAAATCTATTAGCTAACCTCCCAAAACAGTAATTGAATTACTTTCTGCATCGTGGAAAGTTCATTGCTTATTTGATAAAAAAGTGAATGAGTGTTTTTGAAAAAGATTTATTGCTTTATAATTATAACACATTATTATAAAACGATTATTACAAAACAGTAAACGATTAAGATTTTATAGAATGAAGGCTTCATTGACGTTATTTACTTTGATATTTAAAAAAATGTCATACATAGATACGTATTCATATTCCATTAACAGCGATTGCTGAAAAATACAAATTTTGAAATTCTCAATCACATTTTAAAAATTAATTGTGTATTCACAACAGCTGTAGTAAATGAAAACACATGCAGCTTACAGCAGCATTAATTAAATGGAGTTTGCATTGATTTTCTTATTTTTTATAATTAGAGTTAGATGTTTTAACTCATTTGCAAATGAGTTCTTGAAAAATTATAAAGAATCAGATTAAACTAATCGGTAACGCTAGACAATTGTAAGATTGCATGTATATACAATAAGACAAAAGGCGCGAGTACCATTTCAGCGATAGGAGGAGGTTTTCCCACTAAATGAGCAGCTATATAGATGGTTAATATGAGTGTTACTCACACGAAAACTTGTAAAAATTTTATTTATTCAAATTGTATACTGTATCAATCACAAAATCTTATTCCGTATCATTCTATTATACTACTATTAATAGCGCTGTTGCACAACAACAATGACGAAGTATCGTACATTCTATGAAATTTAACGTTAGTTACAATTATCAATGAATAAAAAACATAATTTCAACAGCATCTCTTTTTGGACATTCAAATCTAAATTTCGAATTATATACATTTTTATTGATAGTTTAAAACGTTTAATTTTATACACTTCTGCACCATAAAACTATAATTTTCATCTCAAACAATAGCGTGGAAGAGGCCGTTAACAATACCTATTCTGGGAAGAATACCAAAAATGAATTACATACTAATAAACAAGTCACATGTTAAATTTAAAGACATTTTACTCCATAGATATCACGGTAGTTATCACAGATGCTGCCAAAGAAACTGCGCAGATGCGCTACTTCTTGATCGATATACCCCAAACCAAATCAGCACCAATTTTTATCAAAGTCTAACTAAATTTAATGTTTGATTAAATTCCATTGCACAGTTGACAATATATAGTTATTGCGGAAATCGAGAAACATGCAGCACTGCAATGACACTTGCTAGGTAATATACACTGACACTTATTGAGATCTTATATGCGCTAATATCTAACGGTCCATGATGATTAATGAAATTCTATGCGATAAATGCCGAGGTATCACTATCGTACCATTGTAAAAAATAGTGGTGGCACCACATGTTGAATGATATACATCAAATCCTAATCAGCACTAATTTATATAAAAAAAATAATTTTAGGATAAATGAGTGTTCAGTATAGCCATTAGCGATTCTTCTTTTCCCACACTTCACAAAATGTGTCAAGCGGTAAAATATTCTACAAATAATATCTCTTCTTGTTATTTTCAAAAGATACTTTTTCATATTTGGACTATTCTTGGCTATTTTAATTAAAACTCCTTTATGGTCTGAGATTTAGAACAACGTCGTCTGATGCTTAGAATGACTTGAGTCTTATTAAATATCAATCATGTATTGTGTCAAGTAATTTTATAACTTTAAAACATAAAGCACTTTGATATGTATCAAAGTTCGATTATCCCGAAAGACAGGTTGGTGAAATTTAGCCTTCAGAGACTGAAAAAATCTAACGCCAAATTTACAAGATTATTAAATAGAAGAAATGAAGCATTATCTTAGCTATGGAAAAAAAAGTGGTTGGTGTTCTAAGTTAACAAAGAAAAATCGAATGTATTTATTATAGTATTAACTGAAAATTCAACAGGTAGTACAGTACTAGAGATTATTTTGACCGAATTATTGATTCTTTAAAGATAAATGCGTTGTTTCAACAAGCCTCTAGTTTAAAATTGCACAAAACGAAAACGAAGTCAAAAATGCAAGAATCACACTAGATTTTAGCATGCAGAGCAATCATAGACAAAGAAGTGAATGATGGCAATCATCAGGTCAGATAAAAACGCTATTTTAGGCGATAGCTGCAGGTTCAATTGGCAGGATTAAACAAAAATAATAGAAATCTTGCAGTCTGAACAACTATGGAGGTTTCTTGATAGTCTAAGCTTGGCATTCTAAAAGTGATAAAACAGCTCTGGCCTTTCAAAATGGAAGGCGAAAACTTAAGATCAATAACTTCTCTGTGCGAACCTTTTTCTTATTCACAGCTGATTCCCGGCGTAAACTGGGTATCCCAGCAGGATAACACAACAATAAATTAACAAAAATACAGAGATATTTCACCTCTGTTAAGAAATGGCCAGCATGCAACTGTGATCTCAATCCCATTGAGACTTTTTAGAATGCAATATTTCGTACAACCTATTGTAAGTGCTGCCAATACCAGAAGACGAAGAATTTAAACATAGAAATACAGTCTATGATGGCCCGGTTCGGTATTCCACGATATTGATGAAGAAAGAACACAAGATATAATCAAAGCAGAGAGGTCTAAGCCGGGATATGATTAATTAAGTTTACTATTTACACAAGGCTACACAGTTACAACACACGCACACATAATATAACATAATAATAATATTCAAATTACATATTTCACAAGAGAGAGTTCGAACACAACCATTCAAGAAGAATCCCTCGTCTCTCTCCTCTGGCTGTTGCCATTCCGAGTTTTCTAAAGTCTTTCGACCACGGAGTATAGGCGACTTTCACACCTTCCCTCCAGTTTCTACATGTTGGACGGTGTCCCACACTGTGAAACTACTCTTTAAAGTCTTAACACAAGTCTTACTTAAAAAGTCCTATCAAAAGTCCTAATTAAAAAGTTCTATTTAAAAAGTCCTTCACCTGTCCCATCGAGAGCATTTACTTAAACTACTTAAGATATATAAATTCTTATACACTATATACTAAAAATACACATATTACAAATACACATTATACAATATATAATAATGAAATAATACAAAATATATATATACAGATTTTTTCTCCTACTCATAAATGCGAGATAAAGCATCTGCCACTACATTAGAACTTCCCTGGTTTATGAGCAATAGAAACCTGATAGCGAGATAGTGCCAACGACCATCTCTGTAATCGAGCGTTCTTAGGAGTTCCCCTGTTAAGTATTTTAGAGGATTATGATCCGTATGCAATATTATGGTGGTTCCATAAGTCCACATTTCGAATCTCCCAAGTGCCCAAATTACAGCATATGCTTCTCTTTCAATTGTGCTCCACTTTGATTGATTTGGAGTAAGCTTTTGACTGGCAAAGGTTATGGGCTTTAACATGCCGTCTTTGTCCCTTTGCATTAAACAGGCGCCAATACCCGATATGGAAGCATCGGTGTTTATTTCGAACGGTTTGGACATGTCTGGGGTATAAAGGTTTGTAACTTCACATAAGCTTTCCTTTAACTTATTGAATGACTTTTCAGCATCTTCCGACCATGGAATATCATTTGGAACAGTTTTTCTGGTCAGATCTGTCAAAGGCTTTGCAAGGTTAGCATAATGCGGGACATATTCTCTGTAATAGTTAAATAGACCTAATATGGATCTCAGTCCTTTCTTCGTTTTGGGAGCTTTGAGATGTTTTATTACTTCTAGCTTCTCGGGAATAGGTCCATGTTTGCCTGAACCCACGATATGTCCTAAATATCTGACTTCAGAGGCAGCAAAGGAGCATTTTGTCAAGTTAGCTGAAAAATTCAGAGATTTTAAAGTTTCCAAAATTTCTCTTATATGTTGCAAATGTTCTTCCCAGTTAGAAGAGAAAATTATAATATCATCAAGAAAACTTTCTGCATAATCACTATGCGGTCTCAAGGTCTGATTCATTGTTCTTTGAAAAGTAGCCGGAGCTCCAGACAATCCGAAAGGCATTACTTTCCATTGGTACTGGCCTTTTGCTGACACAAAACTGGTCAATTCTCGACTACTCTCTTCGAGTGGGATTTCCCAATATCCCTTTAAAATATCTAGCGAGGTCAAATATTTCGCCGAACCAGCTTTAAATTTTAGGTTGTCGGAATTCTGCAAGGAAAAGGGGAGATCTTGGTGGCGGCATTTAACTCTCTATAATCTACACACAGTCTGATTGTTCCGTCCTTTTTAGCTACGCACACCAGTGGATACACTATTTCCGCAGAAGAAGGTTCTATAAGATCTTTCCTTAGTAATTCCTGTATTTGGTTTTCTACATTAGCTTTCAAAGTTTCTGGTACTTTATAAAGATGTGGTTGTTTTCTTACAACACCAGGTTTTAAATTTATGCTATGTGAACCAACTTTGGCTCTCTTCAGTTCTCCATCAAAAACCACTCTATATTCTTGGATAAGTGCTATTAGTTCCTTTTGTTGTTCTGGTGATAAATTGCCTGAATTAATATTTTTCTGCAGTTCTTCGTCAACGACACTGTATTGTTCTATCGGAGCATGTTGTACTTCTCCAAACTCTTCATCCACTTCGTAGATAACACCAATAGCTCTAATCGGTTGAATATATTTTCGTAATTTGTTCTGATGTAGATGTCGAATACTTCCGTCAGGTAGTTTGACTGCATAGGAATGCACCGATTTTTGTTGAACTATCTCTCCTGGTCCCTTCCATTTTGAACACAGTTTATTAGTGGAATCAGGGATTAGTACTACTACTTCATCTTCGACGGAGAATGTTGTGTCTTTCGACCTTACATTGTGATGATGAACGTATCGCTGCTGTTGGGTTTCCGCCACGGTCTTTGAATATTCTGCCGCGTCTTTTAAACGTTCCCGGAGTTTCTACATATAATCTGCTACAGACTCTCCAATTCCTTGGGGAAGTACCACTTCATCTTCCCAACTTGATTTCAATATAGCTAATGGTCCTACAGGTGGACGACCGTACACCAACAAGAATGGTGCAACACCAGTGGTGGCATTGGGGACTTCTCGGTATGCCCATAACAGAAATGGTAGTTGTTTGTCCCAACCTCTACCATGAGAGTTTATGGCATGATGTACCATTGATTTCATTGTTCCCACCCATCGTTCAACCAATCCATTTGATTGTGGGTAACCTGGAGTAGAAAACATAGGGACACACCCCAATCGTTTCAAAAGTTCTTTTGTCAGTTTTGAAGCAAAATTTCCTCCATTGTCCATGGCAATCATTCTAGGAATTCCAGTTCTAACAAAAACTTCAATAAACGCTTCGCAAGCTGCTTTTGCTGTCAACGATTTAATAGGGACTGCTTCAGGCCAACGACTATGTTGATCCATAATAGCCAGAACATACCGATGACCTCGAGAAGACTTCGGCTCAATTGGTCCTAAAATATCTGCATTTACAACTTGAAATGGGAGTTCTGGTCTTCCGACCGCTTCAATAGGTGTTCTGTCTGTTACTTTTGTTTTTCTGCGCATTTGACAATCATGGCAAGCTGCGCATAGCTGTTTTACTTCTTTTGGCATTCCTTCCCACCAAAACGACATAGCAATTCTATCTCTTGTTTTCTTAGCAGCTAAATGCCCACCAGTTGGTGTTTCATGTGCTAATTTCAAAATTTCTTGTCTTCTACAGGCGGGTACAACAAGTTGAACATAATTTTGTCCTCCAACTTTGCCTCTATGATAGAACAAATCGGATTCTACCCAATAATTATTTTTCTGCCGTTTTGCATCTTCAAGGCATTTTTCTAATGTAGAACAAGCCAATTGCTCCTTTTTCAACAATTGCGCTTGTGAAACGGAACAACTTTCCTTTTGGTCCTCGTTACCAACATTTTCGAGCAAAACAGTTGCCTCGACCGGAGTAGGAATCAGTTCCAAATCTGAAGCTTCTTTGTCTTCATCTTCATTATTTAGATTTGTTTCCAGGTTTCCTTCTGGACACCTTCCCTCCACATTGAATACAGGTTTTTCTTTATTTTCTTCAACCGGGGTGATATCTACCTCATCCCCTAAATACAACTTCTGCTGTTCTTTTAACAGAGCGAAAACCTTGGGAGTGATCAAAGCTTCTTCGTGTAATCCTTCCACTACCGCAACCCGTACTCGTACATACGGAATAACCTCATCTTCTGTCCGAAGAGTGAGCGGAACGGAAACAAGCTTTGCTTCTACAGGACTCCCTATTGCGGGTCTCAAGAATACTTTTCCACATGACTGTAAATACTCTTCCGGCACCACCGACTTCCGCAGCACTGTAATCTCCGCACCACTATCGATGATTCCCTGAAACTTCTGGTTACCGATTCCTAGATCTACCTTAAGGAGTCTCCCATCTGTTTCTTCCACCGGAATATTTACATTCAAACAAATTGCATTTAGACCCTTTTTCTCAAGATCGCTTTTGGAAGTTTTTCCTCCATCTTGTTTTACTGTTATTCAATTTGGAACAATACTTCTTTACATGCCCTTCCTTACCACATGCGAAACAGGTATATTTTGTGCGAAATTCTCTCTTTTCTCGTTGCACTCCGAAAGATGCTTCAGTCTTGGGTTCAAATTTCGGTTTACCATCTCTCATATCTTTTTTTGATTCCGAACTGTAATTATTCCAACTTTGATTTCGAGAGTTAGATAAATTTTTCTTTGGAAATTCTTTTCTTTTAAAACTGTCGGTAATGCTCTCATAATCATCAAGTTTTTCTGCCAATTCTAACGGCGTGGTGAATGTGAGCCAATTTTCTAAGAAATGTTCTCTTATTTCTACAGGCACACGAAATTTTAATTGTTTGGTTACTATTAAGTCTTTTAATTGCTGGAAAGTGTTAATATTTAATTCTGTGATCCATTCGGTAAAATAACTCAAAAGCTCTTGTGTATAATTTCTCCATGATTTTTCATGTGTTTTGTGATGTTTGTAAAAACATTGTTTTAATTTTTCACTGTTTAACTTGTATCGCTTTAAGATAAGAGTTTTTACAAAATCGTAATTAATTGCATCTTCCGGGGGTTTTCTAGCTAGCATATTTGCAATTTCCACCGGTAAAACTGCCAATAGGTAAGCTACCCAGTCTTTCTTCGGTACTTGTGCCATTTCCGCTCTTCTTTCAAAATTTATCAAAAATAATCCCATCTCATCACGTTATTCATCAAACTTCGGGACAATCTGTGCTAATTGAATTTTTGGTGCTATCTCAATTTCCGATTCATTTCTTTGTTCCGGAAATTTCTGCAATTGTTCCAGTTTTTTCATTTCCAATTCATGTTCTTTTGCTTCCCTGGAATTCGCTCCTCCCTCTCTTCTTGTCGTATTTTTTCTTCCCTTTCTTCTTGACGTATTCTTTCTTCCCTCTCCATTTCTTCTTTCTTTTTCCTTTCTTCAATTACAGAACTCAAAAATCCCTTAACAAATTCTTCTTCGTAGTCTTCCACTTCTAGTATAGCTTTTTTTAGATCTATAATTTTTAAATTTTCGACATCCTGAACTCCAAGTTCAATCGCTACTTTCTGTAAATCTTCTTTTCTACTACCTTTGCTTAAAAACGCCATATTTTAGAAAAAAAAATCGAAGCAATCAGCAATATTCAAACAGTGTTTCTACCCTAATTGGAACTTTCCCTAAGAACGCCTTAAACCAAATTTAATTTAAACCTGAACATTCTTTTGTAAATAACCCCTCAAATTGAATGAAATTTATTTTCTTTAAATACTTATATTAGTATTACTAACTAAATTAAAACACATTTGCGCAATAATAACAAAAATATATATATATAGAAAACAATTTTTGCAATAATTAAAATATACTTTTACCAATATGTCAAGTTAAAAATAAATAAAATATTTGCGTTCTCACAAAATAAGAATTTGTCAATGCCTTGCGTATTAATTTCTAAATACATCCTTCAAAAATACATAATACATTAACAATTTTCTTTTTAACACTTCAATCTCTTACTAAATTATATTTCAAAACGAACCAAATATTTATAAATCTCAATATTAAATTAACACCTTTTAATTAAATTAAATTCCATCCAAGATATGAAAATCTTTCTTTTATTTTGATTTAAAACTCAAATTAAATCTCTATATTTCCTTTCAATTGGTCAATCGAAAATAAGCAACGACAAAAACAAAACAAATGCTTAATATTCTGCCACAATTAAAAATAAATAAACAACCCAATCCGTAATAATCAAATTTATACATTATCAGTTTCACTGAACTGAACAAAGATTACTAAACTTTTATTGCAAATTTAATCTGAATGAGTCATTTCAAAGAATTCCAGAATAATACGTAACAAAACAAACAAACAAAAAAAAACTTCCTCTACATACTTTGAAATAGCACCTTTTTATCTTAATCACAAAGATAAAAGAATAAATAAAAAACATTTGAAATAAATCTGTTTCTTTCTTTTTTTTTTCTCCAAACGATAATTTACTTAGGTAACACTTTTAGTTATTCTAGTGCAAAGTTTATTCTTAGAGAATAAATAGCTTCATAGACAGACGTGTTATGAACTTTTAAAATGACAATTTTAACTCATTTTTATGTTTCTTTTTCTTTTCTTTTCTTTTTTTTTTAAAACAATAACTAGAAAATATTTATTCAAATAACAGAATTTAAACTTTCATGCTAAACATAGTTATTTTTAAACACCATTCTATCTGAACATTCGATCAATTTAACAATCATCATACATAATTCTGCATTCATATTATGAAATATACCATAAAAATATAATTCTTAAGTATACTTTTCAAACTTAATTACTGATAAAATACCATGTTTATTCCATTAATTGAATAAATATTAACCCGTTGTTTCTAAACATAATATACAACATATACACATTAAATAACTATATTTTACTAACATATATTTAAAATATGCTCTCGATAGGAAAAAAAATACCTTTATGATAGCTAGGCCAGCCATCAAACTCTCGTTGCTGTCAATCAAATACTATCGACGCAATATTATTCACTTGGATTAGGGGCACATCTTTCTTGCTTTAACCACAATATTTATTATACGATAACATTTTATGCTGCAGTAACACTGCTGTTGATTTTTAAAAGCTGTAGGATCACCATCCTACCGGCTGCGCCATTATGATGGCCCGGTTCGGTATTCCACGATATTGATGAAGAAAGAACACAAGATATAATCAAAGCAGAGAGGTCTAAGCCGGGATATGATTAATTAAGTTTACTATTTACACAAGACTACACAGTTACAACACACGCACACATAATATAACATAATAATAATATTCAAATTACATATTTCACAAGAGAGAGTTCGAACACAACCATTCAAGAAGAATCCCTCGTCTCTCTCCTCTGGCTGTTGCCATTCCGAGTTTTCTAAAGTCTTTCGACCACGGAGTATAGGCGACTTTCACACAGTCATCGTGAAACAAGTTGCACTGGAGAAGTTGGAAGATATTGTAAAATCTATGACATATCACAAGGTCGAAGTAATTCAAAAAAATGGCGAACCAACTTGTATTTCAGTGTGTGAGTTTATAATTATCTGCAAATTTCAATTATTATTTTTAAGCTAACGACTTCATAATATACTTTTTTATTTACCTCATGCATCATATTATATTATAAATGTTTTTTAATTATTTTTTCTTCATTAATGTAATCTGTAAATATATAAAAATTGGCAACTCGTCAGTTTGTTTTAATGCTTCTAAAAATTACGAACTTGCAAGAACTTAATTTATGTTTCGTATTATGACGTTCTCTATACTTTACCTAACTATCTACTTTCTCTGGTTAACTAAAATGCAATCTTAAACAAAACCCCCGTACATCAATATTTATTCAGGAAACATAAATATTCATCTTGTTCATAATTTTTTTAAAATTACAAAACTCGAAAAAAAGATTTTTTGAGGACGTTTATTAGTATTTAACCACTTTCAAAAGTAATATGAATGTCTGAGATATTTTAAGTTGCATTAGATATGCCTCAGTACAGAGTTCATTGAGTGGATCAAATTTAACTACCCTAGAGAAGCTTCTTTTGTTGACCACATAATATAGGGAGAATCAAGTACGCTTAATTTTGAATATTTAATATTTTTTAAACTCTATATTGAGATAAACTGAATAATAAAATAAATGCAGCTAACTAATAAACGCAGAAGGAAATCTGATATAATAAAGAGAATAATTTTAAGCTGTTGTTTAGCTGTATTGCAACATATAATTTATCGTTAATATGTCGAAAGTAAAAAAGTGCACAATATACCTGAAATTGAATATATATATCTTTTTAATTTTCTGAACTTTTACTGTCATGAATTGTGATCTATGCACTTTTGTTTCGTAATGAACTAGCATGCACAACCATTATGTTACCTTTAAATAATTATAAATGGAGCAGCTTAATTATTCTTATGCTCACAATGAGGTATTATGCGTTGAATTAAATAAAGCAACTATTGAAGTCATTGCGTGTATATAACTCGTAAATAGTAACAGTGACCACGACTGCAAAATAGAGAATTTCAAGATTCCATTAAAATTTTTAACAGAGATTTCAGTTAAACACAGTTTCAATGTAACATAACAAAAACAGATTTGAAGTTTAAAAGTTAATTTATGCTTTAGAGTTAATTTTTTTTATAAGATTGGCCATTTTTTATTTCTCCAAAATATTTGCGTTTTCAAACCAAATGATGATACACATTACAGTGTTACACAGTACATTGTTACACCTCAAAACAACAGAATTTGACATTTAAAAGGCGAAATAACAGATAGACATTCGAAAGTAAATAAATATAAGCGTTAATGTTTTATTTAAAATTGTAATTAAGTTTATTTATTTCTTTAACATGTACTAATCATTGTACTTTCTTTTATATGTGTTATTTTAGCTCATTTTCTTTTATTTTCGGCAGTTTAATGTTAACATTTATATGTACTTTACAAGTAAAATTCTTCGAAACAATATGCTAAAAAAATAATAATGACTATGTAAAAATTTTACATATATTATTCGCACCCAGTTGCTGTAGTTGGGGTAGTGTATACACATGCATTTTTATTGCAAGATGAACAATGCTTACTTGTCACATTTCAGTGATATATTTTTATTTCTGTGTGTGCTTTTATTTATATATTGGCTTTTTTGTAAGGTATGTGTTAATCGTCTATGAACTTTTTGTAATATTAATTAAATAAGTAAATAGGAAGACTAAAGGACCAGATGCATTTATCATTCATACGGATACCTGAATAGTAAATTAATATTAAATAGGTAATAATTTTTGGTGTTAATAATATAGCCATGTATGAGAGACCATGATGTAAAATGTAGTATGATAAATAATTGTGCTAATTTTATTTTCCTTTGCGTTTCTCATATTTCATTTCGCTATTGATAATAATTCGTAATTAAAAATGAAATCCGATATTTGAAACTCAACGGAAAATACATTGAACAGGTTTATCATACTGATTTATGTATGTATGAGTGTGTGTGGATGTGTGTTTTATAGAATGTGTTCTCTCTTTTTTTACAGAATGAAACTAAAAAGAAATATGTGAATTTTTAAACAAGAAAGATTTTCCTATATATATATATACGTATATAAAAAAAACATGTTGTTTGTTTATTTTTTAAGTAAAAAAGGGTATTTTCCCTATATACGTATATTTCTTTTTACTCTATACGGAAGCCATTTTTTAAAAAGGAAAAAAAAATCCACATTGCACCACTAGTTTGCACTACTTTCATATATATGTACGTATATATGAAAACATGTTATTTGTTTATTTCTTTAAGTAAAAAAAGGGTATTTTGCCTATATACGGATATTTCTTTTTACTTTATACGGAGGCCATTTTTTAAAAGGAATAAAAATTCCATATTACACCACTGGTTTTCATGATTTAAATCTCCAGTTTAATGGTATTATATAACCACAATATTTCACTGAAAACTTTATTTAAGCACATTTTTTCAGTATACAAAATTTTTACAAAACAAGACTTGTTTTCTGTGGATCTACTCAATACGACTTTCGTTATATATTTTCTTAAGAAAATAGTTCTATTTCGCAAAAAGTATTTCTTTAATTTCTTTTTGTATGTCAAACAATCTAAAAAGAAAAAAATATATATATACTCAGGCCTGTCGATGCACAAAATATTTTTTTAATAATTTATCTAGTATGTCATAACGAAATTATAAGTTCCTGAAAAATATATAAAATAAGCACTAATTTAAGACGTAATCGAAATACGCGCTTAAACAAGAGAAATTAAAAGAATCAAAAATGTTTCTATAGGTAGCGAAAACATTCGGAATTTCTTCGGTTTTGAACTTTTTTTTCAGATAAAAATGCTTTTTGGTGTTGTTAGACAGCAATCTAAAAAATATATTAAATGTAAAAAAGTCTTTGTGAGTTTTCAATGAAAAAAAATCGGTTTTCACCTGTATTCTTAAAGTCGATAATCCCGGATCGTATACACTAGTATATATATAAAAAGTCAATATTTGTGTGTTTGTTCCGAATACAAATTTATATTTTTTGGTGATTTACTCGAAATTTCATATACATATTTTTCGTCATCAACAAAAATTACCAGCTTCTTTTAAAATTTCTAAAAAAACATTTTACCACTTAATTCAACCACCTACTACGGTTCTACGTATTAGGAAATATAATTATTTTCTTTTAATTTTTTAAATATTTTTTTAAGTCTGTTGTCACATCCTAAAGAATGATACAAGAAAAAAAAAATAATAAGACGTATAATTTATTTTTATAAGTTAATAAAATTTACTCGCTAAATTTGCACTTACGAAAGGGACGTCATTTTGAACAGGTAATGATTATATTTTTTGTAACAAGATTTATGTTAGTATAGAATCTCCTTTTAAATGTATTAGGAGTTAAATGTGCTTATGTAATACAAATATTTCAATTTCAAGAAATATTAAAAAAATAAATAAGTAATTTCCTTGCACCAGAATAAATTATTCAATGAAATTCAAATTAGGATCTGCAATAATTATAAAAAAGAAAGGATATTAAAAAAATGCGTTATTTTTATGTTATCATTTAGATTTTATTTTTATGAATGGAAATGAAAGTTTTTATTTTTCAATGATGTTTTATGATCAGTGGAGGTCATTTATTCTTCTGAAATTTGCGTTCGTTAACCTCTGAAGTAAAGGCTTTCTTTTGAAATCATAAAGGATAAATATCACTAAATACTATGCCATTTGGATGCACTTTTTTTAGATGCTGCCACGAAAATCGTATATTATCCTTTTAGAAGCGCCAATGAAAACGTGTATTCGTATTTATAAAGATATGATACATTATTATGATTGCATCAAAAATACCTTTATCTTTTTAACGATTTATGGAAGTGAAAGCACAGATCTCCGTTATTCGAATATGTAGTTATTGGTTGTAGTACATTTAGGAAAAAACTTTTTTGCTTACATTACACATAAAGCTTCTATAATTAAATCGGGAAAGTCGGGCGGTTCTGCTAATTTATTGTATGTATTAAAATCGTCTATTTTGAAATTGGCTATAAATATATGATGCCGCTTACCGAAATATATTTTCTGTTGCTGAACAATATGTAACTGTTTCATAACTTTTTAAAATTAACTTGAAAAAGTTAAACAATGCTTTTTTTTAGCGTCAGTTCCTCGACTTTTTTCCTGATAACTGAACTAGCTGTATCAATAAAAACTTCTCAATTTATGTTTTCACTGTTTTTCTTGTTTTTATAATAATCCAAAAATAAATAGTAATATGTTTCAAACTGAATATTAATTAGTGAATGCAGATATGAAATAATATTGGTAGTTATTTTAGAATCATTTTAATGCTTTATAATTCAGATTATTTCGAAATGTACCAATGATACGCTAGTGACTCTATAGTATACTATCCTTGTTTAAAAATATAAAAAATATTAAATCTCTTGGACCAAAAAAAATAATGCATTGGAAACCATAAGTAGTTTTTTTTTTTTTTTTTTTTTTTTTTTTTTTTTTTTTTGTAAAAGACTCTTCACTTGACAGTCTTAAAATCTCCTTATTTTTTTATCTCAAACATTGATTGTTCAGCACAAGAAAAGCAATCATTAAAGTACCACCTATTTCCACCCCATTAAATTTCTTCACAATTTTTCTCCCTCTTGAAAAGAGAATAGTGTGTATTCTTGTGTTTAGAAAGATTGAAGTTAAAAAGATTTCTTTTACGTGTTTAGACCACCTGTCTTACAAATAAAATTTCTGAGTGGCACTTATATATATTGTTTTATAATCACATGGGATTTAAAACTTTTAAATTTTTATAGGGGGTTAGTCTGGCGAAGTTTCGTGTTACTCATGACGAAATATCTTTTGGAAAATCTATCGACCGTACTTATACATATACGTACATATACATAACTTTTATATAGTATACACAGGGTGTGCACTCTCAACAGTGTCCAAGAACAAATCCCTAAACCATTGAGTGTAGATATATAGTTTCAATTGAAAAAAAATAAATGACATAAAGAAGTATTTTAACCTTTTATGTCTCAAATTATGAATTCATGAAAATTTCATCATCTAAAGCATTTTTCGAGAATTTTTGAAACTACGTTAGAAGATTTACCGAATAATTTAATAAATTTTCGAAGGATTTTGCTCAATTAAAATGAATTAATTAAATTTGAATTTATAGAGATTTCGTGCAATATTTATAACTTTGCTCAAATCTTTTATTTAGATTTTTTTTAGTATTTTGTAGAATTAGAAAATGTACAATTATAATGTTCTTACAATAGAAATATTTCCGAACTGAAAGTGTCCTCCCCTCCCAATCTTTCAACATCAAGAATGCTGAAAATATGCAAAATCAAAAGAAATAACCCTTTAAAAATATTTTTGTTTTGTGCAACCAATAATGCTTTTAGAAAAAGATAAAGTAAAGTATCTATAACTTATTCTAAACTGTATTAATAATAATCGATGTATTAATTGAATTTTATAACAAGTTTTTCAATGGTGCATTAAAGTGCCGTCGGGATATGAAAGGTTAAGAGCAACTTGGGTCAATAAAAGCTTTACAAAATTAAAATTTTTATACGGTTCCCCGGTCTTACAAGTTATATTTATTAAAAGTATCATGCTACACTAAGAAGTAAGACAAAAAATGTCCTATTCTTCCTCGATTAAAACTAGCCGAGTAATAGCTGTTATTCATCTTTTTTGTTGCGAAACAGGGGTCTTTCACAAATTTTAGAAAAATATGCATAAAAGTCAGATATAAAAAATTATAGCTCTGAGTAAATTTAAAATTGCAGCATAAATTTTCCATTCTGACATATTAAAGAAAAATATACTACTTGTACTAAAAATATACGTGAAAAAATAACAGAATTCTTCTTAAATGAAATGATGAAAATCAGCATAATTCTTTACAAAATGATACATATTTAAAAATGCTCTTATCTAATCTAAACATTAATTAATAAAAATTACAGTTATCTTAAAACTTGATCGAAGTGATTCCCTTCAGCTGATACAGAAATGTACACGTAAAATAACTCCTTCTAATACTTTAAAGACTTTGTGTGCGATCCTTGGAAGATTGGTCGAGCTCAATTGTGCTCATATACAGACAATTGGCATAAATCATGGAATCCATAGTTTTACAACACGGTGAATTTTGGTGTTAGATTAACGGAACTTTATGGTCTTATTAGTTAGTGAAATAGCAATTTTTTACTAAATACCAATTATAAGACCGGGGGAAGGTATAGAAATTCAAATTTTGTAAATATTAAGAAATATTTTTATTGACTAAAACTACTTTTATTTTTTTTTTTATCGTTTAACACATTTTTGTAATAGGAACTATTTGAACTATATGTCCATATGTAATGATTTAGAAATTAGCCATTGGACACCGTTTAAAGTAGACACCCTGTATCTGTAGTAGACTAATATAAGAAAAGATAAATTATTGTAATATCCAATAAATTAATGAATGCTCAAATAATACGAACTTAAATTTAATCTCTTTATGAAACTTAAATTTTATAATGTGTTATAGCTACGTTTTTTCAAACACACCAGGATTAACACTTAAAAACAATAATTTATTCAATATCTGTAAAACATTACATTTAGTTCTAGGAGGGCCAAATGCTTTATTGGCCACTTTTCTGCAAATTTTCATGAGTTATAAAAAATAAGAGACTGCTCTTTTCTGACTTTTAAAGTTTAAAGTCATTATGATCGTAATCCGTGAATTTTCCTTTAATAGCTAATGCATTGAAATTATAGACCATAATAAATACCTGATATTAAGTTATATTAATTTGCAGATCACGCACGTCATAAGTGCAATAAGCGATGGTATCTAAAAATATATATCCTGCAGATATCTACGTATGTGCATGTGTGAATGTATGTATAAATATATAAGAGTGTGTGGTATTAAATATTTCCCTTTTAATCAAATTATCTGCGAACGATTTAGCTTTGGTTTCCGTGTAAAAAAATATATTTTTTATATTCTGTTTCTCTTTTATAATGGACTGAAGTGTAATTTTATTATGCATATAATATGTCTTTATGTAGGTAGCTATCATTACAAAAAGTAAAAAGTGACCTACTGCACCTATCCATCGGGGGGGGGGGGGGGTAAAGAATTCTGGAAAATGGTACATTTTACCGATTATTGATCCCTAGATTCCGAAACTATCATCCATTCAAATGTTGATTTAGATACAGGGTGTGCAAAATAAAACACTTCCGCAAAATATTTATTAGATAGACGCGGAATTTACTATTGTTAATGAACATGAGAACTGGCCTTAACGGAAAATGCTAGAAACGGCGAGGTCGATGATGTCACATGTCTGCGCATGTTCATGTATCGCACGGTCTCCCAAATTCCATGCTATGTCATAACGCTTGAGCAAGTGAGAGGTACAGAGATCTTTAAGAAACAGTTGAAATGTAAAATAGGGATCACGATAAAACAGCGCGAGTTCATTGTAGATTGTTATGCTAATCACAATTCGTGGAACATGTTTGTGGAAATGTTTGCGCATTAGTTTAAGAATGGAAGGTGTTTTGGCAAAACCTCTAGCAAAGACTGCAATGCAAAACGTTCTGGAAAAAATGACGCGAAACGCGTCCTGTGGAGAAAAATCCGTAACTATTCAAAAAGAGACGATACGTACGTGGCTGAAAGTATGTGCGTAACGACGGCAACGTATAGATTTACGTGGCTTCCAGTGTTGTCGCTTCTGATTGATTTTTTATATATGCATTCCGAATACTCTCAAGCACTCCGAATTCTCACATTTAATAGTTATTTTTGATTTATTAGATGATAGATATTACATAAATAAAGATAAATGCTATTCAACATTATCATGCGTGAATTCAATATTTCTAAATAAATAATCCGCCAGATACGGCAACACTAGTGGTAGCTGGAAGCCGTTCGCTGTTTTTGACGATGTTCTCAAGGTGTTAATAGATCATATGTATCAAAAGAAAATAAAAAATGATCTGCATCTGTATCCTTACAAATATACTGTTGTGTATCGGTTAAAGTCTCTATACAAACTTTCGTTAATTTCTGTCGGTGGTTTTTGAGTGAAGTGGAATGAGGATTTTTGTATCGTTGATTTTTCATTTCTTCAGATGAAGCTTTGTTCAGCCTATCAGATTATTTGAATTTACAGAACATCATGCGCCATTGTGAATGAGAAAATCCGCAACAGTAGTTTGAAGGGCCGTTGCATATTCGCAAGATGGGTGTTTGGAGAACATTGTCAGGTTTCCGTTTCATAAAACAATCATTTTTCCAAACTCTTACTGCTGACGTTACGTCCATAACCTGTTTAATTCATCCGTGGATCAACTCGCAGATGATGAACGACTGTACGATATTTTCAGCAAGACTGAGCAACAACAGGCAGTGCCTTGACAGCCATTACACGAGTGCATGAGGTGTTTAGTGACTATAGGTCAACCTGCAGAGGCAGAGAAATCTCTTGGTCACATCGTTCGCCTGATCTTCCTGTGATTTTTACCTGTGGGACATATTGAAGGGCCAGATGTAGTAAAATAATCTTCACACACTGGAAGAGCTACAGAATATCTTGGAAAACGCCCTTGCTGCTATCTCTAAGGCATATTTGCATACTTTGATAAATGGGGCACAGTGCTGCATCGACGTTAACGGTGGCCATTTACAATTTTTTTCTGTGATGCTCTGTTTTCCTGTTCATTACCAAGGTTCAATTCCACGTCAGTCTTAGATGTGATTACCGGTAAATATTTACTTTGCCCACCCTGTATATAACTAAAAAATATATAAAGATAAATACATCTGATTTTTGTCACGCGATAAACCTATTTAGATGAAGACATACCAAGGTTCGACCAAGCTCGATGACTAGATTGATTCAAATTGAATCAAGCGGCACCTTGCTTCAAATTGCCGGTCACTTAAATATTTCTAACGTCCCACATAAATCAAAAAGTATACATCCAAAATGATGTTTGCCATAGGTGTTTGCCCTTGAAAAAAGATTCCGGGGGATTTGTTGTTTCACCTCTATCATTTAAAAGAGGTAAGGTAAAGCAATTTTAAAGTGGATAATATATTGAAACAAGCCAGCGAAATAAAAAAAAGAGGATTATGTAACAATAAAGTTTATTTGCAAAACATAATTTATTAATACTAATTAAATACGAAACGGTACCTGAATAAGCAAACTGATTCCGTGTTTCTATTCTTCTTCTTTAATGAAACCTATAAAAATTATTTAACAAATGAAATCTAATAAATGATATAAACTTATAGAACAGCAATTCGTAATCTCAACTTAGCAAAAACATTTAAACTGTGCAATTTAGAAAGACTTGCTCAATATAAATAAGCATTAAAAATATTTTTTTTTTTTAAATATAAAACACAATTTTATAAACATTCAATCTTCATCTTTTAAATTTCGCCTGATTTTTTTACTGTAATGCATGAATTTTGCAAAATTATCCATTACAATACATTAATCTCATCGAACGTGAATTGATTAAAAATTCGCCGCACTTTTTACCCCTTGTATATAGCGTAAGAATCTTAATGTATTAATTGTACATAATTTTTGCTCTGATTCTTTTAAAAGATATGACAACAGAAAAGAAAAAAATGGAACATTACTTAAACTATCCTTTTAGGATTATTAAATTGACTTCTAAAATTAAAATTATAAATTAATTAAAATTAGAGAATTATTTGATAAAAGGGCATTTTATTTTAAGTATTACACTGCTCTCTTTTCATTTATAATTTATTGTCGAGTTTTAAGACATTAAAATGCTGTATTATTGCAGTTTCACAATCATCCGGCATATTTTACAGAGCGTGTATTGCCATAGCGATTTGTTAAAATTTGCATTTTTGTGAATTTATTTAACTTTTTAAGACATTTTATGAATGTAGAGCATATTTATAAATCTTCGATTTATAAAGATGTTTTGCATGTTGCAAACATCCTCAAAGATTATTGCATGTTGCGTTGTATTTAATGAAGATATTTTGGGCTTTTGGATAAAATTTTGCATATTTTATGTATTTTTTTTAAATATTATTATCTGAAAAAAATCCTAAGATAAAAACTAAAAACGCAGAGTTTAAACTTACTATTAATTAAAAAAAAATCGGCTGTGGAGATAAGTAAACGTTGAACAGAATTATATCTTTATAAAAAAAGTTAATAATTTACATTTTATATTCAACATAATTTTACTACTGCAAAATCGTACTTCTATGTTCCAACACCCCATGCTCCCGTTGCATGTTTCGTAGCGATATAATAATACACCTACACCCTATATCTGAAAACGTGAGTACATAGGGGAAAGACAACAAGATTTTTCTTTTTTATAGTTTCTAGCATTCAAAACTATTTGTAAAAGTTTCCATTACAATACATTAATTTCATCGAATGTGATGATGGAAAATTCGCCGTACTTTTTAACGCCTTGTATATAGCGTAAGAAAGTTAATGTATTAATATGTACATAATGTTTGCTCTGCTTCTTTTAAAATATAGGACAACAGGAAAGAAAAAAAAATGAAACATTACTTAAACTATCTTTTTAAGATTATTAAATTGACTTCTAAAATTAAAATTATAAATTAATTAAAATTTGAGCATTATTTGATAAAAGGGTATTTATTTTAATTATTACACTGTTCACTTTTCATTTTTAATTTATTGTCCAGTTTTAATACTTTAAAATGCTTCATTATTGCAGTTTCACAGTCACCCGGCATATTTTACAGAGCGTGTATTGGCATAGAGATTTGTTAAAAATTTGCATTTTTGTGAATTTATTTAACTTTTTAAGACATCTTATGAATGTAGAGCATATTTATAAATCTTTTATTTATAAAGGTGTTTTACATGTTGCGAACATGTGCAAATATGATTGCATGTTGCGTTGCATTTGAAGAACATTTTTTGTGCTTTTGGATAAAATTTTGCATATTTTATGTATTTTTTAAATATTATTATCTGTAAAACATTCGAACATAAAAACTTAAAACACAGAGTTTAAATTTACTATTAATCAAAAAACTAATTCAGCTGTGGAGATAAGTAAACGCTCAGCAGAATTATATCTTTATAAAAAAGGTTAATAATTTACATTTTATATTCAACATGCTTTTACTACTGCAAAATCATACTTCTATGTTCCAACAACCCATGCTCCCGTCGCATATTCCGAAGCGATATAAGGAATATACCTACACCCTATATCTGAAAACATGAGTACATAAGGAAAAGAACACAAGATTTTTCTTTTTTATAGTTTCTAGCATTCTAAACTATTTGCGATTTAAAATCTCTACGGCTCAGTAGTCATACAATCTCCTGAACTGTTCTCAAATGTTTAAGGAGAAAATTGATATATTTATTTTAATGCATCAGTAATATAAATTCATCTGTCTAATAACTGCATAATTCGATAGTTACAACAAAATTATGCGTATAATGGACACCTGAACATTTGTATCATTCTCAATAAATTAATTTCAGGATTCCGTTATATAACTGATCATAAACATATTTCCCCAATTACAAAACGACGATATAAACCCATCAACGATATTACAAAAGGATATTTTAATATTTATTACGGCCAAATTATAGAATTTGTATTTTACTTACGATATTACATAATACCACTATTTACAAACCTTCAAATAACTAGATGAAATGAGGTTTATATATAAAGTAAATATTTGGCTTTTTCCCTCACACATTAAAATATTTCCAACTTTTCTGAAAAGCTTCACTTTTTCGGATGTGTCACTGAAATAATAATGATCCAATACAATCAACTGTATATTTTCATCTAATTTGTCTCTTAAATTGCCTAATATGATTAAATTGCCACTGACTACTCAGTTAAAAGAACGCTTCGAATAAAATTATGGGATATCGAATTATAATTTAAACTGAGATTCCGCAATCGTGTTTAGAGCCATATATGATATGTATTACACAGTTTAACTTTAAATAAATTTAATTTCAATGTTGTAACTTATTTATTTTTCTTTTGTATGTATATATCTATGGCGAGTATTCCTATGTAAATTTATATCATTTTCTCCATGCTATTTTTATAATTATTTATCTAAACAAAATTATAAAATCAAAAACATGTTTATATAATTTACAGTTAAGATGAATATTCGATATAATTTTTGTTTACTTTTGCTTTCTTACATTTGATGCTACATTTTTGTCAACATTATAACGATTATCATGCTATATATGCTTTCATTCTACTTCCTCCCCCCCCCCCGCAGTTTCATGCAAAATTCAATTTAATAGTTTATGTATTTTAATGTACTATTTTCACCCAGTGCGGTGTCTAAATTAAATCGTTAATATTAAATATAATCGTTAGTAAATATAATCGTAAATAGTGATATACAGTAAAAAATATACAGTTAATAGTAAATATAATCGCTAATATTTGAAAAGTATATCGCTTGTACTAATAGCCCCTCACATTTAAATTAAATTATTTTTTATTACTCATTTACTTTAATAAAATAAATCCAGTAATTCAGTCTTCCCATTCTACTTTGAGATATTTTCTCATATATATTTATCCTTTAGAAAAACGTTATGTTTGTCAGTTAATACAAAAGCATTTTAATTTCTCAGCTATCCATATTTCGTAATGTGTCTGGCGCATCATCAAAAGTACTTAACTTACATTCTATTCATTACATTTTTTCTCGCACTACACCCTAACATACAGACCGCTAAGTTCATATGTATTATAATGCGGCATATGTTTGTAACAGCTGCAATCTGCACTTCAGACTGAACTTCGTGTCCACATATGTCTCACCAACCGCATTTACACGCCTTTCGCCTAACGATTCTTTAATTTCTGCAGTATTTGTCTTTAATCAAAAACATTTTCCTCTATTACTTAAAACGCATTTCATCCTTTTTTTCATTTTCCATACCACAAGAATCTGGTAACCTCAAAATATGGTACCCCTACGCAAATTAAATACGTATAAGATCACCGTTTGTGTTTGGCTAATCGTTTTCCTAGACAATGTTTTGTTTTTCCCTTTTGCATGGCGCAAAATACTTGTATATTGGTGATATTGTATCATGCTAAGCACGTGGATTTTATCTGCGAAGTCAGGTCACTTCTGCCCTAACTCTCGCCTCTGTAAGTTGTGCTAAAATGAGGCCTCTATTTTCGCTTTGCTCTGTTTGTACCTCTCTCCCGGTGTTCGTTCTAACACAATAAATTTATCTTATAATATCACATTGGAGTTTTTTTTTATGTTTGCACCGATCTGGTTATTGAGTGATTTGTTTTACGACCAGCCACGGTTTGGAGGACAATCAGTTTCATAAACATCGCTCGCGTTTGATGCCAATCTTGGCTGCAAATAACATTACGGAACTTTATCCAAATCATGATTTCAATGCAATTCATGCATCAGTGCATTCAGTGCATTAATCATGATTTAATGGCCACAAGAATCAATAATTAAATGAATCGATTTTGATCCTATATTCAACAATCTTGATAAAGATTTATACTATTTAAAATTCATATTAACACTAATAGGGCAGTTAATATAATTATAGAATCATTAGAAAAGTAATTTAAATTAACAAAAGAAAGTTATTTTGGAAGAAAAAGTCTTTATATACATCATTTATTTAATAAATCCAGCAGTAAAATATGCATATTTATGTAGAAAATATTCAATATTTTTTAAACTTAGCTGTAAACAAAAACTTAATTTATTCTTATTTAGATATTATAACTGAAAATGTATTATGACATATGCTAATCCATTGAAATGTTAATTTAAATATATAATACACATTACATGATACTTTATTATATTAGTTTCGACTTATTACAAAATTTTCTAGTAAGTTACGCATTCTTTTCCTTTTCTGATTTATATACAAAATATTCATATAAAAGTTTTTTCAAAAACTGGGACGTGTAAAGACATGTAGTAATAAAATACAATTATTATTGTGTCATACTGACACCAAAACCTAATCTTATCTTAGGAACTACTATAAGTGGTAAAATAATTTATATGTGTTTCTGTGATATGAATTTTGAATTAAATTTACATTTGCTCTATATGGATATTTTGCAACAAATGAATTTTTTGTTGCACCGTAAAATTATTAATCAGTATAAAAAACAGTTTCCTTTAATTTCCATTTAACATTCAGCGAAATATATTTTTAACAAGTTAGCAGCAAACAAAAACAGAACTTGTCAACTCTCCTGGTTGTCACGTAAACAAGTTAGGCTCCGAAAATTGTGAAACTGTTAAAAATTTGCAAACTGTGTTCAAAGCTGAAAAGGTGTTAGATCGGTGGAATACCTCAGCTCCTTCCTTTCTGGTCATAACAAATTACTAAAAATATTTTGTACTACGAAATTGTTTGTTAATTGAAACGATACAGTACAGACTACATACGGAAATAATTTTAAATATTGCTTATTTCATAAATCATTACATTTACAATTGCTAATTGCATAAGATGAAATGCTAACTCTGTTTTCTTCTCTTTTTACTAAGAGCAAATTTAATACGCAGTCGAATCGTTTCCAATGTTTTTCGCTATCCAACTACCAAAATAAATTTTGTCACTACAGAACTGTCGATACTTCCAGGAAACGGCATTAAAATTTTCGCTGAGTGCTTCTTTTTGGCGCAGAAAAGTATAATTAGTGCATGTCATATTTTAAGTTATTTTTAAGTGCTCACGCCAAACACACTAAACATATATAAATGGAATCGAATGCAGATTTTAGTGATAAAATGTTAGACGAATTAAATGAAAATATTACTCCAAAGCGATTACTTTCTACATTACGAATAAAAATATTGTATTTGCATCCAAATGCTTATTCATATCTTCAAGTTTTAGTTGAGTTACATATATTTCTTGTAAAATATTAATTTAAAGAATTGCTGCTAAGCAGTATTTACAAATTCTGCATTCAATGTGTTAATTCAATTGTGTTAATTTAATTTAAATTAAAAATTGCTTCTCCATATTGATTTGAAAACGGTCGCGTCATTTTTTTAAATGCTGGTGGTCGTGTTAGGTTTTTTACCGATAATGCCGACTAGCAGAATATGACAAACACAAAAATAAATATAATTTAATATTCAAATAGTATTCTGCAATGTAATTTTGTAGTTCACTGATTTTATACAACTTTTTTCGTGCTTCTGATATTGGGAAAGAAAGAAAATGAATTAACAAAAGTTATCGCTCAATGTCTTGTCGATGAATTTCAATTTTCTGCTATATATATAGTCAAACATTTTTATTAAGAAACAATTTTAACAAAGGAAATATTAACCATAAAAATGAAATATTTTGTGATACAATAAAAATTTATCATCCAAAATGCTGTATTTCAAAGTGGAATAATTGAAAAAGTATTTTGAAAATTTTCAAAAGGAATGTAAACAATTGAACAATGGACATTTAAATAATTACACTTTCACTTAATTTTATGGATGCGTCCTTTCGAAATGCATACTTGTATGTCCCACTTCGCCTTTAATAGACTATTTCGGAATAAATGTAAACATTTCCTTAAATATTTACGTTTTCTATGAAATAAAATTCACCAAAATAAAAGAAATTGTTTAATTTTTAACGACCTTATAGATCGTTGCCTGTTAACTCTTAATGACTGTATTTTACGAAAGAAATATTTTCACACACAATAATAATAATAATAAAAACATTCGGTCTATTTTTCGGTCATAAACTAAGTTCTAATATGTCAAAATCCGTACGCAATTGTGTACACATATATTTAGAAATTTATAAGTTGTGCTTAAATTTATGACTGTTAAAAACACTAAATAATACTGAATCTAAACAATCTTTAAAAAGTAGAATCATGATCGTTATTTCTAATCCTGAACGCCGGAGATTTATCACTTCAATATCCTATAATCTTTTGTTATTTTCACCACAACGAAACACAGTGAAGTGTTGTCGATATATACACCTCTGGGGATACATATTCAAAAAAGTTTAGGTAAAACTTATTACGCAAAATGTATATATTTGGATATTTCTAGGCACATTTATAGCAGAGGTAAAATGTAAAAAAACGTTCTAAATAATAAAACGATCAAATCTTTCGTTCGATTTATGTATAATTCAATTAACATTGTATGTAATATGTGCATAACCATTTACGCGAGAACTCCGTGTACCTAAAATAAAAATTATACAAAAAAAATTTCATATTTTAACAGTGAAATAGTCATATCTAGAATATTGGTTAGTGAAAGAAAATGAAATGAAAACAAAGTATCATATCTTAATCCTAAAGAAAATTAACCGGCATAAAATAAACCATTTAAACATATCAATAAAACATTTTGGCACATTTTAAACAATTTTGGCAATTACAAATCAATGATTAAACTAATGTTTATTATAAACTTGTTTAATATAAGACTAATGTTTATTATAATGTCTTATTATAAACTGAATAACATTCAATTTTAAGTATTTTAATCTAGTGCTAAAATAAATACACTTATCCTTTATTAAATAGCAATGTTAAATAAATGTATTAAAAAATGATTTTCATTTATGGTATCGTTTGCATTTTATTTAGAAGATTCTTATAAAATATAAATAAAATACAAATAATCTACAGCATATTCTTCATAATTTTAATAACGCCGTACCATCTCTAAATGAAAAATCCGAATTATCTATTGCAAAAATTATGCAGGTTTTTTTTTTTTTTAATTTATTTAAAATATCTGTAAGTACGTTTTAGATTCAGCGAAATAAATATTTCTACACTGAAACGACGTATTGAAGACATGACATTTGTCATTACTTAGATGACGCAGCATCTGCGACAGTTAAAGAATGCACTGCCGTATCACCTGCTAAATGCCCGATATCTGCTGATTTTCATTTTTTAAATGTGAGAATTATAGCCAATACGTAGTTATAATTTTTATGATAATAAGATCCGCACCCACTTCTGTTATTTGGATTTCTTCCCAATTTTTTTGTTCATGCTCAATTAAGAGTCCTTCTGGTTTACTTGCAAAGATATATACAAAGAAACATCCATTTTTATGATAATACAACAATAAAATTATAATGCCCTGTTACTTCATAAATGTTTTAATAAATTTTAAATACTATTCTTCAAGTTGAGATTTTTTAAATTTATTTTCATCTAATTGTTGTATATTAACGAACAAATAGTTAACAAATAAAATAACAAAAAAGTGCCCACATTTGTGGCCGATTTGCGTTAATTGTAATTTATGAGTGAAATGACTTCTTATATATATATATATATCTATATATAAACTAGCAGTAAATTTCTTTCTTACATTTCTACAAATTGTTAAAACTTAATCTATTTAATATATCTGATATTATTTTTATTAAATATTAAAGATTGATCAAATAATCCAACAACACTGTGTGCTTCACGTTACGTAAAATTACTTCACGTTCCTTTATAGGGCAAATTTGGTGAATATGCCGCACTTTTTGACTTTATTGTTTTAAAAGTCGCCTGTTATTTTTATTTGATATTCATTGATTTCTTACTGAAGTTTGCACACTTATGCATCATTTAAAACCGTATTTCATTTTACATATATTCTATAAAGCATGAAAATGTTATTTTTGTAAACACTTGCATTTAGGCATCTTCCCGTACCTATGGGTAAGATGGTCAACTATCTAGGGATACGACACTTTATGGCATTTCAATGTGAACAATAATTTTTGTGAAGCAGTATAAAACATAATGGAACGAATAAAAGTAACTTTAACATTTTAGACATACTAAAGTTGTTAACTTACTTAATATTAGGAAATTGCAAAAATATGAATGTAACAAACCTTGGCAATTTAATAGAAGGACAAACTAATATTTGAAAAAAAGTGTTCTGCTTAACATTTGAAAGAATTATGGCCTTAAGTATGCTTATTTTTAAATATTATAATAAGTTTAAATACGATAAAGCCACTGTGATTAAGTGCTTTAGAGTGCAGACTTTTTGTCGATGTTTTTCATATGCCCCGCCCCTCCCCCCCTTTTGTTTTTTTAGCTATATCTCATACAGACTGCACATTTGTTTAGGCCCTTTGAGCAAATTTTATATAACTGTTTCACTGAATGCATTAGATCCAATCACATTTTAAAGAAATTTTATTGCACACTGCTAGACACATTTACCACTGATTCTCATTCACTTAAGAAAAATCGTCATCTTCTGAGTCTTGTTAGGAAATTCAATCCGTTATATTTTCAAAGCAGATCAAATTGGCGTATTTGTAGAATCTTCGGTGTCTTGATGGAGATTGGGGAGGAAGCTCGGAGGGGGCAGAAGACCCTAAGTTATCTAAAACTATATTATATACTACCGATATTTACATTTATTAAAATTATTTATAATTGCGTTTAACATAAAATTTTTAACAAGGATTAAAATTAATAATTATTAAACAATTATTTATAAGGCCAATGAAGTTTATTTATAAGGCAGAATAAATATAGAAAACTTTCAAATTATGTTCACCTTAGATTTTAATGTTTCTTTATGTTATTTTAAACATTTAGAAAATTTATAAATTTAAATTATGATTTTTTTAATCAGTTGATTAAAATGACGATTTAATCACTGATTTAAATTATCTGAATAAAACTGTTGACAAGTTAGTTAATATACAAGAGTAATTTATACAATGAATAAACAACCAGCCATTTGTGCGCAACGGAAAATAACCGGCATCTTACACCAAGGGAAAACAGCCGGCATCTTATCCCACAAAATTTTCGTCGACTCACCCCAAAGTTTTGAGTAAGACGCCGTTAATTTCCCCCCCCCCCCACCACCCCACTGACAGCTTGAACCGGCCACCATTTATGTTTTACAGAAAGGCCAGGTACCAGTACTCTCTAAAAACATCAGATTTATTTCTCTGGAGTTTAAACTAAGACTTATTTAGACAAATAAGGAAGTCACGTAAAACAAAATTGACACTTTTAGAAGTGTTTAGACGAAATAGCAATAAAAAAGTATCACTTATTATTTTTTAAGAACACAAATTGAAATTAAAATATCAGTAGGGAACCCTCTTCCTTATAATTGAGCGGCGTTTCGCTACAGCACCTGCGCATATGAAAACTACGTGATTTGACATCTTGTACAATATGGCATGTCACCTCAAGTTACCCTATCTATAACTGCACATATGTGCAAGCAAACCATAAAATTCTTACTTCTCTTGTTGGGGGAATCTATAGTAAATACGTTATTATCAAATTTTTGTTCTTGTTATTATTTACAGTAACTATAATAATAATAAACTAAACGTCCACTTATATGACCAAGGACGTGAAGAGATTAAAATGCTCTGCGCATTCAATACGCTACTCGTGCTTTAATGTTATTACAAACTGTCTGTGTATTTAAAGTTTTAGGATAAAAAAAAACCTAAATCACTGAAAATGTTTATCATGACATCGTCATTTATATCATTATCGAAGTATTCTTCAATAAGGAACAGTTTTTCAAAAGCACTACATTGACAGTTACATTTGACACATATTTTTTTCTCTTTTTAAATATTTAAAAACAAAATCTTTAACACGGTATAATTCTTGCTTTATTTATTTCTAATAATTTACAATACATGATGACATAAATGTGCCATTAATTTGTAGACCGCAAATGTTGTGTGCAAAGTTTAACTATGAATTATTCCGTATTTTACGCTTCGTTTAATACACTGTAAAAAAAAATCTGTAAAGTTACTAAAGTTTTTCTAGGAAACTGGGATTCCTAGAATTTTTCATGTAACGGCAACAACAAAAATTCCTGTAACAGCTTCTGTTATAGAAATTTTTCTTGTTGCCTTTACATGAAAATTTCTTGGAATCCCAGTTTCCTAGAAAAACTTTAGTAACTTTACAGATTTTTTTTTACAGTGTAGGAAATAATTTGTATAAATATTTAACTATAATATGAATCTGTCTAATTTAGAAACATTCATATTACGAATTATTTGCATTAAAATTATGATTCCAAAATATTTAATTTTGTTTAATAAAAGTATTTTTGAATTCCTTACTTATATATATTTTCATAGTAAGTAAAATCTACACTGCTCAAAACAATTAAAGGATATTGCAGTTTTAGGTGGATTTTGTATATGGTAAACTGTTTAGCTGATTGATACATGGTCGACAGACATAGTAGGTTATATGAGAATAAATTACACATGTTTGGCAGAAAAAAATGCATTTTATTGCGCATTTGTGTACTAAAGGAAAAAAAACACAATTTGTGCATATGAGAAAAAAAGAATAAGAAAAGGTGTTTTCTTCAAAGAAAATCATTTTCGGTAGGGGGTATGGTTTCCACGGGCGGCCAGCAACGTTGAACACCTTTGAGGCATGGACTCAATGAGGCTATTAATGAGGAGTTGGGGTATTCTGCCCCACTCTTCCAGAAGAGTTCTTTCCAGTTCTTGGAGAGTTTGTGGGGGTTGTTGGCGGCCAGAAACCCGTCTTCCTAGAGCGTCCCAAACGTGCTCGATTGCATTCATGTCTGGAGAACACGCTGGCCATTCCATTCGAACGATTCCTTCCTCGAAAAGGAAATCCTCCACCAGGTTTGCACGATGTGGCCTGCAGTTATCGTCCATTAAAATGAAGTTATCTCCGATTGCTGCAGCGTAAGGGACTACAATGTGCCCGAGGATCTCATCCCTATATCGGCGACCAGTCAGAGCTCCATCTCGAATGATGTAGAGGTCAGTGCGCCCGTCAATGGAGATGCCACCATACACCAACACTCCTCCACCGCCAAATCTGACACTTTCGTGCACGAACGCAGGATTATTCCTACTGCCACGGTCCCTCCAGATGAAAATACGCCTATTATCCGGATGCACAGAAAAACGGGACTCGTCAGAAAACTGAATATTGCTCCATTCATTTCTCCTCCAGTTGACATGCTCGGCGGTCGCGACGATGCCTTGATGTTAATCTAACACATACCATCGGTCGGCGAGTATACAGACCTACAGCATGGAGCCGGTTTCGGACAGTCTGAGTTGAAATCGTGGTGCCTGTAGCCGAGCGAAGGTGTTGTTGGAGAAGAGTAGCGTTCATGGTTCGGTGTCTCCGAGCTGTTAACGCTAAATACCGATCTTCATTGGGCGTTGTTGCCCGTTTACGACCTTTCCCTGTTCTTCGGCCTGCACATCCACTCTGCAAAAAACGGTTCCAGATCCTGGAAATGACATCTTTGTGACACTCCAATGGCTTGCGCTACTTCGGCTTGAGTTTGGCCCCCTTTTAACCTACCAACAATTCTCAAAGCTTCTGAATCTGTCAAATGACTTCGTTGAGACATCGTACTCATCGAGACAAAGCAATCACTGAATGCCGATCATCCTTGTCTCCATTCTCTTTTATCCAGTTGAAAGTCAAATTTCATTCGCTGCCGCTGAAGCGACGTTTTTGACGTCGAACTCAAAATTTGCATACTCCACAGTTTGAAAACCAGAAAAATTTGCATTTGTGATTCTCTTCTTCTATTTTCGGCAAAAAAAATTTCGTTTATATCTTTATTTTATATAAAACTTCAAATATCCTTTAATTGTTTTGAGCAGTGTATAACAAGATTTGAAAAAGAAATATAACTAGTTGGTAAAAAGAAACTTCAACGCAACGAAAGATTTTCTACTGGTATTTTTCTTTTCCCAACGACATTATTTATACTCCTCAAAATAGGAAGTATCGAAGCAATCTATAAGAGAAAAATAATTCGGCTTATTTTATGCTGTATCTGTATTTTCCGAAATTTCCAACAAAATGATATCAGTTTTTTTAAGTTTTCTCTGTTGTTACTTGTTTGTACATGTTTTACCGATAATGCCAACTAGCAGAATATGACAAACAAAAACAAACTTCGATGCAACGAAAGATTTTTTACTGGTATTTTTCTTTTCCAAACGACATTATTTATACTCCTCAAAAATAGGAAGTATCGAAGCAATCTATAAGAGAAACATAATTCGGCTTATTTTATGCTGTATCTGTATTTTCCGAAATTTCCAACAAAATGATATCAGTTTTTTTAAGTTTTCTCTGTTGTTACTTGTTTGTACATGTTTTACTGATAATGCCGACTAGCAGAATATGACAAAAAAAATAAATATCATTTAATATTCAAATAGTATTCTGCAATGTAATTTTGTAGTTCACTGAATTTATACAACTTTTTTCGTGCTTCTGATATTGGGAAAGAAAGAAAATGAATTAACAAAAGTTATCGCTCAATGTCTTGTCGATGAATTTCAATTTTCTGCTATATATAGAGTCAAACATTTTTATTAAGAAACAATTTTAACAAAGGAAAAATTAACTATAAAAATGAAATCTTTTGTGATACAATAAAAATTTATCATCCAAAATGCTGTATTTCAAAGTGGAATAATTGAAAAAGTATTTTGAAAATTTTCAAAAGGAATGTAGACAATTGAACGATGGACATTTAAATAATTACACTTTCACTTAATTTTATGGATGCGTCCTTTCGAAATGCACACTTGTATGTGCCACTTCGCCTTTAACAGACTATTTCGGAATAAATTTAAACATTTCCTTAAATATTTACGTTTTCTATGAAATAAAATTCACCAAAATAAAAGAAATTGTTTAATTTTTAATGACCTTATAGATCGTTGCCTGTTAACTCTTAATGACTGTATTTTACGAAAGAAATATTTTCACACACAATTATAATAATAATAAAAACATTCGGTCTATTTTTCGGTCATAAACTAAGTTCTAATATGTCAATATCCGCACACAATTGTGTACACATATATTTAGAAATTTATACGTTGTTCTTAAATTTATGACTGTTAAAAACACTAAATAATACTCAATCTAAACAATCTTATAAAGTAGAATCATGATCGTTATCTCTAATCCTGAACGCCGGAGATTTATCACTTCAATATCCTATAATCTTTTGTTATTTTCACCACAACGAAACACAGTGAAGTGTTGTCGATACATACACCTCTGGGGATACATATTCCAAAAAGTTTAGGTAAAACTTATTACGAAAAATGTATATATTTGGATATTTCTAGGCACATTTATAGCAGCGGCAAAATGTAGAAAAACGTTCTAAATAATAAAACGTTCAAATCTTTCGTTCGATTTATGTATAATTCAATTAACATTGTATGTAATATGTGCATAACCATTTACGCGAGAACTCCGTGTACCTAAAATAAAAATTAAACAAAAAAACATTTCATATTTTAACAGTGAAATAGTCATATCTAGAATATTGGTTAGTGAGAGAAAATGAAATGAGAACAAAGTATCATATCTTAATCCTAAAGAAAATTAACCGGCATAAAATAAACCATTAAAACATATCAATAAAACTTTTTGGCACATTTTAAAAAATTTTGGCAATTACAAATCAATGATTAAACTAATGTTTATTATAAACTTGTTTAATATAAGACTAATGTTTATTATAATGTCTTATTATAAACTGAATAACATTCAATTATAAGTATTTTAATCTAGTGCTAAAATAAATATACTTATCCTTTATTAAATAGCAATGTTAAATAAATGTATTAAAAAATGATTTTCATTTATAGTATCGTTTGCATTTTATTTAGAAGATTCTTATAAAATATAAATAAAATACAAATAATCTACAGCATATTCTTCATAATTTTAATAACGCCGTACCATCTCTAAATGAAAAATCAGAATTATCTATTGCAAAAATTCTGCAGGTTTTTTTTTTTTTTTAATTTATTTAAAATATCAGTAAGTACGTTTTAGATTCAGCGAAATAAATATTTCTACACTGAAACGAAGTATTGAAGACATGACATTTGTCATTAGTTAGATGACGCAGCATCTGCGACAGTTAAAGAATGCACTGCTGTATCACCTGCCAAATGCCCGATATCTGCTGATTTTCATTTTTTAAATGTGAGAATTATAGCCAATATGTAGTTATATTTTTTATGATAATAAGATCCGCACCAACTTCTGTTATTTGGATTTCTTCTCATTTTTTTTTTTTTTTTTTTTTTTTTTTTTTTTGTTCATGCTCAATTAAAAGTCCGTCTGGTTTACTTGCAAAGATATATACAAAGAAACATCCATTTTTATGATAATACAACAATAAAATTATAATATAATGCCCTGATACTTCATAATTGTTTTAATAAATTTTAAATACTATTCTTCAAGTTGAGATTTTTTAAATTTATTTTCATCTAATTGTTGTATATTAACGAACAAATAGTTAACAAATAAAATAACATAAAAGTGACACATTTGTGGCCGCATTGCGTTAATTGTAATTTATGAGTGAAATGACTTCTTAAAAAAAAAAAAAAAAAAAAAAAAAAAAAAAACTAGCAGTAAATTTCTTTCTTACATTTCTACAAATTGTTAAAACTTAATCTATTTAATATATCTGATATTATTTTTATTATCTGATATTATTATTAGAAGGACAAACTAATATTTGAAAAAAATTGTTCTGATTAACATTTGAAAGAATTATGGCTCTTAAGTATGCTTATTTTTAAATATTATAATAAGTTTAAATACGATAAAGCCACTGTGATTAAGTGCTTTAGAGTGCAGACTTTTTGTCGATGTTTTTCATATGCCCGTTTTTTTTTTTTTTTTTTTTTTTTTTTTTTAGCTATATCTCATATCTGCTACAGACTGCACATTTGTTTAGGCCCTTTGAGCAAATTTTATATAACTAACAGTTTCACTGAATGCATTAGATCCAATCACATTTTAAAGAAATTTTATTGCACACTGCTAGACACGCGTACCACTGATTCTCATTTACTTAAGAAAAACTTCTGAGTCTTGTTAGGAAATTTAATCCGTTATATTTTCAAAGCAGATCAAATTGGCGTATTTGTAGAATCTGCGGTGTCTTGATGGAGATTGGAGAGGAAGCTCGGAGGGGGCAGAAGACCCTAAGTTATCTAAAACTATATTATATACTACCGATATTTACATTTTAAAAATTATTTATAATTGCGTTTAACATAAAATTTTTAACAATGATTAAAATTAATAATTATTAAACAATTATTTATAAGGCCAATGAAGTTTATTTATAAGGCAGAATAAATATAGAAAACTTTCAAATTATGTTCACCTTAGATTTTAATGTTTCTTTATGTTATTTTAAACATTTAGAAAATTTATAAATTTAAATTATGATTTTTTTAATCAGTTGATTAAAATGACGATTTAATCACTGATTTAAATTATCTGAATAATACTGTTGACAAGTTAGTTAATATACAAGAGTAATTTATACAATGAATAAACAACCAGCCATTTGTGCGCAACGGAAAATAACCGGCATCTTTCACCAAGGGAAAACAACCGGCATCTTATCCCACAAAATTTTCGTCGACTCACCCCAAAGTGTTGAGTAAGACGCCGTTAATTCCCCCCCCCCCCCACTGACAGCGTGAACCGGCCACCATTTATGTTTTTCAGAAAGGCCAGGTACCAGTACTCTCTAAAAACATCAGATTTATTTATCTGGAGTTTAAACTAAGACTTATTTAGACAAATAAGGAAGTCACGTAAAACAAAACAGACACTTTTAGAAGTGTTTAGACGAAATAGCAATAAAAAAGTATCACTTATTATTTTTTAAGAACACAAATTGAAATTAAAATATCAGTAGGGAACCCTCTTCCTTATAATTGAGCGGCGTTTCGCTACAGCACCTGCGCATATGAAAACTACGTGATTTGACATCTTGTACAATATGGCATGTCACCTCAAGTTACCCTATCCATAACTGCACATATGTGCAAGCAAACCATAAAATTCTTACTTCTCTTGTTGGGGGAATCTATAGTAAATATGTTATTATCAAATTTTTGTTCTTTTTATTATTGACAGTAACTATAATAATAATAAACTAAACGTCCACTTATATGACCAAGGACGTGAAGAGATTAAAATGCTCTGCGCATTCAATACGCCACTCGTGCTTTAATGTCATTACAAACCGTCTGTGTCTTTAAAGGTTTAGGATAAAAAAAAAACCTAAATCACTGAAAATGTTTATCATGACATCGTCATTTATATCATTATCTAAGTATTCTTCAATAAGGAACAGTTTTTCAAAAGCACTACATTGACAGTTACATTTGACACATATTTTTTTCTCTTTTTAAATATTTAAAAACAAAATCTCTAACACGGTATAATTCTTGCTTTATTTATTTCTAATAATTTACAATTCATGATGACATAAATGTGCCATTAATTTGTAGACCGCAAATGTTGTGTGCAAAGTTTAATTATGAATTATTCCGTGTTTTACGCTTCGTTTAATAGGAAATAATTTGTATAAATATTTAACTATAATATGAATCTGTCTAATTTAGAAACATTCATATTACGAATTATTTGCATTAAAATGATGATTCCAAAATATTTAATTTTGTTTAATAAAAGTATTTTTGAATTCCTTACTTATATATATTTTCATAGTAAGTAAAATCTATAACAAGATTTAAAAAAGAAATATAACTAGTTGGTAAAAAGAAACTTCGATGCAACGAAAGATATTTTACTGGTATTTTTCTTTTTCCAACGACATTATTTATACTCCTCAAAAATAGGAAGTATCCAAGCAATCTATAAGAGAAAAATAATTCGGCTTATTTTATGCTGTATCTGTATTTTCCGAAATTTCCAACAAAATGATATCAGTTTTTTTAAGTTTTCTCTGTTGTTACTTGTTTGTACATGTTCACAGTATATTATTAAAAAACAGTCGTATTATTTTTTGGAATAATATAAATTAAATTTTAGCACGTGGACTTTAAATTATTATCCTCAAAAATTAAGCATTTACAAATCTGTGCAGATTGAAGTAAAAAAATAGAATTGAAGGAAATTTGTTATTTTACGGGATGATTTGATCCAAGGAACTCGTATATAGTGTCCAAAATGCGTAATACTATTTGAAAATTTAAATTGGACAAAATTTTAAATTTACATACGACCTATATTTTAAATATTGCATTCATTATTGAATTAGATGCAATTCTCATTCAAATGGTTTATTTCGTAACTCTCCGAGGCAATTCATTGTTAAATAATATTAAGCGGTATGTTTGTATTTTCTTGCAGTTTGTCAAATATTACCAGATTTTGATATTACAGAATTGTCTTTTATTTAAAAGGAATGTCATTTTGCTCTAATATTATGTATATTACAAATAAGTAGTTATTCCTCTAGATCACATAAAATATTCAATGCCATTGTCGTTGTGAAGCACAGCATACATTTCTTTTCATCTGAAAATGAGATGGTGATGCAGACAGGACTGATTGAACAATTACATTGTATGATTGCATTCCATGAGATTTGCGATCCTTCAAAATATTATATAAGTCGAACATAGTGTCATAACTTATGTACATTAATAACTACAACTTTGTATTAAATCTGCTTTCGTAAATCTATAGTAACACGTTGTATTAATATACTAATTTTAATTACTAAAAGGTGTAAATTAAAACTTTAAAAACAGTAAAAAAAAATTATTCAACTGTTTACATGTTTCGACTCCACCCTAGTCATTTTAAAAGCAAATAAATATATTCTAAAATTCCGCATTCTTTTGTAATCAGTTACTCACGTTAAGAAATCAACTTCTTAAAACACTGTTGACCGGCGGTGTTGCCGATTTATCAAGTTTGTTTTATTTAAACTGCATAAAAAATATTTCCGAAGACAATTTTTGGTTTATATAGTTATAATTTTTATTTGAGCTTAAATAATCAAAATAATACTATTAACCTTTTTGAATGGTTATTTCGAATAAAATACGCGCTGTATTGTTCACGAGTATACTCCTTACGTATCAAAATTGTGCCAAAAACTTAATAATAATACTTAGAAAAATACTTAGAAAAATATCAGTTATTGACACTTAAACTGTAACTTACACTTCAGTAAAACTCTAACTGAAATGAACTTTTTCTTGTAAAATTCTACAAAGTAATGTTATTTAGTGTTAACTTAGATGGCTATGTTTATTTTGGAGTCAATTTATTCATCATTAGTAGTAAGCCAAGAACGTATTCAATGAGGAAGGAGCTCTTGAAAACACAAAAATTACCATTTTGAGGCAACAATCTTCTGTATAAAATTAATGTAGTTTTTTGTTTAAAGTCTATTGCAATGTCTAACCAAAACTTTTTATTAAATTTAAAATTGTAGAAATTACTTTAAATATGCCTATGATACACTAGAGTCATGCTTTATAGTTCACAGATGTTTAATGTAACTTAATGAAGGGAAGGTAGTTATTGTTTTCCTTGAATTTCATTTCCCCAATCTCCGACATATGTTTAAGTTATTGATTTTAATAATTAAGTTTAAATCTATCATTTGAACTGTATAACAAAAATAACAATGTATTAAATTTGCCTTGTACTAAACATAAATAAAATTTAAGATGTTCTACCAGCGCTTGACACCACTTGTCAGTTATTGGGTAGTTGCATTACTAACAATTTAAAACATGTAAAAAAGGACCCATACATATGTAATATGAAATTATATATAAATAAGGTTTTAATATTCTGTTTTTATAATAGAAACTAACTAAAGCGTAATGGTTTCAAAATTTGTCAACAGCAACTTTTTAATGTATATCTACTATATTTTCAAGAAGAAAGATATTTGAAAAATGGATTTAAAATTTTGTAATAATGATATCCTTAAGGTGCCATTTACTGCAAATTTCATCGTAGAATCTGCTTTAAAGTATAAAATAATATTTTTTTAGTTAAAACTTTATACGAATTAAAGTTTTTTTCTAAATAATTGATATGTTTTGGGGGAAATCAAAATCTTTACGTTTATTTATACATCAAATGTTTATATATACATTAATGTTACATAAACATGAACACAGTATTTCATTTAGATAACAAATTTAAGCTTCCTACAATGTTTATAATTTTTAGAATGAAATTCGTTTACTTAAAACATTTCTATGAAACTAAATATTGGCATTGTTTTGAAAACGTATTATTTAAATTATCTTGCATTTAGAAAACATTATCTTTATATCAGGAAATGAGAAAACAGGAAATAATACACATTCTTCTATTCAGGTGTCGGCGCTAAAAGCATAATTTCACTAATAGAGAAATAATATTCCCTCGAGTCTCATTAAATCGCACGTCAATTAAACGTGAAAACATTTGCAAATAACCAAAATGTGCTACTTAATGTATTTGGTATGATTTGTTGGTTTTCATCGTTAGTTTTTGGAAATTAGCTAAAAGCTTGCCACACATTATTGATAACGCCATTTATTTAAGTGTTTCTCTAATATTTATATATCTATTACTGAAACAAAGCATATTTTTGAGAGTAAAAGTTGTTATCTGTTTCTATACTTTCGCAAAATTTATATTTTTAGAATATGCATTAGAAATCAAACAATTTTAAATGTAAGTAAAGATATATGTGGGGTATGAATTAAGTTAGTAAGTATTCCTTAGACTCTATTACGTTTGAACTGAAAATAATGAATATGTGCTTTTCTTCGTGAACGAAGTTATAAAACATGCGTTTTCGTCCTAGATAGATTATAAAAAAATATTTGGGGCTATGTGACATGAATCGCCGTAGATGATGTTGATGACATATATGGATATTAATGGAGTAGGATAGCGCTGGGTGGAGTAAATAGTGTAGGATGTCATAGTTGGCGTAGATGGTATGTCGTAGATGGCGTTTAAATGTATAATAAATGTTTGAGCGATTTGCTGTCTCTATTGCATAAACAAACAGATGTACAACGTGTGCATAGAGTCGTCCTTACTTCCGTTTTTTATTATAAATTGAACAGATAAGAACAAAATAAACCTATTTTAGATTAATATGTAATAAGAAATAAATAATATGGAGGAGACACTGGATTTTATTTACCAACATTATCAACAAATTAGCTCAAAACAATAATTAACGCCCTTAGAAAATTGCTGCTAGATCATCAAGATTCAAGGTAATCATCAGTCATCGAAAAATGCTCATTACTTTTAGCATCCTGGCGATTTTATTGAACCTACAACTAAATGTTACGTCGACCTTTGGTTAACCATTACAGTATTTAAGCTCAGCTTCATGAAATTTCCAAGTTCTGCTTTCAGTTGGAGATGACGTAGGGGAAGTTAATTTGCATGGTTGGCCAAAAACAAACGCAAGACAACCATCGAGTGGCGGCGCTTCTCAATACATACATGTGCATGGTAATTTTTGCTTGTGATGTAAAAGCTAAAATAATTATACTTCACGCAAGAAGAGATGTGTAGAGGAAAGCAGTGCTAGTGTTTTATTATATAGTTTGTTCCTCAATAGGTTGCCGGAGGTTGGTAGGAGATCTCTTATCAGCACGTCTGCAATGCTTTTCAATAGGAAAATCATTCAATTTTAAAATTTTATAATGGAAAATTTTAAATTTAAGTGAGTCGAACTAGTATAAATTTCATTATATAGAGTTTTCATCATACCACACATATATATATATTTTAAGATACTTCGCGTTTCGATTTTTTCGTACAACTTTTTAACATAAGAGATCATTTTGAGCAAATGCAAAAAGGAAAGTCATTTTAAGACATTCAATACCTCCGTGTATTTTACCGCGAAATAATAAGAAAAAGACGAATATATTTTTTAGAAATTAAAAGTTTCAATCAGATCATGAAAATAAAAAAAAAACAGCTAGCTTTGAAATATCATCACAAATTGACGAGAAGGTAATGGGCTAGCAAACATATCTCATATGAATCCCAGTGGTGTACTGTAATATTCAGTGACGAAAAAAGGAGAATGTGGTTTGCCGAGTCGGGTGGAAATACTATTGGCATGGCTTGTGTAAAGAGCCTTGGACTTACCTTAGTCGATAAAAAGGTCTTAGCTCTTTTATGATTTGGTCTTCATTTTGCTTTAATGGTCAGATATCTCTGGTGTTTCTCAATGTTCGCGAAATAGCGCAATACTACATATATAGTAGGGTGGACCGACTTTTCTTTTTCATTTTGATTCACTATACCTCGGGCAATTTGTGTAAGTAAAATTAATTAATTTTTACGTTTGGCGGTACCGCATCGGTCATAAAATTTGAGAAAAAACACGATTTTGATAATTTTTCTAATAAATGTAAATAAATCAAATAACTGCGAGAACAAGCAATTATAGACATATTTTAGTAGAACAGAGTACAATAATTATAAATAAATGAAAAAAACATATATACATTTCGCAATACATTGGCCGCGTATTATGTTTAAAAGAAAGCATTTTTTTATGACAAATTTTCATTGAAACAAAATCTACTTTTCTGATTGTACTATTTCTGAGTGTAATTTCACTTTGTAATAAAATATAGTCCTTGAATTGTCTTGACTGTCTTTTGGCAGTTTGAAATAAGATTTGCTTGAAAAATTAGGCATTGACGATCTCGAGAAAAGTGTCGTTCTTATAAAACCATCTCTTTTTGGATCCGAAGACATTTTGTAACGCCTCGGTTACCACCTTCACGCACCGTTTTACTACTTGGGTGTGACATGGGAATTGCTAAAAGTTCCACTGGGCCGCTGTTTCATCTGATTGGACCTTATATCAAATCTCTTCGTCGGTGACTCTTCGCAGCAAAAGGGGTGGTGAAAGAGTAGTAGAGTTCCAGTGAATCATTTCGATGTAGTATGTAGCTAGAAAATTGATTTTTGGTGTTTGAAAACACCTGATTGACTTACTTTTAGAAGCTAAGTTAGCTACATTTCTAGCCTTTATAATTATTCTGAAATATAACTCTTGTATATAATACTTTTTATCTACTTTCATACTCAAAAGCAAGTTTTCTGGATTGGCAAAAAATGCGCTTCTCTTTGCTTTGGTCAATGACATTCAGCAAATTTTCAGGGTGGAATTTTGACGATTTTATAACTTCCAATACGTGTTCCGGTCCATTTGTGAAGTATTTACTTTTTTAATACTAAACCATACAGGTACACATGACTTTAGGAAAAAATAAACTAAGATCTTTTGTTCGTCTACTGGATTTTTATTACTTAAATACAACCGGAGAATTCTGTTCGCCGTTGTTAACCACTTTGAGTGGGAAAGTGTGCCAGGCTCACGGACAGATAAATCTTCAGGACAGCTGCCTTCTTTTTTAGCACAACAAATGTCCAGTAGGTACTGCTGATCGTTTCCTAAAATTTGCTGGTCAATCTCTGGAATTTCGCACTCATCACTGTCAAAATTTACCACTAGGAGTTTCTCAGATTTCCTGAGCTGCGTGCCAATCAAACCACTAAATGATTTCGGCCCAGTCGTTTCACCATCTAAAGTTTAAAACAAATGCCGGAATGGAAATTCATTTAAATGTAAGTGTCATAGCCACCCCCCCCCCCCAATCCACTGTAATGGTCTTTTAACTTCTTTTCAATTGTGCGAATAGCACCAGTTTTCCACCCCGTATTAGTAACGTGGCCATCACATCCACTCACATTTTTTTGTTTCCTTTACGTCCACATTTCCAATTTTATGAATACCATGCATTCTTTGGAAGTACAAGAATTTTAGTTCAATGATGGGTATATTTTTTTATTTGATTTTTTACAGTTACAAATAATAGAGACATGATACTCACAAAATTCAGGCACCATTTTAAAATTGCAGTCTAATGTTGTTTTGCACTTACACGCAGAGACATCAAACAGTTACAATGATATATTTTTTTAAATCTTCGACTCTCTTTTTTAACTTTTACTTTCCCTTATCACACTTAAAGGATATCATAAGATTACGAAAACTGTCATGAAATGCATTTATTAACTGAACAATTCTGTAAGGCTTTACTGTCGGTATTGAAGCTTTATCAAACACCAATTTGAATTGTGGTGTCGCTATAATCGAAAAGTTAAAAAAAAATTAATTGACCTGTAGTTGGATTTCAAGGCTAAGTTGAAATTTTCATGAAAACAACACTTGAGAACGTTTTCATAAGTTGGAAGTTTATTGTCAGGTAACTCTTTTGTGTGGCCAAATAACAGGCAGTGAAATTCACTGCGAGTAATTTTCTTGGAAACAGCCGTAACACAGTGGTTAATATAATCAATAAATCGAATCACTTACTAAGCAGTCACTTTTTAAATCAATGTTTAAGAAACGCCATTGAAACGCTCAAGAGGAGCATAATGCTAATCACTGCCGGCAGGATTCTAGTGAACAATGCACAGAAACCGCTGTGTCATAAAGGACACGCATGCGTATCGCGAGTGCATTATGAAACGTCAGTATATTTAGTATTGACGGGATACAATTTGCAGCAAGGCGCGTCGCGCTGGACTGCTGCCAGAATAAAAGGACTCTGAATACGACTTGATTGCGTCAATTTAAGGTTTTTTAATTGCTTTACGCTACCTTAAATGAGGTAATTTATCTTCTTTCTTATTATAAGGTTCTTTCTTTTAAAGCTTTTTCATCATAGCAGTTTTTTTATCTTTTTCGTTTATAACTTTAAAAAAACAAAAGAAAACTATTGCGTTTTCAATAATTTTCAAATATTCAAATACAATGCGCTACCGCCAAACGTAAAGTAAAAGTTTATTTAATTTGTTTTTGCATTTTACTAAGCTACCTTAAAACCAAGTCAAAAAAATAAAGAAATATTTTCGGTCCACCCTAATATATAGATTGTAGAACCATATGTAGCAATTTGGTGAACTTTTAGCTGGTCCAAACTATCTAGTTCAGTAGCAAATCTGCCGACTCAGGTTGTAGACAAAACAAAAACTTGGTTTAACTCTCAAAATATTACTGTTCCCGAGTAGCCCGCGTGTAGCCCTGATCTGAACACCTGATCCTTCAAAAATCCGGCATAGTCTCGGTCCCGATGCTGCCGGATTTTTGAAGTCATACTGTATAACACATGAACACACATAATATATTAATTATATTAATATATAATATTATATACGTGTTCACTGATGCTGGGTTTGTTTGTGTCTCATGTTTCGCAACAGGATTATGTGCTCATAAAGACTATTCCATCTTGTGCTGCAGTTGCAGCTTTACCGACATATGTGAGAAATACTAAGCTGGGCATCGTCCTCACAGCTTAAAATGTTCCGTGTGTGACTCCCGGATTGGGTATTTTTCACACTATTGGATCTATGCTTCGTTAGCAATGTGATAAATCATTTATTATATATTCAATAATTTCAACAGTAATTTCACTGCTGGAAATGAATTGAAAAATTCATTAATATTTCTTTGAAATCAGTTATGCAAATGTGCCATTCTCTTTTCAATGAATGATAAAAATTCAACAGCGTTTGAAATCCCATAAAAAACATTATGATGTAAAATAAAAATTTCTATATTTTCCAAACAAACTGAATTTAATCAAACACTATATATCTAGATACGGGAACCCCGTCAAAATACCTGCATAATTACAAGTAAATCTCACCTTCTTGCCGCAGTTACCTTCGAAAAGACAGACAGACAGAAACCAAAAACTTTTCGTGTCTAAACAGTGATCTTCAACTAACTTTTCGTTAATAAATATTTAAAAAGTGTAATTGCATGAAATTGAAAGGGGGGGGGGGGTGATGCAATATATTTATAGGACGCAAACAGAGAGAATTTTTCGATTTTTGTAGAAGTTATACATGCGGAATCCTTTATGTAATTACAAATTAGTTTACATTAAAGAACAAAAACATCGCAATTAACAAATAGAAATTTCCGTTTAAATAACGTTTAATCGAAATAAAAAGGCAAAAAAAAAATATATATAGTGTTCAGGTTTTTTATTTAAGAAACAAACAAAAATGATTGTTTAAAATCATTTTTCATAAATTTTTTGTGTGGCATTTCACAATGCCATATTTAAAATATAGCGTAAAGAATGATGAAATATCATTAATGATATAGATAGTTGAATCAAATTCTGATGTGCTAATATAATAGATAATTGAGCCAATCTAAGATAGTATCCGATTCAGTTGATTGAACCATATTACATTGATTACATACCTCGAAGCAAATTGATGCAATTCGCAAATTTAGCACTATTTGATTGGCATCACTTTAAGTTCATCGAGCCAAAAACCTAAGTAAACGGAGCAAATGATTAAATTGAATTAGGTTATGGTCTGTATAATTATTTGTCTTACTATTTTGTATAAGTAAAAAAAGTGCATTTTCATGAAAATTAACGTTATCTATGTTATGTCTTTTCTTATCTGTTTAAATTCTATGTCTAAGAAAAAATTTCACCAATAAAAGTTTGTACATATAAATAATAATGTAGGTAGAAATTCATGTAATGAAATTTCATTTAAGGAAGCCAACATGAACTTTGAATATCTGAATATTGCGCGGAAGATTAATTTAATAAATTTAACATTAAAAAAAAAAGATATAATACCCATCAAATGTAAGAATTTCTACACACAAGAATTCTACATTTTCCTATATATTTTGCTCTTTCGTGAATTGTCAAAAGCATGCCTGAACAGAAGGAAATATTGTATTAAAAAATACACATAAAATGTATTATTAATCTAATGAAAATAATAGTTTTTTCAGAAAGATCGGAATTATTACTACAAGGAATATATCGCATTCCTTTAGGGAAATTACCCATTAATTGGACAAATCCTGAAGAAATACCTTTCAATGTTGTTTTTGTTTTATCTGCCTAAGAATTCGAACTAATTCTATTAATCAATATATTTCTTCGTATTATCTTTTTCTGTTGATGTATTTATTATTCCTCCTTTCGAATGCACAGTTTACATAATATTATTACTTCAGTCATAGTTGCATGGCGTAGATAAAAACCAGAATTTCAACAACACAGGTCTTTAAAAATAATTAATACTATTTATACAATTTAATATATATTTTTTACGGAAGCTACACCATCTTCAGATTTGTATTTAGTCTTTTAATTCCATTACAGTTTTTCAGATAAAATTAAACGAATGTTGCAATTTATTGTCAGTAAACGTATTGCATTGCACGGAATACTTTAATAAGTTCTTTTTGTAATGAGCGTAAGTAATAATACATTATGTATGGCTGTCTGTAATTAAAAATGTATGAATGCGTGTTTTTAAATTATATATACATATGAAAAGTGTTTTTGTACATCAAAATCCTTTATATACAATGGTATCGGGCATGTGCTATAGAGACGTCTTTTTATAATTTATAATGAGAATTTTTCCTTCTTTGGTTTATAATTTTAATGAAAGATTCCTAAAAACAACATAGCGAAGATTTTAATTAGATACCATTAAAATTAATTTATTTATATGTAAAATATTCGAACATAATATTTTCCCCACTATTATTTATGTTATCTTAACTAATTACTTCCGTTAAAAGGATTAACGAAATTCTGTATTATGCAGTTAGTTTACGATAAATTTCATAGGCATATATTGTAACTTCATGCTTATTGTCTTGAGAATTGAGTAAGAAATTACATTTCTTTTATTGAGAATATGTCTACGTATTTTCTTCAAAAACATAAGGAGAACATACTGCAAGATTATTTAATACCTATAAAAATGTTTAAATTTATTAAATTCACATAATTTCATTAAAATATAAATAAAAGATACACAGATAAAAATTCCATGTAATAATACACTCATGTCCAAAACTAAGGTGACAAACATAAAATCTGTAAAAACGGATGAACTACTGAATGTGTTGATACAAAATTTGTCGCAGAGGTATATTACAATGGGAGGAGAAATATAGCAACATAACAATATGGAAGATTTTAATTGTGAATTAAGGTACAGAGTTTATCAAAAAGTATTAAGTCATTAATCAGAAATAAAGCATTTATCTTGGAAAAAGAATATGTCTAATATGGGTAGTAGCCACCGTGCATTGCTATACAAGCCTCACAACGGGCTCGCATACTGTTTATAAGGATGTAAATAAATGTTTGTGGCAACAAAGCCCATTCTTCCAAAATCGGAGATTTTAACTCCTGGCGGGTCCTGGGGGGGGTGGGGGACGATATGCAATGGCTCTTCCTAGACCATCCCAAACATGTTCAATAGGATTGAGATCCTGAGATCTATAGGGTGAATATACTCTTCTTCAAGAAAATCATCAACAATGTGAGCTCTGTGTGGCTTCACATTATCATCCATAAACGTGTATTCAGGGCCTACAGCACCCCGGAACAACCTAACATAGATTTCAAGGATCTCATCCCTATAGCGATGTGCTTTGATAGTACCAGAATCGTAGGCGTGCAGAGGTGTACGACTGCCCAATATTATGCCGCCCCAGACAAGGATTCCTTTGCCACCAAATCTGTCCATTTCTTTCACGTAGGAGGGATGATAGTAAAAATCCTAATCTCTCCAGTTGAAGATTCTACGAGAATCACTTTGTGCGGTGAATCTCGACTCATCACTGGAAAGAACACGCCTCCATTCTTGTTGAGTACAAGACTGATGTCTTCGGCTCCACAACAACCGGGATCTCCTGTTGGATGAAGTAAAAGGGACACGCACGACAAGACACAAATTTCGATTTCAGGGCATTAAGCAAAGGATTCGGGGAGCTCTGGAGGTACCCATTGTCTCAGAAGTATAAAAGGATTGTTGATAATGATTTTCAAAATGAACTTTAGGTAATTAGCCGAGATATTAACGCTTAAAGACACGGATGGTTTGGACATGGATAAAGACACTGTCGGCGTACCTACGGCGTACGTGCGCAAACGGCTTTTAGATCCTAAATAACAACTTTTAAGTAGTATAAAAGAAATAAAAGTAAAACTGTTAAAAATAGACTAATTTAATTATATTTTATCACATAATTACTATGGGATCCGCGACTAGTTTGCATTGAGTGACTTTCTCAATATGCCAACCGTGTCTTTAAAGTTTAATTTAAAAAAAGTATATGGAAAACGCTGTACGGATCAATTTGTCGTTGCAACTTTGTGACCCCTTTTAGAAGCGAACTGCCAAGTTAAAACTTTGAACAAGGATTTTGTTTTAGGTACACTGTAAAAAGGAAAGATTATTACTGCGCTTAATTTAGGTTTATGAAATGCCAAATGAAGTTTAAATATGCACTACTTTTATTATCAGCACCAAATTAAGTTCGTCATATACAGATTAGGATAAAATAAAAAAAAAGTGTTATACAGAATAGCAATAATTGATACTATTTAGGCTTCATATCTCTCTGAACTTTCATGGTCTATCCATTTATACTTTTATAGTATATACAGCTACACCTAACCCTACATTATATTGTTGTTTACAATGTCTTAGTATTCTTTTAGCAACGATTTTTTGTATAATACAGTTACTAATTATTAAATTTATTGTACGAAATTCTATGTGTGCGAGTAATAATTCATACATGACCGTTTATTTATGCATAATCAGAGGCACCAAATATGTTCAGACTTCGTGCACTTTTTTAAGACTTTTTCTAACTGGGTAATTTTTCATTCAACCTATGATTTTAACCTAATGCACTGACTGCAATTTATGCTTCTAGCAAAGTCTGTTTCTATTTAACGGATTAACCGCCGAAACTATATCATTTGGATTTTCAACTTTTTTTGCAAAAAAACGTTTGCCACCACAAATTTTGAAAGATAATCTTCGTTTTACTTAATGATCAAAGTTTCTGTTATTAAATTAGGCCTTTTTTTTTTTTTTTTTTTTTTTTTTTTTTTTTTTTTGTTCAAAAATAGCGGTAGCTCCATAGTTAATTTAAAAATGTGCATTTATATTTACCTTTGCGTGAATGCAACATCAGAGGGTAATGGGTTAAATTAATTTTCCCTGTTATATAATTATTTTAATCACTTTATACTAGATGTTGCCACTGTATGCCATATTGTTTATTCGTTTTTATTACTTTCTTCTATCTTCAATAGAAGAAAGTATTGTAATCGAAATTTTTTTCGACTTCCGGTTTTCGACGGATTTACATGTTTTAGGGGTCAGAGATCCCCAAAAACATGTTTATAGAAAATGTCTGTCTGTCCGTGTGTTCGTGTGTCCGTGTGTCCGTCTGTCTGTCGCCATTGTGCCATCAAAAAGTGTATGAAGTTATGCATAGAATTAAACCAAATTTTTATTTTAAGTTTTTGGCTATGGCAAGCAGATCCTCCCTGATTTTGGAAAAAATTCACCTGTAGGGGGCGCTGTAATAGCAATTTTTGTGCGATTTTGAATATTATACCATCCAAAAGTATATGAAGTTATGCATATAATTGAACAAAATTTTTATTTTAAGTTTTTGGATATGGCAGGTAGGTCCTCCCTGAATTTGGAAACAATTCGCCGGTAGGGGGCGCTGTAACAGCGATTTTTGTGCGATTTTGAATATTGTACCATCCAAAAGTATATGAAGTTATGCATAGAATTGAACCAAATTTCTATTTTAAGTTTTTGGCTATACCAAGCAGATCCTCCCTGAAATTGGAAAAAATTCGCAGGTAGGGGGCGCTGTAATAGCGATTTTTGTGCGATTTTAAATATTTTACCATCCAAAAGTGTATGAAGTTAAGCATAGAATTGAACGAAATTTTTATTTTAAGTTTTTGGATATGTCAAATAAGTCCTCTCTGAATTTGGAAAAAATTCGCCGGTAGGGGGCGCTGTAACAGCGATTTTTGTGCGATTATGAATATTGTACCATCTAAAAGTGTATGAAGTTATGCATAGAATTGAAGCAAATTTTTATTTTAAGTTTTTGGATATGGCAAGTAGGTCCTCTCTGAATTTGGAAAAAAAATCGCCGGTAGGGAGCGCTGTAACAGCGATTTTTGTGCGATTTTGAATATTGTATCATTCAAAATTGTATTAATTTATGCAGAGAATTGAACCAAATTTTTATTTTAAGTTTTTGGCTATAGCAAGCAGATCCTCCCTGAAATTGGAAAAAATTCGCCGGTAGGGGGCGTTGTAACACCGATTTGTGTGCGATTTTGAATATTGTATCATCCAAAAGTGTATGAATTTATGCATAGAATTGAACCAAATTTTTATTTTAAATTTTTGGGTATGGCAAGCAGATGCTCCCTGAAATTGGAAAAAAAATCGCCGGTAGGGGGCGCTGTAATAGCGATTTTTGTGCGATTTTGAATATTGTACCATCTGAAAGTGTATGAATTTATGCATAGAATTGAACCAAATTTTTATTTTAAGTTCTTGGCTATGGCAAGCAGGTCCTTCCTTAATTTGGAAAATTTCACCGGTAAGGGGCGCTGTAATACCAATTTTTGTGCCATTTTGAATATTGTAACATCGAAAAGTGTATGAAGTTATGCATAGAATTGAACCAATTTTTTTTTGTATGTTTCTGGCTATGGCAAGCAAGTCTTCCCTGAACTTGAAAAAAATACCGCCAGAAGGTGGCGCTATGATTGGATCTCTGCGCCATTTTCATTATTGTACCTTGAAAATTGGATAAATTTATGCATAGAATTGAACCAAATTTTTTGTGTACGTTTCTGGCTATGGCAAACAAGTCTTCCCTGAATTTGAAAAAAATCTGCCTGAAGGGGGGCACTGTAATAGAGATATTTGTGACATTTTCTTTATTGTACATTCGAAAAGTGTATAAAATCATGCATACAATTGAGCGAAATTTTTGTGCATATTTTTGTCTTTGGCCAACAGGTCCTCCTCGAATTTGGAAATATCGCGCGGTAAAGGAACTCTGTGATAGCGATTTTTGTATACTTTTCTTGATTTTTCGTAGTTCTGTTGTCTATCGGCGGCTCGTACAAACGCGGGAACTCGCTTCCTGCTAAGCCGGCTATTGGCAAACATCTGATAACAACAGAATAAGGAAAAAATATTCATTTTAAGAAATATCATGATATAGATTAACTCGTTTTTAGTTCATTTAATTGACTCAAGCAGGAATTTAAGATGAAAATCAAAGTTGGTATAATATTGAACTAATAATATTGAAGTATTAACATGTGTAACTAGTTTTTGAAATATTAAGACGTATAAGATAGAAGAAAGTTTTGGGATTGGCACATCCAACTAGTTTGTGCATGTTTTTGGCTTTGGCCAACAGGTCCTCCTTGAATTTGGAAATATCACGCGGTAAAGGAGCTCTGTGATAGAGATTTTTGTATACTTTTCTTCATTTTTGGTAGTTCTATTGATCATCGGCGGCTCGTGCAAAGGCGAGAACTCACTTCCTGCTAAGCCGGCTATTCACAAACATCTGATAACAACAGAATAAGGAAAAATTATTAATTTTAACAAATATCATGATATAGATTAACTCGTTTTTAGTTCATTTAATTGACTGAAGCAGACATTTAAGATGAAAATCAAAGTTGGTATAGTAATGAACTAATAATATTGAAGTATTAACATGTGTAACTAGTTTTTGTAATATTAAGATGTATAAAATAGAAGAAAGTTTTGGGATTGGCACATCCAACTAGTTTTTTTCTGTTTTCATCTGATAGATGACGCAATTGCATATTCCATCGTTTAGTCGTTTTAACTTTTTTCTGCCATTGTTGGATGGCTGCTGACGATGCATATTCTCTTTCTTTCGATTAGTCGAAGCGATAATACATTAAAAACCTAACGATTTTTTTATATCCAAGACAATTTAGCCTTGTTATTTAAAGGCGATGACCGAAACTTCGATTATTTAAATTTTATTTTAATGTTTGTTTAGTTTTTGACTTTACAACATTTTGTATACACCATTTAGTAAGTTTGTGATATTTTCCCCCATTAATATTGAACTTTTCATGGTGTAAATGCCCGGCTCTTTTATTATAAATGATAATTATAAATAAAACCCCATTCTTAAATCAGGAAGCATATTACGGTAAATGTCATCAATATATATATTTTAAATGACATTGAATATCTTCATGATTTATCTTTTTCATTTACAATTATATAAGGTGAAATTGTTATTAATATTTATTAACTGAAAAAAAAAATAAAACAAGAAGAAAAATACCTAAACGGTTAGAAAAATACTGATAATGGCGACATACAAAGGGTCATGGAAAAATGTACGTACAAATATTGAGAAAAAACCGCAATTTTGTATCTTACATTTATAAATAATGACGGTGATAAAAAAAAATCAACAACATTACACTCCTTTGTTGGAATCGTGATGACATCACAAAAAGGACTTCAAGAAAATGGAATTAGATATGCGAATAAGCATTTACTGTGAACTACATTCTGAAAACTGGCGCACCTAGTTTAGCACTGCTTGGAAGCGAACACACTGCAAATACAAGCGTCTTAAATTTAGACACATATGTGACTGAAAAAGAATTTTAGACACTTAAGTGTCTTAATCTGAAAATTAAGACACTATAGATGTCTTAATTTAAGATACATAAGCGTCTTACTATGACCATGGTGTAAACGAACTGAGAATAATGTCTAAAATATCCGCAAACGTCTTATTTTAAGACACTTCATTGCTTTAAACGTGTCTTAATTTAAGACGTTTTGATTCTTCCGACGCAATAACTACCAGGGGGCACTGGCACTCCCAGTTGCGCATGCGTTTTAGATGTCTTCGTTCGAAGTGGTATACGTTGTAATTCAAACAAAGTTTGTTTTTATGTACGCGTGTATTTTAATTCGTTTTTTGCGAAATGTGAAGTACTGTGATTTTAATTCGTATTAACTTGGAGTATTTATTTATTGAATACATACATCTGACGTGTGTGCTCGACATCAAATGTCTCTTAGAAGCTGTCGTCGATACAAGGGCGGGATAGACACAGAACAGAAGTAGACGACGGTTGAAGATTACACCCGGAAATTCTACAAAGCGTGTGCAATGGGCTTAGTGTTAACTCGTATCAATTTATATCAATAATATTGTGTTATTCATCTTCGTCCTGTCGAAGCTGGCAAAAAAAAGAAACTTTTGTCTGGCGGGTCCTGTTTTTAGGATGAAACATCTCATTCTTTAAATATGGCTAGTCGGATGTATTATGGGATTACCTTTTAAACTGATGAAAGTCTTTCTCCCTCACTGTGGTTGTGGTAGTTTTTAAAATTTCAAATCGAGGAATATTTCTTACCTCTTGCAGCAACTCAAGTAAGTTTCTTTATAGTAGTAAAATTAGTGTATTTTATGATTTTATTTATTGTACTAAACAAAATCCTGCATGAAATTTAATTAGTTTTGAATCTGTTCGCAAAAAACCCCACTAATTCTAGAAGTATATATTTTTAAACTTATGACGTTCTTTTTTATTACGAATTATATATTCAATGTCAGTTCTTAGTTTCAATGGATAATTTTTATCTCGCAGTAAATGACGGCCACAAGGAAGTAAAGAAAAAAAAAAACTTTGAAAGATGACCTAATGCTTTCTTTCTTCCTGGCATAAAACCGCAGATTAAAAAAAGATAAATAAAGTAAATGAGACTCGTCTATTATATGAAGCTGCCTGTAAAAATATACATATGTATTTGATTTGCAATCAACTCTAATACTGATTTTTTTATTATTTTTAATAAAAAAGTAATTTGAAATTTATAATGGGAAAAAGTAAAATCCTATAACTAAATTTCGTATTTAAAATTGTGGTAACTTTATTTATATGCACTTATACGAAAAATACAAAAATGACAGATGTTACTGTATATATTTAAGACGAAAGAAGTTTGGAAATCATAAGTTATTTTTTCCTCATGTTTTTAATATAGAATATGTACTTATTTGTTTTTATTGATAGTTGAATAGCTTTTGTGAGTACCCTCTGATCTACATAAAAACTTGCCCATGTGGAAAGATAAATTTTTTAAAAACATAATTTTTAAATAAGTATTTTCATTTTTTTTTTTTTTTTTGGGGGGGGGGGGGATTTTGCATGAATTTTTGTAAAGCTGATATCTTAAATCTTGCACTGATTATAATGAAACTTTTGAACTTTTAGAGTAGGACAAGTTTAAAAACGCAAATATATTTAACAAAATACCAAAGTCATTTTTTCCCCAATGTTATTAAAGTAGAATATTTATTTATTTATTTTCATTATTCATAGTTAAATGGCTGTTGTGATTATCAAGTGATGTATATGTAAAATTGCCTATGTGGCAATATATTTTTTTATATTTTCATTTTTTTTTTGGGGGGGGGGATTTTTGCAATTTTCGTACATCTGATATTTTAAATCTTTTTCCACATTCAACCGAGTATAATAAATATTTTGAACTTTTAGAGTAGGACAAGATTATAAAATATATATATATATTTATCTATGTACCTTAAAAGCCCTTAATAGCGAACACTTCGGGACCGCGGAATTTGTCCGATAATTGGAGATGTCTACTTTTTTGAGGCAAAAATATACAAATATGTATGTCTGCTGATTAAAAAAGTATTCCTTAAATAGAGGTGTTCGCTATTCGAGAATGTCCATTAACCTCCACAACGGATACTCCCGAATACCGGACATCTCAATTTAGACAACTATAATGCAGGGTTGCGTTTTTTGCAAAAGTACTTCTTGATTAAAGGAAGGGCAAACTGGGAAGTGCCCCGTCCCCCTACGACTGTAGTGCCCCCAAATTTGATGTGCAATATTTGTAAAGCTTATATTTTAAATCTGTTTCGAAATTGTACTGATTATAATCAATATTTTGAACTTTTAAAGTAAAATAAGGTTAAAAACAAAATAAATTTAAAAAAATCTAATATTTAGATAAATATTTTTTGTTTTTTAATCTTGTTCTACTCCTGAAGTTCAAGATATTGATTATAATCAGTACAATGTCGTAAAAGATTTAAATTATCAACGTAACGAAAATTGTATACCAAAACTGAGAGCACCAAAAAATCAGGCTGTATTGGGGGGGGGGGGGGGGGGGGGGGCAGGACCACAGCCAAATATTTTTCCAGGATTCAACGTGGTCAAACATGGCTACGTATGATGCTTACAAAAAAATGGATGCGATTCAGACGTTTGAAGTGTCTGAAATTCAGACGCAAAAAGTGTCTGAAAAAATTCAGACATTTTAAAGTGTCTAAAAAAATTCAGACATTTTAAAATGTCTGAAAATTGAACACTCCATTTCAGACACTTAAGTGTCTGAATTTCAGACATTTTAATTTAGAGTGCAATGATCACGTCTGCCGCACCGCTTTTCTTAATATCGTTACATATTATGCAAAGGATAGTTAGTGTGCTTTTCTTAATATCGTTACATTTTATGCAAAGGATAGTTAGTATGATCATGATTTTTACAACTATATACAATTTAAAATTAAATTTTATAAAATTCCAAAAGTAAAAAATATTCCAAATTTAATTTCAAACATTACCACAAACTGTAAACTTTAAATGAAGTACAATATTAACTAATCCATACGTTAAAATATTTTAACATAATGAACTATCTCTAAGAAGTACAACATAACCAACTTAAATTTGAACAAAATCAACCATAAGAAACAAGACTAGAAACAAACTAACTAAACATGGAGATAGGCCGCATGGCTTATGATACACGATGCAAGGTTTACTGGCTAGTTTTTACTACTGCTTACTAGGCATAAAACTGTTTTTAAACATGCAGCATTCCCCAGGTTTACCTGTCGAGACCATACAGAAATAAAAAAGAAAAATGCCCAGCTAAACTGATGGCATTGAGCTCACAGGCTATTCACACTAATTGTATATCATACTTTTATTTTAAAGAATAATGCCCCTCAAAAAAATAAGTGAAGGGGAATTAGCCCCCGTTTCACCCTTTATACTTAACCAGTGAACCTCCAAATCTAATAAGGGAAGCTCCTTATCATAATAAACAGGTATACCAAATTTGGAGCAAATCGAATTATCCTGCAAAAAAACCATTTATCTAAATTAAGAGGGTGGACTAGCCCCCCTCCTTTATCCTTAACCAATGAATCCCCAAAACGAATCAGGGAAGCTCCTTAACATAATAAACAGGTATACCAAATTTGGAGCAAAGCGAATAATTCTGCATGAAAAAACCGTTTATATAAATTAAGGGGGGTGGGACTAGCCACCCTTCCCCCTTTATCCTTAAACAATGAACCCACAAAACTAATCAGGGAAGTTCCTTAACATAATAAACCGGTATACCAACTTCGAAGCAAATCGAATCATTCTGCATGAAAAACCCATTTATCTGAATTAAGGGGGTGGACTAGCCCCCCTTTTCCCCCTTTATTCTTAACCAATGAACCCCCAAAACTAAATCAGGGAAGTTCCTTAACCTAATTAACCGGTATACCAAATTCGGAGCAAATCGAATTATCCTGCAAAAAAACCATTTATCTAAATTAAGAGGGTGGACTAGCCCCCCTCCTTTATCCTTAACCAATGAATCCCCAAAACGAATCAGGGAAGCTCCTTAACATAATAAACAGGTATACCAAATTTGGAGCAAAGCGAATAATTCTGCATGAAAAAACCGTTTATATAAATTAAGGGGGGTGGGACTAGCCACCCTTCCCCCTTTATCCTTAAACAATGAACCCACAAAACTAATCAGGGAAGTTCCTTAACATAATAAACCGGTATACCAACTTCGGAGCAAATCGAATCATTCTGCATGAAAAACCCATTTATCTGAATTAAGGGGATGGACTAGCCCCCCTTTTCCCCCTTTATTCTTAACCAATGAACCCCCAAAACTAAATCAGGGAAGTTCCTTAACCTAATTAACCGGTATACCAAATTCGGAGCAAATCGAATCATTCTGCATGAAAAACCCATTTATCTGAATAAACAGGGGTGGACTAACCCCCCCCCCTTTCCCCCCTTTATCCTTAACCAATGAACCCCCAAAACTAATCAGGGAAGTTCCTTAACATAATAAACCGGTATACCAAATACGGAGCAAATCGAATGATTCTGCATGAAAAACCCATTTATCTGAATTAAGGGGGGTGAACTAACCCCGTTTTTCCCCCATTATCCTTAACCAATGAACTCCCAAAACTAATCAAGGAAGTTGCTTAACATAATAAACCGGTATACCAAATTCGGGGCAAATCGAATGATTCTGCATGAAAAACCCAATTATCTGAATTAAGGGGGTGGATTAATTCCCCTTTTCCCCCTTTATTCTTAACCAATGAACCTCCAAAACTAATCAGGGAAGTTCCTTAACATAATAAACCGGTATACCAAATTTGGGGCAAATCGAATGATTCTGCATGAAAAACCCAATTATCTGAATTAAGGGGGTAGACTAACCCCCCCTTTCCCCCTTTATCCTTAACCAATGAACCTCCAAAACTAATCAGGGAAGTTCCTTAACATAATAAACCGGTATACCAAATTCGGAGAAAATCGAATCATTCTGCATGAAAAACCCACTTATCTGAATTAAGGGGTTGGACTAACCCCGTTTTTCCCCCTTTATCCTTAACCAATGAACTCCCAAAACTAATCAGGGAAGTTCCTTAACATAATAAACCGGTATACCAAATTCGGGGCAAATCGAATGATTCTGCATGAAAAACCCAATTATCTGAATTAAGGGGGTGGACTAACCCCCCTTTTCCCCCTTTATCCTTAACCAATGAACCTCCAAAACTAATCAGGGAAGTTCCTTAACATAATAAACCGGTATACCAAATTCGGAGAAATTCGAATCATTCTGCATGAAAAACCCACTTATCTGAATTAAGGGGTTGGACTAACCCCGTTTTTCCCCCTTTATCCTTAACCAATGAACTCCCAAAACTAATCAGGGAAGCGCCTTATCACAGTGAACCTGAGAAAAAATTTTGAAGCAAATCGGATGTTTCTATCAAGAGTTATCGCGTTACGTACATACGTACGTACGTACATACGTACGTACGTACATACATACATACATACATACAGAGCGGGCGGGCACATTAGCTCTCAGGCTTTGATAGCCTGTGAGCTAAAAAGGAAGGAAACAAGGTCAGAACCCGATTAAACAAAATGGAACAGACCGACCGAAATCAATCAATTTAATAAAAAAGAAAAGTGCCCAGCTAAACTGATGGCATTGAGCTCACAGACTATTCACACTAATTGTATATTATACTCTTATTTTAAAGAATAATGCCACTCAAAAAAATAAGTGAAGGGGAATTAGCCCCCGTTTCCCCCTTTATACTTAACCAGTGAACCTCCAAATCTAATCAGGAAAGCTCCTTATCATAATAAACCGGTATACCAAATTTGGAGCAAATCGAATAATCTTGCAAAAAAAAAAAAAAAAACATTTATCTAAATTAAGGTGGTGGACTAACCCTTTACCCTTAACCAATGAACCCCAAAACTAATCAGGGAAGTTCCTTAACATAATAAACCGGTATACCAAATTCGGAGCAAATCGAATCATTCTGCATGAAAAACACATTTATCTGAATTAAGGCGGGTGGACTAACCCTGTTTTTCCCCCCATTTATCCTTAACCAATGAATCCCCAAAACTAATCAGGGAAGTTCCTTAACATAATAAACCGGTATACCAAATTCGGAGCAAATCGAATCATTCTGCATGAAAAACACATTTATCTGAATTAAGGGGGGTGGACTAACCCCGTTTTTCCCCTTTTATCCTTAACCAATGAACCCCCAAAACTAATCAGGGAAGTTCCTTAACTTAATAAACCGGTATACCAAATTCGGAGCAAATCGAATCATTCTGCATGAAAAACACATTTATCTGAATTAAGGGGGGTGGATTAACCCCGTTTCCCCCCCTTTATCCTTAACCAATGAACTCCCAAAACTAATCAGGGAAGTTCCTTAACATAATAAACCGGTATACCAAATTCGGAGCAAATCGAATCATTCTGCATGAAAAACCCATTTATCTGAATTAAGGGGGAGTGGACTAACCCCGTTTTTCCCCCTTTATCCTTAACCAATGAACTCCCAAAACTAATCAGGGAAGTTCCTTAACATAATAAACCGGTATACCAAATTCGGAGCAAATCAAATGATTCTGCATGAAAAACCCATTTATCTGAATTAAGGGGGGTGGACTAACCCCGTTTTCCCCCTTTACCCTTAACCAATGAACCCCCAAAACTAATCAGGGAAGTTCCTTAACATAATAAACCGCTATACGAAATTCGGAGCAAATCGAATCATTCTGCATGAAAAACACATTTATCTGAATTAAGGGGGGTGGACTAACCTCGTTTTTCCCTCTTTATCCTTAACCAATGAACTCCCAAAACTAATCAGGGAAGTTCCTTAACATAATAAACCGTTATACCAAATTCGGAGCAAATCGAATCATTCTGCATGAAAAACCCATTTAACTGAATTAAGGGGGTGGGGTGTGGACTAACCCCGTTTTCCCCCCTTTATCCTTAACCAATGAACTCCCAAAACTAATCAGGGAAGTTCCTTAACATAATAAACCGGTATACCAAATTCGGAGCAAATCGAATGATTCTGCATGAAAAACCCATTTATCTGAATTAAGGGGGTGGACTAACCCCCCTTTTCCCCCTTTATCCTTAACCAATGAACCCCCAAAACTAATCAGGGAAGTTCCTTAACATAATAAACCGGTATACCAAATTCGGGGCAAATCGAATGATTCTGCATGAAAAACCCAATTATCTGAATTAAGGGGGTGGACTAACCCCCCTTTTCCCCCTTTATCCTTAACCAATGAACCTCCAAAACTAATCAGGGAAGTTCCTTAACATAATAAACCGGTATACCAAATTCGGAGAAAATCGAATCATTCTGCATGAAAAACCCACTTATCTGAATTAAGGGGTTGGACTAACCCCGTTTTCCCCCCTTTATCCTTAACCAATGAACTCCCAAAACTAATCAAGGAAGCGCCTTATCACAGTGAACCTGAGAAAAAATTTTGAAGCAAATCGGATGTTTCTATCAAGAGTTATCGCGTTACGTACATACATACATACATACATACAGAGCGGGCGGGCACATTAGCTCTCAGGCTTTGATAGCCTGTGAGCTAAAAAGGAAAGAAACAAGGTCAGAACCCGATTAAACAAAATGGAACAGACCGACCGAAATCAATCAATTTAATAAAAAAGAAAAGTGCCCAGCTAAACTGATGGCATTGAGCTCACAGACTATTCACACTAATTGTATATTATACTCTTATTTTAAAGAATAATGCCACTCAAAAAAATAAGTGAAGGGGAATTAGCCCCCGTTTCCCCCTTTATACTTAACCAGTGAACCTCCAAATCTAATCAGGAAAGCTCCTTATCATAATAAACCGGTATACCAAATTTGGAGCAAATCGAATAATCTTGCAAAAAAAAAAAAAAAAAAAACATTTATCTAAATTAAGGTGGTGGACTAACCCTTTATCCTTAACCAATGAATCGCCAAAACGAATCAGGGAAGCTCCTTAACATAATAAACCGGTATACCAACTTCGGAGCAAATCGAATCATTCTGCATGAAAAACCCATTTATCTAAATTAAGAGGGGCGGGCTAACCTCCCTTTTCCCCCTTTACCCTTAACCAATGAACCCCAAAACTAATCAGGGAAGTTCCTTAACATAATAAACCGGTATACCAAATTCGGAGCAAATCGAATCATTCTGCATGAAAAACACATTTATCTGAATTAAGGCGGGTGGACTAACCCTGTTTTTCCCCCCATTTATCCTTAACCAATGAATCCCCAAAACTAATCAGGGAAGTTCCTTAACATAATAAACCGGTATACCAAATTCGGAGCAAATCGAATCATTCTGCATGAAAAACACATTTATCTGAATTAAGGGGGGTGGACTAACCCCGTTTTTCCCCTTTTATCCTTAACCAATGAACCCCCAAAACTAATCAGGGAAGTTCCTTAACTTAATAAACCGGTATACCAAATTCGCGGCAAATCGAATCATTCTGCATGAAAAACACATTTATCTGAATTAAGGGGGAGTGGACTAACCCCGTTTTTCCCCCTTTATCCTTAACCAATGAACTCCCAAAACTAATCAGGGAAGTTCCTTAACATAATAAACCGGTATACCAAATTCGGAGCGAATCAAATGATTCTGCATGAAAAACCCATTTATCTGAATTAAGGGGGGTGGACTAACCCCGTTTTCCCCCTTTACCCTTAACCAATGAACCCCCAAAACTAATCAGGGAAGTTCCTTAACATAATAAACCGCTATACGAAATTCGGAGCAAATCGAATCATTCTGCATGAAAAACACATTTATCTGAATTAAGGGGGGTGGACTAACCTCGTTTTTCCCTCTTTATCCTTAACCAATGAACTCCCAAAACTAATCAGGGAAGTTCCTTAACATAATAAACCGTTATACCAAATTCGGAGCAAATCGAATCATTCTGCATGAAAAACCCATTTAACTGAATTAAGGGGGTGGGGTGTGGACTAACCCCGTTTTCCCCCCTTTATCCTTAACCAATGAACTCCCAAAACTAATCAGGGAAGTTCCTTAACATAATAAACCGGTATACCAAATTCGGAGCAAATCGAATGATTCTGCATGACAAACCCATTTATCTGAATTAAGGGGGTGGACTAACCCCCCTTTTCCCCCTTTATCCTTAACCAATGAACCCCCAAAACTAATCAGGGAAGTTCCTTAACATAATAAACCGGTATACCAAATTCGGAGCAAATTGAATGATTCTGCATGAAAAACCCATTTATCTGAATTAAGGGGGGTGGACTAACCCCGTTTTTCCCCCTTTACCCTTAACCAATGAACCCCCAAAACTAATCAGGGAAGTTCCTTAACATAATAAACCGCTATACCAAATTCGGAGCAAATCGAATCATTCTGCATGAAAAACACATTTATCGGAATTAAGGGGGGGGGGGGGACTAACCCCGTTTTTCCCTCTTTATCCTTAACCAATGAACTCCCAAAACTAATCAGGGAAGTTCCTTAACATAATAAACCGGTATACCAAATTCGGGGCAAATCGAATCATTCTGCATGAAAAACCCATTTAACTGAATTAAGGGGGTAGTGTGTGGACTAACCCCGTTTTCCCCCCTTTATCCTTAACCAATGAACTCCCAAAACTAATCAGGGAAGCGCCTTATCACAGTGAACCTAGGAAGAAATTTTGAAGCAAATCCGATGTTTCTATCAAGAGTTATCGCGTTACGTACATACGTACATACATACATACATACATACAGAACGGGCGGGCACATTAGCTCTCAGGCTTTGATAGCCTGTGAGCTAAAAAGCGATCTGTTTCTAATTCACTTTCCGTAAATATATATATATATATATGTGTGTGTATGTGCGTGTGCGTGTATTTACAAAGATAAAAATATAGATCTCATACATGAAAAAAAAATCTATCATGAGTATTATGAACCAAAAATTTGTTAAGTTGAAATTAATTTAATTTTGTCTTTTAAATATGTAACTGCATCTCACCTGAAATCCAAAATGTAGATTCGCAGTATGTATAATATACAGGCGTGATAAAGTGTGCTTAGACGATTGAAAACACTGAATGCCCTAATATAGAAGAAACCCCTCAAAATAATAAATTGCATTTCATTAACGATTCCAAACCTTTAACAATTATCTAACTGTTTGGTGAATGAATTCACATTTGCATACAAACTTTGCTTTACATTAGCTTTGATCGTATTGACTGTATACCTATTTTTCTAAAAATCCGTCATTTTGAATGTTACATCACAATAACAATTTTCTTAGTAACTTTAGCTAATTTTATGCAGATCAACTAAATTAGAATGACAGAACAGTAATTTTTAGGATATATGTTTGCATCATAATATCAATTAAAAAATATCTCTAAAAAAGTCAAACTAAGAACTTGAATTATATCAAGCAATAAGTAGTTCGAAGGACAAAAATTATTTTCTTTTAGTTATAGGCATTTATTAATGGATACTGACACCCAAATATTTCAAATATAACATTTTTATAGTATCTGACATTTTTTTAAACATTTAAAATTAAAAATATTTAAACTTATTTAATTCTTTATATAACTCAAGAACCGAATCGAATGTTTTTTTCACGAGTGTGTGCAGAAGGGGTTTTATTTTGTTTTTTTAATCAGGATTTGTAAAAATATTAGTTACAAAATTTATGATAAATCTGAAAATTCAAAAGATGACTTTAACGAGATATTTTCATTTTGGGGGCTACATATTCAAACTTTTCACATTAAATTATAAGGTCTAAAAACAATGCATGAATATCACGACGTATGAACTCTGTATAAAATTACATAGTCTTTTCTTGAATGAAAGTTTAGAAATATCCTTTTAAATCTGGCAAATTATGAAAAAATCCATTCTGATATAAATGGACTTAAAGTCTTTGTTCCGTGTCGCGGAGCAAGACCAACATGGTTATATCTCCGGATCTAATCTTTATAGAAAATAGCAGGTTTGCTTTAATTAAATTATTAAACTTTGTCATATAGCCAAAGCAAAATAATAATAATAATAATAATAATAAAGTTACATTTCTATATAATGTAAGGTTGTGTAATGGATTCCATAAAGTAGGGGCTGTTAGACACTGACCATGGCAAGGTCGGCCATGTGCTACCACAGAAACTAATAACCGATATATCCCGTTAAGAGCTATTCTAGATGAAACAGGCAATGCTAATCAGCAGAAAAGACAGTTGTACTTGGCAATAGGACAAAAGGTGCCCTGCCAAACAGTCCGAACTAGACTTCGTCAGGGTAGTCTCTATGCACGTAAGCCAATGGTGTGTATTCCGTTGACCAGAAGCCATTGTGCAGCCCAAAGAAGGGGGGCAAGTGGACATCGAGATTGGAGGCAATGTCATTGGAGCCAAGTGCAGTTTACAGACGAGTCCCAATTCCGTATGGATGTGGCATCCGTCGTGTTTTGGTATTGTGAGAAAGCGACTCTCGAAATAATTGAACAGTCGTTCATGAAAGATCATATTACAGACAAGGTGGCTTAATGGTATAGGCTAGAATCAGCATAGGTGGATATACGAATCTGGAAATAATTCGGAATGACACTTTGACGGCCTAACGTTATACAGAGGAGATAATGAGACTTCATGTCGTACTTTAAGCTGCAGGAATGGGTGATTCTATTGTTTCACTATTCACTTGTTTGTTTATAATAGCTCCATGTTTTATCAGAAATTATTCATTTGATTTTTTTTCAAAATTTGGTAAAATATTACACACGGATAAATAAAATTGCATTCTTTCAGCTTTCAGATACGAATTAAGTAAATGTGGAGGAAAGTCACATAAATACTATTTAAATACATTTTTGTAAAGAGAAAGTGTTGTATCATGTGTAAAGTATGTTTGCAATTAACTAAAAAAGATACTGAAATTATGAATAAAAACGAAATAAAACCAAAATTCGCCGCATTTTATAAAAAATAATATTCTTGACATAAGTACGTATTTTAATTTTTTTTTTCAATTTGTATGAGAAAATGGCAACAAAAAGATGCCAGGCCGCATAATATGTGAATATCCGTCTTGTGAAGAACATGTTTAAAGCTTAAACGTTACAGTGTATGGGATAGTCAACATGCTCTCCTGGCCTGAATCCGATCAAGCATGTTTGGGACACACTCAGACTATGCATTGTAGCCAGACTTAGGACTATTTTTACTGACCGGGACTTAGAGATTCAATTCTTGAGGACTGGAACATTACTCCCCAAAGCCTTATCGATAATGTAACCGAATCCTTGGAAAACAGGTGTGCAGTAGTTTTATCTATTCGAGGGGACCATCGGCCACATTAAATACCTTGCATTATTCTTAAACAGTACTTTTTTGGCATTTACATGCAATCAATAGTTGCTCTAAACTGTCCTTTCATGTTCTTTTGCGGGGCTCTCTTAAAAAAGTTGTGCGTCTTTTTCTCAGTATTGTATATTGATACACGTGTACTCTCCATTTTATGAACATGCATGGCTGTCTCGCACGGTCTTTGCTGTTTTAATTGCTCCACTAATTTTTTTGAGCAGTGTAGTTCAAAATAGAAATTGAAGCAGTAGTTAAATGGCCACATTTTTGGTATTCATAAAAGACGAGCTCCTTGGGAAACTGTACTACATTCGTTTAAATCGACTTTTTGTATCCTCTTTTTTTTGCAGAAAGAAGTCATGATTAACTTTCTAGGATAAACCTCAAGTAATCTTTTTATATACATATTTCCTTTCGTTTTGATACTTTAAAATTTCCATTAATATTGTTATAACTGTGAAACATTATCTGGGATTTACAAAAAAAAAAATGAAAAAAAAATGTTTCTTTGGAATTTTAAACTAAGAAATAAAAAGGACTTTTGAATAATAAGTGAAAGAAATTTTAAATAACATTGTAAAATAACAAGAAAATTGCCTTAATATTACTTTTTAATATGGCTACAATCACGCCATTTCGTATGTTAAGGATAGTCAACTGGATAATCAGGATAATAAACGCTTAATTAACACTTTATTTTATATAAAAATGTGATCGGAGTAAAAAGAAAGATGACGAATAAATTATATCCTCAGGCATATTTAAAGAAACCAAAGATAATTTCTTATACAAAAGAAGAAGACAAAAAGTTTTCCGTTGCACTTAACGAACATATTGGCTGCGTGATATGATACAAAAATAAGTAAACAAAATAAAACGTTTCTTGAGTTTTTATCTATGGATATTAATGTTCATGTATGTTTTTAAAAAGCAATTTTTTTAATTAATATTTTCATATTATAAACGACGTTCCTACCGTTGTATGATAAACAAAACCTCAATCACAATTTATATTTTTAGTTATTTCAAACAGTAAAGGTACTTAATTTAAATACATTACATATTTAACTCTTCATTATATATATAAAAAGTATTTGAATATAAAAAGATATTCCTAAATAAAATATTTCTTTGGGCATAAATAAAATAAGAAGAAATCATTTTTTGTACAACAATTTCGTTTTTCTTAAGAAACTGAAAATTGGTATTATGATAAAAAGAAGATGTTAATTTATCATTAAACATATTAAAACGTGTCAAGATTTTATTTATTATATAGAATCATTCATTTAAGACGTAAAATGGAAATTTCCCTTTTTATTAATATCTTCATATTAAAAACAACGTTTCGTAGTTTTTTTCCGATTCTTCGAGTGCCTGTATTAGGGATATTTATGCATTTTATTTAAAACTGAAACTCGAATGACAGCGTTAATTCACATTGTTCACTATTAATTATTCAAAATATGTATTTTATTTCCTATACACAAGTAAAATATTCACAAAAAGAAATTTAAAAAAAACTTAAATAAATTAAATAAATAAACTGCTGCTAAATACAACTGCTTTCTAAAATTACCTTGTCATATATTTTAACCTAATGGGTTGTTAAAAGGGAAGTACTGCCCCCTTTAGGACTGTAATGCGCACAATTCCATACAAGCCATCCACGGATTTTTGTAATTCTTCAGACCGCAATAGATTTTTTTTAAATACGGCATAGCTACTTACATTAATCAAAAGGGCCATATAACGTAAATATATAGGGTGACACATAAATACGAGTTTCTTCATAGACCGTAATGTAAGAGAATTCTTTTGTGTGTCCCTGAAAAGCAGCTATAAATGCTACACACTTCATTTTCAATACCGAACATCCTATAGTAAAACTTCAAGAACATATACAAATTTTATGGCAGTTCGAGAATATTTACGAGAGTTAGAGCATGAAAGACAGACGGCAGAATGCAGACATAGGAACCGACGTCTTAAACACGTTTGAACTTTATTGGGAATTGTTAGAAATTGTCACAAATTCTAATGAGGATTAAACGCATATCGATATGCCAGTAACAACGGACATCCATCCCAATAAAGTTGTGTTTGTCCATATGTTTGTAGAAGTGAATATAACAGAAACAGAAAAACAACGATCGACCATTATGCCAGCAATGACGGCTGATGAAAAGATGTTATATGCGTATGCAGTATTCACATTTAAAAAAAAAAATGTAAAAAAAGCTTAAATGCCCTAAAGTGGAGTTTTTATCTGCCATCGCCAGCAAAAGGATTTATAATGTACGTTGACAGGAAACTTATGAAGGACTGCAAAATTGTCATCTGGAATCAGCTTCCCGGTACTCTATTATGACAACAGGATTTGCTATTTTACAGCAATTTCCATGAGCTTAAAACTAATAATTTTAGAACGAAAGTGTTTTCATTGGATTTAGTATTGATATATTTTAATTAATGACGAATATACTGCTGCCATTTAATTCACCATTAAACGTCATTTCAAGTTATTAACGTCCTTAGTTGATCGGCAATCTAACGACATATGACTGACATGACACCAAAATAAAGCACCCCAATCGGGAGAATTAAACGCATTCTACAGGCAACCGTTTATCGTGGATTATCGAAGCGTGAAATTCAATACTTTTTAAGAAATCCTTAAAATATCCAAAATGATATTAATGTTAAATATGGCAGATGGATGTGAAGATCATAAAAAATATGAAGATATAGACAACAATACCTATAGTGTCTGTTACTGAAGTTCTTGTAACTGGTTTAATTAATTATGAATTGCTTGTAAAAATTTTGCAAATGTATTTTTGAAAGATTTTTTTTTATCGTTTAGTAATTTAGTTATGTAACTCTAATTTAAATAATATGTATGATAAATCTTTATTTTGCAAGTTATGACTTTATTTATTTATGCTCTTTTAAATGAAGATAAAGTCTTTGCTTTTTCCAATAATTTTGACAAAAAAATTTTAGAAGTTTGCAAATACACATAAATTCGCATAAAAACAAGTTGTAGTGCGTAAAAGGGAAATTATTTCACTTGTTGGTTTGCAGCTTCTATGTGTGAGTATTTTTATCGCAATGTCCGCATTCTGCGTCCAGTGACTTAGTTAACGCATGTAAAGTGTATAGTTTATATAGTTGTAAAAAAGAAGTGTATCACGCGTATCCCATTTTTAGCAATCGAATTTTAGAAAACTGATGCATACTATGCACTAGAAAATACAGCAACATTTTAGAAATATTACACTTATGAATTATACCTGTAAAAGATTTATGGAAAGAAATAGCTGTAAAAAGTTCAAAATTGTAAAAGAAGTGTGATTAAAAAAAAAATATTAAAATTTTTAACGATTGCATTATTTAGCTGAATATTTAATTTTCATTCATAATTACATTTCATAATATTTAAAACTGTTATAAAAATCCCTTAAACATAGTTTGCTACATATTATAATGCCTGAGTTTTATTCTATACAACCTGGAACAAAGAAAACACCCGATTATGTAAATAACATCGACCGTCACAAAAGATACTGAAATCGTTCCCTTAACTGAGTAATTTTTTCCAGAGTTATTTCTGTTAATTTTGCATTCTTGTGTGGGTCCCGCACGTCTTCATGCACACAGAAACGATCGACGCTTCATTTAATTCAGCGCGGAAGTTTACTGGTGCATTTCCACATGTACAAATATATTCAAATGCAGCAGAAATCTTCTTGTGCACGTTTCCACGCATCTGTAGGAGCGATATGCCAAATAATACTCAACAAGAAAGACACGATGCGCACATTAAATACTTATGGTTAACTAACAGTAAATTTAACGGGGTACATCCCACACAGAACTAGCGACGAGAAGAACGAAAGTTTTTAGATATGTGAATATTATTCCAGTGTAACCCGCCCAGGAGTTGAAAATCATCCATTTTATAATTTCTGGTTTTATTAGAATTTAAATTCAGCACTTTCTTTTAAAAAACTCTCTCTTTATAAATTTTGCAACGTTGTATGATGAACAACTTTTTTAAAAGGGCAAAAGAAATCTGTGTGCAATTTTTAGGTCGATAATTATATACTGCAATGTTGATACTTTCTTAGATGTTAAATTACGAAACAAATATATTGCGTATACAACAGGGATATATTCATTACAAAGAAATCTTTTTGCTTAACAAGCATTCATCGAAATATTATACTGCTTACTTCTTCAATATTAAGAAGTATTCGAATATCACTTAATAAATGACATGTTCTTTTACATAATTCCAATCCTTTCTGTTTGCTCCATGTCGAATGTAATCTAATTAGAGGAATTTATTTAAGTTTATACTTGGTCTTCTCAAAGAGTTATATCTATATTCTTCAAAACTTTATAAAATATATTTCAAACTCTTTTTTATTTGTTGTAATAAGTAATGTTTGAAATAGTATCATTATACCTAGTTAAGAGAAAGAATAGTTTTCTTTCCCAAGAGAATTCATTATATGAATTTCTGTAGCGTGTGTCTTATTTATTTCTTTTTCTTGCTTATACTACTTTATTTGAGAAAACATCTCACAGAAGATTCTGATGAACAAAAGTGCCCATACTTGATAATCAATAAATACTTGCGTTTTCCTTTATCTTGTTTATTATTACATTAAAATGTTTCTACATTTTAATTTACCAATTTATTTATTTTTTTCGAATATAAATATATGAATTACTACTTGATTATCTCATCGATCAGAAAACTATCGCCAAACTGTAAGATTATAAGATGTGCTAATAGTGGACGATCGCAAACCATCCACTTGACATTAAACACGTTGCACGTGTTTGTGTACGTCATCAAGTGTTTTTTACTTGTTTTACTTGTTTTACTTTCGATGTTTTACTTGTTTTTTTTTTACTTTCTTCTACCTTTACAAGAAGAAAGTATTGGATTCGTGAAAACTTTCGAATTCCGGTTTTTGACGGAATTATATATTTTAGGTGTCAGAGATGACCAAAAATGTGTTTTTACAAAATGTCTGTCTGTGAGTATGTCTATGAATATGTCTGTGAGTCTATCTGCGAGTCGGTCTGTTTGTGTGTCTGGGTGTGACACAAATTTTGTGGGCGTTCTATCTCAAGAACTAATTAACGGAATTAGATAAAACTTTAGATTCAGTTAGACAATGATATAAATTGGTGCTGCTAACTTTTTAGTGTATATCGCCCAATAGATGGCGCTGTTATGCTGCATTATACATGATTATCGCAATAGCTCTATCTCAGAAACTAATTCACGAATTTTCATCAAATTTTAGATTAAGTTAGTCCTTGATATAACTTAGTGCTGATAACCTTTTGGTGTGAATCGCCCAATATATGGCGCTGTTATACTGTATTACACATGATTATCGCAATAGCTCAATATCGGAAAGTAATACACGAATTTTCATCAAATTTTAGATTAAGTTAGTCCTTGATATAACTTAGTGCTGATAACCTTTTGGTGTGAATCGCCCAATATATGGCGCTGTTATACTGTATTACACATGATTATCGCAATAGCTCAATATCGGAAAGTAATACACGAATTTTCATCAAACTTCAGATTCAGTTAGTCCCTGATATAAATTAGTGCTGTTTAGTTTTTGCTGTAAATCGCCCAACAGGTTACACTACTATGCTGAATTTTTCATGATTTTCGCAATAGCTGTATCTCAAGAACTAATGCATGAATTTTCATCAAACTTTATATTCAGTTAGTCCCTCATATAAATTGATCCCGATAAGATTTTGATGTATGTTGCCCAACAGGTTCCACTGCTATGCAGAACTTTTCACGATTTCCGCAATAGCATTATCTCATAATCAAATGCACGTATTTTCATCAAATTTATAACTTTAATTACAAGTTCACGTAAGTTGTTACGATTAGAATATGGTGTAAATCACCTAACCGGTGGTGTTGCTGTGCTGCATTTATCAGGAAGTATTAACATGAATGATATAGAAGAAAGTTTTAGGATTGCCACATCCGACTAGTTATTAATGTTTTATTAATTTATTTGCTCGTTCATTAATTAAAATAAAAATTATGTTAATTTGTATAATTTGGAGAATTTGGTCGACGGGATAATCAAGTAGCACCATATGTAAAACTAAATATCTTATAATAAAAAAAAAAATTCATTTAACAAATTGTTTATATTTATTCAATTTATATAGTATTACTTTTTTTCGACTATGTACGTAGCATTTAATTACTTTAATAATTTATGTTTTTTTTAGACTCGTTTTGATTTTTTTTTCATTTATATTCCTAAATTTTGTTTTGTGTTACATTTCTGTGGTCCCCAAGTTTAAAACCCTTTTGGAATCATTATCATATACTAAAACCTTTAAAACAAAACTACGTTTTGCCGCACGCCATTTATCAATAATATGTGTAATGGTTTAAAGAAAATCAGCACGTAAAAAAAAACCTTCAACGTACTCTACAATAAATGTATTAAGCTAACATATGCAATTATGCACTTTATTTCTCTATAATATTTTTTAAACTTTCATTTTGAGTTATCACCTTTCATATATATTTTTTAATTCTTTAGAATTTTCTAAATATTTAAGCCCTAAATACTTTATATATTTTAGTTAATTAAACATAAAGAATTTATCATTGAGTATTTAGAATTCGATTTAAAAGATGAAAACGAAGTTATCTAATAATATCTATGTCATTTCGAAAAAATAATTTCACTTAATAAATGACATGTTGTTTCAGATAATTCTGATGATTGATGTTTGTTCCATACCCGATGTAACATTAGAACATTTTATTTAAATTTATACTTGTATCTATATACTAAGAATTACATCTATTTTCTTCAAAACGTTATAAAATATATTTAAAACTAATTATTATTTACTGTAATATATAATGTTGAGCGTTGTATCATTATACCTAGTAAAAATAAAGTATAGTTTTCTTTCCCAACAGAGTTCAATATAAGAATTAATGTAGCGTGTGTCTTTAGAAATCACGTTTCCACGCTCATGTAAAAGTGAAATGCAAAGTAGTGCTCAAAAACAAAGACATATTGTATACGTTAAATAACCAAGATTATCTAACAAGGACTTCAACGCGCTACATCACACATAGAACTAGAGCCGAGAAAGACACTTGTCGAATTTGCGTATCTTATCATTAATTATCATTACTTAATGACTTACTACTCGCACGTATTTACATTTGCGTATCTTAGTTCATTGCAACCCGGCCGGCAGTTGAAAATTCTCTATTTTATAATTACTGACCTTTATTACCACTTAAATTTAGTGTTATCTTTTATATAACGCATTCTTTACAAAGTATAGATCCCTTTATGATAGACACAATTTCTCAAAAGTGCAAAAGAAATCTTTTTGCAATTTTTAGGTTGTTAATTATGTACTGTAATGCTAATACTTTGTTAGATGTTAAAATACAAAACAAATATATTACAATATACAACTTGGATATATTCATTACAAAGAAAGCTTTTTGCTTAACAAGCATTCGTCGAAATATTATACTGCTTACTTCTTCAATATTTCCAAGTATTGGAATATCTCTTAATAAACAATATGTTCTTTTATATAATTAAAATGCTTTCTGTTTGTTTATTATCCAGTGTAATCTAATTAGAAGATTTTATATAATTTTATTCTTTGTTTTCTTAAAGAACTACATCTATTCTTCAAAACTTTATAAAATAAATTTCAAACTCATTTTTATTTATTTAAATAAATAATGTTGGATATTGTATCATTATTCCTAGTTAAAAGAAAGAATAGTTTTTCTCCCCAAGAGGGTTATTATAAGTATTTCTATAGCGTGTTTTTTATTTCTTTCTTCTTATTGTACTTTATCTGACACAACATCTAACAGTAGATTCTGATGAATGAAAGCGCAAATTCTTTATAATCAATAAATACATGTCTATTCCTTTATCTTGTTTATTATTACATATAAAAGTATTTGCATATTTAATTCACCTACTGATTTTTTTTTCGAAGAGTGTACCAATAAATATAAATATATAAACCTAAATATCATGATTTTGCATTTTTAATCAATTGCTTTTTTGTCGAATATAGTATTAACAGATATAAATATGTAAAAATAGATATCATATAAGTAAAAAAAAAGTATTTCAATCAAAAAATACTAAATATTTATTTATTTTCGCTAATATTACTATTTTTGAACTATATACAATGCATTTAATTATTTTAATATTTTATGTTTTATTTAAGCCTTTTCTTTGATTATTTTTCGCTATTATATATTATTACTGTTTTGTTTTACATTTCTGTTGTTCCTAAGTTTTGAACCATATTGCAATAATTATAATATTTTTTAAATCTTTAAAGGAAATATTTCATATATCTATATTTCAATTATCAAAAATATGAATAAAGATTCAAAGAACATCAGCACTAAATGAAAACATCAACTTACTCTGTAAAAAGTCCATTATATTAAAATATGCAAATATGCATTTTATTTATTTATAATATTATTACATTCTTTTTGAGTTTTCACCATTCATAATTTTATTAAATGCTTTAGAATTTCCGAAACATTTAAGCCCGAAATACTCTATATATTTTATCTAATTGAATATAAAGAGTTTATTATTGAGTATTTAGAATACGAATTAAAATGTGAAATTATACAATGATATCTATATTATTTCGAAAAAACAAATTGTATAAATATAAAATCACTCAACAAATATAATACTGTTTATTACAATGATTATTTTCGAATTTAATGCATCGCTATTACATGTGAGCTTTATGAATTTTTGAATTAATATTTGATATAAGTGTGTGTCGCAAGCTTTACGCTCGCGAGGAGGAATAAAGGTCACTTCATATGTTTACGTCCTCGTTTGTCACTACGTGGATGATTTCTGTTTCTGCCTCGATGGGTCAATTGTTCACTTTAGTGTCATCTGACACACAACATTACAACTAAAAGCAAGAACCACGGTATACAATTTCCGGGACTCAACCGTTGCTCCCTACAAGAACTTTTTTCCCTATCCGTCCATGTTTACAAAATATTGAATTTTAAATGCACCCACTCTTTTTAGTACACCTTGTGTACAAAGTATCCCATTTAAAAATATATATAAAGTAGAGTTCAAAAAATTCATATTGAAAAAATTAGTTATTTATTTAAGCTATTTATGCTCACGAAGCATAAAGACAGAGGATAAAAATTATTGATTACATATTGAAATAACGCTTTCGGGACATTTAAGTAATTAATCATTCAAAAGGTTCATAAAGCCTTGAATGTGCTCCAAACTAATTTTGACATTTTTCAGTTAAATGTTAGCTTCAGGATTTATGAAGGAAATTGTCATAGGTGTTTATGGAATTTCTCATTACACGATGAATAATTCTTGCCCGGCATTCTAATGCAGTAACTTGCGTAAGTAAAATAATTCAAAATGTAATATTTAAAAACTCATAAAAACAAAGTATTAAAACGTATCTCTAATGATGAAAACTTATCACAAAAGAAAAGAAAATAAATTTTGCCCACAGATAGATTTCCAGGGATTAGAGCGCTCTGAGCGAAGTGGTTGATTTTCAAGACTAAAGTTTAATAGTATTCTTTGCTTTATTAAATCTCAGAAATTCTGTCATTAAGTAAGGCAAGAAATACCATTTAAATTTGGTGGTAGCAGGCAGTCATTTGGGTCGGACAGCTGTCATCCCTGATTTCTGAAATAATAAGACAGTTCTCGAGTTAAAAACCAAATTAATAAACAAAATTAAGTTTTTTAACATGTAACTGAATCAATAAGTAATACTTATTTATTTTTGGAAGATATCATGAAAATTTATAATTCAAAATATTTACGATTTCAAGAATAATTTCGATTCACTCTTTTCAAAATATTTGCTTTTCCCGATTAAAAAAATATGGAACTATTATAACGAGAAACTAAAAAAAACATTTTTTTAAGATTTACAAGTATATATATATATATATATATATATAGAGAGAGAGAGAGAGAAGTAAACTATTAAAAAAAATGAATTCGTTTCACCAACTGTTCAACTTCTTTATCCCAGACCTTTTCTGAAACGCATTGAACACTAAACTTTGTATGTGGTTGCATTCTAGATTACATAATGGTCAATTGAAAATGGTGAAAATGGTGTGTAGCTTTCGGGTATTAAATTGACCACCAAAACAAAACTAATATATCGGTTTATGAACAAAACTTCAGAAGTCATAAAAATAATAATTTTGGTACTGGAATTCAGTACTAGATATTTATTTATAACATTTTACTTATTTATTCATTTATCATTTATTTATTTATATTATATTAATGTACACTGGTCCGTCTATTACATTTAAAGCGATTTATTTCAATGATTTAGGTATTTTTGATCCGAAGAGTAGTTAAGATTGAAATTCTGGTTGCCTCTACTCTAATGTTTATATTCATCATTTCAGCTTCACTAGAACTTTATATGACGGGAAAATTCCAAATTTATCTCTTGAAGCTTGATCCTTTCACTGTTAAAACTGAAGATTACAAAATGGTGCCGTGTGGGACCCCGAGGTGAAAAGACAGTGCCATTTAGAACATTAGGGTACTACAGAGGCTTTCAAATGTGGTTGGGGTGCAAATTGGCTTCTCACTGAATGACTGAAGCTTATCAAGGCGCCGTGCACTAGTTATTGGTAGAAATGTGGCAACCCAACGGGTGACTGGCCACTGGACGTGTGTTCTTGTTTTCACCGACAAGTGAAATGTACGGTTGTGACTGAACAGTGTTCAGTCGTAAAAAGAAAAAAAAGAAACTATCTGCGAACACTAAAGTCATGAACATGCCTAGAGTATATGGTGTAGCCTCGGAGAATACAAAAATATCGTCCAAGGTCCCATCCAATATAAGCCAATATTTCGAAAATCGCTGAATGTTGTTTTTTAAAATTTCATGCCGAACATCTGCTGCTATTCATAGATATAACTGAAAATTATTTCTTTAAGTATTCCAATCGATATTTTGCATTTTTTATAACATTATAATACATAAATAGTATTCTAAAGAAATAAAATTTAATAAATTTTTCTTTTAGAAAACTTGATTATTTAAGGCCATATTTTTTATATATAGTTTACACTTGTCAGTGTTGTAAAAATAATAATGATATTACCACATTCGTGATATATACCAACATCTTTTTTGGACATTTTAAGATAGCTATCCACATTCAGTATCTCGGACGAAAGTTGTAATCTACTGAAGTAAAAGGAAAATTCTTAAGGACCGTCCATTTCTATAGTTTTCGTCAAAGATTATTTAAAGGAGAAAAATGGTATGAAATTTGTAATATATAAAAAAATTATGCGAGAATCTATAGTTTATAGAAAAAAACGCATTTGGAAATGAAATCTATATGGGTTGATTAGAAAATTTTCTATCGAACATAGAAATATATAGATTGCAATAGAAACATTTCTTAAGAAGCATTTGATATTAAAATCTATTGATAGCGCCAAAGAGGAATTTTATAAAGAAATTTGTAATTATAACTGTAGATATAATAGGTATGATAGAATTATCCTAGCTTTGTCGGATATTTTTTTTACGCACTAACGAAAAAAATCAACTTCCAACACTTTTTGCTAAAAGCCTGCTGTAAATAAAAATTCCTGCTTTCTTTACTGCTGTACTTAAAACCATGGATATCTTGAATCTCGCCTCCCTCCACAGCGAAACTGGAATTGCCTTGAGCATAAACCTCTAGTTTCCCAGGAGGAGGAGTTTATGTTTACCAAAAACTGCCAATCGCAGTTACCCTGTGGGCATAAAATAAATTAATCCATAAAACAATATATGCAGTAACGGAAAAAGGACGCCATTTAATATTTAAAAATGTTATACAAGAATGTTGGAAAAATAAATTCATCGTTTCACACATTCAGTTAAATTAAATTTCATTCAGTTAAATTAAGGCTGCCATTCTGGCTCCTCTAGAGGTGACACCAGTGAGACAAATAATTCACCGTTAAAATGTGCCATCTGTCATATGTTGTTTTAACAGTGTAGCCTAATATTATGCAAGTATTCTTTATTTATTTGTGTAAACTGTGTTTGTGTTATTGAAGTCCTCAATTCGTAAAATCAGTTACAGAAATCATTTATCTCGACTGCAAGGATCTATGTGAGCTGTTTTTATAAACATACTCGTAATAGTGATACTGGAATCATAATTGCTTTATATTCCTACAAAACTATATACACAAATAATACAAAAGTGCGACTTTCAACAAAAATATTATAACGGCCAAAACGACAAATTGTGGAGAAAAAACCCATTATTTGTTGAACTCTTCGTTTTGGCTAATTTAATATGTAGGCTTATCCTAAACTGCAAAACACCGTCGAATAAATTCACAGTATTTGTTTGAAATTTTAAAATGGTATTTCCCAGAAAAAAGTTTGTACGAAGGCGATATTACTTTAGTATGGTAAGACACTTTTGCAAATTGAAACTCAAGATGTCATTGATTGGTGTAAGAAGAACATTAATTGCTTGCTATTCCCAACTGCATGAAGAACTTTTGTATTTTTTCTGAATTTTAAAACATTTCATTATCTACTATACAGGTCTAATGACAAGAAGTGTATTGTTTGAAATTTATATCAGTTATCTATATGAAGTATAAAAATAATATATACATATATATATATATATATATATATATATATATATATATAATTATTACAATCGTTGATTATATTAATTTAATAGCTAATGTTTGAATATATTTAACAGACACGGTAATACGATTAATTGTATTCTGTATTGATATTGTACTTTTACTTTTAAATGACCATTTGTATAGTTAAAAATTAGATAGATACACCTAGGTTATAAAAATAAGAGTTAAACTTGATAGCCACACACATATACATTAAAATTCATACATTCATACATTTATGACAGACATATTTACATTTTAAGACATCAAATGAGAAAGGCTATTAGAATAGATTTTGTGATTTATTGCATACTAGCAGGCTATGCCCGCTGCGCTGGTCCATTTTCCAAACGAATCTTGAATCAAACGAATTTGTGATTTTTAACCTTCTATCTTAAAGCAGTAAAGACCATAACCTGGAATGTCCTTCTGCATTGCTGAAAACGATGCTAACTTCATTGGGATATTATACTATCTTATGCCTTAGACAAAATTTGGGCAATTAAGGAACAACTCTTTTAGTTGACCATTTAAAATAGAGTTTGGTACGGAAATGAAACAGTTATGACAACAGAAATTAAAGTGTTCTCTAGTGATCACACTATTAAATTAGGGAGCAAAACAATGATTGAAGAGATTGATTTTTGAACTTTAAGAACATACCGTTTGTTCATTTTCATTTGTTTGTTGTTGAACTCCCAGCATCTCAACTTGCGCTATATGTGGTTCAATGTAGCTTAAATTCAATCTCATTACATGTTACGTTCATGTGTTTTTTAATAAACGTCCTCTTCCGGCAGGTCTACTACTGTTTTCCACCTGTCTATTCCAGCAGAATATATAGAATAAAAAATTTAAAGAATTATTTGCAGACAATGATGAGCATTCAACTTATATATTTATTCGAACATTGAAGTAAAAAAAAAAAAGTGGATTTTTAAAGCTAAATTTTTTTAATAAAATTAAAAGGTACTACTTGATTATCCCATCGACCAAAAAACTATCGCCAAAATATAAGATTAAATGCCAATAATGGATGATCGTAAATGTCATATTCACTTGACATTAATCACCTTACACATATTTGTTACGCCATCAAATTAATTTTAATTGGACTTTTTACTTGCATTTTTATTAAGGTTTTACTAATTTATTTGTTATCTCTTTATTTAAAATAAAAAAAAAATATGTTAATTTGTATAATTTGTCGTTGGCGAATAGTTTGGCGAAATTGGTTGACGCGATAATCAAGTAGAACCCAACGAAAAATATATTTGCATAAAGAATTTTTTACGTTAAAGAACATTTACATGTACAGAAAAATATTGCTTAAACAAAAAAAAACCCCAGAAAATTATAAATTTCAAAAAATAATTATAAAAAATATGCATGCAAAATTATTACTTATCCACCAGTAGCATTAAAAAAAAACGCAACCCAAAATGCTGAAGATCGCAACAATCACATTGAAACATTTATCACCAAAAAAAAAAAAAAGATCGCCAAAAAAACAGAACAGGAAATGGAACTCTTGCCTATCTATTAGACACAGATGTCATAAACGTACCGGGTTTGGCGCGTTTTTTTTTCACAACAGTTTGGCGAAAACATAGTTTTCAAATACCAGTTACATATATGTATACATATTTTTTAAAAATTCTATTATTTTAAAAGGAAATAACAATAAATAAAAAAAATTAGTTAATAACTATAGACAGAAAATAATTTATTTAATTGTAAAAAAAAGGAAATAAGAGTAAATAAACCATTCATTAAATAAACAACAATTGCCATAAATTATCTAAAAACAACGTTTGAACACACAATAAAATAAGTTGATTTGATCATACGTATACGTTTCGTGAGTACTATGGACTCACATCCTCAGTGTAAAAACTTTAAAACAATATCCCCCCAACTACATGTACGATGAAAACCCAAATGTCAAAACAAAATACCAAAAGACTATCAAGTTCGAACAGCCAATGAAATTAATGCGGAAGTGAAGTGTCTTGACACAGCAAATCCACCCAGAAAGTTGAGATGTATGGTGTACTAGATAAATCATTAACCAAGGAGTCTTTAAATTTATGGATATGAACCGCCTCAAAAAAGTCCAAATCCAGAGGAGTAATGCATTTCTTGATAATGGTAGCTGAATCAAACTCAAAATTATGTCCCTCCCCCCAGCAATGAGAGGCGATAGAGGATTTCTGTAATTCTTTTTTCTTTACATAGTTTCTGTGTTCATTGACTCTGTAACGGAGTTTTCGTTTAGTTTGCCCATTGTAGGATAAACCACATTGGCATTGAATGTTGTAGACTCCCCAATAATTATGAGGAATAATTTGATCCTTAAGTTGCGAAAATGTCAATTTATTAACTGGTTTAAAAACCACATTAAAATCATAATGCCTTAAGATATTAGCCATCTTAAAGCTAATGCTATTATAAAATGGTAAAATTATAAGGTTAGAAATGGAAACCGCAGTAACAGGAGAATCAAGATTATTAACACATTTATTAAGACTATGAGAAATTAAATTATTGATATAGGATAAACTAAAACCACGATCAATAGCCACAGATCTAATATAATTTAATTCTGTAATAAGTGAATTATTATCTGAACAAATTAAGCGAGCTCTATTAATCAAATAAAGAAAAGCCGAAGCTTTTTGGGAAGGGGGGGTGACATGAATTGAAATGGGGGGGAAGTGTGACAGCAAAAGGTTTACGGTAGACGCAAGTGTCAAAGGTGTTAAGCTGACGTGTAACCAACACATCCAGAAATGGTAATCTATTATCTATTTCAACTTCATAAGTAAATTGAATGGCTGAATCTATTGAGTTTAAAATCGTTAATATATTGTCAACAGAATATAGAGAAATGTCTAAGAGTGCAAAAGAATCATCTACATATCTACAGTAAAATGGGAAGTTGATAAGGTTAAACATTTTAACCTCAAAGTAAAGCATATATAAATCTGCTAAAAAAGGGCTAAGGGGATTACCCATTGCTAAACCATCTGTCATAGAATAATATTGGTTAGAAATTTGAAATGAATTTTGTTTTAAACAAGTACTGAATAACTCAATAATGTGGTTGATTTCATAATCTGTGTAATGGAATTCTTTTAATCTAGCAGTATGGAATGGAAAAATGGAATATAAAATGGAATTCAATAATAAATATAATAATGTTATAGAGAGACTAGACTATTTATATGACAATAACATGAACATTTTAAAAGTTATATGCTTGAAAAGATAAACAACTATGAAATTCATGAAAAATGTTAAGACTTTTTAAATTAAAACTTAGTAACTCACAAACTTATCAATAAATCAATAATAATAGTCCATTCCATTTCCTCTGAATACATATTTAAAGCATAATTAAAAAGTTTTCTGGTAACTGAACTATTATTTATAGAGTTATGACAATTTCATGCAAAATATTTTTTTTTTCTTCATCAAAGTTATAACATTGAATTTAATTTTTTTTTTAAGTTTATAAGAAATACAAATGTTTAAAAGCGAATCGAAACATAAAGATCAACCTCTTTTTTAAAAAACAATAAATTACTTAAACATTTGATCAAAATTGACGTTTAAATTCATACAGATACCGGGAACAGATTACGGTGCAATTATGGCATACGATCAGTGTAATATTTTCCCTTTCAAATATTGCGAAAACAGCGAATAGTCGAAGTCTTATAATTCTTTTTGCATACGGCTGTGCTACAAAAAGATTCTATATTAAATATTTTTCCGCATAATTATTTTTGCGAAATTTAAAATAGGAGATTGAAAGAGGGTACGAAAAATCAACTAGTTGACATAAATTTCTGTTTCAGAATTGAAAACGTTGCAATTCTTCTGAAAAAATGCAATAAAAAGCAATAAAAATTATTTTAAGGCCGCATTATATTAATTTTCGTTGTAAGGACTAGGGAGTAGAGCTCACAACAGTATGGGCCTTTAAGGGAACTCCCATAATTCTAACCGCCGTTGTAATGATTTATAAAATGATATACGATCTAAGCCTGTGCCTAAGCTATTTTTAAAGGCAGTTTGAATCTACAAAAACGTAGGTACATAATTTTTAATGTAAAGAATGCTTTAGTGAACTTCTGTAATGCATATTATTAATAATATATTTAAAGTTGTGTAAAATCGTTAAAATAATTTACAACAATTTGTCCTCATACAGCAAAATATAAAATAATTAGTTTGTGTGTCCCTGTAAGCGAACTGTTAATGCTATAAACTGTATGTTCCATAGGAAACTTTTTATAAAAATATAAATAACATATACAAATAATTATTCAAGCACATTTACAAAAGTTACAGCTCAGACAGATCGGAAGACAGAGAAATTACACGAAGTCATGAAGACTTTCCAACTATGTTGGAAGCATTTAAAAAAAACACTATAGACACGTATGACCTATTTTTATACAGATCTGTCCATCCAATACTACCTATGGTGATATATAGAAGAACCAGTAGTGAACACCCAATATGCGTATGTTTCGTGAAGATTTCTAATATAAACACAATATATTTATTTTTTAATGCTAACCAAATGAAAAAAAAATATATGAGTTATGATTTTCCAACAAAATGAAAAAGTGTCCAGGCCTGGAATTCAACCAGTGATTTAAAGGTTAAGCTACCAATGCTCTCAGATAACGTAAAAAAGTACTCGTATATCTTAAAACTAGTAAATAAATAAAACCTGGTTTGACATATTCGGAAAATAAAGAAATCGTGATAAGATAATGACATGGTCGCACTATTTGGTATGAATTGATTTCATCCAGGAACTGATGGCTTGCAGTTTGTGTAATACCAATCCTTAACATTACATACTCTGGTACCAATCCAACGTATGTTGAAAACCTCTGTGTGTCTTTCAATGCCTAAAGATTAAGTTTACAGTGTCTATTACTGGCTCAGTGTGCACCCACTTGCGCAATTATCCCAATCTCAATTTTTACGAAAATTTATCAAAATTGGATAGCTTAGAATAACGATTTCTTTTCCTCATAAGGATTTAAGTAGTTTAAATTAAGTCATCATTATTAAGACAAGTATGAAAGAAATTGCGGAATAAGTGGTTTTTTTGTTGTTGTTATTTCTATAAATAAAGCTGATTTCAAATTACTTTTGTTTAAATTTTGTTTAAATATTATATATTATATTAATCATATATATTATAAAGCAGTAAGAACAAAAAGTTCCGCTCGAGTGTTTTCAAAAACTACTCGGTGGATTTTTTTGCAAGCTATATCGTCCGATAAAGAATATTCACGTGGTGGTTTATGAGAAAATATACAGGGATAACTATGATTTTTGGTAATAAATTTCGTATTTTAATGTTATTTTGAAGGAAAGTGTTGCCAGTGATTATATTTTGGCGAAAAGTTTGTTGATTAGAGAATTGAAATGACTATATCCGTTAGACAAACATTTCGCAAATAAATGAAAAAAAAAATACTGATATTTAATTTAAAAAGACAACAAAAAATGTTTTAATAAGACATAATATTATAAAACGAAAATATTTCATTTAAACATGAAATAAATATTTGTAATACTTAAAATATAATTTATTGTAAAATTTTACAGTTGATACAATATTTGGTGAATTATTGCCTGCCTTACGTTAAAAAAAAGAAATCTGAAAATTTGATTAGACTAATTTTGAATTATTCCTTTTTTTTAATTCTTTTCTTTTCATTTTTATCTAACTATTTAATTCACATAATGTGATTTATAGGAGAAACAAGCAGATTCAACTGTAAATAATACTGTAATTATTGTGAGTTACATATTATGTGTTTCTTTACGATTTCTATTTTTCGTTTGTCGCCAAACAATGTGATTTTAAGCCAAAAATGCATAAACATGACATTAGCTTGAGGATTTGTGGTTGTTCAAGTGGACGAGATCAACATTTTTATATTCGATTATAAATGATGTAGATATCAGTTAATATTTTAAAAATGGAATCAAATATTTAAACATTTGTTTGAATTTCTGCGCACATACATATTAAAAAGCAGAAAAACCAACGTTTAAATGCACAAATAATATAAGAAAAGCAGCAAACAGCTGTTTCGAATCTACTAGCGAGATTCTTCTTCAGTGCAAAAGGAACAGCGTGCAAGAAAAAGCAAGGCTGAGCAAAATTATTTGCTATATTGCTATTATTTGCTTTATTTGCTATTTTTACATACATATTGTAAAATCCTTTCAGGCTTAGATGCTGTATATTCAAGCGGACGCCATCTTGGATGTTTTGAGATTTCTTGGCGATTTTTTTGTTGACGATGTTTTACATTTTGTTTTTGTTAAGCCTTTCATGCGCATAAATTGTTGCTGGGTGACATTTACTACTTGGTGGAAAAGGGGTTTTCACGCCAAGAAAAAATCCCAGATGGCTGCCGAGGGAATATATGACATCTGTTCGTAATTTCATACTTTAAAAAAAAATTTCGTCGTAATTACGGAAGCATGTGATTTTTATAGACTCCAATTCAGATCAATGAATATTATCCCTTTTTTTCTTTTTTGAAAATGTTATTGTTTGTTTAATATTGAATTCCATTTATTATTGAATTGCATTTATATCTAATAATTTTCAGTTTAAATTGTTTTTAGAAATCGTCAATTTTTAGGTTAATTATATGCTATTTTTTATGTTTATGTCACTCTTTTAAAACATTTTACATGAATATTAACAATTTTAAACTTAAAATTTTGTTCCGAAGGCATACAGATAAATTAAAATTTCTTGGGTATTATAATAATTATGACTTTAATTTTTGTATCCAATATTTTTAAACGTATTTCATATAAATTCTTGTGCAGCCTTTTAAATTTATATACTAGTTTAAAATTTTTAATTGACAACCATGGCCGAAAAACCATATACACTGAAAAAAAAAGACGCACTAAGAATGTAGCTCCACACTTTCGCAATGGGGGAGAGAACCGGCAACGTTGCTGGCGCATTTGGTGCTGGGCAAACACGAAAACAAGCAGTAGAAATTATTGCCTTGTGCGGGCGTGCAGTATCTTGCTGAAATGTAAACCTAGGATTGTATGATGTGAAGGGCAACACAACGAGGCGTAGAATATCATCGACGTACCGCTGTGATATAAGAGTACCGCGGATGTCAACCAAAGGGTGCCTGGTATGAAATTAAATGGCACCAAAACCATCACTCCTGGTTGTTGGGCCGTATGACAGTCAGGTTGGTATACCACCACTTTCCGGGCCGTCTACAATTATGTTTTAGATGGCCATCGTGGTTCAATTCACAGTGGAACTGATCACTGAAGAGAATTCGACTCCTATCAGGGACATTTCAGTTCGAATGTGCCCGACACCACTGCGAACGGGGTTGTCGCTGTTCAGTGATCAATGGTTGTATGCATAAGGAGCACCATGATCTCAAAACCCTTTCCCTGAGCCGCCTATTAATTGTCCTTGGGGTTACTGAATCACCAGTTGCACGTAGAGTCGAGGATAACGATGAATCTGGGGCTCTAAGAGCCGCTCTGATGATTGATCGATTTTCCGTTCTGTCGTCTGTCTAGATCGACCGTTTCCTTCTTGACGCTTTGTTTGGCCATGCTTCACCCATTCCTGCCAACATCGTGTAATAGTGGCATCGCTCCTATTGAAATGTCGAGCAATTCACCAATTAGAGACCAACCAGTTTCTTTGAGCTCAAATAAACGCCTTCTCTTAAATGCTTACATCTGCGAATATTGTACGCGCGAGGCATACTTACTGTCTATCTGAGTACAAGGAAGAAAGTTATCAAATATTTTATGACCTGGAACGTAAATTTATCCTCTTTAATATCCTGTTAGTTGCGCAGCTAATATGCGCTGCAGAGTTAAATGTTCATCCATTGGCCGGGAAACTTTAAAATTTTGCATTTTCCGCCGAAACATGTGTGCATATTAATTTGTGTCTTGAATAATTTGTGTCTTATTTGAATTACTCCGCCTGGCTGCGTGGTTTTTTTTAATTGTACATTTATTTATTTATTTATTCGTCATAAGGTTATTTCAAGCAACACTTTATGTGTACGGATGGTTGGTGAATGTTGGCTGTGTGAGGTGCTCCCTCCTTCTATACGTGGGGGGCGGTGACCGTTTTGCAGCCGGATGTTTCCGAGCTTACTTTTGGGCGAAGTTTTTGTTTTTACGCAGTTGTGGTTTGAAGTAAGGTGTTTTGTTTTTCTCTCTTTTCGTGGTTTTTATTAGTGAATTACTTTATTCTTGAGTTAGTGAGTGTTTGGTAAGGGTTATAGCTATTTTCACGGTTTGTTTACCTTTTCTATTTGCCGCTATTGCCCCTGGGTAATATTATGGATAGGCCTGAAGTTAATATAGTGGATGTTGATGGAAAAGCTGATTCTTTTGCTGTTAACGGTGAAATGGTGGACTGTGAAGAAAGTACTCCTAGTGACAGCTTCAAGAATAATGGGGTAGAAAATGCCTTGACATGTAAGAGCGATAATAAAGATGTGGCTCGGTCCACGGCTTCTACGGGGTCACTTCTTTTAATGGCTGCTGAGAACGGCGGTAAGCGTTTCAATATATTTTTACAAAGTACGGATTCAAAATATATCCCTAACAGAGATCCTAGAGCTGTGCATGCAGAGATTAAAAGTAAAATTCCCAATGCGAATCATATTGAGAATGTCCGTCACACACGTACGGGCAGTCTACTTATTAGCACGAAAGATGTCAGCTGTGCTGCTGATATTTGTCAGGTTACAAGTTTTTTGGGGTTTCAGTTAAAAACAGAGTAATTTGGGAGAATATTTCGAATCGCTTCCTGGTGTTCAACGTACCTGTCGACATCCCCCTGGAGGAGGTGGGCCAGGAGATAATGGTGAACAAAAACGTGCAGATTTTAGAAATGCGACGGTTCAAAAAGAAAGATTCGTCAAGTAGGGGAGAGTAGGGAGAGTTTACCCACTTTTTACAAAATTATTTTTTTATTTTTTAAATATTGAACGTAGAATAAAGTTTTATATATCATTTTATTTGATATACAATCAGTTATCAAAAGAAAATTACGACATAAGTGTAGCATATAAGAAATTTGAAAAATGATTAATTTTAATCATGAACAAGTTGGAAATTGCTCGTCAAACGTGGCAAATGAGGTGCGTTCGTACTATAACTAGTTTTATAATTATTTTTTGCACCCCATATTGTACTGAATGTATATTTTTTGCGCTTCATAAGTGCATAGTCTGTAACATCATTAAAATGCACTTACAATAATTTTTTCCCCATTCCCCGTAATGTAACGAAAAACTTTTGACTGTCCCTGTAATTAAACTATACATTCGATTTTCATAAAATTTGAAATGGCTCGACAAAATTTTGCAGCAATTATATATTTAAAATTTCAGACCATTCGGAAGGCTGTAAAATTATTAAAATGCATTTGCAATAATTTTTTCCCATTGGCCATAATGTAAAGGAAAACTTTTGGGTGTCCCTGTAATTAAACTATGCATCCGATTTTCATAAAATTGGAAATGGCTCAACAAAATTTTGCAGCAATTATATATTAAAAATTTCAGACCATTCGGAAGGCTGTAAAATTATTAAAATGCATTTGCAATAATTTTTTCCCATTGGCCGTAATGTAACGGAAAACTTTTGGGTGTCCCTGTAATTAAACTATACATCCGATTTTCATAAAATTGGAAATGGCTCGACAAAATTTTGCAGCAATTATATATTAAAAATTTCAGACCATTCGGAAGTCTGTAACATCATCAAAATTCACTTGCAATAATTTTTCCCATTGACCGTAATGTAAAGAAAAACTTTTGACTGTCCCTGTAATTAAACTATAGATCCGATTTTCATAAAATTGGAAATGGCTCGACAAAATTTTGCAGCAATTATATATTAAAAATTTCAGATCATTCGGTCGGGTAGTTTTTGCTCTGTTATATGCGGACGGACAGACAGACGGACGGACAGACAGACGGACTGAACGACGACTATAGGTGCTACGTATTTATATAATTACGAACGCACCTAAAAAATAATGGGTCAAGGCTCCCCACTTATGGGAGGATTGACCCACTATATGGGAGGCTTGACCCGCTTTGTTTTATATTGCAATATTTGTGAAGAAAAATAAAATCAATTTAAAAAATGCAAAATAACATTATACTACATGGTTTAATTATTATAAAAAATATTTTTTTAAATATGATGCCTAAACAAACCGGTTGAGACGCCATCGCAAGTCAGAGGAGAAAAATTTTGTTCTAAACAGGATTTTGTAACAGGTATAATTGTATAGCAGGGAAAATGAAATTTTAACATTTACGGAAGTATTCTGTTAGAGAAACTTTCCGTTTTCATAGTGTTTCATTTTATTATGTTCAGATTTAGGAGCCACTGTCCCTCTTTTTCCCACTTGTCCTAGTTTCTTAACACTCGACATGACAATGTCAACTATTTGACAACTCTAGATGTCACATAGCTTGGCTCCATCTCACTGTAGTCACCCTGGTGAAATTTGTCTACATACCTTCCTAAAGTTTTTCGATCGATACAATGTTCTTTTGCAGCAGTATGAGTACTTAACTTATCATTAACATGATTTAAACTTTTAAACGGCAAAGTAATTTCAGTATTAAAATGTTGAAATAAATGACTAACATCGGAATTTACGAACAAATTTATTTGGAAATAAGCAAAAGTCTATATTTCACATACATATTAAATGGAAAAGATTTTAGCAAAATTCTAGTGCCATTGTGACGTTTTGGAATTAAAATTAAGTGGGTTTATAAGCATACCTCTGCCAATGAAAGGGTTAAGACTGTTGGTTTCATCCTTTCTAGTCTTTCCCACTGTTTCTATTTATCTATTGTAAGTGATATTTAATGGAAAAAAGTTCCTATCAACATTCCCATTTTCCAGCATTTTTTCACATCTATCTTTAGTCAGTTTTAAGCATTTTCTTTTTCATGAAACCATTTTACTGTAGCTTTACCGAATAAATTTACATTATTTTATATATATAACCATTAACTTTTCATTATGCACGGTCCAAATAAAAATATTACCAAAACCGCTCAATTAATGGAGCCTTTAGCATCTGGTCAACCCTCCCTCACATTGACTGGGTGAAGCGTCCCTACATAGACCTTTTCTAAAGAAGAGCACATTGTTATATTAAGCCTAACTTACTGTACAATCTTTATGCCTGGAATGGAAGCTCGATATTTCTGCATTACTTTAAACCTACTTACTTAAATTTATATGAATATAATTTATCTGAAAAAAGCTTACAAAATATTTCTAAAAAACACAACTTTTAGGTTGAAAACACCTCCCCATTGATTTTTTCCACACCTATTTCGATTATTTCTATGAAACGAAGACTGTCGTTTGAGCATTCCAGTAGCTTTGGTTGACACCTATTGATAAAACTCTGAAATCCTTTTAAATATGAAAAATCATGGGTGGGTGAAGCCTCCCGTATGGTCAACCGTCCCTAGTCTCCCCTACTGTATCCCCGGTCTTAATTACCTCACTTGGTATTGCTATCCCGGAGGACATTGAGCTATGGTTTACTCTTCAGAGGATTCGCCAGTTAGTTGATAGGCCGAGGCAATGTGCACGGTGCTTTAAATTTAATCATGCGACTGGAAAATGTCAGTTAGAACAAATCTGTGCCACGTGAGGCCAAAAACATACCGGGCCTTGCACGGCAGAAGTAAAATGTGTGAACTGTGGGGAGGGCAACAGGGCAAATTACCTCCAGTGCCCCACCCGCACGAGAGAAATGGACTTCCTCCGTTTCAAAAGCGGAAATTTTCTATCATTTACTGACGCTCGACGAAAATTCGCTACAAGGGTGAATTCTGAATCATATGCTCAGAAAACCAGCGTAAAAAAAAACGGACCAAGATGAAATCAAAAATATATTGAGATCAGGACTAACAACATGTTAAAGATTTTAGCATTCAGAAAAACAATCTGCAAAAATTCTAGCAACGATCAGTGCTCGAGTATCATTATCTTTAACTGTTTGGCAAAACTCAGTGATAAATCCCCGGAGCGGAAACGTGCATATGTGTACGATAAAGGGGAATGATGAATAAAAAAAAATCGTTTATTTTTGTGTTTTGGGCGAGTGCTTCTGCTGGGGTCAGGTTCTTGCTCCTTGTTTGGATTTTGGGTTTGATTGTTTTTCTTTTTTCAGTCTCCTATGGGTATTAGTGTGCTTCAGTGGAACTGCCGCTGCATTTCCAACAAGCTTTCCTTCCTTCAGCTAGAGCCTTTTTCGACATCGGATGTCTTGGTTCTCCAGGAAACTTTCCTTTCACCGGAGAAGCGTTTATCTGTGTCTGGTAAAGTGATCTATCGTCAGGACAGGGTCGGTCGGGCCGGTGGTGGTTTGGCTTTGGTGGTTAACTCCACTTGGTCGTCTACAATGTTGTGCTTCGTTAATTTGGTCTCAGCGAACGAATTCTTAGGTGTTCGCATTTCCATGGGCTCTTCCTGTTTCAATGTTATCAATATCTACTCCTCATCTGGGTTGGTGGTTGACGATCATTTGAAGGTTTGCCGTGATCTTTCTGGTCATTCCCTTATCTTGGGTGATTTTAATTTGCACCATCCGCTGTGGGGATCCTCGGTGTCCTCGCGGGCCAGCGAACGTTTGGTTGACTGGCTTTCTGATAGCCCCTTCTGCTTGATGAACTGTACTGTTCCTACCGATGTGGCCCTTAGTGGGGTTCTTTCTTTAATTGACCTTTCGATCTGTTCTCCCGGTCTTTTAGCTCGTTCTTCGATCGTCGTTGAGGAAGGTCTATTCGGCAGCGATCACTTCTCCATTGTTATTTCTGTGGAGCTTAACCCTCCTTTGCATCCTGGTCCCACTCTCTACAACTTGGTCCGAATCACCCAGGAAGTTAATTACAGCCTTCATTTAGTTACTGATATCCAGCCTTCTTCGTTCCAGTCCTTGGTTCGTGGTACCATGTCGAATCATAGTACAGCCTATGTGAAGTCCCTGAAAGGCCTAACTGTGTGGTGGACTGCGCGGTGTAGCACAATCCGCAAACAGAAAAAGTTCCATCTGAGAAGAGCTCATCAATTAACCTCTGCGGATCACTGGATAAAATACAAAAGATTCTCGGATAAGTTCCGCCTGGTTATCAGAGAGGCCAAGCGCCGGTACTGGGACTCCATCTGCTGTAATGCGAACGACCCTGGCCTTCTTTATAAAATTTTTTGTAATCTCAAGTCTCGGCCCAGTTCTTCTCCTGATTCTCACCTCTATTTGCAACTACCTGACTTCTTCTCTACTGATGCGGTAGCCCAAGCTGAAGCCTTTTCAGATCACTTTGGCGAGGGAAGCTGCCACGAGCCTATCCCATTCACATATGGTGACGAGTGTAACGTTTCGCTCAACTGTCTGTTCACGATCTCGGAGCTGAAGATGGCCATTCGTAGAACGAGGATTTCCACTCATGGGGAGGAAAAAATTAGTGCGGCTCTGTTCAAGGGGCTAAATGACCACTCCTTGGATTGCTTGTTGAACATGTACAACAGCATCTGGTGCTCAAGGGACATTCCCTCAAGCTGGACGTCGGGGATTATTCTCCCAATTTTGAAGCCCGACAAGCCGAGACATCTTGTATCTTCATACCGACCGATTGCCTTAACCTCGGTAACGGGGAAAATCTGTGAGCGAATGATTGCTAGAAGGATTATGCACCACCTCCTCTGTCATAAAACCTTGGTCCCCAGGCATCTTGGTTTTATTCCATTCCGGGATTGCCATACGGCGTTAACGATTCTCCATCATGATATCGCGACGGCCAAAATGGCGATAAAATATATTCTGGGCATCTCTCTGGATCTACAGTCTGCCTATGACTCTGCCTACATTGATGGTCTTATTTATAAATGTGCACAGGTGGGTATTACTGGTCGGATGCTTCGGTGGATACATCGCTTCCTGTCTACTAGAGTTGTCAAGGTTGCGTGGAGGGGTCACGTGTCTTCCTCCCGGACTATTGGTAGAGGTGTTCTCCAGGGGGCGGTTTTGAGTCCCATTCTTTTTACAATTTTCATGGCAGATTTTTATGAGGTCCTGGAGGGCCTGGGCATAAAGTTCCTCATCTATGCAGATGATATCTTCATTTACTGTGTGAACGATCATTTGGACACCTGTAGAGTAAAACTCCAAGAGGCTCTTCGACTTACAATAGTGTGATGGTCCTACTGGAAATTCTTCATTCGGGCTCACAAATGCCATGCGATTAATCTCTCGAGACGGAGAGCGGATTGTGATTTCCACTTCAGCGTGAGCGGCGGTCTCATAGAGTCGTGCCACATACTAAAGTTCCTAGGTTTTCTTTTTGCCCGTCGTGGAGGCTTCCGAAAGCATATAGATTATCTTCGGACGAAATGCTTTAAAAAAATTAACATCTTAAAAGCTCTGACTCATAAGAGTTATGGGGCTCATTCACATCACCTGTGGACATTGGCTCTCTCCTCTATCTGTAGCATCATCGAATATGGAGCTGCTCTTCTCACTACTGCTAGTCCTTCGCTACTGAAAAGGCTCGAAGTAATACACACGAGTGAACTGCGGGTTGCTCTGGGGTTCCCGAAGTGGACGCCTAATATTCTTCTTCTCAAGCATGCTGGGGCTTGTCTCCTAGCTGATAGAATCAGGGCTCTGGTTTTCGACTTTTGGGTGAAGCATCTTGCCCTGGGCAGCTGGTCCCCTCTCTTGGACTCTTGTGAGGTTATTCTGGTCTCACCAGGAAATCACCTTTCTTATGTTTCTGAGATTTTTACCGATCTTGGTGTTGATCTGGATTTCCTCATCAGGTTCCAAGTTCCTCTTTCTCTTGAGTCGAACGCAGTACAATTCTTCACCTCAGATCTTCCTTTTCAGCGTACGGACCTAGATGCTAGTATGATTGCTCCGATGTTTGCTCATTACTTCCAGAACTTTACTGACTCGTGGGATATTATTGCCACCGATGCCTCAAAGATGTATTCCCTCACTTCGATTGCGGGCTGCACTTGCTCACATCATTTTGGCTACAGGGTGCAGCATATCAACTCTGTCTTCACGGCGGAAGCGCTCGCTATTGGCGTGGATCTCGACGAATTGGCCTCGTTGTCTCGTCCTGTGTTGATTTTAATAGACAGCTTGTCCGTTCTTTCGGCCCTCAAGTCTACTAACCTGAAGTTTCCTAGTGTTATCCTCTGGCTCCATAATAAAATTGTTCGGATGCAGCAGTTCTCCATTCATCTTTCCTTTTACTGGGTTCCGGGACACCGTGGTATCACCCTCAATGAAAGAGCCGATAGCCTTGCCAAAAGCGTATATATCTCTGACCCTCTGATCGATTGGATCTCGCCGGAAGATGCTATTCGTGTGTTTTATCACAGTGTTGTGTCGCAGGGTGAGAACTCTTACCGGACTTGCAAGTATTATGTTTCTCATGGGGATATCCCCAATGTCAACCACTCTCGTTGTTGGGCTCAGAATCGAAGAAATGGTGTGATAGTGCCTCTTCTTCCTTGCAGGATGCTTATTACCCCGGAGATTTTGGCGCGCTTTAACTTGGTCGCGGACGGCAGTTGCCGTGCTTGTGGTGTTTTGTACTCCTTGGAACACATTTTGTTTTCTTGTGTCAGGTACCGCGCTTAGCGCAGGAGATGTTGGACGGGGTTTGATATGAGTGATGAGTCTTTCCGTTCGTTTCGTTGTCTTATCAAGAATTTCTGTTCGTCGAGTGACTTTCGTATTTCTACACTACATTTTATTCATTGTATTGATTGCTTCTAGTTGGGTGACTAGTGTTTTTGTTTCAGGCGTTTCTGTTCGTATGGATCATTCGGGATAACAGCCGTGCTGCTCATAGGTCACAAAGCCAACACACTACCTACCTACCTAACACTTTATGTATCTCGCATTCTGTATCATTTAAAAAGAAGCAGTTAACATTATTTCAAAATGTTCGATAATAAGTTTTAATATAAGTGTTTTTAGGAAGAATTTGCTGCTTTATAAATTTATCTAAATGCTTTATAAATTTATCTAACATTTAAATGAATATTAAACATTTTTTTTTATTTTATAAAGTTAATCATATTTTATTTGTATATAAAGAATAACCTTAAGTAAATAGCTTCAATTTTGCAAATTTGTTTTACTCTACATATTTATTTTTTTCTTTTTGTTAATGTGCCTGCCTACCTTCGGAAGGGATTTTTTTTTAATGTTTGAAAAATTCCTTACTGATGTGCATTATATTATAGAATATAGCTAAGAGTTGTAAAAGCTAAGTTAGAGCTACGAATTGTAAATAATATGTAAAAGTATGTATATTTTTTATGATTTTGATTTTAAAGCTCAAAACATGCATAGAAATTGCTATAAAATGGCACTTTGGCAAAACATCAAAATTTACATTTAAATTAAGATAATTTTATTCTGTAAAATTTATTATGATTAATGAAATATACTCTTCAATAACCCGGGAATCCATTGAAATTTTACTTAGAAGTGATAATGTTTGTAACGATGTCCTTTCCTATAATATTCCCGTAATTTGGTACAATATTCTAAATATTTCAAGACCTCCTGATAATATGAACTGATCTTTTCACCTCTCTGCAGAGAAATGGACTGAACTCCACTTGCGCATGCGTGCTATTTTTGCTTTTGTTTTTAAAATGTATTTCTATTCAGTCAGTCATCTTTTTCCCTTTGAAAATGAACGCGTGTGTATTCGAAAGATCTCATGGTTGCATTAAATAATAGTTTTATATGTTTGAGTCACCTTTTAAGTAGTTATAAGTATGTTACATTGTTTTATAATACTATGACTTCACGAATTGCGGAAAAAATCTTCCTCCTACATGCTATGAGCGGTTGCAATACTACGTTAGCACTGTTTATGCAAGGGATAACGGATTCCTTAAAACTCTCACGAGTAATATGTATGTTGCTGACATTGTTAAAACATTCAAACACTCGAAATCTTCCCAGGAGATGGTTACAGCTGCGGGGTAACAGTACGACAAACGTACCTTCAATGAATCACCTAAGTTGTAGTTCGCACAAGGAATCTGTCTTTAGATACGTTTCTAACATTACAGCTTTACCACCACCTGACGCTGCAGCACGACATCACTCTATGTCTAAGAGTATATAAACCGATTCAGGAATTGTTGGCGGTTTAAAAAAAATGCTGAGGAGTGGGAATATAAGAAAACATATACTGGCGTTGAGACTGTGTTCACTGGACTATACGGTACTCATCTGCTTCGTTGAAGTTTTATTTCTTGCTAGGTTAAAAAAGAACTCTCTGTGAAATTCTGAGTGCAACATGCACCTCAACTGTGAGGGAATTACAGCAACATCGCATGTAAAGAGTATCATGATGAGGAAGAAAAGCTAGATCTAGAAACCCAGCTGGAGATGGATTGCCCACCCAATCAACCCATGAACACAATACAAGTAAAAGAAAGCGAAAATATTTTTTCCCTTTTAATTTAAGTAAATATACTTACATAATTATTTATAAATACATTTTGATTCATAATGAGACGTCATATTTATTATTATGCAAGCTCATTTCAAAATGTACTCAATCATACAATCTTTACCATCATTAACACTAGAATGACGGCGAGGGGTCATTTTGTCCCCAACCATATGGATATATTTCGTTTCGAATCAGAAATTTCTTTATAAATTAAGTTTAAAAGACACAAACGAAAAAAGGGCTAATTAAACAAGTTACGACAGTTTTAAATAAAATTCTGGGATCAGATATTTTTATAAAACTTGAGTAAAAATTCCCATCTTTCTAGTGTCAATGATCAAAGTTTCCGTAAAATGGTTAGGTTTCGTGTTACATCAACGTACGTTGACATAATTCCCTTTATGGCAGGGTTTTTTTTCGTTTAACACCCATTTTTAGCACGTTCTTTAAAACATTCATCAAATAAAAAACTTTTAATGCATAAAATGTTTAATGTGGAATTTCTTTTCAAGAAACTTTTTTTATACATGGAAGGTTTCATTGTTTCTTCAAACAATATGTTAGTTGAAGGATATTTTCTTAATTGACTCGTACGCTAAGCAATGTTTGTACCACACTAAACGTCATCAGGACAGCCATCAAAAATATTTGTGGCCTGTGGTTGATATTTTGACAGCACGCACTCAAGATATTTCTCGCTAGTTGAATACAATGACTGAATTTTAGGCCAAACAAACCTGCGCAATTAAAAAATAACCAATGACGAATTGTGTTGTTTTAAAGACAAATTAAAAAAGGCTGTATTATTATTATTATTACTATTTTTTTGTAAAAGCAATTAAAGGTTTTGATACCAGTATGCTATGAAGGAAATAATGAACCTCAGATTCATAAAATATACTCAATCATATATTATTTAGTATCATAATTGTTTAATGTTTGCATAAAATGGTTCGTTTCCATGTTACATCTACGTTCAATTCCATAAATCCTGTTTTTCGTAGTTTTGTTTTATTTTAACACACATTTTTGCAGCTACACACATTTTGCATTCTCATAGCTAAGTTATTGATCAACGAAAAAAAAAATTACATAAAATGTTGTAAATGTCATCCTCTTTAGTTTATGTAATACTACATAAAATGCATAGTTTTGGAGTTATTTTGAAAAAAAAACAGAAAATTCCGTTTTTTATACGTTTTTTTTTTTTTTGCAAATAAACGTATTTTCCGGAAAACATCTTGTTGTCAAACATCAGGTTCGTGTTCATCGACCCAAAAAACTAAAAGGAACCAAATATCAAAACTTTCTTTTATTTGTCCTTTTTGAACACCTAGTGACTGGGACCATTTCACTAATACAAATGGCATATTACATTATTTTTGCATTGGATGTTTCGTTGAGAGACTATTATCAACTATAAATCTTTAAGAAGTCTGTCTAGAAACTTAAATGTTAAACTTATAAATTTGAATATTGGCAGTCTGTTTTATTCATTTCTAATTTTACACAAAAACAGAATTTAAACTCTGAAAGATTAAATAATAATAATAATATCCCAATAAAACTGTATAAAAATTATAATATAAAGAAAATTTTCCAGGCCCAAGGGATTTCTCGGCCTCTGTTCTCCATCTCTGCCTCATTGCCTGAAGTTGTAGACGTGATCTGGATTCTATCAGAAAAGAAGGAAGAAAGTATACTTTCATTACAAAGAGTATTCTACAAGTTCTATAAAACAAACTTTGTTTTAATTTCATTTTTTTTTTCAATTATAGGGCTCATAACATAAAATAAAATATTTTTTTCTAAGTTGTCTGGAAAAGAAAATTGTATCTACACATGATTTATGATTCATCTAATTTTCTTTAGAAATCAATTATATACTTGTATACGATAGTTTCCATTCACGTTGAAATAAAAAATAGCATGTATATTTCTAAACTAATATAGTGATTCCATATACTTTGACAAACCTTTGTAAAATAAATAGTTTACATTGATTTTATTGGTTCATTCTTTAGTTAATTTTATTATATAATATTATTTTTATGTAATTATTACTAATTTTTACATTTACATTTTAATGACGTGCAGTAAATATCCTCCAATTCGACATCCTAAGGTCCGATATGCTGGATAATCCTGCAATACATTTGGAAACACAATAGAATCGAGAAGAAAGAAAGGAGTGGGTTGCAGTTGATTTCGATTAGCCAACAGAGGAAATTTTGAATGATGAAGCCATGATACAATGTGTTATCAACCTAAAGGCTCCAAAGACGTTTACTCTGATAATGATGTGAATGAGTCGAACATCAGTTGGAATTATGCCTTGAATATATTTATGAAGTTTTCTGACCGCAGCACTTCGTTCAACTATGCGGAAACTATGAAACATCACATAAAAAAGTAACTTTTCAAAAAAAAGAAGAGAGAAGACTACTGCAAAACAAACTGATATTCGAGATTTGTTTAAGGGGTCTTCTACGAGTAGGCGTACTGTTTAGGACTCGTAATCCGGCATGCTTCATATCCCGAACGTGCAACATTAGAGGATGTTTACTGTATTAAAAAAATAAACATTTTATTACAAATTATATCATTATAAACAAACTTGTACATAAGAATATGTACATATAATAATTATTGTTATTTATATTACACGGAAAACTTATTAAAAAAGATATTGATAAAAGACAAAATATTTTGGATATGAAACTCAGAGATACAGAATTTTTTCAATACGTTACTTTATGCATCTTAGTTAGATACATTTTCTACCAATTAAAATTAACTTACCCATGCATTATTTATTCCACAGTTTTTTTGTCTTATTAATTTATTAATGGAGCGCGAGCAATTACAGGTGCATTACAGGTGCATAAGTGTGCATAAGTGTGCATATGTGTCTACGCAATATGTGCTGTAATATCAGATGCTTTTAATCATACATTACAAATATTTTTTTTAATTTCTTTCTTTATTCATAACTATAATATTACTTTAAAATAACACTTACTCATGCAGCTATATTAATATCTCTGAAATCCCAAGCTCTGTTGAAAATGGATTAATATATACCATGGTGTGGACTAGGATGAAATAGTTAAAGTTAGAAGAAAAATTCGTAGCAAATAGCCCCACCAGTGGCTGAGAGGTTCTGGTTTCGAAACTGGTAGACGGGAGGGGCTGGGTTCGATCCCAATCGCGCCCTTCGGCCTAATCGTTCGGAGTTTTCGTGGTTTTCTTCGAGCCATGGATTTTCCATTACGGGTTAGTTTCCCTTAGAAAGACCCCCACGAAGAGCACTCCCCCTCGGGCCTATATCCCTAGTGTAGATAATCGGCCGTCAAAATTCATCCAACCAGCCAATCCTAGTAAATATTTCAAAAGTAATTAGCTGTTACTTTGTCATTTTTTTATGCTGAAAAACAATTATTTTATTGTTTTCTTTAAATATTTTAGGTGATCTTGCATCTAAAAAAAAATCTTTTATGCAAAAGAGAAATTAACTTTCCCACTGTCTGGATATAGTATTTAAGTATACACAAATTATACAGAAATTACCCCAAAAATACATTTTGCAAATAAATGTTCTAATATTAGTTCATATAATGACTAAATAGACTTCTGGAGTGACCAGATTGGTGATTCTTTAATGCACGGTATTCTTGTAAAATTGCACTAGCTCAATTAAATTTAGTTATTCATTCACTATAAAGTTAGGAGAAACTAATAGTGGCGGCAAGAATATTTTCCCTCAAGCATTTTGTCTATTTTTTGTTGGTGCGTACTTCAGCTTTTCCGTACAGAAGTTGACAAAACTTCTTATCATATGGAATTCTGCATTGCTGCAACAAATTTTTCACATGTATTGGAACACGTCCAATTACATTCACACGCTTAAATCTATTTCAGAATTGTGTGTACTTCTGAAATCATGTAAATGAGTAATTGTCGTATTCTATAAAGGACAATTTGGCGGACTAAGGTGGCTTGTGCGGCATTAGTTCAGCAGTTAACTCACTCAATTTAAAAAATATTAATTATACCATCTTTCATTGTTCATGCTAATTTGGTGAAAGAACCGATCACAAAAAAAATGATAATGTTTGTTTGTTTTCATTTAAACTTTTTCCAAATTTTTTCTTAATTGGGAATGTAACAATGAATGAATTATTTAAATATTTTTTTGATTTGATATATTGTGGAAAATAGTTTCTAGGTAACAGTTTAAAAAAAACGAGAAAAGACGAATTAAATTAACTGCAGAAATATAAAATGGAGAAGTTAAAATGCTTTATATTTTTAGACCACGTGCACAAAATTACATCAAACGGTTTGTATATAATTTAGGTGTCTGACATTTTTATCGGAAAATTTTCAAACTAATCGGAACAATTTAAGCCCCCGCCTCATTGGTAAACTATAAAACCCGTAATTTAATATTTAATTAAATTATCCAAATGTGCCATTTTCATTCCAATTTTAGCCGAAATCCCATTGAGAAGCATTGTGTCTTAAAAGAAAATGGTCTATATTTTTCAAACGAATGAACCAATTTAACCAATGGCTTAAAAGCTAATCCACATGTATACTTATCTAATTACAAGCCAAAATCATTTTGTTGGGCAGTTATCGCTAGACATTCACGCGGATAAACAAAGACACCGCGAAAACCACAAAACAAAGCCAAAATATTTTCGTCTCTATTGTAAGCCTTCACATTACTTTTCGGCAACTACTAGTTGCCAACTAGTATGCTGTAGATATCACACAAATTTCTTCTATATAAATCAAATCGCCGGCAACCAAAATAAAATTAGAATGTATTCGTTCATGACATATAGCTATCGAGATAATCATAAAAAAGAGGTCGTAAAAGCGATACTTGTTGGATCGTATGAGGCCAAATCCAGTAAAGGTCTATTTTTATCAACATTATAGGAAGATTTGCGAAATTTTGTGAATTAGTTCTTAAGGTATAACTATAGTGGAAGTCGCGATAAAGGAAAAGTAGAAGTATATGCTCTTGGGCGATTTATAAGGAAGCCTAATCAGCGTCTATTTCTCTCAAGGTCAAACAGAATATAAAGTTCAATAAATTCATTATGCATTAATTCGTGAGGTATAGCCGATGCGAAAATCGTGAAAAATACAGTACAGCTGTGCCACCTGTTGGGAAATGTACACCGAATCCAAATCAGAACCAACATATAACAAGGTAAAGCTGATTCTGAAGTTTGATTAAATTCAGTGCATTACCTCTTGAGGGTGCGACCGGAGAATACGCTACTCCTTTGGCGCGATTTCAAAAATTCGCCAAATCGGCGCGTTTTTATAACATCCAAGGTTGCCACTTAATACCAAGTTAATATTAAATACCAAGGTTGCCACTTGGGCGCCTTTATCGCCAAGTTGGGGAGAAGTAGAATATTCTACGATTCACCCGCTCTTGAGAGAGAACAACACCAAAATTTGTATCATGTACATACAGACACATAAACATACTGACAGATATTTTCTAAAAACAGTGAAATCTTCTTTAGGAACTTCTAAAACGTTATAATTCGTCTAAAACCGGAAATCAGAATTTTTCAAGAATCCAACACTTTCAAGCTGTAAAGATAGCAGAAAGTAGAATAATTGTTATATTATAGCATCCTTAGATTATGATACTTAACGTGCTTCAGTAGAAATTCCCATTTTTTCTTAACTGCAAAAAAGTATTTGGCATATAAAATTAAATCCATAATAATTAAATTAATTTATTCGAATTACTTTTTGGAATGTAAATACTTCATTCATCCAGATCTTACGTCTCTTGATTCAGGAAAACTTTCTCTTGTTTTGTTTCAGTTACATTTTGAAGAAGTAAAATAAAACCATAGAATCCACAGAAAATGCAAAAATATAAATATACTAATTTTATTTTAACAAAAAATATATGACTACAGACATTCTATGATAAAATACTGGAAACAGTTAAAAACAATTAAAAATAGACGTTTCGACTATATTAATTATTCTTGATCAGTACTCGTACATAATCACAAATACTCTAGAGCCACGACGATTAAAAACTGTTAAAACCATTGTATAACAAGGATAGCATATTCCGCCGAAAGCTGTTTATCAATGAATATCTCTTGTTACATATATTTTTGTAGAAATAAGTGTTTTTCATCCGTAATTACGTATGTATTTTTGAATTTTCGATTTTTACTTATTATCTATTTTTTTTTTTTAGTAGTAGTAGTAAGTAGTAGTTATAGTCTAAGATTAATAACTACGGATTTTTTTTTAAATCACCATTTAAATTAATGCATCTCCATAATTAATACATTACATTTATGTTTTACGTACAGTTGTACATAAAATTATACATATAACAACATCCATCTTGGATACATACAATTATAAAAATATATCTTACAATAAACTTGAAGTACTTAAAATACATACAAACTCAATGTACTTGAAAAATACATGCAGTATATACATCAATAAATAATGCAGCACTTTTACAATAAATGGAAATAATTTCTATAGTTACATCCTTTCTCTAAAGAAGAAAGTTACTTAATCCTAATTGAACTCAAACTTAATAAGCATATGCATTTAAATTGAAAATAATAATTTTTACGGTTGTCTTTTAATTTTTTATAGCAATACTTTTCAAAGAGTCGAGTGTATTATCTATTCTGTTGCTATAATTTTAAACTTATAAAAATAATTTATTTTACTCATCCAAACTTTCAATTAGAGTTTGTTTAATTAATCAGTGGATTTTTCAAATTCGAATATATTTTCAAGTTAGAATTAAAAAAAAAATAACTTTTACACATTATTGTACTATAAATACATTTTGAAAGCTTTCTTAGCTATCAAATCTCGTAGAAATATCTTTAGACATAACACATTATTTTTCGTGCTTCTAGTTTAATTGAAGGAATAGTATCACAGAATTCTGCACAATATAACATGTCTTATAAATTTACGTCAAGGTGTAATATTCAAGGTCATTAAATATCCGTCAAGGTGCAATGAAGACGTGTAGTCTGTTTGTTTCATAACAAGAGATAATGTGACATTTTAGAGGCAGCCAAAGCATTTTTTAAAAAAAGGCTTTCTTAATTTGAAAACTAAACTAAATGAATAATAAAAATGAACATGTGTACATTATTGAAAAATAGAATTGATGACGAAGAAAGAAATACTATGTCTTCTAATTTGGTTAACTTAAAAATATTGCATTTCCATTGTATTAAATCATGAAAAATTTTCAATGAAGTATTAAATATTATTTATATTTAGGTTTTCAAATTATCGTTACACAAATATGTATAGCTGAAAAGTAATTTAATATATATCAATTAAATTGATAATAATAACAAAATTAAATTACATTAAACCAATAAATAAAATAGTCAATATTCATAATAACTCTTTTACACAAATATTATTTTATGTATTATATTTTAAAATTACTTAGCAAATATATAAGATATCATTTGTTATTTACTATTAATTATATTTTATCTAATGTAATCAGAAAATAAAGAAAAATACGTTATGTATCATGATATTATTTCTTTTTTGTTTTATATTACAAATAGTAGCTCAAAAAGAATTAAAGAAATTTTTGATTGGTTGAATATAAATTCCAATGTAAATTGTGAAACTCTCAAACTAAAGTAGGAGATAAGGTTTTGTTAATGAATAGTCCTTACACGTATTTTCAGAAGTTACATTTCTAGAATATTTATGAAGAGTATAATAATATTTTGCAATTTTTTTTTATATTTCAATACAGATATAAATTGCGAAAGTATTCATATTAAGATAAGACGTACAATTAAAGGAACAAAATATTCCTTACATTATATTTAAAAGCTTTTAATTTTAATAATTTTGTACGAACACCCTTAGCCCCTAAACAAAATTGGTCGATCATAACTTTATTTTCATAAAAAAGATCGTTACAAAAAAAGAGAAAGAAAAAAACTGGATAACAGGCTGCATTGTACCAAATTTCCGTACCGTTTAATCTACGGATTTACCAATAAAATAAAGGACATTAAAAAAATTACGATTGAATTCTTAAATAAGAACTATGTTAACAAGAGCAAACGAATTCCATGAAAATATGTATAATTGAAACATTACAGAAGAAGAAATACTTTAATCTCAAAAATGCATTTTTAAATCACATGAAAACAATACAAAACTTTAAAATGTTTTCCTCAATTAAAAAATATAATTAAACAGTTCTAAAAATGTTTCTAAACGTATTTTGGACTAATTCCCCAGTAATAATTTTATAATCATTGATTGTCTTTTGTTTCAATCCACCTGCCCATGATATCTCTTGCGTTTATATGTATAGAAATTTTAAGTCTTTATAAATACTACTTTTGCATAGCACCAAAATGTGTAGATATAACATAATGTACTTTCCATAATTTAATTTATAAATCGGTTTAACTGACTCAGTATTTCTATTCATTTATAAATTATAAAATATATTTCGTAGTTATTAATGTTTATTGCTAAGGCATCATAGAAACGTTTTTCAATAATTTATATCTCGCTATTTCATCATTCACAATTGAGGCCAATTTGTGTCTCTACGTTTTTATTGGAATTGCATTTAAACTTCGAAAAACAGTTTGTTGTTAGTACACTTTTAAAATTTTTTATGTGTAGAAATTATTTTATAACAAAATAGCCTTACTTATAGAATTCCAGTCACAGATTTGATTTTTTTGACGTTGTGTGCCTCAGAAATATATAAACTAACTTTAAAGTAGTATATTCGAAAATGTCAAGCACTTATGTTATAAATGTAAATTTCTCAAAACTACACTTTCTGAAAAATAATTTTATTTTTTGGAATAAACATTCTTCAAATTTTAACATTTCAAAATATAGCAACTTAACTGTTCAGGAAAATTGTGATACCCTTTTCAACACAGCAATTTTATTTGAAACTGGATCACAAAAGCGATACCTGAAAAGTAATCTCTGTTTCCTGATTAAATGAATCTTATGAATTACACTATTCATAGGGATTATGAATGTTTCAGTGATCTCTTATTTCTAAAGTTCGAGTTGTAATCGCTCACCCAATTGAATTTCACAATAATAGGCAGGACTCGTATGTCATCCGGTACTAAATGTTACACCGTTCCTGGATAATGCATGGTATTCAATTTTTAAGTTCTCACTTAAACTAAATTTCGTGCTTTGAATGTTTCAATAAAGAATAAATTTTACCAAGAAGTACTAAGCTAGGAATTCCGTAAATTAATCGTACTTGTATTCCTTTATCGTAGTTGTCTATTATGCTTTCATTGAACACAATTTTTTATTTTTTTCCACTCATATTTTACTATTTATATACGATGAAACCTATATAAAACCTAAATTTTTATCAAACTGTTTATTCATAAATTTTCTAAAGTTTGACAATCCAATTGATATAGAAATGTACTATTTTGGAATAATATTATATCTAAGTATGTTCGTAAGTAAAACAAATGTCTAAAAAAATATCTCAGAATAATGTTAAGTTAAAATAATTTTACATAAGAAGGTAAATTTCTAATAAATTATACTGAAATTCCATTCAAGGCATTGATTGAGTTGTATCACAAGAAATATCGTGAAAGTGACACATTTTTAAGGTCTGGCAAATATAAGGAGAGTTTAGTATACAGTGAAACAGCGTCTTTTAAAATATACATTTTTTGTGTGTACTAGTAGATGTTAGGCTGTTAAGGTATCCGCACACGTTCGGAAGTCCTTTTCTCTTGTTATCCATTTTTTATAATGACATTTACTTTAAAACTTATATAATAATAAACTTATATAATATACTTATAATAAATAAAATTTTTAGCAATTACATAGAAATAAATTTTTAAAGAGAAAAATAGTCAAAATTATGTCAAAAATATATTTTACCGCAAAACGTGATAAATCAAAAATGAAACAATGTATTGACATTTTGTAAATTGCATAATAAACAGAATAATTTTCTCTAGGACTTAAAATTGCACACATTATAATCGTATCTCTATCTCAGATGATATGGCAGTTAAAGTACTAATGTAATGAAGAATTCTCAAAATTTGTCTCAAGTTTGTCATTTATACCAATGTAAATATAAAACTATTTAATACAGTTTCATGAGTGTAGTCTATTATCTCAAAAGACATTTATAAAAGAAGTACAGAACATTTCGTGGCATTTCATGCATAATTTTTTGTTATAGGATGTTTTGCAAATAGTAAAAATATGAAAAACTTTATTCTGAGAAAAAGCTAAAAATAATATTTAAACACAATTCAAACGCTGTGAAATAGCTGTAACTTTAAACGGCTGTAACTCGAGTTCTATTTTAGATACAGACAATATTTAAGCAGATTTTGATAGATAAAAGATTCCATATTAATATTATTTCAAAAATGAACAATCGATATTTTTATCGAAAATTGCGTTTTAAAGTTGTTCCAATAGATTAAGTGAAGTTTAGATTTCAGTGTTTGCCTACTGAATTTAATTTATGATTTTATTTCGTTTGGATGTTACGAAAAGAAATCAAATTAATGGCTCTAAAATTCACTCAACTCTTTCACAGATACTAATCTTCATTATAATTCCATGTGGTGTTTCAGTTATAATATTGTATGTACGTTGCGTTATTTCACCAAAATTTTAAATCTAAGAAATTCGACGAGAAATATTATAATCATTTATTTCAACAAATGGACGTGGTACACAATGAGACATTAAACGCTAATACACAGTGAAAAGGTGTATATCCATGTACCATGCATTTAATTTTATTCCTTACTGAATAGCATGCGTATATTTTATTTTAATATGTTTTTATGCATTTTGATAAAGTTGCCGCTAAATAGTAGTTCTCAAATTACCACAACGTTGCAGCTATAAATACAATATTTTTTAATTACCAATTTTTGAATCTAACGGACGCAAAACTCTGCCTGATATTCGAATCCTAAGTTAAAGTTATTGGTAGAATGCCGTGCACTTTTGCCGTCGCCTTATATGTTATGCAGTTCATGAAGCATCATACGTGATTCTAATAAAAATATATCATAACTAAAAAGTAATTTTAAAATATTTCACTGACAATACATCATAAAAAATACCTCACATCTAACACTTCAGAAATATTTAAAGTTTTCTCAGAGTTTAAATTGAAATATTTAAAATTTTAGTTATATGGTTATTTTCGCTTTCCTTTAAAGTTAATATTCCTACTTTTAAATGTCTCGGTTCACGTATCTGATGATATATAAAAGAATTCTCGACAACAAAATATTAAAAATTGTTTATCTGGAGGATATCAAAATATACAAAAATATACTTTCAAAAATATTTAAGATACACTGTAATAAAAAAAATAAAAAAATAAATAAATAAAAATAAATAAAAATAAAAAATAGGATCAGTTTTCCTGTAGGAATCGGAAAAAGTAGCTGCCCTTATCGTACCGGAAAATTTTCCGACCCGGCTCGGATTAAAATCGGAATAAAATCCGTAAAATATCGTTTTATTGTCCATTTCCTCTATTTTACGGATTTTATTCCGAGCTGAGTCGGAAAATTTTCCGGTACGATAAGGACAACTATTTTTCCGATTCCTACCGGAAAACAGGTCGGATTATTATTTTTTTTACAGTGTACTTTAAACATACATTAAAATTATTAATTCACTCTAAGTTACTTGGAATATATTAACGCAAATTCTTTGGCACAACAGAGTTTTTTTGTGACATATATTATTGTTATACACGTTAACATTTAATCATATTGTACCCACTGTTGCTAGTATATGATGTACATTAGACTGTAATATCTTAAATGTTTTCGACATGACATTTAAAAGATTCTGTCTTACATACGACCACTCTTTTTTACAGTAAAGTAGTTCTACGTACTATATTAATTATGAGGCTCACAACCATAGTAGACCAAATCCATTTTGAAAACAAATCAGATAGTCCATTTAGAAGGTACATAAAATATGTTTTATCTACTCCTACGGTCAGCCAAGCCTGTTTTACATACTTTCTCATATAATTTCATCTATTTACAGACTTGGTTTACTGTGGGAATGAATAAAACAGATTTTTTGCATCTTCTAAATGGACTACATCATTTCTTTCAAAACGGACTTAGTTTACTATGGTTGTGAGCTTTTCTTATTATTTTCTTAATTCTTATATTCTTAATATTGTAATTTGGTGCATTTTATACAATAAAAAAATGTTTGACTTAAATATTCCCTTCACATTTATACTTTATTCTTTTTTATTCTCTAAACGTCTTAAAATTATAAAGTTTGAATACCGCCGAAGAATAGACGTTTAACTGTATTTTCTTATTGCAATGTTAGTCTCTTTCTCAGCTCGATTTCAGTTTAAAAACACGTGTATCTGAACATATGGAGTTCAGTTTAGGAGTTCGTGCTCACTGATGGTGACCCCTGAGCTTCTTCAAGTACATAAACGAGTTGTAAAATAACTTAAAATAGGAATTTGAATAGATATTGCTTCTATTCCGCGCAAGGCTCATAGTTATTAAATAAAATTAGTTTACACTGGTTTGACATAAATTTAAGAAAAGAAGTAGAATTTTGTCATGTTGTTCTAACTTAAGTAGAGCTCCTAATTTTTGTCTTTGGACTTTATTGGTAGATTTAACTCTGTCAGTTACAGCCGTAGGCAGATAAAATAAAAACCTATTAATAGTTAACTTCAGCTCACTTTAAAGTTTGAAATAATCCTTTATACTGTAGTTTAAATACTGTCAGTTGAAAATTCTCATACAAGCTACTTCCGAACAATCAGGGCAATTATATTTTTAGTGCGATACACTGTGTTTTACGTTATTTTAAGTCTGATCATTTACTGATGCCAAAATATCCTAGGAATGTCTGAAAAAGAAGTATACATGATCGGCTGCAAATACAGTGACTTGTCACAATTGCTCGATTATTTATTGATACATTTGTCACAAAATTACCAATCCATTCGCATATGGAGCTTAGAGGTAATTAAAAAAACATTGTTAATAATTCCTAAGTAATTTTTGATATTATTTAAACTTTGGATACAATAACAAAAATAATTTTGTCTATCTGATTGTTTTGATTGCAGTCCAAAATCTTATATTATGCAAAAAAGTAATATATTTATCAAAATACATTTTCTAATTGCATATTAAATTGGAAAAACATATGTATTTAACATTTTGCAAGCAGTTTGGATCTTCGCATTTGTTTTTTTATGTAAAAATGTAATAAAAACAATATATGCACACATTTGAAATATTATAATAAGATCAAAAATAATATATAGCGGTTCTTTTAATAAGAATCTATCAGGTTATCATACAAAAGAGTGTTAAATAACAAAGAGGACTGTAGAAGATAAAGTTACGGTTTGAGAGACCTTTCTGGATTTTAATTCTGATTTTAAATCAAACATGCCAAACGTAATATATTTTACGCAAAATAAAATTTTATTGTAATTTGTGTAAGGTTAGTTGGGGTAACTGGACCCACGAGGTAACTGGGTAATAGGCTATTTTATAAAAAACCGTTGATTTTTTTTAAATTTTAGCTTTTGTGAGCAATGCACCGTAATCTCTACTTCCTAAAATAACGCGTGTCAACTCATTCAAAACTGTCTCTTTGCTGTGATAGGTTGTCATTATTGATTTGTGTCGATTGGAATAAGTTGAGAGTTCTACGGTACGCAATGTAGAAAGTGCGAAATACAAGCTGTCTTGCTTGTTTTCCCCCGCAGTTTTATGAGAAGCGGGGAATGATGAAATGTTTTTTTTTTCGAATCGGCGGATTTCTTCTGAAATTCCGAAAGCCTGTACATATGTGCTATAATATTACATATTCGGGTTAAATGGCGTATCCTTGTATCTTTTTATGATCTATTAAAAGTTTTGTACTAAATCTTAGAGTGGCGGATCTAATTTTGGAGTGATGAGTCCGTCATTAAATATTGTGGCCCCCTACTTATGAGAAGTAAGGTTAGCTATAAATGGCTTTCCCAACCTTGGGCACTGAATCCACGACCGACCGAGTAAATAAATACTGATGCTCTACGAGTTTTTTTAAAAAAATGCTTGTGCTCTTCATATTTAAATGAGGTGCTGGTGCTTAACGTAGAAATATGGTGTTTTTTTTTTAATGCTGGTGTTTAATACACAGTGTCGTATTCTACAAATGGTGTGCTACATTGCTGGTACTTTGAGGAATGAAAAGTAGAGATCTTCTGATCAGACGTCGCTTCTGTGATATCAGCTAAAGCATGATTAAAATACAGGGATGTCGTGTGTTCCCCATTGTCTTAGAAGGAGAATATGTTCTGCGAACGATCATTGTTCAGCCTGAGCTTCATGTATATGTGTCAAATAGTGGTGTGAAAGTATTCTAATACTCTGTTAACCAAACGTCCCTCTCGGTAACAGAGAGTACATTATTCTTAATTAAGTTTTACTGCTTTTAAGCTTATAAAAAATATGGATGCGTGTAGCAGCTATCCGAAGATAAGTGTGTAATATTATTTTAGTAAACTTTTGTTTATTGCATTCTCATATTGTTTATTTTATGTTATTAAACTTTTGATGTTAAAAATGTTTAAGATAGTAACGCAAGTACAGTATTTTCTCATTAAGAAAATTAATTGTGACTGTTTTGTCAATGACATACAGACGAGGTAAAAATGTTCTGAATTAGTTAGAATGTTCTTAGATAACGTAAAAAGTTTTCTGTAAGAATTGAAATTCTGAAAGTAGAAACCTTTGATCAATTTAGATTAAGGGTAATTTAAGATCAAAAATTTGTTCTGTTAAGATATATTTTACTTACTGATGTGAAAATTATATCTTGTGTTCTAATTTGAGAAAACTTTTCGTTTTGAATTTAATAAACTGTATTTTATCAAAAAGGTATCTTTTGACAGATATTTACGATAGAATAAATGTATTTATTTTCTTAATAAGTTGAGTTTCGTTCTGAATAACGTTGATTTATGAAATGACAAAATTAATTTTTGAACATAACTTTTATAACAATAAGTTTTTTTTGGGTTAAACATTTAAATTTGAATTTGTTTTAAAAGGTTTAAAAAAAGAGAGAGAGAGAATTTTCTTTCCCGGAAAAAAGTAAATTATGTTCTTTTAAAAACAATTCTGAATTATTTTGCTAGTAAATTAATTTTAATTAATTTTGAATAATTGTGTTCTTAGAACAAAAATAGAAAGTGTTATTTAGAGAAGAAAGTTTTTAAATATTCTTGATTAACGTAATATTATTTTTCTTTCTTAAAAGAAATTGAAAGTTATGAACTGTGTAATAATAATTTAGTTTTGTTTTATTTTGAGAATTAATATTGAAGTTATAGAATTTTTTGGGGTATTCTCATAAGTATAGTAATATCGTATTACGCAACGATAAATTTAAATAGTTTAATTTTGGTTTACCTTCCGAAGGAAAGAGTTAAATAAATAAAATTTTTGTTTTGTGATATTATAGTAATTTGTCTCTATATTTATATTGTATTTTGAACACACACACATATATATATATATATATATATATATGTGTGTGTGTGTTATGATTTCTGTAAATACAAAATCTCTGAGTGTAAGGGTAGGCTTACGTAGAAAAATCTAAAATCCAAAAGTGAAATTTTTAAATTGAAATTCTTGTTCTTGAAATTGAAAATTTCGTTCTTGAAATTTTAAATTCAAATTCGAGTTCTCGAAGTGGACTTTTTAAATCAAAATTTTATTTTGGTTGTTAGTTTTGTTAAATTTAAACAAAATGGCGTTTTTTGGAAATGGAAAAAAAGAGGATCTACGTGTCCTTTGCGAAGAATTATGCTTAACAGCCACTGAAGAAATGAAAATGGTCGATTTACCTAGTTTAATTGCTGCGCACGCTGATTACGAGGAAGACTATACAAAAAACGTACTTACCACTATAGTCGAGAATAGAAAAACTGAACAAGAGCGCTTAGATTTAGAAAATCAGCTTAAAATCGAACAAGAAAATTTAGAGCGCGAACGGACTTTCTACGCCTTAACCATTCGACTTCCGCATCTAGTGCAGGGGTAGAAAATAATAAATGCACTTACGAAAAGCCGCGAATCGATCTACAAAAATTTATTCCCCGTTTTCGCCCAAACGAAGATGATATGAACATCTACCTAGTGCTGTGTGAACGACAGTTAAAGGTCATAGGGTACCGGAAGAAAATTGGGTTATGTATCTCATAAGCGCTTTACCTACTGATATTGCTAGACTCATTGCTAGGGAACCGGAAGAAAAGGCCCAGGACTACCAACACATCAAGGCGATGTTGCTGAAACGATAAAATTGACCGCTGAAAAATATAGAATCCTGTTTGTTCAGCTCAAGAAAATTCCAGAAAGTACCTGGAAAGACTATTTTTTCGAGCTTAGAACATACTTTGAAGGTTGGCTACCTGAGCTTAACATAACTTCATTCGAAGATTTGAAAAGTCTTATTTTATAGGAAAAATTAAAGAGAAGGTGCTCCCCACAGCACAGAGAACATTTCTTAGATTTTAGACTATTTAAATGATCCAGATGTCTTAGTCGAGAAGCTAGATGCTTACGATGTTCTAAGGGTAAATCCCGTAAAATCCAAAGTCGTGGAAATACCCAACAAATAAAAACTGGTGAAAACCGAAAGAGAGTGTACCACCGAGCTCTAATAATACACCGGTGCCGAATAAATCGTACTCAAAGAAGACAATCGAGTCAGACAAACCACATATTGAAGATCGCCAGCCTTGAAATGTTATGGTTGTGGTGCTCCCGGATTTATTCGCGCTAAATACCCTACATGCAATCCTGTGAAAAAAACTCAATCTTCTCATTTCGAGCAAATCCAAATATACACACGCTCAACCACAACCACACCTTTAACCGCAATAAACCTGTACATTAATGGGGTCTATGGCAAAGCCTGCGTAGATACCGGATCTAGTCACAGCCTGGCTAATGAATCACTGTATTCTGTGTTAAAAGAACAAGGTGCAAAATTTCAGTAGAGCTCTCTGAACATGTCCTTAGCAAACGGACAGGGGTAAAAAAAAGACAGTTTGACCATGACTGTAACTGCGGAAATTGAAGGAAGAAAATTTCGTACAGATTTTATTGTATTACATGAAGCTAAAGGGAACAGAACCCTTTTAAGAAGAGACTTTCTTGATAAGTCAGGGTTTGTACCATACGTTAAGAACAAACGTTGGTATTTCGGCTATATGCCTCATATAAATTATGGTTCTGCAGATCCTGTTACAAAAGATCTTGAATGTTCTGGCCAGAAGTAAGAATTAAATTACTTGCTGAAAAGGTATGAAACCATCTTCCAGCCAGAGTGAGAAGCCACCCCCTGTTCCTGTGAAATCCGCACAGTCTCCATTGGGATAATCCCGAAACCAAACTCATTTGCTACCTTCACTAAGCAAGTGAAAAACTTAGTCAAACAACGCAAAAGAAAACAGTATATGGACAGAAGACGGATAGAATGACCCCAGCATTCTCCTGGTGATCATGTATGAGTAGAACTCCATCCTGTTAGTAAGGCTGGTCAGAAAGAACCGCCAAAGTCAATCCTCGACCTGACGGACCCTATGTAGTGCTCACATAGCGCTCACCTACTTCCTGTGATGTTGCGAGATTACAAGATCCAGAAGTTCCCTTGGGAACTTACCATACATCTGCCCTGAAACTCTGTAACAATGTTACCGACCAACCAGTTACCTCACTCAGGAAACGTAGTAGGCCAAAGAAAAATGTTCCTGGTTCCTTGCCGAGACGTCTAAGGAACCAGAGGCAGAGGATATAACAAATATTTGAAGATTGCCAAATAGTTTTCCCATGATTCCATGCGGATTAGCTTTCCCTCGGAGTCGTTCATGAGACATGATTGGAATAAGTTGAGAGTTCTACGGCACGCAATGTAGAAGGTGCGAAATACAAGCTTTCTTGCTTGTTTTTCTCCGCAGTTTTATGAGAAGCGGGAAATGATGAAATGTTTTTTTTTCGAATCGGCGGATTTCTTCTGAAATTCCTGAAGTCTGTACATATGTATTATAATTGTACTTATTCGTGTTAAATGACATGTCCTTGTATCTTTTTATGATCTATTAAAAGTTTTGTACTAAATCTTAGAGTGGTGGATCTAATTTTGGAGAGATTAGGTCGTCATTAAATATTGTGGCCCCCTACTTATGAGAAGTAAGGTTAGCTATAAGATGAAATATGCATTTTTTTTATATTGAAATGTAATTTTGAGCATTTTTATCTGATAGAGGGAACCTAACTGAACACATTTACAATTGTTCAGACTTTAATTCAAATGAAAATTAGCTTTTTGAAGCTGAATTGATAGGATCTCCAGAGTCACATTGTAAAATCATGGCCCGGTTCCCCCAAGTAACCTTACTGAAACACGGAATTGAGATTTGCCATTCATAATAATTCCCATTATTAGTTTATATTTAATCGACTACGTTCATAAAATATATTTTATCTTTCATGAAGTGTGGTGTCGCATTTTAAATTTGATAATCACAATTAATTTCCATATATTGTCTATTTCAAATGGCAAATGTCAGTAAAATGAAATAAAATTGTAAACATTGTCCTTTACAAATCACAATTTGTAAAGGACAATGTTTACAGGAGGAGAGTGTCGAACATTGATGACTTAAAAGCCAGAATTACAACCGCAATAGCCTCCGTGGATGCCGACATGCTTGCCACTACCTGGCGTGAAATTGACTATCGACTTGATATTCCCCGTGCGACGAAGGTGGCACACGTGGAAAATCATTGACAAGGGTCATAAAACTTTTTGAGCCTATCTAACCCTTTATGTTATTAATTTTAATCTATATTTATTATTTTATAAGTTATTAAACATCAAAATGAATCCGGGACTTTATAAACACCCTGTATATTATAGAACGTTTACTTGATATATGAAAATCGTTCCGTCATGTTAGTTTAACTAATTCATTGATTAAAAATTTTATTTTACCAAATGGTAATAAGATTTGAATGGAAATTCTTAGAACATTATGTAAATTTATTTTGAAATTAAACTTTACGACTAAACGTTTTTATGTACGAGGTAATGCCGTAATTAGAATCCATTAAAAATACTTTTTAAATTACGGAGATATACAAGTAACTCAAAATACTTACAAATTGTGTCAATAACAATATTGTAATTTTTTATAGAATTTGATCTTGAAAATTTGAATGATTAAGTAAACGAGACTTTAATTCTTATATCCTTCAATTTGTTTTTTAAAATGTTGCATAATATCTAATGAATTATTTTAATGTATTCACTTATATTGGTTAATGGTGCCAAGTTTATTTTATTACATTGCATTGTATTAAATATTGGTTTCAAGATATAGTTTAATGTATTGTATTGTGTTCATTATTGATATCATATTATAGTTTGTTATTCTATATTGCTCAAGTGCAGTTTTGTGTAAATGTTTAGTTTTGTACTTTAAATATGGATATTATCTGTTATTATTGGACTGTTTTTCTAACTCTTTATACGGTAAAGATAATAAGCAATAATTTGTAGTACAATTCCTAACGCTGAGTTTTTGTCGGAGTTTTTATAAAAATCCGGGGTAGGCGTCTGTTTAGGTGCTCTTCTATGTTCTGCTTGAATATCATATTCGTATGCCACTGAAAGGCAGTGGCATACATAAGATACAAAGGCGTTAGTATCGTATTGAAAAAATGAGAAAAAATAGTATAATGTCATATTTGATAATATAATATATAAATATATTACCATTATATTATATTAGATAATATATAATTATATGGTTTTGTTAAATACCACGAAATTTGTTCGTTAATCGACGAATCGTAACTCGGTAGATATTTCGGAATCTCGCCAAATTTAAGTGGAATTAAAAAACGAAAACGAATAAGACCAATATTTTATCAGTATCAAGATACTCATTCCTAAAAAAATACGTCTTATTCCGAAAAAGACAATTTCCTAATTAAAATACATATAAAGCACAAATAATTCTGCAAAAATTACTTTCAATTGCATAAATATAATATAACGATATTTAAAATACAAATTAAAAATATCTTAAAAACAGCAAAAATACCTAGAATGTTTTCAACCATTACAAGGCCGTCATCAGTAGAATTTAAATGTTGTTATTATTTTCTTTGCGCTTCGAGAATTGTTGAGAAGAAAAAAATTGTAATTTAAATTTAAGCGTTGTACGTTATTCAAATTTTCAACAAAATGAGCTTTCATCTATCATTTCATCGTTTTGTTGAAAATGTGAATAACATGTAATGGTCGGAAACGTTCTAGGTTTTTCTGCTGTATTTTAAGATATTTTTAATTTGTGTTTACTCTAGAGCATTCTCGAATATTCTAGAACATTCTAAAACAATCTCGAACTTTTTGGAAAATTTTATAACATTCTGGAACTTTCTACAACATTATCCAACATTCTCGAACATACATGAACATTCTACATCATTCTGTCTGGAACATTCTAGATCAAGAACATATAGGGACCTTATGGCCACTTTCGCCACTAGATTCTCAGCTGCTTTACCGTTTCCGATAATAAGTCCATTAGTGGGATGCCCTCCTTTGACACCAATATCTCCGAACCCAATCTCTGCAGTTCCAAACCGAAGGCTTGCTCATAGATGGAGAATGCGTAGATTTATTTGCATGCACAAACAAACCACGCTTACATTTATTATATACATCCATTTATAAGCTCGACTGAATAATGTGTGTCAGGTTCTTTCTGTACTTTCAATGGATTTTTTTCCCTTCAATATCTTTTTTATTTTATTTTGTAATTGTTTGTTGCATTACAGTTTAAGCACATTAATAAGTCGTTTTTATGGCGTGCACCTTTAAAAAAATAAATCAAGATTTAAGAGTATGGTTAAATTATGATATTTTTAAAGGAAATTAATTGATTTATAAATAAAATTTTAAGCAGTATACAACTCATATTCTATTATTTTCGTCTAAAAATGTAACTTACTTTATAAAAATAAAAAGCGATATTTATGACTTTATAAGTTGTGATAAATTTTGTACAGCAATTTTCTAAAAAAAGAAAATAAAAAGTAAATAATTTTCATGCATTATTCATTATCATGAATTTTGAATTGACTTCAGTACTAGAATATATATTTTCGGTGACTTTAGGGATAGAGCTTTTATTGGGTCAATAAGTTTGCGATCTGATTTTTATTAAATATAACAAACATATTTTTACAGTTGAATGTAAATGACGTTATCTGTTTTCTTTAAGAACATATTTTTGTTTGTCTTAAAATATAACATTTCGAAGAAAACTAATTATATTGTTCGCATTAAAAATGTATTTAAAACAGTTATATGACATGTAGGAAGATATTAAATTAAGTTTAATTTTTTTCTAAATATTTTAGTAAATTTGCATCATTGTATTAATATACTACATTTTAATATACATTTAGTGGCATTAATAATAGATTTTTTGTGATTTTTTTAAAGATTTAACAGAGTTTACATAAAACAAGTATATAATCCTCAAAGCGTTATTCTGCGCTAATGTATCTCATATATTTATACCGTGTTATGTCGAGCAATGATTGACAAGAAAAAATGTAATATGCAAACATTGTTCTGAAATAACTTAAAAAATAAAATGTATAGTCACTTTTATATAGTGCAATAATTTTAGTATGAATATGTGATTGCGCGTCTTTTGGTCAGGTGACATTTCGTACTGTTATATTTTTAAACCAATCACCCTCTAAAACTTAGTAATTGGATATTTCTCAATATATGGTGCGATTTTAGAAATCAGCTTTGGTTACCATAATAATTATTTCTTTTCAACTGACTATCAGATAGCTACACAGTAAAATTTTCCTTGTATCAAAATCAACAAAAGAAAATAGAAAGTTCCAAGGATTGTGATTCATTTACCTTTAATATAAAAATGTGACATAATTTTATTACAGAGATAAATATGTTGCACTAGAGCTCATAATTTTAAAAATATATATATATTAATAATTGTTTTAGACATAATTTAAAACATCAGCTCTATGAATATTTTCACGTATTTATTCATGTTATGAGATTGAAGTTTTATCAATTTATTAATTAAATTGTTTCGTAATTTTTGTACTTTAATAAAACAGCGAGGAATGTAAACACATCTTTATTTTTCAGTATAAAAAAATTTACCTAATAATAAAGCATTATAGAGTTTTTACAGAAATTAAATTTTACTCCAATTATTCTTATAGGTAAGGTCGATAGTAAATAAAACAATTTCTCAAGTTAAAATTTAACTTGATTGACACTTCACAAAGAATTATTTTATTTATTTTCTTTGATCATGTCTGTTTCAATTTAAAATATTTAAACCAATTCTAATCGAATAGTTTTCCATGTTCCAAAAAGAGAATTTATTCTTAAGAAAATGAATTGAACGTCAATCATTAAAAGTCTGAAAAAGAAATTTCTTTCAGAGTAAAATTTAAGTTCATAGAAAGAAGCAGCAAAGATTCAAATATTTCGTTGTAGTGAGTTTTGAATTCTCTGTTATGTGTTTCTAAAGTAGTGAATGCTAATTTTAAAAACATTTTCCCCCATAAAAATCTTCAAAATTTAATTTTAAAAAATCCTTCGAGAAAATTCAAAGATGGTAAAATTGGCATTTAATATGGCAATTATATACGTGCATATACACTCAATACCACGCAAATCATCACTTTGTGAAAATTGCAACATCATGAAGGAAACATTAGACTTAAATGAAATTTATTACACAAACGAGTGGTATTTGTACAAACAAATTATTGCATTTTCAAAGCAAAAAAACAAAGCTATATTAAGTGTCAGAGATCAGATGTATTTGGTGTAGCTATCACGCGCTACAATATGTGCTGCTATGCGATGTGGCATGGATTCGAACAGATTTTGCATATCTGCCTGGTGAAGAGATATTTATAAAATCATTTGCAGAAATAGAAAAAAAAGAAAAAATAAATTATGTAGGAATGACTAAAAGGAATATTGATGAAACGAAGAAAGTGCATATCAGAGACCTACAGCTCTAGCAAAAAAGAACATTATAACCACCCTACAAATAGAAAGTTTACAGATAGAGAAAATTGCAAACTACGGAAATATGCATAATGCCCTACTACGTGGAGCCATAGAGATTCAAATTTCTAACGAAAACCTTTGTAACGATATCACACACGCACTTATTGGCTCTTGATGGATGAAGATACTTAAAGAGGGGGAGAGAGGAAAGGAAAAAGGGAAAAGTTGGGAATCGGCTGATATCGAATTAAAATAAGTACGCGAAACGAAAGATTTTCAGTAAACTAACCAAGGATGTTCTACTAGGAACGAAAACGTTAATGTGATGAACTTTTTAATAGGTTTTTTAAATCTCGCTTCTAATATATATTTTTAAATATTAAATCAATTATATTTTATTGAAATAGACCTGTATAGATTACAGTGATTAAATTGTATTTAAAGTTTGAAATAATGCCTGAAATTGGTATATAAACGGTTAATTATGTAAAACAATTTTTTATATTAAAAAACTTTCGCTTTCTGAAAAACAAACACACGTAAAATTCTTATGAATATTCGAAGCAATTTATAAAATAAGTTTATAATTCTTTCAACAATAGCAATCAAAGGGTGAAACATAAAATCATTTTTTTAAATAAATCAACAAAAAAAGAAAATGTATATAAGAGATGATTTTCCAGTCGTTTGTTTCATTTTTATAGTAAAAATATTCAAATATTCCAGATAAAACATGCATATCAGTTATTCTATTCCGAAAATCGATTGCACAAATACTCTGAAATATTTTACTAATGGAAGTTAGTACGTTATTTTTTTGTGAGGATATATTTAAACTGTATAAATCTGAAACGAAAACAGTTTTTAAGTAAACGAGTTAAACGGTGTTTTGCAAATTACTTACATAAACATTAAAAATAAAAATGCACGGATATACTACAGTGTTTCCCATTACATCGACCACAAATTCCTGTGGCTTGCATGCTTTATAGTATATACAAGCTGTAAAATGTACAGAAAATATTATTTTAAGCAAATACTTTTTCTTAATTCCACCATGGTTCCATTTTATATATAATCTCGCTTAAATAAATAATCAAACTTAAGAATGAAAATACAAATAAAAAAGAAATAGTTTTAATTTGTTATAACAGCCATACCTTAAAATTATAACATTAATGAATGTCATAAAGGACATTCTAGAGGTATCGAGGTTTATTATTTGCAGAAATAAGTTTTTTCTTTAATAAGATATAATAGAAATGAGTGCATTTATATGAAATTATGGTAAAGACATTTTAGTTACAAAATTGTGAATAGCGGGTTTTTCTTCAACAGCGATATTAAAAGGAAAAATCCAGCATGAGACATAGAGTAGAAAACACTTTCAACCACTAATAGAATATTATTAACTAATTTAATAGTCTCATACAATTGAATAAAATGCATCGCAATCTAATACTGCCACACACAGACCATAATGTAACGTGATTTATTTTCATGTCACGGTAAACGATCTATAAATGCTGCATACTTTCTAAAATAAACACTATTAATGAACATTCTGTATTAAATATCATCAACATATAAAAATTACATGACAATCCTAGTTAACGTGCCAACTGACGTTTAGAGAGTCAAACCGAATTCATAAACATCTTTCAACCACACTAAAAAACTGTTAAAATTATATTTCTCTTCTGAAGAACAACGAGAGAACATAGGGTAGTAGAAAATTAGAATTTTATTGTTAGACGTAATTGTGACAAGGGGAATAATTTTTATTAATTATCAAAATGTAAATTTTAGGTGTCATTTTTATAGAGGTTTTTACACAGAAGAAATTGGATTGTTTGGGTATTAAACACATTAGTGTCATTCGTTGAATTGCACACTTCGAGAGGTGAATGTAGGTCACAGTGTGTGACACAATACGACAGTGAAACAAAGATTGGTTAACTCGTTGTGATATCGCATCTAAAAATCAGGAAATGTTTACTGTAATGTTCTGTTTTTTCCATATACCTTATCTACCCCATTCATAGCAATTACAATAAGATGTTTAATGCGCAGGCGTTCAAACATCTTTATTTAATTTAAACTCCTATGTAGAATTATGTGGAGTATTATTGAATTATGCACAAAGCTGTAACAAACACAAAGTATCAAATGGTTGAGTTTGAAAATTTTCAATCAAAACATCCTCAAATTAACTACTGATAATTAATAAAAATTCTGAATATATTCACTTAAATTTGCATTTTATTATGTGAGGGTAAAAAAGATGACACTTTACATAAATATAAAGGCTAAACTTTTACGTTCGTCCCTCGAATCACTAAGGGAATATGCTAGAAACCATTATTAATTTTTGTATGAAAATAAAAGTGCATTTAAAGAGGATAAATCTATAAAAAATAATTATTTTTTTCAAAAATTTTTTTCTTAATTTTAAATATATGGTAGAAAAATATCGAATAAACAAGGTATGGGAAATGAAGTGCGCTTCCTAAGCTGACACATTAAATTTCCGTTTGTGCATTGGATTTTGAACTCACAAAATGTCGCATTATGTTAATACATCCAATGGAGTGTAAATTTTCGTATCCCCATTGTGTTTCTATTATGCAACTGAACGTTGGCAAATGAATGTTTCATGCTAATGTCCCAGAGTTACCATATGTTGCTTTTTGCCTCTTTGAAGAAATAAGGAATCAAAACGATCATTTCCCAAAGTTATCAGAAGGAGACGTATTTTAATGTTTATATACGTTTACCAAAGCGTAAATAACACAATATTGAGATTCCTTTATTTTTATTTCTCTCTCTCTCTCTCTTTTTTTTTTGTCATATGTGAAATGTTAGAGAGAGACAAAATACTGTCAGTTTTGAGACAATGTTATATTTTTGTGAATTTGCGCTATTTCAACTATATTTACATGTACAGTTTGAAGAATAGAGTAATTTCATTTAGTAAAAGCTTCAGTGATTGTCGGCTTTAAATTGCACGAAACATGAATGATATATTATTATATGTTATTTCTCGTTAATGTCTGATAATTCTTTCAATGTTTAATTTACACGTAGATAACTATTGTTTTGTGCTGTACGAATTTATATTTTGTTTGTTTCACCACACTGCATATAATGTACAGACAAGCAAACTTGGTTTGCATGAAACTTGCATGAAATTTACTATTGATTATTAATAAAATTTCTGAATATATTTCCTTAAATTTGAAGACATAAAATTGAAATTTTCACAGAATCACTAAGGGTATAAATTAGTAATCTGTATTAATTTTAACATGAAAATGAAAGTACATTTAGATAGGACAAATCTTTAAAAAACAAAATCTCGAAAAAGTTTGTTAATTTTATATATATGGTAAACAATATCGAATAAAAAAGATATGGAAAATGAAGTGCGCTTCCTAAAACGAGACATTAAAATGCATTTTGTGCATTGGATTTTCAAGTCACAAAATATCGCATTATGTTAATAGATCCAATGGAGTGTATTTGCGTGTATTTCTATATTACCATTATGTTTCTATTATGCAACTTCACGTTCACAAATGAATGTTTCATGCTAATATCCCAGAATTACCATATGTTGCTTTTTGCCTCCTAGAAGAAATATGGAATCAAAACGAGCGTTTTCCGAAGCCATCAGAAAAAGACGTACTCTAATGTTCATATGCGTTTATCAAAGAGTAATAACAAATTGCTTGAGATTGCTTTATTTTTATTTATTTTGTGTTTGTTCTTCATATGTAAAATATCAGAGAAATACAAAATACTGTCAGTTTTGTGATAATATTATTTTTATAAATTTGTGCCATTTCAAAGATATTAGCCTATAAATATTGAAAAATTGCATGGTTAATTTAAGTAAAAGCTGCAGTGAATATCCGCTTTATATTACATTTAACAGGAATAATATACTATTATATTTTATTTGTTGTTAAAGTCTGATACTTCTTCGAATATTTAACTTATATGTAAATAAATTTTGTTACTTGGCGTACCAATTTGTATAATCTAAAAGACCGTCTAACAGTTTTTACCAGATTTGCAGATTGCGGCATATTTTGAAATTTTTCTTAAACTGCATTAATGATATTCATTATGGTCGATAAAAAAATGTAATATGACAATGCCATTTTAATGTACGTCTAGTAATATATATATCATCTGCGGTTTTTTCCGATTGCATATATTGTTCACACAAGCAAACCTACCACTACAAGATATTTTCTTAACAAGCATTATTAGAAAGATACCATAAGACTGGGCATAATATAATTTTTTTTTGAAAATAATGACAATATTTAAAATTGTGATTATCTTTTTGATAAAGATGAACTAACTTTCATTTTTCAAATAGTACCTTATTTTTGTTATGCAATCAAAAAAGTACTTAATTTTGTAGGCAATGTCTAATAAAATAAAGTAATATCAACATTATAACCATTATTTCTAGAATTCATGGAAAGTAAAGTACTAAGAATAGTTAAGGCTTCGACAGCATCTTTTGCATGCAGATTACATCATAAAAATATTGTAAGACGCTGTATAAGATGTCACCAATCCAGCAAAGAAAATGCATAAGGTACTCTAGCATATCTCCATATATCGTGAAATCCTTATCCTAACGGTGTATGCCTCATAAATACTGCTGAGTTTTGTGGTAACAACAGAATAATCATCGCAACATCTACGTATTGTAATCTGTGTGTAAAGCGATTTTATTGAAATGTATAACTTTCGCAGCTGTTCAAAAATTACGGATGATTCTACTCACAAAATGATAAATGCTTTCAGCATTTAAAGGTTTTGTGTGAACAAATAATGTAAAATCCTAAACGAATATTTATAGAATATTAATATATAAACCCGTGAAAAATGGAAATAAAAAATATTGCCAATTTATCCTGCACACTCATTTGTATTAATGTTTTTTTTTTCACACTGCACATTTCCTAACATATTAAGTGAAATGACCTTGTTTCAATATTTAGAATATATGTCTGAAAACTGTCTGAAAACTGAAAACTGTTAATAATAAATAAATACTGCTCTATTTCTTTATAATTGTCTATTTTCCAGTATTCACATAATTTTCTATATCAAAGTATTTAGTTTTCGAATCACAAAAACATTGAGAATAATATAATATTGGTTATTTAACTGTAATATTTATTTTCACACACTATAATGTAAATACTTATATCTACTATACATACAATAATTTAATATAAAACAGTTTTGAAGTTTTTTAATGGACATTTTGCGCAAATTCTTTTAAAGTATTCACAGATTTAATTTCACCGTCAGTCATATATTTTAAATATAGGTGCATAATACACGCTCTACAGAGCGATTTATTTCGAGGGGGAAACCGTATTTTTTTAAACTTTTTAGAACTGGAATTCAAGACAAACTTAAAATATAAGCAATACTAACAGAAAGGAAAATGTCTTTAAGATAACCCAGGACAGAGATCTTTTAATATCGAATAAATATATGAACATATCGTAACGTCGATGTTCAGTGTTTGCACCGTTGATAGTACCGTCTACTGTAATTTAGTTTTTAGATTTTTCAAAAGATCTGCCAAATTATAAGAATTATAAATTTGGCACTTTTAGAAAGGACCAGTGGTCGATAGGTACTGCTCTCGAAGCTTGTAGACGCGAGCTTCTAGGTTCGAACCCAATCGCGCCCGTCGGCCTAATCGTTCAGAGACTTCGGTGGTTTTCTCCGAACTTTGGATTTCCATGCGTAAATACGGGTTAGGTTTCCTTAGAAAGACCCCACGAAGGGCACCCCCCTCGGGAACATATCACTCGTACAGATAATCGGGCGTCATAAATAATATCACTTTAAGAAAGGGAAAAAAATATTAAATTCCTGCATAACTGTCTCAAATTGAACTTTTTATCAAATATGAATGCCTTTTTCTCATAATCATTTTTTCAAATGTATAACTATAATTTTCTATAATTATCTAGTATCAACTTTAAACTTTTTATTATTACATAAGTAAATTGTGTATTTAGACCAAAATAATAGGCATAACTCATGTATTTGTGAAAATAAATTTTGAAGAGATAAGGAAAAATATGGGCTACATCATTGTACATTTATTTATTTATTTTTCTGTGGCTAACAAAGATTTTACATTATGATGTACAAAAATTTAAAAATCACAAATAATATTTCTAAGCATTCAGTTAGTTGTGGGACGTGTTGTAGGTACATTTAGATACTGAAAAGAGACTTATGATATGAATTGATTGCAGTGACAAAAATGAATACAATTCAAATAAAATATCAGTCAAATGAATTTTTTTACTAAAAATCTTGAAATTTAATAAATTATTTCTTAACAATTTACATTTACTGTTCAAGGTCGCTTAATTTGAAAAACATAATGAACTGTGGCTAAAAAATGAATTAAATATTCACTACAACCGTCCAACTAAATATTTTATAATGGAAAAATAACTTAAATATATTTACCAACTTACATTTCCTAAAGAACTCAAACATTTTTTGTTTCTTTTTCCTGTATAAAAAGACAAAACGAAACAAAAATTTCATAATATATACTTTTTAAATTTTACATATTAATATGATCCTTTTGAAAAGACCATCATATTCTATAATTTGCTGAAACGGATATTGATACTTCAGACTTTTTTCTGAAATCTTTAATGCAACATCGTAAATTATTAATATTACAAGCTATTTTCGTATTCTCACAAACCATAAAAAAGTTTCTGAAATCTTATGGAATACCGAAACTAACAAGAAACATTTCTGGATATTACGAAGGCTTTCTGAATCCGTAGTTTTTAAGAAAAAGTTTGCAATTTTTATACAAAAAAAAAATATATATATATATATATAAAATCTTATTAATATTCAGCAATACTTTGAATGTATCTACACAATGTTAAATAAAATTAAATAAAAAATACCATTCAATTTTCGCCTTTCTCGTAAATGAAAGGTAAGATGAACAGTCACTCTTATTAGTGATATTCTTCGATAATTTAGCAGTTCTTTTTTCAGTAATGGTAGATATTAAATTAGCAATAACCTTAAGAATTTAATAGGTTATATTGCAATTTTATTCAGAAATATAATAAACCTTTATTTAATTAAATGGGACTCATTGTGCATTTGTTTTAATAAGATTAAAATTCTTAATATTCATTTCTGTTTCATTCAAATTTTTTTAGAGGTATTTAAAAAATGTAAATGCTTCGAAGAGATTCAACCTTCTATTAAATATAAATTCTTTATGTAAAATATCCCTAAATTTATTTCCTATAGCTGATTTCTGATTGTAGAAGTATTGTAATGTTGCTATAGATTTCATCACTTCTATCCTAATTGATATATATTTTTGAGAATATAATTAAGCTTAAAAGAACATAATATTATTTTATCGTCAAAAAAATATTATCTTTCGAAAAAAATATGTATGAGAATGTAATATTCGCTTCAATTTTAAAAAGAAAGCGCACAAATACAGGTATCAAAAAGTGTAATATATGTATATATATATATATATATATATATATATATATATATATATATATATTTAAGAAGAAAGTTCGGAATTTGATAATTTTTTTCTTATTTGTGGCATTCATACTTATTATATTGCGAAATACCGTATTCAATTAACATCTGTAGGGTGAATTAGGAAAATTACTAGTTAAAACGAATACTATGTGTAAAATTTATTATAATGAGCATCTTTTTTATAAAGTTATAGTCAGGCAGAAAAAAAGAAGGAGAAAATAATACAGAGAAATAAATGAGTTAAAAATGATGAAAGGAAACGTTTTCAAATAGCAAAGTATTAAAAATATTTTTATTTTATTGCTTACTGAATAAAAACATTCTAGAAACACTTGTTATATTTTCTTTACGTTTGATGAATTATTGTAATATAACTATTTTAGACTCACTCAGAGATGCTCTGGTCGTGCAACACTTCTTATGAAGAACAAACTACTAATAGTATTTATGCTACATTATTATTCTTGAAATTCCTGAAGCTATGCCAACATATATAAATTGGAATAAATAAGACATTCGTAATAACTTTGGTTTAAATTGCTTTATATAAATGTACAAATTTGTATTATAACTTGTGAATAAAAATTTCGAAAACGTTTGAAAATCTTAGAATAATGATGACATACAAAGGGAGCCGTAATTAACTAAAAACGTTTAATTTTAATAGTTTTAATCTATATATTTTTTGCGAACTGAATTTTCTTTTCAACTGAGTTAAAAAAAAATAGTCATGCGGAGTGTTACACCCAATTGGCTTAAATTGTCAACTCTGTGCTATTTGAGCTACCTGTACCAACAACCAGGGGCGCATTTCACTCCCACAACCTAATTGTGAATTAGGTTAAATGAGTAAAATGCGTCAAGCGGCTGTTGGTAACACGATGTCTAGAGCGTTGCAATTTAAGTCAAAGGCCGTGGGCTGCGGTGTTGGAAAAGGGTGGCTCAGGGAGCTGAAATCCTCCCCACTGGAAATCGTCTTTTTCTTTTATATAATAATATTTGAAATATCTTATAAACAGACATCGACATGTGGTTTAAAATTGCTTGTCATCAGACAAAGAAAAACTAAGCACTGCAATCAAGGAAGTTTCTGTTCCAAATTTTCCGAAAATTTAAGGTATTCGGTTCCGAAAATTTTAAATCAGTCATCAGTTCGAAAATTTGGACGCAAAAAATATCGCGAATTTCGACAAATATGTGTTGAAAAAAATCAATTTCGTGCATCGTTGGGAAAAAAAATCACCAATTTTGTCAAAGAATTGCAAAATACCCCGCAAATTTTATCAAAGAATAGCGAAAATATGAGAATTTCTTCAAAGCATCGCAAAAAAGCAAATCGCTTTAATACATTGCGAAAAGCACACAGTTCTGCCCCAAAGGAACGTGGAAAATACGCGAAATTAAGAAAGGATCGCGTAAAAAACGCGATTTTTTTTCCAATAATTGCGCAAAAATATGGAAATTTCTTCAAAGAATCCCAAGAAAAACGCAAATTTTTTCAAAGGGTACTGCAAAAAATGTGAATTTCGCCAAAGGATGGCGGAAAAAACACGAATTTAGTTAAAGGGCAGCCAAGAAAACGCATAATTCACGATTCAAGGCATTTTCCCCACACTTACTTTCTCTGCCGCAACGTTTCAGAAAATTTCTGTGAATTTCAGATTTTTTTTTCCTTAGAATCATCCCTGACTATAATACAGTCCTCATCAAGTTATAATATAACTGCTTAGCCCAGCCTAAAAAAAAATTGTTGTAAGTTCTGTCAACACTTCCAGTACAGCGTCTAGAATATACAGTGTGGTAACCGCCTTCCAGTAATGCTTTAAAAAGGGCTAAAAATTTATGGTAAAATGTTGATCGATGCTAAAGGACGCATATCGATTGCAGCGACATCAGCTTGTTCTTTACTGGCCGAAGCGCCTTCTCAATTGAATTCTTCTCGAAAAGAAAATAGTATTGTATATGGCAAAATATGATAGGCTTAGCACATAGGTAGCATTCTAACGTATAGCTTACTATCAGTACAAACAAGGAAATGTACAAACACGCACCTGTTCGAGACACTCGAGAAATAAATCGTTGTCCATAACAGTTTTCTCTTTCTACTTCGCTATTCAGAAACTATTGCCTATACAGATTAAAATACCGAACTGTAACATAATGGAATTTATAATAATAAAATGTTTTAATTCCCATACAGAAAATAAATATATATTTATGCTTAATTCTACGCTTTCAAAGTCGCAAATAATATAATATACGTAAAATAATACATAAAATATAATAAAGTAGAATTACATTATGCAAGAAATATGCCTTTACATTTAGGTTTTTCTAATTCTTTATTTATTTTTGTAAATATATTTATATCCCTGCTTATTATGACATTTACTATCGATTTACGTAAAAAACAGACATTTTTCGCTTGACAAATTTCTTGAAGTTCTTTATGCATCCCAAAGCATCATAAGAGGGAAAATAGGTTGTCAGACATACTGATGCATAGTAATTCTAAAACAAATGCTTATTTAGGACAAATGGTTACTTTTTTGTGTAAAATATTAACTGAAAGATATTTTAACATCATAACTGATTAGTAAATGAATGATAATTGTATTATTTAACCCGTTAATAGTCGCGCGTTGGTCTTTTCCCCGCCCGAAATTCGTTATCTTCCTGTAACTCATTTCCCGTTAAAGTTACGATAGCCAAATTCCGTGTAGCTGACCTTGAGTGTTCACACTCTTGTGTAGTAAAATTGCAAGTCATTCCTGCTATTTCTTAGCATTTTATCGCATTCTTAAGTTTCAATCGGTCTAAATGACCGCGTTGCGACCACTTACGTTAGTTGAATTTTTCCCCCTCGTTTTCATCCTTTCCCATTTCCGCGAAATCTGTGGGGAAGGTTTCTTCGAAGCACGCACTCTCTGTCTGTTGTTATTTCGTCTTTCTTTCCTTTCTGCTACTTTATTCGTTCAAAGAGTACTTTTTTTACTTTTAGAATGTGACTTAAAATTGTTTTATTATATTAGTTGTGTAGTCAGTTCGCACAAAAAAATGATGGATGGTCAACATTTTTTTCATTGTCAAATATTGTGGGAATAAATTCTCAAATCGATAATTATTTAAATATGGAAAAAAAGGGAAATTCATCATCATTATTTGAAAGAACTTGCTTTCCATTTATTACCCGAACATATAAATGAAAGAAAACAGACAATAACACTGCAAAACCATTAAAAAAAAAAGATAAGAGAATTTTGTGGGAATCAGTAAAAAAAATTGCCGTATATCCAAAATCTGAAAAGTATCGTTTTTGTACAATAAAACAAATTCGAAAGATAAAACAATCTTCTCAGAAATGTAGTGTGTATATTTGCGAAGAACATACATATAATTTATTTGTACAATAAGAAAAATAATGAGAATTTTATAATGTAGGTTAGAAATTACGCAAATAAAAAACTTTTTTGGATAATTCAGTGAATGTTTATACTATGATTTAAAAAAAAATATTTTAAGAATTTTTATAAAATTTATCTATTTTTAAATTTTCATGCTGTAAGTAAAAACACATTTTTTTTATAACAATGCCGCAGAAATTATTATTGAAATCCAATAGAGGCTTGGGGACAGAATCTAACAAATTTAAATTTGTTGTCCTTCATCAATTGTTCAAACTATTTTTCAGAATAATGTTTTCCAGAATATGAGAGAACATTCATTTAAATTAAATTATTTCTGCATATTTATAATTTCGGAGAAAATTTTCTCATTGTTTTTATTAATTTAATGAACGTTATTATAAAACAATAAATTATAACATTAATACCTTATTATGAAATGTACAATTGAATATTCATTTTAATTAAATAGTTTCTGTAAAATACATCCGTATTAAGATGAACCTTTCAGTGATTCTGTTAATTAAAATAATTTATCCATCTTAGGATTTAAATTTACAATTGCAAATGTATTTAAATTAAATATATAATTTCAATAACTTATTTATTATTTACTTTATATGAGCGAAATTCGTATCCAGAGTTTTTATTCAAGGGCGCTGCTCCCACCCTGAAATAAATAGAAAAACTACAAATCGTGCATTTTCATTTGAAAAATGGATTTAATCACAAAATCTCGAGAGCCCCCCCCCCCCTCCCCTCATACACACACAGACACCCCACATAATAAATAAATAAATAAAACGTAGTTACAACATTTACATTTATAATTTCGAAGTTAAGTATTTTTTACCTTTTTCATTATTATATATATATATATATATATATATATATATGTGTGTGTATATATATATAATTATACATTTTTAATAATATTTGGTTTATGTGGTATTTGTGATTTCATAATTATTGGTCATTTTCCTTATTTTTCAATGGTATTATTGTACAGGAAGTTTATATATATATATATATATATATATATATATATATATATATATTGTCTTTAATTGTTTATGGCATCAAATTTGATGGTTTTTCATATGTTTTAAATGAATTAATCGTCCGCAATATGCTGGTGAATTAGTGGTATTTTATTTGATTTGCTGTTGCATGTCATAGGTTCCATTTTTATTTTCAGTTTAATTGTTCAATTTAATGTCAGTGTAATATAATGATGCTAAATTTGTTAATTTTATTTTATTAAATGGATATAGAGGGCCGGAGTATCAAAAAAATCTACCTGACTCTGATTCTGTCCTTCCAAAAAAAAAAAAATAAATAAAAAAATAAATAAAAATACCCCTATCATGAATTTAGATTCATATTAGTAAATGTTTTCCTACTAATTATTGATTCATAGTAACATCAGAAATTCAATCAAATCATTTACTATTTACTTTTAAATATTTATGCAAAACGAAGAAAGAGTTATTAAAAACATTTATCTAGATGCCAACTGAATATATACTTAAGCGAAATAAATAATTGCTGTAAAAGGTTGTAAAATGAATAATTGCTGTAATCTTTTAAAGTTCAGTCACTATTTTCACCCTACGTTCTCCGTTTTCGATCATCTGATAACACCGGCAAGTTTCCCCTTCGTTTTCGGCCTGCTGGTAACGGCGGCAAATGGACCGAACGCGACTACTAACGTTCTAAAAAATGTCGCGACTACTCTCGGGTTAACAGTGTCAATCTTTGTAATTTTGATAACGCATTAATATGTGCTACATAATGCATTTATATATTTCATAAAATTATCATTATAGTTAACTTTTGAAACATGCCATAAAAGCGTTTTTTGATGTTATTGTTCTATTTCATTCTTTAATTAATGCTCTTATTTTAACAAACACAGACGCAATCAGAAAAAAAACACTTAAGTTAAAGGCTGGAATAACGCTATCAACGCTTCGAAATTTTTGAAAATTTTATATTTTTATAATAAATGAAAGTCATTCTAATTCAATATTTTTATACCAAATGTATACTTTTTCAAATGGATGCACGTTTCTCAAAAAATGTATATTTCGATAAAAATATACATACTGTAGCAACTACTAATTATGTAACGGCAGAGATGCTACTAAAGTTGTGGTAAAAATGAGACTATCGATTCTATGTGCGCTCTCGAAAATTTTATTGCATTTCGTAAAAAACATCTTATAGATAATTTATTTGCAATATCTGCTATATAAATTCAAATACATCAAGCGCGCATTAATCAGTTGAAGATTTGTGAGACACTTGGTTATTGACACACATATTTATAGTTAAATGCAGATAAAGAGTACCTTTGATAAACATGGACATCGACTATATTAAATTATGTCAGATTTGAAAAGAAAACTTTAAACTTTATAAAACAAACTAAATTCCTCCTTTTCTTAGACAGAAATAAACAATGTTAACTTTTGTAAACAACTTTTTGTTTTGCAGTCTTAAAATTCATTTATTTTTATAGCCAAGCATTGATTGCTTAAGAGGGTCAATCATTCAAGTACCACCTATGTGATCTGATTTACAGTTGTTGACAATTTTTCTCTCTCTTTGAAAGAATACTTTTATAGAAACATTGTGTTTTGAAACATCGAAGTGAATTTTTATTTCTACATGTATCTGGCAAACTGTCTTACAGATAAAATTTCTCATCGAACACTTAATTTTTATAGATTGTCAATGGTATACATCTGAAAGCTTGTTTATTTATTTATTTGCTGTTTAAATAGAATAATTGAAAGGTATGCATTTTAAATGCATTTAATATATATGTTTAAATGTATGCCTATTAAATGAAGTGAATAAAATGTGAAAAATGGTGATAGGAATAATATATGGCGATTTATCACCTGCACTCGGCTAGCATAAAAGTACCTGCATTATTTATAAAGTTTCATGTCTATATCGTTTATATATATATATATATAAATTTTACTTTAACTATTCATTTAAATTATACTGAACTACCAACTTATTCATAATTTCCCTGTTTCTTAATACTCTCTATTATTTATTTCTAATTAAATTCCTATAAAATTAAAACACCTATCTTTATAATAGTCTTATTCAAAAACTTAATCTAAACTTTTAATCGCTTCATTAATTTTTATCAGCTACCAAACTGTAAAATTCGGAGAGCAGTTACTTTATGTTTCGAATGTGTTTAAAAGCCGTTTTTACATTTTTATTTTATTCCATCTCAATTTCTCGCCAGCCTTGCGAGCGTCAGCCGAATCACATCGAAATCCTTCCGTCAGCAGCGCCGGCATTCATTTCTATGACGTTTCTCGATCGCTCTCCATTGGTTGAGCGATGGATCGCTGTTTTCTTTTATTTCTCGCTCATAAATTTGTTTGGTTAGTCTGAAGTTTTCATTTCAATCGGAATTCCTCCGCGTATTCTAATAAAACTCTCGAGCATGAACTCGGAAGATTTTTGTGCTGTTTGATTGTTTACCAAATCTTTTACTTGGTCCAAAGTCACGCAAAATATTAAACTCGTTCTTTAAAATCTTTTTCGCATGAATAATTAGTTCGCGCTCAAGCATGATGGCTATGATAATTCTCACCCTGCGAGAATTATTTACATTGCTATGTTTTGATGAAGTAAACAGATTCCAATGCCTTCAGCCTATGTTTTAATTGGGAAAACCCTGGATTTCTTCATAATCCTTTTTTCACCACTAATGCGGTCTAATCTACCTTGACTGTATTATGAATCATTGGATGTTTGATTGGACTTTACCAATATTACCACTATCAACAATCGATAGCGTTGATTTAATAAGTCAACTGGAGTATTCTATCAGTCTACAGCTGCTAAATTTCCACAGTGTTGACACCTCCAATAGTGATGCTTGCATAAAGTGGTACGACAGCTATACAACCTCACCAACGGTTGATTAAAATATAGTATATATATATATATATATATATATATATATATACAGGGTGGTTATAATTAAACTTCCCCTATAAACAGCATCCTACAGCGCAAACGGGAGAACGGAATGCAATGAAATTTGGTATATAGACTGTACACGAGATACGTTCACGGAGTTTCGAAAAAAAAAATTAGTTCCAAAATGTCCAACAGATGGCACTTTTCCCAGAAAAAAACATTAAATTTAACACAATAAACGGCCAAAACAGCCGGTTTTATATTTTATTACTCATAATTCTTGTTCTGGATTGTTAATATTGTTTTTGTATTCCGTTTTGGTCGTTTATAGTGTTAAATTTAATGTTTTTCCGGAAAAAGCACCATCTGGTGGAGATTTTGGAACTAATTTTTTTTTTTTTTTAATTTCGTGAGCGCATCTCGTGTATAGTCTATATACCAAATTTCATTGCATTCCGCTCACCCGTTTGCGCTGTAGGATGCTGTTTATAGAGGAAGATTAATTATAACCACTCTGTATATATATATATATATATAATGCATAAGAAATTTTATTATTAGGAAAACCAACACATCCAAAAAGAAAAAAGTAAGACAAGAAAATAAAGGAAAAATATTTTTCTAATTTCGCAGATAGGAAATAAGATCTATTCAGATGAAATATCCGAACTATTATTTCACTTTTTCATTTTTGTTTCTCTAATGTGTCATCTAATACGCAGCGAGAATTATGACAAAAAAGTTGGTTTGTTTGTTTTTGTCTTGTGGATGTCAGGAGTTCTTATTAATATTTCTTTATGTGATTTCTACATAAATATATTTTAATTACTTTATCATTCCCTGTAAATAATATTCCACTTCTTTTGCATTTAGCAGAGACGGTTCAGAGACCCATCACAGGAAATTCGTCAGAATGATAAAGAGTAAAATTTATTTTATTATTATAATGGATTTGTTTACATAATATATTTTTTTTTTGTAATTTTACTAGTTTTTTCGCATAATATAGAATAAATTGTTTTATTATTTAATTTCTGTCTGCATGTAAATTGAAATTGGGGTATCGACGCCAATCGGGTACCCTCCCGATGGCAGTATGGAACCGCCAACCAATCAAGTACCCAGGTAATGTCCAGCAACTATTTTATTTTCCGAAGATATAAATAAACTTCTTAAATTACTACAATTTTATTAGATTAATTTTTTTAGAATACATTCAATTGGTAAATAAATCACAACAGTTGTAAATTTCCAACTGGGTCAAAAAAGTCCGCGCCAGTATTCGAAACATGGATCTCTTGGCTGAAGGCACCAATGCTCTACCTACTGAGCCATCCTGGAAAAATATCGAGGACTAATTCACCAAACTAACTTTTAAAGATCACTTCATACGATATCTGAACCAACTCAAGAAAATAAATATAATTACGCGTGAAGTGTTCGTTGCAGTACCAAAAATAAACTTCGATGTATTCTGTTGAGCTGATTTAAATATCAAACCAGATGATGTGATCTTTAAAAGTTACTTCTGGGAATTAGTCCTCCAGATTCTTAAGGGATGGTTCGTTTGTAGAGCATTAGAGGCTTCAGCCAAGAGATCCCTGGTTCGAATCCTGGTCTGGACTTTTTTCACACATTTGGAAATTAACTACTCTTACTACAGTTTTGTTTAGATCTACGTACATACTCTAAATTCAAATATTTTATTTGATTTAGCGTTGAAATGGTACGTGACACTATTTCTCCCATTTACTGTTCGTGACACTATTTCTCGCATTTACTGTTATGACAGAATATCTGTAAAGTAATTATTACCTAAAAAATTCGTAATTTTAAGCATAAAATAAGTTTAGTAATTTTAAATTCTACACAGAATGCAGGGTATATCAAATCTATTTATTAAAAATAAACCTATGATAAATATGGACTTCCAATAGTTTATGGAGCTCAACAAGACTAAGCTTAAAAAAAGAATATGCATGATCGTTATCTTTACTCCTGACAGCGCGAGATTTATCACTTCAATATCCTCTAAACTTTTGTTATTTTCGCCCTACCTAAACATTGTGAGGTCTTATCGATCAATAGATTATCGCGATAAGACGTTGCGAATAAGTATAAAAATATATAACTGTGCAAAAATATAGTATTGTTATGATTATATTATTCATATGTTGTTACATGTTGAAGAATTTGAAACTTTGCCATAGAACGTTTCTGAAATTCACATTCAAACTACTATCCTGGAAAAGGATAAAATCGTAATAGTGATTTGGCTGACATATTTTTACGCTGAAAAAAGCTAAATATACTATTATTTTATTTTAATAAAACAAAGAATTTGCACTCTATCTGATTCTAACCCTCTGATGAATAAAGCCAGAGCCTCAAAATTGGGGTACTCCAAAGTGTACCCCAAAACCCCTAGAAGATATATACATACATATGTATTTTAATTATTCCGATTTTTTTAAAACATCTTTTTACTGGATTTTAGCAATAGGTGTTTTCTGTCGTTCGCATCTTAGTTTTTAAATATTGCATAAATTCAGTCTTCACAGCTGAGAATAGAGCAGCACATGCACTTTAAGATAAATTTTATCTCATAACTGTAATTTAATTTTCGAATTTTTGATGATTAATTTGAAGAAAAAAGTGTAATTAAAAAAAACTAAATATATAATTTTAATAAATTTTAATAAATGTTAACTGTAAGCAATTATTTTGTTTATCCGCTTTGTTTATTATCAAAACGCTGAAAAAATAATAATTGTATGATTTTTTATTTATTTATTTATTTTATTTATTTATTTATTTTTTTTTTATTTTTTTTTTTTTTTTTTTGGGGGGGGGGGGGGGGTAAAAAAATCAAGCAAGTCGTTCGAAGTTAGAAGTCTGATACTTAGATGAAGATGAGTTTCCCTAGCCTATTAGAATATAAAATTCTTCAAATTCATGTATGGAAAAATAGGTGTTTTGATTCAAAAATGGCTCGCCTTCAGAGGTGAATTTTTGCCATTTAGCCACGTTAATAGTTTCAAAACGTGGTTTATATATGTAAATCAAAACAAGTTTCCTGCATGATATGGGATTTTAATCTTAGAAATGTAATATAAATGAAAATAAATGTGAAAATTGAATATTTTATACACGATCACTTTAACAAATTGAATTGTCCATAAACTTTTACATATGCCATTTTTATCGATGAAAGCGTTACGTCTTTTTCTGTTTAAAGGTGCTCAGTTTTTTTCCCTTCTAGCCGTATAAAGAACATGTTTATTGCTGTTAAGGTATAAAACTCTTAATTATGTGCCTGAAAAAAATCTTTAAGTGTATCAAGCAAAATCTGTAAAATTATATGAATTAAAATTATTAACTGTGGCGCAGTACACGAGTTATTGTCTTGTCAGTTTGAAGGTAATTATAAATATTTGTCTTAAATGTAAAATAATACATTTGAGAACTCAATATTTTTAAGTGAACTGCTATATTTTCTTTTTTAATAGTAGAAAATAATCTTGCAATTTTAGTACGACAAAAAAGTTTAATATAATTATGGACATCTAAAAAATATTGTAATAACACAGAAAAAAAATTAAGGTTTAAAGCAGAAGCGTTTGAAAGTACAGTTTCTGAAATGTTTGAATTTTCTCCTTTTAGTAAAAGTATATTCAATCACGCAAAAAATACTTTTTTAATTTCTAAGAATGATCAAATAAAACAAATTTACCTTTTTATTCTTTACATGGATAAGGATCATTCATTTGATAAAATTGGGGCATTGAAATATTTTTCGGTTTTATAGAAAAAAATGACTTAATAAGCACTTATAATACATATTTTAATCAGTAATACATACACTGCCAATTGCTGAACATCGACAATTCCAAATCGAATCAATTGAATTAACCTTTAATAAATGACTTTTTATATCGTTGTTGCATTTTCGTAAGCTGCCATAATAGTAAAGTAAGGAGTTTATTTTTTTAAATCTATAAAAAAAGTAATTATTCGAGAATTCACTTTTAATTCGAAGTTTGTATAAAGTACATTCCTATGAATTTTAAGAAGCTAACTGCTACAAGCCTTTTAAAACTTAGTTTTATAAGTGTTTGTCTTGTATTTATTTTCATTGTACAGTGCAAAGATATCTGGATTTCAGGAACTCTAAAACAAAAATCCTCATTTTAGGGAATAGTAAAATACAGTATTTCAAGGTCCAAATTATTACATCTGCTTGAATATCAGCATTTTAAAAATCCTTTGCATATTAATAAATTTACAAATTTAACCCTTAAAGCTCTTGGCGTCTCTTACACAAATTTTATTTGATCGGCACTACTTTTTTACAAGTTTCCTTCAAGTGCATGATTAAATAAAATAAATTTTATTTTTCGTTATAATTGGTATCAAAAACAAAATTTCCAAAGAAAGATGGCGTCTTCGCAGCGGAGCCAACGGAGTGGTATAAGGGTTAAACTTCGGTGGCTCTCTGAAGCACGTCCCGTACCTCTCGTGTCTGCCCTTCCGCCATTCGTGAACCCGGCTTGCTAGCGGTAGTTTACTTCCACGCTGGTGCTTTTAGTCTAACTTACCTAAAGAAGTCTTGCACAAACTAAGAAATTTGAAATAGTACGAAGATAATTTTCTAAAGCTTGAAGATAAATCCTGAGAAATTAGTTAAATACTAAGATCATACCGAATTAGCCTGAAGTTCCATTTTGATCTAAGTCGATTCTTTTAGTGTAAATTACCTAAAGGAGTCTTACACACAATATATTCTACGAGCATTGTATGGTAATAAGTAGTGAATAAGTCGGACGGCCGCTGTGCATAATGATAAAAGTAAATTAAGAAATTTGTAATTTATGTAATAGTCAGTACGAAAATAATTCCATAATGCTAGTTGATAAAATCTAAGAAATTAGTCAAATACTAAGATCATGCCTACTTAGCCTAACGTTTCATTTAAATTTGAGTTGATACTTTTAGTCTAAATTGACTAATGGAGTCTTGCACACATTAAGTTCTACGGAAATCGTCAAAATACGTAGTATGTGCTTAATGCATTCAAATAGTGTGAGTACATAATCGTAAATATGTAAGGATATGAATTTATAAAAGCGAATAATATAAAATATCATAAATTAAGGAGAAACTAAGATTACATTCATTCAGTGTTACGATATTTAAATGAAACGATTAGATTCTAAAAAATATTTTCCTTCGAAACAGGGTTTAGGTTCTGCAAAAAGTCTCCGTCATCTTCCATAGAGATTGCCATTATAGATACTACATTATTAATACATTAAAATTTGTATGTATTTAAATTGAAATACTAACAATATTTGTCAAATCTTCCTTCAACTTTGTCCTTTTTTTTAAATTCCACTTCATAAAGTTTTATGTTCAAAAATGCATTGTGCTTTGAATTATTTCACATGTATTCTCACATGTACTCAATTAGTGGATTCAAAATATTCAAATATGCATTAATAAAAAGAAATCTTGATTTTATTGTCTTTTAAGTAATAATTACAAGCCGTCAATAACAAGGACGTCTTAAGGTATATCCTATACGGCCTTAAAATCTTAAGGCCGTATAGGATATCTCTAAAACTATCCATTGGATCGGCAGTTTTATATGTGATCTTTAAAAATTAATATACTTAAATAACTGATTTTTTTAAATCAGACTATTGTAGCCACTTCAGACTATAGTAGCCACTTAATAGTATGTCTGTACATTCTTCTTATTCTTTCATATATGTTTCAGCAATTAGTATTAAAATGAAATGCTTTTAAAAACTTTGTGCCTCTTTGGTGATTCTTTTATTTTAAACAAGGGTTTCATTCTTTTAATATAAAATACTTGCTACTTTTCCAAATCAAACAAGTTGAAAATTGCTCGTCAAACGTGGCAAATGAGGTGCGTTCGTACTATAACTAGTTTTATAATTATTTTTTGCACCACATATTGTAATGAATGTGTATTTATTTGCAATTCATAAGTGCATAGTCTGTAATATCATTAAAATGCACTTGCAATAATTTTTTCCCATTCCCCTTAATGTAACGGAAAACTTTTGACTGTCCCTGTAATTAAGCTATACATCCGATTTTCATGAAATTTGAAATGGCTAGACAAAATTTTGCAGCAATTATATATTTAAAATTTCAGCCCATTCGGAAACCTGTAACATCATTAAAATGCACTTGCAATAATTTTTCCCATTGGCTTTAATGTAAAGAAAAACTTTTGACTGTCCCTGTAATTAAACTATACATCCGATTTCCATAAAATTTGAAATGGCTCGACAAAATGTCGCAATAATTATATGTTTAAAATTTGAGACCATTCGGAAAGCTTTAACATCATTAAAATGCACGTGCAATAATTTTTCCCATTGGCCGTAACGTAAAGAAAAACTTTTGACTGTCCCTGTAATTTAACTATACATCCGATTTTCATAAAATTTGAAATGGCTCGACAAAATTTTACAACAATCATATATTTAAAATTTCAGACCATTCGGTCGGGTAGTTTTTGCTCTATTATATGCGGACGGACGGACGGACGGACAGACAGACGGACTGAACGACGACTATAGGTGCTACGTATTTATAAAATTACGAACGCACCTAAAAAGTTATAATAAAAAAAAAACACTGGAAAATATCACTAATATTTTTTAATTCATGTTCTAAAACGACCTTTTATAAATGTTCTCAAAATGTCTCCTTTTACTGCATTAATTATGTTCTAATTTTAGGTAATATTATTTTTTTCCAAATTCAATATATTCTTTCAATTACAGTAAATATCATTACTTGATTGCTATATTTAAATTTTAAACATAAAAGGAATCCCCCCCCCCCCACAAAAAAATGTAACATCCCGAAACATTTAATGTTTTATTAAATAATATTTACTACTCAAAATTGTAAATATATTTACAATATTCATATTTAAAATATCATTCAGCATAAATAACTTAGTTAAAGAAGTTAAACCTCGCGCATCTTTCTAGAAAATTTGATTTTTCATATGATATATGCTTTAAGAATAAAACACCGAATAAATAAAAGAATATAAAAAGTGTCTTTGAAACACATCATTTAATTATCTAGCTGTTTAACATTATCATTAGCATGTCAGAATAAATATTTCTTAAAAATAAATTTAGTTTTTTATTAGGGTGCATTTGCTAAAGGCATAATTTCATCCGAAGGCACTAATATATTCACTGGTGACATATTAAAGTCCACATCAATTAAATGCTAGAAATCTTCCAACATAACCGTAATAGGCTTCTAAGAGTATCTAATATGATGTGTGAGCATTAGTAATTAGTTTTGAGAATTAAGCTAAATGCTAATTAGCACAAGAATTTTATCATAAATGCCAACAACTCTTAATTAGTCCATAGTCTGATCCAAAACAAGCATGTAAATCTTAGATTTCCTTTTGAAGTTTTTGATTAAATAAAATTTCCGATTGAAAATACTTTCGTCTTGGATCACACTCCAGAATAATTAAGGAATGTTGGCATCTATGGTATTATAATGTATTTTATTTAAGTATTTCTGCATTTATTTTTTATTTCACAGTAGAAAACACCTTTTGGGATATATAATTTGGACATTATTTTTACCTTTTGTGATCAGTGATAATTTATAGATACGTATTTGAATTGAGACATATAATCGTATTTGAAAATAAAATTAAATATATTAAAATAAACTTATTTAAATATGACAGAATTAAAGATAATCATTTTTAAAAAATTCAGGATATTGTGCATACGCGTTACGAGTGGAGCTAATTTGAGAAACAATGCAGGCTTAGCAAGAAATAATTTTTCTACATTACTATGCTCTGGATTGAATACTACTGTTCTAGTTCAGGGCAGATTAAAGCTGCACAAATAAATCTATAGTTCTGTAGATTGAAATCGATTCTATCAGCACACTGAAATAACGAAATCAACCAAAAAAATTTTGCTTTTTTTTTTACTTCAGTAAAGTGGTACGTTCTAATTACAACACACCTTCTGCATTTTGATAAACTGCTATGATTGCAAAATATAATGTATGATTGTTTTACATGTCTGACCGACAGATAAAATTATTACAACCAATTATTAAGAATTTTCGGTGAATATTACTGTGAAGTTCATATGAGCGCCAGATCTTCATGTTCCTGTTTTACCCTATTTATTTTCTTGAAACATAGTAATATTCGATTTCAATTTATTGATTATATTTTTATTTGTGTTGCATTTGTCAATATGTAATTACACAGGCCCGCGAAATTGAAGTTTTTGAAAAATAAAACATAAAGTTTCGTGAATATTTATGCTATTTTGGTGTGCTGATTTCGAAGATGGCCTCCATTTATTCCCATCACGTCAGGGTTTTTTGTAAAATCGATATTGATATTTTTGTTAAAATTCTATTTGAAAAAGACACTTCTCGAACAATTTTGCATGTACTATCTGACAATAGTGGTTTTTATCCATTTTAATCTATAGAAAATAACCGATTCTTGGTGAGGCAAAAGTATTTTTCACAAATCGACTATATATTTATAGGTTTAAATGGATGAAAACTACTGTCGCCAGAACGCACGAGCCGTCTCTGGTCGAGAGAAAAACAAAAAGTTCCCTTGAGTTTAAACTTTTCACATTGAATTATGTGTAGTTTCTAGAAAAATAAATCAAGAACATACTATTTTAATTTGTTTTTATTAAGGTAACGTACATAAAATAGACGATGGACCAAGAGGAGCAAATAATATGTATGTGTACATGAAAGTTTCAAACAAATTTCAAACTGAGCAAAAAGCAAAACAAAACAAAAAAATAAAGCTTCTATTTAATTGCGTACTCTTTTTTCTTTTAAAATTCATTTTTGACGTTCTTCTTTTATGTTCAATCCCAGACCTATCTCGCGTTAACATCCAAAAGCAGTCGGCGAAAATGTTCTTGTCCAATCTTCCTTGATATTTGTGCTCCATATCTTTTATGTCTTGGTGGAATCTTTCACCATGTTCTTCGCTAACTGGCCCTAAATTTTCGGGGAAAAGTTCGCGTGTGAGTGAAGGAAAAGTATTTTGAAACTCATGGAGCAACCCAGAGCTTTAAAGTTTTCGAAGTGTGAAGATATCTTTGAAGACAGCCCAAGCTTCTTTTTTTCTTTGTTGTCATGCTATTCTGAAATTCTTTATCCTTCATATGCTTGCTTATATTTGCATTAACTTAGTTTCACTCTTTCAACTTGACTTCGGATAAACCTGGAAACTTATTGCACAGGTATTTGAAACGATTGCAATTTTTTTGAACAATATAATTTTGCTCAACTGAGTTGTTCCAAATCACAGAATTGGTGCCTGCTTTATTATTGTGTTTTGGCCATTCTTTTTTGACCTAATGTTGAAACTTATCGCGACTAACACACTCACAAATGAAACATGGGTACTTTGTGTATCCGCCTTGTTGACCAAGAAGCATGAAGATAACCTTCAAATCACCGTAAACGGTCCAACCAGGTTCAGCATATGTTATTTTGTTGAGGACGAGAGCTAGGTTTTCATAGCGTTCTTTTAGATGCACCGAGTGTCCGACTGGTACAGATTCGTACTGGCTTCCGTGATGGAGAAGGACAGCTTTAAGTGTCCTTTTCGATGAATCTATCAAGATCTTCCATCCTTATTTATCGTAGGCGATATTAAAATTGCTCATTAATCCACGGACATGAGAACAATAGATCAAGTTCTGCTCTTCCACAAAGTAACAACTAACAATTTGCTTTTCTTGATTCCTGTACCATTAAAAAGACGTTCATTTGACCAATATTTTTTTTTTCTTTCACTCTTGAGCCCACAATTCAGCTGCCTCTTTCGAAAGGTTTATATCTGTTGTGAGATCATTAAGTTCAACTTGAGAGAAGAACTGAGGTGAATCGCCTCTGGAGCGCTTATAATTCGGTATCGGAGCCTTGACCTTCTGGATGGTCCGAGTCTGAAGACTTTGAAACGAAGACTGGCATTTAAATGGGAGACAAAGGCACTGGCACATCAGGTCCTTGAGTAACGGGAAGGGGAATCGCATGGCCGATGGAATTTTCAGAAAAATAAAATTAGAATTTTTCAAGAAAATGTGACGTGACAGAATTTTTTCATTATTATTTTTTAAATTAGCACCAAAGATACATAAAGTTCAGTTATCAATTCCCTTGTATTTTTTTTTTCATCGCAGGCCTGTGTTATTATTAAAATAAGAATGATGTAGGCTTTTGTTTTAATAACTGGCTGTGCTTCGGTAATAGATAATTGTGTTAATCTAAGTTAATGTATGATTCGATTGATTGAAACCTTTTATACTGATTAGATACCTCGAAGCAAAGCGATGGAATTGGCAAATGTATTACTATTAGGCTGTCTTTAAGCGTATCCACATAAAATGTATGGAAACGGAGCGAAATATTCAATTGGACTAGGTTATAAACTTGAAAATCATGTGTGATTATTTCGTAAGTAAGCGAAATATTTTCTATTTAAGATGAGGTGATGATTTTATTCTACTCACTTCATATTATTTTAGATCCCGTTAATGTGAAAATATGCGTAAAGAAGTCTACATATAAATATAATAATTAAACCAGTAGTAAAATTTAAAAACGTAAAATCCCGAATAAAATTTTATGTAGTATATAAAATTAACACGTAGTTTATATACGTGTATTAAATTAGAAAATCTGAAGATTACACTGACTTAATAATTCTGTTATAATTGCGAAAAAATGCACAGAAAAGAATGTTTTACTGTTTAAGGAAAAGTTACATATTCATATATATTTTGCTCTTTCATGACATTTTATAGCATCGTAATTTATTATTTTATATTATTTTATTTTATTTTTTCAATAATAATTTCCGATTTAAAATTTGAGATTATTTTGCTGTAGTTGAATAAATGAGTATTTAACTTTTCAAGTTAGACACCTGGGGAAGCCATTTTTATTTGAAAAATTATTCACATGGTATTGATTGATACATGATTTTATTTCTGTATTTCATTCTGCAATACACAGATTTCAAAATTCGTTTGTGATTTGTCTTGTGCAATTTAAATTTCGTTGCTTTTTGATTAAAATAAAATCATAAAATTTTAATGGTATTTATTGGCATTTGTTGTATATACATTTTGGAGCATTTTCATGTGAGAAAAGATGTAGTGTGAGGCAGGAAGAAACGTAAATATCAAACATATTAAAATTTTAATTTAAGAGGAGATAATTTTACAAATATACAAAAATTCAAAAAAGAAAAAAATGGATTATAGCCTAAAATATTTAATTTCTAACCACATAAAAAATTTCTTCTAGAAATGTTTCCTTTGGAGCCCGTTGCTTGCCAAAATATCAATATACGTTCCAAAACCTTTTCTATCACATCTCAAAAAACTGTTTTTCGAACTGGCAGACATTTTACAGTGATGGAACAGTGGCGAAGCAGTTGTGCGTTTGTCACCGCTAAATTTTAACAGTATTCTTCGCCTTGAAAAGTCTCAGAAATTCTATCCGTAAGTAAGACGAAGGATGCTAATAAAATTTAACGGGGTCAACTAATTCTCTGCTGCCACACAGTTCCATCACGGCATTTTAGTAACGTTATTTATTAAAATATGGACTTCCTCTCAGGTATGAAGCTACATGTGACATTTAATTATCTACCTAAAGATCTAGAAAAAGCAAGGGGTCGTCGGGTAGCTTCATCGCCCCGAGCCCTCCCTTCCCGCTTTTCGGTGTCTTTAATTTGTGTAATTTCTCTTTTAAATTTGTCCGGTTTCAATTTTTGATTTTTTTTTTTTTTTTTTCAATCTGGCTTTCGCTAGAGAGTCTTTCATTCGGGACGTGGCTGGGCTCCTGGGAATCTTGCTTCCGCAAAAGAGTCGGAGTAGAGTAGAAGAGTAAAGGGTTGCGGACGAAGATGGGCCGCTCGCCGCGAATATTAGCTTATTATACATAGCATGTAATAAGACTTATAATTACATAGTTTCTGATTAATTATATATATATATGTATGTATATATATATATATATATATATATATATATATATATATATATATATATATATATATATATATATATATATTAAAAAAGCAAGAAATTTTTGCGGATTTTTACAACAATTTCACATTAAATTTTTACTAAAATTAAAAATATGACATTTCGAAAAATGGAAAATTATTATTGAAGAAAAGACTGATTTCTATATTCATTTTAAATTTGTAAACTCTTGTTTGTTTTTATGAGAACAACAGTCATGAAATTGCAGGATACAACACTTAGGTGATTCACGAGGTGGAGACTGCGAAACATCCTTTTGTTCACTGAGTCATGATGATCAGATTAATCATTATTTTGTGGAACATGTTGTCTGAAGATTGGTCAATCGAATTTTGATTGCAATTTGAAAATAAATAATAATTTTCTCCAACCTCAAACATACGAACATGTAACAGGTATTACAATCTCAGCTTTAAAACAAGAAATTTAATACACATTTCTATTTTACTACAACCCATTTTCGCTAACGGATGAACAAAGATAATAAAGAGAGGGACAAGGACAAAGACATCTCAAACAAATTTTCCAAATAAAATTATGCTTTATCGGAGGAACGTCTTAGTTAACGAAACTACATCTGCAAAACCCCAGCAACAGGCAGTACCGAGAGGAAATCTACAAGGAGGTTATCCCAATTTTAATAAATAAAACATTGTAAGCACATGAAGCAGCATTTTCTTTTGTATCAGAATGTTTTTAGTTATTTGTAGTAAATTACTTTATGTATTGCATACTGTACGCTATATAGCCACAGGACACTTTAAATTTCAGACTTTTATCGAACATTTAAAAATATACTTGTCGAATTCTCCTGGAACTTCAGGATTACAAAGACTATGTTTGGCATTTATGAACGTCGATTTCATAAGAATTACAATCAGGAGGCCAACAAAATATCAAAGAAAAAACAATATTTGGGATTACGCTGTAAAATAAAATGCACGAAATGTTTTATCGCTGCAGTATACATATATGTGGATACTGTACAACATGTTTACACACATGTTAATAACATGTGTACAACATGTTAAAACAGATTAAAACCTAGATGGAAAAACATTTTATTGTTTTTTGTTTGTCGATGAAAAGTATGTTTTCATTGACGTTTAATGATTTTCAGATAAAAATTCGATGAAAATTTGGTTCATATTTCATATACACTGGGGTGTGTTTTAAAAAGAATTTGCATGGAAAAAGTAATTTTGCTATCTAAATTGCTGTATTAATATCATAAATTAACAAAGATTTCATGTATTATGAACGACCGCATGCAAAGATTCTTTTAAACTGATACTTTTTAAGAGCAACTAACATGTTATTTTTATTAGTAATTACATTTAAGGCTATCTTTATGCTCACTGCTCAGTTATTTAAAAGCTTAATAGTTATTACAATACATTTTTCTATTTTTTTAAGTAGAATTATTACCCAATTTTATAAGAAACATCATATTTCATATTAAAATTGTACTGTAATAAACATTCCATGTTTATTGCAGTTTTCCTTTCCAAGTTAGTATCCTTGTATTTAGTTTTCTCCGAGTTTTAGAAAATGTATACTTTCTATATTTGTTTTATCAACGGCACTTTAAATTCACCAAAAATGTCTAAAGCCAATACAATGGAACACTATGGAAAACACTTTTTTTTTGTTTATTGTTTGTCGATAAAAGAATGACTTTTAATATTTTATACATTAAAAGTCGATAAAAATAATTTTATATTTCATTTATAGTGGAATGTGTTAAAAAACAAAAACTGCATAAAATGAAAGCATGAAAAGGATCGTTATTCCATAATTAAATTAACGTATTAATGCCCTAAATTAAGAAAGATTTAATGTATTATGTACGACGTCTATATAACTTTTTACTTTCCAATCTTCAATAGAAGAAAGTATTGTAATCAATTTTTTTTGGCTTCCGGTTTTCGAAGGATTTACACGTTTTAGGAGTCAGTGATCTCAAAAAACATGTTATTATAATATGTCTGTATGCTCGTGTGTCCATGTGTCCGTATGTCCATGTGTCTGTCGCCAATGTACCATCAAAAAGTGTATGATGTTATGCATAGAACTGATCCAAATTTTTTGTATATGTTTTTGACCATGGCAAGAAGGTCCTCCCTGAATTTGGAAAAATTGTGCCTGAAGGGGGTGCTGCAATATCAATTTTTGTGTCATTTCCTTCTTGTACCATCTAAATGTGTAAGGAGCTATGCAAAGAATTGGTCCAAATTTCATATTTATATTTTTGGCCATGGCAAGAAAGTCCCCCCTGATTTTAGAAATATTCCGCAGAAAGGGGGCACTATAATAGCGATGTTTGTGTACTTTTCTTGATTTTTCGTAGTTCTATTGTACACGTGCGGCTTGTGAAGCGACCAGAATATCCCAATGTGATAAACCGATTATTCGTGAACCGCTGATATACAACAGAATAACGGAAAACTATTGATTTAATAAATATCATGATCGAGATTAACTCGTTTTTATTCCGATTAATGGACTGAAGCAGAAATTTAAAATGAAAGTCAAAGTTGATATAGTATTGAACTAATAAAAGTGAAATACTGACATTTGTAACAACATTTTGAAACATTAAAATATATGAGATAGAAGGAAATTTTGGGATTAGCACATCCAATTTGTTTTCTTTACTGATACTTTTCAAGTGCAATTAACGAGTTAAATTTATTACTAATTACATTTGAAACTATCGTTAAGCTCACTGGCCAATTATTTAAAGGCTTAATTGTTATTACCATATATTTTTTAAAATTTTTTAAGAGTCATTACTTCATTTTTTTTAAACATTATATTTTATATTACTATTAAACTTTAATAAACAATACATGTTTGTTGCATTTTTCCTTCCCAAGTTAGTTTCTTTGTAATTAGTTTTTTTATGTTTTCCTTACATTCCAGGTTTTTTACTATTCTTTTATTTCAATAGTAATTTAAAATAATACCTCATTTAAAATATGTTTTTGATACCTAAGTAGTAAAATGCATTTTTCCGTGTGTTTGTACATTCAGAAAAATATAGAAAGATACAGTCTTATGCATTACATATTATACACAGTTATACATTTGAATTGTACTTACAATTGAATAATTAATTTGAATAAAAAATACGAAAAATCACAGGTTTTTCTTAATTACTTAGGAAAACATTAAAATTTTATTATATGTATAAGTTCATGTAATTTACAATTTCATGTTCTACGTGTATTGAATATGTCTTTTATAAAATTAAACTTTCCAAAAACATGGATAATTTCATTACGCATATTAATTATATTTATTAATATTTCAATTGTATTATTTATTATTTATTTTATTGACATAATTAGTTTATTAACTTAGATTTAATTAAAATAATTATTGTTCGATCATGTTCTTCAGAATATTTAGAAAATATTAAATCAAACTGAGATAGAGAATGAGTAAAAAAGAATAGGATAAAAAAGCATTTTAATATTCTCTATTGAGATTACATTACCAATTAGTATTAAAGCTTATTTGAAATTCAAATAGTAGTAATAAATATTCAAAATACAGAATTTTCGAAATTTATGCAATGACGGTACGTAAGGAAGAGAAGGCAGGAACAGGGATAATTTTTATAAAAGCATTTCTTAATCAAAAAATATTTCTCACATTCGGATACAATTATGCTATATATTGTTTATCGTTATCTAAAGCTAAAAAAATATATCTTAAATTTTCGATTAAAAGCCTTTTGATAAAATTACGAAACTTATATCCGATTTATCTGTCAAGTGCGTTATGAGTAGAAAATACATCTAAATATAGGAAAATATGACGAGTTTACGCTTTAAAAAGTATAGCAGATCTAAGCAACATGAAAGCAGTATCTTGCTTTATTTATTACAAACAAAATTATTATGATCAACAAAATTTGTAGCTGAATGGTGGAAAATGTTTAGCTAAAAAACCATTTTCTTACTATATTAGGTTGACATTTTTTTTAATGTTGGCATTTTTTACTAAATAAATATCACAATTTGTTTTCGAAATAGAAATCAAATATATGTAGCTGTTTTTGAAACACGTAAGTAGGGGAAATGATCCCATACGTTATTCCATACAGTATATTTTCTATATGGATTTTTACGTTAACGGTACTTACAGTACTTTCAGTTTTCTTTAGATAATGATCAGTAAACACAAGATCTATGGTAACATGTTAAATTGGTTTACAAAATAAGCGATTGTGAAAAACACTTTTAAAATAGAATTTAATAGTCATTTTTTAACTGCAAAAATGAAACATTCACAATGCAAATGCTTAAAAACATGCATCTTGTAATTTGTGATATGTAAATTACTCTATAGACTACCTATTTTGAGTAAAATTGACGGTAAATAAAAGCATTTATTTCATGAACAATTATTACTGTCTTACTTCTCTTCCCGTTATTTGTCATATTTTTATATTCTGTTTGTGGATTTCGCCTACTAAACCTTTTATTTATTTATTTTCAGTTTATGAATTTCAGATTATGAGATAAATTATATCATAGACTGTTATAATTATCGGTTTATTTCTTTATGATCTATTTGTGCATGTATGTGAAATATTTAAAATAATATTTCTCATTTTGTAAATTAAGAATATTTTTTTTTATACTTAGCCTATTAGACATCACAAGGGTAGATTGAATATTCTTACAGCATCTCTTTCTATAAAATTGAAGTGATTTAAATCTCTATCAATTTTAATTGTAAAAAAATATGTACATGCACATTGGTTGATTAAAAAAACTGGGCATGGATATTTCGAAAGAATCAGCAATATTTGTGCCACACATAGCCCCTCGCACAACAACCGTTGAGATATTTATGACTGAAAAGAAAATTAAACAAAACGTAATATAATTTCAACCAAAACAGCATTCGACAAGTTTTTAAAGCACTAATCATCGAATCTCTCATTTAAACACAGCATTGAATATTTTACATTATTTTTTATGATAAAAGTATTAGACATGGAAAACATGTTAATAAATATACCCTACCAAGAAATCTCATTATATCGAAAATGAAAATATTTTAAAGATAGATAATGCCATTCATAAACTAAAATCAAAAGGATTTAATCATATAAAGGAAGGAAATGGAATAGATAAATATGATGAAGGAAAATAAGTATAAAATTAAAAGCGACACTTGAGTGTTTGTTCACCAGTTTTCAAGAACAACACAGTATTACTGAAATTTCATTATTTCAGACTAGCATTATTAAAAAATAACAAAAAGCTAAAATTATTTGACATAAAGTTGCACCGTTACTTGACATAAAGTTGCATTGTTAAAAAAATACATGAAAATAATTTAGAAAAAATGTTATATTAGAAAATTTAATTAATAATAAAATAAATTGGATTGTACTCACATTCTTTAATAAAATTTTGGGATATGAGTCAAACCATTTACTCAGAATAAACGTATGGGATATTCATGATATTCGATTATTACATTTAGATTATTATTTTACAGAAAAAAGTTTATCTTGCTTTGATTTACTGTAGCAGTGGCTAATAATAGTAAGAGAAAATTTATTCTAAGCAAAAGCAATCCATTAAAATTTCCAAAAAAATGTAAGTTGTCTAATATTTAAAGACTATTACTTTTACATTTCTTGAATAAAATATTTTGATTTATTATAATTTTTTTATTGCGTTTATATTACACTTTTATAAAAGAATTTCCCAATATTTAAATATATATCCTTTTCATTCAATAAAAATCATTTAACGTCATTAGTAAGTTCCGATTAACCAAATTCGTTAGTGAGAATATTAGAAAAATGTTCTAACTAAGCATAAAAATCCATATTTGTTTTTAAAATTTAATTGTCGTATTCACGAATCAAAGGTTTCACTATCATTATTTGAAAAAGTAATGAAGTGTAAAAAAAACGTAAAACAAATAGCCTGTCGATAAATGTTATATTCTTTAAATAAATTTCCAAAATGAATTATCGATTTCGTTATGCTATGCCGATAATTACATGTGTATACTCTTCTCAGAAACGGAAAATGTTGTATTTATAGTCAAATATAACTGAATTTATATTTATAACTAACAAAAATTTAAAGTAAAGAGGATTTTTTACATAAATAATTATGTATTTATCCATACAGCTCTCAAAAAATATATTTTATATCGTAGTAAATTAAATTATGTTGATTAAAATTGTTATGTAGAGAAACCTGACACAGAATTTTGCATTTAATGATGCTTAGCACTTGTTTTTATCATTAAATATTGCTTGATATGTTGCCATTTATAAAAATACATTTTTGAACTATCACTTGAAATGTATTAATGATTTCCATACCTCAGTTTATTTATGTTTTAACGCACTAATCAGAAAGAAACACATGTAAGTTGAAACATATGTTTATTTTTTTTAGTTAATATGTACGTATATGCATGCCTTTTAGTATTGAATATTGCATGCTGTACCTTTATCAGCACATTGAAAAAATATTTCATTTCAGCAATCTGAATACAGAATTAACTTATTCAATTATACAGGCTAATTTAAACTATAAGCAATGTTAATAAAATAAATTTTGTTCAATTAATTTCAATTAATTGTGTATTTTTTATTTGACAATAAATGTATTGTAATTAAATAAGTTAATTAAAGCTTTCGAAACATTTTTCGTTGAATATCTCCAAATTACGCTTAAACTATTGAGTTGTTACATTAATAGCTTCTGAAATGAAATATCGCGAAATCATGACGATAATTCGGTGTATCATCTATAGATAAACTATATTCAACCACTATTAAAGGAACACTTTTCGCCATTAATCAGACGAAATACAACAATCTTTTCCGATACAGAATGAAGTATCTAATGACCTTTGTGATTTCGTTTATATTTTATCATTTGAAAGTTTGATTCATAAATAAATTTCACGCTATATAATGTAGGTTAAGGTTTGAAATTCATAAATATGCATACTATTTTGAAAATAAAGTTTACAATTTTGACTGTAGTGCATTTAGTAATATGGATCACAATGCTTAAGTGGAAAATTTATTTCAGATTTAATGGAATACGAAATACTATTATTAGGTATTTTCTCATAAAAATACGTTTAGAATTCAGAAACAACTGTTAGAATCCTATCCGTTTAAATAAATTTCCTTACAGGAGATCTTAAATTTTAGAACAAAAGACTTAAAACTATAAAAACATATAAATTAATATATTTTATATAATTCATGAGCACGTGCAATTCATTTAAGTGCATACTACTCTTGAATCAAAATGAAAGCGATTTATCTAGAAGCATATACACTATATAGGGCCAAAGTTGATCGATCACTTGAGATTTTAGACGTTTTGTTAAATATCTAGAAAAATACATGAGGAATTAACATGAAACTTCAGGTGTGTAAACAGTATAGCTTAGTTCATATATTTCCGAGAAGATTTTTTTTTCCCGAAACCACATAGGGGACCGTCAACAAATTTAATAGAACAAATATCTTTTGGATAACCCTGTAAAAATTAAAGTAGCAAAATCGTTCAAACTCGAAATTATTAATAAGTGGCTTATTGTAATAAACTGTGTTCATTTTCATGAGGATAGCATCTATACTCAAAGATAAATTTAGGTTTTTATAAAAATAGGTTTTTATAAAGTTTTTTTGCTTATGATTTGCAGTTCTTAATAAAAAAAAAAAATTCTTTTCAGACAATATGACAGACAACATTGTACACAATACTCTGCAATCAAAATTTAAAAAAAATAAAAATTGGACGAAAAATGAGCAGGTTTAATAAACATTTATCACTGCGCATGCGCGAATGTAATCGAAATATAATGTATTAGCTAAGTATATAGAGAAACTTTTCTGAAAGTATCAAAATCTTAGCTTGAAATTTCTGAAAATTATCGTCGTTAGAATAAGCTCGAAATCCATTGTTCCCAAAAGGAAGCAAAAGATGAGGGGTTGTACTAAATATCTGTTGATTAGTGCCAAGATAGCGTACACAATATTGCACGTACGTTGGATACAACCCTTCATCTTTTTGCTTCCTTTTGGGTATAACGTTCACATTGAAACTGATTTAAAATGAGATTCATTTATTGCTATCCTTAAAAGATTTTTTGCACGTACAGGTAAAAGTTCTGTAATGCAAAAGAATGGGCAATCAGAAGCATTTAAACATTAGACAATAACACATATCCGATACACATTCGGATTTTATAAATATTTGAAAAATTTGCATTATCTGTTCAGAATGACATCGATTTCGGTTGCGAAAATATAGCGAGTGTTTCTGAATTTATGTTGGATTATAAAATTGAAATACCTGTTTGTTTTATCACAGTATTCCGTCATTTTATAGAGTGTGGTAAATTGAGATGAAAAAATTGCATCAGAAAAAATACCGTATAAATATAGATTATGTCAGGTAGGTAAAATAAAGAAAAAGTTTTGATTTTTTTTTTTTTTTTTTTTTTAAGTTGTCATTATTTATGTCAGAGTCTAAAACACATATGTAAGTTTCGTGCAACTCGGTTAAAGATTGAAGATTAAAAAATTGTAGATTTTTGTAAGATTCATGCACACATACTTTGACATATATATAAATATATAACATGTATAGATAGATTTAATTGTATTAAGTATCGTTGCACATTTATATAATAAACTACTGCTGATTAACTGGTTTTGTTTGTTTTGTTTCCATCAAATAATGCCTTCTTTTATATGGAAATTGAATTTTAATATTGAAATAATGAATGGAATAAAGGATTATAATTCATTAACAGCATAATGAAGACACTAACATCAAGTAATTCGCAATATTCGAAATACAGAAAATCATTTCGGTGAATGATTGCCGATACGACATACTTTAGAAAACACTAATTGAAAAATTATGTGTAATAAAATGTAGCTAAAGTTATTTATACAGAGGATTCCAAGTTCGATATGGAATATATTTATACAGTTACTATATACTTATACATTTAAAAGTAGACTTTATTTCAAATCGTTCGATACCAGTAACTGTCTTCTACGATAATTTGTTGAGGAGTTAGTAGGGGGTGTTTACTTTTTTTTCCACGACTGTACATTACTGCAATTTGATAAATAACATATTTTGTCATTAGAGGTTTAGAAATGAAAACCGCACATAAATCATCTTAAAAAGTAAAATATTATTATTAATGTTTGTAAAGTAGAATTATGAACGACTTATTGACGAGTGAATAAGATATTTTGCTGTTGTTTATTAACAAAATATATTTATTTTAAGTACGCATACTAATATTGGATTAATATAAATATAAAATAATTTATTTTTAGTGAGAAATTTAAAAGTTATAACAGAACCTGTATGTAATAGTATTCTGTCTTAAAAAGAAAACTTTTCTCCTTCAAGAGCAAAGAATTCATAACAAATTAAATTAATGTTGAACCTGTTAAGACTGAATAATGTCTTGGACGCATGTTTTGTTGTATTTAAAATTATTTTTTGAACGTTAACATTGATTACTTTAACCTAATCAATACATTTATTATATTATTTATAAAGCAAAAAGTTAAACATAATATTCTTTAAATTAAATAATGATTTATTTCAAATTATTATTAACATATTTTAGAAAGTAAAAAATGAAAACGTTTAAATATTAAGTTTATCTTGAGAAAGTATATTTGAGAAAGACTATTTAAAATATACGTTTATATAAGTTGAATAATTAAACAGGATATTTGAGAAAAAATAATTTTAATAAAACTTTAAAATTAAAAAAATCCTGGAACTCATTTATTATGATAAGAATAATTCAAATTAAATAATTTTCCTGTCGAACATGTTTACAATTAGAAAATCTGACTCGCTGAGTGAGATGATTTACTTTGATTTAGTATAACAGAAATATACCAATTATTTATACAATAGTTATGATGTCAAAATTCGTGACTTGGATAATTAGGAATTATGTCACAGTTTTGTGGATGAAGAATTAGTGTGTTACGTTATTCTGAATCAGGTCTATTAAATGATATATATATATATATATCATGGAAGACGGTAGTATTTCGAGTGACGCAGCCTTAAGCCTAAAATCGTATCGTATCGTATCGTTAAAATCGTATCGTATCGTATCATAGAATTCGTAGATGGCGGAACTCATATATACAGCTAACTCGACATCAAAGAAAATGCGAAAAGCCGCCTTTTAATAACTCAGCAGATATACGTCTTATTGTTCTGAATTTTCTAGAACAGTCTTATATCTGCAGTCTAATCGTATACTGAAATTTTTACATTTCTACGTGCAGTATATTTTGAGATCTAAATAGTCATTTTTAAAGTGAAAACGTTGGTATAATATCCAGGAAGTTCCTAATATGAAAATCTCGAAAACGGTTCTAACGATTATTTTTAAATTGATACATTATATAAATGTGATTAAGGCGAGGTGAATAACACTTTTCTTTTTTCTGGGAAAACTCTCGTTCGTTAAATAATTCGATTTTTTTTCTCTCGAAAATGACACGGACGATTTTTTAAAAATCAAATAAATATGTTTCAGATGAACCAAATAACAATTTACTTGTTTCCAGCAAGACTCTTGTTCGTTTTATAATGCACATGAAAAATCGGACTATATTTCTTCGCCATTCTATGGAAATTTCACCGAAAATGCATGACACTGTATTCATACACATGCTTTCTTTTTAACCACTTTTGGGGAGAAAAATTTTGTCTTCCCACGGCTGAGTGGTTGAGGGCCATCGTCTACTGATCTTAACATAGACAGTTCGATACTCGCTGATGCGTGTGAAGTTTTTTTTTTTTTTTTTTTTTTTTTTAAGTCTGTTAGTTGACCATTATTCTCAGTTCCTTTGTAATTTTTTAATTGCTATTAAGTTAAATAAAATTACAATTATAATGACGCCAATTTAATGATGATTATTTCTTGGCAATTTTTCAACAATAAAAATATTACCATAAATTTCATAAATATATTTAATTTCAATCACTTTACAAAAAATATACATTAATAATTATTATTTGAATATAAATCACACGATCAGAAACGTAAAAAAATAATTCATTTCAGCTCTTCTTTTTATAATATCATTTTTTATTATTATGACGGTCAATCAATATATAATCACTGACATCCATAGTATTATTATTATTATTATTATTATTATTATTATTTTCCTTGCATAAAAACTATTGTGATGTAATAATTATTTTATAATAAATAATTTAGTTGAAATGTTTTATTTATAAATAACAATGAAGTTTTACATAATAAGCATATCAGAATTTTGGTGTCGCCATCTTTTGACGCAATTGCGTACTACATTTTGTCTCTTATTCGGAAAAAAAGGAAAAAACTAACGCTTTTCACCGCTTTGAAAGAATCTCTTGTGACTAGAGGTCTATTTCGCAAATATTAAGAAAATTACTGCATACAAAAATATTAAAATGGGTAGTATTATAGAGAAATGTTTGATAAAAATGTTGAAGTAGACAGTTTTTAAATCGAAGAATTATTTTAAGAGATATTTAATGTTAAATCTGGATAAAATTGTCTCATTAAAAAAGTCTCATAGGAAAAAAAAAGTTTCTTTTATATTTGGTAATTTTCAAATGTTTAACTAATCTTATTTAATCAAGCACGGAAACAGCAACTAACATCAGCTGATTCGGTCTTGAAATCCCTCAGTAAAAGGGAAACCCGTTTACAGTAAGATCGCCATTGATTTTTTAATTATACAGAGCAGCCTCGATTATCCGAGCTAATTGGGACTGTTAGTAAATCGGAATCGGAAATCTCGGTTAATAGAAACTGTGTGTAAAAACTCGCCGTGCTTGCGAATTTAACATCTCTTAAAAAAATATATAGAACGTTTTTTAAATAATAAAAATAAATATATGTAAAGTTCTGTTTCACAGCTTAACAAATTTAAAAAGAAAATCAACTACCAGTAGTAAATTTTAAAATGCAATTTGAAAAATTTACGAAAGTTCACACAGCCACTGGAAACAAAGCATTGTTCGCTATTGACTTCTCAGGGTCCAGTGTTTCTTTGGAGTTGAGTGCTTTTGGGGGCAGAAGGGCCTGTATAGCACGGACAGTGAGCTAAAGAGTGTGGTTATTTTTAAGGCTCATTCAAAAGGAAAAAAAATCAGACTTTGTTATCGGCTCGGTTAACAGAAACCTCGATTAATCGAAGCTCGGTTAATCCAGGTTCTACTATAATTCAATCTTCCGTAATCTTTTTAAAGCAGATCAAATTAATGGACTTTAGCACGAAGTCACATAGCTGATAACTGCCATGCTTGTTGGCCACCTTTTTTTCAAAAAGTTTGCTTCACCTTATTCAATTAATGAGATATCTCCGATAAAATAAGTCACATTTTCCCGTTCTAAAATACTGGTATCCAAAAATCGTAGCATGTAACCGACACTACAAGTACTCATGGAACTAGACTATTTTAAGTCTAATTTTTATTATAGACTATATAAAATTATTAAAAATATATATTATGATAGGAACTAGCGGGCTTCGTCCGCTATTTACGTTACGGATATAAAAATCATGTTTTTTTTTTTTAGGGAAAAAGAAATAAAAACCTATTTGACGATAGGTTTATAAAGACACATTTTGTATTTGTTATATTTCCGGGGATGAGGAGGGGGGGGGGCTATTTTGATTAAATATCGCAATTAGTCCACATGGCAGATATAATTATGATAGACACTAGTGGGCTTCGCCCCTCTATGGCGCCTTATGGGTCCAGCTTCCATAACTCAGAAACCACATTTCGGACATCAATGCAACAGATTCCAAACGTTATAATTAACTTAATAATCACCCTATATAGCATTAAAGTAAATTTATGAGTACTGCATACTATTTTTTTATCGTAATTTCTGAAGAGAAAAAATTATTTCGGTTCCATTCTTAGGTACTGGTCTGAAAAATTTTGAAAAAGGGGGGAAGGAGGGGACATGAGACTGCTGTTTGTGAAACAACACAACGGGGTCTGGCTTATTCAACTTGGTTTTTGGTGACTTCAATTGGAAGGTGGTTTGTTTAAAAGAATGCGTTCCCTGCCCCATGAAAATTGGAACTATTGGTGCACCATCTATGTAAGGATTTAATAATTATAAATTAACATTTTGGATTTATTAATTTAAGGATAAAGTGTTTTTAAAGGAATATCAAATGAAACCCTCTGTGCGATCTGCGATTATACTTACCCACTTGTTTTCATATACAAACTGCTATAAGGAATATTGTAATAAAATAGTAAAAATTAAATCTGCATTAAATTCCATAAGTATCTTTTTTTTAATCATTTTATCACTAACCTCAAAAAAGTAATGATATCAATGCAAAAACCCTTGACGGGTTAAAAGTTTCTGACGCAGCACTTTATCTTATGCTCTAAGAATTTTAAATATGGAACTTAAAAATACTGATATCAAATTTTGAGTGACGTTATGCTATTTCTTAAAAAATATATTTGTATTTATTTCATCATTTTATTTTTGTTTTATTTATAATCGCATGTGCAAAAGTTATGTTCAACATGAAAAGCTGCATAAAATTTTATTCGCTGTTGCTTTATCATTTACATCTCTCATAAATTCAAAATATGAGTTTTAAAAGATATGATATAAAATTTAAGTGACGCCTTGATGTGACTTTAAAAGGTTTGTTTTAAAATTCAATTTAAATTATTTTTGACTTGGTTAAAATATTTTTTTACATCTACACAATACTTTTAATTTTCCAATTCACTGTTAAATATATCACTTTCATTGAATCTATACTATGCATTGAAATGTATTTATTTCAATAAATTGATTTATCTTTTGTGTCACGCTATTCAAAATTGTGAGTAAGATTTATGTAAATGGTTTCTTTGCGTCATTGTGTCCAAACTACATGAAATGTATGAAAAAGGATAGTTTGACGCAAATAAACCATTTACATAAATCTTACTCACAATTTTGAATAGCGTGACACAAAAGATAAATCAATTTATTGAAATAAATACATTTCAATGCATAGTATAGATTCAATGAAAGTGATATATTTAACAGTGAATTGGAAAATTAAAAGTATTGTGTAGATGTAAAAAAATATTTTAACCAAGTCAAAAATAATTTAAATTGAATTTTAAAACAAACCTTTTAAAGTCACATCAAGGCGTCACTTAAATTTTATATCATATCTTTTAAAACTCATATTTTGAATTTATGAGAGATGTAAATGATAAAGCAACAGCGAATAAAATTTTATGCAGCTTTTCATGTTGAACATAACTTTTGCACATGCGATTATAAATAAAACAAAAATAAAATGATGAAATAAATACAAATATATTTTTTAAGAAATAGCATAACGTCACTCAAAATTTGATATCAGTATTTTTAAGTTCCATATTTAAAATTCTTAGAGCATAAGATAAAGTGCTGCGTCAGAAACTTTTAACCCGTCAAGGGTTTTTGCATTGATATATATATATACATATATTTTTTTTGTGCCAAACATTTTAATAAGATATCCCTGAGTCTGTAATAAGAAAATTTTAGTGGAAGAAAATAACAGTGGAAGAAAATTCTACATTTATAAAATAAACTTCATGCAAAAATTACATCTTATGGAACATAAATATTTGTTCAGATGCATATACAAGGTGCGTCTAAAAAAGTTCGGTGAATGGGTGGATATTTAATAAACAACACGAGTTAAAAATACCTCCCTGCGTATGCGCAGATAGAGACAAATGGAAGGATGTCACGTAGCAAGAAGCGCAAGAAACAAAGGTAGAATAGTCTGGTATGGCCAGTTGAACGGTGTATGTTTGAAAACTCCAGTCATATTGAAATGGTGCAACGGATAAACATCAAAATTTGCTACAAATTGGGAAAAACTGCCACAGAAACACATGCAATGTTCGTCCAGGTGTACGAAGTAGATCCAGTCAGCAAAAACTGCGTGTAAGACTGGTTTAAACGTTTTCTCTAGGGAAAAGAAACCGTTGATGACTAACCACGTTCAGGTTGTCCTTCAACAAGTGTGACGACAGACAACATCGAGCGGGTGGGACAGATAATGTTGAACAATCGATTTGTGTATGTCCGAAATATTTGCCAAATATCAGGTAAAGCTAGGAGAGGCTGCGCACATTATAAAAGCATAATAATAATAAAAAAAAATCTAAATATTAATTTTTTGCTTATGCATGAATAATTTTGAATTCATTTGTTTTTTATGTTTTTTCATTGTTATTTCCATGTTATGCTGTAATTTAATAGAACAGCAGTAATAAAACCAAGAAAACTATTTTGCGCAATCTCTCCGTACAGACTAGGATTTTGGATCAGAGTAGAGTTTGGAAAAACAAAACAAAATAGCAATGATTTATCCAAGACGCTTGGAACAAACAATGTGCGCATTCATGTAGACACTTCACTAATGCTGCTGTACAACTACCTGAAATCGTTGCACGTGAACTCTACTCCTTCCCGTCGAATCTTTTTGTGCGCGATCTCTCCTACCGCGTGATCTCTCCTGGCTTTACCTTCTTTATTTCTCACTTACACCAGAAAATGTCGACAGTCACCATGCGTTATTGTTGAAAGTTGAATATGTCGGAGATTTCCATTTTCTTCTCCGTATTTTAGAGCAGATAAAACTTTAAAAGTGTGACGTGACCTTTTTAGCTTGCTGAAAGGAGTGGCCAGGTAAGATGAGGAGTGGGAATCGTCACTCTGTAAAGAACTTTCCTTTGAGGGACTAACCCCAGAGAATGTAAATGATGTGATAGATTTAAAGGACAGTCCGGGATTGGTTTTCTTGGATATGTAGCTTTAGATTCCAGAGTGAGAAGAAGGAAAGCTCGATACTTGCCTTCTTAATAATGATAGCAGTTGTACTTGGATAGATGCTAAGCAGTAAGATTTTAATTTTACGTTTAGCCAATAAAAAACATGGAATTTATACCGTACTGGAATTTTATTCTATAAATCATACTTTATTATTAAAACACATTACGATGTATGTCAAAACAGGAGACAGCTTAAGTAACAACATATGAAAATAAACAATAAGTTGAATAAAAAGGAATTTGAAACAAGCTTTAAATTCTAAATGAGAAAAAAATAATACCACTAAAAAAGTTACTTAATTATGTGATTGAAATTATATTTATTGCAACAACTTAAACTTTTAAAACACTTTGAATTGCATAAGAGTCCCTTGCTTTTATAACTGCATTTTTTTGTGGAACACTTCCTTTTGCAATGACAGCGTGTATGTATAGCCTTGCCCTCCATTTCTCCAATTAGCTGTAACTACTTCTCTCAGAAACATTTTTTTTGAGAAAAAAACTCATCTATGGAAAATAATTTTAGGTTACAAATTAGTGGTTACGGATATAAAGCTCCTCGAGAGTAAAAGTTTTATTTTCTAGTTCATAAAAGTCGTAGCCCTCTATTCCAACAACAACTGTCAATACTTTTCGGCAGTTTGTACGACCACGGTCGACATCAGGGACATGCATCGTACGGTATCACCAATTTCAGCTGGAGGATTTTTTAGGTTGATAAGATTTTTGTTGCTTGCAGCAGAATATTCTCAATCGCGGCCGCTCTTTTTATAGAAATAAACTCGTGTTGTTATAGATCAACTTAACACATTTAATATAACTCAGAACTGACCACTGGTTTCACAACAATACCTTTCTTAGAAGCATTATGTTTCATTTGACATTGTTTGCAGAAATATAATACTATATTACAACTTCATTTGTAATTACAATCATAAGACAAACGTTTATTTAAACAAACAATATGGTATATGAACATTAAAATTTCACTATTTTACATAAAAGGCGACTAAAATAATAAAAGAAATGTTATAATTTAAAATAAAAATCTTAGTATTTTCAGGTTTTACCAAATGCTTCATCCGATAATATTATAACAATTAACTGCTGCTTAAAACAATTAATTAATTTATATCATGAAAATAAATTCTGGAAAGTTTGTGGACCGGCAGATAAATATTTCTTCCACACAAATTTAATCCGAAACATTGCTACTTCGAGTGTCCAGCTACACATTTAAAAAAGTGACATATGGTAGCAAAGTGATGTAATAAGATAAATTTAACCGCAGTTAATAATAATATACATTTTCTCTAATTAAGTTCAATCCAAGAAACTGCTACTTCTACTTTCAAATCCAATAATAATTATTGGCTCTCTCGTTCTCAAAACTAAGTGACGTATTCGTATAAATAAACACCAGTTAATTATAATATTCTCTAATGAAAGGTTTGGTAAAGCCTGGAAGTACTAAGAAGTTTTTAAATAAAATATATTTTTTTAAATTATAGCATCTCTTTTATTATTTTAGTCGGCTTTTAAGTAAAACATTGAACTTTTCAATGTTCATATTACATATTTCCTACGTAATATTTTTGTATTTAACAAACAAATCGTTAAGCATACGTATTCTTCCTCCGTGGTCTATTCTTGTGTAAGTTTCAAATAGTACACTAAATAATTCATCATTGGTAACATATACTTCATATTCGATTTCCTGGTTTTAATTGTACAATTAACTTCTCTTTATCATTAATTTTTAAAACGTCAAAACGTTTTAATCGGCTGTAATTCAAAAGTATGCTGGACTTAATTTTACGCAAAAGTACTTCAGAAAGCAATTTAGAGTACTTTTCTTCAGAAAAATAAAAACAACTGCCTTCTCGTTTTACTCCTAATTAATGCTTTTCAACAACAACAACAACAAAAATCGCGATTCACTGCAGTATCCATTGAATATAAATTAGTGTATCGAATAACAAAATAAAATTTAAAAAAACATTGCTTGCACAATCAAACCTTGCATAAAACTGACGAAGCTCACTGACTAGCAGCAGAACAAAGATTTTAGAGTGAAACTGTCGCCTCTCAGTTGACCTCGGCTTCTCTTTTCGATATCCAACAAAGTATATCTGTGCTTGTCGCATACATCGGTGATGGGCTGAATGTAGAAGAATATAATCAAACAAGTTGGATGTGCCAATCCCAAAACTTTCTTCTATATCATGTCAATATTTCATTATAATTAGTTTTATTAGTATTTTTAATAGAATTAAGCATAACTTCATACACTTTTCGATGGTATAATATCGAAAATTGCACAAAAATCCCTATTACAGCGCCCCCTACCGATGGATTTTTTTCTAAATTCATGGAAAACCTTCCTGCCACGGCCAAAAACATACACAAAAATTTTGGTTCAATTCTATGCATAACTTCATACACGTTTCGATGGTACAGTATTCAAAATGCACAAAAATCGCAATTACAGCGCCCGATACTGGTGGAATTTTTCCACATTCTGGGAGGACCTTCTTGCCATGACCACAAACATACACAGACAATTTGGTTCAATTCCATGAAAAACTTCATACACTTTTCAATGGTACAAAATCAAAATGCACAAAAATTGCAGCACCCCCTACCGTGGATTTTTTCCAAATTAATGTAGGACCTGCTTGCCATATCCAAAAACTTAAAAAAAAAATTGGTTCAATTCTATGCATAACTTCATACAATTTTTGATGTTACAATGGCCACACCGACATAGGGACACATGGGCACACGGACTGAAATTTTGTATAAAAATGCATTTTGTGATCTCTGACCCTTAAAATTTTTAAATTTGTCGAAAACCGGAAGTCTAAAAAATTTCGATTACAATACTTTCTTCTATTGATAATAGAAGAAAGTAATATTCGGTCTCCCACCAACGTTTTTGGTATATGTTGACATTTAACAGTGAAAATAGAAATTCTCTAATTTTGGTTTTTCACAGTAATATATATACTTTAAGTCATGTTTTTTGTTGTTGCTGTTGATGTTGTTGTTGTTGTTGTTGTTTAACTGTGCAAGAACTTCACACAAATCGAAGTGTATAAGATTTTTAGCTCTACGAAAAATTGTATGTCTAAACTATAAAACCCATTAACTCCAAAGTAGTCAAGCGATTTCGGTAAGAAATTTTTGGTGATACAGTATAAATACAAAATCATATGTGGCAGACAGTTTTTTAAAAAATGTAATTAATTTAAAAATAAAAATTCGGATATATGGAAAATTTCTGAAAAATTACCGTTGCTCTAAAATAAAAAGTTTTTGTCGCAGAAAAAAAACTATCGACCAAAAGTCTCATAATACATTGAATATGGATTCCAAGTTTCATCAAAATCGTTCAGGTAGTTTCCGAGGAAAGGGGTCTTAAATCTCGCATATATCCCATATATAAACAATATCATTTCTTTATCATTTCTAAATTTTAATTTGTTTGAATTTGAAGAACTTTCTATAAATAAAATTTGTATTTGTAGAAACCTTATTTTTATGAAAATCATTTATATTATGTGTTCCTGTTCATTCACTAGTGAATTAAAAGACTATCACTAATACATTAATTTTAAAGCTTCATTTCAGAATCGAAAATTTTTAAAGAATAGCTCTTTATCTCAATAAAAAAAATTACCTTTTGAACATGTTATTGCACTTTAGAATGACTAACGAGACCACTAAACTTGAAGTAAATTAGAAAATCTGTATTGCTCTTTCACCCAAATAGAAAAAGCGTTTTAAGAAAAAAAAATTAGTTTTTAACACTCCAAATATACTTTTTCTATGATTCTGAATTTATATATTTTTTTAATTTATAACAACTCTAGCATTAGATTTTAAGTAAAAACTTTTTAATATGATTTGCCAAGGGGTTCAATATATCATAAAAAAATTCTTTCAAAACTTTTCTATTTAAATTACATTAAGTTAGAGTGTTTTCATTACGCTAGATACAAAGCAGAACTGAAACATGTCTACATAACTATTTAAATATGTTTGCAAATAGTGAACACATATTATAAAAAATGTTAATATCATTAGAATTCTTTTTAACCAAACATGTTGAATATAGACTAGTGCATAAAAATATATTTAAACTTTTCAAAAGAAAAGTTATTTTAAATAATATAATACACTTTATTAATCCTTGAAATCGATATATATTTTAGACGTCACAAATTTTTAAAATATAAATTATATATTAATTTTGCGAAATTTCCTAGCTACACACAGAACAGCTAACAGAGGAGCAGTTTTAGAAGTAGTAAAATGTTTCATTTCTAAATTAAAAACATTTTTTTTTTTGCATTGCATTTTTCCATTATTCAATTTTAAACTTAATAAATTTGCTTCAGTAATTTTTAATGAAAGCGCACATTGTTATATACATTAAGATTTTTTTAATAATTTAGTTTCTCGCAGTCGCATTCTCTTAATTTTTTTTTATATAAATAGATCTTTTTGCATTTTTCTATATGCATACAAAATAATGGATGCAACTTTTTCGTCTATTTCAATCAAATACACGAAACGTTCATCATAAATTGAACGAAATAATCCCGAAATGAAAATCTTAAAGATTTTTTTTTCCTGGAAACTCACAAGTACACTGTAAAAAAAAGTAATTCTACCGATGTAAAGTTCAAGAAATCTGTATCCTTACTAAAATTTTATCTGTACACTGTACGAAAAAAAGATGCAAATCTACAAAATTAGTTTTTGTAAAGCTACAGATATCTGTAGCTTTAAAAAAGAATCTACTAAAATTACAGTAATCTTATTAAAGTTTTATCGGTAACACGGTTTGCTGTTATATAATAAGTTCTAGGCATCCCAGTTTCCAAAAAAATTCTTATAAACCATACAGATTTTTTTTTCAGGGGAAAAGTGTATCTGTTACATGAATTTTCGTTCTTTCCGTTACATAAAAATGTTTTAGGATTCACAGTTTCCTAGAAAAATGTTAGTAACTTTACATTTTTTTACAGCTTATCTTATCCGAGATTCTAAAAATAAATCCCAGTTCACAGCACGGCGAATGACAAACTCCGATTGGGTTTAAGGCAACAAGTGATCAAAATAATATTCAGAAATAGAGAATGATACTGGAAAAGAAGCTATTTCGAATTTGTATAAAATAAATAACAATACTGAATCCCTTCTTATTGTATTTTAGGTTAATAACACATTAGGTTAATAACACGTGCACAGGCAGTTGATTTCTTTGAGTGTCTAAGCAAAATTATTGGATAGTGGTGCCTATGATATTAAATCCCCAGAACGTTTACATTGCTTAGCTTCGGATGAGCCTAATTACAATTGAAGATATCTCTAAATGTGTACATATTTTGATATAGCACATCTTTCAAAATGGCTTTATGCTTTCACACTGTTCGTAAAAATTTACATTTTATATAGTTTTATTAAAAAACCTTTATCTCAGAAATTAGCATGAAATGTGAAAGTTAAAAAAAAATGTAATGCTTTTGCAGTAAAAATTTAGTTCGTAATAAAGATGGACTAAACATGTTTTAAGGCATCGATTTACAATTATCAATGTTGTGTTCAGAAAATAATATAACTTTTGTTTCCGGTAATTTTTCTCCTGTATTTGCCGCATATGGAATTATGTAACAAGCATGATCTGTAACTGTTTTTAATTAATTGTACTTTTAATTAGTCGCAGCTTTATATATTGATTAAAGTGCATCACTTATAAGACACTTTAAGAAATAAATCAAAAAGCCGTAAGTTATCTCAGTTTTTTTTCTTTTAGTTATTTTAGGCTCCTAGCGTTTTTTTACAAATTTAAAACGAAAATTATAACATTTTATAATGTTTTCTTAGGTATCTTATTTATATTATTTAGAGGCGAATATTTATTAAAGTATTTTGGAAGTGTTGGAAAGTGTATCAAAATATATACTTGTCATATGGTATTTCTTTGTTTCACATTTATTTATTTAAATCTGCTAAAAGGTAATTAAAAGTTTAAGACGAAATGTATTATATTTCCTAAATATTTAGAAGTCCAAAGATATCCTCATTTTCTGGAACTTTTTTCAAAGTATAAAGCACACCTGTTATTCCCTTTTCATCCCTTAAAATTTTCTCTTAAAAAAATCACAATATTTAAGCGCCGGAATATTTCTACAAATAAATATTGATTTATAGTTGTGTAACTTTAGAATCGATTCAATTTGGAAAGGAATCAATTTCCATTTTTATGATGAACTTCTGTTTTGATTTTGGGAATTGCTAATAAAGAACCCTTTTGTAAATTTAAAATACTTCTGATACGTCAAGTGATTGTTTACAATATAAAAAACATGTATTTTTTTAATATACAGGGTGATTAAAAAATGTTTACAAAACGGCATGGCAAATCAGACATATAACAAGGATGAAAAATCACATAGGAGCAAAGTGTCGCAAACTACTTATTTAGTCACAAATACAGTGTGTTTGATCCTAAATAAATTTGTGTTGTCCGTAATAACTTTCAGAAACTGAAGTATATTATAATAAAACATTTAACAGACATTCTCACCTTTCTTGCAAATGTGATAACATTAAACAAAAGTAGTAGAATATTGCATTAAACGCGCCAGTAGCATGAACGTAAGGCCCCACTTTTATGGACTGTGATAGTTAGGATGAAATACCCTGCATTTGCGACTAAATAAGTGGTTTGCATAACATGTTTATGTTATTTTATTATCTTTACTGTAACCCTGATTTGCCATGTAATTTTGTAAACTGTTTTTCAGTCACCCGGTATAACAAAGATTAGAGTTGTATTTTATAATAATAAAAAAAAAGAATAGAACAGAATATTTAAATTTATTCCTTAACTAAATTTACATAATTATTTTTTTTAAATAATTAAGACAACATATATTTACATTTTAATACATATTTATTTTATTTTCTACAAAAAGTGGAAGTACCTATACATTCATTTATGCAGAGTGTCCATTCTTATTGCTGTCTGATGGGCAAAATCCCTATAAGTTAGATTATCGATAAAACAAATCATAACCCAAAATAAGTTCCTTATTCTTTCTCATTCATATTATCACTTCTTTAGAAAATTTTAAAAATGTCATTTAAAAAATATTTTTCAATATATTTATATACATTAAAATGTAATTAAAAAAGATTTTTCCGCAGATCACAGTTCCCTATATAGAATAAAATTTGTTATATGAAAAAGAAGTTTTAAATATTTTTTTAAATATTGTTTTCAGAATTTTATAACCTACAGCCATTTTAAAATGTATTTTACAACCATTACGCAAACTAAACTTTTTAATAGATGTACTAGTTTAAATGACAAGAAGGAATGGTTTTCAAATATCAAATAAACGTTCTGTAAGAAATTCGTTAACCTACTTTTATCAAAGGAAGTCAACCGAACAAAGGTGGGGCAAAATGGTAAAATCTTTTCTAATGTCCATGTAACAGAAAGATTTATAGAGAGATTATTTTTTAAAGTCATCGAAGATCACTCGGTGTATTGAAAGAATTGTTCAGAATGAAATTTTATACCAAGTATACTTTAGAAACATTTATTTTTATACTTTGTAGAAACTAGAAAACAATTTTGATATCGAACTAAAAATTTACGCTGTTAAATATTGAAATACAATAGTTTTAAACTATTAATTTAACACAGTCAAACTGATTTATAAATTTATCATACGAATTGAGTATTTGTAACTCAGCGAAAAAAATGTCCAGCCCGAGAGTCGAACCCAGATCCTTGGCTTACATGGCCAAAGCTCTACCGTTTAAGATAACTGCGCCGACAACCGGCGAGCATACATCGCTCACATATCGAAATATGCCTGCTGGTTCTCGAACAAGTTTGCTGAATGAAAATATTAACTTTTGCATTGATTAATAATAATACTGTATTTATGAATACAAATGAGAATAGGAAAATTGTGTTACGAAAATTGAATTACAGATATTTTATATGAGGTACTTATTGTGTAAAAAAGAAAATCGCTGTAAGATGATTATGTAATTTTCGATTTAAAGTATTTTAATTAAATGAAAAAAAATCACAAATTCAGCATTTGAAGAAGCAACTAATCTTTTAAATTTCTTGTAATTAATAGTTGCTATTTATTTTATATTAAAGAGAATTTATTTTGTAAAATTTAAATGCACAGTTAAAATGCAAAGGATTAGCTTCTAGACATAATTTCATAACCCGTTTTTATAAAAATGTTTAATAATCATGGCATTATAACGGAAAATCAGCATTATAGGAATATATGTATAACATAAGACGATGTAAAAAATTTTCGGATATGCAACGCGGTTATTTATGCATGATTTTAAGTGCATTTTTGCACAAATGAAAAGTGATACGTCACCGTATTATTATTTTTTTTACATAAATTATTTTTAAATATTTTCTTTTCCAGCCTTGAATATGAATTATTCAGTTTAAAAAATACTCCTCTTCATTATTTTTAAATACTTAATTTTCATACTTTGTAATTATTTTTCTTAACATTCAAAACGTGCCATGGTAGAATATTGATTAAAAGATTAAAATTAGAAATATTAACTTTAGAGGAAAAAAATATTTTTCTAAATTTTAATTATGATTAGTATTTCAATTAAAATTTAATTATGAAACATGATAAATTGTTTTAAATATTCAATATACAAAATTATAAAAGAAAACAAAAAATACAAAAATTTTAGAAAGAACAACAATAATGAAGAAAAATTCTGCAATTAACATTCTGGCATTTACTGGTTTTGAGAAAGCATTTTCTCTAATGAAAAGTGATCCGTCACTGTATTTAATTTTTTTAAATAAATTATATTTAAATATCTTCTTTTCCGGACGTGAAGATTTATTAACCGGTAAAATAAAATCCTCATCCTTTTCATTATGTCTAAATAATTAATTTTCATAATTTGTAATTTTTTTCTTAACATTCCAGACGTGACATTTAAGAAGATTAATTAAAAGAATAAAATTAGAAATATTAACTTTAAAGAAAAAAATTACATTTTAAATGCTACTTATGATTAGTAATTCAATTATATAATTATGAAATATGTTAAATTGTTTTAAATATTTAAAATGCAAAAATATAAAAAAATACATAAAATACAAAATTTTTAGAAAGAACAACAATACTGAAGAAAAATTCTACAATTAAAATAGCGGCATTTATTGGTATTGAGAAAGCATTTTTACCGACGACGAAAAACTCACTAGCTGTCCTTTTTTAGTTTTCTTCACTTCGCGGCATTCCTAAACCTAAATCTTAAAATTAAAGATGCTGCATTTAACCAATCTACATTTATAGGTATTGATAAATCACTTTTTTTCCGATGGTGAAAAACTCATCAGCTGTGTATTTTCAATTTTCCGTTACTGCATTCCTAAATCTAAATCTTAAAATTAAAGATGCTACAACTAATCAATTCACCTTTATAGGAACTGAGAAAGATTTTTTTTCGATGATGAAAAACTCATCAGATATCCGTTTTTCGCCACGGCGTTCCTAATTTTAAATCTTATAATTAAAGATGATACATTTAACGAATTGACTTTCATAGGAATTGAGAAATAGTTTTTTTCCTATGATGAAAAACTCATCATCTGCCCGTTTTCATATTATCGTCACAATGTTTCTAAACATATATCTTAAAATGAATATATTTTCTTTTAAATTATCATAAAATTTCATGTACTTTTGTCAAAAAAATAATAGAACTGTTAGTTCTCAAAATTTATCATGTGTGCAATTTACTATGCTTTACAACACAATTAATGATTTTTTTTTCATTTTGAATATTTTATTTTGCTTGTCATTTTGAATAAATCTTACACATATTAGAAAAATAATATATACCTTCAAGAAAACGTGTTACTTATATAGTTTAACTCTGTAAAGTTTTCGACAATTAAATTTCTCAAAGAACATATTTATGTTATATATATAATTTAACCTTAATTATTAGCTTTTAAACTGTCTTTTTTCTAATTAATTGTATAATCGTATAATTTGATTTATAATATACTTCGTATCTTATAAGAAAATTTATAAATATAAAACAATTTAATGTGTTTTTGCTATTAAAAGAACAAATAGTTTCAAACAGATATAAATAAAGTAATTTGTTATGTCTGCTTTAATATTATTTAATAAAAATTCATTCTTTTATTCAAAAAACATGACGCACGCATTTTAATTTATGCTGCAAAAAAAATTGGGAACTGTGTATTATCTAGGCACGTTGTAACTTTTAATACTTTGATGATATACAAGAATCGACCATTCTTCTTAAATTCAATTGCATGAATGCTTAAATCTCGAACTTTAGAAGTAAGATATGAAAGTAACATTCATAATATATGTGAATAGTGTATTTCCTTTGATTCATTAAATCAAGAAATAGTGTCATCTATTCAGATATGCTATTACGATCAGGTTAAAAGTTATATTGCTGAATTCAAAAAGACTATAGGAGTTTTGTGAAAATTTCAGTCAATATATATGTACGATTTAATATTTTACTTACCTAAATATTCAATTAGCTTATAGCTACAAGTGAATTTATCAATCAGTTGTTCAGGTAGTTACTTAATTTATTACTTAGACGAACAAATATAGGTTATGGAAATCCAGTTAACATTATTGATATAGCACACAATTTTTATATTGGCAAATATAAATGCAGGAAATCACTTAGTTTCCTCATTGAAGCCTTTTATTCGGCCATGGACAGCTCTTTAAAACATTCAGATAATATTTAAACTAAAAAATTCCTAAATATAAACAATTCTTGAAATTATTTCATTCTTCTTCCAGCCGTTGCCACAACTTTTTTCACGATCCTCGAGTTGTGCTCTTTATTTTCCATAATACTGATCAAATAAACTCTGTCAAGTTACATTGTTGGGAGTATTTATAATCCCATATTTGGTCATCCTGGCAGTCCGGTGACCCAATGGAACGTATTTTCAAATCTCGTCCATATGGAAAATGAACGAACTATTATTCTGTTTGGCTCTATTCCTGTGTCTATCATATCCTCTTTCAAATTTAGCTTCAGGTCCTCTATAATCTGATGGTATTTTTTAAATATTTCCGTTTTCCTGATTAAAAACGGAATGTTTTCTGTAATTTATGGAAAAAAAAATTACGTAAAATTACGGAAATAGTACTAGCGTCTAGATTGCCAGTAGAATGTCCGTTTTTTACTCAGTTATTTTACAGTGTACCGCAATGGGTGACTTTGTCTTGCGGCAGTTTACTTGTACACCAGACTGTTAAAAATTTTAATTTTATCTGGTGTTACATCTGAAAGCGTTTGTTTTTGGTCACTAAATCCAGAACGATGATGAAGTAAAAAAAAAAATAAAAAATCTTTATTTTTAACAAAGGCGACATTATTCATCGATATGGGATTCGAAGTGTGCTGTGACATCATGATAAATATTTTAATTGCAATGCGAGTTTTCGTGAAACACAGCTAAAGAATCCTCCTTTAATCTAAAATGAACATTTTGTTTATTGCATTTTGCGTTTTCTTATTTGAGAAAAGAATTTAATTAATGTATCAAGGTATTTCGATGAAGAGCCTGTAATATTCTTTTAATGAAAATGTTACGTCAGGATTTGCCTTTCAAGGACATGTTTCTCTAATATTTTGTAAAAATACCTATCATCAAATGCTGAAAACCTTAATCATGGAATATGATTTGTTTTATCAAATCACTGCAAAAAGAAAATTTTCATTTATTATTACGATGATAATAATATTAATAAAAACCTAAAAATTATTAAACGAAAGTTTAACTGTTACAATACGTACTTTTATAACTGTCAATTGTCGAGAAATCTGAGAAGAAAAGTGTATTCTCTGGGATATAAAATTGTTAAACCCATGGATGCCAAGAAATACATTCCAAAAATATTTTTTTCGCGAATACAAGATATAATGTCATTAATATCATTAATTGTTAATATGTGTATGTATATATGTGTTTTCCTAATTTTAAACCTATTTTTATATCTATTTTGGTAAATTTTGTTAATTACATGCAGCTATTAATTCATTATAAACATTGTCATATTGAACTATTTCAAACTACTAGATTTCATATACTTAGAAAGTTTAATTTTACGCATTATAAATAATAAATACAATAAGGACCGATTGCCAAATATTTTATTTACAAAACTACATTAAATGTGAAGTAAATATATCAATTTTTATGACAAACAGCCTTTCAGCGTTTTTCTATAAATAAACAAACTAATGAAAAAAAAATGTTATCATTTCTTTTTATCAGACAGAATATTTTTACATTAAAAATTTAATTAGCAAAAATTACTTTAATTGTTGTGCCTATAACTTATATGAGAAACATTTTTTTTTTGTAAATAAATAAGAGGATCTTAATATCTTAATTTCAAATTTCATAAATAATACAATAAATTAAATTGGAAAACTTACCAATATTAAATAAACTAACGACATTTCTTTTGCAAACAACAAATTATTTAAAAAAAGAGAAAATTTATTAAGACCAAAAAAAAAAAAAAAAAAAAACTTTAAACTTTAATCTTTAATTTTAATCAAATATATTTTGGTATGAACGCATTTAAAATAGAATTATAATTAGTAATGATATTTATATTTTTGATTGAAAATGAGCATATTGTTTACATGTAATTTATTTTTTAAAATAAATATTTAACTAGTTAAAATGCTCATTAATTTCATACGTAATAAATTTATCTTAATAAACACAACAGATATGATAAACAGAGTTTTTAAATTCTTCAAAAAAACACTTTCCAATATAGTTGAAAAGTGTTCATGAATTATGTTTGTATATCTGCCCGTGTACTAACTCTGGAAAGTATATTCTGATTGCCATGAGTTTTTTTATATTATTGCAGTTTGCTAGAGAATGCTTCGCATTAAAAATGAATTGGAAAGAATTTATAGATCTTTTTACAGGGACACACAAAATAATTTCCTTTTATTATGGTCTAAGGAGACAAATCGTTTGTGGCGCATTTTTTTTTTTTTTATGTTATGATATTTGAAACACAATGAGACTAATATTCATCACTAAGATGTATTACGACACGTTTCCAAAGTGGTATATAGATGGAGTAGCATTTAAAGTTCATTTACAGAGATGCAGAAAAATACTCCGTTATCTCATGATTTACGCAGGAAAATCGTGTGCATTGCAATTGAATGATGCTATCATATTCTAGACAAAATAAAATCAGTGAAGTGCACTACAGCATGTTTTCTATAGATAATGAGGTGCATAGCATTTATTGTTTATTTAGGGGGATACTCAAAACTGGTTGGTTACAGCACTAACTGATATCGGAAATTGCTGGAAATGGGTTTTTCGCAGCGTTATGCAGTTTTAAACCTATTTATTTTTTAGGGTATTATGTGCTTAAAGTCTATAGACAGCCTAAAGTCCTACACAGAAGAATTAGGACACATTAGCTTATATGTACAGGAGTTGCTGAAAAGTGATTTTTACTTAGTTTTGTCTTTTTTATATCATTTATTTAGATGTCTCAATTAATTCTATCAAAAATTGAAAATTATTATTAATAATAATCAGTTTGTGTTTAAAATGTATCATAATCTATGCCTAATGTATGGATTTTACTTCTTATTTTACATAAGCATAGTTAACAAGTTTTTCTGAAAATTATTTAACTCATTTTTCTCAATATGATTATCTCCAAAGAAAATTAAAATCCATAACCGGATAAAATAAAATACAATTTATATCGTCCTTAAAATAACCCAAGAAAGTAATACGAAAATGTTAAATATATATATATATATATATATATACATTATTTATCCAGTTTCCCCAATGAACACACAGAACGAACTTCAACAAAACATTAAATTTAAATTAGATTAAAAAAAGAAAACATAGGTGTTTGAAAACAAGAATTTCGAAATAAAAGGGAATAAAGAAGTATATTTTAAACTTGTTCCGAAAATTTTATCTTCATTGATATATTGCAATTCAAATAAAATTACTTCTTACGTGCATTTAAATGAAACTGAAATCAAATAGAGGCATACTAAATGAATTGTTTAAATAAAAATTTTAAAGAAATTGGGATTTAAGGGTTAGACAAATTGTTTTTTTATTATTATTTTAAGTAAATAGATATAAATAAAGGAATTATTTAGGATAATGATGCAACTGCATTCTTCGGAATAATAAAAACGTTTAACCCTTAAATGCCTGATTTTTCAAAAATAATTGCAATAATGCTTTTCGGCTTTCATTTTTAAAATAAATCATAGCAAAAATGCTTAAAAAATCCTATTTTCTTTTAAGTATAGTTTACGGCTAAAAAACAGTTTGTTACTAATCGGCAATACTGGTGTTTAATTGAAAAAATAATTTCCCTTTATAAAATTCTATAATATTAAACACACAAGAATTTTAGGAACTATAATAAGAAATAAATTTTACTTGCTCACTGCAGGTCAAAATAGGGTATTTCACAAGCTCCCAAACAAAACAAAAAGAACAAGTAACAACAATTGAAATAATAAATCTATCTTTATTCTTAAACAGCACAAGTATTGCCATCCACATGTTGAAAATCGATTTAATAATATTTTCAGAATGTATTTTATTGCCAACATTAGGCATTATAGCTTCAATATTATTCTAATAGTATTTTAGAGCCTAAATTGGGTATGTTGCCGAAAAGCAACACCAGGCATTTAAGGGTTAAAACGGGAGAGTAATTTACTTTTTCTGAATTCAGGTTTGCAAAGTATAATGTTATATAGTTCAAATATTGTCGTATATACAAGTGGTACAGTCAAGGAAATTGAGTTATATATATTGCCAAAAACATGAAACTTCAGAAACATTAAGTACATAGCATTGCAGTTACTAATAAAAGAAAATAAAATTTGTTTATTTGGAAAATAAAATTTGTTTATTATGAAAATAAAGCTATTAATAGTCTAATGGTGTCAACTAATGATATAAAATAAATAATCTTTTACTAATGAAGTTTTGGATAGCAGCCTAAACAAATAATTCACTGCTTGCATTGTTTTAACTGTAAACGGATTTCCCTTTCATAATTATCTGCACGCGATACAGATAAATGTAAAAAATATCCTTCTTGAAAAGTATTTTAAAAACCATTAAAAATGACGAAAATGGGGATGTAGTTTTCAAACAAATTTCAATACATTAAAAAAATTGCAATACACGTTTGAAACAAATTGCATCTGTTAGTATATTTTTTCCTGTATTCGATTGTGTGAAAAGTGAAAATGCGCCACGTTTTGAAATTTAAAAAGTTGCAATTAAAGAGAAATTTTATTGCTTGCCGTTTCCAACATCAAAATAACATCAGCATTACGGACGGACACGATTTTCTTTTATAATATAGATAGATAGACATTCACAATCAAAATAGCTTTCAATAATTTATGTTATAAAATTTGTTTTATTTTTAAACAGTTATTTAGGATAATGATGCAACTGTATTCTTCGGAATACTGAAAAGGATAAAAATCGTAAGAGCAAATTCATGAATTCAGGTATTGAAACTTAATATTATATGATTCAAATACTGTGGTATATGCAAGGAGTGCAGTCAAGAAAACAGAGTTATACATAATGTCAAAAACATCAAATATGTAATATTACAACTACTAATAAAAAAACAAAAACGTAATTTGTTCATTTTCAATTTAAAGTTATTGATAGTCTAATGACATCAACTATTGTTATAAAATAGCTAATATGGCCCCTTTTCTATATACATGGGAACAAAAACGTAATTACCGAGTTACAGAATATAAAGGAAAAACCGTTAATTTCATACTAACATGTTTATATTTTTCATACTGCCCGCTAACAACACCAAAAGCCTTTTTATTTGAAACGTGTTAATTTTGTATTCAAATGAAGTTTTGAATTCGTCTGACACACCGTTCTATCAATTAATGTTAATGACAAATTAACGATTATTTTCAATATCGGGATTACTTAGGCGACAAATTGTTGAAAATTTTAATCTTAAATATAAAGGAAATAGTGAGCTTATTTATCTCTCTGTGTTTTGATTCTCATTAGAAAAATGCAAAGAAAATCTTCGGTTGAAGTATTCACCAACAAGATTTTTACTAAACATTTTGATAACTAACGCTATTTATCATTGTCAGTTCGATTTAAGTTATGGATTTTTTTGGTAAAAGATCTATAATTGTGTCTATAGCAATTTGACATAATGTAATGCAAAGTAGTTTGGCGCGTAATGAACTTTGTTTTGTAACTAATATTTGTAACTATATAGTTGCAACACATCTAATGTTTGACGTCAACCTTGGCTTAATGTGTTTACGAAGGATTAGGAAGATTTTATTGTATACAAACTATATGTTCATCTTTCTGCCAATATCAATCATTGAGGGGTTTTTTTCAGGTTAAGGGTTACATGATTGCAACTTGTCTATAAAATGAAAAGGCAATGAAAATTACGTTCTTTTAATTCAAATAATTCAGCTTTCAATATCCACGTTTTTTATACTTTATTTTTCTGTTAAATATGATGGTTAAACACCATGCTTTGTTTGCAGTTAATTTGTTACACTTGTGACTATATTTTCTCTTCAGGAATCCAAAGATAAAAAAAAAACTACCCAACCCATGATATTGCTATCAGTCGCGTTTTTAGATTTCTCTCCAGATATTCATCAGTTGTCTTTAACCGGGATATATGGAGCTGTCCGCAGGCGCCTAGCATCTTCGATGTCCAAGCGGTAAATTTAGTTCGCATAGAACGCAAACATTCTCTTTTGTCTGTCTTTTTTTTTTCTTTATCTCCCGCTGCCTTTTACGGAGTTTTCAGTGTATTTTTGCTTTCATTGAAAAAAAATTCATAAAATTGTACAATTTCTTTTTAACGCTATGAAATATTTTTGCAAAAATATGTCTTTATATTGAAATGTTGTCCTAAAACTTCCTCTTTATGTTTTTGTGTTTCCAATTTGTGTGAGTTCATTTTCTCAGCATTTTTTTCACATTTATATGCTTATTGACCCCGCCCCCCCCCCCTCATTGCTACGATCTATGAAACACCATAACCTGTTAACTACCACTATCTAATGTGTCTGTGATGTGTGGCATTGGTCACAGGCTCCTCGAGAAAAAGCCTTCGCAGTGGAGGTCGCGCCAGAAAGAGGAATACTGGATCTTAAAAGGGGGCGTGGTTTCAAACTCTCATTTGCATAAGGCGTTTCTCTGATATTGTTAGTTTTCTGATAACACAGTTCAATAATGTAAATTGTATAATATTTAATTAGGAAAAGTTAAGGAATTTATTTTCTTCTTCGTTATTATTAATTAAATGTAACCTTCGATATTCTTTTACTTGATGACTTTTTATATAAAATTTAAAATTGAAAGTTTAGCATTTAGTTAAACATAAAATAAATTTAAATGGTCTAAAATTTTTGGGATATTTGTTATTACAATTTATCGACAAGAAAAGTATAAAAGAAATAGTACAATGAAAAGATATGGCACTTAAAAAATTCATAGAAATCGGAAGAAGTAAAAATAGCTATGAAAACATTGTGCTGCCTTCAATTTACATTAAAACGCATTTTAATGTTTATATTAAAAAAATTAAATTTTAAATTCAAAAATTTCTTTACTGGTAAAATAAAAAAAAAAAAAAAATACAGTGCTCTTCTTTGGATCTGAAAATTGAAATATCTGGAAAATGTCCAGATCTATATCCGAGTAAAGATAGTTAATATACAGTCGATCCCAAGCGAAGTTATTAAAAAAAAGTTTTTTACTTCTTTAACTATTGTTAACAAAATATTTAGTAAAAAACTGCGAATTTGTAATGGTTATGATTATCTGTAGGTTATTTGTAATTATCAAGTTTTGAAGAGTTCTATTTAGTATATTTTAAAAAATCAATATGTTTTCTATAATATCATGTTGTTTATACTATATTTATAAGATTATTTAAAAATTTATGCCCCGACGGTACAGTCGTGAAAAAAAAAAGTAAATACCCCTTACTAACTCTGCAAAAAATTATCGTAGAAGAATGTTACTTGTCCCACACGATTGGTAATAAAGTCTACTTTAAATGATGTACCTAAATTTGCTTAAGGGGCCATCTACATATTAAAATGAAACATAACTTTTTTTTTCTAGGAATACACAATTCTGACAGCATAAATGAACTCTACACCCTTCAATTAGCCTAAAAACAAAATTTTATGCAATTCGTACGATACGTTTCCAAGAAATTAATTATTTTAAAACAAGCGCATTTTAGGGGCTGTATCGAAATTGAAGTTCGGTACCCGATTTTTGACCGAGAGAGCCGCCTTCTTGATCAAGGCATCTTGAGCGTCACTCAAGCTGCAGACTGCTAGATTACAGGGTAGCATAAAAAATTTCAAAATCTAGTTACTTCTATCATAGACGGGCCCTTAAACCATCATTTTGCCGTTTTTTAAGGATAATTTGAAAACTACTTGGAAGAAAAATGTGAAATTTTGGATTTCCATAAAGCAGTACATAATAAATGTGAATCCATAAAAAAAAAATTGTAGGTTGCAATCCACAATTTTTTCGAATATTAATTTCATAATTTATAATTCATATCCTAAAATTATAAAAATTACAAATTCAACGTATTTATATATACTGTGGTCCCGGGTTAGATTCCTGGCTCTGGCTAATTTTTCACCCCAGTTGGGTTTATTGTATTTATTGTGTGTATGTCTGTTTAATATTTATATATACCTTTAACTGTTGAATGCAGGCGTTATTTATGTGTGTATGTGTTTTTTAATATATATTGTAGTATGCGTGTTTTATTATATTTATCGTAGATCGATGTAATAGTAAAATCTATTCATCGATGTCCGGTCATCCAAGGCTGTCGTATAGATGGCTAGTGACTTCCCCAACATGGTTTATTAGTGAGAAATTGCAGACTCAGGCATCGACCGCAGTAGCTCAGTGGTTAGAGCAGCAGTCTTGTATACTGTGGTCCCGTGTTCGATTCCTGGCTCTGGCTAATTTTTCACTCCAGTTGGGTTTATTGTATTTATTGTGTGTATATCTGTTTAATATTTATATATAACTTTAACTGTTGAATGCAGAGTTATTTATGTGTGTATGTGTGTTTTAATATATATTGTAGTATGCGTGTTTTATCAACGTATTTATGTTTGGGTATTTTAGTATTATTGCCACGCAAAAAATTAGCACATTAGGAGTATAATTTCAGGAGATATTAATGAAAATATGAAACTGTAATTTAACATTAGAAGCACTAAATTTTGAATGTTTATAATTCAAAAACTTATTAATTCAAATGACATGAAATTTAGTGTCTAGGCATAGTTTGAAATGAAGATTTGACATATCGTGTTAAAATTGTGTATTGCCATTGAAAAGAATGAAGTTTGGGTTCGTTTTATTATGTGGATGGCCCCTTAAGCAACTTTTATATACATAAATTAATAGTAGACTTTATTTCCAATCGTTCTGTACCAGTAACTTTGTACTACGATGATTTGTTGAGGAATTAGTAGGTGGTGTTTACTTTTTTTTCCACGACTGTACTTTACAGCACCACAGTTTGATTCCAGTTGAAGTACACTTATTGAATGCAATCTCAATGATACTTTTAGGAAACAATACTAAATATGTCCGTTGATTCTCATTAATAAGCAATAGCAGTTCTAGGAAGCAGAAATTCATTCACGAGCCTATTTGTAAGCGTGTATGTGTCAATTATGCCTGTATTTTGTTTTCTGACGAGACGTACCAAATTTTTGCTTGGAAACATCTGAAATTTTAAAGTTAAGGCTATGATATTATTTGACAATATTATATGCGACATAAAAATATATCTTCTGTTTGTTTAATTTAAGAAACACTTTTCAAAGCGATACTTTTAGGTACATTCGGGACTTTGGTTGAACATTAGATATTTACTTAGATTTTTATCATCTGAATATACATGGAGCATAAAACATATGCAATAACTAGGTATACATTGACACTAGATAGGTGTATTTTGAAACAAAATAGGGGAAGAAATGACATTATTTACGTACGACATCGATGAATAATAAAGCAAATAAAAAGGAAAAGTGTCCAGTTACACTGGTAGCATTGAGCCTACAGACTATTCACACACATTATAATCTTATTTCAAAGAATGGTACCCCAATGCCTCTCGAAAAAAAATTAAGGATGGAGGATTACCCATCCCTCTCTCCCACCTTATACTTAACCAATGAGCCTGCAAATCTCATCAGGGAAGTGCCTTATAGGAATAAAGCGGTATACCAAATTTGAAGGAAATCGGATAGAAAAACTTTTTTATCGAAATCATGACCCATTATATCCTAAATTAAGGGGGTAAAACCCCTGATTCCCCCTTTATACTTAAACAATAAATCACCAAATCTAATCAGGGAAGCGCCTTATCAGAATTTACCGGTATACCAAATTTGAAGTAAATATGATAATTCTGCATGGAAAACACATTTATCAAAGTTAAGGGGGAATAGTCTCCTGTTTCCCCTTTATACTTAACCAATGAACCCCCAAAACTAATCGGGGACGCGCCATATCAGAATAAACCGAGAAAAAAAGACGTAAATTGGATATTTCTGTCAAGAGTTATTGCGTTATGTACATACATATATACAGAACATGCGAGGACATTAGTTCTCATGTTTTTCTAGGTTTTTTGCTTGTATACAGGACTGCTACTGGCGAATATTGTTTAATTCTAACTTTTTTGAAACAAAAAAAAAATTCCACATGTACTTTGATAACATCTACAAGAAAATATACTATAAATATTTATTTTCTTAAAATAGTGGTGTGCATAGACATGGTCATAGTGGTGACGAATATAATATAAAAATATTCGTCAGCAGAAGCCCTGTATATACACCATAATCATATATGCATCTAGATATATGCATAACAAGTCACAGTAAAATAATAAGAAAAATTTGGATATAGCTTTTGGATATAGCTTTTTTGGATAAGTCTATTTCTTTCAAAGTGTTATGACCCAACGATACTTTAAATTACCATTTTAAATAATTAGCCGTAATTAACAAACAAAAAGATAATCTTTTATTTATAGCGCATATATATTGTAATGTATCTTAGTAATGCAAGTGAAAAAAAATGTTCAAGGAGGTAGCTTTTTAAATTCATAATTTAGGATTTAAAGCGTTAATATCATAGAACAAATACGTATACAGTATAAAAATCATAGAATATACATCATAGTTATCCATTAACTAAAACATTCTTTGCTGCAATTTTTTTTATTGCATCGTCATAAGGGAGCTATCCCATATTCAATATTTATAGCAATTAAACTTGTCAATCGTTGCTGTTGTGTTAAATTTCTTACATATATTTTAATGAATTTCAACTTTCTAAAATTAAAGCAAAAGGTACAGGCAGTGTACGAAAAATGCAACATTTTTACGTACTGCAACATCAGACATACAATTAGGTTTGGATAGCCACCTTAAAATCCCATACATGTGTATTATTAGCAAATCAGTAGCCAGGTTTCAATTTAAATTGAAACTAACTCAATGCGTATTTGATGTAGTTTACTTCCAAGAATAGTTGATCTATGGCTATAGCCTATTAAACATATTTGCTAAATAATCAGAAACATGTTTGAATCTTTTTGTTTGAGATATTTTTGAAACAGAGGAAACTAAATATACTACTGATATTTTCACTGGCGCAATATCTGCTTCGTAATCAGGGGAATATATTGTTTATTACTCAGGTGAACATTAATCGGAATTTTTCAACATCAGATACATCACTACATACGTCTTCAAATATTTCGTCGAAAACGTCTTATTTTGAATCCTCGTCGTTTACACTAAATTCGGAAATGACATTATATCTTCAGTAAATATTGATATCAATCTTTTAAAAATGTTAATTTAAAATCAATGGAGCTGTATGTTGCAATGTTGGATTGACATTTAAAAAAAACAAATTAACAGATTATTAGCGAGCAGCTGAAAACAGTTATGTATAAATAATATTTGAGCATTCTTTTTCATTAAATATTTCATTAAATGTTTTCAGAAGTTCGGAACTCGTTAAAATTTGTTGAAACATCTTCTATTTTGATCATTTATATTTATTCTACTTAATAAAATATAATATTTAATTAAAATATATAGTGAGTCGAACCCGGTTAATACGTGGATTCTTTCGGATCCCTTGAACATCTCTGATAAGGACAATGGAAATATATTACGTATTAATACTAGAACGGTTATAATGCGATCCCGCTTAATACGCGATAAATTTTCTGTCCTATGAGGAAAAAATCGCGACTTAAGACGCGAAATCATTGATCAAGATCCGAATTCCTTCTCTCTTCACGAGTGTTGGCAATTTAATGGATTTTTTTAATTAAAAACATAAATACTGTTTCCGAATATCATTATTTACTCTATTTAATTCAGGAGAAAATTACAATTCGGAAATAGTGGCAGATATATAAAAAGAAAAAAAAAAAAAAACTAGTGCCGTTGGCGTCTTATTTGACACAAGTTATTTTGTCATTTAAATTATTTAATTTTTCAAACCAGATAAAAATAATAATTTATAATTAATATAGAAATTAGATAGATACCGCCTAGGAAGATGTTACATAGGGGAGAGTAGCCATATTTGGACCGCCGCTTTAATTGGACCGTTGCCATTCTGCCGTTAGTTACACGAAGAGACGCCATCTGCCACTGGAATTCTACTCATGAGAATGACGTTTTTTATGATTAGAAGAAGCACCCGGCTACCACGTGCTGTTTAAAGTCAATTTACAAAAACATAAAATTAGCTGTTTTGATCTAATTTTTTCCTACTAAACGCAAGTTAATACCTTAAAACTAAGGTAAGTTGTTATGTTTTCATAAACATATCTAAATTCACCTTTTTATTGCGCATACTTTTCACGCGGATTTGTTTGATTTCGTTTTTGTTCTTAGTCTTGAGATTATCTGTTTTAAAAAAATGACGCAGTTGCATTAATTCGGCCAATTTAAATTGCTTAAATTGGACCAGATATACGATCATAAATTTGAAAAGTAAGTAATGAATTTCGAGGGTTTTCACTTTGGGGGGTTGAGTCACTTTGTAAACTATTTTATTATTATTATTATTATTATTATTATTTTATAATAGATTACTATCTCCATGCAAGGTTTTCTTTTTCTTTTTTTAATACGATTTAGGACTATAAACATAAAAATATTTTTACATGTTTATACAATAAATTTTGTTTGCAATTTTTTTATCTTGTATGTATTTGTATTTATTTTCTTTGAATTATTTATTCCTACGGCGTATTTGTTTTACAGAGTTGGTTTCAAACATTTACCACCTGGAGGATATTTGCGATTCCGTGAAGGGGGGGAAGTTCCGGAGGGTGGAATTACACTTGCTTGCCATTAAAACGCATAAAAACTCGAACTTTCCGGAAGGAGTGATTATTTCAAGGATCCGAGGGGGGGGGGAGGGGTGGCTCAATTCATAACTGTTTGAATATGTAATGTTTGCGATTGATTAATCGTAGAGTTTTTTTTTTTTCAATACAGCAAATTTTTTAAACACTTTTTTAATATAATGTTGGAAATGTTGAAAACGACACCGCGAAACTGTCTGGAAGAAAAATAGCCGTGGCAGCAAAAGCTGTTAAATATATAGGAAACAAAAAGGGGAGAGTAAGTTGTGAAGAAATTGACCTGCAAGAAGGCTGCAGCTACAAATCCCCTCCAAAAGCCAAAAAATCATTAGAAATGTTATCCCCTTTAGCAAATTTAGTTAAATCAAAGTGCAGAGGGCGTCAAAAAACAGTTGTGTTAACATCATCACCATATAATGTAAACCTTGAAATGAAAAAGAAAAACGACAAAAAGAAAGCTCTTGCAGCACAAAAGCAATTGGAACATCAAGTTTTAAAAAAAATAGTCATAATGCAATTGGAAATAAAATTGTGGAAGGGAAGAACTACAAGCATAATGTAAAGAAAACTTCTGTTGCAAAAAAATGTCTAATAATTGAGAATCTAAAAAGAAAAATCTAGACAGTGATGGATTGGTTTTGCCTACTTTGTAAGGAAAATAAAATAACAGAAATGATTCAGTGTTCAGATTGCCAAATACGGTTCCCTGTTGTTTGCGCTGGAAAAAAAAATCAGTAAACGAAATTCATGTGTCATAACTCCTTACATGATATCCAAGTAACTGAGAATTAGTTCCATAATTTCTATTCTTATTTACTGATAACTTTGATTTATATTTTGAATACATTTTGATTTAAAATAGTTATTCTTAATTTCAGATATTTGATTTCATTATATTTCAGTTCTGTTATTTTGTTTGATTGTTTCATTAATTGCAAACTTTGCTTTTAATAAAATTAGTTATATTCCCTAGTCACTAAAACAATCTGATATTGTTTGGTCCAATTTAGGAGTTTGGGGGTCCAATTTAGGCGACCAGTTGCTGAATTTGACCACTTTTGACAATTTTTTCAAATTAAAATAAAATTTAATATTTTCAAAAAGAAATTGATCTAAATATTTATTTAGTTAGTAGATGAATAGATTGACCTCGTGTAGTGATGTTTTACAGATATACCAAAAATTAAGTGAGTTACACCTTAAAATAAGTGGAGTGCTCCAAATTCGGCTACTCTCCCCTATAACATATTTAAATATTTGGTTCTGATCATACAAAACTAAGAATCCTCAGAAAATATTAAAAGTATACCAGGAGGGTTAATTCCTCCTCCTAACATTCTTTATCGCTCCACTTCGTGTATGTTTTTACTGGAATAGAGATACATAGACGAATTCGCGTTACTCAGACAGGTCATAAAAATTATTATGATTAAAGATTATCATAGTTGTTCCTATAGTGAGGTTTTAAATATACGTTATATCATAACTATCTTTATTAATGCATATTATAGGCAACAAAAAAAGGAACTCGCACAGATCAAAGAAATACGACTGCGATTGGATAATTCTTTTATGTTTTCTTTACTTTTTATTATGCTAACAATATATTTAATCAAAGATTAATAAGGATAGTTTTTTTTATATTTAAAAGAAGAACAGATTATAATGGTATTCATTATTATATGTTTAAGTATGATTTAAACAAAAAGGATTGTGTTTCAAAAATTTGATTATTTTTTCTGTTTAAAAAATTAGTCTAGTAGGAAAATGAGTTTTATTTTGGTTCAAACGTATTGATTGACATCAAAGCCGTGTTGAAATCCATATTTATTTTACTTTATTATTCCAGCCTGTGGTATAAAAATAAATAATAAGTTAAAGTTGAATGCAATTAAATTTTATTCTGAATATAAGTAAAAGACACAAAACTGGATCGTAAACATATAAATAAAAGCTCTAAGGTTCATTTAGACAATTAAATGTGTAAAGAAGTCTAGCTCATGCAGCATTATACAAATATTCTATCCAGCTTAATGCAACACTTTTGTACATTTTCTTGAAACACGTCTTAACCAGGTTCGGTTGTTCATTAGGGATAGAAGATATTAGGTTTTTCATTATTAAAAACATAACTCTTGAAGTGTGAAAATGTATAGCGTGGTAGCCGCTTTTTTATATAATGAATAGCTTATTAATTTTCAATAAGCTTCAAAACTATTAACTGATTCTAACATGCATTCATTTATGATAAAAGCTAAATTTATAAAATCTCTGTTTTAAGAATAGCCTAAAAGATTTTTTTTTTTTTTTTTTTTTTGCCATTTTTTTCTAGAAAGATCTCAAATGGTACTAACAAGCCTGTTCAACTGATGTAATACATTCGCATGCTACTATATACAATTAAAAAAAAGAAGTCTTGGAATGTAAAATGAAAATAAAAACATGTTGTATAATATAACATAATCTACCATTACACCGATAAGAAAAACATAGTACATGTTCCAGAGAGTGCGGTTCATTTAAAACTCTATTTTCCCGCAGTGAACTGGGAAGACAATCAAGAAAGCATTAAATTAAAAAAAATAAATAAATAAAGAATTTAAAGAAATAAAGTCGTTTCAAAACTGGAGAAAAACAACCCTTTTTGAAATACAAGAAAAAAAAAATTATGAAATATCACAGACACATTAAATTACTTGCAACAGCTATTTTCTTTCGTGAATCAAAATTTTTAAAAACTCTATTTGTACGTGCATTAAATGTAAAAAGAAGCTGGGAGGAGCTTAGAGAACGGAAATTAAATTAAATACGCAGAGAAATGAAATCACCCTTTTTAGGTAAGTGAAATTTTCTTTGAAAAAACAAAACAAAAACAAACTAACATGGAAATTATTTTCTTTTTTAAATATAATATTGTTGAATGTTTGTTTGATGTATTTTTTTTAAATATGCTCACAAACTTTTCAAATAAATAATTTGCTTTAAATTACTAACGGGTAATAACTTTTTAGAGTAAAATACGTTGAAAATTAAATAATTTTATTTATGCGCACGGTGGACGTTTAAAAAAATTCTTTTAATCTTCGTAATAGAGAAGTGATATTTCGTGCGAATATACATTTAACCACAAGTATATAGAACACCCTAAAAGAAATTCCCAATATTATTTAAATTTTATGATATCTTTTTAAAAATTTAAAATTTTTAAACGAAATTTTAAAATGTTCCTTTGTCTTAATTTCTTAGATATTTCTTCGATTTTGGATTTTAATCACGTCAAACACTATTACGAAGACATTTGTGTATCTATTTGTTAATTCCTTAAACAGTTCATTTTTTAGAGATTTTTTTAAATTCCATATCGATTTTCATCAAAAGTCTGCCTTATAATAATTTAACAATCAATTTTTTGTCTTAATGAAGTCGAATTTTGAAATGCATACACAGTTTCTTTTTAAGCGATATCAGGATTCTTGCTTATCAGTTTCAAGAATTTTGTTCAAAAATTCAGTAGCAAGGCGCATTTCAAATATTAAAAAACAGCTGAAAAATCAGTATTGGGGAAAACAGATTAAAAGTATATTAAAACGCCAAAAAAAAATTGCTTGTGAACAAAGTTAAATCACTTGTAACTTTGCCTAAAATAATCCCATCTGCGTGAAGTTTTCCACGAATGATGTAGTACAAATTGGAGAAAAATAATACACACAAAAATAAATGTTGATTTTGGACTCTATTTTTTCTCAAATAAAAGGTCCGCGGTCCCCTTAATCAACAAAGTTTGTATGTCTAATAATGTAAAAGTGATGATGTTCGACTAGGAAGTAAGTTTATTGATATCGTAGATATTCAAATAAATACAAATTATTAAGATACGGAAAATTATTTTAATTTTTAAAATTTCACTATGCTATTTTAAACAACAGCGTTTTCAAAGATTAACTAAATTTTATTTTAATATATTGTGAGTATAAATTATATAGATCATATACAGGTCAAACAAAAATATATGAATGAATTGATTTCTATGGATAGAGTTCTTTGAAACCGTGTGTTCAACTATGTTATGTTTCTCTGGGAAATAAATTCTACTATCTAGTATAACAGTTTTAATATCCTAGGACATCTTTGTAGACTATAAATAAATTCACAGAAATGGGGATACGCTTTTGCTTACCAATGGTAACTGCCAGAAAAGCGTTTTTAAAATTTTATGCACTTTTCAGTTCATTAAAAAATTATTTCACTACACAGTATTAGAAAAAAAAAAAAAAAAAAAAAAAAAAAACACGCTGCATACTACTGCTGCAAAAAAGTTACCAACATTACCGTCCGTAGGTCATAATTGCTTAAAATGACTTTTTAACAGAGTTATGTGTGTGTTTTTTTAATTATATAGATATGATATGTCAGAAAGATTTGCGCGACTTGATCCATCCTAATTTTTCTTTTTTATAGAAATTATCTTTGTTGTGCAAATTTAACCTATCAACTCCAAATTTTATGTAAAACTTCATAAAAATGATTACTGTGATAAAAATGCTACGTAAAATGGATTTTTTATCAAAAAAATTATAAATGATTTTGGCAATTATCCCGTACATCAGGATTAAACTCGACACGTGATCGGAATAGATGATCCAGACAGTAGCTCTGGAATTAGAAAGAAATATGGCTGCAACCTATAAACCAACACATTTTTCGATAGCTATTTCGACACCATTCACTAAATATGTCATGGAAAATCTCATTATATTCCATCTGCTACTATATCGATCTAATAAGAATATGAAACAAAATCCAAGCTTTTCCTTTTTTATGACTATAACTTTTATTTGAAGAAATAAATCGCTGTAACTTCGTCTACTATGATTTTTTTTATAACGAATAAGAGTAGCAAAAAGTCACTAGCTGCGTCACATGTCCTATTGCTGAAGCACTTTGACAAGGTAAACTAACCCGACAGACCATATTATCCGGATTTATCCTATATAATTTCACTGTATAAAAATTAAATTTCTTAAAATTAATTCTGGTCATGTATGAAACTGTTTCGTAATCTTTATCTTGTTCTTATTCTTGGATGATTTTTGCTCTTGTTCCCTTTTTTTTTAATAGAACAGCGTTAAAACAGCTGTCTGCTAAAATTTCCAAAAACCTAAAAAAGTGTAAAGCATATTTAATAAGCTCAATATTTAATGAATTTCATAAATTATGAATAATATAGAAGTGGATGACTATTGCTACATAAATGCTTAAAGATTCTTTTGTTGCAGCTTATATTATTGTACAGATGCCAAACCTTTCTTTGTCTTTTTTCTTATTCACCAGTAATTTTTTAATGAAAATAAAGAAGAAACCGTAGTAAAAGTAATCAGTTTTTTAGAATACAACAATTACCTGGAGGAAAACAAACGTTGAAGATAACATAAAAAAAAGAAAATTTTTGAAAAATTATTTTGTGATGAGTTTTTATTTATTTATTTATTTATTTTTTGATGCAATGTTTATTTTTTAAATTTTCATTTGCAAAAGTGGAATAAGAACCAATAAATTCTCTCGGCAGTCTTCTGTGCTCTTTTATAAGTTCTTTCTAACGGAAAAGTAAAGAACATTTTCACATTTTTTTATAGCACAAGGGAGTGAAAACTCACATGGTTGAGGCAAATTTTATAACAAAACGTTTTTTATAGTTAACGTAAAATGGAAATGGACGTAGTTCAGTTGTAAAATAACGCTTTATATCTCACTTTAAACCAATTCGAAAGCTCGTTTTGTGGAATACTGTATATTTCCTTATTTCTCCTTTAATTAAAACATGAAATTAAAAAAACGCCGATACAAGATTGCATTGTGTATATAAAAATATAGATAAATTTTAAGACAATATTCTATAGTAAATCGTGACATTAGGCTCTACTGAAAAACCTTTTAAAATTATAGTTAATAACTTTTGTAATTGTTATTAATGTATAAATTTAATATAAAGGAAACTAGGTTTGTCTGACCATCAGTGAGGTTTAGCTCACTGTTCTTATTTTATTTTTAAAATCTTCTTTTTGATAAGCACAAAAGGGAAGTATATTCGAGGCATTTTCTAGTGGTTACTGTTTTATTTCCTTTCACCCATTTGTAATTATAATAACAAAAGCAGAATTTTGAAAAAAAAAAAAAAAACACCAATAAAAACTTCTGTCATTCTTCTTTTTTCTTCTGCCATTCGCTTTGCGAAAAGGAAATAGAAGGATTGGAGATATGTTTGGTTTAATTAATAATCTAAATGATAAGATAATCAATAAAACTTAGAATAACGATTTCTATGTATTTTTACATTTCTGATACAAAATGGCATCTATGAGATACTTGAAAAATATTACTCTATTCAGAAATATTAATTTTACCAAGTTTCCATAACAAACAAGCTAGTTTTCTCCAAACTTTTTATTTTGTAAAACGAATTTGAAAAAATACAGTGCAGACATAAGTTACTGTTTATAAAGTATTTTGTGTGGGAATACACTTTTTTCATTGAGTGTAACAAACCTCTATGACGTGGGGAAGTTTCGAACTGTTTACAGAGTTATGAGAAGGAACTTTTTATAACCACATTTAGAGCCTTTACAAAACTTTGACATTCTTTAAAGGTTGTATAATTAATTCCCTATTCATATATTTCAAAGTAAATTGCTATTGCCTGCCATTTAGAAATTGAGAATACGTTAGTAAAAAGTTAATCAAACATCCCCAGTTTCTTTTTTCTGATGTAGAAATTAAATATTTTAAGTAAATTAAGAATTAAATTTTCTCTAGGAAATTTTGTTTCTGATTGTCTATACTTGTAAAAGATTTTTTTGAGTTGGGAATTGTCTGCATATTTTTAGTTCTACGTCCTTTGAAATGTCCAATTATGAGCACATTCTATTCTGAAAACTTATTTTAATTATAAAGAAATCTTTATTTCTTTATGAAAAATAAATGAAGAAAAATATGAGGACGCTAGTTTCAAAACTCGTCTTATCCAGAAAATCTAAATTTTGGGAAATCGCGAAAATTTTCGCATTGCGTCCATTGATTTTCATTGTAAACAAAGATTTTACAATGCCAGAAATACACGATGAAACTATTTTTTTGCAGATTGTAGTGGTTGTTTTTTCGATGCAGATCCCCAATAGAATATAGGCGATATACAGATAGATTGATATAGGCAACTAGATTTTCTAAATATTGGATAAGGCGAGTTTTGAAACTCACATCTCATATAATAAAATACGATGAAGGGCATTGTCAGCATTATATAGAATTTCAAAATTTGACAAACTGTTAGCATTGCCTCCAATATAAGGTCATGACCTATATTTGAAAATAAAATATCATTAGTGAAAATTCAAAAATATGTTGCTAATACGTATTTAATACAAGCAAAACATCAGCAGAACTAGTCGGATGTGAAAATCCAAAAAGTTTCTTCTATCTCACACATGTTAATATTTCCTGAAAAATGAAGCATATCAGTACCACCTGTTAGGTGATTTCTGCCAAAATCTAATCAGCACAACTTATGCCAAGTTGCAGCTGAATCTGAAGTCTGATGAAAATCCGTGCATTAGTTTTTGAGGTAGAACTGCTGCGGAAATTGTAAGAAATCTACGTAGCAGCGTCACCTGTTGGTCGATTAATTTCAAAAACTAATCAGGACCAATTTATATCAGGTACTAACTGAATATGAAGTTTGATGAAAATTCATGCATTAGTCCTTCAGATTCAGCTATTGTAGAAATCGTGATAAATGTAGCCTAGCAGCGCACCTATTGAGCGATTTAGACTAAAAATTAAACAGAACTAATTTATATCAGTGACTAACTGAATCAGAAGTTTGGGGAAAATTCGTGCATTAGTTCTTGAGATAGAGCTATTGCGATAATCATGAATAGTGCAGCATTGCAGCGCCACCGATGGGCGATTTACATAAAAAGTAATCAGCACCAAAGTATATCAACTACTAACGTGATCTGAAGTTTTATAAAAATCCGTGCATTAGTTCTTGAGATATAGCTATGTCGAAAATCGTGAAAAATGATGCATAGCAGCGCCACCTTTAGGGCGATTCACACAAAAATGTAATCAGCATCAGTTTATATCAGGGAGCAACTGAATCTAAAGTGTTGTTAAATTCCGTTCATTAGTTCTTGAGAAAGAGCGCCCACAAATTTGTGTCACATACATACATAGAGACAGACAGACATACGGAGAGACAAACAGACAGATTCACATACAGACATTTTGTAAAAACAGATTTTTCGGGTTATCTGAATCTGAAACGTGTAAATCCGTCGAAAACCGGAATTCAAAAATTTTCATGAATCCAATAGTTCCTTCTTGTAAAGCTAGAAGAAAGTAAACATCAATACTAATCTAATAATATACACATATCTAGTAGTGACAAGAAAAAAAAATACATAATTGTTGAAAGCAAACGTGAGAAAACTAATTTTTGCTTACTTTTCGTGCACATTAAGAAAAGAAATGTTATCATTTATCGCATATGAAATAACTGCTGATATAACTGCTACAATAACTGGCAATGAGTACTTCCGTTTGAGCTCCCAATAGACAAATACGTTTTGAACCACTGTCGAAAGAACTATAAATATTTTTGCAAAAACCGGACGACAGATTACATATTTAATCGATACATTCTGTGGTGTAAATCACAAAGGAAATGTGACAGAGAATAAGCAATAAATATTTCGACGACCTAAACGGGCACTAGTGATGCGGATGTATTTTTTCATTTTTCAAAACAGGATATTCATGGTCGAATTCAGCGGTTTCCATTATATCAGAAATTTATAATCCCGTTGATTTAAATATCTGGATCATTTCACTAGATTTGTGAAAGTCTAGTGAATTTACTCCAGATTTATTTTAGTAGTGGTTGATCACCATGTTTATTATAACGGGACAAGAAATCTTAATAACACTAGAAAACAGGAATTCTGCTTTTTCAGAATTTAGTTTCGCCCCCGATGAAAAAAAAAATATATATATCTATATAAATATGGATAATACAAAACATATTTCCGTTTTAAGAGTTAAAACACGGGCTTTTATTTTATATAAAATGACGCCATACGCATCCTCTGAAGAATTCCTCATTTACGATCCAGTCTTAAACATCCACATATTCATATGACGTCACAATCGCTAAATAATACACAAATCCAAAAAAAAAAATCTCTCAAGAAACTCGACAAAAGAAAATCGGCTATCTAATTATTCATATGCCTTGATTCGTTTGTAATATAGATAATTAGATTTAATATAGTTTATACTAGCTCCTTGTTTTATCTGAAATCATTCATTCATATTTTTTCAAAATAGAACTTATTTTAATTACATTTTTTTCAGTAGTTATGAGAAAATAGCAACAAAGAAATATAGTTACTATTTTACAACTATTTTTTCATTACTTTCTACAGAAATGGAGTACTTGAGTTGCCAAATATTAAATAAATGGCGCTAAAAACTACAAAAAAATTAATATCTTAAACATAAATTGAGATACAGTTTTCAAAGAAATTGCATTAAAAAGTACATTTTTCCCAATACGACGGTATAAAAATTGAAAATGTACGATGCTTAGAAGTTTGAAAAATTGCAATAGAGTATTTAACAGTACAATGATACATCTGATATGTTTTACGGCTGGTTTATACAACGGAAAGTAACTTTTTAGCGACACATTTTAATTGCTAGGAGAAAGAAATAGCATATCGGGGGCTAATAAGAATATTTAATAACTGTATTATTCAATAGTAATTATTCTGGTAAAAGAGATAGAAATGAAGATAGGCATGTGCGTTAAGCTTGGATTTTAAACTTATCATAGAAAAAAATCACTGTCTCAAATCAACTATTTAAATATCTATATTTAAATATCGATTTATCTCTTTAATATAGTGGCTCTTATTCTTGGGTAATATCTAATTCACTACAAAATGAGCACAGTTAATAATTTGCAGTAAAGTGATCATTCATGAGGCTTTTATCTATTGAAAATTGTTTCAAAAACGCAATTTAACTCTATTCGGAACATGATATGAGCAATAATATGGTCAGATTACAGTTAAATTACATTATGTAACCGTTTTATATAAAAACGGTTGATTGACTTAACGGTATACAGCAAGTTTTTAACAGTCAAGAACTGATTGAAAATGAAATGCTTTTCTATGTTTTTTTTTCACGCAATAAATTCAAATATACGTCCAAATATGTCCTTTGGCTCTGATAATTGTAAAAAAAAATAAAATAATAATAATAGAGGAAAATAATACAGAGAAAATTGTAAAAAAAGAAAACACTTGAAAAATAAAATTGTAAATGATTCCATTTACTGTTAAATAGAAAAATTATTTGCTTTAGATGATGAATATAAATTGTTACAATATAGATCGTCTTTATTAGGTATTTGTTTTTAAAAATTAGGATAATTTGTAACCGTGTATTTACGCAAGAATTTTTAAATGTAAATACTATTCTAATTTGTCATCTCGTAATAGAAATTTTCCTTTAGATGGCATTTTACAAGTACACTGTTAAAATTTTCTGTAAACAAACACACAAAAAAAAACGAGACTTTCTTTAAATTTACACTAGTTCTCCGTTAAATGCATTCGATTGAGTTTCTCGGTCAAGAATCTCTGTAAATTCACACCAGTTCTCAGTTAAATGCATTCGATTGAATTTCTCGGTCAAGACTCTCTGTAAATTTACACAAGTCCTCGGTTAAATGCATTGGATTGAATTTGTCGGTCACCGTTTTACAGACATATCCCTTATCTTGTATCTAATTCTCTGTAGGGATTTCCATGTCTTTCAATCAAATTTAGATAGAGTAGAGAAATAGTCGAAGCTAAATATTTTCAAAAAGTAGTAATTTTCTTAATCATTTTCATAATTATAATTTTCCTTAAAAAAAAAAAAAATAAATAAAAAAAAAAGAAAACGTGAAACATTTTTAACTGCAAAACCCTTTCTATTTACAGAGAGGAACACAATGCATTTAAATACATTGCTTTTATAAGAATTGTGATATAACCATAAAAGAAGTTTTGGTTAATTAATCTGATTATTTTTGTAAATATTTTATAAATAAGTTATAACTACCAGTATATTTAGCCAGTTTTAATGAAAAAATATACCGTAATTTCCGTTGTATAGCCCGCAGATCAAACATTTCAGTTTGGACCCAGAAATTTTATTCAGTATTTGAAGACCAATATTTACCCTGATCTAAAAAGTTACATTTTATTTTTAGAAATTTCTGTGTCGAAACACGATTGTTTTATCCGCGGGCTATACACCGAAAATTACGGTACCTAAATTTCACATTACTATTATTTAAAAAAAATGCAGTATATCTTGAGATATTAAAGAAGATAATTATTGAGAAGAAGCAATTTCTTGATAAATAAATCCGTAAATAAAGGATTAAAAAATTGGATTTGATAAAAAAAAAATAATAATAATAGGTATTATGTATTGGTCCAGACTGAATTAAAACAAACCGTTTAAGAACGTTTTTCTAACGAATATATTTGAAGCGAAATCTTTGAAAAGCACAAATACAATAGATCCCGCCCCCCCCCAGCTTTATTATAATCGACACATTTTGTGCACAGCATAAACGGCTCCTACGGCGCACTCAGTGAGGTGTTTTTTACCTGTCGAAAGGTCCCGGGAACAAATTGTGTAAAATAATTAAATATTACAGCAGTTCAAATTGACTCGAAAAATTCTGATACTTCGAAGTTCTAAAACTCAGTAATTTCGGGAACTATATTCAATTACTTTCATTAAAAATAAATTTATTACTGTCCTAAACTTAATTGGTTTCTTATAAAATTTGTGTATAAGAATAATTAAAGTTAGTAGAGAAAATATTTAATTGTTTATAACTTTGAATTTTACGATTGTTTAATATTACATTTTCATTAGTTTTTTGAAAAGATTTATTTGAAGAAATACAGGATGTAAGACGTTGGTGATAATAAGATCTATATATGATTGCTTAATTATTAGGAGATTTGTCTACATATGTAACAACGTAGTTTTTTTTCCCTTGTAATTTAGTAATTTGCTGGAAAAAATGCTTTGTGTTAATAGTAACCAAATCTAAAATATTATATTTTAAAGCCTTAGTTAATTTTTCAATAACTAGTATTTTTCATTGATTAAAATATCCAATAGGTTTATTGTCTGAGACTGAAATTTTATAAATAAAAATATCTATATCATATGTAAACTGTTTTATAACAGATTTTGCGTTAAATTTAGATGGAAGTCAATATTTAGTACCATAACCCATTAGTTTTATCAATACATATATATATGTATATACACTATATTGCCATTAATGACCTGCAACTTTCAATTTTAGACATTTTGTCGAATATTTAGAAATATATTTGACAGATTCTTCTGAAATTTCAGGATTGAAAAGAACAGGTATGACCTCATATTTAGCATTATCGATTTGATAAAAGGGGCAATTAGGGGGCCAACAAAAAATCTAAGAAAAAAGTAATGCTTGGGATCACCCTGTAAAATAAAATGAACGAAATGATCTACCGATACCGAATACAAATAAACAGACATTGTGCAATATGTGTATTCTTTTGTGTAAGAATAGCATGTATATTAATAGAGATATAGCGATTTATTTTAAAAAGTTGAAAAATTCTTGCATGTTTTTTGCTTATAACATGCAGGGTTTTCAACCAAATTTAACTTCGGTTTCAGAAAAATTGACAAAATATAGTAGAAACAATATAATGCAAATGGAATATAAATATATTAAATATTTTAGGAAATATGAGCAGTTGTATGAAATAATATTTATCTGCGCATGCGCGAACGATAACAAAGATCATTTTACATAATTTAATAGTCAACTCTATGAAGCAACTTATTAAAAAAAATCTAGTCAAATATCGTAAAGATTCAGAAAGATATCGGCGTTAGAGTGAGCAAATATTTAGTTTTTCTCTAAAAGCAGCTGAATGATAAGGGATTTTTCACAAATTGTCATTTTTAATTTTTAATTGTATTTAATTTTCATTTTTTATTGATGCCTTAGTTCTTCTTGGATAACCACCAGAACGAGTTTATACCATGATCAAAAGAAGTATCAAAATCGAAACATTTTTTCCAAATCTACTCGTTGATACTCACTAGATACTAATTTTTTTTCTGAAAGTTAATAAAAAATGACAATTTGTGTAATATCCCTTATCATTCAGCTGCTTTTATAGAACAACTAATAATTTGCTCACTTTAACGCCGATATTTTTCTGAATTTTTTCGATATTTGACTAGATTTTTTTAATAAGTTGCTCCATAGAGTTGAGTATTAAGGGGGTCCGGGACACAAAAATCTTAAAATATTCAAAAAATAATTTATTGAATTAAATATTTCTCTGTCGTTTTCTGCTTAAAATGGCGTTTAAATCATGTTTCTATCTTAATAAGAACAGGAAATATTAATTTTTTCGTTTTGGTTTGTTTTAAAAATCTACCTTTTAAGCTATGGTTGTCAAGGAAACGACTTCTTGTGAAATTGCCCCCTTTTTCTTCATGATGGGTTTTTCACCATTTCTCATCTTTAAGTTTTTATAAGTTTAGAACCGTTAAAGATAAATGTTTGAAACTTGAAACATATATTTTTCAATTGCTTTACTTTAACCTTGAGCCAGCAAATTTGAAAAAAATATTTACTTTTGAAAATATGAATTAAAAAAAAAAGTTACATCGATTTTTATTAAGTTTTTACTTTAAATATTTTCATATATTTTTTAAATTAATATTTTTTAATAAATGGCTGGCACTAAATTAAAATATATATATTTCTGTGTATTTAAATGAAAAACAATTCAAATTCTACAAATAATATTTCGAGTTATAACGATTGTAAGTTATACTATTTTTTTCATACATTTTAATTTAAAATTTTTTTTTTAAAAAGCTATGAGAAGTTTTATCATTTGATTTTGTTTACAAATGATATGGTTAACAATCACAAAAAAACTCAAAATTTTAACTCAATAAATATTTTTTTTTTTGAAAATATGTCCCGGACCCCCTTAAATTATGTAAAATGATACTTGTTAACTTTCGCGCATGCGCAAATAAAAATTATTTCATACAACTGCTCATATTTCAACTGCTCATAATATATTCATATTCTAATTACATTATATTGTTTCTACTATATTTTGTCAATTTTTCTGAAACCGGCGTTAAATTTGGTTGAAAACCCTGCATGTTATAAGCAAAAAACATGGAAGATTTTTTTAATTTTTTTTAATAAATCGCTATATCTCTATTAATATACGTGCTATTCTTACACAAAAGAATACACATATTGCACAATGTCTGTTTATTTGTATTCGGTATCGGTAGATCATTTCGTTCATTTTATTTTACAGGGTGATCCCAAGCATTACTTTTTTCTTAGATTTTTTGTTGGCCCCCTAATTGCCCCCCCCCTCCTTCTTAACAAATCGACATTGCTAAATAATGAGGTCATACCTGTTCTTTTTAATCCTGAAATTCCAGAAGAATCTGTCATGTATATGTCTAAATATTCGACAAAATGTCTAAAATTGAAAGTTGCTGATCATTAATGACAATATAGTGTATACACACACACACACATATATATATATATATATATATATATATATTTATTTATTTACGAGCATGCATTGTGCATGATAGCGGTGACTTATCAATAAAAAAAAATTAAAGATAGCAGAAAAAATTGCGCTCTTCAACCGTAAACGTTATTTCCCCACTGAAGGGTTTGGGGGAACAGTATAAAAGAGGGAATGCGTTAATCAAATAAAAGTTTCGGAATTCATAATTGTAACTCTACTGATAGACGTTTCTGGTTCGCTGTCTGTCTTTGTAAAGATTAAAGAAATTTAAATTCTTCAATTATTAAAGGGGAAGTGATACATATGAACGCGTCGAAAAAGCAAAAAATATCGCTATGTTCCAAGCTTCAAAACTTATGTAATAAGTCAAAAATAAAAATCAAATTTTATCTATTTATATAAAATCCAAGTCTCTGTGTGTCCCTCACGATTCCGGTAGGGCCACCTCATTGAAATGAGTAATTGTTGAAAAATACTAATGCAGGGTTACCACAGTAGCGCCAAATGTTGGCCAACTTGGCAATAGCTGGCTGATTTGGTGAAATTCCCATTTATAACTATTAATCTTTCATAAAGGAGGTCACCAAAATTTAATTTAAACTCCGCTCTTTTAAAATATTTTTTCAAAATCTATGGGTGAGAATTTAAAGTACATATTTACACCTTCCTCCCGATGCTACTAATAAAATAACCGCCAATAGACGACGCTGTACTGTATGAGCTCCTAACTGCGCGATTTTAATGTGCTTTAGGTACTTTTCCAGTATAAGTGCCTTGGCGAAAAAAGAAATTTGGCAACATTTTCCCGGAACCTATCCACTGTTTCATTTTATATGCACATGCATTTTTTTTCGATATTTATACGATTTATTTATACGATTAAAAAAGCCGTTTCTCTAATTTTATACAGAAACAGATGTAATTTGTACATAAAAACATGAATAATATACATACAAAATAAACATATAAAAAAATACTCATCAAGTTTAATTTCATAGCTGTTTATATGATTTGACAACAATTCTCACTATTTTTCCGTTATACGGACACCATGCCAAAATGTATGCGGTACTTTTCCATTATACGGACAGCATTGTCGCCAAGCTCAATAGTTGGCGCAAAATGAAAATAAGGTGAATTGAAACATTTGAAAAATAAAAGAAAAAAACATTCTCGATAGTATAGTGGGCATTTTAAAAATATAACATTTGAAAATTACAAACTTTTACGAACTATTTTATTAAATCACAAATATATACTTAAAATAAATGAACAAATAACTGTTATACTATAAAGTAATAAAATAAAAAATCGGTACAGATGTCATATTCGCCCCATATTGGCGCGATTTTTTTCTGTCGCCAATATCATATAGGCAACGGGTACTTAATTTGCGCCAAAGGGCTTGATGTGGTAACCCGGATTATGTTGTTTATGCTGTTGATGTTTTCGCCAAATTGGCAACCGAAAAAAATCGCACCAATATGGGGCGAATATGACATCTGTTCCAAAAAATCATATTAAACTGCTGCCATAAAATTATAAATATCTTTCAGCATTGCAGTAAACATTTAATTTTTTGAATGAAGGCGTAGCCACATAAAATCTATGAGATACGAGTCTAAATGATGACGAACAGCTTCCCGATGTTTTTTGTTGCGCCATTTTGCGATGCTCCATAATCTTTCAACATTTGGAGTATGACATCCAGTATTAGGGTCGACAAAATTGTATTTGTGATTTACTGTGAAATGATCATAACCAGCACTTAGCAGTTCATCTGTTTTATATCCTTTCCAACAATCTGTATAAATAATACATGACTTTCATCTACTTCTATAATTTTATTAGGTCCACCGATTTTTCTATTTGGTCGAGAACATAAAGCATTTGCACAAACTTCTCTCGAATAACTATTCCATTCCACTGTTGTGTTGTGGTTCATATCAAGTGGCAGCTGACAAAACTCAATCGATGTCAACTCTTTGCACGATAAATATATAAACCTCAAAGCATTAAGAAAAGTCACCCGCGATCCTTTAAACCAAGTTTTTTGTCGTATTTCTACGCTTTCTTCGCATGATCGTAAGCTACAACTCAATTTCGGATTTCCAGAACTCATCCATAATTTCATTTCATGATTTTTTGAACACAATCTTTTATTATGCAGAATTCCAAATTCCTGAAACTTTTTTATCACAACTTTCTCATCATCTGGTAACTGCCAAATGATAAAATCCATCTCAGCATCAGCAGTAAAAGTGAACTACAACTTTATAAAAAAAAAGCATTTTTAATTCGATTAATAGCAGATTAAAAAGCTTTCCAAGGTTAAGGTTAAACAATAATCATTCACGTGATTCACGTTTCATAAATAGCAAATCACAATGTTTAGCATGGTTTACAATAAAAATCTACGATCAAGGTTGAAATAATTGGTGCATTAGCATACATTTTAGCATGCTGTCCGTATAACGCAAAAGTACCATGTATGCTAATGCGCCAAGTATTTCAAAATGCTAAAAGATATTTGTAATTTTATGCCAGCAGTTTAATATGAGTTTTATTTTATTGTTTTATTTTATAACAGTTATTTGTTCAATTATTTTAAGTATATATTTGTGATGTAATTAAATAGTTCGTAAAAGTCTCGAATTTTCAAATGTTATATTTTTTAAATGCTCACTTTAGTACGACAATATTTTTTCTTTTATTTTTCAAATGCATTAATTCACGTGACTTTCATTTTGCGCCAACTATTACGCTTGGCGACAATGGTATCCGCATAACGGAAAAGTACCCAAATCTCACTTTCTGATGCCCAAATTACACCAAACTTTTTTTAAAAAATGCCAAAGCCCCTACAGTGGAAAAGTATCAAACTGTCTATTATTTTGCGCTATCTGTGTTATAGTTTATACTATATGCAAGGTGAGTGGAGCGAAGAGTTTAAACATTAAATATTAAAGTTTCGGCACAGATGTCATATACACAACGGGTACTTAACTGTCATCAAAGTGTCGTTATTTTGCTTGATATGGTAACCCGGATGTTGTTGTTTATGCTGTTGATGTTTTCGCCAAATTGTCGTCGGAAAAAATCGCTCCAATATGGGGTACATATGACAACTGTGCCAAAGTTTCTATAAAGCAGTATAAGACTAAAAATTAAGAATAAAATAAATGCAAAATAAGACTAAAGAAGAAAGAAAAATCATGCGTTAAGCATAGAATATGAAACACTTTCCAACACATCCTGAATGCCTTAACAAAACTTCGTTATTTAGGGAAATAAGGTAAATAAGATAACTAAGTAAACATTTTAGAAAACGCATAATTTAAAAAAAAAATTGATTTCAGCAGTTACCGTCCATAGAAATAGTACAGTTATTACATGCCACTATTTAGCTAAAATTTAATTTAAGTTACTCTTAAAGCTACTGAAATCATATTTCCAGATATTATCATCCATAGACGGTTATGTATCCAATTCTTTGCGTGACACTGTATATAGTTTTATCTGTATTCTACAAACATTTCTTAGTAATCTAAATGCAGTTCAGCGTAAAACTGCGTAACTACAGGACTATACATTGTATACATTATATACATAATATACATTATATACATAACTATATATTGTAAAAACCAGCTTTAAGCAATTTATTCTCATACTCAGGAACCCTTACGAATTCTTTTGTGTAGCCCTGCATATGAACTGTAGCATTTATACACACGGTATAGTATGCATAAATGTAGTGAAACATAAAAGCGCATATCATAATTAAAAATGCATTTCTAGCAATCATTACTTCTGTACGTACAATACTTCGGAGAAAAGTTTCTCGGCGAGAAAGAAGTTTGCCAACGTATTTTCTGACAACCTATTTACTGCTTCATACTCACAAGCAATTTTTTGCATATGTATACAATTTATTTAATGTACAAAAAACTATTTAACCATTTTTAAAAAGGAAACAGAAATATTTTTTGCACAGATGTCATATACGAATCGGGGTTGGCGTGATTTTTCTCTGACGCCAATTCGGCCGAAATCTCGCTTTCGAATACCAGTTACTTATATATTTTTAAATTATTTGCTATCGTTTTGAAAAGGAAATAACTATAAATAAATAAAAGTTTGAATAATAACTATAGAACAAAACAGTTTATATAATCTAAAAACAGAAAATAAAAGTAAATAAACAATGGCACAGATGTCATATTTGCCCCATATTGGCGCGATTTTTTTCTGACGCCAATGTCATATACGCAATGTATACTTAACCGGCGCCAAAGTGTCGTTATTTTGCTTGATATGTTAACCCGGATGTTGTTGCGGAACAGATGTCATATTCGCCCCATATTGGCGCGATTTTTTTCGGTTGCCAATTTGGCGAAAACATCAACAGCATAAACAACATAATCCCGGTTACCACATCAAGCCACATTTAGCGCAAGTTAAGTACACGTTGCCTATATAATATTGGCGACAGAAAAAAATCGCGCCAATATGGGGCGAATATGACATCTGTACCGTTGTGGCTTATGCTGTTGATGTTTTCGCCAAATCGGCGTCGGAAAAAAATCGCGCCAATATGGGGCGAATATGACATCTGTGCCTAAACAATTTATTAATAAATAAAAAACAATAGCCGGCAAAATAACACCATTTTAGCGCCATAGGTATCCCGGTTCATATCTGAAATCTGTGCCGTAATTTGTATATAAAAAAAATATTATATATATTTAGAAACGAATTTTTTATGTATATAAGTGCATATATAAACAAAAATAAAAGTTCATTAGATTTGTTTTCATAGCTGTATAATTTCGCAACATATCTCACTTTCTGATGCCCGAATTACGCCAAGCTTTTTTTTAAAAATGCGCTATAATGGAAAAGTACCTAAATAAATAATTAACAGAAATAACCAATTATACAAACTAAAACATTTTATTTTGCGATTAAAGCATTGTTTTTAATTTCGATTAAAAATACATATATCTTTGGGGAACAGATGTCATATTCGCCACATATTGGCGCAATGTTTTTCGGTTGCCGATTTGGCGAAAACATCAACCGAATAAACAACATAATCCGGGTTACCACATCAAGCAAAATAACGACACTTTAGCGCAAGTTAAGTACCTGTTGCCTATATGATATTGGCGACAGAAAAAAATCGCGCCAATATGGGGCGAATATGACATATGTACCATCTTTGGATAACTTTAATTGAAATTGTGTTCACGGCTTAATATCTCATTCCATAAACCTAAACAAACACAAGTGATTCATTCATCGTGAACCGAAAAAATATTAAATCAATGAGGTAATCATTCACAAAGTAAGTTCTCCAACAATCAATGGACAATATTCTAATGACGTCATAGTATGTAAAATGGTGGCGGTATCATTTGTTTATGGTTTGAAATCACAAAGATTTAATTTTGCAATGTTTCTTAGTTACAATATTTTATTGTCGTATTTATGAGATCAGAACAAAAGCATATTTTTTCATTATTTAGTTATTAAAGACGGAAAAAAATTATAAATGTGCATGATTTGAAAAATTTAAATAATTTTCTTTCTTAATACTAAAAAATAACATCGGGAAGTAACAGCGAGTTTAAGTTAAATAAGTTTAGCTGTTTAATTCTGTTGTAATATTCAAAATAACTGTATTTATTAGATTTCAGTAAACAACATCAGGGCCCGATTAAACTTTGAAGTTAGAGGAATTACAATGTCATTTCAGGACCTTTCTTTTGGAGAAGCTTTTCTAAATTCCACATATACATGGAAACTCTTCGGTGTTAGAAATATTATTCCCAGAACTGGCATAACATGAGAACGGCCTGCAATTTTACACAAGTTTTTGAAAACTACTTTATATCAGAAATTTTACTAAAAACTGGTTACTTTTTTGTTATAGAGGCCCACACTATTAGAATTATGACAAGTTGCAGCCAATTTCGCCAAAGTCGTAACCAAGATCGTGAAGCACACACATATAATACCATATAATACCATTTTATGAAATCGTATACGATAATTTAGTAGTTTTTACCTTACTTCAAGTGTGTAATTTATTTATTTTTAAGGCTTAATAATCTAAATTGTCCAATATATGAATTTTAAAAAAATGTAAACAAAGACTGAATAGACATGACCGCAAAAATCTGCAGAAAACTTGGAATTGTGCAGATTAGTAGTCTTCTACTGTACACAGTTTTTCATAAATGTGTTTCGTTCTTAAAATGTGTTATTTTCATCTATCACTGCGGAACAAATGAGAAAACTCATATTTTTGCACATGAGTTGTATGTATCTTTATATCTAAATTTCCGTCATTTTTGACGGGCTACCTTTCTAGTTTAAATATAAAGCTCATATTTAAATTTATATTTAAAAAATATATATATACTTGTATGTTCATAAATAAGTATTTAATGGTAGTAAGAGAAAAAAAAAAAAATAACATGTCTTGCGCGCATGATAAAATATGAAAATACGCGTATGAAGAGGACATTTCAGTGAAAATAAATACATAATAGTGTTACATTTATACTAAAACCAGAATATTTATAAAAAATATTGACTAAGTTACAAAACTGACTTAGTAATTTAAAAAAATAAAAAATATCAACTTTTAAAAAATATTTTCAAAGTATAAAAACACAAAAAAATGTTCTGGTTTTAAGTTGTAGATAACACAGAAATGAATATGTGGTGAAATTTATTTTGATCGCCATGCCTAGTTTTTAGTAACTCTGCGCGCAGTATCAAAATTCATCGTTCTGAATAAACGCGACGCGAAATTTAATTATCATATATAATCTTAATATGTAGTCTTAATAAAACTGCCATAATTGGTAAACAAATGGGAATTTTTAATGCGGCTTTAACATGTTGTTCAGAAATGATTACGGAATCAAAATATGTATTAAAAAATTTCGAAATTTTTGAAGGTTTAAAGGTATTTTACTCCCTTAAATATGTTCAAAATAAAACAATACATTTTGTGCTTAAGGAGATTTTCGTTTTGTAAAGTATTCATAGTCTATAAAGCTCTTTATTTAAACAGTAAAATGGCCATCATATATAAAGAAAACATTTTATATTATACTCTGATTAATATTCCTTATAATCAATCTAATTCCTTATACTTATATTCATTAATATTATTTGAACAAAAAATTATACATACAAAATCAATTTAATTCTTCCACATTTCATGAAAATTTTGTTATGAATTTTTAAAGAAAACTATACAGAATAACGTAAAATTTCAGCACACATAAAAGTTTAATCAAATCTGTATTAATATATATATATATATAGATATTAAATCCTAATAATAAAATATATTGCCTAATTATATTGTTAAATTATTGTTAAGTAAATACACATTCTTGCACTTACTTTCGGCAATCATATATTTCTTTTTCAATTTTACTTTCTGCATAAACACAATTTAGAAAACTGTAAATAACACACAAGTATAGAAATAAAAACAGAACATTTATTTAATAAAATAAGTACATATATACTTTTAGAACAAAAATATTACGCTTTTCTGCATCTAACTCATTACCGAACATTTCATAATTATTTAGAAAAAATATATTTAATGAGAACAGAAAAATTACATTACTGAACAAGTATTGTTTCTTGCAGTAACTGTTCACCTCTTTTCTGAATACATGTCACCATATTAAATTATCGGTTTCCAAATTAATTTATTTTTATGCTTATGTGTAGCGAAATTGTTATTTTTGGCCATGATCAATAACTCATTTTAAGGGTATGGCATTATTGCACAAAAGTGAAAATGTTCTTATGTTTTCCAACGCTACGAATTTTTAATTAAAAAATGTAAATAAACCGAATATTTTGAAACTATTAAAAAAGAAATTTATATATATTGTTTTGTATTCCTAATGTATTTTAGTTGCAAACTAAAATTATACTTAACAAAATATAAGAAGATTGAAAGTTTAAATGTATATAACAATTTTTCGAATTTTGTTTAAAATTGAAGCGGATATTTAATTGTTATTTAGTGACTTACCATTAATGGGGATTGGAATACTTGAAAGACGATGGTTTAAATAATTTATTATTACAGAAATTTTTTAATAAAATGGTATTTCTTTACTTTTAACTGAAATTGTTCGAAAATTTGGTGAAATTTCAGCATTTAATGAACTGAATTAATCCTGAAAGTGTTAATTATGTAAAATGATAGATGAATGTTATATTTATATAAAACAAAATAATAAATATTCTTTTAGTCTTCTGTAAAAGGAGCCTGCATATTAAGGAAGCTTGCTTTTAATAAAAAGTATCTTCATCCTGCAAAAAGAAATCAAGAATGAAAAATCATGTGTCAAACATAGATTATCAAGGACTTTCCAACACTTCCAGAATACCTTAAAAAATTTTTGCCGTCTAATATGCTAAAGAAGGACATTTCTTGTCTAAATGATCTACAGATTTGTATATGTTCTACATGTATACAAATATATTATACATGTATACAATATACATATTTATACTAGTATGCTAAAATTTTCTTTAGAAAGAAACCGCATAACACAGTGGAAAATTCACATGCAGTAATTTCTTCCAAAAGGAGAAAATGCATTTGTACAGCCATAGAAATGATCTACCGATTATTATCCACTACACACATCAAGTAAAATTTAATTGAAGCAAAAACACGTTTAAAACTACTGAAATCTTTCTTACAGAAATTAGCATCCATAGACGTTCACGTATCACGTATGATCTATACAATTTATACACAAAAAGAGGTAGACAAAAATATTGTTTAACTTAAAACCGCATACCATAACTGAAAACGCACTTCCAGCGTTCATCGTTAATAGACAGTGATTCGGATGCAGTACTGTCCCGAAATATTTGTCTGATTCTGTAAATGAATAATAATTGCTTTGTACTCCATATTTTACAGGGATAATGTTTTAACTCAAAAACTTAATTCATTTCATTGTATTATCTTTGTAACAGTCTAAAGAAATTAATATAAAAACATTATTTCTCTAAAGATCATAGTATAATTGAATTAATTTGAGTGTCCTCTGTAAACGAACTATAAATGCTACACACGCCATATTCCATTTTAAGTATCTTGTAATGTATTTTAGTGATGTATGCCAATCTCAGTATGTTTGAAATAGTTTAACTTTAGTAGAATATACTGGAAAAGTTTTTTCCTCACACACCATGACGCAACGGAATTCGTTTGAGTGCCAATGTAAACGAATTATAAATTAAACACACTTCAATTTCAATACAGAAAAATACCATGATATATCATTTGCATTGCATGGAGTATATTTAAAAGAGTAGAATACGAAAAACAATTTAGTTGACCAATACCTTGGCGCGAACGATATCCATTTCCTCCGCTTTCAGTCATGCCATAAGATTTTGAAGAAAGCAGAGAAGGTTTATTAAATATATTGTTACCACATTTTCATCAACGGTATGATTTTCAACGGAAGTACCGATATAAATAGAATGAATCACTCTGTATTATTGATTGAATAAATATATTACGAGTTTAGAATCCATTATTAATGTTACAATAGGTTTTTAAATTGTAACGATTGATGAACATAATGTAATTTTTAGAGTGCAGATGATAGAAGTGGTAAGGGACTTAATCATGAATTTGAGAAAATAAGCTGTAACGTTCCAAATATAAATTTGCTTTTATTATCAGTCTGCGTTCTAAATGACGGCAGATTTCCTAAAATTGGAAAAAGTCCAAGATGGAGGGGGTCCTTCGAAGGGAACCTAACCCATATTTACGCGCTATTAGAAGGAAATATCTTATTTTTAAATTAAACAGTCTGCCAGTGTTAGGTTATTAAAAATAGTAATATAATATATTGTAGAGGACCATTGATTATCTTCAGTCATATGATTAACGCTTTTTTGTTTTTTTGTTTTTTGCCACTTACCATCCTTATCACCTCAGCTTTTCATTTATATTACATATTACAAAAGCAACCTTAATACTCGATATTTACATATATAGATATTATAATATGTAATATATATATATATATATATATATATATATATATATATATATATATATATATATACATATATATATATATATATATATATATATATATAAATGTACTAATTCAGCTATTTTGCTGTAAAATAATATTCTATTAAGAGAGACTTTCAAAATGTCATATTATCGCATTCGAAACTATCCAATTATGTCTATCAAAATGGGAAGGAATCAAATCAACCCCTCAAGTAATAAGTGCTTGTAGTGATGTTGCTCCGACATTAACAAATCTAGAGTTAAGCAGGAAATGAAATTTCAACCAAACACTAATAATAAGTAAATTTCTTTTCATAATTATTTCAACCTGGAGATTTTTTCAATTGTTTTGAAGATTAAAGATATTTCCTTTTTCTCACAACGTTATTATAGTAAATACGTTCAGCCGAAATATATATACGAGTACACATATATTCCTGATCTGTTACCTTGTTGTTTCCGTTATACTCAATCGAGCTTTACCTACGTTAAATGTTCAATAAATATGTACGGAAAAGTTAATCGAAAATACACGTTCTAAATAATATTTTTAATCTTTTATTTGCTTCTGAATTTTTATTTGCAAATAATTTTTCACATAAATGTAATTCGGAAATAACTTAATATCATACATTTTATGAAAATATATGTAAAAAAAGAAATGCATCATTTTTTTTTTCTTTGAGAATACAAATAATTGGAATTTTCTACATTTAAGTAATTACTAGATGGTCTTTACCTATTTATAAAACAAATATAGTATTTAATGACAACAAAACTATTTCCATTCTTAACACTAATTATTTTGTGTTATGTCTGTTCCAATAGTTTAGCCAACATCATAAAAATTAATTTTACGAAATAACAATGCGAAAATAAATAAAAGTATACTATTTTCTTACCAGATTTTTATTTCAAATAAATTATATAAAAATAATCAATGGGTGCATTATCCTACCTTTGATAAAAAATCTTAAATTTCAATAACTACATAGTGTTCAAAATTTTAGAAATGATGGAAGGAAACACATTTTTAACACATTTTCATGATGCTATTTATTAATAGTAGTTTCCCGATAATTATGCATTTTCGTAAAAACAACATTGTTTATATTAACAAACACATTAGATAAGAGATAATCTAATTAGATAAAGTGCAATGCTTTTCAAGTAGAATTTATTTCAGCTATGATCATATTGTGAAGATCTAAAATATGATTCTCACGAGATTCTTTTTTAGCGTAGGAACTGTAAACTTGCTATAGCGTAAAGACCCATTTGGTATTTTAAATGAGATCAATGCGAATTAATATCTGTTAAAAGTTTTTATCTATTAGATTAAGGGGGGTGTCAAGACTCTTAACCATTTATCTACTGACGGTACTTGTAAGTACCATTAAAATAACTTGTTATAAAATTCATTTATTACACCGATTAGTAGTAATACTGTTTAGAATGATTTATAGATGCATTACTTTATCTTGTCCCAAAAGCATTATTGGTTACAGAAAACAAAAATGCTTTAAAAAGTATTATTTCATTTGCCTTTGCATCTTTTCAGCTTTGTTGGCGTTTGGGGGAGGGGGGATTTCGGAATATTCGGAGATATTCGTATATTTCTATTGTATGATTATTATATTTGAATATTTCTTAATTCTTGAAAATACTAAGAAAAAAAATTAAACAAAATGAGTGGGGTTATAAATATTGAACAAAATCCCTATAAATTCAAATTTAATTAATTCTTATAAATCCTTCAATTTTTCTACAGTCCTCCTGAAATTTATTAAATGAATTGAAAGAAATATTATAAATCTTCCAACGTAGTTTAAAAAAATAGACGAAAAATGCTTCAGAAGTTAAAATTTTCATGATTTCATAATCCAGTACATAATGGGTTATAGCTTCAAACTTTTCGAAATTTTAATTTTTTTAGATGTTAAACTCCTATATTTTCTGAATATTTTGATATAATTGTTTCCTTGAAATTCCCATTATATCAAAATTAATAGCGCATAGATTTATATCCGCTCAATAAGTGAAGCGGCGTTTCCGAAAATTTGAAATCATTTTTCTTTTCAAAAAGTTTTGGGAAATAACGCGCAGAATATCCCAAACATTTCCGAATACTTTTTTAATGAAATTGTCAAAAAATATGTTTTATGTTAGTCTGTGTAAACTGAACCTAAAATTTCATTTTTAATATTCAAAAAAATATTTTTTTAGATGATTATTCTGTTGAAATTTTCAAAATTTTGTATTAACTAAATACAACTTTGTATTAAAAATTTATAGATACTTTAAATACAAATTTATTTAGGTTCAGAGTAATTATTACAATATCAAGTATAATTAGGCACAAAAAATCAATCTAATTCCAAAATTTATTTTGTAATGCTGAGCGTAAGCTGTTATAAAAATTTTCTGCTCGACAAATGCCTGACAGCAAGGACCCCCCTGTATATAGAAATTCTGCTTCCTAAAAATTTTTAAATGCAGGGAATGAAGAAACATACTTGTATCTTTCATCCCAATAAGAGCTGTGTTTTCAAATCATATATATTTAAAGATTTTAAATGTTGAAAATGATCTTTTTTTCTCCCTTTTCCAATTTTAAGAGTCCTGGGAAACCTTAATGAGATAATTTCTAATTTTTAGGGTTCCGTACTTAAAAAATAAAAAAGGAACCATTATAAGATCACTACTGTGTCTCTCTGTCTGTCACAACCACTTTACTGGTAAACTATGGAATGTGGAAAGTTCAAATTAGGGGAAACAATTAAGACTATTGACCTAAATGTTTTCGGATTATTAAACATTGACAAATATATTTAGAAAACATGTAGAGAGGATAATTAAGTGACTTGATTTTTTTTTTTTTTTTTTTTTTTTTTTTTTTTTATTTTTTTTTTTTTTTTTGTATATCATTTGAGGTATCGTGTGAAAGCTTTCGTAAGACTGAACTCAAAGATACATTTCTTTTAATTTTAGACATTATATTTTCAGAGATACTGTCGAACATGTAGTGCAAAAATATATCCCATTTATTTCCAAATCAACTGAAACTAAAATTATGAAAAATTAGGGGTAGTAGACGTTAACGTAAACCTTACAGGAAAATTATAGCGATTACCCTAAGTCACATAGTTATTGATAAAAACGCACTTTTCCATTCCACACAAATTTCGATTTGCAGGCATTCAGCATAGGTGTTGAGAAGCGCTGAAGGCACTTATCGCAGCAGAAGTATAAAAGGATTGTTGATACCTATTTTCGAAAAAAATCGTCGGTAATTAGCCCTTAAAGATACGGCCGGTTTGGACATACATAATGACAGGAGCGGTGTTTTCAATCTACCAATAACTGTTAAAGCCCAGTTAAGAACTTTTAATAATATATCTATGTAGTGCAATGCCGAGTAGCAGTATAAAAGCAATAAACGTCAATTTTTTTAAAACAGACTAATTTAAGGTGTCTTGTACCTTTTAAACGTGTCGAAAATTAACGAAAAACTTCAAAGTTTGAATTAGTCTCTCTACAAAACCTTTTTATGCATAAACATTAAATTTTGGATATTAATTAAACAGATTGTGCCTTTTACTATGCTACCATTAGATATTTATTAGCCTTTTACAGAATTTTTGTATTTCTGAAACTCAAAATAGCTCATTTTTACTCCATGAGTCGTTACGCATATCTTGTGAAAGTGTGTATGGATTGTCATGAAATTTGGTAAAGGTACTAAACAAACGTTTGTTTAAAATAATGTACTTTTAAGTATTTACAATGGTAATGTTTTTGATTATGACTAATTTTATTCTTTAAAAATATAAAATTAAAATTTTAATTTTTTTTTTTTTTTACAATTTTTTTTTTTTTTTTTTTTTTTTTTTTTTTTTTTTTTTTTTTTTTTTTTATAGTTAATGAAATAATTTTGCCGTAAGAGTTGAACATCATTTTAAACACACCTATTTCTCTTTACCAAATTTCCTGACAATCCATACATACTTTCGTAAGATATCGTGCAAGCAATGACCTATAAAGTAAAAAAAAAAGAGCTATTTTGATTTCAACAATACACAAATTCTGTAAAAGTCTAATAAATTTCTAATGATAGCATATTACAAAGCACAATCTGTTTAATTAATAGTCAAAATTTCCTGTTTATACATAAAAAGGTTTTGAAGATAGACTAATTCAAATTTTGATTTTTTTTTCGTAAATTTTCGTCGCGCTTAAAAGATACAATACACCTTAACTAGAATTAATCGCATAAATACTATTGGATTCGCGACTACTTTGCATTGAGTGGATCTCTCAAAACGCCTTCCGTGTCTTTAAATGTTAAATAAAATCCCATCTGGAAGTACGCGGCACACTAAGCTAAATTAGTTTTATGAAATGCCAAATGAAGCACTACTGATATGCACTATTTTTATTGTCAGTACCTAACTAAGTTTATCATAAACAGATTCGGATTAGATTAAAAAAAGAGTTATATAGAATTCCAATATTTGGTATTATTTAGTCTTCACATCTCTTTGAACTTATATGGTAAACCCATTCGCGCTTTTCCCTTATATACATCTATACCCAACCCTCCGTTATATAATTTTTTTTCAAAATCTTTTTACTCTTTTAGAACGATTTTTTAAATAATACACTTAATAATTCACACATTTATTGTACGGAACCCTCTGCGCGCGAGTAATACACTCACTTGACCGTTTATTTTGTATTGTTTTATTAGGAATGCTTATAAATACTATTATTTTTATACTCACTTATGTTTGGTGTTTTTAGTAGGTCTAGTTGAGAAATATACTTTTTTAATATTTGCATGATAAATTGTATCCGTATAGTGCTTTTAGCACTGATTATTTGAATGTCTGAATCTTTATCTGAATCTATATGTTAAAAATCTTCCGTGTTAACTATCCTTTACCAAAGGAATAATAGTTTAAATTTATAAACTCATTTTAGGCATTGTATGCAGATGTAGTTTAATGTGTCCGTAAAGTAACTCAGGCAACTGAAAATAAATATGTGATTCATTCAATGTGTTCAGCACAACTAGAACCAACGCTGTTTCCAGATATTTCGAAGAGGAAATTTCCCTTATATATGTAAAAATGAAGTGCTTATTTAATTAAATATGATGAAAAACCTTTTTCGGGTTATTGTGAAGTTTTTTTTTCAAAGAAATGAGATAGTTTAGAAAGCATGCATTTATCTTAATTTGTTTTACGTTAGGAATGTTTTTGAAATTGCTCCAAAAGTTTTGGCATTTTATTGAATAAATATTTTGTTTTCTTATTTACAGATCCTCTGAAAGAAATGTTCTATTAAACAGCTATAAGAACTTGTTTTAACTGCATGTTGACAAGAGACAAGACTTTAGTTCTGCATAATGATCCTATGAGAAAAAAGCAACATCACAAGGTATTATACAAAGGTAATCTTCTGTTATTTGATAATATTTCCTTTATTCATACTTCAAAATTAAAATATAATACTTGATAAATCTTGATAAAGCATGATAATTCATAATTGTAAAAATTATTACGATTTCCCTTAAATACGCAATTTACATTGTTATATTTCGTGAAATTCATTTTACTTAACGCATATCCTTACAAAGTACATATATTTTATGTTTTGCATTTCTTAAGATATATTTTGTATTATAAAACGAAGCTAACTGAGAAAAAAATGCATAAACTTTAAATAAATATATTATCAGCACTTCAATTTTGAAAGAAAAATTGTGAGAAAGTTTTTTTTTAAATCTCACATTAATTACTTTGAACTATAACTATATATACCGCTCGAATTTGACAAAGATTCCCAATAATTAGAATTATAGTAATCAGCATTAAGAAATTCCAATTATTGCAGAAATTTAATAAAAAATTTAATGTGTTCGTATCTTAATCTAAAATCTATCGATAAGTAAAACTAAAATAATCAGGATTGTTAAAAGTATTAATAACATAAATCATCTTATTTTTCTTTTGCAATAATTTACCTTAGTAATTTAGAGTCATCAATAAAGATGGAGGATTGCCATATGCAATGAATTGTTTATTAAAAATAAAATAAAATAAAATTATCTTAAATATATTGTATATAAGTAATTATTAACGTTTTATAAATGACATTTTACGACGTTTTATAAATTAGACTGATGTAAAATATTTTTTAAACTAATCAGTCATTCTAAAGAACTATAAAGAAAACAAATATTTTTTCACTGTATTAACATGTATTATACTTTTTTTTTAAATCGTACCTAATTCTTTATTAAAATTTAAATTTTGGATATTTCTTCTCAACAAAGTAAAATTTTTACATATTTACTTTTCTATAAGCATATTTATTATTGTTAGAGATAAATATAGGCAAAACAGACGAATAGAAATAATAAACATTTTCCAACTGTGTTATAAAATGTTAAAAATCGTTTTCACTTACAAACACCAAACATAGGATTAATGTGAACACTATCTGAAAACTACACTTTTGCTAAAAAATGAATAAATTTATAGACTATTGAATCGTTACTGAATTATTGAGATTTGAATGGGTATTGATGGTTTGCTACAGAACAATTAAAGTACGAATGTAAATTTTAAAAATATACATGCAGAAAAATTTTTGGAATTAAATTTGAAGATCTTTTGAAATCTGAAAGATTTTTCAGATACTGTATAAGGTTAGTTGGGGCAACTGGGCCATGATTTTACAATGTGACTCTGGAGCTTCTGACAATTCAGCTTCAAAAAGCTAATGTTCATTTGAATTAATTCTGAACATCTATAACTGTGTTCAATTAGGTTCTCTCTATCAGACTTAAATGCTCAAAATTACATTTCAATATTTAAAAATATAAAAATATGCATATTTCACTTTTCGTTACTCGTGGGTCCAGTTGCCCCATAAAAATTGGGTAAGTGGACCAGGAGGGTCTATCTTCCATACGCGTTTATTTTTTTTAATGTGGGATACCAGGCCCTGTTTGAAAAAGTGTAACCAACTTAAAAAAAATTAAACCAGGCAGATAAATGTAATTAGGCATGTAAATTATATGTCAATAAAGAGTAAGGGAAACCTTGTACCGTTCTAAGGGAAACCTTTGCTGTCAATGTGTCTAAAAAAAGCACTAAAAGGGAAAATATTAGATTTATTTATAACAAAAACATAAAAATTAAGTAAATACTTATGTACTTTAGTATAGGTAACAAGTATAAAAGGCACATGGGTATTTTAAGGAAAAAATAGAAAAGTAAATCTATGAGCAAACGGCTACGTAAGTACTTAAGTACTTTATCTGTATCCAGGGGTCGCATTATATAGGAAAAATTTACTACCAGAACCCTTAATGAGTTATCTTGATGATCACTTTATTTAACATATTCTAAAGAAAGGTGCGATGAAGATATTATTTTCAAAATAGTGGTAGGAACAAGAAAAGTTTCCATGTAGGAAGCGACCCCTGTATCGTACAAATTCCAGGTGTGGCTATCTCGCTTTCAGGGGCAATGTATTTTCATTCGTAAAATGTTGAAATAATTTAATGACACCCGTATTTACAAGAGAATCTATTTGAAAACAAGTAAAAGTATATTTTCGCGTACTTAATAAAGATGAAATTTTCATTATAAAATCCCGGTGCCAATATGTCAATTAGGAATTAAAATTATGTGATGCCGTAACTGCATCACCGCCTCTCAAGGGGTCAATAAATTTGGTTTGATATCACCCAATATGCTTTTTTTTTAATTTTTATTACATAATTTTAATAAGGCATTCTGTAATTATCTTTATTGTGAGCAAAAAACAATGGATAAATTTACTTCTCGTTGTAAGAGAAACTCAAAAATATTATTTATAACTATTGGGGTAACTGGATCCAGCATGGTCCTGTTACCCCGGATACATTTCCCAGTTACCCCGTTCTTGAAAAATTTATGGGGTAACTGGGACACCGGGCTTACGTTTGAAACATGAAGTAAATATGTACACAAACCTAATAATATTCACGTAGTTATATGCCTTATCATTAAATAAAAGATTGTCTAATAAAAGTACTTACAGTATTTTAATAAAAATCCGAGGAGGTTCAACCGAATTGACGTTGTTTTTAAAAAAGAAACGTAAATTTTCGACGACTTATCACAGCAAATAGAGAGTTATGATTGATTTGACACACGTTGTTGTAGGAAATAGATGTTAAGGGGCATTGCTCACAAAAGCTAAAACTTAAAATACATCAACGTTTTTTTCTAAAATAGCCTATGACCCAGTTACCTCGTGGGTCCAGTTACCCCAACTGACATTAATCTTTAATATTACAATGTGTCAAGCACGTTTATATGTAATTTATTCATCTTCTTGTAAAATAATAATAAACCTTTTATCATGTTTATTTAGAAAATGAGTGCCAGTTAAAGTGCATTACTTACATTTACATTTCAATATAATCATAAATGATAATGTCCTTTGTATCATGTCGAAATATCTTATGGCTCAGTGTTTATACATTTAAAATATGATGCACACTGTAAAAAAAATCCGACCAGTTTTCCTGTAGGAATCGGAAAAATAGTTGCCCTTATCGTACCGGAAAATTTTCCGACCCAGCTCGGAATAAAATACGTAAAAAAATGGAAATAGCCAATAAAACGTTATTCTACAGATTTTATTCTGATTTTACGGATTATATTCGAGCTGGGTCGGAAATATTTTCGGTACGATAAGGGCAACTATTTTTCCGATTACTACAGGAAAGCTGGTCGCATTTTTTTACAGTTCATATTAAAATAGATTCAAATTACACTGTAGTATTTAATTTAATAAATATGATGTAACCCAGTCTGGAAAGCGCCTATAAGAAATAAAAGAGGCTACTGAATGAAGAAGACATATTTAAACTACAATGTATGCTGGCTAAATGAATCAGACAGTTTAAAAAATTATGAGAAAAAGTTTTTTTCATTAGACGGAATATTACATCAGCATTGAAACTTCAATATACTTGGATACCAGGGTTTTTGAAAATGCACATACTTATATGATTATTGAGATTGTCCTTAAAACTAAGTTTAAAGTTCTTTTCGTTAATTGTATCACATATTTTATAAATGAACAAAGCTAATATGTTTTAATGCATTTTGTTGTCTGTTTGATCATAAACTTACAATTTTTATTAATTCTCTTGAGATCGTTCTCGCACCATTTCTTGTAAATTCACTCTATCGGCATCCATTGTTAGTGAATACTTTAAGTGAAAAGTAGAAAGATTATTTATTACATCGTTATGTTTATTTATAATTTTCAGGAATAATTTAAGTGGAATGTAATGTGAACGGTAACAGTTTGTTTCTCGTACAAAAGGAAAATAACAAATGTCGCCGCGCACTCTCAAACTGTACGAATACCCAAACTAACACAGATATCTGGATCAAAGTTCATTAAGCATTCATCTTTCATTCTCACTAGCTATTAAATGTTGATAAAAAAGTTTTGCATTAACAAGTATGAGTTTATTTTGACCATTTCTGCAGCTTTAGGCAGTTCAGACAACATCACTGTGAGTATAGTACTAACACTAAAAATATGCTTATGAAATTGCCGAATTTTCCAATTAATCGTAATAAAAAAAACTTTAATATCAGTGAGCGGTTGTTTTCTACTACATTTTAAAAATGCCCAGTCAATTTTATGACATCCTGTAGATTTAGTGAATTTCTGATTGATTCCTTTATTAGGACCTTTATAGAAAACTTATTGTTTCTGTTACACTGGATAATTTCAAGCAAGAAAATTACCAAAACGCAATTTTCAAAAATCCTCTCTCATCATTTTTCACTCATTTCATTGTCTGATAGATGAGCATTATTACTGTTCACTTTTAAAAGTGATCAAATTATCCGATAAAGAATAAAAAGTTGCTTTTACTTTAATTTATCTTGGAGGCATAGGTTCACATATTATCGTCCGAAAATAAGCGAAATTTGGTGCCTTGTGTAATAGAATCATTAGGTGGACATATTTGGATTATGCCATTAAACAATATGCTGTTAGTTTATATTTCTTCTTCTTTGTTTTCATAGAATATTCAAGTTATACATTAAGTTAGATTAATATTTTCATTTTAATTTACATGAGTTTTATTCAGACTTAAAATTACAAATTACAAAGATTTTATTAGACAGATATATTATTACATGTAACCGAGTATTAATAAGAGAAGTAAACTGGTGCAAGTATTAGCTTCATAGTTAACATTTTAATCATTTGTTATGCAACATTATATAAAAAAATCAGTTATTATCATCAAACTCAGCTAATACATGTTAAAAATGATAAAAGTACATTTAAAATGTAATAAATAGATTTTGTCTGATCTACATGCTGTATTATAATGTTATTTTATACCACTTTCACATTAGTTTAATTATTAAGACTAAGTTACGTTTCAGTTTTAGTTTTAATATTTCGTCTCACTTAATCTTTTATGATCATGAATTGAAACTATTCAATCTCATTTGTTAATAGCTGACATGCTGCACTATAATACAGCTATTAAACGATTATAAATAGAATGACTCAATTAGTCTTACAGCCAATATAATGTGTTATGTGTTGCACTAAATAACGTAATTATCCAGGTCGTTGTGTGTAAGCAGTGTGGCAATAATACCTTTGAAATGCTAAGAGATACAGAATAACGAAATATCATTTGAGATCTTAAAAGAGATAAAGGTTTTCATTTATGCAGAATATATTGTACTCTTGTCTCTCAGTTAAAATGATTTCTATTTACCAACAAATAATGATAAAAACATTTATTTATGGATTTTTTTCTCAGAGATAAACACTCCACTTGCATACAATATTTCAAATTTCAAATCAAATTTCAAATCATCAAATTTAAGCAATTAATTTGAAATTTGATTTTCATTTGAAACATGAATTTATTTTTTCTAAACGCAATATATACAGGGTGATTCAGCTCGTCGGTGACAAACTTTAAGGATCGATAGAGCACACCTAGACGAACATTTTTGAATAGGGAATGTAGGGTCCCTGACGCGATGGTAAGGCGCTAGGCGCTTTCGAAAATTTGGGTGCCGAAATTCGAAACGTCATAAAAACTAGGGAAATGGTTAGATTTTCTTGCTTGTTGCGTCGAAATGATTCTGTTTGTTTAGACTTTCTTCAGTACCAATTTGATAAGCGTATCTCTTAAAACATGGATAGGGGGCGCTGTAGACATTGGAGAGCTAGACAACAACTTTAAGCCCGTTATTTTGATAATTTAACACATGCTCGCCAAAGTTTATACTCTAACTTAAAGTTTGAACCCAAAAGTAGAGCCCTGCAAAAAGAGTAAGAGCCGGAATAAAATGTCAAAGTACAGGGTGGTCGAAACTCGAAGGCTCCTAGGAGATAAACAAACAGATTTCTTGACTTATGGCATGCATTTTCATGATTCTGTTTGCTGGGGCTCTCTGAAACTCAGTTGAACGGTACAAAAAGAAACATCGATAGGGGGCGCTTTGGGCAAAAAACATAATTCGTTGACATTTCGGACGCTAACTGGAAACGGGGCGCTACGATCAGTTAGAAACAAAACAAGAGAGTAATTTACTTATCATAAGAAGCTATTAAAACTGCAGTTTGTCTGTTTTTTTTAACAAACATAGCTGGTTTCAATCATGCACAATGCGCGCAATAAAATTTACATAAGGTGCTTTTTGCTGATTTATGCAAAAGATATCGTACCATATCGATATGCAAAAGATACGTAATGCGTAGACGACAACGCGAGATGACGTAGTTGTATGCGCAGACACGTCTTTTGAACGTGCGGTACCTACTTAAGCTTCGGGTTACTTGTCTGCAGATCGGTAGTAGGATGGAACGGTACACAAACTCTGAATTGGCTGACATGCATTTGGCGTATGGCGCTGCTGGTTGTAATGGACGAGCCGCTCAGCGGTTGTACGCCGAGCGTTACTCCAACAGGCAAATCCCCTGCCATGCCTTCTTCGCTCGAGTACACCAGAGGTTGTCCACAACGGGATCTTTCGACGGAGGCAGGCCTGAACGGGAGCGATCAGTGAGCACCCCCGACAACGAAGAGGCTGTGCTTAACCTGGTTGAGGACAACCCAGGTCTTAGCACGAGAGATATCGCCAGACATGTTGGCATTTCGCAAGCAACTGCGTGGCGCATCTTACGTTCCCGGAATCTGCACCCCTACCACATCCAGCGGGTGCAGTTGCTCAGAGAGCAGGATTTTGGCCCTCGAGTGGAATTCTCAAGATGGTACTTGGCGATGAGATCCAGGGATCCCCGTTTTGTAAACAGCATTTTGTTTACGGACGAGTCCACCTTCAGCCGGGAGGGAATGTGGAACGCCCACAACAGTCATGTGTGGTGTGATGAAAATCCACATGAAACCAGAAGCCGAGCAGCCCAGGAGCGTTTCTCAGTAAATGTGTGGGCCGGCATTCTGGGGGGTTGCCTCATTGGCCCTTATTTGTTACCTGAACGGCTGACAGGTGGAAATTACCTGATTTTCCTGGATCAAGTGCTGCCGCAGCTTCTGGATGAGGCGCACGTACCCGAAGGTTCGCGTCGCCAGATGTGGTTCCAGCACGATGGAGCTCCGGCCCATTACACGAACGACGTGCGTCTCCATCTAAACGCAAGGTATGGCCAGCGGTGGATCGGGCGTGGGGGTCCAGTTCACTGGCCTGCCCGATCACCAGACCTCACCTGCTTGGATTTCTTCCTTTGGGGTTACCTGAAGGCCGAGGTATACCATACACCTGTCAGCAGTGCTGAAGAATTTGTGGCGCGCATTGTGGCAGCTGCAGGGCAGATCAGAGATACTCCTGGCATTGTTGGAAACACACACTCCTCAATGCGACGGAGGTGCGAAGCCTGCATCATGGCCCAAGGTCGAAATTTCGAGCATCCTCTGTAGTGTTATTTTTTGTAAATAAATTTCCAGTATCATTGATGTTTTTGGTCTAAATTTATTCAGAAGTGTTGAGCAGAGGTAGAAAATGTGTTTTCATTATTACTAACTGATCGTAGCGCCCCGTTTCCAGTTAGCGTCCGAAATGTCAACGAATTATGTTTTTTGCCCAAAGCGCCCCCTATCGATGTTTCTTTTTGTACCGTTCAACTGAGTTTCAGAGAGCCCCAGCAAACAGAATCATGAAAATGCATGCCATAAGTCAAGAAATCTGTTTGTTTATCTCTTAGGAGCCTTCGAGTTTCGACCACCCTGTACTTTGACATTTTATTCCGGCTCTTACGCTTTTTGCAGGGCTCTACTTTTGGGTTCAAACTTTAAGTTAGAGTATAAACTTTGGCGAGCATGTGTTAAATTATCAAAATAACGGGCTTAAAGTTGTTGTCTAGCTCTCCAAAGTCTGCAGCGCCTCCTATCCATGTTTTAAGAGATACGCTTATCAAATTGGTACTGAAGAAAGTCTAAACAAACAGAATCATTTCGACGCAACAAGCAAGAAAATCTAACCATTTCCCTAGTTTTTATGACGTTTCGAATTTCGGCACCCAAATTTTCGAAAGCGCCTAGCGCCTTACCATCGCGTCAAGGACCCTACATTCCCTATTCAAAAATGTTCGTCTAGGTGTGCTCTATCGATCCTTAAAGTTTGTCACCGACGAGCTGAATCACCCTGTATATATGCATATATATACAGGGTGATTCATAAAAGATGGGCAGAACTTTAAGGGGTTATAGTACACTTAAAGACAAATAATATTAAATAGGAGACTAAGGGTCCCAGACGTATTCCCAAGAAGATAGGGGGCATTAAAGTTTAGGGTCCGAAATTTCAAATGATTATAAAACATGGAAAAATTGGTCGATTCGTTTGCGGTTTTTGCAAAAAATTTTCTTTATGCCAGTATTTTCTTGAAATAAAATTTTAAAGTTCAATTTCAAAAAATGCCGATAGGGGGCGCTTTAGACTTTGGAGTAACAAACAACTATTTTTTAACGTTATTTTTTGTATTTCTTTAAATGATTTCGAAAGCTTAGACTTAAACTTAAATTTTGATCTAAAAATCTGAGTCCTAACGTATAGTTAAGTAGCATAAACTGAAATTTGAAATTTGAAACCATTCTCCCCCCAGAACAAAAATCAGTTATTCCCGATCTTTGTGTCGTAGATTAGGCTCTAACTACTGCCGCGTTTTGCTAAAATTATTCTTTATGTCAGTATTTTCTTGAAAATAAATTTTAAAGAAAAATTTCAAAAAATTCCGATAGAGGGCGCTTTAGACTTTGGAGTAACGAACAACTATTTTATACCGTTATTTTTTGTGTCTCATTAAATGCTTTCTAAAGCTTAGACTTAAACTTAAATTTTCAGCTCAAAATCTGAATCGCTGAGCGTGGTTCAGTAGCGAGTGGAGGGGGATCAAATTTCAACTTCTGAACATAGTTCAGTTTGCACTACTTAACCATGCCCAACGATTCTGTGCTGTGATACGAGGCAAAAATACAACTTTCGTCAAGGACTGCATAGTCGGAATTCACTCATAAAGGCACTGGCACAGTTGGAAACGTCGCTCATGCAAACGTTAAAGCTCCATTCCTGACGCTAGTCACCGGGTGAAGAAGGAAACAGAAAGTATGCAAATGTCAAATGGGGAAGAAGAAGAACACGTATGCAAAATTTCGACACGATTCAGGCATAAAAACCACTGAACGGTGAGTCAAGTGTAAGTCGCTGTAGTAATGAATCGGAAGATGGTGCCCTTCACGAATAAGGAAAAGGCTGAGATGCATTTAATTTACGGAGCGGCAGATGGAAATGGTGCAGAGGCACAACGAATGTACGGAGAGCGATTTCCCAACAGGCGGTTGCCTAACCGCAAAACTTTCGAGCGCTTGCACAGACAGTTGTGTGAGACGGGATCATTTCTCGCTTCCCGGTCGAATGCAGGTCGTGCAAAAAAGGACGAATCAGTAGTTGTTGCAGAAGCCATTCTGGATGTAGTAGCGGCGCAGCCAAGTACAAGTACACGAACAGTGGCTAGGCAGGTGGATACCTCACAGTCCATGACTTGGAGGGTACTGAAGGATGAACATTTGCTCCCGTTTCATGTGCAACGAGTCCAGAAACTGTCTCCAGGGGATTATCCAAATCGTATTGAATCCGCCCGCTGGTTTCTGCAGCAGAACGCGCTAAATCCACATTTTGGACGAACTGTGCTTTTCACCGATGAATGTACCTTCACACGTGAAGGTACATTTAACACACACAATGCACATGTATGGGCGGATGTCAATCCACATGCTACGTATCTACATGCTCATCAGAGACGCTTTTCCATCAATGTTTGGGCAGGAATCCTCGGAGACCACCTAATCGGACCGTACCTTCTTCCTGAACGCCTCAACGGTAAAACATACCTCACATTTCTGCAACATGTGCTGCCAGACCTGTTAAACTTTGTTCCTCCACGCATCCGGCGGGTCATGTGGTTCCAGCACGATGGAGCGCCAGCCCATTACGTACGAGACGTCCGCAACTATCTGGACATCACATTTCCGAACAGATGGATTGGTCGAGGTGGTCCTGTTGCTTGGCCTGCTCGCTCGCCAGATCTTTCACCCCTCGATTTCTTTTTTTGGGGACGATTGAAGGCTCTTATGTATGAGACACCCATTGAATCCCCCGAGGAACTGGTCGCCAGACTTTCCGCCGCTGTAGGGGAAGTGCTCGAAAAGCCTGATGTTTTCTCGAATGTTCGCCGTTCCATTCTTCGCCGTTGTTCTGCGTGCATAACCTCTGGTGGTCACAATTTTGAACATTTATTGTAATTACATGTTAATAAATATGCTTTGGTAACATAATCCTAATTTGTGTCTTTTTACCTCGTATCACAGCACACAATGTGTGGACATGGTAAACTGAACTGTGCTCAGGAGTAGAAATTTCAAACCCCTCTCCCCAGAAACTTAACCACGTCTAAAGATTCAGATTTTGGGCTGAAAATTTAAGTCTAAGCTTTAGAAAGCATTTAATGAGACACAAAAAATAACGGTATAAAATAGTTGTTCGTTACTCCAAAGTCTAAAGCGCCCTCTATCGGAATTTTTTGAAATTTTTCTTTACAATTTATTTTCAAGAAAATACTGACATAAAGAATAATTTTAGCAAAACGCGGCAGTAGTTAGAGCCTAATCTACGACACAAAGATCGGGAATAACTGATTTTTGTTCTGGGGGGAGAAGGGTTTCAAATTTCAGTTTATGCTACTTAACTACTCGTTAGGACTCAGATTTTTAGATCAAAATTTAAGTTTAAGTCTAAGCTTTCAAAATCATTTAAAGAAATACAAAAAATAACGTTAAAAAATAGTTGTTTGTTACTCCAAAGTCTAAAGCGCCCCCTATCGGCATTTTTTGAAATTGAACTTTAAAATTTTATTTCAAGAAAATACTGGCATAAAGAAATTTTTTTGCAAAAACCGCAAACGAATCGACCAATTTTTCCATGATTTATAATCATTTGAAATTTCGGACCCTAAACTTTAATGCCCCCTATCTCCTTGGGAATACGTCTGGGACCCTTAGTCTCCTATTTAATATTATTTGTCTTTAAGTGTACTATAACCCCTTAAAGTTCTGCCCATCTTTTATGAATCACCCTGTATATATATATATATATATATATATATATATATATATATATATATACCTTTGATTCAAATGAATATATGTATCCAAAAACTATACCAAAATATACAAAACCACTGAATTGATCCAAAATAAAAATAAATAAAAATGGCAACTACTAAATTAACTTTAAATATAACCCGTCATCCCACGACAATATAATATACTAGAAAGGTAGCCCGTCAAAAATGACGGAAATTTAGATATAAAGATATATACAACTCATGTGCAAGACTATGAGTTTTCTCGTTTGTTCCGCAGTGATAGATGAAAATAACACATTTTAAGAACGAAACACATTTATGAAAAACTGTGTACAGTAGAAGACCACTAATCTGCACAGTTTGGTTCCAAGTGTTCTGCAGATTTGAGGATTTTTGCGGTCATGTCTATTCAGTCTTTGTTTACATTTTTTTAAAATTCATATATTGGACAATTTAGATTGTTAAGCCTTAAAAATAAATAAATTACACACTTGAAGTAAGGTAAAAACTATTAAATTATCGTATACGATTTCATGAAATGGTATTATATGGTATTATATGTGTGTGCTTCACGATCTTGGTTACGACTTTGGCAAAATTGGCTACAACTTGTCATAATTCTAATAGTGTGGGCCTCTCTCTATAACAAAAAAGTAATCAGTTTTTAGTAAAATTTCTGATATAAAGTAGTTTTCAAAAACTTGTGTAAAATTGCAGGCCGTTCTCCATGTTATGCCAGTCCTGGGAATAATATTTCTAACACTGAAGAGTTTCCATGTATATGTGGAATTTAGGAAAGCTTCTCTAAAAGAAAGGTCCTGAAATGACATTGTAATTCCTCTAACTTCAAAGTTTAAATGGGCCCTGATGTTGTTTACTGAAATCTAATAAATACAGTTATTTTGACTATTACAACAGAATTAAACAACTAAACTTATTTAACTTAAACTCGCTGTTACTTCCCGATGTTATTTTTTAGTATTAAGAAAGAAAATTATTAAATTTTTCAAAACATGCACATTTATAATTTTTTTCCGTCTTTAATAACTAAATAATGAAAAAATATGCTTTTGTTCTGATCTCATAAATATGACAATAAAATAATGTAACTAAGAGAGATTGCGAAATTAAATCTTTGTGATTTAAACCATAAACGAATGATACCGCCACCATTTTACCTACTATGACGTCATTAGAATATTGTCCATTGATTGTTGGAGAACTTACTTTGTGAAGGATTACCTGAATGGTTTAATATTTTTTACGGTTCACGATGAATGAATCACTTGTGTTTGTTTAGGTTTATGGAATGAGATATTAAGCCGTGAACCTAATTTCAACTAAAGTTATCCAAGGATATATGTATTTTTAATCGAAATTAAAAACAAAGCTTTGATCTCGAAATAAAAAGTTTTAGTTTGTATAATTGGTTATTTCTGTTAATTATTTATTTAGGTACTTCTCCATTATAGCGCATTTTTAAAAAAAGCTTGGCGTAATTCGGGCATCAGAAAGTGAGATATGTTGCCAAAATATACAGCTATGAAAACAAATCTAATGAACTTTTATTTTTGTTTATATATGCACTTATATACATAAAAAAAAAATCGTTTCTAAATATATATCATATTTTTTTATATACAAATTACGGCACAGATTTCAGATATGAACCGGGATACCTATGGCGCTAAAATGGTGTTATTTTGCCGGTTATTGTTTTTTATTTATTAATAAATTGTTTATTTACTTTTATTTTCTGTTTTTAAATTATATAAACTGTTTTGTTCTATAGTTATTATTCAAACTTTTATTTATTTATAGTTATTTCCTTTTCAAAATGATAACAAATAATTTAAAAATATATAAGTAACTGGTATTCGAAAGCGAGATTTCTGCCGAATTGGCGTCAGAGAAAAATCACGCCAACTCCGATGCGTATATGACATCTGTGCAAAAATTACTTCTGTTTCTTTATAAAAATGGGTAAATAGCTTTTTTTTACATTAAATAAATTGTATACATGTGCAAAAAATTGCTTGTGAGTATGAAGCAGTAAATAGGTTGTCAGAAAATACGTTGGCAAACTTCTTTCTCGCCAAGAAACTTTTCTCTCAAGTATTGTACGTACATAAGAAATGATTGCTAGAAATGCATTTTTAATTATGATATGCGCTTTTATGTTTCACTACATTTATGCATACAATACCGTGTGTATAAATGCTACAGTTCATATGCAGGGCTACACAAAAGAATTCGTAAGGGTTACTGAGTATGAGAATAAATTGCTTAAAGGCGGTTTTTAAAGGAGTTATGCAGTTTTAAGCTGAACTGCATTTAGATTACTAAGAAATGTTTGTAGAATATAGATAAAATGATATACAGAGTCACGCAAAGAATTGGATACATAACCGTCTATGGATGATAATATCTGGAAATATGATTTCAGCAGCTTTAAAAGTAGTTTAAATTAAATTTTTGCTAAATAGTGGCATGTAATAATGGTACTACGGGCTATGGACGGTAACTGCTGAAATCAATTTTTAAAAAGATTTATGCGTTTTCTAAAATGTTTACTTATTTACCTTATTTCCCTAAATAATGGAGTTTTGTTAAAGCATTCAGGATGTGTTGGAAAGTGTTTCATATTCTATGCTTAACGCATGATTTTTCTTTCTTCTTTAGTCTTATTTTGCATTTATTTTATTCTTAATTTTTAGTCTTATACTGCTTTATAGAAACTTTGGCACAGTTGTCATATATACCCCATATTGGAGCGATTGGCACAAATGTCATATTCGCCCCATATTGGCGCGATTTTTTTTCGGTTGCCAATTTGGTGAAAACATCAACAGCATAAACAACATAATCCGGGTTACCACATCAAGCAAAATAACGACACTTTGGCGCCAGCTAAGTACCCATTGCGTATATGACATTGGCGTCAGAAAAAAATCGCGCCAATATGGGGCGAATATGACATCTGTGCCGAGCGATTTTTTCCGACGCCAATTTGGCGAAAACATCAACAGAAAAAATAACAACATCCGGGTTACCATATAAAGCAAAATAACGACACATTGGCGGCAGTTAAGTACCCGTCGTGTATATGACATCTGTGCCGAAACTTTAATATTTAATGTTTAAACTCTTCGCTCCACTCACCTTGCATATAGTATAAACTATAACACAGATAGCGCAAAATAATAGACAGTTTGATACTTTTCCACTGTAGGGGCTTTGGTGTTTTTAAAAAAAAGTTTGGTGTAATTTGGGCATCAGAAAGTGAGATTTGGGTACTTTTCCGTTATGCGGATACCATTGTCGCCAAGCGTAATAGTTTGCGCAAAATGAAAATCACGTGAATTGAGGAGGCATTTGAAAAATAAAAGAAAAAATATTGTCGTACTAAAGTGAGCATTTAAAAAATATAACATTTGAAAATTCCAGACTTTTACGAACTATTTCATTAAATCACAAATATATACTTAAAATAATTGAACAAATAACTGTTATAAAATAAAGCAATAAAATAAAACTCATATTAAACTGCTGGCATAAAATTACAAATATCTTTTAGCATTTTGAAATAATTGGCGCATTAGCATACGTTTTCCGTTATACGGACAGCATGCCAAAATGTATGCTAATGCGCCAATTATTTCAACCCTGATCGTAGAGTTTTATTGTAAACCATGCGAAACATTGTGATTTGTTATTTATGAAACGTGAATCACGTGAACGATTATTGTTTAACCTTAACCTTGTAAAGCTTTTTAATCTGCTATTAATCGAATTAAAAATGCTTTTTTTTATATAAAGTTGTAGTTTACTTTTACTGCTGATGCTGAGATAGATTTTATCATTTGATAATTACCAGATGATGTGAAAGTTGTAATAAAACTGTTTCAGGAATTCTGAATTCTGCATAATGAAAGATTGTGTTCAAAAAATCATGAAATGAAATTATGGATGAGTTCTGGAAATCCGAAATTGAGTTGTAGCTTACGATCATGCGAAGAAACCGTAGGAATACGACAAAAAACTTGGTTTAAAGGATCGCGGGTGACTTTTCTTAAAGCTTTGAGGTTTATATATTTATCATGCAAAGAGTTGACATCGGTTGAGTTTTGGAGCTGCAACTTGATATGAACCACAACACAACAGTGGAATGGAATAGTTATTCGAGAGAAGTTTGTGCAAATCTTTATGTTCACGACCAAATAGAAAAATCGGTGGACCTAATAAAATTATAGAAGTAGATGAAAGTCTTGTATTATTTATACAGATTGCCGGAAAGGATATAAGACAGATGAACTGCTAAGTGCTGGTTATGATCATTTCACAGTAAATCACAAATACAATTTTGTCGACCCTAATACTGGATGTCATACTCCAAATGTTCAGAGATTATGGGGCATCGCAAAATGGCGCAACAAAAGACATCGGGGAGCTGTTCGTCATCATTTAGAGTCGTATTGCATAGATTTTATGTGGCGACGCCTTCGTTCAAAAAATGAAATGTTTACTGCAATGCTGAAAGATATTTATAATTTTATGGCAGCAGTTTAATATAATTTTTTATTTTATTACTTTATTGTATAACAGTTATTTGTTCACTTATTTTAAGTATATATTTGTGATTTAATAAAATAGTTCGTAAAAGTTTGTAATTTTCAAATGTTATATTTTTAAAATGCCCACTTTACTATCGAGAATGTTTTTTTCTTTTATTTTTCAAATGTTTCAATTCACGTGATTTTCATTTTGCGCCAACTATTGCACTTGGCGACAATGCTGTCCGTATAACGAAAAAGTACCGCATACATTTTGGCATGGTGTCCGTATAACGGAAAAATATTGAGATTTGTTGTCAGATCATATAAACAGCTATGAAAACAAACTTGATGAGCGTTTTTTTTATATGTTTATTTTATATGTATATTATTCATGTTTTTATGTACAAATTACATCTGTTTCTGTATAAAATTAGAGAAACGGCTTTTTTAATCGTATAAATAAATCGTATAAATATCGAAAAAAAAAATGCGTGTGTATATAAAATGAAGCAGTGAATAGGTTCCCGGAAAATGTTGCCAAATTTCCTTTTTCGCCAACGCACCTATACTGGAAAAGTACCTAAAGCACATTAAAATCGCGCAGTTAGGAGTTCATACAGTACAGCGTCGTCTATTGGCAGTTATTTTATTAGTAGCATCGGGAGGAAGATGTAAAGATGTACTTTAAATTCTCACCCATAGATTTTGAAAAAATATCTTAAAAGAGCGGAGTTTAAATTAAATTTTGGTGACCTCCTTTATGAAAGATTAATAGTTTTAAATGGGAATTTCACCAAATCAGCCAGCTATTTCCAAGTTGACCAACATTTGGCGCTACTATGGTAACCGTGCATTAGTATTTTTCAAAAATTACTCATTTCAATGAGGTGGTCCTACCGGAATCGTGAGGGACACACAGAGACTTGGATTTTATATAAATAGATGGCCATTAATGACCGGCATCTTTCAATTTTAGACATTTTGTCGAATATTTAAAAATATACTTCTCAGATTATTCTGGAAATGTAGGATTAAAAAGAACAGATATGAACAGGTAGGGGGCAAACAAAAAATTAAAAATAATAATACTTGGGATCACACTGTAAAATAAAATGCACGAAACGATCTATCGCTACAGAATGTACATACGCAGACATTATATAATATGTGTATTTATTTGTGTATGAATAGCATGTATGTTAACGGAAATATAGCGATTTATTTAAAAAAAAATTAAAATTCTTGCATGTTGCTTATAACATACACGGTTTTTAACCACATTTAATACTAGTTTCATAAACATTGACAAAATGTAGTAGAAACAATAAAGTGCAATTGGAATATAAATATATTAAATATATAAGGAAATATGGGATGTTGTATAAGATAATTTTTATCTGCACATGCGGGAACGATAATATGGAACCTTTTCATTATTTAATAGTAAACTCTAGAGCAACGTATTGAAAATATCAGCCAAATATCGTAAAAATTCAGAGAGATATTGGCGTTAGAGTGAGCTGTTTTTTAGTTTCTCACTAAAACTCGCTGAATGATAAGGGATTGTCCACAAATTGTTATTTTATGTCATCTGACAGCTTTCGGAGCAAGTTTTTTGAAAAAGCTATTTAATTATAGTTTACTCTTATGTTTAGGAAGATGTGGACTCTAAACTACGATGAAAAGGAATGTATAGTCCATACATTGATTACATTTAGGTAAATTGAGGAGTTTATGGTAAAATTTTGTGACATTTAGCGTAATACACAAAACACTCTGCAGTAAATTCTATCGCATATATACAACCCTTGGCACAAAGTTTCCGATCATTACACAAACACTACCATTTTTTGTAAGAAAGGATTATTTATTCTCACTGCATAAAAATTAAACGATTATTAGCGATAATACATTTGTATGATACATAATGAACAACTATATGCAATAAAGCAAAACCATTATACATGAATTTATAAACAGAAAAATGGTGATAGAAAGTTAAACACCAAAGAAAAAATTATCCAATCACGCTTTGATTAGGAAAAAAATAACCGATCACTGTAATCAATATTTAGTAAATCCACCTTCAGTTCGGATGACAGTCGAAATTCCTCGTGGAATGGACTCAATAAGCTTTTTACACTCATTGGGAGCAATTTCGCACCAGCATTCCCTTATAGCTTTACGTAGTTCTATGGCATTTGTGATCCTTCAAAAATCGATTTTTCTTTTTAATATATTCCACAGATTTTCAATGGGATTAAGATCCGGACTATTGGGCGGCCAGGTCATGGTTTTAATTAGGTTACTACCTACATTTTGTAGAAATTTCTTCACTGATTTGGTGCGATGGGGAGTTGCGTTCTCATCTTGAAATGAGAAATCATTTTGATCCCCGAACCATTGATTGAGGCTGGGAATCAAAAATTCTCTAAAATATCAATGTAAACTTCAGAGTTTACTGTACGTAACACAATACACAACTTGCCGACGCCTTGTGATGTCATACAACTCCAAACTGTAAATGTAGGTGAAAATTTAGTCTTCGTATTGACACATTTATCATTGAATTTTTCACCAACTCTCCTCCAAACAAATGTTCCACAGTCATCACCTGTTCCGAGAGATATGCGAGATTCATCGCTAAAAATAACTTTATTCCATTTATTAAGTGGCCAGTGTACATGTTTTTTACACCATTTCAAGCGCTCTTTTCTATGCTTCTTTGTCAAGTAAGGTTTCGTTTCAGTTTTACAGAATTTAAATTCTGCTGCATTTAGAGAATTACGTACAGTGCGGTCAAATACTTTTACGTTATACTTAGACCATTCGGCATTGAGTTGTTTTGAGGTTGCTCGACGTTTTCTTTTTGCTATTTCTACAAGTTTTCTGTCATCTCTAGGCGTTGTCATTCGTGGACGTCCATTTCGAGGTACATTTTCCACGCTGTTAGTCAACTGATATTTTTTCCAAATATCGCATACTGTACTTTGAGCACAATTTAATAAAGCAGCCACTTTTCTTTGTGAATTTCCCTCTTGCAACAATTTAATCATGCGGATTTTTATATCGCGAGACAGGTTTTTCACACAAACCATTATCCAGCACTTCAGAGCGGATTTTGATCTCTCAGCTGGAAGATTTCTTCTTTTAAATATGATTCAGATATTATACGCAAGCGCAGGCACTCTTATGTGTCTTCAATATGCAAATTTCAAACTTGTTACGTCGGTGATAGATTACTATTTTCACCTTTTCCCGTCTTGATCGGATATTTTTTTCTCACCAGGAAACTTTTTCGCCTGCAGTATAATTATAAATTATATGATTGTTATATTGAATTCACTTTTCATTTATATTTTAATACGTGTTCTTTTATTTGTATATTGTAAAACGCCCATATGCTCACGAATCGCGAAATATATGCTTCAAAATAAAAAAATTATAAAACTGATAACACTGATCGGATACTTTTTGCCAAGGGTTGTATATATATTCAGTATACACGTAATTTGTATGACAGTGGTGAAGACAATAAACGAAAATTTAAGATATATTGGACATTTTTCATGAGTTATGTGTCAATAACTTGCAATTTGATTTTTATAGTGATATTTCAATAGCCTTTTGAGAAATCACGTCTTGCGTATGGAATTTTCACAGAAAAGTTTTCCATAAAATATACTTATTAACTGAAACATTTATTTAACCATTATAAATTTTATTTAACATTTACTTAACAGTTATGTGAAATGGAAATTTACTGTATTTATCGATCATGGGCTTTTTTTTTTGTAACGCTTATATCTAAAAGACAGTTTCGGCAGTTTTTGTTCGAAGAAAAAAAAAACAACTTAATGCTGAAACGTTTGGAAATTCCGGTTTCATTCACAGCTATCAAGTAGTTTTTAAATTCTGATAACTTATATTTATTTTATAGTACAATAAATATAAGCGCAGATTTGGAAAGGTAAAAATGTGGGCTTTAATAAAATGTATTACAAAGAAAACGAAAATTTTAGACAAAAATCTCATTTTAAACGTAATCAGATATCCTAATTTGTATACTATTTTTCATTTTTATTGATACTTTAGTTCTTGTAAAAGCATAAGGAGCCTATTCGAATAAAAAAAGTGTTATTAAAATCAAAGCATCCGTTTAAAAACAACTAATTGTCATTCATTAAACAGTCTATGGTCAATCGCCATTGGACACCCCTTTAAAAGAACTTTGGAACATTCATACCCGTCATACACTGGTCAGTTGTGGTATAAAAAGGCGTTGACGGGTTAACATATTGTCAAAACAGCTACTGCACTGAACATGAACAAAAGACGTGAACTTAGTGTGGAGGAAAGAGGAATGATCATCGGAGCTCATAGATTTGAGCACTTAATCTCTGATATTTCCACGCCTCTTTGAAATTAATACCCCGCTCCAAAGTTAGCGATGTGGTTTTTAAAGGGAAGCGAGGGGGTGTTATAATTTGTCAATCCCGTCCCGGTAAATCGAATAAACTGATAGATCGGGAACGTCGGACCCTAAAACGTGCCGTGAATTCAAGCCGAAAAGCTTCCTTAGAGGCGATTGCAGGCAATTTCGATTGTCTACGACTAATGATGCAAGAGATCGTATCATTCCGCGGGAGATCTTGGCACTTGTTTTTTATGGTCAAGCAGCAGCTCACAAGCCAAATGTCATGCATGTGAATGCGATCCGTCGATTAAAGTGGTGCAAAGAACGGCGCCACTAGTCAGTAGAAAAATGGAAACACACTACCAGTCACGCTACCAGTTATGGCAATCTAATGGACGTGTTTGGGTATGTCGTTTTTCATTATTATATTTATAATTACTATTATTATTATTTTTACTATTACTATTACCTTTAATTCTTATTGTTAAAACTATTGTTAAATAACATTGTAATTTTTTTTCTTTTTGAATAAACTTGCAACGCGGGATCTGGAAGCCTATGCCAATGGTGAGTTATCCCGCTTTGTAGAAAATGCAAATGCCTGGCGAACAATATTTATAGGACTGTGTCGTACATACAGTGAAATTTGGCGGAGGTGGGATCATGGTGTGGTCCTGCTTTTCATGGCATGGTCTGGGTCCTCTTTTTTTTAATTTCTGGGAGTATGAATGCAAAACCCTACAAAACAATTCTGAACAATTCAGCGCTACCGACATTATGACAACACATTGGTCTTGCCCCATACCTATTTCAGCATGACAATGCTCCATGTCATACAGCATATATCGCTAAGACGTAGTTTGAGGAAATGGGTGTGGGGAAACTTCCCTGACCAGCTCAAAATCCAGATCTCAACCGTTTGGAACACATATTGGATGAGTTAGAGTGCCGAGTTAGAGCAGCGCCATCTCGGCCAAAAAACACCACGGAACTGTTTGCTACTCTAAAGGATGAATAAAACAATATTCCTGGCGAAACGTATCGAAAATTAGTAGAAAGTATTCCTCAAAGAGTTTCAGTGTTTATTGTGGTGGAAGGTGGCAGTACAGGATAATAAAATCGTGCTGAGTCACCTTTATATTCATATTATGATGCGCAATAGCTTAGTAGTTAAAAAAATAAGGGAGGAGGGATGGCGCATTGAGTTTCTAACTTGGTTTTCTCAAAATAACTGTGACACTAAGAAAATCAATTAATGACAGAGCTTCTCAATAATAAGCAAATATGTAGATTAATTAATAATTAATTTTATTCATATATGTTTGCGCATTATTTGAAAGTAATCGTTAAGAATTAAATTCAGTTTCAAGATGTTTTGAAATATTACAGCAGGGTACAAAATATATATTTCATTAATAATACTGAAAACATAAGAAAAAAACTGGTAAAAAATGAAAATACACTTACAAATTTTGACACAAAATAACATAAAGTAAGTGCGCTTCGCTAAAGTTGCGTTGAAAATGGATTCAGCATCTATTCCCTCCCTTCCCCCACTCTTAACATTGAGCAGCACAAAAGTCTAGCAAATATAATGCTACGGATTTTCGAAGAATATAGATTTTTGCTTAAGTAGTCCAAATTTCTGGAAACATTACAAGAGTTCTGAAAGCGATCACGTATATTACTTGCAATGTACACGAAAAAAAGCGACAAAGAGACAGATTCCATATAGATAGAAACTTATTTACAAAAGAAATAAACGGTCAAGTGCGAGTATTACTCGCACTCAGAGGGTTCCGTACAATAAATATATGAATTATTAATTGCATTATTAAAAAAAAAATTGCTAAAAGAAATAGTCGGATGTGCCAATCTCAAAATTTTCATCCATCACATACATGTTAATACTTCAAAATTCGCTATCACACTTCCGAAATTAAATGGCAATATATATCCATCATGATGATTCTAAAGGTATGAAATTCCATGCATTTAGTTCTTGAGATATGGTTTTTGTTGAAATCGTGTAAATCCTATAAAATGCAGCCTAGTAACGCCACCTTTTGTGTGATTCCCACCAACACCAAAACCCAACCAGAAACAACTTGTGTCTACTTAAATCTGGCGTTAGATGAAAATTCGTGCATTTGTTCTTGATATAGAGCTATTGCGCGAATCGAAAAAAAGGTATCACAGCAGCACCACCTGTTGGGGGATTTACAACAACAACGTAATCAGCACCAATTCATATCAAGGATTAACTGAATCTGAAGTTTGATGAAAAGCTGTGCATTAGTTCTTGAGATAAAGCTGTTGCAGAAATCGCGAAAATTTCAGCATAGCAACGCCCCCTGTTCGGCGATTTATACCAAAAAGTAATCAGCATCCATTTATGTTAGGCACTGCCTGAATATAAATTTCTATTAAATTACCTGCAATAGTTCTTGAGATAGAGCGCCCACAAAATTTGTGTCACATACAGACAGACAGAGTCATAGACTCACATACAGCCATTTTGTAAAAACAAGTGTTTCGGAAACTCTGACCCCTAAAACTTGTAAATCTGTCGATAAATCGAAGCCGAATATTTCCTCGAATCCAATACTTTATTCTTGTAAATATAGAAGAAAGTAAAAAAATAAGACTTTGCAAAAAACTATACAACGTATGGTTAAATATAGCTGTATATGTACTAAAAAAGTATGAATGGGTATACCGTAAAAGTTCAAAGAGGTATGAAGGCTAAATAATATCAAATATTGCTATTATGTATAACTCTTATTTAAATCTCATCCTAAGATGTTTATGATGAACTTAATTCGGCACTGACTGACAATAAAAATAGTGCATATTAAAATTTTATTTAGCATTTCATAAAACTAAATTCCGTGTCGTAACAAATTTTTCTTTTTACAGTGTATCTAAAACAAAACACTTTTTCAATATAAACTTGGCATTGTGCTAAGCGGGCTTCGAAAGGAGGCGCAAAGCTGAAACGCCAAATGGTCCGTGTCGCGTTTTTCCGGATAGGTTTTTAATTAACTTTTAAAGTTATAAGACACGTGAGGCGTATTGGAAGATACCCTCAATGCAAACTAGTCTTCAATCCCATTGTATTTATGTGATTAATTCTTATTAAATTAATCTGTTTTTAACAATTTGGTTTTTCTTGCTTCTGCTGCTGGACATTGTATTATACAAATGTATCCATACAAGTTGTTATCTAGGCTTTAAAAGCCGATGTTACATAGAGTATGCCGCCCCTGTCATTATGTATGTCCAAACCGCTCGTGTTTTTAAGGGTTAATATATCGGCTAATTACCGACGATTTTTTTTCAAAAATCATTATCAGCAATTATATTATACTTCTGCTACGATACGTACCTCGAACGCTCTTTAACGCTTTTGCTGAATGCCCGCAAATCGAAATTTGTGTGTAACGTAATAATGCGATTTTCTCAAAAACTGTGTGACCTATGGTAATCGCTATAATTTCCCTGCAAGGTTTAAGTTAAAGTCTACTAACTCTAATTTTTTGCATAATTTTAGTTTCAGTAGATTCGGAAATAGATGGGGAGGGGACGTATTATTGCACTACATTTTCGACGATATCTCTGAAAATATAATACCTAAAATTAACAGAAATGTATTTTTGAGTTCAGCATTACGAAAGCTTTCACACGATACCCCACCGGATATATAAAGAAACGATTTTTTTTTAAGTAACATAATATTAGCCCAGCTACATTTTTCCTAAAAATATTTATAAATGTTTAATAATCTGTCAATATGTGGGTCAGTAGTCTTTATTACTTCTCCCAATTTGAACTTTCCACATTCCATAGGTTACGAGTAAAACGGCTGTGACAGACAGACACGGGAGTGATCTTATAATGATTCCATTTTTACATTTTAAGTGCGGAACCCTAATAAAATGCTCTAAATGATTTTGTCATGGTTTTCAAATATCTTAATAATTTCTTTTATTTAATAGAATTTAAAGCTCACATTAAATGAGAGAGATTATAGATCCTTGAGAACCTCTTGAGAAATTTGATTGTGTGAACTTGTCAAATATCCTTTTCACCATAGTTTAGAGTCAAATTCTTCCTAAACATAACCGTAAACTATAATTAAATATATTTTTCAAAAAAACTTGCTCCGAACGCTGTCAGATAACTTAAAAATAACAATTTGTGGGCAATCTCTTATCTTTCAGTGAGATTTAGTGAGAAACTAAAAAACTGCTCACTCTAACGCTGATATTTCTCTGAATTTTTATGATATTTGACTGATTTTTTTTAAATAAGCCGATCCATGGAGTTGTCTCTTTAAAATATGCGACAAGTCCCTTGTTATCGTTGGCGAATGCGCAGAGAAAAATTATTTTATACAACTGCCCATACTTCCTTAAATATTAAATATATTTGTATTCCATTTGCACTATATTGTTTCTAGTACATTTTGTCAATTGTTCTGAAACTGGCGTTAAATGTGGTTAAAAATCCAGTATGTTATAAGCAAAAACATGCAAGGAATTTTTTAATTAAAAAAAATTGTAATATTTCTATTAATATACATCCTCTTGCAACCTGTGTAAGTGCGGTGAGGTGGGCACGGAAGTCATGCCTACGTCCAATGAGTCGCGAGGTAGTTTTGTCGCACATTCATCGACCCCTCGTCGAGTAGGGGATCTGTTCCCCGGCTGAACGAATCTTGTTTCGTAATTTTCTCCGCCTACCTTCTCTTACCTGGCCCCTCGCATTAGATTCTTTTTCACCTGGCAGGTGCAGCCCTGACACGGGATATTATATACATACCGCCCACTGTCATACTTCTGGCGGCTTCATCTCTGGCTAAAAATTTTATTTTTTAACACCATAATAAAGGTCACAGGGAGGGACACTATGCTCTAAAGACTTAATTTCCTTGTCTGAGCTGTCCCTCTTACGCAATCAAAATTTATATGCATGCTATTCTGACACAAATGAATTAGCATATTGTACAATGTCTGGCTATGCATTTTCTGTAGCGATAGATCATTTCATGCATTTTAATTTACAAGGTATTTCCAAGTATTATTTTTTATTTAATTTTTTGTTGTCCCCCGAAATGTCCTCCTTATCAAGTCGGCATTGATAAATATGAATCCAAACCTGTTCTTTTTAATCCTAAAATTCCAGAAGAATCTGACAAGTACATTTTTAAATATTCGAGAAAATGTCTAAAATTGAAAGTTGCCCGTCATTAACAGCCATAAAAAATGAAAGTATTATATTTAAACATAAAAATGACAAAAATATTTATAGATTTATTTAATATTATATATATATATATATATATATATATAATATTAAATAAATCTATAAATATTTTTTTTTTCATTTTTAAGTTTAAATAAAGGAATTGCAATTATTTCTATATTCATAAAGCACCGGGTGATGCAAAAGTCCGGACGAAAAAATGAATAATTTGAAAACGAATCAAAATACAAAGATACGGTTTGCACCAAACGAATGGAAAAGAAACCCGGTTTTGTTTGGCAGTGAAAAATAAATAGTTATTTTAGCGACCAATACATGGCGCTGTCCGATTTCTGATGTAGGATCTACGCAACAAACGATATAAAAAGGAGCAACTGCAACTGGTAATGGTAGTCGAAGCTTGTATGCATCGAAATGCTGTCCATAGTTGAGAAAGCCCTCTTAGTTAAACTGTATTATAAGAATTCGGAAAGTGCCACTGCAGCTTTGCGAGCATATTGCTACATGAAAGGGAATGCGAGATAGCAAAGGACAAATATTGTCTGCTGCATTGAACAAAATGATGAAAAAATTTGAAGCTACCGGTTCTTTGGCGTTACGTCAAAGAAGTGGACGTCCCTCAACAGCCGCTGCTATTGTCACGACAGTGGAGCAGACGGTGCAATCCATGTCGGCGGTTGCTGCACATGGGGAGTTCAGTGCTTGAGAAGTTTCGAGACAGACAGGAGTGTCGTACAGAAGTATCAGGAGAGCACTGCTAATAACTTTGCAACGGCATCCCTACAAGTTGCGACATAACCATGAACTGAAACCTCATGACTTCGACCCTCGCCGAGATTTTGCGAATTTTGTATTCAATAAGATGGAAGAGCAACACGACTCGCTTCACACTGTGCTTTGGACGGATAAAGCGCATTTCGCACTCTCTGGCGTTGTTAACACCCACAATTGCAGAGTGTGGACCACAGAAAATCCACGTACATTTGTTGAGGTACCCTTGCAATAGCCTAAAGTAACAGTCTGGTGTGGCTTCACTGCTGATTTCTTAATTGATCCATGTTTTTTTCGTGGAAGTTACACAGATGGGTTTCAAAACAGTTTCTGTCACTGGTCAGCGATATGTAGCACTGTTACGCGAACAACATTATTCCTGAACTGCAACCGCGAAATGCACTCCAAACAGTAACCTTTATGCAAGATGGAGCACCACCTCATATTGGTCTGTGCAACGACTGCTACGCTCAACATTTAGGGAGTATCGCATTATCAGTCGTTACTTTAATCACGCAGCGCCTCCAAGATCTCCCGATCTGACACCCTGTGACTTTTGGCTGTGGGGATTCTTGAAGTCAAAAGTGTACCGCGACCAACCGGCATCACTAGCAGCACTGAAAGATGCCATCCGCTAAAATGTGTCTGCCATAACGCAAGAAATGCTACTAAATGCTGGGAACTGTGTAGTGCCTCGTCTCACAGCTGTACTTCTGAATGATGGACAACACATTGAACATTTACTGAAGTACAAATTAACTGTAATTAAGCTGACTTGTAAGTTGACGAAATTTTTTCATTTGTAAATCATCTTTTGGTACAATATAACACTATAGCGCCACCTGTTGGTCACCAACAGAACTATTTTTTTTCCTTCCCACACAAAACCCGGTGTCTGTTCCATCCGTTTGGTGCAAACCGTATCTTTGTATCTTGATTCGTTTTCGAATTATTCATTTTTAAAGTTCGTCCTGATTTTTGGATCACCCGGTACTGTCAAGATTAATAAATAAGTTTCTCTTTTAAAATTAAATAGAACGATATAATAAATATTTTGCTCGATTTATGAATAAAACAATTTCAATTTTTGTTAAAATAATGATATTGACAATGCAAATTTTAAATTACGTATGAGGACTTGAGTTTAAAAACTCGTCTTATCTAAAAAATCAAATTTTGGGAAATCGCAAAAAACCTGTAATTGCGACCCCGTGCATCGAATATCTCCAATTTTTTGTATACTTAGCTTGCTGCTGTGTGATATCATTGTGTTAACTTGGAAAATCTACTTTAATTCATTTAATTAATTAACTGAAAAACGATTTTGGATAAGAAGAGTTTTGTTCCCAATCGTCTGTCATACTTGCTGAAAGAAATTAATAGTTTCTATTTTTGGTCATCATATGATAATATTTTGGATTAAAAAATAAACCTTACGAGAGCAATAAGTATGATTAAAATTTAGTATAGCATTTTATTATAAAAAAGCAAACTTATCAATAATAAAGTAAAACTAATCATAACTAGCTTATGATTAATATAACTTTTTTATTAAGAATGTAATATAATGTAATCTATATAACATATAACATTATATATATATATATACCATCTCCTTCTGTTCGGGTTCCTTAGAAATAATACTTTTTAATGAATGTAAGCGCCTCCATTTCTGACCAGTTTTCATAAAAATGTTTTTTTAACAATCCGTGAATATCCTTCAGTTTCTCTTACTTCGCGGAGACTCCCTCCCCCTTCTTTTTAAAAGGAAAGTCTAGTTTTTAGATGGCTCTATCACAACTTTTACTCTCTGAATTTTGATATTCCAAGAATCTTCCGAAATACACTTCCACAAATTTCAAGATGGCCATGATTTTAGTCACCTTATGGTAATGCATTTGAAAGCGCACTGATATGCACATAAAAAACTACCAAGGTAAAATTTTACTTTTCTGGATGTTTCATGAAAGGGAAAAACATGTACGGTTTCTTGAGGAGATGTTTGAGATTAACTTCAAAATAAAGTTATCTTATGCAGTTTTGTCTTTGCTTGAAAAAAAAAAAAGGTTGGTGGAAGCGTTATACATCTTGCATTGAGAAAGTTGAATACTCGAGGTTCTCTTTCTTCTGAGTGCACTTTCAGGGGGCCGGAAATTCCTTAGGCGTATGCCGGAGAATAAAAATTAAATCTTTTAACACTTTCTGACAGTAAGAGATATAGAAAGTGATTGTCCATTTTGAACTTACATTTTAATCTCTTTTGCGTGTATTCTTTACTAGTCCATGTGTTCGTATTACTTTTTCTCTTCTTCTCTCTTCCCCTGCAAAATGCAAGAGTTTATTCACTGTCCGTTATACATAAGACATGCTGTAAAACTTATTTAATTAGTTTGTATGAATAGAACGGGCAAAAACATTAAACAAAAATAGCAACAGGTCGCAGAGAAATAAAGGAAAATTACTGTGATAGTATCTAATAAGCTAGTCGTCCGTTGGTCTTGCGCATGCGCAGGAATAAAGCTAGTTTTGTTGCCAACTCCCTAGTGGATAAGACGAATTTTGAAACCAAACCAATATTTTAAGGGGACGAGGAACATTAAAAAACCTTAAAAATCAATTCTTTATTTTTTGAAATTTTGACTTTAAATATTATTCAGGGGTACATTATATGCATTATGACAAGCATTTATAAAAAAAATAATAATAATTATTTTTGAGAAAAAAATGGAGTTTTACGTGTCGTCTTAGAAATCTTCGAAATGCCCCATGTGCATTCCAAATCAATGAAAATCCCCAATATTTTTGATAAAAGTTTGGTTTATATATATAAATAAAACTGTGCATCGAATTTTATATATTTGAATATAAAGGTAAAAAAAAAAATAAATAAATAAATAAAAATTTCAAAATTTTTTCGAAAAAATTCCAAAAATTTTGATTTTTTTTTTTTACACCTTCATATTCAAATATATAAAATTCGATGCACAGAATTATTTATATATATAATCCAAACTTTTATAAAAAATATTGGGGATTTTCATTGATATGGAATGCGCAGGGGGCATTTCTACGACGACGCGTAAAATGCCATTTTTTTCTCAAAAATATTTTTTTTTAATTTTTTTTGTGATAAATGCATGCCACAATGCATATAATGTACCCTTGAGTAATGTTTAAATTAAAATTTACAAAAAAAAAAAAAAAAAAAATCAAAAAATTTTGAAATTTTGAAATTTTTTCGAAATTTTTCAATTTTTTTTTTACCTTTATATTCAAATATATAAAATTCGATGCACAGTTTTAATTATATATATAAACCAAACGTTTATAAAAAATATTGGTGATTTTTATTGATATGGAATGCGCAGGGGGCATTTCGAAGATTTCTACAACGACACGTAAAATGCCATTTTTTTCTCAAAAATAAATTTTTTTTTTACACTTTTTTTGTCATAAATGCATGCCGTAATGCATATAATGTACCCTTTAGTAATATTTAAAGTTAAATTTGCAAAAAAAAAGGAAAAAAAGGGAAAAATTCTGAAATTTTGAAATTTTTTCGAAAAATTTCAAAATTTTTCAAAAAAAAATTTTTTTTAACCTTTATATTCAAATATATAAAATTCGATGCACAGATTGTATATGTCAGATAATATGACAATATACAGACAATATGTCTTAATTTAAGACATGTTTGAAGCAACGAAGTGACTTAAATTTAGAAGTTTCCTGATTTTCAGACATTTTCATAGTTCGCTTAGACTATGATCATAGTAAGACACTTATGTGTCTTAAGTTAAGACATCTATAATGTCTTAATTTCCAGATTAAGACACTGAAGTGTTTGAAATTCAGTAACATATCTGTCTAAATTTAAGAGGTCTTTATTTACAGTGTGATAATTTTGTTTTATAATTACAACATCGCTATTAATACACTTTGTTAATGATCAATTTTAACACGCTCGGGACCATGGGTGTATATATGCACCCTCAAAAAGTGCTTAAAACTCTTGAGATTTATACCAGTAAAAAAGAAAAGTAAAATTGATTTTATTTAATTACGACATTTTCGTGATTTATCAAGTTAAGTCAAATAATTAACAAAAAGTGGTGCTAAACGAATACAATTCGTGTAACAGACACCGGTCCTGAACGGGATAGATTTAAAGTAAAAGTTTTTGTGTCAAATAAAGTTAAAGCTATAACCATGAGTTAAATTGTCACATGTTTAATCCGATTTTAATAAAAACTACTATTAAACTCGAGTCACAGATTTTTCAAGCTTTTGAAACATTTCTAATTTTAAATTTTATCTAAATAATGTTTGTAATGACTAACTTAAGAAAATTATAAACAAGAAATGTTTCACAGTGTCAACTTAAATGAATAAAATACAAAATTTCTAATAACAAATCTTTAAACTTTAGTAATTAGAAACGCTTGTTTATTTAATCTCTGCAATAAAATTTTAGCTTAAAAAATGAATATTTAATTTTGAAACTTCAAGGAAAATTGAATAATTCAGCATTCATTTTCAGATGTATCATATTTTTTAAACAAAGGTTGTATTTCTTGATTAATTGCATGAAATTATAGTTATTAACCAAACTGTAGGGTTTAAATTTTGAACATAATTTTACCTATGATTTCTGTTGCCAGTACGTATCAGATATTTAAATTTATTATAATGTGTTATCTCTATAATAATGTGGAATTTCAGTTGTGAAATTTTAATATGTTTTTGAAATTAAATAATATAAAATTTTACTTAACATTTATTTCAAACTATATTTAATGCAAATATCAGTTGCTTCATGTATATTAACCTGTTCAGGACCGGCTTCTTTTACACGAATTTTATTCGTTTGGCAGTACTTTTTGTTAATCGTTTGACCTAACTTTATATATCACGAAAATGTCGCAATTAAATAAAATCAATTTTACTTTTCTTTTTTACTGGTATCAAACTCAAGCGTTTTAAGCACTTTTTGAGGGTGCATATATGCAATGATGGCCCCGAACGGGTTAAGTAATCATGTTGTGTAAGTGTGGGACGTATGCTGGCAAATTATAATTTACTAATTTTGGAAAGATATGTATTTAAATCATTAATTGTTATCGTGAAAAAACTTATAATTTTTATCAATTATTATAATGAACGTAAATATTTTATAACTTAAGCTTAAAGAAACCTACATAAAACACTTAAGACAAATGTTTGACCAGATATAAAGTATGGTATACGTAAAAGTTATGAATTTGAAGGAAAAAAAAATCTTACAATGAACTATTTATACAAAAATAGGTGTCGACTGCATTAGTTGTCCTATATTATAAATATCACATAATGCTACATAAACTTTCTGTACAAATAAAGATAATTTGCATATAAGGAATAAAAATATAATAAGATTTGTAGGTTAAAAATAAAAAACAAAATAATAAAATTATAATAATAAGTTTCAAAATATATAAGTATATTACAAGTCTGCTTCTTGAAGCAAAAATCATAACATATTTGCAAAAACTCAATAAATTATTTATTTTAAACCAAAATTTTCTAATTGTCGTTTCTTTTCTTTAACATGCATAACATACATTTTTTTAAATTATTTGTCAAAATAAGAATATATATCTTATGCACATTGATAATCAATTAAGGTGTTATGAAACAACTTAATAAAGTTTAAAGATTTTATAGGATGAAAATGTTTAAAAACTGTGTTAAAAAAAAAAAAAATATATTTGTGATTCTTTACGTATTCAAAATAGATTGTGAGAGAAACCCAGGAAGTATTTTCTTTGTTTCGAAACCATTTCTCATCTGAAACAAGTTTAATTAAATATCATGGCCTAATCGAATTTAAATTGCCAATGACTTGAAATTAAAGGATCTATTAGTATTATAAAAACGTGCGAAGTAAAGGCATTAGATTAAGATTCCATGCATGTAACAATAATATTGCGTATTTCATGTGCACAATTGTCCATGTGGAACGTGACATTGATTTGCAATCCATAGCAAACAATATCGTTGTTTACTACATGTGAACTAAAAGCGTTTCCATATGATTAACTGTCGTTTATATTAGTCGCTGAAGTGCATAAATCATTAATCTAAAGTTGTGCCAGCTAAAACTGGAACACATTTACGAAGGTGTCAAATTTGTACTTCTCCGCATTATACGCTACCAAGAATAAATATGAAGAAATTTGTTAAATATCTAAAATTAATTGTGGTATATGTTTTTATTTTTATAGTAAGCATACATGATATAAAATTGAACTTTTAACATTTTTTAGAATGTGTATATTTATCATCTATAACTTGAGGTTATTTTTTGAAAGAGGGAAGTTAAACTATAAAAAAAAAAAAAAATCCTTTAATTTCAGGAAAATATTAATTGAAAGCGGTTTATTTTTTAAGAATATTACAGAAACATGTTTATGTATATAACAAAAATTAAGAAATGCATTTTCTTGCAAATGTGTTATTCTTCCATTATCCTATATTAAAATTATTTCTTGTTTCAGTCTGGTTATTCATCTACCCATTCTAAATTTCATTAAAATGCTATTTCAGGATACATGTGTCACATTATTAAGGGGTATATGCCGGTATCCAGTATATTTAGGTCATATTTGAACATTTTTGAAAAATAAAATTAAATGCTCATTGTCAAACAGACGTCACCACCAGAAAAAATTTAGAGAATAAATTTAAGAAAAATAAAATTCATGTTATCATTTTGAAGATCAATAAAATAAGAAGATTTGTGGTCTCCACCACACCTTGCTAGTAGTTGGGACTCAGTGTTGCCAGATTGGGGATTTTGTCCCCATTTTGGTGAATTTTGAACCTCTGGGGGAATTTTTTGGGGACAAGTAGTTCGTCGGGAAATTTTTTGGGACTACAAAAATTTTGGGGAAAAATTTGGGGATTTTTTATTTATTTATTTTTTGTACTATTTTCCGTAAAGATTTCTTTTTGTCCTGTAGAAAAACTGGATCTGTCACGAACCCAACTATGATTTGAAAAAAGAAAATACAATCCAGAAATCGGAAATATCAATCATTATTCTCCTGGATGTGGTCATGTTCGTTGTTTGCTACATTACAGATGCATGAGACTCTAAATGTCATAAGCAACTTAAACCTGTACGTGACTAAATCTGCAGGATTTTAACGAAAAATTTCTTACCCGTACTTTTAAAAAATCTTAATTTAAATATGTGGAAAACAGATATTTTTCTCTTGTGATATACAAAAGCACATCGATTGATACAGCAAAAATCCTTTGCATTATGATTATGTACTTCAGTATAGGGATGACAAAAAAATTAAAACAGCTTACCATCTCGGATTCATACAAATAGCAACTGATAAGAGATTGCCTAAAGCGATGGAGCTAATGATACAATAGTCCAACATTGTTAGACAATACTTTAAAATAACTTGTCACTGCAAAATATCTCTCTCATTCTCTTAATGTAGCTACAGAATATGCATTCGATTCAGCCAAGTTTAAAAGTTTGTTTTTTGTAAATAGGGAATTTTTACGAAAAAAGGCTCGATTTGGGGAAAATTTTTGACCTCAAATTACTTAAATATTTTTATGGTGGTAAATTGAAAATTTAAAAATTCCCTTTTTGAGTAAAAACCGAATTGGTGACTTTTGCGGGAAAAAAACACTGATTTTAGGGAAAATTAGAGAAATTTTGGGGAAATTGACTTTTGACTATCTGGCAACACTATCGGGGCTACTGCTTGGTAACAGTGGTTCTAAGACGGAAACAGAATAGTTTATAAATATATATATATATATATATATATATATATATATATATATTACTGAATTTAGAAATCTGACAATGCGCTCATTTGTAGAACATAAATTTATTATATTAATATTTCATTTACAGTAAAGCTCCGATTATCTGCGAGCGGACTATCCGCGGTGTGGTTTATCCGCGGTGCGGTTTATCCGCGAAGCAAAATTTATTATTATTATTATTATTCAAGCCAACAGCAAGGGAAATACAATAAGCCCTAATAATAAATATAAACAGAAAAATTCATGTATTCGAAAGCAATAGAAGAATAATTCTAGATTCGTTTGCATTTTTGAAATATCAGATATAAAGTCTTGATGTCTTTCTTGAATTTATTAGCCAAACGTAAACACAGCTATTAAAATATTTAACAATTAAATAAGACTATTATGATAAATTCCAGGAGAGCATATCAAGAATAGCTTGATTTTCGAGATAACAATTATTCCATACTAAAAGAAAAACAATAGTTTACAATTTAGAAGAAAGAAAAGGTTTTATCAAAGCAAGAAGCAAAAACAAATGCCTGTTTTTTTTTTTTTTTTTTTTTTTTTTTTTAAGGTGTAACTTAACTATTTTTGTACAGTATGTATGGCATTGTTCCTTGCTTACTGATCTTTATTTTAGTGATTTAGACGTAAAGCAAAGGTTTCTGCTTCAATGTGCATATGTATGTATTTTAAACGTTTTATTGTGTTTTTGTACACTAAAACATAGTTTTTAATGTTGAATTTTCTTTTTTCCCATGTATGCACCCCATTTTCAGTCTTTTTCGGGTTATCCGCGATTTTTGTTATCCGCGGTGGCCTTGCCACCCAATTTAGCGGATAATCGGGGCTGTACTGTATTTAAAAAGTTACTTTGAAAAAAAAAAGGGTTTTCAGAATCCATGGTTAAAAAATTAATTATGAAGAGAAATTTAATTGTTCATAAGTACATGTCTCGCCTAACTTCACTCAATATTTGAAGTCGATAACTAACTTAGAAGCTTTCCTACAATTATCCCTAGTTCAAAGAAAAAAATCTTGAGAAAAAGCTTTTGTAAGATGTTTTAACGCTTCAGCTGATTACTCAAGGGGGAAAAAAAATCCCTCTTAAGTTCATCAACCTAATATTCAAAAAATCAGTTTTCGGTTTTTGCTTTATTCTGAATGTTTTAAAATTTCTCACAATATGCAAAAAACCACATTAAAAAATCTGCGCTTTTTCTTGAGTTATAATCATTTATAGCCGGTGAGTATAATGGAAGGTCTTTAGATATTGAAACCTTAAAAAGCGTTTTCTCAAATTAGTAAACTTGGAGTCTGTGCGCACTCTTACTTTTAAACTATGTAATCTACAGCTTAAAACAAATTAACCAAATATGCATTTCTTTATAGTCTACAGGCTAAAACTAAAGAAATTCGCATATTTTGGTTATCTATGTTTTTGGATTTGAAAAACTTGAAAAAATATACTGTAGCCGTTTTCCACCCATTTAACTGGGCACTGCGTTTCAAAGAAGAAGGGTCCTATGATAAACGAAGATGTGAATCCACACCATACAGCCACTTTTGGGGAATGCAGTGGTTTCTGGGTGTACTCACGTGGATTAGACTTCGCCCAGATGTGACAGTTATAGGTATTAACGTCTTCATGAAGCAAAAAATGAGCTTCATCTGTCCAGAAGATGTTAAAGACCCAGGTGGGATACGTTCGATTTTGGAGAAAGCCCACTTCGCAAACCCCTCCCTCTGAACAGTAAATGTCATGGCACGACTGCAACCCGCGGTGAACGTACCTTCATTAAACATGGTTGTCCGGATCATAGACGATTCTCCAGCCTTCTAGTTTCCTGAAACCGCCGAATAAGTTTTATGAGACCTGTCGCTGTTACAGGTACTTTTCCAGTCCTCACATTCTTCTTAACTCGGAATTTGCGCAAAACAACGATCGCTGATACCCAGTTCGTGCAAAATAACATCAACGACAAAGTTTATCCTTCGCAGCCAGCATCCTTGATCATGTACACGTCTCACAACAGTGAACTAGTTGTGGATTATGGCGCAAGATCTTATCGTTTAGATATCGATATCGTGAGATAATCGTTTCATGTGTATATTTCCACCGAAATCGCAAGTACCAACGCCATCTGTCGGATGTATTTTGAGTTATTTTTTACTCCTGTCTTAAAAAACTCCCCGTGACCTATAAATGCTAACACTTCAAACCGTTTTTCATTTCGGTTATTTTTCAGGTTGTGATGAATTTTGAAAATTTCTACGGACTTTTTGCTTACGGTATAGGTAAGGTAAGTTTAGCACCCATCCTGGGAACCCGCTTATGGCTTATGGTTAGGTTTGAACCCCGAGCCCAGGGCAGGTAAAAGTTCTACCTCCTGCGGAACCCCAACCCAAAAAATGTATCCTTCTATATATAAAAAAAAGTTTTGATTTGGAAATGGACCAATGAAAATCTGCGTAGATATTCCGGGTAGAACTCATCCAATTTAAATGCTTAAGCCAAGGCCTCCTTATCGAAATAACAGGCCTCGCAATCGCTAAGTTTCCTTTGTCCGCTGTACATGTGGTTAGACACCAGATGGTTTCCCGTGACTAGCGCCATCTAACGTGAGAAACAGAAATATTTTTTAATTTGTTTTCCATTTGTCTTTTACCATTTTCTTTCCGATGTGCTTTGTAGTTTGCAAATGATAGTTGTTAATCTTAAAATTTTCATATGTTCTAGACATTTTATTTAAAAAATGAACTTATTTTACTGTCAAACAAAAAATGTTTACTGCTGTATTCCGTTATGTAAATAAATGATGATAATAATAATAATAATAATAATCAGGAAAGAAAATTATTTTACCATGAATTTCTAAGTGATATTAGTTATTGAAATAAATGGATAGCACCTAGGTCCGGAAAATGTAAAATATTTCATTTTCTCTTTTATATTTTCAAATATGTGATTTATTTTATTTCTGCTATTTCTTTTCTTTTCACAGTTAATTTCACCTTACAGTATTAATTTAACATCGCTCCTTCAATTTGTTTCAATGCACAGTCTCATTTATTTATTTATTGGCCTATCATTTGTTTATTTTTGAAGGTATGGGGGATCATTTCAGTTTAACATACTTTAGATGAAAGTTTCACTGTTTTTTCATATAAAGTTTGTATGTATTAATCTATGGAAAGATTCATAATTGGCTCCACAGCCAATTGGCATATCTTGGCGGGCACAGTTTGGTGCGTAATTAATTTCCTTGTTTTAACTCACATATGTTATGTAAGTTTTACTAAAATGTATCAAAGTATTTTAGGAAAGTTAAAACACGCATAGATACACAAAAAAACAGACTAAAGTCATAAACACTTAAAAAATTGGAAAATTAAAGTTTAATAATCACTTAAATTTATACATGTCCCTCAACTTTCCGCAAATACCGTATTCTTGTCATGCTACGATTTTGGTGTTTGTAAATCTTAATTTGAGTATTCTTCCTTAATCAGACCTAGAGCCAATTGGCGTAAGTGTAGTTTGGCGCAAAATTAATTTTATTTTTAAACCGTATACTTGATACAACATTATTCCAGCATCGCGTTTTTGCAGTCAACTTTGACTGTGGAACAGATTACAGAACATTAGCTAATACTACATTATATAATAATAAATCGGTATTTTTCAAGTATGGGGGCCTTGGCGAGAGAAGAAAATTTGGCAACGTAATTTCTGGAAGCATATTCACTGTTTCACATAAAGAAGCAATATTTTCCAATATTTGTACAATTTATTTAATATAAAAAAGGCATTTATCTATTTTATATAAAAATATAAACAAATAGTACATAAAAAACAATAATAATATCTAGAAACTAAATTTATACATGTAAATTCGGCACAGATGTCATATTGGCGCGATTTTTTTCTGGCGCCAATGTCATATACGCACCGGATACTTAACCGGCACCAAAGTGTCGTTATTTTGCTTGATATGGTTATCCGGATATAGATGATATGGTAACGAGGTTTTCGCAAAATTGGCATCGGAAAAAATCGCGCCAATATGGGGCGTATATGACATCTGTGCCGTAAATTCTTATAAAAACAAGCTGACAGTTCATAAGTTTTGTTTTCATAACTGTTTATATCAATCCGCAACAAATCGCTCTTTCCGAAGCCCAAATTGTGCCAAGATTTTTAAAAAAAATAACCCGCAAAGTCCTATACACTGAAAATGGTACTTGTTAGTTATCCCGTCGACCAAATTACTGTCGCCAAATTGTAAGATTAAATGTCAATAATGGTTTGCCATAAATTAATTAATTTTAAGATTAAATGCCAATAATGGCCAATAAAGGCCAATAAAACATACATATTTCGACGTTTTATTTGTATTTTTATTAATGTTATACTAATTTATTTGTTTTTTCGTTATTTAAAATAAAAAATTGTGTCAATTTGTAGAACTTGGCGAGTAGTTTGGCGATTTATATAATTTGGCGAAATTGGTCGACGGGATAACTAACAAGTACCCTGAAAAAATATCAATAAATCTTATATTTAAATCTTCATTTTTGATATGTTTGATTTTTTAAAGCCAGAACATAATTGTGCGAAATATTTTTTTTGCGCCTTTATTTTACTGGAATTCGAAAAATATTTTATACAATTTTGCCAATAACACAACATTTTCAATTTTTTACTATGCATTTGTTTATAGAATATTATCAGGATTATACACCAGGTGGCGTAACTTACGGGACAAAGTCAGCTAATAAGTTGGCAATTATCGGGGACATTTTCACCCATAGACTTTCTCCGGATTGTCAAGTCTGTTTTATGATAAGTTTTGTGATATAATAGTAAAGTCTTGGCTTAAGCATGGCCATAGCCTACTATGATATATAACCGCCTGCGCATTTCGCCGAAAAAGTGAAGTCGGATCCAACTTCAAACCCTGAACCAAAACTTCACAACGTGCTCTTTATTTACATTTATACCCTGCCCAGATAGAAGCTTGTTTCTCATCGTCGAGGTTTCAGAATCATTGATCGTATTTTCATGTAATAAATTAAATATTTATATTCTTCAATTTCCTTCGATTTAAAAGGCTATTTTACACAAATTGTAGTGTTACACATACTTTTAAGATTAGCTAAATTATTTATTGTTTACCTTGATCGTTTGGTTCCTTCATGAAAAATGCCGGTTCTGTTATTCTTTTTTGAATGTCCCGTATTTATATAAAAATAGCTTGGTTTCATATACACGTTTTAAAATTAAAATTTGATTTTTATCAAACTACAGTTCTCATAACTGACTTGAAGCAGCTATTTTTGATTAATTTACTGTTACCGGTAAAATATTTGTTTTTAATATCGTCCGAACCAAGAAGAAGAAGAAAAAAAAAAGCCGATCTTCCTTAAACATTAAATATTCTTATTTTTAATCAGAGAAAGAAATGGTGATCAGGGATTTAAATATCGTTGCAATATTTTGTGTTATCTAAGCAATTTTGATTAAATCATGTAAGGGTATTTGTTACTTAATAAATTACATTTATTAATTATTACAAGGAATTTTATGAGTATTTTAATATATTTAAAAAAAATTCCATCAGTTTTATTGTTTCAGCAGTGAAAATAGTAAATAAGTGGTACTTAGTTATCCCGTCGACCAAAAATCTATCGCCAAACTATAAAATTAAATGCCAATAATGCTTGATCGTAACTGTCACATTCACTTGACTGTAAGCAAGTTACACGTGTTTATGCCATCAAGTGATTTTTATTTCGACGTTTTATTTGGGAACAGATGTCATATTCGCCCCATATTGGCGCGATTTTTTTCTGTCGCCAATATCATATAGGCAACAGGTACTTAACTTGCGCCAAAGTGTCGTTATTTTGCTTGATGTGGTAACCCGGATTATGTTGTTTATGCTGTTGATGTTTTCGCCAAATTGGCAACCGAAAAAAATCGCGCCAATATGGGGCGAATATGACATCTGTACCTTTATTTGTATATTTATTAATGTTATACTAATTTATTTGTTCTTTCGTTATTTAAAATAAAAATTATGTCAATTTGTATAATTTGGCGAGTGTTTTGGCGATTTATATTATTTGGCGAAATTGGTCGACGGGATAACTAAGTGGTACCAAATAAATTTGTGACATTGATGTTTTAGACTAAGCATGTGTTTTTTTATTTATATATTTTTATGTGTGTTGGTTTAACAGTTTTAAAGAGAAACACATTATATTAGTCACTTAAATAAATAGAACTTTACATTTACATTGATATGGACAGTTTATAATAACCCTTAACAGCTGTATTCGAATTAGCTGTCATTTCTAAGCTTGATTGGAATGTCAGCAGAACTGTAAACGTAACCATGGCAACATGACGTAATTTTGGTGTTTGTGTACATATCTACCCTTCCCAGGTTGTTTCAGTTACGGTCAGAGTCAAATTTCAATTTTGGGCAGGGTATCAGAGTCCTCTGGCGAGCGACTTCATACATTAAACTCAAATCGGTCTGCCTGTAGTAGTATCTAAGTATGCCTTGAGCATGGCCTTTCTTCGTTAATATTAAAAAACTGTCGTATACAAAAAATATGGAAATCGGTGGTATTATAAAGAAATATTTGATAAACATGCTGATGCAGACAGTTTTCAAATCGAAGAATTACTTTCAGAGATATTGAATGCTAAAGTTGGACAAAATCGTTCCATTAAAAAAGTTTTATTGGAGCAAAAACTATACATGAGAATTTAATCATTTTTAGATCATTTTATAGGTTATAAGTTCCCGGTGTGCAGATTGCATTTTTTTTTTATTTGACTATTTTTTGACTTATTTGACTCTAATTAAATAAATCAACATTTTCTGTATTAAAATACTGGTATAGAAAAGGCCGGCGACTTGCAAGCTCGCAGACAGTCGAGTGTGACCCACCGCGCAGGCGTGAACGTGTTAAGGAGCGTTTTTCTGTAAGAAAATACTGGTAGCGAAGAATTTCTTATTCCGAAAATTCCAGGATCTGTACGTATCGTGCGAGGTTTATTGTCGATTATTATAACCTCTTCATTTCCGAAGCTAAAATAATAATACAAATGCTTATTCATTGTCTTTTTCAAAACCAAATGACATCATAAATGACAGAAAAATTATCTTTTCTGAAATTGATCGTTTATGCCCTTAGTAATTTAGGTTCAAAAATATGGATCTAAACTACAAACCCCTTAAAAACATCAATTTAATAACTATTCACCTAAATTAACGCAATCACAAATTTAAGAGCGTTAAACAAGTAAATAATCTACAAATCCTCAATTTTTTTTTATTGAAAAACATTTAAGTTAAATGCTTTTGAAAATTTCTCACTTTCTACGCCATACTGTTTTTTGGGAATTTTAAATCATTTTACAAACTCAGATAAAAATAACATTTATTTTATGTGGGGAATCAACTTAGATGCTGCTATTTATTTGTTTGTTTTGAACGCAAAAAAACATTAAGATATTAAAAAGTGACGTGAAAATGTAAAGAATTTGGAAATTTTAGTTTTTATAAAGTAAAGAACAGAGGTCCCCGTATGGGGACCCAGGGACCAAAGAGTATAAAAAGCCAGAATTGTTTGCTTGAAAAAATACTTAATTTTTTCTCTGGTATTTAGAAATAAAAGTAAGGTTTACTGATACATAAAATACTGATACAAAAAATTTCCTTTCTTAGAGAGTAAATGTTATTGCATGCAAAAGATAAAATAATAAGATTTTTCTTGTTTTTTCTATTATATTAGTTCACAATAAATGTTACATTTTATAGTTAATTCTGAGGTAACTATCGCCGATTTTCGGTTATGTAAGAAGCATAATTAAAAATGTTTATATGAAGGAGGCACAGGACCTTTAAACTTAAAAAAAAAAAAAAAAAACAGTTTTTGATTTTTGATTTATTCTGAATGTTTTATAATTTCTCAACAATATTAAAAAAAACCCATTCAAAAATCTGCATTATTTCTTGAGTTATAATCATTTATAGACAGTCAGTATAATTAGTAAATTTGAAGTTTGCGCGCACTGTTACTTTTAAACTATGTAAGCTACAGCTTTTAAAAAAAATCAGCCAAATATGCGTTTCTTTATAGTCTACATGCTAAAACTAAAAAAGTTGAAGTTTTTTTGTTGTTGTTGTTGTTCTTTTTTTTTTTTTTTTTTTTTTTTTTTTTTGTACATTTGAAAAACTTGAAAAATAAATTTGAAATTTTTGATTTTTTTTTTTTTTTGTGCTAAAATTAAATTTTACACAGAACTTTTTGCGTATATTTTGATTTTAAGTTAGAAATCAGTGTGTTATGATTCTATTTTATTATAAAATTGTTTTCTATATGCATAATTTAGAATTTTATCATGCGCGCAGAACTTAATCATGCATTAGTCAGATGAATTTTTAAATTTAAAATTTAAATATTAATTTTGTATCTACAACATTTACTTTTCTGGATAATGTAGTTAAGGATATAAACTTTAGGTAGAAAGAGGAAAAAATATCTTAATTGCATATTGTTTGTGTTTTGGTACTTTGAAGAAGGCGATGTTTTTGATTGTTTCGATAAACGCAAAGGCCCTCTTAAGGAAAATAATTCTTAAAGATGATTTAATATAAAATAAATGTAAAGCAGGGTTCGTACGAGTATCGTTATTTTCAAGGCAAAATATCAGTTTTTTCTTATAAAAAATAAATCAAGTTAGAACGCTCGAAATTTCGCCTTATTTCAGGAGAGATTATCTATAACATGTTACTGGTATCGAAGAGCTTTCTGGTTTGGAAACTCCAGGACCCGTACGAACCCTGTTATTATTTTCTTCCTCCAAATTAATTATCAATCGAATATTGCACATATCATAATAATCCTCTTAATTTCCAATGAAACATTTAGATACAATTTTAAAAATGCGTCGAATTCAGAAAACCATTTTTCTAAAAAAATATAAACACTAATAATATTTAATCTGGAACTGAAATGCTTAGTTTTAAACTTATTTAACATCTTTGTTTACTAATAATATAAATAACCATTGATAATTTATATTCCTTTTCGTTGTTGATGCATAATGTTTACTTTGTTATTGCTAGCAATGCGTACCTTAAGCGGAAATGTTTTCTACTAATGGAAAATTATGGAGTTTATTTTGAACATTAAATACGTTCTATGATATTACAATGATATTAAAATACTACAATTTATTTATAAATGATAACAAAACATCGAAATTAGTTAAATATTTCTATATTCACACCGTTTTTAGAAAAATAAATTACTATCATTATCATTACTCTTGACATAATACGATTTATCACTTCAATATTCTCCAAACTTTTCTTCTTTTCCTTCATTATAAATTATGTGTCCTTTTTAAATATGAAAAGATTCTAGTGATACCATATTCAGAATGGGCTTTGTTATATATCGGTGTGGCAAATATATCAGGTTGCAATGGCAGTTTTTTAATGTTTAAGGAGTATTTTTAAATAGATGCAAAGATTCATATTTCATACGAAATTAAATGGAAGTTATTAAGTAATAATTGCAAAAGTGACATTATATTCGCTCCATGCTGTTTACAATATTCGCCTTCGTTTATCTACGAAAATAATGCGTATGTAAGCAACAATGCATGACTAGTAAGTGCATATTATTCGTCCGGTACGCAAGTAATGCTTTCGAAAATAATTCAGAAGTAATTGTTATCCCTATTATTTAAATTATATCTTTAAAATTATTATTATTAGAGTTATTATTCTAAAAAGATTATATAGGTTTTCCATAGTTTTTTTAACAGGATTCAAAATTTTCGACGTTGCAGATGCGCTGGTAATGTAATTTTCATACATATTTAATATAAGATAGGAATTAAGATTGTGTTGAGGAAACAATCCTGAAACAAATTTTCAATAAGTAACTCCTTTAATAATGAATTTGTGCTCCGACCCTATAAATCACATTTAGAAAACCTCTCTTTATATTTAGCAGGTACAATAGTAAATATACCATACTTCTACAACCCAAACTCACCGTTTGCCGATTCTTCACATTTTATGGAATTTCGGATTTTTCTGACACTAAAGAAGTATAAAGCGATGAAAAAATATTCCTCATACTTTATAAATACAAAATATGTCCGATAGTAGTGTGAGAAACACATTACCTTTAAAAGATTTTGCAAAGTAAAAGAGTACTTCATATAGAAATTAACGGAATGGATATATTGAATTTTACAGCACATTTATATTACACGGGGAAAAATTGATAGGCATTAAATTGAACATAAAGTTTTAAATGTCATGTTGGAGAACAATTTTCTATAATTCTATTATCATTATATTTTTACCTACCAAACGCACGAGACACACACATGCATATATATATATTTATGTGTGTGTTGTTTATACAACATTCTGACGACGTTGAAAACTGTTGAGACTCTTGGCGTTTAGTGTTGTTAATTCATTTTGTAACTCTTTAAAGCAAAGTCAAAATTCCCAGATTCAAGGAATTTTACTAGCAGAATACTGCAATTTATTTGTAGATACCGACTGAAATACAGGCATTTTAACAACAGTTGATTGCAGTCGATTGGTCGTATTGATATGAATTCAAAAGTAATTACGATTTCTGCAGAAAAAAACGCAGACTTCGTTGAAAACACTTTATTACATATGAATTATATCTAACATAGATGAACATCCTCCAACGTTGAAACTTTTAAGTTGCACATTTTCACTGTTAAAATAACAGCTTGTCATGATTCGTACTTGAAGAACATTTATAAACATGTGGAAATCATATAATGACTCCGATGCATCACTTCCTCACAGCAAATAATAATATTTTGTTTGTTTAAAAAGCCAGACGACAAAATTTGAGCCCCGCGCTTCAGGATAAATAGTGAGACAAAGATAGTTTTCTACGCTAATGCAGATGCAAGGAACAGCCAATCATAGCATTGAAGTAGGGAATAACTATATTTTAGCCGCATAAGAAAATAGGATACCTGCGGAGTTTACGAGAAAAGGCGAAATTGACTTTTGGATCAAAATAAGAAAAAATTAAAATTGTATTAAACAGAAAACTTTAATAGAATAAATATCAGCATTTTAAGATTAAGAAATAAAAAGGTCTTGAAGAAAAATGATTACGCTAAAATGTATCTTTAGAAAGAATTTGAAAGGGAATAAATTATAAAATACGCAATTTTAAATAGAAATGATTCGAAGTAAAAAGAATGAATGGAATATTGTTTAATTTGGAAAAAAATTAATAAACTAGGATTGTAATTTTAATAAAAAGTCGAAATTTAGTTTTCGTATTATATATATATATGTATATATATATATATATATATATATATATATATATATGTATGTATGTATATATATATATATGTATGTATGTATGTATATATATATATATGTATGTATATATATATATATATATATATATATATATATATATATATATATATATATATATATATATATATATATATATATATATATATCATTACTTTAAAATGCAAACAACACCATAACTCAGAAAATAAGGTGTATATCTGCAATATTTAACATTTAACTATAAAAAACTTTTAAAAAACAAGTAAAAGACAGGTAATAAACAAAAACACAGGCAATAAACAGTCTGTTCTTCTTCAGTGGGAGGACAGACTTAACCCAACTCCATCCCCACTGTTAAAAATCTGCAGGTTTCTAAACACACGTCCAACCTGCACCCAATACAGAAAAACTATTGTCAATTCAGTAACTAAATTTAAAAAAAGCTAAATTAAATCAAAATTAAGCAAAAAAATAAATAAATAAATAAATAAAAATAAAATAAATAAATAAGTGATGTAGATAAAGCATAATTTAAAAATCTTTAACAAAATAAACTTTTAGAAAAATACTTAAAAATTAACAATTTAAATATAAACAAATTAACATGTATGAATGCAGATGAACGTGCACCCTCCCGTGAACCCTGCCAATCATAGCATTGAAGTAAGGAATAACTATATTTTAGCCGCATAAGAAAATAGGACACCTGCGGAGTTTACGAGAAAAGGCGAAATTGACTTTTGGATCAAAATAAGAAAAAATTAAAATTGTATAAAACAGATAACTTTAATGGAATAAATATCAGCATTTTAAGATTAAGAAATAAAAAGGTCTTAAAGAAAAATGATTACGGTAAAATGTATCTTTAGAAAGTATTTGAAAGGGAATAAATTATAAAATACGCAATTTTAAATAGAAATGATTCGAAGTAAAATGAACGAATGGAATATTGTTTTAGATAGGAAATAATTTAATAAACTAGGATTGTAGAATAAATTTAGAAATAAAATTTTTATGGAATAATTTTAATAAAGCGTCGAAATTTAGTTTTCGTATTATATATATATATATATATATATATATATATATATATATATATATATACAGAGTTAAAATATACTTCTAATAGTCATAAAAGTGTATAAGATAAAGGAAATCGTTTCAGCTTTGATAATTTGAAAATTTAGAATATTCAAAGTAATGTGGACATATCTATTTTTAGGAACATCTTTGTAAATGGTTTAAATCGCATAGAGAGATTGACTTCAAGTTCGGATGAATTGGTTGGTGAAATGTTCGAATATTGTAGTATCGCAAGTTTGCAGGGTTATCCTCAGAGATTTATAAATGGTTTAGTTTATGATTTTAGCAAAAGTAACAGTTATCGATTTGAATTGAATTCACTGTTCGACTCTAGAGGTGTGTCGATTGGACATAGAGGAAATTAATTGTTTGTTTTACATTTCAACTCCTTTCTGTTTTGAATTTTTTATGTTTGTGACAGGTGAAGGAGAATGTAGTGCACGTAAATCTAGATTAACACCGCAGTGCTTGTCGTAAGCCAAGCCACCTGTGTCCTTTTTTGTTTTAGTTGGTTGTATAATTTTTTTTGTTTATGTTTTCTGTTTGTTCATTTGTTAATGGTGTGCTTTTAGTTTAGTTATACGTTTGGTTTTAGATTTAAATTTAAAGAATTTTGGTTTGTCTTAGTTTTTATAATATATATATATATGTACACATATACACATATATATATATATAGCCGATGTTTAACGGAATCCTGGACTGCTTAAAAAATATTTATAGTGATAATAATAAGAATTTCTAAATAAGCAAAAAGTGATCAATGGCAGTGTTGTCAAATGATTTTATAATATAAATTTTTTACATAATATAAATCTTTCATTTGTATCTTGAAAAGATAGATTTTCTTAAGCCATTTGATATATCTACAATGTACTTTTTGCAACAAAGTGTTTCTGATGTGTATCTACTACTATAATACTGATAGCATTACTATGTACAGTCCCAAAAAAGGCTCACTACCCCCCCCCCCTCTTGTTTCTGCCGCAAATTGTCGTATAAAAATTGGAAGGGTACAAATCAATTAGTAATAAAGTTGTTCATATAGATATAAAAATTGTAACAAATTTTTATCACTAACACCCAATTTTGAAATCTTATTTTGATTTTTCGCTAAATTTTAGCTATCGATATCAAACTGGAGGTCATTCACTAAAGTTATTCAGGAATTATGCAGTTTTAACCCTTTGAGCTCTGATGGTTGAATTTTCTACCACTTAATTTTAATTCTGACATGTCACAATGGCATCGGAATATTCGACCAAATTTATTTGAAACAAGGTTTAATGTTTTTTTTTTTTTTTTTCATGCATATCGTAAACCGAATTTTTCTTTGCATAATAGTTGTGTCAATGTGACATTTGGAATTTTGAAGAAATTTTCCCTCCAGAGCTCAAAGGGTTAAATTTCGGATATCCTAATGTTAAATTCATTTTTAATCGTTGCAAAGAAGATTGCACGAGATTGTTTTTAATCTTTAACAATAGAAGCGCAAGAGAAGTCATTTTGACTGCTTTTACCATTTCAGCTTGGATTCCTAAAAACTTTCCACTTAGGTAGTCACAATTTATTTTAATTTTCCTAAAAAAAATCGAAAATTATTGCTACTAAATATCAATCGATATTGTTATTATCGCGAGATTGTTTTAATCAAGAGAAGTCATTTTGACAATTTTAACCATTTGATGATTTCAGCATTTGATCTTGGATTCCTAAAAAACCCTCCAACTTAGGAAGTCACAATTTTTCTAATTTTCCAAAAAAATCGAAAATTATTGCTACCAAATATCAATCGAATGAAATTAAAATTATAGAAGATATGCTAATTATACTAAGAAGCGCAACGAACAGTCAAATTGTCTGCTAGTAAAATTGGGCAGATTCATCTTGTTTTCGCGATCAGTGAACATCGTTTCTAGGAAAAACTATTCCCTACATATTCTTTTCATTCACTATTTCCATACATTAGGAAATTTGTCCCATAGTAACCCCTATTTTTCTACTGTGTACCTTTTTTTCCCCTAACTGTAACAAAAAAATTTCCCCAACGCATTCCTTTCATTCTCAGTTTCTTTCAAACAGTAAATACTTTCTATCCAACCCTTCTCAATGCTTTTTTGGGAAATGTAAAATTGAACAGATTGAAGCAGTTAAGTCAACTTTTGTGGCATTTCATTCATTCAACCACACTAAAATGGCTTCTCAAGGACCACGTTACCTAAGTACAGAGGAAATTGTAAAATATTTCTAAGATATATCTGAAAATTAATCTGATGAATAAGATCAGATTAATGATGATGATATGGATTACGTGACTCCGCAATACCTTGAAGCAAAAAACACTTCTAGTGATTCTGAAGAAAGAATGGACGAGCAAGTCTCAGACAGAAATATTCAGCCCGTGAGAATTTCCGCAGAAAATAGTTCGTCATCGGTACTTGAGGCATCTGCATCCACGGAAAAAGGTTAGAAATATTAATGTTTGTATACTGATATTTTTTGCGACTTTGAAGTACTTGCATTTTTTAAAGCATTTTTATGTAAGGAATCATTTATTGTCAAAAAATGATTCATTATATTTTTTAAAGTATCTAAGTTTCCAGTAATGGACAAGGTAGAGGATCAAAGAGAAAACATATCCGAAATCACGAGAAAGTACATATATACGTCTCGAAAGATGGGACTTCGTGAACTGTGACATCTACTTCACACACTACAGCTGGAAAATAAGGAGCACAGAATGTGGTAAAAGAAATACTGGGTCAAACGCCACATGCAAAAAGAAATGTCAGGAACTATGTATTGAGTGCTTGGATGTTGCTTATGGATGAATCCTTGTTACAACATATAAACAAATAGCATGGGAGCAGAGGCAGTTTTGAACAATGAATAAAACTGGAAAATACCTTTGGAGGAGCTTGATGCTTTTTTATTTTGCAATTATTTATTTAAAAGAAACACACGATTGCAATGTAGTGGATTACGAATTCCCGTGTGATATTACATGGGATCCTCCTTTTTTCAAGAAACAATGTCTCGCAATCGATTTGGAGATTTAGTAAAAAATCTGAGATATGACATGAAATCAACCAGGACTACACGTTTAAAAACTGATACGTTTGCCATGTTTTCAGATATTTGGAATAAATATATAAAGTACTGGTTTATTTCCTATAAGCCAGGAGAAAATCTAGTTATGGATGAGCAGTTATTTCCTTCCAAAGTCAGATGTAAATTTATATAGCATATGATTATAAATTATACAAATTAGGTATAAAATCGTGGATGCTAGTTGGTGTAAGCTCGAAGTTTATGTGCAATGTTTTCCCATATCTTGGAAGAGATAAATCAAGAAGTGAAACTTAAAGCCTTCCAGAAAATACAGCAATGTATCTTCCAAGCCCTTATCTATATGCCGGTATAAATGTGGCAGAAGGCAACGATATTTCCTCAATTACATTGGCTAAATTCTTTAAATGGAAAACACAAGTTTTGGGAGCACAGTAAGAAGACATTGAAAAGAATTTACGAATGAAGTAGGGAATTCTAAAACCCAGCTGTATGAAACTGTTTTACTAAAGAAGGGAAAAAAATGCTCTGAGGTCTATCAGGGTAAAATGAATAAAAATGTGCTGCTGCTCAGTATCGTGCATCCAAATGTAAATGTGAAATTACAAACTTAGAGAAACAATAGAGTTCCACAAAACAACCAAATGTGAAATTGTTACCGTTGACCAGATGACACGTAGATATTCTTTTCGGGCTTCTTCACGTAGATGGCCAGTCCATATTTTCTATAATGTTCTCGATTTAGCAGGAATAAATGCCTACATTATCTACGCAGAATTGACTAGTAAAAATATTTCAAGGCATAGCTTCCTATTTCAGTTTGCAGAGGAGTTAAGACAGTTTCATTTGAATAGAAAAACAAGCTCAAGATTGTTCCAGGAAATTTCCAACGCTAGCAATAGACTCTCTAAGAAAAGACGTCAGTGCCAGATTGGAAATTACACTGGTTTCCTACAATTAAGGAAAAACAACAAAAGTAGTGAATACTCAAAATGTTAAAAGTAGATTTTAATAAAACTGAGCCATAATGTACAACACATAGATAGGTATAAAATAACATTAAAAGAAATTACCATACGATTGTGGTGTTTCAGAAATCAACACAATTATAAAATAAAGAAAAAATGTTTGTTATAGGAAAAGTACCTTTAAAATGGAGTATGATCACTCCTAGAAGCAATACAGTACATATAGCGATGGCACATACAGTCAAATATGCGACTGATAAGTTCGCTGGTAAGTGCGAGCCATTTTTCTTGTAAAGCATTTGTAAGAGTGGCAAGGGTCTGAGGAGGGGGATTGAGAGGAACAACACATCTTCCTAAAGCATACCAAACATGCTCGATGGGATTCAGGGCCAGTGATCGAGCTGGCCATTCCATGCCCTGAATTGTTTAGTGCTGAAGATAATCTTCTACGATGTGAGCCCTGTGTGGTCTAGCGTTATCGTCCTGTAACAGGAAATCATTACCTATTGCACCAGCATAAGGGGTCACAAAAGCATCAAGAATGTCATCTCTATAGAAGTGAGCATTCACAGTTCCACGTGGAAAGACATGGAGTACGTCCGCCCAAAGAGATACCATTAAAAACACAGACAATGCATCCCCCATATGAATCACTTTTACGAATGTTTGATGGATGGTAGCGGGTTCCCTGTTCTCTCCAAATCTAGCAAATTATCGCTTTGAAGGCTAAACTTGAACACATCCGCAAAGAGAACACGCTTCCATTGATCAGCCATCTAGTGGACATGTTGACGTGCCCAATTTAAACGATCCCTCCGGTGACATGAGGTGAGCGGCACACAAATTTCTGTTCGCATGGCGTAAAGACCATCTTCATGAAGCCTTCTACGTACAGTAGAAGTTGATACCAAACTTCCAGTGGCTGCAACAAGGGAAGCTCTAAGATGAGAGAGGGTTGCTGCTCTATTCCTTCGTACACATAATCGCAAATACCGGTCATCGGTGCTTGTCGCAGCTGTGGCCCGTCCTTGGCTAAATCTTCTCGACGCCGAATCAGTGGTTTGAAATTGTTTCCAAAGCCTATGAACAACAGAATGACTCAAATTTAGCCACCTGGCACCCTCTGTCTGACTCTGGCCTACCTCCAATCTTCCAATAGCTCTATATCAAGGTTATGCGGACAAATGATACCTCGAGATCATACTAATGAATTGGCTATCTCAGTTTTCTTATCACATAATCATATCGACACTATTAGCCGTACACTCTAGCATGCATTTTTATGCTCCTCACAGATGACGCGATCCGAATTCAGCGTCACTAATTTGCATTTTGTAATTTTATTTAGCATCTTTTAGTTAGCAACATATGCAAATTTCATACGGACAATTTCTGAACGAGTTATCGCTCTTTTTGTGATTTTTCATTAATTTTTGGAAACCAGTGTATAACAACAACAATCAAGTGATGTATGTAAAAAATGTTCCTTCTATATGTGTGGAAAATGCACTTCCAGAATTGAAAAATTTGTATTGTGTAGAAGTTGAGAATAGGAATAAAATATGTTTTATAAAAAGGTAATTACAAATTCTTTACAAAATTATCTATTTTTTATGAAAATAAATTGCTGTTCTTTGAAGAAGTTTTGAAACGAAATACATCAATGCAATTAAAGTATTATATATTTTATTATAAAGTAGTATAAAACATTTACCATTTAAAATATGTATATAATACATTAAGCAGTCGATTTTACATCGTTTAACTTGATCAATTATTCACAAACAGCTTATATTAAAATATCCAAAAATATTTCTGAAACATGCATTTCTATCTACATGAAAATTGAAAGTTACATTACAAAAAACTAACATAATATGTGTTGGGGATAGTACACTTTTAAAATGGTCAGGTAATCGATTTTTAGATTTTTACATCTTTAGAAAGGTTGTTGTATTCTGAATAACTTGATACCAATCTATTAACTCTGTGATAATTATTTACTGAGATTTCAGGGAAAATGTAGACATTACCCCTTCATTTCCGATTTAAATTCCCGCGACAATTGTCATGGCGGCAGGTTTACATTTTGTTTTTGTGCTTTCACATTATCGTAGCTTCAGAAATATGCTAAAATGCATGAGTTGTTAATGTTTAAATATCTTAAATAATAATAAGAAGGGATTAAAATATTAACTTCAACTTCCACGTTTGCCAAATTTGTTTACTTTCATGGTTTGGCTCTGAAACTTGGTCGCAAAATTCCTTAGTTTTGTGAAGTTTTATTTGCTATTAAATTCTTAATTTGAAACAAAACAGTTTTTTTTAACCTAGAGCAATACTTTTTTGAATTTGTAATAGTATACTACTCCTTAGTATTTTTTAGCATTTTTAATGAAAAATAATGCAAAATGGGCTTTAGAACAGTTACGAAGAAGGAGTCAATTCAATGGTAATCGCTATACAAAATACTATGAGAGAAATATATCATAAGGTGCTAATTCATATTATAGAAAACTAAAAAGTAGTAAATTCGAGAAGATTTTGTTTCAAATGACAGTTCAGAAAACGGATTTATTGAAAATAATATATTGTTTTGTAAACTATCCAGATTTTTTGTGCAGCAAAGTATGCGAATCAAATATCGAAATATCACAATCTCTATAAAATGGCCTATATTTTACATTAAATTATTTAGTTTTATAAAACGTGCATACTTAATTCCCTTTACACTGAAAGGGAAACGAAATTTTAAATTATATGTTTAAAATTAATTTTTTGCAACAGTAAATGCTACATTTTTACAAATTATATATCTTTATTTTTTGCGCGTGTTCCTACATTCTGCAGCATTTAACAAACAATTTTATATTTATCATTTTAAACTAGCATCTAATTTTATTTTTAATACAGAATACGTTATATAATTAGTAGTTTTGTTTCTTTTATTATATATGTTATATTTAAAAAATACGTTTTAATCTTTAAACGGTTTTTTCTCAAAATGGCATTTTTTTATTCTTGCGCGCATGATAGCTCCATAACTATTTGAATTATAGCATTAAAAGTTTTGGACTAAAAAAATAATTATATTATCATGAAAATAAACTAGAATTATACAGTTGCGTTTAGTATGAAAAAAAAATAGACGATTGAATGCATGTAAAAATTCGTAGTTTTTCTATTTTTTTAATTAAAAGTTAATTACACTTTATCTAATTAACCTGTTACAAATATCCGAGTTAAAATTATAGACCAGAGTGTTATCTTTAATTTAAGATAAAGTTTATACAAATACTATTTAATTAGCATGAGAAATCATGCACGTAGTGAAAGGTTATCCACTGTATAAATTATAAATTGCACTTTGAAATTTACCCCTTGAATTGTTTTTTAATTATAATATATCCAAATAATAATTTTTTCAACATAATTCAGTATCACCTAAATATACTTTAAAATTTTCGTGCTTTTAGAGTAGTTATCTTTTTTATAAAACATTGCTAAATTTAGACAAATTTCGCATGTTTTATGAATGTTAAAGGTGTACTGTCCGCTTAAAATGATACATAACATCAAAATAAAAAAAATGACCAATAGCCAAAGTCAAATAATTTTAATAAAATAAGAAAACGATTTTCAAGCGTTTAGCAACTTACTTTTATTACTAAATCATATAACAAATTTCATTATTGTATATTTTTTTGTCATAATTTTATAGCATGTTTCATAAGAATTAGTAATTTTAAGAACTATTTTTTAAACATCGAAACTTATAAAACTAAAGATGTGAATGATTTATTACACCAGCAAAGATAATTACAAGTTTTGTTTTTACTTTTTAAATATTCGATAACCCTGGAATGTCTCAGTGTGCCATCATTTTTCTGAACTACTGTACATTTTACTACAGAATTCTTTCTATATAAAACTCTACCTACTGTATGTTCATTACACAGCAGAAACAATAAGCCAGCTCAGCTACACTTAAAGATTATTAAAAAATCTGGTCATTCAATTACGAACCCCACTTAAAAATGAGAACACCCTAGATATTAAAGTGATTTGTCATCCATAATTACTTTAAAAGGAAGAAGAAAACAAAGTTTGTCCTGCAGTAAAATTCCAAAGCGAATTTAATTCCATGTCATTAAAAATGTGTTATAAATGACATAATTTTGCCAATGTATCCACAACAATTAATTCTTTAAATAAACTCCTAAAACATTTCAGTATTGTTACCGTTGCACTTTTTTGCAATTTGCGTTGTTGGTCAAGAGGGGAATTTGTAAAGAAATAAATTTTGTTGAAGAAGATGTTAAATTTAAAAAAAAATTAAGAAACAGTAAATTTTAACGTAAGAAAAAACGCTGGATAGTTGCATATTTCCGATTCATCAATGAATTTTTTAAATACTTTCCATGTACTTACTGATTAAATTGTTTATAAATTTAACATTTTCTGAATTTTGTTTTATATATAGCTTAAATTAATTGATAATACGCTGAAAAACTATAAGCAATTATTTAAAGTTGTCTAAAAATGTTATTTTTTAAAAGAAATTTTTAAGTAATAAATTTTTTTGGAGTATATTCGTTTATATTTATTGGAATGCATTCATCAAAATCCTTTTATATACATCCATTGTATATCTGTGTTAACTATATAAATAACAGAAGGTGCAGTTTTTATCATTATATATCCTTGTACATGCATCTTTTAACATAAAGATATGTATTAGAGCTATAAATAATTTTTTTTAGATATAAAAATGCATAAGAATTTATAATTGCAAAGAACTACGACCATTATGTTACATAAAACGTAGTCATAGATATTGTACTTGTACAGTCGTGGAAAAAAAAAGTAAACACCCCCTACTAACTCCTCAACAAATTACCGTAGAAGAAAATTACTGGTACGGAAAAATTGGAAATAAAGTCTACTTTTAAATGATGTTATCAAATTTGCTGAGGGGGGAATCTACTAATTAAAACGAACCATAACTTTGTTTATTTCAATAGCAGTACACAATTCTGACGGCATAAATGAATTCTACAAAATTTAATTAGCCTAAAAACAATTTTTTATTGAATTCCTACCATAAGTTTACGAGAAATTAATTATTTTAAAACGAGCGTATTTTAAGGGCTGTATCCAAATTGAAGTTCCGTGCTCGATAGTTAACCGAGAGAGCCCCCTTCTTGATCAAGGCACCTTAAGCGTCACTCAAGCAGTTAATGAAATCTGCTACAGGACATCTGATTACAGGACAGCATAAGAAATTTCAAAATATCTAGTCAGTTCTATCATAGACGGCCCCTTAAACCGTTATTTTGCCGTTTTTTAAGCATAATTTGAAAACTACTTGGAAGGAAAATGTAAAATTTTGAATTTACATAAAGCAGGACTTAATAAATCTAAAACCATGAAAAAAAATTGTAGGTTACAATTAATATTTTTTTCGAATATTAATTTCATAATTTATAAGTCATATCATAAAATTATAAAAATTGCAAATTCAGCTTATTTATGTTTGTGTATATTAGTATTATTGCTACACAAAAAATTAGCACAAAATGAGCATAATTTCAGGAGATATGGATAAAAATATGGACACGTAATTTAACATTAGAAGCACTAAATTTTGAATGTTTTTAATTAAAAAACTTATTATTCAAATGACTTTAAATTTTGTGTCTAGGCATAGTTTGAATCGAGGATCTGATATATCGCGTTAAAATTGGGTATTGCTATTGAAAAAAATGAAGTTTGGGTTCGTTTTAATATGTAGATGGACCCCTGAACAAATTTTATATACATCATTTAAATGTAGACTTTATTTCCAATCGTTCGGTTCCAATCACTTTCTTCTACGATAATTTGTTCAGGAGTTAGTAGGGGGTGTTTACTTTATTTTCTTCCACGACTGTACATCACGTACTCTAAAGACTTTGAGTTAAATCTTTAAATAGTATTATATATATATATTGGAAGGAGGTTTACATAATTACAATGGACAAATGGACAAGAAAATTGTTTACGTTTAATGTAAAAAGAATCTAAAATTGAAATTTATATCAAACGGAAGTTTTTCAATTTTAAACAATTTTATGTTCAAATTAGTACATGACAGTGCATGTACACTATATGGCCATTATTGACCGGACACTTTCAATTTTAGACATTTTCTCGAATATTTAAAGATATATTGGTCGGATTTTTTTTTTGGTTCTTCAGGATTAGGAACAGTATAAATTACTTCATATTTAACAACGGCGATTTGATCAGAAGGACAATTAGGGGACCAACAAAATCAAAGAAAAATAATAATGGTTGGGATCACCTTGTAAAATTAAATGCACGAAATGATCTATTCCTGTAGCTTACGAATATATGGTTATTGTACAACATATGCATACATTTGTGGAAGAATAGGACGTATATTCATGGAGATATGTCGATTTTTTTAAACGTTCAAGAAATTCTTGAATGTTTTCTGTTTATATCATGCAAAGATTTTAAACCAATTTAACGCTAGTTTCAGAACATTTGACAAAATTTAGTAGAAATAGTATGGTGTAATTGGAATGTAAATGTATTAAATATTTGATGAAATATGAACATTCGAATGCAATATTTTTATCTGCGCATTCGCGCACGATATATATATATATATATATATATATATATATATATTAACATTTGATAGTCAACTCTATGGAGCAACTCATAAAAAAGCCATTGAAATATCGTGAAATTTCAGAAATATACCGTGATTACAGTGAACTGATTTTTAGTTGTTCTATCGATAAACTTTTATCTGTGTTAATATTGTGTCTGAATTAAATTTCCTGTTGCACTTTGTACAGAAAAAATTATAAAATCATATTCCTCTATAGTGTAAAATCTAATTTTGTACTAATTTTTTACTCAAACTTTAATCTGCAATTTTAAATATGAATACTCATTAAATATTACCGCTGGTGAAGAACAGTTCTTTTGCTTGAAAACTAGCTCACCACAAGTTGGTGATTTAATTTATTTTCATTTTTTATTTCATGAAACTAAATATTAAATCTTGTTGTAGAAGGCGCGACTACATAAAATGGCATTATTTAACAGCAGCAACATTTAAGAAAATGTCGTACCAAATAATGTAGTAAATGATGAGAATATGGAAATATCGGAGATTAGAGAAAGAATCAGAACCTGGGCAGAACAAGACAAATTACTAAAGAAATGCACTTATGTACATACAAGAAAGGAACAAGACGGCCTTTTTTAAATGGATTGCCTAGTTCGAATTTAAATTTTATGATTTGAAGAAACGGAAAACTCGGTGCATACTGTTTCTATTTTCATACAGGTCTCTTTATATATTTAAAATAAGCATACGTTTTAGAAAATCCATATCAACAACATACTTTTATTACACATTTAAATTAAGCATGTCAAACAACATTAATAGGAATTTATTAGTTTTCAATATGTGTTTGCAAAAACATATACGTTGAAAACTAAATCAATTGACATTCAAAAGTAACGTCGTTTATTTACACAAAAATAAATTTATGTTTTTCATTGTTTTTTTAATTAATTTTCAATATACTTAAAAAAGTATTTATGAATTCCTTTTGTCTGTCTCCTGTCTGCCAGTTCTCTAATTTTCGTAAATATACTCGGATTTCAATCAAATTTTTATCTATCATGTAGCTTTAGTATAGAAGTTTGTTAGTAAAAATGAAGTGTGTAGAACTTATAGTTCGTGTAGAATGACTAATTAAATTAATTTTATTTTCAATGAACATTACATTTTATTGATGTTACGATATTTCCAAAATAATGAGAATGAGATATATGAATAAGATGACTTACAACATACTTTCTTGAATGTAGAGAATAAATATTCTTAACAATTCGTTTACATGGACGTACAAAAGAGTTTCATTACATTATGATCCTAGGGGGGGGGGGGGTCTGGGTTGCATTTCAATGGTCTTATAAAACGTCAAACATAATGAAATTACACAAGCCCGCTATGTTTGGGTTTTTTAACTTTTGATAATTGATTTTTATGAACTAGTGAACACTAATTTCTGAAAAAGCCTTTCATTTTTAACCATCACGTCAGGATTTCTCGCAAATCGTACTTTTCAAAGTGAAAAAAAATAGCGAAAATCTGATACTATAAAATAGATCTGATAGTTGTTTTTTAACTTTTGATAATTCATTTTCATGTATTTAGTAGCGTTGAATTCAAAAATGACATTCATTTTTAACCATCACGTCAGAATATTTAGCAAATCGTAAATTTCAAAGTAAAAAAGTAAAAAAATAAGACAAATTTGCCAAAACAATTTGTTAAATCCTTAGCAAAAATAACTCAGATGTTTTAAATACATCTGCGACAAACTTCTAGCCTTATCAACCACCAGAATAAAAGAGGACATGGATATGAACCCAATACCGTATATAAAAGGAAAAGTGCGAGGCAGATGAACTGATGAAAGAAACTTCCCCACATGGAATAAAATTGTAAGGATTTTAAATGCACAATACTTTACATTTTTTGCTGTAAAAATGCATAGTATTAGCCAAAAGATGAATGAATCATTATGAAAAAAATTATTTTGCGTCTATTTTATGCTATCAAATTACAGATATTCGCTGTATTTCGACTTTTTAAAAATTTGGATTTTCCGAAAATTCTTAACGTGATTGCAAAAAAAGAACATCGTTTTTTGGATTCAGCTCTATAAGAATCATCAAAAGCAAAAAAATCACATCTATTTTATACTATCAGTTTTTCGCTAATTTTTTACTTTCTAACTTTGAAATTTACGAATAAAGAAAACAACATGACGTGATGGTTAAAAATGAAGGCCATTTTCGGATCCATCGCTACAAAATACAAAAATGAATATCAAAATCTAAAATAGTAACACAACCAAACTTTTGCAGGCTACTGTTATGAAAGGTCAGAAGGGTTCACTACAACATGTTTTCTATAGTTTATGGAGTGAAAAGCATTTGTCTTTCCTTTACGGAGACACACTAAAGAATTTGTTTACTGAATTACATATGATCTATAATTGTAGAAAGTGCTTTTTCCGTTGTGTTAAGCTTTGATAAATTTCATAGATCGGATAAGCTACAAGGAATCAATTTCAACACATTACCGGATATGAACAGTACTTGTGGAAAACTGTTTTTTACCAGGTTATGTGCTTTTAAAATTGTTTTTATTATTCTTTTTTATTCTAAGAAATAAATGAAATTTCCTTAAAAAGAAATCAGTGAGTGTGTGAATGTGTTTTCTCAAATGCATGATTTTCCCCTCTTGTTCTTTAAAACGATATTTTTAAGCACAATAAAAACTCAAATGAATATTTTGAGTTAAAAAGTCTTAATGTAATCATAATTTACAAAGAAGTCTTACGCCGAAACTGTTTTTTATCACAGTTACGATGCACATAGTCCATAACGTGTAAACTAATAAAAGAACGAACTTTTCCCATCTGATATTCAGTTCCAAATGACGAACACGTGTGTAAAATCTCATAGTTAAAAGTCCTAAAGTTAAATTAAAATTAAAAATTTCAATTCATTTGCGACCGAATGTTAATAAATATCAGTTTATCTAAGTATGTCGAGGAATACAAAATTATTTTAGATATGATAAAAATATTTGCATTGCTAAGTTATTGGTTAATTTTTTTAGTTAAAAAATAATAAAAATACTAATTAATTCAATGTTTACATTACATATTATATTTAAATCTAATCCATTTTTTTTTGTTTTTAACTTAACAGTTATAGTAATATGTCTGCTGATGTGGGTTACATGAAAAGAGACATATTTAGAAGAGAGCTATGGTTAAGAAAAACATCAAACTAGTAATAAAAATGTTCGCGTTAGTAGATTGTATTGCTTTTCTTTAATATTTTTCAAATAAGTGGAGATGTTGTTTGAATACTAGGAAAGGTAATTATTATTATTTTAATAACAACCATAGTACAGTTACTTTCTATTTAGTGGCACACAAAGTTGAAGTTTCACGTACAAGCTGAATCAGAAAAAGTGGACAAAACTTTACGGGGTGATAGAATCCAACTATATCAGAAATTTTCGTCTTAGAATGTATGGTTGGAACGCGAGCGGTGAGAAGTGAAAGGCAGTTTTCCAAAATCACAGTTAAATAATCTTCACAAGATCGAAAGGAGCTACATAGGAAAATATTTTATTAACAGGAATGTAATTTATGTACTGCTCAAAGACATTTCTATACAGATCTTCCGCCAGCTATAATGCAGGCTTCACACCTGCGGGATAGGGGTTGACGCACATTTGCAAAGACACCAGGCATTTTCCGAATATTGTCTGCAAGAACGGCAATCCTGGCGACTAGATCCATATCAGTTTCAATAGGGCCCTCGCAGATTAGGTTTTCCATATGGCCACACAGGAAAAAGTCCAAACACGGGAGATCTGGAGATCTTGGTGCCAAGCTAAGGGGCTACCTCGAACAATACCTCACCCCGATTGAACGCTGCATATAAACTATTCCGCACATCCTAGCTAAAGTGTGCAGGAATACCGTTGTACTGGAATCAAATTCTTGACCTGATGAGGGTTGGAATATGACGCAACAGCTTCGGCAACACCTCTCATAGGTATGTGTGATATGTTTCGCCATCCAAGGGGTGTGACAGGAGGTATGGGATAACCAAATGGTCATGGAGTTTCCCTGACCAAAAATTAACTGAAAGCGGCTCCGGAACGAATGAGGATAGATGCCCTGTCTACATGTGTGACTTGTGGGTATTAAAAAAACCCTCACGGGTGAATATGCACTCGTCCGTATACAGAAAATGAGTTCGAAAATCCGACTGCGGTGCATTCTGATGACCAGCGTGCGAAATCGGCACGTGGCTGATAGTCCGTCGGTGACAACGACTGCACCTTCCGCATACGATAGGGTTGCATTCTTACCCCCTGTAGCACATGCCAAACCGTCATTTGGGGCACGTTTACAGCACAGGAAATCGCTCGCGTCTACATCCCTGTTAATCTTCCATCTCCCGCAGAATGTCCTGTTCAAGTTACGGAGCCCTTACACTCCTTTCATGCCCTGTGTTTTCCTTGGCCGTGACGAAGGATACCGTTTCACACATGCGCCGATGCAAACGTTCGTATCTTTTCTGATCTGGAGTGCGTCTCATCGGAAACTAGCCCTGGTAAATTCTCTGTGACTCACTCGCTTTCCCGTCCGCCGCATCGTACATGAAGTGCATATCTACCATTTTGTGGTTCGTATAACCAACCATCTGCTCAGTAATCCGCGATAGAAATACCGTCGGGTGCGAGGTCAGACCCTTTTGTACGATTTACAATGCCATCTAACCGTTTCTATGACGATTATTGCTCGTGTAGATGCGTTCTATCTCCCTGTAATGTTTTCACCTCCTTTTCAGATTCACCCTGTATATGTTAGACTTGTAGCGAATATGTGAAACTATAAATTAAACTATTGAACATTTAGCTATTTTTTCTAAAAATACTGTTTTGCCCTTTTGATATATTTACAGATTTAAATATTACATGCCAATATTTATGTATTTTAAGAATAATTTCTGGTTACTTGTTTAATGTTATTAATGAATACCAATAAAAGTAATAACACACATAATAAAAGTTTAACTTATTTCATTTGGAGAGCAGAACAGGACTTAAAAATAAAATACAAGCATAAAAATGCAATTACACTAACCATAAATTTCTGTAACAGTTTTAGTAAACAATATATAAATCGTTTTCTAGTCAGAATGTTTTGTAACTTAATTGCTTTGATGTGCAGTTAGCAAAGCATATTTACTTCTAATTACATTTTTAAAAGGTCGTTAATTTCATTGCTTCTATATTGTAATGGCTGATAGTTATTACCACATATTTTTTAATGCTTGTTTATGAAAAACTCTTACCTTATATTTTATTGAACCAAATATGCAACCCTAAATTCGAATAATTGTAATAGCTTTTAATGTCAGATTCTCTTGTGTTAATTCCTTAAATATTGCATGTTATTTAGTTAATAACATTTAGAATTCCAGTAATATAATAAATGTTCTCTTATCAAATCAGAAGAAAAAATCGAATGTATTTTCATTATACTGCAAATATGTGTTTGAGCACACATGTGCGTATATCCATATATGTAGCAATTAATAAACTTATTCTATAAATATATATAAATTGTGTTTTATTAAATACCCAGCAAAGAGGAAATTGCTGGCTAGCAGCAAGATAGGTGCAGTTCAAATATATCTATAGACATTTCTATTATAGACACTTCTACAGATCTTTCTATAGCTCTTGGTGAAACTAGCTTATAGAAAAAAAGAGCCATAATTATATAATACTTTGTTTTTTTTATAGAATTCTGTAAGAAATTTTTGTAAGGAAAAGTGCTGGGCCAGCAAATGAATAGCAGTGTGATATGTGCTGGCACTGCAGGAAAAGTGCCGGATTGAAGTAATGTGATGGCATACCAATGCTGGCCTGCTGTTTAGCCATCACTGATGGGCCAGCTGCATTCGGCTTGGACACTTTTCGACAGGTTTAAGTAATGGCACCCTTTAACTTTACCGCTGAGAGCACTGCTGGCTGCCATCTTTTTTTCCAGCTGATGGCCCACTGTTTCTTTCTTTGCTGGGTAATAAGAAAAATTATTTAATAGTTATTTATATCAACAAATAATACTCCAATTGAACATATAGGGATTAGTTAAATAAAAATAATAATTTTCGTGTTGACAGATTGTATTGCGTTTCTTTAGTATTTTCCGAGAAATGGGCTGTTGCTTAAATACCGGAAAACGAAATTATATATAGACATATATATATATATATATACGCAGCTATTTATATCTATACTCCTATTATAAAGAGGAAAAATTGTTTATTTGTCGGAGATAAGCTCAGGAACTACCGAACCGATTCCAAAAGTAATGGTATCAAAATGATGGTGTTAGTCCAACATAGAACATAGGCTATATCTTATGTCGGTGCCACTACCCCAAAGGGGGTGGAGGAGCAAAAAACGTTCTAAAAATGCGATTTTTGCGTTACTGAAGGGCCTAGATATATGAAATTTGGAATATTAGTTACTTATAAGATATAAATGATGTCTAAGAACAGTTCTTAAACAATTCGAAATTTGAAAGGGGTGAAAATGCACAAAAAGCGTTCTAAAAAACGTTCTAAATGGTATTTTCTACATAATATCAGGAAATACCAAACCGATTTCAAAAGTAATGGTATAAAAATGATGGTGTTAGTCCAACTTAGAACATAGGCTATATTTTATGTCGGTGCCACTACCCCAAAGGGGGTGCAGGAGCAAAAAAATTTCTAAAAAAGCGATTTCTGCGTTACTGAAGGGCCTAGAAATATGAAATTTGGAATATTAGTTACTTATAAGATATAAATGATGTCTAAGAACAGTTCTTAAACAATTCGAAATTTAAAAGGGGTGAAAATGCACAAAAAGCGTTCTAAAAAACGTTCTAAATTGTAGTTTCTACATAATCTCAGGAAATACCAAACCGATTTAAAAAATATTGGTGTCAAAATGATGGTGTTAGTCCAACTTAGAACATAGGCTATATTTTATGTCGGTGCCACTACCCCAAAAGGTGTGCAGGAGCAAAAAACGTTCTAAAAATGCGATTTTTGCGTTACTGAAGGGCCTAGAAATATGACATTTGGAGTATTAGTTACTTAAAAGATATAAATGATGTCTAAGAACAGTTCTTAAACAATTCGAAATTTAAAGGGGGTGAAAATGCACAAAAAGCGCTCGAAAAAACGTTCTAAATGGTAGTTTTTACATAATCTCAGGAAATACCAAACCGATTTAAAAATATTGGTGTCAAAATGATAGTGACAGCGTTTGCTCCAAGGTAGGCTATGTTTTATGTCGGTGCCACTACCCCAAAGGGGGTGTAGGAACAAAAAACGTTCTAAAAATGCGATTTATGTGTTACTGAAGGGCCTAGAAATATGAAATTTGAAGTATCAGCTACTTATTAGATATAAAGGATTTCTAAGAACAGTTCTTAAACAATTCGAAATTTAAAAAGGGTGAAAATGCGCGAAAAGCGTTCTAAAAAATGTTCTAAATGGTGATTTCTACACAATCTCAGGAAATACCAAACCGATTAAAAAAATGATGGCGTCAAAATGATAGTGAAAACCCTTGCTCCAACATAGGCTATGTTTTATGTCGGTGACACAACCCCAAAGGGGGTGCAGGAGAAAAACGTTCTAAATTGCAGTTTTTGAATTGCAGTGACGGAAGGGCCTTGAACCGTGAAATTTAGAATGGTAGTTAGTTATAAGATATCAATATTCTCTATGGACATTTCCTAAAAAAGTCGAAATTTAAAAGGGGGGTCAAAATGCGCAAAAAGCGTTGTAAAAAATGTTCTAAATTGCGATTTCTAGCAATCTCAGGAAATACTGAACCGATTTCAAATATAATGGTATAAAAATGATGGGGACAGATCTTGCTCCAAGATAGGCTATATTTTATATCTGTTTCACTACCCCAGAGGAGATGCAGGAACAAAATGAGCGAAAAGCGTTCTAAAAACGTTCTAAATGCCGATTTGTCACCAATATCTCAGGAAGAATCAAACTGATTTCAAAAGTAATGGTAAGAAATTGATGCTGACAGCCTCTGCTCTAACATAGACGCTATTTTAAGTCGGTATCACTATCACCTAGACGTTGCAGGAGCAAAAAAGCGTTCTAAATTTCGATTTTTGAAATCGGTAGGGGCTAGCAACTTAAAATTAGGCAAGGTACATATTTATTACATATAAATGATCTTTAAGAACAGTTTAAAAAAAATTGGAAATTTAAAAAGGGGTGAAAATGCGCGAAAAGCGTTCTAAAAACGTTCTAAATTGCGATTTCTACTCAATCTCAGGAAATTCCAAAGCTATTTCAAAAGTAATGGTTGCAAATCAATGGTGACAGTCCCTGCTATAATATAGGTTATATTTTATGTTGCTGTCACTACCATCTGAGGGTTGCAAAAGCAAAACCTGTTCTAATTTGCGTTTTTTGCACAACTGAGGGGTCTAACACTTTGAAGTATGGCATGGTATTTACTTACAAGATGCAACTGCTTTCTAAGAACTGTCGAAAGAAAATTTCAAATTTAAAAAGATGAAGTGAGCGAAAAGCGTTATAAATTACAATTTTTATGTGATCTTATCAAATACCAAACCGATTAAAAAAATAATGATGACAAATTGTTGGTGATAGAACCTGCTCAAACATAAGCTATATTTTATGTCTGTTCCACTACCACCAGAGGTTTGCAGTAGATAAAAACTTTCTAAATTGCGAATCCTGTGATACTGAAAAGGCTAGAAACTTTAAATATGGCATGGTAGTTACTTATAAAGTATAAATGCCCTCGAAGGACTGTCGAAAATAAATTCGAATTAAAAAGGGGTGAAGTGAAAGGGATTTGTGAAAAGCATTCTAAAAAAGTCCTAAATTACGATTTCTACGCAATTTCAGGAAATATAAACCAAATATAAAAGTAATAGTTGCAAATCAATGGTAACAGTCTCTGATCCTACACAGGCTATATTTTATGCCGATGATTCTACCACCTGGGGTTCACAGGAACAACAAACGATCTAAAAAAGGCCTTTAAAAGCTTTCTAAATTATGTTTCTGTGGAATATTAGGAAATAACAAACCAATTTCAAAATTAATGTTGGCAAATTAATGGTGACAGTTCCTATTTCAACATAGCCCTTTATGTTGAGAGAGGTGGTAGGACTTGGAATTTGACATGATGGTTAATTTTAAGATGTAAGAAGATGGTTTCTAAAAAATTCAAAACTTCAAATGAATACTGAAATGAGCATATTAATTGAGCATAAAAGTTTCAAAATATTTTTTAAATTATTATTTATTTAGTTTTATTTCGTTTTATTAATTTAAGTCTCATTTCTGCCTTATGCAGTGTAACAATGATGTTTAATCAAACTGTGTTTTAAATAGTAATTTTTTTAATTATTCCTAAAAGTAATAAGTACCTTTTAATAAAATAAAATATTACCTTTTAATAATATAAAAATTTAGTTAGTACCTTTTAATAAAAATTAGACATATAAATATCACTTGGCATATTTCAAATATTACGCGAGCAAAGCCGCGGTGTTTGCTAGTATTTAATAAACAGATATTTATAAATTGCTTTTAACTAAATAATAGAATAGTGTAATTAATATTTATTGATAACAAATAATATCCGAATTAATGATAAAGATCTCGTTAAACCAAATTGTCAGTATTGGTCCCTGTAGTCACTATAATATTACAAGAGATCGATTCAGCTTAAATGGCTGATTGGTGGTCATTCAAAAACATTAATTAAAAAGTTATTCAGTATGTAAAAGACTAAATAGATCCAGTATCTGTTGCACTTCCTTTCTGACGTAATACTTTTACACTACAGTTCACTTCAGATATATTGCAAGATCACCAAAATTTGGCGAAATAAGGATTTCCTATCTAAATCGGTGTTGCTTCATTGTTAAGAAGAAATGTTTAATACATTTTTAAATATAATTTAAGTCACTGAATGAATAGCAACAAAAGTTCAAATGTTTCGTTTGCAAATAGTTTTGAATACTTTGTTATGTGTTCCTAATGTAGTTAATGATAATTTTCATAACACCTTACCATAAAAAAATCTTTAAAAGTTCATTAAAAAAAGCATTTCATAAAATTTAAAGAAAGTAAAATTGCCATATTATATGCGATTTAAGTATGCCATTTTAAATATATATAGGTGTGCCGTAAATGTTTTGTGAAGGAAGCAGTACACTGTAAATACTAACTTTTTCCAGTATTTAATTGAAACTTTTCAAAAATTCACAAATAAAATATCCGATTAGGGATCACAATACACACTCTTCGAGTATCACAAGCTCAGCTGGTAAAGAAAAAGAATATCAACAACAAATTCTCCGCGCAGAGGGTAAAACAGAGTACGTGTTTTCATTCATCCCTACACAGAGGGAATATTCAGCCTAACTTTAGCACAACTGAAATATATGCAATTGAGAATTATAAAAGTAATTTAAAAACTAAACATTCTCCTGGCCTTGAAAGCCGAAAGGGTTTCAAAAATTTATTCTAAAGGTAACTTACATAACTTAGTAATTGGCCTTTTCAATTCACTATTTTCAGTTCTCAGGGTAACTACACGAACCTTTTATCAGGTTCAGGATGTTTTTTAATCACTATAGCTAATTTCCATTGTATAGGGGAAATAACTTCATTTTTTTATTATAACTAAAACACCTATCTTAATTTTAGGCTCTTCTTTAAGCCATTTTACTCTCTGTTGTAAGATCGAAAGGTACTCATTGCTCCATCTTTTCCAAAAGTGTAGGAGCATTTTATGCACTAATTGCCACCTGGTCAATCTTGATGCAGGTAACTCTGAAATATCAAATTCTGTTACTGAAGTAAGAAGAGCACCAATTAAAAAATGACCCAGGAGTTAGGGACTGCAAATCATTAGGATCTGAACTTACACTACAAAGAGGTCTAGAATTTAAACAGGCAGCGATTTGAGCTAAAAGAGTTGAAAGTTCCTCAAATGTTAAAACTGAATTGCCAACGGTTCTTTTTAAATGAAATTTTGCACAATCACATACAATTTCTTTTGGTTTGCCTCGTCTGGATATAAATCGCTTGAGACAAGATGAAAAGGCTTGAGTAGATAAATCAGTCACTAATTAAATGTGAATTGCATGAGTAGAAACATATATAAGTAATGAAATATAACACTTAAAAGATTTTGTACCTCTACCTTTTCTAAATTTACATAATATAAGTCCTTCATAGTGAGTTCCTGTAACAAGGAACGGGGGGGTAGGTTGCACTCAGGTAGAATCTGCCATGATTTGTTTAGACATAGAAGCAGAAGCTCGTGCACAAATTACACAATTCTTTACAAACTTTCTTACAACATTTCTTCCACATAAAACACAATATATCTGTCTGATAACACACAATAGGTAAGGTACAGCATGAAAGTCAGATAAGTGAAAATATCTAATAATCAGCACAGTCATTGAATGATTTTTTGGTAACAATATTGTAACAATTTGATCTTGTGTGAGATTTAATAACGAAGACATCTTCCCACTCTGAGTATTCCTTCTCCCTCAAGGACTGGAGAAAGATTGATCAGTTTGCTATTGCGAGGTAAAACTTACCAAAAGTCATACATTTAATGTGGTCAGTAAATGATGACTTTTGCACAAGTTTGAATATCTTTTTTTAAGGCATTCTGAATTTCTGTGTTTGTAAGAAAACCTAAGTTTCTTTTTGAAACATGTAAACAAGAATTCGTAAGAAATCTCAAACATCAAACAATTACACGTTTTAGCTTAATAAATGACGATATATTTGAGAGAACAGGAATTTCCTCACTTAACTGAGCTGCAGCACAAAAATAATTTTCGCTTTGCTCTATTAAGGTTTCGCCACACAAAACACTCCCTAATTGCGGTTCTGGAGTGGTGAAAGATGGATCACTAAGCCAACTCTGATTATTCCACCACAGATCATGCAAGGATAATTCTGAGGGTGATAGACTTCTTGATGCACAATCTGCTGGATTTTCTTTTCCTTTTACATGATGCCAGAACTCTGACGGAACAAGTTGTATTTCCGCGACACGGTTCGCAACAAAAGTTTGCCATATTCTTGATTCTGTTGATAGCTAAGATAGAGCTGTTGTTGAATCTGTCCAACAGTTAATTTTAGAGATGTCCAAGCACAATGAATCTAGAACAGTTTCTAGCAAACGAGCTGACATCAGGGCAGCACTCAGCTCTAATTTAAACAACGATATTGTTTTTAATGGTGAAACTCTTGCTTTTGCAGTTAATATTCTAACTGATACAGTTGAATCATTTGATCAGGATCTTAAAAAAACAACTGCACCATATGCCCTTAAGGAAGCGTCACGAAATGAATAAATTTCAAATTTGTTAGCTGAGGGAGTAATTGATAACCGAGGCACAGTAATAGATGTTAAACATGCAAGTTCTTCCCGAATTTTTATCCACCTATTTTTTATGAGTAATGGAACAGGATCGCCCATGCCTGATGAAGACTCCATAGTTCTTCAAGTAGAATTTTTGCAGAAATTATAAAGGGAGACCTCCAACCAAGTGGATCAAACATTTTGGCTATATCTGACAATGATCTCTTTGTTACTTCTTTTAGTGTTGGTTTTATCGTTACATTAATTTTGAAGACATCGCGATTTGAGTCCCATTTTAATCCTAGCACTTTTATTGAATTATCGTTTTCAATTGATAAATCGGGTTTAGTTTGAATTAAATTTTCAGGAATGATTTTTAGTACACTAATGTCGTTTGATTACCACTTACGTAATTCAAATCCGCCTCTTTCCATTAATTCTTGTAACTCCGATAATAATTTAATAGCTTCTTCCGGAGATGATTCACCTGTAAGTCATTGACATAATAATCACGCAATACAATGTTTGACGCTAATGAAATATTTCAACGCTGATTTTTGTAGAACTTTAGTAGCTGAATATGGGCTATATGCTAATCCATAAATTACAGTAGTGAGACGATATTCACTAATATCATCGCAAAATTTATCTTTCCAGATAATTCGTCAAAAATCTTGATCTTCAGGATACATCTTAATTTGACGAAACATTTTAGCAATATCAATGTTAATAGCTATAGCGTGTGTGCGGAATCTCAACAAAATAAAAAAAATAACTCTTGTTGAAGCCTAGTTCCTAAAATTAAATTTTCATTAAGAGAAACATCATTTGTAGTTTTTGCACTCCCAATAAACACAACTCTAAGACGGGTTGTTCTGCTAGATTCCCTGATGACTTGATGATGTGGAAGATAATAAACTTCATTAACGGGTTTTTGAATTTCGCTTTTCGGTATTTTCTCCATATGTCCCATATCAAAATATTCATTCATAAATATAGAATAATTTTCACACAAATCGGTTTCTCTGTCAAATCTTTTTTCTAAGTTTAGAAATCTTTTCATAGCTTGTGATTTTGACTCCCTTAATTCTTTACATTGCTGTTTAAATGGCAAATGCAGAATATATCTTCCATTCGAATCTCTTGTATGGGATGTATCAAAAATTTCCTCAGAATATTTTTCTTCATTTGTGTATATTTCCTTCGAGGGGATATTTTCTAACTTCCAGAACTCTTTCACATAATTTGTTTCAATATTTGCAAAATTAACTAGAATATTTGGTTTATTTTCTGAAAATGGATCACTATCTCCGGCTATAAAACACCGGTAATCCGAATTTACTGCAAAAGGCAGTCCTGGTTTCCCAAATATTTTTTTCTCTTCTAATTATAGATAATGATTGGGACACACCAAATAATAAGTCTATTGGGCCTGGTTCATTCCATTTAGGGTCAGCTAATGTTATGTCCTTTAAGTGACGGAATGAATTAATATCGTTCGATACAATAGCTTGATTACTCGTTATCTCTTTCAAAATATAAAAAGTACATAATCGTGTGTACAGTTTATCAAAATGTTGAGAAAATACTAATATTACAACTCTAAGAGTTTTTTCAGAGTATCCCATTCCCAAACATTTAATCTGTAAATTAGCTGAATTTCTTTTTGTTCCTAATAATTGTATCGCACGCTCACTTATAAAATTATTGGTACTTCCAACATCTATAATGCAACGCAATGACTTATTGCCTCCATAATTATCTTTCACATTAATCAGCGCAGTTGCAAGTATGCCAAATTATTTTGAGTATATTTCACAAGACAAGAATTTCTCAACATGCTTACATTACTAGATGATTCACCAGCAGTCTCACTATTTTAATTCGAGGATTGGAGCGTTACTTGTTTTTTTTTATATCTGCATAATTTGTTTCTCGCCTTTCATATTGTAATAAGCTATTATGACTCTTCAAGTTACATTTCGAACAAACTCTTTTTGACTGACAATTAATTAATTTATCTTCTTTAGAGATATACGCAAAACAGAGATTTTTATTTTTTTACAAATTGCACTCTTTCGCGAACAGATAACATCAGAAAATCACTGCATTTAGATATTTTATGACTACAGTGGCGGTCAATTAGCAATAATTCCTGCGGCGCAGCAACGTGGAATCGATTCAATGAACGGTTGTAGGTCGCCAATGTTACATTTTTCTCACGGTTCTTGCAATTTTTGTGAAAATATTGCTGAATTGGAATATTTATAATTCCACACACGTTTTCAAGTTAGTTTCAAAGATTTTCTATTGGATTCAGATCGGGTTATTAGGCTGTTCATTTCAAAAGCGGAATTTTTTTGTCCGAACAACTGCTTGACGAGCTTGCATGTATGCTTTTGATCCTTATCATGAAGAAACAAATAGTTGCGACCGCAATTTTTCCTCCAATAAGGCAGCAAATGATCTTGCAAGATATCCTTATTTATTGCATTATTCATCTCTACGCCGATTTTAAATAACGGAGAGGCACATGTTCCAGAAAATGCTCCACCCAGCATAACGTGTCCTCCGCCATGCTTCATTGTAGGAATAACATATCTGGAATCTTATCTTTTGCTTTTAGGTCGTCGGTTGTAAGGTCTGTTATCACTACAAAAAAAATGAACGTCGATTCATCGGATAATAGTACTTTTTTCCAGTTTTCGCTTGACCAGACTTTGTATTCAAACGTCAGTCGGGCCCTCTGAATTTTTTCACTTATGAAAAGTTTTTTAACACCGACTTTTCCATAACGTCCTACGTAAGCGTCTTGATACGGTAGACCGACTTATTTCAACAATATTTTAACACCGTAAATCGCAGGGAATTGCAGCGTTATTTTTATGCGGGTCATCAACTGCTTTTCTCCTAATAATTCTGTCCACAAGAATAGATGTTTTCCGTGGTCCCCCGGGCCGTGGCAAGTTCTGAAGGCCGTGACATCTTTATATCTTTTTAAAACATCGTTCACAGTAAATTTTCCGATCGACAACTTTGCCGCAATCTCACGAGAGGATTATCCCTTTAGCGGCAAACAAATCACTCGTTTAGGAAAAATAAATTGCTCAATTTTTCGTTTTTGAATTTCAAACACGTTATTCCCGTGGATTAATTAACAAACACGGCCAAAAAAATACTTTACCGATAGCAAAAATTAACGGATGGCGAATGGTCGGAAACTTTTGCACACGCGAATTTTGAATTCCCCCCCCCCCCTTTGCATCAAGTATATTCAGTATCCAATAAAAATGATGACGTGGTCAGAGATAATTTACTTATTCATAACATTTTTAGCAATTATGCTTCTTCTTCGCTGAAACGTCCTGTCAAACAAATCAAAAAAACTAATTGTCGGAAACTTTTCACCGCCACTGTATGTAATGAACAATATTTACGATCAATATTATTAACAGAAGCAGTCATTGCAGTTAATTTAGGATAACTGTTTTTCTTATAATTAATGTTTCCTCTAACAGATTGTAATGAACGAGCATCAGAAAATTTATCAGTTGAGTTAATGTTGGAAGTTCATCATTTTTTAACTGACGTTTCCCACCATAATTTAATATTATGATCAACTTTGTGCAATATTAAATAAATCAACAAAGTTTCTGAAAAGCCACTTAATTTTTGATCCAATATTTCGAATGAACGGATACATTCATTTGTCATATCCACCAAATTGAGTATTGCTGTGGCTGCATCACCTTGCGCAAATGGAAAATTTAATAATTTTCTGATATGGCTGTATATTGATTCACGTTTGTTAGACTATCTCTCAGATAGCAAGTCCCACGCGACACTACTTCGAGTCTTCAATAGGTATTGATTTTGTTATTTTCAAGGCGTCTACTTGACAAGATAATTTCAAATATTGCAGCTTCTGAGCTGGCGATAAATTTGCATTATTATGTATGCTCGAATTATACAAATCTTTAAAACTCAACCATTCGTGAATTCGACCACTAAATAATGGTAGAGAAAGCTTCGGTAACTTTATTTCATTTACGTCCCTCTTCGGATTGTCCACATTTATTTTTTTAGAGGTAATTGCATGTTCGATTTTTACTATCAATTCATCAAAGATTTCTTGCTGTTCGTCTTTTTCTTCTGTATATGAATCGATGTCTTTTTCTTCATACGAACAAAAAAAAATCATTTAAACAACGCCTTCAACTCTTCCTCTAATTTTTCCGTTTCTTTTTTCAATAGTTGAAGCTCTTCTAATTCACACACATTCAGATCAGTTTTAAGGAATTTATTTTTCCACCTCGTTATTGAAGATTTCATCACTCGTTTATCAGTTGCTACTTTTTATCCATTTTTTGCCTCGCACTATTCGATTTTGGCACAATTCCAATGATTTCACGATTTCACTTTCGAATGAATTTTAAATATGCATTATTCTTATAACTTTTTGCACATATTTCCAAATACTCTGGCTGGGATTGCGACCATATATACCGTAAAAATTTTTTGAATGAAGCAGTAGACTGTAAATACTAACTTTTTCCATTATTTAATTGAAAGTTTTCACAAATTCACAAATAAAATATACGCTTAAGGATCACAATACACACTCGTCGGTTATCACAAGCTCATCTGGTAAAGAGAAAGAATATTAACAACAATTTCCCTGCGCAGAGGGGAAAACAGGGTACGTGTTTTCATTCAGTACTACGGAGAGTGAATAGAGGGACATCTTCACTTTAGCGGAACTGAAATATATGCTATTAAGAATTATAAAAGCAATTTAAAAACTAAACAATAGGATTTTGTCTCCTAAATATTAAAGATTCATTTTGCTTATAACTACAAATGTATGAATATGTTAACTTTTCAATTTGAAACATTTATTAATCCCCGAAACAAATAATATGTATATTAGATCGCGGCAATTCAGCCATATCAATAATATAATATATTCGGAAACATACTGAAATTCACACAGAATACTTATTTGCAATTTAATCGATCTTCAAGTTGAGATAGAAAATATGAAACTCATTGAACCAATATTAGTACTTTATTTTTAAATCATTCTTACAACAAATATTGCCTCATAGCTTGCGATTTCCTCAAGTTCCCCGTGTTATGGTTTTTCTTTTCATACTATATCGTTTATCGATTAATAAAATATTCAGTTTGTAGAATTGCATTGTTGAGGATATTTATTATACACAGTCGGTGATCCTGACAGTCTTGTGATCCAACGGAATGTATATTTAAATTTGGTCATATCGGTAAATATGTATTTAGGCTCCGGACGGTTTTACTTTACCCACATAATTTTGATACATTACATAACGCATAAAATTTAATTCATCGGCCAGGCTTGCTTCATATACTTGGCATATGAATATTTTTCGAATGTTTCATCATGTTCTCCACATGCCTAAATAATTTCTACTCTCTCTATAAAAAGAATAAAACTGGCGCCTATCTTTTTTATGTCCATCCGGATTGAAAATTGGGAGGAATCCTACCACGTTAGCTCTAGCTTCAAATGTATCACATCTTCTGTCAAATTTGAAGCTCAGTAGCGTATTGGCCGTCTGTCTGCCTAGTCAGCACGCCTGTTTGCTGCGCTACAGGGTGCGAGTTCGACTACAAGCTGGTCATAATGTATGTAAATTACCCTCTTCTGTCTTGCCACTGTCCGGGAATTTTCCTCTACATTATACTTTTACATAACAATATATCTATCTCCTCTATATTCACTTTTATTAAATAATACATTTAATTAAAATAATAAAACTTTGTAAAAAATCACCATAAAATTAAAACAAAACACAGGACGCGTTTCGAGCTAAAAACATAACAGCTCGTCATCAGCTAAGCATACACGTGTCCGTAAACGAACAAGTTCAAAAATGAACTGAAGAAAAAGAATGTTGCGAAGAATGCGACAGATGGTGCTACCTGATAGAGGGATATGCAAAAGGGAAATGTGTTGAAAAAAGATAGAAGAGAAAATGAAATGGAAAAAATGGAAATAAAAGAAAAAATAAAAATAAAAGAAGTAAATTAAAAATATAAATAAAAATAATAAATAAAGAACTATAAAAGAACAAGAAAAAAATCCAAATTATTATTATTATTATTTTTTTTTTTTTACAAAATAAAAAGAAAAGAAACAAGAGAAAAGGGAAAAGAATTACAAAATTAATTTCCACGCTGGAGATAGGAAAGGAGATGATGGGAGATCATTGACAAGATTAGCAGAATTTTTAGAAATAAAATATGCTTCATGAAAATCCAAGTGAGAGGGAGAGGCAGGGGAAGAAATAATTTTGGCCATGGAGAAATTGAAACAATGACTGGAAGACCAACAGTGAGAAGCAATCGAAGATTTAGAGATTTCTTGATTTGCAATATATCTCTGATGCTCGCCTAATCTGAATTTTAAAGCTCTCTTTGTTTGACCAATATAACCTAAATTGCAAGAGCAAGGAATGAAATAAACACCCCACCGGTTCTCAGTAGGAACAGGATCTTTTAGAGAAGAGAATTTAATTTTATTCATAGGTTTGAAGATAACTTTAAAGTTAAAACGAGAAAGTATTTTAGTAATTATGAAACACAGAAGAGAATAAAAGGGCAGAACTATTATAGAATTAAAATTAGGAGGATTATTTGAATCAGAAAAAGGACGTTTAGGCTTATTAAATTTATACAAAGCTTTATCAATTAAAGAGGGATTATAACCACGAGCAAGGGCAAGAGATTTCAGATAATTAATTTCATTATTCAGAGCAGAAGAGTCAGAACAAATGCGTAACGCCCTAAAAACAAAAGTATAAAAGGACGCCACTTTTTGTTGAGGAGGATGATTTGAAAGGGCATGAGGAGGAAGGGAGACAGCGAAAGGTTTTCTATAAACGGAGGTAGAGAACCGATCTGGGAGTTTTGAAACCAAGACGTCAAGGAAAGGAAGAGAATTGTTCTCTTCGACTTCGAGAGTAAATTGAATACAAGGATCAACAGAATTAACAAGAGAAAGGAGATTAGAAAGATCAAGGTCAGATGGAATTAAAATGAAAGTGTCATCAACATACCTAAACCAGAAAGGAAATTTATATAAACTGAAGAGTTTTTCTTCAACAAAATGCATATAAATATCACATAAAAGAGGAGACAATGGATTACCCATGGCCAGACCCTCAGTTTGAGAATAGAAAGAATTGTTAAACTGAAAAGCAGTTTGCCTGACACAAATACTAACTAAATGCAGGATTTCATCAATCTCAATGGAAGAGTAATGAAATTCGCGCAACCTTCTTTCCAAACAATCAATTGCCCCTTGAACAGGCACATTAGTGAAAAGGGATTTAACATCTAAGGAAACCATTATATAATTGCAAGGAGAAAGGCGTTTAATTTTATCAACAAAGTCAAAAGAGTTTTCACGGTATGAAAGTTAGTGGAAGATAAAGGAGCGAGTAACTTAGAAAGGAACGTGGCAAGTTTATAAGAAGCAGTACCAATATTGGAAACGATAGGGCGAAAGGAAAGAGTAGGTTTATGGGCCTTAGGAAGAGCATAGAAACGAACACAATTAGCGATAGTAGGGGTGACCAAACGTTTAGTGTTATCATTAAGAAAGACAGAATTTTTAATGACATGCTTGATGTCAGATAAATGCTTAGTAGAAGGATCCTTTTTTAATTTGGAATATGGACCAGAGTTTAACATAGATTCAACGTGGGAAATATAATCAGATTTATTGAGAAGAACTGTTTGACCGCCTTTATCAGCCTTAGTAATAAGAAGGTTAGGAACGGAATTAAGTTCACTGAGAGCAGATTTCTGAGAAGAAGAAAGATTAGACTTATTAAAAGATTTATTAGAAGAAATGACATTAGCCAAAAGGTAGCGAAGAGAATCAAGTTGACCAGAAGAAATTTTACTGTTTTTGAAAGAATGTTCAATGGGAGCAATTAAGTTCGGAATAGAAGGCTTAGAAATGCACGAAAAATTCAAGCCAAGTGAGAGAACATCACGCTGAGAATCAGTAAGAGAGTGAGAAGATAAATTGACAACATAATTTTGCTCAAGAGGAGAAATACTAGGAGCAGAAGAATTAGAAGTCAGAAGAGAAGAAAACAAAACAAAACAAAAAATAATAATAATAATAATAATAATTTGGATTTTTTTCTTGTTCTTTTATAGTTCTTTATTTATTATTTTTATTTATATTTTTAATTTACTTCTTTTATTTTTATTTTTTCTTTTATTTCCATTTTTTCCATTTCATTTTCTCTTCTATCTTTTTTCAACACATTTCCCTTTTGCATATCCCCCTATCAGGTAGCGCCATCTGTCGCATTCTTCGCAACATTCTTTTTCTTCAGTTCATTTTTGAACTCGTTCGTTTACGGACACGTGTATGCTTAGCTGATGACGAGCTGTTATGTTTTTAGCTCGAAACGCGTCCTGTGTTTTGTTTTAATTTTATGGTGATTTTTTACAAAGTTTTATTATTTTAATTGCTTCATATCGCCAGTTTTCGGTGCTGTTTCGCTGTATTCAACTATTTGGGTGCTGCACCGTGTTATTGCTTTGCACGTGTTCAAGGTATTTGCTTTTCTTTCTTCCCAGTTTTTAGTTTTATTTTACTTCATTTTAGTTTTATTATTTTGTTTTCTTCTATTTATTTACTTATTTATTTATTATCTTTTTATTCATTTTCTGGTCCTGTTTTCCTTCTTTCTTGTTATGGGTTCTTCACTTATTAATCGTTTCAAGCACATTCGTTTGAAGCGCGCCAGGTGTTTGAATAGGCTTAATTTTCTTTTAAGGTGTAAACGTTCAAGGGTTATTCCTAAGTTCATTAATATTATTTTCAAGCTTCCTTCTTCCATTCGTGTTCAAAATGCCTTAACTAGGAGTAAGTTTGCTATTCTTAGAGCCATCATTCAAGATGTTCGTTACTCTCTTTCTTGCATCGAATATGAATTATATTCTTTGCATTTACAGTTAAGTAAAACTGTAATTTATTTCCCTTTCCTTGAGAAACGGATTTTTGCTTACGTCGATTTCAAATCTAGGTGTCACAATGCTATTTTGGATAAAAAGTTTTCTTCTCTTCTGACTTCTAATTCTTCTGCTCCTATTATTTCTCCTCTTGAGCAAAATTATGTTGTCAATTTATCTTCTCACTCTCTTACTGATTCTCAGCGTGATGTTCTCTCACTTGGCTTGAATTTTTCGTGCATTTCTAAGCCTTCTATTCCGAACTTAATTGCTCCCATTGAACATTCTTTCAAAAACAGTAAAATTTCTTCTGGTCAACTTGATTCTCTTCGCTACCTTTTGGCTAATGTCATTTCTTCTAATAAATCTTTTAATAAGTCTAATCTTCTTCTTCTCAGAAATCTGCTCTCAGTGAACTTAATTCCGTTCCTAACCTTCTTATTACTAAGGCTGATAAAGGCGGTCAAACAGTTCTTCTCAATAAATCTGATTATATTTCCCACGTTGAATCTATGTTAAACTCTGGTCCATATTCCAAATTAAAAAAGGATCCTTCTACTAAGCATTTATCTGACATCAAGCATGTCATTAAAAATTCTGTCTTTCTTAATGATAACACTAAACGTTTGTTCACCCCTACTATCGCTAATTGTGCTCGTTTCTATGCTCTTCCTAAGGTCCATAAACCTACTCTTTCCTTTCGCCCTATCGTTTCCAATATTGGTACTGCTTCTTATAAACTTGCCAAGTTCCTTTCTAAGTTACTCGCTCCTTTATCTTCCACTAACTTTCATACCGTGAAAAACTCTTTTGACTTTGTTGATAAAATTAAACGCCTTTCTCCTTGCAATCATATAATGGTTTCCTTAGATGTTAAATCCCTTTTCACTAATGTGCCTGTTCAAGGGGCAATTGATTGTTTGGAAAGAAGGTTGCGCGAATTTCATTACTCTTCCATTGAGATTGATGAAATCCTGCATTTAGTTAGTATTTGTGTCAGGCAAACTGCTTTTCAGTTTAACAATTCTTTCTATTCTCAAACTGAGGATCTGGCCATGGGTAATCCATTGTCTCCTCTTTTATGTGATATTTATATGCATTTTGTTGAAGAAAAACTCTTCAGTTTATATAAATTTCCTTTCTGGTTTAGGTATGTTGATGACACTTTCATTTTAATTCCATCTGACCTTGATCTTTCTAATCTCCTTTCTCTTGTTAATTCTGTTGATCCTTGTATTCAATTTACTCTCGAAGTCGAAGAGAACAATTCTCTTCCTTTCCTTGACGTCTTGGTTTCAAAACTCCCAGATCGGTTCTCTACCTCCGTTTATAGAAAACCTTTCGCTGTCTCCCTTCCTCCTCATGCCCTTTCAAATCATCCTCCTCAACAAAAAGTGGCGTCATTTTATACTTTTGTTTTTAGGGCGTTACGCATTTGTTCTGACTCTTCTGCTCTGAATAATGAAATTAATTATCTGAAATCTCTTGCCCTTGCTCGTGGTTATAATCCCTCTTTAATTGATAAAGCTTTGTATAAATTTAATAAGCCTAAACGTCCTTTTTCTGATTCAAATAATCCTCCTAATTTTAATTCTATAATAGTTCTGCCCTTTTATTCTCTTCTGTGTTTCAAAATTACTAAAATACTTTCTCGTTTTAACTTTAAAGTTATCTTCAAACCTATGAATAAAATTAAATTCTCTTCTCTAAAAGATCCTGTTCCTACTGAGAGCCGGTGGGGTGTTTATTTCATTCCTTGCTCTTGCAATTCAGGTTATATTGGTCAAACAAAGAGAGCTTTAAAATTCAGATTAGGCGAGCATCAGAGATATATTGCAAATCAAGAAATCTCTAAATCTTCGATTGCTTCTCACTGTTGGTCTTCCAGTCATTGTTTCAATTTCTCCATGGCCAAAATTATTTCTTCCCCTGCCTCTCCCTCTCACTTGGATTTTCATGAAGCATATTTTATTTCTAAAAATTCTGCTAATCTTGTCAATGATCTCCCATCATCTCCTTTCCTATCTCCAGCGTGGAAATTAATTTTGTAATTCTTTTCCCTTTTCTCTTGTTTCTTTTCTTTTTATTTTGTAAAAAAAAAAAAAAATAATAATAATAATAATAATAATTTGGATTTTTTTCTTGTTCTTTTATAGTTCTTTATTTATTATTTTTATTTATATTTTTAATTTACTTCTTTTATTTTTATTTTTTCTTTTATTTCCATTTTTTCCATTTCATTTTCTCTTCTATCTTTTTTCAACACATTTCCCTTTTGCATATCCCTCTATCAGGTAGCGCCATCTGTCGCATTCTTCGCAACATTCTTTTTCTTCAGTTCATTTTTGAACTTGTTCGTTTACGGACACGTGTATGCTTAGCTGATGACGAGCTGTTATGTTTTTAGCTCGAAACGCGTCCTGTGTTTTGTTTTAATTTTATGGTGATTTTTTACAAAGTTTTATTATTTTAATTGCTTCATATCGCCAGTTTTCGGTGCTGTTTTGCCCAATACATTATTAATTTAATACGCCCAATATCTTTATTAATTTAAACGTCACTCTACTTACCTTAAATTAACTTCTGTTATCATCCCTTTAATTTATCCACTCTGTTTACATTTTCGTACTTTCCGTTTTTCATCCACCTGCTTCTCCCGCGCATTCAACGACACGTAGCTCTTTCATTTGGCGTATGGTTTCACGGTCGCCACTAGATGGCGTCTTTCGTTTGAGACTACGGCACATCGGATGTACGACACTTCGTCACGGTGTCGTCACTCTGGATTCATCCACAGTCATCTCTACACCGGCCAAATCGCTGAACTAACTCCGGCGGGTCACGTGACCAGTCGAAGGCGGTTAAACTGAAGCGGTGGTGACGGTCGCCATTTATTCTGTTCTTGAAAATTCCATCGTTGATGAATTCAAGTCGCAGTTTTCGTATAAAGTTGTACATGGTTCATGATTTTCATATTTATACTATCTATTTTATTTAGATACTTATGTTTTATTTCACGAAAGTGTATCATGTGTTTTTCCTGCGTTTCATGTGCTTCCCTAGTGTTTCATTGTTTCTCTTTCTGAAAACAAAATATGGCTCTCAAGTTTTCGCAAATATAATTTTAATTTCATCTAAAAGGCTAGAATATGCATTAAATATTCTAAAATGATGTTCCGTGGATATCACCAAGGATTAACATATCTATTGAAGTAAGTTCTGATTTAATTTTTAAAATTTATTGTCTTAATAAAACAAATTATATCAGACGCTTGGTTTGAATATTAGCAATCTAAGAAAATAAGTATAAGGTTAACATGATTGTTAAAATATATGATGAATGTACAGTTACATGTCAGTAATTATTATATCTCTCTAGAGAAGATGATTGAAAATGAGAAAAGACTAATAATTCAAAAGCTCTTTCATAAGAAACAAAAATATTTAGATAAATATTTAGATAAGAAATGCAATTTATCAATAAATCAGGCACGAAACAATTCCTCCTAAAGGAGGAATTCCACCTATTTTAAAGCAATTTTGGACATTTTCTGGATTGATGCAAAAATGCAAAGAAAATATTGGAAGCATGTATGAGAGGAAGGGGGGGGGGTGTCTAGGAAATTTAATAATAATTTTGTTTACTCAAATCGTCGGAATTTGTTTCTGAATTACTGTGCAAAAAAGCCATCAAATCAAAGGTGAATAAGCATCTGAAAGTGGTGTAAATTGTTTCTAAAATGTCTTTCCAGAGTGATTTTTTTTAGACTTTAAAAGGTAAAGGAGGTTTCCATAAGGTTCTTTTTGGAATAGAATATTTTTTCCTAATTAACACTTTTGTGTAATTTCAGTGATGCAATTTTAGAGATGTATTTCTGGAGTAAAGATTAATTACACTTGCTTGTATTTATGCAGCATGGAGGTTTGTTTTTTTGTTTGTTTTTGAAAGGAGGGGGAAAATCTTAAGCAGACAAACCTTCTAAAATAATATTTATTTTGACAAATTAATCGCTGTATTTCACATAAATTCATCAGATATTTATGGTTTTACATCTTAGCAAACTGTCTTCAATTTCCTGTTTTGATTCAAAAGACCTGTAAAATTATTAGTTTAAATTTCTTTTAATAAATTTTAAATTATTAAAAGAAAATCATACATACAGTAATATTTTATTTTATTGTATAAATAAGTTAAAATGTGTCCAAAAATAAATATTGTATAGATGGAAAAAAATTTACAACTTTTTTTCTGTTTTCCACTTTCATGCCTGATAAATTTAGACGCATTTAAAGATCTTTAAATGATATATTAAACCCAGTTTATAAAAACATTGTGCCAATCCTACTTTTCATTGCAGGTTATGCTGCTTTCTAAACTTGCTAAAACATCACTGTTTTAATTACTGTATAGATTCTAGTAATGGCGATTTTTCATATGAATTTTTTATTAAAAATTAGTTAACTTTAGGTTAAAAATGTAGTGAATGACTTTGATCATTTATGTAAATATTGTACTTACGGGGATCTGTCCAGATTTTTCTTTCTGGGTCCTATTTTTGAAATTGTGAATAGTTTTTTTTTTTCACATTTATGAAAAATCTATTTTTATATCGTTATATTCAGGTTCTTGTTATACATTTTTAACAAGACTCTTTCCATATCTATATCTTGATAATAGGTTTTTTGACAAGTTAGATAGTATTACTTTTAAAATTTGTGATGAAAAGTACAGTTTGGAAATGCAAAAGTTTCGTGTAAAGCTAATTGTTAAGTTGAAAAATTTTGTGAAGGGTCCTGTTTTAAAATAAAAACGTTGTGAAAGGTCCATTAAAGGACCTAATTTTTCTCTAAACAGATCCCTGGACTCATGACAGCTTTATTTATTTAAAAATATGATGCAAGTTGTATATAAGATCTTACCAAATAATTACTCAAAAATAGTTATTAAAAATTTTAATTAAGAAATACAAGAGAAAAAAAAAACTGAAAAATAAATAAATCTGTATTTATTTTTAGCATTCAACCTTAGAATATCTGAATTTCTTAACAATATGTGAATAACTTTGTCATGTGCTTTTCATAATTTAAATACCAAATTTATCCTTTCATTTATTTTTAATTTGTGTAAATGCATTTAGCCAATATAATATGTTATTCTTTTTATAACTAAGGGGCTGGCTCCACATAAAACTTTGATCATGAAGCTAAACAAACATTTTAAATTTTCTTTACTTTTCTGACAAATGTAATAGATGGGAAATATTTTTGTTAATTTTTGAATGATGACATACTAAGTTTCTTGTCAAAAGAAATTTTTAATAGATAGAAATTTTTAATCGATTGATTGAGCTTATTGAAAAATCTTTCAGTAAAATAATATTACAAGAAAACCGGGACCTGAAGGGAGATTCACTAGGCACTCAATCACGATATAATTTTACTAGTGGGGGAAAAAGTCCGCCTTCGACAGCCGCCATTTTGAATGAGCACTCAGGCCTAGTATTCAGAGGGCTGTGATTCATCGTTAGCTACCCGTTGAATTGCGTGATGAGTTATTATTCATTCTCCCTGTTTGTATAAATATGAATGTTTCCTTTGCTTACTTGCCGCGTCCTCGACTTTGTTCCTTCTTCTCCGATTCTCAGTCACTAACAGCTGGTTGTCCTTGGATTGTTAAAATGGCATTTGACTTGAAACCGAGAGTTCTGCATATCTTTATAAGCTAAATCATTTGTGTTTTTCGTCCAATGTTTATCGCTACGTTCTTCATGGAAATGTCATGAGTTATCAAGAAGTTTCTCATCAATTTAATCTTATTTTATGGAAGTATTTAACTCAGCATGATTCAAACAGTTTATGCAGTATATGGAACTTTACATATTAGCAGTCACTCTCTGATGCAGTATTTCACCTCGAGTTAATGTCATGGGGTTTGTTAGATCACTTTTAATCTTGTTACTGTTAAATATATTTATGAATTACTGAATGCATATAAAGTTAACTTATATATTGTTTTTATATTTTGCTCAATAAACGTTAGATTGTTTTTACATTTATCTTGTAGTTATTTCGCCACCATATCTTTTATTTTTCTTTAGCTATTTAATGTACACAGGTTTGGGGTTATCAGCTTAATTTTCCATTGGGCATTTTCAACTCACTCTGCTAATACTAATGCCTATTTAAATCTAATCCCGTCAGGTTATGGGCCAGACCCTAACCGTGTTTATAGATTAATATAATATAATAGAAACTTTAAAATATTAATTTTTTTTCATCATAATAGTAAATTGTAAGTTCTTTGATTTATGAAATTTTTTTAAGAGACTGTCCTATATTTCTGTTTTTCTTTATAGTTACCGAATTTAACCCTTACGGGTTCGGCATTATGGTGGTGAACGCTGACCTCATCAGCTATTTAGCGATGCTTTGCGATGGGGGGGGGGCAGTTAATTTATATTACTTTTATGTTTATAAGTTATGTTTTAAATTTTTGAAATTTTTTTTAAAGTAATTAAAGTTAATATGGCTTATTTGCAGTTTTTTTACATAAAGTAACTTAAAGTTTTTGGGATAAATTTAAATAGTTTGAAATTTTTTTTTGACCTCATGATATGAATACTGCAAATTTTTACTGCTGAAAAGATGAAAGTTTTCTATTTAAAGTTTGGTAATAAATGGAGATAGTGACATCGATAATATGGAAGATTGGATCGGTACCTATATTGCTGAAAGCCGTTCTAAAATCTGCATTTTTTTTTAAATGTTTGGCGTATTTCCAAATCTTTAAATAGTGCTAAATTTAAAGTTTTGTGAAAGTGAATCAACTGCTGTGGTTTCAACTGTTGTGCTTCTTCATTTTGTGATATTTTATTGTGTGAGACGTCATATTTTTATTAATGCTGTCCCATCGAAAGTTCATCTATATAGTTAAAGTTTAGTGCAATATTTTTCAAGATTTGCAATTAGTGTTCCTACCAGTAGCGCAGCGGTTGCCTGCTGGGTAGAAATGATGGTAAAGATGGAGGCTTTTCTACAATATATGCCTGCTTAGGGGATATATAAAGATTAAACTTTTGACTTTTTTTTGATGATAAAAGAACTTTCGTTATGATATTTTTGACTTAAAGTTGAACAGTTTTGTTCCAGAGTCATCTTTAGCCAACATTGTTTTTAATATTTCAAGGACGCCACTACAATTTTTCAGTCCCTCACTATTTAAGTGTTTCACGTTTTTAAGGAGTTTTGGTATTTTTATTGTGTACTCCACCAAGTTTCAATTGCCATGATTGTTTTCTGCTGATTTTTAATGTGCTTTTCTAATGTATAATTAAGTGTTTTCCAAATTTCGGAATCTTTATACTGTAGATCAGTGTAACAGTTTTAAAAGTTAAACCGTTTATGCAAATTTTTAAAAAGGGGGAATTTTTATGATCAAAATTGATATTTAATTGATCAGGGTAAAATCTTTTTATTAAATTGTGATTTTTATGTCACAGATTTCATTAAATAGATACTATCTTGTCAGGTTAGATTTAAATTTTTTTAATGGGGGCAATTTTTTTGAAATGTAGCATAATTTCTGTTCACAGATTATGCTATTTGCCTATCTGCCTGACTTAAACTTAAAAATTTATATAGTTTGTTTTATATAAATTAATCCTTGGCCTTCTTATTTTATAATTTAAATGTACATTCTTAAACTTAATAGATTGATTAACAGTTGTTTGAATTTCTTTAAATTTTGTTAATTTTCATCTTGTTTTTTTTTTTTTGTTGTTGTTGTTGTTTTTTGCCATTTAATTTGATTATGGGAAATGCAGGGGGCTTTTAATCAACTTCCTCTTATCGTCCTATCAATATTGGATGGTTTTATTTCTGTCAATATTTTTGGAAGTTCGAGTGACAGGACCGATTACCCAAAAATTTTTTAATAGTTTAAATTTCCAAGTTTGATATCTGTAAAAGTTAAGAATTTTTTTTTTAACTTATGCTTACCTTTTGCTTTAATTTATTAGAGGGTCAAGTTCAATAGATACAATTATTTTTATACTTTTCTCGAATATTTAATCTAATTTTTGAATGGTCACAGAATTCTTGCAATTTTTTCAACTTAGACTTATCTTTTTAAATAGTCATGTGCATAGCTGGGCTATATGAGAAGTCGGTTGATTAAGATGCTTTTATTCTAAGTGACATAATTATTTACTGTTTCATGATTATGCCATATCTTGTTAATAAAGAAAAATCTGTTTAATTTATTCATGCTGCTTTATTTGCCTTGATTAATGTTCTCCTCCCCAATATAAATGTGCATTTTGATATATTTTCTTTTCAGCTGTCGACAACAATGGAATCTTTTAAAAGCAGTGCTTTTATATAAAGTTTTTATTGATTCATGCTTAAGATCATGAATTTTTGGCCATTAATTGGGGTTAATTATTTAAATCTTCTTTATTTAATTTTTTTTTTTAGTAACCTATTCATTTTGAATTTAATATAATTTATAATAGAAATATTTTAATTTTTTTTGCATTGCCTATAAATTTTAATGGGGTTTTCTTTAAATTTAAAAATTTCAAAAGATCTTAAGTGTAAAGATAAGCAATTTGAATTTTCACTTAATGTTTGAATCCTATATCAGGGTTCTATTTCAAAAACCTTTTTATGGCAATGCTTTAATTTATTTATTTTATCTTTATTTTACTTAAACTCATGTGATTACATGCTGGCCATGTTAGTTTCCTCTAGTCATTTACATTAGTTTTCTTGGTATGATTATCGTGTGTCATGTACTATTTTAAGACACTGTGATTTTTACTATCTGAGGGAAACATTATTTTGATTTGGGGGGGGGGGGGTTGGTTTTAGCTGTAAATGTTACATGTGCAATATTTATAATTGTTTAAGTTTTCATAAGTTTTAAAAGATTTTCTTTTTTAACCTTTCCCCTTCTGGCCTGTATATTCATTGGCATGTGGATCTAGTTTAAGTGCTTAGAGATCATAATGAAAGCAGAGATTCCGGAATTTAACTTTTTTTTTAAATAAAAGTTTTAATGTTTATGAGAAAGAGCTCCAGTAATGTGTTAAGCCCTGGGAATTAGTGATTCATTGGCTTATCTGAAGTTAACCTCCAGCAATCTTGAGGTTTTAGGATCATCTAAGGATCTAAGTCTTAGGATCATATGTCAATATATGAATAAATGTATTTTAGAATTGAATCGCATGTTAACCTTTTAGTGATTCGACTTCACTTTTAGAAATGATTGACAGTTTATTTTATGGGTCTACTGGTTAGATTGATGGAATATATCTGTTGCTGTGGAGGGTCAAAACATGAGAGTGAGAATACTTAGTGTATTTCAAGTTTTGTTTAAGAATTTAAAGCTATGTAAGGTCATTTTCCCATTGGTTAAGCAAATTCATATTTATGATGGTAGCTGCTGCCCAAGTTTATGTAATCCTTTTAAATTAGAAATGGTTGGCTGTTGTTTTAGAACATAATCTTTTTAGGGTCAAGTTTGCAAAGTTTTTAAGATTTGGTTCATATAATGATAGAACTTGTTCAGCTTTTTTTGTACTTGATATTTCATTACCTGCCTTCCTTGTGTGTAAATTCTCCTTTTCTCCCATTGACGTTGTCAAGATGTAAAAATTAGTTTTTCCATGGATAGAAATACAAATTGCTCCTATACTTGTTGAATTTAGAGATATTTATTAATTTTATTAAGGTGTTGTAACTTCAAGGACCCTTTTAGTCATATATACCTGCGTGTTTATGTGGTATGTGTCGGCGTGAATGAAGACCTTTTGGCCAAAGGAAAATTTCTTTTCTAATTCCACTTGGATAAAGAAATTTTTTATTTAAATTTTGGAATGAGTGCGTGCTTCGGCATCTGAGCTGTTAGGGAATGCTGATACAATTTTTCAGCATGGGTAGGCCCTCTGGAAGGTGTCTTACTTCACCAGTCTAGTCTTTTTCTGTTTAAGATTAATTTTTTTAATTGAATTTTGTGATGTTGATACAAATATGGGGGGGGGGGGGGATCTGAGAAATGTGTGTTTTTAATAATGTTTTATGTGTATGTATTACATATATATATTTTTTAAGTTATATAGATTCATGTTACATCATTGAGTGGCTACTGGTACTGTAATCCTAGGGGAGATTATGTTTTTGGATGTATTGTGTAAGGTTAAGCTTTACTGTTTTTAAGTAGTTGGGTTGTATCTTGGGGGTGTACTGTCAGCTCTGGTGGACACTGCATGTCTCATATGTTGGGAGTTCATGTATATAGTGGTTCTGTGAGCATTTGCTCTTCTGTTCTTCCGTTCCAGTGTCAAGAGGGGGGCATTTGATGTATGTAAATTACCCTCTTCTGTCTTGCCACTGTCCGGGAATTCCCCTCTACATTATACTTTTACATAACAATATATCTATCTCCTCTACATTCACTTTTATTAAATAATACATTTCATATCTTTATTAATTTAAACGTCACTTTACTTACCTTAAATTAACTTCTGTTATCATCCCTTTAATTTATCCACTCTGTTTACATTTTCGTACTTTCCGTTTTTCATCCACCTGTTTCTCCCACGCATTCAACGACATGTAGCTCTTTCATTTGGCGTATGGTTTCACGGTCGCCACTAGATGGCGTCTTTCGTTTGAGCCTACGGCCCATCGGATGTACGACACTTCGTCACGATGTCGTCACTCTGGATTCATCGTTAGCTGCCCGTTGAATTGCGTGATGAATAATTATTCATTCTCCCTGTTTGTATAAATATGAATTTTTCCTTTGCTTACTTGCCTCGTCCTCGACCTTGTTCCTTCTCCGATTCTCAGTCACTAACAGCTGGTTGTCCTTGGATTGTTAAAATGGCATTTGACTTGAAACCGAGAGTTCTGCATATCTTTATAAGCTAAATCATTTGTGTTTTTCGTCCAATGTTTATCGCTACGTTCTTCATGGAAATGTCATCAGTTATCAAAAAGTTTCTCATCAATTTAATCTTATTTTATGGAAGTATTTAACTCAGCATGATTCAAACAGTTTATGCAGTATATGGGACTTTACATATTGGCAGTCACTCTCTGATGCAGTATTTCACCTCAAGTTAATGTCATGGGGTTTGTTAGATCACTTTTAATCTTGTTACTGTTAAATATATTTATGAATTACTGAATGCATATAAAGTTAACTTATATATTGTTTTTATCTTTTACTCAATAAACGTTAGATTGTTTTTACATTTATCTTGTAGTTATTTCGCCACCATATCTTTTATTTTTCTTTAGCTATTTAATGTACACAGGTTTGGGGTTATCAGCTTAAGTTTCCATTGGGCATTTTCAACTCACTCTGCTAATACTAATACCTATTTAAATCTAATCCCGTCAGGTCAGGGTTCAATCTACCTTTCATCCCTTCGTGGTCGATAAAATGTGTAACATGATTGCTTGTGAACTAAACACCAAGTATTTTGCATTAGGCTTGCTACCTGATAGGAACTTATGCTGTACAGTACCTCGGAGCCCAGGCTTAAGTAAGCAGGTTCGGCACTGTAGCCCCGTATCCTTCATGGATCGTAAAGCCACATGTTTAGTTTTTTTTTGTCAAATTTGGCTTCTTATGCTCTGTAATCAGAACTATTATTATTGCCTAATGACTGTTCAACGAATACCTTCAAATTTATCACGTCTTCTGTTAAATTTAGCTTCCTATCGGCTGTAATCAAATCTATTATTATTGCCTAATGACTGTTCATTTGGACTATGAATACTTTAACTATATAGGAATAGTTCTCTACGTGGACCATTAAAATCTCATTTAAAGATTTTTGTATCTTCTAGTCTCATATGATCTCTTTTAGATAATTCAATCTTTTCTCTTGCAAATCTCTCCCGATTTTTTTGCTATATGCTGTACTTCAGAAAATCTTCTCCGATTTTCGTAATATCTGCGACGTCTTCTATAAAATGACTTCTTGAATAGCATGCTTTTATTTCCTTTTTGTAATTATAATTACGTTTCATGAAATGTCCACGAAATTCTTTTTTATTTACATTTCCTTTTTTCAATATTAACTCCTTCATTCGTGTTTCTTCGTTTATAACATTATATATATATATTTTTTTTTTCTGCGTGCATATATGCATATATATATTTTTCTTGTCTTTCTAGAATGGATATTCTTCACCATTTTTTTAAGTTAATTATTTTGCACTAACCGTCATATCTCATGTTTTCTATTTTTTCTTACTTATAGGATTTCATTTATTCTCATGAGATCTTTCCGTTACTTTCATTACTTTTTTTACATTTGTCACATTAGGGACACATTTTAAATTTGCACTAATATTCATCAATGTATTAAGCGGTTACATACGTTCGCAACTTTAAAAAAAATTATTTTTGACGTAAATGAAACCCTTATAGTGTGTAGAATAATGGGCAAAAAGCTTTTAAGTGATATTTCAATTATTAAGAAATATATGAGTAAAAATGCGAGTTCGCAAACGATCTATAAAATGGAACTCGCCGAACAATATACAGTCATCATTAGCGCTCGGGTAAAATCTCACAAATACATGTTTTTGTTGCTGTACGTTATATTTATGAGAATATATTGAGCCATTTTAAAGATTCTACTCACTTATTGAACACTAACGAGCGTTTCAATGCTAAAATTTGGACAATTTGTCCAAAAGTAATATATGGAATACCTTCTATTGTTCAAATTTGCACCTATATTGAATCTGTGACATAATGATGTAGATATTTACATGCAGATACGACAAGTAATGAAATGCGAAGGAGGATGCAAACTGTCTGGGATATGGTACAATGTAAGTGGTATAAGCCGCGAAATAGGCTGGTACTTCTCGTAGGTATAACAAACATTTCTAATGAGCAGAATAAGGCGGAATAGCAAATTAAGTGTAAGTTAATAAAACTAACAGCGTTTTATTTACATTACTTATAAAACTTTAAAAGCGATTTTCTGAAAACTTATTTTTTTGAACACGGGCAGCATGATCACTTGAACAATTTTTAATATTTCTGGATAAAATTTGTGCTCATATACGCATAATGTAATTTTCAAAGTGCTATTGTACTATTTTGTGGAAAATGAATTTTTTTTTATATTTTTCCAATAAGTTTAAATTTCAAAATTTGAGATGAAAAATTAAATTTTTCTCGAAATAACGTAATTTGTTTATTTTTCAAAAACAAAATCCAAATTTTGATACTATGGCCCTTAGCTACAACCTTATTTTGCAAGATGGAACTAAAAGTTTATCATTTTTTTTTCTACATGAAGTTAGGATACTGCGCATGGAGTCCGGATATTTTGGTATAAATCAACGCGGCTGCAGGTTCCCGACGCAATATGTGACCAAATTTAACACAAACAATTATTTTTAAATATCTGCGTTGTAAAAAAAAAAAAAAAAAACTGTAGATTTGGCAATTCGGATGACAGTAACTTGTGCTGTTACGTTTACGCAACTACTGTTATTTTTCATGTTAATACAGTCAAGATACCAAAGAAAGCTACAGTAATTCGACTGTGATCGAGTTTGAGCGCGAGATGAACATTAATTTGTGCTGTAAAAATGTCGTTTTTTTCATAGTGTGAATCAATAAAAAACAACCTGGACTTATTAGTTTTTCTATTAATTTTACTCTCTGCCTAAAAATATTCCAAAATATGTCAGTGTTTCGCATCCGAGAAAGTACACTGGTGTCCAAAATTAAAGAACAGTCACAAAATGCTAATTTTTTAGTAAGTGAATACTCAAAAGGAAATAATATAATTACTATCCCTACAGCACAGCTAATCCATATAGCATCTCATTCATGTCACACATGGTCACAAGTGTCACAGTCACGACGGCGAAACAAAAAATAGGAAATTCCACCCGTCTCATTACGAGTCTCAAATGATCACTATATGTGACTCCACTGAGACATCAGTGTGACTGCTGCTTTGTGATGAGTCACCGTGTGACTTTACAATGTACTTACATTGTGACTCTCATGTGACTGTCATTTTTAGACTTAATTTCAAAGTCATCATGAACGTTGAATTATGGTAAGTCACCAAATAATATCACATTATAGTCGCATGGTGACTTTTCACAAAAGAGCACAATGGTGACTTCACAGTAGTCTCTCTCTCACTTGAAAGTCACCATATGACTTTAATGCGACATTATTTGGTAACTTATCACAATGACTTTGAAATTCAGTCTGTAAATGGCAGTCACATGAGAGTCACAATGTAATTACATTGCAAAGTCACATGGTGACTCGTCACAAAGCAGCAGTCACAGTGACGCCTCAGTGGAGTCACATATAGGGATCATTTGAGACTCATAATGAGATGTATGGAATTTTCTATTTTTTGCTTCACCATAGTGACTGTAACACTTGTGACCATGTGTGACATGAATGAGATGTTATATGTTCTAGCTGTGCTGTAGAGATAGTAATTATTCGAATTATATTATTTCCTTTTGAGTATTTGCGTACTTGAAAATTAACATTTTGTGATTGGTCCTTAATTTTGGACACCAGTGTATGTAACCCGTAAAAGTATCTACATCAGCATACCGTGGTTTCGCAACTGGTGTTTACTTTTGTGAAGAGATTTTTTATTTTGATACCTTCTTTTGTAAAAGTGTTTTATTCAAATGATGTGTCTGGCGTACTATTAATAGTACATGCCTTTTCATTAAGTATTATTTTGTCTTAATAATCGCTTTTGTTAATATTACATTTAGTACTGGTAGTAAATTTCTATGCATTTTTTCATTTCATTTATGTTTTAGCATTTAGTAATATTGATAATAGTAAAAGTTTTCTCAATTCTCTTTGTATATTTTAAATAAAGATTTCCCCCTTTATAATTAAAATACAATCTACATTTCTACAGGGTGACACATAAATACTGTGACGTGAGGAAAATGTCAATTTATTTTAATTTTTTCCCCATTTTTCAGGTATAATATTGTTTTTTCGTATTCCTTCTGATTTTTTATTGTGCAATTAATATTTCAGCTGATATTAAGGGCTCTCAGGACTCTCAAAATTGAAATAATTGAAAAGAAAAGAAAATTTACAACATTTAATATCTTAAAATGAATGTGATTTAAACAGACTATTTTCATTGGGATTAAAATATATAAGTACGTTCTTTCGTTTCATGTATTTATAAAATTTCAGGATTCAGAATTAGTACTTACAGGGGGCTTCAAACTAATCAGACATTTGTCGAGCAGAAAATTGGTATAATAGCTTACGCGCACGATTACGAAATAAATTTTGCAACTAGAATAAAAGTTTTTGTACCTAATTATAGTTCAGGTTATAATAATTACTCTGAATCTAAATAAAATTTGTATTTAAAATATTTTTATATATTTACAACGAAGTTGTATTTAGCTAATTCAAAATTTTGAAATTTTCAACATTATAATCACCTAAACTTTTTTTTTTGAACAATAAAAATAAAATTCTAGGTTCCGTTTATACAGACTAACATGAAACATATATTTTGTAAATTTCATGAAAAAATATTCAGAAGTTTTTGAGAAATCCTGCGCGTTGGGCCCAAAAACATCATTTGGAGAAAAATGACATCTAAATTTCGGAAACACCGCTTTAGCTATTGAGCGAGAATAATTCTAATAGGCATAACTTCTGTTCTAATAGGAATTTCAAGGAAACAGTCATATGAAAATGCTGAGAAAAGATAGGAGTTTAACATCTAAAAAAATAATAATAAAATTACGAGAATTTTGAAGCTTTAAAAGTCCTGAGACCCCTTAATTCACTGTTTTGAAGGAAAACTTATTGTACAAAGCAGACCGGCCAGCCATCGTCCCCCACCACAAGAGTGGAACGTCAATTCCTGCGATCACCAAATTGCACCGGGAACAAGTCCATCGCGCCCTTAAATGTTTTAATGAGACCGGAGGGATCAAAGACTGTTAACGAAGTGCCAGACCGCGAACAACAATTACCTCAGTGCCCTTAAAATGGTCAAGAAGATCCAGCAAAATCCATAAAGAATTCATCCGAAAATTGGCCAAGGAGCACAACGTCGAACGCGAATCCATGCGAAGACATGTCAAACAAGATCTGCAACTCATCCCTTGCAGACTGACCATCACCCGGAGAAAATGAAGGCGTCAAGACTCGAAAAATGCAAAAAGAGGAACTCCCTGTGCCGCGACGATGCCTGGAATCGGATTTTCTTCAGCGATGAAAAGAGTTTTACGGTTAAACTTTTCCGTAACTCACAGAAACAACGCGATTTGCTACTCAAAGGTGCTCCGCGCATCGTGGAGGTAGAAAAAGGTTCTTCTCTTGATGTCTGTGATGATGTGGGCGGGGATTTCCCGATTAAAAAAGACAAAAGTCGATTTTGTCCCAAAAGGTGTCAAAATCAACGCAGAGATGTATCAGGAGCTAACTTCCCCTGGGCTGAAAAGAAAGCAAAGAACATCGACTGGAGGTTTTAGAGGGACTGGCTGACTACCCATGGAGCTAAGAAGACGCTGGACGGGTGCGAGGATCAATCTCTCGTGATTTCGGATGAAGAGCGCGTTTGGCCCTCAAACTACCCTGACTTGAATACTATAGTCTTCCATGTTTGGGGAATCTTGGAGCAAAAAGCCTGCGCAATCAATAACAAGTCACTGGATTCCTTGAAAGGCGTTCTGGAAAGAGTTTGGGCTTAAATCACGCCGCAAACAGTCGCGGCCATCTTGAAGAATTTACCGAAGCGACTAGATGCCTGCATCACCATAGGAGGGGACCATTTCGTATTATCTTGATTATGTCTTGTACAGAATTTTCTGCTCTTTCGAATGCTGAATAAAACTAATTGTTTTTTTCGTTCAGTGAAAAGTTATGATCTTTTATTTGCGTCACAATATTTATGTGTCACCCTGTAGACGAATCTTGCGTAATAAAACACAAAAAATATTAGAATGTTTTAATGTCTGTTAAATAATTATGCAATACGATATTTTCATTTTTTTTCCCAAAAGCTATTCCTTAATCTATTGTCATATTAATACGAATTGAATAGTAATCAAAATAACTGCTTTCGTTAAATATCAAACAATGACATATTTGTTAAAATTCAGTAAATCTTTTTCGATAGCTACTGTTAACGTTATTAACGTAAAAGCATTTTTTTTTGCCAAAATTAAATAAAAAAAATCACTCACGATGTTTATTTGAAGTCTATTACAAGGGCATTATAACAAGAATTACTTACAAAAGAAAAAAAAATCAGGATGTATAAGAGATGTTTGTTCATTTGAGCTATAAATAACTTGCAAATTTGATGAATTATACGATTAATATGTTTATTTAAGATGAATTATATTCTAAATACTTTGTTTTTTATTTCAAATGGATACTTAGAAATAGATTCAAATTAAAATAAAAAATTTCAAATACCAAAAGTAATCACTGATATTAAAAAACTTTTGAGTTCCATAAAGAAACACATTGTAAAATTCTAATTTTTATTCGGAGTATTTTTTTTTAAAGATAATTCTATAATTCATAGAACAATAGATATGAAATGACGAAACATAAAATTATTAAGAGATTTTCCAAAAAATGGTAAATGTATAAGAGACGGTTTTCCAGTAGTTTATTGCATTTTCATAGGGAAAATATTCAAATATTCGAGAAAAAATATTCAGTTATCAGTTATTTTATTCCGAAAATCGGTTGCACAAACTGTCTGAAATGTTGTGTTAATGGTAGTTAGTACATTATATTATTTTTTGTGAGAACATATTTAAAGAGTGTAACAAGAAATCAGATTCTACGTAAACCACTTAAACGGTATTTTGGAAATTCCTTATAAAAATATGAAAAGTAAAAATGTGTGGATACATTATAATATTTCGTAATATAATTATATTGCATATTCGTATAATCAAGCAGGACGGTCGTTCCGCCAAGCCAAGCTGAAAAAAATGCTAACCTCGCCAGACAAACAAACACCAAGAATAAGACGCAAGACACCGTAAATGCTTATTATACTGATGACAACTTCTCCATGTTAAATCGACCAAACACGCCAGCATAAAATTTCCCATATCAAAATAACCAATCATCGCAGAAAAATAAAACGAAAACCAGAAGGACCTAATAGAAAAGATGTTAAATTTGAGATCAAATGCATCCTCATAAATTAATTATAAACAGAGATATAGATTTTTTAAAATAATGTCGAGATACTGAAAATGACCGATTTATTTTCTTCGTCACACCTTATGCTTCAGTCGAGGTAGAGACTTAAATCATAAAAAAGTAAGGATTGCATTTTTGGACAGATATTTACTCAGTCTACGTGCTTTTATAAAATTCAGCTTTTAAAACACAAATTTTCTATTCTTAATTAGCGAAAAACAGTTAATTAATTCTAAAGATTATAAATTATGCCAAACAGCGATAAACCCGCCAAACCATTTTAGAAGTCTTATACTATTCTTTTATACAGTCGACGCTCGTTTTTACGAACTCGTAGAGAACACCCAAATAGTTCGTAAAATAGAAAAACACCAAATATGATATGAATACGTACATTATTTATGTCTATTTTTATCAAACTGCCCCTTGTTCATGGATGAAGCAGTATTTCAAGATTATTTATTATTTAATAAAGTTACATGTGCATTTTTAAATATACAAGAAATAAATGCAAATTTATGCACAAAAATAACTTTAGTACACAGAAACATACGTTACCATGCTTTGAAAATATTACATATGAAAACGCAAACTGTATTAGTACTTAGTAGATGAAAATACATAGATGAAAACACAGATAAAAAAATAGGAATGGAAATAATCACTTACCTTTTTCAAAAAAATAACATTTTGGAAAAAATATTTTTCCATTTTATCTATGGAAACATTTACTACCTTTACCTTTCAAAGTTATTGTTCCCTTCAAAAAAGTGCCTTAGTCCTGACAACCACTACTTGAAATTGTTGCCCTCCCTACGAAAGAGATTGGGGAAAAACAACACATTCTTGGAATGTACCTGATGTCTCATTGCACCTGTATAGAGTTCAACTGACGTTGGCACTGCATTCCGATACTTAAAAAAAAAAAAAAAAAAAAAAAAAAAAAAAAATCAGAAGTACGAAAACTGAGTTCGCAAAAACGAGATTTTCATAATCTGTAGTTCGTAAATGGGAGCGAAAAATTGCATTGATTCTATGGGAGCGTATTCGGGACCACTCTATAGTTCGTAAAATCGCAAATGTTCGTGAAAAAGAGGTTCGTAAAAACGAGTCTACTGTATTATCCTTTTGCATTGATTTCATCGAAGAAAACTATGGCCGAGATCCAGATATATTTTTCGCTGTTAGCGAAATGAGTTTGATCAATCAGAAGCTAGAATGTTTGAGAATTTTTGCAGTTTCTGGATACCGGCATATGTCATAAAAGTTTTGAGTCATTTTCTTAGTGCCATGGATACAGCGTCTAGAAGATACAGTGTGGAAAACGGCTATTCCTATAATGCTTTAAAAAGTGCTAAAAACTTGTATCCCATAAATCTCCAACAATGCTCAGCGGCAATATGCTGATACGAGCGCCATCTCGTAACTCTTTTCAATATAATTCTTTTTAAAAATTATAGAATGTTAAATATCGGAAACTATAAATATAAGATATTTTAACATATATAAGATACACAAAATGTAAATATATTGCTTACAGGTGTCAAGTATGATAAAATCCTTTAAAAACATTAAATTCATTTAAAATTCATAACGTGTTCGACCGACACTTACTCGGTCATCCTCAGTGAAAAACCAACAGCTGCTCCGTCTCCGCGTCTCCAGCCCTGTCCGGAACAGACCACCTCACCTCTAGGATGGATTGGAAAATAAGGGGGGGGGGGCATAAATGCTATTCTTTTATCGAAAAGTACAGATTTATTAACTATTTATTAATTCTTTCCAGACTGCGTGGATATCATATGATAATATATCGTTACAAACTATTTCTTTATTTGATATTATTTCCAGAGATTCTCTTATGATAGCTTCTTGGTGGTTACTTGTATGGAAAATAATTTTGGCTCAATTGAAATCTACTTTTATAGGTTGAATTTGTGCTAATCTTGATAATGCAGTGTGGGGTCTATTCAATCTCAGATCTGCTTCATGTTCCTTAATTCTGTCACGAAATTTTCGCAGTGTCATACCTATGTACATAAAATCTCTATTATCTTTCTTGAAGGGTATAATATATACTCCCGATCTATTGATGGCTTGGATAGGGTCAATTTTCGTATTTAACAAATCCTTTAATTTCGGGAGAGGGACTGCGATTAATATAATACCAAACTTGAGGAGGGAATGCCTCATACTCTCGAAAAATAGAGTTAACAGAATAACAGTTCATGAGGCAAAGTAGTAGTATCTTTCCTTCTTATCAGTTAGAAGATCCTTGGGTAAATTACCGGTATCACGTGAATTTTTTCAGCCTCGAACCCATATTTGGAATATCCTCCATTCTTTGGGTAAATTACCGGTACCACGTGACTTTATCAGCCTCGAACCCATATTTGGAATATCCTCCGTTAGAAGATATGCACATGGATGATCTCTGTTAGACTAGGGAAATAATTCAACATGCATTAGCCTGACGATAATGGCATGCTCGCAATGAACATTAACGATTTGTTTTTATCACTTTTATGAATAAACATTTATTGGCCGTATGTCTCTACTTCGTTATAGAGGTACACCTGTTCCTAATTAGATACCGCCTTAATGTATCAAAATACGGAGTTTACTTTCTGTACTATTCCTGAGCTCAGTTATAGCGTCTAGAAATATAGGCCGGGATCCAGGTAGATTTTTTCAAACAGTGAAAAGTTAGCAAAAATTCTGGCTTCTGATTGGTCAATCTCGTTACGATAACAGAGAAAAATCTACCTAGATCACGGTCATAGTGTGGAAACCGGCTATTCCAGTAATTTTTTAAAAAGTGCTAAAAATTGAATCCCATAAATATTGAAAAATACTGAATGACAAATGTCGATAGGAGCAAAATTTTCTAGATCTTCTCTGAGCGAAACGTTTTCTTTTGAAATAGTTACGTTGGAATTACCATATGTCGCTGTAATCGACATTCGTCGTTCAGCCTCGTTCAACATTTATGGTATACAATTTTTTAGTACATTTTAAATAAGCTGATTTTTAAACTATGTCTTCTAAAAACTATAGCTCCGTTATTGCGTCTAGATTATATGTTGTAGAAATCGACTATCCCACCAATACTTAAAAAAGCGCGGAAGTACTGAATCCTTTAAATGTACAACGATGTCGAATTCCAAACAGTCATTTGCATCGACATCTACAGGATATTTTTTAAAGAAGAAAGAGACATGTGTAATGAACCGCTACAGCGTCTAGAATACATAATGTGGAAATTTGCTATACAAGAACCGCTAAAAAGTGTATTCCTTAAATGTGCACTGACGCTGGAATCCAGGGACATGATCGCAGCGACATCTGCGATATATTTTCAAATTTCAAAGTAAACATCGTATTATTACAGCGGGTTGGACGCCAAGTACACAGATGTATGTTAATAAAACGTAAAAAAATGTATCAGAGTCTAGACCAAATTCTCTTGAAGTTTTGGGAAATATCCTGCAGATATCGCTGTGATCGACTGATTTGATTTCCACATTATATATTCTAGACGCTGTAGCACCGCGGTATCCTGCCTTTTTCGTTTGCCTCGAAGTAGATATAGATGGCGTCATTTGAAGCTGTTCCTAAAGTGTGGCCAGCTCATCACGTCACACGGAGTTGATAATCTGTACAGGGCAATGGACACAAACAAAATCGGCGCACCGCTTTGTACTAATCATCGTGTAAAGATGATCAAACTCCGTGTGACTATTAAACGCTATGAACTGGCCATTATGTCACTGGTCACGCTAACACCCTCCCCATTGTATCTGCCATATAGAGCGACATCTTGCACTGGAGGCTGCTAAATGGGCTGCTATCGGTCAAAATCTAGAGAGAAAAGGCCAAAAGAGGGGGAAAGAACTCGTTTTTTTATATAGTTTTTCAAACGGGAAGATTGACGTCTGCTCCTCTCCTTTCATAGCTTCATGATGCTGAAATAAACCAACGCCCCCTAGATATTTGAGAAAGTCTTGACACGCGTCATGAATACATCACACAAAGCAGGCAAAGCAAAGGAACAAAATCCATTCATTGGCTCGTGGATATGAACGTACCAATGAATGATTTTTCTTCTTTGTATTGCCTGCTTTGTGTGATATTTTCTTGACGCGTGTCAAGGCTTTTTCAAATATTTAAAGGGCGTTGAATAGTCCCGTATCAAGATAGATTTTACGCTATTAGCGAGATCAGATTGATCTATTAGAAGCCTGCATTTTTGAAAACTTTTTTATGTTTCCAGTAAACACCGAAAATCCTGCAAGGATGGAGGCTATTGATTGGTCAAACTAATTTTACTAACAGAGAAAAATTTATCTGGATCCCGGACATTAACTTTGATCCGTTAAGACGATTTTGAATATAATCAAATCAGAAAGCCAATGTTTTTAAACTTTTCTGGTTAGTTTAATCGAAATCTTCCACGTCTATTACTGAAAACTGAGTTACTGTACTTTGGACAAAAACTTGAATATGAGTACACAACTTGTGCATATGTCACCACTCTTACATATAAATGTACTCTGTTATGAGCATGATTCTAAGCGCAGCTGGTTAAATTTGAGTATCTGGGTATTAGAGAAAGCAATAGTGGCCCACCGTGGCTGAGTGGATAAGACACCACGCCGCTAATAGCTTGAGAGCGTAGATGGGGGCGGGTTCGAATCCCGCCGTGATCCCCACGTGATCTGATATATATGTGTTCAATAAAACAAACAAACAAGCAATAGTGAAAGGTACAGTTGACATGGAAACAACGACTTCTTTAATTCGTATAGAAAATTAATGAATAGTTGTAAATGACTTAAATTTAAAATGTAGGCAAATGCTCTGAAAATATCAATGGCTACCATCTAGTATTTTACAAAAGTAATTTAATATATTCACATGATGTATAAGTTGATGCAACTCTTAGCTAATGAAAATTCTGCAACAAGACTTATGTAGGTAGATCTTTTCAATGATTAATTCAGAATTCTAAGAACAAAACGATGTTCTTAAGCGCTCTTCCTCACCCCTCACCCCCCCCCCCTCAAAAAAAGAAATACGATAGAATGATATAAGTATTTGGATAACTTCAGTATTTCTGTCATCTTTTGTCAGAGTTTAGAAAAGGTGTCTGGGTATTAAAAAAAACATAAAACAAATTTGACGAACGATAAGACTATAGATTTCGGGAAATTTTTAACTGGAAAAAAAATAATTCTAATGTTTATGCGGCTTTAATAATAAACTATTAAAGATAATCAATTTACGGGAATTTTCATACGAAATTATATTCTCACATTTATGCAAATAGGTATGGATAAACAGACTTGAGTAAAATTACATATTTACTCTTTCTTCTCTATAACACGATCTAAATGAAGATGAAGTTATATGTACAGTTTATATCTTTAAATTTTTAGATTTTTTTATGAAAAATGTTTCATCATCATATCTAGAATTGCTAGATTTATTTCTTTAGACAGATCTTCGATTCTTTAGATGCCTGCGGGGCTTCATTCTCGGATTATCCATAGGTATTTGTAAAGGTAAATTTATTTTGCAAAACCTTCAGCAAAAAAAGAGTTAGAATTAACAATTAACTTACAGACTAACCGTAAATATATATTTTATTTTGACTCTATTTGATTTTTACTAAATTTTCATTCTTCATAGAAAATTTTAAGGAGATATAAATTGAGAAAGACTGATACTCTGAAAGAAGAAATTGACTTTCCTTACTTTTAAATTATTAATTACTCTAAAAATGAATGATAGGTAAACAAAATGTATACTATTGTGTTTGTTCCCTGCTTATAAAGGCAATACAAGGACTAATTTTAGCGAGTAGAATTATTTCAATTATATATAATCTGTTTTAAAAAAGAACTGATATCTACTAAAAAACAACTTTTCAAAAGTAAAAAAAAAGCCAAGCAGAAAAAAAAAGAAAAAAGGGGACAGTTGTGGCTAAAAAATAGTGTGATATCAAATTTTCAATCTTATATTATGGTACTTATTTAACATTTTTTATTATAAATTTACCATACGTAAGTCGAGTACCTAAGTATGCGTTGATAGAAAGCATTTTCTCCTTTACTAAATACATCATAACGTGTTTCTGAAAATTATTTTTTTTTAAATTATGCATGATTGGCTTGGCGGCCATCTTTCCATATTTTACACAAATTTCTGAGCAGACAAGCTCGTAATATGTTTGCATTATTAAGAATTTTGAACTTCTAGTTTTGGCTACAGACAGAAAAATTAAGAAAGTCTTTTATTTTGAAAAAAACCAAATTGATTTTTACAGCTTTAACTAATTAATTAACCCCCTCCGAAAAAAAAGAATCATAAGATGAAACCTGAAGTTACTTCAACTTTATTTTAAGACACAAATTTCTAGGCACTCATTTCCATAAATTAAAAGGATAAAATGTTTGCTTTAGCAACAATTTCGAATTTCCGATCTTAACAATGTACTTGTGTGCTTAGAAATTTGTGTAAAATATGGAAAGATGGCCGCCAAGCCCATCATGCATAATTAAAAAAAATTAATTTTCAGAAACACGTTATCATGTATTTAGTAAAGGAGAAAAGGCTTTCTATCAACGCTTGCTTAGGTACTCGACTTACGTATGGTAAATTTTTAATAAAAAATGTTAAATAAGTACCATAATATAAACTTGGAAATTTGATATCACACTATTTTTTAGCCACAACTTTCCCCCCTTTATTTGCTTGGCTTTTTTTTACTTTTGAAAAGTTCTTTTTTAGTAGATATAATATACACCTGTGACTGTTTTGCTTAATAGTATATACAAGGAATATAATATACAGAAAATATTATTTTAAAAGAAAAAAATATATTTTTTAAAATTACAGCCTAAGATATATATTAAAATTACACTTTCAACCAGTAACATAATATTATTAACAAACATAATTTTTTTCATAGAATGAAATGCGGTATTTATATAAGCAATTCAAATGAACTGCATCTCAAATAATTTCTCTCACACAACGTAATGTAACATAATTTATTTCTATGTCTCTGTAAACGAAGTATAAATGCTACACACTTTCTGTAGTAAACATTTTTAACGAACATTCTATTGTAAACATTAATAACATATAAAAGTTCCATGTCGATCCAAGTTTATTAACACGATTTGGGGTGCGAACTGACGGTTACACATACAAACAGAATTCATAAACATGTTTCAACCATGTTAAAAATTCTTAAATGTTATGTAGCTCTTCTGATAGATAACAAACAAAAAATAGTGGAGTTGGAAACTGGGATCTTATTGTTAGATATAATTATGACAGCTGGAGTAATTTTTATTAATTTTCAAAAAAGGAATATTATGTGTCATCTTTAATATAGGTTTATATACAGATGAAATTAGGTTTTTTTGTCACTATAATATTATTTCACACATTAGGGTCTTTGTTTACAATATCACCCATCGAGGGGATGAATGTAGGTCAATGAATGTGACACAATACGACAGTGGAACGAAGTTGGGTTAACACGTTGTAATTTCACATGAAATACTCAGAAAACGATTATTGTAACGTTCAATTTTTCCATATATCTTACAATTATCTATCATTGATATCCCATAGATAACAAGTTAGGTAAGCTGTTTAATTTGCAAGAATTTAATCATCTTTATTTAAAAGTTGATGCAAACTTTTGTGGAATATTATTTAATAATGGTACTACATAACGCCAAGAATAAATAGTTGGAATATGAAAAATTTCAGTACTTTTCGGTTAGTCGGGGGCCAGTGTTATATTCACATATTTATATACATACATATCTGCAAATATACATGTATATACATATATAAATATTGTATACAGTGTGTCCACGTATAACCTGGCCGATCTTTATTTTCGCAACCGTTGGTCCTAGATGCATACTTCCAATTACAAAAATGGTTTAAATAATGTAAAGAATTACTTTTAAATCGATTTGGGTCAAGAAAAACATTTATTAAAAAAATACGAAATTTAAAATTTTATGCGGTCCACCGGTCCTATAAGTGATATTTAGTAAGAATTTACTATGACACAAACAAGTAAGACAGAAAAAGTCCCATTCCACTGACATTAAAAGTGACCGAGTTATGAAACTTTGAAATGCATGACTTATACCATTTTTTTGCGTATCAAACCAGATGATTTCGACCATTCTTTCAGGGGTCGTATATAAAGTACTTAAACTTATTTCTTGGTATCTGCGGTTTGAAAGAAATCGTACAACTATTACGATTGAGTTAACTTTATTAGTTAAGTTTCAGATTAGTTAAAATAATTGTATTTTAACATGCGTTGTATTTTCTAAAGATTTGAGGCTATGATTTCTTTTAACAAATATTATGCTATTTTCATAAGGTTTTATTTAAATTGCAACGGTCGTCTTTCCAGTTTAAAATTTGACTTGAACTTATAATAATTGTATTTTAACATACGTTGTATTTTCTAAAGATTTGAGGCTAGGATTTCTTTTAACAAATATTATGCTATTTTCATAAGGTTTTATTTAAATTGCAACGGTCGTCTTTCCAGTTTAAAATTTGACTTGAACTTTAACTGACTTTCAAATGTCCGACCGAAGTTAAAAATTTCGCATAGTGACTTAAATCCGATTACAATGTAATATTATTATGATTTCGACGCTTACCATCTTATACATACATATATTAGAGGATAACACAAAAAAATTCGAATAGATTACCTTCAAGAAGTTTAAGAAATGGTTTTAGATTAGATAACATAAACCTACGATGGTTGTGTTTTTTAACTTTTATAATTACGTTTTACGTATATTTTTTGAGCGCTAAATAAAAAAATTACCTTCACATTAGCCATCATATCCGGATTTTTCGCAAATCATAAATTTCAAGGTTAAAAAATAACGAAAAATCTGATACTAAAAATAGGTGTTAGACTTTTTTATTCAGTTTAAATTTATTTAATTCAATAATCTATTCAATTTTGTAGCTTATACTGGGTTTCTTACAGCTAAACAGCTCAGGGGTCCGATGAGGTTCGGAGGGGAGGGGGATCAATTTTAACTTTGAGCTTTTAAACTTTGAAATTTGCGATTTCAGAAAAATCCTGACATGATGGTTTAAAATGAAGGTCATTTTCGGATTCAGCGCTAAGAGATACATGTGAATCAAATTTCAAAAGCTACAAAACAAGGCACAACCCAAAATTTGAAAGACGGTGTAATCTAACAGCATTTTAAAATATGTACCATTTTTGTAAAGAATAGAGGCTGTTGTTTTTAATCTTTTTATTTAACAAAAATTCTGTTATTTTTATCCTCTTATATGTTCAGTACAAATTGTATATTTTGCAGTAATGTGTCAGAATGATTAAAGATTTCAATTTTATATTGCAATGCTAATTTTACTTTCAACAATTTCTTTAATATATCTGACGAAATTATATTTCTAATAAATTTGTGAATGACCCCTAATTTGCAGCAAAAAATAGGCTCCAACTTTAAACAGCTATTACTCGGTGAATTTTAATCGTAGAATAACGGGACTTTTTTTACCTTGCTTGTCAGTGTAACAGGAAAATTTTACTAAATATAACTTAGAGGACAGAATGACCGTATAAAAATGTAGATTCCGTAATTCTTCGCTAAATTGTTTTTTCGCTTCTAAACTTTTTTCATTTTAACTCTTCACATAATTTTGACCATTTTTGTAACTGGAAGCATGCATCTAGGACCAACGGTTACGAAAATAAAGGTCGGTCAGGTTATACGTGGACACACTGTGTATATATGTATATATACATATATATGTATATATAACACTGGTGCCCGGCTAACCGAAAAGTACCAAAATTTCAAAGTAAACATCGCGAATTTAACTAGTGATAATCAATAAAATTTCTGAATATAATCACCTAAATTAATTTTTTACTATAAGGAGATAACAGATTAGCTTTTACACATATGTAAAATCAAAACGTTCCCATTGTTCCCTCGAATCCCTACACCGAAATAATAAAATACACCGCCTGCATCAAAAACGAATAGGTAGTCATTTTCTAAATCTTTATACTAGAAATATAGATTTCCGAGCTATGCGAATAAGGTAAACAAATAACCTGAATAGACGAAATGATCGAGAATTTCTAGTCTGTAGTTTCAATGTGATGAAATGGTACAGTCGTGGAAAAAAAAAAAGTAAACACCCCCTACTAACTCCTCAACAAATTATCGTAGAAGAAAGTTACTGGTACCGAACGATTGGAAATAAAGTCTACTTTTAAATGATGTATATAAAATTTACTTAGGGGAGCATCTACATATTAAAACGAACCATAACTTTGTTTTTTTCAATAGCAGTACCCAATTCTGACAGCATAAATGAACTCTACACTCTTCAATTAGCCTAAAAACGAATTTTTATGTAATTCGTACCATAAGTTTCCGAGAAATTAATTATTTTAAAACGAGCTTATTTTAAGGGCTGTATCCAAATTGAAGTTCCGTACTGGATTGTTCACCGAGAGAGCCCCTTCCTTGATCAAGGCACCTTAAGCGCCGCTCAGGGAGTCAATGAAGCGTGTTAGATTACAGTACAGCAGAATAAATTTCAAAATGTCAACTCACTTCCATCATAGACGGCCCCTTAAACCATCGTTTTGCCGTTTTTTAAGCATGATTTGAAAACTACTTGGAATAAAAATGTGAAATTTTTGAATTTCTATAAAGCAGGACTAAATCCATCAAAAAAATTGTAGGTTGTAATTCATAATTTTTTCGAATATTAATTTCATAATTCATAATTCATATCATAAAATTATAAAAATTGCAAATTCAGCTTATTTATGTTTGGGTATATTAGTATTATTACTACAAAAAATTAGCACATTAGGAGCATAATTTCGGGAGATATAAATAAAAATATGAAAATGTAATTTAACATTAGAAGCACTAAATTTTGAATGTTTATAATTCAAAAACTTATCATTCAAATGACTTGAAATTTGGTGTCTAGGCATAGTTTGAACGGAAAATTTGAAATATCTCGTTAAAATTGGGCATTGCCATTGAAAAAAATGAAGTTTGGATTCGTTTTAAAATGTAGATGGCTCCCTAAGCAAATTTTATATACATTCTTTAAAAGTAGACTTTATTTCCAATCGTTTGGCACCAGTAACTTTCTTCTACGATGATTTGCTGAGGAGTTAGTAGGGGGTGTTTACTTTTTTTTTTTCACGACTGTACATTATATTATGAATCGGTTGGATTGCGAGAAATTATCACTTTATTTCTGAAATTAAATTATAAACTACAATTACAGTAACTAAAACTCACTTTTTGTACTTTAATTTATTTGCAGAGATTTTTAAATACGTTTGACTACAATAATGTAGAAAAACGCTCTAGAATCTTAATAGGGATAACTAGAACTCTCTAGCAAAAGGAACTAGAATTTATAGGGATGACATGCAGCTATTTTTTCTAGAGCCACGATTTGTTTTCTAGATGACAGTGGCAGATTGTTTTACAGCGTAAAGTGATATACTAGTAATCTGTATCCATTTTAACATGCAAATCACTGCATGTAAAAACAAGCACTTAAATTGCATAAATCCATAAAAAGAAATATTTTTAACCCCCAAAAAAATTCCCAATTTTAAATATATGGTAGAAAAATAACGAATAAACAAGATATGGAAAATGAAGAGCGCTTCAGAAAATGAGACATTAAAATTCTGTTTGTGCATTGGATTTTCAAGTCACAAAATATCGCATTATGTTAATATATCCAATGGAGTGTATTTGGGGTATTTCCGTATTTCCATTCTGTTTCTATTATGAAACTTCACGTTCGCAAATGAATGTTTCATGCTAATATCCCAGAATCACCATATGTTGCTTTTTGCCTCCTCGAAAAAATAAGGAATGAAAACGAGCATTACCCGAAGCCATCAAACGAAGACGTATTCTAATGTTCATATACGTTTATCCAAGAGTAAATGACATAGTTTTGAGATTTAATTTTTTGTGTGTGTTTATTCTTCATATATGAAATGTCAGAGAAGGACTAAATACTGTCAGTTTTGAGTTAATGGTATTTTTATAAACTTGCGCCCATTCAAAGTAATTTGCATGTACATATTGAAAAATAGAGTATTTAATTTAGTAAAAACTACAGTGATTGTCTCCTTTAAATTGTACAAAACATGAATAATATATTATTATCTTTTATTTGCTGTTAATATATGATAATTCTTTGAATATTTAATTTATATGTAGAGAAATATTGTTCTATGCTGTACTAATTTGAGATCTAAAAGACGTCGGGCAGTACTTATTAGATTGGCAGACTGTGTAATATTTTGATTTTTTCTCAATCTGCATTCATGAGATTTATTATTGTCGATTAATGAATATATAATATGACAATGTCATTTTAATACCTGTTTAGAAATATACATATCATTAGCGTTTGTTTGCTTCTCTCCACTGCATATAATGTACAAACATGCAAACCTCCCACCCTAAGATATTTTCTCAAAAAAAACAATTTCAGAAGTATTAGAGAGGCACTATAAGACTGGGAATAACCTAATATTTTTAAATACAATAATAATGCTTAAAATGGCAATCATATTTCTAACAAACTTAAACGAACATTCCTTTTTTCAAATGGTACCTACTTTTGCTATGCAATCAAAAGCTTATTTATTTGTTAAAGTAATTTCTTAGCAATTTTAAATTAATACTGAAGTTATAACCGTTTTTTCTAGAATTCATGGTAAGTAAAGTACTTTCAAAATTTGCAGATTACAACATGAAAGAGCTGTAAGAAGCTGAGTCAGATGCCGTCACTCCAGAAATGGAAATGCATAAGATATTCAAGGATAGCATGTGCCCAGATATCGTGGATGTTGCACTCTTCCTCAGCTGATGAATTTTCCTAGACCCCCGATCACCTCTCGCACAGACATTGAAAAAATATACTTCTATTTTGATATGCTGCCATCACCGATATATATACGTGAAATCTACACGTGGTGAGAAGGATTTTTAAAAAGAATGCTAAACATATTCAATTAACATTAACGAACAGTTTATTTACAAAATATTTACATATATAAAATCATTGTTTATATTTAAGAGCTCGGATATAGACCATCCGACCCGATACTAAGCTATACGTAGCATATACTTTCTCCGCACTGGATTAAATTATTAAAATACTCTGTTTCCCGCCCACACTATGGTATCTTATGAATTTTTATCGGAGGATCACATTTGACCACCCGTTGCGCCGGCTATCTCCGCAAGAGACTCAAACTCTTTCCCGAAACTCCACTCAGGAAACAACCTACTACGGTGAGGTGTACACCAGAACTATCAACCGAAAACACTTACAATCTGATCCTCACGAGATCTACGCCAGAATCGGCTTCTCTCTCTCTCAGCGATGCCTTCCAAAACCAGTCTACGGGGATCTTCTCTTGTGAACAGGTACCACTTCTCTTATATAAGGTACTACTTCTCTTATAACTTCTCCTTCAGATGGCCTTCACTACTTACGAGATACGGAATTTCTTTGTTTGTCGTATCTGCGGTATGCGTTATTGAATAGCAAGGGGAGCTGGAATGCATTGATACAATGAGCGTGTTCATATAATTCTGCCAAACTAAAAACAGCTCGGATACACTTCAAGATAAAGAAAAATATTACTTTAAAACCTGTACGCAGAAAGTGATACATATAAAATACAATAAACAAGTAAAAATATAATATCAGATAATAGCAATGTTAATTAGTTATCTGCACATTAGCGTCAGAAACATGACAGTGAAATCATTCTGTTGCTGTTGCATACCATACACACATTCCTGACTTTTCTGGTAACATCAGAATAATCATCGTACGTATTGTAATCTCCGTGTAAAGGGATTTTATCTAAATGTGTAACTTTCGTATTTGTTCAAATATTACCTTTGATCTATCTCTCGAAATGATGATTTTTAACAGCATTTAAATGATTTGTGTGAAAAAATGATGTTAAATCCTAATCATTGAGACAAAGATTTATAAAACATATAAGAAACACGTGAGAAAAGGAAATAAAAACTATTTCCAATGACGCACACTCATGGCATACTGGAACTCATGTTTTAATATCATGCAGCGCATTTAATACCATATTAATAGAACTAGTCTGTAAGAGAACTAATAGAACCATATTAAGTGTTTCATGTTTAGAATTTATGCGTGTAAAGTGTATTTTTATACTAAATAAATGCTGCTATATTACTTTGTAATTGACTATTTTCCTATATTCATAATTTTGTTTTAAATAAACATATTTAGACTTCGAGCTACAACATATCTTGAGAATAATATAATACTTGTTATCTAACAGTAATCTTAATTTTTACAAAGAATAATTTACTAAATTGTTTTATGAAACATTTCTGATGTTTTTTCAATGATACTTTCGTGAAAACTCTTTAAAAATTTTCACGGAATGAATTTCACCGTCATTTATGTATTTTAAATTCAGTTGCAAAATATATGCTGCTTTTTCTCCACAACCAGCTTTTTTCCAAGCGTAATACTAGACACTTTTAAGTTTTTAGAGCTGGAATTTAAGTCCAACTTTGCATGGCTTGAATGATTGAACATATTCATTAATATAATTTCCCACAGAAATTTTCTTTGTTCATTGAATTGTTAGAATATGGTCTTTATAATTTGTTAATCGAATTTTGAAGTGCATATTGGGGGAGAATTTATCAATTTGAGATGGTCGTTAACACTTTATTGTTTATGTGGGGTACGGGGATCAATTATGCACATTTCCATTTTGATTGTTATATGAATATATTTTTTAAATAAAAAAAGCACTTCTGGAATTTTGAAAGTGAATTGACTAAACTTTCTTTTTCAACAATTTTGTGAAGCACAGTAAATTTATTATTTTCGAATTAAACCATAACGAACAACATCAAAAAATTCAAAAATACTATACGTTCCTGAAAGCTTTAATTGATACAAAAATAACTAATAAAGAAACAATAACTGCGTATATTTTGTATTTTAAATAAATTGGGAAAGGAATAACATAAGCAAACACATATCTGTTTACTAAAATCGCGAGATTTGAGGAGGTACTTTAGCGCGCCCCTCCGCAAACATCTACCACAACTGTTTCCGTAAATTGAATTGACTCTAGCCGTGAGTGAGGGCGCGGTTTGTCAAATATTTGAAAGATTCCGTTTCGTTAAAAATCATGTTATTTCGAGAAGAAATGATTTTCAAAAATATCGAAATAAAGCTGAAATATTGTTGAATCGTCAATAGTGCGAGTTTTATTTCTGAGAGTGCTTCGGCATTTTTTCACACAGTTGGAAAAATTCGGTTCGTAAATTCATTTCTTTATCGACCAGTATGATTGAGTTTTTCTTTGAACATTTTCGCTTTGAAAAAATAAAGCAAAATAAATATGCCATATCAAAATACATCAGAAATCGTTTTTGGTACATTGAAAATTAACATCGCAACCTTTTGGGGATTTGGTTTAACTTTGGGGTTCGTCAACTCAATCTGTCCCTTTTGTAAGTATGTTTTTTTAGCTTTTAGAACGTCTGGAGTATATTTCAAAAATAAACTTTTTGTTGCAGATTAGTAACAGGTTTCTAACTTAACTAGTATATAATCCCCGTCAAAAATGGCGGAAAGTGAATGATAAATCTTCAAAACAATAGTTTAAAAAATATATTTCTGACTTAAAAAGGAAGAAAAAAAGATGCCTCATGCATTTTGCTAATCAAAAAGTATTATACTTTGATTTTTAATGATTAGAACAAAGAAATTATGTAAACTACAATTTAGTCACCAGCGCTTTAACGCGCCATTTCCAGCTACACATTCTATGACGAAAATGCTTGTCTAGGCTCCCTCTACATTAAAATTGTTTTGTTTAGCGGGACTTTTTTTTTCGTTACCAAATATGTTAAAATTCATAATTTTATCTGAAATATAATTAAAATACTTTGTACCAATAAGAAATATTAATTTTATTTGCAATATCTTCAAATCTGATAAAATGCATTGTAAAAGAAAGTACGATTACAACAGAAAGTTGGCGGCAAAAGAATTAGCAAGTAACGTAAACTCCTTATTTATTGGGAATTAACACGGCCTACAGAGGCGCTGCTTGCAGCCTTCGGTACAGAAAAAATGTTCCTTTAACCCTTTATCTACTAACGGTACTTATAAGTACCATAAAAATAACTTCTTATAAAATTAGTTTAATAAATCGATTAGTAGCAATACAGTTTAGAATGAGTTATACTGTATCATGTTCTAAAAGGATGTTAAAGGATGATTTCTTTGCCCTTTGCATTTTTCAGATTTCTTGGCGTGAAAGGGGGAAGGATTTTTAAATTCAGAAATATTTCTGTATTTCTATTGTCAAAACATTTTATTTGTACATTTCCTAATTCTACAAAATACTAAGAAAAATATTTAAAATAAAAGATCTGCGTGGGGTTATAAATATTACACAAAATTCCTATAAATTCAAATTTAATTAATCCGTTTAAATCTTTCTAAAATCCTTCTAAAGATTATTAAATAATTATGTAAAAAAGTCTAATTCATTTTCAAATAATTCACGAAAAATGCTTTAGAAGATGAAATTTTCATGAATTCATAATTCAGTACATAAAAGGTTAATTTCCCTTTAAATAACGCTAAAGTGCCATTGAAATAATTCTTTATTGTGCATGCATTTGAAAGTTTTAGATATTCAAATTTGGATAACTTTACTTTGTCATATCCATCATAGCATGCATGGTCACGGTGACGTCGTTGTGACGTCACTGTAAATCACTGTGGTCACGTCACATCTGTGACCAAAGTGCCACCACTCAGTGATGTCACATTGTGACTTTTTGAATATTTTAATATATGTTGTAGGGTAGAGACCCCTTAATGTCAGTTTCAACGGATTTTATCCAACACTCCTTAGTTCTCGAGAAACCGGGGGGGGGGGAGGGTCTAATAGTAATACAAAACTTAAATACTTACATTGCAACCACAGCGATATGTTAGTCGTAGCTCAGTTGGTACAGCGTTCGCTGGCTGATCTAAGGGTCCGGGGTCGATGCCCGAACGCGCTACATTTGTCTTTCTCATTTTTTGTTTTATAAATATACTTGTAATTATAATTTAATAATTTTAATTACAGATTTTAATATCATACGTTTAATTAAAATGTTAACAAACTTAAATTTATCATTTTTTATTTTTAAACTATTATTTCTCATCCTTTAAAGAACTTTTAAAAAGAAATTGGATCTGTTATTGAATAATAAAAATTCCAAAATCCTGACAAAATCTGTTGTGGTGCCATCTAGTTATGATAACATAAAAGAATATTCAAATAAAATAAAAATAAAAGCAGAAAGAAGATAAAGGTGAAAGCAAAATTATTGAAAGCGCAAGCATCAGCATTACAAATTTAAAAATCTTTAATAAGTAAAAAATCAGCTGTAAATTAATTCTGATACTAATTTTTAATATAATTATGCTTGTTACTTTAAAAACAGAATAATAGTATTATCGCATTGACTTCCTTTGTTAAAGCAATGCGTAAATGATGTTTCTTTAAAATCACGAATTGACACAATTGCTCAATATCATTGCATCGATGAAGAATACATGAAATACATTTTAAAAGTGATTTTTAAAAAATTAACAGTTTTATGATTTTTATACAACTATTTAGTTAAAAGTAAAAAATTAAATAGGTTAAAATTATAATTGATATACAATATTATAAATTTTTTTTTGACAATGAAATTATTAATTATACTTACAAGTATATTTATACAACAAAAATGAGAAAAACAAATGTAGCGGATTCGGGCATCAAACCCGGGCCCGCGGGTCAGCCGTCAAACGCCATACCAACTGAGCTACGACCAACCTATCACTGCGGTTGCAAAGTAAGTATTTAAGTTGTGTACTACTATTAGACCCCCGATTTCTCAAGAACTAAGGAGCGTTGGATAAAATCCGTTGAACCTTACACTAAGGGGTCTCTACCCTACAACATATATTAAAATAATCAAAATCTGTGATTAACAAGTTTCGCCCTCTCCTTGTGTGATGTGAACTTCTTAAAAAACTTAAAAAAATTACAAAAATTCTTCAAAACATGTTATTTACTGTAAAATTATATTTTTCTGGCAATTAAAAAAATATTGTGACGTCACTGTTATGTCACGTCACATATGTGGAAAAAAACACCATATCACAGTGTGACAAAAGTATGAACTTCAAAAATCTTTGAAAATGAAGAGAAATATTTTAAACAGTATTTTAAACAGTCTCGAGTTACAGCGGCATAAGGAATGAAAATATATTAGTTGATATCAAATGGTAAATTCAGTCATGAAAGGAGGGGAGACATAATAAATAAAGTGCACAATTCAAGCATTAATAAACTAAATTTTTATGCTATATTTTATCAATTTGATATCTAAGACAGTGAAAGTATATTTTTTTTCATGATTTCAATTTTATCTAGCTTTGCAATTTAATATAATAATCATTCACTAATTTTTATTATTATAAAAGTGTTTCTCGAAAAATTGTTCGTTCTGGAGCAATTTTGATAACATATTTAGAATTATTTATATTAAATGTGTACACTTTACATATTTAGTTTTCAGGGAGAAATTTTTTTTTAATTTATTTATTTTTTTTTATTTATTTTTTTTTATTTTTTATTTTTTTTTTTTTGCATTCCAGCCTGACCAGCTTTATTCGAAACACTTCAAACTAAACTTCTCGTTTCAAACTAAAATTTTTCTATTACAGTTAAGTCAGCCGCTTTTAATGAGCACGTAAAAAGAGTTTTCAGAGTTTAGTCATATATGCATTTATTGCTTTATAATTTGTATTCAAGTCATATATTTCCTGTTAGTGTTTAACTATTTTAAGTAATTGATTTTTAAAAAAATCTACTTCTTTCAGACTTTTTAAATAAAATTAGCATTTAAAAATATATATATATATATATATATATATATATATATATATATACAAAATTTGTGCAAAACCCATAATATAATTAATTATTCGTATTTCAAATTTGTGTTTTAGAAACTTGACTTTAAAAAAAAAGTTATTTTACAAATTGTTTTATTTTACAGAAAATTAATATGAAATGAATGACATTTTTTTTTTTTAAATCCTCGATAAGCTTTTTTTATTTATTAAGAAGACATATTGTATTTATTAGGTGCGAAACTCACTTTACTTAAAAAAGGGGGAGGGAGTGTCCTTATTACCATTAAATTTATTTTTACAATTTAAAAATTTAAATAATGCTTTATCAAATAATCTCTAATTATGAATATTATTATTATTATTATTTACAAAAAAGAAACTTTACAACCCATTTTACCTTGAATTGTTTGGAGCTGATAAAAAGAAAATACATTGGAAAATTCTTCAAATAGAACATTTTAATTAAAGACTCTCTCATAAAATTATTGCGTATTTAAGTCTCAAATATGCTGTATACAAAAACAAATAATCGGTAAAAGCCATCTGCTAAAACTCGTCTGCCCATGACAACAGAAAAATAAATAATAGAAAACGCGGGAAGTCAGTTCACTGTTTATAAAACACCGCCACGTCTACAACACTTTTTTAAGATAAGAGAAATGACGTGCGCCATTTTAGGATACACGGATATTATTGGAACGCAGATGTAAGTCTTATTTAATTTAAATCTTTTATTCGTTAATTGTATATTATGAGTTAAATAGTTATGTTATATTAGTAAGAGACTGATCTGCAATTGTTTTTAGAAGCAATATTTTCTGATTCGACACTGTAAAATATCTTAATCTGCCATCGCTAGGGGGGAAAAAAAGCTGAAGCAGAGACTGATTCATGCCTTCTTTCATAGTGGAATGAATGTAAATATTAATTTGTAGTTACCTGAGATTAAAAATGTGTTGTGACAGTGATTCGAAATTTTTTTCGGCTTCTTTCTGATTTAAGATTACTAACACAGTATTGATCGTCATTGTTATTTTTGAGTTAAATATGATATTCTATTATTATGATATAACGAAACTGTTTCAATTTAGAAATTAACATTATACTGAGAAAATGTGTTTTTACATATTATAATAGTATCCCAGTGGTAGGGGAGCAAAAAAAATCTCAATTCGGAAATAATTAGGGGAGAGCTGCAAAATGTTTTAATCCCTTTAGATTATGTCTAGAATGAATAGGCTACGTTTTCCCCCTCGTACTAGGTGAGCGTTAGGAATTATACATTGATTTATAGTAAAAAAAAAAAAAAACACGTTTTTTTTAAATATCATAACACTGTCTCAAAATCACTAACTTTTTCAAAAACATCGTCAATACAAATGTTGTAGAGCTTAATATTCTGAATAAAATGAGTAGTGATGAAAATGATGATAGTGAATAAAATGAACACTTAATATTTTTGTTGAATATTAATGTCACAATTCTACTTTAAAGTTTTAGCACCGTGGTCAGAGAGTTGAACTCAGAATTAATTAGGATAAAACTGGAAATCGTTTTAATCCCTTCAGATTAGGTTTAAAATGAATATTCTATGTTTTCCCCTTCGTACTAACAGGGAGAGGGCCAACCTTGTTAATCACAGATTTTGATTATTTTAATATATGTTGTAGGGTAGAGGGCCCTTAGTGTCAGGTTCAACGGATTTTATCCAACGCTCGTTAGTTCTTGAGAAAACGGGGGGTCTAATATTAGTACACAACTTAAATACTTACTTTGCAACCACAATGGTATGTTAGTCGTAGCTCAGTTGGTATGGTGTTTACCGGCTGATTCGCGGGCCCGGGTTCAATACCTGAATGCGCTGAGTTTGTTTTTCTCATTTTTTGTTTTATAAATTTACTTGTAAGTATAACTTAATAATCTCATTGTCAATTAATTTTTTTAATATTGTATATCAATTATAATTTTAACCTATTTAATTTTTTACTTTTAACTAAATAGTTGTAATAAAACATCATAAAACTGTTATTTTTTTTTAATCCCTTTTAAAATGTATTTCATATATTCTTTATCGAAGCAATGATATTGAGCAATTGTGTCAATTCGTGATTTTAAAGAAACATCATATACGCATTGCTTTAACAAAGGAAGTCAATGCGATAATACTAATATTCTGATTTTAAAGTAACAAGCATAATTATATTAAAAATTAGCTTCAAAATTAAATAACAACCTTTTTTTTTGCATATTAAAGATTTTTAAATTTGTAATAAGTATACTTGCGCTTTCAATTATTTTGCTTTCCCTTTTATCTTTTTTCTGCTTTAATTTTTATTTTATTTGAATATTCTTTTATTTTATCATAACTAGATGGCACCACAACAGAATTTGTCACGATTTTGCAATTTTTATTATTCAATAATAGATCCAATTTCTTTTTAAACATCTTTAATGGATGAGAAATAATAGTTTACAAAAACGAAATGATAAATTTAAGTTTGTTAACATTATAATTAATGTATGATGTTAAAATTTTTAATTGAAATTATTAAATTATAATTACAGCTATATTTATAAAACAAAAAATGAGAAAAACAAATGTAGTGCATTCAGGTACCGAACCCGGGCCCTCGGACCAGCCGGCAGACGCCATGCCAACAGAGCTACGACTAACCTATCATTTTGGTTGCAAAGTAAGTATTTAAGTTGTATACTAATGTTAGACCCCCCGGTTTTTCAAGAACTAAGGAGCATTGGATAAAATCCGTTGAACCTGAGACTAAGGGGTCTCTACCCTACAACATATATTAAAATAATCAAAATCTGTGATTAACAAGGTTGGCCCTCTCCTTGTAAGTGAGCGTTAGGAAATATGTACGCATTTACATTCGAAAAACACGTTTTTCTTTAATATTTTTAACAGAATCTGAAATTGCGACATTAATTTTGAACAAAAATATTAATGTGAGTATTCATTTTATTCAGAATTTTAAGCTCTACAACGTCTGTATTGGACATTTTTTGATAGACTTAGCTGTTTTGAGATATTCTTAGGTAATTTGGCCTCTCTGGACTTCAAGCTCTTGATTAGCGATTAAAGCAAAATTTTGAAATTAGAATCGCGACCTTAATTTTGAACAAAAATACTAATGTTGGTGCTCATTTTATTCAGAATTTTAAGCTCTACAACATTTGCATTGACGATGTTTTTGATAGAATTAGCTATTTTGAGATATTGTTAAAATAAAATTAAGGAAAAACATGTTTTTCGAATGTAAATATGTACATGTTTCCTATCGCTCACTTAGTACGAGGGGGAAAACATAGAATAATAATTTTAGATCTAATCTGAAGGGATTAAAACGATTTCCAGTTTTTCCCATATTAATTGTGGGTTGAACCCTCTGACCACAGGGCTAAGCTCTACACCATTTGTATTGACAATGTTTTTGAAAGAGTTAATGATTTCGAGATAATGCTATAGTATTTAAAAAAAAACATGCTTTTTGACTATAAATTTATGCATAATTCTTAACGCCCATCTAGTACGAGAGGGAAAACGTAGCATATTCATTCAAGACCTAAACTAAAGGGATTAAAACAATTTCCAGCTTTCCTCTAATTATTTCCGAATTCAACTCCCTAACCACTGGGCTATAGTGAAACTTTTGAAACTTTTTTTTTTATTATTATTGTTAATAATATTTTAAATTAGTATTTAAAATTCTAAATCTTAATACGAATGTTTTCAGAATTTACATTTGCCAAAATTATAAAATAATAGGAATTCCTTATAACATATGGAAAGATTTTTGAGAAATTGTTAAATCTAATAATGCATTAAATTCATCTATTGTAGTTTGTTGTTGTTTAATAGTACAATTATTAATATTAATTATTTAGTGTTTTTCAAATTGGTATATTCATTTTTTTTAAACTGCCTTTTTTTAGAGTTTCGTTCATCTGACGAAACCCTATTCGTCTCGCTTCTTTGTCTGTCTGTCTGTCTGTCACAGACCCCGTTCTCAGAAACTATACATGTTGCACACTTGAAATTTTGGGTACTTATAGCTGAACACCTCACATCAAACGACAAATCATAAAATTTTGAAAAAGTCTTAAATTTAACCCTTTGGGGCTCACGTGTGTTTTTAAACCATTCGACCTAAGTGAGCTCCTAAATTAGGTTGGAGGCATGGAATTCCGCTGATTTATAGCTGAATACCTGATACAACAAGTCAAATCATAAAATTTTGAAAAAAGTTTTATATTTACCCCTTTGGGTTGCAACTTGTGTATTTTAACCATTTTTTTTCTAACAGAGCCCCTAATTAAGCTAGAGAAATGGAATTTTGCATTATTATTGTTAAACACATGAGCCCACACAACAAATAATAAAACTTTGAAAAAAAATTATATTTAACCCTTTGGACTCCAATTTGTGTATTTTAAGCAATCCTTTATAACAGAATTCCTAATTAAATTTGAGGCATGCAATTTTGTATTCTCATAGCTGAACTCCTCAGACCACACGACAAATAATAAATTTTGAAAAATTTTATATTTAAACCTTTGGACTCCAGTTTGTGCTTTTTAAGCAATTATTTTTAACAGAGCCCTTAGTTGAATTATGGGCTTGAAATTTTGCATACATATAACTGAACACCTCAGATCATACGACAAATAAGAAATTTTGAAAAAGTTTTACATTTAACCCTTTGGATTCCGTCTTCTGCGTTTTAATCAATTCTTTTTAACAGAGCCCTTAATTCTGAACTAAAAGCTGAACACTGCAGATCACACGACAAATAATAACTTTCAAAAAACGTTTTATATTTAACCCTTTGGACTCCAGTTTGTGTATTTTAAGCAATTCTTTCAAACTGAGCCCATATTTAAATTGGAGATTTGAAATTTTGCATACTTATAGTAGAACACCTGAGACCAGGCCACAAATCGTAAAATCTTAAAAAAGTCTAACATTTAGCCCTTTGAACTCCAACATACATATTTTAGGGAATTCTTTCTAAATGAGCCCATAATTAAATTGGAGACATGAAATTTTGCATACTTGAACACCTGAGACCACGCGACAAATAATAAATTTCGAAAAAGTTTTATACTTAACCCTTTGGACTCCAGCTTGTGTTTTTTAATCAATTCTTTCTAACTGAGCCCCTAATTGAATTAGAGACATGAAATTTTGCATACATATAGCTGAACGGGTCAGATCACAAGACAAAACATGAAATTTTCAAAAAGTCTTATATTTAACCCTTTGGGCTTCAACTTCTGTATTATAAGCAATTCTTTCTAACTGAGTCCTAATTAAGCTGGAGACGTGAAATTTTGCATACTTATAGCTGAACACTTGTGATCACACGACAAAAGATAAAATTTTCAAAAAGTCTTACATTATTGACTCCTCTGGACTTTAACTTGTGTTTTATAAGCATTTTTTCTAACTTAGCCATTAATTAAGCTACAGCGAGGTAGGTTGAAGGCTCCGAAAGGGGGGGGGGAATCAATGTTTTCCCGAACCCCTCATGTGTTATATCATTTGACTACCCTTTCGCCACTCTTTTATTTTATGCATCATAATCTTTCATATTTTATTTTCACTTTTTAATGCCAGGAGGGCTTTTTTATTTTAAGTTTTTTTGGGTCCAATTTCCTCGACTAATATAAGTGCGAATAGGTACAAAAACGGAGTTTTGTCTTGCAGATGTTTGTTTAGAATAGAGTGAACTCCCTAGTTGAGAATTGTGGAGCTAACGGATTTTGCAAAAGGGTAGTATTTTGAAAGAAATATTAAACGAAACCCTCTGCGCGATCTGTGATCACACTTACCCACTTGTTTTTGTTTTAATCGAATATTTAATTGTAGACATTTAATTTACTAAGTAATGTTTGTAGAATATAGATAAAAAGATATACAGGGTCATGCAAAGAATTGGATGCATTGCCGTCTATAAATTATAATTTTTGGAAATGTGATTTCAGCAGTTTTAAGAGTGTTTTAGTTTGAATTGAATTTTATCTAAATAATGGAGTGTAATAAAGGTTCTAGGTAAACTACAGGGTTGTACAAAAGTATTCAAGTATGTTTCCATATATTAGTATAAACAGTTGACTGAGAATTTCAACCTGTTATGCGTTTCCTTGCTAAACTAAATTTTCTTATTATATAGTATATATATCAATCTATAGATCAAATACAGGACTGTTCAAAAGAATTGGAAAACATGTTTGGCTATGGATGGTAACTGCTGAAATCATTTTTTCAAATGTTTTATGCGTTTTCTAAAATGTTTACTTAGTTATCTTATTTACGTTATTTCCGTAAATTACGATGTCTTTTGTTAAAACATTCGGGAAGTGTTGGAAAGTGTTTTAAAATCTATACTTAACGCATGGTTTTTCTTACGTATTTTTTCTATTTCCCAGATCAGTCTTTTCTTATAAAACATACCAAATCTATTTAGTTCATATTCACAAAATACAATATACACGGCAACAAAAATTTTAAATATATGTGGCTTATATCGTTCTATATATAAGAGTTGGATTAATATCCGTTAGACTCCATGCTCGTATTTTATAAAGCAACGACAAATCACAACACATTAAACAACTTACACATTCTTAATATCAAGCATGGATTCAAGATCAAGCTTAGAAGTTAATAAAAAAAAGATGTCATTTGATAAGCATTGTTTTTTAGGTTGAAAAATTAAAAATATTTTAGAAGAATACGACTCCAAAATAGTGATATATTGCTAAAAAGATAAGATTTTATATTTCAAACAAAACTTTATTTTAAAATTCACCACAGTGTTTATGACAAGAATCATCACAGTATTAATACTTGGAAATTTTTTCAGGGAGAAACATTCGCCTTGCATACAATATTTCAAATGAAAATCAAATTTCAAATTAATTGCTTAAAATGTGCAAAGACCAACCTAGTGAAAAAGATTCCATGTCGGGACTCGAACCCGCGCCATGAGTATAGCGCACTGACATTCTACCGACTAAACCACATGGAACAATACCCAGCCTGAAATGTTTCTCCCTATTAAATGTTGGCAAGGCTACAAATGCAGCACAAGATGGAATATTTATCGTGAGCCACCTATATGGCGCAAACACGAAACTTAATTAAATCCAGCATCGATTGAATCTATATTAATACTTGGAAAATTTTCCGGAGAGAAACATCCGCCTTGCATACCATATTTCAAATTAAAATTGCCTTTAAGCAATTAATTTGAAATTTGAATTCATTCGAAATATTGTATGCAAGGTGAATGGTTCTCTCTGAAAAAATTTCCAAGTATTAATATAGTTTCAATCGATGCTGGATTTAATTGAGTTTCGAGGTTGCTCCATGTCGGAGGCTCACGATAAATATTTCATCTTGTGCTGCGTTTGTCGCCTTGCCTACATGTAATAGTGAGAAATTTTCCATACTGGGTATCGTTTCATGTGGTTTAGTCGGTAGAATGTCAGTGCGCTATACTGATGGACTGGGTTCGAGTCCCGGCATTGAATCTCTTTCATTATGTTGCCCTTTGTGCCTTTTAAGCAATTAATTTGAAATTTGAATTTCATTTGAAATCATCACAGTGTTTATGACAAGTTCGTCACAAATGATACATATTTCACAAATTGATCACAATGTGACTTCAAAGCATTGACTTATTCGTCACAGGATCGTCACAAAATTAATGCCAAAATAGTCACAAATGACGCATTTTTCACAAATTTGTCGCACCGTGACTTCACAGAGTGGTCACAATGTGACGTCAGAAACGACCTCTAAAACGGCCATAACGACTTCGCATCCTAATCACTATGACGTCACACCGACGTCACATGATGTCACATCGACGGTCACAAAAACACAGTGTGACTTCACAACGACGTCGCTGTGACGTCACCATACCTTACGGGATAAGACAGAAAACAAATGTCACAGGAAATTGAAATTTTACAAAAAAATAATCATTATGAATAAATTAAAAATACATGTACTGCAATGCACTGACCTTTTTAGAATGAAAGTTATATCTTTTCTCCACCAGATGGCGATAGTTATACTTTATTTTTAATTTAGAATCTGTTGTTGTTTATGATGATGATTTGGCCGTTAAATTTTGCACTTAATTGGATGTTTTTGAAGGTTTTAAACAAAGTTAAAATATTTAAAGTTTTTAATATACTATTATAAATATTTTAAGACCAGCATCGGTGTTAACCTGCATTTTTTTAATGAAGCGTTCAAAGAGTCATTCATTTGTTTGTAGATTTGCTGGAATTTGAATATGAATGGCAACAGTATTGTTTGTTTAGATCTGATTTCCATGTTTATAATAGCTTAATTTTAACTTAATACAATATAAATGGATATGATACACAAGTTTTATGTGAAAATATGATGAACAGACATGATTTCAAGTAGAAAAAATTATCATTTAGCCGTCATATGCTAGGATGTGTTTTTCATTAAGCCTAACATGGAGTCCAGCTACGGTCGATTCGCAGACAAGAGTGGTTCACACCGGCATGGTTCCGACAGTTTCCTGCACTCAGAATTTATTATAAGTAGATTAAATTAAAAAGTTATTTCGTATTGTTTCCTACGAGTAATGTATTGTAATAATTATATTTTTGTGTTATTATGTCAGTGCGGTTCCACGAAGCTTACAAGGAGAGGGTCCGAGGTTGGTGTCACCGAATGCGATGAACATTTGTGTATCGATAGGATGTAGTTAGTACATAAATATATGACCGCCATAAATCGCAACCTCCAGGGTGTCTTGAGAAAATAAGTCGCAAAGTTTAAGCTACAGTTTATAATCGATAAATTTCCTTCTATAGCAAGCGGTTCAGTAGCATGTTCGGCAGTATGCGGGATTTGAGATTTTTTTACCCGAATTCAAGTCTAGCTCAGACTAGTCTTTCGGATCGAGTATTTTTATCGATCATTTTCAAAACGCAATTGAAAAAATATGTATAATAATTGAAATTTATGATAAATATGTATTAAATGTATGTTCTGTAGAATATAAGTAATTTTTTTAATTACGAAATTTTGCATGTTTAAATATATAATGAAAAAGAAAGAAAAACGTATATTCATTTACCTATATACCAGAACTTTTTTGTTGCAATTATAATTATTTACAGTTATTTCAATGAATATCTAAAATTTTCACAGAGAAATAAATTAAAATAAGTGAACAGATATATTATTTTCATCTTGTTTCCTCATTCAAAGTCTCCAAATATTTCAAAGACAAAATCAGTGTAAAATACTATATAATAATAACAACAACAATCACAGTAGCTTTCGAATTATTCTGCTTTTCTGTTTTTGCAGGGGCTTAGTGTGGCTCATGTGGGTGATTCTCGTGATAAAATAAAACTAAATTGTATAAAAATGAAAACTGCAGCTAAAAGGTGCTGAATTGGTGTGGTGTAAAAATGAAAGGTGAAAAATACAGATACACAAGAGCAAGAAAGCTGGTTAGTTGCTGAATGCAGACTGAAGATGGGAAGTTCCTCAGTGGCATCAACAACCCACGATGGCTCTCCTCAGTTCTCTTTGCATCTTTGCTTTTCTTGACCCATTTTACTAAGAAAACTGTTCCAAGCCAAAGGAATTTTACTATCTGAGACATAAAACAAGGCAACAATTCTTTTTTTTCTATAGCTAGTTTTTTATTTATTATGTACGGACTTCTAAAAAATCGTCATTTGTTGGTCATGTGTTCCTTCATCACGAAAAAAGAAATTCGCTACCGGTTTATGTATCCCTATTTTGGCATGGATCTGACTGAGCATGTCTTTCTGTATGCTTACCTGGACTGTTATTCATCACACTTTATTACGATAAAAACAATAATATAAGGAATTATAATAGAAGTGATAATAAAACACACATACGAAAAAATCCTATTATAACTCTTAAAATTGTTGAATCGCTAACAAAAACAGTTCTCAAGAGATTCCTTAAAATTTAACAAGTTGGAAATTGCTCGTCAAACATGGCAAATGAGGTGCGTTCGTACTATATTTAGTTTTATAATTATTTTTTGTACCCCATATTGTACTGAATGTATATTGTTTTGCACCTCATAAGTGCATAGTCTGTAACATCATTAAAATGCACCTGCAATATTTTTTCCCCATTCCCCGTAATGTAACGAAAAGCTTTTGACTGTCCCTGTAATTCAGCTATACATCCGATTTTCATAAAATTTGAAATGGCTCGACAATATTTTGCAACAATTATATATTTAAAATTTCAGACCATTCGGAAGGCTGTAGCATCATTAAAATGCACTTGCAATAATTTTTCCCATTGACCGTAATGTAAAGAAAAGTTTTTGACTGTCCCTGTAATTAAACTATATATCCGATTTTCATAAAATTTTAAATGGCTCGACAAAATTTTGCAGCAATCATATATTTAAAATTTCAGAACATTCGGTTGGGTAGTTTTTGCTCTGTTATATGCGGACTGACAGACGGACTGAACGACGACTATACGTGCTACATATTTATATAATTACGAACTCCCCTAAACAGAGGAACACACACTAAAATATAGATTTTTTGCATAACCCCTGATTTTCCCGGAGGTTCATATTTACCTGGATTATGATATTTGATATATAAAATATTTTTACATATTTACGACATGGGCTTTTCACTTTTATTGGGGCATGGTGGTAAACGACGCCCGACACTCTCACATATCTAACTGAACCTGTTTATTTTTGGCGGACATAGAGACACATTTAGAAAAGAGCGGGTAATCTACCTTTAGCAAACTGAAAACTGCATATTTTCAGCGGCTAAAACGAATTCCAGCTCGTAATTGGTCAAATACCCCTGTATATGACCGTTTTCTGGATCATAAACATTCTCGTACCCAGCCTACCTTAATCTATCAGGGTACTCATTTTATAATATACAATATCAGGAATATATAAAAAAAAGAATAGGCTTTAGAAAATCTTAACTGTAGTCTAAAACATCAAAAACATTTAAATTATAGTTACTTAAATCGTAATTTTCTACATAATAAACGCAATATATAAACTTGTTATATATATAAACAATATATAACTTGTTAATAATAACTATATATTTCTGTAACAAAAATACACACTTGTAAAAAAAAAAAAAAAAAAATTAAAATAATAACTTTCATATAACCCAAAATTCAAACTAGTTTTAAAACTGTGGATTATGTTCAAAAACGGAATTAACCAAACAAAATACATTATTATTATTATTTTTTTTAAATTGAGACAGAAAAAAACTAACTTTAAAATAAAAGTTTAAAAATTCAAAGGGTTGACATAATGTTCAATTTTTTAACAACTATTCTTTTTTATAACCAAAATATAAAATAAAACTTTAAATAACACATTTTTTTACTCTATTCTGACTATTAAAATAATCCACCAAATAAAAATATTCAATTTTTAAAACTCAAGAAAAACTCTTTCTTTTTTTATACGTAATTTTTCAAAGACAAACATCGAACTCAAATAAAAATAATATAAAAAAAAGATACCTGTAAGTTAGCTTATCCAAACAAAAACGTGTAAATAAATTTATACACAAAATGCACTTTATCAACAAAATAACCAAACACAATTTATCACACTTTAGAAGAAAAATAAAAGGAGTTCATCTATCTGCCCAGTGATTTCAAACGTGAATCATTTTTGCTATCATTAATGTATTTAGCTTGGCCTTGAAAACAACAGTTGTCCGCTCAGATTGTCATCTCGTAAAAATGACTCACATTCGTCGATCCAGGAAAATGCATGTTTCTTTTCACCTCCAGTAGAAAAAGGAATTGTTGGTTTTCGATCTCCGAACGTAAAATTGCGCTTTTTGAAATTGTCCCAACAGTTTAGTTGGTTGGTTATCTTGGCAAGAAAAAAAAAAGTTTCTTTTTTGGAATAGAAAGATATTTTTCTTGTCAACGGATGAAGCAGACCGGGGAAAAAAAAGTTTCGGTTTCTCATTTAAATTTTCCTTTTCACAAATTGTTACATACCAGTCGAGACACAGAGAGGAAAAATAATGTGGATTGCAAGCATTCGCTGGACTAGTGGAAATGTTTGTGGCCGATCTCAGTTTCGTTTGAATAGTTTAATCATAGTGTTTTTCAAGCACGATAGAAAGTTTTCAGACATATTTCACTTTGCGTTGGTTAAAGGCTTGGGATTTTTGTGGGACTTCCATGCCAGCTGGGATTACAGGCTTGGGCTTTTTGTGGGATTTCCATGACAGCTGGGATTAAAGGCTCCGGATTTCCGTGGTAGAGGACTTTATCCTAGCGACTCTTGTGATATATGCGGGCCCCGTCATCGGGGGTGCTCTGACACGGGGGCGACTATGGGGCACTGTTAAGCATAACGTCACGCTCCGGACGCCCGGTACTGTGCAGGGGCGCTTGCGAACCGTGGCTGGTTCGTCGAACGGCATGGTTTTCTGGTAGTCGTGGCCTGTTCATGGTGAGTAAATATGAGTCCAATTAAAGGAGGTAGAATTCTTTGGACCTGGTTTTATTGGGCCTTTACATTACAGGTTGTCATTAACACCAGGTCCAGATGATTTGAGATATGTCGCGGCCCGTGTCCCAAATGCGCTGCTGATGGGCGGCAGTTACTTTGGTACTTCATTGTCGTAAACAGCCACGGGTTTTTCGGTGTCCCGTTTTAAATATGATTATTTAAGCTAGAGTGCGACACTAAAGAAATAGCAGGTGATTTCATTTTTAAAGGCCAAAAAGTATCCAGGCATCGTGACGTTTTATGGGTTCGGCGTCTGGGATTTTTAGGCTCACCACAAAAATGGAGAATTTTGTTTACCTCAGCATTTATATTCTTAAAGATAGATAACTTTTGACGCAAGAAAGCAATAAATGTTGGGTCGGAAAACCAAGTTAACAGGGGCAAACCAGATTTAGACAACGGCATTTCAAAAGTTAGTTAAAATTTGGGAGTTTTAAATTTTGAACTTTTACTTTTAAACTTTAAATTTTGAAAAGGTTTAAGTTTAAAAAAGGCTTAATCTTTATCCTTTCATATATATATATATATATACATTATATAAAAATTTTACTTTAATTTAATTTTACTGTTCATAGTTATATAAAAATTTATATATATATATATATAGGCGATGGTGAGATTGTGTTATTTTCAATAACGTGTCCTAAGAATTCAACTTTACGGACAAGAAATTGACATTTTTTGAAATTAATGTTTAAACCATAATTTGATGCCACTTGTAGGACTCGTTTCAATTTTACAAGACCTTCTTCTTCGGTCTCTGCTGGTATGATAAAATCATCCATGTATAAAATTAATGTGCCGTCAGCTAACAAGTGACGAAAAAGACAAGCTAAATATCTATTGAAAGCAGCTGGGCTAATGTTTAATCCAAATGGGGCCTTCAAAAATTCCCATTGTCCATTATGAGTGATAAAAGCAGTGTACTTAGTACAGTTAGGATCAATATCCACATGAAAAAACCCATTTTTTAGATCAATTGATGTAAAGACTTTGGCATTTTGTAATTGATCTAAAACATCATTGATAAGGGGCAGAGGGTAATTATCTTTAATAATTTTCTTGTTTAAATTTCTGTAATCGACACATAAACGCGTAGAACCATCTTTCTTTCGTACAAGAACTATCGGGCTAGCATAATCGCTACAGGATTGTTTAATGATCCCTTCTTCGATCCACTGCTCAATCTGAGCAGACACAATTTGTTTTTCCTGTAATGACATTCGACGTGGTCGTTGCGAAACAGGGATATCATCTTTTAATATAATGGACATTTTTAAATCAGTAGTATGTGTTTTAACAGGTTTGTAATTACGGATCAGATTATGTACTTCTTGTTGGCATGTTTTGTTACGAATATGACTTAAATCTACATCAAGAGGATCTTCAATTGAATTAACTAAGTATACAAACAAATTATCATCAGATGTTGGTTTACTAAGGGAAATACCATTTTTATTATAAAGCAAAGTACCTTGCGTAATTATATCAGTACCAATAATAAGAGGAACATTCATATGATGTTTACTAATTATATAAATATTTGTTGAAAAAATGTTATCATCTATATTTATGTCACCCTGAATCGAGCCAAGTGGTGTGGTACTACCACTACCAAAACCAGTTAATGTTAAACCGACCGGTGTTAACGTAGGCAAATTCATCTGTGAATATTTATCTTCACGAAGCAAAGTAAGATTACTGCCTGTATCGATAAGAGCATCAATTTCGACACCCGAAATTTTAACTAATTTATGCATTTCTTGTCGAGAATTTTTCTCGGAATCCACATTATTCACTTGTATTTTAGGGTTACGTGCCTCAGTAGAACACTTATTATCAGAGGCTTTATGCCCAAAAGAATTACATCTAAAACATCTAAATCCCTTGTTCTTGTGAGAACAATACTTAGAAATGTGGTCTTTTTCCCCACAATTAAAACAGATTTTAGTGTGTTGATTTCTTGAATTATTAGAATGAAATGCTGGCTTTTCAGCATCCGCATGTTTTGGTTTAAATTTAGGAACATTCTCGTGAACAAATTTGCCAAAGTTCTGTTTCGAGTTCATATTTTGACAATGATTTATATTTTTACCAGAATCATTTTTTGAGTGGTGTGTAATCTCTTCGTAAATTTTCAACTTTTGTTTAAATTCATGCAAATCAGAACAATCGTAAAGTATACACTTATTTTGAGGAGAATCAGGAATGCCATTGATTATGTAACGTATAAGTGACTGATCATCAATATTGGCCCGTCCAGCCATTTCTTTCATAATTAAGAAATACTCAAAAAAAGATTCTTTTTGTCTAATATGCCGATGACTAAGCATTTCGTGTATTTCAGCCGAATTAATCTGCGAACCAAATTCGGTAACTAAGGCATGTTTCAATTCAGGAAAAGAACGAATGTTGCTTTCACTCTTAGCGAATAAAGAAGCAATGCCTCCGAGCGCTCTTTGCGCAAAAATGAATTTTTGCATTTCGCCTAAATTAAAAGAGGAAGAAAATGATTCGAATTTTTGTAACCATAAATGAATATTTTCATACTTCTCTCCATTGAATGTAGGTACCAGTGATTCAACATCGCGAAAATTTACTGACGGCATAAACATAGAATCCTGAGCAATGTTTGAAGCATTAATAGCACATTTACTGGTAAATTCAGAAATTTTAATATTTGACTTATCGTTTGGCACTGGCGAATTGTTGAAAATTTCTTCCGATTCGCCATCTGTATCAACATTAGTTTCAATATGTTTTTGGAGGGATTCCAAATTAGTTAAAAATGAAATTCTGCGTTTAGATAACTCAGTTTCTGTGCCATCTATTTCGATGCGTAAAATAGTGGCAATAGTTATAAGTTCAAGTAAAGAAAAATTTTTAGCGGTTTCCTCTACTTTACTCGTAAATTCATCATCGGTTTCACAGAATGGAAATCCCGTAAATGTTCTTATTCGCGATCGATTTAAACGATCGCCTTCAGATGAAAACAAAAGTTTATGGAATAATTTTATTCGATTCGTCTTTTCGTTTTTCAATGCAAAAGCGATGACTGGAATGTCATTTAAAATCATGATGAAAAGAAAAAACAAAAACAGTAAACAGTACTCACCCACTAATTTCTGTCGTTGAAAAAAGATGAATCGATTTCCAGTTTGGAATAATATATTGCTCCAGTTACTTCAAAACAACTAAAGAGTTGGCCAGTTGCCAAGGCTGTAGAAAAAAAAATGTATTCTTCACACACGACATGATCTTTATAAATTTACAGCTCCGGCTTACTTTCTGAAAGATTTTTGGCGTCATTATAAAAATGATACTTGACTTGTCTAGGGTAGAGAATTGAAGAAAAAAAAATAATCCAATCCATCCCGGCTCAAGTCCTCATGTGACGGGGAAAAGGAGACTCATACTCGAATAATAACACTTGCTAACTTTAAGAATTAAATATATTAAATGAACTATTTACACTATATACAATTACAATTAAGTAGAACATTAATGAAATTAAACACTCATTCGTCTTAATGCGTCTACACGTCGTTGAGAGCTCGGTGTTTTGCAACCACTCTTTTACCTTCTTTTCCCGCGTCTGTCCAATGTTCTAAAAGGGTATTCTTCTACGCCGACTCGTGGCGCTGCCGTCATCTCTTACAGACTGTTGCCACAGGTCACATATATATATTAATTCCAGTGATAAAATTTCACATTTGATTTACTACAGTCTATCTCTGAAATTTTAAAGTGATTTTCTACCCCCCCCCCCCCTCCCTAAAAATGAACAGTCTCGAAACATTTAATTTTTTTTAAATAATATTTTCAAAACAAAAGTGTTACAAATATTTACAGCAACCATATTTTAAATATCATTCGTCATAAATCAATTAGTTTACAAAGTTAAATTTCGTACATCGTTGTAGAAAATTTGATGTTTCAAATCATATTTGCTTTAAAAAAGACACTGAATAAAAATATAAACATAAAACATGTTTGTAAAACACATAATTTAAATTATATTGCTGTTGAATATTATCATTAGCATAACAAAAAAAAATATATAAAAAATATAGAATCTTTTCCGCTCGAATGCTTTTGCTAAAAGCACGATTCCGTCGGAGGGGAATAATATATTCCCTGATGACATATTAAACTGCTCATCACTTAAATGCTAAATATCTTCCCACATAACTGAATGTAAGTGTATGTAGCAAGATGTGTGGGCTCTCGTTATCAGTTTCAGAATTTTGCTAAATGCTAATTATCACAAACGTTTTATAATGTATGTTATTTAGATTCATTGCACTTATTTTTTATTTTACACTTAAAAACATGTTTTTGCATCTATAATTTGGAACATATTTCAGCATTTTGTCAGCGGTGATAATTTATAGATACGTAATTGAAATGAGATGTATACACGTGTTTTAAACTACTATTACATTTAATTACATAAACCTATTTAAATGTGACACAATGAAAGATAATTCCTTAAAGAATATATCAAAAATATTTACATACAAGTTACTAGTGGAGTTAATGTGAAAAGCAATACAGACTTACAATAAATAAGCTATCTACATTATTAGGCTATAAGTTATATTCCACTTCTCTAGTTGAGAAGAGATTAAAGCTACAGAATTAAGTCCATAGTTCTGTAGATTGAAATCTATTCGATCATCACGTTCAAATAATGATATAAAACAAAATCTTTCAATTTTTTTTTTACTTCAGTACGTTTTAATTATAACACACCTTTTACTTTTTTAGCAAAGCTACGAGATTAAAGCTACAGAGTTAAGTCCGTAGTTCTGTAGATTGAAATCTATTCTATCATCACGTTCAAATAATGATATAAAACAAAATTTTCAACATTTTTTTCTTTTTTACTTCAGTACGTTTTAATTATAACACACCTTTTACTTTTTTACTTCAGTACGTTTTAATTATAACACACCTTCTGCAGATTAATAAATTACTATGATTGCAAAACAAAATGTCTGATTGCTTTACAAGTATGACCAACAGATGATATAATTACAGCAAGTTATTAAGATCTTTTGGAGCATTTTACTGTGAGGTTCATATGTGCACCAGGAATTTTTATTCCCGTTTTACCCTATTTATTTCATACAAAAATAAAAATATAGTTCTAACATTTCAATTTAATGATGAAAGTTTAATTTTGTCGCATTTGACAATATGTCATTATCAATAAATAACTGTGATGTAGGTTTTTGTTTTAAAAACTAGATGTCCTAAGGTAATAGATAATTGAAATAATCTAACAAGGAGAGGATCAACCTTGTTAATCACAGATTTTGATTATTTTAATATATGTTGTAGGGTAGAGAACCCTTAGTGTCAGGTTCAATGGATTTTATCCAACGCTCACTAGTTCTTGAGAAACCAGGGGGTCTAATAATAATACACAACTTAAATACTTACTTTGCAACTTCAATGATAGGTTGGTCGTACCTCAGTTGGTATGGCGTTTGCCGGCAGATCCGCGGGCCCGGGTTCGATATCTGAATACGCTACATTTGTTTTCTCTCATTTTTTTGTTTTATAAATATACTTGTAAGTATAATTAATGATGTCATTGTCAATTAAAATTTATAAAATTGTATATCAATTATAATTTAAACCTATTTAATTTTTTTACTTTTAACTAAATAGTTGTATAAAACATCATAAAATTGTTAATTTTTAAAAAATCACTTTTAAAATGTATTTCATATGTTCTTTATCGATGCAATAATACTGAGCACTTGCGTCAATTCGTGATTTTAAAGAAACATCAATTACGCATTGCATTAACAAAGGAAGTCAATGATATAATACCATTATTCTGTTTTTAAAGAAACAAGCATAATTATATTAAACATTAGCATCAGAATTAAATTACAACCGATTTTTTGCATATTAAATATTTTTTTAATTTGTAATACGTATGCTTGCGCTTTCAATTATTTTGCTTTCACTTTTATCTTCTTTCTGCTTTTATTTTTATTTTATTTGAATATTCCTTTATTTCATAATAACAAGAAGGCACCACAACAGATTTTGTCACGATTTTGGAATTTTTATCATTCCATAATAGATCCAATTTCTTTTTAAACCTCTTTAAAGGAGGAGAAATAATAGTTTAAAAATAAAAAATAATAATAAAGTTAAGTTTGTTAACATTATAATTAATGTATGATATTAAAATCTGTAATTAAAATTATTAAATTATAATTACAAGTATATTTATAAAACAAAAAATGATAAAAACAAATGCATCGCGTTCGGGTATTGAACCCGGGCCCGCACATCAGTCAACGAACGCCGTATCAACTGAGCTACGACCAACTTATCATTGCGGTTGCAATGTAAGTATTTAAGTTGTGTACTATTATTAGACACACCTCCCCCCCCAGTTTCTCAAGAACTAAGGAGCGTTGGATAAAATCCGTTGAACCTGTCACTAAGGGGTCTCTACCCTACAACATATATTAAAATAATCAAAATCTGTGATTAACAAGCTTGGCCCTCTCCTTGTAAGATAATATTTGTTGCGATTGATTGAAATATTTCATATTGATTATATACCTCGAAGCAAAGCTATGCAATTGGCGCATCTAGCACTCTTTGATTGTCTTTACCTGAAAGGTATTCGGACAAAATTTAGGTAAATTGAGCAAAAATTAAACTGAGCTAGGTTATAAACTTCAAAATTATTTGTAATTGTTTCCTACTTATATTAAATATTTTCTTTTCATGATGAGGTAATGTTTTTATGCTTATTCATTTTTTATTAATTTAAATCCCGTTAATATGAAAATATGCGTGAATAAAACTGCATATAAATAGAATTAGTAAACCAGTAGTAAATGTATAAAATGTAAAATCCTAAATAAAATTTATGAAGTATATTAAATTAACATGAAGTTTATATAAGTGTCTTAAATTAGAAAATCTGAAGATTGCACTGACTTCATAATTTTGTTATCATTTCGAAAAGATACACATAAAAAGCACTTTATCTGTTCAACTTAAAGTTACATATTCATACATGTCTTGTTCTTTTATGACATATTATAAAATTGACCTTTATTATTGTATACCGTTTTCAATATTTCAATAAGAATTTCCGATTTAAAATTTAAGATTCATTTACATTAGTTGAAATAATGTGTATCATTTTCAAGATAGATATCTGAAGAAGAAATGTGTATTAGTAACTTTATGTATTTTGTATTGAGTTCATGCATGATTTCGAATTGCTTTTTTTATGTGGAAATACCGTGATTTTAAAATTTGTTCATCAGTTATCTTTTGTCATATAATTTTTGGTGAGTTTTGATTATATGATGGTGATACATTTTTCCGGTTTAAAAAGATTTGGAACATTTTAATGTTTCAAGAACTACAATGTCAAGGGGAAAAAAAACCTTAAATATATATTAAAATTTTAATTTACGAGGGAATGCTTGTAAAAACATTTAGAAAAAAAAACAATTATATCCTAAAATATATATTTATTTTTATATCTGCATAAAAAACCTTTCTTTGAGAATTTTTTTCCTTTCAGCCTGGCGCTTTCCGAAGCACCACTACTCTTTCTAAATCTTTTACATTCGCGTCTCAATAAAAAGCTTTATGAACTCATAGACATTTTGAAAACTTTATTAATTGAACTATTGACTTCAGGAGACATGTATGTATCTCGTTTTTCCACGTAACATGAAATGAGACATGTAATTATCTAGTTTCTGGTTAACGCTTTAATGCATTTTTTCTTTTCGAAAAATCATTTTTAGTGTTATATTTGTTCATTATCCAGTAGAAAAATATTTAAAAAAATTATTAATGTTCCTGCTGGAAATAACGTAACAATGTCACTCGTGAGTTATATAGCTAAAATTGCTCAAAAAGGATAATTATAAATTATATACTTAACCCATTAAACGCCGCTATATTAACTACGTTAAATAATTAAAGTTTATATATATATATATTAAATACATAAATTTACAGTATTATAAAACAGTTGATTTTTTTTAAATTATTGTAAACGTTTAGAGAGTATAATGTGTTCCCGTAGCGGGAGCTGTGGAGTTTAATGGGGGCTGATCATTTTCCGAATTGGAAAAAAGCGCGCTTTAATTTCTCCGTCATAAATGCTAATTCGGTTTGAAGAACGTAATCAAAAGTTCCTTTTTTGAAATTCTACAAACACATTTATAGAAACATATAAATAATTCCTAAAAATACACATAATAAAAATTTATTATTATTTAATAAACACATTAATTGAAGTTCTAAAATCTGGTACAAGTAAAAGTAATATCGATAGCAACTTATGCACAAATTCAGAGTGATAATCTTTTTTTGTTTTCTAATGTCTCTCAACTCCACGCAGCATCAAAAAACCATAAAATAATTTTTGGTGTGTGACTATGGTAATATTGAGAATTGTACAGGATTATTTGACGTTATAACATAATACTTTTAAGGAGAATGATAAATTATGGCATTAGGAAGTGTTTACAGTATTACTGCTTGGAAAAATAAAATATTTATTATGAAAGAAGTCGGTAAGCTTGGAGATATACATCTTCTGGTAAAGTTACTTTAGATGCCAACTTCTCGCTGTTTTACCTCAAGGAAATTTGCAGTGCATTATATTATTTAATAATAAACTCGACGCAGCAGTGGTCGTTCGGAAGCTTCAGATAAAGGCATTCTTACTTATTTTATTATTCTCCTTCGCATTGTTTATGAAACTACACGGTGCAACTCTGATTTCACATTGTATTGCGTAATATTTATAAGCATAAATACGAAGGTGGTTCGAAAATTAATGTCCCAAGTGTGTATAAAATATTTGTACTGCGATGGTTGATGTGGAATATTGAAGACTAATGTGTTTAATGGATATATGCTCAATTTCAGAACCGTATATACTATATTAACATATATTCTGTTTCGTTTTTAGTGTGAGAGATGGTACCTAGCTTGAAAGGGGTTAGGGGGGGGCTAGGGGGAAAGGCTGGTTTGGAGCTAATGGGGCCAGATCTGAAGCAGTCATGCAATAGATTTGTGACAGTGGATGAGACGTGGCTACATCACTATGATTCCCAGTCCAAACAGCAGTAGCCACGTCTCCTTCACTGTCACTCCCCTAATCCCCTTTCAAGCTAGTTGCCACCTCACACACCAAAAACGATGAAAATATCTTAATACAGCAGCTACAGTTCTGAAATTTAGCATAGAGGCATCTAAATAGACCTTTAATTCCTCATCCGTTGGTCATAGACATATACTTCTAATAACAAAAAATTTTCAAATGAGGTAAACTTTAAATGTTGTGAAATTATTTAAAGTAAAAAATCAATTTTATAAACATCACAAAATCTAACTTTTTATACGGTCCCCCAGGCACTATAGTCATATCTAATAAATGTTTACACATATCATAACAGATATAGCACAAAACGTTTGACATTTGTATTACAACAATTAACACAATAATTAAATTTCAAAGTTTGCGATTTTTTCGCATGATTTTGTCTTTCATTGAGGGATCAGTTAAAAGATGAATTAAAGTAATTCGAGATGAAAATCAGGGTTCAATGTCCTTTTTACGGCAAAACCAGCTTTATCCGGTATCGCCAAATCGGAGAATCACCAAAGAGGGTTAATTCATCTAAAATTTGCGATAACTTTAATGGGTCGAGCAACTTTCAAACTTCATTGTAGGTAGAATCGACAGCCGGAAAATAAAACATATTCACTGAGGAATAGATAAATATCAGCGGAATGCAAACGACCAGCCGAGCTATAACAAGCAGGAAAATTGCATTATATAAATTTCAGTAGTACCGCAGCGCCACACGTTCGGGATAAAACACGAGCCATTTATCAGTGGACGTGCTGGTCAGCGCTGAGATCGTGATGGCAAGCTACGCATACATGCAATATACCGAAATGATACTTATTTATGGTGAATGTGCCAGAGAGGCTGCGAGTGTTTATTCAGAACATTTCTATAAAGATCTACATCCAACGCATGAATAACTGATGCATTGCACTGTCTTAGAGAGACCGGCAATGTTCACCACGACCCAGAACATGTAGATGGGCAAGGTGTGATGTTCTAGTGACATCGGAAAAGGTGGCGGCGTACGCTCTTTTAATCATTGTTGCTGGGTGATCACACACGACGATTTGACTATTGTAATTTCATGCTCAACAGCTTAGAGGAAAATCCGTCGTTCCTTTATGACAATCTGTGGACAGATGAGTCAATGTGTACATGGGGCATTGTGAACGTGTGCGATGTACATTACTGCTCTCTGTAAAACCTCCACATCGCCCGCACAGTATGACGGTGGTGCGGTATATGGTGAAACCAGATTGTTCGACCGATCTTCTACGATGGGACATTAACGGGCGATCGTTACTTAAATCTATTAAAAAACACGCACGTGACTTGGATGATGAGCTGTCTCTCTGACATGCATACCGGGTGTGGTTTCAACATGATGGGGACCTCTCCGCATAAAACATCAAACGTCCGGGAGTATCTGACCACCGAATTCGGTCAACAGTCATCTAAAGGCAATTTTATGAAATAATAGATTTCTACAGACAATTTTTCTGAAGTTATCTCACAAGATTGTTGAGGAATCGTAAGATTTTTTAAAAGTGTTATATATGTTTTTAATATAGCATTCTTTTTTGGCGCCATATAGTGAGTTTTTGAAAAGGAAAGGTATTAATATGGATTTTTTCTGAATTATTTCAGCATTTTAAATATGTTTTAAAGGATTTTTTGATTTTCAAATTTGACTTATTTTCTATTTAGACCTCCGCTAAAGTTTGAAATTGATGAACTTAAAAATTTCCTGTTTTTTTAATTTTATTAAAAGAATTTTACTTGAATATTTTTAATTTGAATAAAATGATTTTTTTTATTTATTTTAAAGCAAATGTAATGGGGCTGCCATTTAAGTAAGAATTTAACAATTATAAACCAAACATTTTTCTTTATTAATTTAAAGATAAACCCGTAAGGCATGGTGACGTCACAGCGACGTCGTTGTGAAGTCACACTGTGATTTTGTGACCGTCGATGTGACGTCATAGTGACTAGAATGCGAGGTCGTTATGGCCGTTTTAGAGGCCGTTTGTGACGTCATATTGTGACCACTCTGTGAAGTCACTGTGTGAGAAAATTTGTGAAAAGTGTGTCATTTGTGACTATTTTGGCATTAACTTTGTGACGAACTTGTGACGAAAGTGACAATGCTTTGAAGTCCCATTGTGACCAATTTGTGAAATATGTGTCATTTGTGACGAATTTGTCATAAACACTGGGATGATTTCAAATGAAAATCAAATTTCAAATTAATTGCTTAAAAGGCGTAAAGGCGAACATAATGAAAAAGATTCCATGCTGGCACTCGAACCCGGCCATCAGTATAGCGCACTGACATTCTACCGACTAAACCACATGGAACGATACTCGGCCTGGAAAATTTCTCACTATTACATGTTGACAAGGCTACAAACGCAGCACAAGATGTAATATTTATCGTGAGCCACCGACATGGAGCAAACATGAAACTTAATTAAATCGAGCATCGATTGAAACTATATTAATACTTGGAAATTTTTCCAGAGTGAACCATTTGCCTTGCAAACAATATTTCAAATGAAAATCAAATTTCAAACTAATTGCTTAAAAGGCAATTTTAATTTGAAATTTGATTTTAATTTGAAATACAGTAGGTAAGGCGAATGGTTCTCTCTGGAAAAATTTCCAAGTATTAATATAGTTTCAATCGATGCTGGATTTAATTAAGTTTCGTGTTTGCCCGACGACGGTGGCTCACGATAAATATCCCATCTTGTGCTGCGTTTGTAGCCTTGACAACATGTAATAGGGAGAAATTTTCCAGGCTGGGTATCGTTCCATGTGGTTTAGTCAGTAGAATGTCAGTGCGCTATACTGATGACCCGGGATCGAGTCCCGGCGTGGAATATTTTTCACTATGTTGACCTTTGCGCCTTTTAAGCAGTTAAATTGAAATTCGATTTTCATTTGAAATATTGTATGCAAGGCGAATGTTTGTCTCTGGAAACTTTTCCAAGTATTAGTATTGTGATGATTCTTGTCATAAACACTATGATAATTTTAAAGTAAAGTTTTGTTTGAAATATAAAATCTTATATTTTTACCGTACTTTTTAGCAAGATATCCCTATTTTGGAGTCCTATTCTTCTAAAATATTTTTAATTTTCCGTTTAAAAAACAATGCTTATCAACTGACATCTTTTTTTATTAAGTTCTAAGCTTGATCTTGAATTCAAGCTTAATATTAAGAATGTGTAAGCTTTTTAATTTTTTGTGATTTGTCATTGCTTTACTAAATACGAACATGGAGTCTAACGGACATTAATACAACTGTTATTTATAGAACGACATGATAAGCCCTATTTATTTAAATTTTTTATTCCCGTATATATTGTGTTTTGTGAATATGAGTTAATTAGATTTGGTATGTTTTATAGAAAAAGACTGATCTGGGAAATAGAAACAACAAGTAAGATATATCATGCGTTAAACATAAATTATAAAACACTTTCCAACTCTTTCTGAATGTTTTAACAAGACATCGGGGGAAATAACGTAAACAAAATAACTAACTAACCATGAAAACGCATAAAACATTTGAAAAACTTATTTCAGCAGTTACCATCCATAGCCAAATATGTTTTCCAATTCTTTTAAACAGTCCTGTATTTGATCTGTAGATTGATATATATACTATATAATGGAAAAATTTAGTTTATCAAGGAAACGCATAACAGGTTGAAATTCTCTTTCAGCAATTTATACTAATATATGGAAACTACTTAAGTAATTTTGTACAACCCTGTAGTTTACCTAGAACCTTTATTACACGCCACTATTTAGTTAAAATTTAATTCAAACTAAAACATTCTTAAAACTGCTGAAATCACATTTCCAGAAATTATAATTTATAGACGGCAACGTATCCAATTCTTTGCGTGACCCTGTATATCATTTTATCTATATTCTTCAAACATTTCTTAGTAAATTAAATACAGTACAGCGTAAAAATGCATAACTTATTTAAAAACCACCTTTAAGCGATACCCAGTAGCCCTTACGAATACTTTTGTATAGTCCTGTATATGAATTATAGCATATATATATATACCATATACTATGCATAAATGTAGTAGATCATAAAAGCGCATATCATAATTAAAAATACATTTCCAGTAATCATCGCTAATGAACAGTACTTCGGATACAATGTAGTATCTGAAATATTTTGTGTGTCCCTGTAAATGCTATATACACTTCGTATTATACATGAAATAATTCATAGTATGTAAACCTCAACGACGTATATCAATTTCATTACATATCAAATAGATTAACATAAATATAGTACGCCGCAAACAATTCCCTCCACCCCTATATCATTATGTATTGGAATTCCTTTTTTAGCCCTGTAAATAAACAATAACTATTCTCTGCATTGCATATTTTACGAAATGCACATTTTAGTGCGCTTCATAAATGCATATCAATTTTATTCTGTTTGAAAGCGTGTAAAATCATTAAAAATCATTTGAAACGATTTTTTCCCCACAGGCTGTAATGTAATGGAATACTTTTGACTGTCCCTGTAAATGAACTAAACATGCTACAAACTTGATTACAAATAGGGACCTTGCTATGGTAAACGTCAATAACATCCAAAAATTTCAGGTCAATCCGAGAATATTTACGTGAGTTAGAGCGCGGACAGACGGCCAGACAAACCGAAGTCATAAACACTTTTCAACTTTATCGGGCCTGAAAAACACTTTATTTCATGCTTAAATATTATTTTTATTTTTTAATGCCAATAAAATAAATGTATCGAAAACGTAGAAAATGAGTTTACAATCAAAGAAAATTTAATAACTGATTCTGAATGTCTACAATTAAATGTTTGATTAAAATCACAAACAGCAAAAAAAAAGCTTAAATACAATTTAAAAAATAAATATATCAATTTGAAAAACACTAAATAATTAGTGTTTATAATTGTACTATTAAACAACAACAAACTACAATACATGAATTAAATGCATTTGACAATTTCTCAAAAATCTTTCCATATGTTATAAGGAATTTCTATTATTTTATAATTTTGGCAAATGTTAAATCTGAAAACATTGGTATGAAGATTTAAGATTTTAAATACTAATTTAAAATATTATTAGCAATGAAAAAAAATTCTTTCAAAAGTAGAAAGACTTTTTCCCAGTATAATGTTAATTTCAAAATTGAAACAGTTTCCTAATATCATTATAATCGAATATCATATTTAACTCCAAAATATTAATGACGATAAATACTGTGTTAGAATCAGCCTCTGCATCAGCTTTTTGTTCTTCTAGCGATGGCAGATTAAGATATTTTAAAGCATCGAATCGGAAAAGAATTCCAGATCAGTCTCATTGCATATAACATACTACAACTATTTAACTCATGATAATAATCTATCAAACGAAAAAAAAAATTAAATTAAATAAGACATACCTTTTAAGTTCCATAAATAGTTTAATAATATCCGTGTTTTATCCTAAATTGACAGACATACTTCCCGCGTCAAAAGTTCTGATCCTTATTTTATTCTGCGGTTTAATCGAGCGCAGACGATATTGGCAAACAGGTGCTTATACTGTATTATTATATTTTTTTTTGTAGACAGCAGATTTTTAGGATTTAAATGCGCAATCATTTTATCTTTATGTGAGTGTAATGAAAATTTTCTATTTGAATGAAACACCTGCCTTTTATCTTTCTTTTCTTTTTTTTTAAGTAAAGTTTGTTTTACACGTAATAAATAAAAATTAGGCATCTTCTTAATAAATGAAAAGAGAGTATACAACATAAAAAAATTTTCTTTGTCAATCTGTCATTTGTTTATATTCATTTTCTGTAGAATAAAACAATTTGTAAAAAGCTTTTTTTTAAAGTCGTATCTCTGAAATACGAATTTAAAATACGAATCATTATATCATGGGTTTTGTATAAAATTTGTATAAATATTTTTTCGTAAAATGCTAATTTTATTTAAAAAGTCTGACAGAAGTAGAATAAAAAAAAAAAAATAGTTATTTAAAATAGTTAAATACTAACAGGAGAAAATATGACTTGAATGCAAATTCTAAAGCAAGAAATGCATATATGACTAAACTCTGAATACTCTTTCTACGTGCTCATTAAAAGCTACAGACTTAACTGTAATAGAAAATTTTAGTTTGAAACCACAGAAGTGTTTTGAATACCACTAATCGACAAAAACACTTCTTCCCTGCAAACTAAATATGTAAAGTGTACAGATTTAATATTCCTAATTCTGAATATGTTATCCAAATTGCGCCAGTACGTACCATTTTTTAGAGAAACACTTTTATAATAATAACAATCAGTGAAGGATTAAATTGCAATGGTAGATAAATTTGAAATCATAAAAAAAGTATACTTTCACTGTCTTAGATAACAAATTGATAAAATATAGCATGAAAATCTAGTTTGTTGATACTTGTACCGTGCATTTTCCTTTTTATGCCCCCCCCCCACCTCTTTTTGTGTCAGAATTTACTATTTCCTATCCACTGATATGTTTTCAATAATTATGTTGCTGTAACTTGGGCATGTTTAAAATATTTCTGTTCATTTTCAAAGATTTTTTATGTTCATATTTTTGTCACACTGTGATTTACAATATGGTTGGGGTTTTTTTTCGTAACATATGTGACGTGACGTACGTTACATGCAGTGACATAACAGTGACGTCACATTTTTTTTTTAATTGCTAGAAAATATAATTTTACATAAATAAGATGTTTTGAATATTTTTTGTAATTTTTTAAAGTTTTCTAAGAAGTTCACATCTCAGTCACAATGTGACATCACTGAGTGGTGGCGTTTTGGTCACAGATGTGACGTGACCACAGTGACTCACAGTGACGTCACAACGACGTCACCGTGACCATGCATGCTATGAGGGAAGTGTTTTTTAAGACACACTAAACCCTCTGTGCGATCTGCGATCACATTTACCCACTTATTTTACGATGCCCCTTTTACATTTGAACTTTAATTACAAAAAATTTAATCTCAGAATTACTCATAATTAAAATTAAGATAAAGAAATTATAAAGTAACATATAATTATTTTGGCGGGAAAAGGTAAATCAAAAGTACCTGAAAAAGGAACTAAATTTAATCTGAAAAATGATTACACACCCCCCTTTTAGTTACAATAATTACGAAGGAAATTAATTAAACAAAATTATTCATTTACAAAATTACACATTATATATTTACAGAAAAGAAAATAACAAAAGAAAAAGGTGATGGAGTACACACTTTCGTGACAGTAAATTCAGCATTTCTTTGCTGATTCTTCAATTTTCTTTTTAAAATGTTTAATTTAGTTTTTCTATATGACATGTTGTCATTAAAACTTCGATTTTATAATTTCTTAAAAGTTGAGTTAATTAATTCATTATATTGGTTACATTGATAACAGGGATAATGGTTGCCCAAACCTAATATTATTATCATTAAGCATTGTATAAGTCAAAAATTATGTAAATCATTATGCATGACAAAAATATGTATGTATGTAAGTTATGTAAAAATTATATAAAAAACCTTTGATAGTCCATCACATCATGAGTACAAGAGTTTGGCTGTAGATGGATCTTACAACACCATACGAATATAAATATTGGAGTGGAGTATCTCGCTATTCTGACAGCCATCGTACATAATGAGTAATCATGAAAAAGTATCTGTAAGAGATTTACTGAATGGAAACATACTTCACATACTGAGTTATAAAAAAGACTCCTGATGCTGAGATATAAAGTCAGATTTACACTGCTAAGAGTTACTAAACAAATCTTCTCATACTGAAAATTAAAAACTTACGTCTCGAAACTAAGAGTTGAAAATCAGACTGAATATATATTTTTTATTATCAGAAGCCCCACTGATTTCAATGGCCAGGGTTTAAAACTGCAATCCCATCCATTAGCTTTCCAGTCTTCCAATCATAGAAATCATGCTAGATGCTCTAACATTTGTTGGCATAAATCATCAGTCCCCTGCACCTCTTCAAAAATAGTTATATTTTCCTGGGGTCAGAGGTTAGATCCCACAAATTTATTGATCTAAAGTGGATAATGTTTATTGCCTCAAATAATTTTTCCAGACTTGCTTTCTTCTATAATGTTCACTTGACGACAGTGTGACTGAATATTTCTCTCAGAGGGGTTCTCCGAGGTTGCTTCTCAGAAATTATGCTTAAAACGAAAGTAAATAATACATATAACAATTATTTTTTACGTCCATTTAATGAAAGCTGAATCAAAAGGACTTTTTATCAATGACCTGATCTTTTTAGATTCCAAAAATATAATTTTCATATTTATATAATATCTAATATATTTTACATAAAAATATATATAAAGAGAAAATACTAAATTACGCAAATTATAACAGTTCGTGAACAGATGTTGGAGAGCCTATGTCTTCCATCATCTATATTTTTTGTAACAATTTGAATAAATCAATGAAGATAAAGGAGAAATGGACCTTTAATGAGATTTAACAATAAAATGTTGAAATATATAGCTTTTTTGTCATAAAAATATTGCCTTTTTGGCTTATAAATAAGAATTTAAATTTCCCAAAGAATTTGTTGAAATTCATTCAAAACTGTTTAAAATCTTGTTAGAAAAGCATGGAAAAAATTCTACTGGAAAAACGAAATTGTCCTGTGTCAGTCTAGTGTCCCAGGACTAAGTGTAGTGGCTTCATATATGGAAAAGGCCGTCATATATCGAGAACCCTCAATAAAAAAAATGTGCATATCTTCATTAACTTCTTGAAAAAGAATTGCTTTCCGAAAAGATCCAAAAGAGATTTTTGTCCTTTCATTAAGTGAGAATGCTATTTTGATTTTTCGTAACTATTGGAATGAAGAATTGATATATTCAATGTTATTTAATAATAAGAAGCTAAAAATATACAACTTTTTCTTTTTCCGTCATAAAAAAATATATGCCTTCGTTTATGGGTTTATGAATGGCAATTTAAATTCCCCAAAACTGTCTAAAATCTTGATGGAAAACCAATTGTTTCTGTTTTTTTTTTTTTTTTTTTTCGATAAAATATATGTTGTTATTGACTTTTAATATTTTACTCACTAAAAGTTGATAAAAATTTCTGTCATACTTTATTTACAGTGAGATGCGTTAAAAAAAAAAAAAAAAAAAAAAAAAAAAAAAAAAAAAAAAAAAAGGCTGCATAAAATTGAAGCAAGAAAAATGTAATTTTTTTCATCTTTAAATTGCTGAATTAATACCATAAATTAACAAAGATTTAATGTATTATTTACGACGTACGTCCGGTGAAGTCTTATTTTTCACTTTTTAAGTGCAATTAACGAGTTATATTTATTAGTAATTACACTTAAATTTTGCTTTAGCAATCGTTAAATCCATTTATTTAAATGCTTAATTGTTATTGAAATAAACTTTTAATGTTTTTTAAGAAGCATTACTGCACAATTTTAAAGAACATCATATTTCATATTAACCTTATGCTTTGGTTAATATTACATGTTTTTTGCATTTTAATTTCAAAATTAATTTCCTTGTAATAAGCTTTTACTGAGATTTTCGTTCATGCCAATTGTGTTACTGTAGATGTGTTTTTTTAAACAGTGATTTAAAATAATACCTCAAATTAAATATGTGCCTGGTGCTTAGTATTGAAATATATTTTACAGTGTGTAGGTATGTAAGTTAAGAAAATATATAGACTTATATGTGACAGAGATATATAATCCCAGTTAAAAAAAAAAATCACCTATCTTTAGAATATATTTGTATTAATTAAGAAACAAGGGATGTAAATATTCTAAATTTATTACATCTGTAACATAACTAATAACGCTTTAAAAATCGATTTAGATAATTTTAAAGGACATCTATTGTATTTTAAAGATATTTCAATCCAAAATTCAGAAAAATAAAGACATTTTACTAGATGTTAAGAATATATTTGAATTGCAATTATACTTGAATAATTTAGAAGCGTATGAAGAATCATGCGTTTTGCTTAATAACTTGTGAAAATATGAAAATTTTATTATTTCACAAGTCATTGAACTTTCCAAGTGTCATGTAATTGTAATTTTACTATGCACTTTTATCAGATTGAACTTTCCAAAAACGTGGATCATTTTATTAAACATATTAATTATATTATATTTTATTTTATTGATATTTTTATTGTATTATTTATTATTTAGTTTATCGACATAATTAGTTTATTAGCCTAGTTTTAATATAAATAATAATTGTTTCAAACATCCTCATCAGAATATTTAGAAATCATTAGAACACAATGCGGTAGATAATAAGTAAAAAGAATGGAAGAAAAAAATCCTTAAAAATATTCTCTATAACTATTATATTAGCAATTGGCATTAACACTAACTTGAAATTGAAATTGAAATAGTGCTAATAAATACTTAATTTGCAGAAATTTCTGAAATGTTGTTACGTAGGAAAAATAAGGCAGGAATGGGAATTATTTTTATAAAAACGTTTTTTACTTTAGAAAATCCTCACATTCGGATACAATTATGCTAGAAACTATTTATCATTATCGAAATCTAAATCTAAAAGTATAAGATAAATATATTTTCAATTTTCTATTAAAACAAAATTCTAGAATTGTCAAAACTATATCCGTGTTATTTCTTAACTGTATTAGCATCAATAGAAGGAAAGTATGACGAGTTTAAGGCGACCGTGGACGTTCAAAATCGCAAAAAACATTAAAAAAATCAATTTTTTGTTTTTTGGAAAAAAATGTTCTGGCAATCTTCTACTTTCAAATATTATAAAAATTATTCAAATCCGATAATTTTTTGCAGAGATACAGCTGTTTTTCTAACATAAACAATCGTTAATCTACCCTTAAAATAAAACTTTAAATCCAGTTTTCTCAAAATGAGAATTTTCGCCGACTGAGTAAGTTCAAAATGCTCCATGCGTCTTAATTTTATACCAATTTTCATAATACTTGGTAATATTGTTGTTGATATACTTTATTACAAAACTTGCTATTAAAATGTGTACATTATTTCATATAAAGATCAAAAAGTAATATTTTATTATTGAATTTTATCCAAAATGATCCATATTACAGATTTTTAATTTTTTTCTGCCAAGGAATTTAGTATAATTTTAAAATGTATAGCAACTTTTGATATAATATCATAAAGCTATACTAAAAAAAAATACAAGTTTCTGAAACAAAATTTAATGCGCATGGAGCATTTTTAATTTGTATCACTAATTACCATATTATTAATTAATTACTCATTTGCATATTAATTTTTTTTAATGAAATTAAGAAATTTTCTTAATTATTGCACAAATTATACGTGTATTAAATTTCAAAACAATTGAGCAAAAATTGTAGAAAATGTTTTTGAACGTCCACTGTCGCCTTAAGCTTTAAAACATATTGCAGATCTAAGCTACATGAAGATAATGATTTTAATTTATTTAGTGTTGTCCGTTCTAGAAAATTGGTAGCTGAGCGGTGGAAAAAAGTTTTGTTGAAAACCTGTTTCTTACAAAAGTTAATTGTTAATATCTTTAAAATTTATTTTGATACTTTTTACAAAATTAATATTGCAAAAATGTTTTCGAAATATGAAATCAAATATATGTTTTTGGAACACATAAGAATGTAGCGGGACTGATCACATACGTTCTGCTACACAGTATATTTGCTATATGTTTTTCATGTTAACTGTATTTTCACTTCAACTGTTTTTCAGCTTACTTTAGAAAATGTTAACTAAACCTATATCTTTAGTACCATCTTAAGAGTTAAGTCGTGGAGAAAAATAAAGTAAACACCCCCTACTAACTCTTCTACAAATTATCGTAGACAATATTTACTGGTACCGAACGTTTGGAAATAATGTCTATTTTTAAATGACGTATATAAATTTGCTTAAGGGGCCATCTACATATTAAAACGAATCCAAACTTTACTTTTATCAATGGCAATAGCCAATTTTAACGAGATATTTCAAATCTTTGGTTCAAACTATGCCTAGACACCAAATTTTAAGTCATTTGAATGATAAGTTTTTGAATTATAAACTTTCAAAATTTAGTGCTTCTAATGTTAAATTACATTTTCATATTTTTATTTATAACTTCTGAAATTATGATCCTAATGTTCTATTTTTTGCGTCGCAATAATACTAATCTACCCAAACATAAATATGTCGAATTTACAATTTTTATAATTTTATGATATGAATTATGAATTATGAAAGTAATATTAAAAAAAATTATGAATTGCAACCTACAATTTTTTTGATGAATTCAGATTTATTAAGTCCTGCTGTATGGAAATCCAAAATTTCATATTTTTCTTCCAAGTAGTTTTCAAATTATGCTTAAAAAACGGCAGATTGATGGTTTAAGGGGCCGTATATGATAGAAGTGACAAAATATTTTGAAATTTCTTATGCTACCCTGTAATCTAACAGGCTTAATTGACTGCTTAAGTTGCCTTGATCAAAAAGGGAGCTCTCTTGGTTAAAAATCGAGTACCGAACTTCGGATACAGGCTTTAAAATACGCTCGTTTTAAAATAATTAATTTCTCGGAAACTTATGGTACGAACTACATAAAAATTTGTTTTTACACTAATTCAATGGTGTAGAGTTCATTAATGCTATCAGAATTGTGTACTGCTATTGAAACAAAGTTATGGTTTGTTTTAATATGTAGATGCTCCCCTAAGCAAATTTTATATACATCATTTAAAAGGAGACTTTATTTCCAATCGTTCTGTACCAGTAACTTTCTTCTACGATAATTTGTTGAGGAGTTAGTAGGGGGTGTTTACTTTTTTTTCCACGACTGTACATTATCTTTGTTTTAGAAATCTAGTAAATGTCAAAATCAATTTCACATTATAATTAAATATTCTCATTTGATCTGCAAAAGTAAAACATTTCCACTGCATTTGTTTGAAAACATGCAACTGTCAAGTTTATTGCATATGTAAATGCCGTTAAATAAAAGTGCTTAGTTTACGAACAATGACTATTGTCTTTCTCCTGCTGCCGTTCCGTATTATATTTTTACATTATATTTCTGGTTTCATCCTCCTAAACATTTTATTAATTTTTTTTTCAGTTTAGGAATTTCAGATATATATAAATGTATACTTACAATCATCTGGCACTTCTAAAATCTGTTTCAATTTAAGATATTGGATTGAGGCTTTAGGGGATGAAAAAATTGCTCGAAATGTGTATAGTTACTTGGATATATATGGCTTTACGAAGCTATAAATTAGAATAATTTCTATATTCTAATTTGCGAATACATAATTAAAATAAAGGCATAATTTCTTAGTTAATTATTGTAACAAAAGCAATTTTTACCTGTTAGATAACAACAGAAAAATATTTTTTTTTTTTTTTTAATGGTTAAACGCTGCAATATATTAAATAAATATAAAAACATTTCTGTTTTACAAATATTAATCGAAGTACTATATTGCTTAAAATGTCCAATAAAAGGTAATAAAGTATAATATATAATAAATAATGTATTCTAATATCACAAAATAACTGATGTGTGTGTTAGATAGATACTTTACTAAAACGAAATTATATAAAAGAATATAATGTAATAGATTCAATGAGCTATAGCAATAATAATTATAAAACGTAATCGTGTAAAATATTTAATGTAATAAATTATTCCGTAACCCCATTTTCATTTAACTAGATAATTTTATTTAATATGTTATAACATGTAAAAAGGGTTTTTTTTATCATAAAAGAGTTCATTAAACGAATTTCCGTAGCAGTTGTCTCATTTACTTCGTCTTACTTTACGATACTATATTTGAGAATATATTTAGCAGAATATTCTGATAAATGAAAGCGTTAATTTTTAAATATCAATTGTCTCTTAATCTCTTCTTTATTAAACAAACAAAAGTTTTTCATTTATCAATTTTTTTGTACTGTGCAATATATAAAATATAGCCATAACTTTGAGAGAATCATAAAAATATAGCTACAAGCATAGGAAATAAATTAATATTATTAGTTGAATTACGATAGCACTTTTATATATTTACATAAAATGATAAATATATTTTGTTTGTAATTACTTTTTTTTCCCTGCACATTTATTTCTAATTTTTTTAGACTTATGTAATTCAAGTTACAAAAATAATTTACAGAAAATACAGAAATATTAAAACAATTAATATAAATTATATCTTCCCATAAATCAAAACAATAATATTTTCTTGTGTAATCGGCTATTAAAGTGCCAAAATAATAGTAATTTTACACTTACTTTTATTGTACAGGATATTAACATTATAATATTATATATCTAATAACTTTCAAATTAAGCTTTTAAAATTTTCTCAAACGTATCTCCCTATCGTTCTCTCTTTCACACATACTTACACATGCACATACGTATACTTATAATTTAAATCCGTGCATTTTGGATCTAAAGTAAATATCATTTTCATCTTGCATATAATGGTAAAGAATTAAAATATAATTTTTTTAGAGTTTATGTATATGGGTATATTTTAAATACATATGTTATGCACACTGTATGAAGTGTTAAAATAAAATACATTATTATTACTTTTAAGGAACATAAAAATCAAACGTATGTATGTGAAATTTTAAAAATAATACTGGTATTCCTTTAACATTGCGTAATTTTAGATATTTTTTTCTTTATATTTAGCTCGTTAGACGCTGCAGGCTGAATGTTCTTAAAGACCCTTCTTTATATAATATTGAAGTGCCTTAAATTTCTATTAAAACTATTTTTATTGTACAAAAATAGCGACATATACTGTACATTGACTGATTTAAAAAATCGATATCGATCTATCGGAACAACCAGCAATATATGTTTCACACATAGCCCCTTGCACAACAACAGTTTAGATATAACAGATTGAAAAGATAATCAACGAAATGTAATACATTTTATTCAAAATAAATTATGCCAAGTTTGTAAAAGTCTAATAATTCAATCTCTAATTTAAACTTGGCATGAAATAATATTTTATTTTAATGTTATATGTAATGTTGTTAATGTTATTTTAATGTATGTTGTCCATAAATATTATATATGGAAACACTGTTAATAAATACAACGTACCAGGAAATTTTATTATATCAAAAATAACAAAAATTTTAAAGAAGGACCATGGCGAATAAAAATTGAAATAAAAATTATCAAATAATATACCGAAAGTATATGGAATAAAGTAATATGATGAAATAAAATCAAAATAGAATTCAAAGCAACACGTGAGTGCTTATTCATCAGTTGACAGTATGACTGAAATATCATTCTTTCAGACTACCATTTTTAACGAAATAGCAAAAGATAGAAAAACGCCTGTTACTTCTCATAAAAATGCATTCTATAAAATAAATATATGAACATAAATTTTAAAAATTATAAATAAATTAAATTAATAAAAAAAAAACGGATTGTACTCACATACTTCAAAACATATTCCGATATGAATTCAACCATTTACTGAGAAGAGATTTATCGAATATTCAATTATTAGATATTCGATTATTATAGTTACAGTATTATTTTATAAAAAAAGCATCAACTTGCTTTGATATATTATAGTACTGGTTGGTAATAGTAAATTAAAATTACTCCCTTGTTAAAACAATCCATTATAATAACAAAAAAAGATGCCTAATATTTAAACACTATTATTTTAATATTTCTTGACTATGACTTTTGTTGACATATTTAAATATATATATATATATATATATACACGTTTGTATTACACTTTCAAAAAAAAAGAAATCCAATATTTAAATATATATCTCTTTTCATTCAATAAAAATCATTTAACGTCAATAGTAATTTCGATAAACCAAACAAATAAGTGAGAATATTAGAAAAAAAAAACATTTCAACTAAGCCTAAAAATCAATATTTGTTTTTAAATCTTAATCGTCATATTCATTGTTTTACTATCGTTATTTAAAAAACTAATGAAGTGTATAAAAAAGCGTAAAACAAATATGTTAGCGATAATTTTATATTCTTTAAGTAAATTTTGAAAATGAATTATCGGTTTTGTTATGCAATGTAGATAATTAAATTTATATGTTATTTTCACAAACAAATAATGTTTTATTTATACTCACTTATAAGTAAATTTATATTTGCTACTAGCACAAATTTAAACTGAAGAGGATTTTTCTTATATAAATAATTGCATATTTATATACAGCTCGCTCCACATATTTTATATTGTGATAAATTTTATTCATATAAATTGTTAAGAAGAATGTACTGACACAAATGTTTGCATTTAATGATGATTAGCATTTGTTTTTATCATTAAACGATGCTTGATATGTTGTCATTTATAAATTTATATTTTTGAACTATTACCTGAAATGTCTTACTAGTTTATATATGTCAGTCTATTTATAATTTACCGCATTAATGAGTAAGAAACGTTTGTAAGTTGAAACAAAACTGCATGTAATATGTACCGATATCCCTTTTGGGGATATAATTCGGTGTTTACTTTATTGATAAATTATATTAAACCACTGTAAAAGGAACCCTTTTCGTCATTAATTAGACGAAATACAACAATATCTTTTCCAATGCTGAATGAAATCGGTTATGAGATTTGGGATTTCATTTTTTTTTTTAATTCAGAAAGTGCGATTCTTAAATACATTGTACGCTACATAAAGTAAGTTAAGGTTTAAAATGAATTAAAACAACATATTAAATATTAAATCCTTAAACATGTATATAATCCTGAAAATAAAAATTACACTTTTGAGTGTCGCACGTTTAGTAATAAAGATTACACTGCTTACGGTGAAAAATGTCTTTAAATATTAAATATTAATATCCGTAGTTATTCGAACTTAATTAAACGATAGATACGAAGATAACTTTTTAACTCAATTATACTGATATCAAACTATATTATATTATTTCAACCGAGTGAAATAGATCCATGCCGGGAGTTAAATCAAAAACATTTGGTTTTAACTACCAAAGCTATATCTATTGAGATATCTAAAGATAAGCTATATCTATTGGACCGACAACGGACGACACTGTTTCCGGCGGTTGTCGGTACAATTATCTTAATAAGCCCCGAGCTCCAGGCTTCATGTTCTGTTGTGCTCTGTGCAGGACAGAACAGATGATAGTGGACACGACAGTTTGCCCCCCTTTGTTAATAAAATAGGGAAACGAGACTCTCCATCCTGGCCATGTGGCAAGGGGATAGGAGACCCGATCCATTACCTTTTCTCAAAATGTTTATTAATGACACATACCTTTGACTTTAAAAGAAACAAAACTGTACGTTTCAACCTTAAAAGGACCCTATTTGATCCAACAAATAATGCCAAGTTAAGAGCCAACGATAATATTTTAAACAAACATTTTTCATTTATAAAAAAAGACTTTTAACGCTCATCTGTACAATGAACTTTTTACGTCAAGTCACTTAGTTTAAATATTTTACTTTGTTTCATTACATTTTGTCATATTGTTTAATAGTCATTTTGATTGTTTTGTCGTTTTAATCAAGCTGTGTCATATTATCCTACTATTTATTATTTACCTTAAATAATTCTCCTATCTTAAATTATAAGTGTAAGCACTCGCATTTTAAATGTTAAATTACTAAATAATGAGATGTAATTAAGCACCTATATTAACTTTATTTTATAACATAATTTTAACTATTCACAATCAACTACAACTGTAGAACTTCTAGGGTCTGCTCAATAGTGCAACCCATTGTGAATTACCTGTAATAATCATGCAATTTTCATTAAGCAGGGTCTTCCAGCCTGCTGGAGCTTCCGGGCTCGACGCGAGTACTGGAGTCTCCGCGGGGTAATAGATATGTGTTTTTCCCTCGTGCACTAATAAGCTCCGATACCGAAAGGTTGGCTATCCTCGAGTGGGTGATTAGCGATTAGTGATTAGCAGTGGCCTCACTAAGGGGGAGACGTGGGGGGAGCCTCACCCCAAACATTTATTACACTTGGCAAGTGTACAAACTTATTTGGGAAATTTGTTTAAAACTTTAATAAAACTATAATATATTTTCTATAATGAAGGGAAAGAATATTTTTTCCAACTGGATTATATCATATTCAAAGCTGGAGTAGCACAGTTGAAGTTTATTCCAACAGAGCGAAAATGTCCAGACCAGGGATCGAATCTTTGCTTGAATCCAGCTTTGAATATGATATAATCCAGTTGGAAAAAATATTCTTTCCCTTCATTATGACCTAATTACATGGTATACAGGAGTTTCCGTGTTAAAGTAGTTTCATCATGTAAATGCTACAGTTATAGCTCGGATGAATGAAATAGCGCTGCAGTTCGCAGCCAAGTCCAACTAATAAGAGTGAATTATGCCAGCCAGGTATCGGTCCGGATAGCCTAACAGGTAAGGCATTGGCACGACGCGCCAAGTATCCAGGTTCGATCCCTGGCCTGGACATTTTTCGCTCTGTTGGAATAAACTTCAACTGTGCTACTCCAGCTTTGAATATGATATATTTTCTATTTCTGATAGACTTGGCAAAAATTATAAAACTAATTGGGAATATTATTAAACTTTTATCAAATAAGAACTATATTTCATTTTCTAACTATTGTAAGTTGGCAAAATTATAAAATGAGTTGGCAAATGCTGAAACTTGATTTGGAAATTTAAGGTTATCTCCCCCACCAATAAAAAGTCTTAGCTATGGCGTTGGTGATTAGTGCCAAAAAGGGTGAGTGAAGGGTGCCGGCTAGTTTCTGATCTATGTAGACAGCCAATTGGCAAAATTTAACTGAACTAACTTCACAACTAACTAACTTGGGTTAAATTTTCTGAAAGATAAATATTTTAATTGGTTTTAGAAATGCAAAACTGTATCATAGTGTACTAAATTTGATATTGAGAGAATTATAAATTACGCAGCAAATTGTGTAACATTTTAAAAGAAAGCTAATGGAAAATAGATTGCTCAATAAAATTGTTGTCGCGTTTCTTTTTAGGATGTAAAAAGACACAATGTTCGCAAAACTGATACAATCAAAGCTAAAATGTATTAAGACATAATATCTGCTTAAAAGAGACATATTTACTAGTAATAATTTACGAGTATTAAGTTACAAGTTTCATTAATAGTTTATATAACTATGATACATAAGAAATAAGACATAAAATATGCATAAAAATAAGATTTGAAAAGTATAGTCACTTTCTCTGAAATAGTTGTATATTACATAATTTAATAAATAACATATTTAGTCATTAGCGGTTTAGAACTGAAAAAAACATACATTAATCCTCTTGAAAAGTGAAATATTAGTTAATGTCTGAAAAGCACAAATATGAACGACTTATTAACCCTTTATGTACTGAATTATGAATCATGAAAATGTTATCTTCTAAAGTATTTTTTGTGAATTGTTTAAACTACATTAGAAGATTTCCATAATCATTTAATATTTTTTTGAAGGATTTTTGATGAATTTAAGGATTTGAAAGGATTATTTAAATTTGAATGTATAGGGATTTTGTGCAATATATATTACGCCACGCAAATCTTTTATTTGAAATATTTTTCTTAGTATTTTGTAGAATTAGGAAATGTCTAATTATAATATTCTTACAATAGAAATATAGAAATATTTCTGGATTGAATGTGGATCCCATTCATCACTGAACAACATAAAAATTTATTAAACATTTGGAAATGGTTGTTGTTTTCAATCGAGGATGGGGCCAAATGATGCTCGCATTTTATCTTTTTGAACGAAATTCAACGATGTTATTTACTTTTAGAGGAATGTTTATTTGAATAGGTAATAGAAAGTTATAAAATCGTTAAAAAATGTTTGAATAGGTAATCGAAAGGCATAAAATCGTTAAAAATTGAAAAAGGTTACAAAATGGTAGGCGCAAATTATCAGATATGGAAAAAGTCCTTCCGGCCAGTGCCGGGAGGAAGAGGTAACTTTCAAATACCTTATTTTAAAAAAGCCAACTTATATTATTCAAACACACGAAGCTCAATTTAGTGGAAACCGAATATAGGAGATTCAATACTAATCATTATGAATGAGAATTTCACGAAATTAGTCAGCTTTATCCAAGCTGCTTTTATTTAAAGTAACTTATATTTGGCTGAGATGTTGATGTATACTATCCACATGCTTTCTCACATGGAAATAGGCGAATACGTGTGTTATCGCGTGACAAATACAAGATCGTTTCAAAATGTTAGCCACACTAGAAATTCAAAGTGCTATAATTCAACCATTTTTTAAGATATAAACAAAAGAACAAATTTTCAGAAACAAAATCTGCTCCGGAATCTTTGTATCAGTGGCGTGGCGTGAAAATTTTCGGTGGTCATCGCAATTATTTAAGTTTGTGGTGAAAAATTATTAACTCTAAAATTCAATGGTTGAATGTTCAAAAAAGAAACTTTAAATCTTACCTTCACTTATACATGAACTCCAAATGTTCTGCTAAAACTGGATCGTAGAGTTTTAAAAGCTTATTAAGAGTTTTAAAATATTGCTTGGTCATCGCCGCATCCAGCGATGATCGGACGCCACGCCACTGCTTTGTATCAAGGCCAAACACATAAAAAAATCTTTTTCATTTTCCAATTTTTTAATACCTCATTTTAAATTTTAAATTTAATTTTTTTTAATGGCAACCCATTTGAAACAAGATGGCGAATAAAGCTGGCCAACGAACTCGGTCGAGACATTGGTATGTACTATGTACAGACCAAGTAACATCCAAATCGGTTCTTAAATACGCTTGTTATCGCGTGACAAAAATCAGGTCGTTTTAAAATGTCAGCCACAATAGAAATTCAAAACGCTATAACTCAGCCATTTTTTTAGATATAGACGAAACAAAAACTGTTCCGGGATCTTTGTATTAAGGTCAAACACATACAAAAAAAATCTTTTTCATTTTCTAATATTTGAGTATCTCATTTTAAATTTTAAATTTTTTAAATTTTTTAAATGGCCGCCATTTTGAAACAAGATGGCGGATGAAGCTGGCCAACGAACTCGGTCGAGATATTTGTATGTACTATGTACACACCATAGTACATCCAAATCGGTTCATAAATACGCCTTTTATCGCGTGACAAATTTCAGGACGTTTCAAAATGTCAGCCACGCTAGAAATTCAAAATACTATAACTCAGCCATTTTTTAAGATATAGACGAAACAAAAACTGCTCCGGAATCTTTGTATAAAGGTCAAATACATAAGAAAAAATATTTTTCCATTTTCAATTCTTTGGTACCACATTTCAAATTTAAAATTTTTAAGAAAATTTTAAATGACCGCCATTTTGAAACAAAATGGCGGATGAAGCTGGCCAACGAACTCTGTCGAGACATTAGTATGTACTATGTACATACCGAATTACATCCAAATCGGTTCATAAATTCGAGAGTTACAGTATGACAAAGGTCAGATATATATATATATATATATATATATATATATATATATATCAACTTTTGAACGGAGGGTGGTTTCGGGGTCTGGGGGTCATGATCGATGAAAATATACCAAAATTTTTTGAAATTGCTTTCCTCCGAACGGCTGCAATAGGTAGCTTTTTGGTAATGAAAGCTGCCTAAAATACAAAACCAAAGAGCGACGCTGAAATGAAAATCGTCTTGCAAAGAAAAAATCGAGGTCTTCAACTCATTATGCAGGCTATGAAAATCGATTACAGAATAAAAGACGAACGCGGAAAAGGAAGCAATCTAATGTTTAATCGATTGATAGTAAAAGGCCATGTCTCGAGGGGCTCCAATCCACTAGCCACGGCGTTTTACAATCGGTCGAATCTAACTGGGAAAAATTGAGCTCAACGTAGGTAATTTGTCCAATCTGTGGATGATTCGATGGAACTGCTTTCGATTTGTAAACTGTCTTTCTTCTCGAAACGGGACATGGAGGGTTTATCGATGAAATTTTTGGTAGTCTGAAGTTTGATCTTTGCGATCTGTTGTTGAAGAGAATGCGACGGAATTTGGTGGACGAAATAAATTCCAAATGGTCGTTGTAATCTATTAAATTACAATTATTTTTTTTTATACTGGTATGACAGTATAATTTAAGGAAAGATTAAAAGAGCACATTTCTGATATTAAGTTTAACAAACCGAGTACAGCTTTATCCAGATTGCATCAAAAAGAAAATATTAAGATAAACTTTGAAAAAACTAAAATGATCATTTCAACGTCTAACCATTACTCTTCAATAATCCGTGAATCGATTCAAATTTTACTTAGAAGTGATAACATTTGTAACAATGTCCTTTCATATAATATTTCCGCAATTTGGTACAATATCCTAAACATTTCAAGGCCTCCTAATAATATGAATTGATCTTTTAACCCCTCTGCAGAGAAATGGACTGAACTCCGCTTGCGCAAACGTACTGTTGTTGTTTTTGTTTTTAAAATGTATTTCTATTCATTCAGTCATCTTTTTCCCTTTGAAAATGAACGCGTGAATGTTCGAAAGATCTCAGCGTTGCATTAAATAATATTTTTATATGCTTGAGTCACATTTTAAGTAGTTATAAGTATGTTTTATTATTTACGAATAATGTCTTAAACGCATTATTTTTTTTTTCGTTCCGTTAGAGTACTTTGTAACGTTAAGGTTAATTACTTTAATGCTTTAACTGCATTTGTAATATTATTTAAAAAGAAAAAATAATAAGAATAATATTAAGTATATTTAATAATAAATAATTAATTTCAAATCATTATTAATATATTTTAGAAAGTAATATATGCAAACTTGTAACTGGCTTTCAAAATGACTACTTGTAGTGTAAGACACACGCTACGATTTTTGGCTACCAGCATTTTAGGACGGAAAAGGGTGACTATTTTTATGGGTTATATCTCATTAATTGAATAAGTCCAAGCAAACATTTCAAAAACTACGGTGGCCAACAAGCATAGCAGTTATCAGCTATGTGACTTACACTAGAAAAACCCATGGAACTAGCTAACTATTAATTATATTTTTTAACTCAGTATTTAACACTTTCAGTGGCAAGGTACTTATGATCGTAAAATGCTGAAATGAGTAAACGACGCCGGAATTTACAAACAAATTTATCTGAAATTAAGCAAAAGCTTTTGTTCCCGTACTGAATAAAAGGAAATTTTTCTTTCAAATATTCAGGTTCCAATGTGACATTTAAGAATTTAAAAAAAAGTGGTCCTAAAATGAACCACCGAAATGGAAAGGGTTAAAATATAAGATATAGTTTAAAAAGTACATTTAAATAAAACTTTTATCAAATTTTGAAAAAATAAACATCGAACTCATTTATCATTATTAAAAGAATTCGAACTAAATAATTTTTTGGTGGAGTATGTTTACAAATAAAAAATGTGACTCTCTGAAACGGGTCATTCTGTTTGATTTAGTATAATAACAATACTTCAATTATTTCACCTGAGTAATGATGCAAAACTCGTAACTTTGAATAATTTCAAATTATGTCATAGATGTCATAGTTCTGTGGATAAAGGATTAGCATGTTTTTGTATTTTAAATCATGTCTATGAAATGATGATATTTTTTGTGTCAAAGAGATCCTTTTGTCTGCAATAAGTAAGTTTTAGTGGACTGTAAGAAACACACTTAATTCTCGAATTTAAAAAAATAATTTCCATACAAGTATTATCCTTCTAAATCATAAAGGTTTCTTCAGATGTATAAATACATAAAAATTAAAACTTTTAAATTCACCTTAAATATAAAATTATCCAACGTGATTGTCATTGTATCTATTGGCAATCACAGTATGTATAAAACACCCATTCTGAACATTTTGGATAAGACTTAAACTTACATTCTTAATGCTATCTTATTTTCGAAAGTTTACTAGTTTCTAAATAATAAAATATCTATTTTTTTAAATAAGAAAATTATAATATATCATTTATTATTATATTTATGCAATGGTGGATATTACCTGCGAATTGTGTGCGCATAATTACTAACACATTTTCACTCCAATGATCAAACTAACAAAATGTATCATTAGTTTATTCGCATTAGTAGTTTAAGGGTATACTGATACATTTAACTATTTTAATGATTTTTTAATTTTATAAAAAATGTAAGTCACACATATATGCATTTTCAGTTTTTGGGATTATAATATTTATTTGCCCGGCTGTTCAAAGTTTTTGCAGTGTTTCATCAATCATCTTCTCTACGCAGAGTTCAAAGTTTTATCAAAATTCATATGAAGAAATAAACATTATTTTGTATTTATGCAACAACATATTTCTTTAATATTTCTAAATTTTATTTATTTATTTTTTAAATCTGAAGCACATTCTCTAACCGAAATTTGTAGTTGTAGAAACGTCAAGTTTTATGAAAAACATTTATTTTATGTGCTCTTTCATGATTTGATTAGAAAATTATCACTAAAACTTTCATTTTAAAGCTTTATTTCCGAATCAAAAATTTTAAAAGAATAACTTTTTGTGTCCTTTAAGACCTTTAAGACAAGGACACAGGGTCCGTATAAAAATTTAAAGTTTGTCAACCTATTAAAATGTAATTATTTTGCTGAATAATGGATTTCTATATGATGAGATTTTTTTTTAAACCTGGAAATATACCTCTAAATGTCAGTCGTTATACCTCTAAACAGTTTAAAAATTTGCTATTGGTCAACAATAAAAAATCTCTCCCTGTAGAAATAAATGTATAAGTGCGTCCGCTTTTTGCAAAAAAGAAAATTAATAACAGTGTAAAAAAATATTAAATTTAAAAAATAAAAAAAACCGACTGCGTAAAAAGAGAACTAATTAATTATTCCTCATCAATGTGAAACTATTTTTTTTTCAATTCCTACTATTAGCTCATACTCTCGCTATATATATCTTGTTCGAATTTTCAATCGTTAATAAAATACTTATTATTAATCTAATCAAGCTCAAATAATTTTTTAAAACTCGTAGTGGATGACACTTGATATTAATCCAGTTTTTTCAAACATTAATTAATTAATTAAATTAAATTAATTAATCTTCAATAATCGAGAGAGCCCTCATCTTGATAAAGGTATTTTAAGACCGAGAGAGCCCTCTTCTTGATCAAAGCATTTTAAGCGCCCCTCAAGAGGAAAAAAGAACGCAGAAAAAAAATTTTCTTATTGAGCTAAATAGGAATTGTCTTAAAATATTTTTTTTATATTGTTTATATTACTTACCTATTTTTTATTTACTGGTATTGATGACTTTTAAGTTGTGTTTAATTGTTAGTTCCTATCTATAAACACTGTTTTGATGAGGTCTATAGAAGTTTATGATGGTTAGAGTTGCAGTAAAGCTAGAGATCCTACATACACAACTTCCAGGTTGTATAATATTTTAACGGAGCTTCTAATTGTAAAATAGTCAATGAGACATCGTCTTCATTTTGAAAGACCTATCCAATGATATGCCACTCAGTAGGGTGCGTATTTTTTTTCTCGTCTCTGCCGCCATTTTGAATTAATAAAAGCAAAACCTAGCTTATAACCATTGACGAATCGATAGAGACCTCATTCATTAAAATCAATCTAGCCGTTGGGATGTTTCGAGAGTATAAAGAAATCCACATACACAGGTAAGCGTGAAACACATAAACCTTCTTTTCAGTCGGGTAAAAAGTAAATATATGTTGCTGCACAACGCGTACTATCCCGATCTTAAATCCTATGGTCTTTTAAATAAACTAATTTTACATAATAATTATGATAAAAAACTTTTAAAGTAGTTGTTTTAATCATTGTTTTAAAATAATTATCTAAATGTAATTATGTAGTCATTCAATACAGGGTAATTATAATTAAAGTTGCACTTTGAAAAGCTTGTGAAAAAAGAACCACTGCTCCGAATGACCTGATATTTCATCTGAGTATTCGTGAAGCAATGGGAATTTGTTTTGGGAAAAAATAAGTTCAAATGTGGACAGATAGATGGCTCTGTACTCGTCATAAGATGGTAAATAAAAGATGTGACATACTGTTGCGGCACTATCCATCCACCTTCACAGAATGAAGAGGTGATGGTTGCATTTGGAACGAATTCTCATTTGCCCAAATCCTGCATTTTTGAGTATTGACAGAACCTTGGAGATGTAAATGGGCTTCGTCTGTCAACAACATGTCCCATGGCCATGTTTTGTCCAATTCCATTCGAGATAGAAATTGCAGTGTGAAACTTTCTCATTTTGGTAGGTCAGCAGGAAGAAACTTTTGAACATGCGTAATTTTGTATGGATAGCATTTCAGGGTGTTTCGTAAAATTTTACGAACCGTAGTGACAGGCATGTCTAAAGTTCGGGAAATTCCCCGTTTACTGCAGGTTTTCAAAGCATTGCTCGACACTTCCTGGAATGCTGTCGCCTCATGCTCCACTGACGTGGATTGCTTTCCTCCCTCTGTCACATTTCACGTCTAATGAACCCGTTTCTTCGAATTTATCAATCCTTTTCATCAGATTTAATGCAATCATCGGTTCAGATCCGCTTCATAAACGCTTTAATATTCGAAATATCATCAGTTGCCGCACAGTCAACTTCCTTGTAAAAAAAAAAAAAAAAAAAAAAAAAAAAAAATCTCACAAGCAGAGCGCGATCCTTCATTGTCAAAGTCATGACTAAGTTCTCAGACGCAGAATAACAGGAACTGCATGATCCACGACTATTTATCACAAGTGCAGTGCGCTTGTCATGTCTGTTAATTAGCATTGTATGACCGGTACAGTGCCATGTATCGGTCAAATGTTGAACTCTTCTTTTCTTTCGCAAAACAAATTCCCATTGTTTCTCCTATTTGTAAATGAAATATCAGGTCATTCTGGCAAATGTTTCTTTTTTTATAGCCTTGTAAAAGTAATAATTTGAAAATAAAAATCATTGTTATATATTTAAAATATATATATGTTTTTTAATATATTAAGCGACTCGCTATTTCTTTATTAAAATTTCTAAATATAAAAAGAGAATCTGTTAGCGGTTGTTAAATATTCATATGGAATTTTCATCAAAGTACCTAGTATGAATAAAGATCCCTACACCAGATTAATTTATAAAGATCATCATAAAAATGGAAATTAATTACTTTCCCAATTTAATGGATTCTAAAATTACACAAGTATAAATCTATATTTATTTGTAGAAATGCTTACACTCTTAGCTATTGGGATTTAATGATGAGAAAATATTAAGGGATGGGAATGGTATAACAAGTGTTCTTTATATTTAAAAAAACTTTCGCAAAATTGAAGATATTTTTGGTCTTCATAATACTTAGAAAATGTAATAATTTTCGTTTTAAAATTTCAAATTCCTTCTATCAGCGTTAAGTAACAAAATAAAAAAATAAGATAACTTACGATCTTTTAATTTAGGTATTAAAGCAAGATTTAAGTGATGTACTCTGATGACTGTATAGCTGTTACAAATTAAACGTAAGAATTAATTAAAAATACTTATAGTGCATGTTTGTTATATAATTCCATATTTTACAAATGCAGGAGAAAAATATCAATAGATTGGCCAAAATCGCAAATCAAAAGTTATAGTCTTTCCACACACAACTTTGATAAATGTATGTCTTTATTTTTAAAATGTATTTAGTTCGCCTGTATTGCAAACTAATTTTTAACTGCTAACTATTAAATTTTTTTTAGCTTTTCCATTTCATGCTAATTTTTGAGAAATGTTTTATGAATATTTGCCGATTTATGAATGTAACATTATATAAACAAAAAACATTTTCAAAGATGAGCTACATCAAAATTTGTACTTATGTCGAGATTTCTTCAGCTGTTATTAGGCTAATCCCACAGTAAGCAATGCAAGGAGAAGCAATTCATTCTTGTGATTTAAAATCCTACAGGCAACGGATGAAATAATTTTGACCAGCCACGCAAATAAATCTAATGTTTGTACACGTCTTATGCTTTTAGCCTAAAATACTTCAAAACATGAAGCAATGTCCCTATTTCTTCATTTGATAAACAATGGAATACTTTCATTTAAAGGATAGTTTTGTATTACTGAATGTTATTTTTTACACGTGTGACGTCATTTGCTTCCAACCCAGTTGGAGTTTATCATTTGCCGTCTGATTTATTTTTAGAATATCGGATAAGGAGAAACTTTTACTCTTCTGCTTTTGGAAAGTGATTTTCCAGGAAAAAAAAAAAAAAAAAAAAAAAAAAAAAAAACTTCTTAAAGATTTTTACATCATGGAAAGGTTTAAATACCTTATTAGCTATCCACTCTAACGACTACATAAAGCTGTGACAAATTAAACGTGCGAATTAATTAAAAATACTTATAGTGCATGCTTGTTATATAATTCCATATCTCGCAAATACAGGAGAAATTGTTATACTTTAATGTAATTACTATGCATCTATTTCAAAATAAGGTTTTTGTTTTCCTTTTTTTAATGAAAGGGGGATTGATTTGTTAATTTTGTCAGCATAGAATCGGGTTTCGTCGTCTGCACGTCTGTTACATTACATTTAAATCTGTCTGTAACGGAAAACTGCATATAACTAAATATGATTATATAAAACCAGGCATCGACCATCTATCAAAGTTTATTTCCATACAAATTTTGAGACAGACGAGAAAAGTCCGGCTAGTTTATAAATAAATTTTACAGTTATCTCTTTGCTGTTAACATTGAAAGATACTAAATAAGTACACGTAATAACAAGATAAAGAAATTAGAGTTTTTATAAATATATTTAAGTATAACTACCCTGCAAATGTTATAAACATACAAATCTGAACAGGATATAATTTCTAAGACAACGCAACTTTATGTTGGTCTGCATGGAGAAACATGATTGATCATTTCATTGCATTTAAAACTAAATTTTATCTCAAAGTGGGCATGGGCATTTTATTTTACATTCGCTTGTGCACTAAAATAATAAAATATAATCGAATGAGCATATCACGTTTAATTTTATTTTGTCAATTGATATTAGAGAGCAAAATATATTTTACCCTAAGAGTGAAATATATTTTGGGTTCGGGGTAACTAATTTCTTCTTCAAAGTACGTAGTAAAGAAACTGCTAATTAATAGCAATTAAATATTTAATTGCGATAGTGTAGATAAGTGATATATTTTGTAGTGTTTTCTTACAGAAGGTCATCAGAAATATAAAATTTATAGCATTTTAATTTATTTGTAATGACATCAACACTTATGGATACAAAAAAATGTGTATATCTCTAAATTTTATACAGGGTTACAGTGATCAGTTAGTTAAAAGAAAAAATAAACAACTGCGCTTCTTCAAGTGCATTATAAGTACATACATACATTTGTAATCATTAAACAGAAATATGAAATATACTGCTTTTCACACAAATAAGATACAACTATAATGTTAATTACAAAAGAAGCATAGGGATATTTCGTAATCACATACCAGAGCCAAATATTTGCATCATACTGAACAAGTCCGACAGCAGGCGTTTAGACATACATGAGAGTTATAACAATGGAATAAATATTGTTCCAAAGGCTCGCTAAAATGCATCATTTGATTGTAGTCCCGAGATGGAATCTTTATTCAAGTAATCGGTGCCAACTGCTTTCTTAATAATATTGAATCATCATCTATTTATGTCATGGTCTAACAAAATGTGCACATTGGTGAAGTTCTGTGCTTTAGTTATTTAGATAAAACTATTGGGAAAATCATAAAAAAGAACATAACCTAGCAGCACAAGGCAAATCCCGTCAGCATCTATTATTGTTGACGTCTAACAGAATATGAATTTTGATAACATTCCAAGCAGATTAATGATATATAACTATTGAAAAATACCATGTAAAAGAGCCGTCTGCAGGGCGATATGGGGCCAAGCGTAATAAGCATGATAATATGTCAAGTTGTATACAAATCTGACGTTTTATTAAATTAAGAGAAATAGATCTTGAGTTAGAGTGGCTACAGAATTGGTAACAGTTCAGAATTTGTGTCGCACACAGGACCCTGTGTCCTTTAAGACATTTTTCGAGAAATAAACGCCGTGATTCAACAACTAAAACAGTAAAACGCCCAATCGTCTACGATCAAAGTTTACCGAGTTATGATTTTTTGGTATTTTAATTTTCTTCATTTTCAGAAACGAAGAACTTGAGTCTTTTTTATGTCTAATTTTTATTTCTTATAGGTACAGTCGTGGAAAAAAAGTAAACACCCCCTACTAACTCCTCAACAAATTATCGTAGAAGAAAGATACTGGTGCCGTACGATTGGAAATAAAGTCTACTTTTAAATGATGTATATAAAATTTGCTTAGGGAGCCATCTACATATTAAAACGAATCCAATTTTCATTTTTTCAATGACAATACCTAATTTTAAGAAGATATTTCAAATCCTCGGTTCAAATTATGCATAGACACCGAATTTCAAGTTATTTGAAGAATCAGTTTTTGAATTATAAAAATTCAAAATTTAGTGCTTCTAATGTTAAATTACATTTTCATATTTTTATTTATATCTCCAGATATTATGCTCCTAATGTGCTGATTTTTTTTGTAGCAATAATACTAATATACCCAAACATATATACGCTGAATTTGCAATTTTTTATAATTTTATGATATGAATTATGAAATTAATATTCGAAAAAATTATGAATTGCAACCTATGATTTTTTTGATGGATATAGATTTATTAAGTACTGCTTTATGTAAATCCAAAATTTAACATTTGTCCTCCAAGTAGTCTTCAAATTATGCTTAAAAAACGGCAAAATAATGGTTTAAGGGGCGGTCTATAATAGAAGTGAGTAGCTATTAGGTAGCTTTCATTACAAAAAGCTATCTATTGCAGCCGTTCGGAGGAAAGCAATTTCAAAAAATTTTGGTATATTTTCATCGATCATGACCCCCAGACCCCGAAACCACCCTCCGTTCAAAATTGATATATATATATATATATATTTGACCTATGTCACACTGTAACTCTCGTAATTATGAACCGATTTCAATGTAATTCGGTGTGTACATAGTACATATCAATGTCTCGACCGAGTTCGTTGGCCTGCTTCATCCGCCGTTTGGTTTCAAAATGGCGGCAATTTAAAATTTTTAAAAAATTTAAAATCTGAAATGTGGTACCAAAAAATTAAAAATGGGAAAATATTATTTCGTTATGTAATTGACCTTTATACAAAGATTCCGGAGCAGTTTTTGTTTCGTCTATATCTTAAAAAATGGCTGAGTTATAGCATTTTGAATTTCTAGCGTGGCTGACATTTTGAAACGTCCTGAATTTTGTCACGCGATACAAGGCGTATTTATGAACCGATTTCGATATAATTCGGTGTGTACATAGTACATACCAATGTCTCGACCAAGTTCGTTGGCCAGCTTCATCCGCCGTTTGGTTTCAAAATGGCGGCCATTTAATTTTTTTTTTAATTTAAAATTTGAAATGTGGTACCAAAAAATTGAAAATGGAAAATATTTTTTTCTTATGTATTTTACCTTTATACAAAAATTTCGAAGCAGTTTTTGTTTCGTCTATATCTTAACAAATGGCTGAGTTGCAGCATTTTGAATTTCTAGCGTGGCTGACATTTTGAAACGTCCTGAATTTTGTCACACTATAAAAGGCGTATTTATGAACCGATTTGGATGTAACTTCGTATATACATAGTACATACTAATGTCACGACTGAGTTCGTTGGCCAGCTTCATCCGCCATGTTGTTTCAAAATGGCGGCTATTTAAAAAAAAATTAAAAATTAAAAAATTAAAATGAGATACCAAAAATTTGGAAAATGAAAAAGATTTTTTTCGTATGTGTTTGACCTTAATACAAAGATTCCGGAACAGTTTTTGTTTCGTCTATATCTAAAAAAATGGCTGAGTAATAGCATTTTGAATTTCTATTGTGGCTGACATTTTAAAACGACCTGATTTTTGTCACGCGATAACAGGCGTATTTATGAACCGATTTGGATGTAATTTGGTCTGTACATAGTACATACCAATGTTTCGACCGAGTTCGTTGGCCAGCTTCATTCGCCATCTTGTTTCAAAATGGTTGCCATTAAAAAAAATTAAATTTAAAATAAGGTATTAAAAAATTGGAAAATGAAAAAGATTTTTTTTAATGTGTTTGGCCTTGATACAAAGATTCCGGAGCAGTTTTGTTTCTGAAAATTTGTTCTTTTGTTTATATCTTAAAAAATGGTTGAATTATAGCACTTTGAATTTCTAGCATGGCTAACATTTTGAAACGATCTTGTATTTGTCACGCGATAACACACGTATTCGCCTATTTCGATGTAAGAAGGCATGTGGATAGTATACATCAATACCTCGACCAAGTTCGCTGGCCAGATTCATCAGGCATCTTGTTTCAAATTGGCGGCCATTAAATTAAGAAAAAAATATATATTTAAAGTGAGGTGCAAAAAAATTAGAAATTGAAAAAGGTTTCTTTCTTAAGTATTTGACCTTGAAAAGGAGCATTTTTTGTTGTCTTTACCTTAAAAAATGGCTCAGCAGTTTCAATTTCTATTGTGGGTGACATTTTGAAAAATCTGATTTTTTGCATGCGACAGCACTCATATATCTCAACCGATTCCGATGTGAGTGAGCATGTGCACAGCAATTACTAAGGTCTTGACCAAGTTCACTGGTTAGCCTCATCCACCATGTTGTCTTAAAATGGCAGGCACTTTAAGAAATCGCCGAATTTGGCAGCCAAATATAAGTTACTTTAAAGAAAAGCAGCTTGGATAAAGCTGACTAATTTCGCGAAATTCTCATTCATTATATTGATAAAAATTAGTATTGAATCTCCTATATTCGGTTTCCACTAAATATAGCTTCGTGCGTTTGAATGATATAAGTTGGCTTTTTTAAAATAAGGAATATGAAAGCTACCTCTTCCTCCCGGCACTGGCCGGAAGGACTTTTTTGAAATTTGTTCTGTTGTCCTGTAATCTAGCAGGCTTCATTGACTTCTTAAGGTGCCTTGATTAAGATGGGAGCTCTCTCGGTTAACAATCGATTTCCCAACTTCAGTTTGGATACAGCCCTTAAAATACGCTCGTTTTAAAATAATTTATTTCTCAGAAACTAAAAAAACTAAAAATTTGTTTTTAGGCCAATTGAAGGGTGCTGAGTTCATTTATGCTGTCAGAATTGTGCACTGCTATTGAAAAAACAAAGTTATGGCTCGTTTTAATATGTAGATGGTCTCCTAAACAAATTTTATCTATGTCATTTAAAAATAGACTTTACTTCCAATCGTTCGGTACCAGTAACTTTCTTCTACGATAATTTGTTGAGGAGTTTTTTTTTTTTTTTTTGGGGGGGGGGGGGGCGGGGGGTATTACTTTTTTTTTCACGACAGTACATGCTTATACTGCTATAAAGCGAATCATGTATCATAACCTCAGAACTTTCGGACAATATAATTTCTTTGTTTCCTTTCTTTAACGGATTTTGGATTTCTTTCGGACAATATAATTTCTTTGTTTCCTTTCTTTAATGGATATTTATCACTTTTATCTTTAAATTTGTTAATACATAGATCGAACATATAATCAGAAAACATTGCTAGCAGTGCATTTTTTTTTATTATTTATGATATATTAAGTATTTATACAACTAATCAAGCCAACTGGTAAACTAAAGTATTCTGTAAGAGTATTACAAAAATTAATATATTTTAATAAATGCATAGTTGTAGAATAATACCATATCACAAAAGCGAACTTTTTTTATATATTATTTTACTTATAATGACGGGCAAGATCTCCAGAAGTTATAACATAGATCAAAAATAATAATAACTCAAAATCGTTTTTCATTCCTTCACATTCAAATTATCATGTCTTTAGAAAATTTAAAACATGTCATTTTTATAAAAATATTTTTCAATATATTTATATATATTAAAATGTAGTTAAAAATGGCCGTGCGAGATTTTTCTTTAAGATCGCAATTCTCTATATAAAATACATTCGCTATACGGAAAATAAGTTTCAAATATTTTTAAAATATTGTTTTCAGAAATATACAGCGTAAAACCATAAAAAAAAAATATTAACAGCCATTACGCAAACTAAAGTTTTTAATAGATGTACTAGTTTAAATGACATGAAGGAATGATTTTCATATGTCAAATAAACGTTCCACAAGAAATTCGATGACCTACTTTTATCAAAGGAAGTCAACCGAACAAAGGTGGGGCAAAATGGTAAAATCTTTTGTAATGTCCATGTAACAGAAAGATTTATAGAGAGATTATTTTTTAAAGTCATCGAAGATCACTCGATGTTTCAAAAGAATTGTTCTGAATGGAAAATTTATACCAAGTATACTTTAGAAATTGTCTTTTGCTACTTTGTAGAAAATAATAATAAAAAAAATTAGGACATCAAATTGCAAATTTTGCGCTCGTAAATATTGAAATACAATAATTTTAACTGACAAATAAATATGTATATTCATAATCCTGTCATATAAATAGTCTGATATTATGCATAAATATTTGAGTAAAATCCTTCATTTTCGGCAAATGATTAAATGTTACAAAATAAATTACTGAAAACAAAAACTTCAAAAATATTAACCAAAATGCTAACTTTTGCATTGATTAATAATACTGGATTCATGAAAACAAATGAACACAGGAAGACGCATTTTAATTAAATGAAAAACAAATCACAAATTCAACCTTTGAAGAATCAAATAATTTTTGAATTTATTGTAAAATAATAGTTACTATTTATTTTATATTAAAGGGAATTTATTTTGTAGAATTTAAATGCACAGTTAAAATGCAAAGAATTAACTTCTAGACATAATTTCACAATCCCTTTAATTAAAACTTTAAATAATCATATCATTATGATGGAAAAATTATATTATTGGCATATATGTATAAAATATGAACGTATACAAACATTTCAGACATGCAGCGATGTCATTTATGCATGATTTTAAACCCATTTTTGCATTCATGAAAAGTGATACGTCACTGTATTCTATTTTTTTATTAATTATTTTTACATATCTTCTTTTCCAACCTTGAAAATGAATTATCCAGTTAAAAAAAAAAAAAAAAAAAAAAAAAAAAAAAAAAAAAAAAAAAAAAAAAACCTCCTGTTCATTATTTTTAAATACTTAATTTTCATAAATTTTAATTATTTTTCCTTAACATTCCAAATGTGACATCGAAAAAGTTAATTAAAATATAAAAACTAGAAATGTTAAGTTTAGAGAAAAGAATTACCTTTTAAATTTTACTTATGACTAACATTTCAGTTATCTAATTTTGACATATTTAATACAAAGAAAAAAAAAAATACTAGCATACAAAAATTTTAGGAGGAAGAGCTGTACTGGAGTAAGATGCTACATTTAATAAATTAACCTTTATATTTTTCGGGGAAGAATTTTTCCGATGATGCAAAATTCACAATATGTTCATTTTCAATCTTTCGTCAAGGCACGGTGGGCGTTCCAAAATTTAAACCTTAAAATTAGTTTTTCTAGAATTATCATAAAATTTGATATACTTCGGTCAAACACAATACCTTTATCATATCTCAAAATTGATCTCTTTATGAAGGAATAAAAACGTGCATAAAAGCATAAAACTCTTAAGAAAGAAGACGTAGGATGAAGTTTGGAGAGTTGGGTAATGTTACCTCCCCACACAATCCACCCCCCTGCTATGACCTCAAATGGACCTATAGCGTAATAAAGTGATTTTCCGTATGACTACACTCATGAAACTGTTTGCGTAATAAGACGCCTCCCATGACAGACCTATTAGTAGAATAAAACGTAAAAGGAATTTTTGCGACATGTTTCACTTTTCTTGCGAGTGAACAATATGTGCAATATCTCACGCTTTACAACACAATTTAACCCTTAACCGGAAACATTAAAATCCCGTGCACAAACGGAAACTATCTGTGAGACTGCTAAATTAAAAAAATTGCTATAAAAATTTAAAAGGAAAATAACTCTTAATAATTTACCAAATAGTAAGCTTAAACACTTAATATTTAATAGTAATGCATTAACAGGACCAATTTTAGGTAGCTTTCATTACAAAAAGCTATCTATTGCAGCCGTTCGGAGGAAAGCGATTTTTAAAAAAATTGGTGTATTTTCATCGATCATGACCCCCAGACCCCCAAACCACCCTCCGCTCAAAAGTTGATATATATATATATATATATATATATATATGACCTTTGTCACACTGTAACTCTCGTATTTATGAACCGATTTGGATAAAACTCGGTGTGTACATAGTACATACCAATGTCTCGACCGAGTTCGTTAGCCAGCTTCATCCGCCATATTGTTTCAAAATGGCGGCCATTTAAATTTTTTAAAAAAAATTAAAATTTGAAATGTGGTACCAAAAAATTGAAAATGGAAAAATATTTTTTCCTTATGTATTTGCCTTGATACAAAGATTCCGGAGCAGTTTTTGTTTCGTCTATATTTTGAAAAATGGCTGAGTTATAGCACTTCGAATTTCTAGCGTAGCTGACATTTTGAAACGTCCTGATTTTTGTCATGCGATAACAAGCGTATATTTGAACCGATATGGATATACCTTCGTGTGTACATAGTACATACCAATATCTCGACCGAGTTCGTTGGCCAGTTTCATCCGCCATCTTGTTTCAAAACGTCGGCCATTTAAAAAAATTAAAAAAAATTAACATTTGAAATGTGGTACCAAAAAATTGAAAAATGAAAAAGATTTTTTCCTTATGTGTTTGATCTTAATACAAAGATTCCGGAACAGTTTTTGTTTCGTCCATATCTAAAAAAAAAAAAATGGCACTTTGAATTTCTATTGCGGCTGACATTTTGAAACGACCTGATATTTTTCAGGCGATAACAGGCGTATTTATGAACCGACTTGGATGCAAGAAGGCATGTGGATATAGCATGTGGTGTAGCATATAGCAATGTCTCGACCAGGTTCGCTGCCCAGCTTCATCCGCCATCTTGTTTCAAAATGGCGGCCATTAAATTAATATATATATATATATATTTAAAGTGAGGTGCAAAAAAATTAGAAATTGAAAAAGGTTTCTTTCTTAAGTATTTGACCTTGATATAAGGATTCCGGAGCATTTTTTATTTTGTCTTTATCTTTAAAAAAAATGGCTCAGCTATAACAGTTTGAATTTCTTTATGTGGGTGATATTTTGAAAAATCTGATTTTTTGCCTGCGACAGTACTCGTATATATCAACCGATTCCGATGTGAGTGAGCATGTACAGTGCACAGTAATTACTAAGGTCTCGACCAAGTTCACTGGTTAGCCTCATCCACCATGTTGTCTTAAAATGGCAGGCACTTCAAGATATCGCCGAATTTGGCGACCAAATATAAGTTACTTGAAATAAAAGCAACTTGGATGAAGCTGACTAATATCGCGAAATTCTGATTCATAATGATTTAGTATTGATAAAAATTAGTATTGAATCTTCTATAATCGGTTTCCACTAAATTGAGCTTCGTGTGTTTGAATAACATAAGCTAGCTTTTTAAAAATAAGGAATATGAAAGCTACCTTTTCCTCCCGGCACTGGCCGGAAGGACTTTTTTAGTATGACAGCATAAAAATAAGTTTTGAATGTCGGAGACAGAAAATATTTTGAAATTGCACTTTATTGTTCAAAATATAAAATTTTCGTTATAATAATTAAATAAATGCTAATATTTTTATATATTTCGGTACGATATGAATTATGAAAAAAATATTACGCAGAAAAATTAACAAAACATTTAATAGTAAATATTGCAGCATTTTCTAAATATCTACATTTTTTATGCATTTTTGACAATGTTGAGTCACTTTCGTGTTCAGAATTTATATATTCATCATCTGCAATACTTTCAATATCGTTTATGTCACTTACTACTTCATCAAACAATCTCAAGGCACTTTCTTCAGTCTTTATTATCGAGCAAAAAATTACATAAACGGAAACATGGGTTCCCACAGACTGCGTTGAAAAAAATAATTTTTCTTTCAATAACTAAAAATGCGAAGGTGTTGCAATTGGGTGGGGGAGGCAGAGGACCAGTAGCGTAATGATTAGATTGTGTGATAAGATTGGGGTCGCGTTCATTTTTGTGTAAAGGGTAGATATGTAGACGCAACCGTCTCACAGACGGCACGTTTGCGGTTAAGGGTTAAGATTTTTTTCTATAGAATGTTTTATTTTGTTTTAATTTTGAGTGTTTCTTAAAAAATGTTCCAAAAATAATATATCCATTCAAGAAAACTTTAAATTAAATTTGTTTAATCTTTTTCGACAATTAAATTCCTCAAAGAATATATTAATGTCTTATATATAACTTAATATTTAATTATTCGGTTTTAAACAGTTTATTTTGTAATTAGTTGAATAGATTTCAGTTTTTTTATAGTATTAGGGGACTCTGCTCCCTACGAGTTACGCTCACCAATCCCCGTTCAGAGTCTAGAAATCCGTTAATTTGGTCGGCCTTAAAACGATTACACAATGTTAAAAATTTGCAGCCTTCTTTCCAGTCATTCGACCGTTTTTTGAAAAAAAAAACGGTTTCATAACCGTTATTTAACTATATTCCGATCATAAAATTGCCAATAATATGGTCAGAATAATGTTAAATTGTGGTTATGTAACTATTTTCAAAAAAAAAAAAAAAAACGGTCAAATGACTGCACAGAATGCTGTAAATTTTTAACAGTGCATAAGATTGAAGTAAACCAGTGGCTATCTCCCTATAAACAAGTTTCCATTCAATTTTCTTTTACTGCACTGTAAAAAAAAAAAATCTGTAAAACTACTAAAGTTTTTCTAGGAAACTGGGATTCCTAGAACTGCTTATGTAACTGCAACAACAAAATTTCCTCTAACAACGTCTGTTACAAGAATTTTTGTTGTTGCCGTTACATAAAAAGTTCTATGAATCCCAGTTTCCTAGAAAAAATTTAGTAACTTTACAGATTTTTTTTTACAGCGTGACGGCCGATTTCATGGCCGAATCGGTTGCTGTTAATTGCTGTGTTCGTGTTTGATTACACAAGATTACACATTTGAAAAATCAGTTAATATAACATGAACTAAGTCAACAGAGGTTTTGCTACACGGTATTTTTTAACAATTCTATAAGAAATGATTTTAAATAAGAAATTTTAAACGTAAAACTTTATATCTGATGTAATATTTACAAATATTTTCTTTCTCTATGTAATATTCAAGTGAAAATATTTTTGTTGTTAGATAGGAAATATTATTATTTGCATTTTCTTAGAAGTGACAAAAATATTTAAAAGATCATCTCGAAATATGAAATAAATCTTTTGTGTACGTATAAATATATTTCTTTATTTAAACTGTTTGGCAAAGTGATTATTTTGCTATTTGAAGTAGAATATAATTTCCACATTTACTTTTTTAAAACATATTACATAATTTATTATTTTATAGTTTTCTTTAGTTTTATAATATTCACGTATAAAAGCGATTTTTATAAAGTATTTTCATTATTTTCCTGCTTTTAACAGGTAATCATTTTATTCTAATTTGAAAGGAGGTTTCTCTGTTTATAATAGACACATGTAAATAAATTTTCAATTTAAAGGAATTGTTATACTTTGTGCTGTTTTTACAATTGGCAACAATTTAAAATAATAACCCTTACTAAAATATGTAAATATTATCTCTAGAAAGGCTAAAATTTTGAATTTAAAATTGAAATAAACCCTCAAAAAATTAGCAAAAAAAAATTCAAATGCAGTCTGCAAGTTTCTAATGTATTTTGTTAGAAAAAATGATTAAATCCCTTCGTATAGTTTTTACTCCTATAAACCTTTTTTAATGGAGAGATTTTGATAAAATTTACCGTTAACATGTCTTTAAATAGTTCTTTGATTTAAAAACTGTCTACTTCACTGGGTTTATCAAAGATCTCTGTATAATACTGCTCATTTTCATATTTCTGTATGCTGCAGTTTTCTTAATATTTGTGTAGAAAGACCTCCAGTCACAAAAATTCATTTACAGCGGCGATGAGAGCGTTAGTTACTTTCTCTTAGAATAGAGAGATAAAACATTGGCCTTTTTTTTTATTTTTTTTTATTTTTTTTTTTTTATTGAAAGATCAAGTAATTTGTAATATATATTAATAAAATAATTTTTATTGTGAATATCTACCTTAATATCATTTAATAAAAAGAATTACTTTGTTAAACAACATAACATACGCAATTGAATTTAGGTGGCAATGTAAAAAGTGAGAACTATCTATTATCCAAGTACTTTGTAACTTTCAAATCATTGGTGATATACAAGAGGCGATCATTCTTCTTAAGTCCAATTTCATGAATGCTTAAACCTCGAACTTTTGAAATAAGATATCAGTTATAACATTCATAATATCATTGAATAGAGCATTTCATTACATTCATTAAATCAGGAAATAGGGTCGTCTTTTCAAATGTCGCCATTGCGATCGGGATAGAAATCAAATTGCAAATTTATAAAGTTAATAGGAGTTTTGTAAAAACATCAGTCACTAGTCAAAGTATATGAAATGCATAAAAAAATTGTATTTCAAATAGAGTACTTATAATGAATTTATATTTTCAGATTAAATCTTGACAATTCTTAGTATACTTCAATTATATGAGAAAGTTTTACGTAATATCAATTATAAAATAGATAATAGAAATAGAAAAGTCTTAATCAGTCTAGAATGATACTTGAACTGAATTTTAAAACATAGTGCTTTAAATTAGAAAGATAAACAAAAATTAGTGAAAAAAGTTAAATCTTAATCTATCAAGACAAAAAGTTGAATTGATTTTTCAAAATGATGATTTAATTTATTAATCTGTCAATATGTGTGTTAAAAATATTTCAACAGGAGATGTCCATAATTATACCAAATATTCAAATTACTTTTTATTGACAAAAAAATATTTTGATGGAATTACATTTTCATAATGAATGCAAAATAAGTAATTTGTTATTTAAAAAAGCATTTTACGATTCATATTTCTAAATAAATATATTAAGATATCGATTTACTAAAATATTTGACAAAATACTTGGTTATTTTTTAAAGACTCATGCATATTATGTTCCCCAGTTTCAATATTACAAATACAGGGTGGTTATAATTAAAGTTCCACTTTAAAATAGTCATAAAAGGAATAATTACTGGACCAAATGTTATCAAACTTGGTAATAGTTTAAAGGAAATCATGGAAATTTATTTCCAGCCAGAAACAAAAAAGTTCAAAGACTCACCACTAGGGCGGAATGGCACTGTATGCAATTCAGATCAGACTTAATCAGTAAAAATTTGGTTAAATAACTGTGTGACGCATGTAGCAATGTGCGCTAGGACCCTCTTCTGCATTCAGTTCCAGTTTCAATATTACAAATACAGGGTGGTTATAATTAAAGTTCCACTTTAAAATAGTCATAAAAGGAATAATTACTGGACCAAATGTTATCAAACTTGGTAATAGTTTAAAGGAAGTCGTGGAAATTTATTTCCAGCCAAAAACAAAAAAAGTCCAAATACTCACCACTAGGGCGGAATGGCACTGCATGCAATTCAGATCAGACTTAATCAGTAAAAATTTGGTTAAATAACTGTGTGACGCATGTAGCAATGTGCGCTGGGACCCTCTTCTGCATTCAGTTCCAGTTTCATTATTACAAATACAGGGTGGTTATAATTAAAGTTCCACTTTAAAATAGTCATAAAAGGAATAATTACTGGACCAAATGTTATCAAACTTGGTAATAGTTTAAAGGAAGTCGTGGAAATTTATTTCCAGCCAAAAACAAAAAAGTTCAAATACTCACCACTAGGGCGGAATGGCACTGTATGCAATTCAGATCAGACTTAATCAGTAAAAATTTGGTTAAATAACTGTGTGACGCATGTAGCAATGTGCGCTGGGACCCTCTTCTGCATAAAAATCGTGGAGTCTATAATGACACGTTGCTAGAGTTCATGTATGACAAAATGTCTTAACATTGACGCTAAGCGAGCTGTAGTCACATTGCATGTAACAGGTCCAGCTGTCGACTGTTATTAAAAGAAAAATGGTTCAATTATTAAACTTGCTGTCATACCGCTACAAACGGTATTTTTAGGATAATGAAATATATCTGATGCGTAAAGAACATGAGGGATTTTTGTGGCCAGAATCCTGTAGTTATGGGTGTTGACATCTACATTTAGTTAAAAATGTGCCTCCTCTCTCCACAAAATAGGGTATGGCCAATATTCGTTCAATTCCATCCATGCAAGGAATTCCAAAGCGAAAGATTCTCTTGCAGAAGGATCGTTACATTGAAATTCTTGAACAAGATTGATTTTGCATGTGGAGAACTGCAACACTTTACGGAAAATTTGTACACCGTACTCCATGATACGTCGATTCAACATGCGGCAGCACGTACCGTGTGTGCTTCCTATTGTTGCTTCTTCCACTGCTAATGGAACAACCTCCTCGGTTTCCACAGAATCAGGTTTCCTTGCCCTCTCAGGGGCAACAGATAAAAAAACCGTGGCTTCAATCTTTGCCATAATCTCCTCAAATTCTTGGGTGTCATTGGCACTCGGAGTATTCATCTTACTTAATAATACATTTGCAAAGCACGTTGTTCATTGCTATCGCAATCATGGTAACATTTGGCGAGAAAAGCTCGACCTTGCAGGGTTAGAGATATTGCCGTTTCGTAATAATGTGAACTCTGACAAACAGGCTCAGTTTTACCTGATAAATCAAATTACGTGTAGAGCACATTTGCGTAAATCTAATTTTCTTCTTCCTGCCGTAAGCCTATTAGAGGCTATAACGGTTTTGCATAACCCTACAAACAGTATCGTTTTAGAAACGATTAAAAGCATTTTAAATCGATGTCTTTGTGTCTTAAGGCAGACTTCAGGCTTCAAAAATCACAACTTTACGATTTGTAAGAAAACGATTTCATGAATACTCATACATTTCCGAGTAATTTCGGATCTCAAATTTTGTGATCGCTTTTTTGTGGTTTGAACTTTTAAGAACACGAACGGATTTTATTTCACGATTGGCGCACTTGACTTTTGCCGCAATTAACGCCTTTAAATGTCAATTTTGTTTAGGTCATTCTTTCTTAAGGGTACAAAAAATGGTAAACTCCTGTATCAAAAGTTTAAGTTTGATTCAGACCCTTATTTCGTTTAACAATGTTGCATACAGCGCCTTTTGTCTCCTGCATGTGTATATTTGAACTTTTTTGACAGTAAATAAAATCTCGTGACCGCATTTAAACTATTACCAACTTTAATAGCATTTGGTCAAGTAGTTTTCCTTTTGTGACTAAAATTTTAATTATAACCACCCTGTACAATGAGCAACTGTAGCACAAGTTCCCTTTGCACATTGTCTTGTGTACATTGCGCTATTCTGCAGTTTTAGAAGTAAATATGCTAACCGAACTCTTGTAGTGTTCGGCAAAGCAGAACCATAATCGTAGAGATGATATCAATACTAAACTTTTGAGTATTAAATACTAAACTTTTGAGATAATGCTTAGAGAAACTGACTCACCCAACGCGTGTGAAGTGCTTTACGTTATACAGGGTTTTCAATACAAAAACTTTATCAGTAGCTGAAACTGACAATTTTTTTGGTGCAATGTATGATGATAAGATCATGAGTGACTCATTGGTATAGACATGTGTACGAAAATTTAATGGGCGGTGAACCGCGATGAGTACGCGGTGAACGACCTTTGATAGACGCAGTTTTCTTGTGCACACGATTGATAAAAACTTGAATTTTAAATCTTGTCGCACCTGAAAGCTTTCATTGTTGATCACTAAATCTGGAAAGATGATGAGGTAAAACAAAAGTCACACTTTTCTTGTTGCACAATTTGTAAAATTCTAGTTTCCTTTCAAAATACTCCGTGCAAAAATGTGAACTATTAACACACTTCAACTCTGTTGAAAAATGCTTATGAATTCGGTTTGTATGTCTGTCTGTCTGATTGCCTGTCTGACCCAGGGTTGCGCCAGCAGTATCCGGGGCTTGTGTGCAGAACGTCAATTGGCGCCCATATTCCTAACCCCCCTCCCCCCCCCCCAAAAAAAAAATCAATTTTTTTTCCAAAGAGTATAAATGCATAACTGCCAAGCCAACCTTCCGGGGTTTTTCTCCAAATCAAATAAACTAATTTGGAACCAGAAAATGTATTTAATGAAATGTGTCTTGTTTCCACAGGGTACTTTTTTATTTCATTTATTTAATTAAATTCCTGATTAAAAATATTGTTGTTTGAATTAAAAACTACGGAATGTTGTTAGCTATCCAAATAACGGGCATCCCTGAAAGGTGGGTGCTTCAGCTGTTTGCTCTCTCTCCCCACAATGGCATACCTCTTAAGTAAATCAGCTTCTTTTACCTCCATCACTCCCGGAATGTTTAAGATCTGATCTTTATTTATATTTATACTTAAAACAGTTCAAATAAACTTTAATTTGGAAATATAGCTGTGTTGAATTAATCAATGGTAGGACTATGACACAATGAATGGGGTGCTCGTAATACAGTAAATACACATAAAAGTAGAAAAACATTTTCTCAAATTATGATGTTTGTAATGCACCGGAACGCGCGTTATAGTACTTTATTTCTTTAAAGTAATGTAACATCAATTAAGGTGCGCCTTAAACAATTACCACATGTAGATCATAATTAGGTGCATTCGAAAATGTTCCAGTCTCTGAACATTTGGTTTTATATTAGCAAATATAATACTTTTATTACCACGTTATAGTATTTTTATTTCTTTTAAAGTAATGTAACATCAATTGAGATGCATCTTAAGCAATTACCACTCGTAGATCATAATTAGGGGTGCATTCGAAAATGTTCCAGTTCCGGAACATTTGATTTTATATTAGAAAATATAGAACCCCTATGCTGGCTAAAGTTTCGCCCGGTCTGTGTGGGATGGCTAGCAGAATATAAGGCACATACGAGGCTCAAACTTTTTGTGAGGATAGTCGAAAGCCTCACCTGATGCACCGTGCACCTAAGTTTTAAAATTTTAAATCTCTAATAGTTGAAAAAGTAATTAAAAAGTTCAAATTAAAAGAATGAAAAGTATTCATAATTCCAAAAGAGCATAGATATTTTTCAAACCGCAGAGAACTTCTTCAAAAACTCGAAGATAGGGGGAGGGTTGATAGAATTACAGAGCTGCTAGGGCGATAAATGTACTGGGCCTTTTTAAAAAGAACTGTATCTTAAATTCTACTGGTCCTGACAACTCGAAAATTGCACAACCAGACGCAAAAAAAAAAAAAAAAACCTTTCAGAATTTTAAAAAATTATTCCGGTACGGATTGAGGAAGTCAAAAAATCCACGAAAAATCGATTTGTAAAAAATCTTTTTATTTCCTTCGAAAGAAAGGTTCAAAATTTCTTCCATGGACGCCAGGTGTTCATTGCAGGCGATCGACGTCTTTCAATAGTGGACATTTTCGAACGAATATAAAATTTTCAAAATATAAATTTACAGGTTTAATTTTTATTCATCCAGATACAGAATTTTTCGCTGCTTTCAAATATGTAAATTTCTTCACGGTCGCTCAATTACAACATTAGATATTAATTATTATTTCATTAATTGTATGATTCCTTTCAAACTCTCAGTTTAAAAGCCAGTCTTTCGAAACCACAAATGATTTTTATAATATGATTATTTGGAACGCCGTCAATTTTATTAAAATACACCATTTAGACATTTTAAAGTTATGCATTCCCATCTTTAAACGCTGTTTAATAATATCTAAATTTTATAATAATCGATCCGCAAGTTTTTAGCTTTATAAAAAAATCGATTTTTAAAAAGGAAAATAAATGCTTTGTTGAAACGCGAATTTGTTAAAAAAAAAAAAAAAATCTGACGAACCGATCTATTTGGGACTTTCAGATAGTTTAATACACATAATAAAGATTTTAAAAAGTAGGTGGCATCAAATTTGAAGGGAGGGGGGGGGGGTGATAAAAAAATTGGGGGGAGAAGGATCAAATATTTAAAACCGTACCATTTTCTACCGTTTTAGATGCGGATTTTTGACGGAGAACTAATGTGGAACTAAAAGATTCGAGATTTGTATTTTTGCAAGATTTTACAGTGCGTACGCAGCACGCCTGTTAAATCCTCATGTGATATATCATCGGAAAACCCTTAAACCACTCTTTCCTATTATGAAACTTTCTAGCTCCCTCACTCAGACACCCCCCCCCACCTGGGTGTCAATTTTCTAACTGAGCTCCTAATTATTCTGTAGCAAGATTTGGGCAGCTCATTTGAAGGCTTCACCGAAGGTGAAACTCTTCACGGGCCTTCGATTCGTGAGGTCTATGTTTGATCCCAGATTATTAGAAAGCATTTCCCCGTGGAGAGGGGGGCAGTAAGATGAACGTTTTCAAGTAACATATCGTTTTAAAGCTTTTGGCCTGTACTTTACTAAGCACTCACTCCTCTCCCCTTAACTCATTTTTTCATCAGTAAGTAGAGGTCATTTTAAAATTTTAATTTGTTCATTACTACCACATACAATCTTCCAAAAATCATAAAAAAAAATTACATAACAAATCTGAACAATTAGCAGGTTCTCCACCCCCCCCTCCCATTTTAACCTTTTACCCGCCGCACCATGAACTGCTTGTCAAATTAATATGAAAATTTTTTGAGATGATTTAGATTAATTCTAAGGTTGCGTGCCGAATTTTGGGATGTTATGTAAAATAGAAGTGGAGTTACAGGTATGTTCCACTTGTGGAACGTTGGCGGTACGAATAACATTTGTACATTTTGGCAAATTTTTCTTTCGAAATCATACCAGCACTGCACACATAACAAAACAAAGAAAACAAGGTAAACTAAAAATGTTTCTATTTTAGGGACATGTTAACTAGTCACTAACAACAAAATGTTTATGAAAGGCCAGAAAACATTTTTCATGCATACGCTTTCCATAATATTCATACCATTTATTCATGTTTTTCTGTCGATTTGAGAATCTTGTTGAGTAGTAGACGAAAAACAATAGCTACTGAATGAGGTAATAATGTTCATACTTACTAGAGCAGTAAGACTTTCTAATCCCTTTCTCAAACATCAAATTCAATCTTTATGGCAACAGTCGCAATTTCACGACGAAACTCCAAAGGGCTTAGGGTTTCTTTTGAACCAACTGCGTGGCAAGTAACAACAGCCATATTTAGTTCATTTGCAAACAGATTTCATCACCATTTTTATCATCGAAGTACTGGACGATATGTTCCAAGCAAATAATCCAAAAATTCTACATTACACATATTCTAATTATACAATCTAATAAATTGAGGTTATTTGATTGAAACTTCTCGCTTCAATTTTCCAGAATATTATGTTCCACTTTGAGTAAGCGATGTGTTAGCTTCCCAATTTGATATAACATTAACGACTGTCACTCCATCGTACACAAACAACTTTGCCATCACTATAATAATAAAAATCTCCCCCTTCTTCTTTTTGCAATTCTTTTGTAGACTTTATTGGCATTTATTGGTTCAAAAATATTTCACAGACACTTTGGCAACAGGTGCAAGAGATATATATCATAAAATGTATTCTTTAATAATACTGGTTCGAAAATAATAAAAAAATAATCGCCCTAGGGAGCCCAGTAAAAATGATCAAGATCCTAAAACAAGTAGCAATAAGATAATTTTGTACTCTGAACCGCCAACGTTCCACATGTGAACCTTGACATTCAAATGTTCATAAAACAAAAACGAAATAAGATAAAACATTCATTTGTGCATAAAACGTAATAAACAACACTAAGCAATACAATAATAATCATCACAGCACTCACGTTTGAATTCTAAAGTTATAGATAGAGTAAACAGCACAGTCTACTACATTTAGGTTTTTTGTTACATTTCAACAAGCTCCAAAATAGAAACCATAAAAAATTATACAAAAGCAATTTTTAATCCATTAAAGCACGTCTTTTAAAAAGATATATTAAAAATTTCAAACAGATTAAACAAATACTTAAAAAGATACAGCACCACATATTTTATGTTCCACTTGTGGAACGTTGGCGGGTAAAAAGTTAACACAGTGAGCGGGTTTTCGTATTTCAGACAAAATCGAGTTAAAGGTATAAAATCATACAAATTTAAGGTTCATTTAAAAATCACCAAAGAGGGGAGGGGTATCGTTCGAAAAAGCTCTCAACACAGAACTCAAAAATATATTTGTTTTACTCTTAGATACTATTATATTTTCTGAAATTCGTCGAAAATGTATGGCAAAATTATGTCCCCCCAGCCTCCTATTTCCGAAACTACTGAAAATAAAATTACGAAAAAATTAGTAGTAGTTGGAATTTATTTAAACCTTGCAGGGAAACTATAGCAATTATCCTAGGTCATGCAGTTTTTGAGAAAATCGCAGTTTTCCGTTATACATAAACTTTATTTAGCGGGCGCTCAGCGGGTGAGTTGAGAGGAGTTCGATGTACCTGTTGACGCGAAATCATCCAAGAAATCTCGATAATGATTTTCCAAAAGAATTGTCGATAATTATCCCAGATATTAGTAAAAAAAACTATCTTAAAAAACGTGACACAGACCAAAATGGCCATGAAACTTTGCGACCTCCTTTCGAAGCGCACTTGGCACAATGACAAGATTAAACTTTGTACAGGGTCTTTGTTTTAGGTAAGATGAATCACAATGATAAATAGTCAGCGTTTTTCATTTCAATTGAATTCAATTATTGAAGGCAATTATTGAAAAATATTTGATAAAATAATTCCAAGTTATTTGCAAAGTCTTATTATACGTTTAACGAGTATATTTTGTAAGATTGCAGTTAGTAATTAATAAATTTATTGTATGAACTCTCTGTACGCGAGTGAAACTCGTTCTTGATTGATTATTCTTTGTTCGAAGCAAATCTATAAAATATACAATTAAAATTTCAATAAAACGTAATTCATTTTGAGATTGTTCTCAAAAACATGTTTCCCGACTGCAAATGACATGAAACTTTCTTACATGCTCATGCGCTAGTTTTTTTTTTTTTTTCTATGCGTTGCATACAATAATAGGCGTGACTGTTAAATTTGTTTGGAATCGAATGGACTTTTTCATTTCTTTTTTTACATGCATTGCATTTTGAGTTGCAACATTTGTTTATTTATTTATTGTTTTTGTTATAATTTAGCCGATTGCTATGATTGATTTGTGCTTTTTTCGGCAATTTACTTTTACATGGGTACCGTACATAACCTGGAGGCTTATGTAGCTTTACTATTCTGCACTATAATATCTACCTGTTTTTATATCGTCAGTATGTGTAATCTCTACAAATACTACAGTAAGATAGAATTGTTATACATTTTCAATTATTTGAATAATGGAGCCTCCCATGTTTGCCACCAGCTTTAGTGTACCCCTGCTTTCTGAAAAGCTGGACAGGCCTAGGCCTGATCTAGGGCAGGGATGTCAAAAGGGACATTCGCGGTCGTCCTTCCGCATTTTTTATGTTTCTAGCTTTTTTTAATTTATTTTAAGCGCTTGACGGTGCCCTTAAGCCTTCAGTGGCACCTTACGACCGTGACCTTTCGACAACAAAACGCCTTTCGACTGTTACCTTTCGATACCGTGGCGCTTTTCGGTTTGAGACTCTCTCCTCCCCCCCACTGAGTCGGCGCGCCCCTGGTCTGACCGTCTGTATATCTCCCAATCGGCCCGTCTGTTTGTGTGTCTGTCCTCTAACTAGCGTAAATATAGTTCGATTTCCATGAAATTCTTAAATGTTATATTGTGTATCCCTATGGCATGTTTGATAATGTAAATGAAGTGTACATGCGTTACATTACGTTAGATTTTACGGTTCATTTACAGAGTCACTCAAAATAATTCCGTTACCTTACGGTCTGTAGGGAAAATGATTTGAAGTTTATTTTAATGATATCACACTATTATAAACATGCTGAAATTTATAAATATCACTGAGATGTACTACGGCATTTACTGTAGAATATGGTGCGCATAGAGTTCACCGTTCATTTGCAGGGACACACAAAATTTTGGGCTTTAGAAGAATTTTAACTATTGAAGTCTATGAACATTAATTGCTGGAAGTGCGTTTGCAGTTGTGGTACGCGATTTTAAATTGAACTACTTTTTTTACATATTACTTCGTGTGGATAAATTATGTAGTTCATATACAGGGCTGCACAAAAGTTTTATGTATGTTCACGTTCATTCAAGTTTTTCATGTACATTCAAGTTTTTCACGGAAATGGCTGAATTGAAATTTTCAACTGTGCTATGTGTTTCTCTGAACTAAGTTTTAGCATATTATGTTGTATAGATACGCATACATAGATCATATATAGAGCTGCACAAAAAAACTGATATATTGCTGACTTGATTGTAATACCAGAAATTGTGTTTTCAAATGCGGCAAGATTTTCACAAATTGTTTATTTAGACATGATATTTCACCTTAATAAACTATGAAGTTTTGTTACGATGTACAGAATTTGTTAGAAAGTGTTACATAATCTATGCTGGACGCATGATTTTTAGTTCTTGTTTTGAATCACGATGTTTTAACTTTAATATATTATCATTCATTATCAAAAATATTGGTTTGCATCAATATAAGAATGAACCACAGATTCATAACAAGGCTTCTAGGAAAGTAAATTAAAAGAAAAATCATATGTAAAATTTTTATATAATTATTATACAACTATAATCTTAGAATTGCATTTCAACGAAACCGAATTATAGTTACTATAAAAATAAATATGCAAAATATGTGTAAAAAAACTAATTATTAAATTAATAATTCATATAGACGTAATTCCATCATCACAATATTTTCTATAACAATTGAAAAGTAAAAGAAGTAGGTGAGTTTTTTTAATAGTAATAACGACTTATAAGTTCAAAACATTTCTATATATTTATAAACTACGTTATTATAAAAAGGACCTTTACTTAGGAATAAAACACTACAATAATTAAAAAACAAATAAGTTTTTCCAGTTTTCAGAGTTATTTTCTCCGAAAGCATGAACAGTTTGACTAGGACTTTGAAACAGACTACGTTTGTCTTGTAGCTTCTTCAAACTTTTGTAAAAAAAAAATAGTTATTAAAATCAAAAATATGATAATTATCACACATTTCTTTAAAATATTTAATTTAAAATGAAAAACTAGATAAGTGGTTTTATTAAAGAGCATTATTTTATTATTATTCATATATAAAAATAAATATTGCAGCATTTTACAGGACTTTCTGAAACTGGAATTTTATTTTACACAGTTCCGTATAGATTCTACGCAGTCCTTTATCTTCATTGTGAATGTTATAATGTAGAAAAAAGGGTCATGACTTTGAAGAATTTCTTGGAAGCAATTAAAACAAGCAATCTTGTTTTTTTCCGTTTTCTCAATGGAAAGGGTTTAGAATACACTTCATGTAAAGGTAAAAGCTCTCTTTTACATTTAGCTTTAATTTCAAATTTAGAAAAATCTCCTTGGTCATAAGAATATTTTACGTTGAAAGAAAAAGGTATTCATTTATCAAATCATACAATTTTGATTCTGGATAACTGAAGAACGTGACTCATTATCTTTCAAATAATTTCTACGCACACACATTTCGCCACTCAATCGTTTTAAACCTAAAAAATCAGAGTGAACTCACTCATTCACTGAAAAATGACACCCCGTGTTTTTTGGTGTTTTCTAATCCATGTTATGTACTGTTGAGGGTTGTAAATTTGGCCGTAATTGTTTTGATTTGTATATTACTCAATGGGTACCATTGATTTCTTTTTACGTGTGTCTATAGATCAATAATTTTATTATTATTTTATAGAATTTTTGTGTCTTAACAGCATGCATGATTAACAAAATAATGTATATGTATTTTTCTTTCGTCGCAGTTATCACATAAAATTTAATTCCGAATTTTCACCGTCAATACGTGAAGCAATGTCTTGTAAATACATCCAGAACCAAGTACCTATTTTACTTGCTTCACATTGACCCTCATAATCATTTGAAAAATGACATTTGGCAACATCACTACCTACCTGAGAAATTGTAAAGTTGTAAAACAGCGCGTGTGTCAGCTGTTAATCTATGGCCAAACTGTTAATCAATTGACAATATATAATTCACCAACAGGGCGATATTTTGGCAAATAAGGAAATTTTCATATTTTTATTACTAAGGCAATAAAGAGTGTTATAAATTACTCAGGTGTGAGCTTATGGAAAAAATTTTGCGAGATGTATCGTTTTTCTTGTTTCATCACTGCGCATTTCCTATAATTGAAAAGTGACATATAGTGTAATCTAGATGTTTTCCGTATAACGACACGAATAATAATTTCCCTCTAGCAAGACGAACCTATAACACATCTATTTATGGAATAAAACGTAACATTAATTTTTGCGAGACTTTTCTTGTTGGTGACCGATATTACGAAAATACCTATCATAAAATGCCGAAAAATGTAATTAAAAATATGAATTGTTTTAGCAAATCACTGCAAAAGAAAATTTTCAATTTATTCGGATGATAATAATAATATTGAAAAAAAAATGAATATGAGAATAATTAAACAAAACTGTAGCTGTAACAATAAATATTTTTATAACTGAAAATTGTCGAGAAATCTGAAAAGAAAAGTGTAATCTCTTGGATAGAAGTTTGGTAAACCAAGGGATGCAAAAAAATGCATTGCAAAAGCATTTTTAACATGAATACACACATTTGAAATAATCCTTGCCGGTTCGGCTTACAGGCAGAGGTAGAATTTAAAGTAATAATTTCACCTACAAAAACTAAATCAAGATTAGAGATAGACACAATTTAACAATTTTATCCGGCCGTTTTTGACGAGATTTTAATTTCATTTTTCTGTAAGAGCTAGTTTTAACAGAAACATGTTAAGACGGTATTCAAAATTAGAACCTCAAAGTTTTAAAATATGACAATATTTCCATAGTCGAATTTTTATCATGGTTCATTAAGTTTTTTCAAACTTACATGACGTTACATATTCACTTGTGACGCCCATTATATTTCCAATATTCCCTTTTTTTTTTTTAATTCGTCAAACTATTTATTTAATTTTCATTTTTCACGTGGAAACCTTGCTATAGAAGAGTTATGACGTAATGTTCACATTTTCTTAAATTCGGTAGGCTATTTATTTCATTTTCATTTTTCACGTGGAAATCATGCAATATAAAAGTAATTGTTGTGGCAAGAATTTTGTTGCGGTTTTTTAATTCTTGGCAACTGCTATAACAAAAAATGTTTAATTTTTTCTGTAATTTTTTTCTGCAGCAGATGGTTTTTATAAGAATCATATGAAGATAATATCGAAAAAATTTAAACCTCCATATTTACAAACGTTTGAGTCGAATTAGCCCACTTGCAATCCCCGCCTAGATATTAGCCATCTAAATTTTTTTGGGGAGTTTGAAGACAATCCGTGCATAATTGCGACTTATATCATGCGGACAAAATTTAGTACATACATATATATATAAAGTTCCTGGTGTCAAATAAAGAAAAGTTTTGAAGGAATTTTTCAAAATTCGCTCAATAGTAACGACAGCAATAGGTAGTATTTCTTATGAAATCTACCTAAAGAGATAATATCGTTAATTGGTAATACATATGTGTGTATATGTGTTTTCCTAATTTTAAACACGACGAAATGTAAACAAGTAAGAAAAAATCATGCGTCAAGCATAGATTATGAAACACTTTCCAACACATTCAGAATAGTGTAACATAACTGCACCGTTTAAAAAAATTCAAAATTACGTTAAATTTAACCATATGGACGCGCATAATAAACTTCAAAACCCACTTTCATCTGTTCCCATCCACAATGCGAATTTTGTCAGCAACCCTGTATCTATTAACTACATGCAACCCAAAATTTAGTTCACTTAAGAGATACATATACTTCAGTTAAAAATTTACCTTCAGCAATTTCTTGTATTAAGGAGAACGGTACGCTAATTCTTTCGTGCAGCCCTGTATTTGAGGTATAGAATTTATATATAACGAGTAAGATGCAAATTATTAATTAAATTGAAAAGCGCATACCGAATTTTAAACCGTACACTCCAGCAATTATTACTCAAGGACAATACTGTATTGTAACCGATTTCTTTTGTGTGTCCCTGTAAATGAATAAAAAACGCTATGAATGCCCTGTTCTAATGTGATCGTAGTGGAATTCAGTGATTTATATCAGTTTCAATACATTTGAAATAGCATAATGTCATTAAAATCCTCTGAAAACGATTTTTACCCGTATACCATAGTGTAATGGAATACTTTTGAGTTCCCCTGTAAATGAACGATTAAGCCTACATACTTCATATACAATATCAAACATGCTTTGGTGACCCTAAATAATCTTTATCAGTTTCATGAAAATCCGAGTATAATTACGGGAGTTAGAGCGTGGGCAGACGAACAGACAGACGGCCAGACGAAGTGACGGCCAGACAAACCGAATGCATAAACACTTTTCAACTTTGTTGGAAAGTGTTAAAAAGAAACTACCCTAATTATACTTGTATTACAAAAGAGCCCTAAAAACCCGAGGTGCACTGAGCCTTTTAGATAAATTGGGCGAAGTGTAGCTCGAACTCGTGCCTGACAACAACGAAACATACTGTTTCGATATCTAAAGAGAAAATGTGTCCAAAACAGCTTCTACTTAACATTTTGGAGCTGTTTTAAAACAGAACAATAACATACTGGTATAATTACGTTTATGAAAATAAAATGAAAATTTTAAGAAGTTTTCATCTTTCGGGAACGAAGTGCAATTAGATGGTGCGTGACCTAGCTTTATAATCTGCGAAATGTGAATGTCAAATAACCTGTGTTTTTAAATTTGAATTTGGTTATGGTAGTATCTAAAAATTGTGTGCATTAATGGTACTTTCTAGATATCGAAACATCAAAAGATTAAATTCTCGCGCATGCGAGACTAACCAATTCTGTTAGGTTTATATATATTCTGAAAAATATTGTGAATTACATGCAGTTATTGGTTCATTCTAACGTTTGTCATATTGAACTATTTCCATTGAATAAATTTCAGATACTTAGTAGTTTATTTTTATACATTATAACTAATAAATACACTAAGGCCCGAACAGCGAATATTCGATTTCCAGAACAATTATGGAGTAACGTTTTGAGGCCGTGAGTTTCAAAACTTGCATTTCCCAAATAAAAATTGTGCTTTCAAAATCGTGTTTTCTCTGTTAATCTATTAAATTGGTCAAACCTGCACCAAAAAAACATTACGATGCGCAAAAAACCATTACGATGCGCAGAAAAACTGGTTTTATCCTGTATTTCTGGAATTTTAAAATCTTAGTTTACAATGAAAACCAATGGCCGCAGTTAGAGGTTTTTCGCAATTTCCCAAAATTTGATTTTTTGGATAAGGTGAGTTTTGAAACCCACGTCTTCATATCATTTTTTATGTAGACAGCCTTTCATCGGTTTTCTATAAATAAAGAAACTAATCTTTAAAAAAAAGTTATCATTTCTCTTTGTAAGACGGGATCATTTTATTAAAAATTCAGTTCGCAAAATTACTTTAATTGTTATGTCTATAATTTATATGCAAAACATTTCTTTTTTGTAATTAAATAAGAGCACCTTCATTTCAGATTTCATAAATATTAGAATAAATTAAATTCGATAACGTGTAAGTATTAAATAAACAAAAGACATTTTTTTCCTGTAATATATATATATATATATATATATATATATATATATATATATATATGCCAAAAAAGAAAAAATATATATTAAGAGCATAACTAAAAAACAATCTTTAAACATTAATTTATAATTTTAATCAGGTTATCTTGGTATCAATGCATTTTAAATAGAAATATAATTAACAATGGTATTTATCTTTTTGATTGAAAATGAGCATATTGGATACATGTGATTTTTTTTAAATATAATAAATATTTAAATAAATAATTTGCTCTTTAATTATAAAATTAATAAACGTATCTTAATAAATACCACACATAAAATAAATAGAGTACTGTTTTTAAAGGTTATAAATGAAAAAGCACTCCTATTTTAAAAATGAAAATACAATAAAAAGCATTAAATAATTTCATGCTTGAGTTGTTTCTCTGCTCTTGTGGAATTGAATTATTCTTTTTAAACTAAATAGGTTTTATTTTAAATCATTTTAAAGTTATATTTGAACCATTTATAAAAACATAAAAACTTCTATGGTATTTATAAGTATAAAGGTCAGAATTCTAATCATATTTTCATTAACTAATTATTAGAGATATTCAGTAATTTTAATGACATGTGAACAGATCGTGAAGTTTTTAATTAAGCATTTTTAAAATGATTTTTACAGATTACAGAAATATTTCTATATGTATTAAACGTATGTTATATAAAATTTAGAGTCACGTTTCTTTGAACTAAAACTTTTCACATTGATTAAATAAATACTTTAAATGCGTTAAAGTATTTGCTAGTTTACGTCGAAAACTTATTAGAAACCAAATATAAACTATGCTTGATAATATTTGTAAAGACTTGATATGGGAGATCAAACTTTTTTCAAATACTCTGTTGGTTATATTTATTCAAATATTTAGATTATGTTCTTTAATCTTAATATTTGGGTAAATATAATCTACAAAGTATTTTTTTAATGATCTCCTGCCTTTGTATATCTTTATATAAAAGCAAACAAATAACAAATTCCCCTTTTTAAAAAGATCACATTAATCAGCTAGTTATTTTTTTTATATGCATATTTCTAAACATAAATTTCATTGTGTTATTTAAATTTAAAGTATTTTTATTGATTATGTAGTAATTCATTTTAATGGATTGCAGGCCCAAAACAAATTGATGTATTTATGGGAATAAGTGATATTTTAAATTTATAAGTAATATTTAGTTTGCCATGAAAAGTGGCAAATATCTGTTGTGAAAAATGGAAGGGTACAATCCGCGAATTCTGCTGAAATTCCTCATTTAAAAATGACACTCAAAGAAATTGATCGGGAAGTACGTCTTCTATTAAACCGTGTGCATGAATCGGAACTTGAGATTTGCCTATTTATTATAATTTGGAATAACTTTTAAATTATAAAAAACAACACCCTATATTCAGAAATATTTTTACTCTTAGTTTGAATTTACTTGAATAAAAAAAATAAAGTCGTCTAGATCAAACGCTTTGAATAATATAAATAATGAACAATTAAAATAATAAATTATAATCTTTTAAACTATACCGTGCTATAATGAATCTATTCAACTGTATACAATACACCCTCTCAAATTTCCACAGGTTGTGTGAATTTTACAATTTTGCGGATTACTTTTTTTAAACAATAATTTGAATGTAATAATGAAATCCAAATTATGTTTAATGCTTACAGTATAGTAAAATATTAAAATAATTAAGTAAAGTAACTAACTAAAAGAATAAAACTTAAGACAGTTTAAAAAAATGATCAAATTATTAAAAGTAAAAGCCAAGTAAATAATTAATAGAGTTCTATAATTAAATATGCGTAATAAGGATGAGATACATTTTTTTCTTGAAATGATGAATGAAACATCCCTCATAAAGTACCATACTAACTTTTACCAAGATCATAAGATAAGTAAGTTTTACTTCCTGTTAACCAGACTTAGTGAAATAAGTAAAATGCCTTTATAAATATATAAATATGTTTCGTAAAAAGATTGCAACTATCAGTGATATCAGCATTGTCTTCATTCTTTCAGAAACAAATTTACACTTCCTTTATGAAAAGCATGAGTTCAGTCATATTAACTAGAATTACATATTAAAATACATACGGTTTGATATAAAAAAGTTAGAAAATATCTGTAAATGTGTCCCTACATCTGAACTGAATGTTTCATTGTTTACATCTCTGATAATGCGTAGATTTTAGGCGTTTGTGGATTTGAGGATTGCGGATTTCGGGGAGTCAACTACAATTCTAAATTTAAAAACAATTATTTTTTTTCTGAAAGTGACATTTTCTTTGTAGATTTATATAAAATTGTCGCACAACACAACAGATATTCACAGTCATCTTACAAAAATATTTAAAAAGGTATTTTAAAAAACTCTGATTATAATATAGAAAATAAATAAGTAAAATATATTTGATATTGTATTTTTCTATTCAGAGTGCAATTTTATCCAAGATATTTTAATCTAATCTGTAATCAATTACTTTTGTTAAATAAAAAATATATGTTCGAAATGAATATATCAAAGTCTCTAAATGAAAATTTATAGGTTAAAAAAAAAGTATTGCTATCGCTATATTTCAACAATGTATATATTTATTCCATATTACCGAGTAACTATTTAAACTTTACATTAAAGAAAATTTTAGTAGAAATGACACTCCTATAAATCGTTCCAATTCAGGATACTTTATATTTGGCTCACATATAGTGAAAGAACGAAATCATTATACAAAAATAAATTTTTAAAATGATTCAAAAGAAAAATTATAATACTTCAATTTACATTTAGTTGGCGCGCGATTTTATTTGAAACATTTATTTATCTAAAAATTAAACACGACTTTCAATAATCGTTTCGTTATTGCTAAGAAACAGAGAAAAATGACACTCTTTACTGACATAAATCATAGGATGTAATTATTAGATAATGTGATAACTCTGACCAATCAATAGATGGTTTATTAACCCAAGGTTTCCTACCTGCTGTGGAGTAGCTTCTTCTCACAAGTTAATCATAAATAATCATATGTTTCTTCGTAACTGATTAGTTTTTACGATGTTTGAAAGGATTATCTTAAAATATTAATGATAAACGAATTACTGATAGGTACCTGAATAAAGATAACCTGATTTTTTTAAAATATTAAAAATTTCTAAAAATATTATTAGCAATACATTTTGGTAATTTTGCCGGTTACTTTTCATACATTATTAGTTTAAACCTACTTAACTAACACCAGAATAGCTTAAAAGTTGAATTTTTGTTACTTAATATTCCGATACTAACAGTTACAATATTCTTATTAAAAGTAACACAATATTCTTATTAAAAGTAATTACAGTAAAACGGCTAGTTACAATTCCCTTTACTTTCATTGTCTGTAGAAAGATTAAGCTCATCGATATCCAACATTTTCAAAACTCATTATCAAGCTCTCCATAAAAAATGGACCATAGAAATATATTATTTGTGCAAAAAATTTAGTTTATCTCAATATCCTTCATTTTTACGTAAGCAAAGTTAAAAATATATTCTCAAAATTATTTAATATTTCCTTGTCATTGTACTTATATTTGAAGTTTATGTTCAGAAGAGATATTTTACTCTTTATAGCAAATGTAAAACAGTTGCGTTCATTGATATCCCACATTTTTAAAAACATTATCGAATTTTCAATAAGAAAATGGAACAAAGGAAAACCTTTTGTGTGTATAATTCTTTGAAATGAAAAATGAATGTTGAAAAGTGTTTACTAATTATGTTTATCTCTCTGTCCGTGTACTAACTCTGGTAAATATATTCGGTTTGCCAATAGATCTTTTATGTTATTGAAGTTTGCTAGTGAATGTTTCGCATTGAAAATGAACGGTATAGAATTTATAGATCTTTTACAGGGACACTCAAAAATATTTTGTTTTATTGTAATCAAAAGGGAAAAATCGTTTGATTTTATTGATGTTGTGATGTTTGAAACCAAATGAGACAGATATTTATCACTAAGATGCATTAGGACCTGCTTCCAAAGTGGAATTGATTAAGTAGTATTTATAGTTTGTTTACAGAGATGCAGAAAAGTATTCCATTACACTATGATCTATGGGGGAAATCGTCTGCAATACAATAGAATTATAATATGATAATTCAGACATAATGGAATCACTGAAGTGCACTACATGTTTTATGTACATAATGGACAGTATAGCATTTATTGTTCTTGTACAGCGATAAACAAAACTCTTCGGTTGGAGCACTGACTAAAATCTGTAATTGCTGGAAGTGAACTTTTCACTGCGTCTTTAATCTTATTTATTTTTTAGGGTATTATGTAATCATTTTAAATTCTACAGGTAGGCTACAGCGTTACAAGGAAGGATTCGGACACGTTACGAATATGCACTGCAGTTGTTGAGAAAGGATTTTGACTAAGTTATGTATTGTTATTTTTTATTTACTTATTTAGATATCTCATTTCATTCTATTAAAATAATCATAATAATTGATTTGTGTTTCATAATCTATGCATAATACATGGATTTTCGTTCTTATTTTACATAATGACAAACAAGTTATTCTCAGAATTATTTTACCCTTTCTTCTAAATAATATTATCTTCAAAGAAAATTAAAAAGCCATAACTGGCTAAAATAAAATAAAGTACAAGTTATATCGTTCTTAGAATAATTCAAGAAACTAATACAAAATGTTAAATATTATTTTTTTATCGAATTCCCGCAATGAACACACAGAAAGAACTTCAACAAAAACATTAAATTTAAATTAGATTTAAAAAAGACAACATAGGTGTTTGAAAACTAAAATTTCGAAATAAAACGGGATAAAGAAGTGTATTAGAAAAAGTATTTTAAACTGGTTCCGCAAAATTTATCTTATTTGATATGTTCCAATTCAAATAAATTTACTTCTTATGTGCATTTAAATGAAACTGAAATCAAATAGAGGCATAGTAAATAAATTGTTTAAATAAAAATTTGAAAGAAATTGGGATTTAAGAGTCAGACAAATTGTTTTTTTGTTTTTTTTCTAGTAAATAGAGATAAATAAAAGAGTTATTTAGGATAATGATTCAACTGCATTCTCTGGAATACTAAAAAAGTTTAAAAGCGTAAGGGTAATTTAATTTTCCTGAATTCAGGTTTTCAAAATTTAATGTTATACAGTTAAAATACCGTACTATATGCAAGTAGTACAGTCGAGTAAACGGAGTTATATATATTGTCAAAATCCTGAAATATTAAGTATGTAATATTTTAGCTACTACTAATAAAAACTGAATTTGTTTATTTTGAAATTAAAGCTAGTGATTGTCTAATGGCATCAACTAACGTTATATAATAACTAATGGTGTATTTTTTATTTATTTCAAATAATGCTCTTTCGTTTTACATATACAAGGGAATCTAATATATATATATATATATATATATATGTGTGTGTGTGTATATATATATATATTACATCACCCACTAGCAACACCAAAATTATTTTTATTTGAAAAGCGTCAATTTTGCATTCAGATAAAGTTGTGAAATTTATTAAACGCAATACTTTCTGAGTGAAGCGACATTTTACTGAAGAATGCCAATAATATTGTTATTTACAGCACGCGTAATGATTTCAACTGTTTAAGCATGTAGTTTGATTACATGTCAGTTAAATTTCCCATTTATATATATTGATTTATATTATTAAAAATGTTTTATAGACGTTATGGGATATCAGCCGTTAAAAAATAATCAACTACTTACATAGTTTAAACTGCAAACGGATTTTTTTTAAATCGTCTTCACGCTACAGAGATTAAAAATCAAGCTTAAAAATTATTTTAAAAATCATAAAAAATCAGTAGCGATATAGTTTTCAAACAAATTGCAGTACACCTTTGAAACAATTTGAGTGTGTGAGTACTTTTGTTCTGTATTCGTATGTGTAATAACTGAATTTTTGCGATGTTTTGAAATTTAAAAAATTGCAATAAAATCAAAATTTAATCATCAGCTGCTTGCCTACATGAAGATGGCGTTAGCTTCAGTGACGGATACTTTATTATTATTATTATTATTTATATGCATAGATAATCACAGTTAGAATAACTTTGAAGCATTTGTTTTATTAAATTTGTTTTTTTTTTATTACAAAAGTGTAAAAGATATTATATATATATATATTATACCGAGTGTCCTACACTGGACTGACTGATTTTAAAATTCGAAAATCTGAAATAGTGACAGCTTAAAAAAATAAATAAATAAAAAAAAAAAATAAATAAATAAATAAAATAATATATATATATATATATAGTAGGGTTATGTTAAGATATCAGGTTTTTTTTACAAATTTACTCAATTTTAGTTTAATTTAGCAGCGATAGATGGCACTGCAAGCAACGGTAAAAAAATCGGCTCCAGTTTTTGGCCTCTCTCTTCTCTCAGCGTTGTTGGGAAACAAGGAGGATAAATATATTGAGTGTGACACGAAGAACAAAATTCCATTGTCGAATAAGAACCACTGCAAATATTTAACCTCCTTCTTTTACATTATTATTGAGATTACAAAGAGGCCAAAAATATGGCCCAATTTAGCGGCTGTTGTTTGCAACGCCATCTATCGCTGGTATTTTAAACTAAATTCGAGAATCGCAGTAAAAAACATAGGCGTAACCAGCCTTTTGAACGGGGGGGGGGGGGTGCCCAGACTTTTTAACTTGAACATGTTGGATACAAGCAATATCTTATATAGTAAAACTTGCTAAAACGAATCCCATAAACCGATCGACTTTCCGTTTTAGACAGTTTTCCATCTTAGCAAGTATACTTGTGTGGTATTTCTTTTAAAAAGGGCTCAAACGCGATTTTTGTTTGCGTGAGGAGGGTTGAGAAGGGGTTCAAAACATTAAAACTAAATCTAATGGTATAAAAATGATATGTAAATGTCCTTGCAGCAGTGATATAAGACAGTGACTAAGTGTGGTCACAACTGTAGAACCTTTTGGCACCCTAAGTTCTTATAAAGATTAAAAAAGGCCTTTATTCATGCTGGAAACTTCTATAGGCACAGGGGAACACTGCATGAGATCTAAAATTATCTCGGTCAAAGTCTTGTAGATGAAATTTTGCCTGATGATAAATCTCAGATAATACATGCGGTACATCAGTACATGCGCACGAAATTTTTTCAGAATGTGACTCCATGACTTCTTAGGGATCGCCGGAGGGACCCAATAAATTTTGGAGGAAAGTCTATATAAATAATTACTATAATATTATAAATAATTATAATATTCATTAATAGCGTAATTTCGTGCCTATAATCCGCGGCTCAAACAATCATGTTTCGACCCAGAAATTTTATTTCATTATTTAAGTTAAATATTTATCGCGATTTAATAAGTTACGTTTTATGAAACAAGATTTCTGGGTCTGAACCTAATTGTTTGATCCGCAGATTATAGGCCGGAAATTACGGTAATTAAGGTTTTTTACCCCAGAGTGTGTCGAATATATTAGGTAAAGCAGGTCATGATAATATACACTAAATTTTATCAAGATGATAAAAATTATACTATCATGATGCGACTGTAATAATAAAGATAGGTGCTTATATGTCTCTCTGTGTGTGCGCGCGCGCGCGCGCTGAGCTCTGAAAAAACAATGCAGCCTGCATCCGTAAGATTTGACAGGACCTGTATGCCTGAACTCATGCATATGGAAGACAATTTCTGGAATTTTTTGATTAATTTTTTATGCGAATTTTTTCGCATTTTGCGGTAATTTTTTCAAATAAGTAAAAAAGAATCCGATTTCAATATTTTACACAGTAAACTTTGTCTTCTTTTCAATAAAGTGTTTTCGAGACTCTTACAGCGATTTTTCGATTCTTAACAATTTTTTAATGTTATCTTTAGAGGGGTTTTTTTTTTCGCATTTCGCGGTGATTTTTTTTTTTTTTTTTTGACATTCCTAAAACGAATCCGGTTTAAATCTTTTACCCAATTAGTTAATTTCGTTCTCTGTGGTTTTATAATCTTTTTCGAATTTTTAATGCACTTTCTAGCGGGGGTTTTCGTGCTTTGAGGCGATTTTTTGATATTTTTTGAAACAGAAAAAACTCTCTGGTAATTTTTTCAATTGCCGTGATTAACTTCGAATTGGAATATGTCAAATCAGCTCTTATAAGAAAGCTGAAAATTTAATTTTGCTCGAAATAAAAAACGCAATAATTCAAGATTAATTGTTTCGGGACAGAAGAGGTCGTAGCTTGCTCGGGAGTACGTTGCCGAAGGCAGTTCCCCCATTCCAATCCTAGATTTGTTTAATTGTATGTTCGTTTAAAAAAACCCAACCACTTCTCTAGTAATGAAGTTTTCTTTCAGGGACAGGGTTTGAAATAACTCGCGGGATCGTGCGATTTGTGCACAAAATAGGAAAGTCTCTCATAATAAAAAATGCTGTGCAGTATTTCCCCCTTCAAATTCTTTCACAGACCTGTGATTCTTCAGTAAGTATTTAAAAAAAATGGGTCCGCGATTTTTATTTCTTTTATGGAATTTCTGAAAATCAATTCGTGAATCAGTCCCGGAAAAAAATTGAGAATTTCTGCAAACGATCGTGGAAAAATATCGGGAATTTCAATAAAAGAGTGCAAAAAGTAATCGCCAATTTCGTTTAAAGATTCCGCAAAGAAATTACGAATTTCGATAAAGGGTTGACGAATTTTTTTTCAAATTTCATCAAAATGTTTCGGAAAAGAGTAGAGTATTTTCTTAATTGGTACGGAAAGATATCGAGAATTTTTCCGAACGGTCGCGCAATATTATCCCGAATTTCGACAAATGATCTCCCTGTAAAAATATCAGTTTCGTCAATAGGTCGCAACAGAAAATAAATTTCGTCAAAGGATCGCGGTAAAAACGAGAATTTCGTCAACGGATCGCAGAAATAAAGCGCGAATTTCGTTAAAAAATCAGGGAAAGGAAAAGCGAATTTCATCGAAAGATCGTGGATAGAAAACGCGAATTTCATCGAAGGATCGCGTGCTAATGAAATGCCATTTCCGTCAAAATATTGCGGTAAAAATGTGACTTTTGTCAAAGGATAGCGGTAAAAAATACAAATTTTGTCAAAGGTAAGTGGCGAAAAGTGCGGATTTCGAAAAAAAATCGCGTAGAAAGACGTGAATTTCGTAACACGATTTTGGGGGAAAATTGTAAATATCATGAAATGATCACAGAATAAAATCGCGAATTTGTCAAAATTTACTGCACTGGGTTAAAAGGTTGAAACGGGGTTCCTTTTCCTACTTTCAAAAGAACGCCGCGAACGAGAAAAACTATAAAAATCGTATACAAATTTTCAGAGGAAAAAAATTACTATATTGACTTGAAAGACTGCAACCATATTCCTATCAAGAATGTCAAAAAAATGGCCACGAAACACTAAATTTAACCAACTAACCAACCTGCAGATTAATTTGAATTTTCTGTGTTATTATTTTTCAATTACAAAGGAGGCAGGTTATGTGCCCCCCCTTTACCTCGGCTAATCGAAATTTGGAATTTTCGTTTCACATTTGCATCCCCTTTCAAATTATTTTTTGCTTCTTTCTTGACTTTAAACTACCAAAGCAAAGACACAAATAGTTTATATCCTCAACAAGAACTTGCGTTAATTTCTCATGAAATTGTAGAAACATGCAATAGAAAGAACGGCGTTAAAAACATCTCCCACAGACAAAGGACGTCAAAGTGGGATTATAAAGCCACCTTTTTGAATTACTATGACTAATACAGATTCTTGCAAATATTCTAGTTTTAAAAAAGATAAACGACATAATTTTCTTTAAAAAAACAGAAAGAAAAAAAAGAATGCGGGTTTCTTTTTTTATCACATTTCAAAACTTAGCCGTTTAGTTCTCTGAACTAAAGAAATTCAACTCTGCTTTCACTTCTTCTTCTTTTTTCTTTTGTAGATTTCGATTTTTTAAAATAACTGTGTTCGAGTCTGTGGAAACGGGGGGGTGGGGGTGGGTGGGGGAAGTGCCCGGGCACCCAGGGCACCCCCCCCCCTGGTTACGCCTATGAAAAATAAAATTCTGACATCTTGCGTAAACTTCCTAAAAAAAATTAATAGTTGTCACCAATTGCAAGTTATTGAATTTTAAAATCAGCGAGTCCATTTTATGATAGCCGGCATATATAAATTGTATAAACTACGTCTAAAACATGTAAACGTATGAAATGTAATACGTACAGTCGTGGGAAAAAAAAGTAAACATCTCCTACTAATTCTGCAACTAATTATAGGGGAAATTTACAGGTACCAAAAGATTGGAAATAAAATCTACTTTCAAATGATGCATATAAAATTTTCTTAGGGGCGGGGGCTTCTAAAAATCAATACCAGACCAAACTTCAAAGGTAACACTCAGATTTAACAATATATTTTAAATCTTCGGCTCAAACTGTGCCTAGAAATAAATTTTCAAATCATTTGGATAAAAGTTTTTCAATTATAAACATTCAAATTTTAGAGCTTTTATTGTTAAATTACATTTTCATATCTTTATTAATATCTCCTGAAATTATAATCCTAATGTGATACTTTTGTTGTTTAATTAAAATACTAAAAAATCCAAAAATAAATACACTGAATTTGTAATTAAAAAATTTTATAATATGAATTATGAAAATAATATTCGATAAATATATGAATTGAAACCTACAATTTTTTACATAGATTTATATTTATTATGTCCTGCTTTATGAAAATTCTCAATTTCCAATTTTCCTTCCAAGGAGTTTTTGAATTACCAGCAAAAAAAAAGTCAAAACGACGGTCTATGATGTCCAGAAAAGAATAATTTGAAAATATATATATATATATTGTACTCATTTTAATGAAACATTTAAAAAGGAAATATTCGAAGCATATTAAGCGAGAGACATGGTCATATTAGCATATTAGCATATTAGCATATTAGCAGAGTGACATAGTCATTCTGCAGTATTTCAACAATTGAATACCGAACTTCAATTTCGAAAAGCCCCTAAAATTTGCTCTTTTTAAAATAATTAATTTCTCGGAATTTAATCATACGAAATGAAAATTTAAATTTAGACTAATTGATGTGTTTAGAACTTATTTTTGGAATCAAACTTTGGTATTTCTATTAAAAAAACAAAGTTTGGGTTCATTTTCATATGTAGGTGGCCACCTAAACAAATTTTATATACATCATTTAAAAGTAGAATTTATTTCCAATCATTTGGTACAAGTAACTTTTTTCTACAATAGTTTGTTGCAGAGTTAGTAGGGGGTGTTTATTTTTTTCTATACGACTGTACATGTATTACACTTCTACATATCTATCCTTGAACTTCCGATGTTCATTTTTGGATTTAATTTAGAACTCTGTTTAATAATAATAATATTAATCATAAATACTCTGCATATATAGGTTTGCTAATATAATTAGTGGATTTATAATATTTATAATCTGAGTGCATTTTTGGTTTATATAATAAGTAGTTTTGAGAAACACAACAAAAATTTTATGTAAAAGTGTGTGTCATTTTTGTGTCTTAATTTTGTGTCATTGAATTATTCTTTATAAAAAATCAATCAGTAAAAAAATTAAAACAATATAATGGCGTTGTGATCCATTCTTGATGGAATCTTTGGGTTTGGATTGTTTACTATCTAGTTTTCACGAGTTCTATGAAATATATTTGAAAAATTCTATTTGTTTTCTATAATATCATGTTGTTTATATTACATTTATAATATTGCTTAATGGTATAGCAGATATAGGTATACATCATAAGAATAACGGAAAATACGTCACAGTTATATATGAATTATGACTTTGATAATTTTAGAAAATAAGTTACAACTGGTGTGAATGACTAAGAACAAACAATCTTCTTGAAACACCATCAAAAATTTGTAAATGCGCTAGGCCTTTCGAAAGATCTGAGTCTTTCTTCGTCAGGCGCAAAAATTCTTATGATTTTGTTAGTAAATTAAAAAATATTAACCCATCCAATTGTTGTATGCTTTCTCTTGATGTCAAATCTTTATTTACGAATGTTCCAATTGAAGGTGCTCTTTCTTGCTTGGAAAAAAGGTTACGTGAATTTCATTTCTCTGATATTGAAGTCCAAGATTTTGTTAATTTAACCAAAATTTGCATCACTCAAACTACTTTTGAATTTGATAATAAATTTTTCAAACAATCAGATGGCTTAAGTATGGGTAATCCTTTATCTCCAATTCTTTGTGATATTTATATGCATTATTTTGAGGAAAAATTATTAAATCTGGTTAATTTTAAATGTTGGATGCGTTATGTCGACGATACTTTTGTTTTAGTTGATAATCCTTTTGATATTTCTACCATTCTTCATACTGTCAATTCTATCGACCCACATATTCAGTTTACTTTTGAATTAGAAAATTGTAATAAACTTCCTTTCCTTGATGTTTTAGTTACCAAATGCGATTCTTCTTTCAAAACTTGTGTTTATAGAAAAACTTTTTCTGTTTGTAACCCACCTCATGCTCTCTCAAATCATCCTGTCAACCAAAAAATCGGTGTTTTTTACACGTATGTAAATCGTGCTCTCAAAATTTGTTCCGATTCTCTATCCCTTAAGGAAGAGCTTAATTACTTAAAAACCGTTGCTGTCAAAAGAGGTTTTAATCCTTCTGTTATCAATAATGCTGTGAAGAAATTCAATAGACCATCTAATAGTTCTACTCTTTACAAATCTGTCAAAAGCAAACCTGATAATTTGGTTGTCCTCCCCTTTTATCCTCCTTTATGTTTGAAGTTAGCTAAAGTTTTACGGCGTTTCAATTTTAACATTATCTTTAAACCTGTCAATAAACTCAAATTCCCCTCCACTAAATCTCCTGTTCCTGATCTTCGTAAATGGGGAATTTATAAAGTTCCTTGTAATGGTTGTGATTTATCTTATATTGGTCAAACTAAAAGGAATCTCGAAATCCGCTTAAAAGAACACTCGCGTTATGTAATCAATCAAGAATTTTCTAAATCTTCTATTGCCAAGCACTCTTGGGATTCCGGCCATAGTTTTAATTTTCAAAATGCTAAAATTATCTCTAATGCCAATAGTATCTCTGAATTGGACTTTCTTGAAAATTTAGCTATTTATCTTAATCGTGATGTTATTGTTAATGATAAATCTGATTCCACAATGCTCTCTGCAGCTTGGAAAAACCTTTTCAGTACTACCATTTAATTTATTTTTGTATTATTATTAGTCTGTTTTTTTAAAATATATATTTTTCCTTTATTTATTCATTTTTAATTTCATGTGTTCCCATATTGGATTATATGTATTTTCCCCCTCCCATTTTTTGCCCCTCCTACTTTGTGTTCTTTTGTTTTGATTATTCTCTTCTGTGATAGGCTGTTGTCTTTTACTTTCCTATTGGCTGTTGATTTCTAACTTCCTATTGGCTGTTTCTTCAGCTTGTTTCATTTCCCTTGTCTCTCACTTCAGTCTTGCCTCTGCTTTCATAGTAGAAGGACGTCTTTTTTGCGCCTGACGAAGAAAGACTCAGATCTTTCGAAAGGCCTAGCGCATTTACAAATTTTTGATGGTGTTTCAAGAAGATTGTTTGTTCTTTGATAATTTTCTTTGCTGCTTTGTTCTATGATCGCAAGGAAGCTGTCTGATATATTTTTAATAATTAAAATTGTGAACCTTTCCTTTTATCACATATGTCAAAAATCACATATGATTTACGTGTTTCAACTTTCTAAAACTCCTTTCGTTGATGCAATATATACAGGCAGTGAGAGGAAAATTCAGAATATTTTCAGACATATAATTCGGTTCAGATAGCCACCTAAAAGGCCTGTTTATGTGTGTTAATAGTAAATCAGAAGTCGAATTTCGATTTTCTAACTCAAATGTGTATCTGAAGCAGTTGACTTCCAAACATTGTTGTTCTATAACTGGAAATTTAGCCCTTTTAAAACTATTTGCTAAATATTCAGCGGCACATGCAAAGCTCTTTTTTAGATTCTTGGGAGAGAGCTCCCATGGAGAAAACTAAATACAGTAAATCCTCCCTAAAGCGACCACGTTCCGTTCCAATAAAAATAGAGCGCTCCGAGAGGTGGTCTCTTAATGGATGTCATATTTAAATTTACATTTTATTTGTTGAATAAATGTAATAATTAATGTTACTAAAATTTATTTTTCACATTAGGAAAAAATATGAAAATTTAAGTATCAAAACAAAAGTTAATTACATAATTACTATGCAGTTTAAAAAGTGAATACATTGACGTTTGCTTTGATTTTACGGTTTTATCTTTTATAACTGTTATTTCCAATCCTTTCGAAGTTCAGTATATAAATTAATTTTTTTTTTTTTTTTTAGGATGGGAACAAAAAGTGGCGATTTTTTATTTTATTTATCTATTTCTTTGAGAGTTTCCTGACAGAATAGGGCAGAGGAGGGGGGGGGGGGTAATTATTGACCTTCCATCTTAATTTGTCTTCAGAATTAAATTCATTTCCCAAAAAGGCACAAAGGGGTTTAAACACTTAAAAGTTACCGAAAAAAATATTCTAAACTTTATTTATAAGTCTGATGAATAACGCGCACTCCAGGATTATTTTTCTAATAAGAAATTCAAAGAAATTGGATGCTCATGGAGGGAGTTAAACTGTGGTGGTCTTTAAATGGAGCTCGAATTAGTTTTGAGCCTATGGGAATAAATTTCGTTCTATGAAAAAATGGTCTTTCAGGGAGGTGGTCGTAGGAGGTTTCACTGTATACTACTACGATTTTCGCTGGCACTATATCTGCATCTTAATCATAGAAAAATTTTGTTGATCTCCCAGATGAACATTAATGCGTATTTTTCAACATCAGGCACATCACTACACACGTCTTGAGTATATATTGATATGATTTTTAAAATAATTAATTTTGATATTGATTGTGCTATATGATGCAATATGGCACTAACATTTTTTAAAACCAAATTCATAGAATATTAGCTAACAGCTGAAAAAATTAACCATATATGCATAATATCTAAGCATTCTTTTTCATTAATTCTATCATTAAATGGTTTCAGAAATTTTCCAACTCGCTGAAGTTTGCAGCAACATATTCTATTTTGGTACTTTATGCTCATTCGATTTAATAAAATGCAATACTTAATTAAAATATATATTGAGAGGAACCTGATTAAGACGATCGCGTTTAATACGCGACCCGGTTAATACATTTAATACGTGGATTCTATGCAATACGTAGATTCTATGCAATACGTGGAATATGGTTACGTGGAATGTTGAATATAGGACATATTATAATGGTATTCATTATTACAATCATAAGTCGAATACAATTAAATCTTTATCTAAATATAAATGGAAGACCCAATTTCCGACCGTAAACACACAAATAAAAGTTATAAAGTTCATCTAGAAAATTAAATGTACAAATAAGCCCAGTTCCTGCAACATTTTACAAATCACGTTTAATACGCTATGTCGCTTAATATGCGACTTTCGTCCACTCCCTTGACACGCGTCTGAACCAGGTTCGGCCGTACATTACTCAAAGACAACATTACGTAAATGTTTGTCATTATTAAAAGCAGAAATCTTGAAGTGTGAAGATGTATAGCCTGGTAGCCATTTTAAGAAACTTTCCAACATAGTTGAACAGTGTTTATGAATTTGATTTCTCTGTCAGTCTGTCTGCCTGTGTGCCCCTGCTCTAACTCGCTTAAATATATTCCGATTGCGATGAAATGAATATATGACATTGGGTATCACTATGGCATGTTCGGTATTGAAAATGAAGTGTGTAGCATTTACAGTACAGTTACAGGGACACTCAAAATAATTCCGTCACATTTCGGTCTATGGGGTAAAAATCGTTTGCGGAGCATTCTAATGACATTACACTATTTCAAAAATTTTGAAATTGGTATTTATCACTGAAGTGTACTAAAACGTTCTTACTATAGAGAATGGCGAGCATAGAATTTATCGTTCAATTATAGAGACAACCAAAAAATATTGGCTACAGAAGAAAATGAACAATAATTGAACTATTGAAGACTACAAAATAAAATTGTTGATAGTGCGTTTTCAGTTTGGTATTCGTTTGTAATTTTAAATATTTTTTAAGTGTTATTTTTTTGTATAAATTCTGTAGATCATATACTGTTCTGCACAAACATTTTCAGTAAGATCCGTTTATTGGCCGAAATTACTGAATGGAAATTTTCAATTGTGCTATTCGTTTAAAGGAACTAACTTTCAACATACTATGTAGTACACATACATATCAATAGATTATATACAGGGCTGCATACAAAACTGTATGTTTTTCAGACTATTCATGGTAATAGGAGAAATTGAGTTTTCAAATGCACTTTTCAAATGTTTCCTTTAGACTTCATCTTTCACCTTTGTAAATTGTGTAGTTTTATTATAGTATTCTAAATGTGTTGGAAAGTGCCTCGCAATCAATGCCGTACGCAGGATTTTTCGTTCTTGTTTTCTTATGAACGGATCAGTTATTTTCAGTAAGTTATAAAACTATTAACTGATTACAATGTTCATTTATTTATCAGAAAAGTTTAAATTAGTTAAAATGAATATCCGTTTTAAAAACAGCATAAAAGTTCATTTTTATCGCTCGCCATTTTTTTTCCAAAAAGATATCAATAAAGTATAAAAAAAACTCTCCAACTGATGTTTTACAATCACATGCTATTGTGTAAAAAAAAAAAAAAAAAAAAAAAAAAAAAAAAGGAAACGTGAATGTGGAATGGAAAAAAAAACATGTATAATATTACATTATCTAATATTTCACCGATAAGAAAAACACAGTACAAGGTCCAGAAAGTACTGTTATTTAAAAGTCTATTTTCCCCTGGTGAACTGGAGAGAAAATCAACAAAGCATTAAATTGTGAAAAAAAAATATGAAGAACTTAAGTAAAGTTGTTTCAAAACTAGAGTAAAAGAACCATTTTTGAAATACAAGAAAAAAAAAGTATCAAATATCACAAAAACATTAAGCTATTTGCAACAGCTATTTTCTTTCGTGAATCGAAATTAAAATAACATTATTTGTACGTGCATTAAATGTAAAAAGAAGCTGGAAGAAACTTGGAGAACGAAAATTAAATTAAATACGCAGAGAAATGAATTCCCATTTTTTAGATAAGATAAATGTTCTTTGAAAAAATGAAACAAAAACAAACAAACAAGGAAATTGAAAAATGTTTTTAAAAATATTATTGTACAATGTGCTACATATTTCACAAATATGTTGAAAAATGTTTCAAATCAACCATTTCTTTTAAATTACTAATAGCTATTAACTTTCTAGACAGAAATACGTTAAAAACTAAATTTTATTTAATCAACAAATTTGAAATATCTAATAATGTAAAAATAAAGATGTTGGAATAAGAAAGTGTTTACAATATATTTTTTATTGTTTAATGAAATAAAAAAAAATAGAATTAATAAAACTATTTGAAAGGTGGTAAGAAATTATTATGTCACAAACAAGCCTCAATCTTACCTTAATTTTCTCGCCGTTTGCTTCATAACTCAAAAAAATGTTGCAATATATTAACAATTAGCTATTTTTTTGTATATCTGGCAAGCACATTTCAATGCTTTTATACTAGTTAACTACACTTTAGTTAGATAGATTTATTGATATTTTAGATAATTAAATACATATAATTAAGATAAGGGAAATTGTGTGAATTTTAATACTTTTACTACGCTATTACAAGTAAGGGTGCGTTTTCAGCTGTGTTATGTGTTTTCAAAGCATATTTAAATTTTATTTTATTATGTGATGGGCATAAATTATATAAATTATATACATGGATACTACGAAAAATATAAATGAACTGATCTGATTTTGTAGACAAAAAATTCTGAAATTATGCGCTCAACTGTGTTATGTTTCTTTGATGAAATAAATTCTACTATGTAGTACATTCTATGAAACGTGTAAAATGTAAATAAGTTCACAGAGATGTGTATATACATTTGCTTACAGATGGTAATTACGGGAAAGGCGTTTTTACATTTGTATGCTCTTTTCAGTTGAGTAAATTTTTATTTCAATGTACTGTATATATATATATATATATATATATAAATACACGATGCATAGAAGCATGCAAAATAAATTTACCAACATTCCTTCCCATAGATCGTCATATTTTAAAATGAGTTTTAAAAGCATTATGTGCTTTAAAAAAATACTTAGATAATGTGAGTTATCTCTATTTGCCCCCTATTTCCCCTTTAATTCCCCCTTTTATAGTAATGATTTTTGTCTTGCACACTGAACCTATCTACTATATAGTAGATAAGTTCAGTGTAGGTTCAGTCTAGTATATATATACTAGATAAAAAGATGTTTTTATATAAAAAAAAAATAAATGATTTTGACCGATTATCCCGGACATCATAATTAGACATGCCACTTGATCCTAATAGCTCATCACGCCAGTAGCTTTAGAATAAAGAAGAAATAGTGTTGCAACCTATAATCTAACACATTATTCGATATCTGTTTTCAACAACATTCACTATGTGTGTCATGAAAACTTCTAATAAGTAAACTATATTTCCTCTACTACTATCTCTATCTAAAGGCAAATTTACATTTTTTATTAATATAACATCTATTTCAAGAAATAAATCACTGTAACTTCGTCTACTACATTTCTGTATAACGATTCAGAGTTGAAGAACATTACTAGCTCAGTCACATGTCCAATAGCGCCAATACATTGACTAATGAAACTAACCCGACTTACCATCTAATCAGGATTTATTGTATAATTTTATTAAATTAATAATATTCATTGTATATGAAACTGAAAATTCTTAACAATAATTCTGGTAATGTAGGAAAGTGTTTCATAATCCTTGTCTGGCCTTTGTTTTTAGTTCTCGTTTTTAAGAAATGGAATAATGTTAAAATGTCTGTCTACTAAAAGTAGGGTGTAAAAAAATCATGATTTTTTTTTTTAAATCAAAAAAATCGGATTTTTTTTATTTAAATCAGATTTTTTTTTTATTTAAATCGGATTTTTTTCCCTATGTTAAAATATTAAACATCTATCAAGAATTAAGCATTTCAAAAATGAATAACCCTCCAATTACTAACATAATCTATGTTTTTTTGCTGTAATTAATAAAATTTTAATTATATAATTATAGAAATTACAAAAAACTGCAAATTAAAAATTTCTTTAGTAACATACAAAATTATGTGCATTAACATTTTGTAATAATTATGTAAACCAATATTAAATACTGTTTATATTTTAAAGTTATTGATAAATTGCATTTATTTTCAAATTGATGATACAGATTAAATTTTGTAATTATTAAACAATTAACTGTTTAATTAAGAACACAATCTATATTTTTGAAAAAGTGGTTGAAAAAAGGGGATAAATAATAGTTTGATAAATTCATAAAGCAGCCAGTAATTTTACATAGGTTCTAAAGCGTATGTATATCAAATTGATCAAAAATTGTAGCAAACTCACACATAATTTACAAATAGATTACAAAAATTGTATTTTTGAAATTTAAATGAGATTTCTTCCCACAATATTAAAATATTTGAATAGCTACTAAATATTATACTGTTTTGAAGTTATTTAACATTTAGTTAAATGTTTTTTAAATGTGTAATAGTTCTTTTTACACAATTTAATGTTGTTATAATTAACAGTACAAATATTACATTTTTTACAAGTGATTTAGTGATAATTTCCATTACTGATTATAATGCTTTTTCACAATATTGTTAAAAATCAGAAAATATGTGATTTTATCATCTGATTTAAATCAACTGATTAAAATCATTTACATTCTATTGCTTTGTTTATTGTATATAAAAGAATGAATAACTTGATTATTAAAAGGAATTGATGACATTGTAAGTTATATTAGATTTAAATATCATTTTAAAATTAAATGCTTTTTATGTTTGTTAGATAAAAAACCATGCTTTTTACAAACTTACTGTACTTAAATTTTTCACAATACTCAGGAATCGTGCTTCGAAACAATTATTTAAAGCTTTGTTTTGTGTATTCATAAGTCACAATACCCGTAGAAACTTTCCAAATTATGTTCATCTTAGATTTGAATAATTTTTTATGTCATTTTAAACACTAAAAAATATTTTGATTTTAATCAATGATTTTTTTTTAAATCACTTGATTAAAATCATGATTAAAATCGCTGATTTAAATCAACTGATTTAAATCGTTGGCACCCTAACTAAAAGTGCTAAAAACTAAAAGTATGTTAAGTATAATTAATAACTACTATCTTTAATTGCTTTCATAAATTAGGAAAAATATACATGTTGATGACTATTGAAACATTTCAGATTCATTAGCTGCAAATTATTTTAATGTACAAAGTTCAAAATCGCTGTTAAATAGTTTCCTGATTCACTAGTAATATTATAATGAAAATAAAGAACAAAGTGTAGTCAAAGTAATAAGTATTTGGAAATTACATGAAGGAAAACAAACGTTGAAGATAATATATATATATATATATATATATTCTTTTATAAGAAAAAAAATCAGAAGAATTCTTTTGTGATGAGTTCTTATTTCAATTTCGAAGCGATGTTTACTTTTAATATTTTCGTTTACAAAAGTGAAAAAAGAAACAATAAATTCTCTCGGCAGCCATCTGTGCTCTTTTATGAGTTCATTCTAACGGAAAAGTAAAAAAATCTTTTCACATTGTTTTTTATGTATTGTTTAAAACAGAACAAAGAAGTTGAACCTCACATGGTTGAGGCAAATTTCATAACTAAACGATTTTTATAGGCTAACGTAAAATGGAAATGGACAAAGTTCAGTTATAAAATATCGTTTTATATCTTACTTTAATACAAAAGTTTTTTGAGCAATAGCGTATAATTCCTTATTTCACCTTTAATTAAAATATGTGGTTAAAAAATTATCGATGCAAAATTGTATTACGTTTATAAAAAACATATATAAATGCTAACAAAATATGTTACATTAAATCGATTTACTCACTCTAGATTTCACAAAAAAGAAATTTAAACTATAATTGTTAGTTATTTTTTATTGATATTAATACATATATGTATATTGGTGTTAATATATATATATATTATTTTATTTTATTTTATTTTATTTCAAAATTAATGAAAAATTACTGCATGAATGGCGCTACAGCAGCACATCTCAAATGCAATAAAATCATATTACATCATTTTAAAATGCCTAAACACCATAACTCCAAAAGGAAGGTGTATATCTGCAGAAATTTTTTAACTATAAAATTCATAAAATAACAAGAAAGACAGGTAAAAAACCAAAAACAGTCTGTTCTTCATCAGTGGGAGGACAGACAAGAAACTCCACCCCCAGTTTTAAAATTTTGCAGGTTTCTGAACACACACTCACCCTGCATTCAATATTGAAAAACTATTGTCATTTTATTAAAATAACTCAAATTAAAAATAACAAACATAATGTTAACAATATAAAAATTAGCATACAAAAACAAAAAAGCTTTAATAAAAAGTTTTTTAGAGAAATACTTAAAAAATTGCCATTAAAATAAAAACAAAAGAAATTAACTTAACATGCATGAATGCAGAATAAACGTGGCCCCCCCCCCCAAACCCGCAAAATAAAATTTCTCAAAACATGGAAAACAGTAATACCTGTATAATGTTTATCACCCGTCAACAATAAACAAATAATTTTTCTTCCAAAGCCATTTTCAAATATCAGATTTCCAGGTCTGCAACTTTCTTTCGTTTCAATTCATCAATACACACCCGTTCTTTTAACAAGACTTTAGGATGCCTATTTCATACAGAAAGTTCCAGAAAGCTGCCATGACATGTTCATGCCGCTAGTCCACATCGTTGCCATTCACTTTTTAGAACTGTCTTTAAATAATATTTCAAAAACTTTATAGGGTAAAAATTATTATAAAATAAATTAGCCAACAACTTAAAGATCTGTTTATAAAAATTATTGTCTATGCCACAAATTTTATTGAAACGTATTAATTGATTAATGATAATATTTATGTAAATTTTTTTATGTAAATTTGAAAACCCATGTGGCAGGCTTCTAGTAAAAAATTGAAAACTATTTCTCTTATCGTACAAATCCAATATCAATTTATTATCAATAATTTTAAATAAAATATCGAAAAATTCTGCATTATAATCATCACTGTTTGCTCTATTTAATTTTAGACAATTTGGATATATAATATTATATTCATTAGAAAAATCAAAATTAAAAATCAAAATATCATCAATATACCTAAAGACTCTTAAAGACCTGTTATATTTTATAGTATACTTATATTCATAATAAAACAAAAATAAATTTGCTGCTGTACTAGAATATTTTGTCCCCATACCTATACCACATATATGATTAAAGTTATTATTGTTAAAAGTTACATAATTATTATACAAACAAAAATGACATAAGCTAAAAAATAAATCGCTATTTATATTTAATTCATCATTTATATTAAAAACATCAAAAATACTCATTAAAACATCATAAAGTGAATCAATAGGTATATTGGTGAACATATTTTCAAAGTCGAATACCTGCATTTTCAGAGGAGTCAAAGGCAATTTGTCCAGAATTTCAACACTATTATCAATTGATGGTTATATATATATATATATAACCATTAATTAAACATTACAGACCATCATCAAAAACTGCAATATTGTGAATGATTGACTACACGCCATAAACCAACAACATAGAACTGTATGTGTAAAATAAAGTACCGTATACCTAATTACAAGAATTATCATGGAAGAAAAAAAGAAGAATATGGATTCCGAAAAAAATTGAAAAACTTATATATTGAATTACGTTTTCAAGAGTACAGAATTCAATGATATATATATTTATATATATACATGCATATGGTAATAAATGTTCTATATTCGGATAAAAGTTAGAAATTTAATTCCTTTGAAAAATGTCTAGCCGTGAAACGCAGTAAAAGGCTAAAACAATCGCCATAACAATCGTTAAAATAGCAAAAATCGCATAAGAGAAAATGTATTATATTAGGCTAAAAGATTGAAATCGAATTGTTTTTCCGAATCTCACAAAATCACCACGGAAGTCTACAGAAAACTGGCTAAAAATTGCTACTTTTCAAAAACCGCAGAGCAGTATATTCACCGCAATACGCTGAATGTTTGAAATCAAATTCCTGTTAGGCTAAAAGTGTGAAAAAAATTCCTTTTGCAACTATCAAAAAATCGTTGTAAAAGCCGAAGAATTGATTTGAAAATCGCATTAAAAATAGAAAAAACATAAAAAAATCGCTGTGGTAAAAATTTATAACTAAGCGATGATATATTGTAATTATATTAGACATAATATTTGAAATCAAAATCAGTTCCCGAATGTCAAAAAATCGCCACGGAACTCGAAGAATTTCTTAAAATCAAATTGAATATCGCTAAATATTTAAATATCGCTACGGTAAAAAATTACTAATAAGGGAGGAAATGTTGTAATCGGAATTATTTCATGAATAGTAAAAATGCCCTAAAGATCGCTAAAAATCACATTGTAAACTGTACTAAAATTTGGTAAAATACAAAAAGCGTATCGGACAAAATTTACTGTATTAGACTAAAAGATAAAAATCGAAATCATTTTATCAATGTTAAAAATTGCTGAGGAACTTGAAAAATCGCTAAAAATTACATAAAAAGTCACTAAAATTGAAAAATCTCAGAAGACAAAATTTACTATATTAGGATAAAAATTTATACCAAATTCCTGTTCTGAATGTCAAAAAAGCGCCATAGGACTCGAAAAAGCTCTAAAAATCGCATTAAAAAATGCATTGAAAATTCATTAGAAATTGCTGAATTTTCCAAAATAGGAGAAGATGGGGTGAAATATTATAATCTGAATTATTTAGTGCATAGGAAAAAATAAAAAATAAATAAATAAAAAAAGACTCAAAACACTGTAATCGGAAACCTTTCACGAATGACAAAAAAAAATCGACGTGGAGTATAAAAAAACTCGAAAAAATGCTAAGAATCGCATTAAAATTCGCTAAAAATAAAGAAAATATAGATGGTAAAATTTATTACATTGACTAAAAGTGTGAATCTAAATTCCTTTTCCGAATGTGAAAAAATTGCCGTGGGACTCGAAAAAAATATAAAAATCGCATTCAAAAAATAATGCATTAAAAATCGCTTAAAAATAAAAGAAAATGGCCGTTGACAAAATTTACTACAATGAAGAATAGTGTTGTAATCAGAATTCTTCCATAAATAACTAAAAATTGGTAGAGAACGCAAAAAATCCCAAAATCACTAAAAGTCGCATTAAAAATTTAGATTATTAAAAATTATTATTTAAAATTGGATTGTTAAAATTAATAGTTCATAGAGAAGAAAATCGTCTACATTAAGTTAAAATGTTGAAACCCAATTATTTTTACCAATGTCAAAAACTTCCTCGGTATTCGCACATTCGCAGTAATTCACATTGAAAATCGTACTAAAAATTGCTAAAAATTAAAAGGTCGCAGGGGTCAAAAGTTACTATATCAAAAAACCGGTAAAACTGTGTAATCGGAATTTTTTTATACACGACAAAAAGTCAACGGAAACGTAAAGAAACCCTAAAAATCCCATTAAGAATAGCTGGATGCCAAAATTTGCTATATTAAGCTAAAAGGTCAAAAAACGTCAAAATATCGTCTTGGGACTCTAAATACAGCTAAAAGTCGCATTGAAAAATGTCTTAAAAATCGCTAAATATTAAAATATCGCACGGGTCAAAATTTACTCTAATGGGGTAAAACATTATAACTGGTAACCTTTCATGAATGATAAAAATCCACGGAAAACGTAAAAATGAACAAAAATCGCATTAAAAATTGCTAAAATTCAAACGTCGTAGATGGTAACATTTTCTATATTAAGCTAAAAGTTTGAAACCAAATTTCTTTTTTCGAATGTCAAAAAAACACGCCGTATGACTCGAAAGACCGCTAAGAAGCACGTTTTAAAACGCTAAATAAAGTATCCAAGGATCATAATTTACTGTAATGGGGTAAAACATTGCAATCGTAATTTTTTCACGAATGACAAAAAATCTACTCGGAATATAAAAAAATCTCGAAAAATCGAATTAAAAATCGGCGAACTTCCAAAATCGTAGATTGTGAAATTTACTGTATTAGGCCAAAAGTTTAAAACAAAATTCCTTTTCCCGATGTCGAAAAAATGGTGTGTGGCTCGAAAAAATGCTAAAATTCGCTTTGAATTTACTGGAATGGGTAAAACATTGTAATAGTATTTTTTTCAATAATGACAAACATTCAACGTAGAACATAAAGATGAATCGCATTAAAATTGCACTGAAAAATCGCTAAATATTAAAAAATAGCATATATCAGAATTTTCTTTAATGGGTAAAACACTGTAATCTGGAATCTTTCATGAGGGATAAAAAATCGATGCCGCACGTAAATAATTACTAAAATTAGCAAAAAAATCGATTTAAAATCGCATTAAAAATGGCCAAAATTCAAAATTATAAATAACAAAATTTACTACATTAGGCTAAATGATTGAAATGAAATTCCTTGTCCGAATGTCCGAAAATCATCCCAAAATACGAAAAAAAAATTAAAAATACGATAGAAAACGCAAAAAATTAAAAAATTACTTTAATTAGGGCAAAAAAGAAAGACTGAAAATAGGGCAAAATTTACTCTATTGGTCTACAACCAGTTTGTTTTTATTAGCGCAGAAAAAATATCCTCAAAACGCATATAAAAATTAAAATAGCACAAAAAAATAAAATATCTAATAAAAAACCAAAAATCGTGTTTCGAGGTGCGAAACTTCATGTATAATTTCCGCAAATCCCACATTCAAACAAATTTTGTATTTCTACGTGCAGCGGTATCCTAAGAATACGTCGATACTAACTCAAATATTGTTCTTTATTGTTACAGATATACTGAATTCGGTGTCTTTTACATAATTTAGCAAGCATTTCCTTTTAAGTGAAGTCATAAATTTTAAAAGTTAAAAAATTCGATAGTTTATTTTTCATGTATATAATTAATTTTTACGATTCCAATTCGAATGAAGCAAATTTTATGAATATATTCAAATCAGAAACAGGACAACTTGTTAGTCATGTGTATACTAACATTAAGAATTTTATAAATATTCCAAAAGTAATATGATCGATTTTTAAAGTTTCAAAAGCTATGACTACACCACACTTACAATCTTTTTTGAAATGTAACACTACAATGTAAAACATAATAGTAACAAAAATGTAAAACATAATAAAAATTAAAAATCTATATACCATATATATATATATATATATATATATATATAACCATTAATTAAACATAACCTACCACCGTCAATTATTATGAATTAAAGCTGTAAGTATTAAAAAATATATATATATATATATATATGTTACATTATTAAATCTAATCCCGCTATTTCCTTATCTTATTCTAAATTACTACTTTATAGTCACTAAATCCTTATCCTTAAATAATCTCTATCGTTAACTCTGTTAAATTCCCTTTAATTTAATGTCTCACTTGTCTTAATCGCTTAAATATTACGCTTTTAGTATTCTTAAATTAAATGTTCCATTCCCGCGCTTTTTTGTTTTGATATTATTTTTTAGCTTCCATTTTTACCTCCCGCGCATTTCTGATGTTATATGTTATCCTTTTTTCCTCCAAATTCGTCCGCTAGTTCTGTTCGCGCTCTTTATATGACGTGACATTCTTAATTATTCATTGGCTGAGAGCGCGATCTACGTCATATTTGTATCCTTACACGTCAGGAACAAAAAGTTGATACTCGCTGTGTTTCAGCAGATTTGAGTCGTATTTCCAGTTTACATCCATCCCCTGGTCACCGTCCTGTTATTCGATTATCTGGACTTGTTTAAACCTAATTACTACTACGGAGCGATGGCTAATTATCTTGGTGGAAACTGCACTTTCTGAAAGATGTTCTAATAAAGTGCTTAGTTGATTATGAGTTGTTTTCAATTTCTTCTGGGGAAACTTCACGAAACGATGCATTCCATTGTTTTCTTTTGTCCATTGTCTCGACAACTGCATTTCAGCAATTGCATCTACTAACATAACAGATTCGAATTATCTGTTCTGGCCACTTCTTTTAAGCCATTATCGCTGCATGTGATCCACAACTACTATCGGGACAGCCAGTACGGCATTTTCAACGATAAAGCCAATCCAATGTTGCTAGAATGCAACATTTAGCTGGCAAGGATTTGAGACTTCAACGCCACTCCAGAATTTATGAAGCATGAACGCCATATTAAACATCTAGCCAGCGCAAATTGTCGATGCAAATTGTCGACCATCGAATGTCAACGAAAAAGTTCAAAAAAGCCTTATTTCACTCGACGGTCTGCAGGAAGAAACAAAGTTCAGATATATTTTAACATCATTAAAATAAAAAAGAACAACAAAAAGTTGTTCTTGCCCCAATACTGACATCATTCAGCATTACGTAAGTCATTTTAAAAAATGATCTCTTTTTAGTGATGAATTTTTTTTTAATGTTTATTCTTTGTTATTGCATAACACTTTTTATTTTATTTTATTTGATTATTTATTCGAAATAAGTTGTATTTATTTTACTGACAAAGTATATGCGAGGCCGGTGTTTTATTTAACTTACGTAATCGGAACCAACTATGTTTAATTAATATTTTCAAAAGATTACGAGTATTTAAATGATAGAATATTTTAATATACTGAGATTTATTAATGTTGTGTTAATCTATTATTTATAATGAGATTTTTATTATTATATATTCCGTTAAAGGAATGTGTTAGAGAGATTTAGGAACAAGTTTATTCTTTAAATTACAATTGTGTAGGATTAAACTTGAATATTAAGATGACAGCACCTAAAAAGACATATTAGCAGAAAATTTTGTTATTAGTGATCTAGTAAATAAATGTGACATTGATATTTTTGATCATGTAGCAAATAGTACTAATTGCTATCCCTATCTCGTAAAATTTAGAGAACAAAATATAATGTATCAGTACTACCATGACAACTATAAATATCGTAGGAAGAAAAGTAAAAAAATAATTTACCAAATGAGTTCTTATAAGTTACTTTGATATTTATTTGTTAAAATGTTATGTCGGACTTCTGAAAGTAGCTTAGAATCTTATGGACCATGGTAAAAAATTGAGTAAAATTTCTGTTTATCCAAATTGATATTATGGTAAACATTAGAATGATTTATGTAAATATGATATTGTGATATAATTAAAGTGTTATTTATTCTATTTTATTTATTTATATTGTTTAGTGATATTTCATTTATTTATTTATTATTATTTTGAGTTGGTATAAAAAGTTGGTATTATTTTGGGTTGCAGTAAAGTGTGCTTATTAAACTCCTACTACAATAAGAATTGAGATGATGGTTGGTATCTATTTACTTAACACATAAATCCCAATGTATGTAAAACCATGCATTTTGGAAAAAAGTGTGAATAGGGGTGATACTATTGGTGAAAAGCTTGGTGAGATATTACTTGATGATGCTAAAAGATGATCCATTTACTTACTTGATAAGATGATATGATTTTATAATAATGATAATTACTTGATAGGTTAATGATATAAATTGATGATATTAAGAGGATTACGAAAATAAAGATGGAAATTCTTGTTGATTGCTAGTAGACCTAAGTGCACCCATTAATAACTTGAATAAAGAAACCAACTCAATTATTAAAATGATTTATTATTATCAAATATGTATAATTTAATGTATTTTCTTGTGATTTATTTATGTTGAGAATTTATGCTTGAGGGAGTCTAAATTTTAAAAGTTGCGATATATTCTTTGGAATTGAATTGACTTCTTTGCTTACTACAAATCCCTTGAGTTAATACTTAAACTTAATTTCTTAACAATGATGAGTTTGGAATTTAATATTAAAATTTAAAGCTTATGTAAATTTATTATTTCAACATTACGGATGAGTTTTTGGAGACGTCCCAAGAATTTATCTGTTTGGGAGTTTATTTAAATTAACTGAGTTATGCGGGCATAAGTTGGTTGATTTATCTAGAGTTCTAATTAATGTTGGATTATAAACTTAAACCAAAAAACTTAACCTTACTTAATTTATTACTAGTAATTAAAAACTTAATCTTACTTGCTATAAAAATTTAATAAAAACCTAATTGATATTCTTTCAAATGATTTAAATATTACTCTAACGATTGCATTTTATCAGTTTTTATAAAAAAAAAAAAAAAAAAGAGAGAGAGAGAGAGAGAGAAAAGAAAATGTTTCATATTTTTATTCCGAGTCTACAGGTGTGAAGGTTATTGCGAAACCGCTTGTTTCTTCGAATTCAAGACTTAATGATAATTTTCGTCTGCGATATATATATATATCGCAGTGGTACCATAAGTAATATCTCACCAATAATTATTTAAATCTCTATATAAATAATTCAATAACATTCTTATTTCTAGTATTTTCTTCTTTTTATAAATAATAATAATATAATGTTAATCCTATATCACATAATAAATTCATGTCTATAAATATCTCAACTAATAAAAAAAAAATAATAATAAAAAAATAAATCATCATCTTCGAAATAAAACAAAAATCTTTTGCAAAGGGAGTAAAAAATAGCTGAATACACTAGTGTTTCTTAATTCGCATCTGTAAATTACCTTAACCTCAAATAATAAAATAAAAAATCAAATCTGTCGCTGCAAAATGAAATTTGACTTTCGTGGTTAAAAAAAAAAAAAAAAAAAAAAAAAAAAATATATATATATATATATATATATATATATATATATATATATATATTTTTTTAACCACGAAAGTCAAATTTCATTTTGCAGCGACAGATTTGATTTTTTATTTTATTATTTGAGGTTAAGGTAATTTACAGATGCGAATTAAGAAACACTAGTGTATTCAGCTATTTTTTACTCCCTTTGCAAAAGATTTTTGTTTTATTTCGAAGATGATGATTTATTTTATTATTATTATTTTTTTTTTATTAGTTGAGATATTTATAGACATGAATTTATTATGTGATATAGGATTAACATTATATTTTTATTATTTATAAAAAGAAGAAAATACTAGAAATAAGAATGTTATTGAATTATTTATATAGAGATTTAAATAATTTTTGATTATGACTATACTAAAACAAAAGATATAAGTTACTGAAAACAGTGATTATGGTTTAACCCTTGGAAGGACCTAAGAGGCAGTGCACCTCATAATTCTTCGTTTCTGGTCAGAAATCATTACTTTTTTTTTTGAAAACTTATCTAAGATTTAATATAATATGAGGAATAAAATTACCTAAGATTTAACAGTAGTTGTGATTGATACTGTTATTATACTGAGATAATACAGACCTGTAATAATGAAAAGACCATGGCAAAAACTATTAAAGATTTTACAATTGTAAATTACATTATAGTTGACAAAAATTTTATATACTATTGTTTATTAATTGTTTTGATATATTATTATTATACAAGACTATTCTAAGATTATTTATTATTTATTGTTATTAGTATTTAATATTATTAGTGCAACAAAGTCTGTGATATAGAATTTAAGCGACCAAAAACTCTTATGAACTCTACAAATCCATATTTCAGTACGGACTAAAAATCACTAGAGGACATATCATTTAGTGAATATACTGAATAAATATGGTATGGTTTTGAAAATAGTGTCACTATTGCTAACTAATGAACTGATATTAATATTGCTGTATTAATTCACAGAAAGCAAAACTGTTGCTAATTTTGAATTTTTAACCAAATATTATTATAATTGTTTTTATTATTGGATATGTACTTATTACAGCAGTTTCCACTAAGACGAGAATTTTTTTTTTAATTTTTAATTATAATTTTTTTTCCTTTCAAAATGAAATTAAAGCTTTGAGCAACTCGATTTGGTGACCAAGTGACGAAATCATTTTAAAGATGATTGTAAAACAAAGAAACAAATTTGTAAAACGAGTATCTGCTTTATCTCAATGTACTCGCAGGTCATCAGGACCTACTAGTTCATTCATTTTTTTGAGGGGAGGGATTTTGTTACATTATTAGATCTAATTCCGCGATTTCCTTATCTTATTCTAAATTACTACTTTATATTCACTAAATCCTTATCCTTAAATAATCTCTATCGTTAACTCTGTTAACCCGAGAGTTGTCGCGACATTTTTTAGAGCGTTAGTATTCGCGTTCGGTCCATTTGCCGCCGTTACCAGCAGGCCGAAAACGAAGGGGAAACTTGCCAGTGTTATCAGATGATCGAAAACGGATAACGTAGGGTGAAAATATTGACTGAACTTTAAAAGATTACAGCAATTATTAATTTTACAACATTTTACAGCAAATTATTTATTTCACTTAAGTATATATTCAGTTGTCATCTAGATAAATGTTTTTAATAACTCTTTCTTCGTTTTGCATAAATACTTAAAACTAAATAGTAAATGATTTGATTGAATTTCTGATGTTAATATGAATCAATAATTAGTAGGAAAACATTTACGAATATGAATCTAAATTCGTGATAGGGGTATTTTTTTTTAAGGACAGAATCAGAGTCAGGTAGATTTTTATGATACTCTGGCACTCTATAGCCATTTAATCAAATAAAATTAATAAATTTAGCATCAATATATTACACGGACATTAAATTAAACAACTAAACTGAAAATAAAAATGGAACTTATGACATGCAACAGAAAATCAAATACAATACCACTAATTCACCAGCATATTATATATATGTGTGTATATATAATAAAGAAAAAGGTAAAACATACTTAATTTCGAAATTATAAATGTAAATGTTGTAACTACGTTTTATTTATTTATTTTGTGGGGTGCCTGTGTGTGTATGAGGGGGAGAAGAGGGGAGGGGGCTCTCGAGATTTTATGATTAAATCCATTTTTCAATTGAAAATGCACGATTTGTAGTTTTTCTACTTATTTCAGGGTGGGAGCAGCGCCCTTGAATAAAAACTCTGGATACGAACTTCGCTTATATAAAGTAAATAATAAGTTATTGAAATTATATATTTAATTTAAATACATTTGCAATTGTAGATTTAAATCCTAAGATGGATAAATTATTTTAATTAATAGAATCACTAAAAGGTTCATCTTAATAGGGATGTATTTTACAGCAACTATTTAATTAAAATAAATATTCAATTGTACATTTCATAATAAGGTATTAATGTTATAATTTATTATTTTATAATAACATTCATTAAAATAATAAAAACAATAAGAAAATTTTCTCCGAAATTATAAATATGTAGCAATAATTTTATTTAAATGAATTTTCTATCGTATTCTGGAAAACATTATTCTGAAAAATAGTTTGAACAATTGATGAAGGACAACAAATTTAAATTTGTTAGTAACCGTCCCCAAGCCTCTATTGATTTCAATAATAATAATAAAAAAACATTTTCTGTGGCATTGTTAAAAAAATGTGTTTTTACTTACAGTATAAAAATTGAAAAATAGATAAATTTAAGGAAAATACTTAAAATATTTTTTTTTAAATCATAGTTATAACATTCACTAAATTATCCAAAAGAGATTTTTATTTGCGTAATTTCTAACCTACATTATAAAGTTCTCATTATTTTTCTTATTGTACAAATAAATTATATGTATGTTCTTCGCAGATATACATACTACATTTCTGAGAAAATTGTTTTATCTTTCGAATTTGTTTTATTGTACAAAAACGATACTTTTCAGATTTTGGAGATACGGCAATTTTGTTACTGATTCCCACAAAAATTCTCTTCTCTTTTTTTTAATAGTTTGGCAGTGTTCTTGTCTGTTTTCTTTCATTTATATGTTCCGGTAATAAATGGAAAGCAACTTCTTTCAAATAATGATGATGAATTTCCTTTTTTTCCATATTTAAACGATTATCAATTTGAGAATTTATTCCCGCAATGTTTGACAATGAAAAAAAATGTAAGTGACCATCCATCAGTTTTTTGTGCGAACTGACTTCACAACTAATATAATAAAACACTTTTAAGTCACATTCTAAAAGTAAAAAAAGTACTCTATGAACGGGTAAAATAGCAGAAAGAAAAAAAAAGACGAAATAACAACAGGCAGAGAGTCCGTGCTTCGAAGAAACTTTCCCCCACAGATTTCGCGGAAATGGGAAAGGATGAACACGAGGGGGAAAAATTCAACTAACGCAAGTGGTCGCAACGCGGTCATTTAGACCGATTGAAACTTAAGAATGCCATAAAATTCTAAGAAATAGCAGGAATGACTTGCAATTTTACTACACAAGAGTGTGAACACTCAAGGTCAGCTACACGGAATTTGGCTATCGTAACTTTAACAGGAAATGAGTTACAGGAAGATAACGAATTTCGGGCGGAGAAAAGACCAACGCGCGACTATTAACGGGTTAAATTCCCTTTAATTTAATGTCTCACTTGTCTTAATCACTTAAATATTACGCTTTTAGTATTCTTAAATTAAATGTTCCATTCCCGCACTTTTTTCTTTTGATATTATTTTTTTAGCTTCCATTTTTACTTCCCGCGCATTTCTGATGTTATCCTTTCTTCCTCAAATTCATCCGCTAGTTCTGTTCGCACTCTTTATATGACGTGACATTCTTAATTATTCATTGGTTGAGAGCGCGATCTACGTCATATTTGTAATCTTACACGTCAGGAACAAAAAGTTGATACTCGCTGTGTTTCAGCAGATTTGAGTCGTATTTCCAGTTTACATCCATCCCCTGGTCACCGTCCTGTTATTCGATTATCTGGAACTTGTTTAAACATAATTACTACTACGGAGCGATGGCTAATTATCTTGGTGGAAACTGCACTTTCTGAAAATGTTCCAATAAAGTGCTTAGTTGATTATGAGTTGTTTTCAATTTCTTCTGGGGAAACTTCACGGAACGATGCATTCCATTGTTTTCACTCGACAACTGCATTTCAGCAATTGGTTCTACTAACATAACAGATTTGAATTATCTGTTCTGACCACTTCTTTTGCACTATTATCGCTGCATGTGATCCACAACTACTATCATGACAGCCAGTACGGCATTTTCAACGATAAAGCCAATGCAATGTTGCTAGAATGCAACATATATATATATATATAAACAGCCAGTCTAATTATGAATTGAATGTTATTTCAAATAGAATCTAGAATGTTTAAAGGATTTGTTGTTTTAAAAAATTAAAGATTTAATAAATCTTGAATTAAAAAAAAAATAAAAAAAAATAAAACTAGTCGGATGTGGCAATCCCAAAATTTTCTTCAATCTCATACATATTAATACATCCTGAAAAGTGCAGCATAGCAGCGCTACCAGTTAGGTAATTTACACCAAAATCTAATGAGCAACAACTTATGTCAATTCTAATTGATTTGAAGTTTGATGAAAATGCTTGCATTAGTTTCTAACCGTAAAAAGTTCTGCGTAGCAGTGGTACCTGTTGGGCAATTAAAAAATTAAACACCAAAAAATTATCCGAACAATTTATATCAGGGACTAACTGAATCTAAAATTTGATGAAAATTTATGCATTAGTTCTTGAGATATAGCTATTGCGGAAATCGTGAAAAATGCAGAATAGTAACGCAGCCTATTGGGCGTTTTACATCAAAAACTAAACAGCACTAATGCATGTCATGGACAAAAGGAATCAGAAGTTTGATGAAAATTCGTGCATTACTTCTTGAGATAGAGCTATTGCTATAATCATTAATAATGCAGCATAGCAGAGCTACCTATTGGCCGAATTACAACGTTTGGCCAAAACGTTTTCAACATCAAATTATATCAAGGACTAACTGAATCCATAGTTTTCAGAAAATCTGTATTTAGTTCTTTAGATATAACTATTGTGGAAATCATGAATAATGCAGCGTAGAAACGCCACCTACAGGGCGATTTACAACAAAAGTAATCAGCACCAATTTATATCACTAACGAATTGTATATAAGCTTTTAATAAAATCCGTTCACTAGTTCTTGAGATAGATCACCCATAAAATCTGTGTTACAGACTCACATTCTCCCGGAGAGACATTTTGTAAAAACATGTTTTCCGGGATCTCTGACCGAGAAACATGTAAATCCATCGAAAACAGAAATTCGAAAATTTTCACGAATCTAATACTTTCTTCTTGTAAAGATAGAAGAAAGTAATAAACGACTGTAATTTTAATAAGTAAAGCACAACATTTATAGTCAATAAAATTACTTGAAATACGCTTTGAACCTAAAACAAAATGCTTTAAATAGTTAGCACATTAGGCACTTAGGCATAAAAATCTTCTTTTATAACGAAATTAAAAATACACTAAATTCAATTCTTGTTTAAATTTTCTTGATGAGAAAACATCTTTCTTTGTTTTCTTTATCGTAATTGTGCAGTATATATGTCTTCATATAGGACTTTTCACTGTTTTAGAGAATTAACGTCATTCAATTTTAAATTAATCTCTTTATACGGAAGTTACTGTATGAAGCTATTTTCTCCAGGAAAACGACTTACTGATTCTCTGTAATTGCAAAATACGTCTGTTGTCTTGGGAACTGTCTGATTATTTTTAGATATTCGACATTTGAAATGTTCAATTCTGAGCACATTCTATTCTTCAAATCTCTTTTTTATAGTTTTAATTCTAAAATAATCTAAATTTTTCTATGAAAAATAAATAAAGAAATATATAATGAAATACGTTCAAAGACAATGTAAATACGATATAATATTTTTTAATTTGAATGTACAGTCGTGTAAAAGAAAATTAAAAACGCCCTACTAACTGTGCATCAAATTTATGTAGATGAAGATTGATGGTACTCAACAATTGGAAATAAAGCCTACTTTTAAATGATGAATATAAAATTTGCTTATGGAGCCATCTACACATCAAAATAAAGACAGACTTCGTCTTTTTTCAATAGCAATAGCCAAGTTTGACACCAGAAATAATTTCTACATCCATCAATTAAGCTAAAAACAAAGGAATTCATGAAATTCGTACGATTAGTTTCCGAGAAATTAATTTCTTTAAAATGAGCATATTTTATGGGCTGTATTCAAAATGAAGTTCGGTACTTGATTATTGAAATACTACAGAATGAATATGTCACTTCTATTAATGTATTAATTCTTGCGAATATGTCTCTGTCACTGTTTTAATATGTTTGGACTATTGCCAGCCCAAAAGTTTCAATAAAAAGAGAAAAATACATATTTTTCAAATTATGCTTTTTTGCACATCATAGACTACCCTTAAACCATCATTTTGAGATTCTTGATTCATAATTGGAAAACTACTTGGAAGAAAATTTGAAATTTAGATCTCATATGAATCAGGTCATATTAAATGTAAATCTATCAAAAAAGTTGTAGGGTACAGTTCATATTTTTATGGAATAGTAATTTCATAATTTATAATTCATATTATAAAAATTTTAAAATTACAAATTCACCGAATTATATTTGTTTTTTTTATTGTTATTATTCTAACAATGCAAAAAAATGTCACATTAGGAGTATAATTTCTGGAGATATTAATAAGAATATGATGATGCAATTTAACATTTGAATCTGTAAGATTTGAATGTTTATAAATAAAAAATTTGGCATCCAAATGACTTGAAATGCCATTTCTAAGAATTAGTTTGAACTGAAGTATAATATTTTTTTTGTACTAGTTAGCTTTATGTTTTCAGGAAAATTGTAAATATTGTAAATCAGCCGTGAAGAAGTATGAATCCCAAATAGTACTATTGCATTAACACAATTTTATTAAACACTTTCTAAGTTTGCTGCAAGCATCGAGGTGAGGGGGGCAATTCCAGATATCATTTCCAGTCGTACAGAGAGAGGTGAAGTGAGTGTCTTCGAAAATGCACTTATAATAGATTTGAGTGATTACAGTCTCGCCAATAAATTCACCAAAAGAAGTTACCAGTTGGTTCTGGGAGGGTCATCGTGTTGTGGCCAGATTGGGTGCTGTATTGCCATATCCTTGAATTCATTTAAAGTAACATTAGAAAATTTAGATCGTTATGCCATGCCTTTTAATATATAGTGGGGCTCGAGGGGCATGGCTTCTATTTCCAACCGCATGTCATATATGGAACTTTTTATATTTCTTTAGAGGTGAGGAAAAATACATGGGAGTAACAGGGTGGGTAGCACAATTTCGTTGCAGCTTATGAGGCAAAATAAAAGTCGATGCAAGTAAATTTTACATCTGAATAAAATCGTTAGGCGGGTTTTGTTACATATGTGACCGAATCAGTATATGGCATTGATTAGACGGTTGTGGAATGAAACTAATTTCAGTTCTTTAATATCTTCTTAAAAAAAAAAAAAAAACGATAACAGATAGCCGTGCACGGATAGGTTATATATATTGCAAAGCAAAACAGAGGGAATGAATTTAAATAAATTTAGTTGTCCTATAGGTATATTGCGATACAAATACATGATTTTGAACAAAAAGAACAGGTTATATTATAAGAAAAGGGGACATTTTAGGTTGGTTGTGTTTATGATGGTCAATTATCAACCCGTGGGATATAGGGCCTAAGGGGTGGGGGAGTTCCCTCTATGGTGCTTTTTCTAAGGGGACCTAAACCGTATTTACGCAAGGCAATTCAAGGTTCAAAGAAAACCACGAAAACTGCGAATGGTTAGGCAGACGAGCGCGATTGGGTTCGAGCCCAGCACCTCCCGTCTACCAGCTTCGAGAGCAGAACCTCTCAGCCATTGATGGGGACCGGACATTTTAGGATGCTAAATAAAGTAAAGGGGATATATTTTTTTTTAATGTATGATTCCGATATCATACGAAGAATTAAAATATATTTTCAAAATTGAGTGTTGTAATTGTAAAAAACAAAGTTTGGAAATTTTTTTTTTATTTGTAGATATCTCCTTACGTAAATTTTACATACATCATTAAAACAAATACTTTTCAAATCGTTCGGTACCAGTAATGCACTTCTATTATAATTAGTTGCATAGTTAGTAGCGGGTGTTTACTTTTTTTTCCACGACTGTACATACTGTTAATGTTACTATTTATATAAGGCCATGACCTATATTCGAAAGAAAAATATCATCAGTGGAAATTCAAAAATATATTGCTAATATGTATTTAGTACAATCAAAACATATGAAAAAAAAATCAGTACTAATTTATGCAGTTATCAAGTACTGACAATTTTACATAATTGCCCATAATGTGAAAACAAACGTGAGGAATATATATATATATATATATATATATATATATATATACAGTAAAACTCTGATATAACGCTCTTCCGGGGGACGGGGCTAGAAGAGCGTTAAATGCGGGAGAAGGTTTTTGGCATTTTAAAAGTGAGAATATTAGATTATATGCTTTAAATAATGCAGGGAATCATTTTTGTGTATTCTTTTAAATAGACACTCCACAGCATAGGTACAAAAACGTTTCCTTCCTTTAAAATATCACAAATTTACATAGTGTTTACAAAATGTATTATTATTTCAAATCAGAATAAGTAAAAGAATTGTTAGCATTAAAACAAAAGCTACAAAATATATTTAACTATTCTAATAGGAACGTTTATCCTTATATTAAACATAAAATAAAATTTATGAAAGAAATTAATAATAATATATATATATTTTTTAATATAACATTTGTATTCGTGAGCACTACTATGAAGACTGTACACTTTCACTTATTGTTTATTCTGTTTTAGAGAATAACTCTTCGAGTTTCGTCTGGCGGGTGGACGAACGATCACCTAAGAGAGCATTTTCTGCTTTGTTTATGTGTCTTAATATATCGCCATGTGAAGCAGCAGTATGTACTGAAGCGGTGTATAGGCGGATAGTGCTAAAAGTTTCCATTACTTCAGCTATCGTTGGGATGCGCTCTTGAACATCGCAGCAACTTCCTCAGGGTCTTCTTCTTCTGCGGTATGCTGTACAGTGTCCCCTATAATATCGTCAATGCTCCTAATGTTGCTTGTGATAACATCTTTATCAATGTTAAGATAGTTCTGAAGGCTTTGTGCGTTTTCTGCAAAATGCTCGCAAACAGCTTGGCAGCCCTCGTCGTCTATAGGATCCGATCCCTCTTCAGCCGCATCCATATCATCATCGGCGTCCGTTATGAAGCCTGCCTTTTTAAAGCAATTTTGAATTATTTTAGGTTCGATTGTATTCCAAGCAGCGCTAAGGTAGTTCATGGCGTCGAGGAGAGTTATAGAAGATCGACTACTTTTAATTTCAATTTCATGTAGAAATCGTTTCACTATACGTTTGCGATAATGTTGTTTTAAAACCTTTATGATCCCTTGATCCATCGGTTGAAGTACACTTGTGGTGTTTGCAGGTAAAAATTGCAGAGAGATGTTTGAAATATCTGGTATTTCTTGGGGATGCGCTGCGCAGTTGTCTAGGAATAGAGTATGACATGCCTATTTTGATTCCGCATCTCGACATCAAAATCAGAAACATATTTAATGAACTGGGGACCCGTCATCCAAGCCATACATTGATGTGCATAGTCACAGGGCAGTCGTTTGATGTTCTTGAAACAGCGATGTTTGGCCGATTTTCCAACCACCAGAGGCTTGCGTTTGTCGCTTCCATCGGCGTTGGAACAAACGAGCACAGTCACACGTTCTTTACTGAGCTTCCTTCCATGGCACTGCTCACCTTTTAACGTTGAGGATTTATCAGGCATCGCTTTAAAAAATAAGCAAAATTCGTCGGCGTTATAAATATCACAACTGGCATAATTTTTTATAAGCCTTGGAAGATTGTTCTTTTTTCAAAATTCTGCATTTTCTACGTTCACGGCACCGGATTCTCCGCAAATGTTCTTGTACATAATGCCGTGGCGGGTTCGAAAACGGTCTAATCACCAATTAGATGGAGTAAAATCTTCAATTCTTAGCTTTTGGGCTACTTCGGCAGCTTTTTCTTTAACTCTGCATTCGCTGATAGGTATGTTACAGTGTCTTGACTCAAGAAATCACTCGTACATAACTTTTTCTAAATCTTCATATTTTCCTGCTTTCACTCTCTTTTTCTTCGAGCCAACAATCGCAGCATTTTTTTCAATATCTTTTGTGTTTTGAAGAAGAGTCCGAAGAGACGACGGCGCGATATTCACAGATATCGCAAAATCTTTATGGCTCAGAATAGGTGATTTTTTGTCATAATTTTTTACAATTTCTAATTTTTTCGAAAGTGTCAGCGTCTTTTGTTTCATACTCTTAGTTTCCATGTTGCACCTAATTGTACTTACTTATGTGTAAATGAAAAAGAGAAAACAGTTTAGTGAAGTAAGAGAGAGATAGGTGCTGCTGTGATGGTCGGCATAAATGCTTTTGTTCTCTGATCCCAAAGCACCAAAGCGTAATATCCTGGATTTCTTTGTTCATAGGACCAATAAAAAGCGCGTTAAAAGCGGGAAAGCGTTAAAAGCGAGGAATTTTTACATTATTCTTATGGCTATGGTTCAAGGGATCGGGACAAATGAGCGTAAAAGGCGGGAAAGCGTTTTAAGCGGTGAGCGTTATATCCGAGTTTTACTGTATATATATATATATATATATATATATAAACGTATAAAAACGTGAGGGGGGGGTGCGCTGGTTCAGGCTAAATATAATCATATATTGGTTTATATATATATATATATATATATATAACTTTCCGGACAATTGTAGTAAGTAAAATATTGCAACCATGAATCGCATGTGCATGTGTGAGATAACTGGCACTATCAAGGCTATGGATACTTCGAATTTAGCTCATAATGGACAATTACGTTTAGGAATCCAGCGTATTTCATTTTGTATCAGAAAATTATAGCCCCCGCCCCTCTTTTTTCCTCGATCAGATTTGTGAATCTACAGTGGAATCATTCGAGATTTATTTTTCAGTATTAGTTGATCAACATGTTTACTATAACGGGACAAGAAATCTTAAGATGTTATTAGAATATAAATAAAATCATGTACAGAGCAATACAAAGAACTTGATATACTGCCACCTAAACATGATTAATTTTGTAAGTGATTTCATTAGTTTTAAGCTTGTTTTTGTCTGAACTATATTTCAAATTAATATATTACTTATATACAATTTATACATAAAATACAGTTTTGTACAAAAGAATTCTAGTATTCATGCATTTTCTTATTATACTAAATTTTAGCACACTATGAAGTATATATATAAATCTATAGATTATATACAGAACTGGACAGACGAATTGAAGTGTCGTTCCGACTATCGTTGGTAATTACTGGATACAGATTAATAAATGTTCTATGAGTTTTCTTAAAAAAATTCTTGGGCCATTTATTTTCATTATTAAACTATGAAGATTTTTGATAAATCATTTTAGAAGTCTTGGAATGTGTACCATATACTATGTTTTTCGATTTCGGTATCATTTTTCATTTTTCTTTCTTGTTTATCTGTGCAAAATAAAAGCGCTGTTAAATTTGTGTACCATACTACTGGTAAAAACATATAAGCGTTTCTGCTTTAATATTTTATGTCTATTTAGAACATATGCTATATGAATTATTCAATCACAAGTACCTTTTGGGGATTTGACGTGATTTTCTTCTTAAGTTATGAAAGTAAAATTAGTAAATTTCAATTTAAAATGATATAAAGTAAAGAATTAAATAATTTAATAAAGTAAAAAAAAGGATATTTTAGATCTGCGCATGAAATATAAAAAGGCGAAAATAATAAACTACAAAATAATCTAGACATATATTATATACTTGTCAATAGAAATATTATTTTTAAAATTGGAGAAAAATATAAATATTCATATTTTTTATGTAAATGTAATTTATTAGGAAACTCTCAAAAAGTTCTAAGCTGTTGAATTCATAATTCAGCGTAAAAAAAAATATATATAATGGGTCATATATATATATATATATATATATATATATATATATAAATTAAAGGGACTCAAGGTTGGATTGAAACATCTGTCTACGGGATAGCAAACACATACGTTACCTCGGCGCCAAGTATACTAAAATTAAAAATACAAACTAAAGGTATTTATAACGTATGCTAAACATATGCTAAACACCCAATTTCTCAAAATCGATTTGAAGAAAACTTTTTACCAGAATAATTAGTAATATTGTCCCTTCAACAAAATTTTAAATCCTTAAAAACTGTACGCATCCTGATTTGTCGTTCCCTTGTGAGTATTTTCGACGCTATTTGTTTTGCATTCTTCATACTCTCCAAACATATGACTTAAAAGAAAAGAAAACCCTCCTAGATGTCGCAAAATATATTATATAATATCCAAATAGAGATTTAAAAATATTTTAAATATAAGAAACTGATTTAAGCTTATTTTTAATACACTAAATTGTGAGCGACATTCTCATGATTGTTCAGCATTTGCAAGGATCGAAAAATAATTTAGAGGTCCGTTGACAGTAACTAATGTCGCTATCTGAAAACGAAAGAGGAAAAAAAAAGTCATGTTTGGCTCCTTTGTATGCACAAAGCAGTCGGTTTAGCAAAGATAAAGTAAAATTAATGGTCACGTGCTATCATTCTATTTGCTATGCGTTAGAATGACAGAACATAAAATAAAAACGGACTAATAGGATGATAAAATAATAGTCTGCAAATGTATTTGAATTAAATAGTTTAAAAAAAGCTGACAAAAATTTAGGGGATATTTTTACAATGCATATAAAAATGCATACGAATGTATATTGTTAAAAAATATACATATATAACTATTATTAGGCCATGTAGTTTAATAACATATTGTCAATTGTAATTTTAAGGATTTTTAAACATATAATTTGTAATGTCTCTCTTTCTCTCTCTCTCTCTCTGTGTATATATATATATATATATATACTTATAAGAAAATTTATAATACATTTATTATACATTTTCTAATAATATTATTATTTAGTGCCTTACTATTTTATAAGTTTAATAATACAAAAACACATGTGCTTAATGTATTTATTAAAAAGAAGCATTGTCTATTTTATAAAACATATATTGTAATTCAAATAAAATACATTATTTTTGATAATTTTAGTATGTAATTGTAAACTGCTTTTAGTTTTTAGATTTTATATAACTGTCAAGTTACTTAATTGTTAAACACAGCCTAGATTTTGAAAGCGCCACTTAATATACGTGCATTTAAAAATAAGTGTATTTCAGAGAGATAATCACTTAGAGCTAATATTTATTATCTGCTTTAAAATAACAAAGATTAAATCCCAATTTTATTAGGATTATAGATAATTTTCAAGAGATTTTAGATTGACTTTTCGCCTCCTTTTGATAGCACTGCAATAATAATTTTTTTCTATAACACTGCATATATTACTGTAGCTATACATCAATGTATATATGCATATATTGTGAAATAAACATCCATGTAGAAAAAATGTGTTTAATATATAAAACATATAATCGATAAGACTCGTCAATGGGTGTTGGGGACAAAATATAAGATTTCAATAATTGATGTTTTTGCGCCGAAACTCAATGCTAGACAAAAAGTTTATAAAAAACAACAATAAAAAAAGAGTTTGAAAAAAAAAAAACAAATCTATCAGAACAAACTAAAGAAAAATTACGAACACTGGGCTTTTGCCCCCAAACCCACTAAATATATTAATATATCTTATCATGTAAAATAGGCCGGCGACATATATCCACAAAAACGCGTAATAAATACTTCAACAATCATTTATTTAATACCACTACATTTCGAGGTCGAAAATGATGAAAGTTTGAAACTGTCCTTTCAAAAGAACTTTGTCTTTTTTCGTCAGGCGCAAAGAAGCCGTGCTACCATTTTAAAAACAAGAGCAAGACTAAAATGAAATTTAAGAGAAAAGGGCCTAGTTAAGGAAAAAGCCAATAGGAAAGCAGAAGGCAGCTAATAACACAAGAGTTCACAGCCAATCAGACGAAAACAAAAGCGAACGAGAATTATGAATAAACATAATAAACAAAAGTAAATAAATAAAATTAATTAATTACAAATAAAAAAACAAATTCTATGTAATCACAACAAAAATAAAAATAAAAATAATATGCGGAAAATAAATAAATATCAAAATGTCATTAAAATTAATTAATACATAAAAATGTAAAATAAAATATCAAAATATTAATAATAATTTAATTAAAGAATTTTGCGATTGAGCCGAAATTTTTTTCCAAGCAGTAGAGAGGATAGTGGAATCTCATTTTTCATTAACTATAACCTCACCATTAAGAGAGGCATTAATTAAAGTTAAATTTAATATTTATTAAAATTAAAACCATGGCTGGAATTCCAAGAATACTTGACAACAGAAAATTTAGAAATTTCTTGGTTAGAGACATAAAGGGTGTGTTCTTTTATGTGGGCGATTGGTGGTAACCTATGAAAGATGTAAAAGGCGACCATTGCAAGGATCACTATAGGTTCTCCCTTTTAGAACATCAAGAATTTTCCAAATTAGCTAAAGCTTAAAACTTACAACTTTAATTCTATCTTTAAACCTATCGAAATGTTTAAGCTCACCTCCACTAACTTTACCGCTTGTAACTAACCCATCACTAGCCCTAGTAACGTTCACCTGTACATATTTTTTATATAACGTAATTAACTGAATTATGAGTACCAAGCATATATTCAAGAATTTGTCATGTGACAATGGAACATGAAAAACTGTAGACCCTTAAATTAAAAAGATGTTATGTGGGCTACCCGTTACAGAAATAGATTTTACCCGCATCACTTGACCGGCTTGCGTGAGCTTCGCCGAATAGAAATGCTGTTCGCTGTTTTGAAAACTGAAGAATATAAAAAGTTACATTAGAGCTATTTTTTTGTATAAGTTTTTTTGTTACGTTCTGTTTGTTATGTGCCGTATTTCTAAGAAAAAATAGAAATATTTAAAATGTTATCTCCCCTAAAATTTGATATTTTAAAATAATGTGTGAAATTTGCGTGAATTTAATTTGAGCGAGCCCAAAAGGTAAGTTTATATGATATCTCACTTTAAATTTTGCATTTAAAAGAAATTTCATTACAAATTTTAAATGTTATTACATTGATAAATAAATGAGATAGATTTGATCATCGGTGAATGTGTTTTTAAATATGATGAGGCTAGATCAGAACTTCTAATGATCAGTTCGATGTTATTATCTATACGCATATATTCTTGCTGCATTTGATTATCAGCATTTCAGATTCCCACAGTAGTTCATTACAAGGTAAAAAAATCGTTTTGTTTAAGAAAGAAAACAAAACTATAATTAAATACCAATTCTTCAAAACACGGGAATTCTTTCTTTATTTTTCGGAAGTAAAATTCGTTAAATGGATGAGAGACGATCGTTGGAATTTGTGTTACGTATCTAGCTAATAAATCTCATTCTGAGTAAGAACTGCTAAATTTACCTCTTGCAATGAAAATCACTGTGTCGTCTGCTAAAATATATTTTCAAATACAATTACAATTTATATAATTTTATAATACATAATAATTACAAAATTTAAAATTTTTCACAAATTTAATTGAAATTTTTGATACTCATTTTTTTAATAAATAAGAATAATTCAGAAATAGGAAAAATAAATTTATAATTTTAAGTCTGACATTTAAGAAAACATTTTTGTAACGAAATTCAGGAAGCATAACTCTGAGAAAAACTGTGTATTATTATGAGTTTTCCATGTATATACGGATGGGTGACAAAATAATACGGACACTCATGAAAAAGGCATGGTCCATTTCAAAGAAGCTGGATTCGCATCTCACTTTTCACTCAAATCTGTGACCTAGTGGTCTTGTATTGGAAGGTATCAGTCGCTCAATATCAGTCATAGGTGTTGCATTCGTTTATTATATGCTCTGAAAAACTCAATAATGACTGACCTGTCAGACTTCGGAAAAGGAATGATTGTTGGAATGCGATGCTCCATGACGGAAACAGACAATTATTGTAGGCGTGCAAGCAGTTCTGCCGTTATGGCAAGATACACGAAATGCGCTAAACTGTCATCTGCTAAGTACAACAGTGGACGGAAATGAAAGCTTTTTGGGAGGGATAAAAGATAGTTCATTCGCATAGCGTTTCGAAAGCGCAGGTAATATTTATCCCAGATAACGTCAGAGATAAATAGTCATCTCCAGAATCTTATTTCAGCAAGAACTGTCAATAGGTAACTCCATGCTTTCAACGTTTATGGAAGAGTTGCAATTCGTAAGCCATTGGTGACATCACGTCATGCTTTTCAGCAACGCCAATGGTGTAAAACCGGACTCCTCAATAGTGGAAACAAGTTATTTGATCTGATGTACCTTCTTCATCATATTTCAGACAACTGGACGCATTTATGTGTCTAGAAAGCCCACAGAAAAAATTTCTCCTGACTGCCTCTTGCCGACTGTGAAGCATGGAAGTGGTGCATCGTTTTCTCCAGACTTTATTTCCAGAAGAATTCCCTCTTTATCAAGATGTCAATATTTGTATCCACACTGCTAAAATCGCCCAAAAATGTTTTGAAGAGTATGAAGAGGTAGTAAGACATCTTGCTTGGCCCCTCAATCTCCTGACTTTAACATTATTGAACATTTGTGGGGATACTCTGTGAACTCCACAAAACTCTGTGCTCAATTTCCTCCATCATCTACGCTTTTGGAGTTAGAGACTCCTCTCCAGGAAGAATGGCTTCATATTACTTTAAATTTCGTTCATGACCTCTACGAATACATCCCATGTCGCATACACTCTGTAGTTAAGTCAAAGGCCGGTGCAATCCCCTATTAATAAAGATTTTCTATTATTTCATAGGTGTTCGTATTATTTTGTCACCCATCTGTATATTTTAATTTTGTACATTTCATATCCTAAGCTTACTTCAGCGCAAATCTTCTCATAATAGCTAGTTTTTTTTTCTTTTTAAGAATTCTAAGTTTTTAGGTTAGAAAACTTTGCTTACATGGAAATTCTTCACAAAAAATTAATCTAAATAAGGAAATTGTCAACATTTATTGTTTAATAAATGTTATCGTAAACTTATTTTGTTAGATTAATTAAAATTCTTTGCAGGTATATGCTCCTAAATTCTTAGTTACAGTTTCGTGTTACTTTAAGTTGCAGTATTGGGGATTTCAAAAAGCTTAAGTAAATCACAATTTTAATTAGATTTTTCATGATATGCAAGTGTTCATGACGGCTGAAATTAGACAACTTCATAATTATATGAAATAAAATATTAAAATTCAATTATTTTTTGTATCGCAATTTTATCTTTTAATTAAGAAATCATTATTAAAAACTGCATGATTACCACATGCAAAAACAGTAATATAAAATAACAAAACATACTATTGAGAAATCATTTTATAATAAGAAAAGTAATAATTAATTTATCATAAAATTAATAGATAAAAATGCTTAATTCACCTTTAAAAAGTTAAATTTAAACTTATACTATGTGCAAAATTACTTAAAATATGAGAAAATATTTTTTAAAAAGATGTAAAATTATTTTAATACCTTAGTACTTTCAACTATAAAAAAGATAGTCTTCGTCAGAGAAATATAAGAAATACAATTGCTATTGACGTCTAATTTTCAAAATCCACGTAGATGGTGACGAAAGTAGTCAAAGTAGAAGTTAATTTTTAGATCAGGAAAACATTGGGAAAATAAAACATGGATATTGGGAAGTGGAATATTACTCGTTTTATGATTATTTAAGCAAACTGAGCCAAATTCTGGGTATGTTGTAGGACAAAACGTCATTGCGTGGATTTTGAAAATTAGACGTCAATACAATTAATTACAATACGTCAATTACGTCAATACAGCACCGCATTAAGTTCATTATAATCAGATTAGGATAAGATTTAAAAAAAAAAGAATTATACTCCTTTAAGACCGAGAGATTTTTTGGTAGAAATTTAAAGTTTGGGTGGTTTCCCCTTACCGATAGGACCGTATTTGATTGAAAAAAATTAAAAAAAAAATACCCCATGTCAGGTTATGCCAAGGGAGGACCCACACAATTGTGTGGGTTCGGGCTTAATGCAGCCGTTTTTGGGCTGTATCTACACAATTGTGTAGTTTGGGATTTCGTGTACAAACATCTAAAAATAAAAGTTTAGGCAAAAAATTGTTGTTTATTGAGATAATTTTCATCAGCCACAACGAAAATGTTTGAAACAATTTTTGTTCTTGGACAGATCACTACAATTTCATTTTCTGAGATGTGCTCAATGCTTGCACCCCTCTTAAGTGTCGTTGACAAATGGTATGCGCTTTACTCCGTTTGGATTGTGCCTGATCCTTCAAACTTATTTTTTTATTTTAGGTATTGTATTTTCAGAGATACCTTCGAAAATTTAATGCAAAAATATATCCCCTACCCTCTATTTCCAAATGTACCGAAACTAAAATTATGAAGAAAATAGGGGAAAAAGAAGTTAATTTAAAACCCTTTAACCGTCTGGCCCGGATTTTTCCGTTCCTAGAAATCATGTTAAAATGGCTGTAGACCAAAATGTTTTAAACAGAATTCTATTTTGAAACTTATATAGAAAGTAGTGATGTTAAAGATATTATAGCATATTATATTAAAAAATATATATCCTGGGATTTACAAGCATTCTTATAAAAATACTGCAAAACCTTCGGACGGTGAAAGGGTTAAACCTTGAAGCAAATCTACAGAGATTACCTTGGGTCAAATAGTTTTTAAGAAAATCGCATTTTTGCGTTAGACACATATTTCAGTTTGCGGGCGTCAGCGAATGAGAATGGAAGTCCTGGCCATCGCAGAGGTATAAAAAGATTGTTGAAATTTTTTTCGGAGAAAATTGTCGGTAATTACCCGCGATATTAACCCTTAAAGACATGGACGGTTTGAACATTCATAAAGTTTTGTGTTGCGTACTCTAGGCGCCATCGGTTTTTAAAGCCTAGATAACAACTTCCAATGATGTATTTCTGTAACAAAATGCCTAGTAGTAAAATAAAAGCAATAAATGCGGAACTGTTAAAATCAGACTAATTTAATTAGAATTATTTACATAATTGCTATGGGATTCGCAACTAGTTTGAATTGAGTGACTCTCTCAATACTACAAACGTGTCTTTAAAGGATAATTAAAACCTATCTGGAGAAACGCGACACGGACACCGGCGTTGCAACTTTCCTTCCTCCTTTCGAAGTGTGCTTAGCCCAATGCGAAATTTTAACTTTGAACAAGAGTTTTGTTTTAGGTACACTGTTAAAAGAAAAGGTTATTACTACGCTGAATTTAGGTTTATGAAATACCAACTGTAGTTCAGTATGCACTACTTTTATTGTCAGCACCGCATTAAGTTCATTATAATCAGATTAGGATAAGATTTAAAAAAAAAAGAATTATACTCCTTTAAGACCGAGAGATTTTTTGGTAGAAATTTAAAGTTTGGGTGGTTTCCCCTTACCGATAGGACCGTATTTGATTGAAAAAAATTAAAAAAAAAATACCCCATGTCAGGTTATGCCAAGGGAGGACCCACACAATTGTGTGGGTTCGGGCTTAATGCAGCCGTTTTTGGGCTGTATCTACACAATTGTGTAGTTTGGGATTTCGTGTACAAACATCTAAAAATAAAAGTTTAGGCAAAAAATTGTTGTTTATTGAGATAATTTTCATCAGCCACAACGAAAATGTTTGAAACAATTTTTGTTCTTGGACAGATCACTACAATTTCATTTTCTGAGATGTGCTCAATGCTTGCACCCCTCTTAAGTGTCGTTGACAAATGGTATGCGCTTTACTCCGTTTGGATTGTGCCTGATCCTTCAAACTTATTTTTTTATTTTTTCCAGCAGCGCTATGTTGTTGAAATACCGATCGAAGTACATAAAACTAGATCTGACCCAGAGTAAGGACTACAGCAGGTCCTAAGCCCAGATCCTTTTGGACTAGGTCTGTACTTTCCCACTGGTAAACTACAAAATATAAAACTATCCCAGGTGATATTTTTACAACAGAGTGTGGTTTGTTTTTTATATACTGCTTTACTGAAGCACGTCCTAAAAAAAAAAGAATCGTCTGCTCATCTATGGAAAATTTTCCCTGATCTCCTGGTACATTCAAACAGACACTATGGAATCTGTCGAGCATTTGCTGAATTTTCCATAATTTATTATTTATTCCTTGTGGCTTACTTGCTTTGTCGACAAAATGGAATGAATTTATCAAACTTAAAAATCTATCTCGTGATATGCATATAACTCATATAAAACTTATAAATCATATATGACATATATAACTCGAGCATAAACATACCGTTCGTTACATGTGCATATTATATATCTAATACTATCAATTTTAAATTGAAATCATGAATATTTTAAATAGAAATCATGAATAGAACAAACCTATTTAAATTTAATCCGGTTTTTAAATGTAATTAATAAAAAATAAATTGCTAAAAACATAAGTTAAAAAAAAATCACTTAAAAATAAAAATTTTATATATTACGAATTGTACCCATTTTGGAAACGGTAATACCCGGACCCGCACAATTGTGTGGGTTATTTGTTTTTCGACTTTTGTAAGGCATAATTAAATTTATCAAAGACAAAATCAATTAAAATCATGAATAAAGTATATGAAAAGAAAAATCTAAGCGAACATTAAAAATCATATTTAAATGAAATTACGACAGTACATACTTTTTGTCTATTGCTGTCAGATGATATAGTCTTTTTAAAAGCAGAATAGCTAACCCTGTATTTTAGTTAGTGCTCCCTAGTGGTGTCTTATCAAAACATCTAAAGCCATTTAACTCATAGAAATGTGCAGATTTGGTTTTAAATCTCACAAAACAGGAAAAAGTCATTCTCTTTTACTTTAGTATCACCCCTACAACTGTGTGGGTCAGGGCTTAAAGGGTTAAAGAATAGCGATATTTGATACTATTTAGTCTTCAAGTCTCTCTGAACTTTCATGGTATACCCATTTATACTTTCTAGTATATGCAGTTATACCAACCGTATGTTGTACAGTTTTTTACAAAGTATTTTTATTCTGCTAGCAACGCTTTGTTTTGTAGTAATACAGTTCCTAATTAATATATTTATTGTACCGTAATCCCCGTCTGCGAGTAATACTCGCACTTTACCGTTTATTTCACCGTTAAGGAAGCTTTTGTTTATACAGTTTAATACAAAGCACACCCAGTGCAATACAGTTTAATACACATAACCTCAAATACTTACATTTTTATTATTCAATTTAGTCTTAAGAGATAATAATGTGTCTGGCATGATAAAATATGTTTTGAGTTATCATTCAGAAATAGGAAGAAAGGATGGATATTAAAATGCTTACGAAACACACCGTCGTAGATTAAGTCATGAAAACTGTCTAATCTATTGTCGAGATTTTCTATAACGTTTAGTGTTCACTAACATATTAATAATTCAAATTATGTCCATTACATATAGCAAACACTTTAACATGATATAAGAAGGCTTTTTTTAAAGGTTGGAATCAACGACGGAAAATAAAAATAACTGGAAATAATGGGTAAACAAAAATCAAAATATTAAAATTGCTCCAAATACAGACTAAAAGTTCTCTTTTGTTATTTTGCATAAAGGTTTTGGATGTGATTTTTTAAGGATATGTTTAACAAGTGAAGTTAAGATGATACATATATGCTTCAGAAGTTTACAATGCATGTAACATTCGTATTTATTATATTATTTATTAATCTTATTTTTTCATGTATGTAATATATTTATGTCATTAGCGAAGCTTCAACTGCTTCGTAATTGTTTTTTTGTTTTTGTTTTTTTTTTCGAAATGAACCTCGAGTTTAAAGAACTTGGGACGCAGAAGCTGTTTGATTCACATCCCAAAATATACATAAAACCAAAAAATTCGTGTGGGGGTCTTGCTTCAACCCAGAATTAATTCAATTTTACAGCATCGCAATCGCGTTGCTATATGAACAGATTTGCATTTCTTGCAACTTGAATTTACCATATTAAAAAACAAAAGTCAAAATATTTCATCGAAACGGGGAAAAATGTTCCAAATAGCATAAAAGTTTAGGGGAAATTTTTTAATTCACTTTACCAATGGGCGATTCTCAAAAGGTGGGCACTGGACACACGTCATAACTTTTAGCCTTTCAAACATAACTTTAATTATCATTGACTATATTATTATTTTTTTTTACACTGAGTTTTTAATTCTATTCAGAGACAGAAAATGAGATAATTTATTGTAAAATCTTTGTATAAATATCTTAAAATTTTATTATTTTATGCTAAAGAGGTCAATTTCGGACATTCATAACGTTAACTGCTGCAATGTACCACCAAGAAAAAGAGTTTTAACATTTTTCCAGGTCGTTATAAAGGTAAACAACGAATGCATAAAGGAAACGGATGATTTTTTGATAATTTGGTTAAGAGATGGCAGGCTGATTTATTACTTTTTTGAAGATAGAAGGACTTTTCTATAAAGAATTTTTCTGTATTTTGTTATGTCCGAAAGTAACGTACGTAATAAAGCATTTGATTTTATTGTTATTATTACTGGATAACAAAAAGTTAATTATACATACATACATATATATATATATATATATATATATGTGTGTGTGTGTGTGTGTGTATACAGACACATTTACTACATTCTTAGTCTTAAAAATTTTTTAAATACTAAGAGCAACGTCCAAAATCTGTAACGTACGTGCTAAAAAAATGTCCAAAATTTGTAACGTACACAACTGCTAGTTAAATGCTTTAATCATTAATTTTCCAGAATAGTTGCTGTCTTTTAATGTTTGGGTATAATTTTGTAGACATACTATTAAAAATATCAATATATTATATTGATGGACAAAATATTATACTATTAAAGAAAATTGGCCTTAAATTTGAAAATTTAAAAAAATTACATATTGTTAACGTTTAATGATCCCACCTTTTGAGAATCTCCCCAATGTGATAAAATCGTAGCGAAACGGTAAGAGTTGCATTCAATTTCGAATACAATACTTTCACTTTAATATTAAATATTATGTTGATGATATTCTAATTTAAAAAAAAACAAATCCTTCAACATGCATAACTTTAGACATATCCCAACAAACACAGGGCTATCGGGAAGCAATCGTACGACTGCCGCTTGCCGATTCTGGTGGTAATGGCACGATATCAGATTGCTTGTATCGGTTCCAACACTTTAGTGGTCCCCCGGGCGATAGTCGGTCCTTTGGGCTGGCACTTGGTCGGACCGGTGCCGGCAAGATCGGCGAGACTGCCGGCAGGATACTATGCCGCAAGCTAGCCATACGAATGCCGGCTGCAGCCCGACAGCAGCATAAATTGAAAAAAAAAACTATTTTAATGGCGCCATCTAGACATTTATCTTTGTTAATATTTCAAGGTAGCGTATTTCGGCGTTGGAAGAGGTTGTTATCGATCCGAAGACCCCAAGTACAGAAGGTAGACGCCTTTACCACTCAGCCACTGAGTCTTACCTAGGAAAGGATTCTTATGGGGTAATACGGGGAAGACATTTCTTTAAGTGATGGTTTGTTGTTGTGGATAAATCGTAGATGGGATAATTGCAATTTTGAAGTCTTTTAAAGTTTTTTTTTTTTTTTTTTTTTTTTATTGTGTTATCCGCATTTAATTAAAAGTTAATTTAGTATTTAAATGAATGAAATAAATATTTTAACGAATTAGTTAAATCAAGCGAATTGGTTTGTTTTATAAATTTAAAAATTATTAAATATTTAATGAAATTATTATTTTTAGAGGTTTTGCTCAGTTAATAAAATTTTCTTATTAGTAATTATAATTACATGAGTTGCGTTAATTTATAAAACATATTTTTTTTTAACATGGAAAAACTTATTTTAATAAATAATAATTTGGAAATTAAGCACTTTAATTAAAATTTTAATTAGAATTAGAATTCCTTATCTGTCATTTAATGGTTTAAAGTAGAATATATTTTTAATGACAATGTAGCAATATTAATTCTTTTACCTATGATAATTTTTTAATCTTAAAATAAAATTAAAATATTAATTTCTTTTTTCGTTTGGTAAATAATTTTTTAGAAGCGGGAAATTTCTGAATCTTTCTTTTAAATTTTAATGCTAAAAAGATGTGTAGAATTTTTGATATTTTTATAGCTTGTAAAATAATTTTAAAAGCTTTTAATAATTTGATTTTTAAATAAAATAAAAAACTTAGCTATTACTATTAAAATGAATATATAATTGGAAAATAATTTGAATTACCTAATGAAGTATTTTTTTTTCTTTCTACGATTAAGTTTATAATGAATAATAATTTTTAGGAGCGATTTAAAAAAAATAAAATTTGATGATTCAAAAAATTGTAAATCCTTATAAAAATAAATTCAAAAGATTTTTTTTTTTAAATAAATAAATTTAGGCATTTTTTCACAATTTTTATGTTTATCTCTGATAGAATTTTATATGAAATATATAGCTCTTATCAAAACTCAAACTCAAACTCACATAAAATTAAGTAAAAGAAAAAATGTCGAATAAGACAAAAAATTCCGAAATCGGACCGTTGTTGGTATATCATCTAATCGCACTACTATCAGAAATCCCATATCGGTCCTGCGTCACTTGCCGGTATAAGTCGCTTGCCGATATACAACCATAAGGGGACCAATTACGGTAACCGGCAGTCGAAAAAACATATTCTTAAATTTCAGTTGCCGATATGCTACCGAAACATCACGAAAACCACTGTGCCGATGCCGATACTTAACCAACACTGAAGGCTGCAGTTCGATCGTGTGCCGAAAGGTATGTGTTTGCTGGGATAGGTTCCTTCTTGCTAAATCTTGTAGCTCTTCACAGATATATATATTTATGGGGGTGAGACTCCATACAAAACTCACAACTCACTTTTAGGACGAGCACTGACATTTATTGGGACGAACACACAGATAAAAAATACAGATATAAACACTCTTCTCGTTCTTTAATTAGCTTAAAGTCTATAATTTAGGACGTCGTTGAATATATTTCTGAGGTTTTCTTACGTCGTGTAAATATTCAATCTTATTTCATCGAAATATGTTCTGTTCTTTAATAAAAAAAACCTTCCGTCGTTGAACTCATTTCGTTCTCTTTACTTCTTCTGCATTTTCACTTCACACAGCTTCGCTAAGGCTCGTTTCCTTTTTAATCTGGAAGCGGAAAATACGGAGACACTCAGTCTGATGCAGGTGTTCCTTGCGAAATCTCCACAAGCGGCCGTCCTGACATCTGGAGCTGCCGCAGCGACATGTGGTAAAATAGAATCTGAAAAGACAAAAAACAAAAGCCAGTAACTGTTCTTTGGGGGAAAAGAGAAAAAAAAAATCTGCACGTCATAGTTGAAGTAGCGTAACATCATATGGGTTGACTTATAAAATTGTTACAAACACATAAGAAGAAAAGATTTAAAAAAAATGTTTTTGAAGTTTCAGTTATCGTCGGGCCAAGGTTTCATGTATTCAGCACAGGAGCTAGTATTTATCGGTCCTTCAGTTGATGAAATTTTCGTTACGTCGTAGGTGTCGTTAGACTTCACTTTGATTACTTTATACGGACCTAAGAATTTAGATTTCAACTTTAAACCTGGTCCTTGCTGGGTTCTCTTAATTGCTACAAGGTCACCAAGCTTGTACTTACGGGGTTTCTTACGTCGTAAATTATAGTGCTTGCGGTTTTCTTGTTGAATTTCCAGAATATTCTTCTTGGCTTCTTTACGGAGCTTTTCTCTGTCTTTCATAAATTGTTCTTCGACTGCACTGTTTAAGAGGTCAATAATTTGTACATCTTCTTTCTGTTTCATTTTTGTACCAAATAATATTTCAAACGGTGTTCTCTTAATGCTTCTTTGGTAAGTTGAATTAATGACTTGTTGAACTTTAGGAACATGTTTAAACCATTTGGTCGGTTCGTCTTTGGACATTTTAGAGATTACAGAAATTATGGTGGAATTAAGTCGCTCTACTTGACCATTGGCACGGGGAAGGCCAGTTGTAACTGTCTCGTGCTTTATATTTTCATCCTGACAAAATCAGCAAATTCTTTGCTTGTAAATGCAGGACCTTTATCGCTAATGATAATGGAAGGATTGCCAAAAGTATGACTTTGTTGTCGTAGTTTTGATATAACTTCGGTAGCAGAAGTACTTTTACATGGATACAACCAGACGAATTTAGTAAATGCGTCTATTAAAGACAAAATATGTTTATAATTTTTGTTGGTTGTTTCAAGAGGGCCTAAATGATCAATGTGGTAGGTTTGGAGAGGAGTCTCTTCTTTAGGTAAGGGATGCAATTCACCTTCTTGTTTGCCACGTTTGCGATTATACAAAAGGCATGTTACACAATTTGCTATAATTTTATCAATTTTATTTGACATATTAGGGATGAGAAATTCTTCGTTAAGGAGTTCTTCACAGCGTTTACGGCCAAAATGTCCTTTGTCATGAACGTGTTTAATGACATTTAGCTGCATTTCATCCGGCACAACTATCAGATCGATACCTTTATGATTTTTATAGAGAACGTTATTTTTAAGGAAATAGTTGTCATATGACTTTGTTTTCAAAATTTCTTTGATGGCCTGTATATGTTCGTCAGTGTTCTGTGATTGTATGATTTTGGTAGTAAAACTATCTTGAATGACCATACATATTGGATTTCTACTTAAAGCGTCGACATGGCGCATGCGTGTGCCTTGTCTGTGTTAGATTGTGTAGTTATACTCAGCTAACATTAAAGCCCATCGAGCAATCTTGGTGCAAAGATCTTTTTTATTCATAGTAAGGGCGAATGCGTTGCAATCTGTGACTATCTTGAAAGGAATACCTAGAATGTAAACGCGAAATTTTTTAAGGGCTTCTATGACAGCTAAAACTTCTAATTCATAACTCGAATATTTACGTTCGGCATCTGTGGTTTTTTTGCTCATAAAATAGACAGGGTGAAATTGATAGAAGACTTTTGAAGGAGGACTGCTCCGTAACCGTCAATAGATGCATCACAGTGAACTTCTGTTTCGTTACTAGGGTTATAAATGCTTAAAACAGGACCTGAAGAAAGGATGTGTTTCAGCTGATTAAATGCATTTCGTTGCTGGTCGCCAAAGTGAAATTTAGTGTCCTTTCTAAGAAGATCTGTTAAAGGCTTAGCTATTAAAGAGTAATCTTGAATGAATTTACGAAAATATGAAGTTAATCCGACAAATGAATGTACATCTTTTATACTTTTGGGTTCTGGGAAATTAAGGACAGCTTTAGTTTTTAAGGGGGATGGGTGCAGTTGACCATTTTTAATGTGGTAACCCAAAAAATCAATTTCTCGTTGTAGAAAGTGGCATTTTTTGAGATTCAGTTCTAAACCATATTCGGATGCAGTTGTAAGGACGCGTTGTAATTTCTGGAGTCCTTCGACTTCGTTTTCAGCTGGTATTATGAAGTCATCCATGTAGACAATAAGTACTTTTTCATTAATGAGGTCTCGAAAAACGTTATAAATATATCTTTGAAACACTAACGGTGCATCGCTAAGGCCATAATTCATATATAAGAATTCAAATTGACCGGAATGTGTTACGAAAGAAGTATATTTTCTACTATTTTCTTCTACTTCGACAGGAAAAAAAGCATTTTTAAGGTCAAGAGTAGTAAATACTTTTGCAGAATGCAACTGATCAATAATGTCATCAATTACTGGGAGGGGAAAACGTTGTTTATGTGTTTTAGAATTTAACTTCCTATAGTCAACACACAATCTATATGAACCATCTTTCTTTTTTACTAGGACAATAGGTGATGAAAAATTACTAGTGCTTTTACGAATAATTCCTTTTTCGAGCCACTCAGAAATTTGTTTTTCGACGAAGTTTTTTTCTATTTGCGCCAAGCGCCTGGGAGGACAAGTAACAGGTTCTTCGTTTTCCAGATGAATTGATAATTTAACAGTTGTCTTTATTTTTTGTCAGTATTTTTTATCAGTTGTCTTTATTTTTTTAGGAGAATAATTTTGAATAAGTTCTGAAATTTTTAAACGTATTGTTTCATCGGTAATATGAGATAAATCAAGATTAAGATCGTCTAACACATGAGCAATATTAGTCAAAAAATTATTGGACGTATCGTCATTTTTCTCGATTTTTTGCATCGAAATATTATTTCCAGAAATTGTTAAAATACTTTGTTGAATGATATCTGTACCAATAATAAGATCAAAAGATATGGAATAATCTGGGACTACATAAACATTAGTTGTATAATTAAAATCATCTATCATAATGTTCGTAGAGAAAAAACCTAGGGGTTTGATTATAGTATTTCCTAATCCAGTTAATGTGATAGTTGAATGTTCAAGGTTCGAAATTGTAGGGAGTTTGCGATAAATACTTTCCTTTAGTAAACTTCTTTCACTACCCTGTGTCAATCAATGATGTAACATTTACAGACGAAATAATGACTTGTTTGGTCATGAAAGTGTTCGACGTGACAGTGGAAACATTGAAGGGTTCTGACTTAACTCTAGGCTTCCTTGGTTGATCACATTGAGCCGATTTATGGCCAAAATTCGAACAATTAAAACAACGAGGGCCTTTATCTTTATGTCTGCATTGGCTACTTTTATGATTCGACAAACCACAATTAAAGCAAAAAAGATCACATTTTGGTCGAAAGGATTTCTCTTTCATTGGCATTTCAGGTTTGACTTTACGAAATTTAGTGTTCTCAAAGTCATGTCGAATTTTGTCATAAATTTTGAGCTTTTGCTTGAATTCTACAATGGATTGGCATCCATATAACATTGATTTTCTGAAAACGGGGTCGGGTATGCCATTTATGATGTATTGCATTAATGCGGAATCCTCGATTTTACCACGCGAGCATATTTGTTTCATGATAAGAAAATATTCTTCTATTGATTCATTTTCTTGCAATTTTCGTTTATTTAATATATCATGTAACTCGGCAGAATTATAAGTGGTGCTAAATTCTGATATTAAGAGTTGTTTAAGTTTGTCATATGAATTTATATGAAATTCTGTTTGTGTTAATAACTGGGCTTTTCCTCGTAATGATCTTTTACAAAATATGAATTTATGAAAGTCAGATAAATTAAACATATTAGTAACATCTGCAAAATTATTAAACCATACCTGTATATCACTAAAAGAACTACCATCGAAAGGAGGTATTACACTTTCAATATCAGTAAAATTAATAGACGATTGCATAAAACTTTGAACTGGAAATTGCTGTTGTTTGTCAAAATTTGATAATTGAGTGTTATTACTTGAAGTCATATTATTTGAAGGCAGTTCGGGTTCCGAGTCGGTGTCACTTTCATTTTGTATAATATTATTTTGTAGTAAGGTCAAGTCTGAAAGGTATGTCACTAATCGGGTTGCGAGATCGTTTAAAGATCCCTCATTATCAATACAAAGTAGATTGCACACTGTAATCAGATCATTTAATGAAAAATCAGTTTGAACTTTAGTTATTTTATTTTTGAATTCGGTGCTGTCGGTTTGAAAACCGAAACCAGTAAAATCTCCGTATTCTCTTTCTATTAGAGCGATCACCGTCAGCATCAAATAGGAATTTATGCAGCAATTTAATTTTATGCGTTCGTTCGTTTTTAAACGCAACTTCCAGTTCTGGTATTTCAACTAACTTCATAATAAAATAATAGCAATGAACTCACCGTTAGAAGAATATCCGGCTTGAATATGTAGGATGAATAACTCTAATTAATCATATTGGTGGGTTAACTGTCACTTCTGACGCCAATATATGGGGGGTGAGACTCCATACAAAACTCACAACTCACTTTTAGGACGAGCACTGACATTTATTGGGACGAACACACAGATAAAAAATACAGATATAAACACTCTTCTCGCTCTTTAATTAGCTTAAAGTCTATAATTTAGGACGTCGTTGAATATATTTCTGAGGTTTTCTTACGTCGTGTAAATATTCAATCTTATTTCATCGAAATATGTTCTGTTCTTTAATAAAAAAACCTTCCGTCGTTGAACTCATTTCGTTCTCTTTACTTCTTCTGCATTTTCACTTCACACAGCTTCGCTAAGGCTCGTTTCCTTTTTAATCTCGAAGCGGAAAATACGGAGACACTCAGTCTGATGCAGGTGTTCCTTGCGAAATCTCCACATATATACATATGGTACCTTCCTGCTAAATCTCGTAGCTCTTCACAGATATATATACATATATACTACATATATATATATATATATATCTGTGAAGAACTACAAGATTTAGCAGGAAGGTACCTAACCCAGCAAACACATACCTTTCGGCACACGATCGAACCGCAGCCGGCAGTGTTGTACATATATAATTATTATTCTACAGAACCCAGCTTATTGTTAACACGGAAGTAGTCGCTTGTCTGTCTTTTTACCGCCCATGAAAATTATCTTCTCCTAAGGAATATCTCCTTAGAAATTCAATGGAGAACTACCATGTAGATAACTTTAAATGTTTCTCTACCGCCATAGTGAAGTAACAAAACATCTCTGTTTGTCCTTCAGGTATATTTGTACTAACGATGTTGAAATTGATGGAAATGTCTGCGCAATGTTCATTAACGTCAGTGCATTTTTACTTTTCCCATTATACCAAATCTCATTAATAAAATGCATAATTTATATAAACATCAAATGGCTTCATTGAAATATAATATTTGAATATTATGTAAAAGAAAATGTCTTATTTTACATTTTCTGCATGCGCGGGGATGGGGTGGCGGGTGGCCTCAAAAAGACCGAGCACGAGTAAAAACGTTTAGAAACTACTTTTGGCTGGGGTAACAGTACGTGGGTGAATTCGACGTAATCGGACAAATGAAAGGAGGAGATATGTGTGCCTATATGGATCATAAATCACCAAAGGAACACTGTCATATCTCTAACCGTTTCCGAGTTACGGTGAATAATTGGGAAATGCGCAAAAATACGTTAAGTCTGAATTAAAACCCGTAAATTTGTAATGTTTTTGTTAAACCTACGCTCAAAAGTAGCACATATTTGGAAATAAAAGAATAAGTCCTGTACGATGACACTTTTCTCATAATGATAAGAACATAACGATGATAAGAGCTTTTTCTTAAAGGAAAGAATCAATGACAAAGGGAAAAATTGAAGTGGCGCCAAATTCTGTGACCGGCAGTTCTGTAAAATCCTTATTGATGTAATCCGCCAATCATACCAAAAAATATTCCACCGTATTTCGAATAAGACTAGCATAAACCGTATCGATATTAAACTCCAGGAGAAATTCGGCTTTTTGTTTATAATAGGTGAAAACCTAATTGAGAATGCTCCTATTGCTTACAATCGGTGACTTAAATCCACGTTCGTTGAGAAAAAGAAGACTTGAGAGTTTTCCTGGTCGAAGCACATTTCTATTTCCTCTCGGTCTTCAACCTGCTGCATTCTCAACAAACGCGGATATCAGTGACATGTTGTGAACTAAAGGCCATATTTCGAAAATGTCGATTATAGGATTTCGCTTTATAACTTCGCCAATGTTTCAGCAATTATCGCTGCCGTTAAATGCAGATATCCTTAGGACTGCCAATTTTAGGTTTTACAGAAACATCACAAACTTGAGTTTTTACCCAATTGACTTATTTCTGGCATATTTCCTTCTATCCGCCATAACATGGAAACATTCAGAGATATGGCAGGGATTCTACGTGCAGGGATTATATATGTAATATAGAAATATAAACACACACATAATACACCTACCAAAAGAAAACAGATTACTGACAAGATAAATCATATTAGACAATATGAAAAATATAAACACGAAAAAACCCTCTTAAAGAAACTTAGATTCTGGGAAGCCAAGGCGGGAAACCAAAAAAGAAAAAATAAACGTAATTTAACTGGAATACCGTATATAAATATATCCTCCTACAAACTAAATGACGAAGAAGATGAATGCCTAAAAAGACGGCCCAAACACATTATAAGAAGAAAAATAAACCTAAAAGATGGCATTCCCAAAATTGAGAAAGTTCTGAAATATATCCCCAATGAAGAGGCAACTAGACTAAGAAACTTAACTGAAAATGAAATTGAAAAACAATGGAGGAAAGGACTGAAAAAGGATAACGAATTTGAAATAATAAATAAACTAAAAGAGAAACAAGACATAACCTTCTTACACACCGACAAAACTGGAAAAATTGTTATTATGAACAAAACAGACTATAATAATATGATGGAAAAAGCAATAGAAGAGATAGAAACTGAAATAATAGTGAAAGACCCCAACAATAAATTAACTAAAAAAGCAGATGAGCTGATAAAAAAAGGGAAAATGGCCGAACAATATTAAACCAACTAAACAAAACTTCACACCTAATACGCCAATGATTTTTGGGAAACTAAAAGACCACAAAGATCCATATAATTTAAGGCCAATCATAAACAAGAAACAAAGCCCCACCTATGACCTAGAGAAATATATGCGAAAGATATATGAAGAGATGTTGCCTCCGTCAGATGTATCTATAAACTCAAAGCGCATGTTTATACAAAAAATAAGAGAACACATACCACAACCTGACGATTACATGATAAGCCTTGACGAAGCCAACCTTTATCCACCAATAGACCTCAAAGAAATGACTAAAGAAATTAGTGACACTATAGAAAATAATTATCCAGATCCAAATGTCCGTAATACAATAAAAAGTGCAACTAATCTAATACTGAACGAAAACTATTTCAGATTCAACAATAAAATATACAAGCAATTGAAGGGGGTACCCATGGGATCCCCCATATCAAATACTATAGCAGAATGGAAAATGAGAAGAATTGAGGAAAATATAATAAAAGATCACAAAAATGAAATACAAACTTGGATTAGGTACGTCGATGACGTCTTTATAATAACAACCAATAAAGTAAACCTAAAAACCTTACTTAAAGAAATAAACCTATACGACAAAAACATCCAGTTTACAATAGAAGAGGAAGAAAATCGGTCCCTACCATACCTAGATGTGAAACTAATGTACAAAGAAATAAAATACTGACGACAATCTACCGTAAACCTACAACTAATCTCAACATAATAACTAATACAGCTAATACCCCCCTCACATATAAACTTGCAGCACTGAATACGTACATAAACAGAACACTTCACGTGTGTTCGAACGAAAAATTATTAAAGCAAGAGTTAAAAATAATTGAAGAAATAGGAACCAAAGCAGGACATTCGAAAAAAACTATCCAGAAATTAATACAGAAAGCTACAGAAAAGATTGAATTGATCCAGCCAGCACAGAAGAAAAAACAAGAATTTACACCCCCCCATTCCTTTCTTAAACGGAATCTCACTTAAAATAAAAAGAGAAATTAATAAACTAGGAAAACAGGTACCGATAACGCCAAATCCATCCCTCTTTAATCTAATACGGAACGATACAGACAAATGTAATAATCTACAAACAGCCGGAATATATAAAATCTCTTGTAAAAATAACAAAAACGAAGAAATTTTTTACATAGGAATGACAAAAAGAAAGATTGAAGAAAGACTGAAAGAACACATCCGGGATTTAAAGAATTATAACCAAACAACAGCCTTAGCAAGAGGCAACATAGAAAACCCGATTAAAATTAACACAATATCCATTGAAAAAATAGCTAACTACGACGGTTTACACAATGCCTTAATCAGAGAGGCCATAGAGATTACAGCATTAAAGGACGAGAATGGAGAAAAATTAGTCAACGAAATAACCCATGCAAATGTCGACAATAGATGGCGCCAGATCATAAATGAGCAACAGGGAAAAACTAGGGAGAAAAGAAAATCTCGGCCAGAACCATAAAATCTTTTTTCATTTGAACTGAGGATGCCTTAGATAAAGGTGAAAACGTTATTCAAAAAGAAAGGGGGAGATAATACTCTCTGATGAAGTTTGATAGACCAGAGTAAATATGTATTTTAATGGATTTTTATGTACTTATAAGGAATTATGTTCTTTAATGAACCTTTAGTTTTCTACAGAACTAACCAGTTAGTAATTTTTATTGGAACGTGAACGATTTTTAAAAGAATGTATTTTTAGAAATAAAAGTAAAACTTTGCTATTTTATTATACCAATGCAGTATACTGTTTTTATAGATAAATTGTAGAAAGATTTTTTTTTGTTAAAAAACAACAGTAAACGTATTTACAAATGATGAATAAAAAACTTTTTATGGCTATTTTTTTTAGAGATAAGCATATAACACAGACATATATAATGGACCCCATTGTTTGAAATAATACCTGGGAAAAATTGGTAATAAATAAAAGTACACACATATATGTATATATATGTATGTTGGTAATATAAATTGCACAAATGTTTAATGTAAGATATGATTTACGATTATGTTGATGAATTAGTCTTGCGATAAAATTTCAAACGTTACACATTTCACATCACATTACACAACTTCACGCAGTCCTCATTCTACGACCAAATCTCAATCAGTTATGATACTATAAAATTTCTGGGATCTCTGATACTATCGAAAAAGAAAATCGTTTTTTTCATAAGAAAGCTCACAAATTTTATTCATGAGATTTCTTCGAAGTAAAGAATATATTTTTAAAATTATGTATATTTTTCTAAGCATGTACGTTATGTATTAAAATGTTCATAAAATAATCAGAAAATTTAAAAATTATCCAGAAAATATAAAAATTAATAGGAAATTTGTATTTTGAATTATTAATATTTTGGAGATAATGACACGTATAACATTCTCTCACTGACAATATATTCAATTTAGAAATTATTTAAAGACATATTTAAACAAAAGAGGTTTAGCTCCGATATTGGAATGATAAAAATAATAGCTGTACAATATCTTAAATTTATAGTTCGAATCTCTTTCACGTAATTGTTAAGAATGTCAAATTTCAAGTAAACCACTTTTAATAGTTTACAGAACAGTTAAAAAAAAATACTTATTGACATGTGAAGCATTGATCTTTTAGAGCAGAAAGAACAACAGTTAATGTATCGTCTCTTTTCACTCCACTAAATTTCTTCAACAATTTTATGTTCTTTCGAAAAATGTAATAAATAACTTTTGTATTTAGAAATTACGAATTGAAACTGCTTCGTATGCATGTTTTGACTTCTTCTCTCACAGATATATATATATAAGAACTTCTGCGCTTTATTTTACACATAATGTCGAATTTGAAAATTTCTGATTGTTTATAAAAGACTCATGTACAGAATACTCCTGTAGATGTCTGTGGAGAAAGATATTTTTATATAATTATACATATGGAACAGGTGGAATTTTAAACAACGTCATAAATTAATATCGTCGCATTAAAAAATATATAAAAGATTTATAATTTTTACACTGCAGAATCCTTATTATATCTTTTCAACAATTTTAAACCAATTATTTTTGTTCTACTATAATTTAAAAAAAAAACAATTACTATCACACGGCGCTATAGGTAAATTGGATTTTAATAAACAAGTTTATTTTAGCCATTAACAACAGTTTTTATGCATCATACGGTGTAAATTTCAATTACACTTTTGCTTTTAGTCTTTTTTTAATATGAGTATTGCATAATAATAAAACATTCAAACATTTACATAACACGTATAAATAATAAACCATCCAGAGTGACATTTTTACATCTATGAAATAAATGGCATATTTTAAAACGGTTTAAACCATTTTTTTATATATTTAGTCTGAACATGTTAAAAGAGTAGTTATATGCTTTTTAAGAAAACTGATTTTTTAATGCATTAAATAACTAATCAACCCTAAAACCCCCTTACAAAAATAGCTCATATAGCTGTATAGAACTCTACAGAATTCTTTACAAGTTCTATAGATTAGTTGTTTTATTGAATACTATTTCTATAGAGTTTTGAAGAGTTTTATAGAATACTTTTTCCTAAAAAAATATTTCCATAGAATTGCCTTTCTATAAAATACTGTTTCTATATTCAGTTTTGAAGAGCTCTATAGACAACATTTTCTATAGAATATTATTTCTATAGCGTTCTGAACAGTTGTATAGAATAATATTTCTAAAGTAAATTTTTATATAGAATTCATAGAAGTTTTGCAGAATTTTTTTCGGTAGAATAAATTTCTATAAAGTACATAGACAATGTAATATTTCTATGGACGAATGATTATATACATTTTGTTTAAACACATATATATATATATATTGGTCTTTTTAAATTTATGCGTACTAATTTATTTACTATATATTAAAAAAAATAAGACTACAATTTTGTAATGCATTAGTTTAATATATTAGCATTTCATAGATGTATTATGATTATAATTTAATTCTAAGAGATTTTGATTCAATTGCTCATGTAATAATATATCAGTCGAACTATTGATTTAAATGATGGTTAATTAGCTTGTTTATGATTCGTTGATTTTTTTAAACACCACCAACAAAATAAATCCGCAAATAAATAAATAAATAAATTTTGGTCTTCTACGTCACACAGTTTGCGAACCGCTGTAAATTTCATACGGGTTTAATAATTGGAAACTCAAATCAGAAAAGAAACAAAGTTGAAATAATCTAATAAGAGCTGACAATATGTCGATAGAAGTACCAAGCTGAATGTACTCGTTCAAGATCAAACACCAAAGTAGAAGCAGCATCGAGCGTAATTAGTACTTGGGAGGATGACGAATTTAATAGGATTAAAATTACTACAAACATCAAAGGATATAAGTATATAATTTAGACTGATTTTTATACCGAGTTTTCAAATAGATTAGCGTACTTTTAAATGTTCAAGTTTTTTTTTAGCATGCCAAAATGAAATAAATTCAAAAGATTAAATCTTCTTAGCAATCTCAGCATAACGCATTCTTTTTACAAAAGTGGAAGAAATTTGTATTTGTATTTTTTACTGACTAAATAATTAACTTAGAATACTATCGAAGCTCACTGAAAGGGTCGGAGACATCTGGAGTAATACTGCGTTTGGGAATAAAATTTATTTTATACGAATTTGATCCGAAAAAAATCCTTTATTTAGTTATCTAAAATATCAACTTTTATGATATTGTTTCTCAATGCCTAATAGTAGTATAAAAGTAATAAAAATCAAATGGGTAAAACAGACTAATTTATTTACAATTAATGTAGGTCGAAACTCTCAGTTGCTGAAATCTAACCAGTAACTGACAGTTCAGCAATAATTTTATTTAAATAAGGGATAGGGTCAGTTAAAGCAGATATTGATCATATTTATGAAAAAAAATATTTTTTAAGAGTTGAGAATTATTCTGTATATAAAGTACATTGTTTTAGGGAAGACATTTATTACTGCACTCATTTAGAAAATCAAATATTTTAGAAAATAATGGTGCGGCACACATTATTTTTTTATATGAATTTCAACTTGATAGCTTAAGCCATTTCTGAAAAAAAAACAGTATTCACAAACAGAAAATCACACAAGTTTGTCCCGCAATGAATATATAAAGAATTTTAAATCGATGGTTTTTGTAATTTTTATGTTGCATGTGCTATACAGCATTTCTTCTTGCCAAATTTGAAGATTCTGCGCCAGGGAAAAGAAACCTACCCACATACTTTGACAGTGTTGTTGTATGTAAAATGTATTGTTTAAGGAAGTCATTTATTACTGCTCTTATTTAGAATCTAGAATATTTTACGAACCAATGGGGGCAGTAGGCATTATTACTTGATATTAATTTCAACTTGATACGTTAAGCCATTTCTGAAAAAAATTAACGGTCTTCACAGAGAGACGATTACAGGAATTAACTACATCTACATCAAATTATAAATTAATGATTTTCAGAATTTTTCAATTGCATGTGCTGTACAAACTTTCGTCTTGAAAATTTAAAAGTTCTTATTCAATGTAAAGCAACCTATATGTTCTGAGAGTGATTCTATATATAAAATACATTGTTTTAACAAAGTCATTTATTATTGCACTTATTTAGAAGCTCGAAAGTTTTACAAAGCAATGGGGAGTAGACATTATTATTTGATATTAATTTCATCTTAATCCTTAACCCCTTCGGGACGGGAGCCTTTTACGAAATTTTTAATCTTTTGTCACCGTTTTTAAAAAACAGAAATTTGTCTCTTCTTGAATCGACAAAATGCGTAGATTAAATAAGGCAAATTTTATAGTAAAATTTTACTGGTGAGAAAAAACAAGAATTCTGAGCGCTTCATGCGGCACGTATACGTGTCGCTCGTCCCCAAGGGGTTAATGCCTTAAGCCACTTCTTAAAAAAAAACGGTTTTCACAGACAGACGATTACACGAGTTTGTGAGGCAATGAATGTAACTAGAAATATAAGTTAATGATTTTCGGAATTTTTGAGTTACACGTGCTATACAAACTTTCTTCTAGCCGAATTTAAAAATTCACGAAATAAAGAAACCTACATGTTTTAAGAGCGATTTTGTATATAAAATACATTGTTTTAAGGATTTAATTTTTTACTGATCTTAGTTAGAAGCTCGAATCTTTTACAAAATATTGAAACCGTAGACGTTAATATTTAATATTAAATTCAACTTGATATCTTCTGTCGTTTCTGAAAAATAACGGTCTTGGCAGGCAGATGATTATCTGAGATTGTCAGTGAATGAATCTACCTAGAAGTATAATTTAATATTTTTTGGAATTTTTCCGTTACATGTACTGTACATTACATGACAGACTTTCGTCTTGAAAATTTAAAAGTTCTTATTCAATGTAAAGCAACCTATATGTTCTGAGAGTGATTCTATATATAAAATACATTGTTTTAACAAAGTCATTTATTATTGCACTTATTTAGAAGCTCGAAAGTTTTACAAAGCAATGGGGAGTAGACATTATTATTTGATATTAATTTCATCTTAATCCTTAACCCCTTCGGGACGGGAGCCTTTTACGAAATTTTTAATCTTTTGTCACCATTTTTAAAAAACAGAAATTTGTCTCTTCTTGAATCGACAAAATGCGTAGATTAAATAAGGCAAATTTTATAGTAAAATTTTACTGGTGAGAAAAAACAAGAATTCTGAGCGCTTCATGCGGCACGTATACGTGTCGCTCGTCCCCAAGGGGTTAATGCCTTAAGCCACTTCTTAAAAAAAACGGTTTTCACAGACAGACGATTACACGAGTTTGTGAGGCAATGAATGTAACTAGAAATATAAGTTAATGATTTTCGGAATTTTTGAGTTACACGTGCTATACAAACTTTCTTCTAGCCGAATTTAAAAATTCACGAAATAAAGAAACCTACATGTTTTAAGAGCGATTTTGTATATAAAATACATTGTTTTAAGGATTTAATTTTTTACTGATCTTAGTTAGAAGCTCGAATCTTTTACAAAATATTGAAACCGTAGACGTTAATATTTAATATTAAATTCAACTTGATATCTTCTGTCGTTTCTGAAAAATAACGGTCTTGGCAGGCAGATGATTATCTGAGATTGTCAGTGAATGAATCTACCTAGAAGTATAATTTAATATTTTTTGGAATTTTTCCGTTACATGTACTGTACATTACATGACAGACTTTCGTCTTGAAAATTTAAAAGTTCTTATTCAATGTAAAGCAACCTATATGTTCTGAGAGTGATTCTATATATAAAATACATTGTTTTAACAAAGTCATTTATTATTGCACTTATTTAGAAGCTCGAAAGTTTTACAAAGCAATGGGGAGTAGACATTATTATTTGATATTAATTTCATCTTAATCCTTAACCCCTTCGGGACGGGAGCCTTTTACGAAATTTTTAATCTTTTGTCACCGTTTTTAAAAAACAGAAATTTGTCTCTTCTTGAATCGACAAAATGCGTAGATTAAATAAGGCAAATTTTATAGTAAAATTTTACTGGTGAGAAAAAACAAGAATTCTGAGCGCTTCATGCGGCACGTATACGTGTCGCTCGTCCCCAAGGGGTTAATGCCTTAAGCCACTTCTTAAAAAAAACGGTTTTCACAGACAGACGATTACACGAGTTTGTGAGGCAATGAATGTAACTAGAAATATAAGTTAATGATTTTCGGAATTTTTGAGTTACACGTGCTATACAAACTTTCTTCTAGCCGAATTTAAAAATTCACGAAATAAAGAAACCTACATGTTTTAAGAGCGATTTTGTATATAAAATACATTGTTTTAAGGATTTAATTTTTTACTGATCTTAGTTAGAAGCTCGAATCTTTTACAAAATATTGAAACCGTAGACGTTAATATTTAATATTAAATTCAACTTGATATCTTCTGTCGTTTCTGAAAAATAACGGTCTTGGCAGGCAGATGATTATCTGAGATTGTCAGTGAATGAATCTACCTAGAAGTATAATTTAATATTTTTTGGAATTTTTCCGTTACATGTACTGTACATTACATGACAGACAGACAGTAAAGCGATCGTTTAAGTGTTCCGTTTTTCTTTTTCAGGTACGGAACTCTAAAATTTAATTTAATTAATGAACAAAATTGAATAAATTACGCGCAAACCTCAGTACGTATATATTTTGTAGGGCAGCAGTGAGTTACAAAAAAATAAAATAATAAAATAAAGATAGCAGAAACAAGTGCGCACTTCATCCTTCATTTTGGGGAAGACTATAGAAAGAAAATGTGTTAAAGAGCGACATATGTTAATCAAGTAAAAGTTTTAGAATTCGCAATTGTGTTTCTAGTGGGTGGTATACCCGGTTCCGAGCCAGTGTCTCTGAAGATTACAGATTTTTTTTCAATTATTACAAGTATTCAAAATAAAACCTTGCATTTTCTGATTAAGGAGAAGTTCGTTTTTTGATGAATTCTTAGTCTGTAAAGGATAAGGTCATCTTTGGTGAACTCTTAGCCTATTAAGCTCTTTATTTAAACAGTAAAATGTACATTATAAAAGGAAAAAAAAATATTCCTAACTCTGATAAATATTCCTTATAATTAATCTCAATACCTCTATTCAGTGATTGAGAAAAAATGAGACATATTAAATTCAATTTCATTCTAGAACAGTTGATGAAAATTTTGTTATACATTTTCAAGCAAGTATGTTTTTTGATAAACTATTAGTCTATAAAGCTCTGAAAATCTTTTATTTAAATTCTGAAAAATATTCCTTATAATGAATCTAAATACTTATATTCATTAACCGTATTTGATAAAAACTAAGACAGATTAATATCAATTTCATTCTTCAACAGTTGGTGAAAATTTTGTTATCCATTCTCAAGGAAAACTATACAGAATAATGGTAAAAATTCACCATTCATAAGACATGATTCATTATATCTATATTAATATTTATATAATAATGTTAAATCATAAAGCTGAAATATATTGCTTAGTTACATTTTAAATTACTTTTTATGAAACATACATTCTTGCACTTCCTTTCGACAATCACATATGTCGGTTAGAATTTTACTTTCTACATAAACGTAATTTAGAAAACTTTAAATATCACACAGTTATAGAAATAAAAATAGAATATTTATTCATTAAAAAGAATGCACGTGTTTTTGAAAAAAAAACATATTACCATTTTTTGGCATCAAACTAATTACCGAACATTCCCTAACAATTCAGAAAAAAAGTATATTTAATGAGAGCGGAAAAATCGCGTTACTTAACACTAATTATTTCTTGCAGTGACTGTTCACCTCTTTTCTAAATACATGTCACCATATTAAATTATCGGTTTCCACATTAATTTATTTTTATGCTTATGTGTTGCAAAATTATTATTTTTGGCGATGATCAATAACTCATTATAAGGGTAGGAATTACTGTACGAAAATGAAAATGTTCTTATGTTTTCCAACGCAACGAATTTTTATTTGAAAGATGTAAAAATGCAGAATATTTTTGAAAATTTTTAAAAACAAAATTATATTTATTGGTCATTTCCTTATGTAGTTTTAGTTGCAAACTAAATTTCTCTAAGCAACTTATTTAGAAATTATCTTAAACAAAATATTAAAAAAATGAAAAAAAAAAATATATATATATACTCGTACATAACCGTTTTTCGAATTGGTTTTAAATTGAATCTGATATTTAATTATTATTTTGTGACATACCACCAATGGTAATTTGAATATTTATACAAAGGTGGTTAATATTCATTAATATTAATGAAATATTTGTATTTCATTTGATTGTATGATTAAAAATATGAAACAAAAATTAAATAGTTTTTATTTATTTTTTATTTAAATTCTCGAAATTTTGATGAGATTTCAATATTTTAGAAACTGAATTACCTAATCCTGAAAGCGGAAATTATGCAAATTAGTATATGAATGCTATGTTTATTTAAAGAAAAAAAAATAAATATTCCTTTAACCTGGTGTAAACAGAATCAGTTTATAAAGACATCCTGCTTTAAGCAAAAAATATCTTGAACCTGGCAAAGGAAAACTAGAATGAAAAAATAATCGTCAAGCACAATAATAAATTATGAAACATTTTCTAATACTTCCAGAATATCTTAACAAAACTTCACCGATTATTACTGTAAATAGTAATTTTATTGTGCAGTCCTGTATATGATCTATAGATTTCTATATATTCAGCATAGTATTCTAAAATTTATTGTAGAAAGAAAACGCATAACACAGTTGAAAATTCACATTCAGCTATTTCTAGCTATAGACGGAAATATACTCCAAATCTCTTGTACATCCATGTACATTATCTACAGCTTATGATACAAGCTACATATTAAATTTTAATCGAATCAAAAACACGTTCAAAACTAAACTACTGAAATCATACCTCCAGAAGTGACCATCCTATAGTTCACGTAGCCAGTCCTTTGCTTAGTCATACATATGATTTTATTTACATTCTAAAAAGTACTCTTTGTGTAATGCATATTTCAATTAAAATACACTTATATGCAATTCGCAATGATGTTCATACATGTATATGAATTTTTCTTTGTAGCCAAGCGTATGATCTATAAAATTTATACACACCACGTGGAAAAATAAACTGTTTAACTTAAAATCGCATACCATATCTGAAAATGGACATCTAGGAATTATCATTAATAGTCAGACCTTCGTATACAGTGCTGTATCCGAAATATTTTTCAGATACTCTAAATGAATAATAAATGGTTTGCACTACATATTTTACAGAAAGCAGGTGTTATCCCCCAAAAGAAATTCGTATCAATTTTATTATATTTTTAATAGTGTAACACCATTAAAATAAAAACAATATCCTCTACAGATCATAATATAATTGAATTATTTTGAGTGCCCCTGTGAACGAACTATAAATGCTACACATGCAAGATTCCATTTTACGTATCTTGTAATGCATTTCGTGACGTATGTCGATTTTAGTATGTTTGAAATTGTGTAACTTTATTAGAATACACTTCAAATGATTTTCCACCTAAAAAAATAATGCAACTAAAAACGAAATAAATGCTACACAATTCAATTTCCGAAAATACCATTGTATATGATTTACATGGCATGGAGTAGGGTAACTCCGGGAGAGTCGCCGCATACGGGACAGATGCCGCACTCCTTATATTTCTTGTAATTATCGATAGATGGTCGTCAAACACACAGTATAGGTGCGCAATGACATTATTTTAGCCAGTGTATAGCGTGAATCCCATTTCGATGTTTACTTGTAGAAGTATAATCCTTAATTTGACGTAAGTGCATGATTTCACTGTACAAACTTTTAAACACGTTATGTTTAAATACTTTTCATACACTAATTACTAAATTCATGCGTGATTTCGAAGTCAAAACTAAGTATAGCGTTTGTATGGAGTACTGTGTGTACTGTTACGCAATTCCCCTTAGCGATGGCAGGTAACTGTGATGACCAACGTCTGCACCATGCAAAATGGGATACATGCCGCAGTTTCTTTTGTACGGTATGATTAGTATTATTAACTTTTACTTTACTTTTTGCACAGACTAACCATGTTAGGCATGTTATCAAGTTTACTAAAGCCAAAGGAGAAGAAAAGGGAAAATAAAAAGTAAGAAGTGCAAGAAAGATGCAAGTCACGATGATAATAATGAAAAATTGGATTACGCGTATCGCAGACGTTCTTTGCAAACTACTCCAAAAAAGAGGAAGTGTAATTGGCTTCGTTGCATCATGTGTTTAAATGTAGTTACATAAAGAATGTACTTTTTTGACATTTTTTCTGTAGATTGTAGTCGAAAAAACAGGTCTCTTAACCCATTCGAGACCATAGGTGCATATAAACACCTTCATAAAGAGCTTACAAAATTTGTTTCTGGCACCAGTAAAAAAGAAAAGTAATATTTGCTTTGTTTAATTAGAGCATTTTGATGATTATTTAAGTAAAGGTAATTTCTTTTAAAAAAGTGGTACCAACCGAATAAAATTTGTGTAAAAGCCACCGGTCCCCGAAAGAGTTAATAAATAAATTATGTAAACATAACTTTACGTTTTTTTCTTTTCCCTTTCTAATACACTGATGTTAGGTTGTTGCTGAAATAACAATTAAAATGTAATGCAAAAAAAAAATAAAAAAATAAATAAATAAAAAAAAATAAGTCGATAATTTTAATAGTGAAAGTAGGCAACAATTATTAATTTGAATTTACTAATACGTTTCATTGTACTCATTTAGTTTCATTTTGTTATTACATCGTTAATTATAGTCCAGATATGAATATTTATTTTAATATTTTTATTTATAATTTCTTTCTATAATTTCTTTTTTATAATTTTTAATTTGCAAGCGCGGCATAACTACCGTAAGAGTGCGGCGTCTCAGCCTGAATGTACGGGTGACGCGCCGCAGCGTAATGCTTTAGAAAAAAATTGTTAAAAAATATTAATAATTTGTTTTGAATATTTTTGTCGCAGTACACGCGTTGTATATTTAACATTAAATAGCACAGAATGATTTTTTTTTTATTTTATGAGCACCATGGAACTTTATACACAAATTAAAAAAAAAATGTGCGGCATAAATCCTGGAATTACCCTAAACTTACCCGAGTTAGAGCACGCAAAAACAATTTAGCGCATCATTATCTAGGTGCGAAAGGCATCTATTTCTAGTGCTTTCGGTCATGCCTTAAGATTTTGAAAAAATCAGAGAATGTTTGTTAAATATGTTATTACCATATTTTCATCAACGGTACGGTTTTGAACAGAGATACTGATATGGATAGAATTAAACATGCTGTATTATTGAGTGAATAAGTCAATTAAGAGCTTAAAATCCATTATTAATTTATAAATATGTTTTTCAGTTGTAAAAAGCGATCAACATAATGTAACTTGAAGAGATCAGATGATAAAGTTGGTAAATGACACAATCATCATTTTGAGAAAATCACCTGTAAAGTTCCAAATATCTATTTCGGTTATTCTCAGAGTGTGTTGGATATGACGGCAGATTTTATGCAACTGGGATATAGGTCTTTCGAAGGGAACTTATCCGGTATTTACACATATTTAGAAATGGTTAGAAGCATGTTTAGAAGCATGGTTAAAAGCCTTCTTTATCAATTAAACTCTCGGTCACTCTTAGGTTGCTTCAAATGGTAATACATAAGGGATTGTAGAGAACCATTGATTAAATTCAATCATATGAATAAGTCTATTTTTGTTGTCACATACCACTTTTATCATCTGAGATTTTAACTTATATTACGTATTACAACAGCAAGCTTAATACTCGACATTTTCATGTACAGAGATAAATTTCAACAGTATAGATATAAAAATAAATAAATGAATAACGTAATATTAATATATAATTACGTGAGTGCATTATGCGTAGGTACGTGATTTTATAATATGATCTTAAATAATTGAAAATTCTGTAATTCAACTATATTGGTGTAGAAGAATTTACCATCGAGTGACTCTTTCAAAATCTCATATTAATGTTTGGTAACTGTTTCCTGTATGTTTATCAAAATAGGAAGAAATTTGATTGCCTTGTCAAATCAATTTCTTCAGTGGTGTTGCACGGATAACAAACCTTGAGTTAACCACGAAATGAATGTTCAACAAAACAGCTAGGCAACATAATTTTCAAAAATATTTTACATCGTAGATTTTTAAATTGATCTTAGTTGACAGCCATAGCCTTTTCCTCACAATGTTATTATACACAAGAAGTTTCTTTTCACCTGCTGTCAGGTAATGAAAAAAATGTGTGTCTTTTTTAGGTGTTTAAAAGACAAGTTGCATATGGAAGATTACCTCGTTAAAAATACAGACGATCAATGTACTCAGAATATCAAAATCTCCCAAAGGATTTCAAGTGTTTAAACTCTTCCCCAGAAAAAATTAACTTTCAACAACTTTAAAAACTATTCGGCTAAGTTTGTTTAGAAGAGCTCAGGAGAAGACTTCATCATATTGATCTGTACATACAATACTTGGAGCATCTATGAAGATAACCTCGTTTTCAAACACATTTTGCACTTGCGAAAAGCTAAGCAATATGAATAAATCAGATTTACTTTTTTTGTTTGATACTTTATGATCACAATTAAACGGAAAGTGCATGAAAGTTGTACTTTAGCATGTAAAAGATTATCCTGTGAAAGCGCTAGATATGTATCAACCAAAATTAGGATAAACTTACTTCTTCCTCAAAAAGAAATACCCAATCGAACTACAAAAGACGGTTGTCCATAACAACAGCAATATTAATGAGTACTCTTTATATTAAAGACAGCGTACTAAATAATTATATCATTACGCTTTATTACGAAAATGACATAGATTTATGGACCTTGTTCAAAGGATAAAATAACGTTTCGTGCATTAAAAACTTTCATCTTTAAAATAATTTTACTAAAGTAAACAATTGCTTAAACAACTTAATTTCATGAAAACTAAATATAACGTTTAAATCTGTTACTTGTGAATTTTCCACATTCTAAATATCCAACATAAGTCAGAAGTATTTCAAAATTGAAATTTAAAATAACTCTGATAGAAGGTTTATGCGACGTGATATATGGCAAACTCAGTTGTGACGATTCTAAATAAAATATGGATAAAATAACATAAAAAGTATTTCTTCATTTCCATATGCAATTATACTTTTACTGCAAATACGTAAATAATTAATAACATTAGTGGTTTTCTTCTATAACTCTGGAGTAATATTATAAAGTGTTTAATTGAAAAAAACCCTCATTAAACTCAACTATTACACTACATGTCTCAAAAGATAATTGCGTCGTTATGTCATATTATACTAGTAAGTCAAAAAATAACGAACCATATTTATAATGTTAAACGTTTCACTGTAACTTTAAAACGAAATATTTTTTATCATCATTTCATGCACACGTAAATATATATATATATATATATATATATTTATACATATAAATATACATATATTTAAATAATATATGTTTCATGTTTTACATTCCTAAGTAATTTGTTTTAGATAATTATCTGTTATCCCATTTATTTACTTATAAAATTCCCTTGGACCTTATCTAAGATTGTTTCGTAATAAGTTTTTTTTTATCTTAATTAAATTTATTCTGTTTAATCTTTTTTCTTTATATATAATTTATTCCCTTATTTATCTTTCTCTTTACTAAGAATAATTTTGTTCTATTAGTTAAGCAATATCGTCGCTTTTTGTTATTATTTTTTTTAATTACTTTTTAATTGTAGCTGTTTAAAGAATATGCATTATTTAACCCTTTGTATCCCCGTGTTGCAGATCTGCAACATACCCAAAACGTCATTGTTATTTCAACAGTAAATTTCAAAAGACGCTTTTGTTGATTGTTGTTATTCTATTACACTACTATTAACATAATTATTTCATTAAATCCGCAACAAATGTCGATACTGATTTTTTTCGCTCCAAAGTTTGATTTATCGCTTGATCAGCTACACGTGGTTTTTGCTGAATTAAGCTTTGAAATACAGGAGTTAAAAGAGCCTGCAGACGTCTAACAGTATATTGTTTTCAAAGGGGAGTTTAAATTCTTTATTTAAAGATCCTTTTCGAGCTAGGAATTTTATAATATGTATTAGATAAACGTAAACTTTTGTTTGTTGCAGATCTGCAACAACGCGCAATATCTTCACTTATAATGGATTTTTTTAAAATATCGAAAGAGATCGAAAATATCTTCCAATGGTTATTTAAGTTGAATTTCTTTCAGAAGAGCAAAATTATTGAATAAAGGAAACAATTGTCTGTTTTTATATTATTTAATTGCTATATGGTAAGTTAGAAATCCCCCCTCCTCTCTAAAATTAACACCAAGTCCAAAGCTAGCAAAAAAAGGAAAGGTCTCGTAGAAAAAAGAATTCAACAGAAAAAGAATAGAGCGCCTACTCAACATATTCGACCAAAACAAGTGCGCCTAGACGAAATTGGGCACTGGCCATATTGGGCGGAAAAAAGAATACGTTGTAAATACCCCGATTGTAAAAGCTTTAATCAAGCTGTTTGTGACAAATGTGGTGTGGGAACTTGCTACAGCAAAACTGACAATTGTTTCAAAAATTTTCGTGAAAATTAAAATTTTAAATATTTTCAGTTTTTATGTCATTTGGCAAGATGTTGCAGATATGCAACAGACCCATTTTTCCAAATAAAATTTTATTTTCTGTTCTGAATTTTTTTTCTTATTTTTTCCGTGCTTAAAATGATACATTTTAATATATTTGTAAGAATTTTTCAAATCGTCGTTGTTGAGTTACAAAGGGTTAAGTTCCACGACAATTCTCTAATTGGATAAAACCCATTTTGTGTAATCGACCGGAAAGTATTTTTTTGAATATGTAAAAGTATTATGTACACGCATATGTTTCTGCTCTGTTGCCTAGCCATTTCCATTACAGTTAAATTTACGTACTGCTACTTTACCTATGTTACATACTCACTAAATATATACGGAAATATATAAGGAAAATTCAAGCTCTAGTAATGCTTCTTTTTTCTTTTATTTGCTTTTGAATTTTTACTTTGAATAATTTTCTTCACATATATGTACTTCAGAAAATAACATAATATCATACACTTTATGAAACTATCTAAAAAAAAAGAAATGCAACTACTTATTGACGATAAAAATAATTGCATTTTTCTATATCTAACTAATTACTGAACATTCTTTACCTATTTGTAAAAAAAAAAAAAAAATGTATTATTTAAAGACCACGAAACAATTTCCATTCTTAACACTAATTATTTTGTGTCATGTCTGTTCCGGTACTTTAGGAAAAATCATAAGAACGCCGTTTACGAAATAACAATTCAAAAATAAATAAAAATATATTATTTTCATATTATATTTTTATTTGAAATAAATTATATTAATATAATAAAAAGGTGCATTATCATACCTTTGACAAACAATCACAAATATCTACACATATATAGTGGCTCAAAATGTTATGAATGATGGAAGAAAACACATTCTTTAACACATTTTCATGATACTGTTTATTTATATTGGGTGATTGTCAAAGTTTCTTCCGTATTTCATAGTTGGCGGAAACTTTCAACTTTATCTGTGTTGATGTTTCTTTTACAACCTTATTCTAACTGACCCCTGTCTACATGTGTTGAGACTGGACGTAACGTAAAAACCAGTTAATCAAATTAACCTGAGTGTAAGGTTACTATTCAAAATGGAAAAATAAAAGTTATAATTTTATTATGTTATGTTATATAAGTTTAAAAAAGGAGTGAGTGTTGCACTTGCTACTAAAAGTATTCAAGACATTTATTTGGATCGTGCTCCCGCTCTCAGGACAGTTAAATATGGTTTCGTCAATTTCGAAATAGTAATTTCATTCTAAACGATAAAATTCATTTTAGGTAACCTTCTGGCTTTGATAATGACTTAATCCGTGATTTAGTGAACATTAATCCACATATTACTACTAAAGATTTTGCTGAGAGACTATATGATGACATTCGACTGCATTTGGTAACTTAAATTTTCATGGGTACACTTCGAAACTTGATGCATTGGAATTCGGGCACGAGCTTTTGCAATCACCCAATAATATTTCCCCGGTTTTCAAGAATTTCAACTAATCGTGTTTCCATTAAATCAATTAGTATTGGGAATATTTTTGATGGCAGAAAATACGATGCATATACAATGAGAACTTTTAGGTTTTCGGTAGAGTACTTTGCTTTCCATTCTCGTATAATTCAAGCGTTATAAAAAACCAAATGTTCTCAATTTAGTTTAAGTCTGTGCTTAAAGCTGGCAATTCAAAATAATAACATTTAGTGCGGAAAGTCGCTGTTCTCTGCTGTGTGATTTGTGGATGGAAGGCATTGTCGTGCTAAAATCTCCACTAAGAACCCTTAAGAAATCACCCAATGATAATAATTGCAGCTCTTGTATCTGTTGATACTGTGATAAATGTAAAATGGAGAATTTACAAGGTGGTTTGCCCATTAAGTTGAGCCAGGCCATTAAAACTGTTTTCTGTTTATCGAAAAAAAAATTAATCTAATAATTGATTTTTACTTCGTAACTTATCATTCATGGAGAATTAATCGTACAAAAAATGTACTCTGATAAATGCGTGGTTTTTTTTTTTTCAGTAAACATAATAATATTGCTTTTTGCTTTTCTCCGCAAATAAATATGTTAAAAAATATATTTTACGGTTTTAGGTAGCTTTCTTTACAAAAAGCTACCTATTGCAGCCGTTCGGAGGAAAGCGATTTCAAAAAATTTTGGTATATTTTCATCGATCATGACCCCCAGACCCCGAAACCACCCTCCGTTCAAAATTGATATATATATATATATATCTGACCTATGTCACACTGTAACTCTCGTATTTATGAACCGATTTGGATGTAATTTGGTGTGTACATAGTACATACCAATGTCTCGACCGAGTTCGTTGGCCAGCTTCATCCGCCATTTTGTTTCAAAATGGCGGCCATTTAAAATTTTAAAAAAAATTTAAAATTTGAAATGTGGTACCAAAAAATTGAAAATGGAAAAATATTTTTTTCTTATGTATTTGACCTTTATACAAAGACTCCGTAGCAGTTTTTGTTTTGTCTATATCTTAAAAAATGGCTGAGTTATAGCATTTTGAATTTCTAGCGAAGCTGACATTTTGAAAAGTCCTGAATTTTGTCACGCGATAAAAGGCGTATTTGTGAACCGATTTGGATGTAACTTCGTTTATACATAGTACAGACCAATGTCTCCAACGAGTTCGTTGGCCAGCTTCATCCGCCATATTGTTTAAAAATGGCGGCCATTTAAAATTTTAAGAAAGATTTAAATTTGAAATGTGGTAGCAAAAAATTGAAAATTGAAAAAATATTTTTTTCTTGTGTGTTTGACCTTGATAAAAAGATTCGGGAGCAGTTTTTGTTTCGTCTATATCTTAAAAAATGGCTCAGTTATAGCATTTTGAATTTCTAGCGTGGCTGACATTTTGAAAAGTCCTGATTTTTGCCACGTGATAACAGACGTATATATGAACCGATTTGGATGTACCTTGGTGTGTGCATAGTACATACAAATAACTCAACCGAGTTCGTTGACCAGCTTCATTCGCCATCTTGTTTCAAAATGGTGGCCATTTAAAAATATTAAAAAAAAAATAATTTAAAATGAGATACCAAAAAATTGAAAATTGAAAAAATATTTTTTCTTATGTGTTTGACCTTGATAAAAAGATTCGGGAGCAGTTTTTGTTTCGTCTATATCTTAAAAAATGGCTCAGTTATAGCATTTTGAATTTCTAGCGTGGCTGACATTTTGAAACGTCCTGATTTTTGCCACGTGATAACAGACGTATTTATGAACCGATTTGAATGTAACTTGGTCTGTACATAGTACATACCAATGTCTCGACCGAGTTCGTTGGCCAGCTTCATTCGCCATATTGTTTCAAAAGGGTTGCCATTTTTTTTAAATGTAATTTAAAATTTAAAATGAGGTATTAAAAAATTGGAAAATGAAAAAGATTTTTTTTATGTGTTTGGCCTTGATACAAAGATTCTGGAGCAGTTTTTGTTTCTGAAAATTTGTTCTTTTGTTTATATCTTAAAGAGTGGTTGAATTATAGCACTTTGAATTTCTATCATGGCTAACACTTTGAAACGATCTTGTATTTGTCACGCGATACCACACTTATTCGCCTATTTCGATGAAAGAAAGCATGTGGAGAGTATACATCAATATCTCGACCAAGTTCGCTGGCCAGCTTCATCAGCCATCTTGTTTCAAAATGGCGGCCATTAAATTAAAACAAAATTATATTTAAAGTGCGGTGCAAAAAAATTAGAAATTGAAAAAGGTTTCTTCATTAAGTATTTGACCTTGATATAAGGATTCAGGAGCATTTTTTGTTTGTCTTTATCTTAAAAAATGGCTCAGATATAGCAGTTTCAATTTCTAAAGTGGGTGACATTTTGAAAAATCTGATTTTTTGCCTGCGATAGCACTCGTATATATCAACCGATTCCGATATGAGTGAGCATGTGCACAGCAATTACTAAGGTCTCGACCAAGTTCACTGGTTAGCCTCATCTACCATGTTGTCTTAAAATGGCAGGCACTTTAAGAAATCGCCGAATTTGGCAGCCAAATATAAGCGACTTTAAATAAAAGCAGCTTGGATAAAGCTGACTAATTTCGCGAAATTCTCATTCATAATGATTTAGTATTGATAAAAATTAGTATTGAATCTCCTACATTCGGTTTCCACTTAATTGAGCTTCGTGTGTTTGAATAATATAAGTTGGCTTTTTAAAAATAAGGAATATGAAAGCTACCTCTTCCTCCCGACACTGGCCGGAAGGACTTTTTTGTAATTGTTTAAAGATCCATAATTAAAATTAATTTTTGGTGTTGATAGAGTTAATGTTCATGAACCAGTTAAAATATTATAATTATTTATTGATGCATTTTTTAAATCACACATAATTATATCACATTATTTGTTTTCGTTCTTGAAAAAATGAAAGTTGTTTTAACACATTATCATCGAGAAACGAGAAATCTCTCTTTTTTTCAAAAACATCATTGACTAAAGGCATGGATTCTGCCTTGCAGAATATGCACTTCTATTAAGTTGTAGGGAAGAGTTGTACAAAACCGGGTAGCGCTGGTTCCTCGTTAATTTGAACTTTTATCTGTCGGCCAACACCAGGTATTGCTTGTCGGAAGTCATTACGGCATTTGTAGCTGAAATACACTGTAAAAAAATGGTAATGTTCCATGTAAAATCCAAGAACGTTACGCCTTTTCTCAGGTTCTCAGAATAATTTAGCTCTTTCCTGTGAAATTCTGGTTTTCATATCTGAAACGTTCCTGAACAAAAGTTGGAAACAGAAAAACGTTGCGGCCGCCATTTTATTATTTTGTTGCTGTATCCGTTGCTCGCGCGCGAGTGTCGAAAACAAATTCTTTATATGAATGTCAAAAATTCAATATGGAATGGGAATAAATGAATAGACGACATAAGCCTTTACGTCTCTATTGTCAAGACCATTCAGATGAAAATGCAATATCTCTGTGACACCGCTAAGAAATTATCCCTCGTACCTGTCTGCGGAATGTTTAACGAGCAGCACATGTAAAAAAAATACACCTATCATTTGGATTTTCATTAACCAGAGAACCACCAAACATGATGTTCGAAGATTTTGATTAATTTAATATATGTTTTAGAGTTCTTATCCCTAATTATTCTTGTGAAAGGATTTCTTCAAATGGGCCTTAGATTTTCAGAAATTGGGTGCCGAAGTTTAGCATACGTTTCAAATACCCATTAGTTTGCAGTTTTCAACGTGTTTTTCGTGGTGTGGACGCAGAGGGCTCGCACGCCCCCCAGACGGCCCGAGTTCGATGCTACCTCTTGACTTATATTTTTTTCTTTTTTAATTAATTTTATATTTTGACACTTTACAACTTTTAAGTACGGCTATGAATTGCTGCAAATTTGAATTTTTTTATATTTTCGCAAAAGATATAAATTACTTTTATGATTATTTTTTCATGAACATTTATATGTATTTTATCTTACTTGTAAACTAACATCTTTACTGATGAAAATCCAAAATGTTTTATGCCTAGATTTTTTTTTATTGTTATTTACATTTATATATTTTTATATTTTAAGCAAAGTTCAGAAACAATATATCATATATATTTATTGAATTTTAACTGACAATTTATTTTTTCGTGTAAATTATAAATAATAATTTTGATGTCGAATGTCCAGACGTGTTTATCTTTAAATGAATAAAAATAGACAGATTATATTTCAATTTTGTTTTTCATTCTAACAAATAATGATAATAAAGGAAAAATTGTCAACTGGATATGTAAAAATCGTCTGCGGATCCCGCATGAAATATAACTTATGATATATATTTTTTAAGAAATCGTTAGATAGCATTTTATAATAATATCAGAATAAATTAAAAAATATATATTGATATATTTCATGTTTTTCTTAATACAAGTACTAGGTAAGAAGATAAGCTCTATTATAGAAAAAATTTTCGTATAAATATTCCGTTTTGAATATTTCTACGACATATGTCTCTCGATTAATTGTATATTTACGAAACTTAAATGTCAAAGTCAGTAATAGCAAACAATTTTGTATTTCAGCATTTGTCATATTTTAATATATTGAACAAACCAAACATTAAAAAGATATTAATTTTGTTATTTTTTTTTCTAATAAAATATTGTGCATTATTTGAGACTTGTATTTAAAATACAAAAAGGTAAATAATAATAATATTATGGAAACAATCTTTCTGCACATATTAATATCTATTTCCGTCAATAAAAGGTTAGTTTAAAAATTACAGAAAAAATAGAAGTTTTCGTGGAAAATCAAAAATGTAAATCGATTTTGAAAATATCAAAATTTCCAAGATGTAAAAATTCACAACTTTGATTAAAATCTGTAAAGTGTCAAAAATATGAAATTAATATAAAAAAAATAAACAGTTAGGAGGGAGCATCGAACTCGGTTCCTCTGGCTGGCAGGTGAACACTCTGAGATCACTCCACGTAATACTCGGTGAAAGTTGCAAACTAATCAGTATTTGAAATGTATGCTGAACTTCGCCCCAAATTTCTGGGAATCTAAGACCCATTGGAAGAAATACTTTCACTAGAATAATTAGGAATAAGAGTGTGAGTAATTGGTGAGCATCATGTTTGGTGGTACCCTAGAAAGAGTGCATATTAACAGAAACCTTTTGAACACTTCTGAAACGTTCCATAGAAAACAAAGTAAACTTTCTGTGACATGTCAGTAATGTTTTGCTGTCAACAGAAACATTCCTGGTATTTCGCAGGAAGCTTACTGGCATTTCTGTGGAAAGTTTTTAAGGTATACAGTAAAGTTTCAGTCATTTTCAAGAAATGTTTCTTGGATATAATGGGCAACTCAGCTGCCCATTTTTTCCCAGGAACGTTGCGGAATTTTTTTCTACAGTGAAAGCATTATTGTGTGCGGTTATTTTTGTGTGATGGAATGCGCTTGAATCTCTCTTAAAAAAGTATTTTGTTTGTTTCTAGGTTTTATGCATATATTAACTGTTTACCAGAATACTAAATATTGGTAAGTACGATATTTATTTATTTGCTTTCTTGCAAGTATTTTAACAGTTTTACTGATCTTTTACTATAGGACTGAGAGTAGTGACGTTCATGTTTAAAAATCTGTGTCACGTTGGGGTAAAACCGGGTACTTTTGAGTGGGTCAAAACCGGGTGTACCCATTTTCGTCCTACACGCATGGAATATTTTTTTAGGATAGTTAATACTTTAGCATGGAGTTTTAAATTGCAATTTAATGCTGTTAAGTACTGTTAAACATTTGATGTGTTATTCATAGCACCTCTAAACTTACAAACAAGAGGTGAGGAAGTGGTAACTTCCAATACTGGGCGATCTGTAACAATTTACTAAATTAGAAAATCATTCAAAGCTGCATTTTTTGGAGCAGTAGTTATAAATACTCCAATCAGACTGTTTGAGAAAACAGGGATTTTTCCTTACAACAACGATGTTTTCCTGGATCTATTTGCTCTTTCACAAATGACAGAGAAACCCGTGAAAGTCAATGATAAAACACCTAAGTCTACGCAGTCATAGGTTGGCATAGCTGCAGCAATAAATATTTCTGAAATATCACTGGATAATGAAGCTCATCTTTCCAAATTTAAAAGTGTCGACATCACACATCCTGTATTTGACAATATCCAGCCTCTTCTATCGAGATCTGATATTGTGTAGTCAGCAATCTACATTTCCAATTTCAATTAAACTGTTTTTATCCCTCCCCAGGAAGTCTTTAATATTGAGAAAAGAGCTTGCGAAAGAAGTGGAAACTGTTATTTTAACTACTTCACCCAATAAATTAGAGCTCGAAACAGACATTAAACAGAAAGAAACCAAACTGTCTGCAAAACGAAACAGGAAAATTCTTAAAAAGAAAATAAGAATCAACAGGAAAAAGAAACCAAAAAAGTCCTTCCGGCCAGTGCCAGAAGGAAGAGGTAGCTTTCAAATTACTTATTTTTAAAAAGCTAGCTTACGCACGAAGCTCAATTTAGTGGAAACCGATTATAGAAGATTCAATACTAATTTTTATCAACACTAAATCCTTATGAATGAGAATTTCGCGAAATTAGTCAGCTTTATCCAAGCTGATTTTATTTAAAGTTATATTTGGTTTCCAAATTCGGCGATATGTGGAGTGCCTGCCCTTTTAAGACAACATGGTGAATGAGGCTAACCAGTGAACTTGGTCGAGACCTTAGAAATTCCTGTGCACACGCTCTCTCACATCGGAATCGGTTGATATATATGAGGCTGTCGCAGGCAAAAATCAGATTTTTCAAAATTTCACCCACATAATAAAATTCAAACTGCTGTATCGGAGCCATTTTTTAGATAAAGACAAAACAAAAAATGCTCCGGAATCCTTATATCAAAGTCAGATACTTAAGAAAGAAACCTTTTTCAATTTCTAAATTTTTTGCACTTCACTTTAAATATATATATATATTTTTAATTTAATGGCCGCCATTTTGATTCAAGATGGCGGATGAAGCCTTCCAGTGAACTTAGTCGAGGCATTGCTATATACTATCCAAATGCCTTCTTACATCCAAATAGGTTAATAAATACGTGTGTTATCGTGTGACAAATATCAGATCGTTTCAAAATGTCAGCCATGCTAGAAATTTCGAAGTGCTATAACTCGACCTTTTTTTAAGATGTAGACGAAAAAAAACTGCCCTGAAATCTCTGTATCAACGTCAAACACATAAAAAAAGCTTTTTCATTTTCCAATTTTTTCATACCTCCTTTTAAATTAAATTTTTTATTTTAAATGTTCCCTTTTGAATCAAAATGGCGAATGAAGGTTGCCTACGAACTCGGTCGAGACATTGGAAATGCACTATGTACACACCAAGTTACATCCAAATCGGTTCATAAATACGCCTGTTATCGCGTGACAAAAATCAGGTGGTTTCAAAATGTCAGCCACAATAGAAATTAAAAATGCTATAACTCAGCCATTTTTCTAGATATAGACGAAACAAAAGTTGTTCTGGAATCTTTATATTAAAGTCAAACACATAAGGAAAAAATCTTTTTCACTTTTTTGATACTTCATTTTAAATTTTAAATATTTTTTTAAATGGCTGCCATTTTGAAACAAGATGACGGATGAAGCTGCCCAGCGAACTCGGTCGAGACATTGGTATGTACTTTGTACACACTAAGGAACATCAATATCGGTTCATGAATAGGCCTGTTATCGGGTGACAAAAATAAGGACGTTTCGAAATGTCAGCCACGCTAGAAATTCAAAGTGCTATAACTCAGACATTTTTTAAGATATAGACAAAACAAAAACTGCTCCGTAATCTTTGTATCAAGGTCAAATACATATGAAAAAATATTTTTCATGTTTTAATTTATTGGTACCACATTTGAAATTTAAATTTTTTTTTTAAAATGTAAATGGCCGCCATTTTGAAACAAGATGGCGGATGAAGCTGGCCAACGAAATCGGTCGAGACATTGGTATGTACTATGTACACACCGAGTTTCATCCAAATTGGTTCATAAATACGAGAGTTGCAGTATGACAAAGATGAATCTGTGTATCAAATTTTATTATAATCGGTTACTATGTAGCCACGACTTTTTTTTTATTTTTTGCTCATTTTACGTTGAATGACCCATTTACCAAACACGTCTAGAAGAGGAAGGATCTTCTGCTGTTGTAAAATCAGAATTGTATAGAATATACCAATTACAATGTGTTATAATATCATTTAAGACAAAACTGATAATATCACTTCTACTAACACTTTTAAAATGTTTTCATATAAGCATATTAAAAAAACAATTTACCTATTATGTTTAAAAAAAAATTAATTCGATGTGTCGTAATTATAATTAATATGGCTAAAGAACCGCTGCTCTAAAAATGAAACTTTGCGTTATACTTTAGTTTAATATAATAAACGTTATTTAAATCGGAGAATCAAACTAAATAACCCCAATCGTTAATCTAATAAAGGCAGGCAATATTATGATGCAACGTATGAAATATTGTAATTGGGAAAACAATTTTGATTGCAAAATGTGTAGCATTAATAAAAATATGATATTGTATATATAAAACAAAATTTAAACTAATATTTGCTATAATTAAATTCTAGTTCATTAACAGATTTATTAATTATGAAAAATTAATTTTGCAATTGTAATTAAAGAATTGAAATCTTTAAACTTTTATTATATTCTATATATCTATATTGTTTGTCATTGCTTTCATTTGAATGCACATTTCACGTTACCGTGGTAAGTTTACGTTTAGACCACAGAAACAAAAATAGAATTTCAAGAGAGGATATTTTAAAGGGTGTTATACCTTTTAAAATCTTCGTCGCCAGTACAAAACTGATGCGATTTCAAATTATCGTAACTCGTTAAATACTTATTGTATATGGTACACTTATGGTATAATATAATTAAAAAAAAAATAGTTCAATTGTTATTGGAAATGTTTTTCACATGGTATGTCACAGTGTGCACGATGACTTAGAATAGATATATAATTTTAAAGTTACGTTAATATAAGCTCTAACCTGTATTTTGTAGAATTAATTAATATTATTAAGATAAGTAAATATTTCCCTTACTTTTTAATCATTAAATAATTTTTTCAATTATTTTTCTATTTATCAAATTCGATTGAATTTTAAAAATAGTCTCTGTCAAAGAATTTCTATATCATTAATTCATTCTATAAAGCGTTGCTTAAAGATCCATTTTAATATAAATTTTATAATATATTTAAAAGTTATATGTCATTTCAGTAAGTATTTCAAAAGTTATGAAAACTTGAAACGACATAACTTTTATACTGGCGACGGAGATTTTAAAAGGTATGAGACATCTATAGAAATTGAGCATTTATGAATAAAAAATGAGCAAACAGCCTTTAAAAAATATATTTATTTGACAAAAATTAATTAATTAATTATAATTATACTTGTCAACTTATTTTTCTTTTCAATAATTTAGTTAAAAAAAAATCGGTATCCCTTAGTTTAACACATTTTTAACCACCCGCTCTTCTACGGAATCTAGCTTTATTCTCGAATTATAAATGTAGAGATTGTCATTTTAGAATACATCGAATAAATAAACAATATGAATTTTGTGATTCTTTATCTGTTTAGTTTGGATTAAGACACATTTTGTAATGTGTCTACAAATGTCTACCCTTCCCTCATTATGTGCATAAAATTATTGCAAATGAATACAAGAGATATTTTAAAACATTAAAGGAAGACATTATAAATGCGCTAAAATATCAAATATAATACAGAATTGGGTAGTTTTATGTCTATTTTTAACATAGACGTTTTTCATTTATTGTAGAAGAATTGTATTTTCGAAATTCGTATAAGTAAAAAAAAAAAAAAAAAAAAAAAAAAAAAAAAAAAAAAAACACTTATATTCAAGGTTAAGACTCAAGTTTTAAAATTCCCATCCATACAATTTACGGTTGTTTTTGAATTTTTATAATCCTGCCGTACAAAGATTACTCAAAAGTTTATTTGGTTCTTGATATGAAAATGTATGACGCGTTAGAAATTTGAAATGCATGCTGATTTATGTTTTGTATTCAGTGTTCCTTTGTGAATTTTCTTTGTAAATGTGAATATTTTAATAAATGTTTCTTTTTATGAACTTTCAGTTTATCATGATTTTTTCGTAATTATACATTTTCGAAAAAAAAAAAAACAACACTGAAAAGGATCTTCAAAAAAAAAAAAAAAAAAAAAAAAAAAAACGATAACAGATATTATAATCAGATAAACAGTAATGCTTTTTAAGTAGAATTCAGTTCAGCTATGGCATTGATGTATGAATATATGAACATTATATATGAACATATGCTATTGCGAAGATTTATAATACAATTTTCACGAGTTTATTCGTGCTAATGAGTAAAGACATAATTTATAATTTATATTAAACCAAAACGAATCGATACTTCTTGAAAGTATCATTTCTCAGATTAATGAAATATTTTCTAACATTTTTGTTATTTTTATATTGGGGATGCTTATTTATACTATTTTTTTTTATCCTCAAACATGCTTGCTTGTTTTTCGTCGTGCTAGGGTAGAAGTATAGTCACTTTTATGTTTTAATGATAACTTGTATCCGTATATGTTCTTTTACCACTGCTTATTTGAGCTGCTACACTGATCTGTATATTAAAATTCTTTCACGTTAATTATCCTATACGAAATGAATAATAATTTAAATGTATACACTAGTTTTAGGCATTGCACACAGCTGTAGTTTAACGTGCCAGTAAAGTAACTAAGGCAGCTGCAAATATGAATGTTATTCAGCACATAAAATGTCAACAGTGTTTTCAGAATTTTCGTGGAAAAAAGTTTTTCCTTAGAGACAGCCCAAGAATTTGTTATTGAGTCACATATGATAAAAACACTTTTCGGGTTATTGAGAAATACATTTTTTTCTTCAAAGAAATGAGAAAAAATTAGAAAGAATACATTTATCTTAATTTTTTCACGTTTTCAATATTTATGAAATCGCTCCACAAGTTTCTGCATTTTAATTGCACAAATATCTTATTTGCTTAGTGATAGATCCTCCGAAAAAAACGTCCAATTAAACAGCCACACTGTAAAAAAAAAACACTGTAAATTTGCAAGAACAAACTCGATCACAGTAAATGTGCTGTATCTTTCTGTGGTTTCCTAATTATATTAACATGGAAAATACAGTAGTTGCGTAAAATTAACAGCACAATGTGCTGGCAATTTGGACGCATTTTTTTTTTTTTTTTTTTTTTTTTTTTTTTTTTTACAGCACAAACTGCTGGCGTCCAAACTGCCAGCACATTCTGCTGTTAATTTTACGCAACTACTGCATTTTCCATGTTAATATAGTCAGGAAACCAAAGAAAGATACAGCACATTCACTGTGATCGAATTTGTGCACGAGAAGAACAGTACTTTGTACTGTAAAAATGTCGTTTTTTTTACAGTGCATAAGAAGTTATTTTAACTGCATGATGACAAAAGTCAAGAACTTTGCACAGTATAATAAGCTAATGAGGAAAAAACAATAGTATTTGTTATTGAGCAAAGGTAAGTAAATCATGATACTTCATAATTTTAAAAATTATTATAATTTTCAATTATTATAACATTTACATTGTTATATTTTAAGTAACTCATTTCTCACAACGCTTCATGAAGAACTATATTTTATGTTTTAAAGTTGTTATGATATATTTTTTATTATACAACGCTGCTAACAGAGAAATAAATGCATAAATTATAAGTTTAAATAAACATATTATCACCCTTTTATTTTTGAAAGGAAAATTGTAAGAAAGATTTTTTTAAATCTCACATTAATTAAAATGATATGTAACTATATATAATGACCGGCATTCACAAAGATTCCCATTAATTAAAATTATAGTAATGAGGATTAGGAAATTCAAAATAATGCAGGAAATTTAATTAAAATTTTAATGCGTTCGTATTTCAATCTAAAATCTAAAGATAAGTAAAACTAGAAAAGAAACAGCATAGTTAATCGTATTAATAATATAAATTATCTTATTTTTCTTTTGAAATAGTTTACCTCATTAACGTAAAATCATCATTAAAGATGGAACATTTTCACATGCAAAGCAATTTCTATAAAAGAGAAAATAAAATAAACCTATTGCAAATATATATTATATCAGTAAAGAGTTATAGACTTTTCAGAAATTTGACTGATGTAACATGTTTCTAAAACTAATGCTTCATTCTGAAGAGTGATAAAGGAAAAAAAAATATGTCGGTTTTAGAGTATTAACTTGTATTATACCTAAAAAACTAATTGTACATAATTCTTTATAAAAATTTAGATTTAGAATATTTCTTCTCATACAAAGTAATATTTATACATATTTAATTTTCTGTTAAGCATATTTATTTTTGTTAGAGGTCAGACAAATATACTCAAAAAGGGATGAATACAAATAATAATCATTTTTAAACTTTGTTATAAAATGTTACAAATAATTTTTACTACTCTAAATATAGAGTTATCTTTAAATTACTCTTTTGTTAAGAAATTAATAAATTGATATGTTATTGAACTATTTTGCATTATTCAGATTCGAACGTGTACTGATGCATTTAAAGTATTTAAAGTAAAATTGTAAAATTTCAAAATAAATTTTATGTAGAAAAGTTATTGAAATTGATTTTTTTTTATTTGAGAGATTTTTCAGATAAAATATATTCCTTAATATTACAATATGTCAACCACGTTTCTATGTGATTTATTCATCTTCTCGTAAAATAATAATGACCATTATATTGTGTTTATTTACAAAATGACTGCCAATTCAAATGCATATTTTACTTTTACTTTTCAATATAATTCTAAAGGTAATGTCATATGTATCATGCCGAAAAATGTTTTGATTAAATGTTATCCATTTAGGAAATGGTGCATATTAAAATAGATTCAAATTACGCTGCAACATTTTATTTATTAAGTATGATGTAATCCAATGTCGAAAGAGGATATAAGAAATGAAAGAGGCTATCGAAATATGATGTCAGATTTAAATTACAGTATTCGCTGGCTAAATTAATCCCACAGTTTAATTAAATATGAGAAAAAGATTTTCCATTAAACGGAATGCTATATCAGCGTTGAAACTTCAATATATCTGGATTTCAGAGTTTTTGTAAATACACATATGATTACTGAGATTGTCCTAAAAACTTATTTTAATAGTTTTTTTCGTTAGTTGCCTTACATTTTATATAAACGTAGAAAACTAATTAATTTTAATTCATTTTGCTATGTGTTTAATAACAAGCTTTTTCTTTTTATTTATTAAATTAAGATTGTTTACGCACCATTCCTAGAACAATTAATAAATATTTTTTAAGCTTACTTATATTTTTTGGCATTATTGGAATGTGAAGACCCTGAACAAGTGCACGGAATTTTATTCTAATTATTGCATGTACGTTTGATTTGTGAATGATACTCGTTCACTGATTATACAGGTAATGTAAATTTTTATCATATCTGGCAAAATTCAAGTTTTGTGGAGTAAAAAAAAATAATGGATAAATATTCGCTTTATTTAATAACAGTATACTAGCAATATAACAAATAATAATTTTATAATGCTTGTGTTGTTCAAAAAACGGAATGTTTGACAGATTTGTCATCTACAATGATAGACTGGGGAGTTTTCTACACTAAATAGAATTATCTAGCAAAAATTATACAAAATTAGCTTTTTATGACATGTCTGATTTAAGAAAATGAATATTTCATAATTGTATGATTTTTGTTTTAATAAAAACATTATTTTATTTATGTATTGTCTTTTAGTGAAATGCTTTTGTCTTCCGAAAGATCAAGTTCGATTACCAATAACTTTATCGTAACTAAACCATGTCTAGTTATTTCATTCATATTCTGTTATAAACAATATAAATAAAAGAATATGCTACAGTTTTTATTTCTTAAAACAGGGAAACAAAGTGTAGAATAAATTTCCGCACTCCGTTATAATACATCATCTTTATCTACAGACTGTTTAAAAACAGACTGGCGCTTTACAAAGTGGAATAATATGTGAGCGTAACAGTTTTATTTTCCTAACAAATGTCACTAACAAATGTCGGTGCTCTCTCTTAAAGTGTAAGAATACAAAAACTAACATAGAAATATGAATGAAAGTTTAATAAGTATTTATCGTTCTTTCTCATTGGCTGCTAAAACGTGTGAAAAGGCCTTTCGTTAAAAACTATGATAGTATATAGATCATTTCTATTGTTTGAGGCAGTTCAAAGCATCATCACTGTGACATATATTAATAACACAAAAATATGATAAATTTTCTGAATTTTCAATGAAACCTCTTCACTGTAATATACTTTAATAAATAACCTTACTCTATAAAACTTGTGGTAGCTTTGTTGCATCCATTTTATTGAGTAGTTTAACTGATATAACCACTGTTAAGTTACACTAATGTGTATAATTAAACCAGTTATATCAGTTTAGGTTACACAGTTATATAACTTAAATTACTTCGTAAAATTGGGACCATCACGTTGTCACTAATGTAAGGGAGAATCGTTACATACATTTTTTACAGTGCTGAAAAAAAAAATAATGCCTGTTAGCCGTTGTTCGCTGTTACATTCTAAAAATGTCCAGCCAGATTTATGAAGCTTATATGTTTAGTAAATTTCCTCGTGATTCCATCATTACAACCTTTATAGGAAAAAAAAATATTGTTTCCGTTACAAGGGAAATTTTGAAGTGACAAAATGATCAAAACGCAACTCTCTAAACCGTTTTCTCGTACTTCTTTCAATCATTTCATTTGCTGTTAGATGATCGGAATTTCTTTGAATTTTCAAAGGGGTTCAAATTATCCGAATAAAATAGAAAGCTGCTTTTTTGTCACTTTTCTTGGATGTAGAAGTTGACATTATGTCTTACAAAAAGAGCGAAATTTGATTCCTTGAGCAATTGAACCTTTAGGTGGACATATTTTGACGCTGCCAATAATAAATTTGCTGTTAGTTTGACTTTATATTTCTTCTTCTTTACTTTCGGAGAATATCCAATTTATACAGTACGTTATATTGCATTTTCATTTTTATTTAAATGTGCCTGTCTTGTTTAGCGTTAAATTTATAAATTACAAAGATTTTAGTAGATAGATGTATTATTACCTACAATCCAGTTTTAATAAAAGAAGTAAATTCATGCAAATATTAGTTTCACAGTTAACATTTTAGGAATTTTTTGTATAACATTGTACAAAGAAATCATTCATAATCATCAAACTAAGCTAATACAGGTTAAAAGTTATAATAGTACATTTAAAATACTATATAAATAACTTTATAATGTACCTTTATTCTGATCCACATGTTGTATTATAACATTATTTTATATAACTTTCTACTCAATATAAATAGTAAGAGTAAGTTATGATTGAGTTTTAATTTTAATATTTCGTCTCATTTAAGCATTTATTATGATAAATTAAACAGATTCACTCTCATTCGTTAATAGCGAACATGCTTTACTGTAAAACAGCCATTAAAGGATTATAAATAGTATAACTCAATTAATCTTATAGCTACAATAACGTATTATGTGTTGAACTAAATAACGTAATTATCCTGGACATTGCGTGTAAGTAATGTGGCAATAGTACCTTTGAAATGCTAAGAGGTACAGAATTGTGAAATTTGATTTGAATTTCTAACAGAGATAAAAGTTTTCAATTATATAGAATGTAGAGTGTTATTTTACGTTTCAATTAGAATAATTTCTATTTATCCACAAATAATGATAATGACATTTATTTTTTTCTAAACACAGTATTTCATTTCCTAAAATTAACTCACAGTATTTGATTGTAAAATATATATATATATATATACATAAGAATAGAATAGGGAAGGTTGACCCACTTTTTACAAAATATTTTTTTTTTTAAATATTGAACGTAGAATAAAATTGTATGTATCAATTTGTTCGTTATACAATCAATTATCAAAATAAAATTGCTACATAAGTGTAATATATAAGAAACTTGAAAAATAATTGATTTTAATCATAAGAAAATAATGGGTCAAGGCTCTCCACATATGGGAGGGTTGACCCACTATATGGGAGGGTTGACCCACTTTGTTTTATATTGAAATATTTGTGAAGGGAAATAATATCAATCTAAAAAAGCAAAATAATTTTATGCTACATGCCTTATTTATTATTTTAAAAAATATTTTTGAAAATATAATACTTAAGGGGTCTCAGGACTCTTAAAATTGGAAACAATGAAAAAAAATACCATTTTCAACATTTAATATCTCAAAATGTATTTGATTTTAAGAAACAATTTTAAGTGGAATAAAATATATAAGTATGTTCTTTCATTTCATGTATTTAAAAAATTATAAGATGCAGAATTAGCATTTATAGGGGACTCCAAACTGTTAGACAATCGGCATAACAGCTTACGCGCACGATCACAAAATAAGTGTTGCAACTAGAATGAAAATTTTGGTGCCTACTTATACTTCAGATTGTAATAATTACCCTGAATCTAAATAAATTTGTATTTAAAGCTTTTTTATATTTTTAATATAAAGTTGTATTTAGCTAATGCAAAATTAAGGAAATTTCAACAGTATAATCACCAAAAATAAATATTATTTTGAACAATAAAAAGGAAATTTTAGGTTCAGTTTATACAGACTAACATGAAACATATGTTTTGAAAATTTCATGAAAAAATATTCATAAGCTTTTGAGATATCGTGCGCGTTATGCCCAAAAACGTCATTTGGAGAAAAATGGCTTCAAAGATGGCTTTCCGAAAAGACGCTTGAGCTATTAAACATGTATAAATGTAAAAGCCATAACTTCAGTTCTAATAGGAATTTCAAGAAAACAATTATATCAAAACGTTCAAAAAAGATAGTAGTTTAACATTTAGAAAAATTAAAATTTCGAAAATTTTAAAACTTTAAGAGTCCTGAGACCCCTTAAACAAACTGGTTTAGACACAATTGCAACTCAGAGGAGAAAAATTTTGTTTTAAACAAGATTTTGTCTAAGCAGGTATAATTGTATAGCAGGGAAAATGAGATTTTAAGATTTAAGACAGGATTCCTTTAAAAAAAGGTTCTGATTTCATAGGGTTTCACGTATTATTATGTCCGGAATTAGGAACCACTGTCTCGCTTTTTTTGTGTCCTTGTCCTACTTTTGTGACGCTCGACCTGACAACTGTAGTTGTCACATAGTTTGGCTTCATCTCACTGTATTCATTCTGGAGAAATGGTTTACATACCTTCATAAAGTTCTTTGCTATTTTCTTTTACAGCCGCATGAACACTTAACTTACAATTAACATCTTTTAACCCTTTCAGGGGCAAAGTACCTTCAGAATTAAAATGTTGAAATAAATTACTATCACCGGAATTTACGAATAAATTTATTTGGAAATACGAAAAACGCTTTATTCCATGTACATATTAAATGGAACAGATTTCAGCAAAATTCTGAAAACATTGCGGCATTTAGGAATTAGAATTAAGTCATTTCATAAACATACCAGAGGCTTTGAAAAGGTTAAGACTGCTGCTTTCATACTTTGTAGACCTTTCTAGTCTTTTACACTGTTTCTATTTACCTATTGCATACAATATTTAAATGGAAAAAGTTCCTATCAACTTCCACATTTACATTTCACTTAATTTGTTTCTTGCAGTAGGTACTATAGCAAATTTCCACATCTTTCTTTAATCAGTTTTTAACATTTTCTGCTCAACCACTTTACTGTAGCTTCACGGAATAAATTTACATTCTTTTTATATATACGTATCAACCTTTTATTATGCACACTGTATAATAAAACGATTTACGAAACCACTTAATTAACTGAGCCTTCAGCACCTTGTCAACCCTACCTCTCATTGACTGTGTCAAAAAAACCCACATAGACCTTTTTTTAAGAATAGCACATTGTTATGTTAAGCCTAACTTGCTGTACAATCTTTAACCCTGGATTGGAAGCTCGATATTTCTGCATTGCTTCAAACATACTACTTAATTTTATATGATATGTTTTACCTGAAAAAAGCTTACAAAATATTTCTAAAAAACATAAATTTTAGGTTGGAAACGCCTCACAATCAATTTTTCCACGCCTATTTCGATTATCTGTATGAAACAAACACTGATGTTTAAGCATTACAGTAGCTTTTGTTGACACCTATTGATAACCTCTTAAGTTCTTTTAAATAGACCTCTTAAGTTCTTTTAAATATGAAAAATGTTCGGTGGGTCAAGCCTACCCTATGGTCAACCCTCACTAGTCTCCCTTATATATTCTTATGATTTTAAGTTAAAATGTAATATATTCATTTTTTTTTTTAATAATGATAATGTAATTGCAATTTTTTCAATATTAAGAAAATACGGTCAAACATACAAAATGAGTAGCTCTTTTAGCTTTATTGAGAATGATCTAATAACTGTTTTGTTTTATTGATGTATAAATAAATTTTTAATGTGTCTATATGTGTAAGGGTCGATTTTTATTTGACTTTTATAAATTTTACCGTGAAAATCGAATTTTGTAACAAAATATCGTAATGAAATTATTCTTTTCTAAAAGTTCCTAACGCACGATCTTGTTTTTAAACTAAGGTATATCCAATTTCCTTTAACTGTAATATTTACGGAAAACCTTTTCTTGCCTGTCTAAATTTGATATGTAAATTGCCGTGACTGTTACAAACTATATATATATATATATATATACACATATATAATATATGTATGTGTGTGTGCGTGTATGGGGTAAAATCTATCATTCTGATAATATGTTTAAACACATATATTATAAAGTCTGATAATAATAAGTTGCAGTTTGTTAAAATATTACTCACGCCTGTAAAAGGAAAATACAGTAATTATAAAAGGAACAGCAACAGATTATTAAAAACTCGTTAATTATAGAGATATACAGAGAAATAAAACAAAATGCATTGCATAAAAAAGATAATGTCATAGTAGTATGTGGTCGCTATTCGCCTGCTTTGAAGTTATGATTGCATGTGAGTGAAAATTATTATAATTTTACTAATCAAATATGACTGTTTCACTTGAAGCTGTATTTCCGTTGGAGCCATAATGTATTGGATAAAAAATGTAATTTATAACACGATACTTTATGAATAGGAATAAGAGGCCGGATTAGCGAAATGTTCTTTTTGAAATGTTGGGTCAACTTAAAGTCTAACTACTATTACAAAACGCTATCTCTAATGAAATATTTCGTATAGTTCTCCTATATTACTTTCCAGGAATTTTTCTTATGGTATACGCTAGAAACTATGTGTATGAATCCAAGGTGATGGCACTACAATGTTATTAAATGAATAACGACTAGTATACCAATTCGTGTACGTTAGAAGATAAGGTGTTGCTTTTAAATAATGATGGTAAATATCTGATTCTTATTGAACCGTTGGTAATGATGATGCAGAAACGTTAGAAACTGAACAAAACTGATAAAAAACAGCGAATATCTATATAAAATATACCATTAGTGATGATGATTTGCAAGGTTAACAGGACGTCCTGAAATATTTTTCTAGAAATGGTGTAATTAGCACTATAATAATGAAAAAAATTAGAACGAAAATCGAAATTAATTAAGACAGTTGTGAATTTATAACATTGAAACATTTCACAGAATTGTTTTAATTACTTTTATAATTTTGTTTTAAAATTACAACATCGTTATTAATATACTTTGTTAATGATCTATATTAAGATAAAAGTAAAAGTTTCTGTATCAAGTAAAATTAAAACTATAACCACGAGGGAAAATTTCAGGGTTTTAGATCCGATTTTAATTAAAAAATACTTTTAAAGTCATGTCACAGATTTTTAAATCATTTGAAATATTTCTAATTTTAAACATTATCTAAATGATACGTGTAAGGACTAACTAAATAAATTATAAACAAACAATGTAGCACAGTATGAACTTAAAGGAATAAAATGCTTATTTCCTAATAAAAAATCTTTAAATTTCAGCAATTAGACCCGCTGATTTATTTAATTTCTGCAGTAAAATTTAAACTTAATAAGATAAATATTTAAATTTTAATTCCTACGGAACACTGAATAACTGATCATTTATTTCCAGACCTATTATATGTTTTTTTAAAATGATAGTATTTTACTTGTTTAAATTATACTTTGAAATCATTGTTATTATATAAACTATAATGTTTACTTAAGGGTACAATACTTAAAGGTATAATACTTAAGGGTGCAGTTCACATTGACGATTAAAAAAAAGATTTTTCACAATTTTCAGAAGGATTGCTTCAAAAGTCGTATCTGTAATAATGTGGAATTTGAGATGTTAAATTTAATTATGTTATTAAAATTAAATAATATATATTTTTACTTGACAATTCTTCCTTACCACATTTAATGCAAATGCCAAATGCTTGATCTTTAGTAAGCATGCTGTTTGAGCGTGGGTCGTAAACAGTCAAATGAATTTTATGTATATATAAATCAGTACTTTTTATATTGAAATAAACGTACAGTTTTTATCTTACCTTATAATATAATTATTTTAAGGATCCTAAATATTTGCTAACTAATAATTTAATACTTAAAGAAACCTACTTAAAGTATATAAGAAAAAAGTTTGTCCCAATATAAAATCTGGTATATTAAAAAATTATGTAATTGAAGGTATAAAAAATGTTACAATGAACTATTTATTATAAGTTCGATGTTGGATGCCTTAATTTTCCTATATTTTAAATATATCGTAATGCTGCTTTTTTATGTATATAATTTCGTACTTTTTATACTGAAATAAAGGTACAATTTTTATCTTACCCCATAATATATTTATTCTAAAAAACCTAAATATTTTTAAACTAATAATTTAATACTTAAAGAAACCAACTTAAAGTATATCAGAAAAATGTTTGCACCTATATAAAATATGATATACATAAACATTATGTATGTGAAGGTATAAAAAAATGTTACAATAAACTATTTACTCTAAAATCAATGTCAGCTGCATGAAATTGCCTATATTTTAAATATCTGAAAATGATGCTTAACATTCCCATTAAAATAAAAATGATTTACATATAAACGAATAAAAACATAATATCATTTGTATGTACAAAATAATAACAATCGTTATAAAATAATAATATCAATAGGATTCAAAAATATATAAGTAGGTTAAAATGCTTTTTTTATGAAATAAAAATTATAGCATATTCGGAAAAACTTACTAAATTATTAACTTTAAAACAAATTCTCCAATTTTTTTTACCCTTTACAATTTTGATCTTACTGTATAATAAAAGTATTACGATGGACCTAACTGTTTGTTAACTTGTACGTGAGTGCTTAAGGGGGCCGGGAAAGCAAAATTCAACCAAAAAATCGATTTTTACTTTTTTATATCATTAAATAGTTTAAACTTTTACCGTTCCAACAATGTGTCACACTTGTTTATACATAAAAAATAAGTGTTGAAATTATTCATTTTTTTCTAAGAGTACTTCACAACTTAATGGCCATTTAAATCTTTAATTGACTTTTTCTCAAAACTTGGATTTTTCATGTTTATGTTCCTTTTTTACAATATCTATTAAACTTAAGAACTCAGATTTTTTTAATACTTATACTATGATATATTGTATAGTTTTTTAACACAGGAATTTAATTATTTGTTGAGAATTATTTATTTTAGGCAGTGAAATCTTACCAAAAATGCTAATTTAAAAATGACTTTCAATAAATAACTAATAATTAATTTTGAGTTTAACTTAGAAAGAAAATGGTGTGTTAAAATACGTAAATCATGTTATTCTAACTACTCTAGAAAATCTAGACCTCTATCTTTCATCATTTCTGAGAAAAATGTTCATAAAGTTGGTGAATTTAACATGACGGAAATAGAGCTTTCCCGGTCCCCTTAAAGAATCCTATTTAAAACACGTGAGGAAAACGTCTGATTCGATATAAAATCTGGTATGCGTAAAAATTACACATGTGAAGGTAAAATAATGTTACAATGAACTAATCGGTACTGAAATCGTTGTTTGCTGCATTAGTTTTCCGATATTAGAAATATCTGATAATGTTACTTAAAATTTCTGTATAACTAAGCATTATTTACATATAAAATATACTAAGGTGTGTAGGTTCAAAATAATAATAATAATTATAAAATAATAATAATGTTAAAAGTATAGAGGTAGATTAAAATGTCATTTCATGAAATAAAAATCCTAACGTATTCGCAAAATGTTTCTACATTTTTTATTTTAAAGCAATTTTTTTCCTTATTTTCGCTTTGCTTCATTAACATACATAACATGTTTAAAAACAATTCACATTTCTTTTTAAAAATAGGAGTTTAAAATTCATAATCTTATTCGCATTCGTAATGAATAAAGGTATTCTAAAACATCCTAATAAAGTTCAAAGTTTTTATATAATGAAAATGTTTAAAAACGGTTTTCATTATACATATATATATGTGTGTGTGTGTATGTATATGTATATATTCGTTTCAAATTAGATTGTTAATGAAACACAGGAAATACTTTCTTTATTTCTAAAGTGTTTTCTCATCTGAAACAAACATAATTAAATATCATATCCTAATGGAATATAAATTACCAATGACTTGAAGTTTAAAAGAATCAGTTAATATTATAAAAAGTTCCGGCTGTACTGACAATACATTAAGTTTCTAAGCATGGTAATCAATAATATTGCGTATTCCATATGCATACTCGTAAGTGTCAATGTGGAGCGTGACATTAGTTCGCAGTACATGACAAACAATATCATTGTTTGCTACATGTGAACTAAAAGCGTTTCTATATGGGTAAATGTTGTTTATATTAGTCACTGAAGTGCGTAAATCATTAATCTAAACTTGTTTCAGCAACTGAAAATTGACTCTGGTAAAACATTTACGAATGTATCAATATTCGTATAACTTCTCTCGCTTTATACGCTACCATGTATTAATATGAAGAATTTTTTTAAATGTATAAAAATAAATATTTTAAATATTTTCATTTTTATAGTATGCATACATGAAATAATGTTGTATTTTTTTAAAAAAATTATAGAGTGTGCACATCATCTATAACTTGTTTATCATCTATAACTTGGGAAAAAAATTTTAAGAGAGAAAGTAAATAAAATAAAACACCCTCATAATTTCAGGATAATATTCATTGAAAGTTTTTACTACTATTAGAATATTTCAGAAACCAAAATATGTTAATCTATGTATATAATTTTTTTAATTACCTTTCAGATGTATCATCCTTCCATTATCCTACATTAAAATTATTGTGTTGTAACAGTCTGATTATTCATCTATACACACATTAAATTTCATTAAAATGCAATTTTAGAATACGTTTTGTCTCGTTTTTAAGGATTGTATGCCACTAAACGCACTGTAAATTAAGTTTATATTAGAAATTTTTTAAAATAAAATTAACAGTTTATTGTCAGACTGACGTCAATATTAGAAAAATGTTAGGAAATAAAGACAGCGAAAATAAAGTTTATGCGATCATCATGAAACTCAATAAAAAAAGATTTATTGCTTCCATCAGAAAACCCTTGCGACTACGTGACAAATTTAATATTTCATTTAAAAAGTACATGTCTCACGTAACTTCACTTAATATCTGTAGTCGGTAACAAAATTACAAGCATTCCCATAATTTTCAATATTTCAAAAAATACCATTTTGAGAAAAACGTTTTTGAAAGATGTTTTGACGCTTCGGCAGATTACTCAAACAAAAACTTGTGGAAGTGTTTTTTATTATTTAACTGTACAAAGAAAGCAACGTTGAAAATTAAGACAAACATAATTGTTTAGACTAATACATAATTCTTTATTAACATGTTCCTCCATATAATGTTGTTTATACTGTCATTTCTTCTGAAATTGTTAACTTTAAACAAATGATTTTCATTCTGTATCCCACGAAAGAAATTGTGAGATTTAAAAAGTACTTGTATTTTTATAGAGGGTTAGCCTAAATGATTCATGTGGTTTTCTTCGAGCCGTGGATCTTCCATGCGTTAATACGGATTAGGTTCCCTTAGAAAGACCCCCACGGAGGGCACTCCCCCCGGGCCTATATCCCTCGTGTAGATAATTGGCCGTCAAAAATCAACCCAACCCAACCCTAAATGATTCATCGGGCTTCAGAGCACTGTGTATTGAGAGATATACGAGCTACAAAGACTGATGATACATGACAAAATACATACGCTTCTCAACTTTAAAAGCTGTCCTCGCGGCTCGCGTGTAGGAACGCATCACTGATGTTGTGCTGGGTATTAACAGAAGCATGCTATTGAACGTAAGGGAAGAATTTGATTAGAGTTAGGATGTGTGCCAGATGACTAAGGGCGTACACATTAAACATTTGTAGTATGGACCAGAACCTTGGTCAGTGTTTTTTTACTTTTCATGTATCACCCTTTCTTTGTGCGTCGTATACTTGTAAATAAACAGTCTTTTGAAACGCGATGAATCATTTAGGTTAACTCTGTAGAGTTATCGGATTAATGTTTACCATAGCGAGAATTAAAATTCTCCAAGAGAAAATAACAAAACATCTAATTAGACACCAGAAATATGCTTGTAAATATTTAACACAAAACTCATTTCATATATATATATAACGCTTTTAAATTGCAGGGTAAAGCATGTCCAAAATAAGCAGTGAAAATACACCCGTCATATAATTACCAACCCGAGAATTAAATGTTTGCAGTTGTAATTCGTCGTCAGTGTGGAAGGTCAGGTCGTAAATCCTTGGGTGCTTTCCCGTAAATAGTAAAAGAAACCGTATTCTTCATTAGATAGTTTATTAGACGACTTATAGAATTACACAATTCCTGGAGTGATTCAGTTACCTATGCCCGGGTCGTGTCACATTTTAAACATATACTTAAAGGTATTACATGATTAGAAGCATCATGCGGAAAGCAACTCTCCCGGTGACATAGAGTTTTTAAGCAAGACAAAAATCTACAAATCTTTTTTCCCAAGCAAACGTAGGTTTGGTTTTCTTGATATATATCAAGGAAAGGCGGAAAGTTACATTGACGTGTTCAATGCCAGAGACAACGAAGCGTAAGACGGAGGGATCGCGGATAGGGGATGAGGTAGGTGATAGGACGAAAACAAGAATCAAGGGGGGGGGGGGGAATTCCTGACACTAATAACCGAACTCTTTAGGAAAGAGGAACTTTAAACGGGGAGAAAACTAGAAGCTCCAAACACTCGCACTGACTCATGGGATATCGAATAATATTTTAATAAAAGATAAAATGGTATTAACAAACATTCGAAAGAAATAAGAATTAAATGTCTCAATATATGAAAGAATATATTTTTTTTTTTTTTTTTTTTTTTTTTTTTTTTTTTAACAAAGAAGTGCAGCTATTAACATATTAATGTTTTTAGAATAAGAAATAAAAGAATGCGCTGAATTAAAGACATTGGAGTAAAATATAAAGGATATTTAAGATATTATCAAAAGATTGGCAGAAAAAGTATGTATTATAAGAATTTGGAATAAATTAATTAATGTAAAAGGGTGATTTTTTTTTTTATTGTTACACATGTATGTGTGTGTTCACTATATCAAAGTACGAGTTGAATTGTTGTATTAAAAGGTATAATAAGAGTGTAATAATAATTATAAATATATAAAATTGTCGGAGGTTATTTTTTTTGGAAGTCGATAAAATATAATGGTTTAGTTTCTTCTTATTTATGAGTGTATGAATCTATGAAGTATATTTTTCTAATATTGCATATTGAGTTTTCAGAAAACACTTTTATATATTTAATTGTTAATTTTTTTTTTATACATTGATTGCTATAAAGAAAAGTATATTCTATACATATTTGTTTCTCATTGCGATGGTTTATTGCGGATTATTATAAGCAGAAAGAAATCTTTTATTAGACAAATTACCTTAGTATTTTTCTCTAGCAATTTAGGTAAGAAATCTAGGTAAAAAACGTAGTGAGTTTTACTAATACATTAACATAGTGCGAGAAGTTTCCTTTCTTAGAGAATAAATGTCTTGTATGCAAAACAGAAAATTATACGTGTTTTGTGGTTCCTACTATTGAATTTGTTTATACAAATGTTACATTTAATAGTAAATTCTGATGTAACAATCAGCCAATTTCGATTATGTAAGAAGCTTAACTACAAACATTTATATTAAGAATTGTTATTCGTTTTTTGCTGTTCAAAGTCAATTCTGTGACAATAGACTATCGTGCATATAATAATAATTCTCTTATTTTCAAATGAATCACTTAGATATAATTTTCAAAATACTTCGAATTCGGAAAACCATTTTATTCTATAAATTTACAAATTAATAATATTTATTATGGAATGGAGACACATAGTTTTTAACTTATTTAACAGAATTGCTTAATAATAAACCCTATTTGAAAAGAGAATAAATACTGATATTTTATCTTCCTTTTCATTGTTGATGAAAAATGTTTAATTTTTTATTGCTAGCAATGTGTACCTTAAGCTAAATATTCTTGCACAGAGGAAAATTATGGAATTTACTTTAAACATTAAATATGTTAAGTGATGTGCAGAAATATATGTAGCTAACATATTTATTTAACATTTAATAGTTAATTCTGAGGTAATTATCTGCGAATTTCGATTATGTACGAAGCATAATAAGATATATTTATATTAACTATTGTTATTCGTTTTTTAATCCTTTAAATTAATTATGCGCCAACCGAATGTGATGCATATAATGATAATTCTCTTATTTCAAATGATAATTTTGATATAATTTCCAAAATAAGCTTCATTCAGAAAGCCATTTTATTCTAAAAAAAATAGAAACACTAATAATATTTAATCTGGATTAACAGTACGTAGTTTTTCACTTATTTAACAAATTTGCTTACTAATAAATTCTATTTAAAAAAATAAAGATTGATAATTTATCTTCCTTCTTATTGTTGATGCAGAATGTTTACTTTGTTATTACCTACCAATGTGTACCTTATGCTAACAATTGATATACAGAAAAAAATATATGTATCAAATATATAATCATTCAGTATATATAAATGTATGATTCCAAAAAGAGTTAGATATTTCTATATTCTCACCGTTTTTACAAAAAATAAATTATTATCGTTATTATTACTCTTGACAGCGTGACATTTATCACTTCAATATTTACCAAACTTTTCTTCTTTTCATCCCGAATAAAGTATGCGTGCTTTATATCTGTGAAAAAAAATCTGATGATACGGTATATAGAATAAGCTTTGCAATATATCGGTTTTGCAAATAAAACAGGATGCGATGGCTGTGTTTTTAAATTTAAGGAGTTTTTTAAATAGGTGCAAATATTAACATTTGATATCAAATTAAATGGAAATCATTAAGTAATAATTACAAAATTGACATTGTAGTCGCTCCATGGCAATTTAAAATATTCGCCTCCATTTATCCATGAAATAAAATGTGTGTAAGCAACAATGTGTGACTAAACAGCACACACGCCATTTTATTCGTCACATATTTAAGTAATGCTTTCGACAATCCTTCACAGTAAACATGTTATAAACTTTTTTAATATCTCTAAAATAATCATTATTGGAGTTATTAATCAAAAAAGATTATATATGATTTCCGAAAAAGTTTGATATATGCTTCAAAATAGTTCTCTAAACATAAACAAACACACACGAATACACACACACACTTTCTCTCTCTCTCACACGCACAACCCCCCCCCCCATATATATATATATATATATATATATATATATATATATATATATATATATATATATATACATACATACATACATATATATATATATGTAGCATTTTGCTACCGACTTGCAGATATCTAGGCGACACCAGTACACCTCGACATAAAATGTAGTAGAGTAATCAAAAACCTTCCATCCGTTATATTGAAAATACCGGATTGCGATCAGTGTGGCGAGAAAGACAGGCTCGAAACACATTGATAATTTCCCTTACGTAATGAATATAGAGAGTCATCGTCACTTTTTAAACTGGTTTTATTGGCAAAAACATAGTAAAACACTTCCAGTAGTTATTCCATCCACTCACAAAAAACGATCATCACTTCATAAGACTTTAGATGTTATAAGAATAGGATCTACACATTCAAACGTTCACTCCAAGCGACGCAGCTTAATTAGACAACCAGAAAAACGTAAAATCTTCTCTCCATCGCCGATGTAACGATATTTGTACCCCGAACAACAACGCGCGGACGGTTACAGAACAGTAACAGACCAATGCTAGAAGAGAGAATGGGACATAGAACAAACTACGATTCGATGGGAAGGATGACATCGATAAAGAACTCTTTATACGGCGTCAGAATAAAAGCGCAAATAGCGCTGGAGGACGCATGGAAATGTGTGTATAGAACAAGAAAAAATAAATGATATTAAAACATTCGAAAGAAAGAGAATTTAGTTTTAGAATAAAACGAAAAAGTAATTTAATGGGTTTTATAAGATTAGGCGAATGGATTAAGGTTTTTTAGAATAATAAAAGAATACGCAACTTTAAATGCATGAAATAAAAGACAAAAGATATTAAGATGTTATTAAAGTTAGGTAAAAAAGGAAAATATTAAGAATTTGGAATAGTTTTACTAAGAAAAAGAGGCGAAAATTTTTATTATTACATATGCATGTAAATATAACCCGTTGTTTGACAAAATCCTCCATTCCATTGTAATTTTATTATTTTTTTACCTAATATAAATCTGTTCCTTGTTTCTGGAAACGTTGAATTTTCTTAATATAATTGAGTTTGTTGAATTTAAATCATGAATATTATATAATAAATAATATCTTCTGTTTAAGAAATTTTGTAATTCCCAAACAACTTTTAATAAATATATTTTTAAAAATCAGCATTTATTGTCCTTTTTCATCAATGTGTTCTACTACTATAACAATACTGACATTATTACATGCAATGCGGAAAAAATAAAAGAAAAAAGATCTACCCTTTTGACCCTGTCGCAAATCATCGTATAAAAATGTGAGGGGTGCTAATCAACTAGTAATAATGTCTACAAATTAATACTAATCTAAATTTTTGTTTAGCTATTCGTCTAGATATAGTAATTCATTTTCATGACTAACACCCAATTTTCACAACTTATTCCAATTTTTTGAGCAAGTTCAGCTTCGGATATCAAATAGAAGGTCATTAACAAAGTAAATTAACAATTCATGCAGTTTTAAAAATTCGATTACTTAAGGTTAAACTCATTTTTATTAGTTGCAAATAATAGTGCTATGCGAGATTATTTATAAACTTTAAAAACACTGATGTTTTTTAGTAACATAAAAACGCAGTACGCGCTGTATAAGCCGTATTCTTGCTTAATGTATTGTCAAATTTTATAAAAAAGAAAATAAACGTAAAATTAATAAAAACAAAATAGCTAACTTCTTTAAAATATATATAACACACACGGTTTGTAGTAAAATAAAAACATTCGCCAAGTCCTCTTTACGGCAACACCTTCAAAAGCCTAAATATCCTCTTTTAATTATATTATTATTCATTAAAATGTCTACTAATAGTATAAAAGTAATAAACAAGAAAAATATAAATACATATTTTATATAAGAAACACAACGGAATAAAGAACACAAATACGCCGGGTGGCGTAAACCGTACACAAGTGATGACTTACTAAAAGGATAATTAAAAAGGCACTACAAGCAGCAGACTTAACTTTAATCATTGGTTGAACACTAAATGGTCATTGTGAAGATATTAAACAAAGCACGTGTGTCACTCACCCACATGAAAAGAAACACATCTCGCAAAAATTCATTTTGAGTTTATTCCCCTAATAGTCTGCCAAGATAAAAGTTTTATCAGTGTTGTTATCAGGAAAATCGCTTTATTACTTTTTATGTCCATTCGTAAACACAAAAGGGAGGGAGGGGTGTGGATTGTGTGGGTAGGTAAAATTATGGAGCCCTCCAAATAACATAGACTTCTTCATTCGCAGGGGTTTTGTGCTTTTATACACATTTTAAGTGCTGCACGCAGAGCTAAGTGCTATAATTTAAAGTTACAATAAAAAAATTTAAGTCTTCTTTTGTCTCTACTGTGAAATTTACTTTTGTCGTAATATGTCACTTTTCTTGTGGGTGAGCGCTGTGTTCTTCACATAGTTGTTTTAGAACTAGCAGCCATTTTTTTATTGAGTGGTGAATGCCGTCCGTGTTCTAAAGGGTTAAGCATAAGCAGGATAAGTAATAAGCTGTAAATTTTACTCCGTGTATTAGAAGCTCCAAAAACAGGATTTCTGCCAAGAAGTTCGTAGGTTACAATTCATAACTTTTCCGAAAAATATTTTCAATAAGTACACAATTTCAAAATTACTTTGTAGAAAAAAAAGCAACATATTTATTTTTAAATAGAAAAACATTTGGATCCGTTTCTTCATGCGAATAGGATAACACAGCTCATTCCACCAAGTAGTTTTTGAGTTATGATTGGAAACTATTTGCATCACAATCAATTTTGGTAAGATTCAAAACAAAAAAATTTCCAAATTTATATGAATACATTATTTCAATACTATTTGAGCGTATGGCTTCCCATTACGGATACGTAGATGATATTTCCTAAAACAAATTAATGTGATATCAAAATAGGTTAGGTACTAACCCTTTACGTGCTGAATTATGAATTCATGAAAACTTTATCTTCTAAAGCATTTTTCATGAATTTTTGAAACTACGTTAGAAGATTTACATAATGATTTGATAAATTTTAGAACGATTTTAGAATAATTAAATGATTTAAATGGATTAATTAAATTTGAATTTTTAGGTATTTTGTGACATATTTATAACCCCACTCAAATCTTTTATTTTAAATATTTTTCTTATTATTTTGTGGAATTTAGAAATGTACATCTATAATGTTATTAGATTAGAAAAATAGAAATATTTCCGAATTAAAAATTCCCCCCACCCCTCCCCCAAAGCCAAGAAAACTGAAAAGATACAAAGGCAAAACAAATCATCCTTTTAAAAATATTTGTGTTTTGTATAACAAGTAATGCTTTTGGAACAAGATAAAAAATGCATCTATAACTCATTTTAAACTGTATCACTACTAATCGATGTATTAAATGAATTTTATAACAAGTTATTTTAATTGAACTTATAAGTACCGTCAGTAGATAAATGGTTTATTATACAGGATGTCCAGCGAATAAGACCCTGATTTCAAAATTAAATATCTCAAAAACAAAGACCAATAGAATTATGCGGTAAACGGCTTGTTTATTAGCTAAGCTGTAAAAATGGCATATAGAAGTTTCAGTATTTATTTACAAAAACTGTTAACAGATTGTGCTGTAATCGCAATGCCTATAAATTGTGCTTCGAAGTCCAGAACAATGGCGTCTCAATCCTAGATGGTTCCCTATGGAAGGACGAAAAGTGGGAAAATCCGCTTTTTCGATGGGGTGATGAGCAGAAGTGGAGATTCGGTCACAGAATTATTCCACAACCTTTAATTTTAGAGAAATTCAATTAATAGAATTTTCCATAAAAAGTTTAGAAATCATTATATAAGAACTTATTAAAATATTTTATTAAATTCAATTTCTAATGCCATACAATTATTTAAATCAAAGTGCATATATTTAGAAAAATAATTATTTTAATTTTTAAAATCACAGAATAATATTTTGGTATTGTTGTTTATACTTGAATTATTATTAATAAAAATGTGATTTTGCCCTTTTCATTTATAATTTTTATTTCAATCACGGCATAAAATTTTGGTTTCAGCACAACAGATATAATTCTCTTCTTTGTAAACAAAGTTTTGGGGACAGAAATTATACATTAAAGTATTTCATTCATCACCGTCGAACCGTCGAACAAAAGTATTTTCGAGGCTGCACTCCTTTCCAAAACTTCGGATCATATCGCTAGAAACTGCACCATACTTCTGTGCTCAACGATAAAAAAAAAAAAAAAAAAAAAAAAAAAAAAAAAAAAAAAAAATGGAAATGATTTTTTTAATTTAAGTTTTTAAAAATAAAAATTTTATATTTTTTCATTCAAACTATTTCTACAATAAAAAAAAAAGATTTATGAATCATTATTATAAATGCTCAATGATTTAAAAAAAAGGGGGGGGCGGAGTGTCTTTTAGATTAATTAAATTTTAAAACTAGAAACTTTGGATTTTGATTATTAAAACTTTTTTTTCACAATTTAAATAAATATTAAAAAGTAAATGTTTCCATTTTTTTCAAATCGTCATTTGCTTGGAATGGATTCCACGATCTACCAATTAGGAGAGAAAAGACATAACAAAGAGGTACTGGTTTCCAGATCGAAATAGCTTATAACAAAATTTGAAACACATCTCAATTCTGTCAACACATGGCTCCGCTTCTGCACATGACCCCAACTAAGGAGTGGACTTACCACTTTTCGTCCTTCCATAGGGAACCATCTAGGAATGAGACGCTAGTGCTCTGGAGTTTGAAGCACAATTTATAGGCATTGCGATTGCAGTGGAATCTGTTAACGGTTTTTTAACTAAATATTGAAACTTCTGAATAACATTTTTACAGCTTAGCTAATAAACAAACCGTTTACTCCATAATTCTATTTATCTTTGTTTTTGATACATTTAATTTTGAAACCAGGGTCTTATTCGCTGGGCACCCTGAATGTACTAAACAATGTTTATGTAGAAGATCCGTAAGCAACATTTAAGAATAAAAATTATCAGTAGACGTGACAGAGGGAAACTGTAGTTGGAAGTGATGACTTTTTTTATTCAAAACTATATTTACTAGTATAATATATTTAAAAAATCTATATCTAACCATCTACGGACGATAAATGTGTCCCCAAGAACATATATTTGAAATTCATACGTTATATAATTTTTTGTATAATCATTTCTTTATTATAATTTAGATATTTATAGGGAAACTAGCAAACCCCGCGGCTTTGCTCGCGTAATATTTGAAATATGCCAAGTGATATTTATATGTCTAATTTTTATTAAAAGGTACTAACTAATTTTTTATTTTATTAAAAGGTAATATTTATTTTATTAAAAGGTACTTATTACTTTTAGGAATAATTAAAAAATTACTATTTAAAACACAGTTTGATTAAACATCATTGTAACATCACTGCATAAGGCAGAAATGAGACTTAAATTAATAAAACGAAATAAAACTAAATAAATAATAATTTAGAAAATATTTTGAAACTTTTATGCTCAATTAATACGCTCGTTTCAGTATTCATTTGAAGTTTTGAATTTTTTAGAAATCGTCTTCTTACATCTTAAAATTAACCATCATGTCAAATTCCAAGTCTTACCACCTCTCTTAACATAAAGGGCTATGTTGAAATAGGAACTGTCACCATTAATTTGCCAACATTAATTTTGAAATTGGTTTGTTATTTCCTAATATTCCACAGAAACGTAATTTAGAAAGCTTTTAAAGGCCTTTTTAAGAGCGTTTGTTGTTCCTGTGAACCCCAGGTGGTAGAATCATCGGCATAAAATATAGCCTGTGTAGGATCAGAGACTATTACCATTGATTCGCAACTATTACTTTTATATTTGGTTTATATTCCCTGGAATTGCGTAGAAATCGTAATTTAGGACTTTTTTAGAATGTTTTCCGCACCCCCTCTTCACTTTACCCCTTTTTAATTCGAATTTATTTTCGACAGTCCTTCGAGGGTATTTATATTTTAAAAGTAACTACCATGCCATATTTAAAGTTTCTAGCCTTTTCAGTATCACAGAAATCGCAATTTAGAAAGTTTTTAGCTACTGCAACCCTCTGGTGGTAGTGTCACAGACATAAAATATAGCTTATGTTTGAACAGGTTCTATCACCAACAATTTGTCATCATTATTTTTTTAATCGGTTTGATATTTGATAAGATTACATAAAAATTGTAATTTATAACGCTTTTCGCTCTCTTCATCTTTTTAAATTTGAAAATTTCTTTCGACAGTTCTTAGAAAGCAGTTGCATCTTGTAAGTAAATACCATGCCATACTTCAAAGTGTTAGACCCTTCAGTTATGCAAAAAACGCAAATTAGAACATGTTTTGCTTTTGAAACCCTCAGATGGTAGTGATAGCAACATAAAATATAACCTATGTTATAGCAGGGACTGTCACCATTGACTTGCAACCATTACTTTTGAAATAGCTTTGGAATTTCCTGAGATTGAGTAGAAATCGCAATTTAGAACGTTTTTAGAACGCTTTTCGCGCATTTTCAAACCTTTTTAAATTTCCAATTTTTTCGAAACTCTTCTTAAAGATCATTTATATGTAATAAATATGTACCTCGCCTAATTTTAAGTTGCTAGCCCCTACCGATCACAAAAATCGAAATTTGGAACAATTTTTGCTCCTGCAACGTCTAGGTGATAGTGATACCGACTTAAAATAGCGTCTATGTTAGAGCAGAAGCTGTCAGCATCAATTTCTTACCATTACTTTTGAAATCAGTTTGACTCTTCCTGAGATATTGGTGACAAATCGGCATTTATAACATTTTTAGAACGCTTTTCGCTCATTTTGCTCCTGCATCTCCTCTGGGGTAGTGGAAACAGATACAAAATATAGCCTATCTTGGAGCAAGATCTGTCCCCATCATTTTTACACCATTATATTTGAAATCGGTTATTTCCTGAAATTGCTAGAAATCGCAATTTAGAACGTTTTTTACAACGCTTTTTGCGCATTTTGACCCCCCTTCTAAATTTCGACTTTTTTAGGAAATGTCCTTAGAGATCATTGATATCTTATAACTAACTACCATTCTAAATTTCACGATTCAAGGCCCTTCCGTCACGCAAAAGCCGCAATTTAGAACGTTTTTCTCCTGCACCCCCTTTGGGGTAGTGGCAACGACATAAAACATAGCCTATGTTGGAGCAAGGGTTTTCACCATCCTTTTGATGCCATTATTTTTTTAATCGGTTTGGTATTTCCTGAGATTGTGTAGAAATCACTTATGTAATTTTCGTTTTCTCTACTTCCAATAGTCTACTAAATTATGAACTGTAATCTGTAAAATGCTATGTGTTTTAAAAAAGGATTATATAAATTGTTTTTTATTACTTACATAAAAGAGAAAATGCTACTCACTTTCTTAAAAACATGACCCCAAATTATTTTAGCTTTTTTTTATGTGTTGGAAATTAAAAGTACTAGTATAGGGTAAGGTGCCCTATTATCGTTCCTCAGTAACTTTTAGGCCCTTGGAAGTTGTAATTTTCAGTGAAAATCTACCAAATTTGGATTTTACATAGATTAAATACCCACGCACCTAGAAACATAGCCAAATATCTTACAAAAAAAAAAAAAATAACAATCCGAAAAATTGTTCTTTCAAAAGTATCTAAAAAATGCAAAAGAAAATAAATGGTCCCAATTTCGTCTCTCCAAAAAATCCAATACGCTGAATCTTAACTTATATCTAAATCAAAATTTATTTCTAAATGAGTAAGTAATTTAATTTGCATTAAAGTAAGGGACAAAAAAATGTACTAATTATCAGTTAATTCTGAAGTGATTATCAGCCAATTATGTAAGAAGCGTAATAAGAAATGTTTATATTAAGAATTGTTATCCGTTTTTTATTCCTTTAAATTAATTATGCGCCAACCGAATGTGATGCATATAATGATAATTCTCTTAATTCAAATGATAATTTTGATATAATTTCCAAAATAATCTTCATTCAGAAAACTATTTTATTCTAAAAAAATATAAACACTAATAATATTTAATCTGGAAAATTCTATTTAAAAAAAATAAAGATTGATAATTTATCTTCCTTCTTATTGTTGATACAGATAGTTTACTTTGTTATTACCTACCAATGTGTACCTTATGCTAACAATTTATATACAGAAATAAATATATGTATCTAAAATATTATCATTTATATATAAATGTATGATTCCAAAAAGAGTTAGACATTTCTACATTCTCACCGTTTTTATAAAAATAAATTATTATCGTTATTATTACTCTTGACAGCGTGACATTTACCACTTCAATATTTACCGAACTTTTCTTCTTTTCATCCCGAATAAAGTATGCGTGCTTTATATCTGTGAAAAATTTCTAATGATACGGTATTCAGAATAAGCTTTGCAATATATTGGTTTTGCAAATAAAACAGGATGCAATGGCTCTATTTTTAAATTTAAGGAGTTTTTTAAATGGATGCACATATTAACATTTGATATCAAATTAAATGGAAATCATTAAGTAATAATTACAAAATTGACATTGTAGTCGCTTCATGGCAATTTAAAATATTCAGCTCCATTTACCCATAAAATAAAAGGTGTGTACGCAACAATGTGTGACTAAACAACACACACGCCATATTATTCGTCACATATTTAAGTAATGCTTTCAACAATCCTTCACAGTAAAAATGTTATAAACTTTTTTAATATCTCTAAAATAATCATTATTGGAGTTATAGAGTTATTATTCAAAAAGGATTATATAGGATTTCCGAAAAAGTTTGATATGTGCTTCAAAATAGTCTTCTAAAGATAAACAAACACACACGCATACACACACACTTACTCTGTTTCACACACACACACACAAACACCCCCCCCACATATACATACATATATATATACATACATACATATATATACATATAACCCGTTGTTTGACAAAATATTCCATTCCTTTTTTCTTTTTTTTTTTTTTTTTTTACCTAATTTAAATCTGTTTTTTGTTTCTGGAAACGTTGAATTTTCTTAATATAATTGCGTTTGTTGAATTTAAATCATATATATCATAGAATAAATAATTATCTTATCTTCCGTTTAAGAAATTTTGTAATTCCCAAACAAATTTTAAAAAATATATTTTTAAAAATCAGTATTTACTATGTCCTTTTTCATCAATGTGTTCTACTACTATAACAATACTAACATTGTTACTTGCAATGCTGAAAAAAGAAAAGAAAAAAGATCTACCCTTTTGACTGTTTCGCAGATCATCGTATAAAAATGTGAACGGTGCTAATCAACTAGTAATAATGTTTACAAATTAATACTAATCTAAATTTTTGTTTAGATATTCGTCTAGATATAGTAATTCATTTTCATGACTAACACCCAATTTTCACAACTTATTCCAATTTTTTGGGCAAGTTCAACTTCGGATATCAAATAGAAGGTCATTAACAAAGTAAATTAAGAATTCATGCAGTTTTAAAAATTCGATTGCTTAAGGTTAAACTCATTTTTAATAGTTGCAAATAACAGTGCTATGCGGGATTATATTTAAACTTTAAGAACAAGGATGGTTTTTAGTAACATAAAAACACATTACGCGCTGTATAAGCCGTATTCATGCTTAATGTATTGTCAAATTTTATAAAAAAGAATATAAACGTAAAATTGATTTTTAAAAAAATTGCTAATTTCTTTAAAATATATATAACACACATAGTTTGTAGTAAAATAAAAACATTCGCCAATTCTTCTTTACGCCAACACCTTCAAAAGCCTAAATATCCTCTTTTAATTATATTATTATTCATTAAAATGTCTACTAATAGTATAAAAGTAATGAACAAGAAAAATATCAATACATATTTTAATTAAGAAACACAATGCAATAAAGCACACAAATACACAGGGTGGTGTAAACCGTGCGCAACTGATGACTTACTAAAAGTATAATAAAAAAGGTACTACAAACAGCAGACTTAAATTTAATTATTGGTTGAACACTAAATGGTCATTGTGAAGATATTAAACTAAGCACGTGTCACTCACCCGCATGAAAAGAAACACATCTCGCAAAAATTCATTTTGCGTTTATTCCCCTAATAGTCTGCCAAATTAAAAGTTTTGTAAGTGTAGTTATCAGGAAAATAGCTTTATTACGTTTTATGTCCATTCGTAACCACAGAAGTGAGGGGTGTGTTGATTGTGCGGATAGGTAAAATTAAGGAACCCTCCAAATATCATACACTTCTTCATTCGTAGGAGTATCATGCTTTTATGACCATTTTAACTGCTGCACGCAGAGCTAAGTGCTAAAATTTAACGTTACAATAAAGAAAAGTAAGTCTTCTTTTGTCTCTACTGTGAAATTCACTTTTGTCGTAATGTGTCACTTTTCTTGTGGGTGAGCGCTGTGTTCTTCACACAGTTGTTTTAGAACTAGCAGCCATTTTTTTATTGAGTGGTGAACGCGGTCCGTGTTCTAAAGGGTTAAGCATAAGCAGGTAATTAATAAGCTGTAAATTTTACTCCGTGCATTAAAAGCTCCTAAAACAGGATTTCTGACAAAAAGTTCGTAGGTTACAATCCATAACTTTTCCGAAAAATATTTTCAATAAGTACACAATTTCAAAATTACTTTGTAGAAAAAAAAGCAACATATTTATTTTTAAATAGAAAACCATTTGGACAAGTTTCTTCATGCGAATAGGATAACACAGCTCATTCCACCAAGTAGTTTGTGAGTTATGATTGGAAACTATTTGCATCACAATCAATTTTGGTAAGATTCAAAACAAAATAAATTTCCAAATTTCTATGAATACATTATTTCAATACTATTTGAGCGTATGGCTTCCCATTACGGATACGTAGATGATATTTACCTAAGCAAATGAATGTGATATCAAAATAGGTTAAAGTACTAACTCTTTATGTGCTGAATTATGAATTCATGAAAACTTATCTTCTAAAGCATTTTTCATGAATTTTGAAACTACATTAGAAGATTTACATAATGATTTGATAAATTTTAGAACGATTTTAGAATAATTAAAGGATTTAGATAGATTAATTAAATTTGAGTTTATAGGGATTTTGTGCAATATTTATAACCCCACTCAAATCTTTTATTTAAAATATTTTTCTTAGTATTTTGTAGCATTAAGAAATGTACAAATATAATGTTCTTGCATTAGAAAAAATAGAAATATTTCCGAATTAAAAATCTCCTACCCCCCCTCCCCCAAAGCCTAGAAAGCTGAAAAGATACAAAGACAAAACAAATCATCATTTTAAAAATATTTGTGTTTTGTGTAACAAGTAATGCTTTTGGAACAAGATAAAAAATGCATCCACAACTCATTTTAAACTGTATCACTACTAATCGATGTATTAAATGAATTTTATAATAAGTTATTTTAATGGAACTTATAAGTACCGTCAGTAGATAAATGGTTTATTATACAGGATGCCCTGCGAATAAGACCCTGATTTCAAAATTAAATATCTCAAAAACAAAGACCAATAGAATTATGCGGTAAACGGCTTGTTTATTAGCTAAGCTGCAAAAATGGCATATAGAAGTTTCAATATTTAGTTACAAAAACCGTTAACAGATCGTGCTGTAATCGCAATGCCTATAAATGCCTACACATTTTTAGGAATTCCGTTACAACGAAAAATCTTCATCGAGATCTATTTTTTCTTTTTGTGAAATAATATCTGGTTCGTGGCAAGAAATTAGCCAGAAAGCAATTCCTAAATGTTAGAAACATGCCCGGTTAACTGAGACCGAAGAAAAATTAATCAGCAACTTTAGATTTGGATGAGTCGTCTGAGTTAAACCCAATTTGGAAGGCTACTAAAAAATTAACATCAGTCCCTGATCAGGTGGATTTGGAGGATTTCTTATCTGTGAATGACAATATTGAAATATGCTCTGAAGTGTCTGATGAAGATATCATTTTGTCCATTAATAGTACATTAGACCGACAACATTCCGAAAGCAGTGATGAAGATATCAAAAGTTCACCAACGATTTAAATGTTACCGCTTCGCCAGCTCTTTCATGCTCGGAAAAAATGCGTGCTTTTGTTTCTCATCAAAAGAAAATTCCAGAGGAGGTATTTTCTCACATTTATTCGTTGCACACATTTTTGTTTTCATCAACTACACATTCCTTTGTACAAATTAAATCACAGATTTTCTGTAATAATGCGCTATTAAATAAAGGTTAGTTCGTAATTTTGTATTTTTAACATTGAATTTTATTTTACTAACTTTTTCTATGTTAATTTAACTTGTCTTCCATCAAAATATTCTATAACGAAAGGTAAATTTATCTTACATAATTAGTTCGCGTGTATATGTAATTCATTAGATAAATAGGAGTAATTCTATTACAACGAAATATTTTAGCGGTCCCGTGGAGTTCGCTGTAACGGAAATCTACTGTATTTTTTTATTCAAACTATTTCTACAATTAAAAAAAGTAAATGATTTATGAATCATTATTGTAAATGCTGAATGATTTTTTTTTTTTAAAAAAAGGGCGGGGGATGGTGTGTCTTTTAGCTTAATTAAATTTTAAAACTAGAAACTTTGGATTTTGATTATTCAAACATTTTTTAACAGTTTATATAAATATTAAAAAGTAAAGGTTTCCATTTTTTTTCAAATCCTCCTTTGCTTGGAATCGATTCCACGATCTGCCAATTAGGAGAGAAAAGACATAACACAGAGATACTGGTATCCAGATCGAAATAGCTTATAACAAAATTTGAAACAAATCTCAATTCTGTCAACACATGGCTCCGCTTCTGCACATGACCCCAACTAAGGAGCGGACTTCCCACTTTTCGTCCTTCCATAGGGAACCATCTAGGAATGAGAGGCTAGTGCTGTGGAGTTCGAAGCACAATTTATAGGCATTGCGATTACAGCGCAATCTGTTAACGGTTTTTGTAACCAAATATTGAAACTTCTGTATAACATTTTTACAGCTTAGCTAATAAACAAACCGTTTACCCCATAATTCTATTTATCTTTGTTTTGAGATGTTTAACTTTAAAACCAGGGTCTTATTCGCTGGACAACCTGAATATACTAAACAATGTTTATGTAGAAGATTCGTAAACAAAATTTAAGAATAAAAATTATCAGTAGACGTGACAGAGGGAAACGTTAGTTGGAAGTGTAGACTTTTTTATTAAAAACTGTATTTACTAGTATAATATATTTAACAAATCTATATCTTACCATCTATGGACGATAAATGTGTCCCCAAGAACATATTTTTGAAATTCATACATTATATAATTTTTTGTATAATCATTTCTTTATTATAATTTAGATATTTCTAGGGAAAAGAGCTATATTGATAACTTATTGTAGAGGATACAAATAAAGGAAAAAAAATGAAATACTTATGTAATTTTCTTTTTCTCTACTTCAAATAGTCTACTAAATTATGAACCGTAATCTGTAAAATGCTATGTGTTTTAAAAAAGGATTATATAAATTGTTTTTTATTACTTACATAAAAGAGAAAAAGCTACTCATTTTATTAAAAACGTGACCCCAAATTATTTTAGCCTTTTTTAAGTGTTAGTAATTAAAAGTACTAGTATAGGGTAAGGTACCGTATTATCGTTAGTCACTTTTAGGCTCTTGGAAGTTGTGATTTTCAGTGAAAATCTACCAAATTTGGATTTTACATAGATTAAATACCCACGCACCTAGAAACATAGCCAAATATCGTACAAAAATTTTAACAATCCGAAAAAATGTTCTTTTAAAAGTATCTAAAAAATGCAAATGAAAATAAATGGCCCCAATAATGTCTCTCCAAAAAATACAATACGCTGAGGCTTAACTTATAACTAAATGAAAATTTATTTCTAAATGAGTAAGTAATGTAATTTACATTAAAGTAAGGGACAAAGAAATGTACTAATTATCAGTGAAAGAATAACATAACGAAACATACATAGTTGCGAACCTTCCTATTTTTTTCCATGCCAATATTTTTATGCTGAAATACTTGCTTTATACAATCGCAATTTTTTCGCAATTAAATAAAGAAAAGCTTTTTGTAAGATTTTACTGGCATAAAAAAAAATCAGGAGATTGGCAACTATGCATTAGCCATCCAAACATGAGGGAAAAAATTGAAAAAAAAAATGTCATGAAAAAGCATTCCTAATTTCGTCCCCGGGGCGAAAATAAGACTGCAAGGGGGACAAAATTTGGACCACGCTACTTCCCAATATTACGGATTTTCAGTTCGTGTAAGATGAACTGAGCGTCCTAAAAATCACTGTATGCTACTGTCAGCATCTTAACAACGTAAAATACATGCAATGAACAAGAAATAAATACTTACAGTACAGTAAATAATGTTCTAGAAACGACGTAATAAGAACTCAAGTCATCTAAAACTAGGAAATTCGCCGTATTTAATTTATGTGTGCGTCTTCACGAACGAAACTTTCAACACTGATCCCTTTAACCTTCCGTCCTCTGTGCCTTGCGTCATAAGTGGCCCCACTTTTGCCGAAGCGGAGAAGTTAAGGAGGGCGAAATTAGGAGAAGGGACGGAATATGGACACTTTACCCTACCGTTGTGAGTTACTAAGAAAGTATTAAAAAATAATAAAAATCTACTTTAACAAGTTGAATAAAATTATTAAATACCGTTTGATATGCACCAGAATCGATTATTTCTTTCCAGAAGACTAGGGGGCCCCTGCACCCTACGAGCCACGCTCGCCAACCCCCGTTCAGAAAAATGTGGGTTCGAATCCCGCTGGTTCCATTGCACACACTCTTTGTGTAGACTTACCAGGATGTATTTCTCGTACGTTGTAATATTTTCTAGTGCTATCTTGTTTCTGACATATAAGCCGGCTCTCATGTCAAGCACACAAGTCATATGTTTGTTGTTCAATAAATAAATATTCTCGCACAATTTCTAAATTTAAACTGTTTTGCACTATTATTTTTTTATTTATTTTATTTAGTAACTGTAATGTGACATTAATGTGACGTAATTTCTCCTATTTAAGACTTCTAACGCATGTTAATGAATTTATTATTTTACAATAAGTTACTGATTTTAATACGTAATTGTTTAATTCTAATTTGAAAGGTGTTTTTTCTGTTTATAATAGTCACGAGTAAATAAACTTTTAATTTGAAGCAAACATTATTGTTTACGCTGTTTATGCAGTTGGCAACAGTTTATATTAATACCATTTTCTAAAACATGTAAAAAAAATATCTCTCGAAATGCTGAGAATTTAAATTTAAAATAGAAATAAAACTTAAAAAAATGAGTCAAATTAAAAAAAATAAATACAGTCTGCACACCGGGATCTTTAAATGTATAAAATGACATAAAAATGATTACATTCCCATGTATAGTTTTTGATACTATAAAACTTTTTTAATGGAACGATTTTGTCCAACTTTAGCATTAAATATCTCTTTAAATAATTCTTCGATTTGAAAACTGTCTGCATCAGCGTGTTTATCAAACATTTCTCTATTATACCACAGATTTTCAAATTTTTGTATTCAATAATTTTCTTAATATTAACGAAGAAAGACCTCCGGTCACAAAAAATTCTAAACCGTCGGCGGTGACAGCGGTAGTTACTTTTTTCTAGAATAGAGAGATACGTTGATTCTGAGTTTCTTAAGATTTAGTTGAAAATTAACAGTTGCTATTCAACATAAGAAAAGTCCACTTTGCCAATTAAAAGAAGCATTACATGAATTATCTAATATTATTTTTATGGCGATTCATGGTCAGCTATTCTTTTTTTCTAAATGTAATAGGTTTTTCTTCCAAATGTACGGTAATTCACAAAAAATGATTGACTGCTAGAAAATGTAGAAATGTGGAATAATAAAAAGTATTAAAAGAATTTAAATTGAATTCTGCTGTTGTAATTTATCCTTCACATCTTCATTATTACAAGATATGTACTTTTTCTTGAACAAAAAGTAATTTCATTCCTAAAACTACTAATTTTTGAAAAAGCGCTGTAATTTTGTTAAAAAAATTATAAGAAAAAATCAGAATTTAAACAAAACTACCTGCCATGAATACAAAAATTAAAAGTATTATAATATTTGGTATTTCAAGAAATATGCAACCTCTTTGATAATGTTTGCTTATTTTATTAAAATAACTTTAGTTGGAAAATGGAATATTTTATGTATGGATGTTATGGCTATCTATATTATAAAGTAAGTAAGTAAGCACCCACCCTGGGAACCCGCTTTTGGCTTATGGTTAGGTGTAACCCCCAAGCCCAGGGCAGGGAAAAGTTTTACTACCTGCGGAAACAAGCCCAGAACCCCAGTCTCCGGGAAAGAAGACTTCAGAACGACCCGCCTGACACGCCGAAGAGAGCACAAGAGGCAAGTGCCGTGTCCCCGGACCGCCTGTGAAAATTTATGATTATTTAAGATGGCGATTCTTTACCAATCACAATTGGCTACCCTATTGTTTCAGGGCGAGCCTAGAAATATATTACGATTATGATTTATATGTTTTGGAATTTACGTACTATTTGAAAAAAATTTAAGTATTTACACTCATCTTTTCATTTGATAAGAAATATTTTTTCCCCTTTTTTTCACCCTTTTAAACAAAAATATTTATACATATTTACAATATTTCTAGTGGTATTTAAATTCTTAAAAATAAAACAATCTCAAAAACACCCTTCCATACACCACGTGGACCCATGACATGTCCACCACAGGCAATCAGAAGAGGTAATTATTGAATGTATTTATATTGAATAAAAGAATAATGGCTATTGAGAATATCGTAGTTAGCATAAAGTTTTTTAAGTTGTGCCGGGTCATTAATTATTTTTAGGATGTCCTGAAGGATTGTCGTTTCTGTTCTGTGAAATTTAAACTTCATGAATTTGCAGTTGCCGAAAATGTAATGCATCGGGTCTCCTCGACCACCACATTTACAAAGGTCGTCATCTTTTTTGCCGAAATTATAAAGGAAAGACGGGAAGCTGCCGCGGCCTGTTAAAAAGTAAATAGATACTTTATCTTTTGAAATTATTTGGTTCTGAACTTTTGGTACCAGCCCGTGCGTATATCTGCCACCCCCTGAGTGATCCCAGTTGTACTGCCACCTGTCCAGTAATTGGGTTCGAATACATTTTATAAGATAGGACCGAGGCAATTTAACTCCTCGATCCACTGGTAGGTCGCAGTACTGGGCGGCATCATTCGCCAGCTCATCCGCCAGTTCATTACCCGCTATGCCAATGTGGCCTTTTATCCAAGTAATGTAAAAAATTTTATTTTGATTTTGTTTAATTAAATTATGGATGTAATAAATTGAGGGGTTAGTTGGAAATAAATTGTCTAAGGCTTTAATAGTAGATTGACTGTCACTTAATATTTGGAATTTTGTATAAGGGGAGTTAATGGCCCAATTAATTGCCGAAATTATTGCGTGCAGCTCCGCCTGAAAGATTGAATTTTCTGCTCTCAGTTTGACTGTTTTTTCATAAATTTTAATGTTATGATTGTAGGCTACCATTGCATATGCTGTGCCAGAGTCCACCTTAGAACCATCTGTGTAAATCGAAATAAGATTAGTTTTTGTGATAATTTTGTCTGTAACTATTAAGTTATTTAAATGAATTTCCGGATTTATTTCATATTTTAGGATTTTATTTTCTATATCATCTTTACATATTGGTTTGGGTTCTTTAAGTAATAAGTTTTTATTGTGTAAAATATTGTATTTTAGATTTTTATATTCCAGTGTTATTAAAATTGGTGGTATTTCTAATAGGACCTGTAACGTATGTGTTGCAACATTTTTATATGTTTTGGTTATTGACGTGAGACAAGTTCTTTGGATGGATTGGAGAGCGCGTTTATCTTTTATCCTGAGGTCTCCAAACCACACCTCCGAACCATAATCTATAATTTTTTCTAGTACTGCTATGTACCAGGTTCTAAGATAGCCTCTGTCCACCCCCCAAGTAGCCGAGAAGACCCGTTTAATGGATGAGGTTAGCTGTAAAATTTTGTTTTTTATGCTAGTTATGTGCTTGTCCCATTTTAAAGTACTCTGGAAAATTATCCCTAAAATTTTTATTTCCTTTAATGGCTTGATGGTATAGTTACCCAATTTAAAGGTTGGTGGACGTTTATCCAAAGTGTTTTTCCCCAACATAATAAAAGTCGTTTTTTCCTTTGAAATCTGTAAATTTAAGTTATTGCAAATATTATAAAAAAGTTTTATTTTTTGGTTGGTTTCGGTCTCTAAGATGAGTCTGCTCCTCGCTTTGACAACCATATTGAAGTCATCGCAAAAAACATACAGGTCTTCGAATTTACTGTTCGAAGACCTGTATGTTTTTTACATATCTGTGCGTAACGCATACGTCATTATGCGAATGGCAACACTTTGAAATTTGAACTGAAATTTCAGTTTTGCAATTTTCGCTACTGCAAATTTTTAAACTTTTAAACATCTCACCTTTTACATTTTTACACCGCCTTATACAGAAAAAAATGTACTTTTAAATGCAATTTATTTGAAAGCTGTATCTTAATTTATTTTCGAGATATTAATTTTTTTATAGTTTTTAATACCAATTTTCTAATCGTGGCAAATGAAGTACTTCATTTCTATTAAAAGTGGTTTCGTTATCTTTATTGATTATATTCTTACTGATGCCATTTTCTCATTACAATTAAAAATATCTTTTAAAAAAAATTGAACAGAAAATGACACAATTTCCCTTATTTTCCTGTTATATTTCACTATTTTTTCATTCCGCTGATATTGGGTTTGAGACAATAGGCAAAATATTTCAGCGACTGAAAATGACGTCATATTTTAAAAAAAACCCGATAATTTTATTTGATAAAACGAGAAATTGCCTTGAAAAACGCCTAAAATAAAATAAAAAAATCTGGAATTTTTACGCGCAGGTACAGAGATTATACTAAGACCTCAAATCACGAGTGGGAATTTTCACATGAAAATTTGTAATAGTTGACAAACGTGACTTCAAGATTGAAAATATATTTATTAATATCCTATTGTGTGTTCATATGTTTTTAAATGGTTAGTATGGATGTGAAACTTGGAAAATGACTTGATTCGGTTTAGATTTAAAGGGGGGGGGATTCTATGGTTCTATGATTATGTCAAGATGAAATCATTTTAGCTGATTTTTCATTGAGTAATACCAAGCATTAATTGATAACTTAATCAAAATTACTTGATTATATATTACTTATTACGTATATGAATAAAGTTTAATTTTTCAATAATTTTAACAGTTGAAGTTTATGAAAAAAGCATTCTGCTAATCTTAGGTTAAAATGTGTTTGGGATGGATTTTGTATTGTAATTATTGTTGTCGATGTATTATAAATTTGATGCAACAGTTCCTTTGTAAACATTTTCATTCGTCGAAATTCGACGGGGTCCACCTCGTTTCTGTAAAAGACATTATATTTTAAAAGACCAAACTTGGATGTTTAGCATTATTAAAAAAATAAATGGTATAAATATTAAACGAGAACTAAATAGAAAACTGGTGCACACTGCAAAAGTGCACAGCAATATTAAATCTAAAACCTTAATTTTGACACCTTTTATTCAAGCTGCATTACTGAATGCTACTGCGAAATTACGGTGTTAGGCTTATTGTCATCAAATATTGCTTATTTTCTACATATTTTACTCTATTCATATTTATTACATTTAGATTATTAATTAATAATAAAAAGTCCAATTATTAGTTTTAAAAATATCCTGATAATAATCCGCCACTAAATATCTGTGAACAGCAACGGTCTGCCAAATTTTTCAGTTTTTTAAGTCTATAATTGATTAAACAACGTTTAACTGGATCAATTATTCTCAAACCGTTTATATTAAATTTTTCAAAAATATTTTTAATAGGTATCTTTCTATCTAGATACAAGTCAAAAATTATATTAAAAAATATGATCGTAAAATGTTTTAGGAATCCCTACATAATATCAAAAGGCAAAATACTTAATATTCAAAATGAAGTTATTTTAATAATATAAGGAAACGACTTTTAAAGGTGTCGCAACTTTCTTGAAATACCAAACCTTGTAATACTTTTAATTTTAGTATTCATGGTAGATGGTTTTGTTGAAATTCTTATGTGTCCGACAGCACTTTTAAGAAAATTCCAACCCTTTTCCAACTTACTTTTATTTCCAAATCATATAATGCATTTCATTTATGCATTAATAGCGTACAGTTTTAAGTCTCATATGTGTCCCGTCGCATTTTTGCCTTAATGTTCAACAATTTTTCATAAAAATTAGTAATTTTAAGAAGCCCTATTTAAAAAAATCCCTGCCGGCCCGGCCTACAGGCAGAGGTAGATTTCGAAGTCAAATATACTAATTTATCAAACAAAAACTAAATCATGATTATAGATAAATCCACTTTAACAATTTTATCTGGCCACTCTTGACGAGTTTTTATTTCATTTTCATATAATAGCTGGTTTTATCAGAATCATGTTAGGGCGGTATTCAAAAAAATACTTTTCCATGCTCAACAACTCGAAATTTTCTGGCATAATTCCAGATTCATTTTTAATTTTTAAAAAAATATGAAACTTGCTGACGTGATTTTTGAAGAGATTTATAAGCGACCTGTGTTTTTATTTTTTGTTCAATTAATTAAAACTTGATATATAAACAATTATTTTCTCAGAAGGACAATATTTTTCGTTTCTAACACAATCGCTTCGGGAAATTCCATTCAAAATGCCCACTTTGACATCAGTTTTTGAAATATATTCTGCCTCTATCTAAAACTCGATTATTACGGTACATTATATAGTTTCTGAATAAGCGAATCTACCAATTAAATGCGTTTGAGAGCAAAAATGAATTTAAAAACCAGTCAGAAAATAAGCAGTTTGGATTTAAGCGCATCCTTAATACAATGATTTTTCCAACACAATCCGCTTCAGTAAATTCGGTTCAAAATGCCCTTTTAAACAGCATTTAAAAAAATATATTCTGCCCCTATCAGAAAATCGACCATTACGGTACATTATATAGTTTCTGAGTAAGAAAACGTACCAATTGGAAGCCTTTGAGAGCAAAAATGAATTGTAAAATGAGTCAGAAAATAAGCAGTTTGGATTTGAAAACACCCTTACTAAGATCATTTTTTACTTCAACCGGTATGTATTTTTAATTTGTTTTTGCTCTAAGAATTGGTCCTATCCAAAACTTGTCTATATAGATGTTGTAGACAATATTAAGTAGATATATGATAAATTCATGGGGATTTTATATCTTTTGAATTGACGGAGTTATGGATTTTTTTCTTCTTCAAACCACCTTTTTGTTTTTGTTTTTAATTTTTTTTTGCGGTACGAATTGGTCCTATCAAAAACTTGTGAATATAAAAGTTGTAGATAATGTTAAGGAGATTCATGATAAAATTAATTGGATTTGATATCTTGAGAGTTGACGAAGTTATGGATTTTTTTCTTCTTCAAACGCCCTTTTTGTTTTCGTTTTTAATTTTTTTTTGCAGTACGAATTGCTCCTATCAAAAACTTGTGAATATAAAAGTTTTAGATAATGTTAAGGAGATTTGTAATAAAATTAATTGAATTTGATATCTTGAGAATTGACGAAGTTATGAATTTTTTTCTCCCAAAAACCCTATTTTTTGCGCCCCTTGAGCCCATTTTGAACTTTATCAAAGATCTGTGATACATAAATTTTTGGCCCTATTTTTAGAAGTAATAAAAACTTTCAATTTATTTGATATGTACAAAACTTAAGAAGTTATGGGGGGTTTTCTGTTTTCACAAAACCCCTCCCTATTTCCTTCCCCTTGGTCCGATTTTGCCCATTAACGAACTTGACCGAGATTTTATGCCCATTGATTTTATGTATGAGTTTGGAAGAGATTGGTGCAGAATTACGAAAGTTATCGTGTCCAGAAGAAAGTGATATATATATATATATATATAGATAGATAGATAGATAGATAGATAGATAAAGTTTTTTACTGAGGGTGGTTTTGGGTTCTAGGGCTCATGATCGGTGTAGATCTGCAAAATGTTTTCAGAAATTCCAACATAGGAACGATCCCAATAGGTAGTATTTCATACGAAATCTACCTAATACTGATAATATATAAAATTGAAGATGTGAATGATTGGCTATATTAGCAAACTTTTTGTGAGCTACTGTATATTTTACCTTAAAATTCATTGAATCTAAAAGCCTACTTATTGCATGTTCATTACACAGCAGAAGTAATAAACAAGCAGACTTTTAAAGAATCAGGGCATTAAATTACGAATCCCTTTTTAAAAATGAGAACAATCCGGATATTAAAGTGATTTATCATCCATAATTACTTTAAAAGGAAGAAGAAAACAAAATTTGTCTAGCCATAAAATTCGAAAGCAAATTTAATTTCATGCCATTAAACATGTGTTATAAATGACATAATTTTGCCAAAGTATCCACAAGAATTAATTGTTTAAATACATTTCTAAAACTTTTCCGTATTATTAACGTTGCACTTTTTTTGTAATTTGCGTCGTTGATCAGGAGTGGAATTTGTAAAGAAATAAATTTTGTTGAAGAAGATACTAATTTTTTTTTTTTTAAGAAACAGTAAAATTTAACGTAAGATAAAACGTTACATTGTTGCATATTTCAGATTCATCATTGACTTTTTTATATAATTTCCATGTAATTGCTCCTTTAATTGTTTATAAATTTATCATTTTTGGAATTTTATTTTAGAATTATATCTTAAATTAGTTGATAAAATTCTGAAATAATATAATCATTTAATTAAAGTTTTCTAAAAATGTTATTTTTTAAACGGAATTTTAAGATAATTTAGTCTGTTTAGTGGAAAGTGTTTATCAAAATCCCTTTATATACATCCATTGTATATCTGTGTTAACGATATAAATAACAAAAAGTGCAGGTGTTATTATCAAATGTCCAATTTTTCACATACAGAAATTGAATAGAACTGTAAAAAAGTCCTTCCGGCCAGTGCCGGGAGGAAGAGGTAGCTTTCATATTCCTTATTTTAAAAAAGCCAACTTATATTATTCAAACACACGAAGCTCAATTAAGTGGAAACCGAATGTAGGAGATTCAATACTAATTTTTATCAATACTAAATCATTATGATTGAGAATTTCGCGAAATTAGTCAGCTTTCTGCAAGCTGCTTTTTATTTAAAGTAACTTATATTTGGCTGCCAAATTCGGCGATTTCTTAAAGTGCCTGCCATTTTACGACAACATGGTGGATGAGGCTAACCACTGAACTTGGTCGAGACCTTAGTAATTGCTGTGCACATGCTCACTCACATCGGAATCGGTTGATATATACGAGTGCTGTCGCAGGCAAAAAATCAGATTTTTCAAAATGTCACCCACGTTAGAAATTGAAACTGCTATATCTGAGCCATTTTTTAAGATAAAGACAAACAAAAAATGCTCCTGAATCCTTATATCAAGGTCAAATACTTAAGAAAGAAACCTTTTTCAATTTCTAATTTTTTTGCACCTCATTTTAAATATATATATTTTTTAATTTAATGGCCGCCATTTTGAAACAAGATGGCTGATGAAGCTGGCCAGCGAACTTGGTCGAGATATTGATGTATACTATCCACATGCCTTCTTCCATCGAAATAGGCGAATGCGTGTGGTATCGCGAGACAAATACAAGATCGTTTCAAAGTGTTAGCCATGATAGAAATTCAAAGTGCTATAATTCAACCACTTTTTAAGATATAAACAAAAGAACAAATTTTTAGAAACAAAAACTTCTCCAGAATCTTTGTATCAAGGCCAAACACATAAAAAAAATCTTTTTCATTTTCCAATTTTTTAATACCTCATTTTAAATTTTAAATTACATTTTTTTTTAAAAATGGCAACCCTTTTGAAACAAGATGGCGAATGAAGCTGACCAACGAACTCGGTCGAGACATTGGTATGTACTATGTACAGACCGAGTTACATTCAAATCGGTTCATAAATACGCCTGTTATGGCGTGACAAAAATCAAGTCGTTTTAAAATGTCAGCCACAATAGAAATTCAAAATCTTATAACTCAGCCATTTTTTTAGATATAGACGAAACAAAACCTGTTCCGGAATCTTTGTATTAAGGTCAAACACACACGAAAAAATTCTTTTTCATTTTTCAATTTTTTGGTATCTCATTTTAAATTTAATTTTTATTTTAATTTTTTAAATGGCCGCCATTTTGAAACAAGATGGCGGATGAAGCTGGCCAACGAACTCGGTTGAGTTACTTTTATGTACTATGTACACACCAAGGTACATCCAAATCGGTTCATAAATACGTCTGTTATCACGTGGTAAAAATCAGGGCGTTTCAAAATGTCAGCCACACTAGAAATTCAAAATGCTATAACTCAGCCATTTTTTAAGATATAGACGAAACAAAAACTGCTCCCGAATCTTTTTATCGAGGTCAAACACATAAGAAAAAAATATTTTTTCAATTTTCAATTTTTTGGTACCATATTTCAAATTTAAATTTTTCTTAAAATTTTAAATGGCCGCCATTTTTAAACAAAATGGCGGATGAAGCTGGCCAACGAACTCAGTTGAGACATTGGTCTGTACTATGTATAAACGAAGTTACATCCAAATCGGTTCATAAATACGCCTTTTATCGCGTGACAAAATTCAGGACGTTTCAAAATGTCAGCTTCGCTAGAAATTCAAAGAGCTATAACTTAGCCATTTTTTAAGATATAGACGAAACAAAAACTGCTACGGAGTCTTTGTATAAAGGTCAAATACATAAGAAAAAAATATTTTTCAATTTTCAATTTTTTGGTACCACATTTCAAATTTTAATTTTTTTTTAAATTTTTAAATGGCCGCCATTTTGAAACAAAATGGCGGATGAAGCTGGCCAACGAACTCGGTTGAGACATTGGTATGTACTATGTACACACCGAATTACATCCAAATCGGTTCATAAATACGAGAGTTACAGTGTGACATAGGTCAGATATATATATATATATATATATATATATATTGATATATATATATATACATATATGTATATATATCAATTTTGAACGGAGGGTGGTTTCGGGGTCTGGGGGTCATGATCGATGAAAATATACCAAAATTTTTTGAAATCGCTTTCCTCCGAACGGCTGCAATAGGTAGCTTTTTGTAAAGAAAGCTACCTAATATTATTCTTTGAGATATAAAAATACGCATGAATTTATCACTGCAATGAACTACAAGCATCGAGTTCCATAAAACGTAATCATAGATATTGTTTTTGTGCATCATATATTATAAAGATTTTGAATAAACTCTTTATATTATCACAAAACATTTTACGTTTAACGCAAAAAAACCCGAAAAATTAACTTTTATATCAAACGGATGTTTTGCAGTTTTAAACATTTTTATGTTCAAATCACACGTGAGTGCATGTATATTTATATTTCAAAACTATCCTACTATGAACAGAATTTTCTGTTATTTCAAAATTTTTAATAGTTTTCAGCTTAAGATTCAAATTAATTTTCTGCGGATAGGATTCTTAATGAACCCAATGAAATCGTCTCAAAAATTTCATAATTTATAAATGCAATATTTACCTGTAAAATAAGTTGCAGATATTTTAGATATGTTTTGCAGATATTATAGAAAAATAATAACATTCCAGTAATATTAATATTTTCTCCACATACACACACACACACACATATATATATACATACATATATATATATAAACCTGTAAAAATATACAGTAGAACCTCTTTTAACCGAAACTCTCGATTAACCGAAATCTATTTTTAAATCTTTTATTTTTATCACATCCCTTGTGTGTAAAATCCATTTTAAAGCTTTTTTTTAAACTACCATATTCCTAGTGCGGTGCAAGCGGTCCTTTCCGAACTACGAGTAAATATAAATGTTTTCGATCCTTTTTCTTAGAGTTCCTTTGAATATAACTTGAGCTCCCGTAAGCTGCGGAGTAGAACGATGAAAACGAACAAATTAGCAATTCTGAAGCTTTTGAATGTTTTACAAAAGGTTTGGCATTGTTGGAGCAACAGAAAGACTGTGATACTAGTGAACTAATAATATTAAAAAACCCCGTGATAGAGTTTCAAAGCAAAGCAATCGAAACTGCGACAAACAAAACGTTTGTTTTCAAACCCTTGTGATATATGTAAAAGGTACTTTATTTCAAAATTAAAATTCAGGTAATTTATTCTTGTTTCTATTTTGCTATAGCTTTATTTTTATTAAGCACTTGTTACCATAATACGAAATATTGCATATATTTCTCCTTAATCTTAAAATTGAAAAAATTCTCGATTTTCCGAAAGATAGTCGGTCCCAATAACTTCGGATAATCGATGTTCTACTGTATTTAGCCTGAACTAGCACCCCCCACCCCTCCTCACAGAACAAGAAGAATATAACTGTTTGTAAAAATTAAAATTTCAAAAAAAAAAAAAAAAACTAGGAACAAACAGGTTGCGGCCTCCTGGGCAGTGGGTTATATTTCAAAAGCAGTCAAGCTTTCAAAAAATGTATATAAAATATGCATTAGTGGCAGTGGATTTCGGCCAGAACAGTGACTAGCAAAATCAAATGTTAAACATTCGATGGCTAATGTCACACGTTCCCCCACCGGAGCCTACGCCACATTATTAAAAGAATGCCTCACGTGGAACCCAGTTAAAGATGCTAAAATTATGTTCGTTGAAAAATACAAACTTAAACAACTCAGCCACGTTGCCACAACCAAAAATATAAAGCATAAAACAAACTAAACAAGACAGAATCCAACATCCAATTAACCAAAAACATAATTTTAGCATCATTTACTGTGTTCCAGGTGAGACATTCTTTTAATAATGGGGCGTAGGGTCCAGTGGGAGAACATGTGATAATAGCCATCGAATGTTTAACATTTCATTTTGCTATTCACTGTTCTTGCCGAAACTCGCCGCCACTAATACATATTTTATATACATTTTTTGAATGCTCGGCTGCTTTGAAAATATAACCCACTGCCGAGGATGCCGCAGCCTGTTTGTTCCTAGTTTTTGTTGGGATTTTAATTTTTTTATAAACTGTTATATTCTTCTTATTCTGTGACGGAGGGTGCGCTACTTCAGGCTAAATATAATCTTTTACTGGTTTATATTGAATTTATGTGTTTTACTGCAGCTTTTTGGTGCATTTCACATGAATATAATTTGGTTTTTGTTGGTATTTACTATATTTTACGTTTATATATATATATATATATAATTTTAATATTAAATATTTATTTATGTAAACTATTGTACGACTGAATTTACAAGCTGTGTGACTACAGCGCTTAGCATTTAAAGCGCCATCTAGGAGTGGTTCGTGAGAGCAGTTCTGTTCAACGCATGCGCGCTAGAGATAACCTTCGGTACGACATACCCTCATTGCGAGCGGGGAGAAAAGGAGAACTGAAGTGAGTTAGAAGAGAGAAGAACATTATTATGTTTTGGCGGCGAACAAGAGAGGTGTGCGGCAGAATGAACAGTGTACGCTGTTTGAACAACGAGTAAATATAATTTAATGCGTGATGTGATCTAATTTTACAAATAGTATCTTCTTTTGTATACATTATCGGCTTTTAACCCTTCATCTACTGACGGTACTTATAAGTACCACTCACTTTAAACTTTCATCCCATAGTGAATATTACTAATATTCTAATGGTACTTTCCAAAAACATTCTTTTAACTCTACTTTGCCCAGATACATGGCGGAAGTAGTTCTATGTTTGTTATTTTAGCGAGAAAGGAGGCTATCTTTGACACAGATGATGGATTTTGTGCCGATATTTTGTACAGATTGTCACGCTCGCCTTTTTATTGCTGCAGACAGAGTAAAGGATATAAGATAAGTGTTGGATTTTTTTAATGTGTTTATTATGTTCTAAGAATACAATTTGGTTAGCTATTTTAAGTGTATGTATTCGATTTAACAGTAGAATTACTTGGCGGTACTTATAAGTACGTCAGTTCAGTGGGTGTTGGAGAAAAACTTCTTGTTTACTTATTGTCTGTGTAGTTATCCATCCTTTTCATCTGTTTTAAAATATAATTACTGAAATGTAGCGTAGTTATGATTTTCCTGATATTTCTTTTCTGTTTCATTGTTATTTTTATAGGAAATGGAAAAAGATGTAGCACCACCTCGTTTTTGCTATGCTTGAAATGGCATATATAAATTCATATATTGCATATGTGGAGATGCGTGAGAACATGTTCCTGGAATATACATGTTGCATAACTAAAGGATTGCTAACAAGATCTCAACCTGAAAAAAAAGTTCTTTTTTTTTTAACCCTTTGAGGGGGAAAGCCTTTTCAATTCTAAAGTGTTGAAGTAAGTGATTGGCACCAGAATTTGCCAAAAGATTTATTTGCAAATAAGAAAAAGCCTACATTTCACATTCTTATTGAATCGAAAATATTTACTGGTGCCATTTAAAATATCTTGTGGGTTTTCTGTTACGATATTTTAGTCATAGTGTACTGTAGGTACCTTAAAGTACCACTTTACTTAATTATTTCTAAATAATTAAATTTCTCAAGGGTGAGTATTTTTTTATATATTTATCCTTTAATTTTCATTGTAGTAACTGAAAAAAAAATTACATGAAAAAAATTGCACTAGATCATCTATATAGATAGTATGATTCAATATAAGTATAATTAATTAAGAACTGTCTGTGGTTTCTGGTGTCAAAGAAATATTTTTTTTTTGTGTGTCAACGAAGGTATTATCCATACTATTTTATACATTCATCAAGTCTTTATGAATTGTAATATTTCAGACTTGTAACTGTTTTCAAGGCATTTCATACGGAGATGTTTCGCACAATATCCAGTCTAGTATTTAGAAAAAAAGTATCTAATTTAATTTAATTAAGTTGAAAATTTTTAATTATGGGCTTAAAACTACACAAAACGTGAAAAAAAAAAACAGACCAAACCAAAACTAACTTGTATTGTTCACCATGTATAAAACCCTATAAGAAGCCCATGAATTCGAAAGCGAGCAATATCGCGCAATTATATGTAAATACAGGCTGTTTCGGGATAAATCTTTCAAATTTGTTTGGGAGGTAGAAAATATCAAAAGAATTCAATCTCACATAAGAAAGCGTGTGTATAAACTGACGCATAGCATTGTAGAACGAGCTGGATATCCACAACATCTGATCACACGCTAGGATCTCTGACAAGTCCAGCCGGTAGTCGCTCGACAATGTGATTTTTCAGAAGAATCATTATACGTTAAATGAATATGCATCTAACGTATAGTGCGCGAAGGAAAAGCTGTCGGAGTGCATATTTTCTAAAGGTTATGAAGTGCAGAGCGCTTAACGGTACTTTATAGAGACACACTAAAGAACTGGTTTACAGAGCTGACTATTTCGATGGTTTGTGGAAGATCGTTTATCGCTGTGTTGTACATTTGTAAATTCTACAGTATCGCATATAGGGCTCCAAGAAAGCAATTGGTGTACATTGCCCGATCTGAACAGTAATTGCAGAACATGACTTTTTACTGAGTTATGTGCTTTTTTAATTTGTTATTTAGATATTTCGCTTGAATATAAATAAATAAATAAATTTTGTTTAAAAAATTCTATTTGTGTGCGAAAGCTTTTTATATTATTTATCTTATGTATGATTTTCCGAATGTGTACTTTAATAAGATAATCTTTAAGCCCAAAAACAACACAAATGTATATCTTGAGTTAAAACGACTCACAATATTCAACACGCACAAAAAATCATATATAGAAACAATTTTCTATCAGAGTTACAGTTCACGTTGTCCACAACCTGTTTACCAAAAAAGTTTACCATACATTTTCCATCTGATATTGAATCTCAAATTATAAATATATATGTGAAATATGCATAGTTAAATTCGAAATAAAACTGTTGAAATAAAAATTTATTTGCGAGGGAATATTAAGAAATATAAATTTATTTAAGGACATCAATGATTGCATTCTTAATTTATTAGTTATTTTTCTAGTTAAAAATAATAAAACTATAAAACTATTAAACATTTAGATTTTTTTTTTCTAAAAATACAGTTTTATTTATTTTTTCATATGTTTAAAGTCTCAAACATTACCTGCCAATATTTATGTTTTTTTAGAGTAATTTCTGGACACTTTTGTAAAGTTAGAAACGAATACCTCTATATCTATATAAAACATAGATGTTTTCTAAAAACACTGTTTTATTTTTTTATATGTTTAGAGTCTCAAAAATTAACTGCCAATATTTATGCAGTTTAACAATAATTTCTGGTCTCTTTTTTAAAGTTAGAAAGGCATATCAATAAATTCTCACATAATAAAAGTTTAACACATTTCTCTTGTAGAATGGAACATGCCTTAAAAATAAAACAGCAGCATAAAAATGCAATTATACTAACCAACAATTTCTGTACTAGTTTTAGTAAACAATGTTTTAATGCGTTTTAATCGTTTTATAGTCAGAATACTTTATATTTTAATTGTTTTTATGTGCAGTGAGCAAAACATAATTGCATTTTAAAAGAGTCGTTAATTTCATTGCTTCTATATTTTAATGGCTGATTGTTATTACCTCATATATTTTAATGCTTGTTTAGGAAAAACTCTTACCTCATATTTTGTTAAAGCATAAAGCTGTGTTAATCCTAAATTCGAATAAATGTAATAGCTTTTAATGTTAGATTTTCTTATAGTAATTCCTTAAAAATTACATGTTATTTAGTTAATAACAGGATTACAATAATAAAATAACGATTAGCTTATGTATTCTGATAAAAAATCGAATGTAATTTTATTTAAATCGTAAATATGTGTTATAATCATGAGCATACACTTACGAATATCGGTATACATGGCTATTAATAAATTTATATTATAAATACATATAAATAGTTTTCAACTAAGTAATAAGAAAATTGAATTAATATTCATCGATATCAACAAATAATACTCTTATTGATCATACAGAGATTAGTCTTTGTACAGCTCTATCACGCAGTTTTTAAATATTATTAGTTCACCATTATCACAGTCTTTCTGCTGCTCAGCTATGCCAAATCTTCTGCAAAACATTCAAAAGTTTCAGAATTGCTAATTTGCTCGTTTTCTTCATTCCACTGCACAGCTTACGTGAGCTCAAATTAAATTAAAATGAACGCTAAGAAAGGGGATCGAAAATATTTATATGTACTCGCAGTTCGGAAAGGACAGCTTGCACACATGGAATATGATAGTTTAACAAAAAGAAAACAAAAAAGTTTTCAAAATGGATTTTGCACACAAGGAATGTGATTGTAAAAAAAAAAAAAAAAAAGTTTTAAAAATCGGTATTGGTTAACCGAGAGTTTCGGTAAAAAGAGTTTCAGATAAAAGAGGTTGTACTGTACTAATGCACGTGTTAAAAGACAGTATTGCGTTTCTTTAATATTTTCAGATACGAAGAGCTGTTGCGTAAATATTGGAAAACGAAATTATAATTGTTTTAATAATACCCATTGCATTTTTTTGAGACATACAAACTTTGAATAAGGCACATATGTGAAGCTGGAAGAGATTCTGTAAATCCACAAATGAAACTATTAAACATTAAGATTAAATAAAAAATACTGTCACGTTTTGTATTTCAATTCATTATGTCATGATGGCAGCTAAAAATTCTCCCACAATTCCTTATAAATAAGTATCAGAATATTCTGTTCTACGCTGTTGTATCATGTGACATCTTGTAAACAAATGATGCAATTTGTTTGTGAACTGTTTATTAAAGGTTAAATATTTACGTGTGCTACCTATCATTTCAAATGATGCTAATTAGTAATTAATAATTTACTAAAGACAGTATAAATGGCGACATGGGGAAAAAAAGGTATAAATTTCACCGGAAAAAATCTACAGAAAATGATAATTGTGCCGGGGAAAATGGCTCAAATTCTGTTTTCAATTTTCTACTGTTCTGTGTAATACTTCAATGTAATGTTAATACGTCATCTTCTTCTACAGTATTTTCAGGGGTGGTAAGTGATACCTTAAATTTACTTTTACGTATTTTCTCTGCATTTAATAAATAAAAATGTTCACTAGTTTCAAAGAGTTTGATGAAAACGTTGAATCGATCACAACTTATGTGAAACGATCGGAACAAAATTTTATTCTACATGATATGAACGAAGAGAAAAAAGTCCCTGCTCTTTTAGTTTGTATGGACAGAAATTATATGGTTTATTGTGTGATTTATACGTACCTACGGATTTTGAAACTTTGAAATATAATGAGATTGTTGATATTTTGCTTAAACCCTTAAGCCTTGCCCCCAACAAATTTCTTGAGCATATAAAATTTAGAAGATGTTTTCAAAATGAAACTGAATCAATTCAAGATTTTGCTGCTAGATTAAAAAATGGTATGACCTTTTTGTTCATTAGCAGGTGATGCTTTAATAGAAAACTTGCTTGAACAATTTCTGTGCGGTCAGAAAATTGAAAGCCTTCAGAATAAATTGATGACTTAAATTTCGAAAAATCTGTTGAGAAAGCTTTAGCTTTTTACATTGGATATATTGACAATTTTGAAATTAATCACAAAAATTTCAATGTAAAATAAAATATCTAGTACTAAATGCACAAAATAAAAAAATTACAAAATTGTTTTCAAAAACAGAATACCAACAATCATGTAAATACTACACATTCTGACATGAATAAAAATAAGTTGTGTTATAGGTGTTGAAATTCCTCACATTCAGAAAATATCTGCAGGTTTATAAATGTTACTTGCAACCTTTGTAAAAAAAAAGTGCCATTTATGCAAGGTCTGTAGAAATAGAAATTTTCAAAAACAGATTAATTCTTTAAATACAGAAAATGTTGTAACTGTAAAGTATAATAAAGGATCAAATCCTAGTAAATTGTTTGTTTTAATTGAAAACAATTAAATAATAAATTTAAAATTAAATAATGGATCAGGAATTTCTGTAGTTCCTATAAAAATATTTCGCAGAATTTTTCCTGATTATAAAATTTTTCCCTTCAGATGTTTAGTTAAAAACTGCAACTGGTGAAATTTACAAACCTGTAAGTTATGTTGAAGTAAATGTCGCTTATATATAAAAAAAAAGGTAAAATTGTATTTCATAAAAGAAGATAATTTTCCACTAATTTTTGGTAGAGATTAGGTATTTGAATTTAATATTTTTCCACATAATTTAAAATCTGTGTCTTTGAATGAAGTTGTAAATTATTCTGATAAATTACAAGCTTTGTTACATTATTTTTCTGATTTATTTACTTATAAGGCTGTGGAAAAAAAAAGGATTGCAGGCAGAACTTTATCTTAAAAAATGTGTTACACCTATATTTTGTAAATTTAGGACTGCCACATTCAGCAGTCTATGAAGAATTACAAAGGTTACAAGACGCAGGTATTATTAAACCAGTTACAGACAGCAACTGGGCATGGGCAACTCCTATATCTCAGTGGTTTAGAAAATTGGGAAAATTCGCGGCTAAGATGATATATGTTACCTGGCCGCTATTTTGGATTTCTTGGCGATTTTTTGTTGGCGGTGTTTGTGGATATGCCAACCATGTTCTGGTAACCCCGTTTTTTGGGGAGATCGCGTTTTGATGCACAATAGAAAATTGGGAAAATTCGCGGCTAAGATGATATATGTTACCTGGCCGCTATTTTGGATTTCTTGGCGATTTTTTGTTGGCGGTGTTTGTGGATATGCCAACCATGTTCTGGTAACCCCGTTTTTTGGGGAGATCGCGTTTTGATGCACAATCAGTTGATTGAATATGGCTTATGTAGCGTGTTTGCCTAGTGTTAGTGATATTGTCAAGAAATTTCAGCGCATTTTAAGTGAAAGAGGACTGTATTTTAAAGTGTCTAGTGTACAGTTCTGCTTCATGGAACGAGATGTCTGTTAAGGTAATTGGATAATTTTATGTATATTTTGTTGTGTTATGAGTTTTGTACATTTTGAGATTGCTACAGAGCGAGAACTGCAGAATTTAGAGATTGCAACAGAGCGATATTTGCTTAATTAAGAGATTGCTACACAGCGAGAACTGCTGAATCCAGTATTTTTTTCGGTTAATGAGCACGGAGCGCTCATACAACGATTACTGATTGCCGTTTAGCGAGGTTTGTTTCTTTATGTATATTTTGGCTTACGAGTTTTGTACATTTTAAGATTGCTACAAAGCGAGAACTGCTGAATCCAGTGATGTTTTTTTTTCGGTTAATGAGCGTGGAGTGCTCATACAACGATTACTGATTGCCAGTTTAGTGAGTTTTGTTTATTATTTACATTTTATTCTCCTTAAGCCTAACATGCGTATAAATCGGTGCTTGGCGACATTTACTACTTGGCGGAAAAGATGTTTTCACGCCAAGAAAAAATCCAAGATGGCGGCCCCGGGAATTTATGACATCTGTTCCAAATTCGTTTATGTGGTGACTTTAAAGTAACATTAAATAAATTTCTGAAAGTTGAAAGACATCCTTTACCTAACAAGGAGAGGGCCAACCCTGGTAATCACAGATTTAAATTATTTTAAATTATGTTGTAGGTTAGAGGCCCTTTAATCGCAGATTCAACGGATTTTATACAACGCTCCTTAGTTCTCGAGAAACAGGGGGAGAGGGGGGTCTAATATTATAACGCAACTTAAATACTTATTTTTTTGCCAGATGGCTGTATCAATCACAGTTCAGTTGGTACGGCTTTGGAGTATTGATTCGCGGGCTGAGGATCGATACCGGAACTCGCTACATTTATTTTTCTCATTTTTGTTTTATAAATATACTTGTAATTATAATATTATAATCTGATTGTCAATTAAAAACTATAATAATATGTATCAATTGTAATTTTAACGTGTTTATTATATTTACTTGTAACTAAATAGTTGTATAAAACGTCATAAAACTGTTATTATCATTTTAAAATCATTTTTAAAATGTATTTCAAATATCCGTTATCGATGCAATGACATTGAACAATTTTGTGCCAATTCGTGATTTTAAAGAAACATCATTTATGTATTTCCTTAACAAGGCAAGTCAATACGATAGTACGGTCAGTACGACGGAAGAAGATAATATTGCTGTGTTTTTAAAGTAAAACGCATGGTTTTATTAAAAATTCGCATAAGAATTGAATTTTAGCCTATTTTTTGCATATTAAAGATTTTTAAATTTGAAAAACGTATGCTTGCGCTTTGAATATTTTTGCTTTTCGATTGTTTTTTTTTTTCTAGATTTATTTTAATTTTATTTGAATACGCTTTATTCTATCATAACCAGAGGGCACCACAAAAGATTTTGTAACGATTTTGGAATTTTTATTAGTCAATAATACATTCAAAAATTAATTAAATCCATTTAAATGGTGAGAATTGTGTAATAATGGTTCCAAAATAAAAAATACTAAATTAAAATTTAAAGATGTTACATTATAAATAACCCTCTAGCTGCGTAAGTGATTCTTCGTGATGAGTTCTTTTACATAATTTTTAATTGTTTATCACCGGTTCTTTAAAGCAGAATTTTTTTTAGTATCGGAATCGGGGAAAATGTCCTGATTAAATCAGACAAAAATTTCGCTAAGAAATAACTGCTGGGAATAACCAAATAGTATTAATTTGACGGAAAAATGCATGCCCGAGCATATCTCGGGCTGCGCAGCGAGATGGATAATGTTTGATATTAAAATTTTTAATTGAGATTATTAAATTATAATTACAAGTATATTTTTAAAACAAAAAAATGAGAAAAATAAATGTAGCGCGTTCCGGAATCGAACCCGAGCCCACTGGATAACTAGCAAATGCCATACCAACTGCGCTACAACAAATTTAGCCATCACGTTACAAAGTAAGTATTTAACTTGTGCTATAATATTAGACCCCCTCCCCCTGTTTCTCGAGAACAAATGAGCATTGTATAAAATCCGTTGAACCTGAGACTAAGGACCCTCTACCCTACAACATATATTAAAATAATCAAAATCTGTGATTACCAGGGTTGTCCCTCTCCTTGTAAGATAGAAGTGTATTGATTTTACAAAAAATGATTTGAATCAAACATATCTTCAGTTACCTATAGATGAAAAATCCCAAGAATTATTGACTATTAATACACCAAAATGATTATTCCGATTCCTTAAATTACCAATGGGTCTTAGTAGTTATAAAGCAAGTATTGGAAAGAATGAGGGATTATAACATTAGTATAAGTAAAGAAAAATCATTCTTTATGGCAGATGTGATTACTTGTTGTGGTTATAAAGGTGATAAACATGGTATTCATAAAACACAAGATAAAATTGACGCAATTTTAAATGCTCCAAGGCCAGTAAATGTATCTCAGGTTAAAGGTTTTCTAGGCTTATTTAGATATTATGCTAACTTTGTACCAAACTTATATACTATTGCACATCTTTTAAATAATATACTTAAGAAGAATGTTAAGAATTATTGGTCTTATAAGTGTGAACAAGCATTTAAAATTATATAAAAAAAACAAATTACTTCTGACAGGGTTTTTACTCACTTTAATCCTAAGTTACCTTTAGTTTGAGTTACTGATGCTTTTCCTTATGGTATTTCTGCAGTATTTTCGCATGTAATGCCAGATAACACTGTGACACTTATTGTGTTTGGGTCCAGAACTTTCAATAATGCAGAAAAACGGTATATTTAAGTTGATAAAGAGGCATTAACTATTATATTTGGTGTGAATTTTTTTTTTAAATATTTGTATGGTAGCAGATTTACATTACGTACAAACAGTAAAACTTTAGTGTCTATTTTCTTTCCTTGAAATTCTTCAAATTAATCAACTCTCTATTTTACCTTTTACTTCTAAATCTCTTGCTTCAGGTAGAAAATCTGATCCCTTTTTACGTCAAATTTTTCAACCCCTCACTTATAGTTCTGAAATTCCTAAAAAATTACTTTGTGGCGGTAAACAAAAAGAATTTACTCTTCAGCATAGTTGTATTTTAAATGGATGTAGAGTAGTTATCCCAGACGTTCATAGAAAGCAAATATTAAAAGAATTACCTTTGCTCAATTTTTATAGTGAAAATGAAGTCTTTAGCCCGTAGTTTTGTATGGTTGCCAGGTTTAGACCACGCTATAGAAGATCTTGCACGAAATCTCACTATTTGTGTAAATTCGAAAAATAATCTTCCCAAATTAATACACATCTTTGATAATGGCCGACAGTTCCATGACAAATAATTCATATTGATTATTTTGATCCTATTATAGGAAAAATGCTTCTCTAAGTGGTTGATGTCCATAGCAAATGGCCAGAAGTTTTTATTCTTCCTAGTACAACTTCAGAAAATACAACTACTTGTGTTTCTTCACTTTTTGCACGGTTTCTCTCTTTCTTTAGTATCAGATAATGCTAAACAGTTCACATCTACAGAATTTGAGACATTTTTGAAAAATTATGGTGCTGAACACAAGTTTAGTACTCCATACCATCCAGCTACAAATGGATAGCGGAGAGATATGTGCAAATTCTCAAACGCAGATTAAAAGCCTTAGCTTCGGAACCTGGTACTTTGCAAATGAAATTAAATAGCTTTCCTTTGCAATATAGGAAGATTCCTCATGTTACAACGCAACGACTCCTGCATCTTTATCTATAAAACGTCATATAAAAACAAAAATAGATGTGAAAGTGCCAAATCTTACAAATTTTGTTCATGATGAACAAGATGCGAAAAAGTCCAAAGTTAAAATAAAAGAATTAGAAATTTACCAGAAACTAGCTGTAAGAAATTATACTTCAGAAGCCAAGTGGAAAATTTGTTGAATAATAGCAAGAGAAGGACAATTACATTATAATGTTCAAGTTGTTTCGAATATTTGGAAAAGGCATGTTGATCAAATAACTAATGTAGGTTCAGAGATTTCTTTAGTTAATAATCCAAATTCTGAAGAATGTGATACAGGAAATTTCAGAAGTGAAAATGCAATGGTGAAACAATGTGATTCTCCAACATTACAGCGTAGTATCTCAGATCTGCAACCAGTTGTCTTCATCATCCAAATAATCCAGGTCTTATACCAACTGACTCTCATTATCCTGATTTTTCAAGTCCTAAATCAACTGAGTCTGAGTCAATACTTCCAAAATCTTCTGTTCCCACTAGTTCAATAGTTGATGCTGCTGAAAAAAAAAACACAATTCTTTGTCTTCTCCACAGGTACTGAGAAAATCCGGTAGATACAGAAGAGTTCCTGACAGACTAAAATATTATTCGGGTAGAGCTGTCATGTTTTGTGTTTCAATTTATAATGTCTACATGGCAGCACCAAAAGTTCTCCCACAATTCATTATAAATAAGTATCAAAATATCCTTTTCTACGCTGATGTATCATGCGACGTCTTGTAAACAAGTGACGTGATTTGTTTGTGAAGTGTTTATTAAAGGTTAAATATTTACATGTGCTACCTCTTATTACAAATGGTTTAATTAGTTAATAAAGATAGTAAAAATGCTGTTTTTATTTTTTAATGTGTTTAATGATTTATATATTGCCTGTCACTATTTATGTATTTTAACTATCCTTTCTGGTCATTTGAGTAAAGTTAGAAACGATTAAGCATAAATTTAAACAAAATAAAGCATTAATTAATTTCTTTTGTAGAGTAGGAAAGGCTTTAAAAATGAAATAACATCATAAATATGTAATTATTCTGACCATAAATTTCTGCATTGGTTTCACTAACAATCTTTTAATGCGTAGTAATCTTTTTCAAGCCAGAATATCTTACAATTTTTTTTCGTTTATGTGCAGTTAGCAGACTATATTTATTATAATTGCATGATAAAACAGCCATTAATTTCATTGCTCTTTTATTTTAATGGGTGATAGTTATTGTCTCGTATTTTTTAATTCTTCCTTATGAAAAACTCTTACCATATATTTTATTGAAGCACACACACACACACACATATATATATATATATTAATCCCGGTTTCAAATAATTTATGACATTTTAATGTTAGATTTTCGTATATTAATTAATCAAGTATTGCAAATAATTTAGGTAATAGCATGATTCCAGTAAAATAAATAATTGTTTTTTTTTATGCAATTAGATGCAAATTGAATGTATTTTGTTTATCTTAAACATGTATTATAATCATGAGTTTACACGTGAGTATATCTATATACGTAGCTATTTATATATTTAATCTATAAATAATTATAAATTGCTTTTAAATAAGCAATAAAATATTGTAATTAATGTTTATTCATAAGAACAAATAATACCTGAATGGATAATATAGATCTTGATAAATAAAATTTTCAGTATTGGTTGTTGGGTTCGATATAACATTACAAGCAATCGATTTAGCCTAATGGGTCGATTGAGGTTCGATGGAAAAGTATAGTTCAAAAGCAATCCAATATGTAAAAGACTAAATAGAAGAAGTGCCTCTGTTTCATTTCATCTCTGATTCAATTTCATCATCTACATTTGGTTTCAGATATACTGCGAAAATACCAAAATTGGACGAAATAAGGGCTACCTATCTAAACTTGATCCATTGGTTTTAAGATCTATTATAATTAGATCTATCAAATTATTAGATAATTTTTAGATAATTATTAGATTTTAGAATTAATATAGATAATTATTAGATAATTAGATCTAAATAATTATATAATTATAAGGATTATAATTTCAGGACATATTAATAAAAATATGAAAATGCAACTTAACATTAGAAGATCTAAATTTTGAAATGTTATAATTAAAAAAACATATGATCAAAATAGCTTGAAATTTATTTATGCGTACATGTTGAAAGAAAGATTTTAAATATATTGTCAAAATTGAGTTTTGGTATTGAAAAAAAAAACAAAGTTTCGTGTGGGTTTGATTTATAGATGCCCCCTAAGCACATTTTTTAAATATTTAAAAGTAGACTTTATTTCAAATTATTTGGAACCAGTAACTTTCTTTTATTATACATAGTTGCAGAGTTAGTAGGGGGGTGTTGATTTTTTTCCACGTCTGTACCTACACATTATGATGACATTTGAAATGGAATAGAAGTATACCAAAATTAAAATATGATCATCTATTTACAGTATGGAGTAAATATAACAGAAAGTTATAAACCTGATAATTTGTTCTTAAAAAATAAGTTGAAACACATGTTACTTATAATAGAGGACAATATTGTCAATAAAAATCTCAGTTAGGACTCTTTATTTATTCATATGGTTTATTTTCAGAACAATATGTTTTTAATATTTTACGTAGTATTATGTTCTGAATAGGAATAGGTATATAACGGAAAATTAATCAATTTGAAATTTGTTTAATATTGTTACTCTATTTATAAAAAATTAAAGAAATGTGTACTTTCATAAAAAAGTTTTGCGATAATAAATGGCAAAGGACACACTCTCGAAATATAGAAAATTTCGAAAAAAATTAACACGCTTTTAAATCTATGAATAACGCGTTAGAAACAGATTTTTAAAAATCACTTGAGAATTCTATTTTCTTTATTTTTCAATGAATAAAATTACCACAGGATGCCGTCTAGATTTTGAAACAGGGATAAGATTTCAAATGTATAATTCGAACATCAACAAAAATGATGTTTTGATTCAATATTAAATCTAAACTTCATGTACTAAATTTAAGGTATTCGGTAAAGACATTTAGTTTTCTTCTTCTATAAACGTAATCTTATAACGCTAAATTCAATTTGAAAGTTTTAATTGCAATCACTCATAATTTTCATGTTTTTATTTATTATATTGGCCTTTGTGTTAAGATTAAGAATCCCGCGATAATAATGTGATTTTTACGTATTTTTATATTTTTGCAGTATGACCTGGTAGTTTATTTCAAAGCGTAAAACCTAAAAATGGTCTAGCAACGATTAAAACTTTTACTTTATTTTCGTTTCAAAAATAAGCCATTTATTTTATAATTACATTAATAAACTATCAAAAACCTATTTAAGTGCGGATTTTTATGTAGCACATGTTTACTGCGATTTGTTATATATTTCAAAAACTATTAAGAAATCGGGTAAAATCGGTGATAAAAAAACTAAATTCAGACCAACATTTTAATTAAATATTTGTTCTTACCTCACATAATTACATAATTTTATTCTAATTACTTTTTCAATATATATATATTACTTTATTTAAAAGAAGATTTTTTAAAATTTATACTTTGAAATAAAATTATCATAAATATAATTAAAGTTAAGAAATGTGCAGGATTCCTTTATGTAATCGTTCAATAGTATCTAATAAATCCAATTTTTAAATTAAAATTTGTAACCAAAAATACATAAACAGAATTTTAATTTAATATTTATTTGAATTAAGGAATATCTTATTAGAAATCAAAATAATTCGAGTGTGCCTTCTCTTTTTCCTTGTTTCCTTGAGATTTTTTTTTTTTTTTTTTTTACATTGTATTTTATGTTTCATTATATATCAATGAAGAACTTCTAGAGATTAAATAAGTAATTATATTTAAAATATACGGATTATCGAACTATAAAATTAGCTTGTTACATCTAGAATACGTCTCATTAAATCTTCATTTGCGGAATCGATAAATGTTAATTAAAATATTAGATTATTCTGTTAATTTTTTTCTAATTAATTTTTACTTCAAAATTGTTTATCATATTTTGTATTATTTATATAACATGTGTATTTTTAAAGAAGTGGTAAATTAGGATGAATAATATGAAATTATAAGTTCTTATTGAAGAAATTATAAGTGATTATTTAAAATTTCTCTTAAACTAATCCAACAAGCTGTCGTATTATCGAAACTTTTAGTTAATGATTAATTTCTTTGATACAATGTAAAATAATTAGATAGTACCACTCTAATGTGATACATTACATCTCATATCAGATATGATTAAAAATATAATTTATGTTAATCCAAAAAATGCCAACAGTTACTCGGATTTTCTAAAATAACTTTATATATAAATCGTACTCCTAATTTAACTGAAAGAACATCATCATATTTGTTTGCAATTGTCTCACATTATCTATCAAATACAGTTTAAATAAACTATTGAAGTCAATTAATTACTGTCGGGATTCGATTTAAGGAATTTATCGTAACTGTCAAATTTATTCGTCAAATGGAAGAACGATAAGTAGTGTTAAAAAAAAAGTCCTTCCGGCCAGTGCCGGGAGGAAGAGGTAGCTTTCATATTCTTTATTTTAAAAAAGCCAACTTATATTATTCAAACACACGAAGCTCAATTAAGTGGAAACCGAATGTAGGAGATTCAATACTAATTTTTATCAATACTAAATCATTATGAATGAGAATTTCGCAAAATTAATCAGCTTTATCCAAGCTGCTTTTATTTAAAGTAACTTATATTTCGCTGCCAAATTCGGCGATTTCTTAAAGTGCCTGCCATTTTAAGACAACATGGTGGATGAGGCTAACCAGTGAACTTGGTCGAGACCTTAGTAATTTCTGTGCGCATCCTCACTCACATCGGGATTGGTTGATACATACGAGTGCTGTCGCAGGCAAAAAATCAGATTTTTCAAAATGTCACCCACGTTAGGAATTGAAACTGCTATATCTGAGCCATTTTTTAAGATAAAGACAAACAAAAAATGCTCCTGAATCCTTATATCAAGGTCAAATACTTAAGAAAGAAACCTTTTTCAATTTCTAATTTTTTCGCACCTCACTTTAAATATATATATTTTTTAATTTAATGGCCGCCATTTTGGAACAAGATGGCTGATGAAGCTGGCCAGCGAACTTGGTCGAGATATTGATGTGTACTATCCACATGCCTTCTTCCATCGAAATAGGCGAATACGTGTGGTATCGCGAGACAAATACAAGATCGTTTCAAAGTGTTAGCCATGACAGAAATTCAAAGTGCTATAATTCAACCACTTTTTAAGATATAAACAAAAGAACAAATTTTCAGAAACAAAAACTGCTCCAGAATCTTTGTATCAAGGCCAAACACATAAAAAAAATCTTTTTCATTTTCCAATTTTTTAATACCGCATTTTAAATTTTAAATTACATTTTTTTTTTTTTAAATGGCAACCCTTTTGAAACAAGATGGTGAATGAAGCTGGCCAAGAAACTCGGTCGAAACATTGGTATGTACTATGTACAGACCAAGTTACATTCAAATCGGTTCATAAATACGCCTGTTACCGCGTAACAAAAATCAGGGCGTTTCAAAATGTCAGCCACGCTAGAAATTCAAAATGCTATAACTCAGCCATTTTTTAAGATATAGACGAAACAAAAACTGCTCCCGAATCTTTTTATCGAGGTCAAACACATAAGAAAAAAATATTTTTTCAATTTTCAATTTTTTGGTACCACATTTCAAATTTAAATTTTTCTTAAACATTTAAATGGCCGCCATTTTTAAACAAAATGGCAGATGAAGCTGGCCAACGAACTCGGTCGAGACATTGGTCTGTGCTATGTATAAACGAAGTTACATCCAAATCGGTTCATAAATACGCCTTTTATCGCGTGACAAAATTCAGGACGTTTCAAAATGTCAGCTTCGCTAGAAATTCAAAATGCTATAACTCAGCCATTTTGTGAGATATAGACGAAACAAAAACTGCTACGGAGTCTTTGTATAAAGGTCAAATACATAAGAAAAAAATATTTTTCCATTTTCAATTTTTTGGTACCACATTTTAAATTTTAAATTTTTTTAAAATTTTTAAATGTCCGCCATTTTTTTCAAAATGGCGGATGAAGCTGGCCAACGAACTCGGTCGAGACATTGACATGTACTATGTACACACCGAATTACTTCCAAATCGGTTCATAAATACGAGAGTTACAGTGTGACATAGGTCAGATATATATATATATATATATATATATATATATATATATATATATATATATATATATATATATATATATATATATATATATATTGATATATATATATATATATATATATATATATATATCAATTTTGAACGAATGGTGGTTTCGGGGTCTGGGGGTCATGATCGATGAAAATATACCAAAATTTTTTGAAATCGCTTTCCTCCGAACGGCTGCAATAGGTAGCTTTTTGTAAAGAAAGCTACCTAATATATATGAAGATTATATGAACTAAGCTCAAAGAAAAACCAAATTTTATTTCAACTAAACAAAATGCGAAGTGCAATAATATTCATAAAATTAATTGTACTCCTTTTTTTTTTAATAATAATGTGCGAAATATTCGTAAAGTTAATAGGAAATAGACGTTTTGTTGCAGTGGTATCTTAAACGATTTCTTTCTGCATTTTACAAATAGAAAGAAAAAGTCTGTCATTTAAACTATGTGGTATTATGTATGTCTGCCGAGGTTTCACGACACGTAATATATCCAAAAATTCAATAGATATGAGAGTTTCTACTTCTACTTCAGCGTCTTCCTAAATGTTATTTATTCGAATCAAATTTTTTCAAAATAAATTTCCTTTACAAATGGATATAGACAATTCTTCGGAAAATGGAAAATAATGAGTAATCTATCTGAGAAATTTTGATCTATATAATTTTTTAAAAGAGATGATATCATTTGCAACAGGACTTTGTTCGTGTTCCTCTCTTCACTCGTAAACGCTACTAAATCTTACTTTTTAAAAGCAGTTTTCATTGTTTTTTGAGAAGTTTTTTGTCAAAATTGGCGGACGAAGTCTCAGTTGTCCCAAACCTTCACTATATAATTTGTCTCTGCATTGCTCGATAACGACGCTATAATTTTTCTCACAAACAACATTCGTTGAATAATCTTAAATTCCGGTTAAAGTACCAAGTGTTGTTCCCAGGATTTTCACAGAAATCGACTTTGACTTTTTTGCAACTCAAGGATGGAATGCGAGTTGGCCACTCATCAATAAATGAAAAAGTATTTTCATTTATTACTATTTTAATTGTTTCCTGGGAGACCTATCAATAAAATACAAAGAAGTCATCAAAGATTTCTCATTCGGAACGTTTGAACGCTGTTAGAAAAATATTGCGGCTTTTCTCACATTTCCATCAAATAGATTTAAACTTCAAAAAACTGTTGTAAGTTTTCGTAAAAACTCAAACAAATTTTACTTCACCCTTTCTTATCATATAAATAAAAACATACATTTATTTTACTTAAATAGGTGTCACAAATAAAAATCCAAAATATGTTGACATGTTTCGGTTCAATAGTAAAAACCGTATAACACACACATAATCAATAGAAATGAATGACACTGGGTACCAAAAAATAATCTAAAAACCAAAAAAGATAAAAATGCAAACACTGCGCCGTCTATGATCTCACATAGCCTAAGCTACCGCAGCTCCCTCTACCAGACTCACTCTTTAAGTATTTATTAAGGAATTCCAACCATAAAATTGGAATATCAAAGGAAAAAGAATCATTACACACAGTATCCCTCCTAGAATATATCTCATTAGATTCACGGATGATTGACTTGCGGTATACACTCGAAACGAACACTAATCTACTATCCCTGAAACAGATATTAACCCCCCTCTTTAAAAACAGCCTTGATAATGCAGTCTCATGCCTACCAAATTTTATATCAGATTCATGCTCTCTCCTCCTTATCCCAAACTTCCTACCTGTCATACCAATATAATAATTAATATCCCCCCCTTCATTCTCATATGGAATTTCATACACCCCTGCGAGATCATCCTGTGCAACCGGATCAAAAGGTCTGTACAGAAGATGTTTCAATTTAGGAGGTGGTTTAGCAACTAATTCTAATTTAAACTTCATCAATTTACTTTTAAGTCTCTCAAAATTACCCTTTATATATGGAAACGATAACATTTTAAATCTACTAACCTGCCCCCTCTCGCACGCCTTATCAACCAAAGTACAACCAACCTGTGAATGACCTTTACACTTATAATTTTTAATCAAATTACTAATTTTCTCCCTTTTGTAACCATTAACTTTAGAAATATTGAAAATATAATTCAACTCCGCGTCCAAAAAATCATCTGAACAAATATTAAACGCACGATTAACCATGAATCTGAACGTTGAGAATTTATACCCAAACGGTGAATACGCTGAATTTGGAATAATATGCTGACTACTAATATCCTTCCTATAAACTTTTCTTTTTAAAACAGACCCCTCTCTTATAAGGCACACGTCTAAAAATGAAAGAGCACGATCATTTTCTAATTCAAAGGTAAACTGAATATTCTCATCTAGTTGGTTAACTTTATCAACAAAATCAATAAAAGACTCAACCCCCCCCCCCCTCCCAAATTAAAAACACATCATCAACATACCTCTTCCAAAATTTAGGAACTTTCTCAAACTTTACGAAAATATTCACTTCAAAAAGGTCTCATTTTAAACTCTGCTAAAAAACCCGATATAGGAGATCCCATAGGGCACCCATGTTTTGCTTATAAATTTTACCGTCAAAAATAAAATAGTTACTTTGTACAATTAACTGCAATCCATCTTTCAGAGTACATTTTATGCTATCATTACACATTTCCGTATTGTCAATTTTCTCATTAATTTCACGACAAACTTCAAAAGTGTCTATTGAAGGAAAAAGTGATTTAACATCCATACTCGCTAATAAACAGCCACGAGGAATTTCAAGTGTCCTAATGCTTTCAACAAATCCTGCAGTGGAGTCCACAACATTATCTGATGGCGGCAGTAACTCTTTCAAAATGAGCACGAACGCTTTTTCCAAATAATAAGTCGGTGCTTGGCACCTCGTAACGATGGGGCGTAGGGGATACCCCTCCTTATGATCTTTTAATCTACCAATCATACGTGGAATCACACCCTGTTTATTAATAAACAATCTAACTTTAACATTATCTGGCCAACTGCCCTTTTCGATAACTTCTTCTACACTTTTGTAGATTTTATTCAAAGGAGATTTTTGAATTAATGAACAATACATTTCACTAATAGCTTTTTGATTTTTATCTTTATATTCATTTCGATCCAAAACAGCAATCCTGTTGGACTTATCAGTTTGTATGAGCAATACCTCACTGTCCTTTACCAGACTAAAGTAAATATAGGGGTAAAGTGGATAGGGAAAACAAGGAAGAGGCTAGAAATATAATGTTTACTAAATTAGATAAATACATGAAAATACCTTTAAATCTTAATATACCTGGGTTTAACATCATTAAGAGTCTGGGGAAGGATAGTGAGGTATTGTTAAAGGTATTTTCATGTATTTATCTAATTTAGTAAACATTATATTTCTAACCTCTTCCTTGTTTTCACTATCCACTTTACCACTTTATTTACTTTAGTCTGGTAAAGGATAGTGAGGTATTGCTCATACAAACTGATAAGTCCAACAGGATTGCTGTTTTGGATCCAAATGAATATAAAGATAAAATGCAAAAAGCTATTAGTGAAATGGATTGTTCATTAATTGAAAAATCTCCTTTGAATAAAATCCACAAAAGTGTGAAAGAAGTTATCGAAAAGGGCAGTTGGCCAGATAACGTTAAAGTTAGATTGTTTATTAATAAACAGGGTGTGATTCCACGTATGATTGGTAGATTAAAAGATCATAAGGAGTGGTATCCCCCTACGCCCCATCGTTACGAGGTGCCAAGCACCGACTTATTATTTGGAAAAAGCGTTCGTGCTCATTTTGAAGGAGTTACTGCCGCCATCAGATTATGTTGTGGACTCCACTGCATGATTTGTTGAAAGCATTAGGACACTTGAGATTCCTCATGGCTGTTTATTAGCGAGTATGTATGTTAAATAACTTTTTCCATCAATTGACACTTTTGAAGTTTGTAGTGAAATTAATGAGAAAATTGACAATGCGGAAATGTATAATGATAGCATAAAATGTACTCTGAAAGATGGATTGCAGTTAATTGTACAAAGTAACTATTTTATTTTTGACGGTAAAATTTATAAGCAAAACATGGGTGCCCTATGGGATCTCCTATATCGGGTTTTTTAGCAGAGTTTAAAATGAGACCTTTTGAAGAGAATATTTTCGTAAAGTTTGAGAAAGTTCCTAAATTTTGGAAGAGGTATGTTGATGATGTGTTTTTAATTTGGGAGGGGGAGGGGTTGCGTCTTTAATTGATTTTGTTGATAAAGTTAACCAACTAGATGAGAATATTCAATTTACCTTTGAATTAGAAAATGATCGTGCTCTTTCATTTTTAGACGTGTGCCTTATGAGAAAGGGGTCTGTTTTAAAAAGAAAAGTTTATAGGAAGGATATTAGTAGTCAGCATATTATTCCAAATTCAGCGTATTCACCTTTTGGGTATAAATTCTCAACGTTCAGATTCATGGTTAATCGTGCGTTTAATATTTGTTCAGAGGGTTTTTTGGACGCGGAGTTGAATTATATTTTCAATATTGCTAAAGTAAATGGTTACAAAAGGGAGAAAATTAGTAATTTGATAAAAAATTATATGTGTAAAGGTCATTCACAGGTTGGTTGTACTTTGGTTGATAAGGCGTGCGAGAGGGGGGAGATTAGTAGGTTTAAAAGGTTATCGTTTCCATATATAAAGGGTAATTTTGAGAGACTTAAAAGTAAATTAATGAAGTTTAAATTAGAATTAGTTGCTAAACCACCTCCTAAATTGAAACATCTTGTACAGACCTTTTGATCCGGTTGCACAGGATGATCTCGCAGGGGTGTATGAAATTCCATATGAGAATGAAGGGGGGGGGGGATATTAATTATTATATTGGTATGACAGGTAGGAAGTTTGGGATAAGGGGGAGAGAGCATAAATCTGATATAAAATTTGGTAGGGATAAGACAGCGTCATCAAGGCTGTTTTTAAAGAGGGGGGTTAATATTTGTTTCAGGGATAGTAGATTAGTGTTCGTTTCGAGTGTATACCACAAGTCAATCATCCGTGAATCTATTGAGATATATTCTAGGAGGGATACTGTGTGTAATGATTCTTTTTCCTTTGATATTCCAATTTTATTGTTGGAATTCCTTAATAAATACTTAAAGAGTGAGTCTGGTAGAGGGAGCTGCGGTAGCGTAGGCTATGTGAGATCATAGAGGGCGCAGTGTTTGCATTTGTATGTTTTTTAGATTATTTTTTGGTACCCAGTGTCATTCATTTCTAATGATTATGTGTATGTTATGAATACGGTTTTTACTATTGAACCGAAACATGTCAACATATTTTGGATTTTTATTTGTGACACCTATTTAAGTAAAATAAATGTATGTTTTTATTTAGATTTAAACTTATCTGTTCCGGCAGAATTATTGCAATCAATGTCTGATTTTGCTTTTCTTTCCGAAATACGATTCTTGTATCATTTCTAGAGAATGCGTTTTATGAGTTTGTAAATTATCAAAGTATTAATTTAATCAAAATTGAAAAAGTTTGATCAAAAATACATCTCGATTAGGCATAGACATTTTTCACTCAATTCAGTTACCTCGTTTTCTTCTACATGCGATATTTTTACAAACATTTCATTTACACAAATTCTTTTACCTTTTTTTTGCCTTGTTTAACGATAAATACATTCACAAAATGCAGAAAAATCGTACATGACATGTATTTGGGTAAGTTAAAGATCATTTTCTTTGATACGATGCCTACTAATATAATTGCTCTTTCTGGTCTTCCACGACTTTTAGTCCCGTTCCTCTTAAGTAACTTTTCAGTTCAACTCGTTGATTCTAAATTTTAGATAAAGATGACAAAAAAATACGAATATATCCAGATATACTCTTTTACGGTGGCCCAATTGGTAAAATTCCACAATAGTAGATAAAGTGAAAGTGAGGAATTGCGGTCCATTTCTTAGACTGCCTGCACTGAAAAAAAAACGACATTTTTAGTACACGACAGTACAAAGTACTGTTCATCTCGTGAACAAACTCAATCACAGTCGAATGTGCTGGATCTTTCTTTTTTTCTTGACTATATAAACATGAAAAATACAGTTGTTGCGTAAAATTTACAGCACATATGTGCTGGCAAATCTACAACTGTTTTTGTACAGTGTGCGAGGAATGCAGCCAATATCACGGGATATCCTATAGGAAAATTTTTATACTTCGTTTTCCTTAAGAAATCGAACTGCGGGACGGGTAGAAGTGAGATGTTTCATACATCAATCGACCACCGTGGCTGTAAGAAAAATAATTTTATTTTTCGAAAGAATTGCATGAATTACAAAGTTTTAAAAATTAAATGGTTTGGAAAACAAATCTTCTATTTTCCATACTCAAGTAAAGATAAAGATTAGTTAATAGTTAACAATTTTTTACTGTTTTACAAATTCTACAATTCCCTCTTCTAGAGAACTAGACTAATAGCACTTTGGGGAGGGAGGCATGCTCATAATGCATCCATGCTGTGTGAATACTGTGTGGAGAAATAAGCGGTATTTATTAAGACAAGTATATCAAATTGGTTTTGATCGCCGAATAATAAGTGACAGTTATTATTAATTAGTTTTTAATCTCTTTAACTCCCCCCCCCCCCACCACATACGAAACGTTAAAAAAATTACTGATTAAAATAAAACAAAAAAGTGTTGTGTAATGTAAAAGCAATAGTGCATGAAGAAGTAATGTCAAATTTTGATTTTTCTTTGTAGCTAAAAATACACAAAATAAAATGCTGTAATTAGTTAAATTATGCATACATCTAGGTTACATTATTCAATATTTAGTGGTATTTGCTTTTATTTCCATCCGGAATCAGCAACAATTCATTGATTCGTTGACCACTTATATCGTTGCCCGACTGCATAATGTTTAATGGAAATATGACATTAATGGCTGTCATGAGCACATATATTACTCTATTCTATTTGCGTTTAATTTTCTCTAGAAAAAAATTGTAAATAATACTTTTAAAAGAGCTGGTATATCATAAATACATCGATATGGACAGACGCATGCAAAATTTATTTTACATTATGAAATAAATAAATGTTCTGTGATTAGGATTCTTTCTTTTAAGAATCTGTTTGCAAAGTTTAATTTTTGTTTTATTAAATAGTAAAAACGTTTATTTTTTTACACCAAATATATACATTTTATACTAAATTAAATGATATCTGAAATTAAAACATAAATGTCTTAAAAAGGTAAATATTTTCATAAAGAAATGGTAATTAATTACGTATTATTGACTAGACATTAAAAATAGCTTTGGTAAATCCTTTTAAATTACAAAACATAATTTTTAGAACGGCAGAATCCGCTTTTGTTTTTATTACAGAGAGGCACTTCTTAGTTCCTTCAGGTTCGTGACATATTTTCTTCATAAAATATGCATTATATTGTGCATTTGTTACAAAATATTGTGTGTGACTATTCTCTAATTAAAAAAATTGGTAGATTTATATTCCATTTAGTAATTCCACGTCTTGCAAAATAAAAATTAGAAATTGACAAACATCGATTTGTCACATGATAAAATTCTTTTAATTCTTAATAAACGGCTTTGTTAATCTTCTCCATGAATTTATTTTTCAACCGTTTATAGTTCAGCTAATATAGTCCATAATCATTTGACTTCTATTTTATAATTGAAATAACATTGCATTTAAAATTATATATTCCATTCTAAATAAAAACATGAAAACGGGACTGTGTCTAATGGATAGGAAAAGTTCTTTTTCTCTGATAATAATAGGAATAAAACAACGATAAAAAATGGCATATTATTGACACACAGATAACGTTTAATGGAGCTATTGAACAGCTGGATCATTTTTTATCGAAGGATTCAGTTACTCAGGCATATTTTTCTAACATCCTTTACTGAAAGATAAGGCGACCGTGCTCCAGGGTTAAAGCAAAATTCATTATTTAATTTAAATTAATATCTATTTAATACATTCATCAAAATTAATATTTGAATGGATGTTGGGAAAGAAAATCTATGTTATAAATTTAATATTTTACAGAAATGAGAAAAAAGCATTGATTTGCGATGTTCTGAGCACTTAGTGCAACATAGATCAGCATTATAAAGGCAGAACCCGTACGTCTTTTGGTACAAAGAGGCAAGGGTTACACTTTTTACGTTCGAAAACATATTTTCTTCACAAAAACATATGCATACTATTCTGCATTTGTTTAAATTATTGTGTACGGGAATCTTCAACATTAAACTTGTAGATTTCTATTCTATTATATATTAATATTATACGTCTTGCAAAATATCATAAAGAATCGGAATTGACAAACATCATTTCGTCACATGATATAAATACCCTTTTAAAATTCGGAATCTTCTTCGTGAATTGATTCTTCGTGATTTTAGAGTTCGGCTAATATTGTCTATACTCATTTGACTTCTATTTTACAACTGAAATAAAATTAACAATTATTTTACAACTGAAATTATATTTGAATAAAAAAACAAGAAAATGAAACTGGGTCTAATCGTTGTGAAAAGTTATTTTACTCTGTTAACAGTAGGAATGAAATTGCATTACAAATCGGCCTATTATGGGCACACAGATAATATATAGTGCAGCTACTAAGCACCTAGGTCATTTTGATTGAAGAAGCCCGTTACTGCGGCATATTTAACGCGCATTCATTCCTGAAAGATACGGCGAGAGTGTTCGATGGTAAAAACGTAATTTATAAGTTAAATTAATATTCATTTAGTGCATTTATCAAAATTAAGATTTAAATGTATGTCTGGAAGAAGAACTGATCTTATAAATTTAATATTTTACAAAAGTGAGAAAAGAAAACCCCATCAATCATTCCACGTAGAAACTTTCTCTGCCCCTTTATAACACACTTTTCTCCAAATTTGTAACATATTCCCTTTTTCTATATACTTATTCATTTAAAGAACACATGTTAGAATTTATAATTTCATGTACTAAATATAAAAAAAAGTCACATAACTGTAAAATGTAACTGTAACTTTGTTAAAATGAAATAGAAACAAACTTTACAAAAAAGAAAAGATGGGTATGAACCGTGTGTCATTTTCTAACTGTTCTTTTGACATCTATTTGTTTTTAATAAAGTATGTTATTACTATTTTTTCAATTGATATCCAATTTTTAATTCATAATGTACTTATTTATATATTTATAAATTCATTTATTTATTATGCTTACAGTTTATAATAATATCCTAGATATAAACTAGAATCATTAAATCTGTATTTCGTCATAAGTGTGAAAATATATATGTGTCACGCTATTCGGTCCATGAGCATTTCATTTAGCTCAGTGACATTGAAAGTCCATTTGTTCACATTTACACTGTCAAAGTCTATTGCACATAGCTTCAGAGAGGATGAAAAATGAATTGTCGAGCGAACGACTGATCATTTAGTAGCGCATCGTGAAGTTGAAAAGAAAGATAAATTGATCTATTTAAATAGAACAGTCTTTCATAATGAAATATCAGTCGATATAATATTTTTCTTAGACGTAGATAACATGAATCCCAAATTACAGTTAATACTTGCCTTTACTCGATACTTTTATTAAAAAATATTTTCTGAGCTTTGGTTATTTATTTATATATTCAAACTAATAATAATTAATTATATGTTTCTTATGTCTGGAAGAGCTGCATTTCCTTCAAAAAAGACTAATTTAATGAAATGTATTTAATGCGTAAAGAGATTTAAATTCTGATATTAGTTAGCGCGTACTTAAATTTAAAAAGAAAATCTTGGTTCGATGGTTTTCAAAGTAATATGTTTGTTTATAATTTATATTTAAAAAAAATTGTTAATATTCAATATATATATTGGAAGCTTTTCTACTTTTAATCCCTTTTTTCAGAAAAATAAGCTATGATTACTTCTCCATAGTAAGCATAGATGCCAACATCTCTTAATTATTCTGGAGTCTGATCCAAGACGGACATATTTTTAAGAAAAATTTTGTTTTATCAAAAAGTTCTAAATGAAATCTAAATAGAACAATGGAACAAAGGTATCTGGTTAATGGACTACCTAGTTACGTGGCAACTTTACATCCAGTTGAGAAGTGATCGTGTTGCAAGGGCATTAGGGAACCAGACTTAATAAAAAAAAAAAAGTTTGGGCGTAGATGGTAGCCACAAAAAGAAAATAACTATAAAAATTTAAGAAAAGAATAACTTGAATAAGCATATAAAGTACTTAAAATTTATCAATGTAAGAGAAAAAATAGAAAATTTAGAAAAATTTAGAAAAAAAGAAATTTTTATTAGTTTCATTTGTTAAGACAGGCGGAAAAGTTACCAGGGTATACCCCATCATAAAAAAGACTTTTTTCAGAGACCATACATTAAGTTAAGCTAGTAAAAATGCTATTTAAAGCAGAAAAGCAATTTGTTTTTTTTAAATAACAAAACAGGAGAGAATGAACAATAAGCTTAAGTATATCAGAAGGGTGAGGAAACATTGTTCATCATTAAGCAAAAGCGAATATTTAGGGCGATACCTGATAGTCGGGTAATTCCGCAATGATTTGATTTGGTACAGTGTACAGATTGTATACAGTTTTATAAAACTTTTTAGACAGTTGTTGCGTGTTTTTTTTTTTTTTTTTTTTTTTTTAAGAAGTTGTTTTAAGATACCTGCGGATAGTTGTATTGCGTAGGTACCGGTGACTATTACGGATATAACGTAGATTTTTATTGTGAGCACCGTAAAGTTAGTTCATACTAGTATTGCATGCGAATCCCCAGATTGGACAGGCATAGGTTAAACCAGATCTAATGCAAGCATTATATAAAATAAGTTTATTATGAATAGAAAGTGTGTTACTTTTAAGCAGTGGAGAGAGAGATTTGGAGTTACCGGCGATTTTGCCTCGAACGTTAATGAAGTATTTTTTTTTTCAAATTAATCTTTTACCAAGGGTAGCCCCCAAATACGTAATGTGGTTAGTCCAGTGAATAGTAGTGTTATTAATAGTTATACGATTGGGAAAAGTTTATTTCCTAGAAAAGTAAACAGCTGCTGTTATTTGTTCGTTGAATTTAACACGCCATGCAGTACACCAGCTAAGGAACTCATCAATGAGTTTTTTGCAGGATTTGGTATAAAGTGTAAGGATGGTGTGCAGAGGTGTACATTGCCGTGTACTCCGCGTACAGGGCAAGATAAGTCCTCAGTGTTCTTGGGATATCGTTAAAAATATGTTAAATAATGTAGGGCCGAGGACCTACCCTTGAAGTATACCAGAGAGAATACGGTAGACTGTGGATAGTAATTTATTAATGCGGACAGAAAAGGTGCGGTCGCTAAGGTAAGAATGTATAAAAAAATAGTCTAGCATTAATAGCAAGGTTAATTAATTTGTAAATAAGGCCTACATGCTAGACCTTATCGAATGTCTTGGCGACATCAAGGAAAAAATCCGGAGCTGCAGTTTTCGTGTTGTCTTTTTCACTAAGGATTTCCACAATACGAAGGATTTGTAGAAGGAAAATGTAGAAGGAATGTATTGTAGAAGGAAATCTAAAAAGTACCTTATTGAAAGATGACACATTTACTTATATATATTTTCCTGTTAAAAAAATGTTTGTCTTTGATCAGACTACCGAATAATTAACAGATGTTGGCATCTATGAGTAAGTACAACAGTAAACACCACAGTAAATATCATATTTACTATCTATATATGTAAAATAATGAAAATTCTGGCGTGCTTACTGTGAAGCATTCCATCGAAGAATAATGCATTGCTAAAAGTTATATAACTCCTTCAGATTTAATGCAGCATACATTAATGGGCAGTGGAATGAAAAAAGGAGTTTCTAAATTTTGAAGTAATGAGTTAGGTTAGGCCTTCATACATTTATTAAGAGCGCATTTTCAAAAACCATTCCCACATATTAATTGAGGAACTCTGGTTATAAGTTGTTATTTAAATGATCGTTATGATCGTGCAGCAAATTAGAATAAAAATACTGTCAACGAACTACCAGATGGCATGTGCAAAATCGAACAATTTCTGCAGGATCGGTCCATTCGTCCGCTTTTAGTCAAGCTCGCATTAACATAAGTCATGACGTCAAGCGCGCTCTGACCAATGAGTTAATTAAATGCACGCGTGAAGCCTATGTCAGGTCCAATTGCAGTGATTTTGTAAAGAGATTTGTCAAATTGGGAGCAGTTTGACTTTGAAGTAAAAAAATACTCCATCTCGCGAATGATTCTCGTAATAAAATGAGTAAAAAAGAAATGGCACTTTTAAAAACATTCGAATTCACGCTAAATAATTGAAATTATTAGAAAGAATGATATAATTTAAGAATAAACTAAAATCTTTTTATTTAAGTAATTTGAGTAAGAAAAAATAATTTAAGGAGAATTTAATATGATCAATGATACATATTATTAAGGAATAGTAAATTAGGAGTATATGTCATTAATTTAGCATAATAAAAGGAAATATCGCGAAGGAAGAATTAATAATATAACACATTTATGTATATATATATAAATCATACCGAGTGCTATTTTTTCTTTTCTTTCAAAAACCAAACTTTTCATAAGATATAATTTTTCCAGTGGCATTTCATGTACCCCAGTAACACTGAAAGATCATTTGCACTGTCAATTTGTATAAGTTACTAGATTGAGTTTGAATGAAAAATGAATTATCATGTGAGCGACTCATCATTTAATACTGCATCATGAACCTGAAAAGACAAAATGATCTATTTTATAAAAGATCCTTTCGAAACAAATTTTCTTTCAGTATACAAATCTTTCCTAAAGTGTGTATTATATAAATTCGAAATTACTTTTAATACTTAGTTTCATTTGCCACTTCTAGTCACCACAACTCAGAGACAGTTGTTTTCTTTAATCCCCGCTTAAATATTAATTTTTATAATAATGATTTTTGTAGTGCAGATTTAGCCTATCTTCTCCAAATCTTATGTTGAATTTGGTAAATAATAATACTGTAATATAATAACCTGATAAAATGGGATTTTTACCAAAAATCTTAATCAATGATTTTGGCCTTTATTACCAGACCTCGGGGTTACCCCACTTTACCAGGATAGATTCCCCATTCGTAAAACAAAAGAAAGCGGGAGTAATTAAAATTTATAATTAAACAACAAGATTTGCATTAGAATTAATATCGTATTAAAATCAAATTTATGAACTTAAAAAAAAGTTGTGATAAAAAATCCCTGCCGGCTGGGCCTATACAAGCGGAGGTAGATTTAGAAGTTAAGTACTAATTTTACCAACAAAAACTAAATTAAGATTAGAGATAAACCCAGTTTAACAATTTTATCTGTCCGCTTTTGACTAATTTTTAATTTCATTTTTTTTTGTAAGAGCTCGTTTTATCAAAATCATATTAGGTCCTTAAAAAATTCCCGTCTACAACTCGAAATTTTCTGATTTATTTTTCAAAGTAAGAACATGAAACTTGATGGCGTGATTTTTTGAAGAGATTTAAAAACTACTCGTGTTTTTATTTTCCGATCAATATTAATTAGAACTTGATTATAATTATTTCCTGAATACGACCAAGTTTTTTCGATTCCAGCAGTATCGCTTCGGGAAATTCGTTTCAAAATGCCCACTTTGAAAGGATTTTTTGAAACATTCTGTATTTATCGAAATATCAACCAATACAGATAATTATATAGTTTCTGAATAAGATAACCTGCTAATTGGATGCGTTTGAGAGCGAAAATGAATTTAAAAATGAGTCAGAAAATAAGCCGTTTGGATTTGAGAACACTCTTAATACGTTAATTTTTTGATCGACCACTATTTTTTTTTTTTTTTTTTTTTTTGCTGTAACAGTTGATCTTATCAAAAATTTTTCAATAAATGTTGTACATAATATTGATAAGATGTATAATAAATTTAAGCGGATTGGATATCTCGTGAACTGAGAAGTTATGATTTTTTTTTCTTCTTCAACACCGCCCCCCCCCCCCCCCATTTTTTTTCGTTTTCTATTTTTATTTATTTTATTTTTTTTCAGTAAGAGCTTATGAAAAACTGGTCGCTATAAATGCTGTAGATAATATTAAGAAGATTTATAATAAGTTTAAGGGAATATCTTAAGAATTGATGAAGTTATGAATTTTTTTTTCTGCTTAAAACCGTAATTTTTGCGCCCCTTTAGCCCATTTTTAATTTTGTCAAAAATATCTGATACATAAATTTCCGGCCCTTTTCCTAGAACTAATAATAAATTTAAACTGTTTTGATGTCCATAAAAAATAAGAAATTGTGTGTTTTTTTCGGTTTTCACAAAACCTCTCCCTATCTCCACCCCTTTTGTCCAATATTGCCCATTAACGAGCTTGACCGAGCTTTTCTACCCCTTGATTTTATGTATCCGTTTGGAAGAGATTTGTGCAAAATTATGGAAGTTATCGTGTACATAAAAAAGTGATATATAAACATACTAGCAAACCCCGTGGCTTTGCTTGCGTCATATTTGAAATATGCCAAGTGATATTTATATATCTAATTTTTATTAAAAGAAATTATATTTTTAGGAATAATTCAAAAATTACTATTTAAAACATAATTTGACTAAACTTCCTTATTACACTGCATTAGGCAGAAATTAGACTTAAATTAATAAAATAAATAAAACTAAATAAATGATAATTTAGAAAATATTTTGAAACTTTTGTGCTCATTTAATACGTTTATTTCAGTATTCATTTGAAGTTTTGAATTTTTTAGAAACCATCTTCTTACGTCTTAAAATTAAACATCATGTCAAATTCCAAGTCCTACCACCTCTCTCAACATAAAGGGCTATGCTGAAATAGGAACTGTCACCATTAATTTGCCAATATTAATTTTGAAATCAGTTTGTTGTTTCCTAACATTCCACAGAACGTAATTTAGAATTCTTTTGAAGCCTTTTTTAGAAAGTTTGTTGTTCTTGTGAACCACAGGTAGAATCATCCGCATAAAATGTGTGTAGGATCAGAGACTGCTACCATTGATGCGCAATTAATACTTTTGTAATTGGTTTATATTCCCTGAAATTGCATAGAAATCGTAATTTAGAAAATTTTAAGAAAGCTTTTCGCACATCCTCTTCGCTTCAACCCTTTTCAATTCGAATTTAATTTCAACAGACTTTCGAGGGCATATATATTTTATAAGTACTACCATGCCATATTTAAAGTTTCTAGCGTCTTCAGTATCACAGAAATCGACATTTAGAAAGGTTTTTGCTCCTGCAACCCTCTGATGGTAGTGGCACAGACATAAAATGTAGCTTATGTTTGAGCAGGTTCTATCACCAACAATATGTCCCCATTATGTTTTTAATCGGTTTGGTATTTGACATGATTGCGTAAAAATTGTAATTTAGTACACTTTTTGCTCACTTCATTCTTTTAAATTTGGAATTTTATTTAAACTGTTCTTAGAAAGTAGTTGCATCTTGTAAGTAAATACCATGTCATATTTCAAAATGTTAGAACCCTCAGTTGTGTAAAAAACGCAAATTAGAAAATGTTTTGCTCTTGCATCACCAGATGGTGCTGGCAGCAACATAAAATATAGCCTATGTTGGAGCAGGGACTGTCACCATCAATTTGCAACCATTACTTTTGAAATAGGTTTGGTATTTCCTGAAATTGAGTAGAAATCGCAATTTAGAACGTTTTTATAAGGTTTATAGAACGCCTTTCGCACATTTTCACCCTTTTTAAATTTCAATTTTTTATAGAAATGTTCTCAGAGATCATTTACATCTAATTAATATATACCATGCAAAATTTCATGAATATAGGTCCTTCCGTAGTTCAAAAATCGCATTTTTAGAACGTTTTTAGTTCCTGCTTCTCCTTTGGGGTTGTGGAAACAGACATAAAATATAGCCTATCTTAGATCAAGAGTTGTCTCCATCATTTTTACACCATTATATTTGAAATAGGTTCAGTACTTCCTGAGGTTGCATAGAAATCGCAATTTAGAATGTTTTTACAACGCTTTTAGCGCATTTTCACCCTTTTTAAATTTCGATTTTTTATTTAAAAAAGTTCTTATAGATTATTTATATCTTATATGTAACTACCATTCCAAATTTCATGATTCTAGGCCCTTCCATAACACAAAACAGCAATGTAAAACGATGTTTTCTCCTGCAAATACAAGGTGGTAGTGATACAAACATAAAACAGTGCCATGTTGGAACAAGGTCTGTCACCATCAATTTACAACCATTACTTTTGAAATTAATTTGGTACTTCCCAAAATTGAGTAGAAATCACCATTTAGAATGTTCTATAGAACCCTCTTCGCATTATCATCCCTTTTAAATTTCGATTTTTTTAAGTGATGTTCTTAGAAATTCTTCATATCTCACAAGTAACTCGTATTTCAAATTTCATATTTTTAGGCCCTTCAGTAACACAAAAATTGCATTTTTGGAACATTTTTTGCTCCTGCATCCCCTTTGAGGTAGTGGCACCGACATATAATATTGCCTGTCTTGGAGCAAAGGTTGTTACAATCAGTTTGACACCATTATTTTAAAAATCGTTTTGGTATTTCCTGAGATTGTGTAGAAACCGCCATTTAGAACATTTTTTGAACGCTTTTTGTGCATTTTCACCTCTTTTAAATTTCAAATCGTTTAAAAAATCTTCTTAGATATCATTTATATTTTATAAGTCACTACCATTCCAAATTTCATGATTCTTAGGCCCTTCCATAATACAAAAATTGCACTTTTAAAACGTTTTTGTCTCCTGCACTCCTTTGGGGTAGTGGCATCGACATAAAACATAACCTATGTTAGAGCAAGGGTTGTCACCATCATTTTGACACCATAATTTTTAAATCGGTTTGGTATCCCAGCTAGAAAATGTTTGCACTTTTTTTTGGAAAATAGTATAGATTGTACACAATTTGTGCATAAAAAGTGACTATTTTTGAACACTTCGAAAAGTATGCACCTTTTGTGCAAACTGTCTGTATTTTTTATACATACAAAAAAGTGTATATCCTATGTTGTCAAAAACTGTGCACATTTTTTGCATAAAATAAATTAATATTCCGTGTTCGCGAAAAGTGTGCATTTTTTATGCAAAAAAAAAAAAAAAACAAAAAACTGTAGATTCCAATTTTCCAAAAATTATATATTTTTTATGGATGTAAAAATTAGTACTTTTATTTTAAATAGTATATTTACCCCCCCCCCCCCCGAAAAAAAACGAAAATTCTCAATTCCATTTTAATTTTAAGGTAAACGAAATAAATACATTTTACTATGTTTTTCAAAATAAGAAAAAAACATTTTAATTATTTAAATTTCAAAATCCAGGAAGAAGCAATGGGGCTCCCTCCCCCCCCCCCTCTTTCTTTAACGGAAATTTCCTGAGTTCCCCTTTATTTTAAGTCGCTTGAAAAAAAATAAATTTTACTATGTTTTTCAAAATAAGCAAAAAAGAATTTTAATTAATTAACTTTTAAAATCTGCGGTACGGATAATGGTTCACCTAAACCCTCTAACTTTACAGAAAAATATTTAATTCCTCTTTTATGTTAAGTTACTCGAAAAGAGAAAATTTTACTGTGTTTTTCAAAATCATTGAAAATAAAATTTAGAAATAATTTAGATTAAATCAAATTCGAGGGAGGGGCAATGGCTCTCATATGACCCCTTCTACCCAAGTAAAAGTTCTTAGTTCCTTTTTAATGTACTCGAAATATATAATTTTGCTGTGCATTTCAAAATTGGTGAAAAAGACATTTTAATTAAATAAGTTTCAAAATCCAGGGAGGGGCAAAATGGACCTCTCCTCCCCCCCCCCCCCCCCCCCTCCTTAACAGAAAATCCACAGTTCCACTTTTATTTTAAGTTACTTGAAAGAATAAATTTTACTTTTTTTTTCAAAATCGGAGAAAAATAAAATTTAGTTAGTTAAATTTTTAAATCGAGGGAGGGGAAATGGCCCTCCTAAGCCCCCTTCCCCCAAAGGAAAATTCTTAGTTTATCTTTATTTTAAGTTACACGTAAATAATAAATTTGACTCTGTATTTCAAAATAGGATAAAAATAAATTTTAATTAATCAAATTTTAAAATGCAGGGAGGACAAAGGCCCTCCCATGCCCTATCAGAAAATTTCTTACTTCCGCTTTTATTTTAAATTCTTCGAAAAGAATACATTTTATGAAGTTTTCAAAATTATCAAAAAAAAATTTAGCTAGTTAAATTTTAAAATCGAGGGAAGGGCAGTGGACTCCCCCCCCACACACACACACTCACGCAAACTCTCTTCTTTTTGATGATTACTAAATGCATCTCTTATCATCGATCAAGCATAAATTCCAGTTATTATGAAAATTACTTCTGCTTTCAAAAATCAAATGAAAAATGTTTATTTCTTATTAATTTCTTTCAAATTTCTATTTAAACATTTGGGCAGAGATCCAGATACATTTTTCGATATTAGCCAAACGAGATTGACCAATCAGAAACCTGCATATTCGCAAACAATGAAAAGGTCGCAAAAATACAGGCTTCTGATTAGTGGATCTCGTTTCGCTAACAGCGAAAATCTATCTCGATCACGGCCTTGATTTTTATTTTCGCATGTGTAGCTGCAATTCAACTCAACACTCCTTTTCTTGTGTTTACATGCATCGAGCTGTGTGGCCGGCGTGGCGGGCGTTATTAGTAGCGATAGCGAAATTTGTAAGAAATAAGAGGTACTTTACTAGAATATATAAAAAATATCTGTTGCTCAGAATATGAGCTCAACTGGATCGAAACTTCGGACTTCAAAAAGGATAAAGCCTAATACTAGGAAGAAGGGATTGATATCTTCTAAAAATGAAAGTGAAGAAAATGCAATGGATTCAAATGCCCTCATTGAGAATAATGGAGAAATGAACGACAGCAAGATGGAAGATGACACCGTAGCAAACGGCGTATCTTCAGTTCAGGAAAACAACGTTTATTATTTGGATATCTCACCAAAGGAAATATTACAAGCAGGGCCCGCTTAACACTTGGAAGTAGGGGAAGCTTGACGTCACACAGGACCCCCTATTACTCTACAAATTGCTTTTTTATTTACTAAATCCCTTTTTCGTATGCTTAAATAATTTGAAATTTTACCATCAAAGTTTAGAGTAAATAACACTTAATATTAAACTAAAACTTAACTACCTATATATATATACTATGAAAAAGTATTTTATTATATTTTTAATTGTAAATAACCAATTTATTTTGTAAATGACAAATATGGAACTACAGTTGAGGATATTTGAACTTCAAAATATCTTTTGTGATTTACAAATTTCCACATAGTAAGAACAAAAAGATTTCAAAAGAAAAAAAATGCATTTTTTACCCTGATTGAGTTTTTTTTTTCTAATAATTAGTTTTGAAAAGTAAAATTGGGGGGCCTTTCGTATCTCAGTGGGTAAGCACCGGCTTCATGGGCCTATTCCGTAAACAGGGCCTGAATACAAGTGCTGCAGAGTGATATGTACGAGGAAATTAAAATCGGTACTTTTCGGTTAGCCGGGTGCTAGTATTATGTATACATGTATATATACATATGTATAGATATACATATATGTGGATATATGTGTATATATGCAATATATGTATATACATACATGTGTATATATATAATATATGTATACATACATGTGTATATACATATATTTATGTGTACATAACACTGGCGCCCGGCTAACTGAAAAGTACCCTATAATATTTTTGGAAGCAAATGGGGCTCTCCCAAGCATACACCCGCGTCGTCTAAAGAACGGAATTCAAGAAATTATTCAGTCATGACCAAATTAATGAGTTGAAACTAACCTGGCGAGGGAAATTCTTAGCAACGACAAGCTCTCTAGAAACAGCGCAACAAATCTTAGACATCCAAGAATTGGAAGAAATACCGGTATCACCTGTTCTCCAACAAGAAAGCATTACCACGTGGTTCCTGCTGCATGGCATCCCCACAGATGTATCGTGTGAAGAAATAACGGCAGACCTGCAAGATGTTGGAATATATACAGTAAACTCTCTGTAAGGCGGACTCTGTGTAAGACGGAAATCTGTCTAACTCGGAAAGATTTTCAAGTCCCTGCGAATCCATAGACATAGATTGAAATTTGTCTAAGGAGAAATATTGTCTACTACGGATAATTTCCTCGGTCCCGATCGACTCCGCCTTAGACAGAGTTCACTGTAACTTGGAAACTCATCGATTTACTACGAAGATAGAACGTCAGATAGTTCCCGCCAAAACTGTGTTGATAACTAAAATAGGTACCTACTTGCCTAAAGAAATTAACCCTTTGTATCACCGTGTTGCAGATCTGCAACATACCCAAAAAGTCAATGATATTTTGACAGTAAACATCAAAACACGATTTTGTTGAATGTTGTTATTCTACTACACTGCTAGTAGTATAATTATGTCATTAAATCCGCAACAGATAGCGAATATTTATTTTTTTTTTTTCACGCCAAAGTTTCATTTATCGCTTGATCAGCTAAATGTGATTTTTGCTGAATTAAGCTTTGAAATAGTGGAGTTAAAAAAGTCTCCAGACAAGTATATTGTTTACAAAGGTAAGTTTAAATTCTTTATTTAAAGACCATTTTCGAGCTAAGAAATTTATAATATGTATAAAATAAGCGTAAACTTTTGTTTGTTGCAGATCTGCAACAATGTGCCATGTCTTCTCTTGTAATGGTTGTTGATAATGTGCGGAAAAATCTCAAATTTCTTTGATTCATGGAAAAATAGTGAACTTTGTCAATCAAGAACAGGAAAAAAAGGGGAATTTTGTTGAACGGATGTGGGAAAAAAGTGAATTTTGTTGAACGGGTGTAGAAAATCGGGAATTTTGTCGATTAGGAGTGGTAAAATCTCAAATTTCGTTGATTCATGGAAAAATAGCAAACTTCGTCGATCAGGTGCAGAAAAAAGGGAAATTTTGTTGATCAGGTGTCGAAAAATAGCGAATTCTGTCAATTGGGTGTGAAAAAATAGCGAATTTCGCTGGTCGGGTATGAAAAGATTGTGAAACTTGTCAATCCGGCGTAGAAAAATTGCGAATTTGTTTGATCGGGCATAGAAAAAGTGGGAATTTTGTAGATAATGAGCGGAAAAATCTCAAATTTCGTTGATTCACGGAAAAATAGCGAACTTCGTCGATCAGGCGCGGCAGAAAAGGGGAATGTTGTTGAACGGGTGTGGAAAAAAAAAGGAATTTTGTTGAAAGGGTGTAGAAAATCGTGAATTTTGTCGATTAGGAATGGAGAAAATGTCAAAATTTCATTGAATCACGAAAAAATAGCAAACTTCGTCGAACAGGTGCGGGGAAAATGGAGAGTTTTGTTGATCAGGTGTGAAAAAAAAGGAATTTTGTTGATTGGGTGTCGTAAAATAGTGAATTTTGTCAATAAGATGTGAAAAAATAGCGAATTTCACTGGTCGGGTATGAAAAGATAGCGAAATTTGTCAATCTGGCGTACAAAAATCGCGAATTTGTTTGATCGGGCACAGAAAAAGTGCGAGTTTTGTCGATAATGTGCGAAAAAATCTCAAATTTCGTTGTTTCACTGAAAAATAGTGAACTACGTTGATCAGACGCAGGAAAAAGGGGAATTTTGTTGAATGGATATGGAAAAAAAGGAAATTTTGTTGAACAGGTGTAGAAAATTATGAATTTTGTCGATTAGGAGTGGAAAAATCTCAAATTTCGTTGATTCACGGAAAAATAGCGAACTTCGTCGATCAGGCACGGAAAAAAGGGAATTTTGTGTTTTATCAGGTGTAGAAAAATAGTAAATTTTGTCAGTCGGGTGTGAAAAAATGGCGAATTTTGTCAATTGGGTGCGGAAAAACTGGAATTTTATCGATTGGCTTTGAAAAAATTGTGAATTTCGTCGATCAGGTGTCTAAATATCGCAAAGTTTTTTTATAGGGCATGGAAATTTACAAAAGTTGTCTTCAAAAGGTATACAGTAAATTAAACTTTGAATTGAAGTTAATTAAAAAAAAAATATTATATGTTCATGACATTGGGTGTCGAAAAATAGCGAATTCTGTCAATTGGGTGTGAAAAAATAGCGAATTTCACTGGTCGGGTATGAAAAGATTGCTAAACTTGCCAATCCGGCATAGAAAAATCGCGAATTTGTTTGATCGGGCATAGAAAAAGTGTGAATTTTGTCGATAATGAACGGAAAAATCTCAAATTTCGTTGATTCACGAAAAAATAGCAAACTTCTTCAATCAGGTGCGGGAAAAAAGGGGAATTTTGTTGATCATGAGTGTAAAAAAGGGAATTTTGTAGATTGGGTGTCGAAAAATAGTGAATTTTGTCAATTGGGTGTGAAAAAATAGCGAATTTCGCTGGTCGGGTATGAAAAGATTGCGAAACTTGTCAATCCGGCGTAGAAAAATTGCGAATTTGTTTGATCGGGCATAGAAAAAGTGTGAATTTTGTCGATAATGTGCGGAAAAATCTCAAATTTCTTTGATACACGGACAAATAGCGAACTTCGTCGATCAGGTGCGGCAGAAAAGGGGAATATTGTTGAACGGGTGTGGAAAAAAAAGGGAATTTTGTTGAAAGGGTGTAGAAAATCGTGAATTTTGTCGATTAGGAATGGAAAAAAAGACAAAATTTCATTGAATCATGAAAAAATAGCAAACTTTGTCGATCAGGTGCGGAGAAAATAGAGAGTTTTATTGATTGGGTGTCGAAAAATAGTGAATTTTGTCAATAAGGTGTGAAAAAATAGCGAATTTCACTGGTCGGGTATGAAAAGATAGCGAAATTTGTCAATCAGGCGTAGAAAAATCGCGAATTTGTTTGATCAAGCATAGAAAAAGTGCGAGTTTTGTCGATAATGTGCGGAAAAATCTCAAATTTCATTGTTTCTCTGAAAAATAGTGAACTACGTTGATCAGGCGCAGGAAAAAGGGGAATTTTCTTGAATGGATATGGAAAAAAAGGAAATTTTGTTGAACAGGTGTAGAAAATTATGAATTTTGTCGATTAGGAGTGGAAAAATCTCAAATTTCGTTGATTCACGGAAAAATAGCGAACTTTGTCGATCAGGCACGGAAAAAAGGGAATTTTGTGTTTTATCGGGTGTCGAAAAATAGTAAATTTTGTCAGTCGGATGTGAAAAAATGGCGAATTTTGTCAATTGGGTCCGGAAAAATTGGAATTTTATCGATTGGCCTTGAAAAAATTGTGAATTTGGTCGATCAGGTGTCTAAATATCGCAAAGTTTTTTTATAGGGCATGGAAATTTACAAAAATTGTCTTCAAAAAGGAAACAGTAAATTAAACTTTGAATTGAAGTTAATAAAAAAAAAATATTATATGTTCATGACATTGGGTGTCGAAAAATAGCGAATTCTGTCAATCGGGTGTAAAAAAATAGCGAATTTCGCTGGTCGGGTATGAAAAGATTGCTAAACTTGTCAATCCGGCATAGAAAAATTGCGAATTTGTTTGATCGGGCATAGAAAAAGTGTGAATTTTGTCGATAATGTGCGGAAAAATCGCAAATTTTGTTGATACATGGAAAAATAGCGAACTTCGTCGATCAGGCGCGGCAGAAAGGGGGAATATTGTTGAACGGGTGTGGAAAAAAAGGGAATTTTGTTGAAAGGGTGTAGAAAATCGTGAATTTTGTCGATTAGGAATGGAAAAAATGTCAAAATTTCATTGAATCATGAAAAAATAACAAACTTCGTCGATCAGGTGCGGGGAAAATGGAGTTTTGTTGATCAGGTGTGAAAAAAAGGGAATTTTGTTGATTGGGTGTCGAAAAATAGTGAATTTTGTCAATAAGATGTGAAAAAATAGCGAATTTCACTGGTCGGGTATGAAAAGATAGCGAAATTTGTCAATCTGGCATAGAAAAATCGCGAATTTGTTTGATCGGGCATAGAAAAAGTGCGAGTTTTGTCAATAATGTGCGGAAAAATCTCAAATTTCATTGTTTCTCTGAAAAATAGAAGAACTACGTTGATCAGGCGCAGGAAAAAGGGGAATTTTCTTGAATGGATATGGAAAAAAAAGGAAATTTTGTTGAACAGGTGTAGAAAATTATGAATTTTGCCGATTAGGAGTGGAAAAATCTCAAATTTCGTTGATTCACGGAAAAATAGCGAACTTCGTCGATCAGGCGCGGCAGAAAAGGGGAATTTTGTTGAACGGGTGTGGAAAAAAAGGGAATTTTGTTGAAAGGGTGTAGAAAATCATGAATTTTGTCGATTAGGAATGGAAAAAATCTCAAAATTTCATTGAATCACGAAAAAATAGCAAACTGCGTCGATCAGGTGCGGGAAAAATAGTGAATTTTGTCAATAAGTTTTGAAAAAATAGCGAATTTCACTGGTCGGGTATGAAAAGATAGCGAAATTTGTCAATCTGGCGTACAAAAATCGCGAATTTGTTTGATCGGGCATAGAAAAAGTGCGAATTTTGTCGATAATGTGCGGAAAAATCTCAAATTTCGTTGATTCACGGAAAAATAGTGAACTACGTTGATCAGGCGCTGGAAAAAAAGGAAATTTTGTTGAACAGGTGTAGAAAATTATGAATTTTGTCGATTAGGAGTGGAATAATCACAAATTTCGTTGATTCATGGAAAAATAGCGAACTTCGTCGATCAGGCACGGAAAAAAGGGAATTTTGTGTTTTATCGGGTGCAGAAAAATAGTCAATTCTGTCAGTCGGGTGTGAAAAAATAGCGAATTATTTCAATTGGGTGCGGAAAAATTGGAATTTTATCGATTGGCTTTGGAAAAATTGTGAATTTTGTCGATCAGGTGTCTAAATATCCCAAAGTTTTTTTTATAGGGCATGGAAATTTACAAAAATTATCTTCAAAAGGTATACAATAAATTAAACTTTGAATTGAAGTTAATTTAAAAAAATATTATATTTTCATGACAGGGTTGCCCTCTTTTAGCCAGGCCAAAAAAAGCCGGCTGGCTTTTTTTGGTTTTAACCACTTAAAAAAAGCCGGCTTTTATTGAAAAAAGCCGGTTTTTATTTTTAAAATTTTGTTTACAGCTAATTTGTTTTAAATTTGGATCAATTAATTTATAATACACTTATAAATATTTTCTACTAAGAAAATTATAAATTTCTATTAAATTTTGTCAAATAACTAAGTCTGTAACTGCTAGAAGGCAACTGTGAAGGCATTATGTCTGAAAAAAATATATATATATGGGGGCGAGACTCCATACATAGCTCACAACTCACTTTTAGGACGAGCACTGACATTTATTGGGACGAACACACAAATAAAAAATACAGATATAAACACTCTTCTCGTTCTTTAATTAGCTTAAAGTCTATAATTCAGGACGTCGTTGAATATATTTCTGAGATTTTCTTACGTCGTGTAAATATTCAATCTTATTTCACCGAAATATGTTCTGGTCTTTTTTAACAAAACCTTCCGTCGTCGAACTCATTTCGTTCTCTTTACTTCTTCTGCATTTCCACTTCACACAGCTTCGTTAAGGCTCGTTTCCTTTTTAATCTCGAAGCGGAAAATACGGAGACACTCAGTCTAATGCAGGTGTTGCTTGCGAAATCTCCACAAGCGGCCGTCCTGACACCTGGAGCTGCCGCAGCGACATGTGGTAAAATAGAATCTGAAAAAACAAAAAACAAAAACCAGTAACTGTTCTTAGGGGGAAAAGAGAAAGAAAAAAAAATCTGCACGTCATAGTTGAAGTAGCGTAACATCGTTTTTTTTTAAAGTTTCAGTTTTCGTCAGGCCAAGGTTTCATGTATTCAGCACAGGAGCTAGTAATTATCGGTCCTTCAGTTGATGAGATTTTCGTTACGTCGTAGGTGTCATTAGACTTCACTTTGATTACTTTATACGGACCTAAGAATTTAGATTTCAACTTTAAACCTGGTCCTTGCTGGGTTCTCTTAATTGCTACAAGGTCACCAAGCTTGTACTTACGGGGTTTCTTACGTCGTAAATTATAGTGCTTGCGGTTTTGTTGTTGAATTTCCGGAATATTCTTCTTGGCTTCTTTACGGAGCTCTTCTCTGTCTTTCATAAATTGTTCTTCGACTGCACTGTTTAAGAGGTCAATAATTTGTACATCTTCTTTCTGTTTCATTTTTGTACCAAATAATATTTCAAACGGTGTTCTCTTAATGCTTCTTTGGTAAGTTGAATTAATGACTTGTTGAACTTTAGGAACATGTTTAAACCATTTGGTCGGTTCGTCTTTGGACATTTTAGAGATTACAAGAAATTATGGTGGAATTAAGTCGCTCTACTTGACCATTGGCACGGGGAAGGCCAGTTGTAACTGTCTCGTGCTTTATATTTTCATCTTGACAATAATCAGCAAATTCTTTGCTTGTAAATGCAGGACCTTTATCGCTAATGATAATGGAAGGATTGCCAAAAGTATGACTTTGTTGTCGTAGTTTTGATATAACTTCGGTAGCAGAAGTACTTTTACATGGATACAACCAGACGAATTTAGTAAATGCGTCTATTAAAGACAAAATATGTTTATAATTTTTGTTGGTTGTTTCAAGAGGGCCTAAATGATCAATGTGGTAGGTTTGGAGAGGAGTCTCTTCTTTAGGTAAGGGATGTAATTCACCTTCTTGTTTGCCACGTTTGCGATTATACAAAAGGCATGTTACACAATTTGCTATAATTTTATCAATTTTATTTGACATATTAGGGATGAGAAATTCTTCGTTAAGGAGTTCTTCACAGCGTTTACGGCCAAAATGTCCTTTGTCATGAACGTGTTTAATGACATTTAGCTGCATTTCATCCGCCACAACTATCAGATCGATACCTTTATGATTTTTATAGAGAACGTTATTTTTAAGAAAATAGGTGTCATATGGCTTTGTTTTCAAAATTTCTTTGATGGCCTGTATATGTTCGTCAGTGTTCTGTGATTGTATGATTTTGGTAGTAAAACTATCTTGAATGACCATACATATTGGATTTCTACTTAAAGCTTCGACATGGCGCATGCGTGTACCTTGTCTGTGTTCTATTGTATAGTTATAGTCAGCTAACATTAAAGCCCATCGAGCAATCTTGGTGCAAAGATCTTTTTTATTCATAGTAAGGGCGAATGCGTTGCAATCTGTGACTATCTTGAAAGGAATACCTAGAAAGCAAACGCGAAATTTTTTAAGGGCTTCTATGACAGCTAAAACTTCTAATTCATAACTCGAATATTTACGTTCGGCATCTGTGGTTTTTTTTGCTCATAAAATAGACAGGGTGAAATTGATTGTCAATAGAAGACTTCTGAAGGAGGACTGCCCCGTAACCGTCAATAGATGCATCACAGTGAACTTCTGTTTCGTTACTAGGGTTATAAATGCTTAAAACAGGACCTGAAGAAAGGATGTGTTTCAGCTGATTAAATGCATTTCGTTGCTGGTCGCCAAAGTGAAATTTAGTGTCCTTTCTAAGAAGATCTGTTAAAGGCTTAGCTATTAAAGAGTAATCTTGAATGAATTTACGAAAATATGAAGTTAATCCGACAAATGGATGTACATCTTTTATACTTTTAGGTTCTGGGAAATTAAGGACAGCTTTAGTTTTTAAGGGGGATGGGTGCTGTTGACCATTTTTAATGTGGTAACCCAAAAAATCAAATTCTCGTTGTAGAAAGTGGCATTTTTTGAGATTCAGTTCTAAACCATATTCGGATGCAGTTGTAAGGACGCGTTGTAATTTCTGGAGTCCTTCGACTTCGTTTTCAGCTGGTATTATGAAGTCATCCATATAGACAATAAGTACTTTTTCATTAATGAGGTCTCGAAAACGTTATAAATATATCTTTGAAACACTAACGGTGCATCGCTAAGGCCATAATTCATATATAAGAATTCAAATTGACCAGAATGTGTTACGAAAGAAGTATATTTTCTACTATTTTCTTCTACTTCGACATGAAAAAAAGCATTTTTAAGGTCAAGAGTAGTAAATACTTTTGCAGAATGCAACTGATCAATAATGTCATCAATTACTGGGAGGGGAAAACGTTGTTTATGTGTTTTAGAATTTAACTTCCTATAGTCAATACACAATCTATCTGAACCATCTTTCTTTTTTACTAGGACAATAGGTGATGAAAAATTACTAGTGCTTTTAAGAATAATTCATTTTTCGAGCCACTCAGAAATTTGTTTTTCGACGAAGTTTTTCTCTATTTGCGCCAAGCGCCTGGGAGGACAAGTAACAGGTTCTTCGTTTTCCAGATGAATTGATAATTTAACATCAGTTGTCTTTATTTTTTTAGGGGAATAATTTTGAATAAGTTCTGAAATTTTTGAACGTATTGTTTCATCGGTAATATGAGATAAATCAAGATTAAGATCGTCTAACACATGAGCAATATTAATCAAAAAATTATTGGACGTGTCGTCATTTTTCTCGATTTTTTGCATCGAAATATTATTTCCAGAAATTGTTAAAATACTTTGTTGAATGATATCTGTACCAATAATAAGATCAAAAGATATGGAATAATCTGGGACTACATAAACATTAGTTGTATAATTAAAATCATCTATCATAATGTTCGTAGAGAAAAAACCTAGGGGTTTGATTATAGTATTTCCTAATCCAGTTAATGTGATAGTTGAATGTTCAAGGTTCGAAATTGTAGGGAGTTTGCGATAAATACTTTCCTTTAGTAAACTTCTTTCACTACCTGTGTCTACCAATGATGTAACATTTGCAGACGAAATAATGACTTGTTTGGTCATGAAAGTGTTCGACGTGACAGTGGAAACATTGGAGGGTTCTGACTTAACTCTAGGCCTCCTTGGTTGATCACATTGAGCCGATTTATGGCCAAAATTCGAACAATTAAAACAACGAGGGCCTTTATCTTTATGTCTGCATTGGCTACTTTTATGATTCGACAAACCACAATTAAAGCAAAAAAGATCAGATTTTGGTCGAAAGGATTTCTCTTTCATTGGCATTTCAGGTTTGACTTTACGAAATTTAGTGTTCTCAAAGTCATGTCGAATTTTGTCATAAATTTTGAGCTTTTGCTTGAATTCTACAATGGATTGGCATCCATATAACATTGATTTTCTGAAAACCGGGTCGGGTATACCATTTATGATGTATTGCATTAATGCGGAATCCTCGATTTTACCACGCGAGCATATTTGTTTCATGATAAGAAAATATTCCTCTATTGATTCATTTTCTTGCAATTTTCGTTTATTTAATATATCATGTAACTCGGCAGAATTATAAGTGGTGCTAAATTCTGATATTAAGAGTTGTTTAAGTTTGTCATATGAATTGATATGAAATTCTGTTTGTGCTAATAACTGGGCTTTTCCTCGTAATGATCTTTTACAAAATATGAATTTATGAAAGTCAGATAAATTAAACATATTAGTAACATCCTCAAAATTATTAAACCATACCTGTATATCACTAAAAGAACTACCATCGAAAGGAGGTATTACACTTTCAATATCAGTAAAATTCATAGACGATGGCATAAAACTTTGAACTGGAAATTGCTGTTGTTTGTCAAAATTTGATAATTCAGTGTTATTACTTGAAGTCATATTATTTGAAGGCAGTTCGGGTTCCGAGTCGGTGTCACTTTCATTTTGTATAATATTATTTTGTAGTAAGGTCAAGTCTGAAAGGTATGTCACTAATCGGGTTGCGAGATCGTTTAAAGATCCCTCATTATCAATACAAAGTAGATTGCACACTGTAATCAGATCATTTAATGAAAAATCAGTTTGAACTTTAGTTATTTTATTTTTGAATTCGGTGCTGTCGGTTTGAAAACCGAACCAGTAAAATCACGTATTCTCTTTCTATTAGAGCGATCACCGTCAGCATCAAATAGGAATTTATGCAGCAATTTAATTTTATGCGTTCGTTCGTTTTTAAATGCAACTTCCAGTTCTGGTATTTCAACTAATTTCATAATAAAATAATAGCAATGAACTCACCGTTAGAAGAATATCCGGCTTGAATATGTAGGATGAATAACTCTAATTAATCATATTGGTGGGTTAACTGTCACTTCTGACGCCAATTTATGGGGGCGAGACTCCATACATAGCTCACAACTCACTTTTAGGACGAGCACTGACATTTAATGGGACGAACACACAAATAAAAAATACAGATATAAATACTCTTCTCGTTCTTTAATTAGCTTAAAGTCTATAATTCAGGACGTCGTTGAATATATTTCTGAGATTTTCTTACGTCGTGTAAATATTCAATCTTATTTCACCGAAATATGTTCTGGTCTTTTTTAACAAAACCTTCCGTCGTCGAACTCATTTCGTTCTCTTTACTTCTTCTGCATTTCCACTTCACACAGCTTCGTTAAGGCTCGTTTCCTTTTTAATCTCGAAGCGGAAAATACGGAGACACTCAGTCTAATGCAGGTGTTGCTTGCGAAATCTCCACAAGCGGCCGTCCTGACATCTGGAGCTGCCGCAGCGACATGTGGTAAAATAGAATCTGAAAAAACAAAAAACAAAAACCAGTAACTGTTCTTAGGGGGAAAAGAGAAAGAAAAAAAAATCTGCACGTCATAGTTGAAGTAGCGTAACATCGTTTTTTTTTAAAGTTTCAGTTTTCGTCAGGCCAAGGTTTCATGTATTCAGCACAGGAGCTAGTATTTATCGGTCCTTCAGTTGATGAGATTTTCGTTACGTCGTAGGTGTCATTAGACTTCACTTTGATTACTTTATACGGACCTAAGAATTTAGATTTCAACTTTAAACCTGGTCCTTGCTGGGTTCTCTTAATTGCTACAAGGTCACCAAGCTTGTACTTACGGGGTTTCTTACGTCGTAAATTATAGTGCTTGCGGTTTTGTTGTTGAATTTCCGGAATATTCTTCTTGGCTTCTTTACGGAGCTCTTCTCTGTCTTTCATAAATTGTTCTTCGACTGCACTGTTTAAGAGGTCAATAATTTGTACATCTTCTTTCTGTTTCATTTTTGTACCAAATAATATTTCAAACGGTGTTCTCTTAATGCTTCTTTGGTAAGTTGAATTAATGACTTGTTGAACTTTAGGAACATGTTTAAACCATTTGGTCGGTTCGTCTTTGGACATTTTAGAGATTACAAGAAATTATGGTGGAATTAAGTCGCTCTACTTGACCATTGGCACGGGGAAGGCCAGTTGTAACTGTCTCGTGCTTTATATTTTCATCTTGACAATAATCAGCAAATTCTTTGCTTGTAAATGCAGGACCTTTATCGCTAATGATAATGGAAGGATTGCCAAAAGTATGACTTTGTTGTCGTAGTTTTGATATAACTTCGGTAGCAGAAGTACTTTTACATGGATACAACCAGACGAATTTAGTAAATGCGTCTATTAAAGACAAAATATGTTTATAATTTTTGTTGGTTGTTTCAAGAGGGCCTAAATGATCAATGTGGTAGGTTTGGAGAGGAGTCTCTTCTTTAGGTAAGGGATGTAATTCACCTTCTTGTTTGCCACGTTTGCGATTATACAAAAGGCATGTTACACAATTTGCTATAATTTTATCAATTTTATTTGACATATTAGGGATGAGAAATTCTTCGTTAAGGAGTTCTTCACAGCGTTTACGGCCAAAATGTCCTTTGTCATGAACGTGTTTAATGACATTTAGCTGCATTTCATCCGCCACAACTATCAGATCGATACCTTTATGATTTTTATAGAGAACGTTATTTTTAAGAAAATAGGTGTCATATGGCTTTGTTTTCAAAATTTCTTTGATGGCCTGTATATGTTCGTCAGTGTTCTGTGATTGTATGATTTTGGTAGTAAAACTATCTTGAATGACCATACATATTGGATTTCTACTTAAAGCTTCGACATGGCGCATGCGTGTACCTTGTCTGTGTTCTATTGTATAGTTATAGTCAGCTAACATTAAAGCCCATCGAGCAATCTTGGTGCAAAGATCTTTTTTATTCATAGTAAGGGCGAATGCGTTGCAATCTGTGACTATCTTGAAAGGAATACCTAGAAAGCAAACGCGAAATTTTTTAAGGGCTTCTATGACAGCTAAAACTTCTAATTCATAACTCGAATATTTACGTTCGGCATCTGTGGTTTTTTTTGCTCATAAAATAGACAGGGTGAAATTGATTGTCAATAGAAGACTTCTGAAGGAGGACTGCCCCGTAACCGTCAATAGATGCATCACAGTGAACTTCTGTTTCGTTACTAGGGTTATAAATGCTTAAAACAGGACCTGAAGAAAGGATGTGTTTCAGCTGATTAAATGCATTTCGTTGCTGGTCGCCAAAGTGAAATTTAGTGTCCTTTCTAAGAAGATCTGTTAAAGGCTTAGCTATTAAAGAGTAATCTTGAATGAATTTACGAAAATATGAAGTTAATCCGACAAATGGATGTACATCTTTTATACTTTTAGGTTCTGGGAAATTAAGGACAGCTTTAGTTTTTAAGGGGGATGGGTGCTGTTGACCATTTTTAATGTGGTAACCCAAAAAATCAAATTCTCGTTGTAGAAAGTGGCATTTTTTGAGATTCAGTTCTAAACCATATTCGGATGCAGTTGTAAGGACGCGTTGTAATTTCTGGAGTCCTTCGACTTCGTTTTCAGCTGGTATTATGAAGTCATCCATATAGACAATAAGTACTTTTTCATTAATGAGGTCTCGAAAACGTTATAAATATATCTTTGAAACACTAACGGTGCATCGCTAAGGCCATAATTCATATATAAGAATTCAAATTGACCAGAATGTGTTACGAAAGAAGTATATTTTCTACTATTTTCTTCTACTTCGACATGAAAAAAAGCATTTTTAAGGTCAAGAGTAGTAAATACTTTTGCAGAATGCAACTGATCAATAATGTCATCAATTACTGGGAGGGGAAAACGTTGTTTATGTGTTTTAGAATTTAACTTCCTATAGTCAATACACAATCTATCTGAACCATCTTTCTTTTTTACTAGGACAATAGGTGATGAAAAATTACTAGTGCTTTTAAGAATAATTCATTTTTCGAGCCACTCAGAAATTTGTTTTTCGACGAAGTTTTTCTCTATTTGCGCCAAGCGCCTGGGAGGACAAGTAACAGGTTCTTCGTTTTCCAGATGAATTGATAATTTAACATCAGTTGTCTTTATTTTTTTAGGGGAATAATTTTGAATAAGTTCTGAAATTTTTGAACGTATTGTTTCATCGGTAATATGAGATAAATCAAGATTAAGATCGTCTAACACATGAGCAATATTAATCAAAAAATTATTGGACGTGTCGTCATTTTTCTCGATTTTTTGCATCGAAATATTATTTCCAGAAATTGTTAAAATACTTTGTTGAATGATATCTGTACCAATAATAAGATCAAAAGATATGGAATAATCTGGGACTACATAAACATTAGTTGTATAATTAAAATCATCTATCATAATGTTCGTAGAGAAAAAACCTAGGGGTTTGATTATAGTATTTCCTAATCCAGTTAATGTGATAGTTGAATGTTCAAGGTTCGAAATTGTAGGGAGTTTGCGATAAATACTTTCCTTTAGTAAACTTCTTTCACTACCTGTGTCTACCAATGATGTAACATTTGCAGACGAAATAATGACTTGTTTGGTCATGAAAGTGTTCGACGTGACAGTGGAAACATTGGAGGGTTCTGACTTAACTCTAGGCCTCCTTGGTTGATCACATTGAGCCGATTTATGGCCAAAATTCGAACAATTAAAACAACGAGGGCCTTTATCTTTATGTCTGCATTGGCTACTTTTATGATTCGACAAACCACAATTAAAGCAAAAAAGATCAGATTTTGGTCGAAAGGATTTCTCTTTCATTGGCATTTCAGGTTTGACTTTACGAAATTTAGTGTTCTCAAAGTCATGTCGAATTTTGTCATAAATTTTGAGCTTTTGCTTGAATTCTACAATGGATTGGCATCCATATAACATTGATTTTCTGAAAACCGGGTCGGGTATACCATTTATGATGTATTGCATTAATGCGGAATCCTCGATTTTACCACGCGAGCATATTTGTTTCATGATAAGAAAATATTCCTCTATTGATTCATTTTCTTGCAATTTTCGTTTATTTAATATATCATGTAACTCGGCAGAATTATAAGTGGTGCTAAATTCTGATATTAAGAGTTGTTTAAGTTTGTCATATGAATTGATATGAAATTCTGTTTGTGCTAATAACTGGGCTTTTCCTCGTAATGATCTTTTACAAAATATGAATTTATGAAAGTCAGATAAATTAAACATATTAGTAACATCCTCAAAATTATTAAACCATACCTGTATATCACTAAAAGAACTACCATCGAAAGGAGGTATTACACTTTCAATATCAGTAAAATTCATAGACGATGGCATAAAACTTTGAACTGGAAATTGCTGTTGTTTGTCAAAATTTGATAATTCAGTGTTATTACTTGAAGTCATATTATTTGAAGGCAGTTCGGGTTCCGAGTCGGTGTCACTTTCATTTTGTATAATATTATTTTGTAGTAAGGTCAAGTCTGAAAGGTATGTCACTAATCGGGTTGCGAGATCGTTTAAAGATCCCTCATTATCAATACAAAGTAGATTGCACACTGTAATCAGATCATTTAATGAAAAATCAGTTTGAACTTTAGTTATTTTATTTTTGAATTCGGTGCTGTCGGTTTGAAAACCGAACCAGTAAAATCACGTATTCTCTTTCTATTAGAGCGATCACCGTCAGCATCAAATAGGAATTTATGCAGCAATTTAATTTTATGCGTTCGTTCGTTTTTAAATGCAACTTCCAGTTCTGGTATTTCAACTAATTTCATAATAAAATAATAGCAATGAACTCACCGTTAGAAGAATATCCGGCTTGAATATGTAGGATGAATAACTCTAATTAATCATATTGGTGGGTTAACTGTCACTTCTGACGCCAATTTATGGGGGCGAGACTCCATACATAGCTCACAACTCACTTTTAGGACGAGCACTGACATTTAATGGGACGAACACACAAATAAAAAATACAGATATAAATACTCTTCTCGTTCTTTAATTAGCTTAAAGTCTATAATTCAGGACGTCGTTGAATATATTTCTGAGATTTTCTTACGTCGTGTAAATATTCAATCTTATTTCACCGAAATATGTTCTGGTCTTTTTTAACAAAACCTTCCGTCGTCGAACTCATTTCGTTCTCTTTACTTCTTCTGCATTTCCACTTCACACAGCTTCGTTAAGGCTCGTTTCCTTTTTAATCTCGAAGCGGAAAATACGGAGACACTCAGTCTAATGCAGGTGTTGCTTGCGAAATCTCCACAAGCGGCCGTCCTGACATCTGGAGCTGCCGCAGCGACATGTGGTAAAATAGAATCTGAAAAAACAAAAAACAAAAACCAGTAACTGTTCTTAGGGGGAAAAGAGAAAGAAAAAAAAATCTGCACGTCATAGTTGAAGTAGCGTAACATCGTTTTTTTTTAAAGTTTCAGTTTTCGTCAGGCCAAGGTTTCATGTATTCAGCACAGGAGCTAGTATTTATCGGTCCTTCAGTTGATGAGATTTTCGTTACGTCGTAGGTGTCATTAGACTTCACTTTGATTACTTTATACGGACCTAAGAATTTAGATTTCAACTTTAAACCTGGTCCTTGCTGGGTTCTCTTAATTGCTACAAGGTCACCAAGCTTGTACTTACGGGGTTTCTTACGTCGTAAATTATAGTGCTTGCGGTTTTGTTGTTGAATTTCCGGAATATTCTTCTTGGCTTCTTTACGGAGCTCTTCTCTGTCTTTCATAAATTGTTCTTCGACTGCACTGTTTAAGAGGTCAATAATTTGTACATCTTCTTTCTGTTTCATTTTTGTACCAAATAATATTTCAAACGGTGTTCTCTTAATGCTTCTTTGGTAAGTTGAATTAATGACTTGTTGAACTTTAGGAACATGTTTAAACCATTTGGTCGGTTCGTCTTTGGACATTTTAGAGATTACAAGAAATTATGGTGGAATTAAGTCGCTCTACTTGACCATTGGCACGGGGAAGGCCAGTTGTAACTGTCTCGTGCTTTATATTTTCATCTTGACAATAATCAGCAAATTCTTTGCTTGTAAATGCAGGACCTTTATCGCTAATGATAATGGAAGGATTGCCAAAAGTATGACTTTGTTGTCGTAGTTTTGATATAACTTCGGTAGCAGAAGTACTTTTACATGGATACAACCAGACGAATTTAGTAAATGCGTCTATTAAAGACAAAATATGTTTATAATTTTTGTTGGTTGTTTCAAGAGGGCCTAAATGATCAATGTGGTAGGTTTGGAGAGGAGTCTCTTCTTTAGGTAAGGGATGTAATTCACCTTCTTGTTTGCCACGTTTGCGATTATACAAAAGGCATGTTACACAATTTGCTATAATTTTATCAATTTTATTTGACATATTAGGGATGAGAAATTCTTCGTTAAGGAGTTCTTCACAGCGTTTACGGCCAAAATGTCCTTTGTCATGAACGTGTTTAATGACATTTAGCTGCATTTCATCCGCCACAACTATCAGATCGATACCTTTATGATTTTTATAGAGAACGTTATTTTTAAGGAAATAGGTGTCATATGGCTTTGTTTTCAAAATTTCTTTGATGGCCTGTATATGTTCGTCAGTGTTCTGTGATTGTATGATTTTGGTAGTAAAACTATCTTGAATGACCATACATATTGGATTTCTACTTAAAGCTTCGACATGGCGCATGCGTGTACCTTGTCTGTGTTCTATTGTATAGTTATAGTCAGCTAACATTAAAACCCATCGAGCAATCTTGGTGCAAAGATCTTTTTTATTCATAGTAAGGGCGAATGCGTTGCAATCTGTGACTATCTTGAAAGGAATACCTAGAATGTAAACGCGAAATTTTTTAAGGGCTTCTATGACAGCTAAAACTTCTAATTCATAACTCGAATATTTACGTTCGGCATCTGTGGTTTTTTTTGCTCATAAAATAGACAGGGTGAAATTGATTGTCAATAGAAGACTTCTGAAGGAGGACTGCCCCGTAACGTCAATAGATGCATCACAGTGAACTTCTGTTTCGTTACTAGGGTTATAAATGCTTAAAACAGGACCTGAATAAAGGATGTGTTTCAGCTGATTAAATGCATTTCGTTGCTGGTCGCCAAAGTGAAATTTAGTGTCCTTTCTAAGAAGATCTGTTAAAGGCTTAGCTATTAAAGAGTAATCTTGAATGAATTTACGAAAATATGAAGTTAATCCGACAAATGGATGTACATCTTTTATACTTTTAGGTTCTGGGAAATTAAGGACAGCTTTAGTTTTTAAGGGGGATGGGTGCTGTTGACCATTTTTAATGTGGTAACCCAAAAAATCAAATTCTCGTTGTAGAAAGTGGCATTTTTTGAGATTCAGTTCTAAACCATATTCGGATGCAGTTGTAAGGACGCGTTGTAATTTCTGGAGTCCTTCGACTTCGTTTTCAGCTGGTATTATGAAGTCATCCATATAGACAATAAGTACTTTTTCATTAATGAGGTCTCGAAAAACGTTATAAATATATCTTTGAAACACTAACGGTGCATCGCTAAGGCCATAATTCATATATAAGAATTCAAATTGACCAGAATGTGTTACGAAAGAAGTATATTTTCTACTATTTTCTTCTACTTCGACATGAAAAAAAAGCATTTTTAAGGTCAAGAGTAGTAAATACTTTTGCAGAATGCAACTGATCAATAATGTCATCAATTACTGGGAGGGGAAAACGTTGTTTATGTGTTTTAGAATTTAACTTCCTATAGTCAATACACAATCTATCTGAACCATCTTTCTTTTTTACTAGGACAATAGGTGATGAAAAATTACTAGTGCTTTTACGAATAATTCATTTTTCGAGCCACTCAGAAATTTGTTTTTCGACGAAGTTTTTCTCTATTTGCGCCAAGCGCCTGGGAGGACAAGTAACAGGTTCTTCGTTTTCCAGATGAATTGATAATTTAACATCAGTTGTCTTTATTTTTTTAGGGGAATAATTTTGAATAAGTTCTGAAATTTTTGAACGTATTGTTTCATCGGTAATATGAGATAAATCAAGATTAAGATCGTCTAACACATGAGCAATATTAATCAAAAAATTATTGGACGTGTCGTCATTTTTCTCGATTTTTTGCATCGAAATATTATTTCCAGAAATTGTTAAAATACTTTGTTGAATGATATCTGTACCAATAATAAGATCAAAAGATATGGAATAATCTGGGACTACATAAACATTAGTTGTATAATTAAAATCATCTATCATAATGTTCGTAGAGAAAAAACCTAGGGGTTTGATTATAGTATTTCCTAATCCAGTTAATGTGATAGTTGAATGTTCAAGGTTCGAAATTGTAGGGAGTTTGCGATAAATACTTTCCTTTAGTAAACTTCTTTCACTACCTGTGTCTACCAATGATGTAACATTTGCATACGAAATAATGACTTGTTTGGTCATGAAAGTGTTCGACGTGACAGTGGAAACATTGGAGGGTTCTGACTTAACTCTAGGCCTCCTTGGTTGATCACATTGAGCCGATTTATGGCCAAAATTCGAACAATTAAAACAACGAGGGCCTTTATCTTTATGTCTGCATTGGCTACTTTTATGATTCGACAAACCACAATTAAAGCAAAAAAGATCAGATTTTGGTCGAAAGGATTTCTCTTTCATTGGCATTTCAGGTTTGACTTTACGAAATTTAGTGTTCTCAAAGTCATGTCGAATTTTGTCATAAATTTTGAGCTTTTGCTTGAATTCTACAATGGATTGGCATCCATATAACATTGATTTTCTGAAAACCGGGTCGGGTATACCATTTATGATGTATTGCATTAATGCGGAATCCTCGATTTTACCACGCGAGCATATTTGTTTCATGATAAGAAAATATTCCTCTATTGATTCATTTTCTTGCAATTTTCGTTTATTTAATATATCATGTAACTCGGCAGAATTATAAGTGGTGCTAAATTCTGATATTAAGAGTTGTTTAAGTTTGTCATATGAATTGATATGAAATTCTGTTTGTGCTAATAACTGGGCTTTTCCTCGTAATGATCTTTTACAAAATATGAATTTATGAAAGTCAGATAAATTAAACATATTAGTAACATCCTCAAAATTATTAAACCATACCTGTATATCACTAAAAGAACTACCATCGAAAGGAGGTATTACACTTTCAATATCAGTAAAATTCATAGACGATGGCATAAAACTTTGAACTGGAAATTGCTGTTGTTTGTCAAAATTTGATAATTCAGTGTTATTACTTGAAGTCATATTATTTGAAGGCAGTTCGGGTTCCGAGTCGGTGTCACTTTCATTTTGTATAATATTATTTTGTAGTAAGGTCAAGTCTGAAAGGTATGTCACTAATCGGGTTGCGAGATCGTTTAAAGATCCCTCATTATCAATACAAAGTAGATTGCACACTGTAATCAGATCATTTAATGAAAAATCAGTTTGAACTTTAGTTATTTTATTTTTGAATTCGGTGCTGTCGGTTTGAAAACCGAAACCAGTAAAATCACGTATTCTCTTTCTATTAGAGCGATCACCGTCAGCATCAAATAGGAATTTATGCAGCAATTTAATTTTATGCGTTCGTTCGTTTTTAAACGCAACTTCCAGTTCTGGTATTTCAACTAATTTCATAATAAAATAATAGCAATGAACTCACCGTTAGAAGAATATCCGGCTTGAATATGTAGGATGAATAACTCTAATTAATCATATTGGTGGGTTAACTGTCACTTCTGACGCCAATTTATGGGGGCGAGACTCCATACATAGCTCACAACTCACTTTTAGGACGAGCACTGACATTTAATGGGACGAACACACAAATAAAAAATACAGATATAAACACTCTTCTCGTTCTTTAATTAGCTTAAAGTCTATAATTCAGGACGTCGTTGAATATATTTCTGAGATTTTCTTACGTCGTGTAAATATTCAATCTTATTTCACCGAAATATGTTCTGGTCTTTTTTAACAAAACCTTCCGTCGTCGAACTCATTTCGTTCTCTTTACTTCTTCTGCATTTCCACTTCACACAGCTTCGTTAAGGCTCATTTCCTTTTTAATCTCGAAGCGGAAAATACGGAGACACTCAGTCTAATGCAGGTGTTGCTTGCGAAATCTCCACAAGCGGCCGTCCTGACATCTGGAGCTGCCGCAGCGACATGTGGTAAAATAGAATCTGAAAAAACAAAAAACAAAAACCAGTAACTGTTCTTAGGGGGAAAAGAGAAAGAAAAAATATCTGCACGTCATAGTTGAAGTAGCGTAACATCGTTTTTTTTTTTTAAAGTTTCAGTTTTCGTCAGGCCAAGGTTTCATGTATTCAGCACAGGAGCTAGTATTTATCGGTCCTTCAGTTGATGAGATTTTCGTTACGTCGTAGGTGTCATTAGACTTCACTTTGATTACTTTATACGGACCTAAGAATTTAGATTTCAACTTTAAACCTGGTCCTTGCTGGGTTCTCTTAATTGCTACAAGGTCACCAAGCTTGTACTTACGGGGTTTCTTACGTCGTAAATTATAGTGCTTGCGGTTTTGTTGTTGAATTTCCGGAATATTCTTCTTGGCTTCTTTACGGAGCTCTTCTCTGTCTTTCATAAATTGTTCTTCGACTGCACTGTTTAAGAGGTCAATAATTTGTACATCTTCTTTCTGTTTCATTTTTGTACCAAATAATATTTCAAACGGTGTTCTCTTAATGCTTCTTTGGTAAGTTGAATTAATGACTTGTTGAACTTTAGGAACATGTTTAAACCATTTGGTCGGTTCGTCTTTGGACATTTTAGAGATTACAAGAAATTATGGTGGAATTAAGTCGCTCTACTTGACCATTGGCACGGGGAAGGCCAGTTGTAACTGTCTCGTGCTTTATATTTTCATCTTGACAATAATCAGCAAATTCTTTGCTTGTAAATGCAGGACCTTTATCGCTAATGATAATGGAAGGATTGCCAAAAGTATGACTTTGTTGTCGTAGTTTTGATATAACTTCGGTAGCAGAAGTACTTTTACATGGATACAACCAGACGAATTTAGTAAATGCGTCTATTAAAGACAAAATATGTTTATAATTTTTGTTGGTTGTTTCAAGAGGGCCTAAATGATCAATGTGGTAGGTTTGGAGAGGAGTCTCTTCTTTAGGTAAGGGATGTAATTCACCTTCTTGTTTGCCACGTTTGCGATTATACAAAAGGCATGTTACACAATTTGCTATAATTTTATCAATTTTATTTGACATATTAGGGATGAGAAATTCTTCGTTAAGGAGTTCTTCACAGCGTTTACGGCCAAAATGTCCTTTGTCATGAACGTGTTTAATGACATTTAGCTGCATTTCATCCGCCACAACTATCAGATCGATACCTTTATGATTTTTATAGAGAACGTTATTTTTAAGAAAATAGGTGTCATATGGCTTTGTTTTCAAAATTTCTTTGATGGCCTGTATATGTTCGTCAGTGTTCTGTGATTGTATGATTTTGGTAGTAAAACTATCTTGAATGACCATACATATTGGATTTCTACTTAAAGCTTCGACATGGCGCATGCGTGTACCTTGTCTGTGTTCTATTGTATAGTTATAGTCAGCTAACATTAAAGCCCATCGAGCAATCTTGGTGCAAAGATCTTTTTTATTCATAGTAAGGGCGAATGCGTTGCAATCTGTGACTATCTTGAAAGGAATACCTAGAATGCAAACGCGAAATTTTTTAAGGGCTTCTATGACAGCTAAAACTTCTAATTCATAACTCGAATATTTACGTTCGGCATCTGTGGTTTTTTTTGCTCATAAAATAGACAGGGTGAAATTGATTGTCAATAGAAGACTTCTGAAGGAGGACTGCCCCGTAACCGTCAATAGATGCATCACAGTGAACTTCTGTTTCGTTACTAGGGTTATAAATGCTTAAAACAGGACCTGAAGAAAGGATGTGTTTCAGCTGATTAAATGCATTTCGTTGCTGGTCGCCAAAGTGAAATTTAGTGTCCTTTCTAAGAAGATCTGTTAAAGGCTTAGCTATTAAAGAGTAATCTTGAATGAATTTACGAAAATATGAAGTTAATCCGACAAATGGATGTACATCTTTTATACTTTTAGGTTCTGGGAAATTAAGGACAGCTTTAGTTTTTAAGGGGGATGGGTGCTGTTGACCATTTTTAATGTGGTAACCCAAAAAATCAAATTCTCGTTGTAGAAAGTGGCATTTTTTGAGATTCAGTTCTAAACCATATTCGGATGCAGTTGTAAGGACGCGTTGTAATTTCTGGAGTCCTTCGACTTCGTTTTCAGCTGGTATTATGAAGTCATCCATATAGGCAATAAGTACTTTTTCATTAATGAGGTCTCGAAAACGTTATAAATATATCTTTGAAACACTAACGGTGCATCGCTAAGGCCATAATTCATATATAAGAATTCAAATTGACCAGAATGTGTTACGAAAGAAGTATATTTTCTACTATTTTCTTCTACTTCGACATGAAAAAAAGCATTTTTAAGGTCAAGAGTAGTAAATACTTTTGCAGAATGCAACTGATCAATAATGTCATCAATTACTGGGAGGGGAAAACGTTGTTTATGTGTTTTAGAATTTAACTTCCTATAGTCAATACACAATCTATCTGAACCATCTTTCTTTTTTACTAGGACAATAGGTGATGAAAAATTACTAGTGCTTTTAAGAATAATTCATTTTTCGAGCCACTCAGAAATTTGTTTTTCGACGAAGTTTTTCTCTATTTGCGCCAAGCGCCTGGGAGGACAAGTAACAGGTTCTTCTTTTTCCAGATGAATTGATAATTTAACATCAGTTGTCTTTATTTTTTTAGGGGAATAATTTTGAATAAGTTCTGAAATTTTTGAACGTATTGTTTCATCGGTAATATGAGATAAATCAAGATTAAGATCGTCTAACACATGAGCAATATTAATCAAAAAATTATTGGACGTGTCGTCATTTTTCTCGATTTTTTGCATCGAAATATTATTTCCAGAAATTGTTAAAATACTTTGTTGAATGATATCTGTACCAATAATAAGATCAAAAGATATGGAATAATCTGGGACTACATAAACATTAGTTGTATAATTAAAATCATCTATCATAATGTTCGTAGAGAAAAAACCTAGGGGTTTGATTATAGTATTTCCTAATCCAGTTAATGTGATAGTTGAATGTTCAAGGTTCGAAATTGTAGGGAGTTTGCGATAAATACTTTCCTTTAGTAAACTTCTTTCACTACCTGTGTCTACCAATGATGTAACATTTGCAGACGAAATAATGACTTGTTTGGTCATGAAAGTGTTCGACGTGACAGTGGAAACATTGGAGGGTTCTGACTTAACTCTAGGCCTCCTTGGTTGATCACATTGAGCCGATTTATGGCCAAAATTCGAACAATTAAAACAACGAGGGCCTTTATCTTTATGTCTGCATTGGCTACTTTTATGATTCGACAAACCACAATTAAAGCAAAAAAGATCAGATTTTGGTCGAAAGGATTTCTCTTTCATTGGCATTTCAGGTTTGACTTTACGAAATTTAGTGTTCTCAAAGTCATGTCGAATTTTGTCATAAATTTTGAGCTTTTGCTTGAATTCTACAATGGATTGGCATCCATATAACATTGATTTTCTGAAAACCGGGTCGGGTATACCATTTATGATGTATTGCATTAATGCGGAATCCTCGATTTTACCACGCGAGCATATTTGTTTCATGATAAGAAAATATTCCTCTATTGATTCATTTTCTTGCAATTTTCGTTTATTTAATATATCATGTAACTCGGCAGAATTATAAGTGGTGCTAAATTCTGATATTAAGAGTTGTTTAAGTTTGTCATATGAATTGATATGAAATTCTGTTTGTGCTAATAACTGGGCTTTTCCTCGTAATGATCTTTTACAAAATATGAATTTATGAAAGTCAGATAAATTAAACATATTAGTAACATCCTCAAAATTATTAAACCATACCTGTATATCACTAAAAGAACTACCATCGAAAGGAGGTATTACACTTTCAATATCAGTAAAATTCATAGACGATGGCATAAAACTTTGAACTGGAAATTGCTGTTGTTTGTCAAAATTTGATAATTCAGTGTTATTACTTGAAGTCATATTATTTGAAGGCAGTTCGGGTTCCGAGTCGGTGTCACTTTCATTTTGTATAATATTATTTTGTAGTAAGGTCAAGTCTGAAAGGTATGTCACTAATCGGGTTGCGAGATCGTTTAAAGATCCCTCATTATCAATACAAAGTAGATTGCACACTGTAATCAGATCATTTAATGAAAAATCAGTTTGAACTTTAGTTATTTTATTTTTGAATTCGGTGCTGTCGGTTTGAAAACCGAACCAGTAAAATCACGTATTCTCTTTCTATTAGAGCGATCACCGTCAGCATCAAATAGGAATTTATGCAGCAATTTAATTTTATGCGTTCGTTCGTTTTTAAATGCAACTTCCAGTTCTGGTATTTCAACTAATTTCATAATAAAATAATAGCAATGAACTCACCGTTAGAAGAATATCCGGCTTGAATATGTAGGATGAATAACTCTAATTAATCATATTGTTGGGTTTACTGTCACTTCTGACGCCAATTTATGGGGGCGAGACTCCATACATAGCTCACAACTCACTTTTAGGACGAGCACTGACATTTAATGGGACGAACACACAAATAAAAAATACAGATATAAATACTCTTCTCGTTCTTTAATTAGCTTAAAGTCTATAATTCAGGACGTCGTTGAATATATTTCTGAGATTTTCTTACGTCGTGTAAATATTCAATCTTATTTCACCGAAATATGTTCTGGTCTTTTTTAACAAAACCTTCCGTCGTCGAACTCATTTCGTTCTCTTTACTTCTTCTGCATTTCCACTTCACACAGCTTCGTTAAGGCTCGTTTCCTTTTTAATCTCGAAGCGGAAAATACGGAGACACTCAGTCTAATGCAGGTGTTGCTTGCGAAATCTCCACAAGCGGCCGTCCTGACATCTGGAGCTGCCGCAGCGACATGTGGTAAAATAGAATCTGAAAAAACAAAAAAACAAAAACCAGTAACTGTTCTTAGGGGGAAAAGAGAAAGAAAAAAAAATCTGCACGTCATAGTTGAAGTAGCGTAACATCGTTTTTTTTTAAAGTTTCAGTTTTCGTCAGGCCAAGGTTTCATGTATTCAGCACAGGAGCTAGTATTTATCGGTCCTTCAGTTGATGAGATTTTCGTTACGTCGTAGGTGTCATTAGACTTCACTTTGATTACTTTATACGGACCTAAGAATTTAGATTTCAACTTTAAACCTGGTCCTTGCTGGGTTCTCTTAATTGCTACAAGGTCACCAAGCTTGTACTTACGGGGTTTCTTACGTCGTAAATTATAGTGCTTGCGGTTTTGTTGTTGAATTTCCGGAATATTCTTCTTGGCTTCTTTACGGAGCTCTTCTCTGTCTTTCATAAATTGTTCTTCGACTGCACTGTTTAAGAGGTCAATAATTTGTACATCTTCTTTCTGTTTCATTTTTGTACCAAATAATATTTCAAACGGTGTTCTCTTAATGCTTCTTTGGTAAGTTGAATTAATGACTTGTTGAACTTTAGGAACATGTTTAAACCATTTGGTCGGTTCGTCTTTGGACATTTTAGAGATTACAAGAAATTATGGTGGAATTAAGTCGCTCTACTTGACCATTGGCACGGGGAAGGCCAGTTGTAACTGTCTCGTGCTTTATATTTTCATCTTGACAATAATCAGCAAATTCTTTGCTTGTAAATGCAGGACCTTTATCGCTAATGATAATGGAAGGATTGCCAAAAGTATGACTTTGTTGTCGTAGTTTTGATATAACTTCGGTAGCAGAAGTACTTTTACATGGATACAACCAGACGAATTTAGTAAATGCGTCTATTAAAGACAAAATATGTTTATAATTTTTGTTGGTTGTTTCAAGAGGGCCTAAATGATCAATGTGGTAGGTTTGGAGAGGAGTCTCTTCTTTAGGTAAGGGATGTAATTCACCTTCTTGTTTGCCACGTTTGCGATTATACAAAAGGCATGTTACACAATTTGCTATAATTTTATCAATTTTATTTGACATATTAGGGATGAGAAATTCTCCGTTAAGGAGTTCTTCACAGCGTTTACGGCCAAAATGTCCTTTGTCATGAACGTGTTTAATGACATTTAGCTGCATTTCATCCGCCACAACTATCAGATCGATACCTTTATGATTTTTATAGAGAACGTTATTTTTAAGGAAATATGTGTCATATGGCTTTGTTTTCAAAATTTCTTTGATGGCCTGTATATGTTCGTCAGTGTTCTGTGATTGTATGATTTTGGTAGTAAAACTATCTTGAATGACCATACATATTGGATTTCTACTTAAAGCTTCGACATGGCGCATGCGTGTACCTTGTCTGTGTTCTATTGTATAGTTATAGTCAGCTAACATTAAAGCCCATCGAGCAATCTTGGTGCAAAGATCTTTTTTATTCATAGTAAGGGCGAATGCGTTGCAATCTGTGACTATCTTGAAAGGAATACCTAGAATGTAAACGCGAAATTTTTTAAGGGCTTCTATGACAGCTAAAACTTCTAATTCATAACTCGAATATTTACGTTCGGCATCTGTGGTTTTTTTTGCTCATAAAATAGACAGGGTGAAATTGATTGTCAATAGAAGACTTCTGAAGGAGGACTGCCCCGTAACGTCAATAGATGCATCACAGTGAACTTCTGTTTCGTTACTAGGGTTATAAATGCTTAAAACAGGACCTGAAGAAAGGATGTGTTTCAGCTGATTAAATGCATTTCGTTGCTGGTCGCCAAAGTGAAATTTAGTGTCCTTTCTAAGAAGATCTGTTAAAGGCTTAGCTATTAAAGAGTAATCTTGAATGAATTTACGAAAATATGAAGTTAATCCGACAAATGGATGTACATCTTTTATACTTTTAGGTTCTGGGAAATTAAGGACAGCTTTAGTTTTTAAGGGGGATGGGTGCTGTTGACCATTTTTAATGTGGTAACCCAAAAAATCAAATTCTCGTTGTAGAAAGTGGCATTTTTTGAGATTCAGTTCTAAACCATATTCGGATGCAGTTGTAAGGACGCGTTGTAATTTCTGGAGTCCTTCGACTTCGTTTTCAGCTGGTATTATGAAGTCATCCATATAGACAATAAGTACTTTTTCATTAATGAGGTCTCGAAAAACGTTATAAATATATCTTTGAAACACTAACGGTGCATCGCTAAGGCCATAATTCATATATAAGAATTCAAATTGACCAGAATGTGTTACGAAAGAAGTATATTTTCTACTATTTTCTTCTACTTCGACATGAAAAAAAAGCATTTTTAAGGTCAAGAGTAGTAAATACTTTTGCAGAATGCAACTGATCAATAATGTCATCAATTACTGGGAGGGGAAAACGTTGTTTATGTGTTTTAGAATTTAACTTCCTATAGTCAATACACAATCTATCTGAACCATCTTTCTTTTTTACTAGGACAATAGGTGATGAAAAATTACTAGTGCTTTTAAGAATAATTCATTTTTCGAGCCACTCAGAAATTTGTTTTTCGACGAAGTTTTTCTCTATTTGCGCCAAGCGCCTGGGAGGACAAGTAACAGGTTCTTCGTTTTCCAGATGAATTGATAATTTAACATCAGTTGTCTTTATTTTTTTAGGGGAATAATTTTGAATAAGTTCTGAAATTTTTGAACGTATTGTTTCATCGGTAATATGAGATAAATCAAGATTAAGATCGTCTAACACATGAGCAATATTAATCAAAAAATTATTGGTCGTGTCGTCATTTTTCTCGATTTTTTGCATCGAAATATTATTTCCAGAAATTGTTAAAATACTTTGTTGAATGATATCTGTACCAATAATAAGATCAAAAGATATGGAATAATCTGGGACTACATAAACATTAGTTGTATAATTAAAATCATCTATCATAATGTTCGTAGAGAAAAAACCTAGGGGTTTGATTATAGTATTTCCTAATCCAGTTAATGTGATAGTTGAATGTTCAATGTTCGAAATTGTAGGGAGTTTGCGATAAATACTTTCCTTTAGTAAACTTCTTTCACTACCTGTGTCTACCAATGATGTAACATTTGCAGACGAAATAATGACTTGTTTGGTCATGAAAGTGTTCGACGTGACAGTGGAAACATTGGAGGGTTCTGACTTAACTCTAGGCCTCCTTGGTTGATCACATTGAGCCGATTTATGGCCAAAATTCGAACAATTAAAACAACGAGGGCCTTTATCTTTATGTCTGCATTGGCTACTTTTATGATTCGACAAACCACAATTAAAGCAAAAAAGATCAGATTTTGGTCGAAAGGATTTCTCTTTCATTGGCATTTCAGGTTTGACTTTACGAAATTTAGTGTTCTCAAAGTCATGTCGAATTTTGTCATAAATTTTGAGCTTTTGCTTGAATTCTACAATGGATTGGCATCCATATAACATTGATTTTCTGAAAACCGGGTCGGGTATACCATTTATGATGTATTGCATTAATGCGGAATCCTCGATTTTACCACGCGAGCATATTTGTTTCATGATAAGAAAATATTCCTCTATTGATTCATTTTCTTGCAATTTTCGTTTATTTAATATATCATGTAACTCGGCAGAATTATAAGTGGTGCTAAATTCTGATATTAAGAGTTGTTTAAGTTTGTCATATGAATTGATATGAAATTCTGTTTGTGCTAATAACTGGGCTTTTCCTCGTAATGATCTTTTACAAAATATGAATTTATGAAAGTCAGATAAATTAAACATATTAGTAACATCCTCAAAATTATTAAACCATACCTGTATATCACTAAAAGAACTACCATCGAAAGGAGGTATTACACTTTCAATATCAGTAAAATTCATAGACGATGGCATAAAACTTTGAACTGGAAATTGCTGTTGTTTGTCAAAATTTGATAATTCAGTGTTATTACTTGAAGTCATATTATTTGAAGGCAGTTCGGGTTCCGAGTCGGTGTCACTTTCATTTTGTATAATATTATTTTGTAGTAAGGTCAAGTCTGAAAGGTATGTCACTAATCGGGTTGCGAGATCGTTTAAAGATCCCTCATTATCAATACAAAGTAGATTGCACACTGTAATCAGATCATTTAATGAAAAATCAGTTTGAACTTTAGTTATTTTATTTTTGAATTCGGTGCTGTCGGTTTGAAAACCGAAACCAGTAAAATCACGTATTCTCTTTCTATTAGAGCGATCACCGTCAGCATCAAATAGGAATTTATGCAGCAATTTAATTTTATGCGTTCGTTCGTTTTTAAACGCAACTTCCAGTTCTGGTATTTCAACTAATTTCATAATAAAATAATAGCAATGAACTCACCGTTAGAAGAATATCCGGCTTGAATATGTAGGATGAATAACTCTAATTAATCATATTGGTGGGTTAACTGTCACTTCTGACGCCAATTTATGGGGGCGAGACTCCATACATAGCTCACAACTCACTTTTAGGACGAGCACTGACATTTAATGGGACGAACACACAAATAAAAAATACAGATATAAACACTCTTCTCGTTCTTTAATTAGCTTAAAGTCTATAATTCAGGACGTCGTTGAATATATTTCTGAGATTTTCTTACGTCGTGTAAATATTCAATCTTATTTCACCGAAATATGTTCTGGTCTTTTTTAACAAAACCTTCCGTCCTCGAACTCATTTCGTTCTCTTTACTTCTTCTGCATTTCCACTTCACACAGCTTCGTTAAGGCTCATTTCCTTTTTAATCTCGAAGCGGAAAATACGGAGACACTCAGTCTAATGCAGGTGTTGCTTGCGAAATCTCCACAAGCGGCCGTCCTGACATCTGGAGCTGCCGCAGCGACATGTGGTAAAATAGAATCTGAAAAAACAAAAAACAAAAACCAGTAACTGTTCTTAGGGGGAAAAGAGAAAGAAAAAATATCTGCACGTCATAGTTGAAGTAGCGTAACATCGTTTTTTTTTTTAAAGTTTCAGTTTTCGTCAGGCCAAGGTTTCATGTATTCAGCACAGGAGCTAGTATTTATCGGTCCTTCAGTTGATGAGATTTTCGTTACGTCGTAGGTGTCATTAGACTTCACTTTGATTACTTTATACGGACCTAAGAATTTAGATTTCAACTTTAAACCTGGTCCTTGCTGGGTTCTCTTAATTGCTACAAGGTCACCAAGCTTGTACTTACGGGGTTTCTTACGTCGTAAATTATAGTGCTTGCGGTTTTCTTGTTGAATTTCCAGAATATTCTTCTTGGCTTCTTTACGGAGCTCTTCTCTGTCTTTCATAAATTGTTCTTCGACTGCACTGTTTAAGAGGTCAATAATTTGTACATCTTCTTTCTGTTTCATTTTTGTACCAAATAATATTTCAAACGGTGTTCTCTTAATGCTTCTTTGGTAAGTTGAATTAATGACTTGTTGAACTTTAGGAACATGTTTAAACCATTTGGTCGGTTCGTCTTTGGACATTTTAGAGATTACAAGAAATTATGGTGGAATTAAGTCGCTCTACTTGACCATTGGCACGGGGAAGGCCAGTTGTAACTGTCTCGTGCTTTATATTTTCATCTTGACAATAATCAGCAAATTCTTTGCTTGTAAATGCAGGACCTTTATCGCTAATGATAATGGAAGGATTGCCAAAAGTATGACTTTGTTGTCGTAGTTTTGATATAACTTCGGTAGCAGAAGTACTTTTACATGGATACAACCAGACGAATTTAGTAAATACGTCTATTAAAGACAAAATATGTTTATAATTTTTGTTGGTTGTTTCAAGAGGGCCTAAATGATCAATGTGGTAGGTTTGGAGAGGAGTCTCTTCTTTAGGTAAGGGATGTAATTCACCTTCTTGTTTGACACGTTTGCGATTATACAAAAGGCATGTTACACAATTTGCTATAATTTTATCAATTTTATTTGACATATTAGGGATGAGAAATTCTTCGTTAAGGAGTTCTTCACAGCGTTTACGACCAAAATGTCCTTTGTCATGAACGTGTTTAATGACATTTAGCTGCAATTCATCAGGCACAACTATCAGATCGATACCTTTATGATTTTTATAGAGAACGTTATTTTTAAGGAAATAGGTGTCATATGGCTTTGTTTTCAAAATTTCTTTGATGGCCTGTATATGTTCGTCAGTGTTCTGTGATTGTATGATTTTGGTAGTAAAACTATCTTGAATGACCATACATATTGGATTTCTACTTAAAGCTTCGACATGGCGCATGCGTGTACCTTGTCTGTGTTCGATTGTATAGTTATAGTCAGCTAACATTAAAGCCCATCGAGCAATCTTGGTGCAAAGATCTTTTTTATTCATAGTAAGGGCGAATGCGTTGCAATCTGTGACTATCTTGAAAGGAATACCTAGAATGTAAACGCGAAATTTTTTAAGGGCTTCTATGACAGCTAAAACTTCTAATTCATAACTCGAATATTTACGTTCGGAATCTGTGGTTTTTTTGCTCATAAAATAGACAGGGTGAAATTGATTGTCAATAGAAGACTTCTGAAGGAGGACTGCTCCGTAACCGTCAATAGATGCGTCACAGTGAACTTCTGTTTCGTTACTAGGGTTATAAATGCTTAAAACAGGACCTGAAGAAAGGATGTGTTTCAGCTGATTAAATGCATTTCGTTGCTGGTCGCCAAAGTGAAATTTAGTGTCCTTTCTAAGAAGATCTGTTAAAGGCTTAGCTATTAAAGAGTAATCTTGAATGAATTTACGAAAATATGAAGTTAATCCGACAAATGAATGTACATCTTTTATACTTTTAGGTTCTGGGAAATTAAGGACAGCTTTAGTTTTTAAGGGGGATGGGTGCAGTTGACCATTTTTAATGTGGTAACCCAAAAAATAAAATTCTCGTTGTAGAAAGTGGCATTTTTTGAGATTCAGTTCTAAACCATATTCGGATGCAGTTGTAAGGACGCGTTGTAATTTCTGGAGTCCTTCGACTTCGTTTTCAGCTGGTATTATGAAGTCATCCATATAGACAATAAGTACTTTTTCATTAATGAGGTCTCGAAAAACGTTATAAATATATCTTTGAAACACTAACGGTGCATCGCTAAGGCCATAATTCATATATAAGAATTCAAATTGACCAGAATGTGTTACGAAAGAAGTATATTTTCTACTATTTTCTTCTACTTCGACATGAAAAAAAGCATTTTTAAGGTCAAGAGTAGTAAATACTTTTGCAGAATACAACTGATCAATAATGTCATCAATTACTGGGAGGGGAAAACGTTGTTTATGTGTTTTAGAATTTAACTTCCTATAGTCAATACACAATCTATCTGAACCATCTTTCTTTTTTACTAGGACAATAGGTGATGAAAAATTACTAGTGCTTTTACGAATAATTCATTTTTCGAGCCACTCAGAAATTTGTTTTTCGACGAAGTTTTTCTCTATTTGCGCCAAGCGCCTGGGAGGACAAGTAACAGGTTCTTCGTTTTCCAGATGAATTGATAATTTAACATCAGTTGTCTTTATTTTTTTAGGGGAATAATTTTGAATAAGTTCTGAAATTTTTGAACGTATTGTTTCATCGGTAATATGAGATAAATCAAGATTAAGATCGTCTAACACATGAGCAATATTAATCAAAAAATTATTGGACGTGTCGTCATTTTTCTCGATTTTTTGCATCGAAATATTATTTCCAGAAATTGTTAAAATACTTTGTTGAATGATATCTGTACCAATAATAAGATCAAAAGATATGGAATAATCTGGGACTACATAAACATTAGTTGTATAATTAAAATCATCTATCATAATGTTCGTAGAGAAAAAACCTAGGGGTTTGATTATAGTATTTCCTAATCCAGTTAATGTGATAGTTGAATGTTCAAGGTTCGAAATTGTAGGGAGTTTGCGATAAATACTTTCCTTTAGTAAACTTCTTTCACTACCTGTGTCTACCAATGATGTAACATTTGCAGACGAAATAATGACTTGTTTGGTCATGAAAGTGTTCGACGTGACAGTGGAAACATTGGAGGGTTCTGACTTAACTCTAGGCCTCCTTGGTTGATCACATTGAGCCGATTTATGGCCAAAATTCGAACAATTAAAACAACGAGGGCCTTTATCTTTATGTCTGCATTGGCTACTTTTATGATTCGACAAACCACAATTAAAGCAAAAAAGATCAGATTTTGGTCGAAAGGATTTCTCTTTCATTGGCATTTCAGGTTTGACTTTACGAAATTTAGTGTTCTCAAAGTCATGTCGAATTTTGTCATAAATTTTGAGCTTTTGCTTGAATTCTACAATGGATTGGCATCCATATAACATTGATTTTCTGAAAACCGGGTCGGGTATACCATTTATGATGTATTGCATTAATGCGGAATCCTCGATTTTACCACGCGAGCATATTTGTTTCATGATAAGAAAATATTCCTCTATTGATTCATTTTCTTGCAATTTTCGTTTATTTAATATATCATGTAACTCGGCAGAATTATAAGTGGTGCTAAATTCTGATATTAAGAGTTGTTTAAGTTTGTCATATGAATTGATATGAAATTCTGTTTGTGCTAATAACTGGGCTTTTCCTCGTAATGATCTTTTACAAAATATGAATTTATGAAAGTCAGATAAATTAAACATATTAGTAACATCCTCAAAATTATTAAACCATACCTGTATATCACTAAAAGAACTACCATCGAAAGGAGGTATTACACTTTCAATATCAGTAAAATTCATAGACGATGGCATAAAACTTTGAACTGGAAATTGCTGTTGTTTGTCAAAATTTGATAATTCAGTGTTATTACTTGAAGTCATATTATTTGAAGGCAGTTCGGGTTCCGAGTCGGTGTCACTTTCATTTTGTATAATATTATTTTGTAGTAAGGTCAAGTCTGAAAGGTATGTCACTAATCGGGTTGCGAGATCGTTTAAAGATCCCTCATTATCAATACAAAGTAGATTGCACACTGTAATCAGATCATTTAATGAAAAATCAGTTTGAACTTTAGTTATTTTATTTTTGAATTCGGTGCTGTCGGTTTGAAAACCGAAACCAGTAAAATCACGTATTCTCTTTCTATTAGAGCGATCACCGTCAGCATCAAATAGGAATTTATGCAGCAATTTAATTTTATGCGTTCGTTCGTTTTTAAATGCAACTTCCAGTTCTGGTATTTCAACTAATTTCATAATAAAATAATAGCAATGAACTCACCGTTAGAAGAATATCCGGCTTGAATATGTAGGATGAATAACTCTAATTAATCATATTGGTGGGTTAACTGTCACTTCTGACGCCAATTTATGGGGGCGAGACTCCATACATAGCTCACAACTCACTTTTAGGACGAGCACTGACATTTAATGGGACGAACACACAAATAAAAAATACAGATATAAATACTCTTCTCGTTCTTTAATTAGCTTAAAGTCTATAATTCAGGACGTCGTTGAATATATTTCTGAGATTTTCTTACGTCGTGTAAATATTCAATCTTATTTCACCGAAATATGTTCTGGTCTTTTTTAACAAAACCTTCCGTCGTCGAACTCATTTCGTTCTCTTTACTTCTTCTGCATTTCCACTTCACACAGCTTCGTTAAGGCTCGTTTCCTTTTTAATCTCGAAGCGGAAAATACGGAGACACTCAGTCTAATGCAGGTGTTGCTTGCGAAATCTCCACAAGCGGCCGTCCTGACATCTGGAGCTGCCGCAGCGACATGTGGTAAAATAGAATCTGAAAAAACAAAAAACAAAAACCAGTAACTGTTCTTAGGGGGAAAAGAGAAAGAAAAAAAAATCTGCACGTCATAGTTGAAGTAGCGTAACATCGTTTTTTTTTAAAGTTTCAGTTTTCGTCAGGCCAAGGTTTCATGTATTCAGCACAGGAGCTAGTATTTATCGGTCCTTCAGTTGATGAGATTTTCGTTACGTCGTAGGTGTCATTAGACTTCACTTTGATTACTTTATACGGACCTAAGAATTTAGATTTCAACTTTAAACCTGGTCCTTGCTGGGTTCTCTTAATTGCTACAAGGTCACCAAGCTTGTACTTACGGGGTTTCTTACGTCGTAAATTATAGTGCTTGCGGTTTTGTTGTTGAATTTCCGGAATATTCTTCTTGGCTTCTTTACGGAGCTCTTCTCTGTCTTTCATAAATTGTTCTTCGACTGCACTGTTTAAGAGGTCAATAATTTGTACATCTTCTTTCTGTTTCATTTTTGTACCAAATAATATTTCAAACGGTGTTCTCTTAATGCTTCTTTGGTAAGTTGAATTAATGACTTGTTGAACTTTAGGAACATGTTTAAACCATTTGGTCGGTTCGTCTTTGGACATTTTAGAGATTACAAGAAATTATGGTGGAATTAAGTCGCTCTACTTGACCATTGGCACGGGGAAGGCCAGTTGTAACTGTCTCGTGCTTTATATTTTCATCTTGACAATAATCAGCAAATTCTTTGCTTGTAAATGCAGGACCTTTATCGCTAATGATAATGGAAGGATTGCCAAAAGTATGACTTTGTTGTCGTAGTTTTGATATAACTTCGGTAGCAGAAGTACTTTTACATGGATACAACCAGACGAATTTAGTAAATGCGTCTATTAAAGACAAAATATGTTTATAATTTTTGTTGGTTGTTTCAAGAGGGCCTAAATGATCAATGTGGTAGGTTTGGAGAGGAGTCTCTTCTTTAGGTAAGGGATGTAATTCACCTTCTTGTTTGCCACGTTTGCGATTATACAAAAGGCATGTTACACAATTTGCTATAATTTTATCAATTTTATTTGACATATTAGGGATGAGAAATTCTTCGTTAAGGAGTTCTTCACAGCGTTTACGGCCAAAATGTCCTTTGTCATGAACGTGTTTAATGACATTTAGCTGCATTTCATCCGCCACAACTATCAGATCGATACCTTTATGATTTTTATAGAGAACGTTATTTTTAAGGAAATATGTGTCATATGGCTTTGTTTTCAAAATTTCTTTGATGGCCTGTATATGTTCGTCAGTGTTCTGTGATTGTATGATTTTGGTAGTAAAACTATCTTGAATGACCATACATATTGGATTTCTACTTAAAGCTTCGACATGGCGCATGCGTGTACCTTGTCTGTGTTCTATTGTATAGTTATAGTCAGCTAACAATAAAGCCCATCGAGCAATCTTGGTGCAAAGATCTTTTTTATTCATAGTAAGGGCGAATGCGTTGCAATCTGTGACTATCTTGAAAGGAATACCTAGAATGTAAACGCGAAATTTTTTAAGGGCTTCTATGACAGCTAAAACTTCTAATTCATAACTCGAATATTTACGTTCGGCATCTGTGGTTTTTTTTGCTCATAAAATAGACAGGGTGAAATTGATTGTCAATAGAAGACTTCTGAAGGAGGACTGCCCCGTAACGTCAATAGATGCATCACAGTGAACTTCTGTTTCGTTACTAGGGTTATAAATGCTTAAAACAGGACCTGAAGAAAGGATGTGTTTCAGCTGATTAAATGCATTTCGTTGCTGGTCGCCAAAGTGAAATTTAGTGTCCTTTCTAAGAAGATCTGTTAAAGGCTTAGCTATTAAAGAGTAATCTTGAATGAATTTACGAAAATATGAAGTTAATCCGACAAATGGATGTACATCTTTTATACTTTTAGGTTCTGGGAAATTAAGGACAGCTTTAGTTTTTAAGGGGGATGGGTGCTGTTGACCATTTTTAATGTGGTAACCCAAAAAATCAAATTCTCGTTGTAGAAAGTGGCATTTTTTGAGATTCAGTTCTAAACCATATTCGGATGCAGTTGTAAGGACGCGTTGTAATTTCTGGAGTCCTTCGACTTCGTTTTCAGCTGGTATTATGAAGTCATCCATATAGACAATAAGTACTTTTTCATTAATGAGGTCTCGAAAAACGTTATAAATATATCTTTGAAACACTAACGGTGCATCGCTAAGGCCATAATTCATATATAAGAATTCAAATTGACCAGAATGTGTTACGAAAGAAGTATATTTTCTACTATTTTCTTCTACTTCGACATGAAAAAAAAGCATTTTTAAGGTCAAGAGTAGTAAATACTTTTGCAGAATGCAACTGATCAATAATGTCATCAATTACTGGGAGGGGAAAACGTTGTTTATGTGTTTTAGAATTTAACTTCCTATAGTCAATACACAATCTATCTGAACCATCTTTCTTTTTTACTAGGACAATAGGTGATGAAAGATTACTAGTGCTTTTAAGAATAATTCATTTTTCGAGCCACTCAGAAATTTGTTTTTCGACGAAGTTTTTCTCTATTTGCGCCAAGCGCCTGGGAGGACAAGTAACAGGTTCTTCGTTTTCCAGATGAATTGATAATTTAACATCAGTTGTCTTTATTTTTTTAGGGGAATAATTTTGAATAAGTTCTGAAATTTTTGAACGTATTGTTTCATCGGTAATATGAGATAAATCAAGATTAAGATCGTCTAACACATGAGCAATATTAATCAAAAAATTATTGGTCGTGTCGTCATTTTTCTCGATTTTTTGCATCGAAATATTATTTCCAGAAATTGTTAAAATACTTTGTTGAATGATATCTGTACCAATAATAAGATCAAAAGATATGGAATAATCTGGGACTACATAAACATTAGTTGTATAATTAAAATCATCTATCATAATGTTCGTAGAGAAAAAACCTAGGGGTTTGATTATAGTATTTCCTAATCCAGTTAATGTGATAGTTGAATGTTCAAGGTTCGAAATTGTAGGGAGTTTGCGATAAATACTTTCCTTTAGTAAACTTCTTTCACTACCTGTGTCTACCAATGATGTAACATTTGCAGACGAAATAATGACTTGTTTGGTCATGAAAGTGTTCGACGTGACAGTGGAAACATTGGAGGGTTCTGACTTAACTCTAGGCCTCCTTGGTTGATCACATTGAGCCGATTTATGGCCAAAATTCGAACAATTAAAACAACGAGGGCCTTTATCTTTATGTCTGCATTGGCTACTTTTATGATTCGACAAACCACAATTAAAGCAAAAAAGATCAGATTTTGGTCGAAAGGATTTCTCTTTCATTGGCATTTCAGGTTTGACTTTACGAAATTTAGTGTTCTCAAAGTCATGTCGAATTTTGTCATAAATTTTGAGCTTTTGCTTGAATTCTACAATGGATTGGCATCCATATAACATTGATTTTCTGAAAACCGGGTCGGGTATACCATTTATGATGTATTGCATTAATGCGGAATCCTCGATTTTACCACGCGAGCATATTTGTTTCATGATAAGAAAATATTCCTCTATTGATTCATTTTCTTGCAATTTTCGTTTATTTAATATATCATGTAACTCGGCAGAAATATAAGTGGTGCTAAATTCTGATATTAAGAGTTGTTTAAGTTTGTCATATGAATTGATATGAAATTCTGTTTGTGCTAATAACTGGGCTTTTCCTCGTAATGATCTTTTACAAAATATGAATTTATGAAAGTCAGATAAATTAAACATATTAGTAACATCCTCAAAATTATTAAACCATACCTGTATATCACTAAAAGAACTACCATCGAAAGGAGGTATTACACTTTCAATATCAGTAAAATTCATAGACGATGGCATAAAACTTTGAACTGGAAATTGCTATTGTTTGTCAAAATTTGATAATTCAGTGTTATTACTTGAAGTCATATTATTTGAAGGCAGTTCGGGTTCCGAGTCGGTGTCACTTTCATTTTGTATAATATTATTTTGTAGTAAGGTCAAGTCTGAAAGGTATGTCACTAATCGGGTTGCGAGATCGTTTAAAGATCCCTCATTATCAATACAAAGTAGATTGCACACTGTAATCAGATCATTTAATGAAAAATCAGTTTGAACTTTAGTTATTTTATTTTTGAATTCGGTGCTGTCGGTTTGAAAACCGAAACCAGTAAAATCACGTATTCTCTTTCTATTAGAGCGATCACCGTCAGCATCAAATAGGAATTTATGCAGCAATTTAATTTTATGCGTTCGTTCGTTTTTAAACGCAACTTCCAGTTCTGGTATTTCAACTAATTTCATAATAAAATAATAGCAATGAACTCACCGTTAGAAGAATATCCGGCTTGAATATGTAGGATGAATAACTCTAATTAATCATATTGGTGGGTTAACTGTCACTTCTGACGCCAATTTATGGGGGCGAGACTCCATACATAGCTCACAACTCACTTTTAGGACGAGCACTGACATTTAATGGGACGAACACACAAATAAAAAATACAGATATAAACACTCTTCTCGTTCTTTAATTAGCTTAAAGTCTATAATTCAGGACGTCGTTGAATATATTTCTGAGATTTTCTTACGTCGTGTAAATATTCAATCTTATTTCACCGAAATATGTTCTGGTCTTTTTTAACAAAACCTTCCGTCGTCGAACTCATTTCGTTCTCTTTACTTCTTCTGCATTTCCACTTCACACAGCTTCGTTAAGGCTCATTTCCTTTTTAATCTCGAAGCGGAAAATACGGAGACACTCAGTCTAATGCAGGTGTTGCTTGCGAAATCTCCACAAGCGGCCGTCCTGACATCTGGAGCTGCCGCAGCGACATGTGGTAAAATAGAATCTGAAAAAACAAAAAACAAAAACCAGTAACTGTTCTTAGGGGGAAAAGAGAAAGAAAAAATATCTGCACGTCATAGTTGAAGTAGCGTAACATCGTTTTTTTTTTTTAAGGTTTCAGTTTTCGTCAGGCCAAGGTTTCATGTATTCAGCACAGGAGCTAGTATTTATCGGTCCTTCAGTTGATGAGATTTTCGTTACGTCGTAGGTGTCATTAGACTTCACTTTGATTACTTTATACGGACCTAAGAATTTAGATTTCAACTTTAAACCTGGTCCTTGCTGGGTTCTCTTAATTGCTACAAGGTCACCAAGCTTGTACTTACGGGGTTTCTTACGTCGTAAATTATAGTGCTTGCGGTTTTCTTGTTGAATTTCCAGAATATTCTTCTTGGCTTCTTTACGGAGCTCTTCTCTGTCTTTCATAAATTGTTCTTCGACTGCACTGTTTAAGAGGTCAATAATTTGTACATCTTCTTTCTGTTTCATTTTTGTACCAAATAATATTTCAAACGGTGTTCTCTTAATGCTTCTTTGGTAAGTTGAATTAATGACTTGTTGAACTTTAGGAACATGTTTAAACCATTTGGTCGGTTCGTCTTTGGACATTTTAGAGATTACAAGAAATTATGGTGGAATTAAGTCGCTCTACTTGACCATTGGCACGGGGAAGGCCAGTTGTAACTGTCTCGTGCTTTATATTTTCATCTTGACAATAATCAGCAAATTCTTTGCTTGTAAATGCAGGACCTTTATCGCTAATGATAATGGAAGGATTGCCAAAAGTATGACTTTGTTGTCGTAGTTTTGATATAACTTCGGTAGCAGAAGTACTTTTACATGGATACAACCAGACGAATTTAGTAAATACGTCTATTAAAGACAAAATATGTTTATAATTTTTGTTGGTTGTTTCAAGAGGGCCTAAATGATCAATGTGGTAGGTTTGGAGAGGAGTCTCTTCTTTAGGTAAGGGATGTAATTCACCTTCTTGTTTGACACGTTTGCGATTATACAAAAGGCATGTTACACAATTTGCTATAATTTTATCAATTTTATTTGACATATTAGGGATGAGAAATTCTTCGTTAAGGAGTTCTTCACAGCGTTTACGGCCAAAATGTCCTTTGTCATGAACGTGTTTAATGACATTTAGCTGCATTTCATCCGCCACAACTATCAGATCGATACCTTTATGATTTTTATAGAGAACGTTATTTTTAAGGAAATATGTGTCATATGGCTTTGTTTTCAAAATTTCTTTGATGGCCTGTATATGTTCGTCAGTGTTCTGTGATTGTATGATTTTGGTAGTAAAACTATCTTGAATGACCATACATATTGGATTTCTACTTAAAGCTTCGACATGGCGCATGCGTGTACCTTGTCTGTGCTCGATTGTATAGTTATAGTCAGCTAACATTAAAGCCCATCGAGCAATCTTGGTGCAAAGATCTTTTTTATTCATAGTAAGGGCGAATGCGTTGCAATCTGTGACTATCTTGAAAGGAATACCTAGAATGTAAACGCGAAATTTTTTAAGGGCTTCTATGACAGCTAAAACTTCTAATTCATAACTCGAATATTTACGTTCGGAATCTGTGGTTTTTTTGCTCATAAAATAGACAGGGTGAAATTGATTGTCAATAGAAGACTTCTGAAGGAGGACTGCTCCGTAACCGTCAATAGATGCGTCACAGTGAACTTCTGTTTCGTTACTAGGGTTATAAATGCTTAAAACAGGACCTGAAGAAAGGATGTGTTTCAGCTGATTAAATGCATTTCGTTGCTGGTCGCCAAAGTGAAATTTAGTGTCCTTTCTAAGAAGATCTGTTAAAGGCTTAGCTATTAAAGAGTAATCTTGAATGAATTTACGAAAATATGAAGTTAATCCGACAAATGAATGTACATCTTTTATACTTTTAGGTTCTGGGAAATTAAGGACAGCTTTAGTTTTTAAGGGGGATGGGTGCAGTTGACCATTTTTAATGTGGTAACCCAAAAAATCAAATTCTCGTTGTAGAAAGTGGCATTTTTTGAGATTCAGTTCTAAACCATATTCGGATGCAGTTGTAAGGACGCGTTGTAATTTCTGGAGTCCTTCGACTTCGTTTTCAGCTGGTATTATGAAGTCATCCATATAGACAATAAGTACTTTTTCATTAATGAGGTCTCGAAAAACGTTATAAATATATCTTTGAAACACTAACGGTGCATCGCTAAGGCCATAATTCATATATAAGAATTCAAATTGACCAGAATGTGTTACGAAAGAAGTATATTTTCTACTATTTTCTTCTACTTCGACATGAAAAAAAGCATTTTTAAGGTCAAGAGTAGTAAATACTTTTGCAGAATACAACTGATCAATAATGTCATCAATTACTGGGAGGGGAAAACGTTGTTTATGTGTTTTAGAATTTAACTTCCTATAGTCAATACACAATCTATCTGAACCATCTTTCTTTTTTACTAGGACAATAGGTGATAAAAAATTACTAGTGCTTTTACGAATAATTCATTTTTCGAGCCACTCAGAAATTTGTTTTTCGACGAAGTTTTTCTCTATTTGCGCCAAGCGCCTGGGAGGACAAGTAACAGGTTCTTCGTTTTCCAGATGAATTGATAATTTAACATCAGTTGTCTTTATTTTTTTAGGGGAATAATTTTGAATAAGTTCTGAAATTTTTGAACGTATTGTTTCATCGGTAATATGAGATAAATCAAGATTAAGATCGTCTAACACATGAGCAATATTAATCAAAAAATTATTGGACGTGTCGTCATTTTTCTCGATTTTTTGCATCGAAATATTATTTCCAGAAATTGTTAAAATACTTTGTTGAATGATATCTGTACCAATAATAAGATCAAAAGATATGGAATAATCTGGGACTACATAAACATTAGTTGTATAATTAAAATCATCTATCATAATGTTCGTAGAGAAAAAACCTAGGGGTTTGATTATAGTATTTCCTAATCCAGTTAATGTGATAGTTGAATGTTCAAGGTTCGAAATTGTAGGGAGTTTGCGATAAATACTTTCCTTTAGTAAACTTCTTTCACTACCTGTGTCTACCAATGATGTAACATTTGCAGACGAAATAATGACTTGTTTGGTCATGAAAGTGTTCGACGTGACAGTGGAAACATTGGAGGGTTCTGACTTAACTCTAGGCCTCCTTGGTTGATCACATTGAGCCGATTTATGGCCAAAATTCGAACAATTAAAACAACGAGGGCCTTTATCTTTATGTCTGCATTGGCTACTTTTATGATTCGACAAACCACAATTAAAGCAAAAAAGATCAGATTTTGGTCGAAAGGATTTCTCTTTCATTGGCATTTCAGGTTTGACTTTACGAAATTTAGTGTTCTCAAAGTCATGTCGAATTTTGTCATAAATTTTGAGCTTTTGCTTGAATTCTACAATGGATTGGCATCCATATAACATTGATTTTCTGAAAACCGGGTCGGGTATACCATTTATGATGTATTGCATTAATGCGGAATCCTCGATTTTACCACGCGAGCATATTTGTTTCATGATAAGAAAATATTCCTCTATTGATTCATTTTCTTGCAATTTTCGTTTATTTAATATATCATGTAACTCGGCAGAATTATAAGTGGTGCTAAATTCTGATATTAAGAGTTGTTTAAGTTTGTCATATGAATTGATATGAAATTCTGTTTGTGCTAATAACTGGGCTTTTCCTCGTAATGATCTTTTACAAAATATGAATTTATGAAAGTCAGATAAATTAAACACATTAGTAACATCCTCAAAATTATTAAACCATACCTGTATATCACTAAAAGAACTACCATCGAAAGGAGGTATTACACTTTCAATATCAGTAAAATTCATAGACGATGGCATAAAACTTTGAACTGGAAATTGCTGTTGTTTGTCAAAATTTGATAATTCAGTGTTATTACTTGAAGTCATATTATTTGAAGGCAGTTCGGGTTAGGAGTCGGTGTCACTTCATTTTGTATAATATTATTTTGTAGTAAGGTCAAGTCTGAAAGGTACGTCACTAATCGGGTTGCGAGATCGTTTAAAGATCCCTCATTATCAATACAAAGTAGATTGCACACTGTAATCAGATCATTTAATGAAAAATCAGTTTGAACTTTAGTTATTTTATTTTTGAATTCGGTGCTGACGGTTTGAAAACCGAAACCAGTAAAATCACGTATTCTCTTTCTATTAGAGCGATCACCGTCAGCATCAAATAGGAATTTATGCAGCAATTTAATTTTATGCGTTCGTTCGTTTTTAAATGCAACTTCCAGTTCTGGTATTTCAACTAATTTCATAATAAAATAATAGCAATGAACTCACCGTTAGAATAATATCCGGCTTGAATATGTAGGATGAATAACTCTAATTAATCATATTGGTGGGTTAACTGTCACTTCTGACGCCAATTTATGGGGGCGAGACTCCATACATAGCTCACAACTCACTTTTAGGACGAGCACTGACATTTATTGGGACGGACACACAAATAAAAAATACAGATATAAACACTCTTCTCGTTCTTTAATTAGCTTAAAGTCTATAATTCAGGACGTCGTTGAATATATTTCTGAGATTTTCTTACGTCGTGTAAATATTCAATCTTATTTCACCGAAATATGTTCTGGTCTTTTTTAACAAAACCTTCCGTCGTCGAACTCATTTCGTTCTCTTTACTTCTTCTGCATTTCCACTTCACACAGCTTCGTTAAGGCTGATTTCCTTTTTAATCTCGAAGCGGAAAATACGGAGACACTCAGTCTAATGCAGGTGTTGCTTGCGAAATCTCCACATATATATAAATATTGAAAAGAATATTAAGTTAGACTCCAAACTGGTGTTTTGAAATTTTATATTACATTATATAGCTCCACATATACTACACATTTTAAAGATCATATTTAATTAAAGAATGACAAAATGTAGCACATCAAAATGGAAACATTCTTATGTGTCCATATGGAGAGTTAACTTATAAATGTTAAAAGAAAAATTAGAAAGGATATAATATTTGAGGAGAGTTAGGTACATAAGTGTATAAAAAATAGAGCATTTAAACAAGAAAATAAATAAATAAATAAAATTTCTCTAAATAAATTTTCGACAAGCTTGTTGTTAAGCATATTCATGCATATGCTATTCATAATGTTTTTTTAATAGTGAGAAATGATGTTTTTATTATATGACTATGTATAATTTTAAATGTTTATTAGAAATAAAATAAGACTTGTATATTAATAGCTCTTAAAATTAATTAAGTAATAAAACATGTAACTAAGTAACTATTGCCCTCTTAATTAAAAACACTTTAAAATATGTAGTTTATAATTACAATGCTTCATTGTAAACCCGATTATGGCCAAAAAAGGCCAATTTTGGTAAAAAAAAAAGCTGTTTAAAACCAATAAAAGCTGCTGGCGTGGCTTTTTTTAATTTTAGCCGGCTTTTTTGCAACCCTGATTCATGATGAATATTTATGTGTATTTATAAACACATGCACACATAGGAGTATTACCCCTAAGCTCACATCATGTGCACATAAGTGCTTTTTTCTTGCACGCAATTACTTGGTACTCACAGGAGTACTTGGTGCACTACTCGTAAAAATATTAGGTAGTTTTAGTTTAGCCGGGCGCCAGTGTTATATATACATATATATGTATACACACACACATATGTATATACATATATTGTCTATATCACCTATATACATATATATGTAGTATATATATTTATATAAACATGTATATAGACTTATATATGTATCTATAACATTGGCGCCCGGCTAACCGAAATAAAGTACCAAATATTACAAGCATTTAATCTTCCTTCAGCTGTAATTAGAAATTAAAAAATTGTGAAGAATTCATCATAATGTTTTAAAATTTAAAATATAGCTTCATCGTATGTTAGAAGGTTCAATTTTAAGTTATATTTATAGAAACATCTTTTTTTTTTATTTCATACTATTATAAGAATATTGCCTAGCTCTCTGTTGTGCCACTGTTCCGTTACAGGTACACCAATAAATTTATGCTTGTTTTTTGGTCTTATTACTGATTTTGCAGTATTGATATTGCAGTGTGAATTATGTATGTGATAGCAATATGTTTAACCCTTAACCGGAAATGTGAAAATCCCGTGCACAAACAGACCACTTAATAATTTATCAAATAGTGAACTTAAACATTTAATCTTTAATAGTAATGCATTAATAGGAGCAATTTTTTAATATAACAGCATAAAAATAAGTTTTGAATGCCGGAGTGTGAAAATATTAAGGGCAGATATATCGACGAAACCATCTCACTGATGGTACGTTTCTGGTTAAGGGAACTGAACTGATCTTAGATGCCTTATGTTCCCTCAGCCGTTGTTTTGAATTGTTTGGCGATTTTTTGTTGCCGTGTTGGCGGTGTTTAAAATATGGCAACCTCGATATGTGGAACCCCGTGTGACATATGTGTTCTGGCAACCACTGAGAAGTGGTGGATTTTGTGGATGGATTTTGATATTGTGTTGTATCGCTCTGTCTTTTTATTTTTATGTTAAATTTATTGGATGTATTTGACTGACTATATGGTTTCTGTAATCTGTTTAAAAGCTTTTGCTGAAGTAATTAAGAAATATGAGGAAATTTTGAGAAGAAAAGTAGGTTTGTTTATTGTGTCTCAATGCATATTCATAAGCCTATTTTGGAAAATGATGGTGGTGTTATGAGAAAGATTTCGTACTGGAGCTTTCAAGAAAGCAGATATTTGTTAAGGTATGTTGATAATTTTATGTATATTTTGCTGCTTTAAGAGTTTTTTACATTTTGAGATTGCTAGAAAGCGAGAACTTCGGAATCTTAAGAATGCTACACCGGGAGAACTGCTGAATGCAGTGATTTTTTTTTTCGGTTAATGTGCACGAAGCGCTCATACAAGATTACTGATTGCCACTTTAGCGAGTTTCATTTTTTATGTATATTCTGCTGCCTTAAGAGTTTTTATATTTTGAGATTGCTAGAAAGCGAGAACTGCTGAATTTTGAGAATGCTACACCGGAAGAACTGCTGAATGCAGTGATGGTTTTTTTTTCAGTTAATGTGCACGAAGTGCTCATACAAGATTACTGATTGCCACTTTAGCGAATTTTGTTTATTATTTACATTTTATTTTCGTTAAGCGAAACATGCGTATAAACCAGTGCTTGGCGACATTTACTACTTGGCGGAAAAGGGGTTTTCACGCCAAGAAAATTCCAAGATGGCAGCCGTGGGAACTTATGACATCTGTTCCAGGATCTGCAATAATTAAGCCTTTTTGTGGTAAAATTTAGATAGGCAAAAAAAGTGTAAAAAGAAAAGTGCACAAAATCTGAGCGTATTTGGCACCTGTGATTGTGCATAAAAAGTATAAAATTTAGATAGGCAAAAAAAGTGTAAAAAAAGTGCACAAAATCTGAGCGTATTTGGCACCACTGATTGTGTATAAAAGGTGCACAACTCAGGTATGCAAAAAATGTGTAAACAAAAAAGTGCACAAAATCCGAGCGTATTTGGCACCACTGATTGTATATAAAAAGTGCACAATTTAGGTATGCAAAAAAGTGTAAACAAAAAAGTGCACTCAATCCGAGCGTATTTGGCACCTCTGATTGTGTATAAAAAGTGAACAATTTAGGTATACACTTTTTGTGCACAATTCAGTGTGCACTCATTATGCATAAGCAGAGGTGCCAAATACGCTCGCTTTTTGTGCACTTTTTTTTTACACTTTTTTTGCAAACTTTTTCTAGCTGGGATTTCCTGAGATTGTGTAGAAACGCCCATTTAGAACGTTTTTTGCTCATTTTCACCCCTTTTAAATTTCGAATTTTTTAAGAACTGTCCTTAGAAATCCTTTATACCTAATAAGTAACTAATACTTCAAATTTCATATTTCTAGGCCCTTCAGTAACGCAAAAACCGTAATTTAGAACGTTTTTTGCACGTGCACCCGCTGTGGGTTAATGGCGCCGACATAAAAAAAAAAAACTATCTTGGAGCAAGGGTTGTCACCATCATTTTGACACCATTATTGTTTAAATCGGTTTGATATTTCCTAAGATTGTGTAGAAACCACCATTTAGAACGTTTTTAGAACGCTTTTTGTACATTTTTATACCTGTGTTATAAGTTGGACTAACACCATCATTTTGATACCATTACTTTTGTAATCGGTTCCGTAGCTCCAGAGATTAGCTCTAACAAACACACAATTTTTACTTCTTTATAATATTAAGTATATATATATATATATATATATATATATATATATATATATATATATATATATATATATATATATATATATATATATATATATATATATATATATATATATAATATATGTGTATATATAGAGAGAGAGAAAGAGATAGATAAATAGATAGATATAAAGTTTTTTACTGATTGTGGTTTTGGGTTCTATGGTACATGATCAGTGTAGATCTGCAATTTTTTTTCATAAATTCTAACATAGGAAAGACCGCAATAGGTTGTATTTCACACGAAATCTACCTAAAATCTTGAGTAGAAACTTTTTATTTTTTACATAGACGTTTTACTTTTTTTTTCTCGGAAATATTGCAACAGATATTTTGAATTTTGCAGATAGCATCCAAATAATCACACTTATGAAAACACTTATAAATGCCTAAATAACATAAATAAATTAAGACAGACTTGAATACAGTTTAAAATAAAATTTATTAAAAAAATAAATATTAATACCACTGATATTAATAGAAATGTATATTTCTAATCAACACGCTGTCCTTCCGTAATCAACTCTTATACAGCATTTGAAGCCAATTGTATAGTTCTAAAGAAGGCTAAATTTGTTTAACTCTTAACAGCTGCAACAGAAATTTTCGCATGACTACCATGAGCAGTCTATGAGACTGCTCCATAGAAAGATGAATAAAAGTTTCGATTAACTCACATGATAGTGTTTTTGTATTATAATTTTTGTACAAGACTATCTATACTAATAAAATAATAAATCGATCTGTTTGCCTGCGTGTCTGTTTGCGTGCGATGGCTAGTGAAATCTACCCCACGTAGAAGTCTGAAAATTCAGATGAGGTTAGTCCAAGACAGGTCCTGATGCACCTGATGCTCAGATTTTAAATTTTTTAAGGGCCAGGGCACCTGGGACTCTTTAAGTTTTTATGCACTAAATTGTTAATAACGTGCCTCTTTTGTATCGGATCTTCTTCGTTTTTGGGGGTGAATTCTCCTTTCAGTTTCTACCCTAAATCCACATTTCATTTAACACCCTGGACCCTTTGCAAGGGACCCAGTACAGGGCCCCTTGAAGTTTTAGTGCACTAAATTTTTAATAACATGTTTTTTTTTCTATCCGATCTTCTTCGTTTTTGGGTTAAATTCTCCTTTTAGTCCATGCCCCATTTCTACATTTCAGTTAAGACCTTGGCACCTTTGCAAAGGGCACAGTACAGTGCCCCTTAAAGTTTTAGTTCACTAAATTGTTAATAACATGTCTCTTTTCTACCCGATCTTCTTCGTTTTTGGGGTGAATTCTCCTTTCAGTTTCTACCCCAATTCTACATTTCAGTTAAGGCTATGTCACCTTTGCAACAGGCCCGGCACAGGGTCCCTTGAAGTTTTAGTGCACGAAATTGTTATTAAATTGCTTCTTTTTAATCAGATTTTCATTTTGGGGATACTTTCTCCATTTAGTTATTCCTCCGTTTCTACATTCCAGTTAAGACCATGCGCCCGCCTAGGGTCCCGTAGGGGATAAATAAATTTTTGGTGTGCCATGCGTTTTTCACACCCTAATTTTCTCGCCTTTGCAGTGAGTATTTTAAAGTTGAGTCTTGAACCCTTCTCCTTAGACCAACACTCACATATTTTTATTAGGGCCTTAGGTCCCCCTTTTAAGCATTTCACCAATTGTTTGCACTTTTCTTTCAAATTATATTCTAATGATTAATTCATATCTTATGCTTAATCTTTACTAATAGATGATCTAAATTGCTAAGTAAAAAGTTTTAACATGTTCCATTTTAGGGCCCTGTTCTCAACTATCAATTGTCCCCTTTTGTGCCCCCTATTATAACCCTCTTAAAAATAGTCCGATTCACTAGTTTTTTTTTTTTTTTTTTTCTAACAACATCTTAGATTTTCCAGCTATTACATGAACGACAAAAAATATTTCAGTCTTCAACGACCGCCAATTTTGAACATAAATCGTCTTCTTGGGGCCATTGGTGATCTCGTTTGATCCAAATTACTTGCAAATTTCTTTACAATAGCTCTAGCATCCTCTGATTACATTAAAAAGTACTGAAAAATGTATTTATACCAAACTACATGCCACCTAAGTCCCTTCTCCCTTGGGACCCAGTACAAGGCTCCTTGAAGCTTGTGCACCATAAATTATTTATAAATATCCCCTCTTAATTCGATCTTCATTTTTGGAAATATTTTTCCTTTTAGTTATTCTCCAGTTTCTATATTCCAGTTAATATGCTGTGGCCTCTTGAACATTTTGTGTGGTATGTATTTTTTACACCCCAATTTTCTCACCTTCTCATTGCATAATTTAAAATTGAGTCTTAGATTCTTCCCCCTAGACCAATACCCTCATATTTTTATTGGGGCTCTAGGGTCCCTTTTAAAGCGTTTATCCCAATTTTGTGCGTTTCTTTAAAACATTATTCTAATGCATATTTCATACCCTATGATTAATTTTGACTAATTGAAGATCTAAAACGCTAAGCACTGAAACATTTAAATATGTTACGGCCCTGCTCTCAACTGTCAGTTGGGCCCTTTTGAGCCCCCTATTATAGCTCCCTTAAAAATGGCCCGATTCACGAACTTTTCTCCTAACGACTTCTTAGGTTCTCCAGCTACTACATGAACGACAAAAAAATTTGACTTCAGCTGCCACCAAATTAGAATATTAATCGTCTACTTGGGGTCTTTGTTGCAGCTCCTGTTAAAAGTATCAAATTCTATTGCAATTTTCTTTAACATAGTTTTAGCGTCTTCCAGCTACTTTAAAACCCCTAATTTTTTTTCTTATACCCAATTACATCCCAGTTAAGATCCTGGCACCCAGGGTCCAGTCTTTTTATATACCTCAGCTACCACATTTTTCGAACATTAATCTCCTTTTTCAGAATCAACTTCTTTATACTCACTACAGCCGTAAATTAAAAATCGCGTTACGTTAAAGGTAACTTTAGATAATGGATTTCATTCGTTTTCGTTTATCTGACGATACCCTATTCGTCTCACTCCCCTGTCTGTCCGTCCGTCTGTCTAGCTGTCTCAGAGCCCGTTCTAAGAAACTATGTATGATGGAGACGTGAAATTTTGGATTCTTATAGCTGAACACCTCACATCAAACAACAAATCATAAAATTTTGAAATAAACCTTATATTTACACCCCCCCCCCTTGGTCTAACTTGTGTATTTTAAGCTTTTCTTTCTAACTAAGACCACAATTAAGTTGAACACTTGAAATTTTGAATTCTTATAGCTGAACACCTCACATCAAACGACAAATCATAAAATTTTGAAAAAAACCTTATAGTTACCCCCTGGGCTTTTTTTTTCAAATAATTATTACAAATAGTTTATTTATTAAAGTAAAAAAATATATATATAATTACGCAAAAATTTTAAGAAAAATTAATTATTTCAAGAAATTTGAAAATTTAACAAACAAATATTGTGCAAATTTGTTTTATGTTCACCACACATTTTTAAGATTATTTCGTTCTCGATATAAACCGAAATGTTCAAACTAGAATCTCACTCGGAGTAAAGTCAATTTCTAATAACACCATCACACATGAACCCTTTCGAGGGCGATGTACTGTAAACTTGTGTATTTTAAGCTTTTCTTTCTAACTAAGATCATAATTAAGTTGAACACTTGAAATTTTGGATTCTTATAGCTGAACACCTCATGTCAAACGACAAAACATAAAATTTTGAAAAAGTCTTATATTTACCCTCTTTGTGCTCTAACTTCTGTATTTTAAGTTTTTTTTTTCCTAACTGAGCCCCTAATTAGGTTGAGGACTTGGAAATTTGGATACTTGTAGCTGAACACTTTACATCAAAAGACATATCGTAAAATTTTGAAAAGTCTTATATTATGTACCCTTCCGGTCTCTAACATCTGTATTTTTAGCAATTCTTCTAACCTCCACACTTTTCACCCGAGGTGCAATTTTCTAACTTTTACCGCCATTCCGTTAACCACTCTTTCATATTATGCACCATAGCCGTACATACTTCAGTTCCAATTTTTACCGTCAGGGGTTGCATACCTACCTCGGGTGCTAGTGATCCGATCCCCTCGACTAATATATCTATGGATATTTTGTAAAACGGAGTTTCGTTCGGATAGACGTTTGTTTAGAATAGAGTGCGTTCCCTGGTTGTGAAATGTTGAACTAACAAATTTTTCAAAAGAATAAAGTGTTTTGAAAGGAATATTAAACGAAACCCTCTGTGCGATCTGTGATCACACTTAACCACTTGTTAAATATCGTGTTAATGCTAAGTGTAATTCATGAAATTTGCAAGGTGAGGGGGCATCTTCCACCGCTTGCTGCCGCGTTATTTACTCGGATTTAATGTCCAATTTCAACGGGATTTGCTCCCTTCAACTTGGATTGCAATTGAGCTACTGACTGTATTATGAAATTCTATCTTAGACTTTAGTTACCAACATTTTCTAACATTAATTGTGCATTCTTTTTTTTATTCTATGGGCTTGATTCCTATGAGATTTGGCTGACTCGACTTGGTTTTCGATTTTCTCCAGCACATGCTGGCACTTCCGGTAAATGCTGCTGCCATATCACGAAATGGTAGCTGCCATATCTGCCTTATGCTGCCATATCTAGATTACAGGTTCGTTCGGAAAGAAGTTTGATGGGAACACACTAGACGCTGCGGAAGGCAATGGGGCTTCCGAAATTAGGTTCATTTAAAGGAATTTCCAAAGATATAAAATCATACAAACTTAAGTTTTGTTTGTTATTTTTACAAACACTGTTAACGCCGTACATGTCTGCTAGTTATAATTAAATTCTACTTTTCAAATGTCTATAACGATAGTACCATGGATCCACACAAATGCACCAGTAGCCATAGCTAAACTGGAAATGGAAAGTAAACTATGAAAATGAAAAAAAATAGCGTTTTGTGAGAAAGTTAACAGAAATTAGGGGTTAATCTAAACCAAGAAGGGTAAATGCCTACCTTTCTTACATTCGATGTGCGAACTCTAGAAACTAATTCGAGAAACGAATTCAAAATTCACAAACTAAACTCGTTATATTTTTATGTTACGTAAGGAATGAAATCGAAATATGTTTTATGTCTAAAGAATCTTATACTTATGAAATTAAATTTAAGGTTGGTGAGATGAAAATTGTCATCAATACAAAAAAAAATATTGAAATAAATAATCATAAAGAGGGATTATATCTCTTATATCATGCCCCTGTATTAATCCTTCCGAAATTTGCTGTGAGAATGATATACTTAAGTAATTTTAGATTTCTATTTTGTATTTAGATTTCCATTTAGTGTTTCTGAATATATTCTAATATACAGAGAGAGAACATTCGGAATGTGTGATTTAAAATTTTGTGAGCACAGCTATAAATGCTAAATAATTAAAATTTTCTTCACCTACAAATGTAAGAGAACTGCAATCTTTTGAAGCAACTACCTAAATCGATCCAAATGGATTGCTTAATGGCAGTAGGAAGGCAAACTCGTTATTAAAGTAATTTTATTTTAATAATGTGAATCCTTTATGTTTTCTCTTTCTAATGGTATATCATATTTTATTCTACCACAACGAGAAGTTAAATATTTCAATAATTCAGTTTGTTTACATCATACATGAACATTACTTACATAAACATTAAACTCATTTTTTTTTCGAAATGTTGTTTTTTTAACTTCGATGTACCTTCTTTTAGAAATTACTACATATTATTGTTTGTAATGTTGGCTGAATATTCTACTCTTATCCCTGATCAATCTGAAGTGAACTTTGGTTACAAACATTGTTATAACATTTTTATAAAAAAAAGAATTTTTTTTTTCTTATTTAATATTTCTTTTTATTCCAGATTAAAAATATGTATATATAACTAAAGAATGTTTGTTTAAAAAGTTGACTTCCCTTTATTACGAATTATTCATGTTATATATATAAAAAAATTCAAGTGAATATATTTGGGAGTTTCTGAGATATATCCCAGATGCAAGTATCCTTTTAAATCGAGAGATAATCCAGTCAGTAACTCTGGAACTAAGAACAAATAAGGATGCAACCTATACTAACACATTACCTAATATAATTTTCAACAATATGCACTAAATATTGGATCAAAAATCTTTGTAAGTGCATTATAAATCGTCATCATCCATGTCTGTATCGCATAACAGCATACAACAAAAGCAAACCTTATCTTTCTTTCATGAATATAACTTTTAGTAGCAAAAATAAATCGCTGTAACTTCGTCTTCTACGTTTTATATAATAGTTGAGAGTAGAAGAATGATACTAGATCCAACACATGTTTAATAGCTGAAATACGGTGACTAGGGCAACTATCCCTATGAAGCATGTAACCTGGATTTAGCATATTAAAAAAATAACTTGCTAGTTTTAGTTTTTTTTTTAATTGTGAACATGTAATAAGCTATTCATATTCTGCTGAATGCATTGTAGCGTGTAAAAAGATTTATTTTTAGACGCGGTTAATAAACTTATTGAAAATCATGAAAGCGAAACAAATTATACTACTATTTATGTGGTAAATAAATCAATATAAGAAATGAAATATTTGAATATCTTTAACAGCTTAAACTACAAAAATTGTTTTTGTATAACGCATGACATCTTTATTTAGATAGTAAAATAGTGCATTTCATTATATGTATGAGGGTCATTCTCACAATCTTTTGATTTTTCTATATTTTTCTTTTCCTGAATAATAATTTTTATTTTAGTTGGGGTTCTTGGGGTTTTATTTTTGGGTTTTTTTATTTCTTATATTGGAAAACATCCCATTGCATGGCTGCATAACAATATTAACGAGATAAATAAGTTTTGGACGATGTCGGGGTCCAAATATATCACGAAATTCATATACCATCCCGTGTCCATGAGGCTCCTTTTAAAGTTTGGACCTGTCCGTATAAAATGGTTTCAATAAAAATTCATTCGATGTCATTTTTTTACGAAACTGGGACTATTATTTTATATAAATATGTTTGCAAAAAAATAACTTGCACACGTTTTCAATAACTAATGAAACCGAGGCTATTTCATGCAGTTTATTTAATGCAACTCTAAAGTATTGTCCACAATTGTTTGGGCGTTTATCCGATTGTGAGACTAGTTATAAATTTCCATGCTCATAAAAATCCTTATATGCTGTTTGAACCAGTTTCACACGCATTTTTTGACTTCGTTTTCTGTTTGAAACGGTTGTCCCCGCAGTGCGTTTTTAAAGTAACCGAAGATGTGGAAGTCATATGGGTTCAGATTCGATGAGTTCATCCACTTTCCCAGCAAGCTGGCCTGGGACACTATTCAGTGCTCCAATTCACGCTTAGTCACCCCGTGACATGCGTCCTTCGCGAAAGTGCTTGCTCTACTCCTTAACCCTTGACAGGGAGTAACAGTGCTATCCCAGGAGCTACCCCAAAAATCTTTTCTATTCGTCGATGTATTTAACGTGTAATTTTCGAAAAAAGGTGTTTTCATTAAATCTTCTATTTTGTTCTTGTTTAATGTCAAAATTTAACGTAAAAAGTTTTAAAAAGGTGTGTCAAATTATAAAAAGATATATAAAAATTATTTTCGAGCTGTGTGTGAAAATTAAAAGAATGCAAAATCTTTTACAAGTTTTTATTTACAGTATATATACATTTAACGTTTGAATTTAAAAACCATTAAAACACGAAATAAAATAAACTAAGACAGACTTGAGCACAGTTAAAAAATAAAATTTATAGAGAATATACTTAAAAACAATTAAAAATACAATATGTAAACTGAGTTCCTTTTTCAATAAGCATAAATTTCAATATGATAAGTCTAAATTACCCGGTGTTGTTTATATTATTCCTTGTAAAGATTGCAACAGTGTTTATATTGGTGAAACTGGTAGATCATTGGAAATTCGCCTAAAAGAACATACTGGTGCTTTAAAAAAGGGTAATTTGAATTCAAAAATTGTCCAGCATTCACTTCAAACGAATCACATTCCGCTCATTGCGAACGCCAGTATTTTGAAATCGGGTTGCAACAACTACCATAGTAGGTTGCTCCTTGAGGCTTGGTTCATCGCGATCGCAGACTCTGAATGATGCTCGTTCTGTCCCTAGTGAATATTGTTTATTTTAAAATAACTATCTGTAACTGTTCTTGATTTGTTCTTGTCGTTTGAAATGCCTTGGATATTTTTTGTACTGATGATGCCTTGCGTGTCGCTTGGCGAAACGTTTACATATTGTATTTTTAATTGTTTTTAAGTATATTCTCTATAAATTTTATTTTTTAAGTGTGCTCAAGTCTGTCTTAGTTTATTTTGATTGGTGTTTTAAAAGTTTTCATTTCTTTTTTATACTCGTAATCAAGCGTAATATAAAAAGTTATGCATTAAATTTTGTTGTAATTTTTAATCACAAGAAATATTCCTATAACTTTTATTCATGTTTAGATTATCATAAACTTTACCTTATAAAACAGCAGTTTTTACCAAATTAGTCTTTGTTGGTTATAATGACTAATATTCAGATGGAAGTTCTTTATACCTGTAAAGCTTTATAATACGGCAATCTGTTCTGGAACGCGGAAAACGGTCCAATTTCCTAATCTAAAAAATGGTTAGTGATTCAGAGAGATTTTGATTGTTACATTCTTATTTCAGAAGATCAAAATACAACGAGTTGTTCAAGTCTCTTTAAAACGTATAAGCACGACGCATATACCAACCTGGACAAATTCCAATAAAGCATATCCTGCAGTTGTTTCAAAATTGTTTTGAAATATATTGATGGCTATTAAGCCAAGATTACAAGCGCACGGTGTGACATACCAATGGTTTGCACGGTTACTAGATTTCTCAGCACTATTTTTTTAAAAGTAATTTTCAAATTTTTTGATCACAGACTGTGTTAGAAATATCAACGATTAAATAACATGAGGATTTTTATTTGAATTTATTGGTGTCAAAGTATAAATTGTACATATCTTGGATACACTCGAGAATTGCCGGGTTAAGAAAAAATAAACGGTCAAGTGCGAGCATTACTCGCAGACAGAGGGTTCCGTAGAATAAATATACGAATTTGTAATTGCTTTATATATATATATATATATATATATATATATATATAAAGTTGCTAACAGAATACTAAGACTTTGTAAAAAACTATACAACGTAATAAAAGTGTAAATGGGTATACCATGGAAGTTCAAAGAGATATGGAACCTAAATAATATCAAATATAGCTATTCGTATAACTCTTCTTTTAATATTATCCTAATCCGTTTATGATGAACTTAATTCGGTACTGACAATAAAAGCTGTGCATAGTTAAACTTCATTTGGCATTTCATGAAACTAAATTCAGCGTAGTAATTAATAACCTTTATTTCTACAGTGAAGCTAAAACAAAACCTTTGTTCAAAGTTTAAATTTGGCATTGTGCTAAGCGCGCTTCGAATTGAGGTCTCAAAGTTGCAACGCCGCCTTGGTCAGTGCCGCGTTTTTCCAGATAGGTGTTTAATTAACTTTTAAAGACACTCGAGGCGTATTGAAAGATACAATCAATGCAAACTATCGCGAATCCCACAGTATTTATGCGATTCATTCTAATTAAATTTTTCGAGGGCGATGCCCTTAAAAAACGGACACCTAATTTTAATTCAAAAACTGACAAATGGCACCAAGAATATTTAATTAAAATTTTCCTTTTAACATGTACGTGAAAATAAGCAAGTTCGCATTTTCTAATAAATTCGTTTATAAATTCTGGTGTTAGTTCATTATTTCATAAGTTTATAAATAGAATTACTCCGTGTCGGAAAAGATTAAGTGGTCGCAGGGCTCTTAAAGCTTCAAAATTTAAGAAAATTTAATTTTTTTAGATGTTAAACTCTTATCTTTTCTGAATATTTTGATATAACTGTTTCCTTGAAATTCCCATTAGAGCAGAAGTTTTGGCTTTTAGAATTACGTCCGCTCAATAGCTGAAGCAGCGTTTCCGAAACTTTAAAGTCATTATTTTCCAAATGGCGTTTTTTGGGCATAACGCGCAGGATAACTCAAAAACTCAATATTTTTTCATGAAAATTTCAAAGCATATATTTTATGTTAGTCTGTATAAACTGAACCTAAAATTTCCTTTTTATTGTTCAAAAATATTTTTTAGGTGATTTTACCGATGAAATTTTCAAAATTTTGTATTAGCTAAATGCAACATTGCATTAAAAATATAAAAATGCTTTAAATACAAATTTATTTAAGTTCAAGGAAATTATTGCAATCTGAAGTATAAGTAAGCACCAAAATTTTCATTCTCGTTGCAGTATTTATTTTGTAATCCTGCGCGTAAACTGTTATGCCAATTTTTTGTTCGACAAATGTCTAACAGTTTCGAGCCCCCTATAAATACTAATTATGTATCTTGCAATTTTTTATCCCAATTAAAATTATGTTTTAAAATCATATACATTTTAAGACATTAAATTTTGAAAATGGTCTTTTTTTCATTTTTTCCACTTTTTAGAGTCCCGACACCCCTTAAATTAGTACGTTTTTAACAATTTGACGTTTATTGCTTTTATACTGTTACTGGACATTACATTACACATATATATCATTAAAAGTTGTTAACTAGGCATAGAGTACGCCGCCCCTGTCTTTGTGTATGTCCAAACTGACCGTACCTTTAAGGATTCATATCTCGGCTAATTACCGATGATTTTTTTTTCGAAAATCACTATCAACAATGCTTTTATTCTTCTGCAACGATAGGTATATTCAGCGATGCTCAACAATTTTTCTGAATGCCCGTAAATCAAAAGTTGTGTATAACAAAAAAATGTTAATCACTCAAAAACTATGTGACCTAGGGTAATCGCTATAATTTTCCGGCAAGGTTTACATTAGCGTCTACTACGTCTATTACGTTACTAACGTCTACTGATTTTTTCATAATTTTAGTTTCAGTAGATTCGGAATTAGATGGGGGGGGGGTACATATTTTTGCGCTACATTTCCAACAATATCATTGAAAATATAATACCTAAAATTAAAAGGAATGTATCTTTGAGTTCAGCGTTTCAAAAGCTTTCACAGGATATCCCACATGATATGCAAAAAAAAAGATTTTTTTTTTTCAAATAGCGTAATTAGCCCCTCTACTTTTTTACTAAATATATTTATGAATGTTTATTAATCTGAAAATATGTGGGTCAATAGTCTTTATTACTTCCCCGAATTTGAACTTTCCACGTTCCCTAATTTACGAGTTAAATGGTTGTGACAGACAGACAGACACAGGAGTGATCTTATAATGGTTCCGTTTTTACTTTTTTAAGTACGGAACACTAAAAAGACTGTAATGTATTGACAATTAAAGCAATACATTCTTACAAATTAAATGGCGTAAATTTTAAATTATTATTTGCGATGGAACATGTAAAGGGTTTTTATTTATGTATATTAATAAAATTTTATTATAAAATAACGGTATTCTGTAAAAATGTAAATAAAAATCTGTAAAAAAATATATAGATTAAACTAAAAAGTGTCAATTAATTTTTCAGAAAACAAAAGCAAAACATTCGTCTAATTAATGTTATTTGAATAATTTTATTTTTACTTGTCTACTTTTGCATTTTTGACAATTACAGAAACGGTTAATTACTAGTTTTTACATCCAATAAGTTTGATTTGCAGAAATGTGTAATTTATTTTAAAAATACGTCAAACTTATTTCAATCAATTGCAGAATATATGGTGTAAACATTATCTAATAAATTCTAGAGCTACATAATTTAACAATTCTTGGTTTAAAGCACATAAACATTCCTATGTTAATATCGGATATTAAAAATTATGAATTTTACATAGAAATCACATTAAATACTTAAAATAATGCATTTAAATGGTTTATATGGAATTTGAAAAATTATTTCAGAACTAGCTCCCTCACTTTTATTTCGTGAATAATTGTTGGAAAAAACATCCATTACCTTCAATTTTTCAAAACGCACTTTACATTTTATAGAACGTCCTAACATTAGTCTCTATTATTGGATATATCTACGTTTTTTTAATGATAAAGATTAGATTCAATTTCACGAAAACATCTTTTTCTGGAACAAGGACAAAAATTGAATTACAAATGCCTGACTTATTTTGAATTCAAATAGACATGACTAAGGAAAATAGATCTAAAACAAAGAAATGATGTTACCTGAATCATCAATCACGAATTCATTCAGATACGGAAGTTTCCCATTTAAAATGGACATTTTGATTTAAAAGAAGCGACATTTTATTATAAGAGAGACAAGAATATTTGGATTTTCTTCTGTATTTTATTTTCCTCTAAGTCATTATAAAAGTAACATAAAATGTTTATTTTTCTAATTCAAAAGAACATTTAAAAAAATGTCAATTTTTAAAAATTAAGGATATTTTAATTTTTTATGTACAGTCGTGGGAATAAAAAAGCAAACACCCTCTGTTAACTCTGCAACAAATCATCTTAGAAGAAAATTTCAGGTACCAAACGATTTGAAATAAAGTCTACTTTTAAATGGTGTATATAGAATTTGCTTACCTACATATCAAAACTTAGTCAAACTTCGTTTTATTTTTCAATAGCAATACCAAAGTTTGACACCATAAATAAATTCTACACCCTTCAATTAGACTAAAATTTTTTTTTATGAAATTCGTAAGTTTCATTTCTGAGAAATTATTTATTTTAAAATGAGTGTTCGGTACTCGATTGTTAAGATACTACAGAATGACTATGTCACTTCTATTAATGTATTATTTCTTACCAATAGGTCCCTTTCACTCACTTAATATTTTTCAAATGGAACCAGTCCCAATATTTCTATAAAATGAGTAAAATATATGTTTTCAAACTATGCTTTTGTGCACATCCTAACGGCTCCTTAAGCCATCATTCTGACGTTTCTTAACAACTAGAATATAGCCCGTCAGAATGACGTGTTTGTATTTTCAAAAAAATTATATAGCATTGCATTATCAAAAGAATTGTGAAGTAATAAATTTTGTCTTGTCTGATTAATAGGGTCAGGTGGGGTAAAGTAAAAACAGCCCATTTTTCATTGAAATTTAATTGGCAAGAAAATTATTAATTGAATTGGTAAAATACTGATATAAATTATGCAAATGAACTTCACTCACAAAATTTGAAGAAATATTTCACAAAAACATTCAAATTAGTACTAATAATGTTATTTTAAAACATATTGTCAATTAACTATTTTATCTGATGGTATGTGGTAAAATAAAAGACAATTCCAACAGAAAGTTTATTTGTTTTTATTAATTGCCAAAATAATAATTATATAACTTAAATTTTAAAAAGTTGAACAGAGAAAATCCTGATATTTTTTAAACTATGCATAAAAGAAACCTTTAATAAATTTTGATAATTAAAAATCATCTTTTATCACATAAGTAAAGTGCAACTATTAATTACATTAACAATTTATTTTCCCAAATTCTGTTATTAAATTACAAATTTATTTTCCCTACAAAATACAAAATTTTATTTATTATAATAATGCATTGATATACTATATACATATATATATATATGTAATACACGGCATTACATATTTCTGATAGACTAATTTCATTTTATAAGAAATATTCATTCCCCCCCCCCCACCAATGGCTTCAGAATTCAAAAAACATTTTAAAAAGAAAATTTCTTTTTTTAACTACCGACAGATGGCGCAACAGAGCATATAAACGTTTGTTTTAATATTTTAAAAGTTCAAGACGAACGAATCAATTGTTTGTTTACTTTCATATAGGGATAGATAAAGCTACCAATCTAATTTAAACTAAAGTTATCGCAGCAGAATATTAGATAATTGAATGTAATCTCTTAAATATTAATTTATTTTGAATAATCTGTCTAAAAATGTAACTTTTGCGAATAGTGGAAAAGAAAGCACGTTTTACTCAGCGTTTTAAGATTGAAAATCAAATCAGCAATCACTCGTGTGTCGTGATGCCACATGTACAACACAAATTCCAAATCCAGAAGCAATTGAATGACTCTTTGAACGAATCATTAAAAAATACGGTCGACATCCGATTTTGCTCTTAAAATATTTGTAAAACCATAATAAAGCTTTTAAATAATTTGAAATACGTTTGTTTTTAGAAAGGAAACGTTAATCCGGTACAAAATAATTCACGGCAATGAATCACCGAATATAGCTATATTCACTGAACACCATAAAGTGTTCTCATTGGTCAGAAAATAGATAGCCTTGAAAAACAGAGGTAATTTTTCGCGATATTTTTAACCGTGTATACTGAATTCAAACTGTAAATAAATGTAAACAAAAGTGAAAAACGTATTTCAAAATATTAATATGCTTTTGCAAAATATTTTAAGAGCATTTAATGAATAGCTGAAAGAGTCATTCATTTGTTTTTGGATTTGTAATTTGTGCTTATGAATGGCAACGGTAATCGCTTGTATACATCGGAACCGTGTTGTTGGTATATGGTTATTTTTAAATTAGATCTTAAAGCGTTATAATTGTATACTTTTTGAAGGTTTGAGAAAAATTGAAGAAGAATATGTTACATAACAAATAGATAGACAGATTAAATAAGGCAGTCGGCAAATACGGCATTGGAATGCTTAAGCCTAACGTGGCCGCGTTTGGATTATCAGGAAACGGATGAGTTCAACCCCGGAAGCGTTATACATTTTGTGTCATTCTATGTATAATAATTCGGAAATTACTTGAAAGAAAAATTTTAAATTGAGAATTCGCATAAAGCAGGACATAATAAATATAAATCTATAAAAAAATATATTTGAAATTTATATATTTTTTTTCGAATATTAATTTCATAATTCTAATTTTTTTAAATTACAAATTCAATGTATTAATGTTTCGGATATTTCTATACGTCATTTAAAAGAAGACTTTATTTCCCAACGTTTGGTATCAGTAACATTCTTCTATTATAATTAGTTTCAGAGTTAGTAGAATGTGTTTACTTTTTTCCACGACTGTACGCAGTGTATGCCTGGACTTTTAAATAATTACAATTTTGTAAATGAAAAAAAAGTCTACCTAAAATTTATTCTATTTTTAATTTTAATCATTTGTTTTAATAGAGTTTCTTGATTCCGTCATAGGATAATTTTTTTAATATAATGTTTAGATAGTTCCTTGTGTTTTTCTGATTTACATTTTTAAAACTATCTGTAAAATGAAATTTCAACCAAAACTTTGTACATTTCCAGTTTAGAAATATGAATTCCTATAACTATGCTTTGATCGATTTGGGTTGTTAATATTTAACATTAGGGAAACTGTACCTGTTGGTAACTTTATAAGGATATTTTATTTAAGACAACAAAAATAAGTTTATTTTACAAAAAATGGGAGTAATGGGAGTTTATTTTTTTTTCTATAAACGTCTTGTACATAATGAAATTGCACAAACGTACACTTTGTGTATGAGACATTATTTGATAGATAAGGTTTATTTTTATTTTTTTAAAACAAAAAAACATTTTTTCAAAACGCAATTCACTTCTTATTAACAAAATAAGAAGTTTATTATCAGAGAATAAAGAACAATTAGACTTTGAATTATATATTATCAAACCAAAAAAAGTGCTGGATGCTATTTAAATAATCTAAACGTACATTTAATCTACAAAAAAATATGTTAATACTTCTGAATTTTTTCCATTAAATGGAAAGGGAATGTTTTCCATAAAAAAGAAATTCATGTTACTGTAATTCCTGCAATATTGTGACATAGGAATTATTAAATCCGTCGACATGATTCACCCTTCAACACCGGCTTCTTTAAAATGAATCATTTCCCTCGTAATGTAGACGATTTTTAAGATTACGTGTTTTACGGAGTAAAGTCTGTACCTTGCAATTTTTATATTCTACATTTCCAGCAAATAACAAATATTTTCCTGTAACAGTGCTATACTTTTTAGGTATTTTGAATTTTCTTATTGGTAACAATCATTTAAATATAATTGCAGTATCAGTTGTACCACAACATTCATGCACACATTTTTGCAAAATAGTCTGAGACAGGACACATTTTTTGAATATGGTAGGCACAATAGATTTTTAATAAACACTTACAAAAAACTATTTTAACTTATATTGAATATTATAGCCTGAGAAAACAAAGACGACAAATGTTTACAAGCATTTGAGAGTTTGATGAATATAAATTCTACATGAATTTATACCACTGTTTCACCTCGTGAAAAATATCATTCCATTAAAATGGTCCATACAAATGCAGAATTGTAAAACAATACAAATAATTAAACTAACGTAACATTTAAATAGCTACAAAAGATGAAAAATTACTTTATGTTGTTAAATATTTACACTATTTTTCATTATTTACACCAATTTTCTCATTACGGAAAAAAAATTTAATTGCGGTGAAAGGTTAGCATCTCTCATTTTAAATTTAAACATTTAAATTGGGAAATATATTAAAACTTCGTTATCCAAATTTTAAAAAGAAACAAGGAAAACTCGTACGAGGAAAATACGCTTTTACTAAATGTTTCGCGTTCTCAAAAGATTCTTTTCGTCAGAAGTATCATGAATTTCACCATTTCTATTTCGTTTCAAGTAAAAAATTATTTACATTTCCCATAATACACGTTTCAACAAACATTTCCTTTTTTAAATACATGTTTCATAACATATGTATATATTATACATAAATTAATATACGGTGATTTTGCGGAAACATAAAAATCTGCCATATAAGGCTTAAATTCCTATAACTTTTGCTGGAAGAGTCTTAGAAAAATGCAATAAATATATTTTTTAAATGTTTAAAGAGAAAATAAAAACTGTTCTCATTTTCGAGTAAACATCTTATTCTCGAAGGGAAACAGCAACAAACTTTCAGTAACGCATGTCGCACAAAATAAAATCCGGATGTCTTAATTATTGTAAGTAAATCCTGACGGGTATGAATTCGTAACATAATCTCATAAAGATCATTTCTGTCGTCTTTAGAAAATCTCATTACACTACCCCAGATTACTTTTTCTTTTTTTATTTATTGCATCGTATTGTTAACAATGAGGTAATGAATGCATGCGAATCAATAATATCCTTTCTCTGGGAAAAAAAAGAACTAAAAGGATTATTTTATGAAAATATATTTAAGGAAACTTTATACTTTCACTTTCTTTTTAAGCGTAATACAACGACCTTTCAATCGAAATATGGAAGAGATTTCTCCAGTAATGCTGCAACAATTTTGTCTACATTATTTAAGATATCAGTATGTCAACACCTTTGACATAAAATACACTTTTATAATTTTAATATAGACTCCCAAAGGTAACCAGGATTATAGTTAACTATTATTCGATAATGTGACCTAACCTTATTGTGTTTAACATCGTCCTGCGGCGAACTTGATATTATACATATAATAAAATGTAGAATACCATTAATATATTTGATAAACATAGTTAAAAAAATCCGTTAATAAACGTTTCTGACATTTTATTCCATATGTGCAGATAATATTTAAAAAGTCATAATATTACTCAAGCGAATTATATTCATAGCTTTATGATATAAGAAATGAATTAACCTACCAAATTATTATAAACATACTTGAAAAATAATTTGGAAAAATGTTTACCATTTTTTAAATGTTTATAATTTCTTAAATGCTGCAATATCTTGAAAAAAAAATAATTAGATTGAAAATGTTATTCTAGTGAAAGCTCTGTTGAAATCCATGTTACAGTTTTAGTGCTTTGGTCATAAAAATAGGCAATCATAGACTATAATTTTATGGAGTAGTATGATACAGAAAAAGAAAAATTCAAAGATTTTTTATATCATCTAGGATCTGAAATTTAGTTACTTACTGAATGAATTGTGATAGAAAATAATATTATCTTGATGCAAGTCTAGTAAAATATTTCCTTTTTATAAATACAAATGCAAGATTCTGTTAAATACGACCCAGTAAATTAAGACAGATGGGTAAGATTGAAATTTTATGAAATCCTGAAGGCATTCCAATGGACTGTGATTGCAGCACTTGTCAACAATTTGAAATATGTATTTACACCTTTGTGTCATGTCAGTGACTTAGTCAGTGACATATCAGAAGCACTGCAATAAATCAAAATGTTATATGTTTTGGTAAAGAAAATTTCGCGCCCGGCTCTGCCATCAAATCATAAAACTTTTTTAACTTCCAATGTGACCTTTCTTTTTTACTCCATCACTGAGCAAGGGACACAATTTTCTCCTTATTCATTGGTAAATCTCGCGTTTCAACATCGTTAAATTATTTTATTAATTTTGTCTGTTTACAGTCATTTTACAAATGTTATTATTCTCATATTTGTTTACATATTGTATACACTACTGCCACTATCTGTCTTGTTTATCGGCAGGCTCATCTTTGGCAGAATTTTGTAATTTTTTTTAACCCCAATAAAAGAGACCGGAAGGAACATCCATGCTCCATAGACATTATTCTTAGTATTAACAGTCTCTCTCGGGCAATTGAAGTAAAATAACATGACCATCTGGAATATTGATGAAGAATTCTTTTCTAGTTTATATCATCACGACGAACCATAAGCTGACGAATCATTAAGGGCTCTTGTACCTTTTAAACGCGTCGAAAATTAACGAAAAACTTCAAAGTTTGAATTAGTCTATCTTCAAAGCCTTTTTATGTATAAACATGAAATTTTGAATATTGATTAAACAGATTGTGCTTTGTAATATGTTACCATTAGAAATTTATTAACCCTTACAGAATTTGTGTATTGTTGAAATCAAAATAGCTCTTTTTTTTACCCCATAAGTCATTGCGCGTATGATATCTTGAGAAAGTATGTATGGATTGGCATGAAATTTTGTAAAGATATTCAACATATATGTGTGTTTAAAATGATCTACTCTTAGGCTAAAATTATTTCATTAACTATATAAAAAAAAATATTTTCATAAAAAAAATAAACATTTTGTATTTTTAATGAATAAACATAGTCATAACTAAAAATATTACCATTGTAAATACTTAAAAGTAGATCATTTTAAACACACATATTTGTTTAGTATATTTACCAAATTTCATGACAATCCATACATACTTTCTCAAGATACCATGCGCGCAATGACTTATGGGGTAGAAAAGGGCTATTTTGAATTAAGCAATACACAAATTTTGTAAAGGGTTAATAAATTTCTGCTGGTAGTATATTACAAATCTGTTTAATCAAAATCCAAAATTTCATGTTTATACCTAAAAAGATTTTGAAGATAGACTAATTCAAACTTTGAAGTTTTTCGTTAATTTTCGACGCGTTTAAAAGGTACAAGACCCCTTAAAGATTGTGTATTTTAAATTAGGTATGCAACTCTTATTATTAGTTTATATTGATACACAAAATGCATTACGCATGTAAATGTCTACCATAAATAACTGAATGAAATGCTATTTGAAGATTTTAAACAATAAATGATATTTTTAAGGTGAATTGTGAATTTTGTATTTTGTTTTTAAAATCATCATTAATTAAATATATCTTCAAAGATTTCTATTCCCACGCAATTATTCCAGCTTTTATTTCGACTTAAGCGGTCTTACAAAAATACTTCGAATCGAATATAAAAAACACTTTATAATCTAAATATATATTTTTCAGAAAAGAAAATATTTATTTTCCAACATATGCATCTTAACGTTTTCTAAAAATAGCTTCAGAAAAATAAGTTAGTGAAACGTTATTTGCGTATCTCATTTTGATGAAACCTTTGAAATATATAGCTGAAAATATCCTTATTTTCCTGAAAATCCACTGCCTTATTTTTTGTCAAAGCAACTTACCTTTAAAAATTAGTATATGTGTATTATACATTTAAATAAAATTCTCTGAGAATCAAGATTAAGGAAGAGCTGATTATTAAGAGTCATTGTATTTTCTAATTCAATGATATATGACTAAAATGATTGAAGTATATATATTTCTTGCTACATAGCACGTAAAGATTGTATAACTGTAAAGTAACAAAGAGAAATTTTTACTTTACAACAAAGTAACATCAAACGTAATTATATTGGAGTGGCACTCGTGGAATCAGAATATCAATGGCTAATAACTTGCAGTTAAATTTATTTGAAAAATATAATGCAAATTTCTATAACTGGAAATTTCATTGCGAAACATCTTTTTAGATTATGTTAGATGTTTACTCGAAACTGTTTAGGTTAGTATTTTCCTCTTGTGTAAAATTGTATACAATCATATATAGAATGGAAAAAATAAAATATTAGGATTACATATAATTAAATGTGTGGCTGCCCAGGAAAAGGACAAAATCGCAATATTTTTTTGACTGCACTTTTTTTTTTAAATACGAAAAAATGGTTATGTTTACGTAAAAATATAAAAAAATGCATGTAAGTATGATCTTTCATAGTAACAATCATTAGACAATGTTTCAAAGTTTCAAAACTGCTTTATATCTGTAGAATTATTTTAATTTCAATATGCTTCTACTGCAGTGAAACCTACAGCTTAGTGAACCCACATATCAGGAGCAGGAAAGATGAATATCATTTTATTCGAAAATATATGCTTACTTAATATTTAACACAATAAAGAAAATTCATGCGTCTCGCATAGATATTAAAACAATTTCCAGATTCACTAGCATATTCTTACAAAACTATAAATTCCCCTACTTTGAAAGGCTATATCTAAATAAACGATTAAACTAACGTAATTATTTGTTTCGTAATCACCGTTCAGATAAGAATTTGTTTTTTAATTTAATTTTAAAAAGATGTCCCTGTAAATGAGAAATAAAGGTTACGTACATCATCCTCTACAGTAAACAACTTCTAGTGCATAAGAACAATACATATCAATATCAGGATTTTTAATGTAAAGTAACATCATTTAAGTAAACTTCACCACTTATGTAAACATTAAATGTATCAATTGTAAATTGTTCAGTTCTTTTATTCTCATCAAAATAATATGGGTTTAGTTGAAATTTAATGAAGTAGTGAAATCTATAGTCTCTGGACTTACTTGCATACTCCTTCTAATCTCTGAATCCATATTAGTTACACTCAGCTCGACAAACTGTAATTTTTCAATCTTTGTTAATTTTTTTTTATGATTATTTACTTTTCGGTGATTTCTTTATAATATATTATTTGATCTTCCTTTTAATCTCTTTATTTTTATAATTCCACAGGTTCAACATCCTACAACGAATTCGATTGCTAATCCGATTCCTTTTCTGCCGTTGTATCATCTTCAATGTCATCAAAGTCTCATTCTTTAGTGATTGATTCTATCTAATCTATTTCATTCCGCACAGCCGTCTCAGAGCGAACGATTTTTTTTCGTATTATATTATTGAAAACGCCTTTCATTCAATATATATCCAGCATTTAACAGTATATATAAATATGATACAGACATACATACAATAAATATAATAAACCCAACTGGAGTGAAAAATTAGTCAGAGGCAGGAATCGTACCCGGGACCAATACATTCCAGGCTGTCGCTCAAACCAATGAATTACTCCGCCGATACCTGTGTCTGCAATTTTTCACTAATTTTTCACTAAATTCACTAATTTTTCAGCTCAGTGATTAGAGCGACAGCCTGGAATGCTGTGGTCCCGGGTTCAATTCCTGGCTCTGGCTAATTTTTCACCATTATTGGGTTTATTGTATTTATTGTATGTATGTTTGTATAATATTTATATATGCTGTTAACTGTTGAATGCAGGCGTTATTTGTTTGTGTTAAATTATATATTGTAGTATGTGTGTTTTATTATTATATCCAGCATTGTTTGTTCCTACAATAGTGAAGGTAACATTCTTCGTAGTTTTCTTGTTATTATTGTTGAAGATGTATTGAATAAAACTAAAAAATTTTCCTTCATCCAGTGCTTTGTATATGAAACATGAAATCATCTTCGATATTCTTGAAGGCTTGGACTTTGATGATTGACTTCGTCTAAATCATTCTGCACTGTCGCGGAAAAGCCAAATTTATTTCCCTATTATAATATTGATACCACCTTTCATACAAGCAACACACTTTCAATTATGAATGTAACGTTTCTGTTCGCTTATTTTGAGATCTATTTAATAAAATGAATTATCACTGCAAAACAAAACTTATTCTCGTATTCTCTTATGAAAAACCAATTTCAGTCAAATTAAAGTTTCTTAATCCATTTATAACTGGGGTCACATTTCTAGTCGCATTTAGTATTATTATTTTTAAGGTGTTTTTGATAATGCCAATAAAAGCTTTTTTCAGTCCGTGCTTTGCACATTAATATTTTTTTTTCAAATTAACAGAGACATCAAACGAAAAAACAGCGTAACCTAAAGTGAATCCTGTGTTATATAACATTTCACAATTAAAGAAAAGAATCTCGTTCCCTGAAAGCAGTGTTTCACATCCCGAAATATTTACGCATCCTTTTCTTTACATCAATTGCATATGCGTTACTTCGATTTTACAGCCTTTAGAATTGTCATAAAATCACTTTCATAATTATGTATAAAAAATGAATACTTTAAACTATTACGTAAATAAAAAAGTTGAAATTTGAAAAAGAATCAATACTAACGATGAATCAATCTTCCACAGAAAAATATCTTATTTCGTACAATATTTTCATTATATATTCCAATTGTTGGCTATTGCAATAGGATATGTAATCAATGATTTTTTATAATTTGCATTTATTTTATACTCCTGTTGCTTGAACGTACACTCTAAATAAAAAGGAGTGACTATTCACTCTGAGTGAATAGTCACTGTATCGCAGACTCAAAATATGCCCAACCTCTTTAGAGTGAGTATTCACTCTGAGCAAAAGTGAAATTTTTGACTCTCTGAAAGAGTGAATAGTCACTCCTGGGAAGTGAATATTCAATCTAAATAGGGGTGGATAATAACTTTTTCAGAGGAGAGACTATTCACTCTTGCTAAAGGAGTGCGGTTTTTCACCCATGGCAGAAGTGAATAGTCACTCTTTCATAGGAGTGAATGTTCATTTTTTATGTAGTCGATTCTTTTTTTTTATTTTGCTTTTAAGGTCATTTTAAAAGAATCACATCTATTACAGCATGCAATGAAAATAGATACAAGCGTGGTAAAGATTGGAATAGAATATTTTATTAGAACTACTTATTTAATTCATAGTTTGTAACACTAAATGAACTTTTTAGGAAAAAATTAGTTAAAGTTAGATACGAATTTAAATTAGATTACTGATAGAAATAAACTAAAATATTTATTCCAATCTTATCCTTTGTGTTTGCTTTTATTGCATGCCCTATAAAGATATTACTTTTAAAGTTTTATTAATAACTTTTTAATAGGCGGATATTATATGTTTAAGAATGCTTGATTTGATTTAAATTTTTGTTTTAAATATAAAACCGTACTTTTCCCTTAAATTATTGCTATTTTTGCAAAGTCCCATTGTTCTAAAATATTTTTATTTTTTCCTTTTAAAAAACAATCCTTATAAACTCACATCTTTTTTAAATAAGTTCTAAGCATGATTTAAATATTCAGAATGTATATATATATTTTATCCGCTGTCATTTGCTTTTGTTTTATTTAATATGAACATGTAGTCTAAATTAGAAATTCTCTGGATATGTATTTATTTTCCTTTTAAACATATTCCTTAACTTAATCATGATTTCAAATTTTCGTTCGTTATTGCCGAAAAATGGAATTAATGCAATACTTATTAATGAAACTACACGGTAAGCCATATTTAATTTAAATTTTTTATTCGCGTAGATATTGCATTTTGTGAATATGAGCAAAATAGATTTTATATGTTTTATAGGAAAAGATTGACCTCGGAAATAGAAACAAGTTGGAAATTGCTCGTCAAATGTGGCAAATGAGGTGCATTCGTACTATAACTAATTTTATAAATATTTTTTGCAGCGCATATTATACTGAATGTATATTTTAGTGAACTTTATAAGTGCATATCAATTTCATTCTGTTCGAAAGACTGTAACATCAGTAAATGCACTTGAAATATTTTTTTTCCATTGACCTTAATGTAACGGAAATCTTTTGACTGTCCCTGTAATTAAACTGTACATCCGATTTTCATAAAATTTCAAACGACTCGACAAAATTTTGCAACAATTATATAGGGTAGATCGTGATGGACACCCTTAAGGAATTTCTTTTAAAATTATTTTTTTATTAATAGTTATAATTATTATTTTCCAGTTTTTTCAATATTATATTAATCTATCAACAATATTTAACCATTCTTATAGTCTCATTTCGCAATATGAATCGACATTTAATTTTAAATAACAGAAATAAATCAAAACACCCGAAAGCCCAGTAATGGACACCCTCTGTTCCAGTAATGGACACCCCATAAAAAATAATAAATATAATTATTTTTATGACTGTATTTAGAACCAGAATTTAGTGAATACATACTAATGAAACAAAATAATTATTTTCAAATAAATTTAACAATAAGGATACCAGTAATTAATAAAATATTTGTGATAATCACTTATTGTTTGCATCAGTTATTATAATTATCAGAAGATCAATGTTTTAATTATTTTAGATGGATAGTTTAAAATACTAAATATCAGGCAATTACAGCTATCAAATTATTGAAAAGTGGGGGATTTAAAAGGTAATAATAATAGAAAAAAAAAGTTTTGGAATGTTAGTGTTTAGTTTTGTCTCGCTGTTTTTAACTGTTAATCTTCTACAGACTACTTGATGTATCATTTATAATAATTAATATTACAAATATGAAAGAAATGATATTGTGAGTTGGATATTTTAAATACTAAGTAAAATAATTTCAAAATAAAACTGTAGAGCTGATGTTTGAGGCCACTGATCTGCAGATATACTAGCTTCATGAATATTGCCTATAAATTAAGGAATATTACTCTCTTTTTTGTCAGAGTCGAATAAGGAAACATTTAAGACAGAAAATAGATTTTTAATAGCTTCTGTAACTTAATTGTTTTATTTAAACGGAGAGGTATTAAGCCCTATGAGCCCCTCTTTGACTGTGCTCTTAAACAATATTTTCTGCTTCCTAGCTAGTTTGATTGCCAGATTTTAAAATAGCAAGGTATATATACATAAAAAAAGAAAAAAAATATTGAAATTTTATTAATCACATAAAACAACTTAAAAGTAGGTATTAATAAAAGTTTGGGTGGAAAATGACTAATTAACCATTTTAGTAATGGATACCCTTCTTAAAAACTTAAAAATAAATGAAATTTCATAAATGACCGTCAGTATATAAAAGTTTAAGTTTTCTATTGCTACTCAAACAAAAAGCATTCAAATTTTGAAAGAAAATAAATAATATAAAAATTAATTAAACGAAGCCAGCTCTTAATCTCTTCATTAAGATTTTCACAGAAAAACAGCAAAACTTTGAAACATTATTTTCTGCTCCCTAATTGGTTTGATTAAAAGTGTCAACAATAACCCAGTTTTATAAAACATGCAAGGGGAAGTTATAAAAAAAATTAATTAAAGTTAACTATTTATTAGTTATTTTTTTATGAACCAAAAACATCAAGGGGTGTTCATTACTGGAAGGGTGTCCATTACTGGCACATCTACCCTATTTAAAATTTCAGACTATTCGGAAAGCTGTAATATCATTAAAATGCACTTGCAATAATTTTTTCCCTTTACCCGTAATGTAACGGAAAACTTTTGACTATCCCTGTAATTAAACCATGAATCCGATTTTCATAAAATTTGAAATGACACGACAGAATTGTACATCAAGTATATATTTTAAATTTCAAATGATTCGGTTGGATAGTTTTTGCGCTGTTATATTCAGGCAGACGGACAGACAGACAGACGGACTGAACGACGACTATAGGTGCTAATTATTTATATAACTACGAATGCACCTTTTACTTTTTCATATCATTAAATAGTTTAAACTTTTGTCTTTCCAACGACGTGTCACACATGTTTATATATGAAAAAATAAGCGTTGAAATTATTTATTCTTTCTAACAGTACTTCACAGCTTAATGGCCATTTAAAACTTTAATTGACTTTTTCTCAAAACTTGGATTTTTCATGTTTATGTTCATTTTTTAGGTGCGTTCCTAATTATATAAATACGTAGCACATATAGTCGTCGTTCAGTCCGTCTGTCTCAAAGTTGAATTCAGGGGGTGGCCCGGGGGGTAACATTCTCCCCCGGAGCAATGAGATGCCCCCCCGGAAGATTTGAGATTTTCTGTTTTCAATGGTAAAAAGTGCAATCCCCCCCCCCACCGGAACCACAGAAATCCCTCCCGGAGAATGATGTCTGAATTCAACACTGCGTCCGCATATAACAGAGGAAACTATCCAACCGAATGACCTGAAATTTTAAATATATTTTTGTCGCAAAGTTTTGTCGAGTCATTTCAAATTTTATGAAAATCGGATGTATACTTTAATGACAGGGACAGTCAAAAGTTTTCCGTTACAGGACGGCCAATGGAGAAAAAAAATTTCGAGTGCATTTTAATGATGTTACAGGCTTTCAGAACAGAATGAAATGGATATGCACTTTATGTATTGCACTAAAATATACATTCAGTACAATATGCGGTGAAAAAATATTTTTTAAACTACGAACGCACCTTATTTGCGACGTTTGACGAGCAATTTCCAACTTGTTTCAATATCTATTAACTTAAGAACTCGGATTTTTTTAAACACATATATTATGTTATATTGTATACTTTAACGCAGGGATTTAAGTATTTGTTGAGAATTATTTATTTTAGGCAGTGAAATCTTGCAAAAATGCTAATTTAAAAATGACTTCAATAAATAATTAATAATTAAATTTAGATTTCACTTAGAACGAAAATTGTCTGTTAAAATACGTAAAGAATGTTATTCAAACTACTCTAAAAAATCTAGACCTCTATCTTTCACCATTTCTGAGAAAAATGTACATAAATTAGGTGAATTTAACATGGCGGAGATACGGCTTTCCCGATCTCCTTAAACAATTACATTTCAGACCGCAAGATGAAGAAATTTCACAATCATTTTAGAACGAAAATGGTCTGTTAAAATACGTGAAGCATGTTATTCAAACTACTCTAAAAAATATAAACCTCTATCTTTCATCATTTCTGAGAAAAAGGTACATAAAGTTGGTGAATTTAACATGGCGTACATACGGCTTTCCCGGTCCCGGTAAAACAATTACATTTCAGACCGGTAGATGAAGAAATCTCACAATCACTTTTGAATACTCCACGATCAATCTTTTTCTATGCAACATACAACTGTTTAGCTCATAATACTGACATTCCACATATCTACACGGATAAATGCTTAAAATTAAACAGGACTTACATTTATTTTATGTATTCCACAAAGAATAATTTTAATGATATCCTAATATGTTAATCTTAAGATGGCAGAAGAAAAAGTGTTCATTTTTCTTATCTTTCAAGGGTGTCGTCGCCTTGCTGTTCTGATTGGATAATAAGCAATGCATACGTAAGTCACTCTTTCAGGAGTGGCTAATTCACTCTCGATAACGGAGTGAGACATTTCACTCCTTTCTAGAGAGTGGAAAATTCCATTCTTTAAGGAGTGTATTTTTAAAAAATTCACTTCTAAAAGAGTAAAAATGCCTGTTACTCTTTCAAATAGTGACATTTTCACTCCTCCCAATTTTAGAGTGTATTGCTAAAATTTGAACAACTCTTTGGTTTTCTATGCTTATGTTTAACTTTATGGAACAGAAATCTTATTTAAAGAATGTATTTTTCTAGACACACATTAACCAGAATATCTATTGAGTATACTATGTATAAAATATTCTTAAAGTTTTATGAAGTAATAAGTCATAATTCAAAGTATCTTTTTTTCTCATATTAGTAAAAAAGTTAGTAGTTTAATTCTTTATCATTATATAAAAATAGAAGTTTTATTTTACCAGTAAAATCATTATGACCCAAAACAGGCAAATGTGACATTTTCTATAATGATATGTCGTCCAAACTCAAAACAGGTTTTGGCCTTCCAAATATTTGTAAATTGCGTTGTTTTACATCTCCCATGCATAATACTTTCCTTTTCTTGAAGAAAAGTATAACATTAATGCAACATTTCCAGGGGATTTTTACATGTAATTTCTTGAAAATCTTTATTACATTTATTTGATTACCTTACTGACATTACTGAAAACCTTATTATATCAAAGCAAGTATATTTTTTTGGTGGAAAGATCTTATATTTCAAAAGTTTTACTTTATCAATAAGATCTAAGAAAGTAAAATAAATACATTATTTCTGTATCGAGATCTTAGATTTCAAAAGCTGTAATGTAATTTAAATCATTCTTTATGTATCTAAAAAATCATCGGATACATTTGTGAACTTGTGAGAAGCTTAACTTAGCAGAAACACTTACCTTACAGATTTTCTCCGTAACTATATGTATTTCAGAATATGATCAGTTTAAGCGTTAACTACTAGTTCTTAGTGTTCTCACAGACAACTTTTTTTTTTTTGCATATTAACTTGCGATTTTCAGTTTAAATGCAGATACTAATAAAATTCTTTTAGTTTAAGCGTTATCACTAGAGATTTCTGAACAGTTCACTGTCCTTTATAATTTATTCTGTACATAAAGTTTGTACAAAAGCAGTTTTCTATGCATTTATCCTTTGATTCAAACAACAATCAAACGTCTTAAGAGAAAATTTGCAGTATTTATGTGATTACTTTTGTCACAGCAGTTAGGTTAATTATTAGGTTTAAAATAAATTTTGATAATAGTCATAAAATTTGTTTAAAATATATATTACTTTTTTTAAAAATATGTTTTATTTTTCTTTATTATAGAATTTAAAAATAAATCTTAGTAAAACAATTCCAAATAGTTAATCAATTAGACTATGAAACTGCAATAAAGGAAAGTTCAGAAATTTGTTCTTTATGGGTCATTCTCCAAAAAGTGTAATATTCCAGTCACAAAACCTTTTTCATTATTTGACATGAACATTTTTGATTTAATTTATGTTTTCTAATGAAAGTGAAAGAAGACTAAATGTGTCGTGTGCACACATTTTTTATATTTACTTTTTACTTTTTATTTCTTAGTACACAGTATCTGAGAACTCACCCTCATGTCATGTCACACACTCTGTATTACTAAGGGAAATGGTGGATTACTTATTTAATTGAAAATAAAATAGTTAAATAATTATTATTATAGCTACTACTATCCCAAGAGCAATGTAACTTAGCATAGTTAATTACATTTTTTGTATTTTGCTTTGTATATTGAGTACGAAAAGAAGTGTCACAGAATAAATTCTCACCTCCATGAACCAAATATTAAGTTGCATTTTCATGTTGCAAAATGGCAAAATTGTCATCAGATTTTGTTTCCTATGATGTCAAATTTATCCTGTATGTTTGCTATTCTTAAAGCATAAGCCAGAAATTTGTTTTTATACTCAGGTATTCGATGTGATTAAAAAGCAACCATGGTTATTTGAGATTCTGACATTCGTGAACTGTAATGCAAGGTGAGTAAATCAACAGTAAGACATTTTTGATTATATATTGCTTATGTATTTATATAAACAGATGTTAATTTAAAGAACAACAAAAAACTTTTCAAAAAATTATACCTATGTAGATTAATATTTAGAGCATGTTTCTCACCCCCTTGATTATCCCCTCCGTGAATCTCTTAATTTTGTAAATGTATATTTCAGAGAAAAATGCTTAACAAGCATTTGTAATGACTGTAAATTAAAAAGGTTTTTCAAAACTATAAAAGAGAAGACTTGAATAACATCTAAAAGATGGGTGATGAAAAGAAGCTCCAGATAGGAGATGATTTTTTTATGTTTTTTTTAAATGTTCATTCCAAATAAATTCATTATGCGTTCTTATACAGAATTGCTCCTCAGTTGTATATCTAATAGAATAAATAGTTTTTTATGCTTTGTCTCACTACACAAACCTTTAACTGTAGCATAAAGTTCACTTCCGTGAATGATGTTTAAAAGAATTGTGTTTCTGAAAAAAAAATGTATAATGTAGCTGGGCCATTGCTGAATTTTCCTTCCAGTAAGAGATGCGTTTACCGGAAAAATTTTTATTGAAAATCTACACTTTTGGGAGAATGACCCTTATAACATTTACCTATTTTTATTTTTTCGATGGGTTTGCTATACAGATTCCGTCTACAAAGTAATGCATTTTTTTCTTGGTATGTTACTTAATAAATTAAGTAATTATAATAGATTTAAAATGCGTCAAAATGAATGCATGGTGTAATATTATGGAGATATTGTTTTTACGCTATGACTACAGGGAAGCTGTTACATGCAAATATTTTTAGATTTTGCTCTCAAAACTATTTTTTTAATTACATTTTGTAGTATATTTCTCTTTCAAATGATGTCAAAGCGTATGCAAAAAATTTCTGTTGTGAAAAAATGGTGCGAAATGGAATTATAAAAATAGTAGTCTGTGGCAGCCTTGCAACAGGTTTCCATCGATAGTGCATTTAATTAATCGCCTGTTATTACAACACTAATCAAATTATACATTCAATAGGAAAACTACAATAATTTCATAGCCAACATTCTTAAAATAAAATATTCATAAATTTTTAATTCATAATGTAAATAGACAATATAATATTATATTAGATATTTCTGAAATATTATTTTTGATGTAATAGTGTTGAGAATTACATACAATATATTGATTTTAAATTTAAAAACTTTTAAGTTTGTCTAATTTTCATGAACTTCCTTTAACAGAAATTGTTGACAGGTATTAAGAAAGATTTGAAAGTAAATTTGCATTCTTCATTACAAAAGAAATGTTAGTTTAACTGTACTAAGCTCAAAGTCACTGCGGTCGTCCTATGGCTAAGTTTGTCTAATGTTCATGAAGTTCCATTAACACAAACATAGGTACGAATTTGTTAACTGGCATTGATAAAGATTTGAAAGTAATTTTGCATTCTGTATTAAATGCAATTGTTAGTTTAACTTAATTAATCTCGAAGCCGCTTCGGTCATCCGATGGCCTGGTGCCCAATCTTTGCACTTTTCGATGCCTTTTATTTAACAAACTTATCTTTTAAATTTTTCCGGGTTAAATTTTTATTTTTTTCATTTTTTTTCCTTGCTTCAGCTAGTGTCTCGGTATAAAGGACGTAGGAGGGTCGCACAGAATACCGCTCTGTGCGTGACGGTCGGTATGCATATTATATAAGATATCATAAATATACATATGTAAATTTAAAATTTACTAAATGAAATATTATTAACTTGATATATCCATAACTTATTTTGGAAAAAATTATCAAGAGTCAAATATTTCCTTGATTGAATTGACAAAGATTGCTGGATTTTATAAAACTCGGTGAACAGGCAACTGATGTCTGTCTATCAACTGCATAATGATAAATCCTATTTTTTTATCTTTGAATTCTTTTACTATTACTCCATTTTCAAGAATGTGAATTCGCTTGACCAAAAATTGTAGGATTAACCATTGCGTGTTTTGCGCACTAATCTACAAAATGTCCGTCTCAGTTATTATATTATCAAAAAAGTTTACCACATTAACTGTGAAATCGTCTTACTGAAACACCATAAGTGAGGGAAATCCGTATTATTGTGCATATGATTTTTATGCACATCTTAGCACAATGGATATGATAAAAAATTTTAAAAGATGCGTTTAATGTGCAAATAAATAGTTTGAAAAGTACGCGAAAGAATATTATTATAACTTGAGTTAATATAACTAAATTAGTATAAATGAAATAAGTATACATGTTTTTGTTTATATAGATTATTTTTAATTTTTACGAATTTTCGTAATTATAAACTGTGTTTTACAAATATAAATATAAAATATTAAATGTACGGCTAAATTTTTTACTGCAAAGGAGTTCAGATTTATAAATTTAATGAATAATAAAACATGAATAAATTCAAAATAGAACATGAACATTTTAATATATACAAAATAATCTTTTGGAAAATTGCACAGGCATAAATTTAACACAGAGAAAAAAATTTCAGATTTCTGTGTACTCTGAACAAAAAAAAAAAAAAAAAAGTAGTTGGATGTGTTAATCCCAAAACTTTTTTCTATCTTATACATAACATTTCAAAAACTAGTTACACATGTTAATACTTCAATAATATTAGTTCAATACTATACCAACTTTGATTTTCATCTTAAATTTCTGCTTCAGTCAATTAAACGGACTAAAAACGAGTTAATCAATATCATGATATATGTTAAAATTAATTGTTTTTCCTTATTCTGTTGTTATCAGATGTTTGCGAATAGCCGGCATGGCAAAAAGCGGGTTCCCGCCTCTGCACGAGCCGCCGATGGACAACAGAACTACAAAAAATCAAGAAAAGCATACAAAAATCGCTATCACAGAGTCCCTTTACCGCGCAATACTTCCAAATTCAAGGAGGACCTGTTGACCAAAGCCAAAAAACGCGCTAAAAATTTTGGTTCAATCGTATGCATAATTTTATGCACTTTTCGATGGTACAATAAAGAAAATTGCGCAAACATCGCTTTTACAATGACCCCCCCCCCCCCCCCTTCTGGCAAATTTTTTTTCAAATTCAGAGAGGATTTGTTTGCGATAGCCAGAAACGTACACAAAAATTTTGTTCAATTCTATGCATAACTTCATGCAATTTTCGATGGTACAATAAGGAAAATGGTACAGACATCGCAATTATAGCGCCTCCTTGAGGTTGAATTTTTCCAAATTCAGGGAGGACCTTCGTGTCATGACCAAAAACAAACACAAAAAACTTGGATCAATTCTATGCATAAATTCATACACTTTACAATGTTAAAATATTCAAAATAGCACAAAATCGCTATAACAGCGCCCCCTAGCGGCTATTTTTTCCAAATTCAAGGAAGACCTTCTTGCCATAGTCAAAAACTTAAAATAAAAATTTGGTTCAATTCTATGCATAACTTCATACACTTTTGGATGGTACAATATTCAGAATCGCAGAAAAATCGCTATTACAGCTCCCTCTACCGGCGATTTTTTCCAAATTCAGAGAGGATCTATTGCCATAGCCAAAAACTTAACATAAAAATTTGGTTTAATTCTATGCATAACTTCATACACTTTTGGATGGTACAATATTCAAAACTGCACAACAATCGCTGTCACAGCGCCCCCTACCGGCGAATTTTTTCCAAATTCAGGGAGGACCTGCTTGACCTATCCAAAAACTTAAAATAAAAATTTGGTTCAATTCTATGCATAACTTCATACACTTTTGGATGGTACAATATTCATACTTTATTCATATGAAGTTAATTAAAGTTAAATATTTATTAGTTATTTTTTTATGAACCAAAAACATCAAGGGGTGTTCATTACTGGAAGGGTGTCCATTACTGGCACATCTACCCTATTTAAAATTTCAGACTATTCGGAAAGCTGTAATATCAATTAAATGCTCTTGCAATATTTTTTTTCCATTTAGCCGTAATGTAACGGAAAACTTTTGACTATCCCTGTAATTAAACAATGCATCCGATTTTCATAAAATTTGAAATGACGCGAGAGAATTGTGCATCAAGTATAGATTTTAAATTTCAAATGATTCGGTTGGATAGTTTTTGCGCTGTTATATGCGGGCAGACGGACTGAACGACGACTATAGGTGCTAAGTATTTATTTAACTACGAATGCACCTAAAAATCGATTTTTACTTTTTTATATCATTAAATAGTTTAAACTTTTGTCTTTCCAACGACGTGCCACACATGTTTATATATGAAAAAAATAAGTGTTGAAATTATTTATTCTTTCTAAGAGTACTTCACAGCTTAGTGGCCATTTAAATCTTTAATTGACTTTTTCTCAAAACATGGATTTTTCATGTTTATGTTCCTTTTTTAGGTGCGTTCGTAATTATATAAATACATAGCACCTATAGTCTTCGTTCAGTCCGTCTGTCCCAATGTTGAATTCAGGGGGTGGCCCGGGGGGATATTCCCCCCCCCCCCGGAGCAGTGGGATGTCCCCCCGGAAGATTTGAGATTTTCTGTTTTCAATAGTCAAAAAGTGCAATCTCCCCCCCCCCGGAACCCCAGAAATCCCTCTCGGAGAATGATGTCTGAATTCAACACTGCGTCCGCATATAACAGAGGAAAAACTATCCAACCGAATGACCTGAAATTTTAAATATATTTTTGTCGCAAATTTTTGTCGAGTCATTTCAAATTTTATGAAAATCGGATGTATACTTTAATGACAGGGACAGTCAAAAGTTTTCCGTTACAGGACGGCCAATGGAGAAAAAAATATTTCGAGTGCATTTTAATGATGTTACAGCCTTTCAGAACAGAATGAAATGGATATGCACTTTATTTATTGCACTAAAATATACATTCAGTACAATATGCGGTGAAAAAATATTTCTGAAACTACGAACGTTATGATTATTTGCCACGTTTGACGAGCAATTTCCAACTTGTTTCAATATCTATTAACTTAAGAACTCAGATTTTTTTAAACCCTTATATGACTTTGTATATACTACTTATATATACTACTTTTTTTAAACACTTATATTACTTTATATATACTACTTATATTGTATACTTTAACACAGGGATTTAAGGATTTGTTGAGAATTATTTATTTTAGGCAGTGAAATCTTGCAATAAATGCTAATTTAAAAATGACTTCAATAAATAATTAATAATTAATTTTAAATTTCACTTAGAACGAAAATTGTCTGTTAAAATACGTAAAGAATGTTATTCAAACTACTCTAAAAAATCTAGACCTCTATCTTTCACCATTTCTGAGAAAAATGTACGTAAATTAGGTGAAATTAACATGGCAGAGATACGGCTTTCCCGGTCCCCTTAAACAATTACATTTCAGACCGCTACATGAAGAAATCTCACAATCACTTTAGAACGAAAATGGTCTGTTAAAATACGTGAAGCATGTTATTCAAAATACTCTAAAAAATCTAGACCTCTATCTTTCATCATTTCTGAGAAAAAGGTACATAAATTTGGTGAATTTAACATGGCGTACATACGGCTTTCCCGGTCCCGGTAAAACAATTACATTTCAGACCGGTAGATGAAGAAATCTCACAATCACTTTAGAATACTCCCCGATCAATCTTTTTCTATACAACATACAACTGTTTAGCTCATAATATTTACATTCCACATATCTACACGGATAAATGCTTAAAATTAAACAAGACTTACCTTTATTTTATGTATTCCACAAAGAATAATTTTAATGATATCCTAATCTGTTAATCTTAAAATGGCAGACGAAAAAGTGATCATTTTTCTTATTTTTCAAGGGTGTCGTCGCCTTGCTGTTCTGACTGGATAATAAGCAATGCATACGTAAGTCACTCTTTCAGGAGTGGCTAATTCACTCACGATAACGGAGTGCGACATTTCACTCCGTTCTAGAGAGTGGAAAATTCCATTCTTTAAGGAGTGTATTTTTAAAAAATTCACTTATAAAAGAGTAAAAATGCCTGTTACTCTTTCAAATAGTGACATTTTCACTCCTCCCAATTTTAGAGTGTATTGCTAAAATTTGAATAACTCTTTCGTTTTCTATGCTTATGTTTAACTTTATGGAACAGAAATCTTATTTAAAGAATGTATTTTTCTAGACACACATTAACCAGAATATCTATTGAGGATACTATGTATAAAATATTCTTAAAGTTTTATGAAGTAATAAGTCATAATTCAAAGTATCTTTTTTTCTCATATTAGTAAAAAGTTAGTAGTTTAATTCTTTATCATTATATAAAAATAGAAGTTTTATTTTACCAGTAAAATCATTATGACCCAAAACAGGCAAATGTGACATTTTCTATAATGATATGTCGTCCAAACTCAAAACAGGTTTTGGCCTTCCAAATATTTGTAAATTGCGTTGTTTTACATCTCCCATGCATAATACTTTCCTTTTCTTGAAGAAAAGTATAATATTAATGCAACATTTCCAGGGGATTTTTACATGTAATTTCTTGAAAATCTTTATTACATTTATTTGATTACCTTACTGACATTACTGAAAACCTTATTATATCAAAGCAAGTATATTTTTTTGGTGGAAAGATCTTATATTTCAAAAGTTTTACTTTATCAATAAGATCTAAGAAAGTAAAATAAATACATTATTTCTGTATCGAGATCTTAGATTTCAAAAGCTGTAATGTAATTTAAATCATTCTTTATGTATCTAAAAAATCATCGGATACATTTGTGAACTTGTGAGAAGCTTAACTTAGCAGAAACACTTACCTTACAGATTTTCTCCGTAACTATATGTATTTCAGAATATGATCAGTTTAAGCGTTAACTACTAGTTCTTAGTGTTCTCACAGACAACTTTTTTTTTTTTGCATATTAACTTGCGATTTTCAGTTTAAATGCAGATACTAATAAAATTCTTTTAGTTTAAGCGTTATCACTAGAGATTTCTGAACAGTTCACTGTCCTTTATAATTTATTCTGTACATAAAGTTTGTACAAAAGCAGTTTTCTATGCATTTATCCTTTGATTCAAACAACAATCAAACGTCTTAAGAGAAAATTTGCAGTATTTATGTGATTACTTTTGTCACAGCAGTTAGGTTAATTATTAGGTTTAAAATAAATTTTGATAATAGTCATAAAATTTGTTTAAAATATATATTACTTTTTTTAAAAATATGTTTTATTTTTCTTTATTATAGAATATAAAAATAAATCTTAGTAAAACAATTCCAAATAGTTAATCAATTAGACTATGAAACTGCAATAAAGGAAAGTTCAGAAATTTGTTCTTTATGGGTCATTCTCCAAAAAGTGTAATATTCCAGTCACAAAACCTTTTTCATTATTTGACATGAACATTTTTGATTTAATTTATGTTTTCTAATGAAAGTGAAAGAAGACTAAATGTGTCGTGTGCACACATTTTTTATATTTACTTTTTACTTTTTATTTCTTAGTACACAGTATCTGAGAACTCACCCTCATGTCATGTCACACACTCTGTATTACTAAGGGAAATGGTGGATTACTTATTTAATTGAAAATAAAATAGTTAAATAATTATTATTATAGCTACTACTATCCCAAGAGCAATGTAACTTAGCATAGTTAATTACATTTTTTGTATTTTGCTTTGTATATTGAGTACGAAAAGAAGTGTCACAGAATAAATTCTCACCTCCATGAACCAAATATTAAGTTGCATTTTCATGTTGCAAAATGGCAAAATTGTCATCAGATTTTGTTTCCTATGATGTCAAATTTATCCTGTATGTTTGCTATTCTTAAAGCATAAGCCAGAAATTTGTTTTTATACTCAGGTATTCGATGTGATTAAAAAGCAACCATGGTTATTTGAGATTCTGACATTCGTGAACTGTAATGCAAGGTGAGTAAATCAACAGTAAGACATTTTTGATTATATATTGCTTATGTATTTATATAAACAGATGTTAATTTAAAGAACAACAAAAAAATTTTCAAAAAATTATACCTATGTAGATTAATATTTAGAGCATGTTTCTCACCCCCTTGATTATCCCCTCAGTGAATCTCTTAATTTTGTAAATGTATATTTCAGAGAAAAATGCTTAACAAGCATTTGTAATGACTGTAAATTAAAAAGGTTTCTCAAAACTATAAAAGAGAAGACTTGAATAACATCTAAAAGATGGGTGATGAAAAGAAGCTCCAGATAGGAGATGATTTTTTTATGTTTTTTTTAAATGTTCATTCCAAATAAATTCATTATGCATTCTTATACAGAATTGCTCCTCAGTTGTATATCTAATAGAATAAATAGTTTTTTATGCTTTGTCTCACTACACAAACCTTTAACTGTAGCATAAAGTTCACTTCCGTGAATGATGTTTAAAAGAATTGTGTTTCTGAAAAAAAAAAATTTATAATGTAGCTGGGCCATTGCTGAATTTTCCTTCCAGTAAGAGATGCGTTTACCGGAAATTTTTTTATTGAAAATCTACACTTTTGGGAGAATGACCCTTATAACATTTACCTATTTTTATTTTTTCGATGGGTTTGCTATACAGATTCCGTCTACAAAGTAATGCATTTTTTTCTTGGTATGTTACTTAATAAATTAAGTAATTATAATAGATTTAAAATGCGTCAAAATGAATGCATGGTGTAATATTATGGAGATATTGTTTTTACGCTATGACTACAGGGAAGCTGTTACATGCAAATATTTTTAGATTTTGCTCTCAAAACTATTTTTTTAATTACATTTTGTAGTATATTTCTCTTTCAAATGATGTCAAAGCGTATGCAAAAAAATTTCTGTTGTGAAAAAATGGTGCGAAATGGAATTATAAAAATAGTAGTCTGTGGCAGCCTTGCAACAGGTTTCCATCGATAGTGCATTTAATTAATCGCCTGTTATTACAACACTAATCAAATTATACATTCAATAGGAAAACTACAATAATTTCATAGCCAACATTCTTAAAATAAAATATTCATAAATTTTTAATTCATAATGTAAATAGACAATATAATATTATATTAGATATTTCTGAAATATTATTTTTGATGTAATAGTGTTGAGAATTACATACAATATATTGATTTTAAATTTAAAAACTTTTAAGTTTGTCTAATTTTCATGAACTTACTTTAACAGAAATTGTTGACAGGTATTAAGAAAGATTTGAAAGTAAATTTGCATTCTTCATTACAAAAGAAATGTTAGTTTAACTGTACTAAGCTCAAAGTCACTGCGGTCGTCCTATGGCTAAGTTTGTCTAATGTTCATGAAGTTCCATTAACACAAACATAGGTACTAATTTGTTAACTGGCATTGATAAAGATTTGAAAGTAATTTTGCATTCTGTATTAAATGCAATTGTTAGTTTAACTTAATTAATCTCGAAGCCGCTTCGGTCATCCGATGGCCTGGTGCCCAATCTTTGCACTTTTCGATGCCTTTTATTTAACAAACTTATCTTTTAAATTTTTCCGGGTTAAATTTTTATTTTTTTCATTTTTTTTCCTTCCTTTTCTAGTGTCTCGGTATAAAGGACGTAGGAGGGTCGCACAGAATACCGCTCTGTGCGTGACGGTCGGTATGCATATTATATAAGATATCATAAATATACATATGTAAATTTAAAATTTACTAAATGAAATATTATTAACTTGATATATCCATAACTTATTTTGGAAAAAATTATCAAGAGTCAAATATTTCCATGATTGAATTGACAAAGATTGCTGGATTTTATAAAACTCGGTGAACAGGCAACTGATGTCTGTCTATCAACTGCATAATGATAAATCCTATTTTTTTATCCTTGAATTCTTTTACTATTACTCCATTTTCAAGAATGTGAATTCGCTTGACCAAAAATTGTAGGATTAACCATTGCGTGTTTTGCGCACTAATCTACAAAATGTCCGTCTCAGTTATTATATTATCAAAAAAGTTTACCACATTAACTGTGAAATCGTCTTACTGAAACACCATAAGTGAGGGAAATCCGTATTATTGTGCATATGATTTTTATGCACATCTTAGCACAATGGATATGATAAAAAATTTTAAAAGATGCGTTTAATGTGCAAATAAATAGTTTGAAAAGTACGCGAAAGAATATTATTATAACTTGAGTTAATATAACTAAATTAGTATAAATGAAATAAGTATGCATGTTTTTGTTTATATAGATTATTTTTAATTTTTATGAATTTTCGTAATTATAAACTGTGTTGTACAAATATAAATATAAAATATTAAATGTACGGCTAAATTTTTTACTGCAAAGGAGTTCAGATTTATAAATTTAATGAATAATAAAACATGAATAAATTCAAAATAGAACATGAACATTTTAATATATACAAAATAATCTTTTGGAAAATTGCACAGGCATAAATTTAACACAGAGAAAAAAATTTCAGATTTCTGTGTACTCTGAACAAAAAAAAAAAAAAAAAAAAAAAAAAAAAAAAAAAAAAAGTAGTTGGATGTGTTAATCCCAAAACTTTTTTCTATCTTATACATAACATTTCAAAAACTAGTTACACATGTTAATACTTCAATAATATTAGTTCAATACTATACCAACTTTGATTTTCATCTTAAATTTCTGCTTCAGTCAATTAAACGGACTAAAAACGAGTTAATCAATATCATGATATATGTTAAAATTAATTGTTTTTCCTTATTCTGTTGTTATCAGATGTTTGCGAATAGCCGGCATGGCAAAAAGCGGGTTCCCGCCTCTGCACGAGCCGCCGATGGACAACAGAACTACAAAAAATCAAGAAAAGCATACAAAAATCGCTATCACAGAGTACCTTTACCGCGCAATACTTCCAAATTCAAGGAGGACCTGTTGACCAAAGCCAAAAAACGCGCTAAAAATTTTGGTTCAATCGTATGCATAATTTTATGCACTTTTCGATGGTACAATAAAGAAAATTGCACAAACATCGCTTTTACAATGCCCCCCCCCCCCTTCTGGCAATTTTTTTTTTCAAATTCAGAGAGGATTTGTTTGCGATAGCCAGAAACGTACACAAAAATTTTGTTCAATTCTATGCATAACTTCATGCAATTTTCGATGGTACAATAAGGAAAATGGTACAGACGTCGCAATTATAGCGCCTCCTTGAGGCGGAATTTTTCCAAATTCAGGGAGGACCTTCGTGCCATGACCAAAAACAAACACAAAAAACTTGGATCAATTCTATGTATAACTTCATACACTTTACAATGGTAAAATATTCAAAATAGCACAAAATCGCTATAACAGCGCCCCCTAGCGGCTATTTTTTCCAAATTCAAGGAAGACCTTCTTGCCATAGTCAAAAACTTAAAATAAAAATTTGGTTCAATTCTATGCATAACTTCATACACTTTTGGATGGTACAATATTCAGAATCGCAGAAAAATCGCTATTACAGCTCCCTCTACCGGCGATTTTTTCCAAATTCAGAGAGGATCTATTGCCATAGCCCAAAACTTAACATAAAAATTTGGTTTAATTCTATGCATAACTTCATACACTTTTGGATGGTACAATATTCAAAACTGCACAACAATCGCTGTCACAGCGCCCCCTACCGGCGAATTTTTTCCAAATTCAGGGAGGATCTGCTTGACCTATCCAAAAACTTAAAATAAAAATTTGGTTCAATTCTTTGCATAACTTCATACACTTTTGGATGGTACAATATTCATACTTTATTCATATGAAGTTAATTAAAGTTAAATATTTATTAGTTATTTTTTTATGAACCAAAAACATCAAGGGGTGTTCATTACTGGAAGGGTGTCCATTACTGGCACATCTACCCTATTTAAAATTTCAGACTATTCGGAAAGCTGTAATATCAATTAAATGCTCTTGCAATATTTTTTTTCCATTTAGCCGTAATGTAACGGAAAACTTTTGACTATCCCTGTAATTAAACCATGCATCCGATTTTCATAAAATTTGAAATGACGCGAGAGAATTGTGCATCAAGTATAGATTTTAAATTTCAAATGATTCGGTTGGATAGTTTTTGCGCTGTTATATGCGGGCAGACGGACTGAACGACGACTATAGGTGCTAAGTATTTATTTAACTACGAATGCACCTAAAAATCGATTTTTACTTTTTTATATCATTAAATAGTTTAAACTTTTGTCTTTCCAACGACGAGCCACACATGTTTATATATGAAAAAAATAAGTGTTGCAATTATTTATTCTTTCTAAGAGTACTTCACAGCTTAGTGGCCATTTAAATCTTTAATTGACTTTTTCTCAAAACTTGGATTTTTCATGTTTATGTTCCTTTTTTAGGTGCGTTCGTAATTATATAAATACATAGCACCTATAGTCTTCGTTCAGTCCGTCTGTCCCAATGTTGAATTCAGGGGGTGGCCCGGGGGGATATTCCACCCCCGGAGCAGTGGGATGTCCCCCCGGAAGATTTGAGATTTTCTGTTTTCAATAGTCAAAAAGTGCAATCTCCCCCCCCCCCCGGAACCCCAGAAATCCCTCCCGGAGAATGATGTCTGAATTCAACACTGCGTCCGCATATAACAGAGGAAAAACTATCCAACCGAATGACCTGAAATTTTAAATATATTTTTGTCGCAAATTTTTGTCGAGTCATTTCAAATTTTATGAAAATCGGATGTATACTTTAATGACAGGGACAGTCAAAAGTTTTCCGTTACAGGACGGCCAATGGAGAAAAAAATATTTCGAGTGCATTTTAATGATGTTACAGCCTTTCAGAACAGAATGAAATGGATATGCACTTTATTTATTGTACTAAAATATACATTCAGTACAATATGCCGTGAAAAAATATTTCTGAAACTACGAACGTTATGATTATTTGCCACGTTTGACGAGCAATTTCCAACTTGTTTCAATATCTATTAACTTAAGAACTCAGATTTTTTTAAACACTTATATTACTTTGTATATACTACTTATATATACTACTTTTTTTAAACACTTATATTACTTTATATATACTACTTATATTGTATACTTTAACACAGGGATTTAAGGATTTGTTGAGAATTATTTATTTTAGGCAGTGAAATCTTGCAAAAAATGCTAATTTAAAAATGACTTCAATAAATAATTAATAATTAATTTTAAATTTCACTTAGAACGAAAATTGTCTGTTAAAATACGTAAAGAATGTTATTCAAACTACTCTAAACAATCTAGACCTCTATCTTTCACCATTTCTGAGAAAAATGTACATAAATTAGGTGAAATTAACATGGCAGAGATACGGCTTTCCCGGTCCCCTTAAACAATTACATTTCAGACCGCTACATGAAGAAATCTCACAATCACTTTAGAACGAAAATGGTCTGTTAAAATACGTGAAGCATGTTATTCAAACTGCTCTAAAAAATCTAGACCTCTATCTTTCATCATTTCTGAGAAAAAGGTACATAAATTTGGTGAATTTAACATGGCGTACATACGGCTTTCCCGGTCCCGGTAAAACAATTACATTTCAGACCGGTAGATGAAGAAATCTCACAATCACTTTAGAATACTCCCCGATCAATCTTTTTCTATACAACATACAACTGTTTAGCTCATAATATTTACATTCCACATATCTACACGGATAAATGCTTAAAATTAAACAAGACTTACCTTTATTTTATGTATTCCACAAAGAATAATTTTAATGATATCCTAATCTGTTAATCTTAAAATGGCAGACGAAAAAGTGATCATTTTTCTTATTTTTCAAGGGTGTCGTCGCCTTGCTGTTCTGATTGGATAATAAGCAATGCATACGTAAGTCACTCTTTCAGGAGTGGCTAATTCACTCACGATAACGGAGTGCGACATTTCACTCCGTTCTAGAGAGTGGAAAATTCCATTCTTTAAGGAGTGTATTTTTAAAAAATTCACTTATAAAAGAGTAAAAATGCCTGTTACTCTTTCAAATAGTGACATTTTCACTCCTCCCAATTTTAGAGTGTATTGCTAAAATTTGAATAACTCTTTCGTTTTCTATGCTTATGTTTAACTTTATGGAACAGAAATCTTATTTAAAGAATGTATTTTTCTAGACACACATTAACCAGAATATCTATTGAGGATACTATGTATAAAATATTCTTAAAGTTTTATGAAGTAATAAGTCATAATTCAAAGTATCTTTTTTTCTCATATTAGTAAAAAAGTTAGTAGTTTAATTCTTTATCATTATATAAAAATAGAAGTTTTATTTTACCAGTAAAATAATTATGACCCAAAACAGGCAAATGTGACATTTTCTATAATGATATGTCGTCCAAACAGGTTTTGGCCTTCCAAATATTTGTAAATTGCGTTGTTTTACATCTCCCATGCATAATACTTTCCTTTTCTTGAAGAAAATTATAATATTAATGCAACATTTCCAGGGGATTTTTACATGTAATTTCTTGAAAATCCTTATTACATTTATTTGATTACCTTACTGACATTACTGAAAACCTTATTATATCAAAGCAAGTATATTTTTTTGGTGGAAAGATCTTATATTTCAAAAGTTTTACTTTATCAATAAGATCTAAGAAAGTAAAATAAATACATTATTTCTGTATCGAGATCTAGATTTCAAAAGCTGTAATGTAATTTAAATCATTCTTTATGTATCTAAAAAATCATCGGATACATTTGTGAACTTGTGGGAAGCTTAACTTAGCAGAAACACTTACCTTACAGATTTTCTCCGTAACTATATGTATTTCAGAATATGATCAGTTTAAGCGTTAACTACTAGTTCTTAGTGTTCTCACAGACAATTTTTTTTTTTTTTTTTTTGCATATTAACTTGCGATTTTCAGTTTAAATGCAGATACTAATAAAATTCTTTTAGTTTAAGCGTTATCACTAGAGATTTCTGAACAGTTCACTGTCTTTTATAATTTATTCTGTACATAAAGTTTGTACAAAAGCAGTTTTCTGTGCATTTATCCTTTGATTCAAACAACAATCAAACGTCTTAAGAGAAAATTTGCAGTATTTATGTGATTACTTTTGTCACAGCAGTTAGGTTAATTATTAGGTTTAAAATAAATTTTGATAATAGTCATAAAATTTGTTTAAAATATATATTACTTTTTTTAAAAATATGTTTTATTTTTCTTTATTATAGAATATAAAAATAAATCTTAGTAAAACAATTCCAAATAGTTAATCAATTAGACTATGAAACTGCAATAAAGGAAAGTTCAGAAATTTGTTCTTTATGGGTCATTCTCCAAAAAGTGTAATATTCCAGTCACAAAACCTTTTTCATTATTTGACATGAACATTTTTGATTTAATTTATGTTTTCTAATGAAAGTGAAAGAAGACTAAATGTGTCGTGTGCACACATTTTTTATATTTACTTTTTACTTTTTATTTCTTAGTACACAGTATCTGAGAACTCACCCTCATGTCATGTCACACACTCTGTATTACTAAGGGAAATGGTGGATTACTTATTTAATTGAAAATAAAATAGTTAAATAATTATTATTATAGCTACTACTATCCCAAGAGCAATGTAACTTAGCATAGTTAATTACATTTTTTGTATTTTGCTTTGTATATTGAGTACGAAAAGAAGTGTCACAGAATAAATTCTCACCTCCATGAACCAAATATTAAGTTGCATTTTCATGTTGCAAAATGGCAAAATTGTCATCAGATTTTGTTTCCTATGATGTCAAATTTATCCTGTATGTTTGCTATTCTTAAAGCATAAGCCAGAAATTTGTTTTTATACTCAGGTATTCGATGTGATTAAAAAGCAACCATGGTTATTTGAGATTCTGACATTCGTGAACTGTAATGCAAGGTGAGTAAATCAACAGTAAGACATTTTTGATTATATATTGCTTATGTATTTATATAAACAGATGTTAATTTAAAGAACAACAAAAAAATTTTCAAAAAATTATACCTATGTAGATTAATATTTAGAGCATGTTTCTCACCCCCTTGATTATCCCCTCCGTGAATCTCTTAATTTTGTAAATGTATATTTCAGAGAAAAATGCTTAACAAGCATTTGTAATGACTGTAAATTAAAAAGGTTTTTCAAAACTATAAAAGAGAAGACTTGAATAACATCTAAAAGATGGGTGATGAAAAGAAGCTCCAGATAGGAGATGATTTTTTTATGTTTTTTTTTAAATGTTCATTCCAAATAAATTCATTATGCATTCTTATACAGAATTGCTCCTCAGTTGTATATCTAATAGAATAAATAGTTTTTTATGCTTTGTCTCACTACACAAACCTTTAACTGTAGCATAAAGTTCACTTCCGTGAATGATGTTTAAAAGAATTGTGTTTCTGAAAAAAAAAAAAAATGTATAATGGGCCATTGCTGAATTTTCCTTCCAGTAAGAGATGCGTTTACCGGAAAAATTTTTATTGAAAATCTACACTTTTGGGAGAATGACCCTTATAACATTTACCTATTTTTATTTTTTCGATGGGTTTGCTATACAGATTCCGTCTACAAAGTAATGCATTTTTTGCTTGGTATGATACTTAATAAATTAAGTAATTATAATAGATTTAAAATGCGTCAAAATGAATGCATGGTGTAATATTATGGAGATATTGTTTTTACGCTATGACTACGGGGAAGCTGTTACATGCAACTATTTTTAGATTTTGCTCTCAAAACTAATTTTTTAATTACATTTTGTAGTATATTTCTCTTGCAAATGATGTCAAAGCTTATGTAAAAAATTTCTGTTATGAAAAAATGGTGCGAAATGGAATTATAAAAATAGTCGTCTGTGGCAGCCTTGCTACAGGTTTCCATCGATAGTGCATTTAATTAATCGCGTGTTATTACAACACTAATCAAATTATACATTCAATTGGAAAACTACAATAATTTCATAGCGAACATTCTTAAAATAAAATATTCACAAATTTTTAATTCATAATGTAAATAGACAATGTAATATAATATTAGACATTTCTGAAATATTATTTTTTATGTAATAGTGTTGAGAATTGCATACAATATATTAATTTTAAATTTAAAATCGTTTAAGTTTGTCTAATTTTCATGAACTTTCTTTAACAGAAATTGTTGACAGGTATTAAGAAAGATTTGAAAGTAAATTTGCATTCTTCATTACAACATAAATCTTAGTTTAACTGTACTAAGCTCAAAGTCACTGCGGTCGTCCTATGGCTAGGTTTGTCTAATTTTCATGAAGTTCCGTTAACACAAACATGGGTGCTAATTTGTTAACTGGCATTAATAAAGATTTGAAAGTAATTTTGCATTCTGTATTAAATGCAATTGTTAGTTTAACTTAATTAATCTCGAAGCCACTGCGGTCATCCGATGGCCTGGTGCCCAATATTTGCAGGTACTGAACAGGTACTGAACAGGTAATCAGCATTGAGGGGTTTCCTAGCTGTTATCAGCTTAACACCCAGACTAGGAAATTAGAATGTCTTATGTTTTAATGAGCCATTGGGATAAAGTTAAACTGTAGCAATGCTACTAAGAAAAAAAAAAGAAGTTAACAAGAGAAAAATAAGAAATTTAAGGAAAAAAGGAATAAAATTAAATTTAAGTAAAAACTTAAGAAAAAAGAAATTTAACAATAAATCTTAAAAAAAAAAAATTACATGAGTCTTAAAGTAAGTAAAGTCAAACTGTAGTTGTAAAACTACTATAAGGAATTTTGAAAGTTAAAGTTAGTACTGTTCAGTGAAACACACACCAAGCAAGGGCAAGAAAAGCTAGGGTGGCAAGACCACAACATCCAACCAAAAAAGGGACAATTCAGGGCCATACATTTTTTTTTTTTTTTAATTTTTTCAATTTTTATGGTCTCTATGTATATAGAGAATTTTTTAAGAAAAGTATATAAAAAGAAAAATAAGAGAAGGCAAAAATAGCGTGGAGAACTCAGATGTTACTGAGTGTCCATAATTATGGAAAACCTGGGCCGTTTCCGATGGTGGGGTTCAAAAGCGTCATAATCCGGTAGCTCCGCTACAATTTCATTAGGGAGGTCAAAAATTTTATCATAAAATTTTTTGGCTAAGTCGTTTATGCGCTTACGTAAGGTAGTAGTTTTAAGGTATCTTCGGACCGTGGAGTTGCGAAGGTAACGAGATGCGTTACGGACAGTACGCAGGTTGGAATTGTGCAAGCGAATAAGGTTGTCCATAGTGGTCTTACAAGTGACGCCCCAGACCGGACTGGCATAGGTTATGATGGGAAGGATGCATGAGTTATAGAGGATTAATTTATTGTGAACAGACAAAGTTTTACTGTTAAGGAGAGGTTTTATAGAGTTAAAGGCTCCGGCGACTTTACCTCTGATGGAGAAAGTGTGCTTTTTCCAGGTTAAGCGGCGGTCCAGAATGCCCCCAAGATACTTAGCTTGGTCTGACCAAGGGATAACAGTGTTGTTAATAATGATTCTGTTAGGGAAAATTATTTTGCGAGAGAAATATACTGCAGTAGTTTTAGTTTCATTTATGACAACGCTCCAAAGCATGCACCAGTTCATGAAGTCATCAACATGAGTCTGTAGGTACCTGTAAAGAGTATACGGGTGGTGTGCCGAAGCGTAAATACAGGTGTCGTCCGCATAAAGAGCGAGGTGAGTGTGCAAGGAGCGTGGGATATCGTTAAAGAAAATGTTAAATAAAAATGGGCCCAACACGCTCCCCTGAAGGATGCCCGCTAGGATAAGGAGAATAATAGAAAGAATGTTGTTTATGCGGACTTGAAAAGAGCGGTCGCAAAGGTACGAATATATTAAATGTATAAGTCTGGGATGAAAACCGAGCTGAATTAATTTGTAAATGAGGCCCATATGCCAGACCTTGTCAAATGCCTTTGCGACATCAAGAAAGATGGCAGCTGCGGGAATTTTTGCATTGAGTTTCTCGCTGAGAAACTCAACAACCCTAAGAATCTGGTGTTGTGTTGAGTGTTTTGGGCGAAAGCCGAACTGCTCAGGCATGAGAATGTTATGCTGCTGAATGAACTCCTGCAACTGGGCACGAATGACACGTTCCACCACTTTACTGATAGAAGGTAGCAAGGAGATAGGTCTGTAATTAGTGGGGTCTGACAGGTTAGTTCCAGGTTTTCGAATAGGAGAGATTATAGAAAGTTTCCAAGGTTTAGGGAAGTAGTTATGTTTTAAGATAGCATTAGTGAGGTCAGTGATATAGATTATGCAATTAGGAGGAAGGTTTCTAAGAGCAGAGTTAGTAATTTTATCGTATCCTGGGGTTTTACGCTTTTTGAGTTTTTTGATAATATTGTGGATAACAATAGGTTGAATTTTAGGGGGGGGCGGGGGTAGCCAAAAAGTTCTGAACTGTCTCGTTAACATGATCAAGGTGAGCTTGGTTTGCAAGGGTAGGATTAGGAGAAAATTGGGTGGCATAAGAATTAGCAAGCATGTTAGCTTTTTCTTGGTCAGTATAAGCGGTAACATTATTAGAAGTGAGGGGGGGGGGGATGGAAGTGTAATGTTTATTCAGTTTGCGTTTAAGAATCCAAAGAGAGTTGTCCTCGTATGATAAAGTTTTGAGAAAGTTGTTCCAACTTTTCTGTTTTTCTTTGTAAAGACTGTTTTTGATTTTATTGTTTAACCTATTGAGAAGAGGTTTAATGGAGGGATCTCTTGAACTTTGAAATTGTCGCTGGAGCCGATTACGCTGTTTGATAAGGTTGTAAATATAACGGGGTGGGACAAAGGCAAAATTATTTTTGAAGGTGTTAAAAGTAGAAAAATTTTGAGCATTAGTGATATGAGAGTTGAGATGTTCAACAGCCGCATCAATGTCATCGGTATTATTAATATCAGGGAAGGTGATGTCCTGAGAGTTAAGGTAATTAGTAAATTTATTCCAGTCAATAGCCACGGAAGGGGGGGGGGGAGAAAGAGGATTAATAATATCTATTTTAAAGCAGACAGGCAGGTGATCAGAGGAGAGATCATTAATAACTGTAGAGTAGATAGGGTAAGGAAGATTTTTGGAAGGAGCAAGATCAATGATAGAGTCCCGGGCACCAGGCAGTTTGGAAATGTGTGTTGGTCTGGGTGGTGCATGAAGATTTAATTTTAAGTTTTTGACTAAGTTGTGAAGAGAGGTACCCCGCCGAGAATTGCCATGGCAATTCCAGCGTCTGCTTTTGGCATTGTAATCGCCTACGAAAAAGCAGTGGTGATGTTGTGAAAAAAGCTGTGTAAGACTATTAACAGGTAAGTTACCAGTGGGTGGAGCATAAATAGAAGCTAATTTAATATTGATATGAGGAAGTTTAAGATTGATACTGGTATACTCAAGATCATTAAAGGTGTGGTTGTGCGATTGGTAGTGTGGAAGATGGTTCTTGATGTAAATAGCGGTACCTCCTCTGTGCGTACCATCCGCACGAGGTGTATGGAACAGCCTGTACCCAGGGATGTTAATGTTGAAAGTGGGGTTGAAAGTCTCTTGTAAGAAAATAACGTCAATTTGGGGATGTTCGTGCATAAAGAGTTTAAGTTCGTTAAATTTATTCTGCAAGGAGTTACAGTTCCAGGAAAGAACAATTAGTGAGGAAAAGGTAGAAGAGGAATTACTCATCATTAAATGTGTTAAATTCCGTGGCTAAGGTTTCTATAGCACTCATAAGGATGAGTATTTTTTCTATTGGATCTTGTATATTTTTAGTTTGGTTAGCAATATTTTTGAAACATTGGATGAATTTGTTAAATTTTAGGAGTTTTTTCATCTCCTTGAAGGTCTTGAAAATTTCTTTTAAGTCATTAGCATAATTAGAACTACTGGGTTGTTCTGGTGTTGTTTTTTGAGTGTCAGTTGGCTTATTTGGTGTAGTGTTTTCGGGGTTAGGGTCTTGGGAGGGAGAAGGGAGCGGAGCCGGGGCTTCAGTAGGTTTTTCTTCTGGTTTTTTGGCCTCTGGCTTACGGACATAATTATATGTTGATAAAAGTTCCGCCATAGCGTTCGGAATGATTTTTGGGTTTTCTTTTCGGACGGTTTTGGGGTCCTGCTGTTTTTTATGGAACTGGGGGGTTTTGGGGCAACCACGGTAAGTAGCCACGTGCTCACCATAGCAATTTGAACATTTAGGGATGATCTTTCCAATTTTATCGCACTGGGGAGTTAAATGCTCTTCCGAGCATTTGGCGCATTTTGGCGGCAGGCGGAAAATCTCGCTGGAATGACCAAATTTCTGGCAACGGTAGCATTGCTTTACGATGTTGGTGCCTTTAAATCGCTCAATATCTACTTTAATGTAGCAAATTTCGTGAATTTGGTAGATTTCTTCGAATTTTTCACGAGGGAGTACATTGACGACGTAGAGGGGCATTGGTCGACCGGTCTTTCTACTTTTCATCATTGAGGCTCTATTGGCCACGAAATTATGTTCTTTAAGAGCTTCAATTATGACCTGGGGGTCGGTATATGGGGGAATTCCCCTAATGACGACTTTCCTGGGGCGCTGTTCCGCGGGGCTCAGGGTTGTGTAAGGAATTGTTTTAGAATCAATATAGTCCTGTGTTTTTCGGAAATCTGCATCAGTTTTACAGTGGATTTTGAGTAATTCACCGTCTAGTTTAATCAGGGGATTACTGTCGTTGAGTTTTTTAATCTCACTTGCAAGTTCCGTCCACTTGCCTTGAAACTCAATATAGAAGGGGTGGATTTTTGGTTTTTTAGGGACTACTTCAGTAGTGGAGCTACCGGCTGACTCTCCTTGGGAGGGCTCAGAAGAATCCATGTTATTATCATCAAGGTATTTTTCAGATATATTGGCATATTTATTCTTTAAGGGAATATTAGATTTGAGATCATTTCTCCTACGTTTTAGTGTATTAGCAGGGGTGAAGCCGTCATCTGAGTTCACCGCAATTGCCTTGAGTTTTGTTAAGATGTCAATTAGATCATAGTCATGATCATAGATAAAAGTTTTAAACTCTCTTAGTTGACTTAATTTTAGGGGGTCAAATGGCTCATTGAACAAAAACATAATATTATTGAGAAGATTACTCACGCTAGTCTTGTGTTGAGGATTCGTCAGGTAGTCATCTTTACTTAAAAGTCTCATTATGTAGCTATCACAATCTTGCAGGAATTGCTGTACAATCAGTCTTTGTACTTCATCCGTTACTCCAGGAAATTCCATCCACGCAGCAGCTAAATCAGATTTCTCCTCTCCATTCAGGATGCGGAGTGCATTGTCAGAAAATTTAAGTGGTTCCTCAGTACCCATTATTGTCGTCGGTGAACCCTCTATATATTACTACTATGATGCATCAAGTCCAGGAAACAGTCACCTATTCGTACGAACTAGTTTCTATTAAGTGTCACTATCAGCACCACAACTCATTCGAAGATACTTGCAAAAGATCCCGCAAGTTCTAAAAACATTGAACTGCGATTACGATCTCTTGAGAATAAAACGACCAGCAAACAGAAAACACGTCTGTTCTCTCCAAGAGGTATTAACCAACTCGAGTGTCTACTTCAATATTAGCACTTTTCGATGCCTTTAATTTAATAAACTTATCTTTTTAATTTGTCCGGTTTCAATTTTTATTTTTATTTTTTTCCTTTTTTTTTTTACTTGCTTCAGCTAGTGTCTCGGTATAAAGGACGTAGGAGGGTCGCACAGAATATCGCTCTGTGCGCGACGGTCGGTATGTATATTATATAAGATATTATAAATATACATATGTAGATTTAAAATTTAGTAAATGAAATTTTATTACTTGATATATCCATAACTTATTTTGGAAAAAAATTATCAAGAGTCAAATATTTCATTGATTGAATTGACAAAGATTGCTGGATTTTATAAAACTCGGTGAACAGGCAACTGATGTCTGTCTATCGACTGCATTATGATAAATCCTATTTTTTTTTATCTTTGAATTCTTTTACTATTACTACATTTTCAAGAATGTGAATTCGCTTGACAAAAAATTGTAGGATTAACCATTGCGTGTTTTGCGCACTAATCTACAAAATTCCCGTCTCAATTATTATAGTATTAAAAACGTTTACCGCATTAACTGTGAAATCGTCTTACTGGAACACCATAAGTGAGGGAAAACCGTATTATTGTGCATATGATTTTTATACACATCTTAGCATAATGGATATGATAAAAAATTTTAAAAGATGCGTTTAATGTGCAAATAAATAATTTGAAAAGTACGCGAAAGGATATTATTATAACTTGAGTTAATATAACTAAATTAGTATAAATGAAATAAATATACATTTTTTTGTTTATACAGATTAATTTTAATTTTTATGAATTTTCGTAATTATAAACTGTGTTGTACAAATATAAATATAAAATATTAAATGTACGGCTAAATTTTTTACTGCAAAGGAGTTCAGATTTATAAATTTAATGAATAATAAATCATGAATAAATTCAAAATAGAACATCAACATTTTAATATATACAAAATAATCTTCTGGAAAATTGCACAGGCATAAATTTAACACAGAGAAAAAATTTTCAGATTTCAGTGTACTCTGAACAAAAAAAAAAAAAAAAAAAAAAAAAAAAAAACTAGTTGGATGTGCCAATCCCAAAACTTTCTTCTTATACCTAATATTTCACAAACTAGTTACACATGTTAATACTTCAACAATTTTAGTTCAATACTATACCAACTTTGATTTTCATCTTAAATTTCTGCTTCAGTCAATTAAACGGACTAAAAACGAGTTAATCAATATCATGATATATGTTAAAATTAATAGTTTTTCCTTATTCTGTTGTTATCAGATGTTTGCGAATAGCCGGCATTGTAAAAATCGAGTTCCCGCCTCTTCACGAGCCGCCATTGGACAACAGAACTACAAAAATCAAGAAAAGCATACAAAAATCAATATCACAGAGTCCCTTTACCGCGCAATATTTCCAAATTTAAGAAGGACCTGTTGGCCAAAGCCAAAAAACGCGCTAAAAAATTTGGTTCAATTGTATTCATAATTTTATACACTTTTCGATGGTACAATAAAGAAAATGGCACAAACATCGCTTTTACAACGCCCCCTTCCCGCAGATTTTTTTTCAAATTCAGAAAGGATTTGTTTGCCATAGCTAGAAACGTACACAAAAATTTTTGTTCAATTCTATGCATAACTTCATGCAATTTTCGATGGTACAATAAGGAAAATGGTACAGACATCGCAATTATAGCGTCCCCTTCCGGCGAAATTTTCCAAATTCAGGGAGGACCTTCGTGACATGACCAAAAACAAACACAAAAAACTTGGATAAATTCTATGTGTAACTTCATACACTTTACAATGGTAAAATATTCAAAATAGCACAAAAATCACTATAACAGCGCCCCCGAGCGGCGTTTTTTTTTTCCAAATTCAAGGAAGACCTTCTTGCCATAGTCAAAAATTTGGTTCAATTCTATGCATAAATTCATACACTTTTAGATGGTACAATATTCAGAATCGCAGAAAAATTGCTATTACAGCGCCCCCTACCGGCGATTTTTTTCCAAATTCAGGGAGGATTTGCTTGCCATAGCCAAAAACTCAAAATAAAAATTTGGTTCAATTCTACGCATAACTTCATACACTTTTGGATGGTAGAATTTTCAAAATCGCACAAAAATCGCTGTTATAGCGCCCCTACTGTCGATTTTTTTCCAAATTCTGGGAGGACCTGCTTGCCATATCCAAAAACTTAAAATAAAAATTTGGTTCAGTTCTATGCATAACTTCATACACTTTTGGATGGTACAATATTCAAAATCGCACAAAAATCGTTATTATAGCGCCCCTACTGGCGAATTTTTTCCAAATTCAGGGAGGATTTGCTTGCCATAGCCAAAAACTCAAAGTAAAAAATTGGTTCAATTCTATGCATAACTTCATACACTTTTGGATGGTAGAATTTTCAAAATCGCACAAAAATCGCTGTTATAGCGCACCTACCGTCGAATTTTTTCCAATTTCAGGGAGGACCTACTTGCCACATCCAAAAACTTAAAATAAACATTTGGTTCAATTCTATGCATAACTTCATACACTTTTTGATGGTACAATGGCGACAGACAGACAGACACACGGACAGGCAGACATTTTCTATAAACATGTTTTTGGGGATCTCTGACCCCTAAAACGTTAATACCGTCGAAAACCGGAAGTCGAAAAAAATTTCGATTACAATACTTTCTTCTATTGAAGATAGAAGAAAGTAAAAATACACTTCTGCTCAGGTAATATAAGTTAAAAAGTTTCCAATAACCTCTGAATAATATATGATAGACCAGTGGTTAGGGAGTTGAATTCGGAAATAATTTGGGGAAAGCTGGAAATTGTTTTAATCCCTTCCGTTTAGGTCTAGAATGAATATGCTACGTTTTCCCCTCGTACTATGTGAGCGTTAGGAATTGTACATTGATTTATAGTAAAAAAACACGTTTTTTTTTTTTTTTTTTTTTTTTTTTTTAATGCCATAACACTATCTCGAAATCGCTAACTTTTTCAAAAACATTGTCAATACACAAATGTTGTAGAGCTTAAAATTCTGAATAAAATGAGTACCTATACTTAATACTTTTGTTGAATATTAAGGTCACAATTTTACTTTAAAGTTTTAGCCCCGTGGTCAGAGGGTTCGACTCAGAATTAATTAGGGGGAAACTGGAAACCGATTTAATCCCTTCAGTTTAGGTCTAAAATGAATATTCTATGTTTTCCTCCTCGTACCAAGTGAGCGTTAGGAAATATGTACGTATTTACATTCGAAAAACATGTTTTTCCTTAATATTTTTAACAATATCTCAAAATAGTTAATTCTATCAAAAACATTGTCAAAGCAAATGTTGTAGAGCTTAAAATTCTGAATAAAATGAGCACCCACATTAGTATTTTTATTCAAAATTAAGGTCGTAATTCTAATTTCAAAATTTTTCCTTAATCGTTAATCAAAAGCTTGAATTCCGGAGAGACAAAGTTACCTAAGAATATCTCAAAACAGCCATGTCTATCAAAAACATTGTCAGTACAAATGTTGTAGCGCATAAAATTCTGAATAAAATGTGCACCCACATTAGTATATTTGTTCAAAATTAAGGTCGTAAATCCATTTCAAAATTTTGCCTTAATCACTAATCAAGAACTTCAAGATGGGAGAGACCATATTTCCTTAACAATATCTCAAAACAGCTAACTATCTTAAAAAATTGCCAATACAGATGTTGTAGATCTCAAAATTTGGAATAAAATGAATACTCACATTAATATTTTTGTTCAAAATTAAGGTCGCAATTTCAGATATTGTTAAAAATATTAAAGAAAAACGTGCTTTTCGAATGTAAATATGTACATATTTCCTAACGCTCACTTAGTACGAAGGGGAAAACATAGAATATTCATTTTAGACCTAATCTAAAGTGATTAAATCGATTTCCAGTTTCCCCTAATTAATTCTGAGTTCAACCTTCCGACCACGGGGCTAGAACTTTAAAGTAGAATTGTGACCTTAATATTCAACAAATGTATTAAGTGTAGGCACTCATTTTATTCAGAATTTTAAGCTCTACAACATTTGCATTGACAATGTTTTGATAGAGTTAGCTGTTTTGAGATATTGTTATGGTAGTTAAAAAAAACGTGTTTTTTTAATTATATACATATACATATTTTCTAACGCTCACCTACTACGAGGAGGAAAACTTAGCATATCAATTCTAGACCTAAACTAAATGGATTAAAACAATTTACAGCTTTCCTCTAATTAATCCCGTATTAAGCCTTTTGTTCCCTCACCTGCCACTGGGCTATTAGTAAAAAAAAATTGAAAATTTCCTTAGTTGGTGATATATAGGTACGTTGATGATTAATATATTGTCAATATATTAATAGTCATGCCATAGATTGATAGTTACAAGTTAGTGAAAAAGTTAGTCATTTCAAGATAGTGTTATGGTATTTAAAAAAATCGTGTTTTTTGACTATAAATAGATGTATAATTCCTAATGCTCACCTAGTACGAGGGGGAAAACGTAGCATATTTATTCTAGACCTAAACTGAAAGGGTAAAAACAATTTCCAGCTTTTCCCTAATTATTTCCTAATTGTGCATTTTTTTGCTCCCCTACCACTGGGCTATGAATATTTTATTTAAATTCAATTTTCTTCGTATTGATTTTAATTTTATATTTTTAATTCTACTTTACAAACTTTTCGAAACATGTATAAATATGTTAGGCATGAAGTATGAGAATGAAAATATAAATAATACTCAAATGATAACTCTGGCCTAACTCAATTCCTGCAAATCATGCCGGTATTTGTGAGGCCGTATGATCTAATAATTAAATTTCTACAAAAAACACAATTACTTATGCAAATACGTACATAAACTCTCATCATAAAATTGGCTTAGGTTTTACATTCAAATAAATTTTCAGTGCGATAATAAATCTAGTTTAGAATAAAATAAACATATGGTCATAAAATTTATAAATCGTAAAAAAAGTAAATAAATAAACATTTCTATGTAACTTCATAAACGAAATTTATTTTTTAACGGTATTATTAAAAAGATACACAGCATAACCCTTATTGTTACAAAAATAAATAAATAAACTAGAGAATAGGAATTCTGCTTTTTCAGAATTTGGTGTCGCCCCCGGCATTTCCATTACTTCATATTCTTCTGATGGACTGATGGCTTCTATTATTATGAAAGAGCCATTATAAATGAAGTGTTAGGTGAAGATGAAAGGGCAGCCGTAAAAAGTTAGAACTCTCATTTTGTGGTCAGAATGGGGGGGGGGGGGTGGCCTTTTTTACGGCTGCTCTTTCATCTTCACCTAACACTTCATTTATAATGGCTGTTTCATAATAATAGAAGCCACCAGTCCATCAGAAGAAAATAAGTCGGTTAAGCGGGACTCTACTGCAGTACAAAACATATTTCAATTTTAAGACTTAAAGCACACGTTTTATTTTATGTAAAATGACTTCATTGACATCCGCTTAAGAATTCCACATTTACGATCTACTCTTAAACATCTACAGTAAAGCATGCATAGTACATCACTATCGCGAAATAATGCACAAATGTAGCAACCAGATTCCGTAATTCAAGAAAATCGAAAAAAAAAATCCTATCTAATGATTCATATGTACTTACAATTAAATATAGTATATAATAGCTCCATTGTTTTAACAGAAACCATTCGTTTATATATTTTTTTCAAAATAGCACGTATTTTAATTACATTTTCTTTCAGTTGTTACGAGAAAATGGCAACAAAAATATATAATTACTATTTTAAAACTATTTTTCCTTTACTTTCTACAGAAATGGAGTGCTTCTGTTCCAATATTAAGCAAATGGCTACAAAAACTACAAAAAAATTAATATTTCAAAAATAAATGGAGATACAAAATGCATTTAAAAGAACCTTTTTTTTCCCAATACGACGGTATAAAAATTGAAAATGTGCGATGCTTAGAAGTTAAAAAAATTGCTAAAGAGTATTTAATCGTAATGTTTTGTTTTACGGCTATCTTCTGTAAGGTGATGTTATTTTTTGGACACAAAATAGGCTGGGAGCAAGAAATAGCATACTGTACCAAAGGCTAATAAATAAATAAATAAATAAATAAAATGGCAGTCCAGAACGGAGTCCCGATTTTGCACTGAAAATGTAAGCCCTCAATCGGAAAAAATGAAGGTCTGCACCTGCCAGAGCAGGATTCTGTCTAATGAAAAAAATTCTAACACAATTCTAACACAATGTTTCATAGTTACGAGTACATTCGATATTCGGAGCAGAATGAATCTAGCGAAATATATAGAAACTTGTACAAAAACATCTTACATGAAATTTGGACTCAACTGTAAAAAAGAACAAAAACAAAACATCACTTTTGACGGATAAAGATATTTTTTCTTCACAACCTACATTTCTGTCATCTTTCGTCACAAATGTGTATCTATTTTATAATATAATTGCTCCTCAAAAGCAGTGCGGTAAATCTAATGTCATAAAGATAGTTCAGCGACCGTTATCATCGCTTTTACTTTTATCTCTCATACATCAGTTCTAAGCATCGAATAATTTCATTTCTTACATAACCGAATAAGAAAAAAATTACAGTCTGGTAAATATCACAACACCCTTACCTACTCAGATGCAAATAATCGTATAAAAGTATGACTGTGCCAGTCGATTACAAATAATGTCTACTACGAAATGCCATTATTAATTTTTTTCTTTGAAAATACCAAAAGAAAATTTAACTAACTAGAAACTCTTTAATACTAACACCTAATTTTATATTTAATTTCACTTTTTTTGGCAGTTATTACTTTGACACCAAATGGGTAGGCGTGCGGTCAGATAGTTTAAGAGGTATGATAGTAGAAATGTAGATCTATTAATGTCAAAGTATTTTCATGAACATTGCTACAACTAATTGTAATGCGGGTAATTTTTTAAGCACAATTTAAAACATCTGCTTCGGATTATGTACTATAATTTCCAAGTATCTCTTTTGAAGCTTATATAATTCGATTTCAGTTTTAAAATTGCATGTAATATAACGCATATTTATTCAGAAAATAAATTTTAATAATTTAAATTTTTTTCGAAGTTTCGCAGAATATGTTTTATTGAGTATATATATCAGAACCATAAAACACCAATAACAATTTAAGAAAAGAAAAGTAATGGCAGGGCTGCCACAGGTGACTATTTTTTAATTCAAACTAGCAAAAATTTTTAAAACAAACATTTTTCACTTATATCATGACAACATCTGCAAGAGGAATATACTACATAATTTATTTGCTTAACCCGGGAGTAGTATCGCCTTTTTTTCAGAACGTTATTAGTCGCGCTCGGACTTTTTTCCGCTGGTCCCTGGCTTACAGAAAATGCTAAATAAGAGAACAAAAATCGCAAAATATTCAAATATTACATTTCAATGAACTTATAAATTTGCAGTTTGCATAAATTATGTATTATATTCGTGAGATTTGGAATATGGGGAAAGAGTGAAAATGAAGTAACATTAGTGATTGTTCGGTCGTTTTTATGCTTTGCATTTTTGGCAATAACTTTGATCGTCTGCGTTTGTTTATACGAGTTCATTGAATGTTTTGTTGTGAGAGAGGTAGCCATGAGCGGCTCTTGTGATATTATTTAATAAAAAAACAGTACACTGCAGTTTTGTTATTTTGTGTATTTGTGAGTATTTAATATGAGTTAACATAATGGTCCGTCGAGCAACGAAGAAGCAGCCTGGGATTAAATTCAACGACCTCCTAAAATCAAAATTTAAGTTGAGTGAAACGCCGAGATGAATGATAAGTTCTAAGAGTTCCGTGCTACGAAATTCGTCAAAAGATTATTCGAAAAGTAAGTGAACGTGATTTTTCTTATCTTTACTGTTATACATATATTAAACAATGTTTAAAGGTGCAAAAAAAGAGGATTTAAGGCTTATAGCCACTGAAATAAATCTAAATGTTAATGAAAATATGACAATTGCGGATTTAAACGTTATTATTGAAGACAATGAAATGTATAAAAATAAACCAGATTTTGTGAAAGATATAGCAAACGATATAATTGAAAATCGTAAACATGAAGCGCAAAGGCGTATTGATGAGGAGCAAAGGCGAATTTATGAGGAGCAGGAGCAAAGGCGAATTGATAAGGAGCAAAAGCAATATGATCTGGAAAAAATGAAACTTGAATTAGAACTAGCTAAAATTAAATCTGAAGCTAAATCCAATATTAGTGAGGGTGAAATAAAATTAGAATCGTTAGATCAATTGATAAAAAGTATTCGAACTTTGACTGTAAAAATACCTATACGTCCTGAAGGATGGGGGTTTTACTTTTCTTCTTTAGAACGAGCTTTTAAGACTAAAAATGTTCCAGAACAATATAAAGCAGAAATTCTGTTAAATTTATTAGGGGATAAAGCATCTAACATATTAACTTACTTACATGATAGTGATATCGAGAATTATGCAAAAATAAAAGAATTAGTGTTAAAAGAATTTCAACCTACACCTTATTTTTGCTTAGAACAATTTAGAAAAGCTGTTAAACAACCAAATGAGACTCATGTACAGTTTTCTTCACGTCTAATGACAAACTGGGAATATTATTTAAATTTAAGAAATGTCTCTAATTTCGAGAGTCTAAAACAACTTATAGTATCGGATAAATTATATCAAACATTAGATAGAGAAACAGCTTCCCACATTAGTGTGAGACAAGGTGATAAATGGTTTTTACCAGAAGAGTTGGGACGAGAGATTGATTTATATTTCACATCACGCGGAAAATCTCTTACTGAGAATTTTAGTGTTAATCGTAAATATACTAACTCCAAAAGTGTATCTAAAATATTCTTATCAGATGTTAAAACATTAAGTTGTATTTTTTGCCACGGAAATCACACTCTTTCAAAATGCCCGCATTATTTAAAATTATCTGTCAATGAAAGGGTGAACGTTATAAAATGTAACAAGTTATGCTTTAATTGTTTAAATTCACATTCAGTTGCAAATTGTCCATCAAAGTGCACGTGCTTTTGTAAAAAACGTCATCATAAAACTATACATTTCCCAAAAACAAATAACAACACATACGTGAAAGAATATGTTTCATCGGAACAAAATAAACAAGGAAAGGTAAATGTGGAAGAATGTTCAGATTCTAGGCCAACAAATCGTGGCACATCAGTCTTGAACGCTAATGCAGAAGAGTTCGTTCAGAAAACCTTTATTAGTAACTATTCGAATAAAAAGAGCAAAGTTTTACTTTCAACTGTTATATGTTTTCTAATTGATGAATCGGGATGTAAACATAGAGTAAAGTGTTTATTAGATGTAGGCAGTGAGTCTAATTTTTTATCCCGCCATTTAATAGAGCTAATGCATTTAAAAAAAGAGAGAACAAACATCTTAGTGTCAGGTCTAAATGATGCTACCTTAGTAATAAATCATAAAGTTAATGCATCAATATGCAATAGAGATGAAAGTTTTGTGAAAAATTTAGATTTCTTGGTACTTCCGAAAATAACTGCAGATTTAATGCCTTCACGTCCAATTGAAATCTCAATACAAGATTTACCTAATGTAAAATTAGCAGATGCTAGTTTCAATATCCCAGAACATGTAGACATGCTCTTAGGAGCAGGAATTTTTTATGAGCTTTTGAGACCGGGACAAATTCGTGTTAATAATTCTGATCTTATTTTGCAAGACACAGTTTTCGGTTTTGTTGTATCGGGAAGTTTTCCGTCAGAGAATGAAAACAAAGTTCATTGTGGGTTTATTAAGAAAGAAACCAACCTAGACAAGACACTTAGGAAATTCTGGGAGATAGAAAATATCGAGGTTGAAAAACCAAAAAGTAAAGAGACTTTAATTTGTGAGAAACATTTCGTAGAAAATTATACACGAGACAAAAGCGGTAAATATGTTGTTAAAATGCCCTTTAAAAGAGGATCCAGCTATTTTAGGAAACTCAAAACAAATCGCTACGAAAAAATTAAATTCTTTATGGAATCGTCTAGCAAAAGATCCTGAGTACTTAAGATTATATTCAGATTTCTTAAAAGAATATCAACAGTTAGGCCATATGGTTGAAGTTAACGAAAGCGAGGAAGAAAGTGGATCCTATTACATTCCCCATCTTGGAGTGTATAGAGGAATAGAAAAAAGTATATCAACGCCTTTGAGAGTTGTATTTAACGCGTCTTCCTTAACAACTAAAGGAAACTCACTTAATTCTATTCAATATAACGGAGGTGTAATACAAGATGATTTATTCTCAATTATGTTGAGATTTAGAAAATATATCGTCGCTTTCACTACGGACATTCAAAAAATGTATAGAGCAATCTCTATTCATCCAGATCAGAGAAAACTGCAAAAAGTCTTATGGAAGGAAGGTCTTAACGAGCCAATTAAAAATTTTGAATTAACGACAGTTACTTATGGTACAGTTAGCGCACCTTTTTTGGCCATGAGAACACTACTTCAGTTGTCTAAGGATGAAGGAAGCAAGTTTCCTTTAGCAGCACCCGTACTGAGAGAAGACATGTATATGGATGATATTCTATCTGGAGCTGATTCTTTAAGTTCTGCATTGGAACTCCAAAATCAATTAATAGAAATTTTAAACAGTGCAGGAATGTTATTACATAAATGGTGTAGTAATGCTCCACAACTTTGTAAAACAAATGTCGAAATATACCCCTTTGGTGATTCAGAAGAATCTAAAGCGTTAGGTGTTTTGTGGAAATCGAAGAAAGATTGTTTAAGTTTCAATGTTAAAATTCATAATGATTTAAATGTCACTAAGAGACAAGTGTTATCAACTATATCAAGTATATTCGATTCCTTAGGTTTAGTATCTCCTGTTATAATTAAAGCAAAAATATTTATGCAGAAGTTATGGTTATTACAATTAAATTGGGATGATTTGCTAACCGAGAAAGAGGCTGAGGAATGGAGAGAGTTTTCTGATACCCTACAATTAATTAATAAATTTGAGATTAGTAGGTGTATTTTATTGAAAGATGCAATTATGATCGAGTTACATGGTTTCAGCGACGCATCTGAAGCAGCCTATGGTGCGGTAATTTACTGCAAATCAGTGACAGAATCAGGTCAAGTGTCTGTAAAATTAGAGACAAGTAAATCTAGAGTTTCTCCCTTAAAGCAATTAACTGTTCCAAAGCTTGAGCTTTGTGCAGCAGTTTTATTGACAAAGCTTATGAAACGAGTGATTTCTTCGCTCAAAATTAGTGTAAACCAAATCTTCTTGTGGTCCGATTCCATGATAGTATTATCCTGGATTAAAAAAGAACCATACGTTCTAAAAACTTTTGTTGCGAATAGGATTTCTACAATACAAGAACTAACTCAAGGGATGCAGTGGCGACATGTTCCGTCTCAGCATAACCCTGCTGACCTTCTAACAAGAGGAGCTAATCCTGATAAACTATTATCAAATGAGTTATGGTGGAGTGGTCCATTGTTCCTAAAGGAAAAAGACTATCCCAATACAAATATTCCTGTAGCAGTTAATTCCAATGACTTTTCAAATGAACTGAAAAATATTAATATAAGTGACTTTAAAAGCATATCTGTTTTTACAGTTTCTATTAATTCTTTTGTGCATGATATAATTGATTTAAGTAATAACTATTGTAAAATAATTCGTATTTTAGGATTTATTTTCAGGTTCCTTAGTAATTGTAAAAAAGAAAAAAAGGAGGGTCCTCTGGACCTCGAAGAGCTCAACAAAGCAGAAAGTTTTTTGTTAAAAAGTGTTCAACATGAGTTTTTTGACAAGGAAATAAAATCCTTGCAAAAATCAGGTAATATTAATCATGATAGTCAGTTAAAAAACTTACATCCATTTCTTGATAAAGAAGGTCTTCTAAGAGTAGGAGGTAGATTAGCGAACAGTAACTTAAATGCCAACCAAAAATTTCCAATTTTATTACGTAATAAAAGTAAACTTACTCAAATGATAGTAGAATACTTTCATAAACGATATTTCAATTTAGGTCCACAAGCTTTACTTTTTCAGTTAAGGCAGAAGTTTTGGCGTTTAAATGGTCATGCAATAAGTAGAAAAACAATTAGTAATTGTTTCATGTTTCATATTATAAATATTGTAAACAGTTTTCATCTTTTTTAATGCAATAGGTTTTATAAGATAATTGAGTGTACATATGAAATTAGGCTAATTTCTGCTTGATTGAATCTATTATGTGTTTATCAAAGAAAATATTCATACAACATGTGTATTGAGAGTGTATATATAATTTGAGTGTTAGATGTCATGAGTGAACATCATTACATAATGTGTGCAGAATTTTAGAGTAGTAAACATAAAAACAACGAGGTGTTTTCAAGAGACCAATTTCAAAAATTTGTCTGTTACCCAAAGAAAATTGATTATTATCTTTTGTAATTTGTTAATTTATTGTTTACTAGTATATGCTGTATTATTTGTTTAAAATTCAAAGTGTAATAAGATATTATAATTGTGGTTGAATGAAAATCATTCAACGGGGGCCGGTATGTTCGGTCGTTTTTATGCTTTGCATTTTTGGCAATAACTTTGATCGTCTGCGTTTGTTTATACGAGTTCATAGAATGTTTTGTTGTGAGAGAGGTAGCCATGAGCGGCTCTTGTGATATTATTTAATAAAAAAACAGTGCACTGCAGTTTTGTTATTTTGTGTATTTGTGAGTATTTAATATGAGTTAACAGTGATCGTGGTACACAGTTTTCCACCACTTTCAAATTGTTTCAAATGAACCTAAGGTAAAAACAGACATCCCTTGTTACTTCATTTTGCTGATGGAGAAATATTTAAAGTCAGTTACATGATAATTTTCCATTGTATTTGTAAGGGGGATATGAAATAGTAGAATTTAATTTATATGGGAATTTAAAAGACCGAAACGCGATTCCTGCCGGGTTAAAATGGTGGTGTGAATAGAATACAAAAACAAGTAACATAAACATTTTATTTTTAAAGTCAATTCCTACTTAGGTCATCAAAGAAAAATTTAATATAATCCCTTAAGCTAATATTAGTTTTTGTTGCATTAAAATATCTCAATTTGTTTATTTTCTATAAGCAAGTCGGTTTACAATGGAACTCTATGGGAATTTGGCGAAATATTAGAGATATCGCCAAGTTGGCGACAAAATTGGCGGTATTTGGCGGCAGAACAGGGTCCCCCATATGGTAACCCATTATTGAAAATACTTTCATTGATCTTCAATAACCAATGGCCGCCATTTTGTTTCCCATGCAAAACTAAAATTAATTAATTAAAATTTAATTAATTAATTAATATTTGACAAAACTGTATTAACATCAATTGTTATCCAGTAAAAGTTTTAAAAAAATTATTTCAACTTGATAGGGTGAATAATGAGTATTTTATTAACGATTGAAAATTTAAACAAGATATTTAAATAAATAAATAAATATAGGGAGAGTGTGAACTAATAGTAGGAATTGAATAATCGCCTGTGCCGCCCTCTAATGGCATAAGCAGTAGAAAGAAAAAAATCTGAACATGTGCACAATTTGCTAAAAACTGAGTGTTTAAGTGTTTCTGATGTCTCTAATATCGCTGGAAACACCTTGCACCGTTAGTCACTTACTGAGTGTGGAGCAACCTATTTATAAAATATTTCATATCATTTTGATTACTTTATAAAATTTTATAAAATACTTATCCTAATGGTACTTTTAATATGTTTTCAGATCTACAGTTGGACATGATCCCGATATTTTCAAAATTTCTTTACTGAAAATGTTATTTTTTCAAAATTTCAATTCTAAATGGAAAATGTTTTTAAAATAAAAGATTAGACTATGAAACAGACATAAGATTTATTTATTAAGCTTTTTTTATTTTTTGAATTGAGAGTAGCAGAAAATAAATCCTATTGAAATCAGTTTTGTCTTAATGTACTGGATTTTGTTCACGATGAATATGTTATTTTACTTCCTGTCGTTTTTTTTTTAAAATGGACTAAAGAAATCATTTCTTAAATAAAAATTGATCTCTTGAACTAACTTTTTATGGAATAATCAGTTTTAAAACAATGTGGGGTAATATTTTGTTTATTATGCGACAGCTTTTGTGCTTTTGCAAATACTTTATCAATTTAACACTGAAAATGCATTTTTATTCCTACAAAATTTATTGTATCATCCATTTTTCAAATAAAATTGTATTGAATTTTTATAAAAATGTTCTTGAATTTAATTAAATTTTTTTGAATTTCTTCATTCTCGTTGAAATATTAATGTAGCAATATATAACCAATATGTAATTAATATTCCTGCATTAAAACAAATGAATGTGTTCTAATTTTTATCAGTATAAGTGACAGTAGAAAAAACCCACAAAGTTTCACAATTAACTCACATTTTTAACATTTAGTATTAAATTGACATATAATATTTATCCACTAGTCTTTACAATTTTAATATTTCAAATACATAAGCATATTCCATATTCCATATTCGCATATTTTTTTAATGAACACTCTTATCTGCACAAAATTCACATTTAAAAAAGTATTATAAAATGGGTACCACAGAGTGCAAAACAAAATAATATTTATTTATTCAACATTTTCTTCTGGAACTGAAAATAGAGCAAAAAGGATGCAATTGAATTGGTGGTTAATACCTTTAAGTATTGAATTTTGCACAGAATAAGAACATTATTTTAGTTCCAGTTTCTCATTTAAAACGGCCGACACAAATGATGCACAAAATAAATATTCATTCCGTATATTAAAATGCGTCTATTATGTTTATATTTAACATATAGGAGAGGGTAGTACATAGTGAGACAAAAATTATTATTACTTAATAAATGGGGACGATTTTTATTCTTTTGAAAAAAAATTTGCTACATCTTTAAACTACAGAAATGCGCTACACATTAATGTATAAATGGTTTTAAAAAAGTTATTTATAAAAGCACAGAAGCAGCATAACGGAGTATCGAAAATTGTATCACTGTGTACCACAAGTAGTACTCAGTGAGACAATGCATATATTTTCATAAATCATACATTTTTACACTCTATCAATAATTTTCTGCAGTTTATGATTTCTAATTAATATTTCTACATGTTCAAAATATTAAAAATATGAGTCTAAATTGGACAATGGCATACCATGGGCTACCTTCTTCCAAATTTTCAGCCTCTTACTTTTAGTAAATTTCCCTAGCCTTCTCACGCCCATACATGCACAGAGAAAGAAAGAGAGAGAGAAATACCTTCTTTTATTAATAAATAACTTTTTTAACATCAGAAACCACATAGTAGGTGCACAATAAGACACGTCTCACTGTGTACCACAAGTGTGTGACTCACTTTGTACTTTCGTTACGTTGTAACAAAATAGATGCCACATCTGTTACATCAATTTCATCGCTTTAAAAAGTTTATGTCGTTTTGTCGAAATAGTCTATTATGAGATATAGCGAAGGTTTGGTTAAGTAAACATATGTCATATTGAAGGAAATAAACTCTAAAATAGACGTTTATGTACCTTTAACCACTATAAAATAAAGAATTATTTACTATTTTGTCGGACGAGTAACTGAAGTGCCGAAACTACATCCACGTGTTGCGTAAGATGAGGTCGTTATGTGTGTGTGAAAGCTTGAAGAAAAGGTGACAACTATATGTCAAAGTGGCTGCTGTCTCACTGTGTACCATGACTAACTGTGTTCTATCCTACCCTATGTTTAAAACAATATGCTTTAACAATTTGTTTTATTAATATTTGTTAAATATATATGGGGACGTCCACTGTTACTCTTGTGACCATCAGAGGGAATTTCCATATGTATTTCCAACTCTTTTATTACAAAATATATTTAGGATAAATTTAATGCAACTACTTAAAAATACACGAACTCTACTTTCATAAACCATATACAATTTGTAATAAATTCTTGCCTAGATAATAAATGAAAATTTTGTTACTCTTGTGACCACAAAAAATGCAATTTTAAAAAATTGTGTTTGACGCAGAAATCCTGTGAATTATATGAGACTTTAGAAATAAAATTTACAGAATATAGCAGATTAATTGCATCTTTTTAAAAAGTATTAATCATTGAACTCATCTGATAACGCATGAATTAGTTATATTTGATTTAGCAAAATGCTGAATGTTACTCTTGTGACATTTTGTCCATAATATAAATTTAGCAAAATTCAGTTTAAATACTAAACAAAATAATTAAAATAAGTTTAAAAAATTATTTTCGATACAGAACACCTTTTAATAATGGTTTAATTTTAAAATACCATAAAAGAATATAAATAATTCTAAAATTAATGATAACTATAACTATATAGCAACCTCTCAGTTTCTGCTACTTAACAAAATAAATCATTATCTTCATTATCAAAAATATCACTTGCAACTTATTCTGTACCATGATTTAATTAATGAAACACAAATTTGCAGTACGAATCATGTTAGTGTATAGTTTGTAATAATTAGTGTCATTTTTCAGGGATTCGAAAATTTGTATTTGTTGAATGCCCTTCGCTGTTGGTATTTTCTCTCAAACTAATGGAACGTTATTGTTCTTTTTCTTTTGACAAATAAACAGTATATCTTAGAATTGCTTTTTTAGCACGCACTTCATTCCCCATATATCATTATACAACAACACAAAATAAATCTACAGCATCTATACCAGGAGCATTTGAAAAAAACGTAAGCTCAATTAAGTTAATTGAGAAAGGAGTCATTGCAGACATATTTGCATAGTTATATTTTTGTTTAAATTGGACAGCACAACCATCATATAAAAATCTAAAACAGGTACACTTTAGGAAAATTCCCTTAAAGATCCCATGTTGAAGTTTTACATAGATAGCATTTACAAAAAAATGATAATGAGTTATACTGTCTAAAATAATAGCATACGATTTTACTTTATTGTGATCATACTAAATAATGGCTGAAAATACAGTCCCTTATGGATTTGATCAATAATTCTGTATTTCGTGTCAAATGTTCGTCTTGGCATGAAAATTTACAGTTTTCAGAAATCTACTTGCATAACTATTCTTTGAGAAATGGTTATTGTTTTGACATTGTGAAAATAATCCTTTGAACAAGTTTGAATGAATGTGTGCTACAAAAAATGGATTTAGTTGTTTTCGAAAATTTTGTAAACAAACAGAAATGGTTTCTTCAACTGTTACTTTTTCAAAACGTTTATCAATCTTTTGAAAAAGTAAGAGCATTGGCAACATGGTGATAAACGTTTTGTGAATAGCAAAATGTTTATCAACGTTTTGCTATTTACAATAACTTATAAGAAGTTCTGTATTATGGACTTCCGTTTCAAATAATTCCTCGTTGTTATCTCCGCATATTAGACATTCTGAATTCCTACATTCTAATTATGATGTATCTTGGCAGATAAATTCATTAAATCCTTCATAGGAATGTTTAATGCAGGAAATACACCAGTTACTACATTATGACTTGCGTGAAACGTTTCGTGACAACGGCAAATGGAGATATTATGATGAGTAATTTTCCATTGTGTTATGAAACTAGGCTTTAAAGCTGCAGAGGAATCTCCAATTTTTCAATTCAGGAAAGCTTCATTAAACAAAAAACATATTATCTTAGTAAATTTTCCCTAGAATTGATGAAACTATGTGATCTTTTTCACGCCTAACTAATGTAGAATTAAATGAAGAATGACCTCTTCTTAAATCTTCATCGACATAAAATTCTCCAAAGCTGTGGAGTTAATTTTTTCCCTTTACAATACCTGAGATTAGCTAGTTCTCTACTTTTTCCTTTTCCTAATATTTCCATTATCTTGCTGAAGCTTTTGCTGGCTGTAAGACATTTCTTCACTTTGGAGTTAATTTTTTTTCCCGTTACAGTACCTGAGGTTACCTAGTTATCTTCTTTTTCCTTTCCTGATATTTACATTCTCTTGCAGAAGCTTTTGCTGACTGTACGACTTTTCTTCACTTTATCGTAATATATTTTGTTTTGTTTCTTTCCCACATCAACATATTCAATTTCATTCTTATTTTTCCGCTACAATTTTTGGAGTTTAGCAGAGTTTTTCCGTCTCTTTAAAACAATGTCGTGTATAAGAAGCAATATTAAAATATTTCCTTTAAAATATACTATCAGAAATCTTTCCATAAGAGTTACTATAAGAACCGCTGTAGGTTATACAGAAGAAATTAGTAAACGAAGCTTCATAAAGCCTTTAAAATATCTGATCAAAGACCATGTACTTCAGACCAAAACAAAGCACACAAAAATGACACGAGTTGAGTTGTTTTATTATATCTTTAATTACTTGTCATGATTATTTTATATCTTAAGTAATAACAAAAATGAATAAAAATAATTCCACCCATTAACACGATGAGTGCCACGCAAACTGACACTGAAGCGCTGAAAAATTATTATGTTTAAAGTAATTTTTAAGAAAGTATAATCCTGTAATTAAAAAAAAGTAGGTAAATTTTAAATATTTGTTCAGTAATTCTTTAAAACAATGTATATTTTTTCAGTTTTGTATCATATTTTATACATCAGTCATCGGTGAATGACCTGTTTTAAACGGAAAGTTCGCTGTCAGCCACCGGTGGCTGACGTGGCGCTTAACATGTTAAAAAAAACACTAATAAATATAATTTATCTTTCTTAAAATTTACAAAATAACCTTAGATATGGCTAAAACTATTTCAATAACTACTCTAATAACCGAGAAAAAACAACAAAACTTTAAGCATTCTGTTTGTTTTGGTTGTAACGCAACTTTATGTCAAAATATGGGCAAAAGTGTTATGTGTTACTCTTGTGACATATAAGTATATTACTCTTGTGACAACTCCCCCAGAACCTATTCCATGCATAGCATAAACAAAATATTTAATTTAAAATCTGTCTTATACCTCGAAATCAGAGAGTTGAAAATTTTGGGTAAAAATGTTAAGTAGTTTTTAGGAAATTAAAATTTATATATGTTTTCTGTTACTCTTGTGACATTTAATTATCAACTTATAAATAAAGATAAAATTCTAATTTAATACCTTCGATAAAAGCTTTTAACTATGTATATATGACGGATGTAGTAATAGCTTGTTATATTCAATGCATAATAATTTCATTTAAAGAACAGAAGTAAAAAAAAAAAAAAAAAAAAAAAAAAAAAAAAAAAAAAAAAAAAAAACCATACAACTCAATAAGTGGATTCTTATGCTCAACTGTAAATGAATTTTAATACTACTAGTTTCCAGCTCGGTCTCGGTGTAGACTTATTCTTAAGAAATTAAAACTTACAAATTCCTATACAGTAACACTTTAGCTTTAAATTGATGTATAACACTTATATTTAAGTTCTAAAAAAATTTTCTTCTGCCGTGGGCGTTCCCATATATTGTTTTGGAGGGATTTTTGTAAATTTCTTTGCAAATATCAGCATAATGAGGTTAATATTTATAATATGTTAAATTAATAACGATATTAATTCTGAAATGATACAAGCAATAACTTATTAAAACCAGAACAAATGTGTAAAGAATTGCGTGTAATTTAGATATAGTCATAAACTAAATAGTCTTTATATAGTCTTTAACTAATAGTATGTAGACTAGTAAGATATAATATTTAATAATAACTAATAAGATATTGTCTGTAACTAATAATAGCTGCATATTATATTTTGATATATATGTTTAACGCAATACCATTGCAACCAAGGGAAAATATGAATCAATAAGTGTTTAAAAGTTTACACTAAGATAAATATATATTTCTATATATTTAGTAATTGAGTTGCTATAATATTAGTAGGGAAGATCATGGCAGGTTGTTAGAAAAATCAAACTTTTTAATTTTCGAAAAATTAGGTACTCACTTGTTAAAAACGAATAAGACGAATCGAAAATTATGCATTTAGTGTAAACTTTTCGTTTAAGATATTGCCAAATTTCCATACAGAAAGTAAATTTTTATAGTATTTAAAAATTTAGAAATATTTTGTCAATCTTCCACCACCGTGGGTTAGTATTCACAATCAGTGCGATTTCAGAGAATATCTATAATCTTTTGCCTAAGCAAATTTTATAGAAAAACTCATATTGGTACAAAATTTAGAAAGTAAATGTATTATATTTTTAATAGCAGTTATGCATTTTTCATAGAAGCCAACTGTTACGATTTTTTGTGACAACTTTTGCGAATAGGTTTATTGGGTTAATGTAATCGTTTTTTCTGAAATTATTCGGTAAAAAATAATTATAAACAATAGTGGTTGTTGGCAGATATGACAGTCCTACAAGTTTATTGAAAAAATATAAAAATAACTCTTTAAGATCAAAATTGCTTTAATTTTTTTCTGAATAGTAACATTTGTGCTTAAAAAATTGAAAGTATCAATTTAAATGCGTAGCTGCCAACTTCTACGATTTTATACAATTATTATGGTACATATAGGCAGATCTCTGAGATTAAATAAGTCAATCAACTCTTCACACATGTTTAGTTGGGGGGGGGGGGGTTATCTGCTAGAATATATAAACTTAGCGCCTTTGGATTTAAATAAATAAAAAAACAAATAAAATTAAATGAAACAAAAAAAAAAGAAAAACGGCTGCGTAAAAAACGATCTAATTAATTATTTCACAGCAATGTGAAACTGTTTTTAGGTGCGTTCGTAATTATATAAATACGTAGCACCTATAGTCGTCGTTCAGTCCGTCCGTCCGTCTGTCCGTCCGTCTGTCCGCATGTAACAGAGCAAAAACTACCCAACCGAATGGTCTGAAATTTCAAATATATGATTGTTGTAAAATTTTGTCGAGCCATTTCAAATTTTATGAAAATCGGATGTATAGTTTAATTACAGGGACAGTCAAAAGTTTTTCTTTACATTACGACCAATGGGAAAAATTATTGCAAGTGGATTTTAATGATATTAGAGCCTTCCGAATGATCTGAAATTTTAAAGATATAATTGTTGCAAAATTTTGTCGAGCCATTTCAAATTTTAGGAAAATCGGATGTATAGTTTAATTACAGGGTCAGCCAAAAGTTTTTCTTTACATTACGGCCAATGGGAAAAATTATTGCAAGTGCATTTTAATGATATTACAGCCTTCCGAATGGTCTGAAATTTTAAAGATATAATTGTTGCAAAATTTTGTTGAGCTATTTCAAATTTTAGGAAAATCGGATGTATAGTTTAATTACAGGGACAGTCAAATTATTCCGAAAAAATTATTGGAAGTGCATTTTAATGATGTATCAGACTATGCACTTTATGAAGTGCAAAATATTATACATTCAGTACAATATGGGGTGCAAAAAATAATTATAAAACTAGTTATAGTACGAACGCACCCCATTTGCCACGTTTGACGAGCAATTTCCAACTTGTTTTTATTTACTTGTATTGATGACATTTAAGTTGTGTTTAATTGTTAGTTCCTATCTATAAACACTGTTTTTATGAGGCATATAGATGTCTATGAAGGTTAGAGTTGCAGTAAAGCTAGAGATCCTATCTACACAACTTCCAGGTTGTGTAACATTTAAACGGGGCTTCTGGCTGTGAAATAGCCAATGAAACTTCGTCTTCCTTTTGAAAGACCTATCCAATGATATGCCACTCAATAGGGTGCGTAAAATTTTTGTTTTCGTCTATACCGGAATTTTGTATTTTACGGCCTCCATTTTGAATTTATAAAAACAAAACCTAGACTTTAACCATCAAAAGGCTAAGACGAATCGATAAAGACCTTATTCATTAAAATCCATCCAGCCGTTGCGATGTTTTGAGGGTATAAAGAAATCAACATACCCATATATGCGTAAAACACATAACCCTTCTTGGCAGCCGGGTAAAAAAGAAAAAAAAAACCTCGATGCTTCCAGTAAATAATTTTCTGCACATATGATAAAAAAGGCTGATTTTATACTTATATATATATATATGGAATTTCAACGTTGCCATTTAAGTCCATTATTGGCAGTGACAGACATATCTAACTGATAGACATATCTAACCAACACCGTTCGAAAATATGCCTTTTTTATATGTCTAGAGTATTATCAAAAAATTCTTATTTATAATTTCATATAGAAATATAAGCTAAAAATACACCATAAATAATATTAAATTAAAAATTGAAATGATAAATACTCACTCAGTATGAAAACAAAAATAAGTTTAAAATTATATTTTGACATACAACAATGTTTTTTTTTAATACATAATCCAAACTAGCAAAGTAATGAGAGTATATGTATGCATTGAAACACATCATTAAACTATTAGACCGGGTCCCGTCAGCACAGACAATCACCTCATCGAGTTCACGGATGAAATTCTAGGATTAGTTAAATCTTGATTCGCATATTAAAACGCAATCGGTCTGCCAAGTCATATCTTGGTGGAAAATACCTCAAAACCCGATTTTAGCGGCTGACTAGTAGGTTCACCATTGTGTTTTACTCCTCTCAGTCCTCCATGTTTTCATATCTTTTAGTGCAGGAAAACACAATTGTAAACCTACGCGTCAGCCACTAAAATCAGTTTTTCAGGTGTTTTTCACTAAGATAAGACTTGACAGACCGATTGCGTTTTAATAACTGCGTACTAATCAAGATTTAACTAATCCTAGAATTTCATCCGTGAACTCGATGAGGTGATTTTCTGTGCTGCCAGCTCCCGGACTATATACAATGATGTATTTATGAAGTGGTAGAAATTATACCAGGGATTAAGTAAGTTTTGTGACAATCAGCCCTGGTATCACCTACGAGGAAGATCGCGTTGCACCTATTTTCTTTTCAAATAGAGGATGAGTTAAAATTACTGCCTCTAGTATAAAGGACAATAATTTCATAGGAAGGAATTATTAGATCAGAGCTTTAAAAACAGTACAAAACGAAACTCAAAACTTTGTTCGTGGGCATCATAATTGTTTTATGTGTCCTCTTACCCTCACGCAGAATCAGCGGTTCAATTAGTTCTTTAGTAGTCACTACTTTTCAAGTAGTTTTGCAGTGTAATGTGATACATTTAGATGTAGTGAAGAGCTTAGAGCGATACAAATAGTTTTTAGTTTATAGGGACCGCTGTCGCTACTTCAGGAATTTAAAAAATGTATTATTCATTACACCTGATGATAAATTTCCTCCTTTGTGCAAAATGTATACCAAGCAACAATTTGCGTCTATCAGCAAGAAATTATTGCTAGAATGACTGTAACAATTTATATAATGTATGGTTCTACGTTAACATATTGTGTACAATATTAACCATTTAGAGTGGCCTTTATTAAACTCTGAAAGTTAAGAAAGTATAGAAGTTTCAACAATTTTTGAAAAATAGTTTGCAGTATCTCCATTTTAAAACATGTAATTATAACTATAGCTTACTACATATTTGTAATGCACGTTGGTTCGTGTCCTGAATTTAGAGTGTACATTTAATCCTTTAAAAATATCTGAAATCCTTTAAAAATAAACTATAGAATTAGTAACAAATTTAAATAAATAGTTTATAGTATGTGCATTTTAAAATAAATAATTATAACTGCTGCTAAGTACATAGTTACAGTTGTAGTTTGCTACAATATAAAAGTATATGTTCCTATCACTGAGAAGAATTCAATCAATTCGTAGTGTATTTTACGCCAGACTATGAGACCACAATGCGTATGACTCCCTTTGACTCATGCTTTTATAATTTACAGCGATATACATTCTTTACCCAAAACTGAATAAACAAAATGTGCGAACAGACAATGCTTTGATTTCAAAGTCTATACAAACATGCTTCACAATATCTATCTTGAAAAATTATGCCTCATGGATATGCTATTTATTATTGAAAGTAAGCACATACAGTAGTTTTCAAATAAGCGAACAATAAATTAAACGCCCTTGTGTATTGTATTTAAAGCATTTCTTTATATTATGTTTTACAACGAAGTCATTTGCAATCTGAAAGTTCTCTTAACTCATCATGTGCTATTCAGCTGTAAAACTTTATCTACGTTTTTATCACGATTAAATATATATATTTTTAAAAATAGTTCATATTTAAATAGTCTGTTTGTCAAATTTAATAACCGTTAATATTATATTCCGAAAATTCAAAACCCAGATACAAATATTCTCACAGAGTGCAAAATTACAGTTTTACAGGGCTTTCGTCTCTGAGTTAATACTTTAAGAGAATAAACCATATTGAAAAAGTATAAAATCGTGTATTGGATTTCGTACAAGAAAATAATGGAATTTTATTTCCGTAGGAATAGATGACTTCTATTATTTTTTAAAAGTTAATGTTTCATAATTATGATAATTTTAATATCTTTCAGTTAAAATAATAATATAACCAATAGCATACTTCTTTCATTAATCAATTATTACTTATTTATAGAAGGTCATGTTACACTGTATTTAAACGAATAAACTAATACTATGACCAATCGGTGTATATGATATATTTTAAAATTCATAATTAAATGACATGAACTACTTACAATAATATTTTAGAACAATATTCCTACAGTTTCGGACAATTAAATACTTGTCCATCCTGAGGAATAATATTAAGGAGAAACCAAAACGGTACAATATCTACACTACCAATATCAAAAGAAAAGTTTGAATTGGGATTGTAAATATTGTACTGTGTTGGTTTCTCCGTAATATTATCTCTGAAGAAAGACAATTTTTTAATTGTCCGAAACTGTAGTAATATAATTGTATTATATTATTTTAAGTAGCTCATGTGATTTTAATTATGAAATTTAAGATATATTATTTACACTGTCGTCCTATAGTCAAAGTTTATTTAATAATTTACTAGTTTTACACTAAGAAACATTATATTAGTGTATGATGCATATAAATTAAACACAACATCGCGAATAACAAATCTTGAATACTGATATTTCGAAAATAATATTACATAACTTGCTATTAAAAAATTTAAAATTATTATTATTTAGTTCTAATTTTTAATATTTAATATTTAATGTTTCATATATATAGACCCCATGTCGGTGGCTCACGGTAAATATTCCATCTTGTGCTGTGTTTGTAGCCTTGCCAACATGTAATAGGGAGAAATTTTCCAGGCTGGGTATCGTTCCATGTGGTTTAGTCGGTAGAATGTCAGCGCGCTATACTGATGACCCGGGATAGAGTCCCGGCGTGGATATTTTTCACTATGTTGGCCTTTGTGCCTTTTAAGCAATTTATTTGAAATTTGATTTTCATTTGAAATATTGTATGCAAGGCGAATGTTTCTCTCTGGAAAAATTTCCAAGTATTAATACTGTGATGATTCTTGTCATAAACACTACGATAATTTTAAAGTAAAGTTTTGTTTGAAATATAAAATCTTATCTTTTTACCGTACTTTTTAGCAAGATATCGATATTTTGGAGTCCTATTCTTCTAAAATATTTTTAATTTTCCATTTAAAAAAAAAATGCTTATCAACTGACATCTTTTTTTAATAAGTTCTAAGCTTGATCTTGAATTCAAGCTTAATATTAAGAATGTGTAAGCATTTTAATGTGATGTGATTTGTCATTGCTTTATTAAATACGAATATGGAGTCTTACGGACATTAATACAACTGTTATTTATAGAACGACAGGATAAGCCCTATTTATTTAAATTTTTTATTCCCGTATATATTGTATTTTGTGAATATGAGCTAATTAGATTTGGTTTGATTTATAGGAAAAGACTGATCTGGGAAATAGAAACAACAAGTAAGATATATCATGCGTTAAGAATAGATTATAAAACACTTTCCAACTCTTCCTAAATGTTTTAACAAGACATCTGGGGAAATAACGTAAATAAGATAACTAAGTAAACATGAAAAAGCGTAAAACATTTGAAAAACTCATTTACGCAGTTACCATCCATAATATGTTTTCTAATTCTTTTAAACAGTCCTGTATTTGATCTGTAGATTGATATATATATACTATATAATGGAAAAATTTAGTTTATCAAGGAAACGCATAACAGGTTGAAATTCTCTTTCAGCAATTTATACTAATATATGGAAACATACATAAATAATTTTGTACAACCCCGTAGTTTACCTAGAACCTTTATTACACGCCACTATTTAGTTAAAATTTAATTCAAAAATTTAAAATTATTATTATTTAGTTCTAATTTTTAATATTTAATATTTAATGTTTCATATATATGATCATTTATATGAACCTTTCAGATACAGTACCTTTCAGTATACCTTTCGGATACAGTAACAAAATAATCAATAACACAATTAGTTCATTAATCACTTACTAGTTCTACACTAAGAAATATTATATTAGTGTATGTTACATACGAGTATTAAGGAAAAAGAACATATCCAAACAAAATCTCCAATACTACTATTTCGAAAATAATATTAGATAGTTCGTTAATCAAAAATTTATAATTATTATTATTTAGTTCTATTTTTATTATAATATTTACTCTCATTCTTTATATTAAATATTTTCTTATTATTATTTCACATTTATATTTTTTTTCAAAGCCTTTAAATCAAAATGATTTTTTTTTTATATATATATATAAAAATCCAATTCTAGATAAAATGTGTTTTAAGAGAAAACCATAGAATATGAAACCGAAACAAGATTTATTTATTCCGTATTTCTTTTCTGAAATGAGACTAGCAGAGAGTAAATCCTATTGAAGTGAAGGTTTACCTTTGTGTATTGGATTTTGTTCAAGATAAGAACATTATTTTAGTTCCAGTCACATTTTTAAAATGGCCGACACAAATCATTTTCAACATACAAAAGTGTCTCGTGAACTAACTGTTTTTGGATTATTTTATTGTAAAACGATATTTAGTAGCCATGTGTTAAAGTAATATACATCAATAATATGAATTAGCTGTTTCGTGCTTTTATAACCGTTTAATAAAACATTTCTATAAGTTAGATATTATTCATAAGTTTTATTTCAAAGGCTGTTATTTATACAAGATCTCATCAATATCTTATTATGATGAAAATAAAAATATAACTGCATGTGCGTGCATACACACAAACACAAGGGATGAATATACCGGGTGTCCCAAAAAGGACTGACTGATTTTAAAATTCAATAACTTCCAAATGGTGACAGATATTATAAAAATTCTTGCAGGAGGGTTATGCATAAGGTCAAAAGTTTTATTACAGTGATTTTCAATTTTAGTTCGATTTACAAACAATAGATGGCGCTGTAAGCAATAGTCGCTAAATTCAGGCTCGATTTTTAGTACTTCGTGGCCCGGATAATACATTTCCATCTCCTTTTTCTGCATGGAACAAGATAAAAGACCAAAAATCGAGCCTGTATTTAGCGACTATTGCTTACAGCGCCATCTATTGTTTGTAAATCGAACTAAAATTGAAAATCACTGTAATAAAACTTTTGACCTTATGCATAACCCTCCTGCAAGAATTTTTTTAATATCTGTCACCGTTTGCGAGTTATTGAATTTTAAAATCAGTCAGTCCTTTTTGGGACACCCGGTACTTATAAATAAAAAAAAAAAACATATGTTAAAAAATGATTTTATTGTATAAGCATATAGGTCATAAATACAACAATTTTATTACTATTCAGATACAGTGATAATATAATCACTAACAATAAAAAATTATATTGATGCATATTACATATTAATGAAACAGAATATCTAATTTTACTATTAAGAAAAATCATAAATAATGCTTATAAAAATTCGAGAAGTTAAGATTATTGAGAGAAATCACTTAGCTTTTCCCTACACAAAGCTATGGGCTGCTGCTATTCTTTCTTTAGATGCATACTGATCACAGCGCTGTCTCCGGGGATTGTGTAGCCGAACACACAACGCATGCGTCGGTTATAAAAAATTCGGAGCTACGGATGTTCGTTTCTGGGGCGGAACAAGTGCGAACTGAAATAAAATAAGAAACGACGACTCGTTTGAGGAAGATGTTGTTTTTCCCGCCACAGAGAAAGTTGACAGCTGATTGAAAGAAACTGTTTTGTTTTAACGGTGGTAACAGTACAATAGTGCATAAAGAGGAATAATCTACATATATAAAAGCCGTTCTCTGTGTGTATGTCCTTTATAAAAATCTCAATTTTAGACCGATTTGCACGAAACTTCATGTACATACGTTTTAGAACATGGAAAAGATCACTGTCTACTTTAAAAAACCATCAGAACACTATTTATCCCTTTTTTCTACAGTCTTCCATAATTTAACATTATAGAAATATATCTTTTTAAATTTTCTAATTAAATCGTTTATTTCCTGTTGCCAAACCCTAAAAAATGACACAATAATATGAAAAAAATAACGATAGCGCGTTGCTATATTTTTGCATTTTTGAAATTGACGTCATTTTAAACAGAAAAGTCACATTTTTTATATATAAAATAAATTTTATATATAAGAACGTTAAAATGACGTAGCACCTTAATTTGAATGTTTGTCTTTTAATTAAAATATCTACTTTAATACAAACAGTCAAATTTCATGAAAACAATTTAGGCACAAGGGGTAAAAAGGGCTACATATGACATCACATTCTATCAAATCTTTTCCACGTGTAGTCAAACTCACTACAGCTATAATCTGTTAAGTTCGTGTTTTATTTTATTTTATTTTTGGCGTTTTAATTTCGTTTGCTAATTTAGTTATCGACGAATATTTCACGAAAACAAGCAAATCCTAAATTATTTACAATGTCTTTGAGCAATTGAGTTAATATTTTGTAACTGGGTTGCAAGCATATTTAAAAATATGCATGCTTGAAAATTACTTTAAAATCCATAAAAAAAATCTATAAACTGAGATAAACATTACAAACAAATCTTACCTGAAGTACTTTGTTTTCTATAAGACATAGAAACAATCGAATGTGCGAGGTTTAGAAATTAAATTGCAGTAAAAGAGAAATTAATTGTTGTATTAGGTTGTTGTTACCGAAAATATGATAGCAGAGTTACTCATAGCCATGTCTTTTCTTTATACAATTGCATTAAGAGTAAACGGGTTAATTTTTCGTAATCGGGTTGCACTGCACGCACCTTTAAAAATATCCATGCTTGAAAATTACTGTAAAATCCCTTAAAATCAGAAAATTGAGATAAATTTTCAAAAAAATTTCATTTGAAAGAACTTTTTTCTATTCGACATTGTAAAAATTGAAATTGTGTGGTGTTTAGAAGTTAGAAAAAGTGCAGTAAAGGCACAATTTATGGGTTACAATTTATGGGCACTGACATAGTTTTTGTACTTTATATATGTGCCATACAAAAGAGAATTTCACTAAATGCTGCGCGATTTGGTGGAATTTTTTTTTTCGTATTGTGAGGAAAATCACATATTTTTCTCTTACATAACGCGCATTCTGTTATTAAAGCTCAGGGATTTTACTGTGGTTGCGAGACAATAACGTCATGTTTTCTGATTGCCTTTTTAACGATTTGTGGATGGGAATGCACAAGTTTCAGTTATTGTGATTGCTGTGTTACTTAGTTTTAATTTATTTTACCTGGAAGGCTCCTTTTAATTGACACGGGCGAAGCCGGGTAGTTCTGCTAGTACGTCTATATTTCCTCTCTGTTTTCCTAAGGCGATCTCTTTTTTTCCTGTAAATAGTTCTTCCCGTAAGGCATGGTGACGTCACGGCGACGTCGTTGTGAAGTCACACTGTGATTTTGTGACCGTCGATGCGACGTCACGTGACGTGGATGTGACGTCATAGTGACTAAAATGAGAGGTCGTTATGGCCGTTTTAGAGGTCGTTTGTGACGTCACATTGTGACCACTCTGTGAAGTCACGGTGTGACACATTTGTGAAAAGTGTGTCATTTGTGACTATTTTGGCATTAACTTTGTGACGAACCTGTGACGAAAGTGACAATTCTTTGAAGTCACACTGTGACCAATTTGTGAAATATGTGTCATTTGTGACGAACTTGTCATAAACTCTGTGATGATTTCAAATGAAATCAAATTTCAAATTAATTGCTTGAAAGGCGCAAAGGCGAGCTAGTGAAAAAGATTCCATGCTGGAACTGGAACCCGGGCCATCAGTATAGCGCACTGACATTCTACCGACTAAACCACATGGAACGATACCCAGCCTGGAAAATTTCTCGCTATTACATGTTGGAAAGGCTACAAATTTAGCACAAGATGGAATATTTATCGTGAACCACCTACATGGGCAAACACGAAACTTAATTAAATCCAGCATCGATTGAAAATATATTAATAATAGAAAATTTTACCAGAGAGAAACATTCGCCTTGCATACAGTATTACAAATGAAAATCAAATTTCAAATTAATATTGCCTTTTAAGCTATTAATTTGAAATTTGATTTTCATTTGAAATACTGTATGCAAGGTGAATGTTTCTCTCTCGAAAAATTTCCAATTATTAAAATAGTTTCAATCGATGCTGGATTTAATTAAGTTTCGTGTTTACCCCATGTCGGTGGCTCACGATAAATATTCCATCTTGTGCTGCGTTTGTAGCTTTGCCAACATGTAATAGGGAGAAATTTTCCAGGCTGGGTATCGTTCCATGTTGTTTAGTCGGTAGAATGTCAGTGCGCTATACTGATGACCCACGATCGAATCCCGGCGTGGATATTTTTCACTATGTTGACCTTTGTGCCTTTTAAGCAATTTATTTGAAATTTGATTTTCATTTGAAATATTGTATGCAAGGCGAATGTTTCTCTCTGGAAAAATTTCCAAGTATTAATACTGTGATGATTCTTGTCATAAACACTACGATAATTTTAAAGTAAAGTTTTGTTTGAAATATAAAATCTTATCTTTTTACCGTACTTTTTGGCAAGATATCGCTATTTTGGAGTCCTATTCTTCTAAAATATTTTTAATTTTCCGTTTAAAAAACAATGCTTATCAACTGACATCTTTTTTTAATAAGTTCTAAGCTTGATCTTGAATTCAAGCTTAATATTAAGAATGTGTAAGCTTTTTAATGTGGTGTGATTTGTCATTGCTTTATTAAATACGAACATGGAGTCTTACGGACATTAATACAACTGTTATTTATAGAACGAAAGGATAAGCCCTATTTATTTAAATTTTTTATTCCCGTATATATTGTATTTTGTGAATATCAGCTAATTAGATTTGGTATGTTTTATAGGAAAAGACTGATCTGGGAAATAGAAACAACAAGTAAGATGTGTTAAGAATAGATTATAAAACACTTTCCAACTCATCCTAAATGTTTTAACAAGACATCGGGGGAAATAACGTAAATAAGATAACTAAGTAAACATGAAAACGCGTAAAACATTTGAAAAACTGATTTACGCAGTTACCATCCACAGCCAAATATGTTTTCTAACTCTTTTAAACAGTCCTGTATTTGATCTGTAGATTGATACATATATATACTATATAATGGAATAATTTAGTTTATCAAAGAAACGCATAACAGGTTGAAATTCTCTTTCAGCAATTTATACTAATATATGGAAACATACATAAATAATTTTGTACAACCCCGTAGTTTACCTAGAACCTTTATTACACGCCACTATTTAATTAAAATTTAATTCAAACGAAAACACTCTTAAAACTGCTGAAATCACATTTCCAGAAATTACAATTTATAGACGGCAACGTATCCAATTCTTTGCGTGACCCCGTATATCATTTTATCTATATACTACAAACATTTCTTAGTAAATTAAATACAGTGCAGCGTAAAAATGCATAACGTATTTAAAAACCACCTTTAAGCAATACCCAGTAACCCATATGAATACTTTTGTATAGTCCTGTATATGAATTATAGCCTATATATATATACCATATACTATGCATAAATGTAGTGAATCATAATTAAAAATGCATTTCCAGCAATCATCGCTAATGAACAGTACTTCGGATACAATATAGTATCTGAAATATTTTGTGTGTCCCTGTAAATGCTATATACACTTCGTATTATACATAAATAATTCATAGTACGTAAACCTCAACGACGTATATCAATTTCATTACATATCAAATAGATTAACATAAATAAAGTACGCCGCAAACAATTCCCTCCACCCCTATATCATTATGTATTGGAATTCCTTTTTTAGCCCTGTAAATGAAAAATAACTATTCTTTTGCATCGCATATTCTACGGAATGTACATTTTAGTGCGCTTCATAAATGCATATCAATTTTATTCTGTTTGAAAGCGTGTAAAATCATTAAAAATCATTTGAAACGATTTTCTTCCCACAGGCCGTAATGTAATGGAATACAATTGACTGCCCCTGTAAATGAACTAAACATGCTACAAACTTCATTACAAATAGGGACCTTGCTATGGTAAACGTCAATAACATCCAAAAATTTCAGGGCAATCCGAGTACATTTACGCGAGTTAGAGCGCGGACAGACGGCCAGACAAACCGAAGTCATAAACCCTTTTCAACTTTATCGGGCATGAAAAACACTTTATTTCAATGCTTAAATATTATATTTTATTTTTTAATGCCAATAAAATAAATGTATCGAAAACGTAGAAAATGAGTTCACAATCAAAGAAAATTTAATAACTGATTCTGAATGTCTACAATTAAATGTTTGATTAAAATCACAAACAGCAAAAAAAAAAAAAAAAAAAAAAATGCTTTAATACAATTAAAAAAATAATTATAACAATTTGAAAAACACTAAATAATTAGTATTTATAATTGTACTATTAAACAACAACAAATTATAGTAGATGAATTAAATGCATTTAACAATTTCTCAAAAATCTTTCCATCGCCATATTGCTTCTGAAAAGAATCCCAGCTCAGTCTCATTGTATATAACATACAACTATTTAACTCATGATAATAATCTATCAAACAGGAACAAAAAATTTAAATTAAATAAGACATGCCTTTTAAGTTCCATAAATATTTTAATAATATCCGTATTTTATCCTAAATTGTCAGGCATATTTCTGTTAGCTTAAAAAGCTAACTTCCCGCGTCAGTAGTTCTCTGATCCTTATTTTATTCCGCGGTTTAATCGAGCGCAGACGATATTTTGCACCCAGGTGCTCCTACTGTATTATTATTATTATTATTTTTTTATTTATTTATTTATTTATTTTTTTTTTTGTACACAACAGAGAGTTTAAATGCGCAATAATTTTATCTTATTTAAAAGTATCTGTAATGAAAATTTTCTATTTGAATGAAACACCTGCCTTTTTTCTTTCTTTTTTATAAAGTAAAGTTTGTTTTACACGTAATAAATAAATACGTATCTTCTTAATAAATGAAAAGAGACTATACAGGATAAAAAGATTTTCTTTGTCAATCTGTCATTTTTTTTTCATATTCACTTTCTGTAGAATAAAACAATTTGTAAAATAACTTTTTTAAAAGTCATATCTCTAAAACACGAATTTGAAATACGAATAATTATATCATGGGTTTTGTATAAAATTTGTATACATATTTTTTGGGAAAATACTAATTTTATTTAAAAAGTCTGAAAGAAGTAGAATTTTTAAAAAAATAGTTATTTAAAATAGTTAAACACTAACAGGAAAAAATATGATTTGAATGCAAATTCTAAAGCAAGAAATGCATATATGACTAAACACTGAGTATTCTTTCAACGTGCTCATTAAAAGATACAGACTTAACTGTAATAGAAAATTTTAGTTTGAAACCACAGAAGGGTTTCGAATGCCACTGGTCGTCAAAAAAAAAAAAATAAATAAATAAATAAATAAATAAAATAAATAAATAAATAAAAATAAATAAATAAATAAAATAAAACAACTTCCTCCCTGCTAACTAAATATATAAAGTGTACAGATTTAATATTCCTAATTCTAAATATGTTATCCAAATTGCTCCAATACGTACGATTTTTCCGAGAAACACTTTTGTAATAATAGCAATCAGTGAAGGATTAAATTGCAATTGTAGATAAAATTGAAATCATAAAAAAGTATACTTTCACTGTCTTAAATAACAAATTGATAAAATATAGCATGAAAATCCAGTTTGTTGATACTTCTACCGTACATTTTCCTTTTTCTGCCCCCCCCCCCCTCTTTTCGTGTCCGAATTTACTATTTCCTATCCACTAATATATTTTCATTCCTTATGTCGCTGTAACTCGGACATGTAATATTTCTGTTCATTTTCAAAGATTTTTTATGTTGATATTTTTGTCACACTGTGACTTACAATATGGTGATTTTTTTCGTAACATATGTGACGTGACGTACGTTACATGCAGTGTCATAACAGTGACGTCACAATTTTTTTTAATTGCCAGAAAATATAATTTTACATAAATAACATGTTTTGAATATTTTTTGTAATTTTTTTAAGTTTTCTAAGAAGTTCACATCTCAGTCACAATGTGACATCACTGAGTGGTGGCATTTTGGTCACAGATGTGACGTGACCACAGTGACTCACAGTGACGTCACAACGACGTCAACGTGACCATGCATGCTATGAGGGTTTATTGTAAATATTCATTAAAATGTTCAGATGCTTTAATACAAATTTATTTCATTCTGAAAGTGTCAACTGCATTTTTTTTAAAACGAGTTTCGACACTCTTTTCTATATTGTTATTATGTAATTATAAAATAATATGGTGTTTTTATTCTTCTGCTTTTTACTATTTTAATATATTTTTAAATATACCTTATTTATATATTTTTAAATACCTTGAGACTAAATGTTACTTTTAAAATATTCTAAATGCATAAAGGGTAGTATTTGGAAAAGGAAAGTCGTATTAAAAAACCAAAAAAAGAGATTTAAAATGTATAATTTACTCTGAATTTTTTCTTTGGAATAAGTCGCTACAAGAAAATAAATCCTATTGGACTTTCGGTTTACGTTTTGTGCATTGGATTTTTAAATTAGGGTCGGTCGTTTATTTAAAAACTGACACAAATAATTTTCGAATAAAATTTTTGGTGAAAAAAAAATACCTCGTGAACGGTGAACTTTGGGTCCAGGATGAGGCCCAACCTTTCTTGGTGCAATTTTTAGAACAGCGATTGTAACCTCTCAGCGAAACTCCAGATGAGTCAGCTTGGTGTTTTTCCCACGAGTTTCTGAATGTAAAATCCGACTAGAGACGATATTGATATTTAAATCATTAACAAATAGTTTCCACCACCATTTCTTATTGCGAAGGGCTGGACGGTCGTTGACTAACATTCTATCTAGCAGGTCAACTCCTTCCATTCCAGTTTTGTATTTATGTATTAAATTTGATTGTTGTATGTTCACTTTCTTCTTATCTTTACGTGAATATATTTTAGTCGACTGCATTGGGAGATGAGTACAATAATTTGAAGAATCTGTTACTACAGAATTGTCATTCCAGTGGCATAAAAATACTGATTCATCACTTTAGTAATCAAATGAACCTCTTTCTAGTTTTTTCATCTACTTTGAAAGTGTCAATGGATATTTTTTAATTCGATGATCTCGTATATTTCCAATAGCTTTTATATTTCTACTTACAAGATCCTTCATTAAATCATAAGTTGTAAAAAAGTTATCAAAAATATTTCTACTTGAAGAGGGTTTGCAACAACTATCAGAAGATTATTTACAACCCTTGTAACAAGAGGGGCTATTTCATTTGGCTGTTTTTCTCTATAAATCACCATTTTATATGGATAACTAACATTAGCGCAAATCATCCAGATTTTGAATCCGAAACGAATTGGTTTTCCTCGAAAAAATATTTTAGAGGAATGGTGACCATAATAAAGAACAATTGATTCATCAATGCTAAGCTGGTTGTGAAATAATCCAAACTGATTACATTTTTTATTTAGTTCATCATAGATTGGTTGGATCCCTCCCCCCCCCCCCAACTTATCTTCATGTTGAAATGAAGCGTTATCGACCAAATGAAAATTTCTTTTGATTTCTCTGAATTTGTTTCTAGGTATGACAGTAGAGATAATAGGGAAAATTATGTCTTCATTAGTGCTCCAGTAATAATTTTCAGTCGGTACCTGATGATATCCACTCAGTAACAGTAACCCAAAAAACTGAGCAAAACTGATTGGAATCAGTTTGTATGTTAGTTTCCTTTTGAGAGGAATAAGTTGGTGGCAGTTGATCTGCCAGAAAACTTATATATTCCTGAGAAATGAATTCGGAAAAGTCAATAGATTATGCTTCTATTAGTTCTGAAAATTTATCGGTAATTTTTATCGTTGGTTTACTCTTGTTGGGCTTACAAAACACAGGACTTTTCTTAATTTTGCATTAGCTAAATACAACTTTGTATTAAAAATATAAAAACGCTTTAAATACAAATTTATTTAGGCTTAGGGTAATTATTACAATCTGAAGTATAAGTATGTACCAAAATTTGCATTCCAGTTGCAACACTTATTTTGTAACCGGGCGCGTAAGCTATTATGCCGATTTTTTGCTCGAAAAATGTCTAACAGTTTGGAGCCCCCTGTAAATGCTAATTCTGCATCTTACAATTTTTTAAATACATGAAATGAAAGAACATACTTATATATTTTATTCCAATTAAAATTGTGTCTTAAAATCAAATACATTTTAAAATATTAAATGTTGAAAATGGTCTTTTTTTCATTTTTTCCAATTTTAAGAGTCCTGAGACCCCTTAAGTCTTAAACCAAACATTAATTTTAACTAATGTTAGGAAAATATTGTTGTCATTAACGTAAACTTTTGAAATGATCTAAAATGGAACTTTTTTTGTGCAAATAAGCAGCAACATTCAATCAAGATTAGTAAATATGACGACGTTACCTGTTGAGATTATGAACTTTGATATCGCTTAAATAAATAAATATATATATTAGACTGGAGCAAAAAACAAAAATGTTTGAGACTCGAATCGTAATTGTTGGGAGAAGTTGCTACTCGTCAATACAAACACAGAGAAAAAAAAATTAATCGGAAAATGTCTTCCGTTCACGCATTGCGTTCAAAATTTTCGAATTTGAACAAAAATTGAACAGATAAACAAAAAATCGCAAAAGGTGTAAATTTTGTCCGATCGAACTCATTTTCTGTAAATAGCATATCCTCTAGGTATGGAATGGAGGAAAAAAATACACCACATACCACTATTCTATCCTCTTCCAACCCCCTCAAGGGGGTGGCCATTTTTTCGTAGAATTAACACAAACTACAGGAGGTGTGAATATTGACAATCGACAAGACGTTTCGTGTGCATAACGCAACCTTGAGGCTAAAAGTCTAAAAAAATGCACCCCGTCCTTTTCCCCGGAGTGGTACGAGAGGTCGAAATTTTGCAGCTCTTGACCCGTCCTTCAAAGGACGATTCATGACTCACCACGCGAAGGTGGCTACACCAACATCTTGATTCACACCCTACCCAACCAACCAACTAAAATGTGGACGTGGATAATTATCTAGATCCATATGCAGATTCAGGTACAGCAATTTTGATTGAAACTCAAATTTTAGCTTGGTAGCACGAGAAGCGATGTTGGATCTTATAAAACCATCACGCCGCTCATGCACATAAACTTTTGTGAAGGCCTGTGTTACCAGCTTGACACTTCTCTCTCTACGGCTTGCGTATGACATGGTATGTCTCACAGATTCAATGGAAGATTTCGCTTTTCAAAATTGGAAATTAAGTCTGCAATTTAAGCTTAAGAAATATTTACCAAAAGAGGTAGTCAGGTAATCTTGGTTTCAGACCAATTTAGGATGTAATAATTGACGTCAAAATTTTGGCCTGAACTAGAAAATTTATGACGGATTTGACCTTTTTGGGGAGTATGTTTGGATTTCTGTTCCCCCTCCCCCCAAAGGCCGAGTTCTTGAACGTGATGTCAACCATCCACTACTACTGAAAGAAAAAGGCTTCTGGATGGGTAAAGAAAGCATTTTTTTGAAAGACCTGCTTCACCACTTCTTGAACTTTTGCAGGTACACTTCTGCAATTTTGATGCATTTAAAAATATGTTTAGGTCCCTCAACTATTGAAGTTCTTGTCTTAATTTCGATCCACAGAGGTACGTATACAGTCATAATGTACGTAACAATGTTGATGAGATTTTCTGGTGGGGTATCCAATGAAATGTACAATACATTCTCAGTAACCAGTTTGCTGTCATTAACCACCAAGAATTAGATATTGGTCCCTGGTCCTGATTCGCTAGGTCTGAGGAACAAAACCCAGTTGCAATGGAAACAGAAATGTCGTACAGGTATCTCTGATCATGACTTAGGATTTATCGGTTAATGTGTGGAATGCGGCATTGTGTTCTCTTAAAAGCAACCACAGGCAAATACTCTCAAGCAGACAGCTGTTTTCAAAAGTCCAAGATGTGGCGATGAAGGTCATTCAAAAAGTTTTTTTCTTTGCATATCCAGCAAAGCTTCTCCTTTCAATGGTGGGGATTATAGGCAGCACGTTCGAGACGTGGGGCTTCGGCGGGTACTGAAATCCAAGGACACTCACACAAAGCGTAATCCGTTAGAAAGTTTCTAGTTCCGGCCATACATTTTGACGCTAATAATTATTATGACATCATAAATTGGTCCTGGTCCCTAAATTACCTGGTCCTCCACCTGTAGGCCTCTTATGGTAAACAATTCTTCAGCTGACGTTGCAGACTGGATTTCCAATTGGGAAAAGCCAACTCTTCCTTTGAATCTGGCAGATATACCATGTCGTACGCAATTCGTAGAGAGCGCAGTGTCAAGATGGTAACACAGGCTTCCTCAAAAGTTTATAGGCATGAGAAACGTGATGATTTGATAAGAGCTACTCTCGCTTCTCGTGATACCATACTAAAAAGTAACACTAAATCAGAATTCGCAGTACCTGAATCTTTATGTGGATTTGGATAAGTCTATACTCTCATTTTTTGGTTGATTAGTTGGGTAGATTGTGGGTATGACTCGCGGTGCAGCCATCTCCCCGTGTTGAGTCCTGAATCGTCTTTTGAAGGACGAGTCAAGATCTACACAATTTCAATCTCTCGAACCTCTCCGGGGAAAATCAGTATTTACACTTCCTATAATTCTGGTTAATTCTACGAAAATTGTCCATTTTCAGAACCTTTAGGGGATAGGACGGGGATAGAGGAGAGGTAAGTGGTATTTTCTCTTCCATTCTACACCTAAAGGAAATGCTATGTACAAATTAATTAGTTCGATCGTGTAAAATATACACCTTATGCGATTTTTCTTATATGTGTTCAATTTTCGTTAAAATTCGAAGACTGAACGCAATGCGCGAACGGAAGATATTGTTCGATTAAAACTTTTTTTTTTGATTGACGAGTAGCAACATTTCCGCACTATTATGATTCGATCCTCAAACATTTTTTCTTTTTCGCTCCGGTGTAATATATATAAATTAGATCACTTTGGCGGTTTCTTAATTATCTTTCAGTGAAATCGGAGCCATAAAGTCGTAACCTTCGTCGTAAGAATTACATGCTTATTTTTTGCATTAATAGCGCCAATTTTATTTATTTATTTGTAGTTCTCGACCGAAACAAGTTTTTTAATACAGAATAAATGATATTTCCTAGTTTCGGCCAAAAACGAATTTGTATGACGTAAAACGTATGCATTATGTTAAGTAAATCTATAGCTTCAATAATATTTGAACATCATTTAAACATAAAAGTCGATTCCATTGCTTACGGCTTGGCAGTTTTAAAATCATTCGTAGTTTTCATATAATTTCGGCACACATAGGAAGCGCTTTGAATATTTGAAACAATGCGTAGATTAATTTCTTGATTTCTTATAGATTCCAAGAGATATTTGTATACTTTTGAGGAGAATATGAGACACGAAACTTTTTTCAGGGTCATATCCTGAACAAGCGGTAACTTAAAGAGATCATTGTGTCTTCGAAGGGCTTTGCTAATTGAAAACTGCGCGTTCACGTTATTATACCATCAATTGCTTTTAACTTGTGAAACTATGTTCGAAGACAATGTTGTCAATTTCATCATTTTACTGCAAAAACTCCTTTTGATTCGTTTAGTTCATCGTTTCATCTATTTTCCATGATGTCCAGCAATATATCTTCCACGCATATGCTCACTAAGAACATCAGAATAACCAACGTCAATACAGGTACGATATTCGACACGCCACGACTTCTTTATAACAATGTAGGTCTTTATAATTGTGATATTTAATCTTAGCTGTGATCAGCATGTTTTTGCGTTGTCTAAGTTTTTGATACACACATGTATACAAAATCACGCATATTTGTAGATGTTGATTCATAAATAAATAAGCAGATAGAAATGCAATGAATTTATGTATGAAAATCACTTAAAAAAATCCAAATGAAACTACAAATTGCTAAAAGTGATAAAAATACACTTAAAAGGCACATAAATACTTTTATTCTGATCAACATACGTTTCATTGTTCAAACGGCAACATTATCAAGATCTTTGTTGATACACATATTTTCCTAATTTTTTTAAGAGCAAGAAATTGGCAAATTAAATCACGAGACCACATATAATAATGAAAAACAACGTACACGTTCAGTAATATCCATTTTTATTTTATTGCATGTTTGCGCTATTTTTTAGGTGCGTTCGTAATTATATAAATACGTAGCACCTATAGTCGTCGTTCAGTCCGTCCGTCCGCATATAACAGAGTAAAAACTACCCGACCGAATGGTCTGAAATTTTAAATATATGATTGTTGCAAAATTTTATCGAGTCATTTCAAATTTTATGAAAATCGGATGTATAGTTTAATTACAGGGACACTCAAAAGTTTTTCTTTACATTACGGCCAATGGGGAAAATTATTGCAAGTGCATTATAATGATGTTAGAGCCCTCCGAATGGTCTGAAATTTTAAATATATAATTGTTGCACAATTGTGTAGAGCCATTTCAAATTTTATGAAAATCGGATGTATAGTTTAATTACAGGGACAGTCAAAATTTTTCCGTTACATTACGGAAAATATGAAAAAATTATTGCAATTTCATTTTAATGATGTTTTACCCTTCCGAATGGTCTGAAATTTTAAATATATAATTGTTGCAAAATTTTGTCGAACCATTTCAAATTTTATGAAAATCGGATGTATAGTTTAATTACGGAGACAGTTAAAATTGTTCCGTTACATTACGGGGAACGGAGAAAAATATATTGCAAGTACACTTTAATGATGTTACAGACTATTCACTTATGAAGTGCAAAAAATATACATTCAGTACAGTATGGTGTGCAAAAAATAATTATAAAACTAGTTATAGTACGAACGCACCTCATTTGCCACGTTTGACGAGCAATTTCCAACTTGTTCATTATACATGTGGTCTCGTCATTTTATTTAGAAAATTCTTGTTTTTAAAAATTTTTGCGAAAATATTTGTATCAACAAAGATCTTGAGAAAGTCGGCGTTTGCGCGATGAAACTTTGTCAATATGAATAAAATTGCTTATATGCCTTTTAAGTATATTTTTTATCAAATTTTGCTGTACCTTTTTTGGAGGATAGAAATAATGCAGTTAGAGAGAAATCATAACTAACTAGCACACCCCCAAATCTACCCATGTATGTATGAATATTCTATCTGTATAGATATTTCTTTTATAAGCCTAATTACTAAGAGTTAAATACTAAGTTGTGTACTCAATATCACTCCAATAGTGAGTTGTTCCATTTTCGGTATGGAATTTCAATTTGTGAGTGACAATTATTCAATGAAATATTCTTTTTCTCTTTATAAAAATCGAAACTCCAATGCTTAATGTAAACATTGTGTGTTAAATTCGTCTTCCTTATTAAAATTCAAACATAGTTCGACAAATTAGCAATTTTTCATCTTTATAAATATGGAATGTAAATATTAGTAATTACACTTCAAGGCAAATTAACTTTCTTACATATTAATGAGGTAATTAGATGGAAATCAGATATTATTATGCTATCCTGTTAAATTATATTATATATCTCTTATAATTTCTTAATGAAATCGTGTTAATCTGAAAGCGTAATTTCATTTTAAAAAGTAAAGGGTGTGTAATCCAATTTACATATATTATTTTGGATATACATCAAATTAATAAATTCAGAATTAAAGCGCTATGAACAAAGATAACGAACAAGAAATATTATAATCAATATGGTAATTAAATGACATTTTTATTTAAAATATTACTAAATTGGCCTAAACATTCTTTCTCCAAAAGTAATCTTTTTCAATTGATGATTTAAAAATTTAAATTACGATGTTTAGAATTGATCGATGGGAAAAGCATGCTTCTTACGACAGAAATATATGCAGTGAAAGAAATAGGACATCATCGCTACAAATATCACTTTTGAAGGTTATTTTTTCCTGTTACTTATATTTCGAAACTCACGTTATTTATATGTAGGTTAAAGTGATTGAAAAAAATTTGGAAATTATAAAATGAATGATGATGTGTCAAAGCTTTACATTAGTGATGGAAATCAGAAGCAGCAAAAGAGTGGAGAAATTAGATTCATGCAAATTTATGCAATTATTATACTTTATTGTGATTATTGCTGTTCAGTGTTGACGGAATTGAAGTTTGTTCATTCGAGTGATACGAAAACCCCAACATTTATTCACCTAGCAACCACGAGCAAAGGCAAAATATGGGACTTAAGTAACAAATATATATTCCAAGTTATAAAAAGAGTATCCGGCACCTAACCTAAAATGCAGGAAAAATAAAATGCAGTGAAATGGAAAATCTTTTTTTTTTTTTTTTTTTTTTTTTTGCTTGCATGGAATGCAAATTAATTAACGCATCTTAAAATTCATATAATACTGAATTTTAATCTTGATTGCTTTATATTCGTGTGTGTAATTTTTTAATATAATTTTTTTTCTTATAATTTAGTGTCTAATTAAATTTTACCATTAATTCCTGTTTAATTTCTGTGTCTATAAATATTCGTGATTTTTAATTTGTTCCATATTCGGAATTTTGATTTGTGTAATTCAATAATATGGTTTTTACATGACTACGACCCAATTCCCAATTTATTGGGCACGCGAGAAACAATATAATTTTATTTTATTTTTAAATAAACAAACATACGTACAACTTTGAAGTCTCAAAAAGAGCAATAATCCTTAATAGTGCAAAATGTGCGAGAAAATACGAGCTTGGGTCTCAAGTACAGAAATATTTCATTTTATGTGAATTTAATTTTACATTATCTCAAATGGAAATTTTAAATACTACCGTATATGTCAAAAGTCAGCTTGGGAGTAGATTAGTTTGCAGATCTTCATAATCTGCACTATTTATTATAATTAATACAAAAATTTTTTTTAAAATATTCAATTTTAATAGAAGATCAAGAACATTGAATGATTATAATGCAGATTTTATCTACCTAAAAATATACGGCACATAAATTCTGATATAAAATCAATAAAATATATTTTTTGTTGAAAATTATTTTTAATTGGAATTTTACAACCGAAATGTAATATGAAGTTTTATCTTGTAAATATGAAACAGATATCTGACTAAGACATAGTTAATAGGTTTAAGGTTCTTTAAAAAATGTATTTAAAGCAAAATCTCAAGACATGATTATTAAACAAAGGCTAAACAAAACATAATTAAATTTTTATATTTTTATACGTGAAATAACATTTACAAAAAAAGGTATCTTAAAGATTAAGTATCCCAATCCGACCAATGAATACACTTGTTAAACTTACGCATTTCTCTGCTAGTAATACTTTTTAAAAAATCGCATTAGAAATTTTCTGTTAAAACAATTGCCATGCGATAAAAACATCAATATCGATGTACAAAACGAAAAGAAAGCGTCTTAAATTTTAAAATATTTTTCTTCATAATTAATTTTTTTTTTTGTACCCAGTGTGCAAAATTTTAAGAAAATTATTAGTCACATTTTTCTGAAAATTTTATAGCTTGTATAGGTAAATATACAAGACGTAACCAAAAAAATTTAAAATACATTTTTTTTCTTTTTTTAAAGAGTTGTCGAATATTCACCTTTTCAAAAAATATTTTCTTTTTTAGTTTTGAAATTCTTAAAGTTTTACTTTATTATTTACAAATCAATGAAACTGATTAGTAACGATATACGAATTAAAATTTTTCCAGCTGAGTGAAAAAGTGTCCAGGTAGGTATAGGTAGTCGAACCCAAGACATTTGCCTTAAATTGACATCCCTCCCCCTATTGAACTACTTGGAGCGACAACCGGCCAACACATTTCATTTGGTAATTCTTATTGCCAAAAATATCTGGTCTGTCATGTATACTCTACTCTCAATATAATATATAGCAGTTAACGGAATCCCACTTAACCATGGAAACGTAGCTATACACACGTGCATTAGGGTGGAAATTAAGTATAGGGTAAAAAAAAAATTCTTTTAATGTGTAATAGTGAAAACTTTTTTCCTTTTTGGATGTCTAAACATTTGGCTGAAAAGGTTTTTTTTAAATTAAGTTGTTTTCCGGATCCTCAAGGAGGTCAAAGTTTTGAAATTTCAGTATAAACTTACTTAAAGTAAACAACGTAGCTGTTAGCTCATATCTACTTTTATTTAGCAAATACTATCCAGAAGTCACCACAAGGAGGTGGTTAAATATCGACTTCCACCCTCCTTGCCTTTCTTTGTTATGGGTTAATTCAATTGGATATTAAACCTACTGTCTTTTTAGGCAAACTTTGTCATTGCATTGTGGGAATTCAACTTTCCCAAGATTAAGCCAACTTTTGCTTAATATTTAAAGACGGTTGACGCAGCTTGCGGGACAATTTTGACACACGTTTCCACTGTTTGAGTATGACAAGGAAAATATAAAATTCAGGTGTATCCCCTGTTTGTACTTTTTTTAAGTTCTTCATCCGATCAGTCCGTCAAGATAGGATCAATGTTCTTATAGTCTATAATTTCAATATGTTCGCATTTTTTCAAGTCGCTTTCCTACTGGTCCAGAAAATCCTTTTGTACCCGTAGTTTTTCCAGCAAGATGTTGAAATATGTATCTAAGAAAAAAGTTCATTTGCATGTAATAATCAAATTATCCATTATAAAGTTTTTAGGGTATTGCTTCCGATATTTTAACAACTCCAGATTTGCATCCTGCATTAAAGGCGTTTCTGTTTCACCCAATAACATTCAAACTTGAAATGTCTGTATTATTATTTTGAAAATACACCAAAATTGCTGTGACTATATTAATATAAGAAGAAGATGTCAATGAAATATTACCAATAAATTTTTATCCTGGTTTTTGAACTCAGACCAGGTGTTCGTCTTTAATGATTCTTAGTTATATTTTTTTCCCTCAGCATCAGTTATCATAGTGTTATCCTTTCTGCCATCAAAATACTAACCTTCTAAAATTAACTCATTTCGTCTTTCCTGTTCTTTCAAATTCTTCCTTTTCTTTTCTCTTTGTCGTCTTCAAGTCCTTCTTTCAGCTACCTTTTCTTTATTATCATCAGAAATACCCATATCTTCTAAGGTGCCATTTTCAATAATATTTGCAGTTCTGTCTAATACTTCGATTCTTGCACCTTGTTGATTATCAAATTCAGGTTTAGAAAAACAACGGATTGAACTATTTCCTTCAGAACTATTTTTTACACTTGACGATCATTCAATCAAAACATCATTTTTTATGTTTTAAAATAACTTTTTTCCCTTGATATTTCCTTTACGAGTCTTGCTACACATTTTTTTGTAGTTTTTATATGTATTGATCCTACTGTCATCACCCCATCTCTCTTTGGTCTTTGAGAAAGTGGCGTTCCTGTTCTGATACACGATAATATTTAGTGCTTTTACACAAAGAAATGTTTTTTGCAGGATTACCTAACATTTTGCAATTTTATATTGTATGTGGGATTAATTTTTCTAAACTTAATATTTTTCTTCAAATTTTGACATTTCTCGCGCTAGTCCCTAAACATTTGTTTATGATTTGTGTATCAGATGATGTATCAGTTGATGGTCTCAGCAATACGCTATTAATTGTATCATCAACCGCTTTAGATATTTTAGAAATAGTGTGTACCAGATTCCAGCTGTCAGATTTTAAGTTAAATTGAACCCAAAAATAATGTTGCATAACATCTTCATATGTTCGTCAAAGATGACAGTCTAATGTTAATTGTTTTGGTTCACGAAATACAGGACACTTCAACAATTATCTAGATTTAGGTACGTTAACAGACTTTTCACTTTTGACACCGAATGTTTATTGAAAAATAATTAAAGAAACTGTTAATACACGTTAAATCGGACTAACTTGTTATGTGTCGCAGTCAAATAAATCAGAGACAATGAAAGCCGACGCCCACGACGCTGGCTTCTACAAAACTCAAATAAAGTGGACTAACTTTTCTAAGGCACTCAAACTAAATTATTCTCTTTATTACAGGCATTAACACTTATTTAATTTAATTTTGCAAAATATAAGTTTAACAATAACCTTAAAAAACTGTTCATGCAATTATTGGCTTTTTTCCGTTTTTTAGGAAAAATCAGGCGCTTTGAGGAACCGGAAAATATAATTTTAAAATTAAAAGAAAAATATTTTCTTTTTATGGAGTTAAAAAAAAGAAAAAAATAATCACTATTAGAATATAAAATTCGAAACTTCGTTTTTTAGTTCCACCCTAACATGCATCTATAATTCAATAAAGTTCTATTATCTTCGGTATATTCTGCTAAACTGTCTATATGGTAAACAGGATGCTATTGCAATAAAGTTATCCCAGTGAAATATGCCTGCAGGTTATTGGTCCAGGCAGCTCAATTGGCGGAGTGTTGGCAATTTATGCCAATGGCCTTGGGTTCGATTCCCGGCCTGCGCAATCAGTTGTGAAATTTTCATTCAGTATGATATCCCCTAGTTTTGTTTAGTTAATAGCTTATACTAAGTACACACTATTTTTCATATAAACGACCAAAAAAACAAAAACAAAAAAAACGACTTTTTATTATTATTAGTGGCACTACAGAAATGTGTGCCACTAATATTTTTGGGCACACAATATATTAGTGTGCCCAAATAGTTTACGTATGACGTAAACTTTTTTAAAATAAAAAAAAATGAAATTCAAAATATGAGAGTTAATCATACAATTACGTAATATTTTCATAAAATAGTCTAATATTTTAAAGACAGTATTAGAAATTATAATACTTTCAATAATTGCAACGCTTTCAATACACTTGACATTTCACTGATAACTGACCCTCTAATTGGTTTGTAACTGACAGTTTAAAATGACTGTGTTATAAATCTACCCTATATATATATAATCCTAATGAAACGAATATATGAAACGACTGATTAAATAACTGATTATGTTTCACGGCGATTTCTCCTAAAATTCGGAATACTTTGCGATGAAATTAACACCAAGAATCCGTATTGATTCACCGATCTCAAAACTGGTATTATAATTTTTAAATTCGAATTACTTTTCGAAATATTATTTTTTTCTAATTTTATATAGTTTTCTCTAATGATGGCAACTCAAATTTTAATCATAACAGATATTTTTTTTTCATATTTTAGAAAAAGTTGTATTATTTTAAACTAATCTGGCGACCGTTTTAAAATCCCTTAAATATATGCTAAGAAATGTATCGTGTTACTTTTATTCATAAATTCAATTTGCATTTCATTATAATTTTATTTAATACAAAACTTTTATTTAAAACTTAAAATTTCAAATAAATGGGTTTCACCTCTTTCTTTTTTTTAAGCGAAATGAAAAGAACAATATTAGGCACAGATGTTACATACGCAACGCTGAACCTAACTGGCGCCAAAACGTCGTTATTTTGCCTGACATGGTAACCCGGCTATTGTTGCTTATTTATTAATAAATGTTTATATAAATTTATTTTCTTTTTATTTATAAAAATTCTGTAAAATATTTTGTTCTACGGTTATTAGTTAAACTTTTATTTGTTTATTGTTATTTCATTAAAAAAAATAACAGAAAATAATTTAAAAATATATATGTAACTGGTATTCGAAAACGAGGCTTTCGCCAAATTGTCGTAAAAAAATGCGCGCCAAACCCGGTGCGTATATGACATTACAACAAATCATGACATTTAATTTCAACTTCAAAGCAATGTTTTAATGGTACAACTTTCCCGTCGACCAATTTCGCCGAATTATATAAATAGCCAAATCACTCGCCAAATTATACAAATTGACATAATTTTTTATTTTAAATAACGAAAGAACAAATAAATTTGGTACTTCTTAGTTATCCCGTCGACCAAATTACTGTCACCAAATTGTAAGATTAAATGCCAATAATGGTTGCCATTAATTAATTAATTTTAAGATTAAATGCCAATAATGGCCAATAAAACCATTAATTCGACGTTTTATTTGTATTTTTATTAATGTTTTACTTAGGCACATATGTCATATACTCCCCATATTGGCGCGATTTTTTTCTGACGCCAATGTAATATACGCAATGGGTAATTAACTGGCGTCAAAGTGTCGTATTTTGCTTGATATGGTAACCCGGATGTTGTTATTTATGCTGTTGATGTTTTCGCCAAATTGGCGTCGAAAAAAATCGGGCCAATATATGACCGGTATATGACATCCGGTAAATATATGACATCTGTGTCTTAGTAAAATATTAATATTAGCAATTCTGTGCCTTTACCAATTTATTTGTTTTTTCGTTTTTAAAATAAAAATTATGTCAATGTGTATAATTTGGCGAGTTGTTTGGCAGTTTATATTATTTAGCGAAATTGGTCGACGGGATAACTAAGACGTACTATAAATTTGTATAACATTAATAAAAATACAAATAAAACGTCGAAATAAAAATCACTTGATGGCGTAAACACGTGTAACTTCCTTAAACTCAAGTGAATATGACATTTACGATCAACCATTATTGGCATTTAATCTTATAGTTTGGCGATAGATTTTAGATATAACCGGCAAAAGATTGTGAATCAAACTTGAAAACAACCAGTGGATGTCTTAACAGCAACTGATTCTGACGTAAATTTTTGCAATCAAAGGGAATTGAATGGAAACCCATTTATAGGGAGATCGCTACAGGTTTTTTCAGTATAATTCCTCTAATCTTTTTAAAAGCGATCAGATTAGCGTGCTTTTAGATTCTGCAGTGTCTGAACGGGGGTTGGCGAGCGTAGCTTGCAGGGGGCAGAGCCCCCTAGTTATATATATATATATATTAAGTTTTGTTTAAAAAATTGCTTAATTGTTTCTTTAAAGATGTGTAGCTTTTATTTAAGAAATTTATAGATAGTTCCTAGAATTTTGAAATACTGCAGTCAAAGATCAATCATGTGCTAGAATTTAACGTCGAAGAAATCGCAAAAGACCGCTAGCCTTTTTTATTCTGATAATTTCAGTGGTTTAAGCGTCTTAGTACTTAAATTTGTATTAGTCTTAAAGTTGTATTTTATTTAAATTTTATTACTTTATTAAAGTTTGATTATGAACTATGATTAATAAAGTTTTAATTTCGTTATGGAGTGTAGTGCGGAAGCAAATATTAAATTATTTTATTTATCTTAATTTTAATGCAAAAAGGTTTTATTTTGTAATCGTCAGTCTGCACCTGACAGAAATATAGGTTTAAAACAAAATCATGCTTGAAAAAATTTTTAAATCCATAAATATTTACTAAATTGCGATACACTTTTCAAACAAATTGCGATATAGTTTTCAAACAAATTGCATTTGAATGTATATTCTTTTCTCTAACCAACAGTGTAAAAAATGAAAATGTGCGATATTTAGAAAGTAAAAAAAATTCAATAAAATTAAATAAAAGTTAAATTTAATCGTCTGAAATTGCCGTCGTTAAAATTACGTAAACGTTACGCACAGTCATGTTTATACTCTATAATATATACTAGTGTAAATGCCCGTCATAGGACGGTGTGTAAAAATTGTGTTTTACATTTAAAATTTTTTAAAAAAGAGGAAAATAATTGTCAATATGGAAGCGCTTAGATGAGCAAATTTCGGCTTATATATGTTCTAATAAACACATTATTAGCATTAACAATACTTTTGGGTAGACCAGGTTTTCTGGCTAATATAACATAAGAAAATTAAGAATTCTTAGAACAAAAGTTTAAGAAACGTGCAATAAAACCCCATAATTAACAAATTCTGCTGCAACTATTAAAATTTTTTGATGATTTGTTTGGTATAAATCTTGGTAAGTGTGTTGTATTTTTTGCAAAAAAAAAAAAAAAAAAAAAAAAAAAAAAAAAGATTTAGCAAAACTTTTAACGGCTGAATAAGCATGTGCACAGTTTAACTTACTGAACATATAAATATTACAAGTACGCACAGAAACTGGGGATCAGCAGTAAGAACATATAATTTCTTCAAAATGTTATTGCATCTAACAGCGATGCATAAGACACCCACCAAGTAAGAGTTTAGATGAGCAAGTTTGGTTTTTTATGTTCTAATAAACACACTTTTACGCATTTACAATACTTTTTTTTTTGTAAAATTACAAAAAGTGATAAAATATCTTTACTAAGATTGACGGTCGTTTCATCGCACAAACGGCAACATTTTCAAAATTTTGAATAAAAAGTGATAAAATATCTTTATTAAGATTGACGATCGTTTCGTCGCACAAACGGCGACATTTTCAAAATTTTGACAAAAAATTGATAAAATATCTTTATTAAGATTGACGATCGTTTCATCGCACAAACGGCGACATTTTCAAAATTTTGAAAATGTCGCCGTTTGTGCGATGAAACGATAGTCAATCTTAATAAAGATATTTTATCAGTTTTTATAGCATTATTTAGCTTAATCTGGAAATGTAATGTTTTTCCGTGATCCTTTAAAGAAAATCCCGATCCTTTAACGTTAATCGTTCCCTTTGAATTCTTTTTTTTTTCGATCCTTAAAAAAAATTGCATTTTTCCCGCAATCCTTTGAAGAAATTCGCTTAATTTGGCATAGTTGGCACTCGTGTTTTTCTTGTATTTCTTCCGTTATCCCCCCACTCCCCCCATAAAAATGTCCACAAATTTTAATGCATATTTGCCAGATCCACGGGATAATAAAATTCAGTGCCGAAAAAGCGCAATTCCGCGGGAAAGTAACATGTCAGTAAAATGGATTTTGCAGATTCAAGTCAGGTTCTCTGTATTATATAGTTCTGCATTAATGGAATGAAAAAAGAAAAAGAAAAAAAAATGAAACAGAATATTCAGCAAAGAGGAATCTTGTAAATGCATGAATTTTGTCTATGATCACTGTGGATTATAAATCTATGTAGAGAAATTTCTAAATCGCTCTTGTGAAGGAAAAAAAAATCGAAAAATTCACCAATCGGTTACAGGGAATTCTTCAGTTGGCCGTGCCAAAAAAAAAAAAAAAAAAAAAAAAAAGAAAAATCGCAAAATTTGTCAATCTATCGCTTAAAAAATCACAAAATTCATCAATCAGTCGCAGAGGAAATAAGAAAAATCAATAATTGTTGTGAAGGAAAAATGAAATTTGTCACATAAAAAAAAAAAAAAAAAAACATAAAAAAATTACCCAATCGGTAGAGTAAAAAGAAACGTACTGCAAAATTCATCAATTGTGGGGGAAAAGTTGCAACATTCTTCCTTCATTCTTCAGAAAAAATCGTGAAGATTGACAGTTGATCATCGGAAAAAACTCAAAATCCTTTAATCGGTTGCTTTAAAATATTGTGAAGTTCATATGTAAACTGTCGGAAATTCCTCAAACAGTCGTTGAAAAAAAAACGCGAAGAAATTCAGAAAATTTTGCAAAATCACGCAAAAGAATAAAAATCCCTTTCTCGGGGGGAAAAATCTGTAAGAGTCACATGTCTGCAGAAAAATTTAATGAGGCGGAACACACAGCATTTTTTATTATGCAGCATTTTCCTATTTTGGGAAAGATCCATGAAATCCTGCATGGGATTGCAAATTTTGCCCTCAACGAAATTGTGCTCTGCTCACCACCCCCCCCCCCCCAAAAAAAAAAAAAATCATGCCATGTTGGACAGCGTTGATAAAATACATTAAATGTTTTCCCACCAACCGAAACATTGATAATTTTATTGTCAGTGTTATGTGAATGAATTTCTACCTTTTTGGAAAAAGCTTTTTAAAATAGGATTACACATATTATGTGTTTTGAAATTTATTCACTCTGACTTATTGGGAATTAATCATGAACTTTTCTTTTGATTTAGTAATCTTAATGGTCTTCAGATTTTCAAGTGGAAATTGTTTAGAAATCTATTGGTATATATCATATGATAGGGCATAGAGAATGTTATTTTGGTGATTTTTAACACAAATCGCAATCGTTTGTCAACAAACATTGGAAAAACGGTGATAACTTATTTTCAAATATTTTTTGAGTTATTGGGATCCCACAATAAACAATTTAATTAATTTGTAACTCTAACATTTAATTTTAAATTTACTTTAATGTAAGCATTGAAAAATCCATTTATTTGTCAACAGAAACATTGTAGTCTTTTCTAGCTAAATAGTTTTAAGTTTTTTTATCCTTTTTCGCGAAAAATCAATCCCTTTAAAATGAATTGAAAACTTTCTTTTGTATAAATTTGTTAATATTTAAAGTTATTTTAGTTAAAACATTGTGATTAATCATTCATTGTATGATATCTGCTTTAAAAATTAATATTTGTCTCAGCCTTTCCAAGTATTAAGTTTTTCATGCTTAATTTAACATATAATTTTTTAAGAGAAATTTTAATGTATGAAGCTATAAGGTACACTGTCAAAATAATTACTGTTGGATTGGATATTAAAATATTTCTATCGTAATCGATATGTAAACAAAACAAAAGTACAGAAAATTTATTTATGTTGATCTTTTCAGAAGGTATTCAGAAAATTTCAACTATGAAGCCATAAGGTACTATAAAAATAATTACTGATGCTGGATATTAAAACATTAAGAGATATTTCAATAGAAATTGAACGGTTCGTTATATCTACATAACAATAGGGTTAAAGTTTCCACTTGTTAAGTTAAATAGGCGGAAAATACAAAGAACACATTGAATATAAGTAAATCAAAAGATAAGTTAAAAATGGATTCCCAAAAAATTAGATTTAAAAAGCAATCAATAAATTAACAAAATACCTAATAATGTGTAATCCAAAAAAATTGTAAACAGAAGACAGCAAAATCTCAGTATTGCTTTAGATCAATGAATACGCGTCGCGGCTACGGTCGCGTGACGATATCTGTATACAGACAGGAATAATACGGAACTCCCATTGGAGATCAGTCTTAGCACATGCGCTGTTTATCCGAAGTGGGAAGCTTCCTGGCCGAAATATGATCACCGTACATGATTTGCGCCATAGCTCCATGGTTTATTTTTCAATTCAATGAATCAAGGGAATGACTCGCTATCGCTTGTTTACATTTTACGATAATGTATGTTTTTCCTTTTCAACAGCGCAAATCATTGAACGGTCATCAGTTTTGAATCTTTTAAAGAAAATTATGTTGAGCAGAAGGGATTTCAAGTAGAAAAGATTTGTATTTAAGCAGATAAGTTTTCTCTTACACATTTCAAATCGTAATTAAGCCTAACGTGGCTCCAGCTTATCGCAGAATGGTATGATAGATGGGTACAACCCCGGACGCGTTACAATGTGAATTATAATATAGAGATGATACCATTTTTGACAAAGTTAAAGAAATAGTAAGTTGTCATAGAACATTCCTCATACCTTTTTCTAACCATTAGTCAAATTTAGTAGGGAAGAAAAGGAATTTTGTTAATCTTTAGCCACGTTGCTATAGGAGTGCTTTCAGTCAGGATTTTAAAAGGAAAGCGATTGAATTTTCCGTTGTCGTAGAATCAAATTTCTGAAAATTTTGCACAGTCAATTCGCTCAGATTACGTTAGCTTCGAAACCTCTAACTTAGGTCCAAACTTTTCACTTTTTAGCCGTCATGCTATCACTGGGCGGATTGGGCCCTAAAATAGTAGGGATTCTGTAAATTACATTTTAACCCTTAAATGTCTGATTTTTCAAAAATCATTGTAATAATTTTTTTCGGCTGTCATTTATTAAATAAATAATGGGAAAAATAATTTAAAAAATCATATTTTGTTTTAAGTATGGTTTACCACTAAAAAACAGTTTATTACTAATCCCCAATACTGGTCTTTAATTAAAAAAAATATTTTCCTTGATAAAATTATATAATATTAAACACACAAGAATTTTAGGAACTATAATAAGAAATAAATTTTACTTGCTCACTGCAGAACAAAATAGGGTATTTCGCAAGCTTCCAAACAAAACAAAAAGAACAAGTAGCAACAATTTAAAAAATAAATCTCTCTTTATTCTAAAACAGCACAAGTATTGGCATCTACATGATGAAAATCGATTTAATAATATTTTCAGAATGTATTTTATTCGCAACATTAGGTATTATAGCTTCGATATTATTCTAATAGTGTTTTAGATCCTAAATTGGGTATGTTGCCGAAAAGCAACACCCAGTATCTAAGGGTTAAAATTTCTATCCTTTCTGTTTGTCAGTCTGAGCAAATATTTCAAAATCACAATATAAATAATTTTGCAACCGTACTCTACGATTTATTCTGAATTTGTGCTCATATTTCCGTGCGCAAGTTCTAGCAGAAACTATTACAAAAACCACACATAGTTCTTTTAAATAGTTAACTTGAAAATATGTATGAAATTTCACTTCTATTTTCAATGAATATGACATTGATTGAGTTGTGATGACCACATACCATTACGTGCATCCGTTATACACAATCTATATTATAAAGGACAAACGTGCCTGTGAGTAACGCTGACGTCATTTTGACGGTGGCAACCGCAGTTTGGTTCAATTTCGCTTTTACTGTAATTTTCTAAACATCGCATATTTTTATTTTTATTATTAGGCAGTTGAATGAGGGAAGAAATGGACTTAGAAATGCAATTTTTATCGAAAGTGAATTATAATTTATTTGAAAACTGTAGCGTAATTTACTCATTTTTTTATATTTTTAAAAATACTTTTTGAGCATGATTTTTTAAAATATAGCTTTATCACCTGCAGACATTTTATTAAAGTTAAATCCGTTTGCATTTAAGTTAATATGCGGAATTTCCTTACGACTGACTTCTCATAACAAAATTAAAACTTCATCAATTAAATAATACAATATGAACATAAATAATAAAAAAAAAAAACATGTAATCAAACTACAGGCTTAAACAACTGAAATAATCATAATTAAAATGGGTTGGTCATGAAATGTTTGGCATCTATTAACTCATTTTTCGTCTATTAACTCATACGAAAGTATCGCTTTTAAGAAATTTCAAAATTTTAATTTGAATGAAAAATTAATACATTTCAAATAAAATTGCTTTTGGGTGTTGTGGCAGCTTTCTCTGCACATATCGGTTTCCCAACCCCATTTACTCAAAATCTATTTTGAATATAACTCTTTTACTTTTAAAACGTTGCGCTTCCCCCCCCCCACCTTATTATACAAGTGAAATCATTAAATTAAGTCATTTCTTAAAAACAATACGTAGTTCTATCTACATGTTTTTTTTTCTCTCTCCTTTTCGCAACGAACTTAATTCAACACATTGGAATACATAGATTGATGATTGAATTTCCAGTTATCAAAATTCCATTTTCGTAAAATTAATTTCTATTTCTTAACTGTCTAAAAGTAACCAAATAAAGACGCACAAAATCTAAGTCAACCTGCTCTTTTTGACATTACACTTTCTTTTATCGTATTTTATCTGCCTTGTAAATAAGTCATTCTTAATTGCAACTAGAATTTGATAGTTAAAAAAAATAACAAAAAATTAAATTAATTTATGGGAATTGTGTTAAAATATATTTAATTTATGTTTGCACACATGCCTTTACTCTGCATTTTCCATACATTCGTTAACATTGCACAGTCACATTTAAGCTAATTAATTGGTGTTAAAATAAATAAAACACAGACTTTATGTCGCTGTTACTCATGAAATAAAGGTGAGTTGTTTTAGTTATTGCTGGAATGGGTTGCCACATTATATTCTGCTAATTATCTCGTCAATGCTTTGTCTCTTTTCATTCCGGCGTCAAAAATTTTGTAAATTGGCGATAATGTAGTACTATACCAATTCATGTGAGTCAGTGCGCAAAAGTTCAGTTGGCTTTCTCCCTCGGTTGCTGTAAGGCCCCGTTAAAGTGCCGCTGGTTATTCTTTTTAACGTTACGGAGCACCTCTACACTTACCTCCATACATCTCTATGTTTGTACATATACAACTGGATATAACTGTGTTTTCCATTATGATTGTGTTATTGCTTCCATCTAAATAAAAACATCTATGTCGGCATGTATTACTGTAGTTTTTTCTTTTTATCTGCGAACACTTTCTTATACTATCTTATTACTGTTTAATGGCGAACAAAATAGCCATCACAGTTGTAGTTAGGGGACAATTTGAAAAATATATATATATATTAATATAAACAAGGGTTTTCCCTTATATTCTGTAACTCGAGATGTCCGAGTCGGATTCCCAAATTTTAAATCTCTTAATAACGGTGAAAACGTTATTCAATTTTTTAAAAATAAAATGAGGATACGCCGAATTTTACAATTGGAAAATTCCTTGCCTAAGCTTCTATAGTACCACCCATTTCGTCCATATCTTATTTTTCATCCAATATATATTTAAATAATTTTTATATTAAGTTATTTAAACTGATATTAAAAAAGGGAAAAGAAAAAATCAATGAAATTTCAATGAAAGTAACCTCAATTGTAGTACATTAAAGTAAATATTTTCTAAATGTCAATTAGAAGTGTAAGAAGAAATGTACAGATGTTCAATAACAATTTTTTTAAAAAGGAAACTTTTACAGTGGTTCTAATAAAATAAAAAACAGTGCGTATAGTGGAATTGAATAAAATAATATAACATTTTTATGACGTAAACGAAATTCCTGATGCTTCTTTTGACGGATAATTCATTAGTAAAATACGTGATACCTTTTATGAGATGCCCTCCGTTTCTGATAAAATAAATAATTTGTAATTCTAAAGCGGAAAATATGCAAAAATCTTTTTTTTTTTTTTGTAACATTAACTTAATTAACACGGTGTTAGAGATTAATATTTATTCTATGTAAATTTAAAAATCTGTAGATATCTTTAAAAAAATGTCAAGAATTAAGAGAAAAACGATCTCTATTTACCATTTTAATAGTGAGGTTAAAAAAAAAGGCCCCTTCCAAACGGAAACTCAGGCGTAAAATTATTTGCAATTTGTGTAGTTTCAAAAAGTTTTTTGGATATGGTAGGGTATTATGTTTACCAGATAACTTATAAATATGTTCTCGTACCTTGGTTAGATAAAGTATTTTACGACCGCAACTCGATGCCATTTTTAATTAATATGTCTACAAAAGATATGTTAATTGTTTTAAAACGTAATTTTTCTCTACAAGTGATTTGGACTATGCTTTTAAACTATTTTTCACGTTGGCCTCTTATGGGAAAGGCTAAGTACTTTATGCTTTTCAAAAAGATATGGAACTCCCTAAATAAAATGTCTTTTACGAAGAATACGAATTTACGAGTCTATCCTCAGCTTTTAAAAAAATAAATAATTCTGAATAGCATGTCAAGAAAAAACATTCCCAAGGTAATTTTGCTATTTCATTTTTAGGTTAATTAAACTATACTATCCTTATATAACCTACTGCTCAAGAATGTATATTCATCAAATGTAAGTAAAGTCAGTAAATTTTCTCTAAGTTTTCTTGGAGAAAAATTTTCTACCTTATATATTTAAAAAGCGGAACTTAAAATAGTTATTACTGCAACTCTTTCGGTTGTCCTCTTTTCATTTGTAAAAGTACCATGCCTTTAAGAGATTAATCATACAAATCTTGGTCTCTTGGATATATAAAGTAATTATTTGCATTTACATGGCTTTAAAATAATGTGTATAATGCGGTTTTTTTTACCTTCATTTAATTTTAAAGTCTTAAAAAAGTCCTGTTTATGTTTTTAAAGTACACGTTTTTTCGCGATGCTAAATGCTCCTGTAATTGTAATTATGTAATCACAGCCATCAACACTGTTTTCTGACAAATTTGGAACTTCAGTTACATTATACTTCAAAAGTTTGATTGTTTTATGTGTGATATTCAAATTTCTGTACCATTAAAATCATTTTAAAAAGATGTAATTTAGTTCTATTATAATACTTTAGAATTATACTTATAAATATAAAAAATAATTGATAAGCAGAAAAAACTTATAGAAAGATTCACATTTAAATTATATTTTGATCTGACATACGCTATATGAGAGCATATATATAAAAAAATTGCGAATATGTTTTGTACTAAAATTTGTAATATTCGAGTCCAAAATATGTTACACAATGTTGAAACGGAATTCTTTAATCTTTTATTTATAAAAATATATATTGTAGAACAAATTTATCGAATTGCAGAAAATCTGTAATTCTTTAGTTCCATGTATTAATTAATTTTGCTATTGCATGCTGAACTTATACCAAATATAGTTTAACATTTTATTCTGGAAATATATAACAATGCAAGCGTAGAAAAAAATTAGAAATATCATTAAAAATGTTACTGTGTAAATATTTCCATTTTTAAATAATAAATAATTTATATATTAAATCAACTCTCATTGAATTCTACTATGTATTAAATGATAAAGATATTTTAAAGACAAAAAACATATCTTGTAAGATGTATACAGGAATTCTCTTTAGAATCCACTAAAACAAATATTTTCTTAATAAAATGAAAGAAAATGTATTTCTGAATAAAATTTCAAAAAACTGACAGAGAATAAATATAAAAGTAAAGGATCTTGGTGTATGTTATGCAAACATTAAATGTATGAATTAAACATGAAATGTGCCTTAAAATAACTTTCTTTCTCTGGTAAAATATTTTGCTGTGGGCAAATGTTTTGGGAATATCATTGAAAACATATTTATCATAGAGGGACATTTGTCGTACCGCTGATTACTATGCGATTTCAAAGCTCATAATTCAATTCTGAAAATTGGCATTCAAAGTGTATTTGTTAATTGATGATACTCAAATAAGTTATTTCAAATTAACATGTTTTATGAATGAATAATTGATGTTTATAAAAGTTAAAAATATGGAAAAATGTGAAAAACTATATAATAATTTCAAATGAAAATCAAATTTCAAATTAATTACTTAAAAGGCGCAAAGGCAACCTAGTGAAAAAGCAATTAATTTAAGCAATTAATTTAAGCAATTAATTTGAAATTTGATTTTCATTTGAAATATTGTATGCAAGGCGAATGTTTCTGTCTGAACAAAATTTCCAAATAGTATTAATACTATATAATAGCATTTCAAATTCTCCAATCGGCGACTTATATCATGAGTTTGGGGAGAATAAATTTATCAAGAGGAAGAAATTTAACGTAATATTGTGGGGAATATCATTCGGTTTTGGAGCTTTCCGGCCATAGAGATAACATAGGGAAAACAATGGGATTCCATTGCAATTTTGACCATGTTAAGTTACCTATAATGTTTTTAATGGCTCATTTGACCTTCACTAACTCCTAAGCTTTCTTTTAAGTCCTATCTTGTATCTCTAAGTCATTTTTATCTATTAATTTTAACATAACTTCTTTAAATTACTTTTTAAATTTTGGAGCCATTTTCAAAAAATGACATTTTTCAGATCCTTCAAAATTAACTAAATCTATCAGAAAACTAATAACTAATGTTTCATTCACCTTAATTAAAGCACGTAGATCATTTTAGTACCATTGGATCAAAGTTATCGTTTAGATTTAACCCTTTATACATTACATCAAAAACTGCAATTTTTGAACATTTTTCCCATAGACTTAACATGGGATAAACAATGGAATTCTATTGTCTTAAAATCTACCTAAAAATGTTTAAAATGAAAATACATTGTATTTTGCTCTTGGATAAGAGTATAAGCTTTAAAATGATACCTGTTATGTTGCAAAATATTAAGATTTACTATGTTAAATGATCTTTTTAAAAAGTGTTCTTTTTTGGGTTTTTTGAGAATTTGCAGTAACCCTCATTCCTATAGAGAAACATGGGATTTTGGAGGCATATTCTTATATTTTAACATAGCTATATTTTCACGTTTTCCAAACTTTTTTGAAAAACTAACACCGGATCTCGATAATTCGAACTTTTAGCTTTTCTCCGCCATCATCCATGTTTCTCTGGGGTGATATAATAATTTTTAATTGATTTTTAAAAAAGTGTCAAATTATTGGAGTTTTTTCCCGATTTCCCATAGGATTGTATTAGGTTGTTTACTTTTTGAACTTAAACTTTTAACTATTATTTATGCTTCGATCTTTTAACTATTTACATATTCTGATAGCTGAATCTTTGAGCTATTCAGCGGTACCATTTGTTTTAAAAATTTATTTCTCTAAGTATTTTTAATTTCAATTTTAAAATTGGTATTTTCTAAAATGAAGCGATTGGGTGGACACTGGTTGCTCACACACAATCTGTGTTCATTAAGGGCAAAATAATAATAATGTCTTAAAATAATTGATAATATGAATGGGCTGCCTTTAAAATTGAGTTACTAATTTTGATGTCATACCAGCTTAATACACGGTGATATGCCGGATTATTGTAAATAAGAGTCAAGTTATCCGACAGCCAATGTTTTTGAAATTTTCATCAAAGTTATACTTGTTAAAACGATACCGGTTTTCTCTATGAGGGTTTTTAATGGATTTGTTAGGGTTTAGCTGGGCTTCTGGGGTCGTGCCGCGTTTCTAGATATATCCACTTAGCCCTTTACGGACCTTTTAATTGCCATTTTTGGCCACGTATTTTCCTTATGGGAAAGGTAATGGTAAAACTTAAACTAATGAAGAGTACACCGGTTTTATCTAAGACTTGTTTTTGAGTGTTGGTTATAGTCTTTAGAGTCTTAAGGGGTACACTCATGGTAAAACTTATAAAGATCTCACAAATGTGGCATGTTAAAGATTATTCTCCATTTTGTTTCTTACTAAAGATCACATTGCTATAAAGCTATTACATAAAAAATTCATAATAAAAAAAAAGAAAAGAAATTACTAAATGTTATATTCTACAAATTTTTTCGATGGCAACATGTTTAGGGTAGTCATCTTCAACTTTTAGATATAAAATTAAATACTAGGTTTGCCATCTTAACACTTAAAACTGCCATTTTGTTTCTAATGGGTGTTTTCTCCATTAGAATTTTAGCACAAAATACTAAATATCTCAAAAATACTGGTCGTAGAGGTTTTTCGCTGCGCCAAATTCAACTGCAAACCACCTAAGTGAACCCCCCCCCCCCCGTCTTTTCCACTATTTCGTTTAGCTCTAGCTCAATTAGGGGCCTGTAGGGGACGGGTTTTTTGGAGCGCTACTTTTCTATTGCTTTTATCTTAGTCTTTGTCACATTTTCATTTCTTCTTTTATCCTAACTTTTGTCACCATCTTCTGCTCCACTTTTTGTCCCCCTCCCTTAACTATAACATTGGCTACTTTTTTGCTATTTGAGCTAGAGACTTGGATTTTTCTATTTTTTAGTCATTTTTGACTTTCTAACCAATCCCATTCCATATTTCACACTATTTCCCAGTTGTTAAGGATTTTCCTTAACAATGGAAACTTTTTCAATTTTTAAGATACTTTTCTGGTTTTTTCTTGAATATGATGGAGGTTGCCGTCAGTTTTGATCCCACTTAATTTTTTTTGACCTTGCTCGTACATTATTATTATTTCGTATTATCGTATATTATTAGGCTCGTAACGCGCCTAACATTGACATCTTTTTTATTTTTTGAGTTATTCTCCTGTTTTTTTTTTTTTTTTTTTTTTTTTTTTTTTTTTTTTTTTTCACTGGGATATCTCGTATTAATTACTTTCTTGATCCCACTTAACATTTTTACATTTAGCATACATTATCAACTTTTTCAATTATCAAGATATTTCTTGAATATGCTAGAGGTTGCCGACAGTTTTGATCCCACTTAAATTTTTGACCTTGCTCGTAATTTCTTGCCTAACATTGACTACTTTTTTATTATTTGAGTTATTCACCTGCTTTTTTTCAATGGGATATCTCGTATTACTCTTATTCTTGATCCCACTTAAAATTTTTACATTCAGCACACATTATCCTTAACAATAGCATCTTTTTTCTTTCTTGGGTTAAATTTTTGGTTTCTTCTCGCACTTATTGGTTGGTCCCTGCACTGATTTGTGGCGCATTTACATCATAATTATTCATCTATAGTTTTGTGTACCATATTTTTTTTCAGGCAAGTGCGGCGGGACCCTAGTTGCGTCGGGTGAGTACTGTTAACTTTCATACTTTAGTGTAATATTTAACATTCTTTTTATTTTTATGGTCCACCCAGTCAGCCCATACAATGTCTGTTCCCTATTTTGTCCAAGTGTGGGAAATCGGGATTGGATAGGCAATATACATGCTGCAGCAATGTTGTTGTAATTGTCTACATCAGTTCTACATTGAGAGTGTAAATATGTAAATTTGTTCTCTATTTCATTTTATTATTTTATTATTCATAACACACTATTATTCCTGTATCATATCAGATGAATTAAACTAGGAGACCATTTTTGATCACAAACACAGTAATAATCTTCACATACTGAAATTTGTTGTTACTTGTAAAAAATTATGATTGTGATTGTCGGAATTACATAGTTGGACAGGGAATGGTGTTATTGGGAGAATTGTACAATTGATTTATATCTCTACTACAAGATTAATTTTAGTGCCAAAAAAAGTCCAAAATTTCAAAAAATTCAAAGTATCATAATTCAATGTGATTTGACCTTAGAAAAACGGGCATTTTACTGTTGTACTTGTCAGAGCACCTAGAGGATATTTCTATATACAAGACATACAGCCCAGGAATCGTATAAAAATATAAAATGTGTAATTTTCTGAAAATTAAGCGCAAGAATATTTATTCGATATAATGATAATTCTTATTTTATTTTGAAACAATTTGCAATTTATATTGCAGAAGAATAATATATGCAGCGGATAAAAGTTAATGCATGTTTCCATCTTTTTGTGCGCACTGTATAGTATTTTAAATTTTAAGCGTTTATACGGTTATATACGTGGCTAATCCAGGAAGTAAGTTTCCCATGAACCGTCAAATGAAACAAAAATAATTACCGGGAAAGATTTATTGTAAAAGATACATCAATCTTTCAGCTATTTCTCAACATAAGAACCACCAAAACTGTAACATTTGAAGGGAATGGAACCAGCTTGTCACAGTTGCCAACCCACGTCTCTTCACACGTATCTTCGTTGCCCTCATCGGGATATCGCTTCAGAAAATTTAAGAAAAGATCGGCGATGCATGAAATCATCATGAAACACCTGTAGTTCAGGAAAATGAGCGCAGATGGGAGCCGAAGAACCTTATACCCAAACACAAAACAAAATGCATTGATCAGAATTGACTTTTCTGCAGCGATACCCCGAGAGCAACGAGTACATCAGCAGGATCGGTACGGATGAGACGTGATCCGACAAGTGTGACAAGCTGGCTGCATTCTCAGACACTGGGCTACAAAAACTTATCTCAAGCTATGACAAGTGTTACAATTCCGGTAGCTTTTACGTTGAGAAGCAGCTGAAAATATTTTGTATATTTTTCAATAAAATTTCCACGTAACTATGTCTTATTTGTTTTATGTGCAGTGAAAAACTTTCTTTTTGGATGATCCTGGTATTAATTAATTTATATAGTATACTTAATGCCATTTTCTCTAAACTGAAATGCATTATAAAAATTTTGATGAAATCAAAAATACTTCAGAAAATGTATACTTGAATTCGATTTAGAAATTACCCCCTAAGATTTAAGAAATATTAATTAATAAAATTTGTAGGATATAAATTTCTGAATAAATTTTCAAGCATGTAATTTCGGATCAAATATAGGACAAAACTGCATTCTCAAGATAAATTGTAAATTCCCCGACGTGACAATCTGTCTATTGGTAAACTGTGCCTTTCATACACTTAAATTTCTGCTTTTTGAACGTTTTTTCATTCTTTCTTATTCATCATTAAAAACAGTATTTCAATCATTTTATTAATTTTTTTTATTTACATTTATTTTATTTTTAAATTTTTAATCATACGGCTCTTTTTATTCTTATTTTACTTTTATTTTATTCTTACATTTTTAGTCTTGTAGTAGTTTATAGAAAATAAACTTCATGATTTTTTTAAATTTGTTTATATGTATTTTTTAATTAAATGTACATTATTGCTGTTTTATATGTACAAATTACTTCTGTTTCTAAATAAAAGGAGATAAATGGCTTTCTTATGTTAAATAAATTCTATAAATATTGAAAAAAAAAATGCGTGTGTAAATAAAATGAAACAGTGAGTAGGCTGCTAGAAATATGTTGCCAAATTCTCTATTTCGTTATTGAATGTGTACGAAATGTACCGATAATTTAATTTCTGTATCCGGCAATGTAAATTATATTAAAATCGGGCAGTTAGAGCTGAACTAGTACAGCGCCGTTTAGTCGCGGATTTTTTTTTATTAGTAGCATCAGGACGAAGATCTAAAGACGTACATTTCGTATATAACACTTTAAATTCTGACCCATAGATTTTGAAACAAACCATAATTCCGCGGAGTTAAAATTAAAATGCGGTGAGCTCTATTATGAAATATTAATGTGTTTCAATGGGAATTTCGCCAAATTAGCCAGCTATCTCCAAATCGGCTTCATATATGGCAACTTATTTTTGTCGGCAGATTTGGCGGAATTAAGACAAATTCGGCGCTATTGTGGTAACCCTGCCATTACAATTTATATCGATTTCTCCATAGGAAGCCTAACTTGGACGTAATCAATGAGACGGTCCAACCGGAATTGTGAGGGACACACATTGACTTGTATTTTATATAAATAGATTCTCCAGTAATTCTGGGTGATGACATAAGCGATCAATACCCTCATCATCATTTTATATAAAAACTACTTCAAAATATAATTCTATTTTTTTTTTTCGAGTGTATTTGAGTTTTATGTTAATTTTTTAAAATGCATTAAAGTCTCGTTATTTAATGTTTTGCATTTTAAGTGCTTAAAAATAGCAAATTCATTTAAAAAATATTCAAATTCTAATAGTTTTCAAAACGTACATAGCATTATTTAACATTAAGCAATTACAACAACAATACAAAATTCTCTTTAATATATGTGTAAGATGAAAGATAGTTATGTACAGTAATAAATAAAGACTTTATACTTTTTTATGTATAAATAATTATTAACATTGATGGATAAATTTCAAGAGCTAAGATAAAATGCAAAGATATCTTGTCCACAATATACTAATTTCTCCAAAAATTATGTATAGAATCGAACAGTTATTATATTAATATTCAAAATATTATATTATTTTACACAAAACCTTTTAATTTCTGTAAAAATATAAATATTTTTTAAATCTTTAAATAAGATCTTATGACTTAAAGGAAAACTTGTTGAAAAGTTTCAAGAGCCCATTTGTATCTATCACAAACAGTCAGGAAAATTTGCTTTCGGTAGTCGTTGCATCATATTTCATACGAAAATTGAAAGTTTTCAAGCACGTGCCATTTAGGTTAATGAGAAAGCCATATTTCATATAAAGTGTCAGCCGAATTAAGAGTCTAAATTACCTAAATTACCATTTAATTTTATGCCGCAAAATATTTTGTGAAATTCCTGATTAGAATGAATATCTGGCATTACATACATAAATAAATATCTAAGTATATTTCTGAAAAATAATAATTATGCGAAGCTCAAATACGTAAGGTAATTTCATTACTATGAGTGCAAAATATTTAAATTTTATATAGTACGTTTTTCAACATGCTTCGTATATCAATTTTTGCAAACTTGTCATTCAATCAGAAACGTTATTTAAACCATCTGTCTAATAAATATTTCTAAAAATATTCACTTTTTTTAAATTTTCATGAAATCTAGTTAAAGTATTTTATACAGTTTTTTGTATTTACAAAATAGAAATAATAGAAATAAAAAACATATAAATAAAATTATGGAAATTAATATATATATATAGAGAGAGAGAGTGCGAGGAGACTAGGGAGGGTTATCCCACATTTTCAAAAATGATTTTTTATTTTTTAAATATTGAACCTAGAATGAAGTTTTATGTATCATTTTATTCGTTATACAATCAGTTATCAAAAGAAAATTTCTACATAAGTGTAATATATAACAAGCGTGAAAAATGATTGATTTTAATCATGGGAAAATAATGTGTCAAGGCTCCCCTCATATGGGAGGGTTGACCCACTATATGGGAGGGTTAATCCACTTTGTTTTATATTGAAATATTTCTTACGAGAAATAAAATCAGTTAAAAAAAGGCAAAATAACTTTATGATAAATGCTTTAATTATTGTAAAAAGAATTATTTTTTAATATATGATGTTTAAAGAAACCTGTTTAGACGGAATCGCAAGTCAGCGGAGAAAAATTCCCTTTTAAACGACATTCTCTCTGAGCAGGTATAATTGTACAGCCAGAAAATGAAATTTTAACATTTAAGACAGTATTCAATTAGACATAGATTCCTTTTTCATGCGATTTCGTGCATTAATATGTCCGGAATTAGAAGCTACTGTCCCGCTTTTTTTTAATTCCTTGTCTACTTTAGGTGACACTCGACGTCGCAACACTAGTTCACGCATAGTTTGTCTTCATGTCACTGTATTCATCTTGGTGAAATTTGTGTACATATCTTCTAAAATATTTTCAGTCAATGCTATGTTCTTTTGCAGCCGCTTGAGTACTTAAGGGGAGACATGAGTGACATTTTTTTAAAAAAATAGATTTTCCTTTAATTGGCTTAAAATTTTTTTTGAACATTCCTGAATCTATAGGTATGCCGTGTTTTTACAATGACCATTAGAAATAATTACAAAAATTGAAGGGAAGGGAAGGCAAGGCTGGTACGCCACGCCCATTCATATTAATTTTACTCTAACATTTTATTTTATCCAAGTGTTTATATATACTGCTTTCATTCATTCATGTGTTTAATAAAACAGTGCAAGATTTTCACGCAAGTTAGAAGTGTCTAAGGTTTTTATCTATCCTGAAAATTGTGCTTTTCAGGTAAAACCCCATTAACTCCTAAAGTACTCGAGCGATTTCCATAAAAAAATTTTAGGGCTAGAGGATGAATATAAGATCACATGTGCAAGCAGTTTAAATTTTTTTAATTAGTTCCTAAAAAACATTTTTGAAAAAAGAAAATTTTGAAAAATTACCATTGCTCTAAAATAAAATGTTTTAGTCCCAGAAAAGAAAACATGTTTTCCAAAAGTCTTCAGCATACTCTAATGAATAAGGATTGAAAATTTCATCAGAATAGGTCGGGTAGTTTCGCATTTTAATTTAAATTTCGCATACTTCTCATAGTATTGCATCCAGTCTTGTTTTCCATTAAGGGTCTAGTTCGCGTATTTGCCAAAGTATTACATCCAGCCTTGTCTTCCCTTAACCCCTTGGGTACATTTGACTATTGAGACTCATCATGCATATGGCCACTGGCGCTAATTTCTTATATTCTTTTCATACCACTAATTAAAGGAAAATATTTTCAGTAGTATTTTTCTCTTGCCCATACTTCCAAAGTGTTTAGAAAGATTTTTTTAAAGAAATTGGTGCGAGATAGAATTAAAAAAAAAGTCAGTGGTAGCCCTGAAATAAATCCGTACCCAAGAGGCTAACGGTTGCTTTATATTGCGATTTTAAAATTCAAATTGATTATTGACACCACTTTTTCGAGAAAAAAGTATTCACCTTATGTCATGACAGGTAAAATGATGATACCATGATAAAACCAATTACACTATCAAACACTCTGAATAAAAGACACAGCCTTTGAATATCACAGGAGCGAGAATTATGGGATGAAGGGAAGGCGAGATTATGTAACTAACTAAAGTACCCGACCGATTTTCATGAAATTTGGAATCCATTTTCCCTGGTTAATATTCAAGACTTATTTTTTCCAGCGACTTAAAATTTCTATTTTAGAACAATGGAATTTTCAAAAGTTTTCTATTTTTTAGATTTTTTTTAAACTAAAAATAAGTTTATTACTAAAACTAAATTAAAATAACTTTATAACTAATTTTTTAACTAATTATTTTTTTCAACTGTCTGCTACATATGATCTCATATTTATACTGTACCACAAAAAAAACGTTATCGGAAGTGCTCTAGGACTTTAGGAGTCACAGGGTTTTTAGCTGAAAAGTACAATTTTTGGGAGAGCTAAAAAAACTTAGACACTTGTAACTTGTGCGAAGTTCTTCACAGTTTCATCAAACACATGGTATTTATGTAAACAGATGAGTATAAAATGTAAAATTCATGTGAGTGGGCGTGGCACCCCAGTCGTGTTTTCGTTTAATTTTTGAGACTGCTGCTTTCATTAGTTATAGTCCTTTCTAGTATTTTCCGCTGTTTCTATTTACCGACTGTAGTTGTTATTTAAATGGAAAGAAGTTCCTATCAACTTTCCAATGTATATTTCATTAAATATTTAATTGCAGTGGATACTATAACTATTTTTCACATCTTTCTTTATACAGTTTTAAACATTTTTTTTTCACCATCACGCCATTTTACTGTAACTTTACAGAATAAATTTACATTATTTTTTGTATATAATTATCAAACTTTCATTATGTACAGTATATAATAAAAAGATTTCCAAGCCCACTTAATTAAGGGAGCCTTGACCGTCTGGTCAACCCTCCCTCACATTGATTGAGTCAAGCCTCTCCACACAACCCTTTTCAAAAGAATATCACAGTGTTATGTTAAGCCTAACATACTCTAAAATCTTTATACCTGGAATAAGAGCTCAATATTTCTGCATTACTTAAAACCTACTTACTTAAAATTCTATGAAATATTTTATCTGAAAAAAGCTTACAAAATATTTCTAAAAAAACACAATTTTTTTGTTGAAAACGCCTCACAACTGATTTTTCTATACCTATTTCGATTATCTGTATAAAACAAAGACAATTATTTGACCACTCCATTAGCTTACCCCCAGTTAACATCTATATCCGAATATTTTCAGGTTGACCAGAAAACCCATTTTTTCTAATAACAGGGTATATGACGCCCTTCGGATCACTCGAAAAATAACGGGAGAGAACGATTGATTAATGCAAAAGCTTTGCACCTTAGATTACGATGATTGCATTTTGATCTTGAACCACATAGGCGGAAAGATGTTTAATATGAACGTCGTTAATGTTGGATTGGTCTCGGGTGGATTTTCATAAGCTACATAGAGCCGAAAATTCTCCTCGAGGTTGTATGCCATCTTCAGTAGCCAACAATTCCACGGTTTCTTTTCCATAGACTTTCAAAGCAATGTCCGCAGTTAATGGCTTCACAAATTTCCATTAAGTACAGTTGATCAGTACTTAAGTCTTTCTTGTTAGTCACTTTACATAGTGTTCATTGACATACATGAAAATACAAGTAACTTTTCACATCCAGCCAACAATTTTTTTCCATTTCACCAGTGACGTTTCTGGGTGCCGTCGCGGTTCCATCCACGGGCGCAAAAAGATGAAACCTCTTTGTCGTGTAACTGGCACACAAACTATTGTAGTGGACACTTGAGGATCAGTTCCATCTTTCGAATAACATCTCCTTTGACACATGTGTTAACACATATTCCGTCGCAATCGATCGCAACCAACATTGTTACATCTATATTACTGACAACACATGACAAAAATGTTTCATTGGATTTTCAAAATGATTTCCGTTCTCCCGGAATTTACAAATATGTGACTGATGCACTCGGAACCACGTTCTTTACCAAGCTTACATGTTCTTCTATTATAACTACACAGCGTCAGTCGCCAAAGGTATAATCTATATTGTTTAAAAAATTTATTTGTTTTATTTATGGTAAACATTACGAATATCATAAAAGCTCGATAATCATAATATACAGAATCCATTAAATACTAAGCGATTAATATTGTAATACTAACGTAAATTTATATTACACTTCCTTCCTTGAAAAGTTATTACTCACTCCAAACTCCAGAAACTGCGTCAGAATAACATGATTTCAAGCATTTACTGTGACTAGATACCCTTTAAATGAATTATATTCTGAATTAAACAGAATAATAACTAAATTAAACAGAATAATAAATATTATGACTCCAAACAACATACTGAATTTTTCATTCTATTTATATAAATCTGATTAGGGTATAAAAAAAACTTTCATAAGAATTTTTAAATTTTTGGCATAAAAATATTCCCATCCATACAAAATCACAGCATGATTTCAAAATAATAAATATTTTCCATAATTTACAGAAGTCTTCTTGATAATCTTTTTACTAAGTTTAACAAAATATATTTCATTATTTTTTTCAAATAAAAATTTTCACGTCCGACGTGAAAAAAAAAAAAAAATCATTTTTTAGTGAAGCTTGACAATTACCAAATTGATAGTAAGCTTTTAAGCTGTAATCCATATAGAATTATCATAATACGTATTATTGGTTATTATAATAAGTATTATATATATAGAATATCTTCTCTTTTAATGAATTAGTTAGAATTACCTATTTTGAAAGACAAAGTTTAATTTACTAATGTATAATATTTTGTTTAAAATGTTTCCCCCGTATTTTAATAATTAAAGTAAATACCGTGAAAACGTTTATGCATAAAAGCGTTTAATTATGAGATAAAATCATTTGACTTTACGATTATCGTATTTTTAGCAACGTATATCTAAGCAAATAGTATTGGCAAATTTTTGAATAATTAAAATAATTCATCGTTAAGTCCAACTTTCTCTAAATAATTACAAGTTAACCAGAAATATTTGTTTCCGCACATTAGCAGTTTCCGAAAAATCAATATATAGGGAATAGTGAATGTTTAACTTACATTATTATTTAAATATTTTCTGTTGCGTAAATTCTCTTTAGCAAGTAGTAGGTACGGAGAACTATTCATATATGTTTAATGGTAATAAATAAATAAATAAATAATAATTGAATTTACAATTTTTATTTAAATAAAATAAGTGTTAAATTATTGTTTAAATGTAGTAATTAGTAATTCACAAAAAAGCGTAAATGAGAAAAATGTACACGGAACTAAAAAAAAAATGTATAACCGATCATGAGCAATAGTAGTAAATCGGTAGTAGTAATAGTTCGGACATCAGTTTTAATCCGAAAATAAATTTCCTCATACTCACAAGACAAGTACGTACTCAGAAGAAAGAATATCGACCTGTTCTGTTTACGAGATTCTATCTAATATTTCCCTCTTTGGCGAATATATATAATAAAAATTATCTAACAAATACCTAACGAAAGTCTAAAAAAGAATTCAATTGAATAAAAACAATAATAAAACATAACAGCTGCTTTAAATTAAGTTTGTTAACTCTTCACAGAGACCAGCATTTGTCATGAATAATTATTGATATAATTAATTCTTCGATGATTTTAATAAGGTAAAGCATTTTCAATAAACAGTCAAGGGTAGGTGAGAACCGCTTAAACTATTTTCTTTACACATCGTCGGCAATAAAAAGCTTAACTTCCAGTTCACAGAAGCACTAAATGATTGTTAGAAAAACCTCACTTTCCAAACACATATGTCATAGAAAATACTACGTTTATGTGGGTAAGGTAAAGTCGGTCAAAAAATTAATGAGAAAACAATTATATTTTAATCCACAAACTGCAACAGAAAAACAGAAATAACTATTTGTCTGGAAAGTATGTCTGTGTTAAAATTCTATGTTTTTTCCTACACTGCGACGTGACAGAAAGATCTTAGAAAGATAAAAACAATTAGTTATAATAATATACCTTTATTTGAGATCTTCAAGCTTCTCACCGTCAGCTATAATGTACGTTTTGATGCACATTTGTCTAAAAGATAATCATTTCTTCTTCCGTTCAAGTTCCGTGATGTCAGAGTGTACGAAATCACGAAAAGACAAATGCGCGTTTTAACAATCTAATTCTTTCCATTCTATTCTTTCCACAAAGTGTATTTTCGTGCTAAATTGATGATGCTCGACAACTTTGTGAATCACGTTTTTCCCTATCTCTTTCTGTTTTCGAGATAGGAATTCTAACTCCGCAGTCGTCGCCGTACGCAATTGTATTCAGTAGCGCATGCTACTTTACTATACATAGACACCACTTTTATGAATATAGCAGCAATCATTACGAAGTTAAGAGAATGGCGGGGGCCTTTGTGGGCATACTGTATATATAATTAATTAATTTTCAAAGAAATATAAAAATAAAAAACTATGACTTTTTTAACAGAAAAATATTTTTGGAGGCTTCAAATATCCAAATCCTTAATCACAGCTCATTATTCATGCCCATTCCTCTAATTAGTATCTATTATAAAGGACAATCATATTTGTGTGTAACGCTGACGTCATTTTGCGAATGGTAACACTTCATGACCAAATTTCGGTTTTGAAATTTTCGCTACTGCAATTTTTTAATCTTCTGACAATCGTATATTTTCAGTTTTTAAAATATTGTATAGGGAAAAAGTCTACTCTCCAGTGCAATTTGTTTAAAAACTGTATCTTAATTGATTGATTTATTAAGTTTTTAAAAATAATTTTCAAACATGATTTTTTTTTAATTTATCTTAAAACGGCTTCAATACATAATAATAATAAACATTTTGCACATAAATCCACAAAAATTGTTCATCATTTATTTCTGACTAATTTTCCATAAAAAAAAAATTAATAGGGCATTCTCACAATCTTTTGACTTTCAGGAATAAAAATCTGGTGAAATTAAACTTGCTAAAATAACATTTTAAACTTATATACGAATGTCTTAATTATTCACAATAAAGAAAAAACGGTCAGTAGCGAAGCATTTTTTATTTAACTGAGGTTAATATTAAAGTTGCGAGCCAAATAGATAAAAAAAACACTTTCAAATGAATTTATTTGCAAAGTGCATCTCCGTTTACTCCGATTGTCTATGGTCTGAAAAATAATTTTCAAGTATGACACATTTCAGGTAGCTTTCATTACAAAAGTAAAAAGCTACCTATTTCAGCCGTCCGGATTAAAGCACTTGTGTAAAATTTTGGTATAATTTCACCGATCACGACCCCCAGATCCCAAAACCATACTCCGTTCAACTGTGACTTATCCCTGTAAGACCCAACTCGCATGCTCGTGCGGGTTAGACATTCATTTAAATTTGTGTTTCTGAGTCGTATGTAATAAAAACTCGAATCGAACGATGGTTCTGGTTTACAGATAGAGTAAACTACCATTTTTTATTAATAGGTAGCGATTGCAGTCCATGTTTTACTTTCTACAGGCATGACTAGCATTGTTTACAAATACATCGGGTCTTAAAAGGTTATATATATATATATATATATATATATACAGTGTGTCCACGTATAAACTGACCGACCTTTATTTTCGCAACCGTTGGTCCTAGATGCATACTTCAAATTACAAAAGTGATCAAAATTAGGTGCAGAGTTAAAATAAAAAAAGTTTCAAGCGAAAAAACAATTTAGTGAAGAATTGCAGAATCTAAATTTTTATACTGTCCCCTGGTCCTATAAGTTATATTTAGTAAAATTTCCCTGTCACACTCACAAGTAAGGCGAAAAAAGTCCCGTTATTCTACGATTAAAATTGACCAAGTAATAACCATTTAAAGTTGGAGCATATAATTTGCTGCAAATTAGGCGTCATTCATAAATTTACTAGAAATATAATTTCGTCAGATATATTAAAGAAATGGTTCAGAGTAAATTTAGCATTGTAATATAAATTTGAAATTTTTAATCATTCTGACATATTACTGCAAAATATACAATTTATACTGAACATATAAGAGGATGAAAATAACAGAATTTTTGTTAAATAAAAGGATGAAAATCAACAGCCTCAATTCTTTACAAAATATACATATTTTTAAATGCTGTTAGATTACACTGTCTTTCAAATTTAAGGTTGTGCCATGTTTTTTAGCTTTTGAAAATTGATTCTTATGTATTTTTTAGCGCTGAATCCGAAAATGACCTTCATTTTAAACCATCACCAAAGTTAAAAAGTTCAAAGTTAAAATTGGTCCCACCTCCCCTCCCAACCTCATCGGACCCCTGAGATGTTAGGCTGTAAGAAACCCAGTATAAGCCAAAAAATTGAATTATAGAATTAAATAAAATTAAAGTGAATAAAAAAGTCTTGCATCTATTTTATTGCATCAGATTTTTCACTATTTTTTAACCTTGAAGTTTGCGATTTGCGAAAATCCTGTCATGATGGTTAAAAGCGAAGGTAATTTTTTTATTCAGCGTTAAAAAAATACATAAAATGTAATTATAAAAGTTAAAAAAACACAACTATCGCAGGTTTATGTTATCTGATCTAAAACTCATTCTTAAACTTGCTGACGGTAATCATTCCGAATATTTTTGTGTTATCCTCAAACATAAGTATGTATAAGATGATAAGCGTAGAAAATCATAATAATCTTACATTGTCATCGGATTTAAGTCAGTACGCATAATTTAACTTCAATCGGACATTTGAACGTGAGTTAAAGATCGAATTCAAATTTTAAACTGGAAAGACGGTCGTTGCAAGTTAAATAAAACCTTGTGAAAATAACATAATTTTGGTTAATAGAAATCATAGCCTCAAATCCTTACAAAATAAAACATGTTAAAATACAATTATTTTAACTAATGTGAAACTTAAGTTAACTCAATCGTAACAGTTGTACGATTTCTTTCAAAATGTAGATATCTTGAAATAAGTTTAATTTAAGTACTTTATAAACTACCCCTGAAAGTATGGCTGAAATCACCTGTTTTGATATGCAAAAAAGTGTTATAAATAATGAATTTCAAAGTTTCGTAACTCTGTCAATTTTAATGTTAGATGAATGGGACTTTTTTTTGTCTTACTTGTTAGTATCACAGTAAATTTTTACTAAATATTACTTATAGGACTGGAGGACCGTATGAAAATTTAAATTTCGTAATTTTTTGACAAAACGTCAGTGAAGGCTTACTGTGGAGACGCGAAATTTTTTGGTTTCCATCTGTTTGTTTGTTTGTTAGTTAGTTAGTTAGTTAGTCTGTCTGTCCCGTGATAACTGCCGTAAAAAGCATCCGATTAGCTTGAAATTAAGTATGTATATTGGTGAGCTCCCCGGATTTAGCTGTATAGTTTTGGGTTAAATTTGGTTCATTTGTTCGGAATATATAGAACATTTTATTTTGTGACATAATGCTTTTCTGTGGGAAGTCAGGCGATTTTAAAATTTTCATTTGTTGAAAGAAATCGCTCATATGAATAATAGATTTAAATGGTAAATTTTTGATGCTGAAATTTTTAAATAAGAGTATTAAATTATTCCTTTTAGTTTGCAATTTTGTCAAAACATTTGTCAGAGCTTTTAAATTAGGTGTATAACTTATGATGGAATTTTATACATGTGTTCGAATAATATAAAACATTTTATTTTATGAATTTACTTATATTTCATTTTTTTCCTTTTAACCGTTGCGTAGCAACTATATCTCATCTACAAATATCATAAATGTGAAAGTATGTATGGTTTTTTAGGTCAAATCAAAGTTAAAAGGAATGAATTAATGAAGGACTTTGTATAGATATTTGCATATAGATTGATTTAAACGCAGAAATGAAAATAGTATTTATATACTATATAGAATAATATTTTCATTTATGTATTCAACTATTTTGATTATAAATGAAAAAGTTCGTTATTTTCATACAGAATAAACTGACATTATTCTGTTAAACTTTATAAACTTTATTGTTGCCAAAAAAAAAGGAATAACAATTTCTCCCAAAGAGTTAATTTTAATTTGTAAGATTTTCACGTGCAAAAGGAAAATGGAATAAGCAAATTACAAATAATAAAAAAGATAAATAGGACAGGAATGAATACATATAAATATTTCACACCAAATACCACCTAAAATAATTTTTGTAGTGGTATTTTCCCAACACTACGAAGAAAGATTCCTCGATTTACACGATTTTACTTGGCCTTCTTTTCTCATTGGTTGCGATTTCATTTTCGCAATTGTGTATATTAATTGGCACAAAATTTTACATTTTTATGACTGAGGTATATGTAAGGCCATACAAATAAGGAATTCCGTATTGTCTCCTATAAAATGTGATAAAGTGTTGGTTAACTATATATGTTTCTATTAAGAGGAGCAGAGCTCCCAAGCTTCCGGCGTTCTGGATACCAGTATTTTAATACAAAAAAAAAAAAAAATGTTACTTTATTTAATTGAAACATTTGCTCGATTTAAAAGAACAACATTTTCTGTAAGATAATAGTGTTGTGCAAAAAGCCTGAGACATGCCATGTCTGGTGGGGAGTGGAATGTTTTATTTAACCCATTAACTCCCAAATTAACAAATTGTGAAAATTTTTCTTGAAATTGATAGATATGTGTAGAAATGCATAAATTAAGAGTATTTCAAAAGCATTTTGAAAAATTTTAACTGCAACCATATTTTTTAAGCCGTCCTCATTTGATGACGCTGGGCGTTTGTATGTAAAAACCTAAAATTTTCAAAAATGAAAATTTTTTTATATAAAATTATTTCGTTTTAATATATAAGCAAACTAATGGGTAAAATAATGAAAAAAATCTTTTTTTTTAAAAAAATATGCTAGAAAACTTTTTTTTATATTTTTAAGATTGATTTTTAGTGTGAAAAAGAGGAAAACATTGTATGAATAAAGTTGCATTGCATTTCATACAATATGTTCTTGGCTTTGAAAAACAAATATCATATTGGAACGCCTTTGTTTCTACCTTTTGCCAATAACTTGCTGTATTTTGTCGAATTTTACATTTGGAAGCACGCTGGATCTGGATGTTATCTGCCTTTGCACGGAACGTCTCAGAATTACATTTGAAAGTCTCCTTTTTTTTAAATAGGTTATTGCACCACTTAGAACCATGGATCTTTTTATACATGTCATAGCCATATACAACAGTCGTATTTATCAGCCTAGTAATAAGGCAAAAATATCATTTCTTTCCTCGTATGGGTATAGAATGTTTCTCAAGAAGCCAATGATGAAGGTCGACACCTCTCATAAATGAGGTATAGGAACTTATAGCATGAGGCTAATTCACTTTCACCATTTCTTTTTTTTTTTCGACACTCCAACTTTGTAGTGAAGAAAGCGGCAATACGGTATCAAAATTAGTGGCCAAAAAAACACACTTATTCTCCTTCCATTTAACAACAAGAATTTCATTTGTTTTGTCAAATTTACTATCGTAAAACCCTCTCTCTTTTTTACTCATTTTCTTATCACCCATTATTGTGCATTTTTCAGTACGATTTTCTTGTATTGTTTCACTATCCCTTAGCTACATTTCTTTCAGTTTTATTAGGAACATATGACTGGTAAAGAAGTTATCAGAATAAGCACGATGGCTCATAGGTTCTTCAACGATAGATAATAAATTTAACACCACTCTTGTATCTAAAGGAAGTTTGTCAGATTCAGAAGTATTTGATTCTTTTCCACAATAAGGTGTAAAGTTGTAACAGTAACCATAGTTGCCACACAAAGTCCAGTGTTTACAGCCAAATCTAATAGGTTTAGATTTTATGAAATGTTTCAGCATATGATGACCATAATACCAAACGTTCATTTCTTCAACAGACATTTTCATGGAAAATGCCCCATTTCTGAAGATTTTTGGAAAGCATTCCTAACTTGAGACGTATTTTAAATTATTTATCATGTGTGTCATACTAATGTAATTTATTATCTTGGAAATGCAATAATCGCTTCAGCATTAATGAGAAATTTCTAGGTATAGCATCCTTCAATATTGCTATTCTTCAATCATCTGCTCCAGCCCAGTAGTCCCGTTCACTTGGTAAAGTATGACATCCCGAAAGTGTCAGAAATCCTATAAATATTTTTATTTCGTCTTTACAGTTACATTATAGTTCAATTTACTTTTCATTTCAAGAGCATATCGATTAGCTTCCTCTACGAACATATCATAAACCCTTTCAGTAAAAAGCTCTACAAACAGGCCAACTGGACTCATATTATTGGTTTCCGCTGTCAATATATCCGAATTTCTCTTAGAAGAACTTTCAGAAGTTCCGAATGTGTAAGACGCGGTTTCATTTGTCATACAACTAATATTTCCCTTTTACGTTTGCGGTAATTTTCTTACTTTTTCTTTTATTCGAAATAATACAGTTATCATTATCATCTGGTATTATAATTTCCAACGTGCCTGCTACATCGGATTAAACCGGAGTGCCCAAATGATCATCATCGAACTGCCCTTCAACAGTTAGGTCATCTACATCCGGAGGCATTAACATAATATCTGCTTCTATTTCTTCAGAAACAATATAAGCAGTTGTCTCTTCTAAGCTTTTAAAAACATTTTTTCTACTCATATTTCAATTTACTTTTATAGTTCACCTGCAAAAAACCCGAATGAAACTCTTAGGGAATAATTCTGAATATGAATAAAAACTATACCCTAACACCCAGCGTCCTCAAACGATGACGGATAACTTTTCCTGTTTAGTACGGATACAGTAACAACAATAAATACTAAAAAACATGCTAATGGCATGATATGGACTAAATAGATTTATACCAATTTGAATGAATTTAGCTCATAAAACCAGTTTCATACAGTAGTATACAAAATATACAACGTGATTACCAAAAAACCGGGAAATTATACTGCATTTTTCCCGCGCATTTTTACTTAGTTCCAAAGAAATCGCATATATTATATTGTGTGGGGCTTTCAACTATCAAACCAATTTGTAAATAAAAGAACATTTTTAAATTTAATGTAGGAAATATCATGTTTTTGCAGCGTCATCGTATGAGGACACTGGGCTCTAATGGGTTAATGCATTTATCTCTATTTTAATGCTACGGGAACAACGTCCCGTGTAACAGCTTGTAGAGTGTAAAATAAATTAAATAATTAAAATAATCCCTATTACAAAAAATGAAACAAAATGCCCGGCTAAGGGAAATAAAAGGTTAGTTAACCTTTTGTAATTTGACCTGAACACAGGTGTGCGTCAAATTTCAACGGCGTTTGTAAAATCACGATTTTAAATTAAATGTGGATACTATTAAAAGGCTATCACAAAAAATACTTAACGGCGACAAATCACGTTTATCTATTTAGTCAATTGGAAGTAGACACGATGATGAATTATTAACCGTTAGGTTTAGAAGTCCCCCTACTTTAGGGTGATTTTAGTAAGTTAATGCTATCGAGTACATTTTTAGATATTTAAAGATTAGATCTTAGATATAAATATTGCAGAATGGTAATCAAAATTATTTTTAGAAACAAAAATTGCAAAGGTATTAGTTTTCTAAATTAGATATCTCAGTTTACATTTCCAAAAGTTCTTTATCCATTAGATACAGGTGTTTGTGGTTAGCAGGCAAGTAAATACTGCTGTATGGATATTAGGATAACGTAAAGTGCTTGACCAAATTGTTGCTTATCCTTATAAATCGCAGTGTAAAAAAGAATCTAAGATATAGTATAATCATTAACTCAATCAATAGAAAATTACAAATGCAAAACAAATTACACAACGGGGGGTTCAGGGGGGCACCCCCCTGAAGAAATTTGCTTTATTATATAAAAATTACTAGAATAAGTAGCTCGTGAGAATTTCAGAATATCATTACATAACAACGTGTTTAATTTAACGCTTCTAATGTCTGAAACCATCGAAATATTTTTTTTTCCTTTTATAAATGTTTGTGTAATTTAAAAAGTTTAAACTTTGTTTTTGTAGAAAGATTAATATTACGCAAAGTTTGCTAAAAACAATAAGTTTCAGAGATGATGTTGAGGCTCTTGATCTGCAGATTTACTAGTTAATAAATGCTTTTATTGACCCAAATCTCTTTAAAAATAATTTTTTACCTTATTTAAACCATTTTTGTAATTGGAAATATGCATCTAGGAACAACGGTTGTAAAAATAAAGCTCGGTCAGATTATATACGTGGACACACTGTATAATACATATATATATATATATATATATATATATATATGTATACTGGTGGACAAAACTTAAGAATCAGTGCTATTTCAACTATTACAGTTAGAAATAGATACGGAGCAGCACGTGTGAATTTGCATGAATGCGGAATGTACTCTGTTTGTTTTTAAACTTACTAGGGGGCTCGGCCCCCTACGAGCTACGCTCGCCAACCCCCGTCCAGACACCGCAGACTCTAAATGCACGCTAATTTGATCGGCTTTAAAAAAGATTTCGAAAGATTGAATTATAATTTCAAAGAATAGTGGCGATCTCCCTATAAACGAATTTCTATTCATTTTTCTTTGATTGGGGAATTTTAACGCCAAATCCGCTGCGGTACTACTTGATTATGCCGTCGACCAATTTCGCCAAATTATATAAATCGCCAAACCACTCTCCAAATTATACAAATTGACATAGTTTTTATTTTAAATAACGAAAGAACAAATGAATTAGTACAACATTAATAAAAATACAAATAAAACGTCTAAATAAAAATAACTTGATACCGTAGACACGTGTAACAACGTTTCAAAATAAGTTAAAATAAAAGGAATTATGTAAACAGAGTCTTTGTCTCCTGGTATTTTTTAACAAAGCGAAAAGAAAGTTCTTTTAAATTAATCGTTTTTAATCTGACGTAATTTTTACCAAGCTGTTATTTCTCTTTTAAATATTCACGTGAAAATACTTTTGTTAGAAATGAAATATTATTTGCACTTTCCTAACAAAAATAGTTGAAAAGATCCTCTCAAAATATCAAATAAATGTCTAGCACAGTTTCTAAATTTAAACTGTTTTGCAATATTATTTTGTGTTCATTTTATGTAATAACTATAATGTGACGTAAATATGACGTAATTTCTCCTATTTATGACTTCTAACGCATGTTAATGAATTTATTATTTTACAAAATCCTTTCTCTATTAAAATTCACGTGTATAATTTTTATGACGTAATTTTTAATAAGTTCCTGCTTTTTGTACATAATTATTTAATTCTAATTCCAAATGATTTTTTCTGTTTATAATAGTCACGTGTAAATAAATTTTTTATTTGAAGCAATCATTATTGTTTGCGCTGTTTATACATTTGGAAAGAGTATAAATTAATACCATTTTCTAAAATAATTTAAAAAATATCTCTAGAAATGCTGAAAATTTGAATTTAAAATAGAAATAAAACATCAAAAATGAGTCAAAAAAAAAAAAAATTATGAAATCTGCACTCCCGGAAATTCTAACGCATAAAATGATCTAAAAATGATTACACTGCCATGTATAGTTTTTTCTGCTATAAAACTTTTTTAGTGGAACGCTTTTGTCCAAATTTAGCATTAAATATCTCTTAAAATAATTCTTTGATTTGAAAACTGTCTGCATCAGCGTGTTTATCAAACATTTCTGTATAAAACCACCGATTTTCATATTTTTGTATGCATTATTTTTCTTAATATTAACGAAGAAAGACCTCCTGTCACAAAAAATTCAAAACCGGCGGTGCCGGCGGCGGCGGTGACAGCGGTAGTTACTTTTTTTTAGAATAGAGAGATGCAAATTTTCTACTTCCACTTTTGTCGATCACGAGACAGCAGAGAAAAGAGATTTTAGGCAATCGGCGGGTGCTGTGAGTTCTCATTAGATGTAAAAATTGAAGGAGATGGAGTGAAGCTTGAACATGGACATTTTAAACGTGTGTTCGAGGCGTCATTTAAATGATATTACTCGTGGTAGAATAATCGGAAAGTTGGAAGAAGGAAGCAAAATGAGAGATGTTGCCCATGAATTTAACGTCACGCATGCTTATAGGCTATGGGCGACATTCCAAAAGAGTGGAATATGTACTAAGCGCACGGGAGGAGGTCTTCCTAGCAGAACGACGTCCCAAGAAGTTCACTATAATGTTATTTGGACAAAAAGAAAACGACGCAGCATAGCTGGTCAATTAGAAAATCAAATTTGTGCTGCCACAGGAACTAAATTATCGCGGAAAACTGCTGCAAGACTTTTGAAAAAGGAGGAACTATACACCTTAAAACATGTTGTGTGTGTCCCACTCTCTCGACACCAACGTAACGCCCGTTTACAGTGGTTCCGTATGCATCCCAACTGGAGAGTAAATTCAATCTATCATCTGATTGTAGACGTAAACTGATATGGCGCGCGGTTGGTAGTGTTTACTGTCGCAAAAATATTCTAGAAAGAGATCGATATGCGACTTCAAGTATCATGGTATGGGTAGGTAAAATTCAATGGCCGCACGGATCTTTATGTACTTGACCAATGGTCCATGACCGGCAGACGTCACATTGAAGACGTCCTGCTTCCCCGTATTCGAATTTTTCGTGGTGCTGCTGGCAAAAAGTTTCGTTTTGTGGACGATAATGCATCTTGTCATCGAAAACAGTCTGTACAAGATTGTCTTGAGGCGCAAGATATCAATCGCATAGACTGGCAAGCATGTTCCCCTGACCTGAATCCCATTCAAAATTTATGGGATGCCTTGGGGAGACGTATTGCTTATCGACAATTTCCTCACACAAACTTGGAAACACTCATCCATGCAGTGAAGGAGGAATGGCGCAACTTGCCTCAGCAGCTACTGAATCACGTTGTTATGAGCGTACCACGCAGTTGAAAGTTGTCTTGTATTGCACGGTGGTCATATCCCTTATTTATATGGCACTGATGATTGTTAAATGTGTGTATTTTGCTTAATTTGTACAGTCATTTTACGTACAATATTAATATTTCAGAAAAAGAACCTCTGGTAATAACCTGTATACATAATTTCATCAAAATATTTACATTAAATCCTGTGTAACATTCTGTTAATATTATTGTTTGCTTCTTGAACCTCAATCTCAAGTAGATTCTCTTTTGACCACAATCTCACGTAGATTCTCATTTATGTGTGCATTTCTTCTTGGTCCTTAAGTTTTGTACACAAGTCTATGCATCTGATTTTTGTCCTGCGATAACTCTCGTATTTATAACCGATTTGAATGAGATTAATTGTATGCATAGTATATACCAATGTCTCGACCGAGTTCGTTGGTCAGCTTCATCCCCCCTCCTATTTCAAAATGGCGGTCATTTATTTCTTTCCTTTAAAAAGCAGTGAGTATAAATTAAAAACTGAAATTTTTTTTTTCTCAATAGTTTGACCTTAATACAAGGATTCCAGAGCATATTTTGTTTCGTCTTTATCATAAAAAATTACTGAGACATAGCAGTTTGAATTTCTAGGATGGCTGACATTTTGAAACAATTTTATTTTCGTCATGCTGTAAAGCTTGTATTTATAAACTGATCTGGATGAGATTGATTGTATACATAGTACATGCCAATGCCTCGACCTAGTTCGTTAACCAACTTCATCTTGTTTCAAAATATCGGCCATTTCAACCGTGCACTGCCGCATTATGCTTAAATATTATTAATATACATTAACTACAAATTCTTGCCAAGCTTGGCGACACTTGGCGAAATACTGGCAAATTTGGCGAACAAAAATAAGTAACGATAATTGATAACAAATTTACTAAATTGGCGCAATTCTCATTCAAATTCAGTATTGACGAATATTCTCTTATCGGGTTCATAGCATTTTAGCTTCTTAAAATTTGAATAAAATTAGCCTCGAGTAAAACTTGCAAAATTTTAAAAACAAGAAATATACAAGCTACCTCTTTCTCCCGGCACTGGCCGAAAGGACTTTTTAAATTTATCTCTATCGCGTGGAGCTCGATTACGAAAGATTAAGCCGTTTGCCCTTAAATCAACATATAGAGTTCATCATTTTTTTACGGCTAATATTCCATAAAAAAATAAAAATATCCTGTATAAATAAATTAATAAATTAATATAAAAAACACGTATTTAACAGACATGTAATTGAACAACGATCTTAAAGCTCTGAAATTATCAGAATATAAAAAATATCCGTATGTAGCAAAATTTTGGGTTAATTTCAGTATGCGGCTAATACGAAAATATCGCTTTTGATAAAAACCAAAACTTTATTCGATCGTATAATTCGTATTTTTCATATGAAAAATGCCGTCTTATTGTTAATGGGCAAATAAAAAATATATTGCATGTAAAAAAAAATATTATTGGTTAAAAAAAAAAATATGTTTTCTTCTATATTTTGCAACCCGGAAAGTCCGAATACGATCTCCTAGCTTCAAATAATGGTCAGAAACCTACCCGCACTTCAATTTGTTACGAAACGCTTACTACAAATTAATTTAATATTGTGTCTTCGATACAAAATTTGCATTATTCTTAAACAACTTGACTGTTTAACTTCCCGTTTGGTATCTTAACCCCTTCCGTACCGGTGGATACACGTATGGATCCATATCCAGTCATTATTCCGCCGTTGCTGCTAAAAATGTTATTGCAGGAATACATGTTTGTGTATAGCTGGTATTTTGAGAAATGTTGGAAAGTGTTTAATTTTTCCTCCGCAGCAGGGATGCCGCCACCATACAGATGAGAATGCGCTTTTCTCACATTTCTCAAATAAAACTTTTTTCTGTCGTTGTTTTATTTCTCCAGTTTTTCTCTTAATTTAGTTCTTATTTGTTTCTGATTTTTATTTTCTTTTTATTGTTTCTAATTTTAGTAAAGTGAAGAACTGTGGCAACTTTCACCGATTTTGCATTATCATTATAGTTCTATATGTATCGATGTAGATATTGATATATATATATATAAACAAATACTCCGCTTATAGAAATAAAATCTTCTACAACCAAAATTTTTCCAATAGAGGCAATGTTAAAATTCTCCTTTTATTCGAATTAAGTTCCTGGATAACGCAATAACGACTAATCTGGTGTGACAAATATTTTTCCTACAAAAAGTCTTTTGTTATAAAATTTCAAACCACTGAAACACAGGTTTCTCAGAGGAAAGGAAGTAATGGCGTTATCACATGAAGTCCAGTTAAACGCGTCACGTCAAATTCGAACAACTTTTCCCAGGGCCGCTATAGCAACGGATGTCTCGAATGAAAGCGTTATTGAGGAGGGAAGGGAAACAAAGAGACTACACATGTTTAATTACGGTAAAGAAAAACGGATTGGTTACATGATGTTGTAGAATATTTGATGATATTGCACTGTGACAGTGAAAGAATAGGCAGTTCTGACAAAAGTTCGGTTCTCGCTTTTTTTATTCAGTTTGTTTTAAGGTTCTGAAGTAGAAAAACATGAACGCGAAAAGAAAAGATTTAAGTTTGTGCGATAAATTGAAGGTTTTGGATATAATAAAGCACAGAAAAATACAAATTGAAATCGCTAAAGAGTTTCAAATTTCTCAGTCTCAAGTCTTGACCATTGAGAAAAAGGCGGATAAAATTAAAGAAGAATGGAGAAACAGTGGAAACCTACACCGAAAACGGAAAAGAAAATCTAATGACGATTTCGACAATGCTGTGTTGGAATGGTTTCATTCAAAAAGAAGCAAAGGAGCTTTAATAAACGGGGCAATGATTATTCAGAAAGCGATTTCATTCACATTTCATTCACAGCGATATTATTCATAATGCGAAAGATTTTCGGCATCTAAAGGATGGTTATATAGATTCCAGCAAAGACACAATTTAACATTTAAGAAAATACATGGAGAATTGGGTTCTGTAAACGATGCAGTTTGTGATGAATAGATTGAAGAAACTTTACATCCAATTCTTGCTGAGTACAAACCATGCGATATTTTTAATTGTAACGAAACAAGTCTACTGTATAGAGCTATGCCAAAAGGAACAATAGCAAAGAACACGAAAAATTACACGATTTTAAAATAAGTAAAGATCGAGTAACTATGCTACTTTGTGTAAACCAAACTAGAGAAGAAAAGCTTCAGCCTCTTTTCATTGAAAAAGGAAACAGGCTACATGTCTAAAAAATTTTACAAATTATCCTGTTGCACTCACATTACTCACAGAATGGTTGCATGACAAAAAATATTTTTGCAAGTTGGCTGACAAAATTAGACCTAAACATGAAAAAGCAAAATAGAAAAATTGTCATATTTATGGATAACGTTGGCAGTCACAAAACAGAGAACTCAATTTGACTGAATAATGTCAGAGTAGAGTTTTGCCTGCAAATACGACGGCCAAAATAAAACCTCTTGATCAAAGAATCATAAGATCATTCAAGGCGTTATAGAGATTATAAATGAACTAATCCATATTTTGGCATTGGAAACAGAAAACTATAATGAAACGCTTTCCAGTCTTTCAAAAAAGAAATTAACCTTTTGACTGCTGTACATTTCTGTAAAAAAGCTTGGAAAAAATTTTCAAGTTAGTGTAATTAAAAACAGTTTTAAAAAAGCGCAATTTTTAAAGCCTAAATCTGATGAAGTTGATTGTTGGGACACAGAAACTGAAAATTGTGATCTTCAAGAATTTCAAGAAGAGCTCGATAAACTCCAAATTACACAAGAAGAACTTTTGGAATTTATAGAATATGAGGAAAATGAGGCTACAGAAACTGATGAGGTGTCAGAATGATCTGCTTGCACAGAAGAAGATTAAAGTAATGGACTTATAATAGATCCTCCTCCATCCTTGAGGAAGTACAGAAATCATTATAAATTATACGAAGACATTTTGAAGCTTGAGGTGGAGATTATAAAATATTATATGGTTTGGAAAAAGAACTGCACAAATGGGTGCAAAAAACATTAAATATACAATCAACTGTATTGGATTTTTCAAAAAATTGTAATGAGGTAAGCAATAAAACCAAAATATTCATCATGTAATTTAAGTGAATATGTATTATAATGCTTAATAGTTTAAGAATTTTCATTTCATTTTGTAGTTCTCCTTTTTTTTTTTTAGAAAGTAACTTTTTTACAACTAAAATAATTGTTTTTTAACTACTATAGATTATGAGTTTTAAGATATTATTAACGATTTGGTAAGGTAGAATAAATTTCCTCACTTAATCGAATACCCTCTTAATCGAATAATAGATGTTGGAACTACACGTATTCTTTTAAGCGGTTCCGACTGTACCTATATCTCTTCTTATTAATATGGATAAAATCATCTCTTTTTTTCTGAAATTTACTACTTGACATTTTAAGTCTAAATGCCTAGAAAACTGGTTTTACATGTAATATTCATATACATATGCTGGTACGGAAGGGGTTAAGGTAAAATTTATGACAAAATCCAAATAGGATGTCCGTATTAAATGTTCGTATTGAAAAAACTAAACTAAACTCTGTGGCTATACAATCCATGAAGGATCTGGGCCGACAGTGCCCATCTCTGTTTACTTGACCCTGGGCCCCGAGGTGTTATACAGCAATCGTCCCGGCCAGGTGGTCAGCCTAACGTGAGACCCTCGGTGTTTAGTCCCAAGCAAGCTTTGTACTCATTTTATCGACCCCAAAAGACTGAAAGGCTGAATGAACCTTGCCCAGTCGGGAGTCGAACTCTCGACCTGCGGTGTGGCAGTCAGATGCCCTGACCACTACACCACTGGGCTGTTCGTATTGAGAATTTCACAATTTGGTACAAATTCACAAAGAAGACGACTCTGTTAGCTTAAAAAAGAGATTATTTTTGGTCAAATGTCTATTTCAGAAGTTACCACAGTCGAAAACATACTTTCAGTATTTGCCTTACATAGACGATACCCTATTCGGATTCATTTGTGTCACACTGCATACAGGATGACAAGACATAATTTGGCCACTTGTTTTAGCTAAGAATTTTCTTAATAATCAGATACATAAAATTTTACTATATGAACGTCTTTTGTTTTTATTTTTTTGTAAAATCGATTTTTTTTTTTATAATTGTTTTAGCAATGCTCCGTAGTTCAACTCCTTATATATTGGCAAATTTCGCGTAGATGTATTTTCAAGGGCGAAAAACCTTGCCTGACATTAATAGGAAATAATTTTTCTGAAATGAGCAAGCAAAATAATTCATTTTATTGAGATCAAAACAGTATAATTGTAATTCATGTGCTGTTAATAAGTCTACCAAATATGGTTTGCAAAATAATTGTGCTCTTTTTGTTTTACGTGATGAAGGAGATCTCTCATTCCAAATAATATTCAAGCTGGTTTAAAGAAAATTTCATTTTATACTTTTAATTGCAACGTATTTTCATATGTTGTTTATCTGATCAGTCCAATTCAAACATAACGAATCGGAAGTGTGCATCATTTACAAAAAAGCCTCCTATCATAAAAAAATCATACGTTGATTGTGTGTCCTTGCAAATTGGGTAAGCATACAATATATCTTTTAGCCAGTACTACTCAAAATTTGCCAAATCCAAATTATGCTGGTTATCAAGGTAATAACGAAACATGTTGTATTCAAACGTAAGAATTCTTAAAGCAAGTTTAGTGCAACAATCTCTTCGGTATTCATCGGCTCTTCCAATAAATCCTCCGACTTAAGAAGACGACTAAAAATCATGTGTTAGCACAGAAGTATTTTTACCTGAGCCAGTAAAACCTTTCCTTGAATCCTTACAGAGAACTATACGCAAAAGTAATAAATAGAGAAAATCTACTATATATACAAAAATAAGAAGCTATGCAAAAGAAAACGAGGAACGAAAGAAAAAACAAAGGGAAATAAAAGAATTTAAAAAAAAAACTCAAAAATAATTAAAATGTATTAAAAATAAAAGAACAATAATTTAAAATAATATCTTAAGTTAGTGAAAAACGAGCAAGAATACTACTACTAAGTCTATTTAAATAAATATATGAGATTAGCACACTGTTAAAAATTTGCAGCATTCTGGCAGGTCAATTGACCGTTTTTTTTCGAAAACGGTTACACAACCGTAATTTAACACAATTCTGACCATATTATTGGCCATTTTATGGTCAGAATAGAGTTAAATTATGGTTATGAAACCGTTTTTTCAAAAAACGGTCAAATGACGTGCCAGAATGCTGCAAAATTTTTAACAGTGCAGGTCAGGCAAGGATTGGACACACAAGCTTTCGATTATGCGCCCATTAGTCTTTTACAGCGGGAAACCCAAATTATTTGGTTTAAGATTATAAATTTAACTAATTCGTGATAATTTTAATTATAATTAATTAATACATAAAATCTCTCGAAAATTGTTCATCAGCCCTTGGTGCCCGTTACTGCCTTTCGAGCATATTATATAAAAAGCTATTACAATATGAATGATAAATAAAAATTAATATATGAAGATAGAAAAGGACAGAAATAATAGTTAAACTCCGCAGAGTAATTTATGTAAAATTTTCTTACTTAAGCATAATTTGTAATAAGAATATTATTATATTTAATGCATTATTAAAATTAATCTCTCTAAAAGCCAAATCTAATTCATTAGTCTACAAAATTTAAGTTAATATATTTCTTCCAATATTTTAATAAATAAATAGAAATATATTTAAAACTAAATATCCAGAAAATTACTATGCATATAAGCGTTTAATACATGAGTTGAAACATTTAAAATACTATTATCCTACTTTTAGAAACACGCAACTGAGCAAGCGAAGCTAACAGTATTAGCAGATTTATAAATAATTGAAATACATTATTGGTAAGAAGACGAACTTTCTCTAAATAATTACAAGTTTAGAAATATTTGTTTCCCAGCATTAGCAATTTCCCGAAAAATCATTAAATAACGAGTGCTGAATGTTTAGAACCGTTTAATAATTGAATGTTTTCTTATGCATAAATTGTCTGTGGAAACTATTAGGAAAAAGATCATTTTAAATACATTACAAATTTAAGAAAGATTTTAAAATGTTTTGATACAAGATATTATATTAAATGTAATTTTTTTTATATCACATTGGTGATAATTAAGGAAATGAAACGAAAAAAAGGTTAATATTTTGAACTGGAAACGTTTAATGAAGTACTATAAATCACATCTCATTTTGCTCTAAAGTATAAGAAAAAAGTACTTTATATTACCGAAATACTAAAATTAAACACAAGTTATTCAGTGTGTTCTATCGTAAAAAAAAAACCTTGATTCGGTGGTAAAGATCTAATACGAAGTTAGAAATCAAGTTAATGAGAAACAACTTATACAGATAAATGCGAAATATGTTAAATAAAATTTATGTTCGCTATTTTTTTTTTGTAAAAGACAATTAAATGAATATGATCACATTTAATTTGTTATGATAAATCTTAAAAAAGACAATAGAACATAATCTTATTGTCATGATAATGGAAAGGGAGGTAAATTGATACAACATCAATCTTAAGAGTCTGTAGTATTGTCTATTAATTGAGATAATGTACTACTTATTCTGAAACGAATTTCGAGAATTAGCATCTGTAAAATGTACACAATGTTCGTGGCTGATTCTTTGGCTTCTCATTTTAATATTCATAACTCAGAAATTAAGAATAAAAATGATTTATTTAAATGTTATAAATAAGGATTGTAACAGTGAAGAAAGGAACTTTTAAACTAACGACGGTCAAATTAATCCTGAGAAACTAAAAATGTAATTTATCTATGGGTTTTTCGAGATGCTACAACAGCAATGTTTTATGTGTTGGTAAAAACGATGGTCTGCAACTGCTTTTTTAAAGATTTTATTCTTGGCCTATATGATTAAAACAATATCAGGGATGTCTACTCCTCCACTCATGTTTCTATTGTATGAGTCAAATATAACAGACTGTGGCAGTTTGCTTTTATTGTTTCTCATAAAGACCATCAGCTTCTTTGTCCCATGGTATCCATTCCTTCAAAATTACTCCCTAAAAACATATTTAACACTTAGCTGAAAAAAAAAACTTTGTTGCAATAACTTATGAGAACTCTTTTTTTTTTTTTCCTAAAACCTTTCTAGCAATTAGTGTAACGTTTTGCAGCCTATTTTTTTTTTTATACATTCTGTTATCTGAAGTTGTCTTGAAGACATTTCTTTTAATAGTTGAAGTAAACTAAAAATGTGTTAAACATAAAATTTGTGTTTTTGTAGGATTTCCAATGCATCAAATAAAATTTAGAATAACTCTTCTTCCATGACTGTATTATTTTCAGAGTCTTTTCTTTTCTCACATGAACTTGCAAATTGAATGGATAACCGTTTCCCTCTCATCTCTTCCCGACTTTCTTAATATTGAACATATTCACATGACTGTAAAAGTAAAAAATTACGCTGATCTTATTAAAACGATTTGCAGTATACTTTGAACCTATATGATACAAATAAAAAAAAATGTTTGGATATATCTTAACATTATACAGCTTCTAATGATTTTATGCCTTCTTTATAAATATATCTTTCAGAAAATCTAAATTCTCTGCAGAAAATTTTAATTAAATTTCCAATTGCTCTAAACAGAGATTCTTGATACTTACTTCGTCAAACGAATTCGGAAAATGGTATTTCATACGAATAAATAATAAAATCGTTTAGCTTATTTTCTAACAATTATAGTAAATATGTAAACTTTAAGGAGTATATAAATTAAAAGTCTCAACACCGAATTTTAAAGACAAAAGAAAGAAAAAATATCCGTTAAGAATTTCAAATAGCAAACGATAATGTATAATATAAACTATTCAAATTAAAAATATGTTTTTCTTTCCATTTAAATGAGAAATTTGCAAACAAAGTAATAATAATCGTATCATTTCCTTTTTCTTTCTCTTTTTCTGCTCATGGTAGAATAGTTTTGGTATTACGGAAGCATCATTACAGAATTATCATTAAAAATCATAAAAATAAAATAAAAAATATATCTCGGAATCTAATTTATTCTCTGACATCTTCGGATTCGTGCTAATAATTGGTGGTTCCTAATTTTAGAGGTGCAGTGGTGAAACACAAACACACAGACAACTTTTAACATATTAGAGAATATCTAAATGGGATCTGAGTGTTTTTAGTAATGTGAAAAATGATTTATTCCTACGTATTGAGCAATGTTAGTAACTGGAAATGTTTTTATGTATAAACGCTCGTCATTAAATATTAATCGTAATTAAAAAAAAAAAATCTCAACTTTTGAAAATTGCGCTAGTAGATAAAGTAAAACACTTAATGTATTTATTGCGCCTTCCGAGCATAAAGTACGTGTGAATAAAATAATAATTTTATTTACTTTACTTTTAGATAAATACAGATGAATTAGTACGTGTTGCAGACTAATATCCTTTTTGCCATCATTAACTTCAGAACGGACACAACTATATCATATAAACAAGCTCTCTAAGATAATAAAGATACTATGATCTGCACAATGACACCGTTTACAGAACCGCATACTGACAAACTTTAGAGTTATCTTTTCAAACTCGAAAACAGTAATATGAGACATTCCTGCGCATCTGAAGACCTGTAGAACGTGCTTTGAACGCCTGTCAATATGCGCAAAAAATATGTTAGCAATTACTTTTTTCTTCATTTGGTGCAGGATAAACAATAGTGCATATCTTTTAACAAGTAACAATTCTTTCTATACTTTATTAATGTTAAGCTTTTTTTTCTCCATCATCTTAAGAAATACCAAATTGCAACATTATATTGAGAACAAATATTTTTCAATTAAAAATTTTATTTATACAAATATGATAACACAAAAAAATAATGTTAACAAATCAACACTAAATATTTAATGTTTATATTTATATTTTTGTTTTCCTATATCAAATGTATAAACGCGATTAAAATTTTTTAACAGCGATTGAGTTTGAGAAAACAAATTATTTTTTTATTTTAAAATTAACAAGAATAAAATATTGTTTTCTTATAAAGCACGTAATAAATATCCATACAATTTCTTCTTTTTTTTTAATAAATGTAATTGCTTTTATGATAGGATTTTTATGTTTTTTGTTTTAATTACATTTTCAATCTGTAAAGCGAAAAAATGAAGTAAAATATATCACGCCTATAAAAAATATTTGTTTGAAAATTAAATTCACTCTTTTAAAGGTAAATTTTAAAGTTTATTTTATAGAAAAAACAAGAGCTTGTGTAAATACTTTGAGCATTTGAGAAAAAGTCAATACACAGCTTTTCTTAATATTACGTTCCTTCCTTCTTATGCTATAATTATATATTTAATCAATTGCTGCATATGACAATAAAATCAGCTTTAGATTATTCTAATAACTGTTGAAAACATAAAGTGTTTTATTTTCAGTGCATTTCGAAATAATTCCTATATTTAATGAATATGCATTCTTATAAAACAAAATGAAAATATAATTAAACAAGAAAGAAAAATCATGCGTCAAGCATAGATTATGATACTTTTTCTAACTTATTCAGAATACTATAAGAAAACTCCACCATTTTATAAGTTCAAATATGATGTCAAATTGAATTATTTGGAAACCCGATTTCAGATATTCCCATCGACAGTGGTAAACTTATCCGAATTCTTTGAGCAGCTCCGTATACGATATATAGATTTGTATCTATAAACTATATGCATGAAAAAAAATTAATTCAGTTAGTAATTACATACCACAGTTGAAAATTCTGCTTCAGCAATATCCGTTAATAATGAGAATGACACGAGGATTTTGTTCAATGCTCAGACCTGTATACCATGTAACGAATACCAGATAACGAATTTATACGCAATGAGTAACATGCAAAAATAGCTAAATTTAAAAACGCATACCGATATTGAAAACGCACTTCCAACAATTATTGCTGGACGACAGTACAATAACCAATTTATTTTGTGTTTCCCAGCAAATGAACGATAATTGCTATGAATTCTCTATTCTATATTAATGATCTTTTAGTAAAATTCATTGCTTATATGAATTTGAAAACATTTGAAATAGGGCAATTTCATTAAAGTGTATTGAAAATGATTCTACACCATTCGCAATAATTTATCGGAATTTGTCCTTGTAAATGGAACATTTATGCTACACACGTCAAATCCAATACAGATAGGCCATTGTAAACATCATTATCAGAGAAAAATTGCATGGAAATTCGAGTACATTTTCGAGAGTTTGAGCGTGGACAGACAAACGACAGACAAAGGGAGAAATTGAATTCATAAACAGATTTCAGCTGTGTTGGATGTGTTAAAATAAAGTTCAAACTTGAAAGTAGTGGTTGAATATTTATAAATATATTGCTAAGATTCTTACCAAAATAGGTTTTTAATTGAAGACTTTAATTAGATCAGAGATTCCCAAACTAAATTGTAGCACCACTATTGTAAAATTGTAATATCTGCCTTATACGAAGAAAGTCATACATCTGCCAAAAATCAGTCATTAAATAAGTGGAGGATTTCCAATTCTATGAAAACTGATACAAATATGCTGAAATCTCACATGGGCTGAGCATAACTTCCTTTCTTTAACTATCCAATATAGACATATTAAATATAGTCATGAAATTAAGAAGTATATCAAGGTATTTTAGTTAAAGATACGTTCCTATTTAATAGAAAATCGAGAACTTTAACAAATGTGAACAACAAAAAGAAATCAATTAATACAGAGCAATAAACATCCTGAAGTGAACAAGATATCATTTTTTAATTTTTAATTTTCTCAAAGTAGGTTTATCATCTATATTAAATGTAAGTGAATATAATTACATAACTAATATGTAAATATTAAACTAAAGAAAGTCTACATTCATATAAATTTACAAACGTCTACGACTATGCAAGTACATCTACTCCTACCATATCAGAGATAAAATTTCAAGCGAAAACGAGAGAAAAGGATGATGTTAAATAAGGAAATTCTGTCTTTTAAAAGTGCTTAGTGAACCTTGTTGGTCACGTGACAGGGGAGTATGTTGAAGTACTTCTGTAACATGTTATATTTCTAAATTGGCAACATGATTAGGTTGAGCACATTTAGCTTATCTTTCAACAATCTGTTACATACTTTGCTCACCTACATATTATTTTATAAAACGTTCGTAATAGGTAAAAGTTGAGAGTAACCATTTCAATGATATTGTAGACTTTTTTTTCGTCAATTATTTGATAACTCCACATTCAAAATAAAGTCATAAGTATCACAGAAAGTATCTATCTTAAAACACACACACACACATATATGTATGTATATACAGTGTGCAATATGTTATCTATCGCCGACCTTTAATTCCTCAACCGTTGGTCGTAGGCATATAGTTCAATTACAAAAGCTTGTCAAATGAGTCAAATATCCACGTTGTGGCATTGTTTAAAGCAAAAAATAAATTTTATAAAAATTACGAAATCGAACATTTTATACGGTCCCCGTATCCCTATAGTTATATTTAGTAAAAGTTTACACATATCATAACAGATATAACACCAAAAGTTTGACTTCTGTACTTCAAAAATTGACACAGTTATTATATTTCAAACTTTGAGATTTGTGCACATGACTTTGCCTTTCATTGAGGGATCATTTAGAAAATGAATTAAAGTAATTGGAGATCGAAATCAGAGTGCGATTTCCTTTATACTGCAAAAACACCTTTAGCCGGTATCGCCAAATCGTGGTGTCACCAAAGAGTGTTATTTCATCTAAAAATTTCAGCTGACTTTTAGGGGTCATATACAAAGCTAAGAATGAAATATTAAAATTAAACAAAAAATAAATATCAATTTATTATTATATCAGAAAACGGTCTACTATAAAAAAAAATACCAAAATCTAATAGAGATACTGCTCAAAGTGTTATCCATTGGTGGCAATACACAATTGAATGCGTGACAATACTGAGACCTGGACACATTGGAGCATAGCAGGTGTAACTGTGTGACAAGAAAGAAAGATGCGCTGCTTCAGATTAACCAGAGAATTAGTCTCTATATAATTAGGCTCAGTTATTCGAATGTAACAATAATTCGCTAGTGTAACAGAAACGTCTATAGAAAAGTACTCGTAGACTCGCATTCTTTTATTAACGACATATGACCATAGAAATTTTAATGAAAAAAAATAAGACCAATAATAATAATAGGTCATATAACATTCCGGGTATATAGTTAAAGTTTTTAAAATAGAATATGTATTGTTAGGCTTGTATAGAATTATTCAGTTTAATGTGCCCCTTCCCCCTCCATTGTAAATTGGACGTACTTACTGCCTCCCTCTCTTTCCCCCATGCATTGTATTATGGACTCACCTGGCTGTCCAGCCGAAGACTCAATACGATTAAGAAGTGCCAGTAGGCAATCAAAGCTGCCTTGATGATGATCCAGGTTTGATCGAAAGCGCTCGACACGAAAATTGTGAAATTTTTTCAGTTTTAAAAAACTATATTATGTAATAACATCTTTTTTTTTATGTGAACATCTTTTATATTTGGGACATATCAAATGTACCTTTTAAGTTAAATTTTCCTTCAATTTTATTTCGATTAGTATATAGTATTAATATTTTATAGTTAGCAATCTACTTTAAAATATTTATAATTCATATTTTTCTCACATACTAACACTAAAGTATTGAAGTCGCAACCACAATCTCATTAAAGACGAAATCTTCCAGAAATCAACTTCAAAATTTAAAGCGATTTATAGAAATGAATCAAGCCATACCCACCTAAAGCAAACTTATTTTCTTCAAAGTGTTTCTCGATTGTGTAACTGTAGGACAGTGTTTAGCGTATTCGTCTTGCAACACTAAGATAGTTGGTTCGATTCCAGGTCAGCTAATTTTATTTTTTCTTCGCTTTCTTCAAATGACGTGTATTTTATCTCCTGTACTGGAATTAAAAGAAACGGATCTTCCTTCAATTTATGGAAAAATCAGGGTAGTCTTGCTGCAAGAAAAATTTCTGTGAATTGAATAAAGTGTTCCTGAGAGTGCTGTGCATTTTCTGCACTATGTCCAGTTCCATTATGTCTCAGATGCCTTTAACTTTTGATGACCACTTGCCTCGTTAAGCTCTATAACGACTCAAAATGAATTATTAATAATTACTCTAAATCAAAACTAGATGGATGTGTCAATCCCAAAACTTTCTTCTATCTCAAGTCAATATCTCATTTTAATTAGTTTTATTAGTATTTTTATTAGAATTATGCATAACTCCATACATTTTTCAATCGTACAACATTGGAAGTTGCGCAAAAACTGCTATTACAGCGCCCCCTTCCGGCGGAATTTTTCCTAATATAGGGAGGACCTTCTTGTTATGGCCAAAAATATACACTAAAAATTTGGTTAAATGCTATGTTTAATTTCATACACTTTTCGATGGTACAATATTCAAAATGCACAAAAATCGCACACAAACCGCTATTACAGTGCCCCCTACCGGAAGAATTTTTCCAAATTCGGGGGAACCTTCTTGCCATGGTCAAAACATACACAAAGTATTTGGTTCAATTCTATGCATAACTTCATACGCTTTTCGATGGTACAATATTCAAAATGCACAAAAATCGCACAAAAATCGCTATTATAGCGCCCCCTACCGGTGCATTTTTCCCAAATTCAGGGAAAACCTGCTTGCCATAGCCAAAAACTTTTAAAAAATTTGGTTCAATTCTATACATAACTTCATGCAATTTTTACTTTCTTCTATCTTCAATACAAAAAAGTATTGTAATAGAAGTTTTTTCGACTTCCAATTTTCGAAGGATTTACACGTTTTAGGGGTCAGAGATTCCAAAAAACATGTTTATAGAAAATGTCTGTCTGTCGCCATTGTACCATCAAAAAGTGAATAAGGTTATGCATAGAATTGAACCAAATTTTTATTTTAAGTTTTTGGCTATGGCAAGCAGGTCCTCCCTGAATTTGGAAATAATTCGCCGGTAGGGGGCACTGTAATAGCGATTTTTGTGCCATTTCGAATATTGTACCATCGAAAGTGTCTGAAGTTATGCATAGAATTGCACCAATATTTTGTGCTTGTTTTTGGTCATGTAACGAAGGTCCTCCCTGAATTTGGAAAATTTCTGCCGGAAGGGGGCGCTATAATTGCGATTTCTGTACGATTTTCATTATTGTACCGCCGAAAAGTGTATGAAGTTATGCATATAATTGAACCAAATTTATTGGGAATTTTTCTGGCTGTGGAAAGCAAGTCCTCCATGAAATTGAAAAAAATCTGCCGGAAGGGGCACTGTAATAGCGATGTCTGTGCCATTTTCATTATTGTACCATCGAAAATTGTATAAAATTATGCATAGAATTGAACCAAATTTTTTGCGTATGTGTAAGGCTAAGATAGATAGGTCCTCCCTGAACTTGAATAAACTCCGCCAGAAGAGGGCGCTATTGAATTGCGATGTCTGCTCCATTTTCATTATTGTATCATCGAAAAGTGTATGAAGTTATGAATATAATTGAACCAAATATTTTGTGCATATTTCTGGCAATGTCAAGTAAGTCCTCTCTGAAATTGAAAAAAATCTGAAGGAAGGGGGCGCTGTAATAGCGATGTGTGTGCCATTTTCTTTATTGTACCATCGAAAACTGTATAAAATTATGCATGGAATTGAAACATATGTTTCGTGTATGTGTAACGCTATGATCGGGGGGACCTTCCTGAACTTGAAAAAAGTCAGCCGGGGGGCGCTATATTGAATATTGAATAGTGTATGAAGTTATGCATTGAATTGAACCAAATTTTTTGTGTATGTTTCTTGCTATGGCAAGCAAGTCCTCCCTGAAATATGAAAAAAATTCAATTTTGAAAAGAATCTGCCGCGAAGGGGGGGGGGGCGCTGTAATAGCAATGTTTGTGCCATTTTCTTTATTATACCATTAAAAAGTGTATAAAATTATGCATGCAATTGAACCAAATTTTTTGTGCATAATTTTAGATATGGTCCGTCTTGAATTTGGAAATATTGCACGGTAAAGAGACTCTGTGATAGCGATTTTTGTATACTTTTCTTGATTTTTCGTAGTTCTATTGTCCATCGGCGGCTCGTGCAGCGGCGGGAACTCGCTTCGTGCCAAGCCGGCTATTCGCAAACAGCTGATAACAACAGAATAAGAAAAAGCTATTAATTTTAACAAATATCATGATATAGATTAACTCGTTTTTAGCCCGTTTAATTGACTGAAGCAGAAATGTAAGAAGAAAATGAAAGTTGGTATAGTATTGAACTAATAATATTGAAGTATTAACATGTGTAACTATTTTTTCAAATATTAAGACGTATAAGATAGAAGAAAGTTTTAGGACTGGCACATCCAACTAGTTTATGGTACAATGGCGACACACGGACAGACGGACATTCTGTATAAACATGTTTTTTGTGGTCTCTGAACCGTAAAGCGTGTAAATCCCTCGAAACCGGAAGTCGAAAAAAATTTCGATTACAATACTTTCTTCTATTGAAGATAGAAGAGTGTAAAAAATTAAGATCAATAAATAAAAATATGAAGTTTATTTCTAATTGGTTAGTCATATATAATACGGTGACAACCAATTTCTATTATTATATATAAATGAAATGTGTATAATGAAAAACAAAGAAAAAATCATGCGTCAAACATCGATTATCAAACACTTTCCATTAATTCAGAATAATATAACAAATAACACCGTTTAATTAGTTGAAATATGTTTAATTCAACCATATGGAGACGAATAACATATTTGAAAACCCAATTTCAGCTCTTTCATCTACAATCGGAAATTAGCCGAATTCTTTGAGCAGCTCTGTATTTGATATACAGTTTGTATCCATTAACTAAATGCATGCCAAAATTTAGTTGAGTTAAGAAATATTTATATACCTAAGTTGAAAATCCCATTTCAGCAATTTCCGCTAATAAGGAGAATGGCACGTGAATTCTTTTGTGCAACATTGTATATGAGGTATAGAATTTATATACAAAGAGTAATATATGTATATATATATACATAGTTAAATTTAAAAGCGTAAGCCAAGATTGAAAACGCACTTGCAGGGCTTATTATTAGAAGACATTACTCAATACTACATATTACTCAAGACTGTAACTGATTTATTTTGTGTGTCCCTGTAAATGATCGGCAAATGCTATGAAAGTCCTATTCTGTCGTTATCCTCTTTTAGTGAAATTCAGTGATTTATATAAGTTTAAATTCATTTTAAATAGCGTAATCTCACTAAAATATTCTGCAAACGTTTTAACTCCATATACCTTAATGTAATGGAATAATTTTGAGTGCCCCTTTAAATGAACTATTAATCACAAACACTTCATATACAATACCAAACATAAATTGGTGACCCTAAATAACGTTTATCAATTGCGTGAAAATTCAAATATTTTCACGGGAGTTACAGCGTGGGCAGACGGACGGCCAGATAGACAGACGGCCAGACAATCTGAATGTATAAACACTTTTCAACTTTGTTGGAAAGTCTAAAAAATGATTGGCATATATTGTTACACTTGAAAAACAATATAGCTTTCAAGATTTACTTTTATAGAATTTTATTTTTGATTTAATCATTTGCACTAATAAACTCTTCTTTATTTTATTTTTAATTCTTACGCTATCCATTACCCTAATATATGTAGAAAACTAATTAATATAAAGGCCTTTTTTTTAAATGAGAAAATAAAAATTTTAAATATTATACTTTTTTTTTATTTGTTTATCACCACCCGTTGAATACAAAATACTGATTACTTTTTTTTAAAAACAAGAAAATTACTACAATGTTTATTGACATTTTATATCGTACTACATAATATAAAGGAGTTTTTACACGTAGGTTTTTTTTGTCATAGATATTAACTTTTTTGTATCTTGTTACATTTTTATTTTAAAACTCAAAGATGTTTTTTTAGATTGACTGTGTGAATTTTATTCTTCGTGTTCCTTTCCCCTGAGAATAATAATCAATTACACAGAAACTTAAAAACTTTATTTTACTTTTTAATTTATTAGCGTAAGAACAGCGAAAGAACAGACGACAAGAAGTAACGTGGTTCTTAGGTATGCGATTTTCTTCTTTATTGTTAATTAAATCAAAAGTATTTGTAAAGAAAAAATAGCTCAATGTTTATTCCATTTGATTATTTTTTTTCTCAATCTGTCAACAAACATAGTCTCAGGTGTATGTATTAGCACATATTTGCTATTTCTTTTGACCTGCAATTAAAATGTCGTCTCTAAAAAATAACGTTCTGTTGTATAAGCCAGCCGTAAAACCTAGCAGATGTATCATTATGCAGTTAAACATTTTACTGCAATTTTTTAAATATCTAAGCATCGCACATTTTCAATTTTTATATCGTTGTATTGAGAAAAAATGTACTCTAAAATTAATTTGTTTGAAAACTGCATCTCAATTTCTTTTTGAGATATTAATTTTTTGTAGTTTTTGGACCCTTTGGTTAATGTTGGCAACTGAAGTCCATTTCTGTTGAAAGTAAAGGAAAAAGCTGAAAAATAGTAGTTAGATGTTTTTGTTGAAATCTGGAAAATAATAATTATATCTTTTTGTTGCCGTTTCCCATAACTACTGAAAAAAGTAATTAAAATACGGGCTATTTGGGAGAAATGTAAATGAACGGCTTCTGATAAAAAAATGGAGCTATTATACACTATATTTAATTTAATTATCTATATTAATATCAGAAATAAATGAAGGCATATGAATCATTAGATAGCCGATTTCTTCGGTCGAGTTTCTTGAATGACGATGTTGTAGATGTTATTTAAGACTACATCGTAAATGAAGAATTCTTCAATGGATGCGAATGATGCGTTTTATATAAATTAAAAGCACGAGTTTTAGTTCTTAATACTGACATATGTTTGTATTATCTATATTTATATACGTACGTAAATTTTTTCATCGGAGGCGAGACACAAAATGCTGAAAAGGCAGAATTCATGTTTTCTAGTTTTACATTTGCCTTGAACACTATCAAAATTACATTTTCAAAACATTTTTCGTAAAAAACTATAAAACATATTATTTACATAAAGATATTATTTTTATTAAGTATATTTTAACAAAGAAATTTATTACCTTGCTGTTTGCTACCACCTTTTTGTAATTCTGACAGCTGATTTCCTAATATTAACAGATGTTGGAATGTTGTAACATTTTCTTTTCAATTATTTTTATTTAAATAAATGGTTCCACAGAATTGTTTGTTGAATCATAAAACGAATTATAAATAAAAGATATATTTGAGCAAAGCATAGTTCTTAATTTTTGGATACCAGTTAATTGAATTTTGCTTTTACAGTATTCCGGTGAAATCTTACGCTATCAGTTCTATTATCATTCGAGTCACTTTAGACCATCTATATTCAACCAATTTTTATCATGGACTTCAAACATATATGTGTTGTGTTAGGCGGGCCGTAACACTAGCTTTACTGCAACTCTAACCATTATAGACATCTATAAAGGCCTCATCAAAACAGTGTTTATAGATAGGAACTAACAATTAAACACAACTTAAAAGTCATCAATACAAGTAAATAAAAAAAAATAGGTAACTAATATAAAAAAATAGTTTGGCATTGATGAGAAATAATCATTTAGGTCGCTTTTTACGCAGTCGGGTTTTTCGATTTTTTAAAATTTAATATATTATTAGCGAGTAACGGTTGTCTACCGCATCCGCTTCTATACGACAGACGCGCCGCACAGTGAGACAAAAGCGTATTTTAATAGACAGGAATGTCGAGCTCATAAAAGACGTCGTAATGAATTGATATATAGTAAATTTATGGTGTTAGAAATGGGCAATGCGAAGTTGGAGTCCAAAGCAGAAAATATTTATGTCAACATGAAGAAAGTCAAGAATATTATGCTTAAACCCGATATTTTTAAAATTCAACGACAAAATTAAATTCTAAACGTTTTAAGGTATTTTAATTAATTTTTTGCTCCTATTGAACAAGGGCGGATTGCTTCGGATGTGATTATTATGAATTTCTCTCACTCAATATTTGATGAAAATGACAACAGATCTCGTTTTCTGGAGATGGCATTTCGGATATTTTTTTAATCTTTGTCCGGTAATACAGTAAACAATATGCTTACTCTATATCAGGTATTACTATGGATTGATAGCGCATGACTATGTAAATCTTGTAAACCACTGGTGCACATTATGTAAGATAGCACATATATTCATAGAAATTTAAATATTTCTTTTAAAATATCAAGATATTTCTAAATATTTTTTGTTTAAAGCGTGTGCAGTGTTTAACCAAAAACTGTGCCCCTTTTATAAAACTCAGGAAAGTGCAGCTGATGTAATAGTGTTTTGACATGCACATAATTAAATATTCGATGAAAAATGATCATATGTATGAGATAACGATTATCTTTGCAATTTAAAACAATAATTACAATTCTTCATAAAAAAAGTCATAAAAAAGACAATTTGAATGCCGAGGAAATGAGGAATGATATTTCGATATACCGTTTATTTCCGTATATAGGTCGATCCTTGAATAAGCCGAGTATATGACTTTTCAGTGAAAAATCATCCAAAATCGGATCCCGTATATAAGCCTATATTAAACAAAGGAGATGAAAAATTTAGCAAACGAAAAAGCATTATTTTACATAGCTAATAGGGGGAAAAATGCGCTCTTCGAAATTATCCACATATTTTTTAGATGTTCGATAGATCCCCGTTGGACTTACTTCTATTCTTCAACAATCGGACGTTAATTTTCTAAAGGAATTATTTAAAGACAGGATTCGTTCGAAATGGTTCAACTGAATGTAATCTGCGGAAAGCAGCTGTGTCAAATGGTGGTAATAAAAAAAAAAGTTGACATCGTTATAACTCAATGGAGAAAAAAAGCTTAGCTACCATAAGAAATGATCGTCCGATCTTTCAAAAAATGTTGCCTAAATTATGCGATGGATGGAAATGAGGATGCAATTTCTGAAAAAGATGGCAAATATGATGAACTATGTACTGGCGATATTCATCCTGATGTACCAAGTAATTCTAAGGAGTTGCTTTAAAATTCTGATAATGACTTGGATAGCAAATGATGATTGGTGACTTTTTCATTGTAAAAGAATGGAGTATTAAAATATTTTTAGAAATTATTGTTAGAAATTGTAATATTTTAAGTCTCTTATATTTTTCATATTTACAACCTTTTTTATTTTAGAATACCAAATTTGGAAATTTTCTTAGACTAGTGTATAATCCGAAACTCCTTTACTTTGGAGCCAAATAAATGCTCCAAAATTTTCGGCTTATACATGGGCTACACCGAAATATACGGTTATCTGTAGAACTTCAGACAAATATATATATATATATATATATATATATTTGCACAGATCGTAATTTTTTATTAACTGACTTCTAAAGCATAATTTAGCATTATCATATGTAAGTGCGCAGTGCGTAGTTAAACGGCTATTTTGAAAGGAATTATTAGTTTTTCTTTTAAATGGCCTCGTTTAAATGTTATTTCAAAGCGAACATAAGATTATATTTTTTTTTTATTGAAAAGTGTCAAAGTGTGAAAAATACTTTCTCACCCGACTACTTTTACCCTTTCAGGGACAGAAAACTTCTATTCGTTAAATTATGAAATGATTAACTGACAACAGAATTTACAAACAAATTTCTTAGAAAATAAAAACTGGTTTTTATGTCTGATAAACTGTAAATGTATAAACTGGTTTTTATGTAAACTGGTCTTGGTGTCGATTGTCAGTTTGGAATTAATCCTCTCGCTTTGTCTCCCGCGATTTCCACGCATAAAATTTGCAAAATTTGCGCAACCACGATTTCCGCGATCTTTATTTTAACATCTAATTCTATACATATTTTAACTGTAGATTTGAGAAATAAATATTTAGATTTAGAAATAAATATTTTGATAAAAAAATACGTAGCGAGAGGGTTAAAGGTAAGTAGTCACGCTGTTTGACCACAGATCTTGAAAGGGTTAAAAACTAATCTAAAGTTTAGCCTACAACATGTCTTCTGAAATTTTCGCGATATTCGACTGGATTTTTTATAAGATTTTCTATATAGCTGACTAATTAAGCAAAGGGATTTATGTTATCCCTACCGCATGCTCCGTTAAATATACTTCATAAACAGGCTCATATGTTATCAAATATCATAATGTAATTGCAGTATGTTATTGAAAATGTACTTTGTCAAGTTTCGAAAAATGTACGTGACATTTGGTTGAAAACGCTGCATGCTATAACCATGACCTAGCTAACATATCCTGAATATTTTAAAGGCACTTATATATCTCATAAATATGCATGCTGTTCTTACGCATATAAAGAGAAATGCTGTACATGATCTACACATTAATGTGATATAGATGCATACAATTTGAATCATTTTATTTTACAGGGTGATAACAAATGTTATTTTTTATTCAATTTGTTCTTTGTCTCCTAAATGCTCTCGTGAACACATCTTCAGTGCAAATTTGGGGTCAAACATGTCCTTTAGGTTCCTGAAGTTTCAGAAAAATCTTTCAAGCATTCCTCAATATAATTAACAAAAATATAAAATCGAACGTTTTGGGGACTGTATATTCGTAAAACACATGTTTAATTTTTATTGCCTAAAAAGTTCGATAACATATATGCAGTTTTAATTATGGTTCAAAGATATTCGATTAATATTTTTGCGGTAAAATACAGGAATTTGTTAGGTGTACGAACTGTGATGAAAATTTTACATTACACACTGCCTTGTATGCTCCTGAGCAGCATCTGAAAGGAACTGATTTATCTGTTTATCGACATGACGTAAATTTCGAGACATTTTTCGAAGAAACTTCTTGGATGTTTCACTTTATAACATATATTACTTGCGTTTATCTACTTGTTACTTATATGCAAACGTTCAACACATTCGCTCTTTCCTTGATCTTGGAACCTGCCTTTCTAAGTATCACATCACATCACGAAAACTTTAACAGAAGGAACAGATTGCGTATTGGACAATCATGGAAAAAAAAGTAAACATCCGCCTACTAACTCTGCAACCAGTTATAATAGAAAAAGGTTGCTGGCACCAAATGATTGGCAATAAAGTCTACTTTTAAAAGATGTATATGCAATTTGATAAGGGGGTGGGGCGGGGGGCATCTACAAATCGAAACCAGACCAAAATTTGTTTTGCTATGGCAACACCCATTTTGACAATATGTTTTAAAACTTCGATTCAAACTATGCCTGAACACGAAATTTAAAATCATTTGGATGATAAGTTTTTGAATTATAAACATTCAAAATTGAGAGCTACTAAAGTTAAATTGCATTGTCATATTTTTATTAATAACTCCTAAAATTATAATCCTAATGTAATAATTTTTTGTAAGGTTATAATACTAAAAATTACAAACATAAATAAATTCAATTTGTAATTAAAAAATTTTAAATATGAAGTATTGAATTATATTCGAAAAAAAATATGATTTGCAACATACCCTTTTTTTGGTAGATTTATATTTATTATGTCCTGCTTTATGCGAATTCTCAATTTCAAATTTTCTGTCCAAGTAATTTTAGAATTATGATTTTAAAACGTTGAATTGATGGTGTATGGGGCTGTGTATGATCAGTATTACCACATCTGGCAGATTTTGTATTTGGTAATATCGAATTCACACCAGCAAATTTTGAATGGTAATTTTCTTTTTTTATTATTTACGGTTACGTGCATCATCTTATAAAGACAAAATAGCTATTAAAACATACTGGTGAGAATTGATAATGCCTTAATTTAAGTCAGATAGAAGCGGTAACACTGTCTATGATATGGAGAAAAACATAATTTGAAAAAAATATATATCTCACTCATTTTATTGAAAAATTTGGGCTGGCAATAGTCGAAATGTATTATGTGATTGAAATTTTCATTTTCGTAAGAAATAATACATTAAAATAAGTGACATAGTAATTCTGTAGTATTTCAACAATCGAGTACCGAACTTCAATTTCCATACAGCCCCTAAAATATGCTCATTTTGAAATAATTAATTTCTCTGAAACTAATTGTACGTATTTCATGAAAATTTCTTTTTAGGATAATTGAAGGTTGTGGAAATCAGCTTGTGTGTGAAACTTAGATATTGCTATTGGAAAAAAAAAACAAAGTTTGGGTACGTTTTAAAATATATGTGGCCTAGACTTAATTTTCAATCGTTTGGCACCAGTATTTTTTTTTCGCAATAATTTGTTGCCGAGTTAGTAGGCAGTGTTTACTTTTTTTCCCACGACAGTACATATAAATGTCCAAACTTTTCTTTTATATGATGTATTTCTACAGAGTGAAAATCATTAATTTTAAAATTTGAGACCCTTCACGATATTTTTTTTCTTGACTTAAACTTTCTTTCCTTTTTCTCTGGTGAATTCGAGATAAACTAACTTTATAAAATGACCTTATGTTAAACACTTTTTTATAATTCTAATTTTTATACTTTTTATAGCGCTAGCTAGAAAAACAAATCTTGATATCACAAAAGAAGATAAATTGGTATTTTCGAAATTTTTTTTGATTAATTAATCTACGCATTTTTAAAATATTTTAATTTACTCATTGTTATATAAAATAACTACTTTTATAAATTTTGTATCTGAAATTTAATAACTTTTTCAAATTTTTGTTAATATTATTCTTAGAAATTAATTTTAGCGTCTGTCATGCATGAGTATAGCAATTTTTTGTTTAAGTTTATTTTTCTGAAAATAACAGCGTTTTTTTTTTTTGTTTGCATGTTTTTATTTTGTTCCAGAAAGCGTTTTGAAACCATGAGGGTTAAATTAGAGCGTGATGCAGTTCACCTGTTTGTTTAAAGTGTTTTCAGTTATTGGTGAGTGTGTTTTATTTAAGGGGTCCTGTACCTTTCAAACGTGACGAAAATTAGAGTTTCTTCAAAACCTTTTCATGAATAAACATGGAATTTTGAATATTGATTAAATAGATTATGCTTTGTAATATGCAACCATTAGAAATATATCTCCTTTTACAGAATTCGTGTAGTGTTAAAATCAAAATAGCTCTTTTTTGTTTACTCCATAAGTCACTGCGTGCATGATATCTTGAGAAATTATGTATGGATCGTCATGAAATTTGGTAAAGCTACTAAATAAATATACGTGTTTAAAATGATATAATTTTAAGTATTTACAATGGTAATATATTTAGTTATAACTATGTTTATTCACTAGAAATGTAAAATTTTGATTTTTGTTTTAGAAAAATATTTTTTTTTATACAGGTAATGAAATAATTTTGGCGTAATAGTAGATAATTTTAAACACACATATTTGTTTAGAATCTTTACCAAATTTCATGACAATCCATACTCACTTTCTGAAGATATCGTGTTCGCAATGATTTATGGAATAAAAAAAGAGCTATTTTTATTTCAACAATACACAAATTCTGTGAAAGTCTAATAAATTTCCAATGGTAGAATATTACAAAGCACAATCTGTTTAATCAATAGTCAAAATTTTATGTTTATACACAAAGGTTTTGTAAATAGATTAATTCAAACTTTCGTTAATTTCCGTTGCGTTTAAAAAGTACAAGACCTCTTAAGCCTCTGACAGCTTATGCCGCGATTTCCACGGGCAAAACATTTATAGAAAAAGTTTAAATAATATATAATTTCTAATTTCTCAAGCAATTTTGTTTTAAAAAATCTATAGTCAAAGGGTAAATATGCGAATGATAAATGCACTACATATTTCAAATACATGCTGGGCTTGAATTTAAAAGCGGGATGGCGGGATTCGTGCCCAAAATTCTGAAATCCCGCCCAAAAGAATACCATGGGCCGGATGCTCCCGTACAAAAAATTTCACCCTTTTCAGGAAAATTTGGCATTTTCACACTACGATCAACTCCTGCGAATGCTTTGTAAATTTCGTGATATTTTCGTGCGACAGATTGATACATTTTGTGAGTTTTTTACCGCGATACATCATTGAAATTCTCGATTTTTTACCGTGACCGATAAACAAATTTCACTATTTTTTTCCGAGATCGGTTGAGAAGTTTCGCGCTATTTGCCGCGACCGATCCCCGAGTTCAGAGGTGATTCTGTTCGGAATTTTCAAAATAAATTAAGGCATTCGGTTCCGAAAATCATGAAAAATGTGTCATCAATTCGGGCATAAAAAATATAATAGAAAAATATCCCGAATTTCGACAAATGATCGCCGAAAAAAATCAATTTCGTCAATTGCTCGCAGAAAAAATCGCCAATTTCATTGCAAAGGTAAGCGGAAAAACTCAGGAGTGATTCTGGGTGAAAAAAAAATTCTGAAATTCGCAGCAATTTTCTGAAAAGTTGCGGCAGAAGAGGTGGTAGGGTATCCACGACCGGCACTAACTATGCGTTTTCTCCGTTGTTCTTTGACAAAATTCGCGGTTTTTCGCGGTCTTTTGACGAAATTTGCGATTTTTTCGCGTTTTTTTGACGAAATATGCTGTTTTCTTGTGATCTTTTGACAAAATTTCCGGTTTTCTCGATATCTTTTGACGAAATTTGCGGTTTTTCTGCGATTCATTGACGGAATTTACTGTTTTCTCGCGATCTTTTGACGAAATTTGCGGTCTTCTCGTGATCTTTTTACGAATTTTGTGGTTTTTCTCGTGATCTTTTAAAGAAATTTCCGGTCATCTCGCGATCTTTTGACGAAATTTGCGATTTTTTCGCAATTCATTGACGAAATTTTCGGTTTTCTCAAGATCTTTTGACAAAATTTTCGGTTTTCTCGCGATTTTTTGACGAAATTTGCGGTTTTCCCGCGATTCTTTGATGAAATTTGCGTTATCCCCGCAATCCTTTGACGAAATTGGCGATTTTTCTGCAAGCGACTGACAAAATTACATTTTTTTGTCGACCATTTGTCGAAATTCGCGATATTTTTTATGTCTGAATAACCGGATTGGTGAATGATTTTTTTTTTAATTTTCGGAAATTACTGCCTTAAATTTTCGAAATTTTCGGAACAGAATCACCCATTGAAAAACTGTAATTTCATCAAGGGGTCGCGAATAGAACGCTAATTGCGCAAAGGAATCGAGAATAAAATGCAAATTTTGTCAAAAGATCGCGTAAAAAACGTTACTTTCGACAAAAGAACGTGGAAACTGCGAAATTAAAGCATCGCGAAAAAACACATATTTCGGCAAAGGATCGAGGAAAAAACGTAAATTGTGGCAAAGGATCACGGGGAAAAAGAGCAAACTTCGTCAAAGGATGACAGAAAAAAATGCGAATTTCGTCCAAGGATTGCCAAAAAGCACAATTCGTCAAATGATGGCGGAAAAAACTAGAATTTCGTTAAAAGGTTATGAAATAAACTCAAATTTAGTTAGAGGGCTGCTGAAAAAAAATTTACGAATTTCATCAAAGTATCGGACAAATACGCAAATTTCATCAAAGGACCTTAAAAAAATGTAAATTTCATCAAAGCATCGCAAAAAATGCGCAGTTTATCAAAGGATGGAAAAAAACGTAAATTTCTTCAGAGGATCGCGGGGAAAAAATAGAATTTCATCAAGAGATCGTGAGGCGAAAAAAACACTATTTTCTTCTAAGGATCGCGAATTTCGTCAAAGGGCTGCAGAATATACATAAATATCGTCAAAGGGTCGCGGAAAAAATACAACAGTCTCTTTAGAAAAAAAGCAGTACACAAATATCTATGTTTATTATTATAGGTATTGTTTTTAGTCTGAAATTATATACGGAACTAATTTTTGAAAAATTGGGTTTATCCCGAACCCAACTTGAAGGAATCTACACTCAACCTGAAATCAACCCGAACCAAAAACAGTTTACTTGACCTGCAACAAAAATAATTGCCAGGAGAGGATTTCACAATCCTTTCCCATCCATTTCAGAAAATTCGTCGTGAATTTCACGTTTTTTTTTAAAATTTAGAATTAGACCTCGAATTTCACAGTTACTTTTTGCGACAGACTGACGAAATTCACAGTTTTATCCCGTGACGTTTGGTTGAAAGTTGAAAAATAGACTGTATAAAGTATTCACTTTCTTCCTTTTTTAAATAAAAACATTTTGCATAATTATTCTGAGTTATTGATTTCAATTGTTTCAATGGTATTTTGTCATGGCTGAATTAATGTAATTCTTTAAATATATTGGTGGGATATATTATGTCCCACATAATTTTAATACAGATTTGTACGAGAAACTTAATTAAATTTTACTTTTTAAACTTTAAAAAAGGTCAAAAAATTGCTTTTCATCTTTTAAAAGTTGATCTTATTTTTAAAATTCCGGTGTGGATTCAACATTTCACAAACGCAATTGCTTGCCCCTCAAAGAGTTTAAGATTTTTTTCTCCCTTTCAAATAGCTTAACTCCCCTCTATTTATAAATGTTGGTAGGGAGACTATCCCCCTAGGAAAAATTAAATTTCAAGCCCTGACATGATGATCTCAGATATGTAATAACATACTTGTTGATTAATCATTGGTCGAGTGGATTTTGAAAAATAAAAATGCAGTCGGAGGGTTAATTTCAACCAGCGTGCTAATATATTTACGGTTACGTCAGCCGGAGCTTTAATATTTTCTTTTTGTAGAATTGAGGAATAGAACGAATTTTAAGATGCGTTTCGTTTTCATGCGTAATCATACCGACCGCACCAGAATTTCAGTCGACACTATATGAATCATTAAAACAAATTTCTTGTACTAGCAACTTTTAATTTTCAAACAATTCCGTTTCGGGATAACATTCATTGGAAAATAAGCAAACTCTACTTTGTACAGCAATGATTCAGGTTTTGACTCGCTGGGTAATCTTGTAAATTTTCGTGCTTTGCTCCATAGTGGCAGACAACCCACTCACATAAGTGAGAATTATATGCGTAAATTATGTTTGCCAAGGCAATCTACTACACAAAATGTTAAATACTAATTTAATATATCACATTATGTTCTTTATGTCGTTCTCATAATTTTCAGTTGAACATTCTTATGTAATACAGCAGATTGTACTTATTTAATAGAGATAGTATTTCGTATACTAACACATTTATATCACATATAACTTGTAAAAATATTATTTTACATATACTAATACATTTTTTAAGATATTATAAATTTCAAAAATAGTATTTTACATACAATAATATATTTAAAAAATATATTAGTATACAGTGATTTGCCATGTTCATACTTTACTCATTCAATTACGACAGTGTAATAGCCTTTTATATATAGCAACTCTGTAAGTTTAATAAGATCTGGCACGTACTCACATAGCGAGAGTCAATGAATAATTCTGTGTGGATGATTTTTCTCATTTTTTTATGTCTTCCAGTGAGTGACTTCCAACTTCAATCATTATTATTCAATAGATATTTGATCTGGTATGTTTTAAAAAAGGAAACTTCTTCAAAACTTCAGAGCAATTTCCAAGCTATGAAACAATGACATGTGCAACAAAATTACATAAAGTTAATACTAAAGACACAACAACTGACATACAAAACAAATTATGTATGATAGTTGATTACAAAAGCACAACAAGTAAATAATGGATATATATTCAACCAAGATTAAATGCAATACAATAAACTAACTTTTAGGCTGATTTATGTGTAAAATTTCCTGTTACCACAATACTTTTGTCAATACTGTATATAAATATATATATTTACATATACATGGTATTTTATAAAACTGGTGCCAGCAGCCTATTTCTGATATAATGCCCTTAGACACATACTTCCGATTACAAAGTTTTGTCAAAAAGAGGAAAAATATGATGACATAATCTGAAATCCCCTGGGAGGTGAATTAAAAAAGCGACACAAATTAAATTTTTATAATATCACCACAGAGTAAAATTTTCAGTAAGAAAATGTTCATTATCCATATCTGAAAGAAACACAAAAAATTACTTCTTTATATTTGCAAAACTCACAGATATATGTTTGTTTGTATAACATATAATTTCGGTTAATACGATTAAACAACGCGTAATTTTGTTGATGATACTTATCTTGCATACCAGATGTATCAATATCATCAATATCATGTCGTTCAGAAGGACGCTGAAGTCACGAATTTTGGCTTTTAATATCTCTGTGATTTTTTCTCATATGAAGATTTATTTTTTTGTGTTTCATTTAGGAAGAGTTGATTTCCTTTTTGGTAATTTTACGCCATGGTGGTCGTATAAAAATTTAGTTTGTGTGTTTTCAAAATGCAAATCCTGGCATCGAATTGTGCATCTTTTTTATGCAACTTTGTAATAGGAAGTATTTGTCTAGGAGCAGTATTTAAGAAAATAAGCTATTGGCTCCACTTTATTAATCACCCTGCCTGAGCGTGGTACTGTTACATTTTAAACTTAATGTTCCTGGTTATGGATTCTTATATTGTGAAAATACACATGGATTGTCCAGATTTGTCAGCGAATGTTTCAGTTTTAAACTTCCAATTAAAATTTCGAAAATTTCAAAAAAATATTACATTTGCATCACTAAAAGGGAAATATAAATAGCAAAATATTAGAAAGTTTTATTTTCGTTTTAAAAGGAATTTTTTTTTTTTTTTTTTTGTGTTTGAATATTAGCTTCATATGTCTTCATTAGAATTATGTTATTGCAATTGTAACCGGTAACAACTTTTTTACTAATGATATTCAAACTTCTACTTTTATGGATTAAATTAAAATAAACATTTACTAAAACGATTTTATTAATCCACAACCACAAACTGCATTAAAAAAATCTGTAGCTTTCATTACTAAAATATGCTTTTTATAAAAAAACTTGACAAACTTCTGCGATCCCATGAGGTCATTTAGATTACCATTTACAAACTTTGTTCTCAAAAATAAGTGATGGGCGATTCTCGAAAATTTAGTTATAGAAAAAAATGGTTATCATAAAAAACACAATCGAAACAGCCATCGATTACTTCCGAGAATCTAGAATCGAGATGTTCTACAATCCATTATTAAAATCATTACTTTTACATGCTTATGAAGTAGTTTTTAGTAAATACATGGCAACTATAACCAGATGGAATTTAAAAAAAATACAAAGCGATGTAAGTCTATAATGGGGCCAAAATAGTTGAAAAGTAATGAGACGGCGTCCCCTGGTTGAAATAAGTTGAAAAGACGCGAGTAGGTTTAAAAATGTATGTGGAGTTTAAGTATCAGAAATTAGATTTTTTCGGGAATTAGCAGCTAAATGGCAAAATAAATAAGAATTAAATGCACCTCTGGTAGCAGAAAAATGAACTAAAATGATGGTAAATGAGATCAATATTTTTTATTTATTTTTCTACGTCATTTAACAATATTTCCACAATTTTTCTCATTATCAGAAGTAGTGGTCATAAGGCTTTCCAATGATGCATCACATGAGGAGTATCTGCTAAATTAAAAAATTCCCACCGCGTGGGAGCAAATTTTGGGAGACAAGCGGGAAGTGTATAACATGAAATAGTAGTCACAGAGCTTTTCGATGATATATAACATAAGGGGTGTCGGCAAATGTTATATTAGTGTACCCTCGGGCTCCAACTATCGCGTCCCCTGGAATACGCCCGTCCCCCTCTTTTTGAAATTTTCATATATTATAAATTATATTTATTGAAGGATTGCATGGGAAAAATCAGATGTAAAATGATAAAAACTCTACGAATTCCAAAAACTTCGAAAAGTACTCCACGGGGCGGACAAACTGGGGAGGGGAAGAAAGATTCATAATATGAAACATTGGTCCGAGGGCTTTTCTATGATATATTACATGACGTGCCCTCAGTGGGTGTTCTCTATATCCCCAGAATACACCCGGAATTTATGCAGCCGCCACTTTTAAATTTTTATATTTAATAAATATGTGTCGCAGGCTTTTTTAAGGTTCCACACAGATCCAAAAGAATTATTTTTAAATCAAAACAATTATTTAAAAAAAGGCATCAAATATATATTTCATCTGATATCTGATTTAATTTTCTATTTTTCTATTAGTTAATATGTTGTAAGGAAGTGTTTTTTTATTTTATTTTATTGTAGATGCATCGTATTACAGCTCTCATCTGTGTGACGATTGTACGCTATTTTTGTTGAAGTTGAAAATATTCAAATTATATATTTTTTAAATATTTAACGAATAATTAAAGAATGTGCATAAAATATTTTCCCCACAAGAACAATACACAGTTTTCGTAACATTATTATGCAGAATAAATTATACCCTATAAATTATTTTCAAACATTCTCTTTGAAAAATACCACTATTATGTTTGTGAAGGGCACGATAGGTGCATACAAACATCTCTCTAGAGCAGGGTTAGAAATTAGCGGTCGTTAGTCGCCAAATGCAACTAAATTATTGCATTTGACGACTAGACAATTATACCTAGTCGTCAAATTTGACGACTAGCTTTTTCCCATTTTAATTTTTGTTTAAAAAACGCTCTCATTCTTTAGCGCAAGGTTTTTTTTTTTTTTTTTTTTTTTTACATAGTTGTTTTGTCACGTCTGAAATAGCCTGTTTCTTTCTTTGTTATTCTTTTTTTCCTTCTTTTTCAAACACATGCTACTGTCCATTCTTTTATGGAAAACAGGTGTTCTTCACGTGCGTGCAGTGGGGGGGGGGGGGGTTCAATAGGATTTGTCAATCACCTCCTAGCTGACTTCTTTTTAACCAATAACTGATACAACTGACCAGAGAGGCACCTGTCTCTAAAAAGCTTGCGCACTTAGTTCAAAAGCCTGGTTTAAAACTGCTATGCACCTGTCAATCACCTCTAAGCTAACTTGATTTTAACCAATAACTAATAAAACTTACCTTAAAAACCACACCCTTAAAATTATTGCACTACTTATTTGAAAGCATGGTTTAAAATTGATATTTGAGTTCAGTATAGCTTCTAGATGACACGAGTGTTTAAAAATGGCGAAACGCGATATAACTTCGTTTTTTTCCTTATCATTTTTAAATAAACGTTTAAAAATCGAAAATAAAGAACCGCTAGATTCTAACAATGAGAATTCTAAATTAATTCGCAAAGAAGTCAGCAATTCAACATTCCTAAAATGGAAAAAAGAGCACCCATGGCTCATTCAAGAAGAAAATTTGATGCTATGTACCCTATGTAAAGAATATGCTAAACCGGAAGAGACAAACTTTGTTAATGGATGTCCAGCATTGAGATATGAAACGGTAAGTAATTTCATTCTAAGAATAATTTGTTCTGTTATTATTTTTCTTTTATAAAATAATATTCACTGTCACTCATCTCTCCACTGAGTAAATTGCAAAATCGGGAACTATCAATTACTTGAACCTGTTACTTAGCTTTATCGCCGATAATGCGAATTGAAATTAATTTCAAATTTCACTCACAATATTATCTACTTTGCATATTTTTTTCCTAAGTTGATTATTCAGAAATACTATCAAAATGCGGCATTTTGAAGCTAATTTCCGACGTCGCAATTCGGGAAAGTCGAAAAGTGTCGTCATGTGACACGAATCGCGATAAATAATTTATTTCCCAAAAACGAAAAACTCATCAGAACCACCTATCAGAAATAAAATGTTACTTTACGCGATATGTTCGTAAATATTTAAAATAAAATGCCCTAAAAAAATTTTAAATATTTTAAAATAAATAAAAAAATAATTAAATTTGAAAATAATTTCTAAAAGATGTATTTACCAAATATGGAAAACGCTATTCGATTACATTAGTTTCTTGGTAAGAAATCAACTCCCAATTTCATGCATTCTTAAACAAAAACTAATTTAATTTAGAAAGTAACTTTGGATCTTAGAACAGCCGTGCACAAGTAGCCTCATTATAATTTCTTTTTCCCTCTTTAAAGCGAGAGCAACTATTCAAATTCTATTCATATTCAACCTCACATATAAAAAGAACTCTGCAAATGTTTCAGCGGAAAAAAGAAATTATTGCGCTGCAAGCAAACAGAATAAGTATACAAACGAAAAATAAATGAAAAGCCAGCTCTGCTTGTGCTTTTCCTTACTATTAAAAAAAAAAAAAAAAAAAAAAAAAAAAAAGATATCTTCGTTGTTAATGGAGGGATTTTCTTGAAATTTTCAGCAAGTTGCAAACATAGTAAATTACGCAGTGAAACAAATTTTTATTATAATGTAATAAGTGATTAGAAAATTAGAGCCTCTACAAAAATCACTCACTATAGAACAATTCTAAAGAAGAACCAATGCGGTTTGTTTTGTTTACTTAAACACCGTGAGGTTGGAAACGTTATCAAAATAAGATGATCTGCTTTGGATGGATAACATTTTGTTATGCAGAAAGAAACTGTGCGGAGATTTTTTTTTTTTTTTTCGTATTCTATTTTAAAAACATCCGTTATCTGGTAAGCATGCAGGATAATTGGCAATAGCCGTAATTATTAAGGATTGAATTGATGGAAACGGAATTTCGGCGTTCTTTCTCTTTTCGGCCGAAAACAAAAACATTGGAACTTTTTTTAAAGTAATCAGTAATCAATACATACATAATTATTAATTATATGTTTTTATTAAATTTATATAATTATTAATTATACATGCTTATTAAATATTTATAACTATTAATTATAAGTGTGGCCAAAATTGGCTCTGAGTGCCTTAGTCCCAAATTTTTTTATTTTGGGATATAAATAAAAAAATTATAATTCCATATAAAATAAAACGTAATTAATTTATCAACGAATACAGAAATATTTTCTAATTACAAGAATTTTATTTATACTTTTAAAATATTTTGATTTTAGGTATACATACAATGTAGGTTTATTTTTTATAATACTGTTTGTAAATGATTATATGTTATACTAGAACTTTCTCAAAGAATATTCAAAACAGTTCTGTAGTTTCAAACTAAAAATTCTCTATTTTTTTTAAGGCTGCAGCTTTTAATGAGCGCGTAAAACAGTTTAGGCAAATATGTGTTGCTTGCTTTATAATTTGCATTCACGTCTGAGTCAGTCATGACTGATAATTATAAACAATGGAATTCATAGCAATAGTCTCATTTCAGCCGTGAGTAAAGTTGAAAATATTCGAAAGAAGATTTGGAATACACAATCTCTGTCGAGTTTTGGTCCGATTTCATTTTCGGCAAAACTTGGATTTTAGGCCGAAAATGAAATGAAAGTTTCGGTCGGTCGATTTCTAATTATTATTGTGTCAGAACATTCGGCCTAGAATAATATACTACCAAAAAATTGATAATATTTCCAGTAATTGAATAATCAATAGTACAAATTTTATATCCTCATTAGTTTTGGATTAAAATTCTACCAAGAGGAATATATATATATATATATTTTAATGTATAATTTAATAAAAGATTTACTTTTTTAGGGGGGAGAGAGGGATAAGTAGCATACTGTAATTTTATTTTGTTTTGCAACATCTCTATGTAGGTGAATAAATAACTTAAAATTAATAAGAAAAATTAAGTCATTTTTAAATTTTTCATCATTTTTACAGCACATAAAAAATATTTAATTAAAAAGTTCTGGCCTTTTTTAAAAAATTAATGAATTTTATTTTGAGTTTGTATTAAAATATTATTTTTTTCAGGTAAAAAAGCATAGTATGTCTGCTACGCATTATAATTCTTGCAAAGCAAAATTAGCCAAAGATAATCCATCTAAAGCACTACTGATGTCTGCAGTTAAGAAAATGGATTCCCAATTACTTTCGAATATGGAAAAGCTCTTCAATACAGCATATCTAATTGCTAAAGAGGATTATGCTTTTGATGACTTTCCCAGTTTATGTGCACTCCAACAAAAAAATGGAATAAAGTTTTGCAACACATATGTGAATGATAAAGCAGCTAAACAATTCGTTAAATATATTGCAGAAAGCATGAGATCAGAAATTAAAGAACAGTTTTCTTCAATTGATTTTTTTTCTATGATGGCTGATGGATCCACTGACAAGGCAACAATATCATCAGAAATAATATATGTTTATTATTTGTATGAAGGAGATGTAAGATGTACTTTTATTGGTTTGAAAGAATGCGAAAATGAATGTCCTTCTGGAATAAAATCCACAATAGAAACTGCTGTACAAGAATTTATACCAGATTGGAAGGAAAAACTGGTTGCAATCAGTTTTGATGGTGCTAGCGTAAACATGGGACCTGTTTCTGGTATTGTCAAATTAATGGAGGACGACTGTGGAGATTTAGCAACAGTTCACTGTGTAGCACACAGATTAGAGCTAGCTTTAGCTGATGCACTAAAATGTGTGAGGTATGTTACTAATGTTGAAGACACAATTAAAGGAATTTATTCCTTTTACCACAACAGTGCCAAACGTACAAGGGAACTTAAATCGCTCTCCGAAATCCTTGATGAAAAAGTTTTGCGGCCTGTTGGTTTGCATGGCATTCGATGGTTGCAATCACGGCATCGAGCTGTTCAGGTTCTTATTAAGAACTGGCATGCAGTTATAATTCATATGGAACAGGTTGTTGCTGCTGAAAAAGAAAAGACAGAATGTGCAAAATTAAGAGGATATTTAAAAACCTTGAAATGTGAAAGATTTTTGAATTTCCTTCATTTATATGAAGATATTTCTCACATTCTTGCAAGACTTTCTGAAACTTTTCAGCAAAAGTTCTTGCTTCTGAGCGATTTTTTTGTAAAGTTTGAATCTAGTAAAGAAAGATTTTCAAAAATGATTTCTGAAGATGCAAAAAGCCTTCAGGAGTTTAAAAATGCCCAGAGTTTTCAAGGTACTGAAGTAAAGTATAAAGATATAACACTGTCTCGGAATGATTCGAATTTACGTTTGTTTGAAGAAGACCGGAGAAAGCTTATAACTGAAATAATAGAATCTTTAAATAAACGGTTCTATAATATGACAAATGAAACCATCTTTGCAAATTTAAAAATATTTGACCCATGCTCCCTTTATGAATTGAAAGAAGATGATGAGAACAAAGTTAATAATCAATTAGAAGAACTCATAAATAATCTTCCACACAATGTAAGAAAAAACATTAATAAAGATGCATTAATCGAGGAATTCTCTGACTATAAAATGTGGACTAAAGATAAGTTAAATATTCCATGCGAAGCTGCTTGGCAGCGATTAATCGCAGAATCCAAATCTAATACGAGTTTTTATAACATCAGGAAAATTTTGGAATTTGTTATGGTTCTTCCCTTGAGCATTGCTGAATGTGAAAGGGGTTTCAGCCAACTTAATCTTATTAAGACAAACACAAGGAATCGTTTGTCACTGAATTCGATCAATGACATTCTTTTAATAAAACTGTATGGACCAACATTAGATAATTTCAATCCACAAAAAGCCATTAATTTATGGTACTCTGATGTAACACTCGGTCGAGTTAGGAGGCCTGATTTTAAAAATTTAACGAGTTAGGAGGCCTGATTTTAATTCAAGATATTATTTTAATTTTTGTATTCTTTGTTTGTGATTTTTGTATTTTCAACTTTTGTATTCATATAAGCTATATAAAAATAATTAGTTAAACATTTTTCTAGCATCCATATGTTGTAGTTTAATCAAATTTTACTGTTTTATAGAAAACCAGTTTTTACTTTGTTTTAGTGATTAACAATGATAGTGTTTTTAATATATACCCCTTAACCTTAACACATAAAAATAGGAACAATATTAATGTTAACACGGTTGTGAAAAGAAATGAGAAAATACGATACAACGTAAAATTGCAACCATGAAATGCAGTTTGGCGCCTAGAAAATAAATTGTAGGCGTCATTTGACGCCTTACTTAAAAATCCCAATTTCTAACCCTGCTCTAGAGATCTATTATTTCTCATCTATACTTTGTATAATGCATTTTAGTTATCACACTTATCCTTCCGCTGGGAATTAAAGGGTTTCATATAATCTACTTTCTAAAGGATTTGCAGAAATCCCAAGGAGCATATTTGTAGTTCATTCAGGTACTTTCAGTAAAAGGCATTTTATCAATTTTAGAAGATACTCTGTGTTAATTTTTTCTGTAAATGTATAAAATTAATATTACATAACCTTTTTTTGCAAATATGGTTTCTATATAAATGTATAACTAAGTTTTAGTTCATGCAATTTATATTTATTTAACATATTCCGTCATAATAAATTTGAAAATAAATGACTCATTATATATTTCATTTAATAATTTTTCTGTTTCAGATTTTAAATACTTCCTTTTCATTCATATAAACAGCTTGAAATGCAATAGCTACTTAAAAAGCAATAATTATGTTTAACCGTTGAAAGAGATTCATAATATAAAAAATATTTTCAACACTAATTCATTAAAAAAAAAAAAAAAAAAAAAAAAATTAGCTTTCATATTTCCCAAGAGATAAAAATTCATAAAAGAATGTTTCTGGAATTATAAACTCTAACGTATTTATTTATTTATTTATTTAATTACTATCCAAGCGTTAAAGAACAGAAATTCTTGCTAAGGTTATAGGGCGACAGTATATTTTAAATTTATTTTTATTGTGCATGTGATTCGTAAAATTTATTTATTTTATAAGTGCTCTGTATCATGAATAATATAAATGTTTGATAAAATATTCAGTTTGCGGAAAATTTAATTTTTAAAAAGCTATTAATTTCTTTAAAATGATAGAATGCGAATGAAATAAATAAACAAAATTTAACTCATTGAGCAATTTAAATATATATACATACTGAAAAATTTTTTGTCATGTAAATCATTTAAAATAATTACATGTTGTTTTCATTATTTACCATATAGCATAATGAAAACTCAATTTCAGGCAACTACATAGCAATATATGTGTTATATAAAAATTTTACTTTGCAATATTCATTTAAATTAGTCTAACTTTCCGGCATAGTCATTATTTCCCTATTTCTTAATTTATTTCCAGTTGATTTCCTAAAAACTTAAAACGCATATATTAATAATTATCTTATTCAAATCTTAAGCATTTTAATAATTAAATTTAAAAAATAATTAAATTTAATAATTAAATACTTTTAATCCCTTCATTAATTTTATCAGCTATCCAATCTATAATATTCTGAGAACAGCTAGTTTTTATTTCCGATGTTTTAAAACGCCATTTTGTAATTTTTATTTCCAATCTTTATTCCACGTATCTAGATTCCAACGCATCTCAGCGCTAGACTATTTACTTCAAAAACATTACGGTACTAAATAAACAACTTTTTTGCCTTAACCCATTTCCTTCTCGAGTAGCTTAGCTGCTCAGTTGAGGGTAGACACTTTTCACTGATTCATTTGTTGCATGCTGCGTCGCCATTTGTTTTCCTCCACGAGTTTAACAAAAAACGCACGCATTGAATTCGGAGCTCAGATTTTGTCTTGTTTCAAGTGCTCTAGAAGATGTTATCTGGTGTCTTTTAAATATCGTACTACTCTAAATTGCTCTTTAAGATTATAAAGCATTATATAGAGACTCGTGCCGATGCCTGAAGGCTTCAGGATAGTATCATTGCAATGTGGGACTTGTCTTATATTTTTCTGTATGATGAATAAACGTATTCGAACTACAAGCTGACTCATTTTTTTCTTTTTGAGGAGAAATTCCCTGGATTCCTGAATCTGTTTCCTTGTTTACACTTACGTCATGACAGTATGAATTGATAATCCAACTGAAAACGACTATATGAATTGATAATACGACTGCGAACGACCGTATGAATTGATAATACGACTGCAAATGACCACTATGTTTTCTTACTTCGAGTTATACTTTCAACATCGAAGTATTCTTCAATGGGTCGAATAAATTCGCATCCTAAGCCACGATTACACGACTAAAATGTTCGACTTGATAGTAGCTGTTACCAACAATCTTTACACACATATATATAACATATATATTTATTTATTATTATTTAATAACATAATAATAATAATATGTAGAGGAAGTTCGGGTATTGTGGAATACCATTTAAATTTTTATTTTCAAATCAATATACAAAAATTTATATACATTCAAATTTAAGAAAGAACACATTTTAAATATTTCCTGATACATTTTTAATGCGTTTAAAGTGGAACAAAAAACATATCAATATTTAGCTTTAAAAAATTGCCATTTTCGTGTAAAATCAACCAGTCGATTTATATGTAATAAGATTATAAGTAATATTAAAATTGCAAGAAAACCCTGATTCACAGAAAAAACCAAAGTTATTTAATAAGTAAACATTTGTACATCATCTTTAAATCACCAGATTCTTTGAAAGATTGTTTTAATTTTTACAAATACACAAATGTAGTATATTATTTCGTCCCCACCACATCCCACATTAGCCCACATCATGCATTACACGCACCCCTCCCCTCCTCCATCCTTTGAATATTTTCCATTGCAAAACCGGCACACTGGATCTTCCTCGTCTGATGTACAATCTGGTAAAAATTCCATCTCATATGATAAGTTGGAGTGGAATGATTGTCGTTTTCATTAGACTCGGCTTGAGAGAGTTTATTGATGATATTCCACGTTACCCAACACACCATCTTGAAAAACATAACCTTTTCATTCGCCAACAAATTCGCATAGAGGAAAACTGCCTAACACAGCAATAAATATAACTGTTCAACTTTATACTGAACTTGGTTAACATGACTGTCAATGATATCTTGTAATGCGAATTTTATAAAATTTAACTCAAAAAACTGCAAAATTGAGAATAAGATTTTATTACACAACAATGGATATTGAAACACAACTGAGCACATTGTCTCATGGGAATACCATGATGTCTTTCGGGAGTTTTAGTGTTGGCTAGATATTGATGTATTCCATATTCTCCGACAGTCCTGTTACACCAGAAATTCCTCTACAGCTAATAACATAAGTCATGATTTTTGTCTACTTATTTTCATTTCATCATACACTTTACTTTTATGTTTTTATTTAATCGACTTAAAAAAAATAAAAAATATTCTCGTTTAAGTGCGTATTTTGTTTTCCTTTTTTAATGCATGTTCACCGATTATTCCGATACTATACGATCGATTAATGCGATTTTTTTAATTGAGAGAGAATACCCTCTTTTTGGCTTAGTTTAAATGTCATCAAATGCCATTTTCAGTACTTTTTCAGACATTCAACAAAAACAAAAAATATTAAATACAAATATTTAAAATGTTTCCTTTTCAACGATTTTCAGCAAGTGACTCAAATCTATATGTTTGGCAAGAAAGTCGCTATCCCGCGATTTTACTCCCTATTTTTTCTGTTTTGTTTCTACAATAGATGAAGAGAAAACAAAAAAGCAATGAATGATGTAAACAAGAAATAAGTAAATTGTAAATCGTGTAAATTCGCCCAGCATTTCCGTGATAAAATTTTGTATTGACGAACTATATTGTTACTGTTATAGGATTTCCACTCTAATACAGGACGGATAAAAAGGTCCCTTCGAAATATTTAAATTTAATGTAACATCAAATAATTTAACTTTTTTTTTAATTTGGTAAAAAAAATATAATTCAATCTAGATTGTTTATTAAGGCTGCTCGTCACTCACTTTCCAAATTCCTCTTGAAAATGTTAGGTCTATGGGCATTTGATATGTTCTTATATTTAAGCTATCTCCTCGAAAAATTAATATTTTTAACTTATTTTTTCTGTGTATCCTTCTTAAAGGATGTTTCTGTATTTTTTAGTTATCAAAATGTATAAAATCTACACTTAATTTTATATGAAATGTTAAAATTTTATAATGCTATTTAATAATAGCTATCCTATTGGTCTTGTTAAAAAAATCTTTCAAAATACTTTAATTTTTGTAAATTCTACCCCCACCCCCTTTTCAACGTAGTAAACCAAGCTCCTTTATCTGTATCCCTTATTATAAGAACATTTCTGGTAAAATTTCTGGCAATCTAAAATTATTCAATATTGGGGTTTCTTTTAAACCATTTAATAAATTGAATTCCTTTTTCAATAAGCATAAATTTCAATATGATAAGTCCAAATTACCCGGTATCGTTTATATTATTCTTTGTAAAGATTGCAATAGTGTTTATATTGGTGAAACATGTAGATCATTGGGAATTCGCCTAAAAGAACATACTGGTGCTTTAAAAATTGGTAATTTGAATTCAAAAATTGTCCAGCATTCACTTCAAACGAATCACATTCCGCTCATTGCGAACGCCAGTATTTTGAAATCGGGTTGCAACAACTACCATGGTAGGTTGCTCCTTGAGGCTTGGTTCACTGAATCGCGATCGCAGACTTTGAATGAAGATCGTTCTGTCCCTAGTGAATATTGCCTGTTTTTAAAATAACTAACTTTAACTGTTCTTGATTTGTTCCGTCGTTTGCAATGGATATTTTTTACTGATGATGCCTCGCGTGTCACTTGGCGAAACTTTTACAAATTGTATTTTTAATTGTTTTTAAGTATATTTTTTATAAAATTTTATTTTTTTTTCTAACTGTGCTCAAGTCTGTCTTTATTTATTTTATTTGGTGTTTTAATGGTTTTTAAATTCAGACGATAAATGTATATATACTGTAAAATTTTACTCCCAGTTCATCCGTTTTTATCACATAAAATATTAAATTAAGTTTAGAGTTTAGAAATATTTTGACAACTGAGAAAAAAAGATTCGCCCGTTGAAGGGACACTCAGTAAACATGAGTAAAAAATATTAAATCCTGAGGAGATCACATATAAAATAAAAAGATTTACCAGAAGACGTATCCTACTCACAAAAAGGTAAAAATTTTCAAAACATTAGATAAAATTCTAAAAGACTAAAACCGACAAGTTTCAGCCAGCCTGTGGCCATCATCATTGTCTTACTTCAGTTATACTTTTACATTTTTATTTATTTTTTTTTATTTTTTATTTTTATCTTTTTATTATTTATTTTTATTTTTTTATTATTTATTTTTATTTTTTTATTATTTTTTTATGTTTTGAAAGTTTTTACAATTTTTGTGTGCAGTATACGTCTTTTAGTAGATCATTTTATTTTATATGTGATGTTAATTTCAAGACGTAACATTCCTTTAATTTATTCCCGAGGAGATGTTTTAAATATAAGACTGCATCAAACTCCCTTAGACTTAAGATTACCTAGGGGAATTCAGAAACTGAGAGACGAACAACAATGATTATACTTTTTAAAGTAATTACTGTGAAATCCACTCCTTTTTTAAAAAAAGAAAGAAACCACATCTTTGTAGCATGTAGTTAAACATCATATTTAGCTTATATGTTTTTACAATGTAACGCAATAAGTCAGGAGGATAAAATAAAATTTAAAAAGAAAATATTTCGGAGGGACACTGTTGATATTGATGGAAATAATAAAGAAAAGTGATTGCTATAAGATCAACCTTATCTTGTAATGTGTTTATCAAAGAAGATTTGAATTAAAATACTTTTCAAAAGCTTTGTTTGAACAATTGTAACAATAAAATTATTCTTTGTAAGTAATTCTGTATTTATCTTGCAAATATTTATATTCTAAACTTCAGAGCAAAGTAACTCCGTTAAAATACGTTCATTTATTATAAACTCCTTTCTTTTATTTAAAAAAAAAAACCAATTATTTGCATCAAAACATAATTAGTTTTTATCACTTTACAACATGAAGCAATCGTGTATGTCAAGTAGAAGCAATCGCGTATATCAAGTAGAAGCAAGGAGATTTCAAAAGCTTAAAAACAAAAATTTCGGTAAGATTCTGCTTTATTGATCGAAATAACTAAAAAAAAATCGATTGATTAAGAATTTCTTTCTATTTTAAAGCATATTTGTAAGTAAAGCTAAAAATTTCAAGTAAATTAAATTTCGAAAGTTTTGTTTGTTTAATACTAATAACAAATTTGTTCTTTGTAAGTCATTGTATTTTTCTTTTGCAAATACTTATTTTCTTATATTTAATGCAAATTAATTGTGTTAGAAGACGTTTATTCATTATACACCCGCTTATTGTAACTCTCCTGTGAAGTATTCAATCTAACACAAATAAAATATATTTCCTGTGATAATAAATGCAAAATATGTAATTTATCCTCCCGTTTGAGAGATTTTATCATGCTTTTGTGGACATTTATTTAAATATTTCCGTGTTTTCCCGTTCTTTTTATCCCTACAATATATAATCATATCTTTTTATATGTATTTTATATATATAATAGATTGTAACTGCATAATCGACAAAAAAGTCATTATTGAGTGCATATTTATTTTCAGTTATTATTCCAGTCGGTGCTACAAATATAAACTATGATTTAAAGTTGAATACAGGTAACTTCTAATCTAGATAAAGTAAAAAAAAAAAAAAGTTTTCGCAAGTAAACGTATAAAAGGCAGCTCTAAAGTTCATTTCGTTGCAAGATAGGTAAATAAGCCCAGTTCCTGCAACGTTATACAAATTGTGTTTCATACACAACCCCTCTTAATACAAACGCTTAATAAAACTTTATACACTCCCTTGAAAAGCGTCTTTCCCGGTGTCGACTGTATTATGTTTTTAAATGTTACTAATTAAGCTAAGCCTGTTAAAACACTGTGGTTGGCGTGATAATCCATAAGCAAAATATGGTACCTAAAGGGAGGATTGGAACACTGTGACAGTGTGAGGTATGGAACATGTTCTTTGATCCCAAATATCTACAAATATCGTTTAGAGAATTTTAAATCTGCAATATTGAGCAGTAATTATAATATGCATTTGTAATAAATTTCAAAATCGATTTCAAAATCAAAGTCACTACTTACCTTTGTTTTATATATAACAGATTTTTTAAACTAAAAATGTTTATATTGTAAAATTTTTGAACTGAAAATTTTGTAGAACACATACAAATAAATAAAATTAATTCATACGTTTCAATTAGATTAAATATGCTAAAGTAAAAAATTAGTTAAAAAGCAGATTTCTCATATATCCACCTTAATTTATTAGTTTCGCTCTTTTCTCCTGCACAAGTGTCCCATTTTTTGGACACTTGAAAAAGTAGTGAAACAAAAGTTTCACATTTTTTAAATTGTCTACGCAAAAAAATTTTGAAATAATTTAATTTATCTCATTCTTTATTTAAGCTCTAAATAATGGTAAACGTTATTAGATTTTAATTATATTCAAATCTGAGAAGATTATTCTAGAAATGTTTTTATAAAAAAGTGCCCATCCCATTCTCATATGCCCTATTAATTAAGTTGCTTCGTCACCCACATATACAGTTATAAATATGAAAGGCAAGACATTTTTAAGAGTTTTAAGAATAAGGTACAGTGATCACTGAATTAAAAAAAAATTGAACAATATCGCCTTCTGTAACGTATTCATATCCCAAGTATGTTCCTCGATATAAATGTTAATTAATTGCTTTAAATGCATGATTTGCTATACTTCTACTCAATAGAAAATGCGATAAAACTACACACAATTATACATACGTACACATATGTATAAGGACGTGAATTTCAAAACTCGCCAGAAAATCAAATTTTGGGAAATCGTGAAAAACTTCTGACTGTGTCGAATGGTTTTCATGTTAAGCTAATATTTTACAATGCAGAAATACACGATAAAGCTATTTTTTGTTACAGATTATATTATTTTTTCTATGCAGTTCAGAATATAACACAGAAAAATCAAGTTTTTAAATTTTGGATAAGGCCACTTTTTAAACTCACGTCGGGCGTGAGTATTTTCGTCGGCGTATAATATTTTTTCTATGCAGTTCAGAATATAATACAGAAAAATTGAGTTTTTAAATTTTGAATAAGGCCACTTTTTAAACTCACGTCGGGCGTTTCATAATAACTTTGAGTAAAATCATAAAAAAATATTTACATAAAAAAATACATCATTCTTCTTCAAAACAGCTTCTCTTGGATGATATGCAATGATTCCTTCGTTCAACAAACATTTAAAAATAAGTAGAGAAGCCGTTTTCTAGAAACTGTTTCAAAGAACCCTACAGCCTACACTGCTAAAATAACTTCAGAATATGTTGTTGAATCTGTGAGAATCACTTGTTGCGGACTTGATAAGGCGTTCAAAATGGTCCGAATTTCCTAAAGACATAATAACATGTGATGAAACTCGGGTGCATCATTTTGAACCCCTTATCATGTCCGCAACAAGTGATTCTGACAGATTCAACAATAGATTCTGAAATTATTTTAGAATTTGTGTTGGTTTGGGTTGATTTTTGGCGGCCAATTATCTACACGAGGGATATAGGCCCGGGGGGATGTGCCCTCCGTGGTGGTCTTTCTAAGGGAACCTAATCCATATTTACGCATGGAAAATCCACTACTCGAAGAAAACCACGAAAACTCCGAACGATTAGGCCGACTGGCGCGATTGGGTTCGAACATATTTTAGAAGTGTAGAGTTATTGAAGCAGCTTCCTGAAAACGGCTTCTCTATTTGTTTTGAAGAGTGTGTTGAAGGATGGCTCCGTTGCATATCACCAAAGGGAAGGTGTTTTAATGATGATTTATTTTTTATGTAAATATATTTCTTGATTTTTTATGATTTTACTCTCAATTATTATGGAACGCCCTATATTCGTGCAGTGCACATTTGAGCCTCCAATTAATGTTTCCAGAATGTAGCATTAGTCCGAGGTCATATGACCAGACGTCAGACGCATACACCAAACGCATAATTCTCGTGCGATTCCTGTGCTATACCGCGGAGGGATCTTGATCAAAACTTGTGTAGGAAGCGAGACAGACAGAGAGATAATAATGAATAATGTTCTTTTATAAGGCCCCTATAAATATATTTTTTTTTTACTTTTTTCAAATATAATATCTGAATAAGTTAAACAGTGTCTTATTCTTCGTATTCTTTATTTTATTTTATTTTATTTTATTTTATTTTAATTTTTTTTTTTATTTATTTATTTATTTTTTTTTTTTGCAAAAAAGTAAAACTTATAAACAAAAAATTTCTTCAAATTTATAAAGAGAATGAAAAAAATATGTATATTACTTTCCAGCTTTTGATTAGAAATCTACGGAATTGCAGTAATCAACATTTGTTACTTATTATATTTATCAAATTGCTAGATACTTTTAAAATATAACTTAAATTAGTGTAAATTGCTTTCTAACGATGACTTATATAATAAAAAGATTTTATTGCTGCGTGCATGCAGAATTAGCACAATTTTCGAATAGCTTTTTCTGCTTTTTTAATCTCAGAAAAACATGAAAACTTCATCGATTAATAATAGAAAGACATTTAATCTGAATCAATGAATATTGGTTAATTGGAAATTGATAGGAGTATGCACAGTTTATTGTTGTAATGATTCGTAATATGTGTAGTTAATATGTACTCAAGTAAGCATAAATTAAAAAAAAAATACAGTCGGTGATAAACATGATTAAAATGTTTCTTCCAATCAAGTTCCCGACCACTCGCAATGTAGGAAAAGCATTCATCGTAAAGAAATGCAGGGCTGCATGAAATGTTTGTTTATAAGTAAGCATTCAAAGAGCACATTGAGAGAAACAATCACAAATATCACCGTTTCCTGCTGCCAAAATATAAGACTAACATCATTTCGTCGCAGTTCATGTAAAAATAGATTTATCAAACAAATGTATTTTGCAATATTCACGTTTATATTTGTAAATAGTTTGCAAATAATATTTTTTCCCCCTGTAAATTACAAAAATGTATTGAATTTGATCAAGAATTATTTTTTAAGTACATTCTGTATTTGCAATATTCTCAATTTTAAATATTGTATTTATATATACATTATTTTTTACATCATTTTATATTCTATTCCTTCTTTTTAAGTAGGTTTCGATACTCTCAGTTAATAATATTATATTCGATAAAAATGTTAAAATTAATTGTTTTGAAAATACTTATTGATTTTTTATTGGTCCAAAACAACTAATTAATTTTCCGAAAACAAATTATATATTGTAATAGCATATTTAATAATTACAAACTTAATATGATTTAATTCGTAAGCTACTCTACAGTTTGCAGTTAAAGAAAAATGTATTATTTCTATAATAAAAATATTTAATAAATTATTCAACTTTTACAGATACATAACTGTAAGATAAAGATTCTTCGCCCCTCTGTTCACTTAAAATAGCTTTCATAAAAGCAAATTTAACTGCATGAAACTAAAACAAGATTTATTTACTCCCCATTTCTTGGAATTGCTACATGTAAAAGAAACTTCCCATTGGCGTGGGTTTACCTTTGTGTATTCGATTTTCTTCCAGATAAAATCACTATTATAGTTTCACTGGATTTTTATAATGACGAACACAAATCATGCTTGCAATAAAATTTGATCTTGTTTAAAAATATTTTTATAGATGACTGAGTGTAAGGATATTATTTCCACGTTAAACTGAAATAAATTACTCCATTTCAAACAAGAGAATATTTCTCTCTCTAAATTATTCTCGTAAATCAGAGTTAAGAAAAATATCCTTATTGCTTCGTACTATCACTATAATAACTAGAATTCTTCACTTACAATCTTGATGTAATTTAGAGATGTAAATTACTATTTTTAAACTAAGTAAATAGGAATATATATATATATATATATATATATACACATTTGTACAAAGGTTCCTAACTAGAAGCACACACACACACACACACACATATATATATATAAATATATATATATATATATATATGCGTGTGTGTGTGTGTGTGTGCGTGAAAAAGATGGAAAGTATGTGAAGTTTTATTAACCATTTCTACCTTTTTCTATCTGCAAAAGAATAAAGTATCGGATCCTTGAAATTTTTCGACTTCCTTTTTTTGACGGATTTACACGTTTTAGGGGTCAGAGAGTCAGAAAAACTTGTTTTTACAAAATGTATATCTGTGTGTCAGTGAGTCAGTCTGTCTGTGTGTGACACAAACTTTGTGGGCGCTCTATCTTGAGAACTAATGCGCGGAATTTAATAAAAAATTATAATCAGGTAGTCCCTGATATAAATTGGTGCGGATTAGTGTTTTGGGTATTTTGCCTAACAGGTGGCGCTGCTATGCTGTTTTTTTACACGACTTCCGAAATAGCTCTATATCAAAAACTAATGCACGAATTTTCATAAAACAACAGATTCAGTTAGACGTTGATATGATTTCTTGCTGCATATGTTTTGTTGTAAATCGCCTAACAGGTGGTGTTATTATGCTGCATTTTTTTACGATTTCCGCAATAGCTCTATCTCAAGACTAATGTACGAATTTTAATCAAACTTCATATTCTGTTAGTCCTTCCTATGAATTAGTGCTGACTACGTTTTAGTGTAAATCGTCCAACAGGTGGCACTGCTATGCTTATTTTTCACGATTTTCGCAATAGGTTTATCTCAAGATCTAATCCAGGAATTTTGAACTAATTTCAGATAAACTTTAACGTTGACACAAGTTGTTCCGAATTATATTTTCGTGTCAATCGACCAATAGTTTGCACTGTTTGATGGATTTTTTACGATTTTCAGAAAAGCTCTATCTCAAAAAATAATATAGGGATTTTCATTGAACTTCAGATTCAGTTAGACGTTGATATAAGTTTCTGCTGATTTGATGTTTTGGTGTAAATCATACAACAGATGACTTTGCTATGTTGCATTTTGCATGATTTACACGATTTTAGCGATAGTCATATCTCACGGTAATCATGGTCATAGTCTAATGCATGGAATTTCATATCTTTACAGTTCTGATAATGGACATAGATTGCCACTTATTCTTGGCACTGTGCTAGCGAATTTTGAAGTACTGATATGCATGAGATAGAAGAAAATTTTGGGATTGGCACATCCGACTAGTTATTAATTCGCATAGTAGAATGTTTAACAAAAATGGCTGGAAATAGCACTAGGTTTTTTATATTAAATATTTTCTCACATTTCATGTTTTTTAGATAGAGTATAGATATATCTGTAAGTATAATAAATTATTCCGTAAGAGGTTGTGTAAACAGCCTCATGAAATTAATCAAAACGATTTTAGTATACATAGAAATGAATGTTATGAATGTTGCTGTTTGTGTTTAAGAGTTAATAGCGAGTAAAGGTATTTTCCACAATAACTGACTATATGACAGATAAATCATCACACACAGCTGAATCTATTGAGACTAGATCGGGTGTACATTCGTGATAGATAATAGGATACTACTGAGGGAGAATTTGTTTTTTACCTGCAAAGGATGATAAACATGATGTCGAATGTGTTACTTAATTTTGTCATACAACAGCCGTTACACTATATGCCCAAGATGACCGGTCACTTGCGCATTTAGACGTTTTGTTAAATATCTAGCAAAATACTTGAGGAATTAACCTGAAACTGCAGGTGTGTAAACAGTATACTATAGGTCATACATTTTCGCGAAGATTTTTTCCCGAAACTCCATAGGGGACCGTCAACAATTTGAAAAATAACGCATAACTTTTGGATAACCCTCTAAAAACTAATGCAGCAAAAGCGTTCATACTCGAGATAATAACAAGTAGCTTATTGTAATATGCTGTGCTTATTTTTATGAGGATAACATGTACACTCGTGGAGACATTAAGGTTTTTATAAAAACTGTTCCAATTTTCGTTTTTTGCTTATAATTTGAAGAGTTAATATAAAAAAAAGTTATTTTCAGAAAGTATGACAAACAGCATGATACACAATGCTCTGCGATCAGAATTAAAAAATAATAAAACTTGGATGAAAAATGAGCAGATTTACTAAACAATGTTTCACCGCGCATGCGCGAATGCAATCAAAATAAAATACGCATAATTTATTAGCTATGTATAATGAACAACGTTTGTGAAAGTCTCAAAATCATAGCTTGGAAATTCTGAAAATTATCGTCGATAAAATAAGCTCTAAATCCATTGTTCCCCAAAAGAAGCAAAAAGATGAGGGGTTGTATCAAATATCTGTTGATTAGTTCCGATATAGCGTACAATATATTCCACGTATAATTGGATACAACCCCTCATCTTTTTGCTTCATTTTGGGAATAATGGATTTTGTGCTGATTCTATCGACGATAATTTTCAGAATTTTCAAGCTATGATTTTGAGACTTTCACAAAAGTTGCTCTATATACCTAGCTAATACATTATGCACATTATATTTTGATTGCATTTGCGCTTGCGCAGTGAAACATTTTTTTAGTAAAACATGTTTTAGTAAACGAAATCTATTCTTATGTGCACCAGCAGTTCTTACTTCAATAATACAAGTCTGAATATTTCTCTCCTAATATTATTGCGAAAAACACTTTATTTTTATACAATTTTCTGAAACATTTATTATTTATTTATTTTTATTTTTACTTTATTTGTTTTACGATTTATGCATTTCTGTACAGATTATTAAAAAAAAATGTTTAATTAAAAACAAATTATTTAATCATTAATTAAAGAACATTTTAAATTGAAAGAATTTCTAATCGCGTTTATAAATTGAGAATTTTTATATGTTGTTAACAAGCACTAATTAGAAATATTTGATTTTGATTTTTTGTCTATTTTATACTTTAACTAGTTAAATATTATATATTTAAGTCGAGTTTATTTTTTTTTCAATTTTATCCAATTATTTTTCGCGAAAGATATATTTATGGCTATTGCGTCAGAGTTCACATGTAAGCCGTAATGTAAGTAATGCTTAACAAATTTAAATATGTAATACTAAAATAAATAAATTAGAAAAATAAACGATTGTATAATTAACACAGTAGAAAAGAATGGTATTTTTAGAAGTTCATTAAAACTTATCAAAAATTTGAAAATGAATGAGATAAGGCAATTTTAAATTTAAAAATTTACTTAGTTTCACTTACTTTTATTTTCACATTTACTTATATTCATTGTTGCTGAAGTTATGAACAAAATTCAGGTTAATATTTGAATGAATCACCCTGTATTTCCATATGAATAAATGGATCGTGGCTCTAGTTTCTTATATAAAAATGTTTGTTGCAAAGCATTAGAGGCTATTCAAATATTATGTAAGCATGTTTTTGGCAATTTTTGCCCCCCCCCCTTGTTAGCAAAAGTAAGCAAATCGCAAACCCCCTCTTAATAATTACGTAAGCAAATTGCAGCTTCCCCCACTTTCTTTAACAATAATAATTTAATTTGAAAAAATTAGGACATAATTCAAATTAAAAAAAACTCTACTCGAATTACAAAAAATAAAAAAATAAAAAAAGCTTGTTTTATTTCCTTACAATTCTAGTTAAGAAAATTTCTTGGATCACAATTTAAGAATAACTTAGCCATTTGTAAAATTTTAATTTGAACATGCCCATATCTATTCCGATGTGACCACGGCTGCTCAAGACTTTTTTCCATATCTGTTATGATATTGGTTTCCAGGTTTACTTGATTATCTTCATCGCTTTCTTTTCGGATGCCATCTTGATCAACTTCATGTTCATTGATCTACTCAACATCTTCCATATCTTCCACGAATTTTAGGACGCACATAGGTTAATTTACTCGACGAGCAGCAATTTTCAATGGTCGTATATGGCAGGCCTTCTCGCTCTTTTCACTGTGTTGAATTTTTTTGTGTCTCCTTGCGGACTTCTGAGATGCATGATATTGGCCACAAGTTCCTGTGGATAATTGCGACTTTATGGAAGGGCAATAATAGCTATACGTCATCTTCAATTCAATTAGATTACATTTCACTTTAAGTAAGGTACAAAATTTGAAAATAGTTGGAAGATTATCTGCCAATAAAGTTACATATTTATTTACTTTTTTCCCATTATGGGAATGGTGTGGATTAATTTTCGAGTTATTTGAAAAGAAAAAAAATAAGGTTTAGTTTGTCTACGCCATATTTAAAAAGTAATAACTAGTTTTTTTGGCATTTCCTTGGTCTTTATTTATTGCCAAACTGACCATGTTTCGCCAAGGCTACACGGTTATTTTATCTTATCTTTTTCAAATTTTTACAAGTAATTATGTAAACTTAAAGTTATGATAAAATATATTTAAAAGTTTAAGAACAAATTTATTATAATTACCTTTATAAAATAATCAAGATAGACTGACTTTTTTGGTTGCCTAACGCAGTTTTTCCTCAATTCTTTTTAGCACCAATACCTCTAACTCTTTGTCAGTTTTAGAAGACTTTTTATACAGCCGACACAGATCATTAGTTCTACATTGTATATCGGTCAAAAGTTTATCTAATGCAGACTTTTTGAAACTTTCAAAAAGTTTTTTATACATGGTTTCTCGAAATGAAGACATATTTCGATTTCATTTATTTTAAACATCACTACATTACAGTACTGAGAGGTTTTCAAAACTCACGTGACACCAGACAGTAGAGCAATCGGTCACTATAGTTATGGGGTTCAAGCACTTGACAGAGGAGGGGTGGAAACAAAAAAGATGGAATTATATTTACGTTTTGGAAACTTTTCCGGAAAACTCATATTATCACAATACAACATACCGCATCACTCCATTCAATTATATTCTATTGTATTCTCACGATTGTAAATAGTAGATATAATAAGCCTTCGTGCATCAAACATGAACAGCCACATCTAGATAAAAGAGATCGTTTATGTTTTCCTTGTGTGGTCAAAATAGCTGACATCAGAACTTCAAGTTTAATATTCTTTTGCTATTTCTTTTTTTTTTCAATTTGAAATTTTTAATAGTTTTTACATTTTTATTAAAAGTTAAGAGATTTTGAAAATGTCTTACGTAAGCATCATTCAAGCCTCCACCTACCCCTTGTCAGCAAAAAAAGCAAATAGCTCCCCCCCCCCCCCTCCGTAGGTGCTTACGTATTATTTGAACTGCCCCTTAAGTGGTTAAGAAGTAACAGGAGAAGATTTGGGTTAGACTGTATTGTTGCAGAACAAAATTGACAAATTCATGGCAAACATAATTTCTAGATTCGTGTGGAACATGATTAAAGAAAAATAAACAAATAAGAAATACGACATATTTTTTATAAAATTAGATATTTCTTTGATAGTCTCATAAAATAATTTATATTATAATCATTTTGATTTTTGATATTTTCCACCGCTGTACCAGGAAAAAACCCCATTTCTTAAAATTTCTGCTCAAATGGACATTTGTAGTTTTTGAAACTTTATTACATTTTAATTTCTTTCGTAAAATTCATTCCTAGGGCGTTTCATTAAACGTCTCCAATCGCATTTGCTTTTATTTAATCGCAGATCAATTGTCCCTTAAAAATTAGTGATGGTCAAAAAAGATTCCACATAAGCGTAAACATGTCTGACACAATTGCATTTTACTTGTCTGATTTATGTTTATTTGTTTAAGGGTGGTTTACGTTTTAAGTTGGCTCCTTTTCTGTGTTATACGCATTAAAGCATGTTAAAAATTTACCGATTATAATACGAAGGAATTGTCAATCATGCATATTAGGAATATGATTTATACATGGTGGTTCAAAAGGTTATGTCCAAACGACACGTGTGGGTTTGTCAGTTCATGAGGAGCAAGAATTACATAGGATCTAGGGGACGGAAACGCAATCGTGACGGTTCAATTGCATCGTGACCGTGACGCAAAGTCGACAAAGGATGTAACGAGAGCAAAATAAAAATGCAAAATATTACGATTCATAAAAAGTACTTATAAGTATTAGCCGGTATGCATGCTTCACATAGGCGCCACATGGAATCACGAACACGTTCCAATAGTCCCGGAATCTTCCAGACACTTGCCGCCGCTTCAGCGATCCGTGCCATAAGGTCCATGGCTGACGGAACGGGTGTCTCGAACACCAGAGACATAAGATATGCCCAGAGGTAGAAATCCACGAGGTTTAGGTCCGTGGATGACGGTGGCCACTGTACTGGGCCAATTGGAACGTGTTCGCGATTCCATGTGGCGCCTATGTGAAACATGCATCCCGGCTAATGGGGCACATTTTGAGCACGTGTTATGATTTGCAATAGTTTTCATTTGTATTTACTACTTCGATTAAGTTTTTTTTTTGTAAAATATAGGTTATTTTACACCCCTTGGAATCTTTTCTTTGCGTCAGGGTCACGTGTCAATTGCACTGTCACGATTCCGTTTCTGACCCTCAGTTCCAGTGTATGTCTTGCTCTCATGGTCTGACGCACCCACGCGTGCCGTTTGGACATGACCTTTTGAACCACTGTCATTATGTATGTACAAACCGCCCGTGTTTTTAAGGGTTAATATATCGGTTAATTACGGACGATTTGTTTTTCAAAAAGCATTATCAACAATGATTTTATACTTCTGCTACGATAGTCACCTCCAGCTCACCCCAATACCTTTGATGAATGCCCACAAATCGAAATTTATGTGTAACGGAAATATGCGCTTTTCTCAAAAATTATGTGAACTATGTCTACAATTTTTCTTCAATGTTTAAATTAACCTCTACTGCCTCTAATTTTTTCATAATTTGAGTTTTAGTAGATTCGGAAATAGATGGGCGGGGAGGGGGGCATATTTTTGCACTACATTTTTGAAGATATCTCTGAAAATATAATACCTAAAATTAAAAGAACTGTTTTTTTTAGTTCAGCTTTACGAAAGCTTTCACACGATACCCAACATGACATACGAAGAGAAGATTTTTTTCTTTTCACGAAACTTAATTTCATCTTTACATTTTCCCTAAAAATATTTGTAAATTTTGAATAATCTGTAAATATGTGGGTCAGTTGTCTTTGTTACTTCCAACCAATTTGAACTTTCCATATTTCATAGTTTATGAGTAACATGGCTGTGACAGACGGACAGACAGACACAAGAGTGATCTTATAATGGTTCCGTTTTTACTTTTTAAGTACGGAACCCTAAAAATTTTAAGCCGCGCGTGCATTCGGACCTATCTGTTTTTATCCAAATTTTCAGACCACCACATGCGATAAATTTCAATACCCATCGCCGACTAACACGCGAACAAACGTCTTTTTCTTTTGAATATGATGAAGTTAAGTTGCAAAATATTTAAATGAGGTAGGAAATAAATTCATGTTAATGTGAACTTCTCTTTTTAATTAAAAAAAGTAACTTTTTAATTTGTATAACAACCCTAAATAAAAATGGATTTCTTCCTTTTTCCCCTCCCACATGTCAGTACACAAATGTTTGCTTTGGTAGTACATTTAAATTTTCTTAAATTATGGTAACGGGCAAAAAGTTTACTTATTTTCAAAATATAACTGAGTTCTTATATATGTACATTGGAGTTCATCACTCTAATATTGCCACAAGTATAGACTATTTTTTGGTTACGGCTAACAGCACATATGTTCATTATTCGCGTTTTCTGTAGTCTGGACATAAAAAAAAAAAATCTTTTAGAGTATTTATCTTTAAATAAGAAAATCATTTTACACTTTACATGGCAAATTATGAAATGCTTTTCAGTCTTACGACCATGCGTTTTTCTAGGTTACTTTCAGATCTTTATGTTAATACTATAATTTATACTAAAAAGAATAGAAGTTGATATCTTAGGTATACTTTATTCAAAAATTTAAAGATGACGTAAAAATAAAAACACGTGAATAAAATACTACTCAACGTTTCCGTTTAATATTCAAAACCATCTTCAGGAGTAAAATTTTCTAAAAGCACAAATCGGCAGGAAACCACCGACATGCTACATTGTCAAAAGTTATTTGCAAAGAGTTTGAATATATTTTTGACGATGTAGCATGTACATTATTTCCTGCCGATTTGTGTTTTATAACACTTTAGTCTTGAAGATGTTTTTGTAGCTTAAACAGCAATATTGAGTTTTTTATTATTCATGTGTTTTTATCATCTTAAAATTTATGTATAAAGTAAACGTTGGATAACAACTTCTATTTTGATTAGTATTTAATTTTACAAAGTAAAGTCCTTAATTATTAATATAATTTATTTCAAAAATGCGAAAAATCTTCTTAAAATTACACATACGGACATTATAAGTTTTCTTTACTGAAATTTTCTCTCATGATTAGTATTGGCTTTTAAATGTTGAATAATTTTCCAAAAGTAATACCTATATTTATTTTCTATATATGTGTCATTTTTCTCTTTTTAAAATGTCAATTTAGAAACGAAAATAACGTTTATTATTTATTCTATATTACTTTTTTTTTTAAAGAGAATTTTTAACAAAATGATTGTAGATTATAAATTTCATGCTGAAGGGGATATTTTTTATAGTTCAAAAATATTATTTAAACGCTTTAAAAAAAATAAGTACTACCGGAAAAAGTACTCTAAGGATAGCCCTCATTTATTTTCTGCCTGGCATTAATAATGTATTTGAAAAATTTTAAATAATAAAACAACTAAGTAAAATAACTTCCTATTCACAAAAAATTTCGTGCATATTTCGTCCATTAAAAATGCACATATTATGTTATAGACAACAAAAGACTTTTAAAAGCATTTCTATAGGGATAATTTCACATGCATTAAAATGTGAGTTGCTTCATAGGTTGATACTTTTAGTTCAAAATGCGCATTGCATAATTTATTTTTAGACAAGGTTTTCAAAGAAAGGGAGTTTTTTTCGTCCTGCGCTAGTTTACATGAAACGGGATGGATGAAATAAATTATGTGACCGGGTTCTGACCGTAAGTAGCTCACATAAATTTAAGTTTATATATTTTTTCCGTTTTCTTGTTTGTGATCATTTCATTATTCATTTGTTCGAATAATACTATTAAAAAATTATAATATTACATTTTATTATTATCATTATTTTTTTTAATAATTCGCTGTAAAAATCATAAAATTGTAATTACAGTCTATTTCAAGAAATCCCTATGTTGATGTATGAAAATATATATAGGAATTAAGGATGGAGATTTTCAGATGACCCTTTAGAACAACGCCTTAGATAAAGGTTCATCAATAATACAAATTCGACATTGACGAGTGTCCGAACCCCCTTAAGGGGGCTGATCACATTGACGGTTTTAAAAAAATATATTTTCACAATTTTCAGAATGGATACCTTTAAAAGTTAAAACTCCACAGCAAAAAGAATTTTAAGTAAATAGCAATTAGAACAGAAGTTATGGCTAAAAATATATCGCAAAAAACATTTGCTGTAATGTTATAAGTCAACTTTGAAGTCGTTTTCCAAAAAAATTGATTTTTTGGTATTGCGTGCACTCTCATTTAAAAACTAATTATCATAGAACCTTGAAATTAAGTATATTCTTAGTTTAAATGTTTTTGTTTGTGCTCAATCTCAATTTAGACTGATTTTTGTCACAGAAAATTGTCAATTGAAAAAATAAAAATCCATTTTTTTTTTTTTTTTGCTGAAATTTCGTGAATATGATTAGAAAAGCATTAATTATGCTAAAGAATTTTAATATGCTTTCATATTTAGATTCAGTGTAAAATATAGCATGATAAGTACCAAAATATGAAACATTAAACATATATCTGCACTAGAATTTGTAAAATCGTGCACGCCAAATGCATATTTCAATATCCATATTTTTCAAAAGCCACTTTTGTCGTTATGATTTAATTAATTAATATTACTAAATATATGTGTATTTCAATATTTTATCAAACCTTAAGAATGTGTGAAAGTAAAGAAAAAAAAATCGCGTTTCACTCATTGGTTAAGAAACTACAGAGTTATACGTACTGCTTTAAATAGGTCATTTTCTGGCAATTAACGTGATCTGCCTTAAGAGCCATTATTTTGAAAATCAGACAAGTACGATAGTTGTATTTTTGGTTTTGCTTGATTTTTTTATGTTGAAGTAGATCATATATCAATAATAATGTGAAATTTTTAAGCTCTGAAAAAATTTCCTGTATCCTGTAGAAAATGTCAAAGTTCAAGACCATGAATCCAATTTTTCATGAAAATTGGAATGCCAGTATGTTTGAATTGTTATATCTCTGGAAAGCAACAACATCCCAACATTCTTTTGTCATAAACTGTTAGCATAACACTACATGCTTAATAAAATTCACTTGGTTCCGTGAGGCATTGTTAATTTCCATTGTTATGTTGCCACAAAATGCAATCAAAATAACGTTTTTCTGTTTTTCTCTATTTTCTGCAGTTATTATCTTAGTTAAGCAATAGTACCCCAAAATGTTTCTTATAGAATATGAAAGTATACTATTAGGACAAGCTAAGTAATGTAGTTACTGGGATATCGATGGTGTTAGCACATATAATCTGTTAAATATTCAAAAGTTTCAAAATCTACAACTTTTGAGTTAGTCCTATCTCAAAACAGCATCACAGTTGAATAAAACAAAATATATCAGGTAGTAGTTGAACATACGTATAAAAACATGGAAACGAAAAATAAGTGGTGTCTTATGCTATTTTCAGAAGAAAAAGAAATGACAAAACTTACAAAAATTCACTGCAATAATCAAGCTTTTGCCCTACAAGGAGAAGGGGAAAGGGATGTTCCATTTCCTCATAGGGAAAAAAAAACATAGGAAAGGGAAAGAGAAACAGGATAAATAATTTTCTAATAGAGAAAAAGCCTGATATTGACACTACCTTTTTGTAAGTTTTGTCATTTTTTTTCTGAAAATAGCATGAGACCCCACTTATTTTTCGTTTTCATGTTTTTGTACATGTGTTAAACTACTAGCTGATACATTTTGTTTTGTTCAACTGTGATGCTGTTTTGAGATGGGACTAATTCAAATGTTGCAGATTTTGAAACTTTTGAATATTTAACAGATTATATCTGCTAACAGGATCGATATCCCGGTAAAATTCTAAATTACTTAGCTTGTCCTAATATTAAACTTTCATATTCTATAAGAAAAGTTTTGGGGTACTATTGCTTAACTAAGATAATAAGTGTAGAAAACGGACAAAAACGTCATTTTGATTGCATTTTGTGGAAACATAATAATGAAAATTAACATTGCCCCATGAAACCAAGTAAATTTTACTAAGCATATAGTGCTATACTAACAGTTTATGACAAAAGAATTTTGGGATGTTGTTGCTTTCCAGAGATATAGCAATTCAAACATACTGGCATTTGAAGTTTCATGAAAAAAGGAATTCATGATCTCGAACTTCGACATTTTCTACAGGAAACAGTAAATTTTTTCAGGGTTTCAAAATGACACAATATTCATTAAATATGATCTACTTCAACATTAAAAGAAATGAAGCAAAACAAAAAATACAACTATCGCACTTGTTTGATTTTCAAAATAATGGCTCTTAAGCAAAGTATGAACTCATGAGTGAAGCATCGTTGAAACAATATTTCTAACTGTCGACAAATCTTTGTTGTAACTATTGTTGTCTGAAAGATTAAAAAAATTCTTTTAAGCCAGAAGAAAACAATTTTGCCTGATGAATAAAATAATTTCTCAACACAAAAAATGTTGTACTAATTTCAAGTTCTACAATGTGTATATTAAAACTTTAAAACCAGTAAAAATACGTTTATTTCGAATGTTGGTTATACATATTCAGTTATGTTTAATATAGTTTTAATGTTGTTCGGAATTAGATTACTAAGACTTAAAAATCATAATTGTATTTCGCTATCAAAGCAGCGATTCACATGATGTAATTAGGAATGTATAAAATAAAATAATCACATACACTTTAAATAATAATAAAATTTACCTATTTTCCTCCTTTGCGTAGGTTTACATTCATCAGACGGACAGACGGAATGCTGATTTCAGCTAGTAAACTTTTACATCTAAAAGTAGAAGTGTCATGTACTACTTATTATATATTCTATAGGATTTTCAAACAATTATCCGACGTTTAACAAAAAACTTTTCAAAATCCGTTCCGTTTATGTAACACTTCAAATACAGTCAAACCAATTAAATATTTCAATTATATAACTGTTTAATGATTCCAGTTTTTAACTTTTTAAAAGAGTTAAGTAAAAATGACCTATTATACATGCGAGTTATCAATTGAAAAATGATGTATATGTCCTAAAATGTTGAACTTGAGAAAGTTCTGTGATTGCCTGCCGCAAATTAGTACCCATTTAATTAGACAGAAAAGCAAACAGATCGCATTTGTAAAGAGTAATATTTTTCAGATATTCTTGATTTAAAATTCTGATTTTATATTTGTAGAAATTCATTTTTTTTAAATATTGTCAAAGAAATACATTATTTTTAATTATTATAATAGAGGAAATCTTTCCATTTTGGAGCTCTATTTTATGTTGCTTTCATTAAAAACATGACTTTTAATATCATTTAAAAATTAGATACAAGTTCACATTGTACAGAACAACCAATATGAAATCACATTTTGCAAAACTCTAACACATGGCTACCACCTTATCGGTTTTGTGAAAAGATTTCTTTTTTCGAATAGTAATCTGTGTCTTATTTTATTGCAATTATTCGAGCATTAAGCAAAAGGAATATTTCTAAACATGCGTAAAAGCGAAAGGTTTAGCAACTATGCATAAGGAAGCATTTTCATAAGTGAAATATTACTTTTTTTTCTACTTGTTGCAACTTTAATTATTCGCATTCTAAGCAAATTTAAATATGTCTTTCAAATTTTAAAAATAGATACAAGTAATATTTATACAAAGGATACTACTAACAAAATACTATTATACAATGTATTTACCTTCTCATTCAACTGGAAATTTTATAAAATTTCTAAATTATAAAAATAATTTCCAATGGACTTTTCATTTTGCGTGAAACCTCTTTAGCTTTTTCCTTAAATAGCCTTCATAAGTGAAATAAATAGTTTACTTTATAATACATGACAAAATATTAAATATGCAATATTTTTATAATTTAATTTTCACTTATGTCATCGGCTAAGGATTTAAATAGTTACAATTTAAATATATTACTAAATGCGTGGTTCATCCGGTTATCTTCAGGAGGTTATAAAAGTGTGTCATAAATGAACACAGGACTTATAGTATTGAAATATTTCAATCATGTCCTTCAAATATATTTGGCAGTATTTCTAATAAAACTCATTTTAAATTTGTAGATAAATATATTTGTAGATATATATATATATATATATTATTTTTAACGCTGTCTAGTTTAAAAATCGTAAATAATTAATTATTTTTTAATTAATCCATTTTCAAAATCATTAAATCAATATCGGTTTAATAATGTAAGTATATAGCATACTTTTATAAAAACAAATATAATAATCACTTATAAACAGATTAAGTAAAATAATGCTATAAAAAGTGATAAGGATAAAGTGAAAGTGATAAAAATATTTTATCAGTTTTTATAGCATTATTCTACTTAATCAGCATACTTTTAACTGACTAAATTGCATATAATAAACTACACATAAAAGCTATTAGCCATTTATTATTCAAATATTCTTATCAGCTTGAGTAAAAAAGAATAAAAATACGATTAATAATATTTGATTAACATATCAGCTTTTAAAAACTGAAAATAAAAGTTACTTTATAAAGAAAATATTTACTTAAGAAAATAATTCTGAATACTTTATAAGTTAGCTGTTGTAAAATAAATTTGTGAATAAATATTTTTCATAATATTTTTCATAGAATGTATTCTTATTAAATTGCATTAGAAGAATGTAAAAAACTGGTAAATCGTTTTATTTCTGAATCACAGAGTTTCTTTATATCAGACATTGAAAAATTTTCCGTTTCTAAAAAAAAATAGATCTTTATTTATTATTAAAATACACTAACATTGAATGTATAATATTGAAAAGTTTATAATATAATAAATTAACTTCATTTTGTTCAAATATCTAAATATAACTTAAATAATAAAAATTGAGAAACAGATGTAAGTTATTTGAAAACGAATTTAATATGTAAAATTTTTATGTGCGATATAAATAAATATTAATTTAAATGAAAAAAATATTATAAACATCGATAGTTAAATATATTGAAATTGTAAAGATTGTTTGTCGTTTAAAGATAATAAAATGATTTTTAATGCACCATTTTTGCTTACCTGCTGTTCAAACATTGGCATGTATAGGGAAAAATCCATGTAAAAAATTTATTATTGACGAATGTCAACAATAGTAGACGCATACTGGACAGTTACCGTATTGAATTTGCATACAATTGTTGACATTTGTCAATGTACAAATAATGATGCGTTTGGTGCCAAGTCATTCAGTTTATATATATAAATATTGATCTGTGCTATCTGACATCGAAATCCTCGTTCTTTGTAAACTGAGGACAGTAACTGTATGTATATAAATAAATACATACTGGACAGTTAACGTGTTGAATTTGATCTCTTTGCCATCATATCGCTGTGACAAATCTGGCAAAAATTAATTTTGGCTTTTAATCCATAGATATGTGTGTCATAGTTTCGTCCTACTATATGCATAGTATTATTCGTGTCGTTATACGGAAAACCTCTATATTACACTATAACTACATTTTCCATTGTAGAAAATGCGGAGTGTTGAAACAAGAAAAACGACTAATCCACAAAAAGTTTTCCATAAGCTCATACTCAAACATTAAAAAAAAAATCGCTATTGCCTTATAGACCAATGGTTAGGGGGTTGAATTCGGAATTAATTTGGGGTAAGCTCGAAATTGTTTTAATCCATTTAGTTTAGGTCTAGAATGAATATGCTATGTTTCCCCCCTCTTACTAGGTGAGCGTTAGGAAATATGTACAGATTTATAGTTAAAAAAACACTTTTTTTTTTTTACATAACATTCAAAATCTCAAAACAACTAACTCAGGTCAAAACATTGTCAATAAAGTGTTGTAGAGATTAAAATTCTGAGTAAAATGAGTGCCTCACTTAATATTTTTGTTGAACATTAAGGTCACAATTCTACTTTAAAATTTTAGACGCTTGGTCAGGGTGTTGAACTCAGAGTTAATTGGAAGAAAGCTGCAAATTGTTTAAATCTCTTCAGTTTCTGTCTAAAATGAACGTACTATGTTTTCTTCCTCGTACTTGGGTAAATGTTAGAAAATATGAACATATTTATTTTTGAAAAACACGTTTTTTTTAATTACCCTAACAATATCTCAAAACAGCTAAATTATTATAAAAAACATTCTCAATACAAATGTTGTAGAGCTTAAAATTCTGAATAAAATTAGTACCATCATTAGTATTTTTGTTCAACATTAAGGCCGCAATTTTGAGATATTGTTAAGTTAACTTGGTCTGTCCTGGCTTCAAGCTCTTGATTTGAAAAATTTTGAAACAGAATTGCGACGTTAATTTAGAACAAAATTATTAATGATGGTACTCATTTTATTCAGAATTTTAAGCTCTATAACATTTGTATTGATAATGATTTTTATAGAATTAGCTGCTTTGAGATATTGTTAAGGTAATTAAGAAACGTGTTTAAAAAAAAACAAAAACAAAAAAAAATGTACATATGTTCTAACATTCACCGAAGTACGAGGAAGAAAACATAGTACGTTCATTTTAGACTTAAACTGAAAGGATTAAAACAATTTCCAATTTCTTCTTATTAATTCTGAGTTCAACCCTCTGACCACGGGTCTAAATTTTTAAAGTAGAATTGGGCCCTTAATATTCAACAAAAATATTAAGTGTAGGCACTTATTTTACTCAGAAGTTTAAGTTCAACAACATTTGTATTGAAAATGTTTTTGATAGAGTTAGCTGTTTTGAGATATTGTTATGGTATTTTAAAAAAAAAATGTTTTTTGACTATGAATCTATACATATTTTCTAACGCTCACCTACTACGAGGAGGAAAACTTAGCATATCAATTCTAGACCTAAACTAAATGAATTAAAACAATTTACAGCTTTCCTCTAATTAATTCCGTATTCAGTCCTTTTTTCCTCCCCTGCTACTGGGCTATTAGTAAAAAAAATTGAAAATTTCCTTAGCTGGTGAAATATAGCTCCGTTGATGATTAATATATTGTCAATATATTAACAGTCATGCCATAGATTGATAGTTACAACTTTACAATTTGTCAGCTATCCAGTAATGACGAATGTCATTATTGGAACAAAAGTGAGGGTCAACGCGGATCAAATAAAATAGGTACTTGTTTGTGGATGTATTTTCAAGACATGTATCTTCGCGTGTTGACGATGAACATTTGGAATTAACTTTTACTGTGATAATTGCAACGTACAGAATAAAAATAAATATATTATTTCATTATTCATGCATGCTGTTAGCGAGCTGAAAATCAATAGAATGACTGCAATATTCTTGATCTGTGGACACACATAAAATGAAGGCGATGGTGTCCATTCAATAATAGAGAAGCAAATAAAAAAACACAAAAAATGCGACCAAATTTATATTCCTGAAAAGTACGTAACATCGATTAGAACGCCAAACAGACGAGCCTTCAATTTTCATTGAATGAGTTAGTTCAGTCTGATTTTTTAGAATCAAAACCATTGAGTGGCGAAATGGGATATATTTAGAAATTATTTTTAAAATAATGAAGGTAGCGTTTTTCAGTTTCCCAGAAAAAAAAATAAGATTTGATAAATCAAAACATTTTTCATTTAACGTAAAATAATATTTTGACCAAGCTGAATTTTCTTTGAAGTTAATGCTAGAGGTAAAAGAAAGCTTTTAAATTTACATAAAGCACATTCGAAACCCTTTCCTCTTATTGAACGGAAGAAGCAATATTGCTTGTCTTCAGTGGCGTAGCGTTAGGGATAGGGGCCGATAATTTTACTACCAGCGTTATTATATAGAAAATTTGGCTTTATTTAATCATTGAACATTATACGATTAAACAACAACAAAAAAAAAAAAAATAAAAAACAGAAGACAATAATACTGGTAGTAAAACGGTCGACCCCTACCCATTTCTTTAATCAGTTCCAAGCATATTCTCCAAAGTTATGCCCTTTTTTCTACATTATAAGAATCAAAATGTGGATAAAGGACTGGTGTCGTATCCATACAGATTTTTTAAAAAATAAAGTTCCAGTTTAAGAATGTCCTATACAATAAAGCATAATTCTCTCTTATAAGAATAACATATTTAAAAAAGAATAGATAAAGTCACTTATCTAGTTTTATTTTATATTTAATTAAGTATTTTTAAAATATGTGCTAATTATCTGTTATATTTTTGATTTGAATAATTATTTTTCTTTTTCAACAGTTTGAAAAACCGACAAAACAAGCGTAGTAATTTATGAAAACTGGAAAAAACATTCTTGTTTTTGATCTGTTAATGAACAACAACGAATAATTATTTTATCTTTTGTTTTCCCAAGTAAGATTCCTTTTTATAATAATGTACCAGTTTATATATATATATATATATATATATATGTATATATATATATATGTTTTGAACTACTAAATAGTTTTTACTTTTAAAGCATGAATAATAATTTGTCTACGTCTTTTATTTTCCAATTGTTACAGAAATTATTATGATGACGTAATTACGTCTATGTAATTTATTAATTTAATAATCAGTCTTTGTATTCTTTCTTTTTGTATATTTATTTTATAGTAACTACAATTTTATTTCGCTCAAATGCAATTGTAAGATTATAGTTGAATAATAATTAAGGTTAGTTTGGGTAACTGGACCCACGAGGTAACTTGGCCATAGGCTATTTTATATAAGGAAAAAACGGTTGATGTTTTTTTAAGTTTTAGCTTTTGTGAACAATGCCCCTTAATCTCTACTTCCTAAAACAATGTGTGTCAACTCAAACAACTCCCTCTTTTCTGTGATAGGTTGTCGAAAATTTGCGTTTCTTTTTTTAAAAACTACGTCAATATGGTTGAATGCCCTTGTCTTTTTATTAAAATACTGTAAGTACTTTTATTAAACAATCTTTTTTTTTTAAGATTAAGCATATAACTACATTAATATTATTAGGGTTCTATGCTTATTTACTTCATGTTTCAAATGTAAGCCCTGTGTCCCAGTTACCCTATAAATGTTTCAAGAATGGGGTAACTGGGACATGTATCCGGGTAAATGGACCATGCTGGATCCAGTTACACCACTAGTTATAAATATTTCTTTTTTTTTTTTTTTTTTTTTTTTTTTGAGTTTCTCTTACTACGGGAAATAAATTTCTCCATTGTTTTTTGCTCACAATAAGGAAATTTATAGAATACCTTATTAAAATTACGTAATAAAATTTAAAAAAAGTATATTGGGTGCTATCAAACCAAATTTCTTGACCCTTTGAGAGGCGGTGATGCTGTTATGGCTTCACATAATTTTAACCCCTAATTGCCACATTGGCACCGGAATTTAATAATGAAAATTTCAGCTTTATTAAGTAAGCGAAAATATAATTTTACTTGTTTACAAATAGATTCTCGTGTAAATACAGGTGTCATTAAATTATTTCAACATTTTACAAATGCAAGTACCTTGCCCCTGAAAGCGAGATAGCCAAACCTTGAAATTCTACGATAATATACAGATAAAGTACTTAAGTATTTACGTAGCCGTTTATTCATTGATTTACCTTGCTATTTTTTTCCCGTTAATATACCCATGTGACTTTTATACATATTACGTATACTAAAGTACATAAGTATTCACTTAATTTTTATGTTTTTGATATAAATAAATCTAATATTTTCACTTTTAGTGCTTTTTTTAGACACATTGACAGCAAAGGCTTCCCTTACAACGCTCTTTTTTTATATATAATTTACACGATCTGCCTGGTTAAAAATTTTTTAAGTTGTTTACACTTTTTCAAACAGGACCTGACATCCCATATGAAAAAAAAAGTAAACGCGTGTGAAACTTAGACCCTCCTGATCCATTTCCCCCATTTTTATGGGGCAACTGAACCCATGAGGAAAGAAAGATGAAATATGCATATTTTTATAATTTTTAATATTTAAATTTAATTTTGAGCATTTCTGTTTGATAGAGGGAACACATTTACAGAAGTTCAGACTTCATTTCAAATGGACATTAGTTTTTGAAGCTGAATTTTCAGAAACTCCAGAGTCGCATTGTAAAATCATGGCCCAGCTGCCCCAACTAACATTATTTAAAAGTTTTGAAGTATGCATTTTCTTTAAATTTAATTTCCTAGAAACTTTGTTATAAATCAGCAGTTGATTATTACTTTTATGCAAACTAACAATTTTTATAATGATCGATAATTTATTAAACGTAAAATATTGTGATTTAAAAAAAAAAAAATCTACATTTTCCGACACACTATTTTGAAAGATGACTGTAATTTGAAAAATCGTGCCACAAAAAAAGTTTCACAATTTAACAATGGGTTTACATTTATCAGGTTTGGGGGGGGAGGGGTATAAATTTACTAAATCATCCCAATTTCTTTTATGTCTTGATTCTTAAATATCTTAGGCATCTTATGTACACTGTTATTGCTGCATCCAGAGTTAAGTTTTATGTTACATTAAAAATGCGAAACTTATTTTGCCTTTCCTGTGAAATTTAATTTTGTCGAGATGTGTCACTTTTCTCTTGGTGGGCGATATGAAATAAATTTCAATGAGTTAAATTTAAAAATGAATCGTCAGTATATTTTCAGAAGTGCTCGAAAGAAAGCTTTAGGGGGACCGAGAAAGAAAGATTCATCCAAAAAATCGTTACTAAATTTACTTTTTTATAGGATTAAATAGTATACTTTTATCTTTCCAACGATGTGCCACACATGTTTATATATATAAAGAAAATAGGTGTTGAAATTATTCATCCTTTGTAAGAGTATTTCACAGCTTAATAGACATTTAAATCTTCAATTGACTTTTTTCTCGATACTTGGATTTTTCATGTTTATGTTTCTTTTTTTCAATATCTATTAAAGTTAAGAACTCAGGTTATTTTTAATATTTGTTTTATATTATATTGTATACTTTAACACAGGGATTTAATGATTTGTTTAGAATTAATTATTTTAGGCAGTGAAATCTTACCAAAAATGCCACTTTAAAAATGACTTTCAATAAATAATTAATAACTAATTTTGAGTTTCACAAAGAAAATGGTCTATTTTAATACGTAAATCATGTTATTCTAACTGCTGCAAAAAATCTAGACCTCTACCTTTCACCATTTCTGAGAAAAAAGTACATAAAGTTGGTGAGTTAAACATGGTGGAGATAGGGCTTTTCCGGTCCATTTAAGTGTTTTTCAAACACCTAAGTACTATGAAGAAAAGGGATTAAAAGGAAAACAATATTGAATAGAGATTGGCTACTACGAAGAAGTCGGTGAACTGAACTTTAATCGATTTGCAAGGCATGGGAGAAAAATGATTAGAACTTGGCCTTATTGACAACAAATGCGTTGAAAGTGAATATTTTTATCATTCAAATTTTCGATTTTACCAAAATACTTTTGATAAAATCAATCAATTATTGTGCGACCCGATTATGGAAGACTAAACAGAAGTCTTAATAAGATAAAAAAAAAAGAAAAAAAAAGTTTTATTTCTATACCGTAAACGAGTCTACAACCAAAATTTTGCACAATTTAATCTTTTTCGCACGAGTTCTTGCTAATATGTTGGTGCTTTTAATATTTTTCAGCAGAAGGTGAAGGTGTCAATTTGGGAGGAACATCTAATTTATTTGGCTCAAGATTCTTAAATAAATCTTGTGGCGTCAACAGGATTTCACCTCAAGCCTGACTGTATCACCACCAGTCTATTCTAAACTTGATGGACAATCGGTTCTTATGAACTAAATATAATAATAACTCCCTCACTGTAAAAAGAAAACTCTGTAGATTTGCCAGAACAAACTCTATCACAGTGAATGTGCTGTATCTTTCTTTGGTTTCCTGACTATATTAACATGGAAAATACAGTAGTTGCGTAAAATTAACACCACAATGTGCTGGCAATTTGGACGCATTCTTTTACAGCACAAACTGCTGGCGTCCAAATTGCCAGCACATTGTGCAGGTAATTTTACGCAACTACTCTATTTTCTATGTTAATATAGTCAGAAAACCAAAGAAAGATACAGCACATTCACTGTCATCGAGTTTGTGCGCGAGATGAACAGTACTTTGTACTGTAAAAATGTCGTTTTCTTACAGTGCTTGCAGAGAAAAGTTAATTGCTATTTATGATTTAAAAATGATCTTATTTTGACATTAATTTGAATTTATCTTCAAACATAGTGATTTAAATTTGATTTGTATACTCTAAATCAAATAACTGCCATACTTGGAAAATATAATTGTTATTTGTGAATTTAAGAATTCTTTAATGACTATTTAAACTCTAATTTGATTGTATGAGAAGTCATATTGCCATAATTGTTGTTTATTGGGATTTATGGCTTTAAATACTTATCTAACAATAAACATGTCAATCAGCGTCAACTTAGGTAAAGGGATTTTACAATCATTAGTATGTTTATTTTTTAATAAAAATAATAGATAATTTCTTTTATTATCATTTCACATATACATAAACATATGCTATTTTAATCAGTAACAAAACATTTAAAAAGGTAAATCTAAAAAAAATCCATTAAATTAAAATTTTATTTTTATGCTGTAAAGCTTAAATTAATCTGCTTTTAAGCAATGCTTCCCTTTTGTTTCTGAAATATAATATATAAATGAAGCAACATCAAGAAATGAAAATACAGAAAAATATTTAAAAAAATCGATTCTGGAAAACTTTTAGTGCAGTATTCAACACAAAAGTTACATCTAAAAAGGTCCTCTTAAGTTTACTAAAATGTCTAACATTAGAAGTTTTCTTTGTCTTTTATCAAACCATAAAGTTAATGGCGCAATTCTTTCATGGGTTTTTGGTTTAAATCCCAATAAACACCAGCAAACCAATGATTATCCCAGACTGTTTGGAATATATAGCTATTTTTGTTCGATTTTTATGACACATTTATATATTTTTTCCCTTTTACATTTTTTTTTCTGGCAGTACGGTATAAATTGGAAAGAAAAAGAGAAAAAACAACATAGTTACGACTATGATGATTAGAATGATTATATTTATTTTCTTCTTTCATAATTGGGTACGTTAAGTAGATTTGATTATTTGAAATATGTATTATTTTTATTTTTAAGTCAGAAGCTTCGGTCAATGATTTAGGTCAATAAATTTTTAAAGTAAAAACATGTATCTAAATCTATCCATTAACAAAGCTACAATTCCAATTTTATATACAGAATAAGTTATTTATTAAACAGAGTGTCGTGTTATTATTGGTCGGGTTGGTTGGTTGTAACTGTACCAATTGAAGTTTATTAAGAATCAATAACTGCCAGTTAACTTAAATGATAAAAGCAAAACCTGCATTCGTAGAATGGGAAGGATGATTGAAGTTGAATGTTACTTCAAAAGAAATTGGTTGGTTCATATTTGTTGGTTCAAATTGGTTGGTTAAATCAGCTAAGGTTAACTCAAGGTTGACTTAAAAGAGGGATCGAAAAATTGGTAAAGTTACAATACTTTAGTTAAAATTGATAGCACTTAAACTCCAAACTGTAAGGATATTTCCTTACAAGAATGCAATGGATTTATCGTATAGTGGTATTTGCAATTTTGCGTTGTGTTTTTGAAAACTAAATATTTATTGAAGATAAACCAGGTAACTGGGAATTTTTACTTCTATGAATCTGTATTATTGTAATAATCGTGGGGTATAAAGTGGCAGAAAACCAATAGTTCGTTCGAACACAGGGTTTATTGTAGTTTCAAGAATAATCCACCATATATATTAGGCTTTCTAATGGGACTAATTCAAGGGGGAAAGCCAATGTTAAAATATAACTGCATTACTGTTGCGCAAGTCTAACTCTGTCAACATGCGGTTCAATCACTATAAGGTGAAACGATAGAATTTTAAAAATGTAAATTACATTATCAATGAATCTAGTAAAGTATTATAAAAATATATTTGACAATAAGAATAACGAAAATTTACATAAAACCTTTTCTCATCTGCATTTCCATTGCCAAAAAAACATCCAGTATATCGGCGCGGCATTCCCAATGCTATCTGAGGACGGGCGAACACATATCTGCAATCCCGCAAGATCCTCTATCGACTCCAGCGAAACCCGCAGATTATCAGCACGGCAAGGGTTGCCAGTTTAAAAAGGCAATTGCCAGAGGCGTACGCCAAGATATCGATGAAAATACATGGAAAAATGTGAAACGCCAACCTCAACGCGCTATCACATTAAACATGGCAGACACACTACGCGAAGTGAAAGTCAAAGTAGGTAAAACCGCAGATCGCAAGACTTGCGATAGGACCTGCGAGAGGAACGACTCACGACAACTGGTAAAACAAAGGATATTGGTGGACAAAAGGTATGCCTAGCTTAAGTTCAAACGAACTCAAGGCGCAAAACTGAGTAAAGAGGAAAAAGACCAAGGTATTTAGACTAGATTAATATTAACACAATTATTCTAATTGGTAAACAAATCGTATGCTGTAATCATCAAGGTTAGCTGGGTGAAAAAGTTCGACCAGAATCGGCCGGAATAGCTCAGATGGCAGAACACTGGCGGTTTCAGCCAGGAGGTCCCGGGATCGAATCCTGGTCCGGACATTTTTCGTCCAGTTAGAAATTTACATCTAATATGATTTGTTTACCAATTAGAATAATTGTGTTAATATTAATCTAGTGTAATTTCGTATCCAGCGATTTCTGGAGTTCCATTACCTCAGATTTATTCTGTTGAGCTGAACCAGGTTTCAGACCAGATGCTGTGATCATGAAGGTTAGCTGGGTGAAAAAGTTCGACCAGAATCGTCCGGGATATCTCAGATGGCAGAGCACTGGCGGCTTCAGCCAGGAGGTCCCGGGTTCGAATCCTGGTCTGGACATTTTTCGCCCAGTTGGAAATTTAAATCTAACAAGGTATTTAGGTCGGGACTACGACACAGAGTAATATTTTTTAAACAACTTTTGGAATCAAATGATATTTATTTCATTAGTGATACTTAAATTAATTAATTTTGTGCATTTGAAAGGTCTACTCTAAATTACAAAAATTACGAAGAGGTGAAGACATAACCGTACTCAAATTTATTAACTTAACATTTGATTATAATTGTACAATAAACATATTTCTGTGAAGATAAACATGTATTTTTGTACTACCAAAACTTCCTGACTTCTCATATCGTGTATTTTAAGAGTTTTCAAAAATTTATAAATTAAAAGAGGCATTTTTAGTGGTGGATAACAATGTAAAATTATAAAATTCAAACAAAATAGAGGTTGCTATCAACAGATACTTTATACATAAATTTAAAGATGATGTAAAAATAAACAGAATTGAATAAAATAAAACTCTACGTTTCGGTTTAATCTTCAAAACCCTCTTTAGGAGTAAAATTTTCTAAAAACACAAATTCGCAGTAAACAATCAAAATGCTCCATCGTCAAAAATTATATACCAAGTGCCAGAAGCAAAGAAAACTTTAAAAATCCTTTAAAAACAACTCAGTGGTGCCATCTGTTATTCAAGGTTAATAAAATAAGGGAGGGCTGGAAAAACATGCAAACATCCCAGTTCTTTCAAAATGCTAAACCAGATTTCCGGAATAAGTAATCAAACACATTCGTTACAAATTTCTTTTTTCCTTAAAAGAATTTTCATACATTCCAAAATAACTGCTTTATACGGAATATCTTGTTTCGAAATAATCATATCTAAGCCGAAGTCGAAGAATGAAATATTTCCTTAACCCTCTCAATGCGTAATTGTTTTATCAAAATAGTTTCAAAAATTGCGTATTTAAAACATTCGCGACGAGCGTCTTTTAAGAATTTTTTATTCTTTTGTCACCGGTTTTTCAAAACAAAAAGTTTTGTCTCATTTAATCTGGAAAATGCCCCGATTAAATAGGGCAAAATTTACACTAAAAAAATAACTGGTGGGAATTATGAATGAGGAAAAAATGAAACCACGAGAAAATCTCGGGTTGCGCAAATTTTGATACTTTTACGTTGCCAGAGGAAATCTCGGTTACGCAGCGAGAGGGTTAAGGAAATTCCTTAAGAGTGCTGTTTAAAATCTATTAAACTTTAAATCATTTTTATGTTCTTCTAATCTTTTAAAACATCGACGTTTATTCATACCAAAATAAGAGGAAACTGTCCCGTCTGATAAACTTAAGGGGATCTCTCAAACCCCGGAGAAAAGTGCATATGGAACTGGATAAATTTTCTTACTCATTAAATTAAATAAAATCACTGAATTAGATACTACGAGTTGAATGTGGAATTTCTTGTAAATCTTTTTTAATATTAGTTAAAGTTTTTGTCGCAAGAGAATTATTTTCTTGTTATATTTCCATTTGTTTTACCTTACATGGTACAAACGGTAAAATTTTGTAACTTAAAAACATTATTTACCATAAATTACTTTTAATTTCAAGGGGAGTAAACTATATGCTTTTTTTTTTCATTTCGAATATTTGTAAAATTTACAGTATGCGATATAGTTATTGTCAACGATAAAAGACGCTGCTGTATATTGGGTAGCACATAAATTTGTTAACTCTCCAGAAATTTTAAAAGTGAAATAAAACGGTATAATTGAATGGGTTTTTGAAGAAATGTTCTCTAACAAAGTTTTTTTTTTTAATAACGATAAAAACAACAATAAGAAATCCCACCAGAACACCAATATATAATTTATAATAATTTTACTTCATTAATTTCTAAAATGTATTTAAAAAACAGTAAGCGAAAAAAATCAGAAGCCATTTTGGAGTCAAATGAGAACATTTCCACATGAAGAATATTCTTATTTGTCTCGAAAATTACTGCGATGAACTCGAAACATGTAGGCAGTTTGTATATAAAACTGTTTTATTTAAATCCGTTTTGTGCAACTAATGTACGATAAATAAAATACGTACAGCAAACATTTACCTATACCTGATACTTCAAGTGTCCAAAATCATTAAAATATGGAAAAAAAATAGTCACGTAAAATGCAAAGCAACACAACTGACGGCTTATAGCTAAAATAACTTGTTATAAAAAAATAAATAAATAAATAAATAAAAAACTTAAAAAGCAAATAAATGAAGCCCATTATAACCGTTGCTGAAGAGCTACATATGTCAGGAAATAATCGAAAATAAACCATATGATGCATGCTTCATTTATATATGGTGTGTCGCTTTTATTTTTATTTTTATTTTATTTTATTATTTTATTTTTTTACGATGAGGGAGGACACATTTAATTTTTAACAACTTAAATTACTTGAAAGTATTAACTGAACTCAGATACACAAATGTGTGATTTGCATCTATGTTGCGGTCACTAATGCTACGTACTTTGTCTCTTATAATTTTAGTACGTGATTTTTTTATTTTACTAAGAACTGCAAATTTCTTTTCCCCCTAACGTCGTTCGATTAAACTGATTTTGTTTTTGATTGTTGTTTTTGTTTATTTAGTTTGTAATAGTAGCAGATATATGATGTTCCCAGTTTGTTATAAACTGAAAGCAGAAAGCTTATATAAGCGTTCAGTGCAGCAATTAATCATCTATTAATTTATCATGAAATTAGATAAAACATGCTAATAAAAATTCATTATTACAATAGACATGAAAATATCATAACTGAAGATGTGAATGAAATGTTTTTAACATGCTTTATCTTATTTTTATCGCAAAACATATCTGTTTTCGAAAGCAATCTTCCCATGTGGCAGGATAAACAGTATCTGCTGTACTAGATACTCGAATAAAACAAAAACCCGATAAAAATATGCCATAGCAATTTATTCTGTCAGAAGAAAAAATTTATCACCGCAATATCTTTGCGAATTTGTTGTATGCGTTTTACTTTTTTTCCCATATCTCTCAACCCTTTGATGATACACTAGTTAATATAAAAAGTAATAATTGTAACTGAAGTGTTAACGTAAATATAAAATCTAAATAATAACATCATATACATGTAAAAAAGAAACATGTTTTAGAACATTGAGATGATATTAGCTGAAACTATTCCAAAACCTAGAGCTCATTTTCTTTATTCAATTCCTACTATTAGCTCACACTCTCCCTATATTTATTTATTTATTTATTTATATATTTATCTTGTTCAAATTTCCAGTCGTTAATAAAATACTCATTATTCATCCTATCAAGTTGAAATAATTTTTTTTAAACTTGTACTGAATGACAGTTGATGTTAATACAGTTTTTTCAAATATTAATTAATTAATTAAATTTTAATTAATTAATTTTAGTTTTGCATGTAAAACAAAATGGCGACCATTGGTTGTTGAAGATCAATTAAAGTATTTTCAATAAGGGGTTACCATAGGGGGTACCCTGTTCTGTCGCCAAATACCACCAAGTTTGTCGCCAACTTGGCTTTATATCGCCAAAATTGGCGGCCAAAATGAGTCGCTAAAAGTGATGCCAACTTGGCGATATTTCTAATATTTCGCCAAATTCCCCTATAGTTCTATTATAAAACTACTTGCTTATAGAAAATCAACAAATTGATATATTTTAATGCAACAAAAACTAATATTAGCTTAAGGGATTATATTAAATTTTACTTTGATGACCTAAGTAGGAATTGACTTTCAAAACAAAATTTTTATATCACTTGTTACTAGTGTAGACAATGATATATTACACATAATTTTTGAGTGAATTATGATTCCAATATTAATCCTTAAATGCAGGGTGTTGCTTTTTGGCAACATGCCCAATTTAGGCTTCTAAAATGCTATTAGAATAATTTTGAAGCTATAATGTCTAATGTTGCAAATAAAATACATTCTGAAAATATTATTAAATCGATTTTCAACATGCAGAGGGCAACACTTGTGCTGTTTAAGAATAAAGATTTATTTTAAACTAGCCGCCTCTGGCGACCAGTTTGGTCTCCCTTAAATGTATGCTTTATTGCATGATCCTACTTTCATTCTGTAACTAATTTACTTGCTCAATTTTTTTCCGAGTCTAAACATTCTCATAGAGAAATCAAGAATTCTTTGCGAACTTGATAACATTTCATACATTTTTGTTGTTATGCGTATTTCGTCTTTTATGAAAAATACCTCATAATTTCCGTAGCTGTAAAAAATTGGCAATTTATGTAAAAACTTCTGGGTTCGACTATCGGTTACGAAAATCGCTCATTTTGAAAAAATGTATTCGTATGATATCTTTGCCAATCAGTATGACTGAGAAAAAATATATTCTATTTACATCCTTCCGAGCGTATTGAGTGCTTTCCTGAATTTTCATAAAAATGCGTATAAATAAAATCATAATTTAAATTTTTTCCCTGTTTGTTTCTAAAATACACTTCATGCTTTTTTATGTGATATACATCTTGAAATACATTTTTTTTCTCTGTAACAGATTTAAGTTGTTTTGGGAAAAAGAAAAAATACAAGAAAACCGCTCAGTATGTTATACAGTTTCGTTGCCTGTGGTGTACTCTGTTGAGCTGTCTACATCGTAGACCAGATGCTATTTCTAATAAGGTTATCTGAGCGAAATATGCCCGATAGTTGTCGGCCCAAGTAGCTTATTCGTTAGAACATTGTTAATTCAAATCAAAAGTTCATCATTCGAATCTCTGCTTGGGTACTTTTTCGCTCAGTTTCAATCCGTATGATATTTCTGCCAATAAGTACGATTCAAGAGAAAACAAAATGACGAATAGCTTCCTCGAGAATATCGAATGACGTAGGTTGACATCTAAACACATGTAATTTCAAATAGCGCCATAATAAAAATTCACACTGTATACTATTTTCAGAAACTAAAATCCTCTTTAATGGTGCAGTTTCGTTCTTGCACAGTCTGACATACATTTACATGAATGGCGGATATCACAACGTGTATTTTTAATTATTGCTCAATTGTAAAATTTTTTGTATCAATGAGCAAACTAAATACAACTGAAAAATTAAAGAACTCAACTGACGCCTATCGGTGGTAAATGAACTTTTCTTGCATTTTTTTTTTTTTTTTTTTTGTGTGTGTGTGGGTGGGTGGGTGTGGGTGTGTACTTGTGTGACAGTACGTCGTGTTACTGCTTATTTTTTTAAATAATTTATGTTGTGTATATACATATATATATATAATAAAAAAAGAAAAAGAAAAGGGGTGGGGGCATTTCATTTATAACTACGTTGCTAATACATATTTTATAATGGATGTTGATTTGAAACTTTTATATGTATAATGATGTAGTTATATTTATATATTTATCAATTCATATTAAATTTATTCATATTCATTAATATTTAATAATGTTAACGATTAACTTGAACTTAAATTTTAGCCTACTCAGGACAATATTATATTAATTTCTAACACAATGTATACTATCTTAAATGAGAATAAAGTGCATGCTTTAATGTTTTAATAATTTTATTATTTGTTCTCATATCTGTCCTTAAACTATATGTATTTAATCTTTAAGAAAGTTTATACACACATTAAATGAACTGATTAATTTCAATTTAATTATTATTAATATTAATTCCTTAGCATGTTAATTTTAATATTTTTTTATTATTTATTTATTCAATTATAAATTAATTTATGTGATGATGCAATATTGTTACAGGAATTTAAATTGTGATATGATATAGCCAGGTACACATAGTTATGTGAAACATCAATTATCACCAATTTCACCATTTTACATATCATTTTGATTTGATATCAATTACTAATTTTTTCTAATACAATAATATACATTTATTAACATATTTTTAATTATAATTTAATTATCATATATCTATCTCTAATCAGTATTTGATTTAAAACATAATCCATTAATAGTTAGTTATACATAGTATTTATTTTATACTAGCTTTTATATAATACATTTTTATATTACTAATAAGTCAATAGATGGCAGCACGAAACTGATTCATTTTAATACCTGGAGCAGTTCATTCTCTATTCTAAAGTATCTAAAGAGGACGGTGGTTAGAAATAATGGGATTGTGCTGGCTATACTGTGTATTGTTATCCTTGGTCCACCATCATATATTAAACCTTTTTGGCAACATGTGCTGGTGATCTCCAAAGTTTGTATTATATTATGCTTCATGTTAAAATTGTTTTTTATTTTCCCTCTATCTTTTCCAGTCTTGTTTTATTTTGAACTTAATTGGCGTTCAATGATTTATTTCTCTGTTTTATGTGTACGGTAGTAATTCATATTCTTTAGCTAATTTGTGGCTAATATGAAGATGAAATCACACATTTTATTTGTGGAACTTTAGGTATTTGGGATCAGATGATTCTGTCTAAGTTCTACAAATTTCCATTATTCCATTTCTGTAATTCAATTTCTGCTGTTTTTTTTACTATGTTTTTGGAATCTTTGTTATGTGTATTGGGGGTAATTGTCAATTTATTAATGTCATTTTATTCATAATTTCACAGTTTTTGTTGGTGGTCAGTAATGTTTATTTAATGGTTATATGTAATATATATATATATATATATATATATATGTGTGTGTGTGTCTGTGTGTGTGTGTGTGTGTGTGTGTGTTTCAGAAACTACTTTCTTAAAATTTAAAGAAACATTTTTTAGATAAATATATTCATATCTACAAAAAAGGTTTTTACAAACTTTATAAACATCTAAAAAATAACGAAATAGTAGATTATACCATTTCTTCAGAAATTACCTATCTGAGAGAGAAAGGTAATGACGTGTAAATATGAACTGTTTTAATATTTAGGAAGAATGGGCTGATAATGTGTCACTAAAAAAATCTCAAAATTTCTCTAACGATATTTGTCGACATTTTTCTTTCCAGTAAATTGCGTTAAAAGTTGTTTAACGCAAAAGAAATATATGCTTCATTTTTTTCCAAATATTTCATTTGTAAGAGTTTTTTTAACTTAAATTTCTGAAAAAATAAAAACAAATAATTTTTATCTGAAAAGTCTTAAATTTGCTTCAGAACACACTTTAAAATTTCCTAAAAATATGTCTAATTTAAATTTTGACTAAAAACTGCATAGAGTTTTGCAAAAATAATTTAAATGTCACTATGAATGAATATTACATGGATGGAACTATTGTATATATATATATATATATAAGTTATGACAGTTCAAAACACTGCGGTTAATACTTTCAAATTTTATTTAAAAAAAATCAAAATTCAAATACTGATACAGTGTTGTTAAGACGTTGGTACGGCGATCGTAACTATATACATCGTGTTATAATATGATATGAACACCCAGCAATTTTGTTATATCACCGAATAAATTCACAAATAACTTTTAAAAGTGTCCTTTTGGCGACAAGACCAATAATATTCCATAACACATATTGACAAATACAAAATCAAACTTTAAATTCATTCGAAATATAAATTATCTGAAAAAATGGTGTTGCAAATTGAAATGAACATTGATCGGAATTACCATTAAATGGACATCTAAATTGTATCTTGTGCTGAATGTCACTCAGAGAAAAAGAAAGCGAAATATACGAAATATTTAAATGCGGTTAGGTTATAAAGATACTTCGCATGCTTGTCAATTTTCAAACGTGACCGTAAAATGAGTTTTACGAGAATGGGTCGCAAAAACGCTTTAAACGGATTTGATAAAGGAAACATTGTGGCTTTTAAGGTTCATGGAATTTCAGCAACATTTATCGCAAGAAAAAATAAAAGATCTCCAGGTGTAATATTGAATTTTAATTTCTGTTACAAGAAGGAATATGGAACTAAAAAATCTCCAGGACGTCCACCAAATACGTCTAAACGGCCCTTTATAAAAAGCATAAGCAATGTCAAAACATCATTAGGCGAAGAGATCAACAGATAGCTGTGTAATAAAAGCGGTGTCAAAACTGGTGTTTGTTTAGAGTACCCAATAGCTCAAAGGCATTAAAGTACAAGAAAATAAAGCCTCAGCATCGTGTGACTAAAAAGCACCGTCAAAATTACCTGGATTTGCGAAGATCATATATTTTGAGATGTAGAATATGAATATTAAGGATGAAAAAAATTCAATTTGAATGGTACTGACAATTGATCTTATTATTGGCACTATCTAATTAAGGTACATGATTTTTTTTTTTAATGGCAGTAGGGTAGAGGCTAACTCATGGTTTGGGCTTCATTTGGATTGCGAGGAAAAGTCAATGCGGGCTTTCTCTCTTGACGACTGTGTGCAATAAGATAAAACAACTAGTCTATGAAAACGTAATGCCTTCTGCTGGGGCGATTGGTGGACCTTGATCGATTCTCCACAAACGCAATGCATCCAGCATCACATCATTATGTGAAACCTCAGAATGGAAAAATTCAGTTTACTTCCTATAAAAGCTACTGTTAATTTTATATTTTGCTATAAAACTTGGATATCTGTTTTATTCTTAACATTGATGAGTATTATGTATAATTTGTAGCATTTTGTGTTCTTTTTTATGCTTAAAAAAGTGGATGTTCATATCATTTTCAAACCCTGCGTGTATCGTCTGGGCAGGCATAACAGATATGCAACCATTCTTTTTACCCAATAATGTATACTTTGATAAATATTATATTAAATAATATAAGAAATTTTAATGTAAACAAAAAGAAGAAAATGTCATCCACGTCTGAAATACATATAACAAAATTTGTTATTCTTCACTCCTTTTATTTAAAATATTAAAAAAACTAGCAAGAATGTAAAATAATTATTTATCCTTCATTACAATAAACATATTTTTATATCACATAAAATTAGTGAAAATTCTCTGTAGTGGAAATATGCAAAAATATAATTTAAGCTATCGGAAATTAGTAAACGGACACATATGAGGAATTCGAACCAACTGCTCCACGTTTTATACGCAAGGTGGCCATTTTTACTATAAATTATTTTTTCGATTAAATCTTATACAAGTTCTTATAATTAATAATAATAATTAATGGTTACTTTATACACTAATATGTATATGTTATGAAGTAACATCAGTTGAAATTCAGCTAAAATCCCAATATCTTTTTCCATCGAAGTAAACACAAGAAATTCGTTTTATTAGTGCGAAAAAAATATCACTTTATGGAGGTATGCAAGCAATTTCTCCAGCAATGAGCTTCAAACATTGCCTGGCGTCTGAACATAATTCGGGCTTGTATGTCAACCACAGTTATCATAAATCTCTTAAATGAAGGGCTATACAACTCAAATCCCTTCAAGATCTTTTCTTAATGTGAGCTAAATGTAACAAAATTAAGCAACTCAAGTAATAATATTTAATGAAACGAATTTCAAATCTATAACAGTTAATTTTTAGGAATTCTAGAAAGATAGTTTTAGGTATTAAGAAACTCTTGAACAGTATTAAAAAAAGAAGAGTAAATAGAAATTTACGCGATATTGATGTCTGTCTATGGAAAAGTTGGTAAATTCCCCAACAAGGGTGAAACATGTTGTTTAATTTGATTGTTGCTTTGATTATGTCTTCCAAGAGTTTTCTATTTCACCCAACGGTGTCACATAAAATAGTATAAGTAATTCCACTGCCCGATTGTAAAAGATTAAAAAACCGTTTTAGCGATAGAAAACATATTTATCTAATATAACATAACTGAACCTCAAGACCAATTATCGTCATTCATGAAACAAAACATGGCATGAAACATACGGGGGTTTTAAATGAAGTAGTAGCAACATATAGTCCAGATAGTCACAGAAGAACGGGCATGAGCACATGATAAAAGTGAGGTGGCGCTGTTGTCAATGTGTAGAGTGCTTAAAACAGTATTTCCAGTTCGAAAGTTTTTGTTTCTGTGCGACGTTGAATTAGAAAATGTAGATTTTACTGCTCTAAAGCATGTTTACAGAAACTGATCAGCGGTCCTGTAATAAAATCGAGGTTGCCTGAGGCAAAAATGAATATGAATGTTATCGAGGATTAACTGAAGCCTTTAGCAAGAATGCGTTACCGTAAGGACTGTTGCACGATGGGTCAATGTTTCATGCGAGTCGGAATGAGACTATGAGTTTGCACCTCGCAGGTTGGCCGTCATCTCATCAAGATCAGATTGACATCGTGAGGGGTCTCCTTTCCATAGTCCGTTGATGCATTCTCCAAGATTTATCCGTAGACGTTGGTCTTAGTCATGCAATGCTGTGGAACACAGTTCATAAATATCTTAATATGAGGAAACTTTCGTCCACTGGGTTCCACGTCGACTCACTAACGTACATTAATTGTACTGGTATGCAGACGCTGATATCCACCTCGACAGATACCGCAATGAAGGAGGTGCATTCCTGCAGCATATTGTCGGCATTGATGGGACATAGGCACGAACCTACTGGGCTGAATTAAAGCTTCAATCAAATGAATGGCTTCGACTTGTTCAACAAGCCCACAGAAATTTCGGCAGAATCCCAATCCCGTGAAGACTATGCTTATTGTGATATACCATTGTGAAGGTGTTATTCTTACGTATGCTATGCTTACAGGACAAACTTTCAACGCAGAGTACAATTGTCGATTTCTACAATACTATCTGCGTCCGGCTATGCTGCGCAAAGTGTCACTTTTTGCGAGATATTTTCCTTTTTTTCTGATAACTCTTGTTATTATGTCCCATACCATGTAACAAATCCATTGCGATGGTGGGATTGGGGGATCTGGATCACCCTACGTACAAACGTGATATTTGTGTATGTGACTTCGTACAGTTTTCTAAGTTGAAGAAACCCCTGAGAGCCATAATATTTCATTACATGGTACTTGTGCTCCGATACGTAGGGCAGACCGTCGCTGTCACTGACAACAAACACCTTGCTAGCTTTATCCTACGGCTCCCCGAGGTGTGCTAAATTGCACTAAACTTCCCAGATGACTATATTGGAGGCCTGTAATGCAAATTTAGATGTAAGTTCATTCAAAATTGTTTTATCTATGTTGCCACTACTTTATTTACAACCCTCGTACTAGCAAAATATTGTTTAATGTTAATGTAGATATCATTAAAGCGTTATAAAAGTATTCTATGTACGAAATTATTTTCGTAAAATACGCAAATTTAGCAGTGAACATAATCAACAAATATATATAACTTTACTTCTTATATTCCCATATTTCATCATCTGTTATTGGCTACAAACGAGCTGAAATTGTTTCTAGTTTTTTTCACATCTTTCAGAATGTTTTTCAATTTTTCAATTTTTTTTATGTTCCTTCATTCTTTAAATATGTGTACACTGTACAAGTCAACATTTTAGTTCTTTAAGAAATTATCTTTATGATATCTTAAATGAATTACAAAAGTTATTAAGATCCCATTAAAATGTTAACTTGCTTTCTGTAACGTATACGAAAAAAATATATCTAAAAAATATTAAATATGTAAATTTAAGCTTTACTCATTTTTCCTCTTATGATATATTAGCAGCATAAAATAATATTGTGGTTAAATTGTAACTTGGAATGTTACAACATCCTGGATTTTCCGTTTTCCTACTTAACATTTTTATCTAAAAAGTATTACACATACTAGTATAATATCATTGAAATACTCTTTCGCATTTTGCTAAAGTATCTCAAAAGATAGAAAAAGTGGAACTGGTCAGTTTTTAATTTATTTATCATTATTCGTTTCTTTTTCTGTCTTTTTTTTATTTCTACAAAATTATTTTCAAACTGAAACATTGCAATGAAAATTTTACATGCTGTTCAAATTTGTATCAGTCTTGTTGCTTATTTTTCTTATTTACTCTAACACCTTTTACCTATTACCGTAAAATATTTCATCGATCTATTTTCCAATCGATTATCCTAAACATTCCACGTTTCCCATTCTAGCCACTTTAACAATAAATGATTGATCAACAAAACATAATAGGAATATAACAATACGAAATAAGAATTGTTGAACAGAGTTTTTTTTTATATATATTTCGCATGACAGAACATATGGCTGCATTATTTGTCATTGTGCTAATTCCTAAATTTTCGGGGAAAGTATATCCTTATAAAATAAATAGTAATTTCATTCAGTTTCACAACAGTTTTGGAAAAGTGAGTTGTGAAAAATAACAAAAATTAAATAATATTACGAGAAAAGAAAAAGCAAATGTACTTGGTAAGATGCAGAAGGGAAAGTATAAATATATACTTGAACGTGGTACAAAGTTAAGTGAAAAAATGAAAAACCTTTTAGTGTTTATTTAAAAAAAATGTTTTATACTAGTACTCAGTAAACAAAAATTCAAAAGCACTAACTGAAAATCATATTTCGGTGAAAAATCAGAACTCCTCACAAAATTTTCTCTAGAAAAAGATGTAACGGAAGGGAAACAGAAATATTTATTTTTGTTTAAAATGTGTTATTGTAGAAAGTCTTAATTTTGTATCTTGTATAATAATTTAAATTGTACTTCTGAACATAAACAAATCTGACGAATTGGCAATTCAGAAAGCAGCTTATTGCAAGAAAAATGTGTTGAGGTTATGTATTTAATGAAGTAACATAGAAAATGTAATTTCAAATATCATTAACAGTACCATAAAGAATGCGCAAACAGAGAGATCATGTGTAGAAACTAGCATTGACTACCATACTGTTATTTTTAGTCGTTTTCGCAGTAAGGGATACTTGTAAAATCACCTTGAAGTATACCAAGCGATGAGATTTTTTTCTAATCCCATGCCTTAAATTGCCAATCAGCGAGACTGCAGTTATATAATTTTATGTCGAATATCCTTATTTTTTTACTGAATAACAGAATGCTGCAACAATTTAAAGAAAATATGGGCGCACTAACTTAAGAAGAATCCTAATGCATCAATAGTTACACAATAAACTTCAAAAGTAAAGGCATTTTCACCTTAAATTTGCTGCTTGGTATTCGAAAAGTTAACATTGACTGAAAATTGCCAAAGATATATACAGTAGAACCTCGATTATCCGAAGTAATTGGGACCGATCATCTTTTGGAAAATCGAAATTTTCGGATAATCGAGAATTTTTCCATTTTAAGATTAAGGAGACATATATGCAATATTTCTTATTATGTTTAAAAGTGCGTAATAAAAATAAAGCAGTAGCAAAATTGGAACAAGAATAAATTAGCTGAATTTTAATTTTGAAATTAAGTATCTTTTACATATATCAACTTAAGGTTTGAAAAAATGTTTTGTTTGTCGCAGTTTCGATTGTCTTTGCTTTTAAACTCTATCACGGATTTTTTAATATTATTAGTTCACCAGTATCACAGTCTTTTTGCTGCTCCAGCCATTCCAAACCTTTTGAAAAACATTCAAAAGCTTCAGAATTGAGCTCAAGTTAAATAAAAAGGAACTGTAAGAAAGGGGATGTACTCATAATTTGGAAAGAACCGCTTGCACACAAAGAATATGATAGTTAAAAAACTTTCAAAATGGATTTGGACACAAGAAATGCGATAATAGAGAAAAAAGGCTTTCAAAATGGATTTGCACACAAGGAATGTGATAGTAGAAAAAAAAAGCATTAAAATGGATTTCGGTTAGCCGAGAGTTTCAGTTAAAATAGTTTCGGATAAAAGAAGTTCTACTGTATTTCGAAAATGCATGGATATTTTTGTATAAAGCGTAAATATAATAGCACTAGAGGAATTAATCAGTAACTTACCTACTGTGAGTGTGTGCCCTATTACCTTATAAAACAAGCAAATATTTATTTAAACGTCAAAATAAGAAATATGCAAAAAAAACTTCAGCTCTGGAGAAATAAATTAAATAATCGTCTTATTAGGTTGAAAAGTTGTGATACTTTTAATATTCTTTCATATTTAAACAAAGAATGAAAGATTATTAAAAACAAAAGAATAGAAAAAGTATTTCTTGTTTTCTAAATAAAAAAGTTTTATTTTAAATTTAGAATTCGTTTACATCGTTACGCATGGAAATGAAATTAAAATATACTATTAAAATGAGGATTTTGATCGTAAAAAAGTTTCTTAACTAGAAACGTATGCTTTTTTTCTTTGTTTTCAATTTGTCATTTCTTTAAAGGGGACAGTGAACATTAAAAACAAATCCCTCTATTTTCAATAAATTCTTTTAACCCCTTGAGGGGCGGTGATGCCGTCACGGCATCACATAATTTTAATCCCATATTACAACATTGACACCGGAATTTTATGATCAAAATGTCCTCTTTATTAAGTACGCGAAAATTTATTTTTACTTGTTTACAAATAAAATCTCTTGTTAATACTGGTATCATTAAATTTTTTGAACATTTTACGAATACAAGTACCTTGCCCCTGAAAGGGTTAAAAATTGGCATACTTGTTAAAGGCAAGCTGAAATAGTTATATTGAAAATTTTGTGATAAAGTAATAAAATAAATTTTAAATGATTAAATTTTTAAATATACAACGATATTAATATAACGAATAATTGTCATACCTTAATATGTCCCATGCTCATTTCTGTATAAAATACGACAATTTTGACTCATGAATAACTTTTTATATATTACAATGGAAGTTGGCATGATTAGCTAAAGTTCGCTGAATATATAAATAAAAAACAAATTGATAATTAGGCTTCTTTTTCCAAAAAAGTAGCTATTAATTTTTGTATTCAGATAAATTCCAACATTAAAATATTCCTGAAATGCAACTTTTTATGCTTACATTTATTTATTATTGTACAGAGAATATAAAGTATGAATTTTAATGGAATCTGATAATCAGAAATGAGCATGGATCGTTTCAAATGTTAGAAATGTGCGGAATTTTCAAATTTGAGAAAACAGCATTTTAAGAAAAACAAACTGCATAAATATAAACAGTTTTTATAAACGTAAAAGTTTATACCTCTATGATGAAGCATTAGAATTAAAAAATTATGTTTGCGTCAGATAAATTTGAGCATATAGTATCACATATAACGAAAAAAAAAAGGTACTACTTCATTATCCCGTCAACAAAAACTATCGTCAAACTATAAGATTAAATGCCAATAATGTTTCATCGTAAATATCACAATCTTTTGATATTAAACACGATACGCGTTTTTGTTACGTCATCAAGCGATTTTTAATTCGACTTTTAGGTAGCTTTCTTTACAAAAATGCTACCTATTGCAGCCTTTCGGAGGAAAGCGATTTCAAAAAATTTTGGTATATTTTCATCGACCATGACCCCCAGACCCCGAAACCACCCTCCGTTCAAAATTGATATATATATATATATATATATATATATATATCTGACCTATGTCACACTGTAACTCCCGTAATTATGAACCGATTTCGATGTAATTCGGTGTGTACATAGTACACACCAGTGTCTCGACCGAGTTCGTTGGCCAGCTTCATCCGCCGTTTTGTTTCAAAATGGCGGCCATTTAAAAATTTAAAAAAAAATTAAAACTTGAAATGTGGTACCAAAAAATTACAAATGGAAAAATATTTTTTTCTTATGTATTTGACCTTTATACAAAGATTCCGGAGCAGTTTTTGTTTCGTCTATATCTTAAAAAGTGGCTGAGTTATAGCATTTTGAATTTCTAGCGTGGCTGACATTTTGAAACGTCCTGAATTTTGTCACGCGATAAAAGGCGTATTTATGAACCGATTCGGATGTAATTCGGTGTGTACATAGTACATATCAATCTCTCGACCGAGTTCGTTGGCCAGCTTCATCCGCCATTTTGTTTCAAAATGGCGGCCATTTCAAATTTTTTTAAAAATTTAAAATTTGAAATGTGGTACCAAAAAATTGAAAATGGAAAAATATTTTTTGCTTATGTATTTCACCTTTATACAAAGATTTCGGAGCAGTTTCTGTTTCGCCTATATCTTAAAAAATGGCTGAGTTATAGCATTTTGAATTTCTAGCGTGGCTGACATTTTGAAACGTCCTGAATTTTGTCACGCGATAAAAGGCGTATTTATGAACCGATTTGGATGTAACTTCGTTTATACATAGTACATACCAATGTCGCGACCGGGTTCGTTGGCCAGCTTCAACCGCCATCTTGTTTAAAAATGGCGGCCATTTAAATTTTTAAGAAAAATTTAAATTTGAAATGTGGTACCAAAAATTGAAAATTGAAAAAATATTTTCTACTTATGTGTTTGACCTTGATAAAAAGATTCGAGAGCAGTTTTTGTTTCGTCTATATCTTAAGAAATGGCTGTGTTATAGCATTTTGAATTTCTAGCGTGGCTGACATTTTGAAACGTCCTGATATTTCTCACGTAATAACAGGCGTATTTATGAACCGACTTAGATGTACCTTGGTGTGTACCTAGTACATACAAATATCTCGACCGAGTTCGTTGGCCAGCTTCATCCGCCATCTTGTTTCAAAATGGCGGCCATTTAAAAAAATTAAAAAATAAATAAATTTAAATGAGATACCAAAAAATTGGAAAATGAAAAACATTTTTTTTTGTATGTGTTTGACCTTAATACAAAGATTCCGGAACAGTTTTTCTTTCGTCTATATCTAAAAAAAAAAATGGCTGAGTAATAGCATTTTGAATTTCTCTTGTGGCTGACATTTTAATATGACCTGATTTTTGTCACGCGATAACAGGCGTATTTATGAACCTATTTGGATGTAACTTGGTCTGTACATAGTACATACCAATGTCTCGACCGAGTTCGTTGGCCATCTTGTTTCAAAAGGGTTGCCATTTAAAAAAATTAAATTTAAAATTCAAAATGAGGTATTAAAAAATTTGAAAATGAAAAAGATTTTTTTTATGTGTTTGGCCTTAATACAAAGATTCCGGAGCAGTTTTTGTTTCTGAAAATTTGTTCTTTTGTTGATATCTTAAAAAATGGTTGATTTATAGCACTTTGAATTTCTAGCATGGCTAACATTTTGAAACGATCTTGTATTTGTCACGCGATAACCCACGTATTCGCCTATTTCGATGTAAGAAGGCATGTGGATAGTATACATCAACACCTCGACCAAGTTTGCTGGCCAGATTCATCAGCTATCTTGTTTCAAAATGGCGGCCATTAAATAAAAAAATATATATATATTTAAAGTGAGGTGCAAAAAAATTAGAAATTGAAAAAGGTTTCTTTCTTAAGTATTTGATCTTGATGTAAGGATTCAGGAGCATTTTGTGTTTGTCTTTACCTTAAAAATGGCTCAGATATAGCAGTTTCAATTTCTATTGTGGGTGACATTTTGAAAAATCTGATTTTTTGCATGCGACAGCACTCCTATATATTAACCGATTCCGATGTGAGTGAGCATGTGCACAGCAATTACTAAGGTCTCGACCAAGTTCACTGCTTAGCCTCATCCACCATGTTGTCTTAAAATGACAGGCACTTTAAGAAATTGCCGAATTTGTCAGCCAAATATAAGTTACTTTAAAGAAAAGCAGCTTGGATAAAGCTGACTAATTTCGCGAAATTCTCATTCATTATATTGATAAAAATTAGTATTGAATCTCCTATATTCGGTTTCCACTAAATTGAGCTTCGTGTGTTTGCATGATATAAGTTGGCTTTTTTAAAATAAGGATTATGAAACCTACCTCTTCCTCCCGGCACTGGCCGGAAGGACTTTTTATTTGTATTTCTATTAATATTTTACTTATTTATTCGTTCATTCGTTAATTAAAATAAAAATTATGTCAATGTATATAATTTGGCGAGTAGTTTGGCGATTTGTACAATTTGGTGAAATTGGTCGACGGGATAACCAAGTAGTATCGGGAAAATATTGCTCTGTTAAATTTCGTTATTTTGAATCTTCACTGTCGCTTTAAATAGTGGACACCACACTTCGGTTCAATACACGCGCATTCTCCACTAATGTGATTTGGGATTTCGTAAACTCAAATGGTCACACTACAGTTATGCATACGAACTCAAATTTTTTCTCTGAGCTAAAAAATGGTCAAGCCAGACTCAAACCCAGAACAATTGACTTATTGTCTATGCTCTACTTTTGAGCTACCTGGGCTGACAACAGGTTTTGCACATTTCGCTCAGATAAACTTACTGCTAAAAAAAAATCGCGTCTGGCATCTAAACAGCTCAACAGAATAAGCCGCAGGAAAATATATTAGTAATGAAAGGTATTGACAATAAGGTTATGTGAACCGAATATGGCCACCTGTTGCCAGCTCAGGCAGCTCAAACAATAGAACATTGACAATGTAACTCAAAGATTCTGGGTTTGAGTCCGACTTGGATATTTTTTCGATCAGTTGTAAAAATTTAATTCGTATGATAACTTTACCAATCAGTATGACTGAGTAAAAATAATAGAATATATTGATAATGAAATATAACCACATGGTTTCTAAACGAAATTTATTGAGTAATCGAACTGTGATATGCATTTTTATCAAACGTTTAGTTTTGTTGCTGAAAAAAGTAAATTGAATAAAGCGTGTATTCGAAAAACACCAATATTTGAAAGTTTTGTCGGTTTGAATTCGCATTAGATCACGGGTTAATACTTGCGTCTAAGAATTTACATTTCTTTTTAAAAATAGAAATTTATATCATGCTTGCTAATGTGCCAAATTCACAGACAACATTATAATATTGTCTCGGTTTAAAGTATGCAGATAATAGCATTTTGATTATCGAATTCTCATTCATTTGAATTATTCAAATTCAGTCTGCGATTTTCTATATTTTTCCTTTGCGGTATATTTTGTTGTTTTTACAGCAGCACCTAAGAGTTATTTTTGCTGTGAGAATTTCTCCGTCTCGTAACATGCCATTTACAATTCATCATGTAAAACGCTTCCCATTAAATACGTCTTAAAGAGAAACATTTTTTGAGCAGTCGTGTAAGAGAACCTAGTTGTATATTTTGCATTTTTTCTAAGAAAAAAAAACTTAAAATAATATATAATTAAGTAACCGTTGTCAAAATTGGTAGGTTTCTCTTCTTTGCCGGTTTAAAATTAGCACCCTGTAAATGTTCAAATGTTAGATTTCATAAATTGAGTTTATTTATACATGCATTACCGATTTTTGAGGATTTTTTTAAAGTTAGTTTCTGAACTAAGCTTAGCTTAATTTAGGTACAAAAATGTTTTTCATTAAATAGGTGTATTCTTAGTTATCGGGCATTCATTTCTTATTCAAAGTATTGTCAAGTATTAATGATATTATTGCGAATACATTTTATACTACTATAGTTACTGTACAAACCAAATCTTACGAATTTCAGTAATATTTATTTTTACATTCTTCGTATTATTTTATTTTTGTATAGAGTCTGACCACTGTTTAGTGACCGATTCAAAAATTTTAATCACTTAATTTGTCCGTTTTTTTTTTTTTTTTTTTTTTTTTTTTTTTTTTTTTTTTTTTTTTTTTTTTTTTTAATTTGCACATATGGAAAAACTTTGGATAATAAAAATTAATAATCTAATATGCACGAATTTAAAATAGATAAAGGTTAAATTACACTTTATCTGTCATACATTTTATAAATTTATTAGTTATATAGGTTATGTATTTCCTCTTATTAAATGTTATGTATACTATCTTTGTACTTATTTAATGCAGTTTTTAGAAAAACAATAACTTTTATATCAATATTTTTTTTAAATAAGATTTGTTTCATAAACTATTGATAAAAAAATATTTTTGTTTGAACTTTTTGAGCTATGCCGCATCTTTAGTCGTAATATTTTCAGAGATTTTTCTCTGTGTTTCTTCAATAATTACTCATTTTATTGTCTTTGAGAATATGTTTTCTATAAAGTGTCTATCTATACTAGCAGATAAATTACCGCGTTCATCTAACATAATAGAATCTTGAACAATACCCCTTGCTTTTGCAAATTTCTACGCAAGTTAATTAATCACAGCATTATATGTTAGCTGTTGTTGTCTATTTAAAAATATACTGAACTGGCAAAAGTTTGGAAGTGAAATAACATTTTAGTATGTATATCTGGTTATATTATATATATATTTCTATTTTTGCGGCTTTCATCATTGCATCAGATAATACCAAATTTCTTATGGCATACTCTTAAGTAAATTATGTACCAAAATCATAAATGAAACACTTTGTGCGATTTCCAATACATAAGCCAAAATATTAACAACGTTTTAACACACACATACAAACATGACACAAAAATGGATTCCTTGATCCCATTCTTCAGAGAAAGAAAAAGATGGGTTCAAAGAACTCCTCGGTTATAGCCTCGAGTACTGGCTAATGAATTGATTGAAAAAGACGAAAGCAAGGGTTTATATATTAAAAAGAAATGACGTTAATTGACCGGGAAAATTGCAAACATGGAGTCACTGCCAGATTCCCTCCATACTAGCGAGAGTAATGGGTTGCGGTGCTAGTGATATCATTCACTAAGGAAGAAGTGTGTTTATGAAACTAATATGCTTCGTAAATGTCTAGATCCAAAACTGAATTAATTTTTTGAATAATTTTAGCCTCAGGATAATTAAACATGTGTCTGGAATTCCAACAAAGTTTAGTTATTGCAGATTTGCCACATTCATGTCTTCTACCACAATTCTGGCGTTCTTTCAGCCTAATTCTAAGACCATGCTTCATCTGTCGAACATAAGAGAGGCCAAACTCACAAAAAAATTCATAAATACGACAGGTATTATGGTCGTCAATTGGATTTTTGAGATTGGAGGAAGAAAAGTTATTGTAATATAATATTAGTATTGTTAACGCAATATTAAATAACTCAGGATTTTAACAAATTTTACGTGCACGAAAAAGTAGAGTATTGGAAGCTGCAAGTTTTTCATATGGGGATGATTGGTTCTATAATGAGGAGGCAAACGTACAGCAAAAGAATATATAAACTCTCGCTTTCGCCTTTTTCGGTCAATTCATTTGCCAGTACTGGTGCTATAACCTTGATGTTCTTGAAACCCACTTTTTTCACACTGAGGAAAGGGATCAAGGAATCCTCTAAACAGCTGTATGTGATTTTTTGTGTCATGTTTGTATGTACTAGCGCTTTAAAACGTTGTTAAAATTTTTGGTTTTTGCATATGTAATATAATGTATAATGTATATAGTGTGTAAAGTGTAATGTATATAATATAACATATATAATACTACAATGAGTATGTGACATAGTGACACTATCCCTACATACTACTTCTAAGGAAATTCTAAATTTCCGGTGCTTTTGAGTGGGTCGTGTAGTCTTGCAAATCTAACTTTCTGCGCGTGACTATTTGTTACCTATTACATTTTTTTTCCAAGTTTTACGAAAAAACCCCGGTAAATTAGTTATAACTTAAAGTAGGTTTTAGTGGTTGTCTGATGATTTCAAAACTGACTTCAGATTATCAGCGGATCTCGCCTGAAATAGGATAGTTTTCTTCTTTTAGACTTGTCATTGAAGTACATTTGACCCCATAAATAATAAAGCCAGTGCTGCTTTGAGTTACATTTTTTGGGAAGTTGTTGGAATTTCGAATTTCAAATAAAATATTTTTAGTTTATGTTATTATATAAGTAAAATTTTATTTCTCATAAAAATACATTTAGTGTGTAATCCCTTTATCTGGAAGTCTAATGATTCAAGTTGTAGAGAGTTTCACACTTCAGATAATTGAAAAAAAAACCTTCTCTTTCATTAATGTTGTGTTATATTGGATTTGTTTGATGGCATCTAATTAATTCATTTGTCTTCACTGTGTCTATGCGTGCTAGTTTGTGAAATAATCCCGTTATTAATTTGTCAATAGTTTCATGCCACCTGACAAACCCAAAGTGTCTTCGACAAATAATTAAAAATAATAGGACAAACGTAAACAACGCTTACTTCCCCTAATTAACACGTAAAATCATTTATAAATTGTCTCTCACTAATTTATAATATTAATAACACTTATACACATTTTAAAAAAGATTTTGATATTATGTTAATCAGACGAACTGGTATTTCTACACGTATAAACACGTACACATTTTTAAATATTTTTTATAGAGTAAAATCTGTTGTTCACGCAGGATAATGATAGGGTAACAATCAGAGGTATTTCATCGTTAAAAAGTTATTTTGTAATAACAATTTTTTTTATCCTCCATATCTATCACTTAAAATAATGATTGCGGTTAAAATTTGATGGATGTTTATATTCTGGTACATTTTATATTCCTGCATAATTAGTTTTAATCTGTGAATGGCACTACGTAAATGTTCCATGCTATTCATATCAATAGTTTGCCTAACATACTTTAAAAATTGAAATAAAATTTTCAAAATTCTATTTTACATAGAAATGTAAGAATTAAAATATAAACACATGCCATGATTTTTTAGAACAAATTTCAACGATTAAAGTTCTACTTAACCAGTTTCTTTCTAATCTGTTTAAAATTATCCAAAAGAAAATGTTTTTTCAATCTTCAAAGGAAGTTCCAAAAAAAAATATTGAATATTTATTTTCTTCAAACGGAACAAGTTTTAGGGAGTTTAAAAAATATTTCCGTGAGATTCTTTCTTTTATCTGATGAACGTCACCCATCAATCTAAAAAACAGAGTATCAAAAACAAGAAGAAAAAACAAACTGATGTATTATTCATGTCTATGAATTTCCAGCATTATTGATTTGGATATTAACATTTTCTAGGAAAAATTTGGGTTACAAATCTTTGTTCTTCAAATGCTTATTGTATTAAGAATACGAACGTAAAATGTATTCAAGATCAATAAAAGACAGCGAGAAATACCTTATCAGACTATTGTAAGAAACATTTTAAATTTAATACGAAACACTTCGATACTTTGGAAAAGTAATTCATTTTTTATATGAGAAATATACAAGAGCATTGTGTTGCATATACAAAAGACAATTTTTTTTAATAAATATTGAGAATTAAATAGGGTTTATATTAGGTAGCTTTCATTACAAAAAGCTACCTATTGCAGCCGTTCGGAGGAAAGCGATTTCAAAAAATTTTGGTATATTTTCATCGATCATGACCCCCAGACCCCGAAACCACCCTCCGTTCAAAAGTTTATATATATATATATATATATACTATATATATATATATATATATATATATATCCATATATATATATATATATCTGACATTTGTCATACTGTAACTCTCGAATTTATGAACCGATTTGGATGTAATTCGGTATGTACATAGTACATACCAATGTCTCGACCGAGTTCGTTGGCCAGCTTCATCCGCCATTTTGTTTCAAAATGGCGGCCATTTAAAATTTTCTTAAAAATTTTAAATTTGAAATGTGGTACCAAAGAATTGAAAATGGAAAAATATTTTTTTCTTATGCATTTGACCTTTATACAAAGATTCCGGAGCAGTTTTTGTTTCGCCTATATCTTAAAAAATGGCTGAGTTATAGCGTTTTGAATTTCTAGCGTGGCTGACATTTTGAAACGTCCTGAATTTTGTCACGCGATAAAAGGCGTATTTATGAACCGATTTGAATGTAACTTCGTTTGTACATAGTACATACCAGTGTCTCAACCGAGTTCGTTGGCCAGCTTCATCCGCCATCTTGTTTAAAAATGGCAGCCATTTAAATTTTTAAGAAAAATTTAAATTTGAAATGTGGTACAAAAAAATTGAAAATTGAAAAAAATATTTTTTTCTTATGTATTTGATCTTAATACAAAGATTCGGGAGCAGTTTTTGTTTCGTCTATATCTCAAAAAATGGCTGAGTTATAGCATTTTGAATTTCTAGCGTGGCTGACATTTTGAAACGTCCTGATATTTGTCACGTGATAACAGGCGTATTTATGAACCGATTTGGATGTACTTTGGTGTGTACATAGTACATACAAATATCTCGACCGAGTTCGTTGGCCAGCTTCATCCGCCATCTTGTTTCAAAATGGCGGCCATTTAAAAATTTTTTGAAAAATTTAAAATTTAAAATAAGATACCAAAATATTGGAAAATGAAAAAGATTTTTTTTTGTATGTGTTTGACCTTAATACAAAGATCCCGGAACAGTTTTTGTTTCGTCTATATCTAAAAAAATGGCTGAGTTATAGCGTTTTGAATTTCTATTGTGGCTGACATTTTAAAACGACCTGATTTTTGTCACACGATAACAAGCGTATTTATGAACCGATTTGGATGTTACTTGGTATGTACATAGTACATACCAATGTCTCGACCGAGTTCGTTGGCCAGCTTCATTCGCCATCTTGTTTCAAAAGGATTGCCATTTAAAAAAAATTAAATTTAAAATTTAAAATGAGGTATTAAAAAATTGGAAAATGAAAAAGTTTTTTTTATGTGTTTGGCCTTGATACAAAGATTCCGGAACAGATTTTGTTTCTGAAAATTTGTTCTTTTGTTTATATCTTAAAAAATGGTTGAATTATAGCACTTTGAGTTTCTAGTATGGCTAACATTTTGAAACGATCTTGTATTTGTCACGCGATGACACACGTATTCGCCTATTTCCATGTGAAAAAGCATGTGGATAGTATACATCAACATCTTAGCAAAATATAAGTTACTTTAAATAAAAGCAGCTTGGATAAAGCTGACTAATTTCGTGAAATTCTCATTCATAATGATTAGTATTGATAAAAATTAGTATTGAATCTCCTATATTCGGTTTCCACTAAATTGAGCTTCGTGTGTTTGAATAGTATAAGTTGGCTTATTTAAAATAAGGTATTTGAAAGCTACCTCTTCCTCCCGGCACTGGCCGGAAGGACTTTTTATATGTAGTCTCAATTTGTTTAAATTAGCACAATTTAGCAATTCGGTTTCGTGTTTGATATTGTAATCACTGAAAATATTTCTAATATTCAATGCTGTTGATAAAAATTCTTTTTTTAAACTTTGAAATATCTTATTATGATTAGGTAACATAAGTGGAATGAGATATATTAAGAATATATAATTCACATTTGCTTAAAAATATTCAACTAAAACTATAGATACACATTTCAGCAGTAAAAATGTAATGACATATATAAACATGCATAAATATAACATGTATAAATATTTATACAATAAATGTCTATCTGTAAATTTTAATAATATTTATTTCAGTTTAAAAATCACGTTGTGTAATATTGAAGCATATTATCCATTTTAAAATTGAATTACCATATGAACATTAGTGAAAATAATTTGTCTTAAAAACGCAGCTAAACACTAAAAATTCGAAAATAGATTTTTCAATCCATTGAAGTTTTTCCTGACGCCCATACTTTGTCAAAGAAAGATTTATTATGGCTTGTTTATGTATATATTTAAAGAATTTCGAGGCTGTAAATTCTAAGGTGTATATTTGAATTTCACTTATCTACGTTAACGTAAATTCTTTCTCGCCGAAAACTTATACATGTTGAAACGAGTCACTGGATCATCAAAGAGTATTGTTCTCAAATGGTCATAAAATATGTCTGTCATGCATCTTCAGTTAGTAGAATAAATATAAACATTTTAACTTGCGCAGAAAAAGCAACAAGCCAAAGAAAAGTGCTGAACAAAAATTCATATGTTTGGTTCATTTTTCTTTAATAATCGTAGAAAATGGAGGGATATACTGTATATAAATTTTTCATTTCTGATTGACTATGAAGATAAAACGCTGATTATGGATCCAAGACATAAACTTGTGACATATGTGAAACAAGTTAATTAGTCACACTTGTATGTCGCTATTATGATAAAAAAAATTACGATTTCTTAAGCAAAAGTAAACAAAATCATAAGACGAAATGCAATGTTTCACCTTCATCCAATCACAAACTAGCCCCACCAGTGGCTGAGAGGTTCTGCTCTCGAAACTGGTAGAGGGGAAGTGCTGGGTTCGATCCCAATCGCGCCCGTCGGCCTAATCGTTCGGAGTTTTCGTGGTTTTCTTCGAACCATGGATTTCCATGCGTTAATACGGGTTAGGTTCCCTTAGAAAGACCCTCACGAAGGGCACTCCCCCCGGGCCTATATCCCTAGTGTAGATAATCGGCCGTCACAAAATCAACCAGCCAACCAACCAACCAATCACAAACTACACAATATGAATTTTAAAAGTTTACACAAATTTAACCCGAAGCATCACTGCTTCTGCGTCCAGCTACACCTAAAAACGCTCTCTTGTTTCAAACGAAGTTTATTTGCTTGTTACTTATTTCAGATGCATTTAAATTAATGGAACTGCAGCTGAGGAAAATGTTTCCTGATGAAAGCTTCGGATGCAGACCGAAAGTACTCGTAAATAATATAAAATGTGTTTTATAAACTTTCAAAATCTGTATGTGTCACCTTATAAGTAAACAGTGGACTTTAATATTTCACATAGTGCAATTTGTCAAAAGAAAAGGATTTTTCTTTTACTGTGAGTTAAGAAATTATAACATCATAATATGCTGTTTAAAAATACACAGAAGAAATATTTTACTTTCACTAGTCGGGTATGGCAATTCCATTTTTTTTAAACTTCAAATTTTTTCTGTATTTTTTTTTTTTTTTTTTAAATCGTCGGGGGCGATTTCGTAATGTTGTCTAGTCAATGTGTAATAGGAGAGACTAGGGACGGTTGACTATACGGGAGGCTTGACCAACCCATCAATTTTCATAATTAAAAGAATTTCAGAGTTTTATCAATAGGTGTTAACCAAAGCTACTGGAATGATCAAACAACAGTCTTTTTTCATACAGATAATCGAAATAGGTGTGGAAAAAATCAATTGTGATGGTTTTCAACCTAAAAGTTGTGTCTTTTAGAAATATTTTGTAAGCTATTTCAGATAAATTATATCATATAAATTTAACCCGAGAGTAGTCGCGACATTTTTTAGAACGTTAGTAGTCGCGTTCGGTCCATTTGCCGCCGTTACCAGCAGGCCGAAAACGAAGGGGAAACTTGCCGGTGTTATCAGATGAACGAAAACGGATAACGTAGGGTGAAAATATTGACTGAACTTTAAAAGATTACAGCAATTATTCATTTTACAACCTTTTACAGCAATTATTTATTTCGCTTAAGTATATATTCAGTTGGCATCTAGATAAATGTTTTTAATAACTATTTCTTCGTTTTGCATAAATACTTAAAAGTAAATAGTAAATGATTTGATTGAATTTCTGATGTTACTATGAATCAATAATTAGTAGGAAAACATTTACTAATATGAATCTAAATTCATGACACGGGTATTTTTATTTATTTATTTATTTATTTATTTATTTATTTTTTTGGAAGGACAGAATCAGAGTCAGGTAGATTTTTTTTTATACTCCCGCACTCTATATCCATTTAATAAAATAAAATTAATAAATTTAGCATCAATATATTACACTGACATTAAATTGAACAATTAAACTGAAAATAAAAATGGAACCTATGACATGCAACAGAAAATCAAATACAATACCACTAATTCACCAGCATATTGCGGACGATTAATTCATTTAAAACATATGAAAAACCATCAAATTTGATACCATAAACAATTAAAGACAATATATATAAACTTTCTGTACAATAATACCATTGCAAAATAAGGAAAATGACCAATAATTATGAAATCACAAATACCACATAAACCAAATATTATTAAAAATGTATAATTATATATATACATATATATATATATATATATAATAAAGAAAAAGGTAAAACATACTTAACTTCGAAATTATAAATGTAAATGTTGTAACTACGTTTTATTTATTTATTTATTTTGTGGGGTGTCTGTGTGTGTATGAGGGGGGAGAGGAGGGGGGTCTCTCGAGATTTTGTGATTAAATCCATTTTTCAATTGAAAATGCACGATTTGTAGTTTTTCTACTTATTTCAGGGTGGGAGCAGCGCCCTTGAATAAAAACTCTGGATACGAATTTCGCTCATATAAAGTAAATAATAAATAAGTTATTGAAATTATATATATTAATAAATTATATAAATTATTATTATATTATATATAAATTATACATTTGCAATTGTAAATTTAAATCCTAAGATGGATAAATTATTTTAATTAATAGAATCACTGAAAGGTTCATCTTAATAGGGATGTATTTTACAGAAACTATTTAATTAAAATGAATATTCAATTGTACATTTCATAATAAGGTATTAATGTTAATTGTTTTATAATAACGTTCATTAAATTAATAAAAACAATAAGAAAATTTTCTCCGAAATTATAAATATGCAGAAATATTTTAATTTAAATGAATTTTCTCTCATATTCTGGAAACATTATTTTGAAAAATAGTTTGAACAATTGATGAAGGACAACAAATTTAAATTTGTTAGATACTGTCCCAAGCCTCTATTGGATTTTAATAATAATTTCTGCAGCATTGTTAAAAAAAATGTGTTTTTACTTACAGTATGAAAATTTAAAAATAGATAAATTTTATAAAAATACTTAAAATATTTTTCTAAATCATTGTATAAACATTCACTGAATTATCCAAAAGAGATTTTTATTTGCGTAATTTCTAACCTACATTATAAAATTCTCATTATTTTTCTTATTGTACAAATAAATTATATGTATGTTCTTCGCAAATATACACACTACATTTCTGAGAAGATTGTTTTATCTTTCGAATTTGTTTTATTGTACAAAAACGATACTTTTCAGATTTTGGATATACGGCTATTTTTTTACTGATTCCCACAAAATTCTCTTCTCTTTTTTTTAATGGTTTTGCAGTGTTATTGCCTGTTTTCTTTCCTTTATATGTTCGGGTAATAAATAGAAAGCAAGTTCTTTCAAATAATGATGATGAATTTCCCTTTTTTTCCATATTTAAATAATTATCGATTTGAGAATTTATTCCCGCAATATTTGACAATGAAAGAAAAATGTAAGTGACCATCCATCATTTTTTTTGTGCGAACTGACTGCACAACTAATATAATAAAACAATTTTAAGTCACATTCTAAAAGTAAAAAAAGTACTCTTTGAACGCATAAAATGGCAGAAGGAAAGAAAGACGAAATAACAACAGACAGAAAGTCCGTACTTCGAAGAAACATTCCCCACAGATTTTGCGGAAATGGGAAAGGATGAACACGAGGGGGAAAAATTCAACTAATGTAAGTGGTCGCAACGCGGTCATTTAGACCGATTGAAACTTAAGAATGCGATAAAATGTTAAGAAATAGCAGGAATGACTTGCAATTTTACTACACAGGAGTGTGAACACTCAAGGTCAGCTACACGGAATTTGGCTATCGTAACTTTAACTGGAAATGAGTTACAGGAAGATAACGACTTTCGGGCGGGGAAAAGACCAACGCTCGACTATTAACGGGTTAAGTAAGTAGGTTTAAAGTACTGCAGTAATATAGAGCTTTCATTACAGGTATAAAAAAAACAGTAAGTTAGAATTAACATAACAGTGTGCTATTCCTTAGAAAAGGTCTATGCAGGGAGGCTTGACGAAGTCAATGTGAGGGAGGGTTGACCAGATGCTCAAGGTTCCCATAATTAAGTGGTTTTGGAAATCTTTTTATTATACACTGTGCATAATGAAAAGTTAATGGTTATATATATAAAAGAATGCATTTTTTCTGTAAAGCTACAGTAAAATGGTGTGATGAAAACGAAAATGTCTAAAACTGACTAAAGAAAGATGTGAAAAATTGCTAGAAATCGGAAAAGTTGATAGGAACTTTTTCCATTTAAATATTACTTACAATATGTAAATAGAGAAAGTGGGAAACACGAGAAAGGATGAAACATCAGTCTTAACCCTTTCAGGGGCAGTGGCATGTTTATAAAACCACTTAATTTTAATTCCGAAACGTCACCATGACACCAGAATTTTGCTAAAATCTTTTCCATTTAATATGTATGTGAAATATACCCTTTTTCTTATTTCCAAATAAATTTGTTCGTAAATCCCAGTGCCAGTCATTCATTTTAACATTTTAGTACTGAAAATACTTTGCTCCTTAAAGCTTTAAATCATGTTAATGATAAGTTAAGTGCTCATGCGGCTGCAAAAGAACATAGCATCGATCGAAAAACTTTAGGAAGGTATGTAGACAAATTTCATCAGGGTGAATACAGTGAGATGAAGCCAAACTATTAGACAACTAGAGCTGTCAGGTCGAGTGTCACAAAAATAGAACAAGGAGACAAAAAAAAAATAAATCAAAAATAAATAAATAAATAAAACAGCGGCACAGCGGCTCCTAAATCCGGACATAATAACACGAAACACTATGGAAACGTAACCTGTCTCTAACAGAATACTGTCTTAAATGTTAAAATTTCATTTTCCCTGCTGTACAATTGTACCTGCTCAGAGAAAATCGTGTTTAAAATAGAATTTGTCTCCTCTGACTTGCAATTACGTCTCAACAGGTTTGTTTAAGCATAATATTTTTTTTAAATACTTCTTTATAATAAATAAAGCATGTAAAATAAAGTTATTTTCCTTTTTTTAAACTGATTTTATCTCTCTTCACAAATATTGCAATATAAAACAAAGTGGGTTAAGCCACCCATATAGTCGGTCAAGCCTCCCATATATGGGGACCCTTGACCCATTATTTTTCATGATTAAAATCAATAATTTTTCAGATGTCTTACAAATTACACTTATGTAGCAATTTTATTTTGATAACTGATTGTATAACGAATAAAATGATATATAAAACTTTATTCTACGTTCAATATTTAAAAAATAAAAATTCATTTTGTAAAAAGTGGGTCAACCCTCCCTAGTCTCCCCTATATTAAAAAACGTGATTTTTTTACATTCCACGTATGCGAAATAAAGCTAGATTGAATGATTCGGGGATTTAATACGATTATATTTCAACAGCGACAGTGCATATCCCTAAAATGAAACAAAATTGACTATTGCAGCGCCACCTTTAGGTCGATATTCTTCGAACTTTTTTTTTTAAACCTCGGATTGTTACATTAATACTGTAATGATTACATGGAAGGATTACAGTTTTTGGATGTATGCTTTTCGATAATACAATAAAAAATGGATAAAACAACCCTTTCCAACCAACACTTTGGGTGGCATACCCCCAAATTTAACTCGATCTGCTCCCCAAAGCAAAAAACAAATATAAGAAACTTAGTTCATGTCTATGCTTCATACACTTTTCGATGAAACAATGGGGGCACACTAGAGATACATGGACACACAGACATTGCGTAAACACATGTTTTGGAGGATCTACGAGTCCTGGATATTATAAATCTATCGAAAACCAGAGAGAATTTTTTTAAAATGGAAACTTAGATGTATTAGTGTACATTGTGTGAAGATGCCGCAGTTTTTCCCTTAATAGTATTTAAAAGCACCTGTTGTTTTTATTTGTTATTAATTGATTTCTTGTTAAAGTTTGTACTCCTATTTATAATTTAAAAACTTATTTTATTTTACACATGTTGTAGAAAAAATCGAAAACTGCGTTTTCCAAATGTTTGCATTTCAGCATCTTACCCCGAGTTTGGGGTATGTTGTCCAAGTATCCAGGGGTAGGATGCCTTCTAGAGTTTCAATGGGAATAATAATACTTGTGAATCTGCATAAAACATATTGAATAAAAGTAACTTTAATATTTTAGACATACTAAATTTGTTAACTTACTTAATATTAGGAAATTACAAAAAAATATGAAAGTAACAAGCGTTGGCAAATTAATAAAAATCAAACTGATGTTTGAAAATAAAAATATTATGTCTTACTTAACATTCAAAAGAAATAATGCTCTTATGCTGAAAATATAGAAATGAAGTATGCCTATTTAGAAATATATGTAACAAATTTAAATGCGGTAAAGCCACTGTGATAAAGTGCTTAATGTTTCAGTGATTTTGTTGATGATGTTCATATGTCCGTTTGTTCTTTTTAGCAATATCTGAGATCTGCCATTATTTACACATTTGTTTAGGAACATTGAGTAACTTTTACACAACGAACAGTTTTACTGAATGCACTTAATCCAATCACATTTTTCCGTGGTTCTATTGAACTATATCAGACACTCTGAACACTTATTTTGTACACTAAAATTCCTCTTGGTAGAGAAATTAATCATCATCCATATGTAATCCATCATCGTCTGTTCAAGATTCTTTCTTTCTAGCCTTTCACTTCTTATTATTTATTTCCTGTTTAGAAAGGCTTGAGACACCTGTGCTGCTGTCGCCCAGTGGCGTGGTCGGTAGCGACAGCTGCTCCCATGGCGTGGGCCCGGTTTCGAATCCTCGGGTAAGACATGGATGTAATTGTGAATGTCCCATTGTAGTAATGTAATATATGTAATGGAAAAATAAAATTTATTGTGACTTGTTGTTGTGTCTGTGTAATAAGAATCATTCGAGGCGACAGCCATAGTAGCTATAGGCCCCAAAGCATTCCACTTCGGTGGACGTCAAATGTCAAATGACACCTGTGCTGCGAATGTCTAGGCATATTATCTTACGATGACTAGGTTATATCCTAAATGAGCTACCCTGGTGTAATCATTGGAGGTAAAGGAACAACTTCCCATTATTATCTTGGTTTCATCTATTGTAGGTATGCATTAAATAATAAAATGGATCATACGAATTCAATTTTCCCAACCGAGCGAAAAAGTGCTCCTAGCCAAAAATCGAACTCAAAACCTTGGCTTTCATTGCCAATGCTCTACCGTTTAAGCTACCTGGGCAGACAACTGGCAAGCATATTTCGCTCAAAAAACCTTACTGGTAATTACATCTTGTCTGCCATGTAGACAGCTCAATAGAATAAACCGCAGGTAAACGAACTGGGATGGGTACGTAGATATTCTATTATATAAAACACAATCATACTGATTGGTAAAGTTATCATACGAATTGAATAAAATGGATCGTATAAAACCATGGTTGGTAGTGGAAAGTAATTACAATTATTTATATAAATAAATAGAACTATGAATATTACTTACTTAATTATAGAATAAATTATTGACTTTGACATTGTGTGATTTTCCGAAGACTCTCAGCTTTTTGAATAAAGACTGACAATTAAAATAAGAAAAACTTGGACTTACGCTGTCAAAAATTAATAATTAAAAATCTTACGATACTCATCAGCGTACATGTAAATAAAAACTATATTAAAAATACATTACAAATTATTCCCAACGTTTCGTGCTCTTTCTAACGAGCCATCTTCAGGGGAGAGAGTCCTTGCTCTCCTCGGAGCGAAGTTTCCAACTGCACTTTCACGGCATCACAACTAAAAACATTAGGGTAACTGATCATTAACACAACCAAAATCAGTACTGCGTTGGATATAGCGCCATCTGTTGTTAGGCTAACACACTACAATAGGAAACTAGGAAAACTCGAAATAAGCAGTACAAATGTATTTCTTTTAAAATATTCAACCAAACATTAGAAATTTGAAATGAAATATTGTCATTGCATACCTCGTTTTTTCTTAGACTTATTTCTATGGATTCACGTATAAGGGCTTTAAGTGGGTTGGAATATTTAGAGATAATTTGTACATCGTCAAAATAAACTGCTTTGACATTGCCTTTAAATGCTAATCTAGATAAAGCTGTAGATAGTCTATTGAATCACTTTTATGTTCTTTAATCCTTTCAAACAGGCATCGTTTTGTCATTCCAATATATGAAGTTAATAGACCAGTATTGAGTTGAATAGGGATTTCGTAAACTCCAGGATGGAATAAAATTGGTAGAGGATCTTGCTTTCTGGTAATAGCTGCAAACAGATTATTTGAGGGGGAGACAACAAGAAGAATTCTGAATCTATTGAAAATTCTCTTTAATCTTTCAAATTTTGCTGGAATATAAGAAATTTTTCTGTAAGTAGGACGAGTTAACTGGGCACTATGAGGATAACTATTGAACTTCTCAATTAATTTATGGATAACCTGTGGGTTATATCCGTGATCTATTCCAATCTTGACAATATTGTACAGTTGATATATACATACATATGTACAGTTCATCTTCCAAAAATTGATCCGAACAAACAATATGTGCCCTCTTAATAAAAGAATTAAACGCAGACATTTTATAACCCCATGGGGTTGAAGCAGTAACAGGAATAATGCAATCTATTTTCATTGATTTTCTGAAAACTTTTCTTTTAAGCTTATTACCAGATTTTATAACTAAGACATCTAAAAATGGGAGGGTGTTATTGACTTCATTTTCTATGGTGAATTTAATATTGTCGTCGAGATGATTCAACTCATCAAAAAATTCCACTAAACCTGGTTTCCTCTCTTCCCAAACTACAAAAACGTCATCCACATATCTTAACCATAATTTGGGTTTATGTTTGAAAGTGTTGAAAATCAAATCTTCCAACGGTCTAAGCTTAAATTCGGTGAAAATACTTGAAACAGGTGACCCCATCGGTGCACCCTTATCTTGCTTATAATAATTACCGTTAAAATAGAATACATTACTCTGGTTAATTAAATTTAAACCTGCTTCTAACGAGGTTTTAATTTCTTGACTCAGATTATTTAATTTATCTATAGACTGGTTAATAGTATTCATAACTTCGGAAATATTTATGGAGGGGAAAGCGAGACAATATCAACTGGGGTGATTAACATCATGATTTTTTGCTATTGGTAAAAACAGGAAAGTACCTAAAAATAAGACCTTTTTTAAGTGGTCTACTTTTGCAAATAAAATGCGACATATTTGATAGACAATTTTTTTTATAATCTGTCTGGAGATGGTTCTCTCTCTTGAAAAAAAAGTGCTACATAGGCGCGGGTCTACCTAGAACCTTCTTATATTGGAAGATCCTTCATTGGATGCGGGCCAGATCTGTGGCTTTTCCCTCTTGTGACCTATAGTGACTCTGCTAGCTCCACATTGGTTCATTCTCCACAACCGGTAATGCCTGTGAAAGGCTTCACTCCTGCCCTCATATGCTGACCTGCAATACTGCCTTTGGTAGATAGTTTAACTTAGGCTAAATTTTATGGTTGTTATAAAGTTATGTGGGTTGTCTAAGAAAGTGACATTGTACAATGGAGATTTACTGGGGTTCAGATTCACATATTTGTGTCATTAACTTACCTACGAGTGTGGTCGTCTTCTACCTGTAATTCAAATTTTCACGTTATGGGTAGCGTTATACATATATACCATTTTGCATACATACAATGCCACAATAAATGCATTTTAATTAATGCATATTTTTTACATTAAATAATGTTTTTTTTTTTCTGAAAGCATTAAATGCGGTGTAAAATCACCATCAACCAGGAAATTTGCAGTTGTTATCGTCTCACCGCTCTGGTTTTTATAGGCCTATAAAGTTATTTTATATGGATATTAAAACGAAAAACAAAACTTTGGTGAAAATTATTTCATATTTAAAAGGATACATTTATCATGTCTTATTTAAAATAAATGACTTATACAGTAAAATTGTTCACTTAGCTATTTTATTCAAGCTAATTTTGAATTATTGGGTTGATCTTATTTAATCAATCACGAAAATAGCCGACAGCTGTCTCGACAGAAATTGATTCGGCCTTAAAATTTCTCAGCCAAGGCGAAACGATTGGAAACCTGATTAAAGGAGATAGCAACTAGTCGTTTAATTACAATTCAATCTTGCGTAATATTTTCAAAGCAGATCAAATTTGAGTATTTTTAGAGTCTGCGGTGTCTGGTTGGATATTGGCGAGCATAGCTCGGAACAGAGACACCTACTTATCTAAAACTATATTATATACTACCGATGTTTATATTTATTAAAATTATTTAAAACTGCATTTAACATCAATTTTTTTTAACAATGATTAAAATTAATAATTATTAAACAATTATTTATTAGGCAAATAAGGTTTATTTATAAGGCACAATACATATAGAAAGCTTTCAAATTATGCCCACATTTTGCTTTTAATATTTATTTGTGTTATTTTAAAGAATCAGAAAATTTATGATTTTTATCAATGATTTTTTTTAAATCAGTTGATTAAAAACACGATTTAATCACTGATATAAATTATCTGATTGAAATCGTTGACAAGTTAGTTAGTACCCAAAAGTAATTTAAATCATTGAAAAAACAATAAGACATTTGACCGCAATGGAAAACAGCCTGCATTTTACCCTATGGGAAAATAACCGACATCTTACCAAAAGATAAAACAACCAGCGTCTTAGGCCAAAAATGCTTCGTGGACTTACATCAAAGTATTGGACCAGACTTCCCCTAAAGTATTGGACCAGACTTCCCCTAAAGTATTGGACCAGATCCCGCCCCCCCCCCGCTCCCCTCACTGCCGTGAAGAAGCGGGATCCGGCCACCATTTATGCTTTGCAGAAAGGACATGCACCAGTACTTTTTAAAACCAACATATTTATTTCTCTGGCGTTTAAACTACGACTTATATAGGAGAATAAAGAAGTTAGGTAAAAGATTTCCGACACTTACCTGAAGTGTTAAGACGAAATAGCAATAAAAAGCACCACTTAATGTTTAAGAAAAAAGAACACAAAAGAAATCCTCTTCCAAACATCATAGCGGCGTTTCCCTACAGCATCTATGGATATGAAAACTACTTGACACGACACCTTCTCCAATACGGCATCTCACCTAGTGTTACCCTATAGATAGAAGAAAGTAAAAGTCATCGTAGAATACTTTCTGTACTAATCACAACATTAAAAATAAACTTGCATTTTATTAAAATTTACCTATTTTTTTTATAAACTAAATGACATCAGTGTTAAAAATTTATAAAATCAAGACAAATTATGCTTGTTATAATTCAATCGAGATTCATCATAAATCGCAAACTTTTGGATTTTCATTATCAATAACACAAAAGGAAAATTGCAGTTTCTAATTGTAAAATTGATACTGTTTCGCAAAAAAGAATAATCAGGTACGTGGTGAGAGAATTTATATTTTTAAGAATGATGATCTGAAAGAGAAATAACGTCGTCAAAAGAAAAGAAAAGAAAAGAAAAGAAAAAAAAAGTGTTACAATTTGTGTTACAAAAAGAAAAGAAAAGAAAAGAAAAAAAAAGTGTTACAAAAGTGTTACAAAAACAGTGTTAAAAATTTATAAAATCAAGACAAATTATGCTTGTTATAATTCAATCGAGATTCATCATAGATCGCAAGCTTTTGGTTTTTCGTTATCAATAACACAAAAGGAAAATTGCAGTTTCTAATTGTAAAATTGATGCTGTTTCGCAAAAAAGAATAATCAGGTACGTGGTGAGAGAATTTATATTTTTAAGAATGATGATCTGAAAGAGAAATAACGTCGTCAAAAGAAAAGAAAAGAAAAGAAAAAAAAAGTGTTACAATTTGTGTTACAAAAAGAAAAGAAAAGAAAAGAAAAAAAAGTGTTACAAAAGTGTTACAAAAACAGTGTTAAAAATTTATAAAATCAAGACAAATTATGCTTGTTATAATTCATTCGAGATTCATCATAAATCGCAAGCTTTTGGTTTTTCATTATCAGTAACACAAAAGGAAAATTGCAGTTTCTAATTGTAAAATTGATGCTGTTTCGCAAAAAAGAATAATCAGGTACGTGGTGAGAGAATTTATATTTTTAAGAATGATGATCTGAAAGAGAAATAACGTCGTCAAAAAAAAAAAAAAAAGAAAAGAAAAGAAAAGAAAAAAAAAAAAAAAAACTCGATGAACTCAGAAAAATAGGAAATTCCGTACATTTTCCTTTAAATGGAAAAAAAAAACAAAAAAAGTATATAAAAAAACAGAGTCAGGTGTCTCGGACTTTCCTCCTCTGTCTAGAACCGAATTCGGAAATTTTAAATTTGATTGATTTCCCTAGTAATCGCGCAAACACATACAAAAACATATACAGAAAGAAACGTCTTTCTTTTTTTTTGTTATAGATAAATGTTTTATTCATCATTTAGGGCGGCACTAATGTACATTTTTAGCATGAAAAGTTTCACATTGGTACAATTATTTGTAAAATATCCCGAAAATTGATGGAATATTCGAAAGGTGTATTTACAAATTACACTCTAAGGGTATCAGTTTCGTGCATTTTACGTTGTATGATAGAAACTTTTTTTTTTATTTATACGAACTATTCACCAACTTGTGGAAGTTCAATAATTCTGTATTCTATACTACTGCGATTAAAAAAGTAGACATTTCCTCCGTGTTTATAGTTTCATATAAATAATATCTGAAGTTATGTCATCATGAGTATATATTTCAGTCTTTAACCTCTTCCGGTCTATAAAAGAGTACCAAGCATTCTCGGGAACTAAAACCCAAGTGTTCCGTTTTAGACTGAGCACCTGACCAGAATATATGATATATACCACCTCAGGTTTATATTTTTTTAGGACTTTGTAATTATGACTGGTGTCTTTAATATTCTGCCAAAGCTTATTACTGCACAGCATCTGCATCTGAATTAGACAGCAACAACCTCCTTCGCTGAAATTCGTTAGCAGATTTAAAAAAAAGGATTAATCATCCTGTTGTTTACTTATGTTGAATAATTTGGACGATGAATAAGCTTAATTGTCTAGATTTTGAATTTGTATTTACTATTAACATTCTTGTTTAAAATAGTTCAGAATTATTTTGTCAGAAAAAGTAGTTATTTTTTTATGAAGAAAACGCGTTATGGGCATTACAATGAAAAATCCTGTATGCTCAATAATTCTGTATTTCCATAATTGGTCTTTGATAAATAATTGAAATATTTAGTTGAATCAACATAGTTGTATATATAATATATATAAATATACATTATAATTAAAAAAAGATACAAAATCTGTGAACAGTGCTGCTAAGTTATTTCTCTCAATATGGATTCATAATAAATATTTCTTGATGTTATTAAATTTATTGTTTTTATGAGGCATCATTTATTTCAAAATGGGATTTATATATAAATATTAAAAATTTAATATGTAATTATCATTTAATAAAATTACTTAGGATACTTAGTTTCTAGTTTAATTACAAATAGCATGCAGTTAATAGGGATAGTTATTTTGGTACAAATGCGTGAGAAGATAATACATTTAGTTTTCTTTTTGTATTTTATGTAGTTCCAACTAATAAATATGTATTTTTATTTTCAATAAACAATAAATTAACTGTATGTAATTTTAATTTTGTCTCTTAATTATAACTCAATTAGATATTCATTCTGTTATATTGAATGGCGTATTTACATGTTATGAAATAATGTGAGTATAATCGTTTTTTTTCACCTATTGAATCAATTATTATTAATTTTTCTTTTGCCTCTTCATTTATTATCAGTTTCAATCCATTATGTTACCAATTAACATGTTATATTTTGCTTATTTAGCTTCCTGTTATATGAAACAACGTATTTGTAGCAATACGCAGTATTCTTACTAGCTGATCATTAAAAACTACGTGTTGTTGTATTTGTCATATTTATTTCCTCCGTTAAACTTTTCTAATTTTTTTTTTTGTTGCTACTATTTTCATTGAAATTTTATGACAATAAATGAATATGATATAAATACATAAATTAAAAGTGTAACATGTAACCGTTTTAAGTTATAATTAATGTTTTCAGATAATTTTATATAAAATCGCCCCTTTTTATAATAAACATGTATTTGCATAGATATTTTTATGCTTCTTTGAAAAATCGATAGAAATAACTAAAAATCAATCAAATTGCTCAACAAATTAATACTCTCTCCAGGTTATTTATTTATTTATTTATTCATATAATAATTTAAAAATTATGTATGATTTAAACCTTCCAAAGGTGAATCATTTATATCGCAGTCATCTGACTAAACATCTGTAAGTTTAAAAGATTATATAATGTCTCAACATGCCCAATATTTGACAGAAACTGTAACTGTAGAGCTGTAATTTGTTTTTCTTGTCCCAAAAGTTAAAAAAAATCATTCTTACTTTTTTTAAGATGAAACATTTTCTGTTTATCATTAATTTGAAGTAAGAGTAAAAAAATTCGCTATGAAAAATATCAATCATAGTTAATTCTAAACAAAATATGGTATCTGTCGACGAATGCATTTAGTTACACTTCCCAGTAGTCATGCAGGCACACACGTGCCAAATTTGTCACCTAGAAAGACGAGCCATTTCGGCAACATTCTATGTCTAATACATTCTAAGTAACATTTTCAAGATTTATTGCACAAACGCACAGAATGCACCTAATTCTGGTATAAATAAAATGATTTTTATTTTTATTTTATAAACTATGTAATTTTAACATACATCAATTTATTTCATAAGATTAGTTAATAAAAAAATATATTTAACATTTTTTATTAATAAAATAAAACTGAAAGACAAAATTTTATTAAAATAAAATAAATTAAATTACATTCTTAAACTCTTCTTCGAAGCTATATAATTCAATTTTAATTTTAAGCATTTTCTTTTGCCAAACTAGCTGCAAACTAAAAATGTAAGCTGATTACTATTATAAGATTCCCCTTTGAATTCTAGGTTGGTAAAATGAAATAATTAAGAAGAGAATTACTCCTCTATATTTAAAAGAAAAATACTGTGCCTTAAAAATAAAAGTATTCTAAATGCATCACGTTCTTCAATTCTTCACATTCAATGACTTTTCTGGTGTTTTTCCATATTTTTTATGTAACATTAAATTAGTCTGATAAGTTAAAAAATTCTGGGCAATTTATTTCAATACTTAAAATAGCAGTTTTCAGTTGCCCTAGAGTACGAAATGTCTTTAAAATAAATCAAATATAACTACTGACACGGCAACTAATGTAAATCTCAGAATGAAATCCAGAAGAATATTTAATATTTAAATGAGTTATAAAAATAGATAAACATTTTACATTGTGTATAAGAATGTAAAAAGTATAAACACGAAAAGTAATCATGAGGGTTGATCAAACTTAAAGATTCATTTTTTAACTTAATATACCAAAATTATATTAATTAAATTTATGTAAATAGCTTTCATTAGCATCAACACATAAGATTTTTTCTTATTCTTGTATAATAAAAAAATAAAAACGTTTATAAATCAAACTGCATAAAAATTGTTTGACCTCTTCATCTGATTCTATAGTATTCCTTCTAGCATTTTTTTATGGAGATCCAAATAATTTATAGTCATAGAATGATTAAACAGACTTTACGTAGATGATCGAATGATTTGCAGCTATTTTTATGTTTCGTTCCAACCTTTTGTTCAGGAAAAGAGGAACATTCAGATCAGAATGAATTTTTAGATACCTATTTACATCTTTAATCGTCTCCAAAACTGTAGTAAGCTATATTAGATATTACTCGTTTAGGAATAAAGATTAATTTCAAAATATTCAATAACGATTAAATAGTACTAGCGAAAAGGGTCTTGAACTTTTCTTCAGTTGAACATTTTCACATTTTTGTGAAATATTTCTCACTGAATCGTATAGTCTCACATTTTTCACGGTCATTTGGAATAACTTGTGCGCATTTCATACACTGTGAAAAAAGACAAATGTTTATTAACACGTGCAGTACTAAGATCAAAATATTGCTTAAATACCTAAGTGATAAAAAGGGTTGACCCTATAGGTAATTCAGGAGCCACCAAATAATTATAAAGTTCTCTCGATGCCACGATCCATTTCATTGAATAGCGAAATTGACACACAACTGAACACAAGAACAAAGAAATAACAAAATGTTGGACGGGCATTGTAACCATTTCCTTGCATAGTAACGCTGTACCCACAGAGAATTACATTTGACAGGATGTCAAAAATTATTTTTATTTCTCTTGAAATGTGATAAATGATAGGAAGCTTTCATTTATTTCCTGATTGCCTAAGATGTGATCCAAATGACCCCATTCGCAATTTCTACAAATACACAAAAAAAATTAGCTGTTCCAAACTTACTAAGTATATATAATCATGAATGAGACCTTTATAGAATAATTATAAGAAAATAATTTTATTATACATGTTATAAATGAAGAAAAAAACTGCAAAATATCTAGATGAGGTCAAATTGACCCCATCTTATTAATGCGAGGTTTGAAGTAGGAATATATAAGTATAATAATTAATGGAAAATTTTAATAATCTTTTCCGATTTTTCATTGATTTCGAAAAGAGGTTTTTATCATATTTATACAATAACGATTAAAAGGCATTTGTCAGAACTTCTTCAGATGAATAGCTACACTTTTTTGTGAGATATTTCCCACTGAGTCATCTAGTTTCACCTTATTCACGGTTATTTTTAATAACTTGTGGCACTTGCATACACTGCTGTGAAAAAAAAAATGTTTCTTTAAGTAGGAAAAATAAAAATAACAAATAACGAAAATAATAATTTCTTCTGATTTTTCAATGATTCAAAATACAGGTCTTTATCATATTTATTCCATAAAGATTAAAAGGTATTAGTGAGAACTTTATCAGTTTTTGCTTCAGTTGAACAGTTTCACCTTTTTTGTGAAGTATTCCTCAATGCATACTCTAGTTTCACCTTCTTCACAGACATTTTGAATGTCTTGTGCCAATTGTACAAAACAAAATTTGCGAAAAAAGACAAATGTTTCTTAATGTAGGATATTATAAACTTAAGAAGTAACAAAAATTTACAATTGTTCAGTGAACATACATTTTTCCCAATTATGATTTATGGGAAGCTATTTACTGAATAATCACTTTAGCTAAAATCACTTTAGAGTTGTTTATTGCTATGACTGTTATTTAAGAAAACCCTTATTGATATTCCTTGAAATAATAATCTAAAACATTTATACATCATAAATCAACATTTCATTTCTACCATGAATCATCTGAAATGGTGTTATACTTATAAACATTTCCTTATTGAAATAACTTTGTTTATCATATCAAGATATTCTTCTATTTAGACATTTTCTCAGTTGTTTAAAAATAATTATTGTGATTTATATTTGGTGGTCAAGGACCCTTCCTGGTTTCATTGATTCTACATTTGAAGAAGGAGTTGAAGTGCAGCCTTCAGATTAAACGCACGCAGCATTTAACTCTTTAGCTGCGATATTTTTTAATAACGCAACCGGGCAGCCACAAAGCCTGGCTCTTGTTAAAATTAACAAACCGCATGTCTGTATCTGGACGATGTCAATCTACATTTGTTTCAATATAGTGTTATTTACATCTCGTGTCATTTTACTTGTTCCATAAACACACACGGGTTCATCGAACATTAAAAGTTGGAGGCACCGGCGAGATATTGGATACTTTTTTTTCTAGCTTGGCATACGTGTGCTCATCATATATTACTTCAGTTTTTAAATAAAGTTTTCACCAGTCTTATGTGGAATTGCAACAGACGACGGAGCACCTCGCACCACAGTTATTACAGATAAGTACATTTTATCTTATTATTATTATCGGTTTGGCTTTTGTTTTTTACGCTATTCACCTCAGTATTTGGATAATGAATATCGACTTGGAAGCCGCAAAAAAGGCTGCTGAAGAATTGGAAAAGGCAGCTATAAATTTACGTGGCAGAGCTGAATCTGCTCTAACAAGGATAAACAACTTCACTAACTCTGAGGAAACGTTTCAAAAGAACGATTTGTTCAATAAATTAGAAAAATTAGATACAGTTTACTCCGATTTTGATAAATATGATGCTCAGTTACCAGTTCAAGCATCTGAAATTGAGGAATTTGAAAAAAAATATTATGAAACCAAAGCCAAACTGCAAACGGAAATTGAAAAAGTTACCGTAAATGTGCATGCACATCAAATGATAAATGATCAGATTCCAGTTGTTCGTTCTACTATTTCTAACAATTTTAAATTGCCTAGGCTCAATATAGAGCAATTTAATGGTGATTTTAAGAACTGGGTGTCATTTAAAGATTTATATTTATCATTAGTTCATAACAACGACAGCATAACTAATATACAGAAGTTTCAGTATTTAAGAGGGTTACTAGGGGAAGAGCCAGCCTCAATAATAAAACACATACCTATTTCTGAAAACAGTTATTCAGAAGCATGGGAAAAATTGCTGTCGATATATGATAAGAAAAAACAAATTGTTTCCACTTTAGATAAAACATTCTTGGACATTCCCCCCATTACTCAAGTGAATGCATTTAGCTTACGCTGTTTATCAGGTGTATCAGATTAAGTAATTAGAGCCCTTAAATCAATCGATGAAAAGGCATCTGGCCGTGACTTATGGCTAATTCATATTTTATTACCAAAGTTTGATTCTAAAACAAGGGAGGAATGGGCAAAATTGACCTCAAGCGAAGACTTTCCGTCTTTTGATCAATTTATTCAGTTTATAAATGATAGATGTTCATCTTTAGAGTTGTATAAAGGTGAAAATGAAGGTTTGCATAAACAAGAGAAACAGTATAACGTCAATAGATCTTTTTCCAGTGTCATTAGCAAATGTTTACTATGTAAATTTAATCACTCACTTTACAAGTGTGTTAAAATTAAAGAATTAAGCATCAGGGATAGGACACAGTTTGTTAAGAAAAACAAGTTATGCAGTAATTGCTTGTCTGACAAGCACACTACCTGGCAATGCAATTCCTCTTACTCTTGTCACAATTGCAAGCTGAAACATCATACAAGTTTATGCTAAAATAAGCTGCAAAATTGCACAATATCAACTTCTCGTTCAAATGAAAAACAGAGCCGCAAAAACAAACCTGATTCAGAGGCCGGTTCCATTCCGGATGAGAATAAAAAGGAAATTTCTCCTTCCATAAATGCAGTTCAAACATCTTTCGCACTTTTGCCCACTGCTAGTGTATATATTAATGATTGCATGGGTCAAAAGCACACTTTAAGAATCATGTGTGATAGTAGATCAGAGTCTACATTTGTTTCTGAATCCTGCATGAAAATGTTAGGAATTAAAAGGAAAAATGCTAGGTTCCCCGTAAAAGGTCTGTCTAACTCAAAGTTCGCAGTAACTAAGGGTTACGTAATGTTTGATCTTACATCAATTTATAATGCTGACACCAAGTTGTCTGTTAAGGCATTTATTTTGGATGATTTAACTGCTCCCTTATTTGCGGAAAAAATACATGAGAAGCATTTTTCGCATTTAAAGAATATAAACTTAGCGGATCCACATTTCGAGACACCAAAAAAAATAGACATTATTCTAGGATCTGATTATTCCTTTTCTATTTTGCTTCCTGTCAAGTAGCAGATACGCAGAGCAATTTAATTGCTCAAAATTCAATTTTTGGCTTTCTCGTATCAGGGAAAATGCCACATTCTAGTACATCTCCAAATTCAATACATAATTTACACATTTATGAAGTTAATATTGATAAAGAGTTAAAGCTTTTTTGGGAAGTAAAAGAAGTATTTAATAAGAACACTCAAATGTTGTCACCTGAAGAGCAATTTGTTGAATCACATTTTCAGGAAAATTATCCATTTAATTCCGAGGGTCGTTTTGTGGTTAAGTTACCTTTTATTCCATCTAAATCAGAATTAGGTAATTCTAAGCCTGCCGCAATTTCTCGCTTGCTTGCTATGGAAAGGAAATTTAGAGAAAAACCAGAATTAGAAAATCAGTACAAAGAGTTTATGTACGAATATGAAGAATTAGATCACATGGAATTAGTTGCACAAAATGACATTAATAATTATGAAAACAAACACTACTTTTTTCCTCATCATGCGGTTATTAAATCTTCTAGTATCACTACTAAATTAAGGGTAGTTTTTGACGCTTCATGCAAAACTTCAAGTGGTGTTACCTTGAATTCTATTTTGGGTGTAGGCCCTAAGTTACAACGGGACATTTTCGAAATCTTACTTAATTTTCGATTTCCGAAAATAGTCTTTTCTGCGGACATAGAAAAAATGTACCGCGAGATTTTGGTTGCCGAAGAGGATCAAATTTATCAGCAAACAGTTTGGTGGTCTAATCCTAATGAGGAAATAAAAAATTACAAATTGAAAACTGTCACATATGGTTTAGCGCCAGCATCTTTTCTGGCAACTAGATGTATAAAACAAATCGCTCAGGATTATACAAAAAATCCTTGCATTTCGCGCATGTTAGAAGAGGATATGTACATGGATGACTTATTATCCGGTATGAATACTGTTAGGGAAGCAATAGAAACTTGAAAAGAAATTACAGATTGTTTAGACGCGCATGGTTTCCACTTGAGGAAGTGGAATTCGAATTCACAGGCATTTCTTAATGAATTTATAGATTCTTCTAGCACTGAATCAAATTTTGAAATCATTCCTAGTGATAACGGAAGCTCCAAAGTTCTAGGCTTAAGCTGGAACTCTTCATCACATAGTTTTATTTTCATAACTGCATTAACACTTACTCCACCTCTTACAAAGAGACACATTTTAGCCGAGTCTGCACGGATTTGAGACCCGCTAGGTCTAATTTCGCCCTGTACTGTAACTTTAAATGTATTTTATCAGAAACTTTGGCTTACAAAAGGGGACTGGAACTCTGTTATACCGCAACATCTTACCGACGAATTGCTGCAATTTCAAATTTCCTTTAACGGACTAAATCAATTGTCTGTTCCTAGATGTGTCACGATTTCATCCGGTAACCCATTTGAATTACATGGTTTTTCTGATGCCTCAACATTGGCATATGCTGCCGCAATTTATTGCCGATAAAGTTATAAGGGGAAAATAAACTTTTTGCTCTTAGTTTCTAAAACTAAATTTGCTCCAATCAAACAGATTTCAGTGCCAAAATTAGAGCTTTGCGGTGCGCACCTACTATCTAAGCTGTTCCGTTCCGTCATGAAAACATTAAAGAGTTACAAGTTCGATATTTTTGCCTGGACGGACTCAAAAGTCGTCCTTTCTTGACTATCTGCACATCCGCGTAAATGGGAGACTTTTGTCGCGAATAGGACAGCTCAAATTACCGAAATTCTACCTAAAAAGCACTGGAGACATGTCCCATCCAAAGAGAACCCCGAAGATATCGCTTCACGCGGTATTTATCCAAAATGTCTTCCAGGTTGCGATTTGTGGTGGAAAGGGCCAAGTTGGCTGGTTTTGGACCCATCCAATTGGCCCAAAGACAACTCAAATGTTGAGGAAGTTGCCTGGTTTTGGACCCATCCAATTGGCCCAAAGACAACTCAAATGTTGAGGAATTTGTTGATCAAATCAAAGCCGAACAAAGGTCTGATCCATTTTTTTCCTTTCACACCCATACATCAAATGATCTATTTGATAATTTGGTTCAAAAGCACTCTTCGCTTGCAAAAATTATTCGCATTTTGGCATATTGCCAAAGATTTATCAAAAAATGAAAGAAGTCTGACAAAACAGAAATTTTTTCACCACATCTTACTTACAAAGAAACAAAAGCAGCCGAACAGAATATTGTTCGTTGGATTCAGAATTCTTACTTTCAGGAAGAATTTAAATGTATCCAAGAACAGAAAGCTTTGCCAAAAAAAAGTACGTTACAGCCCCTCCACCCGTTTATTGATGTTAAGTGTCTGTTTTAGGTGGGAGGACGCTTACAAAATTCACAATTATCATTTAATCACAAACATCCTTTAATCTTGCCCTCACAGCATAAAATGGCTGAGTTATTAATACAGCAACAACACATCGCCGATTTACATGCTGGGCCTTCACTGCTATCCCACATCATAAGACAATCTTATTGGATAGTTGGTGGAAAAAAGATCATTAACAAATGCATCAATAGATGTTTAAAATGCTACAGATATAAAAGGTCCATTGCAACTCCTCAACTAATGGGGAATTTGCCACAGCATCGAGTAACCCTGGAACGTCCATTTTTCTCCAGCGGTGTTGATTACGCAGGCCCTATATCTATGATATTTAGTAAGGGTCGGGGTGCAAAAACAACTAAGGGCTATATAGCTTTGTTTATTTGTTTGGCTACAAAAGCGGTGTATATTGAAGCTGTGAGTGATATGACAGCTGAGGCATTTATCGCCGCCCTTCAACGTTTTAGTACAAGGCGAGGCGCCCCACGGCATCTTTATAGCGACAATGGCACCAATTTTGTCGGTGCATCCAGAAAGTTGGACAAAATTTATGAATTGTGGCGTTCATTTACAGATAATGAAATAATGTCCCACTATCAAGCTGAAAACTCTCTAGAATGGCATTTCATCCCTCCTTCTGCCCCTCATTTTGGCGGGATTTGTGAGGCTGCCATAAAAGCGGCAAAGTATCATATCAAGCAAGTCATAGGAGATACATTGCTCACTTTCGAGGAGCTAGCCACGTTGCTCGTCCAGATAGAAGCCTTGCTCAACTCGCGGCCGCTTATACATTTAAACAATAATGATACTGACTCAATAAATGTTCTCACTACCTCATATTTTCTTACAGGGGATGTTTTGCATTCCATACCCGATGAGTCAGCAACCCCGCAACGAATCTGAAAAACGATGGGAACTGCTCCAAAACATGAAAGCTGGATTTGCCAGACGGTGGACCAGAGAATACCTGGCCTCGCTGCAACCCAGAGTTAAGTGGAAGATCGCCACGCGTAACATCGAAGAGGGTCAGATAGTGTTACTCATGGACGCAAATCAACCGCCTGGAACTTGGCCGTTGGGCCGTATTACGGAGGTACACCCAGGCAGTGATGAACTCAACAGAGTGGTGACTGTGCAACGCGAGTCTTCATTCTTCAAACGCCCGGTGCACAAAATAGCATTACTCCCTCAGTATCAGAACTAAGGCCCTGATAGGGGGGGGGGGCATGTTCAGTGAACATACATTTTTCCCAATTATGATTTATGGGAAGCTATTTACTGAATAATCACTTTAGCTAAAATCCCTTTAGAGTTATTTATTGATATGACTGTTATTTAAGAAAACCCTTATTGATATTCCTTGAAATAATAATCTAAAACTTTTATCCATCATAAATCAATATTTCATTTCTACCATGAATCATATGAAATGGTGTTATACTTATAAACATTTCCATATTGAAATAACTTTGTTTATCATATCAAGATATTCTTCTTTTAAGACATTTTCTCAGTTGTTTAAAAATAATTATTGTGATTTATATTTGGTGGTCAAGGACACTTCCTGGTTTCAGTGATTCTACATTTGAAAAAGTAGTTGAAGTTCAGCCTTCAGATTAAACGCACGCAGCATTTGACTCTTTAGCTGCGATATTTTTTTAATAACGCAACCGGGCAGCCACAAAGCCTGGCTCTTGTTAAAATTAACAAACCGCATGTCTGTATCTGGACGATGTCAATCTACATTTGTTTCAATATAGTATTATTTACATCTCGTGTCATTTTACTAGTTCCATAAACACACACGGTTCATCGAACAACAATAATATTATCAGAATTGCCAACGATTCCGAAAAGTGTTCTTTATCATTGCAAATATCAGAAACTAGCACAATATTAAAGAATTGAAGAGCTGAGTGGAAGAACATGTTATGCTACATTTTTTTAGAAAATGATTTTATCGTTTCTGTGAAAGTGTTATCAGGTATTCTATCACATGGTAAAACTAAAATACCAAAGTTCTATTTAGCCTTGAAGATTTAAGACATTATTCATTAATATTTAATATTTTAATATTTGCTAATCCAAATAATATTAATATATTTTAATATTTAAAAATTAAATATGAATAAGTTTTTTTTGATAGAGTTTAGTACCACACCTGTCAATACTTTAAACACATGGTATCAAACAGAAAATAAATCATTAAAATTGAGAACAAAATCTTTCACATCAAATTTTTTCAAATGTAATTTTTGTTACTTAACATGTTCTTCCACTTCGCTCTTCAATTATTTCTAGAACAATGTTTCTTTTGCTGCCACTGATTTTCGGACACATTTACAAGAAATTTTGATAGTGCATTAATCAGTTTTTTTCAAATCGAAATAGATTTTTCGGAAGCTATTCATTCTCCAGTAAACATTTCCATGGTTAGACAACATGAATTTTAGATAAGCACGATAAATTAGTAGTAACGATAAACTAACATTAAATTTATTGTTATTTTTTATCCTTGTCTGTATAAATTAAATTACGTAATTGAGAATGAGTATATGAAATTTGCTATCAAATATTTCAGCGAGAGAAAACTAATTAAAGCACCATCAAAAACTTTTTGGAAACGTTTTCGAAAATTGGTAGCAACAAATGAAACTTTGTTTCTATATCCTAATACTCTGTTCTGTACTTTAAATTTCGAAAATATATTTGTTTCTGAGATTTCTATACTTATTACACCTTTTTCGTAATCATGGGTAACTCAAAACACGTAAATGTGACCTATTGTACTTGGTCATGTCTAACTTTCGTGAAAAAAGGAACATTTTTCTTTTTTTACATAGTACACGAGGCGTTCAAAGGGTTTCATTAACGAAGTGTACATTCTGTGGCCGAATATCAATAGGTTAGACTCTTTCATTTGGTGAGGTTGTTATAGTTATACCTTGAGCCACTGCACTAGGTAAGTTGTATTCAATTTTTAGATTATAAACAACAAACTGAAATGACATAAGTTTTTAAAAATGTGTTCCACTTTAAAAGTCTATTTTATCTTTGAACTATATTCCTATTAATGAAGTAAATGGACAGTTTTGATCTTCTATATTGAAGTAATTTGAAAATGTCTGAAATAATAAAGAAAATTAAAATGCCCTTTTAGAAATAACATCTGTAAATATATATATTTAAAAATTGAGGAAAAAAAAGACATTTTTTAAAAGAGAGTAAATGAGTAAAATGAGTTCGAAGTATTAGTAATTTTCCCTAACATTAATTAATTTCAAACCTACGCAGCCAGCAGACATATGTAAAAATTTTTTATATAAATTTACAACTTTCGAGACTAAAATCTATGTTACTTTATAAAGATATATTATATGATAATGATATTTTTTTAGAAAATGTGTTCTGCAAAATTATATGCGTCTTAGATATGATAAATAATTCACTACTAAATAACATATAATATAACCTATAATATAACCTATTATACTGTCTAGTACTATCTGAAAAAAAAACAATTATTGCTATCTATAAGCTATTTAAAGACGACAAAATGTATTTCATTCCTGAAATAATTTACCAACTACAAATACGGAGGAATTTGTCATTTTCGAATGTTTATGTACCGGTATCTTTCTCTACAGTTAATATTTTATATTTCATAAAAAAAGACGAGAAGAGTGTTTGAATAAATTAATATCAATTACCACTCAAATTAATATGATTGCATTATCTTTAACTAGATAAATATATATATATATATATTATATTTATTATAAAATAATTATCATAGACATTAAAGCTGTTTGATAATAAATTGACCAGAAAATATTTGCGTTTTATTGCGTCCTTAGAGCTTCGGGATAACATACATTTCGCATTTTATAATTCGAAAAGCTCATCCATGAAGAAAACTTTACGCTAATTGTCTGTTTAAAACCCTTATGCAGACAATTAAATTTGTGAGAATATTTTCTTACACAGAAGTTGCTCTTTGTTGAATAAATAGCACGCACAATTAAGTCTATTAAAAATCATTTGTTGAATACGAAATAAGCTTTTTTTTTTTTAAACAGGAAAATTGTATGGACGTTACATTTACCATATTTTTTCCAACGGGTTTAAGAAATATTATTTTCAAAACTATACACAAGATCATTAAAATTTCTCTCACACAGTATTTTTTTTTCGCATAAACATTACAGCTACTGTTACATTTTTTATTCCTCATTGAGTATTCATAATAATAATGTTTTTAAGGCTTTAACTTTAAATTTTAAACTTTGTAGTCTTTTTGTGAAAATTTCCCATGTTAAAAGTCATTCATTACATTAAAAAATATGTAGAAAAAACTAATTCAATCTTAAAGTTATCATGGTGTAATATAATTTTTTTTTAACAGTTGGCGTTTTTCTTTTCTTTTAAATTAATTTAAAATACTAATATAGTAAAATTTAACGTTTATTAAAAATTAATATATATATATATTCATTTATTTGGTTTTTAATTATTTTTTACGTTTATTTTCCGTTGCTAAAATACCATTTAAAAATATATGTTTAGCATAATTTTGTTAAAACCCGTATAAAATACTCAAACATTATTTCACAAATAAAATTTATTATCTGTGATTTAATAAAGTCATACCTTATTTTAGCTTTTGCTTCTTCCGTTGTGCGATTCTCGATTTTTATTAACCCACTTTAATAAGACGAGGTTATCATTTCGACCCATTGTATGTATGTTTTTTTAAGCCCTGTTCAAGATAAATTTCGTAAATGTGTACGGATTCTGATAATTTTGTTTTTAATTCAAAGAGGATAGTTTTGAATCGGTCTCATTTTAATTTCAGCAAAATTAGTTTAGTACTTTTTTAGTAGTTCAACAAAAACCAATAAAATCAATGATTTCTCGCAAATTACATTTCATTGTTGTAACCGTTTTCCCAATCATAAGCATCTATTTGTATAATACAGTAATGTGACGATATCGGGTAAGAATTCTCGGAAAAGAAAAATATCGCGGCCATCATTCCGATACCGTAAATACGGCCAATTGTTCGACTTATGGAAGTAATCTACGTTGTATTATATCTATTCGTCTTCATTTTCTCTAAAACCTTCCAAAACTATACAATTAAAATGTTTTAATGTTTGTTGTTCTAAATTAAAAAAATATCTAGCTAGCAAAAACAGATTACTGATTAAAAAAACAAAACAAAAAAAAAAAAAAAAAAAAAAAAAAAAAAAAAAAAAAAAACGAACGTTACAGAAATTGTGATTATTATTTTTTTTAATTTAAACAGTGTGTAGTGATCCATTCATTTTTGAAAGTTCATTGCGAAAAATTTAAAAACATTCGCGCATTGAATATTTAACTAATAATTAGTACAATAATATCCATAAACATGGATTTTAGAGAGAAAATGTTATTGCAAGAGATAAATTTACAGACATATGATTTAATTTACGAACATATTCATATAAAAAAGTAATCAATTACTTTTTGAAGGTAGTGCTAAAAATACACAAGCGCTTATGATTAAGCAACTAATTTGCTGATGAAATAAAACATCTTTTCATGCTTGCCATACGTACCATATTTTCCATCATCACTTTATTCATGCTACGAGGTGCAATATACTCACAATTCTTGCGATACTTATGGAAGTTTGTCTTCAAAAACTAACTAAATAATTTTTATATGTATATATTCGTAAATTAAATCACAAGTCTGTAAATTCATCTCTTGTAAAAAAAAAAAAAAATTCTCTAAAATCTATGTTTTGTGGTTATTACCGTGCACATTTAAGCGCTTGGGTATTTTTCATATCATAAGCACTTGGGTATTTTCAGCACTACCTTCAAAAAGTAATTGATTACTTTTTTATATGAATATGTTCGTAAATTAAATTATATGTCTGTAAATTTATCTCTTTTAAAACATTTTCTCTCGAAAATCCATGTTTATGGATATTATTGTACCATTAAATAATCGTTTTTATGCCGACACCTGATGTCGGATATGTGGTTACTGAATACCATTTTGTCATTAGAGAATTTAAAAAAAAATGAATCATTTTAATGCTTTTTTTAAAAATAGATTAAGATTTTTTTTGAAAAGTTTATTTTATCTAACGACAAATGGGCTTCAAATTGTAAAGATTATTTTTATCAGTCATGTTAAAATGAAGTTTCCTTGCATTCTTTAACTAAATTATGCTACAAAGAGATTTGTTGAATTAGAAACATTGGATAGAAAAGTGAAATACTTCATTTGATCAATTATTGTTTTTTACTTTTAAATAGATTGAAAACTTATTAAAAACAGACCGAGCTCAAATAACCCCATAATTATTAATTAAAAAAAATCTATTCACACTGCTCATCATCAACTGTACAATAAAGAAAAGATTACGAATAGTGTTTTGCACTAAAAATAAAGGAAAAATTCAAAAACCTAAAAGTTACTTTTAAATATATTTAATTTTATATTATTTTGCTAATTTAACTGATTGCTTTAAGAAAAACCATACTACATGCTTGTCGAGCTACGTATATATATTAAATTTCCATAAAAAATGGTCTTAGGAATTTTACATAAAACAAAAAAATATACACTTGACTGTGCAATACTTATTGTGTCATTTATGTAGAACAGTAACATGTTCTACAAAACATTGCTAAATATTAGTTCCTTCCCATTAAATTTTCTGTGGAAATTCATCATTGTTGTTCCGAGAAGTACACTTTGAAAAAATTTTATTGGACGTAAAAATAAAAATAAATAAAATAATAATAATAATAATAATAATAATAATAATAATGATTCAGTAATATAATATTGTATCAGAATGATCACATTCTGACTTTTATACTGACTATAAAGATGCATAAATTCAGTGTTGTCTATTAATTAACATTTAGGTATAACATTTAATGACAAAGACGCAAATTAATCACTGTTTTACAGAAAAATCGTTGTAGATTTGAACAATTCTATTTGCTGAAAGTTAAATACTTTAAGAAAAACCTTATGAAAACAGACAATTAAGAATTGAACTTTTTTCCCACAGCGAACATTTATTACTTGCTCTTTCAAGACATTTCAAATTAGATTGCATCTAACAAAGTGTTTCCCAACTTTTTATTGACTACGTCCCACAGAAGCAGCTGTAAAATCACGAAGACCCCTTTACCTATTCTGCAACATCCATCCCTCATTATTTAAAAAGTGAACTCTATTCCCATATAATGAGCTTAACAGAAACTTAACAACAACTGTTATTTGCATTTTTTAACTTTTGAAAGATGTTAATTTTATGTCACACATGTGTTAAAACATAACTCTATGCCAAAAAAAAAAAAAAAGTTTCGTTGTTACTTTCCAAATTACCTCGGTATTAAACAAATGTGTTATATGGTATGCATTTTCATCTTCACGTAAAATCTTTGAAGAGACGCTTACATTTAGCATTAAAACTGATAACATTTATAAATTTTATAATTCCTTTTATTAACGTGACAATAATATTTTATTCTTTGGAATGAATAAAACACAAAACATAAGTAACATTTCATGACTCTCATCTTTATAAATTGTTCCCAAACAAAACACATTTCTCAGTTTTCCTTTCCGATTACTGTTAATTGACTATCATGTATTATTTGATTTTAAAATTTAAAATGTATGTAATTATATTTTTTATTGTGTAGGAAAGCCTACATTAAACTCATGGATACATGCTATTTATACTGTTTAAGGTTTATAAATTTTATGAGGTTAGTTGTACCTTGATAAGTATATTTCAAATATTTTTGGTTTAAATATGTTCAAGACGGTTAATTTAGAGATATCTTTAAATAAATTCATTTGTAAAAGTTTCTTCTCGAGACAAGGCTCAGTCAATAAATAATCAAAAGTTCTGAAAATTGTAAAATACAAAAATATAAACCATAAAAATTATAAATTATAATGGTAGTGAAGGTTATTTTATAAATACATTTCTCCTTATAATTTGATTTGGTTTGACTTCCACTTTAAAACTTTTATTGAGAATGTTATTTTTAACCTCTTGAAGGTCGATGGGACATATATTTCCCATATAATTTTAATCTCTAAATGCTTCAATAAGGCCAGAAGTTTAGTATGGGAATTTTCTTTTATAGTGTATGTGAAAAAAAAGGCTTTTACTTACTCACAGATATATTTATTTCAGATTTCTGGTGTCAGTCAATCTTTCCAATATTTTCGCAAAGGACGCGCTTTGCCCCTGAATGGGTTATTATACAAAAAAATCACTTTTTCAATTTTCTTTTTAAATTTTGCCTGCATTAAATTTAAGTTTCGTTTATAACATCACTTTTCCAAAAATGCAGACAACAAATGTTTTTTCTACAGAACAGTGTTCATTGATTCTTATCCCTTGAGTTTTCATTTTCCTTTCTTATTATATCAGCATAAACTTATTAACTTTAATTTCCTTTAACAAATTGGAGATAAGAGCGTATTAATTATGTAAAAAAACTGCTTTTAATTCTCAATGTTACATTTTTAAATTATTACTTGGAAAAAAAAATATTAATGTTAGAAAAATACATAATGATCCCGTTGTTGGCGAAAAAAAAAGGTAACCGTTAATCCATGTAAGTTTTTTTTTTTTTTTTTTTTTTTTTTTTTTTTCCCATGTCTCATATTTTTAGGCGCAAATTGTATTTTGTAAAAAAAATATATATTAATCCATGTATTTTTTTTCAATTCTATCTCGCATAATGCAAGACTTTAATTGTACTTTTTATTAATCTTCTACTTCAAATTTTATAATTTTAATGTTTTAATGAACGCCTACTTATTATCAAGAATTTTTTTTCTCCAGCAGTTAAAAAAATATTCTTTTATTAAATTGAAACACTTATTTATTGGATATTACATTTTGTATTTCTTAGTAGGTGAGATTATGCTATGATAATATATATACATATATACATTCACTTCCAATAGTTAAGCATTCAGACGAAAATATAAATTTTAGGAAGCCAATCTGGTTTGTAGAATGGAATTCGCTGCAGAGTTATATGGAAGTATGCAAATATATTATGTATCAGCGCATCATAGTTTCGTGTCGAGAAATATGCAAAAAAGGCAGTTGCATACGAATCTCGCTTTGTGACGGCTACAAGAGATATAAGTAAATGCTGATAAAAAGAGATTACAACTTTCGTACGTTTTGTTATCAAGACAGACGTGTTTGTAAAGGTTCCGCAATACAAATGGAAGATTCTGATCGTTGGGGAGCCATCGAATACATTCAGGCAGGGCAATCCATCACATAGGTTGCTTTTTTCTTCGGCGTTCGTCATTCCGTAATTTTAAGATCATGGAAACAATTCCTAACCCACCAAAAATTGTCCGAGGACATCCGGCCGTTCGTCCAAGATTTATGAACCATGAGGATGATCGATATACTGCTGTTGTAAGCCAAGCGAAATTGAAGTGTAACATACGCACATGTAACATCTAGGGTTGCAGCTCCAATTGGTAATATGAAATCTTCCATTACTGTACGCCAAAGGCTACACATGAATGGGCTGCATACCCGGGTACCTCGAGTTTGTGTTCCTGTATCGGTCAAGACCAGAGGGGAACGATTGAAATGCACATATCAATTAGTGTGTGTCTGATTGTGTTGACGTTATATGCACGGATGAGTTTATATTTGCCATGCAACCAGATGACATACCTGTAAGGGTTTGTTGAGAAAGTACGCACACGCAATATTCACCAGAACATAACCAAACATGACGTATTCCGATGTGAAAGCAGGTATTCGGCGGACATTGCACCAATCTGTACATCTTCAGATGAGGTTCTATGATGTTGTCCGTTAACGGGATGGAGTCCTAGAGCCCACTGTGACATTGTACGCTGCAGCAGTTGGTCCTGCTTTCGTTCTAATGGATGATAATGAGCGTCCCTATAGAGCCGTCCTCTTCTATAACTACCTAGAGAGTAAGATGATATATATGTAGCGGCCGAAATACTCACTCGAACTTCATACGATTGACAATTTTTGTGATGCCTTCGGCCTTACTGTGTGTACTCATTTCCTACTCCCAACCACTCTTACATAGCTGCATGCGTCCAGTCGTACATGCATCGTTTTTTATCTACTGCGTCTGTTCCATATTTCTGGACCAACATTTCCTGCGTTTCTGTGGCGGTTTTTTAAAATTTGTAGCAAAACTTGATTTTTATCCGTTGCTCCATTTGAATATGAAGCGAGTATTCAAACTTACACCGTTTGACTGCCCATAGCAGACTATTTCGCTTTTGTTTCTTGCGCTTAGTGCTACGTGCCGTCTCGCAATTGGTCTCTCAGGGACGCATTTTTAACTCGCATTGTTTATGAGATATAGATTCACCTAACTTTTTAGACGCACCTTTTATACACAGTAATGAGTAAATATAATTAATAAAAGAAATGTAATTGATTTTTATAGTAAAAGTGGAAAATATAATATTGCAGGGAAAACAATTCTAGTGCAAAATAGTTTTTATTGCAATTTATGTTAAGGTAAATTTTATTAAATAATAAATAGTAAATTAATACCTTTAATAAATGCAACACATAAAGAATAATAAGGGAATATTTAGAAAGAAATTTAATGCACATAGTTTTATAAATGCCTAATAAACTCTGAAAACTATTTAGCTGTCTCTTAACTTTGGACATTCAGACAAAAACCTCTAAAGAAAAATATATTGCAATATAAAATTCTAAAATTAGAATAGGACCTTGTAACAATCTCTCGATATTCACTTTGTTTTTTTCTTTAATAAAAATTGCGACATAAGGAATTTTGAGCATATAATATATTTTAATACATCCTCCAAAAATGAATTATGTAATATTTTTTATTAAATATAATGAAAAAGTGTAAATCATCCTCTACTGTAATGCATATAAAATCATTTTTATAAGAAGAACGCTGAAAGTTATTTAATAAATAATACCAGATAAGTACTTTTTATATAGAGGTAATATACGCACCACATTTTTTCGGAAACGCTAAAATTTTCATAACATATTTTAAAGCTTGTATCTTTTCTAACATATTTCATAAATTCTTTTTAAGAAAAAATGCTGAAGTTTCTTAAAAGGTTAAGTGAGTTTTATTGCATACATTCTATTTTTTCTTTGTGTTTATATTACTTATCGATTTGAAAAAGCATTTTCGAAACAAAAAAGATAATTTTTTAACCCTTTCGCTGCCAATTTTAGTTTCAGTTCCCTTCTACTGCAAATAAAGTATTGCTAATTTAATTTCCATTGTTCACGTACTTTTACCCTTTTCCCTTTATTTAGTATTTCTAAGTTGTAATTCTTCTTTAAATATTTTAGTACATGGCCCTTTTTATCTTAAAAGAGTTTTTGTTGTTTTAAATTGCAGTTAAATTTTGATAAATATGTTTGTCTATTTAATTGATATTTAAAGTGGCACCCTTATTCATTTTGCATTTTTTTCTCGTCATTAAAGGATATTCTGAATATTTATATAGGATTGTGTTTTATAATATACATTTCATTATGTGTAATACTAAAAACATGCAGATATTGCAATAATGATTAGCAAAAAAAAAAAAAAAAGAAGAAAAAAGGATTAGAAGATTTTGTAAATTCGCAATCTCAGTCATACTGCCATATGTGTCCACATTTATATTTTTTACTCTTTAATGGACGATAAATGTTCGCCATTACATGCGCACTGTAAAAAATATCAGTAAGGTTACTAGGGTTTTTTTTTTTTTTTTTTTTAGGAAACGGAGATGCCCAGAACTTTTTATGTAACGGGAACAACAAATAATCATGAAACAAATATACTTTTGCACTGTGAATCAAAAAATCTGTAAGGTTTCTAAAACTTGTTTTAGGAAACTAGGTTGCCTAGAACATTTTTTGTAACTGCAACCCGGATTATAGATGAAATTTTAGTTTGATTACTGTAATTTTAGTAGCTTATTTTGCAGTTTTTTGAGGGTTTTTTTCTTTTCTTTTCTTTCTTTTTTTTTTTTGTTAAACAAATCTTTATTTTTTCTTAACAGTTTGAAAACGCTAGATTAATCTGTATGCTTACTAAAATTTTATCGGTAACCCGGGATAATTAAAGGATTTTTTTTTTTTTTTTTTTTTTTTTTTTTTTTTTTTTTTTTTTTTAGTTATATAAAAAGTTTCAGCAATCCCAGTTTTCCAAGAAAAGTTTTAGTAAACTTCCGATATTTCTTTTATAGTATGAACATGAATGTGTTACTTAAATTGTTTTTGTTGCAGTTACATAAAAAGTACTAGGTATCCCAGTTTCCTATAAATTATTAGTTACCATTTTTTTACACTGTACTAACTCAGATAAAATTTAGTCAGTATTCCTCATCCTAATCATTAGGTTAAGCACATAAACTATCAGAATATGATAATATCATCTGCTTTTGTCCAATAAATGTGCACATTTTTTTGAAAAAAAAATAAGGGACATTAAATTAACTGACACTATCTTTGAAATCTAGCTAGCAAAAAGATTTTCTAGCTTTAGTTTCTCATTTAATAGATTGCTGATTCTTATTTAAAATATTTTTATATAATTAGCTCGCATTTTAATTTATTAAAAGTAAACTAACTAGCAGTGGCCTTTAAATAATTATAATTACATAAAGTATATTTCAGGGGAAAAGCAATAAAATAATATGAAATTATAAAACAAAGTATAACAATATTAATATACGTATTTTCTTGTTTGCCTAAACATAACAATTGAAAAAATTAGATTTTACTATATCCGCATTCGTAGTAGCACTTGTAAAAATGTGTAAGTCGGTGCAGAAGTTCAGAATGATAACTAGATTGAGCAATAAAGATAACTTGATTGATGTGCGTGATACTTCAGTCTCGAAGATCCATACTACAACATTCGGGCACATGTTTCTACCCCAATTAGTAGAACATACATTTGCGTTTCCTACAATATAACTCTGCTGCCTCCCACTTACGATATATATGCGTTATAGAGTTCCCACAGCTGCAGCGAACTCTTTTCCAATCTGGAATACCATTAATTATCTATTGCTTCAGCAAATGATGACAAAAAACGATCCTGGGAGTCTGTTGCGATCTGTTCTCCTTCTTGGACTTTTTGTCTGCGTATATCACCAGTCTTTTTAAACCGTTTACATGTTCATTGGATGATGTTTTTGTATATATTTGGACATATATGTGTCACTGTCTGTCCTCCTTCCCTTTTCCTTCTTAAGGGGTCTCAAGACTCTTAAATCTTTAAAATTTTCGAAATTTTAATTTTTTTAGAAGTTAAACTCCTATCTTGTCTGAACATTTTTATATAATTGTTTCCGTGAAATTCCTATTAGAACTGAAGTTATGGCTTTTACATTTATACACGTCCAATAGCTAAAGCGTCGTTTCGGAAACTTAGAAACCATTTTTCTCCAAATGACGTTGTTGGGCATAACGCGCACGATATCTCAAAAACTTATGATTATTTTTTCATGAAATTTTCAAAACGTATGTTTCATGTTAGTTTGTATAAACTGAACCTAAAATTTTCTTTTTATTGTTCAAAACAATATTTTTTTAGGTGATTATACAGTTGAAATTTTCTTAATTTTGCATTAGCTAAATACAACTTTGTATTAAAAATATAAAAAAGCTTTAAATGCAAATTTATTTAGGTTTAGGGTAATCATTATAATCTGAAGTATAAGTAGGTACCAAAATTTTAATTCTAGTTGCAACACTTAATTTGTAATCGTGCGCGTAAGCTGTTATGCCGATTTTTTGCTCGAAAAAGTCTAACAGTTTGGAGCCCCCTGTAAATGTTAATTCTGCATCTTATAATTTTTTAAATACATGAAATGACAGAAAATACTTATATATTTTATTCCAATTAAATTTGTGTCTTAAAATCAAAGACATTTTAAGATATTAGAAGTTGAAAATTGTCTTTTTTTCATTTTTTCCAATTTTAAGAGTCCTGAGACCCCTTAAACAATCCTTCAAATCCTTCAGTAACTTCTCAATGATATGTTTCTCCTACCATACACGAAAAATTTACCTCACTTCTAATACAGTCCTTGAAATTAGATTTTGACAGAATACATTGGATTCCTTTCCACACGTGCCGAAAGAGCGGGATAAAATTTACATATTTCGGTGGTTGAGAATTTAGATTTCTTTACAATAATTGATGACGCATATTTGAGCTTCATATATATTACATTTCATTGAACCTTACTTTAAAAAAATTAACAAAAGAATATTTATATTGTTGTTGATCAAATTTCCCCGGCAGTGTTGTAAATATTATTACTTATCTGTTGGCATGTGTATTATTTTTTTATGGGATGATTTCCGGAAGAGATAGTGTGGGGAGGGTTATACTCTTTCCTTTCGTACAACTAACTGTACGTATGCTGCTGGATCATAAAAATGCTAATGTAAATTCTCAAAAAACAAAAACAAAGGTAAAATCGAATATTTTATATCCAACTGTTATAAAATTTATTTTAACAGACACTTCTAGGATGGAAATTCAGTACCCTCCTAAGCTCTTTACTTGTATTTTTCCGTTTCCCTAAAATAAGTTAAATCGGCTGCACATATTTTTTTAGCATAATCGTATTTTAGTATGTATGTGAAATAAAGATATTTGAAATGCATTTTAGAAACCAACAGGGGAAGTAAATTTAAATTAACACTAGTTTTATTAATTGTTTTATGAAATTCCAGTAAGTCTTCAGACGGACAGTGAATTAAACAGAGAAAACCTTCTTTGTTTCGTTTTCGTCTTAGCAGCCACACCGTCCCTTATGGCCATATGGTATTTAACTCCCTTGGAGTACGTTTTTATTTTGTTAATAAAATGATTCAGTTTTGTAGCAATGAAAATTGTCATATTTTACCGTGATTATTTTATGATACTAAATCACATACGCACTGCCACCAAAACTTTATGACCACCTACCTAATAACGCATTTCTCGCCTTTGGCCCGCAAAAAGTAGCAACCCGCTTCTGCATGAATACCACAAGTTTTTTTGTAGATGGCTGAAGACAGATTTTTACAGATGTTCAAGCAGCGGTCACGGAAATGCAGGATATTACAACATTGTTGTTTTTAAGCTCTGAGCTACCGTTCCCCGACATCCCAAATATTCTCAATCGGATAACAATTCGTTGAGATACGCAGCCAGGACATTGTCTGGAATTCAGTATTATATTCTTGGAGACTCTCCAGCACAATTCGAGCACTGTAACATGGAGTGTTGTCTTCCTCAAAGGCTAAATTTCCAGTTAGGAAGACAGATAGCATGTAAGGGTGCAACTGACGCACGAAGATGTTCAGATAGACTGCGACCTTCGTGGTCTGTTCTACCACAATCGCAGGCCCCAGAGACGCGCACGAGAACGTTCTTCAAATTATAATATCGTCACCACTGGGCTGTGAATGAGCTTCTGCATAAGGGGAAGTAACAGTTCGCCTGGAAGAAGGCGTAACTTGACACTATTATCGATGAGATGAAGAATGAATCGTGATGCATCCGACCAGGCAACTCTCTCCCAATGATCCATGGTGCAGTCTCGATGTTCACGTGCCCTAGTGTAGGAGTATTTGGCGATGATGATTTGTCAACAGAGGCATATGAGTGAGACGTTTGCTGTGTAGTTTTATATCCAAAAGTGCCAGCTGAACAGTATGCTCCGAAATAATTCTCCTTTGACCTGTATTGTATTCAGCTGTCAGCTGATCAAATGTCTCTCGCCGATTTTGCTTTACCAAGAGGGAAAGTTTCCGACGTCATTTTTCCTTGATAATTCGTGAACGTTCAACGCCATGGCGTCTGATGATGGTTTCACTGTCATCCATCCACTTTGCATAAGTAATAACAAAGATATGTCGCGAAAAACCCACAAATTGTGCAGTTTTGGAGATACTAATACTGAACCGTCTGGCCATTTCCCATCACAGCCAAAATGAAGCGCAAAAATGGTCCCCAGATTCCCTAGCAGTAGTTAAATACCATTCCCACCTGATTACTTGCCCTCCACGTCATCCAGGCGAGTACATTTCAAAATTTGGGGATGGTCATAATGTTTTGGCTCTTTGCTGTATATTTTAGTGTAATCATATGCGCTTCTGTTACATAATTCAATTCATTGAATTAAACAAATTAATAAATTTATAATTTATAATTAAGAAGACAAATGAAAAAGTCATGTCTTTATAAATCCACTGCTTTAGAAATAGATTTATCAAAACATTTATTTTATTTTGAATTATAAATAATTGTAATTCGTTGAATAATATCTTATTTTTTTTATTTGACTAACCTTATTTTTTTTTCAAAATCACACTGAAAAAAATCACTCTTGCAAAATAATTATATTTTTCATGCTACTTAAATTAAACGAACTTATTTGTATATCTTATTTTAGATCTGTCGTTTAATAATATTTATTAATGAAGGCCTCTTACTCTGATGAAAGGCAGCAAACTGTATAAAAGAATTTTATAAATTACACTAATGTATGCTGCTTGTTTTTAACAAAATTAAAAAAATAATAATAACAAAAATTCATTTCCTTAATAGCAATATATTTTCATAAGTTTTAGATTACATTCCATTTTCTCTATATTCAAGCAAGCTCTTTAATTTTTGTCAATAAATCACAATCTGAACTGTTTTAATCATAAATCATTCAAAATAAATTTGTAATATACTTATGCATCTGCATAAGAAATTCTATTTTCCGCAATGTTTTTATTTTATGTGTAAGATGGATATACTGTGCAGTACATCACTATAATAAAAATTGTCATGATATTTAGCTTGTCGATTTTTTTATTGACGATACATTATACTTAAAATGTTCAATTGAATACAAATTATTAAACAGTATTAAAACGATATATATGTACAAAACCAATATTATCAAATTACTAAAAATATTTATAAATTTTTTCTTGTGTTACTTGAAAAATCGTGCTGTGTTTGTTTATTTTAGGTGCAATTGCAAATTCTAACAAGAAATGGAAAACTATTTTAAGGTTTTATATCAAAACGAAATTTGAAAAAAAAAAATAAAATAAATAAAATAAAAAATAAAATAAATAAACGCTTCAGAATGAGGCATGATAAAATGTTTGATATTCGATAATATTTTTTAAATATTTTTAGTACTAAGATGTAGCCACTTTTTTCGTACTTTGTGTTTTATTTTGTGTAACACATTCTTAAATAATATAAAGCGTTTTAAAAAGCTTGCATATTATCATAAGAAACATGTTAGAATTTTTTGTCATTACAAAACAAAAGTCTTGTAAAACTTTGTTTTTAAAAATAACTAGTTTAAATAAAAATAAAGATATCCTTCTTAAGACTAATAAGAATTTGTGTAACACTTCTATTGAAAATATTCTCCACTATCAAATTAAAATCCAATTATCTAGAATTTTACGAGAAATCTAATTGTGTACATATAATTATCTAAACTATAAAATAATCAGGTACAATCTAAGAATATTAGTACTTCCAAGTTTCAATTTTAATCACTTATTCAGCATAGAAATTATAATTAAAAATCTTAAAAAGTAAAATTAAGTTTAGTTAGGATATTTAATTATTCAAAGAGAAGAAATACTCTAGCGTTCTTTATAATGAAAGCCACCGCCCTAACATAATTGAAGATTAACTTTATTCCGTAGTTAAATTAAGTCAGCATCGCTAATTATTATATTAAGACTTAATAATACAAAAGAGTACTGTGTTAAATCAGTTTTCAAGCTGGCTGCTCTTTTAAATATATATCAGTAAAAGGGTTTATCTTTCTAATCAAAATATTAGTAACTTTTAAAGCCAAATTTACATAAACTCTTATTAATTAAAATAGTTAAGATATTTGAAACTTTATAATGTCTAAAGTTTGTGCTCGTTATAATAAATTCATTCTAAGTTATATATATATACAGAGAAAGAGAGATACATATGTGTGTGTAATTTCGTGTGTGTGTGTGTGTGCGCGCGCGCGTTAGTACATGTAAAATATATTAAATTTCGAATTACTAAAAAATGAATAAATTTCAAAGTTAAACAAATATTTAAATAGAGTTTAATACTTCCATCAATCGCTTTTGGGAAGTTAATAACAATAAAGCACAGTGTATTTAAAAATGTTAATATTTGTTCACCCTAATAAATTACTTTTAATATATATATATATATATATATATATATATATATATATATATTATCAAAGAACTGCGTGTCTACGGCTTCTTTAAAATAGCATTAAATCTAAATATCCTTGATACATGTCCAAGATATAATATCATTGATACATTTGAACCCCGATAAAAACTTAATTAAATTAAATTTATAAAATTATATATATAAAGGTAAATATCATAATAAATGATTGTCGTACCTTTAATATTGTAATATCATAATCAGGTATGCATAAAACGTATAACCACTTAAACAGTTCATAAAGTTTTTGAAATTCATACAGTGTTTTACATGAATTATGATGTCGAGTAATTTCTGATTTTGTCACTAGGTGACATAACATTAAATTCTATAACAAAAAACAGAGTGGTGTGTGATATTTTATGTACTGGAAATTCATAAAACTCAGCCCTTTATCATAACATAAAGATATTCCCGCAATGAAAATGCAAAAGATTTACGATTTTTCAGCGGCACTTGACGATGATCACAAGTTACTATGTTGGTTTCCTTGCTCTTAGGAGATAAACATCTTTCCCATGAAGTAATGCGTCAAAAATAAGGTTTTTCTTTCCTTTTTTCTTTAACTCTTATGTCAATGACCGGGTTCCCGGGTGCCTTTTTTCTGTTTTCATCCCATTTTCAAGGTGTTAATATCAAAAGAAACTAAAATGAATTTAGATCCCCATTATTTGTAGAATTCGCTGTGTTAGAATAATCACTTTAAAATTTGGAATTTTTTATTACTGTTTTGGAGCAATAACCATTTTTATACCTGTCATCAGTGGCCAGGGAATCCGGGTACCCATGAGTATTTTCGGTGGAAAAATACTGAAATTGATAGATTATTTAGATTTAGATCAATAAAACTTGAAATAAATTTGAAAATAAGAGTAAGGCATATTTTTTAAGGTAACAAATATTTCATTTATGTGAAATTTTGTAGACAATCTGTACAATGGCAAAAGGTGTACGAGTGTTCATCACATACTGACTTTCCACATTGTTTACATAATTTTCTGGTTTTCCTTCGCAATTTTTGAGGCTCTAACAAGCGCATCTGACTACAACTACTTTTATCCTTCATGTTTCATCTCTCTATAAGCTCTTTGGATTGGGTTCTGAGCGTGTGGCTTCTTCATTTACGAGCAAAGATTTTTTTCAGTATGCTTTCAATTCCCGATTTGATCGAAAAATTTCTCATAGCCTGTACAGTTTGCGATTGATCTTGAATTGTTGGATTCCTGAAGATATCACCTAATTAAAACAAAAAGTAGTAATATATTGGCTCGGGAGAGCTATGTGCTTTTGCATCTAATTACGATTATTTTTTCATTAAGAGTATTTGTAACTTTATTTTCTCAATAATAAATTAGGTAACAAATATCGCTTGCCTTTTATTCTTCTGCTCCATTGACATGTAAAACTTAGTGCATCCTCTGAGTTCAGGACTTCATTATATTTTTATTTAATAAGCCAGTGGTTTTATCCAGGGTGACAATGCCTATTATTGCTTAAAAATCTAAATTAAGTCGTGTATTTCCAGCACTGCACTGTTAAAATATATAGGAACGTTTTAATACGTATTTTACACATTTTGTAGCACAACAACACAGCTCCTTTCACTCTGGATTACATTATACAACTACATAGAAAAAATATTAATACATATAAAATATCTGCGTAAATAATGGGTTTATAGAGTCATAAATTGTTATTTAGTTTAATGTCTTTTAGTCCATAATAAAGTTTATTTATGTCTGGAAGAAACACTTCACTGAATCATTAGTTATTATATACTTAATAGAAATGTCCTTGTAAAATTTTTCTGCATTGAAAGATAAATATTTATTTATGTGATTTTCTGTAGCTAATCAGGAAGTAATATTTCTTTAAAATGATTTGAGTATTATGAGGTGTTGAAATTCCACACGTGTGTTCTGGTTGTCAAAATGAATAAATATAAGAATATTCTATAATCGGTAAAAACACATACTTGCTCCATAAAACCGACATAAGTTTTTTTTTCCGCATTTCTAATGTGTGATCTTTGTTTGAATTGTTGGCATGTAAAGTAATTAATATTTATAAAAATGTGTCCAATTCCACTTTTTTTAAGTCTGGGCAGTTACACTGCACGAAATAGGATTTTTTTTTATGGTCCGCATACGTTAAAATCGCAGCAGGTACCATGTTACCCCGGTCTTTAGACTCAAGGGCAAATTTTGGTCAATGACATAAGCGTTAAGTAATTATGTTTAAAAATGATCTCCATACTAATAGTGACCTTAGATCTTATTTAAAAATTAATTTAGGAACGTTACACACAGGGACATTATTGTTAAATATAAATGCATAAACACGTTTCCAATAATTTAGGACTTATCATTTAAAAGAGAACGAATATAAAATGTAATAATTCTTCTGTCAGAGAACTGATATTTTATTAAATCGCACTATTTTTAGCTATTTGTAAATGGAATTAATTTCAACTTCAGCCTACAGAAAAACAACTTCAACCGGTCAGTATACGCATTTTTTTTTTTTTTTCAAATTGTCCAATTAGCCAGAAAATCTCTATTATAAAAACTTTAGCATTTAGACCGTTAAGTATTGTAGTAGTAATGAAATCCTTGAAATTGAAAGAAATAAAATATACAAAGATCTAAAAAATAACGGTTACTCAAAAAATCTAATTAGAAATATTTTGAAAAATATTTGATGTTTACAAATTCAACCCATCCGCTTTTCAACGGTTTAAACCTCATATTTCTGTTTGCTTACCATATTACGATACTGTTTTGGATAAAGTTTAATCTGTTTTTAAATCTCTTAACATTGGGGTTTCTTTGGAACAGTTAAATAAATTGTGTTATTTTTTAAATAGCCGGAAATATAAATATGACATAACAAAATTAACCAGGTTGTTTACATGATTCCATGTAGCGACTGTGACAACCTATATAAGGATGAAACTGGTATATCTATGGAGATCATACTTAAAAAGTATGCAAGTGCTTTTTAAAATGAAAAATTAAACTCTAAATTAGTACAACATGTTATTGAAACGGACCACACACCATCCTTCAAAAATTCATTGAATTTGAAAAATAATTGCAACGCTTATGGGTCATTCCATACAAAATAACCAAATCAGCTGTGGCAGACATGTCACAGATTTTAATGAAAATCAGTATATAAGTAGATCATATCTATTTATGAGTAAATATAAAATAATAGATTTCAGGATTGTTTATTTAATTATTAAAATTTACATTAAAAGTGGATGCAAAATCGAGGTTGTCTACATGCTTAAAATTTCAATTTTGATTATTAGCCTTAGAAATGGAAAGACTACATTAAAATTATTTATAATTAGAAATGAATAATAAGAAACATATTTGCGTAAGTTAGTAATTGTATTTTTATTCCTTAATGAGAAAAAGAAATATTTATAAAATATTTGAGGGAAAAATGAAAAAAATTCTACTGGTAATTTAAACATGAAGGACAGCTCTGAAAAGTTTAAAATTACTTGACGTTATAGCTAAAAGTATATATTTTAAATATCAAAACTTTCATTCTTGCTTTTTTGTTCATTAATGAGAAAAAAAAAATAGTAAAATATGTTGAGGGTAAAATGCAATATTTCTATCACTTCTTTGAAAGTGAAGGAAAGCTTTTTAAATCTATTAAATTATTTTATATTATAGATAAAAGTGTATATTTTAAACAAAGAAACTTTTATTCTTGCTTTCAGTTTATTTTTGCTTCAAGAGTTTTTTTAATTAAAGTAGAAAAAAAATATTCAGTTGAACAAAAAATTACATATTGATCCTAAATCCAGATACAAAAAATAGATAGTAGCACTCATTTTTTCACCTTGAAATTTTGCAATATTCTAAGAAACGAGCGCGAATCCAAAGAGGAATTGCTCATGGAATGTAACAGATATTACCTTTTTGAACCCATTTTTGCTATGTTAGGAATCAAAAGGTAATCTTGAAATCTTTACCATATCGTGGACATATTGTCTGTGCAATATTGTTAATGTCGGAGCTTTCCTTTATTTATAAAGTTTCTTAAGTTTTTTTGAAGATGAAGGAAATAAATATCTTTCAGCCTTGTGGAATTTTATCTTCATATTTAGTACTACATCAGGCATCAATTTCACAGATGTATCTGAATTCCTTTGGTTTTTATAACATTTCTAATTTTCTCCAAATTAACAAATTTTCAATTTTTATACCAATTAAACATTAATCATGTTGTTACCAGATTATTATTACTCAATAAATAGTAAAATAATTTTTGAGAAGTTACAATATTAAAAAAAAAAAATTCATTTTTGTTAAATAGTTTTCAAGATACAGAACTTCAAACTTGCAACTTTGGACCACTTGCACACATGCCATTCTTTATCACAAGTTTTTTAAATGTCCAAAATTGCTAAAATATATTATTCTGGGTGAAGATATTTTGCAGAGCTCTATTTTAATATGAATTGAACCTGTGTATCAAATTTTATTAAAATCGGTTACTATGAAGCCACGACTTTTTTTTTAATTTGTTTTTCTCATTTTACGTGAAATGACCCTTACCATTATAGATTATTCTTTGAAAATTGGTACACTAGACTATACTCTTACACACTCAATGAATCTGGAATGATCCCTAAGGAATATTTTATGTTTTTGAAATAATAACTTTAGATTTGACTTTGACTGTGTCCAGGACATGTTCAATATTCTGTTATTGCTGATGTTCCAACTGATGAAGCTGTGTGTTGCACAGCGAAACGTATATGTTTGCATATTTTTGTTTTTAATTAAATGTTTTAAAGTATATTTTTAATTTTATTTCTCTGCTTTAATGTAGTTAAGTCTGTCTAGAATATCAAAATTAGTTTCAAAATTTTAATTCAGACCTTAAAAAATGTATGTGTATCTTATAGACAACTTATTTAAAAATATATATATTTACTATCTGGTAAAAATAATTTCAAATCATTTATGAAAAAATATATTCGAATTTAGTTTTCAATAATGTGCATTTAGCAACGTGGTTTAAAAGAAAGAATGGGCTGTAACAAAATCTACATAAATGTAAATGTAAATAAATTTTAGTACCGCTTTGAAGAAGAAATAATTTGAATTTAAATTGATGTTTTATAAATTTTATAAAAAAACTAACTAATTCGATGTGTCTCATTTTCCTAAAAATTGAAAAAATAATAAAACTGAAATAGAAAATTTATAATTCTTGAATTTCAGCAATCCATTTCCCAGGTAAGTAGAATATAAAACATCTCAAAAAGAGGCGCATTGTAATTTATTCATTATCCGAGAATGCATTTTCTAAGCCAATTAAAAATTGGTATTTTTCATATTTAAGAATATCACCATACATTGCAAATGTGAAGTAATAATTATAAAATTAACAATACTAATTGTACTGAACCGATAATTTTTTAAATAATGCATACACTTACTCCGCGTTTTACTCTAAAAAATAAATGTCTAAATTATTTTCACATACATATATGTGTAAATTTGTAAAATTACACCTTTGTCATAAATGCTATACATGTGTCGTTAAATTTTACCAGTCTGTATGTACGTTTTTGGGATTAATGGAAGTGTGTTAATTGTCATTCCTTCAAACCCTCAAACAAGTGTGTAAAGGGCAGAAAATGTTATGGATTTTCCCGAATTTGTGTGTTAATGTAATTTACAAACTTTCACATTACAAATATATCTGTGTATTTTGCATATTACACAGAAGTATGTGTAGGAATATTACACATTCATATACGAAAGAACAGAATTTACAAGTAAGTGTACAAATTTGACGCAGCTAAATGTGTAAGAATAGAATATTACGCAGGCTTATGTAAAACAACATTACTAAGCAATATGTGTAAGAACAAAGTATTTCACCGAAATATGTGTACTTATATGAACACAATAAATAGCAATAGCAAAGATAAATTTAATGGTTTAGAAAGTCGTAGATCGTAAGTTAAATTCCAGTTTTGGTAAGTATTACTTTTTTGCTGTATGTTAAATTAAATAGAGAATTTATCCTATTGGTGTAGATGTATCTTTCAAAACGATTGACTGAAATTGATATGGAAAAAAATCCGACAACATACGGAAATAATACCAGCTTCAGGATTTTCGTATTTTTCAAAATTTTATTTTACTGTGTATTTATTCATAATATACAGAGTCTACTCATATATTATGGCAATACTATTTTAGGACTTCAAAACAACTTTAATAGAGGGTGACATGCAGTAAATATGATTTCATACGATCCTGTTTCTTGTATCTTAAGGTTACACTATTTTGTAGTCTAAAATCAAATCTGCCGGAAATAACATACAAACGCAAAGCACGCGTGTTTGTTCTTCATGCAAATTTGTTTTGCGACTATAAAAAAATTTAGTTCAAAATTTACATCCCAAACTGCAAGATTATACACTATGTACAAGAACAATGATTCCTTTATGGAATGTAATAGAAAATAAGAATTTGTGGAATTTTTTTTACATCCAGCTGCTTTTCGAAAGCAACTGAATTTCAGCTTACTGTATCGCTGATAGTTTTCTGAATTTTCCAGGTTTGGGATTGGCCTTATACAAAAAGGCACGTAGAAAATTTCACAAAAATATGTGAGTTGTCCTATATAGTTAACTACTATATATATGTGCTACTTTTACACAAATAGACATGAATAGACACAAATATTGTACAAGATCTACATATTCATATGCTAAATCTTCGGAGGATTTCGAACATTTTTTAAAAGTAAGATCACCACACATATTTTCTTTCAATATCTCGTTATTTTCCTTTTTTTGTTTGAAATTAAACCTGGGCTGAAAATTTCGCTACAAGGCATGTTCCAGAAGCTTTTGTAGAATTCCTATAGTAGTTTTCTTGATATTAAACGAAACGTCTAAAACCGAAAGTCTCTGGTGGACCCATTATTTATCAACACTAGGCATAGGGGTTTTGAGTAATGTTCAGTAATACAGTAATAATACTTAAAACTTAAAGATAACATATCTAAGATAATCTAAGTCTGACAATGTTATTTTTTAATGGTTTTTAAATGGAAATATTAAAATCTTTAATTTTGGTAATATTATATAACTCAGTCGAAAGTAAACAGAAAACGTTGGTACACATAGAAAAATTAAGAATTCTTAATAAATAAATAAATATTGAGAACGACAGAGCAACAAATTATTTTATCTCCGTAAATGTCAAATGTTAAATTATAGGATTAAAATAATCTGATTAAATAAGTCTTCTTGTATTTACTAAATGTAATAATCTAAAGTAAGTGATGTATTATGCAATCGAAAAGATTAAAAATGTAAATGTAAAAATAATAATAACGAAATTTTATATTAACAGAAAAAAAAACTCCAACTAAGCACTCATTTCAAATTCCATGTTAAAAAACAACGTAAAAAATAAAAATACCGAAAAAAAAAACAATAAAACCGATTATGAAACCCTACAACAGTTTTATTCTTTTCATCGTATGAGTAATATCTAAATGTTTTTCTTAGCCTCTCCAAAGAATCTACTATTATAGCAATTCTTTATCTTTGATCAAAACATAAATTTAACGGCGCAACTCTGTTTTGGATTTTTGGATAAATTCCCAATAAGCAGCAGAGGATCATGATTGTATCTGGCTGCTCGAAAAATGAAGGCTTTTTTGAGTTTATTGTCACATTTGAACTTTTTAAAGTTCATTTTTAGGGTTCCGTACTTAAAAATAAAAACGGAACCATTATAAGATCACTCTTGTGTCTGTCTGTCTGTCACAGCCCTTTTCCTCGTAAACTATGGAACGTGGAAAGTTCAAATTTGGGGAAGTAAGAAGACTATTGACCCACATATTTATAGATTATTAAACATCTACGAATATGTTTAGGGAAAATGTAGAGGGGCTAATTAAGTTACTTGAAAAATAAATCTTTTCTTTGTATATCGTGGCCCCACCAGTTGCTGAGAGGTTCTGCTCTCGATGAAGGTAGAAGAGAGGTGCCAGGTTCGAACCCAATCGCGTCCGCCGGCCTAATCGTTCCGAGTTTTCGTGTTTTTCTGCGAACCTTGGATTTCCAAACATTTATTTAATTTTAGGTATAATATTTTCAGAGATAACGTCGAAAATGTAGTGCAAAAATATGTCCCCTGCCCATCTATATCCGAATCTACTGAAACTAATATTAAAAAAAAAAATTAGAGGTAGTAGATGCTAACTTAAACATTGCCGGAAAATTACAGCGATTACCCTAGGTCACAAAGTTTTGGATAAAAGCGTATTTTTCTGATACACACAAATTTTGTTTTGCGGGCATTGAGCAAAGTTGTTGAGGAGCGCTGGAGGTGCCTATCGTAACAAAAGTATAAAAGCATTGTTGATGATGATTTTTAAAAAAAATCACCGTCAGTAATTTGCCGAGATATTAATCCTTAAAGACAGGGGCAGTTTGGACATATATAATGACAAGGGCGGCGTACCTTATGAACCATCGGCTTTTAAAATATAGATAACAACTTTTAATGATACACTTGTGCAATACAATGTCCAGTAGCAGTAGAAAAGCAAGAAACGTCAAATTTTTAAAAACAGACTAATTTTTTTAGAAATAATCACATAAATACTATGACAATCGGGACTAGTTTGTATTGAGTGGATCTCCCAATACGCCTCTCGTATCTTTAAAAGTTAATTAAAAACGTATTTGGAAAAACGCGTCTTGGTTGTGGTTGTATTTATGACGGCCAATTATCAACATGAGAGATATAGGCCCTAAAGGGGGTGAGTGCCCTCCGTGGGGGGTCTTTATAAAGGAAACGTAACCCGTATTTACACGTGGAAATCCACGGTTCAAAGAAAATCACGAAAACTCAGAACGATCAGGCCAACGGCGGCGATTGGGTTTGAAACCAGCACCCCCTGTTTACCTGTTTTGAGAGCAGAACATCTCGGACACTGGTGGGCAGGAAAAAAGGCGGCACGGACCATTCGACTATGCTACTTTCCGACCTTATTTCGAAGCGCGTGCAATGCTAACTTTACATTAAACACGGTTTTATTTTTGGCTACATTGTAAAAATAAAAGTTTATTATGTCGCTGAATTTAGTTTTATGAAATGTCAAATGAAGTTTAAATATGCACTATTTTTATTATCAGTGCCGAATTAAGTTCATCATAAACAGATTTAGATAAGATTTAATTAAGAGTTATGCAGAATAGCAATATTTGATATTGTTAGATTCATATCTCACCTTTACGGTATACCAATTTATACTTTTGTATTACATATATGTAGCTATACCAAAACCTACATTGTATAGTTTTTTACAAAGGTTTATTTTTTACTTTCTTCTATGTTTACAAGAAGAAAATATTGAATTCGTGAAAATCTTCGACTTCCGTTTTTCGACGGATTTACACGTTTTAGGGGTCAGAAATCCCGAAAAACATATTTTTACAAAATGTCCGTCTATGAGTCTGTGACTGTATGACTGTCTGTATGTGACACAAATTTTGTATGCGCTCTATCGCAAGAACTAACTCTCGGAATTTAATAAAGTTTTTTATTCAGATTGTCCCTATCATAAATTGGTGCTGAGTAGTTGTTGGTGTAAATCGCCCTAACGGTGGCGTTGTTATGCTGCATTTTTCTCGATTTCTTCAACAAAAATCTCAAGAACTAATGCACATCTTTTTATCAAACTTCAGATTCAGTTAGTCCTAGGTATAAGTTGGTACTGATTACGTTTTAGTGTAAATAGCCCAACAGGTGGCGCTGCTATGCTGCATTTTACACTATTTACACAATTTCCGCAATAGCCGTATCTCAAGAACTAATGCACAACTTTCCATCTAACTTCAGATTTAGCTAGACGTTGATACACGTTGTTGCTGATTAGGATTTGGTGACAGTCGCCCAATAGGTGGCGCTGCTATGCCAGAAATTTTGCGATTTTCGCAATAGCTCTATTTCAAAAACTAATCCACGGATTCCCCCCCGAACTTTAGATTCAGTTAGTCGTTGACATGAGTTGTTGCTGATTAGATTTTGGTGTAAATCACAGAATAGGTGGCGCTGCTGGGCTGCATTTTACTGGACTTACACGATTTCAGTTATAGATATATCTCAAGAACTAAACGCACGGAATTTCAAATCTTTTGAATCCACATAATGGTCATCGATTGCCATATAATTTTGGTAGTGTGATAGCGAATTTTAAAGTATTAGCATATATGAGATAGAAGACAGTTTTGGGATTGGTGCATCCGACTATTTATTTTTGTAAAGAACATTTTAACACTACAATTAATAATTCATATATGTATTGCACGGAACCTTCTGAGCGCGAGTAATACTCGTAGTTAACCGTTTATTATGTAATAGGCTATCTAACCACAAACGCACACACACATATATATGCATATATGTTTGACATTTTGTTCCCTTTCTGAAGATTACAAAAAGAAAAATCTGATCTTTGCATATTACGTATTTTAACGAGCATTTTTCGTCTAAGTTTTTTTAGGTGCGTTCGTAATTATATAAATACGTAGCACCTATAGTCGTCGTTCAGTCCCTCTGTCTGTCCCTCCGTCTGTCCGTCCGTCCGTCCGCGTATAATACAGCAAAAACTACCCAACCGAATGGTCTGAAATTTTAAATATGTGATTTTTGTAAAATTTTGTCGAGCCATTTCAAATTTTATGAAAATCGGATGTATAGTTAAATTACAGGGACAGTCAAAAGTTTTTCTTTACATTATGGCCAATGGGAAAAATTATTGCACGTGCATTTTAATGATGTTAAAGATTTCCGAATGGTCTCAAATTTCTAACATATAATTATTGCGACATTTTGTCGAGCCATTTCAAATTTTATGAAAATCGGATGTATAGTTTAATTACAGGCACAGTCAAAAGTTTTTCTTTACATTAAAGACAATGGGAAAAATTATTGTAAGTGCATTTTAATGATGTTACAGCTTTCCGAATGGGCTGAAATTTTAAATATATAATTGCTGCAAAATTTTGTCGAGTCATTTCAAATTTCATGAAAATCGGATGTATAGCTTAATTACAGAGACAGTCAAAAGTTTTCCGTTACATTAAGGGGAATCGGAATAAATTATTGCAAGTGCATTTTTATGATGTTACAGACTATGCACTTATGAATTGCAAATAAATACACATTCAGTACAATATGGGGTGCAAAAAATAATTATAAAACTAGTTATAGTACGAACGCACCTCATTTGCCACGTTTGACGAGCAATTTCCAACTTGTTTTTTAAATGAAGAATCTTAAATAAATAAATTAATAATAATTAAATTGCTTTACTAAAAAATAAAATAATGTTATTTAGCACTGCATCTAATGGAAATTTAGAACATTTATTCACAGTTAATAAAAAAAAATCATAAATGAAAAATTAAATTAAAAATTTAATTTTTGTGTACTTTGTGAAATCAGCAGAATAATAAAAAAAAGTTTTAACCAGTTTGATTCACTATTTAAACAAGTTTCTTTTAATTCTTAACAGTTTTTTTTAATTGCAAAAAATGTATATATTCTGACCCATTCCTTTAAGATGACATAGTAAATAGCATCTGCTATCATACTCCAATAAAACAAAAATCTACAAAAATATTCCAAAGTAATTTATACTGACAGAATAAAAGATATATTACCATAATATCTTTGCGAATTTGTTGTAGTCATTGTTATATTCTTACTCTGCTATATCGATCACCGTTTTATTGTTACACTGTCTATTAAGGAAAGTGATATGTGTAAAAGATACCTTATATTAGAAATATTTCCTAAATAATAATAGATTATCTTCGTATTCATTTTGTTCTTTAATTCTACATCAATGCATGAAAACAAGTTTATAATATTTAAGAAATTCACTATTATTAAATTTTTTTTCATTGTTTATATTTAAAACTATGATTATTATTACTTAGGAAAAACATCTATTATTCTAGTTTTTAAAAATTAAGCGTTTCAATATACATATGAGTATAAAACTGAGAAGTTGTTAGAGAAAGAGTTTTTTCTTGTTGAAACAGTCAAAGGATGACAACATCAAGGATATGCTCTAATTGGCTTATTCTACTTCTGAAACTGTCACTCACTTAATAGTTTAACTTCTGTTGTATAACAAGGTTAAAAAATTATGGAATTTAAAATCTCTTAAAATAATATATTTTATGTGAGTTAATATTTTAATGAAATAGATTAATGATACTTAAAGACATAATTTATCAATGCGAAATGTATAATCCACTTTTTTCTAAATGCTTTTGAAGAGTCTGTTTTGAGGCTGTCGGTTTAGCTACTACTATTCTATGTTTTCTTTCTATTCGACTGTTTAACCAATTTCTGTTTATACGTTAAGTAGAAATCAATATTAAATTCAATAACACATAAAACATAAAGTAAGGCTTTAATTAATTTTTATTAACCCATTCAATTTTGCAGAAATTCGCATTCAAGACTTCTCATGGAATAAAATTTCAAAAAGAAGTAGGTATATATCATTACATTTTAATTTATTCGCAGTCATTGTGCTGTATAATTTTCTTATTTTGCAAGAACGTTTGATTACTGCCGCTATCCAACACCGGACATCACAAGGTTTGTTAAACCGATTGCCTGTGTCCAACACTGGACATCACTCGGTTTGTTAAACCGATTGCGGAAGTTGCGATAGAACAAAACACAATAAACTGAGAGAGGTAAAAAAAAAAAAACCTGTTCGCCTAACTAGGGCGTCATATTATCGAAGCGGATGGCAGCCCCTGGGAGCAAACCGCACCTTATAGATTAGTGAAGGAACTCCATCAAGGAATTCTCCAGCTGGGAATGAGCATCCCCTACTCTGTAAAAAAAAATCTGTAAAGTTACTAAAGTTTTTTTTGGAAACTGGGATTCCTAGAACTTTTTATGTAACGGCAACAACAAAAATGCATGTAACAGATACACTTTTGCACCGAAAATCAAAAAATCTGTAAGGTTACTAAGAATTTTAGGAAACTAGGATGCCCAGAACTTTTCATGTAACTGCAACCAGGGTTATAGATAAAATTTTAGTAAGATTAAAAACTTTAGCAGATTCATTTGTAAAGCTACACATTTCTGTAGCTTTACAAAAACTAGTTTGTAGATTTACAGCTTTTTTTGCACTGTTACATATGAAAGTTTTGTAAGCATGTAACTTTAGAACTACAGATTTTTATTACAGAGTATAACAGGCTATCTCTTTAATCCAATGTGGTCGACTAAACAACACAAAACATACAATATTAATAAAAACTAGTATGTTGTGACCATCACAAAACTTTCTTCTATATAAATCCCATGAATTAAATCATTTAAATAGTACAAGAAATTACATCAATTTAGCACCATTTCATATCAAAGTGTATCTGAATTTGAAGTTTGATAAAAATCTGTGCCTTAGTTCTTGAGATAGAGTTATAGCGGAAATTCTGAAAAATGTAGCATAGCAACGCCACCTGTTGAGTGATTTACACCAATACATAAACAGCAATAATTGATATCCAGGTATACATGGATCTGAAGTTTGTTGAAAATCCAAGTATTAGTTCTTGAGATAGAGCTATTGCGGAAATCACAAAAAAGGCATAGCAGCACCACCTATTGAGCGATTTACACCAAACTGTATAAAATGTCAATTCATTTCAAGGACTCACTGATTCTAAAGTTTGATGTCAATTCGTGCATTAGCTCTTGAAATACACCTATAGTGGAAATTCTGAAAAATACAGCATAGCAGCACCACATGTTGAGCGATTTACACCAAAATATACAAAACTTCAATTCATGTCAAGGACTAACTGAATCTGAAGTTTAATGAAAATCCGTGCATTAGTTCTGGAGATTGAGCAATTGCGGACATCGTGAAAAAGGCTGCATAGCAGCGCACCTGTTGAGCGATTTACACCAAAAACTAATCAGCACCAATTTATATAAGGGACTAACTGAATAGAATTTTTTATTAAATTCTGTACATTAGTTCTTGAGATAGAGCGCCCACAAAATTTTTGTCACATACATACAGACAGACAGAGAGACTCACAGATGCACAGACTCACAGATGCACAGACTCACATTTGCACAGATTCACAGACCGACATTTTGTAAAAACATGTTTTTCGGAATCTCTGACCACTAAAACGTGTAAATCCGACGAAAACCGAAAGTCGACAATTTTCACGAATCCAATATTTTCTTCTTGTGAAGATAGAAGAAAGTAATAATGAAAAGATGTAATAAAAATTTTTGAAAATTCGTTCCGACTGATTAGGCCGGATACGTCATGTTAACGGTGTTGGAAATGACCACAAAATCATTGGTAGGGTGGAAGGGGTAGTGTCGTGTGTTCTCCTTTCGCTCCTCCACCCCAAAGACACTCATCTGATATTCATAAACACGAAAACCTGATATCACCATCCTCTTCGAATTTTAAATAAGAAATGTTCTTTCAAAGTCTTATATGGGTAACTTAAAAGATAAATATTAATTGCTAGGCTTTTAAATTTTATTTTTAGCCATACATTTATAAATCTATATATATAATTTTATTAAGCTAAAAAATATGTACCATCTATTTTTAGTAATATTAATTCATAATACCAAACATATCCCGGCAAAGTTTTCATATCCAGACAAATAAATGGAAATGCCTTTCTAGCAGTAGTCCAGTATAGCAGTTCTGTAACCGAATAATCTCGCCACTGTAAATGAACGATAAATAATTCGCAAAGTTTAATATATAGAAATGATGTTTCAGCGAAACCAATTCAATTTAATCATTTTTGAAGTTTAATAACATCATTAAATCGCGCTGAAAACGTTTTCGCTCTATCGATCTTAAAGGAAAGTAACCAATTATGCATCTCCGTAAATGCTAATTATTCTATATCTTACTTATTCTCCATATAGTTTTTCCCTGGCTACTTATTCTCTAGTTATTATATTTATTAAATTCCAGTGCTGCATGATCATTTCGTTAAGTTTGTAATGTGTATGCAGTACTTTGTTTTTTGATTTAAAAAAAAAAAAGCTATCTTAACATATTTAAAAATTTTGGAGTTTAAAACAATTTAAGGGTAAGGCCAGACTGACGTTATTTTGTACACTTTTTTCCTGACATATTATCCCTACACAATGCCGCTAGCATTGTGCAGGGATAATACGTAAGGAAAAAAGCGTGCAAAAAGACATTCGTCTGAAATTAAATAAAAACTGGGGATAAAAATAATAAAATAAAAGCTAGTATTGGAAAATCTGAACACATTACCGGATACCGGAAATGATAATTTGGAACATTAAAGCAAAAATTTACACTAATTTTTTCATATATCGCAAAAAAAAAGATTTTTGTTTCCTTTTAACTAAAAGTTTTCTTATTTATGTATTTCGTTCTTTTTTGAAATTCGAAAGTTGAAACATTAATTAAAATTTCATGCTACCCGTCAATTATGTTTCATTACAAGAGAAAAACTAGTATGTTGTGGCCATCACAAAACTTTCTTCTATATAAATCACGTCAATTAAATCATTTAAATAGTGTTGGAAAACGTCACAGTGTAAGTGATTTTATGTCCAACATCACCTCGCTTGTGAAATGACAATTTCCTCGTGAAATATGCAACGCGTTTTTTAGTTGTGAAATATGTTCCAAGATGGCGACACTTCCCTGAGCTATGGTGGCGTAAGATCACAAACTAGCGAACAATTGTGTAAAAGACTTTTGTTTCGAAAAGGCGACAACAGATCGCAGCACTACAGAACTTTTCTGATAGACTCATTTTAAATAGAACCTTTTTTTTTACTTGTTAAGCAGTTTTTATTGTTTCAGGTTTTTTTACTCTGTTTTAACTCTTGTGGGCCCCTTTTTACTTCTTCTCTTGAAGGCCCGATTTTGTGAGGTCAAGACGCACGGTTTTTCGTGCGTTAACTCTTTGTCTTATGGAAGACTAAGATCTCCTACTGGATTTCCAACGTCATTACTCTTATATTATTCATATTTAACCCTTTTACTTTATATTTTTTAGTGTGTGTGTGGAACCCTGTAATCAAGTCATTCTTCAAGAATTAAATATTTTTTTTCTCTACAACTGCATCTGCATTATTCAAAGAAGATATTTTTCACGATTTACAACATCTACTCATTAAATAAAAAAAATTATAGGTTGTTTTAACAAGAAGGAAACCAGCGTATGTTTGCTTTACCAGAAAGGTAAGAAAATAAATTTCTATCTTTCATTATTGATGTAAAAACTTTTGGTATAACAATTTTATATTTATACTGGGTCCTTAGCTTCATGCTAATCGCGAACTCACCCTTTCTAGAATTTTAAAAAATAGTACAAGAAATTACATGAATTTAGCACCAATTCATATCAAAGTATATCTGAATTTGAAGTTTGATGAAAATTCGTGCATTAGTTCTTGAGATAGAGCTGCAGCGGGATTTCTGAAAAATGTAGCATAGCAGCGCCACCTGTTGAGCGATTTACACTAAACATAAACAGCACTAAATGATATCAAGGTATACCTGAATCTGAAGTTTGTTGAAAATCTAAGCGTTAGTTCTTGAGATAAAGCTATTGCGGAAATTGCAAAAAATACAGCATAGCAGCGCCACCTATTGAGCGATTTACACCAAAAATTAAACAGCACTAATTTACACGTCAATTCATGTCAAGGACTAACTAAATCTGAAGTTTGATGAAAATCCATGCAATAGTTCTTGAGATACAGCTCTTGCAAAAATCGTGAAAATGCAGCACAGCAGCGCCACCTGTTGGGCGATTTACACCAAAAATTAAACAGCACTAATTTATATCAAGGACTAACGAAATCTGAAGTTTGATGAAAATTCGTGCATTTTTTCTTGAGTTAGAGCTATTGCGATAATCATGAATAATGCAGCATAGCAGCGCCACCTGTTGGGCGATTTTCACAAAAAAGTAATCAGCACCAAACTATATCCTGGACTAATTGAATCTGAAGTTTTATGAAAATCCGTGCAGTAGTTCTTGAGATATAGCTATTGCAGAAATCGTGAAAAATGCCGCATAGCAGCGCCACCTTTTGGGCGATTTTTACCAAAAACTAATCAGGTCTAGTTCATATCAAGGTATAACTAAATAATAAGTTTTGTGAAATTCTGTGCGTTAGTTCTTGAGATAGAGCGCCCACAAAATTTTTGTCACATACAGACTCACAGACAGAGTGACAGAGTGACAGAGTGACAGAGTGACGGAGTGACAGACAGACTCACAGACAGACATTTTCTAAAAACCATCAAATTGTGTTCTGGGCATTCTAAAACGTGTAAATCCGTCGAAAACCGGGAGTCGAAAATTTTCACGAATCCAATACTTTCTTCTTGTAAAGATAGAAGAAAGTAATAATGCTCATGAATCCATATTTGCGTGAATATGCGACAGATATATATGCTTAGTTCTCGGAAATGAAACATAACAAATTTTATTTCCAAAAAAGGAAATATCAAAAGTCATGCATCTCACTAATATATTTATTTTACATCTGTTTCTTTCAATTTTATAAAAGCAAAATGTTTCACATCTTTTATATATATAGTTTGCAACATATATTGCCTACGTAATTCAGACAACTTTTGGATAAATAGCAAGGTTTAGATTATGAGATTCCCATTATGTCTTTCAAAATATTAAACATGATAGTATGATATAGAAAAATGAAAGAAGAAGAACCAATGCTAGTTTCGTGAACGAGAATGTTTTACTTTATCTTTCAACTTTTCATTTCGTGTATGAAAAAAAATTCTAAAATTTTCAAATTGAATACATGCTAGATACATTTCTCGTTCTTTGTTTCTTCAGATTTGAAAGATATGTTGATGCTTATCTAGAGTTTAAAAAATACGTAAATTCATACAACATTCACAACATTTCTTTAGATTTATGCTTATTTCAATATATGCATAATGTAGCGAAGATATATATGTTAAAGGAATTTAAGAATAAAAATAATTTAATTAAGAAGACATAAAAATTTAATACTAAATGAAAATTGAATTATTAATTTCCATAAAATGATATTTTTGTCGTCATATAATGCAGTTACTTGTTCAGTTCATTATGGTATGTATTAATATAGCACACACTCAAATATACAAAATTTATTATGTCAACATATTTTTGTTTACTACTTTACTTTCTTTTTAAAATAATGTCAAACTAACCATGTATTACTATAATAATATAATACTCGAAATAATGGTATTAATATACTACAAAATACTTCATTCATGATTATTTATTATTATTAAGACGATACTTGGTGCAATACAATATAAGTACACAAATCAACGTTAGTAGCGCTAGAACATTATATCTTATAGCCTAATAGTTTTGGTAGCATTCAGCGTATCATACTCAGTGCAAAGAATGAATGAAATTTGCTCAAATATATATAAGAGAAGAGGATTCGAGAGAAAGGTAATTGTTCATTCGGAAAACAAGAAATTACATGAATGTAAAATGTTAAACTATGTTACAAATTAAGAAAAAAGTGTTTTTATATAATTTTTCCAACTATGTGATAACAGGGGGATAGCGAATTCACAACTAGCAATGGTATCATATTTTTTATAGATATGAAATGTTTCAAGAAAGTTTAGTTCATGTATAGAAGATGGTTTAGAGATGATTTTGTCCGAATTGAAGTCAAAAGTGTGATTCATCTCTCAGCAATGTTCTGCAGTTGCATATTTCTTGGTTTCTTGTTTTCTTTTTATATATAGTGTTGGATAACTTTAATACGAAATTTTAGGCCATGTTTGGTTTGTCTAATACAGGAAATACACCATTGGTAATTAATGCTATTGATACCCCATGAGTTAGATAACTCAATATAATCCTTGAGTTTGGAGAGGGTAAGTTTATTGGTAGGGATGAAAAGTAATTTTAAATCATATTGCCTAAGAAATTTAGAAATGGCAAATCTGGATTAGGAAATAAAGTTAAAACAATGCTAATAATGGAACGAGAAGAACTCTCAGCCAAGATTGAGGAACGAGGGTGCTGTAGTTTAAATAAAGTAGTATTAATAATAGAATAGTTTTTACCCCTGTATATCGAAATAGCTTTAACCCCTTGAGGGGCGGTGGGATAAAATATATCCCACCTAATTTAAACAAGTTTCTCATCAGAAAATTTTCACCAAATTTTTTATTTCTAACTTTGGGGGAAAATCATTGAAAAGTCAGGAGAACGCATTCAAGCATATGATGAACCTCCTCATCGCAGCCAACTTGGGATTCAAGCCGATTTTGTAAAAGATGCTGATGCTCTTATAGCGTAGCGAATAATCTTGTACAATATTTGGTACAATGGCACTATAGTGGCAGTGAACAGGTTTCTTAGCATATCGCGAAGTCTTCTCCTATTTTATAATAAGTGTTATAACACGGTTTCGACAGATTTCTTGCAATTCTTTTAGGGAGGTCTTCCTTTTGTCATGACTGCGTTAAAGGATAGGAACATTACAACCCTTGTCAGGTTGAAAACAAGTGTTGATGGCTCTGAAATATACCTCGAGTAAGTCGACTTATGACGGCCAGTTCCAAGGTGAGATGACCTTTGGCTGATTTCATGAACACCGTGCTACTTTCCGATAACGTAAGTACAACACGGCTTGTTCAAAACTTCCGAAAGACACTGTCAGGTGTGCTTTCCTCGCTGTAGCTGAGTGTCACATCGAGAAGGAACACCAGATCCAGCTCAGGGATGCTGGAGAAATCTTTACAGCCGTGGTCCACGCGATCAAGGAGGCAATCACTGAAACGCATCTGACGGATTTTGGTGAGCTCGACATTTGTTCAGATTCGAGATCAGCGCTCCAGGAATTTATCGACTCCTGCCTAATCACAGGGTTGTTGCTATATTTAAGACCTTTGTCAAACGTTGTGATGTCCAGGTTTATTTTTACTGGATTCGAGCTCATGTGCGGCACACATTTAACGGCCGTGCTTGCATAAGTCGCCATGGGCAGACCTTCTGTAGACGTGGCGATAAAACTCACGCGCCGCAGTCCAAAAATTAGATTTTCGGCTGCACTCTATCAAGGAGACCGGGGAGGTGGGATAACACTGAGAAAAGTTAACTGACCTATAAATTCTTCCCGAGGGTTCACACTCGTAGACTCATGGCTGCTTTCTATGTTAACCAAGTTCTAAGAGACACAGTGAAAACCAGGCTCGTCTTTTTCGAAAGAAAGCCAAACGTTTCTGTGGGGAAAGCATTGGCATGGCGAAACACTATCTCTATCCCTGTGCCCTCTGAATGTCCACATGGGAAAGATTTTTTCCGAAGGACTACCAGTCCTGTAGGCTATGCGATCTGTGTTTTGATGGCTACTGCCGGAGAGAAGTGAGTGCGTTTATCAACTATCTCCTCTTGTCGATAATGGATCACCCTGTAGCAATCTTGTGCGTCGAAGGCATTGTCCATACATCACAGCTCTTCGTGTTCTTAGGCCGCGGTCGAAATCAATTCAAACATCCCCCGCAGCTGGTACTAGTAGTACAGAAGTTGTCAGACTGAGGATTCTTTCTTGTGAGTCTACATTATAAGGTAACAGGTTGTATGTCTTGCTTATTCCTGTAGTGATATGATTTTAGACATTTATATAAGTAGTAATGTATATATTCAGTATTAAATATATATGTATGTATATGTAATGATATTTATGTCGTTAAGGTAAAGACATTGGTTTTGAATAGAGTTATTAACCCTTCTAACGTACAGCCTTATCCAGTTCGTGTGAATGCGCTCGTAAACAAAGTTTCTGGAAGCTCTCTGAAGCTATCCAGCGGCACCTTCACTTTCTTATCCATTGCTAACAACCAATCGTGTAACTTATTACAGCATGTGATCTTCGAAGGCTCTGGTAAAGCAAAACTCTATCGATGAGCTCTGAGATGATGTCTTGACACCTGTCTCTCTTGTGATTTTCCGGTTTAATCGGAATCTTGAGTAGTCTGGGGGGATTCAAATGTCCACAGTTTTTTCCTCTAATGATTGGGGTTTACCGTCGTGATAATGGGATTTCGATCCACTTTGGTGCAGGAAGCGTTCTCCTGACGGCAGTGTCCGTCCATGTCCGTAACGCATGCCCCGCTGAAGTGTCGTAGGGCAACCCGACTCGCCTTATGTATTATTTAAAAGGGTCCCATGAACATAGAACTTGGAGGTGGCGTCTCCATTTTTGTCGGGTATGATTCTTTGAATTTTATCAATCATTAACTTTTCCGGCATTAAAAATCTTCTTTGTTACTTTAATTTAATACGAGGGTCACTCTGAAATTTTTGAGATACAACTAGGTTTTTAAAGTTATACTTACAAAATTTTAGGTGTGTTCAAAGTAGTCTCCTCCAGCATCAATGCACCTTTGTAGGCGAATTTTTCACAGATTAAATGCCTCAAGCCATTCATTTCTTGGAATAGATGAAAAAATGCATTTACAGCCACATCAATCTCTTCTTCTGAATGAAAACGACGTCCACGTAAGTTCTTTTTTAGATTAAAGAATAACCAAATGTCACACATAGCTAGATCAGGTGAATATGGCGGATGTTCTATCACTTTAATTCGTTTTTGTTTAAGAAACTCAACTGTTAATCCGGCTGTATGTGAAGAGCAATTGTCATGGTGAAGCATTAGTCCCCTAAAATTCACTTCTTGTAGAATTTCAGGAAGACATTTAGTGGTATACCAGTTTGCTGTTACTGTCTTCTGTCCTTCCAACTTGATGACTTTGCCCAATCCCGTACTTCTGAAGAAAACGGCGTACATCACTTTTTTCAGTGCGCGTTGTCTTTTCACCATTGTCGGCATGGGATCATCTTCAAAGACCCATGCTTTGCTTTCTTGACGTGTTGGAACATAAAAAAAACGGTATGTATGTTTCATCACCCGTTACAATTTTAGAAATGATGCGGTGGCCACCATCATTTAGCGATTTACAAGTTTCTTTACTGATTCTGACACTCTCCTCTTTTTGGTGCTCAGTTAGATTATGGGGAACCCAACGGCAAACTACTTTTTTCATATGCAATTCTTCATGAATAATTTTCTGTATGGCTGCGGATCCAATATTAAGTTCCTTCTGTATCATTTGATAGGTACAGTGATTATCCTCCATTAACATTTTTCGTATGGCAGACACATTATCTGGGATTACTGCCGACGGTGGCCTTCCTGTGTGTTCTTCATCCTGAAGGAAATTTGCGACCTCTGCTAAATTCTTTAAACCATCTGAATACAGTAGCACAAGCTAGAGATTCATCACCAAATGCTGGCTTCAACCGTTGAACGCATTCTTCTTGATTTAATCCTGCTTTAAAATCGTAGAAAATAATAGCGCGAAAATGTTCTCGCATCAACTCCAATTTCTCTTCTGTTTAAAATTTATTCTACTCTACACAAGTTGAAGTAAGTCAGTAAAAAATCGTCTGCTGTGTTAAAATAATTTGTATTTTAATATTAAACTGTTATTTTTATTTTGTAAATTCTCGTCTGCGCGTATCTCAATAATTTCAGAGTTACCCTCGTATAAGTTGAAAAATCTAAAAACTCAATGCCTAAAATTCCCCGTAATTTTTGTTTGAAAAATTGCAATTTTTTTCACTTGTTAGTGCATAGAGCATTGTTTAGTAAATATAAAATAAAAATTAAATCTAAGTACAAATTTGCATTTACAATAACCAAATAAAAAATAGTTATCCTGAGTAAAAAGATTAGTATTTATAAGAACAACTGCTGGCATTTTTTTATTTATTTTTACAGCTGACCGCAAAGGAGGCGATTAACTGCTTTGGCGTTGTTCAAAATTCAGGGATATATGGTATAATTGGAAAGTACACGCTCTAGAGTATACGCTATAAATTACACACTATATATTTATTTCAAAAATAGGCGAAACCGATATTCCAAAAAAATGAAAAGATATACGATATGTACCATCGTACACCATCTAGATTCCTTCTGGCTGACGTTTGGAGCCACGTTGAAGAGCTAAAGGAAAAGTTTTCTTTAGTTGTTGTCGAAATAAATACCAGCTTACATAAAATAATTTTTATTTAAATTCACACTTTTATAACAGACTTAAATTGATATTTGAATTAAAAACGGAAGTCACAGATTTCGAAATGTCGGTAAACTAGAAACACTGCGACTGTTTTTTCACCCTACGTCCAATTATTGTTTGATTCTCACTTTGTGCATATTTTTACTGAAGTAGAGAAATATAGACTACGTTTTACCGCTTATTGTTATTTATTCTTCCTTTCATCGCGGTGTATGCTATAGTTCCTTGTTTTTTTCTCCTCGTACACTGTAGTAAACTAGCACAAAAGCCATGCTTTGTTTGGATTCGCGAAGCATTATTTAATACGATAAATATTTGAAAGTAACAATATTTTGTAATATTATTTTTGCATCTTTATTAAGCAAAAACGTTATTTTATGTTTTGTCGCATTTTAATTTTAGAAATGTAAATTCAGCGAAATAACTAATAATTTCCTCGGAATTTGATGTTTATGATATAAGACTGGTATAAATAAAAATATTTTCGAAGCAAAATTTTACAAAATATTTTTTAAATTTTCATCTAAAATCTCTTTTAAAGATGGTTTTACATTTCACAATAGACTCTGTGGTTTCTCAAATGGTTTGAAAAAGGTATGTTTTCAGTCTTTGTAATTCCCATCAAATAATCTTTCATAGCAATCTAAGAACAATATATTCTAAGAGAGCTTCAAGAAAGTTACTTCTTCATAATCCTATTTTCTAGAAAAATATTTGAAATCTGCTCTCATTGATACTAAGAATTATTAACTGTAAAACTTTTCATTCTAATTTCTTCTTCTTTTCAGCATGTTAGCATATGATAATTTTTGATATTGTAGAATCTCTCGTAAGGAAATTTTCTATTGTTTGCAAAACCTTGAAGGGTTTTCACTCTCGACAACGCTATGTACGTCAAGCCAACTGATGTCTCTTTATCCCCAATATCTACGACTGCTTCATCTAATGTTAAACCTTGGGATTTATGAATTGAAACTACTGAGGAAATTTTTTCTTGCTCAATTTATATTTCCATTTTTCTAGAATTTATTTATTGGTGGAATCGGAACGCTGCTATTCTCATAAGTTGAATGACTGTAGTTTTCAAATTTAAATATGATTATTCGCGACATCTGGTCTGGTGGCCCGTGATTTTCTTTATGAATAATATCTGCAACACAACATAAAGCCCCGTTTACTAACCCTTTTTCAGTCCACAAATTAGACGTAACATTTCTTTAGACCCAACTTATAACGTAAGTAGTGGTTCAAGTTCGTTTGTCATTTCAGAATCGGCCAACTTTGCTTTAGTACAATTATGAAGAGCTTGAATTAAGGCAACATGTTGACGCAGTTCTTTTAATTTTACATTATTACATTCTTTTACGTCTTTATTCGCTGAAAACAGCCTAATTGCATCTTTAAATAAATGCTGTTCGCTTTTTGAAAGAGTCTGTAAGCTTCGATTCATTAATATTTCATAGTCTTCAATAGTGCATTCTCCATTGCTAATTCGATCAAATATGTTACAAAATATTTGTTGAGTTTCACCTTGCCGGAAGGATGATGATAAAAAAAAATATTTTTGAATAGTCGAATAAAATAACAATTGTCCTTCGAAAAGGAACTCACTTCCTTGATTTTTGTCACTGTAAAGAGGCATGTCGTTTACTGGAGGTAATTATTAGATATCTCCAAATAGATATAAGAACATTCCACCAAAAGGTTCATCTTGTTTCGATGGTACAGCACTACGTAAACCTTAAATCTATTTTTCGCAAAAGACTGCATCCAATCATACTCATTTCATCTATAATTATGAATTTACAATTTCAAAATTCATCCTGAAGTTGACCAATCGAATAAGGACCAAGATCTATTAGCTTTCGTCATATATCATCAGAAATTTAAAGTATTCTTTTGATGTAATTTTGCGAACTCTAGCATCTCTAAGATCACCTCTTCCTTTTGGAAATAACGTTCGAAAAGCTCTAAAAATATATCTATCACATGAAAATTCATTTATAAGCTTAGTATCTATCTGAGGCCAAGAAATGACACTGCATTCATCATTTCTTTCTTTAAAACCTAACATACTAGTTATTGCCTCACCATTACATCTGAAAGTCGCATTTGGGGCTCCGGATTCATATATGTTCCGACTCCGCTGAAATTTTGGAAGCAGAAAGCACGAGCTCACATTTTAACGTGTTTATTGGATGACAACACAAGACAGACTCCAGAAAACATAGAACGAAAAAGTAAGTAAAAAAACATGCGTCTGGAAAACGCAGAATGGCGCCACCTTTCATTCAAACATACTGGGGCCCGATGGCTTTTAAGACATCAATTACATAATATCAATTTTTTTTTTCAGAATACAACAGAAGTTATTTATACAGAACATCACTTAAACAGAACGTAATACATACCTTACAGTTATATAGAAGTTATTAAACATAATACTTACACATAAGAGGAAAACTTGATTAACTTTAACCTTTATACAATAACAGATAATAATGGAATAAATAAATTACTCATTTAAATTTTCACTCATTAATAGCACCAATTTATGAATAGGTCTGGTTATTTCACCATGAGCAGTTCTTAATTTTACAACACGAACTCTTTCACGACTGCCCTGGTAAACTTGCAAAACTCGACCCATTTTCCATTTTAATGGGGGTAAATTTTCCTCTTTTATAATAACCAGATCATTAATTTGCATATTTGGATAATTTTTTCTCCATTTGCTTCGTATTTGTAATTGAGTAAGATAGTCCTTTTGCCACCTTTTCCAAAAGGATTGTGATAATTGCGTAACCAGTTTGTAACGTTCTCTAAGGGTAATCCTTTCAGACCGTATGTCAGGCTCCGGTAATGCTTTTAGTTCAGTTCCTATTAGGAAATGTCCAGGGGTAAGGGCTGACAAATCTGTAGGATCGTCCGTGACTGGAATTAATGGACGAGAATTCATTACCGCCTCAATTTCCGTTAAATATGTATTGAATTCTTCATAACTCAGAATTTGCTGACCGATCACCCTTCTCATGTGATATTTCATAGTTTTTACGGCGGCCTCCCAAAGTCCACCGAAATGAGGTGCGGAAGGAGCGTTTGTTCTCCACTGGATACCTTCATCAGCAAGATATTGTCCAACATTTTGAGATACCCATGCTTTCAATATGTGTCGCGCTCCAATATAGTTTTTTCCACAATCGCTGAATAACTCTTCGGGTCTTCCTCTGCGTGCAACAAATCTTTTTAACGTAGAAATAAAAGAGTTCGCAGTTAAATCATATACGGATTCCAGGTGCACAGCTTTGGTGATAAAGCAAACAAAGACGCACACATATATTTTTGTAGGACGCATACCTCTGCCACGTCTAGCACTAACATGAAAAGCACCGGCATAGTCAGTTCCGGTTTTCGAAAACGGTTTGCCAGGATTCACTCTTGAATACGGTAAATCTGCCATCATTTGCTTTGAAAGTTCTGCGCGATGGCGTATGCAAATAACACAACTTCGGATTATTCGACGAATAGCGACACGGGCTTTAATAATCCAGTACTTTTGCCGCAAGAATGAATGGGTCAACTGCAGTCCACAATGTAGGTATTTCAAATGAAAATAGGTGATTAAAAGCTTAGTAATAATGTGGTCTTTTGGTAGGAGAATCGGATGTTTCACAGTGTCACTCAAATTCGAATACTTTATTCGGCCACCTATTCTAATTAGTCGTTCACTGTCCAAAAATAAGCTCAACTGGCTTAACTTATTCGATGGCTGAAGACACTTCTGCCTTTTTAACTGTTCTATCTCATTATAGAACTCGCTACTTTGAACTGATCGCATAATTGCGTTATGAGCTTTATTTAATTCTTTCACTTCCAGATATGGTGTCAAAACCTTTGATTTTCTACAGTTGCCAACAAACCTTAAACACCAAGCAACCACTCTGAGCAATTTATTCCAACTAGAAAATCTACTCCAAAGTTCCTCAACTATATTCGATTTGACAACCATACTTGTGACCAAAACCGCCTTCTCCTCATTTTCTATAGAATTCCTATCCACCTGTTTCACTTTTAATTGTTTAGGCCAATTTTCCTCACTTTCCCGTAACCAATGCGGTCCGTAAAACCACTTTTCGTTGCCAATTAAACTTACGACAGATATCCCTCTAGTTATTAAATCTGCTGGGTTATCCTCAGACCTGCAGTGAAACCAACATTTCGGATCCGTTTTCTCTTGTACTTCCATAACTCTATTGGATACAAACTGTTTCCAACGCTTCGCACATCCTTTGACCCAATACAAAGCTATCTCCGAATCTGTCCAATATACCGTTTTAGTTATCAGATCGTCAAAAATACTACAAATATATTTTCCAATTCGAGCACCAATCAATACCGCCATTAACTCCAATCGGGGCAACGTGAGTTTCTTTAGAGGGGCGACTCTATTTTTTGACATGACAAATGATACTTTTACTCTACCAAATTCATCCCGATAAAGAAAATAAGCAACAACTCCATATGCAATCGGCGAGGCATCACAAAAAACATGCAATTCAATACCCGTAACTTTATCATTAATATGTCCTAACAAACAATTCCTACCGATTTTTATTTCCTCTAGCCCCTCAATTTCTGAACACCACGCTAACCACTTCTTCTTCAGATCATCAGGCAACTCTTGATCCCAATTAATACCTCTTTCCCAAATTTCTTGCAACAAGCGCTTTATTCTCACAATAAAGGGACCGGCAACACCAATCGGATCAAAAATCATTGCAGCCACTCTTAACACACCTCGTTTTGTATTTTTTATTGACCCCAAGCTATCTGTCAACAATCTAACCTCTAACGATAAAACATCATTCTCAGGATTCCAGTTCAATCCTAATACCTTCAACTGACCCTTTTTACCAACATTTAATCCATTTTGTTCCCATAATTTTTCCAAATCTGAAGAGTTTGACCTTAATTTTCGCAAGTTGAAACCACCTTCCCCCAAAATTGAAACAGCATCATGAGATAAATTATATGCCTCATCTATACTTTTAGCACCGGAAAATAAATCGTCGACATATAATGATGTATTTAACATATGCACCGATCTTGGTTTATCCATTTCATACTTTCGAATGTGATTCTTAATAGTTCCACTCAGAATAAAAGATGAAATTTTACACCCGAATGGCAATCTATTCATATGCATAATTTTATAATCTGTTTCATTATTGTCAGCAAACCAAAGAAATTTTAAGAATTTGCGATCTTCTTCCGCTATTTTTATCATTAAAAATGCCTTTTCAATATCACCGTTAAATGCGATCTTAAATTTTCTAAAATTCAATATAATATCTAGTACATTTGGATTTAAATTCGGGCAAGTTTCCAAACAGTCATTTAATGACAGATTTTCTTTCGATTTAGAGCTACAATTATACACAACGCGAACTTTAGTCGTCTCTTTATTTGTATTTACAACAGCTCGATGTGGCATAAAATACTCATTATCATCCCTGCCACATTCTTCAATTATTTCCTTATTCATCTGCTCATTTATTATTTGTTTATACCCATTCGCGATCCACTCACTCTTATCAAAACATTTCCTTAAATCATCAAATCTCTTTTTAGCTAACGTGAAATTACTCTGCAACGCAACGGGCGAGTCTTTCCATAATAATCGTGTCTCATAACGACCGTCATTAAACTTTAGATTATTTTCAAACTGTTCAATAAGACATTTCTCAGCAATAGATAATTCATCCTTATCTCTTATACCCAAATTCTCTAAATCCCATAACATCTGAACATCTGTTCCCAAACTTAAATTAACAGATACTATATTTACACAACTAGATTTATTATCCGTCTGCTGACAGCCTTGAAGAGTATATCCAAATATCGTCGGTACACAAGTAAGCGTTTTATTTACTTTCTGAAAGCCACAGTTCTTAATAATGTTCCAAAACATATCCCCTCCAATTAGAATGTTTATTGACTGATCAGAATTTTTACATTGATCAGCTAAAATTATCCCATTGCTTTTCAAAACATCCTGAATTTCTACATCTGGTACGCTGACTGGAGCCGCAGTTATTGTATCAGTAATTAATGTTTCTATCTCAATAAATTGCTGACTGTCAGTTCTGCTTGTTAATTTCAATTTAACAACGTCATAAATTTTTTCTTTCGCTTTTTCAGAACCAAAGCAATAAACTGATAATCTTTCTTTTCGAATTGGTTTTAACTTTAAAATATTCGCTAGGGATCGCGTGCACCACGAGCGTTCCGAACCATTATCCATTAAAAGGCGGGCGATTTTAACATTTTCTGTTTCATTAATGGGACTAACAATCACTGAGCATGTTAATAACAAAATATTTGACTTTGAAACAGAAGAATTACATTGCATAGTAACAGAGCTATCCGATTCAGTATTACTAGTATCTACATTCGGCGTTTCCTTTTGAACATTATTCTTACTACACAAAATTATGAAATTTGATTTTACAGTATTTGCATTCAAATTTTAATCTACACGAGCGGCTATAATGAGCTTTAGAAAAGCACTTAAAGCATCTATTTTCTGATCTTAATTTGTTTTTCCTATCTTCTACTGTTTTATACTCACAAAATTCATGCTCCGTACTGTCACAAAACACACAGCTCTTTTTTACGTTGGACACGTAATTCCCGGTTGCGGTTGGTCGTATCTGATCGAATCTTCTATTATTAAACTTTCTAAAATTGCCTTTGTATTCATTATTACTACTCTCATATTTTATCTTGAAAGGATCAGATTTTGATGGAACTAAATACGTTTTTTCTCTCGATTGAATTTCGTTTTCTAGATAAGCATGTATATCCTCAAATGTATAGTTAATCGGATATTTTCTATTAAACTCTAGAACGAGGTCTTTTGGAATCCTATCTAAAATTATGGGTGCTAACAAACTGCTAAATGTTTCCTTTCTAACGCCCAAGGCTTCTAAATTTCTAATTTGATTCTCAATTCTATCAAATAATTTTCTTAAGCCAATCGTATCTTGCGAATTATGAACAACAGGAATTCTCAATAAACCGTTCATGTGTGTTTGTATTAATGTATTTGTATTACCAAACCTATTCTTAAGAATGTTGAGTGCCGCGTCATAATTTTGTTCTGTAATTGCTAGCCCAGCAATCGAACTCGCAGCCTGACCATTTAAATAAGATTTCAGATAATTCAGTTTATCTATTTTCGTAAGATTAGGATTTTTATCAATAGCAGATTCAAATTGACCATAAAATTCCAACCAATAAGCAGAATCACCATAAAATGGTTTAATATTTAATTTTGGCAATTTAACAGTTATTTCATTTATTGAGGGTTTCAGTTCAACTACTTCGGGACCTTTCAATTTTCCAATTTGAATTTTTATTCGCTGTTTCCATAAGCAAATATTCTCACAATACTCAATTGAGTTCGCTACCTCACTTTCGATATCTTTAACGGGAAGCAAAGCTTCAATTTCTTTATTTAATTCATTTAACGCATTTTCCTTATCTACAATTAACATTAATTTTTCATTTAAAATATCTACACTAACAGAATCTATTTCTTTAAACAATTCTTCGATGCTGTTTAACAATTTTGTGGTCGCGGTTCTAACTGCTTTCCGTTTACTCTTACTTTTTTCTAGATCAGACATTTCGCTAAATTCAACAATACTACTTAAACAACAACAATTACACAATAAACAAATTTTCTTTCAACATACAACATAAAATACAATAAACAAAAATAAAAAAAATAACAAATTCTCCATCTCTACTACACAGCTTTCAAACGACAATACCATTTCTCAAACTTAAATTACCCCAAAACCTAAACATCTCTATACGAAGTCAATAAAAAACTTTATTCTCCCTACTCATTTCTCACAAACATTACTACAATACCAAAATCGAAACGAAACTAACACTCACCTCTGTTATCCACAAAATGTTCCGACATGAATTACGTAATCCTAACGCCGAATACATCTCTTTTTTTAAAATCACTATACTTTCAACTTCCACAAACAGCAGGAAAACTAACACTAACACAACAATACCCCAGTCCTGACACCATGTTCCGACTCCGCTGAAATTTTGGAAGCAGAAAGCACGAGCTCACATTTTAACGTGTTTATTGGATGACAACACAAGACAGACTCCAGAAAACATAGAACGAAAAAGTAAGTAAAAAAAACATGCGTCTGGAAAACGCAGAATGGCGCCACCTTTCATTCAAACAATATATATTATTTGTCCATGGATATTGATCAGCTACAGAATTCAAAGTTTTCAAACTGATGGTAAATAAATCTGCTGTTGCTCTTGACTGAATATTATTCGCTAAAAAATATTTTCATTTTCGGATAAACTTTGTAAATTATTTTCCTCAATACTAATATAACGATACCAAGGATTATTGACCTTTAGATATTCTAAAGCAGACTTAACATTTTCACGATTTACTATAAAATCTTTGAAGTGACACCATCTTGTCTTCCAACAAAGATGTACTGTGATATATTATCTATGGAATGAGGTAATAAAGTACAAAATTCTGTAATATCGTGATGAAAATTAATAATTTGCCCACTGTATCCAAGCTGACCCCCTGTAATGCGATAAACAGTAATCACTGGATGAACTTGAGCAATTAATTGCTCCTCAAAGAAAGTTAAATTCTTCAATATTTCAGGTTGTGGACCTGGATCCATATTATTAGCTACAGAAAAAAAAATATTTAATTCATTATTTACTATACATTTATGGCAAGTCTTACAAGATCCGTCAGATTGAATATGCATGTCAAACCAACGTCGATGACAAATTTTACAAAAATATAATTTTAATTATTTTGTGCATATTCCAAAATTTAAAGCATATTTCCGAGCACATGCATTCTATGTCAGAAGAGATTCGTCAAGTCGTCGTTTTTTGCGCTGGTATCTAGCCTGTTGCCTTAAAGCTAAATCATGTTCGCGTTCTTTACGACCAGTAAGTGTATGTTTTCTCGGCATTCTTTATAATAAAACAAGTACATTCCATAAATTGTTTTTAAACGGCAAACATTAAAAATAATACTAATAGTAATTACTTCTTAACAGTGAATATATTTCATTTGGTTAAATTTTCAACCTTCGAATTCCAATAACACTTTATATAACGAATTTAACATTTAATTTTATTTGTTTACTTTTTTTTTGTTGTTGCCACTTTACAAAAAAATCATAATATAATTCTGTTAAATTACGTAAGTTTCGTATGCGTAAATTATTTCACATAATAAGAATAAGTTGTGTATTTGAATTCTTAACACTAAAAAATACTTAATTTAATGTAAATAATTGAATTTTCACAAATTTTAATTCATTAAATATATGCTATAATTTTCCTAAAAAATTAATTTTAAAAATTTCGTAAAAGAAATCCTGAAACTATTATATGTTAAAAAGAATGAGAACCAAAATGTGTGCCATCTCTAACCAATCTTAATAAAGTATTTTATTAAAATGTATATTTTCCTCTCAAATAACATACATTTTTAATATAAGAAAGTTTATTGTGAGTAAAGTTTTAAGATGTAGCCGATATTACGATAATTCTTTTACCTCACATGCAAATAATTAGAGATATACATATTACGTATACCACGCTGCAATATTAAAAAGCTCCAGTGGGTATTACAATAATTCTTATACCTCAAATGCAGATAATTAGAGATATGCATATTACGTATACCACGCTGCAATATTAAAAAGCTCCAGTGGGTATTACGATAATTCTTTTACCTCACATGCAGATAATTAGAGATATACATATTACGTATACCACGCTGCAATATTAAAAAGCTCCAGTGGGTATTACGATAATTCTTTTACCTCACATGCAAATTATTGGAGATGATTTAATTCCGCTTAAATATTAGTTTATTTTTTTAGATAAATGCAAATATTTTATCACAAACATCAACAAAACGTTTTATTCTATTTATTCCTTATTCCAAAGATACAGTTTTATCGTCTGCTGCCATAGTAACATGATAAATTATATTTTGTTTTAAAAATGCGCAGTAGTAGAAACATATTTTACTAAATCGAATAATTATTTTTAATTTTGGTTTTAGAATTAAATTCATAAACTCCCGGGCATAGAACGGGTTAAGCAGCTAGTTAAATTTAAAAAAAAACAGTTTTTGAGATATTTTGGCGGAATAATGAAAATATATTTTATTTCTTTAATTAATCATGATTCTATCTATAAGTACAAACTCCATGATTTATTATTTTTTCTTCTGAAAATATACGTGTTTCTTTTTTTTCTTTTTATTTTGCACAAATGCGTCCGTAATGGAAAAACCTGTAAAATATATTAATTAAAATAATCAATTTTTAAAATTTATTCTGTAAAAAAAAAAATAATAATATTGTGCAAATCTACAGGTCATAATTTATTTTTAGGTTTAATTTCAAGTCCTAATACTGAATAGTTTTTTTGTAAAGTGTACGACAAAATGTAATTTGTGTAGACTGGTAGAGGATTTGTTTCGCTCATCCTAATAAAGTAGTACTGTATATGTATAGTTTTAAATGCATTTCAAGAGAAAGGGAAATGTTCTTTCATTTTCATTCTATTTCTACTTCACTTTATTTAGATGCCTCCTATTTTATTCATGCCTGGTGTATTACTTGTACCACCAGTATATTAGATTCAAATGGTCTTGTGGCAGCCGCAGAAAGGCAAGGGAGAAAATTCTTCGTTCGGAATGGCAGCTGGCCAGAGCCGTTGTCATAGCAGCGCAGACGAAAATGTTTACATTGCGTTTTTGTGTGTTCGAATACGATGAGTGTCAGAATCGACTTTTATCAATGTTCTACGAATAAAGGTAGTAAAGTGTTTTTAAGTGAGTGATTATATTATACGACCGACCCACCACAATGGTGACCATGGACTGTTCTTATATAGAGCATCAGCCTTCCTAGATGAGTTGGAATGTTATCCGATCATCTTCATCTTTCAAAGAATACATCGTTCTACAGCGGCTCGATGGAAAGCAGATAAGTTCTTCTGAGTCATTTTCCTGATATTTTTTCTGTTATTTTATTAGAAAAATTTAACTCGCGAATTTATTTTGGTTTGATTGTACTATTTTATATATTTATTACCATAAATCATGTCTAGTGTCGATGCTGTTCAAATTCCATTATATAACAGATCAGATCCTGCGCTATGGTTTGTGATGTGCGAAAGCACATTTGCTTTAGCTACCCCCAAAGCAATATCAGAATCTGTTACAAAATATAATTATATAGTTTCGCATCTTCCACCCGATGTTGCATCAATCATTCGTGATATTTTAATGCAACCAGATGCTACTGACCCTTATGGTGTCTTAAAAAAGGAATTAATTGCGCGCTCAGGTGAATCATCCCAGCAAGAGATACGACAGCTCTTGTCTGGAGCAGAACTAGGAAATCGGAAACCTTCAGATTTATTACGTAGTATGAAACGTCGCGCGGAATCCCTAAATGTTCCAGACAATTTAATGTTAGAATTGTTTTTGCAACGATTACCAAATTCTGTTCAGACAATTTTAGCGGCTGTTTCTGAATTAACCCTTGATAAAGCAGCGGAAATTTCAGATCGTATTTCAGAAGTTACCCCTTCCCCAGCTTCTGCAATTGCCGTGTCCTGCTCGAATGAACAGGCGATAGAGGGTAAATTATTGAAAGAAATCGAAAAATTAAATAAGCGCATCGATCAGCTTGCTGTTTCACGTGGTCGGTCCCCATACCGCAGAAACTGGAGTAAACCTCGAGGGCGAAGTAATAGTGATAATCGGGATTCAAGTATCTGTTGGTATCATAGACGATTTGGAAAAAAATGTAGGGAAGAAAAATGCATAAAGCCGTGTTCTTGGGCGGGAAACGAAACCAGCAAAGAGTAGAGGCGACTTATTCTTTGCCTCAACAGTCACGTCGCCTGTTCATTAGAGACCGGACTACAAATGTTTCTTTTCTGGTCGACACGGGTTCGGACGTGTCAATCCTTCCTGCCAACAATGTACAAAAACGGAATCCACCCGTACAAACGCTTTTGGCTGCTAATTCTTCCCCTATAAATGTTTATTGTCAACAAACCCTTTCTCTAGATTTTAAGTTAAGACGAAAATTTAATTGGACTTTTCTAGTGGCAAATGTTAGTACCCCAATTTTGGGAGCAGATTTTCTCCATAATTTCGAATTGGTTCCAGATCTCCGCCACAAATGTCTAAGAGATTTAAAAACAAAATTTGAAACAACAGGTCACATGAAATGTGCATTAATTCATTCAGTAAAAACAATCAATATTGATAATATATATAATGAACTTCTTAAACAATTCCCATCTATTACAAAATTACCAGATCCCAATCAGCCTGTCAAACACAACACAATGCATTTTATTTCAACAAAAGGACCTCCAGTTGTGGCAAAACCCCGCAGGTTGGCTCCGGATCGCCTGAAAATTGCTAAAACAGAATTTCAAAATATGATACAACTCGGACATTTAAGACCTTCACGTAGCAACTATGCATCACCTTTGCACATGGTTCCAAAAAAGGGAACTTTGGAATGGAGACCTGTAGGTGATTATCGTGCCTTGAATGCGCAAACCAAAAAAGACAGATACCCGATACCATGTATAGCTGATTTTACTGCTAATTTACGTGACACTAAAATTTTTAGTCGACTTGACCTCATCAAAGCATATCATCAAATACCAATCAATCCTGATGATATTCCCAAAACAGCGATATGCACACCTTTTGGATTGTTCGAAAGCACACGCATGCAATTTGGCTTATGCAATGCGTCTGCAACATTTCAGAGATTCATAGATGAGGCAATACGTGATTTACCAGGCGTCTATGCTTTCGTCGATGATATACTCATAGCCTCTAAAAATGCCGAGGAGCATTATCATCATTTAAAAGCACTATTTTCCAAATTAGCAGAATATGGTTTGTGCATAAATGTATCCAAGTGCACATTTGGTAAACCTACCATTGATTTCTTAGGATTTCGAATATCTGAACATGGTATTCAACCACTTCCAGATAAAGTTAAATGCATAATCGATTTTCCGCAGCCCACAACCTTATCTCAACTTCGAAGATTTTTGGGTATGTTTAATTTTTATAGGTCTTTCATATATCAAGCTGCACACATACTTGCGCCTTTAGTGAAATTGTTAGAAGGCTATACAAACAAAAAGAAATCTCGTTCCCGTGTTCCTAAAACAGAACCCCTTAATTGGAACGAAGATGCTGAAAAAGCTTTCGTAGCTGCCAAAAATGCAATATCTCAGGCTGCTCTTTTACGGCACCCTATTCCAGGCGCTCAGTTGAGTATATGGGTTGACGCTTCAGATGTCGCGATCGGCGGCACCCTTATGCAGTTTTATCAGGAACGTTATGAACCTTTAGCATTTTTTTCCATGAAATTAAACAACAGTCAGCGGAATTGTTCAACATATGACCGGGAATTATTTTCTATTTATTCGGCAATAAAAAAATTTCGGCACATGCTAGAGGGGAGAATTTTTCAAATTTATACTGATCAAAAACCGCTAATTTATGCATTTAAGCAAAATCCCCATAAATGTTCGCCGCGGCAATCACGCCATTTAGATTACATTTCCCAATATTCCACTGACATTAGACATGTACCAGGTTCCGAAAACATTGTTGCAGATTGCCTCTCAAGAATTGAAATTGATTCTATTTCAAAATCTCCAATCTTAAATTCTGAGGAATTTGCAAAAGCTCAGGAAAATGATTCAGAGCTACAGAACCTGCATAATAGTACATTGCTCAAATTGGAATTGAAACCTTGCCTCATTTCTGATTGTAGCCTACTATGTGATACTTCAACAGGTACGCCTCGACCCTTAGTTCCTAGTTTCTTTCGTCGGCTGATATATGAACATTTGCACAACCTAGCCCATCCAGGCATAGCAGCTACCACAAAACTAATTTGTTCCAGATACGTATGGCCAAATATGAAACGAGACATCAAAAACTGGGTTCGTGGCTGTGAGAAGTGTCAAAGATAAAAAATACAGAGGCACACCAAAGCACCTCTTGGCACGTTCTCTCTTCCTGATGCACGTTTTTCCCAAATACATATAGATATCGTAGGTCCCTTGCCTCCATCTGACGGTTTCAGCTATCTTTTAACGATGATTGACCGATTTAGCAGATGGCCAGAAGCCGTACCTATATCTGATACACAAGCTAAAACAATTTGTAGTGCCATATTAAAGCATTGGATATCAAGATTTGGTTGCCCTTCGCTCATAACCACGGATCAAGGCCCACAAATGCGATCAGCAATATTTGATGAATTCACAAAAATGATGGGAACACAGAAGATCCGCACAACGGCATATCATCCGATATCGAATGGCATTATCGAAAGATTTCATCGACATTTAAAGTCATCCATCAAAGCTCACGAAACCAGTAGGTGGACTGAAATATTACCGATAGTTTTACTAGGCATTCGCACAGCTGTGAAGGAAGATATACAAGCTTCTTGCGCTGAGCTTGTCTACGGCACTACGTTGAGATTGCCCTGTGATATGCTGGATGAATACAAGATCCGACCTTTCAACGATAACTTCGTCACGCAACTACGAAACACCATGCGGCAGTTAAGTCCAGTTGCTACATCATCTCACTGCCAAGAGAAGTTCTATATACACCCTTCCTTGACATCTTGTTCACACATCTTTCTAAGAGTGGATCATGTACAACCTCCATTGTGTCAACCATATACTGGTCCTCACAAAGTCCTAAGTAGAACTGGGAAAACTATAACAATCGAGCTTAATGGTCGTAAGTCTACGGTATCAATAGATCGAGTGAAGCCAGCTCATTTGATTTCTACTTCAGACTTGTCCACGAAAACTGTTCCAGAGAACTCTAAATTAAAACTCTCTCTTAAGGCGGACAGTAACCCTGACCAAACAAAAACTGTCACACGTTCGGGAAGACATGTCCATTTTCCTAAAAAACTGGCATCTTATATTACTTACTGAAATTGTTGATAAATTGTTCATTTTGCATACTACACATTATGCCTATATTTTGTTATATATTGCAATTTTATTTCATGTAAATATCCTTGTAATTTTTCTCCGCAAGCGTGGATTCTGACACAGATAGTCAAAAAAAAAAAAATAGTATACACTTGTATATCGTTTCTTCGGTACCCTACGTCACTGGGGGGATACTCTGTGGCAGCCGCAGAAAGGCAAGGGAGAAAATTCTTCGTTCGGAATGGCAGCTGGCCAGAGCCGTTGTCATAGCAGCGCAGACGAAAATGTTTACATTGCGTTTTTGTGTGTTCGAATACGATGCGTGTCAGAATCGACGTTTATCAATGTTCTACGAATAAAGGTAGTAAAGTGTTTTTAAGTGAGTGATTATATTATACGACCGACCCACCACAGTCTCTAATAGTAACCGAGTTTAACCGAGAATTTTAAGTCATTAAATATATGCTATAATTTTCCTAAAAAATTAATTTTAAAAATTTCATAAAAGAAATCCTGAAACTATTATATGTTAAAAAGAATGAGAACCAAAATGTGTGCCATCTCCAACCAATCTTAATAAAGTATTTTATTAAAATGTATATTTTCCTCTCAAATAACATACATTTTTAATATAAGAAAGTTTATTGTGAGTAAAGTTTTAAGATGTAGCCGGTATTACGATAATTCTTTTACCTCACATGCAAAAAATTAGAGATATACATATTACGTATACCACGCTGCAATATTAAAAAGCTCCAGTGGGTATTACGATAATCCTTATACCTCAAATGCAGATAATTAGAGATATGCATATTACGTATACCACGCTGCAATATTAAAAAGCTCCAGTGGGTATTACGATAATTTTTTTACCTCACATGCAGAAATTAGAGATATACATATTACGTATACCACGCTGCAATATTAAAAAGCTCCAGTGGGTATTACGATAATTCTTTTACCTGACATGCAAATTATTGGAGATGATTTAATTCCGCTTAAATATTAGTTTATTTTTTTAGATAAATGCAAATACTTTATCACAAACATCAACAAAACGTTTTATTCTATTTATTCCTTATTCCAAAGATACAGATTTATCGTCTGCTGCCATAGTAACATGATAAATTATATTTAGTTTTAAAAATGCGCAGTAGTAGAAACATATTTTACTAAATCGAATAATTATTTTTAATTTTGATTTTAGAATTAAATTCATAAACTCCCGTGCATAGAACGGGTTAAACAGCTAGTTAAATTTAAAAAAAACAAAAAGTTTTTGACATATTTTGGCGGAATAATGAAAATATATTTTATTTATTTAATTAATCATGATTCTATCTATAAGTACAAACTCCATGATTTATTATTTTTTCTTCTGAAAATATACGTGTTTCTTTTTTTTTTCTTTTTATTTTGCACAAATGCGTCCGTAATGGAAAAACCTGTAAAATATATTAATTAAAATAATCAATTTTTAAAAGTTAGTCTGTAAAAAAAAAAATAATAATATTGTGCAAATCTACAGGTCATAATTTATTTTTAGGTTTAATTTCAAGTCCTAATACTGAATAGTTTTTTTGTAAAGTGTACGACAAAATGTAATTTGTGTAGACTAGTAGAGGATTTGTTTCGCTCATCCTAATAAAGTAGTACTGTATATGTATAGTTTTAAATACATTTCAAGAGAAAGGGAAAGGTTCTTTCATTTTCATTCTATTTCTACTTCACTTTATTTAGATGCCTCCTATTTTATTCATGCCTGGTGTATTACTCGTACCACCAGTATATTAGAGTCAAATGCTCTCTAATAGTAACCGAGTTTAACCGAGAATTTTAAGTCATTAAATATATGCTATAATTTTCCTAAAAAATTAATTTTAAAAATTTCATAAAAGAAATCCTGAAACTATTATATGTTAAAAAGAATGAGAACCAAAATGTGTGCCATCTCCAACCAATCTTAATAAAGTATTTTATTAAAATGTATATTTTCCTCTCAAATAACATACATTTTTAATATAAGAAAGTTTATTGTGAGTAAAGTTTTAAGATGTAGCCGGTATTACGATAATTCTTTTACCTCACATGCAAATAATTAGAGATATACATATTACGTATACCACGCTGCAATATTAAAAAGCTCCAGTGGGTATTACGATAATCCTTATACCTCAAATGCAGATAATTAGAGATATGCATATTACGTATACCACGCTGCAATATTAAAAAGCTCCAGTGGGTATTACGATGATTTTTTTACCTCACATGCAGATAATTAGAGATATACATATTACGTATACCACGCTGCAATATTAAAAAGCTCCAGTGGGTATTACGATAATTCTTTTACCTCACATGCAAATTATTGGAGATCATTTAATTCCGCTTAAATATTAGTTTATTTTTTTAGATAAATGCAAATACATTATCACAAACATCAACAAAACGTTTTATTCTATTTATTCCTTATTCCAAAGATACAGTTTTATCGTCTGCTGCCATAGTAACATGATAAATTATATTTAGTTTTAAAAATGCGCAGTAGTAGAAACATATTTTACTAAATCGAATAATTATTTTTAATTTTGGTTTTAGAATTAAATTCATAAACTCCCGTGCATAGAACGGGTTAAACAGCTAGTTAAATTTAAAAAACAAACAGTTTTTGAGATATTTTGGCGGAATAATGAAAATATATTTTATTTATTTAATTAATCATGATTCTATCTATAAGTACAAACTCCATGATTTATTATTTTTTCTTCTGAAAATATACGTGTTTCTTTTTTTTTCTTTTTATTTTGCACAAATGCGTCCGTAATGGAAAAACCTGTAAAATATATTAATTAAAATAATCAATTTTTAAAAGTTAGTCTGTAAAAAAAAAAATAATAATATTGTGCAAATCTACAGGTCATAATTTATTTTTAGGTTTAATTTCAATTCCTAATACTGAATAGTTTTTTTGTAAAGTGTACGACAAAATGTAATTTGTGTAGACTAGTAGAGGATTTGTTTCGCTCATCCTAATAAAGTAGTACTGTATATGTATAGTTTTAAATGCATTTCAAGAGAAAGGGAAAGGTTCTTTCATTTTCATTCTATTTCTACTTCACTTTATTTAGATGCCTCCTATTTTATTCATGCCTGGTGTATTACTCGTACCACCAGTATATTAGAGTCAAATGCTCTCTAATAGTAACCGAGTTTAACCGAGAATTTTAAGTCATTAAATATATGCTATAATTTTCCTAAAAAATTAATTTTAAAAATTTCATAAAAGAAATCCTGAAACTATTATATGTTAAAAAGAATGAGAAACAAAATGTGTGCCATCTCCAACCAATCTTAATAAAGTATTTTATTAAAATGTATATTTTCCTCTCAAATAACATACATTTTTAATATAAGAAAGTTTATTGTGAGTAAAGTTTTAAGATGTAGCCGGTATTACAATAATTCTTTTACCTCACATGCAAATAATTAGAGATATACATATTACGTATACCACGCTGCAATATTAAAAAGCTCCAGTGGGTATTACGATAATCCTTATACCTCAAATGCAGATAATTAGAGATATGCATATTACGTATACCACGCTGCAATATTAAAAAGCTCCAGTGGGTATTACGATAATTCTTATACCTCAAATGCAGATAATTAGAGATATGCATATTACGTATACCACGCTGCAATATTAAAAAGCTCCAGTGGGTATTACGATAATTCTTTTACCTCACATGCAGATAATTAGAGATATACATATTACGTATACCACGTTGCAATATTAAAAATCTCCAGTGGGTATTACGATAATTCTTTTACCTGACATGCAAATTATTGGAGATGATTTAATTCCGCTTAAATATTAGTTTATTTTTTTAGATAAATGCAAATATTTTATCACAAACATCAACGAAACTTTTTATTCTATTTATTCCTTATTCCAAAGATACAGTTTTATCGTCTGCTGCCATAGTAACATGATAAATTATATTTTGTTTTAAAATGCGCAGTAGTAGAAACATGTTTTACTAAATCGAATAATTATTTTTAATTTTGGTTTTAGAATTAAATTCATAATCTCCCGTGCATAGAACGGGTTAAACTGCTAGTTAAATTTAAAAAAAACATTTTTTGAGATATTTTGGCGGAATAATGAAAATATATTTTATTTATTTAACTAATCATGATTCTATCTATAAGTACTAACTCCATGATTTATTGTTTTTTCTTCTGAAAATATACGTGTTTCTTTTTTCTTTTTTTTTTCTTTTTCTTTTGCACAAATGCGTCCATAATGGAAAAACCTGTAAAATATATTAATTAAAATAATCAATTTTTAAAATTTATTCTGTAAAAATAATATTGTGCAAATCTACAGGTCATAATTTATTTTTAGGTTTAATTTCAAGTCCTAATATTGAATAGTTTTTTTTGTAAAGTGTACGACAAAATGTAATTTGTGTAGACTGGTAGAGGATTTGTTTCGCTCATCCTAATAAAGTAGTACTGTATATGTATAGTTTTAAATGCATTTCAAGAGAAAGGGAAATGTTCTTTCATTTTCATTCTATTTCTACTTCACTTTATTTAGATGCCTCCTATTTTATTCATGCCTGGTGTATTACTTGTACCACCAGTATATTAGAGTCAAATGGTCTCTAATACTAACCGAGTTTAACCGAGAATTTTAAGTCATTAAATATATGCTATAATTTTCCTAAAAAATTAATTTTAAAAATTTCATAAAAGAAATCCTGAAACTATTATATGTTAAAAAGAATGAGAACCAAAATGTGTGCCATCTCCAACCAATCTTAATAAAGTATTTTATTAAAATGTATATTTTCCTCTCAAATAACATACATTTTTAATATAAGAAAGTTTATTGTGAGTAAAGTTTTAAGATGTAGCCGGTATTGCGATAATTCTTTTACCTCACATGCAAATAACTAGAGATATACATATTACGTATACCACGCTGCAATATTAAAAAGCTCCAGTGGGTATTACAATAATTCTTATACCTCAAATGCAGATAATTAGAGATATGCATATTACGTATACCACGCTGCAATATTAAAAAGCTCCAGTGGGTATTACGATAATTCTTTTACCTCACATGCAGATAATTAGAGATATACATATTACGTATAGCACGCTGCAATATTAAAAAGCTCCAGTGGGTATTACGATAATTCTTTTACCTCACATGCAAATTATTGGAGATGATTTAATTCCGCTTAAATATTAGTTTATTTTTTTAGATAAATGCAAATATTTTATCACAAACATCAACAAAACGTTTTATTCTATTTATTCCTTATTCCAAAGATACAGTTTTATCGTCTGCTGCCATAGTAACATGATAAATTATATTTTGTTTTAAAAATGCGCAGTAGTAGAAACATATTTTACTAAATCGAATAATTATTTTTAATTTTGGTTTTAGAATTAAATTCATAAACTCCCGTGCATTGAACGGGTTATACAGCTAGTTAAATTTAAAATAAAAAAAAAAACAGTTTTTGAGATATTTTGGCGGAATAATGAAAATATATTTTATTTATTTAATTAATCATGATTCTATCTATAAGTACAAACTCCATGATTTATTATTTTTTCTTCTGAAAATATACGTGTTTCTTTTTTTTTCTTTTTATTTTGCACAAATGCGTCCGTAATGGAAAAACCTGTAAAATATATTAATTAAAATAATCAATTTTTAAAAGTTATTCTGTAAAAAAAAAAATAATATTGTGCAAATCTACAGGTCATAATTTATTTTTAGGTTTAATTTCAAGTCCTAATACTGAATAGTTTTTTTGTAAAGTGTACGACAAAATGTAATTTGTGTAGACTAGTAGAGGATTTGTTTCGCTCATCCTAATAAAGTAGTACTGTATATGTATAGTTTTAAATGCATTTCAAGAGAAAGGGAAATGTTGTTTCATTTTCATTCTATTTCTACTTCACTTTATTTAGATGCCTCCTATTTTATTCATGCCTGGTGTATTACTTGTACCACCAGTATATTAGAGTCAAATGGTCTCTAATAGTAACCGAGTTTAACCGAGAATTTTAAGTCGTTAAATATATGCTATAATTTTCCTAAAAAATTAATTTTAAAAATTTCATAAAAGAAATCCTGAAACTATTATATGTTAAAAAGAATGAGAAACAAAATGTGTGCCATCTCCAACCAATCTTAATAAAGTATTTTATTAAAATGTATATTTTCCTCTCAAATAACATACATTTTTAATATAAGAAAGTTTATTGTGAGTAAAGTTTTAAGATGTAGCCGGTATTACGATAATTCTTTTACCTCACATGCAAATAATTAGAGATATACATATTACGTATACCACGCTGCAATATTAAAAAGCTCCAGTGGGTATTACGATAATCCTTATACCTCAAATGCAGATAATTAGAGATATGCATATTACGTATACCACGCTGCAATATTAAAAAGCTCCAGTGGGTATTACGATAATTCTTATACCTCAAATGCAGATAATTAGAGATATGCATATTACGTATACCACGCTGCAATATTAAAAAGCTCCAGTGGGTATTACGATAATTCTTTTACCTCACATGCAGATAATTAGAGATATACATATTACGTATACCACGTTGCAATATTAAAAATCTCCAGTGGGTATTACGATAATTCTTTTACCTGACATGCAAATTATTGGAGATGATTTAATTCCGCTTAAATATTAGTTTATTTTTTTAGATAAATGCAAATATTTTATCACAAACATCAACGAAACTTTTTATTCTATTTATTCCTTATTCCAAAGATACAGTTTTATCGTCTGCTGCCATAGTAACATGATAAATTATATTTTGTTTTAAAAATGCGCAGTAGTAGAAACATGTTTTACTAAATCGAATAATTATTTTTAATTTTGGTTTTAGAATTAAATTCATAATCTCCCTTTGCATAGAACGGGTTAAACTGCTAGTTAAATTTAAAAAACATTTTTTGAGATATTTTGGCGGAATAATGAAAATATATTTTATTTATTTAACTAATCATGATTCTATCTATAAGTACTAACTCCATGATTTATTGTTTTTTCTTCTGAAAATATACGTGTTTCTTTTTTCTTTTTTTTTTCTTTTTATTTTGCACAAATGCGTCCATAATGGAAATCCTGTAAAATATATTAATTAAAATAATCAATTTTTAAAATTTATTCTGTAAAAATAATATTGTGCAAATCTACAGGTCATAATTTATTTTTAGGTTTAATTTCAAGTCCTAATACTGAATAGTTTTTTTGTAAAGTGTACGACAAAATGTAATTTGTGTAGACTGGTAGAGGATTTGTTTCGCTCATCCTAATAAAGTAGTACTGTATATGTATACACTGTAAAAAAAAAATGGTAACTTTCCATGTAAAATCTAGGAACGTTTCGCCTTTTATCAGGTTTTCAGAATAATTTAGCTCTTTCCTGTGAAATTCTGGTTTTCTTATCTGAAACGTTCCTGAACAAAAGTTGGAAACAGCAAAACGCTGCGGCCGCCATTTATTATTTTTTTTTCCCTATAATCCATTGCTCGCGCGCGAATGTCGAAAACGAATTCCTTAAATGAATGTAAAAAAATCAATATGGAATGCAAATAAATCAATAGACGACATAATCCTTTACGTCTCTATTGTCAAGATAATTCAGATGAAAATACAATACCTCTGTGACATCACTAAGAGATTATCTCTCGTACTTGTCTGTGAAATCTTTAACGAGCAGACTGTGTAAAAAAAAATACACCTATTATTTGGATCTGCATTAACCAGGGAACAATCAAATATGATTCTCACCTATTTTGATTAATTTAAAGTATGTTTTAGAGTTCTTATCTCTAATTATTCTTGTGAAAGGATTTCTTCAAATGGGCCTTAGATTTTCAGAAATTAGATGCCGAGTTTTAGCATACGTTTCAAATACCCATTAGTTTGCAGCTCTCAACGTGTCTTTCGTGGTGTGGACGCAGAAAGCTTGCACGCCACCCGTACGGCCCGGGTTCGATGCTACCTCTTGACTTTTTTTTTCTTTTTTAATTAATTTTATATTTTAACACTTTATTACAATTTGATTTAAATTTGACATATATTTGACACTTTGAATTGCTGCAAATTTGAATTTTTTTTTTTTCGGAAAAAATATACAATTACGTTTAGGTTTTTTTTTTTCATGAAAATTTATATGTATTTTATCTAACTTGTAAACTAACATAATCACTGACGAAAATCCAAAATATTTTATGTCTAGATTTTTTTTTTCTAATTATTATTTACATTTATATATTTTTATATTTTAAGCAAAGTTCAGAAACAATATATCACATATATATTTACTTTATTGAATTTTAACTGAAAATTTATTTTTTCGTGTAAATTATAAATAATAATTTTGATGTCAATTTCAAAATATTTTTTCATTCTAACAAATAATGATAATAAAGCGAAAATTGTCAACTGGAAATGTAAAAATCGTCTGCGGATCCCGCATGCTGTGAAATGTGAGTAATGTCATAATGAAGGGAACGAACATGCAGAGTGAATTATGTCAGCCAGGTATCGGTCCGGATAGCCTAACAGGTAAGGCATTGGCACGGCACGCCAAGTATCCAGGTTCGATCCCTGGTCTGGACATTTTTCGCTCTTGTGCTACTCCAGCCTTGAATATGTCAGTAATGTTTTGCTGTCAACAGAAATATTCCTGGTATTTCGCAGGAAACTTACTGGCATTTCTGTAGAAAGTTTTTAACATATACAGTAAAGTACCAGTCATTTTCAAGAAATGTTTCTTGGAAATAATGGGCAACTCAGCTGCCCATTTTTTCCCAGGAACGTTGCGGAATTTTTTTTACAGTGTAGTTTTAAATGCATTTCAAGAGAAAGGGAAATGTTCTTTCATTTTCATTCTATTTCTACTTCACTTTATTTAGATGCCTCCTATTTTATTCATGCCTGGTGTATTACTTGTACCACCAGTATATTAGAGTCAAATGGTCTCTAATACTAACCGAGTTTAACCGAGAATTTTAAGTCATTAAATATATGCTATAATTTTCCTAAAAAATTAATTTTAAAAATTTCATAAAAGAAATCCTGAAACTATTATATGTTAAAAAGAATGAGAACCAAAATGTGTGCCATCTCCAACCAATCTTAATAAAGTATTTTATTAAAATGTATATTTTCCTCTCAAATAACATACATTTTTAATATAAGAAAGTTTATTGTGAGTAAAGTTTTAAGATGTAGCCGGTATTGCGATAATTCTTTTACCTCACATGCAAATAACTAGAGATATACATATTACGTATACCACGCTGCAATATTAAAAAGCTCCAGTGGGTATTACAATAATTCTTATACCTCAAATGCAGATAATTAGAGATATGCATATTACGTATACCACGCTGCAATATTAAAAAGCTCCAGTGGGTATTACGATAATTCTTTTACCTCACATGCAGATAATTAGAGATATACATATTACGTATAGCACGCTGCAATATTAAAAAGCTCCAGTGGGTATTACGATAATTCTTTTACCTCACATGCAAATTATTGGAGATGATTTAATTCCGCTTAAATATTAGTTTATTTTTTTAGATAAATGCAAATATTTTATCACAAACATCAACAAAACGTTTTATTCTATTTATTCCTTATTCCAAAGATACAGTTTTATCGTCTGCTGCCATAGTAACATGATAAATTATATTTTGTTTTAAAAATGCGCAGTAGTAGAAACATATTTTACTAAATCGAATAATTATTTTTAATTTTGGTTTTAGAATTAAATTCATAAACTCCCGTGCATTGAACGGGTTATACAGCTAGTTAAATTTAAAATAAAAAAAAAACAGTTTTTGAGATATTTTGGCGGAATAATGAAAATATATTTTATTTATTTAATTAATCATGATTCTATCTATAAGTACAAACTCCATGATTTATTATTTTTTCTTCTGAAAATATACGTGTTTCTTTTTTTTTTTCTTTTTTTTTTGCACAAATGCGTCCGTAATGGAAAAACCTGTAAAATATATTAATTAAAATAATCAATTTTTAAAAGTTATTCTGTAAAAAAAAAATAATATTGTGCAAATCTACAGGTCATAATTTATTTTTAGGTTTAATTTCAAGTCCTAATACTGAATAGTTTTTTTGTAAAGTGTACGACAAAATGTAATTTGTGTAGACTAGTAGAGGATTTGTTTCGCTCATCCTAATAAAGTAGTACTGTATATGTATAGTTTTAAATGCATTTCAAGAGAAAGGGAAATGTTGTTTCATTTTCATTCTATTTCTACTTCACTTTATTTAGATGCCTCCTATTTTATTCATGCCTGGTGTATTACTTGTACCACCAGTATATTAGAGTCAAATGGTCTCTAATAGTAACCGAGTTTAACCGAGAATTTTAAGTCATTAAATATATGCTATAATTTTCCTAAAAAATTAATTTTAAAAATTTCATAAATGAAATCCTGAAACTATTATATGTTAAAAAGAATGAGAAACAAAATGTGTGCCATCTCCAACCAATCTTAATAAAGTATTTTATTAAAATGTATATTTTCCTCTCAAATAACATACATTTTTAATATAAGAAAGTTTATTGTGAGTAAAGTTTTAAGATGTAGCCGGTATTACGATAATTCTTTTACCTCACATGCAAATAATTAGAGATATACGTATTACGTATACCACGCTGCAATATTAAAAAGCTCCAGTGGGTATTACGATAATCCTTATACCTCAAATGCAGATAATTAGAGATATGCATATTACGTATACCACGCTGCAATATTAAAAAGCTCCAGTGGGTATTACGATAATTCTTATACCTCAAATGCAGATAATTAGAGATATGCATATTACGTATACCACGCTGCAATATTAAAAAGCTCCAGTGGGTATTACGATAATTCTTTTACCTCACATGCAGATAATTAGAGATATACATATTACGTATACCACGTTGCAATATTAAAAATCTCCAGTGGGTATTACGATAATTCTTTTACCTGACATGCAAATTATTGGAGATGATTTAATTCCGCTTAAATATTAGTTTATTTTTTTAGATAAATGCAAATATTTTATCACAAACATCAACGAAACTTTTTATTCTATTTATTCCTTATTCCAAAGATACAGTTTTATCGTCTGCTGCCATAGTAACATGATAAATTATATTTTGTTTTAAAAATGCGCAGTAGTAGAAACATGTTTTACTAAATCGAATAATTATTTTTAATTTTGGTTTTAGAATTAAATTCATAATCTCCCTTTGCATAGAACGGGTTAAACTGCTAGTTAAATTTAAAAAACATTTTTTGAGATATTTTGGCGGAATAATGAAAATATATTTTATTTATTTAACTAATCATGATTCTATCTATAAGTACTAACTCCATGATTTATTGTTTTTTCTTCTGAAAATATACGTATTTCTTTTTTCTTTTTTTTTCTTTTTATTTTGCACAAATGCGTCCATAATGGAAAAACCTGTAAAATATATTAATTAAAATAATCAATTTTTAAAATTTATTCTGTAAAAATAATATTGTGCAAATCTACAGGTCATAATTTATTTTTAGGTTTAATTTCAAGTCCTAATACTGAATAGTTTTTTTGTAAAGTGTACGACAAAATGTAATTTGTGTAGACTGGTAGAGGATTTGTTTCGCTCATCCTAATAAAGTAGTACTGTATATGTATAGTTTTAAATGCATTTCAAGAGAAAGGGAAATGTTCTTTCATTTTCATTCTATTTCTACTTCACTTTATTTAGATGCCTCCTATTTTATTCATGCCTGGTGTATTACTTGTACCACCAGTATATTAGAGTCAAATGGTCTCTAATACTAACCGAGTTTAACCGAGAATTTTAAGTCATTAAATATATGCTATAATTTTCCTAAAAAATTAATTTTAAAAATTTCATAAAAGAAATCCTGAAACTATTATATGTTAAAAAGAATGAGAACCAAAATGTGTGCCATCTCCAACCAATCTTAATAAAGTATTTTATTAAAATGTATATTTTCCTCTCAAATAACATACATTTTTAATATAAGAAAGTTTATTGTGAGTAAAGTTTTAAGATGTAGCCGGTATTGCGATAATTCTTTTACCTCACATGCAAATAACTAGAGATATACATATTACGTATACCACGCTGCAATATTAAAAAGCTCCAGTGGGTATTACAATAATTCTTATACCTCAAATGCAGATAATTAGAGATATGCATATTACGTATACCACGCTGCAATATTAAAAAGCTCCAGTGGGTATTACGATTATTCTTTTACCTCACATGCAGATAATTAGAGATATACATATTACGTATAGCACGCTGCAATATTAAAAAGCTCCAGTGGGTATTACGATAATTCTTTTACCTCACATGCAAATTATTGGAGATGATTTAATTCCGCTTAAATATTAGTTTTTTTTTTAGATAAATGCAAATATTTTATCACAAACATCAACAAAACGTTTTATTCTATTTATTCCTTATTCCAAAGATACAGTTTTATCGTCTGCTGCCATAGTAACATGATAAATTCTATTTTGTTTTAAAAATGCGCAGTAGTAGAAACATATTTTACTAAATCGAATAATTATTTTTAATTTTGGTTTTAGAATTAAATTCATAAACTCCCGTGCATTGAACGGGTTATACAGCTAGTTAAATTTAAAATAAAAAAAAAAACAGTTTTTGAGATATTTTGGCGGAATAATGAAAATATATTTTATTTATTTAATTAATCATGATTCTATCTATAAGTACAAACTCCATGATTTATTATTTTTTCTTCTGAAAATATACGTGTTTCTTTTTTTTTTCTTTTTATTTTGCACAAATGCGTCCGTAATGGAAAAACCTGTAAAATATATTAATTAAAATAATCAATTTTTAAAAGTTATTCTGTAAAAAAAAAATAATATTGTGCAAATCTACAGGTCATAATTTATTTTTAGGTTTAATTTCAAGTCCTAATACTGAATAGTTTTTTTGTAAAGTGTACGACAAAATGTAATTTGTGTAGACTAGTAGAGGATTTGTTTCGCTCATCCTAATAAAGTAGTACTGTATATGTATAGTTTTAAATGCATTTCAAGAGAATGGGAAATGTTGTTTCATTTTCATTCTATTTCTACTTCACTTTATTTAGATGCCTCCTATTTTATTCATGCCTGGTGTATTACTTGTACCACCAGTATATTAGAGTCAAATGGTCTCTAATAGTAACCGAGTTTAACCGAGAATTTTAAGTCATTAAATATATGCTATAATTTTCCTAAAAAATTAATTTTAAAAATTTCATAAAAGAAATCCTGAAACTATTATATGTTAAAAAGAATGAGAACCAAAATGTGTGCCATCTCCAACCAATCTTAATAAAGTATTTTATTAAAATGTATATTTTCCTCTCAAATAACATACATTTTTAATATAAGAAAGTTTATTGTGAGTAAAGTTTTAAGATGTAGCCGGTATTACGATAATTCTTTTACGTCACATGCAAATAATTAGAGATATACATATTACGTATACCACGCTGCAATATTAAAAAACTCCAGTGGGTATTACAATAATTATTTTACCTCACATGCAGATAATTAGAGATATACATATTACGTATACCATGCTGCAATATTAAAAAACTCCAGTGGGTATTACAATAATTATTTTACCTCACATGCAGATAATTAGAGATATACATATTACGTATACCACGCTGCAATATTAAAAAGCTCCAGTTTGTATTACGATAATTCTTTTACATCACATGCAAATTATTGGAGATGATTTAATTCCGCTTAAATATTAGTTTATTTTTTTAGATAAATGCTAATATTTTATCACAAACATCAACAAAACGTTTTATTCTATTTATTCCTTATTCCAAAGATACAGTTTTATCGTCTGCTGCCATAGTAACATGATAAATTATATTTTGTTTTAAAAATGCGCAGTAGTAGAAACATGTTTTACTAAATCGAATAATTATTTTTAATTTTGGTTTTAGAATTAAATTCATAAACTGCCGTGCATAGAACGGGTTAAACAGCTAGTTAAATTTAAAAAACAGTTTTGAGATATTTTGGCTGAATAATGAAAATATATTTTATTTATTTAATTAATCATGATTCTATCTATAAGTACTAACTCCATGATTTATTATTTTTTCTTCTGAAAATACACGTGTTTCTTTTTTCTTTTTTTTTCTTTTTATTTTGCACAAATGCGTCCCTAATGGAAAAACCTGTAAAATATATTAATTAAAATAATCAATTTTTAAAGGTTATTCTGTAAAAAAAAATAATAATATTGTGCAAATCTACAGGTCATAATTTATTTTTAGGTTTAATTTCAAGTCCTAATACTGAATAGATTTTTTGTAAAGTGTACGACAAAATGTAATATGTGTAGACTAGTAGAGGATTTGTTTCGCTCATCCTAATAAAGTAGTACTGTATATGTATAGTTTTAAATGCATTTCAAGAGAAAGGGAAATGTTCTTTCATTTTCATTCTATTTCTACTTCACTTTATTTAGATGCCTCCTATTTTATTCATGCCTGGTGTATTACTGGTACCACCAGTATATTAGAGTCAAATGGTCTCTAATAGTAACCGAGTTTTCTAAGTTTAGCCGAGTTTTAGCAAATTTTCTGTTAATATGGAAAATAGTCCTAGAATAAAAATAAAGGCACCTGTGTCGGATAAGATGAACATTATTCAAAAATATGACTCTGGAGGGCATGAGAAATAAAAATATGATTCAAAAAATCAATAATACTTTAGGAATCAACATTTTATATTTTACTAATAAATCCAAACACAATTAAAAAATTGCAGGTGCTCATTTGTCCAATAGAGGGAAAAGGTAAAAGCCCAAAAATGCAAAGGCGGTATAAATGATAATTTTGGACACGTATACTCGAGTTCTAACTTTGAACATATCTCATAACGGCTAGTAGAATTAGCTTACGCGGATAACAAAGTTTTTTAACAATAAAATTTAATAGTTATATGGATGGTTATACTTATTTAAAATTTCGCATGGAATCGTATTCAAGCATGTTTCTAAGGAAGTGGCCGCAGTGAATAGCAAAGATTAAGAGTGTTTAAAAAAACGTCTTCCCGGAAATTGCCAGACGATATATTGGTAATGATGTGTTCGTTTTTGTAAAATATTCTCTATTATTTAATGTAATCATTTAATGTCTTCATCTACTGTGAAAACGGACAAATACACTGGAGAGCAGTTCAATAAAGATATAATACTTGTCGGAAGAAATGCAAACGGCAAGGGAAAATTAAGGGGCTCAGGTCTTTAAAACTTTTCAAAAAATTGATTTTTTTAGTAACTATTTATTGTTCAATTACTTCTGAACACAGTGCAAAAAACTGCAATATTTGCATTTTTAACGGAGTTATAAGCATTTATGTAACAATCACTTTCATATCCGCACCCATTTAATTGCAACTTCCATTTAATTGCAAGTCGCGTTTTCTCAAAACTTGATTTTTGACGACTATCCGTAAGATTAAAAAAAAAAAAAAAAAACTATTTGATGGAATGGCTTAAAATATTTTTTTGCATGAATATAATATCATTATCTATAGAATGAATTAATATATTTCAGATAGCTTAATATTTTGCGTATTTATAAGGTGAAAAAACTTGTATTTTTTAGGGGTTTTTTTAATTTTCAAATTTGAGAGTTTTTTAATAAGGTTTCCTTTGAGCGATAGTTATATCCTTAATTCATTCCATAGAGTAAAGTTTCTGGATCATTTTAAAGCAAAAATTAGGTTCTTACGTCAATTCAACGTTAAGATATCTTACGGATGGTGATATGACACCTAATTTTTTTTTTTCGAAAATTGTGTTATATAAATTTTGCTATATTTTCTTATTTTATTACATTGAAGTACTTCATTTTATAATTTTATAAGACAACAAACATACCTTAAAAATATCAGAAAGTTTAAATTAGTTACATTGAATACTTCTGTTTTTATACGGACTCGAAGCGAGAGCTCTGTTTACATGTTTTTCGGTATCGATACCGCCCTGAGCCCCCTTAAGCTAATATTTTAGATGATTTAACATTCCATTCACCAATCACGAAAAACTCAATGCTTTAAGAGATGAAGATTTTTCTCTGTGACCAGGAGAAGATTTTGATGGCATTTTCATCGCATAGATGGGCAATTTTGACTTTTACTTGTAAAAGAACGTTTGTGATTTTAAAAAGTCCATGTTGCCTCTTTGTTAGAAAATTAATGGAGGCCTGCTCCATAAAATGAATCACGACGTAATTAAAGCTGTTATACAAAACTGTCTAGTTCATCTATTCCCTCGATTCACCGTGTAGCGATACAAAAGTAAAACACTGGCATTTCTTAGTTTTGTTGATAAAATTAAGCTTTAGTATATGTTGAGTAAGCTTCAAAGAATGATCAATGTAATTCTCAAAGAGTCAGTTTTAAATTAAAAAAAACTATTATACTCAACGCGAAGAATTAGATTATTATTTCTTATGCCAATATTGAACTGCTGCTTGTCAACTCATTCGAAAACATAAATCTTCTTTTTAAACTAATTAGCATCGAGGTGATAACTGAAATAATAACGGAAAAAAAATTTAACTATCACTTTACAGTTATCAGTGCAAGTGGCTTTGAAAGTTTATATGACATAATCAAGCATGCATAAAAATATATGCGTCCGTGGCTCCAAGAAGAAAATATTAGGTTGAGCAAAAAGTTCTGGGAAATTCTTAATCTAAGAGTTACCAGGATTTGTACCGTATATGTTGGTCGTGCTATCAGTGCCGAGCTTTATCGCCAGCAATTGGATCGCGTGTACGAGAAATTGGTGCAGAATTATCCAAGATTGGTCCCCCGAAAGCGCGTTTTGTTTCAGCAGGACAATGCCAAACTGCACTTGGCCAGTGGACCAAGGACAAGTTTGCAAAAATTGTTGTCGAAATTCTCCCACACCCCGCCTACAGTCCTGACGTGGCTCCATTCGATTATGGCATCAATCAAAGCAACACTTTTTCAAGGTCCGTCGATTTGAATCCTTTAACGATGTTGAAGAAACATGTCAAGAGTTTTTTATTCCAAGGAGCCGCCATGTTACTTCCAGCAAATCCGGAATCTGGCCGAACGGTGGCAGAAAGTCGTGGATTATGATGGTCTCTACTTTGAAGAATAGTTCTTGTTGTTTTTGTTGTTAATTTGCGCATAACAACGCAACTTTCACAAATTTACCAGAACGTTTTGCTCAACCTAGTAAATAAGATCAAGGACAAGGAAGAACTCGAACTCCAGTTTTTTGTACATGATACAATGTTGAAAAAACCTTCAATATTTTGCTCAAAAAATCATGAAAATTACTATTGTTAGACAGGTGTATATGACTACTATGTTTTATATTGAACGTTATGTAACTGTGATGCGTGTAAATCACCATACGAGAGTACGATCACAAAGAATGAGACAAAAAAAGAGAAAAGACTTATACCCGTGCAGACTGAAGAAAATGCGACTGCGGTTACATATTGCTTTTTTGTTTTGTTTACGTTTACCATGGTAACAAGATCGCTTTAAAGAATAATGAATATAAATTCTTATTACATAAAAAATAATGACTGGTTATATGCTTACTCATAATCACAAGTACTAAATAAAATTTTAGTAATTGGGATGTTTAAATATTTAATATTCCTACTTTGTGTTAAAAAATAAGGCTAACAGGTAATTTATTTTTCTTGTTTTATTTTGTGTTGCAACATATTAATCGAAAAGTTACTATTTTAGTTTTTAGTTATTATTTCGGTTGGACCTGTTAAAACAAAAAAAAAAAAAAAAAAAAAAGAATTAAACTTAAATACAATTAAATACAGTTTTTGGCGGTAGACATATAAAATTAAGCCCTACACTCAATTTGAATGACGTAACTCAAGCACCATTATGTAAATGACATTTAAAACGCGACTCCGCTTAATGCGCGACTTTTGTTGAGTTCCTTGAAACGGATTTAACCGAGTTAAACTATCTATACAATATGCCCAATAAAGTCCCTTGCAACTATCTTAACTTCGGAACGGCTTCTGATGTATCTGATGTATTCATAAAAGTGGTGTCCAGGTATTGCACAGTAGCCATGTGCAACCGAATGAAATCGCCTACGGCGCCACCTGGTGGAGAACAGTAGAGTTAGTATTCCTATCTTGAAAACGGAAAGAGATAGGGAAAAAGGTGATTTACAAAGTTTTAGAACATCATCGATTTAATTCGAAAAAAAACTTGTGATCATTTATGTGCAGAACAAAACGGTTAAAACGGGAAAAACGCACATTTGTTTTTTCACGATTTCCTACACAGGGACGTCACGAAACTTGAACGGAAGAAAAAATGACGCGTGATGAATAAAGTCTTTCAATAAATTGTACATCCAAAAGTGCATCGCAGCTGACAGTGAGAAGTTTGAACATCTCAAATAAAGGTGTATTGCTATAACTAGTTTTTCTTTTTTCTTTCGAGGATCGTTTTGTGACGTCACAATTTAGGGAATCACGTAAAAATTCGCGTTTTAACTGTTCTATTCTTCGCATTAATGTCCACAAGTTGTCTTTTCGTATTAATACGATGATGCTCTACAACTTTGTAAATCTCTTTTTCTCTATCTTTTTCCGTTTTCGAGATAGGAATGCTAACTTCACAGTCTCCCACCAGGCGGAGCTGTAGGCAGTTTCATTCAGTAACGCATGGCTACTTTACTATACCTGGACACCACTTTTATGAATATAGCAGCACCCTTCCGAAGTTAAGAGGCAGTAAGGTACTTTAGTGGGCATACTGCATAAATAGCTTTTTATATTAATTAGCAATTTTGTAAAATTCCTTTTACGTACTTCCAGAAATCTGGGATTCTGTGTTACCTATATATTTCGTAAAATTTCTTTTTCTTAAAGTGTTCGAATGAGATACAAATATGCTTCTTGGGATTTCAGTAATTCCTTTTGAAATGAGATTATATAAAATCATGTTAGTCCCAAGAGAATGAGCAGAGTGATACTTAAAATCTGCTGTACATAGTATAGTTGAGAAATAATGGATCTCTAGGTAGCACTTGACTTCAATGATCATGACATTTATAAGCACAAATAGTGCTCCATTTCGAATAGAAAGTTTGCACTAAAAATATTTATCAAAGTAAAAGGCGAATTTCAGAAAATAGAAATAAATATGACTCTACAAAATTTCATTTAGAACTTCTGGGAAAAATATTTTTATATACATTAGTTTAATTAAATTTTAAATTATGTATTTAAACATATTACTTTTGTAAAAGTACATTAAACATAACATGGATGATAAAGATATAGAGTATTTGACGGGCATATTTTTTATTTAAGGCAGGTAGGTGTTAATAATATACATTAACATCCATCAGCGTCATAATATTTAATTAATAGTTATACAAAATGTAATGCAATATATAATACAAACACTCACTTGCTATATGTGAATGTCAAAGATTTTTTTCTCTGGTGTTTTGTGAAAAAATAAATTATGACCCCCAATACAAACTTATATATTAAATCATATATAAATATAACGTAAAATATAATATAAATGTCAATGTCAATGCAATAAAATGTCTGTTATATTTTACCCGACAACATAACAAGGGTTATAATTTTCACAGTGTACGAATGTAAGATTTTTTTACCATGTACAGCTTAAATTAATGAACTGATCTCAACAAATGAGGGGTCGTTGAATTCGTCTTTATCCAAACTGCGTCTTTCACTGCATGTCGTCTCATAAAATTCAATTCAGGACACTAGGTCTCATAAAATGCATAGTGGACACTAGGCGTCATGCTGTGAAATAGCGGTTTAAAAATTACAAATAAATAACTACTTAAATATTTTTCGTTTCGTTTCTTCTGTAGTCGGGTATTTGTTCAGTTCTTGCTGAACACTGAAATCTTCATAGATTAATCGGAAATAAATTTATTTATTTATTTATATTTATATAAATCGTTTATTTATACAAATTCACAATGTTAGATTAAAATTTCATTTTACAGGTCCAGGGATAAAACTCAAAAATGATACTAATCTCCACAAAGAAGTTAGTTTGGAAAACTGCCAATTCGAAATGTCATGAAAACTGCACCAGGGCCTACACGTTGTACTATAAGAAATGTAGGTACTATTAAATCGACATTCGAACATTTCATAAAGCCAAAAACTGTTGACGACATTATCAAATGGACAAATAAACACGGAGAGACAGCGTTGGGAAATAATTAGAAATATATAGAAGAGGAGAAATGATGTGGGGTTTTTTTGGACTATTGACACTTGCTGGAGTGTAACAAAGCCCACAATGAGGCACTAACGTATTTATGGAATGTAAATAATGGTCGCTCGATAAGATATAAGTCCATGGCTAGGAACACATTCACACAAATATCCCGATGCATTAGATTTGACGACGTTGAGCTTAGACACAATAATCGATCTATGGATAAACTGTTACCAATTAAAATGCATTTAAATTTTGGTCTAATCATGTTCAAGATGCGTACATTCCTCATGAAATGTTACTATCGATGAACAATTAGTGACATTTAGGGGAAAATGCCTATTTTGACAGTATATTCCGTCGAAACCAGGAAAGTATTTAATAAAGTTATGGGCTGCTTGTGATAGTGCTACCAGCTATGTATGCAATATTCAAGTATATTCAAGAAGGGAAAATGCCTAAAGAAGTCAATAAAAGAAAGAGATTTGTTCTGGATCTGGTAAAAGGAATGGAAAATAGCGGCAGAAATATCACATCAGACAATATCTTTACAAGTTTAGGCCTGGCAGAAGAACTAGAGAAGCAGCAGCAAAAACATTCAGGCACTATTAGAAAAAATCTTAACGAATTACATAAAGCGTTCGTCTCAACCAAAGAAAGGGTCGTCAACTCCAAGTTATTTGGATTTCAGAAGACAGCGACAGTTGTATCATATTGTCCAAAAAAGAGAAAAGTTGTAACTCTCCTTAGAAAATTGTATTTTTTCCTGAAATTCAGAACACCCCGGAAAAAACAGCCATAATCATAGATTGTAACCGTACAAAATTTGGAGTTGAAACTATGGATAAGCTAGTTCGAACATATACAACAAAGAGAATGACAAGAAGATGGCCTATGGTAATATTTTACAATATGTTAGACATTAGTGCACTGAATGACCTTATTATTTGGCTACATATACTGTAAGAAAAAATCTGTAGTTCTACAGATGTAACATTACATGCTTACTAAACTTTCATTTGTAAATGTACAAAAAAAACCCTGTAAATCTACTAAACTAGTTTTTGTAAAGCTACAGAAATCTGTAGCTTTACAAATGAATCTGCTAAAATTACAGTAATCTTACTAAAATGTTATCTGTAACCGTGGTTGCAGTTACATGAAATATTCTAGGTATTTCAGTTTCCTAAACAATTGTTAGGTAATCTCACAGATTTTTTTTAATTTTCGGCGGAAAAATGTGTCTGTTAAATGAATTTTTGTTGTTACAGTAAATGTTCTAGAAATCCCAGTTTCCTAGAAAAACTTTAGTAACTTTACAGATTTTTATTTCAGTGTAATAAATACAAATTGGGAGAAACAAAAAATCCTTAACAACGAGTATTCCTAATGATATTAGGTGAATCTTTGATCCAATATAATGTACAAAAACACTTACATGTTCCACAGACACCTAAAGAAAGTACAAGCATGGAAGTCGGAAATCGTTGCAGATGCTGTTTCTGTGAACGTTCGGCTGACCGAAAATATAGTGATATGTGCAACAAATGTTCTGCTTTTCTCAGTAAACAACATGCTCATACTGTTTGTATAAATTGTGAACGAATATAGTTCAAAATGCTAAGCTTAATTATTATATACATTTCTTTACTAAATGTATATTTGCTTAATTGTTGTAAATATTTTTTCTATAAAACACAATTTATTAACAAATTTGATAAATATAATGTGTATAGTCATTTAGTTATAATTCTCTATGTAAAAATATAAAAATCTTAGTGGAGTCGTCCATGACCCTATTCGTACTCAATGGCAGGAAAAAATGTTGGTATTAGGAGAGTTAAAGGAAAAACGAAGCAAAATAAAATACAGATTGAGATATAATTCTGCTGTGGTTAATTTGATAACTATGTTCGGTTTGGAATTTAATTTTAGCACAGTAGCAGCTGAATTCACATCACCATGTCAATACACGGAGTTTATTAGGCATACTTCTATTTCATGTGCGTATTCAATGAAGGACGTCAGAGTCCGAAATATTAAACAGAAAACTCACTAAAATTAATACAATTTTACATTAGCATTTCTTTCTTTGCAATTTTACTACATATAGAAATTATCCGAAAAAAACTATCGAATGACAATACTAAAGCTCCTTTTCGATTTTGATTCGAATTGTAATTTATAATAAATATTTAGGTTTTGAAGTTACATTTTTGTAAAGTAATTTTTATTTGAACGCTATAAATAATCATTTAAAACTAAAATGAATTAAAAATTATATTTTTATTCACTTAGAATACACATTATATATGTACTATTTCCATATTCATTAATATATCTAAAAAGACTAAATCGGCTTCAATCATATCAGTTCTGCATTTATTTATCTTTGTAAATTTTTATTTGTTTATTTTTATTAATTTTATTTTGTTATAAAAAATAATATTGTTATTTCTAATATATTTTAATTTAACAATTTGCAATGCTCTAGTTTTATTTTTTTCTCTTTCATAGTTAAATACTTCTTCCAATCCATTACCTCACACATGTCACGTTTCCCATTCTAACCACCCGTACACTAAACGATTGATCGACAATGCGTATTAAGAATGTAACAATCGAAATAAGAATTGTGGAAAAGTTTCTGTGATATGTCTTTGGTATGCCAGAACAGATGATTAGCAGAGTTTCTTGCATTTTTACTGTTTTTTTATTTATTCAGATACATTTAGTTGTGGGCATTTAAGATTTTTTTCCTTTATTAACATGGGAAAATTCATTTACTTCCAAACTATAACTTCGAAACAATAAATATGAAAATATAAAAATAAAAGTACAGAGAAACGAGAATAAAATAAATGCACTAAAAATTAATGCTGCAAATGAGGATGATTTACTTTTTTATAATTTTAGAAAGGTGAGTTAAATTACAGTAATGAGTTAAACAAAGAAATAAAATGAAAATTGCCGAGTTAAACTTATGGCATTGAGCTCATAGGCTATTCAAACTAAATGCATACACTATATGGCCAAAGGTGACCGGTCACTTACGATTTTTAAAGTTTTGTTAAATATCTAGAAGAATACATGAGGGATGAACCTGAAACTGCGGGTGTGTAAACAGTATAGTATAGGTCATATAATTCCGCGAATATTTTTTCTCGAAACCCCATAGGGGACCGTCAAAAAATTGAAAAATAACGAATATCTTTTGGATAACTCTATCAAAACTAATGGAGTAAAAGCGTATACACTCGAGATTATTAGTAAGTGGCTTATTGTAATATGCTGTGTTCATTTTTATGAGGATAGAATGTATACTCGTAAAAAAATTAAGGATTTAATAAAAACAGTCACAAATTTTGCCAAGTTTTTGCTTATAATTTGCAGAGTTCTTAACATAAAAAAGTTATTTTCAGAAAATGTGACAAAAAACATTGTACGAAATACTCTGCAGTCAGAATTAAAAAAATAATAAAAATTGAATGCAAAATGAGCACGTTTACTAAAAAATATTTCACTGCGCATGCGCGAATGAAATCAAAATATAATGCGCATAATATGTTAGATAAATGTACACAGCAACTTTTGTAAGAGCCTAAAAAATATAGTTTGAAAAGTCTGATAATAATTGTCTATTGAATAAGCTCAAAATCAGTTGTTCCCAAACTGAAGCAAAAACATGACGGGTTGTATACGTATATCCATTGATTAGTGTCAATTTAGTATACACAATATTGCACGTGCTACTGTATTTGAATACAACCCCTCATCGTTTGTTTCATTTTGGGAACAACGGATTTTGAGCTAATTCTATAAACGATTATTATCAGAGTTTTCAAACTATGTGTTTTTGAGACTTTTACAAAAGTTGCTCTATACAAGTAGCTAACACATTGTGCACGTTATATTTTGATTGCATTCGCGCATGCGCAGTGAAATATTTTTTAGTAAACCTGCTCATTTTTCATCTAATTATTATTATTTTTTAATTCTGACTGCAGAATTTTATTTAAAATGTTTTTTGTCATATTTTATGAAAATAACTTTTTCTTATATTAAGAACTCTGCAAATTATAAGCAAAAAAACTTGACGAAATTTGGCACTGTTTTTATAAAAACCTTAATTTCTCTGCGATTATACATGCTATCCTCATAAATATAAACACAGTATATTAAAATAAGCCACTCATTAATAACATCGAGTTTAAAGTATTTTGCTCTATTAGTTTTTACAGGGTTATCCAAAAGATATTCGTTTTTTTTTCAATTTCTTTGACGGTCCCCTATGGGGTTTCGGGAAAACATATTAGCGGAATTATATGACCTATACTGTACTGTTTACATACCTGCAGTTTCAGGTTAATTCCTCATGTAGTTTTCTAGATATTTAACAAAACGTCAAAAATCGCAAGTGACCGGTCACCTTTGGCCATATAGTGTGTTATACACTCAATTCAAATAATAAAGAGAAAAATAAATTAAGGAATTAGCCCCACTTTTCGCTTAACCAATGAACCTCCAAATATAATCAGGGAAGCACCATATCAGAATAAACCGGTATACCAAATTTGAATAAAATCGGATAATTCTGCATGAAAAACCCATTTAGCTAAATTAAGAGGAGAATTAGCTACCCCGTTTCCTCCCTTAATAATTAACGAATGAATCTCCAAATATAATCAGGGAAGTGCCTAATCAGAATAAACCTGTATACCTAACTTGAAGCAAATAAGATAAATCTCCATGAAAAATGCATTTCTCTAAATTAAGGGGGGGGGGGATTAGCCTTCACCACTTCCTTTATACTTAACTAATGAACCCCAAATTTTAACAGGGAAGCGCCTTATCAGAATGAACCTCGAAATTTTTTTGAATCATATCGGATATTTCTATGAAGAGTTATAACGTTAAGTATGTGCAGATCCTGTAAGCACATTAGCTCTAGGGTTTTGATTGCCTGTGAGTTAAAAACTCAATCGTTTTTTTTATCTTTAACTGTATTTTTAACCCGAGAGTAGTCGCGACATTTTTTAGAACGTCAGTAATCGCATTCGGTCCATTTGCCGCCGTTACCAGCAGGCCGAAAACGAAATGGAAACTTGCCGGTATTATCAGATGATCGAAAACGGATAACGTAGGGTGAAAATATTGACTGAACTTTAAAGATTACAGCAATTATTCATTTTACAACCTTTTACAGCAATTATTTGTTTCGCTTAAGTATATATTCAGTTGACATGTAGATAAATGTTTTTAATAACTCCTTCTTCGTTTTGCACAAATACTTAAAAGTAAATAGGAAATGATTTGATTGAATTTCTGATGTTACTATGAATCAACAGTTAGTAGGAAAACTTTTACGAATATAAATCTAAATTCGTGATAGGGGTATTTTTTTTTTCTTTTTTGGTAGGACAGAATCAGAGTCAGGTAGATTTTTATGATACTCCGGCACTCTATATCCATTTAATAAAATAAAATTAATAAATTTAGCGTCAATATATTACACTGACATTAAATTGAACAATTTAACTGAAAATAAAAATGGAATCTATGACATGCAAGAGAAAATCAAATACAATACCACTAATTCACCAGCATATTGCGGACGATTAATTCATTTAAAACATATGAAAAACCATCAAATTTGATGCAATAAACAATTAAAGACAATATATATATATATATATAAATTTTTGTACAACAATACCATTGAAAAATAATGAAAATGACCAATAATTATGAAATCACAAACACCACATACGCCAAATATTATTAAAAATGTATAATTATATATAAATATATATATAATAAAGAAAAAGGTAAAAAATACTTAACTTCGAAATTATAAATGTAAATGTTGTAACTACGTTTTATTTATTTATTTACTTTATGGGGTGTCTGTGTGTGTATGTAGGGGGAGAGGAGGGGGGAGGGCTCTCGAGATTTTGTGATTAAATTCATTTTTCAAATGAAAATTCACGATTTGTAGTTTTTCTACTTATTTCAGGGTAGGTGCAGTGACCTTGAATAAAAACTCTGGATACGAACTTCGCTTATATAAAGTAAATAATAAATAAGTTATTGAAATTATATATTTAATTTAAATACATTTGCAATTGTAGATTTAAAACCTAAGATGGATAAATTATTTTAATTAATAGAATCACTGAAAGGTTCATCTTAATAGGGATGTATTTTACACCAACTATTTAATTAAAATAAATATTCAACTGTATATTTCATAGTAAGGTATTAATGTTATAATTTACTGTTTTATAATACCATTCATTAAAATGATAAAAACAGTAAGAAAATTTTCTCCGAAATTATAAATATGCAGCAATAATTTAATTTAAATGAATTTTCTCTCATATTCTGGAAAACATTATTCTGAAAAATAGTTTTAACAATTGATGAAGGACAACAAATTTAAATTTGTTAGATACCGTCTCCAAGCCTCTATTGGATTTCAATAAAAAAAAAAAAAAACATTTTCTGCGGCTTTGTTTACAAAAATGTTTTTTTACTTACAGTATAAAAATTTAAAAATAGATAAATTTTAGAAAAATACTTAAAATATTTTTTTAAATCATAGTATAAACATTCACTGAATTATCCAAAAGAGATTTTTATTTGCGTAATTTCTAACCTACATTATAAAATTCTCATTATTTTTCTTATTGTACAAATAAATTATATGTATGTTTTTCGCAGATATACATACTACATTTCTGAGAAAATTGTTTTATCTTTCGAATTTGTTTTATTGTACAAAAACGATACTTTTCAGATTTTGGAGATACGGCAATTTTTTTACTGATTCCCCAAAATTCTCTTTTCTTTTTTTTAATGGTTTGACAGTGTTATTGTCTGTTTTCTTTCATTTATATGTTCCTGTAATAAATGGAAAGCGAGTTCTTTCAAATAATGATGATGAATTTCCCATTTTTTCCATATTTAAACGATTATCAATTAGAGAATTTATTCCCGCAATATTTGACAATGAAAAAAAAAAATGTAAGTGACCATCCACCAGTTTTTGTGCGAACTGACTTCACAACTAATATAATAAAACAATTTTAAGTCAAATTCTAAAAGTAAAAAAAGTACTCTATGAACGGGTAAAATAGCAGAAAGAAAGAAAGACGAAATAACAATAGGCAGAGAGTCCGTACTTCGAAGAAACATTCCCCCAAAGGTTTCGCGGAAATGGGAAAGGATGAACACGAGGGGGGAAAATTCAACTTACGCAAGTGGTCGCAACGCGGTCATTTAGACCGATTGAAACTTAAGAATGCGATAAAATGCTAAGAAATAGCAGGAATGACTTGCAATTTTACTACACAAGAATGTGAACACTCAAGGTCAGCTACACGGAATTTGGCTATGGTAACTTTAACGGGAAATGAGTTACAGGAAGATAACGAATTTCGGGCGGGGAAAAGACCAACGCGCGACTATTAACGGGTTAAACAATGAATGGATATTACCAATCTTTTTCTCAAAAGTCTCACGAAATCTGATAAGAATGACAGTATTCAATATCAAGTATTACATCATTTGTCAAAATGGGGCAAAAAACGAAATATTTTATTATATCTGTGCGGATTTTGCGAGTTCACCAAAATATCTTTGCCTAGAATCCTCTAACGCCCCTTTATAGAAACGAAGGGCTTTTACTTTATACCAGGGATGGTGCAGTGGTTTGATTATGATGCTGGTTGGACGTGATGTAGTCAAAGACTAACAGTAAAAACAGACTTTTTGAGAATAGAATCCATTATCCATTATTCTTGTGTAAAGCCATTCTTGAAAGGTGGTCGCAATTCATGCATTTTGCTTGTTCCAAATGTAATCAAATTAGTATTATAAAAATTGGTTATTACTCTAGGTCTTCAGTAAAAAAGTATCCTGGATCGTTTCACAGGGACGTCAAAAAGTATAATGTAGGAATATCGAAATTGTTTTATTGGATATATTTTATCCGAGAACTGATGGATCAAGAGCATATTTGTCCGTTCATGTATGAGCCATTTCGACATTATGTTTGTTTTTGTTACTTACATCTTGAGTTATGCTTTATCAATTGATGATGTAATGTTAAATTTGGAGTTTTTAAGTCGAAAATAAACTTACGCGATGATTCAGATGTCGAATTATAGGCTATAATAAAAGTTATTATGACAAAATGTGCTTGTGTGAATATTTTACATGATTTGAAGAAGTTACATTGTAATATTCATCGCCCCACTTCCAACGCATACAAAAATATTAAGCACTTTCGACATTGTTCAGTTTATAGAATAGAAGGTTTTACGACATTCTCCACGACAAAATGTGCTAATTACACACTTTACCATGCTTCCAGTCATTTTTCTTTACGGCTTTTCACATGCTATGCGAAAAATCTATTTTAAAATATGTTTTATTAAATGTACATTATTTAAATTTCTACTAATTAAGTATATATTAATTAAAATATTGATTAACTTTTTTTTATAACTCAAAGTATTATGCAGTATTTAGTAATACAACATAATTGATATATAACGCTTCCTTGCTGTAAAAAAATATATATAAGCACAGAATTAATAGAAATAGTGATTATAATATTACCATAAATTCTAATTAAAGTAACCAACAAAAAAATTATTTTTTAAATAAAGATCAAAATAATAAAAGCGACAAATTTTAATTGCAAATATATGTAGAATATTATTTCTTTAAATATTTACGTATATATAACTTCAGTTAAGATTTTGGTAAATATAATTAACTTCATTCATACGATACTAAAATTTAAAAAAACATTTATATTACTGCAGATTAAAATTAAAAAAATATATATTTGTTTGTCTTTCTTGTTTACATTTATTTAATGTAAATAATATGATCGTTACAGAAATATTTGAGTTCTAAATTCCATAATACATTGAATGTTTTCAGGCTAACAAGTAATTTATTCACGATGTAAAATATTAGGTTTTGAAAACACTTTTCTTATTTTTGTACAGATATTTATTTCAATATGCAAGTAGAAAAAAGTGAATTTTGGTTCTAAAAAATTGTTTTGTCGTAAATATTTTTTATTACTGGAAAACGAAATATGAAATAGTCACAAAATATAGTTATAAATAGTATATCATTTTTTAAGATCTCAGCGTAATTTTAAGTCCTCAAATATACTTCTAATCGTAGCATTTATCGGGTTTCATACGAAAATCACTAGAAATCGCAATGTTGACAGAGCTTTTTTGTGCTGTAAAACAATGGCGATGCAATCCAGTTGACATTATGCCTACCGTATCTCCTGCCAGTTAAGATTTATGAAATTATCAAAGAGATTTGAAGATGTTGCTTTTACATAAAATAAATGGGAATTCTGCTAAAAAGAAGAAAAGTGAAAGAATAATGCTAACATAAAAGTGATTACAAGTTAGGATTCGATAGTTCGATGGAAAAATTAAAAATAAGGAAATTAGGAAGAACATTGAAAAGCAAAAGAACTTAAATCGTTCAACAATTTGATAATACTGCTACTTTATTTAAATGTATGTACAAATAAATTTTAATGCAATAAATACCCAGGTAATCTTTTCATAAAATAAAATTAAAATTATTTCCCACAGTCTTAATTTCTAGCTGACCTAAAGTTAAAGAAGTGTAATTGGCCAATTTGTGTGTGTGTGTGTGTGTGTTTATGTGTGAACCTTGTCCGTTTAAAAAGGTTTTACCTATCGCTAGGCCTATGCCATTTTTATAAGTACAAAATAGATTTCTTTGGTTGTGTGTCTGCTGTCTTGTATCCTTTCTAATGAAAATCAGTCCTTTTTTACAGAAGGCTTTTAATATATTCAGAAAAACATCGTCTTTATTAGTCAATCATCATGTAATGTATAGCTTTATATTGTTATTTTTTGAAATTATCTATTTTCTTATACATATCTTCTCACAAAACACATTATAAAACGTCAATTACATCATCCCCTTAAACAATTATATTTTTTACAATAATTAACATAATATTTGATACAATCCAGGTTTCGATATGGTTCTATGAGTATCGTTTTTATGTTGTAAAAACCTAGTTCTAATTGTTGCAATAATGTTAGAGTGGTTATAGTTTAAAGTTTAGAATGCATATTTAGTTAATCAACTTAAATGTTTGTAAATATTTAAGATTGGAAATTAAAAAAAAGAGGACTATGCGATAACTGTTATTAGGTTTCCAAAAATTTCCCCAAACATAACTCTACGTGCATACTTGTTAAACAGCCATGAATAAAAATAAAAATTTTATCCTTATTTCGAAGCTTTATTTATTTATTTTTTTTTGTATTATTTAAAATTTCCGTAAATATTTAACGCATATTAACAATAAATTCATCAAACCAAACATTTCTATAATGTAAACGTCTTTAAATCAGAATTTAAAAGATATTTCATTGCTTTTTCTATTTTATGCATTCAAGTATACGTTATAAATTTCTATGCAATAAGGAAATTTCAACAAAATAGGCAAGAACTGACAGTACGCGAAGTTGTTTCTTTTATAAGAGTGCACTTATGTTTATAACCTATCAAGAAAAACACATAAAAATATATCTATCTTTATTTGAGTTTAGATGCAAACGTCAACAGAAAAATATATCATGCTTTGATGATTTCAGGATATGCTATTTTTACTTCTTGATATGATTCGGAAAGCGAATAAGCGACATATGGTAATCCTTGTGTATTAGAATGAAAAATAGATTTGTAAATATGAGTTATTTTCATAGAAAGAAACTGAATTACGCAAATTCCAAATAGTATTATTTTATATAATTCCAAAATTTTTGAATTATGAATGAATAAAAACGGTATTTCAATAATTTTTTTAAATTATTTTTTAATCAGAATTGGCAATTTACCTAATAATTTATTATTGTTATTTAAAGTTTGTTAGACAAATTACGTTAAAATAAAGTGAAATTAAAAAAGCTGTCGTCGTTGTATTTAATCTCCTTCTATTTATGTCCCATGCATGATTGTAGCAAACAATGTCAACTCGGAAACATCGGTAGTAGACGGCACAGATGTTGCTTTAACTAGATTACTTATGTTTTGTCAGTGCACGTCGGAATTCAACGTCATCGAATGTCCAAGTGTGCAGTATCATCGAGCTTCAACCTCACCAAAGCTAGAAGTCTTTATGTGATAAACCCGTAGAAAATCGTCTCCGATTTGTTGAAAGGTTCATTGCTAATATAATGTCATGTAAATTGGTATTGCCTTGGGAAGCAGAAGCTCCGTGCAAATCGACCTTGTGTAGTACTGCCTATCTACTCACTTTATGAAGGTAGCCGCACTACAAATTGAATGTCGAGTTTTTTTAAAGAGCTTCGTGTACTGTTTATAACATTTGTACTTGAACAATCCTTCTTTACTACAAATTGTTTTACTTTCGCAAAGCATGCCTGAATCTCCTTGAATTTGATTTTCGGGGTTGTTTTACACACTGGAATATTAATTAGGTATATGTTTCCACCTGGTTAGTATAAATATGCTGGAAGAAGTGGATACAGTTGGTATTATTTCCTTCTTCTATTTATGGGGTATTAGACATGGAGTTCAAGAATTCCTAAATTTGAAGGTTGGAGCTTTACTCGTGTGAACAGTTTAGACTTTTATGTTGTTTCATCTTTGACAGAACGCTATGTAATTGTAAGAAATTACTAATTTCTGTTTCCCAATAAAGTGGTTTTAGAATCCACCGGGTTCAACTTTAGTGCTGTTGCACTATTGGGGAAATGACATTTATATAATGTTTTCAAAGCTTCTTGTGATCTGATGACAACTTCGCCTCTGTTTCCATTAATCGTTATAGTACCCATTTTGTAAGTTAGAATTTGACATTGATAAATATTACTTGAGCTTTTAAGGCGACACTGGACGTTCAAAATCGCAAGAAACATAATTTTTTTTTTTTTTTTTTGGAAAAAAATGTTCTGGCAATCTTCTACTTTCAAATAAAAAAAATATATGTATATATTCAAATCCGATAATTTCTTGCAGAGATACAGCTGTTGTTTTAACGTAAAAAATTTTTATTCTACACTTAAAATAAAACTTCAAATCCAGTTTCCTCAAAATGAGAATTTTCGCCGTCTGAGTAAGTTCAAAAAGTTCCATGCGTCTTCATTTTATACCAATTATCATAATACTTGGTAATATTGTAGATTATATACTTTATTACAAAACTTGCTATTAATATGTGTACATTATTTCATATAAAGCTAAAAAAAGGAATATTTTATCATAGAATTTTATCCGAAATGATCAATATTACATGTTTATAACTTTTTTCTGCCAAGGTACTTAATAAAATTTTAAAATGTTTACCAATTTTTGATATAATATCATAAAGCTATCCTAAAAAAAAATAAATAAAAAAAAATAAAAAAAAGTTTATGAAACAAAATTTAATGTGCATGGAGCATTTGTAATTTGCATCATTAATTATATTATTATTAATTAATTACTCATTTGCATATTAATATTTTTTAATTAAATTTAGAAATTTTCTTAATTATTGCACATATTATATGTGTATGAAATTTCAAAACAATTGAGCAAAAACTGTAGAAAATGTTTCTGAACGTCCACTGTAGCCTTAATTGACAATTTTTATCTTATTTTTTCTGCAGTACTGCAGCCATCCCCGTTTATTGTTGTTAATAAGACATCGTCACTGTTGATTTTATGACTTATGGCCACTCATTTGTCTGGTGGACCCGAGGTGTTGGCAGTAAGTTTTAACCTTCGTACATCCGAATATACCCGTTTTTAGTTAAGATTTTTCAGGATCACTACGAATGCCCTGCAGATTAATCAATGCGTTAATTTAGATAACGAGGACATATTTTTTAATTCATCATTTAAGGCTTAGTCTTCAAGAAGTTAAAGTATTTGAGGAATATATACAGAGTGTTCCAAAATCCGATCAGGAAATTCAGAAGGGGTGATAGTAAGCTTCAGGGGAGTAATAAATTCCTGTAGAAAGTAGGATCGCAATCCACTTATTTAGTCACAAATACAGGGTGCTTCGTCCTAACTGAACGCGGATTGTCGGTAATAATTTCGAGAAAAATAAAAACGCTACAATGAAAATGCAACGATATGTACATTGTTTTGTATGAAATGCAATAACATCACGAAAAGATATGGAAAAATGCGTTACTCAAGCAATGGATGATACCATATGAACTGATAATCTAAGATTCAAATGTAGGTCGTCATGGGTATACTGCTGGCGCTTATAAGAAAACTTCTACCACTTTTGTTTGGTGTTATTACATTTACAAAAATGTGAGAATGTCTGTTAAATGTTTTATTGTAATATCCTTAAGATTTCTAAAAGTTATTACCTTCAATACTCCGTAATGTCTTTTATGATGACTTTAATGATTTGTAACTCTTAATTGCTAAATTGGTAAAGTTGTTTGAGATATAGTACAGTAGTAGTTGAGATATAACACAGTACATAAACACTTACATATTTTTATATTATTAAATTAAATATACTGTATATAATACTATTTAAACTTAAACAACTAAGAAACATCATGCATCAGGCATTGAAACACTTTCCAGCACTTTACAGAATATTTTTTATCGAAACATCGTTGTTTAATAAGGTAATATATGAGAAACGTTGTATGAAATTCTGGTCAAACTAATAAAATTTAGTAACTGGATGTATTAAATTCATAAATCCAGGCGGCTGGTGTAAAGGTGTGTAATTTTTGTTGTCGACAATCTAATCAACTACATGAATTTGTGAGTAACAGCTGAGATTGTATGTTTAGATTGTATGTTAGGAAAATTTCGTGAAAAAATATTGAGACGTTTTTCAGATATCTTGCGCGTTATGCCCCAAAACTTCATTCCTAGAAAACTGATTTCAAAGTTTCTGAAAGGCCGCTTCAGCTATTGCTCGGTTATAATTCTAAAATGGGAATTTCAAGAAACCTATTATATATCAAAATATTCGGACAGAATAGTAGTTTAATATAAAAATAAAATTTAGAAACTTTTAAAGCTTTAAGAGTCCTGGAACCCCTTAAAAATCGCTTATAAGAATTTAAAACTGGGGGTTAAAAACATTTTTTTTAAATGCTAGTTTTAGAAAAGCTGACAATATTATAAAATAATGGAAATATTTATTTGAAATAAGAAAAATCTTCCACTGTATTGATAATACATCGCAGAATAAGAAAAAACATTTCATATTATAACATTTATTAAAAATTAAAATATTTTCTATTTAAATATTTTGTCTTAAAAGACGATAAGTTCCAAACATTGAACAATGCTCTATGCCATAGGTCTAAAATTTTTGCTTTGTTAGAATTAAAAAAAATTTCGCTATTACTTTTCGGTTAGCCGGGCGCCAGTGTTATATATACATATATATGTATATATACATATCCGCGTATATGCATGTATATATACATACATTTGTTGTATATATGCATACATATACATGTATATATACATGCATTTACACACATATGTATATATACATATATATGTAAATATAACACTGGTGCCCGGCTAACCGAAAAGTAACAAAAAATCAATAATTTATATTGTTTGAATATACGCCGCATATATATGCTTAGTTTTCTAAATAATGGGATATAACAAAACTTTTATAAAAAGCAATGTCAAAAGCCATCATCTAACTCATACATTTATCTTTACATCTGTTTCTTTCAATTTTATGAAAGCAAAATATTTCACATCTTTCTAACATATCGTTTGAAACTACTTTTGCGTACATACTTCAGAATATTTTTTGATAGCTAGAAAGTTTTAGATTATGAATTTCCATTATGTCTTTCAAAATATTAAACATTAAATATGCCGGGTATTGATTGCATGATATAGCAAAATGTAACAAGCATAATCAGTGATTCTTTTGTGAGAGAGAATTTACTATTTTGTCTTTTCATCTTTTCATCTCACGTATGTATAAAAACTAAAATTTTCTGATTGAAAATATTTCATATATATTTACAGTTCTTTCTTTTTGAGATTTGAAAGGTATTTTGACATTTATTAAGAGTTAAAGAAATATATTCATTTGATACTTTCTGCATTTTTTCATTTTACATGTATTTCAATATAAATATAATTTCGCGAAGGTGCAAAGTATAAAGGAATTGAAGAATAAATATAATTTATTTAAATATACACCTAAATTTCACTGTAATGCATTTTTCTTTACGTAAACGTTCAATACTAAATATAAGTAGAATTACAATTTTCCACAAGTTTAATTTTGTATTCGTTATTGAATGTTTTTAATTGAAAAATAAATTCTGCAGTGTATTACAGCGAATAAAATATTTTTTGGGAAGGTGCAGACATACATTATTACTGGTTGCGATTTGTTTAATCGATAACATCTACTCGCTGGTTGAACCCTTTTCTTATTTTTAGCTGTTAGCCTAGGCAGCCAATTTATTAAAACGGGATTACCAAATACTTACTGGATTACTGACAGTGATACCTTTAGGAATGTTCAGTATTTTTCAATTAATTGATATAGATATCTTAGATTTATTTTTCAATAACTAATCTACAAATGTCCAGTCGCTTAATAAATCCCACTGTCAACGAAAATGTGTCTTAATGCTACATTACAAAACCACCTATTTTCAATTTAGGACGATATGTATACTTTGGTTTAAATAAAAATTTTTATATTTGTTGTATTCTTGCTCTCTATTCTTTTTTTGCAAAAGTCAATACATGTTTAAAACGTACTAAAATACAATAAACTGATCCGAACGTTTCCAAATGACTTTGTTTTGCTATTACATTGAAGAATTATGGTAAACCAACAAACACATAAATACACACACATGTATATATATATATATATATATATATATATACATACATATATATATATATACCGGGTGTCCCAAAAAGGACTGACTGATTTTAAATTCAATAACTTCCAAACGGTGACAGATATTAAAAAAATTCTTGCAGAAGGGTTATGCATAGAGTCAAAAGTTTTTTTACAGTGATTTTCGATTTTACTTCGAATTACAAACAATAGATGGCGCTGAGATCAATAGAGGCTAAATTCAGGCTCGATTTTTGGTACTTTGTGGACCGGATAATACATTTCCATCTCCTTTTTCTGCATGGAACAATAGAAAAAACCAAAAATTTAGCCTGTATTCAGCGACTATTGCTTACAGCGCCATCTACTGTTTGTAATTCGAAGTAAAATTGAAAATAACTGTAATAAAACTTTTGACTTTATGCATAACCCTCCTGCAAGAATTTTTTTAATATCTGTCACCGTTTGGAAGTTATTGAAATTTAAAATCAGTCAGTCCCTTTTGGGACACCCGGTATATATATATACATATGTGTGTGTGTGTGTGACATCTAACAACAATATGAAAGAGATTATTTGAGGACATAAAAAACCCATTGACTTCCCTGATGTCCAGTTCCAGTAAAACGATACTGATAATAATAATAAAACAATATGATAAATGATTCCATGAACAGCGGCCACTCTAACTAGATATCGTGAGTGATGATCAAATAAAAATAAGAAGCTAAAAATTAAGTTCTAAATACAATATTCAAGAAAGTAACCAAATGCTGTGATTAAAATATCAGAAGTTCCAGTCTGTGATTGGCAAAAAGTTTTAATTTGATATTTTTTTTTTTTTATAATTATTAAATATCAGTACTATGCTTTTAAATTATTATTTTGAAAAATTATGACAATTCTCTATTTTTATCACTGAATAATTTTAAAGCAGTAAGCAGTTTCTAAATGTTCCTATTATTTATTATTATGTCTAAATTTAATCACTACGGTTGTTTTACATTATAATTATGTTTTTTTTGTTTTGTTTTGTTTTAAGCGTTTATTTTGTTGATAGTATTGAAGGTAGTGTTTTTATACTTTATTAAACGTTTAAAATTTAGCGAATGATAGTAGACTGATCGTGATCTTAATTATACATTAGTATAGTCATCAGACGTTTCGTGAACTAAATCTGCTGCTTGACAATACAGAGCTTTCCCAGCACTATTCTAACTATGCGGCACCATCTCTGCCCAAATTTTTTAATTAGTAGAAATTTTATATATATATATATATATAGATATATATATATATACAGAGTCTTCGTAAAAAGTTTAGGAAAAAAGCTGGTGAGATGATAGTATTCAGAAAGATGAACAATTTTTTCAATATAACATATGCTCGGAATTTAATCAGAATGTCAGAAAAGTATAAAGTAAAATGTCTACATTCTAGTTTGGAGAGAGAAAACATATTTGACATATTAGAGTCTTACTCTAGCAAGAAATGAATTCATTTATTGAATTAATTTATTTTTGAGAATGTATTCCAAATTGATATTCTGTACATTTCCTATACTTATGCCTCACCTAATATTCAGAAATGCATTATATCTAAATATTTATAAAAATCCACTCTACTTTCTTTTAGCCAGTTAAAATAATATTATTTGCAACTCTCATTTTCTCATTCTCTAAAGAACCCAATATTATATTGCTTATCATATACTTTGCACAATCCCGTACAGCTCAGCGCAAGTTTCTAAAGCGATGCCCAAGACGTCCAAGCTTGGAAAGTTACACAGTTAACAGCGGAAATATGAAAATTGGCGTGCTCTCTAATAGACTACAGGTGTCGTATAAATCATGTCTGCTGATACAAGGATTCTTGCGACGAGATATGCCGCAGAGACTACATGTAATTGGAACACCAATTCTTTTATGAGCCTCACAAGAAGAAGCCTAGTTGATTGAGGTTCCGTCAGCGTGGAAGCCATGCCACAGGTCAACAACATACTTTGATTAGCCAATAAGTTGCAATTTTTGGTGTAGTTTATTTTCACTAGGATTTTGTGTACAGAGAAGTCGCCTTAGGGAGCATAAATGATGTTAATAACGACATAATGTAAACTTGTTCCTGTTGGACGCGTTTCGAAATTACTCTTTCCTGACACTCTAGGTGTATATCAGAATTTGCTTCTTTTATTTGCCCTTTCTTGTGAATTGTAATTAGTTTTTTTTTCAAAATGTCCACTGCTGACGAGGCCGCAGCTTCTTTTTTTTATATATATTTGTTAAAATTTCTTACATGGTTTTTGGTTATTCTTGGTTTAATTATGGTGCAAGATTCTGAGTCTGCCGAATGCATTTAATACATAATGTGCTATATATATATATAAGGATTTTATCTCAGGATTTAGGATATAAGGATTTTATCTTGAGCAACTGTAGAGTACATTTTAAATGAAAAAATAGATTAGGAATGGAATATACATATAATGTGATGATAGAAACGTGGATGTTTAATAATCTGTCTGCAATAGCATCTACGTGAAGCAGAAAAATGGATTATATGATACAATAGTTAGGCGAGTTAACGAGTTTGTTTATTACTGTCGATATAATACACTGAATATATATGTAATACATATATATACATAAATAAATTATGTATCTAGGGTGAGAGAGAAAAATAAATTTCTAACAATTGAAAAATATTTTTAACAACATATTTTTATATAAGTAAATTGTTTTGAGTACTTCTAAAAGAACTCTTTAAATAAACATTTTAAATGCTCTACTTTATTAAATAAAGTATACTTTGTTGCAGATCGTTTTAGGAAAAGAGTTGCCTAATGCTTCTTCATAAAGCAAAAATATGCGAGTTTTCCATTTTCTTATTTCTGAAATGCAACATTTGGTTATTTTGTAGAGATTAGCATAAAGAATTCATTTTAGCACAAGAAGTATTTATTCACAAAATAAAAGAAAGTATCTAAATACCGAGTCTGAAATCTAAACATCTTTTTCACAATGTTTTTATTTTTCCCATTTCGGCACACTATCACATATACTCAAATGAAACAAAGATTTCTCTTTAACAAAAACTTACTATTGAAAAGTAATTTAGAAATTGATTTGCATTCTTAAAATCAAATTAATTAAAGCATTTTAAAAGTGCTAGAAGTGAGTTTAAATTGCAAATTGCATAGTTAAAATATTTTTATATTTTTTACAATCGTTTCGCCCATCTTAATTATAGCAACTTTAGTTTTATATTTTGTAATTTCCCTTCTGAATGAAAACTATTTCCTGTGAACTTCAATGTGCATTTCTCAATTAATATTAATATAGAGTGTAGTCGAAAAATGTTAGATATATTTAAAACATTGTTCACTAAAAGAAAATTATAAACGAAATAATTGGGATTGCGAAGCACACGGGACTTTTCGAGATCTTTTTCGTAACATGATTTAAGGTGAACCTCAGAAGTTATTGCGGTGATAATATTTTTTAGTGTGTCGCATGTTTTTAGGAAACACTGTATTGATTTCAAATTTAGCTTGAAAAAAATTAACATGTAAAATATTGATTGCACTACTACTATTTCTTTCTGTTTGTACAATCTTCTCTTTTTGAATCTATATATTAGGACAAATTGATCTTTATAAATTGAATGCAATATTTTATTATTAAAAAAACTAATTTTATTAAAATTACTGAGTTATCAAATTTAACTTAAATAAGTAAAATATTTTCTTTTGTACAATCATACTTCATAATAAATTTAAAAGTATTAACTTGATAGCAACAATTAACTTTTTTGATTTACGTTATTTTTCAATTATATTCACTTACCTGTGTTTAAACCTTATTAAAGAATGCAAGTATTTTTGTGCGTTGCTTTTATCTAACTGCCATTACCGTTAATTAGATTGTCTGATTATGTTTGGAAAATAGGTTATTTAAACTACAATCAAATTAAAAAAGAAAATATATCAAAATATTTTATGCAAATTTGTCCAAAACCTGCAGTCTTCAAATGCACCGTAATTTGCTCCTTTTTTATAACATTACCTGATCACGCAAGATGATGGAATAATGTTATAACCACCAATGACGTTTTACTGTAATCTATTGCGATTCTTTTACTTTTGCTTTTTTTTTTTGTTAAAAAAGTCGCATCCACCGCTGTCGCGACAGCTGGCGGCAGTTTCCGTGAATGAATGAGTACGATCTATCACAGATTTGAAATTCACCTGTATAAAATGATTAAGTAAAATACGTTTCTGCTTCCCGGGGTTTCAGAAAACCGTTTTAAATATGACGTTTCAATGATATTGTTTTAATGTAAACTACTTTGCCTCATTGAAAGCTTTTCACACAAAATGGTGTATTTGTTGCATGGAAAAGTACTGGCGAATATAACTATTTAAACTTATGTGACGATTTCAAACTTTTCTTTATTTTTAATATTCTTTTTTAAATATTTCCTAAATAAAGGAGATATTATTATTTTTACTTCTTTTAAGTTTGACAACAAATAAATAAATTACTTTTTTAGAAATATGAAATAAATTTCTAACGAGGTAATGGAATTTTGAATAATTAATAACAAAAAAAAAGATAAACAATTTAAAAAATGAACGGACATTCCACGCCGCGCCGCAACATTATCTAATGTGTGTGTGAAAAAGATGGTTAAATTGTTACGCGTTGTTTTTTATCCTATAAAACTTTTTAACCGAGCTATTTACAGCGATTCCAACATTAAACAACGCTTAAAATTGTTCTTCGATTTTAAATTTGCCTATTTCGTTTTGCTTATGAATGTTTTTGTTAAGAAACTGCCAGTTTTCTTAATTTTACATTCAGTAGTTCTCTTAATATAAGGCGGGAAACATACCCAGTCACAATAAATTTAATTATGGTAGTGACAGCGATAGTTGCTTTTTTTTTTTTTTTTTGAACGGTGAGATAAAAAATAATAAAAAAATGAATAGATGTAAGTATTTTGTACAGTTCAATTAATATATTGCACCTATTTGTTGCAATGATGCAATGTTGCAACATTGCAACATTACCTCATTAGTAATGAGGTAATGAATAATGAGGTAATTATTCATTACATCATTAGAGATTTATTTCATATTTCTAAAAGGTCATATTGTTAAGTAAACTGGCAGCTATGTAAGAGAATGTTTCATAAGCACGTTGAAGCAGACAGTTTTTAAATCAAAGAAATCTTTAAGCGCAATTTAATTTTGAAACACATATAATTTACATTAATTTGTGATTTTTTAGAAAAGCGAAAATATGACTCATTTATTCATTCTTTGCATATCCTGTTTAATATAAACGTAAATATGTTTACAGGAAAGTAAGCATTACTTTATGAAATTTCAATGATATTTGCATTGTTGCAGTGTAAGCGATGAAAAACGGTACATCGGCTAACTGAGACATAATATGCGATACCAGACAAACGTTTAGGCAAGAATAACCGGATTAATTTTAATTATTTAAATGTATGACAGCTCGATCACACATAAACGCAGTTCTTTGCATATGTTAAATCAAAATCGAATATTATTGTTTGCATTAGAAGAATATTTCTTTAGTATTACAAATACTGCATGTTTATGTTTTTCTAAAGTAGTGCAATTACTGTTGTACAGTTGTTTTTAATAAAATGATGATTACAAAATAGTCACATGAATAAATATATTTAATTGTATTGATATATAATACTATAATAGAATATCATTAGGCCTCGTTTAAGTATTGTATGTCGTAGTACTAATTACCCCTCCCCCCATAAAGTATATTTTTAGTCTGAAAAACAAGTCATAATTTGTTTTCATAATAAATTTAAAAGTTTGTATACGCAAACATATACGCAAATATATACTTAAACATATCATTTTTCATTTTCACATTTTCAAATTTTAACATAGCGAATTGAAAGCGAATGATAAAATATGTAATTCAAATCCATTATTATGTTTCTGAATGATTATATAAATAGCTTTTCTAGCTGAGAAATATATTGGATAAACATAAAATATCACATATTTCCTAAATATTAAAAAAAGAAAATAAAGATAAAATGTATTATTTTAGATTTTCCTGTACAGAATAGGAAAAAAGGCAAATATACAAACAGCAAATCCGTTAAAATCCGTTCGACTGTAAACTTTAATACTCTTTTTTAGCTTACTATGTATATAATATAAAAACATCTTTATATTTTGATAAACTTAACATGGGACTAGTTTAAATTATGAAAATATGAAGGTAGAATGACTTTTACATTATATCAGCACAAGTTTAGAAATAATAAATATATCTATTGCCAACATCCAAATTTCATGCATATACACATAGCAAATCGACGAAAGTGGTATCATTCGAAAGTTTTTCGGACGGCTTTTTGGCATTGAACTCCCATCTTTTGTTTTAAAAAAGTTTGTATTTTTTTAATACACTTGAGTAAAAAAAGTATTTTAAATAAATCTGTCAGAGGTCAAGCACAGGCTATAGCATCGATTTGTTCGAAGGACGTAAACAATTCTTGATTAACCGGTCAAAATGGCTGAATTAATTATTTTAAAACTTTCTCTATAAACGAATAGTAACTGAGCAAACAAGACATACTGTTTTTTATCCCACTCAAGTGTGAAAATTTGTTTTACAATTTAAATTTCGTTACTTGAATTCAGAACGATTGTTATGTTTAATATAAAGTGTCTCTTATATATGTTCTCCCTACATCATAGAATAAAAGTGAGCCAAGAAAAATATATGTATCACTTTTGAGGTATGAAATGTTAATGTAAATAAAATTTAATAACATTATTATGATGGCATTAAATAAACAATTTCCACTAATTTTCCCTTTTACAAATTAACACTAGAATGACGGCGAGGAAGCATTTTGGCCCGCATCGAATGAATATATTTTGGTTCGAAACAGAAAATTCTTTACAATATAAGTTTAAAAGAAAGGAAGAAAGAGAAAGTTAAATGAATATATTAAACAGTTTTAAATAAAAATTCTGGTATTAATGTATTTTCGATTAAACTTGAGTAAAATTTCCCATCTTTCTAGTGTTAAGAAATGTTGTAATATCTATTAAACTTAAAATTCTTCTGAAAAAACATTATTTATCGTACATTAAATATTTGTTGAAATAAAATAACAAGAATTTATTCTTATAATATACAAAATAAAAACTGGAAAAATACGAATTCATTTATTGCAATTATCGCATGTATTATTTCTAATATAAAAAGCCATTTTGCTATGCACACATAGAAATACATATCTATGAATAAGGTGTCATTAAAAATGTCTGAATAGGCTTTCTATAAAGCACTCTCACAATTCATGAAAATGTGTTACTTGATAAAAAATTGCCGTTAATACAATGTAATGAAAAACACATTTGGAAATAATATTGCAGCCTGTGAACCTTGCACGAGTCAAATGGCATTAAATGCTTTTCATATTTAAAACTATAAGAAGTCTACGATGATAAAAATAATTTCAATAATCGAAAAAAGCATTACAGTTATAAGTTTTATTGAATATGTATCGTACGATATTCATTCCACTATTTCCCTTCACATAATAAAGCAAAGATACATTGTAGAAATAGTTTCTCACCCCTACTACTAATAATAATTATTATAGCATAAATAATAAACATAAGTCAAAATACCTGAACATTTATTTTTGAAAAATTAACGTGGATGGCAAAGAACTCAATTATTTGTAAAATATGTACATTTTTCTTGCAGAAAACATGAAATTAATTTTAATATTCTTGTAATTATAATTCAAAGTTGGAGTTAAATAGAGTATTCGATTCGTATTTAAAAACATAAAAATAGACGCTTTTCGTAAATAAAGTATTTTTAGTAGTATTAAAAAAACTTGAATAAGGACTTTAATTAACATTTTTTACACTGTACTAAAAGAATTATTTAGATAATATCTTTCTCAAAAATATAATGAGGCAAAGAAGAAGTATTAAACCACCTATAGAAAAGAAATGAATAATCCTTTTTTTAAATAATACTTATAATAATGAGTAATGATTGAAATTAATATTTTATGTTCTACACTAAAAGATTTCTTTAAGAAAATTCTTAGAGATAACAAGTCTTTCAAAAAACTAGATGACGAAAAGAAGAAATATATGAAACAGAGTGTTGAGACAAAGTACAGAAACAATATGTAAAAACGTTTAAATAATATTTAATACTCGTGAATAATACTTAGAACCACATGAATCATAATTGCGATTAATATATTACATATTACACTAAAAGATCTGAGTGCCTATTTGCATTTCACAACTTTTGACGCTTGAATATTGAAAGCAGTTAACTCCAGTTTTCCACTTGGATCCGAGGATGTCATATAAGCTTATAATTCATTAAATTAAATTAGTTTCTGAAATACACACACACATACACACACACACACACACACACACACATATATATATATATATATATATATATATATATATTAGTGGCGTGGCGTGAAAATTTTCGGTGGTCATCGCAATTATTTAAGTTTGTGGTGAAAAATTATTAACTCTAAAATTCAATGGTTGAATGTTCAAAAGAGAAACTTTAAATCTTACCTTCACTTATACATGAACTCCAAATGTTCTGCTAAAGCTGGATCGTAGAGTTTTAAAAGCTTATTAAGAGTTTTAAAATATTGCTTGGTCATCGCCGCATCCAGCGATGACCGGACGCCACGCCACTGATATATATATAAAACCATAATATATAACAAATCGTCATCGATTTCCAATAATTGAAATTATATATATATATATATATATATATATATATACAGGGTTATTAAAAAACGTTTAAAAAATAGCATGGCAAATCAGGCATACAGAAAGGATAAAAAATCACATTGGAACAGAGGGGCGCTAACCACTTATTTAGTCTAAAATACAGGGTGTATCATCCTAACTGAACGCGGGTTGACGATAATAATTTCGAAAAAAAAAATAAAAACATTGTAATGGAAATGCAACTATAAGTACCTTGTTTTGTGTGAAATTTGATAATATTACGAAAAGATCTGTGAAAAGTGTTACTCAAGCAATCAATGATACCTTATGAATTGAATCAAACTTTTTTTTTTTTTTTAATCACCCTGTATCTGTGTGTGTGTTTATAATTTTTAAAGAAAATTTCTTAAAAAATGAAAATTAAATTATTTCTTTTTTGTGAAAATCAGAAAAGTAAAATTTAAATAGTGTGACAACTACTACTATGTGAAATAGTAAAAACAAAATAATTATTTTTTCATTTTATTTGAATAAATTGATTTGATGGTGTTTAATTTAAATTCTATTTTTTAAAATTGTGATGTAAACGACTTACATCCACATTTACTAAAATTATCATCATAAAGCTGAAAGATTCTTATAATATTGATGCATATGAAATACTACTTTCCGCATTTCTTTAAAATGTTAAGATATGGACAGTGATAGAACATGAATTTTGGGTGTAGTGTACGAACATGCGTACACTGCATATATTTAGATTAAAAGTTTTTGTGCAAAGCATAGCAATCATTACTACAGAACTTACGATATACCATCAGGTTCTATAGTATTGAACTGTATATGGTACTCGAATTGATGAAATCGCTTAAATGAGCGGGAAAACTCAACAAGCACTAGTTTGCAAAAAATAGCAAGTTCTTCAAATTTTTATCTAAAATACTTACGACCAATGGAGTTTTATTGCTAGTTAAAAAACTATCCTACTACAACTGAATCAACACCAAATAACTTGCAAAATTTAATTTTAGTAATTTTCATATCATCTGTAAAAATAATTTCTTGTTTCTAATAAAGATTTTACTGAAAACTAATAATATAAACATTTGGATGTCTTTTTCCTCCAAAATATCATGCAATGTAAAGACAAACATCGAGTTGCTACACCTACTTAAGTAATACTTAAAAAGCCATGAATAAAAATTGTAATTAACCTTTTATACTGCATACTAAAATATTTCTTTTAAAAGAACCTCTTTAGATTATAGCTTCCTTAAAAATAGAATGAAGCAAAGAAGATCTATTAAACCTTCTACTGAGAGCAATAAAACGCCTAAAGTAGCAAGTGTCCTCCTTATTAGCAATACTTGCGAGTGAATGAGAGTAATAAAGTATCCAGAAAGTGATCTAAAAAAGATTTTTATCTATTCTGTTTCAGATACGTATGTTTAAAAAGTTAACTTTTGTCCTATTTATAACTTGCAACATTTTTAACAGATATCACTGTGGACATATAGTTTTTGTAATTTCTTTTAGCAGTTTTTATGACGAATAATTTACCCTTAAAAATATACAATTAAATTTCTTTTATACAGATTAACCCTCAGCGCCTGGCTTAGATTTTTGTACTTTTCTCTTCTGAATGTTACGATTTCTATTTTTTCTTCTCTGTAACTTACTATAGCTGCCAATATTTACGCAATAGAGCGATTTGGTCTGTATATTTTCGTGTTATTTAATCTCCGAAATACTGCTGTTAAATAATCCAGAGCTTATGTTTCAAAAATATTGGTAACAAGCTCATAATTAAATTCTAATATAAATTAGGGGCTTTCTAATATAATTCTAATATAAATTAAGGATTTTCTCTCGAATCGTTGTTAACGGATGAACTTGGCATATTACCTGTTCAAATGGAATAATTAATCGTTTTTATAATTAATAATAATCTTTAAACATATGAAATAAAGAGCCATCTATATAAATGTTAAAAATATATATATACGATACTTGCATATTATCCGTACGTACCAGGCCACGTCCAGGCCAGGTCATCGATATCAATTTTCAAGATATGTAAACACGTTGTTCCAAGTGTTTTCTGCGAGAAGGCAATATTATTGTACCTATATATGAATGATTTTGTTATTTTCTCAGATAATGAAGAATAATCAATAAATACACTGCACCTCAAATCCTTAAAAAATAAAACACATGTTAAATACAATTATTTTAGTCAATCTGAAACATAATAGAAGTTAACTAATCGTAATACTTGAACGATATATTTCAAAGCGTTTTCATTCAAAGCGCATATACATGTGAAATAAGTTATTCAAATACTTTAAGTACTTGGTATACGACCCCTGAAAGAATGGACAAACTCCTCTGTGTTTAGATGCAGAAAAGTGGTATAAGTCATGCATTTCAAAGTTTCAGAAATCGGTACATTTTAGCGTTTGATGAATGGAACTTTTTCTGTCTTACTTTTTAGTGTGATAAGAAAATTTTACTAAATATAACTTATAAGAACGGGAGTCGGTATAAAATATTAAACTTCGTACTTTTATAAGAAATGTTTTAATGAGCAAAATCGCTTTTAAATTACTTCTTTACCTGATTTAAAACATTTTTTGTAATTGGAATTATGTGTCTATGACTAACGGTTTAGGAATTAGCCATTGGACATCGATGAGAATGAACACCATGTAAAGTCGAAGAGTAGAAGACCTAACATATATGTACTTTTTGTGAATTTGTACCTCTAGAGTCGAGTTTTAGTGTCACGACGCCGAAAGTTAGAAAAAGCTAATCTCGAAAACCAATCCTTTTGACTTATTTTTTTCATAAGTATTTAAAGCATATTTTTTCGAACTGTACAGTTCGAACTGGTCTGTATTTTTTTTCAAACCGATACCGCTCAATGAATGCCATCGCATGTTTAACACGTTCACGCTGGCGCCTATACTCATGTTTTTCGCTGTGAGGCGGCGGTCGAATTCATATTTTGCTTCATCTGGCGGCGCGGTGTTTTCGCTTATTCAGACACTGTATGTAATGACACGCCTCTCTCATATTTATTAAATTGAACTCGAATATAACAAGCAGAGTTGATCGTGAATGTCTAAAAGTTCGTACGGAGTAAGCTAATTACTTAGAGACATGATTTTATTGAATACATATCTACGAATTTAATATAAAATGTCTTAAAATCTAAAGAAATATGGACAACATAAAATAAACGCATTTTCTGTAAGATAGAAGACACGACCTTAGCAAATGATATCCTTTGAATGAAAACGAGAATTCTCGTTTCCAGTCGTGAATGTGTATGGTTTATAATATTTAATTGTTTTTACTACTGAGTTTTCGAATATTCAAGTGTGACCCACCTGTAGTGCATGCCGTCTATGGCATAGTCGAGTGAGACCCACCTGTAGTGCACGCCTTCTATTTAACAGTGGAGTGTGACCCACCGGTGATGCACGCCACCCGATGCGACAGTCAAGAGTGACCCAGCTGTGATGTACGCCGCCCGATGGGGCAATCAAGCGTGACCCAACGGTGATGCACGCCAGTGCAAACGTGTTCATGCATTTCACCTCAAAAAGTAAACAGCTTATAAAACTTTTATTGAAATCGAAATGTTTTAGCTTATATTAATAATGAATTGAAAATATAGTCTAATTTACCTTAATGTTATTCTAATATTCAAACGGCCGTTATTTTCTAATTGAATATCGGAGCTCATACTTACTATGCGGTCTACGGGGGGTGTGCCCATTCTACTGTGTGATTCTGACTCGGCCGCTTACATGTGGAAGATTACCTGGAGCTGAGTACAGCAAGGTACTGGTCGCTACTGCTTCTCTTTGGTTGTATAGGCTGATAGTCGATGTGCGCTTCACACGCTGTAACAGCACGGGAGTTTCAGGGTATTTCTTGTGTGTAACAAGATTTTGGGTAAGTTTCTAATAGTCCTGCCTGAAGGCGACCTCTACTTTGGAATATTAGAGTTTACTGTGGCTAGTGCTGCCATGTGTTTCGCGTAAAATGGTGCTAAAAATTGTTTGTACACCAGTTTTTTAAAGTAATTTTCTTCGCCTTATGTAATAGCCCAATTATCTGTAATTAATAAAGATGGGAAAATAAGCTGTAAGAAATTAGTAGTGTCTAATAGCATCTGCACGTCTGATTTACGTAGAACAACTGGCAACACTAGCAGTAGTGTCTGTCATGGTATTTCGCTATGTCTATGCTGGTGGCCGATTCCGGTCATCCCTAGACGTTGACAGGTTGTGGGAGGTTCCTTTGCTGCTCCCTGGCTAGTGTGTCCGACGCCGTTGGCGGGTTAGACCGTGAGGTAATATTTGTTGTCGCTTCTCCGGGCGTTGCAAAAGGTCTAATACCGATCTGGGATCCTTTGATCATGGTACGGTTCTTTTCTTCCGAGTTTTTTGATTAACAAACACATTCAAGTTATTGGAAAGATTATTCATCTGCCCAAATTTGTTTCTAATCGTTCCAGTTTTTTGGATCTAATCATGATAGTACAATATGATATGACATATTATACAAAGCTATAATATTTTTATAATATTCAAAGGGGATTATAACGTAAACTATTCAATGTATACCGGTAAAATTCTCTTGTCTTCTTAACTAATTCAATAATGTAAACATCTTCTTAATATTCATTTCAAATCAAAGAAATGTCATATTTAGGATGAAAATAATTAACTAAAATTGTAGCCTTGATACTCGCAATGTCTTCTGGATTTTACAAAACCCATCTTGTTTGAATGAATTACCGAATCATCTAACGGTTTTTCAAGATCACTGTTCCAATTTCGTTCAAATTCAATCAGTATTTAGGACGTTATCGTTATGATCCATCTTGCATTATGTGACATACAAACACGTTCGTACAAGCAAAGGGATTTCGACAGGTCGATTGCTAAAGAAATCAAACTAAAATACAAAAATTTACACAACTTGCGTGTTGTACGTTTTTTCTATTATTTCATATTAGATTGTGCATATACTTTGGATTAAAAGGTTATTTATATAATGAAATGGGCGAATTTTTTTTTTTTATAAATATGTATATATTTACAGAGTTACCATGAGTAAAAGTCTATGGTAAGTATGTTTTCAAAAATGAAAAACAAAAAGTAAAAATAGTATGAGTTACTATAATGTCTGTTTAATTATGTAATTTATGTTAGTTTATATTTTTTTAACTACGATCTAAATGACCATTCTTCACAACTTTCAAGTTTTTCACTGATTGTACGTTTTATATTTTTCTGTTATTCCATGTAATTAGATTTTGTACATATCTTCGATAAATAGGTAATTTAAATTCGCAACATTTGGATAAAGTTAAAATATTTTAACAATTTTAACATAGTTACCGTGCGTAAAAATTTTGGTAACTTTATTTTAAACACAGGAAAATGGAAAAGACAAAAATAAACTTACTGTAATGTCTTTTTATGTAAGTTATGCTAATTTATTTTCAGAAAAATAACGAAATATATTACTATTTTATTCTTTATTCACATGTTTGAAGTTTATTCTACACGGAAATATGTTTACTGGAAAGTAAACCTTCCTTGATGTAATGCAAATGATAGCTGCTTTAAACCGCAGAACCTCAATCTAAAACAACATGTGATGTCTGGCGAATGTGCTAACAAGATTTGTCGTTTATGCACATCCCGTCAGAATTTGAATTATTCAAATGAATGAGAATTCGATAAACAAAATGCCACTCTTTGCATATCATACATGAAAAACAAATACTAATGCTGCATTTGTGACGCACTTTTATCACAACAAATACTGTATAAGTTTCTGTTTTTCCAGAGAAATGTAGTTAATAGATCAAGCAAGATTATTTTTTTGAGAACAACTATTAAATAGAAATCAATTGTAAGCACATAAATATTTAAGATATGTCTAGATATCATTAAAACACAACAAATATTAATGCGAAATAACATATTTTTTAATGTAATAATATCTGGTCTAGATATTTGTTAGATTGACATATTATTGTTCAATTATTCATTTTTTTAAATATTAAATAAAAATTGTTCTTTTAGAAATATCTCTTTTTTTCAATATGCGAACAAAAATCCACAATATAAAAAATAGTATTTCCTAGAAAATTTAATTTAAAAAATAGCGTTAAGAGTTTTTTTTCACTTAAGTATCTTTTTATAACATCAATTTTATTGTAACATATTTGTTATTTTTATAGGCACGATTGATACACTAAGAATGGAAGTAGGTAGTAATTCATTTGGATGTAGTTCACTTTTGGCAGCACTATAAGATCTATCTTTTCCAATTTTCGAAAATATTTTAAATATTTCATTTAATGCAGAATGCATATTTACCGCCTGACTGTTTTTTTAACTGAAAAATCTTAAAACGTATTATACAATATCATAAACACAACTTGAAAAAAAATCAATTTCTAAGGTATTTTAATTGTATTTTATATGTATATGGAATTCGCTTCAAATCTTTGTAGAATTTTTATGTTAATGCGTATATTAAAATTTTAAACTTTTGTATAGCTTACAATAGTGTTATAAGCCATTCATGGCGAAAAAAAATGAAATTTAAAGACATAAATTAATTAAAATTTTCTAAATAAACATATGTTTCTGATCTTTTATAACATATTAAGACAATTTTTAAATAAAAGTAAATCTGATAGGCAGTAAATATACATTGCATATTATGTTAAAAGAACAAACACTTCGTTTTTTAAACTTTGCTTTAGATAAAGAAGAAAATACTGTTACCACGAGAAAAAAAGAGTTTTATTACTCAAGTCCTATTTAGCGTTCTTACACTGAAGGTATGTCAACGGAAACTCTAAAAAGAGTTTCAAAAAATTACTGTATGTTATTTTTATTTTAAATATCACATGTGTAAAAAGATTTGCTAAATATGAAAACTGAAGGAGTAAGGAAAACAAAATTTTTATCGTAAATGTACGTATATATGTATGTGTGTTTGTGGTAATTCTGTTGTCGGGTAATTATATGAAGATTGTCAACACAGCGGAGCACAATTTCAATAAGAATTAAAAAAAAAAAAAAAAAAAAAAAAAAAAAACATTAGCAGACATTTTTGAGAAATGAATTATCGGCTTGTAAAATTTAGCAGGGTTAATGTTCTATTTTATTTATTCGTATTCAAGTCACACAAAGGACTTTTGCGACTTTTAAAGATCCATGGAATCCAAGTCCTTAAATAGTTATTTCACAATAAAAACTTCTCACAATGTACTATTTTAAGCGAAATTATAACCTATGAAACAAATAATATACAAAACAAATAAATTTTTGACTATCGTACATTTATTTCCCTATTTTTAAGGTAGTTGTAGATTTTTCACTTCTTGGATTGTCTTTTTTCTTCTCTTTCTAAGAAAAAAATATCTTTCTTTTATAAAAACATGCATAATAATCACTTATAAACAAATTAAGTTAAATAATGCTATAAAAAGTGATAGAATATCTTTATTAAGACTTACGGTCGTTTCATCGCACAATCGGCGACATTTTCAAAATCAATCATAATAGAAAATATTTTCACATAACTTAAAAACAATAATATAGTAAACAATGTCACGAGACATGAAGCATAATGAAAATATTGCAACCATAAAATAAAATAAAAATTAAATTAGCTATTTGCGAGCGTGGATTAATTTTCACATAATTTAAAAACAACATGGTAGACAATGTCACGAGACATCAAGCATACGGAAAAACATTGCAAAACATAAAATAAAATAAAATTAACTTGGCTATTTGCGAGTGTGGATTAATTTTTACTATTGTATCTACAATTACTTAGTATCTCTTTCCAAATTCTAGGTAAATCAAGGGACACAGAATCATTTCAAATATTCTCGTTGCGTAAAAATATTTCTATTGATTCTCGGACTATGGATGGTAAATAAAATCTTGATGGATAAATTAACTTGCTATTTTTAAATTCAATCTGTAAAGGTTCTTCGCTGCATAATCTGGCCAAAGCTGTGGTTCTTCTATAGATAATTAATAGAAAGTTCAATAGAAGAACCACAGCTTTGGCCAGATTATGCAGCGAAGAACCTTTACAGATTGAATTTAAAAATAGCAAGTTAATTTATCCATCAAGATTTTATTTACCATCCATAGTCCGAGAATCAATAGAAATATTTTTACGCAACGAGAATATTTGAAATGATTCTGTGTCCCTTGATTTACCTAGAATGTGGAAAGAGATACTAAGTAATTGTAGAAACAATAGTAAAAATTAATCCACACTCGCAAATAGCCAAGTTAATTTTATTTTATTTTATGTTTTGCAATGTTTTTCAGTATGCTTGATGTCTCGTGACATTATCTACCATGTTGTTTTTAAATTATGTGAAAATTAGTCCACGCTCGCAAATAGCTAATTTAATTTTAATTTTATTTTATGGTTGCTATATTTTCATTATGCTTCATGTCTCGTGACATTGTTTACTATATTATTGTTTTTAAGTTATGTGAAAATATTTTCTATTATGATTGATTTTGAAAATGTCGCCGATTGTGCGACGAAACGATCGTAAGTCTTAATAAAGATATTCTATCACTTTTTATAGCATTATTTAACTTAATCTTTCTTTTATTTAAAAATATATAATGCAACAGATATAAAGCTTCACGCTCAAATTGGTAAAATGATTTGTTTTATTGCATCCAATATCAAACTATATAATTTTTTTTTGAAGAAAAATAAAAATAACTACATATTTTAGAATATATTTCTCTTGATAAATTTTATTTAGCGTAATATTCAAATTATGACTAGACAAGTAAGCCAGAATTTAATGAAAACTTTCCTTAATGGTTAGCATTTAACATAATGTATTGCCATGGATATATTGAGCCACTAATTAGTCCTATTCGATGAATTTTAATGCATAAATCCGCTATAAATTATAGGAATTTACTAAGCGCTTTAGCCGATTTATCAGAATTCTGTTTCATATTATTTAACATGCAAAGATAAACATGTCAACTAAAAACGGAATATTTGTTTTGGGGTTTTTACGTAAAAAATAACTCGACAAATGTTGTTTTTCATCACTTCCCATTTAAATTTGATTTTCAAATTACACAACTTAGAACTTTATTTAATATAAAAAAATAAAAAAAAACGAGCATATGTAAGTTTAAGTCTTTAAATTATTCTTTAAAAACTATATTATCTTTCTTTGCAGAACAATATTTATTTACATTGCTGTCTTAAAATCACCTTTTTATAAAAAGTGGTATTTGACCATGAATTTCAAGAAGATTATAAATTGTCTTAAATATATTAATCATTATTTAATTAATAATTCATTTCACATTGTCTAAAGTATAGAATTTTCAGGAGGAATTGTAACGCATATTTTGTTTATTTATAAAAGGGAATACGTTTCTAAAATTATATGTGTTGAGCACATCCCTAATAACCGACATGTATATTATCTGATCAAATGCATCCAGACACTTTAGATTTTAGACGTTCTGTTAAGAATCTAGAAAAATAGTCAGTGAATTGTTCTAGAACTTACAGAATGCTAAATTCATTTTTGATCACATATTGCTGTCAGAACGCTTAATGAGGCAGGCAATTAGAGGACTGTTTGAGCTGGTTTTATCAGAATCATATTAAGGCGGTATTCAAAAAAATATTTTTCCTCCCTCTACATCTCGAAATTTTCTTACACATTTTCAGACGTATTTTTAAAAGTAAAATCATGAAACGTGATATTTAAAGAGATTTATAATCGACTTGTGTTTTTATATATTCGTTTAATTAATTAGAACGTAATTTACAAACAATTATATTCTCAATACAACCATTTTTTTTTCCAGCACTATCGCTTCGGGAAATTCGGTACAAAATGCCCAACTTGACAGCGTTTTTTCAAATATATTCTGCCTTTATCAAAAAATCGTCTGATACAGCATATTATTTAGCTTCTGAATAAGAGAACCTACCAATTGGATGAATTTGAGAGCAAACATGAATTTAAAAATGAGTCAGAAAATAAGCCGTTTGGATTACAGTACGTGATAACTTAATACGATACTTTTTTCGTCAACCCCTATTTTCGTTTAATTTGTTTTTGCTGTACGCGTTGATCCTATCAAACAATTGTCAATACAAAAGTTGTAGATAGTATTGAGAAGATATATAATAAATTTAAGCGGATCGGATATCTTGTGAAGTTGCGAAGTTATGATTTTTTTTCTTATTCAACCCCCCACTTTTTTTCATTTATTTTATTCTATTTTATTTTATTTATTTATTTATTTATGTTTTTGCAGTAAGAGTTTCTCCTATCAAAAACTTGTCAGTTTAGAACTTGTAGTTAATATTAAGAAGATTTATAATAAGTTTAAGGGAATGTGGTACCTTAAGAATTGGTGAAGTTACGAATTTTTTTTCCCACTAAAACCCTATTTTTTCGCCCCTTGAGCATATTTTTAATTTTATCAAAAATCTATGTTACATAATTTTTTGGCCTTTTTTCTAGACGTAATAATAAATTTAAACTGATTTTATATGTATTATAGTTAAGAAGCTATGGGTTTCTTTCGTTTTTCACAAGACACCTCCCTATTTCCACCCACTTGGGTCCAATTTTGCCCATTAACGAACTTGACCGAGATTTTCTTCCCCTTGATTTTATGTATCACTTTGGAAGAGATTTGTGCAGAATTATGGAAGTTATTGTATTCATAAAAAAGTGATATATATATCACGATCATGATCGGCGTAGATCTGCAAAAAATTTCCGAAATTCCAACATAGGGGTGAATGTAATAGGTAGTATTTCTAACGAAAACTACCTAAAAGAATCAAGGAGAAAAAAAAAAAAAAACGCGAAAAGCTCTGAAATTACAGTTTTTGCGATACTATTGGATAAAATAAAATTAATTTCTAATTTAACTGTGACCTATTTTTTCTAGAATACTTTCATGAAATTCGAGTTAAATTTATGTAAATATACTTCACGATAAAAACAACCAAATTGCACAAATTTTATATATCAAAAATATACCTATTTCTTTTAAAGGAATGAACACAGATGTTGTGCTGAATCTACATTGATATGTGATATAGTTATATAACTCTTCGAGCTTTTTCACATACAGAGTGGTCATCAAAATTAATTTTTTATTCATTATATTCTCTGTCTCCTAGTTGACCACATGACTACAGATACATTATATGATATAGGATCAGAAATGTTCTTTACATTCTCGCAATTCCTGAAAAATTCGGCGCTTATTTCTCTAGATTTCTGAGAAAAGTTCCAGGTAAGTTTGACCGGATAGCACTTTACTCGCCCGGTAGCAGAATGTTCGAGACGGGAGACGGGCGTCGCATATTTTCTTTTCTCTTTTGCAGAATCTTTTTCATCGAACCTTTATTTTGCTTCGTATTATGTCTAGCTCTTTATTACTTAATACAAAAAGTTAAAATTATTATTAATAAAAATTTATAAAATGCCTAACAACGCTACAGGTAAGTGGTTGTTTGATTAATTAACGCTTCAGTTATAAAAATATTTTACCTGCAGATTATTTTTTGCCCCAGAATTATCTGTCGCAGACACTTGGAGAAATTTCTGCTACTGGGTTTACTCGTAATATGCCCTATATCCTTTATATAAGCATTTTAATAGGGAAAAATGTATAACAGAAAATGTCAAAGAAGCATTATTTAATTCACTTATCTTTAGCTGTTTGCAACATAGTAAATGAAAGAAAAAACGAAAGGGAAATATTTATTGTGCAGAGAAATTACGTGATGTAACGCGCGCCACCCGTTTTAAAAGAAATAGACTCTACCGGCAGTCATGTGACCGTTTTCCGTGAGTTTTGCCGAATGAGATATGCTGTGAGTTCGTTGGAATTCTGTTCTGTTTTTGAGCTGTGGTAACATGTAAAAAGTTATATCCGTGTTATTATATATGTGTTATGTGCCGTGCTATTTGTGATGTGCCGTCTTACCAAGATTAAATAAAAAAAATATTTAAAGTTATACCCCGAGAAAGTGTTATCTTGAAGTTATGTGAAATTTCTGTGTGATTTGAAACTGAGCTAGCCTGACAGTATTATTTTTACCCGAACACCATTTGGTCAATCTTAGCTTTATCTTTACAATAACTAAATTGACAACTGCCGTTAAGGATACCACCCCGTCAAGCTTAGCCACTTAGCAGCTACTGCTAAACCTATCCCAGATAGCAATTTTAGTTTGCAGAAAATTTTCAGCAATCTTACTTTGCAGATTTGCAATGTTGCAGCAAGCTCAGCATGACAAGTCTGAAAGTTCATAACAAGACTGCAACAAGATTATGCAAACTCCGAAGTCACCATACTTTGAACTTGCAGCTAAGTTGTCGTGCAAGTTGCAATCTTGTTGCATCAATCTTACTGCAAACTCATAGCAAACTAGTAATATTGCGATGTCAGACTATTTGCAAACGCATTGTAAATTTGCAATATTGTCATGTCAGAACATCTGCAAATGAATTGCAAACTCGGAATCTTGTCATGACAAGTATAGCTGCAAATATGTAGTAATTTCATTTAAATGTTGTCAATTCTCTGAATTTTGCGTGTAGTACGCAGGTAAAATAGGATTTTTTGAGACAACAGATGCCCATTCACCCAAATTTGGGAAGAACTTCGTTTTGATACTAAAAATGAATATCCAATGAGCACTAAAAAAATAAAGTTGTTTTATCATGTTTTTTGCGCAAAAGGGGGCATTGTTAGCTCAGGGAGGGGGGTAACTAAAAATAAATAAATAAGTAGGTGAAATGGGATATTGTTTATTATGTTTTTTATAATTCCGAATCAGGTGAAATCATCAGCAAGTCAATACGATCATTTCTTACAAAGTTACGGCAGGTTTTATTAATACAAAGTCTTTTGCAGGTAAAATAGGTTTTTACAGTAACAAGTGATTGCTATTCACGAAAGCTTGAGACAAACCTCGTTTTGGCACTACAAATTAAGATCCGATGAGTCTCCAAAATGTAAAGTTGTTTTACTGTGTTTTTTTTTTTGGGGGGGGGGGCATTTTTTAATGGGCATTTTAGCTCGAGGGGGGGGAAATTCAACTTTTTTTAAATAGGTCAAGTGGGATATCGTTTCGTATGTATTTGAATAACATTATCGGCAAGTCGATACGAACATCTATAAGAAAGTTACAAAAAAGATTTTATCAATGCAAAGTGGAAAATTATATTTTATTTTTTACATAGTTTTGTCACATTTATTTTACGTTTAAAAAGAGTTTTTTATATCATATTAAGCAGGGCTCCCAAATGGTCCGCCAACTGAATACCAATAAATTTTAACGGAAAAATTTATGGTAGGTTTGCGCTAGAATTAACTTTCAAATGTGTTTCCGGGGCGGTTTGTAAGAAAAATCTAAAAAGAATTTTTTTCTAAAATAATATTGGTATTCAGTTGGCGGACCATTTGGGAGCCCTGTATTAAGTCATCTCAAAACTATTAAATGTCTTCAAAATAGCAATAGTCAAAATCAGGATAATTTTGAGTTTATTTCAAAGTCATTAAATTTACCAAAATCCACTACTTATAATCTGGCCTAACTTTGTAAACAATGATCGTATCGGCTTGCTTGCGATATCATTTGATTCAGAATAAAAAAACTCACAACAAACGATACCCCATTTGACATTTTAAAAATAATATCTGTTCGCCCATGCGTGTTAAAGTCCCCCCCCCCCTCCTCAAAAAGAACCCCACGATGATTCAACTTTATTTTGGGGAAACAAATCGCATCTACATTTCTAGTGCCAAAATGAAGTTCTTACCAGATAAATTTTCTTGAATGGCTATCAGTTGCTGCTGTAAAAACCTACGGTACCTGCACCAAATTATAGTTTTCGACTTCGTATTCATAAACTTGTCGTAACTATGTAACAAATGATCGTATCAATTTGCAAATGGTAATCATTCCATTAAATAATAATAATAATAAACGATACCCGTCTCTTAACATACCTAAAAAATTTTTTAGTTTGCTCCCCACTCCCTGAGTTAAAAATGCCCCCAAAACATGATAAAAGAACTTTATTTTTTAAAGACTCATCGAATATTCATTTTTAGTATCAAAATAAAATTATTCCCAAACTTTGGTGAATGGTCACTAGTTGCCGCATTTCTACTCAAGTTTTGATTGTATATTTTTTATCTGTACGCTAATAGTCGTACTTTTGAAGTTGTGCGAGTTTTGTGCAGGATTCCATATAATCGGAGGTTTGTCAAATGCTACATAGACCGAGTAAACAAGGACTTATAGTTTAAAGTAGATTCCAAATCACCACAAATATACTACCACAACCGCAGGAATTAAACCCGACATAGTTGAATCGGAGGCAGGGTCGTACTGGCATGACAAAAAGGTCGGTGGCAACTTGGATAAAAAGGGCGCCAACTTCTAATCAAAAGGGCGCCAACTTCTAATCAAAAGGGCGCCGACTGCTATTTAAAAGTATTTTAAACAATTTTTTTTTTTGAAAAGTTAAGATAACAGCTACAAGATTATTTTATATATTTTAAATGAGATAATTCCTTTTCTTCAAATGGAGTGTCCTTTATTTGGAGGCTAAAGGCATTAAAAAATCTAACTTAAACGGACTCGGAGTTATGAAATTGTCAGTTTCGTCCTGAAACACCTTTTACATGTCCTACCTCTCATGTGTAATTTGCTCCCAAGAAGGTTGGCCTGTTGGCCATAAACTTGTCTTGCTATAAACTTGTGATATGCATGAAAATAACTTTTTAACAAAATAAAATAAATAAAACAGTTTTGAAAAGATTTTTTCTTACCTTCGGGTTTTATGGCAATCCTATATTCTTACCCTCATTAGAGTCCTGCACGGTTCGCGTTATACTAACCCAAACTCGAAAATTCTATTTGAAGCCAACTCGAAACCCGACACACTTCAACCCCATATTTTAATGCATTCGCATATATTTTAAATCAATTACAATAGATTACTCTGTAATTATATTTTTAATATCTCACACGCACACACACATATATACAGTCGGACCTCGTTATCACAATACCCGGTTTTCACGTCACTCCGCTTATCACGTAAGTTTTTCAAAGTCCCGATTTTCTGTATATAATTTCAATGTAAATAAACTCCGGATTTTACGTCGTTGAATAATTTTCAACTCCGGATACCCCGATGGTTAAGGAAAATTGTCCATTTTTCACAATCCATCATATAAGCATGGAAATTAAGCAGTAAGAAATAACCAAACTTTTCACAAAAGTGTCTAAAATACCCATTGAGATAAATGAGAAATTTTACTTTGAGAAATCCTTTATCTGAATAAATAAACCGACACACTGTGAATAACCCACTTAAGCTCCAGATAGACGTATCAGTCTTCTTTTTGTTCTGGTCAGGCAGCGCTTTCTTGTAGTTATATGAGATTTTTCATCCGACTAAAACCAAAGCATTGCATTGCACAGAAACGATCTAAAATTATCTAACATCCATTTTTGAAACAATGAATATCGATTACATTTTCTTGTATAATATCGAAAAAAGAATTGTAGAATGCACATCTAGGGATAAGCAAACCGTAATTCATCAATATTGCATGTAACAATACAAAAACAAGTCATCATATTCTTTTCAATTTTATTTTTATGTTTATTTTGTTTAATAATAATGTTTTATTACTTAAAACCGCAAGACCGGTTATTAATTTAAAATTGTCTTAAATTAATTAAAAATAAAGCTTTTTTTAAACATATTTTTCTCCAACTCTGGTTACCGCGACACTCCGCTTATGACGACGCTTTTTTCTGGTCATTAGAGTGCCGGGATAACGAGGTTCGACTGTATATACTCATTTATATGGAGATACAAAGTTTAATATTGGTGGCATTCGTTTGAAAAAAAAAAATAAATAAATAAACGGCTTACCAAAATCTATCCGCAAGAGTCAAAACCCAACCCTAAACAATTAGAGTCAACCCAACGCGCAACGAAAAAAATATTGCCTATCCGAACCGATCCGCTCTAAATAGCGGGTGTAGTCGGATAAAATGACCTAATGCAGGACTGTAATTCGCATTAATTGTAAATCTCATGGTTTAGTATCAATATCACTTATTATGGTATTAAGTAGACGATGACACAAATAAATTTTCTGAGGTGTACCTGTAAATATATATATATACATATATAATAAAATTTTTGTAATTGTATATATATATATATATACACGAAACGACGAGTATTTTGTAAACATAAAATTGTACTGTATGCCTTAATTTTGTTTTTAAATCCAAACTGAATATTTTTTGACAATTTTTTTTTTATTATTCATTTTTGTTTTCAAACGCATGAAATTGACAGGTGGTCTTATCCAGAACCATGTAAGTAAGCATTTCTTTCGTTTCTTGATAAAAGCAGAAATTTTTCAGAAAATATGTCAAAGTGGGAGTTTTTAACCGAATTTCGGATGCGACAGCGCGGGAAAAGGAAAAAATCTGCCGCCACGAGAGAACAATCGCTTATAGCTCAGGATGACATTTATATATCGGAAAAATGAAAAAAAAAATTGATTACAAATCATTTTGATATTCATGGCTCCGGGAATGTGTCAAAAAGATTCGCATTGTTGAACGAGGAAAAATATTTTTTTGAGAATTGTCTTAACAGCGTATTAATATTTCGTGAAAATTGGTTAATTCTTATATAAATTAAAGCTTTAATGTAAAAAAAAAAAAAAAAAAAAAAAAAAAGGAAAAGAGAGAGAGAGACACGTGAAAACAGACAACTTAATGATATTGAAAGATGTCCATTTATAGAGACAGAACGCTCCTCACACCCAGAAAAAAAGTCTAAAAATCAGACCATCTGTTCAAGAGTTTCGTGTGGACAGTGTACTTGTTTTCGGTGTCCATTTTATAATATATGGATATATACAATGTTGTAGTCGCTGGAAAAAAAAAAAAAAACAATTTCGCAAAAGTCACTTGTATCAATTTAAAAAGCTGTTTCAAACAATTACTTTATGCTGAGCCTGAGAATAATAATACAATTAGATTATTTTGTGTGTCCCTGTAAATAAACGATAAAAATTATTCAATTCGTATTCCATGTAGTGTATCAAATTAATAAATTTCAATTTAACTATGTTTGAAGTATTGTAACATCATTAAAATACACTGCTAACAATTTTTTTTCCATAGGACATAAAGCAACGGAATATTTTTGTGTTCTTCTGTAAACGAACTATTAAGTGCTACACACTCCATTTTCATAAGGGTACCTCCTATAGTAAATCATACACATAAGTGGCGTTACAATGCGAATTTATTTATGTTTTCGGACAGCCATACACTTTTCAATTATTTTGGAAAGTGTTAAAATGTTGAATTTTAAATTTGTAATTTTTTATTTATGTTAGATCAAATTTTATAAAAATTAAACACATTTTTAAACAGTATTGCCGTTATTCAGTAAAATAAGTATCTTAACTAGAGGGGAAAGAAAAATATCCCGAAAAGCTCGTGTAAATTTGGTTTCATCCCATGGGCACCCACAGAACAAAATCCAAGGGGGGGGGGAGATTTTGGAACCGATATATGATTGTACTACACTGACAAAACTTACTTATTTTTCTTGGCAAGAACTCTACTTAAGACAATTTCGAAACATACCACCATTAAAAAAATACAGAAATGTAACAACAAGATGTATATCAAAAATCAAACTTCTGTCGGCTTCTTTATAAATTAAAAATTGAAATAGTTTATTATTCTTTTTTTTTTTCCCAATTTATTTATTTTTTCCTGAATCGCAATTTGAAATAATTTTTAATGCATAAACGTAGAAGAAAAACAGAACTAAAATTGCTCTTTTATGGGGGCTTCAAGGAAACAGACTATTAACCTCTGACGATTACTCCTTGGTTAATTTTTTTTTCTTAATGTTCATTTATTATAAATCATTTGAGAGGAAGAATCTATTACTTTTTCAAAATCGTGAGAGAAAAAGATTTAGTTAAATTCGAAAATTCAGAGAAGGGTAATTGCCCTCTTCTTATTCCCCTCCCCTCCCCTCGCCCATTGCTGGCGCCCATGTTTCATCCCTTTCTACAATAGGCACAGTTTTATATCCGAAGCATATTGATATTTGGAAAATATTGAAAACTCATTGTCAAAAGTTCATGACATAACATACCATATAATTAATTAACAGCATATTATTAGTCAAAACTTAATAATTTGAAATTACTTAAAAGTCTCTTGAATCGGGCGTTTGATCTCCAAACCTGGCTGTATATGGTTTAATATTGTTATTTTTTTTAGTCTTCAAAAAATAAAAAATCAGAATTCAAAAAAGAGATACTCCAGAGTAAAATATACTTGTTTGAATTCAGTATAAAACACTTGTGTTTTTTTTTTCTGTCCTCTGAACTAATCCGGAAATAATTGCCCATGTGAATGATAAACGATATTCTTAGGTAGTGGCTTGCACGGCAAGCAGTTGTCGGTTTCGATTGATATTGATGGTCCCTCTTATTTACCCTAAAACGGACCCTTTTAAATCACTAATGACAAACTGTGGTTGTTAATTGTCATTTGAGAAAAAAAATCCATGTGGTATACAAAGATCTTTTCGAGAGGTCGGTCTTTCAGCTGGTCGTGGGAAGGGAAGCAACAGTTTTCGATAAGAGAATTCCAAGTAAAACTAATGGTACAGCTGTATCTCATTAGTGGGGATTAAGATGAAACAGCAAGTAAACATCACTTTTTCTGCAATTCAGTTTGTATTTAAATGCATTTAAAGCCTAAAATACTTTAAAAATCAATGCCTTACTTCATAAAATTGAATTTATTAATGTGCTTGTTCTTTTAAACATTTAATAAACTAGAAAGGTCTGCGTCCCTCTTGTAAATAAAAAGCAAGAGGGGGGGGGGGGATTTCTTTCGTTGGAAGTCGGTAAAAAATTATAGACATTACATTTAAAAAATTGACAGCAGTAAGAAAATTATTCAATTTTAGTAAAGAATTCGTAAAACTAATATTTTAAAGATATACATAACACTCAATAAATGACAGAAACGTCAAATAAGATTTAAGTGTACCAATAAATAATATATATATTTTTTTTAAATCAAAATTTATAAATTTCAACTACATACAAAGAAGCCATAAAGAAATTTCAAATCTAAAAACATCGCACTTAAGGCTGTTCTCAAATACAAAAGGGCAACTTTATGACATAAGTTTTAATTCATTTTTGTTCGGAAATGCATGAAACTAGCAGGTATTGTTGTTCAGAAACAATGTAACGGGAATGTTTTTTCTTTTCTTTTTTTTTTTTTTTTTTTTTTTTTTTGCAAACGCAATAGATGTTTCAGAAAATAGTGTCAAAATGGGCGTTTTGAACCGAATTTCCGCGCGGAAGAAGAATAACCACTCAAGGAAGAGTAAAAAAGTCTTTGTCACGTGATCAAAATCGCTTATAACTCAATGGGTAATTTTTTTAATAAAAAAATGGAAAACACAGTTCGATTCCAAATCGCTTCCATAGTCAGGCCTTCCAATTTTATATCTTTCCGTTAAAAAATGAATTTGTAAATGTGTCAAAACGTTTTGCGCTTGTTGAGCAGAGCAGTTGAGAACAGCCTTAAAAAAATCTGATGCTAGACCACCATTGACATTTTTTTATTAAAAAAATTACCACTATTTTCGTCTTATCTAATGACAAATTAAATAAAGCGGAATATTACTATTTGGAAATAAAGGTGGATTTTTTAATAAAAAAATTGCCAAATTTGCAAAATAAATAAATATGGCTAAATAATTATCAAATGCTAGCCACAATCTAGGGGCGCCCATTAACAGTTCTAATATTTTTTTTCTATTAATTTTATAGATAAAAGATGTGAAGAGATACCAATTGCAAAAAAGTCTTTGTAGTAGGTTCACATACCCCCTGTCAGTCTTACTCTAGGCTAAAGACTATATCTCAGGTCAGGAAGGCTTGCGCATATATACGTATATTCTGACAAAATGTTAGACGAAAAATCAAAGCCAAGGGACAGATATGCCTTTGGAGAGGATTGCAGAGTGGGGGAGGCTGGGAAGCTGCCCTTCACGCTAAAAAGTATAAGGAGTGAAAAATATACAAAAGTATTAATACTAATACTTTCACCAGAAAACACCACTAGTGGATCCAATGAAAAAGTCTTTCCTAGGGTGTCGTGTACCAAAGCCAGCACTGCACTTAAGAATAATTTAAATGAAAATCCGTTTTTTTCTTTTTTAATTGACACTCCATCTCCTTCTTAGTTTACAGTTGCACAAAAATTATAAATCTCAAAATACTGTGCAACCACCGAGGCGCCAAATTCTCAAAAGTAGAAAATACAAGAAATGCTTAACATTGAATATTTGTTTCACGTCATCATGTGTATTAGATGCTGTAAAAAATATACCTCTGGGCACCATGATTACGAAAGCCAAAGCCACCTCTGCCAATGTGACCATTTAAAATTAAAATATTCTTTTCTTAAACTGACCTTCAATCTTTTTTTAGCCTTTGTACTTACACAAAATGCAGAAATACCAAAATATCTGGAAGTTACACAGGGCGCAAAATGCATAAAATGGGATTAGTACTTGAGGCTCCTGCCCCTGCAGACGAATACACTCGCGAGCTAATGCTAAACTTATAGGGAGGGGGGGGGGTGTATTTTCTAATACCTCTTTTGCATTTCGTTATTTTTAAATAATTTTTTTTGAATTGGATAGCCGAGGTCGGTCTCTACATCGCCCCTTTCTCACTTTTTCGATTTTGGTTGCAGATATTTTCGGAACCGGTTTTGAAAGTGAAAGTAACTTTTTAAAAAATATCTGCAACCAAAATCGAAAAAGTAAAAAACGAGCGATGCAGAGATGTACTTCGGCTATCCAATGCAAAAAAAAATTCTTTAAAAATCTCGAAATGCAAACGAGATAATAGAAAATAACCTCCCAAATGGTTTAGCATTAGATGGGAAGTGTCTTCGCCTGCAGGAACAGGAGCCTTAAGATTAGTTTCTTTGGAAATCGTCATTCGTAGCGGTGCTGAAAAAATTTGGCACGAGGCGCCATGATTATCAAAGCCACCTCCGTCAATAGGTCGAATTAAAATGATTTTTGAGGCATTCAATCGTGTTTCATCGTTTGCATTAGCTCAATAGGTAGAAATTCCAAAATACCGGGCAACCGTACGAGGCGCCAAATACTTAAATGCAGATCATACGCTAAATACGTGATTAATTCTTAATATCAGTTTCCTTAAAAGACATTATTCGTAGAGGCGCTGAAGAAAAAATTAGCACGGAGCGCCATGTCTACCAAAGCCACCTCTGTCAATAGGTCGAATTAAAATGATTTTTAAAGCATTCAATCCTGTCTCATTGTTCGCATTAGCTCAATAGGTAGAAATTCCAAAATACCGGGCAGTCATACGAGGCGCCAAATGCTTAAAGGCAGAAAATTAGCTAAATGCGTGATTAATTCTTAATATGAGTTTCCTTACAAGATATCACTCGTAGAGGCACTGGAAAAAAAATTGCCACGGGGCGCCATGACTACCAAAGCCACCTCTGTCAATAAGTTGAATTAAAACGATTTTTAAGGCATTCAGTAATGTTTCATCGTTTGCATTAGCTCAATAGGTACAAATTCCAAAATACCGGGCAACCATATTCGGTGCCAAATACTTAAAGGCAGAAAATTAGCTAAATGCGTGATTAATTCTTAATATCAGTTTCGTTACAAGACATCATTCGTAGAGGCGCTGAAAAGAAATGGGTCCCAGGACGCCATGACCTATGACTACCAAAAGACGCCTCGTGTCAAAATGGGTCCAATAAAAATGAAAATTTGTTTTTCTTGAGATCACATTCTACCTCTTTCGTCGTTGACTTGCCCAATGTGTAGAAATCCCTTTATAGCGGGCAACAGTTTGAGGCGCAAATTCTTAAAGGAAGCATATACTGTAAATATAACATATACAACGTGATTAATACTTAATAGTTTCCTTAGAAAGTATCATTCGTAGATAAGTTTTTAAAAACGTCAAATAATTTTTTTTCTGCCGCTCAGAAACTTTTAAGCGTGGTTCTAAACAAAACAAACAAACAAAAAAAAAAACTCCGACGAGGGGCGCACCGGGCATTTGCCTCGTTGCCCGGTGGGCCAGTACGACCCTGATCGGAGGCCACAGGGCTAACCATTCAACTACCTGGTAAGCACCAATAACTTCCAAAAATATACCTTAATTTGTTTAGAAGTTTTATTAGACTCGCCAATTCTCAATTAGTTGCTTATTCCCTTCTAATTCTTAGAAGGTAATTAAAAACATTATCTAAAAATAAGTGGTCCATGTACATAACCAATGCAAAGCAAACCTAGATGAGTATAAACACACACCCTCAATTTTAATTTCATATATAATTTTATTAAAGAAAATATAATTTATTTTCATTTCTTTTTGACCAGAGTGGAATATATTGCTAAAACTTATTAACTTCCAGAAGGAAAAAAAAACTCATTTTAAAATTAAAATTTCCCTATGGGGCGATCCATAAATGATGTCACACTTTTTTTCAACATTTTTAACCCCCCCCCCCCTTCCCTTTGTCACAAAATGTCACTCTTCACCATACCTCCTCCTCTCCCCTTGTCACATGTCACGCTATATTACGTAAATATATACTCGCAGCTCAGAAACAAAGCACTATGTTATAGGTCATATTTCAAATTTTATTTTTGAACTTTAACTATGTGTTTTAATGACATTTGTGAGCATATCAATAAAACTGATTCGTGTATTTATTTTGTATGAAATAAGATTACGGTTTACAACAAAAAACATAATATACAATAATAATAAAATATTAATATGAAAGAGCAATTGAAAAAAGTAGTATTTTAGAATTTGAAATGGAATTTAATATATTTGGTTTTTAAATCCTATATTTACTTTATGAACACAAAATACTTTAAAACAGATTGATTTTGAAGAAGAAGCCTCAATATTAGTTTTACTTAAATGGAATTGCCATAACATTTCATTTGTCACATTAATATGAACATTTATAAAATTATATATTAAATCATAAAATAGAAATTACTTCGAATCATTTACTATAACGACTCTTCCTCCCTTGGAGAAAATATATGCTCGTCCATAGAGTACACAGGCATTTTGGCATCGCACTCATCCTCGGGAATAGTAAGTCCTCTAATATCTATGCAATGTTAGTAAGACCTCTAATGTTTAACCAAAATGTGTGATGTCAGACTTCTTCTTACTCCCTCCCACCCCCTTGTCACAAACTGTCACAATTTCACGAACCCCTCCTCCCCCCCTCCAAGCGTGACATCATTTCTGGATGGCCCCTATTCACAAATCTGATTAAATATAATTCCACAAAAACAAAATATTTGAAAAGTTTCAAGAATTTAAAAAGAACAAAGTTATAATAAAACAATACAGTCTATTAAATTACAAAGTTTATTTTCACACAGCTACAAATAATAGTTTCTAATACAAAGTATTAACATAATATTTACCAAATTAACATACAGTTATTTAACATTCTTCTATATATTATTTCCGTGTCTTTGCATCCTAAAAGAGAGAAACAATAGAGTGCATTTTAAAAGTTACAAGTTAAATTTTCACTGTTTTCAAGAATCCTGTTTAGATTTAGTTCTAAAGGTGATCACAAATTATAACTCTTCAGGCAAAATGACCGAATCGCTAATGTTAATCCAACGAGATATATTTTTTAAAATATCTCGTCTGTATTTTTATATTTTAAAAAGACTTTTTCTTTTGCATTGGATAGCTGAGGTAAATTTCTGCAATTGCGGTTTTTACTTTATTTTAAGTTCGTTGAAGTTTTTATTTAATTTTCTTTCTTTCTTTCTTTCTTTCTTTTTTTTTTTTTTTTTTGTGCGGACACTTTCACTCTTTTCACTGTTTATACCGGCACGAAAGGTGAAAGTATATAAAAAAAATCATTTAAAAATATTGAAATGCAACCGAGTTACCTTAAAAAAATTCTCTTATTGGATTAACATTGGCGAATTGGTGTTTCCGCTTGACTGAAGTAGCCTCTTAACCCTTTAAGCCCTGACCCAAACAATTGTACGGGCGATTACTAAAGTAAAAGAGAATGACTACCTCCTGTTTTTGTGCGATTTAAAACCAAATCCGCACATTTATATGAGTTAATTGGCTTTAGATGTTTTGATAAGACACAACTAGGGGATACCATCTACAATACAGGGTTATATTTTCTGCTTTTAAAAAGACTATATCATCTGACAGCAATAGACAAAAAGTATGAACTGTCGTAATTTCATTTAAATATGATTTATAATGTTTGCTTGGATTTAATATTTCTTTTCATATAGTTTATTCATGATTTTAATTGATTTTGTCTTTGATAAATTTAATTAGGCTTCACAAAAGTTGAAAAACAAATGAACCACACAATTGTGTGGGTCCGGCACTTACCATTTCCAAAATAGATACTATATTCCTAATATATATATATAAAAAAAATTTAAGTGATTTTTTTAAACTTATGTTTTTAGCAATTTATTTTTTATTAATTATATTTTTAAAGCTGACCAATTTTAAATTAATAGGTTTGTACTATTCATGATTTCTATTTAAAAGGGATAGTATTAGATATATAATATGCACATGTAACGAACTGTATGTTTCTGCTCTGAGTTATAGATGCCATATATGATTTATAAGTTTTATATGAGTTATATGCATACCACGAGATTGATTTTTAAGTTTGATAAATTCATTCCATTTTGTCGACACAGCAAGTAAACCACCAGGAATAAATAATAAATTATAAAAAGTTCAGCAAATACTCGACAGATTCCGTAGTGTCTGCTTGAATTTACCAGGAGATCAGGGAAAATTTTCCATAGATGAGCAGACGATTACTTTTTTTAGGACGTGCCTCGGTAAAGCAGTATATAAAAAACAAACCACACTCTGTTGTAACAGCATCATCTAGGATAGTTTTAAATTTTGTATTATACCAGTGGGAAAGTACAGACCTGGTCCACAAGGATCTAGGCTTAGGTCCTGCTGTCAGGGCCGAAACTAAGGGGGGGGGCAGAGAGGGCATGTGCCCCAGGCGCCAGAACGAAGGGGCGCCAAATGAAGGATTAAACCTTTGGAAAGGATTATTTTCTTCTGATGGACTGATGGCTTCCATTATTATGAAACAGCCATTATAAATGAAGTGTTAGGTGAAGATGAAATAGCAGTCGTAAAAAGTTAGAACTCTGATTTTCTGGTCAGAATGGGAAAAAAAAAATGGCCATAATTTTTTTTTTTTGAAAAAAAAAAAAATAATAGGTATAGGAAAAAAGGGACTGTAAGGATGGAACGGTAAGGAAAATTATCACCTATTTTTAGGAAAATCATGTTAAGACTAAGTGATAGCCACAATGTTCATTGATTTCTAGAAACAGTTGTTAACATTGGATTAAATAATTTTTTTTTCTTAATTTACCTCGAAAAGTGCAGAAATAAACCTTGGGGACGGTAAGACGACCAATAAAGCCACGATCTTGAAATTGATATTTAAATGCTGTTTTAAATTTTGCAGTAAAAATCCTGTCAAAGAATTTTAGACATTCTTTCTCTAGCATACTTCTCCATGAGAAAAAACTTGAAAAAAATTCTGTGGCTGCATCTGAAGTGATTTTCTGTATAAGTTTAGCAAGAGGGACGGTAAGGATGAAAAACCCAGGGACAGAGTTCAAAAAATAATATCAACCGTAAAAATGTGTGCAGGTTAATTTTTTGCACAATATTTATATTAAACAATTGTCCCAGTTTCGGAAAAAAATTACATCGAATTACTTTTATTGAAACAATTTTATACAGACAGCTCCAAATTTAAAAATCAGCATCAGGGACGGGACGGTATACGAGTTTTCCTGGTATTTGGACACCCAATATCGTCCAAAACTTATTTATCTCGTTAATATTGTTATATGCAATCATGCAATGGAATGTTCTCCAGTATATGAAATAAAAAAAAACACAAAAAAATGTATTAAAATAAAAATTATTATTCAGGGACATAAAAGTCAAAAGATTGTGAGAATTCCCTATATATTGTTGTGCTTTTGTACTTTTTCGGTTTTGGTTACAGTTTTCTTTTATATGAGTACAGTTTCACTTTCAGAACAGGTTTCAAAATTAAAAGTATCTGCATATAAAAAATTGCATAAAAGCTCGAAAAGGTACGATTGCACAACTATATACTATATCAACCAGGTATATTGTATGCAAAAAATAATATTAAAAAATATTAAAATGTAAGCCCAAAATATGCAAAGAACTGTCCATAGAATTAACATTAGCTTGAATGTTAAATTTTACTTCGGGTGACTAGTGTCGGTTTTTAAGAATTACATTTTTATTAAAGATTGTTATCATAGAAGAAAATAATAAATAAAGATGCAGTTGAACACTATTTTACATGTGAAAAAGGATTCAAAACGAAACATCTTTAATAATAAACAAATAAATAGTCTTCGAATCTGACATTAACAATATAACAATGGAATTAAGGTTGTAAGGTCCAAAGTTTTAATTATCAAAAAAAAATATTTTGTAACTATTAAAATAATATTTTGGTGCTATGGTATCCGAGGTTTTAAGTATCACACAAAGCTATTTTATAAATTTTTTTTGGGGGGGGGAGGGGGGGAAGAGTTTAAGTAATTAGTCAATGCATTTTAGTTATTTAGCTCTAATTCATTGCAAAAATTCTGGATTTTTTTAAAAAGAGCTCCGTATAATCCCGGTTTCTCGAATAAATCTATATCGTACATACTCTAGATATGACGTTCATGACTTTAGCGTACACCCTCTGATTTTTTTTTACGATTACAACACTGCAAACCAGATCAATATTTGTCATAATTTTACGAACCGGAATATTGTTCCGATTTGCTCTGCACATTTCAAGCCCAGGTTTGCTGTCGCGAAAAATTAACAATTTCAAAATATTCGTATTTAAAATTTAAGAAAAATAGGAAATAAAACGACTTATACACATCCGATTAACAAGCAGTTATGTCAAAAGAAAAGAGAAATTTTTAAAGAATTAAATAAAACTGACGCCGGAAGGAAATACTGTTAATAACTTTAATAAAAATTAGAAAATAGCGATACAATAGAAGTCCATGATAAGAAGCATGGAGAATAGCACACTAAGAAACTGTTTAAAATACGTGATATTTATATATAGAAAGGGGTTTAATGGCCATGAAAAGATAATTTAAATTTAAAAATACATTCGAACGCACTGCTGAATTCAAGAGGAGGGGGATTCCCCCCGGAAGGTTTGATATTTTATGCTTTTTAATAAGCAATTTCCACACCGAATCTCTAAAATGCCCCCCCCCCCCTCTAGAGCCGCAGAAATTAATCCCGGAGAAAAATATCTGAATTCAACACTGCTCGATCGGCGTGAGCAAGAAAAAAGGCAAATATTAATTAAAACGATATCTTAGAAATTCCCCTTAAAGTTGAGAAAAATTCATTTAAAAATTTAAATTTTCAATAATGCCTTAACATGGACCAAAACCTAACTATTTAAAAAATGTAAGCATTCCTCAGTAAATAAACATAACTTTTTAATTTATTAAAATTTCTGTACGAAATAAGTTGTAGTTTGTACAGAGAAAATACAAAAATATCCGAATCACATTAGAATAATTAAAATAATAAATACCTTTATATCTGGGTACTTTACTTGAACGCTAATCCAATGGCGCTGCTTCATGGAATTCAATAAAGAAGTGTTGTAATTTTGTCTTTGTAAAATTTCCGCGCATGCGCGTTTATATCTGTTCTCCTTCCAACAAAAGGAATTTTTCGCTTACGTCGTTATTTTATGACAGTGTTGTATCAGGTTTAGAGCAAAGTTGCGTTGCAAGAAAGCGATTAATTATATTCCGTCTACCTAGTAATGTCCTTGCGGCAATATTATTACTTCAAATTTTTCGTGAGAAGAAAATATCAAGAAAAAATTAATCTTGCTGCAATTGTTCATGCTATCTGGGATGGGTAGTTTCTTCTGAACTATCTCATTTGCATTTCCATAAATTTACATACGATTTTTGCGTTGGATAGTGTAGGTCAATCTCTACTTTTGCTCTTTTTCATTTAAGATTTTGATCGGAGATCTTGTTTATAAAGTTACTTTCTCTTTCAGAACCGTTTCCGAACGTGAAAATGTCATCATACAAAACTGAAAATAAAATAAAATAAAGTAAAATGATCGACTTCAGCTGTTCAATACAAAAATATCAAAATGCAAACGTGAAATTGGAAAATTAATTTCCCATAGGATTAAAATTAGTTGCCGAGTGTCTTCCCTTAACGGGACGGCAGCTTTAAATGAACGTATTTGTGTCCAAAAAAATGGCTGACATTTAAAATGGTGGCTGAAACTCAAACAATAAACACAGATATTAACGCATCTAATTGTCAAACACTACACTGTGTAATGCATATTTATATATAAGGAAAACGTAAAAAAAGAGAACTTTTTGAAGTAAACATAAGTTAGAGATCATACAAAAATTTCTTAAAAGCTAATCAAATACAATGCTGTCAATGATTTTTGGAACACCGTTAAATACACTACACTATGTGTTTATTTATATACACATACATACGCACGTCTGTATATAATGAAGCATGCCTATAGCGATACAGAAGGAACACAAACTTTTTGTTTAATTCAGAATTGAGTAATGATTTTTTTTAATATTCAAAGTAAAACAAATTGTATAAACATGCATCTACTTATTGTTAACATTACATTACATGCCTTTTGCATTTTAAGAGAACTTCGATTTAAAATAAAAAATTCATTGTTAATAATCATCAGAATTTTTAATTATTGAAAAAATATACATATGTAATAAATAGTAATTTAGTACTTTTGAAGGACGTAATTCATTTAATAATCATTGAATATTCATGAACGTTATCATGAACGTTATCATTGAATAAAATATACAAACACTCTTTCATGAAAAAAAAAACATTTATTTAAAAAAATAAATTTGCCCTTCATGAGAAATTGCATTTAAATTTTAGAAATTATCTGTAGAATATTATAAATAAAGAAACATTGCTTAATTTTCATTCCATTACTAAGATCAATATTCAGATATATGCTCTCATTTTGATCGCTTCTACATAATTTCAGGCATTCACATATTATAACTGAGAAGAATTGACCTGAGATTTCCAGTGATATGTTACATGTTAAAAGGCACCCATTTCAGACTGGTCATTTATGTTTGCTCTCTAAGGGTGTCAACCCATGCAGATATGTTTAAACGAGCTGTGGTGGCCCTCGAATTAAACTAACACGTATTATTTTATTATTATTATTCCAATGCTTTCTGAAATATGGGAGGATTGGTGTGATTGTTAGAGAACTATGCATGAATGGCTATGCATATGTCTGGTTGCAATACATTACGGAAATCCAAATATATGGTGCATTAATTAATGATAAGATATTTAAGGAGACAGAAGACTTTCAAAATCACGAAATTCGACTAAAAAATAGATTTTTTAAACTTGGACAATTTCGGAACTAGATGCTCTAATTTATGTTATTGAAAAAGTTTTTTTTTCAATTCTGTTACGTCTTAATAGAGATACAAGCTGTTATATTTGTAAAAACTCTATATACATACAGTTTTATTTATTTAAAATGCTGATTTCTTAAAATTAAAAATTTCGCACATTTCTAACATTTGAAATGCGAATTCCTAATGCGAATTCATAATTATAAGTTTCTTTTAAAATGTATACTGTATATCTTCTATACAATACTAAATACATTTTAGCATAAAAAATTGCATTTCAGGGGTTTTTTAGTGTTAGCATGCATATTAAAATATATAGCTAAGTTTTTAGAAAGCAAATCCTAATTATAATAAGTTGGAAATTGCTCGTCAAACGTGGCAAATGAGGTGCGTTCGTACTATAACTAGTTTTATAATTATTTTTTGCACCCCATATTGTACTGAATGTATATTGTTTTCACTTCATAAGTGCATAGTCTGTAACATCATTAAAATGCACTTGCAATAACTCTTTTCCTTTTCCCCGTAATGTAGCTGAACACTTTTGACTGTCCCTGTAAATAAACTATAGATCCAATTTTCATACAATTTGAAATGGCTCGACAAAATTTTGCAACAATTATATATTTAAAATTTCAGACCATTCGGAAGGCTTTAACATCATTAAAATGCACTTGCAATATTTTTTTCCCATTGGCCGTAATGTAACGGAAATTTTTGACTGTCCCTGTAATTAAACTATACATCCGATTTTCATAAAATTTGAAATGGCTCGACAAAATTTTGCAGCAATCATATATTTAAAATTTCAGATCATTCGGTTGAGTAGTTTTTGCTCTGTTACATGCGGACGGACAGACAGACAGACGGACGGACGGACTGAACGACGACTATAGGCGCTACGTATTTATATAATTACGAACGCAACTAAAAAGAAAAAAATTCTGCTTATATATTCAGCGGAACTTTTACAATACATGCCAACTTTAATTGTAATATATAATATGCTTCTCATAAAAATATATTGTCATATTTTATGCAAAAGAAATGCGCATGGGACATTTTTAAATTTGAAAATTATTTGTCATTTTAAAAATTTAAATATTGAATAATTTAAAAACTTTTTATTATTTTAACACCAAATTTTGAATATAACTAGTTGATCTTGCAGTTAACTAGTTTCCCTTTTTCAAAAGAATTGTAGGATTTGATTTTTAGAATCCATTGTCTCCTTAAAAACGTAAATATAAAAAAAGTTCTACATTTTTTTTTTTTTTTCTGGAAAGAAAAAATAATCCACTTTTAAGCCACAATTTCATTTTTTTCTGTTCGATAATAAATGAAAACGATAGCATCAAATAACAAAAACAAAGAAAGGACAGAAAAGGAAAAAACTTAAACCTTATTTCCAAACACTATTAGGGCCATTTTCATCACAAAAGTTATTTCCAAGAATCTTCCTTAATGTTTCTTAAGTAGCTAGCATTGGAAAATTTCTTTATCTTTGATCAAACCATAAAGTTAATGGCGTAATTCATTTATAAGATTTTGGTTTAACTCCCAATAAACACCAAACAGCCATGATTATCTCTAGCTCTTGGAAGACAAAGCTATTTTTTCCTTTTTTTCCTTTAAATCAAATGCACTTTCTTTCTTACACATACACACACACATACACACATATATACATATATATATATATATATATATATATAGATAGATAGATAGATAGATAGATCGATAGATAGATAGATAGATACATGTATATTGCATAACATAATATAAAATATAAATAATTAATTAGTTATTTTGTAACACTGTCTGTAAAAAATACCCATTTTATCTTTAAATAGTGAATTTATCTTTAAATAAGAAGAATTTAAATTTGAATTAACGACTATTTTAGTAATTTACAGTCGAAAGCTTAGATTACTTAATTTATAAAAATTAACGTTTCCTTATATTAAAGTGGTTCATATAGTATCCATATCGAGTAACCTATCTATTAAGGTGAATTTTAAAATTTTCTATATACTAAATTTATATTTTATACTTTAATTTTTAAATATATTCCAGTTTATATCGTTTCATTGCTTTAAATATTTAAAAATGGATCTTGCGTTTTATCTTTACAACATTTAAGCTTCTGTCTTATATAGTAGTAATAGTTAGGATAACATAAATTTTCTTTGCCTAATAATTCATTAATATAATTACATTATGAAATACAATTACATGTTTTAATGAATAATTTCTCGAGTATACAAAGCATAACATAGATACAAAAGAATATATCTAAGTCGCTTTTCAAGAGAGCATTATGTTTTTAATAATTAAAGACTGCAAATATATATAATTTAAAGTTTATCTAAAGTAACTGAAATTACCAAAGAAACAATAAAAATGAAAACGTCTCATTTAGTTTATAACATTTGCAAATATTTTGAGAAATCATTCTAATTAGTACAGAAAATATATAACTGTATTTTCACATTTCTTTATAGTTTAATACTATTATAAATTAAATTTCATATTATACGTTAAGATAAACTTTTATAAATTATGTATTATTTATTCTTTTCATTTGACTAATCTATATACAAGGAACATTTTCATTAATTTTTTAATCATCACTGTCTAATCTGACACTAAACATTTTTTAACACTAAATTTCGATATTAGAGTATCGGAAAAACTCAAGTGATATTTATTAACCATTATGTTCAAGAAAATTTAAAAATAGTATTAATTATAATATACACTATACTATACACATTACTATACACATACTACACACATTACTATAATATAAAAATGGGTATATTGTATTATTAATTTGTATATTTAAACTTTTTAAATTATGAGAAAATCCAATGTTTTTAGTAGGTAACAAATCTGCTTATTAGAATATCAAACAACATATTCTTTAAGCAACAAATAGTGAATTGTGTAATAACATATATCTAATAAGGAAATTATTTTATTAGTTATCTCGATGCTCTATGATTAAAAGAATGAATGTCAGTGATTGATTTAAAACTAATTGCTTAACCTTCTGTCATGTAATAAACTGAACACCGCGGTGCTCGCATGCAATATGCTTCATGGACCAGTGGAGCCGTAAACTCTTTTGACCGTCGATTCTAAAATTCTATATAATGGGCTCGGGTTCAAAACATGATAACCTATATTTACTTAATTTTAATGAAGATTTTGTGATTAAAAATAAAACTCTTAATTAAAGAGAAAGTTATTAAAAAATAATTACATGTATTTCGAACATTGTATAAAAAAACTTTTAACTGAAGATTAATTTGTAACTAAATTCATTAAATACTTTAGCTGATTTTTTTAAACGCATTCGATGTGTGTTTTTCGTTACAAATACTGCATGCATTCTAAAGCATCCACCTAAAGTGACAAGATAAATAGCATCTGCTCTACTGGATACCAGAATAAAGCAAAAACGCGATAAAAATATGCCATAGCAATTTATTCTGACAGAAGAAAAGACATATCGCCGCAATATCTTTGCGAATTTGTTCTATTATTTGCTACATTTTTACTCTCTTACATCTATCAGCTCTTTATTGTTACGTGGTCTATTATAAAAAAAAGTAAGATCTTTAAAGATACCCTTGTCTTAGAAATATTTTCAACATAAATAATAAAATACATTGTTGGTAACCATCATTAGGAAAATCTAATACAACAAGTAATGAAATTAAGTTGTAAATAATGACATATTTTAATGTATTCACTATTACTTTCATATAAAAAAAACTTTATTTATTATGCAATTTTAAATAATTACCTTCCTTTTAACACTTTTCAACATAGCTGAAAAGTGTTTATGAATTCGGTTTGTCCGTCCGTTTGTCTGCACGTTTGTCCGTCAGGCCATCTGTCTGTCCATGCTCCAACTTGCGTTATATACTCAGATTTTCATACAATTTATAAATATGTTAATGATGTTTACCAATCGGTGTTGAATATGAAGTATCTTGCATTTTACAGTGGCACTTAAAAGAGTATCCTTACATTATGGTAAATGGGGAAAAATCGTCTGCAATGTACTTTAATGACATTGAGCTATTTAAAATGTATTGAAATTGATATAAATCACTGATTTTCACTAGAAGATGATTACTATAAAATAGGGTATTGGTAGAATTTATCGTTCATTTACAGGGGCACACAAAAGAAATCGCTTAAAATAATGCCTTTGAGCAATAATTGCTGGAAGTGCGTTTTCAATTTCGGTATGCGCTTTTAAATTTAACTACTGTTTTATATGCTACTCGCTTTGTGTAGATCCTATACCTCGAATACAGGGCTGCACAAAAGAATTTCGGTACAATTCTCCTTATTAGCGGAAATTGCTGAATGTGAATTTTCAACTGTGGCATGTGTTTCCTAACTAAACTTTTTTTTGCAAGCAGGTAGTTTATGGATATAAATCTATATATCATATACCGGGCTACTCAAAGAATTCATATAATTTTTCAACTGAGATAGGAATTGTTAATATTGGGTTTTAAAAAGTGTTACGTGTATTCAAATGTTTCAATTAGACATCATATTTCAACTTATTAAACAATGAACTTTCGTTAAATTATTCTGAATGTGTTGGAAATTATTTCATAATCTGTGCTTGATGCAAGATTTTTCCTTCTTCTTTTATTAAGTAGTATTTTTTATTAATTATCAGTGTAAAGCATTAATTAAAAGAGTTGATATAAATGTAATTTTTCAATTACGATATTCTAAAATGCACAAAGGATAGATATGGGGAAATAGTATAAAAAAGCTGTACAGTTTGCACATCTTAGCACAGTAAATGTTAAACCATGAAGAATAACAAAATTTAATATTCATTTTCAAGAGAAAATGGAAAAGAATATATCAAACCTTTTAATTTTGTTATTTTATCGAGCTTTAGGGAGGCACAGACCAAAATGCACTTGTAGCTAATTTTTAATAACAATTACTTTTCACTGACTGTAAAGAAAAACATAATAATCGGTACATACCATCTGTTTTATTTAAAATTTTCATATTACAAGAAGAGTTCGCAGTAAATTCCTAAAAACTAAAAGTATTATTTCCAATAGCTACTTGAAACTGCTTATGATTTCCACATATTTTATAATATATTTCGGGGATCTGGCGGTGGAATGTACTGCTAATTGCATTAAAATAATTGTACGAATACACAATTATTTTAAGAAGTAGTAAGATATGTCACATAATTGCAGTTTTATCGGAGCACAAATTCGGTTATAATAACAAAACATTTTTCTGTTACCAATTTCTGCGTCTTCTGCAAAAATGATTGAAAAAATTATGCTATCCTTAAATAACAAATCTGGAAAATTAATAATGTGAAAATTAGCACATTCGAAATCAATCTTATATCATTGTTAGACAACGATCACACAAATTATAAAACAGACATTATGAACATATGCGGTATCATATTCTAAATCGTTCTAAGCCGACGTTATAAGTCGTTCTAAGTTAGTTCTATGCTTATTCTAAGCCGTTCTAAGTTCGACGTTCTAAGTCGACTAAATTATGTCGCCATTGTATACTTTAATAAATGTGATTATTTATTCTGGAGAAAAATATCTGTGTTATAATTTAAGTATATTTTCTTTAACAAACTTTGACTATAACCGTTTTCAGGTGCGCTCTTAATTACGTAAATACCTACGTATTTACGTATTTACGTAAATACTTACGTAAATATACACGTTCAGTCCGTCTGTCCGTCTGCCTGTCCGTTTGTCCGTCCGTCCGCATATAACAGCGCAAAAACTACCCAAGCGAATCGTTTGAAATTTTAAATATATAATAGCTGCATAATTTTGTCGAGTCTTTTCAGATTTTATGAAAATCGGATGTATAGTTTAATTACAGGGACAGGAAAAATTTATCCGTTACATTATGGCCAATGGGAAAAAATTACTTCAAGTGCATTTTAAGGATGTTACAGACTTTTTAACAGAAGGATATTGATATGCGCTTATGAAGAGTACTAAAATACACATTCAGTACAATATGCAGTGCAAAAAATATTTATAAAACTAGTTATAGTAAGAACGCCCCTCATTTTCCACGTTTCACGTGCAAATTCCAACTTGTTAACTTTATTATTGGAGGGTTGCAATTATCAAGCTTTTATTATGTTCCACACGTACGCTTTTGATCTACACAAAATCTCTTCTAGTCGTCGTTTTTCGAAATACATCATATAAATACAAATTTTTTATAACGCATTTTCTCAACATACACAAAATTTTTTTTTTAAATTTTTACCCAAAATAATTTAAGCTATCTTGTGCATCTAATATACATATATATATATATATATTTCATTATTGCTTTAAAAATGCATAAAACACCATAACTCTGAAAAGAAGGTGTATATCAACAATATTTAACGATAAAAATCTCAAAGACATTCAAGATTACAGGTAAAAAAACAAAACACAGGCACAAAACAGTTTTTTGCCTGTGTTTTGTTTTTTTACCTGTATTCTTGAAAGTTTTTGAGATTTTCATCGTTAAATATTGTTGATATACACATTCTTTTCAGAGTTATGGTGTTTTTTACATTTTTAAAGTAGTAATGAAATACATTTTGTTGCATTTGACATGAGCTGCTATTAGCGCCAGTTGTAAAATAATTTTTTCATTAATTATATATATATATATATATATATATATATACTAGAAAGATAGCCCGTCAAAAATGACGGAATATGAGTTATAAAGCTATATACAACACATGAGCAAGAATATGAGTTTTTCTTGCTTGTTCTGCAGTGATAGATGAAAATAACAGATTTTAAAAAGAAACTCATTTATGAAAATCTGTAATATAGTAGAAGATCACTAATCCGCACAGCTTGGTTGCAAGTGTTGAGCTGATTTGAGGCTTTTTGCGGATTACAGGTCATGTCTCTATTATAAAATTAGATATATGGCTACTTTACTCTAAATAAATTGTATAAATATTGAAAAAAATGCATGTGTATATGAAAAGAAACAGCGAATAGGTTGCCAGAAAATATATTGCCAATTTTCCTTCTTCGCCAAGGCCCCTAAAGTGGAAAAATACCGACAATTTAACTTTTCTATCCGACTATATAAAGCACGATACTTTTCCAGTATTGGGGTCTTGGAGTACTTTTTTAAAGTTCGTCATAATTTGGGCTTCAGAAGTGAGATTTTTTGTCAAGTGATATAAACAGCTATGAAAACAAAATTAATGAACTTTTAAGTTTATTTATATAATCTATAAGCATTTTATTTATATCTATATTATTGTTGTTTTTTATATACAATTTTCTTCAGTTTGTATACAAAAATAGTTAAATGGCTTCTTTATATGAAATAAATTGTATAAATAACGAAAAAATACTTGTGTATATGAAACAGTGAATAAATTGCTAGAAAATATTTTGCCAAATTTCCTTTTCTCTATCTCGCCAAGGCCTCTATACTGGAAAAGTACCTAAAGCACATTAAAATCGGACAGAGACATATTAAAATCGGTTAAGAGCTCAGACAGTACAGCGCCGTCTATTGGCTGTTATGTTATTAATAGTATCGGGATGAAAATGTAAAGACGTACATTTTCATATATTACACTTTAAATTCTCATCCATAGATTTTGACTAAAAACCCTTAAAAGCGCGGAGTTTAAATTAAATTGCGGTGACTTCAATCATGAAGTATTAATGGTTTTAAATAGGAATTTCGCCAAATTAGCTAGCTATCGCCAAGTTGGTTTCATATATGGCAACTTATTTTTGTCGCCAAATTTGGCGATATTTCGCCAAGTTGGTCAACATTTGGCGCTACTGTGGTAACCCTGCTACATTAGTAATTTTCAACAATTACTCATTACAATGAGGCGGTCCTACCGGAATTGTGAGGGACACACAGAGACTTTGATTTTATATAAATAGATAGGATTTGAAATTTAAGCATCGCTTATTTTCGTTGTGACGTGCACGATCAGCAAATTTACTTACTCTCTGGTATTTTTATTATCCATGATTTGAAAGCATGAGTTATGAAAATTCACGATCACGAAATCAAGGTTTGGAGATATTCCAAATTAGAAAAGAATCAGTCTATTAAATTACATTGTTCATGAAGCATCGGCTTATGAAATGCCAAGAAAGGCATTGTTAGGCCTAAGCGGGTTTTTCGAAAGTGAGTGTATTATAGGTTTTAAGTGGTAAATGTAATGTATTTTATGAAGCTATCAACGAAGTGGTGTAAAATTATCTTACTTGTTATTCAAATGTCTGGTTATCCAAGTCATCAATAAATTAACATTTCGCATATAACCATCGTACAAATTTGGAGGCTTGGTGCCGGGATCTTAAACAGCTAGTAGTGGGATAAATTATCGGAATCTTATGCAACTAGCAGCGGAATAAGTAGTCAAATATGAATGAAAACGAAACTGTTGTAAATCACCTGTGCCAAAGGTTAGATTGTGAATTAGCAAGGCAAATGTAAAAACTGTGATCGTAGTTATTCAAGTACAATATTGAAAGGTAGATATGGGAACCCTAAACAAGGTTAAGAAAACTGACATAATAAATCTTTGCGAGGACTGCGGGATTGAACCAAAAGAAAACCGATAATCCCTGTACTAATAATGCTAATTAGAAACTAGAAGGATTACGACGAAAATTTTATAAAGGACTGCTTAGAAGTAATTATGACAGCTAGAAAAGAGCTAGAAAAAGAAAATCTTGAAGAGAAGGCTAGAAAAGAAAAAGCTGAACTTGAAGAGAAGAATCTACGCAATCGGAACTGGAACTGGAAGTAAAGAAACTGCAATTGCAGATAGAAGAGAAGAAATTATATTCAGAGAACAAAAAAAATAAACTAAAAAAGGAAATGGAAATGGAAGAGAGAAAATGGAGAATAGAATTAGAAGAAAAATATCGCGAAAGAGAGCTTGAGATAGAAAATACAACTACAAGAAAATTCAAGACAACACATCCATGTGAACCCAAGGACAAATCCAGCTAAGCAATATGAATTGCTTAGATTATTAACAAAATATGATAGTACGAATGATATTGGTTTATATTTCGCTCTGTATGAAAGACAAATGGCGCAAACGGGCATTGATAAGAAAAAGTTGTTCAACTATTTAATTAACCTAATGTCATTAGATGTGATTAATATAATAACAAGGGAGAGTGAACTCGAAATGCATGATTACGACTACATAAAAAATATTCTTTTAAAATGCTACAAAGTATCGCCAGAAGAGTTTAGGCTGATTTTTTTTTCACTGAAAAAAGAGCCATCGGCTTATTTGCACGATTTTGCTTATGAGATCAAGGTGCTCTTCAAACAATGGATTGACGGTCTTCAAATAGATAACTTTGGGGAATTATCGGAATTAATTGTAGTTAAACAAATTAGGCATAATTTACCTGCGGAAACAATGATACATTTTGCAGAAGAATTGTTAGTAATAAAAAAGATAGACGACTTAGTTAACAAATGAGATATTTACGAAACCGGTCGAATGGTTTGCATTAAACAATCAGTAAGGAATACAAGCGGGAGTTTTGAGGTTGAACGATCGAGAGTGGCTGACTACGCCAATTCGAAAAGGCGCCAAGTTGACAATAGACAAAATGTGAATCACTGAAGAAGCGAATCGCATATGGGAATGTCCACTGTTACTCTTGTGACCATTCGAGCGGTTTTTTAGAAATACTTCCAATTATTTTATTGTAAAATATAATTAAGATAAAAAGTGATGTAACCAGTAAAATACTACTATGCTCCACTCATTTAATATATATCTAATTTGAAAAAAAAAGCATTTTGCTTGTCTATATAACGAATCAAAATTTTGTTACTCTTGTGACCAGAGTGTCACAAGAGTAACAAAATTTTGATTTAATATATAAACAAATAAAATGCTTCTTGTTGCCAATTGGATATATATTACGAGAGTCGAACACAGTGATATTTAATTGGTTATATCAATTTTTATCTTTAATACATTTTATAATGAAATAATTGCAAGTATTTATAAAAAAATGCTCTTATTGTCACAAGATTAACGAATGGACGTTCCCATATAATATATTTTCGTTATGGCAAACCTGGTCACGTGAGTGGGAAATGTACCATGGGAAGTAAAACACAACAAGAATATTCAAATTGTAACCCGCGACATAATCAAAATTAGCGAGAAACGAAATACCAAGATTGGAGCCAAAATACGCAAAGAAAAGTAGTTAATATGGTCACGTTAAATGGTACGAAAGGATGAATCCTGGATAATTCAGGAATAAAAACAAACATAATAATCGATACAGGTAGTGATATTTCAATCACCAATTCAAGATATCATACTGCAATAAACGCGCCAAAGTTAACCCGCGACAATATATCCATATCGGGCATAGGTGAAAAAAAAATTAAGCCAATGATTTTTTCTTGCATAAAGTTTATTTAGATGGTATACAAATACAGGATAAATTTTATGTGGTACAACAAACTGACTATGATTTAATAATAGGTAAAAAAGCAATCGAAATCTTGACGTTAAGAGTAGTGGAAGATGTTAAAATAATAAGCGACAATACGGTGCGAGAAGGATACATTAAAATTAATGAAATCCCTTCCAAAACAGATAAAGTAGCCACATCAAATACAGACAACGATAATCGAGGTTGGGAAGATATGGTTAATGTCAACTGCGTAAATGCCGAGGTGGATTTAAATCATGTTACAAATTTAACTAATAAAGAAAAAATACGAGAATGGATATAATCATACAAACCGAATAAAACAAAAGATACTGTGTTAAAGATTAAAATACTATTGGCCGATTAAATACCTATCTGTGAACGGCCAAGGAGGTTACATCTAGTTGAGCAGGAAATCATCAGTAAGCAAATACATCTGTGGTTGGAAGGTAGAAAAAGTTACTCAGATTTTGCAGCCCCTGTAGTCCTGAATAAGAAAAAAATATCGGTCACACCGGTTATGTGTAGATTATCGGAAAATTAATAGAAAAATATTAAAAGATCGCTACCCACTTCCATTAATTAAGGACGTGATTGACAAATTACAGAAGACAAAAGTGTTTACGACATTAGATCTCAAAAACGTATTTTTCCACGTCGAAATTGAATAAAGCAGTCGTTTTTACGCTGCCCATTCAGATTGTGTATATGAGGTAATCAATTTCAAAGATATGTAAACACAGTATTCCAAGATTTACTGCGAGAAGGCACTATCATTGTATGTATGGATGATTTTGTGATTCCTTCAGATGATGAAGAAGATGGGATAAAGAGGCTGAAACAAGTATTAGAAGAAGCATCAGAGTATGGTTTAGAAATTAACTTCAAAAAATGCCAATTCCCTAAAAAGAAAATTGAGTCCCTAAGTTATGTAATCGAAAATGGGACAATAAAACCATCCGAAGCGTAAAAAAACTGTACAATATTTTCCTAAACCAGCTACAACAAAACAATTACAATACTTTTTAGGTAGGAAGTTTATCCCGAATTACGCCAAATTCGCCAAGCCTCTATTTTGTAGGAAAGTAAATTGTTTCAAATTGGAAAGAGAACAGCTCGAAGCTTTTAATCAGTTAAAGAGAATATTATCAACAAAATCAGTTCTTCTATTATATAAACAAGGATCCATACTGGAACTCCATACTGACGCAAGCAGCCAAGGATTTGGCGCAGTTTTATTACGGAAAGGAGATGATGGAAACTTTCATCCATTACATTACATGAGCAAAAAATCATCACCACAACAGGAGAAATATTCAAGTTATTAACTTGAAGTATTAGCCAAAATAGAAGCTCTAAATAAATTCAGAAATTACCTAATGGGGAAAAAATCAAGATTGTAACGGACTGCGCTGCCTTCCAGAAAACATTAAATAAAAAAGATTTAGCACGTAAAGTAGCAAGATGGCATTACTCATCGAGTTGTACGACTACGAGATAGAACATAGGCAGCAACAAGAATGAAACATGTAGATGCATTAAGCCGAAACGTGCCAATAACACAATCAATATTAGTGATAACTAGATCGCAAGGAGAAATAACGAACATAATCGCAATATCGCAAAAGCAAGATGAATCTATACAGTACATCAAATCGCTTCTTAAAAATGGATCGTCCGATAATTACTTAGTAAAAGATGATGTACTATACAGATTCGAGAAAGGAAAAGAAATGTTGGTGGTACCGGAAGAGATGCAACGAGAAATTATATGAAAAATTCCTGAAAGAGGATATTTTGCTGTATCAAAGCTGGAAGATATAGTAAAGCAAGAATTTTACATAGCTGCATTAAGGAAGAAAGTAGAAACAGTAATCGCGAACTGTGTTGACTGTATCTTATATAATAGGAAGCAGGGTAAATCTGAAGGTTTACTAAACCCTATACCAAAAGAAGACAAACCATTGGAAATGTATCACATCGATCACATAGGTCCATTACCTCTCACAAATAAAAAATATCAATATATGTTCACCGTAGTTGATGCATTTACAAAGTTCGCATGATTTTATCCAGGGAAATCAAAGTCGGCCAAGGAAGTAATAGAGAAATTGGAACTACAACAGACAACTTTCAAGAACCCAACTAGAGTTATAACCGCTAAAGGAAAAGGTTTTACTGGAAGCAAGTTCAAGAAATATTGTACAAAAGAAGGAAATGAGCATCTAAAGATAACCGGGATGTCAAGATGAAACGGGCAAGCGGAAAGGTTACATAGAGTGATGATATCCGTTATGTCAAAGTTATCTAGTGATGACGAATCCAAGTGGTATAAGTATGTACCAAATTACAAAAAATTATAAATAGCACAGTATGAGGAAGCACCAAGTATAGTCCCTTTGAATTAATGAAGCGAGTTAAAATGAAGTACAGTGGCATGCAAAACGTCAAGACGATTTTGAAAAGGAATTTACCGAATGTATCACGGAAGAACGCGAAGTCATGAGAGAAGAAGCAAAGAAAAATATACTCAAAATACAAGAAGAATACAAGGTACAGTTTGATAAGAAAAGAAACAGCCACGAAAATACAAAATAGGAGATATTATCACCATAAAGAGGACGCAATTTGGAAATGCTATCAAACTTAAAGAAAAATATTTGGGTCCATATAAGATAACCGCAGCCAAGAATCATGATCGATATGAAGTAGAAAAATAAGGAGATCATGAAGGCCTAGGAAAGACGGCAACCGGGGCTGGATATATGAAGCCGTGGTCTATGGGTTAAACCCCTGGATAAGTCATATAGATTAAGTATATATGTATGTGTATTGAACATGTAATCAGAATATTTTATGTGGAAGAAAAATATATAAAAGTCTCAAAAATTTTGCTGTTTAACATGAAAAAATAATGAACCATATTCTGATGTCGGGACGCCATAATGTCAGGACAACCGATTTGTACGATTTGAATTTAAGCATCACTTATATTCTTTGTGACGAACACGATCAGCAAATTAACTGAGACTCTGGTATTTTCGTTATCCATGATTTGCAATTATGAGTTATGAAAATTTACGACCGTCTATTAAATTATATTGTTCATGAAGCATCGGCTTATGAAATGCCAAGGAAGGCACTGTTAGGCCTAATCGGATTGTTCGAAAAAAAGTGTATTACACGTTTTAAGTGACATATGTAATGTATTTGAAGAAGCTATCAAAGAAATGTTATAAAATTATATTTATAGAATTGTATTAAAGTCTACGTGTTGTTTTTCCAACGTCTGGTTATTCAAGTCATCGATAAATTAACATTTTACATATAACCATCCTACATATATATATGTATATATATATAATTATACATATATATATATATATATATATATATATATATATATATATATATATATATATATATATATATTATATATATATATATATATATATATAATTATACATTATACATTAGAGCTAAGACTTTTTTCTGGTATTTAGAGCGATTTGTTTTATAGGTATAAGCCAAAGTTCACTTGAGTGAATTGCGATATGATTAAAGGTTATGGAAAATACAAATTGTTTGCGTTATGCACGACAAACAGTTTTAGACTATCTTATAAAATTATGGTATACTTTATAAATTGATACTGTATAACAATAAGAAATGTCTTAAATATATTTATAAAATACTTTTCATTTCAAATATAAACGGTGTATTGCAAATTCTTGTTATCTTGAAAACGTTTGCGAAGAAGGGTGCTACAGAAGTCGAATACTGGTATAATAAAGAAACAACGCCCGAGCTAATAAGATTAACAACAGAGGCCGTAGCAGCAAATATTAGAAGTAATCAACTCTAATAAAACAGTTTTGAGATATAGTAAAAAAGTGAAGACAAAAATGAAAAGCGTCCAGTTTTTATCATGAATGAGGGCATAAGTGTAAAAATTTCTTTATCAACAAGCGTCAAATGTGTGTTCCTTGAGATCCAGTTACCGACTTAATTACATCACTAATCGCTTACAAAATTCTGGCACTATAAGACGAGCGTACGTTAACTAATAAAACTAACCCATGTAAGCAGTGTACAGCTTATTTAAAACTGCAAAAAAATTTAAATTATTCATTGTATCCACTAATATCTGCAATACATGTGTCCGTGTGCGGATTCTTGTGTATTCCTACAGCAAGTGTATACATTAATAATACATAAGTCGATTTTATTTTTAAAGGCTAGTTCCATGAGTGCTTGTAGTGTAATTCACATGCTACGATGTTTAGCTACCACTATTTTTGAACGGAAAAATGGGACTTATTTTATCAGAGATATCTCTGAATAAGGCGAAGGAAACTTTTTGAAATTAACGGTGGCCATCAATCAAAGCAGCTATCAACTATGAGACTTACGCTACAAAATACCATGGAACTGGTCTAAAATAAATTTTACCTTGCTTATATGTGTTAATTTTCATAGTAATACTGCATATACCTGATATTGCCACATTCTGTATGTTATTCGCATTGTATTAATACAAGTTATTAAATGTCAAAAAACGTCATTTTTGGGGATTCTAAAGTATTAATTTTTAAATGTATGACATCGTTTAATACTAAATGGAAGAAGCGAAGCACTATTTTTATGATTCCGCACTTAAAAAGTAAAAAACGAACCATTATAAAATCAGTCTTGTGTCTGTCTGTAACAGCCATTTTACTCGACAACTATGGAACGTAAAAAGTAATAAAGACTATTGACTCACATCTTTACAGATTATTAAACATTTACACATATTTTTAGGAAAAATCTAGAAGGATTAATTAAATTACTTAAAAAAAATCTTTTCTTTGTATACCGTATGCGGTATCGTTTGAAAGCTTTCGTAACGCTGAGCTCAAAAATACATTTTTTTTTTTAATTTTAGGTTTTATATTTTCAATGATATCACCGAAAATGTAGTGGAAACATATTCCCCCATCTATTTACGAATCTACTGAAACTAAAATTATGAAAAAATTAGAGGTAGTAGACGTTAATTTAAAACTTGCAGGAAAGCTATAGCGATTGCCCTACGCTACATAGTATAATATATTTTGTAACTAATTAATAATAATTAACACCACGCTTAATGATGAGGTAGTTCGTAGACATATATACATTTAATATTCATTTCACAAACAAACACATCACTTACAATAGGTCACACATAACACAAGAAAGAAGAACATTTTTCTGATATTTATTTTAAATGAATTGTGAAGAGCTTTGGTGCTGCCATCTAGACATAATAAATTTAAACACAAACATGACAGCTATCCCCGCATAATATTGGAGTCGGTCAAGAGCTCTTCTGTACCTACCGGATCTTCTCAGTACCTGTGGAGAAGTAGAAGAATTAGATTTTACAAGTTCAGCAGCTTCAACAATTAAACTAGTGGGAACAAAAGATTTTGGAATTATTGGCTCAGAGTCAGTTAATTTAGGATTTGAAGAATCAGGATAATGAAAGTCAGTTGGTGTTGAAACCTGGAGTATTTGGCTCATGAGTATCAACTGTTTGCAGATTCTGTGATACTAGTCTGTACTGTTGGAGAATCATCTTGTTTCACTATTGCATTTTCACTTCTGAATTTTTACTGTATCACTTTCTTCAGAATTTGTATCATTAACTAAAGAAATTTCTAAACCTACATTAGTTATTTGATCAACATATGCCTTTTCCAGATATTCGAATCAACTTGTACTCTATAATGTAATTTTTTTTTCTTTTGCTATTATTTGACCAATTTTGCAGTTTGACCAATTTTGCAGTTGGCTTCTGGAGTACAATTACTTACAGTTACTTTCTGGTTGATTTCAAATTCTTTTATTTTAACTTTGGGTTTTTTTCGCATCTTGTTTATCATGAACGAAATTTGTAATATTTGGCACTATCAAATCTATTTTTGTTCTTATATGATGTTTTAGAAATAGAGATGCAGGACCATCCCCCGTTGTAACATGAGGTATCTTCCTATACTGCAAAAGGAAGCTATTTAATTTCATTTGCAAAGTACCAGGTTCGGAAGATAAGGCTTTTAATCAACGTTTGAGATTTTTTACATATCTCAATGCCTGTCCATTTGTAGCTGGATGTTATGGAGAACTGATGGTATATGATCTTACGTTTTACACCATTATTTTTCAAAAATATCTCAAATTCTGCAGATGTAAACTGTTTAGCATTAGCTGATACTAAAGAAATTTGAAAACCATATCGTGCAAAAAGTGAAGAAAGACAACTAATTGTATTTTCTGAAATTATACTAGGAACAATAATAACTTCTGACCATTTGCTATGGGCATCAACCACTAAAAGAAGCATTTTTTTCCATAACAGGACAAAAAATAATCAATATGAATTATTTGCCATGGAATTTTCCAGTGATGGCCATTCCCAATGATGTGTATCAAATTTGGTAGGATTATTTTTCAAATTTACACAAACAGTACAATATCGTCCAAGATCTTCAATATCTTGGTCTATACCTGACCACAATACGAAACTATGGGCTAAAGATTTCCTTTTCACTATACTAAATTTTTATCATGGACTTCAAACATATATTTGTAGTGTTAGGCAGTCCGTAACACACTACTATAATAACGAGAGACAAGTGTAATAAAATGGTAACATAACCTACGTAGTATAAAAAGCACTATAAAAAATTTAAAATATCAGTAGGGTTGAGCGTTTCTCGCAGAAGAAATGTTACAAACACATTTTTAACACTACTATTTTTAAACTTTGCAGTAGATTTCTATAAGAAATTTTGAGAAATACTAGGGGGCTCAGCCCCCTGCTCGCTAACGCTCACCAATCCCCACGAATTGCTACGCAATTCATATTTATTCATATTTATATACGCAATTTGACGCAATTCAAACGCAATTTCGGATTTTAAATTTATCATAAATAACAAGATAGATTGCGTCTAACCATGGAATTTTTTATGTACATCTCAATTAATTTTATAGATTTGGAGCAATGGTTATGTATTTCGAGCCGCACATAAAAGGTCGACGAGCCACATTTGGCTCGCTAACCACAGTTTGAGTATGTCTTCTGCAGAAGGATCCGCGATCCTCTTTTTGCCCGGCTGCCAAGAAGGGTTATGTGTTTCACGCGTATATGGATATGTGGATTTCTTTATACCCTCGAAACATCCCAATGGCAGGATGGATTTTAATGAATGAGGTCTATAAGGTCTGAATGAGGTCTGAATGCTATATCGATTTGTCTTAACCGTCCGATGGTTATAGGCTAAGGTTTTGTTTTTATAAATTCAAAATGGCAGTAGAGACGAAAAAAATTTATGCACCCTATTGAGTGGCATGTCATTGGATAGGTTTTTCAAAATGAAGATGATTTTTCATTGACTATTTTACAGTCAGATGCTCCGTTTAAATATTACACCACATGGAAGTTGTGTAGGAAAGATCTCTAGCTTTACTGCAACTCTAACCATTATAGACATCTATATAGGCCTCATCAAAACAGTGTTTATAGATAGGAACTAACAAGTAAACACAACTTAAAAGTCATCAATACAAGTAAATAAAAAAAATAGGTAAGTAATATAAAAAATAGTTTCGCATTGATGAGAAATAGTCAATTAGGTCGCTTTTTACGCAGTCGGGTTTTTCGATTTTTTAAATTTAATATATTATTAGCGAGTAACGGTTGTCTACCGCATCCGCTTCTATACGGCAGCTGCGCCGCACAGTGAGACTAAAGCGTATTTTAATAGACAGGAATGTCGAGCTCATAAAAGACGTCGTAATGAATTGATATTTAGTAAATTTATGGTGTTAGAAATGGGCAATTCAAAGTTGGAGTCCATAACAGAACATATCTTTGTCAACATGAAGAAAGTCAAGAATATTATGCTTAAACCCGATAATTTCAAAATTCGATGACAAAATTAAATTCGAAACGTTTTAAGGAAATTTAATTAATTTTTTGATCCTATTGAAAAAGGGCGGATTGTTTCGAATGTGATTATTATGAATTTCTCTCACTCAATATTTGAGGAAAGTGACAACAGATCTCGTTTTCCGGAGATGACATTTGAATATTTTTTTAATCTTTGTCCGGTAATACAGTAAACAATATGTTTACTCTATATCAGGTATTACTATGAATTGATAGCGCATGATTATGTAAATCTTGTACACCACCGGTGCTCATTATGTAAGAATAGCACATATATTCATAGAAATTTAAATATTTCTTTTAAAATATCAAGATATTTCTAAATGTTTTTTGTTTAAAGCGTGTGCAGTGTTTAACCAAAAATTGAGCCCCTTTTATAAAACTCAGGAAAGTGCAGATGCTGTAATAGTGTTTTGACATACACATAATTAAATATTCGATGAAAAATGATCATATGTATGAGATAACGATTACCTTTGCATTTTAAAACGATAATTACAATACTTCATAAAAAAAGTCATAAAAAAGGCAATTTGAATGCCAAGGAAATGAGGAATGATATTTCGATATACCGTATATTTCCGTATATAGGCCGATCCTTGAATAAGCCGAGTATATGACTTTTCAGTGAAAAATCATCCAAAATCGGATCCCGTATATAAGCCTATATTAAACAAAGGAAATTAAATATTTAGCAAACGAAAACTTAGAATTATTTTACACAGCTAATAGGGAAAAAAATGCGCTCTCCGAAATTTTCGACATATTTTTTAGGTCTCCGATAGATCCCCGTTGGACTTCAACTATTTCGGTGTAGCCCAACTTCTTCTATTCTTCAACAATCGGACGTTAATTTTCTAAAGGAATTATTTAAAGACAGGATTCGTTCGAAATGGTTTGACTGAATGTAATCTGCGGATGCAGCTGTGTCAAATGGTGGTAATAAAAAAAAAGTTGACATCGTTATAACTGAATGGAGAAAAAAGCTTAGCTACCATAAGAAATGATCGTCCGATATTTCAAAAAATGTTGCCTAAATTATTCGATGGATGGAAATGAGGATGCAATTTGTGAAAAAGATGGCGAATATGATGAACTATGTACTGGCGATATTCATCCTAATGTACCAATGGAAGTAATTGTTATGTACTGGCGATATTCATCCTGATGTACCAATCGAAGTAATTCTTATGTACTGGCGATATTCATCCTGGTGTACCAATCGAAGTAATTCTTATGTACTGGCGATATTCATCCTGGTGTACCAATCGAAGTAATTCTAAGGAGTCGCTTTAAAATTCTGATAATGACTTGGATAGCAAATGATGATTGCCGACTTTTTCTTTGTAAAAGAATGGAGTATTAAAATATTTTTAGAAATTGTTAGAAATTGTAATATTTTAAGTCTCTTTTATATTTTTCATATTTACCACCTTTTCTATTTTAGAATACCAAATTTGGAAATTTTCTTAGACTCGTATATAATCCGAAAATCATTTACTTTGGAGCCAAACAAATGCCCAAAAATTTTCGGCTTATACATGGGCTACACCGAAATATACGGTTATCTGTAGAACTTCAGACAAATGATATATATATATATTTTGCACAGATTGTAATTTTTTATTAACTGACTTCTAAAGCATAATTTAGCATTTAACATATGTAAGTACGTAGTTAAACGGCTATTTTGAAAGGAATTATTCATTTTCCTTTTAAATGGCCTTGTTTTAATGTTATTTCAAAGCGAAAATAAGATTATATATATATTTTTTTTAATTTGAAAAGTGTCAAACTGTGAAAAATACTTTATCAGCCGACTACTTTTTCCCTTTCAGGTACAGAAAACTTCTATTCGTTAAATTATGAAATGATTAACTGACACCAGAATTTACAAGCAAATTTCTTAGAAAATAAAAACTGGTTTTTATGTCTGGAACACCAACTTAAAGGTATAAACTGGTAAATGTATAAACTGGTTTTTATGTAAACTGGTCTTGGTGTCGTTTGTTAGTTTGGAATTAATCCTCTCGCTTTGTATCCCGCGATTTCCACGCGTAACGTAAAATTTGCAAAATTTGCGCAACCACGAGTTCCGCGATCTTTATTTTAATATATAATTCTATACATATTTTAACTGTAGATTTGAGATAAGTAATAAAATAAATATTTTGATTAAAATATATATATATATATATATATATATACGCAGCGAGAGGGTTAAAAACATTTAGTCACGCTGTTTGACCACAGACCTTGAAAGGGTTAAAAACTAATCTGAAATTTAGCCTACAACATGTCTTCTGAAATTTTCGCGATATTCGACTGGATTTTTTATAAGATTTTTTATATAGCTGACTAATTAAGCAAAGGGATTTATGTTATCCCTACCGCATGCTCCGTTAAATATTACTTCATAAACAGGCTCATATGTTATCGAATATCATAATGTAATTGCATTATGTTATTGAAAATGTACTTTGTCAAGTTTCGAAAAATGTATGTCACATTTGGTTGAAAATCCTGCATGCTATAACCATCACCTAACTAACATATCCTGAATATTTTAAAGGCACTTATATAGCTCATAAATAAGCATGCTGTTCTTACGCATATAAAGGGAAATGCTGTACATGATCTACACATCAATGTGATATATATGCAAACAATTTGAATCATTTTATTTTACAGGGTGATAAGAAATGTAATTTTTTATTCAATTAGTTCTTTGTCTCTTAAATGCTCACGTGAACAAATCTTCAGTGGAAATTTTGGGTCAAACATGTCCTTTAGGTTCCTGAAGTTTCAGAAAAATCTTTCAAGCATTCCTGAAAATAATTAACAAAAATATAAAATCGAACGTTTTAGGGACTGCATATTCCTAAAACACATGTTTAATTCTTATTGCCCAAAAAGTTCGATAATATATATGCATTTTTAATTATGGTTCAAAGATATTCGATTAATATTTTTGAGGCAAAATGCAGGAATTTGTTAGGTGTACGAATTGTGATGAAAATTTTGCATTACACGCTGCCTTGTATGCTCCTGAGTTGCATCTGAAAGGAACTGATTTGTCTGTTTTTCGACATGACGTAAAATTCAAGACATATTTCGAAGAATTTTCTTGGCTATTTCACTTTCTAATATATATTATATATATTTATTTATTTGTTACTTATACGCAAACGTTCAACACATTCTCTCTTTCCTTGATCTTGGAGCCTGCCTTTTTAAGTATCACATCACATCACATCACGAAAACATTAACAGAAAGAACAGATTGCATAGTGTACAATCATGGAAAAAAAGTAAACACCCACCTATTAACTCTGCAACCAGTTATAATAGAAAAAAAGTTTCTGACACCAAACGATTGGAAATAAAGTCTACTTTAAAATGATGTATATACAGTTTGCTTAGAGGGGGGGGGGGCATCTACAAATCAACACCAGGTCAAAATTTGTTTTTCAATGGCAACACCCATTTTGACAATATATTTTCTTATATTTTTCTATTAGTCTTCGATTCAAACTATGCCTGAAAACAAAATTTCAAATCCTTTGGATGAAAAGTTTTTGAATTATAAACATTCAAAATTGAGAACTGCTAAAGTTAAATTGCATTTTCATATTTTTATTAATAACTCCTAAAATTATAATCCTAATGTGATAATTTTTTGTAAGGTTATAATACTAAAAATTGCAAACATAAATACAATGAATTTGTAATTTTAAAAATTTTATAATATGAATTATTGAATTATATTCGAAAAAAAATATGATTTGTAACATACCATTTTTTGGTAGATATATATTTATATGTCCTGCTTCATTCGAATTCTCAATTTCAAATTTTCCTTCCAAGTAATTTTTCCAATGATTTTAAAACATTGAATTGATGGTGTAAGGGGCTGTCTATGATCAGTATTACCACATCTGGCAGATTTTGTATTTAGTAATATCGAATTCACACCAGCAAATTTTGAATGGTAATTTTCTTTTTTTTATTATTTATGGTATACGTGTATCATCTTATAAAGCAAAAATAGCCATTAAAACATACTGGTGAGAGTTGATAGTGCCTTAATTTAAGTCATATAGATGCGGTAACACTGTCTGTGATATGGGGAAAATCATAATTTGAAAAAAATATATCTCACTCATTTTATTGAAAAATTTGGGCTGGCAATAGTCGAAATACATTAAGTGATTGAAATTTTCATTTTGGTAAGAAATAATACATTAAAATAAGTGACGTAGTAATTCTGTAGTATTTCAACAATCGAGTACCGAACTTCAATTTGGATAAAGCCCCTAAATATGCTCTTTTTAAAATAATTAATTTCTCTGAAACTAACTGTACGAATTTCATGAAAATTTCTTTTTAGGCTAATTGAAGGTTGTGAAAATCAGCTAGGGTGTGAAACTTGGATATTGCTATTGGAAAAAATAAAGTTTGGGTACGTTTTAAAATGTATATGGCCTACTAAGCAAATTTTACATACACCATTTAGAAATAGACTTAATTTTCAATCGTTTGGCACCAGAATTTTTTTTTTGCAATAATTTGTTGCCGAGTTAGTAGGCAGTGTTCAATTTTTTCCACGGCAGTACATGTAAATGTCAGTCTAAAAAATGTTCTAAACTTTTCTTTTACATGATGTATTTCTAGAGAGTGGAAGTTATTAATTTTAAAATTTGAGACCCTCCACAATATTTTTTTTTCTTGACTGAAACTTTCTTTCGTTTTTCTCTGGTGTATTCGAGATAAAAATAAAATAACTTTATAAAATGACCTTATGTTAAACTCTTTAATAATTCTAAATTTTATACTTTTTAAAGCACTAGCTAGAAAAACAAATGTTGATATCGCAAAAGAAGATAAATTGGTATTTTCGAAAAAATTTTTTTTGATTAATTAATCTACGCATTTTTTAAATATTTTAATTTACTCATTGTTACATAAAATAACTACTTTTATAAATTTTCTATCTGAAATTTAATAACTTTTTCATTTTTTTCTTAATATTATTCTTGGAAATTTATTTTAGCGTCTGTCAGAGATGAGTATAGCAATTTTTTGTTTAAGTTTATTTTTCTGAAAATAACAACGTTCTGATCTGTTTGCATGTTTTTATTTTGTTCTAGAATGAGTTTTGAAACCATGAGGGTTAAATTAGAGCGTGATGCGGTTCGCTTGTTTGTTTAACGTATTTTCAGTTATTGGCGAGTCTGTGTTTTATTTATGGGGTTCTGTACCTTTCAAACGCGACGAAAATTAGCTAAAAAATTCGAAGTTTCTTCAAAACCTTTTCATGAATAAACATGAAATTTTGAATATTGATTAAATAGATTGTGCTTTGTAATATGCTACCATTAGAAATTTATCACCATTTATAGAATTCGTGTAGTGTTAAAATCAAAATAGCTCTTTTTTGTTTACTCCATAAGTCACTGCGCGCATGATATCTTGAAAAAGCATGTATGGATCGTCAGGAAATTTGGTAAAGATACTAAATAAATATACGTGTTTAAAATGATATAATTTTAAGTATTGACAATGGTAATATATTTAGTTATAACTATTTTTATTCATTGGAAATGTAAAATTTTGATTTTTGTTTTAGAAAAATATTTTTTATACAGTTAATGAAATAATTTTGGCGTAATAGTAGATAATTTTAAACACACATATTTGTTTAGTATCTTTGCCAAATTTCATGACAATCCATACGCACTTCCTGAAGATATCATGTGCGCAATGATTTATGGAATAAAAAAAAAAGAGCTATTTTTATTTCAACAATACACGAATTCTATGAAACTCTAATAAATTTCGAATGGTAGCATATTACAAAGCATAATCTGTTTAATCAATAGTCAAAATTTTATGTTTATACACAAAAAGGTTTTGTAAATAGATTAATTCAAAATTTCGTTAATTTCCGTCGCGTTTAAAAAGTACAGACCCCTTAAGCCTCTGACTGCTTATCCCGCTATTTCCACGGGCAAAACATTTATAGAAAAAGTTTAAATAATATATAATTTTTCAAGCAATTTTGTTTTAAAAAATCTATAGTCAAAGGGTAAATACGCGAATGATAAATTCCCTACATATTTAAAATACATGCAGGGCTTGAATTTAAGAGCGGGATGGCGGGATTCGTGCTCAAAATTTTGAAATCCTGCCCAAAAGAATACTATGGGCGGGAGGTTCCCGTCCAAAAAATTCCACCCTTTTCAGGAAAATTTTGCATTTTGAAACTACGATCAACTCCTGCGAACGCTTTGTAAATTTCGTGATATTTTCATGCGACAGATTGACACATTTTGTGAGTTTTTTACCGCGATAGATCATTGAACTTCTCGATTTTTTACCGCGACCAATAAACAAATTTCACAATTTTTTTCCGAGATCGTTTGAGAAGTTTCGCGTTATTTGCCGCGACCGATTGGCGAGTTCAGAGAAGATTCTGTTCCGAACTTAGAAAAAAAAAAAAATTAGGCATTCTGTTCCGAAAATCATGAAAAATGTGTCATCAATTCGAGCAAAAAAAATGTAACAGAAAAATATCCTGAATTTCGACAAATGATCGCCGAAAAAAATCAATTTCATCAATTGCTTGCAGAAAAAATAGACAATTTCGTCACAAAGGATCGCGGAAAAACTCAGGAGTGACTCTGGGTGAAAAAAAAATTCGGAAATTCGCAGCAATTTTCTGAAAAGTTACGGTAGAAGAGGGGGGAGGAAATCTATGACCGGCACTAACTATGCGTTTTCTCCGTTGGTCTTTGACAAAATTCGCGGTTTTTCGCGATCTTTTGACGAAATTTGTTGTTTTCTCGTGATCTTTTGACGAAATTTCCGGTTTTCTCTCTATCTTTTGACGAAATTTGTGGTTTTTTGCGATTCATTGACGGAATTTGCGGTTTTTTCGCAATCTTTTGACGAAATTTGCGGTTTTCACGTGATCTTTTGACTAATTTTGTGGTTTTCTCGTGATCTTTTGAAGAAATTTGCAGTCATCTCGCGATCTTTTGACGAAATTTGCGATTTTTTTGCGATTCATTGACGAAATTTTCGGTTTTCTCGGGATCTTTTAACAAAATTTTCGGTTTTCTAGCGATTTTTTGACGAAATTTGCGGTTTTCCAGCGATTCTTTGATTAAATTTGCGTTATTTCCGCGATCCTTTGACGAAATTGGCGATTTTTCTGCAAGCGATTAACAAAATTATTTTTTTTTCAGTGACCATTTGTCGAAATTTGCGATATTTTTTATGTCTGAATAACCGGATTGGTGAATGATTTTTTTTTAATTTTCGGAAATTAATGCCTTAAATTTTCGAAATTTTCGGAACAGAATCACCCCTAGAACAACTGTAATTTCGCCAAGGGGTCGCGAATAAAACGCTAATTGCGCAAAGGAATCGAGAATAAAACGCAAATTTCGTCGAAAGATAGCTTAAAAAATGTTACTTTCGGCAAAAGAACGCGGAAAAATGCGAAATGTATTAAAGCATCGCGAAAAAAGCCATATTTCAGCAAAGGATAGAGAAAAAAACGCAAATTGCGGCAAACGATCGAGGGGAAAAAGAGCAAACTTCGTCAAAAGGGTCGCAGAAAAAAATGCGAATTTCGTCCAAGGATCGCAAAAAAGCAAAATTCGTCAAATGATGGCGGAAAAAACTAGAATTTCTTTAAATGGTTATGAAATAAACGCAAATTTAGTTAGAGGGCCGCTGAAACAATTTACGAATTTCATCAAAGTATCGCACAAATACGCAAATTTCATCAAAGGATCGTAAAAAAATGCAAATTTCATCAAAGCATCACAAAAACGCGAAGTTTATCAAAGGATGGAAAAAACAAAAACAAAAAAAAACGTAAATTTCTTCATAGGATCGCGGGAAAAAGAATAGAATTTCATCAAAAGATCTCGAGGCGAAAAAATCACTATTTTCGTCTAAGGATCGCTAATTTCGTCAAAGGGCTGCAGAATACACATAAATTTCGTCAAAGGGTCACGGAAAAAACGCAACAATCTCTTTAGAGAAAACAGCACGCAAATATAAATGCTTATTATTATAGGTATTGTTTTTAATCTGAAATAATATACGGAACTAACTTTTGAAAAATCGGGTTTAGCCCGAACCCAACTTGAAGGAATCTACACTTAGCATGAAATCAACCCGAACCAAAAACAGTTTACTTGACCTGCAACAAAAATAATTAGCGCCAGGAGAGGATTTCCCAATCCTTCCCCATCCCTTTCAGAAGATTTGCTGTGAATTTCAGGTTTTTTTTTTTTTTTTTTTTTTTTTTTTTTTTTTTTTTTTTTACATAGAATTATCCTCGAATTTCACAGTTGCTTTTTGCGACAGACTGACCAAATTCACAGTTTTATCCCGTGGCATTTGGTTGAAAGTTGAAAAATAGACTGTATATTAGATTGACTTTCTTCCTTTTTACTTTCTTCTATCTTTACAAGAAGAAAGTATTGGATTCGTGAAAAATTTCGACTTCCGGTTTTCGACGGATTTATACGTTTTAGAATGACCAGAACACGATTTGATGGTTTTTAGAAAATGTCTGTCTGTGAGTCTATCTGTCACTCTGTCACTCTGTCACTCTGTCTGTCACTCTGTGAGTCTGTATGTGGCAAACATTTTGTGGGCGCTCTATCTCAAGAACTAATGCACGGAATTTCACAAAACTTCATATTTAGTTAGACTTTGATACAAACTGGACCTCATTCGTTTTTGGTGAAAATAGCCCAACAGGTGGCGCTGCTAAGCGGCATTTTTCACGATTTCTGCAATAGCTATATCTCTAGAACTACTACACGGATTTTCATAAAAATTCAGATTCAGTTGATCCAAGATATAGTTTGGTGCTGATTACGTTTTTGTGAAAATCGCCCAACAGGCGGCGCTGGTATGCTGCATTGTTCATGATTATCGCAATAGCTTTAACTCAAGAAAAAATGCACGAATTTTCATAAAACTTCAGATTCTGTTAGTTCCTGATATAAATTAGTGCTGTTTAATTTTTGGTGTAAATCGTCCAACAGGTGGCGCTGCTGTGCTGCATTTTTCACGATTTCCACAAGAGCTGTATCTCAAGAACTATTTCACGGATTTTCATAAAACTTCAGATTTTGTTAGTCCTTGACATGAATTGACATATAAATTAGTGCTGTTTAATTTTTGGTGTAAATCACTCAACAGGTGGCGCTGCTATGCTGTATTTTTTGCTATTTTCGCAATAGCTTTATCTCAAGAATTAATGCTTGGATTTTCAACAAACTTCAGATTCAGGTATACCTTGATATCGTTTAGTGCTGCTTAATTTTGGTATAAATCGCTCAACATGTGGGGCTGCAATGCTACATTTTTTCAGAATTTCGGCTATAGCTCTATCTCAAGAACTAATTCACGAATTTTCATCCAACTTCAAATTCAGATATACTTTGATATGAATTGGTGCTAAATCGTTGTTATTTCTTGTACTATTTAAATGATTTAATTGATGTGATTTATATGGAAGAAAGTTTTGTGATGGCCACAACATACTAGTTTTAAATAAAAACATTTTGCATAATTATTCTGAGTTATTGATTTAAATTGTTTCAATGGTATTTTGCCATGTCTGTATTAATGTAATTCTTTAAATATATTGGTGGGATATATTATGTCCCACCTAATTTTAATACAGATTTGTACCAGAAACTTTTAATTAAATTTTACTTTTTAAACTTTGGTGGAAAAAAGGTCAAAAAATTGATTTTCCTCTTTTTAAACTAGTTCTTTTTTTAACATTTCACAAACACAATTGATTGCCCCTCAAAGAGTTTAAGATTTTTTTTCTCCCTTTCAAATAGCTTAACTCCCCTCCATTTATAAATTTTAGTAGGGAGACTACCCTCCTAGGAAAAATTGAATTTCAAGCCCTGACATGATGATCTCAAATATGTAATAATGGATATCAAATATTTAATAACATACTGGTTGATTACACATTGGTCGAGCGGATTTTGAAAAATAAAAAGGCAGTCGGAGGGTTAATTTCAACCAGTGCCCTAATATATTTACGGTTATGTCAGCCGGAGCTTCAATATTTTCTTTTTGTAGAATTGAGGGATAGAACGAATTTCAAGATGCGTTTCGTTTACATGCGTAATCATACCGAACGCACCAGAATTTCAGTCGACACTATATGACTCATTAAAACAAATTTCTTGTACTAGCAACTTTTAATTCTCAAACAATTCCGTTTCGGGATAACATTCATTGGAAAATAAGCAAACTCTACTTTGTACAGCACTGATTAAGGTTTTGACTCGCTGGGTAATCTTGTAAATTTTCGTGCTTTGCTCGATAGTGGCAGACAACCCACTCACATAAGTGAGAATTATATGCGTAAATTATGTTTGCCAAGGCAATCTACTACACAGAATGTTAAATACCAATTTAATATATCACATTATGTTCTTTAAGTCGTTCTCATAATTTTCAGTTGGTCATTCTTATATAATACAGCAGACTGTTCTTATTTAATAGGGATAGTATTTCGTATACTAATATATTTATATCACATATAACTTGTAAAAATATTATTTTACATATACTAATACATTTTTTAAGATATTATAAATTTCAAAAATAGTATTTTACGTATAATAATATATTTAAAAAATATATTAGTATACAGTGATTTGCCATGTTCATACTTTACTCATTCAATTACTACAGTGTAATAGCCTTTTATATATAGCAACTCTGTAAGTTTAATAAGATCTGGCACGTACTCACATAGCGAGAGTCAATGAATAATTCTGTGTGGATGATTTTTCTCATTTTTTTATGTCTTCCAGTGAGTGACTTCCAACTTCAATCATTATTATTCAATAGATATTTTATCTGGTATGTTTATAAAAAGGAAACTTCTTCAAAACTTCAGAGCAATTTCCAAGCTATGAAACAATGACATGCGCAACAAAATTCATAAAGTTAATACTAAAGACACAACAACTGACATACAAAACAAATTATGTATGATAGTTGATTACAAAAGCACAAGAAGTAAATAATGGATAAATATTCACCCAATATTAAATGCAATACAATAAAATAACTTTTAGGCTGATTTATGTGTAAAATTTCCTGTTACCACAATACTTTCGTCAATACTGTATATAAATATATATATTTACATATACATGGTATTTTAAAAAACTGGTGCCAGCAGCCTATTTCTGATATAATGCCCTTAGACACATACTTCCGATTACAAAGTTTTGTCAAAAAGAGGAAAAATATGATGACATAATCTGAAATCCCCTGGGAGGTGAATTAAAAAAGCGACACAAATTAAAATTTTATAATATCTCCACAGAGTAAAATTTTCAGTAAGAAAATGTTCATTATCCATATCTGAAAGAAACACAAAAAATTACTTCTTTATATTTGCAAAACTCACAGAGATATGTTTGTTTGTATAACATATAATTTCGGTTAATACGATTAAACAACGCGTAATTTTGTTGATGATACTTATCTTGCATACTAGATGTATCAATATCATCAATATCATGTCGTTCAGAAGTACGCTGAAGTCACGAATTTTGACTTTTAATATCTTTGTGAATTTTTCTCATATGAAGATTTATTTTTTTGTGTTTCATTTAGGAACAGTGGATTTCCTTTTTGGTAATTTTACGCCATGGTGGTCGTATAAAAATTTAGTTTGTGTGTTTTCAAAATGCAAATCCTGGCATCGAATTGTGCATCTTTTTTATGCAACTTTGTAATAGGAAGTATTTGTCTAGGAGCAGTATTTAAGAAAATAAGCTATTGGCTCCACTTTATGAATCACCCTGCCTGAGCGTGGTACTGTTACATTTTAAACTTAATGTTCCTGGTTATGGATTCTTATATTGTGAAAATACACATGGATTATCCAGAATTGTCAGCGAATGTTTCAGTTTTAAACTACCAATTAAAATTTCGAAAATTTCAAAAAAATATTACATTTTCATCACTAAAAGGAAAATATAAATAGCAAAATATTAGAAAGTTTTATTTTCGTTTTAAAAGGAATTTTTTTTTTTGTGTTTAAATATTAGCTTCACATGTCTTCATTAGAATTATGTTATTGCAATTGTAACCGGTAACAACTTTTTTACTAATGACATTCAAGGTTCTACATTTTATGGATTAAATTAAAATAAACATTTACTAAAACGATTTTTTTAATCCACAACCACAAACTGCATTAAAAAAACTGTAGCTTTGATTACTAAAATATGCTTTTTAATAAAAAAAACTTGACAAACTTCTGCGATCCCATGAGGTCATTTAGATTACCATTTACAAACTTTGTTCTCAAAAATAGGTGATGGGCGATTCTCGAAAATTTAGTTATAGAAAAAAATGGTTATCGTAAAAAACACAACCGAAACAGCCATCGATTACTTCCGAGAATCTAGAATCGAGATGTTCTACAATCCATTATTAAAATCATTACATTTACATGCTTATGAAGTAGTTTTTAGTAAATACATGGCAACTATAACCAGATGGAATTAAAAAAAAAATACAAACTGATGTAAGTCTATAATGGGGCCACAATAGTTGAAAAGTAATGAGACGGAGTCCCCTGGTTGAAATAAGTTGAAAATACGCGAGTAGGTTTAAAAAAGTATGGGGAGTTTAAGTATCAAAAATTAGATTTTTTCGGGAATTAGCAGCTAAATGGTAAAAGAAATAAGAATTAAAAGCACCTCTGGTAGCAGAAAAAGGAACTAAAATTATGGTAAATGAGATCAATATTTTTTATTTATTTTTCTACGTCATTTGACAATATTTCCATAATTTTTCTCATTATTAGAAGTAGTGGTCATAAGGCTTTCCAATGATGCATCACATGAGGAGTATCTGCTAAATTAAAAAAAAATTCCCACCGCGTGGGAGCAAAGTTTGGGAGGCAAGCGGGAGGTGTATAACATGAAATAGTAGTCACAGAGCTTTTCGATGATATATAACATAAGGGGTCTCGGCAAATGTTATATTAGTGTCCCCTCGGGCTCCAACTATCGCGTCGCCCGGAATACGCCCTTCCCCCTCTTTTTGAAATTTTCATATATTATAAATTATATTTATTGAAGGATTACATGGGAAAAATCAGATGTAAAATGATAAAAACTCTACGAATTCCAAAAACTTCGAAAAGTACTCCACGGGGCGGGCAAACTGGGGAGGGGAAGAAAGATTCATAATATGAAAGAATGGTCCGAGGGCTTTTCTATGATATATCACATGACGTGCCCTCAGTGGGTGTTCTCTATATCCCCAGAATACACCCGGAATTTATGCAGCCGCCACTTTTAAATTTTTATATTTAATAAATATGTGTCGCAAGCTTTTTTAAGTTTCCACACAGATCCAAAAGAATTATTTTTAAACCAAAAACAATTATTTTAAAAAAGGCATAAAATATATATTTCATCTGATATCTGATTTATTTTTCTATTTTTCTATTAGTTAATATGTTGTAAGGAAGAGTTTTTTTTATTGTAGATGTATCGTATTACAGCTGTCATCTGTGTGACGATTGTACGCTATTTTTGTTGAAGTTGAAAATATTCAAATTATATTTTTTTAAATATTTAACGAATAATTAAAGAATGTGCATAAAATATTTTCCCCACAAGTACAATACACAGTTTTCGTAACATTATTATGCAGAATAAATTATACCCTATAAATTATTTTCAAACATTCTCTTTGAAAAATACCACTATTATGTTTATGAAGGGCACGATTGGTGCATACAAACATCTCTCTAGAGATCTATTATTTCTCATCTATACTTTGTATAATGCATTTTAGTTATCACACTTATCCTTCCGCTGGGAATTAATGGGTTTCATATAATCTACTTTCTAAAGGATTTGCAGAAATCCCAACGAGCATATTTGTAGTTCATTCAGGTACTTTCAGTAAAAGGCATTTTATCAATTTTAGAAGAGACTCTGGGTAAATTTTTTCTGTAAATGTATAAAATTAATATTATATAACCTTTTTTTGCAAATATGGTTTCTATATAAATGCATAACTAAGATTTAGTTCATGCAATTTATATTTATTTAACATATTCCGTCATAATAAATTTGAAAATAAATGACTCATTATATATTTCATTTAATAATTGTTCTGTTTCAGATTTTAAATACTTCCTTTTCATTCATATAAACAGGTTGAAATGTAATAGCTACTTAAAAAGCAATAATTATGTTTAACCGTTGAAAGAGATTCATAACATAAAAAATATTTTCAACACTAATTCATTAAAAAAAAATAGCTTTCATATTTCCCAAGAGATAAAAATTCATAAAAGAATGTTTCTGGAATTATAAACTCTAACGTATTTATTTATTTAATTACTATCCAAACGTTAAAGAAAAGAAATTCTTGCTAAGGTTATAGGGCGACAGTATATTTTAAATTTATTTTTATTGTGCATGTGATTCGTAAAATTTATTTATTTTATAAGTGCTTTGTATCATGAATAATATAAATATTTGATAAAATATTCAGTTTGTGAAAAATTTAATTTTTAAAAAGCTATTAATTTCTTTAAAAAGATAGAATACGAATGAAATAAATAAACAAAATTTAACTCATTGAGCAATTTAAATATAGATACATACTGAAAAATTTTTTGTCATGTAAATCATTTAAAATAATTACATGCTGTTTTCATTATTTACCATATAGCATAATGAAAACTCAATTTCAGGCAACTACATAGCAATATATGTGTTATATAAAAATTTTACTTTGCAATATCCATTTAAATTAGTCTAAATTTCCGGCATATTCATTATTTCCCTATTTCTTAATTTATTTCCAGTTGAATTCCTAAAAACTTAAAACGCATATATTAATAATTATCTTATTCGAAATCTTAAGCATTTTAATAATTAAATTTAAAAAATAATTAAATTTAATAATTAAATACTTTTAATCCCTTCATTAATTTTATCAGCTATCCAATCTATAATATTCTGAGAACAGCTAGTTTTTATTTCCGATGTTTTATAACGCCATTTTGTAATTTTTATTTCCAATCTTTATTCCACGTATCTAGATTCCAACGCATCTCAGCGCTAGACTATTTACTTCAAAAACATTACGGTACTAGGTAAACAACTTTTTCGCCTCGAGTAGCTTAGCTGCTCAGTTGAGGGTAGACAATTTTCACTGATTCATTTGTTGCATGCTGCGTCGCCATTTGTTTTCCTCCACGAGTTTAACAAAAAACGCACGCATTGAATTCGGAGCTCAGATTCTGTCTTGTTTCAAGTGCTCTAGAAGATGTTATCTGGTGTCTTTTAAATATCGTACTACTCTAAATTGCTCTTTAATATTATACAGCATTATATAGAGACTCGTGCCGATGCCTGAAGGCTTCAGGATAGTATCATTGCAATGTGGGACTTGTTTTATACTTTTCTGTATGATGAATAAACGTATTCGAACTACAAGCTGACTCATTTTTTTTTCTTTTTGAGGAGAAATTCCCTGGATTCCTGAATCTGTTTCCTTGTTTACACTTACGTCATGACAGTATGAATTGATAATCCGACTGAAAACGACTATATGAATTGATAATACGACTGCGAACGACCGTATGAATTGATAATACGACTGCAAACGACCACTATGTTTTCTTACTTCGAGTTATACTTTCAACATCGAAGTATTCTTCAATGGGTCGAATAAATTCGCATCCTAAGCCGCGATTACACAACTAAAATGTTCGATTTGATAGTAGCTGTTACCAACAATCTTTACACATATATGTAACATATCTATTTATTTATTATTATTTAATAACATAATAATAATAATATGTAGAGGAAGTTCGGGTATTGTGGAATACCATTTAAATTTTTATTTTCAAATCAATATACAAAAATTTATATACATTCAAATTTAAGAAAAAACACATTTTAAATATTTCCTAATACATTTTTAATGCGTTTAAAGTGGAACAAAAAACATATCAATATTTAGCTTTAAAAAATTACCATTTTCGTGTAAAATCAACCAGTCGATTAATATGTAATAAGATTATAAGTAATATTAAAATTGCAAGAAAACCCTGATTCACAGAATAAACCAAAGTTATTGAATAAGTAAACATTTGTACATCATCTTTAAATCACCAGATTCTTTGAAAGATTGTTTTAATTTTTACAAATACACAAGTGTGGTATATTATTTCGTCCCCACCACATCCCACATTAGCCCACATCATGCATTACACGCACCCCTCCCCTCCTCCATCCTTTGAATATTTTCCATTGCAAAACCGGCACACTGCATCTTCCTCGTCTGATGTACAATCTGGTAAAAATTCCATCTCATATGATAAGTTGGAGTGGAATGATTGTCGTTTTCATTAGACTCGGCTTGAGAGAGTTGATTGATGATATTCCACGTTTAGCCCAGTCAAATTGTCAGAAAATCGGGCCGATAGATGCAAAAATTCTGCTAGAAGATTTTATGTTTTTAAAGTGTTTATGGGGATGCTAATAACAGGAATTAATTGTTTCCCAACAAAATATCTTGAGGCTAAACTTTGTGGAGCCAAAAAACCACGAAATTTTCGGACTTTTTTCAGTTTTTTGCCTATAACTCGAAAATTATAAAATGTTTGTGTACCATACTTAATTACAAAAAGAAAGAAAATTAAATTCTCTACAAATTTCATACTAAAAACGTTTTTCTAAACCCATTATTAAGCGCGCTACAACTTTTTGAAAATAGCACATTTTTTTCAACTTCATAGAAAGTGACCTATTTTTCGCCTCCCATCCCTAAAAAAAATTTCTTTTCATCACTAACTGTGGAAATGAAATGCGCCTATTGATGAATAAGTAAGAAGACAAATTTTCAAGAAGGTTAGGCAGAAGGTAGGGTTGCCAATAGTACGTTTTTCTCGTACGTTATACGTTTTTAGTATTTTTTAGGTCTATAGCGCTTTTTAGGTATTAGGTGTACGTTTAAATGTGTCCGCACAACGTTTTCTTCCATTTTTCTACCCCATCCCACTTTTGATATTTAAAAAAATATTCTTTTTCAGTTTACTTTAAAATTTCACCTTTTGCCAAAAATGAGTTATGGATATGCGCATCAAATGTAAAAACGGCTTGTTTTAGATCAGTAATACAAAAATCTTGGGTGAGTTGTGTAATATTAAGTGCGCATTTGCTGTTGAAATAGATCAAGTGAACTCTACCTTATTATAGATAAATATCTACATTATAAAATTTTTTATTTAGTCTAACTGTATCATAAGTTTAGATATTTTGTTTGATTTATTATGATTTTATGCTTAACCATTAAACGTTGAGCCTGATACATTCACCGGCAATTTGTCCGTGATTGTATCGGGCGCGATGATTACAAGGTTAAATACAAATATTTATCCTTGTAGGGTGTCCATTGCTAAATTTTTCCTAATTATTAAATTGCAGGATGGTCTGATTTATCTTTATTCTTACAATTCAATTACTTTTTCATTCATAATTGGATAAGACTGCAAAATTAGTTTTAAAATGTTAACAGAATTTATATTTTTCCCTTGGAGACTAATTTGTTATAGCCTTAAAGCAGTTGAAACGCTACATACATATCCTTATCAATTTATTTATATGTAATGAGTTAAGTATTAAATAGCATTATTATGACATAAAAGATACTTTTAAATTTTAAAAGTAAAAGTTTGTAGATATGTGTTTACTTATTTATATACTTCTACAGTGTTGGAAAGATTATGTTATAAAGATTTTGTTTTTAATATTATTTTCAACTATTTTGGACAGGTGACTCCAGTAGTAATGCAAAAGTTTATTTTTTCCATTTGCTTCAAACCAGGTTTAAAGAAAGCCCTACGAGATTTCCTTATCCCTTCTTCTATAACGCAGTCGTTTTTTTAACATTGTTGCATTAAGCTGCCCCCATCCGCTACTGGTTTGGTATCTTACTATTCAGTTTATTGCGCGTCTGCTTCTCGTGCAGTAGTGAAAAATGAGCGAGCCCGATCCAAAATTGTGTTTCGTTTGCCAAACGGCTTCAAATCGTGATACACGCATTGTGACCCAGAAAGGACTCTTTGAATGTAGCATTCAACGTCAGAATAATACTCATCAACGTTTTCTGAAAAGTGGCAAGGAAGTTAGAGTACATGAGGATTGCCGAAAAAAATATGTGAATGAGAGAATGATAGCAGCATATGTTCGTCGGGGTGAAGAAGATTCTACACAGACTAATTTGTACCTCCGATCGAGCACTTCTTTCAAGTTTCGAGATAATTGCTTATTATGTGGAGAAGGTAATCCCGATGACTTCAACGAAAAACAATCAAAAAAGCCCTACGCAAAAAGAAATTTGATTCATAAAGTAATGAAGTTAGAAGCGAAAATTACATTTCTGAAAGCTGCAGAAAAACGTGGGCATGAATGGTCCCAGAAAGTAATTGAACGTATTCAACACGAACCTGACTTGGTAGCTGCAGATGCATGGTATCATAGTTTTTGTCACATAAAACTATATCAATCTGTAACAGGTGGAGAGAAAAGAGGGCGTCGACCTGCAACATCCGTTGACGAAGCTATGGAAGCTATATTTACTTATATTGAAGCAAAATTTGAGGAATGCCAGTTCTCTTTAGATGAGTTGATGAATCAAATACCACAGTCATTGGAACTTCCTGATTCTCGGACTGTCAAGGCCCGTATAATTCATAAATATGGGGATGCTGTGCTAATTTCTGAAAACAAAAAAAAGAAAACAGTACTCTGTTTCAAAAATGTTGGACACAAAATACTCACTGATCACTGGTATTCGAACAGGAATTTAGATCCTCAGCAGGAACGACTCCGTATTGTGAAAACAGCCTGTGACATAATTGTGGAAGATATAAGGTCACAAATGTATGATGTTACGCAATACCCCCCATCTGACAACCTTCTGTCTGACGCTGAGACCGTTATTCCTGAATCAGTAAAATTGCTTTTTGAAACCATAATTTTGAAACACAAACGTGGTTCAATTGAGAAATGGAAGAAAAAGTGCGTTGCTCTTTCACATGCCCTAATAAGTGCAGTTCGACCAAGGTCATTCTTTTCTTCAATCATGACAGGGATCAGCGCATATTTGTACAGAAAGTTTGGTTCAAAGCATTTTCTCCAAGTTATGTCCGCTTTTGGCTTTGCAGGGTCCTATGAAGATGCTTCCCTTCTTGAATTGTCTACCATTCTGAAGCCTCAGAAAACAAAAGAACGAGATGATGCATTCTACCAATTTATTTTTGACAATGCGGACTTTAATGTCAACACTCTGGATGGGACTGGTACATTCCATGCAATGGGAGGTATAATGTGTGTTACTCCTCACGACGCCTTGCATCCCGAAAAGAATTCAAAAAGTGAAACATCACCCTACAGCTGAAATAGTCAGTCAAGCTGAAAAAATTGATCTACAGACATTTCACAGAACAGATATGAGGGGCTTACAGAATATAAAAATTGAAGATTTGGAAGAACTTTCTCCCATTAATAATGAAATCGTCCCCTTAACGACAGACATAGTATGGCTCTATGGGAAATGGTCAAACATTGAAAATGTTCCCGGGTGGAAAGGTTTCATTGAGCAAGTTACATCCAACAGAGAGTATAAACGCTCTAAAATAAAGTACCTCCCATTTATTAACGCCCTTCCTTCACATTATGATACCGTTTTTACCTCGCTATTGGTCGCTGCTGAAAAATGTCGACAATTCAACCAGAAGACATGCTTTGTGACATATGATCAACCTCTCTATTTGAAAGCAAGAGACATAATAGCGAATGAACAGCCAGAATTAAATAACGTGACAGTGAGTTTTGGAGGTTTTCATCTCCTCATGTCTTTCATGGGATCAGTTGGTTTTATCATGGCTGGAAGCGGCCTGAAAGATTTGTTCAGCACAATTTATGCTGAGAATAGTGTAGACAAAATAATGTCTGGCCATGCATATGCTAGGGCTGTACGAGAACACCTGTTATCTCATCTTGTTTTGTCTGGCCTAGTGTGGGATCACACTCAACTGACAGAAGACGAACGAGCTGCTATGGAAGACATGGTAACATGCTCAGATCAATCGACACACCAGGACACCATTTATTACGTTCAAGAAGCTGTAAAAAAATATGGAAAAGCTGTAACTTTACTAGAAAATAAAGGCCCCACAGCGAAGTTATGGATTCTATATCTAAAGATGGTCACAGTCATTAAACAGTTTATCGAAGCGGAACGAACAGGAAACTGGAACCTGCACCTGAGAACTGTGCAAAAAATGCTTCCCTACTTCCATGCTGCGGGACATTTCTTATATGCCAAGTGTGGACATCTGTACTTGCAAGACATGCTGAAGCTGGAAGAAACACTGGATCCTTCCGAATACCGAAAGTTCACAGCTGAAGGCTATTTCACCATACTGCGATCAGATAAGAATTGGTCTGGGACTTGGACGGATATGGCGATTGAACAAACATTAATGAAAACTATGAAGAGCACTGGAGGATTAACGCATGGACGAGGAATGACAGACAGCGTGTTAGCAAGATGGACTCTGGGAATGATTCATATGCAAAACATATGCGATGATATAGAGGCATACTGTGAAGTAGGCTTTGAAGTTTCTGAACAGCATGTGGATGCCAGAAGTTCCCGCATTGATAGAGACAGTAATGATTCAAAAAAGCAGCGAGATTGGTTGCTAGTGCATCATCTTTTCCCCGAAAATGATTACATAATGTCCATCAGTAGTGGAATTGTTGGAAAGACTGACGTTAACTGCTATTTGGCTGGAGAAGTAGGACAGGCAGGAGTCAGAAGAATTGTTGGCGAAAATTTCAAGAGTGTGAAATTCAAGAAAAAGGATAAGGTAGCACCTTTAGCTTCTGTTGTCAGTAGTTTAAGATTAGGAAACGTTACAGTTACTTCTGTCCATCCATTGACTCTATTCCAAAGGGTTTGTTTAATGAAGCAGAGTGATGAAGACGTGCAGAATCTACTAACTTATGAACTTGCTCCCTATCCGATGTCTTTATTCTCCGACGAAGGGATGAGAAAGGGCACAAAATCTTCGTTTTACAGTGCTTTTATCCCATTAGACAATCTGGATCTTATTGGAAAAGATAAGTTTTTTGTTGTTGACGGAGGGTACCTTCTTCACAAAGTAACTTGGCCTCGAAATGTTTCCTTCAAATTTATTGTTAAAAGTTATATTTCTTACATTCAGAAAAATTTTGGATCACATGTCGCAGTTGTGTTCGATGGATATCCATCTGAGGGAGAACAGAATGGAACGAAAAGTGCAGAAAGAGCACGTCGATCTAGAATGCACACTTCTACTGAAGTCATACACTATGACGCAAAAGTTTAGACAATGAAGAAATTCTTACATACTTTGAAAAATATTTATTCAATTTTCAAATCACTGCTTGAAATTAATGTGCTGTACATATAAACAATATTTATAACAAAGAAAAGTGGAATTGTGCATATTGCAATGAATCAAATGGTAACAAAAATAAACTGCTGTCTCAAAAGTTTAGACACAAATTAAATAAAATCGAAATAAACAATTTTTAAAACCTGGTTGCGCATCCATACTTATGTATTACGTCATATACACGAGATTGCATGGAAGAAACTAAATCTTGCATAGTTTGTGGATCGATATCATACCATGCATTCTCAATAGATGTCTTAAGTTCCTTTTCAGAAGAGTATTGTCTAGCGTTGCTATAAACTTTGCGACACATGATGCTCCAAAGGTTTTCTATAGGGTTAAGATCTGGGTTACATGCTGGCCAGTCGAGAACTCTTATATTATGGGAATTAAACCAAGATTTTGAATGTTTTGCAGTGTGAATTGAAGCATTGTCTTGCTGAAATTCCCACTGAGGACCCCCTAGAAGCTCAGCAAATGGCAGTAGGTTTTCTTCTAATGTCTGTGTATAATGCTGTGAAGTTTGACGACCACTGGTGAAGGTCAGAGATACTTCTCCATTATAGCAAAAGGCTGCCCAAACCATCACCGAGCCCCCTCCTTGTCTGCGACTAAAAAAACGTCGAGGTTCCTTCCGCAAGTCATGCCAATACGATAAACAACCATCTGGACCATCCAGATTCCACTTTTTTTCATCGCTAAATATGACTGACTGCCATTTCTCTCCATATGACATATGCTTTCGAGCCCACATAAGTCTTTGTAACTTATGATGTGGTTTCAGAGCTGGTTTATTCTGCATTTTGCTATAAACGATTGTTCCTTTTTCCAAAATTCGTCTACTAATCGTATCCTTTGATACAGAGAGTCCCGATGAGCTTTGAACTCCACGTACGCCCATTTGTTGAGTACTCGCTAGTCTTTGTATCAGGCGATCCTCTCGTACATTTGTCACACGTGGCCTCCCAGACCGACATTTTGCTTTACATTCGGAACCACTCGATAAAACTCGATAAATAGATTTCTTTGACCTATTAATAATAGCAGAAATTTCAGAAACGCTCTTCCCTTCACCTTTCAACTGCCAAATCCTTGAAACCTCATTCACTTGAATTTCTTTAGCTCTCGGCATGTCGACTATGAAGCGCAATCGTTTGCAGAACTTAAGTACTCCAAATTTGTGACATCATCGATTCTAAATTTGCATATGCCAGCGAATATTCAAAGAAATTTAGAATAGTGTCTAAACTTTTGCGACAAGCACATTTGAATTTTTATGAAAAAAATTAGTATTATAGCAAATAAAACGACTGTCTTTTGTACATAGCATTTTAAATCAGTTTTTGAATATATTTACAGGTTTTTGTAATTCTGACGTCATAATTCTACATTTTAAACCTGAATGACGTCATTGTCTAAACTTTTGCGTCATAGTGTAGTTGCAGCAGAAATGTTAAGCACGGTCCCTCAAGACAAATTTCTAGCCAATGACAGAAACAAGAACCGCTTCATTTCACTGCTTAAAACAGAGCTTCAAAATAACAGAATTCAAGTTGACCAGGCAGAAGAAGACGATGATGTCATGATTGTTACCTTAGCCATTTCAAGAGACAAAGCCTTTGAAAGTATCGTAATTGTCGAAGAGGATATTGATATTCTCGCGATCATGACAAGCTTGGGATATCAACACAAAAATCTGTTTTTCCAAAAACCAGGAAGAGGAAGCATCGAAACAAAGTGGTTTTCAACCAATTCTTACAAATACAATCACAACAATGTTCTTTTCACTCATGCAATCAGTGGATGCGGTACAACATCTGCTCTTTTTGGGCAAGGAAAGTCAAAGTTTTGTAACACTTTAAAAAAACATAAGCAGCTTGAGGAAGTATCATGTGTTTTTAATAAACCAGAGTCTACCCGTCAAGAAATCATCAAGGCTGGAGAAAAATTCCTTATTGCACTATACAGTGGATGCGTAGATACTACGCAGACATTGAACAGTTTGAGGTTCCAGTTATTTGCTAAATCAGCCACAAAAAGCAAAGTTCATCTTGCAAGGCTGCCACCGACGCAAGAGGCTGCGCAGCATCATTTCCTAAGATGTTATCATCAGGTACAAGCTTGGCTAGGAAACAACATGCCCCCTGAAGAATGGGGGTGGGTTCGCAGGTCTGACGGTCTTTTTCAGCCAGTTCAAATGTACCAAAACCCAGCACCTGAATCCTTGCTGCATGTTGTCTCATGTAGCTGTAAAAAAGTGTGCACCAAGGCATGCTCTTGCCAAAAATCAGGACTCAAATGCTCGGCAATTTGCAAAGACTGTAACGGGGTCAATTGTGAAAATGTGGATGATATTATTTATGCAGAAGAAGAGGATTATGAAGCTGATACCTGGGAAACCATCGACCAAACCAGCAACGTCGATGACTTTCGCAGCCAGGATGATGATGTCGCAACAAGCTCAAAGCTGTTGAAGATCATACAGCCTGCTCCTTTGCTTCTCAAGCTGAGGTTGACGAACCAAACTCATCAACCCGCAAGCGCTCCAGACGTTACTAAATCCATTAAAGATGTTACTGTAAGTATTTTTTTACTTACATTCATGCTACCTACATTCATAATACCTACTATTATTGTTCTCACCTTAAGTTGTAAATACAAAAAAAAAATTACAATGTTGTCAATTTTTTACGGTTTTACCATTGTAATTAATCATTATTACTATCATGCAAATACCTGTAATATAAAAAGCTACATTAAAGAGGATAAAAGAAATAAAAATGGTGTCAAATGTTGGTATTTGCGATTTTTTCACAAAGTTAGAAAAAAAGTATCATTTTCAGGAAGCTGTAGCGCGCTTAATAATGGATTTAGAAAAAGACTTTTATAATGAAATTTGTAGAAAATTTAATGTTCTTTCTTTTTGTAATTGAGTATGGTACACAAAAATTTTATAATTTTCGAGTTACAGGCAAAAAACTGAAAAAAGTCCGAAAATTTCGTAGTTTTTTGGCTCCACAAAGTTTAGCCTCGAGATATTTTGTTGGGAAACAATTAATTCCTGTTATTAGCATCCCCATAAACAGTTTAAAAACATAAAATTTTCTAGCAGAATTTTTGCATCTATTTTTGACAATTTGACTGGACTAGTTACCCAACACACCATCTTGAAAAACATAACCTTTTCATTCACCAACAAATTCGCATAGAGGAAAACTGCCTAACACAGCAATAAATATAACTGTTCAACTTTATACTGAACTTGGTTAACATGACTGTCAATGATATCTTGTAATTAATGCGAATTTTATAAAATTTAACTCAAAAAACTGCAAAATTGAGAATAAGATTTTATTACACAACACTGTATATTGAAACACAACTGAGCACATTGTCTCATGGGAATACCATGATGTCTTTCGGCAGTTTTAGTGTTGGCTAGATATTGATGTATTCCATATTCTCCGACAGTCCTGTTACACCAGAAATTCCTCTACAGCTAATAACATAAGTCATGATTTTTGTCTACTTATTTTCATTTCATCATACACTTTACTTTTATGTTTTTATTTAATCGACTTAAAAAAAAGAAAAAATATTCTCGTTTAAGTGCGTATTTTGTTTTCCTTTTTTAATGCATGTTCACCGATTATCCCGATACTATACGATCGATTAATGCGATTTTCTTTTAATTGAGAGAGAATACCCTCTTTTTGGTTTAGTTTAAATGTCATCAAATGCCATGTTCAGTACTTTTTCAGACATTCAACAAAAACAAAAAATATTAAATACAAATATTTAAAATGTTTCCTTTTCAACGATTTTCAGCAAGTGACTCAAATCTATATGTTTGGCAAGAAAGTCGCTATCCCACGATTTTACTCCCTATTTTTTCTGTTTTGTTTCTACAATAGATGAAGAGAAAACAAAAAAGCAATGAATGATGTAAACAAGAAATAAGTAAATTGTAAATCGTGTAAATTCGCCCAGCATTTCCGTGATAAAATTTTGTATTGACGAACTATATTGTTACTGTTATAGGATTTCCACGCTAATACAGGACGGATAAAAAGTCCCTTCGAAATATTTAAATTTAATGTAACATCAAATAATTTAACTTTTTTTTTAATTTGGTAAAAAAAAATATAATTCAATCTAGATTGTTTTTTAAGGCTGCTCGTCACTCACTTTCCAAATTCCTCTTGAAAATGTTAGGTCTATGGGCATTTGATATGTTCTTATATTTAAGCTATCTCCTCGAAAAATTAATATTTTTAACTTATTTTTTCTGTGTATCCTTCTTAAAAGATGTTTCTGTATTTTTTAGTTATCAAAATGTATAAAATCTACACTTAATTTTATATGAAATGTTAAAATTTTATAATGCTATTTAATAATAGCTATCCTATTGGTCTTGTTAAAAAAATCTTTCAAAATACTTTAAATTTTGTAAATTCTACCCCCACCCCCTTTTCAACGTAGTAAACCAAGCTCCTTTATCTGTATCCCTTATTATAAGAACATTTCTGGTAAAATTTCTGGCAATCTAAAATTATTCAATATTGGGGTTTCTTTTAAACCATTTAATAAATTGAATTCCTTTTTCAATAAGCATAAATTTCAATATGATAAGTCTAAATTACCCGGTATCGTTTATATTATTCTTTGTAAAGATTGCAATAGTGTTTATATTGGTGAAACATGTAGATCATTGGGAATTCGCCTAAAAGAACATACTGGTGCTTTAAAAAATGGTAATTTGAATTCAAAAATTGTCCAGCATTCACTTCAAACGAATAACATTCCGCTTATTGCGAACGCCAGTATTTTGAAATCGGGTTACAACAGCTACCACGGTAGATTACTCCTTGAGGGTTGGTTCACTGAATTGCGATCGCAGACTTTGAATGAAGATCGTTCTGTCCCTAGTGAATATTGCCTGTTTTTAAAATAACTAACTTTAACTGTTCTTGATTTGTTCCGTCGTTTGCAATGGATATTTTTTACTGATGATGCCTCGCGTGTTGCTTGGCGAAACTTTTACAAATTGTATTTTTAATTGTTTTTAAGTATATTTTTTATAAAATTTTATTTTTTTTTTTCTAACTGTGCTCAAGTCTGTCTTTATTTATTTTATTTGGTGTTTTAATGGTTTTTAAATTCAGACGATAAATGCATATATACTGTAAAATTTTACTCCCAGTTCATCCGTTTTTATCACATAAAATATTAAATTAAGTTTAGAGTTTAGAAATATTTTGACAACTGAGAAAAAAAGATTCGTCCGTTGAAGGGACACTCAGTAAACATGAGTAAAAAATATTAAATCCTGAGGAGATCACATATAAAATAAAAAGATTTACCAGAAGACGTATCCTACTCACAAAAAGGTAAAAATTTTCAAAACATTAGATAAAATTCTAAAAGACTAAAACCGACAAGTTTCAGCCAGCCTGTGGCCATCATCAGTGTCTTACTTCAGTTATACTTTTAAATTTTTATTTATTTATTTTTACTTTTTATTTTTATTTTTTTATTATTTATTTTTATTTTTTTATTATTTTTTTTTATGTTTTGAAAGTTTTTATAATTTTTGTGTGCAGTATACGTCTTTTAGTAGATCATTTTATTTTATATGTGATGTTAATTTCAAGACGTAACATTCCTTTAATTTATTCCCGAGGAGATGTTTTAAATATAAGACTGCATCAAACTCCCTTAGACTTATGATTACCTAGGGGAATTCAGAAACTGAGAGACGAACAACAATGATTATACTTTTTAAAGTAATTACTGTGAAATCCACTCCTTTTTTAAAAAAAGAAAGAAACCACATCTTTGTAGCATGTAGTTAAACATCATATTTAGCTTATATGTTTTTACAATGTAACGCAATAAGTCAGGGGGATAAAATAAAATTTAAAAAGCAATTATTTCGGAGGGACACTGTTGATATTGATAGAAATAATAAAGAAAAGTGATTGCTATAAGATCAACTTTATCTTGTAATGTGTTTATCAAAGAAGATTTGAATTAAAATACTTTTCAAAAGCTTTGTTTGAACAATTGTAACAATAAAATTATTCTTTGTAAGTAATAAATTACTTGCAAATATTTATATTCTAAACTGCAGAGCAAAGTAACTCCGTTAAAATACGTTCATTTATTATAAACTCCTTTCTTTTATTTAAAAAAAACAATTATTTGCATCAAAACATAATAATTAGTTTTCATCTCTTAACAACATGAAGCAATCGTGTATGTCAAGTAGAAGCAATCGCGTATATCAAGTAGAAGCAAGGATATTTCAAAAGCTTAAAAACAAAAATTTCGGTAAGATTCTGCTTTATTGATCGAAATAACAAAAAAAAAAACGATTGATTAAGAATTTCTTTCTATTTTAAAGCATATTTGTAAGCAAAGCTAAAAATTTCAAGTAAATTAAATTTCGAAAGTTTTGTTTGTTTAACACTAATAACAAATTTGTTCTTTGTAAGTCATTGTATTTTTCTTTTGCAAATACTTATTTTCTTATATTTAATGCAAATTAATTGTGTTAGAAGACGTTTATTCATTATACACCCGCTTATTGTAACTCTCCTGTGAAGTATTCAATCTAACACAAATAAAATATATTTTCTCTCATAATAAATGCAAAATATGTAATTTACCCTCCCGTTTTAGAGATTTTACCATGGTTTTGTGGACATTTATTTAAATATTTCCGCGTTTCCCCGTTCTTTTTATCCCTACAATATATAATCATATCTTTTTATATGTATTTTATATATATAACAGATTGTAACTGCTTAATCGACAAAAAAGTCATTTTTGAGTGCATATTTATTTTCAGTTATTATTCCAGTCGGTGCTACAAATATAAACTATGATTTAAAGTTGAATACAGTTAACTTCTAATCTAGATAAAGTAAAAAAAAAAGTTTTCGCAAGTAAACGTATAAATGACAGCTCTAAAGTTCATTTCGATTGCAAGATAGGTAAATAAGCCCAGTTCCTGCAACGTTATACAAATTGTGTTTAATACGCAATCCCTCTTAATACAAACGCTTAATAAAACTTTATCCACTCCCTTGAAAAGCGTCTTACCAGGTGTCGACTGTATTATGTTTTTAAATGTTACTAATTAAGCTAATCCTGTTAAAACACTGTGGTTGGCGTGATAATCCATAAGCAAAATATGGTACCTAAAGGGAGGATTGGAACACTGTGACAGGGTGAGGTATGGAACATGTTCTTTATCCCAAATATCTACAAATATCGTTTTGAGAATTTTAAATCTGCAATATTGAGCAGGTATTATAATATGTATTTGTACTAAATTTCAAAATCGATTTCAAAATCAAAGTCACTACTTACCTTTGTTTTATATATAACAGATTTTTTAAACTAAAAATGTTTATATTGTAAAATTTTTGAACTGAAAATTTTGTAGAACACATAAAAATAAATAAAATTAATTCATACGTTTCAATTAGATTAAATATGCTAAAGTAAAAAATTAGTTAAAAAGCAGATTCCTCATATATCCCCCTTAATTTATTAGTTTCGCTCTTTTCTCCTGCACAAGTGTCCCATTTTTTGCACACTTGAAAAAGTAGTGAAACAAAAGTTTCACATTTTTTAAATTGTCTACACAATAAAATTTTGAAATAATTTAATTTATCTCATTCTTTATTTAAGCTCCAAATAATGGCAAACGTTATTAGATTTTAATTATATTCAAATGTGAGAAGATTATTCTAATTAAGAAATGTTTTTATAAAAAAGTGTTCATCCCATTCTCATATGCCCTATTAATTAAGTTGCTTCGTCACCCACATATACAGTTATAAATATGAAAGGCAAGACATTTTTAAGAGTTTTAAGAATAAGGTATAGTGATCACTGAATTTAAAAAAAATTAACAATATCGCCTTCTGTAACGTATTCATATCCCAAGTATGTTCCTCGATATAAATGTTAATTCATCGCTTTAAATGTATGATTTGCTGTACTACTCAATAGAAAATGCGATAAAACTACACACAATTATACGTACGTACACATATGTGTAAGGACGTGAATTTCAAAACTCGCCTTATCCAGAAAATCAAATTTTGGGAAATTGCGAAAAACTTCTGACTGTGTCGATTGGTTTTCATTTTAAGCTAATATTTTACAATGCAGAAATACACGATAAAGCTAGTTTTTTGTTACAGATTATATTATTTTTTCTATGCATATCACGTTGATATATATTTGTTTTCAATAACCTATCTTTTAAAATCTGTTTTTTCAGCTTATTAATTCCAGTATTTTTCCTCATCTCATTTTAAAAGCTATCTATTAATTATCTTTATCTAAAATCGTAACTTCCTTTCTCTTATTGCTTGTTTACATTTTCATAGCTAACGATTTGCATTTCTATGCATTAATTTTCAATCTGTTTTTGTTTTTGGCCGCTTGCCAATACTCCTAGTTCATTCTCTCGCGCGATCTCCGTGCGGGGCTTGTGCGCATACGCATCGAATGGATATCGGAGCAGCCGATATTTCTCCTTGGCGCTTGACGCTTGGCGTGCGTTTGCATCATCGGCGCTCTCTTGGCGCGATTGATTCATGCGCGGCGATTTTTGAATGGATCGACGTTGGTATTTCACCGGCACTTGACGTTTCAACTTCGTGCGTGTAGCACGCGTTTTTCTACCTTCTCGCGCTAGCGTTTTCGCGGCAGGGACATGGTACAACGCACGTTCCTTTTTTAGATTGGAGCGGAGCTTTTTCCTTTTCTTCATTCCGTATCATAATAATATCTTAAATGTTTTTTAAAAGGGCAATTACATTATTTTACTAAAGTATGTACGAAATTAAAAAAGGAATGCACATCACCAAGCGGAAACTGCTGAAGGACATCCTCCTCACAAGAATAAGTAAGCTGTAATAAAATTGGTATGAACTCTCAACTTATTGCTTCTGTTTTATTATTCAAGAGCCAAGGTATTTCTTTTCATTCTATTCCTTTTTTTAATTGATGCATTTTTTACAATACGATCACCAGCTGCCTAACTTCAATTCATCTCTATTCTAATAAGTATGCTACAACTAAATAACTTAAAGAACTCAATTTATTCCATTTAAAATTTAATCTTAAAAGAACCTGTTCTCATCATAATATATTTGGTGCCTAGCCAGGGCACGTAAAGTGCATATAGTAAAATTTATTTTCTTTCGTGAACCACGTGTTCGCACGTAGTTACTATCTTTTAAATTTGGCAGAAAATGCTTAGCATCAGAAGAAATAATGGTTTAAAATTGAAAATATAGGCCTTTTAACGGACAATGTTTAGAAAAATCTTGAAATTTTACATTTTTTATGAAGATGCACTTAGATTGAAACACGAGTACGTTCCGTACAATATTTTTGAATGGGCAAATGTCAAAAGTGTTATATTTCATCTAAGCATCTATTTATTGTGTAAAATGAGAATTTAATTATGAATATCAACTATTTCAAGTAACCTCAAGACTTTTTTTTCAATATATAATTTTCTGTGCATCTAAGAATTTCTTCAAAATATATGCAAAGTAAGAAGATATGAAATTAGTAATTTGTTTGTTTGATGTATGAACATTCTGCATTCATCTGTTTCATTTATATATTTAATTTCTGTTTGAACATTCATCATTTGTTTCATTTATATGTTTAATTTTGGAAATCCGGATTTGTTAGAATTTTTTATTAGTCAGGTTAAAGATGTCGCTGCCAGTAATCACTGGCCAGAGAAGGAAGCACTAACGTTCGCTAAATCAAAATTAGATGGCCCTGCTCGCACTTTTATAGTACAGAAGCTAGAATATCACAATATTAACACAACTACAGAACTATTCAATGTACTCCGTACACAATTCAAGAAGCAAAATGTTTGTAAGGCAATCTCAGAATTCAATGCAATGGTAATGCTACCAGCAGAATCCATTAGTAATCTCGCCCATAGGTTGGACTCGTTAGCCCCAAAGGCTCATAACACAATAAAGGATGCTAATGCACTAAATGCAATCAAGTTTAACAAATTTATTTCCATCATTCCAAGTAATTACAGAGTTCACATTTTGCAAAATAATATACAGACATATTGTGAGGCTGTTGAAAAAGCCAGACTTTTACAGGATTGTGAAATCAATAACGAGCTCATATGTCAAACATCCCTGAGCACTCCATTACAAGACCTTAAATCACAGATAAATGAGTTAAAAGAGAGTATCGTCCACTTTAGTCAGAAGCCATATGACAAAGATAATGCACCATCGAGGAACTTATCTAAAAATAGAAATTTCAACGTACAAGCGGTTAGAGAAAATCAGAATCTTAGAAATTTTCGAAACCTTCGGAATTTTAGAGGACGTTTCAACAGATCACGCTCTTTCCAAAGACGTGGCAATCACCATTCTCAGTATAGATCACATAATACGCGTAATCATGAATCATCTGCAGCCATTTGTCAATTTTGTGGATTTCATGGACATTCATGTAGATTCTGCCCATCGTTCAAAAATTACTTTATACCCAGAAACTCTACAGTAACCCAAGATCAACAGTTTCTTTCACTCCCTCCTCCGCAAAATGTGCCTGTACCATGTCCCAGCACTTCCACAGCTCATCATGAGCAATCTAATAATCTCACTTCAGAATTAAATCCAAATGCCACACCTTTCACTAAGCAACAGCACCTAAACTGGTAATGAGGATTTGCAAGGATGCGTCACATCCTCCTTCCATTGAGACCACTTAAAATGCATCCACCCAAACGACTGTTGAAGAGATTTCTGAATCTTCATACAATGTCCCTACTCACATTATTGCTAATGTGCTTCAGAGTGGACCTATTCTTCCATTAATTAATATTACTATTGCGAACTTTGACATTCATACCCTTTTAGATACAGGCTCGTCCGTATCTATTATCAGCAAAACTTTATTTGATCAGCTTAAGCACTCTATTAAAGTCAGATATCTGTCCCGTCAAGTAAAAATCACAACTGTAAATTCTTCTGTCAAATTTTCATCTTGTGTTGAATTTTCATTTAAAATCTCATCTAAAACATTTAAACATCCATTTTACGTCATAGATATGGCTGAAGATTCCACGTTCAGTGCCATATTTGGGTATGACTTTCTCCGGAAATTCAGGGTAAACATTGATGAGAATTATAAAGTGTGTACCATTGATGGTATCTCTGTTCCATTTTCTAATGAGCAATCTTGTGATATAGGTATTTGTAATAACCTTTTGTCAGAGCTTAATTCTACTAATCCACTTCCTCCTAAAGGAATTACTGATGTATCTAACCCGTCCAGCTCCAGTCAACATAAAAATAATTCACATAATTCTATTTTTCAACAACCAAAAAACAAATGTAATTACAGAGTCTTGATTGCAAATAATGTTACTATTGAGCCATGTGGTAAACAGTATATTAAAGTAATTTCAAACGTTCGTCCTTCATGTTCAGGTAATGTTATATTTTCACCAAAAGAAACGAATAACCCTTTTATAATGCATGCTTCAATGTACAACATTCCTGAAATAAGTCAGAAGAATTCTTCAGATGCCAATTTGAGGGAAATCAAGTTTTCTTTCCATATTTTTGTCGAAAACTCGTCTCTTAAGCTCTCTAACTTTAAGAAAAACCAACATGTTGGATTCATTTCCCCTGTTGAGGACATTAAGTTTCCATCCAATTCATCTGATCCGGCAGATGAAAATAATCAACTAATACCTGAATCTGTTAATGTAATTAAGCCTTCTAAAGAAATAATAGAACAAAGATTAGCGGAATTTGACATAAATGATTTTGATATTGAACATTTACCACCATTTCAGAAAGAAAAGTTATCTAATATTTTAAAAGAAAATTATGCTGCATTCTCTTCATCTTTGAAAACCCTTGGTCACACAGATCTTATAAAACCTGACATAAAATTTACGTCTACTTGTCCTATCAAATGCCTTCCCTTTCCGATTCCTCAGGCTTTGCAAGCAGAAGCTAAACAGCAACTGCAGGATCTCATTGATGCTGGAATCATAGAAAAAAATTTAACTAATTGGGCTTGCCCTATGATTTTGGTAAAGAAAAAAGCTCCTGACACTAAGTCAAAACAGTCATATAGATTAGCCCTGGATCTTCGTTTAATCAATACAATAATTGAAAGCTCGAGTTATCCTTTACCACGTATTCAAAACCTCATCTCAAATTTAACTGAATTTAGTTTCTTTTCTTCTCTTGATATGCCAAGTGCTTATCACCAAATTCACTTACCTGAAGATTACCAGGATCAATTGAGTTTTGCTACTCCTTGGGCCACATATAAATATCTTAGACTTGTTTTTGGTCTTAAGACAGCAGCACAATATTTCCAGTCAATGGCCGATTCCATCATTGAAGAAGTTGCCGAAGATGGTCTATTCGCTTATCAAGATGACTTCATGATTGGAAGCAAAAATTTCGATGACACGTGCAGAAAACTTGAGAAAATACTTAAAATATTCCAGAAACATAACTTAACCCTAAATCCAAAAAAATGTTCATTTCACCAGACAAATGTAAAATATCTTGGATTCGAGATTGAGCATCATAAGGTCTATTCCATTGCATCAAACATTTCTAAAATAAATTCATTCCCTGTGCCTAAATCAAAGAAACATGTTAAATGCATTCTTGGTCTATGTGGATATTACAGACATCTCATCCCAGCTTTTGCCAGAATTTCTGCTCCACTTGTAAAACTTACCTCTTCTAAAATCCCTTTTCAATGGAACTCTGAACAGCAACAAGCATTTGCACAACTTCAATCCATTTTCTTTAATAAACCATTTCTAATCCAACCTAATTTTAATGAGAAGTTTTATCTTAACACAGATGCAAGTTCTTTTGCAATTTCTGCCATATTAATGCAGAAACATGGTGAAGACCTCTTACCTATTTCTTACTTCAGCAAAATGCTAAAAGATTCAGAATCTCGATATGCAGCTATTCAACTTGAATTAATGGTTATTGTTAAAGGAGTCTGTGCTTTTGAATATTATCTTCGGGGACGCCATTTTTACATTTTGTCTGACAGCAAACCCTTAAAGCATTATTCTAAAGTTGTATCACCAGCAAACATCACTTCAAGATGGCTACTCACTCTTGGAGAGTATGATTTTTCCTTTATACATCTTCCTGGTAAAGAGAATGTACTCGCAGACTTCTTCTCTCGTACTCCGTTTCCAGATACTGAAGATCTTAATAATAGTCCTGAATTGGTAAACTCCGAACAGGTACTTCCTGTAGACATTGAGTCTGTGAATGGAACTCAAGAATCTACGTCTTCTGACAAATCACCATCTTCTCTTTCGGTTCAACAAATTTTAGACACACTGAGTAATCTACCTATGGACCCTCCTTTTGAAATTTCTGATAATACTATCCTTAAAGAGCAATTAATCGACCGTAAACTTTCAAGATTTTATAATGATATTTTAAATAAGAAAGAGACAAATGACACGAAATTTTTCTGCATTTGTCCCTCCTCAAAAATTCTACTTTTCATCCAGGATCCAAAGTCAGCAGTTAAAGAAGTTTCTCCGAAGATTGCTATGCCTAGTTCACTTCGTGAAAAGGCCCTTACAATAGCTCATGTATCCCATTATGGAATTCATAAAACCTTTAAAAATCTATCTGATAAATATTATTGGTAAGGTATCTATGCTGACACTGTGAATTTTGTTCGATCGTGTACTACTTGTATCACATCAAAATCTCATAGAATCCCTCAAGCTCCTTTTCAGAAGAATCCCATTCCTCAGCACCCAGGTGATTTTGTGTCTATGGATTTAGTTGGCCCTTTCAATAATGGCTATCACATTTTAACAATAATAGGCCGGTTTTCTAGACATCTGCAATTGTTTCCAATAAGACCCATCTCTAGTCAAAATATTATACAAGCTTTATTCAAATATACCTCAACTCATGGACGTCCTTCTTTAATTCATTCGGATCTAGGAAAACACTTCACAGCACAAATATTCAATGATTTCTGCACTAAGTTTGGTGTCAGATTGACTTATTCGTCTACAGCCCATCCGCAAACAAATGCAATTTCGGAACGCATTAATCAATCCATAAAATCAACTATTCTTGCTTTAGAAGAAGATGGCTATAATTTTTTAATGCCATTAAAATACATCAAATGATGTATAATTCATCCATTCATTCATCTACCAAGTTTTCTCCTAATTTCGTCCATTTTTGTCGGGAATTTTCTACTCTGTATGACATATCTATGCCTTTTCAACCATTCCTAACTACTGATAATAATAGAACCTACTTTCTATTAATGCAAGACTTAGAGAGAATTTACCTCAAAGTTTTTGATAACCTTCAACTTGCACAAAAACTGCAAAATCAAAACCAGCAGGAATATGCCAAGCTTCGTGATCTTAAAGTTGGTGATATTGTCTACATTAAAAGTTCACATACCTTCAAACCAAATGTTTACTGGTCCTTTCTCAGTCATCCAGAAATGCGGTCCTGTGAATGCAATTGTTCAGCGAGCCAACAATCCCTCTTCTAAGGAATTTAAGATTCACATTGATAGATTGTGGATTTCTCCACCTCGTAAACAGTACCTCATCTCAGAGCCTTCATCAGGGTTGACAAATGATCCAGTGTGTGCTGATGTTAATTCAACTCCACCAGTCAGTGTTTTCCATGCACAGCCGAATCCTGCATCCAACGACACTCCTGTGCAGAACTCTTCTGTGCCAGATGTATCTAATCCACAACAGACTCTTGGTACACATATAAACTCTGACCATTCACCTGTTGTTCCTGTTCCATGCAATTCTGAACTTTCTAAATCCAAGGACAATCGTAAAAATAGAAAAAAAATGTAAAGTGTCTAGTAACTGTTTTAATTCCTTTTCAGCCCAGTCCCGTTATAACCTACGTTCTAGAAATCATATTGTGTGAGTAACAAATGTAGCTACCATGTACTATATAAGTCTGCTGGCGGATTAATGTAATGTACATTTTTTCTCATATTGTATGATTTTGTGAATGTCAACAATCTTTTAAATATTTTCACTTTTATATACTTTAAATTGTTAATCAGTTTGATTTCACTTTCCTAAATTTAATTTTTAACTATAATAGTGTAATGTTTTTTTTTGTTCTGGTATGGTAGTAGTGTTTTGGATGTTTCATTCTTATTGTGCTGACATTTTGATTTGTTTAAAAAAAAAAAAAAAGTTCATCTAGTTGTGGTTAACATCACATTTAAGTCGTTTCCTACTATAAAGGATGTTTCATATTATGATAGTTTTCTATCATAAATTTTTTATATTTTTTTGAATCCTTACATCTAGAAATATCTAAATTTTCAACATTTGAAGTCGTTATTAATGGAAGTTCCTCATTTCAAGTTTTTTTTTGTATATAATTTATCAAATTTTAATTTTGACATTGTTTTAGATCACACATAGAAATTAAATTTTGTGTTTTCTAAATTCAGAAATTTTTACTTTTATATATCAGCAAGTTTTGTATACTTTGTACGTGAACAAATTTTTCCTACAGGAACATGATTTCTCAGGTAATCAAACTGTACTGTGATATATTATAATATGGTTATACATATAAGTGTGCTATTTATGTACGTAAAGGTAAATTTTTTTTGAACCATGCTAATGTGCTGAATTTATGTAATATAACAGAAAATTATGTGCAAAAAGCCACTGTGTACATTGTATATAATCCCACTTCCCTATTTTTTTTTTGTGGTACCACTTCTCCCCTCACCCTTTTTGTCCTTTTTAAGTGTTTTTCTTTTTGCATATTTTTACCTGTAGTATAATTTGATGTTTTGAAATTGTATATCCTGTAACTCAATCATGTTTCAAGAATAATCTAGATGTTCTGTCTAATATGATGCCCGTTTGTAGGGTATCAGATGTAATCCCATGTAGGTCCAAGCAGTTTCCAGTGATGTGCTATCCTCTCGTTGATTTATCCTTTTCTTTTTATCTCGTTTGTCTTGTTCTTCGGTAAGTTTCTTTTTATATATATTCTCATAAGTTTTTCGTTATTCCTCAGGGAGTAATATATCACGTTGTGATATATTTGTTTTCAATAACATATCTTTTAAAATCTGTTTTTTCAGCTTATTAATTCCAGTATATTTCCTCATCTCATTTTAAAAGCTATCTATTAATTATCTTTATCTAAAATCGTAACTTCCTTTCTCTTATTGCTTGTTTACATTTCCATAGCTAACGATTTGCATTTCTATGCTTTGATTTTCAATCTGTTTTTGTTTTTGGCCGCTTGCCAATACTCCTAGTTCATTCTCTCGCGCGATCTCCGCGCGGGGCTTGTGCGCATACGCATCGAATGGATATCGGAGCAGCCGATATTTCTCCTTGGCGCGTGACGCTTGGCATGCGTTTGCATCATCGGCGCTCTCTTGGCGCGATTGATTCATGCGCGGCGATTTTTGAATGGATCGACGTTGGTATTTCACCGGCACTTGACGTTTCAACTTCGTGCGTGTAGCACGCGTTTTTCTACCTTCTCGCGCTAGCGTTTTCGCGGCAGGGACATGGTACAGCGCACGTTCCTTTTTTAGATTGGAGCGGAGCTTTTTCCTTTTCTTCATTCCGTATCATAATAATAACTTAAATGTTTTTTAAAAGGACAATTACATTATTTTACTAAAGTATGTACGAAATTAAAAAAGGAATGCACATCACCAAGCGGAAACTGCCGAAGGACATCCTCCTCACAAGAATAATTAAGCTGTAATAAAATTGGTATGAACTCTCAACTTATTGCTTCTGTTTTATTATTCAAGAGCCAAGGTATTTCTTTTCATTCTATTCCTTTTTTTAATTGATGCATTTTTTACAATACTATCACCAGCTGCCTAACTTCAATTCATCTCTACCTTAATAAGTATGCTACAACTAAATAACTTAAAGAACTCAATTTATTCCATTTAAACTTTAATCTTAAAAGAACCTGTTCTCATCATAATAATGCAGTTCAGAATATAATACAGAAAAATCAAGTTTTTAAATTTTGGATAAGGCCACTTTTTAAACTCACGTCGGGCGTGAGTATTTTCGTCTTCGTATAGTATTTTTTCTATGCAGTTCAGAATATAATACAGAAAAATCGAGTTTTTAAATTTTGGATAAGGCCACTTTTTAAACTCACGTCGGGCGTTTCATAATAATTTTGAGTAAAATCATAAAAAATATTTACATAAAAAAATACATCATTCTTCTTCAAAACAGCTTCTCTTGGATGATATGCAATGATTCCTTCGTTCAACAAACATTTAAAAATAATTAGAGAAGCCGTTTTCTAGAAACTGTTTCAAAGAACCCCACAGCTTACACTGCTAAAATAACTTCAGAATATGTTTTTGAATCTGTCAGAATCACTTGTTGCGGACTTGATAAGGGGTTCAAAATGATCCGAATTTCCTAAAGACATAATAACATGTGATGAAACTCGGGTGCATAATTTTGAACCCCTTATCATGTCCGCAACAGGTGATTCTGACAGATTCAACAATAGATTCTGAAATTATTTTAGAAGTTGTGTTGGTTTGGGTTGATTTTTGACGGCCAATTATCTACACGAGGGATATAGACCCGGGGGGGTGTGCCCTCCGTGGTGGTCTTTCTAAGGAAACCTAATCCGTATTTACGCATGGAAAATCCACGACTCGAAGAAAACCACGAAAACTCCGAACGATTAGGCCGACGGGCGCGATTGGGTTCGAACATATTTTAGAAGTGTAGATTTATTGAAGCAGCTTCCTGAAAACGGCTTCTCTACTTGTTTTGAAGAGCGTGTTGAAGGATGGTTCCGTTGCATATCACCAAAGGGAAGGTGTTTTGATGATGATGTATTTTTTATGTAAATATATTTCTTGATTTTTTATCATTTTACTCTCAATTATTATGGAACGCCCTATATTCTTGCAGTGCACATTTGAGCCTCCAATTAATGTTTCCAGAATGTAGCATTAGACCGAGGTCATATGACCAGACGTCAGACGCATACACCAAACGGATAATTCTCGTGCGATTCCTGTGCTATACCGCAGAGGGATATTGATCAAAATTTGTGTAGGAAGCGAGACAGACAGAGAGACAATAATGAATAATGTTCTTTTATAAGGCCCCTGTAAATATTTTTTTTTTTACTTTTTTCAAATATAATATCTGAATAAGTTAAACAGTGTCTTATTCTTTGTATTCTTTATTTTATTTTATTTTATTTTATTTTATTTTATTTTATTATTATTATTATTATTATTATTATTATTTTTTTTTTTTTGCAAAAAAGTAAAACTTAGAAACAACAAATTTCTTCAAATTTATAAAGAGAATGAAAAAAATATGTATATTACTTTCCAGCTTTTGATTAGAAATCTACGGAATTGCAGTAATCAACATTTGTTACTTAGTATATTTATTAAATTGCTAGATACTTTTAAAATATAACTTAAATTAGTATAAATAGCTTTCTAACGATGACTTATATAATGAAAAGATTTTATTGCTGTCTGCATGCAGATTTAGCTCAATTTTCGAATAGCTTTTTCTGCCTTTTTAATCTCAGAAAAACATGAAAACTTCATCGATTAATAATAGACAGACTTTTAATCTGAATCAATGGATATTGGTTAATTGGAAATTGATAGGAGTATGCACAGTTTATTGTTGTAATGATTCGTAATATTTGTAGTTAATATGTACCAAAGTAAGCATAAACTTAAAGAAATACATTCGGTGATAAACATGATTAAAATGTTTCTTCCAATCAAGTTCCCGACCACTCGGAGTGTAGGAAAAGCATTCATCGTAAAGAAATGCAGGGCTGCTTGAAATGTTTGTTTATAAGTAAGCATTCAAAGAGCACATTGAGAGAAACAATCACAGATATCACCGCTTCCTGCTGCCAAAATATAGACTAACATCGTTTCGTCGCAGTTCATGTAAAAATAGATTTATCAAACAAATGTATTTTGCAATATTCACGTTTATATTTGTAAATAGTTTGCAAAAAATATTTTTTTCCCTGTAAATTACAAAAATGTATTGAATTTGATCAAGAATTATTTTTAAGCACATTCTGTATTTGTAATATTCTCAATTTTAAATATTGTATTTATATATACATTATTTTTCATATCATTTTATATTCTATTCCTTCTTTTTAAGTAGGTTTCGATACTCTCAATTAATAATATTATATTCGGTAAAAATGTTAAAATTAATTGTTTTAAAAATACTTTTATTGGTCCAAAACAACTAATTAATTTCCCGAAAACAAATTATATATTGTAATAGCATATTTAATAATTACAAACTTAATATGATTTAATTCGTAAGCTACTGTAGAGTTTGCAGTTAAAGAAAAATGTATTATTTCTATAATAAAAATATTTAATAAATTATTCAACTTTATCAGATACATAACTGTAAGATAAAGATTCTTCGCCCCTCTGTTCACTTAAAATAGTTTTCATAAAAGCAAATTTAACTGCATGAAACTAAAACAAGATTTATTTACTCCCCATTTCTTGGAATTGCTACATGTAAAAGAAACTTCCTATTGGCGTGGGTTTACCTTTGTGTATTCGATTTTCTTCCAGATAAAATCACTATTATAGCTTCACTGGATTTTTATAATGACGAACACAAATCATGCTTGCAATAAAATTTGATCTTGTTTAAAAATATTTTTATAGATGACTGAGTGTAAGGATATTATTTCCACGTTAAACTGAAATAAATTACTCCATTTCAAACAAGAGAATATTTCTCTCTCTAAATTATTCTCGTAAATCAGAGTTAAGAAAAATATTCTTATTGCTTCGTACTATCACTATAATAACTAGAATTATTCACTTACAATCTTGATGTAATTTAGAAATGTAGATGCCTATTTTTAAATTAAGTAAATAGGAATAAATAAATAAATATATATATATATATGCATTTGTACAAAGATACCTACCTAGAAGCACACACACACACACACTTATATATATATATCTTTAGTTTTTTGTGGTTAATATGAAAATAAACCATACAATTTATTTGTTATCATTAGGCAATTGGGAAATGAACATTCTGACATAATTATATCAATATCTTTTTTTTTCTTCCTGTTTATTTTATCAATTATTTTTTACATTTAAAAGTTTTTCTTATAGTTTATATTTTTATTATATATAATTTTATATATACAAATTATTTAGTTTTATAGCATATTGCTATATTATATTATTATTGTTTTGAAATTATTTAAATTTTCCGTATAGATTAATTGGGTATGGTAGTAGAATATATTGTAATCATTCAATTAACATTTGTATTTATTTAATATTTATATGAATAATGAAATATAATATGTTATTTTTATATCAGGATTTGTTGGGATATAGCAGCTGGTATATTATGAATGAATTAACTTATATTAGCATAATGTTGTTCATATTAGTTTCAAGTTAATATCATAGATGGCAGCACTAAAATTTAAATTGGATTCTGTCTGATGCTTCGAATAGAGTAACAATATCAACTTTTAACACATGGTGGAGCTTAATGTTGGATATTTGCGATTTTGTAAACTTATAGTTTTGGAAATTTTTACTTTAGTTAAGAAATTGAAAAAAAATTAAAAGTGTTAAGAGGTAATTCAATTATTATGGAATTATTTTCTATTTATATTACTTTAATTGCATTTATCACGACATTTCAAAATAGATAATATGTATACATTAGGTTGTAAAATCTGTGTTAACTGTAAAAATAACCTTAAACTTATCTAGCTTTTGGATACCATGTGCTGATGTGTACTTGGATAAAATAACTGGGATTTTATTAGGTATTTTGTGCAATATTACTATTTTTCCTTGCTACAAATTAATTATTTAAAAGGTTGTATTGCTTTTTCCATTTCATAGCATTTAATTTTATTCTGTTTTCATCTTGAAACTATTCTGTTTTCATCTTGAAACTATTCTGTTTTCATCTTGAAGCTATTCTCTTGGTTATATTGCTCGTTAGAGTACAGGAGGGGAAAAAATTCAGCTTTTAGCTTTTTTCTCACAGAAAACGACTGATTTTGCTTATATAATTGAATTCTGTACTCTTGAGAGCGTAATTCAATATATAAGCTTTTCAATTATTTTCATCGAAATCCATATTCCCCTTTTTTTCTTCATTATTAATTATTGTTATATAGTACAAGGGACTTTATTTTAAACATAGCAGCTTGTTTACTATGTTTTTGGTACCCATTCAGTGTGTTTGGGGACACTGTATTGTTGTAAATTCATTCATACTATCACAATTATTGATGGTGGTCAGTAATGTTTAATTAATGGTTATATATATATATATATATATATATATATATATATATATATATATATATATATATATATATATATATATATATGCGTGTGTGTGTGAGTGTGTAAGCGTGAAAAAGATGGAAAGTAGGTGAATGTTTTATAAACTATTTTTATTTTTTTCTATCTGTAAAAGAATAAAGTATTGGATCCTTGAAAATTTTCGACTTACTTTTTCGACGGATTTACACGTTTTAGGGGTCAGAGATTCAGAAAAACATGTTTTTATAAAATGTATGTCTGTGTGTCAATGAGTCTGTCTGTGTGTGACACAAACTTTGTGGGCGCTCTATCTTGAGTACTAATGCGTGGAATTTAATAAAAAATTATAATCAGGTAGCCCCTAAATCCCTAATATTAATTGGTGCGGTTTAGTGTTTTGCGTATCTCGCCTAACAGCTGGCGCTGCTATGCTGTTTTTTTTTTTTTTTTCACGACTTCCGAAATAGCTCTATCTCAAAAACTAATGCACGCATTTTCATAAAACAACAGATTCAGTTAGAGCTTGATATGATTTCTTGCTGCATATGTTTTGGTGTAAATCGCCTAACAGGTGGTGTTATTATGCTCCATCATTTTACGATTTCCGCAATAGCTCGATCTCAAGACTAATGTACGAATCAAACTTCATATTCAGTTAGTCCTTCATATGAATTAGTGCTGACTACGTTTTAGTGTGAATCGTCCAACACGTGGCACTGCCATGCTGTATTTTTCACTATTTTCGCAATAGGTTTATCTCAAGAACAAATCGACGAATTTTCATCTAATTTGAGATACACTTTGACGTTTACACAAGATGCTCCGAATTATATTTTCGTGTCAATCGCCCAATAGTTTGCACTGTTTGATGGATTTTTTACGATTTTCAGAAAAGCTCTATCTCAAAAAATAATATAGGGATTTTCATTGAATTTCAGATTCAGTTAGACGTTGATATAAGTTTCTGCTGATTATGTTTTGGTGTAAATCACACAATAGATAGCTTTGCTATGCTGCATTTTGCATGATTTACACGATATTAGCGATAGTCATATCTCACGGTAATCATGGTCATAGTCTAATGCATGGAATTTCATATCTTTGCAGTCCTGATAATGGACATAGATTGCCACTTCTTCTTGGCACTGTGGTAGCGAATTTTGAAGTAGTGATATGCATGAGATAGAAGAAAATTTTGGGATTGGCACATCCGACTAGTTATTAATTCGCATAGTAGAATGTTTAACAAAAATGGCTGGAAATAGCACTAGGTTTTTTATATTAAATATTTTCTCACATTTCATGTTTTTTAGATAGAGTATAGATATATCTGTAAGTAGAATAAATTATTCCGTAAGAGGTTGTGTAAACAGCCTCATGAAATTAATCATAAAGATTTTAATATACATAGAAATGAATTTTATGACTGTTGCTGTCTGTGTTTAAGAGTTAATAGCGAGTAAATGTATTTCCCACAATAACTGACTATATGACAGATAAATCATCACACACAGCTGAATCTATTGAGACTAGATCGGGCGTACATTCGTGATAGATAATAGGATACCACTGAGTAAGAATTTGTTTTTTACCTCCAAAGGATGATAAACATGATGTCGAATGTGTTACTTAATTTTGTCATACAACAGCCGCTACACTATATGCCTAAGGTGACCGGTCACTTGCGATTTTAGACGTTTTGTTAAATATCTAGCAAAATACTTGAGGAATTAACCTGAAACTGCAGGTGTGTAAGCAGTATACTATAGGTCATACATTTTCGCGAAGATTTTTTCCCGAAACTCCATAGGGGACCGTCAACAATTTGAAAAATAACGCATAACTTTTGGATAACCCTCTAAAAACTAATGTAGCAAAAGCGTTCATACTCGAGATTAATAATAAGTCGTTTATTGTAATATGCTGTGCTTATTTTAATGAGGATAGCATGTACACTCGTGGAGACATTAAGGGTTTTATAAAAACTGCCCCAAATTTCGTTTTTTGCTTATAATTTGAAGAGTTCTTAATATAAAAAAAAGTTATTTTCAGAAAGTATGACAAACAGCATGATACACAATGCTCTGCGAAGAGAATTAAAAAATAATAAAACTTGGATGAAAAATGAGCAGATTTACTAAACAATGTTTCACCGCGCATGCGCGAATGCAATCAAAATAAAATACGCATAATTTATTAGCTATGTATAATGAACAACGTTTGTGAAAGTATCAAAATCCTAGCTTGGAAATTCTGAAAATTATCGTCGATAAAATAAGCTCTAAATCCGTTGTTCCCCAAAAGAAGCAAAAAGATGAGGGGTTGTATCAAATATCTGTTGATTAGTTCCGATATAGCGTTCAATATATTGCACGTATATTTTGATACAACCCCTCATCTTTTTGCTTCATTTTGGGAATAATGGATTTTGTGCTGATTCTATCGACGATAATTTTCAGAATTTTCAAGCTATGATTTTGAGACTTTCACAAAAGTTGCTCTATGTACCTAGCTAATACATTATGCACATTATATTTTGATTGCATTTGCGCTTGCGCAGTGAAACATTTTTTAGTAAACCATGTTTTAGTAAACGAAATCTATTATTATGTGCACCACCAGTTCTTACTTCAATAATACAACTCTGAATCTTTCTCTCCTAATATTATTGCGAAAAACACTTTATTTTTATACAATTTTCTGAAACATTTATTATTTATTTATTTTTATTTTTACTTTATTTGTTTTACGATTTATGCATTTCCGTAGAAATTATTAAAAAAATGTTTAATTAAAAACAAAATTATTTAATCATTAATTATAGAACATTTTAAATTGAAAGAATTTCTAATCGCGTTTATAAATTGAGAATTTTTATATGTTGTTAACAAGCACTAATTAGAAATATTTAATTTTGATTTTTTGTCTGTTTTATACTTTAACTAGTTAAATATTATATATTTACGTCAAGTTTATCTTTTCAATTTTATCCAATTATTTTTCGTGAAAGATATATTTATGGCTATTGCGTCAGAGTTCACATGTAAGCCTTAATGTAAGTAATGCTTAACAAATTTAAATATGTAATACTAAATTAAATAAATTAGAAAAGTAAACGATTGTATAATTAACACAGTAGAAAAGAATGGTACTTTTAGAAGTTCATAAAAACTTATCAAAAATTTGAAAATGAATGAGATAAGGCAGTTTTAAATTTAAATATTTACTTAGTTTCACTTACATTTATTTTCACATTTACTTATCTTCATTGTTGCTGAAGTTATGAACAAAATTCAGGTTAATATTTGAATGAATCACCATGTATTTCCATATGAATAAATGGATCGTGGCTCTAGTTTCTTATATAAAAATGTTTGTTGCAAAGCATTAGAGGCTGTTCAAATATTATGTAAGCATGTTTTTGGCAATTTTGCCCCCCCCCCCCCTTGTTAGCAAAAGTAAGCAAATCGCAAACCCTCTCTTAATAATTACGTAAGCAAATTGCAACCCCCCCCCCCACTTTCTTTAACAGTAATAATTTAATTTGAAAAAATTAGGACATAATTCAAATTAAAAAAAAAAAAACTCTACTCGACTTAAAAAAATAATTTAAAAAAAATGCTTGTTTTATTTCCTTACAATTCTAGTTAAGAAAATTTCTTGGATCACAATTTTAGAAGAACTTAGCCATTTGTAAAATTTTAATTTGAACATGTCCATATTTATTCCGATGTGACCACGGCTGCTCAAGACTTTTTTCCATATCTGTTATGATATTGGTTTCCAGTTTTACTTGATTATCTTCATCGCTTTCTTTTCGGATGCCATCTTGATCAACTTCATGTTCATTGATCTACTCAACATCTTCCATATCTTCCACGAATTTTACGACGCACATAGGTTAATTTACTCGACGAGCAGCAATTTTCAATGGTCGTATAAGGCAGGCCTTGTCGCTCTTTTCACTGTGTTGAATTTTTTTCTGTCTCTTTGCGGACTTCTGAGATGCATGATATTGGCCACAAGTTCTTGTGGATAATTGTGACTTCATGGAAGGGCAATAATAGCTATACGGCATCTTCAATTCAATTAGATTGCATTTCACTTTAAGTAAGGTACACAATTTGAAAATAGTTGGAAGATTATCTGCCACTAAACTTACATATTTATTTACTTTTTTCCCATTATGGGAATGGTGTGCATTAATTTTCGAGTTATTTGAAAAGAAAAAAATAAGGTTTAGTTTATCTACGCCATATTTAAAAAGTAATAACTCGTTTTTTGGCATTTCCTTGGTCTTTATTTATTGCCAAACTGGTCATGTTTCGCCAAAGCTACACGGTTATTTTATCTTATCTTTTTCAAATTTTTACAAGTAATTATGTAAACTTAAAGTTATGATAAAATATATTTAAAAGTTTAAGAACAAATTTATTATAATTATCTTTATAAAATAATCAAGAAAGACTGATTTTTTTTGTTGTCTTACGCAGTTCTTCCTCAATTCTTTTTAGCACCAATACCTCTAACTCTTTGTCAGTTTTAGAAGACTTTTTATACAGCCGCCACAGATCATTAGTTCTACATTGTATATCCTTCAAAAGTTTATCTAATGCAGACTTTTTGAAACTTTCAAAAAGTTTTTATACATGGTTTCTCGAAATGAAGACATATTTCCGATTTCATTTATTTTAAACATCACTACATTACAGTACTGAGAGGTTTTCAAAACTCACGTGACACCAGACAGTAGAGCAATCGGTCACTATAGTTATGGGGTTCAAGCACTTGACAGAGGAGGGGTGGAAACAAAAAAGATGGAATTATATTTACGTTTTGGAAACTTTCCGGAAAACTCATATTGTCACAGTACAACATACCGCATCACTCCATTCAATTATATTCTATTCTATTCTCACAATTGTAAATAGTAGATATAATAAGCCCTCGTGCATCAAACATGAACAGCCACATCTAGATAAAAGACATCGTTTATGTTTTCCTTGTGCGGTCAAAATAGCTGACATCAGAACTTCAAGTTTAATATTCTTTTGCTATTTCTTTTTTTTCAATTTGAAATTTTTAATAGTTTTTACTTTTTTTATTAAAAGTTAAGAAATTTTGAAAAAGTCTTACGTAAGCATCATTCAAGCCTCCACATACCCCTTGTCAGCAAAAAAAAAGCAAATAGCTACACCCCCCCACCCCCCGTAGGTGCTTACGTATTATTTGAACTGCCCCTTAAGTGGTTAAGAAGTAACAGGAGAAGATTTGGGTTAGACTGTATTGCTGCAGAACAAAATTGACAAATTCATGGCAAACATAATTTCTAGATTCGTGTGGAACATGATTAAAGAAAAATAAACAAATAAGAAATATGACATATTTTTATAAAAATAGATATTTCTTTGATAGTCTCATAAAATAGTTTATATTATAATCATTTTGATTTTTGATATTTTCCACCGCTGTACCAGGAAAAAAACCCCATTTCTTAAAATTTCTGTTCGAATGGACATTTGTAGTTTTTGAAACTATATTACATTTTAATTTCTTTCGTAAAATTCATTCCTAGGGCGTTTCATTAAATGTCTCCAATCGCATTTGCTTTTATTTAATCGCAGATCAATTGTCCCTTAGAAATCATTGATGGCCAAAAAAGATTCCACATAAGCGTAAACATGCCTGACACAATTGCAACTTACTTGTCTGATTTATGTTTATTTGTTTAAGGGTGTTTTACGTTTTAAGTTGGCTCCTTTTCTGTGTTATACGCATTAAAGCATGTTAAAAATTTACCGATTATAATACGAAGGAATTGTCAATCATGCATATTAGGAATATGATTTATACATGGTGGTTCAAAAGGTTATGTCCAAACGACACGTGTGTGTTTGTCAGTTCATGAGGAGCAAGAATTCCATAGGATCTAGGGGACGGAAACGCGATCGTGACGGTTCAATTGCATCGTGACCGTGACGCAAAGTCGATAAAGGATGTAAAGAGAGCAAAATAAAAATGCAAAATATTACGATTCATAACAAGTGCTTATAAGTATTAGCCGTGATGCATGCTTCACACAGGCGCCACATGGAATCACGAACACGTTCCAATAGGCCAGGAATCTCACAGACACGTGCCGCCGCTTCAGCGATCCGTGCCATGAGGTCCATGGCTGACAGAACGGGTGTCTCGAACACCAGAGACATAAGATATGCCCAGAGGTAGAAATCCACGAGGTTTAGGTCCGTGGATGACGATGGCCACTGTACTGGGCCAATTGGAACGTGTTCGCTGTTCCATGTGGCGCCGATGTGAAACATGCATCCCGGCTAATGGGGCACATTTTGAGCACGTGTTATGAGTTGTAATATTTTTCATTTGTATTGAGTACTTTGATTAAGTTTTTTTGTAAAATATAGGTTATTTTACACCCCTTGGATTTTTTTCTTTGCGTCAGGGTCACGTGTCAATTGCACTGTCACGATTCCATTTTTGACCCTCACTTCCAGTGTATTTTTTGCTCCTCATGACCTGACACACCCACGCGTGCCGTTTGGACATGACCTATTGAACCACTGTCTTTATGTATGTACAAACCGCCCGTGTTTTTAAGGGTTAATATATCGGTTAATTACGGACGATTTTTTTCGAAAATCATTATCGACAATGATTTTATACTTCTGCTACGATAATCACCTCCAGCGCTCCCCAATACCTTTGATGAATGCCCGCAAATCGAAATTTATGTGTAACGGAAAAATGCGCTTTTCTCAAAAATTATGTGACCTATGTCTACAATTTTTCTTCAACGTTTAAATTAACCTCTACTGCCTCTAATTTTTTCATAACTTGAGTTTTAGTAGATTCGGAAATAGATGGGCGGGGAGGGGGGGCATTTTTTGCACTACATTTTTGACGATATCTCTGAAAATATAATACCTAAAATTAAAAGAAATGTTTTTTTTTTTTTAATTCAGCTTTACGAAAGCTTTCACACGATACCCAACATGACATATGAAGAGAAGATTTTTTTCTTTTCAAGAAACTTAATTTCCTCTTTACATTTTCCCTAAAAATATTTGTAAATTTTTAATAATCTGTAAATATGTGGGTCAGTTGTCTTTGTTACTTCCAACCAATTTGAACTTTCCATATTCCATAGGTTATGAGTAAAATGGCTGTGACAGACGGACAGACAGACACAAGAGTGATCTTATAATGGTTCCGTTTTTACTTTTTAAGTACGGAACCCTAAAAAATTTAAGCCGCGCGTGCATTCGGACCTATCTGTTTTTATCCAAATTTTCAGACCACCACATGCGATAAATTTCAATACCCATCGCCGACTAACACGCGAACAAACGTCTTTTTCTTTTGAACATGATGAAGTTAAGTTGCAAAATATTTAAATGAAGTAGGAAATAAATTCATGTTAATGTGAACTTCTCTTTTTAATTAAAAAAAGTAACTTTTTAATTTGTATAACAACCCTAAATAAAAATGGCTTTCCTTCCTTTTTTCCCTCCAACATGTCAGTACAAAAATGTTTGCTTTGGTAGTACATTTAAATTTCCTTAAATTATGGTAACGGGCAGAAAGTTTACTTATTTTCAAAATATAACTGAGTTCTTCTATATGTACATTGGAGTTCATCACTCTAATATTGCCACAAGTATAGACTATTTTTTGGTTACGGCTAACAGCACATATGTTCATTATTCGTATTTTCTGTAGTCTGTACATAAAAAAAAATCTTTTAGAGTATTTATCTTTAAATAAGAAAATCATTTTACATTTTACATGGCAAATTATGAAATGCTTTTCAGTCTTACGACCATGCGTTTTTCTAGGTTACTTTCAGATCTTTATGTTAATACTATAATTTATACTAAAAAGAATAGAAGTTGATATCTTACGTATACTTTATTCAAAAATTTAAAGATGATGTAAAAATAAAAACACGTGAATAAAATACTACTCAACGTTTCCGTTTAATATTCAAAACCATCTTCAGGAGTAAAATTTTCTAAAAGCACAAATCGGCAGGAAACACCGACATGCTACATTGTCAAAAATTATTTGCAAAGAGTTTGAATATATTTTTTGACGATGTAGCATGTACATTATTTCCAGCCGATTTGTGTTTTATAACACTTTAGTCTTGAAGATGTTTTTGTAGATTAAACAGCAATATTGAGGTTTTTTTTATTCATGTGTTTTTATTTTTTCATCATCTTAAAATTTATGTATACGTTGGATAACAACTTCTATTTTGATTAGTATTTGATTTTACAAAGTAAAGTCCTTAATTATTACTATAATTTATTTCAAAAATGCAAAAAATCTTCTTAAAATTACACATACGGACATTATAAGTTTTCTTTACTGAAATTGTCGCTCATGATTAGTATTGGCTTTTAAATGTTGAATAATTTTCCAAAAGTAATACCTATATTTATTTTCTATATATGTGTCTTTTTTCTCTTTTTAAAATGTCAATTTAGAAACGAAAATAACGTTTATTATTTATTCTATATTACTTTTTTTTTAAAGAGAATTTTTAACAAAATGATTGTAGATTATAAATTTCATGCTGAAGGGGATATTTTTTATAGTTGAAAAATATTATTTAAACGCTTTAAAAAAAAAATAAGTACTACCGGAAAAAGTACTCTAAGGATAACCATCATTTATTTTCTGCGTGGCATTAATAATGTATTTGAAAAATTTTAAATAATAAAACAACTAAGTAAAATAACTTCCTATTCACAAAAAAATTCGTGCATATTTCGTCCATTAAAAATGCACATATTATGTTATAGACAACAAAAGACTTTTAAAAGCATTTCTATAGGGATAATTTCACATGCATTAAAATGTGAGTTGCTTCATAGGTTGATACTTTTAGTTCAAAATGTGCATTGCATAATTTATTTTTAGACAAGGTTTTCAAAGAAAGGGAGTTTTTTTCGTCCTGCGCTAGTTTAAATGAAACGGGAGTGATGAAATAAATTATGTGACCGGGTTCTGACCGTAAGTAGCTCTCATAAATTTAAGTTTATGTATTTTTTCCGTTTTCTTGTTTGTGATCATTTCATTATTCATTTGTTCGAATAATACTATTTTAAAATTATAATATTACATTTTATTATTATCATTATTTTTTAAATAATTCGCTGTAAAAATCATAAAATTATAATTACAGTCTATTTCAAGAAATCCCTATGTTGATGTATGAAAATATATATTGGAATTAAGGATGGAGATTTTCAGATGACCCCTTAGAACAACACCTGAGATAAAGGTTCAGCAATAATACAAATTTGACATTGACGAGTGTCCGAACCCCCTTAAGGGGTCTGATCACGTTGACGGTTTAAAAAAAAATTATTTTCACAATTTTCAGAATGGATACCTTTAAAAGTTAAAACTCCACTGCAAAAAGAATTTTAAGTAAATAGCAATTAGAACAGAAGTTATGGCTAAAAATATATCGCAAAAAACATTTGCTGTAATGTTATAAGTCAACTTTGAAGCCGTTTTAGAAAAACATTGATTTTTTGGTATTGCGTGCACTCTCATTTAAAAACTAATTATCATAGAACCTTGAAATTATGTATATTCTTAGTTTAAATGTTTTTGTTTGTGCTCAATCTCAATTTAGATGGATTTTTGTCACAGAAAATTGTCAGTTGAAAAAATAAAAATCCATTTTTTTGCTGAAATTTCGTGAATATGATTAGAAAAGCATTAATTATGCTAAAGAATTTTAATATGCTTTCATATTTAGATTCAGTGTAAAATATAGCATGATAAGTACCAAAATATGAAACATTAAACATATATCTGCACTAGAATTTGTAAAATCGTGAACGCCAAATGCATATTTCAATATCCATATTTTTCAAAAGCCACTTTTGTCGTTATGATTTAATTAATTAATATTACTAAATATATGTGTATTTCAATATTTTATCAAACCTTAAGAATGTGTGAAAGTAAAGAAAAAAAATCGCGTTTCACTCAGTGGTTAAGAAACTACAGAATTATACGTACTGCTTTAAATAGGTCATTTTCTGGCAATTAACGTGATCTGCCTTAAGAGCCATTATTTTGAAAATCAGACAAGTACGATAGTTGTATTTTTGGTTTTGCTTGATTTTTTTATGTTGAAGTAGATCATATTTCATTAATAATGTGAAATTTTTAAGCTCAGAAAAAATTTCCTGTATCCTGTAGAAAATGTCAAAGTTCAAGACCATGAATCCCATTTTTCAAGAAAATTGGAATGCCAGTATGTTTGAATTGTAATATCTCTGGAAAGCAACAACATCCCAACATTCTTTTGTCATAAACTGCTAGCATAACACAGTGCTTAATAAAATTCACTTGGTTCCGTGAGGCATTGTTAATTTCCATTGTTATGTTGCCACAAAATGCAATAAAAATAATGTTTTTTTGTTTTTCTCCATTTTCTGCTCTTATTATCTTAGTTAAGCAATAGTACCCTAAAATGTTTCTTATAGAATATGAAAGTATACTATTAGGACAAGCTAAGTAATGTAGTTACCGGGATATCGATGGTGTTAGCAGATATAATCTGTTAAATATTCAAAAGTTTCAAAATCTACAACTTTTGAGTTAGTCCTATCTCAAAACAGCATCACAGTTGAATAAAACAAAATATATCAGGTAGTAGTTGAACATACGTATAAAAACATGGAAACGAAAAATAAGTGGGGTCTTATACTATTTTCAGAAGAAAAAAAATGACAAAACTTACAAAAAGTCACTGCAATAATCAGGCTTTTGCCCTACAAGGAGAAGGGGAAAGGGATGTTCCATTTCCTCATAGGGAAAAAAAAACATAGGAAAGGGAAAGAGAAACGGGATAAATAATTTTCTAATAGAGAAAAAGCCTGATATTGACACTGCCTTTTTGTAAGTTTTGTCATTTTTTTTCTGAAAATAGCATGAGATCCCACTTATTTTTCGTTTTCATGTTTTTGTACATGTGTTAAACTACTACCTGATACATTTTGTTTTGTTCAACTGTGATGCTGTTTTGAGATGAGACTAATTCAAATGTTGCAGATTTTGAAACTTTTGAATATTTAACAGATTATATCTGCTAACAGGATCGATATCCCGGTAAAATTCTAAATTACTTAGCTTGTCCTAATACTAAACTTTCATATTCTATAAGAAAAGTTTTGGGGTACTATTGCTTAACTAAGATAATAAGTGTAGAAAACGGACAAAAACGTCATTTTGATTGCATTTTGTGGAAACATAATAATGAAAATTAACATTGCCCCATGAAACCAAGTAAATTTTACTAAGCATATAGTGCTATACTAACAGTTTATGACAAAATAATTTTGGGATGTTGCTTTCCAGAGATATAGCAATTCAAACATACTGGCATTTGAAGTTTCATGAAAAAAGGAATTCATGATCTCGAACTTTGACATTTTCTACAGGAAACAGTAATTTTTTTCAGGGCTTCAAAATGACACAATATTCATTAAATATGATCTACTTCAACATTAAAAGAAATGAAGCAAAACAAAAAATACAACTATTGCACTTGTCTGATTTTCAAAATAATGGCTCTTAAGCAACGTATGAACTCATGAGTGAAGCATCGTTGAAACAATATTTCTAACTGTCGACAAATCTTTGTTGTAACTATTGTTGTCGAAAGATTAAAAAAATTCTTTTAAGCCAGAAGAAAACAATTTTGCCTGATGAATAAAATAATTTCTCAACACAAAAATGTTGTACTAATTTCAAGTTCTACAATGTGTATATTAAAACTTTAAAACCAGTAAAAATACGTTTATTTCGAATGTTGGTTATACATATTCAGTTATTTTTAATATAGTTTTAATGTTGTTCGAAATTAGATTACTAAGACTTAAAAATCATAATTGTATTTCGCTATCAAAGCAGCGATTCACATGATGTAATTAGGAATGTATAAAATAAAATAATCACATACATTTAATATAATAATAAAATTTACCTATTTTTCCTCCTTTGCATAGGTTTACATTCATCTGACGGACAGACGGAATGCTGATTTCAGCTAGTAAACTTTTAGATGTAAAAGTAGAAGTGTCAATTACTACTTATTATATATTCTATAGGATTTCCAAACAATTATCCGACGTTTAACAAAAAACTTTTCAAAATCCGTTCCTTTTATGTAACACTTCAAATACAGTCAAACCAATTAAATATTTCAATTATATAACTATGTAATGATTCCAGTTTTTAACTTTTTAAAAGAGTTAAGTAAAAATGACCTATTATACATGCGAGTTATCAATTGAAAAATGATGTATATGTCCTAAGATGTTGAACTGGAGAAAATTCTGTGATTGCCTGCCGCAAATTAGTACCCATTTAATTAGACAGAAAAGGAAACAGATCGCATTTGTAAAGAGTTTAATATTTTTCAGATATTCTTGATTTAAAATTCTGATTTTATATTTGTGGAAATTCATTTTTTTTAAATATTGTCAAAGAAATACATTCTTTTTAATTATTATAATAGAGGAAATCTTTCCATTTTGGGGCTCTATTTTATGTCGCTTTCATTTTTAAAAAAACATGACTTTTAATATCATTTAAAAATTAGATACAAGTTCACATTGTACAGAACAACAAATATGAAATCACATTTTGCAAAACTCTAACACATGGCTACCACCTTATCGGTTTTGTGAAAAGATTTCTTTTTTCGAATAGTAATCTGTGTCTTATTTTATTGCAATTATTCGGGCATTAAGCAAAAGGAATATTTCTAAACATGCGTAAAAGCGAAAGGTTTAGCAACTATGCATAAGGAAGCATTTTCTTAAGTGAAATATTACTTTTTTTTCTACTTGTTGCAACTTTAATTATTCGCGTTCTAAGCAAATTTAAATATGTCTTTCAAATTTTAAAATTAGATACAAGTAATATTTATACAAAGGATACTACTAACAAAATAGTATTATACAATGTATTTACCTTCTCATTCAACTGGAAATTTTATAAAATTTCTAAATTATAAAAATAATTTCCAATGGATTTTTCATTTTGCGTGAAACCTCTTTAGCTTTTTCCTTAAATAGCCTTCATAAATGAAATAAATAGTTTACTTTATAATACATGACAAAATATTAAATATGCAATGTTTCTATAATTTAATTTTCACTTATGTCATCGGCTAAGGATTTAATTACAAATAGTTACAATTTAAATATATTACTAAATGCGTGGTTCATCCGGTTATCTTTAGGAGGTCATAAAAGTGTGCCATAAATGAACACAGGACTTATAGTATTGAAATATTTCAATCATGTCCTTCAAATATATTTGCAGTATTTCTAATAAAACTCATTTTAAATTTGTAGCTAAATTCATGAAAGTTAAATGCAAACACACACACACACATATATATATATATATATATATATATTTCATTTTTAACGCTGTCTAGTTTAAAAATCGTAAATAATTAATTATTTTTTAATTAATCCATTTTCAAAATCATTAAATCAATATCGGTTTAATAATGTAAGTATATAGCATACTTTTATAAAAACAAATATAATAATCACTTATAAACAGATTTAGTAAAATAATGCTATAAAAAGTGATAAGGATAAAGTGAAAGTGATAAAAATATTTTATCAGTTTTTATAGCATTATTCTACTTAATCAGCATACTTTTAACTGACTAAATTGCATATAATAAACTACACATAAAAGCTATTAGCCATTTATTATTCAAATATTCATATCAGCTTGAGTAAAAAAGAATAAAAATACGATTAATAATATTTGATTAACATATCAGCTTTTAAAAACTGAAAATAAAAGTTACTTTATAAAGAAAATATTTACTTAAGAAAATAATTCTGAATACTTTATAAGTTAGCTCTTGTAAAATAAATTTGTGAATAAATATTTTTCATAATATTTTTGATCAAATGTATTGTTATTAAATTGCATTAGAAGAATGTAAAAAAAAAAAAAAAAAAAAATATTATAAACATCGATAGTTAAATATATTGAAATTGTAAAGATTGTTTGTCGTTTAAAGATAATAAAATGATTTTTAATGCACTATTTTTGTTACCTGCTGTTCAAACATTGGCATGTATAGGGAAAAATCCATGTTAAAAATATATTATTGACGAATGTCAACAATAGTAGACGTATACTGGACAGTTACCGTATTGAATTTACATACAATTGTTGACATTTGTCAATGTACAAATAATGATGCGTTTGGTGCCAAGTAATTCAGTTTATATATATAAATATTGATCTGTGCTATCTGACATCGAAATCCTCGTTATTTGTAAACTGGGGACAGTAACTGTATGTATATAAATAAATGCATACTGGACAGTTAACGTGTTGAATTTGATCTCTTTGCCATCATATCGCTCACCTCCAAGAAAAGTGACAAATCTCGCAAAAATTAATTTTGGCTTTTAATCCATAAATATGTGTGTCATAGTTTCGTCCTACTATATGCATAGTATTATTCGTGTCGTTATACGGAAAACCTCTATATTACACTATAACTACATTTTCCATTATAGAAAATGCGCAGTGTTGAAAAAAGAAAAACGTCTAATCCACAAAAAGTTTTCCATAAGCTCATACTCAAACATTAAAAAAAATCGTTATTGCCTTATAGACCAATGGTTAGGGGGTTGAATTCGGAATTAGGGGTAAGCTGGAAATCGTTTTAATCCATTTAGTTTAGGTCTAGAATGAATATGCTATGTTTCCCCCTCTTACTAGGTGAGCGTTAGGAAATATGTACATATTTATAGTTATAAAACACGTTTTTGTTTTACATAACATTAAAAATCTCAAAACAACTAACTCAGGTCAAAACATTGTCAATAAAGTGTTGTAGAGATTAAAATTCTGAGTAAAATGAGTGCCTCACTTAATATTTTTGTTGAACATTAAGGTCACAATTCTACTTTAAAATTTTAGACGCGTGGTCAGGGTGTTGAACTCAGAGTTAATTGGAAGAAAGCTGCAAATTGTTTAAATCTCTTCAGTTTCTGTCTAAAATGAACGTAATATGTTTTCTTCCTCGTACTTGGGTAAATGTTAGAAAATATGAACATATTTATTTTTGAAAAACACGTTTTTTTAATTACCCTAACAATATCTCAAAACAGCTAAATTATTATAAAAAACATTCTCAATACAAATGCTGTAGAGCTTAAAATTCTGAATAAAATTAGTACCATCATTAGTATTTTTGTTCAACATTAAGGCCGCGATTTTGAGATATTGTTAAGTTAACTTGGTCTGTCCTGGCTTCAAGCTCTTGATTTGAAAATTTTTGAAACAGAATTGCGACGTTAATTTTGAGCAAAATTATTAATGATGGTACTCATTTTATTCATAATTTTAAGCTCTATAACATTTGTATTGATAATGATTTTTATAGAATTAGCTATTTTGAGATATTGTTAATGTACATATGTTCTAACATTCACCAAAGTACGAGGAAGAAAACATAGTACGTTCATTTTAGACTTAAACTGAAAGGATTAAAACAATTTCCAATTTCTTCTTATTAATTCTGAGTTCAACCCTCTGACCACGGGTCTAAATTTTTAAAGTAGAATTGAGCCCTTAATATTCAACAAAAATATTAAGTGTAGGCACTTATTTTACTCAGAAGTTTAAGTTCAACAACATTTGTATTGAAAATGTTTTTGATAGAGTTAGCTGTTTTGAGATATTGTTATGGTATTTAAAAAAACTTGTTTTTTGACTATGAATCTATACATATTTTCTAACGCTCACCTACTACGAGGATGAAAACTTAGCATATCAATTCTAGACCTAAACTAAATGAATTAAAACAATTTACAGCTTTCCTCTAATTAATTCCGTATTCAGCCTTTTTTTCCTCCCCTGCTACTGGGCTATTAGTAAAAAAAATTGAAAATTTCCTGTGAAATATAGCTTCGTTGATGATTAATATATTGTCAATATATTAATAGTCATGCCATAGATTGATAGTTACAACTTTACAATTTGTCAGCTATCCAGTAATGACGAATGTCATTTTTGGAACAAAAGTGAGGGTCAACGCGGATCAAATAAAATAGGTACTTGTTTGTGGATGTATTTTCAAGACATGTATCTTCGCGTGTTGACGATGAACATTTGGAATTAACTTTTACTGTGATAATTGCAACGTACAAAATAAAAATAAATATATTATTTCATTATTCATGCATGCTGTTAGCGCGCTGAAAATCAATAGAATAACTGCAATATTCCTGATCTGTGGACACACATAAAATGCAGGCGATGGTGTGCATTCAATAATAGAGAAGCAAATAATAAAAAAAAAAAACACAAAAAATGCGACCAAATTTATATGGGGTAACTGGGAAATGTATCCGGGGTAACAGGACCATGCTGGATCCAGTTACCCCAATAGTTATAAATAATATTTTTGAGTTTCTCTTACAACGAGAAGTAAATTTATCCATTGTTTTTTGCTCATAACAAAGATAATTATAGAATGCCTTATTAAAATTATGTAATAAAATTAAAAAAAAAGTATATTGGGTGCTATCAAACCAAATTTCTTGACCCTTTGAGAGGCGGTGATGCCGTATGGCTTCACATAATTTTAACCCCTAATTGCCACATTGGCACCGGAATTTAATAATGAAAATTTCAGCTTTATTAAGTACGCGAAAATATAATTTTACTTGTTTACAAATAGATTCTCATGTAAATACAGGTGTCATTAAATTATTTCAACATTTTACGAATGCAAGTACCTTGCCCCTGAAAGCGAGATAGCCAAACCTTGAAATTGTACGATAATATACAGATAAAGTACTTAAGTATTTACGTAGCCATTTATTCTTAGATTTATCTTGCTATTTTTTCCCTTAATATACCCATGTGACTTTTATACATATTACGTTTACTAAAGTACATAAGTATTCACTTAATTTTTATGTTTTTGATATAAATAAATCTAATATTTTCACTTTTAGTGCTTTTTTTAGACACATTGACAGCAAAGGTTTCCCTTACAACGCTCTTTTTTATATATAATTTACATGATCTGCTTGGTTAAAAAATTTTAAAGTTGTTTACACTTTTTCAAACAGGACCTGACATCCCATATGAAAAAAAAGTAAACGCGTGTGAAACTTAGACCCTCCTGATCCATTTACCCCATTTTTATGGGGCAACTGGACCCATGAGGAAAGAAAGATGAAATATGCATATTTTTTATAATTTTAAATATTTAAATTTAATTTTGAGCATTTCTGTCTGATAGAGGGAACACATTTACAGAAGTTCAGACTTCATTTCAAATGAACATTAGTTTTTGAAGCTGAATTTTGAGAAACTCCAGAGTCACATTGTAAAATCATGGCCCAGTTGCCCCAACTAACCTTATTTAAAAGTTTTGAAGTATGCATTTTCTTTAAATTTAATTTCCTAGAAACTTTGTTATAAATCAGCAGTTGATTCTTACTTTTATGCAAACTAACAATTTTTATAATGATCGATAATTTATTAAACGTAAAATATTGGGATTTAAAAAAAAAACCCTACATTTTCCGACTCACTATTTTGAAAGGTGACTGTAATTTGACAAATCATGCCACAAAAAAAGTTTCACAATTTAACAATGGGTTTACATTTATCAGGTTTGGGGCGGAGGGGTATAAATTTACTAAATTATCCCAATTTCTTTTATGTCTTGATTCTTAAATATCTTAGGCATCTTTTGTACACTGTTATTGCTGCATCCAGAGTTAAGTTTTATGTTACATTAAAAATGCGAAACTTATTTTGCCTTTCCTGTGAAATTTAATTTTGTCGAGATGTGTCACTTTTCTTTTGGTGGGCGATATGAAATAAATTTCAATGAGTTAAATTTAAAAATGAATCATCAGTATATTTTCAGAAGTGCTCGAAAGAAAGCTTTAAGGGGACCGAGAAAGAAAGATTCATCCAAAAAATTGTTACAAAATTTTACTTTTTTATAGCATTAAATAGTATACTTTTATCTTTCCAACGATGTGCTACACATTTTTTACATATAAAGAAAATAAGTGTTGAAATTATTCATTCTTTGTAAGAGTATTTCACAGCTTAATGGCCATTTAAATCTTCAATTGACTTTTTCTCGATACTTGGATTTTTCATGTTTATGTTTCTTTTTTTCAATATCTGTTAAAGTTAAGAACTCAGATTCTTTTTAATACTTATTTTATATTATATTGTATACTTTAACACAGGGATTTAATGATTTGTTTAGAATTAATTATTTTAGGCAGATAAATCTTACCAAAAATGCCACTTTAAAAATGACTTTCAATAGATAATTAATAATTAATTTTGAGTTTCACAAAGAAAATGGTCTATTTTAATACCTAAATCATGTTATTCTAACTGCTGCAAAAAATATAGACCTCTACCTTTCACCATTTCTGAGAAAAAAGTACATAAAGTTGGTGAGTTAAACATGGTGGAAATAAGGCTTTTCCGGTCCATTTAAGGGTTTTTCAAACACCTAAGCACTATGAAGAAAAGGGATTAAAAGGAAAACAATATTGAATAGAGATTGGCTACTACGAAGAAGTCGGTGAACTGAACTTTAATCGATTTGCAAGGCATGGGAGAAAAATGATTAGAACTTGGCCTTATTGACAACAAATGTGTTGAAAGTGAATATTTTTATCATTCAAATTTTCGATTTTACCAAAATACTTTTGCTAAAATCAATCAATTATTATGCGACCCGATTATGGAAGACTAAACAGAAGTCTTAATAGGATCAAAAAAAGAAAAAAAAGTTTTATTTCTATACCGTAAACGAGTCTACAACCAAAATTTTGCACAATTTAATCTTTTTCGCACTAGTTCATGCTAATATGTTGGTGCTTGTAATATTTTTCAGCAGAAGGTGAAGGTGTCAATTTGGGAGGAACATCTAATTTATTTGGCTCAAGATCCTTAAATGAATCTTGTGGCGTCAACAGGATTTCACCTCAAGCCTGATTGTATCACCACCAGTCAATTCTAAACTTGATGGACAATCGGTTTTATGACCTAAATATAATAATAACTCCCTCACTGTAAAACAAAACTCTGTAGATTTGCCAGAACAAACTCGATCTCAGTGAATGTGCTGTATCTTTCGTTGGTTTCCTGACTATATTAACATGGAAAATACAGTAGTTGCGTAAAATTAACAGCACAATGTGCTGGTGTCCAAATTGCCAGCACATTGTGCTGTTAATTTTACGCAACTACTCTATTTTCTATGGTAATATAGTCAGAAAACCAAAGAAAGATACAGCACATTCACTGTCATCGAGTTTGTGTGCGCGAGATGAATTGTACTTTGCACAGTAAAAATGTCGTTTTTTTACAGTGCTTGCAGAGAAAAGTTAATTGCTATTTATGATTTAAAAATGATCTTATTTTGACATTAATTTGAATTTATCTTCAAACATAGTGATTTAATTTGATTTGCATACTCTAAATCAAATAACTGCCATACTTGGAAAATATAATTGTTATTTGTGGATTTAAGAATTCCTTAATGACTATTTAAACTCTAATTTGATTGTATGAGAAGTCATATTGTCATAATTGTTGTTTATTGGGATTTATGGCTTTAAATACTTATCTAACAAACATGTCAATCAGCGTCAACTTAGGTAAAGGGATTTTACAATCATTAATATGTTTATTTTTTAATAAAAATAATAGGTAATTTCTTTTATTATCATTTCACATATACATAAACATATGCTATTTTAATCAGTAACAAAACATTTAAAAAGTAAATCTAAAAAAAATCCATTAAATTAAAATTTTATTTTTATGCTGTAAAGCTTAAATTAATCTGCTTTTAAGCAATGGTTTCCTTTTGTTTCTGAAATATAATATATAAATGAAGCAACATCAAGAAATGAAAATACAGAAAAATATTTTAAAAAATTCGATTCTGGAAAACTTTTAGTGCAGTATTCAACACAAAAGTTACATCTAAAAAGGTCGTCTTAAGTTTACTAAAATGTCTAACATTAGAAGTTTTCTTTGTCTTTTATCAAACCATAAAGTTAATGGCGCAATTCTTTCATGGGTTTTTGGTTTAAATCCCAATAAACACCAGCAAACCAATTATTATCCCAGACTGTTTGAAATAGATAGCTATTTTTGATCGATTTTTATGACAAATTTATATTCTTTTCCCTTTTACATTTTTTTTCTGGCAGTACGGTATAAATTGGAATGAAAAAGAGAAAAAACAACATAGTTACGACTATGACAATTAGAATGATTATATTTATTTTCTTCTTTCATAATTGGGTACGTTAAGTAGATTTGATTATTTGAAATATGTATTATTTTTATTTTTAAGTCAGAAGCTTCGGTCAATGACATAGGTCAATAAATTTTTAAAGTAAAAACATGTATCTAAATCCATCCATTAACAAAGCTACAATTCCATTTTTCTATACAGAATAAGTTATTTATTAAACATAGTGTCGTGTTATTATTTGTCGGGTTGCTTGGTTGTGACTGTACCAATTGAAGTTTATCAAGAATCAATAACTGCCAGTTAACTTAAATGATAAAAGTAAAACATGCATTCGTAGAATGCGAAGGATGGTTGAAGTTGAATGTTACTTCAAAAGAAATTGGTTGGTTCAAATTGGTTGGTTAAATCAGCTAAGGTTAACTCAAGGTTGACTTAAAAGAGGGATCGAAAAATTGGTAAAGTTACAATACTTTAGTTAAAGTTGATAGCACTTAAACTCCAAACTGTAAGGATATTTCCTTACAAGAATCCAATGGATTTATCGTATAGTGGTATATGTAATTTTGCGTTGTGTTTTTGAAAACTAAATACTTATTGAAGATAAACCAGGTAATTGGGAATTTTTACTTCTATGAATCTGCATTGTAATAATCGTGGGTATAAAGTGGCAGAAAACCAATAGTTCGTTCGAACACAGGGTTTATTGTAGTTTCAAGAATAATCCACCATATGTATTAGGCTTTCTAGTGGGACTAATTCAATTAGTGGGACTAATTCAAAGCCAATGTTAAAATATAACTGATTACTGTTGCGCAAGTCTAACTCTATCAACATGCGGTTCAGTCACTATAAGGTGAAACGATAGAATTGTAAAAATGTAAATTACATTATCAATGAATCTAGTAAAGTATTATAAAAATACATTTGACAATAAGAATAACGAAAATTTACATAAAACCTTTTCTCATCTGCATTTCCATTGCCAAAAAAACATCCAGTATATCGGCGCGGCATTCCCAATGCTATCTGAGGACGGGCGAACACATATCTGCAATCCCGCAAGATCCTCTATCGACTCCAGCGAAACCCGCAGATTATCAGCACGGCAAGGGTTGTCAGTTCAAAAAGGCAACTGCCAGAGGCGTACGCCAAGATATCGATGAAAATACATGGAAAAATGTGAAAAGCCAACCTCCACGCGCTATCACATTAAACATGGCAGACACACTACGCGAAGTGAAATTCAAAGTAGGTAAAACCGCAGATCGCAAGGCTTGCGATAGGACCTGCGAGAGGAACGACTCACGACAACTGATAAAACATAGGATATTGGTGGAAAAAAGGTATGGCTAGCTTAAGTTCAAACGAACTCAAGGCGCAAAACTGAGTAAAGAGGAAAAAGACCAAGGTATTTAGACTAGATTAATATTAACACAATTATTCTAATTGGTAAACAAATCGTATGCTGTAATCATCAAGGTTAGCTGGGTGAAAAAGTTAGACCAGAATCGTCCGGGATAGCTCAGATGGCAGAGCACTGGCGGCTTCAGCCAGGAGGTCCCGGGATCGAATCCTGGTCCGGACATTTTCGTCCAGTTAGAAATTTATATCTAATATGATTTGTTTACCAATTAGAATAATTGTGTTAATATTAATCTAGTGTAATTTCGTATCCAGCGATTTCTGGAGTTCCATTACCTGAGATTTATTCTGTTGAGCTGAACCAGGTTTCAGACCAGATGCTGTAATCATGAAGGTTAGCTGGGTGAAAAAGTTCGACCAGAATCGTCCGGGATAGCTCAGATGGCAGAGCACTGGCGGCTTCAGCCAGGAGGTCCCGGGATCGAATCCTGGTCCGGACATTTTTCGCCCAGTTAGAAATTGACATCTAATATGATTTGTTTACCAATTAGAATAATTGTGTTAGTATTAATCTAGTGTAATTTCGTATCCAGCGATTTCTGGAGTTCCATTACATGAGATTTATTCTGTTGAGCTGAACCAGGTTTCAGACCAGATGCTGTACTCATGAAGGTTAGCTGGGTGGAAAAGTTCGACCAGAATCGTCCGGGATAGCTCAGATGGCAGAGCACTGGCGGCTTCAGCCAGGAGGTCCCGGGTTCGAATCCTGGTCCGGACATTTTTCACCCAGTTGGAAATTTACATCTAACAAGGTATTTAGGTCCGGACTACGACACAGAGTAATATTTTTTAAACAACTTTTGGAATCAAATGATATTTATTTCATTAGTGATACTTAAATTAATTAATTTTGTGCATTTGAAAGGTCTACTCTAAATTACAAAAATTACGAAGAGGTGAAGACATAACCGTACTTAAATTTATTAAACTTAACATTTGATTATAAATGTACAATAAACATATTTCTGTAAAGATAAACATGTATTTTTGTACTACCAAAACTTCCTGACATCTCATATCGTGTATTTTAAGAGTTTTCAAAAATTTATAAATTAAAAGAGGCATTTTTAGTGGTGGATAACAATGTAAAATTATAAAATTCAAACAAAATAGAGGTTGCTATCAACAGATACTTTATACATAAATTTAAAGATGATGTAAAAATAAACAGAATTGAATAAAATAAATCTCTACGTTTCGGTTTAGTCTTCAAAACCCTCTTTAGGAGTAAAATTTTCTAAAAACACAAATTCGCAGTAAACAATCAAAATGCTCCATCGTCAAAAATGATATACTAAGTGCCAGAAGCAAAGAAAACTTTAAAAATCCTTTAAAAACAACTCAGTGGCGCCATCTGTTATTCAAGGTGAATAAAATAAGGGAGGGCTGGAAAAACATGCAAACATCACTGTTCTTTCAAAATGCTAAACCAGATTTTCGGAATAAGTAATGAAACACATTCGTTACAAATTTCTTTTTTCCTTAAAAGAATTTTCAACCATTCCAAAATAACTGCTTTATACGGAATATCTTGTTTCGAAATAATCATATCTAAGCCGAAGTCGAAGAATGAAATATTTCCTTAACCCTCTCAATGCGTAATTGTTTTATCAAAATAGTTTCAAAAATTGCGTATTTAAAACATTCGCGACGAGCGTCTTTTAAGAATTTTTATTCTTTTATCACCGGTTTTTTAAAACAAAAAGTTTTGTCTAATTTAATCTGGAAAATGTCCCGATTAAATAGGGCAAAATTTACACTAAAAAATAACTGTTGGGAATTATGAATGAGGAAAAAATGAATCCACGAGGAAATCTCGGGTTGCGCAAATTTTGATACTTTTACGTTGCCTGAGGAAATCTCGGTTACGCAGCGAGAGGGTTAAGGAAATTCCTTAAGAGTGCTGTTGAAAATCTATTAAACTTTAAATCATTTTTATGTTCTTCTAATCTTTTAAAACATCGACGTTTATTCATACCAAAATAAGAGGAAACTGTCCCGTCTGAAAAACTTAAGGGGATCTCCCAAACCCCGGAGAAAAATGCATATGGAACTGGATAAATTTTCTTACTCATTAAATTAAATACAATCACTGAATTAGATACTACGAGTTGAATGTGGAATTTCTTGTAAATCTTTTTTAATATTAGTTAAAGTTTTTGTCGCAAGAGAATTATTTTCTTGTTATATTTCCATTTGTTTTGCCTTACATGGTACAAACGGTAAAATTTTGTAACTTAAGAAAATTATTTACCGTAAATTACTTTTAATTTCAAGGAGAGTAAACTATATGCTTTTTTTTCATTTCGAATATTTCTAAAATTTACAGTATGCGATATAGTTATTGTCAACGATAAAAGACGCTGCTGTATATTGGGTAGCACATAAATTTGTTAACTCTCCAGAAAATTTAAAAGTGAAATAAAACGGTATAATTGAATGGGTTTTTGAAGAAATGTTCTCTAACAAAGTTTTTTTTTTAAATAACGATAAAAACAACAATAAGAAATCCCACCAGAACACCAATATATAATTTATAATAATTTTACTTCATTAATTTCTAAAATGTATTTAAAAAACAGTTAGCGAAAAAAATCAGAAGCCATTTTGGAGTCAAATGAGAACATTTCCACATGAAGAATATTCTTATTTGTCTCGAAAATTACTGCGATGAACTCGAAACATGTAGGCAGTTTGTATATAAAACTGTTTTATTTAAATCCATTTTGTGCAACTAATGTACGATAAATAAAATGCGTACAGCAAACATTTACCTATACCTGATACTTCAAGTGTCCAAAATCATTAAAATATGGAAAAAAATAATCACGTAAAATGCAAAGCAACACAACTGACGGCTTATAGCTAAAATAACTTGTTATAAATAAATAAATGAATAAAAAACTTAAAAAGCAAATGAAATGAAGCCCATTATAACCGTTGCTGAAGAGCTACTTATGTCAGGAAATAATCGAAAATAAACCAGATATGAAGCATGCTTCATTTATATATGGTGTGTCGCTTTTATTTTTATTTTTATTTTATTTTATTATTATATTTTTTTACGATGAGGGAGGACACATTTAATTTTTAACAACTTAAATTACTTGAAAGTATTAACTGAACTCAGATACACAAATGTGTGATTTGCATCTATGTTGCGGTCACTAATGCTACGTAATTTGTCTCTTATAATTTTAGTACGTGATTTTTTTTATTTTACTAAGAACTGTAAATTTCTTTTCCCCCTAACGTCGTTCGATTAAACCGATTTCGTTTTTGATTGTTGTTTTTGTTTATTTAGTTTGTAATAGTAGCAGATATATGATGTACCCAGTTTGTTATAAACTGAAAACAGAAAGCTTATGTAAGCGTTCAGTGCAGTAATTAATCATCTATTAATTTATCATGAAATTAGATAAAACATGCTAATAAAAATTCATTATTACAATAGACATGATAATATGATAACTGAAGATGTGAATGAAATGTTTTTAACACGCTTTATCTTATTTTTATCTCAAAACATATCTGTTTTCGAAAGCAATCTTCCCATGTGGCAGGATAAACCGTATCTGCTGTACTAGATACTCGAATAAAACAAAAACCCGATAAAAATATGCCATAGCAATTTATTCTGTCTGAAGAAAAAATTATCACCGCAATATCTTTGCGAATTTGTTGTATGCGTTTTACTTTTTTTTCCCACATCTCTCAACCCTTTGATGATACACTAGTTAATATAAAAAGTAATAATTGTAACTGAAGTGTTAACGTAAACATAAAATCTAAATAATAACATCATATACATGTAAAAAAGAAACATGTTTTAAAACATTGAGATGATATTAGCCGAAACTATTCCGAAACCTAGAGCTCATTTTCTTTATTCAATTCCTACTATTAGCTCACACTCTCCCTATATTTATTTATTTATTTCCAGTCTCACTTCTCAATGTTAATTTAACATAGAAAAGCCTATGGAGATGGTAACTTTTTCATTTTTTCTTCCCACCTTTTTGTCCCTGATGCCACTCATTTTTTATTCTTTACTAATTCTAATAATATTATAAATTTAAAGTTTAAAAACGTTTGCCTGACGTCAGGGCCAAAACGAATGGCAAAATACCTTTGCATATGGGTAAATTATAACCTAGACAGAAACAAGGGCCAATTATTTTGTATATTATTCAAATATTTTACTTAATAATTCCAAATTTCACATATTTTCATTGAGAATCAACGGACATTTTTAATAGAAAATGTAACCTTTTTTCTTCATTGTTGCAAAAATTTCAAAAGTCGTAATAATAATTTATCTCTTTTTAGTTGAAAGATTTTCACGTGAAATATTAAATTGACATAGTTTTTTTTTTTTTTTCAAAAATTAAAAAGATGAATATGGCGTCATAGTGGAAATAAAAAGGATATTTTCAGAATAAGTTTTTGCTATGGTCAAGTTTATATTTTAGTAAAAAGTTTCTAATGGATAGCTATTTTTACGCAGGTAGGGATCTTAGTGGGGAATTACATAACTTAAATTTTAAAATGTATTTTTTTTCCGAGATTTTTTTCCTATTTATACCCCAAGTTAAACTTAGGTAATAATTTACTGATGTGTTTACATCACCCCTTGGGAGAGAATAGGGTTTAAAAATTTAAGTAAAACTTTTATTTTTTTATTTTTTACTGTATCACAGCTATAATATTGTTAAATATTAGCAGTAAGGATTCAACACAATTTACATTTACATTTATTGCGTTCTTGAGTGGGAAATAAGGTATCTAAATTTAAGTTAAGTTAATTTTTTATGTTTTGATTATAGATTTTTTACGTTCAGATTAGAAGTTTTTGTCCAAACTACCGCACCCTGCATTACTACAGAGGTGAAACATTTTGAATTACACATTGGTAAATTGCATCCGACATTGTGATGCAATACCGCATATATCAAAGCCTGATGATGATACTCTCTATTGATTTTGAAATGCGTTCATCTGAGTGCAGTAGTCATTAAAAAACTTGACATATTAAACAAAAACATAATTTGAAGAACAAATTAAAAAAACAAAATTTATTTCCTACAATGTTTAAACCCGAGAAGGGACAGATATTAAATCATTTCATTCAATTAGTTCTACATTTAATGTTAAATTTTTGTAGCAAATTGGTTAAGCCAATTGAAGATTAAAAAATAAAAATAAAATCCATACAATATGATACTTAAAACACCCTAAAAAATTAGATTCCGTTCAAATGAAATCGAAATAAATCTTAGACTTCTTCCATTTTTAATTGAAAATATTTGTATTGCAGATTTTGCATTATGTTTATGACAAATGTGCATCAAATAATAAGATGCATGCAAAATACAAAACATTAAAAAAAAGTCTAAGATTTATTTCGATTTCATTTGAACGGAATCTAATTTTTTAGGGTGTTTTAAGTATCATATTGTATGAATTTTATTTTTATTTTTTAATCTTCAATTGGTTTAACTAATTTGTTACAAAAATTTAACATTAAATGTAGAACTAATTGAATGAAATGACTTAATATTTGTCCCTTCTCGGGTTTAAACAATGTAGGAAATAAATTTTGTTTTTTTAATTTGTCCTTCAAATTATGTTTTTGTTTAATTTATATATTTATCTTGTTCAAATTTCCAGTCGTTAATAAAATACTCATTATCCATCCTATCAAGTTGAAATAAATTTTTTTAACTTGTACTGAATGACAGTTGATGTTAATACAGTTTTTTCAAATATTAATTAATTAATTAAATTTTAATTAATTAATTTTAGTTTTGCATGTAAAACAAAAGGGCGGCCATTGGTTGTTGAAGATCAATTAAAGTATTTTCAATAAGGGGTTACCATAGGGGGTACCCTGTTCTGTCGCCAAATACCACCAAGTTTGTCGCTAACTTGGCGATATATCGCCAAAATTGGCGGCCAAAATGAGTCACTAGAAGTGACGCCAACTTGGCGATATTTCTAATATCTCGCCAAATTCCCATAGAGTTCCATTGTAAACCTACTTGCTTAAAGAAAATCAACAAATTGAGATATTTTAATGCAACAAAAACTAATATTAGCTTAAGGGATTGTATTAAATTTTACTTTGATGACCTAAGTAGGAATTGACTTTCAAAACAAAATTTTTACATTACTTGTTACTAGTGTAGACAATGATATATTACACATAATTTTTGAGTGAATTATGATTCCAATATTAATCCTTTAATGCAGGGTGTTGCTTTTTGGCAACATGCCCAATTTAGGCTTTTAAAATGCCATTAGAATAATTTTGAAGCTATCTATATTATAAAGGACAAACATATCTGTGCGTAACGCATACGTCATTCTGCGAATGGCAACACTTTGAAATTTGAAATGAAATTTTGGTTTTGCAATTTTCTCTACTGCAAATTTTTAAACTTCTAAACATCGTACATTTTAAATTTTTACACCGTCGTATGAGGAAAAAAATGCTCTTTTAAATGCAATTTGTTTGAAAGCTGTATCTCAATTTAATTTTGAGATATTAATTTTTTTGTAGTTTTTAATACATTTTTTGTAATTGTGGCAACTGAAGAACTCCATTTCTGTTGAAAGTCGTGGAAAGTTGAAAGTAAAGGGAAAATAATCACGGAAGAAAAAAAAATAATTTATTACTGTAGCTTTTTATTGACATTTTCTCATAAAAACTGAAAAAATAAATTGAAATTAAAATACGTGCTATGTCAGCGATTTTTTTAATTTCTAAATATCGCACATTTTCAATTTTTAAACCGTCAAATAAAGAAAAAAATCTACTTTCAAATGCAATTTGTTTGAAAATTATATCTTAATTGACTGAGTTATTATATTTTTTAAATAACTAGCCGCCCGTGGCGACCAATTTGGTCTCCCTTAAATGTATGCTAGGCATTGTATCATGTTACTTTTATTCATAATTTAATTTACTTGCTCAATCCTTCGCCAAATTTGAAGATTATGATAGAGAAATCGAGAACTCGCTGCAGTTATGTTAGTCGGGCACAGGTGATAAATCGTCAAACATTGTACCCGTCGCATTTTTTTTTTCACATTTCGTTAATTCAGATTAAAATATAATCCTTTCACTCATTTTATTTAGAATGGATGACTTTAATTTAAAAATAGAACTTTTAAAATTCATGACTTCCATTTAAAAAAAAAATCTTTACAAAAAGAGAAAGAAAAGAAAAAGAATAAATAATACCATAAACCATTTAATTTCAACATCAAAGATTGTTTTAATTTACCCATCGAGAAATAAAAAATGCTGTTGGCGAGAATTGCACCCAGCTAACATAAAAGTACGAACTCTTTGCGGTCATAGACACTTTTATGTAGTTTTATTTGAAAAAAAAATATTTGGATTAAATCGGTTGCCAGAAAAAAATTTCTTTTCTCGCCATGACCTTTTCTCTATTTCGCCAAGTACCTATACTGGAAAAGCACCTTCATTTATTTTTTTATTTATTGTAGTTTAAATTAGATGAATAAAAGACGGCACAGGTGTCATATACGCACTATGTTGGCACGACTTTTTTCTGACGCCAATGTCATATACGCACCGGGGTACATAACTGACGCCAAAGTGTCGTTATTTTGCTTGATATGGTAATCCGGATGTAGTTGTTTATTTATTAATAAATTGTTTATTTACTTTTATTTTATTTTTTAAAATTATATAAATTGTTTTGTTCTATAGTTATTAATTAAACTTTTTATTTATTTATTGTTTTTCACTTTTTTTAAATATTACACAATAAACAATGAGATGCGCTTAATTCGGGCGTTGCCATTAAACAATTAACCGCCAATTGTTTACAAATAACCAATTGAACAATTAACCAACAATTAATCGCTATTTCTGTGCCACGTACGATAGCGTAATATATATATAGACTTTCAAGCATAAATTATTTTTTAATTTATCTCTATCACATGTAGCTCGATTACGGAAGGTTAATCCGCTTGCCCTTAAAACAATGTAAAAAGTTCAGCATATGTTTTCGGCTAATGTTCCATAACAAAGTTAAAACTTCCTCTATAGAAAAATAAATAATGTAATGTAAATAACAAACAAATTTAACAGACATGTGATTGAACCACGCGCTTATGCACCGAAATGATCGGAAAGACTGACGTAAGTAGCAAAATCTTGGGTTAATAACTCCTGGCATGCGGTGACATGTGAAAGTATCGCTTTTAATAAATTTCAAAACTTTATTTGATTACATAATTGATATTTTTCATATAAAAAATTCTTTTTGATGTTAGTGGGCAATCTAAAATATATATTACATGTAAAAAAATAATTAGATTAAAAAAAAATTGGTTTTCACTTATATTCTGTAACCCGAGGAGCTCGGGTTCGATCCCCTAGTAATATCTAATGTTGCAAATAAAATACATTCTGAAAATATTATTAAATCGATTTTCAACATGTATATCAACACTTGTGCTGTTTAAGAATAAAGATTTATTTTAAACTAGCCGCCTCTGGCGACCAGTTTGGTCTCCCTTAAATGTATGCTTTATTGTATCATCCTACTTTCATTCTGTAACTAATTTACTTGCTCAATTCTTTTCCGAGTCCAAACATTCTCATAGAGAAATCAAGAATTCTTTGCGAACTTGATAACATTTTTGTTGTTATGCGTATTCCGTCTTTTTTGACAAATACCTCATAATTTCCGTAGCTGTAAAAAATTGGCAATTTATGTAATAACTTCTGGGTTCGACTATCGGTTACGAAAATCGCTCATTTTGAAAAAAATGTATTCGTATTATATCTTTGCCAATCAGTATGACTGAGAAAAAATATATTCTATTTACATCCTTCAGAGCGTATTGAGTGCTTTCCTGAATTTTCATAAAAATGCGTATAAATAAAATCATAATTTAAATTTTCTTTCCCTGTTTGTTTCTAAAATACACTTCATGCTTTTTTATGTGATATACATCTTGAAATACTATTCTTTTTTTTTTAAATATTTTTCTCTGTAACAGATTTAAGTTGTTTCGGGAAAACCGCTCAGTATGTTATACAGTTCCGTTGCCTGTGGTGTACTCTGTTGAGCTGTCTACATCGTAGACCAGATGCTATTTCTAATAAGGTTATCTGAGCGAAATAAGTCCGCTAGTTGTCGCCCCAAGTAGCTTATTCCTTAGAACATTGTTAATTCAAATCAAAGGTTCTTCATTCGAATCTCTGCTTGGGTATTTTTTCGCTCAGTTTCAATCCGTATGATATTTCTGCCAATAAGTACGATTGAAGAGAAAAAAAAAATAACGAATAGCTTCCTCGAGAATATCGAATGACGTAGGTTGACATCTAAACACATGTAATTTCAAGTAGCGCCATAATAAAAATTCACACTGTATACTATTTTCAGAAACTAAAATCCTCTTTAATGGTGCAGTGTCGTTCTGGCACAGTCTGACATACATTTACATGAATGGCGGATATCACAACGTGTATTTTCAATTATTGATCAATTGTAAAATTTTTTGTATCAATGAACAAAATAAATACAACTGAAAAATTAAAGAACTCAACTGACGCCTATCGGTGGTAAATAAACTTTTCTTACAATTTTTTTTTTTTTTTTTTTTGGGGGGGGGGTGTGTGTGTGTGTGTGTGTGGGTGTGGGTGTGTACTTGTGTGACACTACGTCGTGTTACTGCTTATTTTTTTTAAATAATTTATGTTGTGTATATACATATATATATATATATAATAAAAAAAGAAAAGGGGTGGGGGGCATTTCATTTATAACTACGTTGCTAATACATATTTTATAAGGGATGTTGATTTGAAACTTTTATATGTATAATGATGTAGTTACATTTATATATTTATCAATTCATATTAAATTTATTCATATTCATTAATATTTAATAATGTTAACGATTGACTTGAACTTAAATTTTAGCCTAATCAGGACAATATTATATTAATTTCTAACACAATGTATACTATCTTAAATGAGAATAAAATGCATGCTTTAATGTTTTAATAATTTTATTATTTGTTCTCATATCTGTCTTTAAACTATGTGTATTTAATCTTTAAGAAAGTTTATACACACATTAAATGTAACTGATTAATTTCAATTTATTTATTATTAATATTAATTCCTTATCATGTTAATTTTAATATTTGTTATTATTTATTTATTCAATTATAAATAAATTTATGTGATGATGCAATGTTGTTACAGGAATTTAAATTGTGATATGATATAGCCAGGTACACATAGTTATGTGAAACATTAATAATCATTAATTTCACCATTTTACATATCATTTTGATTTGATATATCAATTACTAATTTTTTCTAATACAATAATATACATTTATTAACATATTTTGAATTATAATTTAATTATCATATATCTATCTCTAATCAGTATTTGATTTAAAACATAATCCATTAATAGTTATAAATAGTATTTATTTTATAATATCTTTTATATAATACATTTTTATATTACTAATAAGTCAATAGATGGCAGCACGAAACTGATTCATTTTAATACATGGAGCAGTTCATTCTCTATTCTAAAGTATCTAAAGAGGACGGTGGTTATAAATAATGGGATTCTGCTTGGCTATACTGTATATTGTTATCCTTGGTCCACCATCATATAAAAAACTTTTTTGGCAACATGTGCTGGTTATCTCCAAAGTTTGTAATACATTATGCTTCATGCTAAAATTGTTTTTTATTTTCCCTCTATCTTTTCCAGTCTTGTTTTATTTTGAACTTAATTGGCGTTCAATGATTTATTTCTCTGTTTTATGTGTGTGGTAGTCCGAAATTCATATTCTTTAGCTAATTTGTGGCTAATATGCAGATGAAATCACACATTTTATTTGTGGAACTTTAGGTATTTAAGATCCGATGATTCTGTCTAAGTTCTACAAGTTTCCATTATTCCATTTCTGTAATTCAATTTCTGCTGTTTTTTTACTATGTTTTTGGAATCTTTGTTATGTGTATTGGGGGTAACTGTATTTTTTGTCACTTTATTAATGTCATTTTATTTATAATTTCACAGTTTTTGTTGGTGGTCAGTAATGTTTATTTAAAGGTTATATATAATATATATATATATATAAACATAAAGTATGGTAATCCTCAACAGAAAACAAAATAAATTCATGTGAAATGCGCCAAACAGCTGCAGTAAAACACATAAATTAAATATAAACCAGTATAAATAAATCTATATTTTGTAGGAACTTATAAGTTCCTACAAAATATAGATTTATTTGCAGCAATGTCAACAGTATAGGCAATAATTTTAATAGGAAATTTGAGGATTTACTTAAAAAAGTTTTGAACATGTTAAAATATAAGTATAAAGATAGTAATTGTTTCTGGATTATTTCTAATAGCTTCGAAATTGCTGAAAAATTAAAAAGCAATAGTATTAATTCTATCCAAACATATGATTTTGAAAATTTATTCACTACCATTCCTATTAATAGTTTAAAGGAGGCACTTTTAAAGACAGCGGAACTGGTTTTAGATGTTACAGATTTCAACTGTAACTTGTTTAATAAATTATGTCGTTTTTGCCTTTACAACAATTACGTTTATACAGGTTCTAAAGTATACTTACAGATCAATGGAATTGGTATGGGTACTAGTTACTCAACCACAGCTGCTAACTTATTTTTATTTTTTTATGAGTTTCAGTACAGTATTAATAAAGCTGATCTCCAGTTCCTGGCTTACAGATACATAGACGACTTGATCGTCTTAAAATTCAATAATGATTTTAATGAAATTTCTCAAGAAATTTATCCTGATTCCCTGACACTAAAGAAAACTAACAATAATGGTTTGGAGGCTGATTACCTTGATTTAAAAATAATTTTAGAAAGTAACAAAGTACATATTTCAATTTACAATAAACGTAATAGTTTTCAATTTCAGGTTAATCAACTTGTTCACTGGTCCTTCAATATTTACAAACGCATTTGTATTAATATAATTATTAGTCAAATATTTCGATTTTTTAGAATTTGTACAGATAAACATCTGTTTAAGAAGGAATTGTTTAATTTTAAAAGTAATATATATTACAAAAACAATATACCTTTAATTTTTATAAAAAAATATTCAGATTTTGCAGATTTTCTTCATTACTGATCGATTGCTTTTCGACGTCAGTGAATGACTCATATTTCCTAAAGCCTTTTCAAGGACGGTTTTATGATGATGTGCTGCGTCGATTGGCAACAGACCTGGAAAGAATTAGGATTGGTTGATTGGATGTTGGATTCTGCTTTGTTTAGTTTGTTTTATGTGTTATATTTGGGTTGTGGCAGTGTGGCTAAGTTGGTTGAGTGTGGTTTTTTCAACGAACATATTTTTAGCATCTTTTACTGTGTTCCAGGTGAGGCATTCATTTAATATTGTTGGCGTAGGGTCCGGTGGGGGAGCATGTGATAATAGCCATCGAATGTTAACATTTGATTTTGCTATCACTGTTCTGGCCGAAACCCACTGCCACTAATGCATATTTTATCGAATACTCGGCTGCTTTTGAAACATAACCCACTGCCGATGAGGCCGCAGCCTATTTTTTCTTAGTTTTTGTTATAGTTTTAATGTTTACATAGTTATTTTTCTTGTTCTGTGAAGGGGGGGGGGGGTGCTGGTTCAGGATAAATATAATCTTATACTGGTTTATATATATATATATATATATATGTGTGTGTGTGTGTGTGTGTGTGTGTGTTTTTATTTCAGAAACTACTTTCTTAAAATTTAAAGAAACATTTTTTAGATAAATATAATCATATCTACAAAAAAGGTTTTTACAAACTTTATAAATATCTAAAAAATAACGAAATAGTAGATTATACCATTTCTTCAGAAATTACCTATCTTAGAGAGAAAGGTAATGACGTGTAAATATGAATTGTTTTAATATTTAGGAAGAATGGACTGATAATGTGTCACTAAAAAAATCTCAAAATTTCTCGAACGATATTTGTCGACATTTTTCTTTCCAGTAAATTGCGTTTAAAGTTGTTTAACGCAAAAGAAATATATGCTTTATTTTCTTCCAAATATTTCATTTGTAAGAGTTTTTTTAACTTAAATTTCTGAAAAAATAAAAGCAAATCATTTTTATCTGACTTACCTAAAAAAAAAGTATTAAATTTGCTTCAGAACACACTTTAAAATTTCCTAAAAATATGTCTAATTTAAATTTTGACTAAAAACAGCATAGAGTTTTGCAAACATAATTTAAATGTCACTATGAATGAATATTACATGGATGGAACTATATATATATATATATATATATATAAGTCATGACAGTTCAAAACACTGCGGTTAATACTTTCAAATTTTATTTAAAAAATCAAAATTCAAATACTGACACAGTGTTGTTAAGACGTTGGTACGGCGGTTATAAGTTACAGAAATGATTTATCTTTCTGACAATCAAATTTTATATAATAATTCGGCCCTATACTTAGGTTGACAACCAGTATAAAAGTTAACATGGTAAAAAAAAAAAAAAAAAAAAAAAAAAAAAAAACTAAAAAATGTGTAAAGTACAATGGAAAAAGATTGTGAACCAATATTACTGAAAAATGTACAATGCGAGAAAGCTTACCACACTTTTATGGCGGATCGACCGCATAATATACTGTCATTGTAAAGTGCATACAATAAATTACCTATTAGCGACGCACTTTATGAGTGGATATGTCGACTAATATGAAGATTTAACCAGTATAAAGTTATTTGTAAGTTTTGTATATCAGTTAATTTTAGCTTCCTTTTAATTTTGTCTATATTTTAATTCAAGATCGTATCTAAAAAAGGGAATTTAGAATGAGCATTTAACATTTTAAATGAACTGAATATTATGGTAGATATTGTATTTTCTTATATATATTAGATGGTGGCAATATTGGCATTGATAACACATTATCATTATCATTATTATATATATTAACATATACATATTATATACTTAATATTATTATAGAAACCCTCATTTTTTTTCTTTCTACTTTTTAGCCTAAGCCGCCTAAAATATTGATAGATGACATTGATTGTAACTGCATGATTTATATAGTATAGCTTCTATATTAAAAACAATTGCAGAGATATTGATTATTTAACTATATAATATAAAGTAGATACAAATATAGACAATAGATTTATATACGAAATATGTGTATAAGATATATAAATTATATTCATTCCGGTACACATAATACGCCACAGAAAATAATAAATCCAATCTTAAATATCGTGTATCGTTAAAACACCAAAGTAACATTATGTACTTAATAAATGCATACTAAATTGCTCGTTTGTATGGTTTTTGCTTACTCTTATAATATTTACCATATTTAAAGATATGTATTTAATAAATGTATATTAAATTACTGTTTCAAACGCGATTCCCAACGATAAATAGGTATAACTATATACATCGTGTTATAATATGATATGAACACCCAGCAATTTTGTTATATCACCGAATAAATTCATAAATGACTTTTTAAAATGTCCTTTTGGCGACAAGTGCAATAATATTCCATAGCACATATTGACAAATACAAAATCAAACTTTAAATTCATTCGAAATATAAATTATCTGAAAAAATGGTCTTGCAAATTGAAATGGACATTGATCGGAATTACCATTAAATGGACATCTAAATTGTATCTTGTGCTGAATGTCACTGAGAGAAAAAGAAAGCGAAATATACGAAATATTCAAATGCGTTTAGCTTATAAAGATACTTCGCATGCTTGTCAATTTTCAAACGTGACCGTAAAATGAGTTTTACGAGAATGGGTCGCAAAAACGCTTTAAACGGATTTGATAAAGGAAACATTGTGGCTTTTAAGGTTCAAGGAATTTCAGCAACATTTATCGCAAGAAAAAATAAAAGATCTCCAGGTGTAATATTGAATTTTAATTTCTGTTACAAGAAGGAATATGGAACTGAAAAATCTCCAGGACGTCCGCCAAATATGACTAAACGTCCCTTTATAAAAAGCATAAGCAATGTCAAAACATCATTAGGCGAAGAGATACACAGATAGCTGTGTAATAAAAGCGGTGACAAAACTGGTGTTTGTTTAGAGTACCCAATAGCTCAAAGGCATTAAAGTACAAGAAAATAAAGCCTCAGCATCGTATGACTAAAAAGCACCGTCAAAATTACCTGGATTTGCGAAGATCATATATTTTGAGATGTAGAATATGAATATTAAGGATGAAAAAAATTCAATTTGAATGGTACTGACAATTGATCTTATTATTGGCACTATCTAATTAAGGTACATGATTTTTTTTTTTTTTTTTTTTTAATGGCAGTAGGGTAGAGGCTAACTCATGGTTTGGGCTTCATTTGGATTTGCGAGGAAAAATCAATGCGGGCTTTCTCTCTTGCCGACTGTGTGCAATAAGATAAAAGAACTACTCTAAGAAAACCTAATGTCTTCTGCTGGGGCGATTGGTGGACCTTTCTCGATACTCCACAAACGCAATACATCCATCATCACATCATTATGTGAAACCTCAGAATGGAAAAATTCAGTTTGCTTCCTATAAAAGTTACTGTTAATTTTATATTTTGCTATAAAACTTGGATATCTGTTTTATTCTTAACATTGATGAGTATTATGTATAATTTGTAGCATTTTGTGTTCTTTTTTATGCTTAAAAATGTGGATGTTCATATCATTTTCAAACCCTGCGTGTATTGTCTGGGCAGGCATAACAGATATTCAACCATTATTTTTACCCAATAATGTATACTTTGATAAATATTATATTACATAATATAAGAAATTTTAATGTAAAAAAAAGAAAAAATAATTTCATCCACGTCTGAAATACATATAATAAAATTTGTTATTCTTCATTCCTTTTATTTAAAATATTATAAAAACTAGCAAGAATATAAAATAATTATTTATCCTTCATTACAATAAACATATTTTTATATCACATAAAATTAGTGAAATTTCTCTGTAGTGGAAATATGCAAAAATATAATTTAAGCGATGGGAAATTAGTAAAGGGATACATATGATGAATTCGAACCAACTGCTCGACGTTTTATACGCAAGGTGGCCATTTTTACTATAAATTATTTTTTCGATTAAATCTTATACAAGTTCTTAAAATTAATAGTAATAATTAATGGCCACTTTATACGCAAATATGTATATGTTATGAAGTAACATCAGTAGAAATTCAGCTAAAATCCCAATATCTTTTTCCATCGAAGTAAACACAAGAGATTCGTTTTATTAGTGCGAAAAAAATATCACTTTATGGAGGTATGCAAGCAATTTCTCCAGCAATAAGCTTCAAACATTGCCTGGCGTCTGAACATAATTCGGGCTTGTATGTCAATCACAGTTATCATAAATCTCTTAAATGAAGTGTTATACAACTCAAATCCCTTCAATATCTTTTCTTAACGTAAGCTAAATGTAACAAAATTAAGCAACTCAAGTAATAATATTTAATGAAACGAATTTCAAATCTATAACAGTTAATTTTTAGGAATTCTAGAAAGATAGTTTTAGGTATTAAGAAACTCTTGAACAGTATTAAAAAAAGAAGAGTAAATAGAAATTTATGCGATATTGATGGCTGTCTATGGAAAAGTTGGTAAATTCCCCAACAAGGGTGGAACATTGTCAGAAGCGTGGCGTACCAAATGTTATTTAATTTGATTGTTGCTTTGATTATGTCTTCCAAGAGTTCTCTGTTTCACCCAACGGTGTCACATAAAATAGAATAAGTAATTGCACTGCCCGATTGTAAAAGATTAAAAAAAGTTTTAGCGATAGAAAACATATTTATCTAATATAACAAAACTGACCCTCAAGACCAATTTTCGTCATTCATGAACCAAAACATGGCATGAAACATATGGGGGTTGTAAATGAAGTAGTAGCAACATATAGTCCAGATAGTCACAGAAGAACGGGCATGAGCACATGATAGATGTGAGGTGGCGCTGTTGTCAATGTCTAGAGTGCTTAAAACAATCGATCCAGTTCGAAAGTTCTTGTTTCTGTGCGACGTTGAATTAGACAATGTAGATTTTACTGATCTAAAGCATGTTTACAGAAACTGATCAGCGGTCCTGTATTAAAATCGAGGTTGCCTGTGGCAAAAATGAATCTGAATGTTATCGAGGATTAACTGAAGCCTTTAGCAAGAATGCATTACCGTAAAGGACTGTTGCACGATGGGTCAGTGTTTCATGTGAGTCGGAATGAGACTATGAGTTTGCACCTCGCAAATTGGCCGTCATCTCATCAAGATCAGATTGACATCGTGAGTGGTCTCCTTTCCATAGTCCGTTGATGCATTGTCCAAGAATTATCCGTAGACGTTGGTCTTAGTCATGCAATGCTGTGGAACACAGTTCATAAATATCTTAATATGAGGAAAATTTCGTCCACTGGGTTCCACGTCGATTCAATAACGTACATTAATGGCACTGGTATGCAGTCGCTGATATCCACCTCGACAGATAACGCAATGAAGGAGGTGCATTCCTGCAGCGTATTGTCGGCATTCATGGGACGTGGGCATGAACCTACGGGGCTGAATTAAAGCTTAAGTCAAATGAATGGCTTCGACTGGTTCAACAAGCCCACAGAAATTTCGGCAGAATCCCAATCCCGTGAAGACTACGGTGATTGTGATATACCATTGTGAAGGTGTTATTCTTACGTATGCTATGCTTACAGGACAAACTTTCAACGCAGAGTACAATTGTCAATTTCTACAACACTATCTGCGTCCGTCTATCCTGCGCAAAGTGTCACTTTTTTGCGAAATATTTTCCTTTACCTGATAACTCTTGTTATCATGTCTCATACCATGTAACAAATCCATTGCGGTGGTGGGATTGGGGGATCTGGACACCCTACGTACTAACGTGACATTTGTGTATGTGACTTCGTACAGTTTCCTAAGTTGAAGAATCCCCTCAGAGCCATATATTTCATTACATGGTACTTGTGCTCCGATACGTAGGGCAGCCCGTCGCTGTCACTGACAACAAACACCTTGCTAGCGGTATCCTACGGCTCCACGAGGTGTGCTAAATTGCACTAAACTTTCCAGATGATTATATTGGAGGCCTGTAATGCAAATTTAAATGTACGTTCATTCAAAATTGTTTTATCTATGTTGCCACTACTTTATTTACAAACCTCGTACTAGGAAAATATTGTTTAATGTTAATGTAGATATCATTAAAGCGTTATAAAAGTATTCTATGTACGTAATTATTTTCGTAAAATACGCAAATTTAGCAGTGAACATAATCAACAAATAGATATAACTTTACTTCTTATATTCCCATATTTCATCATCTGTTATTGGCTACAAACGAGCTGAAATTGTTTCTAGTTTTTTCCACATCTTTCAGAATGTTTTTCAATTTTTTAATTTTTTTTTTATGTTCCTTCATTCTTTAAATATGTGTACACTGTACAAGTCAACATTTTAGTTCTTTAAGAAATTATCTTTATGATATCTTAAATGAATTACAAAAGTTATTAAGATTCCATTAAAATGTTAACTTGCTTTCTGTAACGTATACGATAAAAATATATCTAAAAAATATTAAATATGTAAATTTAAGCTTTACTCATTTTTTTTTTTTTTATCATTTTTCCTCTTATGATATATTGGCAGCATAAAATAATATTGTGGTTAAATTGTAACTTGGAATGTTACAACATCCTAGATTTTCCGTTTTCCTACTTAACATTTTTATCTAAAAAGTATTACACATACTAATATAATATCATTGAAATACTCTTTCGCATTTTGCTAAAGTATTTCAAAAGATAGAAAAAGTAGAACTAGTCAGTTTTTAATTTATTTATCATTATTCGTTTCTTTTTCTTTTTTTTTCTGCAAAATTAGTTTCAAACTGTAACATTGCAATGAAAATTTTACATGCTGTTCAAATTTGTATCAGTCTTGTTGCTTATTTTCTTATTTACACCTTTTAACTATTACAGTAAAATATTTCATCGATCTATTTTCCAATCGATTATCCTAAACATTCCACTTTTCCCATTCTAGCCACTTTAAAAATAAATGATTGATCAACAAAACGTAATAGGAATATAACAATACGAAATAAGAATTATTGAACAGAGTTTTTTATACATATTTGGCATGACAGAGCATATGACTGCATTGTTTGTCATTGTGCTAATTCCTAAATTTTTGGGTAAAGTATATCCTTATAAAATAAATAGTAATTTCATCCAGTTTCACAACAGTTTTAGAAAAGTGAGTTGTGAAAAATAACAAAAATTAAATAATATTATGAGAAAAGAAAAAGCAAATGTACTTGGTAAGATGCAGAAGGGAAAGTATAAATATATACTTGAACGCGGTAAAAAGTTAAGTGAAAAATGAAAAATCTTTTAGTGTTTATAAAAAAAAAAATGTTTCATACTAGTACTCAGTAAACAAAAATTCAAAAGCACTAATTAAAAATCATATTCCGGTGAAAAATCAGAACTCCTCACAAATTTTTCTCTAGAAAAAGATATAACGGAAGTGAAACAGAAATATTCATTTTTGTTTAAAATGTGTTATTGTAGAAAGTCTTAATTTTGTATCTTGTATAATAATTTAAATTGTACTTCTGAACATAAACAAATCTGACGAATTTCAATTCAGAAAGCAGCTTATTGCAAGAAAAATGTGTTGAGGTTATGTATTTAATGAAGTAACATAGAAAATGCAATTTCAAATATCATTAACAGTACCATAAAGAATGCGCAAACAGAGAGATCATGTGTAGAAACTAGCATTGACTACCATACTGTTATTTTTATTCGTTTTCGCAGTAAGGGGTACTTGTAAAATCACCTTGAAGTATACCAAGCGATGAGATTTTTTTCTAATTCCATGCCTTAAAATGCCAATCAGCGAAACTGCAGTTATATAATTTTATGTCGAATATCCTTATTTTTTTACTGAAAAACAGAATGCTGCAAAACTTTAAAGAAAATATGGGCGCACTAACTTAAGAAGAATCCTAATGCATCAATAGTTACACATTAAAATTCAAAAGTAAAGGCATTTTCACCGTAAATTTGCTGCTTGGTATTCGAAAAGTTAACACTGACTGAAGATATATACAGTAGAACCTCGATTATCCGAAGTAATTGGGACCGATCATCTTTCGGAAAATCGAAATTATCGGATAATCGAGAATGTTTCCGTTTTAAGATTAAGGAGACATATATGCAATATTTCTTATTATGTTTAAAAGTGCGTAATAAAAATAAAGCAGTAGCAAAATTGGAACAAGAATAAATTAGCTGAATTTTAATTTTGAAATTAAGTACTTTTTACATATATCAACTTAAGGTTTGAAAAAATGTTTTGTTTGTCTCAGTTTCGATTGTCTTTGCTTTTAAACTCTATCACGGATTTTTTAATATTATTAGTTCACCAGTATCACAGTCTTTTTGCTGCTCCAGCCAATCCAAACCTTTTGAAAAACATTCAAAAGCTTCAGAATTGAGCTCAAGTTAAATTCAAAGGAACTGTAAGAAAGGGGATGTACTCATAATTCGGAAAGGACCGCTTGCACACAAAGAATATGATAGTTAAAAAACTTTCAAAATGTATTTGCACACAAGAAATGCGATAATAGAAAAAAAAGCTTTCAAAATGGATTTTCAGACAAGGAATGTGATAGTAGAAGAAAAAAGCATTAAAATGGATTTCGGTTAACCGAAAGTTTCGGTTAAAATAGTTTCGGATAAAAGAAGTTCTACTGTATTTCGAAAATGCATGGATAATTTTGTATAAGGCGTAAATATAATAGCGCTAGAGGAATTAATCAGTAACTTACCTACTGTGAGTGTGTGCCCTATTACCTTATAAAACAAGCAAATATCTATATTATAAAGGACAAACATATCTGTGCGTAACGCATGCGTCATTTTGCGAATGACAACACTTATTTTTTTCGATCAGTTGGAAAAATTTAATTCGTATGATAACTTTACCAATCAGTATGACTGAGTAAAAATAATAGAATATATTGATAATGAAATATAACACATGGTTTCTAAACGAAATTTATTGTGTAATCGAACTGTGATATACATTTTTATCAAACTTTTAATTTTGTTGCTGAAAAATGTAAATTGAAGAAAATGTGTATTCAAAAAACACCAATATTTGAAACTTTAGTCGGTTTGAATTCGCATTAGTTCACGGGTTAATACTTGCGTCTAAGAATTTACATTTCTTTTTAAAAATAGAAATTTATACCATGCTTGCTAATGTGGCAAAACTGTATTTCACAGACAACATTATAATATTGTCTCGGTTTAAAGTATGCAGATAATAGCATTTTGATTATCGAATTCTCATTCATTTGAATTATTCAGATTCAGTGTGCGATTTTCTATATTTTTCCTTTGCGGTATATTTTGTTGTTTTTACAGCCGCATCTAAGAGTTATTTTTGCTGTGAGAATTTCTCCGTCTCGTAATATGCCATTTACAATTCATCATGAAAAACGCTTCTCATTAAATACGTCTTAAACAGAAACATTTTTGGAAGCAGTCGTGTAAGAGAACCTATTTTTATATTTTGCATTTTTCGTAAGAAATAAAAACTTACAATAATATATAATTAAGTAACCATTGTAAAAATTGGTAGATTTCTCTTCTTTGCAGGATTAAAATTAGCACCCTGTAAATGTTCAAATGTTCGATTCTATAAATTGAGATTATTTACAGATGCATTACCGGTTTTAAAGGATTTTTTTAAAAGTTAGTTTCTGAACTAAACTTAGCTTAATTTATGCACAAAAATGTTGTTCCTTAACACTAGAACGGCGGTAAGGGTCATTTTGACACCTGAGCACTTTCGTCTGTTGATTACTTTAGTTTGCTTGGAAGAAATCGTTTGAAATGTTTTGACTTTTCCTAAATATATAACATATTTTTCTTTAAAAAAATTCAGCTTTCTGGATTTGTTAGTTTTTGAAATATTGGTATGTATTCCTAGAATGGCGGGCCAGGGTCATTTTGACCCCTTTAGTAAAATACTCTTTGTACTCGAAGGATTGTGAACCCATGAGAAAAATTCAGTGATAAGCAATTTTCGATTGCATTAATACTGTCTCCCAAAGAGATAAAAACTGGTGTGGAGACACAACATTATTATCTTTAATTTGTGTGTTATAATTCCTTTGTTTGATTTTGCCATGTTTTTGAACGCAATTTTTCAAAAAAAGAATGTGTAAGGTTTTTGAGACTTATATTTCTATTCAGAAATAGTATTTTCCCATTTGTTACTTTTGTTAGTTCAGATTAATCACTGCAGGTGTTAACCATAGGGGAGGTGTTTTATAAGTAGAGTACGAATATTGATCGTACGGCAGACAGTTGAACATTTCCGAACATATAATTTGTTGAAAATTGCAAAACATGCTACCGACCAGGACAAAATATTACAGTTGATGACAATTGTTCCCATCTAAAGCTAGGTGTAAATTTACGCAGTATATGCCAAATAAACCGGAGTAATTTGGGATAAAATGTTGGTTATCTGTTGACGTTGATACTAAACGTGTACCTCTTGAATGGATTTACATTTCTAGGAAAAGATGAAATCGCAAATCCTCAATTAAGTTTAACTGATTTTTTTTCATGAAATTAACAGATCCCCATAACAAAGGGAGGAATATTATGACAGACAACTATTTTACTAGCATCAAACTAGCAGAAATACTAAAAGCTAAAAATACAATTTTGGTTGGCACAATGAAAAAGCAGAGAAGAGAAATTCCTATATCTTCGAAAAATATGCGTAGTACTCTTTACTCATCGAAGATAGTGGAACATGACAATATGTCACTTACCATCTATCAAGCCAAAATAAACAAAAGTGCCTTTCTACTGCGCTCATTACATTCTACTGTCAAATCTGAAGACAGTCTCAAGAAGTTACCCGATTCAATATAATATTTCATCGCAACGAAATATGGTGTGGATATTCGTAATCAGATGTGCCGAAAATACTCCGTTAAATCGGCTTCTAGACGATGGCCTGTACATATCTTTTACAATATTTTGCATCATGCAGCTTTGAATGCGATAATTTATCAAAGTCTATCAAGCAAGCCCATCAGTAGAAGAGATATTCTATTAAAATTAGGAGATAAGTTAAAGATGGTTCTTACGGCTTGAAAAGTCCCAAAGACCCTTCCCGAGTCTTAAGAAAAAACACACGAAAATGAAGTATATATAAAGAGAAAAAAGTGTCAAGTACAGAGATGAAATGGAAACAAATCTCAAGAATTTTGTGGATCGTGCTCGAAAGTTGTGTCCCGATAATGCACTGGAAAAAATTGTTAAAAATTATTTTTGTATCAACTGCATGAATTCCTAATCCGTGTGTTTAATTTGGAGTATTTTAAGCATTAAATAAAATTCAAACGAAATGTTTTACATTCTAACCATTCAGCTACACTTATAATGAAATAAGGGAAACAACAGAACACGTTTCTCATTTATGGATTTAGAGAGTGAATCATTCTGCGAGTAAGTAGAAGAAAAAATAATTATTTTATAAATTGTATTTCATTTTAGTTAACATTAGTTTTAATTTGTGAAAACATTTATTTTAAATCAAGTTTTATATAAAATTAATGAGCTTTTTGAGTAGCAGTAGTATGATCCAATTGATAGCCCTGTAGGCGTTACATATACAGTACTTTAAAAACTCAATAAATTATCAAGTAATATTAAATATAAATTATAAAATACACGTAAATTACATATTGTGCCAATGAATGGCATTTAAAATTGTTTTAGCGTTGTTATTTCAGTAGTTTGATCGTGGTGTCAAAATGACCCCTTCCCGCCGTTCCAGTAGCTGAGATTTTTCCGCCGTTCTAGTGTTAAATAGATGTATTCTTAGTTATCGGGCATTCATTTCTTATACAAAGTATTGTCAAGTATTAATGATATTATTGCAAATAATTTTTGTACTACTATAGTTACTGTACAAAGCAAATCTTAAGAATTTCAGCAATAGTTATTTTTACATTCTTCGTATTAAACTCAATAAATTATCAAGTAATATTAAATATAAATTATAAAATACACGTAAATTACATATTGTGCCAATGAATGGCATTTAAAATTGTTTTAGCGTTGTTATTTCAGTAGTTTGATCGTGGTGTCAAAATGACCCCTTCCCGCCGTTCCAGTAGCTGAGATTTTTCCGCCGTTCTAGTGTTAAATAGATGTATTCTTAGTTATCGGGCATTCATTTCTTATACAAAGTATTGTCAAGTATTAATGATATTATTGCAAATAATTTTTGTACTACTATAGTTACTGTACAAAGCAAATCTTAAGAATTTCAGCAATAGTTATTTTTACATTCTTCGTATTATTTTATTTTTGTATAGAGTTTGACCACAGTTTAGTGATCGATTCAAAAATTTTAATCACTTAATTTGTCCGTTTTTTTAATTTATTTGCACATATGTAAAAAGTTTTGATAATATAAATTAATAATCTAATATGCACGAATTTAAAATAGATAAAGGTTAAATTACACTTTATCTGTTATAAACTTTACAAATTTATTAGTTATATATGTTATATATTTCCTCTTATTAAATGTTATGTATACTACCTTTGTACTTATTTAATGCAGTTTTTAGAAAAACAATAACTTTTATATCAATATTTTTTAAAATAAGATTTGTTTAATACACTATTGATACAAAAATATTTTTTAAAAAACTTTTTGAGCTATGCCGCATCTTTAATCGTAATATTTTCAGAGATTTTCCGTGTGTTCCTTCAATAATTACTCCTTTTATCATCTTTGAGAATATGTTTTCTATAAAGTGTCTATCTATACTAGCAGATAAATTACCGCGTTCATCTAATGTAATAAAATCTAGAATAACCCCCCTTACTTTTGCAAATTTCTATGCAAGTTAATTAATCACAGCATTATATATTAGCTGTTGTTGTCTGTTTAAAAAAATACTGAACTGGCAAAAGTTTGGAAGTGAAATAACATTTTAGTATGTATATCTGGTTATATTATACATATATTTCTATTTTTGCGACTTTCATCATTGCATCAGATAATACCTAATTTCTTATGCCATAATTTTAAGTAAATTATGTACAAAATCATAAATTAAACACTTTGTGCGATTTCCAATACATAAGCCAAAATATTAACAACGTTTTAACACACAAATACATACAAATATTACACAAAAAAGGATTCCTTGATCCCCTTCTTCAGTGCAAGAAAAAGATGGGTTCTAAGAACTCCTCGGATATAGCCACGAGTACTGGCTAATGAATTGATTGAAAAAGACGAAAGCAAGGGTTTATATATTAAAAAGAAATGACGTAATTGACCGGAAAAAAATTGAAAACATTGGGTCACTGCCAGGTTCCCTCCATACTAGCGGGAGAAATGGGGTGCGGTGCTGGTAATACCATTCACTGAGGAAGAAGTTTGTTTATGGAAATAATATGCTTCGTAAATGTCTAGATGCAAAACAATAAAATTTTTGAATAATTTTAGCCTCAGGATAATTAAACTTGTGTCTGGAATTCCAACAAACTTTAGCTATTGCAGATTTGCCACATTCATCTCTTCTAACACAATTCTGGCGTTCTTGCAACCTAATTCTAAGACCACGCTTCATCTATCCAACATAAGAGAGGCCAAACTCACAAAAAATTTCATAAATACCACAGGTATTATGTTCATCAATTGGATTTTTGAGATTGGAGAAAGAAAAGTAATTGTAATATAATACTAGTATTGTTAACACAATATTAAATAACTCAGGATTTGAACAAATTTTACGTGCACGAAAAAGTAGAGTATTGGAAGCTGCAAGTTTTTCATGTAGGGGATGATTGGTTCTATAATGAGAAGGCAAACGTACAACAAAAGAATATATAAACTCTCCCTTTCGCCTTTTTCAATCAATTCATTAGCCAGTACTGGGCTATAACCTTGGTGTTCTTGAAACCCACTTTTTTTCACACTTAGGAAGGGTATCAAGGAATCCTCGAAACAGCTGTATGTGATTTTTTTGTGTCATGTTTGTATGTACTAGCGCTTTAAAACGTTGTTAATAATTTTTATTTTTGCATATGTAATACAACGTATAATGTATATAGAGTGTAAAGTGTAATGTATATAATATAATATATCAGGGAAGACGGTAGTATTCCGAGTGACGCAGCCTTAAGCCTAAAATTCTATCGTATCGTATCGTTAAAACCGTATCGTATCGTATCATAGAATTCGTAGATGGCGGAACTCATATATACAGCTAACTCGACATCAAAGAAAACGCGAAAAGCCGCCTTTTAATAACTCAGTAGATATATGTTTTATTGTTCTGAATTTTCTAGAACAGTCTTATATCTGCAGTCTAATCGTATACTGAAATTTTTACATTTCTACGTGCAGTATATTTTGAGATCTAAATAGCCATTTTTAAAGTGAAAACGTTGGTATGATATCGTGGAAGTTCCTAATTTGAAAATCTCGAAAACGGTTCTAACGATTATTTTTAAATTGATACATAATATAAATGTGATTAAGGCGAGGTGAATAACACTTTTCTTTTTTCTGGGAAAACTCTCGTTCGTTAAATAATTCGATTTTTTTTCTCTCGAAAATGACACGGGCGATTTTTTAAAAATCAAATAAATATGTTTCAGATGAACCAAATAACAATTTACTTGTTTCCAGCAAGACTCTTGTTCGTTTTATAATGCGCATGAAAAATCGGACTATATTTCTTCGCCATTCTATGGAAATTTCACCGAAAATGCATGACACTGTATTCATACACATGCTTTCTTTTTAACCACTTTTGGGGAGAAAAATTTTGTCTTCCCACTAGCTGAGTGGCTAAGGGCCATCGTTTACTGATCTTAAGATAGACAGTTCGATACTCCCTGATACGTGTTTTCACATGTGTATGTGTGTTCTTTTTTTTTTTTAAAGTCTGCTAGATGACCATTATTCTCAGTTCCTTTGTAATTTTTTTAATTGCTATTAAGTTAAATAAAATTACAATTATAATGACGCCAATTTGATGATGATTATTTCTTGGCAATTTTTCAACAATAAAAATATTACCATAAATTTTATAAATATATTTAATTTCAATCACTTTACAAAAAATATACATTAATAATTATTATTTGAATATAAATCACACGATCAGAAACGTAAAAAAATAATTCATTTCAGCTCTTCTTTTTATAATATCATTTTTTATTATTATGACGGTCAATCAATATATAATCACTGACATCCATAATATTATTATTATTATAATTATTATTTTCCTTGCATAAAAGCTATTGTGATGTAATAATTCTTTTATAATAAATAATTTAGTTGAAATGTTTTATTTATAAATATCAATGAAGTTTGTAACCCCGAGACTTACATAATAAGCATATCAGAATTCTGGTGTCGCTATCTTTTGACGCAATTGCGTAGTATTATAGAGAAATTTTTGATAAAAACGTTGAAGTAGACAGTTTTTAAATCGAAGAATTATTTTAAGAGATATTTAATGTTAAATCTGGATAAAATTGTCTCATTAAAAAAGTCTCATAGGAAAAAAATATACATGGGAATTTAATCATTTTCATTCAATTTAATCATTCAATAGAAACTCGAAGTTTGCAGAGTGCATTTATTATTTTTAACTTGCCTAATTTTTTGACGGTTTATTTCAATTTTAAATAAAAATTTTCAGAATTTCCAGAGATATTTTTTACATATTTTAGAAAAGGTTATTTTAAATTGTTGCCAATTGTTAAAACAGCGCAAAGAATAATATATCCTTTAAATTAAAAATTTATTCACACGTGACTATTATAAACAGAAAAAAATCCTTTTAAATTAGAATTAAATGATAACGTGTTAAAAGCAGGAAAATATTAAACATTACGTCATAAAAATTGTTTTTACACATGCTTACTTAAAATGAAAGAAAATTATAAAATAATCAATTATTTTCAAATTAGAATTAAATGATTACGCATTAAAAGAAGGAAAACATTGAAAATTACGTCATAAAAATTATATTTACACGTGAATATTAAAAGAAAAAGAAAATTTTTAAATAATAAATTCATTGATACGTGTTAAAAGTCGTAAATGGAGGAAATTACGTCATATTGGCCAAAGTGGCCAAAACAGTTTGCAAAACATATTGCAAAACAGTTTAAATTAAAAAATATATTTATATGAGAGATTTATTTCAAATTTCGAGATGATATTTTTAACTATAGTTGCCAATTTTAAGGTAGCGCAAATAATAATATCATCTTTCTAATAATTAAAATATTTTCAGTTGAATGTTACAAAGAGAAAGGAAAGTTTGGTGAAAATTATGTCAGATTTAAAACGTTACATTTAAAATCTCTTATTTAAAATCATTTTCTTATAGCGTTGTTAAAAAATACCATAAAGCAAAGACTTTGTTGACTTAGTTCCTTTTATATTTGGTAATTTTCAAATGTTAACTAATCTTATTTAATCAAGCACGGAAACAGCAACTAACATCAGCTGATTCGGTTTTGAAATCCCTCAGTAAAAGGGAAACCCGTTTACAGTAAGATCGCCATTGATTTTTTAATTATACAGAGCAGCTTCGATTATCCGAGCTAATTGGGACTGTTAGTAAATCGGAATCGGAAATCTCGGTTAATAGAAACTGTGTGTAAAAACTCGCCGTGCTTGCGAATTTAACATCTCTTTTAAAAAAATATATAGAACGTTTTTTAAATAATAAAAATAAATATATGTAAAGTTCTGTTTCACAGCTTAACAAATTTAAAAAGAAAATCAACTACCAGTAGTAAATTTTAAAATGCAAATTGAAAAATTTACGAAAGTTAACACAGCCACTGGAAACAAAGCATTGTTCGCTATTGACTTCTCAGGGTCCAATGTTTCTTTGGAGTTGAGTGCTTTTGGGGGCAGAAGGGCCTGTATAGCACAGACAGTGAGCTAAAGAGTGTGGTTATTTTTAAGGCTCATTCAAAAGGGAAAAAAATCAGACTTTGTTATCGGCTCGGTTAACAGAAACCTCAATTAATCGAAGCTCGGTTAATCCACGTTCTACTATAATTCAATCTTCCGTAATCTTTTTAAAGCAGATCAAATTAATGGACTTTAGCACAAAGTCACATAGCTGATAACTGCCATGCTTGTTGGCCCCCTTTTTTTCAAAAAGTTTGCTTCACCTTATTCAATTAATGAGATATCTCCGATAAAATAAGTCACATTTTCCCGTTCTAAAATACTGGTATCCAAAAATCGTAGCATGTAACTGACACTACAAGTACTCATGGAACTAGACTATTTTAAGTCTGATTTTTATTATAGACTATATAAAATTATTAAAAATATATATTATGATAGGAACTAGCGGGCTTCGTCCGCTATTTACGTTACGGATATAAAAATCATGTTTTTTTTTTTTTTTAGGGAAAAAGAAATAAAAACCTATTTGAATAAAAACCTATTGTTTATAAAGACACATATTGTATTTGTTATATTTCCGGGGATGAGGAGGGGGGGGGACTATTTTGATTAAATATCGCAATTAGTCTACATGGTAGATATAATTATGATAGACACTAGCGGGCTTCGTCCCTCTATGGCGCCTTATGGGTCCAGCTTCCATAACTCAGAAACTACCTTTTGGACATCAATGCAACAGATTCCAAACGTTATAATTAACTTAATAATCACCCTATATAGCATTGAAGTAAATTTATGAGTACTGCATACTATTTTTTTATCGTAATTTCTGAAGAGAAAAAATTATTTCGGTTCCATTCTTAGGTACTGGTCTGAAAATTTTTGAAAAAGGGGGGAAGGAGGGGACATGAGACTGCTGTTTGTCAAACAACACAACGGGGTCTGGCTTATTCAACTTTGTTTTTGATGACTTCAATTGGAAGTTGGTTTGTTTAAAAGAGTGCGTTCCCTGCCCCATGAAAATTGGAACTATTGGTGCACCATCTATGTAAGGATTTAATAATTATAAATTAACATTTTGGATTTATTAATTTAAGGATAAAGTGTTTTTAAAGGAATATCAAATGAAACCCTCTGTGCGATCTGCGATTATACTTACCCAGTTGTTTTTATATACAAACTGCTATAAGGAAAATTGTAATAAAATAGTAAAAATTAAATCTGCATTAAATTCCATAAGTATCTTTTTTTTAATCATTTTATCACTAACCTCAAAAAAGTAATGATATCAATGCAAAAACCCTTGACGGGTTAAAAGTTTCTGACGCAGCACTTTATCTTATGCTCTAAGAATTTTAAATATGGAACTTAAAAATACTGATATCAAATTTTGAGTGACGTTATGCTATTTCTTAAAAAAATATATTTGTATTTATTTCATCATTTTATTTTTGTTTTATTTATAATCGCATGTGCAAAAGTTATGTTCAACATGAAAAGCTGCATAAAATTTTATTCGGTGTTGCTTTATCATTTACATCTCTCATAAATTCAAAATATGAGTTTTAAAAGATATGATATAAAATTTAAATGACGCCTTGATGTGACTTTAAACGGTTTGTTTTAAAATTCAATTTAAATTATTTTTGACTTGGTTAAAATATTTTTTTTTTACATCTACACAATACTTTTAATTTTCCAATTCACTGTTAAATATATCACTTTCATTGAATCTATACTATGCATTGAAATGTATTTATTTCAATAAATTGATTTATCTTTTGTGTCACGCTATTCAAAATTGTGAGTAAGATTTATGTAAATGGTTTATTTGCGTCAAACTATCCTTTTTCATACATTTCATGTAGTTTGGACACAATGACGCAAATAAACCATTTACATAAATCCTACTCACAATTTTGAATAGCGTGACACAAAAGATAAATAAATTTATTTAAACAAATACATTTCAATGCATAGTACAGATTCAATGAAAGTGATATATTTAACAGTGAATTGGAAAATTAAAAGTATTGGGTAGATGTAAAAAAAAATATTTTAACCAAGTCAAAAATAATTTAAATTGAATTTTAAAACAAACCGTTTAAAGTCACATCAAGGCGTCACTTAAATTTTATATCATATCTTTTAAAATTCATATTTTGAAATTATCAGAGATGTAAATGATAAAGCAACAGTGAATAAAATTTTATGCAGCTTTTCATGTTGAACATAACTTTTGCACATGCGATTATAAATAAAACAAAAATAAAATGATGAAATAAATACAAATATATTTTTTAAGAAATAGCATAACGTCACTCAAAATTTGATATCAGTATTTTTAAGTTCCATATTTAAAATTCTTAGAGCATAAGATAAAGTGCTGCGTCAGAAACTTTTAACCCGTCAAGGGTTTTTGCATTGATATAATACTACAATGAGTATGTGACATAGTGACACTATCCTTAGATACTACTTCTAAGGAAGTTCTAAATTTCCGGTGCTTTTGAGTGTGTCGTGTAGTCTTGCAAATCTAACTTTCTGCGCGTGACTATTTGTTACCTATTACATTTTTTCTCCAAGTTTTACGAATGAAAACCGGTAAATTAGTTATAACTTTAAGTAGGTTTTAGTGGTTGTCTGATGATTTGAAAACTGACTTCAGATTATCAGCGGATCTCGCCTGAAATAGGATAGTTTTCTTACATTTGACTCCTTGAAGTACATTTGACTCCATAAATAATAAAGCCAGTGCTGCTTTGAGTTACACTTTTTGGGAAGTTGTTGGAGTTTTGAATTTCAAATAAAATATTTTTAGTTTATGTTATTATATAAGTAAACTTTTATTTCTCATAAAAATACATTTAATGTGTATTCCCTTTATCTGGAAGTCTAATGATTCAAGTTGTAGAGAGTTTCACACTTCAGATAATTGAAAAAAAACTTCTCTTTCCTTAATATTGTGTTATATTGGATTTTTTGACGAGATCTAATTAATTCATTTGTCTTCACTGTGTCTATGTGTGCTAGTTTGTGAAATAATCGCGTTATTACTTTGTCAATACTTTCATGCAACCTGACAAACCCAAAGTGTCTTCGACAAATAATTGAAAAAAATAGGACAAACGTAATCAACGCTTACTTCCCCTAATTAATAAGTAAAATCATTTATAAATTGTCTCTCACTAATTTATAATATTAATAACAATTATACACTTTTTTAAAAAGATTTTGATATTATGTTAATCAGGCGAACTGGTATTCCTACCCATATAAACACGTACACATTTTTAAATATTTTTTTTTATAGATTAAAATCTGCTGTTTATACAGAATAATGATAGGGTAACAATCAGAGGCATTTCATCCTTAAAATGTTATTTTGTAATAATTTTTTTTTATCCTCCATATCTATTACTCAAAATAATGATTGCGAATAAAATTTGATCGATGTTTATATTCTGGTACAATTTATATTCCTGCATAATTAGTTTTAATCTGTGAATGGCATTTCGTAAATGTTCCATGTTATTCATATTAATAGTTTGCCTAACATGCTTAAAAAATAGAAATACAATTTTCAAAATTCTATTTTGCATAGAAATGTAAGAATTAAAATGTAAACACATGTCATGATTTTTTAGAACAAATTTCAACGATTAAATGTCATTCAGTTAGTTCTACTTAAACAGTTTCGCTCTAATTTGTTTAAAATTATCCAAAAGAAAATGTTTTTTCAATCTTCAAAGAATGTTCCAAAATAATAAAAAAATATTCATTATTTATTTTCTTCAAACGGAACAAGTTTTAGGGAGTTTAAAAAATATTTCCGTGAGATTCTTTCTTTTACCTGATGCATGTTACCCATCAATCTAAAAAACAGAGTATCAAAAACAAGAAGAAAAAACAAACTGATGTATTATTCATGTCTATGAATTTCCAGCATTATTGATTTGGAGATTAACATTTTCTAGGAAAAATTTGGGTTACAAATCTTTGCTCTTCAAATGCTTATTGTATTAAGAATACGAACGTAAAATGTATTCAAGATCAATAAAAGACAGCGAGAAATACCTTACCGGACTATTGTAAGAAACATTTTAAATTTAATACGAAGCACTTCAATACTTTGGAAATGTAATTCATTTTTTATATCAGCAATGTACAAGGGCATTGTGTTCCATATACAAAAGGCCATTTTTTTATATAAATATTGAGAATTAAATAGGGCTCACATTTGTATGTAGTCTCAATTTGTTTAAATTAGCACAATTTAGCAATGCGGTTTTGTGTTTGATATAGTAATCACTGAAAATATTTCGATAATTCAATGCTGTTGATAAAAATTCTTTTTTTAAAATTTGTAATATCTTATTATGATTACGTAACATAAGTGGAATGAGATATATTAAGAATATATAATTCACATTGACTTAAAAATGTGCTACTAAAACTATAGTCACACATTTCAGCAGTAAAATTGAAATAACATCTATAAACATGCATAAATATAAAATGTATAAATATTTATACAGTAAATGTCTATCTGTAAATCTTAATAATATTTATTTCCGTTTAAAAATCACGTTGTGTAATATTGAAACATATTATCCATTTTAAAATTGAATTACCATATAAACATTAGTGAAAATAATTTGCCTTAAAATCGCAGCTAACCACTGAAAATTCGAAAATAGATTTTTCAATCCAATGAAGTTTTTCCTGACGGCCATACTTTGTCACAGAAAGATTTATCATGGCTTGTTTATACACATATATATAAAGAATTTCGATGCTGTAACTTCTAGGGTGTATATTTGAATTTCACTTATCTAAGTTAACGTAAATTCTTTCTCGCCGAAAACTTATATATGTTGAAACGAGTCACTGCATAATCAAAGAATATTGTTCTCAAATGGTCGTAAAATATGACTGTCATGTATCTTCAGTTAGTAGAATAAATATAACCACTTTAACTTGCGCAGAAAAAGCAAAAAGCCAAAGAAAAGTGCTGAACAAAAATTCATATGTTTGGTTCATTTTTCTTTAATAATCGTGGTAAAAGGAGGGATATACTGTAGATAAATTTTTCATTTCTGATTGACTATGAAGAAAAAACGCTGATTATGGACCCAAGACATAAAGTTATATGGTGTAACTGAAACAATAGTATATGTGAAATCAGTTAAATAGTCACACTTGTATGACGCTATCATGATAAAAAAAATTACGATTTCTTAAGCAAAAGTAAACAGAATCATAAGACGAAATGCAATGTTCCACCTTCATCCAATCACAAAATACACAATATGAATTTTAAAAGTTTACACAAATTTAATCCGAAGCACCACTGCTTCTACGTCCAGCTACGCCTAAAAATGCTCTCTTGTTTCAAGCGCAGTTTATTTGCTTGTTACTTATTTCAAATGTATTTAAATTAATGGAACGACAGCTGAGGAAAATGTTTCCTGACGAAAGCCTCGGATGCAGACCAAAAATACTCGTAAATAAAATAAAATGTGTTTTATAAACTTTCAAAATCTGTATGTGTCACCTTATAAGTAAACAGTAGACTTTTATATAGTGTAATTTATCAAAAGAAAAAGATTTTTCTTTTACTGTGAGTTAATAAATTATAACATCATAATATGCTGTTTAAAAATACACAGAAGAAATATTTTACTTCGTATATTTGACTAGTCAGATATGCCCATTCCATTTTTTTTAAACTTCAAGTTCTTTGTATTTTTTTTTTTAAATCGTCGGGGGCGATTTCGTAATGTTGTCTAGTAAACGTGTAATAGGGGAGACTAGGGACGGTTGACCATATGGGAGGCTTGACCCACCCATCAATTTTCATATTTAAAAGAATTTCAGAGTTTTATCTATAGGTGTTAACCAAAGCTACTGGAATGCTCAAACAACAGTCTTCGTTTCATGCAGATAATCGAAATAGGTGTGGAAAAAATCAATTGTGAGGGTTTTGAACCTAAAAGTTGTGTTTTTAAAAATATTTTGTAAGCTTTTTTCAGATAAATTATATCATAGAAATTTAAGTAAGTAGATTTAAAGTACTGCAGTAATATAGAGCTTTCATTACAGGTATAAAAAAATTACAGTAAGTTAGGCTTAACATAGCAGTGTGCTATTCTTGAGAAAAGGTCTATGCAGGGAAGCTTTACCAAGTCAATGTGAGAGATGGTTGACCAGATGCTCAATGCTCCCATAATTAAGTGGTCTTGGAAATCTTTTTATTATACACTGTGCATAATGAAAAGTTAATTGTTATATATATAAAAGAATGCAATTTATTTCTGTAAAGCTACAGTAAAATGCTGTGATGGAAAAGAAAATGTCTAACACTGACTAAAGAAAGATGCGAAAATCGGAAAAGTTGATAGGAACTTTTTCCATTTAAATAGTACTTACAATATATAAATAGAAAAAGTGGGGAAGACGAGAAAGGATGAAAACATCAGTCTTAACCCTTTCAGGGGCAGTAATATGTTTATAAAACCACTTAATTTTAATTCCGAAACGTCACAACGACAGCAGAATTCCAGGCTACGTAGGAAGAGCTGGGAAGAACAGCCAATTGCTAGCCCATCGGCATCAATGACTAAATAGTGGACAAATCTTAAAGGGGTGTCATCACGTTTTAAATTTTTTTTGTATATGTGTAATTGTATTTGAATTTTGTGTTATAGTGTTATAGTATATTAGCATGTGTAGTTTTTCTGTAATAATAATAGTAGTACACGGTTCATTAGAGATGCCAGTAGAGAATATTCAGACACCTTGATATATATATGTAATAATAATAATAATGAAGAAACCTGAAAAGAGACTATTGAACTCTTCGGTGATGTTACTATATGTTTGGGGTAAAATTAGCCCCTAAATGGCATATTTTCCGCTAAGGTGGGGGGTGTCAGGTTCTGAGAAACATCTGCTATTAGAACTGAGGTTCTATATTATTTTTTGTCTTAATATATTATATATTGTATGGGCTGTGTACTGGAATTTCAAAATAACAGTGTTGCCTTATCTAAAACTGGATCTAAGCCGGTGAAAATGTATAGATGGTATGAAGGGAGAAAATATAGTTGGAGAGGGGTGTGCCCAACCTTTTGAGACGTCTGTGGAAGATGGGGAGACAATGGGAGCCAAGTAGAAAAGCACGGAGGTGTTACGTTGAGAAGGAGCAAGGGATTCCTGGAAGGCAGTCTGTTCTGCTGAGAGAGTTGGAGCGTAGCGCGCAAGGCGGACAGTAGTTCCTTGGATAGTTCTGAGAGAGTGCGTAGGGTTGAGAGAGTCTCGGCTTAGAGCCCATGTGTTGGGAGATCGAGATTGATCTCCGGAAAGCTAATTTAACGTGTGTAGAGTGAGAGTGATTTAACGTAGTTTAAGAGTACACAGCCAGCATTTACTGTATTCAATTTAATGTTGAACCGGATCATCTATATCCGAGTTTGTAGGTGTAAATAGTGCTTTGTTGTTGTGTAAATAGTGTGTAAATAAACTGTTAATTTATTTAATTGAAAGCGTTGGTTTTCATTTAAACAATATTCTCAGTGCGTGACCGATATCACGTAATCATATCGGTGGTGGCAGCATATAAATAATAAGAATTTTCTTCGAAGTTGTGCGCACTAAGAGGAAACTCCGACAGGTATGTAGACAAATTTCATCACGGTGAATACAGTGAGATGAAGCCAAACTATTAGACAACTAGTCAGGTCGAGTGTCACAAAAATAGGACAAGGAGACAAAAAACAAACAGTGGGACAGCGGCTCCTAAATCCGGACATAATAACACGAAACACTATGAAAACGGAAACTGTCTCTAACAGAATACTGTCTTAAATGTTAAAATTTCATTTTCCCTGCTGTACAATTATACCTGCTCAGAGAAAACCGTGTTTAAAATAGAAGTTGTCTCCTCTGACTTGCAATTGCGTCTCAACAGGTTTGTTTAAGCATAATATTTTAAAATTATATATATATTTTTTATAATAAATAAAGAATGTAGAATAAAATTATTTTCTTTTTTTAAACTGATTTAATCTCTCTTCACAAATATTGCAATATAAAACAAAGTGGGTTAAGCCTCCCATATAGTGGGTCAAGCCTCCCATATATAGGGAGCCTTGACCCATTATTTTTTCATGATTAAAATCAATAATTTTTCAAATGTCTTACAAATTACACTTATGTAGCAATTTTATTTTGATAACTGATTGTATAACAAATAAAAGGATATATAAAATTTTATTATACGTTCAATATTTAAAAAATAAAAAATCATTTTGTAAAAAGTGGGTCAACCTTTTCTAGTCTCCCCTATATTCAAAAACGGGATATTTTTATATTCCACGTATGCAAAATAAAGCTAGATTGAAAGAGTCGGTGATTTAATACGATTGTATTTCAACAGCGACACTGCATATCCCTAAAATCGAACAAAATTGACTATTGCAGCGCCACCTTTAGGTCGATATTCTTCGAACTTTTTTTTAAAACCTCGGATAGCTACATTAATACTGTAATGATTACATGGAAGGATTACAGTTTTTGGATGTATGCTTTTCGATAATACAATAAAAAAATGGATAAAAAAACCCTTTACAACCACCATTTTGGGTGGCATACCTCCAAATTTAACTCGATCTGCTCTCCAAAGCAAAAAATAAATATACGAAACTTAGTTTTTGTCTATGCTTCATACACTTTTCGATGAAACAATGGGGACACACTAGAGATACATGGACGCACACACATTGCGTAAACACATGTTTTGGATGATCTCCGAGTCCTGGATATTATAAATCCATCGAAAACCAGAGAGAATTTTTTTTAATGAAAACTTAGATGTATTATTGTACATTGTGTGAAGATGCCGCAGTTTTCACTTAATAGTATTTAAAAGCACCTATTGTTTTTATTTGTTATTAATTGATTTCTTGTTAAAGTTTGTACTCCTATGTATAATTTAAAAACTTATTTTATTTGACACATTTTGTAGAACAAAATCGAAAATTTTGTTTTCGAAATGCTTGCATTTCAGCATCTTACCCCAAGTTTGGAGTATGTTACCAAAGTATCTAGGGGTAGGATGCCTTCTAGAGATTCAATGTGAATAATAATACTTGTGAAGCTGCATAAAACATATTGAATAAACGTAACTTTAATATTTTAGACATACTAAAGTTGTTAACTTACTTAATATTAGGAAATTACAAAAAAATATGAAAGTAACAAGCGTTGGCAAATTAATAAAAATCAAACTGATGTTTGAAAATAAAAATATTATGTTTTACTTAACATTCAAAAGAAATAATGCTCTTAGAAAATATAGAAAAGAAGTATGCCTATTTAGAAATATATATAACAAGTTTAAATACGGTAAAGCCACTGTTATAAAGTGCTTAAGGTTTCAGAATTTTTGTTTGTGATGTTCATGTGTCCGTTTGTTCTTTTTAGCAATATCTGAGATTTGCCATAAAATACACATTTGTTTAGGAACATTGAGTAACTTTCACATAAAACACAATTTTACTGAATGCACTTAATCCAATCACATTTTTACTTGGTTCTATTGAACTATATCAGACACTCTGAACACTTATTATGTACACTAAAATTCCTCTTGGTAGAGAAATTAATCATCATCCATATGTAATCCATCATCGTCTGTTCAAGATTCTTTCTTTCTAGCCTTTCACTTCTTATTATTTATTTCCTTTTTAGAAAGGCTTGAGACACCTGTGCTGCTGTCGCCCAGTGGCGTGGTCGGTAGCGACAGCTGCTCCCACGGCGTGGGTCCGGGTTCGAATCCTCGGGTAAGACATGGATGTAATTGTGAATGTCCCATTGTAGTAATGTAATATATGTAATGGAAAAATAAAAATTGTTGTGACTTGTTGTTGTGTCTGTATAATAAGGATCATTCGAGGCGACAGCCATAGTAGCTATAGGCCCCAAAACATTCCACTTCGGTGGACGTCAAATGTCAAATGACACCTGTGCTGCGAATGTCTAGGCATATTATCTTACGATGACTAGGTTATATCCTAAATGAGCTAACCTGGCGTAATCATTGGAGGTAAAGGAACAACTTCCCATTATTATCTTGGTTTCATCTATTGTAGGTATGCATTAAATAAGAAAATGGATAATACGAATTCAATTTTCCCAACCGAGCGAAAAAGTGCTCCTAGCCGAAAATCGAACTCAAAACCTTGGCTTTCATTGCCAATGCTCTACCGTTTAAGCTACCTGGGCAGACAACTGGCAAGCATATTTCGCTCAAAAACCTTACTGGTAATTACATCTTGTCTGCCATGTAGCTCAACAGAATAAACCGCAGGTAAACGAACTGGGATGTGTACGTAGATATTCTATTATTTAAAACACAATCATACTGATTGGTAAAGTTATCATACGTATTGAATAAAATGGATCGTGTAAAACCATGGTTGGTAGTGGAAAGTAATTACAATTATTTATATATATAAATAAAAATAAGAATATTACTTACTTAATTATAGAATAAATTATTGACTTTGACATTGTGTGATTTTCCGAAGACTCTCAGCTTTTTGAATAAAGACTGACAATTAAAATTATAAATTTCTCGGAAAGTTAATTTTAAAAAACAGTCTTATACTTGCAGATCGACAAGGGATATTAGCAAATAATACACCTTTAAATCTCGAAGCAAAATTAATTAAACTAGATACACATAATTACACTGAGAAAAGATTTAAATTTAACAACAAATTTATTTACATTTGTACACAATCAAGAAAGAAAAAAGCATTCTTCAACTTTCAACACATATACTTTTCAACACATTCAAAATAATGTAACAAAACTGCGTCGTTTAATATGTTAAAATAGAATCTCTAATTCAACCATATGGGAACGCATAACACTCTTGAAAAAACAAATTCATCTGTTCCCATCTACAATCAAAATAGTATTTTAATTCTTTGAGCAGCCCTGTATAGGATGTATGTTTTGTATCTATTAAATACATGCATGTCAAAATTTAGTTCAGTTAAGATATATATTCATATATACTTTGAAATTTCCCCTTCAGCAGTTTCCGCTAATAAGGAGAAAGGCACGTGAATTCAAATGTACAGCTCTGTAAATGAGGTGTAGAATTTTTATACAACCAGTAAAATGCAAATAATAGTTAAATTTAAAAGCACATGCCGAAATTGAAAACTCACTTCCAGTAATTATTACTCACTGTACTGTATTTAATCATATAGTTCTGTATCAATTTCTTTTGTGTGTCCCTGTAAATAAACGACGAAAGCTATCAATGCCCTATTCTACTTAATAATCGTGTAGCAAAATATCCAGTGATTTTCATCAGTTTCAATACATTTGTAAAAGCGTAATGCCATTAAAATTCTCTGCAAACGATATCTCCCAATATACCATAATGCAATGGAATTCTTTTGGTGGCCCCTGTAAATGAACTATTAATCTTACTTACTTCATATACAATACCAACCATGCCTAGTTGACCCTATATAAAGTTTATCATTTGTATGAAAATCCGAGTATATTTATCGGAGTTAGATCGTGTACAGACAGATAGACCAACAGACCATCCGAATGCATAAAGACTTTTCAACTTTGTTGGAAAGTGTTAAAAATACAATGAAAAAGTGAGTATTCTAATAATAGAGACTTATACTTCATTAAATTTTATGCTTCTATAAACTTTAAAAAAAGCCATTCTTATTTTTATTTAATGTTATGAATAACATAACTTCAAATAATCAACAAAGCGCATTTACGTTTAATCTAAATATTATTTTTTTATAATAAAAAGGGTGAATTTACGACTAGCTATACACAAACCCTCTGATTTTTTAAAATGTATTTTTAGCACATACATATTTAGGCAAAGATGTTATACCTGTATTCCTCTTGCATGCTTCCATCAGTATAGTAATACATCATATAGTAAATGAGGTGTAGAAAACACCCCTACACAAAAGTAAACACCTCTACTAATTCCTCAACAAATTATTGTAGACAAAAGTTACTGGTACCGAATGATTGGAAATAAAGTCTACTTTTAAATGATGTATATAAAATGTGCTTAGGGGGGCAACTTCACATTAAAACGAATCAAAACATCTTTTTTTTTCAATGGCAAGACCCAATTTTAACGAGATATTTAAAATCTGTGATTCAAACTATGCCTAGACACCAAATTTCAAGTCATTTGAATGATAAGTTTTTGAATTACAGACATTCAAAATTCAGTACTTCTAATGATAAATTACTTTTTTATATTTTTATTTATAACTCCTGAAATTATGTTCCTGATGTGTTAATTTTTTGTGTAGCAATAATACTAATATACCCAAACATATATACGTTGAATTTGCAATTTTTATAGTTTTATGATATGAATTATGAAATTAATATTCGAAAAAATTATGAATTGCAACCTACATTTTTTTATGGATTCAGATTTATTAAGCCCTGCTTTATGGAAATCCAAAATTTTACATTTTTCTTCCGAGTAGTTTTCAAATTATGCTTAAAAACGGCAAAATGATGGTTTAAGGGGCCGTCTATGATAGAAGTGACTAGATATTTCGAAATTTCGTATGCTATCCTGTAATCTAGCAGATTTCATTGACCGCTTGAGTGGTGCTTAAGGTGCATTGATCAAGATGGGGGATCTCTTGGTTAACAATCGAGTTCCGAACTTCAATTTGGATACAGCCCTTAATATACGCTCGCTTTAAAATAATTAATTTCTCGGAAACTCTCGGTACGAATTGCATAAAAATTGTTTTTGGACTAATTGAAGGGTGTAGAGATCATATATTCTGCCAGAATTGTGTACTGCTACTGAAAAAAAAAACAAAGTTATGATTCGTTTTAATATGTAGATGACCCCCTAAGCAAATTTTATATACCTCATTTAAAAGTATACTTTATTTCCAATCACTCGGTACCAGTAACTTTCTACTACGCTAATTTGTTGAGGAGTTAGTAGGCGGTATTTACTTTTTTTCCCATGACTGTACATCCTTATATCTATCTAGGCACTATATTATTATACAGTGGGTTTTACTTCCGCAACTGGGGTGATTAACATCATGATTTTTTACTATTGGTAAAAACAGGAAAGTACCTAAAAATAAGACCTTTTTTAAGTGGTCTACTTTTGCAAATAAAATGCGACATATTTGATAGACATATTTTTTTATAATCTGTCTGGAGATGGTTCTCTCTCTTGAAAAAAAAGTGCTACATAGTGGCGGGCCTACCTAGAACCTTCTTATATTGGACAATCCTTCATTGGATGCGGGCCAGATCTGTGGCTTTTCCCCCCTGTGACCTATAGTGACTCTGCTAGCTCCACATTGGTTCATTCTCTACAACCGGTCCTGCCTGTGAAAGGCTTCATTCCTGCCCTCATATGCTGACCTGCAATACTGCCTTTGGTAGATAGTTTAACTTAGGGCTAAATTTTAGGGTTGTTATAAAGTTATGTGGACTGTCTAAGAAAGTGACATTGTACAATGGAGATTTACTGGGATTCAGGTTCTCATATTTGTGTCATTAACTTACCTACGAGTGTGGTCGTCTTCTACCTGCAATTCAATTTTTCACGTTATGGGTAGCGTTATACACATATACCATTTTGCATACATACAATATCACAATAAATGCATTTTAATTAATGCATATTTTTTACATTAAATAATGGTTTTTTTTTCTTTTTTTTTTCTGAAAACATTAAATGCGGTGTAAAATCACCATCAACCAGGAAATTTGCAGTTATTATCGTCACACCACTTTGGTTTTTATAGGCCTATAAAGTTATTTTTATACGGATATTAAAATGAAAAACAAAACTTTGGTGAAAATTATTTCATATTTAAAAGGATACATTTAAAATGTCTTATTTAAAATAAATGACTTGTACAGTAAAATTGTTCACTTAGCTATTTTATTCAAGCTAATTTTGAATTATTGGGTTGATCTTATTTAATCAATCACGAAAATAGCCGACAGCTGTCTCGACAGAAATTGATTCGGCCTTAAAATTTCTCACCCAAGGCGAAACGATTGGAAACCTGATTAAAGGAGATAGCAACTAGTCGTTTAATTACAATTCAATCTTGCGTAATCTTTTCAAAGCAGATCAAATTAGAGTATTTTTAGAGTCTGCGGTGTCTGGTCGGTTATTGGCGAGCATAGCTCGGAACAGAGACACCTACGTATCTAAAACTATGTTATATACAACCGATGTTTATATTTATTAAAATTATTTAAAACTGCATTTAACATCAATTTTTTAACAATGATTAACATTAATAATTATTAAACACTTATATATTAGACAAATAATGTTTATTTATAAGGCACAATACATATAGAAAGCTTTCAAATTATGCCCACATTTTGCTTTTAATATTTATTTGTGTTATTTTAAACAATCAGAAAATTTATAATTTTTATCAATGATTACTTTTTAAATCAGTTCATTAAAAACACGATTTAATCACTGATATAAATTATCTGATTGAAATCGTTGACAAGTTAGTTAGTACCCAAAAGTAATTTAAATCATTGAAAAAACAATCAGACATTTGACCGCAATAGAAAGCAGCCTGCATTTTACCCTATGGGAAAATAACCGACATCTTACCAAAAGATAAACAACCAGCGTCTTAGGACAAAAAATGTTTCGTGGACTTACATCAAAGTATTGGACCAGACTTCCCCTAAAGTATTGGACCAGATCACCCCCTCCCCACTGCCGTGAATAAGCGGGATCCGGCCACCATTTATGCTTTGCAGAAAGGACATGCACCAGTACTCTTTAAAACCAACATATTTATTTCTCTGACGTTTAAACTACGACTTATATAGGAAAATAAAGAAGTTAGGTAAAAGATTTTCGACACTTACCTGAAGTGTTAAGACGAAATAGAAATAAAAAGCACCACTTAATATTTAAGAAAAAGAACACAAAAGAAATCCTCTTCTAAACATCATCGCGGCGTTTCCCTACAGCATCTATGCTGGATATGAAAACTACTTGTCACGACACCTTCTCCAATACGACATTTCACCTAGTGTTACCCTATAGATAGAAGAAAGTAAAAGTCATCGTAGAATACTTTCTGTACTAATCACAACATTAAAAATAAACTTGCATTTTATTAAAATTTACCTATTTTTTATAAACTAAATTACATCAGTGTTAAAAATTTATAAAATCAAGACAAATTATGCTTGTTATAATTCAATCGAGATTCATCATAAATCGCAAGCTTTTGTTTTTTCATTATCAATAACACAAAAGGAAAATTGCAGTTTCTAATTGTAAAATTGATGATGCTTCGCAAAAAAGAATAGTCGGGTACGTGGTGAGAGAATTTATATTTTTAAGAATGATGATCTGAAAGAGAAATAACGTCGTCAAAAAAAAAAAAAAAAAAAAAAAAAAAAAACTCGATGAACTCAGAAAAATAGGAAATTCCGTACATTTTCCTTTAAATGGAAAAAAAAAACGAAAAAAGTATATAAAAAAAAAATAGAGTCAGGTGTCTCGGACTTTCTTCCTCTGTCTAGAACCGAATTCGCAAATTTCTAAATTCGATTGATTTCCCTAGTAATTGCGCAAACACATACAAAAGCATATACAGAAAGAAACGTCTTTCTTTTTTTGTTATAGATAAATGTTTTATTCATCATTTAGGGCGGCACTAATGTACATTTTTTAGCATGAAAAGTTTCACATTGGTACAATTATTTGTAAAATATCCCGAAAATTGATGGAATATTCGAAAGGTGTATTTACAAATTACACTTTAAGGGTATCAGTTTCGTGCATTTTACGTTGTATGATTTTTATTTATACGAACTATTCACCCACTTGTGGAAGTTCAATAATTCTGTATTCTATAGTACTGTGATTAAAAAATTAAGTAGACATTTCCTCCGTGTTTATAGTTTCATATAAATAATATATGAAGTTATGTCATCTTGAGTATATATTTCAGTCTTTAACCTCTTCCGGTCTATAACAGAGTACCAAGCATTCTCGGGAACTGAAACCCAAGTGTTCCGTTTTAGACAGAGCACCTGACCAGAATATATGATATATACCACCTCAGGTTTATGTTTTTTTAGGACTTTATATTTATGACTGGTGTCTTTAATATTCTGCCAAAGCTTATTACTGCACAGCATCTCCATCTGAATTAGACAGCAACAACCTCCTTCGCTGAAATTCGTTAGCAGATTTAAAAAAAAGGATTAATCATCATGTTGTTTACTTATGTTGAATAATTTGGACGATGAATAAGCTTAATTGTCTAGATTTTGAATTTGTATTTACTATAAACATTCTTGTTGAAAATAGTTCAGAATTGTTTTGTCAAAAAAAGTAGTTATTTTTTTATGAAGAAAACGCGTTATGGGCATTACAATGAAAAATCCTGTATGCTCAAAAATTCTGTATTTCCATAATTGGTCTTTGATAAATAATTGAAATATTTAGTTGAATCAACATAATTGTATATATAATATATATAAATATACATTATAACTAAAAAAAGATACAAAATCTGTGAACAGTACTGCTAAGTTATTTCTCTCAATATGGATTCATAATAAATATTTCTTGATGTTATTAAATTTATTGTTTTTATGAGACATCATTTATTTCAAAATGGGATTTATATATAAATATTAAAAATTTAATATCTAATTATCATTTAATAAAATTACTTAGGATACTTAGTTTCTAGTTCAAAATTTTCTAGTTTAATTACAAATAGCATGCAGTTAATAGGGATAGTTATTTTGGTACAAATGCGTAAGAAGAATATACATTTAGTTTGTGAGTATAATCGTTTTTTTTTCACCTACTGAATCAATTATTATTAATTTTTCTTTTGCCTCTTCATTTATTATCAGTTTTAATCCATTATGCTACCAATTAACATGTTATATTTTGCTTATTTAGCTTCCTGTTATATGAAAATACGCATTTGTAGCAATACGTAGTATTCTTGCTAGCTGATCATTAAAAACTACGTGTTGTTGTATTTGTCATATTTATTTCCTTCGTTATACTTTTCTAATTTTTTTTGTTGCTATTATTTTCATTGAAATTTTATGACAATAAATGTATATGATATAAATACATAAATTAAAATTGTAACATGTAACCGTTTTAAGATATAATTAATGTTTTCAGATAATTTTATATAAAATCGCCCCTTTTTATAATAAACATGTATTTGCATAGATATTTTTATGCTTCTTTAAAAAATCGATAAAAATAACTAAAAATCAATGAAATTGCTCAATAAATTAATACTCTCTCCAGGTTATTTATTTATTTATTTATTCATATAATAATTTAAAAATTATGTATGATTTAAATCTTCCAAATGTGAATCATTTATAACGCAGTCATCTGAGTAAACATCTGTAAGTTTAAAAGATTATATAATGTCTCAAAATGTCCAATATTTGACAGAAACTGTAACTGTAGAGCTGCAATTTGTTTTTCTTGTCCCAAAAGTTAAAAAAATCATTCTTACTTTTTTGAAGATGAAGCATTTTCTGTTTGTCATTAATTTGAAGTAAGAGTAAAAAAAGTCGCTATGAAAAATATCAATCATAGTTAATTCTAAAAAAATACGGTATCTGTCGACGAATACTTTTAGTTACACTTCCCAGTGGTCATGCAGGCACATACGTGCCAAATTTGTCACCTAGGAAGGCGAGCCATTTCGGCAACATTCTATGTCTAATACATTCTAAGTAGCATTTTCAAGATTTATTGCACAAACGCACAGAATGCACCTAATTCGGGTATAAATAAAATGATTTTTATTTTTATTTTATAAACTATGTAATTTTAACATACATCAATTTATTTCATAAGATTAGTTAATAAAAAAATTATATTTAACATTTTTTATTAATAAAATAAAACTGAAAGACAAAATTTTATTAAAATAAAATAAATTAAATTACATTCTTAAACTCTTCTTCGAAGCTATATAATTCAATTTTAATTTTAAGTATTTTCTTTTGCCAAACTAGCTGCAAACTAAAAATGTAAGCTGATTACTATTATAAGATTTCCCTTTGAATTCTAGGTTGGTAAAATGAAAGAATTAAGAAGAGAATTACTCCTCTATATTTAAAAGAAAAATACTGTGCCTTAAAAATAAAAGTATTCTAAATGCATCACGTTCTTCAATTCTTCACATTCAAAGACTTTTCTGGTGTTTTTCCATATTTTTTATGTAAAATTTAATTAGTCTGATAAATTTAAAAATTCTGGCCAATTTATTTCAATACTTAAAATAGCAGTTTTCAGTTGCCCTAGAGTACGAAATGTCTTTAAAATAAATCAAATATAACTACTGACACGGCAACTAATGTAAATCTCAGAATGAAATCCAGAAGAATATTTAATATTTAAATGAGTTATAAAAATAGATAAACATTTTACATTGTGTACAAGAATGTAAAAAGTATAAATACGAAAAGTAATAATGAGGGTTGTTCAAACTTAAAGATTCATTTTTTAACTTAATATACCAAAATTATATTAATTAAATTTATGTAAATAGCTTTCATTAGCATCAACACATAAGATTTTTTCTTATTCTTGTATAATAAAAAAAATAAAAACGTTTATAAATCAAACTGCATAAAAATTGTTTGACCTCTTCATCTGATCCTATAGTATTCCTTCTAGCATTTTCTTATGGAGATCCAAATAATTTATAGTCATAGAATGATTAAGCAGACTTTACGTAGATGATCAAATGATTTGCAGCTATTTTTATGTTTCGTTCCACCTTTTGTTCAGGAAAAGAGGAACATTCAGATCAGAATGAATTTTTAGATATCTATTTACATCTTTAATCGTCTCCAAAACAGTAGTAAGCTATATTAGATATTACTCGTTTAGGAATAAATATTAATTTCAAAATATTCAATAACGATTAAATAGTACTAGCGAAAAGGGTCTTGAACTTTTCTTCAGTTGAACATTTTCACATTTTTGTGAAATATTTCTCACTGAATCGTATAGTATCACCTTTTTCACGGTCATTTGGAATAACTTGTGCGCATTTCATACACTGTGAAAAAAGACAAATGTTTATTAACACGTGCAGTACTAAGATCAAAATATTGCTTAAATACCTAAGTGTTAAAAAGGGTTGACCCTATAGGTAATTCAGGAGCCACCAAATAATTATAAAGTTCTCTCGATGCCACGATCCATTTCATTGAATAGCGAAATTTACACACAACTGAACACAAGAACAAAGAAATAACAAAATGTTGGACGGGCATTGTAACCATTTGCTTGCATAGTAACGCTGTACTCACAGAGAATTACATTTGACAGGATGTCAAAAATTATTTTTATTTCTCTTGAAATGTGATAAATGATAGGAAGCTTTCATTTATTTCCTGATTGCCTAAGATGTGATCCAAATGACCCCATTCGCAATTTCTACAAATAAACAAAAAAAATTAGCTGTTCCAAACATACTAAGTATATATAATCATGAATGAGACCTTTATAGAATAATTATAAGAAAATAATTTTATTATACATGTTATAAATGAAGAAAAAACTGCAAAATGTCTAGATGGGGTCAAATTGACCCCATCTTATTAATGCGAGGTTTGAAGTAGGAAAATATAAGTATAATAATTAATGGAAAATTTTAATAATCTTTTCCGATTTTTCTTTGATTTCGAAAAGAGGTTTTTATCATATTTATACAATAACGATTAAAAGGCATTAGTCAGAACTTCTTCAGATGAATAGCTTCACTTTTTTGTTAGATATTTCCCACTGAATCATCTAGTTTCACCTTATTCACGGTTATTTTGAATAACTTGTGGCACTTGCATACACTGCTGTGAAAAAAAAAATGTTTCTTTAAGTAGGAAAATATAAATATAACAAATAACGAAAATAATAATTTCTTCTGATTTTTCAATGATTCAAAATACACGTCATACACTTTATCATATTTATCCCATAAAGATTAAAAGGTATTAGTGAGAACTTTATCAGTTTTTGCTTCAGTTGAACAGTTTCACCTTTTTTGTGAGGTATTCCTCAATGCATACTCTAGTTTCACCTTCTTCACAGACATTGTGAATGACTTGTGCCAATTGTACAAAACAAAATTTGCGAAAAAAGACAAATGTTTCTTAATGTAGGAAAATATAAACTTAAGAAGTAACAAAAATTTACAATAATATTATCAGAATTGCCAACATTTCCGAAAAGTGTTCTTTATCATTGCAAATATCAGAAATTAGCACAATATTAAAGAATTGAAGAGCTGAGTGGAAAAACATGTTATGCTACATTTTTTAGAAAATGATTTTATCGTTTCTATGAAGGTGTTATCAGGTATTCTATCACATGGTAAAACTAAAATACCAAAGTTCTATTTAGCCTTGAAGATTTAAGACATTATTCATTAATATTTAATATTTTAATATTTGCTAATCCAAATAATAATAATATTTTTTAATATTTAAAAATTAAATATGAATAAGTTTTTTTGATAGAATTTAGTACCACACATGTCAATACTTTAAACACATGGTATCAAACAGAAAATAAATCATTAAAATTGAGAACAAAAACTTTCACATCAAATTTCTTCAAATGTAATTTTTGTTACTTAACATGTTCTTCCACTTAGCTCTTTAATTATTTCTAGAACAATGTTTCTTTTGCTGCCACTGATTTTCGGACACATTTCCGAGAAATTTTGATAGTGCATTAATCAGTTTTTTTTTTTTTTTTTTTTTTTTTTTTTCAAATCGAAATAGATTTTTCGGAAGCTATTAATTCTCCAGTAAACATTTCCATGGTTAGACAACATGAAGTTTAGATAAGCACGATAAATTAGTAGTAACGATAAACTAACATTAAATTTATCGTTATTTTTTATCCTTGTCTGTATAAATTAAATTACGTAATTGAGAATGAGTATATGAAATTTGCTATCAAATATTTCAGTGAGAGAAAACTGATTAAAGCAACATCAAAAACTTTTTGGAAACGTTTTCGAAAATTGGTAGTAACAAATGAAACTCTGTTTCTATATCCTAATACTCTGTTCTCTACTTTAAATTTCGAAAATATATTTGTTTCTGAGATTTCTATACTTATTAAACTTTTTTCGTAATCACGTGTTATGAAGAATTTCTTCTTGTAGTAGGATGTTTTCTTTTGTTGATACGTCAAACACATCAAGAGGCTGGAAATCAATTTTTAATTACTATGAGTAATCAGACAAGAAGCATTAAAAAATAAGTGGATTCAGTTTTATGATGACTGAAGGCCTTTATTATACGCCGGGATTCTTTCAACCACGCCTGGATTATCCGGCGAAAGCCGGTGTTGGAGAAGGGAGCGATGAGTTACATTTCATTTTATTCACATCATGCGAGTTCAGAAGCTAGTCTGCCTCAAAAATACACTTTCTCGAAATCTCGAGTGTTGGCAAGCTTACATACACAATTTCGCCAAATATATATACTATATGGCGAGATTAAAGAGATGAAGACATGTGGTCAAAGTACAATAATTGAAATTGAATGGGGAATGTAAAAGAGTAATAAGAAATATTTAACGCCAATGGCTGTGTAGGAATTCTAGCTCATAAACCGCGAAAGACATTCTATAGGGGTTGCAAAAGTTCTCATGGGATTGAAGCGGCCGAAAGAGTACGTTAAAAAAACAAAAACAAAATAAAGACAGAGTTAATAACTGAAATGACACATCTATCTAACATCTGGACCAACGGCTAAAAATGTAGAAGTAATATGTCTGACTAATTTCTGCATATCATCAAACTAAGGCAGAAGAATGAAAATTAGAATCCAGTTATTAGGCGAGAAAAGGAAATGATTTCTTTTCTTTTAACTGCAGTGCGCTGCGGTTAAAATATTAAAGAGACTGAGAATTGAATGCTTAATTTATGAAGGGAAAAGAGCGCTAAAAACAGATTGAATCCGAATTCAGACAGATAATTAAATTTAAGAATTTAAAAAAATGTAATTTTACAGGGGGGAAAGAGGAAACGTTTTAATATTAATATGTGAAGGTAGGCGCCTTCACATATATCTCCCCAACAGCCGATAAAGAACGAAGTAAACCGCGAGAGAAAAAAAAATACCCCATGTCTTCTCTCAAATACATTACACATAAAGAAAATATGTAAAAATGTAATATTTTGTAGAGGGAACCCGGTGACCAACAGTTTATAAACATATACAGAAATACTAAATATGTAAAGAACAAATAAATCATGTCTCATATAAAAAGCATGCCTATAAGCATGACAAAGCAAGTTGGTACCAAAGACTTGTCAAAATAAAATATATTGAAAATTTTTGAACTGCAGTTAATACATCTGGACAGCTGTTTTCTTATTTCCTTATTATTTTTTTTTAACGTGCACACACAGTTATTATATTTTTTTATGATTTGCAGAAGATTTTAATATAAAATTGCTTCAACATTCACTTCAAGCAAGAGCAATTTCCACAATTGCTACAACAGTTGGTTATACTCCAAATTATAAAAATATTTTTATTTTTGAGACATGAACTGTAAATAAAAACAAACATTACGTAGTATAGTAAATATAAAAATTGTTCATTTTCAGCACTATTTGTGACATTTCAAGTTTTCAAAGGTGTTATAACTGGTAAAGGAGAGGAAGATGGGGTAAATTATTTGTTAAAAGTTGAAAGTTGCCATCATTTTATCTTGTAACCAAAGACTGAATGTGTTTTACTGAGAACCTAATTTAACTAAAGTGTATTTTAAAACATATTGCACTCCTATAAGGTATAAACAAGAGGTAATAAGAACTTTCCAGAGAAAGTACCCCTTAAAAAAAGGTAAAAAATGTACATTAAATTTAATGAAATTTAATAAGCATTATACAACAGGTGACACAAAAGTATGTGTGTGTGTGCGAATGTAGTCATAAATAACACCGTTTGGTGTTACGACTGGTATATACCAGTAATAAACCACATGTGTCAATGAGCATAACAAAAAGCAAAAAAAAATAATGCACACCTGTGTACTGCGTGATTGGAAAATCGTGCATAAGAAAACTACTTTATCACGTGAAATACCTTGAATAGCCAAGAAAGGTCCCGAATGAAAAAAAAAAGTAAAGTGTAATCCTGTAAAGTTACCAAAAAAAGGAACCCTTTTTTTAAAAATATATAGCATAAAAAAAAAAAAACGTGTGCTAGTATACAAATGAACACTAGAAGTGTATCACAGTGACCTCAAGTGAAAAAATATAACACTGAACCAAAGAAATGTAACAATGAAGTAAAATGCCTAAGTGTTTTGAAAATCAGTTGTAAAAACAGTGACAATTAGTCCCTGATGCACGCAAAGAATTGACAAAGCTATGAAATCGTGTAAGGGTTTTTTGTATGAATTAAGATAAACTATGAACTACTGTGTGTGTTAACTATGAACAAAAATTCTGTACATGCACCAAGCACCAAACAGCGAAATGTAACTGAAGAGAAAAAAAATGTGTACCGTATTTAAAAAAAAACGCTATCAAAGGGTTAAATTTAATTTTTTTTAGTGTAAACCTCATAAGATATTGCTGCATTCCTTGAAAAAAAAATTATATATATACCTACTCAAATCGCATCAGCGTAAAATTGACAGGATCCATACCTCTAAGTTAAATAAACAAAAAAAAGAAAAAGGAGTGTTACAGCAAAAGATAAACTGTCTCTTGCAAAATATAGAAAAAGAAGTGTTGTTTACCAAAAAGAAATCTTTAAAATCCTGACATATGAGTGTGAAAGAAAAAAGTTTTCACTCGATAACCAGTGAGAATCAAACACAGTAAATGAAATTTGCCACCAAAAAAAAAAAAAAAAAAAATTGATAATGTAAAGGTTTTAGTTTTGCTGAATTTTCATGTATTGAACATCTGTGTATTTATTAAAATTTAACTCCTGGCAAAAATATCAAAAACATCTACTAAGAAATTGCATACGCTTTAATATAGTGTGACAAGATACCTCACTGGATCTGCCACCTTCAAGTAAGAGGTATCTAATGAAAATGTTAAAAAAAAATGTTACCTGTTAAAAGTAAACAGATTCGAAATGTGTGTGTAGTTTAACATGTCATGTGACGGATAACTCCTAGTAACTTTAAAATCTTTGTACATAGACAAAGTGATGTGTCATTGATATGTTATGACATTATGCAAACACATAAAAAAAATAAAAAATCACAACCTTGTTAAAATTTAAAAAAAAAAAAAAACTGATAGAACATTTTAATATCGAAACATGGTGTAAAGTTTAAAAGATAAAAAAAGTAACAAGAAAAAGAACTGTATGTGTGTGAAGGGAGGGGAAAAAAGAAACCCCAAACTCACGAACTACATGAAAAAAACACATGAACAAGTGTGTACGCAAGCATACACAACGTGTAAGTAAACACATGAACAAATTGTATAATTCCACATGAACTACTTTTAATAATGTCTCAATGAACTAACATTTTTTTTTTATACATTTGCTAACAAAATATACGGACAGTATGTGTGTGATAACCCAAAACACTAACATACGAGTGAGATTCAATTGCATAATTAGTGAGTTAATCACCAAAATGTAATGAATAAGGGTTAATAAAGCCAATGAACTCCGTGTAATGTGTGAAAACTCTGGTTATACTCTAAACCAGTCAGTGTGTATTACTCAATGAACTACTTGTGAGAAAAAAAAAAACAAAAAGGAATACTGTCGAATAGATCGTAAGCAAAGTACAATGTGTAAAAGCAAATGAACACAATATGTAAATCAACACATGAACTAGTGTAATGTATGTATATGAATGAACAAAATTGTATTCTAAATGAGCAAATTTTGTGTAACATAAATAAATATCCAATACATGAACTACTTGTGAACAGGAAAAAAAATGCATAAATGGATAACAAAGGGTTAAAATTAAAATAAAGTTGTATTTGCAAGAGTTATTACTGTATGAAGTTAAAAGAAGCGTGCATAAAATGTACGAGTGCACGACAGATTGCATAACTCTACGCTAAACTGTAGCAGTTATGCCCAGCCAAACATGTTCCAAGTAAAGGGTTGGAAAAGAGAAAAAAACGAATAGCAAAATACCAAGCGTTATACTTTATGATCTATGAGTGTATGTATCCGTCACAAGACACATGTGAGATTATAGCTCACTAATTAAAAAAATTAAAATGTGAGAAAATGCCAAAGAATTAGTTTAATGACTATATGTGAATAGCTTTTTTTTTTTTTTTTTTTTTTAATTTATTTATAAAATGTACATAACAGCTCACATTATGCATTTGAATAAATTTTATAAAAACAACATTTTAAACGATATCAAATATCATGTCAGTTATAATAAAATACCTTATGTTATAAATAAAATAGCAACGAGTCACCAGCCGCGCGTAAACAACAAAATTAACAAATGTGTAAAAAATACCAGCTAGAAATTAACTCATGCATGTAAATTTAAGATGCATGTGCAAATATTGTATTGAATTACATTATGTAAAAAAAATTCAGTAACATTCCGAAAATAAAAAATGACAAGGCAACAAAAATACGCAAACTTTAAAATAGTGTAAAACTATGTATTTGTGAAAATGTACACTAATGTTGAGAAAGTATGTAAAAAAAATGTACAAGCACACAGAATCATGACCATGTTTAACCAAGGTGAGGGTCATAAAATTATTACAAAACAAGACCATATGAAGTGCAAATGTAAATGTGTGTGTGCGTGTAGTACCAGGTTAAACTTGAAATCACAAAAATGTGTACATGAGATAAAAAAAAAAAAAAAATTGATACAGACAAACATCTAACTTCACTATCTGCCCATAGTAAGCTAGAGTGAGAGAAAAAAAAACATGTACGGAGTATCAAATAGTACGAGAGATACGTCATTATGCATTTAAAAAAAATAAAAGAGAGCGCGAACGCCTTGTAAATTAATGTGAGGTATTGAACATTTGTATCATGTAAGTAATATATTCCACTTTTGGGAAAGTGGACGGCCGATCCACTTAGCCAAAACTGAAACATACACCTTTAATCATTAGGCTATTTCCGGAACATAGCGCAATGAAAAAAAAAGCACTTACACAACACAGGAAACAATAATTAAAAATTCACCTCAATTAATATAATCACATGTAAAATGTAGTGTGCGTGTAAATTGTGTGTGCATGCAGTAACAAGCATACTGATATCTAACACATGCATAAAATGTTTATGACTCATGTTATAAAAATTTTTATAAAGTAGAAATAGAAATCAAAAGGAAAAAGAGACTTTTTTTTAATGAAAAAATTTAAGATATGATGACTCGAGCTATATTTTAAAACGAAGGAGCCTAACTTATGCTATAGAAATAAACTAATAAAACGTGAATAAAAATGTATAAAATCCGTGTAAACTGGAATATGAGAGATCTATCAAAACAAAAAAATGTGTACTGAATAGATGCCAAATCTAATTTTCTTAAATTAGTCGCAACCATCTGGAAAGGATTGAAAATTAGCAAATTTACATATCATTACTGGTTACTTCTTCTCTCTCTTTTTTTTTTATATGTCACTAGTGCTTATCCTTAAATATAAAAGTTGCAAGACCTATATTTATAGTAATCTAGAGTATTAAAAGTTTCATATCTTATTGATATGGATGACTGACAAAACATATAATATACACATAAAAAAACATATAAAATGTTATATATAAAAAGAAATTACCTGTAGGAAGTGCTACAACAAGAAATATATTAAGCAAAACAAGTAAGAAGAAAAAAAAATCAAAAATAATATCAGTCCAGTATCAGTTTAAGATTTTTCATTTTTTACCTCATTTTTTTTGTATCAAAATTACATTAAGCTCCGTGAAAAAATTACCTTAAGTTATTTTATTTATCTTTTTTTTTATATACACTATGCCCTTTTTTTGTTATAACAAAGTTTTTACTTTCATTGTGAAAGCCTGCCTGATTACAACAGGATTGCTGAGTTTTAAAAGCTACCCGAACAAAAACAGAAAAATACTGCATGGGAATTTAAGAGATAACATTTTTATATAAGATGCAATGTGACACATATCTGATGCAGACGCATAATGTCAAAAAGGAGAAAAGAAAAAAAATCCGACCAGCGCCTAATTACGCGAGAACAACCATATCGACAACACTAGGCCAACAGAGATAAGAAAAACAGCATCTCATCTCAGGATTGCGACATTGTGTGACACTGTAAAATATATATAATGAATTAAATAAGAATCGGAAATGTGAAAAGAAATAAAATATTTTGGACAATCTTTTATATAAATTAAAAAAAACTTTGAAACTGAACTGGATATGAAGTGCATCCCTAGACATACAAAATCTTAGCATGTTACTAATAAAAATAAATGCTTAATTTTTAGTAAGAAGCCATCAAAACTAATATATATAGATATATATATTAAAAGAGCAATATAATCCAGTCATGAGAATTTTTTTTATATTTTATTATTTATGGTAATTAATCCTCATAACTAAATCAACATTAATTGACTTGACTTATTACACCATTTTAATATCTACTGCACCAAAAAGTAGCAAAAAAAAAATTTTTTTTTAACAAACACTGTCTACTCTGTATTATTCAGTAGATAATACAAAAGTATTAGTCAACACTTACCATAAGCACAGTAGAATGAAAAGGCAAATTTAAAAAAAAAACTTATTCTTTTGTGAGTAAATAACTCTAAAAAAATGTACATATATGATAAAACACAATACTTTTTTTTTTTTTTTAGAAAGAAAAAAAATGTGTCTAGCTTTAATTTTTTTTATATCATCATTAAAAATTTCGCCAGCAGAAGTCATTTTCATCACAACAAAGAATTTTCTTTATCCACCAATAAATGTGTTCGTAAAAAATATATTTAAAATAAACACATACCTTCTAACATAATAAAAATGATTTTTTTTTAAATATCTATATATGAACCGTCTAGTAAAGTGGTCCAATAAAATATGATAAATACTTGAAGACCGACTCCTCAAATGATGACAGCTAAAGTTAACTAAAACTTACCTTGAGAAAGAAAATATTATAAGCATATCTCTAAATTATAACTAATGGGAAAAAGGTTAAAGTGAACTCTAAGGGTATATGATTCGAGCCACATGATTCATTCTTTTTTTTTTACTTCAAAAATATTTAGGTGTCTATGCATAGTTTAAAATCGGATATCTCCTATCAATTTTTTTTTATTATTCACTTCACTCTTTCACTTTACTGTGGTGTAAACAGTGTTCCTTTGCCAGAAAATATAAATTCACTAGTAATTTTCTTCGAAAGTTTCGCAAAAGGCACTGTTAATACACGTGAAGCGTTTGTTAGTTCGTGTTTCCGTATAGTTACTAGGGAAGAAAAAAAAGCACATTCCCTAGTGTAAAAAAAAATAATGTAATTTTCCTTCTTCATTATTTTGACTAACACACGACCATTCGAAAGAACGTAGAATAACAGTTTTTCTTCCAGAAGAGTGGCGTAGTTTAGGAGCAAATCGGAGAAGCGAAAAAAACAAACAAAAACAACTGGCGATGGAGGATCCATGACTCATCTTCAGAGCATTGAGTTTTTACCTTTTTTTTTAGTTTTCTGCCGGGAGAACCAACAAATCTTTGCGGGAATGGCTGACGGTATCCATGGGCATGTTGTGGGCTGCATTTGCCGATCAAACACACTTCCAACCGACGCGGTAAACTCAGGATGGTAGCCGGACGCAAAGTCGATAGGATACCGGACAGCATAAGTTGAATGAGATGTATCAGGCAACTGTTGCATCTTTCTGAGACGGGGAATCTATTGTCAATATATGTGTTCAGTGAAGTGCGAAGTTTTCTTTTATTTTGTAGAAAAAGATGCCGATCGTAGAATGCGGCACTTAGTAGGGAATTTAGTACAAATATAAAGCAGGGTAGAGTCTGGCTTTTTCTTGGTTGTAAAATAAGATATTTCCAAATATGGCACTCGGTAACTTGTAGCATGATTTATAGTCATAATGTTAGAGATTTTTTTATTTTTTTTAAACTGCAGTTTTTTATAATCCAAGCTAAGTATGAACGTATAACGATAAAATAAATATCAGGCGCTTCCCTCCTCCAATAAAGTATAATCACAGCGTGCCGGATTAGCACCAATGTTTATGAAGAATTTCTTCTTGTGGTAGGATGTTTCCTTTTGTTGATACGTCAAACACATCAAGAGGCTGGAAATCAATTTTTAATTACTATGAGTAATCAGACAAGAAGCATTACAAAATAAGTGGATTCAGTGGTATGATGACTGAAGTCCTTTATTATACGCCGGGATTCTTTCAACCACGCCTGGATTATCCGGCGAAAGCCGGTGTTGGAGAAGGGAGCGAAGAGTTACATTTCATTTTATTCACATCATGCGAGTTCAGAAGCTAGTCTGCCTCAAAAATACACTTTCTCGAAATCTCGAGTGTTGGCAAGCTTACATACACAATTTCGCCAAATATATACACTATATGGCGAGATTAAAGAGATGAAGACATGTGGTCAAAGTACAATAATTGAAATTGAATGGGGAATGTAAAAGAGTAATAAGAAATATTTAACGCCAATGGCTGTGTAGGAATTCTAGCTCATAAACCGCGAAAGACATTCTATAGGGGTTGCTAAAGTTCTCATGGGATTGAAGCGGCCGGAAGAGTACGTTAAAAAAACAAAAACAAAATAAAGACAGGGTTAATAACTGAAATGACACATCTATCTAACATCTGGACCAACGGCTAAAAATGTAGTAGTAATATGTCTGACTAATTTCTGCATATCATCAAACTAAGGCAGAAGGATGAAAATTAGAATCCAGTTATTAGGCGAGAAAAGGAAATGATTTCTTTTCTTTTAACTGCAGTGCGTTGCGGTTAAAATATTAAAGAGACTGAGAATTGAATGCTTAATTTATGAAGGGAAAAGAGCGCTAAAAACAGATTGAATCCGAATTCAGACAGATAATTAAATTTAAGAATTTAAAAAATGTAATTTTACAGGGGGGAAAGAGGAAACGTCTTAATATTAATATGTGAAGGTAGGCGCCTTCACACGTGTAACTCAAAAGACGTAAATGTCACCTATTGTACTTGGTCATGTCTAACTTTCGTGAAAAAAGGAACATTTTTCTTTATTTACATAATACACGAGGCGTTCAAAGGGTTTCATTAACGAAGTGTACATTCTGTGGCCGAATATCAATAGGTTAGACTCTTTCATTTGGTGAGGTTGTTATAGTTATACTTTGAGCAACTGCACTAGGTAAATTGTATTCAATTTTTAGATTATAAACAACAAACTGAAATGACATAAGTTTCTAAAAATGTGTTCCACTTTAAAAGTCTATTTTATCTTTGAACTATATTCCTATTAATAAAGTAAATGGACAGTTTTGAACTTCTATATTGAAGTAATTTAAAAATGTCTGAAATAATAAAGAAAATTAAAATGCCCTTTTAGAAATAACATCTGTAAATATATATTTAGAAATTGAGGATAAAAAGACATTTTTTAAAAGAGAGTAAATGAGTAAAATGAGTTCGAAGTATTAGTAATTTTCCATAACATTAATTAATTTCAAACATACGCAGCTAGCAAACATATGTAAAAATGTTATATATAAATTTACATCTTTCGAGACTAAAATCTATGTTACTTTAAAAAGATATATTAAATGATAATGGTATTTTTTTAGAAAATGTGTTCTGCAAAATTATATGCGTCTTAGATATGATAAATAATTCACTACTAAATAACATATAATATAACCTATAATATAATCTATTATACTGTCTAGTACTATCTGAAAAAAAAATTATTGCTATCTATAAGCTATTTAAAGACGACAAAATGTATTTTATTCCTGAAATAATTTCCCAACTACAAATACGGAGAATTTGTCATTTTCGAATGTTTATGTACCGGTATCTTTCTCTACCATTAATATTTTATATATCATAAAAAAAGACGGGAAGAGTGTTTGAATAAATTAATATCAATTGCCACTCAGATTAATATGATTGCATTATCTTGAACTAGACAAATATATATATATATATATATATATATATATATTCTGAAATAATTATCATTGATATTAAAGCTGTTTGATAATAAATTGTCCAGAAAATATTTGCGTCTTATTGGGTCCTTGGAGCTTCAGGATAACATACATTTCGCATTTTATAATTCGAAAAGCTCATCCATGAAGAAAACTTTGCGCTAATTTTCTGTTTAAAACCCTTATGCAGACAATTAAATTTGTGAGAATATTTTCTTACAGAGAAGTTGCTCTTTGTTGAATAAATAGCACGCACAAGTAAGTTTATTAAAAATCATTTGTTGAATACAAAATAAGCTTTTTTTTTTTTTTGAAACAGGAAAATTGTATGGACATTACATTTATCATATTTTTTCCAACGGGTTTAAGAAATATTATTTTCAAAACTATACACAAGATCATTAAAATTTCTCTCACACAGTATTTTTTTTCGCATTAACTTTACAGCTACTGTTAAATTTTTTATTTTTCATTGAGTATTCATAATAATAATGTTTTTAAGGCTTTAACTTTAAATTGTAAACTTTGTACTCTTTTTGTGAAAATTTCCCATTTTAAAAGTCATTCATTACATTAAACTAGTATGTTGTGGCCATCACAAAACTTTCTTCTATATAAATCACGTCAATTAAATCATTTAAATAGTACATGAAATAACAACGATTTAGCACCAATTCATATCAAAGTATATCTGAATTTGAAGTTGGATGAAAATTCGCGCATTAGTTCTTGAGATAGAGCTATAGCGGAAAATCTGAAAAAATGTAGCATAGCAGCGCCACCTGTTGAGCGATTTACACCAAAAGTAAACAGCACTAAACGATATCAAGGTATACCTGAATCTGAAGTTTGTTGAAAATCCAAGCATTAGTTCTTGAGATAAAGCTATTGCGGAAATCGCAAAAAATACAGCATAGCAGCGCCACCTGTTGAGCGATTTACACCAAAAATTAAACAGCACTAATTTATACATCAATTCATGTCAAGGACTAACTAAATCTGAAGTTTGATGAAAATCCGTGCAATAGTTCTTGAGATACAGCTCTTGTGGAAATCGTGAAAAATGCAGCACAGAAGCGCCACCTGTTGAGCGATTTACAGTAAAAATTAAACAGCACTAATTTATACATCAATTCATGTCAAGGACTAACTAAATCTGAAGTTTAATGAAAATCCGTGCAATAGTTCTTGAGATACACCTCTTGTGTAAATCGTGAAAAATGCAGCACAGCAGCGCCACCTGTTGGGCGATTTGCACCAAAAATTAAGCAGCACTAATTTATATCAGGGACTAACTGAATCTGAAGTTTGATGAAAATTCGTGCATTTTTTCTTGAGTTAGAGCTATTGCGATAATCATGAACAATGCAGCATACCAGCGCCACCTGTTGGGCGATTTTAACAAAAAAGTAATCAGCACCAAACTATATCCTGGACTAGCTGAATCTGAAGTTTTATGAAAATACGTGCAGTAGTTCTTGAGATAGAGCTATTGCAGAAATCGTAAAAAATGCCGCATAGCAGAGCCACCTGTTGGGCGATTTTTACCAAAAACTAATCAGTTCCAGTTTATATCAAGGTCTAACTGAATATGAAGTTTTGTGAAATTTCGTCCATTAGTTCTTGAGATAGAGCGCCCACAAAATTTGTGTCACATACAGACAGACAGACTCACAGACAGACATTTTGTAAAAACATGTTTTTTGGAATCTCTGACTCATAAAACGTGTAAATCCGTCGAAAACTGGAATTCGAAAATTTTCATGAAACCAATACTTTCTTCTTGTAAAGGTAGAAGAAAGTAAAAATATATAGAAAAAACTAATTCAATCTTAAAGTTATCATGGTGTAATATAATTTTGTTTAACAGTTTGTGTTTTCTTTTCTTTTAAATTAATTTAAAATACTAATATTGTAAAATTTAACGTTTATTAAACATTAATATATATATATATATGTATTCATTTATTTGGTTTTTAATTATTTTTTACGTTTATTTTCCGTTGCTAAAATACCATTTAAAAATATATGTTTAGCAGAATTTTGTTAAAACCCGTATTAAATACTCAAACATTATTTCACAAATAAAATTTATTATCTGTGATTTAATAAAGTCATATCTTATTTTATCTTTTGCTTCTTCCGTTGTGCGATTCTCGATTTTTATTAACCCGCTTTAAAAAGAGGAGGTTATCATTTCGACCCGTGGTATGTATGTTTTTTTAAGCCCTTTTCACGATAAATTTCGTAAATGTGTACGGATTCTGATAATTTTGTTTTTAATTCAAAGGGGATAGTTTTGAATCATTTTAATTTCAGCAAAATTAGTTCAGTACTTTTTTAGTAATTCAACAAAAACCAATAAAATCAATGATTTCTCGCAAATTACCTTTCATTGTTGTAACCATTTTCCCAATCATAAGCATCTATTTGTATAATACACTAATGTGACGATATCGGGTGGCGCTCATTCTTGGAAAGAAAAATATGCGGCCATCATTCCGATGCCGTAAATAAGGCAATTGTTCATCTTATCGAAGTAATCTACGTTGTATTATATATATTCGTCTTCATTTTCTCTAAAACCTTCCAAAACTATACAATTAAAATGTTTTAATGTTTGTTGTTCTAAATTAAAAATAACTAGCTAGCAAAAACAGATTACTGATTTAAAAAAAAAAAAAACGAACATTACAGAAATTGTGATTACTTTTTTTTTTAAATTTAAACAATGTGTAGTGATCCATTCATTTTTGAAAGTTCATTGCGAAAAATTTAAAAACATTCGCGCATTGAATATTTAACTAAAAATTAGTACAATAATATCCATAAACATGGATTTTAGGGAGAAAATGTTTTGCAAGAGATAAATTTACAGACATATGATTTAATTTACGAACATATTCATATAAAAAATTAATCAATTACTTTTTGAAGGTAGTGCTAAAAATACCCAAGCGCTTATGATTAAGCAACTAATTTGCTGATGAAATAAAACATCTTTTCATAATTGCCATACGTACCATATTTTCCATCATCACTTTATTCATGCTACGAGGTGCAATATACTCACAATTCTTGCGATACTTATGGAAGTTTGGCTTCAAAAACTAATTAAATACTTTTTATATGTATATATTCGTTAATAAAATCACAAGTCTGTAAATTCATCTCTTGTAAAAAAAAAAAATTTCTCTAAAATCTATGTTTTGTTGTTATTACAGTGCACATTTAAGCGCTTGGGTATTTTTCATATCATAAGCGCTTGGGTATTTTCAGCACTACCTTCAAAAAGTAATTGATTACTTTTTTATATGAATATGTTCGTAAATTAAATTATGTCTGTAAATTTATCTCTTTTAAAACATTTTCTCTCGAAAATCATGTTTATGGATATTATTGTACCATTAAATTATCGTTTTTATGCCGACACCTGATGTCGGATATATGGTTACTGAATACCATTTTGTCATTAGAGAATTAAAAAAAAATGAATCATTTTAATGCTTTTTTTTTAAATAGATTAATATTTTTTTTTTGAAAAGTTTATTTTATCTAACGACAAATGGGCTTCAAATTGTAAAGATTATGTTTATCAGTCATGTTAAAATTAAGTTTTCTTGCATTCTTTAACTAAATTATGCTACAAAGAGATTTGTTGAATTAGAAACATTGGATAGAAAAGTGAAATACTTAATTTGATCAATTATTTTTTTAAAACTTTTCAATAGATTGAAAACTATGTATTAAAAACAAACCCAGCTCAAATAACCCCATAATTATATTAAAAAAAAAAAAACTATTGACACTGCTCATCACCAACTCTACAATGAAGAAAAAATTACGAATAGTGTTTTGCACTAAAAATAAAGGAAAAATTCAGAAACCTAAAAGTAACTTTTAAATATATTTAATTTTATATTATTTTGCTTCATTTTAATGCTTTTTTTTTAAATAGATTAATATTTTTTTTTTTGAAAAGTTTATTTTATCTAACGACAAATGGGCTTCAAATTGTAAAGATTATGTTTATCAGTCATGTTAAAATTAAGTTTTCTTGCATTCTTTAACTAAATTATGCTACAAAGAGATTTGTTGAATTAGAAACATTGGATAGAAAAGTGAAATACTTAATTTGATCAATTATTTTTTTTAAACTTTTAAATAGATTGAAAACTATGTATTAAAAACAAACCCAGCTCAAATAACCCCATAATTATATTAAAAAAAAAAACTATTGACACTGCTCATCACCAACTCTACAATGAAGAAAAAATTACGAATAGTGTTTTGCACTAAAATTAAAGGAAAAATTCAGAAACCTAAAAGTTACTTTTAAATATATTTAATTTTATATTATTTTGCTAATTTAACTGATTGCTTTAAGAAAAACCATACTACATGCGTGACGAGCTACGTATATATATTAAATTTCCATAAAAAAATGGTCTTGGGAATTTTACATGAAACAAAAAATATACACTTGACTGTGCAATACTTATTGTGTCATTTATGTAGAACAGTAACATGTTCTACAAAACATTGCTAAATATTAGTTCCTTCCCATTAAATTTTCTGTGGAAATTCATCATTGTTGTTCCGAGAAGTACACTTTGAAAAAATTTTATTGGACGTAAAACTAAAAAAAAAAAAAAAAAAAAAAAAAAAAAAAAAAAAAAAAAAAAAAAAACAATAATAATAATACTGATTCAGTAATATAATATTGTGTCAGAATGATCACATTCTGACTTTTATACTGACTATAAAGATGCATAAATTCAGTGTTGTCTATTAATTAACATTTAGGTATAACATTTAATGACAAACACGCAAATTAATCACTGTTTTACAGAAAAATCGTTGTAGATTTGAACAATTCTATTTGCTGAAAGTTAAATACTTTAAGAAAAAACTTATGAAAACAGACAATTAAGAATTGAACTTTTTTCCCCCCAGCGAACATTTATTACTTGCTCTTTCAAAACATTTCAAATCAGATTGCATCTAACAAAGTGTTTTCCAACTTTTTATTGTTTACGTCCCACAGAAGCAGCTGTAAAATCACGAAGACCCCTTTACCTATTCTGCAACATCAATCCCTCATTATTTAAAAAGTGAACTCTATTCCCATATAATGAGCTTAACAGAGCCTTAACAACAACTGTTATTCGCATTTTTTAACTTTTGAAAGATGTTAATTTTATGTCATATAACATAACTCTATGCCAAAAAAAATAAGTTTCGTTGTTACTTTCCAACTTACCTCGTTATTAAACAAAAGTGTTATATGGTATGCATTTTCATCTTCACGTAAAATCTTTGAAGAGACGCTTACATTTAGCATTAAAACTGACAACATTTATAAATTTTATAATTCCTTTTAATAACGTGACAATAATGTTTTATTCTTTGGAATGAATAAAACACAAGACATAAGGAACATTTCATGATTCTCATCTTTATCAATTGTTCCCAAACAAAACACATTTCTCAGTTTCCCTTTCCGATTACTGTTAATTGACTGTCATGTATTATTTGATTTTAAAATTTAAAATGTATGTCATTATATTCTTTTATTGTGTAGGAAAGCCTACATTAAACTCATGGATACATACTATTTATACTGTTTAAGGTTTATAAATTTTATAAGGTTAGTTGTACCTTGATAAGTATATTTCAAATATTTTTGGCTTAAATATGTTCAAGACGGTTAATTTAGAGATATCTTTAAATAAATTCATTTGTAAAAGTTTCTTCTCGAGACAAGGCTCAGTCAATAAATAATCAAAAAGTTCTGAAAATTGTAAAATACAAAAATATAAACCATAAAAATTATAAATTATAATGGTGGTGAAGGTTTTATAAATACATTTCTCCTTATAATTTCATCTGGTTTGACTTCTATTTTAAAACTTTTATTGAGAATTTTATTTTTAACCTCTTGAAGGTCGATGGGACATATATTTCCCATATAATTTTAATCCCTAAATGCTTCAATAAGGCCAGAAGTTTAGTATAGGAATTTGCTTTTATAGTGTATGTGAAAAAAAAGGCTTTTACTTACTCACAGATATACTTATTTCAGATTTCTGGTGTCAGTCAATCTTTCCAACATTTTAGCAAAGGACGCACTTTGCCCCTGAAGGGGTCATTGTACAAAAAAAATCACTTTTTCAATTTTCTTTTTAAATTTTGCCTGCATTAAATTTATGTTTCGTTTTTAACATCACTTTTCCAAAAATGCAGACAACAAATGTTTTTTCTACAGAACAGTGTTCATTGATTCTTACCCCTTGAGTTTTCATTTTCCTTTCTTATTATATCAGCATAAACTTATTAACTTTAATTTCCTTTAACAAATTGGAGATAAGAGCGTATTAATTATGTAAAAAAAACTACTTTTAATTCTCAATGTTACATTTTTAAATTATTACTTGAAAAAAAAAAATATTAATGTTAGAAAAATACATAATGATCTCGTTGTTGGCGAAAAAAAAAGGTGACCGTTAATCCATGTAAGTTTTTTTTTCCCATGTCTCATATTTTTAGGCGCAAATTGTATTTTGTAAAAAAAAATTATATATTCATCCATGTATTTTTTTTTCAATTCTATCTCGCATAATGCAAGACTTTAATTGTACTTTTCATTAATCTTCTACTTCAAATTTTATAATTTTAATGTTTTAATGAACGCCTACTTATTATCAAGAATTTTTTTTCGCCAGCTGTTAAAAAATATTTTTTTATTAAATTGAAACAATTATTTATTGAATATTACATTTTGTATTTCTTAGTAGGTGAAATTATGCTATGATAATATATATATACATACATACATTCACTTCCAATAGTTAAGCATTCAGACGAAAATATAAATTTTAGGAAACCAATCTGGTTTGGAGAATGGAATTCGCTGCAGAGTTAGATGGAAGTGTGCAAATATGTTATGTATCAGCGCATCGTAGTTTCGTGTCGAGAAATATGCAAAAAAGGCAGTTGCATACGAATCCCGCTTTGTGACGGTTACAAGAGATATAAGTAAATGCTGATAAAAAGAGATTACAACTGCCGTACGTTTTGTTATCAAAACAGACGTGTTTGTAAAGGTTCCGCAATACAAATGGAAGATTCTGATCGTTGGGGAGCCATCGAATACATTCAGGCGGGGCAATCCATCACATATGTTGCTTTTTTCTTCGGCGTTCGTCATTCCGTAATTTTAAGATCATGGAAATAATTCCTAACCCGCCAGAAATTGTCCGAGGACATCCGGCCGTTCGTCCAAGATTTATGACCCATGAGGATGATCAATATATTGCTGTTGTAAGCCAAGCGAAATTGAAGTGTGACATACGCGCATGTGACATCTAGGCTTGAAGCTCCAATTGGTAATATGAAATCTTCCATTACTGTACGCCAAATGCTACACATGAATGGACTGCATGCCCGGGTACCCCGAGTTTGTGTTCCTGTATCGGTCAAGACCAGAGGGGAACGATTGAAATGCACATACCAATTAGTGTGTGTCTGATTGTGTTGACGTTATATGCACGGATGAGTTTATATTTGCCATGCAACCAGATGACATACCTGTAAGGGTTTGTTGAGAAAGTACGCACACGCAATATTCACCAGAACATAACCAAACATGAAGCATTCCGATGTGAAAGCACGTATTCGGCGGGAATTGCACCAATCTGTACATCTTCAGATGAGGTTCTATGATGTTGCCCGTTAACGGGATGAAGTCCACTGTGACATTGTACGCTGCAGCAGTTGGCCCTACTTTCGTTCTAATGGGTGATAATGAGCGTCCCTATAGAGCCGTTCTCTTCTATAACTACCTAGAGAGTAAGATGATATCATATATGTAGCGGCCGAAATACTCACCCGAACTTCATACGATTGACAATTTTTGTGATGTCTTAGGCCTTACTGTGTGTACTCATTTCCTACTCCCAACCACTCTTACATAGCTACATGCGCCCAGTCGTACATGCATCGTTTTTTATCTACTGCGTCTGTTCCATATTTCTGGACCAACATTTCCTGCGTTTCTGTGGCGGTTTTTCGAAATTTGTAGCAAAACTTGATTTTCATCCGTTGCTCCATTTGAATATGAAGCGAGTATTCAAACTTACACCGCTTGACTGCCCATAGCAGACTATTTCGCTTTGGTTTCTTGCGCTTAGTGCCACGTGCCGTCTCGCAATTGGTCTCTAGCTGCGCATGCTCAGGGACGCATTTTTAACTCGCATTCTTTATCAGATATAGATCTATTCACCGAATTTTTTAGACGCACGTTTTTTACACAGTAATGAGTAAATATAATTAATAAAAGAAATGTAATTGATTTTTATAGTAAAAGTGGAAAATATAATATTGCAGGGAAAACAATTCTATTGCAAGATAGTTTTTATTGCAATTTATGTTAAAGTAAATTTTATTAAACAATAAATAGTAAATTAATACCTTTAATAACTGCAACACATAAAGAATAATAAGAGAATATTTAGAAAGAAATTTAATGCACATAGTTTTATAAATGCCTAATAAACTCTGAAAACTATTTAGCTGTCTCTTAACTTTGGACATTCAGACAAAAACCTCTAAAGAAAAATATATTGTAATATAAAATTCTAAAATGAGAATAGGACCTTGTAACAATCTCTCGATATTCTCTTTGTTTTTTTTGTTTAATAAAAATTGCCACATAAGGAATTTTGAGCATATAATATATTTTAATACATCCTCCAAAAATGAATTATGTAATATTTTTTATCAACTATAATGAAAAAGTGTAAATCATCTCTACTGTAATGCATATAAAATCATTTTTATAAGAAGAACGTCGAAAATTATTTAATAAATAATACCAGATAAGTACTTTTGATATAGAGATAATATACGCACCACATTTTTTCGGAAGCGCTAAAATTTTCATAACATATTTTAAAGCTTGTATTTTTTCTAACATATTTCATAAATTCTTTTTAAAAAAATGCTGAAGTTTCTTAAAAGATAAGTGAGTTTTATTGCACGCATTGCTTTTTTTCTTTGTGTTTATATTACTTATCAATTTGAAAAAGCATTTTCGAAAAAAAAGATAATTTTTTAACCCTTTCGCTGCCAATTTTAGTTTCAGTTCCATTCTACTGCAAATAAAGTATTGCTAATTTAATTACCATTGTTCACATACTTTCACCTATTTCCCTTTATTTAGTATTTCTAAATTGTAATTCTTCGTTAAATGTTTTATTACATGGCTTTTTTTATCTTAAAAGAGTTTTTGTTGTTTTAAATTGCAGTGAAATTTTGATAAATATGTTTGTCTATTTAATTGATATTTAAAGTGGCACCCTTATTCATTTTCTTCTCGCATTTTTTTCTCGTCATTAAAGAAAATTCTGAATAGTTATATAGGATTGTGTTTTATAATATACATTTCATTACGTGTATTACTAAAAACATACACATATTGCAGTAATGATTAGCAAGAAAGAAAAGAAAAAGGATTAGAAGATTTTGTATGTTCGCAATCTCAGTCATACTGCCGTATGTGTCCACATTTATATTTTTTATTCTTTAATGGACGATAAATGTTCGCCATTACATGCGCACTGTAAAAAATATCTGTAAAGTTACTAGGGTTTTTTTAGGAAACGGGGATGCCCAGACCTTTTTATGTAACAAAAATTCATGAAACAAATATACTTTTGCACTGTGAATCAAAATATCTTTAAGGTTTCTAAAACTTGTTTTAGGAAACTAGGTTGCCTAGAAATTTTTTTTGTAACTGCAACCCAAGTTACAGATAAAATTTTAGTTTGATTACTGTAATTTTAGTAGCTTATTTTGTAAGGCTACAGATTTCTGTTTTGTAGATATAGACATTTATTTGTACAATATACAGATAAAATTTTTGTAAGTATCCAGCTTTTTTTTACAGTGTACGATAATTGTAAGCCCATTTAAGTATGAGCAATTTTCACTTTTCATTAAAATTTTGTAATTTCGTATAGCTACCTGTATTTGTTGGCCCATAAAGAAATTTTTAATTAGATGAGGGTTTTTTTTTTCTTGCCTTTTCTTTTCTTTTTTTTTTTTTTTTTTAACAAATCTTTATTTTTTCTTAACAGTTTGAAAACGCTAGATTAATCTGTATGCTCACTAAAATTTTATCGGTAACCCGGGATAATTACAGGATTTTTTTTTTTTTTAGTTATATAAAAAGTTCCAGCAATCCCAGTTTTCCAAGAAAAGTTTTAGTAAACTTTCGATTTTTCTTTTATAGTATGAACATGAATGTGCTATATAAATTGTTTTTGTTGCAGTTACATAAAAAGTACTAGGCATCCCAGTTTCCTAGAAATTCTTATTTACCCATTTTTTTTTACACTGTACTAACTCAGATAAAATTTAGTCAGTATTCCTCACCCTAATTATTAGGTTAAGCACATAAAATATCAGAATATTATAATATCATCTGCTTTTGTCCAATAAATGTGCACATTTTTTTGAAAAAAAAAATAAGGGACATTAAATTAACTGACACTATCGTTGAAATCTAGCTAGCAAAAAGATTTTTTAGCTTTAGTTTCTCATTTAATAGATTGCTGATCCTTATTTAAAATATTTTTATATAATTAGCTCGCATTTTAATTTATTTAAAGTAAACTAACTAGCAGTGGCCTTTAAATAATTATAATTACATAAAGTATATTTCAGGGGAAAAGCAATAAAATAATATGAAATTATAAAACCAAGTATAACAATATTAATATACGTATTTTCTTGTTTGCCTAAATATAACAATTGAAAAAATTAGATTTTACTATATCGCATTCGTAGTAGCACTTGTAAAAATGTGTAGGTCGGTGCAGAAGTTCAAAATGATAACTAGATTGAGCAATAAAGATAACTTGATTGATGTGCGTGATACTTCAGTCTCGAAGATCGATACTACAACATTCGAGCACATGTTTCTACCCCAATTAGTAGAACATACATTTGCGTTTCCTACAATATAACTCTGCTGCCTCCCACTTACGATATATATGTGTTATAGAGTTCCCACATCTGCAGCGAACTCTTTTCCAATCTGGAATACTATTAATTATCTATTGCTTCAGCAAATGATGACAAAAAACGATCCTGGGAGTCTGTTGCGATCTGTTCTCCTTCTTGGACTTTTTGTCTGCGTATATCACCAGTCTTTTTAAACAGTTTACATATTCATTGGATGATGTTTTTGTATATATTAGGACATATATGTGTCACTGTCTGTCCTCCTTCCCTTTTCCTTCTTAAATAATCCTTCAAATCCTTCAATAACTTCTTAATGACATGTTTCTCCTACCATACACGAAAATATTACCTCATCTTCTAGTACAGTTCTTGAAATTAGATTTTGACAGAATACATTGGATTCCTTTCCACACGTGCGGAAAGAGCGGGATAAAATTTACATATTTCGGTTTTGAGAATTTAGATTTCTTTAGAATAATTGATGACGTATATTTGAGCTTCATATATATTACATTTCATTGAACCTCACTTTAAAAAAAAAATAACAAAAGAATATTTATATTGTTGTTGATGAAATTTTCCCGGCAGCGTAGTAAATATTATTACTTATCTGTTGGCATGAGTATTATTTTTATTTTTATGGGATGATTTCCGGAAGAGATAGTGTGGGGAGGGTTATACTCTTTCCTTTCGTACAACTAACTGTACGTATGGTGCTGGATCATAAAAATTCTAATGTAAATTCTCAAAAAACAAAAACAAAGGTAAAATCGAATATTTTATATCCAACTGTTATAAAATTTATTTTAACAGACACTTCTAGGATGGAAATTCAGTACCCTCCTAAGCTCTTTACTTGTATTTTTCCGTTTCCCTAAAATAAATTAAATCGGCTGCACATATTTTTTTAGCTTAATCGTATTTTAGTATGTATGTGAAATAAAGATATTTGAAATGCATTTTAGAAACCAACAGGGGAAGTAAATTTAAATTAACACTAGTTTTATTAATTGTTTTATGAAATTCCAGGAAGCCTTCAGACGGACAGTGAATGAAACAGAGAAAAACATTCTTCGTTTTCGTCTTAGCAGCCACTCCGTCCCTTATGGCCATATGGTATTTACCTCCTTTGGAGTACGTTTTTATTTTGTTAATAAAATGATTCAGTTTTGTAGCAATGAAAATAGTCATATATTTTACCGTGATTATTTTATGATACTAAATCACATACGCACTGCAGACCAAAACATTATGACCACCTACCTAATAACGCATTTCTCGCCTTTGGCCCGCAAAAAAGTTGCAACCCGCTTCTGCATGGATGCCACAAGTTCTTTGTAGATGGCTGAAGACAGATTTTTACAGATGTTCAAGCAGCGGTCACGGAAATGCAGGATATTATAACATTGTTTTTTTTTAAGCTCTGAGCTACTGTTCCCCGATACCCCAAGTATTCTCAATCGGATAACAATTCGTTGAGATAGGCAGCCAGGACATTGTCTGGAATTCAGTATTATATTCTTGGAGACTCTCCAGCACAATTCGAGCACTGTGACATGGAGTGTTGTCTTCCTCAAAGACTAAATTTCCAGTTAGGAAGACAGATAACATGTAAGGGTGCAACTGACGCGCGAAGATGTTCAGATAGACCGCGACCTTCGTGTTCTGTTCTACCACAATCTCAGGTCCCAGAGACGCGCACGAGAACGTTCTTCAAATTATAATATCTTCACCACTGGGCTGTGAATGAGCTTCTGCATAAGGGGAAGTAACAGTTCGCCTGGAAGAAGGCGTAACTTGACACTATCATCGATGAGATGAAGAATGAATCGTGATGCATCCGACCAGGCAACTCTCTCCCAATGATCCATGGTCCAGTCTCGATGTTCACGTGCCCTAGTGTAGGAGTAGTTGGCGATGATGATTTGTCAACAGAGGCATATGAGTGAGACGTTTACTGTGTAGTTTTATATCCAAAAGTGCCAGCTGAACAGTATGCTCCGAAATAATTCTCCTTTGACCTGTATTGTATTCAGCTGTCAGCTGAACAAATGTCTCTCGCCGATTTTGCTTTACCAAGAGAGAAAGTTTCCGACGTCATTTTTCCTTGATAATTCGTGAACGTCCAACGCCATGGCGTCTGATGATGGTTTCACTGTCATTCATCCACTTTGCATATGTAATAACAAAGATATGTCGCGAAAATCCCACAAATCATGCAGTTTTGGAGATACTAATACTGATCCGTCGGGTCATTTCCCATCACAGCCAAAATGTAGAGCAAAAATGATTCCCCAGATTCCCTAGCAGTAGTTAAATACCATTCCCACCTGATTACTTGCCCTCCGCGTCATCCAGGCGAGTACATTTCGAAATTCGGGGATGGTCATAATGTTTTGGCTCTTCGCTGTATATTTTAGTGTAATCATATGCGTTTCTGTTACATAATTCAATTCATTGAATTAAACAAATCAATAAATTTATAATTTATAATTAATAAGAAAAATGAAAAATTCATGTCTTTATAAATCCACTGTTTACTAAAAATATAAAAGTATCTTATAAATCTAGAACTTTCTCACCTGAGTCGTGAATTCTACGCCTTTATTGTGGTTGATCTCGTTAAGGTATTTACTTCGAAGAATATAAACACTGCTGTACGAAACAAAACATTTAATAGACAAAAACTAACACTAAAAACGGTACATATACTATCTTTTAACATCTTCAATTTTTAAATTCGTACATCTCGTCTGCAGTAAATTCATGGAACAACAAATGACATAAAAATTAAATCGTAAACAAAAAAATGGGCCACTTTAGTTCACACAGCTTGTCTTTTTTACTTCGCACCAAAGAGTTTGGAATTTGAGTCAGAAAATACAACATCCTCCGGCCCAGAAAGATAAGTTATTCTTTATCATAGTCAAGCTCCAATGGATATAGGTGTTGGACTGCTCGCCGAATAAAATTGCCAGTTGCCAGTCTTAAAGTGCATGCACGAACCATTCCGTCTCTACCAGGATGAATATATGTAATAATGCCCAATTTCCACAGAATTGGCTCATTTACATCACTCGATACAAAGGTTAATGGGCGGGAATTAAAAACAGCTTCCACTTCCTGTAAAGTGGTTTCAAATTCTTTGTAGTCTAATGAAGATCTTCCAATGATTTTCTTAAGGCATATCTTCGTTGAACGTACCAATCTTTCGTAGAATCCTCCCCACCACGCTGCTCTCTCTACGATGAATTTCCATTCAATTCTTTTTTCAGTAAAATAATTTTGCACCTCAGGATTCTTTATCAAATTCCATATCTGCTGTAAATCCCTGTCCGCTTTCTTGAAGGTTTTAGCATTATCGGTGTAAATAATCTTGCAAATACCACGACGTGAGATGAATCTTCGAAAGGCCATTAAAAATTCGGTAGTTGTTAAATTCATAACAATTTCTAGATGCACTGCTCTTACTACTGCGCATGTAAATAAAACAACGTAAATCTTGGTACTGTTTTTGAGGTATAAAGGGCCTAGGAAATCTGCTCCTGTCACTTCAAACGGTGATGCTTCTTTAATTCTATCTGGAGGAAGGGGTGCAATGTCTTGGCAGTAAGGTTTAGTGCTGAATTTTTTACAGATGATACATCGCCTTAGTATACGTTTTACTTGTTGCCTACCCTTTATAATCCATAAACTTTCTCTTAATTGGGCGAGTGCTTTGGCAACTCCAGCATGAGCTACTTCTTCATGAGCTCTTCTGATTTGAAGATCTGTAAAATTACTTTTGCTAGGAAGGATAATTGGATGTGCTTCTGAATAACTTAAATTTGAATTCTGGAGTCTTCCTTTTAATCGCATGATTCCATCTTCATCTAAGAACGGATTTAAATTTAGAATTTTTGATTTTCTTGGGATTAATTTCTTCTTAAACAATGCTTCTCTTTCTTGTGGAAAGCATTTCTCTTGCGTCTGTTTTATCCAATATTTCTCAGCTTTCAACATTTCTTCAGCACTCAAAGGTCCTGAAAGTTTACTTACACGTGTCTTTATATTGTTCGCAAATCTGAATATCCAACAGGTGATCCGAAATACTCTAGTCAATGTACTGTAATTTTCAATTTTAAAAATTGTATTTTCTTCTTTAGTCACACAGCTAGATTGGAGAATTTTTGTTTTCATTGATGATCTTTTCTCTACTTTGACACTTTTAATATCAATTTCTTTCGTTTCTTGAGGCCAAAATGTTTCATTTTCTTTCAGACACTTGGGACCGTTAAACCATGCTTCATTTTTCAAAAATGATTCTGCTTTTTCACCTCTGGTTAACAGGTCGGCTGGATTTTCTGAGCCAGGGCAATGCGACCACAAGTTTGGATTTGTTTTTTGCTGTATTTCTCGAATCCTATTCTGAACAAATGGCTACCATTCTTCAACACTGCTTCTGATCCAATGCAGAACAATCATTGAATCTGTCCAGAAATGTAGACTGATCTTCATTTCTTTGAAAAGATGTTGATTAACATAGGCTGTTAGTCTAGTCCCTAATAGTGCGCTTATTACTCCAAACTTGGCAGAGATAATTTCTTGACTAGAGCAACTCTGACTTTAGAAATGACAAAACTAGTAAATATTTGTTCGTTAACACGATGTCTTAGATAAACAACAGATCCGTAAGCTTTGGAACTTGCGTCGTTAAAACAGTGTAATTGTAGATCTTGAATCGCATCTTTTGAATAGTCACCAAAATAATATCTTGCAATCTTTGCAGCTTCAATAGAACTTAGTTGCTTGCACCACTTAATCCATTTATTGTGCATATCTTCATTCAATTTATCTTCCCAATTCAGATCTTCTTTCCAAATTTCTTGCATAAAAATTCTTGCAGTTACCGTAAAAGTGTTTAAAATTCCTATGGGGTCATATATTCTTCCTATCATCTTTAAAACTTCTCTTTTGGTTACACCGTTATTCTTATCGTCAAATTTCAAAAGATTCTGTAATTCGACTTTCAAATAATCTTCTTGGGTATTCCATTTATAACCTAGAACTTTTGTATAAGCAGAATTTTTATGGACAGTTTCTTCTTTTAAGTCAAATTGCGATTGAAGACTTTCGGAATTTGTAGTCCATTTGCGCATATTGAAATTAGCCTCTTTCAAAATGGTCTTAACCTCAGCATATACCTTCAAACCTTGTGATTCTTCATTACACCAGCGAGTAAATCATCAACGTACAGACAATCATTAAGCAGATCAACCGTATCTGGAAATGTGGATTTGTATTTCTTGATATGATGTTTTATAGTTGCAGATAACAGAAATGAACTAGGCTTCGCTCCGAATAAAACTCTGATCATTCGTAATGTTTTCAACTTGAAATTTGACCCTGGATTAGGAGAATTTTCAATCCATAAAAATCTAACAGCATCTCTATCTGCAGGATCTAAACTAATTTGCAAATATGCCTGTTCAATATCGCCGGTGATTGCAATTTTGTGTAATCGAAATCGAAGTAAAACATCGAGTATATTTGGATTTAAATTTGGACCCGCATGTAAACAGTGATTCAACGAAATAGATTCGGAAGAATGAGAGGACGCATCGAAAACGACTCTAAGTTTGGTAGTTGCTTTTTCTTCACGTATAACTGCTTGGTGAGGCATATAGTAAGATACTCAGTTTGGCTCCGAATTAACAACTTCTGCCATTCCTTTCTCTAAATAATTATCTATAACATTGGCATATTTTTCATAAAATTCTGGACATTTCTCAAACTTCTTATTTAAACTATATAGTCTTTTTATCGCTAACTCATAATTATCCGTTAATTCAACAACTCTTTCATTCCAGGGCAACTGCACTTGATACTTATTATTCTTAAATTCAACAGTTTTATTATAATTTTCCAAAACTGTATTCTCAATATCAGATCGTTCCTTTTCTGGTTTTATACCCATAGTTTCTAACTCCCAGAAAGCCTTTAAAGTATTATTTACATCGGTATTCCTATCCAACTCAACATGCTCCGAAATAGTTTTCATAACACTAATGGAAGTTTGTAAAATATTAGCATCTTTAGACGCAGTAGAACCATTAACAGTCCATCCTAAAATTGTTTCAGAAAGTACAAGATCATCTGAAAGTCTACGAAGCTTCCTTGTTACCATTTTCCAATAGTAATCACTTCCGATCAAAATAGATAATCGAAAATATTTTGAATCTCCATAGGTTCTATCAGCTAATTGCAATTTATTTCTATATACAAAATCTCTTATTGTCTTCTCGTGTACGGCAAGTAAAGCTTCACTAATTTCAGGTGTCTCTAACACTTCAATCGTAATACTTTTATTCAGCATTTCGGGATTTTTCAAAAGAATTCTGTATCGCTTACGTTTCTGATTTATCGCGGCTTTAGAGCCAAAAGCGTGAATTGTAACATCTTCTTCTCCCACTACTTGTAAACCTAATTTTTCTGCAACGTTGCTCAATATAAATGATCTCTGCGACCCTAAGTCATATAATAGACGTAATTTCGATTTATGTTCTTTTCCCATAGCTAATGCAGTAGCGGTTTGCAAATAAATATCTCGTGTTACGTTCCCATTTTGAATTGATGAAACTAATGTATCTGTTATTTCCCCTTTATTCTCGCTTTCTTCACAAATCACTGAATCATGCCTCCGAAAACAAAATTTACATCTATTTTTAGACTTACAATTTTTAACTAGGTGAAATCGCTTCAAACATAGAAAACATCTTGCTTGACTCTTTATAGCATTTTTCTTCTCTTCTATTGTTTTAGAACAATCATGACTTTCTGAACAGAATATGCATTTATTTTCAACATTCGTATTCAAAGTAGCCGACGTAGGCATTTTGTGCTTAAATGATTTACTATTAACAAAATCCCTATCTGAAAATTCTTTTTTTACAACTACTTTGTTCCCAAATCTTGTATCGTCATCTGATTCTTTCTTGCCAAACGAAAATGTGCGATTTCTTGTTTCGATTTCCGCTCTCAAATAATCTAATAGCTTCGAAACATCCCACGGTTCTGCTTCATCTTTATTTTCTTTGTTATAATTCAACATTAAACTATTCGGTATTAACTTTGTTATTATAGGAAATAATAAACTTCCATAACTTTCTAACTCGATTCCTAATGATTTCAAACTGCGTATATGTATTTCGCAAGTATCGTACAAATTGCGCAATTCTTTCAAATTAGAAGAATTGCGGACGGGTGGCAAATTTAATTACGGACGGGTGGCAAAATTAATAACTTATTAATATGTGACCTGATCAACATTTCTTTTTTTCCCGTAGCGACTGTCGCCCCACCAGTAGCCGAGAGGTTCTGCTCTCGAAGCTGGTAGACGGGAGGTGCTGGGTTCGATCCCAATCGTGCCCGTCGGCCTAATCGTTCGGAGTTTTCGTGGTTTTCTTCGAACCTAGGTTCTCCAAGCGTTAATACGGGTTAGGTTCACTTAGAAAGACCTCCACGGAAGGCACTCTCCCCCTTAGGGCCTATATCCCAGGTGCTGATAATTGGCCGACATACATACAACCAACCGTAGCGACTCTCTAAAATATTCACAGCGATATCATAATTTTCTTCGGAAACTAATAATCCTTGAATGGCAGTTTGCGCCTCTGATTTTAGGAGACTTTTCAAATATGTGAATTTATCTATTTTGCTTATTTCATCATTATCATGAATAGCTGATTTAAACTGACTGTACAATTCTTGCCAGTTCTCTAAATTACCATCGAATTTCTCAATATTCAACTTAGGCAGGCTAACGCGAATCCCATGTTTGGCCGTAGAAGGCAAATTGGCATTCATATCACTAGGGGCAACCGCCGAATTTGAAGCGATATTACTTTCTTCTTTCTGTAAACCCTTCATTTTACGATTTAATTTAGTTTTAACGGAAATAAACTTTTCCCTATATTCTTGGTTGGATTCAAAATGCGACTCTGAGCTTTTTAAATCTTTTATTTCTCCCTCAATATTCTTACATAATTCAAGAAATTGATTTTCTTTATCATTAATTTGTGCAAACGATTCTTCTAACCAAAACATATCAATTGTACTATCGGATTTTTCAAACATATCATTGATATTATTCATGAGCTTCAATGCGCTAGATTTAATAACTTTACGTTTCAACTTCAATGCATCTAAATTTTCCATTTTAATATTCTCAAAGGAAATAAATACTTATCAAATAATATTTCAACCAAATAAAAGCGCGACGTATGGGCGGAAAAATGTTATTAAAAAATATAAAAGTATCTTATAAATCTAGAACTTTCTCACCTGAGTCGTGAATTCTACGCCTTTATTGTGGTTGATCTCGTTAAGGTATTTACTTCGAAGAATATAAACACTGCTGTATGAAACACAACATTTAATAGACAAAAACTAACACTAAAAACGGTACATATAATATCTTTTAACATCTTCAATTTTGAAATTCGTACATCTCGTCTGCAGTAAATTCATGGAACAACAAATGACATAAAAATTAAATCGTAAACAAAAAAAATGGGTCACTTTAGTTCACACAGCTTGTCTTTTTTATTTCGCACCAAAGAGTTTGGAATTTGAGTCAGAAAATACAACACACTGCTTTAGAAATAGATTTATCAAAACATTTATTTTATTTTGAATTATAAATAATTGTAATTCGTTGAATAATATCTTATTTTTTTATTTGACTAACCTTACTTTTTTTTTTTTTTCAAAATCACACTGAAGAAAATCACTCTTGCAAAATAATTATTTTTTTCATACTATTTAAATTAGACGAACTTATTTGTATATCTTATTTTAGATCTGTCGTATAATAATATTTATAAATGAAGGCCGCTTACTCTGATGAAAGGCAGCAAACTGTATAAAAGAATTTTATAAATTACACTAATGTATGCTGCTTGTTTTTAACAAAATTAAAAAAAAATAATAATAACAAAAATTCATTTCCTTAATAGCAATATATTTTCATAAGTTTTAGATTACATTCCATTTTCTCTATATTCAAGCAAGCTCTTTAATTTTGTCAATAAATCACAATCTGAACTGTTTTAATTATAAATCATTCAAAATAAATTTGTAATATACTTATGCATCTGCATAAGAAATTCTATTTTCCGCAATGTTTTTATTTTATGTGTAAGATGGATATACTGTGCAGTACATCACTATAATAAAAATTGTCATGATATTTAGGTTGTCGGTGTTTTTATTGACGATACATTATACTTAAAATGTTCAATTGAATACAAATTATTAAACAGTATTAAAACGATATCTATGTACAAAACCTATATTATCAAATTACTAAAAATATTTATAAATTTTTTCTTGTGTTACTTGAAAAATCGTGCTGTGTTTGTTTATTTTAGGTGCAATTGCAAATTATAACAAGAAATGGAAAACTATTTTAAGGTTTTATATCAAAACGAAATTTGACAAAAAAAAAAAAAAAAAAAAACTTCAGAATGAGGCATGATAAAACGTTTGATATTCGATAATATTTTTTAAATATTTTTAGTACTAAGATGTAGCCACTTTTATCGTACTTTGTGTTTTATTTTGTGTAACATATTCTTAAATAATATAAAGCGTTTTAAAAAGATTTCATATTTTCATAAGAAACCTGTTAGAAATTTTTGTAATTACAAAACAAAAGTCTTGTAAAACACCGTTTTTAAAAATAACTAGTTTAAATAAAAATAAAGATATCCTTCTTAAGTCTAATAAGAATTTGTTAATGTGTAACACTTCTATTGAAAATATTCTCCACTATCAAATTAAAATCCAATTATCTAGAATTTTACGAGAAATCTAATTGTGTACATATAATTATCTAAACTATAAAATAATCAGGTACAATCTAACAATATTAGTACTTCCAAGTTTCAATTTTAATCACTTATTCAGCATAGAAATTATAATTAAAAATCTTAAAAAGTAAAATTAAGTTTAGTTAGGATATTTAATTATTCAAAGAGAAGAAATACTCTAGCGTTCTTTATAATGAAAGCCACCGCCCTAACATAATTGAAGATTAACTTTATTCTGTAGTTAAATTAAGTCAGCATCGCTAATTATTATATTAAGACTTAATAATACAAAAGAGTACTTTGTTAAATCAGTTTTCAAGTTGGCTGCTCTTTTAAATATATATCAGTAAAAGGGTTTATCTTTCTAATCAAAATATTAGTAACTTTTAAAGCCAAATTTACATAAACTCTTATTAATTAAAACAGTTAAGATATTTGAAACTTTATAATGTCTAAAGTTTGTCCTCGTTATAATAAATTCAATCTAAGTTATATATATATATAGAGAGAGAGACAGATACATATGTGTGTGTAATTTCGTGTGTGTGTGCGCGCGCGCGCGCGCGCGCGTTAGCACATGTAAAATATATTAAATTTCGAATATAAAAAAAAATAAATAAATTTCAAAGTTAAACATATATTTAAATAGAGTTTAATACTTCCAACAATCGCTTTTGGGAAGTTAATAACAATAAAGCACAGTGTATTTAAAAATGTTAATATTTGTTAACCCTAATAAATTACTTTATATATATATATATATATATATATATATTATCGAAGAGCTGCGTGTCTACGGCTTCTTTAAAAGAGCATTAAATCTAAATATCCTTGATACATGTCCAATATATAATATCATTGATACATTTGAACCCCGATAAAAACTTAATTAAATTAAATTTATAAAATTATATATATAAAGGTAAATATCATAATAAATGATTGTCGTATCTTTAATATTGTAATATCATAATCAGGTATGCATAAAACGTATAACCACTTAAACAGTTCATAAAGTTTTTGAAATTCATACAGTGTTTTACATGAATTATGATGCCGAGTAATTTTTGATTTTGTCACTAGGTGGCATAATATTAAATTGTATAACAAAAAACAGAGTCGTGGGTGATATTTTATGTACTGTAAATTCATAAAACTCAGCCATTTATCATAACATAAAGATATTCCCGCAATGAAAATGCAAAAAGATTTACGATTTTTCAGCGGCACTTGACGATGATCACAAGTTACTATGTTGGTTTCCTTGCTCTTAGGAGATAACCAGCTTTCACTTGAAGTAATGCGTCAAAAATAAGGTTTTTCTTTCCTTTTTCCTTTAACTCTTATGTCAATGACCGGGTTCCCGGGTGCCTTTTTTCTGTTTTCATCCCGTTTTCAAGGTGTTAATATCAAAAGAAACTAAAATGAAATTAGATCCCCATTATTTGTAGAATTCGCTGTATTAGAATAATCACTTTAAAATTTGGAATTTTTTTATTACTGTTTTGGGGTAATAACCATTTTTATACCTGTCATCAGTGGCCAGGGAATCCGGGTACCCATCAGTATTTTCGGTGGAAAAATACAGAAATTGATAGATTATTTAGATTTAGATCAATAAAACTTGAAATAAATTTGAAAATAAGAGTAAGGCATATTTTTTAAGGTAAAAAATATTTCATTTACGTGAAATTTTGTAGACAATCTGTACAATGGCAAAAGGTGTACGAGTGTTCATCACATACTGACTTTTCACATTGTTTACATAATTTTCTGGTTTTCCTTCGCAATTTTTGAGGCTCTAACAAGCCCGTCTGACTACAACTACTTTTATCCTTCATGTTTCATCTCTCTATAAGCTCTTTGAATTGGGTTCTGAGCGTGTGGCTTCTTCGTTTACGATCAAAGATTTTTTTCAGTATGCTTTCAATTCCCGATTTGATCGAAAAATTTCTCATAGCCTGTACAGTTTGCGATTGATCTTGAATTGTTGGATTCCTGGAGATATCACCTAATTAAAACAAAAAGTTGTAATATATTGGCTCGGGAGAGCTATGTGCTTTTGCATCTAATTACGATTATATTTTCATTAAGAGTATTTGTAACTTTATTTTCTCACTAATAAATTAGGTAACAAATATCGCTTACCTTTTATTCTTCTGCTCCATTGACATGTGAAACTTAGTGCATTAGGGCGTGTCGATTTTTTCGACTTCCTTTTTCAAAAAATGAGGGGTGTCAAAAAGTTGTGTTTTGGTTAGCTACTCACAAATATATTTACATGAACTGGAAATTACAATGGTTTTCTTGGTAAATAGCTACTTCAATTTCGTGAGATTTTCTCGTTTCATGTAAAAATCGCAGCAAACTGTGTTCTCTCAAGAAGTGCTTTCTTATCACTATTTCTGCTTGTACTTCTGCTCTAAGGTTAAGAACATACGTATGTAATGCTATAACATCTGTAAAAGAAAATTATTCAACTCGTAATTTTTTTTAAACCATCAATACTCATTTGCAGCTGAGTGTATTTTTATTAATATCATACAAATAGTGACATTTTCTTTTGTTCTTTTTCCAGAAGCAAATAATTTCTTTCACTTGCAAAGTATTAAAATTCTGAACTATGGATAACAAAAGGAAGACAAGACTAGCAACATCAACTCACATGAGTAATTTAATTGGAACTGGTCGAGAAATGCTGCCTTCCGAACTCCCAACTCTGCGTGATGTTCTAAGATATGGGCAAAAGATGTTTATCTAAAAGTGCTTGAACAGTGGGAGCGAGCGAACAGTTCTTTTGTGGTGCCAATTTTAAATTCGAGAGTTACAGTCCTGAAGAAGATAGAAGAAAACTGGGAAAAAGCCAAAAACATATCACTTGGCAGAGGAAAACTGAAAGTGAAAGAGGCTTTCATAGCAACGTTCGACAAGCTCTTTGACATCCTCAATTGCAAGTGTGAGATCAAGTTATGTTCAGAATTTGAAGGTCCATGTCCAGGTGGTGCTGATTGTAAACATGAAGTGCACATCTCCTGCTCTTGTTCTAAGGATATGAAGATCCCTGTCAAAGAACTAGTGTTTATTAATAGTCAAAGAAAGAAGGTTGGATCTGTTGGACAGCATCAAATTGGATTACCAGATATACATGAGCACAGAAGACAAATTAAAAGGCAGAAGAGGCAAGAAGATGAATTAAGAAGAATTTCTGAATATGAGCAGAAAAGGAAGGAAGAGTTAACATTACAAACAAATGAAGTTTTTTTCTTCGACGACGAAGAAGAGCTAACTGATTTTACAGATGAAGAACCTGAAGATTATTTGCACATTCCATGTGATGATTCTGATGGACCTTCTACTTCAAGTACAAGTCAGTATAATACGTTACAATTGCGCAATGTTGCATTGCAAAGTATTAGGTATGGTGTCGGTCTCCGTGCTACAGCTGCCATTACAACAGCTGCATTTTTGGATGCTGGAATAATTAATGAAAGAGACAAGAGACTTGTGGTTGATCACAATAAAGTAAAAATAGCACAAGAAAAAGTTATGAAATCACTTGATGAAGAATTCCATCTTCGATGCCGGACTGGCAATATTGAATGTATCTTTTTTGATGGACGCCAAGATCCCACTAAAGTTCTGTTACAAGCAGATAACTCAAGTCATCAGTTTCCAAGTATTGTGAAAGAAGAGCATTACACTGTTTGTAGTGAGCCAGGAGAAGGTATCTTTGCCATTTTACTCCAGACAAAGACTTAACGAAAAGGAAACCTGCTGAAATTATTGCTAACCATCTTGTGGATTTTTTAAAGAAAAACAGCATTGACAAAAGTTTGCAGGCTATTGGTGGTGACTCAACGAATGTTAACACTGGTTGTGAAGGAGGAGTCATGCATTGGGTTGAGGCAAAGCTGAATCGTAAACTCATCTGGTTGGTTTGTGCTCTTCAGAATAATGAGCTACCTTTGCGGCACTTGATCACTAAGTTGGATGGAAAAACTTTGTCTAACAACAAGTGGAGTGGTAAGATTGGCAATATGCTTGATACTGCAACAGAACTTGAAGTCAATCCCTCATTTGTCAGAATATCTTTTCCAGAATCTTTGGTTCCATTGAGTAACACTGTTATCAAAGATCTCTCTACAGATCAGGCTTATGGTTACAGGATAACTCAGGCCATAAGGACAGGTGTACTTCCAACTGATCTTGCATTATTAGAAATTGGTCCTGTAAGCCACTCTCGGTGGTTAACAACTGCAAATAGAATTTGTCGCATATGGGTTTCAAAACATGGCCTTAAAGGCAACAAATTGAAGAAATTACAACTGCTTGTAGAATACATTGTTGGTGTTTACTATTCCTGCTGGTTTACAATCAAATCGAAATTATCTTGGGTGGAAGGACCTCGCCACATTCTTTATCAGTTGAAGCTCCTAAAATATCAGAAGAAGGCAGTAACATATATTGTTTTGCCAACAATCCAACGTACATCGTGGTTTGCATTTAGTGAAATGGTGCTTCAGACACTTTTATGTTCGGAAGACGAAGAAGAAAGAAAAGTTGGGGTCCAGAAGATAATCGAATTAAGGAATGGATATGATAATACACCAGGTGACCTATCTGTTCGGCCTAGGAAAACACCTGCAGTAAATCCAAATGCAACATCTCTTTTGGAACTGATAGACTGGTCGGTAAAAGTATATGAACCTCCACTTACTTGTAAACTCAAAATATCAGAAATAAAGAAGTTTGTTGAACAGCCAATGCAAGTTCCAAAGTGGCCATGTCATGGACAGTCCATAGAGAGGTGTGTAAAACAAGTAACAGAGGCTTCTAGCAAAGTATATGCTCATGAGAAACGAGAAGGATTCATTAGAGGCCAGGAAGCAAGCAGAAGAATCATGTCTAGGAATGAATCGAAGCAAGATTTGATGAATATTGTTGGTTGAAGCTTTTTACTTTTTTTACAATTTGTTTTCAGTGTTTCATAATGAAAACAAAATATAAATAAAATTGTTTGAGTTCATTAAACCATTTTTTGGGCAAATTTTGTTGCCTTTCATATTAAGTTATCCCCTTTTTCCGAAATTTCAATACAGATTATAATCAAGCGCAAATTTACCAAGCTAAATCTTTATGAATAAGAAAAAATCTTTTAAATTAGGATATTACACATCAAAAGGCAAACTTTTGGACCCCCTCATTCATAAAAATCACGAATTTTTATTTTTGCCCCCCCAAATTGACACGCCCTATTAGTGCATCCTCTGAGTTCAGGACTTCATTATATTTTTATTTAATAAGCCAGTGGTTTTATCCAGGGTGACAATGCCTATTATTGCTTAAAGATCTAAATTAAGTCGTGTATTTCCAGCACTGCACTGTTAAAATATATAGGAAAGTTTTAATACGTATTTTACACATTTTGTAGCACAACAACACAGCTCCTTTCTCTCTGGATTACATTATACAACTACATAGAAAAAATATTAATACCTATAAAATATCTGCGTAAATAATGGGTTTATAGAGTCATAAATTGTTATTTAGATTAATGTCTTTTAGTCCATAATAAAGTTTATTTATGTCTGGAAGAAACACTTCACTGAAACATTAGTTATTATATACTTAATAGAAATGTCCTTGTAAAATTTTTCTGCATTGAAAGATAAATATTTATTTATGTGATTTGCTGTAGCTAATCAGGAAGTAATATTTCTTTAAAATGATTTGAGTATTATGAGGTGTTGACATTCCACACGTGTGTTCCGGTAGTCAAAATGAATAAATCTAAGAATATTCTATAATCGGTAAAAACACATACTTGCTCCATAAAACCGACATAAGTTTTTTTTTTTTTTTTTTTCGCATTTCTAATGTGTGATGTTTGTTTCAATTGTTGGCATGTAAAGTAATTAATATTTATAAAAATGTGTCCAATTCCTCTTTTTTTAAGTCTGGGCAGTTACACTGTACGAAATAGGATTTTTTTTTTTTTATGGTCCGCATTCGTTAAAATCGCAGCAGGTACCATGGTACCCCGGTCTTTAGACTCAAGGGAAAATTTTGGTCACTGACATAAGGGTTAAGTAATTATGTTTAAAAATTATCTCCATACTAATAGTGACCGCAGATCTTATTTAAAAATTAATTTAGGAACGTTACACACAGGGACGTTATTGTTAAATATAAATGCATAAACACGTTTCCAATAATTTAGGACTTATCTTTTAAAAGAGAACGAATATGAAATGTAATAATTCTTCTATCAGAGAACTGATATTTTATTAAATCGCACTATTTTTAGCTATTTGTAAATGGAATTAATTTCAACTTCAGCCTACAGAAAACCAACTTCAACCAGTCAGTATGCGCATTTTTTTTTTTTCAAATTGTCCAATTAGCCAGAAAATCTCTATTATAAAAACTTTAGTATTTAGACCGTTAAGTATTGTAGTAGTAATGAAATCCTTGAAATTGAAAGAAATAAAATATACAAAGATCTAAAAAATAACGGTTACTCAAAAAATCTAATTAGAAATAATTTGAAAAATATTTGATGTTTACAAATTCAACCCATCCCGCTTTTCAACGGTTTAAACCTGGTATTTTTGTTTGCTTACCATATTACGATACTGTTTTGGAGAAAGTTTAATCTGTATTTAAATCTTTTAACATTGGGGTTTCTTTGGAACAGTTAAATAAATTGTGTTATTTTTTAAATAGCCGGAAATATAAATATGACATAACAAAATTAACCAGGTTGTTTACATGATTCCATGTAGCGACTTTGACAACGTATATAAGGATGAAACTGGTATATCTATGGAGATCATACTTAAAAAGTATGCAAGTGCTTTTTAAAATGAAAAATTAAACTCTAAATTAACAACTTGTTATTGAAACGGACCACACCCCATCCTTCAAAAATTCATTGAATTTGAAAAATAATTGCAACGCTTATGGGTCATTCCATACAAAATGACCAAGTCAGCTGTGGCAGACATGTCACAGATTTGAATGAAAATCAGTATATAAGTAGATCATATCTATTTATGAGTAAATATAAAATAATAGATTTCAGGATTGTTTATTTAATTATTAAAATTTACATTAAAAGTGGATGCAAAATCGAGGTTGTCTACATGCTTAAAATTTCAATTTTGATTATTAGCCTTAGAAATGGAAAGACTACATTAAAATTATTTATAATTAGAAATGAATAATAAGAAACAGATTTGCGTAAGTTAGTAATTGTATTTTTATTCCTTAATGAGAAAAGAAATATTTATAAAATATTTGAGGGAAAAATGAAAAAAATTCTACTGATAATTTAAACATGAAAGACAGCTCTGAAAAGTTTAAAATTACTTGACGTTATAGCTAAAAGTATATATTTTAAAAATCAAAATTTTCATTCTTGCTTTTTTGTTCATTAATGAGAAAAAAAAAAGTAAAATATGTTGAGGATAAAATTCAATATTTCTATCACTTCTTTGAAAGTGAAGGAAAGCTTTTTAAATCTATTAAAGTATTTTATATTATAGATAAAAGTGTATATTTTAAATATACAAACTTTTATTCTTGCTTTCAGTTTATTTTTGCTTCAAGAGTATTTTTAATTAAAGTAGAAAAAATATTCAGTTGAACAAAAAATTACATATTGATCCTAAATCCAGATACAAAAAATAGATAGTAGCACTCATTTTTTTCACCTTGAAATTGTGCAATATTCTAAGAAACGAGCGCGAATCCAAAGAGGAATTGCTCATGGAATGTAACATATATTACCTTTTTGAACCCATTTTTGATATGTTAGGAGTCTAAAGGTAATCTTGAAACCTTTAACATATCGTGGACATATTGTCTGTGCAATATTGTTAATGTCGGAGCTTTCCTTTATTTATATTTTTGCTCATACACAAGAGGAAAAATTATGATTTTGTATTTTTTTTTTAAGTTTTTAAGTTTTTTTGAAGATGAAGGAAATAAATATCTTTCAGCCTTGTGGAATTTTATCTTCATATTTAGTGCTACATCAGGCATCGATTTCACAGATGTATTTGAATTCCTTTGGTTTTTATAACATTTCTAATTTTCTCAAAATTAACAAATTTTCAATTTTTATACCAATTAAACATTAATCATGTTGTTACCAGATTATTATTACTCAATAAATGGTAAAATAATTTTTGAGAGGTTACAATATTATAAAAAAAATTCCTTTTTGTTAAATAGTTTTCAAGATACAGAACTTCAAACTTGCAACTTTGGACCACTTGCACATATGCCATTCTTTATCACAAGTTTTTTAAATGTCCAAAATTGCTAAAATATATTATTTTGGGTGAAGATATTTTGCAGAGCTCTATTTTAATATGAATTGAACCTGTGTATCAAATTTTATTAAAATCGGTTACTATGTAGCCACGACTTTTTTTTAAAATTTGTTTTTCTCATTTTACATGAAATGACCCTTACCATTATAGATTATTCTTTGAAAATTGGTACACTAGACTATACTCTTACACACTCAACGAATCTGGTACGATCCCCAAGGAATATTTTATGTTTTTTAAATAATAACTTAAGCTTTGACTTTGACTGTGTCCAGGACATGTTCAATATTCTGTTATTGCTGATGTTTCAACTGATGAAGCTGTGTGTTTCACAGCGAAACGTATATGTTTGCATATTTTTTTTTTTAATTAAATGTTTTAAAGTATATTTTTAATTTAATTTCTCTGCTTTATGTAGTTAAGTCTGTCTAGAATATCAAAATTAGTTTCGAGATTTTAATTCAGATCTTAAAAAATGTATGTGTATCTTATAGACAACTTATTTAAAAATATATATATTTACTATCTGGTAAAAATAATTTCAAATGATTTATGAAAAAATATATTCGAATTTAGTTATTCAATAACGTGCATTTAGCAACTTGGTTTAAAAGAAAGAATGGGTTGTAAGAAAATCTACATAAATGTAAAAGTAAATAAATTTTAGTACCGCTTTGAAGAAGAAATAATTTGAATTTAAATTGATGTTTTATAAATTTTATAAAAAGGTAACTCATTCGATGTGTCTCATTTTCCTACAAATTAGAAAAAATAATAAAACTGAAATAGAAAATTTATACTTCTTGAATTTCAGCAATCCATTTCCCAGGTAAGTAGAATATAAAACATCTCAAAAAGAGGCGCATTATAATTTATTCATTATCCGAGAATGCATTTTCTAAGCCAATTAAAAATTGGTATTTTTCATATTTAAGAATATCACCATACATTGAAAATGTGAAGTAATAATTATAAAATTAACAATACTAATTGTACTGAACCGATAATTTTTTTAAATAATGCATACACTTACATGTTTTACTCTAAAATGTTTTTTCATAAAACATGTTTTACTCTAATGTACTCTCTTATGCATGTTTTACTCTAAAAAATAAATGTCTAAATTATTTTCACATACATATATGTGTAAATTTGTAAAATTACACCTTTGTCATAAATGTTATACATGTGTCGTTAAATTTTAACTGTTTGTATGTACGTTTTTTGGGATTAATGTAAGTGTGTTAATTGTCATTCCTTCAAACCCTCAAACAATTGTGCAAATGGTAGAAAATGTTATGGATTTTCCCGAATTTGTGTGTTAATGTAATTTACAAACTTCCATATTACAAATATATCTTTGTATTTTGCATATTACACAGAAGTATGTGTAGGAATATTACACATTCATATACGAAAGAACAGAATTTACACAGAAGTAAGTGTACAAATTTGAGGCAGCTAAATGTGTAAGAATAAAATATTACGCAGGATTATGTAAAACAACATTACTAAGCAATATGCGTAAGAACAAAGTATTTCATCGAAATATGTGTACTTATATGAGCACAATAAATAGCAATGGAAAAGATAAATTTAATGGTTTAGAAAGTCGTAGATCGTAAGTTAAATTCCCGTTTTGTAAGTATTACTTTTTTGCTGTATGTTAAATTAAATAGAGAATTTATCCTCTTGGTGTAGATGTATCTTTCAAAACGTTTGACTGAAATTGATATGGAAAAAATCCGACAAAATACGGAAATAATACCAGCTTCAGGATTTTCGTATTTTTCAAAATTTTATTTTACTGTGTATTTATTCATAATATACAGAGTCTACTCATATATTATGACAATACTATTTTAGGACTTCAAAACAACTTTAATAGAGGATGACATGCAGTAAATATGATTTCATACGATCCTGTTGCTTGTATCTTAAGGTTACACTATTTTGTAGTCTAAAATCAAATCTGCCGGAAATAACATAGAAACGCAAAGCACGCGTGTTTGTTCTTCATGCAAATTTGTTTTGCGACTATAAAAAAATTTAGTTCAAAATTTACATCCCAAACTGCAAGATTATACACTATGTACAAGAACAATGATTCCTTTGTGGAATGTAATAGAAAATAAGAATTTGTGGAATTTTTTTTTACATCCAGCTGCTTTTCGAAAGCAACTGAATTTCAGCTCACTGTATCGCTGATAGTTTTCGGAATTTTCCAGGTTTGCGATTGGCCTTATACAAAAAGGCATAACGCACGTAGAAAATTATACAAAAATATGTGAGTTGTCCTATATAGTTAACTACTATATATATGTGCTAATTTTACACAAATAGACACGAATAGACACAATTATTGTACAAGATCTACATATTCATATGCTAAATCTTCGGATGATTTCGAGCATTTTTTAAATGTAAGATCACCACACATATTTTCTTTCAATATCTCGTTATTTTCCTTTTTTTTTTTTTTTTTTTTTTTTTTTTTTTGAAATTTAACCTGGGCTGAAAATTTCGCCACCAGGCATGTTCCAGAAGCTTTTGTAGAATTCCTATAGTAGTTTTCTTGATATTAAACGAAACGTCTAAAACCGAAAGTCTCTGGTGGACCCATTATTTATCAACACTAGGCATAGGGGTTTTGAGTAATGTTTAGTAATACAGTAATAATACTTAAAACTTAAAGATAACATATCTAAGATAATCTAAGCCTGACAATGTTATTTTTTAATGGTTTTTAAATGGAAATATTAAAATCTTTAATTTTGGTAATATTATATAATTCAGTCGAAAGTAAACATAAAACGTTGGTACACATAAAAAAATTAAGAATTCTTAATAAATAAATAAATATTGAGAACGACAAAGCAAGAAATTATTTTATCTCCGTAAATGTCAAATGTTGAATTATAGGATTAAAAAAATCTGATAAAATAAGTTAAGTCTTCTTGTATTTACTAAATGTAATAATCTAAAGTAACTGATGTATTATGCAATCGAAAAGATTAAAAATGTAAATGTAAAAATAATAATAACGAAATTTTATATTAACAGAAAAAATATATATCCAACTAAGCACTCATTTCAAATTTCATGTTAAAAAACAACATAAAAAATAAAAATACCGAAAATAAACGAAAAAACCATTATGAAATCCTACAACAGTTTTATTCTTTGCATCGCAAGAGTAATATCTAAATGTTTTTCTTAGCCTCTCCAAAGAATCTACTATTATAGCAATTCTTTATCTTTGTTCAAAACATAAATTTAACGGCGCAACTCTGTTTTGGATTTTTGGATAAATTCCCAATAAGCAGCAGAGGATCATGATTGTATCTGGCTGCTCGAAAAATGAAGGCTTTTTTCAATTTACTGTCACATTTGAAATTTTTAAAGTTCATTTTTAGGGTTCCGTACTTAAAAAGTAAAAACCTAACCATTATAAGATCACTCTTGTGTCTGTCTGTCTGTCTGTCACAGCCCTTTTACTTGTAAACTATGGAACGTGGAAAGTTCAAATTTGGGGAAGTAAGAAGACTATTGACCCACATATTTATAGATTATTAAACATCTACAAATATGTTTAGGGAAAATGTAGAGGGGCTAATTAAGTTACTTGAAAAATAAATCTTTTCTTTGTATATCGTGGCCCCACCAGTTGCTGAGAGGTTCTTCTCCTGAAGAAGGTAGAAGAGTTGTGCTGGTTTCGAACCCAATCGCGCCCGCCGGCCTAATCGTTCAGAGTTTTCGTGTTTTTCTTCGAACCTTGGATTTCCAAACATTTATTTAATTTTAGGTATAATATTTTCAGAGATATTGTCGAAAATGTAGTGCAAAAATATGTCCCCTGCCCATCTATATCCGAATCTACTGAAACTAATATTTAAAAAAAATAGAGGTAGTAGACGCCAGTTTAAACATTGCCGGAAAATTACAGCGATCGCCCTAGGTCACAAAGTTTTTGATAAAAGCTTATTTTTCTCATACACAATAATTTTGTTTTGCGGGCATTGAGTAAAGTTGTTGAGGAGCGCTGGGGGTGCCTATCGTAGCAAAAGAATAAAAGCATTGAGATGATGATGATTTAAAAAAAAAATCACCGTCGGTAATTTGCCGAGATATTAATCCTTAAAGACAGGGTCAGTTTGGACATATATAATGACAAGGGTGGTGTACCTTATGAACCATCGGCTTTTAAAATATGGATAACAACTTTTAATGATACATTTGTGCAATACAATGTCCAGTAGCAGTATAAAAGCAAGAAACGTCAATTTGTTTAAAAACAGACTAATTTTTTTAGAAATAATCACATAAATACTATTACATTCGGGACTAGTTTGTATTGAGTGGATCTCCCAATACGTCTCTCGTATCTTTAAAAGTTAATTAAAAATGTATTTGGAAAAACGCGTCTTGGTTGTGGTTGTGTTTATGACGGCCAATTATCCACATGAGAGATATAGGCCCTAAAGGGGGCGAGTGCCCTCCGTGGGGGGTCTTTATAAAGGAACCGTAACTCGTATTTACACGTGGAAATCCACGGTTCGAAAAAAATCACGAAAACTCAGAACGATTAGGCCAACGGCCGCGATTGGGTTTGAAACCAGCACCCCCTGTATACCTGTTTCGAGAGCAGAACATCTCGGACACTGGTGGGCAGGAAAAAAGGCGGCACGGACCATTCGACTATGCTACTTTCCGACCTTATTTCGAAGCGCGTGCAATGCCAACTTTACATTAAACACTGTTTTATTTTTGGCTACATTGTAAAAATAAAAGGTTATTATGTCGCTGAATTTAGTTTTATGAAATGTCAAATGAAGTTTAAATATGCACTATTTTTATTATCAGTGCCGAATTAAGTTCATCATAAACAGATTTAGATAAGATTTAATTAAGCGTTATGCAGAATAGCAATATTTGATATTGTTAGGATTCATATCTCACTTTTACGGCATACCAATTTATACTTTTGTATTACATATATGTAGCTATACCAAAACCTACATTGCATAGTTTTTTACAAAGGTTTATTTTTTACTTTCTTCTATCTTTACAAGAAGAAAATATTGAATTCGTTAAAATCTTCGACTTTCGTTTTTCGACGGATTTACACGTATTAGGGATCAGAAATCCCGAAAAACATATTTTTACAAAATATCCGTCTATGAGTCTGTGACTGTATGACTGTCTGTATGTGACACAAATTTTGTATGCGCTCTATCTCAAGAACTAACTTTCGGAATTTAATAAAGTTTTTTATTCAGATTGTCCCTATCATAAATTGGTGCTGAGTAGTTGTTGGTGTAAATCGCCTTAACGGTGGCGTTGCTATGCTGCATTTTTCAAGATTTCTGCAACAAAGATCTCAAGAACTAATGCACATCTTTTTATCAAACTTCAGATTCAGTTAGTCCTAGGTATAAGTTGGTACTGATTACGTTTTAGAGTAAATAGCCCAACAGGTGGCGCTGCTATGCTGCATTTTACACTATTAACACAATTTCCGCAATAGCCCTATCTCAAGAACTAATGCACAATTTTTCATCTAACTTCAGATTTAGTTAGACGTTGATACACGTTTTTGCTGATTAGGTTTTCGTGTCAATCGCCCAATAGGTGGCGCTGCTATGCTAGAAATTTTGCAATTTTCGCAATAGCTCTATTTCAAAAACTAATCCACGGATCCCCCCCCCCCCAAACTTTAGAATCAGTTAGTCGTTGACATGAGTTGTTGCTGATTAGATTTTAGTGTAAATCACAGAATAGGTGGCACAGCTGGGCTGCATTTTACTGGACTTACACGATTTAAGTTATAGGTATATCTCAAGAACTAAACGCACGGAATTTCAAATCTTTTGAATCCTCATAATGGTCACCGATTGCCATAATTGGCAGTGTTAATAATTTTGGCAGTGTGATAGCGAATTTTGAAGTATTAACATGTATAAGATAGAAGACAGTTTTGGGATTGGTGCATCTGACTATTTATTTTTGTAAAGAACATTTTAACACTACAATTAATAATTCATATATGTATTGTACGGAACCTTCTGAGCGCGAGTAATACTCGCAGTTAATCGTTTATTATGTAATAGGCAATCTAACCACAAACGCACACACACATATATATGCATATATGTTTGACATTTTGTTCCGTTTCTGAAGATTACAAAAAGAAAAATCTGAACTTTGCATATTACGTATTTTAACGAGCATTTTTCGTCTCAGTTTTTTTTAAATGAAGAATCTTAGATAAATAAATTAATAATAATTAAATTGCTTTACTAAAAAATAAAATAATGTTATTTAGCACAGCATCTAATGGAAATTTAGAACATTTATTCACAGTTAATTAAAAAAAGTCCTAAATTAAAAAATAAATTAAAAATTAAATTTTTGTGTACTTTGTGAAATCAGGAGAATAATAAGAAAAAGTTTTAACCAGTTTGATTCACTAGTTAAAAGAGTTTCTTTTAATTCTTAACAGTTTTTTTTATTGCAAAAAATGTATATATTCTGACCCATTCCTTTAAGATGACAGAGTAAATAGCATCTGCTATACTACATACTCCAATAAAACAAAAATCTACAAAAATATTCCAAAGTAATTTATACTGACAGAATAAAAGATATATTACCATAATATCTTTGCGAATTTGTTGTAGTCATTGTTATATTCTTACTCTGCTATATCGATCACCGTTTTATTGTTACACTGTCTATTAAGGAAAGTGACATCTATAAAAGATACTTTATATTAGAAATATTTCCTAAATAATAATAGATTATCTTCGTATTCATTTTGTTCTTTAATTCTACATCAATGCATGAAAACAAGTTTATAATATTTAAGAAATTCACTATTATTAAAATTTTTTTTATTGTTTATATTTAAAACTATGATTATTATTACTTAGGGAAAACATCTATTATTCTAGTTTTTAAAAATTAAGCGTTTCAATATACATATGAGTATAAAACTGAGAAGTTGTTAGAGAAAGAGTTTTTTCTTGTTGAAACAGTCAAAGGATGACAACATCAAGGATATACTCGAATTGACTTATTCTACTTCTGAAACTGTCACTCACTTAATAGTTTAACTTCTGTTGTATAACAAGGTTAAAAATTTATGGAATTTAAAATCTCTTAAAATAATATATTTTATGTGAGTTAATATTTTAATGAAATAGATTAATGATACTTAAAGACATAATTTATCAATGCGAAATGTATAATCCACTTTTTTCTAAATGCATTTGAAGAGTCTGTTTTGATGCTGTCGGTTTAGCTACTACTATTCTATGTTTTCTTTCTATTCGACTGTTTAACCAATTTCTGTTTATACGTTAAGTAGAAATCAATATTAAATTCAATAACACATAGAACATAAAGTAAGGCTTTAACTAATTTTTATTAACCATTTAATTTTGCAGAAATTCGCATTCAAGACTTCTCATGGAATAAAGTTTCAAAAAGAAGTACGTATACATCATAACATTTTAATTTATTCGAAGTCATTGTGCTATATAATTTTCTTATTTTGCAAGAACGTTTGATTACTGCCGCTATCCAACACCGGACATCACAAGGCTTGATGTCCGATTGCTTGTGTCCAACACTGGACATCACACGGCTTGTTAAACCGATTGCGGAAGTCGCGATAGAACAAAACACAATAAACTGAGAGAGGTAAAAAAAATACCTGGTCGCCTAAATGGGGCGTCATATTATCGAAGCGAGTGGCAGCCCCTGGAAGCAAACCGCACCTTATAGATTAGTGAAGGAACTCCATGAAGGAATTCTCCAGCAGGGAATGAGCATCCCCTACTCTGTAAAAAAAATCTGTAAAGTTACTAAAGTTTTTTTTTGGAAACTGGGATTCCTAGAACTTTTTATGTAACGGCAACAACAAAAATGCATGTAACAGATACACTTCTGCACCGAAATTAAAAAAAATCTGTAAGGTTACTAAGAATTTAAGAAACTGGGATGCCCAGAACTTTTCATGTAACTGCAACCAGGGTTATAGATAAAATTTTAGTAAGATTAATAAATTTAGCAGATTCATTTGTAAAGCTACACATTTCTGTAGCTTTACAAAAACTAGTTTTGTAGATTTACAGCTTTTTTTGCACAGTTACATATGAAAGTTTTGTAAGCATGTAACTTTAGAACTACAGATTTTTATTACAGAGTATAACAGGCTATCTCTTTAATCCAATGTGGTCGACTAAACAACACAAAACATACAATATTAATAAAAACTAGTATGTTGTGGCCATCACAAAACTTTCTTCTATATAAATCCCACCAATTAAATCATTTAAATAGTACAAGAAATTACATCAATTTAGCACCAATTCATATCAAAGTGTATCTGAAGTTTGATAAAAATTTGTGCATAGTTCTTGAGATAGATCTATAGCGGAAATTCTGAAAAATGTAGCATAGCAACGCCACCTGTTGAGTGATTTACACCAATACATAAACATCAATAATTGATATCCAGGTATACATGGATCTGAAGTTTGTTGAAAATCCAAGTATTAGTTCTTGAGATAGAGCTATTGCGGAAATCACAAAAAACGGCATAGCAGCGCCACCTATTGAGCAATTTACACCAAACTGTATAAAATGTCAATTCATTTCAAGGACTCACTGATTCTAAAGTTTGATGAAAATTCGTGCATTAGCTCTTGAAATACACCTATAGTGGAAATTCTGAAAAATACAGCATAGCAGCACCACATGTTGAGCGATTTACACCAAAATGTACAAAATATCAATTCATGTCAAGGAGTAACTGATTCTGAATTTTCGTGAAAATTATTGCATTAGTTCTTGCGATACAGCTATAATGGGAATTCTGAAAAGTGCAGCATAGCAGCGCCACCTGTTGAGTGATTTACACCAAAATGTACAAAACTTTAATTCATGTCAAGGACTAACTGAATCTGAAGTTTAATGCAAATCCATGCATTAGTTCTGGAGATTGAGCAATTGCGGACATCGTGAAAAAGGCTGCATAGCAGCGCACCTGTTGAGCGATTTACACCAAAAACTAATCAGCACCAATTTATATCAGGGACTAACTGAATAGAATTTTTTATTAAATTCTTTGCATTAGTTCTTGAGATAGAGCGCCCACAAAATTTTTGTCACATACATACAGACAGACAGAGAGACTCACAGATGCACAGACTCACAGATGCACAGACTCACATTTGCACAGACTCACAGACCGACATTTTGTAAAAACATGTTTTTCGGAATCTCTGACCACTAAAACGTGTAAATCCGACGAAAACCGAAAGTCGAAAATTTTCACGAATCCAATATTTTCTTCTTGTGAAGATAGAAGAAAGTAATAATGAAAAGATGTAATAAAAAATTTTGAAAATTCGTTCACCTCATAGTGCGTATCTCCGACTGATTAGGCCGGATCTGTAATGTTAACGGTGTTGAAAATGATCACAAAATCATTGGTAGGGGTGGAAGGGGTAGTGTCGTGTGTTCTTGTTTCGCTCCTCCACCCCAAAGACACTCATCTGATATTCATACACACGAAAACCTGATATCACCATCCTCTTCAAATTTTAAATAAGAAATGTTCTTTCAAAGTCTTATATGGGTAACTTAAAAGATAAATATTAATTGCTAGGCTTTTAAATTTTATTTTTAGCCATACATTTATAAATCTATATATATAATTTTATTAAGCTAAAAAAATATGTACCATCTATTTTTAGTAATATTAATTCATAATACCAAACATATCCCGGCAAAGTTTTCATATCCAGACAAATAAATGGAAATGCCTTTCTAGCAGTAGTCCAGTATAGCAGTTCTGTAAACGAATAATCTCGCCACTGTAAATGAACGATAAATAATTCCAATGTTTAATATATAGAAATGATGTTGCAGCGAAACCAATTCAATTTAATCATTTTTGAAGTTTAATAACATCATTAAATCGCGCTGAAAACGTTTTCGCTCTATCGATCTTAAAGGAAAGTAACCAATTATGCATCTCCGTAAATGCTAATTATTCTATATCTTACTTATTCTCCATATAGTTTTTCCCTGGCTACTTATTCTCTAGTTATTATATTTATTAAATCCCTGTGCTGCATGATCATTTCGTTAAGTTTGTAATGTGTATGCAGTACTTTGTTTTTTCTGATTAAAAAAAAAAAAAAGCTATCTTAACATATTTAAAAATTTTGGAGTTTATAACAATGTAAGGGTAAGGTCAGACTGACGTTATTTTGTACACTTTTTTCCTGAAATATTATCACTACACAATACCGCTAGCATTGTGCAGGGATAATACGTAAGGAAAAAAGCGTGCAAAAAGACATTCGTCTGAAATTAACCTAAAACTGGGGATACAAATAATAAAATAAAAGCTAGTACTGGAAAATCTGAACACATTGCCGGATACCGGAAATGATAATTTGGAACATTAAAGCAAAAATTTACACTAATTTTGTCATGTATCGCAAAAAAAAAAGATTTTTTTTCCTTTTAACTAAAAGTTTTCTTATTTATGTATTCCGTTCTTTTTTGAAATTCGAAAGTTGAAATATTAATTAAAATTTCACGCTACCCGTCAATTATGTTTCATTACAAGACAAAAATAATGCTCATGAATTCATATTTGTGTGAATATGCGACAGATATATATGCTTAGTTCTCGGAAATGAAACATAACAAATTTAATTTCCAAAAAAGGAAATGTCAAAAGTCATGCATCTCACTAATATATTTATTTTACATCTGTTTCTTTCAATTTTATAAAAGCAAAGTTTTTCACATCTTTTATATATATAGTTTGCAACATATATTGTCTACGTAATTCAGACAACTTTTGGATAAATAGCAAGGTTTAGATTATGAGATGTCCATTATGTCTTTCAAAATATTAAACATGATGGTATGATATAGAAAAATGAAAGAAGAAGAACCAATGCTAGTTTCGTGAACGAGAATGTTTTACTTTATCTTTCAACTTTTCATTTCGTGTATGAAAAAAAATCTAAAATTTTCAAATTGAATACATGCTAGATACATTTCTCGTTCTTTGTTTCTTCAGATTTGAAAGATATGTTGATGCTTATCTAGAGTTTAAAAAATACGTAAATTCATACAACATTCACAACATTTTTTTTAGATTTATGCTTATTTCAATATATGCATAATGTAGCGAAGATAAATATGTTAAAGGAATTTAAGAATAAAAATAATTTAATTAAGAAGACATAAAAATTTAATACTAAATAAAAATATAATTATTCATTTCCATAAAATGATATTTTTCTCGTTATATAATGCAGTTACTTGTTCAGTTCATTATGGTATGTATTAATATTGCACACAATCAAATATAGAAAATTTATTATGTCAACATATTTTTGTTTACTACTTTACTTTCTTTTTAAAATAATGTCAACCTAACCATGTATTACTATAATAATAATATAATAATATAATACTCGAAATAATGACATTAATATACTACAAAATAATTCATTCATGATTATTTATTATTATTAAGACGATACTTGGTGCAATACAATATAAGTACACAAATCAACGTTAGTAGCGCCAGGACATTATATCTTATAGCCTAATAGTTTTGGTAGCATTCAGCGTATCATACTCAGTGCAAAGAATGAAAGAAATTTGCTCAAATATATATAAGAGAAGCGGATTCGAGAGAAAGGTGATTGTCCAATCGGAAAACAAGAAATTACGTGAATGTAAAATGTTAAACAATGTTAGAAATTAAGAAAAAAGTATTTTTATATAATTTTTCCAACTATGTGATAACAGGGGGATACCGAATTCACAACTAGCAATGGTATCATATTTTTTATAGATATGAAATGTTTCAAGAAAGTTTAGTTCATGTATAGAAGATGGTTTAGACATGATTTTGTCTGAATTGAAGTCAAAAGTGGGATTCATCTCTCAGCAATGTTCTGCAATTGCATATTTCTTGGTTTCTTGTTTTCTTTTTATATATAGTGTTCGATTACTTTAATACGAAATTTTAGGCCATGTTTGGTTTGTCTAATATAGGAAATACACCATTGGTAATTAATGCTATTGATACCCCATGAGTAAGATAACTCAATATAATCCTTGAGTTTGGAGAGGGTAAGTTTATTGGTAGGGGTGAAAAGTAATTTTAAAACATATTGCCTAAGAAATTTAGAAATGGCAAATCTGGATTAGGAAATAAAACAATGCTAATAATGGAACGAGAAGAACTCTCAGCTAAGATTGAGGAATGAGGGTGCTGTAGTTTAAATAAAGTAGTATTAATAATAGAATAGTTTTTGCCCCTGTATATCGAAATAGCTTTAACCCCTTGAGGGGCGGTGGGATAAAATATATCCCACCTAATTTAAACAAGTTTCTCATCAGAAAATTTTCACCAAATTTTTTATTTCTAACTTTGGGGGAAAATCATTGAAAAGTTGCTTTTCCTTATTTAAAAATAAAATTTTTCGATTATTCCGGTGAGAATTTAATATTTAGAGACATTTTTGCTTGTCCCTCAAGGGGTTATGATATTGAATTACAGTATTAAGCGAGTGAGAATCAGAGAAAATGTGTGTGGCAAGATATATATAGGCATAAATAGTGGCCATGTTTGACTATTAGAATAAGCAGATCAAACACGAAGGGGGGGGGGGGTAGAGAAACAGCGAAAATTTTGCCATAAACAGATGAGGAGAATCCGTTTTCAATACGAGTGAGAAGCATATCTAGAAACAGGAGAGAACCACTATTTTATGTTTCATACGTTAATTGAATATTGCTATCATTCGAGTTCATTATGTTAAGGATATTATCAACATTGTGAAGAGATGCGTGAATTAAGGCGAATGTGTAATCATCATAGCTAGTCTACAAAGAGAAGGAAAATTTATTAAAGATCGTGTATTCAAACTAGTGCATACACATATCCTCGATGTCAGAGTTGGATGTCAATGAATTAGATGTCAGAGTTAGACGTCAATGAATTAGATGTCAGAGTTGGACCGTCAGGAGAACGCATTCAAGCATATGATGAACCTCCTCATCGCAGCCAAGTTGGGATTCAAGCCGATTTTGTAAAAGATGCTGATGCTCTTATGGCGTAGCGAATAATCTTGTACGATATTTGGTACAATGGTACTATAGTGGCAGTGAACAGGTTTCTTAGCATATCGCGAAGTCTTCTTCTATTTGATAATAAGTGTTATAACACGGTTTTGACAGATTCCTTGCAAGTCTTTTCGGAAGGTCTTCCTTTTGTCATGAGTGCGGAAGAAGATAGGAACATTACAAACCTTGCCAGGTTGAAAAATAGTGTTGATGGCTCTGAAATATACCTCGAGTAAGTCGACTTATGACTGCCAGTTCCAAGGCGAGATGACCTTTGGCTGATTTCATGAACACCGTGCTCCTTTCCGATAACGTAAGTACAACACGGTTTGTTCAAAACTTCCGAAAGACACTGTCGGGTGTGCTTTCCTCGCTGTAGCTGAGTGTCAGATCGAGAAGGAACACCAGATCCAGCTCAGGGATGCTGGGGAAATCTTTACAGCCGTGGTCCACGCGATCAAGGAGACAATCACTGAAACGCATCTGAGGGATTTTAGTGAGCTCGACATTTGTTCAGATTCGAGATCAGCGCTCCAGGAACTTATCGACTCCAGCCTAATCACAGGGTTGTTGCTATATTTAAGAACTTTGTCAAACGTTGTGATGTCGAGGTTTATTTTTACTGTATTCGAGCTCATGTGGGGCACACATTTAACGGCCGTGCTTGCAAAAGTCGCCATGGACAGACCTTCTGTAGGCGTGGCGATAAAACTCACGCGCCGCAGTCCGAAAATTAGATTTTCGGCTGCACTCTATCAAGGAGACCGGGGAGGTGGGATAACACTGAGAAAAGTTAACTGACCTATAAATTCTTCCCGAGAGTTCACACTCGTAGATTCATGGCTGCTTTCTACGTGAACCAAGTTCTAAGAGACACAGTGAAAATCAGGCTCGTCTTTTTCGAAAGAAAGCCAAATGTTTCTGTGGGGAAAGCACTAGCATGGCGAAACACTATCTCTATCTCTGTGCCCTCTGAATGTCCACATGGGAAAGATTTTTTCCGAATGACTACCAGTCCTGTAGGCTATGCGATCTGTGTTTTGATGGCTACTGCCGGAGAGAAGTGAGTGCGTTTATCAACGATCTCCTCCTGTCGATAATGGATCACCCTGTAGCAATCTTGCTCGTCGAAGGCATTGTCCATACATCACAGCTCTTCGCGTTCTTAGGCCGCGGTCGAAATCAATTCAAACATCCCCCGCAGCTGGTACTAGTAGTACAGAAGTTGTCAGACTGAAGATTCTTTCTTGTGAGTCTACATTATAAGGTAACAGGTTGTATGTCTTGCTTATTCCTGTAGTGATATGATTTTAGACATTTATATAAGTAGTAATGTATATATTCAGTATTAAATATATACCGGGTGTCCCAAAAATGACTGATGGATTTTAAAATTCAATAACTTGCAAACGGTGACAGATATTTAAAAAAATTCTTGCAGGAGGGTTATGTATGATGTCAGGAGTTTTTTTACTGTGATTCTTGATTTTAGTTCGAGTTTCAAACAATAGATGGCGCTGACAGCGATTGACGCTCAGTCAAGGCCGAAACTGACGCCAATCAACATTGATGCGAAGGATGGAGATTAAGGCTATGGAGTGGGTCCTATTCGACAGTATAATCTTGCTCTTAGGGCCCGATTCTGAACTCATTCGATATGATTTCAATGGACTGCGTTGTAGCCATGGAAACAACAAATTCTTCGATAGTGGAACACAGCGTTAAGAACTGGGCATGAATTTAAGAAGAAGTATTCGAGTTCGCAGGCAATTTTACATTGATGAAGTTTTATTTTCCCAGATTAAATTACTTTTTATGGTCTGATTTAAAGTATATTTTATGATTTTATGCGTCGTATTTTAAAACTAGGTGAAGAGATTTAGTATTTTTTGTTTTTAAAAATTTCATAACTTTTGTTACATTTTAATAACTTTTAGATCTTCTAAGGGGTCTCAGGACTCTTAAAATTGGAAAAAATGAAAAAAAAAAGATCATTTTCAACATTTAATATTTTAAAATACATGTGATTTAAAACCACAATTTTAATTGGGATGAAAGATATAAGTACCTTCTTTCCTTTCCTGTATTTAAAAAAAATCAAGTTGCAGAATTAGTATTTATAGGGGGCTCCAAACTGTCAGATATTTGTCTAGCAGAAAATTGTTATGACAGCTTACGCGCAGGATTACAAAGTAAATATTGTCACTACAAATAATATTGCACATAATAAATAATATATACACAATAAATATTGCCTAATTATACTTTAGATTGCAATAATTACTCTGAACTTAAACAAATTTGTATTTAAAGCATTTTTATATTTTTAATACAAAGTTGTATTTAGCTAATACAAAATTTTGAAATTTTCAACAGTATAATCACCTAAAAAAATATTTTTTTGAACAATAAAAGGAAATTTTAGGTTTAGTTTATACAGACTGACATGAAACATATTTTTTTTTTAATTTCATAAAAAAATATTCATAAGTTTTTCAGATATCCTGCGCGTTATGCCCAAAACGTCATCTGGAGTAAAATGACTTCAGAGGAAATGCCGCTTCATCTATTGCGCGAGTATAATTCTGAAAACCATAACTTCCGTTCTAGTCGGAATTTCAAGGAAATAATTAGATTTAAATGTTCAGAAAAAATAGTAGTTTAACATCTAAAAAAAAAAAAATTAAAATTTCGAAAATTTGAAGCTTTAAGAGTCCTGACACCCCTTAAGGAAGTTCGTCAATAGGTTTTTATGAATGTTGGATAATAATCATGTAAATCGTTATTAGTATATTGTTGTTCAAAATAACTATACTTAAAAACAAATATTAGAAGTTACCTTGTTTAACCCAGGGGTATTATATCGTTACATTAAAATTAAAAAACATAAAATGAACGCGAGTTAGTTAAAATTTTGCTTGACAGTTTTATAAAAAAAATATTGCACTACATGCAGCTTCATCTTGATGTTTGATAAAATAAACTAATAAATATTTTTTATCTACATCCGTTTTAAATGTGTAAAAATATGTTAAAATGATTCTTGGAGCTTGAATTTTTACACTTTGGAAACTCTTTCTACACACAAACGCTAATATGCATATATTTTTAATAATAAAGATATTAATGATATCTAATGTGATAAACTAAGTTCAAATTAAATTTGACAAGTGTCTAAAACTTAGTAGTACTTTAATTATTGAAGGCCACAAACAAATGTTTATTGAAATTTTTATCTTGATTTAAATTAAGACGTATTTCTAATAGCACATTTTTTTTAATGCAATTGTAATTTTAAAGTTCTTTAGTTTATATATATTTTAAAAAAAATTCAAGTATCGTAATAATCAGGGCTTGGCAAATGCGATCGCCACTTGCAACCAGTATTTTTAACTTGACGACCAAGATTTTTAATCTGACGGTTTTTGTAGTGTTAACGAAAGAACAAAGTGTAAACGGCATTTTCCATACCATGCACAAAAAACGACATTCTCTGCTGCTCTAGCCAGCTAGCATGTAATATCATGTGATTAGAATGTGGGGAGAGGGTGGGTCGTTCTTACGGGTTGATACAACAATCAAAGGATTGATTTAATGCAACAATCTAAGGATTGATTTAATACAACAATCTAAGAATTGATTTAATACAACAATCTAAGAATTGATTTAATACAACAATCTAAGGATTGATTTAATACAACAATGAAATCGCTAAGGATAAATACCTCCCCCTTCCAAAAATATGTCCTTCTGATTTTCAGTTGATTTTTTTCCCATTTACTATGGATGATAATTCAAACACTAAACACGTATAATTATAGAATATTCTTCACTAAATAAATTTATGATTCTAATATTTAAAATTCTCTCTCAATTCCCTCCCCCCCCCCGGGCCACTACTACCAAATTTCTCTGAAAAACTACCGAACCCTCTTGCAAAAAAACATTGGTAAACAACCCGTAAGAACGACCCACACTCTCCCGACATTCTAATCACATGACATCACATGCTAGCTGGCTAGAGAAGTAGAGAATGTCGTTTTCTGTACATGATATGGAAAATGTCGTTTACACTTCGTTCTTTCGTTAACACTACAAAAAACGCCAAATTAAAAATCTTGGTCTTCGAGTAAAAAATATTCGTTGCAAGTGGCGACCGTATTTCCCAAGCCCTGATTATTACGATTCATGAATTTTTTAAATATATATATAAACTAAAAAGTTTTAAAATTGCAATTGCATTCAAACAAAAAGTGCTATTAGAAATACGGTCTTAATTTATATCAAGATAAAAATTTCAATAAAAATTTGTTTGCGGCCTTCAATAATTTAAGTACTACTAAGTTCTAGACTCTTGTCAAATTTAATTTGAACTTAGTTTATCACATTAGATATCATTGATATCTTTATTATTAAAAAATATATGCATATTAGCGTTTGTGTGTAGAAAGAGTTGCCAAAGCGTAAAAATTCAAACTCCAAGAATTCTTTTAACACATTTTTACAATTTAAATAGTAGATGTAGATAAAAAAATATTTACTAGTTTTATTTTATCAAACATCAAGATGAAGCTGCATGTAGTACAGTATTTTAATATCAAACTGTCAAACAAATTTTAATTAACTAGCATTCATTTTATTTTTTTAATTTTATTGCAACGATATAATACCCCTATTCAAAAGGTTAAACAAGGTAACTTCTAACATTTGTTTGTTTAAGTAGTTATTTTGAACAAGAATATACTATTATCCATTTTCACTATTATTATTCAACATTTATAAAAACCTACTGACGAACTTCCTTAAAAGATCTAAATTTTTTTAGAATGTATAAAAGTTATGAAAATTTTAACAACAACAAAAATACTCAATCTCTTCACCTAGTTTTAAAATACGATGCATAAAATATTCTTTAAATCAGACCATAAAAAGTAACTTAATCCGAGAAAATAAAACTTCATCAATGTAAAATTGCCTGCTCGAATACTTCTTCTTAAATTCATGCCCAGTTCTTAACGCTGTGTTCCACTATCGAAGAATTTGTTGTTTCCATGGATACAACGCACTCCATTGAAATCATATCGAATGAGTTCACAATCGGGCCCTGAGAGCAAGATTGTGCTGGAGAATGAGACCCACTCCATAGCCTTAATCTCCTTCCTTCGCATCAGTGCTGAGTGACGTCAGTTTAGGCCTCGACTGAGCGTCAGTCGCTGTCAGCGCCATCTATTGTTCGAAATTCGAACTAAAATCAAGAATAACAGTAAAAAAACTCCTGACATCATACATAAACCTCCTGCAAGAATTTTTTAAATATCTGTCACTGTTTGCAAGTTATTGAATTTTAAAATCCATCAATCATTTTTGGGACACCCGGTATGTATGTATATGTAGTGATATTTATGTCGTTAAGGTAAACATATTGATTTTGGATAGGGTTGTTAACCCTTATAATGTACAGCCTTATCAAGTTCGTGTGAATGAGCTCGTAAACAAAATTTCTGGAAACTCTCTAACGCTATCCAGCGGCAACTTCATTTTCTTATCCATTGCTAACAACCAATCGTGTAACTTATTACAGCATGTAATATTCGAAGGTTCTGGTAAAACAAAACTATCTCGGTGAGCTCTGAGATTATGTCTAGACATCTGTCTCTTGTGATTTTCCGGTTTAATCGGAATCTTGAGGAGTCTGGGTGATTCAAATGTCCAGAGTTTTTTTTCTCTAATGATTGTGGTTTACCGTCGTGACAATGGGATTTCAATCCCCTTTGGTGCAGGAAGCGTACTCCCGACGGCAGTGCCCTTCCATGTCCATAACGCATGCTCCGCTGAAGTGTCGTAGGTCATCCCGACTCGCCTTATGTATTATTTAAAAGGGTTCCATGAACATAGAACTTGGAGGTTGCGTCTCCATTTTTGTCGGGTATGATTCTTTGAATTTTATCAATCATTAACTTTTCCGGCATTAAAAATCTTCTTTATTAGTTTAATAAGCTGAAAAATCTAAAAACTCAATGCCTAAAATTTCCGTAGTTTTTGTTTGAAAAAATGCGTTTTTTTTCACTTTTTAGTGCATAGAGCGTTGTTTTGTAAATATAAAATAAAAATTAAATCTAAGTACAAATTTGCATTTACAATAACCAAATAAAAAATAGCTATCCTGAGTAAAAAGATTACTAGTTATAAGAACAACTGCTGGCATTTTTTTTATTTATTTTTACAGCTGACCGCAAAGGAGGCGATTAACTGCTTTGGCGTTGTTCAAAATTCAGGGATATGTGGTACATTGGAAAGTACACGCTCTAGAGTATACACTATAAATTACACACTATATATTTATTTCAAAAACAGGCGAAACCGATATTCCAAAATAATGAAAAGATATACGATATGTACCACCGTATACTATCTAGATTCCTTCTGGCTGACGTTTAGAGCCACGTTGAAGAGCTAAAGGAAAAGTTTTCTTTAGTTGTTGTCGAAATAAATACCAGCTTACATAAAATAATTTTTATTTAAATTCACACTTTTATAATAGACTTAAATTGATATTTGAATTAAAAACGGAAGTCACAGATTTCGAAATGTCGCTAAACTAGAAACACTGCGACTGTTTTTTCACCCTGCGTCCAATTATTGTTTGATTCTCGCTTTGTGTATCTTTTTACTTGAGTAGAGAAATATAGACTAAATTTTACCGCTTTTTGTTATTTATTCTTCCTTTCATCGCGGTGTATGCTGTAGTTCCTTGTTTTTTTCTCCTCGTACACTGTAGTAAACTAGCACAAAAGCCATGCTTTGTTTGGATTCGCGAAGCATTATTTAATAAGATAAATATTTGAAAGTAACAATATTTTGTAATATTATTTTTGCATCTTTATTAAGCAAAAACGCTATTTTATGTTTTGGCGCATTTTAATTTTAGAAACGTCAATTCAGCGAAATAACTAATAATTTCCTCGGAATTTTGTGTTTATGATATAAGACTGGTATAAATAAAAATATTTACAAAATAAGCAAAATTTTACAAAATAGTTTTTAAAATTTCATCTAAAATCTCTTTTAAAGATGGTTTTACATTTCACAATAGACTCTGTGGTTTCTCAAATGGTTTGAAAAAGGTATGTTTTCAGTCTTTGTAATTCCCATCAAATAATCTTTCATAGCAATCTAAGAACAATATATTCCAAGAGAGCTTCAAGAAAGTTACTTCTTCATAATCCTATTTTCTAGAAAAATATTTGAAATCTGCTCTCGTTGATACTAAGAATTATTAACTGTAAAACTTTTCATTCTAATTTCTTCTTCTTTTCAGCATGTTAGCATATGATAATTTTTGATATTGTAGAATCTCTCCTAAGGAAATTTTCTATTGTTTGCAAAACCTTGAAGGGTTTTCACTCTCGACAACGTTATGTACGTCAAGCCAACTGATGTCTCTTTATCCCCAATATCTACGACTGCTTCATCTAATGTTAAACCTTGGGATTTATGAATTGAAACTACTGAGGAAATTTTTTCTTTCTCAATTTATATTTCCATTTTTCCAGAATTTATTTATTGGTGGAATCGGAACGCTGCTATTCTCATAAGTTGAATGACTGTAGTTTTCAAATTTAAGCATGATTATTCGCGACATCTGGTCTGGTGGCCCGTGATTTTCTTTATGAATAATATCTGCAACACAGCATAAAGCCCCGTTTACTAACCCTTTTTCAGTCCACAAATTAGACGTAACATTTATTTAGACCCAATTTATAACGTAAGAAATGGTTCAACTCCGTTTGTCATTTCAGAATCAGCCAACTTTGCTTTAGTACAATTATGAAGAGCTTGAATTAAGGCAACAGGTTGACGCAGTTCTTTTAATTTTACATTATTATATTATTTTACGTCTTTATTCATTGAAAACAGCCTAATTGCATCTTTAAATAAATGCTGTTCGCTTTTTGAAAGAGTCTGTAAGCTTCGATTCATTAATATTTCATAGTCTTCAATAGTGCATTCTCCATTGCTAATTCGATCAAATATGCTACAAAATATTTGTTGAGTTTCACCTTGCCGGAAGGATGATGTTAAAAAAATATTTTTCAATAGTCGAATAAAATAACAATTGTCCTTCGAAAAGGAGCTCACTTCCTTGATTTTTGTCACTGTAAAGAGGCATGTCGTTTACTGGAGGTAATTATTCGATATCTTCAAATAGATATAAGAACATTTCACCAAAAGGTTCATCTTGTTTCGATGGTACAGCACTACGTAAATCTTAAATCTATTTTTCGCAAAAGACTGCATCCAATCATACTCATTTCATCTATAATTATGAATTTACAATTTCAAAATTCATCCTGAAGTTGACCAATCAAATAAGGACCAAGATCTATTAGCTTTCGTCATATATCATGAGAAATTTAAAGTATTCTTTTGATGTAATTTTGCGAACTCTAGCATCTCTATGATCACCTCTTCCTTTTGGAAATAACGTTGTAAAAGCTCTAAAAATATATCTATCACATGAAAATTCATTTATAAGCTTAGTATCTAATTGAGGCCAAGAAATGGCACTGCATTCATCATTTCTTTCTTTAATACCTAACATACTAGTTATTGCCTCACCATTACATCTGAAAGTCGCATTTGGGGCTCCGGGTTCATATATATTATTTGTCCATGGACATTGATCAGCTACAGAATTCAAAGTTTTTCAACTGATGGTAAATAAATCTGCTGTTGCTCTTGACTGAGTATTATTCGATAAAAAATATTTTCATTTTCGGATAAACTTTGCAAATTATTTTCCTCAATACTAATATAACGATACCAAGGATTATTGACCTTTAGATATTCTAAAGCAGACTTAACGTTTTCACGATTTACTATAAAATCTTTGAAGTGACACCATCTTGTCTTCTAACAAAGATGTACTGTGATATATTATCTATGAAATGAGGTAATAAAGTACAAAATTCTGTAATATCGTGATGAAAATTAATAACTTGCCTACTGTATCCAAGCTGACCCCCTTTAATGCGATAAACAGTAATAACTGGATGAACTTGGGCAATTAATTGCCCCTCAAAGAAAATTAAATTCTTCAATATTTCAGGTTGTGGACCTGGATCCATATTATTAGCTACAGAAAAAAATACTTAATTCCTTATTTACTATACATTTATGGCAAGTCTTACAAGATCCGTCAGATTGAATATGCATGTCAAACCAACGTCGATGACAAATTTTACAAAAATATAATTTTAATTATTTTGTGCATATTCCCAAAATTTAAAGCATATTTCCGAGCACATGCATTCTATGTCAGAAGAGATTCGTCAAGTCGTCGTTTTTTGCGCTGGTATCTAGAATGTTGCCTTAAAGCTAAATCATGTTCGCATTCTTTACGACCAGTAAGTGTACGTTTTCTCGGCATTCTTTATAATAGAACAAGTACATTCCATAAATTGTTTTTAAACGGCAAACATTAAAAATAATACTAATAGTAATTACTTCTTAACAGCAAATATATTTCATTTGGTTAAATTTTCAACCTTCGAATTCCAATAACACTTTATATAACGAATTTAACAATTAATTTTATTTGTTTACATTTTTTTTGTTGCCACTTTACAAAAAAATTATAATATAATTCTGTTAAATTACGTAAGTTTCGTCTGCGTAAATTATTTCACATAATAAGAATAAGTTGTCTATTTGAATTCTTAACACTAAAAAATACTTAATTTAATGTAAATAATTGAATTTTCACAAATTTTAATTCATTAAGTATATGCTATAATTTTCCTAAAAAATTAATTTTAAAAATTTCATAAAAGAAATCGTGAAACTATTATATGTTAAAAAGAATGAGAACCAAAATGTGTGCCATCCTCAACCAATCTTAATAAAGTATTTTATTAAAATGTATATTTTCCTCTTAAATAACATACATTTTTAATATAAGAAAGTTTATTGTGAGTAAAGTTTTAAGATGTAGCCGGTGTTACGATAATTCTTTTACCTCACATGCAAATAATTAGAGATATGCATATTACGTATACCACGCTGCAATATTAAAAAGCTCCAGTGGGTATTACGATAATTCTTACACCTCAAATGCAGATAATTAGAGATATACATATTACGTATACCACGCTGCAATATTAAAAAGCTCCAGTGGGTATTACGATAATTCTTTTACCTCACATGCAGATAATTAGAGATATACATATTACGTATACCACGCTGCAATATTAAAAAGCTCCAGTGGGTATTACGATAATTCTTTTACCTCACATGCAAATTATTAGAGATGATTTAATTCCGCTTAAATATTAGTTTATTTTTTTAGATAAAGGCAAATATTTTATCACAAACATCAACAAAACTTTTTATTCTATTTATTTCTTATTCCGAAGATACAGTTTTATCGTCTGCTGCCATAGTAACATGATAAATTATATTTTGTTTTAAAAATGCGCAGTAGTAGAAACATATTTTACTAAATCGAATAATTATTTTTTATTTTGGTTTTACAATTAAATTCATAATCTCCCGTGCATAGAAAGGCTTAAACAGCTAGTTAAATTTAAAAAACAGTTTTTGAGATTTTTTGGCGGAATAATGAAAATATATTTTATTTATTTAATTAATCATGATTCTATCTATAAGTACTAACTCCATGATTTATTATTTTTTCTTTTGGAAATATACGTGTTTCTTTTTTCTTTTTTTTTCTTTAATTTTTTTCTTTAATTTTTTTTTTTTTTTTTTTTTTTTCACAAATGCGTCCGTAATGGAAAAACCTGTAAAATATATTAATTAAAATAATCAATTTTTTAAAGTTATTCTGTAAAAAAAAAAATAATAATATTGTGCAAAATCTACAGGTCATAATTTATTTTTAGGTTTAATTTCAAATCCTAATACTGAATACTTTTTTTGTAAAGTGTACGACAAAATGTAATTTGTGTAGACAGTAGAGGATTCGTTTCGCTCATCCTAATAAAGTAGTACTGTATAGCTTTAAATGCATTTCAAGAAAAAGGGGAATGTTCTTTCATTTTCATTCTATTTCTACTTCACTTTATTTAGATGCATCCTGTTTTATTCATGCCTTTTGTATTACTTGTACCACCAGTATATTAGAGTCAAATGGTCTTTAATAGTAACCGAGTTTTCTAAGTTTAGTCGAGTTTTAGCAAATTTTCTGATAATATGGAAAATAGTCCTAAAATAAAAATAAAGGCACCTGTGTCGGATAAGATGAACATTATTCAAAAATATGACTCTGGAGGGCATGATAAATAAAAATATCATTCAAAAAATCAATAATACTTTAGGAATCAACATTTTATATTTTACTAATAAATCCAAACACAGTCAAAAAAAAATGCAGGTGCTCATTTGTCCAATAGAGGGAAAAGGTAAAAGCCCAAAAATGCAATGGCGGTATAAATGATAATTTTGGACAGGTATACTCGAGTTCTAACTTTGAACATATCTCATAACGGCTAGTAGAATAAGCTTACGCGGATAACAAAGTTTTTTAACAATAAAATTTAATAGTTATATGGATGGTTATACTTATTTAAAATTTCGCATGGAATCGTATTCAAGCATGTTTCTAAGGAAGTGGCCGCAGTGAATAGAAAAGATTAAGAGTGTTTAAAAAAACGTCTTCCCGGAAATTGCCAAACGATATATTGGTAATGATGTGTTCGTTTTTGTAAAATATTCTCTATTATTTAATGTAATCATTTAATGTCTTCATCTACTGTGAAAACGGACAAATACACTGGAGAGCAGTTCAATAAAGATATAATACTTGTCGGAAGAAATGCAAACGGCAAGGGAAAATTAAGGGGCTCAGGTCTTTAAAACTTTTCAAAAAATTGATTTTTTTAGTAACTATTTATTATTCAATTAATTTTGAACACAGTGCAAAAAACTGCATAAAAATATTTGCATTTTTAACGGAGTTATAAGCATTTATGTAACAATCACTTTCATATCCGCACCCATTTAATTGCAACTTCCATTTAATTGCAAGTCGCGTTTTCTCAAAACTTGATTTTTGACGACTATCCGTAAGATTAAAAAAAAACTATTTGATGGAATGGCTTAAAATATTTTTTGCATGAATATAATATCATTATCTATAGAATGAATTAATATATTTCAGATAGCTTAATATTTTGCATATTTATAAGGTGAAAAAACTCGTATTTTTTAGGGTGTTTTTAATTTTCAAATTTGAGAGTTTTTTAATAAGGTTTCCTTTGAGCGATAGTTATATCCTTAATTCATTCCATAGAGTAAAGTTTCTGGATCATTTTAAAGCAAAAATTAGGTTCTTATGTCAATTCAACGTTAAGATATTTTGCGGGTGGTGATATGACACCTATTTTTTTTTTCGAAAATTGCATTATATAGATTTTGCTGTATTTTTTATTACATTGATGTACTTCATTTTATAATTTTATACGACTACAAACGTACCTTAAAAATATCAGGAAGATTAAATTAGTTACATTCAATACTTCTGTTTTTATATGAATCCGAAGCGAGAGCTCTGTTTACATGTTTTTCGGTACCGATCAAGCTCTGAGCCCCCTTAAGCTAATATTTTACATGATTTAACATTCCATTCACCAATCACGAAACACCCAATGCTTCAAGAAATGAAGATTTTTCTCTGTGACCAGGAGAAGATTTTGATGACATTTTCATCTCATAGATGGGCAATTTTGACTTTTACTTGTAAAAGAACGTTTATGATTTTAAAAAATCCATGTTGCCTCTTTGTTAGCAAATTCATGGAGGCCTGCTCCGTAAAATGAATCACGACGTAATTAAAGCTGTTATACAAAACTGTCGAGTTCATCTATTCCCTCGATTCACCGTGTAGCGATACAAAAGTAAAATACTGGCATTTCTTAGTTTTGTTGATAAAATTAAGCTTTAGTATATGTTGAGTAAGCTTCAAAGAATGATCAATGTAATTCTCAAAGGGTCAGTTTTAAATAAAAAAAACTATTATACTCAACGCGAAGAATTAGATTATTATTTCTTATGCCAATATTGAACTGCTGCTTGTCAACTCATTCGAAAACATAAATCTTCTTTTTAAACTAATTAGCATCGAGGTGATAACTGAAAGAATAACGGGAAAAATTTAACTATCACTTTACAGTTATCAGTACAAGTGGCTTTGAAAGTTTATATGACATAATCAAGGGCGCATAAAAATATATGCGTCCTTGGCTCCAAGAAGAAAATATTAGGTTGAGCAAAAAGTTCTGGGAAATTCTTAATCTAAGAGTTACCAGGATTTGTACCGTATATGATGGTTGTGCTATCAGTGCCGAGCTTTATCGCCAGCAGTTGGATCGCGTGTACGAGAAATTGGTGCAGAAGTATCCAAGATTGGCCCCCCGAAAGCGCGTTTTGATTCAGCAGGACAATGCCAAACTGCACTTGGCCAGTGGACCAAGGACAAGTTTGCAAAAATTGTTGTCGAAATTCTTCCACACCCCGCCTACAGTCCTGACGTGGCTCCATTCGATTATGGCCTCGATCAATGCAACACTTTTTCAAGGGCCGTCGATTTGAATCCTTTAACGATGTTGAAGAAGTATGTCAAGAGTTTTTTTATTCCAAGGGGCCGCCATGGTACTTCCAGCAAATCCGGAATCTGGCCGAACGGTGGCAGAAAGTCGTGGACTATGATGGTCTCTACTTTGAAGAATAGTTCTTGTTGTTTTTGTTGTTAATTTGCGTATAAGAACGAAACTTTCACAAATTTACCAGAACGTTTTGCTCAACCTATTAAATAAGATCAAGGACGAGGAAGAACTCGAACTCCAGTTTTTTGTACATGATACAATGTTGAAAAAACCTTCAATATTTTGCTCAAAAAAATCATGAAAATTACTATTGTTAGACAGGATTATATGACTACTGTGTTTTATATTGAACGTTATGTAACTGCGATGCGCATAAATCACCATACGAGAGTACGATCACAAAGATTGAGACAAAAAAAAAAAAAAAAAAAAAAAAAAAAAAGAGAAAAGACTAATACCCGTGCAGACTGAAGAAAATGCGACTGCGGTTACATATTGCTTTTTTGTTTTGTTTACTTTTACCATGGTAACAAGATCGCTTTAAAGAATAATGAATATAAATTCTTATTACATAAAAAATAATGACTGGTTATATACTTACTCATAATCACAAGTACTAAATAAAATTTTAGTAATTGGGATGTTTAAATATTTAATATTCCTACTTTGTGTTAAAAAATAAGGCTAACAGGTAATTTATTTTTCTTGTTTTATTTTATGTTGCAACATATTAATCGAAAAGTTACTATTTTAGTTTTTAGTTATTATTTCGATTGGACCTGTAAAAAAAAAAAAAAAAAAAAAAAAAAAAAAAAAAGATTTAAACTTAAATACAATTAAATACAGTTTTTGGCGGTAGATATACAAAATTAAGCCCTACACTCAATTTGAATGACGTAACTCAAGCACCATTATGTAAATGACATTTAAAACGCGACTCCGCTTAATGCGCGACTTTTGTTGAGTTCCTTGAAACGCATTTAACCGAGTTCAACTATCTATACAATATGCCCAATAACGTCCCTTGCCACTACCTTAACTTCGGAACGGCTTCTGATTTATCTGATATATTCATAAAAGTGGTGTCCAGGTATTGCACAGTAGCCATGTGCAATCGAATGAAATCCCCTACGGCGCCACCTGGTAGAGAACAGTAGAGTTAGTATTCCTATCTTGAAAACGGAAAGAGATAGGGAAAAGGGTGATTTACAAAGTTTTAGAACATCATCGATTTAATTCGAAAAGACAACTTGAGATCATTTATGTGCAGAACAAAACGGTTAAAACGGGAAAAACGCGCATTTGTTTTTTCACGATTTCCTACACAGGGACGTCACGAAACTTGAATGGTAGAAAAAATGACGCGTGATGAATAAAGTCTTTCAATAAATTGTACATCAAAAAGTGCATTGCAGCTGACAGTGAGAAGTTTGAACATCTCAAATAAAGATGCATTGCTATAACTAGTTTTTCTTTTTTCTTTCGAAGATCGTTTTGTGACGTCACAATTTAGGGAATCACGTACAAATGCGCGTTTTAACTGTTCTATTCTTCGCATTAATGTCCACAAGTTGTCTTTTCGTATTAATACGATGATGTTCTACAACTTTGTAAATCTCTTTTTCCCTATCTTTTTCCATTTTCGAGATAGGAATGCTAACATCAAAGTCTCCCACCAGGCGGAGCTGTAGGCACTTTCATTCAGTAACGCATGTCTACTTTACTATACCTGGACACCACTTTTATGAATATAGCAGCACCCTTCCGAAGTTAAGAGGCAGTAAGGTACTTTAGTGGGCATACTGCATAAATAGCTTTTTATACTAATTAGCAATTTTGTAAAATTCTTTTTACGTACTTCCAGAAATCTGCGATTCTGTGTTACCTATATATTTCGTAAAATTTCTTTTTCTTAAAGTGTTAGAATGAGATACAAATATGCTTCTTGGGATTTCAGTAATTCCTTTTGAAATGAGATTATATAAAATCATGTTAGTCCCAAGAGAAGGAGCAGAGTGATACTTAAAATCTGCTGTACATAGTATAGTTGGGAAATAATGGATCTCTAGGTAGCACTTGACTTCAATGATCATGACATTTATAAGCACAAATAGTGCTCCATTTCGAATAGAAAGTTTGCACTAAAAATATTTATCAAAGTAAAAGGCGAATTTCAGAAAATAGAAATAAATATGACTCTACAAAATTTCATTTTGAACTTCTGGGAAAAATATTTTTATATACATTAGTTTAATTAAAATTTAAATTATGTATTTAAACATATTACTTTTTAAAAGTACATTAAACATAACATGAATGATAAAGATATAGAGTATTTGACGGGCATATTTTTTTATTTAAGGCAGGTAGGTGTTAATAATATACATTAACATCCATCAGCATCATAATACTTAATTAATAGTTTCACAAAATGTAATGCAATATATAATACAAACACTCACTTGCTATCTGTGAATGTCAAAGATTTTTTTCTCTGGTGTTTTGTGAAAAAATAAATTATGACCCCCAATACAAACTTATATATTAAATCATATATTAATATAACTTAAAATATAATATAAATGTCAATGTCAATGCAATAAAATGTCTTGTATATTTTACCCAACAACATAACAAGGGTTATAATTTTCACAGTGTACGAATGTGAGTAAGTTTTTTTTTTTACCATGTACAGCTTAAATTAATGAACTGATCTCAACAAATGAGGGGTCGTTGAATTCGTCTTTATCCAAACTGCGTCTTTCACTGCATATCGTCTCATAAAATTCAATTCAGGACACTAGGTCTCATAAAATGCATAGTGGACACTAGGCGTCATGCTGTAAAATAGCGGTTTAAAAATTACAAATAAATAACTACTTCAATATTTTCCGTTTCGTTTCTTCTGTAGTCGGGTGTTTGTTCAGTTCTTGCTCAACACTGAAATCTTCATAGATTAATGGGAAATAAATTTATTTATTTATTTATATTTATATAAATCGTTTATTTATACAAATTCACAATGTTAGATTAAAATTTCATTTTACAGGTCCAGGGATAAAACTCAAAAATGATACTAATCTCCACAAAGGAGTTAGTTTGGCAAACTGCCAATTCGAAATGTCATGAAAACTACACCAGGGCCTACACGTTGTACTATAAGAAATGTAGGTACTATTCAATCGACATTCGAACTTTTCATGAAGCCAAAAACTGTTGACGACATTATCAAATGGACAAATAAACACGGAGAGACAGCGTTGGGAAATAATTCGAAATATATAGAAGAGGAGAAATGATGTGGGTTTTTTTTGGACTATTGACACTTGCTGGAGTGTAACAAAGCCCACAATGAGGCAGTAACGTATTTATGGAATGTAAATAATGGTCGCTCGATAAGATATAAGTCCATGGCTAGGAACACATTCACACAAATATCCCGATGCATTAGATTTCACGACGTTGAGCTTAAACACAATAATCGATCTATGGATAAACTGTTACCAATTAAAATGCATTTAAATTTTGGTCTAATCCTGTTCAAGATGCGTACATTCCTCATGAAATGTTACTATCGATGAACAATTAGTGACATTTAGGGGAAAATGCCCATTTTGACAGTATATTCCGTCGAAACCAGGAAAGTATTTAATAAAGTTATGGGCTGCTTGTGATAGTGCTATCAGCTATGTACGCAATATTCAAGTATATACAAGAAGGAAAAAGAATGCCTAAAGAAGTCAATAAAAGAAAGAGATTTGTTCTGGATCTGGTAAAAGGAATGGAAAATAGCGGCAGAAATATCACAGCAGACAATATCTTTACAAGTTTAGGCCTGGCAGAAGAACTAGAGAAGCAGCAGCAAAAACTTTCAGGCACTATTAGAAAAAATCTTAACGAATTACATAAAGCGTTCGTCTCAACCAAAGAAAGGGTCTTCAACTCCAAGTTATTTGGATTTCAGAAGACAGCGACAGTTGTATCATATTTTCCAAAAAAGAGAAAAGTTGTAACTCTCCTTAGCAAAATGTATTTTTTCCTGAAATTCAGAACACCCCGCAAAAACCAGCCATATTCATAGATTGTAACCGTATAAAATTTGGAGTTGAAACTATGCATAAGCTAGTTCGAACATATGCAACAAAGAGAATGACAAGAAGATGGCCTATGGTAATATTTTACAATATGTTAGACATTAGTGCACTGAATGGCCTTATTATTTGGCTACATATACTGTAAGAAAAAATCTGTAGTTCTACAGATGTAACATTACATGCTTACTAAACTTTCATTTGTAAATGTACAAAAAAAAAAACTGTAAATCTACTAAACTAGTTTTTGTAAAGCTACAGAAATCTGTAGCTTTACAAATGAATCTGCTAAAATTACAGTAATCTTGCTATAATTTTATCTGTAACCGTGGTTGCAATTACATGAAATATTCTAGGCATCTCAGTTTTCTAAACAATTGTTAGGTAATCTTACAGATTTTTTTTAATTTTAAATGGAAAAATGTGTCTGTTAAATGAATTTTTGTTGTCACAGTTACATAAAATGTTCTAGAAATCTCAGTTTCCTAGAAAAACTTTAGTAACTTTGCAGATTTTTATTTCAGAGTAATAAATACAAATTGGGAGAAACAAAAAATCCTTAACAACGAGTATTCCTAATGAAATTAGGTGAATCTTTGATCCAATATAATGTACAAAAACACTTACATGTTCCACAGACACCTAAAGAAAGTACAAGCATGGAAGTCGGAAATCGTTGCAGATGCTGTTTCTGTGAACGTTCGGCTGACCGAAAATATAGTGATATGTGCAACAAATGTTCTGCTTTTCTCTGTAAACAACATGCTCATACTGTTTGTATAAACTATGAACGAATATAGTTAAAAATGCTAAGCTTAATTATTATATATATTTATTTACTAAATGTATATTTGCTTAATTGTTGTAAATATTTATTCTATAAAACACAATTTATTAACAAATTTGATAAATATAATGTGTATAGTCATTTAGTTATAATTCTCCATGTAAAAATATAAAAATCTTAGTGGAGTCGTCCATGACCCCATTGGTACTCAATGGCAGGAAAAAATGTTGGTATTAGGCGAGTTAAAGGAAAAACGAAGCAAAATAAAATACAGATTGAGATATAATTCTGCTATGGTTAATTTGATAACTATGATCGCTTTGGAGTTTTATTTTAGCACAGTAGCAGCTGAATTCACATCACCATGTGAAAACACGGAGTTTATTAGGCATACTTCTATTTCATGTGCGTATTCAATGAAGGACGTCAGAGTCCGAAATATTAAACAGAAAACGCACTAAAATTAATTTCAATTTTACATTAGCATTTCTTTCTTTGCAATTTTACTATATATAGAAATTATCTGAAAAAAAAACTATCGAACGACTATAGTAAAGCTCCTTTTCTATTTTGATTCGAATTGTAATTTATAATAAATATTTAGGTTTTTAAGTTACATTTTTGTAAAGTAATTTTTATTTGAACGCTATAAATAATCATTTAAAACTAAAATGAATTAAAAATTGTATTTTTATTCACTTAGAATACACATTATATATGTACTATTTCCATATTCATTAATATATCTAAAAAGACTAAATCGGCTTCAATCATATCAGTTCAGCATTTATTTATCTTTGTAAATTTTTATTTGTTTATTTTTATTAATTTTATTTTGTTATAAAAAATAATATAGTTATTTCTAATATATTTTAATTTAACAATTTGTAATGCTCTAGTTTTATTTTTTTCTCTTTCATAGTCAAATACTTCTTCCAATCCATTACCTCACACATGTCACGTTTCCCATTCTAACCACCCGTACACTAAACGATTGATCGACAATGCGTATTAAGAATGTAACAATCGAAATAAGAATTGTGGAAAAGTTTCTGTGATATGTCTTTGGTATGCCAGAACAGATGATTAGCAGAGTTTCTTGAATTTTTACTGTTTTTTTATTTATTCAGATACATTTAGTTGTGGGCATTTAAGTTTTTTTTCCTTTATTAACATGGGAAAATTCATTTACTTCCAAACTATAACTTCGAAACAATAAATATGAAAATATAAAAATAAAAGTACAGAGAAACGAGAATAAAGTAAATGCACTAAAAATTAATGCTACAAATGGGGATAATTTACTTTTTATAATTTTAGAAAGATGAGTTAAATTACAGTAATGAGTTAAACAAAGAGATAAAATGAAAATTGCCGAGTTAAAATTATGGCATTGAGCTCATAGGCTATTCAAACTAAATGTATACACTATATGGCCAAAGGTGACCGGTCACTTACGATTTTTAAAGTTTTGTTAAATATCTAGAAAAATAGATGAGGGATGAACCTGAAACTGCAGGTGTGTAAACAGTATAGTATAGGTCATATAATTCCGTGAAATTTTTTTCTCGAAACCGACCGTCAAAAAATAACGAATATCTTTTGGATAACCCTGTCAAAACTAATGGAGTAAAAGCGTATAAACTCGAGATTATTAATAAGTGGCTTATTGTAATATACTGTGTTCATTTTTATGAGGATAGAATGTATACTCGTAGAGAAATTAAGGATTTAATAAAAACTGTCCCAAATTTTGCCAAGTTTTTGCTTATAATTTGCAGAGTTCTTAACATAAAAAAAAAGTTATTTTCAGAAAATATGACAAAAAACATTGTACACAATACTCTGCAGTCAGAATTTAAAAAATAATAATAATAAAAATTGAATGCAAAATGAGCACGTTTACTAAAAAATGTTTGACTGTGCATGCGCGAATGAAATCAAAATATAATGTGCATAATATGTTAGATAAATGCATAGAGCAACTTTTGTAAAAGTCTAAAAAATATAGTTTGAAAATTCTGATAATAATTGTTTATTGAATAAGCTCAAAATCAGTTGTTCCCAAACTGAAGCAAAAACATTTATGGGTTGTATACATATATCCATTGATTAGTGTCAATTTAGCATACACAATATTGCACGTACTACTGTATTTGGATACAACCCCTCATCGTTTGTTTCATTTTGGGAACAACGGATTTTGAGCTAATTCTATAAACGATTATTATCAGACTTTTCAAACTATGTTTTTGAGACTTTTACAAAAGTTGCTCTGTACATTTAGCTAACACATTGTGCACATTATATTTTGATTGCATTCGCGCATGCGCAGTGAAACATTTTTTAGTAAACCTGCTCATTTTTCATCCAATTTTTATTATTTTTTAATTCTGACTGCAGAGTTTTATTTAAAATCTTTTTTGTCATATTTTATGAAAAGAACTTTTTTTATATTAAGAACTCTGCAAATTATAAGCAAACAAACTTGACGAAATTTGGCACTGTTTTTATAAAAACCTTAATTTCTCTACGATTATACATGCTATCCTCATAACAATAAACACAGTATATTACAATAAGCCAATTATTAATAATATCGCGTTTAAACTCTTTTGCTCCATTAGTTTTTACAGGGTTATCCCAAAGTTATTCGTTCTTTTTCAATTTTTTGACGGTCCCCTATGAGGTTTATAGAAAAAGTATTCACGGAAATATATGACCTATACTATACTGTTTACATGCCTGCAGTTTCAGGTTAATTCCTCATGTAGTTTTCTAGATATTTAACAAAACGTCAAAAATCGCAAGTGACCGGTCACCTTTGGCCATATAGTGTGTTATACACTCAATTCAAATAATAAAGAGAAAAATAAATTAAGGAATTAGCCCCCCTTTTTGCTTAACCAATGAACCTCCAAATATAATCAGGGAAGCACCATATCAGAATAAACCGGTATACCAAATTTTAATCAAATCGGATAATTCTGCATGAAAACCCCATTTATCTAAATTAAGAGTGGGATTAGCTACCCCGTTTCCTCCCTTAATAATTAATCAATGAATCTCCAAATATAATCAGGGAAGCGCATAATCAGAATAAACCTGTATACCTAACTTGAAGCAAATAAGATAAATCTGCATGAAAAATGCATTTCTCTAAATTAAGGGGTGGTTAGTCTTCACCACTTCTTGTATACTTAACTAATGAACCCCAGATTTTAACAGGGAAGCACCTTATCAGAATGAACCTAGAAAAAATTTTGAATCATATGGGATATTTCTATGAAGCGTTATAACGTTAAGTATGTGCAGATCCTGTGGGCACATTAGCTCTAGGGTTTTGATTGTCTGTGAGTTAAAAAATAAATCGTTTTATATCTTTAACTGTATTTTTAAACAATGAATGGATATTACCAATCTTTTTCTCAAAAGTCTCAAGAAATCTGATAAGAATGACAGTATTCAATATCAAGTATTACATCATTTGTCAAAATGGGGCAAAAAACGAAATATTTTATTATATCTGTGAGGATTTTGCGAGTTCACTAAAGTCTCTTTACCTAGAATCCTCTAACGCCCCTTCACACAAACGAAGGGCTTTTACTTTATACCAGGGATGGTGCAATGGTTTGATTATGATACTGGTTCGACGTGATGTAGTCAAAGTCTAACAGTAAAGACAGACTTTTTGAGAATAGAATCCATTATCCATTATTCTTGTGTAAAGCCATTCTTGAAAGGTGTTCGCAGTTCATGCATTTTGCTTGTTCCAAATATAATCAAATTAGTATTATAAAAATTGGATATTACTCTAGGTCTTCAGTAATAAAGTATCCTGGATTGTTTCACAGGGACGTCAAAAAGTATAATGTAGGAATATCGAAATTGTTTTATTGGATATATTTTATCCGAGAAATGATGGATCAAGAGCATATTTGCCCGTTCATGTATGAGTCATTTCGACATTATATTTGTTTTTGTTGCTTACATCTTGAGTCATGCTTTATCAATTGATGATCTAATGTTAAATTTGGAGTTTTTAAGTCGAAAATAAACTTACGCGATGATTCAGATGTCGAATGATAGGCTATAATAAAAGTTATTATGACAAAATGTGCTTGTGTGAATATTTTACATGATTTGAAGAAGTTACATTGCAATATTCATCGCCCCACTTCCAACGCATACAAAAATATTAAGCACTTTCGACATTGTTCAGTTTATAGAATAAAGGTTTTACAACATTCTCCACGACAAAATGTGCTAATTACACACTTTACCATGCTTCCAGTCATTTTTGTTTACGACTTTTCACATGCTATGCAAAAAATCTATTTTAAAATATGTTTTATTAAATGTACATTATTTAAATTTCTACTAATTAAGTATATATTAATTAAACTATTGAATAATTATTTTTTATAACTCAAAGTATTATGCAGTATTTAGTAATACAACATAATTGATATATAACGCTTCCTTCCTGTAAATATATATATATATATAAACACAGAATAAATAGAAATAGTGATTATAATAATACCATAAATTCTAATTAAAGTAACCAACCAAAAAAATAATTTTTAAATAAAGATCAAAATAATAAAAGCGACACATTTTAATTGCAAATATATGTAGAATATTTTTTCTTAAAATATTTACGTATATATAACTTCAGTTAATATTTTGGTAAATATAATTAACTTCATTCATACGATACTAAAATTTAAAAAAACATTTATATTACTGCAGATTAAAATTAAAAAAAAATACTTGTTTGTCTTTCTTGTTTACATTTATTTAATGTAAATAATATGATCGTTACAGAAATATTTGAGTTCTACATTCCATAATACATTGAAGGTTTTCAGGCTAACAAGTAATTTATTCACGATGTATAAAATATTAGGTTTTGAAAACACTTTTCTTATTTTTGTACAGATATTTATTTCAATATGCAAGTAGAAAAAAGTGAATTTTGGTTCTAAAACATTGTTTTGTCGTAAATATTTTTTATTACTGGAAAACGAAATATGAAATAGTCACAAAGTATAGTTATAAATAGTATATCTTTTTTTAAGATCTCAGCGTAATTTTAAGTCCTTAAATATAATTCTAATCGTTGCATTTATCGGGTTTCATACGAAAATCACTAGAAATCGCAATGTTGACAGAGCTTTTTTGTGCTGTAAAACAATGGCGATGCAATCCAGTTGACATTATGCCAACCGTATCTCCTGCCAGTTAAGATTTATGAAATTATCAAAGAGATTTGAAGATGTTGCTTTTACATAAAATAAATGGGAATTCTGCTAAAAAGAAGAAAAGTGAAAGAACAATGCTAACATAAAAGTGATTACAAGTTAGGATTCGATAGTTCGATGGAAAAATTAAAAATAAGGAAATTAGGAAGAACAATGAAAAGCAAAAGAATTTAAATCGTTCAACAATTTGATAATACTGCTACTTTATTTAAAATGTATGTACAAATAAATTTTAATGCAATAGATGCCCAGGTAATATTTTCATAAAATAAAATTAAAATTATTTCCCACAGTCTTAATTTCTAGCTGACCTAAAGTTAAATAAGTGTAATCGGCCAATTTGTGTGTGCGTGTGTGTGTGTTTATGTGTGAACCTTGTCCATTTAAAAATGTTTTATCTATCGCTAGGCCTATGCCATTTTTATAAGTACAAAATAGATTTCTTTGGTTGTGTGTCTGCTGTCTTGTATCCTTTCTAGAAAAAATCAGTCCTTTTTAACAGAAGGCTTTTAATATATTCAGAAAAACTTTGTATTTATTAGTCAATCATCATGTAATGTATAGCTTTATATTGTTATTTTTTGAAATTATCTATTTTCTTATACATATCTTTTCACGAAACACATTATAAAACGTCAATTACATCATCCCCTTAAACAATTATATTTTTTACAATAATTAACATAATATTTGATACAATCCAGGTTTCGATATGATTCTATGAGTATCGTTTTTATGTTGTAAAAACCTAGTTCTAATTGTTGCAATAATGTTAGAGTGGTTATAGTTTAAAGTTTAGAATGCATATTTAGTTAATCAACTTAAATGTTTGTAAATATTTAAGATTGGAATTTAAAAAAAGAGGACTATGCGATAACTGTTATTAGGTTTCCACAATTTTCCCCAAACATAACTCTACGTGCATACTTGTTAAACAGCCATGAATAAAAATAAAAATTTTATCCTTATCTCGAAGCTTTATTTTTCTTTTGTATTATTTAAAATTTCCGTAAATATTTAACGCATATTAACAATAAATTCATTAAACCAAACATTTCTATAATGTAAACGTCTTTAAATCAGAATTTAAAAGATATTTCATTGCTTTTTTCTATTTTACGCTTTCAAGCATACGTTATAAATTTCTATGTAATAATGAAATTTCAACAAAATAGGCAAGAACTGACATTACGCGAAGTTATTTCTTTTATAAGAGTGCACTTATGTTTATAACCTATCAAGAAAATCAGATAAAAAATATCTCTATCTTTATTTGAGTTTAGATGCAAACGTCAACAGAAAAATATATCATGCTTTGATGATTTCAGGATATGCTATTTTTACTTCTTGATATGATTCGGAAAGCGAATAAGCGACATATGGTAATCCTTGTGTATTAGAATGAAAAATAGATTTGTAAATATGAGTTATTTTCATAGAAAAAAAACTGAATTACGCAAATTCCCAAAAGTATTATTTTAAATAATTCCAAAATTTTTGAATTATGAATGAATAAAAACGGTATTTCAATATTTTTTAAAAATTATTTTTTAATCAGAATTGGCAATTTACCTAATAATTTATTATTATTATTTAAAGTTTGCTTAAATACGTTAAAATAAAGTGAAATTAAAAAAGCTGTCGTCGTTGTATTTAATCTCCTTCTATTTATGTCCCATGCATGATTGTAGCAAACAATGTCAACTCGGAAACATCGGTAGTAGACGGCACAGATGTTGCTTTAACTAGATTACTTATGTTTTGTCAGTGCACGTCGGAATTCAACGTCATCGAATGTCCAAGTGTGCAGTATCATCGAGCTTCAACCTCACCAAAGCTAGAAGTCTTTATGTGATAAACCCGTAGAAAATCGTCTCCGATTTGTTGAAAGGTTCATTGCTAATATAATGTCACGTAAATTGGTATTGCCATGGGAAGCAGAAGCTCCGTGCAAATCGATCTTGTGTAGTACTGCCTATCTACTCACTTTATGAAGGTAGCCGCACTACAAATTGAATGTCGAGTTTTTTTTAAAGAACCTCGTGTATTGTTTATAACATTTGTACTTGAACAATCCTTCTATACTACAAATTGTTTTACTTTCGCAAAGCATGACTGAATCTCCTTGAATTTGATTTTCGGGGTTGTTTTACACACTGGAATATTAATTAGGTATATGTTGCCCCCTGGTTAGTATAAATATGCTGGAAGAAGTGGATACAGTTGGTATTATTTCCTTCTTCTATTTATGGAGTATTAGACATGGAGTTCAAGAATTCCTAAATTTGAAGGTTGGAGCTTTACTCGTGTGAACAGTTTAGACTTTTATGTTGTTTCATCTTTGACTGAACGCTATGTAATTGTAAGAAATTACTAATTTCTGTTTCCCAATAAAGTGATTTTAGAATCCACCGGGTTCAACTTTAGTGCTGTTGCACTATTGTGGAAATGACATTTATATAATGTTTTCAAAGCTTCTTGTGATCTGATGACAACTTCGCCTCCGTTTCCATTAATCGTTATAGTACCCATTTTGTAAGTTAGAATTTGACATTGATAAATATTACTTGAGCTTTTAAGGCGACACTGGACGTTCAAAATCGCAAGAAACATATTTTTTTTTTTTTTTTTTGGAAAAAAATGTTCTGGCAATCTTCTACTTTCAAATAAATATATATATATATATATATTCAAATCCGATAAATTTTTGCAGAGATACAGCAGTTTTTATAACGTAAAAAATTGTTATTCTACACTTAAAATAAAACTTCAAATCCAGTTTCCTCAAAATGAGAATTTTCGCCGTCTGAGTAAGTTCAAAAAGTTCCATGCGTCTTCATTTTATACCAATTATCATAATACTTGGTAATATTGTAGATTATATACTTTATTACAAAACTTGCTATTAATATGTGTACATTATTTCATATAAAGTTAAAAAAAGGAATATTTTATCATTGAAATTTATCCGAAATGATCAATATTACATGTCTATAACTTTTTCTGCCAAGGTACTTAATAAAATTTTAAAATGTTTACCAATTTTTGATATAATATCATAAAGCTATCCTAAAAAAAAAAAAAAAAAAACAACTTTCTGAAACAAAATTTAATGTTGAATTTTATCCGAAATGATCAATATTACATGTTTATAACTTTTTTCTGCCAAGGTACTTAATAAAATTTTAAAAGGTTTACAAATTTTTGATATAATATCATAAAGCTATCCTAAAAAAAAAAAAAAAAAAAAAAAAAAAACCAAGTTTCTGAAACAAAATTTAATGTGCATGGAGCATTTGTAATTTGTATCATTAATTATATTATTATTAATTAACTACTCATTTGCATATTAATATTTTTTAATTAAATTTAGAAATTTTCTTAATTATTGCACATATTATATGTGTATGAAATTTCAAAACAATTGAGCAAAAACTGCAGAAAATGTTTCTGAACGTCCACTGTAGTCTTAATTGACAATTTTTATCTTATTTTTTCTGCAGTACTGCAGCCATTCCTGTTTATTGTTGTTAATAAGACATCGTCACTGTTGATTTTATGACTTATGGCCGCTCATTTGTCTGGTGGACACGAGGTGTTGGCAGTAAGTTTTAACCTTCGTACATCCGAATATACCCGTTTTTAGTTAAGATTTTTCAGGATCACTACGAATGCCCTGCAGATTGATCAATGCGTTAATTTAGATAACTAGGACATATTTTTTACTTCATCATCTAAGGCTTAGTCTTCAAGAAGTTAAAGTATATGGGTAATATATACAGAGTGTTCCAAAATCCGATCAGAAAATTCAGAATGGGTGATAGTAAGCTTCAGGAGAGTAATAAATTCCTGTAGAAAGTAGGATCGCAAGCCACTTATTTAGTCAAAAATACAGGGTGCTTCGTCCTAACTGAACGCGGATTGTCGGTAATAATTTCAAGAAAAATAAAAACGCTGCAATGAAAATGCAACGATATGTACATTGTTTTGTGTGAAATGAGATAACATCACGAAAAGTATGGAAAAATGTGTTATTCAAGCAATGGATGATACCGTATGAACTGATAATCAAAGATTCAAATGTAGGTCGTCATGGGTATACTGCTGGCGCTTATAAGAAAACTTCTACCACTTTTGTTTGGTGTTATTACATTTACAAAAAAGGTGAGAATGTCTGTTAAATGATTTATTGTAATATCCTTAAGATTTCTAAAAGTTATTACCTTCAATACTCCGTAATGTCTTTTATGATGACTTTAATGATTTGTAACTCTTAATTGCTAAATTGGTAAATTTTTTTGAGATATAGATATATAACACAGTACAGAAACACTTACATATTTTTATATTATTAAATTAAATATACTGTATATAATACTATTTAAACTTAAACAACTAAGGAACATCATGCATCAGGCATTGAAACACTTTCCAGCACTTTACAGAATATTTTTTTATCGAAACATCGTTGTTTAATAAGGTAATATATGTGAAACGTTGTATGCAATTCTGGTCAAACAAGTAAAATTTTGTAACTGGATGTATTAATTTCATAAATACAGGCGGCTGGTGTAAAGGTGTGTAATTTTTGTTGTCGACAATCTAATCAACTACATGAATTTGTGAGTAACAGCTCAGATTGTATGTTTAGATTGTATGTTAGGAAAATTTCGTGAAAAAATATTGAGACGTTTTTCAGATATCCTGCGCGTTATGCCCCAAAACTTCATTCCTAGAAAACTGATTTCAAAGTTTCTGAAAGGCCGCTTCAGCTATTGCGCGGTTATAATTCTAAAATGGGAATTTCAAGAAACCTATTATATATCAAAATATTCGGGCAGAATAGTAGTTTAATATAAAAATAAAATTTAGAAACTTTTAAAGCTTTAAGAGTCTTGAAACCCCTTAAAAGTCGCTTATAAGAATTTAAAACTGGGGATAAAAACATTTTTTTTAGATGCAAGTTTTAGAAAAGCTGACAATATTATAAAATAATGGAAATATTTATTTGAAATAAGAAAAATCTTCCACTGTATTGATAATACATCGCAGAAAAATATTTCATATTATAACATTTATTAAAAATTAAAATATTTTCTATTTAAATATTTTGTCTTAAAAGATGATAAGTTCCAAACATTGAACAATGCTCTATGCCATAGGTCTAAAATTTTTGCTTTGTTAGAATTAAAAAAAAAAAAAATCGCTACTTTTCGGTTAGGCGGGCGCCAGTGTTTTATATATACATATATATGTATATATACATATGCGCGTATATGCATGTATATATACATACATTTGTTGTATATATACATACATATACATGTATATATACATGCATTTACACACATATGTATATATACATATATATGTATATGTACACTGGCGCCCGGCTAACCCAAAAGTAACAAAAAATCAATAATTTATATTGTTTGAATATACGCCGCATATACATGCTTAGTTTTCTAAATAATGGGATATAACAAAACTTTTATAAAAAGCAATGTCAAAAGCCATCATCTAACTCATATATTTATCTTTACATCTGTTTCTTTCAATTTTATGAAAGCAAAATATTTCACATCTTTCTAACATATCGTTTGAAACTACTTTTGCGTACATACTTCAGAATATTTTTTGATAGCTAGAAAGTTTTAGATTATGAATTTCCATTATGTCTTTCAAAATATTAAACATTAAATATGCCGGGTATTGATTGCATGATATAGCAAAATGTAACAAGCATAATCAGTGATTCTTTTGTGAGAGAGAATTTACTATTTTATCTTTTCATCTTTTCATCTCACGTATGTATAAAAACTAAAATTTTCTGATTGAAAATATTCCATATATATTTACAGTTCTTTCTTTTTGAGATTTGAAAGGTATTTTGACATTTATTAAGAGTTAAAGAAATATATTCATTTGATACTTTCTGCATTTTTTCATTTTACATTTATTTCAATATAAATATAATTTAGCGAAGGTAAAAAGTATAAAGGAATTGAAGAATAAATATAATTTATTTAAATATACACCTAAATGTCACTGTAATGAATTTTTCTTTACGTAAACGTTCAATACTAAATATAAGTAGAATTACAATTTTCCACAAGTTTAATTTTGTATTCGTTATTGAATGTTTTTAATTGAAAAATAAATTCTGCAGTGTATTACAGCGAATAAAATATTTTCTGGGAAGGTGCAGACATACATTATTACTGGTTGCGATTTGTTTAATCGATAACATCTACTCGCTGGTTGAACCCTTTTCTTATTTTTAGCTGTTAGGCTAGGCAGCCAATTTATTAAAACGGGATAACCAAATACATACTGGATTATTGACAGTGATACTTTTAGGAATGTTCAGTATTTTTCAATTAATTGATATAGATATCTTAGATTTATTTTTCAATAACTAATCTACAAATGTCCAGTCGCTTAATAAATCCCACTTTCAACGAAAATGTGTCTTAATGCTACATTACAAAACCCCCTATTTTCAATTTTGGTTTAAATAAAAATTTTGATATTTGTTGTATTCTTGCTCTCTGTTCTTTTTTTGCAAAAGTCAATACATATTTAAAACGTACTAAAATACAATAAACTGATCCGAACGTTTCCAAATGACTTTGTTTTGCTATTACATTGAAGAATTATGGTAAACCAACAAACACATAAATACACACACACACACATGTATATATATATATATATATACCGGGTGTCTATCTCCGGGGTTTCCATCTCCTTTTTCTGCATGGAACAACAGAAAAAACCAAAAATCGAGCCTGTATTTAGCGACTATTGCTTACAGTGCCATCTACTGTTTGTAATTCGAACTAAAATCGAAAATCACTGTAATAAAACTTTTGACTTTATGCATAACCCTCCTGCAAGAATTTTTTTAATATCTGTCACCGTTTGGAAGTTATTGAATTTTAAAATCCGTTAGTCCTTTTTGGAACACCCGGTATATATATATATATATATATATATATATATATATGTGTGTGTGTGTGTGTGTGTGTGTGTGACATCTAACAACAATATGAAAGAGATTATTTGAGGACATAAAAAACCCATTGACTTCCCTGATGTCCAGTTCCAATAAAATGATACTGATAATAATAATATAACAATATGATAAATGATTCCATGAACAGCGGCCACTCTAACTAGATATCCGTGAGTGATGATCAACTAAAAATAAGAAGCTAAAAATTAAGTTCTAAAGACAATATTCAAGAAAGTAACCAAATGCTGTGATTAAAATATCAGAAGTTCGAGTCTATGATTGGCAAGAAGTTTTAATTTGATTTTTTTTTTTATTTTTATAATTATTAAATATCATTACTATGCTTTTAAATTATTATTTTGAAAAAATATGATAATTCTCTATTTTTATCACTGAATAATTTTAAAGCAGTAAGCAGTTTCTAAAAGTTCCTATTATTTATCATTATGTCTAAATTTAATCACTACGGTTGTTTTACATTATAATAATTTATTTTGTTTTAAGCGTTTATTTTGTTAATAGTATTGAAGGTAGTGTTTTTATACTATTAAACGTTTAAAATTTAGCGAATGATAGTAGACTGATCGTGATCTTAATTATACATTAGTATAGTCATCAGACGTTTCGTGAACTAAATCTGCTGCTTGCCAATACAGAGCTTTCCCAGCACTATTCTAACTATGCGGCACCATCTTTGCCCAAATATCTTAATTAGTAGAAATGTTATATATATACAGATTCTTCGTAAAAAATTTAGGAAAAAAGCTGGTGAGATTGTAGTATTCAGAAAGATGAACAATTTTTTCAATATGACATATGGTCGGAATTTAATCAGAATGTCAGAAAAGTATAAAGTAAAATGTCCACATTCTAGTTTCGAGAGAGAAAACATATTTGACATATTACAGTCTTACTCTAGCAAGAAATGAATTCATTTATTGAATTAATTTATTTTTGAGAATGTATTCCAAATTGATATTCTGTACATTTCCTAGACTTATGCCTCACCTAATATTCAGAAATTCATTATTTATACAAAACCACTCTACTTTCTTTTAGCCAGTTAAAATAATATTATTTGCAACTCTCATTTTCTCTTTCTCTAAAGAACCCAATATTATATTGCTTATCATATACTTTGCACAATCCCGTACAGCTCAGCGCAAGACTCTAAAGCGATGCTCAAGACTCCAAGCTTGGAAAGTTACACAGTTAACAGCGGAAATATGAAAATTGGCGTGCTCTCTAATAGACTACAGGTGTCGTATAAATCATGTCTGCTGATACAAGGATTCTTGCGACGAGATATGCCGCAGAGACTACATGTAATTGGAACACCAATTCTTTATGAGCCTCACAAGAAGAAGCCTAGTTGATTGAGGTTCCGTCAGCGTGGAAGCCATGCCACAGGTCAACAACATACTTTGATTAGCCAATGAGCTGCAATTTTTGGTGTAGTTTATTTTCACTATGATTTTGTGTACAGAGATGTCGCCTTAGGGAGCATAAATGATGTTAATAACGACATAATGTAAACTTGTTCCTGTTGGACGCGTTTCGAAATTACTCTTTCCTGACACTCTAGGTGTATTGCAGAATTTGCTTCTTTTATTCGCCCTTGTTGTGAATTGTAATTAGTTTTTTTCAAAATGTCCACTGCTGACGAGGCCGCAGCTTTTTGGTTTTTTTTTTTTTATATATTTGTTAAAATTTCTTAGATGGTTTTTGGTTACTCTTGGTTTAATTATGGTGCAAGATTCTGAGTCTGCCGAATGCATTTAATACATAATGTGCTATATATATAAGGATTTTATCTCAGGATTAAGGATATAAGGATTTTATCTTGAGCAAGTGTAGAGTACATTTTAAATGAAAAAATAGATTAGGAATGGAATATACATATAATGTGATGATAGAAACGTGGATGTTTAATAATCTGTCTGCAATAGCATCTACGTGAAGCAGAAAAATGGATTATATAGTACAATAGTTAGGCGAGTTAACGAGTTTGTTTATTACTGTCTATATAATACATTGAATATATATGTAATACATATATATACATAAATAAATTATGTATCTAGGGTGAGAGAGAAAAATAAATTTCTAACAATTGAAAAATATTTTTAACAACATATTTTTATATAAGTAAATTGTTTTGAGTACTTCTAAAAGAACTCTTTTAAATAAACATTTTAAATGCTCTACTTAAATAAAGTATACTTTGTTGCAGATCGTTTTAGGAAAAGAGTTGTCTAATGCTTCTTCATAAAGCAAAAGTATGCGAGTTTTCCATTTTCTTATTTCTGAAATGCAACATTTGGTTATTTTGTAGAGATTAGCATAAAGAATTCATTTTAGCACAAGAACTATGTATTCACAAAATAAAAGAAAGTATGTAAATACCGAGTCTGAAATCTAAACATCTTTTTCACAATGTTTTTATTTTTCCCATTTCGACACACTATCACAAATACATAAATGAAACAAAGATTTCTCTTTAACAAAAACTTACTATTGAAAAGTAATTTAGAAATTGATTTGCATCCTTAAAATCAAATTAATTAAAGCATTTTAAAAGTGCTAGAAGTGATTTTAAATTGCAAATTGCATAGTTAAAATATTTTTATATTTTTCACAATCGTTTCGCCCATATTAATTATAGCAACTTATATTTTGTAATTTTCCTTCTGAATGAAAGCTATTTACAGTGAACTTCAATGTGCATTTCTCAATTAATATTAATATAGAGTGTAGTCGAAAAATGTTAGATATATTTAAAACATTGTTCACTAAAAGAAAATTATAAACGAAATAATTGGGATTGCGAAGCACACGGGACTTTTCGAGATCTCTTTCGTAACATGATTTAAGGTGAACCTCAGAAGATATTGCGGTGATAATATTTTTTAGTGTGTCGCATGATTTTAGGAAACACTGCATTGATTTCAAATTTAGCTTGAAAAAAATTAACATGTAAAATATTGATTGCACTACTACTATTTCTTTCTGTTTGTACAATCTTCTCTTTTTGAATCTATATATTAGGACAAATTGATCTTTATAAATTGAATGCAATATTTTATTATTAAAACAACTAATTTTATTAAAATTACTGAGTTATCAAATTTAACTTAAATAAGTAAAATATTTTCTTTTGTACAATCATACTTCATAATAAATTTAAAAGTTTTAATTTGATAGCAACATTTAACTTTTTTGATTTACATTATATTTCAATTATATTCACTTACCTGTGTTTAAACCTTATTAAAGAATGCAAGTATTTTTGTGCGTTGTTGTTATCTAACTGCCATTACAGTTAATTAGATTGTCTGATTATGTTTGGAAAATAAGTTATTTAAACTACAATCAAATTAAAAAAAGAAAATACCTGCAGTCTTCAAATGCACTATAATTTGCTCCATTTTTATAACATTACCTGATCACGCAAGATGATAGAATAATGTTATAACCACCAATGACGTTTTACTTTAATCTATTGCGATTCTTTTACTTTTGCTTATTCTTTTTTTTTTTTTTTTTTTTTTTTTTTTTAAGTCGCATCCACCGCTGTCACGACAGCTGGCGGCAGTTTCCGTGAATGAATGAGTAAGATCTATCACAGATTTGAAATTCACCTGTATAAAATTATTAAGTAAAATACGTTTCTGCTTCCCGGGCTTTCAGAAAACCGTTTTAAATATGACGTTTCAAAGATATTGTTTTAATGTAAAGTACTTTGCCTCATTGAAAGCTTTTCACACAAAATGGTGTATTTGTTGCATGGAAAAGTACTGGGGAATATAACTATTTAAGCTTATGTGACGATTTCAAAATTTTCTTTATTTTTAATATTCTTTTTTTAAATATTTCCTAAATGAAGGAGATATTATTATTTTTACTTCTTTTAAATTTGACAACAAATAAATAAATTACTTTTTTAGAAATATGAAATAAATTTCTAACGAGGTAATGAAATTTTGAATAATTAATAACAAAAAAAAAGATAAACAATTTAAAAAATGAATGGACATTCCACGCCGCAACGTTATCTAATGTGTGTGTGAAAAAGATGTTTAAATTGTTACTCGTTGTTTTTTATCCTATGAAACTTTTTAACCGAGCTATTTACAGCGATACCAACATTAAACAACGCTTAAAATTATTCTTCGTTTTTAAATTTGCCTATTTCGTTTTGCTTATGAATGATTTTGTTAAGAAACTGCCAGTTTTCTTAATTTTACATTCAGTAGTTCTCTTAATATAAGGCGGGAAACATCCCCAGTCCCAATAAATTTAATTATGGTAGTGACAGCGATAGTTGCTTTTTTTTTTTGAACGGTGAGATAAAAAATAATAAAAAAATGAATAGATGTAAGTATTTTGTACAGTTCAATTGATATATTGCACCTATTTGTTGCAATGATGCAATGTTACAACATTGCAACATTACCTCATTAGTAATGAGGTAATGAATAATGAGGTAATTATTCATTACATCATTAGAGATTTATTTCATATTTCTAAAAGGTCATATTGTTAAGTAAACTGGCAGCTATGTAAGAGAATGTTTCATAAGCACGTTGAAGCAGACAGTTTTTAAATCAAAGAAATCTTTAAGCGCAATTTAATTTTGAAACACATATCATTTACATTAATTTATGATTTTTTAGAAAAGCGAAAATATGACTCATTTATTCATTCTTTGCATATCCTGTTTAATATAAACGTAAATATGTTTACAGGAAAGTAAGCATTACTTTATGAAATTTCAATGATATTTGCATTGTTGCAGTGTAAGCGATGAAAAACGGTACATCGTCTAACTGAGACATAATATGTGATACCTGACAAACGTTTAGGCAAGAATAACCGTATTAATTTTAATTATTTAAATGTATGACAGTTCGATCACACATAAACGCAGTTCTTTGCATATGTTAAATCAAAATCGAATATTATTGTTTGTATTAGTAGAATATTTCTTTAGTGTTACAAATACTGCATGTTTATGTTTTTCTAAAGTAGTGCAATTACTGTTGTACAGTTGTTTTTAATAAAATGATGATTACAAAATAGTCACATGAATAAATATATTTAATTGTATTGATATATAATACTATAATAGAATATCATTAGGCCTCGTTTAAGTATTTTATGTCGTAGTACTAATTACCCCTCCCCCCATAAAGTATATTTTTAGTCTGAAAAACAAGTCATAATTTGTTTTCATAATAAATTAAAAAGTTTGTATACGCAAACATATAAGCAAATATATACTTAAACATATCATTTTTCATTTTCACATTTTCAAATTTTAACATAGAGAATTGAAAGCGAGTGATAAAATATGTAATCCAAATCAATTATTATGCTTCTGAATGATTATATAAATAGCTTTTCTAGGTGAGAAATATATTGGATAAACATAAAATATCACATATTTCCTAAATATTAAAAAAAAAAAGAAAATAAAGATAAAATGTTTTATTTTACTTGCTATATAGATTTTTCCGTACAGAATAGGAAAAAAGGCAAATATACAAACAGCAAATCTGTTAACATCCGTTCGACTGTATACTTTAATACTCTCTTTTAGCTTACTATGTACATAATATAAAAACATCTTTATATTTTGATAAACTTAACATGGGACTAGTTTAAATTATGAAAATATGAAGGTAGAATGACTTTTGCATTATATCAGCACAAGTTTAGAAATAATAAATATATCTATTGCCAACATCCAAATTTCATGCATATACACATAGCAAATCGACGAAAGTGGTATCATTCGAAAGTTTTTCGGACGGCTTTTTGGCATTGAACTCCCATATTTCGTTTTAAAAAAGTTTGTATTTTTTAAATACACTTGAGTAAAAAAAGTATTTTAAATAAATCTGTCAGAGGTCAAGCACAGGCTATAGCATCGATTTGTTCGAAGGACGTAAACAATTCTTGATAACCGGTCAAAACGGCTGAATTAATTATTTTAAAACTTTCTCTATAAAAGAATAGTAACGGAACAAACAACACATACTGTTTTTTATCCCACTCAAGTGTGAAAATTTGTTTTACAATTTAAATTTCGTTACTTGAATTCAGAACGATTGTTATGTTTAATATAAAGTGTCTCTTATATATGTTCTCCCTACATCATAGAATAAAAGTGAGCCAAGAAAAATATATGTATCACTTTTGAGGTATGTAATGTTAATGTTAATAAAATTTAATAACATTATTATAATGGCATTAAATAAACAATTTCCACTAATTTTCCCTTTTACAAATTAACACTAGAATGACGGTGAGGAAGCATTTTGGCCCGCATCGAATGAATAGATATTGGTTCGAAACAGAAAAATCTTTACAATATAAGTTTAAAAGAAAGGAAGAAAGAGAAAGTTAAATGAATATGTTAAACAGTTTTAAATAAAAATTCTGGTATTAATGTATTTCCGATTAAAGTTGAGTAAAATTTTCCATCTTTCTAGTGTTAAGAAACGTTGTAATATCTATTAAACATAAAATTCTTCTGAAAAAACATTATTTATCGTACATTAAATATTTGTTAAAATAAAATAACAAGAATTTTAGTCTTATAATATACAATATAAAAACTGGAAAAAATACGAATTCATTTATTGCAATTATCGCATGTATTATTTCTAATATAAACAGCCATTTTGCTATGCACACATAGAAATACATAGCTATGAATAATGTGTCATTAAAAATGTCTGAATAGGCTTTCTACAAAGCGCTCTCACAATTCAGGAAAATGTGTTATTTGATAAAAAAATTGCCGTTAATACAATGTAATGAAAAACACATTTGGGAATAATATTGCAGCGTGTGAACCTTGCACGAGTCAAATGGCATTAAATGCTTTTCATATTTAAAACTATAAGAAGTCTACGATGATAAAAATAATTTCAGCATAGCATTACAGTTATAAGTTTTATTGAATATTTATCATACGATATTCATTCCACTATTTCCCTTCATATAATAAAGCAAACATACATTGTAGAAATAGTTTCTCACCACTACTACTAATAATAATTATTATAGCATATATAATAAACATAAGTCAAAATCATTTATTTTTGAAAAATTAACGTGGATGGCAAAGAACTCAATTATTTGTAAAATATGTACATTTTTCTTGCAGAAAACAGGAAATTAATTTTAATATTCTTGTAATTATATTTCAAAGTTGGGGTTAAATACAGTATTCGATTTGTATTTAAAAAAAATAAAAATAGACGCTTTTCGTAAATAAAATATTTTTAGTAGTATAAAAAACTTGAATAAGGACTTAATTAACATTTTTTACACTGTACTAAAAGAATTATTTAGATAATATCTTTCTCAAAAATATAATGAGGCAAAGAAGAAGTATTAAACCGCCTATAGAAAAGAAATGAATAATACTTTTTTTTAAATAATACTTATAATAATGAGTAATGATTGAAATTAATATTTTATGTTCTACACTAAAAGATTTCTTTAAGAAAATTCTTAGAGATAACAAGTCTTTCAAAAAACTAGATGACGCAAAGAAGAAATATATGAAACAGAGTGTTGAGACAAAGTACAGAAACAATATGTAAAAAACTCTTAAATAATATTTAAAACTCGTGAATAATACTTAAAACCACATGAATCATAATTGTGATTAATGTATTACATATTACACTAAAAGATCTGAGTGCCTATTTGCATTTCACAACTTTTGACGCTTGAATATTGAAAGCAGTTAACTCCAGTTTTCCACTTGGATCCGAGGATGTCATATAAGCTTATAATTCATTAAATAAAATTAGTTTCTGAAATACACACACACACACACACACACACAAACATATATATATATAACCATAATATATAACAAATCGTCATCGATTTCCAATAATTGAAATTATATATATATATATATATACAGGGTTATTAAAAAACGTTTAAAAAATAGCATGGCAAATCAGGCATACAGAAAGGATAAAAAATCACATTGGAACAGAGGGTCGCTAACCACTTATTTAGTCAGAAATACAGGGTGTAACATCCTAACTGAACCCGGGTTGACAATAATAATTTCGAAAAAATAAAAATAAAAACATTGTAATGGAAATGCAACTATAAGTACCTTGTTTTGTGTGAAATTTGATAATATTACGAAAAGATCTGTGAAAAAGTGTTACTCAAGCAATCAATGATACCTTATGAATTGAATCAAACGTTTTTTTTTTTTTTTTTTTTTTTTTTTTTTTTTTTTTTTTTTTTTTTTTATCACCCTGTATCTGTGTGTGTGTGTATAATTTTTAAAGAAAATTTCTTAAAAGATGAAAACTAAATTATTTCATTTTTGTGAAAATCAGAAAAGTAAAATTTAAATAGTGTGACGACTACTACTATGTGAAATAGTAAAAACAAAATAATTATTTTTTCATTTTATTTGAATAAATTGATTTGATGGTGTTTAATTTAAATTCTATTTTTTAAAATTGTGATGTAAACGACTTACATCCACATTTACTAAAATTATCATCATAAAGCTGAAAGATTCTTATAATATTCATGCATATGAAATACTACTTTCCGCATTTTTTTTTAAATGTGAAGATATGGACAGTGATAGAACATGAATTTTGGGTGTAGTGTACGAACATGCGTACACTGCATATATTTAGATTAAAAGTTTTTGTGCAAAGCATAGCAATCATTACTACAGAACTTACGATATACCATCAGGTTCTATAGTATTGAACTGGATATGGTACTCGAATTGATGAAATCGCTTAAATGAGCGGGAAAACTCAACAAGCACTAGTTTGCAAAAAATAGCAATTTTTTCAAATTTTTATCTAAAATACTTACGACCAATGGAGTTTTATTGCTAGTTAAAAAACTATCCTACTACAACTGAATCAACACCAAATAACTTGCAAAATTTAATTTTAGTAATTTTCATATCATCTCTAAAAACAATTTCTTGTTTCTAATAAGGATTTTACTGAAAAGTAATAATATAAACTTTTTGGATGTCTTTTTTCTCCAAAATATCATGCAATGTAAAGACAAACATCGAGTTGCTACAGCTACTTAAAAAATATAAGTAATACTTAAAAAGCCATGAATAAAAATTGTAATTAATCTTTTATACTGCATACTAAAATATTTCTTTTAAAAGAACCTCTTTAGATTATAGCTTCCTTAAAAATAGAATGAAGCAAAGAAGATCTATTAAACCTTCTACTGAGAGCAATAAAACGCCTAAAGTAGCAAGTGTCCTCCTTATTAGCAATACTTGCGAGTGAAAGAGAGTAATAAAGTATCCAGAAAGTGATCTAAAAAAGATTTTTATCTGTTCTGTTTCAGATACGTATGTTTGAAAAGTTAACTTTTGTCATATTTATAACTTGCAACATTTTTAACAGATATCACTGTGGGCATATATTTTTTGTAATTTCTTTTAGCAGTTTTTATGACGAATAATTTACCCTTAAAAATATACAATTAAATTTCTTTTATACAGATTAACCCTCAGCGTCTAGCTTAGATTTTTGTACTTTTCTCTTCTGAATGTTACGATTTTTATTTTTTCTTTTCTGTAACTTACTATAGCTGCCAATATTTACGCAATGGAGCGATTTGGTCTGTATATTTTCGTGTTATTCAATCTCCGAAATACTGCTGTTAAATAATCCAGAGCTTATATTTTAAAAAATATTGGTAACAAGCTCATAATTAAATTCTAATATAAATTAAGGGCTTTCTAATATAATTTTAATATAAATTAAGGATTTTCTCTCGAATCGTTGTTAACAGATGAACTTGGCATATTACCTGTTCAAATGGAATAATTAATCGTTTTTATAATTAATAATAATCTTTAAACATATGAAATAAAGAGCCATATATATAAATGTTAAAAAAATATATACGATACTTGCATATTATCCGTATGTACCAGGCCACGTCCACGCCAGGTCATCGATATCAATTTTCAAGATATGTAAACACGTTGTTCCAAGTTTTTTCTGCGAGAAGGCAATATTATTGTACCTATATATGAATGATTTTGTTATTTCCTCAGATAATGAAGAATAATCAATAAATACACTGCACCTCAAATCCTTAAAAAATAAAACACATGTTAAAATACAATTATTTTAGTCAATCTGAAACATAATAGAAGTTAACTAATCGTAATACTTGAACGATATATTTCAAAGCGTTTTCATTCAAAGCGCATATACATGTGAAATAAGTTATTCAAATACTTTAAATACTTGGTATACGACCCCTGAAAGAATGGACAAACTCCTCTGTGTTTAGATGCAGAAAAGTGGTATAAGTCATGCATTTCAAAGTTTCAGAAATCGGTACATTTTAGCGTTTGATGAATGGAACTTTTTCTGTCTTACTTTTTAGTGTGATAAGAAAATTTTACTAAATATGACTTATAAGAACGGGAGTCGGTCTAAAATATTAAACTTCGTACTTTTATAAGAAATGTTTTAATGAGCAAAATCGCTTTTAAATTACTTCTTTACCTGATTTAAAACATTTTTTGTAATTGGAATTATGTGTCTATGACTAACGGTTTAGGAATTAGCCATCGGACATCGATGAGAATGGACACCATGTGAAGTCGAAGAGTAGAAGACCTAACATATATGTACTTTTTGTGAATTTGTACCTCTAGAGTCGAGTTTTAGTGTCACGACGCCGAAAGTTAGAAAAAGCTAATCTCGAACACCAATCCTTTTGACTTTTATTTTTTCATAGGTATTAAAAGCATATTTTTTCGAACTCTACAGTTCGAACTGGTCTGTATTTTTTTTCAAACCGAGACCGCTCAATGAATGCCATCGCATGTTTAACACGTTCACGCTGGCGCCTATACTCATGTTTTTAGCTGTGAGGCGGCGGTCGAATTCATGTTTTGCTTCATCTGGCGGCGCTGTGTTTTCGCTTATTCAGACACTGTATGTAATGACACGCCTCTCTCATACTTATTAAATTGAACTCGAATATAACAAGCAGAGTTGATTGTGGTTGTTGTCTAAAAGTTCGTACGGAGTAAGCTAATTACTTAGAGACATAATTTTATTGAATACATATCTACGAATTTAATATAAAATGTCTTAAAATCTAAAGAAATATGGACAACATAAAATAAACGCATTTTCTGTAAGATAGAAGACACGCCCTTAGCAAATGATATCTTTTGAATGAAAACGAGAATTCTCGTTTCCAGACGTGAATGTATAAGGTTTATAATATTTAATTGTTTTTACTACTGAGTTTTCGAATATTCAAGTGTGACCCACCTGTAGTGCATGCCGTCTATGGCATAGTCGAGTGTGACCCACCTGTAGTGCACGCCTTCTATTTAACAGTGGAGTGTGACCCACCGGTGATGTACGCCACCCGATGCGACAGTCAAGCGTGTCCCAGCTGTGATGTACGCCGCCCGATAGGGCAATCAAGCGTGACCCACCGGTGATGCACGCCAGTGCAAACGTGTTCAGGCATTTCACCTCAAAAAGTAAACAGCTTATAAAACTTTTATTGAAATCGAAATGTTTTAGCTTATATTAATAATGAATTGAAAATATAGTCTCATTTACCTTAATGTTATTCTAATATTCAAACGGGCGTTATTTTCTAATTGAATATCGGAGCTCATACTTACTATGCGGTCTACGGGGGGTGTGCCCATTCTACTGTGTGATTCTGACTCGGCCACTTAAATGTGGAAGATTACCTGGAGCTGAGTCCCCCAAGGGACTGGGCGCTACTGCTTCTCTTTGGTTGTGTAGGCTGATAGTCGATGTGCGCTTCACACGCTGTAACAGCACGGGAGTTTCAGGGTATTTCTTGTGTGTAACAAGATTTTGGGTAAGTTTCTAATAGTGCTGCCAGAAGGCGTCCTCTACTTTGGAGTATTAGAGTTTACTGTGGCTAGTGCTGCCATGTGTTTCGCGTAAAATGGTGCTAAAAATTGTTTGTACACCAGTTTTTTAAAGTAATTTTCTTCGCCTTATGTAATAGTCCAATTATCTGTAATTAATAAAGAGGGGAAAATAAACTGTAAGAAATTAGTAGTGTCTAATAGCATCTGCACGTCTGATTTACGTAGAACAACTGGCAACACTAGCAGTGTCTGTCATGGTATTTCGCTATGTGTATGCTGGTGGCCGATTCCGGTCATCCCTAGACGTTGACAGGTTGTGGGAGGTTCCTTTGCTGCTCCCTGGCTAGTGTGTCCGACGCCGTTGGCGGGTTAGACCGTGAGGTAATATTTGTTGTCGCTTCTCCGGGCGTTGCAAAAGGTCTAATACCGATCTGGGATCCTTTGATCATAGTACGGTTCTTTTCTTCCGCGTTTTTTGATTAACAATCACATTTAAGTTATTGGAAAGATCATTCATCTGCCCAAATTTGTTTCTAATCGTTCCAGTTTTTTGGATCTAATCATGATAGTACAATATGATATAACATATTATACAAAGCTATAATATTTTTATAATATTGAAAGGAGATTATAACGTAAACTATTCAATGTATACCGGTAAAATTCTCTTGTCTTCTTAACTAATTCAATAATGTAAACATCTTCTTAATATTCATTTCAAATCAAAGAAATGTCATATTTAGGATGAAAATAATTAACTAAAATTGTAGCCTTGATACTCGCAATGTCTTCTGGATTTTACAAAACCCATCTTGTTTGAATGAATTACCGAATCATCTAACGGTCTTTTTCAAGATCACTGTTCCAATTTCGTTCAAATTCAATCAGTATTTAGGACGTTATCGTTATGATCCATCTTGCATTATGTGACATACAAACACGTTCGTACAAGCAAAGGGATTTCGACAGGTCGATTGGTAAAGAAATCAAACTAAAATATAAAAATTTACACAACTTGCGTGTTGTACGTTTTTTCTATTATTTCATATTAGATTGTGCATATACTTTGGATTAAAAGGTTATTTAAATAATGAAATGGGCGATTTTTTTTTTTTATAAATATGTATATATTTACAGAGTTACCATGAGTAAAAGTCTATGGTAAGTATGTTTTCAAAAATGAAAAACAAAAAGTAAAAATAGTATGAGTTACTATAATGTCTGTTTAATTATGTAATTTATGTTAGTTTATATTTTTTTAACTACGATATAAATGACCATTCTTCACAACTTTCAAGTTTTTCACTGATTGTACGTTTTATGTTTTTCTGTTATTACATGCAATTAGATTTTGTACATATCTTCGATAAATAGGTAATTTAAATTCGCAACATTTGGATAAAGTTAAAATATTTTAATAATTTTAACATAGTTACCGTGCGTAAAAATTTTGGTAACTTTATTTTAAACACAGGAAAATGGAAAAGACAAAAATAAACTTACTGTAATGTCTTTTTATGTAAGTTATGCTAATTTATTTTCAGAAAAATAACGAAATATATTACTATTTTATTCTTTATTCACATGTTTGAAGTTTATTCTACACGGAAATATGTTTACTGGAAAGTAAACCTTCCTTGATGTAATGCAAATGATAGCTGCTTTAAACCGCAGAACCTCAATCTAAAACAACATGTGATGTCTGTCGAATGTGCTAACAAGATTTGTCGTTTAGGCACATCCCGTCAGAATTTGAATTATTCAAATGAATGAGAATTCGATAAACAAAATGCCACTCTCTGCATATCATACATGAAAAACAAATACTAATGCTGTATTTGTGACGCACTTTTATCACAACAAACACTGTATAAATTTCTGTTTTTCCAGAGAAATGTAGTTAATAGATCAAGCAAGATTATTTTTTTTAAGAACAACTATTAAATAGAAATCAATTGCAAGTACCGATATATTTAAGATATGTCTAGATATCATTAAAACACAACAAATATTAAAGCGAAATAACATATTTTTTTAATGTAATAATATCTGGTCTAGATATTTGTTAGATTGACATATTATAGTTCAATTATTCATTTTTAAAAATATTAAATAAAAATTGTTCTTTTAGAAATATCTCTTTTTTTTTCAATATGCGAACAAAAATCCACAATATAAAAAAATATTATTTCCTAGAAAATATAATTAAAAAAATAGCGTTAAGAGTTTTTTCACTTAAGTATCTTTTTATAACATCAATTTTATTGTAACATATTTGTTATTTTTATAGGCACGATTGATACACTTAGAATGAAAGTAGGTAGTAATTCATTTGGATGTAGTTCACTTTTGGCAGCACTATAAGATCTATCTTTTCCAATTTTTGAAAATATTTTAAATATTTCATGTAATGGAGAATGCATATTTACCAACTGACTGTTTTTTTAACTGAAAAATCTTAAAACGTATTATACAATATCATAAACACAACTTGAAAAAAAAATCAATTTCTAAGGTATTTTAATTGTATTTTATACGTTTTTTTATATGGAATTCACTTCAAATCTTTGTAGATTTTTTATGTTAATGCGTATATTAAAAATTTAAACTTTTGTATAGCTTACAATAGTGTTATAAGCCATTCATGTCGAAAAAAAATGAAATTTAAAGACATAAATTAATTAAAATTTGCTAAATAAACATATGTTTCTGATCTTTTATAACATATTAAGACAATTTTTAAATAAAAGTAAATCTGATAGGCAGTAAATATACATTGCATATTATGTTAAAAGAACAAACACTTCGTTTTTTAAACTTTGCTTTAGATAAAGAAGAAAACAATGTTAGCACGAGAAAAAAGAGTTTTATTACTCAAGTCCTATTTTGCGTCCTTACACTGAAGGTATGTCAACGGAAACTCTAAAAGCAGTTTCAAAAAATTACTGTGTGTTATTTTTATTTTAAATATCACATGTGTAAAAAGATTTGCTAAATATGAAAACTGAAGGAGTAAGGAAAACAAAATTTTTATCGTAAATGCACGTATATATGTATGTGTGTTTGTGGTAATTCTGTTGTCGGGTAATTATATGAAGATTGTCAACACTGGGGAGCACAATTTCAATAAGAATTAAAAAAAAAAAAAAAAAAAAAAAAAAAAAAAAACATAAGCAGACATTTTTAAGAAATGAATTATCGGCTTGTAAAATTTAGCAGGGTTAATGTTCTATTTTATTTATTCGTATTCAAGTCACACAAAGGACTTTTGCGACTTTTAAAGATCCATGGAATCCAAGTCCTTAAATAGTTATTTCACAATAAAAACTTCTCACAATGTACTATTTTAAGCTAAATTATAACCTATGAAACAAATAGTATACAAAACAAATAAATTTTTGACTATCGTAGATTTATTTCCCTATTTTTAAGGTAGTTGTATATTTTTCACTTCTTGGATTGTCTTTTTTCTTCTCTTTCTAAGAAAAAAATATATTTCTTTTATTTAAAAATATATAATGCAACAGATATAAAGCTTCACGCTCAAATTGGTAAAATGATTTGTTTTATTGTATCCAATATCAAACTATATAATTATTTTCTTTTTTTGAAGAAAAATAAAAATAACTATATATTTTAGAATATATTTCTCTTGATAAATTTTATTTAGCGTAATATTCAAATTATGACTAGACAAGTAAGCCAGAATTTAATGAAAACTTTCCTTAATGGTTAGCATTTAACATAATGTATTGCCATGGATATATTGAACCACTAATTAGTCCTATTCGATGAATTTTAATGCATAAATCCGCTATAAATTATTGGAATTTACTAAGCGCTTTAGCCGATTTATCAGAATTCTGTTTCATATTATTTAACATGACAACTAAAAACGGAATATTTGTTTTGGGGTTTTTACATAAAAAATAACTCGACAAATGTTGATTTTCATCACTTCCTATTTAAATTTGATTTTCAAATTACAGAACTTAGAACTTTATTTAATATAAAAAAATAAAAAACGAGCATATGTAAGTTTAAGTCTTTAAATTATTCTTTTAAAAATATATTATTTTTCTTTGCAGAACAATATTTCTTTACACTGCTGTCTTAAAATCATCTTTTTATAAAAAGTGGTATTTGACCATGAATTTCAAGAAGATTATAAAAAGCCTTAAATATATTAATCATTATTTAATTAATAATTCATTTCACATTGTCTAAAGTATAGGATTTTCAGGAGGAATTGTAACGCATATTTTGTTTATTTATAAAAGGGAATACGTTTCTAAAATTATATGTGTTGAGCACATCCCTAATAACCGACATGTATATTATCTGATCAAACGCATCCAGACACTTTAGATTTTAGACGTTCTATCAAGAATCTAGAAAAATAGTTAGTGAATTGTTCTAGAACTTACGGAATGCTAAATTCATTCTTGATCACATATTGCTGTCAGAACGCTTAATGAGGCAGGCAATTAGAGGACTGTTTGAGCTGGTTATATCAGAATCATATTAAGGCGGTATTCAAAAAAATATTTTTCCTCCCTCTACATCTCGAAATTTTCTGACACATTTTCAGACTTATTTTTAAAAGTAAAATCATGAAACGTGATATTTAAAGAGATTTATAATCGACTTGTGTTTTTATATATTCGTTCAATTAATTAGAACGTAATTTACAAACAATTATTTTCTCAATACGACCATTTTTTTTCCAGCACTATCGCTTCGCGAAATTCGGTACAAAATGCTCACCTTGACAGCGTTTTTTTCAAATATATTCTGCCTTTATCAAAAAATCGTCTGATAACAGCATATTATTTAGCTTCTGAATAAGAGAACCTGCCAATTGGATGAATTTGAGAGCAAACATGAATTTAAAAATGAGTCAGAAAATAAGCCGTTTGGATTACAGTACGTGATAACTTAATACGATACTTTTTTCGTCAACCCCTATTTTCGTTTAATTTGTTTTTGCTGTACGCGTTGATCCTATCAAACAATTGTCAATACAAAAGTTGTAGATAATATTGAGAAGATATATAATAAATTTAAGCGGATCGGATATCTTGTGAAGTTGCAAAGTTATGATTTTTTTTCTTATTCAACCCCCCCCCCACACTTTTTTTCATTTATTTTATTTTATTTTATTTTATTTTATTTATTTATTTATTTACGTTTTTGCAGTAAGAGTTTTTCTCCTATAAAAAACTTGTCAGTATAAAACTTGTAGTTAATATTAAGAAGATTTATAATAAGTTTAAGGAAATGTGGTATCTTAAGAATTGGTGAAGTTACAAATTTTTTTTCCCTCTAAAACCCTATTTTTTCGCCCCTTGAGCATATTTTTAATTTTATCAAAAATCTATGTTACATAATTTTTTGGCCTTTTTTCTAGACGTAATAATAAATTTAAACTTATTTTATATGTATTATAGTTGAGAAGCTATGGGTTTCTTTCGTTTTTCACAAAACACCTCCCTATTTCCACCCACTTGGGTCCAATTTTGCCCATTAACGAACTTGACCGAGATATTCTTCCCCTTGATTTTATGTATCACTTTGGAAGAGATTTGTGCAGAATTATGGAAGTTATTGTATTCATAAAAAAGTGATATATATATCATGATCATGATCGGCGTAGATCTGCAAAAAAATTCCGAAATTCAAACATAGGGGTGAATGTAATAGGTAGTATTTCTAACGAAAACTGCCTAAAAGAATCAAGGAGAAAAAAAAAAAAAAAAACGCGAAAAGCTCTGAAATTACAGTTTTTGCGATACTATTGGAAAAAATAAAATAAATTTCTAATTTAACTGTGGCGTATTTTTTCTAGAATACTTTCATGAAATTAGAGTTAAATTTATGTAAATATACTTCACGATAAAAACAACCAAATTGCGCAAATTTTATATATCAAAAATATACTTATTTCTTTTACAGGAATGAACACAGATGTTGTGCTGAATCTACATTGATATGTGATATAGTTATATAACTCTTCGAGCTTTTTCAGATACAGAGTGGTCATCAAAATTAATTTTTAATTCATTATATTCTCTGTCTCCTAGTTGACCACATGACTACAGATACATTATAGGATATAAGATCAGAAATGTTCTTTACATTCTCGCAATTCCTGAAAAATTCGGCGCTTACTTCTCTAGATTTCTGAGAAAAGTTCCAGGTACGTTTGACCATATAGCACTTTACTCGCCCGGTAGCAGAAAGTTCGAGACGGGAGACGGCCGTCGCAGATTTTCTTTTCCCTTTTGCAAAATCTTTTTCATCGAACTCTTTATTTTGCTTCGTATTATGTCTAGCTCTTTATTACTTAATACAAAAAGTTAAAATTATTATTAATAAAAATTTATAAAATGCCTAAAAACGCTACAGGTAAGTGGTTGTTTGATTAATTAACGCTTCAGTTATAAAAATATTTTACCTGCAGATTATTTTTTGCCCCAGAATTATCTGTCCCAGACACTTGGAGAAATTTCTGCTACTGGGTTTACTCGTAATATGCCCTATACCCTTTATATAAGCATTTTAATAGGGAAAAAAGTATAACAGAAAATGTCAAAGAAGCATTATTTAATTCACTTATCTTCAGCTGTTTGCAACATAGTAAATGAAAGAAAAAACGAAAGGGAAATATTTACTGTGCAGAGAAATTACGTATTATTTTTACCCGAACACAATTTGGTCAATCTTAGCTTTATCTTTACAATAACTAAATTGACAACTGCCGTTAAGGATACCATCCCGTCAAGCTTAGCCACTTAGCAGCTACTGCTAAACCTATGGGCAGTTTCTTCTGAACTATCTCATTTGCATTTCCATAAATTTACATACGATTTTTGCGTTGGATAGTGTAGGTCTATCTCTACTTTTGCTCTTTTTCATTTAAGATTTTGATTGCAGATTTTGTTTATAAAGTTACATTCTCTTTCAGAACCGTTTCCGAAAGTGAAAATGTCATCATACAAAACTGAAAATAAAATAAAATAAAGTAAAATGATAGACTTCAGCTATTCAATGCAAAAATATCAAAATGCAAACGAGAAATTGAATAATTAATTTCCCATAGGTTTAAAATTAGTTGCCGAGTGTCTTCCCTTAACGGGACGGCAGCTTTAAATGAATGTATTTGTGTCCAAAAAAATGGCTGACATTTAAAATGGTGGCTGAAATTCAAACAATAAACACAGATGTTAACGCATCTAATTGTCAAACACTACACTGTGTAATGCATATTTATATATAAGAAAAACGTAAAAAGAGAGAACTTTTAGAAATAAACATAAGTTAGAGATCATACAAAAATTTCTTAAAAGCTAATCAAATACAATGCTGTCAATGATTTTTGGAACACCGTTAAATACACTACACTATGTGTTTATTTATATACACATACATACGCACGTCTGTATATAATGAAGTATGCCTATAGCGATACAGAAGCAACATAAACTTTTTGTTTAAATCAGAATTGAGGAGTAGTGATTTTTTTTAATATTCAAAGTAAAACAAATTGTATAAACATGCATCTACTTATTGTTAACATTACATTACATGCCTTTTGCATTTTAAGAGAACTTTGATTTAAAATAAAAAAATTTATTATTAATAATCATTTGAATTTTTAATTATTGAATAAATATACATATGTAATAAATAGTAATTTAGTACTTTTGAAGGACGTAATTCATTTATTATTTTAATAATTTATTATCATTGAATAAAATATACAAACACTCTTTCATGAAAAAAAAACATTTATTTAAAAAAATAAATTTGCCCTTCATGAGAAATTGCATTTAAATTTTAGAAATTATCTGTAGAATATTATAAATAAAGAAACCTTGCTTAATTTTCATTCCATTACTAAGATCAATATTCAGATATATGCTTTCATTTTGATCGCTTCTACATAATTTCAGGCATTCACATATTATAACTGAGAAGAATTGACCTGAGATTACCAGTGATATGTTACATGTTAAAAGGCACCCATTTCAGACTGGTCATTTATGTTTGCTCTCTAAGGGTGTCAACCCATGCAGATATGTTTACACGAGCTGTGGTGGCCCTCGAATTAAACCAACACGTATTATTTTATTATTATTATTCCAACGCTTTCTGAGATATGGGAGGATTGGTGTGATTTTTATAGAACTATGCATGAATGGCTATGCATATGTCTGGTTGCAATACATTACGGAAATCCAAATATATGGTGCATTAATTAATGATAAGATATTTAAGGAGACAGTAGACTTTCAAAATCACGAAATTCGACTAAAAAATAGATTTTTTAAATTTGGACAATTTCTGAACTAGATGCTCTAATTTATGTTATTGAAAAAGTCTTTTTTTTTAAATTCTGTTATGTCTTAACAGAGATACAAGCTGTTATATTTGTAAAAACTCTATATACATACAGTTTTATTTATCTTAGTTTTACTTATCTTGATTTCTTAAAATTAAAAATTTCGCACATTTCTAACATTTGAAATGCGAATTCCTAATGCGAATTCCTAATTATAAGTTTCTTTTAAAATTTATACTGTATATCTTCTATACAATACTAAATACATTTTAGCATAAAAAATTGCATTTCAGGGGTTTTTTAGTGTTAACATGCATATTAAAATATATAGCTAAGTTTTTAGAAAGCAAAGCCTAATTATAACAAGTTGGAAATTGCTCGTCAAACGTGGCAAATGAGGTGCGTTCGTACTATAACTAGTTTTATAATTATTTTTTGCACCCCATATTGTACTGAATGTATATTTTTTTTCACTTCATAAGTGCATAGTCTGTAACAGCATTAAAATGCACTCGCAATAATTCTTTTCCTATTCCCCGTAATGTAGCTGAACACTGTTGACTGTCCCTGTAATTAAACTATAGATCCAATTTTCATACAATTTGAAATGGCTCGACAAAATTTTGCAACAATTATATATTTAAAATTTCAGACCATTCGGGAGGCTTTAACATCATTAAAATGCACTTGCAATAATTTTTCCCATTGGCCGTAATGTAACGGAAAACTTTTGACTGTCCCTGTAATTAAACTATACATCCGATTTTCATAAAATCTGAAATGGCTCGACAAAATATTGCAAAAATTATGTATTTAAAATGTATGTATGTATTTAAAATTTCAGACCATTCGGAAGGCTGCAACATCATTAAAATGCATTTGCAATAATTTTTCCCATTGGCCGTAATGTGAAGAAAAACTTGTGACTGTCCCTGTAATTAAACTATAGATCCAATTTTCATAAAATTTGAAATGGCTCGACAAAATATTGCAGAAATTATGTATTTAAAATTTCAGACCATTCGGAAGGCTTTAACATCACTAAAATGCACATGCAATAATTTTTCCCATTGGCCGTAATGTAACGGAAATTTTTGACTGTCCCTGTAATTAAACTATACATCCGATTTTTATAAAATTTGAAATGGCTCGACAAAATTTTGCAGCAATCATATATTTAAAATTTCAGACCATTCGGTTGAGTAGTTTTTGCTCTGTTACATGCGGACGGACAGACAGACAGACGGACGGACGGACTGAACGACGACTATAGGTGCTACGTATTTATATAATTACGAACGCACCTAAAAAGAAAAAAATTCTGCTTATATATTCAGCGAACTTTTACAATTCATGCAACTTTAATTGTAATATATAATATGCTTCTCATAAAAATATATTGTCATATTTTATGCAAAATAAATGCGCATGGGACATTTTTAAATTTGAAAATTATTTGTCATTTTAAAAATTTAAATATTGAATAATTTAAAAACTTTTTATTATTTTAACACCAAATTTTTAATATAACTAGTTGATCTTGCAATTAACTAGTCTTCCCTTTTTCAAAAGAATTGTAGGATTTGATTTTTAGAGTCCATTGTCTCCTTAGAAACGTAAATATAAAAAAAAGTTCTAATTTATTTTTATTTTTTTTTTTTCTGGAAAGAAAAAATAATCCACTTTTAAGCCACAATTTCATTTTTTTCTGTTCGATAATAAATGAAAACGATAGCATGAAATAACAAAAACAAAGAAAGGACAGAAAAGGGAAAAACTTAAACCTTATTTCCAAACACTATTAGGGCCATTTTCATCACAAAAGTTATTTCCAAGAATCTTCCTTAATGTTTCTTAAGTAGCTAGCATTGGAAAATTTCTTTATCTTTGATCAAACCATAAAGTTAATGGCGTAATTCATTTATAAGATTTTGGTTTAACTCCCAATAAACACCAGACAGCCATGATTATCTCTAGCTCTTGGAAGACAAAGCTATTTTTTCCTTTTTTTCCTTTAAATCAAATGCACTTTCTTTCTTACACACACACACACACACATATATACATATACACACACACACACACACATATATATATATATGTGTAGAATTTCATTAATATTATAATAAGCTTAATTATTGATTAATCTTATTTACAATCATTTGTTATTAAATTTTAATTTACTAAGGACAATATCATATTAATTACTAATAGTATGCCATTTTTATAGTGATTAATATACATATAAGTATGTTTAATATAAATATAGTTATACTGTATGTATTAAAATTGGGTAATTATTTTTATTATTATCCCTCTATTCTTTTTAATATTTATCTATTTTCAATTTATTATCGGTTTAATGTTTTTGAATATCCCACATTCATACTTTTTGGATTTTTATGGATGTATGAAAATAATCCACATTCTATATTTGTGCTTTTTAAGTAATGGAATTTAAGTATCATTTAACCTTCTATATACTTCCATATGTTTTTTATTTCCTGTTCATTTTATAATTATCTTATATATAATTTATTTAAAAAATAATTTTTATATTATTTTTAATAATTATTTGTATTAATTATTACTGAATTTATTTTGTTTTATAGCATATAGCTATATGCTATATATTATCAATGTTCTAGAATTATTTAAATTCTTAGTTTAGTTTAAATAAGTTAGCTAATAGAATATTTTGTATGCTTTTAAATTTTATTAACAATAGTTTTTTTTTTTTTTTTTTTTTTTTTTTTTTTTTTTTTTTTAAATACATTGTGTGGTTTATATTAGGTTTATAATTATCTATATATAAGGATATGTTTGGTTTTGATGTTAAAATTATTTACATTCAAATGCTTACAAATATTTATCTTGTGACAGTTGAATAAAAGTAATACTAGATGGCAGCACCAAATTTTGTCTTTTGAAGGTAGCTCTAAATTATAATTTTTCTAGCTCCATTTCAGTTACAATTTACTACACCAGGGGGTATTTTTAGCTAAATTTTGACGATATTGTTAAACAGTTATGAATTAATTTAATAGTGCATTTAAAAAAATGAAATTACTATCTATTTATTTTATATTATATTAAATGTATTTAACAAGGTATTGCAAAATTTATTTCAAAATGTATTAACTGCATCCTTTGGTATCAATTACTGTGATTTCTTAACTGTTTTATTCACCTTAATCTTTATGATATTCTGGTAGCCATGTGCGCGTGATTATTTGTAAAATACTGAAATATTAATCGGTATGGTGTTTATTATTTATATTTTATATCCTATAAATATTTAAATAGGTTTTATTGATTCTTCCATTTCATATTATTTGTTTCTATTCTGTTTTCATTTTTAATCAATTCACTTGATTTTAATGGTTGTTTGGGCACAGGGGAAAATAATTTTTAGCTTTAGCTTATTTTTCTCACAGAAAACAACCATTTTGATTATATCATTGAATTCTGTGCCCTTGACAACGTAATTCAATATATAAGCTTTTCCATTTTTTGTCGGTGTCCCCTTTTTTCTTTTTCTTCCATAATAATTCTTATAATAATTTTTTTTAATACTTACAGCTTTTATTCTTGTTATTTTATGGTGGTAGGTTATGTTTAATTAATGGTTATATATATATATATATACATATATAGATAGATAGATAGATAGATACATGTATATTGCATAACATAATATAAAATATAAATAATTAATTAGTTATTTTGTAACACTGTCTGTAAAAAATACCCATTTTATCTTTAAATAGTGAATTTATCTTTAAATAAGAAGAATTTAAATTTGAATTAACGACTATTTTAGTAATTTACAGTCGAAAGCTTAAATTACTTAATTTATAAAAAATAACGTTTCCTTATATTAAAGTGGTTCATATAGTACCCATATTGAGTAACCTATCTATTAAGGTGAATTTTAAAGTTTTCTATATACTAAATTTATAGTTTATACTTTAATTTTTAAATATATTCCAGTTTATATCGTTTCATTGCTTTAAATATTTAAAAATGGATCTTGCGTTTTATCTTTACAACATTTAAGCTTCTGTCTTATATAGTAGTAATAGTTCGGATAACATAAATTTTCTTTGCCTAATAATTTATTAATATAATTACATTATGAAATACAATTATATGTTTTAATGAATAATTTCTCGAGTATACAAAGCATAACATAGATACAAAAGAATATAGTCGCTTTTCAAGAGAGCATTATGTTTTTAATAATTAAAGACTGCAAAAATATATAATTTAAAGTTTATCTAAAGTAACTGCAATTACCAAAGAAACAATAAAAATGAAAACGTCTCATTTAGTTTATGACATTTGCAAATATTTTGATAAATCATTCTAATTAGTACAGAAAATATTTAACTGTATTTTCACATTTCTTTATAGTTTAATACTATTATAAATTAAATTTCATATTATACGTTAAGATAAACTTTTATAAATTATGTATTATTTATTCTTTTCATTTGACTAATCTATATACAAGGAACATTTTCATTAATTTTTTAATCATCACTGTCTAATCTGACACTAAGCATTTTTTAACACTAAATTTCAATATTAGAGTGTCGGAAAAACTCAAGTGATATTTATTAACCATTATGTTCAAGAAAATTTAAAAATAGTATTAATTATTACTATAATATAAAAATGAGTATATTGTATTATTATTTTGTATATTTAAACTTTTTAAATTATGAGAAAATCCAATGTTTTTAGTAGGTAACAATTCTGCTTATTAGAATATCAAACAACATATTCTTTAAGCAACAAATAGTGAATTGTGTAATAATACATATCTAATAAGGAAATTATTTTATTAGTTATCTCGATGCTCTATGCTTAAAAGAATGAATGTCAGTGATTGATTTAAAACTAATTGCTTAACCTTCTGTCATGTAATAAACTGAACACCGCGGTGTTCGCATGCAATATGCTTCATGGACCAGTGGAGCCGTAAACTCTTTTGACCGACGATTCTAAAATTCTATATAATGGGCTCGGGTTCAAAACATGATAACCTATATTTTCTTAATTTTAATGAAGATTTTGTGATTAAAAATAAAACTCTTAATTAAAGAGAAAGTTATTAAAAAATAATTACATGTATTTCGAACATTGTATAAGAAAACTTTTAACTGAAGATTAATTTGTAACTAAATTCATTAAATACTTTAGCTGATTTTTTTAAACGCATTCGATGTTTGTTTTTCGTTACAAATACTGCATGCATTCTAAAGCATCCACCTAAAGTGACAAGATAAATAGCATCTGCTCTACTGGATACTAGAATAAAGCAAAAACGCGATAAAAATATGCCATAGCAATTTATTCTGACAGAAGAAAAGACATATCGCCGCAATATCTTTGCGAATTTGTTCTATTGTTTGCTACATTTTTACTCTCTTACATCTATCAGCTCTTTATTGTTACGTGGTCTATTATAAAAAAAAGTAAGATCTGTAAAGGATACCCTTGTCTTAGAAATATTTTCAACATAAATAATAAAATACATTGTTGGTAACCATCATTAGGAAAATCTAATACAACAAGTAATGAAATTAAGTTGTAAATAATGACATATTTTAATGTATTCACATTTACTTTCATATAAAAAAAAACTTTATTTATTATTGCAATTTTAAATAATTACCTTCCTTTTAACACATTTCAACATAGCTGAAAAGTGTTTATGAATTCGGTTTGTCCGTCCGTTTGTCTGCCCGTTTGTCCGTCAGGCCATCTGTCTGTCCGTGCTCCAACTTGCGTTATATACTCAGATTTTCATGCAATTTATAAATATGTTAATGATGTTTACCAATCGGTGTTGAATATGAAGTATCTTGCATTTTACAGTGGCACTTAAAAGAATTTCCTTACATTATGGTAAATGGGGAAAAATCGTCTGCAATGTACTTTAATGACATTGAGCTATTTCAAATGTATTGAAATTGATATAAATCACTGATTTTCACTAGAAGATGATTACTATAAAATAGGGTATTGGTAGAATTTATCGTTCATTTACAGGGACACACAAAAGAAAACGCTTAAAATAATGTCTTTGAGCAATAATTGCTGGAAGTGCGTTTTCAATTTCGGTATGCGCTTTGAAATTTAACTACTGTTTTATATGCTACTCGCTTTGTGTAGATCCTATACCTCGAATACAGGGCTGCACAAAAGAATTTCGGTACAATTCTCCTTATTAGCGGAAATTGCTGAATGTGAATTTTCAACTGTGGCATGTGTTTCCTAACTGAACTATTTTTTTGCAAGCAGGTAGTTTATGGATATAAATCTATATATCATATACAGGGCTGCTCAAAGAATTCATATAATTTTTCAACTGAGATAGGAATTGTTAAAATTGGGTTTTAAATAGTGTTACGTGTATCCAAATGTTTCAATTAGACATCATATTTTAACTTATTAAACAATGAACTTTCGTTAAATTATTCTGAATGTGTTGGAAAGTATTTCATAATCTGTGCTTGATGCAAGATTTTTCCTTCTTCTTTTATTAAGTAGTATTTTTTATTAATTATCAGTGTAAAGCATTAATTAAAAGAGTTGATATAAATGTAATTTTTCAATTACGATATTCCAAAATGCACAAAGGATAGATATGGGGAAATAGTATAAAAAGCTGTAGAGTTTGCACATCTTAGCACAGTAAATGTTAAACTATGAAGAATAACAAAATTTAATATTCATTTTCAAGAGAAAATGGAAAAAAATATATCAAACCTTTTAATTTTGTTATTTTATCGAGCTTTAGGGAGGCATAGACCAAAATGCACTTGTAGCTAATTTTTAATAACAATTACTTTTCATTGACTGTAAAGAAAAACATAATAATCAATACATACCATCTGTTTTATTTAAAATTTTCATATTACAAGAAGAGTTCGCAGTAAATTCCTAAAAACTAAAAGTATTATTTCCAACAGCTATTTGAAACTACTTATGATTTCCACATATTTTATAATATATTTCGGGGATCTGGCGGTGGAATGTACTGCTAATTGCATTAAAATAATTGTACGAATACACATTTATTTTAAGAAGTAGTAAGATATGTGACATAATTGCAGTTTTATCGGAGCACAAATTCGGGTATAATAACAAAACATTTTTCTGTTGCTAATTTCTGCGTCTTCTGCAAAAATGATTGAAAAAATTATGCTATCCTTAAATAACAAAACTGGAAAATTAATAATGTGAAAATTAGCACATTCGAAATCAATCATATATCATTGTTAGACAACGATCACACAAATTATAAAACAGACATTAAGAACATATGCGGTATCATATTCTAAATCGTTCTAAGCCGACGTTATAAGTCGTTCTAAGTTAGTTCTATGCTTATTCTAAGCCGTTCTAAGTTCGACGTTCTAAATCGACTAAGTTATGTCGCCATTGTATACTTTAATAAATGTGATTATTTATGCTGGAGAAAAATATCTGTGTTATAATTTCAGTATATTTTCTTTAACAAACTTTGACTATAACCGTTCTCAGGTGCGCTCTTAATTACGTAAATACCTACGTAATTACGTATTTACGTAAATACTTACGTAAATATACTCGTTCAGTCCGTCTGTCCGTCTGCCTGTCCGTTTGTCCGTCCGTCCGCATATAACAGCGCAAAAACTACCCAAGCGAATCGTTTGAAATTTTAAATATATATTAGCTGCATAATTTTGTCGAGTCGTTTCAGATTTTATGAAAATCGGATGTATAGTTTAATTACAGGGACAGGGAAAATTTATCCGTTACATTATGGCCAATGGGAAAAAAATATTTCAAGTACATTTTAATGATGTTACAGCCTTTCGAACAGAAGGATATTGATATGCGCTTATGAAGTGCACTAAAATACACATTCAGTACAATATGCAGTGCAAAAAATATTTATAAAACTAGTTATAGTAAGAACGCACCTCATTTTTCACGTTTCACGTGCAAATTCCAACTTGTTAACTTTATTATTGGAGGGTTGCGATTATCAAGCCTTTTATTATGTTCCACACGTACGCTTTTGATCTACACAAAATCTCTTCTAGTCGTCGTTTTTCGAAATACATCATATAAATACAAATTTTGTATAACGCATTTTCTCAACATACACGAAAAATTTTCTTTTTAATTTTTACCCAAAATACTTTAAGCTATCTTGTGCATCTAATATACACATATATATATATATATTTCATTACTACTTTAAAAATGCAAAAAACACCATAACTCTGAAAAGAAGGTGTATATCAACAATATTTAACTATAAAAATCTCAAAGACTTTCAAGATTACAGGTAAAAAAAAAAAAAAAAAAAAAAAAAAAAAACACAGGCACAAAACAGTTTTCTGCCTGTGTTTTGTTTTTTTACCTAAAGTTTTTGAGATTTTCATCGTTAAATATTGCTGATATACACATTCTTTTCAGAGTTATGGTGTTTTTTACATTTTTAAAGTAGTAATGAAATACATTTTGTTGCATTTGACATGAGCTGCTATTAGCGCCAGTTGTGAAATAATTTTTTCATTAATTATATATAAATATATATATATATATATATATATATATATATATATATATATATATATATATATATATATATATATATATATGTATATATATATAGGATTTTAAATTTAAGCATCGCTTATTTTCGTTGTGACGTGCACGATCAGCAAATTTACTTACTCTCTGGTATTTTTATTATCCATGATTTGAAAGCATGAGTTATGAAAATTCACGATCACGAAATCAAGGTATGGAGATATTCCAAATTAGAAAAGAATCAGTCTATTAAATTACATTGTTCATGAAGCATCGGCTTATTAAATGCCAAGGAAGGCACTGTTAGGCCTAAGCGGGTTTTCCTTAAGTGAGTGTATTATAGGTTTTAAGTGGTAAATGTAATGTATTTTATGAAGCTATCAACGAAGTGGTGTAAAATTATCTTACTTGTTATTCAAATGTCTGGTTATCCAAGTCATCAATAAATTAACATTTCGCATATAACCATCGTACAAATTTGGAGGCTTGGTGGCGGGATCTTAAACAGCTAGTAGTGGAATAAATAATCGGAATCTTATGCAACTAGCAGCGGAATAAGTAGTCAAATATGAATCAAAACGAAACTGTTGTAAATCACCTGTGCCAAAGGTTGGATTGTGAATTAGCAAGGCAAGTGTAAAAACTGTGATCGTAGTTATTCAAATACAATATTGAAAGGTAGATATGGGAACCCTAAACAAGGTTAAGAAAACTGACATAATAAATCTTTGCGTGGACTGCGGAATTGAACCAAAAGAAAACCGATAATCCCTGTACTAATAATGCTAATTAGAAACTAGGAGGATTACGACGAAAATTTTATAAAGGACTGCTTAGAAGTAATTATGACAGCTAGAAAAGAGCTAGAAAAAGCAAATCTTGAAGAGAAGGCTAGAAAAGAAAAAGCTGAACTTGAAGAGAAGAATCTACGCAAGCGCAATCGGAACTGGAACTGGAAGTAAAGAAATTGCAATTGCAGATAGAAGAGAAGAAATTATAAGCAGAGAACGAAAAAATAAACTAAAAATGGAAATGGAAATGGAAATGGAAGAGAGAAAATGAAGAATAGAACTGGAAGAAAAATATCACTTAAAGAGAGCTTGAGATAGAAAATACAACTACAAGAAAATTCAAGACAACACATCCATGTGAACCCAAGGACAAATCCAGCTAAGCAATATGAATTGCTTAGATTATTAACAAAATATGATAGTACGAATGATATTGGTTTATATTTCGCTCTGTATGAAAGACAAATGGCGCAAACGGGCATTGATAAGAAAAAGTGAGTCAACTATTTAATTAACCTAATGCCATTAGATGTGATTAATATAATAACACGGGAGAGTGAACTCGAAATGCATGATTACGATTACATAAAAATTATTCTTTTAAAATGCTACAAAGTATCGTCAGAAGAGTTTAGGCTGAATTTTTTTCACTTAAAAAAGAACCATCGGCTTATTTGCACGATTTTGCTTATGAGATCAAGGTGCTCTTCAAACAATGGATTGACGGTCTTCAAATAGATAACTTTGGGGAATTATCGGAATTAATTGTAGTTAAACAAATTAGGCATAATTTACCTACGGAAACAATGATACATTTTGCAGAAGAATTGTTAGTAATAAAAAAAATAGACGACATAGTTAACAAATGAGATATTTACGAAACCGGTCGAATGGTTTGCATTAAACAATCAGTAAGGAATACAATATGGGAGTTTTGAGGGTAAACGACCGAGAGTGGCTGACTACGCCAATTCGAAAAGGCGCCAAGTTGACAATAGACACAATGTGAATCACTGAAGAAGCGAATCGCATATGGGAACGTCCACTGTTACTCTTGTGACCATTCGAGTGGTTTTTTAAAAATACTTCCAATTATTTTATTGTAAAATATAATTAAAATAAAAAGTGATGTAACCAGTGAAATACTACTGTGCTCCACTCATTTAATATATATCTAATTTGAAATAAAAAGCATTTTGCTTGTCTATATAATAAATCAAAATTTTGTTACTCTTGTGACCAGAGTGTCACAAGAGTAACAAAATTTTGATTTAATATATAAACAAATAAAATGCTTCTTGTTGCCAATAGGATATATATTACGAGAGTCGAGCACAGTCATATTTAATTGGTTATATCAATTTTTATCTTTAATACATTTTATAATGAAATAATTGCAAGTATTTATAAAAAAATGCTCTTATTGTCACAAGATTAACGAATGGACGTTCCCATATATTATATTTTCGTTATGGCAAACCTGGTCACGTGAGTGGTAAATGTACCATGGGAAGTAAAACACAACAAGAATATTCAAATTATAACCCGCAACATAATCAAAATTAGCGAGAAACGAAATGCCAAGATTGGAGCCAAAATACGCAAAGAAAAGTAGTTAATATGGTCACGTTAAATGGTACGAAAGGATGAATCCTGGATAATTCAGGAATAAAAAGAAACATAATAATCGATACAGGTAGTGATATTTCAATCACCAATTCAAGATATCATACTGCAATAAACGCGCCAAAGTTAACCCGCGACAATACATCCATATCGGGCATAGGTGGAAAAGAAATTAAGCCAACGCTTTTTTCTTGCATAAAGTTTATTTAGATGGTACACAAATACAGGATAAACTTTATGTGGTACAAGAAACTGACTATGATTTAATAATAGGTAAAAAAGCAGTCGAAATCTTGAAGTTAAGAGTAGTGGAATATGTTGTTAAAATAATAAGCGACAATACGGTGCGAGAAGGATACATTAAAATTAATGAAATCCCTTCCAAAACAGATAAAGTAGCCACATCAAATACAGATAACGATAATCGAGGTTGGGAAGATATGGTTAATGTCAACTGCGTAAATGCCGAGGTGGATTTAAATTATGTTACAAAATTTAAGTAATAAAGAAAAAATACGAGAATTGATAGAATCATACAAACCGAACAAAACAAAAGATACTGTGTTAAAGATGAAAATACTATTGGCCGATTAAATACCTATCTGTGAACGGCCAAGGAGGTTACATCTAGTTGAGCAGGAAATCATCAGTAAGCAAATACATCTGTGGTTGGAAGATGGAAAAAGTTACTCAGATTTTGCAGCCCCTGTAGTCCTGAATAAAAAAAAAAATATCGGTCACACCGGTTATGTGTAGATTATCGGAAAATTAATAGAAAAATATTAAAAGATCGCTACCCACTTCCGTTAATTAAGGACGTGATTGACAAATTACAGAAGACAAAAGTGTTTACGACATTAGATCTCAAAAATGTTTTTTTCCACGTCGAAATTGAATAAAGCAGTCGTTTTTACGCTGCCCATTCGGATTGTGTATATGAGGTAATCAATTTCAAAGATATGTAAACACAGTATTCCAAGATTTACTGCGAGAAGGCACTATCATTGTATGTATGGATGATTTTGTGATTCCTTCAGATGATGAAGAAGATGGGATAAAGAGGCTGAAACAAGTATTAGAAGAAGCATCAGAGTATGGTTTAGAAATTAACTTCAAAAAATGCCAATTCCCTAAAAAGAAAATTGAGTCCCTAAGTTATGTAATCAAACATGGGACAATAAAACCATCCGAAGCGTTAAAAAAACTGTACAATATTTTCCTAAACCAGCTACAACAAAACAATTACAATACTTTTTAGGTAGGAAGTTTACCCCGAATTACGCCAAATTCGCCAAGCCTCTATTTTGTAGGAAAGTAAATTGTTTCAAATTGGAAAGAGAACAGCTCGAAGCTTTTAATCAGTTACAGAGAATATTATCAACAAAAGCAGTTCTTCTATTATATAAACAAGGATCCATACTGGAACTCCATACTGACGCAAGCAGCCAATGATTTGGCGCAGTTTTATTACGGAAAGGAGATGATGGAAACTTTCACCATTACATTACATGAGCAAAAAATCATCGCCACAACAGGAGAAATATTCAAGTTATTAACTTGAAGTATTAGCCAAAACAGAAGCTCTAAACAAATTCAGAAATTACCTAATGGGAAAAAAAATTCAAGATTGTAACGGACTGCGCTGCCTTCCAGAAAACATTAAATAAAAAAGATTTAGCACGTAAAGTAGCAAGATGGCATTACTCATCGAGTTGTACGACTACGAGATAGAACATAGACAGCAACAAGAATGAAACATGTAGATGCATTAAGCCGAAACGTGCCAATAACACAGTCAATATTAGTGATAACTAGATCGCAAGGAGAAATAACGAACATAATCGCAATATCGCAAAAGCAAGATGAATCAATACAGTACATCAAATCGCTTCTTAAAAATGGATCGTCCGATAATTACTTAGTAAAAGATGATGTACTATACAGATTCGAGAAAGGAAAAGAAATGTTGGTGATACCGGAAGACATGCAACGAGAAATTATACGAAAAATTCCTGAAAGAAGACATTTTGCTGTATCAAAGCTGGAAGATATAGTAAAGCAAGAATTTTACATAGCTGCATTAAGGAAGAAAGTAGAAACAGTAATCGCGAACTGTGTTGACTGTATCTTATATAATAGGAAGCAGGATAAATCTGAAGGTTTTCTAAACCCTATACCAAAAGAAGACAAACCATTGGAAAGGTATCACATCGATCACATAGGTCCATTACCTCTCACAAATAAAAAATATCAATATATTTTCACCGTAGTTGATGCATTTACAAAGTTCGCATGGTTTTATCCAGTGAAATCAAAGTCGGCCAAGGAAGTAATAGAGAAATTGGAACTACAACAGACAACTTTCAAGAACCCAACTAGATTTATAACCACTAAAGGAAAAGGTTTTACTGAAAGCAAGTTCAAGAAATATTGTACAAAAGAAGGAAATGAGCATCTAAAGATAACCGGGATGTCAAGATGAAACGGGCAAGCGGAATGGTTACATAGAGTGATGATATCCGTTTTGTCAAAGTTATCTAGTGATGATGAATACATTTGGTATAAGTATGCACCAAATTACAAAAAATTATAAATAGCGCAGTATCACGAAGCACCAAGTATAGTCCCTTTGAATTAATGAAGCGAGTTAAAATGAAGTACAGTGGCATGCAAAACGTCAAGACGATTTTGAAAAGGAATTTACCGAATGTATTATGGAAGAACGCGAAGTCATGAGAGAAGAAGCAAAGAAAAATATACTCAAAATACAAGAAGAATACAAGGTACAGTTTGATAAGAAAAGAAACAGCCACGAAAATACAAAATAGGAGATATTATCACCATAAAAAGGACGCAATTTGGAAATGCTATCAAACTTAAAGAAAAAATATTTGGGTCCATATAAGATAACCGCAACCAAGAATCATGATCGATATGAAGTAGAAAAATAAGGAGATCATGAAGGCCTAGGAAAGACGGTAACCGGGGCCGGATATATGAAGCCGTGGTCTATGGGTTAAACCCCTGGATAAGTCATATCGATTAAGTATATATGTATGTGTATTGAACATGTAATCAGAATATTTTATGTGGAAGAAAAATATATAAAAGTCTCAAAAATTTAGCTGTTTAACATGAAAAAATAATGAACCATATTCTGATGTCGGGACGCCATCATGTCAGGATGACCGATTTGTAGGATTTGAATTTAAGCATCGCTTATATTCTTTGTGACGAACACGACCAGTAAATTAACTGAGACTCTGGTATTTTCGTTATCCATGATTTGCAATCATGAGTTATGAAAATTTACGACCACGAGATCAAGGTTTGGAGATACTGAAAATTAGAAAAGAGTCCGTCTATTAAATTATATTGTTCATGAAGCATCGGCTTATGAAATGCCAAGGAAGGCACTGTTAAGCCTAATCGGATTGTTCGAAAAAAAGTGTATTACAGGTTTTAAGTGATATATGTAATGTATTTGAAGAAGCTATCAAAGAAGTGTTATAAAATTATATTTATAGAATTGTATTAAAGTCTATGTGTTGTTATTCCAACGTTTGGTTATTCAAGTCATCGATAAATTAACATTTTACTTATAACCATCCTACATATATATATGTATATATATATAATTATACACATATATATATATATATATGTATGTATATATATATATAATTATACACATATATATATATATGTATATATATATAATTATATTTATATATAATTATACATACATATATATATATATATATATATATATATATATATATATATATATATATATATAATTATACATTATACATTAGAGCTAAGACTTTTTTCTGGTATTTAGAGCGATTTGTTTTATAGGTATAAGCCAAAGTTCAATTGATTGAATTGCGATATGATTAAAGGTTGTGGAAAATACAAATTGTTTGCGTTATGTACGACAAACAGTTTTAGACTATCTTATAAAATTATGGTATACTTTATAAATTGATACTGTATTACAATAAGAAATGTCTTAAATATATTTATAAAATACTTTCCATTTCAAATATAAACGGTGTATTGCAAATTCTTGTTATCTTGAAAACGTTTGCGAAGAAGGGTGCTACAGAAGTCGAATACCGGTATAATAAAGAAACAACGCCCGAGCTAATAAGACTAACAACAGAGGCCGTAGCAGCAAATATTAGAAGTAATCAACTCTAATAAAACAGTTTTGAGATATAGTAAAAAAGTGAATAGATGAAGACAAATTATTATGCAGATAACACAGTAAAAGTATTAATACAGTTTTACTATCCATTTATTTTTTATAATTTTGAAATCAGTATAATATATTTGAAGTTATTTTCGGACGCTTGATGTTAAAATATGATTTGTAAAAAAATATTTAATATCACAATTATCTAGTTATTTATTTTATTTGAGTATTATGTTAAATTAATATTTTAGAGAGATCCTTCCTTTTCATGACTGAGAATGACTTAAAGAGATGTTTAAGATAAATTATAAAACGTATTGCATTTATTAAAATGTTTCCTCTTGACTTGTTTTAAGATCTCATGTCATGATTAATACTCTCAAGGTGTCTATATGTAATTAAAAAATATATATGTTAGAAAAAACCTTTTTTTAGCATATAAAACATATTGCAGAGATTACAGCATTACAACGGCATCCTTTTGCTCGGCGGTCAGCGGGTTGCATATAGCACTATAAGTGTAATTTTTAAATCTTTTTAATTCATTCATTTCATATGCAAAAACATAGATAAAGATTAGCTTATTTAATAAATATTTTTTACGCCTGTACATAACTAGTTCTGATCTATTAAATTTCATTATGAAAATGTAAAAATTTATCACATGTCCGGCTTCATAGTATCTTAAATTTAACTTTTACTTGATTATATAAGTTTTAAATTTTTATTTTAAAGAACATTTACTTAGTTCCATTGAGTGTAATATTTTCTTTTAATACGAAGCGAATTTCTAATTAACAATGCGATTATGTTTATATCCAGCATTATCTTTTAAATTATTCATAGAAACCTAACCATACAAGACAAATCAACTTAAAGTTTAATACATAAAAATTTCTCATAACAGAAATATAGGTTTTATTTTTATTTTCATTTTATCTACAGCTTCAATGACTAAAAAAAACCAGGTAACTTTATACTTCTAAAATTCATTTATTTTTACTGCCCTTGATTTATAGCTTTAAATATTGTTAGTATTACTTGAAACTAGATTAAGATTTTTTGCTATACCGTCATCAAAATACATTTATTTTCATAAAAAATCTATTTCTCAGTAAGGTGCATTATGGTAACTTTCTTGAATTTTTCTTCATTAACTATCTCTAGAGTAAAATTCTTATTACCACAATACAGGATGTATCTGAAAAAGTGGGCAAAACTTTACGATGAGATAGAACACAGCTATATAATCACATTTCATGATAGAATGTACGGTCAGAACGCAAGCGGTGAAATATTAAAGGTAGTTTTCAACTGTCCCAGAGCGATGGATTGGTCGAGGTAGTCCCATAGCTTTGCCACCAAGATCGCTGGACCTCTAGTGTTTGGACGTTTTCCTTACGGAGCATATGAAAAGCCTAATCTACGAGAGCTGCATTGAAACAGATATGGATCTAGTCGCCAGGATTGCTGTTGTTGCCGGCGTTATTCGGGAAATGCCTGATGTCTTCGCAAATGTGCGGCAGTCCCTACTTCATCAGTGTAATTTGCTCATATAGCTGCGTTCTATCACTCCGTACAGTTTTGCCCTCTTTTTCATATACACCCTGTATATTATTATCATTCTTACGGCATATGTTTTTCCAATATATTTGCAAATTTGTTATTTTTAGATGATAAAATGGAAGTTAAGGAACTTACTCATGCATTTAAGAAAAACAGATCTTAAATGTGTATTACAAAATATATAGAAAACACAAGAAAACAATTAATAGGAAAGGAAAACAGTACTGTCAGCTGCTCTCTGGCATGCCAAAGACACATTTCACTAAAACTCATTTCTGGAATTCTTATTCCGTATTGTTCCATTCTTTTTACACATTGTCGATCAATTGTTTATTGTTATAGTCGTTCCAGTAATAAACATGGTGTATTTCGGAAAAATAGGTTAGTATAAAAATGTTTTACTGTAAAAGTTCAAATCTGGAAATGATATTGAGAAAAATAAATTGTCTACAAAGTTGCAAAATGTTAACGTCAAATATGAAGCAGAAAACAATTCCATTTTATGATATTAAATTACAAATCAAAAGTTAAAGTTAAATTTCATTTTGAAAGCGTAAAAAATTGTCACATATCAATTTAGGGTCCTGCTTCATAGTAATTGAAGTTTTAATTAATTATATAATTTACTTAACTTTTACATTTTTATTTTAAAGAAAATTTCCTTTGTTCGAATCAGTGTAACTTTTTCTATTGATAGGAAGCGGAGTTCTAACTAACTAGCATGTGATTATGTTTATATCAAGCAGTATCTTCTAAATGATTCATAGAAACATAAACATACAAGGCAAATCAAATTAATGTCTAACCCATTTATGCCTGAATTTTTCTTTTCTCAAGTTTATTGGTAAAATCACTTAAAATGTTTGAAAAATACTAAAAACAATTACACTAAAATATTTTTGTATTTATTTAAACAAATGTAAATATACTAAATATGGGAATATCCATATGTGGTAAAATGCATAATTATATGTTTTGTCTAAATTTATATAAGTTAAGCTTTTAAATTGTATATTATATACTATAATTAGTATTTTTTAACTATTAAAAAATATATTCATCTCTTTACAGAGACTAATGACATTATAAGTATTATTAATAATAAATTAAGAATAATCGTATTTGAGGCTAAAAAATAATTTATTTCAAAACGATCTTGAAAATGACTTTACATAAATAACTGCCACCTAAATCTCTACTAGAAATATGTACCCATTTGCGCCTTGCGCCCTCTATTTTGTACGTTACAAACATGCATAAAAAACAGTCTTGAACTTATAATTTCGCAATTTAAAAAAAATACGTATTTCAAAGAAGTATAAAAGCTAAGATTTTGACATATTTATTTGAATCCTTGGTACAAAAAATATAAATAAACTTACTTTTTACATTTCGCTATCTTGAAAATTGAGAAATGTATAAACACCTTAAAAAGGCCTTCATTTAAGCAAATAAATATTGATCTCATGCTGTCATCTCTCGGTAATAGATAAAGACATTTATAGACAATTACTTCATACAGTTTCCATGTTGTAAAAAAGAAGAAAAAATGAAAAATTTATTAAAATTTGAAACGTCCAAAAAATGGGACGCCAGGCATAAATGAGATAATACATAAAAATTCGTCTTAACTGAAAGAAATTTTTTATTTTGATTTTGATTTTATCAACAGTTTTGATGACTAAATACATTCCAGATAACCTTTTTCCTCTAAAATTTATTTATTTATACTGTACTTGATATATAGCTTAAAATACAGAGTTAGCCTAAATGATTCATCTAGTTTCAAAAGACTTATTATTTACAAGTATGCGACGGACAAAGACGGGTGATGCATACAAAGATACATAGATCACCATTTTTCCTATAAATGCTACAAATGCTCAATGTTTGCGACTTTAGTCACCCGGCACTCATCACAAGTTTAATCCAGTCCCGTCCATACGTCCAAAACCATGCTTCTGTCAATGCCTGTCACATCTGCAGTGCTGTGTTCCTGCACGCGAACCATGACGCGGTGTTTTAAACTTGGTGAGTGTATTTATCTGTCATGTACACTATGACGCAAAAGTTTAGACAATGAAGAAATTCTTACATACTTTGAAAAATATTTATTCAATTTTCAAATCACTGCTTGAAATTAATGTGCTGTACATATAAACAATATTTATAACAAAGAAAAGTGGAATTGTGCATATTGCAATAAATTAAATGGTAACAAAAATAAACTGCTGTCTCAAAAGTTTAGACACAAATTAAATAAAATCGAAATAAACAATTATTAAAACCTGGTTGCGCATCCATGCTTATGTATTACGTCATATACACGAGATTGCATGGAAGAAACTAAATCTTGCATAGTTTGTGGATCGATATCGTACCATGCATTCTCAATAGATGTCTTAAGTTCTTTTTCAGAAGAGTATTGTCTAGCGTTGCTATAAACTTTGCGACACATGATGCTCCAAAGGTTTTCTATAGGGTTAAGATCTGGGCTACATGCTGGCCAGTCGAGAACTCTTATATTATGGGAATTTAACCAAGATTTTGAATGTTTTGCAGTGTGAATTGAAGTATTGTCTTGCTGAAATTCCCACTGAGGACCCCCTAGAAGCTCAGCAAATGGCAGTAGGTTTTCTTCTAATGTCTGTGTATAATGCTGTGAAGTTTGACGACCACTGGTGAAGGTCAGAGATACTTGTCCATTATAGCAAAAGGCTGCCCAAACCATCACCGAGCCCCCTCCTTGTCTGCGACTAAAAAAACGTCGAGGTTCCTTCCGCAAGTCATGCCAATACGATAAACAACCATCTGGACCATCCAGATTCCACTTTTTTTTCATCTCTAAATATGACTGACTGCTATTTCTCTCCATATGACATATGCTTTCGAGCCCACATAAGTCTTTGTAACTTATGATATGGTTTCAGAGATGGTTTCTTCTGCATTTTGCTATAAACGATTGTTCCTTTTTCCAAAATTCGTCTACGAATCGTATCCTTTGATACAGAGAGTCCCGATGAGCTTTGAACTCCACGTACGCTCATTTGTTGAGTACTCGCTAGTCTTTGTATCAGGCGATCCTCTCGTACATTTGTCACACGTGGCCTCCCAGACCGACATTTTGCTTTATATTCGGAACCACTCGATAAAACTCGATAAATAGATTTTTTTGACCTATTAATAATAGCAGAAATTTCAGAAACGCTCTTCCCTTCACCTTTCAACTGCCAAATCCTTCAAACCTCATTCACTTGAATTTCTTTAGCTCTCGGCATGTCGACTATGAAGCGCAATCGTTTGCAGAACTTAAGTACTCCAAATTTGTGACATCATCGATTCTAAATTTGCATATGCCAGCGAATATTCAAAGAAATTTAGAATAGTGTCTAAACTTTTGCGACAAGCACATTTGAATTTTTATGAAAAAAATTAGTATTATAGCAAATAAAACGACTGTCTTTTGTACATAGCATTTTAAATCAGTTTTTGAATATATTTACAGGTTTTTGTAATTCTGACGTCATAATTCTACATTTTAAAGCTGAATGACGTCATTGTCTAAACTTTTGCGTCATAGTGTATTTCCCGTTTTCGTAGGTCGTATGCCTCTCAATATACAGTGTTCTGCAACCCAATGAATCATTTAGACTAACCTTCCACTACGCGAAACTAGATTAAGATTTAATGTTATGTCTTCTTATAAATATTTTTTTCACTATAAAGAATCTCTTTCTCGGTAATTTGCATTAAGGTAACTTTCTTGATCTCGTCTTTCTTAACTTTTTCTTGAGTAACCTTTTTACCCCCATCATATATTATTATCATTCTTACGACATATATTTTTTTCATTATTTTTGGAAATTTGTTATTTTTAGATGATAAAATGAAAGTTAAGGAATTTAATCGTGTATGTAAGAAAAACAGATATTAAATGTGTATCACAAAATATATAGAAAGCACAAAAAACAATTAATATGAAAAGAAAACAGTACTGTCAGCTGCTCTAACATGCCAAAGGCATATCAGTAAAACTCATTTCTAGAAATCTTATTTCGTAGTGTTTTATTCTTTTTTACTATTTGTCGATCAATTGTTTATTGTTTTAGTCGTTTCAGAGAGAAACGTAGCGTGTTTCAGAAAATGGATTAGAAAAATATATTTTATTGTAAAAGTAAAAATCTTGAAATTATATATAAAAAAAATTAATTGTCTATAAAGTTGCAAAATTATAACACTAGATATGAGGTATATGACAATTTCATTTTATGATACAAATATGCATAATCAAATGTAAAAGCTCAAAGTGTGATAATAAGAATAACAACATCTAAACCTGATGAAAGTGCATTAGCTTTAATAATACAGTATTCGTTTTCAGACACGTTAGAGTAAGGGGAATCAGCAGTTAACAAAATGTTATGCATTTTGTAATTCATTTTAGACATCTCTTTAGATCATTTTCAGTCATCGAAGGAAAACACCTGACTAAAAATAAATTGTGTAGGAAGTTACAAAGTGTTAACGTGAAATATTAAGTAGATGAAACAATTATTTTATGATACTAATGTATAAGTTGAAAGTAAAAGCTGAAAGTGATAATACGAAACAACCAAAATTTAAATTTGAAGCAAGTGCTTTAGCTTTAAATATATAGTTTTTGTTTTCAAACATGCCACAGTAAGAGGAATCAACATGTAATTTCAAAAACATCTCACCTTGTCAAGACCTCAACCTTGTTTTCTCTTCAGGAATCATATGTAATTTCGAGTATATTTAATCATTTATCGTCATGAATAGGAGTTGCGGCATTCTGTATCTTTTTATACACATGGTAGCACTACATACAAAATATCATATTACACTCACGGTAAATTTAATTAACATTTTCTGTAAAATCTACAATGGAATTTTTTATTTAAATATATTAGTAGAAAATATACCCAAAATATTGGACTATGCGACAACTGCATGTACGAAACGTTAGTTGATTAATTTTATAATATACAGGGTTATTACAAATTAATCATCGGGGTTTGATACGTTACTACGTGCGAACTAGGAAACGTATATGTTTCCATGACAACTCAAACGAGAGGGAGTTATCTATAGTTTCACGCTGCGTATGTGTCACGCGCTTGCGGTTGCCATGGTTGCTGCGCGAACGTCATATTCAAAATGGCGGCTGGATAGCAGAAAGCGTTTTGTGTACTAGAATTTTCAAAGTGTGAATCGCTTATAACCGACCAGAGAGCATTCCGGAAGGCATACAAATACAAAGCATTCAGCGCTCTGTATCGACAGTTCAAAGAAACTGGTTGTTTATGCAAAGGCAGAAATTCCTGCCGATGAAGCGTTACTGAATAAACAGCGAACCGAGCTGGAGAGAGTTTCATCCGTAGTCCTAAGAAATCAACGAATCGAGCTAGCCGCCAATTTCCCCTTCCACAGCCAACTGTGTGGAAAATTTCTGCTGTCCAGTCACCATTTTGAAATTGACGTTGGCGGAGCAACCATGGCAACCACACGCGCATGTCACATACGCAGCGCGAAACTGTAGTTAACGCCCTCTCATTTGTGTTGTCATAAAAACATATACGTTTCCTAGTTCGCACATAGTAACGTATCAAAACCGGATGAATCATTTGTAATAACCCTTTATTTATTTTGTAATGTTTTTTTTTTTTTAATGTATTTTAAATTTATTTTTTTGTGTAATTTAAATTTATTTTAAACAAGAACGAAAAATCATGCATACGGCATAGATTATAAAACACTTTCCAACACATTCAAAATACTATAACAGTTTAAAGTACAGTAAGCATTTTTTAAGTTTAAAGATTATGTCTAAATGACAATTTAGAAAACGCATGATGCATTTGAAAAACCAATTTCTGCAGTTACCATGAATAGTCGGAAATATACACAGTTTTTTAGTACAACCCTGTATATGATCGATATATATGTCACAATTAGTTTAAAAACACTCCATCTCTTGACAGCCGTCTAGTCTTTAAGCCGTTAATATCTAACATCTATCACCCATTACGATACCGTTGCTTCCTCATTCTACTCACATAATAAACAGTATTCATCCAACGTTTTACTACCTCCATCGAGCAATCACATTGAATATCCAGTTTGCTACGACTGCAATCCACCACGTTCACCTCTACATGCTAAAAATTGAAAAACTTCTAAGCTCACAGCCCATCTACTCCTATATGCTATATGCTTTATGCCATCTCTCTGGTTCCCGCCATTCGTATTTATACTCTGCTGAAAAGATTGTTCTAGAAACTTCTTATATTCTCGCACCAGCTATCTAAAGCATAAACAAATGTTAAAATCTGTAGTCGAGATTATGCTAAAATAACCCCTTTTTCCCTCTTCAGACGATAAAAGAAATGAATTTATGTCTGCGAAGTTTTAATCATTGGAATATTTTAATTACACCTGGATATTTTAAATAAAAGAATAAATTGAAAAGTAGGTTTTTTTCTTTAAGACAGAATAATATTTTAGCAGTTAAATAAAGATTTAAGGGGAATATGATATACCGGGATTTAATAGCAGAATTTAATAGGAATTTAAATAATAAAAGTTTTATTAAAGAAATATAAATAATCGAGCCATTTTTAGATTTACGCAATTTGGAATAAATATGAATTAAGATCTTAGAGATTAATAGACTAGGGTTTTAATTTAATAAGGCGTATACGGACTATTACTGAAAAGGGAAAATTTACATAAAATACTTTAAACTTGGCGCAAAAATTTAAATTTTGTAATATATATGTATGTATACTACATAGTATTCTAAAAGTTACTTCCGCTAAATGCATAGTTGAAAACTTCCATTCAGCAATTTCCGCCAATAAACGGATGTTGATGAAAACTTTTATGCAGCCTTGTATATGACCTATATAATTTATACAAACCAAGTAATATTTAAAAAAAATAATTAAAATTAAAAACTCACACCACAACTGAAAACGCATTTCCAACAATTATTGTAAGCAGGCTTTAATAGTTCAATAATTGTTTATTTTATTCTGTAGCCAAATTCTTTTCTGTATCCCAACATACATAGTAATTACCTCGTAGTATATTTATCAAGTATATTTATCAATTATTTAGAGATACATATCAATTTCAATATGTTTTTAAAAGTGTAACATCACTAAAATACACCGAAAACGATTTTTGGCCAAAGAACATAATGTAAGGGAATTCTTTTGAGTGTCCTTGTAAATGAACAGTAAATACTACACACTTCAATTTCAATACCGAACATGTCATATTAAACTCCGATAACATATATTACAATGCCTTTGCAGTTTATTTACACGAGTTAGAAAACGGACAACCACATTATTTGACATTCCGCATTCATAAACACTTTTCAACTATGTCGGAAGATGTTAAAAAGATTCGTTTTTAACTCTTTCCAACAAAGTTGAACAGTGTTTATGACTGTTTGTCGGACTGACCGGTTTGTCTGTCCGTCTGTCCGTATGGACGTCAGGCCTTCTTTCCACGCTCTAACTCTCGAAAATATGGTCGGATCGTTCTGAATTTTTTGGATGTTTGTGACCTCTACCATAGCACGTTCCCTATTTCAAATGAAATTTGTGGCATGTTTAGTTCATTTACAGGGACAGTCAAAATATTTCCGTTACATTACGGCCAATAGAAAAAATCGTTTCAAATGATTTTTAATGGTGTTACACTGTTTCAAACATAGTAAAATTGATATTCATTTATGAAGTCTACTAAAATATGCATTTTGTTGAATATGCGGTGCAAAGAATAGTTTTGTTCATTTACAGGGCCACACACAAGAATTCCGTTCATAATGGTATAGGGGAAATTGTTTGCGTTGTATTTGAAAAGATTTCAGGTACTATATTGTATCCAAATTACTGTATATTTGTAATGATTGCTCGAAATGCATTTCTAATTATGATGTGCGCTTTTTTAGGGTTTCGTTCTTCTGACGAAACCCTATTAGTCTCGCTCCTCTGTCTGTCTGTCTGTCCGTCTGTCACAGAGCCCGTTCTCAGAAACTATACATATTGGAGACTTGAAATTTTGCATACTTATAGCTGAACACCATAAACATACGACAAATACGACATACGACAAATCATAAAATTTTGAAAAAGTTGTACATTTAACCCTTTGGGCTCCCACATGTGTATTTTAAACAATTCTTTCTAAGTGAGTCCCTAATTAGGTTGGATGCGTGAAATTTGGCATACTTATAGCTAGACACCTCATCCAACAAAAAATCATAAAATTTTGCAAAAGTCGTACATTTAAACATTTGGGCTCCCACAGGTGTATTTTAAACAATTCTTTTTAAGTGACCCCCCATTTAGGTTGGAGGAGTGAAATTTTGCATACTTATAGCTGCACAGCACATATCAGACGACAAATCATAAAATTTTGAAAAAAATCGTCATTTAACCCTTTGGGCTCCCACATGCGTATTTTAAGCAATTCTTTCTAACTTAGCCCCTTATTAAATTGGAGATTTGAAATTTTGCATACTTATAGCAGACCACCTGAGGCCATGCAACAAATCATAAAATCTTGAAAAAGTCTCACGTTGAGCCCTTTGAGCTACCACATATGTATTTTAAGCAATTCTTTCTAAGAGAGGCCCTAATTAAGTTGGAAACATGAATTTTTGCATACGTATAACTGAATATCTCAGACCACACGGCAATCATAAAATTTTCAAAAAGTCTTATATTATTTACTCCTCCGAGCTCTAAATTGTGTATTTTAAGCAATTGTTCTAACCACCGCCCCTTGTGAGCACTTTTCCAACTTTTGCCGACACCCCTTTGACCAATCTTTCATATTATGCACCATAGCCTTACATATTTTAGTTCCACTTTTTTCCTCCAGGGGCGCCTACATATCTCGGGTGCTATCGGCTCAATCCCCTTGACTAATATATCTACGGAAAGTATATAAAACGGAGTTTCGTTCGGATAGAGGTTTGTTTAGAACAGAATGCACCCCTGGTTGCGAAATGTGGAACTAACAGATTTTTCAAAAAGATAAAATGTTTTGAAAGGAATATTAAACGAAACCCTCTGTGCGATCTGTGATCACACTTACTTACTTGTTCACTATATTTATGCATAGTATAAAGTACGTATAAATGCTATAGTTCATATACAGAGCTACAGAAATTAATTCGTAAAGGTTACTGAGTATGAGCATAAATTGCTTAAAGGTGGGCTTTAAAGGAGTTTTAAAGGAGTAATGCATTTTTATGTTGAACTGAATTTAGTGTACTAAGAAATATTTGTAGAATATAGATAAAATGATATACAGGGCCACGCAAAGAGTTGGATACATGGCCGTCTGTGCGTGATAATTTCTGGAAATGTAATTTCAGTAGTTTAAAGCGTGTTTTAGTTTGATTTAAATTTTAGCTAAATAGTGGCATGTGATAAAGGTACTAGGTAAACTACAGGGCTGTACAAAAATATTCAGGTATGTATCCATCTATTAGTATAATTTGCTGAAAGATGAATTTCAACCTGTTATGCATTTTCTTGCTAAACTAAATTTTCCAATTATATATTATATATATCAACATACAGATCGAATACAGGGCTGTTCAAAAGAAAAGGAATATATATTTGGCTATGCGCGGTATCTACTGAAATGAGATTTTTAAATGTTTACATAGTTATCTTATTTACCTTATTTCCCTAAGTAACGAATCTCGTTAAAGCTTTGAGGGAGTGTTGGAAAGTGTTTCATAAGCTATGCTGTACGCATGATTTTTCTTACTTGTTTAAATATATCGTTTCTTTTAAAACTAATAACTTTCAAATACAAAAATAAAATTCATACTAGTTAGTTAATAGGGGATTTTCATTTTATCTAAAAAAAGTGCGAAGTTCATTTTAAAATTCAGATTATTCGCCTGCTTACGCTAAATATTAGGAAAACTGAAATATTACAAAAGTATTTAGGGAAATAAGATGCCTCGAACGTGACTAATATATTACGTTTTAATAAGTATCACAAAATTTTGTGAATGGAAATACTCCATATCGTGTGTACATTTTCTTTCAAACAAGTTTTAACTATATCTTTCATAAAGTTTCTTGATAGTTAGCAAGTTTTATGTTTAATATTTCAAAATAGTTAATGTAAAATTTTACGAGCATAAAAGGTATAGAAATTAAGCAAACTCCATCGTTTTAACTATCATAAAACACAATTTCCAATTTTTTTCCGTTTTTCTCATTAATGATAAATATAATTTTAAATAGAAATATATCATGCTCGTTGTTCTTTCATTTTGAGATATGATTGATAGTTGAATGTTTATAAAGGAATAAATTGGTATTTCTGTAAAAATAAAAATATTTACTCAATATTTACTGATATTATAAACATATTACATGATTACAAAACTTCGCATCCTATTTCATAAATGGTAGAAACGTGCGACTTTGATTGTGCTGATGTTTCTTTCATAACAATATTATTAAAAGATAGATTTTATATATGTGTCATGAGTAAACGAAACGTTAAAAAATGTTTTTCAAATTAATTTGTGTGCCAGGTTAATATTCAAAATAGAGGATGAAATGTTACATTTTGGTCGTGTCATCTTATATGAGTTTAAACAAGTTGGAAATTCACGTCAAATGTGGCAAATGAGGTGCGTTCGTAATATAGCTAGTTTTATAAATATTTTTTACACCGTATGTTGTACTGAATGTCTATTTTAGTGCACTTCATAAGTGCATAGTAATTTCATTCTTCTCGATAGGCTGTAACATCATTAAAATGCTCTTGAAAAAAAATTCCCATTGGCCGTATTGTAACGGAAAACTTTTGACTGTCCCTGTAATTAAACTATACATCCGATTTTCATAAAACTTGAAATGACTCGACAACCTTTTGCACCAATACTATATTTAACATTTCAGACCATTCGAATGGGTAGTTTTTGCTCTGTTTTTGTTCTATTTTTCGTCCGGACAGACGGACAGACAGACGTATTGACTGAACGACGACTATATGTGCTACGTATTTATACAATTACGAACGCTCCTAAAATGGAGTGAGATTTGGGTGTTCAATATCAAAGAGGTTTATATGGATCGGGTTCCCGCTCTCATGGCAGTTGAAAAGTGGTTTTGTAGAATTTGGAATGGTGTTTTTAATCAAAACGGTAAAATTCGCTTTTTACGACCTTCTGGCATTGGTAATGACTCAATCTGTGATTTAGTGAATAATAATGTACAGATTACTACTGAAGAAATTGCTGTTAGATTCAATTAATACAATTCTACTGCATTTCGCCATTTAACCGTTTATCTACTGCATTATGATCTTCTGCAATTTTTTTCATAAATTTTTTTTTCAGTTACAACAATGAAAATTAAAGGATAAACATAAAAAAATACTCATACGTGAGAAATTTCGTTAATTAGAGTTAATTAATTAAATTTGTACTTTAAATTGCCATCAGTACACTATGACTAAAATATCGTAGCAGAAAATCCACAAGTGATTTCAAATGGCACCAGAATTGCGGTAAAATATTTTCGATTTATTAAGTACGTGATACATAGCCTTTATCATATTTACAAATACATTTTTTCCAAATTCCGGTGCCAATCATTTATTTCAAAACTTTAGCATTGAAAATGCTTTGCCCCTGAAAGTGTTTAGGTTCCAATCTTGTTAGCAGTCCTTTAATTATGCGACGTCTATGTTCAAGTGAGAACATGTTCTCTCTCATCTCCACATATTCAACATATGACATTACATATGTGATTTCTAGTATAGCAAAAAAGAGCCGGTGCCACAACTTTTTTGATTTCGTATGAAAAATAATAACGAAACAGAGTAGAAATACTAGGAAAATTGTTACTATACTACATATTAGTAATTACATTTTAAAGCAGATGAAAACGATGGATAACTACACAGACGAAAAGTAAACATGGAGTTTTTTCCCCAACACCCAGTGTACTGACGGTACTTATAAGTACCACCGAGTAACTCAACTGTTAAATCAAATACATACATCGTTCACCTAAAATAGCCAGTCGAATTGTATTCCAAGAGCATAACTAAAACACAAAAAAAATCCAACACTTATATCCTTTACTGTGTTTACAGCAATAAAAAGACGAGCGTGACAATCTGTACAAAATGTCGGCACAAAGCACATCGACTGTTTCAAAGATACCCTCCTTCCTCGCTAAAATAAAAAACCTAGAACTGCCGCTGCCATGTATCCGGATATCGTGGAGTTAAATGTGTGTTTTTGCAAAGTAGCATTAGAATATTAGTAATATTCCCTATGGGATGTTAAAATAAACCAGGTACACTTCGACACTGATACATCGGAAATCGGGCACGAACATTTGCAATTACCCAATATGTGTATTTAAATATTAGCATAATTTAGTTTTATAAATTATATTGGATAAATTTGAATAATTTGAATTAGGTAAAATTAAAAGTAAAAATAATCCAACAAATAGATATCTGTAATTGTTCTTTTTTTATTTCACGTTCATTCTGGAGCACAAAATAGAGATATAAATTAAACTAAGCCGTTAAATTTCTGCCGTGATTTATTCATTCGCATTAACCCTTTATGTACTTAATTATGAATTCATGAAAATTTTATCTTCTAGAGCATTTTTTATGAATTTTTGAAACTACATTCGAAGATTTACATAATCATTTAATAAAATTTGGAAGGATTTATACGAATTAATTAAATTTGAATTTATAGGGATTTTGTCAATATTTATAATCCCACTCAAATCTTTTTATTTTAAATATTTTTCTTATTATTTTGTAGAATTAGGAAATGTACAAATATAATGTTCTTACAATATAAATATAGAATATTTCCGAATTGAAAAATCAACCCCCCCCCCCCCACCCATCGCCAAGAAAGCTGAAAAGACGCAAGGACGATAGAAATCATCCTTTAAAAAATATTTTTGTTTTATTTAACCAATAATGCTTTTGGAACAAGTTAAAGTAATGTATCTATAATTCATTCTAAACTCTATTGCAACTAATCGATGGATTAAATGAATTTTATAAAAAAGTTATTTTAATGGTACTTATAAGTACTGACAGTAGATAAAGGGATAAGAATGAATTCTGACATGAATTTTGCACGGAAGAAAATATCGTAAGTAGTTGTAGGACCAAAAAGTTAAATTACTTTGTTGATCAATTTTGTCAATTTGGTAAGGTATTTTCATTCAAAATATCTAACATAATTTCTGCAAAATAAACATTGGTGTATTCATGACAAACAGCGCGTGATTAAATAGAATAAAATTACTCTTCGGAAATATATTAGGTATTTTTTATCATAAAATGCGCTAAAATTACAATACACAACAGCACAATCTCCGAACAGTTTGATCATAATAATACATCCTTCTATCACGAATCAAGCCACTTTTACTTATTTGATTAACATTATTTATAAAATTCTACAGACAAGACACCTTGCAAAAAATGTATACACATATATGTAATAATGGGTAAAAATTTTCTGTAAAATAATTCCATTTTTATGTAAATGAGATGCTTATATGTATTTTAGTTTTCGGAAAATCAAAATAAAACAAAACATATTACTGAAAGAAAATGTAGATATATTTCATTAATTATACCATTTCTTTTTTTCATATTATTTTATATTTTCTTTATTTAATATATGTTATTAAATTTTTTTGAAACCAAAATGTTTCACAACCTTGAATGATTACATTTGAAATTAATATTTATTATGCAATTTAGGCTTTATTTGGATAACTAAAAAGTTTTAGATCATGATTTCATTATATTTATGATTATCATGGCATTTATGATTTTATAATATTATGTATTAAATTATGCCGAAAATAAAATATAGCAGACACAAAATTTGAACTAACTTCAATAATACTACAGAATTTGCAATTCCATCTTTTCAACTTTTTATCTTATATGTGAATAACAACAAAAACATTTATCATAAAACGCATACGACATTTTTGTTGTTATTTTTTTCAGAAATTTTTATTAATAAATTCTTGTGAAGCGTTAAAAGAAATGCATTTATTCAATATGCACGTATATATTTTTTAATTGAAGCATAATTCATATCAACGTTATGGTGATGTAAGGGTAAATATAATTTAATGAAATAGACATACACATATAATTGTGATTTACCCAACTTATAGAAAAACTGTACCACTGTAGTGAAACCAAGAACCTATCTGCCTTAAATTTACTAAATTCTATAACTTGAGCAATCAGCACGACAGCCAGAACGATACAACGTATTCAGTATGATTCTGATATATCACTCGAATTATTTATTTAACAAATAATATTGTGTTCAAACAATGACGTGACATGAGCATCTAGTCGTAATCAATTTTTCTCTTAGCAAACTTTAAAAAATAAAACAAAACGTTTATTTTTTCCCATGATTTAATATATTGTATTTATAAATTAACTATGCATATGGTTTAAACAGAAGATCAACCTTAAAGATAACGTTGAACCTCTTAACCTGAACAAAAAATAGAATGAACCCGTTTCGACGACTACACACTGCAGAAAAAAATATCTACGATTAGAAACCTAACGGCACCAAAGATTGGGGCATATTATAATTCCGGTTGACGGGGCAATGCTGGACCCTAATTCACATACATTAATTTTGTGAAATATATCGTGTATTAGACTATTATATATTAAAATTCTTCTCTCTCTTTTCTTCCCTCAAAAGAAAACTATAAACAATACGACTATTATTTTTAAAAACATGATGCTGTACTGTGTACCATAATATGATATTAATTATGGTGATTAGTCAATTTTTGTGAAACTTTATATAGTAAAGAAAGTCACGTATACAGATTGGCACACAAATATATTTTAGTTACATTCTAAAAATATTGGAACGTGACCAACTGCAGACTGAAATTTCGTCAAGAAAAACAAGTTTGAAAATCTTACTATCTGTTTAACAATTATGTCTGGACATACATAGAAAAAGTAAATAAAATTATTGAACCAGTGATTTCAAAATGTACGTAAGTAAAGTTTCAGTATTTTTCAGAAATGAATAAAATCTCAGTTACACACATTTGCTAGATATTTTACAAACTTTTCAGCGCCCACTAAGTTTTTGAAATCTTTAAATATATATATATATATATTCGTTATATATTATTTTGTTAGGTTTTTTTTTTTTATTTAAAAATATTTTGGATCTTTGTCACTTTTGCAGCCAATGTGATTTAGGACCCTACAAATGATACAATAAAAAACACCGATCATATTTTATTAAGCATTAGGTAAAATAGCTATAAATTATTTTCGTTGTCTTATTAAATAATTAAGCAAAATTCACAAAGCGAAATCACCCTTATTTTTGTGCGCTATAAATTTGATATTTCTAGGAAATTAAACTAACATTTTATAGGAGTAATTTTAAATCAAATACGAATACCATGCAATACAGTACTTTCACAAAACTATAACTATGACATGCATGGGAACATTTTTGAACCGTTTAAATTTAATTAAGAATATTTAGATTTGTGACGTTCAATGGTGTACAAAGTATAAAAGCTGGGAAAATTGACGATTAAGAAGTGGCTTTAAGCGCGTAGGTTGATAATGTTACGTATTTTCAATACCGTTATTTCCAAATAGTTATATTGATCTTATAAAATCGCAAAATTTATCGATAGAGTTATGCGAGGAAGTTTTGAACTGTTCAAAAATAGTGGCATTGAAAATTTTTAATATTTTGTACATATTCAATAAGATACATAGCTGAATTTTATCATCGTGTTCTGCTGCTGGCCATTCAAAAATATCTTTGTATTATTATTATTATTATTATTATTATTATTATTATTACTATTACTATTATTATTATTGATAATCGATATTTTGGAGTGCAAAGAGGTAAATTTACCTTTGTAAGTTTTGTGAACATACCTTCAAGTAATCATTAAAAAAATCATGTGACCAGCAGAAATTATGACAAATTCAAATTTATTGGGTATAATGTAATAAAACTTCACCTGTTAATAAAGTAATGTTTCAAATCATATAATACATTTTAAAACCCATTCCAGCACAAACCACCTATAATTCTAGATATATCTGAATTCATTTGTATTATTTCTATAAATCTGTATATATGCTTCACTGTATGCAAAATTTTATTTCAGTTAGTTTTATTCAGAAACTCTTGGGGCATTTGAAAGTTCCATTTCAATAACATCTACATATAAGAATAAATGTACACAAATTCCTCTGTAAAACGCTTTATATGATCTATGGAATTTATGAAAACAAATTAATATGGGCAAAAAAGGTAATTTGTAAACAAATTGAATATAATTGAATATAAACGCAACTGAAATCGAGCTTCAGCATCTATAGCTCATAGACAATACAGTAAGTAAACTATTGCGTATGACAAGAAAATTGTATTCACACGATATTCTACAGTAAGCATGTTGTTGTGCCCCTCAGTGACGTATATCAATTTAAATATGATTGAAATAGTCTAACATCATTAATATAAACTGCAAGCGATTTTATAATATAGAACACAATGTAGCGGAATTCTTTTCTATGCCCCTGTAAGCGAACTGTACATGATGCTCACTTAATTTTCAATAATGCGCATCAACAAATACATGGCAATCCCAGAATATTTACACTCGTTCGAAAACAGAAAGACAGACATACCCAATTTATAAACACTTTTCGACTATGTTGAACCTTTTCAACTATGTTGGAAAGTGTTACAAATGCATTTTTTAAAATGTGGACTCATGTGATGTTTTGCAAACATCGATTCATTTGTATATCTTCTTTCGTTTATGAAAAACATTTATAAAGGCAAGATTATAAATAAATTTCATTTTATATGTATTTTATACATTTTTAATTCTTAATGATAAGAATTTTTTATACTTGTGACTTTGCAAAATTTTGAGAGTTGAGGACCAACTGCAACATTTGACCAACTACAACAATATATTAGATGTAAATTTCCAACTGGGCGAAAAATGTCCGGACCAGGATTCGAACCCGGGATCTCCTGGCTGAAGCTGCCAGTTCTCTGCCATCTGAGCTATCCCGGACGATTCTGGTCGAACTTTTTAACCCATCTAACCTTGATGATTTTCGCCCAGTTGGAAATTTACATCTAATACGATTTTGTTTACCAATTAGAATAATTGTGTTAATTTTAATCTAGTACAACAATATATTTTATTATCCATGTAAAGAAAAATATCGCAAATGTTATGATATCTGTTACTAAAGACAGTATTCGTTGTCCGTGAAAAGAACTCTGTCGTCGTCTGGATGTTACCCATACAGTTTGTGAAGGGCCTATTTAGTATTTATAAACTGTTATGTAGATATTATTAGATTAATTTATATGAATCATAATTAAAATAGAGTTTAAAGAGAAATGAATATGAGTAAACTATTATGAATCGACCTGTATTAATAAACAAATAAACAAACTGTAGTAATCGAAAAGTTAGTTAAAGAAACGATTTAAAGAAATCTCGTTATTCGGATGCTTCTGTATTTCTGAGCTGAAAATATGAATACTAAGACGTATATATATATACTAAGACGTATATATACTAAGACGTATAAGCGTACTTAGAAGAATAGCAATACTAATTAATTTATTTTGCATAATTATCAAAATAAGAATTTGTAAAAGAATGAAATCAATTTAATTGATTCTCATGGTATAATTTGAAATAAATTGGAAATACTTTTTTGTAATTTATTTTGCAGTTTTACTTTGTATATTAAGAGGGTTGGAAATTTTTACTTTTTTTACGATATTTAGAATCTAATTTTTAGAATTAGATTAAGTAAATATTTGGCTAAAGAAGTAAATAAGCATGCACTGCAGAAACGTTTAAACAATATAATCGTTTCTGATCTAGCAAGAAACTTTGAAGGCCATTTAATTTAAGCTTGTGATTACATACGATTCTTACGAATTTCCGGAATTCACTATCATCCACTGTTAAAAATGACTGTACTAATATATCTTCTACGGTATTAGAATTGTTTGACATATAAGTTTTAAAATAAAACCTTTGAAGTTTTTCAAAATTCTGATAACAACAAAATTATGTCTTTATTTTTTTCTTTCGATTTTCATGTTATTTTATTACTTGGGTTTAAATATCCTATTAAGAATGATTTATTTCTTTGGGAAAATATAAACTTACGTCACGTTAGTTAATGTTTTCAAGATATATCTCAAAGGCAACATTATAGTATTATTTCGAAATATACAAATAACATCATTTCTTAATGGAATTGTCACATTTGAAGAATTCAAATTCAGTTCAAGATTTTTTACTTCTGCCTTAATGGCAAGATTTGTATCTTGTACGACCGTATGCAAATTGTTGTGTTTGAGTAAGAACTTCTATGATTCATAATTTCTGTTATTTGCATTGGATCAAGGAAACCTCTTTCCATTAAATATGTCTTTAAAATAATTAAACATTGAAGTTTTCGTCTATGGCAAATTAGCTATATATTTAGTTATTTTTTTAAAGAAAGTGTAAACAAATATAAATAAATAAAGTTCGTCACTGGAAAATAACGAGATCTGTTATTTAGAGATTTTTTATTGAGGCCGTAAAAAAGTCGAATATTCCATCTACCAGTTAAGATCATATACAGTTTACAAGATAATTTAAGATGTGGATCATTCTTCTAAATAAAAAAAAGTAAACAAATTTAATCACAAATATTTTATAATAATACTCGTATCTATATTTTATCTTTTACTTTTCTGAAAAAGTTTATACATGTAGGTCCAATTTTTTTAAATTATTTGTTGCTTAATTTTTTATAAGAATTTAATGGTAATTTCTTTAACAATAATATAATGGAGAATATAAATACATAATGTTTTGTTTATAACACATTATATCTATTGTATGATATTAATCTCGATGTAAATATGTCCAAAACATATATTCATATATGAATTAAAATTGTATTTCATTAAATAAAATATGTTTAACTTTAAAACAGGAAAGAAAAATACAATAGGATTGTCACTGGAAATGGTCGTGAAATTATACAAACATCAAGGTTCTGTTTACATCCGCGAAATACACCTAGAATTTAACACTAGCATTACGGCGTTTTCCGTATACCTATAACTACGATCACCGGTCATTTTGACCGCTACTCTCGAATAAATGGAAAAGCGTATTTTTTGCTAGTATTATGTAAGTTAAATCTTGTAAATATACGACATACTTTTTTAATAAGTAAACTATATAGTTAATAAGATAAAAAAATGTAAACAAATGCTAATTTAGCATAACAAAGAGTTAAAAAATAAAAAAAATTCAAGATTTTAAAAACTTGTTATAGTTTAACAAATTTAAATACAAATTGATTTTATTTAAAATTAAATAAATTTATTACTTAGATTATTCGGTTTGACAGCGTACACACATTACTGATTACTTAATTTTACTTGTACAAGTTCCACAAACATATTTTTACAGTTTTCACAATTTTTTTATTAAAGTATTTATTTGGCATTGTTCACGTTTACGGGATGGAGTGTGACAAGTATCAATTCTGAACTGGTTAGAAGAAGAAAGCGTTGTTTTGTTTTTTTTGTTTTTTTTTTGATGAAACTTGCATCTTTCTGAGCTCCTCAGCTGTATCTAAAATGAAATCACGGCGGCTGTAGTTCTTATATCCAGTATCCAGTCGTCTCTCTATAAATAATCCATGCATTTATAGCTGCAAAATCAAGAATGTGAAAAAAAAACTTGAACTGTCCAACGTCTGGATGAGGACTTCACAGAATATTTTCTGGCCATCTGGTCCAAAACATCAACTCCATATTTGGTCCCATTGTAAAAATTTACAACTTCAGGTTTTTGTGTTTGATTGGATGAAATTTCCAATGTTGGGTGTAAACTACTCAGGAGCAAGACGTTTTTGTTCTTGTTTCCTTGATAAGACGTAAGCGTTATATTTTCCTGCTTAGCAATCTTACTAGAATACAGCACATCTCTTGTTTTCTTGAAAGAATTAGGTACTTCTCTTTTTGAACGATTTATTGTACCAACACAGCTTATTCCTGCGTCTCTCGTTTGTTTTACTAAATTGAGTGATGTAAAGGAATTGTCCGTTGTCAGGTTTCTTCCAGTGTTGTAGTAAGGTTCAATCAAGCGGAAAGCTGCATGTTCGTCAACCGTTCTACCATAGGGCTTGGTTTCATCCTTACCCAAATACGGAAATCCATTCAGTAAATATTTTGAATGCACATCAGTAGCAAGCCAAAACTTAATGCCAAATTTGTCCGGCTTTTTAAGCATATACTGAATAAATCGACATCGTGTCTTCTTGGGAAACAATTGTTCATCCACTACAATATTTTCCCCCGGTTTATAATTCATAAAGCAATTTCCGATAAATGTATTCCAAATATATTAAATAAGGGCAAATGGATCAGTTTGCAACCTCTGGGATCTAGTTGACTTCATGTCGAAGCGCAAATATCTCATAATTTCGAAGAACCTATCCCTGTACATTGTCTCAGTGAAGAATTTTGGACCCCAGGATTTTGACTACAAACTTAAAATAGAAAGACCTTTTGCAGCCAAAGCTCCTCGAGCATACAGCAGTGATACGAAAGCGTCTAACACATTGAGTGACATAGACCAATTTGGATTTTGGGATTTTTTACGAGTCACTTCTTCAGTGAAGTGTTGAATATGACGCAATATTTTTTAGTTGATAAAAAAAAATCTCCATGCACTACTTTCACTGCCATCAACTATTTTTCTTTTTGCATGCGACGTTAGCCCAGACGCTTCTCGTAAGACATTCTGATGGGGACGTCTCCCTGTAACACTTGTCGAAATATTTCCTATTTTCCAAATTGAATATTCATTTGCAGTTTCTTCATCTTTTTTGTTTTCCTCGCCTTGGGTACGTCTAAGCTGTTTTCTAGTTCTGTTTGGTGGGTCTTGACTACTTTCTTCATCTTAACTGTTACCACTGATTTCATTTCTAGAATCTGTATTAGCAGCAGGCAAATGAATATTTTCTGGATCTAAATTATCATTTTCATTTGGTGTTTTGTGAAAAGATTCTTCATCAGATGAATTATATTCACTTGTTCCTGAAGGAACAATCCAGTCTTCATCAGATAACCTGGATATAGTTTCGATATTAAATTTTTCATCAGGTTCAATATCTGAACCAGAATTATCATCGGAAATAGTTTCAAAAATTTTTAGCGCATCTTCTTTTGTTAGATATTTTCAACCAACACTTCTACGCGCCATGACAAGAAGCAAATAAAATAAGCAAAGCAAATAAAATAAGCAAGTCTGAACACTGACATTCACTGAAACGAAATGCAGCTCAATATATTTGTATCCGTTAAAAAATAATATTTCTTACGCAAAAGAAATGCGCAGTCAGTTGGCACGCTGCCATTCTAAACAGATGTCAAACAGGTGTTTTTCCTCTTCCTCCCCTTTTCTCGCTTCCCACCTAACAAATAATCCTTTGAAATGCACAAAGCAATATTCCTCTCACCACAGAAGCACCTGCTTATCTATTAGAATAGCGGAAACAGCTATGAATGTGAAGAAAATAACTTGACATGTGTAATTTTCTAGATACGGTCAAAATGACCGGTAGCCGTAATTCTAGGTATACATACTAATATTTTTAAAAATAATAATTTAAATTGAACAAAAAAGATTTTATGGAATATTCTTGCATTTTTAGGAAAAGTCAAAAAACATTCAGACTATAAACAGTCAATTTAAAAAGTTATGATACGTTAAATTCGATTTACGGTCAAAATGACCGCTGCCGTAATTCTAGTGTTAAAAAAATGTATTTTACCTTCCAAATATATAGTAGGTGACAAATGGTACTCTATTTTGGAAATTCATCATATAATTTTGTTGTAGAGTAGGATACACAAAAGACGTCTAAGAGTATTTCACATACTTAAAAAAGTAATTTATGCTCAATGGAAGTTTAAGTAATGAAGTACAGTATAGATAACATAATTATCGCATTCACAAAATAATATCAAACACTATCACGTGTTATTTAAAATACATTTTATGCTAATGCGAATAAATTATATTGAAAATATTCGAACTCAAACATTTTTTTTTTAAATTAGATTATTTACAACATTTTTATTTTTTGTAAACATAAACTACAATAAAATGATTATCATATACTATACAATATCATAAGGCCTAAGCGATATATCCTCTTTAGTTTTTCATATGTGATCCGACACCAGAGTTGGAGTGATCTTTCTACTTTTCCATTTTCGTATTCTATTTAAAAGATTTATTTTCCTTTTGACGGTCCTCTTTACTTTGTTTAATCTGGTTGCGGGTTTCCGTTCTGCGTTGAATGCGATTATGCATTACACGATAGAACGTTTTTATTATCGACTTATTGGAACGGAAAATCGTTCACTGGTGTTGTGACACATGTCCCCAGAAAAGGGAATCCTGATACTAGATGGAGAAACAACACAATTGTTTGGAGGCTGCTTCAGACAAATGGGAATTGCACATTGATTCAGAACACATTAATGCGATAGTTCAATCCTTTTTCGCTCACTATGGTTAATGTTATGTATTTATGATTAAATAAAAGTTGCGTACATTATTTTTAATATAGCATATTACTTATAACTTGAAATCTATATTTCTGCATAATTTCATAAATTTCAAATGTACTAACACACGTTCATAGGAGGTGATAGCAAATATATGGAACATCGAGTAAATGAAATTCTTACCTGCTATTTTTTGTTGACAAAGGCAGTGATGACATTACGATGCTCAATTATAAGTTGCACATTATGAACTTTAAACTATTGTGACTTTTCAAGCGTACTATAATTGATTTAAATATGTTATTAAATATATTCTCTGAATAAATATAATTTTATCCACAAATTTTACAAAAAAACAAAAATATTAAGCGCAGAATATACTTATAAAATACGTACAGTTAAACAATACCAAAAAGCAAATAGATATCGCTACTAATTTACAAGAATAATTAAAATTTATGTTACAAATTATTTCGTAATATTTATAAAAAAAAAAAAAAGCTAAAATAATTATTTAAACTAAAAAAAGAAAGATAAAACACAAATTTAATAAATTTTGTTCGATTAAAATACAGAAGTAGTCAAAGTTTCAAAAATATGTTTTATTTTAAAAAGTTATAATTACATTGTAATCACATGTCACACAATTTGAAAAACGTGTTTCTTTAAGGCTTTCAGAATCAGTATTTCTTCTTAAACCATTCTATTCTAATCTATTTTAAATTGCTCATAAGGAAATGCATAATTAATTATAAAAGACACTTAAAAAATAAAATCAATTGTAACAATTTTATATGTAATGTCATTTTTTGAAAACTTCAAATAAAACAACTATTTCGATTGAAAAAACTGAAAATGGTGAGGTTATTATTATTTTTTTTTCTTATTCAATTTACCCATCAACCTTAGAAAGCAAACAAAAACAGAATATGAGAGAAAAAAAGAAGGAACGCATTTATGTATTTTTCACGTTCTTGAATGTTCTGCTTCTTTGATTTTGCCATTTTTTACTTGCGAATTTTGTGTATCAGTTCTTTGTTTCAGAAATAAATTTGAAATACCGATTTTTACAAAAAGTTTCGCACTTCAATATGAGAAAAAATAAATTAAAATAAGTACATATTCAAACAATTGAGATAAATATTTTTTTGTTTTATAAACCATTAAATATATATATATATATTACGAAACAATTTAATAGGTTACGTCGAAATATCACGTCGTGCTTTTTATTTCATATTACTGGATTTGTACCACATTTTAATCAGCCGTTGGTGATGTTGCATAGCAATCCTAGAACTTAGCACAAGCATTGCTAGTGGAGGTGTCAACTCTGTGAAAATTTAGCAGCTGTAGAGCGATGTTAATATTTGTAGAGTCCAATCAAACACTTATTTATTCATGATGAAGACAAGGCAGTTTAGGCCGCGTGAGTGGTGAAAAAAGGCGTATGAAGAAATCGGGGGTTTTCCCAATTAAACATGGAAATGTAGTGATAGGAAAACTGTTTATTACATAAAAACATACCAACACTAAACAATTCCCACAGTAAGAGAAATCAGAGCATTCCACTCGAGCATAAACTAGTTACTCATGCAAAATAGATGTTAATTCACGAAATGATTATTCTACATGGCTTAGAACACCGGGTAATAGGTTATGTAAACAATCAAACAGCACAAAAAATCTTGTTCTGAGCTCATGTTCGAACTATTTATTAGGATGCGCGGAGGAAATCCGTTTGAAATGGAAACTTCAGGGTAAACCAACCAAAATCACGAACGAGCTTCGAAGTGAAAGTGGGATCCGACACTCAGCCAATGGAGAGCGATCAAGAAACGTCACAGAAAAGAACCCTGGCGCCGCTACTGCAAGGATTTTGATGTGAAAAGGTTGAGGCCTAGCGGGCGGGAAAACGAGATGAAATAGAATAAAAATGTACAAATGGCTTTGATAAACATTCGAAAAATAAGTAACTGCGTACAGAACTTTACAGTTTGGTAGACGATAAAAATTAATGAAGGGATTAAAAGTTTAGATTACGTTTTGGAATAAATCTATTATTAAGATACGCGTTTTAAAATTATAGGAATTTAATTAGAAATAAATAACAGAGCGTATTAAAAAAGGAAATAATGAATAGGCCGCCAATTTAGAATAATTTAAATGAATAGTAAAAGTAAAAAAAAATTATATAACAATATCCCCCTCCCTAAAAACCGGTGAACTGGTGGCTCCGTGACCCACAAGTTCATTGAGGAAGAGCATGAACTCGGATTACAATAGTGTTACCCGGTAGTCTGAAATTTTTCTCCAATTCTGTCAAAAACCAAATCAATAAGTTACTGCTTAAACGCGAAACTGTAGGAATTGCTTTTTTTTTATTACAAAGATAGTATAAATATTTCTCCAACATGGAGTAAATTATATTCTAAATAATTTCCTCTTGTTTTACTAACAACTTATTACTTACAATATTGACAAATATCGACAATATTAGAATTGTTTAGGAGTTTTCTTAGGAATTTACATTCTTTCCACATCACGATTAAACATTAGTTTAATCTCTATAACTTAAACTCCATAACGTAGAAATTTTCCTTACAATTCACAAGTTATATAAATAAAAGAAAAAAACATGAATATAATAAATTTAAAATTTATGTACAAAGATTTCAACTGAGTATCAATATCCTACAGTTTTTTAACTGGGATGATTATATTGTCCTGATACTATGCTATAGTCCATTGAAATTCAATTATTACTCATTTTTGACACAAGAAAAACTGTCAAAAATCTAGTGCCATATGCACACTACAGTATTGTACTGTTATGATAATAGCGATACCATACTATATCCACTTTTCCATAAATTCTGTAGTAAGCATTTTACTTTCATTATGTTCAGATGTTATCACAATATTTAATTTATGAGTAATTTCAAATATCTCATATATTGACTTCATTAATTCATAACACTTATTTTTCTTTATTACCTCTCTTTTATCTCAATATTCAATAATAAATTATTTATACTTTCTATCATACAAGATCTAGCAATAGTAAATTTAATTCAATAATAACAATAACTCAAATTTCTCATCAATAATTGCAAAGTCATATTTATTTCAACACTTCAGTAAATAAACTGTAGTATGAACTTCATAGTATATCTTCATAGTATAACTTCATAGTATAACTTGTAGTATAAACTTCAGTAGAAAACTGTTTATTCCATCAGAACATACCATCACTAAACAATTCCCACAGTATGAGAAATCAGAGCATTCCACTCGAGCATAAACTAGTTACTCATGCGAAATAGATGTTAATTCACGAAATGATTATTCTACATGGCTTAGAACACCGGGTAACAGGTTATGTAAACAATCAAACAGCACAAAAAATCTTGTTCTGAGCTCATGTTCGAACTATTTATCAGGATGCACGGAGGAAATCCGATTGAAATGGAAACTTCAGGCTAACCCAACCAAAATCACGAACGAGCTTCGAAGTGAAACTGGGATCCGACACTCAGGCAATGGAGAGCGATCAAGAAACGTCACAGAAAAGAATCCTGGCACCGCTACTGGAAGGATTTTGATGTGAAAAGGCTGACGCCTAGCGGGCAGGAAAGTGAGATGAAATAGAATAAAAATGTAAAAATGGCTTTGATAAACATTCGAAAAATAAGTAACTGCGTTCAGAAATTTACAGTTTGGTAGACGATAAAAATTAATGAACGGATTAAAAGTTTAGATTACGTTTTGGAATAAATCTATTATTAAGATACGCGTTTTAAAATTATAGGAATTTAATTAGAAATAATAATACAGCGTATTAAAAAAAAGGCAATTTAGAATAATTTAAATGAATAGTAAAAGTAAAAATTTTTATATAACAAAATATATATATATATATATATATATATATATATATATATATATATTAGGGCAAACCACACTGGTCAAAAATTTGAACACTTGCTGTTTCACTAAACCAAAATTAGTTGTTTCTTGTCCGTTTTTTTTGTGCTGATCATGAATCTAGTTTTATATATTTAATCTAGCAGGCCTCATTTTAGAGATTTTTGCATATTTCGATTTATGAAAATTTTGTAAATTTTATTCAAATACATGCATATTTAAGGCATAAATCAATATCAGACTAGCTTTTTTTATGTTATGATTACTGTATAATTTGCTTTACAAAAATGTTGTTTCTGAGATTATACTGACATGTGACCGTGAAAAATTGTGCTCGTTTTTTATACGTTTATTTACGGCCGAACATGTCTGCCATAAGAATATGCCACTACTTTTCTAAACCAGTTTTATACACTGATTTCAAATCTGGTATCTGTTTTCTGCTATCACATACAGTTTTTGGAAATAAGTGAAATTTTATTTTCTGGTCAAAAAAAGACAGAAATTGCTTTTTATGCCACTTTGTGATGTACATAAACAAGTTAGGATATATTCTATAACTTTTTTTTATAATATAAATTTTGGTTTATGTCCCTGAGAGGAATCTGACACTGGTCACCGGTTATACGATGCGGTAAACACTCCTAAAATGCATCTTATTTTAAATTTGTGTCAATACCGTTTAAAGAAAAATTCATTTTACTCTAAGACTAGTCGTGATATAAGAAAACATACTGCAGATTCAAAATTAACATAAAAATCTAGTCTATAAAAAAACATTACGTGAATTATGTGGTAACCTCATTAAAGTTGATTGTGATGTACACAATTACCCCATTGAAAAATATTCACATTAGGCTTAATAACTGACAGATATTTGCTAAGAATATGCAGATCGTGACATTTATTTCAAGAAAACATTCGAATAGGCATTATCCATCAAAAGTAATTCAATCTGACATTTATTGTATCTAAAATTTGCATGTAAAATAGCAAAAAAAAAGCTTAAATTTGCATAAATTTATGTATGCAAATTTCTCAAAAACTGAAACATCTAGAGAAAAACGGAAATGATTTTCTGAATCAGCGCAAAAAATTGCTTTAGAATGAACTAATTTCGGTTCTGCGTCAGAAACAATGTTGTACAGTGTTATTTGTTTCATTTCACAAATGAAATTCTGGTAGTAAGTAACAAAATGCATGTTTCGAGATATGCACAAAGATTTATTGAATTTTAATATATATATATATATATATATATGTTTACTTTCTACATATTATCTCTGATTATCATGGCATATACTGAGTAATATATGAAATGTCAAATTTTGAAAAGATTTCAGAATGCAATTAAATATTTTTTCAGTAAACGAAAAAAATATTTCCCTTATTTTATACTGGAGAATGTTCAAATATCAATAAGTTATATCGTACATAAACAAAATGAACACTATATAAGCACTGCATATTTTATTAAATAAATTACAAAAATTAAATAATCCAAATTTGCATTCTTAATTGCCGAAACGTCAGTGAAGGCTTACTGTGGAGACACGAAAAGTTTTGATTTCCGTTTGTCTGTCTGTCTGTCTGTCTGTTCCGCGATAACTGCCGCAAAAAGCACCCAATCAGCTTGAAATTAATTGGGCATATTCGTGAGATACCCGGACGTAGCTGTATAGTTTTTGGTTAAATTTGGTTCATTCGTTCGGAAAATATGGAAGATTTTATTTTTCTTTATAATGCTTTTCTACGGCAAGTCAGACGATTTTCAAATTTCCATTTGTTGAAAGAAAATGGCACGTTTGATTAATGGATTTAAATGTCAAATTATGGATACTAAAATTCCAAATAAGGGTTTTAAATTATTCCTATTATATTGAAGTTTTATCAATATATCTATCAGATTTTTTTATTTACGTGTATAATGTTTTGAGGACATTTATACATGTATTCCAATAATATAAAGAATTTTTAAATTAATTTTCTTGTTTTACATGATACATATTTCTTTTTTTTTCCTTTTCTTCGTTGCCTAGCGACTGTTAATGATAGCCTATCATTGCTTCAAATATGAATGAAGTTAGTAAATTACGTTAATTTTGTTGCAGGTACTTATAAAAAGCTATCACAAAAAATATTTTATCGCGCCAAATCGATGCAATTTATGCAATTAACAGTGGGCACTATAATGAATTATTTTCCAATAGATTTATAGATCTCCAGATATGCATATTTTGAGGGGCTTTTAATATGTTATTGCTATCGCATGGATTAGGATGTTTAAACTAATGTTTAACCATGCTATAAGTGAAAAAAAAGTACAGTTAAAGGCATGTAAATCCTTTTTAACACTTTCCAACATGGATGAAAAGTATTTATGACTTCAGTTTTTCTATCTGTCACCTGCCGTGTTTCTCTACGTGCTCTAACTCTCGTAAATATAGTCGGGATTGCATGTAATTGATATACGTTATTGAGGTTTGCCAAAGTATGTTTGGTATTAAAAATGAAGAGTGTAGCATTCATAGCTTAATTGCAGGGGCACTCAAAACTATTCCGTTACATTATAGTCTTTGGGAAAAATCGTCTGCGGTGTATTTTAATAATGTTACACAATTTTAAACGTAATGAAATTTATATACTTTATTAAGGTGCACTAGAACCTGGTTACTATAAAATATGTTATGTGTAGCACTTACAGCATGCGTACAGGGAACTCAAACGTATTCATAATATTACAATCTTTGAAGAAAATCCTTTTGTGGCGTTTTTTAATGATGTTACTCTGTTACAAAATAATAAAATTGATATGTATTTTTGAAACATTTTTGTAGTATATGGGGTGCAAAGCATATGTTTTTTTCAGGGTCACACAAAAGTGGTCGATTAAAATGTGGTCTACGGGGGGAAAAAACTCTTCACAGCTTATTTTAACACATTAGCGACGGGAAACGAGAATTCTCGTTTTTATTCAGAATACGTCATTGGCTAAGGGAGTGACTTCTACCTTACAGAAAAGACATTTATATTGTGTTGTCCATATATTTTATAGATTGTAAGACATTATATATTACATCCGTACATTGAAATATATTTACTGCTGCATAAACATGACAAACATATTTCAGAAACCAATTTCCGAGACACTTTCAGAAGAGGGAGGAGCTTCTACTGTTTTTAAACCCAGATTTAATTAAATTGCCTGTCGTCAGTGTGTTAATTGTGTTGCACTAATTCAAACATTATGAAATTAAATTACATTACTGTGGTTGACTACAAGAAGCTTGAATATGATTTGTATCGTATTTATCGTTCATTTATAGGGTCACATAAAAAATTTCGGATACAGTTCTGGTCTATTAGGGATGATTGATGAAGAGCATTTTCGATTATGGTGTGCGTTTTAACGTTAAGTAAATTTGTGCTTAATAAGTAGTGCTTAAATATTGTATAGACCATGTACAGGGATACACAAATGAATTCGTAAGTATAAATGAAAATGAGCGCGAATTGCTTCAGTGTGATTTTTTTTTTTGAGTTATGTATTTCCCAGCCCAATTACATTTAGTATACTAACAAATGTTTGCAGAATTTAAATAGAACCATATACAGGACTCCGCAAAAACTGGATATATGGTGCACACTATGCATACTAATCCCCGGAAATGTGATATGAGCAGTTTTAAGAGGTTTTTTTGTCTGCATTAAATTTAAATGTTATAGACGACGCGTAAAAATCTTCACGTAATATACAGGGCTGTAGATAAGAATTCATGTACGTTTCCGTCTATTGGTAGAATTTACTAAAGGACATTAACACAATTAATTGATAATTACAAATGTAAATTAAATTACACTACGAAGGGGTTCAGGGGGGCAGAGCCCCACTGAAGAAATCTACTTTATTATCTAAAAATTACCAGAATAAGTAGCTCATGAGATTTTCAGATTACCATTACATAACAAGGGGTTTAAATTAACGCTTCTAATGTCAGAAACCTTCGAAATATTTTTTCGTTTTATAAATGTTTATGTAATTTCAAAACTTTAAATTTCGTTTTTTGTAGAAAGATTAATATTACTCAAAGGGTGCTAAACACAATGACTTGTAGAGCTGACGTTGAGGCTCCTGATCTGCAGATTTACTAGTTAAAAGATTTATTTAATGTTATCAATTAGATGCATTAATCTACTTAAAATAATAAAAAAGATATTGCTTTTTTTTCGCTGTTTCAATTTAATGTTTAAAATATCAACGTTTTTAACACGATTTTAATTGGTATTTTTGTCCATTTCTTACAGGTATTTGTTATAAAATGCCGTTTTTTTTTTACAAACATATAAGGCAATAATATTCTGCCAACAGTAGCTTATCACGTACTGGAAAAGTAACTGTCATAATAATCTATAATAATACATCATATATATCTATAATAATACATTAGCTTATTAAAAACCATGTCCATTACCACAGATTTTGACAATGTACGCACATAAATGTATTATTTTATCAACTATGTTTTACATAAATGTATGCAAGCGGAATTATTACAGATATTTTCGATCCAAACGTTAAGTGTTTCTTAAAAAACTTTTTATGTCTGAATATTGTGTTCTGTATAGTAATATGTTCGTAAATTACAATAAGAATCTTCGTTTAAAAAAATTGAACTGCATTCCTGGTAATATTTTTATTTTCTGTAAATATTAATCACAATATAATGTTAGATGTAAATTTCCAACTGGGCGAAAAATGTCCGGACCAGGATTCGAACCCGGATATCCTGGCTGAAGCCGCCAGTGCCATGCCATCTGAGCTATCCCGGACGATTCTGGTCGAACTTTTTCACCTAGCTAACCTTGATGATTACAGCATCTGGTCTGAAACCTGGTTCAGCTCAACAGAATAAATCTCAGGTAATGGAATTCCAGAAATAGCTGGATACGAAATAACACTAGATTAATATTAACACAATTATTCTAATTGGTAAACAAATCATATTAGATGTAAATTTCCAACTGGGCGAAAAATGTCCGGACCAGGATTCGAACACGTGACCTCCTGGCTGAAGCCACCAGTGCTCTGCCATCTGAGCTATCCCGGACGATTCTGGTCGAACTGGCTCAGATAGCAGAGCACTGTCGGCTTCAGCGAGGAGGTCCCGGGTTCGAATCCTGGTCCGGACATTTTTCGGCCAGTTGGAAATTTACATCTAATATGACTTGTTTACCAATTAGAATAATTGTGTTAATATTAATCTAGCACAATATAATGGTTTATTAAATTATCATAAGCCGGCTTCAACAAATCATCTTTACGTTCTCAGGCGATGTGACACCAAGGCTTCAAGTGATCTTTCCCCTTTTACTTTTCGTGCGCGTTTTTTTATTACATGTATTTTTTTTTAATATACCACCTACAAGTAATTGAGAATGATACCACATACATTTATAAAAGATGCAAATTATGGTAGTAATGGAGTAAAAACTTTCAGCTTATCTTGCTAAAAAGAATATTTCTTGCAAAACATTTGTGCAATTCTTTTTGAAAATATATATTTTCAGCCTATAAAAATATTTGCAAAATCTCAATGCTATTCTGTGATGTATGGTAAAGACAATTTTATCTAGACATTAAAAAGTTTAAAAATAAAAGCGTAACTTTTAAAATAGTGAAATATATAATGCCTTTTTAAAGAAAAATTGGCCAATACGAAATAAAACATATGATTCAGTCGGATGCAGCTTAATCAGGAATTTACATTACCTGAAAGATTGAATATTTTCTCATTGAGTCCTACCGGTATTAACACAATCTCTGTGATGTAAAAATACATAATCTGAAATTATTGAAAAACAAAATAATGCAATACTGCCGTTAAAATGAAATCTGGCTATCATCCCTTTTAAATGTTTTTTCTAATAATTTGCATTTAATTTGAAATTTGAATTTTTGATTCAGAAAAAGTTATGTCACGGAAAAATATGAAACAAAACTACCTGTCTTATCACTTTTCTGCAATAGATAGTTGGGAAAGTAATCAGAAAATCTAACAAAAATTACAGATAAGGCGACTGGCTTCTTTTTGCAGTTTAAAGCGGAAAGAAAATTATTTTTAAACAAGTAAAACTAAAAAAAATGGCATAAAAACTGTATATTCAAAATATACATAACTCTCTGAATGGTACAAAAAAGTTTAAATGATAATACAAAATCATTAATATGATATTTATGGTGCAATTGTCCAATTCGAATTTCTTTCGGATAATAAAATTTAAAAAATAAAATTAAAAAAAGGTAATCAAAAGATTAATCAGATAAAATTGACACTTCCATATGCCTTTGAATGCACTGTGGATCGATGACGGGAAGTTATTTGGAGTATTGAAATAATTCACAGATTTTTATTTTAATAAAATAGTTAATAATACATTTGGTCATCGAAAATATTTCCCTAAATTTGAATTAAAATAATAAAGGCCCTAATAAAGATAAACCATTTATTTTTACACTGTTAGGTTGGAAAAATCCGTGAAATGGTTTTGCATTACTTAGAAAATTTTAATATGAGCTCCCCCTGTTGCTCGAGAAACATCTATGCAGTACACTGTAAAAAAAAAAAAAAAAAAAAAAAAAAAAAAAAAAAAACACTGTAAATTTGCCAGAACAAACTCGATCACAGTGAATGTGCTGTATCTTTCTTTGGTTTCCTGACTATATAAGCATGAAAAATACAGTAGTTGTGTAAAATTAACAGCACAATGTGCTGTTAAAATACAGTAGTTGCGTATTAACAGCACATTGTGCTGTTAATTTTACGCAACTACTGTATTTTTCATGTTTATATAGTCAGGGAACCAAAGAAAGATACAGAACATTCACTGTGATCGAGTTTGTGCGCGAGATGAACAGCACTTTGTACTGTAAAAATGTCGTTTTTTTATAGTGTAGTGGATATCCCCCAAGGGGCGCTTTAAACTGGTTAAACAAACGAACAATTGTTTTGTTTGCAGGCGGATCTGCTTCATACGTACGGCAAAAATTAGCTTGTAACACAATACCAGATTTGAATTCGGCGTACCACAACACGTACTGCGCTTTCTGTTGTACACTCACCATGGTTGCTGTGAACTGACTGATGTGTGAAATGACATAGCGTCAAAAAGTGGAGTTGGTGCATGCTCGGAATCACGTCAAGGCCAACGCAATCACCACTATCAAAACTCCTTAGTTTGTCCTGACATTTGACATTGTTTCGTACCGATTGATTGTATATTTCTCATGCAAATTATTTTTAAAATCCTTGATATATTTTACGATGACACTCTATAATCATAAGGAAAGACACTTGACAATGCATGCCAGGTGTTAAGCATTCTACTGAATTTATAATTTTAACCGTACAGCAGCTCAGATTCACGATAAGGTAAAGCTAGAAGTGTCCGTGCACATTTCAAACGAATATAATAAAAAATCTAAATATTAATTTTCTGCTAAACTACGCATGAATATATTTGACTTCATTTGTTTTTCATACATTTCGATGGTTATTTTGTTGTTATGTTGTAATTTAATAGAACAGCAGTAATAAAACCAAGGAAACTATTTTGCGCAATCTCTCTTTACAGGGTAGGGGAGATCGCGCACATGGGTAGGATAGATTGCACACATGGGTAGAAGAGATTGTTATTAATAATAAATACAATTAAATTATTAACATTAATAATTACACTTAAATGACATTGTTTTAAGGTTTTTGTGAGTAAATATTATTGTATTACGAGTGAGTATTTCAACCTAATGCTTAAATAATAAACAAGTAATATAAAAATTTTGTTTTTAAAGTCAATTCCTACTTAGGCCATCAAAGAAAAATTTAATATAATCAAGCTAATATGAGTTTTTGTTGCATTAAAATATCTCAATTTGTTGATTTTCTATAAGCAAGTAGGTTTACAATGGAACTCTATGGGAACTTGGCGAAATATTACAGATATCGCCAAGTTGGCGTCACTTTTGGCAACTCATTTTGGCCGCCAAATTTGGCGATATATCGCCATGTTGGCGACAAACTTGGCGGTATTTGGCGACAGAACAGGTTCCCCCTACGGTAACCCTTATTGAAAATACTTTCATTGAAATTCAATAACCAATGGCGGCCATTTTGTTTCCCATGCAAAACTAAAATTAATTAATTAAAATTTAATTAATTAATTAATATTTGAAAAAACTTTATTAACATCAATTGTCATCCAGTACAAGTTTAAAAAAAATTTATTTCAACCTGATAGGATGAATAATGAGTATTTTATTAACGATTGAAAATTTGTACAAGATAAATATATAAATATATAAATAAATATAGGGAGAGTGTGAGCTAATAGTAGGAATTGAAAAAAGAAAGAACATGGGTAGAAGAGATTGTTATTAATAATAAATACAATTAAAATGTTAACAATAATAATTACACTTAAATGACATTGTTGTAAGGTTTTTGTGAGTAAATATTATTATATTAGGAGTGAATATTTCAACCTAATGTTTAAATAATTAAAAAAAAGGAAAAAAAATAACATCTGTTACGAAATTTTGATTTAAGAAGAAGATTGAAATATCAGTAAAAGCAAGCCCTACTAAGATTGGAAAAGAACATTAATATACTTCATAACATGTTTAACTTACATCATTAAATTACATCATTTTCATTTCCACAGTTTCAATTATTTGTTTGCTAACCGAAGATGTCGTCGTTCACAATCGGTGCACTTATTGTTGTAAATCATGCAGCTTTCGTACAATCACCTGCCAGAAACAATACATTGAATCTAGTCACTGTTCAAAATTGTCTCAAGTACAGTTTAAGGCATTCAATGCACTCATCCTTATTGACCTTCATTTTTTCCTTTAGTTGTCCCCCCACATTTTCTGGAAGCACCTTATCTTCAGCTGTTCTTTTTGCAGTGGCATCCTTCTTATGTCTTTTTTCATGTATATTTTGTGAATCAGTAACATTAGTTGCACTCTGTTTCCTTTTGATTTCGATGGTACTAAACTATTTGGAATAGGTGAAAGCTTTTACAAAACATTGTAGGTGTTATTAGAAAATTTATTTTAGTTAACAAAATTAATTTTTCAGCAAATTAATTGTTCATAAATTTAAATATATATATATAAATATTTAATTAATTTAATAACAAATACATTATTAATTCGCTTAATACATTTTTCGCTCAGTTGGAAATATTCAATTCGTAAATTATTAATTTATTAAAAAAAATAATTACATAAAATTAATTTAATAATATAATTTTAATTTAATAAAATTATTTTAATTTATTAATAAAATTTTTATCTGCAAAAGTATTTTCTTGCAAATTAATTTGTTTCTAAATTTAGTTTCGATAGTTATGTGTTTTTCCGAAATTATTTCATAATTGATTCAGTCACATGTTTTACACGTAATTTGCAATTCATGCAAATTTATCAATAAGCTGCGTAATCTCTCCTAGCATTAAAAGTTATGCGGAAATGCGCCATCACTCCTAAGTAGCAGATGCGCAATCTATCCTATTTTGGTAGGAGAGATTTCGCGGCCTTTTATTTAAACATGACCACTTCTAAAATGAGTTATTGCTGTTCGAATCCTTAGTCCGAATGCTTAGTTCGAATCCTAGGTTAGTAGTTTTTAAGAAATCGTTTAAGTTCAAAATATTTTGCACTGCTGATATTCTATAAAAATTCTGACGAATAGTTTTGAAAATTCAAGCACTTACTTTGGAAAAACAAAACAAAATAGCGATGCTTTATCCAAGACGTTTGGAACAATCAATGTGCACATTCATATAGGCACTGTGCTAATGCTGCTGCACAACTACTGTGCGCGAGTCGCTGTGCGCGAGGGCTACTCCTTCCCGTCGAATCTCTTTGTGCGCGATCTCTCCTACCGCGCTATCTCTCCTAGCTTTACCTTATATACATATATATATATAAAACATTATGTGCAATTTCTTGATGTGCTGTAAGAAAGAATAATTCTTTAATCTATTGATTTTTTTTTAGTACTAAATACGTATTTTTAAATGATATGCCTCTGACAACAACTCTGGTTTGGTATTAATGAGTTCAAAAAATCTTATGCACCTACTCTTATGCGAAATTATAACTGATTTAAAAACATCTTTAAAAACGCTGAAATTTCTCTAAAGAATGTTTGTTAAAGAAATGAAATACTAAAATAGAGTTCACCGAAGAAATAATATCAAGATAGAGCCGTCTAATTTCTAAAAATGATATGAGCGTGTTCAAGTGCGATTCGCTACCGCCAAACGTAAAAAAATTATTTAATTTGTTTTTGCATTTTACTAAAATATTCAAAAGCCAAGTTTTCCGCGGTATAGCGAATTAAAAAAACCCAAAATATTTTTTCGGCCCACCCTAATATGTAAGGAATAGGAAGGGGTTTAGGCAACACAATATCAGGATCTAGTCCTCTCTTTGTTTTAATAAGCCCTGTTTAAATAGAATTAATAGAAACATTGCACGATTTTATCTGTTAATAAGTCTAATATTTTTATCATGTGACATTTTATAATAACTCGAGTTATACGTAATAAATATCCTTGTTAACAATGTTATAAATATCTTGCAACGCTTTAATTAATTTGTATTTTTTAATAACGAAATAAGATTTACGATAAAAATCAATATCTCACTTCGACTTCACTTATCTCATTTCTTATTAAATTTCTTATAGGAATCATGTGTTATATTTCATTATCATTATATCGCCATTAAAAATATATGCAGTTGAAGTTACGGAATCACAAGTCGCACTGGTGTAGAGTTTACGTGTATTCACTAGCGAATTTTAAATTATGTTTTACGGGCCAAGTTTTTACCAATAACTGCAGTTAGCGAATCACACAGACCTCTTCCTTTTAAAATTGTCACGGATTAACTTGAAATTTTCCTTTTAAGAATAATTATTATTTGTGATTTTTTTTTCGGTTGGGAGTCCTAGTACTTTTGTTAGAAACTTCTTAAATAGTGATTTTAAATTATATTAGCCCTGTAGATAAAGTTTAGTACAGAAATAGTAACATATGGTTTAATGAAGCTTTTTATTTATTTTTAATCAAGCGGCCTCGGAGTCCCTTCACAGTAATTATGCGAAATTTTCTGTCACAGCAGTTAGGGGTTATAGGAATATTTTCAGATAATTAGGCATATATGAAACGCATAATCACATTTAGTGCTTTGGGCGTCTTATCTAGGTTTAACGTGTCGTAAATGCGACGAAAATCGCCAAAATGCGACCAACGTATATTGTGAGATTATGTTACAGTTATTTATTCCATTTCTGTAAAATAAGTTAGTTTTGAACTACAGGTACAGTTGTAAATAATTTTCTGCGTAATAAAATGCCAAATATACCCTAAATACGACAAAACTGTGAGGAATCACGTCTCATTTACGCACAATGACCTTATATCTTACAGTTGCATACTACGTCTACAGCGATAGACAGCCATAACCAATAATGGGAAGCCCTTTCAAAAGCAGAAATCCTCGTGACAAGTGACAACATTGTGTATGCAGCAGCCAAGAAATATATTTAATTCAGTTATTCTGTTTTGTGGATTACAGAGCATGGGCCAAATAATTTAATAAATTTTTACATTAAAAATTTTGAAGTAATTTGACACTTTAAAAATATCCTTCGAATCAGGTCAAAGAGTTGGGGAATTTTATATTAAATAACTCAGAAATAACAGAAGCAGGACCTGTACCAAGGATCCATAATGTTGACAATTTTCAAGGAGTTCCACAGTTTAATGTCAAATAATATATATATATATATATATATATATATATATTTAATAAACAATCATTTATGAACATTCAATGTTTCAATGATTGTAATTCATGTTCTTTTAAACCATGTTTACTGCAATCCGTTAATTTTGTGCGTACCTGGTTGTTTTAACTATAAAACTACTGTTGAATTTATCCAAAATATACCTTTTTTTTGCTATATATCTTTTTTAAGATATGACAACATCTAATTAAAAAAAGCATTATTCAAACTACCGTTTTTTTTAATTCTAAATTGTTTTCCATTTTTACAATTTAATTAATGTCAATATATTAAACTAAACAGAGTATTTAGAAAAGAATCTTATGCTCTTTAATTTTTTCCTACTTTTTAGCTTTTTAACTATTTCTTTGTTGCAGTTTCAAGACATTTGAAGATTTTTTAGAGTAGTTTGTCGTATAATTAGCCCCTTTATTTTGGTAATTTGTGTCAGATTATTTGTCGAGTTATCACCTGCGTCTGGTTACGGTAAAATCCCTAAAATTAAGTTTTTGAATTATAATTCCAAATGTAGAACCTCTATAGAAGTTCCAAAAAGGTCTGAAAAAGAAAATGGAAAAGTTTTTGATAACATATTTACATAATTAGTAGAAGTATGCAAATGATATCATTATGATGAAAGTGTAGTAAACTGTTTGTTTTAGTAATAAGAATGCATATTTTTACTTTTGATAAAGATTTTACTTTGAATGGCAGGAGCTTTAACTTTGTCTTTTGGCTACTCGTAACAATACTTTACATGTCATTGCTAAAGGATGCAAAAATGCGTCTTTTACAAAATTTAACTAACATATGCTGATTTTAATTACCTACAATCACCCCTCTTATATTCTTAATCCACTGTTTAGTATATTGTATATCAAACATTTCTTGAACAAGATTTTTAATGCATGTTATGTTAACTACATTCTTATTTGATTTTGAACTTGAAGTATGGCATTTGTGATTCATTTTTTAAAGGCACAATAGCCTATTTTACCAAATATATAGGAAAATACTATTGTACTCCTTAACAGTTCATAATAAAATACTTAGTTCATAAATTATTTTATTTAATTAATAATAAATAAAATAAATGAAAACGTTTTAATAAGATGGTTATATTTTTAAAATTCACAATCATCTAATGTTTGTACAAATTTCCTTTATTTTTTCTGGATTATTACTCCAAGATTTACTGTAATGAAAGGATACTTTTATTCGTTGTCTGTGTATGTGTGTGCCCATCTACTTATGCACCTGCTTACGCTTTTATGCACATGCACAACATTTATTGTTTGCAAGTGCGGTCAATCATATGTAGTTTTAATAATTTTGAAAGCGGAGTAGTGACATTAAAAAAACATATTTAAAATGAAATAACGCTTTGAAAAATAAGATATTATATTTAAATAAATGATTTCTATGCAGATGTATCGAAACCAACCTGGAAAACGTACCCGCCCCCCCCCCCCCCCCCCACCACCACCACACATTCAGGCATTCAGGCAAAAATAAGTTATATGTTATTTCATTAAGAAAAATTACGCTTTTTTTATATTTTTTTCCAAGAGCGAAAAGCAACATTTGCCTATTTTGTTGATATTAGCATAAAAAATTCATTTCCAAAACAGGAATATATAAAAACATAAGGATGCACGCAAATTCCGAGAAATCTAAATAGATTTCTTAATGTTACTATTTCTTCCATTTGTATCTCACATATGTGTTATTCCAATCGAACGGAAGGGTTTCTTTTGATTGTTTCACAGGAAAGTCTCCATTGAAAACCATCGTGAAAACAGTTTTATATCTTTTCTTGTTAAGTTTAATCAATTCATATATAAATACTAGATTCATCTAAAATATAGATATAAATTTAACAAACTGTATTTTATATTGAAATATACCAAAGCTTATTAAATTACATTATATATATATATATTTTTTTTTACGTTTATCTTTTAACCCATTAAGGTCCAGCACGTTTTACAGAAATTTTATTCAGTTCAAACCACTTTTTGTTAAACACTTACTTTTACTTTATTAATCACTGAATTGCGTTAATTAAATCTATTTTCACTATCTTAACTATTGTAAAAATAAATAAATAAATAAATAAAATAAATAATAATAATAATACTGTTTTTACATTTCAACTACGGTTTTTTGATAACTTTACCGTTACTTTGTAACATTAAGAAAAAAAAGTATGGACTCTGAAAAGTGCCTTTTTTGTTTTCATGTGACATTAACATGTGTCACACCCATTGCCGACTACCCTTACCAGCTTTGTCCGATATTTGTTACGGTATCCTTCTTAACTGCGCTTATAATAACTTTTTAAACTTATCTTTTTTACTTATATTTAATATTAATTTCTCTATTTTTTAACCAGTAAGACTTCATACTATTTTAACTATATAATAGCACTTTTCTTTAAAAGTATTTTTCGATTTTTTATAATCTTTATTAAATTTTTTATAGTAGTATTATACTACAGTTAAATTTTTTATTCCAATGGCTCATTCATTATAAGACAATCATCAATAGAGGGAGCGTAAAGTTGCTGACAAAATCGGAAGCCCCTCAAAGTGCAAATACTGTTAAGCCACTTTTTAAGTTAATTAAATAAGGCAAAATTTACATTTCTGTTTTTCTGGTAGCAAAAATCACAAATAGAATGTTGCGAAAACGCACCGTCAGAATTTAATGGGTTAATATAACTTCTGAATTGTTTTAAACCTTTGAACAAACTGGCATACAGTTATTACAATGAAACAACATTTTTGCATTAGTTATTTTTTAAATCCTAATAAAGTATTCCTATCACCGTGGATATAACTGTATTTTTAGATTTCTAAATCTTTTTTTTTACTCTTAAAGTTTTTTAAATTGTGGTATTCCTGATATACTGAATGTAAAATGGTTATTTCCTCTTTGCACACCTTTTGGTATATCTCAGTCTCAAGATTTTAAGATCCACTCTTACGTTTTTCTTGATATTTTATTTCAAAATGGAAAAACATCATAAAATAAAGAAATCTAATTATTTCCATTGGGTAACGTAATTTATATAAAATAGAATAATTACTTTTAGAAAATGCATTCATATATATTAATTCTACTAATTGGATATTTGTTTGCTACTGAAGTTCTGATATAAAACAATATATAAATGTATGTTCAAGAGATATTATTATTTTTAAACTTAGATATGCAGAATGATAAGAAAATCAATTACCTGTAATAAACATCTTAATGATTACTAATGATTGTGAAATGGAAATAACAAAATAGAGTGTGATTGACATGCTTATTTTTCGATAAGTACTTAAAACCATAAATCCCAATAAACTCTCATTATGACAACTATTGGAATAATAAATATACAATCAGAGTTAAAATAAACATTAAATGAATCTAAAAAGCCATAAACTGCAATATCTTTTCCAAGTATGACAGCATAGAAATCAAATTAAATTATTAACTTAATTTAACGTTATATTAACTTTTTACTGCCTGACAGATTTAGATCAAAAATAAAAATTATCCATCAAATTTAGAATTGACTGTTGGTGTTGGTGATGCATCTAGGTTTGAATCAACCCTGTTGCAGCCAAAAAACTAGTAAGGGATATTGTGCAATTAAATTATATTTTCTTTCCCCACTGGCACCTTCGCCCCTGATAGAAAATATTCTAATCCTAAAGCCTTAATAAAACTCATGTGATCTTCTCTAGAGTTCAGTTTTTTAGAGATTTGGGCTGGCTCTAACAGAAACAGGATGTGTGCCAAATAAAACATTTTTTTTTTCTTTCGGAGTCCCCTGCGGATCCGCGAATGCTGTATACAGTCGAATGACAATTTTAAAAAGTTTTACTTCCTAGACCGTTGTCCAGTGTCAAATTATATCAATACCCCTCCGTCATCCAATTGGATTCATTCAATACACCCGAATTATTGACTGAAAATAAATTGTGAATCTGTCCATATTCTACATACATATTTCCTTTTAAAATTATATATTTTCATTCTTTATAGCATTTTTTTTTTCTTTAATTATCAATAAAATAATACCGCATTTACTTGTGTAGAATGTGTTTTTTTTTCACAAAATTTTTGTGCTACAATGTGAGATAAGCTTTATACATGTGATACTTCCGAATATTTTTCTATGCATGATTTCACTAAAACACTTAATATCCAGTTCTATGATGGAGATTTTTCTTTTCTTTTTAATTCTGTCTTATAGTTCCTCGTGAAATACAAAATTTTAGAACTGTAATTATCTTGCTTGGTGATTTTAGCATACTATAAAATTTGCAGTTTAAAAACGGTTGGGTATGGAATTTGCGAGTAATAAACGGTAGATATCTCTTCAAATAAACGTTAAAATAAAAAGAAACATAATTTTTGAAAATGTAAATAAATCAATCATAGAAAATTTATTTTCCTAGACTAATCTCTACTAATTATAAATTTCTATTTCTGATTTTTTTTTACTACTATTTAGGTAAATCCCCATTTAATTAATTTTAGCTATAGCTAATGAATTTTAAATCCAGAAAAACATATTTTCTTTGTATTACGCAAACATATTACATTCTCTATTTTCGAATAATGAATATTATTTTTTTAACTAAATGCAGGAAGTTTTATAAAATAATAATTAATATTCTAACGTCTTCAATAGATTTTCTATGATACTTCCTAAGATGAAAATTTCGAATAAATTTAAAATTTGAAATATTAATTAAGTTTATGAAAAAAGAGTCTATGAAATGTGACAATTAAGTTTATGAAATGTGACAATAACAAAAAATATGTATTAAAATATTACTTTAATTGAAAAAAAACTCATTGTTTTAATTTGTGAATTTTTTTTATAAAAAAATATAACAAGGAATCATTATATATTTTTAAACAAATAATATTCCAACCTGCAAACAAAGGAGAATCCATCCATAATTATAATTTGAACATGCAAATTCCATTACCATTTATTTTGCTCAGTATTTAACGTACAACATCTTTTACTTACCTTTATTTAAAAAAAAAAAATCGAATGCAAATATTAAACGCGAAATCAGGTCTCTGTTCTAGCAAAGATTATTATCGTAAAAAAGATACGATGAGATCTTTTAGTACTTTATCTAAATTTATTTAAATGTAAAATATGCTATTTTTCAATTAAACAAAAAGTGTTAACTTAAAAACTCATTCATTTAATTTTAACGTGCCCTAACATTTCAGCAACTTACACTGTAAAAAAAATTCCGCAACGTTCCTGGGAAAAAATGGGCAGCTGAGTTGCCCATTATTTCCAAGAAACATTTCTTGAAAATGACTGGTACTTTACTGTATATGTTAAAAACTTTCTACAGAAATGCCAGTAAGTTTCCTGCGAAATACCAGGAATATTTCTGTTGACAGCAAAACATTACTGACATATTCAAGGCTGGAGTAGCACAAGAGCGAAAAATGTCCAGACCAGGGATCGAACCTGGATACTTGGCGTGCCGTGCCAATGCCTTACCTGTTAGGCTATCCGGACCAATACCTGGCTGACATAATTCACTCTGGATGTTCGTTCCCTTCATTATGACATTACTGACATTTCACAGCATGCGGGATCCGCAGACGATTTTTACATTTCCAGTTGACAATTTTCGCTTTATTATCATTATTTGTTAGAATGAAAAAATATTTTGAAATTGACATCAAAATTATTATTTATAATTTACACGAAAAAATAAATTTTCAGTTAAAATTCAATAAAGTAAATATATATGTGATATATTGTTTCTGAACTTTGCTTAAAATATAAAAATATATAAATGTAAATAATAATTAGAAAAAAAATCTAGACATAAAATATTTTGGATTTTCGTCAGTGATTATGTTAGTTTACAAGTTAGATAAAATACATATAAATTTTCATGAAAAAAAAACCTAAACGTAATTGTATATTTTTTCCGAAAATAAAAAAAAAAATTCAAATTTGCAGCAATTCAAAGTGTCAAATATATGTCAAATTTAAATCAAATTGTAATAAAGTGTTAAAATATAAAATTAATTAAAAAAGAAAAAAAAAGCCAAGAGGTAGCATCGAACACGGGCCGTACGGGTGGCGTGCAACCTTTCTGCGTCCACACCACGAAAGATACGTTGAAAGCTGCAAACTAATGGGTATTTGAAACGTATGCTAAAACTCGGCATCTAATTTCTGAAAATCTAAGGCCCATTTGAAGAAATCCTTTCACAAGAATAATTAGAGATAAGAACTCTAAAACATACTTTAAATTAATCAAAATAGGTGAGAATCATATTTGATTGTCCCCTGGTTAATGCAGATCCAAATAATAGGTGTATTTTTTTTTTACTCAGTCTGCTCGTTAAAGATTTCACAGACAAGTACGAGAGATAATCTCTTAGTGATGTCACAGAGGTATTGTATTTTCATCTGAATTATCTTGACAATAGAGACGTAAAGGATTATGTCGTCTATTGATTTATTTGCATTCCATATTGATTTTTTTTACATTCATTTAAGGAATTCGTTTTCGACACTCGCGCGCGAGCAACGGATTATAGGAAAAAAAAAATAATAAATGACGGCCGCAGCGTTTTGCTGTTTCCAACTTTTGTTCAGGAACGTTTCAGATAAGAAAACCAGAATTTCACAGGAAAGAGCTAAATTATTCTGAAAACCTGATAAAAGGCGAAACGTTCCTGGATTTTACATGGAAAGTTACCATTTTTTTTTACAGTGTAATCTAAGTAGTAATCTAAATCGTTTTAATTGAATAGGTGATTTATAAATGAAACGTGTGCATCAAAAATAATAGATCGAAAACCACATGGATAATAATTGGAATTAGCATTTTATACTTTTCACTAAAAAAACGGTTTTTTTAATCTATTGAGGTTATAGCTTTCTTTAAAATAGACTGGTCCAAAGAAGAACTATTAAACCTTTTACTAAGAGCAATAAAACGCCTAAAGTAGCAAAAGTGCTCTTATTAGCAATACCTACGAGCGAAAAAGAGTAATAAAGTATCAAGAGAGTGATCTAAAAATGTGATCTTACTCGTGTTTTTATTTATATTATTTAAGGTAGATGTGTTGCGTAAGTTAACTTAGGCAGAAAGTAACTTGTAGTTTTCATAATGTTTTCAAAAAGAAAAAGAAACATATACAATTTGTGTGTTATTATTGCAAAAATATTTTATTTTATACATATTTATTATGTACATTGTATATAATCCTACAAAATAGAAAAATGTTGCACTTCCATACAGGTACTGATAAAATACTTAGCCGGTTTTTATAAAATCATTTGAGTTCATATTTACTCGGGAGTGAGCGAGCTTTGTCCGCCATGACAATTTTTACTTTACCGGTGTTTGCATATTTTGCATATTTGCATTTCACTGCAAAATCTTCAGAAACGATCTTTCGGATCAATTTCTAAATCTACATTCAAATTTTGAGATACTATGCATTTTAAAACATTATCACAATGTTATAGATTTTAGATATCTAAAAGAATTTTATTTGTTGAATGACATATTGAAAAAAATGTTTTTCTCTGTATGAGAAATATGCGAAAAATACATAGATTCAGGCTACTGTATTTACTCAAATCAAACGATCACGTTTTTTCTCAGATAACCCATATAACTGGGAGTGTCTTGAAATCAAATAATAGGACAACATGAAATACTTAAACGCAGAAACATTAATACCATACTCCTACGTATAGATTATGCTAAGAATTTTATAAAGTTTGAAGCTTTTTACACTGTTTAAATGTGGCTAGTTTCAGGAGAAACATTATTTGAATGTAACTGTTTTATCTTGTGTTCATGCATGAACGGTATTATGTAGAGATCTGGAAATTTTGGTTTCCGGGTCCTCGAACCGCAGGAACCTGTATTAATCATTTCCTGTATTCAATTATTATTAATGTGACAAAAAAAACGGAGAATATAACTAGGGTTTACTATATTTTGTAATTTTGATAACTTTTTTGTTCTGTGGAATAGATTTGTGTGTTTAAGTGCTGTTTAAAACAAAAATATTTAACCCTTTATGTCCCGAATTTTAAATCAGAAATTTGCTCCACCGGCTGGTCCAATCTTGTGCAGCAAATTTTCGAGAAAAGGCAGGTTGTGTTCATTAACCTTCCACCATACTCACCAGATCTGTCCACCCTGGATCACGTTTTATTTTTCAAGTTAAAATTGAAGATAAAGGAGTAGTGGTAAGTTTCTGTAAATGACAGTGAAGCGGCTGTGAGATTAGAATTCAATAGTGATAGAGATGGGACACTCCAGAAGTCGTTTATTGACCCGTACACTGCTTCTAAGCACTGTATGGAATCTGAGACTACGTAGAAGCTTAATGTTAAATATAAGTATAATCTCTGTGTTATATGGTCTGTTTGCAACCAGTCTTTGCAGCAACTGTTTGAATGCACTATGTATTACTGGATAAATGTCCCCTGATCTTCTGCCTCCTTATTCTCGCAGCATGTTTTGAATGGTTTGGAAAAATCTTTATTTTATTCAACTGTTCATAAGGTCTCTTAAGAACAGAATATTGCATTTTGCTTTTCGAAACCTACAAAACATCTGCTGATTTTATAACTACCTTAGTACATATACAAACTCAGCAGGTGTTTGCATTATACTGCTGTATGTTTTAAAAGAAAAGTCGAAAAGGCATTTTTAACTTTTGTCTCTACTCCAGCTACATCCCTTTTTTTTCAACTAATGTGACAAAAAATACAATTATGCATAAATTCAATCTTCGTTTAGCTAATTTTTAATGGATAACTTAGTGTACATGTTTATAAATTAAGAAGCACAACTATAAAAAACGTATGTATTTTTTAAGAAATGTACAGTCGTGGAAAAAAAAAAGTAAACACCCCCTACTAACTTCTTAACAAATTATCGTAGAAGAAAGTTACTGGTACCGAAAGATTCTAAATAAAGTCTACTTTTAAATGATGTTTATAAAATTTGCTTAGGGGCCATCTACATATTAAAACGAACCCAAACTTCATTTTTTTTCAATAGCAATACCCCATTTTAGCAAGATATTTGAAATCTTCTGTTCAAACTATGCCTAGACACCGAATTTCAAGTCATTTGAATCATAAGTTTTTGAATTATAAATATTCAAAATTTAGTGCTTCTAATGTTAAATTACATTTTCATAATTTTATTCATTTATATCATTCAATTATATCTCCTGAAATCATACTCCTAATATGCTAATTTTTTGTGTAGCAATAATACTAAAATACCCAAACATAAATACGTTGAATTTGCAATTTTTATAATTTTATGATATGAATTATGAATTATGAAATTAATATTCGAAAAAAAATAAGATTTGCAACCTACAATTTTTTTGATGGATTTAGATTTATTAAGTATTGCTTTATGGAAATCCCCAATTTCACATTTTTTCTTCGAAGTAGTTTTCAAATTAATTAAAAGAAAACGGCAAAATGATGGTTTAAGGGGCCGTCTAAGTTGGAAGTGACTAGATATTTTGAAATTTTTTATGATGCCCTGTAATCTAGCAATCTTCAACGACTGATTGAGTGGCGCTTAAGATGCCTTGATCAAGAAGGAGACTCTCTTGGTCAATAACCGAGTATCGAACTTCCGTTTGGATACAGCCCCTAAAATACACTCATTTTAAAATAATTAATTTCTCGGAAAGTTATCGTACGAATTGCATAAAAATTTGTTTTTAATCTAATTAAAGGGTGTAGAGTTCATTTATGCTGTGAAGATTGTGTACTGCTATTAAAAAACAAAAACAAAATTATGGTTATTTTTAATATGTAGATGGCATCCTAAGCAAATTTTATATGCATCATTTAAAAGTAGACTTTATTATCAATCGTGTGGTACTAGTAACTTACTTCTATGATATTTTTTTGCAGAGTTAGTAGGTGTTTACTTTTAATTTTCCACGACTGTAAATACCTTTGTGATTTTTAAATATGAAATAACGGTATAACTAGACACACTTTTTTCCAGTGTTAAGTTTATGTGAAACTACTTTGCATGATTAAATGCTACTTGCAGGAAAGTTAATACTTGCTATAAAGAAAATTACTTCAGAATTGGCCAATGTGCTTATTGGTTTACATTCTCAATTAAAATTGAGTAAATTTCTCCAAAATGAACTTGCAAAAATTTTCAAATAAACAACACTACCTTTTATCCATTGTAACTGTCTTCCACTTCTTCCATTTTAAAATGTTTTAAAATGTATACTTTGATTAGGTAATAAAATTCACCTGCAACAAACCTTGAAGTTTCATTCTCGCCAGAGAAATAATTTCCTGTGATTATATTACATGTTTACTAATTAAAATAATAACTTTAATAAAGGCAATATATTTATTTCAATGCAAAATGTTATATGTTGCACTTTTAAGAGTTAATCAAGATTAATAGAGAATTTTTTCAAGAGATTAAATTTTCCACTAGATGTCAAATTTTCCATGGATTGGACATGCTGGTAATTCTTTTCTTATGCGCTTGATTTAGTTTTTTCCTAGAGTCAGTAAATACAGATTGAAGATATAATTTCTCTGAAATATATCGATAAAGAAACATTTTGATTCTAAACAGAGAAAAAATAATACGTTTAGAAGTAATTAATTAAGTGCTACTTTTTTTCTTTGTTTGGAATTAATGAATTATAAAAGACTAGCTGTTTAACCCGTTCTATGCACAGGAGTTCATGAATTTAATTCTAAAAATATAAAAAAAATAACTATTCGATTTAGTAAAATATTTTTCTACAACTGCGCATTTTTTAATGAAATTTAATTTATCGTGTTACTATGGCAGCAGACGATAAAACGACATCTTTGGAATAACGGAATAAATGGGATAAAAATTTTTGTTGATGTTTGTGATAAAAAGTTTGTATTTATTTTTTTTAAATGTAATAATTAAGCGCAATTAAATAATCTCTCTAATTATTTGCATGTGAGGTAAAAGAATTATCGTAATACCCGCTACAGCTTTTTTAGTATTGCAGACTGGCGTACGTAGTAAGTATATCTCACATTGGTTAAAGAACTCGCGCTATTACGAGTTGAACATAAAAAAGGTATTTTATTGTGAATTTTTAATTGTTGGCAGCTGCTATAATGAAAAATGTTTCAATTTGATGGGAAATCGCTGTTAAATTGGTGGTTTTGTATTAAATAAAAGTTAACTCTAAATTATTTCGAATCCGGATTGCTTTATTTGCCTCGGCCGTGTTTTAATACACATGTACGTAACATTTCACAATTCTGGCTTCCAACTGTGCACTGTAAAAAAAATGGTAACGTTCCATGTAAAATCCAGGAACGTTTCGCCTTTTCTCAGGTTTTCAGAATAATTTAGCTCTTTCCTGTGAAATTCTGGTTTTCTTATCTGAAACGTTCCTGAACAAAAGTTGGAAACAGCAAAACGCTGCGGCCGCCATTTATTTTTTGCTATAATCCGTTGCTCGCGCGCGAGTGCCGAAAAAGAATTCCTTAAATGAATGTAAAAAAATCAATATGGAATGCAAATAAATCAATAGACGACATAATCCTTTACGTCTCTATTGTCAAGACAATTCAGATGAAAATACAATACCTCCGTGACATCGCTAAGAGATTATCTCTCGTACTTCTCTGTGAAATGTTTAAGGAGCAGACCGTGTAAAAAAAAAAATACACCTATTATTTGGATCTCCAATAACCAGGGGACCATCAAACATGATTCTCATCGATTTTGATTAATTTAAAGTATGTTTTAGAGTTCTTACCTCTAATTATTCTTGTGAAAGGATTTCTTCAAATGGGACTTAGATTTTCAGAAATTAGATGCCGAGGTTTAGCATACGTTTCAAATACCCATTAGTTTGCAGCTCTCAACGTGTCTTTCGTGGTGTGGACGCAGAAAGCTCGCGCGCCACCCGTACGGCCCGAGTTCGATGCTACCTCTGGACTTTATTTTTTCTTTTTTAATTAATTTTATATTTTAACACTTTATTACAATTTGATTTAAATTTGATATATATTTGACACTTTGAATTGCTGCAAATTTGATTTTTTTTTCGGAAAAAATATACAATTACATTTAGGTTTTTTTTTTTTCATGAAAATTTATATGTATTTTATCTAACTTGTAAACTAACATAATTACTAACGAAAATCCAAAATATTTTATGTCTAGATTTTTTGTCTAATTATTATTTACATTTATATATTTTAAGCAAAGTTCAGAAACAATATATCATATATATATTTACTTTATTGAATTTTAACTGAAAATTTATTTTTTCGTGTAAATTATAAATAATAATTTTGATGTCAATTTCAAAATATTTTTTCATTCTAACAAATAATGATAATAAAGCGAAAATTGTCAACTGGAAATGCAAAAATCGTCTGCGGATCCCGCATGCTGTGAAATGTCAGTAATGTTTTGTCAGTAATGGTCAACAGATATATTCCTGGTATTTCACAGGAAACTTACTGGCATTTCTGTAGAAAGTTTTTAACATATACAGTAAAGTTCCAGTCCTTTTCAAGAAATGTTTCTTGGAAATAATGGGCAACTCAGCTGCCCATTTTTTCCCAGGAACGTTGCGGATTTTTTTTTTTACAGTGTGGATTTGTATAGAATGACAAACAGACAGACAGACAAATTTTCATTTTTATATATTAGATAACATATTATACGTAAAAAAAGTTTGAAACCCTGAATCTTTCCGCAGGACATCCTGTCTGAAACAAGGGATGAATAAATTTGTTTCTAAATGTTTTCGTTCTTGTTTCGCATTCGTTCTTGCGATCTGTGTAGTTAACTTCGCCATCTATTTGAGAAATTTTTTCCATCGTGGAACATTTTATTTATCATTCATTTAACAAAGTTTCTACATTAATATGAAGACACAGATATAAAATACAAAAAAATACTTATTTAAATTATTCTTTATGAATAGAAATTGTATGAAAAAGATCAACAAAATAATAAAAGCAAAGTATTAGTGACAAAACTAGTTTTGTTGTTTTCTAGCAGCCACTTTCTCTAAGTAGGCGCCACAATTTTAAATAATAGATGCATGGCTTCAAGTAGTCACGATAACCTAGAAGTCAAGTACTCAGGATAACCATGAATTTAGATTAAATGTAATTGGTAATAACATAACTGATAGTGCCGTAAAATTCCAAAAGAAATGCAAAATTAGAAAAGTTACATGCATGCTATAAACTGTAACAGGAAAAATTTGAAAGTCAAAAAGAAAACAAAATTAGGTCTTTTTGAAGTCAATGCATTTTAGTCGCATTCTAATTCAGTCGAAGGCCGGCTATCTTTGAAGCACTGTTGCCATTCCCTAAAAGGGAAATATTGAAAAATAATTTCTAGATATATATTATATATATTTTTAAAATAACTTCAGTAACTTATATAATTACTTTTACAATATTTTTCTTTGGCGTAAAATGTCCTGTTTTTCATGGAATTTAAGAGTCAATTGACTGTTTTTTATGATTTCTTAAACGTTTTTAATCGTGTTTTTTTTTTTTATATGTGTCAAGAATAAATATTTATTTTCAACGATATTTTCTGCAATATTTAAAGTGACATTTGCAGTAATATAATGACAGTAGTAATAAGTGACAGTGTTCTACAATCGGGAAACAGTTGTCCATATTTGCCTATGAAATCATAGAAACTCACTAAAAACGTTTTTTATCAATATAATGAAAAATGTGGCATAAATAGATTTTTTTCATTTAAACCTTAAGTTCTTAATTAATATGAAACGTTTATTATTTGAATACATAAATGGCTTTTGGTGTAGTTGATGAACAGTGAAGAATGAAATATATTAAATGTATAAAAACTGTTATAATTTTTTAAAAATCGATATTTACATATATAGGTTAAAGTGCCCTATTATCGTCCCCCAGTCACTTTTGGGCACTTGGAAGTTGTAATTTTCAGTGAAAATCTACCAAATTTGGATTTTACATAGACTAACTATCCACGTACATAGAAACATAGGTAAATATCTTACAAAAAATTTTAACAATGCGAAAAATTGTTTTTTCGAAAGTATCAAAAAATGCAAAAGAAAAAAAAATGGTCCCAATTTCGTTTCCCAAAAAATCCAATGCGCCGAGGCTTAACTTATAAATAAATCAAAATTTATTTCTAAATGAGTAAGTAATTTAATTTGCATTAAAGTAAGGCACAAAGAAATGTACTAATTATCAGTGGAAAAATAACATAACGAAATATTAGCCATCCAAACATGAGGAAAAAATTGAAAAAAAGTCATGAAAAAGCATTAATTTCGTTGCCGGGACGAAAATAAGAACTGCAAGGGGTGACGAAATTGGGACCACGCTAGTTCCCAATATGACGGAGCTTCAGTTCCCGTAAGATGAACTGAGCGTCCTAAAACTCACTGTATGCTACTATCAGCCTCTTACCAACGTAAAATACATACAATGTGTGAGAAATAAATACTCACAGTACAGTAAATAACGTTCTACAAACGACTTAATAAGTACTCAGGTCATCTAAATATGGGAACTTCGTCGTCTTTAATGTATATGTGCGTCTTGGCAAACGAAACTTTCAACACTGACCCCTTTTACATCCCGTCCCCTGTGATTTGCGGCATAAGTGGCGCCACTTTCGCAGGAGGGGAGAAGTTAAGGGGAACGAAATTAGGAGAGGGGACGAAATATGGGCTCTTTACCCTACAATGTTCGTACGCTTCAAGGATTTCCAAGGACCTCGTAGCAGAATTTTCATAACGTAATATTTGCGTTATTTATCGAAAACAAACAATCTATCTTCAGATATAGCGACCGATTACGAAATTTCTGGCACTAAAACAGCTAATATCCCGCTGAATTCATTGATGCGTACGAACCCTGATATACGTTAAGACATGGTTCTTGACAGTTTGTTTGATTAACTCGCGTTATATGTCCAGGTAGTACATAAACTTTCTTATCGTTAACAAATAGCTACTCCTGAATCATTTAGATGTATAGTTTTAAATGAAAAAAATATTTCAAATGCATTTTTTATATAAAAATCCAGAATCTTCAAACAAGTTATTTGTTAAAGTTACGAAATTTGCATTTTTACAAGGACTGCTATTGTATTATTATATTTTAAAATATTTTTGCCATGGTCTGATAAATAATAAGAACAATCCATTCTTCTACATCCGAATTATGACAATTTGAATTTTAATAAATTTCGGCCATCATGAAAATGTAAAAATGTTGCTTCAATGATGAAAGATCCGAAATTCAATATACGATCATATAAATTAATCTTTTCCTATTTTATATTCCCTAACATGAACTATTCAACACATTCAAGTTTGTAATGACATTAACATGCCAAGATCTTTTGTTTCCTATCCTATACATTTTTTTCTGCTTTGCATCCAAATCTCATATTTTAATATTGAACTATTAACATCACTATATCCATTTTAAAATTTCTGATGAAATTTCATTAGTGAAAATAATTATTTTTATTATAGTGCATTATTCCGAGGAGTTCCAGGTTGTATAACATTCTTCTACAAATGAATGTTGCCCTGGACATATGGTTAAAATTTAATTATAATAATTAAATAGGATTTAATTGCAACAGGTGGGAAATGTTTCATTAATGTAGAAATTTCCATTTCAAATTCATAATCACATATATGACTTTTTTTCCGTTTATTTTCTGATTACCACTTCTCCTGCATCATCATAATTAAAATCTCAAGTACAAAACCAATTTAAATTTGTAATTTTGTTTTACATATAGCTTTCAATTTTATCACACATTTCTCGCAGTGAAATGTGAGAGGTATCATTACACAGGAAGCTTATATACTTTCAAGATTTGAATGCTATATTTTAGATGGTAATAATCTAGCAGATACTAAAACGTGTACAAAAATTGTTTACCCTAAAGGTACGACGGTAATTTACTACTTTAATAAATACCGTGTGTCAAACCAGACCGATAAATTTATAGTTCATGTATTTTTACCCTTAAATCTTTATGTATCAACATTATTTTTCAAAAGGTAAGACTGAAATTTATTAATTTAAATAAATTTCTTTTATCTGATGAAAGGGGAAAAAGTTACTGTTTATGTTTTTTTTTTTCTCTTAAATCTTCATACATTTAAAAAAAGTCAGTATTTAATGATGCTAATGCCCCCGTAACGAATTTTATTTAATATATTACTACAAAATCGTTCTATTGAAATGTTTAATTTGTAATGACTAACCATAAAGATGCTGAAATATATTCGAGGCGATTATTCTACTCAAAACATTATTTTTTATTGCGAAAATTATTACTTACTTCTTATTTTAAAAAAAATATGCAATAAAACCTATATTCGTTTTTCCAAAAAAATTAAGTGCTTTTTAAAACGTATCTATGGGCTTTTGAAACATATCTATGGGCTTTTGAAACATACGCTTACATTTCGTATTGTAGATTTTTTAAATGTCTTTTTACGGTCTAAGGCTAAGCAAACCGTCCGCTGATATTGTAGGTTATGACAGAAAAAGAAATCATTCTAAGAAATCGGGAAACTTTTAAAAATACTTTTTATAAGAATTGAGTTCATTGTTTACTTGTTTCCTCTTTAGTCAATAACAGAATCAGTAGTTGTCTGATAATTTAAAGCTATTTACTGATGAAACTATATCCGACTATGTATTTAGTTTCTTAGATAAGCAACTTGATATAAAGATTTTTACATAAATTTGAATTTTTTAGTCCTTATTGTCATAAAAATAATTAAAATTAAACTTAGCCTTATAATTAACGTTTAAAAAGGATTCATAATACATAATTATGATTGTGTAAAAACTAACACGATCTATACAATATTATAAATTGAATTTAAGTGAAAATATTGCAAATTTAAACTTCTTCTTGAATTTTCTACATATCGTATAACCTATGATGGTCTATAATAGATACATTGTACACAAAGAATATTTTTAATGTATTTTTTAACAAAACTGAGAACGTTTTAGAAGTTTGTCTTTGAACGTTTGGTTGCAAAGCGGATATATTTCGAGATACGATCTTCAATTCCTCAATTTACTATGAAGGGACGTTATCAGATACCTGATCGTTCAGCGCATATCGTTTTTACTGCACCTATATACGACTTACATGGCTGTACTTTTTAAGTAAACCAGCTGATTGAAGCGAAAAAGTCTTAAAGTATCACCCTGTATATTATGAAAAATTAATCTTGAAATTATATCGTTAAATTATATCTAATCAAATATTGATTAGAATGATAGAAAAAATTGCGCATCATTTATTAAAATTGTTCTTATATCCGAAAGATTTCCATAGTAATAGCTTTTGCTGGCCTTTAGCTGGCAGGTTTTGAAAATTTTTGAGATGCAGAAGGAATGAGAAATGTTGTCTTTTTTCTGTTCAACAGCAGATGCAATTATTTTCGCTTGCGCTGGTTTGCTTGTTTTGAATGTGGTGTCCTTATTGGCAGACATAAAAGAAATTTAGTGGATAATAACTTGCTATGCCTCCAATAATTGTAATCTGTGGTCAATATTGCCAATTAGCCACATGACCACGATTTTGACTTTTGCTTTTAAATGTTTGTTTTTCGCTATCTGTTTATTCCAATGTGGGTAGTTGTTTGTTTTTATATTAACCAGATGGTATATTTTAATAAGTGGGCAGGCTGTTAGATACTTTTTGGAATTTCGTAGCGAACAGTTGAAAACAGGCAGTTGGTATTTAAAATATTTTTTTTTTACTAAACCAAATTTATCAAAATTCGTAAAATCTACTTAAAAAATACATATATTCAAGTATTTTGCGGCACCTCTTAATATATTATGTTTGTTAAAATATTTTAACCTATATATCCTACAAAGTGTACGGAATGATTTTTGTACTTTTCTGGTTTGATATTGATAGTATAGTGCCCCGTTTATTTTTTTTTTACGTATAATGACATCTCGGTATTTTATATGTTCTACTACTTACATCTTTTTAACATTACGTTCGTTGCCTTGCATTCTGTATGAATTTTCTGTTTGCATGTTTCCTATGTGTCATCTGTTTGAATAAAGTTGTTCTGATTTATACAAATTTTAAGTTGGGCAAATTTCCGATTGGATTGCGAACTGGTATGTTCAAAGACCCCTCTAATTTGGAGGTTATTTAAACAGAATTTTGAAAAACTAACCTTCAGACCAGTGTTTGTCCTGTTTTGAAAAAGATTCTACCGCCAATAGTATGACAAGCGGAACATTGTTTACTGTGATGCCAACATAGATCATTTATGTTCCAATAACTAGCCAACATTGGACCAAGTATTATGTATTATCTATGTTATCAATATATGTATACTTATGCACATTATTATATACATTATTGCTATAATTTTCTGCATTTTTAAATAAAAACTTAATAAAAAATCTTTTTATAAAGGTGAAATATATATATATTTGCGATATGCAAATGATAAAAAGTAAAATATGCATCATTACTCTCACTTGACAAAATAAAAATCTAAATAATATTAAGTATTATAGGTACTTCAATTGGAGAGAAGAAAGTTGTAAAGATATGCCTTAACAATTTATTCTGTCAGGGGCATGATAAACTGCAACGATCTCTTTTTGAGTTCGTTCTGTTTTTTTCTCTTTCTTACGCTTTTATAACGATCAACTTTTTATTGCTGCATTAACTATTTTGAAAAAGCGAGTCAATCAAATGGTTTTATGTATGTAGGTCATTTCGCAAAAATAACGATACATCACTATAATTATCATATGTTGCATTTAAATATGACATGATAAGATGTAAATAAAAATATTAATGTTTAAGAATTGGCTTACTACTCCTATTCATTTTATACACATAAGATTTTTTCCTTCTAAATACGCTTTGTTACTTTCAGTTGCTTTTTGCTTTTAGTTTTTGAAGGGTTGTTCCAAGTTTTTTTTTTTTTTTTTTTCTGTAACATCTCTTTTCTTTATAATATAAAAATCTTCATCCATATAAATACTCTTTTGTCAAATAATTCCTTCTATTTTATGTTTCACGTTCACTTCTACTATTGAATTTTATACGACTACTTAAAAAGTATATACTTCAAACTATATATAATGTGTAAAAATGTGCATATGTGTGAGTTAACATAAATATCTATACAATTAAATGAATATATGTATATTGCCTGTTATAGAGAACATATTAATTAAAATTTAGAAAATATTGTAATCCAGTTTTCTTTCACAGTTATTGAAATATGAGTTCAAAGACCGCTATGAAATAAGCAACAGTTTCATATTTTCATTCAGTCAATTACAACTTAAATACAACAAAAGAACTACACCTTTGGCAGGATTATATAACAAAGAACATTTAGAGATTGATTTTAAAAATGGTAGAATAATTTATCCATCACGATTTTATTTGCCATCCTTTCTCAGTGAATCAATAGAGATATTTTTACACAAAGAGAATATTTGTAACGATTAAGTCTCCATTGAGTTTCCTCAAATTTGGAAAGAGATGCTCTACAGAACAAGAATAGATAGTATACATTAATGCACGTCCACAAATATTCTTTTTTATTTTTATTTTATTTTATATATATATATAAATATGTGAACTCGAGATTTTATTAACTATTTTTTTTTTCTGTGAACATATTTGTATGAACATCAACAAAGATCTGGAATATGTGACCGTTTAAGAAAGGGAAATATATGTTGATATGATTAAAGGTATTTATGTGCCTTTTAAGTGTATTTTGTATCTCTTTTGGTAACTATTAGATCATTTTTTGGAATATGATGACTGTTACTGAACTTACTGTGAAACATTATATATATATATATATATATATATATATATATATATATGCAGGGTGTCCATAATTAAGTTGTCTAAATGCGAAACTATTCATCACTAAGTTATGAAACTTTGTGTCGGACATAAAGAAGGAATGGGAATTTGTTTGAGAGAAAAAATAGTTCAAAATTTCGCCACTAGAGAACATTTTTAATAAATTACACATTTAGCCACCTCCCACTGAATACTAGGCCTGAGCTCTGAGAACAAAATGGCGGTTGTTGTAGACGGATTTTTTTTTTTCCAGAGTTTGTACGGCCCGTTCAATTCGAACACCAATAATTTTAGTATATTTAACAATAGTGTTTATGCTTTATTTTTTCAGGCGATAGTCTGTATATTTCTCTTATTTAATCAAAGAAAAATAAAGCTTAGAAACTTTTAAAAATGTGTAAATCATTGAAAAAGCCCGCTGGTGGCGAAATTTGAACAACATGTTTTTTTTTACTTCAAACAAATTCCCATTCCCTTATGATATCCGTCACAGAATTTCACAATTTTCTGACCAATATTTTCGTCTGTAGAGAACTATAAAATAGGGTCGTTTAATTATGGACACCCTGTATATATATATATATATATATATCAGTGGCGTGGCGTCCGGTCATCGCTGGATGCGGCGATGACCAAGCAATATTTTAAAACTCTTAATAAGCTTTTAAAACTCTACGATCCAGTTTTAGCAGAACATTTGGAGTTCATGTATAAGTGAAGGTAAGATTTAAAGTTTCTTTTTTGAACATTCAACCATTGAATTTTAGAGTTAATAATTTTTCACCACAAACTTAAATAATTGCGATGACCGCCGAAAATTTTCACGCCACGCCACTGATATATATATATACATATATTACAACCAAGATTAATTTGCAACCATTTTGCGAATTAAAATGAACCTTGCATACATAAAAAACACTTACTAGATGTTAAGAAAAAAGAATTCCGTTATGAATATTTTAATAAGACTGAAAATTATTGAGGGGAATAAACTCATTAAAAATAATAGCTAATTGACTTTGATATAGTAGACCCCTTTTACTGAGTAAGTAACAGAGGTACATTACAGAGATTAATACATCTGTTGTTGAAATAGTTAGAAATACAATATATGCGTTATTATTTCTAGAGCCTAGCTATGTATTCCTAATACAAAAATTTCTCAGCTTATCAAATTGCCCATTTATCCTTAATTTTATTTTTATTTAAATTCTGTTCAGTTTCATAGAATCAAAAAAATTATGTTTAAGATCACCATGGGAAATGAGTTGATATCTTTTAAGTACGCATTCTGTAGACATTGTAGATATATTATACAGGGAGTAGCATCAGCAGTTTTTTTCTCTATACTCTTCAATAAATTTATTTTCTCCAAAGAAATAAAAGTCAAAAGATCAATTTATTTTTCTCTAAATATCGTACATAAATGGAGATTGCTGTGAATACTTTTGAAAATCCCTTAACTTAAATTTTAGGTTTTGACATATAGCCTAAATCTTTTACATAGAGGTGAAACAAATGCACAAAAAAGAATTTTTTGTTTCCGTGAGAAATAATTTTACTTCTACTAAATTTAAACGACAATACTTTTACTCTTTTTGTTTCATATGAAACATAAAGTGTCTTTAAAACAAAATTTTTCGTAATTCGATAAATGAACTTATTTTAGATTTCGCATTAGTAATAGTTTTTACCGGAATATAATTTTCACTAAATTATAAATCTTTCCCACCAATAAATATTTAAATTGTACTTCACTAACATTATAAATAATTATTATTTATGTGTAGACACATGGAAAATAGGTCCTTCAAAAGCTACAAATACATTTAAGCAATGAAAAAGCATACATACAAAGGCGACACCAATGCTTTGTAAAATTTTGGAGGAAAAAATAGCGTATTCTGTCAGATAGTAATGACATGTAAATGTGAATTATTCAAATATTCACCAAGAATCTACTAGATAATATGTCACCAGTAAAGCTTAAAATATCTCTAACAGCACCTTTCGTCAATTTGTTTCCCAATAAACTGCATTTAAGATTCCCTGAAAAAGTAAATGATGCTACAGAGTGGAATGCTACAGTTGTTTTTTTCGTTTTCGATTTTTTCTTTTTAATTTATTGTATACCTATATTACATGATAAGATCTAAATAAAAATCTCAATGTTTAAGAATTGACTCACTACTCCTATTCTTTTTATACACATTAGATTTTTTCCCTCTATGTACGCTTTGTTAGTTTTAGCTGCTTTTTGCTTTTAGTTTTTAAAGAGTTATTCCATTTTTTTCTCTGTAACATCTCTTATCTTTATAATATAAATATCTTCATTAATATAAATACTCTTTTGTCAAATAATTCTTTCTATTTTATGTTTCCAGTTTACTTCTAAAATTGAATTTTATACGACTACTTAAAAGGTATATACTTCATACTGTGTATAATGTATAAAAATGTGGATATGTGTGAGTTAACTTAAATATCTATGCAATTAAATGAATATATGTATATTGCCTGTTATAGAGAACCTATTAATTAAAATTTAAAAAATATCGCAATCCACTTTTCTTTCACAGTTATTGAAATAGGACTTCAAAGACAGCTATGAAATAAGCAACAGTTTCATATTTTCATTCAGTCAATTACTACTCAAATACAACAAAATAACTACACCTTTGGTCAGATTATACATCAAAGAACATTTAGAGATTGATTTTAAAAATTGCAGAATAATTTATACATCACGATTTTATTTTCCATTCTTTCTCCGTGAATCAATGGAGATATTTGTTACCCAAAGAGAATATTTGCAACGATTAAGTCTCCATTGATTTTCCTCAAATTTGGAAACAGATGCTCTACAGAATAAGAAACAATAATATACATTACCTCAGGTCCACAAATATTCATTTTTTTTTCACTTTTTTCTCATGTATGTGAACTCGAGATTTTATTTACTAATATTTTTCTCTTTTTTTCGAACTTATTTGTATGAACATCAACAAAGATCTGGAAAATGTGGCCGTATAAGAAAGAAAAAACTTATGTTGATATGATTAAAGGTATTTATATGCCTTTTAAGCGTATTTTGTTTCTCTTTTAGTAAGTATTATCTAAATTTGGAATATGATAACTGTTACTGAACTTACTGTAAAACATTACATATATATATATATATATATATATATTGCAACCAAGATTAGAGTTTAGTTTTGCACATTAAAATGAACTTAGCATACATAAAAAACAGTTACTAGATGTTACGAAAAAATAATTCCGATATGAATATTTTAATAAGAATTAAAATTATTTAGCTAAATAAACTCATTAAAATAATAGCTAATTGACTTTGATATAGTAGGCACCTTTTACTGAGTATGTAACTGAAGTACATACAGAAATTAACACATGTGTTGTTGAAATGGTTAGAAATACAATATATGCTTTATTATTTCTAGAATCTAGCTATGTATCCCATTTAAATAAATTTCCCAGCATATCAAATTGCCATTTTATCCTTAGTTTTATTTTTATTAAAATTCTGGTCAGTGTCCTAGAATTAAAAAAAAATATATGTTTAAGATGACTATGGGAAATGTGTTGATATCTTTTAATTACAAATTCTGTGGAGATTGAAGATACCTGTAGTTTTTTTCTCTATACTCTTCAATAAATTTAATTTCTCTGAAGAAATAAAAGTCATAAGATCAATATTATTTTTCTTCTAAATATCGTAGATAAACGGAAATTGCTGTGAATACTTTTGAAAATCCCTTAACTTCGATTTTAGGTTTTGACATACAGCCTAAATCTTTTACATAGAACTGAAACAAATGCACAAAAAAGAATTCTTTATTTCCTTAAGAAATAATTTAACTTCTACTAAATATAAACGACAATAATTCTACTATTTTTATTTCATATGCAACATAATGTGTCTTTAAAACAAAGTTTATTGTAATTCGATAAATAGACTTAATGGCGCATTAGTAATATTTTTAACCGGAATATAATATTCACTAAATTATAAATCTTTCCCACCAATAAATATTTATATTCTACTTCACTAACATTGTAAATAATTTTTATTTAAGTGTAGACACTAGGAAATAGATACTTTAAAAGTTACAAATATTTTTTTAAGCAATGAAAAAGCATTACATACAAAAGTGACACCGTCAGTCCTCAAAACCAGAAAGAAATGCTTGGTAAAATTTTGGAGGAAAAATAGTGTATTCTGCCCAGATAGTAATGACATGTAAAGATGAATTGTTCAAATATTCACCAAGAATTTGCTAAATAATGTGTCACCGGTAAAGCTCAAAATATCTCTAACTTCGTCAATTTATTTTCCAATAAACCGCGTTTAACTTTCCCTGAAAAAGGAAATGGTTCTACAGAATGGAATTGTTTTGTTTTTTTACGATTTCCCCGATTTTTTCTTTTTAATTTGAAAAGCTTGATTTTTTATACGCTTTGCGAAAACAAATGGTAATAAAATGTGTTTGTTTATAAAACTTGAGAATAAGTTTGTGATTAAAGAAAAATATTATTTATACTGATGCTTTGAATTTATGAATTGAAGTGCGAAACCATTAATTACAAAAAAAAATTGAAAATCTAAAATTATCTATTCTTAATTATTAAATCTAATCTTAATTATTAAAGTAATTATTTAAATTTTGAATTGATATTTTGCCAATATTTCTTTACATTACATAATTATGATACTTTTAAAAGATACTTTATCATTAGCGTTGCTTAAAATTTCAAGAATATTACTTCATTTACTTCACTATTTCAGATTTAATATTTCTGATTATAACTGATGTCTAACACTTTTGAATAAATATTTTTTACAATGTATAGTAAAGCGAAGAGAGTTCGCGCGGTAGGAGAGATTGCGCAAAAAGAGATTCGACGGGAAGGAGTAGATTGCGCGCCCAGCGACTCCAGGTAGTTGTACAGCAGCATTAGTGCAGTGTCTACATGAATGTGCATATTGATTGTTCCAAACGTCTTGGAGAAAGCAGTGCTATTTTGGGTTTTTTTCCCAAAGTAAGTGCTTGAATTTTCATAACTGTTCGTCAAAATTTTTATAGAGCGTCAATAATACAAAATATTTTGAACTTAAACAATTTCTTATAAACTGCTAACCTGGACTAAGTAAGCGAACACCAGAAATTCATTTTAGAAGTGGCCGTATTTAAATAAAAGATCGCGCAATCTCTCCTACCAAAATAGGAGAGTTTGCGCATCTGCTACTTAGGAGAGATGGCGCATTTCCCCATAAGTTTAAGTGCTAAGAGAGATTACACAGCTTATTGATAAATTTGCATGAATTGCAAGTTACGCGTAAAACATATGAATGAATCGATTTTGAAATAATTTCGGAAAAACACATAATTATCAAAACTAAATTTAGCAACAAATTAATTTGCAAAAAAGTAGTTTTGCAGATACAAATTTTATTAATAAATTAATAATACAGTTGTTATTAAGTAAATTTTATGTAATTATTTTTGTTAATAAATTAATAATATATTTGTTAATAATTTAATTTAATAATTATATATATATATTTTTTAATTTATGAGCAATTAATTTGCTAATAAATTAATTTTGTTAACTAAAATAAATTTTCTAATACAATGTTTTGGAAAAGTATTCACCCATTCCAAGTAGTGTAATGATATCGAAATCAAAATGAAACAGAGTGCAACTAATGTTACTAATCCACAAAATATGCATAAAAAATGACTTAAGAAGGATGCCGCTACAAAAAAAAAAAAAGCTGAAGATAAGCTGCTTCCACAAAAAGTGAGATAAAAAAAACTCAATGAAAACAACCGAAAGTCAATGAGGATGAGTGCACTGAATGTCTGTAAGTGTTCCAGGAGACAACTTCGACAACTGACTGGATTCAATGTATTGCTTGTTGCAGGTGATTGCACGAAAGGTGCACGATTTACAACAATAAGTGCATCGATTGTGGACGACGACATCTTCGGTTAGCAAATAAAATACATTGAAACTGTGGAAATGGAAATGAAGTAATTTTCAAGTTAAACATGTTATCAACTGGATTAATGTCATTTTGTAATCTTAGTAGGGCTTGCTTTTTCTGATATTTTAATCTTCTTAAATTAAAATTCTTAACTGTTGTTAAAATTCTTTCTTTTATTTATTATTTAAACATTTGGTTGAAATATTCACTCCTGATACAATAATATTTACTCACAAAAACCTTTGAACAATGTCGATTAAGTGTAATTATTATTGTTAACAATTTAATTGTAGTTACTATTAATAACAATCTCTTCTACCTATGTGCGCAGTCTCTCCTACCCATGTACGCGTTCTCTCCTACCCTGTAAGGAGAGAAAGCGCAAAATAGTTTTCTTGGTTTTATTACTGCTGTTCTATTAAATTACAGTATAACAACAAAATAACAATGGAAATGCATAAAAAACAAATAAAGTCAAAGTTATTCATGCATAGTTTAGCAAAATATTAATATTTAGATTTTTTATTACTATTTTTTTTAAATGTGCGCAAACTCTCCTCGCTTTACCTTATATAATGTTTGCTGTTAGTTCCTAATATCGTAAGCAGATACTTCTCTTTTGTCATTTAAATTTAAACAAACATGTATTTATTTGTCCATTCATTCTTTATAATAGTTCTTTATTGTATTATTGTACTGTTATTAGTAGTTTTTTTTTATTGTATTAGTATGTTCCGCTGTATTAGATATTTTGATGAGTGGGGTTGTAAAAAAATCTGAAATTATCTGAAGGACAAATCTTTTGAATGTAGAGTACTAGAAGTTAGCAAATTATGTTATACTACGTATATTAGATGCAATATATCATATTGATGCTACCGGGTGTCCCAAAAAGGACTGACTGATTTTAAAATTCAATAACTTGCAAACGGTGACAGATATTAAAAAAATTCTTGCAGGAGGGTTATGCATAAGGTCAAAAGTTTTATTACAGTGATTTTCAATTTTAGTTCGATTTACAAACAATAGATGGCGCTGTAAGCAATAGTCGCTAAATACAGGCTCGATTTTTGGTCCTTTATCTTGCTCCATGCAGAAAAAGGAGATGGAAATGTATTATCCGGGCCACGAAGTACCAAAAATCGAGCCTGAATTTAGTGACTATTGCTTACAGCGCCATCTATTGTTTGTAAATCGAACTAAAATTGAAAATCACTGTAATAAAACTTTTGACCTTATGCATAACCCTCCTGCAAGAATTTTTTTAATATCTGTCACCGTTTGCAAGTTATTGAATTTTAAAATCAGTCAGTCCTTTTTGGGACACCCGGTATATTGTTTATGCAAATTGACTGTCTGCAACATATCGACGCACATTACTCTTTCTAACACCATTATTTTGAAACAAGTCATTCCTACCCACCTGATTCTCTAACATCGTTGAAAATCATTCAAATAGTTTTTCCTAGAAAGTTACAACAGAAGTATATTTACATGAAAAACTGAAGATAAAGAAAGAAAAAGCAATCTTAAAATTCAGTATTTATAAATTTTTCTATTGTGTATAAAACAAGGCTAACTTGTATTTTTTATCGGTTCAGTGCACATTTCTTTATTGATTTCTTTTATCTGTTAAAAGCATTAGTGTAAACGATATTTTTTACCGTTATTTACATCCATTTAATAATAAGGAGCGAGCAACGGGTTGTAACATGACTTTTGGAATGCAGTTTAATTTAAATATGATACAAATGCTGTTTATTTTTCATTCTTCAAAAGCAGATTGACCAAATTAGAGCTACCAACGTTTTAGAGGTTTTACATTAGCTTTTCCAGAGGAAATAACATTTGAATAACATATATATATATATATTTAAGTATTAATTATCATCATAAACTGATACAGGGAATACTACAGTTAAACTGCAGGACATTTCATTTTTTTTTTTTCAAATTTTATAACATTTCCATTTCAAACATAATATTATATTTACTTAACGTGTGCTTAACCTATTTGATGAGTGTAATTTCAGGAATGCAGAATTGTACATGGATAAGAATGATAACTAATTAATTTAATCCTTGTAAAACTAAATAGGTTTCATTATGGAGATGAATTTGTTTACTCAGGTGCAGATTCTTCACTAATATGATAGTCCTTATTTGCGACGGACATTAATTTATTAGAAAGAAATTTTTACTTTTAGCCTGCTACACATCAAAAAGTTTTATGAAGTTGAATATTTGAACATGATATTGTACCATTAGTTAACATAAATAATATATGCATCCAAGTGAATTTTGAATACTTTAAAGAATTCATTTATCTTGAAATGTACAGTGATCTATTTACTTATTCATGTCTATATATGTAATGTCCATATGTATGGCACAGAAACTGGTGCAAATATTAAAATCTGTTAGTAATTGAGATACGGTTATGAATATACAGTTATATAAATGGCATAGAATATTAATTCTACAATTTTTTACAATTATTAGTTGCGGTTTAATTTAAATATTACATTTTTAAAAACTAATATTATGATAAACAGATATCAGGAAATAGAAGCATTGTTGAATTTTCGATCACATTCTCGGTATTTTTCTAGTCTTTTCATTGTTTGTATATTTAAAAAGTTATTCTTTTACTTCCTGCACTTTTTAATAGAAACATAAAATTATATCTGTAAAATATTGGTTACAACTGATTATTCATGTAACGGATCTGGAATACTGGCTACTGTGTTGAAAATGGTTTCTCTTAAAATAGAGAACACTATTTTAATTTATAAACTTAACATAGAAAGACTAATACGAAAATAATGTTCTGCAATATTTTTTCTAAGCGTCTTACTTATGAGCGCTAAATTTTTTAAAAATTAACTTTTAGAATACCCTTTAGTGAAATACAGTAGTCTTCAATTAATAATATATTTTTAATATTCCTAAATTAATTGCAAATTTCATTAAAATTCGATTGTATCACAATCATTTATCTTAAACGTCTTATTACATGTATGTGTTTTCTCATTCACTATAACATTTAATTGTTTCAGAAAATAATACTGGCTGCTTTGTTTTGCAATACTTTCTATTACTTATTTTTCTGATCCGTGCTATAAATACTCTACCATTACATTTACAAATATCTGCGAATCTAATAACCCAAACACATCACGTTTGCTACACTAACCAATCTAACAATAAAATATTGATCGACAGGGTGTAATAAGAATGTAACAATGCGAAATAAGAATTCTTGAACAGAGTTTTAGTAATATGTCTTTGGTGTGTCAGAAGAGATGACATTAAAGCTTTTTTCTTTCCGCCCATTTCTTTTGTTTCAGATACATTTTGTAATGGATGTTTTATATTCCTTTATCATAAAATATTCGGAAACATTTAGGACATATCATATCACTCTTATAATCGAATATCACTCTCATAACTGTCATGTCACTACAGTATATAATTTAAAATTAAATTCTTTTATAAATTAACAAAATTAAATTAAATAATTCTTAATTAAAATAATAAAATTATTAATTACTGCCACTATTTCACGAAAAAAAATTATTAAATAACGAAAGAAAGTTCAGTTTATCAAAATATATTAATGATTATTACGTAATGATTCACGATCATGCGTAAAACGATTTCTAGGATATTTCGGATCTGGCTTAATATAAAGTAGACATAACTGATAAGAATCGGAAATTTTTGTTGCAAAATATATAAAACATTTTATACAGTAAACAATTATTATTCAAGAAGAGGATTATTCAGCAATTATTTGAGCATTAATTATACAAAAAAATGTTTTTATTTTTATATTTAACAGGAAAAAAGGCTTTCTAGGAGGACAGGTAACTTTCCGCAGAGATGTGTGCTTTTCTTTGGTAATTCCACCTATTGCGAAATGAAAAAGTAATTAACTTATAAATAAAAACAAATATTGAATGTAATTGAATTATTTTGTATAAATATATAATTACCCGATCCACTTTTGTTACTAATAAAAATATCTCAGTAGCATTTGATAGAAGATTACATTATATAGGTTAGACACATTTTTCTTGCTATAGTGTAATTTAATTCTTTACAAATTATTAAAATTAGTATTTTTTTCTTTAGCTTTTCTAGAGACTTTTTTAAAGTATTCTGCACTTCAATTCATTCATCATATTACGATAATTTACAGAATTCTATTTTATATTATTTACAGTGTTGAAAACTTGAGGACGAGAGTTTCAAAACTCGCCTTATCGAGAAATTAAAATTTTGGGAAATCACAAAAAACCTCTGACTGCATCCATTGGATTTCATTATAAAACAATATTTTGCAATGCCTGAAGTACACTAAAGAACCAGTTTTTTCTGCAGATTGTAGTGTTTTCTCGATGAAGGTTCATAAATAGAATAAACTGACAGAGAAAACTCGTTTTTTAAAATAATTTTGGATAAGTTTTGAAAGTCACGTCCTCACTTATATTCTTAAAACACATCATCCAGGAGAATTTAATTTAATTTAATATAAACAGTTTTAATTTGGCAAATATTATTATAAATGTTTATTGTTATATTTCAGATTTATATCTTTAGTCACTGAACATCTATGTTGTACTTATGTATTGTTTTACGTAGCTTCCATTAGCTAACTAGCCATTCCGGAAGAAAGCAATCATAAAACTACGACCCATGAAAATGTTCATAATTACATATCTATATGTGAATTCGATTTTTGTCATGTTTTATTGCCCATAATAATGGATCGATTTCGGGACTGAGCATTTGTACAGGACAAATCAAAATATTGAAAGAGATCGTTGGCAAGCTTCATCCGTTATTTTGGATTCAAATGGCGGCTTCTAAAAATTTCAAATTCAAAAAGATCCGGGTGAAAGGGTTTTTTTCTATTTTTCACCTATTCATTCATTTTAAATATTGAACAAAAATATAAAACTTGTCAGATTAATTCAAGTTTTGTTATAATTAATAAATAGTTTCTAATATTCAAGCAACATTTTATTTTGTTCATTTGCTGATCTCCATATTAATAACAAATTCTTTCAAATTATTTATTTTTCTGATTAGATGAAAGTAGCATATTTTATCTTATTCCAATTTGTCTGGGTTCAATATTATTTTTTGCCTGATACGCTTACCTGTTAAATTTGCATCAGTAAATAAACCCACTAATGTATTTTTAATCATCCAAAGTTGTTCCAACGTTTCAATCGAAAATTAAATTCGAAAAAATGAAGCACTTAACATTCCTGTATTCTCACGCCTGAACATACATTTAAAAAATACGATGTTCCTTAACCTTTGAGAACAAAACATAATCACGTACTGAACATATAAAATAGCCAATTTCCGATTTAACAGCGATTCTAAGATGAGTTTTTTTATTTTAGAAACTTCTGAAAAAAATCTATTTTCGAGAATCGGAAAAACATTTATGTATTCATATATCTTTCGGCCAAATCGCGAAATCGGCCGGTTCTTAAATTGGCATGATATTTTGCGAAAAGGCAAACTTTGTTTTCAAGTGATTGGCCAGCACTGAAATTGAATCAGTTCCCGAAATCATCAGAGGCAGTCAGCTATTTCTCAAAATGGCTAGAGACAGGCGACAAATATGAGGAATTGCAAGTAGCGAGTGGCCAAAGCGAAAAGAAATGTCATGAGCCGATTAGCAGAATCATTATAGCTACTAATTATTCTATTTTAACATTTTTCTTTTTCAGAGAAAGCGATTTTTTGCATATGGCTTTAGCGCGCAAGATATATTTTATTCCCTTTATTTTAAATGTAATTTTTGATAAACATTCTTCAAAATGTTTGAATTTAGTGTACTTACAATGTTGCAAAGTAAAGGAAATAAGAAGGATTATTAAGACTAGGCGTAACTGATAGAGAAAATTACTTGAACTGATATTTAGGGTTTGTGCAGATCCCCGTTCTGATTTACTATATAGCCAATTTTAACTTTGCTCTTTTACAATATGAGAGCTGCTCATTTGTAAATGAATCTAAACTATTCTTTTTTTTATATTTTCATTTTTATTTTAATTTCATTGCAAAGGTTTTTAATAAAAATGTATTTCTCCAAAATGGTGGCAGTTTGGTTACTTCCATTTTTTCGAAGAAAATAAAATAATAGCGATTATTATATATTTATTACACTTTTATTAGAATAAAAATAGAAATATATTTTTTATTTGAAAAAAAAAGGTCATTAAGATCAACAAGATTCGAGTTGCTTTAAAAATAAATTTGCACCATTAAAAGACGGTCAAGAGCGAGTATTACTCGCGTGTAGTAGAGTAATTCCTTAGAGTATATATATATATGATTTTGTAATTGTATTATTAATAAAATCATTGCTAAAAGAATACTAAGACTTTGTAGCAACGTAGGGTTGGGTTTAACTATATATGTTAGAAAAGTGTAAAAAAAAAAGGTCATTAAGATCAACAAGATTCGAGTTGCTTTAAAAATAAATTTGCACCATTAAAAAACGGTCAAGTGCGAGTATTACTCGCGCACAGAGGGTTCCGTAGAACAAATATATAAATTTGTAATTGTATTTAAAAAAATACCGTTGCTAAAAGAATACGAAGACTTTGTAAAAAACTATACATTGTAGGGTTGGGTATAAAGGTATATATTAGAAAAGTGTAAATGGATATATCGTGAAAGTTCAAAGAGATATGGAACCTAAATAATATCAAATGTAGCTATTCTGTGTAACTCATTTATTTTATATTATCCTAATCTGTTTATGATGAAATTAATTCGGTACTGACAATAAAAGAGTGCATATTTAAACTTCATTTGACATTTCATAAAATTGAATTCAGCGTAGTAATAACCTTTCTTTCTACAGTATAGCTCAAACAAAACCGTTGTTTAAAGCTTAAATTTGGCATTGTGCTAGGCGCGCATTGAAAGGAGGTTGCAAAGATGCAACGCCACCTTGGTCCGTGCTGCGTTTTTCCATATAGGTTTTTAATTAACTTTTAAAGTCACTCGAGACGTACTGAGTGCACCACTCAATGCAAACTAGTCGCGAAGCCTATAGTATTTATGTGATTAGTTATCATTAAATTAGTCTGTGTTTAACAATTATTTGTCATTTATTGCTTTTATACTGCTACTGGATATTGCATTACTCAAATATAGCTTTAAAATTTGTTATCTAGGCTTTAAAGGCTGATGGAGCATAGAGTGCGCCGTCCCTATCATTATGTATGTCTAAACCGGCCGTGTCTTTTAGGGTTAATATCTCGTCTACTTACCGACGATTTTTTTCCGAAATCCATGATCAACAATGCTTTTATACTTCTGTTAAGATATGTACCTCCAGCGCTGCTCAACACTTTAGCTGAATGCCCGTAAATCGAAATTTGTGTGTAACGTAAAAAATGCGATTTTCTCAAAAACTATGTGATTTAGGGTAATCGCTGTAAATTTCCTGTACGGTTTAAATTAACAACTACTACCTCTGTTTTTTTCATAAATTTCACTTCAGTAGATTCGTAATTAGATGGGAGGGAAACAAAATTTTGCACTACATTTTCAACCATAACTTTGAAAATATAATACCTAAAATTAAATTAAATTTATTTTTGAGTTCAGCAGCGATAGCTTTCACACGATACCACACACTATATGCAAAGAAAAGATTTAATTTCAAGTAACGTAATTAGCCCCTCTCACTTTTCCTAAATATAGTTATGAATATTTATTTATCTGTAAATATGGGGATCAATAGTCTTTATTACTTCCCCCAATTTGAACTTTCCACGTTCGATGGTTTACGAGTAAAAGGGCTGTGACAAACGGACATACAGACACAGGAGTGGTCTTATAATTGTTCAGTTTTTACTTTTTAAGTATGGAACCCTAAAAAAGAAAATAAGATTAACAAATTAACTATATATGGACGTAAAGACACAGAACGCTCAAATAACAAATACACAACCGATGTACTAGGATGATTATGCGGCGCTAAAAATACAACGTAGAGAATGGAATAAAAAAAATAAATGTAGCTTTCAGATATTCAAATCTTCATAAGGAAACTTTATTTAGTTGAAAAAAAGGGAGTGAGGAAAGAAGAAACGGCAACGTACAGGCTCTAAATTTAGTGTCAATGTACCTTTATTTATGTTAGTTTGCGTGTATTACATGTTAATCATGAAACTAGTGCTACATATAAACAACTCTGGATAAATGTGTTTTTCAACATGGCCGTACGCTTAACAATATTCAAGAAAGAACATGATAACTGAACAGATATAACGTTAATCCATTTTTATATTCTTTTAAATGCATAATATGAATATTTAATAAACAAAACTGTAATTTTTTTTTGTCATAACCTCATATGAAAAACAATTTTGGAAGTTTATCAAGTAAAATTATAAGAACAATATTAAAAATCACAAAACACATATTTAAAATGACGAATAGGAACAGTTTATTATATTTTTTCAACGGGGAGAGAGGAAGATTCTTCCATCTGAAACATCGCTTAAAATAATTTTAAACACCTGAAAATGAAAAATAAACCTAATTAAAAAATCTTTTGAAGGGTGATGAGCAGTGTGTCTCTGACTGTAACAGAAAAAAATCTTAATTCCTATATCTTTTAGTGTTTAAATTATCTTAAATTTATTCAAAAATATAAATATTAGTATAATTTTCAAAGTCACAGGTGAAAAAAATAAATATCTAGGGAAGGGAAATTGCTGTACCCTGTCCCACTGTTCAAGAGCCCGTATTTCTTAAACATTGAAATGAATAGTAATACTTGCTGGGCAACATACAACAATATGTTCCCGCACCATGTTGGTTAAATCAAAGTAAAATTGCGTAATTTGTTATTTCTGTTTGTATAAATATTTTTTTTTATAAAATATAATTATGAGTGTAAAATTATAATGTTTATATATTTAAGTAAAATAGGAGTGTAAGTTCATACAAAAATTATTAAGTTGATTTTAAATATTAAATATATATTTTTAAAAATTGTTGTATTGTAAAATGAATGTATAATGTTGAATAGAGTTCGGATCTCAGATAACAACAATAGCCAGACGCCATGGTGTTGTTTTATGACAGGACAGTGGAAAGTGGTGTATAATTAGAAATCGTAAAATAGTAAAAATGCTGGAATAAATTTATGGCCTTAATAAAAGTGTTGGGATAAATTTGTGGCTTTTCAGACCACCCAAACTTTAAGGCATATAATAATATTAAAGTATATGTAAGGGGCCATTTGCAGACTGTTAGCTAATAGGCCTATCGAAGGATAATGCAAAATCTTCTCACATCCAATAAGGGTGGACTAGACAAATAGTTCCACCCACTGCAAGAGTTGGTGTGCCAGAAGAAAAAGGTTTGAAAAAGAGAGTCTGAAAAAAGATGTCGAGGACGCAGGAGCTCTCCTGAAAGCCCGTGCAATGAATCCAGAAAGCCCTAGTAATGCCCAAGCGAGATGGACATATCGGAGTGAGCCTAAGCAAGCCTAATTGAGGATGTCTTCCTGATGTTAAAATAAAGTGGATTGTTCTACTAAGGTCCGTAGCTATGCATCTTGCCATCCAGATATCGCCGCTCTGATAAGAAGCGGATTCCTGATGACATATGGATATGATCCTTAGCAACGCGACAACTCTGAATTTGATGAATAAAGGCCACCATCCCGTATATGAAATAAGGTACTACCTTAAACTTTTTCTTTTACCACTTAAAATCATATGAGAAATTATAAATATCCTTTTCTGATATTTTATGGTAGAGAGCAATCTGAGATTCAAAAAAACCAATAATTAAATATAATTAAGGTAATTTAAAAATGAAAGAGAATTATTCTTTTAGCAAAAAGAAAAATATATGAAAATATATAATAATAAGAGTAAATGAAAATATTTTCTTTTTTTTTTTAAAGATTAAATATACATAAAATATGAGAAGCAAACAAAAGTGTTGCTTTCTTTTTTTTTGAATTAATATTATGTATTTCTGTATATAGTTGTGTTCAATGTAAATAAAATATTTAATCAAGTTTTAAAAAGTTTCTGTAATTATTTAATTGATAATGTTTAAGGTGTGTCAATTTATTTTTACTGCTTAAATTTTAGTTTAATTCATAAGTGGAAGAGTTCGTCTAAATAATTCACAACGCAAACTCTTAATTTTATTCGTAATTAATTAAATTTAATAATTACATTTTGACGCGGATTATAATTTAATTTTATTAATGCTTCGCGTTGCTCTTCTACTAGAATTATGTAATTACGATCACTTATGTTATTTGAATTTGTCTAAGGTATATAAACTTATATACCAATTTACTATGAGGTTGCTTGGATGATTTGGACCAATTAACAATTTTGGATGTAAATTAAATAGAAAATAAAAAGGTGTAATTATCTGTCCAGCATCCCCCCTCATTCAAAGTAAAATGGTGCTATGACTCAGGAACGTTCATCTGAGGTCATTAGAAATAATAATAATATTAATAATAATACAAATAATAAAGGAAAATAAATTTAAGTATTATTTTAATGTCACAATTTTAAAGATATTGTAGGTATGTAAGTTTAATTGATTAAAATTTTTATTAAAATTAATTTTATTATTGTGACAATAATGACACACATATAATAATTTAAATAAATAAAATGAATAATATATGTTAGCAATAAAAAAAAAAAGGAAATGAAAAAAATAATTCTGGGATTTATAATAGGTAAATTTAGGAATTACAATTTTTTTTTTCTCTCTTTTCTCTTTTGGTAGGATCTCAGTTACCATTGAGAAATAATGGCATTCACATCACGGATGACACATTTGTAAAAATAATTTTTTTTTAATATACTGTATAAATAATAATAATAAGAATAATGAGTAAAATTTTATAATATGTCAGGTATAAAAAGGATTGAAATGTCAATAGATCATGATTTTTTAAATTGTATCAAGGGGATACAAAAGAAAATTTATGAGTCGTACTACGAAGTAGTGGTACAATGTTTACATATTAAAAAAAAAAAAAAAAAAAAAAAAAAAAAAAAAAGATTGTTGTTTCTGTAGAAAAAGACAGATATTCTTCTGTTAAATGAAATTATGTTGTTTTTTATATATACCTGTATTATAAATATTTTAGGGGTATTTATTTGTGTAAAAGAATAATCTACAAAACAACTTCATCTCCTAAGAAATTTTTTTTAAATTTTAGTGCTGTTGTTTTTATGTACTTATGCAATTTAGAATATTTTCATACATATGTTGTAATATAGAGAAAATAGTATGAGATGCAAAATATTCTTTTAAGAGGTATAGGATCTATTTTGAATTGATATTTTGAAAAAGTATACATTGATTACTAATATTTGTTAAAAATGACTCAGACGCTGGATATAGATACACGTATTAAGTTAGTGTCACCATTTGACAATAAAAAGAACAAAAACATTATATTTTTCTTAGATGAATTTGATAATATTTTGAATTCGAAAGATATACAGGAAGAAACTAAATTATTAATTTTAAAGGCTAAAATTACTGGGGACGCAAAACATATTTTAAGTAAACAGATTGAAAAATATAACGAGACCAATTATAATTTATTTAAAAATAATTTGGTGGAGTTATTTGGTACAAAACTAAGCTTCCTTAATGCTCAGAGCAATTTCCTAAATTTAAAACAGGCCGCAAGTCAAACGATAGAGGATTTCATTTTGGAGATTAAAAAGGGTGTAAAATCTTATATCGAAAGTGCAGGCGAAAATGTGGATAATAAGGAAGAGAATTTTATCGAAATCTTAAAAATGTCGAATATTTTAAATGCAATTAGACAGGATATTGCACTAGATGTTCGTAAAAATGCGCCCATGTCCTTCAAAGAGGCATACGAAAAAGAAAAGGATTTAAATTTGGGTCAAACAGTATATTTAAAATGTATTGGAAAACCAGGCGCATTAGAGCCAAAATTTCAAGGACCCTACAAAGTTACTAAAAAGTATTATAAAAAAAATAATAAATATTCTGAGAATGTAGACCCATATTTAAAGTATGAAAGAAATTATGATGATAAAAATATGTCGTTATATGGTTATACACCATATACAAATTTATACGGGGATGTTATACAAGATCATTACCTTTCCCCCCCCCCCCCTCCCCAGTATTATCCATGGGATATGAATTGGTATTAAAAATAAATCAAAATACATAATTAATGGAATTTAAAAATTTAAAAATTTTCAAAATTTAAAAATAAATTTTTCTCTTTTAGGTAAAAAAATTGAAACAAAATTAATAACTTGCATTTTTAAAATTCAAAATAATAATAAGAAAGGATAGGAACATGGGAACGCCAATTTGTCTCAGGGTTACAATATTGAGCAAATGTGCAGGGCGCACCCGAAAACATACTTATAAAATTATGTAATGTGCTTCACAAAACTTCACTGGAGCAGTGAAATATTCCTCTCCAAGCAAAAGTTATATATATATTTTTTTGAATATGAATTAGAAAATATAAAATCTTAACAAAGCCAAATAACATTAAAACTTAATTAATTTAATAGTGAATAATGTTGGAGTAATTTTCAAAAAAAAAAAAAAAAGAGAATTTTTTCTGTCTTCTATAAGGGTAGCCTTTGCTAATAGCCTTACAATTTAGATGACAGAATTTCAGAATTACTCTTTATTAGGATAGCGGTCAGCTATAAGCCTAAATATAATAAAATATACAAAAAGTGCTAAGATTTATTCCGGTAGTTCAAGTACAACTTATATGCTAAAGTCTAGAATTTAGACAGCAGGGATAAGTTTTATGAACAAAAGTGTTATAAAAAAAATAATTAAAAAAAAAAGGATTTTGGTATAGCACATTGGTTTTTAAAAAACAAATATATATATATGACAATGGACAAGGCAAGTTATTTCAATATGATTGCACACAAAATTATAGTAAACAAATTCACAAATAATTAATTGAAGTAAAAATTAAAATTTTCTCACCAAAGGCTTTCTGTATAGGGTGCAATTTTGGCCTACGGCTGGGTATGTACCAACACCAACAAAATATTTGTAGTAAACTTATTCAAAGGTAAATCAGGGTATATAGTCATCACTTGGTCATTCACTTCAGGATTCTTGGCTGAAAAAGGAATCGAAGAAAAAATTAAGTATGGTATAATTACTAGATGTTATGCTCAGAAACAATAAAATTAGTAATATTATATTGTAAAAAGCAGCATTTTGAGTTTTATTTAGGAAAACTTTTGATTTTTAGGTTTTACACATTTATGGAGTGTCTAGCTCAGTGTATAGTTCCTAGATTTAATTAAAAAAAAAATAAATAAAAATATAAGTTGGTGTTGTTTTCAAAATAAATAACAAAAGGTATAGCAATTAGCATTTACAGTTAAAATTTATGGAATTTTCAGCAAAATTAACATTAGACAAACATAGTTTATATTATATTTAACTTGATAAAATAATTTACTTTTATTAACGGTATTCAATTAGAATTAAAGTAGGCTTAAATCCAAGTTAAATTAATTAATAACATTGTTGTAGTGTAAAATTTTATGTAAGACTATTATATTTTTATTGCATATATAAAAATATGCGAATTTAATAATTAATAAAATGTATTAGCAAAATTATTTAATATAAATATTAAATGACATCTTGCTGAAATCAGCTAGAAATTAGATTTTTTTTTAAATAAAATATTTTATAAATTTATGTTATTTTAGAATTTAAGCATTTTTTTTTCTCTTTACTTTCCCTTAGAATTAAATGCAATTCTAAATTTAACACATATAAATATACATAGGATTGATAAATTTGAGTGTGTGAGTTCATAAAATTTTTTTTATATAATTTGGCCAATTTAACATAAGGAAACAAAATAAATAAATAAATATGTTTATATATATTGGTTTTTTTTTAATTAAAATATGTAGTATGGCTTAATAAATTAATTTATTTAATTTTTTTTCTAGTACATACAGTAATAATTTTAAAAACTTAATCTGTAACAATTGGGTGTAGATATTTATGAGTATACAAAGATTCTTTTCTGCTGGCAGAAATTCTTCGGTTCGGCCGAGTACTCATGGGTTACTACATAAGATTTTACGTAGTAATTATCATTTGCTTTTGTATTTTTAAAATTATACAAGTGTATTAATTACATTTTTTTATAATTAAATAATAATTATTAATGTTTGATTAATAATAATAATTTATTATTTTTTATTTTTTAAACATATCATTAAATTTTAGACAGTAGAATTCACATTCGGAATGTTAATGATAAATAAATTTTTGAATAAATAAATTTTTATTTCATTCAGTAAATAAATAAATATGAAAATTTAACAATCTTTTAAGATAGAATTGTTGGCTAAATAAATAATAATTAAAGACAAAAAAATTGTTCTCTTCTTCGTCAATGGCATTTTCTGACAACACTATTTAATAGTATTAAATGAAGGTGCATTTTTAAGGTCAGCGTAATGCATATTTTGCATTTTGAGAGGCTGTAGAAGTCATATTTCCGTGTTGTTTACATTTTAATAGTAAACAATATCATGAATCAAAATTTGTGTTTGTTAGAAAGGTCTAAAAATATACAATGTAATCAGTTAAAGAAAATTATATGCATTTTTTCTTAAATCCTGAAAGGCAATTTTGTTTAGATTTGAACCTGACAGCATAAAAGGCACGCTCGCTTCAGTTGCAGTACGAGACAGGAAAATTCAAATGCTAGAATCGCCATTTTCCCCTGCAAAATAATAAAAAAAAGCAGAACGTTTACATTAGATATGATACAAATACATACACTGTTTATGCATAGATTATGTTAAAAATTACATACAGGCATGCACAGTTAGTTAAGAAGAAAGTATATCAAGAAATTATACTAATTAATAAGGTAATTACAAGCATGAAATGGTTTTAAATACATACTTTTGGAAGTCGTAAAATTTTGTCACAGCCCAAATCACCTCAGCAGAAAGGGATTTAGTACCTTGACCAACCCCTCGTTTTGGGAGGATGGGGGAAAGTCAAAAATTGGTTTTATTTTCTTTTCCTTCCTTTTTTTTCTACCCTGTTTTGATTCTCTCTCGGGTAAAGTTGGTGAGCATTACGTAATGATATATTAAAGGAGATGAAATAGCTTGTATATTTTGACGTATCATACAAGTTAGAAGTAATAAATAAGTAAATAAAATAAGGTAACCAGTTTGTATACAATATTTTTCTGATTATGATTTCAATACATCAGATTAATTATGTGAAAATATAACATGTCATATTACAAGCATTGTATTTACTTTTATTCAGTATAAAATGTGTTTTAAATAAAACACTGTGTCATAAGATTATATGTGATGAAATAATATGTCAAATGTGTATGCCATTGTTTTTCCTGTATTTAGGTTTATTTCGGCATATTAGTTTCATACAAAATTATAGTTTTTAATGTATTTTTGGGCACTTAAAATGTAAAGTTACAAAATTATTAAACATGTGTGTGGTAAAGAAAAAAGGCTTCGAGGAAGATGTCAGATTTTCAGTACAGATGTCTTCTATAAATGTGAATGTCAACAGACAACTATGCTATCATGTGTTGAACTTTCTGTTATGAAAAATAGAAGAACTTCTTATAAAATATACCAGAACCATTAATAATTGAACTTTACAGACTTAGCTCAAAAACTGTGTAGATACACAGTCATATGGACACGTACATTATTTTATGCTTTACAAAAAAAAAAAAAAAAAAAAAAAAAAAAAAAAAAAAAAAACCAGCAAGCAGTTTTTATTTTTTTTTGACCACCGGGAGAGATGCTGGGCAACATATAACAATATGTTCCCGCACCATGTTGGTTAAATCAAAGTAAAATTGCGTAATTTGTTATTTCTGTTTGTATAAATATTTTTTTTATAAAATATAATTATGAGTGTGAAATTATAATGTTTATATATTTAAGTAAAATAGGAGTGTAAGTTCATACAAAAATTATTAAGTTGATTTTAAATATTAAATGTATATTTTTAAAAATTGTTGTATTGTAAAATGAATGTATAATGTTGAATAGAGTTCGGATCTCAGATAACAACAATAGCCAGACGCCATGGTGTCGTTTTATGACAGGACAGTGGAAAGTGGGTGTATAATTAGAAATCGTAAAATAGTAAAAATGTTGGAATAAATTTATGGCCTTAATAAAAGTGTTGGGATAAATTTATGGCTTTTCAGACCACCCAAACTTTAAGGCATATAATAATATTAAAGTATATGTAAGGGACCATTTGCAGACTGTTAGCTAATAGGCCTATCGAAGGATAATGCAAAATCTTCTCACATCCAATAAGGGTGGACTAGACAAATAGTTCCACCCACTGCAAGAGTTGGTGTGCCAGAAGAAAAAGGTTTGAAAAAGAGAGTCTGAAAAAAGATGTCGAGGACGCAGGAGCTCTCCTGAAAGCCCGTGCAATGAATCCAGAAAGCCCTAGTAATGCCCAGGCGAGATGGACATATCGGAGTGAGCCTAAGCAAGCCTAATTGAGGATGTCTTCCTGATGTTAAAATAAAGTGGATTGTTCTACTGAGGTCCGTAGCTATGCATCCTGCCATCCAGATATCGCCGCTCTGATAAGAAGCGGATTTCTGATGACATATGGATATGATCCTTAGCAACGCGATAACTCCGAATTTGATGAATAAAGGCCACCATCCCGTATATGAAATAAGGTACTACCTTAAACTTTTTCTTTTACCACTTAAAATCATATGAGAAATTATAAATATCCTTTTCTGATATTTTATGGTAGAGAGCAATCTGAGATCCAACAAAACCAATAATTAAATATAATTAAGGTAATTTAAAAATGAAAGAGAATTATTCTTTTAGCAAATCGAAAAATATATGAAAAATATATAATAATAAGAGTAAATGAAAATATTGTCTTTTTTTTTTAAGATTAAATATACATAAAATATGAGAAGCAAACAAAAGTGTTGCTTTCTTTTTTTTGAATTAATATTATGTATTTCTGTATATAGTTGTGTTCAATGTAAATAAAATATTTAATCAAGTTTTAAAAAGTTTCTGTAATTATTTAATTGATAATGTTTAAGGTGTGTCAATTTATTTTTACAGCTTAAATTTTAGTTTAATTCATAAGTGGAAGAGTTCGTCTAAATAATTCACAACGCAAACTCTTAATTTTATTCGTAATTAATTAAATTTAATAATTACATTTTAACGCGGATTATAATTTAATTTTATTAATATTTCGCGTTGCTCTTCTACTAGAATTATGTAATTACGATCACTTATGTTATTTGAATTTGTCTAAGGTATATAAACTTATATACCAATTTACTATGAGGTTGCTTGGATGATTTGGACCAATTAACAATTTTGGATGTAAATTAAATAGAAAATAAACAGGTGTAATTATCTGTCCAGCAATACTTTTAAATTCTTTGGAGAAAACGCCTTATAACCACTCAGATTAATGTAAAAAAATAAATTATATGTATAAACAATTCTTTCATAACAAATATTTGCTTTACACAATAGATGTGTTTTTACAGGCAGTGAAAGCACTTTTTTTTTATCATGGGATCTACTATCTAAGAGTTATGCTCGCCAATTTCTGTACAAACTCGCAGGCTATGAAAACACACTAATTTGCTCCACATTAAATAGATTATTCTATTGTGAACGTTATTATTACAACCATCAAATTTTGTTGCACTTCTACGTTGCATATAAACTGCTTTCTAAAATAAGAAATATTTGACTCACCATTTCAGTTATAAAATATTTGTCAAATAAGTATATTTCAGCTAAATGTTATAAGATGGAACAAACTGTACATGGGTAATATGTATTAATACGTATGTCACACACACATATATATATATATATTCAACCACGTATGCAAACTTTTATTAATGGGAAAGTGATATTGACAAAATAGGACAAAAATTTCAGTGTCTGGTGTTTAGTTGATACACTTTACTAAGCTTATTACTTCGTGCATTAAGGGTATGTTTTAGGTAATACATATTTTGTAGTGCATAATATTGTTTTTTATAGTCTCAAGATTGAAATATTTTTTTAGCAATTACCATCTTATTACATCAGTAAATTTTTGACATTTTTTTTTAAAGTGCTGAGATATGGATGACATCGGTCATCAATGTTAAACCTTCATAAGAATTGTGTAACACTATTGTGCTATAAAAGCAAGTCAAAAAATAAAGTATTAATAGATTTTTTTAAGACGTTAACAATTTTTACTCATTAAAAGTCAATCTCAGTCTACACCTTTTATTTGTAGCTTAACAAATCTTACAGCGCAGGTCTTCGATTTAAAAATTTCAATCTACGAAAACTAAAACCGCAGTAATGTTCAACACGACGGCAAGCGGTAAAAAATAATTTGATTTGTTTAATGTCACAATTGAAAAAGTAAACTTATTGAAATGAGGGTGGTAGGCTAAACGAAAAATGCATTCAAACATTAAAAATAAAAGTATCTTTGTATGTTTCCATACGTACGTTCATTTACACTTTATTTTCTACCAAATTGTCTAAATTTTCTGTAATATATATCGATACAAAAACCCTTAACGGGTTAAAAGTTTGTGACACAGCACTTTATGTTATGCTCTAAGAATTTTAAATAACGAACTTAAAAATAACGATATCAAATTTTGAATGACGTCCTGCTATTTCTTAAAAAAATGTATATTTGTATTTATTTCATCATTTTATTTTTTCTTCTATTTATAATCGCATGTGCAATAGTTATGTTCAACATGAAATGATGTATAAAATTTTATTCGCTGTTGCTTTATCGTTTGCATCTCTCATAAAATCAAAATATGAGTTTTAAAGATATGATATAAAATTTAAGTGACGCCTTGACGTGACTTTAAAAGGTTGGCTTTAAAATTCAATTTAAATTATTTTTGACTTGGTTAAAATGTATTTTTACATCTGCAGAATACTTTTAATTTTCCAATCCACTGTTAAATATATCACTTTCTTTGAATCTATACCATAAATTGAACTGTATTTATTTCAATAAATTGATTTATCTTTTATGTCACGCTATTCAAAATTGTGAGTAGGATTTATTTAAATGGTTTCTTTGCGTCACACTATCCATTTTTATACGTTTCAATTAGTCTGGATACAATGACGAAAATAAACCATTTACCAAAACCAAGAATGGCGAGTTTTTGCACACAGTTTCTATTAACCGAGATTTCCGATATACGAAGTACTAACGGTCCTAATTAGCTCGGATATTCGAGGTTGCCCTGTATAATTAAAAAATCCATGACTATCTTACTGTAAACGGTTTACCTTTTATTGAGGGATTTCTAGGACGAATCAGTTGCTGTTAGTTGCTGTTTTCGTGCTTGATAAAATAAGATTAGTTAAACATTTGAAAATTAGCAAATATAAAATGATCTAAGTCAACATATTCTTTGATTTATGGTATTTTTTAACAATGCTATATGAAAATGATTTTAAATGTAACGTTTTAAATCTGACATAATTTTCCCCACACTTTCCTTTCTCTTTGTAACATTCACCTGAAAATATTTTTATTGTTAGAAAGATAATATTATTATTTGTGCTACCTTAAAATTGGCAACTATAGTTAAACATATCATCTCAAAATTTGAAATAAATCTGTCATGTAAATGTATTTTTTTAATTTAAACTGTTTGGCAATATTATTATTTGGCCACTTTGCGCAATAAGACGTAATTTCCTCCATTTACGACTTTTAACACATACGAATGAATTTATTATTTACACATTTTCTTTTCCTTTTAATTCGCTCGTGTAAATATAATTTTTTATGACGTAATGTTCAATATTTTCCTGCTTTTAATAAGTAATCATTTAATTCTAATTTGAAAATAATTGATTATTTCATAATTTTCTTTCATTTTAAACATACTTAAACTTATGTAAAAACAATTTTTATGACGGTAATATTCAATATTTTCATGCTTTTAACCAGTGGTGGGTTTCAGCCGGTTCGCACCGGTTCGGTAGAACCGGTTGTTGATTTGTGTTGAGTTCGGCGAACCGCTTCTTAAAATGATACTTCAAATGCGAAAATCGCATTTACATTAATCTGCTTTCTTTAAATGTTTATCTGCACAACATTGTTTTCTAGGCATAAGTCCTGATTAATTTCCTTTAATAAAGTAATATTTCATTTGAAACAATAATATATTTTTTCTTCATCAATCCTGTAAGAGAAAATTCAACTTAAAAAAACGAAATTTTGATGAATTTTGGTTACTAAATTGACAGCCTTAGGCTAATCCTAATTATATGGCCCAATTATATACTACTTATCTATACTAATAAAAGAAAGTTTTGCTCTGTCTGTGTGTGTGTGTGTGTATGCGATGGCTAGCAAAATCTACGGCACGTACGAGACTGAAAACTTTTGTGAGGCCAGCTCAAAATGTCTCCTGATGCACCTGAGACACAGAATTTTAAAATTCTAATAATTATCTGAATTATCTATTAAAAGTCGCCACTCACTCTCATTAAAAACTTAATTCGGTCCTTTCGAGAAAGAAAAAACTCTGGCGCACAGAAGACTTATTTACGCATCAGTTGAAAATGAAGAACGAAAAGGAGAAATTTCGGGGGGTATTTTGTCATTATTTATTAACTTACATCGGCCAAATCGCTTAGTAAAGTTAATAATGAAAGACATATTCTGAAAGATCTACTTCTCAAATGCCGCAATCAATTAAAAAAATATATCGCAGTTAACCGCTTGAAAAACAATTTTCAAAAGGGGTCGTTTTCTCAAAAAACATTTTCTCCCTCATTGCAACGGCCCACCAGGGCGCAATTTTGTAGGTACCGACAAACCAAAAATATGTTCTTAAAGTGAAACCCTGTTCTAATCGGTGGTGCAATTGTTTTAAAACAAATATGAATTTTAACCCTTTCAAATACACCCGTAAACGCAAGTCACTTCGCGCCTCACGAAGACGATTTTTACGCTGAAAATAACTAAACGTTCGTATTCTTTTTAGAGCATCTCAATATATAGGTCAGATTTACATCACCTGCCAAAATTTTGAAACGTTCGAACAGGTAGAAATATTTCTTACAAAATAAAATGAGTGAAAATTTCGTCGAAATCAGTAAAAATCTGAGTGTTACGTTCCTTCAGGGAGAAATTTCAGAGGTACTGACAAACCAATAATATGTTCGTAAATCTGAAACCATCTTCTAGTCGATGGGACAATCGGTTTTAAAAAATAGGAATTTTAACGTTTACAAATACACCGGCAATGCAGGTCATTTCGCGCTTCACGGACACAATATTTTTCTACGCTAAAAGTAATTAAACGACCGCATTTGAACGCAATCTTTTAACAGTTTCTCAATTCAGATGATTAGAGATTCTCAATACATCATATTTGCATCATCTGCAAAAAGTTTGAAACATTCGGACGGGTAGAAATATTTTTTACAAAATAAAATGTGTGAAATTTCGACAAAATCAATGAAATCCTGAATGTTTCTCCGTGGTTTCGCTCGCTTTCGGTGCGGATAGTCTCCACAAATCAAATTGCGCAGAAAGTAAAATTCCAAATAGCATATACTTTCAATTCAATATTTTTTCATTTAAAAATATAAATTCAGATAAAATAAATTTAAAGATATAAAATCATACAAATTTCAGGTTAATTTAAGGGGCATTCATCACGGGCCCAGGCAACTCTGTTATTAGAATGAACGGTACTTTGCTTTGGCACGGAATATTCCCTGCTATCGCTAATCTATAGCTAATACTTAAATCCTCAAATTTATATATATTTTCAACTGCGCATTTTTTATATTGTTCTTCATATCTTAGAAGTTTTTTAAACGAAAGTAGTTATTTTCGTAAATATAACAAATATACAAAATTTTGATACGTTCCTCGAGTCTTATAAGTTATAATCAGAAAAATATTTTTCCAGCTCTGACAAACGAAAAGACATTGTATGATCTAAACTTGCCGAATCATGATACTTATTTCCAGCGTTGTCTGGCCTGTTTTTTTTTTTTTTTTTTTTTTTTTTTTTTTTTTTTTTTTTTTTTTTTTTTTTAAGAAATGGTAAAAATTCCTAAAATTTCTAAATGTCATAATTCGAGAAGTTTTGATCATGGAAAAATTTGTCTAACTTGCTGTAGCTTGGATAATATTTTTCTAAATATGTTATATACAACTTTAGGTCATGAACATGGGTTAATTCTTAAGCTTACATTTCTGCTACTTTTTATATTATATTGTTTTCAGGGCTGAATTTGAGCCGGAGCCCACTTGAACTTAGCTCCGGTATTTCTCTATTTTTAGTAAATATTTAAATATTGTCGGAATTCATAGGAGCTCATAAATACAGGGCTCCGGAGCCAAGTGCAATAGCGCTTCCGAAAAACCGAACCCTAAATTTCCCTTTGCTTTCCTTCCCATCTCCAAAAGCATTTGCATTATTTTTTATCAAAACACTGAACACAAAAGATGTTTCAACTCAATTTTATATCATTATTTGGGCTTGGGCTGACTCAAGTTCAATCTGAATTACATTCAAAATTTTATTTATTCATGTATATGTAAAAAAATCTTCCTTAAATATTACGTATTCTATTTTATTTCAAATCATTTTAATAATTTGTTTTGAATAAAGGGAAACGGGAATTGTACTTTTCTATTCTATTTGCAAATTTATGTCTCGTATTGATGGCGGCGACGTGTTGATACGGCGCTAATCAAGAGACTGAACAATGAATTTGCTTACAGTTCAATTTTCTTTTGTGACATTACGATAATTTTTAATTGCGTGGTTTATTTTATTTTTTTATTTAGCTATCGTACCTGAAAAGAATATTTTCTGTCTTTAGTCACTGGGCATCAGCTTGAGATTTTGTTTGTTTGAGGTTTTTAGTCTTCTAATTTGCAAGAATATAAAAATCACGTTAGTGATTTTTATTTTTCTGTTTATTTTGTAACATGAACGATGCCCATGCTAAGGCTCTGCTTTGCAGATTTACGAAGTTTACTTTCATTTATAGTAGATATAATGGCCATGTATCGTTATTCTTATAGAAAGCATTCGAGCAGTGTTACCTCTTTTTCTATAAAAATATCGACATCGAATCTTTCCGATAACGGTGTCAACATTTTCATTTAATATGATTTTTAGGAACTAACCATGAAAGATTGTTATGCGGAAGGAATCGATTATAGTTTATGGTAAGCATATTCGATAGGAAATCGAAAAACGCTGTTCGATTCTTCAGCATATAAATATTAGTTTCTGTAAATTTAATTCATTTTTTATAAAATTGCACTGCTTCGAACTATTTCTTTTTTTTTTTCTTAACACTGTTTCTGAATCATAATCCTTATCAGATTTAATCTCAGAATTATTCAATTAATTAAATTTAAAATTAGACAAAGATTTCTATTAGGAAGGAATGATAACCAAAAACAGAAATAGTTGACAATTAAGTATATGTAGATAGATATATTTAAAATTTTTATTTTGCTATAGAAAAAATCATGCTTTAAATTTTAAAATATAATTTTAAATATAAATATGTATATTGGATTGACTGGGGGTGGGGGGGACTCTACGGTTGTTAGCATTTCAGAATATTAAGGCTCCCGTACTTTTTTGTTAAAAATTAAGCACTGATAGTTTTGATGCATTTTCTGATAGAAATGTTCAACAATGTTCTTATAATGATGAACAATGTTCTTATAATATTGGAAAGTGTTTCATAATCGATGTGTGATGCTTCATTTTTCTTTCATTTTTGTACACCAAAAATCATTCTGGCAGCGAACCGGTTGTTAAATTATTTGAATCCCACCACTGCGTTTAACCCATTATAATTTAATTCTAATTTGACAAGATTTTTTTTCTATTTATAATTGTCACGTGTGAATAATTTTTTTTAATTTAAAGGATGCATTATTCTTTGCGCTGTTTTAACAATTGGCAACAATTTAAAGTAATAACATTTTCTAAAATATGAAAAAATATCTCTGGAAATTCTCAAAATTTTAATTTAAAATTGACATAATCCCTCAAAAATTAGGCAAATTAAAAAAATAAGTGCAGTCTGAAAAAGGTGAATTTCTATTGAATATCCATAGAAAAATGATTGAATTCCTATGTATAGTTTTTGCTTCTATAAAACATTTTTTAATGAAACTATTTTATCCAGTTTTAACATTAAATATCACTTAAAATATCACTTAAACATCATTTCTTCGATTTAAAAAAAAAAATCTACTTCAAAATGTTTATCAAACATTTCTCTATAATACTGCCGATTTTCATATGTTAGTAAGGAGTAATTTTCTTAATATTATCGAGATAAATCTCCGGTCACAAAAAATTCTTTGATTGCGGCAGTGACAGCGTTAGTTGCAAATTTTAGAATAGAGAGACAAAATGTAGTACGCGATTCCGTCAAAAGATGGCGACACCGCTATTCTGCTATGGTCGTTATGCTATCTTTATAAATGATGCAAGACTAAATAAAAACAATTGTCTTGGGGTTTTCAAACATCATTATTATTTATAAATAAAACATTTCAACTTAATTATTTATTATAACCGAATTATTACATCACAATAGTTTTTATGCTAGGAAAATAATAATAATAATAAAAATAATATTATGGATGTCAGAGATTATATTTATCGAGCGTCATAATAATGAAAAAACGTGATATTTAAAAATGAGAGATTCAATGAATTATTTTTTTACATTCCTGATATTGTAATTTCTATTCAAATAATAATCATTAACGCATAATTTTTGTAAAGTGATTGAACTTAAATATATTTATAAAATTTATGGTTAATTTTTTATACTTGAAAAATTGTCATGAAATAATCATTATCAAATTGTCATCATTATAATTGCAATTTGATTTTATTTAACTTAATTCCAATTAAAAAATTACAAAGGAACTGTGATTAATAGTCAACTGTTCTTTATTAACAGATTAAAAAAAAAAGATTTACATGTGAAAACAAGTATCAACGAGCATCGAACACGCGATCATTGGAATACTAGACGATTTCCCTTAACTTCTCGGCCAGGGCGAGAAAAAAATCTGTGTCCCCAAAAGTTACAAAAAAGAAAGCATGTGTGTGAATACAGTGTCAATAATTTTCTGTGAAATTTCGATAGAATGGCGAAGAAATATAGTCCGATTTTTCCTGCGCATTATAAAGCGAACAAGAGTCTTCCTGGAAACAAGTTAATTTTTATTTGCTTCATGTAAGACAGATTCATATTACACATCGATTTTTAAAAAATCGCCCACTTCATTTTTGCGGAAATAAAAATCGGATTATTTAACGAACGAGAGTTTTCCCGGAAACAAATGCTATGTTATTCCCTTCACCTAAAACAAATTCATATTATATATCAATTTAAAGAAAATTGCACAGGTCATTTTCCAGAAATGGAAATTGTGAATTGATTCATCGGATTTACTTTAAAAATAGGTATCGAGATATCAAAATATACTGCACGTAGAAATGTAAAAAATTCAGAATAGGATTAGACTGCACATAGAAGACTGTTTTAAAAAAAATCAGAGCAATATGCGCTGTATTGGCTAAATTATGAAGTGGCGGCTTTTCGCGTTTCCTTTGATCTCGAGTTAGGTGTATATATGAGTTCCGCTATTCTTACGATTTTAGGCTAAGGCGGCGACACTCTGGAATACTCTGTCTTTCATGATTTGAAAACATTAGATGTCAAACTTTCCTTGCACAGAATATGTACGCAGTACTTTTTTTAAGCGTGTCAGAAACTAACTTCGCCCTTAAGTCGTTACAAAACTAAAAAAATTATTGCTGATACTGTAATTCAGGGAATAGAAATAAATTATAAACAATGCAAATTATAAGTAAATTATTTTTTAAGCTATTTTTTCTTAAATGAACACATACAGTCGAAGAAAAAATTAAACATCCCTACTAACTCTGCAACAAATTATAGTAGAAAAAAGTTACTAATACCAAATTATTGTAAATAATGCTTACTTTTAAATGGCGTATATAAATTTGCTTAAGGGACCAATTTTGAGAATATATTTTTAAACTTCACCAGCAAACTATAACTAGATAGGAAATTTCAAATAATTTGGATGATGTGATTTTTAATTATTAACATTCAAAATTCGAGATTCTAATGTTAAATTGCAACTTCATATTTTCATGAATAACTCCTACAATTATAACCTTAATTTTGTGAACTTTTGTGTGGTTATAATACTAAATACCAAAAGATAAATTCATTGAATTTATAATTTGTATTAGTTTATAATATCAATTATGAAGTATGGAATTAGCATTCGAAAGAATTATTATTTGCAACTCACAATGTTTTGATAGATTTATGTTTATTTTGTCCTGCTTTATGCAATTTCAAAAATTAAAATTTTTATTCGAAGTAATTTTCAAATTATGCTTTAACAAAAGTTGTTAATTTAGAGGGCCGTCTAATAAAAAGCATAATCAGTAAAAAAAGTATTTAATAATTTTATTGAAACCTTTGGGCTTGCAATAGCCAAAACACACAAGGTCAATGAAATGGTCATATTGGTAATAAATAAAATACATTAACAGAAGCGACTTAGTCATTCTGTAACATATCAACAATCGAGTAATCAAGACAAGCTGTGTTCAGCCCTAAATTATACTCATTTTAACATAATAAATTTCTGTGAAACTAATCGTACGAATTTCCTGAAAGTTTCTACTTAGGCTAATTGAACAGCTGAGTGGAAGAACATGCTATGTTACATTTTCTTAAAAATTATTTTATCTTTTGTACGAAGACGTTATCAGGTATTCTATCACATGGTAAAGCTAAATTACCAAAATTCTATTTAGCCTTGAAAATTTAAGACATTATTCATTAATATTTAATATTTTATTATTTAATAATGTAAATAATGTTAATATTTTTTAATATTTAAAAATTAAATATGAATAAGTTTTTTCGATAGAGTTCTGTACGACATCTATTAATATTTCAAACACATAGCATCAAACAGAAAATAAATCATTAAAACTGACAACAAAAACTTTCACATCAAATTTCTTTAAATGTAATTTTTGTTAATTAACATGTTATTCCACTTAGCTCTTGAATTCACGTTGTAGAAATTATTTATGGTATCAGATTTGGCTATCGTTATTAGAAAAACAATGTTTGGGTTTGTTATGATATGTAGATTGCACCTTAAGCAAAATTGATATACATCCTTTGAAAATAGACTTTTTTCCCAGTTGATTGGTATCAGCAACTTTCTTCTATGATAATTTGTTGCAGAGTTAGTAGCGGGTGTTTACCTTTTTTCGGCGACTGTGCATATATAGTGAACAAATGTAGCGCACATAATGACAGTTATAAGATTACAATGCTTTGAGCATACAATTCGCGTATGTGTTGAAAACTTATTTGCTTATGATTAAAAATTCAGAATAATTTATATGAACGAAATTTATATTTAACTGTTTCCATTAAATGTTGCAACTAAATGTAAATTACAATTACGATGTGTAAGAAATCAGGACGCACAATATCATTAAGCAGATTTAAAAAATCAAAATTCAATAACATCATTCTAAAATATATTAAAATCATATAATAATTAAAATTTAAAGCATGTAATTTATTTGGAGAGGTAATAATTAAAGTAATTTCATTCGAAATGTACTTTTGAAAAAAAAAAATATTTTTCTTTTCTCAATTTATAACAATTATTTCTGCTTAAAGCATTTTCCTTTAATCTATTTTAAATTACTCAAAGGAAAATACATTATCAATCTTAAAAGACATTTTACAAAAAAAAAAAAAAAAAAAAAAAAAAAAATGCATTATTTATGTCATATGTTATTTTTCTCATGCTTCAAATGAAACATGTATTATAGAATTAAAAAGTGAAATTTGTCTTTTCTTTTTGCCTGATGTACTTTAGCCATCAGTCTTCGAGAAAAAGAGCGCAATTTTATATATACAAAGAAAAACACACTGATGTATTATTCATTTTTATGAATTTTCTGCGTCATTGATTTGAACATTAGCATTTTTTTTTTAACTTTATATGTTACTACTTTCATAGAAAGAGAAACAATGTCTGAAATGCTTATTTTATTAGAAAAAAGGGAAATTCTTACACAGATGAATAAGAAAAGATAGAAAAAGACATTTACAGCAATGTGTTAGAAGGATTTTTGTTTAAATTTGAAAATTGGTAAATTGCTTTTTTTTTTTTTTTTTGTCTAAAGGATATTTGCGAATACTCAGTTATCTACACCTTACGGATTTCAATATTACATTAAATTTTAAATTGGAAAAAAAAAAGTGAAAATTCTTGTTTGTGCTAAGAACTTGTTAAAATTTTACAAAATTTAAAACATATTGTGACATACTTGACAATAAAAACTGTTTTCATATTTCTTAAAAGTTAGTAACGAAAATAGCATACCATTAAGAGGTTACTCAGCTTCCAATTTCACCTCACTAATGTAAAGTCTATGGGATTTTGATGTATTCGTATATTTGAGATATCTCCTCGGGAAATTAATATTTTTAACTTCTATTTTTTGTGTGGTATCAAAAATGGATGCACAATTTCGTTACATGCTTGATTTAAGTAATAAAATAAAAAAGCAATTGAGAAAATCTAATTGAACTAGACTGTCGAGCTATTGTTGGTAGCTTATGAAAACCATTAGAAAATTGTAGAATCAGGAATGATATGATTAGAAAATGCCCTTTTACCAACAATTAGTAAACGTTGAACCAGCCATTTTCTGTTACTTATGAATGTTACAGAAAGTTCAACAATGTGAAAAAAAAACTAATAGTATAAAACGCTTTAACACTTATGCCGAGTGTTGCATTTCGGCGACATATAGAATTTAGGCTTATAATTACGATTAGAATAATGTTGAAGCTATAATGCCTAATGTTGCCAATAAAATACATTCTGAAAATATTATTAAATCGATTTTCAACATTTAGATGACAACACTTGTGCTGTTTAAGAATAAAGATACATTTATTTTTTCAGTTGCTGATGCATGTTCTTTTTGTTTTGTTTGGAAGCTTGCGAAATACCCTGTTTTGTTCTGCAGTGAGCAAGCAAAATTTATTTCTTATTATAGTTCTCAAAATTCTTGTGTGTTTAATATTATAGAATTTTATCAAGTAAAATTATTTTTTCAAATCAACACCAGTATTGCCGATTAGTAACAAACAAAGTTTTAGCGGTAAACCATACTTAAAATAAAATATTTTTTTTAAGTATTTTTCCCATGATGTATTTAAAAAAAGAAAGCCGAAAAACATTTTTTAAATGATTTTTGAAAAACTCAGGCATTTAAGAGTTAAATATTATGAAATTTTACGTTAAAAAAATATCTTATGTTTCGTAGGGCATAAAATGCTTTCATCATTTTTTTATTCGAATTACATGAATAATGATAAATAATTTTTAATTGCGCCGTGCCCTTGAAAAACGATGAATTTTCTTACATATGCTCTAAATTTTAATGTTTTTTTTCTTTTAAATGTATTTTCTTATTACATATTCACAGACATTTACACATATGTTGGATGTCCATTTATTAAAAACTGATAAATATTTGCTATAAATTTTTTATGTATGGAATAGAAAATAAATACAACTCTTTTGCACTTATTATTCAACTTCATAAAGATTTGTATGGAATAACGTATAACATGGAAACTCCTGAAAATAAATTTCAACGTGAGCAATACTATTTAATCGGTTATACAGTTTAATAATTGGAAACGTTTTCCATTCTGATTCAGTTAGTTCTTAAAGATCATGTAAGATTATGTACTATTAACCAAGGAAACCTAAACTGAATTCGAACTATACGAATAAACATTTTGGAATGTGATATTTTTTTTCCTATATTGTAAAAATATCTTCATCGCCTTGAAAAAGAACTCGAGTAATGAGAATGAACTTTTTTGAATGTTATTAAACATTAATTTTTTTGCAGGATTGTCTTCCTCAGCTAAGAAACTGGAGTTGAGCCATGTAAATGAACTTTTTTGAATGTGATTACATTTTTCGTTTATTTCAAAATATGTTCTTCATCTAGAAAACCAAAGACTAGTGAAGTCTTTTCTTTGTGCAATGCGAATGAACTTTTTTGAATGTTATTACACTTTTCATTTATGACAGGGATATGTTATTAGTCTGAGACATTGAAGTCGAACATTGCGAATGACCTTTTTGGAATATGACAAAATTCCCATATATGGCATAAATAACTTCTTCACACAGAAAACACCAAACAAAGTCAGATGATGAGAATGAACATTTTCATTGTAATTACCCTTTTCGTTTATTGCAGAATTATCTTCTTTGCCTTGGAAACTGAAGTCTAGCAAATCGAATGAATTTTTTGTATGTGATTAAACGTTTCATTTGTTGCAGAAATATCTTCTTTGCCTTGGAAACAAATCTCGATCACTACGAATGAACAATTTTGAATATTTTAAATATTTTATTTATTGCAGAAATGTCTTCTTTGCGTGGGAGACTGATGTCAACAATATGGAAGAACTTTTTTTTGTTAATGTGACTAAATTTCCATGTATCGCAGAAATATGTTATTTACCCAGGAATAATTAACTGAAGTTACGAGATACGAATGAAAATGCTTGAATGTGATTACACATTTCATTTATTGCAGGATTTCTTATCTTCTCCTTAAAAACTGTATTTTAGCAATGAGATTTAACATTTTTGTATGAGATTAACTTTTAATTTATTGCAGAACCACATTATTTTCCTGGTAGACTGAAATTCAGCAATGCGAATGATTATGAAAGTTTTAATTTTTTGCAGAATTATCTTCTTTTCTCAGATCCTTACTTATATCACTTTCCTCCTAAATATATCTGGCATATTTTTTTTAACTCCAGGCACCACTTGTTTTATTATTCCTATGGTAAACGTTTATGAAATTCAGGTGACAATTGTATTTTGGAAGTTCGTCTATTTTGTTTTAAATTATCGCAAATACTCAATGCAACCTTGTTATATTTTCTTCCAACTCTCAGTCAATACTTCTGTAAAATGATAAACCTAAACTAATAAAAAACAAGATCTCCTTATCTGTCTCCCTCTTTTTGTGTTATCTGATTGTCTTTTGGCGATGGCTAGAGAAATCTACAGTACGTGTGACTGAAAATCCGAATGACATTACTCCAATGCATGTCCTGAATCTCAGATTGTTAGTTTTTTTTTTTTAAGTAGTTTGGAGATTCATTAATAAAGTATCGAAAAAGCGACCATTTCTTTAAATCAAAAGAGGCGCGCTCGTGCATACCCAGAACCTGCATAACGCATGGAAATAAAGGAAGAACCGAAAACCGTTTTATTATGTTAAACTTTTGCAGTTTTATTTTAAACTATATCCGCCAAACAAAAAGAGATACGTACATATTCCTTAAGTTGTATGTATTATACTCCGCAGTCAGTTTGAAAAAGTATCGTTGTTAACTCTTTTTTTTTATAATCATTTTAGAAGTTCTCTTTTACTCCAATGCGGCACCGCTTCACTAGGGCTTAATATTAAAGATACCAATTATTAGAAAATACGTATGTGAAGCTGAAACCTTCTTCTCTTGAACAATACAATCAGTTCATGAAACACACGAATATTAAACTTATACAGAAATTTTTGACCGGAGGTCACTTTGCGCATTACAGAGACGACCTTTTTTAGGCTAAAACTACCTGAACGCCCTTATATTCGCACATTCTTTTCAGAGTCTCTCAGCAGACATGATTTAGATGACCTACAAAAATTTCGAAGCGCCGAACAAATAGAAGTATTTTTTGAAAAAAAAAATTAAAATCCCTATGAAAACACTAAAAACCGGGGTGTTTCGGTGTAGTTTCGCTCGCCTTAGGCTCACGTGTTGAGTACTAAATATGCATATATTTTTCACGAAATTTTAAGGAAGTTTGAGTATGTTTGATGAAAATCAAAATACGTAAAAAAGAAATTACCAAACAGCATGTTCTTTCAGTTTTCTTTTCAACACTGCAAACATAAAAAAAAAAAAAATACTAAAATTAATTCTTTGAAAAAATTCATTCGCCAACCTCACTTTCCGTTTTACGATAGATTAACATTAGGACATTTTTATTTTAAAACCACACTTCATTTTATAGAATACTCCCAAATTTTTATACAGTACATTTTAAATAAGGATCGAGTATCAGTTTCGTTCATGTATAATAGGATTTAAGGGTGAAGTAATTAGTTTGAAAATAAATAAAAAATACCTTATAGATTACTTAAATTTATTATTATTATCATTATTATTTAGATTGATTATAAGATTATTATTGTTATTATTATTATTATTATTATTTAGGTTATTGAGAACATTATGCTTTTGATGCATTAACAAAAATAATAATAAGTAAATAGTTCGTTGCCACTATTTTTCATCCAGCTAACACATTTTGGGAAGAGCGATTTAGCGCATAATTAACTGCATTGTTATTGTAATTCGTAATTTTTTATAACTATAAAGATTATTTGGCGATTTTTCACACGAGACCGGCTCATGAAAAAACGCCTTAAACTCAATTTATTAATTTTTAATTTATAAAAGTATTAAAAGTCTGTGTTGTCATTTGAAACGCATGTGTTTAAATTATTTTTACAATTTTAGCATATGAAGAGGTTAGCTAAAAATCAATTACAAAACTCTACATATAAAAATCTTACGTATAAAAATCAAGTGAAGTTTAAAGAAAAAAGCGTTAAAAAACGAAAATATCGTCCGTTGTTACTACGGGCGGATATAAATGGTATTAACGTGAATAATCTTTTGTATAAATCTTCATTTACACTATAAATACGCATTCGAAGGAATCATTTTTTACTGATGATTTGTTTACAAACAGACGGTATATTTAACGTTGCATTGAAAATTTAATCGGAATATTTTTATCAAATCAAGTATTGAAAATTGTATTGTTTCATCGACATGTATTTTAAAAAGATAAATTGTGTATTAATGTTATATAAAACATAATATACCTATATAAAAATTGAATATATTATTTTTAAAACACAAATAAATGTAGTAAGATGTTGCTATAACAGCCCTACTTGAAATATAAAAAGAAAAATAAGAGAGAAAAACGATAGAATTTTGGATAGGAAGATTTTCTGTTTCGAAATACAGGAAGGAAATAACATTATTTGATTCATATAACTGTACAACATTTCAAAATTTTTAGGAGGTGTAGTGTGCACCATGACGACTGGAAATTATACAGCACTGCAGGGTCTAAAAGGCTTTTCTGCCGCGGTAGAGGTCGTTGCCTGTTTACAGGGCTGCTGGATTTTGACATCCCATGTGCAGCGGCAAGATGTTGGTTGCACGATACGCTCTAGCTGCCTGTGAAATACCATAAATGCCTTGAATAATCCAGAGTATTCGTAATTCCATGTGCTGCAGAACTGAGGACTGCATTGCACTGTTAAAAGTTTGCAGCATTCTGTCCAGTCATTTTAACGTTTTTATCGAAAATGGTTACACAACAGTAATTTAACACAATTCTGGCCATATTATTGGCCATTTTATGGTAAGAATATAGTTAAATTACAGTTATGAAACCGTTTTTTCAAAAATCGGTCGAATGACTGGACAGAATGGTGCAAATTTTTAACAGTGTGAAGTCGGTGGACAAAACTTTGAACACAATCTTTGACCCATCTCACTTTTGTTCACGTGCATTTATTTTTTTTGCATCTAAATTCATGTACATTTATTATAAAAACGGGCAGGTTCTGGATTCCATGATGTTGATGAGGGAAAGAACTTAAGATTTGCAGTGCTCCGGTTAAAAACGTTTAATATGTACATTAGACGAACGCAGTTACAGCGCACACACACACATAATATATTATTACATAATACGCTTCAGGATTATATATCTCTTTTTCAGCGGCCTTTCGATCATATCCAAAAATTAGCACATACAGGATTACATCGTCTCTCTGTCTCTCTCTGGCTGTTGCCATTCCCAGTTTTTTAAAGAGTCCTTCGAACATGGAGTATAGGCAACCTTCACACTTTCAAAGATAGTGTTGCGGGTACTTATTTTGCACTTCTTTTATTTAAGCATGCATATTAATTTACGTAGTTCATATTTAGCGAAAATTGATTTTTTTAAAATCCGACTTTCTTATTTGTTAAGAAATATTTTGTACTAAAGGGTATTTTGTAAAGAGAGGAATAGGTGGTTTCTGTGGCTTGAGACAGAATTTGAAGCAGAATGAACGCAACAGACAATATTTTCCTATTTTAGCAAATGGATTCAGTTAAAACATTTGTATAAGGCCAAACATATGTGTTTGTGCAAACTGAATACATGATAAAAAAAAATTACATTGTTTTTAATTTAATATTTATTTAGGGTGACATAATTAACAATTGTTTCACTTGTAGAAACATTACTTATTATAACTTTTAATCATTTGTGGCTCTTTTGTAAATTATAAGATACCGTTATTGCAAAATGGATAAGTTAATATACTTGTATTTATATCTATGAATTCTAGTGTAGATTGATACGTAAGATTTTTTTTTTAATTGGTCATCATTACTATCATCTGAGAAACACTGAAATAAGGACTGTATGATATTTAGCATCAAACATTCACCGAAATTATCAAAATTAATGACTGATATTCGGATAAAAGTTTGTAAGTCTGTGTTTATTTTATTTATATACAAGACAGTTTATATTTATTTCGAATTGCATATGTTTCAAGCATACATTTTTCAAATAATATTATTATGAAAATGCCAAAGTTAAATAAGTAATGCAAAAGTGCATAAAATGTGAGTAAAAATCAAAAACTTTTATAATAAAATGTTTTTTTTTTTTTTTTTTTTTTTTTTTTTTTTACAAATTACATGTTACTGAACTATTTAAATTTTATGGGTGGGCGGGTAAATGTTTAGTTACCATTTGTAAATGTGCTAAAATATAGATTATGAACTTTTATAAAACAAATAAATGATTAAAAACGAAAAAGACACTCTTATTTCAACGGAAAAACTTTTCCATACGTAAAATGTATTCATTTAATGCTTATGTTTTTGAAATTAATTAAAGTTTTACAATAAAAAAAAAAAAAGAAATTTACATTAAATAATACTTTCTACTTTGAAAGTTTATATTGGTAGGCAAAAAATCTTTTCTGTAAATCGTTTACAATATAGTTGTTTAAATAAAATAAAAATATTATCTTCATTAAAGTTGAAATGCAGTTCCTATATTTTTATATTAAAAAATAATTAAACTTCTGAAAATGAATCTGAATAAAAATGGTAAAATTAAAAAGACGGTATTAAATATTGAATTGCTATCCATTATTTATCAAATAAAAAATAAGACACATTTTTATTTCATCATTTTCTTCACAAAATCAACATAAATATTATAATTAGCTACCCGCGTAGATTTAACATATAATTAATGAATTCTAACTTTTGTTTCGTATTACAAGTTAAAGTATAATTACTTAATTTTATTATTTTTATGGTCATTTAAACACTACTGCTGGAAAATATTGGAAACCAATTATTTCCTCGGATAACAGGAGCTAGTAATTAATAGGTGCTAAATAGGAATAAAGGATTTTTTTTCTCAGTAATGATTTTAGAAACTAGAAATTAAACCTCGGTTTTTATTATGCGAAAGCCATTATTTATAGGATTTTTGTTGTGGAAAGAAGGACAGAAATATGTAGTAATATTTTATTTAAGTATAGTATGGTTAAAAAAAATTAGATTGTACCTGATAAATCATGCTGAACATTGTTAATTTTAATAATATGGGAACTTTTACTACAAAGATATATTGCATGTCCGAAATGTAAAAATAATATTATTAATAAGATTAAGTAGTACATTTGTAACGATACATCAATTAAAAAGACACTGATCAAAGTAGTATAATCTTTTATCTGCTTTGAGTTCTTATGTATAAAGTCTCCCGCTCAAAAACAATACGAGTATTACTTATATATTGACAGGATCTCCTTTTTATTTCAGATTTTTCATACAGAAATCATCCTTTCCATATTTATATCTGCGTATCTTTGTAGTCTCTGTTTTTATTTCAATATGTCGTGAAGCTTTTACAAAAATATTTGTAATTTTTTTTAATTGTTGCACAGGAATATAGGATTTTTTTTTTCTCGTTAATGGTTTTAGGAACTCAATAATTTAGAAACTCATTCTCTTTAAATAGAATGAACACTATGTGTTCTTTAACAGTAGCAGCAATGTTATTGAGTTATAATAAAGGTTATTAAAAATGCAATTACTAATACATAGATTGATTGAAATATTAATGTAAAATTTTAAATAAATTTGAACAATAACTAATTCCCAATACGTTAGGTTTAAGTTTTTTACAACAGCAAAGTTATTTCAAATAGGTTTCTGCAACACATGAAAATCCATTTACGTCAGTACAGTTCTTTTTAAAATTATTACCCCAAATTTAAGGTTTTATATCACCCCTTATGTCGTCTAAAACGCCGTTTTGTTAATTTCACCGTTTATACATACATATTTATATGCATATACGGACAGGGTACGATTTGTCATGATAAATCTCCTGCTCCGATAAAGAGAAGAAAATTGAATGATATTTTTCATGTCTAATTGTTAGCTTCAAAAATTAAAGCATGCACTAATTAAAACGAATATAGTACATAAACAGCGTGTCTCGGTATGACTTTTCAGGCGTCAGGAGAAGCATCTCGACGACTCGGAATCATATACCAAAGCAGTGATGGAAATCTTTTCCTGGCGCTGTGTCGTTTTGGTGGGAAATAATGCCAAAAGAAGTAAAACAACTATGCGCTGCTTGTCATGATTGTCAAATGCGCAAAAACAAGTGACGGACAGAACACCTATTGAAGCGGTCGGAGACCAGAACTACCATTTCAAGTAGTAAATGCAGATATTTTAGGACCAATTGAGCCGATGTCCTCTCGAGGCCATCGGTATGTTCTGGGTCTTATGGATCAGCATAGTCGTTGGCCTGAAGCAATCCCTATTAAATCGTTGACACCAAAAGCATCTTGTGAAGCGTTTATTGAAATTTTTGTTAGAACTGGAATTCCTAGAGCAATTGCCATGGACAATGGAGGACATTTTGCTTCAAAACTGACAAAAGATCTTTTAAAACGATTGGGGTGTGTCCCTAAGTTTTCTACTCTAGGATACCCACAACCAAATGGATTGGTTTAACGATGGGTGGGAACAATGAAATCAATGCTACATCATGCCATCAACTCTAATGGTAAAGGTTGGGACAAACAACAACCATTTCTGTTATGTGCATACAGAGAAGTCCCCAATGCCACAACTCGTGTTGCACCATTCTTGTTGGTGTACGAACGTCCACCTATAGGACCATTAGCTTTATTACAATCAAGTTGGAAAGATGAAGTGGTACTTCCGCAAGGAATTGGAGAGTCGGTAGAAGATTATATGCAGAAACTCCGGGAACGTTTAAAAGATGCGACAGAATACTCAAAGACCGTTGCTGAAACCCAACAACAGCGATACGTACATCGTCACAATTTAAAGTTGAAAGATACATCAGTCTCCGTCGGGTATGAAGTAGTAGTACAAATCCCTGATTCTACTAATAAACTGTGTTCAAAATTGAAGGGACCAGGAGAGATAGTTTAACAAAAATTAGTGTATTCTTTTTCAGTCAAACTACCTGACGGAAGTATTCGACATTTACACCAGAACAAACTAAGAAAGTATATTCAACCGATTAGGGCTATTGGTGTTATTTATGAAGTGGATGAAGAGTTCGGAGAAGTACAAAATGCTCCGTTAGAACAACACAGTGTCGTTGACGAAGAACTGCAGAAAAATATTAATTCAAGCAATTTATCGCCAGAACAACAAAGGGAACTAGTAGCACTTATTCAAGAATATAGAGTGGTTTTTGATGGAGAACTTTAGAGAGCCAAAGTTGGTTCATATAGCACAAATTTAAAACCTGGTGTTGTAAGAAAACAACCACATCTTTATAAGGTAGCAGAAACTTTGACACATAATGTAGAAAGCCAAATACAGGGAATACTAAGGAAAGATCGTATATAACCTTCTTCTGCGGAAATAGTATATCCATCTGTATGCGTAGCTAAAAAGGGCGGAACAATCAGACTGCATGTAGATTATAGAGAGTTAAACGCTGCCACCAAGATCTCCCCTTTTCATATGCAGAATTCCGACAAACTAAAATTTAAAGCTGGTTCAGCGAAATATTTGACCTCGCTAGATATTTTAAAGGGATATTGGGAAATCCCACTCGAAGAGAATAGTCGAGAATTGACCAGTTTTGTGTCACCAAAAGGCCAGTACCAATGGAAAGTAATGCCTATCGGATTGTCTTGAGCTCCGACTACTTTTCAAAGAACAATGAATCAGACTTTGAGACCGCATAGTGATTATGCAAAAAGTTTTCTTCGTGATAGTATAATTTTATATTCTAACTGGGAAGAACATTTGCAACATATAAGAGAAATTTTTGAAACTTTAAAATCTCTGAATTTTTCCGCTAACTTGACAAAATGCTCCTTTGCAGCATCTGAAGCCAGATAGTTAGGACATATCGTGGGTTCAGGCAAACATGGACCCATTCCCGAGAAGCTAGAAGTAATAAAACATCTTAAAGCTCCCAAAACGAAGAAATGACTGAGATCCATATTAGGTGTATTTAACTACTACAGAGAATATGTTACGCATTATGCTAACCTTGCAAAGCCTTTGGCAGATCTGACCAGAAAAACCGTTCCAAATGATATTCCATGGTCAGAAGATGCTGAAAAATTGTTCAATAAGTTAAAGGAGGTGAAGCTTATGTGAAGTTGCAAACTTTATACACCAGACATGTCCAAACCGTTCGAAATAAACACCGATGATTCCATATCGGGTATTGGTGTCTGTTTAATGCAAAGAGACAAAGACGGCATGCTAAAGCCCACAACCTTCGCCAGTCAAAAGCTTACTCCAAGTCAATCAAAGTGGAGCACAATTGAAAGAGAAACATATGCTGTAATCAGGGCACTTGGGAGATTAGAAATGTGGACTTATGGAACAACCGTAATATTGCATACGGATCATAATCCCCTAAAATACTTAACAGAGGAAACTCGTAAGAACGTTCGATTACAGAGATGGTCATTTGCACTATCTCGCTATCAGGTATCTATTGCTCATACATCAGGAAATTCTAATACAGTGGCAGATGCTATATCTCGCATTTATGAGTAGAAAAAAAATCTATATATGTATATATCTTGTATTATATCATTATTATACATTATATCATCTGTATTTGTTATATGTATATTTTTAGTATATAGTGTATAAGAATTTATATATTCAAGAAGTTTAAGTAAATGCTCTCGATGGGGCAGGTACAGGACTTTTTATATAGGACTTTTTAATTAGGACTTTTCATAGGACGTTTTAAGTAAGACTTTTGTTAGGACTTTTAAATGTAATTTCACATTGTGGGACACCGTCCAACATGTAGAAACTGGAGGGAAGGTGTGAAGGTTGCCTATAATCCGTGGTCGAAGGACTCTTTAAAAAACTGGGAATGGCAACAGCCAGACAGAGACAGAGAGACGATGTAATCTTGTGTGTGCTAATTTTTGGATATGTTCGAAAAGCAGCTGGAAAAGAGATATGTAATCCTGAAGCGTATTATGTAATAATATATTATGTGTGTGTGTGCTGTAACTGTGTTCGTCTAATGTATATATTAAAAGTTTTCAACCGGAGCACTGCATCTCTTAAGTTTTTTCCCTCCCGAACATCATGTAATCCCAAACCAGCCATGAGAGAAAGATCAAATGCCCAGTTTCGTAGACAAATATTGCATTTAATGCATACAATTTAAATTTTATTACAGGTTTACTCCATAAGTCTTAAATTTTATATATGTTCAAGCATTTTAAAAATTTTCTAGAGATTATCCATGTAAATTTTCTCCTTATTAAAAAATCCGTAGATGCATGTATACATTGCGCAGGCTACTATCCTGTAGCTACATAAAAAATATTTATTGATGAATCTAAAAATAAAGCTAATTATCTTAATATGGACTAATTTTAAATAAACAAAATTAAATACAGCTGACAATTAAAAAAATATTTTTAAATCATGTAAGAAATATATTTTTCAAAAAAATATATGCAACAATATATTACACACCTTTTTTTCTTATTTTCGTCTATTTTTTTAGTAAGTTTTTGTAATAAAACAAATAATTTTAATGTAAGCAGAAAAATAGTATTGTTTTTATTTATTAAATTTAATTAAAAAGTTTAAGTAAAATATACTTAGAATTATTTGAAATATATTGTACTCAAATAAAACTTTGAAAATCAATAACCAGTCTTGTGTATCATCGAAAGTTATTTAAAATATTGTTAATAGCATCTAAAAAAATTATACATATTTATATATCGTATAATATACAGAGAACAATAATACGCTTGATGTAGTAAATTTTCTTTTTATTAGTAATAATTGCGAATGAAAGAGATCAATACATTTTGAATAGGAAAAGTTTAGTTTGATCTGGGATACTTTTTTACAAATGCGACGTGAAGAACTATGTAGGGTAATTAAACTACTGCACTTAACATCTTATAAAATTTTAAAGAGACTTTATTATGCACGTACATTCATCGAAAAATAAAAGAGAACAAACGAACATTGAAATTATTTTTTCTTTTAATTTATCTTTAAAATTAATCTTAGGAGATTGTCTTCATACTGAAATTTAATTTCATTCCTAAATTTTTATTTTGAATTTTCATATATTTGAATTTTAAGAAATTATATCTTAGGATAACGGGCGTAAAGTAATTTATAAATTATGAAAAAATATTTATAATGTAAAAATTTATAAATTATGAAGTTTATAGTTTGGAAACCATAAAGTTAAAATTCATTTGTAAGTTTTGAAATACACATTGTCTATTATTTAGGTATTACTCAACATTACATTTTTGTTTAAAAATTTATATGTTTCAAGTATTATATTTTTCGAAACTTGATTTTCTAAAATATTTTTTTTTCGGAAAATAAATTTCTAAATATTTATGAATTAACCAATTTTTTAACGAAGACTGATCCCCAGAGGCTTAAAAAAACCAAATCTAAAATTTTGGCCAATTTTCTCAAGCTTTTTGAGTTGCTATCGAAAACGGCCTGCATTGCCATCTATTTTTAAGGATCGCAAATCAATATAACATTAGGAGTTCAAACATTTACATATGCATAGATTTTAAACTACTTGACCGACTGACTTCATGTTTAGTATCCTAGAGTAAAATTTTCCAAAAAATCAATAGATGATGCTAAAATTTGGTATTCGTATTGAAAATTTCAAAGTTTAATATAACACCCCTAATCTTTATTTATGAGGTGTGTTCAAATGAAACCCGTTCGAAGCGTGCAGATTGACGAGTTGGTTGTTGAAGGTGGGAAATGCGCATGGGCATGTAACGCCATATCTATTGATCTTGAATTGCAATGGGAAACATGTGGGTGAGTAATGGCGTATCTCAATCTGTTGCCGAGTGAATATTACAAAGATAAATGCATGTAATTAGCATTTTGATCGAGATACATTGCAGAAAAACAATCGCTAACAGCAGCACACAAAGTTGCATTTCTTATTTCTGCCAGAAAAAAATCCCGACTGTTGACAGTAGCTGTCTGTAGGTGCGAAGTGAAATTCCAAAGTTCAATATAACACCTCTAATCTTTATTTATGAGGTGTGTTCAAATGAAACCCGTTCGAAGCGTGCAGATTGACGAGCTGGTTATTGAAGGTGGGAAATGCGCATGGGCAGGTAACGTCACATCTATTGATCTTGAATTGCAACGGGAAACATGTGGGTGAGTAATGACGTATCTCAATCTGTTGCCGAGTGAATATTACAAAAATAAATGCATGTAATTAGCATTTTGATCGAGATACATTACAGAAAAACAATCGCTAACAGCAGCACACAAAGTTGCATTTCTTATTTCTGCCAGAAAACAATCGCGACTGTTGACAGTATCTGTCTGTAGGTGCGAAGTGGGTGTCTGACGAATACCAGACTTGCCTTGTTTTTTAGACATTGACAAAGAGATTTCAGTGTTTATCAAGAAATTATTCAATACCTAATCACGGCAATTTTCATTACTTTTATGCAAAGTGTTAATTTCGTACATTCTCAATAAAAAATTGCATTTTTTTGTTATTTTTAAAGAAAGATTATTTTTTTTATTTAATGAGTTTGTTGCAGAAGTATATATTTTCAGATACATGTATCATTCATACAATCAAACACAGCTGACTACCAAAGTTGCACTTGTATGAAGGTAATCCAAACGTCTTTCACTTCGAAGTACCTCAACTAGAGCACGGTTAGTACGGATACCGTTATTTCTCCAGGATCACTACCACACTGTAAAAAAAAATATGTAAAGTTACTAACATATTTCTCGGAAACTGGGATTCCAGGAACTATTTATGTAACGGCAACAGCAAAAATTTCTGTAACAGCATCTGTTACAGGAATTTTTCTTGTTGCCGTTACATAAAAAGTTCCTGGAATCCCAGTTTCCTAGAAAAATTTTAGTAACTTTACAAATTTTTTCTTACAGTGCAGTATCTTTTTATAGAAAAATAAATCTAGGTTAAACGCGCAAAATATCTCCTTCTTTTAAAAAGAGATTTTCTATAAGATAATACTGGTGCTGCAAAATTTAAGGAGGCGTACGAACCATGTAGAGGCTGTACCAACCATTTTTAGTGAGAGAGAAAGATCTTGACTTTATAACACAAATTGCTAAAAAATTGGGAAAATTAAAAAAAAAATAAACATACTTAGTTATTAAAGCCCAATTAATTGAAACGATTTCTATCCTTATAAATTCTAGTTCCCTTTTCTGGAAAGTTATAATTTTCACTATTAAATTTCACGGGCGTTTTCCTATATTATCGTGGTCAAACTTATTTAAAAATCTCTGCAAAAATATGAGAACACAAGAAGTGGGTTTTAGTGACTATAATTCTAATTTATCAATTAATTATATAAATCAAGTGATAATTTCTCGCAATTCAAACGGTTCATAATATTCTGTAGCGTTTCATCACCCAGAAAACTTTAGACTAAAAATTCTCGATCATTTCGTCTCTTCAGTTTATTTGTTTACCATATTCAGATAACTAGAAAATATATATTTCTTGTTGAGAGATTTAGAAAATGATAACCATTTGTTCTATATGAAAGCGGTATATATTTTTTTTCATTGTAATTTTCGACAATATAAAAATTTTGACTTGCATTATTTTTTTTTTAAAACATCGTTTACTCATATTTTGTTCTCACAAAATTCTCTTCTAAAATCGGGCTAGACGTATTAAATGAAAAAAAATCATACATCGTTTCGCATACCATTGGAATTATAGAACGTTTCTAGATAGTTAACAAACCTTGGAAATATACATGCAATTTTCATCTATGTCGTGGAAATTCGTTATTTTTCACGCTCTTCGACAGCTAATTGAGGCATCAAACTGCAGTGTTTGGATGTTATAATTCAACGAGTGGTGGTTTTCAGATGGTTTCTTATTATGGTTTGGGTTACTGATTGAAAGGAAGATAAATATAAACCAGGGTTCTTATTAAAACATTCTCAATGGTTAAGAATTACCCTTAATTTAAATTCTTGTTCATTAATATGCTAAGTATCCATGACCCCCATTTTCTAAGAAAAAACTAGTCTTGTTCACAAACCTACTTACTTACGTGACTGGATTGATGGATATTCACACACCCTATACCACATTGACCGCCCCAATGAATAACCTGATGACCCTCTGAAAAATACGCATGAGTATATAAAATAGTGACTAAAACTCCCACAACATCATCCTTGCAAGTGGTGTCGTTACGAGAGTAGAAACAACTGGATACGCCATATCTACACTGTGAAAAAATTGGTTTTTGCATCTAAAATCTAAATTATGGCTCTAGAAAAAATAGCCCCATGTCATCCCTATAAATTCTAGCTCCCTGTTCTGAGAGTTATAGAGTCTCCTACTAGAATTCAAGTGCGTTTTCCTATATTCTCGGGGTCAAACTTATTTTAAAATCTCTGTAAATAGATGCGAATACAAGAGGTTAGTTTTAGTAAGTGTAATTCTAGTTTATGAAACCATTCCAGAAATCAAGCGATAATTTCTCGCTACTGAAAATATTTATTATATTTTCGTAATCTACCAGAATACAAGAGACTAAAAATTATAGACCATTTCGTGTTTTCAGTTTAGTTGTTTAACCTATTCTCATAGCTCGGAAATCTATATTTCTAGTTTAAGGATTCCGAAAATGACTACCTATTCACTCTAGGTGAAGACGGTATTTTTTCGCAGTGTAATTGCAAGAATCGAGATAATTATTTATGTTAATTAAAGAACACGAGGAACGAAGTTTACCTAGAAAAAATAGTTCCAAAATATCACTACAGTTTGACGTGTGTCATGGTGTAATAGAAACGTCAGTTAAAAAAAGCAGAAGCAATACTGAAATAAAATTACCTTATATTGAACATATAAAAAAATTTTGTTCAAGATTAATATAGAAATAACTTTACAAAACCGAAAAATTTACACAAACACCGATAAAGTTATTTTTATCAGGAATCTGAGTCCCGAAAAGAGAAGATGGAAAATGTCTCTTTATTCAAATTTTACATTACACTTTTTGGTACACATTCAGCTTGTTGGGCTTAAATGAAATTGTGTTACTTTTAGAAACAATTTAATAGAAAGTTGTCTGCAGTATTATCTTTCTTTGTGTGACTATGCGTTCCTTGTACAACGCCTTTACCACAACCAGTGTCAGGCGTCATCTTCTCATAGTGCTTTTCGTACACACACACACACACAAAAAAAAAAATCCGTTACAGCAGCAGTCGTTTCTTAGTTAATGGCTTAAAGATAACTGTTCATATATTTTAGAAAACATGTTCTCCGTTAGTTCACTCAGACAGAAGACGCAAGCTCCTAACTGGGTATACAATCAAAGAAGTTACAACGGCGATTAGCTGTAGAGCACCGAAACATATTGCTGGGATAACTCGGAATCAGGATGTGTGTTATCGATTACTATGGAAAATCCAACTTTAGAAGATGAGGAGTGTGCAATAGTTACGTTACATCGACCATGATAATTGATTCGCTTTTACCCTCACCAATCTTGTCAGAATGGAAGTGGAAGGTGCTTGACATTGCAAAATCTTATGGGGAGACGAGAATGGCTGTTACTTGAAGCGCAAATACCCAGAACTGCTGAGTTTGATATTCCAATTAACTAACTGTATTCAAAGAATCTCCCTTAAAATCACCTAAGATAACTGTTGGTGTGAATTCGCAGCAAAAATTATCATACGTCCATACGTATGTGAAAAACTAGCCACAAATGACCAGAAGCCTATTCTGTTCCCTGATAGAAATAACGCCACATGTTAAACAACTTTGTCATTTGTCACTTCAGTAAAGACAATGCAAGGAGAAAATCTTTTTTATACAATATGGAGCTCATCCACACATTACTTTGCGAATACAGCAGCTGCTACGGCATAAGTTTCAAGAGAAACAGACATTATACACTGCTCTACAACTGCATGGTCTCCTTTGAGCATTTATTACTCCCCATGCAACTTTTGGCTATGGGATTTACACAAAGTCCATGGACTCTCACGGAGATGTTCCGGACTTGGATAAGTTGAAGGATAACATGAAGGATGAGTTTCCTACAGACATTTTACTTTCTTATGTGGTGAATGCTGCTCGTAGAATGTATTATGTGACCCATTACATTGAACAAGGATCAAATGTGCTAAATAAAAGATAGTTTTATTTCAATATTCATTCTGCATTTTTAAAACTTCCTTTTCTTTTACACAACACATATCCCTCTATCGGTGAATTTTGAAGACAATATTTTTTCGTAAAATCTTTTCTCCATCATCTTGTTTAATCATCCTTCACAATTTAGCCTAATTCTAGCAATTAGATTGCACTACGGAACACAGTGAGTACTTACGTTTTTATTATTGCGAACTTGTACATATATATGTATACTAGTTTTATAAATGCCAGAGAAGATTATTAATTATGTAGGCATCTCTTCGAATTATTTATCTCTTCGAATGCTCTTTGCTTCATGAAAAAATAGAGAGAAATCAATCACACAAGTCTTAATATTTATGTGCCTACTAGCTAACATTTATATATGAACACTCATTAAAAAGAAGGGAATAAATTGAAGTCATGAGAAATATCTGGACTCGTGTAATTTAAATACATTTTGAGATTATTGGATTTTTGTTGTTGTTGTTGTTGTTGTTTTTTAAATAAATGATGTTGTTAAACGTATTCTTTTTCACAATTTATATGCTTTATATGAGGTAACTTGTTTAATATATTATTTGTATAAAAAGTTTTTGAAATATAATAGATAAGGAAACTAATAAACTGTAAATTTTAAAGTCTTTGTCAAAGCACGATTGTTAATAAATGTATGTGAAACTTGAAATTATAATCTTTTAAATGTACCAGAAACGTTTAAAATGAGGAAAATTGATTGAAATTTGACCGTGAATTACGAAGTCATTTACGTTAGACAATTACTTCTTTTTGGATTTATTTAAATATGATTTACAGAAATATAAAATATTTGTTAATTTGAAGAAAGCAATAACAAAGATTTTAATATTGTGTGAAAATATTAAACTTTCAAAACTGGTTCCTCAATATTAGATATTTTTTGTATATTATTTGTATAATATTTTGTATATTATTATTTGTATATTATATTATTTTGTATATTATTTGTATATTATATTTTGTATATTTTTTAACAGGTATTGCTGATTCGCGGCTCTACAATTTTTATTTTTATTTAAATCGAAATCTTGAGAGAATGTTTTTGATTTTCAAAGTAATATTTTGAACCTTAATTCGATTATAACTGAACAAAACCGAAACTCTATCATTAGCTAAAATGTTATTGTATAGTATTAACATTTCAAAGCTATTCTATAAAATTGAGTGTATTTTTGTAATAAAAATGTGCATAATGTTACTCCTACTGAAAAGTGCGCTGTAAAAATGAAATGCGACTTTAGGAAATGAATTTCTTCAAAGGAAAAAGCGTTAATTTTCATATTTTTGGAAATAGTCTGTGGTGTTTCAAAGAGCATTGAAAGTATATGCTATTTGGTATTTTCTTTCTTTGCATATTTTGATTTTTGGAGTCGATGCGCAATTTTGAAATATGCTGGAAAAGGGACAGCGGGTTGGGTTCGCCCGGTAATTTAATTGAATAAAAAAAAATACTCGTTGTCGGTCGAATTCTTTGAAAATTTTAGGAGTTACAAATAATGATTTCTCAGCCTGGGAGAAAGAAAAATATTGATAATTAGTGCTAAAAATGCCCGTAAGAATACTTTTTTTCACTTGGTCATTAGTAAAAAAAAAGCTCTTGTTCATAATCTTTGATATTTTAACGTTATATGTGTAACTGTATCCAAGCATTCTTTCAAATTTTGTCAATAAATATACATATTTAGCATTGAAAACTTAAGCCGAAAGTGAGCGAAACTGCTTGAAATCACTTACGTTTTTCCTGTTTTTGTCGAATTTTCGGCACATTTTATGTTGTAAAAAATGCTTCTACCCATCCAACCGTTTCCAAATTTTGGAAGTTATGTAAATCTGGTGTATTGGGATACTCTAAAAAGATTGGGCTAAAATACGGATGTTTAATTACTTTTAACGTAGAAAGAAAAAATAGTCGTCTTTGTGAGTGTCCTGCGTTTTCCATTGTAGTTGAAATGGTTAATATTCGTATTTTTCAAAACAAAATCACTAGTCAATAGACGAATATGTCAGCTATACGAGCATTGTTTTAATTTGTCGGTACTTCTAAAATTATTCCCTGACAGCGTGATGCCATAAGGTATAAAAATGTTTTTTTCGGAAAAATGACCCATTTTGAATTCTCCTTTCAAAGATTTTGCAATATTCAATAGAATTTATTGCAGCATTTGAAACGTAAGAGTGCGAGATTTCGGAATATGTCTCCATTATTAACAGCATTGAGCGATTTCGTAAAGTTTGGTTAAAACAAATCTATGTAAAATACAAATAAAACCACGCGTTCAGTTCATCACGTCCTCCCGATGCGTAAATCGGTTTCTAGTTATGCACAATCGCTTTTGCGAGCTTTTAATGAAAGAGATGAGTTTTTATGGGAGTTCATGGTCGTTTTTAATTAATATCTGTATTAAATAACAAGAAATTAAAATTCTGAATCTCAGTTGCATTAGGACATGTCTTGTACTAAAGTAACCAATCTTCAGCCTTGTACGTGCGGTAGATTTTTCCAGACATCGCACGCACATAAACACACATTCAGCGAACTTTCTTTTATTAGTATAGATATTGCAATCAAATTACCTTAATTTTTTTCCCCATCTACATACATTTTTTTTAATATATTCAAAAAATTTGGAAGTATATTATGATAAATATATGTTTTGTTATTTTAACAAAATTATTTCAAAATCCTTTTCATTTTTTTAAACTAACGCGTTATTGATTCTTTACTTGATATTTTTACCCATTTAGTTATCACCAAATTCACAAATATACGCTTAATTAGTGTGTTTAATTATTTATCCAAAGTACATTTCTACATTTTCCTGTTTAATAATTATATGCGATTGGAATACTCGCTGTTTTTAATCCGATTAAATTAACGTAACTAAATAATTATATTCAAAAGCAGTTTTGTGTTTCCTAAAATATTTTACAATTAACAAATTCAATGAAAGTTTAATGAGGATTAACTTTAAAATTTTGAAAGACTGCACGCTATTTAATCCAGTAAGTGTGTTCAGTATTTTAATACATTCATTTAAACCGGAATTTAATTACTTTCCCTGAAAGTCGTTGTTAACAATCGATTTTCAATATTTTCAGGAAAAGATATATAGATACTTCGTAGAAAATTCATTACTAATTTTTGTTTTTTTGAAAATCAATGTGTAACGAAGATAATAATTTTACTTTCCTTGTACTTTCGGTAGGAACATTTTGAACTTTGTTTCCGCTAAATTACACGAAAACGTACCATTTTATCTGACATAAAAGTAGATCTTTCTAAATGCTAATTTTGTGTTTAAATATTTGTATGCTTTAAGAAATAAATATCATTTTCATAAAATGTATGCAATTACAATTTTAAGAAAGGCATGCACAATTTTAAGAAAGGCGTATACTTATGTCTTTTATTTTCCCAAAAAATTTGCTGAAATTTTAAATTTAATTCAAAGTTGAAACAACTATATATTTCTATTTGCAATTCTTGACGGTTTAGATATTAATTAAGGGATGATGCGCCATTTAGAAAGAAATATTCATAAATGTTATTAAATAAAGAAACAGTATATACTATATACACTCATGCCGAAAAATTAAGGTTAAGTAACCGGACGCTTTCGATTTTACATGATGTCTTCTGTTATATTTTCTTCGAATTTTTATTTATGTTTAAAAATTCTGTTTCATTATAAATCTGCTTTTATCGTTCATACATCACCTTTAAGTATTGCACAATTTTAATGTTTTTTATTATAAAAGAGAAAACGTATTTTTGGATGAAATTTATTTCAAAAGAATAAATCAATTTAGTGACTTTTTAAATAGTTTTTTAAAAAGGAATTTTAAAAAATCTATCATATAAATAAAGTTTTTTCTTTAAAAAAATTATAAATAGTTAGTGGCACGGTTATCACAATATACATTTGGATGCCAAAAGGAAATTAAAAAGAAATATGCTGTTTATTTATATTCTTAAAATATTATCTTCAGTTATATTTTCTGTAAATTTTTATTTCCGTTTAAATTAAATTAAATTAATTAATTTAATTATAAACAACATACGAACAGTAAAATAATATAAAAATCTTGCAATTATTTCTTATAATTAAACGAATATGGAAATACAAGTTGCATTTCATGCACACAACTTTATTATATTTTACACTTATCAAGTAAGATCTATGTAGACATAAAAGACCATATTTTTAGCGTCAAGTTCCTATTTCCTTGACTACAAATTTTGCTGACATCAGAGGTGTGTTTTTATTATTTACATGTCACTTCCAAATATCACATAAATTCAATCTTTGCATCATCAAATAGAAAAAGTGTACCTTAACTAAGAAACGTGTTGATTAATTTAGTAATTTGGAAAAAAAAAATAATAACATTTTGTTTTGTTTTCTAACTCTTCTCAACACCAGTCATTTGTTTGTTAGTTTAATGATAATAATTAGTGTTCTGTAAAAAGAAAATCTGTAGTTCTACAGATGTAAAGTTACATGCTTACTAAATTTTCATCTGTAACTGTACAAAAAAAAAGCTGCAAAAATGTTGCAGTTACATGAAAAGTCCTAGGCATCCCAGTTTCCTAAAACATTCTTAGTAACCTTACAGATTGTTTGATTTTCGGCGCAAAAGTGTGTCTGTTACATGAATTGTTGTTGTTCCCGCGGCGGTCATCCCTGTCATCCCTGTTACCATTACATAAAAAGTTCTAGGAATTCCAGTTTCATACAAAAAAGTCCTTCCGGCCAGTGCCGGGAGGAAGAGGTAGCTTTCATATTCCTTATTTTAAAAAAGCCAACTTATATTATTCAAACACACGAAGCTCAATTAAGTGGAAATCGAAGGTAGGAGATTCAATACTAATTTTTATCAATACTAAATCATTATGAATGAGAATTTCGCAAAATTAGTCAGCTTTATCCAAGCTGCTTTTATTTAAAGTAACTTATATTTCGCTGCCAAATTCGGCGATTTCTTAAAGTGCCTGCCATTTTAAGACAACATGGTGGATGAGGTAACCAGTGAACTTGGTCGAGACATTAGTAATTGCTGTGCACATGCTCACTCACATCGGAATCGGTTGATATATACGAGTGCTGTCGCAGGCAAAAAATCAGATTTTCAAAATGTCACCCACGTTAGAAATTGAAACTGCTATATCTGAGCCATTTTTTAAGATAAAGACAAACAAAAAATGCTCCTGAATCCTTATATCAAGGTCAAATACTTAAGAAAGAAACCTTTTTCAATTTCTAATTTTTTTGCACCTCACTTTAAATATATATATTTTTTAATTTAATGGCCGCCATTTTGAAACAAGATGGCTGATGAAGCTGGCCAGCGAACTTGGTCGAGATATTGATGTATACTATCCACATGCTTTCTTCCATCAAAATAGGCGAATACGTGTGGTATCGCGAGACAAATACAAGATCGTTTCAAAGTGTTAGCCATGATAGAAATTCAAAGTGCTATAATTCAACCACTTTTTAAGATATAAACAAAAGAACAAATTTTCAGAAACAAAAACTGCTCCAGAATCTTTGTATCAAGGCCAAACACATAAAAAAAATCTTTTTCATTTTCCAATTTTTTAATACCTCATTTTAAATTTTAAATTACATTTAAAAAAAATGGCAACCCTTTTGAAACAAGATGGCGAATGAAGCTGGCCAACAAACTCGGTCGAAACATTGGTATGTACTATGTACAGACCAAGTTACATTCAAATCGGTTCATAAATACGCCTGTTATCGCGTGACAAAAATCAGGGCGTTTCAAAATGTCAGCCACGCTAGAAATTCAAAATGCTATAACTCAGCCATTTTTTAAGATATAGACGAAACAAAAACTGCTCCCGAATCTTTTTATCGAGGTCAAACACATAAGAAAAAAATATTTTTTCAATTTTCAATTTTTTGGTACCACATTTCAAATTTAAATTTTTCTTAAAATTTTAAATGGCCGCCATTTTTAAACAAAATGGCGGATGAAGCTGGCCAACGCACTCGGTCGAGACATTGGTCTGTACTATGTATAAACGAAGTTACATCCAAATCGGTTCATAAATACGCCTTTTATCGCGTGACAAAATTCAGGACGTTTCAAAATGTCAGCTTCGCTAGAAATTCAAAATGCTATAACTCAGCCATTTTTTAAGATATAGACGAAACAAAAACTACTACGGAGTCTTTGTATAAAGGTCAAATACATAAGAAAAAAATATTTTTCTATTTTCAATTTTTTGGTACCACATTTTAAATTAAAAATTTTTTTTAAATTTTTAAATGGCCGCCATTTTGAAACAAAACGGCGGATGAAGCTGGCCAACGAACTCGGTCGAGATATTGGCATGTACTATGTACACACCAAATTACATCCAAATCGGTTCATAAATTCGAGAGTTACAGTGTGACATAGGTCAGATATATATATATATATATATATATATATATTGATATATATATATATATATATATATATATATCAATTTTGAACGGAGGGTGGTTTCGGGGTCTGGGGGTCATGATCGATGAAAATATACCAAAATTTTTTGAAATCGCTTTCCTCCGAACGGCTGCAATAGGTAGCTTTTTGTAAAGAAAGCTACCTAAAATTTAGTAACTTTACAGATTTTTTTTTTTTTTTTTTAGGTAGCTTTCTTTACAAAAAAGCTACCTATTGCAGCCGTTCGGAGGAAAGCGATTTCAAAAAATTTTGGTATATTTTCATCGATCATGACCCCCAGACCCCGAAACCACCCTCCGTTCAAAATTGATATATATATATATATATATATATATATATATATATATATATATATCTGACCTATGTCATACTGTAACTCTCGTAATTATGAACCGATTTCGATGTAATTCGGTATGTACATAGTACATACAAATGTCTCGACCGAGTTCGTGGCCAGCTTCATCCGCCGTTTTGTTTCAAAATGGCGGCCATTTAAAAATTTAAAAAAATTTTAAAACTTGAAATGTGGTACCAAAAAATTAAAAATGGAAAAATATTTTTTTATTATGTATTTGACCTTTATACAAAGATTCCGGAGCAGTTTTTGTTTCGTCTATATCTTAAAAAATGGCTGAGTTATAGCATTTTGAATTTCTAGCGTGGCTGACATTTTGAAACTTCCTGAATTTTGTCACGCGATAAAAGGCGTATTTATGAACCGATTTGGATGTAATTCAGTGTGTACATAGTACATACCAATCTCTCGACCGAGTTCGTTGGCCAGCTTCATCCGCCGTTTTGTTTCAAAATGGCGGCCATTTAAAATTTTTAAAAAATTTTAAAACTTGAAATGTGGTACCAAAAAATTAAAAATGGAAAAATATTTTTTTCTTATGTATTTGACCTTTATACAAAGATTCCGGAGCAGTTTTTGTTTCGTCTATATCTTAAAAAATGGCTGAGTTATAGAATTTTGAATTTCTAGCGTGGCTGACATTTTGAAACGTCCTGAATTTTGTCACGCGATAAAAGGCGTATTTATGAACCGATTTGGATGTAATTCAGTGTGTACATAGTACATACCAATCTCTCGACCGAGTTCGTTGGCCAGCTTCATCCGCCATTTTGTTTCAAAATGGCGGCCATTTAAAATTTTTTTAAAAATTTAAAATTTGAAATGTGGTACCAAAAAATTGAAAATGGAAAAACATTTTTTCTTATGTATTTGACCTTTATACAAAGATTTCGGAGCAGTTTTTGTTTCGTCTATATCTTAAAAAATGGCTGAGTTATAGCATTTTGAATTTCTAGCGTGGCTGACATTTTGAAACGTCCTGAATTTTGTCACGCGATAAAAGGCGTATTTATGAACCGATTTGGATGTAACTTCGTTTATACATAGTACATACCAGTGTCTCGACCGGGTTCGTTTGTCAGCTTCATCCGCCTTCTTGTTTAAAAATGGTGGCCATTTAAATTTTTAAGAAAAATTTAAATTTGAAATGTGGGACCAAAAAATTAAAAATTGAAAAAAGATTTTCTTGTTATGTGTTTGACCTTGATAAAAAGATTCAGGAGCAGTTTTTGTTTCGTCTATATCTTAAGAAATGGCTGAGTTATAGCATTTTGAATTACTAGCGTGGCTGATATTTTGAAACGTCCTGATTTTTCTCACGTAATAACAGGCGTATTTATGAACCGACTTGGATGTACCTTGGTGTGTACATAGTACATACAAATATCTCGACCGAGTTCGTTGGACGGCTTCATCCGCCATCTTGTTTCAAAATGGTGGCCATTTAAAAAAATTAAAAAATAAAAAATTTAAATGAGATTCCAAAAAATTGGAAAGTGAAAAAGATTTTTTTTGTATGTGTTTGACCTTAATACAAAGATTCCGGAACAGTTTTTCTTTCGCCTATATCTAAAAAAAATGGCTGAGTAATAGCATTTTGAATTTCTCTTGTGGCTGACATTTTAAAACGACCTGATTTTTGTCACGCGATAACAGGCGTAATTATGAACCTATTTGGATGTAACTTGGTCTGTACATAGTACATACCAATGTCTCGACCGAGTTCGTTGGCCAGCTTCATTCGCCATCTTGTTTCAAAAGGGTTGCCATTTAAAAAAATTTAAATTTAAAATTCAAAATGAGATATTAAACAATTGGAAAATGAAAAAGATTTTTTTATGTGTTTGGCCTTGATACAAAGATTCCGGAGCAGTTTTTGTTTCTGAAAATCTGTTCTTTTGTTTATATCTTAAAAAATGGTTGATTTATAGCACTTTGAATTTCTAGCATGGCTAACATTTTGAAACGATCTTGTATTTGTCACGCGATAACACACGTATTCGCCTATTTCGATGTAAGAAGGCGTGTGGATAGTATACATCAACACCTCGACCAAGTTCGCTGGCCAGATTCATCAGCCATCTTGTTTCAAAATGGCGACCATTAAATAAAATATATATATATATATATTTAAAGTGAGGTGCAAAAAAATTAGAAATTGAAAAAGGTTTCTTTCTTAAGTATTTGACCTTGATATAAGGATTCAGGAGCATTTTTTGTTTGTCTTTACCTTAAAAAATGGCTCAGATATAGCAGTTTCAATTTCTATTGTGGGTGACATTTTGAAAAATCTGATTTTTTGCATGCGACAGCACTCCTATATATTAACCGATTCCAATGTGAGTGAGCATGTGCACAGAAATTACTAAGGTCTCGACCAAGTTCACTGCTTAGCCTCATCCACCATGTTGTCTTAAAATGACAGGCACTTTAAGAAATTTCCGAATTTGGCAGCCAAATATATGTTACTTTAAAGAAAAGCAGCTTGGATAAAGCTGACTAATTTCGCGAAATTCTCATTCATTATATTGATAAAAATTAGTATTGAATCTCCTATATTCGGTTTCCACTAAATTGAGCTTCGTGTGTTTGAATGATATAATTTGGCTTTTTTTAAATAAGGATTATGAAAGCTACCTCTTCCTCCCGGCACTGGCCGGAAGGACTTTTTTTTTTTTATAGTGTGGGGCGGCTACCACTATTGACAAGTAAATGAAAAGCAGAAATTTATAAGAAATCAAAATGAGTTTGTTTATAATCTCTTACTGTTATCTTTAGTTATATTTTCTTAAAATTTTTGCTGCTAATTAAATATGAATAAATGTGTGCAATTATAAATAGCATACTAACAGAAAAATAATACCAAAAATAGTTAAATGTAACTATTTTAATATCAATGAGTAAAATAAAACATAATAAAAGCTTAATTATAAATATCTATATTTACCAAATGCGGAATATATATATATATATTTCACTGCAATAAAAAAAAATAACAATTTACTGATTTTGAACAGGCGTTTTATCAGTAACATTATACATTTTTAGGATAATATTTAAATATTTTTTTTTATTTATTTAAGAAAATATATTATCTACTTCTGTATCTATTGTTTATTTCAATACTGTGTTGATTTTTAAGTAAAAACTAATGCGTCTCTTCAGTATACATAACATTCTAATATGAATAAAAACAACTGACGAAGTCCCAACGTCCACTAGAATGGACATTACTAAATATTTTGTTTATTCTCTAAAATATACATTAGTTTGCTTAAACTGCGATGTCATTTCATTGACGCAACATTTAAAATTAGATGTGTGTAGCATTAATATCAAAATACTATTAAAAATATATAAAATTAGCGTTAAAACTGTCTGCTTACCTTCAAGAGTCTTTCTCTTGTTCTCTGCCACTTTCAAATGATTAAAATACATATTTAGCTGCAATTTTTTTATTATTTCGGCATACATATAGTAGCTCTGGAGTATCTAGTACAGTGGAAAGTAAGTATTTACAAGTTCCAATTAAAATTTAGTATTTTATATAAAAAATAAAAATGTGCAATAGAATGGACGCGGGGTCTCAGGAGGTTATAACATACAGAGTTTTCAACCAAATTTAAAACAATTTTCCGAAACCTTGACAAAGAAGAGTAGAAACAGTATGCTGCAATTAAAACAATTTTTTAAATATTTGATGAGAGACGAGCATTTGTAAGAATTAGTTTTTAACTGCGCATGCGTGAAAGATTCGAAAATTTTTACTGCAAAATTTAGTAGTCAGTTACATAAAATTCCAGTCAAATAGCGCGAAAATTAAGACAGATAGGGGCTAATTTAATGAGTTTCTCTCTATAAGTAGCTTTATTTTAAGGGGTTTTCTGCGATTTCACACCGTACCTTTCTAAGTTTTCATAATATCTGACTGGATTTTTGTAGTAGTTGCCCAAAATATCTGACTACCGAATTATGAAATAAAATATGAAATAAAAATTTTTGAATCTTCAATGTATGTACACTTAAATACAAATACCCAGATCTCATCAAATATTCAATGTATTCGTGTTTTAATTACTGTATACTATTTCTACAGTTCTGTGTCAGGTTTTTGAAAAGTTGTGTTAAATTTGGTTAAAAATCCGTAAGCTATAAGCTAAAACCTTTGAATTTTTCACAGATTTGAATTTTCACAATTTTGCATACACAAATGAACACAAACATTGAACATGACCCAAATAGTCATTCAACAGAGTGAAAGGCCATTATTAGTTTTTTCTGTTTCTTAGGTGATAGAAAATGTTATTATATTATTAAATTTATTAATAGCACCCTAATTGTTCTCCAGACTAAATAATCACTGTTAATTAGGAAGTCAAATATGTTCTTTATATCTTAGACGTTCAAGAACTATTCGTCCAGATATTCGTTAGGTATTCGACAAAATGTGTAAAATCGAAAGCGTCCTTTCACTTACCCTTTATTTTTGTACATCAATATATTTCTAAGCTCTATAGCGCACTGGTCCGCAAATTCTGCTTCTACACTACTGCACCTACGTACGTTTCTGGTTTTGGACAGTATTCTTACAATCTTATAATACTTCAAGGTCTATAAAATAAGTATCATGAATGCTTCGAGTTTAACAACTCGCCATCCACTTTAGATTGAACAATTGATGGTGAATTATGCTATAAAATGTCCCAGGGTGGAGATGGATATAGCATTCAAGATTCAGAAGTACAGACAAATTTAGTTAAACAGGATAGTCTTCATCGGTTTTCACATATACGAGGGTGAGTCGGAAAATAAGTTTCGCCTGGCAACTGTCGGCAGAGGTGTGTATGAAAGAAAAAAATGTAATGAAACATTAAAGATAAGACGAAACTTTATTTTTCTACATAAGTGCCAAGTGAGTTAAGACATTTGTCATACCCCTTTATAAGCTGCAAAAAGCGCTCTTCGAAAAAAATCAGGGCTCTGCATCATTCTGTTCCTAGTAGATATGGAGAGAAAGTCCGATGTGAATTCGTGGTCAAAGGAGGAAGTGAGAGCGGTTGTCCGTTATGAATGGGCACGTGGAGTATCGCGAGCAGAAATCAAATCCATAACCGCCACGTGGGAGTCTATGGGACAGACGTGATGTCGAAACAAATGGGGCGCCAATTCAGTGAGGGCCGTCAGCAAGTGTTGGACATACCGAGACCTGAACGAACTTGCACGGCCACTACAGACGAAAGCAATGCTCGACTACTTCTTTGTAAGTAATGCTGAAGTCACACAAGCCGTTCTTTTCTATGCAGAGCCCTGTTTTCTTCCTGGAGGGCTTTATGAAGCTTATAAAGGGTATGACAAATGTCTCTAATCACTTGGCACTTAAAAAGAAAAAAAAGTTACGTCTTATCTTTGATGTTTCATTAAATTTTTTGTCTTCCATACACACCGATGTTCTCAGTTGCCAGGGGAAACTTATTTTTCAACTTACCTTCGTACTTTCTATTGCGTTAAAGATGAATGGCTTCTAGTTGATCAATTAATATTTCTAAATTATTTCTACGAAATATATGTAACTATATAGTGAAACAAAAAAATGAGGAAGATTTTAAATTGTGTGGAAAACTTGCAATTTTTTTTCGGTGTAATATAAGAAGATTAAGAGAAAATTTGCGCACAGTCAAAGTTTCAATGTAGAATGTAAATAGAATTTGTAATGAAAAATAAATTAATAAAATTAAAATTAAACATTAAAAATAGATGATTCCCATTATTTTTTTTAGCACAATATGCAGTTATTTTGTGCAAACGATTTCGTGATAAATAATTCTATTTTAGGTCTGCATTCAGCAACAAAAGTAGCATAAAAATGATTCACAAAATTTTGAAGGATTTTCAAAAAAGATTTTTTGAGACTTTTATATTTGGCAGATCCAACGAATTGCCACCTCTCCCCACCCCCCTTTAACAATTTACTTTCAGCATATTATTTTGTAAGTAATTGAAATGATTTTTTAAATGTTTAGAGTATTGAATGTGAAATTCTTTGAGATTTTTTTTTTCAATCATTTCTCACAAATTTTGTCATTTCTTTTCAAGGCACAAGCAAGGAATTTACAAAAATTTTACTTTTGATTTTTGTTTAGCGTGGCACAAAATATAAATCAATTTATTCAAACTAATACATTTCAGTGCGTTATACAGATTCAGTGAAAGTAATATGTTCAACAGTGCATTGGAAAATGAAAAGTATTGTTTAGATTTTAGATGTGTAAATGTATTTAGCCAAAAGAAAATTTAAACTGAATTTTAAAACTAATCGTTTTAAGTAACATCAAGGCGTCACTTATGAGCTTAATTTATGAGATGTAAATGATAAAGCATCAATGAATATATATATATATATATATATATATATATATATATATAGAGAGAGAGAGAGAGAGAGAGAGAGAGAGAGAGAGGGAGAGAGATAGAGAGAGAGAGAGTGAAAGATTAATAGCATAGTGTCACTCAAAATTTGATATCATTATTTTCAAGTTCCAAATTTAAAATGCTTAGAGCTAAAGATAAAGTGCTGCGTCACAAACTTTTAACCCTTTAAGGGTTTTTGTATTGACATCATTACTTTTTTTAGCTCACAGGCTATCAAAGCCTGAGAGCTAATGTGCCCGCCCGTTCTGTATGTATGTATGTATGTATGTATGTATGTATGTATGTATGTATGTATGTATGTACGTACGTACGTATGTACGTAACGCGATAACTCTTGATAGAAACATCCGATTTGCTTCAAAATTTTTTCCTAGGTTCACTGTGATAAGGCGCTTCCCTGATTAGTTTTTGGAGTTCATTGGTTAAGGATAAAGGGGGGAAAATGGGGTTAGTCCACACCACACCCCCTTAATTCAGATAAATGGGTTTTTCATGCAGAATGATTTGATCTGCTCCGAATTCGGTATACCGGTTTATTATGTTAACCCTCTAAGTGTTTGGGGCGTATTATTCCGTTCACTAAGCTCCAGGTTTCACAGCAATACAAGCAATATTTAAGATAATATAATTCTATAGATTTAATGAATTTTAAATACATTGAAGAATGATTAATAGTCTCAAGGATTACATACATATTTGTAATTGAGTTTTTTTTTTGTAATGTTGAAAGAATCATATTTTCATAGCATTTAAAACAAAATGCAAAGAAAACAACATTACAATTTTACCCTTTTGCAAGACGCTCGGAGGGTTAAGGAACTTCCCTGATTAGTTTTCGGAGTTCATTGGTTAAGGATAAAGGGGGAAAAACGGGGTTAGTCCACCCCCCTTAATTCAGATAAATGTGTTTTTCATGCAGAATGATTCGATTTGCTCCCAATTTGGTATAGCGGTTTATTATGTTAAGGAACTTTCCTGATTAGTTTTGGGGGTTCATTGGTTAAGGGTAAAGGGGGAAAAACGGGGTTAGTCCACACCCCTTAATTCTGATAAATGGGTTTTTCATGCAGAATCATTCGATTTGCTCCGAATTTGGTATACCGGTTTATTATGTTAAGGAACTTCCCTGATTAGTTTTGGGGGTTCATTGGTTAAGGATAAAGGGGGAAAACGGGGTTAGTCCACCCCCCTTAATTCAGATAAATGTGTTTTTCATGCAGAATGATTCGATTTGCACCGAATTTGGTATACCGGTTTTTTATGTTAAGGAACTTCCCTGATTAGTTTTGGGGGTTCATTGGTTAAGGATAAAGGGGGAAAAGGGGGGTTAGTCCACCCACCTTAATTCAGATAAATGGGTTTTTCATGCAGAATCATTCGATTTGCTCCGAATTTGGTATACCGGTTTATTATGTTAAGGAACTTCCCTGATTAGTTTTGGGGGTTCATTGGTTAAGGATAAAGGGGGAAAAACGGGGTTAGTCCACCCCCCTTAATTCAGATAAATGTGTTTTTCATGCAGGATGATTCGATTTGCTCCGAATTTGGTATACCGGTTTATTATGTTAAGGAACTTCCCTGATTAGTTTTGGGGGTTCATTGGTTAAGGATAAAGGGGGAAAAGGAGGGTTAGTCCACCCCCCTTAATTCAGATAAATGGGTTTTTCATGCAGAATCATTCGATTTGCTCCGAATTTGGTATACCGGTTCACTGTGATAAGGCGCTTCCCTGATTAGTTTTTGGAGTTCATTGGTTAAGGATAAAGGGGGAAAAACGGGGTTAGTCCACACCCCAACCCCTTAATTCAGATAAATGGGTTTTTCATGCAGAATGATTCGATCTGCTCCGAATTCGGTATACCGGTTTATTATGTTAAGGAACTTCCCTGATTAGTTTTGGGAGTTCATTGGTTAAGGATAAAGGGGAAAAAACGGGGTTAGTCCACCCCCCTTAATTCAGATAAATGTGTTTTTCATGCAGAATGATTCGATTTGCTCCCAATTTGGTATAGCGGTTTATTATGTTAAGGAACGTTCCTGATTAGTTTTGGGGGTTCATTGGTTAAGGATAAAGGGGGAAAAGGGGGGTTAGTCCACCCCCCTTAATTCAGATAAATGGGTTTTTCATGCAGAATCATTCGATTTGCCCCGAATTTGGTATACCGGTTTATTATGTTAAGGACCTTCCCTGATTAGTTTTGGGGGTTCATTGTTTAAGGATAAAGGGGGAAAAACTGGGTTAGTCCACCCCCCTTAATTCAGATAAATGTGTTTTTCATGCAGGATGATTCGATTTGCTCCGAATTTGGTATACCGGTTTATTATGTTAAGGAACTTCCCTGATTAGTTTTGGGGATTCATTGGTTAAGGATAAAGGGGGAAAAGGAGGGTTAGTCCACCCCACTTAATTCAGATAAATGGGTTTTTCATGCAGAATCATTCGATTTGCTCCGAATTTGGTATACCGGTTTATTATGTTAAGGAACTTCCCTGATTAGTTTTGGGGGTTCATTGGTTAAGGATAAAGGGGGAAAAACGGGGTTAGTCCACCCCCCTTAATTCAGATAAATGTGTTTTTTATGCAGAATGATTCCATTTGCTCCGAATTTGGTATACCGGTTTATTATGTTAAGGAACTTCCCTGATTAGTTTTGGGGGTTCATTGGTTATGGATAAAGGGGGGAAAACAGGGTCAGTCCACCCCCCCCCCCCTTAATTCAGATAAATGTGTTTTTCATGCAGAATGATTCGATTTGCTCCGAATTTGGTATACCGGTTTATTATGTTAAGGAACTTCCCTGATTAGTTTTGGGGTTCATTGGTTAAGGGTAAAGGGGGAAAAGGGAGGTTAGCCCGCCCCTCTTAATTTAGATAAATGGGTTTTTCTTGCAGAATGTTTCGATTTGCTCCGAAGTTGGTAGACCGGTTTATTATGTTAAGGAGCTTCCCTGATTCGTTTTGGCGATTAATTGGTTAAGGATAAAGGGGGGTTAGTCCACCCCCTTAATTTAGATAAATGTTTTTTTTTTGCAAGGTTATTCGATTTGCTCCAAGTTTGGTATACCGGTTTATTATGATAAGGAGCTTCCCTGATTAGATTTGGAGGTTCACTGGTTAAGTATAAAGGGGGAAACGGGGGCTAATTCCCCTTCACTCATTTTTTTGAGGGGTATTATTCTTTAAAATAAGAGTATAATATACAATTAGTGTGAATAGTCTGTGAGCTCAATGCCATCAGTTTAGCTGGGCACTTTTCTTTTTTATTAGTTTATTGATAAAAAGATAATACCACAAAAAAATATCACAAGAATTTATGAAAACAATTTGTGTGTGCATATTCAAAGATTTCATTAACTAAAATCGAATTAAAGAAATCTTTTAAAATTTGAACTTTTTAACCCTATAGGTTACTCATAAATATGATACAAATAGAAATAATTTATCAAAATTAGAACGGTTTTAGTAACATTTTAATCATTAAGTGTAAAACAACCCAGCAAACACAGAGCTATCGGTAAACAATCGGCCGACAGCCGCTTTGCCGTTACCGACGGTATCGGCACGATACCGGCTGCCGTACCGGTTCCATATCTTTTTCGACACGCAGGACGAGTGACGCCCGACAGATAGGCGCACAGCCGGTCCAGTATCGGCAAAACACTATGCCGACAGCACGCCGATAGCTATCCATACAAATGCCGGTCGCAGCCCGACACCAGCATCAATTGAAAAAAAATCTGTTTTAATGACGCCATCTTAGAGCCATCGCGGAATGTATATTTGGAAGGAACGTGTTTCTGCGTTGGGAGAGGCGGGGTTTGATCCATCGTACCCAGGTACAGGAAGTAGACGTCTTCACCACTCAGCCACTGAGACTTGATCAGGGGAGGATTATATGAGGCCATAAGGGTAAGACATATCGATAAGTAAAGGTTGTCGTTGAAGGTAAGTGGTAGATGGGAAAATTAGAATTTTGAAGTGTTTTTATTTTATTTTTTATTTATTTATTTATAATTGTCTTACGCGCGTTTATTTAAAAGTTAATTTAATATTTAAATGAATGAAATAAATATCTTAGCGAATTCGTTAAAGCAAAGGAATTTAAGAATAACTTTAAGTTTAATTAAGATTTAGATATAATTAAGAATAAATAAGAATATATATAAATTTAAGAATAATTAAGTATTAAAAAAATATTTTTATAGGTCTTGTTCTGTTAATCAAATTTTCTTATTATGATTATAATGTAATTACATGCGCTGCGTTAATTTATAAATATATATATTTTTAACATGGAAAAATTTATTTTAATAAATAAAAAGTTAGTATGTAATTATTAACTTTTAATCAGAATAAGAATTCATTTTATGTCGTTTTGATTACTTAAAGCAGAACATATATTTAATGAGTATGTTGCAATATTAATTTGTTACTTATCGATATTTTTAATTAAAAAAATAAAAATATTAATTTGCATTTTTTTTTTCTTTTGGAAGATAATTTTTAAATGGGGGATATTTCTGAATCTTTCTTATAAATTTAAGAATGCTTATTAAATAAAATAAGTGACTTTCAGAGGTTTTTCTCTTAATAAAATTTTCTCTTTAGGAATTATAATGTAATTAAATGCGTTCATTTAAGAAATATAAGCTAATTTTAATTAAAAAAAGAGATTGCTAATTAATCACTTTTAATTTGAATAAGAGTTCATTTTTTATCATTTGATGATTTAATGTAGAATATATTTTTAGTGATTAAGAAGCAAAAATTATTCTTTTACTTATCAACATTTTTTAATCATCAAATAAAATAGAAATATTAATTTATCTTTTTTTTATGGTAAATAATTTTTTAGAAGTGGGAGATTTCTGAATCTTTCTTTTAAATTTTAATGCTAAAAAGTTGGGTAGTTTTTTATACTTTTATAGCTTGTAAAATAATTTTAAGCACTTTTTTAATAATTAATTTTTAAATAAATTAAGAAACATAGCTATTGCTTTTAAAATGAATATATACTTAGAAAATAATTAATTTATGAAGTTTTTTTTTCTATGATTAAGTTTATAACGAATAATAATTTTAAGGGGCGATTTAAGAAACTCTTTTGATGATTCAAATAATTGTAAGCCTTTTTAAAATGAATTCAATAACAGCTTTATATATATATGTATATATATATATATATATATATATATATATATATATATATATATATATATATATATATATATATATATATATATATATATATAAGCTATTTTTGAATTTTTTTTGTTTATCACTGTTAGAATTTCATATGAAATACATAAAATGTACATATCTTATCAAAACTCAAATTCAAACAAAATTAAGAAAAAGAAAAAAAAATGTCGGCTAAGACTAAAAGTTCCAAATTCGGACCGATGTTGGCAAATCTAATTGGGCCACGATCAGAAATCACATATCGGTCCAGCGTCACTTGCCGGTGTAAGTCGCTTGCTGATATATAACCATAAGGGGACCGATTACGGTAACCGGCAGTCGAAAAAGCAGATTCTTATGTTTCAGTTGCCGACATGCTGCCGACACTTAACCGAAATCCCTTTTCCCATGCCGACACTTCACCGACACTGCCGGCTGCGGTCCGATCGTGTGCCGAATGGTATGTGCTTGCTGGGAAGCGATATTTGGAAATTTAAACGTTCCATGTTGTTAAGATTTTACGTTTCCTTTTCCCATGTTTCTAGGAAAAAGCAGACAGCTATTATAAAGATATGTATATATATATATATATATATATATATATATATATATATATATATATATATGTATATATATATATATATATATATATATATATATATATATATATATATATATATATATATATATATTACTTTATACTCTTAATGTTTTGAACTCTTTTCAACATTGTATGAAATATGTTAAAATTGACGACATTTTTTAAAAATATATAAATAGATGTAAATTAAAACTTTTCCACATTACGATCCACCTTTGGTTTATTATACAGCTATAAATAAATAAAGCGAATCAAAGTGTCCAAGAATTTATGAAAACAATTTGTGTTTCTAGATTTCATTAATTAAAATCAATTTAAAGAAATCTTTTAAAATGTGAATTATTTAACGCTATAGGTTACTCATAAACAAGATTCAAATAGAAATAAGTTATCTAACTGAAACAGTTTTAGCCAACATTTCAATCATTAAGAGTAAAACAATCGATATTTGGAAATTTAATCGTTCGATATTTTTTAAGAATTTATATTTCCTTTTTACATTTTTCTATGACAATGCAGACAGTTATTATAAAGATATTCCATTTTTGTTTTATATTCTTAATGTTTTGACCTCTTACTGTAACACACCAATAGTCTTAAAGTTTTTCAACATTGCATGAAATATGTTGAAATTGATATCATGAAAAATTCTTATTTTTTTATAAATACATGTAAAATAAAATTTTTTCACATTAAGATCCACCTTTGGTTTATAATATACCATAAATAAATAAAACAAATCAAAGTGTCACAAGAATTTATGAAAACAATTTGTGTGTGCATATTCCAAGATTTCATACTAAAATCGTGTTAAAGAAATATTTTAAAATTTGAACTTTTTAAACCGTTAAAAATAGAAAATAATTTATCTAACTGAAACCGTTTTAGCCAAAATTTCAAACATTAAGTGTAAAACAAGCGATATTTGTAAATTTAGGCGTTCCATGTTCGTAAGATTTTACGTTTCTTTTTGACATGTTCCTATGAATAAGCACACAGTTATTATAAAGATATTTCATTTCTGCTTTATATTGATAATTGCTTTAACTCTTGCATTGCAATATACCAAAAGTCTTAAAATTTTTCAACATTGTATGAAATATGTTGAAATTGTTGAGTTTTGTAACGTGCATTTGAAAATAACAATTTGAGCTAAGCACTGACGTTTGTTTGGTTATGCTCAATGCAAACATATGCTTTGCCCAAGCACCGATGAAACTTTAAAAATAAAATATTTTATCTTAGTAATGTTTTTGTTTATTTTACAAAACACAGGACTATTTCCTTCAGTAAAATTATTGCTAATGTATTTATACCTACTTTTGCAAGCCATATGTGATTATTCTAAGAAATTATGTCTGCAATAACAAAAATCATGATTCATATAGCGCTTTCAACTGTTCAAATGGTAAAAATGATAAAAAAAAATTAGATGCTAGACAGCCGGCAAATTTTCTTGTGAAATAATTTGACATAAGTCTGAGAAGTGTGTTTATGACATGAAAATAAAGTAACACACTATCATGCTGAAAGTGATTCAAATGCAGAAATAAAGAGAAATGGGATATAAATGTTAAAATTTTCTTGAGCAACAATGTAATAATGGACAAGAAATCATAATGAATGCTTATAATAAAGTGAAATAAAGTAAATTCTGTCAAATCCGCAAAATGAATAATCTGCAAAAATCTATTATCTGCACTCCATGAATGTAAGTAATGAAACTCATTTTAACATTTAACTTCATAGATGAATTTAAATGATGTGTTAATTTTCATTAAATAACAATTTTTCCTGGAAATAAATTTTGATTTAAGAAAATTTATATATTTTGTACCCAGCATTCAAAAATAACAATTTGAGCTAGGCATTGACCTTTATTTCTTTTGTTACGCTTAATGCAAACCTATGCCTTGCTCAAGCTCCGATGAAACTTTAACAATAACTGATTATATCTCAACAAAGTTCTAGTTTCTTTTAAAATACACATCAATATTTCCTTTTGTAAAATTTCTGATAATTTACCTGTACCTACTTTTGAATGCCATATATGTGATTATTCTAAGGCATTATGTCTGGAATAACAAAAATCACGATTCATGTAGTGTTTTACATAGTTTAAAAGATTCAAATGATCAAAAAATTGGTTACTAGATCATCAACGAAATAATTCTTGTGAAATAACTTTCCATAACTCTGAGAAGTGTGTTTATGACATCAAAATAAAATAACAATATCATTCTCAGGGGTAGGAAAATGCATCATTTTACTAACCATTGGCGAGTGAATTTTTAAGTAGTTTTTGAAAACTGCAAACTATAAAGGTATGCCGAAAACTTTTTTTTTAATAAGTAGTTAGCTATAATTTTCGATTTTCCTAATTAGTGCGATGTAAACATGGTACAAAGTTCTATTTTATATTAAAATTTCATCGCTTGTTTTTATTTCTTAATTTTATATGAAAAAAAATATATAACAATACATTGTAGTAATAGTAACTAACTATTTTTGAGTTGCGTAATTTTTTGATGAAAATGTTTAACTGTACGTTGCATTTTACTGGCTGTTGAAATGAATCCTTAGCTGGTAAGATTTTCTAGAACTTCCCCATCCCTGATCATAAGCGTAATAGAAATAACTTATCTAACAGACACTTTTTTATCCATCATTTCAATCATTAAAGGCGTCTGACTACGTACAGAGCAATTTAGCTATTTAATTATTTTTAAACGTATTTTGATTAAGATTATGACTAGAAAATGTGAAAAAAAGCAAACAATATTTCCTTCATTGATAAAATTTTGGTTAATGGAGGAATTTATAGTACAATTTAGTGAAGTTTGGCCCAAAAAACTCTAAAGAAAATTCTACTGTATCTTAGTTTCCTTTGTATTTATGACACTAGTGAAGGCGATGAACTAAAATCTAAGAAATGTTTTAAATATTTCAAAACTTATTGCATATCGCACTTGTTTAGATGTTAATTTTCATAAAAATCATCAATGTCATTCCACAAAAACATCCATAAAACAAAAAAAAAAAAAGATTTATTTTAAATTTAAATATTTACTTCATTGCCCTCACAATAGTGTAAAAAGCATAATATTTATTTCATAGTGATATTCCAATAATTTTCTGAGAAATAATGTTTTGCGTATGGACTTTTCACCGAAAATTACATTATCCAAAAAATGCATTTAAAGTTTAGATTTTTGTTTTACTACAAAAATTTCGGTAATTATACATTTAAACTTCACTGTTTTTATAAGTCATCATTTTTTTAAAAGTACTGACACCTTTTTAATCTCTAGAAGTTCATATTTTGAGCCCCCCCCCCCCTCCCGAGTTTTTTAAAGAAGCAAAACATGACATTTCGCATCGAAGATGTGACCGTTATCACAAACACCATATTCTTCAGTTTTAAGTAACTTGGGTTGTTTGTGGTTTATTCAATACTTTTTAATTTCATATATAATTTAATATTGTACAAATTTACAGGTAAATAATAAAAAAAAAACAGAGCTCGTCTTCTGTATCTAGGACATTCAGTGATGATTTGGCACACGATCACTTTCTACGGCATGTCATTCATATCACTCTACAAAAACACATATAAGACAAAAAATATTTCTTCTAAATTTAAACCTTTAGTTCATTGCCTTCACAATAGTCTAATCAACATACATTTTTAATTTCATAATGATATTCCAATAACTTTTTGAGAAATCATGTTTTGCGTATGGAATTTTCACCGAAAATTACTTATCCAAAAAAATGCATTAAAGTTTAGATTTATGCTTTACTACAAGAATTTACAGTAATATGCATCTTAACTTCATTGCTTTTATAAGCCATACTCATGTTTTTAAAGTATTGACTCTTTCTTTATCTTTAGAATATGGCTGCACAACCTTTTAAGAAGAAGGGCCACTTACAAAAATGTCTCAGTTGTTGAGGGACCCATCAGTATCATGGTGAAAATTCTATTTCGGAGAGGTGAAGTGTGTCCTATAATCAGACAAATAATATGTTTTCAGAGGTGGTGGGGAGGGGTTTTACCCCTCTAGGTTCCTCTACACTGTCAACATATCCAATTCAGTTAGCAAGGATTTATTAATAGTTTAGGTTTGTATATATAACAGATATATAGAAAGGATCATTTTGAAAGAGTGATAACATTTCTTTACTTTATTCTGGGGAGTAAATTTAGTTTTAGTAAAAGTGCTAAAAATAAAGTGGCTAGTGCCGAAAAAAAATGTGAACTTTGTGAACGTAGGGAGGTGGAGCCGATCAACGAAATTTGAGATTTTTACATCTCTCATCAACGGAATTTGCAATTCTTCCGAACCCGAACAGCGAAATTTGGACTTTTTTTCGCCTCATCGACGAAATTTTAATTTTTTCAGAAGCGGTCAACAATATTCACTATTTTTCTGCACTGGATCGAATAAATTCGTTTTTTTTTTCCACACCCGTACAACAAAATTTGCGATTCCTAACTGACACGCCCGCGGTAAATTGAAAAATTCATGATTATTTTCTCGCGATAAACTCACGAAATCGCGCTTTTTTCACAACTAATCAATGAAATTTTCAATTTATGCATGCCTGATCGACGAAATCTGCGCTGTTTTAATGCTCGACCAATGAAATTACTGATATTTTAGGGCCTGATTATTCGCACGATTATTCCGTGCCTGATCGTCGAAATTGGTGATTTTTCCACGCCCGATCACCGAAATTCGCGATTCATAACAGACTCTGACGAAATTTGTCATTTTTTAAAAGATAAATTGGCGAAATTCACGATAAACAGACAAAACAGGTGATTTTTCCACTCCTAATCAACAAAATTTGCGAATTTTGCACACCCGATCGACGGAATTCGCAATTTCCCCCCGTTGCACAGTGACGAAATTCGCGAATTTGTCTCCCAACTTACGAAACTCCCGATTTTTCCGCAGCCGATAAACAAAACTTGCAATTTTTCCGCACATCATCAACGAAACTGATGTTTTTTTTTCTTTTTTTGCCCAATCAATGAAATTAGCGATTTTTGCGTACCCGAACAACAAAATTCGTGATTTTTTCTGAGCCTGCTCAACATAATTCGAAAAATTTCCGTCCCCGGTAAGCAAAGTTTGCAATTTTTACTCCCCCGATTAATGAAATGTGTGATTTTTCCATGCCCGATCAACAAAATTCTTTATTCTTAACTGATTGACGAAATTTTCAAATTTTCCCAAGCAAATTGACGAAATTCAAAATTTTCTCCAGCGACCTACGGACAAAAATCTCAATTTTTTTCTGTTATAAATTGACAAAATTCTCGGGGCACAGAGTGACCCATCGCAGGACATAGGTTGTGCATACCTACTCTAGAAGATAACATTCCGCCCCTCCAACCCCAGTTTTTGAACAAAGAAAAAGATGATGTTTCGCAGCGAAGCCCATCATAGAACCGTTATTGAAACACCATATTCTTCAGTTTTAAGTGACTTGTATTGTTTGTAGTTTATTCAATATCTTTTAATTTAAAGTTTATTCATTATACAATTTTAGAGGTAAATAATGAAAAAATAGAGTTTGTCTTCTCTATAAAGGCCAGTTGATGCCGATTTGGCATGCAATCACTTTCTACGACAAGGCTGTCAATCCAAAAGTATGTGTGTTTGACAAATTACTTATACATTTATCAAAAACTTGACAGACCTAGAAGTAGAATTATACCCCAAAATAAAATGTTCAAGAGATTTTAAGCAAAATTTATATCTAATCTAAACTAATATTATAAAGAGGTAAAAATTGTTTATTTGTAGGAGGTAAGCTCTGGAACTACCAAATCGATTCCAAAAGTAATGGTATAAAAATGATGGTTTTAGTCCAACTTAGAACATAGGTTATATTTTATGTCGGTGCCACTAACCCAAAGAGGGTGCAAGAGCAAAAAACGTTCTAAAAATGCGAATTTTGCGTTACTGAAGGGCCTAGAAACATGAAATTTGGAATGGTAGTTACATATAAGATACTACTGATCTCTAAGGACATTTCTTAGAAAAATCGAATTAAAAAGGGATGAAAATGCGCGAAAAGTGTTCTAAAAAACGTTCTAAATGGCTATTTTTACGCAATTTCAGGAAGTACCAAAACGATTTCAAAACTAATGGTGTCAAAATGATGACGACAACCCTTGCACCAAAATAGGCTGCACTTTATGTCGGTGCCACTACTCCTAGAGGGGGTGCAGGAGCAAAAAACGTTCGAAATTGCGATTTTTGTGTTACTGACGGGCCCGGATACATGGAATTTGGAATGGTAGTTACTTATAAGATATAAATGATCTCTAAGAACATTTCTTAAAAAAAAAATCGAAATTTAAAAGGGGTGAAAATGCGCGAAAAATTTCTAAAAAACGTTCTAAAAAGCGATTTCTACGCAATCTCCGAAAGTAACCAATCTATTTAAAAATTAATGCTTGGAAATTGATTATGAAAGCCCTTGCTCAAACATAGGCTCTATTTCATGTTGGTGTCACTACCACCTTGAGTTTGCAGAAGCAAAAAACGTTCTAAATTGCGATATTTGTGTTATTGAAGGGCCTACAATCCTGAAATTAGGCAGGGCAGTTATTTATAAGATACAAATGATCTCTAAGAACATTTCGTTAAAAATCGAAATTTAAAAATTGTTAAAATGAGCGAAAAGCGTTCTAAAAGAATTTCTAAATTGCGATTTCTATGCAATCTCAGAAAGTACCGAACCGATTTAAAAAATAATGGTGCGAAAACGATGGTGACAGCCTTCGCTCCAATATAGGCTGTATTTCATGTCGGTGCTACTAACCGAAAGGGGGTGAAGGAACAAAAAACGATCTAAATTGCGTTTTTGTATTACTGCAGGGGCTAGCAACTTGAAACTAGGCATGATAGATACTTATAAGGTATAAATGATCTCTAAGAACATTTCCTAAATAATTCGAAATTTAAAATGGGGTGAAAATGGACGAAAAACGTTCTAAATTGCGATTTCTACGCAATATCAGAAAATACCCAACCGATTTCAAAAGTAATGGTTGGAAATTGATGATGACAGCCCTTGGTCCAATATAGGATCTATTTCATGTCGGCGTCACTACCACCTTGAGGTTGCTTTTTAAATAACGTTCTAAATTGTGATTTTTGTGATACTGGAGGGGCTAGCAACTTGAAATTTGGCATGGTAATTACTTATGAGATGTAAATACTCTCTGAGAAGAGTTCCTTAAAATTTTGAAATTTAAAAGGGGTGAAAATGAATGAAAAGCGTTCTAAATAGCGATTTCTACGCAATCTCGGGAAATATAAACCGATTTCAAAAGTAATGGTTTCAAATTGATGGTGATAGTCCTCGCTCCAACATAGCCTATATTTTACGTTGTTGCCACTACCACCTGGGGGTTACAGGAGCAAAAATATTCTAAATTGCGTTTTTTGTGTTACTGCGGAGGTCTAACATTTTAAATTTGGAATGGTAATTGCTTCAAAGATGCAAATGCTTTCTAAGAATTGTCGAAAGAAAATTCCAAATTTAAGTGGATGAAGTGAGCGAAAAGCGTTCTATAAGCGTTCTAAATTATGATTTTTACGCAATCGTATGGAATACGAAATCGATTTCAAACATAATGTTTACAAAATGATGGTGATAGAACCTGCTCAAACATAAGCTATATTTTTTGTCGAGGGTTGCAGGAACAAAAAACATTCTAAATTGCGATTTCTGCGGTACTGAAGAGGCTAAAAACTTTAAATATAGCACGGTGGTTACTTATAAATTATAAATGTCATCTAAGAACAGACGAAAATAAATTTAAAATTAAAAAGGAATGAAGCGAACGGAAGGAGAGGAGCGAAAAGCATTCTAAAAGAGTCCTAAATTATGATTTCTATGGAATCTCAGGAAATAATAAACTGATTCCAGAAGTTATTTTTGCGAATCAAGGGTGATAGTCCCTGATCCTATACGGGCTATATTTTATGCCTGTGTCACTACTGGTGGGCAGGAACAACAAGAAATCCTTTAAAAACATCTAAATTCCGTTTTCAATAGAATATTATGAAATACCAACCTATTTCAAGGTTAATGTGGGGAAATTAATGGTGACATTCTCTGTTTGAACATTTTTCGAGATATTCTATTTCAACTTTGTTTCGGCATTTTATGTTGGTGCCACTAACACATGAGAGGTCGTAGACTGTTATACAAGAAACTTGGAATTTGACATGATGTTTAATTTTAAGATGTAAATGTGTTAAGATGGTTTTAAAATAATTCAAATCTTCAAATGAATACTAAATGAGCGTATGAAATGAGCATAGAAGTCTCAAAATACTTTCTAAATTATCATTTAATTGGAATTAGTTTTAGTTCTTCTTATTAATTAAAATCTCATTTCTGTCTATTGCACTTTTAAAATGAAGTTTAGTCAAACTGTGGCTTAATTTGTAAGTTTTGAATTATTTCAAAAAGTGTTCTTCTAATAAAAAATAGTCATGCAAATATCGCTTGGCATATTTCAACTATTACGCTAGCAAAGCCGCCGGGTTTGCTAGTTATTTTATAAAAGTGAATAAAACATGCCCTTTACTCAAAACAATACTACCCAGCACATGCTTCAGTGTGCCCCGGATACCAGAACGAAAGGTAAAGGGGGAAGGGGGGAGCGGCCAAATGAAGATTTCGTTTATAGTTTCATACAAAATTGCATGTGTATATATGAAATAACAAGATACTCGCAAGCTCATGTTAAACTTATGGGAGCGTTCTTTTAAATTTTTTGAAACCGAATGTAAGTTAAAAAAAAAATGCAACTAAAATTGAAAAAGTAAACACTAACCCGGTTATTCTAAGCAAGAAAAATAATCATTTAAAACTAATAATAGGCAAGGGAGACATTTTTAAAAGTACGCTTCCATAGGTTTAACATTAGCAAATCCAATTTCTGCTCATGACTAGTCCAGATTCCTAACCTTCAAGTTAATGTTAATCCTATTGGATCGTTGTTTACATATTTGTTGCTAAAATTTTAATTATTTTTAAAATAATTTTTATCTTTTAATTTTTTTTCATAGGGTATCTGCGGTTAAAAACTTTAATTGCGCGCAAGGAAGGCGGGGGTGCCAAAATCCATGTTTGCCCCGGGTGCAAAAAAAGCTAGTTTTGGCCTTGATACACAACGTTTGGCTAGTTAAAAGTCAGCGAGTAATGTAAACAAACTTCCATTACAAAGTAAGAAAATAATCTGTGGCCTATAATCTTCTAACAAAAGTATTTGATTTTGAAGAGAAAGGCCCATTAGATTATCCCCACTCCTTTCCCTTCACAGCCAAATCAACTTAGCCAAATAGGTTGGCAAGACAATATCAACAGTTTAGTTTTTATATAAAACAAACATATCAAGCTCTTTTTTTTCCCAGAGTGAAAATACATTTTGACAACATGATTGTAAAAAACGAACTTGGAAGCAGGATATGAAAAAAAAATCAATAGAAAATTATTTGAAGTTTTCTGTTAAGATTATTAACTTTAGAATTAAATAAAAACAAATATCTTAACATTGCAAAATAAGCTGTTATATATTATCCACCTATAATCTTTAATTACTAAATAACCAAAAAGAACATGAAGAAAATTTTTACTTTTAGAAGTTCAAAGCAACCAGTCGGGATAATATGATTCATTTTGAGCTAATCGTGTGACCTGAAAGATATAAATAATTAATCCAATTCTGTAATTAATTAGCCTAAAAGAAATGCATTATAATAATAATTATAATAATTATTACTTTGTTTCATTATGAAATTTGCGATTTTTCAACACCTAATCAAAAAAACTCACGATTCTTAAATGGCTGACGAAATTTTCAATTTTTCCCCGTTTCAAATTGACGAAATTCACGATTTTTTCCTGTTACTCTAACGAATTCTAGCTTTTTCTAGTTGTAAATTGACAAATTTCTCGGACCACAGGTTTTGCATCCCTATTCCAGACCAGTTTGGCAGTGCACAGAGCCCAGCAGCTCTTTTTAACTATTTTGTGTTCCTAATGGCCCTTTTTAATTATTTTACACACCTGGTGACACTTAAAGATATTTTTGACTCTCCTTTCGATTCATTTCTTTTTCCGGTTGTGGAAGAAAATCTCACAAAATATATCTACGGATCGTGGGAAATAAATCATAAATTTTGTCATACCGTTGTTTGATAAAAATCGAAAAATTCACCAGCCAGTTATGCAAAAAATCATTTAATTGTTCAGTCGTGACAGAAAAAAGATAACTAAATTCCTCCGCCGATAACATAAAAAGAAAAACTTGCAACCTTTCGCCAGTAAGTTGTAGTGAAAAATCCTGATATTCGCCAGCAATTCTCCCCCAAAATGTGTCCCCCAGCTCTCTTGTTAAGCACCTGCAAAGTAAAGTTTGTGTGCAACTGAAAAATGTGATTTTCGCAAACATCCCATAAAAATAAATGGAATATTCATTTATTTTTATATTTTTTTTAAGCATTAATAATGAAAATTTCTACTTTAGAGGTAATTTCCAAAATCTTTCAAAAATGTTATTAAAAAAGTATGCATTAATACTTCATAAAGACAGTGACCAATAATTGCCCCGTTGCCGGTGTAATTATATGTCACTTCGAAAATTCAATTAAAAAATAAATAAAATTGTTTTGTGCAAACTGAATGTTTTATGCAAACTAAGTCAACTTCAAGCCAAATTATAAATTTTCATCTTTTATATTTTCCTAGATATTGAGATCTTATTGTTTTCTGACCCATACTTACACGGTGTCACTCAATTTCAGTCGTTTATTTTAATATACACATGCAAATACCAATTTAAGCGAAAGAATACGTTATTTAAAACCGGAAACACAAGAGATTTATCATTAGAAAAAAAATTAAATGGCATAAAATGTATAACAGATTATTATATCATTTACAAACTTTTGAAGAAAATTTTAGAAACAATTATTTATTTAAAAAACGGCCGCGTTTTCTGGCACTTTCAAAGAGATGTTAATATATCCCTTTAAGAAATTAGAGTGTGAATGTTATAGTTAAAAAGACAAATAATAAATGTAACGAACGAGAACAAAACGTTATCAGGATGTTTCGCTAATTCTAAGATTCTAACGCAGGCCACTGTCATCACATGTAAGCGAGATCGCAGCTCGATGCATGTAAACCCAAGGAGAGTTGGTTGAATTGAAATGCAGCTGCACATGCGAAAATAATAATCAAATGTTTAAATAGAACTTTGAAATAAATTAATAAGAAATAAACATTTTTCATCTGATTTTTGAAAGCAGAAGTGATTTTCATAATTACTGGAATTTATGCTTTTTTGGAACTTATTTATGAAAATTAAAAATAATTTTTCTTTGAAAATTGAAAAAAAAATTATAAATAACAATTATATTGAATACATATAATTAAAAAAAAATCCCCATTTTTAAAAAGGTGTCTAAATATTGTTTCCACAAAAAGCAGAAATGTGAAATAATAATTTCTTCATAACAAAAAAGAAAGATAATATGAATCGAAATTTGATTTAATACATTTAATATTTTAAAACTCATAATAATTAATATTTTAATATTTAAAATTTTAATGTTTAAAAAAAGATTTAGTGCCTATATTCAGATTTTAAACTGTAACCTAGAATACCTAAAACCACTTTGCAAATTTTGTTTCTGATTATCTATCTATTCAAACCCACAGCACTTCGCACTCATTGGTAAGATGGATTGCGACTCCTCCACTTACAATGTGACGTCAAACCTACTCACTAATCATAGACGAGAAAAATATCAGAGAGATGGTTGACTGTTGCATTAACGGGAAACGAAAATGTCAAATAATAAAACGAGTTTTCTTAGAAAAAAAGGAAAGTGTTATTCACTTCATCTTAATCAGATTCATATTATATATCAATTTAAAGAAAATTACCTGGGCCGTTTTCCTGAAATTGACATTAGGAATTTGTTCCATCGCTTTTGCTTTAAAAGTGAGTATTTAGATCTCAAAATATACTGCACGTAGAAATGTAAATATTTCAGAATATGATTAGACTGCAGATATAAGACAGTTCTAAAAAAATCAGAACAATAGGAGCTATATCTGCTGAGTTATTAAATGCGTTTTCTTTGATGTCGAGTTAGCCGTATATATGAGTTTTGCCATCTACGAATTCTACGATACGATTTTAGGCTTAAGGCTGCATCACTCGGAATACTATCGTCTTCCACGATTAAAAACAATTTTTATGTCATGAAAATTCAAAAATAGTTGTTGGTAACTTAGTGAACATTTCGCTCATGTGTTTCAGAGTAACGTTTTCTGAGAGTGATTTATATATATGGATTCCAGTCATCAAATTCAATGATTTAAAAATTCCAAAGCTACCACGAATAGATTGCGATACCTATTACTTCATAAACTACCGCTAATAAATTGAAATCCCTGTTACTGTGTCGAGTACGAAACAATAATAATATAAATTTGAAACAAATTATCTTTATCTATCCGCTTTTAGTCCATTAACTCGATGCTATTGTAGGCTTCTTTTTCATTAAAAATATTATTAATTATATCTTAGAGAATTCTAAAATGCACTTAAAGCTGATATACATGTCTTAACATAATGTTATTACATATAAACATATCATATTTAAGAGTTATCGCTAATTTTAAAATATCTAAATGAAACATTGCTTCTTTAGAGTATTTTAAATATTCGAAAAAGGCATATTTCCATTTTTATGTTCATTGTAAGTGTGTTGAAGGTTAGAATTAATTGAAATAATATTTATAATGTACCTATTTATCTAGAAAAATTCAGATTCGATGAAACATTTTCCCACAGTATTACGTTTTGAAAATATATTTGCATGTAATAAAAGGAAATTTTCATTTGGTGATATTGTGTATTGGGTTGATATTTTGCTTAGCATATTTTTGCGCATTTTTCAGTAGGAATAATTTCTCTCTTAAATGGTCTATAATATACGAATTTATATAGTTTTGTTTTAGGATATACAGTAAAAGATTTTACTAATATTTTTAATGAATAGTGATTTTACAGTTAAAATTTTTAAAGTGGTAAGAATAATAAATTGTCCGGAAAAAACAGGCGATATAAAAAAAATGATGCCTTAAGTAACATTTATGCTTTATTTCATAATAGCTTAGCTCAAAAATGTCAAAACATCTTTCATTCTAGTTATCATTTTATCATAAATTCATCCTAGTAAATCATTCTCGTTATTACTGGTTAATTATTCTTTCAATCTGCACTATAGCTGTATAAATTAAATTTACTCATTTACACTTTCCCTTCTTTATTTTTACTTTTATTGTACAATTTTAAGCCATCAATTTCGGAACCGTGCGTAATGTGCTTGCTAAAACGTATAACAGTACTTAATAGGGAACATCCCCAGCTGTTACTTCTGGATTTTGACGAGATTAGAAACGTTCAAAAGCTCTTGTCACAACGATCAAGAAATGTACAGGGAATGTACCCTTGAATCCAATATTTTGCGTGAGATGGACACTTTTCTGTTTCGGAAGAATATAAATAAAAAAGGTAAAGCACCGTGAGAATTCTTCAAAAACTATCAAAATCAGGATTTTTGTCTTTAAATTAACCATGATAGTGTTTTTCTACGTAAAAGTGTTGTAAACATAAGTCTTGCCATCGGTAGGCGCAAACGATGAAGGGCAATATTTTTTGACAGTCAGTGCAGGTTTGTGTAGTAAGTGTGAAGCATACATGTTTTACTGATCGGAAGACGCAATCCGTTTTTCGAATTAAAGCCTTTTCTAAGTATACTTGCGCATTGCATCAAAAGTAAGTGAAGAGAACTGGCTTTTAGACAATTATGTATTTTTAGTATGCCTTCTGTAGTAACAGCGTTAACACCACAGCAAATACTTCAATGATTTTTTTATATTCTCCTATTTTCTTTACCAAATACTTGTGGCTTTAAAGAAGTAAACATTCTGTGGCGGAAGATATTTTATCGATTCAGCTGGGAGAAAGGTTGGCTGTGTAGCAAAATCTAGTTTTTCGCTGCACAAATTTCCACCTGTTCGACATTCCATCTGTGCAGTAGCTGGATAGCATAGTCATTACAAATCTATCATGAAACATCATCGTGAGAAGCCACTATCATTATTAATTACAGGACAAAATTCCTGCATTCGATAGCTTTTGAAAGAATCTCAGACATTTCCCTTTTTCATTATCTCTTCTTCAGAAATAAAGTCAGGAGTACAGTTCCTATAAATTTCTTGATAACCGTGAGAAGATCTTCCGACCCGACCATTCACGTCAGAATCCGGAAATAACAGTCGAGGACGTTCTCTAGTTGGGTATAGCAGTACTAATTAAATTATTTTATATAATTTCAGAAAGAAGAAATTCTACAAGAATGAAATTAATTAATTTAATATATTCTCATGGTATCATTTGAAATAAATTACAAATACAATCTGCATAATTTTTTTTGCATAGATATACGGGTGGTAAAGAAACAAATTTTACTGTTTCTTGTACGATATTTTAAATATATTTTTTAGGATTTGATTAAGAAAATATTTGGCTAAAGATGCAAAGATGAAAGAACGGAAAAAACGATAAAACAATAGAATCGGTTCCTGATCTAGAAAGAAACTTTGAAGATCTCTTAATTTAATGTTGTGGTTACACATGATTCTTGAAAATTTCGGGAATTCATTATAATTTACTGTTAAAAACGACTATACTGTTTTATCTACTCTGGTATGAGATATTTTTTAAGTGAGTAAGCTTTTGAAATCCCTATAACAACAAAATTATGTCTTTATTTTTTCTTTCTACTTTCATATTAATTTATTACTTGCGCTTAAACTATCCTATTACGAATGATTTATATTCCTTTGGGAAAATATAATTTTACCTCACGTTTGTTAATCTTCTCAAGATATATCTCAAAGGAAACATTATAGTATTATTTCGATTTGAAACTTACAAATAACATCACTTCTTTATCGAATTGTCATTTATTCGAATAACTAAACTTCAGATCATTTTTTTTTACTTCCTCTTTAACGGCAAAATTTATATTCTGTACGACCGTATGTAAATTGTGTTTCAGTAAGAACTTCTAGTTTCATAATTTCTGTAATTTGCATTGCATCAAGTAAAACGCTACTACCCATTAGATATGTGTTAAAGAGAAACAAACCTTGAAGTTGTCGCCTATGACAAATTAGTTTTGTATTTATTTCTTTTTTAAAAGAAAGTATAAACAAATGCCATTAAATAGAGTTCTTCGTTGGAAAAAAACGATATTTTTTATTTACAGATTCGCTATTGAGGTCTTAGAAAAAGAGGAATATTTCATCTATAAGTTAAGATTATTTATAGTTTACAGGAAAAGTTAAGTTGCTGGTAATTTCTCGGAATAAAAAATTCAGAAAAAAAATTTAACCACATTTTTTTTTTTTTTTTTTTTTTTTTAAATAATATCTACCTTTCATCTTTTACCGTTTTGGAAGTTTATGTGTGTTGTTCTAATTTTTTTTTCACTTATTTTGTGCTAAATTTTTATTAGAAATTAAGGGTAATTTCCTTGATAATATACCAAAGGAGAACGCAAATACACAATGCTTTGATTATAATGTGTTATTTCTATTGTATGATATTAATCTCGATGTAAATATCCCCGACAACTCTTTATATATATGAGATAAAACTTGATTTCATGAAATAAAAGATGTCATTTAATTATGAGTTAAAGATGCATAGGTTTTGGCACTAAAAATGGTCTTGATTTAATACAAGCGACAATGTGCACATCTGCAAATTACATCTGAAAATAAAAATAGATGTATCCAAAACCGAATGTTTTTATTAGATAAAAAAGTTTTCTATATGTTGGGAATTGCAGCAATTAATTTTACGGTATCGTAATATACATCAAAGGGTTGTAAGAGTAATTTAAATTCCATTTAAAAATGTATAAAAAATTATTTTATGTGCAAAGGAAGTTTAAGAAAATAAATACATTATTAAATAATTAATAAAATTATCGCATTCTCAAAAGAAATCCAAACAATATCTCGTGTTATTTAAAATAAATTTTATGTTAATATGAATAAATTATATTGAAAATCTTCGAACTCCAACAATGTTTTAAATTGGATTCTTTAATATCTTTATATTTTGTAAACAGAAATTACAATACAATGCTCTGATATATGCTGAATGCTATTTTTCTTTCCAGGGGCGATTCTATTCCAAATTTCTGAAAAATCCGAAAATTAAAGTCATTCGGTTAAGAAAAATTTAAATGATCAATCATCAGTTTAAAAAGTTGGACATAAAAAATATTACGTCAAAATATCACGAATTTCGAAAAATGGTAGCCGAATGTAAAATAATTTCGTCAATCTATCGACGAAAAAAATGCCATTTTTTCAGAAGATCGCAGAAAAAACAGCGATTAAAGGGTTACTGATAAAACTCAAACTTCGTCAAGGGATCGCGGAAAAACGCAAATTTCGTGAAAGTTGGTGTTATTTATGACGGCCGATTTTCTGCATGTGGGATATAGGCTCGAGGTGTATGCCGTCCGTGGGGGATTTTCTAAGGAATCCTAACCTGTATTTACGCATGGAAATCCAAGGCTCAAAGAAAAACACGGAAAACCCCGAACGATTAGGCAAAGGCGCTCGATTGGGTTCGAACCAAGAACCCCCCGTCTACCAGCTTCGAGAGCAGAACCTCTCGGCCACTGGTGGGGTAATTTCGTAAAAAGGTCGCTGAAAAAAAACATGCATTTAGACAAAGGATCTCGGAAAAACGTGAATTTCGTCATAGGGTCGCCAAAGGACGCAGAGGTCTCTTTAGAAAACAGCACACACACACAAACCTATGTTTAATGTTACAAGTATAGTTTTTAATCTGAAATAGTAATATCACGAACTTACTTAAAAAAAAATCTGGATAACCAGAAGACAACTTGCAGGGATCTACATTTAGCCAGATATTGATCAGAGCCAGAAACCGAGCTACAGTGACCTGCAAAATAATAATAATAATAATTATTATTATTATTATTATTATTATTATTAACGTAAGCTTCATCCTCTTCCCCCCTCACTCTTCCTCCCCTCACTCTTGTATCCTTTCAGAAAATTTACTGTGGATTTCAGATTTTTTTTTTCAACCCAGAATCACTGTTGAGTTTATTCGACGATATGACTTTTTCAATATGCACTTTTAGAAATGAAAAATCATCCAGGTGTATTGTGATCGATGTTCGCAGAAAAGTGAATTCTGATAGTTGAGGGAGAAGCAACATAACTTTGGGGGGGGCGCTTCATACAAATGGAATTTCCACCTTGATTCAGAACACATTACTGAGATAGTTCAATGACGTTTTTGCTAGCTAGTGTTAATATTACGTATTTATCACCAAATAAAACATGCGTACATAATGTTTAATATAGCATATTACTCAGGTCTTGAAATAGATATTTCTGTATAATTTCATAAATTCAAAATGTATTACTACACCTTGATAGGAGGTTATAGCAAATACATGGAACATCGATGAAATTAAATTCGTATCTGCTATTTGTTATTGACAAATGCAGTGATAACATTACGATGCACAATAAGTTGCACATTATAAACTTTAAATTATTGTGCACTTTTAATACGTACAAAAATTAAATTAAATGTGTTATAGCTATATTGCCTCATTAAATATTATTTTATCCACATTTAATTCTTTATATAGCGAACGTGTCCTGAATGACTCTAAGCTTTATCGATTCAAAAGTGTCCTATCAGTTATACAATATCTTTCAATAATCTGCTAGTAATGTATAATAACATATCATTGAATGACATTTATAATGAAGCAAAAGGTAGTTTAGGAGAGAAAATATCTAGCGTAGAAAATGTTCACACAAATTCGTAAAGTAAAACAATACCGAAAACAAATAGATACCGCACATAATTTACGAGAATTATAAAAAAAATAAGCTAAAAATTATTTCGTAAGGTCTAAAAAAAGCTAAATCATTTTTAAAAAAAATAAAATTTAATAAATCTTTTTCGATTGAAATACAAATTTCAAAGTATATTTTATTTTCAAAAGTAATAATTAAATTGTAATCACATGTCATACAGTTTTTAAAAACTGTTTCTTTTAGCCTTTCCGAATCACTATTTCTGCTTAAATCATTTTATTCTAATCAATTTTAAATTACTCAGAAGGGAAAGCATAATTAATCATAAACGACGCTTAAAAAATAAAATGAAATGTAACAATGTTATATGAAGTGTCATTTTTTGCACAATTCAAATTGAACAACTATTTCGATTTTAAAAACTGAAAATAGGGGAGATTATTTTTTCTGTTTCAATATCCCACCAGCCTTATAAAGCAAACAAAAACAAAATAAAACAGAGAAAAATGAAGGAGCACATTTATATATTATTCATTTCTATGAATTTTACTCTTCTTCGATTTGTAAATTGCATTATTTCTGGCAAATTTTTAAATATTTCTTTGTTTTAGAAATAAATTTGAAATGGCATTTTTTTACAAAAAGTTTTGCATTTCAATATGAAAAAAAAAAAAGAATTGAAAGAAACATTTTTACTTTTATTTTATAATTTTTTTAAAAATATATTTTTGGATAAATTGTTTATTTCACCTCACGAATGAAATCTAGAAATATGTAACAAAATGCATGTTTCGAGATATTCAAGATTACAGTTTTACGGAACACATTACATTCACAATAAAATAGATTGATATCTTCCACTAAAATTTTAGATTTTTCGTACTGAACCTACAATAAATCATCTGCAAAATGTTTTACCGTATAGATTTTATTTTATTAGAATTATTGAATTTTATTAATAAAGAATCGTTTTACCTTTCTACAAAGTTTGTCTGATTACGAAGGCAAGTAATGCGATCTAAAGATGCGAAGTAATATATGGAATTTTTGAAAAAAAATTCAGAATGCAGTTAAAGATTTTTCTATTAAACAAAGAAAAATTATATATTTATTCCCTATTTTATACTCGATCGAGTTCAAATATTAAAGAGTTCTATTTAACATACACGAAATCAATCCTACATAAGCATATTTCTAAAATGAAATTGCCTAAATTTGCATTTATTATTATAAGAATTCAATATTTAATGACGTGTATTGAATGCATTAATCTACTTTTAAAAAAATTTAAATTATTGCTTAAATTTCGTTATTTTAATATAATTTTCAAAATATCAGGTGTTTTAGTACGATTTTAATTGGTATATAGTTCATTTCTTTAGTGATATTTCTTATAAAAATATTTCTATTCAAACATTTAGGGCAACATTTTATATTCTGTCTACAATAGCTTGTCATGTATAAAAAAAAGTAACTTTTGTCTACAATAATCCTTGTTCTTTTTAACATACACGAAATCAATCCTACATAAGCATATTTCTAAAATGAAATTGCCTAAATTTGCATCTATTATTATAAGAATTCAATATTTAATGACGTGTATTGAATGCATTAATCTACTTTAAAAGATTTTAAATTATTGCTTAAATTTCGTTATTTTAATATAATTTTAAAAATATCAGGTGTTTTAGTACGATTTTAATTGGTATTTTGTCCATTTCTTTAGTGATATTTCTTATAAAAAGATTTCTATTCAAACATTTAGGGCAACATTTTATATTCTGTCTACAATAGCTTGTCATGTATAAAAAAAGTAACTTTTGTCGCAATAATCCTTGTTCTTTTTAACATACACGAAATCAATCCTACATAAGCCTATTTCTAAAACGAAATTGCCTAAATTTGCATTTATTATTATAAGAATTCAATATTTAATGACGTGTATTGAATGCATTAATCTAATTTTAAAAGATTTTAAATTATTGCTTAAATTTCGTTATTTTAATATAATTTTCAAAATATCAGGTGTTTTAGTACGATTTTAATTGGTATATAGTTCATTTCTTTAGTGATATTTCTTATAAAAATATTTCTATTCAAACATTTAGGGCAACATTTTATATTCTGTCTACAATAGCTTGTCATGTATAAAAAAAAGTAACTTTTGTCTACAATAATCCTTGTTCTTTTTAACATACACGAAATCAATCCTACATAAGCATATTTCTAAAATGAAATTGCCTAAATTTGCATTTATTATTATAAGAATTCAATATTTAATGACGTGTATTGAATGCATTAATCTACTTTTAAAAGATTTTAAATTATTGCTTAAATTTCGTTATTTTAATATAATTTTCAAAATATCAGGGTTTTAGTACGATTTTAATTGGTATTTTGTCCATTTCTTTAGTGATATTTCTTATAAAAAGATTTCTATTCAAACATTTAGGGCAACATTTTATATTCTGTCTACAATAGCTTGTCATGTATAAAAAAAGTAAATTTTGTCTACAATAATCCTTGTTCTTTTTAAAAAGTCCATTAAAACTGGATTTGACAATGTACACGCATAAATGTATATTATTAATAACTATCTCATACATAAACGCATGCAAGCCGAAGTATTAGCGATATCTTCAATCCAAACGTTATAAGGTGATATTTAAAATAACTTTTTATGTCAGCATGTTCTGCAATTACAGTAAGAATTTTCATTTGGAAAAAAACTGTATTCCTCGTATTTTCTTTCTGTCAATATTAAGCGTAATATAAGGATTTTTTAAAACATCTTAACACATCGGCAACGAATAATCTTTATGTTCTCAGGCAATGTGAAACTAAACTTCAAGTGATATTCCCACTATTTTAATTTCGTCCGTCCTTTTTTATTACATTTTCTGTTAAATATACTCAAGATAATTAATTAAGGAGGATCACATAAAATATTTTTTTAATGCAAAATAGGGCAATAATAGAGAATACACTGTCTGTTACTCTTTCTAAAATATATTTCTTATGTAAAAATAAGCTTTTTGAGAAAATATTTTTTCAACCTATAAAAATATTTGCAAAATTCCAACGCTATTACGTTACGCATTGTAAAAATAATTTTATGTAGAAATTAAAAAGTTTGTAAATAACATCATAACTTTTAAAATAGTGAAACATGTAATGACATTTGAAAGAAAATTGACCAATACAGAAAAAAAAAACATATGCTTTAGTCGGATGCAGCTATCTAGGGAATTTTAATACCTATAAAAAGCACAATATTCTTTCATTGAATCATAGTTGAATTCTTTCATTGAATATAAGTTATGTCCTGCAAAATAATGCAAGCTGGATCGATTGGAATGCATAATACTGCATTACTGCTGTCGAAATGAAATCTGGCTATGATCATTTTAAAATGTTTTTTTATTATTTGAATTTAAATATAAAGTTGAAATTTCGATGCAGAAAGAGTTAAACCGCAGAATGGTGTGAAGTTACGTGGAGTATTGAAATAATTCATAGATTTTCCTTTTAACAAGTTAATTAATAATATAAATAAAATGGAACATATTTGACAATGCACATTAGGCGTTAAGCATTCCACTGAATTTATATTATTAAACCACAGAGCAACTGAAATTCACGTTATATATCGGGTGTCCCAAAAATGACTGATGGATTTTAAAATTCAATAACTTGTAAAAGGTGACAGATATTTAAAAAAAAAAATCTTGTAGGAGAGTTAAGTACGATGTCAGAAGTTTTTGTACTACGATTCTTTATTTTAGTTCGAATTCCAAATAATAGATGGCGCTCAGAGCAATAGATGCTCACCCCAGAACCGATTTTTGGAACTTCGGAATCCCTTCAATACATATTAATCTCTTTGTTTCGCATGGAAGAAGTAAGAGGCCAAAAAATAGAGCCTGGATTTAGCGGTCAATGCTTGCACCGCCATCTAGCGATGCTATTTGTAATTAAAACTAACAATCACAGTACAAAAACTCCTGACATCATACATAACCCTCCTGCAAGAATTTTTTTAATATCAACCACCGTTTGCAAGTTATTGAATTTTAAAATTCATCAGCCATTTCTGGGACACCCGGTATATATATCTGTGTGTACATATATAGCGGTTGTCCCAAAAATTGACTGATGGACTTTAAAATTCAATAACTTGCAAAAGCTGTCAGATATTAAACAAATTCTCGCAGGAGTGTTATGTAAGATGTCAGGAGTTTTTATGCTGGGATTATTAGTTTTAGTTACAAATAGCATCGATAGATGGCGATGGCAGCTATAATTGCTAATTACAGGCTCGACTTTTCGGCCTCTCTCTTCTTCTATGCGAAAAATGGAGATTAAAATGTATTGAATGGATCCAAACTACCAAAAATTGGGTCTCGACTGAGCATATATTGCTCTCAGTGCCATCTATTATTTGAAATTCGAACTAAAATAAGAAAAAAAATCTCCTGAAATCATACATAACCCTGGTGCAAGAATTTTTTAATGTCTGTCACCGTTTGCAAATTAATGGATTTTAAATTCTATTAGTCATTTTTGGGACACCCGGTATATATATATATACAGTCGGCTCTCGTTAATTCGAAATCAGATAAATCGAATCTTCGCTTAATTCGAACTAAACATGAAGTCCCGAAATTTTCAATGGCAGAATAACGTTAAAACTTTTCCTTTATTCGAACTCGTTTTCTCTTGACTTTGTTTAATTCGAACTAATGAGAATTCCATTTTTTCATTTTTCCTTACTTTCTCACGGGCTTCAGATCCTTGAAATAACTTTCTTTCTTTCATTTTTGTCAGAATTGTTCTGAACTAGTATAATAATTCCATGCATTTGAAATCCGCTTTCTTAGTGCGCCTGTCTGTCCATCAATGACACATCCGCCCCTTCTTCCATTGTGCTTTTCTTAATCCCTTCTGTAGCATTTGACCCAGTGACATTCCAAGAAATTCACTGGATGGACATCTGTTAAAGATAGGGGAAACCTGTTTTATCACTACATTCTACTTTCACTCTGGAGATCGAATTTTTCAGTCAATGGTTTTACTTACTGCTAAATTGTTTTTTGAGAAAGTAAAACGTTTGTTTCTTTAAAATATGGCTCTACGTGGAAGTTATAAATCGTTAACTCTAGAAGCCAAAGTAAAAATTATTAAAAAGGTAGGATGTGGCCAATCTAAGACAGAAATTGCTGCAGAATATGGAATAAAAAAGAATACGCTGTCTACTTACTTCAAAAATAAAGAATTCATCCTGAAATCATGGGAAAAGGAAAGATTTGCTAAAGGACGAAAACGTATGAGAACAGCAGCCCATGAGGATTTAGAGGAAGATTTACTGTTATGGACAAAAGATGCATTGGCAAGAAATGTACCTTTGAGTGGACCTATATTGGCAGCTAAAGCGAAAGAACTTGCACTACTCATGAGTGTTAAAAATTTCAATTGCAGCGAAGGATGGCTGACACGTTTTAACGAGCGAAATAACATCGTACACAAAACTGTGTGTGGTGAAAGTGGTGCTGTAGACCTCGCTGCTTGCAATGAATTCTGCGAAAAGCTACCCGAACTTATTTCTTCTTATGCAATGAAAGACGTGTTTAATGCCAATGAAACAGGGTTGTTTTATAAACTTCTTCCTAATAAGACTTTAACATTTAAAGGTGAAACGTGCACAAGTGATAAACTTAGAAAAGACAGGATAACTGTGATGGTAGGTGCCAATATGGATGGAAATGAGAAGTTAAAATTGTTAGTTATTGGTAAATCAACTAATCCACGTTGCTTCAAAGGAGTTAAAACACTGCCTGTTGATTATGTGGCAAATGCCAAAGCCTGCATGACGCGTGAGATCTGCATCAGTTGATTAAAAGAACTGGATAAAAAAATTTCTCGTGAAAACAGAAAAATTCTATTGCTGCTAGATAATGTGCAGAGTCATTGTAAACTACCAACACTGAGCTCTATAAAGATTGAATATTTACCCCCTAATACTACAGCACAACTGCAACCGATGGACCAAGGAATAATTCAAAATTTAAAAACTCATTATCGTAAAAGGATTCTAGAACAAATTTTATTTTCGATTGACCTTAAAGAAAGCTACGACATAACATTACTCACGGCCATCAACGATTTATATGCGGCGTGGGACGCCGTACAACCTGAAACAATAGAAAATTGCTTTCGACATGCCGGATTTATCCATCCATCTAAAAAGAGTGGTTACAAAGCAAATGACGAAAACGACAGACCTTTTGAAGAAATAGAATTTCCAAACTTTTCTGAAAAGTTCCAATGCGATATTACGTTCGCACAGTATGTAGCATCCGACAATAGTTTAGAAGTATCTGGACCCTTAACTGTGGAAGAAATTGTTGAAACAATTCACGAAAAATGCAATGAGGAGATGGAATCGGATTCTGGTGATTCTGCTACTATGTCCCAAGTGCTTTCCTTACCCACAGAAAAGTCAATTGCACAGCAATTGAGTGTTTGCGTACATTTATCCTGATGCAGCCGTCATTAGACAATGAACTTAACTGTTTGTTACAAATAGAAAAACTGGCTAAAAAGTCAAAAATGAATAGGACTAAGCAAACAACAATTGATAATTTTTTTCATAGAGATGATAAATAAGTGTAAATAATATCTTAAATGTTCATCTAATTTCAGGTAAGAAAATTATAGTACAATTAAAATGTAATTTTAAATGCCGTTGTTCTATAGTGTATTATTAATTTTTATGTTTTATTTATATTATTTTAATATTATTAATTATGTTATGTATTTATATCTTTTAATTTATTATTAAGTCATTCTAACGATAACATCCGAAATTTAAAAAAAAAGTACTATAACATTAATTCCTTTGTAATAGTACCCCTTTAAACATGTTTTCTCTCATACTTTCCATCATTCGAACTCTGGATAATTCGAACATTTCTTGTGGTCCCGACGAGTTCGAATTAACGAGAGCCGACTGTATATATATATATATATATATATATATATATATATATATATATATACACATATATTGTATTGGTATTAAATAAACTAAAGAAATATCTTATTTTCCTACGCGAAATCGTAATCCATTTTAAAAATTTTGTCTCATATGGAAACAGATATTTCACTTCTTTAAAGATGGAGTCTTAAGAAAATCAAATACTAAAGTAGAGTTCACTGAAATAATAATGTCGAGCTGCATCTATCTAATTTCAAAAATTACCTTGATAAAATTGTGTACGCGTGAGAGGCATTAAGAATGAATATAATGTTTCGAATAAAAAAAGGCAATCTGATTTTTAAAACAAATAAGTAAATATACTGTTTTATAATTTGTAATTTTACGTTATTAATTATTTTTTTTATTCATATTTATTTTATTAATTAAATAATGTTTACTGTATTTTCAAAATTATTTTGTAAAGCAACAAAATGTAACAAACTTTAGTAACACAATCTATAAAAATATTGTCATTTAAACCATTATCGAAATTCTGCATTACCTCTAAAATTATTTTCATATATTATTTATTAACTTTAACATTGCAGTTAGCTTTAAAATGTTGTTAGGAGTAGGGTTGCTCGCGGAGTTGCTTATACAGCCGTCGTCTACAGTTTCAGACCGCGTTGAATTCTAATAACTAATGTAACTTATGAATAATTTCTATTTTAAAATAAGGTAAGACAACTTTTTTTCTGTTTATGGTTAAGCTTAAGAATTTTATTATAGTTATTATTATTGTTGTTTTTGTTTTGTATTTAATATGACAAAACGGTGAAATTATTTAAATGGATTCCAAATTTCAATATTATGTTTATTTTTTTATTTTGTTTCAGATTGGTGTATTTCTTGCAGACGTTCACTACTGGAACAGCTACAGACAGCCATTAGCGGACATAGGCATTCCTTTTAAAAGCAGAAATCCTCGTAACAAGAGACCACTTTGTGTATACGAAAGCGGAGGAAGGTACTGGATTTAGCCATTCGATTTTGTGGATAACCGAGCATAGAACAAATGGTTTAATGCATTTTTTTTTATTTAAAGAATTAAACTGATTTGACACTTTGAAACTATTCTTCGAACCATGTCAAAGGAATTGGACAATTTTGTTGCTAAAAGGTGTAAATTAAGGTGTAAAAAAAGGTTTTTTGCTAAAAGGTGTAAATTAAACCTTTAAAAACAGTAAAAACACGCTTATTTGGACTGTCTACATATTTCAACTTCCCCACCCCCCCTACCTGAGTCATTAAAAAAAATAAATAAATAAATAAAAGGAAGAAAGAAAGAAAGAAATCTAAAATTGCACGATCTATGAAACGCTATCATGCAATTTTCCACGTATTCTGTCACATTATGTATTATTATATTTCATTTTTGTAATCAATGAGTAGCTCTCAATGTGCGAAAAGTACCTTATACGAAAATGCAATAAACATCCAATTTCTGCAAAACAAGTTTGTATTGAACTAAAGGCACAGTATTCAATAATTTTCTGCGTAATAATATTGATATTTATTTAATGAAGTGCCAAATATGCACTAAATGTGACAAAACTATGGGTTATCACGTCTTATTTTTATACAGTGAACTTATATATAGAAAAAAAGACCTTCCCTCACACGTGAATTTTAGATCGAATTGCACACAGCGAATTGCGATTGAATCTCAAATTGTTTTGAGCTGTGGGTTTGAAGAACACTTTTTTTTTTTTTTTTTTTTTTTTTTTTTTTAAGAATTCATATATATTTTTAAGAGGTTATGTTTTAGATATATTTTCCGATATTGTTTGATAAATTTCCGAAACCGGTGAATTTATTTTATATTTTGTTATTAAAGACAAACTATATTACAAAGCTTCTAACTAACAATTTTTCAACTTTTTTCTGTGTGAAATGTGATAAATTCAGATACCTTAAAAGAAGAATAATTGGAAATTAAGCTATTCTCAATCACTATTAGTGATGTTTTAATTGAAAAATGTACTTTTAAAAACACCTCTTAAGGAATCTGAAATAGCTAACAATTAAGGGTTTCTTCATTTTTAATCAAACGATAAAGTTAATGGCACAATCCTCTAATGGATTCCTGGTTTAACGCGCAATAAACACCTAAGGATCGTGATTTTTCTTTGGTGCTTTGAAAGAAAAATGTTTTATCTCCCATTTGTTTCCAATTTATTATAATCCTGTTATTGTTTATTTATTTTGTGAAATTCAGTGTAAAATTTAAAAAGAAACTGTTTTATCTAAGGGAAATGGGATTATATAGATTACATGCATATTATATCTGTAAAATTAAATTTGATTTATATATATATTTCAAGTTTATAGTTTACCAATATTATTTTACATCGAAAAGAGTAGTTAAATTTCTATATACAATATATAGCCATTAATCAACGGACACTTTCAATTTTAGACATTTTGTCGAATATTAAAAGATGTACAAGTCGGATTGTTCAGAAACTTAGGGATTATGGTGAATATGTTTGATTTCACATTTATCAATGGCGATTTGATGACAAGAACAATTAAAGGGCCAACAGAAAATCAAAGATATATAATAAAGTTTAGGATTACCCTAAAAATAGAATGCACGAAATGATTTATCAATATAGCTTATGAATACACGGATGTTGTACAATATATATATTCATTTGTGGAAGCATCTATTCATTTTCACGCACATTCATAAAAATATATCTTTTTTTTTTTTTTTTTTTTTTTTTTTTTTTTTTTTTTTTTTTTTTTTAAGTTCAAAAAATTGTTGCAGGTTTTTGTTAATATCATGCAGGGTTTTTTTTACCAAATTTAACCCCAGTTTCAGACAATTTGACAAAATATAGCAGATATAATATAGTGCATTTGGATTGTAAGTATATTAAATATTTGTTGAAATATGAGCAGTTATATGAAATATCTTTATCTGCACATGCGCGCATGATAAAAAGTATTTTTTCATGATTTGGTGGATAACTCTATGCAGCAACGCAGAAAAAAAGCCAGTAAAATATCGTGATAATTCAGTAAGATATCGACGATAGAGTGAGCTGATTATTAGTTGTTCTATAAAAACAATTAAATGATAAGGGGTTTTCCATAAATTGACGATTCTAATTAAAATTTTCATTTTTTTATTTATGCTTTAGTTCTTCTTAGAAAGCCACCAGAACGAGCCTTTTCGAAGAAAAAAAGAAGTATCAAAATCTAAGCATTTATTCTATATCTATTCATTGACATTCATTAAATACACACTACTTTCCTGAAAGCCAGTTTATAAAAAAAAGAAAATTTGTGGTAATTCCTTCATCATTCAGCAGCTTTCACAGAGCAGGTAAAAATCCGCGCACTCTATCACTGATATATTTCCGACTTTTCACAATATTTGCCTGTCTTTCAATATAAGTTGCTCCATAGAGTTGACTGTCAAATTATGAAAAAACGTTTTTTTTTTTTTTTGGCCGTGCGCACTGCAGAAAACATGCAAGAATATTTTTAACTTAAAAAATATGATATCTTCATAAATACAAGTGCTATTCTTCCACAAATGAATACATAAATATCCATATATTCATAAGCTGTAGCTCTAGATCATTTAGTGCATTTAATTTTACAAAGTGATCCCGAATGTTATTACTTTTTTTTATTTTTTATTGATCCCCTAATTATCCTTCGGATGAAATCGCCATTGATAAATATGAAGACAGACATATTCTTCATAATGTTGAAGTTCCAGAAAAATCCGACAAGCGTATATAAATATTCGACAAATGTGTAATATTGAAAGTGTCCAGTGACTAAAGGGTAACTGTATATATTGTGTGAAAGGAAAATACTCATAAGAAAACTTTAGCTTCCCAATTTCAGTACAAAGGGAATAACGTAGAGTAATTGCAAGAATCATATAATACATTTATTATAAAGAAAAACATGTCAATCACAAACGCTGGTGTCATAAATATCATTGCAATGACCTCATTATCTTTTTAACGGTATTGGACATATACATATACTCTTCTACATATCGTCAGGGCTGCCGTAGCCGGCTGTGTTTTAATTTTATCACGCACCACCTTTTTCAAAACAAAAATTGTTCACATACAGTTGCGCAAACATGTATTACAAAACTTATATTTTAAATAGTGCTGTGGAAGGAATATAAAAATAGTCACCCGTGGCAGCCTTGCATCGTAAAACTTCAAATTTTCCACAATGCAATATAACTTTAACATATTGTTTGAAAATTATAAATAATTTCACTGATTTTATGGTTTCTTAAACGTTTCTTTTTTTAAATTTGTGTCAAGAATGAATATTTATTTCCTACAAATTCCAAAGTGACATTTGCAGTAATATGAATAAATATAAAAAATAACGGACAAAAAGTCAGTATTACTACTATCGGGAGATGACTGCCTATATCTTAATCAATGAAACCCGCAAAAGAAAAAAAAAAAAAAAAAAAAAAAATGCTTTTCAATAAAATGAAAAATTGGTCTTGTAACACATGTTGTCTATTTAATTTAATTTTTTAGTGCTTTGTTTATATCAAATGTTTATTATTTGCTTTGCTGATGTGCAATCAAAAAGAAAATATATTAAATGTATAAAAATTATAAAAAGTATAATAATTTTCAACAAAAATCTATTTTTACCTACATACTGTATACCATCGATATTGACAGTATATTCCGTTAACCCGTATTTTAAGTACATGTTTTATACAGACTTTCTTATTGTTAAGCAACAGCTACTTTCGAAATCATTACTTTTAGATGTATAGTTTCAAATTCAAAAATATTTTAAATACTTTCTTCCACATACGAAAATCCATTAACTTCAATCACTTATTTGTTAAAAAGTTACGAAACTTGCATTTTTAAACGGACGATAGTTCCTAATAAGTATATTTTAAAGTATTTTTACCATGGTCTGATAAATAATAAAACAATGTATTATGCTACAAACAAAAGTCACCGAATTGTGATAATTTCAATTTTAAGAAGTTTCTTCTTTTTTCGCACTGAAAATGTAAAAACGCTGCTTCAAGATTGAACGATCCACAATTCAACATTCAATAATATAAATATTTTCCTATTTTATATTCCGTGACATGCAGTTTTCAACACATTCAAATGTATAATGAAAATACGATGTCAAGATGTTCGTGTCTTAATTTTTAGGTAGATTTCGTATGAAATACTACCTACTGGGATCGTTCCTATGTTGGAATTTCTGAAAATTTTTTGCAGATCTACACCGATCATGACTCCTAGAACCCAAAACCACCCTCAGTAAAAAACTTTATCTATCTATCTATCTATCTATCTATCTATATATATATATCACTTTCTTCTGGATACGATAACTTCCGCAATTCTGCACAAATCTCTTCCAAACTGATACATAAAATCAAGGGACATAAAATCTCGGTCAAGTTCGTTAATGGGCAAAATCGGACAAAGGGGATGGAAATAGGGAGGGGTTTTGTGAAAACCGAAAAAACCCCATAACTTCTTAATTTTTGTACATATCAAACCAGTTTAAAGTTTTTATTACTTCTAAAAATAGCGTCAAAAATTCATGCATCACAGATTTTTGATAAAATTTAAAATAGGCTCAAGGGGCGCAAAAAATAGGGTTTTTGGGAGAAAAAAATGCCTTACTTCGTCAATTCTCAAGATATCGATTCCAATTAATTTTATTATAAATCTCCTTAATATTATCTACAACTTTTATATTCACAAGTTTTTGATAGGACCAATTCGTACCCCAAAAAAATTAAAAATGAAAACAAAAAGAGGGATTGAAGAAGTAAAAAATTCATAACTCCGTCAATTCAAAAGATATAAAATCAACATAAATTTATCATATATCTTCTTAACATTGTCTACAACATCTAGATAGACAAGTTTTGGATGGGACCAATTCTTACAGAAAAAACAAATTAAAAAAAGTCCTTCCGGCCAGTGCCGGGAGGAAGAGGTAGCTTTCATAATCCTTATTTAAAAAAAGCCAACTTATATCATGCAAACACACGAAGCTCAATTTAGTGGAAACCGAATATAGGAGATTCAATACTAATTTTTATCAATATAATGAATGAGAATTTCGCGAAATTAGTCAGCTTTATCCAAGCTGCTTTTCTTTAAAGTAACTTATATTTGGCTGCCAAATTCGGCAATTTCTTAAAGTGCCTGTCATTTTAAGACAACATGGTGGATGAGGCTAAGCAGTGAACTTCGTCGAGACCTTAGTAATTGCTGTGCACATGCTCACTCACATCGGAATCGGTTAATATATAGGAGTGCTGTCGCATGCAAAAAATCAGATTTTTCAAAATGTCACCCACAATAGAAATTGAAACTGCTATATCTGAGCCATTTCTTAAGGTAAAGACAAACAAAAAATGCTCCTGAATCCTTATATCAAGATCAAATACTTAAGAAAGAAACCTTTTTCAATTTCTAATTTTTTTGCACCTCACTTTAAATATATATATATATATATTAATTTAATGGCCGCCATTTTGAAACAAGATGGCTGATGAATCTGGCCAGCGAACTTGGTCGAGGTGTTGATGTATACTATCCACAGGCCTTCTTACATCGAAATAGGCGAATACGTGTGTTATCGCGTGACAAATACAAGATCGTTTCAAAATGTTAGCCATGCTAGAAATTCAAAGTGCTATAAATCAACCATTTTTTAAGATATCAACAAAAGAACAAATTTTCAGAAACAAAAACTGCTCCGGAATCTTTGTATCAAGGCCAAACACATAAAAAAAAATCTTTTTCATTTTCCAATTTTTTAATACCTCATTTTGAATTTTAAATTTAATTTTTTTAAATGGCAACCCTTTTGAAACAAGATGGCGAATGAAGCTGGCCAACGAACTCGGTCGAGACATTGGTATGTACTATGAACAGACCAAGTTACATCCAAATAGGTTCATAAATGCGCCTGTTATCGCGTGACAAAAATCAGGTCGTTTTAAAATGTCAGCCACAAGAGAAATTCAAAATGCTATTACTCAGCCATTTTTTTTTTAGATATAGACGAAAGAAAAACTGTTCCGGAATCTTTCTATTAAGGTCAAACACATACAAAAAAATCTTTTTCATTTTCCAATTTTTTGGTATCTCATTTAAATTTTTTTATTTTTTAATTTTTTTAAATGGCCGCCATTTTGAAACAAGATGGCGGATGAAGCTGGCCAACGAACTCGGTCGAGATATTTGTATGTACTATGTACACACCAAGGTACATCAAAGTTGGTTCATAAATACGCCTGTTATTACGTGAGAAAAATCAGGACGTTTCAAAATGTCAGCCACGCTAGAAATTCAAAATGCTATAACTCAGCCATTTCTTAAGATATAGACGAAACAAAAACTGCTCTCGAATCTTTTTATCAAGGTCAAACACATAAGAAGAAAATATTTTTTCAATTTTCAATTTTTGGTACCACATTTCAAATTTAAATTTTTCTTAAAAATTTAAATGGCCGCCATTTTTAAACAAGATGGCGGATGAAGCTGGCCAACGAACCCGGTCGAGACATTGGTATGTACTATGTATAAACGAAGTTACATCCAAATCGGTTCATAAATACGCCTTTTATCGCGTGACAAAATTCAGGACGTTTCAAAATGTCAGCCACACTAGAAATTCAAAATGCTATAACTCAGCCATTTTTTAAGATATAGACGAAACAAAAACTGCTCTGAAATCTTTGTATAAAGGTCAAATACATAAGAAAAAATATTTTTCCATTTTCAATTTTTTGGTACCACATTTCAAATTTTAAATTTTTAAAAAAATTTTAAATGGCCGCCATTTTGAAACAAAATGGCGGATGAAGCTGGCCAACGAACTCGGTCGAGAGATTGGTATGTACTATGTACATACCGAATTACATCCAAATCGGTTCATAAATACGCCTTTTATCGCGTGACAAATTTCAGGACGTTTCAAAATGTCAGCCACGCTAGAAATTCAAAATGCTATAACTCAGCCATTTTTTAAGATATAGACGAAACAAAAACTGCTCCGGAATCTTTGTATAAAGGTCAAATACATAAGAAAAAATATTTTTCCATTTTCAATTTTTTGGTACCACATTTCAAATTTTAAATTTTTAAAAAAATTTTAAATGGCCGCCATTTTGAAACAAAATGGCGGATGAAGCTGGCCAACGAACTCGGTCGAGAGATTGGTATGTACTATGTACACACCGAATTACATCCAAATCGGTTCATAAATACACCTTTTATCGCGTGACAAATTTCAGGACGTTTCAAAATGTCAGCCACGCTAGAAATTCAAAATGCTATAACTCAGCCATTTTTTAAGATATAGACGAAACAAAAACTGCTCCGGAATCTTTGTATAAAGGTTAAATACATAAGAAAAAAATATTTTTCCATTTTTAATTTTTTGGTACCACATTTCAAGTTTTAATTTTTTTTAAAAATTTTAAATGGCCGCCATTTTGAAAGAAAATGGCGGATGAAGCTGGCCACCGAACTCGGTCGAGACATTGGTATGTACTATGTACACACCGAATTACATCGAAATCGGTTCATAATTACGGGAGTTACAGTGTGACATAGGTCAGATATATATATATATATATATATATATATATATATATATATATATATATATATATATATATATATCAATTTTGAACGGAGGGTGGTTTCGGGGTCTGGGGGTCATGATCGATGAAAATATACTAAAATTTTTTGAAATCGCTTTCCTCCGAACGGCTGCAATAGGTAGCTTTTTTGTAAAGAAAGCTACCTAATACATAGCGGTTGAAAAAAGAAATCATCTAAGTAAGGGTGTATTCAAATCCAAACTGTCTATTTTCTTACTCATTTTCAAATCCATTTTTGCTCTCAAACGCATCCAATTGCTAGATTCTCTTATTCAGAAACTATATAATGTACAGTAATGATCGATTTTTTGATAGAGGTAGAATATATTTCAAAAAATGATGTCAAAGTGGGCATTTTGAACAGAATTTCCCGAACCGATTGTGTTAGAAACGAAATATATTGCCCTACTGAGAAAATAATTGTTTATTAATCAAGTTTTAATTAATTGAAAGAAAAATAAAAACACAGGTCGCTTATAAATCTTTTCAAAAATCACGTCAGCATGTTTCATATATATATATATATTTTTTTTTTATTAAAAATTAATCTGAAAATGTGCCAGAAAATTTCGTGTTGTTGAGTATGGAAAAATATTTTTTTTAATATCGCCTTAACATGATTCTGATAAAACCCTCTATTTTATAAAAAGGAAATAAAAACTCGTCAAAAGCAGACGGATAAAACTGTTAAAGTGGATTTATATCTAATAATGATTTAGTTTTTGTTGGTGAAATTAGTATACTTAACTTCGAAATCTACCTCTGCCTGTAGGCCGGGCCGGCAGGGATTTTTTTTCTTTGCATTAAAGTTTAATATTTTAATTATGGACTATTAACATGACATAATTTTCCAATTTCTTATGAAATTGTGAAAATAATTATTTTTATTTATATGACGAAAATTAAGGAGTTCATGTTGTGTATCATTCTTCTGCAAAAGAATGTTACTCTAGGCATAAGATTAAATTTAAATTTTAATTATAATATTGGATTATAATAAAAAAAATTAATTAATTTATAATAATTTAATCACAGCATATTATTACAAGGCTGAAAAGTCTCACCGATGTGGAAATTTCCTTTTCATATTGATAATCACATATAGGATTTTCTTTAAATTTCATTCTCTGATCACACTTTAAAGTGCATTGTCTTAATTAAAAGTTTAAGTAGAAAGCCAGTTCTTGAAATTTTAATTTTTCTAATTGAAATTATAAAAATTGAAAGCGTATTCGTTTTATTAAAACGTAACCAGCACTTAGTGTGCAAATTACCATTCGTGGTCTTAATGTTTTTAAACAAGTACTATACATAAATATAAAAAAGAATCTGTAAATTTTGAAAATTATATTTAATTTTACATTAAACTTTATAGAATATTTTATATATAGCTTTAAAATTACATATAGATTTAAATTTTGCGATCCTTTGCTCGGAGACGCGTGAGAGTTACCATTGCACTGGTAGTTTATGTACTTTTAATATTTGAATGCAATGTTTTTCACGGTAATAATCTTTCTGATGCTAAATGTGAACCAACTTTATTTTTCAAAAGTTTTATTACTTTATTTAAATTTCGTGTTTCAAATCAAACAGGTAAAATTTGTATTTTATGTATTTTTTCCCTTAAATCTTCATATCTATGACGTTAATAATTAGAGATGCTAATGTTAATAACCGTATTAGACTTATTTCATATCTTCCTGCAAAATCAATCCATTAAAATGTGTTATTTGTAATGAAAAACTATGAAGATGCTGTAAATAATATATTGTAAATGATTATTCTACTTAAAAACTTTTTTTTTGCGAAAAATATTACTTACTTCTTATTTAAAATTTTATGACTTACTCATGAACTATATTAGTTTTTAAAAAAATGCCGCTTAAAACACAGCTATGTGCTGTTAAATCTTTCCTAACTTTCGCTAACTTTTTGCCTAACTTTCGTTTTCTAGATTTGAAAATTACTTTTTTTCACGGACAAAAGCAAAGCAAACCATCCAACTGTTATTATTGGAATTCACAGAAACATGTATTGTTTATAGATAGGTTTTTGAATGAATAAATTACTTGATAAATTTTACCGGAATTTTCCTTGTGTTATCTTGATTTTGTTTTCGTAATTGCTTGATAAAATATTAGCGCACTTACTTTTTATATGAATATAAATAACAAAAAATAGTAATATAAACTATACCATTTTCATACATACATTGATCAAAATAACTATATAAACGTGGCAAAAGTGGGTTGTAACTTTAAAAAAATCTTTTACAATTCATATGTAAATAAATCATATTTTTTAAATTTCATTCATATACGGGGATGATGTACAATATCCGTTTGAGAGGTAACGCTCGAGATCGTCGGCATAAAATAAGTGATAATATAGCGTAAAGTTTGCCTTCTAAAATTATACTTATGATTAATTCTCTTTAGTGAATAATCCAATGAGTAGTTTTCTTATACGAGTAATTTTAAGCGATTTATTGATAAAACTATACCCTACTTTGCATTTAGTTTCTTGGATAAACATCTTGATATTAACCGTCAAAAAAACAATTAAAATTTAACATGGCTTTATAATTCGCACTTAAAAATAATTCATAATGCATAATCAACATTATGGGTTGATTTGGGTTGGGTTGATTTTTGACGGCCAATTATCTACACGAGGGATATAGGCCCGGGGGAAGTGCCCTCCGTAGGGGTCTTTCTAAGGGAACCTAATCCGTATTAACGCATGGAAGATCCACGGCTCGAAGAAAACCACGAAAACTCCGAACGATTAGGCCGACGGGCGCGATTGGGATCGAACCCAGCACTTCCCGTCTACCAGCTTCGAGAGCAGAACCTCTCGGCCACTGGTGGGGCAATCAACATTATGAGAAAACAGTTATGAAACATACAATTTTATAGATGGAATTTAAGCGGAGAAATTGCAGATCTAAAATAACTTGTTCTTCGCATTTTTTTTAGATCGTATAATCTACTATGGTCTCCGTTACTGAAATTGTATGCAAAGAATAATTTTTAATATTTCTTTTTTAACTAATTCGATGACATCCTGGAACTTTTGGTTAAGTAGCCTACACTTTTCGCAATACGATCTCGAATTTTTGAATTTCGTATGAAGGGTGCTATCAGGTACCTGATCGTGTAGCCTATACCTGTATTACTGTACCTAGATATGAATTAAATAACAGTAGTTTTTTAGTTCACTAATTGATTGAGGCAAAACAATCTTAAAGTATCACCCTGTATATTATAAAATAATTATTGTGAAATTATATTGTAATTATTTCTGAAAAAATTATTAGAATGTGAGGAATGTTTGAGTAGCAAATATTAAACTTATTTTTTTGTCAGGAAAATTTCCCTAGAAATAGTCATTGTTGGCCCACAGTTGGAAATGGTTGGGAAGTAGAAGTGTTTGGAATGGTTGTCTTTTTTTTTTTACAGCGCAACAATAGATACATTTTCATATGATGGAATTTTTATTTTTATTTGCCACCTATATGCTATTTCTTTCGGCCAGCAATTAAAATGTCGTCTCTAAAAAATGACGTTACGTTTTATAAGCCAGCCGAAAAACAAAGCAGATGCATAATTGTACGATTAAATAGTAGAGTGGGCCGAAAAAAACTTTTTTCGACATCTATGATGGGTAGTGCGGAAAAGTTGTCATTGCTGGCACTAAGTTCACACAAAAAATATGAGATTTTTCAGACAATTCTTTTATTTGTCGAAAAGGACTTGAAGTATTGCTCAATTGCTGATTTTTGAAGTTTTTTAACAACAATTTTAAAAAAATGTTAAATTTAAGTTATGTTAGCTGAATTTACTTGGAATGTCATGTTTAGCGTAAGAAATGTTTAAGTAAGCTCTGATTATGTATTATTTAACAGTTATGTGTGTTTTGAATTAGGTGACTTTTATAGCTTTTCCGCGTATAACGGAGCAAAAATTGCAAGGATTGTGACAACAGGGAATAATTATCTCGTCATCTATAAATACTTGGCCAGGAGGCAAAAAAAGAAACTTGGAAAGAAGATACAGGGGGGGGGGGGGGGATCTTGGAGAAAGAAAAAAAAATACAACCATCTTTTTTGATAGTAGAAAAAAATAAAACGATCCTAAAAAAATACGGGACTAGCAGCACCGTCGACAGAAAGACGAAACAAATATCACCATGTTCTCTGAACGTGGTTCAGAATATTTTGATCACTTGACACCTCCTTCTGGTCACTTCCAGGAAATAGCAAAATCATTATATAATTTTCTAAGCCAGAATAAAGTCTACTTTGGAAAAAATCAAGAGGAAAACTGCAACATTTGATATGCATTCTTCATATAAACAAGCTTCCACTCTGACAGGGACATCAACTGTCAAAACTAGATGGTAGAACCCCTTGATCTAAAACCTTTACCAACTGAAACAGAGCTAGATTAATAGAGTACTAAAATCTTCAGCTTTCTGCATTTCTGATGTCCATGAAACAGGAATAGGCTCGTAGAAAATGAAACGTTCATTTTCGCACGACATTAGCGATAAGTGTTTCGTATTTCTCTCGACGGTGACTCTTGTTCTCTTTTTTCTTTGAAGATCGTGTAATTGTTTCTACCATCAAAAAAATATGGCTGTAATTTTTCATGCTCTGATATATTCCTCCTTCTGTATGTTCTTTTCACGTTTCTTTTTCTGTCTCCTGTTCAAGTCTTTATCGATGACTAGATCCTCATTCCTGGTTGTCACAATTCCTGCATCCTGAAGCATACATGAAGCTCTTAACGGACCTATATAACAGTTCTAAATCCGTCAAAAGCTGTGTGAGAAAGGGATTTCCGTTTGGCAGTGTTTGCTTTTGATGCACTGGTTCAGATTCTGATTCAGACGAACTGCCTGCTTCAAAGTTCCCACTTTTTGAATCTTCTGACAATAGAATAGACAAAAAATTAAGTAAAAAAGCACAAAAAACTATTAAATAAAAAATTATTATTCAGGGACATGAAAGTCAAAAGATTGCGAGATTGCCCCATATATATATATATATATATATATCACTCCGGGGCGACACTAAATTTTGAAAAAGCAGAATTCCTGTTTTCCAGTTTTTTTTTTTCGCTTGCGTTCGTTTTGCTTGTATTGTGGGTGGAATCTTTATTGTTAGAAAAAAGAACATTTATTGAACGATATTTGGCTATTCCTCGTGTAAATATAAAATGTCATCATTATTATCAATTAGCCACCTGATTTGTATTTTGACATTTACTTCCCAATGTTTATTTTGCGGTAGATGTTTAAGCGAAAGTGGCTCATTGTTTGTATTTATACTAACCAGATGCTGTGCTTGTGTAAATTGGCAGGCTCTTAGATAATGTTTGGAATTTCTTAGAGACCTTTACATGTATGAGTCCTTCATCGTCAATTTGTGTAGTTATGCCGGGGGCCCACCATTAAAGTTGCAAAGTCTAGATAAAACCCGGTTTAAACCTCGGAATAAACCGGATTTTGGGGGAATAAACTAGTTTTTTTGTGATTAAACCTGTGAATAAACCAGGTATATTGGAAATAAACCCGGCAAAAAAACGTTTTTTTTAAATTATATTCCCCATGTCCTGTATGACAGTAGTTAGTAGCTAACTAGTCTTGTCTATCTGCTGCTGGGAAGTATTTGTATGTCCGCTTGCCTCTGTCTCCATAGTCTCACGTGTACCGTGATTGTTTATTTGTTAGACTTTTGATGGTTCTCATTAACTTTCATAGTTGTTTTTCAACGGAGTAAGTAATTGCTTTGAGTGGATATAATGTCGGGTGTTTGGCTAGGGAGCCTGCATTATTTTTTCTTTAGATGCCTACGAGGATCTTGAAAGAGCCAATTTTAAATAAGTTATCTGAGACTTTTCTATTTATCTTTTGTTTTGTCTACGTTAAGCAGTGTGCTTGGGCATTGTATCACTGACATGTATTGTGAATGAATACTATAATATAGTCCTACGTGTTTTCATATTCTGCTGATTTTTATATGACCAGTAGTTGGACTTGAAAAACGCTGCTGCATTCTCTTGATGGCACTGAAGATATGTTGATATTTTGTACTCTACGTAAGCCGAAACTTTAAATCATAATTCTAATTTCGCTCTATATAGTAGTCAAGTTAAATCCCAAATCTGGATAGTGTAGCGTAGATCAGCATTTTTCTCTCTACTGTGCTTTACCAGATCTGAACTACTTCATGTTGTAGTTTATATACTTTTGAGAATATCCTTCCCAGAATACGCAATAATTTCCCTTCTTTTGAGGTTTGACTTCGGCAGTATGGTCCCCAGTTTAACATCTTTCGTACGACGACTCCTTTGTATTTTACATCTTCTTTACCTCTAGCAATTTACCGTTATGTTAAGTGTCTTCTATTTTGTGTGAATTTTCTTGTTATATGTTTCTTATATATCATCTATTTAAATCAATCAATTCTGTTTTATCCAAATTTAAAGCTAGTCTATTTTTCGATTGCGTTTGGAATTACTTGATGAATGTTACATACCCCTCTAATTTGGAGTTTACTTTGGCAGGATTCTGAACAACTAACTGTCGGTGTATTGTTGGCCCTATTTTGGTAAAAATTTCATTGGCGAATACTACGAGAAGGCCAACTTCAGGCGAAATTTTTCGCAGTGATGCAAAAATAGGGCAGATATGTACCAGCAACTAGTTAACAATGGTCCAAGTATTCTGGATTATCAATATATTTATAAATATATGCATTTTTATCGCATTAATATAAATAATCGCATTAATATCGCATTAATATGTTATACTTTTCTACATTTTTAAATACAATTTTGATAAATACTATCTAGTTATAAAAGGTTAATTTTAAAAAATTATATATTTACAATATAGAAAAGGGGGAAAATGTCTCATTACTCTCACATGTTAACATAAACAACGAAATAATATTTATTTTTATAGGTACTTCAATAGAAAAGAAGAATATAGTAGAAATATGCCATAGCAATTTATTCCATCAAGGACAAGGTATATTACTACAATATCTTTTCGAATATGTTCTATGTATTTTGTTTCTTTTCTTAGTCTTCTGTAACGATCAACTTTTTATTGCAACATTACCTATTATGAAGAAATGAGTCAATCAAAGGCAGTTATATACAAAGTCCATTTTGTAATAATAAATATACATCACTATATTTATCGTATGTTGCATTTAAATATGACATGATGAGACAAAAATAAAGATATCAACGTTAAAGAATTTGTTTATTACTCCTAATTATTTTATATACTTGTGAGGTTTTTTTTTCTATGAACAAATTCGTTGCTTTCAGATGATTCTTGATTTCACTTGATTTCCGTTTTCAGTTTTTCAATCGTTTCCCAAAAGTATTTTTTCTGTAACATTCTGATTTAAATGTATAAATTTCCTTGAGTCATGAAAAATACTTTTATGACATAATGCCTAGTATTCTAGGTTTATGTATTACTTCTAATACTGATTTGTGTACTTCTACTTAACTTAAGTATATACTTCATACTTCCTATATAATATGTGAAAATGTGCATATGTGACAGTTTAATTATATAAATATATATATTTACTAGCCCGTACGTATCTTGCTTATTATAGAAAAAAAATATTTATTTTTGTGTATAAAACAGTTTCCCTTTTTATATGAAAATGTATATTGTCTATTGTAAAAATATCCGAAATGTTGTAAATGTATTTATTTTTAAATTGACTTGCTTAATTTCTTTTCATTAACAAACAGTTCCAAGACTTGTATTTTGCGGACAATAGTTACACAGCACACTTTAGAAGAGCAGTTAGAACGTAAATTTTAATTTAGTTTTAATTTGGAGGAACGAAGTGTATGACACGTTGGTATTTAAATTTGCGACAGCCCGATTTCTGAATAGTTAGGAGTAAAATACAACGGCATCTAAAATGATAACATGTATGTATAAAAAAAGATGATGATTGTTACTGAACGCACAGTAAAATAATATTTTTTTTTATATTTTACAATCAGGAATAGTTTTCTGTTTAGCGAATTTAAATGAACTTAGCAGATATAAAAAACATCTTGTAGTTGTTAAGGAAAAAGAATTCCGTAATGAATATCAGTAGAAAAATATGTTTTTAATTTATTATTATTTCCCTTTTAATTTTAAAATATAAATTAAATGTCTAAAAATAGTCCACATCTCTCTTACAGATTTCAGGGTGCGAAAAGGAACACAGCAGGATAATTTGAAAGATTGATTTCGTTAAAGTATTTGTAAAAGTTTATTTTAATTTTCCAAGACTGAAAGAATTCAAGAGGATTAAACACATTAAAAATAATAGCTAATTAACTTCCATATACTATACATCCTTTACGGATTAAGTAAGAGAAATACATTATATGGAATAATACATTTGTTACTTGAAAAGGTGAGAAATATAATACATGCGCTACTATTTCAGGTGTCTGACTATTTATTCCATGTACAAATATTTCTCGGCTTATCGAACATGTTTATTCATCTATACTTTTACTTAATGCAAATTCTAGCAACAATCTTCCACTTCATAAAATCGAATAATTTATGTTTAAAATAATCATAGTAAATGAGTTGATAGCACTTAATTTTAGATTCATAGAATACTGTAGAAATAGTCTAAACGGTGCAGGATCTGCAATTTTCACTTTATACTCTTCAACAAATATAATTTCTCTAAACAAATAAATGTCATAGGATTAGTATTATTTTTCTTCAAAATATCGTGGATAAACAAAGATAGTTTTAAATATTTCCGAAATATCCTTAATTTTGTTTTTAAATTTATCCATGAAACTTAGATGTATATAATTTTTTTTTCATTGAAGTGAAAGAAATGTACTAAAGACTTAGTTTCTTACCTCAAAACAGAATTTTACTTCTCCTGAAGTGAAGGGATAATACACCTGCCCTGTTTGTTTCATATGCAACGTAATATTCCTTTGAAACAAATTCGTTTGTAATTCAATAAACTGACATATTCTAGAATGCATATTGTAGTTTTTGCCGAAATATAGTGTTTATTAAATTATAAAATATTTCCCGCCCATACATATATGCATTCTGGTTCACCAATCTTTTAATTAATTTTTATTTGATTGTAATTGTGAAAATAGATCTTTCAAAAGTTACAAAATTTTCTTAAAACTATGAAAAAAGATTTCTTACAAAAACGGAAAATGTCATTGCTCAAAATAAGAAAGCAATGTTTTGTATTATTTTTTAAGATAAAAACGTTTTCTGTCAGACATTAATGACATGTAAAGATAAATTGCTTCAATATTCTTCAAGAATGGACTAGATAATGTGTCACCGGTAAAGCTCAAAATATCTCTAATAGAACCTTTCGTCAATCTATTTTCCAATAAATTGCGTTTCATTCTAAAAAGAAAATGGTGCTACAGAAAAGAAGTGTCTTTTCCCTGGATTCCATGTTTTTATTTTTATTTTTAATGTGAAAAGCTTATTTTGGGAGTTCCGTACATAAAACGTAAAAACGGAACCATTATAAGATCACTCCTGTATCTGTCTGTCCCAGCCATTTTACTCATAAAATATGGAACGTGGAAAGTCCAAATGGGGTGGGGGTGGGGGTGGGGAATTAATAAAGGCTATTGACTCACATTTTTACAGATTATTCAACATTTACAAATATATTTAGGAATTTTGTAGAGGGGCTAATTAAGTTACTTGAACAAAAATCTTTTCTTTGTATATCATTTGATAGCTCTTCTAACGCCAAACTCAAAAACGCATTTCGTTTAATTTTAGGTAATATATTTTCAGAGATATAGCCAAAAATGTAATGGAAAGACGCGTTTTTCCGTTACACACAAATTTCGATTTGCGAAAGTTCAGCAAAGGAAATGACGAGCGCTTTAGGTACCTATCGTCGTAGAAGTATAAAAGGACTGTAGACAATAATTTTCAAAACAATTGTCCGTAATTAGCCGAGATATTAACCATTAAAGAAACGGATAGTTTTGACATGCTTAAAGACAGGGGTTCGTACTCTATGCACCATCGACTTTTAAAGCCGAGATAACAACTTTTAATGATATATTTATGTAATGCAGTGCCCAGTAGTAGTATAAAAGGAATAAACGTCAAATTGTTAAAAACGGACTGATTAAGTTACAATTAATCACATAATTACTATAGGATTCGTGACTAGTTTGCATTGAATGGCGCTCTGAAAGCGCCACCTGTACCTTTAAAGGTTAATTAAAGATTTATATGGAAAAACGCGGCACGGACGAAGAGGTCGTTGCAATTTTGCGACTTTTTTCGAAATACGCTTGGAACAATGCCAAGTTTAAACTTTGAAGAAGGGTTTTGTTTCATGTACACTGTAAAAATAAAAGATTTTTACGGAAGGCGCACAAATGCAAACCACCACTCAACAAAGCATTCTGTGCTGGTATCTTAGATAAAAGAAACTGGTTGTTTATGTAAAGGCAAAAGTTTCGGCCGACCAAGCGTTACTGAAGAAACAGTGAACCGAGTTAGAGAGAGTTTCATTCGTAGTCCCAAGAAATCAAAAAATCCCACTAGCCGCGAACTCTCCATTCCACAGCCAACTGTGTGAAAATTTTCTGCTGTCTAGTCGCCATTTTGTATATGAAGTTCGCACAGCAACCATGACAAACACACGTGCATGACACATACGCAGCGCGAAACAGTAGTTAACGGTCTCTCGTTTGAGTTTTCATAGAAACATATAAGTTTCGTAGTTCGCAAGTAGTAACGTATCAAATCCGGATGATTCATTTGTAATAACTCTGTATACTGACGCTTTGAATTTATGAACTGAAGTTTAAATTCATCGATTACAAAAAGTAATAAGCTAAAATACTCCAGGTAGATATTTAAAATTTTGAATTTATTTTGTGCAATCATTTCTTTATATTGCATAATTTTGTTAGCACGCATTTACAGTTCAGAATATAAATATAATTAACACTACTTGTTAAGTACTACAAAAATAATTTTAAAAATCTGATTTACCCGATTTTTTTAGCGTTGCTCAAAATTTCAAGAACATTGCTTAATTTAATATAACATTGTTTTGTAATTTTATGATTCTAAGTGATGAATAAATAATTACAAATATATATATTATACAATGTATATAGAACTTGCTGTCAAGTACAGATTATATAATCAGATACTTCTATTTTGTCATTTGAAATGTGCGCAAACAAGTGGTTTTTTGTATACCATTCTTTATTGTAGAAATGTCTTTTCTTCGTAGTTATTTTGCTGAATGGTACTGTAAAATGATCTAAAATGATCTCAACGTGAGATTTTTCAAGCTGAAAGTATTAAACATTTGACAAGGATGTTATTATACGTCGCCTTACTGCAAGATGTCACGTCGAAACTCCATACTATATTTTTGGATGCAATCTGATTCAAGGGTTCAACAATGCAAAGCACATTAAGCTTTCTAACAGTACTAGTTTGGATGAAACCATTCCTACCAAACTGATTGTTTGACATCATTTGAAATCATTCAGACAATTTTTACCGGAAAACTTCAACAATACACTCGTATGAAAAACTGAATATAACTAACAAAAAAAAAAAAAAAAAAAAAAAAAGCAAATATCTTTCAATTCAATATTTGCAGATTTCTCTATTATAAATAAAAGAAGACTAATTTTTATTTGTTTTGTATTCAGTGCATATTTTGTTATTGTTTTATCCTTAAAATTAATTATTGTTAATTAAAAATATTATTATTGTTAATTGTTTTACTTCTTATTTGTTCAAAGCATTAATATAAATGATATTGCTTACCATTATTTACATTCATTTAATCAATAATAAGTTGCGAGCAACAAGTTGTAACTTTGCAATGCAGCGTAATTTGAGTATGGAGAAAATTATGTTTAGTTTTTGTTTTTGTTTTTACCATTTAAAAAATTGATTGTCAAAACAGAACTGCCAATTTTTTGCAAGTTTTACATTCATTTGTTTTGGACAAATAATATTCAAATAAAAATAAAAATAAAAACTTTTTTTTACATCGTAATTATCAACATAAACTGAGTTAGGGAATACTAAAGTTATACTCTATGACATTTAAAAAGTTATTGCAAATTTGATAACATCTTGATACATATGATAACATTTGGTAACATATTATATATAGTAATATATGCTTAACATATGTGATCATAGTTTAATATGAAGGATGCAGAGTTTTATAAACGACAATTACTAAATTTTATGCTGGTTGCAGTATGGAGATACATTGCTGTATCTGGTGTGTGTGTTTTTTTTTTAATAACATGACACTTAGATTTTAGCATGCTTGACACAATAAAAATTTGTATGCAGATGCAAGTCTGAACGTGATATTTAACATATTAGTTTACATAAATTATGTATTATTCTACATCAATTTATAATAAAAAATTAAATTAAAAATCCTAAAATACACAGTGATACATTTACATAAGCATATCTATATACAAAATATCCATTTTTATATCTATGGTATAGATATTGATGTGAATATTAAAATTTGTTCGTAATTGATATACGGTTAATTATATTCAGTTAGTAAAGTGGTATATAATACTAAACATACATTTTTTTTTTACAATTATTAGATACGGGTGCATTTAAATGTTATCAAGAAACAAATTTCGATTAATATCCCAATGATCAGATCCCCTGTATATGGAAGCATTGCTGTATTTTCTTTTACATTCTGGGTATTTTTCTAGTCATTTTATTATTTGTATCTTTAAAAAGCTTTCATTTTTATTTCCTTCTCTTTTGAATAGAAACATAACATGATATCTGCAAAATATTGCTTAAAACTGATTACTTAGAAAACGAAGCAGAAATATCATTTGAGATACGGTTAAATATATTCAGTTAGTAAAGTGGTATATAATACTAAATATAAAATTTTTTACAAGTGTTAGATACGGATTAATTTAAATATTACAGAAAAAGAAATTACGATTAATACCAGAATGATCAGATCATCTGTATATGGAAGTATTGTTGTATTTTCTTATACATTTTGGGTATTTTTCTAGTGTTTTTATTATTTGTATCTTTAAAAAGCTTTTATTTTTATTTCCTGCACTTTTGAAAAGAACATAAAATAGTATCTGTAAAATAGCTGATTACACAGCTGATTAACAACTGATAACTTAAAAAAAGAAGATGGAATATTTGGCTACTATGTTAATAATGATTTCTTTGAAAATAGAGAACGATATTATAAAGACAAATATAAAGTAAACTATGATAATGTTATGCAATATTTTTTCAAACATCATACTTATGGGTGTTTAATGTATTAAATAATTCATTTTAGATTAACTTTTAGTAAAATTCACTAATATCCAATTAAAAATGCATTTCTAATACCACGGAATTATTTAGAAATTTCATTAAAATTCGATTGGATGATAAACATTGTATCTTAAATGTCTTCTTATATGTATGTATATATATATATATATATATATATATAAACCAGTAAAATATTATATTTAGTATAAACTAGCGCACTTCACTCACAGATCAAGAAGAATATAACTGTTTGTAAAAAAATAAAATTTCAACAAAAACTATGAAAAATCAGGCTGCGGCCTCCTCCGCAGTGGGTTAGAGATAAATTGCCGAGGAGGCCGCAGCCTGTTTTTTTTCAGTTCTTGTTGAAATTTTAATTATTTAAAAACAGTTATATTCTTCTTGTTCTGTGAGTGGGTGCGCTAGTTTAGAATAAATATAATATTTTGCAGGTTTATATTGAATTTATGTGTTTTACTGCAGCATTTTGGCGCATTTCACATGAATGTAATTTGTTTTTTGTTGGTGATTATTATATTTTACGTTTATATACATCTATTTTTTTATTAATTACAACAATAAATCTTCTCTTGAAAATAATACTGGCTGTTTTATCTCCCAATACTTTCGATAATTTATTTTTTCTGATTAATGCTACACATGTTCTACCATTACATTCACACATTTCTTCTAATCTAATTACCAAATCACATCACGTTTGCTACTCTAACTAGTCTAACAATAAAAGATTGATCGACAGGTTGTAATAAGAATATAACAATGCGAAATGAGAATTCTGAAACAGAATTTTGGTGATACGTCTTCCGTGTGTCAGAAGAGATGACAATAGGGCTTTTTTTCGTTCAACAGTTTTCTTTTTTTTCAGATGCATTTTGTAGTTGATATTTCATATCCCTTTATCATAAAATATACTGAAACTTTAGAACGCCGCATAACACTCTTATATTCACAGTATAAGATTTAAAATTAAACTACTCGCAAAGTAACAATAAAAAATTGGTCTGGAATTTTATTTTTTGCCTGGTGTACTTACTGTTAAACCTTCGTCAGTTAATCAAATCTACAGAATATACTTTTTTAATCATCTTTAATTTTCCATGAAAACTTTGGAAACGTAAGATTTCCGTACTTCTCACGCCTGCACTTATATTACGAAAAGGAGAATATTTCTTAATCTATAAGAAGAAAATATAATCAGATAGCTAACATACATAATAACCTATTCCGAGTTACATGTGATTCCAAGATATGTTATTTATCTTTTGAAAAATCTGAAACCAATTCATTTTCGAGAATCGAAAAAAAACATTTATACAGTCATATATCTTACGGTCAAATCACGAATGGGAAAGGGGAAGGGCCAGATTGTGAATTAGCATCATATTTTGGGAATAGGCTAACTTCGTTTAAAAGTAATAGTTCAATACCGCAATTGACCGACCTGTTCGCGAAATAACAAGAAGCAGTCTCCTAGTTATCGAAATGGCTAGAGGCAGTTGGCAAATGTGAGAAATTGCAAAGAGAGAGTGTCCAAAGTCGGAATTAAAAATGTTGAGCTGATTAGGAAGGTCTGTATGGTTTCATTAATCAATTTTGACATTTTTTTTTCAATTTTTCATTTGAATATTACGTACACAATTTTTATTTTTATTTTTTTAAATTTCTATTATATGTTAAACGTAAATATTTTTAATAAAATTTCTTCAAAATGTTTGCCTTTAGGTTACTTCCATTATTCCAAAGAAAATTAAATAATGAGGGTTAGTAAAATGGCTAGACATAACTGGCCAAAGCAATGAAAATGTCATGATCTGATTTTGAGAGTCTGTATAGTTTCACGTTTTGATTTACTATACAGCCAGTTTTAACATGCTTTTATTTTTAAATATGTGAGCTGTTCATTTGTAAAGGAACCAACAATAAATATTTAATTTCATTTTTATCTTTATTTTATTTTAAATCTAAATGTTTTTAACGAAATTTTATTTATCCAAAACTATGGCAATTGGGTTACATCCATTTGTCCGAAAAAAGAGAAAATAATGGCGAAAAAAGAAGCATTGTTATATTTTTATTACACTTTTACTACAATAAAAAAACATATTTTCCATTAAAAAAAGAATGTTGTTTGAGATCATCATGAGTCAAGTTGATTTAAAATAAATTAGCACCATTAAAAATAAGAACAGAAGATTAACTTATGAACTATAATGATATGAAGGACATAGAAACCGGACACTACTGATACACTGTGATAATTATTCACACTCAGAAATGAATACTCAGATTTCACGAAATTTTCTCTGTTTTTGACGAAACGGTTTCCTGGAATATGCTCCGAGCGAATATTTCGCCAAATTGATGAAATTACTTTCTTCACTTGTTTGACGATATAAATTTCCTCAAAAGTTTCGTCAAAAAAGGGCTGGTGGCGCCATCTATTGAACAGTTTGGAAGCTCCTCTACCAAGGGAAGAAAAAAATCACTTCCCGTTTTCCTCGGCGTGATTTGAACCCACGGGCTTTGGGGTGGGAGACACTTGCTCTACCGACCAGGCTATTGGGGACTTGTATGAATGTGCTTTTAGACTGTAATGAAAGCTGCCGCGTGATTATATTTTTATAAGATAGATTGTAATTTTATCGGTGCTGAAAGTTTTAAGGAAGGCTAATTTATTATTATGTTTTTCTCATGGTCAATGAATAATTACAATATGGCTTGATTAAATCATTTATTAGTGAAATTTTCTTTGCTCAATGAATGGTTAGAATATGGTCTGGTTAATTTGTTGCACACAAATAACGAACTGTGAAGTGCATATTGCGTGAGATTTTATAACTTTGAATAGGTGTTTAAGATTTTAACACTTTACTGTTTATAAAAGGGAGAGGGATCAATTATGTTTATTTTTAATCTGATTGAAAACAGAATATACTTCTTAAATAAATTTTAAAAAAAGATATCCCGGATCTTTGAAATTTTATTGATTAAATTTTCTTTTTGGATGTTTTTGAACACAGAAAATATATTATTTTCGAACTGAAACATAACGAACGACAACATAAGTAATAATAATAATAATAAGCATTCCTAAAAATTTTAACAGCTAAAAAATAACTTATGAAGAAACAATAATTACCTATATTTCAGTATTTTCTGAAAAGCACTAAAAAGTGCTGTTTTAAAAATAAATTATTACGGGACTAATACAAACAAGCAAATATATGCTTGCTAAAATCGCAGGATTTGAGGAGGTACAGCAACGGTTTCCTTAAAATGCATTGAGTCTGACCGTGATTGAGGAAAAACTTTCGTCAAATATCTGAGAGTTTACCTTTCCTTAAAAGTCACGTGATGGTGATAGGAAATGATCGTCAAAAACGACGAAATACAGCTTGAGGATTGCTAAATCGTCAAAAGTGAGAATTCTATTTCTGAGAGTGTAGGACGCTAAAAAATGCTACGTAAATAAATGAATAAATAAAATAAATTTAGCACTCCGATGACCTCATAAAGAAACTTTCTTAATAATTAAAAAAAGGTGCGTGAAAAGTAGGAACGGCAACTGACACTTATCCAAAATACAAAACTCTAAATTTAACATCAATGTGCTCTTATTTTTCTTGTATGCATTATGTAGTAATCGTGAAACGTATACTGAACGCTGGATACATTTGTTTTCCAGCATAGGCGCACACAGAACAAAATTCGAGAAAGAGCAAGATACCCGAACACATTTAAATTCAACCCATTTTTTCTTATTTTAAATGCACAATGTACTCATAACATGAAATAAATTAAACTTGGAAATTTTTGCCAAAACATCACGTGAAATTTGAGAATGTAGGGAAGGGTTATTGCTTTGCCTTGATGCATCTTTCGAGAGCTCATGTTTCTCGAACTTTTAAATTAAAAATTATATTTAGAAAAGTACAGAGAAAATGTCTTGCATCACCTCACATTAATAATAAAAAATTATATTTATAAACTAGAATTTCGTAACAAATATTGATTTTAGACAAGATATATTTTCTTATATAAAACGTATTTTTTTAAATAAGAGGTCTACCATTCACTAAGTGCGCTACGCACTCGTAGGCTATAAAAACATATTTATTTTCCTTGTTTAAAATAGATTATTTCATTGTATACGATTAAAGTTTATGACTATGATCTAATTTTGATGCACTTCAACGTTGATTATAAACTGTTTTTTTTTTTTTTTTTTTTTTTTTTTTTTTTTAACTGAGAAACATTTTGAATCACCATTACAGTATTTACATTTATCAAATAAGTATACAGTAAACGCTCGATTTAACGGACCTCGGTTCAACGGACTTCGGATTCAACGGACTAATTAAAAAAAATTAAAAATTAAAAATTAAACAAAAATTAAAGTAAAACAAGTGGATAAGTGTGATCGCAGATCGCACAGACGGTTTCGTTTAATATCCCTTTTAAAACAATTTATCCTTAAATTAAGAAATCAAAATCGTTTATTTAAAATTATTCCCCTCTCCCTAACCTGAAATTCAACGTCCGTTTTTCAAATTTTTATATTTGACAAATGTCAAATATTTATTTATCACTATTATTTACTGGAAGCCTCCATGATAAAACAGCTTCTGAAACGATGAAACACGCTTCGAAAAAAAAAAAAAAGTAATATTGTCCCCTTCCCACTCCCCTACTTGAGAATCAACACGCAACCCTCTTTTAAGATTTTATATGTAAAAAATCAAGCAATGAACAACGACAAAGCATTTCTTTTTACTATTTTTATAAAGCGATTTCTCGGTAAAAAAAAAAAAATATATATATATATATATATATTTATTATATCTGTGGCGACACAATGTCTCGTGATCAAATGAACTTTAAGCGGACATCGAACAGGTGGAACCTTTTTGAAAAAAGATAAAGAAACTGATAGAATCCGAGGGCCTACTTTTGTGTCAGTTATACAATGCTGACGAGACAGGACTCTATTTCGGTTCTGTGCCGGAAAATACCTTGGCTTACAAACATTATGCCCAGACGCCTGTCCGCAAGCTAAACAAGGAGCGTATTTCAGCACTCCTTTGTGCTAATGCTGATGGTAGTCATCGTCTTAAACCAATGGTAGTAGGAAAGGCCGGGAAACCGCGTGCTCTAAAAAATGTTAGTATGCAACAACTGCCAGTCATCTATTCTAGTTCAAAGAATGCTTGGTTCACAGGCGATGTTTTTTCTGATTGGTTTTTTAACCAGTTTGTTCCTGCCGTGCGTCACTATCAAGAAGAAGTTATGAAAATACCTTCCAACGAAGTAAAAGCTCTATTACTCCTTGATAATGCTCCCTGCCACCCTAACGCGGAAAAGTTAGTAGGGATGGACGAATAAAGTGTGATTTCCTTCCTCCAAACACAACTTCATTAATTCAACCAATGGACCAAGGAGTCATTGTTGCCTGCAAGAGGATTTATAAGAAGAAATTCCTTGAAGAAGTAATGGTAGTGTTGGAAAATGAAAATGATGCAGTAGAAGATTTGAGAGGAGCCAGAACGCTGCAAAATTTGCGCACCTACAATTTAAAATCAGCTATCTTTAACTTTGCTGTTGCGTGGAGGGAGATGAAGGTATCCACACTGGCTAACAGCTGGTCAAAACTACTCAACGACGCAGATCCTGAATACGAATTTTACAGGGTTTGAGATTTCGGATTTTAGGAGTACAATAATGGAGGCTGGTGATCATATACCCTGAAAAAGATATAGAACAGTGGCTCGAGAATGACGAAGCAGATCCAGGCTACCAGATTCTAAATGAGGAGGAGATCACAGAAAGTATTCTGCATGATGATAATGAAGATGAGGTCGAGGACGACAAGAACGAAGAATTAAGCGAATTTCGACCGAAATTATCTACAGTACGAGAGCATATGGATGACGTCATTACTTACATAGGGGCATCTTCAGATCCCGAAGTGTTTGCGTATTATGAACACTTTAGACAATTTCGAGCTCTTATAATAAAACAACAGCATTCAAGTGGGAAACAACTAAAACTAGACGCCTTTTTTCAATCCAGCAGTATGGAGCAACCTTAATGTGATGTAAATAACATAAAATGATGCCTGTTGTTTTGGGGGCATTGTAATTTTTTTCCATTTGTTTATTGCTTGTTTATTAATTATTATTTCTGTGTAAAAAGTGTTTCATTCCCATAAAAGTTGCATATGTGTTAATTCGTTTGTATTTCATTACCAATATTGTATTATTAAAAGTAATGTATTGTGTTTATATATATATATATATATAGTAGTATATATGTGTATACAATATATATTTATGTATATACATATGTTGCATATATACACTGTATATATTGTATATATAAATTCTATATATATATATATAATTTGCACTGTAATAATATATGTAATTACAAGTACGTAATAATATATATATGTACTATAATTATAACAAAATAATATTATAATTGTACTTTGCGATTTAAAAGACTTTCGATTTAACGAACACATCTTAGTTCCAATTAGTCCGTTAAATCGAGGGTTTACTGTATTTCCATTAATTGTTATACGATAGAACAAACTTTAGATGTATCATGTGTAATAATTTTCTCAAATGTTTCTAATAAATGCTTTGATTATTTTCATTGCATTTTTCATGTGATGCTTTACATATTTTAACCCATTTAGGCGCATAATATCTATTTAATTAACATTAGTTAGAAATACATAATATCGCTGCATTGCGCATTTTACTGTATTTGAAGAATTTGCAAAAATGCTATCCTTATTGTTTTCCAAATGTCTCAAGAAGTCAGATGCACCAGAAGATTGGAATAATGCTGTGATGGTGCTACTTTACAAGAAAGGAGAGAAGGAAAACACTAAAAACTACCGTCCGATCAGCTTACAAAAATTTTCACCAAAGTTTTAACGACAAGACTTGAATCAGCTCAGGACTCAGCTCAACCTAGAGAACAAGCAGGATTCCAAAGTGGATTGAGCACAATGGATCACATCCACACGGTAAGGGAACTCATAGAAAAACATAAGGAATAAAATTTACCTCTCTGCCTTGCCTTTATTGATTATGAAAAAGCATTTGATTCGGTCTACACATCAGCAGTAGTAGAATCTCTGGAAGACATTGGTATAGAAAAACTTTACATCAATACCATATAGAAGATTTACAAGAAAGGAACAGCAACCATCCGTTTGGACAAAGGAAAAGCAAAGATCAAGCTTGGAAGAGGGGTAAGACAAGGAGACACCATTTCGCCTAAGCTTTTTACTGCTGTCTTAGAAAATATTTTCAAGAAGCTGGATTGGGAAGACAAAGGGATTAGAATAAATGAGGAATATTTAAGTCATTTTCGATTCACTGACATTTTAATTTTCAGTAACAGTCCTGAAGAATTGGAAAATATGCTAAAAGATTTGTCAGAAGCTAGCATTAATGTGGGATTAAACATAAACTTGGAAAAGACTAATGTGATGTTCAATTCATTCGCTTAAAAAAAAGCAAATCGTCTACAACAACACTGAAATTAATGAAGTGCAAGGTTATGTGTACCTTGGGTAGGAAATATCATCGTATAATAGTATCATGAATGAAATCAATAGAAGAACAAGAAATGGATGGAGTGCTTTTGGGAAGAGCAATATTATTCTGAAAGTAACATGCCTGTTTGTTTGAAAAGAAAGGTATTTAACCAGTGTGTTTTGCCTGTGCTAACTTATGGAGCAGAAACATGGACGCTAAAAACGGATGGTACAAAGATTACAAACAGCGCAAATAAGTATGGAAAGATGGATGCTAGGTATAACTAGAAGAGACAGAAAAAGAATAACCTGTATAAGAATTCAGACGAAAGTTTTTGATATCATTAAAAGAATTAAACGGCTAAAATGGAAATGGGCTCTGCACATTGCAAGAAGACAAGACAATAGATGGAGCACAAACACGATACAGTGGTATCCCATAGATGTAAAACGGCCAAGAAGACGATCTCAAGTAAGATGGAGCGATGAAATCAGAAAAGTAGCCGGTATAAATGGGATGACTAAAGCACTAGACAGGAAATATTGAAAAAATCTGGGGAAGACCTACATCCAGCAGTGGATCTAAAATGGTTGATGATGAAGATATATATTTGCAATTATTTTTTTCAAGTATCAATGCAGCAGTTTCTCTATCTTTTTTAATTCAAAATGCCTATTTCGTAACATCTACTTTCACGTTTAGTTAATATACTATATTTTGTATCCTGTACCATTAGTGCTACAGATTTTTGTCAGGTTTTGGTAAGAGAACTTGTAAGATGTCTTTTAATTTTCTTGTTAGATGCCTTTTGTCCCGAGATTGAAATAGTATGTAGCAATAACCGTCTAATTATACTAGTAAACTTTTTGTCGGTTTTCATTCAAGTGTCCAGATATGGATGAAATCGGCCATTGATGTTAAACATACTTAAGAACTTTGTAACATCATTATGCTATAATAGCAAATAAAAAATGTATATTAATATATTTTTTAAAACGTTTATAATTTTTACTTTTGTGTTTGACTCATTAAAAGTCAATCTTTTTCTAAAATATTTTCTTTTCTTTTAACAAATTTTACAGTGTATGTCTTCGATTTAATTATTTCAATGTACGAACAATAAATTCGTTAGTATGTTTAACATCACTGCATGCGGTACATAATAATTTAATGTGAGTAATATCCAAATTTTAAAAAAATAAATTTTTTTCACTAAGGCATGTAGGGTAAACGGAGAACGCATGCGAACTTCAGCAAATAAAAGTGTCTTTATTATTGCGCGTTTATTACATTTTATTTTTCATCCAATTACCCTACTTTTCGGCAATCTATCTTAGCAAATTTTGATCTCAAACTTCCATTGCAAAGAATGTGCACGCAGTATTTTCTTCCAGCTTCGAAAGGTAAGTATGCCATTCGCCCTGAAGTTGTTAAAAAACTGGAATGCTTATCATGGATACTGTAATTTCTACTCAATTCAAATTATAAATACATTGTTTTGTAAGCTGTATTTAAACATGTACAAGCATAGTGATGAAATATATTGCCCAGAATGACAGTTACAAAATTACAGTGCTTTAAGAATACAATTTGCGTATATGTTGAAATCTTATTTGCTTATCTTTTTAAATTCAGAATATGTCTTATGAATGAATTTTATATTTAACTTTTCCTATTAAATTGTGCAACTAAATGAAAAATAAAATTACAATGTGTAAAAAATGAGAACGCTTAAAATCATTAAGCAGATTTTAAAAATCAAAAGTCAATAACAACATTATAAAATATATTAAAATCAAATAATATTTAAAATTTAAAGTATGTATTTTATTTGGAGAGGTTATAATTAAACTACAATCACTTGAAATGTATTTTTCAAAAAGTTATTTTTTTCTCAATTTTTAATAATTATTTCTGCTTAAAACATTTTGCTTTCATCTATTTTAAATTATTCAAAGGAAAATACATTATCAATCTTAAAAAAACATTTTACAAAAGAAAATGAGGCAATTCTTTATGACATATATTATTTTCCTCATGCTTTAAATGAAACAAGTATTATAGAATTAAAAAAGGGGAATTTTATCTGTTATTTGTACCTTCTGTACTTTGGCCATCAATCTTCGAGAAAAAAGGGCAATTTTATATACACAAAGAAAAACACATTGATGTATTATTCATTTTATGAGTTTTCTGCGTCATTGATTTGAACATTAGCATTTTTCTTGGGACACTTTATATATTAGTACTTTCCAACAAAGACAAACAATGTTTGAAATGCTTATTTTATTAGAAAGACGGTTTTCTTGCAAAGATAAAAAAGAGAAGATAGAAAAAGACATTTACAGCAATTTGTTAGGAGGAATTGCATTTAAACTGGGAAACTGTGCTGATCGACACATTTAAGAAAAGTATATTTACGAATACTGTGACCAACAACACACCGTACACCGTACAAATATGACTATTACATTAAGAGGCAGGCTGAATTTAAAATTAGAAAAAAAACCAAACAAAATTGAAATTTCTGGTTTATGCTATTAACGCCTTAAAATTTTACAAAATTAAAAATACACTGTGACATACATGACAATAAAACGTGTTTTCATATTTTTTAACACTAAAAAGACCGGGAATTTTACTCAAGTTTTATAAAAATATTTTTCACCAGAATTTTTATTCAAGACTGTTTAAATTATTTATCTGACATTTTCCTTCTTTTTGTATTTTAAACTTATTTTATTAAGACATTTCTGGTTTGAATCAAATATATTCATTTAGTAGGGGTAAACTGACTCCTCACGGTCCTTTCACGATGAAAGAGAAAGAAAAGAACCGTCGAATAAAATTCCACAAGATGGTATTGATGTCATCAAAGAACACTTAAACAAGTTTCCACGATGCACAAGCCATTATATTAGATAAAAGACTCCCAACCGTAAATACCTCAATCCAGAACTCAATTTGAAGGAGATGTACAAAACAAGATTTTAACTTTTGCTTTGAAGATAAGCGCGTAGAGCTGGTCAAGGAAAGTTTTTATAGACACATTTTTAACAAACATTTTAATCTTAGTCTTCACCGACAAGTTAAAGATACATATCTCACTTGTAACAAGCTACAATTGAAAATAGACCATGGAAATGCAGATGAAAAACAACAAGCAGAAACTCAAAAGGAACTACAACTTCGCAAAGCAGAACAGGGTTCGTACGGGTACCATTATTTTCAAGGCCAAATATCAGTATTTTTTATAGAAAAATAAATCTAGTTTAAACGGACGAAATTTCGTCTTATTTAAGGAGAGATTATTTCATAAGAAAATACTGGTACCGAATAATTTCTTAGTCGGGAAATTCAAGCACCCCATACGAACCCTGCAGAAGCTGCCAGATTGGCTAAAAACGTGTTCCGCAATTTACAGGATGATTCAAAGGTCGCGATATGCTTTGCCTTGCAAAAAATCATGCCAATTCCACATATAACCAATTCAAAGCATTATTACCCACGTCAACTTTGGACGTACAACATGAACATTCATGACCTTGAAAGCGGAACTGCCCCCATGCACATGCGGCATGAATGCCAGTCTTTTCGTGATTGCCAAGAGGTCTCATCCTGTCTCCCAAAGTTCATAAAGTCTCTATCCTATCAAGTCAGGTATATCACAGCTTTTAGTGACAGTTGTGGAGGACATAATAAAAGCCACTTGATTGTGAAGTTCTGGCTGTACATCATAAAAAATATACACATAAAAACAGTCGATATCCGCATTTTGGTTTCAGGACACTCCTACCAGGAATGGGACCAAAACTTTGGGCTCATAGAAATCCGAAATAAGAGGAATAAAAGGGATCTATATGTTCCAGAGCACTGGGCTCAACTTGTAAATTATTACTTCACTGTAGATGTGCAAAAAGATGAAAATTATATTAATCGAGTCACTTGCGCCATTCTTTATAAATTCAGTGAAAGGTATCCGAAATATGCAGTGGCTGCGTTTTGAGAAAAAAAAAACCTTTCACTTTATTCTACATAGAAACTACTGATGGTGAATTAGAACATTTTCACAAGCTAAATGAAGTCCAGCCGTGCCGGAAGATGCCCTAGAGTTCTGCCTGAGCTTCCCATAGCACAAGAAAAACTAGAACTCAAGTACTTTAAGTTTAAAAATCTCATTGAACTATTGCAGTTTGTATCACCAGTGTACCACTTTTTCTACCGATACCTTCCACACCAAATGGCACCAAGACACACTGAAGCTCTGCAATCTTCTGAAGATGAGCCTGGCGAGCTTAATCGTGCTTATGAAACTGACGAGGATGAGATAATGTAGATATGTTGTTTCCATGTTATCAATAGAAGAATATTGTTCCATATTTTCAAACTGTTTAGCGTCATTTTTTTTCCTTTTAGAATTTACTTTCTTATACGTTAAATAAATGCATTTTTACCGTTAAAACACTATAAATTTTCTATGTTTCAAAACTTATAAACAAATTTTAAAACTTATATATTAGACCAAAATTTCGTCTTTTCATTCATTTGAATAAACATTGTTCTTAAATTGTTCATTTTTTTCCATGATCCTTCATTTTTAAAACTTATACTAAACAAAAATAAAATTATGTCATTTCATTCATTTGCATCAACGATGTCCTTGATTTTTTTATAAATTAATTTATTTATTTCATAATTTTTCATTTCTTGTGTACCGCTTGGAAGTCAAAGGGTACAAACACCGAATGATGATCAATATTGCTTAATTATAAATTTTAAAAAATTGTACTCCACTTTTTTTTCACAGTTATTGAAATAAGAGTTTAAAGACCACTAGAAATAAGCAACAGATTCATACAACAATTCAGTCAATTACAATTCATTTTTAAATTTGAACTCAATTTACTCGAAATCTAAATTTTGTCACTTGTATACCTTGGCTTCTGGGGTCCTCAATTCGTGTAGTTCAAAGAAATCTACGTTACAGTACATTACTTGGTGTGGTTTCCGTTTATTAACAACCCGAGTCTATAAATTACGCTTGGTATATAGTAGTGGATTTATGTTAGAAAATACAACTTTTTCACTTTTAATATGACATCAAGAAAAAAATGCATATTTAAAACTATCTATTAAGGATTTCCGAATTGTTTTTTCGACGTATAATATTAATTTGTATAATATTAAACTAACACGCCTGCCATTGCCCGTGCCCTCAAAAGAACCTCAAATTTGTATGATTTTATGTTATTAAAACGATTTTGTTTAAATGTATATTTTTAAATGAAAACAATCGTAAAATGTATTGATTTTTAGATGTTAAAGCGCTCTTAAGAAGACATTTACATGTTTTTTCATGTTTGGCCGTTTCATAATTAAAAAAAGAAATTAATCTTATGCTATAATGCGAGCAAAAATTGTGTGTGTATGTGTGGGTGTGCGTGTGTGTGTATGTAAATTTTATCTTAAAAACGACTCTAACGATTTTGACGAAATTTTGTATTTTTCCATTTTCGGGCATGATAAGACCATTGGGCTAGGTCACGTGTTCGAGAAAATTCGATTAGTGGGTCATTTTGGGTCGTAATGGGTCAGATCAAGCTAATTATATCTAAAAACGGATCAATCGATTTTGACCAAATTTCACATCCTACCGTTTTTCGACACGAAAAAACTTTTGGGCCAGGTCACATGTTCGAGAAACTTCGATTAGTGGGTCATTTTTGGGTCACTGTGGGTCAAGCCAATTTTATCTAAAAAACGGCTCTAACGATTTTCACTAAACTCTATATTCTACAGTTTTGGATTACGAGGAAACTATTGGCCTAAGTCACATATTCGAGAAAATTCGATTAGTGGGCCATTTTTGGGTTATCGTGGGTCTAGCTAAATTTATCTAGATAACTTCTTTAACGATTTTGACGAAATTTTGCACCCTACTGTTTTCGGGCACGAAAAGACCATTGGGATGGGTCTCGTGTTCGAGAAAATTCTATGAGTGGGTCATTTTGGTCATAATGGGTCAGGGTCAAGTTAATTATATCTAGAGAACGGCTCAATCGATTTTGACTGAATTTTGTATCCAACTATTTTCGGGCACGAAAATATCATTGGGCTAGATCACGTGTTGGAGAAAATTTGATTAGTGGGTCATTTTGGGTAGTAATGGGTCAAGGTCAAGCTAACTGTACATAAAAACGGCTCAATCGAATTTGATCAAATTTCACATCCAACCGTTTTTCTACACGAGGAAACTATTGGGCTAGGTCACATGTTCGAGAAAAGTCGATTAGTGGGTCATTTTTGGGTCACTATGGGTCAAGCCAATTTTATCTAAAAATCGGCTCTAACGATTTTCACTAAACTCTAGATTCTACAGTTTTGGATTACGAAAAAACTATTGGGCTAAGTCACATGTTCGAGAAAATTCGATTAGTGGGTCATTTTTGGGTCACCGTGGGTCAAGCTAAGTTTATGTAGATAAATTCTTTAACGATTTTGACGAAATTTTGCACCCTACTGTTTTCGGGCACGAAAAGACCATTGGGATGGGTCACGTCTTCGAAAAAATTTTATTAGTGGGTCATTTTGGGTCATAATGGGTCAGGGTCCAGTTAATTATATCTAGAGAATGACTCAATCGATTTTGACTAAATTTTGTATCTAACCACTTTCGGGCACTAAAAGATCGTTGGGATGGGTCTCGTGTTCGAGAAAACTTGGTTAGTGGGTCATTTTGGGTCATAATGGGTCAGGGTCAAGCTAATTATATCTAAAGAACGGCTCGATTGATTTTAACTAAATTTTGTATCTAACCATTTTCGGGCACGAAAAGACCGTTGGAATGGGTCACGTGTTCGAGAAAATTCGATTAGTGGGTCATTATGGGTCAGGGTAAAGCTAATTGTATCTATAAAACGGCTCAAGACATTTTCACATTTTTTTTTAATATACGGCCGTTTCTGGTCATTAGAGGACCATTGGGCTAAGTCACATGTTCGAGAAAATTCAATTAGTGGGTCATTTTGGGTCAGATATGGGCCAGGGTCAAGCTAATTGAATCTAAAAACATGCTCAAAACATTTTGACAAAATTTTATATTATGTATACCGTTTCTGGGCATGAGAAGAGAATTGGTCTAAGTCACATGTTCGAGAAAATTCGATTAGTGGGTCATTTTGGGACACAATGGGTCAGCGTTGAGCTAATTGTATCTAAAAAACGGCTTAAACGATTTCGACTAAATTTTGTATTCTATCATTTTCGGGCTCGAGAAGACCATTGGGCTAGGTCGCATTTTCAAGAAAATTCGATTAGTGGGTCATTTTGGATCACAAAGGATCAGGTTCAAGCTAATTGTATGTACAAAGCGCTTCTAAACAATTTGACATAGTTTTATATAATACCGTTTCCGGGCATGATAAGAGCATTGTGCAGGGTCGCATGTTCAAGAAAGTTCAATCAATGGGCCATTTTGGGTCCTAATGGATCAGGATCAAGCTAACTGTATCTAAAAACTGCTCAAAGATTTTGACAGAAACTTTGTACTACAACGTTTCTGGAGAAGATAAAACTATTGGGCTGTGTCGCATGCTCAAGAAAACTCTATTAGTGGGTCAATTTGGATCACAATGGATCAGGGTCAAGCTAATTGTTAAAAAGCGCTTCAAAACAATTTGACATAATTTTGTATAATACAGTTTCCGGGCATGATAAGAGCATTGTGCAGGGTCGCATGTTCAAGAAAATTCAATCAATGGGTCACTTTGGGTCCTAATGGATCAGGATCAAGCTAACTGTATCTAAAAAACCGCTCAAAAGATTTTGACAAAACTTTGTACTACACCGTTTTTGGACAAGCTAAAACCATTGAACTGGGTCGCATGCTCAAGAAAATTCTATTAGTGGGTCATTTCGGTGATAATGGGTCGGGGTCAAGCTAACGGCATCTCAAAAAGGTTCAAACAATTTTGGCAATTTTTTTTGTTATACCGTTTCACAGTACAAAAAGACCATTGAAATAGCTCACATCTGTCGATGAATTTCGGTTAGTGGTTTTTTGAATCATCGTGGATCAATCTTATTTGACCTAGAAAACGACTAACGATTTTCACTAAATTTTGTATTCCATCGTTTTCAGGCTCGAGAAGAGCATTGTGATAGGTCGAATGTTCGAAAAAACTCGATTAGTGGGTCATTTTGGGTCACTATGTTTCATGGTCAAGCTAATTGCTTCTAAAACAGCAAGAATGATTCAGTGGGAAAAATATATCGATATAAACAGAAAGCTAATTTTGACCGAGCTTAGCTCGGTCATTCCTGCTAGTTGTTCTTCTTGTCAGAACTCTTTGAAAATTTCATCGGTTATGAATAAAACATTTTTGCATCCCGTGTAAAAATTTCTTGAAGAAATATTAAAAATTTTAGCAAAAGGGCATAAAGCAATTATTCTTAATTAATTCGAATAATTCGTCCGAATTTAGGTTACAAGATTTTACGTTTCGTTCGAATATTTTTAATCAAAAATATAATAAATTTCCCAAAATATAATTGGCCAAATGCTTAATTATTTAGATATGTTACATAAAATTCATGTCCGCTGAATGTGTGAAAAATCTGTTAAAAAACAAACAAACTTATATTTAGCGGTAAAAAGGGTCTAAATAACTGCAAACGAGAAAGGAGTGTGGACGATTCAGCGTTAAAAAAAATACATTTCATGTTGTCCAAAAGCTTTTCCTGATAAGATATTGATATTGAGTTGCAAAAGGCAGTGTTTAAAATTTTTAAATTGAAAAAATTTAAATTAAAACTTATTATTTATCTCTTATATTTTATAATTTTGTAAACCAAATTTCTGAGTTATAAATATGTATGCAGTTTACTGTGAGGAGTTTTTCAACTAAAATTGATATTTAGTTGTAAAAATTGCTAAAACATGATTTTTTATTTTAATTTCCTTTGACATCGGAACTCTGATCGTTTTTTTTAACTAACTGATTCACCTTTAAACTCGAATATAGCTGAACAAAATCCATAATTTTACCATTAGCTAAAAGCTTAGTATATAATATTAAAAGTTCAAAACTATTGCGTAAATTTAAATGTAATAATTTAATAAATATGTACGTAATGTTAATCACACTGTAAAATGTGTATACTGTAAACAAGTGTGTAAGTGCGATCACAGATCGAACAGAGGGTTTCTTTTAATATTCCATTGAAAACACTTTATTCATTTGAAAAAACTGTTAGCTCCACATTTCGCAACCAGGGGGCGCACACTATTCTAAACGATCCTCTACCCGAACGAAACTCCGTTTTACAACATAACCGTTGATATATTAGTCGAGGAGACATAACACCCGAGATAGGTAGGCGCCCCCTGGCGGAAAAAAGGGGGACTAAAATATGTAAGGCTATGGTTCATAATATGAAAGAGTGGTCAAAGGGTTTTGAAATTATATATCACGTGAGGAATGTCGGCAAAAGTTAGAAAAGTGCCCCGTGTGAAAAGGGAGAGGTTAGAAAAATTGCTTAAAGTTCACAAGTTAGAGCCTGGCGGGGTAAATAGTAGAAGACTTTTTGAAAAGTTTGTGATTTTTCATGCGATCGCAAGTGTTCTGCTATAAGTATGCAAAATTTCATGTCTCCAACTTAATTAAGGCTGTGTTAGAAGAATTGGTTAAAATATACAAGTTAGAGACCAGAGTGGTAAATGTAATACTTTTTGATTTTTTTATGATTTGCCGTGCGATCGCAAGTGTTCAGCTATAAGTATGCAAAATTTCAAGTCTCCAACTTAATTAGGGGCTCAGTTTAAAAAATGATTGAAATACACAAGTAAGAGCTGTAAATATAAGACTTTTATCAAAATCTTATGATTGTCGTTTTATGTGAGGTGTTCAAATATAAGTATGCAAAATTTCAAGTCTCCAACGTATATAGTTTTTGAGAACGGGCTCTGTAACAGACAGATGGACAGACAGATGTGTGAGATGAATAGGATTTTGTCAGATGAAAGAAACCCTGACAAATAATGTGTGACTTCCGGTAATGAATTTTTTCAAAGGGTTAACTTTGTATTTTAAAAAAAAAAAATGTTATGTAGTGTTTCAAAGACACGCTATGTGGTATTTTCTTTTCTGCGTTATTTATTTTAGTGGTAAAATGGTTCGTAAAAAGACTTTTTTATTTCACTTGATCTATTTTATTACTTAATAAGTAATATAGTTCTTGTTTTTAAATTCTTTGAAGTTTTCAGCGTTTAACAATATGTCGGTTGTGCACCTCGTGATAATAATTTGTGAGAAGATATTGATATCTAACTCAAAAATAAATGATTTTTTTCAATCCATTTTTCTTGTTTGCATATCGATTCCGTTTTCATAACAAAATAAATTATTCATACCATCGAAATTCTTTGAAATTTTAAGAGGTCATAAGTTAACTCTGTCCGAAAAATCATTAATTTAGCCGAAAAAAAATACATATTTAGTGATGAAAACGTGAGCCGAAAGTGTGCGAAAAAGTGACGAAATTCCTAGGATTTTACTGATTTTGTCAAAATGTTCACAGCTTTTATTTTGTAAAAAATATTCCTAACCTTCCAAACAATTCGTAAATTTTGTAGGTGATGTAAATATGGTCTATTGAGATGCTCGTAAAAGATTCTGTGAAAATGCGAGCTTTTATTTTTCTTCACCACAGACAAATTACTGCCTGGTCTCCGTAATGCGTGAAGTGATCTGCGTTCGCCGGTGCATTTAAAAGAGTTAAAATTCATATTTTTAAAAAACCAATTACATAATTCCTAGATGAAGGTTTTAGCTTTATGTGAATATAATTTTATTGTGTGGATCCCTTTAAAATGGCGCTCTTGAGTGGAGTTGGTATAAGGAATAAAACGTGTTTCTGAAAAGCAACACTTTTTGAAAAAAAAAATCAAAGGGTTATCTGCGATATTTTTAACACTTTCCAACAAAGTTGAAAAGTGTTTATGCATTCGGTTTGTCTGGACATCAGTCCGTCTGTCCACGCTCTAACTCCCGTAAATATACTCGGATTTTCATGAAATTGATAAAGGTTATTTAGGGTCACAAAAGCATGTTTGTTATAGTATATGAAGCACGTAGGGTTAATCGTTCATTTACAGGGGCACTCAAAACTATTCCGTTACATTATGGTATATGGGGAATAACTCCCGTAAATATACTCGAATTTTCATAAAATTGATAAAGGTTATTTAGGTTTACCAATGCATGTTTGGTATTGTATATGAAGTATGTAGGATTAATCGTTCATTTACAGGGGCACTCAAAACTATTCCGTTACATTATGGTATAGGGGGGAAAATCGTTTGCACAGTATTTTAATGATATTATGCTTATTTCAAATGTATTGAAACTGATATAAATCACTGAATTTCACTACGATCACGTTAGAACAGGACATTCATAGCATTTTTTATTCATTTACAGGGACACACAAAAGAAATCGGTTACAGTACAGTACTGTCTTTGAGTAATAATTGCTGGAGTGCACCGTTTAAAATTCGGTATGCGCTTTTAAATTTAATTATTTTTTTGCATGTTACCTGTTATATATAAATTCTATACCTCAAATACAGGGCTACACAAAAGTATCCACGTACCGTTCTCCTTATTAAATGAAATTGCTGAAGGTAAATTTTCAACTGAAGTATAAGTAGCTCTTAAGGGAATAAATTTTGGCTTGCATGTAGCTAATAGATTTAAATCTATAAATCATATACAGGGCTGCAATTTGTTTAATTTTCCGATTTTGGATGGGAACAGCTGAAATTGGGTTCTGAAATATATTATGCGTTTCCATATGGTTGAATTAGACGTAATATTTTAATTTTTTAAAAAGTGCAGTTTTGTTACATTATTCTGAATGTGTTGGAAAGTGTCTCATAATCTATGCTTGACGCATGATTTTTTTCTTACTTGTTTATACTTGATTTCAGAATTTAAGACGTAAGTGTAAGGTCTTTCAGAATATGTCTTTTAATTTTAACTGTACCGAGCTGTTGGTTTTTTAAGGTTATATAAAAAAAAAAAACTATTAAAAATGGAAAGAAAATCAAGCGGTCTTTTCTTACGTGATTTTGTAATCCCACAACTTAAACACCGATGCCTTCAGGACATGTATTTTCGTGCAGGATTGCTGACCTCCTCACATCGCTCGACGTGTAAAGTAATTCCTAAGAGAGCATTTCAAAAATGCACGGGTGATCAGACGCAATTTTTTAGCTTGACCTCCTCGTTCAACAGATATCCCATCCCCTGCGGCTTTTGGTTGTGAGGATTCCTTAAGGAAAATATCTACCTTAAAAGGCCAGCATCTGCGCCAGGGCTGAAGAACTGCGTTCGTCGCCATGTTCTTGATATAACTGCAGGTTCACTCCGGTCAGAAGGGAAAAATATAAATCTGCAATTAGAGCATTAGAGCAGAATTTTGAAAATGAAGGGGGACTATTTTAATGCTACATTTTATATTTATGCAAAGCAATATATATATATATATATATATATATATATATATATTACTATTTGTATGGGTTTTTTTCCCGAATCGTCGCGTCGTTACAAAAATACTATTTAATATTATTATTAACTATATTATTTTAACTTTTTAGACATGCGATGTATTTTAGAAGTAAACGCTTCCATATTAAAAAAATGAATAATGTTCAGCCCGATTTGTCAGGTACTATTTCACGTTTTAACCATACCATAGTGAAATAAAATATTTCTGAATATTGATGACATTCTTTTCACGACAAAAATTTTCTAAATAAGGTTTTTCTTATCATAAAAACCGCTATTTAATTTTCAGTTTCTAAAATCATAAACTAGACAAAAATCCTATACTCTTGTTTAGCACTAAATTATTAATACCTCCTGTTATCCTAGGAAATAATTGGATTTTAGTACTTCCTAGCTTAACTATTTAAAACCACAACAGAAAACCATTTTGACCATAAAAATAATAAAACTAAATAACTACCATTTAACTGGTAATGTGAAAAATAAATTGAAATGCATTAATTATATGTTAAATCTACGCTGACAGCAAATTGTAATATTTATGTTGATTATGAATGGGAAATGATCAAATTAACGTGTGCATCATTTTTTAAAGATAAATAATGAGTAGCTAGTATTTAGTATCATCTCTTTAATTTTACCATTAGGCAAATTTATATTATCATTTTTAGAAATTTAATCATTGTTTTAAAGTAATTATATCGGAATTGTATTTTAAGTTTATTGTATATATACACATATATATATATAATTGTATTTCAACTTTATTGAAGTTAATATTTTTATTTTATTTAAACAACCATTTTGTAAAATATTAACATAAAAGATTTTGTGCCTATCAATATGTATTTTCCAAGTAGAAAGTATTATGTAATGTAATTTTCTTTTTTTATATTGTAAAACTAATAAAAAAAAGCATTAAATTATTTACGTATGGAAACGTTTTCTCCATATATATATATATATATATATGTATGGGTGGATTTGAAATATATTACACAATATGTTATGAAATTTTATAAAATGAAAAAAATGAGAAAAAACTAAAAAAAAAAAAAAAACACTTATTTGATTGGAGAAAAAATTTCCATACGTAAGCAATTTAATGGTTTTTTTTTGTTTATTTTTTTCAAATTTTATTCAGTATATATATATATATATAATTCATTCATGCTATCACAATTGTTGAGGGTGGTCGGTGATGTTTAATTAATTGTTACATATATATATATATATATGTGTGTGTGTGTGTTTGTGTGTGAAATATTGCTGACAACTTTTGCGACATCCCGGCGACACTAATATATCGACGAAAATGTAGTAGAGTAATGAATGCCAACCCTCCTTTATCATGAGATAACTGGATTCAGTCACTGTGCATAGTAGAAGACGGACTCGATAAACATTGAAAGAATTTCCGATGGAATAACTAATAGAGGCATCGTAAATTAAAACGTTATTTATTTGGCAGACACACATCGTAACATTTCCAGTAGCTTATCCGTCAACTCTCGAATAATCACTGATCCACTTCATAATAAACTTAAGTTGTTAAATGTATTAGAATCTACACATTAAAAATCGAACCACCAAGTAGCGAGTATTTATTAAACAAAACGAAAACCGTAAAAATTCTCGGTTCCTAGTCGATTCAGCACTATGAATACTAAAAAAACAGAGCGCGAACGAATACATTACAAGTGGAAAACCAACCCTGTTAAAATAAACAAGACGACGGGGCAGGAGACAGGCTACGATTCGATGGGAAGCGTGAAGAACGCGTGACGTCGATAATGACCTCTTAATTCTTGGCGTCGGTATTAAAACGCAATCAAATGCTGCGGGAAGCTTGTAAGGAATTATGGGATACAGAACATCATCGAACAAAAATATTGAAAACATTGAAAGGAAAAGAACTGTCTCAGAATAAAATAAAAGAAAGTAATTTAGTGGTTTTAAGAAGTACGTTACGAATGGATTAAGGTTTTAGAATAATAATTAAAGAATACGCAGGTTTAAGCGCATGAAATAAAAGACAAAAGATATTTAAGATATTATTAAAGATAGGTAAAAAAGGGTAGACACACAGAATTTGGAATAGTTATACTAAGATAAAAGGGGGAGAATTTTTATTATTACATATATATCTAGTTCAGTAACGAAAACATCTGAAAACAAAACTATTTGATTAAAAAATTTTACTTTTTACTTTTATCCGCTTTCCAAAAGCTTTTGTATTACTTATTTATTTTCGACATTTTTCATAGTAATATTAATTGACAAATGTATATTTGAAAAATATGCAATTTTGACATAATTATAAACTTTCTTGTATATAAACAAAATAAACATAGATAAGTTTTTTACATTTTGAGGCGTTCAAAAAACGTTTGATGCTAAATATTACATAGTCCCTATTATTTTCTTTTTTAGTTGATAGTAATGGTGTCTAGTTCATAAAAATCTTACTATAAACCTTCACCACAACTCATAGATATATAAACAAGTATATTAACGCTTCCAGTTTCTAATAATTGTTTCTTATTATTTTATATAAGAGTGGCAAATTACTAGAAAAAAGTAATGATTTAAAATTGGAAAAAAAAAATTGTTCTTTCACCTTAAATAGGGCTTTAAATTAAAATAAATGTATGAAATCTTACTTATTTCTCAAGACCATGCAAACATATATTTATGATCATATGAGTTTTTTCAAACATTTTTTTTTTTTTTGTAATGCTAAAATCTAAATTACAAATATATAATATTTGCTAACTTCCGTAAAATAATATTTTATAAATTTTTTCGGTCGAAAAACATCACGCACACACACACACATATATATTTGTACATACATATATTACTTTTAATGTACAATGTGTTAAAAAAATAACAATAAATATAATAAAATCAGTTTTCCCATAAAGTAATCGTGCTAACTCAATCCATTTGTCAAAAGAGAAAAAATTCTGTCTATTCTTCCTATGCTACTTCTACTTCATCACAAGCGTCAAATCACCTGTTCCTGTTTTTACGAAAATGACTGGACAAAATATTGTTTAGCAGGGAAAAGAAAAAAGATTTCAACAGCCCATTTCAGCTAAATATGAATTACATAAATTCAGATACATGCTCAGAAAATGAGATTCAAAATAAACACACGTTTTACTAGATTTGAAAGATGAAGTGCGCGGTTTCATAGACAAATAATGCATTTATTACTTACAATTTAAACTTAATCACGGATTTACACAATATGATTTAAATTTTTGATATTTGAAAGAATTTTTTAATTTTTCCAGACATTATGCATATGAAATTTAAAAAAATGTAGAGATGCTTGTTTGCGTTACATATGCTACTCACCTAAAGATACATATAAGTTTTTTTATTGTCGAAACTAAAAACAACACATGTATAAACACATGTATAATAATCACTTATAAATAGATAAAGTTAAAAAATGCTATAAAAAGTGACAGAAAATCTTTATTAAGATTGACGATCGTTTCGTTGCACAAACGGCGACATTTTCAAAATCATTCAACGATAGAAAATATTTTTACATAATTTAAAAACAATAAACTTTAACTAAAAACAACATTAAATAACATAACATAGACTTAGTTTAAATAAGCAAAATAAAATACAGCTGACACTATAAAAGCTATTTTAAATACATGTAAGAAATATATTTTATTTTATCTAAAAAAATGGAGTAATTTATTACACAGCTTATTCTAATTTTTTTCATTCGTATGATTACAAGTCAGTTTTTGGAATAAAATCAAAAATTTCAATTAAACATAAAAGTAATATGTATTTTTATTTTTTGAATGTAATTTAAAAGTTCAAATAAAATATACTCAAAATTAGTGGAAATATATTGAAGTGAAATATAACTTTCAAAATCAATAACCAGTGTAATGTATCATCGAGAGAAATTTTGAATATTATTATTAACATAAAAATATATATTTAAGATTATGGGCGAATATCTATAATATACGTTTTAAATCATTATTCCGGTAATATTACCGTTCTGGAGTAAGTTTTCCTTTCTAAATAGTATTCTATAAAAATAAGCATTAAAACTTCTTTTGAGAGCAATCAAACTCTTGAGGAAGTAAATGTTCTCTTTATTAGCAATATTTGAGAATGAAAGGGAGTAATAACTTTAGAATAGGAAATGGTTAGTTTGAACTGAAAAGATTTTTTACTTATGCAACGTCAAGTAGCTATGTAGGGTGATAGAACTTCTGTACTTTGAATTTTACAAATTTTAAAGAGACATTATTCTGCACGTAGAGTCATCGAAAAAAAAATAACAGAAGAAACATTTTAATAACTAAGTTGTCTCAGAAAATACCGGAATTATTTGACTAGAAATTATCTTTTGTTTTAATATATGTTAAAAAGTAATCTCGGGGCATTTTCTTGATACTGAAATTGAATTAAACTCGTAAATTTTATATTCGATTATCTAATTCTGACATCATATTTAGATTTTTTAGTAAATTGTACCTTAGGACAGCGAACAGAAATGAATTCCTTCAAGTAGTTTATAAATTATGACACTTACAGTTTGGAAACCATAAAGTCAAATTCATTTGTAAAATTTACAAAATAGTATGCAATGCGGTATGTTTCAGATATACCTCAACAACTTCTTGACAGAATGAACTGTAACTTTAACTTAGCTTATTTGAAGATTCTTGAAAAATTATATTTGTTAAAAAATCCATCATTCAATTACATTTTTGGAAAAATAATTTCTTTTCAAAAAAATTTCGAAAATTTTATGAATTACATCATAACAATTTTTTAATGAACATTGGTGTTCAGAATTGTTAATAAACCAATATAAATGCTCATTACACCAAGATTTTTGCGTTATGCTTTAAAAACTACCTGCGTTGTCATCGAATTTCGAAGGATTTCAAATCTATTTAACATTAAATTTCCGAAAATTAAATCTTCACAGATCTTAAAATACTTATCCGAGTGATTTCCTGTTTAGTATCCTGGAGTAAATTTTAGCAAAAACTGAACACATGGTGATCAAATTCGATATTTGCATTGACAATTTTAATGTTTATACAACACACCTGTTCTTATTCTATGAGACGTTTTCCAATAAAACACATTCGAAGCGTGAAAATGACGAGTTATTGATTAATGTGGGAAATGCGTATGAGCATGTAACGTCATATGTATAAAGCATGCAATGTGTTGGGAAAAGATCATTCTGCTTTCGTTGTTTGAAGGTGGCAATACGTTCAAGAGCGCTCGAGTGATTATGAACCGTCTAAAGATGACCAATGTACATAAATACTATTTTTATTGACAGATGGTAGCAGGCCTGTTGAGATTCATCGGTGAATGATTGCTGTGTATGTAGAAAAGTACTTGTCAATGACAACTGTTACGGGATGATCGCAATTGTTCCGTAACTGCCTGATTATCTCAATGCCATGGGTGACTTTTTCTAAACAAATGTGTACGTTGTAAGTTTAAATATATACTATTTTTTTCTATTTTATTCAGTTTTCTGTTTCCTTTATTCATTTTCCGCTTACTATAACTAGCAAACGGGTTTCACTTGAACACATCTAATATTAATATAAATTTGTAAAAAAAAAAAAAAAATTCCCGTTGAATTGTTATTTCAGTCACTCTCGCAATTTCGTAATTAAAATGTATTCGACGCTCTCTCTTTTTTGCTTTCTTTTTCACCGAATGTATGTTATGAAACAGTATATAACTTTATTTATATTCAATTCACTATCTAATTTTTACTATTACCTTATTATAAGTATTTTTTTAAGTTTATGACTATTTAGAAACTTTCGAAACAAAACTGGGACTCTACATTACTATTATTGCAACAGAAAGAATATTAAATTTTCATAAATATATTTGAATAAATAATAAAAAGATAGGTTGATTTTTACACAAAATTTAAAAAAAATCTCTTTTACATTAGTTTTAAAATATAGTTTATTTTTAATAAAATTTTCCAATGGTTTAGTCAATTCTTGGGGTGATGATAAAGCTAAATTTAAAAATTTGTTTGAAGTCCAAACTTATAAATATATAAGAAAATTAAACGTTTAAGTACTTTATTCTGTCTTCACAACTTTTTTTAATGTGAAACAGAGGACAACGGACAAAAAGTAGTCACCATTGAGTAGAATCACGAGGGTTCCATTATATTCATCTGAATGGCATTGCTGAACATACCTCAACAACTTCTTGACAGAATGAACTGTAACTTTAATTTAGCTTATTTGAAGATTCTTGAAAAATTATATTTGTTAAAAAATCCATCATTCAATTACATTTTTGGAAAAATAATTCCTTTTCAAAAAAATTTCGAAAAATTTATGAATTACATCATAACAATTTTTTAATGAACATTGGTGTTCAGAATTGTTAATAAACCAATATAAATGCTCATTACACCAAGATTTTTGCGTTATGCTTTAAAAACTACCTGCGTTGTCATCGAATTTCGAAGGATTTCAAATCTATTTAACATTAAATTTCCGAAAATTAAATCTTCACAGATCTTAAAATACTTATCCGAGTGATTTCCTGTTTAGTATCCTGGAGTAAATTTTAGCAAAAACTGAACACATGGTGATCAAATTCGATATTTGCATTGACAATTTTAATGTTTATACAACACACCTGTTCTTATTCTATGAGACGTTTTCCAATAAAACACATTCGAAGCGTGAAAATGACGAGTTATTGATTAATGTGGGAAATGCGTATGAGCATGTAACGTCATATGTATAAAGCATGCAATGTGTTGGGAAAAGATCATTCTGCTTTCGTTGTTTGAAGGTGGCAATACGTTCAAGAGCGCTCGAGTGATTATGAAACGTCTAAAGATGACCAATGTACATAAATACTATTTTTATTGACAGATGGTAGCAGGCCTGTTGAGATTCATCGGTGAATGATTGCTGTGTATGTAGAAAAGTACTTGTCAATGACAACTGTTACGGGATGATCGCAATTGTTCCGTAACTGCCTGATTATCTCAATGCCATGGGTGACTTTTTCTAAACAAATGTGTACGTTGTAAGTTTAAATATATACTATTTTTTTCTATTTTATTCAGTTTTCTGTTTCCTTTATTCATTTTCCGCTTACTATAACTAGCAAACGGGTTTCACTTGAACACATCTAATATTAATATAAATTTGTAAAAAAAAAAAAAAAAAAAAAAAAAAAAAAAAAAAAAAAATCCCGTTGAATTGTTATTTCAGTCACTCTCACAATTTCGTAATTAAAATGTATTCGACGCTCTCTCTTTTTTGCTTTCTTTTTCACCGAATGTATGTTATGAAACAGTATATAACTTTATTTATATTCAATTCACTATCTAATTTTTACTATTACCTTATTATAAGTATTTTTTTAAGTTTATGACTATTTAGAAACTTTCGAAACAAAACTGGGACTCTACATTACTATTATTGCAACAGAAAGAATATTAAATTTTCATAAATACATTTGAATAAATAATAAAAAGATAGGTTGATTTTTACACAAAATTTTAAAAAAAATCTCTTTTACATTAGTTTTAAAATATAGTTTATTTTTAATAAAATTTTCCAATGGTTTAGTCAATTTTTGGAGTGATGATAAAGCTAAATTTAAAAATTTGTTTGACGTCCAAACTTATAAATATATAAGAAAATTAAACGTTTAAGTACTTTATTCTGTCTTCACAACTTTTTTTAATGTGAAACAGAGGACAACGGACAAAAAGTAGTCACCATTGAGTAGAATCACGAGGGTTCCATTATATTCATCTGAATGGCATTGCTGAACTTTCACGTGTTCAAACTTATTTTGAAATGTTTCTCATTAATCGGATCATTAAGTAAGTCTTTCTGAAGTGGGTTAAATAATGCGCTAATAAGAATAAATTCAAGGATATGTGAAAATGGCAAAAATGTGCTGTCACGGCTTGGCATGTGAAACACCACACATGGAGCACACATTGTGCATGCCGATATGTTGGCTCTGGAATCGGATTATCTAACGTGTCTGCAAGGAGCGATGTATCATTGGTGGCCATGAAGCATGGTATCAAAAAAAAGTTTGAAAATAACTGTATGCCAGAGGGACCAGAATCATGTGTTATGCCTTGTTTATAAACATTTGTCAGAAACGCTGCTGGAATTTCTGAAGAGTGTGCATAATGGTAAATCCCAAAATGCTTCCGTGTGAACATTACAAAGAGAAATACATGTAATTAGCAAGCAGAAAAACCAACGTTTAAAATGCACAAATAATATATGAAAATATTTTATATATTATTCATTATGAATTTTCATATATTATTTGTGCATTTTAAACGTTGGTTTTTCTGCTTTTTAATATTGTTGCACAAAGGCTTTATTTGCTATTTTTACATGTAATTAGCGTTTTGGATCTGGGTACCTCGCAAAAGATCACAGCAGCACATAATATTGCAAGTATTTAATGAGCCAAAAAAAGAGAACATTCCCTGTACCTATCTGGTGGCACGAAATGCGTTCCGACGAATATCAGAATTGTCTTTTTTGCAGACATAAACAAAACGGCTTTCAGAGATTATCAACACGGTTCACAATACTAAATCACGACATTTTTTGTTAATTTAATGCGAAGTGTACATTTTACACATTTTCAAATCATAAATCTCAATGTTTAGTTATAATTAAAGAAATATATATTTTTAATTTAATGAGATTATAGCAGAAGAATATAGTATTTTTTAGAGTATTTTCCTTCAATCAAACATAAATTGATACCAAAGTTGCACCTGTATGCAAATAATTCAATCCTCTGTCACTTTCATTCTACCTCAAATACAGGAATGTATCAACGCTTTTGCATGATGGAGAAGTATCTTGAATTTATAAGACAAAATGGTTGAAAATTAGGGTTAATTAAACAATAATACTTAGTTATCAATGATCAATTAATATAAAAATATAAACCCAGAATATTGCTTACTATCTACTTACATTCCTTAACATAATTTAAAATAATATAAAAAAATCAACTTGCATTTAATTTTTAAATAGTTTTCTCATTTTTGGTTTTCACCAGATTTCCTTCTAAAAATGCTGTTAGACGTATTAACCCTAATAAACGTACATGATTGCCCATGCTGTTGAAATATACAACAATTCTACATAGTTAATAAATATTAGAAAAATACATACAGTTTTCTGCAAAGTCGGGGAATTTCGCCGTTTCGCACACTGTTTGATGGCCAAATAAGGCATTCAAAATACAATGTTCGGATTTTAAAATTAAACTAGAGGTGTTTATTTGATAGTTTCTTATTGATATTTGGGCTAGTGATTCAAACTGAACATTAATATAAACAAGGGTTTTTATTAGATTATTCTCGGTGATAAGGTATTATCCTTAATTTCAAATTTTGTATGTGGATATATTTATGCCTCACCTAACTACATATTCTAAGATGACACAAGCCTTGTTCACACGCCTGCTTGCTTTTAAATGACTGGATTGGTGAATATTCACCCACCCTATGCATGTTCATTTTCTCAATGAATAACCTGATTTTAACGCTTTGATAAATCTGGGGGCTGTTTAAAATACCGACTAAACGTCTAATAACAGCATCTTTATTATTTGGCGGCTTTACGCGGGGTGTGACAACTGGATGTGCCAAATCTAATTGCCAAATAGAATAGCGCCAAATTTTTAGGTTGACTAAACTACACGAAAGACGAATTCCTAGAAAAATATTATTAAATTAGTTCCAAAAAATCAATGAAAGGAGACATTAGAGATGAAAGGTGACAAAGAGTGGAAGAAGTAATGAAATAAAATTACCTTTTATTTATCAGATTTAACGATTTAATACAAGATCAACATCGAAACAGTTTTAAAAATGCATGCAATTTACACAAACACTGATATATGCATTTTTTCGTTATTGCATTCTGTAGGTTAAAGTCTGAAATAGAAGAAGTTTTTTTTTTTTTTTTTTTTTTTTTTTTCAAATTTTACGTTACACTTTTTGGAACACTTCCAGCTTGTTGAGCTTAAATGAATATGCGATATTTTAAGAATCGATTTGAGCGGAAGATATGACGGTTGGATTCCCGATGAGAATATAACGTTTATGAATGTTTAGGATATGTGTAAAATTTAATAATAAATAAAATATTAAATTTTAGGTCTTTTTTTCGTTTATCGAGCGCAGGCGATAAGTTTCCAATATTCTCTTGATCGTATTGCACCCATGTTATTTAACTTACAAATATTTCATTCATTTAATTCAAAACTCATTTTATTTTATATTCGGAATCACTTTATTTCAAAATGCATGCATTAAATGTTGTAATATTAAACGAGCAAATATCGTTCTTTTATTTGTTTAAATATTTTGCCATTCTAGGCAATAGCTTCAATAATTTTCCTAAAATTTTCAGACTATTTTTTTTTTTTTTTTTTTTTTTTTTTTTTTACGATAAAGTTATTTAGAGAATCCCTGTTAAAAATTCTATCACAAATTTCAAATTGTTACTCACTCACAGAATATAAATCTTGTTTACCAGATTTATTTCAAAATATTTTTGTTACAGCTTGTTTTGATAAAGATACGTGTATTTTCTTTAAAAAAGTCACAATATCATTTTAGTTTCAGAGCAAAAGGCAATAATATTTTTGTAGCATTAGTGCTTTTTCACCCGAAATTAAAATGATATTGTGACTATTTTTTTTAAATGTACACAGTTTTATCAAATCAGACTGAAACACATGATTTTACAATAAATTTGGTAACCAAGGTTCATCTTCCATATGTGAGAAAATGATCAGAAAATATGCGCAAAAGATGCGCAGATGGTAGACATTTTGTCATATACGACGTCAAACTAAAAACCCGGGTATTTTCGTTATGAACACCGCCCAACAGATGGAGCATCTGTGTCAATTTATTCCAGATTCCAGCGTTAACATCGTACACTTAATATGTATGAAAGCTTGTGCGAAAACAATAGCCATAAATGACCGGTAACATGTTCTGTTACTGAAGCAAAATATAGTCACATGTTAATAAACTTTGCCACTTGGTCACTTCAGCATATATAATACAAGAAAAAATCACTTTGTAACAGCCTTTCCACGCATTGCTTTGCAAATACAGCAGCTGCTACCAAATAAATTCCCAACAGAAATTGTCATTATCCGCTGCTCTGCACTTGCATCGTCTCCTCTGTACCTTTATCTCCCCGCATGCAACTTTTGGCTATGGTGTAACATAAAGTCTGAGGACTCACTGGGAGATGTCCCAGAGCTGGATAGGTTGAAGGATGACATGAAGGATGAGTTTCCGGGAAACATGTTACTTTCTGTAGTAGTGAATGCTGTGCGCAGAATTCAATATCTGGCCCATAAAAACATCAACAACATTTAACAAGGATGGAATGGACTAAATAAAAGGGGATTTTATTTCAGTATTTTTCTCCATTTTTTTTACTTTTTTTTTTCTATGACACATCATTATTTATAACTCTACCTCAATTTGTTAAATTGAAGAAAACAATAACCAAAATATTGTGCGACAATATTAATCGAACAAAACTAGCTAGTCCAAGTTAGTCATTTTTAAGTGATTTTTTTTTTTTTTTTTTTTTTTTTTTTTTTTTTTTTTTTTGTTACTGATTATTAAGTTGTTTCAAAACTATACCTGAAACTGACGAAATTGTAAAAAAATAATAATATATATGTAGATAACTGAAATTCCATCAAAAAACATAATCATTTTTTTTTGTAAATTTCTTTTTTGTTTGTTTTTGACGTATAGTTTATGGACAACTTAATTTCCTTTATTCTGAAAAATAGTCTTATAAACTCATTCTTGGTTATCGCGACAAAACAGCTGAAAAATAATATTTAAAGATAAATAATGATAGGATAATGGCTTGAGCATGTATTGCTGATTTGTGGCTCAACATTTTTTTTACCAGATCGAAATCCTGTGTAAATATAGATTTTCAAACTATTTTTTTCACCCTTAAATATGATTATAGAAGAAGCAAATAGAAACTCAATAATGAGGTGTAAGGTTAGTATATAGTATTAAAATTTCAGAGCTATTCTATAACATAGATTTTTTTATCAAAATGTGCAAAATGTTAATTATACGTCAAAATGAGCGGAAAAAATTAAGAGACTTCGGGAAATGGATTTTTTCAAAAAGCAAATGGTTAATTTTCGTATTTTTTGAAATGGTCTGCAGTATTTCAAACAGAATTAAAGTATGTGCAATATGACATTTCCTTTTTTGCATATTTTCATATTTAGAGTCAAAGCACAGTTTTGAAATATATCATTAGAGTGGCGGAGGGGATATTGTCATCCAGTATTTTGTATGCTTTAAAAAAATAGTTGTTATATCGTACAAATTATTTGAAATTTTTAAGAGTTACAATCATCAGGTTTTTGTAGCCTGGGTGAAAAAATATTGATAATCTGTGGTAAAAATGCTTGAAAGGATATTTTTAGGGCTTAGTTTATTTCAGTAGTTAAAACAATATTCATTGTTGTTCAATTTCTTTGAGATTTCAGATTATAAAATTCAACTATTTCCGAGTGATTTTTAAAATTTCGTGAAAAAAAATTAGTAACGAAAACGTGAGCCGAAAGCGAGCGAAACCGTTCCGAAACACCCATTTTTTTACTAGTTCGACGAATTTTTCATACATTTTATTATTCTATCCAACCGAACGTTTTTGATAGCGATATGAATCTAGTGTATTCAGATACTCTAAAAAGAGTATGTCAAAATACGGACGTCTAGTTATTTTTTAGCATTTAAAAAATCTTCTCCGTGAGGTGAGAAGTGTCTGCTTTCGCAGTGCTTTGAACGTGTTAAAATTCGTATTTTTCAAAACAGATTCACCATCGATTAGAAGAATGTGCCAAACACAAAAGACATTTTTTTGGTTTGTCGGTACTTCTAATATTGCGCCCTAGAAGGGCGATGCTATAAAGTTGTCAAATGTTTTTTCGGAAAAAAGAAACATTTTGAAATTTTTGCTTGCAATTATTTATTATTGATTATTATTTATTCCAATTGATTGCATCATTTGAGACGTAAAAGTACAATCTTTAGGGGTATTTCTTCTCATTTTAACTGTATAATAATGTTTCGTCGATTTAGGTTAAACCAAAACTATGAAAAAATAGAAATGAAACAGCGTGTTCAGTTTTCCACTTCCTCCTTATGTGCAAATCTGTTTCTAACCAACCGTGATCAATTTTGAGCGATCGGAATGAGAAATATCAGTTTTTGATGAAAGTTCATTGTCGTTTTTAATTAATATGTGTATTAATCAACAGAAAAATTAAACTCTGCATGGCAGGTGCATTCGAAATGCCTTGGAATTAACTCACGCGTTTCCAGTCTTATACGTGCGGTAGATTTATCTAGCCATCGCACACACACAAACACACACAGCGGAACTTTGTTTGTTAGTATAGATATAGCTAGAAATTGCCCGTTTTACCTTTAAATTTGGTTTAATTTTACATACTAATAATATTGTTTAAAAATATGCAAATCATTAAAAGTATTTTACGATAAATATATGTTTTCTTATTTTAACACATTAATTTTACAACCCTTTTAATTTTTTTAAACTAACGCGTTACTGGCTTTTTATTTGATATTTTTACCCATTTTAGTTTTTACCAAATCCACAAATGTACGCTTATTTAGTATGCTTTACTATTTATCTAAAGTACATTCCTACATTTTTCTATTTTATAATTATATGAATTGGAATACTCGCTGTTTTTAATCCGATTAAATTAACGTAACTAAATAATTATATTCAAAAGCAGTTTTGTGTTTCCTAAAATATTTTCAATTAACAACTTCAATGAAAGTTTAATGAGGATTACTATAGAATTTTGAAAGACTGCATGCTATTTAATCCAGAAAGCGTGTTCAGTATTTTAATACATTCAAAACCTGAATTTAATTACTTTAACTAGAAATCGTTGTTAACAATCGATTTTCAATATTTTCAGGAAAAGATTTACAGATGCTACATAGAAAAGTGATTACATATTTTTACTTTTCTTGAAAGTCAATGTATTACGTAGATAATAAATTTTGCTTTCCATGTAGTTCCGGCAGGAAAATTTTGTTTCCACTAAATTATACGAAAATGTATCATATTATCTTACTGAGAAGTAGATATTTTCATATGTTTATTTTGTGTTTAAAAAATGTTATGCTTTAACAAATACATCAAACTTTCGTTAAATGCATATAATTACAAATTTAAGAATATCTATTTATTTATGGCTTTTATTTTGCCAAAATGTTTACTTATTTAATAAATTCGATTCAAAGTTAAAAATTTACACAGTCTTTCCCTGATTCCAATAATGAATTGCAGAAAAATAAATTAATCAGGCATATGCTCGTTTCAATATATAGTAAAGATATTTATGTAGTTTTCATTACAAGTACTCTTAAGAATATCATTTGCATTTTTATCACGTCAATTACAATCATTCGAATTCAGTACTTGTACGATTTGCACTTTAACAGCAGTTAAGGTAAGACGTTTATGAAGAATTTTCGTAACTGTTTTCCAAGTTATTTGCAGTATACATGACGCACTCGAAGTGGACTTCGTAGGACTCACGTGATATGCATTTCAAACGAGATCCACTGTTGTACATACATAATTTTTGTAATCAGGGAAACACTTTATGAGCGTCCTGTATATTTCGAACTACAATTCTCGAAGTTTGAGATAGTAATTAAATGCGCCATTTAAAAAGAAAGACGCATAAATGTTGCTAAATAAAATATCAGTATTTTTATACACTTATGTCCAAAAATTAAAGGTAAGGGGCCAGAATCTTTCGAATTTACATGTTTAGTTGAATACCTACTGCAATTCTTGATGAATTGTTCTTGAACAACTAAGATGTAAAGAACACTTCATATCATAATTCTCAATGAATATTTAATGTGAAGGACACTTAGAGGAATAATAGTGAATATAATAATAAAATATTTGCCATCACCCAAGTAGCAAAAAATGCTGAAAATGGTTTGTTACTGCGTTATATGACGATGTGGGTCCTGTGCAAGGTCTGTGCGTATTTCTGTAAGTATAGAACTCATATTCATGATGATGTTAATTTCTGTGAATTATTATATATTTAATATTTGATGAGATAAGGGCATTTTGTATGAATAAATCTTTAACTACGCTTACGTGGGAGATTCCAAAATTTTTATTTCTAAATTTGGTATTTAGCTATTTAGGAAAACTGATATAAAAAGTCCAGTCACATATTGCGAAAAATCAGAATAATAGGGCGATATAGCGAGTAGTTTTCTAAAAGTAGCTTTAGTATAAGCGATTTCCTACAATTTTTATATCAGGCTACTGTATCTTTTAATGTTTTCAGAATATTTGGCTGCACCTTTTATAGAATTTAGCCAAAATATCTGACTACCAAATTATGAAATAAAAAAGTGGAATCTTTCAGTATGCGCCGTTAAAATGATTTAATACAAGTGCGCATATGTCATCAAATAGTCAATTTTTTTTAAATGCAGTACAATAATACCTATACATACGTCAGCAATTCGTTCGAAGACTAGTGACGTAAGTCGAAGCGCATTCAGATAAGCAAAAAATGCTAAGTAATAAAAGTTCTTTAACATCTATTGAACATAATCTGTTGTATTTAGGGATTAAGTTACATACATTTAACAAAATTGGCATAATTGGCTTCTGCTGTACAAGAATTTGGAATAAATTAATATGTTGTTAAATTACAATTTATTGTGCTTCTAGCTGTTTAGCGGGTCTTTGAGTGTACGAAAAAATGGATCAATGGAGTTTTAACTGACATTAAAAAAAAAAAAAAAAAAAAAAAAAAAAAAAAAAAAAAAAACTTTTAGAAGGCTTTTTTACTGAGAAGTTCTCAGCAGAGTGGGTTTTCTAAGCTTATTGAAGTGGCTATTTTTATTTGTTTGTCTCTATAACTTGACTGTTGTGGGATAATTTCCCTTCCTAGAAACCAAAATGTTCAAAAAAGTTCAAAGTGGTCTTAATTAAGGATATTTTTCCACGCCCGACGAAGTAAATGCTGGGTGACGTATGTCGAGGGGTGTAATTCGGAGTACTACTGTGTACAGCTCTTTGTTAGGTTTTCGGAAGTTGTGTTAAATTTCGTTAAAAAATCTGTAATCTATAAATAACAAACTTTAGAATTTTTCACAGAAACATTAACATTTTCATGAGTATGAGTGATATGATTACACAAATACATACTTTGAAAAGGACCCAAATAGTCGTTTAACACAATGAAAAGCCATTTTCAGCATTTTCTGTTATATAAGTGATTGCAAATGCTGTATTCAAAAATTTATTAGAAGCACCCTAATTGCCCTCCCGACTATATCTTCAGTGATAAATACGAAGCCACACATGTTCTTTACATCTTCTAAGTTCAAGAAAAATTCGTCAAGAATTTTAGGAGGTACTCAACAAAATGTGTAAAATCGAATGCGTCCGGTCACTTACCTTAATTTTCTGGATATGAGTATATTTCGACGCCCTACAGCTGTCAGCAACATTCGCTCCACTGTACAGGTTCTACGCGCGTTTCTGGTTTTTACTGAATTCTTTTAATCTTTCTTTACTTCAAGGTCTAGAAAATAAGTGCGAAGAATTCTCGGAATTTAAGAGCTTGCCTTCCGCCTTCGACTGACCACTTTATCGTGATTTATGGTATAAAATACCCAATGGTGGAGATGGATATTTTATGCCAATATCCTATGAATTGTCGCGCACCGATGTTTACTTTCTGCATATATATCTGGTAGACTTGTATTAAACACAGAAATACAGCCAAATGCAGTTAAACGTGATAGTCCCTATCGCTTTTCACTTTCACTTTCTATTGCGTTAGAGTCGAATGGCTTCTAGAAGATTTCTTATTTTTTTAAAATTGTTTCTACTAAATTAATGGTAACTATGGTAACTATAAAGGAAAAACAAAACAAAGAAAGACTTTAAATTGCATGGAAAGCCTGCAATTTTTTGTTGGTGCAAAATTAGATTAAGACAAGATTTGCGCGCAGCACAAAGTTTTAAATGTAATTTAAATACAGTTTATAATAATAATAATAAAATAAACATTAAAAATTCATGATTTCCGCTTTTTTTTTCAAAATATACAATTATTTTGTGAAAACGATTTCGTGTTAATAGTTTTTAAAATGAAATGGATTGCATGTGAAATTCTTTGCAATATCATTTTTTAAATCCTTTCTCGCATATTTTTGTTATTTCTTTTCAAGCTAGTGTCTTGAATTGAATTAAATAAATATTGAAAAATTAAAATGGCAAATCTGTATTTATTACTAAAAAGTAACTATCTTAGTAGTGACATTATATATATATTTACGCATATATATTATATCTCTTTAATCCACTTTGCAAAATTAAAACGAGGTTTATCACTCTAGAAACAACTTTATCAGCTATAAATAATGAATTATACAAAACGTACATTAATAATTAATGACTAAAAATCTTACATGGGTCATTCTGAAATAATGTAAGAAAACTTTCTAAAAACATATAATACATTTTTTAGTTAAAAAAAGAGATATTATTCTTATTTTACACAAATATATACAGATTTTTTTAAGAGCATACAATATCTTCTGAATTACTATTTTTGTGGAATTTTGAAGTGAGGCAGCATTGCAAAACTTTCTTTTTTGGAATATTTTCAAGGAAACCAAATGTTATTATTTTAAACTGCAGTAATACAGAGGACTTATGTTTGTTTTCTATTCACATTAATGATATATTTCTGCAAAAAAATTTCTTGTATAATATTCGTCACCACTTCAAAAAATATATAATAAATTAAAGAATTAAAAACAATTTTTATGCCAAGAAAATTAATAAAAAGTTACAATAGGGAACATTTTGCTCATGTGTTTGCGAAAAACTTTTTTTGATAATGATCCATATATATCGATTCCAGTTACCAAATTAAATAATGCAAAAATTCTAAAACTAAAACAGATAGATTGCGATTCCTATTGCTTTATAAACTACAACTAATAATTTGCAATTTCTATTACAGTGTGCGGTGACACATGAAACAACAACAACATAAATTTCAAACAAATTATCTATCAACTTTCAGTCCATTAACTCGATGTTATCTAAGGCATCTTTTTGTTTAAAAATATTATTAATTATACCTTAGAGAATACTAGAATGCACTTTAAGCTGATATACATGTCTTAACATTGCACAGATTGTATAGTAACATATTGTATTTACGACTTATCACTACATTTTAAAATAGCTTATTTAACGCATGCCTTTAAACAGTTCTAAATAATGGAAAATGGTATATTTCCATTTTTCTGTTCGTTTTTACTCCGTTGAAGGTTACAATTAATGGAAATCATTTTTATAATATATATAGTAAGAAAAATTACTGGTAGGCTCGATTAAAAATTTATCATACAGCATTACTTTTTTTTTATAATTTCTTCATGTAACAAAAGTATGTTTTTTTTATATAATATTGTATATCGGGGTAATATTTTTCTTAGAATATTTTTTTATTACCACATTTTTGAGTTGGAATAATTTCGATCTTAAATGGTCTATAATATATATTATTGGCAATTTCTGTGTGAAAAATGAAAATATTCAGAATGAATGTATTACTGAAGTTGATGATTTAAATTTCGATTAAGCTGTTGAACACGTTGTTGCATTGCATAATGCGAAAATGAAATTTCAGAATTTAAACACAAAAATTTGAATGTTAATAAAGTTGCACGTACTAAAAATGCACAGCCAAAGAAATTTCAAAATTGTTTTCAAAATCAGAACATCAACAATCATGCAATTAAAGTACAATCTGAGGTAAATAAAGGTAAATTTAAAGTCTTCACATTTAGCGAATGTAGGGAAATATATTAATACAGTTTGTAACATATGTAAGAGAAAAGATTTTAAGTAGCGTGCGTAAAATTAAAAATGCTCAAAAGCAAGCAAATGTTTTAAATATAGTAGAAGTATTATCTGTAATATAAGACAAACATTCAACTCTTATAAATTTCCCAGTCTTTATTGAAAATAAAGCAAGAGCTGACATGGAATTAGAAACTTGTTCCAGAATTTCTGCAGTACATGTAAACAATTTTAGCAGAAATTTTCCTAATTACAAAATGTTTCGGCAACATGTTTAGTTGAAAACTGTAACTGCTGAAATTTTTAAATATGTTGGTCATGTAAATGGTCAATGTTACTTATGAAAATAAAACTAAAATATAAAGTGGTATTTGACAAAAGCCGATAACTTTCCATTTTTATTTGGTAGTGAATGGGTTTCAGAAATTGATATTGTTCCTTATAATTTGAAATTTGTTTATGTAAATGAAATTGGTAATTCATGTGACAAATTACAAACATTACTACATAATTTTTTCTCATTTGTTTAAAAATAAGGATGATTGAAAAAAAAGCTTTGAAGGCAGACATTTACCTTGACAAAGATGCTACATTCAGGATTTGCAAAGCTAAGACTGTAAGGGATGCACTGCGTGTAACAGTCAATGAAGATTAACAAAGATTACAGGATGAAGAATATATTAGTATACCTGTTACTAACAGCAAGTGGGTAACTCAGCTAGTTCCAGTGCTTAATCATAATAGGAAAATTCGTTTATTTGGTGATCTTAAGTTTACTTTAAGTAAATTTTTGAAAATTGAAAAATATCCTTTACCTAGGGTAGATGATATGTTGGCTACATTAGGCGGTGTATTGTATTTTACAAAAATTGGTTTTGAACCAAGCATACCTTCAGTTACCTGTAGAAGAAAAGTAACAAGAATTTTTGACAATTAACACCCCAAAATGATTATTCCAATTTCTAAAATTTCCCATGGGTATTAATAATTATCCTGCTATATGGCAAAGAAAAATGGAGCATATTTTAAGTGGAATAGGGGGAGGTAAAAGTTTTATAGATGATATTGAATTTTCTGGTGAAACATATGGAATATATTTAAAACATCTAAAACAAGTGTTGGTAAGATTAAGTGAATATAATATTAGGATAAACGAAGATGAAGTAGTCTTTATGGCTGATGAAATTACTTATTGTGCGTACAAAAAATACTGAACGTGGTACTCATAAAACCCAATATAAATTCGATGCTACATTGAAAGCCACATTGCTACAATGCTACACAATACTACATTGACCAGTAAATGTATCAAAGGTAAAATCTTTTTAGGTTTATATACGTATTATTCTAGATTTGTACCAAACGTATCTTCAATTTCACATCCTTTAAATCATTTGTTTTCAAATAATGTGAAATTTATATGGTCTTTTGTGTGACAACAAGCATTTAATATATAAAACAAAATTTACATCTGAAAGATGTCTTACACACTTTAATCCCAAATTACTTTTAATTTTAGAAACATATGGTTTAACTTACAGTATCTCTGCAGTTCTTTTGCATGTGATACTAGATAACATAGAAAAGTATATTTGCTTTGTGTCCAGTTTGTTTGTTTGTGTTTATGACGGCCAATTATCAACACGAATGATGTAGGCTCTAAGGTGGGGAGTGCCCTTCGTGGGGGTCTTTCTAAGGGAACCTAACCCGTATTAACGCTTGGAAATCCAAGGTTCAAAGGAAACCACGAAAACTCCGAACGATTAGGGCGAAAGCGCGATTGGGATCGAACACAGAACCTCCCGTCTACCAGCTTCCAGAGCAGAACATCTCGGCCACTGGTGGGGCTCTTTGTGTCCATACTTTAACTAATGCGCATAAAAGGCACAGACTGGTGGATAACGAAGAGCTTTCTATTAATTTTCGTGCGAAGAAATTTATTCAATATTTGTACGGTAATACTTTATTTAATATATTTAATTACTTTATTTAAAGAAAGTAAACCTATTCTGTCTACTTGTTCTCTTTCTAAGAGTGTTCCTGCGTTATCTGCTGCTAGAATGTAAGGATATACAATAGCTGGATATAGAGCTGTTTAGCTCAGACGCATCTTCAGTGTTAAAGTCTAAAGTTTGTCACTTAATAAATTTGGCCCGAATCATCGGACGGCGGCGAAATTGAAAAGGACATGTGTCCTACTCTAAACCTCAAAGTCTAACAAATTCCCTCCTGATCCACCGATTAGCTTTTTATAACCAGAACGCATGTTTTGCCACTTTTCTCTTGTGTGAAACAAGATGATGGAAGAGCAACATTTCAATTACAAACCGAACCAGGAAACATTCAGCAATGAGTAATGACTTGTTCGAAAGCTTTTGATTTTGGAATGTACCTTTCAAAGATCGGGTCAAAAAATATCCAATATTAAGAGAATGGCACAAATTTAAACTTTTACATAGTATTATACTTTCCATAATTTAGGATTATAGAAATCTCTCCATTTGAATTTTCAAATGAAATCATTTCTTTCGTCTTGCCACACCCTAAAAAATACACAATAATTGAGAAAAGGATAACACGTGTACTTTGTTTTTATAAGTCAATAAAAATACAGATTCTTCTGATATACTTTTGCATTTTTGAAATAGACGTCATTCTAAACAGAAAATGCACATTTTTCGTAATTATATATAAACGGTAACTGAATGTGTGTTAAAAAAACATCGTACCTTCATTTGCTACTACAATATAGTTATTTCAGTTACAAGAGGATAACTTGGAAGAAATATAGTAAAAAATACTTTGCTAGATATGACATAATTTTCTATTGAACTGACGTCTCTTTCTAATGATGTTTCATTCTGAGTAAAAACTCTTGATCACATGAAGTTAGTCTTTAATACTATCATCCATATAGTGGCGGTTTTATTTTTAAGTCATACGAAATGAATTTTTAGTAAGTGCTAGGTCATTTGGTTGTATTTATTGCATTTTCCTGCTTATTGTCAGGAAAATTGTATACTTCTATCACACGCGCCAAAGCAAACAATCATTTTAACTTTAAAAGCTGAAACCCTTTAATATAATTATATAAAAATAACGCCAAATGTAATCCTATTTCGCGAGTTTAAAAATTAAAACTACAAAACTTGAGGTATACATATCCTACACTGCCACTTTTTTACCCGAGAACGCCATAAGAGCAGCTAAATTCACACCCGCATATATCCGTAAACTGCACGGGATAAAAATCTTTTCTGTGCGGTATGAACGACAGCGCAAGCAAAGAATCTCGATTTAAAAGATTCATAATATAGTCTTGGTTGAATCAACCCGTATTAATGATAGCACACATGCGTAAAACAATTAAGTTATGTAATTTTTATTTTCACACATAAATGCTATGATAAAAATTGTCGTACCTGTTAGCAGACTGTGAGACCACTTGATTGAAATATGAATAAAATATCTCTTTTAACATATCCATTTCACAAAATTCAGGTTAAGGGGCTAGTTTACCTCAAAATTGATCTAAAAATCGATTTTTTGTTTTTAAATATTAAATGAAAGCCTGTTTTATTTTGAATATTTTGACACTTCATTTTTACCTCCACGGCAATTATATCCCAAGATATTGTAAATTCTGTTAACGCACCCAGCGCAAATTTCTACACAAATTAAAAGTTTACATGGCTTTTTCTCCATGTTCATAATTTCTTCACTTTCATGTTTTTAAAATGATAAGGTTTTTTTTTTTTTTTTGCATTTGAAATAGATATTTTAACATTTCTGTACATGTTATTTATTATATACTAGCAAACCCCGCGGCTTCGCTCGCGTAATATTTGAAATATGCCAAGTGATATTTATATGTCTAATTTTTATTAAAAGGTACTAACTAAATTTTTATTTTATTAAAAGGTAATATTTTATTTTATTAAAAGGTACTTATTACTTTTAGGAATAATTCAAAAATTACTATTTAAAATACAGTTTGATTAAACATCCTTATTACACTGCATTAGGCAGAAATGAGACTTAAATTAATAAAATGAAATAAAACTAAATAAATGATAATTTAGAAAATATTTTGAAACTTTTATGCTCAATTAATACAATCATTTCAGTATTCATTTGCAGTTTTGAATTTTTTAGAAACCATCTTCTTACATCTTAAAATTAACCATCATGTCAAATTCCAAATCCTACCACCTCTCTCAACATAAAGGGCTATGTTGAAACAGGAACTGTCACCATTAATTTGCCAACATTAATTTTGAAATCGGTTTGTTATTTCCTAATATTCCACAGAAATGTAATTAAAAAAGCTTTTAAAGCCTTTTTTTAGAACGTTTATTGTTCCTGTGAACCCCAGGTGGTAGAATCAACGGCATAAAATATAGCCTGTGTAGGATCAGAGACTCTTATCATTGATTCGCAACTATTACTTTTATAATCGGTTTATATTCCCTGAAATTGCATAGAATCGTAATTTAGAACTTTTTTAGAATGCTTTTCGCACCTCCCCTTCGCTTCACCCCTTTTTAATTCGAATTTATTTTCGACGTTCCTTCGAGGGCATTTATATTTTATAAGTAACTACCATGTCATATTTAAAGTTTCTAGCCTTTTCAGTATCACAGAAATCGCAATTTAGAAAGTTTTTATCTCCTGCAACCCTCTGGTGGTAGTGGAACAGACATTAAATGTAGCTTATGTTTGAGCAGGTTCTATCACCAAAAATTTTTATCATTATTTTTTAATCGGTTTGGTAATTTATAAGTTTGCTTAAAAATTGTAATTTATAAAACTTTTCACTCACTTCATTTTTTAAATTTGGAATTTTCTTTCGACTGTTCTTAGAAAGCAGTTGCATCTTGTAAGTAAATACCATGCCATACTTCAAAGTGTTAGACCCCTCAGTTGTGCAAAAAACGCAAATTAGAACATGTTTTGCTTTTGCAACCCTCAGATGTAGTGACAGAAACATAAAATAAAACCTATGTTATAACAGGCACTGTCACCATTGATTTGCAACCATTACTTTTGAAATAGCTTAGGTATTTCCTTAGATTGAGTAGAAATCGCAATTTAGAACGTTTTTAGGAGGCTTTTCGCGCATTTTCACCCCTTTTTAAATTTCCAATTTTTTCGAAACTGTTCTTAAAGATCTTTATATCTAATAAATAAAACCTTGCCTAATTTTAAGTTGCTAGCCCCTACTCATCACAAAAATCGAAATTTAGAACGCTTTTTTGCTCCTGCAACGTCTTGGTGATAGTGATACCGACATTAAATAGCGTCTATGATAGAGCAGGGGCTGTCAGCATCAATTTCCTACCATTACGTTTGAAATCAGATTCATTCTTCCTGAGATATTGCCGACAAATCGGCTTTTAGAATGTTTTTAGAACGCTTTTCGCGCATTTTGCTCCTGCATCTCCTCTGGGGTAGTAGAAACAGATATAAAATATAGACTATCTTGGAGCAAGATCTGTCACCATCATTTTTACACCATTATATATGAAATCGGTTCAGTACTGCCTGACATTGCATAGAAATCGCAATTTAGAAAGTTTTGTACAACGCTTTTACGCATTTTGACCCCATTTTAAATTTCGATTTTTTTAGGAAATGTCCTTAGAGATCATTGATATCTTATAACTAACTACCATTCCAAATTTCACGATTCTAGGCCCTTCCGTAACGCAAAAGCCGCAATTTAGAACGTTTCTCTCCTGCACCCCCTTTGGGGTAGTGGCACCGACATAAAACAACGTCTATGTTGGAGCAAGGGTTGTCACCATCATTTTGACGCCATTATTTTTTAGATCGGTTTGGTATTTCCTGAGATTGTGTAGAAATCACCATTAGAACGTTTTTTAGAACGCTTTTCGCGCATTTTCACCCCTTTTAAATTTCGAATAGTTTAAGAACTGTTCTTAGAAATCCTTTATATCTAATAAGTAGCTAATATTTCAAATTTCATATTTCTAGGCCCTTCGATAACGCAAAAATCGCATTTTTAGAACGTTTTTTGCTCCTGCACCCCCTTTCGGGTAGTAGCACCGACATAAAACACAGCCTATGTTGGAGCAAGGGTTGTCACTGTCATTTTGACACCCTTATTTTGACACCATTATTTTTTAAATCGGTTTGGTATTTCTTGAGATTGTGTAGAAACTACCATTTAGAACGTTTTTTAGAACGATTTTCGCGCATTTTCACCCCTTTCAAATTTCGAATTGTTTAAGAACTGTTCTTAGAAATCCTTTATATCTAATAAGTAGCTAAAATTTCAAATTTCATATTTCTAGGCCCTTCAGTAACACGTAAATCGCATTTTTAGAACGTTTTTTACTCCTGCACCCCCTTTCGGGGAGTGGCACCGACATAAAAGACAGCCTATGTTGGAGCAAGGGTTGTCACTGTCATTTGGACACCATTATTTTTTAAATCGGTTAGGTATTTCTTGAGATTGTGTAGAAACTACCATTTAGAACGTTTTTTAGAAAGATTTTTGCGCATTTTCACCCCTTTCAAATTTCGAATTGTTTAAGAACTGTTCTTAGAAATCCTTTATATCTAATAAGTAGCTAATATTCAAATTTTATATTTCTAGGCCCTTCAGTAACACGTAAATCGCATTTTTAGAACGTTTTTTACTCCTGCACCCCCTTTGGGGTAGTAACACCGACATAAAACATAGCCTATCTTGTAGCAAGCGTTGTCACCATCATTTTGACACCAATATTTTTTAAATCGGTTTGGTATTTCCTGAGATTGTGTAGAAACTACCATTTAGAACGTTTTTTAGAACGCTTTTTGTGCATTTTCACCCCTTTTAAATTTCAAATTGCTTAAGAACTGTTCTTAAACGTCATTTATATCTTATAAGTAACTAATATTCAAAATTTCATATTTCTGGGCCCTTCAGTAACGCTAAAATCGCATTTTTAGAACGTTTTTTGCTCCTACACCCCCTTTGGGGTAGTGGCACCGACATAAGATATAGCCTATGTTCTAAGTTGGACTAACACCATCATTTTGATACCATTACTTTTGGAATCGGTTCGGTAGTTCCAGAGCTTACCTCCGACAAATAAACAATTTTTTCCTCTTTATAATAGGAGTATAGATGATAAATCTGGGCATGCAATTAGCCTTCAGATTTTTTTTTAAATAATAGAATATGAATATGTGTTAGATTTTATCGTTTTAAACTATATATATCAGTAAAAAAATATATATTAAATGTAACATTAGATGTATCTAGAAATACATGCGCAGTCTTATGTAATATGCACTTGAAAAACTAAAAAAAAAAAAAGGGCAAAAATATGAATGTTTAAAAAAGTGCTAGTAAGGATTTAAAACAATTCAAACGATTTCTTAACATTAAAAAAAAATTAATTAAATAATAATCCGGGCAATAGAGACCGTATAGGGACTCTAATGGTATTACAAAATTAATGGTAGTACTGGAAATCGGCTTTCTAGATGTTTTTTGGGTCGCTGAATCCGAATTTGTAACTTCCCACCAAAATTTCCCCCGGCAACCCCCCTCCCCCCCCAAAAAAAGTTTTTTATTACAAAATTACATTTTTTTATTGTTTTAGGGGAAAAGTAGCTAGAAATTCAGAAAGTAGACAAAATTTGCAAGAAATTAGATATATGACATTATGACTTAGGATGAAGGGGAAGGGAGGATCTGCCTCGGAACATGCGCCGCAGTGCTGCATGAACTAAGTTGCGCAATTCCATTTAACCACTCACACGTTTACATTAGCCCTCCCATCTTCCTTCCAAACTTTCTCTATAAGGTTTACTTTAAGTTTTTTGGGTCGCTGAATCCGAATTTTTAACTTACCACCAAAATTCCCCCCCCCCAATAGTTGTTTTTAACTTAAATTTCTTATTGTTTTAGGGGAAGAACATTACAAAATTCAGAAACTAGACAAAATTTGCAACAAATAGGATACATGACATTATGACGTAGGATAAACGGGGAGAGAGGGGGGCTGCCTCGGAACACTCCCCGCGTGCTTTTCTCAAAAACCAATTTTTTTCAAAAAATCAATTTTTTGGGGGGTTGCCGGGTGAAATTTTGGTGGGAAGTTACAAATTCGGATTCAGCGACCCAAAAAATATAAAATGAGCCGAAATTCAGAACTAGTATTAATTTTGCCAGATAAAATCCCCTATTGGCTGGACTTCATAATTTAGTGCACGTAGCGCCGCAGTGCATGTTCAGAGGCAGCCCTCACCCTCCCCGTTCATCCTAATTCACAATGTCATATATCCTATTTGTTGCAAATTTTGTCTAGTTTCTGAATTTCGTAATGTTTTTCCCCTAAAACAATAAGAAATTTAATTTAAAAACAACTATTTGGGGGGGAGGGGGTTCGGGGGGAAAATTTTGGGGGTAAGTTAAAAATTCGGATTGAGCGACCCAAAAAACTTAAAGTAAACCTTATAGAGAAAGTTCGGAGGGGAGATGGGAGGTCGAATGTAATCGTGTGAGTGGTTAATTGGAATTGCGCAACTTGGTTCACGCAGCACCGCGTGCATGTTCCGAGGCAGATCCCCCCTTCCTCTTCATCCTAAGTCATAATGTCATATATCTAATTTGTTGGAAATGCTGTCTACTTTCTGAATTTCTAGATACTTTTTCTCTAAAACAATAATAAAATTGATTTTTTTAATAAAAACCTTTTTTGGCGGGTTTTTACCAAAATTTGGGGAGGTTGCCCGGGGAAATTTTGGTGGGAAGTTACAAATTCTTATTCAGCGACCCCAAAAACATAAAGTAAGCCGATTTCCAGAACTACCATTAATTTTGCTAGGTAAAATTCCCTATTGCCTGGACTATAAGCAATTAAAAGAAATTATGTTTCTTAAAATGAACTTTTAAATGGACATTCGTATGCAATGAGAATCATATTTTTTAAATAAACAAAATTGGTGAAAATGTAAACTGCCCCCTTAAGTATTATGGCTAGTTAATATTCCATAATTGAGTTACATGTCAAGTATTCACTAAAAACATGAATGATGCTGTATTTTTTTAAGCAGTAGCGCATGCTTTAAAGGGTGTAAGTCACATTTGTTAAAGTCATTTTTGTCCCCTAAAACACAGTCTGATTCATATAAGTAAAGAATAGAATATTTGTAATCGAAATTTTACCTTTTTTATATGCTAAAATTACAAAAATTAGGTACAGTCATGGAAAAGAAAAAAGTAAACACCTCCTACTAACTCTTCAACAAATTATCGTCGAAGAAAGTTACTGGTACCGAACGACAGGAAATAATGTCAACGTTTAAATGATGTATATAAAATTTTCTTAGGGGGCCATCAACACATTAAAGTGAATCCAAACTTCATTTTTTTCAATAGCAATACCCAATTTTAACCAGATATTTCAAATCTTCGGTTCAAACTAGATCTAGACACCGAATTTCAAGTCATTTGAATGATAAGTTTTTGATTTATAAGCATTAAAAATTTAGTGCTTCTAATGTTAAATTACATTTTCATACTTTTTTTTATACCTCCTGAAGTTACTTAGTGAGCTGTTTTTTTTTTTTTGTAGCAATAATACTAATATACCCAAAGATAAATACACTAAATTTGCAATTTTTATAATTTTATAATATGGATTATGAATTTTTAAATTAATATTCGAAAAAAAAATATGAATTCCAACCTAAATTTTTTTTGATGGATTTAGATTTATTAAGTCCTACTTTATGGATATCCAAAATTTCACATGTTTCATTCAACTAGTTTTCAAATTATGCTTAAAAACGGGAAAACGATGGTTTAAGTTGGTCTATGATAAAGTTGGTCTATGATAAGTTGGTCTATTATAAAAGGGAGTAGATACTTTGAAATTTATTCTGCTGTCCTGTAATCTAACAGGCATCATTGACTTCTTGAGTGGCTCTTCATATGCCTTGATCAAGAAGGGGGCTCTCTAGGTTAACAATCGGGTAGGGAACTTCAATATGGATACAGCCCTTAAAGTACGCTCGTTATAAAATAATTAATTTCTCGGAAACATATGGTACGAATAGTATAAAAATTTGTTTTTAGGATAATTGAGAGGCGTAGAATTCATTTATGGTGTCAGAATTGTGTACTGCTATTGAAAAAAACAAAGTTATGGTTTGTTTTAATATGTAGAAGCTACCCCCCCCCCTAATCAAATTTTATACAAATAATTTAAAAGTAAACTTTATTTCCAATCGTTCGGTACCAGTATCTTTCTTCTACGATAGTTTGTTGAGGGGTTATTAGGGGGTGTTTTTTTTTTTATCTTTCCACGATTGTACATAGGTACGTTTTTGATGAGTTAACAGGTGTAAGTTATATTCATTAAAATACGAATACGACAACTAGCATACATACCTATTACAGAATATTAACTCATTAGCACTAAAATAAATAAAATTAGCTCAATACTTTTTTGGCATTTTCATAGCAAAATTAGAAGTTAGCCAAAATATAAAAAATGATAAATAAAGCACAAGCTTAATAGGTATGTAACTGAACTATGCACTTAAACACTGAAATAGTAAGAATCTATAAAATTCCACTTTTTAGTCCAGACCTTCCTTTCCATTAAATATGCTTCATAGCTCTGATATTTATTATTCAGAAAACTAACATACAGGCTTTACGAGAAAGAAAAAATTAAAGATTGAGAAAGTTAGAGTGTTTGACACTTGTTCTACAATAAAAATTACTTTAAAATTCATTAAAAATCAGAAAATTGAGACATCCAAAAAAATTGCATTTCAAAGCACATTTTTACTGTTAAAGAGTATGAAAAATAAATATGTGGGATGTTTAGAAGTTAAGAAAAATTTCAGTTCAAGCATAATTTATGGGTTAGGTCGATATAATGTGAATGTTACTCACTGATATGTTTTGCTTTATAATGTAGATATTGCTTTGTACGGTAGATGTCATACGTACGAAAATTTCACCAAATGTTACGCTATTTGGTTTGTTTTCTGTTTCATACTGCTAGGAAAATCGTTATTTTTTCTATTTCACTCCCCAAAGAAAATGCACATTCTGATATTTTAAGCTTATCGATTCTACTAAGGTTTCGGCACAGCAATGTCATATTTTCTAATTGCCTCTTTAATGATTTATAGACGAGAATGCAGAAGGCTCTGTTATTGTTATTGCCATTTTACTTAATTTTAATTTATTGCAACCTGTAGGCCCTCTCAGAACAGTTACATACCCTACACTGCCACTTTTTTACCCGAGAACGCCACAAGAGCAGCTAAATTCACACCCGCATATATCCGTAAACTGCACGGGAAATTTTTTTTCAGGTGCAGTATGAACGGCAGTACAAGCAAAGAATCTCAATTAAAAAGATTCTTAATATAGTCTTGGTTGAATCAACCCGAATTAATGGTAGCACACATGCGTAAACAATTAAGTTATGTAATTTGTATTTTCACACATAACTGCTAAGATAAAAAATGTCGTACAACTTCTGTTAGCAGACTGTGAGACCGCTTGATTGAAATATGAATAAAAGTCTCTTTTAACATATTGGATACTCTTTCTATACTAAACTTTTGTATAGTATTAATATAATTAAAATTTACCTATTCAACGGTTCTGGCGATAGCTCTGGGGCTTCAAGCGAAATAAAATTTCCGTAGTATCTACAGTTAAACTTTAAATTACGAGTTAAACTGTGAAAAAAAAAACAGCTGTTTCTGAGTCCGCTAAGAGCAGTTAAGTGTTAATCTACAATAATCTTTAAAAAAATGTGTAATTCGGGCTAAATCGACTCATATTAAACCCTTGACTACGTTTTCAACGAAACTTACTTTATTTTCAATGGTTTCTAACACGTACGCATACCACGTGAACGTAGTCAGGTGGTTAATGATAGTGTGTGGGCTCCAAACGAAATAAAATGTCCCTAGTATATATTGTTAGAATTTAAATTTCGAGTTAAACTCAAAAAATTGAAAAATCAGAGAGTTTGCGAGACTGCTAACAATAGTTAAATCTTCATCTACAAAATTATCTTTTTTAAAAAAAATGTGTAATCCGTGCTAAATCGAGCCGCATTAGCGATACGATAGCGCATATGCGCGAAATAGTTTTTATATTGCTTTAAGAATTTTTGAACATATGTGACATTTAAATTTTTTCAAGTTAATTTTGGATTTTTTTAAATTACTTTTTTTATCGTTGATATGTTATGTTTTATCAGTCCTGGAATAGAATTTGGCTCATACTTTTTTCTGAACCGACCTTTCATGTTCTGGCTCATTTCCAAATCAGCCTCTAACCTATACTTATGAACAAAAATTTTTAAACTGCTTATGAATTATTGGAATTCGGAATGTTTTAAAAATGTCTTTACTTCTCTGATTGATTTTAAGGCACGAGTAAAGCTCTGACCACATTTTCTGCTATCGACGAACATTTGTGTAATTTCATGAGCTTTATAGATAATCTCCGTTCATTACTTTTCAACCGGAACCTTAAGGGGACAAGGGACCTTAAAAAATATTTTTTTTTTTTTTTTTTTTTTTTGTAAATTTCACCCTAAATATTATTCAAGGGTACATTATATGCATTATAGCATGCATTTATCATAAAAACAATAAAAAAAAATATTTTTTAGAAAAAAAAATGGAATTTTACGTGTCGTCTTAGAAATCTTCGAAATGTCGCTTGCGCATTCCATATCAATGAAAATCCCCAATATTTTCTATAAAAGTCTGTTTTATATATATAAATAAAATAGAGCATCGAATTTTATATATTTCAATTTAAAGGTTAAAAAAAAATGAAAAATTTTTAAAAATATTCGAAATAATTTTCAAATTTCCAAATTTTTCAATTTTTTTTTTATTTTTTGTAAATTTCATCTTAAATATTATTCAAAGGTACATTATATGCATTATGACATGCATTTATCATAAAAAAAATTAAAAAAAAAAATTATTTTTGAGAAAAAAATAGAATTTTACACGTCGTCTTAGAAATCTTCGAAATGCCCCATGCGCGTTCCATTTCAATGAAAATCCCCAATATTTTTTTATAAAAATTTTATTTATATATATAAATAAAATAGAGCATTGAATTTTATATATTTGAATTTAAATGTAAAAAAAAAAATTAAAAATTTTGAAATTTTTTCGAAAAAATGTCAAAATTTTTCATTTTTTTTTTTTTTTTTTTTTTTTTTTTTTTTTTTTTTTGTAAATTTTATCTTAAATATTACTCAGAGGTACATTATATGCACTATGGCATGCATTTATAAAAAAAAAAATAAAAAAAAAAATTACAATCTTAGAAATCTTCGAATTGCCCCCTGCGTGTTCCATATCAATGAAAATCCCCAATATTTTTAATAAAAGTGTGGTATATATATATATAAATAAAATAGAGCATCGAATTTTATATATTTGAATTTAAAGGTTTAAAAAAAATGAAAAATTTTCAAAATTTTTTAATTTTTTAACCTTTTTTTTTTAATTTTTTTTTTAACCTTTAAATTCAAATATATAAAATTCGATGCTCTATTTTATTTATATATATAAAACAGACTTTTATAAAAAATATTGGGGATTTTCTTTGATATGGAATGTGCAAGCGACATTTCGAAGATTTCTAAGACGACGCGTAAAATTACATGTTTTTTCATAAAAATATTTTTTTTTGTGATAAATTCATGCTATAATGCATATAAAGTACCTTTGAATAATAATTAGGTGAAATTTACAAAAAATACAAAAAAATTATTTTTAAGGATTTTAAGGTCCCTTGTCCCCTTAAAATAAAAAAATCCTTTATGATCTTTATAATACATCCGGTTCCATTACTTTCCGACCAGAACCTTTAAACATGGTTTTATGCTTTATATACATTCTGGTTCAATTAATTTTGTACACACTATTTACTTTTTTAGACTGAAACTACTTGACAATTTATTATTGTAACTATCTTAGATCGACCTTTACTTTTTTTCTCTGGTTCCACCATTTTTTTCATATATTTACAAACGCTTCAATATAATATAGGAGAGGGTAGTACACAGTGAGACGAAAATTATTATTACTTAACAAATGGCGACGAGTTTTATTCTTTTGAAAAAAATTTTTGCTACAACTTTAAGCTACACAAATGCGCTATACAGGGTGTCCGGTCTCAACGGTGTCCAGTGGCTAATTCCTAAACCGTTAGTCATAGACATATAGTTCCAATTACAAAAATGTTTTAGATCAGGTAAAGAAACATTTTAAAAGCGATTTGGGTCAATAAAAACATTTCTTAAAAAATTACGAAATTTAATTTTTTATACGGTCCCCCGGTCCTATAAGTTATATTTAGTATTTTTTCCCTATTACACTGACAAGTAAGACAAAAAAAGTCCCATTCATATAACGCTAAAATTGAGTGAGTTATGAAACTTTAAAAATGCATGACTTATGCCACTTTTCTACTCTGAAAACAAATGAGTTCGGCTTGGCTTTGAGGGATCATATACCAAGTGTTTAAAGTATTCGAAGATCTTACTTCATGTGTATTTGCGCTTTGAAAAAAAATCCTACAAGTATTATGATTAAGTCTCAAATTGGCTAAAATAACATATGTTTTATTTTGTCAGGATTTGAGAATGTTTCTCTTATGATTTCTTTTAACAAAAATTATGTTTTTTTTTTATAAGTTTTTATGTTACTTCAACAATCGTATGTATGTTTTTCCAGTTCAAAATTTTTACTCGAACTTTAACCCACTTTTAAACATCCGATCGAGATTGCATTTTACATATTTGTGCATATCCGATAACAATCAAATATTATTAAGATTTTCGGTGGTTAGCATTTATACTTATTTTACAGGATAACACAAAAAATTTCGGATGGATTTCTGGCAAGGAGTTTAAGAAAAAAATTTAGATTAGATAATAGAAGACTGCCATTGTTGAGTTTTTTTTTTTACTTTTATGTATTTTTTAGCACTGAACCCGAAAATTACCTTAATTTTTAACCATCATGTCAGGATATTTCGCAAATCATAAATTTTCAAATTTAAAGAATAACAAAAATCGAATACTATAAAGTAGAGGAGATGGTTGTGTTTTTTTACTTTTGATAATTGATTTTTATGCACTTTTTAGCACTGAACCAGAAAATGACCTCCATTTTTAACCATCACGTTACAATTTTTTTGCAAATCGCAAATGTGTAAGTTAAAATATAGCGAAAATCTCATACTATAAAACATGTGTAAAACATTTATTATTTTATTTTATTTTATTTTATTAAAAAATGTATTCGATATTTTTGCTTATCCTGGGATTCTTACAGCTAAACAGTTGAGTGGTCCGATGAGATGGAGGAGGAAATTCAATTTTAACATTGAACTTCTTAACTTTGAAATTTGCAATTTGCGAAAAATCCTGATATGATAGTTAAAAATGAAGGTCAATTTCGGATTCAGCAGTACTGAATATATAAGAATCAATTATCAAAAGCTAAAAAACATAACATAACCGAACTTTTGCAGGCTTAAGCAATCTAATAGTATTTTAAAGAATAATAATATTTTAATTTTGTAAAGAATTGATGCTGTTAATTTAGAATCATTTTATTTAACAAAATTTCTGTTTTTTCTTTCTTCTTAAATGTTTATTACAAAATGTATATTTTTCATTAATATGCCAGAATGATTAAAGATTTCAAATTTATATTGCAATGCTAATTTTGCTCCCAAACATTTTTTATATCTGACGAAATTATATTTCGACTAAATTTTTGAATGACCCCCAATTTGTAGCAAAAACTATGCTCCAACTTTAAACAGCTATTACTCGGTCAATTTTAATCGTAGAATAACGGGACTTTTTTGTATTACTTGTCAGTGTAAAAGGAAAATTTCACTAAATATAACTTATAGGACCCGGGGACCGTATAAAAATTTAAATTTCGTAATTTTTTAAGAAATGTTTTTATTGACCCAAATAGCTTTAAAAATATTTCTTTACGTGATTTAAAACATTTTTGTAATTGGAAGTATATGTCTATGACTAACGGTTTAGGAATTAGCCATTGGACGCCGTTGAGACCGGACACCCTGTATATTAATGTATAAATGGTTTTAAAAAAAGTTATTTATAAAAGCACAGAAGCAGCATAACGGAGAATCGAAAATTGTCTCACTGTGTATCATAAGTAGTACACAGTGAGACAATGTATATATTTTCATAAATCATACATTTTTACACTTTATCAATAATTTTCTGCAGTTTATGATTTCTAATTAATATTTCTAGATTTTCAAAATATTAAAATGTGAGCCTCGGGTGGACAATGGCAGACCTTGGGCTATCTTCATGCAAATTTTCAGCTCTTACGTTTAGTAAATTTCCCTAGCCATCGCACGTCCACACACACACAGAGAAAGGGAGAGAGAAACATTCCTTTATTAATAAATATATTTTTATACATCAGAACCACATAGTATGCACACAATAAGACACGTCTCATCGTGTACCACAACTGTGTGTCTCACTCTGAAATTTCGTTACGTTGTGACAAAATGGATCCCATATCGGTTACATCAATTTCATCGCTTTAAATAGTTTATGTCGTTTTGTCGAAATCGTCTATTATTAGATATAGCTAGATTTGGTTAAGTAAATATATGTCATATTGAAGGAAATAAACTGTAAAATAGACGTTTATGTAACTTTAACCACTATAAAATAAGGAATTTTTTACTATTTTGTTGGACGAGTAACTGAAGTACCGAAACTACATCCACGTGTTGAATAAGATGAGGTCGTTATGTGTGTGTGAAAGCTTGAAGAAAACGTTACAACTATATGTCAAAATGGCTGTTGTCTCACTGTGCACCATGTCTCACTGTGTACTCCCCTACCTTACGTTATAAGAAAACCACAGAAGACGGGAATGTTAATGTTTTTTCAAGTTTTCCGTTGCGTAGAGAAGATTTACTACCACAATTTAGTTCGATTAACGTGATTTATTAATCTGAATTTCTTCAAATTAAACAACTCTTTATTTTGCATTTAACTTTCAAACTTTTGCTTTAGATACAAAATCAGGTTCCTTATTACGTCAAATTTTTTATCACATTATTCCTGGCTATGAAATACCAAAGAATGTACATTTTGGAGGTAAACAAGTAGAATCATTTTGGAATAGTAAAAATGAAGTCCTTAGCACGTAGCTTTGTATGTTGCATGGAATAAACCAATATATTAAATTTTTGCACGAAATTAGCCTATTTGTGTAAATTTGAAAATTAATCTTCCTGAGATTGATACAAATAATTGGGATTAGCATACTTCTTCATGGCAACGAGTTCATATAGGTTATTTTAGGCCGGTGATGGATAAAATGCTTTTCTTAGTTGTTGATGCCGATAGCAAACGACAAGAAGTTTTTATAGTTGCTATTACAAATACACAATATACAATTACTTCCTTTCTTCAGTTTTTGATATACGAGTATCCTATATATTTAGTATCAGATAGTCCTCCTCAATTTACATCTGGAGAATTTAAAACATTCTTGAATAATCATGGTGTAAAACATATGTTGATTGCTCCATACCAGTCAGCTACAAATGAACAGGCTGTGAGATATGGGAAATTCTCAAAGGTGTATTAAAAGCCTTAGCTTCAGAATCTTGTAATTTGTAAAGGGTATTAAATAACTACCTTTTGAATGTAGAAAGATGACTGATAAGAAAAGGGGGGGGGGATCCTGCATTTTTATTTCTAAAACGTCATTTAAAAATAAAAGTAGATTTGATAGTTCGCAAAGGTTACACATTTTATTCATAATAAATAAAAAACGCTCGAATGTACAAGGCTAAAATAAAAGAATTTCAAATAAACATGAAAGTTTCTATAAGAAATTATACACCAGAAGGGAAGTGGAAAATAGATCGCATTATAGCAAGACAGGTAAAATTACATTATAGAATTAAAGTATTCCGAATATTTTAAAACGACAAGTTCATCAAAAAACCAATATAGGATCAAAGATTTCCTTAGATAATGATACAAATTCCAAAGACACTGACAAAGGAATTTACAGAGGTGAACATACAATTGAAAAGCAAAGTGATTAACAACCAATACAGGCTAGTATAACATATCTCCAACAAACTCATATTCATCTGATACCTCCAAATAATCTAGTCTTAAACCGACTCTATTGACCCAAATACTCCAAGTTCTAAACTAGCTGAATCAGATTTGATACCTCCGGCAACAATGCCTACTGTTCCCAATTGTGTCATTGTTGATGGTGCTAGGTGTATAAAAAATTCTTCTTCTTCTTCTTCTTTTCAGCAGCATAGAAGTTTTAAGAAGATCAGAAAACCCTTATACGTCTTCAGTATTAAATGGGGGAAGAAATTTTCGTGTTTTAGTAAGGTAAAACGTCTGTGGATGGCCGCACCACAAAAATGTTCTTTCCGCTCTCGCGTAAAAGATCTACTTTACATGCTGTAAATAGTCTCTAAGATTGTGTGTTTACGTTTGGTATTTGTTATGTGACATAATATAAGTTTAAAAATGATTAGTATAAATTGTGCTAACTCGTACACCTGTTGTTATTTTTTATAATTTCACAATAAAAATGCAATAAAATTTACAAAAACTCAAAAGTTATGTCATTAGAATCATATGCTATGTTACTAAAATGCTTCCCTACAACTAAATAATTTTTGATACATAGGAAATGCATTAGGAAAGAAAATATCAAGTAAAGAATATGATAAGAATAGACAATACGAAAAATCAAGTAGACACCGCAAATAATTTATGAGATTAATACAAATAATGCTAAATCCTATTTCGCAATATCTCAGAAAAAAAATTCGTTTAAAATAATAATAATAAAATTTTAATAAATCTTGTTTGATTAAAATGCAGAAGTAATCAAAATTTAAAAAATGTATTTTAATTTATAAAGTAATAATTAAATTGTAATTACATGCCGTACAGTTTGAAAAACTTATTTCTTTAAGCTTTCCGAAAAATTGATTTTTTTTTAAACATTTTATTCTAATCTATTTTAAATTACTCATAAGGAAATTTATAATCAATCATAAAAGACACTTAAAAAATAAAATGAAACAATTTTATGTGTAATGTCGTTTTTTGCACACTTCAGATAGAACAACTATTTCGATTGTAAAAACTGAAAATTTTGAAATTATTTTTTTTCCTGAATCAATTTACCCATCAATCTCAGAAAGCATGCAATTCAGAAAGTAATACACAAAAAAGAAGGAACACATTTATGTATTATTCATTTCAATGAATTTTCTGCTTCTTTGATTTGGATATTGCCATTTTTTTCTGGCGAATTTTGCCTATCGGTTCTTTGTTTCAGAAATAAATTTGAAATGCCAATTCTTTACAAAAAGTTTCGCTCTTCAATATGAGAAAAAAAAGTAGAAATAAGTAATTTTGAAAACGATTGAGAGAAATAATTTTTTGGTTTGTTTTGTAAACTATTTGTTTTATATTTAAGGCAAATTATTTGCTTCGCTCCTCAAATGAAAATCTGCATGCAAGTAACAAAATGCATGTTTCGAGATTTTAAAAAGTACTGTTCTGTTAAAAAAATACAAAGACTAATTTCTTCCTCTAGAACATTTAATTTGTGAGAACTGATCCTTAAATTAATTACGTGCAAAATTTTTAATCTTATAAAATATATTATTTATTTTATGGAATTTATTAAATTTTAATAATAAAATCTCGTATTAAATTTTTTATAAAGTATCTATTATTATGATAGCATAAACAGTGTAATATATGGCATATACAATTTTACAAATATTTAAGGATGCAGTTAAGTACTTTTTTCATTAAACGAAAACAAACTTTAAAAATATTATTTACACTATTTTATACTCTCGCGCCTTCCAATATCATATAGAACTCATTTCCATTCCTATATATAGCTCATTTAGCATACACATAAGTAACCAAAATATATACATTTTATTTATTATATTTTTTAAATGATTATATCTAAGTTTATAATCATAATTATAAGAAATATATATTTAATGACGTGTACTGCATGCATTCACCTGCTCGCAAAAATAAACAATATTGTTTTAATTTCTTTATTACACTTTACTCTTAAAAATATCTAATTTTTACCCGATTTTAATTGGTATTTTTGAACATTATTTTAGAAATATTTGTTATAAAATGCTGTGTTTAAAAATATTTAAAACAAAATGTAATATTCTGTCAGCAAAAGCTTGTCTTATGTATACACATTTATATGTACTTTTATCTATAATAATACATCTGCTCAGTTAAAAACATGTTCAATATTACTGGTTTTGACAATGTACACGCATAAATGGATTTTTTATTAAATATCTTTTAAATAAGTACATGTAAGAATAAATACTGCAGTTACTTTCAAACGAAACATTTTACGGTTTAATTCAAAATTATTTTTATGCCAATATGTTATGAAATTGCAATACGTATCTTCAATTAGATAAAAAATTAAAACTACATTTATTCATCTTAAATATCTTAAAATTTTTCATTGTTGAAATTTTATTAAACTATTAAAAGCAATCGACAATAAATCATCTTTGCGGTCTCAGGATTTGCGACACCAGACATCGAGTGACCACTCCCCTTTTCTACTTCCATTTGCGCTTTTTTTTCACAGTCAGATTTTGTTAAATATATCCACGATATTTAATTAAGTAAGCCACATGATACATTTAAAAAATGCAAAATATGGCAATAATAAAGAAAACACTTTCTGTTACTTTTCCTAGAAACAATCCTGCTTGAAGAAAAATGTGCGGAAATCATTTCGAAAAAATATATTTTTTAGCGTATAAACATATTTATAAAATACCAACCATATTATGCATGTTAAAGTCAATATTATGTAGAAATTAAATGGCTTTTAAATAACAGCATAACTTATGAGATAGTGAAGAATATATTGACTTTTTAAAGCAAATATGACAAATATAGAATAAAACGTATGTTTTGATTTGATACAGCTGTCTCGGGAATTTACCTTCACTATTAGAGACTAATTATTCATTCACCGAATCATACAGATATTTAAATAAAGTCTGTAATGTAAAATCACGCAATCTGAAATTAACGGAATGTACAATAATGCGTTACTTCTGTTGAACTGAAATCTGGATGTAATCTTTTAAAAATAATTTGTTTTTAAATAACTTTAGTTTAACTAGAACTATTAGGATTTCGATGCAGAGTTATCCCACAGAAAAGTATGAAATTGATTGACCAATATATCATAACATTTCTATAACATGTCCTTAATAAAGTCGTGAGAAAATCAGACATTAATTATAGATACGCTATCTATTTAGTTTCATTTTGCAGCATAAATGAAAATTAAAATTATTTTTAAGAATGCAAAACTGTACCACAATTACATGAAAATTCTTTATCTGAACTATACAATACTTGCTGAATAGTACAAAAAATTTTAAATGACCATTAAAATTGCAGTTACATAATCACAAAAAATTAAAAACGAAAGTATAATCAACTAGATTTGGCACTTCCATATGTATATGAATGCGCTATGGATCCAGTGCGTGGTGTTATCTGGATTGTTGAAATAGAATATAATTTGTTATTAAAAAAAGCTAATATTATAATCATAACCAAAGACGCACCGCAATGCATTTTAGGTGATAAGTATCCTATTGCATTTATAATATTTAACCCCAGAGCTGCTGAACATCAATTTTAAGGGAAAAAAAAACATTCTGCAGAATTTCTTGATGTAATGTAAGGAAAATGCTTTCTTAACTTGTTAACATTTTTCTTTAAATATTAAATACGTAATTTCATATGAAATACCTCTAACAACAATCACACAATTTTCCCTCGCGGGATCGTAATCTTAAAACAAAGTAATAAATATACATTTTTATTTTTTTGTAATTTTACGTTATTTATGTTTTTTTTTTTATTATTGGTTGCAGCTGTTAATATTAAAAAATGTTTACTCTACTTTCTACTACTTTCTCAAATTCTGATGTATCGCAATACAATGATAAAATGCATAGAAATACGATATTACAATCATATTGTTATTTAAAATATTTCAAAAAATTTCAATTTGCTACAATATTATTTTTAGAAATTATTTATTAACTTTAGCTTTACCATTATTTTTACAATTTTCTTAAAACTAGGGATGATCTTACAACCGGCGTTTTCAGTTTCGGAACGAGTTGTTTTCAAATAAACAATGTAACATATAATAAAACACACATATTGCAATATATATTAAAACACACATACAAACATAAATAACGCCTGCATTCAACACTTAAAGGTATATATAAATATTATACAGACATGCATACAATAAATACAATAAACCCAATTGGAGTGAAACGCAGTGTAACAATGTTAGAGTAAACAATGTAAACAATGTAACAGTTAAATCATTTCTATTTTAGTTTAAGGTAAGCCATTTGTTTTCTGTTAACGTTTAATAATTTTTATAATAATAATAATATAATAATAATAATAATAATAATAATAATAATAATAATAATAATAATAATAATAATAATAATAATATAATAATAATAATAATAATAATAATAATAATAATAATAATAATAATAATAATATTGCTTGTACTTTTGTCTTTAATATGCCAAAATGGACCAAAAATATTTACATGTATCCCAAATTTCTTTCTTTTTTTTCATCAGATTGATGCATTTATTAAGGGTGTCCACCACTGCGACAGAACGCCATAAACAATAATAAACAGGCCTTTCAAAAGCAGGAAACCTCCTGACAAGAAAGAACATTTTGAACAGTATGCGATAGCAGAGAAAGTTACTGGATTGAATGATTTTATTTCGTGAGTAACAGAGCATGCGCTAAATGGTTTAATGCATTTTTTATTTAACCATTTTGAAGTAATTTGTCACTTTAAAACCATTCTTCGAACCATGCTGGAGGAGGTGGGCGATTTTGACTTTTATAAGAAAGAATTAATAGCAGCAAGCTCCGTACCTATGATGAAAACTGTCGAGCGAAAGAATATATATTGATTCATCGGCCACAACTACCCTCTCAGTATAATGTGTCAGTAAGAGGTATTTAAAGTTTATGTACCTAATCGTGTCTAAAAAACTAATTATGTTTACTAGTTAGGGATGTACTACTGTGATCCATTAGTACGTAATAAAATGAACAATGTAATATGATAATTAATTGACAAAGTTGAAAAATTAATGACAACATGTCACATGAAAATAAATGTAATTAACTACTTAAATAAGAAAATTACAGAGTCAAGGAAAATGCTGAGCTTAATGTCATGGAAGTGTATCCTTCCATTCTCTTTGTCTTATATTAATATTTATCTGAAAATATTATATTTAATTTTTTAAATAAATAATCTAGTTTTAGTTAATTTTCTTTACGTAATTGTCTGAGCGAGGCGAAGGCTAATACTCAACGACACATACAGCTACGATGGATATTAACGCAATGTCCTACTAAATAAAAAGCCTAATAAAAACTTTTCGTCAAGCATAACTCGAAAAATATTTTTCGGATTTCGTTTCTGATTGCACCAGAAGGTACATATGTGGGTCACCTACTGAATGCACCTACTATGAAAAATAAGTTCCAAACCGTTTAAAAATTATATAGAAAAAACTGATAAAAAAGAGCAATTTATCTGCATACGTCACAGAAATTTTGCGTGTGTCACTTTCTCCGGTTGATGTTTTCGTAGACAACAGGTTTGAACACATGAAGCAAATAAAAAAATACGCACGCAGTAAAATTGAAGTGCCATAAAACATATTTCAATTTAATCAAACAGGAAAATAAATATGTTTGTTTTTCCATTTAAAACCAAAAAAAGGCATAAAAACATTGATTTGAAATTTTGCGATAATATCTCAATAGCAATTTTTAATCGCAAAAAACATATTTTATATTTCGCGTGTGAAAATTAGAAAAAAATATATGATATGTAATAAAATATTTTGCTTTATAGCATCATTTCTTCTTATTTTCTTTCTTTCTTTATTATTAATTTTTTTTACATGCTTTCTTTTAACTTACAATTATATTTGTCTGTGGCACTCAAATCTTGTGATACATTTTTCACCCACTTCCTGTTGACATAGAGTTTTGAAATTTGGAATATATATGTATTCCTGAGGGCAATACATGAATTGGACATTGTTTTTTTTTTAATTCGATCCGTAAGGGGGCAACGGTGAGTGTGTGTGTGTGGGGGGGGGGTGAATTACGCAATGGTTACGTTTGATTTTCTATAGAGAAATCAGTATTAGCTTCAACAATGAGTATTTGTTAAAAAGTACTAATGACAGCGTTACCACGATATCGCCAAACTTTGGCCAACGTGGCGAAATGTCGCCAAATTTAGCGACAAAAAAGTTTCTATATATAAAGCAATCTTGGTGATAGCTGGCGAACTTGGCAAAATCCCCATTTAAATCCATTTATCTTACATAATTGAACTCACCGAATGAAATTTAAACTCAGTGCATTTAAGGTTTTTTTCCAGACTTTTCTAATATTTAGTGCATTTAAAAAACACATATATTTTCTAAATTTTTGTGAATTATAATGAAAGCATGATTAAAAAAATAATTTCCATTTATATTAATTTCTTTTTAGTCTTTAAAAATTAAATTGGTACTTTTCCTTTATAAGGGCCTTGGCGAGGTAGAGAAAATGGGTTTTCGAGACAAGTAAGATTTGTATGAGTGTATTCGTGCAACTCATTCATTGTTTCATATACTCGAGAAATTTTTTTAAAGATTTATGCAATTTATTTTGTGTTAACAAGCCACTTACCTATTTTTATATACAAACAAAAGTAAATTGTGTACAAAAAGCAAGGATATTACATATATAAATAAAATGTTTATATTTATGGCACAGATTCTATAAACGCACTGGGTTTAGCGTGATTTTTTTATGCTAATTTGGCGAAAACGTCGTTTTCGAATACCAGTTACATATAGCGTGCTATAATGGTACGTTATTTTTTATTTCAATATGAAAACAAAATAAAGTGATAAGCAAAACATTTTCTATTATTTTTAAAATGAAGTAACAATCAATAAATGATATAACTATAAAGCAAAACAATTTATAATAACGTTATATATGGTTACATCAGTGGTAGGTCGTCACTGGCATTTTGGGGAGCACTAAATCCATAGCTGCAAAATTTATTCTCCTCTTACCACTATTGCTTTAAAAGAAATCTTTGCCATATTTGTTGGCAGAATATTCGACCATTAAATAGGTAATTCTTTTCTTTCAAAAAATAATGGTAAGAAAAGAATAATAATATCCGCCATGCATTTAGTGCCCTAAAATATGACTGCCACGAGCCTCCACTGGTTAACATGTCAGGCAAAGTAACGCCACTTAGGAGCCAATTAGGTACCTCGTTGCGTATATAACATCTGTGTCATATTTACTTGCAAAAATAAGCATAAACGTTCATCAGGATTGTTTTTATAGCTATTTATATCTTTTTGAAACAAATTTCACTTTTTGAGGTGAAAGTGCACAAAGATTGAAAAAAAACTAGAAAACGGGAAGTCTGTTTATTCAGAATTTAATGTCACCCTCGATGAAAATAAAATATATAAATACAGATTGTACAAAAAATATTTCAGTTTTAAGACTTAAAACACACGCTTTTGTTTTGTACAGAATGACGTCATCTGCATTCGCTGGAGAATTCTTCACTTACGATAAAGTCTTAAACATCTTCTACAGTAAAGTACGCACAGGACGTCACTGCCGCTGAATAATACACAAATCCAAAAAAAAAAAAAAAAAAAAAAAAAAAAACATAATAATATGATGTCATCATTCAAGAAACTCAAAAAAAAAAAAAAAAAAAAAAAAAAAAAAAAATCGGCTATCTCAAGATTTATATGCCCTCATTTGTTTGTAATATTAATATAAATACTTAAAATTAAATTTTGAAAAAGAAATCATTCATATATATTTTTTTTTCAAAATAACACGTATTTTAATTACATTTTTTAAAGTTGTTCAGGGAAAAATGTTACAAAAAGGTATAATCACTCTTTTCCAACTATTTTCCCTTTACTTTCTACAGAAATGGAGTTGCCAAAATTAAACAAATAGCGCTAAAAATAACAAAAAGATTAATATTTCAAAAATAAATTGAGATGCAGTTTTCAAACAAATTGCACTTAAAAGTACTTTTTCTCTCCAACACGACGGTATAAAAATTCAAAATGTGCAATGTTTAGAAGTTAAAAAATCTTAAAATAGTAGAATAGAGAAGATTAAGTTAAATTGAAGTTAAATTGCAGTACAGTATTTGGTATTACTTAGTTATCCCGTCTACCAAAAATCTATCGCCAAACTATAAGACTGAATGCCAATAATGGTTCGTCGTAAATGTCGCATAAGTACCTTATTACGATGCATTTAATGCTTTTCATGGTACTTCGCTGTTATATGGACATTGGCCCTTTTGTAAAAAGCACGCAATTCGGGGTTAAGAAAGTGAGATTTTATGCCAAATGACTATGAAAATAAAACAGAATAAGTATTATACGGCTTTATATATATATATATTTAAAAATGCATCTGCTAACACGTATTAGATAAGTTATTTATGATTGTATATAATATAATATGTAAAAATGAAAATTTGTCTATCAGTCTGTTTGTAATTCTATACAAATCGACAGTTTGGAAGCAAAAATTGTGAAAAGATACGTACATGTGTATTAAAACACGGCCAAGGCAATTAAAGTAATCCGGAAACGAAATAATTTATAGTTAATTTTTAATTAATAAAAAACCACCAATTTAACAGCAATTTCTTATCAAATTAAAAAAAATCGGTATAACAGTAGTCAACAATTAAAATACACAATAAAATTCTTACTTCAACAATTAATTTTCTGCTACAAGATTTCCTCGTGAAAAATGAAAATGAAAAAAATAGTTTGCCGAATTTTAAAAAAAGGTGAATATTACATCATTACTTTTCTATTGCAAGATATTCACATGAAAAATTAAAATGAAATAAATATTTTGACGAATTTAAATGAAAGTGAATATAACTTCATAACTTTTCTATTTCAAGGTTTCCACGTGAAAGAGGAAAATATTACGTCATATTGGAAATATAAAGGGCGTGATGAATATAATATAACGTCATATGAGTGTGACAAAGCGCATTGAAGCATGATGAAAACCAGATTATGGAAATATTGGCGTATTTTAAAATTATTGCTCCAATTATAAATTGAAATAAGTTCATTTATAGCTGTATTCTTTTGCATCTGTTAAATACATTCATACATTTTTATATTGTGTTTTTTTTTTATTCATGCTTACAACACTTCGACTGCTTTTTTAATGTTTGTTTTATGATGTATGTTAAATTTTGAAATTGATTTTTCTGAACAAACATCCTTCAAATTCTGGGCAACTCCGGCCACTTTAGTTTGTAATAGTTAAATGCTTTTGTATCTGTATATCTAATGCTAATATTATAAAGCGTTATAATATTATAAAGTGTACAATATTATTAATGTTTGTACGTTTGTGAGGTGTTATCGCTGAAACTATATAGCCAACTTAAAAAAAATGTTGGTGGCCATCTCTGCTCCGAAAAAAAGACTGTATTTTATGTCAGAGGAAAAACCTACATCACTGCAGGAGCAAAAAAGTTCTAAATTTGCGATTTCTGTGGTATTAATTGGGTTAGAAACTTTAAATTCGGTGTGGTGGTTACTTTTAAGATATAAATACTCGTTATGAACGCTCTCTAAAAGGTTCAAAAATTCAATTTGACAGATAAACGTAAAAATTTCTAAAAAGGTTCTAAATTATGATTTATTTGGAATACTGAAATTTCTGGGATACTGTTGGGGATAGAAACTAGAACTTTGGTATGGCATAATTTATAAGATGTAAATGCTCGTTGTACAATGAATTCTAAAAAATCAAAAAACTAAACAAAGCGGAAAAAGATCTAAAGATGATCTAAGTAACGAAGTACATGGAATTGTTAGGAAGATAAACCTGAAAATTGACATGGCTGTATTTATCATGACGTAAATTCTCGCAATAGAACAATTTCTAAAAATGTCGCTATACAAAACACTGCAGAAACAAAAAACATTCGAAAATTTTCTATTTCTGTGTTACTGCTGAGCCCGAAAACTTTAAATTTTCCTTCGGGTTAGTTTTAAAATATAAAATTGTCTTTATGAATAGCTTCTTAGAAAATTAATATTTAAAAAGATGAAATGAACGGAAAGCGATCTCAATGAAAATTAATTTGGAATTATTAGCTATAGCAACTTTAAATATTTCGTAATGCTGCATTTCCACCACAAAACATGCAATTTAAATGCAACAAAAGAGATAGATACTCACCTAGCATTAAATAAATTGTGTAAATATTGAATAAAGACCTGTATGAAACAGCGAGTAGGTTGTCCGAAAGTGCTTGTTAAAATGTTCCTTCTCTAGGCTTTTCTCTTTCTGGTCAAGGCCGCTAGCAGACGGAAATGCCGTTTTAAATGTGATACGAATTTTTTTTTCTGATTCATTTTTCTAGACATTTCATCATAAGGTCATATTCTCAATTATCGTTAGTAGATTTTTTATATATTAACTTATTCTGGTGAAATTTCATAATCGGGTTCATATTGGCGTATTTTTGCGTGCATGATTTGCTGAAAAAATATGTATGGATTTGTAAATTACTTCAAAAGACACTTTAACAGCTCAAAGGTTATGCAGATGATATATTCAGATATTGTGTCATACTTTATCTTGCAATCATTGCCGATTTCTCTTATTTAATACATGCTAAATATAGCTCAACTTCTGCAGAATATGCGTGAAAAAAAAAAAAAAAAACAATAAAGCGTATGTAGTGGCCAGCATAGACTCATCATTTAAATCCGATCAAGAATATCTAAAACACACTCTAACATTGCATTGCATGCCACTGTTGATGTGTTCGGTTCTTTGATACTATATCAGATTTTGAAGAGAGGATTACTTATCTCTTATCCACAACTTCATTGCATCCGTGGAAAACAGATATTGTACAATATTAACTATTCCGGGGAGCACACACCATATAAAGTATAGTCCATTCTTATTAAACATAATATATTTGCCATTTAAAGTTACTCAAATTGGTGCGGAACGTCTGATTATGCTCTTGACATCATTTTATAAAGTTATAATTTCTGTATAAGATAATTTAGTGTTTTATTTTCTATTTTACTTTTAATATATTGCGTTCTTTCAATTTTATATCCATGCATGGATATCGTGCATGATTTGCTTTCCGATTTTTTAAACAGTGTATACGAACTTATATGTATGATTCTGTAATTCTACGATTCGTTTATTCTCATTATTTCAATTTATCGCAGTATATGACAATTAAATGTAATATCTCATTTTCTTTGCTTCCACATGTTATTATTAAATCTATGTTCTCAGCAATATCGCTCAGACTAATCCCTCTGAGGGAAGTCCTAGTTATTTCATCAGTAATATATAGGTGAAATCGATTTTATGTTAAATTAATTTGATTTATTTGTTATGTACTTTTTAATTTACTTTTCCCCGTCAATTTTAATTTAGTTATCTCAATAAACATTTTATATTATTTCTAAATTTAAGTAACTATGTCGAAAGGTTTAGAAGTAATAGAGGCATCGAAATTACACAATGCAGTATTTTGATATTTTAAAAATCTGTCCATTTAATTTTTAACCTGAGCGTTTTTTTAATACATTTAAAGCTCTCTTTATCTTATTACTAGAACGGTATTTATTTTACGATAACGATTATCGTATTTATCTTAATATTTTTATAAAGTAAATTAATTGCACCAATACGGCTTGATGAGTAAAGAAGTTATAACAAATACAGTTAAAAAAATGGTTCTGATTTCTGTCCAAAAAATGACAAGAGGTTTACCTTCGTCTTTTGCCTATTTGCAACATTTTTTTACATGTCGTACCTAATGAATTCAGAAATACATCTTATTTCAAATTTAAAGGACAATAGCCAAATTTTATTGCTTACATTTATCACACTCACATTGTTCATCCACTGTTTAGTATATTGTATATCAACCACTTTTGAACTAGATTTTAAAAAGATAAATACATTAATACAACATGATCTTATTTGGTGTTATAAAGTATCGCCATTGTGATTCATTTTGAAAAGGTATAACACACTCATTTGCCAAATATGTAGGGAAAGCTATTTTTATTATTTAAATGGTTATAATAAAGTACATGGCTCATAAAATATTTAATTTCATTTATAAATATTAAAGTAAATTAAAATGATTTAATTAGACGGTTATATTTACAAAATTCACCGAAATATAATTTTAGCAAATGTTCTTTATTTGCACTGCATTATTATTCCAAGACATACTGAAATGGTAGGTTAATTTTATGTATTATGTATGTACATGTGCATACACTTCTGCAGCTGCGTATGTGTGTGTATATTTGTTAATAATATGAATCGCCTTCTGCGTTTTGGATTATTTTATACGTGGGATTGTTGCATTATAAGAATCACATTTAAATTAAAATTAAGTTTTATCACAAACAATACTTTTAAATAGAGTTTTAGCACTTTATTAAATATATTTAAAAGAATAATATTTTGTTTAGTTAAATGATTTTTGATGGTGATCTTGTACCACATTCCCACTCACGCACGCACAAAAAAAATCATACTTTATTTCATTAAGCAAAATTATGCGAATTTTTTTATTTTCATGCTTCAAAGAGCGAAACATTTGGTTATTTTGGTGATATTAGCATAAAAAATCCATTTCTAAAACAGGAACTACGGATATAAAAACACATGGGAAGCACGTAAATACCGAGTTAGAGATCTAAATAGATTTCCTAATGTTACTATTTTTTTCCATTTTCATCTGACATAAGAGGCATCCCCATGAAACGGAACGGTTTATTTTTATTTTTTTCAAGGGAAGTCCCTATTGAAATGCAACATAAAAATGTCTTTTTATCATTTCTTGTTAAATTTAATCAATCCATAACTATGCATCCAATTTATTTGAAATATAGATATAAATTTATCAAATTGTATTGTGTTTTGTATAGATTTAAATATACGAAATATTATAAATTACATTATTTAATATTTTATTGGTTTATATTTTAATATATCTTTTGCATTTAGAATCTGACATACAGGGTGTCCGGTCTCAACGGTGTCCAATGGCTAATTCCTAAACCGTTAGTCATAGACATATAGTTCCAATTACAAAAATGTTTTAAATCAGGTAAAGAAACATTTAAAAAGCGATTTGGGTCAATAAAAACATTTCTTAAAAAATTACGAAACTTAAATTTTTATACGGTTTCCCGGTCCTATAAGCTATATTTAGTATTTTTTTCCTATTACACTGACAAGTAAGAAAAAGAAAGTCCCATTCATATAACGCTAAAATTGAGGGAGTTATGAAACTTTAAAAATGCATGACTTATGCCATTTTTCTACTCTGAAAACAAATGAGTTCGGCTTGGCTTTGAGGGATCATATGCCAAGTGTTTAAAGTATTCGAAGATCTTACTTCATGTGTATCTGCGCTTTGAAAAAAAAATCCTACAAGTATTATGATTAAGTCTCAAATTGGCTAAAATAACATAGGTTTTATTTTGTCAGGACTTGAGACTGTTTCTCTTGTGATTTCTTTTAACAAAAATTATGTTTTTTTTATAAGTTTTTATGTTACTTCAACAATCATATGTATGTTTTTCCAGTTCAAAATTTGAACTCTAACTTTAACCCACTTTTAAATATCCGATCGAGATTGCAATTTACATACTGGCGCAAATCCGATAACAATCTAATATTATTAAGATTTTCGGTGGTTACTATTTATACTTATTTTACAGGATAACACAAAAAATTTTGGATAAATTTCTGCCAAGGAGTTTAAGAAAAAGTTTTAGATAAGATAATACAAGACTGATTGTTGGGTTTTTCACATTTATGTATTTTTTAGCACTGAATCCGAAAATTACCTTAATTTTTAACCGTCATGTCAGGATATTTCGCAAATCATAAATTTTCAAATTTAAAGAATAACAAAAATCGAATACTATAAAGTAGCGAAGATGGTTGTGTTTTTTAACTTTTGATAATTGATTTTTACGCACTGTTTAGGAGTGAATCTGAAAATGACCTTCAATTTTAACCATCACGTTAGAATTGTTTTTGCAAATCGCAGATGTGTAAGTTAAAATATAGCTAAAATCTCATACTATAAAACATATGTAAAACATTTTTTATTTTATTTTATTTTATTTTATTTTATTTTATTAAAAAATTTATTCGATATTTTTGCTTATCCTGGGATTCTTACAGCTAAACAGCTGAGTGGCCCGATGAGATAGGGGAGGAAATTCAATTTTAACATTGAACTCCTTAACTTTGAAATTTGCAATGTGCGAAAAATCCTGATATGATAGTTAAAAATGAAGATCAATTTCGGATTCAGCGGTACAGAGCATACAAGAATCAATTATCATTAGCAGGCTTGTGCAATCTAATAATATTTTAAAATACGTATCATTTTGTAAAGGATTGAGGCTGTTAATTTAGAATAATTTTATTTAACAAAAATTCTGTTTTTTCTTTCTTCTTAAATGTTTATTACAAATTGTATATTTTCCATTAATATGCCAGAATGATTAAAGATTTCAAATTTATATTGAATTGTTAATTTTACTCCCAGATATTTTTTATATCTGACGAAATTATATTTCGACTAAATTTGTGAATGACCCCCAATTTGCAGCAAAAAATATGCTCCAACTTTAAACAGCTATTACTCGGTCAATTTTAATCGTAGAATAACGGGACTTTTTTTGTATTACTTGTCAGTGTAAAAGGAAAATTTCACTAAATATAACTTATAGGACCGGGGGACCGTATAAAAATTTAAATTTCGTAATTTTTTAAGAAATGTTTTTATTGACCCAAATCGCTTTTAAAATATTTCTTTACGTGATTTAAAACATTTTTGTAATTGGAACTATATGTCTATGACTAACGGTTTAGGAATTAGCCATTGGACACCGTTGAGACCGGACACCCTGTATAGTTATTACAATGAAACTTCATCTTCGCATTAATTAATTTTTAAATTTTAATACTTTATATCTTCGTGAACATTACTGTAGATTTATAAATCTTTTTTTAACCTTCAAGTTCCTTTTAAAAATGTACTATGCCTGATATAATAATGATACAATTTTCTTTTCTTCTTCGCACTCCTTTTGATATATCTCAGGATTGTATGACGCATTATAATGCTTTTCTTGATACTGTATTTTAAAGTGGAAAACTACATAAAATAAAGATATCTAATTATTTGCATTGAATAACGTAATTTATATAAAACTAATTACATTGATTTTAGAGAATAAATACGTTCATATATTAAATTTAGTAATTAGATATTTGTTTGTTACTGAAGTTTAAATTAAAAAAAAAATATTTAAATGTAGGTTCTGTAGATAATATTGTAATTGCACTAAACCACTTCACCGGCTGCCCCGAGATAAGTCGGGGATAAAAGCATTGTTTCCCCATACTTGTCGCCGGTGAAGTGGAAATACACATTTCATTTTTAAAATGGTTATTGCCATTTTTTATTTTAGGTTTTTTCAAAAAAAAAAAAAAAAAAAAAAAAATGTGTTAAATTCTGACGTATGTCCTATAAAATAAAGTAACGTCTTATGCATCGGAAAAAATGATATATTATTGTAATTCTTTTCTGAATTATCATCTGTATCGTTGTGACAGTTTAGACAACTTTCTTTTCTAAGAGCGTTAATAATTTAAATATTAATCTACGTTATGTAATGATATATGTAGCATAAAAGAAATTCAAGATAATATTTAAGATTTACAATTAAAATGTTGCAATAAACAATACCGCATTTACTTGTGTATAATGGGCCCTTTCTTCCCAATATTTTCTGGCTACAAAGCGAGATGCGCATTACACAAGTATTATTCTTTTATTTTTCTTGTATTTTGTATTACACATATTTACACGTATTACGTATTACACGTACATGCATACACACGCACATTTCGGATTATTTATTTACATTCTGTCAAAAAGCCTCTCAAGCAATACTTTTAGGATGGATGTTTTTTTTTAGCTTTTGCCTTCTTTCTTCTAGTTCCTCATGCAAGATTCGCCAATATTAAATTTTCCAGATGTAACTATGTTGCCGGTAGATTTTAGCATAATATAAATTGTCAGTTTGACAACGGTAGTGTTGCTTGTTATCTTTCCCATTGTAAGCGCGAATTCTCTGAAAACGGAATAAATGTAAGTACACTGTACATCTACATTTTAACTAATTAATAATTGTATTAAATGTCCGGTGTTAATTAATAATTAAAAACAACAATCTACTGTGATGACAGTAACAGTAGGGCAATCTTAATTTTATAGTATTTCATTGTTATAAAAAGTAAATTTAGAATTATACGTTCGATTATTTCATTTATATTTATTTTATTTTTATATATTATTTATATTAATATATGCATTTTATATTTGCAGATTTATATTTTTTTAGTCTGAATGCTTCAAAATTGTCTTCAAGTTCTTGAATTTTATAACGTTAAAATACTATGGTATATATATTACACGGGACGTACTTTAAGTCGTTTGTTCTAAAATGTATGTCTGCTTTTTACATGAATAAAGACTATACAAATAATTACATGTGCATTTCTTTTTTCCTCTTTCGAAGTTATGATAGGGTTATTGAATTAAGATTGAAATGACTTCAAAAAGGAATTAAATCTCGAAATCCGTTTCAAAAATTATGCTACTCATAGACTTTCTATTGCATAATATATTTTACAGAATATAAGTTTTAGCGATTCTTGAAAAACAATATTATTTAATTTTATAAAAAAAATTTGATTATATGCATTCATTTATTTTAGTGTGTATCTCGGATTAAACATAAATTACAGTAACCAAAAAGGAAAGAACTGTGAAAAAATCTACTATCAAAATATATAGAAAAGATTACACAATGTTTTACTCATGTTTCATTTAATCATGGCTATTGTTTTTAAGTCAAACATCAGACGGTTTGAAAAAAAGAGGCAAAAAAATACTCAATAGAATAAAAAATGCAAATCTTTAAAATAACGACATTTTTTTCCCGTTAGAAGATAAAAATTAAATTAACTTTGAGTTAAGAGCTATTAGAAGTTTAAGAATGTTTATTCGAATAATGTAATTTTACGTTCGTATTTTTGGACACAATTTAAAACAATTATTCTGAAACTAGCAGACCCGCCTGGCGTTTCCTGGGGTTTTAAAACCCCAGGTTTCGTTACCTTAAGCAAAACTTGAGATTGTATGATTTTATATCGTTGGAAATTCTTTTAAATGAACATAATTTTGGAGGTCCCATCCCCTTCCGCAGCGTCTAGTGTGTTCCCATCGAACTTCTTTCAAAACGAACCTGTAATATAGATTCCCCCTTAAATATGGCAGCATTTACAGGAAGTGCCCGCACGCACCGAAGACAATCGAAAAACAAGTTGATTGAGCCAAACCTCGTAGGAATCAAGCCCATAGAATTAAAAATAAAATAAAATAAAATAAAATAAAATAAAAATTTAAAAAAATTAAAAAAAAAATAAAAAAAAGCACCATTAATGTTAGAAAATGTTGGTAACGAAAGTATTAGATAAAAGTTCATAATACAGAAAGTAGCTAAATTATAATCTAAGTTGAAGGAAGCAAATCCCGTTAAATTGGGTCCTACAATCCTAGGAAATAACGCGCAACAAGCGGTGGAAGATGTCCCCTTACCTTGTAAATTTCATGAATTACTGTTAGCATTAACGCGATATTTAATAAACGTATTAAATCCCTTATCTAAAGTTACCTTTAAGGTAACGCGATTTTTAATTTACGGCTGTAGTGAGTAAATTGATGCTGGAAATGGAGATTAATGTTCGAAAAGGGTGATAACTGAGGTATATAGAAAGACCGGGCCCTAGGGCCCAGGGTCCTAACTGGAATGTAATTGGGTATAAGAAAATCCTTTAGGGTTTTTAAAGTAGTTGGAAGACGCTAAAACTATTTTAAAGAAAATTGCAATAGAATAGGATAGTTTTTAAAGGAGCTGCAACAAAGGCCCTAAGAAGATGATTAATATTCAAAATTGGTGGTAGCTGAAGTCTGCAATTTTTTTTTTTTTTTTTTTTTTTTTGTTGTTTACGTAGTAACTGGAGAACGTAAGACGTTATTAGAAAAAAAAGTTCGTGAATCGGACCATTTTTAAGGGAGTTATAACAGGGGGCCCAAAAGAGCCCAACTGACAGTTGAGAGCAGGACCCTAATATGAAAACATGTTTAAATGTGTTAGTACTTAGCGTTTTAGATCTTCAATTAGTCAAAATTAATCATAGGGTAAGAAATAATCATTAGAATAATATTTTAAAGAAATGCGCAAAAATGGGATAAATGCTTAAAAAGGGGCCCTAGAGCCCCAATAAAAATATGGGGGTTTTGGTCTAGGGGTAAGTGTCTAAGACTCAAATTAAAAATTATGCAATGAGAAAGAGAGAAAATTAGAATGTAAAAGATGTATAGCACACTAAAAGTTCAAGGGGCCCTAAAGGACCCTAAGGCACCCCAGGATTTTAACTGGAATATAGAAACTGGATAATAACTAAATGGAAAAATGGTTTCAAAAATGAATATCGAATTAAGAGGGCAATTTATTAATAATTTATGGTGCAAAAGTTTCAAGGGGCCTTGTACCGGGCCCCAAAGGGGAAGAGACTTAAGTGGCATGTAGTTTGGTATAAATACACTTTTTTAGTAGTTTTTAATCTAATCGAAGGACGCTAGAACTATAGTAAAGAAAATTGCAAGGAATTCGGATTATTTTTAAAGAAGATGAACCAAGGGCCCTAAGAAGAAGATTTATATTCAAAATTGGTGGGAGTTGAAGTCTGAAATAATTTTTTATCGTTCATGTAATAGCTGGAGAACCTAAGATGTTGTTCGTAAAAAAAGCTAGTTAATCGGTTAATTTTTAAGGGAGTTATAATAGGGGGCCCAAAATGAGCCAACTGATAGTTGAAAACAGGGCCCCAACATGAAAACATCTTAAAACGTTTTAGTAATTGGCATTTTAGATCTTCTGTTAGTCAAGATTAAGCATAGGGTATGAATTAATCATTAGAATATAACTTGAAAGAAATGTGCAAAAAATTGGGGAACTGCTTAAAAAAAATAAAATGAATAAAAATATGTGAGTATTGGTCTAAGGAGAAGAGTTCAAGACTCAACTTTAAAATTACGCACTGGAAGGTGAGAAATTTACGGTGTGAAAAACTCAATGAGCACAAAATAATTAAGGGGCCCTGGATCGGGCCCTACGGGACCCTAGACGAGCCCATGGCCTTAACTAGAATGTAGAATTGGGAGAATAACTAAATGGAGAAATATCCCAAAAAATAAGATCTGATAAAAAATAAGCAATTTATTAACTATTTAGTGCACTAAAACTTCATGGGGCCCGGTACCGGCCCCTTACAAGGGGGCTAGGGTCTTAACTGAAATGTAGAAATGGGGCAGAAACTGAAAGTGAAATTCACCACAAAAACAAAGAAGATTGGATAGAAAAGAGGCATGTTATTAACAATTTAGTGCACTAAAACTTCAAGGGGCCCTTTACCGGGCCCACTGCAAAGGTGCCAGAGTCTTAACTGAAATGTTGTAATGGGGCCGACACTGAAAGGAGAATTCACCCCAAATACAACGAAGATTGGATAGAATATAGGCATGTCATTAACAATTTAATGTATAAAAACTGAAAGGGGTCCAGGGGCCCCGGCCCTTAAGAAATCAAAAATCTGAGCCTCAGGTGGATCAGGACCTGTCTTGGACTAATCACCTCTGAATTTTTAATCTTCTACGTGCGGTAGATTTCGCTAGCCATCGCACACAGACACATGGACACACAGACACACACACAGAGCGATTTGATATTTTATTAGTATAGATTTAGTGAAAAAATCTAAATATTGTTTTATAAATTGATTATTTTCAATAACAATAAAACAGTTTTTCTATAGCTAGTAACAAACGGACGATATATTCCTACAGATATTAAATATTAAATTCAAATATTAAAATGAAAATAATTGTGCTTAGTTAAAATTTGTGAATAAATCAATAAAGAAAATTATTTTGATTGGAATAATTACTACTGATCCGAAAATTTTATTTCTGAATTTTGTTAATTACTGCTTTAAATACAATTTCTGTATTTCTGCAAATCCCCATTTAATTAATTTTAGCTATAGCCAAGGATTTCCAATTCCAGAAATAATGCATATTTTTAGTATTAAGCGAACTTATTACATTCTCCATTTTCGAATATTGAATATTAATATTTTTAAATATACTATATATATATCTATTAAAGAATATTAATATTTTTAAATAAATGCAGAATGATTTATAAAATAATAATTAATATTCTAACAACTTAAATAGTTTTTTAGTCACTCTTCCTTAGATGAAAATATAAAATAAGTACAAAATTTTAAATATTACCCAAGTACATGAAAAAAAATTTTTTTGCTGATATATGTTTCCTAATAACATCATGGAAAACGATAGTATTCCAGTGACGCAGCCTTAAGCCTAAAATCGGATCGTATCGTATCGTAGAATTCGTAGATGGCGGAACTCATATATACACCTAACTCGACCTCAAAGAAAACGCGAAAAGCCATCTTTCATTAACTCAGCAAATATAGCTCTTATTATTCTGATTTTTTTTAAAAACAGCCTTATATCTGCTGTCTAATCCTATTCTGAAATTTTTAGATTTCTGCGTGTAGTATATTTTGAGATCTAAATACCCATTTTTAAAGTAAAAGCGATGTCAGAAATTCCTAATTTCGATTACGCGAAAACGGACCGGACGATTTTCTTTAAATTGATATGTAATATAAATCTGTTTTATGTGAAGAGAATAAGATAACAGTTGTTTCCGAGAAAACTATATATATATATTTTTTAATTCACATTTTTTCCCTCTGAAAATGACATGGGGATCTTATTAAAATGAATATATAATATGAATCTATTTTAGATGAGCCGAATAAGATCATGTTTGTTTCCAGGAAGACCCTTATTCGTTATATAATAAGCATGAAAAATCGGACTACATTTTTCCGCCCATTATGGGAATTTCACAGAAGATGGGACACTGTATTCGTGCGCTTAATTTCTTCTGATCAACTTTTAGTGGAAAGTTTACGTGCCTTCTGTAGCTCAGTGGGTTAAGCGCTGGCCTTGCAATACATAGTTTGCGAGGTCTGTCCTCTTTGACGCAATAATCACTTTTTTTTTCTTTTTTATCCTTTTTAAGTCAGTTAATAAAGTAAATTTGAATTTATGTTTTTATAAAAATGTACTGGTTTATTTTGATTTTTTTCTTTGAGTTTCACACATCACTATTTCGTGACAATTTTCAGACAGTAAAAATACTGTAAAATCTGTCTAAGGCTAACTCGGTGTAAGACGGAAATCTGCCTACCGCGGAAAGACTTTCAAGTCCCGGCGAATCCATTAAAAATAACATTTATACGTGCTCCATAAGCCGACATCTGCATAACGCGGAAACGGAAAGGTTTTTAAGGTCCGCCGAAAGCTAATTTTTACATGAGACGGAAAAAAGAATATTTTAAAACCGAAAAACATTCGGTAAATGGAACTTTAAAACTGATAGATATATCAAATACATATAATAAATAAATACATATAATATACAAATATAAATAAAAGCACATTTTTACGCATTCATTTGTTTACAGAGAGAGAATTTTAATTTTGAATTTTTTCAGATTTAATTATAAGGAAAAGAAAATAGGCAGTTTGTATTTCTTCAGTCCACAACAGTTTATTTTTAATTATAATTTTTAACAGAAATAAATTTCTGTTTTTCTACGATACATAAATTTAAATTATGCGTTTTTATTTTTTCCATTGCCCTTATAATAAAAAAAGAAAAAAAAAACAGCCCGTTATTCTTCCTCCATTACCTTTATAACAAAAAAAAAAAAAACATGTCGTTATTCTAACTGTAAATGGAAGACTACGAGATTTTTTTAAAAAATGCCATACATTCAAAATTTAAAAAAGTAGAATGCGCACATTTTTTCTCTTTTACTATTCATTAAATTCATAAAATGTTAACTTCATACTTTGAACTCTCTCTATGTGTAAAAAAATTATAAATAAATACACAAGCTCATGGTTTTTTTTTTTTTTTTTTTTTTTTTTTTTGTTACAAACTTAAGATGTATTACTAATTAATATTTCACTTTAAAAAACGGTACTTAAGATTACAAACGCAAAAAATACCCAACAATCTTTTTTTTACCAATTTGAATGTTTTATTTTGTTATATATTTAGCAAATAATTAATAACCTTCAAAATGTTTAGCTACATCTAGTAAAATCAGTCCCGTTTGCATTTCTGAATTATTGAAATTAGTCTTTTTCTGGTGCTGCCATCTGTCTTTTAAATGTAAAAATAATAATGTTCCATATAACACCTCTTCTGTACTTTTGCAATTTTAAATACTGGTAAATAGGCCCCAAAATTTTTAATTTGGGTCTCGAATATTCAGATTAGTAGCAAGCTTCATTATCTTTTATGAACAGCAATTATATTTAAGAGATTTAGTCATTTATCGTTGCTTTATCATGATATCAACGAGATTACATTTTGGCGAGGTCTTGGCGATTTAATGTTACCAGTTCACTTTCGCAACTTTTTTCTTAGAGTGGAATTTCATTTACTGCTGTGGAAGATTGATGCCTTCCTGTGCTTTCTGTATGGAATGTATGTATATTCGAACTGTTGCTAAATGAAAATGGATACTCAATTATTAAGCAAAAAAAATTAGGTTACAATTTGATTTAGATAGATTTATTTACTTTTATTAGTGAGCAATTATTGTATTTTAAATAAAAAGGTTCAAAGAGTAATATTTCTTGATATTCTTCTTAAAAAAGTAAGCTTTTTACGTAGTAAAATTTAACAAAGCTTTATATATATGAAACAAATCATAAAAAACCCATTTTGTATATAGGTATGCTTTTTTAAGAGGGGGGGTAGAATTAAAGATTAATGAAAATCACGATTATGAGTTGGTCCTTTGGTCCATTGGCCTTTAGTATTTTTTGGTTTTTATTTTTTTATTACAGACCTAAAAATGTAATGATATCAATACAAAAAACCCTTAACGGGTTAAAAGTTTGTGACGCAGCACTTTATCTTATTGCTATAAGAACTTTAAATATAAAAATTAAAAATAAGGGTATCAAATTTTAAGTGACGCTATGCTATAAATTAATGTATATGTACACATACATTTATATTATTTATTTCATCATTTTATTTTTGTTTTATTTATAATTGCATGTGTAAGAATTATGTTAAATTTAAAAGGATGTATAAAAAATTTATTTATTGATGCTTTATCATTCACATCTTTCATGAATTCAAAATATGAGTTTTAAAAGATATGATATCAAAATTTAAGTGACGCCTTGATGTACCTTTAGACAATGTTTTAAAATTCAATTTAAATTGTTTTCGGTTTGGCTAAATATATTCACGCATGTAACCAAAACTTTTAATCTACCAATACATTGTTAAAAATATCACTCTCACTGAACCTATACAATGCACTACAGTGTATTTATATGAAAAAAAAATGATTTATCTTTTTTGCCACGCTATCCAAAATCAAAAGTAAAATTTATGTAAATGATTTCTGTGCGTCATTGTATCCAAACTAAACGAAATGTATGCAAATGGATAATATGACGCACAAAAATCATTTACATAAATTTTACTTTTGATTTTGGATAGCGTGGCACAAAAGTTAAATAATTTTTTTTTTCATATAAATACATTGCAGTGCATTGTATAGGTTCACTGAGAGTGATATTTTTAACAGTGTATTGGTAGATTAAAAGTTTTGGTTACATGTGTAAATATATTTAGCCAAACCGAAAACAATTGAAATTGAATTTTAAAACATTGTTTAAAGCTACATGAAGGCGTCACTTAAATTTTGATATCATATCTTTTAAAACTCATATTTTGAATTTATGAAAGATGTGAATGATAAAGCATCAATGAATAAATTTTTATACATCCTATTAAATTTAACATAATTCTTAGACATGTAATTATAAATAAAACAAAAGTAAAATGATGAAATAAATAATATAAATGTATGTATACATATACATTAATTAATAGCATAGCGTCACTTAAAATTTGATATCATTATTTTTAATTTCCATATTTAAAATTCTTATAGCAATAAGATAAAATGCTGCGTCACAAACTGTTAACCCGTTAAGGGTTTTTTGTATTGATATTGTTTACGCATACTCTAAATCTAATGTGTAAAATATGCGTTTATCGCCAAATAATTTAATATACTCTAAAGTAGGATATGTCAATAATAAAACATCAATATTCGAACTTTAATTTAAATTGAAAAAAAAAATTATATTTCAATTGATATAATATATTTTTAAATAAAAAATATGATAATAAATCAGGATATATTTGTAAATAAGTAAGTATTCAAACCTGCAAATAGAAGAAAATCCATATTTCGATAATTATAATTTAAATATTTGAGATGCTTTTTCCATTTATTTTGTTCAAATTTTAACGTACAACATTTTTCTTTTAAACTTTCGAGAAAAATAAAAGAATGCAAATATCGAAATCAGTTCTCCTTTCTAGATTTTTATCGTAAACAATATATGGTCAGATATTTTACTTATTTTATCTAAATTTATTTAAATATAATATCTCCATTTTTAAATAAAACAATAAATTTTAACTTCAGGAGCCATTTATTTAATTTTAACGTGCCGTAAACATTTCATCAACTTAATCTAAGTACTATACTAAACCGTTTTACTTCAAAAGAAACAAAAAACACATGAATAATAACTGAAATTAAAATTTTATACTCTTCACAAACAAAAACCTTAAAAAAAGCTCGTGAAGTTATTGCTTTCTTTAAAATAGAATGGTCCAAAACTGAACTATTAAACCTTCTACTGCGAGCAATAAAACGCCTAAAGTAGCAAATGTACTCCTATTAGCAACATCTACGGGCGAAAAAGTGTAATAAACTATCAAGAGAGTGATCTAAAAAATGTTATCTTAATCATGTTTTTATTTATTTTATTTCAGGTAGATATGTTGATTAAGGTAACTTAGATATAAAGTATCTTGTAGGTTTTATAACGTTTTTAAAAATAAAAATAAACACATACACATTTTTTATTATTACTGAAGAAATATTTTATACCATACATATTTATTATGCACATTCTATATAATCCTACACAAGAAAAATATGTTTCACTTCCATAGAGGTAATAATTGTTAAAATACTTAGCCGGCTTTTATAACTACATTTAAGTTGTTATTTACTTTGTAGTGATGGAACTATGCCCACCACGCCAATTTTTATTTTACCGGGCTTTGGATGTTTCGCACCGTTTTACTGAAAAAAGATATTGTGAGAACGTATGAGTAGTATGTGAAAACATAAATTGACTCAGGCTACCGTATTTACTGGAGTCTAAAATGTACGCTGTCCCTCATAGAACCCATATAACTGTAGTAAGTGTCTAAATCGATTAAGAAAACAGCTCAGAGTTCTTAAACCCATAAAAGTTAATACCAGACTCCCATGTGTGTATTATACTAATGATATTTTTAAGCTTTGAATCTGTTTTTATCCCGTGGTACGGTATGCTATTTCTTTCTCCCAGCTTTTTTTGTGTATTCCAAAAGATAACGTTACCTTACAGAAACCAACCGTAAAACAAAGCCGTACGATAAAATACTCTATTTGAAAATAATTTTGAATTATTATGCACCACATTAAACGGCAAATTTTTAATGATTTTAATTTCCATCATTTCTCAAATTGAAAAGAAGTACATAATCGAAGGTATGATATTTTCAACATTATAAAAAATAAACGGTCAAGTGCGAGTATTACTCGCGCACAGCGGGTTTCGTACAATAATATATGAATTAGTAAGAGTATTATTAAAAGAATACCGTTGCTAAAAGAATACTAAGACTTCGTAAAATCTATACAACGTAGGGTTGGGTATAGCTGTATAGTATACTGAATGCAAAGGAAAATCCCTTTAACCTGAAAATACTTGCGAACGGAGAGAGCTACAGCTATACAAGTGAGGTAACTGTACAGTAAAGTGACTACGCCTGGCCTAATGGAAACGACAGCAGCACCCCTAGTGGCGAAATTTGTAAGATAGCCATTGCAAATCGAAAACGAAAAGAGGTAGAGCAAATTTTCCAATTAGAAAGTTTTAGAGCATCAATTCATTAGTACGAAACGACATTTGGTTCACACGGATAAGATAAATCGTCGCATGCCCTAAAATGTCCAAAATCGTTGAGCGACGATTCTACTTTGCCTATTCTCATTCCGGAAATGTAACAGTGCATAATTGCAGATTGTGACGTTGTACTGTACTGTGATGTCTGTAAAGATTTAATTTCCAATGTATTTAAAATTTTAGAATAGCTTCAGGGCCAGAAATATTCTGTTCGTAAAATTATGAAATAATTCACTAACACCAAAATATTCAAACGAATTTCTCAGAAAACAAAAACCCGCTAATCTGCACTTTCATTACAAAAGCAAAATTTTATTACAATATTCTTGGAGTTTCGGAATTAAAATTAGGTGGCAAGACCGCCTAGCCACCGCCCTTGAAATGGTTAAATCTATGTCGTCGTACCGAAGAGGCTTGCAATAGACATTCCATGCTGAGAAATGTGCATGCAGAATTACTCTCACGAATACAAACGTGTATCGTGAGCAATGGCGAACTTTTCAAACATACTGAATATTAATTTTTTATCACTGTCAGAGAGTTTGTCTTTTTTTGTGTGTGTAATGTTATCAAAATGTATTGAGATAAGTACGTATTTATAGCATAAATCGTTCGTATTTCTTCATACTATTGACTATTTCATTCAAATGTTTATACAAAATGGGGTGCATCGATTTCGGATATTTTTGGGTAAACAGGCGAATATTTATCTTATCCATGTAAACCAAATGTCGTATTCTACTAATTAATTGATAATCTAAAACTTTCTAATTGGAAATTTTGCTCTATCTCTTTTTGTTTTCAATTTGCAGTGGCTATCTTCCAAATTACGCCACAAGAAGGCGCTGCTGCCGTTTGCATTGAATAGGACGTAGACGCTTCACTATACTGTTACCTCACTTGTATAGCTGCAGCTCTATCCGTTCACAAGTATTTTCATGTTAAAGAGATTTTCCTTTGCACCCTGCATACTAGAAAAGTATAAATGGATATACCATGAAAGTTCAAAGATATATGGAACCTAAATAATAGCAAATATAGCTATTCTGTATATTTGTTATTCTATATAGGTTTTTAGTTAACCTTTAAAGACGTGTATTAAGAGAGCCATTCAATGGAAACTAGTCGCGAATTCCATAGTATTTATGTAATTAATTCTCATTAAATTAGTTTGTGTTTAACAATTTCATGTTTATTGCTTTTATACTGCTACTGGGTATTGTATTACATAAATATATCCTTAAAATTTGATATCTAGGCTTTAAAAGCCGATGGGGCATACACTGTTAAAACTGAAGGTGACTTTTCGGTGACTTTTGAAAGGCTGGGGTGAAAACACGGTATCAATTGTCACCAAGAGGCTTCGAAATGTGGTTGGGATGCCGATTGGTTTCTCAAAGGGTGACTGGAGAAATTAAGGTGCTGTGTGGTAGAAATATGGCACCCCACTGGGGGACTGGCACTTAGCGCATGCCCTGTGATTTGTGTGGGGTGCCATATTTTTTCGTCGGCAAGTGAAATCTACAGCTGTAAGACACATGTAGCATACAGACAGATATCGGCCATTGTCCCGATCAATAAAGGGCAATATCTCCAATGTCACTGGATATCAGACGTCAAATTTACAATATCTGCCGATATTCACTGATGTAACTTAAAATTAGTTCTTAAAAGAAAGCATCCAAACGAATTTTATGGAGTACTAACAACATTATAATACGTAAATCGTATTCTTAACTATAAAATTTAACAATTTTATCATTTTTAGAAAACTTGAATTTTTAATGCCTTATTTATAATATTTTATTTACATTGGCCAATGTTGTAAAAATGATATTAGTATTCCAACATTCAGAGATATCTATCGACGTCCGTAAAAATAATATGATTTTTCAGACATTTCAAGATATCTGTCGACATTTAGAATATCTGGTGAATTTTGTAATCTTGACCAAATTGAATGGGGCCCCACCAGTGGCCGAGAGGTTCTGCTCTCGAAGCTGGTAGACGGGAGGTGCTGGGTTCGATCCCAAATCGCGCCCGTCGTCCTAATCGCTCGGAGTTTTAGTGGTTTTCTTCGAGCCATGGATTTCCATGCGTTAATACGGGTTAGGTTCCCTTAGAAAGACCCCCACGAAGGGCACTCTCCCCTCGGGCCTATATCCCTAGTGCAGATAATCGGCCGTCAAAAAATCAACCAACCAACCAACCAACCAACCAAATTGAATGGAAAGCTCTGAAGGACCGCCCATTTTAATCGTTTTCATCGAAGCGTATTTGATGGAGACGCCTGCTATGAAATTTGCCTTATAAAAAAATTTTCTTTAGGGATGTATGTTATTTGTAAATATGTATATATATTTGAAAAAAAAATTACATAGAAATCTATTGAGATTGGTATGAAAAATTTTCTGTAGTACAATTTATTTAGAAATTTATAGAGATTGAAAATAGAAAAATTTCTCAAGAAAAGCATTTCCTATTAAAATCTATTGATAGTGCTATTGTATACAAACTTAATAAGGAAATCTGCAATTAGTACCCTAGAATTATTTATAGTAAAAAAAATAATGTATTGCCTATAACGATGTTAAAATATAACAATTGTTAGTTTTATAAAAAACGACAGATGGTTTTTCTATTACATAATGTTTTTACATTAAAAAAAGAGATCAATTTATGTATTTTTTAATGAAAACTATATTTACCTTTTTAAAATGGTAAAAAAAAGCGTCGATGCTTTTTATATTACATAATCTTTTTACATAAAAAAGAGATCAATTTATGTATTTTTTTAAGAAATACTATGTTTATATTTTTATAATGATCTCAGATTTCAGACTTTTAAATTAATTTTATTTTTTATTATTGAAAGAATAGTTTAGTTTCAAAAGTAGGTCATTAATTTTCAACATAATTTCAAATAAATTTCTAACAAACTTAATAATAAAAAGTGATATTTAAATAAATCTTTGTTAAAAGAATGTAAAAAAAAAGGAAGTTTATTGTGATTGAAAGAGTATGAGATAATAAAATTATAATTTTGTCAGACATTTTTTTCGTCACTAACAGAAAAGTCTGCTCCCACCACTTTCTATTGAAAGTTTCTTATTGCTACATTTTCCACGGATAATTTTCATTATTCTTTAACAGAGCCTAGTTTCTTTGCCTTATATTGAATAAGGCTAGAAATCTCCTGAGCATAAACTTCTCCTGTCTCAGTGAGAATTTTATGTTCACCACATCTGTAAACCGCAGTTGTTGGGGTTAAAAAAAGTAATTAATATCTAAAAAAGTTATAAATTAATATAACAGGAAATTTCAGCCCGGTAATTAATATACATTACATATCGGAATTAATGTCTAATAATTAAATGATAGAATTTTCCGGTAAGAATTGATTTTCCCAAACGGACACGATTTTCTGGCCAACATTGAAAGGGTGCCATTATTCTCCCTTGTGGTACATCCTTTCACCCTCTGGGGCACCCTGGTTTTGGGGTGCCACTTTTTCACCCTAGTTAAGGGTGCAAATCTAGCTCCTCTAGGGTGGTCGCTCACGGGACAAGCGTTTCACCCCTAGGAGGTGGCATATGCAACCTCTAGTTTTAACAGTGTAGAGCACGCCGTCTCTGTCATTATGTATGTCCAAACTGTCCGTGTCTTTAAGAGTTAATATCTTGACTACTTACCGACGATTTTTTGCGAAATTCACGATCAACAGTACTTTTATACTTCTGCTACGATAGGTACCTCCCGCTCTGCTCAACACTTTTGCTGAAGCCCGTAAATCGAAATTTGAGTGTAACGAAAAAATGCGATTTTCTCAAAAACTATGCGACCTAGGTTGATCGCTATAATTTTCCGTCAAGGTTTAAATTAATGTCTGCTACCTGTAATTTTTTCATAATTTTAGTTTCAATAGATTCGGAAATAAATGGGGGGGGGGACATATTTTTGCACTACATTTTCCACCATAACTTTGAAAATATAATATCTAAAATTAAATGAAATATATTTTTGAAAATTTTCACACGATACCCTACACGATATACAAAGGAATTTTTTTTTCAAGTAACTTAATTGTACATTTTTCCTAAATATATTTATGAAAATTTATTAATCTGTAAATATGTGGGTCAATAATCTTTATTACTTCCCCCAATTTGAACTTTCCACGTTGCATAGTTTACGAGTAAAATGGCTGTGACAGACAGGCAGACAGACAGACACAGGAGTGATCTTATAGTGGTTCCGTTTTTACTTTTTAAGTACGGAACCCTAATAAATGTGACAGTTAGTTAATAACCGAAATACATAATTGGAAAAACTTCAAGAGATACTTAGGGTCGTCGTATATGCGAGTATATACGGTATATATACTCTATTAGTAAATATTGATTATTATAAATTTTTATTATATAAATTTTTACTATGCCAATGGCTAATGGTGAGGAGGAAGGGTGTCTTATTCTTGAGCCGACCCCAACCCTCCCCTTCCCCCGCCTTATAGTAATAATAAAGAAAATTTTATAGTCAAATAATAACCCGAATGATATATAACCTTTTTTAAACATATTAAATGGCATAAAACATAGATATAATGCTTAGACAGTAACGGAGAAAACCCCTACCTTTTCGTGCCTAGTGTCCCGAAATTGGGACGTTTTGATTTTTATATGTTAAATAAATATTTTTTCAAAGAGAATTTTTTTTATTATTTTTTACGTTCATTTTACACCATTTACTATAATTAAGCATAATATTGAGTTGAAAAAAAAATCAGGCACTAATGGGTTAAATTACATAAAAATTTTTATACTCCTTAATATAGGAAAAGTAATTCCTGCAGTTTTTTTAACACACACACACACACACCTTCCCGGAGAAAATGTCTGAATTTAATACTATTTGAGAAGTATTTTAGTTTTATTTTCCTTTTCTTTTTCTTTTTTTATCAGATGTAAAAAATATACATCAGACAAGAAAAGACAGTATTTATTTATATATATAAATAATTAAATGTGAAAATACATTCTGAAACAGGTAATCTGAGTTTTTAAATTTTTATGTGGAGATAAGATACATTGTTACAAAATATTTGAATTTGATACTATTTGGGAAGTTTTTTTTTTTTTTTTTTTTTTTTTTTTTTGTTAGCAGATATAAAAAATATATATCAGACAAGAAAACACTGTATTTAGTTATGTATACATAATTAAATGTGAAAATACTTTCTGAAACAGTTAATCTGAGATTTTTAATTTTTATGTGGAGATAAGATACGTAGTTACAAAATATTTGAAATGCAAAGAACAAAATTCATTACTTAAATTTAGATAAAGATTTTTAACTCAATTACATTTACGAGTTAATAAAGTCACTGCACTAGATATACTTGCTGTTTGATAGTAACACTCTCAAAATATCTAAAGGATAATGAAATAATATTGAATAACATTTTCCAGTTATCGTTATTTAAAAAATGTTAAATGTATATATCTGTAATGTTAGAGTTTATGTTTCTATCCAAAATATAGATGGCGCCACATTTACCAGCTGCAGGAAATTGCATATTTTTTTTATTGAAATTTATTTAAAATGAAGTTTTATTTTATTTAGCTTAGTCATTATTGCAATTTAATCTTGTTTAACTTGATAACAATTAAAAAGTCTTAAATTTTATTTAATGATCTAATTGGCAATAAAAAATTACAAAGGAACTCATAAAATAAAATCAAAAGGCATCACTGCGGATTGAACCCGAGAGTTCGCATCTATGAGAGCAGCGCTCTTAACCGCTCAGCTAGTGTTTCGGTAGCTAGCTGTTCCCAAAAATGAATAAAAAGAAACCATGCACAGGAATACATTAGTAACTTCTTGCGCATTTGCGGTAGATTCTCATAGAATGGCGAAAAAATATAGTCTCATTTTTCATACCGATTATATAACAAACAACAGTTTTTCTGAAAATAAGTGTTATGTTATACGCTTTATCTCAAACAGATTTAGGCATAGATGCCGTATCTTCCCTCAGTCGTTGTTGTTTTGAATTGTTTGGCGATTTTTTATTGGCGTGTTGGCGGTGTTTACGGATATGACAAACTCGATATCGAAACCCCGTGTGACGTGTGTGTTGTGACGTGTCGTGTTCTGGCAACCCCTGAGAATCTTAGAATTTTGTGAATGTATTTTGATATCGTGTATCGTGTTCTATCGTTGTCTTTTTATTTTTGTTAAATTTATTGGATGTATTTCATTGACTATAGTTTCTGTAGTCCTTTTAAACGCTCTTGCTGAAGTAATTAAGAAATATGAGGAAATGTTGACAAGAAAGGGAGGTTTGTTTATAGCGTGTCAATGCGTATTAAGCCTATTTTTCAAAATGACGGCGGTGTTATGAGAGATATTTTGTGCTAGAGGGTTCAAGAAAGCAGATGTCTGTTAAAGTATGTTGATAATTTTATGTATAATTTGTTTCTTTAAGAGTTTTTTACATTTTGAGATTGCTACAAAACGAGAACTGCTGAATTTTGAGAATGCTATACCGCGAAAAATGCTGAATTCGGCGATGTTTTTTTTTCGGTAAATGTGTGCGAAGCGCTCATTCAACTATTGCTGATTGCCACTTTAGGGCGTTTCGTTTTTTATGTATATTTTTCTGCTTTAAGAGTTTTTTTACGTTTTGAGATTGCTACAAAACGAGAACTGCTGAATTTGGAGAATGCTATACCGCGAGAAATGCCGAATTCGGTCGTGTTTTTTTCGGTAAATGTGCGCGAAACGCTCATACAAGGATTACTGCTTGCTAGTTTAGCGAATTTTGTTTATTATTTACATTTTACTTTTGTTAAGCCAAACATGCGTATAAACCGGTGCTTGGCGACATTTACTAGTTGACGGAAAAGGGGTTTTCACGCCAAGAAGAATTCCAAGATGGCGGCCAGGGGGAACTTATGACATCTGTTCCCAGATTTATATTATATATTAATTTTAATAAAATCACGCAGCTCATTTTTGAGAAAAAATTGCGAATTATTTAAAGAACAAGAGTTTTCCCGGACACAAGTATTATCTCATCCCCTTCATCTGAAACAAATTCATATTGTATATCAATTTAAAGAAAATCGACCGGGCCTTTTTCCAGAAATGGAAATTAGGAACTTTAGCCATCGCAAGCACTTTAAAAATGGGTTTCGAGATCACAAAATATACTGCATGTAGAAATGTAAAAATTTCAGAATAGGATAAGACTGCAGATATAAGGCGTTTTATTAAAAATCAAAACAATATGCGCTATATTTGCTGAATTTTGAAGTGGCGGCTTTTCGCGTTTGCTTTGATCTCTAGTTAGGTGTTTAAATGAGTTACGCCATTCTTACGATTTTAGGCTTAAGACTGTATCAATGGTATACTACCGTCTTCCATGATATTTAAAAACATCTAAATTCTTAAAGTTTCTATAAATGAATAAATAAGTGTGACGTGGAAATATTTTTCTTTATCTGTTTGAAGGGCGGATAGTATTTAATCCATTCGTATTTAATAATATTTAGCAGGTTATTATTTTTACCATTTGATTTTAGTCTGCAACAGCCAAATTGTTCCAGGAATTAAAAAAAAGAAATTTGTATTTAAAATGTGCATACAGAAAAGTACTTATTTAATTTTTTAAATAAATTTCGGGGAAAATTCTGGTGGAAGTTAGGCATTTCAACATTTTAAGAACATAATTATTTTGTTGCTCAAAGCTTTACATGCTGCCTTGTAACAGATATCACCACTAACATTTCCACCACTTATTTGTGTTTTACTTTATATACCATCAATGGTTAAAGTGAAAATATTTGTTCTTAAAAAAAAAAAAAAAATCTGTATTACTTTTAATTAGGAAACATCATGAGAAGATATATTTTTTTATTCTTCTTCAATAAAAAGCTATTGCACACATTTCTCGCAATTCATATTAATGGACAATGCTAAAGGGATTGCACGAATACAATATTTGGTATGCCTCACTTTAATTTCATTTTTAAAACAAATATTAGTTATTTTTATTTGATAACATTGTTGTTAATCGATGGTAGTATTTACTTGCAGGATGGATTCAATTTCAATAGTTATCATTTAAAAAGCATTTATCTAAAATGATATCGAAGAAGTTCAATATATTTACTACCGCCTAAAACAATTATTTATATAGATATATAACTTTTGTATAATTCTTTGTACCGAAGTTCAGCGGACATTGTATCACAAATGGCACTTTCAGAAGCTTTCCTGCTATTATTAGTTTTAATTTGGAATAAAAGGTAATTCGCTTTAAAAGTATCGCTTAGGAAATAATTTTAAAAGAATAAAAATGAGACAAGTATTGGTCATATCATCAAATGTATTAATAAAAAATATGATTTGTACAGACATTAAATAATGCAATTTCTGTGATATAAAAATTACGAAAATATAAAATGTCAGTCAGGTTGTCCCGAGGTTAATTAACTTAAATCATATTTCCTTTACAATTAAATAATGCATTTAAAGAAATTTTAACATCAGAAAACACAATAAAAATGAATCCCAAATTTTGTTTCAATATGAATTTTATTTTACAGTAATATGTTGCATAATTTATCAATATATGATTATATTTGTTTTTACCTTATTATATGGGAACAGATGGACGTACCAGACGTCAACTGTAGGTACCACGTATTTATATAATTATGAACGTACTTAAAAAAGGCGAAAAAAGGAATATCAACGCACAATGTTTTAACATATAAAGAATTTCGAAATAAAAATACTTACAAACTAGAATGTCAGAAACATACTGTAGTAAAACCATTGTGTCTTATAATGGTATTTTTTTAATTAATGGAGATTTATAAAGATTTAAATTATATTGTTTAGCAACCTAACAAGTAACCGGAGTAAAAAAAAAAAAAAAAAAAAAAAAAAAAAAAAAAAAAAAACGTTGTCTAAACGTTATTGTTGACTATGATTATATAAATTTTAGCACTGTCTGAAACATTTTAATTTTATTCTTTTATGATAATTATAATTAATACAGTCTAAGAAATTATATAATGTCTCAATATAATCTTAATCTTTAATTTCCTGGTTTATTTCAAATGGGAAATATTTTATACTTTGTTACTACGAGTATGTTTAATGAAAGCGAGAGTAGTCTATAAGTTGCTAAAATTTCCAAAAATATTACTTTCGCAAAGATGCTTTTTCTTATTGTTTTTTCGACGTTATCGAATATAAACAATTTCATTAAATATTTAAGCACACTTTAAATGTTCTTATGAAACAAAGAGAAAACACTAATAAATGAAAATAATAAACTTCATAAGAGTTTCATAAAGAATTTACTGTAATACTAATACTAAACATTTAACCTAAATAAATTTTTTGTATGTATCCCCGCCATGCCTATTGATGTCATATTTCCATTTGAAAATAAATTATATTAAAATATAAATTTTACTTATCAGAAAGTTAACTATATAATTTGGTATTCTTCATCTCTATTATTATTGTATAATTCCTATTCTTATTGTTAAATGTAATTATACATTACATGTATTATTATTATTATTATATATTATATATACATTATTATTATACATTATATATCTTATTCTTATATATTATATATTCATAATTATTATTACTAAGCTATATTGTCTTCCTAACGTATTTTTAAATAAATTTTGCATCCTTTTTTTAAATTCCTATTACAGTTTCTGCATTTTAGTGTTTAAAAAAATTCTGTTTAATGTACAATATTGTAGTTTTAAACCCAATTCGCTCTTTTTGGTGAGCATGGTTTGGTGCATAAATAAAAGAATATTTGTTGCAACTCAAATACATTTATAACCATAAAGAATGTTTGATGAATTATATGCGTCTAGCTAACAAAAAAATCTTTTAAATTAAATATTAATTTATAATTTGGTTCTCAAAATAATCAAATCTTATATTGTCATCGGAAATACACTTTTGAACTCCATTTTTATATCTAGTCAATTAACTATACAGAGATTAAAAAAAAAAGATATATTCCGTACAAACTCTGTCGCAAATAATTGCATATACCTGCAGGAATATGAATAAAATATGATTGATATTAACTGTTTTGTATGAATGTATGATAAGGAATGCTCTTATTTTCTATTTATGTTTCGTGGATCGTCTACATATTGAAATATAGTAATTCTTTAAATTTTCTAAAGCACCATGTAATTTGTAAATAATATTTGGGATCTTCGGTTAATTTTATCTTCAGGTACCAAACGGGAAGTCATTCGGTCTAGTAGTTTAGAAAAGAATGCTGATGTTTCAGTTTCAACTTCTAATGTTAAATTCATTTTTAATCGAAAGAAAGCATATTAGAATACAAGTAGTTTCTCAATCATAACTCAAACACTACTTGACAGAATGAGCTTTAATTTTAAATATGTCATTTAAATATCTAGCAATTTGATTCCCGTAAAATCTCCTATTTCATGGGTAATACATGTACATTTTTATAGTGTTTTAATAATTAAAAATTAAGAAAAATAAGGTATATTTTGTGCAGTAAGCTTTACGTGCATTTTATTTTTAGGAACAATATTTAAAAATAACTAAAGTAGGTTTATAAGTTTATACAAAATTATGTTTATAATCGATTTACCTTAACATTTACATTAGTTTACGAATTTTGTACGAAAGTAGAGTAGAAAAATACTTATTTTATTCTTCAAAATTTGAAAATTTATTTTGCTTTATAATATGCTTAAACGTAAATGCATCTTCTTTGAGGTAATATAAACGACAGACGTCATAAACCGGAGAATTTTAATGTAAAACATAACACATGATATCTGACAAACAGACCAACAAGATTTACCGTTTATGTGCATGTAAGTATTCTTAGCTAAATCTGAATTATTCAAATGAATGAGAATTCGATAAGAGAAACAACATCGTTCGCATATGTTATAACGAAATCATATGCTAATGCTGCATTTGTGACATATTTTTAACGCTTTTGGAAATACTGGATAAGTTTATGTTTTCCCAGAGAAGTGTGGCTAATTCCTTACATAAGATGCTTTTAGCATAGCTATCATACATTATAAATCAAGTATGAAGATGCTTAATTTTTTTTTTTTTTTTACCTTTAAATACATACTAAAAAGAATAATAGAATATGGTAAACGTAATTGTTTTTTCTTAAAATCGTGATAACGTTTTTAATAGTATACAATTTAAAGATACTTATTTTTTTTCCTAAAAATACACAATATGGAAACTAATAGTATCTCGTATAAAGCTACATAATTGTTTTTTTTCTTAAAATACATAATAAGGAGATTAATAGTATATTGTATGAAACTACTTAATTTTTCTTTCTTTAAATAAATACCATGGATAATAATAGAATCTGGTATAAAACTAATTATTTGTTTTCTCTTAAAATACGTAATAAGAATTTTAATGGTATAAGTATAAAACTAATAAAATAAAATCATGAGACGAAACGCAATTTTTCACTTTGATCCAACATAAAATATATAATGTGAACATTAAAATGTTCCACAATCTTACTTAAAATACGACTAGAGTAATGAAAAAGATGTTACAAGTTTAAAATATCATTTTATTTAAAATTTCTTAGTACTTTCAAGCCTTCCAAACTCATCACCAGAGAATATCTTAATAACTAAATGTTGTTTATTTATACAAATACGTCACTTTGTTTTAAAAATGAGAGAGCCAATAATTACTTGAGTTGAATGTAGAAGTGGAGTAACAGTTTCTTGGATTCAATTTAACTAGAGGAAATATATATTATTATTATTAATTGCAGTTCCATTTATTTTATGACATCACTCTGCTTCTCATACGCACTTTCCATGGGTAGAAGAAAATACTTAACTTCCGTAATTTTAATTTTTTTAATACTTCACTTTGCTCATGGTTTCAGGATTTATTTTCAGGATATTGAACCATTAATTGGGGATATTATACGATAAGGTGTAATTACATGGTTGATTGTTTTACATAGGATATCTATGGTTGATTTTATTTATTTTTATATTATTTATATATTTATTCTTCTATTTAACGCTTTCCTTATTTCTGTTGGTGGTTTTTTGTGCGAGTTACATTTAGACGTATTAATTCATTAAACAAATATAAAATTTCGCATCAAATACAAGAAGACAACATTTAACAAATTGTTTCATATCATTTTTAAAACATTAGTTGCAGAAAAAGGATGTACGACCCTTCAAAAAACCTTTTAATTTACTAGCGTGAAAAGTATATCGCCCTGAAACCGATGTAGGTATACAATTAAAATCCTAAACCCTATGTGGTGTCCTTATTAGACACCACCAGCTTAAAGTAATTTTGTTAACCATTCAAATTCCATATTCTCTGCCACTGGTAGAGGTGACCTTTCCGAACTTTTAACTTTCTAAACATGAAGACTTACTAGAAAAGCAGGGCCAGTACACTTTCTGTGAACAAAACATTAAGAATGTTTATTAGTTTATATGCCTATGCTAGAAATCATGAACTCCATAAACGCCTGAAGAAGGTCAATTCCTTTCTGTTGAAACAAAATTAACATGAACAAAATTAACATGAACAAAATTAACAAACAAAATTACCGGTTATTAATACTACTATCTTTAAGAAACAAGTTGCAGCTAAGGAAAAAAAAAACGTTTTTGAAAAAAAGTTTATGCTTGGTTTAAATTCAAATCATCTTATAATGTTTTAAGAAAATCGTCAAAAGAGGGCAGGGGATTAAAAAAAGAGTAAAAAAAAAGCAATTATGTTAAATGAAAGCGTGGGTATAGATATAGAATATTAGAAACATTAAAAAAGCGGGACTTGGGGTTAAAAAAAATCAAATATAACAGTGATATTTATAAAAAAGAAAATAGGGAAATTTTAAAGAGATTTATGTCATTGCGTGCCGGCTGGGGGGACAACGAGGGGATGCAGAGTAGATTACTGATAAATGGAATAACCAAAGGATTAATGATGCGGCGTTTATAAACTTTAAATGTCTCTGTTCTTCATCGGAATAACGTTCGGGCAGAAATGTAAACTCAAACAAATGCAGCCTAACATACACTACATATAGCTTCTTCTGAAGTTCAAAGCTCTCAGAATTAAACAAACGTTGTCTTCGCCAATTGCTCTGAAAGATGAACATTTTTGCATACATGGAAAAAAAATGTTCCACTTTATTAATCTGTACTTTAGTGGACATACCCAATACAAAGTTTTCATATTTAGATAAGTAGTGAGCAAATTATTGATCGCATCAAGCTAAAATCATTCTCGTGAAAACTCCATCGTACGAAAGATGTTTGTACTATCGTTCGGTAAGTGTAAGTTGTAATAACTTAGGATCTACTTCTGTTTCTACTTGCGTTCCTGCCATTCTGTGATTGCCAAATACACCATTACGGGTGTGACACTCATACGCATTAGCTATCGTTGTACGTACATGTTTTAGGGCCCCCATCTTAAACTCGAAATAGTTTCTCCTTAGAATCTCCTTCTCTTCATTTTTCACAATACTATACAATTATTTTTTTTCATTTAAAAAAATAATTTCTATGCATTGCGGTAGAGGCATAAACAAGACATCTGGTTCAATTATGTTGCATGCTTCTAATTAGCTACGAACTATAAAATATAACTGGTATATTACGTACGTGTGACCGGTATATTACCTACGTGTAATGAATAAATTTAAATTACCATTTGTTATGGTATATGATTTATAAAATTGTTGAAAATTGTTTTTTACATTTTTTTAAAATGTAGTGATAACACGTAAATATAATATGTTACTAAATAATCTGTAATAACATTAGGTTAAGACATGTATATCAGCTTCACGTGCATTCTAGAATTCTCTACGGTATCATTAATAATATTTTTAAACAAAAATATGCCTTTGATAGTATCGAGTTAATGGACTGAAAACGGTTAGATAGAGATAATTTGTTTGAAATTTATATTGTTATTGTTTCGTGTGTCACTTAACGCAGTAACAGGAATTGCAATTTTTTAGTGGTAGTTTATGATATAATAGGAATCGCAATCAATTTGTGGTAGTTTTAGAATTTTTGCATTATTAAATAAGGTAACTGCGATCGATATATATGCTTCAATCTCCAAAAACGTTACCGTCAAACATACGAGCAAAGTATTAACTGTGTTACCAACAACTCTTTATTACTTTTTTTTGTTGTTATGAAACATGTTTTTAATTCTTCATATTTATCATATTTTTTTGAATTGGTGACAACTATTATAGAAGACAGATGTTTGTAGAAATATATTACAAATTTAAATAGAAAACAAATACATATACACTGTGTCGTTATAGTTAAAAAATAATTGATTTCTGATGTCCCCTAAAATATTCCAAAAAAATGTTTTGGAATGTTGCTACACTTAAACTTTCCACAAAAAAGATAATTTAACAGATATTGCATTATCTTCAAGATGTTGCACATATTTGTGTAAAGTAAGAATAATATCTATTTTTTACTCAAAATTGTATTGTATGTTTGATCAATGCTTTTTAATGACCCATATAGGTATTTCTCGTCATTAAATGAAAATGACTATTGTATAATTCTTTATTTATAGCTGATAAAGTTGTTTCTAATGTGAGGAACCTCGTTTTCTTTTGCAAATTCGGATTAACGAAATATAATACATATGTAGAAATGATATATAATATCACTATTAAGACAGGTTTTAGAAATACACGCAGACATATCATCATCATTTTTCAATAATTATTTAATTCAATTGAAGGCAATATCTCGAAAAGCAATAACGGAAACATGAAAGAAATGATTGAAAAAAAAAAAAAGATTTTGCAAAGAATTTCACCTTCAGTCCTCTAAACATTTTAAAAATCATTTTAATTCATTTTAAAATTATACATTAGGGTGGGTCAAAAAAACCGAAATATTTATAATCGAAATGTAATAGAGCAGAAAAGTTACCTTTTGTGATAAAGAATAAATTCGTAAAATATTACACCGATCGGTTAATATCTTTTACCGCCGCAAGGGGGCCAAAGTTTCAAAAAATCGCAAAAAACATGTTTTTTTTTCATTATTTTTTTTAAATTATCCAAACGTACGAATACAATTTTTAATTGGTCTTAATAGCCACATGAAGGTATAAGAAATGTCCCGGTAAATGTTCATTATGATAAATTAATGTCTTTTACTGCCGCAAAAGGACCGCATTTTCTAAGAAAAAAATGTAAAAATGTAAAAATTTCATTTTTTTACAATTTTTATAATTTCTATAGTATGACTAGATGTAAATAAATTTACTTCATATCTATTAACGTGTCATAAATTTTGTTAACTATTTGTTATAGATTGGACAATAAAAACGGTAATCATTCATTTTTCTTGACGATCGCTTCATCTACTTCTGTTTTACTACATATCAGCAGTTCATATACCGAAAATCCCAAAAAATAATTTAAAATGAAAAAATATTTTAGTATTTTATTAATTAAAATACAGAGATGTTTAGCCGAAACGGATTAAATAAACTTAAAATGAAGAAGTATTTAAAGTAAATGAATTTTATAATATGACTTGCTTCCAAATAAAGCCATTGTTCCTCGAGAGGCCGAAATTGGTCATATGTGATGCTCCTTCTGTTTTTGTCCACAAACTTTACCAGAACTTCAGAGACTAATTTCACGCATCTTTCTACTGATTGAGTACGAAAAGGGCAATTATAACTGCTGGAATATTTAATCGAACATTTTAACTCACCAGCGTTGTTAGAACGTCAGTCAATAGACTAACCGTAACAGGTAGTTTCGTTAGATTACAGTTTTGCCACTCAACTAAATCCATACTATTTTAAACTTCAAAGTTCAAGTCTGGAATGACGAAGTGACGTATAGCAGTATTCGTGTCCACAGAACTTCATGCTTTGGCAATTTTCTTCATGGCTGGGGTCCTGATGTCCTACCCTTCATATGCTATCATTCAAATGAGTATATTTTCATGATTTGCGAAACAGCCATTTTGTGAAATTACACGAACTATAATCTTTCATAGATGATATGGCAAGTAACGGGGGTTACAAACTGTGATTCACAGAATCTGAAAAATATGATGGTTTAATTTTAATGACCACCAACCAACGGATGGAGTACACTTTCAGGATGTAGTCATGGAGTACACCCTAAAAGTGTACTGCATCAGCCGATTGTCAAAATTGAAAATTGCCAAAGCGCGAAGTTCTGTGGACGCGAATAGTGCCATCCGTCATTTCGTCATTCCAGACTTGAACTTTGAAGATTAAACTTGTATGGATTTAGTCGAGTGATAAAACTGTAAACTAACGAAACCACCTGTTACGGTTTGTCTTTCGACTGACCATTTAACAACGCTGGTGAGTTTAGAATGATCGATTAAATATACCAGCTATTATAACTTTCCTTGTTCGACTCAATCAGTAGAAAGATGCGTGATATTAGTCTCTGAAGTGCTGGTAATGTTTGTGGACCAAAACTGAGGGAGGATCACATATGATCAATTTCGGCCTCTTGAGGAACAATGGCTTTATTTGAAAGTAAGTCATATTATAAAAGTCATTTATTTTAAATATTCTTCATTTTAAGTTTATTTAATCCGTTTCGGTTAAACATCTCTGTACTTTAATTAAGTAAAATAAATTCATTTTATATCATTTTTGTAATTTGTGGTGTATGAATTGCTCGTATGCAGTAAAGCAGCAGTAAATGAAGCAATCGTCAAGAAAAATGAAAGATGACCGTTTCTATTTTGCAGTCTATGTCAAATAGTTAACAAATTTTATGTAATATTAATAGATATAAAATAAATTTATTTACTTCTAAACATATTATAGAAATTATAAAAATTTAGAAAAAAGAAAATTTGTAATTTTTTACATAAAAAAACCCTTTGCGGCAGTAAACGATATGATTTTATCATAATAAACATTTTACCGGGACATTTCTTATATCTTCATGTATCTATTGCGCCCTATTAGAAATTGTATTCGTACGTTCGGATAAGCAATATATATATATATATATATATATTGAAAAAAAAACTTGTTTTTAGCGAATTTTGAAACTTTGACCTCCTTGCGGCGGTAAAAGATATTAACCGATCGATATAATATTTTACGAATTTATTATTTATTACAAAAGGCAACTTTTCCGCTCGATTACATTTCGATTACAAGTATTTCGTTTTTTTCGACCCGCCATATTATACATTAAAAATAAGTTCTTAAACATGAGAAAAAATATTAACTTGGTTTGTTAAATATAAGTCGGATTTTTTTTTTTTTTTTTTTTTTTTTTTTTTTTTTTTTTTTTTTAATTTAATCGTTCAAAATTTCGTGCAACCTGTTTACATTAATTTCGATGCAGAATCCAAAAATAGAATCCATTTATTTATCATAAAATATTTTTCACCAAAAAATGTATATCTTGATAAAAACAATAACGGAAAGCATGAGTTTCTTATGTTTCGCTTAATTTCATGATTTTTTTTAAATTACAAATTAGATTTAAATCCTACTTTGTGCTGTGCGCAAATCGTGTCTTAATCTAATTTCACGTTGAAAAAAACAGAAAGAGAAAATTTCAGGTTTTCCACACATTGTTAAGTCATTCTTTGTTTTTGTTTGTACATTACAGTTACCATTTATTTAGCATAAAAAATTCGGAAAAATTAAGAAATCTTCCAGAAGTCATTCGTTTCTAACGCAATAGAAAATGGGGGTAAAAAGCGATAGGTAATATCCATGTTTAACTGATTTTGTCTGTGTTTAATACAAGTTTTATCAGATGTTCATTATATGGTCATTAATGACAGGACATTGTCAATTTTAGACATTTTGTCGAATATTTAGCAACATACTTGTCAGAATCTACTAGAATTTCAAGATTAAAAAAAAACAAAAACAAGTTTGACCTCATATTCATCAACATCGATTTGATAAGGAGGACAATTAGGAGGGGGGACAACAAAAAATCAAAGAAAAATAGAATACTTGGGCTCACCCTGAAAAAAAAAAAAAGATGCAAGAAATGATCTATCGCTACAGAATATAAATAGGCAGACAATGTATAATATGTGTATACATTTGTGTACGAATAGCTCGTATACACTATATGGCCAAAGATTACCGATCGCTTGCGATTTTTGACGTTTTATTAAATATCTAGAAAAATATATGAGGAATTAACCTGAAACTGCCAGTGTGTAAACAGTATAGTATAGGTCATATATTTCTGTAAAGTTGTTTTTCCAGAAACCCCATAGGGAACCGTTAATAAATTAAAAAATAAACGAATATCTTATGGATAACCCTGTAAAAACTAATGTAGCAAAGGCGTTTAAACTCGAGATTATTAATAAGTGCCTTATTGTAATGTACTGTATTCATTTTTATGAGGGTAGCATGAGCAGTAGTTGAGAAATTAATGTTTTTATAAAAACAGTCCCAAATTTCACCAAGTTTTTTATTATAATTTGCAGAGTTCTTAATATAAAAAAGAGTTCTTTTCAAAAAAATATGACATACAGCATAGTACATAATACTCTGTAATCAGAATAAAAACATAATAAAAATTAGATGAAATATGAGCAGGTTTACTAAAAAGTGTTTCACTGCGCATGTACGAATGCAATCAAAATGTGATATGCATAATGTATTAGCTAAGTATATGGAGCAACTTTTGTGAAAGTCTCAAAATCGTAGCTTGAAAATTCTGAAAATTACCGTCGATAGAATAAGCCCGAAATCCGTTGTTCCCAAAGAGAAGCAAAAAGATGAGTGGTTGTATTCAATTATAGTAGCACATGCAATATTGTGTACCCTATCTTGGCACTAATCAACAGATATTTGATACAACCCCTTATCGGTTTGCTTCTTTTTGTGAACAACGGATTTCGAGCTTATTCTATCGACGATAATTTTCAGAATTTTCAAGCTATGAATTTGAGACTTTCGCAAATGTTGCTCTATATACCTAGCTAATACATTATACATATTACATTTTGATTGCATTCGCGCATGCGCAGCAAAACAATTTTTAGTAAACCTGCTCATTTTTCATCCAATTTTTATCATTTTTTAAACTTCTGATTGAAGAGTGTTGTGTACAATGTCGTTTTTCATATTTTCTGAAAAAAACTTTTTTGTATATTAAGAACTCTGCAAATTATAAGCAAAAAACTTGGCAAAATTTGGGACTGTTTTTAAAAAATCTTAATTTCTGTACGAGTATAAATGCTATCTTGATAAACATGAACACAGTTTATTACAATAAGACACTTATTAATAATCTCTTGTTTGAACGTTTTTGCTACGTTAGTTTTTACAGGGTTATTGAAAATATATTCGTGCTTTTTCAATTTGTTGACTGTCCCCTATGGGGTTTCGGGAAAAAATCTTCGCGGAAATATATGACCTGTACTATACTGTTTACACACCTGCAGTTTTAGGTTGATTCCTCATGTATTTTTCTAGATATTTAATAAAACATCAAAAATCGCAAGTGATCAGTCACCTTTGGTCATATAGTGTATTACGAGATATAGAGATATATTTTTTTAATAAATAAAAGTGTTTTGCTTATAACATGCAGGGTTTTAAACCAAATTTAACCCCGATTTCAGAAAAAAAACTTTTTTGTATATTAAGAACTCTGCAAATTATAAGCAAAAAACTTGGCGAAATTTGGGACTGTTTTTAAAAAACCTTAATTTCTGTACGAGTATAAATGCTATCTTGATAAACATGAACACAGTTTATTACAATAAGACACTTATTAATAATCTCTAGTTTGAACGCTTTTGCTACCTTAGTTTTACAGGGTTATTCAAAATATATTCGTGCTTTTTCAATTTGTTGACTGCCCCCTATGGGGTTTCGGGAAAAAATCTTCGCGGAAATATATGACCTATACTATACTGTTTACACACCTGCAGTTTTAGGTTGATTCTTCATGTATTTTTCTAGATATTTAATAAAACATTAAAAATCGCAAGTGATCAGTCACCTTTGGTCATATAGTGTATTAAGAGATATAGAGATATATTTTTTTAATAAATAAAAGTGTTTTGTTTATAACATGCAGGGTTTTAAACCAAATTTAACCCCGATTTCAGAAAAAAACTTCTTTGTATATTAAGAACTCTGCAAAGTATAAGCAAAAAACTTGGCGAAATTTGGGATTGTTTTTAAAAAACCTTAATTTCTGTACGAGTATAAATGCTATCTTGATAAACATGAACACAGTTTATTACAATAAGACACTTATTAATAATCTCTAGTTTGAACGCTTTTGCTACGTTAGTTTTTACAGGGTTATTCAAAATATATTCGTGCTTTTTCAATTTGTTGACTGTCCCCTATGGCGTTTCGGGAAAAAATCTTCGCGGAAATATATGACCTATACTATACTGTTTACACACCTGCAGTTTTAGGTTGATTCCTCATGTATTTTTCTAGATATTTAATAAAACATCAAAAATCGCAAGTTGATCAGTCACCTGTGGTCATATAGTGTATTAAGAGATATAGTGATATATTTTTTAATAAATAAAAGTGTTTTGTTTATAACATGCAGGGTTTTAAACCAAATTTAACCCCGATTTCAGAAAAAAAACTTTTTTGTATATTAAGAACTCTGCAAATTATAAGCAAAAAACTTGGCGAAATTTGGGACTGTTTTTAAAAAACCTTAATTTCTGTACGAGTATAAATGCTATCTTGGTAAACCTGAACACAGTTTATTACAATAAGACACTTATTAATAATCTCTAGTTTGAACGCTTTTGCTACGTTAGTTTTTACAGGGTTATTCAAAATATATTCGTGCTTTTTCAATTTGTTGACTGTCCCCTATGGGGTTTCGAGAAACAAATCTTCGCGGAAATATATTACCTATACTATACTGTTTACACATCTGCAGTTTTAGGTTGATTCCTCATGTATTTTTCTAGATATTTAATAAAACATCAAAAATCGCAAGTGATCAGTCACCTTTGGTCATATAGTGTTTTAAGAGATATAGAGATATATTTTTTTAATAAATGAAAGTGTTTTGCTTATAACATGCAGGGTTTTAAACCAAATTTAACCCCGATTTCAGAAAAATTGCAAAATATAGTAGCAACAATATAGCGTAATTGGAATGTAAATATATAGATAAGTTTCAACTGACGTCATATCCTAGCAACGACCTTAGCATCCAGACGTGTTTTTTGTTTGCCGCCCAAATTTGACCAATTGTGATTGGTTGGCTCATAATACAGGCTAAAAATTGTTGACTATGATTGGTTCGATGAAACTTGGTGGGCTGGTGATCACGTGGTTGAAACTGATCTATTAAATATTTTAGAAAATATGAGCAGTTGTATGATTTTCTTTTTTATCTGCGCATACGCAAACGATAAACAAGGATCTTTTTACATAAGTTAATTGTGCAACTCTGTCGAGTAACTTATTAAAAATATCCAGTAAAATATCAGAAAGATATCTGCGCTAGAGTGAGCTAAATTTTAGTTCTTCTCTAAAAGCAGCTGAATGATAAGGGATTTTCCACAAATTGTCATTTTTCATTAACTGACTTTTTTTTTTTTTTTTTTTTTTTTTTTAAGTTAGCATTTAATGACTATCAACGAGTAGATTCGGATAAAATGCTTCGATTTTGATGATTCGTTTTATCATGGAAATAGTTCGTTCTGGTGGTTATCCAAGAAAAACTAAAGAATCAATAAAAAATGAAAATTTCAAAATTAAAGTTGACAACTTCTGGACAATCCCTTATCATTCAGCTAGTTTTAGCGATCAACTAAAAATCAGCTCACTCTAACGCCGATATGGTTCTGAATTTTTAAGGTATTTGACTGGATTTTTTCAATAATCTGCTCCATAGAGTTGACTAAGACTATTAAATTATGTAAAATGATCCTTGTTATCATTCGCGCATGCGCAGATAAATATTATTTCATAAATCTGATCATATTTCTTGAAATATTTAATATATTGATATTCCCATTGCACTATATTGCTTCTACCAATTTTGAAAATTTTTATGAAAACCCTGAATATAAGCAAAAAACAAGCAAGCATTTTTTTTAATGTTTTAAGAAATCACTATATCTCTATTAATATACGTGTTATTCTTACACAAATGGATACACATATTGCGCAATGTCTTTTTATTTATATTCTGAAGCGATAGGTCATTTAATGCATTTTATTTTACAGGATGACCCCAAGTATTATTTTTTTCTTTGATTTTTTTGTTGGCCCTCTAATGGTCCTCCTTATCAAATCAAAGTTGATAAATATAAGGTCATACCTGGCCTTTTTATTCCTGAAATTTCAAAAGAATCTGACAAGTATATATTTAAATATTCGATAAAAAGTCTAAAATTTAGAGTGTCCGGTCATTAATGACCATATTATGTGTATGTATAAATTAAAAACCGTGGCACCATAATCCTTTGATCTTATTGGCATGCACTGTCCATCGCCGCCCTGGGGAATTTTATACCATAATTCACGATACAATGGTCAGTCTAAGGCGTAATGCGAGTTTTTGGTACTCGCCTTTGTACTTACGTTCTTGGTACTTATTTTATATGCCCTGAAGTGAAGAAAGATTGAAAGAATCCTGTCCAAAACCAGAAACGTACGTAGGACCTGTAGTGTGGAAGCGGAATTTGTTGACCGTTGTGATGTTCAGCGTCGAAATACACCCACGTCAAAACATTATGGGTCAGAGACCAGACACATTCGATTTTACACATTTTGTTGAATATCTACTGAAACTTTTGACGAATTATTCTTGAGCTTAGGCATGTTAAGAACATGTTTGGTTTCATATTTATCAGTGGAAATTTAGTCAAGATGACAATTAGGGACTAATAAGAAATTTAATAATATAGAGGAGACTAGGGAGGGTTGACCTACTTTTTACCAAAAGTATTTTTATTTTTTAAATGTTGAACGTAGAATAAAATTTTACGTATCATTTTATTCGTTCTGCAATCAGTTATCAAATCACAATTGCTACATTAAGCGTGATATATAAAAAATTTGAAAAAAAAATATTGATTTTAATCATGAGAAAATAATGGGTTAAGGTTCCCCACAATGGGTCCTCCACTTTGCATGGAGGGTTGATCCACTATATGGGAGGTTTGACGCACCTTGTTTTATATTGAAATATTTGTGAAGAGAAATAAAAGCAGTTTATAAAAAGCAAAATAACGTTATGCTACATACTTTAATTATTATAAAAAATATTTTTGAATATATGAAGCTTAAATAAACCTGTCTATATGTAATCACAATTCAGAGGCGAATAATTTTCTTTTAAACGGGTTTTTGTCTGAGCAGATATAATTGTACAGCAAGGAAAATAAAATTTTAACATTTAAGACAGTACACCGTTAGAGACAGGTTCCTTTTTCATAGAAAGGAACATGTGTTATTATATCCGGATTTAGGAACCACTGTACCGCTTCTTTTTGTCTGCTTGTCCTACTTTTTGTGGCACTCATCCTGACAACTCTAGTTGTCACAATGTTTGGCTTCATCTCACTGTATTCATCATGGTGAAATTTGTCTACATACGTTCCTATAGTTTTTCGATCAATGCTATCTTCTTTTGCAACCGCATGATCACTTAACTTATCATTATTATATTTTAACCCGTTCAGTAACAAAGTACTTTCAGTACTAAAATGGTGAAATAAATAACTGGCACAGTCATTTAGGAACAAATTTATTTGGAAATAAGAAAATGGCTATATTTCTAATACATGTTAAATGCAAAAGTTTTAGCAAAATACTTGTGAGATTGTGGCGTATGGGAATTAAAACTACGTGCTCTCTTAAACATAACACTGGCCCTGAAAAGGGTAAAACTGCTGCTTTCATACTATCTAGCCGTTCCCACTATTATCTATTTACTTATTGTACGTAATATTTAAATGGAAAAAGTTCCAATCATGCCCGGAACGGCTGGAATTAATGTTCGATATTCCTGCATTACTTAAAACCTACTTACTTAAATTTCTATGATATAACTTATATGAAAAAACTTACAAAATCTTTCTAAAATCACATCTTTTAGGTTGAAAACGCCTCACCATTGATTTTTCCCACACCTATTTCGATTATCTGTATAAAACAAAGACTGTAATTTGTGTATTTCAGTAGCTTTGATCGACACCTATTGATAAAACTCTGAAACTCTTTAAAATATTAAAACTGATGGGCGGGTCAAGCCTCCCCTATGGTCAACCCTTCCTAGTCTCCCCTAATAATATGCGATCAGCTATGTAACAAAAAATGCAGAAAATGCCTTTTCACTGTGTTAAATTTTTATATGGGTCATTTTTAAGGTCTGTGTATTTGTGTAATCATAGAACTCATTTTAGTGAAGATATTACTGTTTCTGTGAAAACTTCAAAATTTTGCTCTTTATAGATTACATATTTTTTAACGAAATATGTGACACAACTTTCTGAAAACCTGACAAAGAACGATATGTTTCAATTAAAACTTGAATATACGGAATATTTGATAAGATATGGGCACTTGCATGAAATAATTTTTTAACTGTGTGCTTGTAAATAGTTCAATAGTTTTATTTCATAATTTGTAAGACAGATATTTTGGACAACATCTATAAAATATCCAGTCAGATATTATGAAAACCGTGCTGATTGAAAAATTGTAGAAAATGCTTTATAATAAAGCTACTTTAAAATAGCAATTAAAGCCTTTGTGCAGGAATATTAAAAAGCAATAAACCAACGTTTAAAATGCACAAATAATGCGTGAAAAGCAGCAAACAGCTGTTTCGAATCTACAGCGAGATTCTTCTTCAGTGCAAGATAGGCAAAAAAGAACAACGTGCTAGAAAAAGCAAGGCTGAGCAAAATGATAGACAGAGACGCGCTGCCTTATATACCCTATGCGGGTAGCGAAAGCGCCAGAAACAACAAATGAGAGAGAGGTAGCGGAAACGACTGGGTGGACAAGTAGCGACAGCTACCGGAGAAGGAAAGAAAAAGAAACCAAAAAAGAGGAAATTAAATTAATGCTTTCCAAATACTTTGAAAATCTGGAGTACAAGATAAGTCATTGACTAAAGAGTGAGAATTTTTAATGATGTGGTAAGCTTCCCCAAAACCAAGATCAAGGTTAGAAGAACATTTTTGGATAATGGTGGCTGAGGAAAAATCGAACCTCTGTTGAGAAGACCAAGAATGTTGAGCAATAGAAGAACGTTTGAGCTCCTGATTTTTAACATAACTTTCATGCTCTTTTAAACGAAATCTGAGAGCACGTTTAGTCTGGTCAATATAAGAAAGGCCACACTGGCAAGAGATTTGGTAAATACCCCAGTTATCTAGGCGATCAACGGGGTGTTTGAGATTTGAAAAAGTGATTTTATTAACAGGAAAAAAATAACATTAAAATCAAACTTTCTTAAGATTTTAGCAACTTGCTGACTGGTTTTAGGAAAAAATGGTAACATAACTGAAGTATTAGAGTTGGAATTAGAATGCTTTTCAGAATGGACGGGTTTCGTCAATTTCTTATAAATAGAATCAATAATATTAGAGGAATAACCCCGATCAACAGCAATAGCTTTGAGGTAATTAAGTTCAGCACTAAGTAACTGAAGAGTGGAACAAATATTTGTAGCCCGAAAAACAAAAGTATTGAAAGCAGTGAATTTCTGGTTAGGGGGATGGAAAGAATGCCTGTGAGGTGGGAGACTGACAGCAAAAGGTTTACGAAAGACGGTAGTCTGAAAGCCATTTTCAGAACGAATAACAAGGACATCGAGGAAAGAAAGACAGTTATTGGTCTCAATTTCAGAGGTAAATTGAATGCAGGGATCAATGGAATTCATAATAGAGAGAATATGATTAATATCCGAATTTATTTAAACCAGGACATAAACATCATTACCATAACGAACATAGAACCGAAATTTCAAAAAGTTTGACGTCAAAATTGTGCATATAAATATCGAATAAATGTCTCAAATCAATAGGTTTTCTAATTTACGATTTAAAAAGTACAGGTTTTTGGAACACTTACATTTCCTACTTGACTGTAGGCGTAAGAAGGTTATTCCTAATTTCATTTCTATACGTTGTAATTTATTTTCTTTTAATAGAATTGACAACGTCTTATTTCGTTCTAAATTAGCTCTTTTAAGAGCTTTGATTCAAGAGACTCGCCATAAAATTGCTTATACAGAGCGCGAGTTTTATTCTTTACATATCAGCCTCGCTAATTCTACACCTGATTTTGAGTCTATAGACAGAAGATCATGGAGTTGAGTTCTCACAGCTTCTTCTGTTCATTGTTCGGTTTTAAAGAAGATATTTAATGCACTTTGTAAAAGTTCTGTCGTTAATAACTCCAGCAATTTGCCTGTTGTTAACCAAAATTTTGTTGTCAATCTTTCTAGTGTTTCTTTAAGTGACAATCAGCTCGATGCTCTCAAATTGAATAACGATTTCTCTGTCTCTGCTATTCCTTCTTTACCTAATCTAATTGCTCCTATTGAAAGGGCCTTTAAGCATAGCGCTCTATCTTCTTCTCAAAAAGAGTCCATCAGGCATCTCATTGCCAATACTGTTGATTTCAATTCTAATGTTTATAAGCCCAATCTTAAAAATCCAGTTAAACAATGTCTGAAAATTTTGCGTTCTGATCCAAACTTAATCATTACTAAGGCTGACAAAGGTCAGATTGTTCTTCTCGACAAATCTTCGTATTTGGAAAAATCCCATAAATTAATTAAAGATGGTTCTTATGTGGACATCCGCAAAGACCCTTCCACTAGTGAAATTAACTCTATTAACCCGAGAGTAGTCGCGACATTTTTTAGAACGTTAGTAGTCGCGTTCGGTCCATTTGCCCCCATTACCAGCAGGCCGAAAACGAAGGGGAAACTTGCCGGTGTTATCGGATGATCGAAAACGGATAACGTAGGGTGAAAATATTGACTGAACTTTAAAAGATTACAGCAATTATTCATTTTACAACCTTTTACAGCAAATTATTTATTTCGCTTAAGTATATATTCAGTTGGCATCTAGATATATGTTTTTAATAACTCTTTCTTCGTTTTGCATAAATACTTAAAAGTAAATAGTAAATTATTTGATTGAATTTCTGATGTTACTATTAATCAATAATTAGTAGGACAACATTTACGAATATGAATCTAAATTCATGATAGGGTTTTTTTTTTTCTTTTTTTTTTTCTTTTTTTTTCTTTTTTTCTTTTTTTTTTTTTTTTTTGAAGGACAGAGTCAGGCAGATTTTTATGATACTCCGGCACTCTATATCCATTTAATAAAATAAAATTAATAAATTTAGCATCAATATATTACACTGACATTAAATTGAACAATTAAACTGAAAATAAAAATGGAACCTATGACATGCAACAGCAAATCAAATACAATACCACTAATTCACCAGCATATTATATATATATATATATATATAATAAAGAAAAAGGTAAAAAATACTTAATTTCGAAATTATAAATGTAAATGTTGTAACTACGTTTTATTTATTTATTTTGTGGGGTGTCTGTGTGTGTATGAGGGGGGAGAGGAGGGGGGGGGGCTATCGAGATTTTATGATTAAATCCATTTTTCAAATGAAAATGCACGATTTGTAGTTTTTCTACTTATTTCAGGGTGGGAGCAGCGCCCTTGAATAAAAAAAATTCGGATACGAACTTCGCTTATATAAAGTGAATAATAAGTTATTGAAATTATATATTTAATTTAAATACATTTGCAATTGTAGATTTAAATCCTAAGATGGATAAATTATTTTAATTAATAGAATCACTGAAAGGTTCATCTTAATAGGGATGTATTTTACAGCAACTACTTAATTAAGATAAATATTCAATTGTACATTTCATAATAAGGTATTAATGTTATAATTTATTGTTTTATAATAACATTCATTAAAATACTAAAAACAATAAGAAATTTTTCTCCGAAATTATAAATATGCAGCAATAATTTTATTTAAATGAATTTTCTATCGTATTCTGGAAAACATTATTCTGAAAAATAGTTTGAACAATTGATGAAGGACAACAAATTTAAATTTGTTAGATACCGCCCCCAAGACTCTATTGGATTTCAATAATAATAAAAAAAAAAAAAACATTTTCTGCGGCATTGTTAAAAAAAATGTGTTTTTACTTACAGTATGAAAATTTAAAAATAGATAAATTTTAGAAAAGTACTTAAAATATTTTTTTAAATCATAATATAAACATTCACTGAATTATCTAAAAGAGATTTTTATTTGCGTAATTTCTAACCTACATTATAAAATTCTCATTATTTTTCTTATTGTACGAATAAATTATATGTATGTTCTTCACTGATATACATACTACATTTCTGAGAAAATTGTTTTATCTTTCGAGTTTGTTTTATTGTACGAAAACGATACTTTTCAGATTTTGGAGATACGGCAATTTTTTTACTGATTCCCACAAAATTCTCTTCTCTTTTTGTTTAATGGTTTGGCAGTGTTATTGTCTGTTTTCTTTCATTTATATGTTCCGGTAATAAATGGAAAGCAACTTCTTTCAAATAATGATGATGAATTTCCCTTTTTTTCCATATTTAAACGATTATCAATTTGAGAATTTATTCCCGCAAGGTTTCACAATGAAAAAAAAAAATGTAAGTGACCATCCATCAGTTTTTTGTGCGAACTGACTTCACAACTAATATAATAAAACAATTTTAAGTAACATTCTAAAAGTAAAAAAAGTACTCTATGAACGGGTAAAATAGCAGAATGAAAGAAAGACGAAATAACAATAGGCAGAGAGTCCGTACTTCGAAGAAATTTTCCCCCACGGATTTCGCGGAAATGGGAAAGGAGGGGGAAAAATTCAACTAACGCAAGTGGTCGCAACGCGGTCATTTAGACCGATTAAAATTTAAGAATGCGATAAAATGATAAGAAATAGCAGGAATGACTTACAATTTTATTACACAAGAGTGTGAACACTCAAGGTCAGCTACACGGAATTTGGCTATCGTAACTTTAACGGGAAATGAGTAACAGGAAGATAACGAATTTCGGGAGGGGAAAAGACCAACGCGTGACTATTAACGGGTTAAGTCTGCCATCAAGTCTTCTTCCATTATTCCTGCTAACGTTAAGAAGTCTCTTATTCCATCTATTGCGCATTGTGCCAGGTTTTATGCTTTACCTAAGGTCCATAAACCTGACATTCCTTTTAGACCTATTGTCTCTAATATCGATACAGCTTCTTATAAGCTTGCCAAATATTTAGTTTCTGATTTCCCCACTTTTGAGCAGTAACTGTTTCACTGTTAAGAATTCTTTTGATTTTGTTATAAAACTTCATAATTTTAAGCCGCAGGGTCACATGATGGATTCTTTTGATGTTAAATCATTATTTACAAACGTTCTGGTTGAGGGGGCTTTAGATTGCCTCAAGAAGAGGCTTTGTGAATTCCATTTCTCTTATTTTGAAATCGAGGAACTTATCCTTCTCACTCGCGCTTGCTTGTCGCAAAATACTTTTTGTTTTCTGTGGTAATTTCTTCCGCATGATTGATGGTTTGGCTATGGGAATCCTCTTATTCCAATTTTATGCGATATTTATATGCACTATTTTGAGGTCAAACTTTTTGAAAATTTAAAATTTCCGTCCTATGTTCGTTATGTTGATGATGTTTATGTCCTGGTTGAAATAAATTCGGATATTAATCATATTCTCTCTATTATGAATTCCATTGATCCCTGCATTTAATTTACCTCTGAAATTGAGACCAATAACTGTCTTTCTTTCCTCGTTGTCCTTGTTATTCGTTGTGAAAATGGCTTTCAGACTACCGTCTTTCGTAAGCCTTTTGCTGTCAGTCTCCCACCTCACAGGCATTCTTTCCATCCCCCTAACCAGAAATTCGCTGCTTTCAATACTTTTGTTTTTCGGGCTACAAATATTTGTTCCACTCCTCAGTTTCTTAGTGCTGAACTTAATTACCTCAAAGCTATTGCTGTTGATCGGGGTTATTCTTCTAATATTATTGATTCTATTTATAAGAAATTGACGAAAGCCGTCCATTCTGAAAAGCATTCTAATTCCAACTCTAATACTTCAGTTGTGTTGCCATTTTTTCCTAAAACCAGTCAGCAAGTTGCTAAAATCTTAAGAAAGTTTGATTTTAATGTTATTTTTTTCCTGTTAATAAAATCACTTTTTCAAATCTCAAACACCCCGTTGATCGCCTAGATAACTGGGGTATTTACCAAATCTCTTGCCAGTGTAGCCTTTCTTATATTGGCCAGACTAAACGTGCTCTTAGATTTCGTTTAAAAGAGCATGAAGTTTATGTTAAAAATCAGGAGCTCAAAAGTTCTTCTATTGCTCAACATTCTTGGACTTTTCAACATAGGTTCGATTTTTCCTCAGCCACTATTATCCAAAAATGTTCTTCTAACCTTGATCTTGATTTTTGGGAAGCTTACCAAATCATTAAAAATTCTCACTCTTTAGTCAATGACTTATCTAGTACTCCAGATTTTCCAAGTATTTGGAAGTAATTAATTTAATTTCCACTTTTTTGGTTTATTTTTCACTCCTTCTCCGGTAGCTGTCGCTACTTGTCCACCCAGTCGTTTCCACTGCCTCTCTCTCATTGGTTGTTTTTGGCGCTTTCGCTACCCGCATAGGGTATATAAGGCAGCGCGTCTCTATCATTTTGCTCAGCCTTGCTTTTTCTATCACGTTGTTCTTTTTTCCCTATCTTGCACTGAAGAAGAATCTCGCTGTAGATTCGAAACAGCTGTTTGTAGCTTTTTACGCATTATTTGTGCATTTTAAACGTTGGTTTACTGCTTTTTAATAAAGCTACTTTTAAAAAGCAACTCACTATATCGTACCTACATTTCTGAATTTTTAAGATATTTAACTGGAGTTTTTACATAAGTTGACGTAAATATATGACTACAAATTTTTGAAATAAAATTTTTGGAATCTTCAACGCAAGAGCAATTATCAATTTTTTTTAAATACAAATGACCATATATAATCAAACATATATTCATGCTTTATTTGCAGTACACTGTTTCTACAGTTTTTAGTCAGGGTTTCGGAAAGTTGTATTAAATGTGATTGAAAACTTTTTATGCAATAAACAAAAAAAAAAATGTAAAAATTTCACAGAAACCTTAACATCATCGCGAATATGAGTGTTATGCTTACACACGACCAACATAGTCACATAACACGGTGACAGATCATTTATAGCATTTTTTGTTACATTGGTCATCGCAAATATTGTTTTCGTATTAAATTCATTATTAGACCTCTAAGTGTCCTCCCGACTAAATCTTCAATAAGAATTATGAAGTCATACATGTTGTTTACATCCTAGAATTTCAAAACAATTCGTCAAGAATTTCAGTAGGTATTGGGCAAAACATATAAATTTGAAAGTATCTGGCCACTTACCTTTAATTTTTGGACATGTGTGTATATAAATACCGATTTTGTATTGCGCTTTCCAATTTAATTAATATTTGAATCGTGAAAAATTGATGTTCGAAACAGGATGGTTGTACAGGGTGTCATAAAGATTATTCCAATAACAAAATATATGTGTGTACAACAGTGGATTTCGTTCGCCATACATATCAGCTTAATCATACGAAGTCTACTTGGCGTACGTCACGTGAACTGAATATACCTTGTACAACAGTTACGAAATTTCTTCATACATTTCTTACCTTGAACCTTTAAAAGGTGCAATTCGTGCAGGCACTGCTGCCAAATGATTGTAATAAACGTGCTGAATATGCAATTGGTATTCTTGACCGCACTTGTATCCTTCACGTACTTAATAAATGTCTTTACAACATATGAAAACGGTTATATGCCTAATTATATTAGTTTTTTCTGCAATAAATTATTGTAATCAGAGAAAGATTTTATGACCAACCTTTATATATTTTCTACTTTGAATCCAATTTGCTAGTCAAGTAAAACTTTTTTGAAAATAAAAGCCATAACTATCTATATACAACGCGCCCTTCTTAAAAAGTCTATTATATGCATTTAAGGAAAATTTGATTTATTTGTTAAATCATACAAATATTTAAACACAAAAGACACATTTGGAAAGATCTACTTCTCAGTCAGATAAAATGGTACATTTTCGTATTATTTAGCGGAAACAAAATTGAAAATTTCCCTACCGGAACTACATGGAAAGCAAAATTTATTATCTACGTAATACATTGACTTTCAAGAAAAATAAAAGTATGTAATCAATTTTCAACGTAGTATCTGTATATATTTTCCTGAAAATATTGAAAATCAATTGTGAACAACGACTTTCAGCGAAAGTAATTAAATTCAGGTTTAGATGAATGTAATGAAATACTGCACAGGCTTCCTGGATTAAATAGCGTGCAGTCTTTCAAAATTTTAAAGGTAATCCTCATTAAAGTTTCATTGAATTTGTTAATTGAAAATATTTTAGGAAACACAAAACTGCTTTTGAATATAATTATTTACTTACGTTAATTTAATCGGATTAAAAACAGCGAGTGTTTCAATTACATATAAATAGAAAATAGAAAAATGCAGAAATGTAATTAGGTAAATATTTAAGCATAACAAATAACCGTATATTTCTGAATACAGTGATAACTAAAGAGGTAATAATATGAAATACAAAAATAAATAGTTTAGTTTTTAAAAAAATCAAAGATTTTTTTAATAAATTTGGTAATATAACGAAACATATATTCATCGTAAAATACTTTAGAATAATATAATTTATTAGAATATCAATAATTAGAATATTTCAAAACAGTATTATTAGTATGTAGAAAAAAAATAGGGTAAAGTTTACAATTTGTTAGCAATATCAATACTAATAAAATAAAGTTTAACTCTGTGTGTCTGTGTGTGCACGCGATGATTTGGAAAATCTACCGCACGTACAAGGCTGAAAATTTGTGAGTGTTTGTCCAAAACATGTACAAATGCACCTGGTATTCAGAATTTGATTTTTTTGTTAATTAGTAGAAATAGTATTTAAAAAGACATAGAACTGAAATAAAAAACTCATCTCTTTCATTCCGAGCTCGTAAAAGCTCTTGCGCATGCCTAGAAAAGGATTTACGCATCGGGAGGAAGTTGAAGAAATGAACGCGTGGCTTTATTTTATTTTTTTTTTCATCGTTTTGTTTTAACTTAAATAGACACAACCGCACTATACATTTAAAATTGGAAGACATATTCCGAAAGATCGTACTCTGACATCTCAAATGCTGTATTTTGAGAGAAATGAACGCGAAGTTTTATTTGTATTTTTTCATCGTTTTGTTTTAACCTAAATAGACAAAACCGCACTATACAGTTAAAATTTTAAGACATATTCCGAAAGATCGTACTCTTACATCTCAAATGCTGTATTTTGAAGAAATGAACGCGTGGTTTTATTTGTATTTTTTCATCGTTTTGTTTTAACCTAAATAGGCAGAACCGCACTATACAGTTATAAATCGTTTTGTTTTAACCTAAATAGGCAAAACCGCAGTATACAGTTAAAATTTTAAGACATATTCCGAAAGATCGTACTCTTGCATCTCAAATGCTGTAAGTTGAAGAAATGAACGCGTGGTTTTATTTGTATTTTTTCATCGTTTTGTTTTAACCTAAATAGGCAAAACCGCACTAAACAGTTAAAATTGGAAGACGTATTCCGAAAGATCTTACTCTGACATCTCAAATGCTGTATTTTGAAGAAATGAACGCGTGGTTTTATTTGTATTTTTTCATCGTTTTGTTTTAACCTAAAGAGACAAAACCGCACTATACTGTTAAAATGGAAGACATATTCCGAAAGATCGTACTCTTACATCTCAAATGCTGTAAGTTGAAGAAATGAACGCGTGGTTTTATTTGTATTTTTTCATCGTTTCGTTTTAACCTAAATAGACAAGACCGCACTATACAGTTAAAATTGGAAGACATATTCCGAAAGATCGTACTCTTACATCTCAAATGCTGTAAGTTGAAGAAATGAACGCGTGGTTTTATTTGTATTTTTTCATCGTTTTGTTTTAACCTAAATAGGTAAAACCGCACTATACAGTTAAAATTTTAAGACATATTCCGAAAGATCGTACTCTTACATCTCAAATGCTGTAAGTTGAAGAAATGAACGCGTGGTTTTATTTGTATTTTTTCATCGTTTTGTTTTACCCTAAATAGACAAAACCGCACTATACAGTTAAAATTGGAAGACATATTCCGAAAGATCTTACTCTTACATCTCAAATGCTGTATTTTGAAGAAATGAGCGCGAAGTTTTATTTGTATTTTTTCATCGTTTTGTTATAATCTAAATAGACAAAACCGCACTATACAGTTATAATTTTAAGACATATTCCGAAAGATCGTACTCTTACATCTTAAATGCTGTAACTTGAAGGAATGAACGCGTGGTTTTATTTGTATTTTTTTCATAGTTTTGTTTTAACCTAAATAGACAAAACCGCACTAAACAGTTAAAATTGAAAGACATATTCCGAAAGATCTTACTCTGACATCTCAAATGCTGTATTTTGAAGAAATGAACGCGTGGTTTTATTTGTATTTTTTCATCGTTTTGTTTTAACCTAAAGAGACAAAACCGCACTATACTGTTAAAATGGAAGACATATTCCGAAAGATCGTACTCTTACATCTTAAATGCTGTAACTTGAAGGAATGAACGCGTGGTTTTATTTGTATTTTTTCATCGTTTTGTTTTAACCTAAATAGGTAAAACCGCACTATACAGTTAAAATTTTAAGACATATTCCGAAAGATCGTACTCTTACATCTCAAATGCTGTAAGTTGAAGAAATGAACGCGTGGTTTTATTTGTATTTTTTCATCCTTTTTGTTTTACCCTAAATAGACAAAACCGCACTATATAGTTAAAATTGGAAGACATATTCCGAAAGATCTTACTCTGACATCCCAAAGGCTGTATTTTGAAGAAATGAACGCGTGGTTTTATTTGTATTTTTTCATCATTTTGTTTTAACCTAAAGAGACAAAACCGCACTGTACTGTTAAAATGGAAGACATATTCCGAAAGATCGTACTCTTACATCTCAAATGGTGTAAGTTGAAGAAATGAACGCGTGGTTTTATTTGTATTTTTCATCGTTTTGTTTTAACCTAAATAGACAAAACCGCACTATACAGTTATAATTTTAAGACATATTCCGAAAGATCGTACTCTTACATCTTAAATGCTGTAACTTGAAGGAATGAAAGCGTGGTTTTATTTGTATTTTTTCATCTTTTGTTTTAACCTAAATAGGTAAAACCGCACTATACAGTTAAAATTTTAAGACATATTCCGAAAGATCGTACTCTTACATCTCAAATGCTGTAAGTTGAAGAAATGAACGCGTGGTTTTATTTGTATTTTTTCATCGTTTTGTTTTACCCTAAATAGACAAAACCGCACTATACAGTTAAAATTGGAAGACATATTCCGAAAGATTGTACTCTTACATCTCAAATGCTATATTTTGAAGAAATGAACGCGAAGTTTTATTTGTATTTTTTCATCGTTTTGTTTTAACCTAAATAGACAAAACCGCACTATACAGTTATAATTTTAAGACATATTCCGAAAGATCGTACTCTTACATCTTAAATGCTGTAACTTGAAGAAATGAACGCGTGGTTTTATTTGTATTTTTTTCATAGTTTTTTTTTTTAACCTAAATAGACAAAACCGCACTATACAGTTAAAATTGGAAGACATATTACGAAAAATCGTACTCTTACATCTCAAATGCTGTAAGTTGAAGAAATGAACGCGTGGTTTTATTTGTATTTTTTCATCGTTTTGTTTTAACCTAAAGAGACAAAACCGCACTATACAGTTAAAATTGAAAGACATATTCCGAAAGATCTTACTCTGACATCTCAAATGCTGTAATCAATTCCAACAAATATAGCAATTAAATGTTTGAAAAAAAATCAAAATGGGTCGTTTTTTCGAAAAACATTTTTCCACTTTGTGGCATCACCCTTCCAGAACGCAATTTTAGAGTTGAAAATGTGTAGGAAAAAAGTTCTTGTGAGAACAAATTCTTATTTTCACATCACTGACACATTCTTCTACTGGATGGTGAAGCCGTTTTGAAAAATATGAATTTTAATCCTTCCAAATACACCGGTGAACACAGACATTGCCCCCCATGAGACGATATTTTTCTTACGATAAAAGTAATTAAGCGTCCGTACTTTAGCAAAATAGTTGTGGAGTATCTAAGTAGATCACATTAACATAACTTCCAAACATTTCGAAAATATGGGAGGGGTAGAAGCGCTTTTTACAAAAAAATAAATAAATAAAAGTGTCAATAATTCGATGGAAAAGGTAAGAACCTCTGTATTTCGGAGCGGTTTCGATCCCATTTGGCACACGCGTTTTCACTATTGAATATATATTTATTTTAAAAATAAATTAAAAAGAGCGCTTCGATACAATTATTTATAAGCTGAAAATATCAATGAATTTGAAGAACAAGAACTATTTTTTAACTATTGAAATAAACTGAATGAAAACAAAAATCATTTTTCTAAGCATTTTTATCAACATTTTTTTTTAAATCCAGGCTACAAAAACATTATGTTTGTAACTCTAAAAAATTCCAAAGAATTTGAATGATAACGACTATTTTTTAAGCAATTAAGATACCAGGAGACCCCTACCAATCCGCCACCTTTCCGGAATATTTCAAAATTGCGCATCGACTTAAAAAATCAAAATAAGAGAAGAAGAAAATACCAAATAGTATACTTTGATTTGTCTTTGAAACACTATAAACCGTTTCAAAAAATACGAAAATTTACCCCTTGTTCTTTGACAAAATTCATTCACCGAAGTCGTATTTCTTTTTTTCCCTTGCATTTTGCAGCATGATTAACATTATGCACTTTTTGATTGTAAAAATGCATATAATAGTAATTTATAGAATAGCTTTGAAATTTTAATACTAAAAAATAAACATTTAGCTAATGATCGAGTTTTGATTTTGTTCGGTTATAATCGGATTTAAGTGTGAAAAAATTAATTTGAAAAAAAAAAATATATATATATATATATTCATTCAGGATTTCGATAAAAAATAAAAAAATAAATAATAATAATAATAATAATAATAATAATAATAATAACAAAAATGTAAAGTGGCGAATCAGCAATACCTACAAGAGCGAAATTGTACACGTCTCATTAGGATCTCGCTAGGAGATTCGAAACAGCTGTTTGCTGCTTTTCATGTATTATTTGTGTAAGTTTAATGTATTATTTGTGTTATTCATGTATGTTGTGCTATTCATGTGTATTCATGTATTATTTGTGTAATTGGTTTTCTGATTTTTAATATTCTTGCACAAAGGCTTTCTTTGCTGTTTTAACGTACACATAGTTATCTATAAAAATACTGCTAATCAGAAGTTTTGCCGGGATAACCAAGTTCTAAAGATGATTTAGAAATGAACATAGGAAACCAGTATGTAAAACAAGGAACTATGAATGACTCACAGAATCGTCAGAGGAGCTTGCGAGTTTATTCATAGAAGATGCGTTGTTTCATCCAATTTTGTCGGCATTAAGCCTAAAATGACGAAATTTAGCTCCTTATAACGCAAAAATTCAGAATATAGATCAGTAAAAACTAAGAGATCCAAAGAAAGATACACCTCATACAGGACATTACAAATTTTAGAGCACAATACCTGAATGACATACTGAGAGTCAAAACTACTGCATATCAGCATGGAAAACAAAGTTAAGACTATTTTAACATGAGATCTACAGTTGAACATCTGAGTGAAACCCATAACTGTGCTGCTATCTGGTGTGAGAAAGGAAAAATGTAAATTGGAACTGGATTAATAACAATAAAGTTAAGTATTGCCATCTTAAGCCAAAAATAAAATAAATAAAAAATAAAAGTAATGAAAATGATTGAAGATATCAAGAAAAGACTTAGATTAACTTTTAGTTAAACTAGAATGAGAAAATAGGAATAAACTTAATAAGTACTGAGTGAATACAAAATAAAATAAAGAAAATGAATAAATTAATACAAATAAAGAAAGAAAGAAAGAATTATATAAAAATAAATAAAAGGACAATTGATTAAATTAAAGTTTTAAAGACAAAATATTGTAATATAAAGAATTAGAATATAAATAACATTTAAAAAGATGAGGAATAATTGAGATAGTAAAATTTAGCCTTGTATTATGTAAATAAATGTGAAAATTTAAAAAGCAATGAGGAATATTGAGATAGTAAAATATATCCTTAAATGATGATGCAATATGTGAAAATTTATTATGTTAAATGCATGATACCCCGTATTTTTTCTAATTATTATATGTCAATACAATATACAGGGTGTCCGGCCTCAACGGTGTCCAATAGGGTGGAGCGAAAAAACTTTTTCTCGAAATTAATATTTCCTGAGTCATTATATGGTGCCAAACTGGCTGAAACAAATTGTGACCAAATTTCAGCTCACAATATTGATATCTTGAGGTTCCACTCCTCAAGTGAATATTTGTATAGCATTTTTAAAAGGGTTTTAATGCATTTTTAGCAAAATATAATAATTAACTAATTGAATAATTAATTAATTTGTAAATTAATATTCATTACTTATGTTTTCATTAATAAACGGCTTTAATAAAATGTTATTGTCAGATGTTAGTGCTAGAAAGAAATTTTCATACATAAATAGCAAATTAAACTTCAAAATATAATAGATGGCCCCACGTATTCTAATATAAAAACTGTGAGTGACACGTGACTTTTATTATGGGGAATGATTCTTTTTTTGCGACGGTGTCTTTGTTCAACCACTAATATGATGACACTAATTTGTTTTTTTTTGGACAAGACGATACCGAATTTTAATTTAAACATGACCTCAACTGAAAATGAAACTGTTTGTAGTGTTTTTGGATCTCCAGTACAATTGAAAGAGACAGTGTTACACACGTATGTTGATTTAATGAAGCATTTCCTATGGATTAAAAATGAACATGGAACGACATTTTTTAGCTGACCAACGGTATGAGAAAAAAACAGGATCAATTAACATTTCTGCAACTCAAAAATTGAAGCATGTTAGAGAAACACAATGTAGAAGAGAAAATCAGGAATCTAGAGCCAAGGAACTGCTATAATGTTTTTAAAATATAGTATATATAATAATACTTATAAAAATATTACGGATTTAGAAGAAAACGCCGTTTTAGGATCTGTTTCAGAATTGGAAGATGACTCTGAATATGAAGACGATTATGCTTGTCATGAAGCCAAATGTCGTAAATCTAATATCAATGATGCTCCCTCAAACTGCAAGACAGGCCAAATGAGAATATCACTACCATATCTAGCCGTTTGTTGTGATAGAATGGGAGTATCGGGTAGGTATGATCGCATCATCTATATTTCGTGATATAGGGATTGTAACCAAAGATATTCCATCCAAATATATTAAATCGATTAAGCTGAGGCGAGAACGTCGATTACACTTTCGGAACATGTTGCCGTTGGCTGTTTTGGAACGAACGTCAATGTTAGGACAAAAAATGACACAGTCAGACAGTTTGAAATCTTTGTTGGCCATAATTACCCTGGTTTGTATGCTTATTGCATACTATTCTACTACCTCTACGTCGCCTTTACCAGAAGATTGACGGAATGGCATTTAGGAAACACCAGTTTTCCGGAACAATAGGAAACTCTCTGTAAACGTGCGAAACCCTTGCTGTGATAAGTTTGTTTCTATTCCTGTTGCTCTGCGTAATTTTCATAAAAAAGATCTCTTGCAGAAAAAAAATAACACTTCGATATTTCTAGGGCTGTATCCTCGGGCGAGTGCCTTCCAGATATATCAAGCAGAAGTCCCGGAATGATGTTTAATTCAAAATGGCTCAATACAGCCAACATAATCCTGCGTCTGTATGTGTCGACTGCCGTACCAACAAAAAACTTTAAGTTCTTAGCAGAATATGTCATGAAAGATTACATGCCATCCTGGTTTGAAATAAAGAAAATCCCAGAAGCTACGCATGGAGCCCGTCACCTGCAGAGAATAATAAAAAAAGCTCATTCTGGCCAGAAGGTTTTAAGTCAATCGCTCTCGAAATTTTTCAGATGAACTCTTATTTTGCTCACTCTAAAAGCAGTCTGTTGGCAATACTGTTTGAACAACAATCACATATTCGAAAACTGGGGCTCCGAAAAAAAGTGAAAGCAAGAAAAACTGGCTGGAAGGGGAAATGCACCAACTTCAACTTACAGATTTAGATTTCGAAGCAAAGGTCTATTTTGAAATGATTCACTGGGACAAACCTTTGGAACCACCAGCTACCATGAACCTCAGTGACGAAGCCATAACAGAAACGGTTCATAATTTGAAATAGGGGAGCTCACTTGTCATTCTCAAGCAGTAGAGTGTCTTGTGCGACTAGTAACAAAAGCATCATTGGTAACAGGTGGAGCAGAAGGCAGGAATGCATACATTCGCAGTGCAATCAAGTAACGAAAGGTACTTCCAAAGATTGACACAAAAGTTAATTTTTTTGGTCTTCATGTGAAATCCAAAATTAAAGACTGATTAAAGTGAATTGTCTTTCGGTTTCTTTTTCATTTTTAGATCTGTTTTTAAGTTAGAAAATAAAGCTATTGTCAATATTAAATTAAAAAAAGAAATTGACTTATTTTTATTTTTGAGTTGACATTCCTTTCTTTGGCCCCCTGTGTGGAACCTGAAGACGATGAGTGATTGCGCTGGAATTTTGTTACAGTGTCTTTTTAGAAAAAATAGCACCATTTGTTGAGTCAGGAGATGTAAAAATTAAAATTTTTTTTTTCTTTTTTCACTCCACCCTTTTGTCCAATGGCTAATTCCTATACCGTTAGTCATAGACATATAGTTCCAATTACAAAAATGTTTTAAAGCAGGTAAAGAAATATTTTAAAAGCGACTTGGGTCAATAGAAACATTTCTTAAAAAATTACGAAATTTAAATTTTTATACGGTCCACCGGACCTATAAGTTATATTTAGTAAAATTTTCCTTTTACACTGACAAGTAAGACAATAAAAGTCCCATTATTCTACGATTAAAATTGACCGAGCAATAGCTGTTTAAAATTGGAGCATATTTTTTTCTACAAATTGGGGGTCATTCACAAATGTAGTCGAAATATTTCGTCAGATATATTAAAAAATGGTTGAGAGTAAAATTAACATTGCAGTATAAATTTGAAATGCTTAATCATTCTGACCTATTAATGCAAAATATACAATTTGTATTAAACATTTAAGAAGAAGAAAAAAAAAACAGAATTTTTGTTAAATAAAATGATGCTAAATAAACAGCCTTACAAAATGACACGTATTTTAAAATATTATTAGATTGCAATAGCCTGCAAAAGTTGGGTTATGTCATGTTTTTTAGCTTTTGATAGTTGATTCTTGTGTATTCTGCACCGCTGAATCCGAAATTGATCTTCATTTTTAACCATCACACCAGGATTTTTCGCAAATTGCAAATTTCAAAGTTAAAAAGTTCAAAGTGAAATTTGAATCACCGCATCGATCTCATCGAATCATTTAGCTGTTTAGCTGTAAGAATGCCAGGATAAACAAAAATGTCGAATAAATTATTTAATAAAATAAAATAAGTTTTACATATGTATTATAGTATGAGATTTTCGCTATATTTTAACTTACACATTTGCGATTTGCAAAAAAAATCTAACGTGATGGTTAAAAATGAAGGTTCATTTTCAGATTCAGTGCTATTTCAGATTTGCGAAATATCCTGACATCATAGTTAAAAATTAAGGTAATTTTCAGATTCTGTGGTAAAAAAATAGATGAGAGTTAAAAAAACCAACAATCGCACGCTTGTAGTATCTAATCTAAAACTTTTTCAAAAACTTCTTGGCGATAATCTAGCCGAAATGTTTTGTGTTATCCTGTAAAATAAGTATAAATGGTAAACACCGAAAATCATAATAGTATTAGATTGTTATCGGATTTTCGCCAGTATGTAAAATGTAATCTCGACCGGATATTTGAAAGTGTGTTAAAGGTAGAGTACAAATTTTGAACTGGAAAAACATACAGACAATCGTTGAAGTAACATAAAAAACTTATAAAAAAACATAATTTTTGTTAAAAGAAATCATAAGAGAAACAGTCTCATATCGTGACAAAATAAAACATATGTTATTTTAGCCAATATGAAACTTAATAAATGTTAACTTAATCTTAATACTTGTACGATTTTTTTCAAACCGCAGATACACATGGAATAAGATCTTCGAATACTTTAAGCACTTCCTATGTGACCCCTCAAAGCCAAGCCGAACTCATTTGTTTTCAGAGCAGAAAAGTGGCATAAGTCATGCATTTTTAAAGTTTCATAACTCGCTCAATTTTAGTGTTATATGGATAGAACTTTTTTTTGTCTTACTTGTCAGTGCAATAGGAAAATTTTACTAACTATAATTTATAGGACCGGGAGACCGTATAAAAACTTAAATTTCGTAATTTTTTAAGAAATGTTTTTATTGACCCAAATCGCTTTTAAAATATTTCTTTACCTCATTTTAAACATTTTTGTAATTGGAACTATATGTCTATGACAAACGGTTTAGGAATTAGCCATTGGACACCGTTGAGACTGGACACCCTGTATAAGCATATATACATACACTTATATACTCACACACATAAAAACATATAAGGTTTTAAACTTTTTTTAGCATTCCCGACCTCCCCTCCGTAATGGTATTTTAATTATTATTTTTTTATGTTTTAGTGTATAATGTATAGAAAAACACACACATACACCAAACTATTTTTTTAAGAATATATATATATATATATATATACATACATATAATTTTTGTGTGTATGATTTTTATAATTTTTTCAGCAATCCACATCCCAGATTCCATAATAGTGTTTTCGATTTTTTAGTTTTTTTATAAACAAATTAAATGCCTATACTGGTATGAAGTAGAAAAAAATGAATATTAAGATTTGAGCCATGCAGATATAAAAGAGATGGGATAATTATAAGACAATGCTAATTGCTTTAATTTAAAAATGTTAGGCTGTAAGAATTGGGAGGAACATAAACATTTGATACGAAGACAATGATTAATATATCTGATCTTTGTCCAACTGTAATTCTCGCATTTATGAACCGATTTGGATGTAACTTGGTGTATACATAGTACATACCAATGTCTCGACCGAGTTCGTTGGCAAGCTTCATCCGCCATCTTGTTTCAAAATGGCGACGGTTTAAATATTTTTCTATTTAAATTTTGAAATGTGGTATCAAAAAATTTAAAATTGAAAAATATTTTTTCTTATGTGTTTGACCTTGATACAAAGGTTCTGGAGCAGTTTTTGTTTTGTCTATATCTTAAAAAATGGCTGAGTTATAGCACTTTGAATTTCTAGCGTGGCTGACATTTTGAAACGACCTGATTTCGTCACTCGATAACAGGCGTATTTATGAACCGATTTGGATGTATCTTGGTGTATATGTTACCGTTATAGTGTATAATCCGTTATTTCATAAAATACCTAGTTATTGTATGAAATAACTAACTAAGCCCGTTAAAGCGTGTAAAATTATTGAATTTTACGATTTAACTAGTTATTTTATAGAATAACGATTATCTAACCGTTAAATTATTAAATACGACACACAAAAACCGTTTGAACCGATTATAGCTGTTTTTAATCAGTTTTGAATCTGTTATGGCTGCTTCGAAATCAGGGTGTATGCTCAATTTCTTGGACCTCTTCTTCCATGCTAACTGTCTTTTGGAGTGCATGTTTTTCGATATGTGTATTAGACTTGCATAAATTTGTAAGCGATGTATTTATGTTAGCGTTTGTTATTTGGGATTATTCACAAATATTTTTGCAATCTTCTTTTAAAACAATTACTTGTACAGGTATGAGAAATCAATCGGTAAATAAGAAAAACTTAATGCAAGAGTGTTTGGAATCGTTGTTAAAAATCGTGAAACAAAGAAAACAGTGATACTTATTCGTGAAAAAAATATTAAATTCGATTGCAGATGTAAATAATGCCAAAGCTGTACTGAAAAAAATAGAATGTCACTATTGGTTAATCCAGCATTATGATATCCTAGATGTTCAGGGAGTATAAAAGTTAATTGTGCCAGTAACAGATGTAAAACCTGGGACCATATTTTATTGCTCAACTGATATGCTATTCGATATTTTCTACGAAACGTATATATCTACTGGACATAGTGGTAGAGACTGTATGATAAAAGAACTGAATCGTCGATGTAAAAACATTACTTAGACAAGTATAAAGCTTTATTAAGTGTTTAAGAAACTTTTCAACAAAAAAAGAGATATGGGAAAGTAGGAACTGGGGCTATACACATGTTGTTTTATCATCTAAATTCCAGATGTCTAGTACATCTTAAAAATTTATAGTCTCAACTTAATGGATGCTATAAATTGATGTTAGTTTACCAAGATAATTTGACGAAGTTTCTGATTTTAAGTTCTCTGCAAACAAAGAGAGTAGAAGAAGTCGCCCGGCAGTTCTCGGATATATTTTTATTATTTGGTGTATTCTGTAATCCGACAGCAACTTAGAATTTTGCAGCAAAATTGTAGACGACATGACATTAACTTGGCCGGAACTTGGTCACGAGGGAGATCGAACATGGTAAACACAGACATAGTCAGAGTCAAGGTAGCTTTGAGAGGGCTAACCAAACGATAAAAAAATATGCTGACAACTTGGATGCCAGACTACCAATCTACTTCTTGGAGTCCAGGGCTTTATTTTTTTTCAATTTATGAAAAACAGAGACCTTCATTCTGAAATAAAGAGAATGCTTTATGAGGTTATGCGTGCGGTGCTTTTAGATTTCGACTGTTCACAACTTCTAATCCAAGAGACGTGCTTGATTCAGTAGAGGATGAACAACAATTTGAAAATGCATTAAATGTGCTTTAATGTATTCATTGAATGTGATGATGACACTGTTTTTGTAAAAGAAACATCTTTTAATCAAACTGTGAAAATGTACTTTGAGCGTTATGATAATACTGTTTCCATCGAAATTACACCTTCGAATGAAACTATAAAAATGTGTGTCGCGCGTTAAAAAAATTAGGAAGACAGGCTATCTATGATTCATGCTTAGAAATATGTTAAACGCAAGGCAAAATGGTACAGAAGATCTGCAGGTCATGTCTAAAAAATAAATATAGAGAAAGAAAGACAAGGAGCTAAAAATGTTTAGAAATTTCAAGCTACAAAAATAAAATTAATTTTTGAAAATTTTTATTCTTATAGGCATATATATGCCTTACAGTCCGTATTCCATTTGAAGAAGTTGGGAAGGGGAGAAGAAATGCTAGATCTGTTTTAGCTACCATCGTGGAAAAAACTAGCGATAATTTTTTTTTATTAGGAACAGAAAATAAGCGAATTAAGCAACTAGTCTCAGTTCAGTATATGTGAGCAAAAATTACACGTTTAATTGAAGAAATTCTAAATATTGAAACAACGCTTCGATCTGTTACAACAGCTCAAAGTTGCGTCACTGGACAAGGATTTAAAAAGTGTTTCTTTGCTTTTTATTATTACTGTGTGATAAAAGAAAGGTGTGCCTGTATAAAAAATAATATGCAATGCAATTCTAAGTGTCATCATAGCAATCTTTTGTTCTTATAAATAATGGAAAATAAAATGAAGGTATTTCATAAATTTTAAATACAAATGATCTTGCATTTTTAATTTGAAAAAAAGTTTATGAAATGTTGCTATTAAATAACATAATTATTCCCTGCCAGCATGTCATTTAAAAAAAAATAAAATTATTATTATTGTTGTTGTTTCTTTTGTAAATATTATTTATATTTTGCGTTTTGTATAAAATATTTGAAATATGTTTTAAAAAGCGTATTTTTTTTTTTTTTTTTGCCAACAGGGCGAAATACCTAATAAATTATGTAATTATAAGTTATAAAAATTTAAATATAACTATTGCCACACAACATTCTGTTATGTTGTATTACTATTTAACTAATGTAGAAATAATATATTATATATTCTGTTTTTATATATTACTTATCAATTCATCTATTAATAACCTGAAATGCAGTTTTTGAGTGTAACTATTCATCGTCAGTTAATTTATATAACAACGGATTTGTTTTTTAAGTCAAAATGTTTATTTTAAACTTTAACGGTTAGGCAATCGTTATTCTATAAAATAACTAGTTAAACCATAGAATCCAATACTTTTACACACTTTAACGGACTTGGTTAGTTATTTCATGAAATAACTAGGTATTTTATGAAATAACTGAATTATACACTTTAACGGGAACATATACATGATACATATCAATGTCTCAACCGAGTTTTTTTGCCAGCTTCATCGGCCATCTTGTTTAAAAACGGCGGCCATTTAAAAAAAATGTAAAAATTTAAAATTAAAATGAGGTACAAAAAAATTGGAAAATGGAAAAGATTTTTTTCTATGTATTTGATCTTAATACAAATATTCCGGAACAGTTTTTCTTTCGTCTGTATCTAAAACAATGACAGAGTTACAGCATTTTAAATTTGTTTTGTGGCTGATACTTTGAAACGTCCTGATTTTTATCACGCGATAACAGGCGCATTTATGAACCGATTTGGATGTAACTTGGTGTGTACATAGAACACACGAATGTATCGACCGAGTTCGTTGGCCAGCTTCATTCACCATCTTGTTTCAAAAGGGCTGCCATTTAAAAAAAATTAAATTTAAAATGAGGTATCAAAGTATTGGAAAAGGAAAAAGATTTTTTTTATGTATTTGACTTTGATACAAAGATTCCGTACCAGTTTTTGTTTCGTCTATATCTTAATAAATGGTTGAATTATAGCACTTTGAATTTCTAGCATGACTGACATTAGGAAACGGTCTGATACTTGTCACGCGATAACACGCGTATTTATTAACCTAGTTCGATGTAAGAAAGCATGTGGATAGTATATAGCAATTTCTCGACCAAGTTCGCTGGCCAGCTTCATCAGCCGTCTTGTTTCAAAATGTGGGCCATTAAATTAAAAAATATATATATTTAAAGTGAGGTGCAAAAAAATTAGAAATTGAAAAAGATTTCTTTCTTAAGTATTTAACCTTGATATAAGGTTTCCGCAGCATTTTTTGTTTTGTCTTTATCTTAAAAAATTGTTCAGATATAGCAGTTTGAATTTTTACTGTGGGTGACATTTTGAAAAATCTGATATTTTGCCTGCGACAGCACTCGTATATATCAACCTATTCCGATGTGAGTGAGCAAGTGCACAGGAATTACTAAGGTCTCAACCAAGTTCACTGCTAGCTTCACCCACCATGTTGTCTTAAAATGGCAGGCACTTTAAGATATCGCCGAATTTATCAACGGAATATAAGTTACTTTAAATAAAACTATAAAAGTATAAACGGATAAAGCTGACTAATTTCGCGAAATTATCATTAATGATGATTTAGTATTGATAAAAATTAGTATTGAATCTACTATGGTTTCCACTAAATTCAGCTTCGTGTGTTTGAATAATATAAGCTGGCTTTTTAAAAATAAGGAATATGAAAGCTACCTCTTCTTCCCGGCACTGGCCGGAAGAACGTTTTCATTTTTATTTTTTTACTTTTTTTTTTTTATTTTTTTTTTTTTTTGTTTCGAGTATAATTCGGAAACAGCATAATAACCAATATAACAAAAAAATAAACACTCAAAAATATCTAACACTGACGAACTAGTTTTAGAAACTTTTAGTTATTGTTTGTTTGAGTTTGACAAATATTTTATATTTCTTTAAATCATATTTAACTCAATTCTAAAAAAAAAATAATTTTCATAATTAAATGCTGTAATCCACGTTCAAACTTTAATCACTTTTCCTCATTTTAATCCTGTTTGGTACCGTTAAAAGATTATAATTTCTAGTTTTAGGTGCGTATTTTTTTTTTAAGAAAGGTGCTTTAAAAAAGACTATGAAATTTCCTGTTGATTAATTTCCTTATCAATTATATGGCAAAAAAGTTATATAAATATATATTAAAAAAATTAACACCTATAAAATATACAAATTGCGAAAGCAAATATTGTTTAAGAACAAAATGAATCAAAAAAAAAAAAAAAAAAAAAAAAAAAACACTTATTATCTCAAAACCATACTTACATTTCGCGAGTCCCTTTATTTGTCATGACTTCGATTTAATAATTTTTAGTTTATTAAAGTTCATATAGAAATGTTAGATGGTAGTCACATAAATATTTCTATTTTTGAGATTGATTTCTTTGTAATTATTCCTTAAGGACAGATCATTCGAAGAACATCGTACGAAAGAACGAATCGTACATTTAATGTTCCCTAGATAAATATTAAATCTCTCTGGTATTTATAAAAGTAGTATATAGGGGATATTGGGGCAGATGTGAATATCACAATTTTCAAATAGTTATTTTATGTTTTTTGATTAAAAAAATACCAAGGCAACACCTGTAGGCATGTGATGATAATTTTTGGAACTATTTGCCATTTTGTTTAGCTTTAGTAGCCAAACACACTTGGTTGATCTCCACATAAAAATATAATTTCCAATTCTGTAAGCGAATAACTTAATTTATTTCTTAGACTTTTACTGTTTAAAGATATATTACTAGTACTAATAAATATTTTGTGTAATTTGTTTTTTACTTCTAAAATTGAGAAATGTTTATGATTTATCAATTTAACTCTAGCAGTCATGTGGTGTATTTGTGAACAGACTAGTTTGGTCATATATGAACTGTCCATAAATGTCCAGTAATTATTCTGTGTTTCTGTTTCTTTCAGTTAAATTCATGAGAAAGAATTCCAGTTCCAATTTCTATAATTTTCCTGAAATGCATATTCCGTCATGCAAAATGCGATGTTGTATTGAAATTTCCTAAACCACGTCTGTCAGCAAGTACACAAAGGGCAACAGGCTTGTTTACATTCAATTGTAATTTAAATAAATTTAATGTTTTCTAAAATGCATTAAATGTTATATATTATTTTAGTAAATGGTTTACAACGAAATTTGTAAGTCATTTTTAATAAAAAAGTATTATTCTAAACTAATTTGTTTGTTTTTTTCGATTTAATTTTTTCCAAATTTGAAATGATGCCTTACTTTCACCTCTAAAATAGGAGTTACTTATATGATGTTTTGAAAATGAATTTTTTTAATTGATAACTAATATTATTCTTTAGTATGTGTTTAGAACAGCTTTATATTTAATTATTTTCGTTTTATAATCTTTTCAAACAAATCACCCAGAAACTAGAAAGAAAATATATGGTGACTGATCCAGTAGTTTATCAAATAAGGTCAGTGCTACGGGGTTTTTATAATATTCCCTTCCTTTTAAATTTTAGAAGTAAACTAACAAGATCACTACAGTCCTTAATCAATATCCTATAATGGGCAAAAATGAAATCTCCTGAAATTAAATAGCAACAAAATTATAAATAAATAGTTTTTTTAATTGCCATTTATCCAGTAGTTGATCAATCGAAGAAATCAGTCAAAAATTCAAAAATTAATCTTTAAAATATCATGCTTGAGCTGTGAATAACAATAATTCATATAAAACTATTATTTGAAATAAGCAAGATGGAAGAGGATTATTGTAACTTAGAGTAATGGTGTCCTACTAATCAAAAACTAAATTTTTACATTTTCTGATTAAAAAAAAATCATAAAATAGCTTCTCTTACTGCAGGCTATTGACAACAATGTGACAACAGATGCTCCAACATTCAAACAAAAATATTATGTCTAATGCCAAGTGTAAAAATCATTTCCGTCTGAAAGGTTCAATATTTCAAAAATTTGATCAACTACTAGAGGGGTATCAACTACTGGAGCAGTCACCCTATATTTATTTATGGGGAATTTAACAGATAATATAGCTAATGATTATGATGACAAATTGATAACATAATTAAAAGTAAGTCAAAGGGTACATTTCCGTGTGTTCATCTGTGCTCCAAGTGTGTTCACAACTACTCCACCAGTGGAGCACATGTGAATATATATATATATATTTTTTTATAAATCTATTTAAAAAAGTAAGAAGCATTATAAAGGTGTTCTAAATTACAATGTGTAAGAAAAAGTTATGTTTACTATGTTGCGAAAAAGCTATATTTATGTGAACTGTTCACATTTTCTTCCCTCTCACCTATATGTACAAGTTCGCAATAATAAAAATGACAGTACTCAGTGTGTTCTGTAGCTCAATCTAATCGCGAAAATTGAGCAAACTTGTAAAGGATGTTTCAACAAGAAGACGAGAAAAAAATGTTCCGCGAAAAAAATATTAGTTTAAACATTAACCACTAGGGGGTTATGTGACGTTGTGTAATAGAAAAGAAACTTTAAAAGATTCATAACCAACGTTGAAGCAAAATTGTCTTTTATTTTCGTTTGATCCTTGTTCTATGTAGCTGGCGTTCTTATGGCCAGATATTGCATTCTGCGCGCAGAATTCATCACAACAGAGGGTAACCTGTCTTCAGGAAACTCGATCATTAATGTAATCCTTCATGTCATCCTTCATATCATTCTTTAATCTATACAGGTCCAAGACAACCCCGGGAGAATCCTGGGGTTTTATGTAACGCCATAGCCAAAATTTGCATGGAGTAGAATAAAAGTACAGGAGGATCATGCAGTTGTAGAGCAGCGGACAATTACTGTTTCTGTCTCTCTTATGCCACAGCAGCTGCTGTATTTGCAAAGCAACGTGAGGAAGGGTTCCGTATTCCACAAAATGATTTTCTCCAGGCATTGTCTTTGCTCAAATGACGAAATCACAATGTTTTTTTAACATGTGGAAATATATCTCTCCGGTAACAAAACAGGCTTCCGGTCATTTATGTCTAATTTTTTCACAGACCTGTTGTCAAATTTGATCACATTTGCTGTGAATTCACACCAAAGAGTTATCTTAAGTGACTGTAGGGAAAATTCTTTGAATGCAGTTATTGATTTGGAATACCAACATCAGCTGTTCTAGGTGTTGACCTCTATTCAGATAAAAGCCGTTTTCGTCTCCCATAAGATTTCCCACCGTCAAGCACCTTACACCTCCATTCTGCCACGAATTATGAGAGAAAAAGTCAATCTCTCATCATTATCGATGTGTCGTAACTGTTTGAGACACCTAATCTTGTAATATTTTGTAAGGTTTTCCATAGTTTTCAATAATTCATATCCAGATTCAGCTACCCAATCAATATTGTCCGGTGCTCCACAGATAATTACCATTGCAACTTCTTTGATTGTATACTCTCTTACGGGCTTGCGCCTTCGATGTGAGTTAACTTTCACAGAACCTATTTTCTAAAAAATAAGAACCATTATTTTTTAGTCAGTAACTAAGAAGCGAATGTTACTGCAGCGAATTTGTTTGTGCGTACTAAAAGCACGAAGAGAATACGACGCCGGACAACGATTGTGGTAAAGGACATTTTCAAGTAACGTACACTCGCGTAAAGGAATAGACATACTGCGCATAAATTTCGATTAAATTACTTTTTAAAGTAACATAATTTCATTTAAACTCAACAAGCTGGAAATATCCCAAAAAGTGTAATGTAAAATTTGAAAAAAATAGACTTCGTCTCCTTCTTTCTTTGGGACTTATAAAGAGAAATTTAGCAGAGTTTGCGTAAATTTTCCGCTTTTTTAATAAAATGCAATATTAATCTTGAATGAAATCTTTAAATGTGCTAAATAAAATGTAATTTTATTTCAGTATTGCTTCTACATTTTTTTTTTTAATCTGGTGTGTCTATGACAGCGTTACACATGTCATCTTGTAGTGACTTTTTGCAACTATTTTTTTTTTAACTACTTCGTTCTCCGCGCTGTTTAATTAATCTACAAAATTTGGCTGTATTCTTGCAATTAGATAGGGTTCATCCAGTTGGCATCACTCTCGTAAGGCCACGAAATAGAAAGTCTGATGTTGTGGGAGTTTTTATTCACAATTTTAAATAGTCACGCATATTTTTCATAGGATTAATATCAGCTTATACATTGAGGCAGTCCATTTGGTATAGGGGTATACATTCATCAATCCCGTCACGTAATCAAGTAGCCTGTGGACAAAACTAGTGTCTTCTTAGAATGTGGGGGTGGCGAGAGGCATAGCATATTAATCAAGGAAATTTTAAAATATCTGTAACGCTTAATTTCTGAGAATGTTCTAACAAAAACCCTGGAATAATTTTATGTTCATTTAAAGCATTAGCCTAAATCATGATACGAAACCAGAAAACAACATTTAGTTCAGTTATAATACCCAAACTCTGCTGTTGTGATGACTTATTCGGTCGTCGTGCAGTGTGCGAGATGACTAATCTCCACAACATAGGTGAAAATTGTAAGTATATTCAAGAGGTTTATTAACTTTGGAGACTGTTTTATTAAATCAATATCCACGTGAAACTACACGCTTCTGCAACAAACTCATTAAATAAAAACGATAATATTTGTTTCAAAATAACCAAAAATTGAGATTTTTTATTTGCAAATGTACAAAATTAGTGCTCTCCATAAAAGTATTAAAATATTGTCGTGATAGGTTGCTGAGGTGCTTGGGTGTTGATAAGCACTGAAAATCGTTTTCTCAATGTCTGAAAAAAGGACAATTCTGGTAGTCCTCATTTCGCGCTTTCCAGAAAGTTGTTCTTAACATTCGTATTTTTTTTTTCAAGAAGTGCAACTGTGTGTGCCACCGTTAGGAATTGTCTTTTGCGAGAAACCGCGATAAAAATGCTAATTATATGCATTTCTCTTTGTAATGTTCATTCGGAAACAGGTTGGGGTGAGCCATTATTCACCCATATGTTTTCCATCGCAATGCATAATCAATGCTTTACCTAATTACGCGCAGTTCCCACCTTAAATAGACAGTTCCGCTTCAACAGGTCAAAAATGCTAGAAAAGTGATTGAATGTCCATAACTTTTCACAAACTAATTAATACAGCAATTTCCATGAATTTTGTCGATTGTTAAGTATAGCATTCCGTGTTAAAATAAAAATAAAAGATTGATGAAAATATTTAAATTAATTAGGAAAACATAATTAAATAACATACTGTTTTTTTGTTGTTGTTTTCATAATTACTGTAAAATACTGCCCGCATGATATATCGTGTTCATTTTAATTTAATAACTGTAAATAGATTTTAATTAAATGATAACACTTCGTATAACATAATGAACTAAAGTATTTCAATTACTTTCAATTAAAATATTTATAATTAATAATAAAACTAAAAAAAAAAAAAATTAAATTTCTCGCAGATTTTTTTAAATAAAATTTTTATTATATAAGGGAATTCTATGATTTTAGTTTAATTTATATAGAAGTGTAATGTTAATGTAATCAGAATATTTTAAACCCATTATATTTAATAGTTTTTGAGAAATCATGCCCGCAGTGATATATAATAATTACGAAAAAACAGTAGGTTACTTAAATAAGTTTTAATAATTAGTTTATATATATTTGATAAATATGTTTCGTTTATTGTAACAAGTGATGTTACTTTTAACAATCAGATATTGCAATGAATTTGCTTTACTAGTTTGTTAAAAGTTATAGAAATTGAATCTGTTTTGACCAATTGAAGGGGAACTGCACCCTTATGCACAAACGCATCATGATGTCCATTTCGAACGGGTTTCATTTGAACACGCCTCATAATATAAGATTAGGGGTATTGCATTAAACTTTGAAATTTTCAATACAAATATCGAATTATCTTTGGATTATTTTATAAATTTTACTCTAGGATAAAAACAGTTAAAATCTTTTAATTTGTAATTTTTTGAGCTGCTAACGCTAAACTATTTTTTATCCTTTAAAAATAGATTACTATGCAGGTGGTTTTCGAAGGAAAACTCAATAAGTTTGTGGAATTAGCCGCAATTTTGAGTTTTTTAGAAGCTTCTTGGGATCAATTTTCGTTTAAAAATTGATTTGGTGTATTTTATAAATAATTTTGAATTTTTTTCGATTTTTTTAATCAATTGATGAAAAGTATGCCTGTGGACCAAAGTATACCTATGAATTCTTAAACAGAAATCTAATGTGGAGTTATGTATAAGCAAGGTACAATCTTTTCAAAGTTTTCAAACGAATTTCACGTTATTGTTTCTAAACTATAACCTTCATAATTTATAAATTACTTAAGAAAATTGCATTACATCGTTATGCTAAGCTAAAATTTATTAAAAACCCAAATATTATGTCAAAATTCGAAATCACAATTTAGAAATTTAATTGAGTTCAGTATAATGACAATCCCCTAAGATTCATTTTTAAGATAAATTAAAACAAGAAATAATTTCTATTTGCCTAGCTATTTCCAGTATTGTATCCTGATATTTCCAGTATGTATAAAATCCGGATATTTATTCTTTAAAACAATTCGTTGCCAAATCAAACACTTCCACTTTTCTGCGATTTTTAAAATTGTGCATCGGCTTCGTAAATGAATATAAAATCAGACCAAAGACATGTAACCACATCTACTTTCAATTCATTTCCTTGGAGCATTCGGTTAAAAATATATTACATTTGGCCCTTCCAAAACGTTCTTTATCATAAGTCACATTTGCGATATTTACGATTTCCGCAATCTTAAAAATCAGTATCAACCCTTCTGAACAAGCTAACAAAAACTGGAAATGCCAAACCATGTGTACGTCTATTTCCATTTTGAAATCTGCAATTACTTTCGAAAAGTATAAATATTAAACATTTGAAAAATATATGTATGTTTTTAAAACTCAGATACGCGAATTTTATTTTTTCTTTTATGCCATGTTTAAAAACTAGCATAGGATTCAGAAATAAAATCAGAAACAAACGAAAGATACTAGACCAGATGATGTTATAAACTTCTTGAACAAATTACATTCCGTTAGTTATTCTTAGGCAAAATTGATTAAAAATCCAAATATTATGTCAAAATTCGAATTCAAAAATTAGCAATTTAATTCAATTTAATTATGAAAACAATTATAACGGATTTCCCGTTATATATTCATTATTCCTCCTCTCCCCTCAAAAATCAACTTTTAACCGTACTGGTTCATTATAAATTGTCATTATTCTCCCTCCCCCCCCCCCCCTTCAAATAAAATATTTAGTTTAAATTTGACATTTTATAGTTAATTTCATATGGCTTTAGTCATACTCTCCCCCCCCCTTCACGCCTCTGTAAGTTTCACTTTTACTTTTTAAAGTTTTTTTTAAATGCAGACATCATTTATCTCGGTTCCTTTTTCTGTCTTTCAAATTCACACATATAGAAAAAGATCTTAACCGCAGCGTTTTCCGCCGAAATAAAATAAAAGAATAAAATACAAGTGAATGTATTTTTCGCTTCGCAGCCGATGATACGTAATGCATATTTTCCCAGCTTCTGGGCTTGCATTAGTATTCAATTCTCACCCTTGTACTTTGTCGGATACAAACCATATGCCCCTTGCTGACCAATTTGCCGCTGTCGTTAAATCTGTAACGTGCATATAAAATCACGTGTTCATATTTCTTTAAGTCTCCCTGCTTACCGCTGGAATGTTATTTATTGTAAACCTAAAGAGCCCGCCATGGCATAGTTTTCAATGGAATGTAAAACTTCTGGATTGTTTTGTCTACCCAATTTGTTTTTCGCCAAACATCTTACATATGGTTAAATAATGTTCGCCAATCTGTATGTAATAGTAACAAAATCTAACGGACTCTTGCTCCTGACCTCGAGCCATGTAGCCTGCAAATTAAGCCCCCCTGTGGGGCGTCCGTCGTCGGGCAGTTATTGAAACTTCTCCGTTCCACTTTATACTGTTCACGGCCCTCCATTAACAGGTATTTCATAATAAAGATATAAGTCCTCTAAACTTTTGTGTTGGAGTTTTTTTCTCTTACTCATATTGTGAACCTGGGTATACGAATCACCGCCACAACAATCATCTATGATCATTAATCACTTTTAAGATAAATTAAAACATTAAATCATTTCTAGTTTCATAGCTATTTTCAGTTTTTTCTGAGACAATTTGGTTATGAAAATATTCGTATGTTCTTTTATTTTTTTCGACGAATGTACGTGCATAATGAAGTCTCTATAAAATTTTACAATACGCAAAGTACAATAGTTTACATACCCGAGACAGCTACTTGACGTGGCATAAGAAAATAATCTTTTCAGATCAATCTAACATTTTCCTATTTAAAATTCATTACTCACTTTCATTCGCAAATACTGCTAATAAGGAGAAAATTTACTACTTCAAGCATTTTATTTCTCTCAAAAGAAATTTTAACATTTCTATTTTCTATTTTTAAAGTAATACTTTTTCTACAGAACGGTAAAATTACATGAATAATGATTTAAAATATATATTGTAGATAATCGCATATAATCTTAAATATATTTATTTTTCTGATGTTATCAAAATTTCTTTCAATGATACTCTTGACTGGTTATTAATTTTTAATGTTATATTTCAATAAGATATATTTGCAATAATTCAGAATAAAATAGTAATTCAGAAATATTGGAACTTTTTAACTATAAAGGAAAAATAAGTGCTTTTTTAAGTTTAATTTTTTTTTGTTTTTTGTTTTTTTTTGTTTTTTTTGTTTTATTCCAAAAATGTACTTGTAATCATACCAATAATCATAGATGAACGAAAATAGAATACGCTACGTAATAAATTATTCCATTTATTTTTTAGATAAATTTATTTTTCACATGTATTAAAAATAATTAATTTTATTGACACCTGTATTTAATTTTGTTCATTTAAACTAAGTATATGTTAAGTTCATTAATATGATTTTTAGATTCGTCAATAAAATTCTTTATATGTATCTACAAGATAATGTGCAACGCATACAGGCACCTCTGGATTTCGTTATAAAGGTAAAATTCATTTGGATAATCTATGGGATATTTTAAAAGTTCTTTAAAATATTAATAATATAGTTTTCTTGTGTGATTTTGACTCTAATTAAATTTAAATTGTAAGTATTCAATACAATATTTGTTTACGAAATTGTGCATTTGATGTTTCAAAGTTAGTGTTATTGCTTGTGTTTATTTTGAACTTCTTTTATTAAGCATGTATATGGATTTAAGTAGTTCATATGTAGCTAAAATTGATTTTTAAAATCCGAATTTCTGCTTTGCAAAAAAAAAAAAAAAAAATCGCACAAAATATGATTTTGTAAAAAGGAAACCAGGTGGTTTGGTGCTTGACACAGAATTTGAAGCAGTATAACAGGAATAGGCAAAATTTTCAACTTTTGACAAATCGAGTCAGTAAAACAATGGCATTATCAGATTTATTTTTACACACATTGTACATTGAAAGTAATTTATATATACATATACATATTATGCTTTGCAAAATATTTTATAATTTTTTTTTGTCTGATAGAGAAAAATATATATACTTGTAATTAAGTTTTCATTCTTATAAAAATAGCATTCGTGAAAATGCTCATAAGGTCAGAAATATGTTTTTGCGTGATCTTGAGAAATAGTTAAACTTTTATATTTAATGTTTTTCTATTTGTAGTTATTTTATTTAGGGTGACATAATTGATAATTGTTTCGATTTAAGCAACATTACTTATTATATTTTTAAATCATTTGCGGCTCTTTTATGAAGAGCAAGGTGCAAATATTGGAAAATTGATAAGTTAGTATATGTGTTTATGTATATGTGAATTCTGGTTATGGTTGATAGGCAAAGTTTTTTTTTTAAAATTGAACATCATAACTATCAACTCAAAAATAACGAAAAAGGGAATATATAGTATTTAGCATCAAACATTCACAGAATGTCTCAAAATGAATGACCAATACTTAGAAAAAAGTTTTAAGTCTATATTTATTTTATTTATATACAAGAAAGTTTATATTTTTGTCTAACTGCATACTTTTCAAATATGCATTTTTTAATTAATATGAATCTTAAAATGTCGAAGATAAATATGTAATAAGTTAATGGGAAGCGTGTAAAATTAAAAGTAGAATTTTGTAATAAAATGGTTTTGTTTTCATGATTATTTGTTGCTGAACTATTTATATCGAATGGTTAGACTGGTAAATGTTTATTTACCATTTGTAAATATACTGTACAATATGTTATAAACTTTTATAAAATGAAAATAAATGAGAAACAACACATTAATATCATTTTTTTGTTGTTGTTGTTTTAAAATTTTATAAAGTTTTATATTAAAAAAACCCATCAAACTACATAATGTGAATTTTATAAGTTTACTTAAAAACTGACAAATAATAATAATACAGATGCTACTAATTTAAAAAATATGCATTTTATTTAAATTTACGAGTACATTCGGTCTGCAAACATTCAGCCATTGTCAGTGAATATTTATTTTAATTGCCATTCCATCCATCCCAGCAGTTACTTCGTTTGAAATTAAGGGTTTTAACAGGTCACTTTGTCCATATACATAACTTTATTTTAAATGCATAACTGGAAAAAATAGTAGAAGTAGTAATGCTTGGAATTAAATTTGTGTAGGGAAAAATATTTAACTACTGTTCCATACGTCTCTTTTTTCACGTACATCAGTTCGTTATGGGTAACTGGAAAGAAGTAGTACTGCTTCATATTAACTCTGTGTAAAAGAAAATTAGTAGGTGGTTTAAGCTTTCAGGATATTTAGTTATATATTAGGGAGCTTGTATGATAGTGCGTCGCTACATATTCTATTGTCTTTACATACAATTTCTATGGATTCTCTGATAATACATGCGCAGTAATTAGATGTTGGGTGTATAATTTTTGTTTGATCAAAATGTATTGTGATATTTTGAATAAAATTTAATCGTGACAAAGCTGTGAATTGGCGATGAAATTTAATATCTGCTTTATCCTCTTTAATTCATTCTTCCTTTCAGTTTTCTTCTAATCTTTCCTATGTATTCCAATGTTATTTTTGCCAGTTCTAAAATGGACTGCATACGCACTGTTCAATTCCTTTTCAAATGTTGGGTCTATATTTGTACGTTTATATTAAAATATATATATTATATTCCTAGGTAAATATTATACAGGGTGTTTCTAAACTCATGGTACATACGCTAGGGGTGATAGAACACATCAAGACGATAATAGTAAATAGGAAACCAAGTGTCCCAAACGTATTCCAAAGGAGACAGGCTCCATCAAAGTTTAGGGTCCCAAATTGCAAATGATGATAAAAAAAGGGAAAAATATGTCGATTTATTTGCGTTTTTCGCTAAAAGCATTCTTTAAATTAGTATTTTCTAAAAAAAAAAATAAAAGGTTTTAAAGAGAAAGTTATAAAAATGCCGGTAGAGGGTGCTCTAGACTTTGGAGTAAGCAACAACTATTTTTTACCGTTATTTTTTGTATCTCATTACATGCTTTCAAAAGCTTAGATTTAAACTTAAATTTTGAGCTCATAATCTGAATCGTTGGGAGTGGTTAAGTAGCACAAACTGAACTGTGTTCAGGAATTAAAATTTCAAATGATTATAAAAAACGGAAAAATTGGTCGATTCTTTTGCGATTTTCACTAAAACTATTCTTTATGTCAGTATTTTCTTGAAAATAGATTTTAAAGATACAGTTCAAAAAATGCCGATAGAGGGCGCTCTAGACTTTGGAGTAAGCAACAACTATTTTTTACCGTTATTTTTTGTATCTCATTACATGCGCTTTCAAAAGCTTAGACTTAAACTTAAATTTTGAGTTCAAAATCTGAATCGTTGGGAGTGGTTAAGTAGCACAAACTGAACTGTGTTCAGGAGTTAAAATTTCAAATGATTATAAAAAACGAAAAAATTGGTCGATTCTTTTGCGGTTTTCACTAAAACTATTCTTTATGTCAGTATTTTCTTGAAAATAGATTTTAAAGATACAGTTCAAAAAATGCCGATAGAGGGCACGCTAGACTTTGGAGTAAGCAACAACTATTTCTTACCGTTATTTTTTGTATCTCATTACATGCGCTTTCAAAAGCTTAGACTTAAACTTAAATTTTGAGTTCAAAATCTGAATCGTTGGGAGTGGTTAAGTAGAGCGAACTGAACTGTGTTCAGGAGTTAAAATTTCAAATGATTATAAAAAACGGAAAAATTGGTCGATTCATTTGCGGTTTTCACTAAAACAATTCTTTATGGCAGTATTGTCTTGAAAATAAATTTTAAAGATAAAGTTAAAAAAATACCGATAGAGGGCGCTTTAGACTTTGGAGTAACCAACAACTATTTTTACCCTTATTTTTTATATCTCATTGCATACTTTCAAAAGTTTAGACTTAAACTTGAATCATTGGGAGTGGTTAAGTAGCGTATACTGAACTGTGTTCAGGAGGGAGGTTCAAATTTCAACACATGGACACAATTCAGTTTGCGCTACTTAACCACCGCCAACGATTCAGATTTTGAGCTCAAAATTTAAGTCTAATTTTTTGAAAGCATGTAATGAGATACAAAAAATAACGGTGAAAGATAGTTGTTCGTTACTCCAAAGTCTAAAGCGCCATCTATTGGTATTTTTTTTAACTTTATCTTTAAAATTTATTTTGAAGACAATACTGACATAAAGAATCGTTTTAGTGAAAACCGCAAACGAATCGACCAATTTTTCCGTTTTTTTTATAATCATTTGAAATTTTAACTCCTGAACACAGTTCAGTTTGTGCTACTTAACCACTCCCAACGATTCATATTTTGAGCTCAAAATTTAAGTTTAAGTCTAAGCTTTTGAAATCATGTAATGAGATACAAAAAATAACGGTAAAAAATAGTTGTTGCTTACTCCAAAGTCTAGAGCGCCCTCTACCGGCATTTTTATAACTTTCTCTTTAAAACCTTTTTTTTAAGAAAATACTAATTTAAAGAATGATTTTAGCGAAAACCGCAAATAAATCTACCTAATTTTCACTTTTTTTATCATCATTTGCAATTTGGGACCCTAAACTTTGATGGCGCCTGTCTCCTTTGGAATACGTTTGGGACCCTTGGTTTCCTATTTACTATTACTCGTCTTAATGTGTTCTATCTCCCCCTAGCGTATGTACCATGAGTTTAGAAACACCCTGTATAATTTGTGACTGCATCAGGGTAGAGTATTGCATTTCATTTTATTTTTATTAAGAAAAGAGATTTTCATTTTTTTTGAAAGGGCAACTAAATAATAGTTTCTACTTGTTAAAATTATATTGATGCGCACAAAATCTCTTATGTTAATCTCTTACAAAATGGTCGTTTAAATAAAATAAAAATAATAACTTGATTAAGGTTGAAATGCAATTTCGATGTTTTTACATAAAAAAATAATTAAACTTCCGAAAATGAGTCTGAATACAAACTTACTTAATAGTAAAATTAAAGAGCTGGTATTAAATACTAACTATCCATTATTTATCTAATAAAAAATTAGGCATATTTTAATTTGATCATTTTCCATTAAAAATCAACATAAATATTATAATTAACTGTCAGCGTAGATCTAACAGATAAATAATGAATTGCAGTTTTTGGTTCCTATTACCAGTTAATGGAAAATTACTTAATTTTATTATTTTTATGGTCATTTAAACAATAATGCTGGGAAATATTGGAATCCAATTATTTCCTCGGATAACAGGAGGTTGTAATTAATAAGTGCTAAATAGGAATATAGGATTTTCTTCTCAGTAATGATTTTAGAAACTATGAATTAAATCTCGGTTTTAATTAAACAAAAGACATTATTTATAGGATTTTCGTTGCGGAAAGCGAGCTATAAATATGTAACAACATTTTATTTCACGATAATTTAGTCAAAAATTTAAATTGTACCTAATTAATCGGGCTGAACATTATTCATTTTATTAACATAGAAATGTTTACTTCTAAAATATATTGCATGTCGTAAAATTTAAAAAGGCATTTGTAAGCTTAAATAGCATTTTTGTAACGACGAATGAAAAAATGTTACATATATCGAAATGCATAACCAAGCGAACAGTGTTGCTATGTTGAATTCAAGTGATTCAATGTTATACACCATTTTACAAAGTTGTTGCATAATAAATGAAAGAAAGTAATATTTATTTCCTACTCCATACTTTAAAAAAATATAGCTACTATATGTCAGTTATAAGTAAATAGATATTCAATATACTGGTAAATTCCTGTAAATATGTTTTGTAACAAAGTACATATAAATAAATGAAATCCATCATATTTAAAAGAAAATATAAGATAATTCATAGTTCTTTGAGGGCACGATTGACTTAAAAATTATTTATCACTATTCACGTTATTCGAACAAAAAAATTTTGAAAAAAGCTTTATCTACTACGAAAAGAATAAAAACTTCCAAACAATTCAATTCCCATAATATTATATATATATATACTTTTTATATTTTTCCCAAAACAGTAATATTACAAAACAAAGTTCTGATTGCAAAATATCCTCAGATTGTACAAATGCCCCACCAGTGGCTGAGAGGTTCTGCTCTCGAAGCTGGTAGACGGGAGGTGCTGGGTTCGAACCCAATCGCGCCCGTCGGCCTAATCGTTCGGAGTTTTCGTGGTTTTCTTCGAACCGTGGATATTTCCATGCGTTAATACGGATTAGGTTCCCTTAGAAAGACCTCCACGGAAGGCACTCCCCCCTAGGGCCCATATCCCTCGTGTAGATAATTGGCCGTCAACAATCAACCCAACAATCAACCCAGATTGTACAAAATGGCTGTGACAACGTCTAATAACTGATGACAAATTGTTTTTTCATATTGATTTATGGTAAAATTGTCCGCCCTGTGTATCTTGGCCAATGAAACATCTGACAACAAAGTTCCAACAAGGATCCAATCATTAGCAGATGAGACTCCACCTTCAAATTGTAGGTGTCGCTCTGTATAACATTTCCCAACATTATCATTCCCAAATTTTTAATTTTCCAATGAAATTTATAACCTAGAAATGATAGCTTGACATTCTGTTCTATTTGGATTTTCTCCGTTCTTTCCTTATTTTATTACTGTAAATAATTTGTGTAACGAACTTGTGCATCCATTTTTTTTATTCCACAGATATCTATAAAAACTAAGAAACTAGCCTAAAACAAAATAAATTCATAAATTTATATTGTAATTTCATAATTTCATAAAAGTTCAAATGTTATTAAATTTTACTAGTAATTTGATAAACTGAATAAAACAACATTTCAAAGCAAACGCGCAGATTTGATGCAATATGTAAAACTTTTCAACGTATACGTAGAGAACTTTGACTTAAATTAAAAATTATGAAGCATATTAAATTCGTTTAGACTGCAAACAATTACATTTGAGAGAAAAAGAATTAAATTTGAGAAAAATTTGAGATTACATTTGAATTCGTTAAAACATATTATTTTCATTACTAACTGTTAAAAAATATGGAAACTCTTTATATTGTCAAGTATGTCATAATATATTTTCCATTTTGTAACATATTAACAAATTAATAACACAAACAAGAATTTTCACTTTTGTTTGTTTTTGCTAATTTTAAATTCGATCTTCCCTTTAATGTAATATTCAAATCCTTATGGTCCAGATGAATGAGTATTCTTAAACATACTTTAGATTAAAAAAAAATGTGCAGATAACCAAAGTTCCACTTAAAACAAAATTCCTCCAAACAAATTGCTGTAAATGTCTTTTTCTGTCTTTTCTTATTGAACTGTTTAAGAATTTCCGTTTTTCTAATAGAATAAGCATTTCGAATATTTTTTTTCTCTTCGCTGGAAAGTACTAATATATAAAGTTTCCAAAGAAAAATGCTAATGTTCAAATCAATGACGCAGAAAATTCATAAAAATGAATAATACATCAATGTGTTTTATTTTTGGGGTTTTTTTTTTGTATATATAAAATTGCGCTTTTTCTAGAAGATTGATGGCTAAAGTACATCAGACAAAGAGAAAAGACAAATTTCACTTTTTAATTCTATAATACTTGTTTCATTTGAAGCATGAGAAAAAGAACATATGACATAAACAATTTCATTATTTTCTTCTGTAAAAAGGTCTTTTAAGATTGATAATATATTTTCCTTTGAGTAATTTAAAATAGATTAAAGCAAAATGTTTTAAGCGAAAATAGTTATTATAAATTGAGAAATAAATAACTTTTTTAAAAGTATATGGCAAGTGATTGCAATTTAATTGTAACCTCTAAAAATAAATTATATTCGTTAAATTTTAATTATTATATGATTATGATTAAGATATGATATATTTTAAGAATGTTTCTGTTGTATTTTGATTTAAAAAATCTGTTTAATATTATTATGCGTCCGCATTTTTTACCCATCGTAATTCCTATTTACATTCAGTTGCAAAATGTCAAAGAAACTGTTAAATATAAATTTTGTTCATACGAAATATTCTGAATTTTTAACGATAATCAGATGAGATTTAAACACATACGCGAATGGTAAGCGTACAATACTGTAATATTGTATATGTCATTCTGTGCGCTACATTTGATCTTTATTCACATACATTAAAAAAATACTTAAAAAATAATATGTTTATTATTTGAATTTTGTAGAAATTACTTCTTTTCTCTCAATGATAGTATACGCGATAAACTTTCTACTTTTGTAACGACTTTAAGGCGATTGTCAAAGATGTCATTCGACAAACTTGAAGTAAATAGTGCATAAATATTCCGTGCAAAAGCAATTTAAGACCTAAGTTTGCTAATATATATTACTAAAAAGTAGGATAATTGGTTACAAAATAAAATGTAATGAAAGTACTTGTGGAAACATATAAAGATATTTTAATTTGCTAAAATTTAAATGTATTCTCCGTTTACCCTACCACTCTCATTGAAATAATATTACTTTTTCAATTGTGTCATTTTCAAACCTATTATTTTTTACCACTTGCTGTGTTTTTCAACGTACTTCCGAATCACATGTTTATAGATTGAAAAATTTAAATCGAAGGCATGCACGGTAAAATATGTTAAAGTAAAAGAAAAGTCTTAAACAATGATTCACTCGCAAAAATGTAATTATTAACGCCATAAAAAATTTGTTAGTATGTACTTTATTATTTGCTCTTACAGCACAATGGTGTTACACAGGTCTTATGAATATTTAATATAGACGAGCCATATTTCCCCCACAACTAGACATTTAAATGAAAACTCACAAAAATTTTACTGATACAATTAGACGATATTTTCTACAAAGTATTTCCATATCCTTGAGACAATAAAAGGCATCATTATGCACGGAAAAATATGACACAATTCTAAAATATATTATTTATTATCTAAAATGTACCATTAATGCCCGTAGTTAATTGCGCAGTAAATGCATTGATAATTTTAGCTCAACAGTCAACCTAAATATCAGACAATGAAAGTTTTGTCCGATTTTATAAATATCACTAGGCCATTATTATTAGTATACATATGTTGTTCAATTTTTATATATTTATTTATATACATACATATGACACATATAAATTTTGTTCCATCTTTTAATAATGAAGGTAGAGTTACTTATTTGTCAAATGTAAAGAACTGTAATGGTATTCAAACTATCTCTTACTTCAGAAAACAGTTTATGGTCAACGTAGAAGTGCATCAGAATTAGATGGCTATAATAATACTCTTCAATCTTACACAATCAAACGTACTATCTAAATAAGAGCATTAGAACAATTATTATGTTTTCATAGCCTGCAACTGGGAACGGGCATTGCCGAGCATAGCTCTTTGGTGGTAGAACCGCAACTACATTAAAGAAAACATTTTTCTTACGTTTCATTTACGAAAACATCTCTTATCTAAAATCAATATTTGGCACGAAAACCTTGTTTATAAATAAAGTTTTTCAACATTAATCTGATTTGATGCAATGAGTTTTCTTTGGGCGAATTTTAAAATGTCACTATTCATTTAAAAGTGGAATGAAAAGAAAGATGGGCTCTCAAAAGGTGGGTCAGGGGAGAGAAATCACCTTTCCATAGATATTCAAATGTTATTAATTGTTTTCTGTTATAAATTTGAAAATACTACTAAAATTTATTATTCTCAACAGATTTAAGACAATGAAACATTAAAAAGTGTAGGAATTAAAAAAAACCTCTTAGTGTGAAAGCCCCTCTAAACATCTCCCTTCATCGTTGAACACGATTTTTAATTGGGTTTATTAGGTAGATTTCGTATGAAATACTACCTACTGGGATCATTCCTATGTTGGAATTTCTGAAAATTTTTTGCAGATCTACACCGATCATGACTCCTAGAACCCAAAACCACCCTCAGTAAAAAACTTTATCTATCTATCTATCTATATATATATATATATATCTATGTATCTATCTATCTATATATATATATATATATCACTTTCTTCTGGACACGATAACTTTCGTAATTCTGCACCAATTTCTTCCAAACTGATACATAAAATCAAAGGGCATAAAATCTCGGTCAAGTTCGTTTATGGGCAAAATCGGACCAAGGAGATGGAAATAGGGAGGGGTTTTGTGATAACCGAAACCCCCCCATAACTTCTTAATTTTTGTACATATCAAATCAGTTAAAAGATTTTATTACTTCTAAAAATAGGGCCAAAATTTTATGTATCATAGATTTTTGATAAAGTTAAAAATGGGCTCAAGGGGTGCATAAAATAGGGTTTTTGGGAGAAAAAAATTCATAACTTCGTCAATTCTCAAGATATCAAATCCAATTAATTTTATTATAAATCTCCTTAATATTATCTACAACTTTCATATTCACAAGTTTTTGATAGGACAAATTCGTACCGAAAAAAAAAAAATTAAAAACGAAAACAAAAAGGGGGTTTGAAGAAGTAAAAAATCCATAACTCCGTCAATTCAAAAGATATAAAATCCCCATGAATTTATCATATATCTTCTTAATATTGTCTACAACATCTATGTAGACAAGTTTTGGATAGGACCAATTCTTACAGCAAAAACAAATTAAAAATACATAGCGTTTGAAGAAAAAAAACATCTAAGTAAGGGTGTATTCAAATCCAAACTGCGTATTTTCTGACTCATTTTACAATTCATTTTTGCTCTCAAAGGCTTCCAATTGGTACGTTTTCTTACTCAGAAACTATATAATGTACCGTAATGGTCGATTTTTTGATAGAGGCAGAATATACTTAAAAAAATGCTGTTAAAGTGGGCATTTTGAACCGAATTTCCGTAGCGGATTGTGTTGGAAAAATCATTGCATTAAGGATGCACTCAAATCCAAACTGCTTATTTTCTGACTCATTTTTAAATTCATTTTTGCTCTCAAACGCATTTAATTGGTATATTCGCTTATTCAGAAACTATATAATGTACCACAATCATCGATTTTTTTATAGAGGCAGAATATATTTCAAAAAAATTATGTCAAAGTGGGCATTTTGAACGGAATTTCCCGAAGCAATTGTGTTATCACTTTCTTCTGGACACGATAACTTCCGCAATTCTGCACAAATCTCTTCCAAACTGATGCATAAAATCAAGGGGCATAAAATCTCGGTCAAGTTCGTTAATGGGCAAAAGCGGACAAAGGGGGTGGAAATAGGGAGGGTTTTTGTGAAAACCGAAAAAAACCCATAACTTCTTAATTTGTGTACATATCAAATCAGTTTAAAGTTTTTATTACTTCTAAAAATAGGACCAAAAATTTATGTATCACAGATTTTTGATAAAATTAAAAATGGACTCAAACATACAAAAAATAGGGTTTTTGTTGAGAAAAAAATTCCTAACTTCGTCAGTTCTCAATATATCAAATCCAATTAATTTTATTATACATCTCCTTAATAATATCTACAACTTTTATATTCACAAGTCTTTGATAGGTTAATTCGTACTGCAAGAAGAAAAAAAAAACGAAAACAAAAAAGGGGGGTTGAAGAAGAAAAATTTTCATAACTCCGTCAATTCACAAGATATAAAATCTCCATGAATTTATCATATATCTTCTTAATATTGTCTTCAACATTTATATAGACAAGTTTTTGATAGAGCCAATTCTTAAAGCAAAAACAAATTAAAAATACATAGCGGTTGACGAAAAAAATCATCTTATTAAGGGTGCATTCAAATCCAAACTGTCCTTTTTCTTTCTCATTTTTAAATTCATTTTTGCTCTCAAACGCATCCAATTGCTAGCTTCTCTTATTCAGAAACTATATAATGTACAGTAATGATCGATTTTTTAATAGAGGCAGAATATATTTCAAAAAATGATATCAAAGTGGGCATTTTGAACAGAATTTCCCGAAGCGATTGTGTTAGAAACGAAAAATATTGCCCTACTGAGAAAATAATTGTTTATTAATCAAGTTTTAATTAATTGAAAGAAAAATAAAAACACAGGTTGCTTATAAATATTTTAAAAAATCACGTCAGCATGTTTCATTTTTTTTTTTTTTTTTTTTTTTTTTTTTTTTTTTTTTATTAATCTGAAAATGTGCCAGAAAATTTCGAGTTGTTGAGTATGGAATTTTTTTTTTTTAATATCGCCTTAACGTGATTCTCATAAAACCAGCTATTTTATAAAAAGGAAATAGAAACTCGTCAAAAGCAGACAGATAAAACTGTTAAAGTGGATTTATATCTAATCATGATTTAGTTTTTGTTGGTGAAATTAGTATACTTAACTTCGAAATCTACCTCTGCCTGTAGGCCGGGCCGGCAGGGATTTTTTTTTATGTTCTAGTGTTTAAAAATTTTTAATCGGTGTTTCATAGGGAAGACTATCCCTTCCCCCTCCGATACAGAAAAATAATAAGCTATTTCAATTCAACATTTTTAATATATGTTGATATATGTTTTAATATATGTTATATATGTTATATTATGTTAACCCTTAAATGCCGGGTGTTGCTTTTCGACAACATACCCAATTTAGGCTCTAAAATACTATTAGAATAATATTGAAGCTATAATGCCTAATGTTGCCAATAAAATACATTCTGAAAATATTATTAAATCGATTTTCAACATGTAGATGGCAACACTTGTCCTGTTTACGAATAAAGATAGATTTATTTTTTCAATTTTTGCTACATGTTCTTTTTGTATTGTTTGGAAGCTTGCGAAATACCCTATTTTGTTCTGCAGTGAGCAAGTAAAATTTCTTTCTTATTATAGTTCCTAAAATTCTTGTGTGTTTAATATTATAGAATTTTATCAAGGAAAATTATTTTTTCAATTAAAGACCAGTATTGCCGATTAGTAACAAACTGTTTTTCAGCCGTAAACCATACTTAAAACAAAATATGATTTTTTAAAGTATTTTTCCCATGATTTATTTAAAAAATGAAAGCCGAAAAACAGTATTATAATGATTTTTGAAAAATCAGGCATTTAACGGTTAACATATGTTTTATTCTACGACTTTAAATATTGCTTTTATACTTCCACTTGATAAATTTCAAAATTATTTTTCATGTAAGGATCAGAAAAAATCCAAGTTGAACATATTTAAAGTTTACATTGTGCATTTAAAAAAAAAAGATAAAATTGGATTAAAAATACATATGTTCGGATATCTTGTCCTTTCTCGAATGATGTTATGTCTGTGCAGATGTTGAGAAATAAATATATCCAGTGTTTTGTATATGTAGAATTACTTTCATGATTGATATGTAATGCATACAAATCAACATAAATATGAACACATTGACATTAAGTTGGGCAATTGCACCATGATATATATTAAAAATTAGGTATTAAAAACAAATACTTTATACAAAAATGTACAAACATTAAAATGCAAACAACGTCAACGTTTCATTTCGTATCTGCGAACGTCTTCAGGACGTTATGATACATGTCTAAAATTTTAAAAATGGATGCAAACGTCTCAGAGTCCTGCAGGAAACTTAACTGGAGCGCGCACCAAACGTTACCAACTTGCCAAGGCAACCAAAAGGAGTAAGCCATCACAGCGATGGAAAAGGAAGTGGGAGCTAAATTGAACTGACTCCAAAAATGTTTCCAATAATGACTCCAAAAACATTTTTGGAGTATGTTCAATTTAGCCTCCACCTTTTTCCATCGTTGGAATGTTTTACTTCTTTCGGTTGCCTTAGCAACTTGATGGAAATAATGAAAGTCGACTCGACCCGCAGAGAGAAATTATAAGTCAACCCGACCCGAATCCGACAAAAATGTAACATCAACCCGACACGACCCGTGTGCGGGTAAAAGCTATAACCCGACTTGATGCAGGACTGTAGTAAAGGTCTGCATGGGCTGACATTTACATGCCCGAGCCCGTCCCGAGAATGCGGGAATATCCAAGTAAATTGAAGGGACTTTTCTATTATTTTAAGAAATAATCTTTTGACCGGAAAATTTCAGAAAATTCTGGGCTTAGATTCGTGATTTTTACTTATTTTTAGATAAAAGGAATTTATAAATTCCGTTTCTAATGCGAAAAACTACTAGGCAGAACAACGGAATACCCATGTAATTTAACAAACATGCTGCTTTATGTGTGTGTATTTCAGGTAATTGGTGGTCAAGTAATTAATTCAAGTAATTTTTTAAGGTAATTTATTCAGGTGATGAATTCAGGTAATTTTTTTAAGGGGGGGAAGGACAAAGCGCATATTTTCATGTTTTAACGAAATAATTAGTTTCAATCCACGGAATATTTTGAGAGCGTAGAGTCCTGCATAGTTTGGGTTATATCCGACTTGAACCCAATTAACTTGAACCCAAAACCGACAGGCTTCAAACCGTCCCAATCCCACCCCAAAACGAAAATAAAATCCATATTGTAATGGAAAAGTAGCCTACAATTATATCTTTAGAATTAATTATCCTTTTTATGTTGCAAAATCAATACATATGTATGTGTACTCGTTAATTTTCATTTTAAAATATATTTTGGTGAACCTTTTGAGAAATCAGGTAGAATCAAACCCATCCGTCAGAAAAAAATAAAGTTAATCCATTATCGAAAAATAGAAGTCAATCCGAACTTGTCTGGGAAAATATTAATTTTAGCCGGATCTGACCCAAACCACCAGTGGGGTTGAGTTCAATTTACCCAACCCGATGCCTGACTCCAGCCGAAAGCGAATTTCAGCTCGATAAAAAAAAATATCGTCCACTTTTCGCCCTGCACCCGAAATACTACAACCTCAACTAAACCCCAAACCTAAGCGAAGAAAAAAATAATACATATCCATATTGTGACGCAACTAAGTAAAAGAAGTCTACAATTATACCTCTAGTATCAGTTTCAACTTTTAAGTGAAAAATTCAATATGCATGTTAATATTCGAATATATAATTTTTCATCTTAAAATAAATTTTGTAGAATCTTTTGAGAGATCGATTCATCTCGAATCAAGAACCGTAAGTATCAGCACCTGAGCCGAGCCTGAAACAATTAAAGTGAACCTGACTGAAATACGACCTGCAATGACAAAAGATTAGATCCAACCCGATCCGGTCCCGACTGCGAGTCGGGTCAGGTTCAGTTTGCCCGAACCGATACAGCACTCTACTTTCCATTCAACCCAACTCCGACAAAATTATTTCATCCTCCGTATTATTAATCGAGCCCGAAATATTTCAAACCAAGCCCATCATAAAACCACAATCAGTGAAATTCGATCTACAATTTATTGTAGTTGTAAAAAATAGTATATGATAATAACTTCAGTATAAATTTTATCTTTTATGTTGAAAAATAAATATGTAAAGAGTCGTCCATGTATCAAATATGTAGATTATTATCCGAAGGAATTTGGACATCTTTATTTTCGAAAAATTGGGTTCACTTGAACCCAACCTGCAAGAATAAAAATTCAACCAGAAACCGATTCATACACGAAAGAATTAGCTTAGTCAAACCGATTTGCAAAGAAAAAAAAATTGAGCTCCAACTGACCCAACCCAACGGGCCGAAATTCAAGTCAAAATATTTTCCCTGACGACTTATTCGACGCCGATGGGGGGGGGGGGGGGGGGGCATTTGCTCCCGGACCCCTCTAGCGCCGCCCTTCGGCCTCAATTGTTCATGAGCCCTCTACCAGCAACCTGTGTGCCAAAATCCTCAGCCCTGCGTCTGTGGTTTCCGAGTTTTTGAGGTTCCACTGATACGCACATGGATTTTAATAGGGTAGATGTTATTGCATTCGACCCAGTTAAGCTCCTTATTGTAAGGCAGCATTGAAGCATTTACAAGGTCACTTAAATGATCTTAATTAATTTACAACCGATGGATACTTAAAGAGTGGCACGTAATTTAATCAATTTGTAATATTTCAATCTCTTGAAAATTTTATCATGTTACTTAAAAGTTTTATATGATTTCAATTTGTCCATCTAAAAGCTCAATGATCCAGGTTTGTACTTTATGAAAGATGTTTCTATTATCCACTTTATTAAAGATGCTTCCAGATTTCAGCACACACTCTTTTAAAATTTCAATTCTATGGGTATTTTTGCACACAAAATTTAGATAACAATTAAATGAAATTTTATCTTGCACGAAATCGGAATGATTTTTGACGAAAGTACTGCGTCAAATAATCTTCACTGAATATCCTGGTGATATCTGAAGAGAAACTAGATTATAGAAATGTGCCAGTGTACCTCGATTATGTAAAGATTCTAGTTAAACACCGACTCAGGATAAACCACAGAATTTGCTCAGAAAGATAATGTAAGCACTTCAGTGAGTCACAGAGTACTTATAGTCATGAAAATAATTGAACTGTAACAGAATTGTAAAAGAACTTTTGGATTACTGTTTATCATATTGAAATTAGCGGGTAAATGTTCTCTTCTGTATTGCTTCTATACGAAAACGCACATATACTCAAATATTTTTTTCAACATCCCAAACTGGCAGTCTGTTTTTTTTTTTTTCTTTTTTTTTAAACATTTTACATCAAATAGTTTTTTGGCAGTTTTATTGAAATTTTTCGTTTTTCTTTTTATTTAAAGATTAATAAGGGGATTTATTAAATTAACCGACTCTGTTATATTGGACTTGGTAATTAAAGAATGCTATCAATATGCCATAAATATTAAAGACATATAGGGGAGACTAGAAAGTGTTGACCCACTTTTTACAAAATGATTTTCTTTATATTGAACGTAGAATGAAGTTGTATATATCATTTTATTCATTATACAATCAGTTATCAATATAAAATTGCTACATAAGTGTAATATATAAGAAATTTAAAAAACATTGATTTTAATCATGAGAAAATAATGGGTCAAGGCTCCTCACATACGGGAGGCTTGACCCACTATATGGGAGGCTTGACCCACTTTCTTTTATATTGAAATATTTGTGAATAGGAATAAAATCAGTTTAAAAAAAGCAAAATAACTTTATGCTACATGCTTTAATTATTATAAAAAATACATTTTTGAAAATATGATGCTTAAATAAACCTGTTTAAATGCAATTGCAAATTAGAGTAGAAAAATTTTGTTTCAAACATGATTTTTCTGAGTAGATATAATTGTACAGCAAGGTAAATACAATTTTGACATTTAAGACAGTATTCCATTAGAGACAGGTTCCGTTTTCATAGGGTTTCATGTATTATTATGATCAGATTTAGAAGCCCCTGACCCCCTGTTTTTGTCTCTTTGTACTTCTTTTTGAGACACTCGATCTGACAACTCTAGTTTTCACGCAGTTTGGCTTCATCTCACTATATTCATCCTGGTGAGATTTGTCTATAGACCTTCCTAAAGTTTTTCGATCCATGGTATGTACTTTTGCAACCGCACGAGCACTTAATTTATCATTAACATCATTTAACCCTTTCCGCGTAAAAGTACTTTCAGTACTAAAATGTTGAAATAAATGACTGGCCCCGGAATTTACGAACAAATTGATTTGAAAATAAGAAATGGCTATATTTCAGATACATATTAAATGGAAGAAAATTTAGCAAAATTCTGGTGTGTGACTTTTTGGAATTATAATTAAGTGATTTCATAACCATACCACTGTCACTGACAGGGTTAAAACTGCTGTTTTCATACTTTCTAATTTCCACTGTTTCTATTTACCTGTTGTAAGTAATATTTAAATTGAAAAAAAAACTTCCTATCAACTTTCCCATTTATATTTCATTAATTTTTTTCTTTCAGTGGATACTATAGCAATTATCACATCTTTCATTAATCAGTTTTAAACATTTTCATTTCCATCACCCCATTTTACTCTAGCTTTACACAATAAATGCACATTTCTTATATAACCATTAACCTTTCACTTTGCTGAGTGTATAAAAAGATTTCTAAAACCACCCAATTAAGGGACACTTGAGCATCTGGTCAACCCTCCCTCACATTGACTGGGTCAAGCCTCCCCACATATCCTTTTTCTAAAGAATAGCACATTGTTATATTAAGCTTAACTTACTGTACAATCATTATGCCTGGTATCAAAGCTCGATATCTCTGCATTACTTAAAACTTACTTACTTAAATTTCTGTGTTATATTTTATGTGAAGAAAGCTTACAAAATATTTCTAAAAAACACAACATTTAGGGTAAAAACACTTCACAATTGTTTTTTTCCACACCTATTTCGATTATCTGTTTGAAACAAAGACTGTTGTTTGAGCATTTTAGTAGCTTTGCTTGACACCTATTGATAAAACTCTGAAATTCTTTTAACTATGAAAACTGACGAGTGATCCAAGCTTCCCGTATGGTCAACCCTCCCTAGTCTCCCCTAATAACATGCTATGAATAAGCCTTTTAGTCAAATTTTAATCAGATATTTGAGCTACTTAAAAATTTACAAATATGACCGAAATTAGGGAAAAACATTTCATAACGATGAAATATCGAATTCTGAACTTTTATTGAAATGAATTATAATTTATCATATGAAGTAACCGAAATATATAAGAAAATACTTGGAAAGCATTCGACTTACGATGTTTTGTTAGACACGTAAAAAACAATTAGGAATTTAGAAAGAACATGCATTAAAAATACTGAAATTCCAACAAATGTTAGAGCTTACGAAACATTTAAAAAGAAAAAAAGCTTAATTGTATAATCTGAATTTCTACTGCGCTTATCGGAGAGACGTTGGTATTCCTGAAATACCAAGAACTAATTTTATTTAAAAATTACTTCAAGTACACCCGGTGATAAAACAAAGGCTCATTATTCAGTCTGCTTTTAAGTCTTTACATATTTTTGTGTAAAATTATATGAATTTTGAAAATGTTAAGTCAGTTTTTCAAAAGTTATTAGGATAAAATCCTTGCTGAGTTAATGATTCACCGTATAGCTTATAGAACAACAGCAAAAATATTGTTGGTTAGTTCGACACATTTTATCATTTTTAGAAAAAGAAGGATTTCTTCTGAGATTTGTAAGCATTGATAAAATGGTTTTGAATTATTTTTAAAAAGTCCAACATTATGTCTTACTAGATATATTACACTTTTGAAAAGGTTGTAGCATCACTATTAAATTATTTTTTTAGTTCTATCATCTTCCGTTTATGTTTTCGTTTCTGAATTAAATGGGATATGTATAATGCAAATGAAATACCTTACAAAAAGTAGTTATATGTAATCAAAAACAACCCGTTGTAATTGATCCCGCCAAGCCACAATCCTAAAACGTCAGTCATAAAAAGAAGTGATATCGCATAAAAAGAAACGATATAGAAGTGGCTACACGAAGTGCCGTGTAAAAATCTATCTCTAATAATAATGTTTCCAAAGGACTCGGATTGAGGTACAGTATGTGAAAACTGCTTGGCGATCTGCAGGCTTTTATAATGTTTGTTCTTCCTACACTTACATATGACTATTTGTTTAACAATTTTCTTCTTGTTTTACTGATCCTATTAAACTGTGAAATGTTGAAACTTGTGGTGTTTACATGTCCATTCTTATTTAACATCATGTGATCCATTTGTTCATTTTATTTACCATTATTTGAACGAGAAAGACCTCTTTTAAGAGGAGGATTTTCTAAGTAAACATGTAATAAACATTTTGAGTATGTAAAAAAAAATAATAAAAAATAATGATCATATGAATATTACTAGCAATGCACCTAATAATAGATGTTAACTGAACTAACAGTAAGATAAATTACAGTAAAGCCTACGTAAACGAAATTGCACATGACAGGGGGAAAATCTGTTCTAGTAAGTCTTCTGTTACAATAGAGTTATATAATATTCCTTATGTTGGAAACACGATATATTTCGTTTAAGAAATAATTCTGTCATAAACAGGATATATTTTTCAAGTACCCCTTTGATTTTGAAGCAGTGTATTATTAAACGTATTTATGTAATTAAAAATTATGTTTAAAATATTGAAAAGTATAATTGTAATAATAGATGATTACCACAATTACATACCATTTTCTGCTCGTCTTACATATCTTTCTGATTTATTATAGATCTTCCTCCTACAAATATTTATAAGAGTGATATAATGATAATTTAAAAATAATTTCTTTGACTTTCACAATTTTTCGAAGTTGATTTAGGTACTACATATATTAAATATACGCCTGCAGGTCGCCAAGCTGTTTTCACATACTGTATCTCACTCCGGTATTGGCCGATCACTTTAGAACGTAGTTGACGTATTGACAAAATAATGTGCCTATTCCCGAAATGGCCGATTTCGGAATAAGACACAAGAATGTATAAATGAATTTCGATTCTTCAAAATCAAATGGTTCAAGATGTTACTAAAGATGAAGTACACATATTGGAATCGCGGGTAACTCGGAATGTGTTATTGTGTATATTCATTAAATGATTATATTTTGTTCTCATTGATTAAGAAACATTCGTCTTTTCATAATGTATGTCCAGGCGTGAGAATTGCAGGAACCTTATGTGTCCCAGTTTCAATTGAAAATTAAAGATTATTAAAAAACAGACTTAGTATGTTTGATTGACTCATACAGCATTAAAGTTTAAGTGTATCAGCAAAAAATAAAATGGAAGTCAGGCCAATTTTAATAAGATAAAATATTCTACTATCATCTAATTAGAAAAATAAATAAATTGAAAAGATTTGTTATTAAATATGGAAATCAGCAAATGAGCCAAAAATTATAGTTTTTAGCTTAAACTTACAAGGGAACCACTTTTGGTGTTGCCCACACCTAGCATCGAGACCTGGTGCATTTTGTAGCCCTATACATAAACGTTAGGGAACCGAAAAAATTTCTCTGTTAAAATAATATTTTATATCCTTTTTTATACTTTGTATTTTTTATTATTACATATTTGTTTATTTCACGCCAAAAGTGAGTTAAGTCGCCAAATATGGCGCTACAATTTTTCCGCCCGCTTTATCCAAAGAGAAAATGTACAGAAACATATTACTAGAATTTTATCAGATTGTGATTTTTTTTTTGTAATTGATAGCATAAGAAACAAATATTAGGTTTTTATTTTTTTTTTCTATGCAGACGATAAATATGTAAGTAATAAATAAAAGTCTATAAAAGCTTCGAAGATCATTGAAAACTATTTTTTAGTGAAATACAAAATAATCAAACTATTTTCTTATCGAAAACAACGAATGAAATAAAGTTTCGAATGTTTAAAATGAAATAGTCCTTCGGTAAAAGTAATCATAAAGTAAATTAATATTTTTACACAATTTAGAAAAATTACTGTGGCAAAATAGGTCGGGCATTGCAATTCCTAGCTATTACAAATTCAGCTATGACATTTGGCTAGGGTTGCCGGAAAGCTCTACTTTTGAAAATAAACGCCAATTGTTTCCCCGCCAAAAATATGAATATACAGTTGCAATTTTTCAAAATCAAACTTGTGGGTATTTGAAGGAATTTTTAAACTTTTTTCAATATTTTATACTCATTATTAACTAATTTTTATTTTTAAATGCTTTTCTTTAAAAAAAATCAATGTTAATAGTTCGATAAGTTGTCTCGAAAATTGCATTTTCAGAAAGTTATGCTACAGTATAATCAAGAAATATTATTTTAACAGAAAAATTTTATCGATTCTCAAACTTCATAATATAGGGCTTTAAAATGCACCAGGTCTCAATGCTAGGTGTGAGCAACACCAAAAGTGGTTCCCTTGTTAGTATCAAATTATTTATTTTATAATTATAACAAAACAAGTGTTACTCTTACAAGTTCTATATTTCCGTTCGAAATTTAAAATGAATGAAGAGAAAAAAGGAATGTATGAATAGGAGAAGAAATGAAAGAAAAGAAAAAAAAAAGAACAAACCCTCCAGCCTGCACTAGTAGATTCCATTTCCCTTGTTTTTAGGAATTTTATTCAAACACACTATACCAAGGTGCATGAAGCACATAATATTAGCCTTTCTCGACAATATTGAATTTCTACGGTAATTTCGAAAAGTGAGTTAGGTATCGTAAAATTGTCTCCATTTACTACGAAATATTGTTGTGGCCGTAATTGGAAATACTTTACAATTCCGAAAAAAATTGGTATATTTTCACTGAACATGAGCTTCTCAACCCTCCGCCCGCCTCAATCAATGAACCTACGTTTAAATGGTGATTTATATATAATTATATATTTATCAAGGTTTTTTTTTCTAATAGCAGTCGTATTTAGAAACCCATGTTGATGTGTCTGAACATGAGTACATGATATATCAACGTCTTAATCCAGTTCGTTGTCTTGTTTCAAAAGTCAACCACCCTAGAATTCAAAATGCCACATCGCAGACAGTTTTTATAGAAAAGGCGAAAGAGAAAATTTAAAAGAATACTTGAAGCAAGGCCGGACACTTAAAGAAAAAGCTTTTTGAATTTCTAACTGTTTTCTACTAGATATTTGTTTGAACTTGTATTTTTAAAGAGGCTGCCTTTTTGAAACAAGATGTCGGATGGAGATAGACAAAGAAATGGGTCGATATCTTCATATTACTTATACAAATGCTCAATCGCATCCTAATATGGTCAAAAATACGAGAAGTACGGCATATCATCTGATGTATTGTTTCAAAATATCAGTAATTTATACCCTAAAATTTATAACTATTGTACTTGAGCCACTGCTTAAGATAGAGAAGGAACAGAAATGTCCCGGAATACTTGAAACAATGCCGAACACTTAAAACATTTTTTTTCTATTTCTAACATTTTTGTATTTGAAATATTGAGTAACAGATGTGGGCAGGACATTGATACAATTATGAAAAATAATTCAACTACATTCTTTTTTTTTTTTTTTTTTTTTTGGTTATATGTTATATAATTTTTCCATGCGCAAAAAATTGAATTACCAAACAACAACACCAAATCTGCAAACAAAATATTGTACCGTTCTAATAAAATTTTTGGCCTTTTAAATAAAAATTAAATATTTAAAAATTTTTATATAACTAATGTGCAATGCATTGTTGACTAATCTTCTTTTTTATTAATATTGCGTTACTTAGTTAAATATTTGTATACATTTTTTTTAAAGAAAATTCTATTCCAAAATTGTACTTTTTTTTATCAGTGATTTCCATTTTTAATTCAGTCAAATCTTAAATATCCTAAAAGTTGTTTGTAGCACCTTCGTTTAAAATTACTTATCATTAATACATTTTAATAAACTAAACCTCCTTTCTTTAGGAATTTGCTTTAGTAAATGAAAGTAGTTTAGTTATTATTTTAAAATATTCCCTATGCTGTAATAACCCTATTTAATTAAATCTATTTGTTTCAAATAGTGGCAGTAATTATTATTTTTTACTTTGTTTAAGAACCGTTTTACTTTATTTTTGTTAATTCGACGGATAGTTTAATTTTAAATGATAGAGCGATATGTGAAGTTGTAAATGTCTCCGTGTATTTATGATAAAGGGATATAAATTATCAACAATAAAATGTATCTCAAACAAAAGAAAACGGTTGAAAGAAAGAAGCTCTAATGTCATCTCTTCTGACACAGCAAAGACTTATTACTAAAACTGCGTTCCAGAATTCTTATTTTGCATTGTTACATTCTTATAACACTCTGTCGATCAATCTTATATTGTTAGATTGATTAGAGTAGGAAACGTGATGTTTTTGGGTTATTAGATTCGCAGAAATTTGTAAATGTAATGGTAGAGTATTTATAGCATGGATCAGAAAAATAAGTAATAGAAAGTATTGCAAAAAAAAGCAGCCAGTATTATTTTCTAAAACAATTAAATGTTATAAGGAATGAGAAAACACATACATGTAATAAGGCGTTTAAGATAAAATGTTTATTATTCGATCGAATCTTAATGATATTTCCAATTAATTTAGAAGTATTATTTTTTTTTCTTATTGAAGACAACTGTGTTTTACATGTATCAATAATACAATGTATTAGTTTATCTAAAACATAATGTTCAATAAATTAAGCACTCGTAAGTACGATGCTTAAAAAATTATTGAAGAAGATTCATATTATATTAGTCTTTCCAAGGTAAGATTACAAATTATAATACCGTTGCCTATTTTCAAAGAAATTATTATTAACACAGTAGGGAAATATTCCAGCTTCGTTAATTCAATAATTAGTTACAAGTAACATTTTACAAACATAAAGTTATGCATTTCTTTCAAATGCAGGAAATAAAAAATAAAGTTGTAAATAGGAAAAAAAACTAGAAAAATACCCATAATATATTCAAAAATACAACATAGCTTCTACATACAGATCAATATGAATAAAAGTATAGATTATATTAATCAAAATTTGTTTTTTAGTAATATTTAAATGAACTCGTATTTACCAATTGTAAAATTTGTAAATTTAATATTATATCCCACTTAATTAACGGAATATAATCAACCGTATTTCAGTTACGAACACATTTTAACAATCTCACCAATTTTTAAGCAATAGATATTCAAAGGTACATTTTGTATATAGATATGCTTAAGTAAGTGTATAAATCTGTATTTTAAAATACATGATTTTTAATTTTAGTTTTTCATTCCAAATTCAAGCGGATTAATAGATATTTTATGTAAACCAATGTTATAAATACCACGTTCAAACGTGGTAGTTATAACATCCCCATAAAATTTTTGGATGTGTCAAGCATGCTTAAATTAATAATTTGCGCTATTAAATTAATGAATCTTGCAAATAAGAAGTATCATATTATTGAAAAAATATATACCTGAGTACAGAAATGCATTCCCATACTGCTACATATTTAATTTTGCAGAAAGGTTAACCAACATAAAATGAACTAATTACTAGTCTTATCCATGTAGAATCTGGTATGTTAAAAATTACGTTCATCAGATATATTATAAAATAAATGTATAAACTAGTATTTGTAAAACTTGTAACACCATGAAGGTATCATCAGAATTAAATTTAATTTAATATACAAAAGTCTCGTATTAGTACAAATAAATTCTTACATTTTCTAAGCAAAATATTAAGTGCCGTAAATCAGCATCTTGTTTAGTGATCAAACGCTTCAATATGTGCTTCTATACGACGTGACATAGAGTCAAACAGATTTTGAATGTTTGCCTGGGAAAGAGCATTCGATATTGTTTGCATGTGTACCCAAAGTTCATCTATATACGCTGTAGGACGAGGATCACGAGAGAGTCGCCGTCCAACAAAATCCCACATATATTCAATAGGCAACATACCCAGTGAATACACAGACCGCGAAGAAGCTGCATGTGTTTTGCTGACAAGAACTCTTGAACATTCCTTGCAACATGTGGGCGTGCATTATCCTGTTGAAAGATAACTCCAGAAATGCCATCAATGAAAGGATCGAGTTTGGGCTCCCGCACTTCACTGATGTAACTGTTGCTGTTCAAATTACCCGTAATTCGTGATACGCAATAGCAAACCAGACCATAACTGCTGGTGTTCATCCATTATGACGTTCGATAATTTGCTCCGGAAGATAGTGTTTATTGCTTTAGAGTCTAACACGAATGTGGCCATCATGGTACCTCAAATTAAAGCGGGATTCGTAAGAAAAAAATATATATTACCAATCTGCACGCCAGTCCCTATGTTCATGAGCCCGTTGCAGCCGCAGACGTAGATGATTTCGCTTGAGGGGATCCTCTATAAAAGATTTCTTGCACACAGTTATCGGGGCAGCAGACGTAGAAGAATTGACGAAAAAGACTTTTATACGCCTGTAGCAGTTGACAGTTGTGCTACCAACTGACAAAAAGAAGCTCTACGTCCGTCAGCGGCTGAGGGCCAGACTGTGACGTGCGTTGACGTCACATTTTGGGATCCACTCTTAGATTTCGGAGTTGTCCGATTCTCGACGGTACACCACTTTTGTCCCTCGGGATTGCACTAATGTTCTATAGCGAACGCTAAGTTCCCGATGGTTTTGTCCCGGTCCACTGCTACCAAACTCCCATCACTGTGCTTCCGTTACGCTACACACGAGCTGCTATTGCACGATACGAATATCCCCCTTCATGAAAGCTGATCATTAGTGAACAAAAAAACAATTAGAAATTACAACGACCATTTGGAAAATGATGTTTTCAAAGACTAAAATTTAAGACATAAAAAATCGCACGGAGTTGATCATACATTAAGTGCGCCATGAATTAAACATTAACATTCTTAGACCCATCATGAACAAAAGATTTTAAAAGAATGATTTTAAAAGAAATTTCAGTTTTACATTTTTCGGTACTGTAAATTTTTTAGCTTATACGGAGCTGGTCATACATTACGTACGCCATGCATTAAACATTAATATTCCTGGACCAATTTTAAATTAAATTTCATTTTTAAACTTCTAAACATCCCACAATATTACTTTTTACACCGTCGTATAGGGAAAAAATGTACGTTTAAATGCAATTTGTTTGAAAGCTGTATCTCAAATTGTTCCTGAGTTATTATTTTTTTTTTTGTAGTTTTTATTACTTTTTTGTCATAGTGGCAACAGAAGTGTCCATTTCTGTTGAAAGTAAAGGGAAAATAGAGATTACTATATAGACCAATCAAAAAACGAATAAAATGCGGGATTCAACTAATAAACAGCAATTAACAACCGCAACTAACAACAACTAACAACAGCATTTTTATCATATTCAAATTGCACTGGATTCCAAAAGTTCGGTTACAACCTTCGGTTTCACCGCTTATTTTAAAATGAATATAAATAACGGTAAGAAATATCCTTTATATTCTAATGATTTTAATTAATAAAAAGTAAAACAATAACAAAATATCCACTAAATAAATAAAAAGATACAAAATAGGTGACAATAACCATTTTTCCAAATGGTTAATAAATTACAATAGCTTTTAAAAACGTCATCCAATGTATCTATAGCCTAATAGATACATTGGTTTGCTACAGCCTAAGTCAGCTTATGCTGATAACAAAGATGCATAAAAAGAATTTGTTGTTTTTTGTAAATGTCAATGTTATTTACATTTTTAAAGCTAATAAAAACCTTTAAAAAGTTGATAGCTCTGTTCCGGTCAATCCATTTTTTAAAGGAAAAAAAAACTAAACAGCATTTTTATCATGTTCAAATTGCACTGGATTCCAAAAGTTAAGTTGAAACCTATTGTTCGCCGCTTATTTTTAAATGAATATAAATAATGGTAAGAAATATCCTTCATATTCTAATGATTTTAACTAATAAAAAGTAAAACAATTCAAAATATCAACTGAATAAATAAAAAGATACAAAATAGCTTTCTTTTGCACATAGAGAAAAATTGTAAATATTTAATTTTGAAATTTATTGTAATTTTATATTAACTATCTTCAGTTTTTATTCAAGTATATTGTTGCAAATTTTCAGGAAAAATATTAGAATGATTTCAAACTATTTAAGATAATCAGATGAGTACGAATAGTTTCTCTCAAGCTAATGCTATTGTAAATTTTAATGCGTGTCACATTCTTTAGAAGTAACTCCATAATCTGTTTGTACCCCAAAACGTAGTATGAAGGTGACATCTACCATTTAATCAACATAGTATAACATTCTTGCCAATCGTTCTAATATTTTCGTCTGAAAAATTCTCTCACCCAGATAATTTCAGATCATTTTAAAGTACCATCCATCAAAATATCCACTACTGCTGAACAAAGACATTTTTACAATAAACAATGATTTACAAAAAAAATCACTTGTGCGTGTACCTTTTAAGTGACAAAAGAAATGTATCTGTTTAGGTTTTCTGTACTTGACAGCAATCACTATATGCAGTGTCCCAAAAGTATCTATTCGAAAGTGTTAGACATGAGAATCATTAAATACAAAAATAATAAATTTCATTAAGTAATATTTTTGAAATTTTAAGTAAAAGAATTTTAAGTAAAGAAGTGTGTGACAGTTTTCTCTGTTACATATCACCTTAACTCGTCCCCTCTCCTTCATTCAAAAGCAATTTAAATGCAACTCTAATACTTTAAAATTTGGCTTTCCCCCTGCTCCCCCCCCCCTTTGTACTATTGAAATCAGTAATTTAATTCAAGTTTTAAAACCATAAAGATTTCTATCTGATTGCTGTTTTCCTGTCACTAACTAATTTAATTCAATACTTTTAAATATTCAGTTTTATGATTTGTAGTCAAGATGCACTTAGCAGTTATCAAAATGTGTTCTCACAAAGTTATTTCCTTTCCGTTAGCACTATTTGGAAATAAGGTAGAATAAAAAAAATAAAAGTGCAGCTGTTCGTACATTACATCTAGATTTTTCTTTTCATCGGGTGTAAGTAACTCATTCTTAATTGCAGATAGAATTTGACGGTTGAAAAGAAATAACAAAAGTAAGATTATTTTAGGTAAATCCTATCTCTGAAATCATTTCTTGTACGTTGTCTTGATTAAAGTTCAATCTAAAATCAGATGCCCTTTTCTCTGCATTTTCCATACATCCGTTGGTATTACGTAATTATATGTAGCGACCATTTAAGCTAATGTTTTTGATTAATATAAACAAAACCAGATTTTCTTTCGCCTTTTCTAAGTAAATATGAAGCGGTTATTTTTGCAACCCTATGAGTCACGCGTCTGGAAGGAACACCAGATGATTTCCTCTACGTTGTCGCCAAATATTTGTCCATCTTCGTTCAGTCACCAAAACGTTTGTAAATTGGTAATTTTTTATAACGCAAAGATATCTGGACTTCTAGGCACTTATTTGCTTACCTTTATATGATGATGATGTAACAAAAAGCGTTGTAGCGCGATTATTGTGTGGGGCCTCTCTCTCTCTCCTTAATTTTGCCCCTTATAAATTAATGACTTCTTGTATTCTTTAAAATGTTAAATAAATTTTAAGTCCCCATAACTATAGTTTGAGTTTTGTTTTTGTCTAAATGCCTTGGGCTACTGGACCACACTATATAATGGGAGAAATGAGATTTTAAAATTTTTATTTGTGGTGATAAAGAAATCCTTTCATATTATCTTTAAATTGTGAAGTGTAAATCAGTAAAAGCAAAATTAATAATGTAAAGAAATGTTGGCAGAATATAAACTCAAAATTTACCATCATTGCCTGGAATTTTCAAGCTTTTTCACTTTTACAATTAATGCATTTAGGCTTCAGTTCAAAAATTCAAACCATCAGTATAAATAATAATTATTTTATCAAAAACTTATTCTCAAGTATAATAAAAAATCAAATTCTGTTACTGTTCGTTTTTTGAAACTTCCAAAAATTCCAGCTGTTTAAATTAAAATGAAGAAATCATGAAAACCCGGGAGAAAACAGTTCTATTCTATAGCATCATTTCCTTTTTTCCGGAGAAACTTAAACGTAATTTATTAGAAAATAAATTGCCGAAATGTGCTGTTAGAGATATTTTGGGCTTTACCGGTGACACATTATCTAGTCCATTCTTGGAGAATATTGAAACAATACATCTTTACATGACATTACTGCGTGGTAGAAACTGTTATTTTTCCTCAAAAAAGTTACAAAGCATTGTCTTGTTATTTTAAGCATTGACATACATTATTTGTGTTTACGTTATCTGACCATGACAGCAAACTGTATATACAGTGTCTTCTAATATATAAAAACGTCTATTCGAAAGTGAAGGACATCAGTTAGAATCATAAAATTACAAAAATGATAAATTACATTAAGCAGTATTATTTGAAATTTAAGCAACGCTAAAGAATTCGTAGAAATTTACAATCGGAGAAATTTACAAATATTTTTGAGATGCTTCAGAAATCATTTTTTATATCGTTATATTCTAAACTGTAAAGATCACTGAATCATAACGAAAACATGAATTTGTAATGTAGAGAAATGTTTGGAAAATTATAAATTCAAAAATTAAAATATTTACCTGGAAATGTTTCAGCTTTCTCATTTTTGTAATTATTGGATTTAAGCTCCAATTCATAAATTGAAAGCATAAGCATAAATAATAATTATTTTATATAAAACTTATTCTCATTTTTTTTTAAATCTCATTTTATTGCTATTTGATTTTGGAAATGTATATAAGAAAAATTCCAGCTGTTTTGATTAAAAAGAAAAAAGCATGAAAACCCCGGAAAAAGCATTTACACTCTATACCATCATTTCCTTTTCCCAGTGAAAAATAAACGCAATGTATTGAAAAATAAATTGACGAAAAGGGCTCTTGGATGTATTTTGAGCTTTACCGGTGACACATTATGTAGTTCATTCTTGAAGAATATTAAAACAATTCATCTTTACATACCTTTACTGTTTGGCAAAAAACGTTATTTTTCTTTAAAAAATGTTACCAATCATTGCTTTCTCATTTTGAGCAATGACAGTTGTCGCTTTTGTAAGCAATGTTATTATTTTTTTAAAATAAAATTTCCTAACATTTAAATGGTCTATTTTCCAAGTGTTTACAGTCAAATAAAGAATACTGAATAAAAAAAAAATAATACTCCGCAAAAAATATTATGAATAGTCATTCTTAGATTTAACCATTTATCGAAATACAAAAAAAAAAAAAATTCGTTTTAAAGGAATATTATGTTGCATACGAAAAAAATAGAAGAGAAACATTATCCATTCAATTTAGCAGAAACAAAATTCTGTTTTGAGGCACCAAGAAATCTATTTTTTGTACATTTGTTCCACTTCTATGTATACAATTTAGGCTATGCATCTAAATTTCATTGATAAATGTAAGAACTACATTAAAGAATTTTAACAAGAATCTACAAATCTTCGTTTATCCACGATATTTCAAAGTGAAATAATAGGGGAGACCGGGGCTAGTAGGCGCAGTTTTTAGTTATTGATTTTTATTCATTTTTTTAAGTTTCTAACAAACTTTAACCGCACTTTTAAAGAACAGGCATTTGACTATAAATAACTTGAGTTTTAAGTTTGTAGTATTTGTAGTTTATGTTTAGCGGAAGCCTAAAATAAAAGTAAAATTGTGCGCCAACCAACACCGTCATGGGGCAAGTTGCCTATACCTATGGTGTAAGTTGGCACGCGCTTTATAAAAGTTTAACTTAAACTCAAATAAGACACGCAATTAAGAGAAATAAATTTCATTATTACCAGTAAGTTTAAACAAACGCGTTATCGCCGTACAATATAAATTCTAAATCATACAGACATAAAAATAATGAATAAAACATTAACACTGAGTATCTTCTATCCTACTCGATATCATGATCAGAGTTACAGTTGTCACAAATTAAATATAGTGTGTCTCTATTTGGCCATGCCTCGTGTGCCCAAAATCTCGCATTGAAACCACTTTTCTCCTCTTGTTTGGTGTATTTTAAGCTACCAGCACACACTAGACACCGAGCCAACATACAACGTGTTCAATGCGCCTACAAGCCCCATAATAAATTTCTTCACAAAAGGGAGACATAATCTTCTAAACGTAAATAATCCAAGTAAATCACATATGGGGTAGGTACAGTTAATCATACACTAAGAAAAACTGCGCAAGTTAAATCGCAATTATGAAGATAAGTTTTAGAAATTAGGAAAAGAATCAAGCAACAAAAAAAATTCTTATGAGTGCAAACAACAGAAAAATCGAAATAAATGTCCACTGCACGTAGGTAACGGTGCCGAACTACAATGAAGATTTTAAAAAGCAAGAAGAAAGTTACTCTGTGACTGGTTGCGCAATCTATCCACAACCAGGTGATTTATACGAACTGCGTCTTCTTACCCATCTAGCCAACTAACCTCGGTCTTCCCTACTGATCCTATACCTTTTATATCTTTAGAGAAATGATATTTTTTGAAGAGTATAAAAAGCAAAATTGCAGATCCTACTCCTTCTACAATATTTCTACAATATTATAACATTATGTAAGTAAAATATAACAACTCATTTCCCACAATTATCATAAACTTAAATGCTTTATTTATGAAACTGAAGATTGTTGTCAGAATTTTAATAAAAAATCACTAAGGATAAATGGAAATGTTCGATAAGCTAGGAAATATTTGTACAGTCGTGGAAAAAAAAGTAAACACACTCTACTAACTCCTCAACAAATTATCGTAGAAGAAAGTTACTTATACCGAACGATTGGAAATAAAGACTACTTTTAAATGATTTATTTAAAATCTGCTTAGGGGGCCATCTATATATTAAAACGAATCCAAACTTCATTTTTTTCAATGTCAATACCCAATTTTAACGAGATATTTCAAATCTTTGGTTCAAACTGTGCCCAGACACCGAATTTCAAGTTATTTGATTAATAAGATTTTGAATTATAAACATTCAAAATTTAGTGCTTCTAATGTTAAATTACATTTTCATATTTTTATATATATCTGCAAAAATTATGCTCCTAATGTGCTAATTTTTTGTGTAGCAATAATACTAATATACCCAAACATAAATACGCTGAATTTGCAATATTTATAACTTTATGATATGAATTATGATTTATGAAATTAATACTCGAATAAATTATGAATTGCAACCTACAATTTTTTTCATGGAATTAGATTTATTAAGTCCTGCTTTATGGAAATCCAAAATTTTACATTTTTCTTCCAAGTAGTTTTCAAATTATGCCTTAGAAACGGCAAAATGATGGTTTAAGGGGCCGTCTATATTAGGAGTGACTAGATATTTTGAAATTTCTTCTGCTGTCCTGTAATCTAGCAGGCTTCATTGACTTTTTAAGGTGACTTGATCAAGATGAGGGCTCTCTCGGTTAACAATCGAGTTCCGAACTTCAATTTGGATACAGCCCTTAAAATACGCTGGTTTTAAAATAATTAATTTCTCAGAAAATTATGGTACGAATTGCATAAAAATTTGTTTTTAGGCTAATTGAGGGGTGTAAAGTTCATTTATGCTGTCAGAAATGTGTACTGCTATTGAAAAATATAAAGTTACGCTCTGTTTTAATTTGTAGATCGCCCCCTAAGCAAATTTTATCTATATCATTTAAAAGTAGACTTTATTTCCAATCGTTCGGTACCAGTAATTTTCTTCTACGATAACTTGTTGAGGAGTTAGTAAGGGGTGTTTACTTTTTTTTTTCCACAACTGTACATGGAATAAATAGCTAGACTATGTTAGACTCTGGAAATAATAACGCTTGTATTTGTACTTATCAAAGAATTTTGACTCTTAATAAAAATAAAATGCACTTTTACAAATACTATTACGAAATCACTCTTTCAAATTATCCGGTTGTGTGTCTCTTCACACATCTATGAGAGATATTTGGGCTATATTTAGAAATTTATTTTTTCTACATTTAAAAGTGAAAAATATCTAGATAAAACAAATATTTTTCTACTGATATTCATCTCGTAACTAATTTTTCTTAACATCTACTAGCTGCTTTTTACATCTGCTAAGTTTATTTAAATTCTCAAAACTATACACTAATGCTAATTGTAAAATCTAAAATATCTAATGTTTTACAGTGATTTCAGTAACAGCTATCACCTTGTTTATATGCGCATGTTTACATTTTCGATGTCGTTGTATTATAATCTTAACTATTCAGCAAGTAAATTGTCGCAAATTTAAGTACCAGCGTGTCATACATTTCGTTCTTTCAAATTAAAACTTAATTAAAATTCGCGTACCTATATGACTAATTGCTTTTTAATGTGCCCCATAAAAGTGATATGAAGCATTTGGCATTTAATATTACATAACTGCTGTCTTTAAAAGAAGTCATTTAAGTGTTCGTTAATGAACAAATAATAATCAAGTCAAATAAAAAATTAATAAATTTGCACCAATTTAGATATTTTCAAAATAACACAACATGCATTTTTATAAATGAAATAAAACTGTTTTATACATAAAAATAAACATGTTCTTGATAACAGGAAACGTACACACAGTGCCGGAAAAAAGTTTAAGACCAAATACTAATTTTGTTTTTTAGAATAAAATTCGGAAAAGAGTTTTATATATTGAATTTAGACACAAATATCTGATATAATATGCGAATTTAATTCAATTGAAAAAGTTAAAAAGAATTTTTTTCAGCAAGTGTTAAAATTATATATATAATAGTGCTTTGTGTATAACGCTTCCCGAGTGAACTTATCTGGATCCCACTTCGCTTTATCGTATTCCATTCGGCCATTTTTATTAAAAATTATTTTTTCGAATAAAACTTCATAAGAGTTACATTTTTAGAAAGATTATTCAAGAGAGAGATAAATTACATTCAATTATGTATATATTCTGCAATTCAGTTGAAATTCGTTTGGCAGCTCTTATTGCTCTCCCTCCATAAGTAAACAGTCGTTTGTATCGCATTCATTGTGAAATTTTGTGCTTTGTTGGCGCCATCCATCGGTAATTAAAATAAAAAAGAAGTTTCTTTTGAAATTCTTTGAACTCTGAAGACATGGGGGGGGGGTGAATAGTACATCTTATAAAATATAATTAGACTACCAGGAATACTTAATGCCGTGTAGTATAAATATATATATATACACTGCTCAAAACAATTAAAGGATATTGCAGTTTTAGGTGGATTTTGTACCTGGTAAACCGTTTAGCTGATTGATACATGGTCGACAGACATAGTAGGTTATATGAGAATAAATTACACATTAAAAAGCAGAAAAACCAACGTTTAAAATGCACAAATAATATATGAAAAGCAGCAAACAGCTGTTTTACCTGAAAGCTGTTTTACAGCTTTCAGGCTGCAACAGCTGTTTTACATGAAAAACAGCTGTTTTACATGAAAAGCAGCAAACAGCTGTTTTTAGAAAAAGCAAGGCTGAGCCTTGCTTTTTCTAGCACGCTGTTCCTTCGCGTCTCGCTAGTAGATTCGAAACAGCTGTTTGCTGCTTTTCATATATTATTTGTGCATTTTAAACGTTGGTTTTTCTGCTTTTTAATATTGTTGCACAAAGGCTTTATTTGCTATTTTTATAAATTACACATGTTTGGCAGAAAAAAATGAATTTTATTGCGCATTTGTGTACTAAAGGAAAAAAACACAATTTGTGCATATGAGAAAAAAAGAATAAGAAAAGGTGTTTTCTCCAAAGAAAATCATTTTCAGTAGGGGGTATGGTTTCCACGGGCGGCCAGCAACGTTGAACACCTTTGAGGCATGGACTCAATGAGGCTATTAATGACGAGTTGGGGTATTCTACCCCACTCTTCCAGAAGAGCTCTTTCCAGTTCTTGGAGAGTTTGTGGGGGTTGTTGGCGGCCAGAAACTCGTCTTCCTAGAGCGTCCCAAACGTGCTCGATTGGATTCATGTCTGGAGAACACGCTGGCCATTCCATTCGAACGATTCCTTCCTCGAAAAGGAAATCCTCCACCAGGTTTGCACGATGTGGCCTGCAGTTATCGTCCATTAAAATGAAGTTATCTACGATTGCTGCAGCGTAAGGGACTACAATAAGTCTGAGGATCTCATCCCTATATCGGAGACCAGTCAGAGCTCCATCTCGAATGATGTAGAGGTCAGTGCGCCCGTCAATGGAGATGCACCATACAACAACACTCCTCTACCGCCAAATCTGACACTTTCGTGCACGAACGCAGGATTATTCCTACTGCCACGGTCCCTCCAGATGAAAATACGCCTATTATCCGGATGCACAGGAAAACGGGACTCGTCAGAAAACAGAATATTGCTCCATTCATTTCTCCTCCAGTTGACATGCTCGGTTGCCCACTCCCTGCGGTCGCGACGATGCTTTGATGTTAATCTAACACATACCATCGGTCGGCGAGCATACAGACCTACAGCATGGAGCCGGTTTCGGACAGTCTGAGTTGAAATCGTGGTGCCTGTAGCCGAGCGAATGTGTTGTTGGAGAAGAGTAGCGTTCATGGTTCGGTGTCTCCGAGCTGTTAACGCTAAATACCGATCTTCATTGGGCGTTGTTGCCCGTCTACGACCTTACCCTGGTCTTCGGCCTGCACATCCACTCTCCAAAAAACTGTTCCAGATCCTGTAAATGACACTTTGTGACACTCCAATGGCTTGCGCTACTTCGGCTTGAGTTTGGCCCCCTTCTAACCTACCAACAATTCTCAAATCTTCTGAATCTGTCAAATGACTTCGCTGAGACATCGTACTCATCGAAACAAAGCAATCACTGAATGCCGATCATCCTTGTCTTCATTCTCTTTTATCTAGTTGAAAGTCAAATTTCGTTCGCTGCCGCTGAAGCTACGTTTTTGACGTCAAACTCAAAATTTGCATACTCCACAGTTTGAAAAACAGAAAAATTTGCATTTGTGATTCTCTTTTTCTATTTTCGGCAAAAAAAAATTTCGTTTATATCTTTAATTTGTATAAAACTTCAAATATCCTTTAATTGTTTTGAGCAGTGTATATATATATATATATATATATATATATATTAGGGCGGAGCATAAAAATCGTTTTTCGAAATTCTTTTCCCGCTAGCGCGGAAAAGTTGTAGAATGCTCTCATAAATATAGTCACAAAATTTGAAAATAATCAATAAGTAGCTTTCGGTTCCACTTTTGGGTCTAAATATGCAATTTTAGTCGAAAATTTTGTATATTTTCACATTTCAGCAATATTTTTAACTCCCGACTTTTTCTTCGCGCTAGCGCGAAAACGTTGAAGGAATATATAAGGAACATAAATTCAAAGTTTTATAGCAATTAATAAATATCTTCTGTCTCCAGTTTGGGATCAAAATATGGGAAATTAGCCGAAAATGATGTAAATTTTCACATGTTAGTGATTTTTTTAAATTTCCGATTTTCTATTCCCGCTAGCACGGAAAAGTTGGAAAAATATATAAGAATGATAAGTGAAAAATTTTAGAATAATCAATAAATATCTTCCGGTTCCCCTTTGGGGTTCTAAATAGGAAAAATTATGCAAAAGAGAAGAACATTTAAAGGTCGAAATATAGAAAAAAATGGAAAACATTTTCAAACAAATTTATTTATGGAAGCTTTAAACCTTTCTTCATGTGTTCGTTCGACAAGTGAGTGGTAATCGGAGGTTCCGCTAGTTGGTATGAGATCCACTCAGAGTTGTAAACGGAACATTATTAGAATAGCTGTTAAAGATTGTGCTCATTCTTTTCCTATAAAGTAAGCTCTAGCATCCCCAGTGATGTCCAGGAGTATTATAAATGTATTAGAAAGTACCGAATGTTCGGATTATGCTAAATTAAAAGCATAGCCGAAACTACAAAGCCATCACATTGATGAAAAACGGAAAACCGCACATTCCGATGTCTTAAAATGTAATCTATTATTACATCAATGATACAATGTAATCTATTATTACATCAATGATATAATGTAATCTATGATCTGGTTTTTACGAATATAAAAATATTCACCCTAGACGGTACAGATGATTTAATATATAACGGGGACGATTTACGACTTGAGCCATATCTATTTTCAAAACGCGTACATGGTGGTAAGTGAGCCGTGATTTGGGTAGGGTTTAATGCAAAAGAAAAACAAGTTTGGTTTTCATTGTTACAAAGATGATATCCTTTGACTATCAAGATATTCTTGATAATAATTTTGTTTCACTTAAAGACGAATTTATACATCAAAATTTGGTATTGCTTCAGGATAGCGCCTCTATTCGCAAGTCTGTTTCAACTTCAGATTATTATTTGCAAACAGCATCAAAAGGTTATCTATTTCATCTAAAAGTTATGACATAAATCCTATAGAAAGCATGTGGGGAGTCTTGGTTCGTAAAATTTAAGCCAAGATAAAGCAGTTTGATTTGATTGTTGAACTAAACACAACCATTTTGGAAATACGAAAAGAAATACTCATTTCCAACTTGTAAAAACATGGCCAAATCCTTTCCAATGCGTCTTTGAAAGTCATCAGTATTATCTAAAAATTAATGAACAAATCCTTTACATATGTAATTTAGATTTTTAAAATATTTGTCCCAAACTTTTTCCACGAAATTGTATTATCTAGAAATTAATTTTGCTTATTTTGAAAGAATATATTATTGCAATTTAAAGCAAATAACGAAAATTGTATAGTTTTACAATCATATTGTTTTTTCATTAAAGTAAGAGCTGTACCGTTTTCATTGGTGGTTATAAACTTTTTTCCAGCCCTGTATATTCAATGAATTTTATAGATATTTAATTTTACTCACACGTATGCACATTTTTACACATGTATATAAAAAGATGAAGTATATACTTCGTTTAGTAGATGTATAAAATTCAATATTACAAGTAAAAGAGAAACCTAATATACTAGAAATTATGTCAGAAAAGTGTTTTTTATGAATCACGGATATTTATGCAATAAAAAATGGATTTTACAGTGAAAATTATTTTTTTTAAATACTTCATAAACTGAAATTAAAAGCAACCGAAAGAAACAAAGTGTACTTAGAAGAAACATAATAATGTGTATAAAATGAATAGGAGTAATAATCCAATACTTAAACATTGAGACCTTTATTTAAATCTTATCATGTGGTATTTAAATGCAACATATGGCAATTATAGTGATGTATATTTATTTTTACGAAATTGACTCACTTTTTCATAATAGATAATGCAACAATAAAAAGTTGATATTTGCAGAATAATAAGAAAAGTAAAAAAGAAAAATAAGCAGAACAAATTCGAAAAGATGTTGTTGCAGTATATCTTGTCCCTGACAGAATAAATTGCTATCGGATAATTTTACATCTTTCTTCTTTTCTGTAGAAGTACCTATAATAATAAATGTTATTTTGTTGTTTATGTTGTCAAGTGAGAGTAATGATGCAGATTGTTTATAATGTTTTATATTGCAAATATACATATTTTTAATAATAACCCATTAATAACAAGAATTTTATCAATGTATTTAAAAATGTATGAAAATACAGCAATAAAAATGCCTTTAATTATACATAGAGAGTGATACGCCGGTAGCACAGCATACTTTGGCCAGCGTTGGTTAGTTTTTGGAAAGTTTCTATCTTATGCATTACAGTAAAAATGCTAGCGTTTTCGTACTATTGATAACAAACATTTTGCAAAAAATGTCCCAACAATGGCCTGTTCGTTAGCACTTCATAATTCAGCTAAAATCTCTTTTAAATTAGAGGGATCTATGTATCTACCATTGCCCAACCATTTCCCAACCCAATCGGAAAATAGCTTTACTTTAAATTGGGATAAAACAGAACTACTTTATTTAACTGTATAATTTGAATAGACAGAACATAAGAAACATATAGACAGAAAATTGAATTTAACTGTAAAAAACTAGAGGATAAAGAAAATATAAAATACCTAGGTATCATCATACGTAAAAAATGAAACTGTCTACCATTTTGTCAATATCAAACATCAAATGTTCGAAAATAATTCCGATGCCGTGAAGGATCATCTCAAAAGGATGGGGACAACATCCCGAAAAGTTAAATTTTGGTATATGATAGTAAGTAAAAAACTGACTTACGTAGCACAAATTTGGGTACGGAACCTGAACAAGCGAAGCGAAGAAATTTTATCCAGCTATCAGAGGCCCTTCGCACGAACCGAAGTCATGGCATAGAGAACACACACGACGCGGTACTTCCGGTCCCCTCAGGCTTGATTCCAATTTATATCCAGGTAAAGTACAAAGAAGCATACCGCACTTTATCTAGGTTACGCAGAATTCAAAACATGCACGGTACAAAAATCCACCACGCAGGCTATGCAAAAAAGTTCTACATTCCGCGAAAAAAAAAACTAGCGAAAACAGTAGATCCAAGGAATGAACACAGCGTACAAGACATTGCTATATATACTAGATAGAACGAAAATGGAATCAGCAGCAACCATCTTGGCTTATTTAGCGTACTAAAATGAACAAAATATTAAGATCTAAGCAATGTCATTAAGAAGGTACAACGGCGTTTTTCAAGCCGAACTACCGGCCATACTAAAAGCATCATAATAGGGGAATACGACAGGGTAAGATTATAGTATTCACTCGGACTACTATTAGTGATACAAAAAAAAAACAGATTCATTATATAATAGAGAGAAATGGCTCAAATAACTTATTTAATAGTAGTTTGTGAACACCCTCGTGGACATCCAAGGAAAGAAGAATGCAGACGCAATGACCAAACTCTCTGTATTAAATCCATTCAAAGAAATTTCTCCTTAAGTTAAAAAACCACTATCAAACATAAAGAGAACTCTCAAAGAAAATGCAAAGAAGCAATCGAAGTTCAAGTCAGACTACGGGAAACAGGCAGGCTGACACATAAATATTTCCCAATAGTCGATAGACACAGACTACTTAGCTACAAACTACTACAGACTTTGGCCATGAACAGACTGTGCAAAAAAGACATGTGAAAGCAAAAGTCAAAATAGTGATTAGGTGGCTAAATGACAAGACTGTCCACATTTTATATTTAGACGACGCATGGCCAATTATCGTCCTACAGATACGTCCTACAGAACTCTCCTTTCTTTCAATAAAGACCCCAGCTTGAAGACAAGCAAAACGAGTGCATGTGGAAGAAAATATAAATAAAAATTGCGTAAGAAATTACATGTTATGTTGCCTCCACAGCGATTATGATCCACCCACGATAAAAAAAATATAAAAATCAATAAGCGCGAAAAAAATATAAATTTACAAGAAACACTAAGTTTGCAAATAATACATAACAAATAAGATCTCTATTATTTTGCACCAAAATGTTTCAATTATGCGCTACAGCGACTGGTAGTCTTAAAAGACGGACAGATGGCTACCGAGTTCATTCATGCAGCAAATAATGAAACAACTAAATAAATTCCAAATATTTCATATTTGTGATAACAGACATTCTTTATCTTATAAAGAACTAATGGCCAATCTACAGACTCCACATATAGCTCACAAATTCATTAAAGTGGGTAGTAAATAAAAATATTGAAAATATGTCTTAAATTTGCATAGTTGGATTTAGAACTCAACAGTGACGAACACAAGGCTCCACTTCAATGTGTCACAGAAAACAAAAGGTATAAATAAAAATAGAAATCCCATAAACGCGATATTAAAAACTGAAAAATAAGTTTAAAAAAAACTATTAAAATGACTACAAACAACGTTAGTGACCAAAGCTTATGAAATTGCCAATAATCCAAGAAAGTGTAAAAAAAAAGAGTTGATTGAAAAATCATTTCAATTTATGTAGTGACAGAGATGGCAAAGAGAAATATCCGACTACAAGAAAGAAAAAAGTCCTTCCGGCCAGTGCCGGGAGGAAGAGGTAGCTTTCAAATACCTTATTTTAAAAAAGCCAACTTATATTATTCAAACACACGAAGCTCAATTTAGTGGAAACCGAATATAGGAGATTCAATACTAATATTTATCAATACTAAATTATTATGAATGAGAATTTCACGAAATTAGTCAGCTTTATCCAAGCTGCTTTTATTTAAAGTAACTTATATTTGTCTGAGATGTTGATGTATACTATCCACATGCTTTCTCACATGGAAATAGGAGAATACGTGTGTTATCGCGTGACAAATACCAGATCATTTCAAAATGTTTTCAACCATTTTTTAAGATATAAACAAAAGAACAAATTTTCAGAAACAAAATCTGCTCCGGAATCTTTGTATCAAGGCCAAACACATAAAAAAATCTTTTTCATTTTCCAATTTTTTAATACCTCATTTTAAATTTTAAATTAAATTTTTTTTAAATGGCAACCCTTTTGAAACAAGATGGCGAATGAAGCTGGCCAACGAACTCGGTTGAGACATTGGTATGTACTATGTACAGACCAAGTAACATCCAAATCGGCTCATAAATACGCTTGTTATCGCGTGACAAAAATCAGGTCGTTTTAAAATGTCAGCCACCATAGAAATTCAAAACACTATTACTCAGCCATTTTTTTAGATATAGACGAAAAAAAAAACTGTTCCGGGATCTTTGTATTAAGGTCAAACACATACAAAAAAATCTTTTTCATTTTCCAATATTTTGGTATCTCATTTTAAATTTTAATTTTTTTAAATTTTTTTAAATGGCCGCCATTTTGAAACAAGATGGCGGATGAAGCTGGCCAACGAACTCGGTCGAGATATTTGTATGTACTATGTACACACCAAAGTACATCCAAATCGGTTCATAAATACGCCTGTTATCACGCGACAAATATCAGGAAGTTTCAAAATGTCAGCCACGCTAGAAATTCAAAATGCTATAACTCAGCCGTTTTTTGAGATATAGACGAAACAAAAACTGCTCCCAAATCTTTGAATCAAGGTCAAATACATAAAAAAAATATTTTTTCAATTTTCAATTTTTTGGTACCACATTTCAAATTTAAATTTTTCTTAAAAATTTAAATGGCTGCCATTTTTAAACAAGATGGCGGATGAAGCTGGCCAACTAACTCGGTCGAGACATTGGAATGTACTATGTACAAACGAAGTTACATCCAAATCGGTTCATAAATACGCCTTTTATCGCGTGACAAAATTCAGGACGTTTCAAAATGTCAGCCACGCTAGAAATTCAAAATGCTATAACTCAGCCATTTTTTAAGATATAGACGAAACAAAAACTGCTCCGGAATCTTTGTATAACAGTCAAATACATAAGAAAAAAATATTTTTCCATTTTCAATTCTTTGGTACCACATTTCAAATTAAAAATTTTTAAGAAAATTTTAAATGGCCGCCATTTTGAAACAAAATGGCGGATGAAGCTGGCCAACGAACTCGGTCGAGACATTGGTATGTACTATGTACATACCGAATTACATCCAAATTGGTTCATAAATTCGAGAGTTACAGTATGACAAAGGTCAGATATATATATATATATATATATATATATATATATATCAACTTTTGAACGGAAGGTGGTTTCGGGGTCTGGGGGTCATGATCGATGAAAATATACCAAAATTTTTTGAAATCGCTTTCCTCCGAACGGCTGCAATAGGTAGCTTTTTGTAATGAAAGCTACCTAAAAGTTCTAATCTTCACAAGGGTGACAACGCGATTCATTACTTCCCAAGCCTACTGCATCCTTTCGTTTTCTAATTTCTACCATACAAGTCGTTTTTCTATTTAACTTTATTAGCCACCTGTTCACCAAGCATGATTTAAATCGCTGAGATGTGCTTGTCAATTCAACATGGTTAATAGCAATCTAAAATCCGCCGTTAAAAAAATGTAGAAAAAAAGGTATGGGACGAATTTACAATAAATTACTATAGATTTAATCAAAATCAAATAAAGTAAACCATTTTTGCCGGTTAAAATAAAATTTTTATTAATTTTTATTTAATTTACATTTTTTCTTGAAGAAACCGTCTCAAAAGCTTAAGCACTTTTCATAATTTGTTTTTATAAACACGAGATTATACGGGTGGAATGATGTTGTATGGCGTCGTATTCCAGTTTTATAAAAGAATAATAGTGGAGAAATTATTTCTACTCGTTTTAAAAATGCCGAAGAATAAGGAATTACCAAAATGTGAGATTTAAAAAAAAATTTAATTGAAATCACAATTTAACATTATTTCTGAAATTGCAAAAATTTTAATTTGATCAAAGTGAAGTACAAATGAAGTAATCTCTAGAGACGATAATTTCAACTGGAAAACAAGATGTGGATTACTACGCATGACGACAGTTCCGACGGATGGAAAAATGTGGAGATTGGCGTCTAGTCAAAATATGGCTATTTGGCATATTAAAAATAATCTCGTTGCACGGGTGTCCAAAGACACTGTACCCAGACGTATTAAAATATGTGACTATATCACACAAAAGAAGATGGCTCGCAAACCGTATCTCAAACTACGCCAGAAATATACTAGAATAAACTATGCTAAAATTCACATGTCCTGCAGGGAAATGTGGATTTCTGTTTCATTAAGTGATGAAAATAAAATGAAGCTTATATGACCCTGATGGGAGAACACGCAGTGGCATGATCTCCAAAAGGAACCAAGGTTTTTTTTTCAACGGGCAAGAAGGGGGTAAGTCTGTTATGGTTTGGCGGATCATTCGGCTTCAACGGCCAGACCTCTAAGGCTTTTCTAAAAGGAAGACAAAATTCCGCAAAATATCTAGAGATGCTGATCACGCATTTGCTTCCATTCTGTGACATTTTGGGGGATCCTCGACAGATCTTTTAACAGATAATGCCTGATTCCACATACAACATTCTACAAATCTGTGGATTTTACAGGAAAATGTTAACATTCTTGAATGGCCAGCCTTAAGAGCAGACATAAATCAGACTGAGAATGTCTCAGTAATTTTAACTCGCCAGCAATTGAAAGTAGTATGACTCTCTTGAAAGACTCCAAAAAGATAAATGTAGTTCATTTTTCCATTGTGCATAAACTTTTGAGACAGTTTTGTTTGAACACATTTTAAATTATTTTTTTTAGAATTATGTAATTTATTTTTTCTGCTTTTGATATCATTTATTTAAATGAAGTTTAGAAATCCACAAATTAAATATATATATATATATTTATTTTAACTTTTTATTATTCTTTAAAAATAGACATTTTATGCTTGTGCTTTCCAACAATGCAAACTAAAGTAAGTCACTATTTAGCCATGACGACCAATGTGACAATCAGATGGATCGCCTCCATGTGTGGATTATGCGAATGTCGTGACCTGAGAAGATACATGACACATTACACTAGTCACTCCGCTAGGCAAGTAGGGGTTTGGTAAGGGAAAGAAAAAGACAACCAATCCCAAACCTTCTATTTTCCAACGATTTCCACAAACTGCAACCATGGACCAAAAATCAGTATTATAAGGGAAATTTTCATAGCAAAAAATAAAATAAAATAAAATAAAATAAAATAAAATAAAAAATAAAATAATAATAATAATAATAATAATAATAAATGGTGTGCAAGTTTTTCTCATCTTCTATTCAATATTTAATAAATAATTACTATGTAATTCCACGATAAATATTTCATCATATACAGGGTGATTCTTTAAGAACGTTTCGGCTCAATCAACCATAAAAGTCACACACATGTAAGTTATATGTAGGTACAGTAATACGTGCATGCTCTACCCGATCAGGTATATTGTAGTGCTCGTTCATAGTAAATTTAAGAAGCGGAGATCGTATCTGAAAATCTGTAGGTTATACAGCCAAAAGGTCAAAGACAAAGTTGTCAAAAATCACCGATTTAGTTAAAAAAAGTTATATTTTTCTTCTTTTTATAAAACTAATATTGTTCCATGTAGCGAGACATGCCGCGCCACCTATAATTAAAATTACAGTGACTATAATCTGAAGTGAAGTGAACGAAGCTTTGAGTGTTGGGTTGAGATGTGAGTGTCGGGGAAAGCGGCGGTGCGCTGCATCTATGTTAAATAAAGTGTTACATAAAGAAACCAGCTCCTTTAAATAATTTGTGTTAAAATGTGAGTTATTCTTCATGATCCGTCGACCCAACGGAGTAGCATAATTAAAATAATTCGTGTGCTTTCGATTAACAAGAACGAATTCGAACAGTATGTGATTTAGTTTATGTTTGTGCTTAAAGATGTTTAGTTCACCTTTGTTGTGAGAGTGTCGTGATAATTTGTGCCTAATAAGAGAAGTTTGCGACTAAGAAGATTTCAGTATGGAGATATTATTTTTATAAATGTGACCGTGGAGTTATACAGCGAAATCTACTTCGTGATTGTCGCAGCGACTGAGGTAAGAGCAATTTTCCTAGTTTTGATTTAGTTAAATTATGTCTGTTATTGATAATTTAAATAAAGACGAGCTTAAGCTTGTTGTTGAGGAATTAGGTTTAACTGCTCCTGAAAGCAGTAAAATTATAGAGTTGAGAGATATTATAGAGAAAAGTGAGCACTACTCAAATGAGCAATTAATGAAAGACGTAGTCAATTCGATTGTTGAAGAGTATAAGTCGCGAAAAGAAACTGAGAAATCTAAACTAGAATTAGAGAAAATTAAATTAGCGCAATTCGAAAAAGAGTTAGAAATAGCAAATATTCGCAAAGAACCTTCCCAAAATTCTGAATTTGAAAAATTTACATTAGCTCAGTTAGAAAAAGAATTAGAACTGGCCAAAGTGCGTAGAGGTTCCCGCGAAAATTTGTCGTCCTTAACAGAAAAATCGGAAACGGAAATAGTGAGCAATAACCTAGAAAGTTTTTTTAAAGTGTTAAACCATTAATTATTCGTGTACCGATGAGAGCTGAGTCATTTAATCTTTTCTTTCAATCACTTGAAAAAGCATTCAAAACTAAAAATGTACCCGAAGAGTTTAAGGCAGAAATTCTTCTAAACATTCTTGGGGAAAAAGCGAGTAATTTAATGATTTATTTGTCAGAGGAGGAGTTTATTAGTTATGATAAATTGAAAACTATAGTCTTAAAGAAATTTCAACCTACAGCGCAAAAGTGTTTAAATAATTTCCGGAAAACGTAAAAATTGCCGTCAGAAAATTACGTTTAATTTGCATCTAGGTTGAAATCAATTTTTCTATATTACTGTAGTGTGCGTGAAGTAAATGATTTAAAATCATTATGTGATCTGATTGCTTCAGACAGAATTTTCAATTCGTTAGATTGCGAATTAATGAGTCATATTGCAATTAAACAGGCAGAATCATATTTTAAACCACAGCAACTTGGCAGAGAGTGCGATATTTTCTTATCGGTTAAAAATAAAAACAGAAATGAATCAAATTAGAGAAATTTCGTAAATGAAAATAAACAAATAGAGGAAAATAAATTGCGAAATGCACGCCCTGAAAGGGTGGTCTCAAATGTTTTCTTTTCGGAAACAAAAAATAATAAATGTATTTTGTGTAAACCTACTGCGTATCATGCATTACATTCTTGTCCGCAATTCAAAAATCTTTCGAAAAAAGAAAGAGTTTAAGTTGTGAAATTAAATAAAGCATGTTTCAAATGTTTAAATTATAATTGTTGCGTACAGAAATGTAATTATAAGAACTGCGATTGTGGACTACCCCATAACAGATTCATTTTCCGAGGGAAGAAAATGATTTGAGTAATAATCAAAATAAATTTCGAGGTTATGTGTTTCAGGCAGGTGCAGAAATAAAAAGTTAAGGCGAAAAAAAATATTCCTTCCTTCCGACCCAGACTGTCACCACTAGTTTCGAAAAAAAAAATAAAACAAAAACTGTGTTATTGAGTACGGCTCGCATTTTCATGAAGGATGAATTTTCGGAATGGCAGGAAGTTAGATGTTTATAGGATGTCGGCTCGCAATCGTGTTTGATAACTTCTCAGTGTGCTAATCGACTGCAACTTAAAATTAATAAAACAAACACTTTAATTTCGTGTTTAGATGATTCTTCTATCACAGAAAAGGGTTGCGTAAAGACAAAAATCGGGAATAGAGATAAAAGTTTTGAAAGGGAATTGAATATTCTAGTAGTAAAGAAAATTACAGATTCAATTCCGCAAAGAGTGATTAATGTAAATGTTGAGGTTCCAGATTTAAATATGTTAGCAGACTACCGATTTAACTGTCCCGATAAAATTGAGCTGTGGATAGGTGCGAAACATTCTATGAATTATTAAGACCAGGACAAATATATTCTCAGAGTTCGAAATTACTTTTTCAAAATACTGTATTTGGATACGTGGCTAGTGGAAGCATAGAACACGGAGATGAGGTGAATGTTCATTGTGGACTAATTCGGGAGGAGGATTTAAAAAAAAACATTAAAAAAGTTTTGGGAAGTCGAAGACATTGAGGTAGAGTTACCAAAAAAGTAAGGAATTTGAGATATGCGAGAAACATTTTGCGCATGCGCATACAAGAACTGCTGAAGGTAGATACATAGTGAAAATGCCTTTAAAGGAAAATCCTTCGTGTTTAGGCCGATCTAGGGATCTTGCTCTAAAAAAACTCAGGTCGCTGTGGACTCGCTTATCAAGGGATGAGCAATATTTTAAGCTGTATAAAGAATTTTTAAAGGAATACGAATATTTAGGGCATATGAAACAGGTGAAAGAAACAAAAGAACCTGATATTGTGTACTATGCTCCACATCATGGTATATTTCGTCCAGAAAAATCGACAACTAAACTCCGAATTGTTTTTAATTGTTCTTCCGTGACAGCAAATGGGACAACCCTAAATTCATTACAATATAATGGCGGAGTCATCCAAAACAACTTATTTACGATTATGATTAGCTTCCGAGAACATATTTATGCTTTAACTGCAGATGTCAAGATGATGTATAGAATGATTAACATTGACCTTAGTCAGCATTCGTTACAGAGAATTTTATGGAACGATAATTTTGAACCAAAAATTATCGAATTACAAACAGTGACTTGTGGAACGGTCAGCGCGCCCTATTTAGCTATGAAAACACTCAATCAACTATCAATTGATGAAGGAAATAATTTTCCAATTGCAGCACCAGTTCTTCGTGAAAACGTGTATATGGATGACATTTTGTGTGGTGCACCTACGCTTGAGGAAGCCAAAGAGATGCAGCGGCAACTCATAGCGATTATGCATAAGGCAAATATGCAACTTCATAAATGGTGCACAAGTGATAAAAATTTTTCGCTGACACCTGGAGAAGGGTATCATTTTGAAAACAACATTGAGACTAAAACGTTAGGGGTTTCGTGGAACCCAAGGGATGACTGTTTCCTATTTAGAGTTAAAGTAGAATTGAGTGATTCCTATACCAAAAGACAAGTATTGTCGACAATTGCCAGAATTTTTTATCCGATAGGACTTCTTGGCCCAGTTATAGCGAAAGCCAAAATATTTATGCAGCGATTGTGGAGAATTAATATTGACTGGAATGACGAGCTCCCTGAGTCAGAATATCACGAGTGGCACCAATTTCTTATATCGATTAAAAGTGTTAATAATATACAAATAAGTCGACGCATTATAATTGAGAAGCCAGAAATTGTTGAAATACATGGCTTCGCAGATGCCTCAGAACGATGTTGTGGAGCAGCGGTTTACTGTAAATCTTATGATTCTCTAGGAAATGTGATGGTGAATTTAATAGCTAGCAAATCACGTGTTACACCAGTAAAGAGTCTAACTATTCCCAGACTTGAACTATGCGCCGCAGTTTTGCTAACCAAGCTGGTAAAAAGAGTCTTATCATCCATGAAAGTAATAGTTACTAATGTTTTCCTGTGGTCCGATTCAACTATTGTGTTAGCTTGGATTGAAAAGGAACCTATTGATCTCATACAATTTGTGCAAAATAGGGTGGCTAAAATTCAAGAAAACTCTACTCCTGAACAGTGGTGTCATATCTGCTCTGAACAAAATCCGGCTGATAAACTTTCACGAGGTATGGATCCAGATAAACTCATTGATTGTGACTTGGGGTGACGTGGACCCATTTTTCTTAATAACACTGACTATCACCAAAATTCAGTAATAATACCAGAATCTAATGAAGAGTTCAAAAAAGAGCTCAAAACAAATTCAAATTCTTTTAATGAAGTTAATGTAATGAACTGTAATGTTACAGAAAACTGTTTTGTTAGTGACTTAATAAATCTTAGTAATAATTATATAACTATTTTACGTATTCTTAGTTATATTTTTATTACTAAGTTTAATTAAATCATTAACAAAACAGTTATCTATAACATTACAGTTCATTACACTAACTTCATTAAAAGGATTTGAATTTGTTTTGAGCTCTTTTTTGAACTCTTCATTAGCTTCTGGTATTATTACTGAATTTTGGTGATAGTCAGTGCTATTAAGAAAAATGTGTCCACGCCACCACAAGTCTCAATCAATGAGTTTATCTGGACCCATACCTCGTGAAAGTTTATCAGCCGGATTATGTTCAGAGCAGATATGACACATATAATTCCACGGGGATTTTAACTACCCTATTTTGAACAAATTGTTTGAGATCAATAGGTTCCTTTTGAATCCACGCTAACACAATATTTGAATCAGACCACAGGAAAACATTAGTAACTATTACTTTCATGGATGATAAGACTCTTTTTACCAGCTTGGTTAGCAAAACTGCGGCGCATAGTTCAAGTCTGGGAATATTTAGACTCTTTACTGGTGTAACACGTGATTTGCTAGCTATTAAATTCACCATCACATTTCCTAGAGAATCATAAAATTTACAATAAACCGCTGTTCCGTAACAACGTTCTCAGGCATCTGCGAAGCCATGTATTTCAACAATTTCCGGGTTTTCAATTATAATGCGGAGACTTATTTGTATATTATTAACACTTTTAAGCGATATAAGAAATTGGTGCCACTCGTGATATTCTGACTCAGGGAGCTCGTCATTCCAGTCAATATTAATTATCCACAATCTCTGCATAAATATTTTGGCTTTCTCTATAACTGGGCCAAGAAGTCCTAGCGGATCAAAAATTCTGGCAATTGTCGACTATACTTGTCGCTTGGTATAGGAATTGCTCAATTCTACTTTAACTCTAAATAGGAAACAGTCATCCCTTGGGTTCCATAAAACCCCTAATGTTTTAGTCTCACTGTTGTTCTCAAAATTATACCCTTCTCCAGGAGTCAGCGAAAGATTTTTATCACTTGTGCACCATTTAAGAAGCTGCATACCTGCCTTATGCATAATAGCAATTTTCAGGTCTGTCATGAATGCAAGAAACCAACTTTATAAGTGTGGTGGGCCTTTGTCAACTTCAGATTTGGAGCATGCATAGATTTATTTAATTAAATCTGTCAAAAGGGCAGAATTCAATGCAGACATACGTAGTCTGCAAACCAAAGGTTCGGTAAGTCCAAGTAGTAAGCTAAGAAGCCTCAACCCATACTTAGATGAATTTCGAATTTTAAGGGTTGGAGGCCGGTTAGATAACAGTGATTTAAATTTTGCGAGAAAGCACACAGCGATTTTGCCTAAGTCTAATAATTTTACTGTAATTGTTATAAATTATTATCATAAAAAATACCTTCATGTCGGTGCTTCAACATTACTTTCTTTGGTAAGAGAACACTTTTGGCCAAAAAATGGTCGTGCAACATGTCGAAAGGTAGTTCATCAGTGCATCCCATGTTTTAAAGCTAAACCAGTTATTGCAAATCAATTGATGGGCGATTTGCCCAGGGATAGAGTTCAATTGGACTACTGCTTTAATATTTCGGGAGTAGATCTGTGTGGCCCATTTATGGTCAAAGTGGGGTATGCACGTAGAACTATCTTGCAAAAAATTTATATCTGTATTTTGTTTGTTTTGTATTTAAAGATGTACATATAGAAATTGTTTCAGACTTAACCTCCAAATCATTTATTGCTGCATTGAAAAGATTCATTGCACGCAGAGGTAAATGTGGCAAATTGTATTCGGATAATGCGAAAAAATTTATTCGTGCAAATAAGATCCTTAAGGCTTTTTATGAGTTAGTAAAAAAACCTGATGAGAAATTAGCAGCATATTTATCCACGGAAGGCATTGAGTGGAAATTTATCCCTCCCAGGGCACCCAATTTCGGGGGTCTTTGGGAGGCCGCTATAAAATCATTTAAGTATCACTTTAAGAGAATTGTGGGAGGTGCTAATCTCACTTATGAAGAATTTCTTACAGTAGTCATACAAATTGGGGGAATTCTAAATTCCAGGCCTTTGAGTCCATTATCTGATGATGAGAATGATTTTGGAGTCTTAACTCCGGCCCATTTTCTGATAAACAGGCCGTTAAATTCCATTATTGAGCCTGATTTAACCAATATAAGAGAAAATCGCCTCAAAAAATGGCAACGAATAACTAAAATTCTACAACATTTTTGGCGTAAATGGCATCATAATTATTTAAGTGAATTACAACAAAGGGGTAAATGGAGATTTGAAAAATATAATGTAAAAATCGGAGATTTAGTGGTGTTAGTAGAGGAAAATTTACCGACAAATAAGTGGCCATTAGGCAGAATTATTGAGGTGTATAACGGTAACGATAACAAAATTCGAGTAGTTAAAGTAAACACTTAAAATGGAACTTTTAAAAGGTCGATAAGTAAATTATGTATTTTACCCATACCTGATCCTCTTGACAATTCAAACTAAAAAAAAAAAAGTAATTGTGTATATATGTGTGTTGTATTGATATTTTTTCAAAGGATTGTATTTAATTAACGTATAAGTGAATTTTTGTATTAATTTGTGTAAATTAGAGTACTTGGTAAAAATTGTTATTGAATGTTATAAACATGTCAATGGGGGCCGGTATGTTCCATGTAGCGAGACATGCCGCGCCACCTATAATTAAAATTACAGTGACCATAGTCTGAAGTTAAGTGAACGAAGCTTTGATTGTTGGGTTGAGATGTGAGTGTCGGAGAAAGCGGCGGTGCGCTGCTTCTGTGTTAAATAAAGTGTTACATAAAGAAACCAGCGCCTTTAAATAATTTGTGTTAAAGTGTGAGTTATTCTTCAAATATAATGAAGACATTATAGATTATACGATCTGCAGAAATGACAAATGCTGTGCATTATAAATTTCCAATATCTCCGCATAAATTGCATTTAAAATATGGTATGGCTTATGATTTTTGTTTTGTAATCTACATTATGAGCAATGTATTATTTTAAGCGCAAATCTTAGAGAAAAATTACATTTTATTTTTTATGACAGTAAAGACTGAAAATTAAATTTCTGTAAATTTTTTCAGATCAAGTGGCTTATCTACGAAAGTAAATAAAAAATCGTATAGTTTTATTTAAAAATCGTTTGAAATTGTAAGTCAACTACTGATTCTGTTATTCACTAAAGAGGAAATAGCCATAAGTTCAATCTTGGAAAGCAAAATATATGCTGTTTTTCCACAAATTTTCGCTGAGACATGCTAGCAGTACTTTCCAAACGGACATTATGTTTTCTTTCCGAATATGAATATATTTTTTTAATAAGTGTTGATTAAGTATACAATTGTGACAGAACTTTTTTGTTCAGTTAAAACCCACTTTTACGATTTTGTTTAGTTATGTCTTTCAATATATCTACTAATGTGGTATCGTTTAAATTCATTTTTAGGGTTCCGTACTTAAAAAGTAGAAACGGAACAATTATAAAATCACTCCTGTGTCTGTCCGTCTGTCTGCCTGTCTGTCTGTCTGTTACAGCCATTTTACTCGTAAACTATGGAACATGGAAAATTCAAATTCGGGGAAGTAATAAAGACCATTGACCACATATTTTCAGATTAATAAACATTCATAAATATATTTAGTAAAAAAGTAGAGGGGTAATTATGTTACTTGAAAAATAAATCTTTCCTTTGTATATCATGTGGGGTATCCTGTGTAAGCTTTTGTAACGCTGAACTCAAAAATGCATTTCCTTTAATTTTAGGTATTATATTTTCAAACATATTGTTGAAAATGTAGCGCAAAAATATGTCCCCCTCCCATCTAATTCCGAATCTACTGAAAATAAAATTATGAAAAAAATAGAGGTAGTAGACCTTGCCGGAAAATTATAGCGATTACCCTAGGTTACATAGTTTTTGATTAATTAGCATTTTTCTGTTATACACAAATTTCGATTTACGGGCAATCAGAAAAATTGTTGAGCATCGCTGAATATACCTATCGTTGCAGAAGAATAAAAGCATTGTTTATAATGATTTTCGAAACAAATCATCGGTAATTAGCCGAGATATTAATCCTTAAAGGTACGGCCAGTTTGGACATACACAAGGACAGGGGTGGCGTACTCTATGCCTAGTTAACAACTTTTAATGATATATATATGTGTAATGTAATGTCCAGTAACAGTATCTATTTATATAAAATCCAAGTCTCTGTGTGTCCCTCACGATTCCGGTAGGACCACCTCATTGAAATGAGTAATTGTTGAAAAATACTAATGCAGGGTTACCACAGTAGCGCCAAATGTTGGCCAACTTGGCAATAGCTGGCTGATTTGGTGAAATTCCCATTTATAACTATTAATCTTTCATAAAGGAGGTCACCAAAATTTAATTTAAACTCCGCTCTTTTAAGATATTTTTTCAAAATCTATGGGTGAGAATTTAAAGTACATCTTTACATCTTCCTCCCGATGCTACTAATAAAATAACCGCCAATAGACGACGCTGTACTGTATGAGCTCCTAACTGCGCGATTTTAAATTGCTTTAGGTACTTTTCCAGTATAAGTGCCTTGGCGAAAAATGAAATTTGGCAACATTTTCCCGGAACCTATCCGCTGTTTCATTTTATATACACATGCATTTATTTTTTTCGATATTTATACGATTTATTTATACGATTAAAAAAGCCATTTCTCTAATTTTATACAGAAACAGATGTAATTTGTACATAAAAACATGAATAATATACATATAAAATAAAGGAACAGATGTCATATTCGCCCCATATTGGCGCGATTTTTTTCTGTCGCCAATATCATATAGGCAACAGGTACTTAACTTGCATCAAAGTGTCGTTATTTTGCTTGATGTGGTAACCCAGATTATGTTGTTTATGCTGTTGATGTTTTCGCCAAATTGGCAACCGAAAAAAATCGCGCCAATATGTGGCGAATATGACATCTGTACCAAAGTAAACATATAAAAAAACACTCATCAAGTTTGTTTTCATAGCTGTTTATATGATTTGACAACTATTCTCAATATTTTTCCGTTATACGGAGACCATGCCAAAATGTATGCGGTACTTTTCCATTATACGGACAGCATTGTCGCCAAGCGCAATAGTTGGCACAAAATGAAAATAAGGTGAATTGAAACATTTGAAAAATAAAAGAAAAAACATTCTCGATAGTAAAGTGGGCATTTTAAAAATATAACATTTGAAAATTACAAACTTTTACGAACTATTTTATTAAATCACAAATATATACTTAAAATAAATGAACAAATAACTGTTATACTATAAAGTAATAAAATAAAAAATCATATTAAACTGCTGCCGTAAAATTATAAATATCTTTCAGCATTGCAGTAAACATTTCATTTTTTGAATGAAGGCGTAGCCACATAAAATCTATGAGGTACGACTCTAAATGATGACGAACAGCTTCCCGATGTCTTTTGTTGCGCCATTTTGCGATGCCCCATAATCTTTCAACATTTGGAGTATGACATCCAGTATTATGGTCGACAAAATTGTATTTGTGATTTACTGTGAAATGATCATAACCAGCACTTAGCAGTTCATCTGTTTTATATCCTTTCCAACAATCTGTATAAATAATACATGACTTTCATCTACTTCTATAATTTTATTAGGTCCACCGATTTTTCTATTTGGTCGAGAACATAAAGAATTTGCACAAACTTCTCTCGAATAACTATTCCATTCCACTGTTGTGTTGTGGTTCATATCAAGTTGCAGCTCACAAAACTCAATCGATGTTAACTCTTTGCACAATAAATATATAAACCTCAAAGCATTAAGAAAAGTCACCCGCGATCCTTTAAACCAAGTTTTTTGTCGTATTTCTACGCTTTCTTCGCATGATCGTAAGCTACAACTCAATTTCGGATTTCCAGAACTCATCCATAATTTCATTTCATGATTTTTTGAACACAATCTTTTATTATGCAGAATTCCAAATTCCTGAAACAGTTTTATCACAACTTTCTCATCATCTGGTAATTGCCAAATGATAAAATCCATCTCAGCATCAGCAGTAAAAGTAAACTACAACTTTATAAAAACAAAAGCATTTTTAATTCGATTAATAGCAGATTAAAAAGCTTTCCAAGGTTAAGGTTAAACAATAATCATTCACGTGATTCACGTTTCATAAATAACAAATCACAATGTTTCGCATGGTTTACAATAAAAATCTACGATCAAGGTTGAAATAATTGGCGCATTAGCATACATTTTAGCATGCTGTCCGTATAAGGGAAAAGTACCATGTATGCTAATGCGCCAATTATTTCAAAATGCTGAAAGATATTTGTAATTTTATGCCATCAGTTTAATATGAGTTTTATTTTATTGCTTTATTTTATAACAGTTATTTGTTGAATTATTTTAAGTATATATTTGTGATTTAATGAAATAGTTCGTAAAAGTCTGGAATTTTCAAATGTTATATTTTTTAAATGCTCACTTTAGTACGACAATATTTTTTCTTTTATTTTTCAAATGCCTTAATTCACGTGACTTTCATTTTGCGCCAACTATTACGCTTGGCGACAATGGTATCCGCATAACGGAAAAGTACCCAAATCTCCCTTTCTGATGCCCAATTTACACCAAACTTTTTTTTAAAAATGCCAAAGCTCCTACAGTGGAAAAGTAGCAAACTGTCTATTATTTTGCGCTATCTGTATATATGTACTATATGCAAGGTGAGTGGAGCGAAGAGTTTAAACATTAAATATTAAAGTTTCGGCACAGATGTCATATACACAACGGGTACTTAACTGTCATCAAAGTGTCGTTATTTTGCTTGATATGGTAACCAGGATGTTGTTGTTTATGCTGTTGATGTTTTCGCCAAATTGGCGTCTTAAGAAATCGCTCCAATATGGGGTATATATGAAAACTGTGCCAAAGTTTCAATAAAGCAGTATAAGACTAAACATTAAGAATAAAATAAATGCAAAGTAAGACTAAAGAAGAAAGAAAAATCATGCGTTAAGCATACAATATGAAACACTTTCCAACACATCCTGAATGCTTTAACAAAACTTCGTTATTTAGGGAAATAAGGTAAATAAGATAACTAAGTAAACATTTTAGAAAACGCATAATTTTTAAAAAGAATTGATTTTTGCAGTTACCGTCCATAGCAATAGTACCGTTATTACATGCCACTATTTAGCTAAAATTTAATTTAAGCTACTCTTAAAGCTACTGAAATCATATTTCCAGATATTATCATCCATAGACGGTTATGTATCCAATTCTTTGCGTGACCCTGTATATCATTTTATCTATATTCTACAAACATTTCTTAGTAATCTAAATGCAGTTCAGCGTAAAACTGCATAACTCCTTTAAAAACCACCATTAAGCAATTTATTCTCATACTCAGGAACCCTTACGAATTCTTTTGTGTAGCCCTGCATATGAACTGTAGCATTTATACACACGGTATAGTATGCATAAATGTAGTGAGACATAAAAGCGCATATCATAATTAAAAATGCATTTCTAGCAATCATTACTTATGTACGTACAATACTTCGGAGAAAAGTTTCTTGGCGAGAAAGAAGTTTGCCAACGTATTTTCTGACAACCTATTTACTGCTTCAGACTCACAAGCAATTTTTTGCATATGTATACAATTTATTTAATGTAAAAAAAAACTATTTATCCATTTTTATAAAGAAACAGAAGTATTTTTTGCACAGATGTCATATACGCATCGGGGTTGGCGTGATTTTTCTCTGACGCCAATTCGGCAGGAATCTCGCTTTTGAATACCAGTTACTTATATATTTTTAAATTATTTGCTATCATTTTGAAAAGGAAATACCTATAAATAAATAAAAGTTTGAATATTAACTATAGAACAAAACAGTTTATATAATTTAAAAACAGAAAATAAAAGTAAATAAACAATGGCACAGATGTCATATTCGCCCCATATTGGCGCGATTTTTTTCTGACGCCAATGTCATATACGCAATGTATACTTAACCGGCTCCAAAGTGTCGTTATTTTGCTTGATATGGTAACCCGGATGTTGTTGCTTATGCTGTTGATGTTTTCGCCAAATCGGCGTCGGAAAAAAATCGCGCCAATATGGGGCGAATATGACATCTGTGCCTAAACAATTTATTAATAAATAAAAAACAATAGCCGGCAAAATAACACCATTTTAGCGACATAGGTATCCCGGTTCATATCTGAAATCTGTGCCGTAATTTGTATATAAAAAAATATTATATATATTTAGAAAGATTTTTTTTATGTATATAAGTGCATATATAAACAAAAATAAAAGTTCATTAGATTTGTTTTCATAGCTGTATATTTTGGCAACATATCTCACTTTCTGATGCCCGAATTACGCCAAGCTTTTTTTTAAAAATGCGCTATAATGGAAAAGTACCTAAATAAATAATTAACAGAAATAACCAATTATACAAACTAAAACATTTTATTTCGAGATTAAAGCATTGTTTTTAATTTCGATTAAAAATACATATATCTTTGGATAACTTTAATTGAAATTGGGTTCACGGCTTAATATCTCATTCCATAAACCTAAACAAACACAAGTGATTCATTCATCGTGAACCGTAAAAAATATTAAATCATTGAGGTAATCATTCCCAAAGTAAGCTCTCCAACAATCAATGGACAATATTCTAATGACGTCATAGTATGTAAAATGGTGGCGGTATCATTTGTTTATGGTTTGAAATCACAAAGATTTAATTTTGGTATGTCTCTTAGTTACATTATTTTATTGTGGTATTTATGAGATCAGAACAAAAGCATATTTTTTCATTATTTAGTTATTAAAGACGAAAAAAAATTATAAATGTGCATGATTTGAAAAATTTAAATAATTTTCTTTCTTAATACTAAAAAATAACATCGGGAAGTAACAGCGAGTTTAAGTTAAATAAGTTTAGCTGTTTAATTCTGTTGTAATATTCAAAATAACTGTATTTATTAGATTTCAGTAAACAACGTCAGGGCCCGATTAAACTTTGAAGTTAGAGGAATTACAATGTCATTTCAGGACCTTTCTTTTGGAGAAGCTTTTCTAAATTCCACATATACATGGAAACTCTTCAGTGTTAGAAATATTATTCCCAGGACTGGCATAACATGAGAACGGCCTGCAATTTTACACAAGTTTTTGAAAACTACTTTATATCAGAAATTTTACTAAAAACTGGTTACTTTTTTTTATAGAGGCCCACACTATTAGAATTATGACAAGTTGCAGCCAATTTCGCCAAAGTCGTAACCAAGATCGTGAAGCACACACATATAATACCATATAATACCATTTTATGAAATCGTATACGATAATTTAATAGTTTTTACCTTACTTCAAGTGTGTAATTTATTTATTTTTAAGGCTCAACAATCTAAATTGTCCAATATATGAATTAAAAAAAAAAATGTAAACAAAGACTGAATAGACATGACCGCAAAAATCTGCAGAAAACTTGGAATTGTGCAGATTAGAGGTCTTCTACTGCACACAGTTTTTCATAAATGTGTTTCGTTCTTTAAATGTGTTATTTTCATCTATCACTGCGGAACAAGCTAGAAAACTCATATTCTTGCACATGAGTTGTATATATCTTTATATCTAAATTTCCGTCATTTTTGACGGGCTACCTTTCTAGTAAAAACAATAAACGTCAAATTGTTAAAAATATACTAATTAAATCGGTCTCGGGACTCTAAAAAGTGGAAAAAATGAAAAAAAGACCGTTTTCAACATTTAATGTCTTAAAATGTATATGATTTTAAAACACAATTTTTATTGGGATGAAAGATATAAGTATGTTCTTTCGTTTCATGTATTTAAAAAATTGCAAGATACAGAATTAGTATCTATAGGGAACTCGAAACTGTTAGACATTTGTCGAACAAAAAATTGGCATAAAAGTTTACGCTCAGGATTACAAAATAAATATTGCAACTAGAATGAAAATTTTGGTGCTGACTTATCCTTCAGATTGTAATAATTTCCCTGAATTTAAATAAATTTGTATTTAAATCATTTTTATATTTTTAATACAATGTTTTATTTAGGTAATACAAAATTTTGAAAATTTCAACTGTAAAATAACCTAAAAAAATATTTTTTTTGGACAATAAAAAGGAAATTTTAGGTTCAGTTTATACAGACTAACATGAAATATATGTTTTGAAAATTTGATAAAAAAAAAATATTCAGAAGTTTTTCAGGTATCCTGCGCGTTATGCCTCAAAAACGCCATTTGGAAAATAATTACTTTAAAGTTTCGTAAACGCCTCTTCAGCTATCGAGCGGGTATAACTCTAAAAGCCAAAACTTCTGATCTAATGGGAATTTCAAGGAAACAATTACATCAAAATATTCAGAAAAAATAGGAATTTAACATCTAAAAAAAAAAAAAAAAAAAAAAAAAAAAAAAAAAATCTTAAATTTTGAAGCTTTAAGAGTCCTGCGACCACTTAATCCTTTCCGGCACTGAATAATTCTATTTATAAACTTATGAAATAATGAACTGACACCAGAATTTATAAACGAATTTATTAGAAAATGCGAACTTGCTTATTTTCACGTACATGATAAAAGGAAAATTTTAATTAAATATTCTTGGTGCAGTTTGTCTGTTTTGGAATTAAAATTAGGTTTCCGTTTTTTAAGGGCATCGCCCTCGAAAGATTTAATTAGAATGAATCGCATAAATACTGTGGGATTCGCGATAGTTTGCATTGATTGTATTTCTCAATACGCCTTGAGTGACTTTAAAATTTAATTAAACACCTATCTGGAAAAATGCGGCACTGACCAAGGCAGAGATGCAACTTTGAGACCTCAATTCGAAGTGCGCTTAGCACAATGCCAAATTTAAACTTTGAAGAAAGGTTTTGTTTTAGCTACACTGTAGAAATAAAGGTTATTACTACGCTGAATTTAATTTCATGAAATGCCAAATGAAGTTTAACTATGCACTGCTTTTATTGTCATTATCGTATTAAGTTCATCATAAAAATATTAGGAAAATATTAAAAGAAGAGTTATACGAATAGCTATATTTGGTATTATTTAGGTTCTATATCTCTTTGAACTTTCATGGTATACCCATTTACACTTTTCTAATATATACAGTTATACCCAACCCTATGTTGTATAGTTTTTTACGAAGTACGCACTTGATTGTTCATTTTAAATCTACATTGACTACAAAATGGGTGTGTTATTTTTTATCCAACAATTACGAAATCAAAAACAAGATATTACAAGGAAAATTCCGGTAAAATTTAACAAGCTATATATATATTTTTTAAAATGACATAGAAGATTATGATATAAAATAAAGGATAGAATGGAAGATATGAAATTAAGTTTGTTACGGGGAATAGCATTAGCATCTATAATTATTGACGTTTTTTAATTATGTGAAGATTTAAGAGAAAAAATACATGAACTATAAATTTTACAAGTTTGATTTGTTACACGAAATTTAATTAAATACATTTCGATAGCACCTATCGGAAAAATGAATTTGATTCATTTCATAATATCTCCCAGATTATTGCCATTTAAAACATTGCATTCAAATCCTGAAAGTTTATAAACGCCCAGTGTATTGGTAGCTCTGGAATCTCTGTGTGAGAAATGTGATGAAAATTTTAAGGGTAGTGCGTCCCCCCTCCTAACTGTATAATTCATCCTTCACATTTAACCTCTTAATTTTCGTTTCCGTGAATATGAAGGGTTGGGGTGTCGTTGTGAATTTTTCGTGACCGTGATATTGCCGGGTTGAAGATTTAAAACCAGAAAAATGTAACTGGCATTTCCATATGAAGTCTTTAAAAATCTTTGTTTAACTTCGGTTTGTATGATCTTTGTTTAACACGTTGAATGGCAAGTCTATTTTGTCTGTCTTCCTGTTTGGGCCACGAAATAAGATTCCCGCTACACAATCTATCAATGTCAGTCACCGATGACTGACACTGCCTAAACGGAAAGTTCAGTGTCGGTCACCGATGACTGAAGTGGCACTCAACGTGTTAAACAAAATAAAGATACAACGCAGGTTGTTACAATCATCACTATGATATCATCGTTAGTGACGGACATGTTATTACTTTATAATATAGACATTATATGATTTTTATAATGAATCTTGCTTATTTCCTTTGTATTGAAATGTGGGCCATATGGATTTTTTTTTGTGTTTGAATATAAATGGAATGTAATCCATATACGCATCTGAGTACGCTTATAGAAAATAATTTCCTTTTAACATTTACACCGACTTTTGTAAAATAATTAAATATAAAAATAAAACAAATGGGAGAAAAAAAACAGATTTCCTTTCGAAGTATCAAAGGATAATCATGATCCTTAGGTGTTTATTGCGTGTTAAACCAATAATCCATTAGAACATTGCGCCATAAACTTTATGGTTTGATTAAAAATAAAGAAATCTTATGTTGTTAGATATTTAAGTTTCCTTAAGAGGTATTCTTAAAAGTACATTTTGTAATTAAAACATTATATGATTTTTATAATGAATCTTGCTTATTTCCTTTGTATTGAAATTTGGGCCATATGAATTTTTTTTGTGTTTGAATATAAACGGAATGTAATCCATATACGCATCTGAGTACGCTTATAGAAAATAATTTCCTTTTAACATTTACACCGACTTTTGTAAAATAATTAAATATAAAAATAAAACAAATGGGAGAAAAAAACAGATTTCCTTTCGAAGTATCAAAGGATAATCATGATCCTTAGGTGTTTATTGCGTGTTAAACCAAGAATCCATTAGAGAATAGCGCCATAAACTTTATGGTTTGATTAAAAATAAAGAAATCTTCTATTGTTAGATATTTAAGTTTCCTTAAGAGGTATTCTTAAAAGTACATTTTGTAATTAAAACATCACTAGTAGTGTCTTATTTTTCAATTATTCCTCTTTCATGATATCTGAATTTATCGTATTTATACATTTTCCCACAAAAAATGAGTAATTTTCAGTGATAATAATTATAAGAAAAGTTTCTCTTCCTTAGCCAAATATAATATATATATGTCGGTTTCGAAATTTCTGCAAAAAATGTCGGAAAGTGTATTTTGAAATATAACCTGCGTCAGTGAACTTTAAGAATTCTTTTGAATAATAATGTACTGATCAAACCCACAGAATAGAAAAAAATAACTTCTATCAGAATGCGCTGTCTGCAAATATATTTAAAATTCACGTATAAAGGTAGGGCTTAGGATTCTAAATATTATTCTTAAAGGTCCACAGGCAGATCAAAGTCACTTTTTTAATTAGAAAGAAATAGACAGTTGTTTAGTCTAATCTTTCTCTTGTATAAAAACTTTTTAAAGAATTCCCAAACATAAATGTTACTTTAAGTAAGATTAATAAGTGTTTTAAAATAATGTAATATACAAAAAAAAAAACTTTGTTGACAAGATTTCAACAGCAAAGCATGTCTTCCTCACCGTGAATGATACAATGCAAGAATTTGCTGTTAAAACGACGAATTACCGACACAGATGACAAGAACTAATGAGAAAGCAGATCGAATGCATTTAGAAACAATAACGAAACTATTTAGAAATAGAACGAAACCATTTACATAAAACTAACTTTTGTCCTTTTCTTACTCAACGGTAACCTGACAGAAGAGATTTTTTACATTTTTTTTATATATAATGTGTTGTATTTTATTAAAATTTAACGCTAAATTAATCAATATTAAACATAATATTTTTCTCCCTCATTACAAACAAAATTTTGTTCCCTCAGTAGATTTCATAAAAACTGTGTCTGGAATCTCAAGCTTCGGGATATACCACAGACAGATGAAGATGATTACCAGCACGAAAATTCCACGGAAAAGTGAGCATCTGATGAAAAATTTTAAACTCACAAAAAATTCCGCTATTTTGGTAAATAGGAACATTCCCCGCGCGCTTTTCTCAAAAACCAAATTTTTTCTCCCGGGTGAAATTTTGGTGAGAAGTTACAAATTCGGATTCAGCGACCCAAAAAACATAAAGTGAGTCGAAATCCAGAACTAGTATTAATTTTGCCAGGTAAAATCCCCTATTGTCTAAACTTCATAGCTTAGTGCATGTAGCGCCGCAGTGCATATTCAGAGGCAGCCTGGCCCTCCCCGTTCATCCTACGTCATAATGTTATATATCCTATGTTTTGCAAATTTTGTCTAGTTTCTGAATTCCGTAATGCTTTTCCCCTAAAACAATAAGAAATTTAAGTTAAAAACAACTATTTGAGAAGGTTTTCGGGGTGTAGAATTTTGGGGGGAAGTTAAAAATTCGGATTCAACGACCCAAAAAACTTAAAGTAAACCTTATACAGAAATTTCGGAGGGGAGATGGGAGGGTGAATGTAAACGTGTGAGTGGTTAAGTTGAATTGTGCAACTTAGTTCACGCATGTTCCGAGGCAGATCCCCCCTTCCCCTTTAACCTAAGTCATAATGTCATATATCTGATTTGTTGCAAATTTTGTCTACTTTCTGAATTTCTAGATACTTTTCCCCTAAAACAATAAAACAATTGATATTTTTAATAAAAACCTTTTTGGGGGGCATTTTGCCAAAATTTGGGGGGGGGGGGTGGGGTGCAGGAGGAAATTTGGTGCGAAGTTAAACATTTGGATTCAGCGACCCAAAATACATATAGTAAGCCTTTTTTCAGAACTACCAATTATTTTGCTAGGTAGAGCCCCTATACGGTCTCTATTGCCTGGACTATAAATATTTATATTTTTTTAATTGTTATTTTAATTAGTGAACAACTAACATGTTTGCAAAAAATATTCCTCTGCAGAAGAAGAAATTTCAATGATTCATACAGCTACGTTTGTAACCTTAATCGATGTATATACGATGAGATTCGTAAAGATAGAACCAATATCCTATTTCTTTAAATATTGCAAGTAGACCCATACTTCCAATTGCAAAGTTTCATTAAATAGTGTGCAAAATTTTATGACTAAATTTGCAATTACATTGTTTTGAGAAAATGGTTTTTTTTTAGAGAATACAAAAACCACATTTTTATACGGTCCCCGTAGGATAAAATTTCCAATTAGGAAAATTTTCATTACCCATTCCTGATTGAAACACAAAACATTCCATCTTGACATTTCCAAAATTCACACAGTTATTAAAATCTAAAATTCGTGACTTACACCACTTACGAATACCTCTAAGCTACGCGATATTGATGGATTTGGAATGAAAGTTGGGGATCATCTACAAATTATACGTTATTAAAAGTCGGTTTAAGACAATGCCTCTCCTTTGGGACATAAAAATATCAGTGCATTATAGGTTTTACATTAAATGTACTTTCGAAATGTGCTGGAGTTCTGAACTAGAGATCTGAGCGGGCCGAAATTTCTAAACCCGGGTCCGACCCGACCCATAGAAAAAAGTTGGGTCCAGCCCTGTATAAGGTATAAAGTTCCGGCCAGGACTGCCGCGGCACGAAAAAGAAAAATTAAATCACGTTCCGAGTCAGGCCCGCCACACGTGAATTCCTAAAAAACATGGATTTTTACATTAATATGGTTAAATATTACTGTGTACTAAAAGTTCTGACAAAAAAAAAAAAAAAAAAAAAAAAAAAAAATATATATATATATATATATATATATATATATATATATATATACATATATAATTATTTGTATGTAAATGTCTCAGTTATCATTAATATCGTTAATCCATATTTCACTTATTGGAGAATTTAAAAAATGCTATACAGTAAAATCTTCTAAGGCGGAATCAAAAAGCAGAAAAAATGCGTTATGAACGAGTTCCGTTCTTATCAAATGTTAATGTATTATATCCTTTTCTGACAAATTATTATAGTCGTTTTGCATGGACCAACACATTTTCCTGTTTAATGGATGATTCCGTGATAGGCAGGTTCTTTTCGCCAATTTTTTTAGTATTTTAATTTTATTGCCTAGAAATCTACTATTCTTTAAAAATAATAAATTTGAACGTTTAATTGGCCACGTAGACGGCTTTATAACCGTGGTAATAAATCTTAAGTATTGAGGGTTAAACTTATGAAAAAGCTCGAAATCGGCATGTTGGAAAATGCCTTGTTTAAATCAACAGATGCATTTAAGCAGTGCAAAATGAAAGTGGAAATAGCAAAAGATAAACAGAATCAGAAGTTTAAACTACAGGAAGGAGTTACTTACTCCCCTGCAACCTTTTAAAAATCATTTAAACATTATATTAGGAGACACTCTCTGTTAAAAACTTTAAATGCGTTTTTCTGCATGATGGGATTTTTCACCATTTGTCGTCTTTAAATTGTTATAAGTCAATGATCGTTAAATATAAATGGTGCAATATTGGAACATGTCTTATTCGCTTTTTGTTTTGCATGAATTTTGTTTCGGCAAATTAAAAAAAGAAAACTTCTGTCAACTACATATTTTTTTAAATAATTTTTTTTTATTTAAATTTTAAATTTGTTGTTTTTTTTTAATAATATTTTTAAAATGCTAAAACTGAAACTTATATTTTTGTCTTAGATTATTTTATTTTATTTTTTTATTTATTTATTTATTTTTTTAATTTGACAAATAATATTTCAAGTTATAACGAATTTTACAATTTTCTCCACTTAAAAAAAATAATTAATGAAAACAAAATTTAAAACGCTATGAGAAATTTTAGAATATGATTTTCTGTATAAATTATACGTTCAACCATAACAGAAATATTCAAAATTCTACCTTAATAAATAAAAAATATTAAATGTTTTCCTGACCCTTTAAATTAGCATTGCTCTTTGAATTGCACTCATTTCATTTTATGTCTAATACATTAAAACAGTGATGAATTATTTAAATAGCTATATCTCTCTGAGTTTTACAGATATCAAGATCGAATTTTTTGTGTTTAATTTAGGAATGATTAAGGAAAATTTTCCTAATTGGAAATTTTGCCCTACGGGGCCGTATAAAATTTCATTTTGTATTTTGTATTTTTCAACAAATTCTCCATTGCCTTGAAACTTATGTCACAAATTTTGCATCTTTACTTATGAAACTTTGCAATTGAAAGTATGTGTCTAAGGCAATATGTAAGGAAATAGTCTTTTGTTTCGCTCTTTATGAATCGCACTGTATATATGTTTTTAATTCTCGAATGGACTTATTAGATTTTTTCTTAAAATCTTTAAAAGAACCGTTATACATGAAATATTTAAGAATGACCTGGATTACTTTTAAACGCGAAATATATATAAAATTCGTTTTATTTTAAAAATCAGTGAATAACTGTTGTTTTGGCATAAAAGTTTCGAAAGGCTTAGAATGACGTAAATTGCTGCATGCTATTTATAAAATAAATATACATTAGATTTTTGTGTAGAATAAAACAAATAATAATAGTAATTTTCTTTATATTGGATATTTTTAATTTAACTGTTATTCGAATTTTAATTTATCTGAAAAACAAACGATTATTTGATTTAACGGTTTTAAAATTAAACTCTGCGGATTAAATATACACCAATAAAATATGTGTAGATATTGATATGAAATTTAAGTGTCGGCATCTTCCTGCTTCATTTATTTTTAATAATTATCTCTTTTCATTTATTGAATGCAATTAAGCTAAACTAAACGCCAAACCTCCCATTGCAGGAACAACAATTTTTTTATTTTTTTTCTCAAAATAGTTAAAATATTTTTCTATAATATATTTTTTATGGAAAGTTACTGTACGTATAAAGTCTAATAAATATATTCTTTTAAAGTGATATTTTTCTGTAATTTAGATTTTAAATAAATAATATTGGATTTTCCGACTATCTCAAGTAAAATTACTAAAAAAAAAATAAATAATAATAATAAATTCTTTAGATTTTACAAATACAGTGAAAATGTAAGGCCAATATTTGAGCTAACAATACACTTTCAGTTTGAAGTAAATAGATCCATTAAAAAAACAATAGAAATGTTTATTTGGAATGTCGTTATAATGGTAGCTTTGGCATGTTCTGATAGTATTTCTATTCATATGTTTGGAAGCACCCTTCCATAAGTAAAGCATGCTCGCCTAGGCAGAATGTGCAAAGGAATTACTTAAATTGTTCTATTGAATTAGGAGACATAAGCACAATATGATCTTTAGATTCAGTTTTTATTAATCGTATTTAAAAGGCCTTTTTTATATTGATTTTTTAAGAACAACAGTATGTTTCAGTGTCCAGTGAATGTAGACGTGTAATATTACTCAGAAAAAAAGAAACTTTTCTCAACAAGGTTAGATTTAATTAGAAACATCGATAATCTTTTAAAGAAGAAAAACTGTATGGGGTTTACCTATTTGAAAAATTACCAGAAAGAAAAAAAAAGTTCATATTTGGACTATGTGAGAAAATAATACACTATTGCGCTGTGAGTGAAAGTTGGTTAAGAATAAAAAAATAAATAGGAATTTCTGTAATTTTTTGCAACTAGAAATTGAATACAATAAAATGGAGAGTTAATAAAGTCGTATTTTTAACAGCTACTTTTTAAACCAACAACCAAAAAGAAATTGATATGTGTCACATAAAAAATAAAAATATATATTATTTTCCTAAATTCTGAATTCTTCCATACTATACTTAATGTACTAACAATAAGAATCTTGTAGATCTATTTTAAAATATAAAAATGTCTCTGATTAAAGAGGTATTAAAGATTATATCATCTTTTTCTATAAAATTCGAAGATCATCATGTTGTACTAGCACCGTGATAAATATTTAAATGAGAGATGTAGCAACTTTTATTTATAAAACAACTGCCTTTTCAAACAGATAGTCAAAAATCCAAAACATCATTTAAGAATATATAGATTTTAAAATAGAAGAAAACTTGTCGATGTAATAGAATATTTCATTAAGTACAGGCAAAAAATCTAGATGTAATACAAATATATATATGCATGTATGTATGCTTATATATATTACACAATACAATGTGAAATCAGAGTTTCTCCTTGTACTATCGTAAACAGAAGTCTTTGCCATCACATAGAAATAATTGAATGAAATTTATGAAATTGCTACATTTTATGAGTCCCTTTCTATATAATCAACGTGTACATTAACACATTTGTGCAACCAGTATTTCAAAGAGAGGGGTGAAGGATGTATTCCAGGAGGCGCGATAGTAGATCCAAAGAGGGGCATTTTTCTAACTTTTACCGACCCCCATATGTGACATATAATTGGAAAGAACTGTGAACACTTATTCATGTTATGTAACTACCGAGCCCCTCCCCCCAAATTTGAAACCCGGGGGCACTTTTCTAAATTTTGCGGACATTATTCATGACCCCGGGGGGCAAATTTGGGAGATGAAGAGCTCGGGAGGTACATAACATTAACAAGTGGTCACAGGCCTTTTCAACTATATGTCACATATGGGTTAAAAGTTAAAAAATGGCCCTCTTTGGGTCTACTATCGGGCCTCCTGGAAAAATCTAATATATCTTATTCCTGAAAAATCCTAAAATATATCTTATCTAAAAATTTTGATATTTTTGAAGACACAATTTTTGAATAGCACCTGACTTAATCACTTATTTAAATTAATCTCACTTACGACTAAATTCTTTCTCTATACAAATAGGCCTCTCGGCTGTTAAAACGTATCTCACACAACCCTCTCTTGTCTCTGATCGGGGTATAAATTGTCTTCGGAAATTAAATTTTCCTGAAAATCTTAATAAATTCATAAAAATTCAAATTATTACTTTTGTTAAATTTATGTTCAATCTATTTTAGAAAGTCTTCTTTATATAGGATATAAAATAAAACATTAGATGGATAAGGTATCAAACAGCTATTTGTTGATAAAAAAAAAAAAAACTTCTCATTTTATGCGAAATGGGTACTTTTCTGAAACAAATGCAAACATATTCAAAATTCACTGTACGAATTAATCTTTTTTAAAAAGAAGACGACATTTGCTATATGAGTCAGTAAGATTGAATTTGCGTTGCTATTACTTATGAATAGCTAAAATCGCCGGCGAACTTGGAAAATAGAGTAAATATGCTAGTCATTCTGTTCAAAATACAGTAACAAAAAGTCCAAAATCTAATCCTCAGGTGCATTCGTACATTTTTTCGTCTACACTGAACCCAATTTTCAGATCTCTATAAGGAATTGAATTTCCTAGCCATTGTAGACACATACACACAAACATTTCTATTTTATTACTGCAGAACAACATTTTGTGGGGAATTTGAAGTTTAAATACTTATATTTTTCATGAAAATACTTGTTGTCTACAGACATTGAAATAATGATGAATAAAGAAAGATAGCATAAAATTTCGATGATAAAACTGTAGAACCAAACAGACTTTTGTATTATTGAGAAAATGTTCAGTAACATTATAAATTAAATCATCTTCTGGTCAAAATTTCGAAATTAGCGAACGTACTTGCTTAAGTATTTATAAGCTAAATATAAATTTATGTATGTGTGGAAATTCATTTCGGTTATTATAAAAATTGCTTTTGCCTTATTTTGAATCAGATTGTTTTTATATTCACACTTATCATTTTTTTATTTAATTTTACAACTTTTTTTGTGTTAAAAACGTTGAAGTCCAAATAAAACACAAAAATTATTATACACTCTGTAATAATTGATGTTATTTCAAGTTTCTGTTATAAAAATATGTAGAAATTTTTTTTCTTTATGTTCTCCATGTCTCACTGAAGTTTTAATTTTCATGTTTTTTCTAATATTTAAAAATCTGCTTGCGCATTCAGTGCGCTGTTTTAATTCTAACATAGGACTCAAATATTTACCGATGCAATATCCGTCTATGCGGAGAAATTCCCCAGCTAACACAGAGCTATCGGTAGACAATCGGCCGACAGCCGTTTTGCCGTTACCGACGGTATCGGCTAGATACCGCCTGCCGTACTGGTTCCGTATCTTTTTCGACACGCCGAGCGAGTGACGCCCGACAGATAGGCGCACTGCCGGTCCAGTGTCGGCAAAACACTATACCGGCAGCACACCGATAGCTATCCATACGAATGTGTGTTGCAGCCCGACACCACCATCAATTGAAAAAAAAATCTGTTTTGATGGCGCCATCTATGAGCCATCTCGGAATGCATATTTGAAAAGAACATGTTTCGGTGCTGTCTGGGGTTGGACTTGATCCAACGAACCCAAGGAGAGGAAGTAGATGCCTTAACCACTTGACCACTCAGACATGGTCAGGGGAGGATTGTATGAGGTAATAAGGGGAGGTCTTATCAATACGTAATGGTTTGTCATTAAAGGTAAATTGTAGATGGGAAAATTAGAATTTTGAACTATTTTTATTTTATTTTTTATTTATTTATTTATAATTGTCTTACGCGCGTTTATTTAAAAGTTAATTTAATATTTAAATGAATGAAATAAATATCGTAGCGAATTCGTTAAAGCAAAGGAATTTAAGAATAATTTTAAGTTTAATTAAGATATCGATATAATTAAGAATAACTAAGAATAGATATAAATTTAAGAATAATTAAATATTAAAAAAATATTTTTAGAGGTCTTGTTCAGTTAATCAAATTTTCTTATTAGGATTATAATGTAATTACATGCGTTGCGTTAATTTATAAAATATATATTTTTAACATGGAAAAATGTATTTTAATAAATAAAATGTTAGTAATTATTAACTTTTAATTAGAATAAGAATTCAATTTATGTCGTTTTGGGGATTTAAAGTAGAACATATATTTAATGAGTATGTTTCAATATTAATTAGTTACTTATCAATATTTTTAATTTAAAAATAAAATAAAAATATTAATTTACATTTTTTTTCTTTTGGAAGATAATTTTTAAATGGAGGATATTTCTGAATATTTCTTATAAATTTAAGAATGCTTATTAAATAAAATAAGTGACTTTCAGAGTTTTTTCTCTTAATAAAATTTTCTCTTTAGGAATTATATTGTAATAAAATGCGTTAATCCAAGAAATATATATTTGTAACATAGAAAAGCTAACTTTCATAAAAAAAGGGGTTGGTAATTAATCACTTTTAATTGGAATAAGAGTTCATTTTTTATCATTTGATGATTTAATGTAGAATATATTTTTAGTGATTAAGTAGCGAAAATGATTATTTTACTTTTCAAGATTTTTTAATCATCAAATAAAATAGAAACATTAATTTTTTTTTTTTTTTTTTTTTTTTTTTTTTTTTTTGGTAAATAATTTTTTAGAAGTGGGAGATTTCTGAATCTTTCTTTTAAATTTTAATGCTTAAGTTGGGTAGTTTTTTTTATATTTTTATCGCTTGTAAAATAATTTTAAACACTTTTTTAATAATTTGATTTTTAAATAAAATAAGAAACATAGCTATTGCTTTTAAAATGAATATATAGTTAGAAAATGATTAATTTATTAAATTTTTCTCTATGATTACGTTTATAAAGAATAATAATTTTAAGGGGCGATTTAAGAAACTCTTTTGATGATTCAAATAATTGTAAGCCTTTTTAAAATGAATTCAATAACAGCTTTAAATATATATATATATATATATATATATATATATATATAAGCTATTTTTGAATTTTTTTTTTGTTTATCACTGTTAGAATTTCATGTAAAATACATGAAATATACATATCTTATCAAAACTCAAATTCAAACAAAATTAAGAAAAAGAAAAAAAAAATGTTGGCTAAGACTAAAAATTCCAAATTCGGACCGATGTTGGCAAATCTAATCGGGCCACCATCAGAAATCACGTATCGGTCCTGCGTCACTTGCTGGTGTAAGTCGCTTGCCGATATATAACCATAAGGGGACCGATTACGGTAAGCGGCAGTCGAAAAATCAGATTCTTATGTTTCAGTTGCCGACATGCTGCCGACACTTCACCGAAATCACTCTGCCCATGCCGACACTTAACCGACACTGCCGGCTGCGGTCCGATCGTGTGCCGAAAGGTATGTGTTTGCTGGGTCTGTACACTTTAATTCAAAGCAATGTAATTTATTTCACATAAATGAACTGTTTTCTGCTTCATGGGCGCAACAATATATTTTTAAATGATTTCAATTAACATAATCAGTAAAACATTTATGTTAAATAATTCTGTCAGTACGTATTTTCAATCAATTGTCAATACGTATAGAGAGATTGATCTCATATAATATTTTAACCAACGTGGCTAAATTCAATAATAGATACTTACTTTCTCCAGCAATTCCATTAGAAATTGATTTTCAATAATCTGATAGAAACAATTTCACAACAAGCTAAAATTTAAATTTGGTAAAATATTTAATGATAATAAGTTAGCTTAAAAATTAATATATAACTATTAATTATGATTGTCAATATATGATACGTTTAGCTCAGTATATAGTTTTTCTTTGCAGTTATTAATACTATAAAATCCATTAACTGTTTTCACTCATGAATGTTTATTTTTAAAGGTATTCATAATGGTAAAACATCCTACGTTTGACGATTTAAAATAACCATTTTAAATAATTGCTTCATCTTATCTAAAAGGATTTTCCGAAGTGATTTCTGCTTATGTAGATGAGTACTTTGCACTTCATTTTAATGTGGTCCTCTATATTTCACATAAATATACAGGTTTGTGCTTTTTGAATGTAACAATAGATTATAAAACAGATTCAATTAGCATATTCACTGAAAAATTTATTCAAAATTATTAAAATAAAAATTGTTATTTATTACTGACTCTCGTATTTTCCTCAAATGTATAAAGTAACTGATCTGGCACAGTATATTAATCAATATACATAAATTCACAAAGATATAATTACTTTCTCTTGCAATTCCATTAGAAATTGGTTTTCGTAATGTGTATTCGATAGTATTATATAATATTTCGATATTTTTACAACAAGCATAAATTAAAACTGTGGTAAAACGACTTAAAATAGCACTTATGATCGAAAATTATTATCTATCTGTTAATTATGATTGATAAAAAAGATATTTCAAGTTCAATATATATATATTTTAAATTTTTAATACTTTAAAATACACTGACCTCCAAAAGTTAAGGAACTGGGGCTGGATGCTTTCGACTGCACACATTTTGCCAAATATCTACCAAAATTATTGGTAAATTGCTCTTGAACTTCTCGGATGTAAAAAAAAAAAAAAAACAAAAAAAAAAAAAACAAACAAAAAAAAAAACATGTTTGATTTTATATTTATGGGTGAAGATTTAGTCGGGAGGACAATTAGAAGGCTAATAATAAATTTAATAATAAAATAATATTTGAGATCACGTATGTAAGAGAAAATGCTGAAAATGGTTTGTCATTGTGTTAAATGACTATTTGGGCCCTGTTCAGTGATGTTGTGCATTTGTGTAAGCATCGCACAAATATTTGTGAAGATGTTATAGTGTCTGTGAAAAATTCAAAAGTTGTTTGTTTATAGCATACAGTGTTTTCAACCAAATTTAACACAACTTTCCAAAAACCTCACAAATAATAGTAGAAACATTATACTGCAATTAAAACTTGAATATATTGAATATTTCATGAGATATGGGTATTTGTATGAAGTAATGCTTAACTACGCATGCGTGGAAGATTCTAAAACTTTTATTTTATAATTTGGTAGTCAGCTATTTAGGGCAACTTATATAAATGGTCTGGTCAAATATTGCGAAAAATCACAAAGATAGGGGTGATATAGGGATGTTCTTTCTAATAATAGCTTTATTATAAGGGATTTTCCACAACTTTTCAATCAGCTCACTATATATTTCTGAGTTTTCAAAAAAATTATAAGGAAAATACCAAATTTTCGTAATAGACTGCAATGCGATCAAGACAATTCGTCAAACAATCGTATTTTATATAAAAATATGTAGAAAATAGTTTAGAGAGATCCAGAAGTAAGTTCAGATTCCAAAAATGTATACAAATGTGACAAATTGTTGTATCGAAGTGTGGGTTTAAACACCAGACATGACAAGAAAGGGAAATTTTGAAGTAGATTAAAAATTCAATATTTCCTATACACATAACTCCATCTACATTTTAAAAATGCTGAACATATTTTTGTATTGGGACGCGGTTTGCAGTGTTACTCGTGAACAATTGTATGGTTGTAGTAAACAAATACTTCAAAGATATTTCGAATTATTTTTTGTCTTTTTCCATAAAATATACGTAACATTGACATTACTTATGGGACAAAACCTAATCTAACTTTCGTATGTGTTAAATATTTATGAAATTTAACTTTTATGAAAGAGTAAATGGATTTATGGAATACTTGGAATAATTTGAAACATGTATAAAGCAAAATATTTTCCATCCTTTTCAAACAAAGACATAGTTCAAAAGTTAAAATCCACTGCATTAATAAAAAGTCCTTCCGGCCAATGCCGGGAGGAAGATGTAGCTTTCATATTCCTTATTTTTAGAGACAGCTTTATTATTCAAACACATGAAGTTCAAATTAGTGAACCCTGGTTATAGAAAATTCAATACTAATTTATGTCAATACTGAATGTGAATGAGAATTTTGCAAATTTAGTCAGCTATATCCAAACTCGTTTCATCAAAGTGACTTATATTTGATCGCCAAAATCGGCGATATCTTGAAGTGCACATCATTTTAAATCAAAATGATGGGCAAAGCTAATCAATAAATTTAGTCGAGATCGTAGTATTTCCTGTGCACATGCTCACTCACATTGGAATCGGTTGATATATACGCGTGCTGTCGCACGCAAAAAATCAGATTTTTCAAAATGTCACCCACATTAGAAATTCAGAGTGCTATATTTCAACCATTTTTAAAGATAAAGAGAAAACAAAAAAATGCTCCGGAATTTTTATATCAAGGTCAAACACTTAAGAAAGAAATATTTTTTCAGTTTCTAATTTTTTTGTACCTAATTTTAAATTTAAATAATAAAAATAATAATGGCTGCCTTTTTACAACCAGATGGCGGATTAAACTGGTCAGCTAACATGGTCGAGACATCGCTATATACTATGCACATGCCTTCTCACATCCAAATGGGATAATAAATACGCGTGTTATCGCGTGACAAAAATCAAATCGTTCAAAAATGCCAGCCATGCTGGAAATTCAAAGTGCTATAACTTTTTAAGATATGGGCAAAACAAAAAATTCTCTGAAATCTTTTTGTCAAGGTCAAACACAAAAGAAAAATTCCTTTTCAATTTCTATTTTTTTTTTACTCTCATTTTAAATTTTAAGTTTTTTTTAAATATTTAAATAGCAACTATTTTGAAACAAAATGGCGGATGAAGTTTGACAACGAACTCTGTCGAATCATTGGTATGTACTATGTACACACCAAATTACATCTAAATCGGATCGTAAATACGCCTGTTATCCCGGGACAATATCAGATCGCTTCAAAATGTCAGCAACACTAGAAATTCAAAGTGCTATAACTCAGCCATTTTTTAAGATTTAGACGAAATAAGAAATGCTCCTGAATCTTTGTATCAAGGTCAAACACATAAGAATAAAATCTTGTTCAATTTCTAATTTTTTTGTACCTCATTTAAAATTTTAAATTTAAAATGGCCGCCATTTTGAAACAAGATGGCGGATGAGGCTGGGCAACGAACACTGTCGAGACATTGGTATGCCTATATATATATATATATATGTTATAAAATATGGAATCTATCTATCTAATACGATATTTGCGGTTGACTGGAAACAATATCGTCGAGCTCATAGCGAAGTATATGAAGAATATGACTGATGAATATGGAGTTGGCGCATAGATCTACAAACATGAAGGAAGGGAAACTAGAGCAACAGCTTCGCTTATTTAATTGAACAGCTTACTCTTTATATACGATGATCATTCCTCATTAAAGATGATTGGCAGTCCAGTGACTTATGATAAAAGACAGTGGAAATGAAAATTGGGATTTCTCCAGGAGACAAGTAACGAAAGCAATACTGTTCACAGGATTTTATTCAATCACATCGGGCAGCAGTTCTCACAACTCACGATGCAGTTTCATTAATAACTTGGATGTAGAAACATCTATCGACAATAGTAATCATTTGATTACATCAAAAAGGTAAAATCAAAAGGGTAAAATCTTTCAAACGAACTTCATTTTCTCAGACACACAGCCAGGGGGCAGTTTACAATTAAAAAAACTGAGCAAATCTGCTGGAGAATCGTGCGTAACTGCTTTTTACTCTTCAAGTGTAGGAATGCAATTTTGACGTAGTATGTGCTGTAAACCAAATAAGATGCAAAGTAATCACGCCATGAAAAGTGTACTGACAGAGCAGGTGGAGGGATAATAAAGCAAAAAGGAACCCCGGAATAAAATTCGCGAAGGTAAAATCGGCTGAAATGAAATTAAAAATGGCTACCAAAGAACATTCTAAAATGCGAAAGATCGGAAATTGAACGTTTAATTTAAGAATACCAAAAGCGTAATAATTGAGTGAATTAGACAAGTGAGACATTAAATTAAAGGGAATTTAACAGAATTAATGATAGATATAATTTAAGAATAAGAATTTAGTGAATATAGGTAAGTAATTTGGAATATTATAGGGAACTCTCGGAGATAGATCTAATATATTGTAACATAAATATATATATCAAATTGGAACGGAGGGTGGTTTCGGAGTATGGGGATCATGATTGGTGAAAATATACCAAATTGTTTCGGAATTGTTTTCCTCCAACCAGTTGCAATATGTAACTTTTTGTAATGAAGGCTACCTTAAACAGAGAATCCATTAACGACAAAGTTACTTGTTTTACTATACTGTAAACAAACAAAAAATTATTAATTTAGCAAGAATATTTTTTTTAAATATAATTCTGAAACATCTGGAATTACAATTAGAAATGCTTTATCTACAGAAACCTGACAAACAAATAGGTTTTTGAGATTTTCGTGGTGAAAAACAGTGCGCAGCAGTTGGTAGATTATCACCACTAAACTTTAAATATATTCGTCGCCTTCTTTACTACCATTTCTTCAGAAACAAAAAGTATATAGTTCGAACAGGATCTAATTCGCTATCTCGACGTACTGAACACCCACTGTTTGGTTTTCAATTTATTTCCCCAAAAATGTCGGATTTCAAAGTAGACATAACTCGAACGTTTCGAAGCACTAGCAGTACTAGGCAAATGGATTCCAACTTCGAGGTGTTTTTCTATTGCTATAGCATCGAGAGCCTGGCTAACTTCGGCCGAGATATAAGGAATAAGATTTCACCTATTTTCTCCATTTTGTCTGACACAGCATTCATTCTATTGAAAGTATAAATATATTCCTTCATGACAGTGTCTCCTGACTATCGATTTCATAAGTGGCATTTTCCTTAACGTGTATTTTTCTAGGTGTGTTTCACATTCTAAACGCATGTTCGATAAGGATATTAGTTTTAACGCGATTTTGTAGTCCTTGTAATGTGATGGAAGAATACACATTCCTCCTCAGATAACTTATTTTTGGATTAAAACAAAAAGTATAGACATTCAGGTAATATAAATGGAAATCTATTACTTCAGTACCAATGGTTAGTATTAATTTATGAGATTACTCTACAGCTGTCTGAACAACCGTCATTTTTTTTTTTCAACATTACCGTCTCACTGTAACGTTATTGTTTTAAATTATAGTAGACGTTATTGTTTTAAATTACAGTAGACAGTATGATGATAAGCAACTTCTTGTTGAGAGTTAAAGAAAAAATCACCATTTTATTGACACAAACCTGAGTACATGCTGAAATATGTATCAGTGGGGTAATATCACGATGCTTTCAGGAATGTTCACTCTATTCCATGCTATCTGTATCCCCATATATAGCGATATAGAATACCAATGTTCGTGTGACTTGGCCGGCATAAAATTATTATTCTAATACTTTACATATTGCATGCAAATGTAAGTTTTTAAACCCTTTAACAGCCCCGGACGTATATATACGTCTTTAGGAAATGCATGTATCGATTAAAGGAATGACGAATTCCAATTATTGCAAGGCACTTTTTACCACCCGAGCCATTATATATAACAGGGCAACATGTGCATTTTCCTACTGTCATTTCAGAAAACTAATATATACCTTCTAAAATTTCAGATATATGCGATTTAACTAAGGCAATGGAGATCGCGCAAGATTTCATCGGCAGTTAACGGGTTAAGTATCCTTTTCTCAACGTTACAGCATGTAGCTGGTAACCACCATAATTAACAAATCCTTAATTGCGGAAACGTTTGTGCTCATCAATCATGCACGGAAAAAATGTGTTATTGAGACAAATAAATTCTGATTCAGCTCCAACCAAATATTTTGGTTGGAATGATCAAATTTTGGTTATATTAACCAAATAATTTTGTTAATCAAACAAATTATTTGGTTAGTCCAACTAAAATTTGGTCATTCCAACCAAAATATTTGGTTGTTTTAAGAAAACAGTTTTGTCCGTGTGGCACATTCATCACAGAGTGATGAATATTAAAATCGTTTGCAGTTATTTTGTGAAGTGATAAATAATGACTATTGAGAATCCAATAAAATTGTAAATAGATATTTAAGACGTTCACTTTAATTTTTAAATTGTATGTAGTGTTAAGAAATACACAAGTCATATACAGAAAAAATAGTTTATGCTTAAGTAGATTGCGACCGTGGTTTACTATACAGAAGTTTTTCCTAAACAAACGTTGTTCTAGTATTCGCTAACACATCTTATATTTTATGAATGTTATAATGTAACATCTTCTAGATTATATTTACCCGTTATATTTTTCGTGTAGACGTTTTCTCATGTAATGCACATATTCTGATTTGCGAAAAAAATCTGTGATAAAAAAGCGAAAAATTCAAATTCAAACAGTCTATATATAACAAAATATACCAAATACACCAAAATATATATACTCCAAAATAAATGTAAATATAGAAGCTGAAAAAATACAATTTTATAAAAATGTAAAGTATAACGATGTTCGCTCTTCCTACATCGTTCTCGATTACTGCAGGAAATAAACATTAGCCATATCTTTAAATAAATCACATTGAAACAGATGCATCAGAAAATATTGCTTATATATTCTTATCGATCTATCTGTAAGTCATCAAAATAGCATTAAATATGAAAGATGTCTGATGCAAACTGTTACATATTGGATTACTGATGAAGAAAAACTAATGGATTGCAACAAGATGTAAACGTTTTCTAGAGCATATCCTAAAGGATGCAGTAAAATATATATGGTAAAGTAAATGTGTATGGAGCACATCTATGGCGTAAAGATATATATAATGGAAAAAATAATGTCTAATTCATCAAAGATACTACAATTTGTAAATTTTATTTCATAGATTTTGAAAATGTGAAAGGAATGACGGGATTCTTGGTCTAATTAAAACAATTTTCCTCATCAATTGGTATTATGACTTTTCTGTATACAATTAATTGTGAGAAAATGAATGGACGGAGATTACAATTTATCCAAGATTCTACATCGTTTTAGAATTGTTTTCATGTCTAAATGCCCACTTCAGAAAAAATCTGCTTTTTAGGTCTACTTTTATAAATTAAATACATGAAAAATATTTTAATTTTACAAAGAATTTTTCTTAGGATCATTCCCGCTTTTTAAATGATATATATGACACAATATATGTCAGCTACATATAGTATTGCCTTAGATTTCAAAAGCTAATTTCTTTATAAAGTTTAAAATGTTAATATTAATTTCTTATATTGTATAAATGTCAAGTATAAGATATTTTGAATAACACTATTTCCGAATGGTTGACTTTATATCATTTGGTAGCAAAATACAGCGATTTAGGCAATGTTAGAGTTGTAATATGATCCAATAACTACATTAGCCATACAGTATACATTAAAAATAAATATTTTATTGCAATCTTAACCCCCTGACCGCCGGGAAAAAGGGCAGAATTGTAATGTTGTTTTCCCAGCAATTTTAAAAAAAGTCTCAAGATTATTTTTCTAACATGACATAAAAATATTAATTACGTAGCGGAGTATAAGCAGTGAGAGTATTAATCAAAACAAAGTATTTCAAAACAGCGTTATATTTGTAGAATTACTTTAATTTAAAAAATGCTTCTGGTGCAATGAAACCTACAGCTTAGTGAACGGATATATTTCTTCGCGGCGGCGAGACGGTTAAGTATCATATACAGATACTTGTTTTTAAAATACATTTATGTTTCCACCTACGAGACAGGCCCGACAGGTACATTCAAAATGCTTAACAATTCCAGAAAATGTTCAGTCTTTTCATTTTATTACACAAATCACTTTCAAAGTACCTGTCGGGTCCATTGGACTCGATAAAAAGAGTGGAACATCCCCAAAAAATCACATACTTACTGAATTTTCTGTCTCTTTTTTTCACGGGAAAAACCATTTTGAATGTACAGCCGTGGGGAAAAAAAGTAAACATCCCCTACTAACTCTTCAGCTTATTATTGTAGACGGAAGTTACTGGTACCGAACGATTGGAAATAAAGTCTACTTTTAAATGATGTATAAGAAATTTGCTTAGGGGGCCATCTACATATTAAAACGAACTCAAACCTCATTTTTTCAGTGTCAATAACAAATTTTAACGAGATATTTCAAATCTTTGGTTCAAAGTATGCCTAGACACCAAATTTCAAGTTTTTGAATTATAAGCATTCAAAATTTAGTGCTTCTAATGTTAAATTACATTTTCATATTTTTATTTATATCTCCTGAAATTATGCTCCTAATGGTCTAATATTTTGTGTAGCAATAATACTAATGCATCCAAACATAAATACGCTGTATTTACAGTTTTTATAATTTTATGATATGAATTATGAATGATATGAATCGAGTATTAATTATGAAATTAATACTCGAAAAAATTATGAATTGCAACCTACAATTTTTTTGATGGATTTATATTTATTATGTCCTGCTTTATGAAAATCCAAAATTCCACATGTTTCTTCCAAATAGTTTACAAATTATGCTTAAAAAACGGAAAATGATGGTTTAAGGGGCCGTCTATGATAGAAGAGAGTAGATATTCTGAAATTTCTTCTGCAGTCCTGTTATCTAACAGACTTCATTGACAGCTTGAGTGGTGCTTAAGGTGCCTTGATCAAAAAGGGAGCTCTCTCGGTTAACAATCGTGTACCGACCTTCAATTTGGATACAGCCCTTAAAATAAGCTTGTTTTAAAATAATTAATTTCTCGAAAACGTATAGTACAAATTCTATAAAAATTTGTTTTTATGCTAATTGAAGGGTGTAGAGTTCATTTATGCTGTCAAAATTGGGTATTACTATTGAAAAAAAAGAAAGTTATGGTTCGTTTTAATATGTAGATGGTCCTCAAAACGAATTTTATATACATCATTTAAAAGTAGACTTTATTCCCAATCGTTCGGTACCAGTAACTTTCTTCTACGATAAGTTGATGAGGAGTTAGTAGGGGGTGTTTACTTTTTTTTCCGCGACTGTACCTTTTGGTTCCGTTGGATCCGTTTGGTAGGCGGAGAGTTAAGAAAATGAATTATTCAACTTACCTTTTTATTACCAACATTATAAATTATAATTGTGCCTGTTCGTAACGCTGACGTCATTTTGAGGTCGGTAACATATGGCAGTTAATTTTTTTTTTTTTTTTTGGAGGTTATCGCTTCTACAATTTTTGAAACTTAATATCACACATTTTGGATTTTTAAATATCCAAATATATTTTGTTCGTATTGTAAGAAATGTACTTTCCGATGTAATTTGTTTTAAATTTGCATCACAATTTGTTAATTTATTGTGGTTTACGAAATAATTGTCAAGCATGAATTTTTAAATCTATATCCATCGCGTGAATGCTACATCCTTATAATATTATAAATGTCAATGTGTGTCCGAATGTTTGAATGAAGTCAACTTCTAATCGGATGAATTAATGTTTTTGTATCTTCACATATAGGTGTATTAAAAAACGGTAATGAACATAGGCTATATTTCATTTAATTTATTCAAATAATTTTCTTAATAATTCAAAATTTCATTCTTTTTCATACAGAATCAATTGAATTTTTTCCGATAAATTTAACCATCTTTCTTTCTTGTTGCCAAGAAAATCTAAATCTGGAATAATAATTTATCCTCTGCAATTAATTAAAAAAATAAAATAAAAATAATTCAAAAGAAAATAAATATGACGTCATATTTGAAACGAAAATTGGGTATTATTTATTATACAGGAAGGATTAATATCGTTTACGTTAATAAGGGGTTTTCTACCAAAAATGGAGCCATAATTAGAAGGAAAAAGAATGGAAAAGAATCATATTTTTAATAAAGTTATTAGCTTGGAAAAATATTACGTAATATTTGAAATAAAACAGGTATTTTAATTAATTTTTCAACTACTTTACAGCAGTTCCCGGCTTGGACATTTTTCACTCTGTTGGTTTACGCTTAGATAGCAAAGTGATAATTCACATCATTAATATTTAAAACAGGTATTTCCAAGTATTCGTTAAAAATGCAAGGAGCATGAATATCACAGTAACTAGTGAAAATAGATAAATAATGACGTCATATTAAAACGAATAACAGAAATATTTTTTTACTAATGGACCCTATTCTCGCTTTCAGTTCGAGGCTATAAAAACCGCCATTTTACTAATTGTGACGTCACAGGAATACTGTCCACACTGGTCAAAAAGTTTGAATACAAGTTACATACAAATGAGAGTTTTCTTTCAAAATTCACGTTTTGATTATCAAGAGAAGATATTTTTGGTGGAAAAAAGGAAAATTAAAACGGATTAATATATTTTTTGACGCTATTTCCTCATTAAAATTAAAAAGAATTGAAATTCAAGTAGTATAAATGATACAAAAACATAATTAAAGTAAATTTTCCAAAACTGAAAACATATTTACATACATCAAAGCTTCATGAATGTATTCCACTGAAGCGAAAATCGTCTGCGAACAAATTGACATTTAGAACCAAGGATGTAAATATAACTTCTGTACATTTTAGTGGATAGTTATATCCCACTATTCATACGAATTAAATTTAAAAAAAAAACATACACTATTTTAATTAATTATTTTTTAAAAATGGCAGTTAAAACATGTCACAAATGTGTTTTTAGTAAAAGCTTTTATCGGGTAAAAATTATGTATTATTTTTTCATGAAAAGCATTCATTTTAATACAAAAACATATATTTATTTTAATTTCGTCAAAGCGGTGTCGTTTTCATTACATCAGGTTCAAAAGTTAAAATGAAATCTTAAAATAACAATATACTTTTCAGAAATAAAATTTTGCACCAAAAGTCGCATTATTTCAAAATGAAATTTTAGCTTACATTTTAAATACATTTTCTTACTTGAAATTTGGTATATTTAATAAAAATAACGTTTCAATGTTATTCTAAATGTACAATAATATTGGATTTCATTTTTTAAATAAATTAAAATGCATAGTTTTAAATGATTCATGAAGTGAAAGAATATATATATATATTTTTATTTCGACAAGTATCATTCCGTAGGAAAAACTAACCTAGTGAAAGCGTCGTCATATTTTAAATCATTAGCTGCTTTTCTTTCAGAAAATATTAGCATTTCATAGCAGTTATACAAAATGGCGTGATTTGCAAAGAATTTAACAATCGCAAATACATAAATTTAACACCCTTTTACCGTATAATCTCCATGAACACTGGTTTCAATAAAATTTAATAAATGACACATGAAATTTGGCTTAAAAAAGTTAACAAGTAATTTTAACTTGAGATTAGGCTTTACATGTGATATCATTTACGTGTAAACAAGAACCAAAACCACTAATTAAGGATTAAGCAATAAATTCGCCTTTTACCTCAGATCCCTCTAATTTTTAAAGGCACCGTGATTGTAGAAAAGCGCAAAGGAAAAAGGGAAATTTTCTTTCGATTATAAAATATTGAAGTCTATAGTTAAAAATCTCTCTGAAACACAATATGTGTCCCCCATTGGCGTATATTCCTGCAAATTTAAAAGTTTTCATAAGCCAAAATTACAGCACAACATTAGGTATGAAAATGTTTATTCATAACTGGGATGCTTTTTCATAAATAGATTTATTCCGCGAAAGCAATAAGCAACTCTATTGCTTAAATAATATTTAGGCTGAAGAGTCTCTAGAGCGTGATAAACATTTTGATATTATTGGTAGATCTACAGCTGATAAAAGTGTGTATTTTTTAACTTTGATGCTTCACCACGTTTGATGATTATTTTTTAATAACATTTATCGTTTTTTTTCTTGCAAGATGTGATTTTTTGGAATGTAAACATAATGTTGCATGTTCATTTTTCGATTATTCTAATCTTATCAAAGTTACGTCTGAAGTGACCTGTTAATAACCATTTTCCTTTAAAAATAGTTACTAATATATTTCTTTAAATAATATTCTTTGTCTCGAAAACATAAATTAAATCAATATCCTTGAACGGAATAAATATAATATGGAATAAATATAAATAATAAAATAGCATAACAGAGATGTAAATTTATTCCTCATTTAATCTTAGAAAAGATGTATGAAATTTCATGCTCACGAAAGAAGTTTAAATGATCCTGTATATATAAACAAAAATAAGCAAATTGGGATCATCAGAAGCTTTCTACTATAAAATGTGATAAAAGGTTAATTTATATATGCTTTTAATTATCGAAATTTTTTACTTAACCCCTTGGGGACGAGCGACACGTATACGTGCCGGAAATAGGCCTAAGGATCCTCGTTTATCCTCACCAGTAAAATTTTACTGTAAAATTTGCCTTATTTAATCCGAGTATTTTCCCGATTTGAATAGGCACAAACTTCTGTTTTTTTAAAACCGGTAGCAAAGTAATAAACATTTCGTAAAAGGCTCCCGTCGCGAAGGGGTTAATTGATGAATTTCTTCTTCTTTAAATGTTACGTGAACGCAGTCACGGGTAACAGCTAGTTAATGAATAAAAATGGTTCAATGGCTCTTAAAACAATGTAAGTACATCAATTTTTGTCTACGGACAATTTTCATGACGAAATTAAAACTTAACTTCATCAACAAATAAATAAATAAATAAAATAAAATAAAATAAAATAAAATAAAATATAAAATAAAATAAAATAAAATAAAATAAAATAAAATAAAAAATAAAATAAAATAAAATAAAATAAAACATAAATTAAAAATATGTGTGATTGAGGATGAAAAAATTATTTTAAAAAATGATCATTTCGGAAACTGTATTTACGTTTTCTGGTTGTTTATGGTTTTAAAAATAATTCTCAAATATGAATTACTTTTAAATATAGCTCTATCGCAAGCAGCACAATTACGAAGGAATCTTTCGTTTGCGCTTAAAACGATAAATAAATAAATGGAATATAAATAAGACTCAAATGAAAAGACATGTAATCGAAATACGCGCTTAAACTGATTAATTTCAGAATAAAAATTCTTGCAATTAATAGAAAATCTTTTTATTTTTTTTTTAACAATTATCAACTATCATGCGACCAATACTAAAGTATCGCTTTTAACAAATTAAAAAATATATATATTTCAATATATTACTGATATTTTTATATAAATGCTTTTTGTTGCTGTTAATGGGCAATCTAAAAAATATATTAAATTAAAAGAAAATACTATTAGATTGACAGAAAATATGTTCCGCTTTAAATTGTGGAACCTGAGAAGCCCGGGTTGGATACCTTACTTTAATTTAACCCATCTGTTCTTTAATTAAATGAAGAATCATTTTAATGTGAAACATATATCATATTTGTTTCGGTGATAGCTACAATAAGAAAATTATCACAATAATGAATGTAATTAAACTACTAAAATAGGGCATACATTGTATATTTCTAAAAAAAGTTTCGAATAAATGTCTTTCTTGAAAATGAAAGGACACAAAAAAGAACTATTAAATTTTTTTGGGAGGGTAATAAAACGCCTGAACTGAAAAATATCTTTCCTATTAGCAATATATGTTGGTTTAAGATGACTATAAATTTCTGAACGTAAGGTCTAAAAGTGTTTGTTTTATATGTTAGAATGAAGGAGAAATGCGCGTTTCTTTAAGTACTGAAAAATGTACCTTGTTGTTTAAGTAGAACTCATTATTTAATGAAAAACTTATCCAATGAATAATTCAAATAAAGTATTTACTTTATACATACATACACACACACACACACACATATATATATACATATATATGGATAAATTGGTAAAGTATTAAAGATGAATTAGAAATGAAACACAGGAAACCGGTATGTAAAATAAGAAACTATGAATTACCCACCGAATCTTCAGAGGAGCTTGTGGGTTCATTCATATAAGATGCGTTATTTCATCCATATATATTACATTGAGATTAAATAAAGCTATTAACATATCGACATCATGTTGTATTAAACATTTGTTTGAATTCAATGGACAAAGAATAAAAATCCATAAAAATTTGTATGATTCATTGCGTTTATTGCATAAATATCATAGTTAAATCGCTGTTTAATAAACAACTTTATATAACTTTCTCAAATATGTGTAAAATGATTATTTGCGTTTATAAATGCGGCGAAACATGAAAATAATAAATTAGCACATATAGCAATCATATGCTTCAAGAGATTTTAAATTGCTTTATTAAAGTATGTGTACTTAATAATGCCATGTCCTTAAAAAGGTCATCAATTTATATGTGGTATAGATCGGTCTTGGGCCATAACATGGCAGAAAATACCATACAGTTTATGTGTAGTTGAGACTTTAGGATAGCTTCAAACACAACTTCGTCATACTTTTCGGACCACTGAATTTTGCGACACGTCGTTATTAACTTCAGTAGGTAAACATTCAAATGAACGCAGCATAAATAATTGATTCGATTTTATAATTTTTGCACCATTTTCCAGATAACTTAATAATCTTGTAGAGGGTATATTGAAATATTCTATATTTCTAGGTAGATTTCGTATGAAATACTACCTATTGTTATCATTCCTATGTTGGAATTTCTGAAAATTGTTTGCAGATCTACACCGATCATGACACCTAGAACCCAAAACCACCCTCAGTAAAAAACTTTATATATCGATCTATCTGTCTATCTATCTATCTACCTACCTATCTATCTATCCATCCATCTATCTATCTATATATATATATATATATAACTTTCTTCTGGACACGATAACTTTTGTACTTCTGCACCAATCTCTTCCAAACTGATACATAAAATTAAAGGGCATACAATCTCGGTAAAGTTCGTTAATGGGCAAAATCGTACCAAGGGGATGGAAGTAGGGAGGGGTTTTGTGAAAACGGAAACCCCCCCCCCCCATAACTTCTTAATTTTTGTAAATATCAAATCAGTTTAAAGTTTTTATTACTTCCAAAAGTAGGGCCAAAATTTTATGTATCACAGATTTTTGATAAAGTTAAAAATGGGCTCAAGGGGCGCAAAAATAGGGTTTTGGGGAGAAAAAAATTCATAATTTTGTCAAATCTCATGATATCAATTCCAATAATTTTATTATAAATCTCCTTAATATTATCTACAACTTTTATGCTCACAAGTTTTTGATAGGACCAATTCGTACCGCAAAAAAAAATTAAAAACGAAAACAAAAAGGGGGTTTGAAGAAGTAAAAAATCCATAACTCCGTCAATTCAAAAGATATAAAATCCCCATGAATTTATCATATATCTTCTTAATATTGTCTACAACATCTATATAGACAAGTTTTGGATAGGACCAATTCTTAGAGCAAAAACAAATTAAAAATACATAGCGGATGAAGAAAAAAAAATCATCTAAGTAAGGGTGTATTCAAATCCAAACTGCGTATTTTCTGACTCATTTTACAATTCATTTTTCTCTCAAAGACTTCCAATTGGTACGTTTTCTTACTCAGAAACTATATAATGTACCGTAATGGTCAATTTTTTGATAGAGGCAGAATATATTTTTTAAAAAATGCTGTTAAAGTGGGCATTTTGAACCGAATTTCCCGAAGCAGATTGTGTTGGAAAAATCATTGCATTAAGGATGCACTCAAAGCCAAACTGCTTATTTTCTGATTCACTTTGAAATTCATTTTTGCTCTCAAACGCATTTAATTGGTAGATTCGCTTATTCTGAAACTATATAATGTACCAAAATGATCGATTTTTTGATATAGGCAGAATATATTTCACAAAATTATGTCAAAGTTGGCATTTTGAGCGGAATTTCCCGAAGCAATTGTGTTATCACTTTCTTCTGGACACGATAACTTCCGCAATTCGGCACAAATCTCTTCCAAACTGATACATAAAATCAAGGGACATAAAATCTTGGTCAAGTTCGTTATGGGCAAAAGCGGACAAAGGGGATGGGAATAGGGAGGGGTTTTGTGAAAACCGAAAAAAAAACCCATAACTTTTTTTTTTACTTCTACGTTTTTATTACTTCTAAAAATAGCGCCAAAAATTCATGCATCACAGATTTTTGATAAAATTTAAAATAGGCTCAAGGGACCCAAAAATGGGGTTTTTTGGGGAAACAAATTCCTTACTTCGTCAATTCTCAAGATATCAAATCCAATAATTTTATTATACACCTCCTTAATATTATCTACAACTTTTATATTCACAAGTTTTTGATAGCACCAATTCGTACCGCAAAAAAAAAAAAAAAAAAAAAAAAAAAAAAAAAATATATATATATATATATATATATACATATATATATATATATATATATTAAAAACGAAAACAAAAAAAGGGGTGTTGAATAAGAAAAAATTTCATATCTCCATCAATTCACAAGTAAAATCCCCATGAATTTATCATATATCTCCTTAATATTGTCTTCAACATTTATACAGACAGGTTTTTGATAGGGAAAATTCTTACAGCAAAAACAAATTAAACAAATTAAAAATACATAGCGGTTGAAGAAAAAAATCATCTTATTAAGGGTGCATTCAAATCCAAACTGTCTATTTTCTTACTCATTTTTTAATTCATTTTTGCTCTCAAACGCATCCAATTGCTAGATTCTCTTATTCAGAAACTATATAATGTACAGTAATGATCGATGTTTTGATAGAGGAAGAATATATTTCAAAAAATGATGTCAAAGTTAGCATTTTGAACAGAATTTCCCGAAGCGATTGAGTTAGAAACGAAAAATATTGCCCTACTGAGAAAATAATTGTTTATTAATCAAGTTTTAATTAATTGAAAGAAAAAAAACACAGGTCGCTTATAAATCTTTTCAAAAATCACGTCAGCATGTTTCATATATATTTTTTGTATTATTAAAAATGAATCTGAAAATGTGCCAGAAAATTTCGTTTTGTTGAGTATGGAAAAATATTTTTTAATATCGCCTTAACATGATTCTGATAAAACCAGCTATTTTATAAAAAGGAAATAAAAACTCGTCAAAAGCAGACAGATAAAACTGTTAAAGTGGATTTATATCTAATAATGATTTAGTTTTTGTTGGTGAAATTAGTATGCTTAACTTCGAAATCTACCTCTGCCTGTAGGCCGGGCCGGCAGGGATATTTTTTAATGTGCAATATGTGAAAAAAGGATGTACATGGCGTCAAAAGTTTCCGGCCAGCATAAAATTTTTGGTTAATTTGTAAGTATACCCATATGAAGTGGAAACTCAAAGTGATACTTATACACTTTATTGACATAACAGTTAAGAAATTATTTATGGAGTAAAAATTAAATATTAATAAATTTAATTGACAAAATTAATTGCAAAAGACAATGCATGTTCTCAAAAGTTTCCGGCCACCTTGGCAAGTTTGGAAAAAATGGTGTTATAACAGAAAATATCAGTGATCAACAACATTTACAATTAGTAATTTGTATTTATACATTTAACAATAAGTACTGCGGCGCAGTAACGTGGCATCGATTCAATGAACAGTTGTAGATCATCAATGTTAAGTTTTGTCCACGGTTCTTGCAATTTTTGTGAAAATGCTGCTAAATTGGAATATTTATAATTCCACACACGTTTTCAAGTTAGTTTCAAAGATTTTGGATTATATTCAGATCGGATGATTGGGCTGTTCATTTCAAAAGCGAAGTTTTTTTGTGCGAGAGCCACTGCTTGACGAGCATGCTTGTATGCTTTTGGTCGTTATCATGATGAAACAAATAGTTGCGACCACAATTTTTCCTCCAATCAGGCAGCAAATGATCTTGCAAGATATCCTTATGCATTACACTGTTCATATTGCCGCGGATTTCAAATAACAAACATTCGAATTTTCCAGAAAATGCTCCCCACAACATAACGTGTCCTCCGCCTTGCTTCATTGTATGAATAATATATCTCGCATCTTATATTTTGTTTTTAGGTCGTCGGTTGTAAAGTTTTTTTTTTTTATCAATCACAATAAGATTGAACGTCGATTCATCTGAAAATAGTACTTTTTTCCAGTTTTTACTTGACCTGTCTTTGTATTTCTTGGCAAACGCCAGTCGGGCGCTCTGAATTTTTTTACTTACGAAAGGTTTTTTAACGCCGACTGTTCTAGAAAGTTCTACGTCACATAAGCTTCTTGACACTGTAGATAGACTTGTTTCAGCAATAACCAAAATACCATAAATCGCTTTTAATACCATAAATGGCGTGGAATAGCAGCGGCATTTTACGCGGGTCATCAACTGCTTTTCTTCTAGTAATTCTGTCCACAATAATGGTCGTTTTCCGGGGTGCCCCGGACCGTGGCAAGTTCCGAAGGCCATGACCATCTTTATATATTTTTTTTAATATCGTTTACAGCAAATTTTCCGATCGACAACTTTGCCGCAATCTCACGAGAGGATTGTCCCTTTAGCGACAATCAAATCACTCATTTAGGAACAATAAATTGTTAAAATTTTCATTTTTGAATTTCAAGTACATTATTCACATTGATTAATTAACAAATATGGCCAAAAAAATACTTTAGCGATAGCAAAAACTAATGAATGACGAATGGCCGGAAACTTTTGCACGCGCGGATTTTGAATTCCTCCCCTTTGCATAAGTATCTTAAGTAACCAATCAAAATGATCACGTGGTCAGAGGTAATTTTCTTATTCCTAACTTTTGGAGCAATTGAACTTCTTCGCTAAAACGTTCTGTCAAACAAATCAAAAAAACTAACTGACCGGAAACTTTTGACCGCCACTGTATATCCATTAACAAGGTTTTACTATGCAAAAAATATCGTATCTTAGATATGCTTCTTTGTTCTAAATGCAAGAAATATGTTCATGCAAAATTTGTAGGGCTGTTTTGAAATGAAACTGATGACTTTTTGTGCGTTCAAATTTGAATTAATTACTTTGGATTTCTTCCTAAAATAAAAAAAAAAAAATATTCTTACTTTTCTATCCCTACATATCTTCTTCCCAACAGCTAAAATGTGCCATTAATTTTTTTCTTTATTTTGTTCTGATTTGGAGTAATTCCTGTTAAATATATGTTAAGTTATGGTTGAAGTATGTATTTGGGAAACTATGCGCTGATTTAGAAAATGTACTCCTAAATTCAACTTTTTATAACAAGGTAAGTGTTAGTGCTATGTTTTCTGTCAATGTGCCGGATGTAAGTAAAACATAATTCGGTGTTAATGAGCGCCACTTCAAGAAAACAATTCGGTGCTAACTAGTAGTTATTCTAATAAGTATTTTTAAACAGGTTTAATTTGCCAAAAAAGGTGGCATAACCTGATAAATGATGTATTTTTTTCTTTTACGTATGCTCCCAAGGTGTTTTTTAGTGCTTGCTAATTATGGCAGTCTTTCTTGATTTTTTTATTGCTTTTATCAAAAACTTTCATATGTCGTTATTAAACGATTTCTTTCGAAAGTAAGTGCTATCTATTTATAACACTTCTAATAAAAATTTTACTTTCTCTTTTATTCAAAAAAATAATGGAAGTGGGAGAAATATGTACAACAGTTTAGAGTGATCCTATCTAGATTTCGGAAAAGAAAAGAAGTAAATCAACAATTATTAAGTAGCTTATGCAACTGTGAATTATACAAATGAATATTACTCATTTGTTATCGGAGGTTCTGATTAAGTTGGAACGAGGGCGTGAGAACTGTAGAAATAGCTGTAAAACTTTTAAATACCATGTGAATAAATTGTCAACATTTCTAAAATTAGAAAATGGAGATATAAAATCCCCAATGAACAAAAAACTTATTTAACGTATGGCATATTTCTATAATAATGAATAACAAGTGGGGATGACCGAGCTATGCTCGGTCAAAATTAGCTTTATGTTCAACTCGATAGAATATTCTCACTGTATTATTCTCTCTGTATTATTACTATAAAACATGTTATATTACAACAGTACTACTTACAAAAACAATCAATATGAAAAGTACGTAGTACATGCTTCTACATTTTACACTGTTTACACACTTACAACGAAAGGACATCAATCCAAATTACATTTTTAGCTCAACTTTGATTGGTTTAACCATGTACCTCGAGTCTTACTAAGAATTTCTAAAAAGTTCTTTCTGATTCTGAATGCTTATTTTTTCGACAAAAATAGCCACATTTAGCAACATTCTTGCATTTGGCATCGAGTATGTGTTTTGGCATTCGTAATCTTGATAGTCGATTTTCCAGCCAAATGTTGCCAATATTTCGCCAACTTCGATGTTTCTTGACGCTGAACCGTAGTGAGCTAAATTGACGCAACGCACTAATCAAATCTGCTCGAACATGTGACTTAGCTGAATGACCAGGTAATCAAAAACGGTACGATACAAAATTGAAATTTAGTCAAAATCATTTAAGCCGTTTAATAGAAATTAGTTTGACCCGCAGTGATTCCAAAATGATCCACTAATCTAACTTTCCCGAACATGTAACACAGCCGCGTGGCCTTCGCAAGCCCGAAAACGATAGAATACAAACTCTAATCGAAATCGTTAGAGCCGTTTTCTAAATAAAATTAGCTTCGCCAGTAGTGACCCCAAAATGACCCATTAATCGAAATTTATCAAACGTATGACCTAGCTCTATGGTCAGGTAATCAAAAATGGTACGATAAAACATTTATTTAAAATCGTTTACGCCGTTTAATAGAAATTAGCTTGATCTGCAGTGATTCCAAAATGATCCACTAATCTAACTTTCTCGAACATGTGACACAGCCACGTGATCTTCTCAAGCCCGAAAACGATAGCCTCCTGAGGCCCCGCGTCCATTCTATTGGACATTTTTATTTTTTATGTAAAATACTTAATTTCACTTGGAACTTGTAAATACTTGCTGTCCATTATACTAGATAGTCTACTGCTGCTACCTGTACCCTGAAATAACAAAACAATTGCAACTAAATATGTATTTTAATCATTTGAAAGTGGCAGGCAACAAGAGAAAGACTGTTGAAGGTAAGCATACAGTTTTAATGCTAATATTTTACTTTTTTTAAACGTATTTTGATATCAATTCTACGTTCATCTAATGTTAAGTGTTGTATCAATGAAATGACATCGCATTTTAAATAATCTAATGTATATTTTAGAGAATAAACAACTTTTTTTATGTCCATTCTATTGGACGTTGGGTCTTCATCAGTTGTTTTTTATTCATAGTAGACTCTTTTTGTATACTGAAGAGAGACATTAGTTTTTACTTAAAAATCAGCACAATATTGAAACAAATAATAGATACAGAAGTAGATAATATATATTCTTAAATAAATAAAAAAATATTTATATATTATCTTAAAAATTTACAATTTTACTTATAAAATGCTTGTTCTAAATCAGTACATTGTTAAATTTTGGATTTCAGTGATTTTTTTTTTTTTTTTTTTTGTGCAGCATTTGGTAAATATAGATAATTAAGCCATTATTATGTTTTATTCTTATTCACAACTATTTTTGGTATTATTTTTCTGTTAGTATACTATTTATAATTGAATTAATAAATTTAATCATATTTAATTAGCAAAAAACCTTTAAGAGAATATAATTAAAGATAACGGTATAAGATTCAAAATAAACTCATTTTTATTTCCTGTAAATTTCTTCTTGGCATTTAATTGGCAATTGTGGTAGCTGGGGCACTATTTATTATCATTATTCTAACAAACAAATTACTGGTGTTGAGAAGAGTTAAAAACAAAATAAAATGTTATTATTTTGTTATTATTATTACGAAAATGATAAACACGTTTCTTAGATAAAATACACTTTTTCTATTCGACGATGCAAAAACTGAATTTATGTGATATTTGAAAGTAGCGTATAAACGATAAAAACACACTTCTGGTGTCAGCAAATTTGTAGTGAAAAAAATACGAACTTGATGCTAAATACCTGGTTTTTGAAGCCTATGTAGCTATCTTATCTTACTTGGTAAGTATAAAATAAAATAAGTAACTATGAAATTCAACTTGTATTTGTACATTCGTTTAACTATAAAATATAAATGCAAGCTTTTTATATTATTATACTGTTCGTAAGTTTTTAAAATTAAATTAGTTAATTTAATCGAATTTAAACAAAAAAATATTTAAAGATAATATAACTGAAGATAATAATTTAAGATTATAAATAAATTGCATTTTATTTCTTTTTAATTTCCTTTGCATCCAAATGTCAATTGTGATAACCGTGCCACTAACTTTATAATTTTTTTAATAAAAAAAAACTTTTATTGATGTGATAGATTTCTTAAATTATTTAAAAGAAAACTATTTAAAAAGTCACTAAATTGATTTATACTCTTCAAATAAATTTCATCCAAAAATACTTTTTCTCTTTGATAATGAAAAAAATTAAAATTTTGCAATATTTACAGATGATGTATGAACGATAAAAGCACATTTAACATGAAAGAAAATATAACTGAAGATAATAATTTAAGATTATAAATAAACTGCGTTTTATTTCTTTTTAATTTCCTTTTGGCATCTAAATGTCAATTGTGATATCCGTGCCACTAACTATTTATAATTTTATTTAGAAAAAAAAACTTTTATTGATGAGATAGATTTTTTTTATTCCTTTAAAAAAAAACTATTTAAAAATCACTAAATTGATTTATACTTTTCAAGTAAATCTCATCCAAAAATATATTTTTCTCTTTGATAATGAAAAAACTATAATTGTGCAATATTTAAACGTGATGTATGAGCGGTAAAAACACATTTATAATGAAAGAAATTTTTGCAATTAAGAATTTTTCATTCAGAATCATGTAATTCAATAATATGGTTTTTACAGGACTAAGACCCAATGTCCATTACATTGGACACGCCAAAACTCTATATATTTTTTAGTTTTAAAAATAAATGAATATATATAAAGTTTTCTAGCCCCATAAAGAGCCTTAATTCTAAAAATGGGAAAATTTGTGCGAAAAATGCGAGCTTGGGTCTCAAGACGATAGAATACAAACTTTAATCAAAATCCTTAGAGCCGTTTTCTAGATAAAATTAGCTTCTCCAGTAGTGACCCAAAAATGTCCCATTAATCGAAATTTCTCAAACATGTGACCTTGCTCGATGGTCTTTTACCCGGAAACGGCATAATACAAATTTTTGTCAAAGTTGTTTGAGACGTTCTTTAGATACAATTAGCTTGACCCTGACTCATTGTGAGCCAAAATCAACCACAAATGGACTAATTTCTTGAACATGCGACCTAGCGCAATGCTCTTCTTGATATCGAAAACTATATAATTCAAAATTTAGTCAAAATTGTTAGAGTTGTTTTTTAGATAAAATTAACATGACCCCAAAATGACCCACTAATCTAATTTTCTTGAACATGTGACCCAGCCTAGTAGTCTTCTTGTTCCCAAAAAAGGCTGGAAATAAAATTTAGTCAAAATCGTTTAAGCCGTTTTTAGATATAATTAACTTGATCCTGACCCATTATGACCCAAAAAGACCCACTAATCAAGTTTTCTCGATTATGCGACATAATCCAGTGGTCTTTTCGATCCCGAAAACGATAGAATACAAAATTTAAATCTTTAGAGCCTTTTTCTAGACAAAATTAGTTTGACCCGTTGTGACCCCAAAATGACCCATTAATCGAAATTTCTCGAACATGTGACCTATCCCAATGATCTTCTCGTTCTCTGTAACGGTAGAATACTAAATTTTGTTAAAATTGTTTGTGCCGTTTTTTAGATACAATTAGCTTGACACTGACCTATTGTGACCCAAAATGATCCGATAATCGAATGTACTTGAACATGCGACCTAGCCCAATCGTATTCTTGTGCTCGAAAACGATAGAATAGAAGATTTAGTCAAAATCGTTAGAGCCATTTTCTAGATAAATTTTGCTTGACCCACAGTGACCCAAAAATGACCCACTAATCGAATTTTCTCTGATATGTGACTTAGCCCATTAGTCTTCTCGTAATCTAAAACGACAGAATACAAATTTAGTCAAAATCGTTCGATCCGTTTTTTAGATAAATGTGGGCTTCAACCACAGTGTTTTGCAACATTCTTTTTTTGTGCAATTTAAAATTTATATTTATTATGAATAAGCAACATTGAGAACCTTCTAATATATATGTCAATTTTCTTATCTTACTGTAACTCCAAACATAATAACACAACAAAACATCGGTACATTAGAAGATCTTCGTGATTTAGTATCTAAAACATTAAATCAGAGCCATAATGTGACCCACTAATATGAATATTTCGAACATGTGACCTAGCCCAATAGTCTTCTTGTGCCCAAAGACGGTTGGACATAACATTTAGTTAAAAATTTCCCCTGACCCATTATGACCCAAAATGACCCACTAATCAAATCTTTTCGATTATGCGACATAGCCCAGTGGTCTTCTCGATCCCGAAAACAATAGAATACAAAATTTAATATAAATCTTTAGAGCCGTTTTCTAGACAAAATTAGCTTGACCCGTAGTGACACAAATATGACACACTAATCGAAATTTGTCGAACATGTGACCTACTCCAATAGTCTCCTCGTGTCCATAAACGGTTGGGTATAAAATTTAATTAAAATCGTTTGAGCCGTTTTTTAGATAAAATTATCTTGACCCTGACCCATTATGACCCAAAATGACCTACGAAACGAATTATCTCAAACATGTGACCTAGCCCCATGGTTTTCTCGTGCCCGAAAATGGTAAAATACAAAATTTAACCCAAATCGTTACAGCCGTTTTTAAAATAAAATTAGCTTGACCCACAGTGACCCAAAAATGACCCACTAATCGAATTTTTTGGAACATGTGGCTTATCCCAATAGGCTTCTCGTGCCCTAAAACAGTTGGATACGAAATTTAGTCAAAATCATTAGAGCCGTTTTTTAGAAATAATGGGCTTGACCCATAGAGACCCAAATATGACCCACTAATTGAAATTTCTCGAACATATGACCTAGTCCAATAGGCTTCTCGCGCCCCAAAACGGTTAGATATAAAATTTAATTAAAATCGTTTGAGCCATTTTTAGATATAATTAGCTTGACCTTGACCCATTATGACCCAAAATGACCCACTAAACGAATTTCTTAAACATGTGACCTAGCCCAATGGTTTTCTCGTGCCCGAAAATGGAAAATACAAAATTTAGTCAAAATGGTTAGAGCCGTTTTTAAGATAAAATTTACGTACACCCACACACAATTTTTGCTCGCATTATAGTATAAGATGTGTAGCTGATATTCACAATAATCAAACTTTTTTCTTACATTTAATTATGAAACAGTAGCCAAATTTCCTAATGCTAATTTCTGTTTTATTAGCTAACTTCATGGATGTGGACATTTATGATTTTTTCTTATTGCAATCTTGAATACCAATACATCTTTTTTTCTGATTTCTCCTTCGTGCTATATTGTAACATGATATATGATTTGATGTAATTTGTACATGGTTTTGAATATTAAGATAATACGCATGAGTCAACTTTTTATGGTAGTATAAATAATCTGATATTATCATAGAATTTGCCAAAACCAGTCTCAAAGTAATTTTAAAACTTTTATGTGTCATAGATATGTTTCTGGACTTCTTATCTGGGTATCCGAATTAAGATGCATTTTCTACAACTATGACTGTTTATGAATCCAAATATTATTTGTCATGAATATGCACCCGATATATACCATAAATTTAATTCTTTTTTTTATATTTCCAAAATTACACATAAAGTGTAATCATAGCATAGATACAAGTTTTTGTTTACGTCATTTAAAAACAATGATAATTATTTGGAAAATGAATATGCAATTTTTTTTAAATAAAAACATATTACTGTTATACATTTCTAACACCGGTGTCTTGTGATCTTATACACAAAATTAGTTTTTTAAGAAATACCAGTTACATTTTTAATTTTACGTCAACAGAAAATATAGATTTATTAAAAGTTAATAAAGAACAAACTTTGACTATTTCTTAACACATTTTTAATGCTTTTAAAGTAGAAGAAGAAAAATACATTCCAATATTTAGCTCTTTTTTAAGTTACAATTATCCGGTAATGACAACCAGTCGGATAATATAGAAAAGAATTATAAGATTATTAAAATTGCAAGAAAAACCTCGATAAAAAATAAGCAAAATTATTTAAATTAGTAATCCATAGTACATCATCTATAAATCATCGGATTCTTTGAAAAACTGTTCTAATGTTTAGACACGTCTTACAAGAGTTATCTCGCTAATATTCCTTAATTCTTGAAACACACCAAGTTGAAAAACATAAACTATTCACTTGTCAAAAAATTAGCATAAAGGAAAACTGACTAGTACAGCAATAAATATAACTGTTCAACTTTATACTGAACGTGGTTAATATATCTGACAATGAGAATTTATACTTAACACGAATTTTATAATATTAATTTGCAAAAATCTGCAGAAAATGAGAATAAGATATTACTTCACCGCGTCACTCCAACAACAGGTAACGAAACATAAGTAAGCACATTGACTAATAGGAGTTCTAGGAAGTCTTATTACAGATTTACGCTTGGCTGCAAAACCGCATGGGCCAGTTATTGAAGTTTTCCGTATTGTCCGACCATTCACAATACCCGACATTATATAAAAAAAGAAAGAAAGCGAAGCCTTGTTTTGGCTTTTAAAAAACGCGTGATTCTACTGAAATACGAATTATAAACTAAAAAAGTCTATAAAGAGGTGAATAAAAAAAAAAAAGAGGTGAATTAAAAAAAAATAGGTGTTTATAAAATATATATTAATATTATTGTTTTAAACTACTAAGAATAAAAATCTTATAAAGCTCAGTTATTTAATTGCAGAAAAATAACTAAGAAAAATGCAATAATGAAAAGAAATCAAACATTATTTAAGTTAAAAATGAATCTCTTAAAAATCGTTTATTTTTTCAGCTAAGGAAAAACACTATTTAATGAAATATGTTATTACTCGAAATTAAATATTATGTTTTATTTGTTCGAATGAAATAGTAAAAAATAAAAATGGTCTCATACGAAATTTACCAGTAATTATTTTAGCTCAATATGCAATTTTTTATTAATGAATTTCTTAGTAAGAAATTACTATCGAGTTTTCAACATATTCATGACTTTTAATATTAATTTTCACTAAGTAGTCTTATTTGTAAACGGATAATAAATTTGCTGTAAAAGTAAGATAGCACAGTTATGTTAGATAAATCGGATTAAATTAAAACGCTTTCATTTTAACAATCTTTACATTATTAAGTAAATAAGCATTTTTAGCAAGGTGTAAAGTTAGTACTGAACCATGTTATCTAGTTATGTTTTCATGTTTGTTTAGAAATTGAGGAACACAAACTTTTCAGATTATTCGTAAATAATTAAGATATTTATGTCAAATCAAATATACTGTATTATTAGAAACATGTGTGTTACATTTAATTTCTCGTACAAATATATTTAACAAATAAATTAATAATTCACACCGAATTATCCAATAAAAGATACAATAAAAATATTAAAAGTGTTCCTCTCATTAACAGTAAAATGAGACAAGTTATGGAAATTTTTTAGTGGCCGTTTTATCTTTATTATAATACTTAAAACATGAAAAGGAGATAAATAGATTTTCCTTAATCATAGTAAAAGGAATATAAATCATTTTGGAAATTTAATGTACATGCTATTAAATTTTTTTTACACGACTTCCAGAAGCAACATACCTACACTTTAAAACTGAAATTATGAATTTAAAATCAATATATTTTTATTCGAAAAATTCATCTGGTACATATGTAACAAAAGTTCGGATTTAAATTTCTAATTGGAAAATTCAGTTTTGAATCCGCACATAAAACTTACTACAGTAAATACTTTTAAAACTTAAAAAAAGTACTATTTAACAATGCATATAAGTTTTTTTTTAATTATGCTTAAGTATATATTTCTAATATACATATAATTTACAACTAAAGATTTTATGAAAACGTTTTATATTCTGAAAAGTAGCTATATTAATTATTGATCTGTAACAGCAATGTATTAAAATAGTTTAACAAAAAATTACAAAATCCAGTTTAATCATTATATGTTACATTTATAACATCCATGCAAGAATAAATTTAAAATATGTCTTAAAAATTGACATTTTTGACATATATAAATTTCAAGATACAATGCACTTTTAATAAAACATATCCATTTATCATTTTCTTCGTATGCTGTATATCATTCAGTTCTACTAAATGATGAATTACCCAACAGAAAATCCATTTTTTATTATCAGTGGGGAAGAAGTATTGTGAATGCTTGACAGTGTGAATGAAAATATATACAGAAATATTGAGAAAAATATAAATTCTCTCAATGTGCCTTGCTAAAGACAGAACTGTATAAGATCTTTCGAGTTATATATAATTTATCAGTTAATGTGTGTAATTACATAAATATCTTTCTTGCTTTGGAAAACTATAAAAGAAAAGTATCAATAAATGTGTTTCCCATATACTACTTATACGGCGTTTATTTAATTATTAAATCTATTAAACTTCAGTCACAAAATGTTTTTTAATTAATTAAAACTAAGAAAATATTATTGATTAGCATTTTTATCTCTCTAAACATAACCAAATAAATAAAATGTATTTATTGTATTACTGATGCATATTACTGATGCATTGATAAATTATTTTCTATTAAATAGTTATAGCCGTTTGTAATCGCTATATTCATTTTGACTTACCCTGTATTTATATATAGTTGTTATAAGCAGTGGCTTCCCTCTAAATATCGAGACACTTATTTACTCCAATAGTACTAATTAAATCACTGGGATAAAAGTTGGAAAAACAGAAAAACGTAATATCCACTGCATATCTTAACAAGCATTGCACAGATTAATATCTTTTTTATGAAATCTGATATATGGATTTCTCTGCATATATTATATATACACCTAAAATAAACAAAATTGCCAAACTTTTATTAGATTATTCGGTACCGGTTGTCCTAAAACTAGGACAATGGTACAATTCTTTATTCATTACAATTCGATGCCATTCGTTGTTACTTGGGTGGAATGGGAAAAAGTATCCTAGGCACCGTCCAACATTACATCTTGCTGGTTTTGCTGCACTGGTTTTCAGGAAGCATCCTCTTTGTCGGTTTTTGTTTTGCATTAAGATGTTTATTTTTATGCATTATAAATCTTCATTAACCTGTGCAACATCCAATTTTCTGCAAGAGGGCTTAGACAACTGTTTTATATCTTTGGAAATCAAGAAGGCTCAGACTATGATAACAAAATAGCTGATTGCACTTCCATGGATCAACTAATTCTATTTCAATCGCATTAACAAATAAATTCAAGTACCATTTTTTACCTTGAAACGAAGTAAACTATGCTGCTGATGATTCGCCTTTTCCCCACTTGGGATTTACATTATGTTCTTCAATGGTATTAGAAACTAAAATTTCAATCGTGATTGCAACATTTCATCACACATTGTTTCATCTACCTTTCTTGTAGAAGAACAATCAATCTCCTTAGCGTCGATCAGTACATCGGGATGTAAAAACACTACTTCATTGTCTATGCCGGGTAAATCACTGTCATCATTGGCATCTAAAGTCTACAACAAATCCAAGGATTCCTGCGCAGTTATTAACTTACGTGACTTTTTTAAATACTAGCATCAAAATAATTTAAAAAACAAAAAGAAAATTCAAGTTTGCAAAAACGAGAGAAAGTACTTTTGATTCTCTGAATTTCAAAATACAAAGTGCATTTATGAGCTGTTGTTTGAGATGAAGTTATTTCCTCCCCCACACACATGTATCGCACGTGGTGTGCAACTGTAAGACAGACTGTGCCTGGATTAGTTGTAGATTAGCAATATTTGGAATGCAACAGAGAAAGAATGATTTATTCCTATTATTGACTAATGGGCATTAGGTAGCAGTGGATTGTACCATTGTAGTACTTTTAGAACAGTCGAAAATGCAAAGGTAAATTAACCTCATAGCCAAGGAGAATTTACCTTATCTAATTTTTTTGACAATTTTATTCCTGGTATAAAAGTAGGAAATAATAATTCAATAAATTTAATTGACTGTTTTTCTGGGAGCTCAAATATTTTTTTAAATTGTATGTTGATATAGTAAAAACAATATCTGCAAAATCCCCATTTTAAAAAATTAATAAGAAATATCCAGTATTAATTTAAACTTGTGGTAAAAACAAATCTATCGTTAAATGAGTCTTGAATAATAAATCATCTCTAATTTTAATTGAAATATTCAAAAGAAGCTGTATTGAGTTCGCTTATGTGTGTTGTACTATTTTTAGGATAATGAGGAAATATAGACTAAATTCAATATCATAAACTCAAGAATGAGAAACATATACATGACCTTAACTCGTGAACATCTAAAAATTTTAATATGATATTTTTCAGACTATGTAATTCAAATAATCAAGAAATAGGAATTTCTGACATTTAGTCCGATAAAAACAAATAAAGTCAAAACTCTAAAATATAGAAAAAAAAAGATGACGCCAATTGTTTCGAAATAAATGATCTCATTTCGTAAAACCCGAGAGTAAATTCTGCCAAAACGAGAGCAGAAACAGGTCTTCATCCTGTTCTTGTAATTTTAGGAAGAAACACAGATTTCGTACAAATCAATAGTAGTAATTTATAAGCATAAGTTACGGATATACTTAAGCGACAGTAAAAAAAGCGTTGTTCATGCTCCGACAACATCGTGTATAAAGACAAATTACTATTTTCTCTTATATGCAAAATAGGCAAAGTTATGGAGAAAACACCATTCGATGCTATTTTTTCACTACAATGTCGCAAACAGATGAAAGAATTTCCTTCGAATAAGAGTTGTGTGCATTTTCCAAATATGAAATGAATTTTTTAAATATAGGTCGCTTGCATATTAAAAGCTATACAAAAACTGTCTAGTCATGCAACCGACAGTTTTTGTACAAATCTGTTAACTGACCAAATTAAATAGTGATAACCGTTCGTATTGGTCAGAATTAGAGTTATCAGTTGTCCCGATTTAAGCAACATTTGGGTGTTCCAAATCCCGTAAGCGGAATCCGTGCGTCGGACGCTAAATGTCCCAATTTTTCATGATTCATCAATTATTTTAAACTTTATTTAGTATCATGATATTAAATAACTTGTATCAAGAAGAACTTAAATCAATGATACTTCTGAAAACAGAACATGACTATAACGGAACATTATGATTCTGTCCAAAGCAATACCGTAAAAAAAAAAAGAAAAAAAAAAAAAACCTAATATGACGCACAATTTCTCCGCTGCACAGCTATTTTATTTTTAGAGGTTTTACTATATTTTATTTAGCAAAATTCCTGAAAACGGTATGTGTTTATAACTGAACGCTGTCTAAAACGTAAAAAGTCCGTGCGGAGGCAACAACGTACAGTCGTGGCAAAAGAAATTACCCCCCCCCCCTACTGTTTATGCAACAGATTATTGTACAAGAAAGTTACTGGTACCAAACGATTGGAAATAAAGTCTACTTTTAAATAATGTGACCAAATTGAAGTTCGGTGCTCGATTCAGAATGACTATGTCACTTCTATTAATGTATTATTTCTTGCCGATATGAACATTTTACTCGCTTAATATGTTTCGACTATTACCAGCCCAAATGTTTCAATAAAATGAGTAAAATATATTTTTTCAAATTATGATTTTCTGCACATTATAGACGGTCCCTTAGACCATCATTTTGAAGTTTTTTAATCATAATTCAAAAACTACTTAGCAGAAAAATTTGAAATCGAGAATTCGCATAAAGCAGGACATAATAAATATAAATTTGTCAAAAAAAATTGTAGGTTGTAATTCATATTTTTTCGAATATTAATTTTATAATTCATATTAAAAAAATTTCATAAATAGAAATTCCCTGTATTTATGTTTGTATTTTTTAGAAGTATAATCCACTGAAAATTCTATCCCTTTAGGATTATAAGTTCAGGAGATGTTAATAAAAATATGAAAATGTAATTTAATATTAGAAGTTCTAAATTTTGAATGTTTATAATTCAAAGACTTATCGTCCAAATGACTTGAAATTTCGTTTCTAGGCTTAGTTTGAACAGAAGATTTAAAATATATTGTGAAAATTGGGCGTTGCCATTGAAAAGGCGAAAGTTTGACTGGTTTTATTTTGTTGGTGTACCCTAAAGAAATATTATATCTACATCATTTAAAAGGAGACATTATTTCTAATCGGATGGTACCAGTAACATTTTTCTTTTACAATTAGTTGCAGAGTTAGCGGGGGGTGTTTACTTTTTTCACACCACTGTACTGTTGAACTGCTCCACCAAAAACCTTCAAAACGAATTTTGTTTTGGTACCTAACAATTCTTCTTTCACAGATATTAATGTATAAGATTATTGTATTTGTTTAATACAGTAAAACGTTCTAAGATGGAAACGTAAGTTGAAAAAAAAGGTACATTTAGACAGGTGTCCTTCTTGCAAAAATAAATTTGCATGGTATCATTTCCGTAGTGACCATGAAAATTTTAAATTTAAATCATGTTTCCGTTATAGACTGGTACCGTTTTTATAGGATTCGCTGAATTTTTATGTCCCGATTTAAGATCCGCTGTACCATTTTTTTTTTCTTTTGTCTCCCTAGCCGACTTTTTATGGCGGCGCTCCTGGCAACACTAGTCGGAAGAGAGACAGATTAAGGTTATTTAACCATCGTCTATAAAAAGACTGAATTACTTCACCGTTTGCGTCAGTTTTTTAACAGTGAATTGTAACCCCCTGACCGCCGAATTGTTAAGTTGTATCTACGATTTTTTTTTCTTTTACGCTAAAAAAATATGTTTTTTCCAGAATGATAAATATATATTTAAATATATCAAACTAACACCTTGTAATATTACATTAACTTCAATTTCTGAAAGGTGTAAATTAACACTTTAAAACCAATAAAAGTATGTTTATTTTGACTGTATACATGTTTCAACTCTACTCGAGTCATTTTCAAAAATAAATACAAATAAAAATATTCCAAAATTTCACGGTCTATGAAACGCCATCTTTAAATTTTTCACGTTAAATTTTACACCTTTTGTTAATTAAAATTAATTTAATATAATTATTATTTAATTACGTATAAGCATATAAGCCTTTAGAGTCTTAATCATTACTTCTCAAAACTGGGTTATATCAGTAGAATTATATTAAATTAAATAATGCTTCTATTGCAGTGAAACCTGCAGCTATGTAACGGATATATCCCTTCGAGGTGGTGAGAAGGTTAATTTTCAGATTGCAACATCTATTATTATTTAAACACTTTATTTAAATTTTTTGAATGAAAGAAATTCGTAAAAATATATACTTTATATAATTTTTCTTTAAATCTTAGAAGAGGTTAAGTTATGAGGAATGTCGTAAATTTTATGTCAAAAACCTTAATGAGTACCTTCGCAAACAAAAAACGTGCGTTTCAAATGCTTCTTATTTAACCCTATCATAGACAGTTGTATGTTTACGAAACCAATTTATTTTAATCCCCAAATTCCACAATGGCAACAGTATTTTGGAAAAAAAAATTTGAGTTTCTTTTGTACGTTAAAAATAACGTTTTCTCATTTATAACGTAAGTTCCGGTGTCATTGCTTCATTTCAAAATTTTAGCAATAGAAGCGCTGTGGCCTGATTGTGTTAACTTATTACAATAAGTACATCGAAACATATTGCAGTTCTTTTTTAAATTCAAAAACGTATTTTGTAATTTTGCTTTCGCGTACGTAATTTCAAGGGTATTGAAAACTTTTTAAAAACATATTTAAAAAAAAATCTTTAAATATTTGGCATACGACAGTAGACAGATTTCTGTATTTCGAATGCAACTAAGAATTGCAAAATATGCTTTACGTCGATTAAATGTATACAGTCGATTAAATATGCTTTGCATGGAACTTTCCATGAAGTATTAAAAATGAGTAATGAAAAGAAAATCTTATTTGATGTTAACATAGATGATTAAAAGGAGTTTTCGATACTCTAATCAGCAGTGAATTTTAGTGCTTCTAAGACAATTTTTAGTTTCATTAATTTTTTTTTCCTCCAATGATGCCTGTGTTGTATGAACAATTATTGAAAAATTTTGCACTACTAATCCAATTTTCAGAAACAGCAATTAAGAGATTTAAAATATTTGTGTATATACGGGAATACGTGGAAAGATTGGTCCATATATAGTTAAAGACTGAATACTAAAGGCTGTATATACGTATAATCATTGATTAAAATCCATTTAAATAATCTGCGTTTAATTTCTTATTCGATATATTTTCCAAGGTATATTGTTTACTCATAATTTAAAGTAAATAGCATCAGACAACAGACACCGAGCTCTCGGAACGAAAACTGTGAAAGTTTTTAAGTTTTTAAAATGTGTATTATGTGATAACATATTTTATATATTTGTGACATCTTTCTATTAAATGCACCTTTTAAGCAAGTTTTTCTTTAATTTTACTGAGAAAACAAAAAAAAAATCATAATAGAAAAAACTTCATACTTCACATATGACATTCTTTCAAAAAATCTTCAAGATTAATCGATTTATTTGTTACTAAATTTTCAAAACATTCATTTAAATTTTAAAATTTGAGTATATTTCCAGTTGATGATGTCCGCACGATGTTTATAAGATGAGACGCTGTAATCTATGTATGCGTTTCATGATTCTTCAAATACGAATTTCGACAAATATTTAAATCTCTTTTCTAAAATTTAGGCGTCCAACAAATGTTCTATTTCGCGAAATCGATATCATTTCGCAATAAAATATACCTATTTATCATTCTTTTTCAAATCATCTCGTGTATAGAACAGCGCCTTACTAAATGATGAGCTACTCATCCAAGAACATAGTTCTTACTTTTTCTTGGGAGCAGAAGAAATGTGAATGTTTGACAGTGTGAATAGGAATAAATAGTTATTCAATACTTTTGAGTAAGATGAAATACTTTGAGAATGTATTGCAATAAATAAGATTCTTTTAATAAAAAGGCCATTCATTGTATCTTATACATACCGTAATACATAGTTATTCAATAAATAAATAAAGATGAATAGCGATTCATTTAAAATACGGGTAAATATTAAACATTGATTCGTTTATCATGACTCTTCATGATTCTATTTGTTAGAAAGTATTAACTAATTATGCATGTTGAATAATTTGTATAAAAACAATAACACTATGTTTTTATTATCTTCAAATAACACGTATAATATATTCATTAAAATGTCTATACATTAAACATATAAAATAAACAACAATTAAGTGTTATTGATTCGCAATCCTAACTTACAGAACAGTTTATATATGCATATTATAAATCATTCTTTTTATCTGTGTATGCTTCACTAAAATGTATTTAAAAACAATCTAAGTACGATTCTGTTTAGTATGTTTAATAATTATTATTTCTGATTCAAAAAGTTTTAAACATTGTAGTTTAGATTTATGATAAAAACATTATTATATTTTATAAACAAATGTTATAACTGAAGCTCATAACGCCGAAAGAAAGCCGAGTTTCGCATAAATTCTCCCCAACCTGGCTATGAAATGAAAACGATTTACCGGCGATTCATTAATAAATTATAATGCAACTTGCTATAAATAAAAATTTTAATAAAACAGAGGCAATGACATGGGTCTATTTTTGAAAATGAATATGTGGAAGGAGAATTTAAAAGTCAAAGGTTTAATACAAACTGTATGTGTAACTGTCTTGGATAGACGGGATAAGCGTTGAAGTGCGATAAATAGGCTTGGATAGACGGGCTAAGCATTGAAATGCGATAAATAGGCTTGGATAGACGGGCTAAGCATTGAAATGCGATAAATAGGCTTGGATAGACGGGCTAAGCATTAGCGTGGATACCAATGAAAAAGTTCAAAGCCGTCTGGGTCGTTCAAGCATTATTGTATGTTCAACGAAAATCCGTTTAACTGTTTTTTTGATATACTCTTTTTCAGTCTAGCTACCTTCTCAATAGTCTTGAGTAATAGTGTCAGACGTAGTTGAAGTGTATATAAATAACCGACGCTCATTATTCGGAATGAAATAAATTATTCTCATTTATCTCGTAATTTATCATATTAAATATCTAGTAATCTATAGAATCTGATTGTATAACCGGATAGATTAGAAATAAATCTTGAGAAAAAAAAGATATGTTCCTTTATTTGAAAAAATCGTAGACTCTTTGTCAAGGAAGACTCCCTTGCTCTTCGTTTAATACACGAGGAATTCCTATATCTTGAGAATTTTTTAATGAAAATCTACATAAATATGTTGCTGGATATTAATTTCAAATTGCTATGTTATTATATATTGAATGTTTTATAAAGGACATAACAGAGATCATAATATGCTGAAGATGAAATAATTTGTTTATTTGTTTGATGACGCACGTCAGACAGACGATTTGACGGCAGGTACAGAAATATGACGATTATCACATGATGCGTTTTACGGACTGGCACCAGACTTGTATTTTAAGTTTCACTATTGCCTTTCAAATATGCGAGATCAGGCATTTAACGATGATGATGCATTAAGAGGCACATGAAAGTGGTTATTTTCATGTTTATTGTTAAGCAAGTTTTTTCCTACACTTCATTGACATTATTGATTGCAACGATAATTTGGGAGAATAGAAATGCCACATTACAGGAAATAGGTGATTCAGAAAATAGCCCCCTTTCATAATAAAAAAAATCGAGAAAACCGGTTGTATTGGAATTTTGGAACACATGAATGTCTGTAATACCTAGGTCACTAAAATGCATGAATATGCTCTTCGCGGTCATTAGAAGTAACAAAATGAAACACTCTATGCAGCAACTTCGTTGTATTGGAATTTTAAAATTAAATATCTTCTGGATTTTTTCAATCCATATAACAATGTATGTGTGCTTGACGTCCATTACATAAATAAACACTCGATCAAGTAGCCTCGTTGTTTTTAAAAGTCAAAGTAAATGAAATTGCGCAACACCGCAAAAATTTGGATGTGTTCATGTTTTATTTAAAAAATAATTTTGTAAGTTTAATTTTTTTTTCTTATATCCGTTATAATAACTTTACCAGATATTAATATCAAGAAGTATTGATTTGATCGAGTATTTTGCTCGAGTATTTTTGTAAAGAGCTACAAGAATATTCAATATATTCCCCATATCTTAAGCCAAATTAACATTAAAGAAATATTTATTACCAAATATTAGTTACCTTTCTTTTTTTTAATTGTATAATTATTTTCTGTGCTCATTTATAACGCATACAAGCATTTATTTCCTCCGCAGAAGACTTCCTAAGTAAAGAATTTTCGTTGCAAGTTGCCTACTGTACGTCTCTAACTTATTTTGTAGCGCTTTCTAACTTGAAAAAGTCCAGCCATTAGTCTTCAAATTAAATAAGTCTAGATGCTTCATAATGACAGTGCATAAAATGTCACTTACGCACTAGCGCATGCAAACATTACGCACATCTTTACTTTACGCATATCAAACTTCAAGAAATACTACTGATTTGATGTGAAATGAAACAAAGTCTGTCTGTCAAAACTCTAGCTAAAATATTTCCTTATTGTTTAATATTGTGAAAGGAAATTTAAATTTTGTTTTGTGTGAAATAATCTGTATTTCTGTCTCAGTAAGGGGATTATTTATTTGTTTTCATATAACGTATTGCTTCTCTTGACGTGTACTGTCATCTCTAAACGCCTTTCTTAGAAAATTGGAGATTATCTATGTGTAATATATATCAATTCAATGTGTGTGTATAAAAAGGATTTTGGAATCTCAGTGGACGTAATGATATGATTTTCTTGATAGGACATAAGATAAACCAGGAAAGAGTTTCTTTCTTACGTAATTCCAGTTCCCTAAAGCAATCTCATTTCTCTTAAGAGCTCTTATGCAGAAGAAAAATAAAACACTTACAAAGTTATCTAAATATCCGTTTATTTAAAGTAATGAAGGTGATAAGGAATATCATGATCTTTTTTTCTTTTCAGCGTATTGTAAAATAAATAAGAATATAGTCAGTATAACGCTATCGATTCTCGAGGATTTGTTATGTATAAATGATTTAAACAATTAACATGCTTATGAATCATACCTTATGCAATTTTTAAATATTTGATTGTGTTAAACAGATAATTTTTAGTTTTAATATTTTTCAATAATAATACTGTAACAGAAAATGAAAATGAACGGTTTTCCTTTTATAACTAAAAAAAAAAAAAAAAAAAAAAAAAAAAAAAACAAAAAAAAACACGTATTATATATTTTGTAAAGCCGAAAATCCTTCTTAAACGTTTGAAACTTAAATACTTTGTTTGTCTATCAAAAAAAAAAGATTAAAAATGCGTATAAAGATAAAGCCTTCATATGCTTAATAACACCACAATGTAGAGTGATAAGAACGCTTATTAATATCAATGGCTTTTCTTATATCAGTACCAGTAAGATGAAAGTGAAAGCGCAATAACTCTTCATGTTGAGTAGAAACATAAACCATGTCCGATATATATATGCATGTGAATTATTACATACATTATTTTGTTTTGTTATACAAATATAAATGTCTTTCTTCACTTAATGAGTGTCATTAAAATCGTTCCAAAGAAAATCATCTTTCGTGTTTTGGAGAGATTTAATGTTAAAATTTCGACATTAAAGACAACACGTACAAGTCGTATTATCGAGGATTGCTCAGATTATTAATGAGTGCTACCATGAGAACTACTCAATGTAGTCAAAACGCCTTCTTTTAATTCTGCTTTAATTGTTTTATGCATTTTTATGAAAAAATGTCTGTAGTCATATATTTTTTGTATAGTCTAGAGGAATATTTATCGAACTCTTTCGGAACTTGAGAAGTACAAAGAAAATGCTTGGCTTCATAATTTTTATGGAAGCTTTCATCTTAAGAACAATTAGTGTATCATCAAGAAACTGAAGAAACGATAATAATATTTGGGATCATCCAGTAAAATAAACTGCTCAAAATGATCTGTCTTTGTCAAGTATGACTATGTTGATATTGTACAACATGTATGTTCATCTCTATAAGAACAGCATGTATATGCATAGAGATATAATGGTTTCTTTACAAACTTTGTGGTTACTTTGTTTTAGCATGCAGTTCTTTCCTCCAAATTTAAAGTAATTTTCTGAAACCTTGACAATATACAGTAGAAACAACATAGATATATTTTATTAAAAATAATTTAAACATCCGATCGAAATTGAGCATTTGTATGGAATAATTTTTAACTGCGTATGTGCTATCGTTATGAAAGATTTATCTTTATAATTGTGTAGTCAGCTCTATGGAATCTATAAAAGAAGTTTGTGTGTGAGTGAGTGTGTCGACGGTGTTCTGAAAGGACCGCTGCACGTAGAGCTAGAAACTTTGGGGAAAAGGTACGTCTATATATGAAGTTTTGCACCTCAAAGCCCGATTTTCGATTGTTTGATTAGATTTTTTTTTATTTATTTTTTATGCGATTATTAGCGCTTTTTTATGTTTCGAGGCGATTTTTCCACATTAGAGAAAAGAATACGGTTTCTTTTTATCACCCAATATAGTAAATTTTGTTTACTTTTCAAAATAGTTTATTGGCAATTCGTACAGCGATTTTTGAATTTTTAGCGCATTTTTATGTGATTACTGAACAGCAGTTAATGCGTCTTCATACCTATAACGGGTGTTACCGTAGGGGGACACAGTCTGTCGCCAAATACCGTCAAGTTTTTCGCCAACTTGGCGATTTATCGCCACATTTGGCGACCAAAGTTAGTCGCCAAAAGTAACGCCAACTTGGCGATATCTCTAATATTTCTCCAAATTACCATAGACATCCATTGTAAACCAATAGTGATTACTTACTTACAGAAAATCATCAAATTGAGATATTTTAATGCAAAAAATACTAATATTAACTTAAGGGTGTTATTGTGGCAGCCGCAGAAAGGCAAGGGAGAAAATTCTTCGTTCGGAATGGCAGCTGGCCAGAGCCGTTGTCATAGCAGCGCAGACGAAAATGTTTACATTGCGTTTTTTGTGTGTTCGAATACGAAGAGTGTCAGAATCGACGTTTATCAATGTTCTACGAATAAAGGTAGTAAAGAGTTTTTAAGTGAGTGATTATATTATACGAGAGACACCACCACAATCCACCACAATGGTGACCATGGACTGTTCTTATATAGAGCATCAGCCTTCCTAGATGAGTTGGAATGTTATCCGATCATCTTCATCTTTCAAAGAATACATCGTTCTACAGCGGCTCGATGGAAAGCAGATAAGTTCTTCTGAGTCATTTTCCTGATATTTTTTCTGTTATTTTATTAGAAAAATTTAACTCGCGAATTTATTTTGGTTTGATTGTACTATTTTATATATTTATTACCATAAATCATGTCTAGTGTCGATGCTGTTCAAATTCCATTATATAACAGATCAGATCCTGCGCTATGGTTTGTGATGTGCGAAAGCACATTTGCTTTAGCTACCCCCAAGGCAATATCAGAATCTGTTACAAAATATAATTATATAGTTTCGCATCTTCCACCCGATGTTGCATCAATCATTCGTGATATTTTAATGCAACCAGATGCTACTGACCCTTATGGTGTCTTAAAAAAGGAATTAATTGCGCGCTCAGGTGAATCATCCCAGCAAGAGATACGACAGCTCTTGTCTGGAGAAGAACTAGGAAATCGGAAACCTTCAGATTTATTACGTAGTATGAAACGTCGCGCGGAATCCCTAAATGTTCCAGACAATTTAATGTTAGAATTGTTTTTGCAACGATTACCAAATTCTGTTCAGACAATTTTAGCGGCTGTTTCTGAATTAACCCTTGATAAAGCAGCGGAAATTTCAGATCGTATTTCAGAAGTTACCCCTTCCCCAGCTTCTGCAATTGCCGTGTCCTGCTCGAATGAACAGGCGATAGAGGGTAAATTATTGAAAGAAATCGAAAAATTAAATAAGCGCATCGATCAGCTTGCTGTTTCACGTGGTCGGTCCCCATACCGCAGAAACTGGAGTAAACCTCGAGGGCGAAGTAATAGTGATAATCGGGATTCAAGTATCTGTTGGTATCATAGACGATTTGGAAAAAAATGTAGGGAAGAAAAATGCATAAAGCCGTGTTCTTGGGCGGGAAACGAAACCAGCAAAGAGTAGAGGCGACTTATTCTTTGCCTCAACAGTCACGTCGCCTGTTCATTAGAGACCGGACTACAAATGTTTCTTTTCTGGTCGACACCGGTTCGGACGTGTCAATCCTTCCTGCCAACAATGTACAAAAACGGAATCCACCCGTACAAACGCTTTTGGCTGCTAATTCTTCCCCTATAAATGTTTATGGTCAACAAACCCCTTCTCTAGATTTTAAGTTAAGACGAAAATTTAATTGGACTTTTCTAGTGGCAAATGTTAGTACACCAATTTTGGGAGCAGATTTTCTCCATAATTTCGAATTGGTTCCAGATCTCCGCCACAAATGTCTAAGAGATTTAAAAACAAAATTTGAAACAACAGGTCACATGAAATGTGCATTAATTCATTCAGTAAAAACAATCAATATTGATAATATATATAATGAACTTCTTAAACAATTCCCATCTATTACAAAATTACCAGATCCCAATCAGCCTGTCAAACACAACACAATGCATTTTATTTCAACAAAAGGACCTCCAGTTGTGGCAAAACCCCGCAGGTTGGCTCCGGATCGCCTGAAAATTGCTAAAACAGAATTTCAAAATATGATACAACTCGGACATTTAAGACCTTCACGTAGCAACTATGCATCACCTTTGCACATGGTTCCAAAAAAGGGAACTTTGGAATGGAGACCTGTAGGTGATTATCGTGCCTTGAATGCGCAAACCAAAAAAGACAGATACCCGATACCATGTATAGCTGATTTTACTGCTAATTTACGTGACACTAAAATTTTTAGTCGACTTGACCTCATCAAAGCATATCATCAAATACCAATCAATCCTGATGATATTCCCAAAACAGCGATATGCACACCTTTTGGATTGTTTGAAAGCACACGCATGCAATTTGGCTTATGCAATGCGTCTGCAACATTTCAGAGATTCATAGATGAGGTAATACGTGATTTACCAGGCGTCTATGCTTTCGTCGATGATATACTCATAGCCTCTAAAAATGCCGAGGAGCATTATCATCATTTAAAAGCACTATTTTCCAAATTAGCAGAATATGGTTTGTGCATAAATGTATCCAAGTGCACATTTGGTAAACCTACCATTGATTTCTTAGGATTTCGAATATCTGAACATGGTATTCAACCACTTCCAGATAAAGTTAAATGCATAATCGATTTTCCGCAGCCCACAACCTTATCTCAACTTCGAAGATTTTTGGGTATGTTTAATTTTTATAGGTCTTTCATATATCAAGCTGCACACATACTTGCGCCTTTAGTGAAATTGTTAGAAGGCCATACAAACAAAAAGAAATCTCGTTCCCGTGTTCCTAAAACAGAACCCCTTAATTGGAACGAAGATGCTGAAAAAGCTTTCGTAGCTGCCAAAAATGCAATATCTCAGGCTGCTCTTTTACGGCACCCTATTCCAGGCGCTCAGTTGAGTATATGGGTTGACGCCTCAGATGTCGCGATCGGCGGCACCCTTATGCAGTTTTATCAGGAACGTTATGAACCTTTAGCATTTTTTTCCATGAAATTAAACAACAGTCAGCGGAATTGGTCAACATATGACCGGGAATTATTTTCTATTTATTCGGCAATAAAAAAATTTCGGCACATGCTAGAGGGGAGAATTTTTCAAATTTATACTGATCAAAAACCACTAATTTATGCATTTAAGCAAAATCCCCATAAATGTTCGCCGCGGCAATCACGCCATTTAGATTACATTTCCCAATATTCCACTGACATTAGACATGTACCAGGTTCCGAAAACATTGTTGCAGATTGCCTCTCAAGAATTGAAATTGATTCTATTTCAAAATCTCCAATCTTAAATTTTGAGGAATTCGCAAAAGCTCAGGAAAATGATTCAGAGCTACAGAACCTGCATAATAGTACATTGCTCAAATTGGAATTGAAACCTTGCCTCATTTCTGATTGTAGCCTACTATGTGATACTTCAACAGGTACGCCTCGACCCTTAGTTCCTAGTTTCTTTCGTCGGCTGATATATGAACATTTGCACAACCTAGCCCATCCAGGCATAGCAGCTACCACAAAACTAATTTGTTCCAGATACGTATGGCCAAATATGAAACGAGACATCAAAAACTGGGTTCGTGGCTGTGAGAAGTGTCAAAGATCAAAAATACAGAGGCACACCAAAGCACCTCTTGGCACGTTCTCTCTTCCTGATGCACGTTTTTCCCAAATACATATAGATATCCTAGGTCCCTTGCCTCCATCTGACGGTTTCAGCTATCTTTTAACGATGATTGACCGATTTAGCAGATGGCCAGAAGCCGTACCTATATCTGATACACAAGCTAAAACAATTTGTAGTGCCATATTAAAGCATTGGATATCAAGATTTGGTTGCCCTTCGCTCATAACCACGGATCAAGGCCCACAAATGCGATCAGCAATATTTGATGAATTTACGAAAATGATGGGAACGCAGAAGATCCGCACAACGGCATATCATCCGATATCGAATGGCATTATCGAAAGATTTCATCGACATTTAAAGTCATCCATCAAAGCTCACGAAACCAGTAGGTGGACTGAAATATTACCGATAGTTTTACTAGGCATTCGCACAGCAGTGAAGGAAGATATACAAGCTTCTTGCGCTGAGCTTGTCTACGGCACTACGTTGAGATTGCCCTGTGATATGCTGGATGAATACAAGATCCGACCTTTCAACGATAACTTCGTCACGCAACTACGAAACACCATGCGGCAGTTAAGTCCAGTTGCTACATCATCTCACTGCCAAGAGAAGTTCTATATACACCCTTCCTTGACATCTTGTTCACACATCTTTCTAAGAGTGGATCATGTACAACCTCCATTGTGTCAACCATATACTGGTCCTCACAAAGTCCTAAGTAGAACTGGGAAAACTATAACAATCGAGCTTAATGGTCGTAAGTCTACGGTATCAATAGATCGAGTGAAGCCAGCTCATTTGATTTCTACTTCAGACTTGTCCACGAAAACTGTTCCAGAGAACTCTAAATTAAAACTCTCTCTTAAAGCGGACAGTAACCCTGACCAAACAAAAACTGTCACACGTTCGGGCAGACATGTCCATTTTCCTAAAAAACTGGCATCTTATATTACTTACTGAAATTGTTGATAAATTGTTCATTTTGCATACTACACATTATGCCTATATTTTGTTATATATTGCAATTTTATTTCATGTAAATATCCTTGTAATTTTTCTCCACAAGCGTGGATTCTGACACAGATAGTCAAAAAAAAAAAAAAAAAAAAAAAAAAAATAGTATACACTTGTATATCGTTTCTTCGGTACCCTACGTCACTGAGGGGATACTCTGTGGCAGCCGCAGAAAGGCAAGGGAGAAAATTCTTCGTTCGGAATGGCAGCTGGCCAGAGCCGTTGTCATAGCAGTGCAGACGAAAATGTTTACATTGCGTTTTTTGTGTGTTCGAATACGAAGAGTGTCAGAATCGACGTTTATCAATGTTCTACGAATAAAGGTAGTAAAGAGTTTTTAAGTGAGTGATTATATTATACGAGAGACACCACCACAATCCACCACATTATATTAATTATATTTAAGGGAATCCAGGTAAATTAAATCTATAATAATAAGGAAAGAAGTTTGTGTGGGAGTGCGTGAGTGTGTCGACGATGTTCTGAAGAAACAGCTGCACGTAGAGCTACAAAATTTGGGGAAAAGGTCCGTCTATATATGAAGTTTTGAAACTCGAAGCCCGATATTTGATTTTTTTATTAATTTTTTTTTATTTAATTTTTTATGCGATTTTTAGCGCTTTTTTATGTTTTGAGGCGATTTTCCCACATTAGTTAATACGGTTTCTTTCTTTTAACCCAATATAGAAAATTTTGTTCTCTTTTCAAAAAAGTTTATTTGGAATTCGCACAGTAATTTTTGAATTTTTAGCAAATTTTTTATGCGATTATTGAACAGAAATTAATGCATCGCCATACCTATGAGAAGTTTACCGTAAAGGGGGGGGGGGCACAGTTCTGTTGCCGAATACTCCCAAGTTTGTCACCAACATGGCGATATATCGCCAAATTTGGCGACTTTAAATTAGTCGCCAAAAGTGACGCCAACTTGGCGATATCTCTAATATTTCGCCAAATTTCCATAGACTTCCATTGTAAACCAATAGGGATTACTTGCTTACAGAAAATGAACAAATTGAGATATTTTATTCCAACAAAAAATAATATTAACTTAAAGGGTTATATTAATTTTATTTAAGGGAATGCAAGTTAATTAAATTATGAATAAAAGTAACATGATACAATGCTTAGCATGCTTTCCCAAACATAAATTTTAAGAGAGCCCGCTGGTCAAAGGATTTAGATTTTAAACTTTTATCCTATTACAGTAAATTTTGACTTTCGTGATTTTTGAACTTTTTGTGATTTTTAATTCGATTTCTACGTTTCTTCGCGATCTGCTGCATTTTTTTGGCATTCCATTTTTGGCCTATAATACTAAAGTAATTGCTGCCCTCATTTCAATAAAGTTTATTCGAATTTTGTATAGCAATTTTCGAATTTTCGGGAATTTCGTATGTGATTTTTAGTGTATTTTAGCGATTTCCTACCATTTTTCCACATTAGTGAAAGGAAATAATCTTTCAATCTTCGAACACAATGTATATTTTTTTTTCTTTTCGAAATTTGTGCAGCAATTAAATTTTTTTTTCGCGGTATCTTATTGTGATTTTCAGAGCTTTTTCGCAATTCGAGCTGTTTTTTGACGTACCCGGGCAACGCCGGGCAAGTTAGCTAGTAACTCATATAAAAAGACCAGCTGAATAATGCGAAATTTGCAATATATATATATATATATATATATATATATAATATTTTTCTAAAATATACATTTTTTTAAAGTAATTTTCGAGACAAATATGAATTGATGTGACATAATAAATATGAAATCTATTTCTAAAACATTCAAACATGGGAATCCAAAATAACAGCTTCTTCCGTCAAATGTCTAGGCTGAAAAAGCTACTCGAAATAAAATATTTTTTTACTATCTAGTTAAAAGAGTTTAACTTTAGGAGTTGAACTGCTTAACCAAATTACTTCGAATGACTTTAATTTCACATTCAGAGCAATGTTGGAGATATTTTCTGCAGCCATAGCTGAAAAATTGTATTGTGTTATAAAACAAATATTAAATGGTGAAAACACATGGATATGATCAGTGAAAATATATATCATATTATTAGAAGCTTATACATTTTATTTCATCAAACAATGATACCTAAAATTTTATTTCAAAATAAACTTTAAAATCAAAAATATTTACAAAAATAAACCTTTAAATGACATTAAAAATACCTTAAAATACATATTTATAAATTATCGCGTAGTCACATGAAACATTTCTTCAGTTATGAAAAATATTAAAAATTACAAAATAAATTACATTCAAATATACATAGTACTTTAAAAATATATATAAATAAGTGCATGCTATATTTTATGCAAAAGCTTTAAAAGTTATTGACAAAAAGCATCTTTATTAACTTAAGAAATTGAATTCCGAGAGCTTTATATACATACGGTTCATAATTTCCTAAAATGCAATTAGTTGATTAATTATGGTGTACATGAAAACATGAATGTGTCTTCTAACAAATAATATCCTGTAAATTATAAGTTTCTGCAAAATTTATATGTGTCAGTTAAGAATAATTTCCTCCAGAGTTGAATTCTATTTTACAAGGAACTTTTAATGAAATACGTTCTATTCTTCGATTTTTCCAATTCATCTGAGATATAACGCAGCGCTCTGTTACAGAATGGGATATCCCTTGCGAATCTACTTTTTATTTTTCAGCGTAAGTAGAAGTGTTCCACATTGATAATGGAAGGTAATATATTTTAAATACTGTCAAGTGATATGAAATATTCGTCACATAATAAATTACAGAAATGCTTGGTTAAAAACAACAAAGTTTTATTTTATGTAAATAAAATAAAATTCTTAAATATTTACTATATGAACTGTTAACCATGTTTCTTTGTATGTGTATAAATTTAAAAAAAAAACATTATGGATGATTAATTGTTTTATTGTTTTGTAAAAAATCTTTACGAAATGAAAAAATTCCTTTTCTAGAAAAAAGAGAAAAATAAATTAAAATATATACATAAAAGACAGATAATATTCGTTAATGTAGACTAATATATTTCTATTCACACTCCCCTACCAAAAAAAAAAAAAGAGAACACAACTTACTAATGTGCCAAAAATCATCGTGTAAAGGGGTGACTGGACCAATTGATAAGTAATAACTTCCACCACATAGCACTATAGTTAATTTTGACTTAGACGGTAGTTTCATATATAAATTCTAACAGTTTACAATTTTCAATACTAGTACTTAAATTTGAAGTACTAATATTTGAATTCGCCTGTACATATTACTTTTATATACCAAATGGGAAGCTTCTAGTAATCAATTTCAATTAAAGAAATCTACAGGTTACAATTAATATTTTTCACTATTTTCTTTCAAATATGTACCATGTATCATATATATACTAGGGGGCTCGGCCCCCTACGAGCTACGCTAACCCCCGTCCAGACACCGCAGACTCTAAATGCACGCTAATGTGATCGGCTTTAAAAAGATTTCGAAAGATTGAATTATAATTTAAAAAACAGTGGCGATCTCCCTATAAACGTATTTCTATTCATTTCTCTTTGATTGGGGAAATTTTAACGCCAAATCCGCTGCGGTACTACTTGATTATCCCGTCGACTAATTTCGCCAAATTATATAAATCGCCAAACCACTCGCCAAATTATACAAATTGACATAATTTTTACTTTAAATAACGAAAGAACAAATAAATTAGTACAACATTAATAAAAATACAAATAAAACGTCGAAATAAAAATAACTTGATGACGTAGACACGTGTAACAATATTTAAAAATAAGCTAATATAAAAGGAATTAAGTAAACAGAATCTTTGTCTCCCGGTATTTTTTAACAAAGCGAAAAGAAAGTTCTTTTAAATGAGACATTTTAAATTAATCGTTTTTAATCTGACGTAATTTTGACCAAACTATTGTTTCTCTTTCTAATATTCACGTCAAAATACTTGTGTTAGAAATAAAATATAATTTGTGCTTTCCTAAGAAAAATAGTTGAAATGTATCCTATCAAAATATCAAATAAATGTCTAGCGCAATTTGTAAATTTAAACCGTTTTGCAATATTATTTTGTGTTCATTTTATGTAATAACTGTAATGTGACGTAAATATGACGTAATTTCTCCTATTTAAGACTTCTAACGCATGTTAATAAATTTATTATTTTACAAATTCCTTTCTCTCTTAAAATTCACGTGTAATTATAATTTTTATGACGTAATTTTTAATAAGTTCCTGCTTTTTGTACATAATTATTTAATTCTAATTCCAAATGTTTTTTTCTGTTTATAATAGTCACGTGTAAATAAATTTTAAATTTATTACACGTATAAATATATATATATTTTTTAAGCAAACATTATTGTTTCCGCTGTTTATACAGTTGGCAACAGTTTAAATTAATATCACTTTCTAAAATCTGTAAAAAATATCTCTCGAAATGCTGAAAATTTGAATTTAAAATAGATATAAAACCTCAAAAAATGAGTCAAATTAAAAAAATAAATCAATTCTGCACACCGGGACATTATAACGTATAAAATGAACTAAAAATTATTAAATTCTGATGTATAGTTTTTGCTACTATAAAACTTTTTTAGTGGAACGATTTTGTCGAACTTTAGCATTAAATATCTCTTAAAATAATTCTTCGATTTGAAAACTGTCTGCATCAGCGTATTTATCAAACATTTCTGTATAACATCACCGATTTTCATATGTTTGTACGGATTATTTTTCTTAATATTAACGAAGAAAGACCTCCGGTCACAAAAAAATTCCAAACCGGCGGCGGCGGCAGTGACAGCGGTAGTTACTTTTTTTTAGAATAGAGAGAAGAGATATTTCTTTATAATACCACCGATTTCCATATTTTTGTATACGACAGTTTTTTTAATATTAACGAAGAAAGGCCATGCTCAAGGCATACTTAGATACTACTACAGGCAGACTGATTTGCGTTTAATGTATGAAGTCCCTCGCCGGAGGACTCTGATACCCTGCCCAAAATTGAAATTTGACTCTGACCGTAACTGAAACAACCTGGGAAGGGTAGATATGTAAACAAACACCAAAATTACGTCATGTCGCCATGGTTACGTTTACAATTCTGCTGACATTCCAATCAAGCTTAGAAATGACAGCTGTTAAGGGTTATTATAAACTGTCCATATCAATGTAAATGTAAAGTTCTATTTATTTAAGTGACTAATATAATGTGTTTCTCTTTAAAACTGTTAAACCAACACACATAAAAATATATAAATAAGAAAAAACATGCTTAGTCTAAAACATCAATATCACAAATTTATTTGGTACCACTTAGTTATCCCGTCGACCAATTTCGCCAAATTATATAAATCGCTAAAACACTCGCCAAATTATACAAATTGACATAATTTTTATTTTAAATAACGAAAGAACAAATAAATTAGTATAACATTAATAAATACACAAATAAAACGTCGAAATAAAAATCACTTGATGACATAAACACGTGTAACTTGTTTACAGTCAAATGAATGTGACATTTACGATCAAGCATTATTGGCATTTAATCTTATAATTTGGCGATAGATTTTTGGTCGACGAGATAACTAAGTACCATTTATTTACTATTTTCACTGCTGAAACAATAAAACTCATAGAAATTTTGGAACAGATGTCATATTCGCCCCATATTGGCGCGATTTTTTTCTGTCGCCAATATCATATAGGCAACAGGTACTTAACTTGCGCCAAAGTGTCGTTATTTTGCTTGATGTGGTAACCCGGATAATGTTGTATATGCTGTTGATGTTTTCGCCAAATTGGCAACCGAAAAATATCGCGCCAATATGGGGCGAATATGACATCTGTACCGAAATTTTTTTAATACTAGGGGGCTCGGCCCCCTACGAGCTACGCTCGCCAACCCCCGTCCAGACACCGCAGACTCTAAATGCACGCTAATTTGATCGGCTTTAAAAAGATTTCGAAAGATTGAATTATAATTTAAAAAACAGTGGCGATCTCCCTATAAACGAATTTCTATTCATTTCTCTTTGATTGGGGAATTTTAACTCCAAATCCGCTGCGGTACTACTTGATTATCCTGTCGACCAATTTCGCCAAATTATATAAATCGCCAAACCACTCGCCAAATTATACAAATTGATATAATTTTTATTTTAAATAACGAAAGAACAAATAAATTCGTACAACATTAATAAAAACACAAATAAAACGTCGAAATAAAAATAACTTGATGACGTATACACGTGTAACAACATGTCAAAATATGCTAATATAAAAGGAATTAAGTAAAGAGAGTCTTTGTCTCCTGGTCTTTTTTAACAAAGCGAAAAGAAAGTTCTTTTAAATGAGACATTTTAAATTAATTCTCAAAATATCAAATAAATGTCTAGCGCAATTTCTAAATTTAAACTTTTTTGCAATATTATTTTGTATTCATTTTATGTAATAACTATAATGTGACGTAAATATGACGTAATTTCTCCTAAGACTTCTAACGCATGTTAATGAATTTATTATTTTACAATATCCTTTCTCTTTTAAAATTCACGTGTATACTTTTTATGACATAATTTTTAACAAGTTCCTGCTTTTTATACGTAATTATTTAATTCTAATTTGAAAGTTTTTTTCCTGTTTATAATAGTCACGTGTAAATAAATTTTTAATTTGAAGCAAACATTATTGCTTGCGCTTTTTATACAGTTGGCAACAGTTTAAATTAGTACAATTTTCTGAAATCTGTAAAAAATATCTCTGGAAATGCTGAAAATTTGAATTTAAAATAGAAATAAAACCTGAAAAAATGAGTCAAAATAAAAAAATTAATGCAATCTGCACTCCGGCAAATTCTAACGCATAAAATGATCTAAAAATGATTACACTGTCATGTATAGTTTTTGCTGCTATAAAACTTTTTTAGTGGAACGATTTTGTCCAACTTTAGCATTAAATATCTCTTAAAATAATTCTTCGATTTGAAAACTGTCTGCATCAGCGTGTTTATCAAACATTTCTGTATAAAACCACCGATTTTCATATTTTTGTACGCATTATTTTTGTTAATATTAACGAAGAAAGGCCTCCGGTCACAAAAAAATCAAAACCGGCGGCGGCGGCGGTGACAGCGGTAGTTACTTCTTTTTAGAATAGAGAGATATTAAAATACTCATAAAATTCCTTGTAATAATTAATAAATGTAATTTATTAAGTAACAAATACCCTTACATGATTTAATCAAAATTGCTTGGATAACATAGAATATTGCAACGATATTTAAATCCGTGATCACCATTTCTTTCTCTGATTAAAAATAAGAATATTTAATGTTTAAGGAAGATCGGGTTTTTTTTTCTTCTTCTTGGTTCGGGCGATATTAAAAACAAATATTTTACTGGTAACAGTAAATTAATCAAAAATAGCTGCTTCAAGTCAGTTATGAGAACAGTAGTTTGATAAAAATCAAGTTTCAATTTTAAAACGTGTATATGAAACCAAGCTATTTTTACATAAATACGGGACATTAAAAAAAAAATAACAGAACCGGCATTTTTCATGAATGAACCAAACGATCAAGGTAAACAATAAATAATTTAGCTAATCTTAAAAGTATGTGTAACAGTAAAATGCTACAATTTGTGTAAAATAGCCTTTTAAATCGAAGGAAATTGAAGAATATAAATATTTAATTCATTACATGAAAATACGATCAATGATTCTGAAACCTCGACGATGAGAAACAAGCTTCTATCAGGGCAGGGTATAAATGTAAACAAAGAGCACGTTGTGAAGTTTTGGTTCAGGGTTTGAAGTTGGATCCGACTTCACTTTTTCGGCGAAATGCGCGGGCCGTTATATATCATAGTAGGCTATGGCCATGCTTAAGCCATGACTCCCTTATCATAAAACAGACTTGACAATCCGGAGAAACTCTATGGGTGAAAATGTCCACGATAATTACCAACTTATTAGCTGACTTTGTCCCTTAAGTTACGCCACCTGGTGTATACTCCTGGTAATAAAACAAATGCATAGTAAAAAATTGAAAATGTTGTGTTATTGGCAAAATTGTATAAAATGTTTTTCGAATTCCAGTAAAATAAAGGCGTAAAAAAAAATATTTCGCACAATTATGTTCTGGCTTTAAAAAATGAAACATATCAAAAATGAAGATTTAAATATAAGATTTATTGATATTTTTTCTGGGTACTTGTTAGTTATCCCGTCAACCAATTTCGCCAAATTATATAAATCGCCAAACTACTCGCCAAGTTCTACAAATTGACACAATTTTTTATTTTAAATAACGAAAAAACAAATAAATTAGTATAACAATAATAAAAATACAAATAAAACGTCGAAATATTGGTTTTATTGGCCATTGTTGGCATTTAATCTTATAATTAATTAATTTATGGCAAACCATTATTGGCATTTAATCTTGCAATTTGGCGACAGTAATTTGGTCGATGGATAACTAACAAGTACCATTTTCAGTATATAGGACTTTGTGGGTTATTTTGTTTTTAATCTTGGCACAATTTGGGCTACGGAAAGAGCGATTTGTTGCCGATTGATATAAACAGTTATGAAAACAAAACTTATGAACTGTCAGCTTGTTTTATAAGAATTTAGGGCACAGATGTCATATACGCCCCATATTGGCGCGATTTTTTTTCCGACGCCAGTTTTGCGAAAACCTCGTTACCATATCGTCTATATCCGGATAACCATATCAAGCAAAATAACGACACTTTGGTGCCAGTTAAGTATCCGGTGCGTATATGACATTTACGCCAGAAAAAAATCGCGCCAACATGACATCTGTGCCGAATTTACATGTATAAATTTAGTTTCTAGATATTTTTTTTTATATACGATTTGTTTATATTTGTATATAAAATAGATAAATGCCTTTTTTATATTAAATAAATTGTACAAATATTGGAAAATATTGCTTCTTTATGTGAAACAGTGAATATGCTTTCAGAAATTACGTTGCCAAATTTTCTTCTCTCGCCAAGTCCCCTATACTTGAAAAATACCGATTTATTATTATATAATGTAGTATTAGCTAATGTTCTGTAATCTGCTCCACAGTCAAAGTTGACTGCAAAAACGCGATGCTGGAATAATGTGGTATCAAGTATACAGTTTAAAAATAAAATTAATTTTGCGCCAAACTACACTTACGCCAATTGGCTCTAGGTCTGACTAAGGAAGAATACTCAAATTAAGATTTACAAACACCAAAATCGTAGCATGACAAGAATACGGTATTTGCGGAAAGTTGAGGGACATGTATAAATTTAAGTGATTATTAAACTTTCTTTTTCCAATTTTTTAAGTGTTTATGACTTCAGTCTGCTTTTTTGTGTATCTATGCGTGTTTTAACTTTCCTAAAATACTTTGATACATTTTAGTAAAACTTACATAACATATGTGAGTTGAAACAAGGAAATTAATTACGCACTAAACTATGCCCGCCAAGATATGCCAATTGGCTGTGGAGCCAATTATGAAACTTTCCATAGATTAATACATACAAACTTTATATGAAAAAACAGTGAAGCTTTCATCTAAAGTATGTTAAACTGAAATGATCCCCCATACCTTCAAAAATAAAACAAATGATAGGCCAATAAATAAATAAATGAGACTGTGCATTGAAACAAATTGAAGGAGCGATGTTAAATTAATACTGTAAGGTGAAATTAATTGTGAAAAGAAAAGAAATAGCAGAAATAAAATAAATCACATATTTGAAAATATAAAAGAGAAAATGAAATATTTTACATTTTCCGGATCTAGATACTATCCGTTTATTTCAATAACTAATATCACTGAGAAATTCATGGTAAAATAATTTTCTTTCCTGATTATTATTATTATTATCATCATTTATTTACATAACGGAATACAGCAGTAAACATTTTTTGTTTAACAGTAAAATAAGTTCATTTTTTAAATAAAATGTCTAGAACATATGAAAATTTTAAGATTAATAACTATCATTTGCAAACTACAAAGCACATCGTAAAGAAAATGGTAAAAGACAAATTGAAAACAAATTAAAAAATATTTCTGTTTCTCACGTTAAATGGCGCTAGTTACGGGAAACCATGTAGTTTCTAACCACGTGTACAGCGGACAAAGGAATCTTAGCGATTGCGAGGCCTGTTATTTCGATAAGGAAGCCTTGGCTTAAGCATTTAAATTGGATGAGTTCTACCCGGAATATCTACGCAGATTTTCATTGGTCCATTTCCAAATCAAAACTTTTTTTATATATATAGAAGGATACCGGGTCTCCCAAAAATGACTGATGGATTTTAAAATTTAATAACTTGGAATCGGTGACAGATATTAAAACTTCTTGCAGGAGTGTTATGTAAGATGTCAGGAGTTTCTATGCTGTGATTCTCTGTTTTAGTTACAAATAGCATCGACAGACGGCGATGCAAGCAACAACCGCTATATTCAGTCTCTATTGTTCGACCTCTCTCTTCTTCCATGCGAAAAAGGGAGATTATATAAATTGTATTGAATTGGAGATATTGAATGGATCCCGAAGTACCAAAAATCGGGTCTGGACTGTGCGCATATTGCTCTCAGCGCCATCTATTGTTTGGAATTCGAACTAAAACCAAGAATCATAGTACAAAAACTCCTCACATTGTACATAACCCTCCTGCAAGAATTTTTTAAATATATGTCATTGTTTGGAAGTTATTGAATTTTAAAATCCATCAGTTATTTTTGGAACAGACGGTATAAAATTTTCGATATAATATTCAAAAAGACTGCGAATTGTAACCTATGAATTTTTAAAACAGAAATCGATATCTAAAAGTTTCAAGTATAAGAATCAAAATTTATAGTTTATTTCAAAAGTAGTTTCTGTATTATGCTTAAAATCCTGCGCGCGTCGCAATCTCGTGTGCAACGATTAAAAATTGGTTTAACATTAGTAGTTCTAAACTTTAAATTTTCATAATACGTAACCTGCTTGTCCAGTTATCTTCCGTTCCACAATAGCTAGAAATGGCAGCTAAATTTTGGCCTTTGACAAGAATTGTTGGTAAATGGACAATTGACGTACGGACGGGTTGATCCGATAGCGACTGGACAGAATCTTGCACTGGTTACTGTCGAAGGGAAATGTTAGCAGAAAATCAGATTAATGTCGATGTTAGGAACTGAAGTGAAATGAAACTAGTGGCACGCGTTGTGCGTGATATTGTAATGTAAATTTATTGATGATGCGTAGTTAATAGGAGTATTTCATGAATGTATGTGAACTGTTGAATTCTCTTGAAGTAAAATGAAATATGTTTATATTGTCGGAATTAAATGATTATTTTATACTATAAATGGCTCTTTGTATGAGTTTGAACCCAGATTCTAATTCATTAACGCCCAGCATCGTGTAGATGCAACTCGAAAGAATAATATTAGAAGGTTAGTATTAGATTATAAGCTAAGCCTACCTTTAGAACTCTTAACATATTGGTACCCTCGGCGGGACGGGCATTTTTGAATTTTGAATTTATATGAATGAAGAAATGAATTTGAATAATTTAAAAACGCAAAGAAAAGGACTAAGAACTACTTTTACCATCACAGTTAATAAAATTGAGGCTGAATTATCTAAAGAGATAAATGAATTCAAAGATTTCTCAATTTTAAAAACTCAACTCATGGACAAGTTTCAGAGGTTAGACACATGTCAAAGTCAAATTTCGGAAATGTTGTTGCAAGAGGAAGACTAAAAATTGTTCACTGAAGACTTTGAAAGTGCAGAAGCATATAGAGAGAAATATATAGAAGTATGCTGGCACATTGATGAGAAAATTGAATTATCTTCATCTCCTAGTGAAAGTGAAAGAAGAAAATTTAAACTACCGAAAATTGAGCTGAAAAGATTTAATGGCGAGCCAAAAGAATATTTATCTTTCTGGAGTCAGTTCAAAAAAATAAATGAAGATGTCTCTATTGCTGATGAGGATAAGATGCAATATTTATTGCAATGTATGGAACCACAATCAAAGGCAGAGCGATTAGTGAAGAGCTATCCGGCAACTGCTGAAAACTATCCAAAGGCTATTGAACAATTAAAAGAAAGATTTGGCCGAGATGACCTACTTGTTCAGATTTACGTAAGAGAACTGTTAACCCTCGTAATGAGAAATGCTACAGCTGGAAAAATGAAAGTTGATTTGGCTGCTTTATATGATGAATTAGAAAGTAAACTCCGAGCCTTGGAAAGCCTTGGTCGAACACAAGAGAAATACGGAGATTTCCTGACACCTTTAGTTGAAAGTTGTTTGCCTGAAGAAATTCTTTTAACTTGGGAAAGAAGCCGAAGTCGCAATGCAGCTGCCAGTAAGAATTCCCGAACCTTAGAGGAACTGATGGACTTTCTTCGCCAAGAAGTTCAGGGAAATGAAATCGTTTCTCTAGCAAGGAAAGGTTTCGGACAAATGAATGTCGGCAAAAGAGACCCTATATCTGAAATGTAAAGAGATCTGATTTAGCTACCGCATCGGCGTTAGTGAGTATGGAAAATATAGGTAAAAAAAATAATTGTATCTTTTGTGAAAATTTTCATCAAAGTGAAAAGTGCTTTAGCGCTAAAAAAATGTCTTTAGGTGATAAACAACAATTATTGTTAAAAAAAGGTGCCTGTTTTTCATGCTTACAAAAAGTTGGTCATTTAAATAGAAATTGTATTACTAAATCCAAGTTAAAGTGTACCCTTTGTAATAAACCTCATTTTGAAATAATGTGCCCACAGCAATCTAGAAGAAATGATCAAAATGAAATTCTTAAGTCAGAGAATTCTCTTTCTAATTGTAATAGTAATGAAGTTGTTTTTATGCAGACACTTGTCGTGCGTATTCGGTCGCACGGTCGCCAAAGGGTTGTACGCGCACTTTTAGATACTGCGAGCCAAAGTAGCTGTTAGCGAAAGAGTAACGAAATTATTAAAAATGCGTCCTCTGAGAAAGGAAACAATTATTCACGAATTGTTCGGGGGGAATGAAACCAAGCCCAAACCACATGATGTGTTTTCCGTAGAAATTAGTGAACTAGAAGGAGATAACGCGTTTAGTTGCGAAGTATTTTCCGAAAGAAAGATTTGCGGATTGGTCCCTAAAATTAAAGATTGTAGGATTTTAAATGAGCTGAAAAAAAGACAGATTAATCTAACTGATCACTTTTGTAAGGAAACCGAAATTGATGTTTTGATAGGGGCAGATTTGATAGGGAGATTATTAACAGGTAATTTAATTCAATTGAATTGCGATTTTACTGCCATAGAAACCAAGCTGGGTTGGACTGTAATGGGAAAACAAATTTCTAGTAAGAAACATAATATTTTGACAACATTGTCTATGCATGTTAGAAATGTTCCTTTGAATGAATTATGGGAACTTGAAACAATAGGAATTTCTGACCCCATTCCGAGTTTTGAAAGGAAAGAAAATTTTGATTTAAGCGATTTTGGAAATAAAATGAAAATTCTTCCCGATGGCAGATATGAAGTAGAGCTTCCATGGAAGTGTAATTCTGAGAACTTGACAGATAACAAAATTTTAGCTTGGAAGAGACATGAAAAAATGATTAATAAATTGAAATGCGGGGGATTTTTCGCTGAATATGAAGAAGTATTTAGGGAATGGGAAAAATTAAATATTATTGAGCGTGTCCCAGAAAATGAATTAAGTAATAAATGTCATTATTTACCGCATAGGCCCGTAATCAGGTTAGATAAGAAAACTACAAAGGTACGCCCTGTATTTGACGCGTCTGCTTCTGAAAGAGGAAAACCCTCCTTAAATGAATGTCTATATAAAGGAATTAATCTCATTGAAGTAATACCTGATATTCTTGACCGTTTTAGAACATATCCTATCGGTATAACTGCAGATATAGAAAAAGCTTATTTAATGTTATCTGTTATGCCTAGAGATAGAGATTTTCTTAGATTTTATTTCCCATGTAATGAAGGGCAATTGATTTATAGACATTGTAGAGTTGTATTTGGTGTATCTTCCAGCTCTTATTTATTAAGTGCATCCATAATGCATCTATTAGAAAATAGTCCCCCTGAATATGAAGAAACTGCTGAAAAATTGAAATGTTCGTTTTATGTAGATAATTGTGTAACAGGTGTTTTTAACATTGATGAAGCTGAAACATTTATTGAAGATGCAAAATTGTTGATGTCTAAAGGGTGTTTTAATTTGCATTGTTTTGAAAGCAATGTAGCTTGCAAGAATGTCGATAAGAGTTCTGGGGATACTTCTATTTTAGGGATTATTTGGAATTTAAATAATGATTCTTTAAAATGTTGTTTAGATTTAGAAGCAGTAACGTGCGAAAGGAAAATTACTAAGAGGTTAATCTTGAGCATTGTACAAAGGATTTTTGATCCTATCGGCTTATTGTCACCAACTACATTGCTTCCAAAACTATTATTGCAAGATTCATGGAAACAGAAAATTCCATGGTATCATGAATTGCCTTGTAATATTGTAAATGTATTTTTGAAATGGCTAAAGAATATCGATGTGTTAAAGGAAGTAGCTATACCTCGCTACTTGGAGATTAATACTTCATCTGAAATCCATGTTTTTGTTGATGCTAGCAAAGGGGCATATGCAGCGTGCATCTTCGCTGGATCAATAATTGGTTCTGAAGTAAAGGTTATACTTGTTAGAGCGAAGTCTAGGGTTGCTCCTCTCAAAACTTTGAGTATGCCGCGTTTAGAACTAATGGCTTGTTGTATAGGTGCTCGACTCGCGAATTCTGCCATCAAAGCGATCAATATGCCAAATCTGAAAATAACATTTTGGTCAGATTCTACTACTGAACTTTGGTGGATAAAAGAACATGGAAATTGGTCGATTTTTGTGAGCAACAGAGTTAAAGAGATTCGGCAATTGACCAGAACGGAATCATGGAAGCACGTTCCTGGAAGTTTAAACATAGCTGATATACTATCGCGTGGGTGCTCTCCACAACGAATGCTTAGTTCGAGTTGGTGGGAAGGCCCTAAGTGGTTAAAGGAAAATCCTGGGTGTTGGCCAATGGGCGCGATTGACTGTCAACCTAAAGAAGTAGATTTAGAAAAAAAGAAAGTTAAAATTATGAATGTTGATCTAGCTAAAGACGCACCCCTTTCGCTCTTAAATAATATATCTAATTATGACAAAATGATAAGAGTATTTGCTTATGTCTTGAGATTTGTAAATAATTGTCGTAAGGTTTCTGATAAATGTGAAGATTTGAATCTTCCTCAAAATGAAATTCAGAATTCGGAAAATCACCTAATCAGTTTAGTCCAAAGGTATTATTTGTACAATAAAATGTCTGTGCATCATATTGTTACATTCGTAGATAATAATGGAGTTTTAAGGGTAAAAACTAAAATAACTGAAAGAAATGATCAAGAATCATTTTGGTATCCAATATTGTTGCCAGATAAGTGTGAATTTACTAAACTGTTGATTAGATCTGTACACCAGAAGAATTGTCATGCGGGAATAAGAATAATGCAGTCTTTAATAAGAGAAAGATTTTGGATTATTAGAGCTAGAAGAGCCATCAAAAATGTGTTATTTGATTGTATTCCATGCAAACGCTTTAAAGCAAAATCCTTGTCAAGCGAACCGACGCCTTTACCACCAGATCGCGTGACGGATTGCGCTGTATTTGAAATTATAGGAGTGGACTTAGCAGGGCCTCTATTCCTGAAAACAGGCGAGAAAGTTTGGATAGCGTTATTTACTTGTGCAGTTTATCGTGCACTTCACCTTGAACTAGTTAACTCGTTATCTTCTGATGCATTTCTTCTAGCCCTGAGGCGTTTTATAGCTAGACGCGGAAGACCTAGTACTATTTATTGTGATAATGGAACGAATTTTAAGGGAGCTTCCAATGAACTTTCGAAATTAAATTGGGATAAAATTTTACGAGAAACTATGACGCATAAAATTGTTTGGAAATTTATACCTCCCACCGCAGCTTGGTGGGGAGGCTGGTGGGAAAGGTTGGTTCGTATTGTAAAAGAATTGTTAATACGTACTTTTGGTAGATCAGTATTGACTTATGAAGAACTGAATACATTTGTATGCGATTGTGAATCTGTAATTAATTGTAGACCTCTAACCTATATCTCTGAGGACCCACTAGATCTAGTTCCTCTTACACCCGCTATGTTTCTTACTGAAAACAGATGTTTTAGCAACTCAGATATTATCGAATTAGATTCTCGAAGTTTAAGGAGAAGGGCGAATTATAGAGCTAAACTTCTTACCGATTTTAGGCAACGCTTTAGAAAGGAATACCTCAGTGAATTAGTCCAAAAACATGCTGAAAAACACACACGTGAGCCTCGATTGGGGGAAGTAGTCTTGATTGGGGATGATAATAAAAAGCGTTTATTTTGGCCTTTAGGGAAAGTGATTCAGTTGATTCCTGGACGGGATAGTAAAATCCGTACTGTTAGGTTAAAAACGCAGCACGGCACGCGTTTACGTCCGGTGCAGCGCATCTTCCCTTTGAAAATATATTCGAATGATACGAATGAAATCGCATTTTAAAAGTTGAGTGAAGAGGAATCTAGTTCTAGTGAGTGTATTAATGATAAAAATGTATCTTCTCCTGATAGTGTCATAATTAAGAAATATACCTCTTCTGGAAGATGTGTAAGAGCTCCGAAGAAATTAGATCTTTTTAATAACAATTGTTATGTATTTGAAACTCTCCCCAAGTTTCAAAGGGGGGAGGATGTTAGGAATTGAAGTGAAATGAAACTAGTGGCACGCGTTGTGCGTGATATTGTAATGTAAATTTATTGATGATGCGTAGTTAATAGGAGTATTTCATGAATGTATGTGAACTGTTGAATTCTCTTGAAATAAAATGAAATATGTTTATATTGTCGGAATTAAATGATTATTTTATACTATAAATGGCTCTTTGTATGAGTTTGAACCCAGATTCTAATTCATTAACGCCCAGCATCGTGTAGATGCAACTCGCAAGAATAATATTAGAAGGTTAGTATTAGATTATAAGCTAAGCCTACCTTTAGAACTCTTAACAGTCGCAATTAAATTAATCGGCAAAATTTTCTATGTATGTGATAGGTTCCTAATTCCGAAGTTACGAAAAATGAATGTTTTTTCGAGAGTGCTATTGTTTGCTTCCTTGGTAAACTCCCTACAACCCACTGCTGTGTTGATAGGGATGTCACATGATTGAAATTCACCAATACCCTGCATGATCTTATCTCACTGCCGCTCGAAATTCTTTTTATTTTTTCAAGAACATAATTTGTAAATATACTGTCATAGGAGTGCAGGGAGATAAAATATTTTCGAAGAAATATTGCTTGCTGTGAATAAACGATTATTCGCTTATACTCTGTATTAAACTTAAAATTCTTTAATCGTAAATAAGTAAACTTAAATCACATAAAATTTTACATAAAGCTGGGAAGTTAATGTAAAAGAAACCCCACAGTTTCAAAGCGTTTTCTTGTATTGATAATTGGGTATAGGTATTCATGGTTGAAACTATACGTCGATAAAAAGAACGTAATAAATCAATCTACTACATATTAAATAAGTGGTTAGAGATAAGGTTAGTTGGGGTAACTGGACCCACGAGGCAACTGGGCCATACGCTATTTTATAAAAAACTGTTGTCGTTTTTTAAGTTTTAGCTTTTGTGAACAATGCCCCTTAATCTCTACTTCCTAAAACAACGTGTATCTATTCAATCATAACTCTCACTTTGCTGTGGTAGGTTGTCAAAAATTTACGTTTCTTTTTTTTTTAAAAAAAACAACGTCAATATGGTTGAACTTCCTCGATTTTTTACTAAAATACTATAAGTACTTTTATTAAACAATCTTTTTTTTAAAGGTTAGACATATATCTACATTAATATTATTAGGTATCTATACATATTTACTTCATGTTTCAAATGTAAGCCAGGTGTCCCAGTTACCCCATAATTTTTTCAAGAATGGGGTAACTGGGACATGTATCCGGGGTAACTGGACCCTGCTGGATCCAGTTACCCCAATAGTTATAAATATTTTTTTTTTTTGTGTTTCTCTTACTACGGGAAGTAAATTTCTCCATTGCTTTTTGCTTACAATAAAGAAAATTATAGAATACCTTATTAAAATTACGTAATGAAAAAAAAAGCGTATTGAGTAGTATCAAACCAAATTTCTTGACCCCTTGAGAGGCGGTGATGCCGTTATGGCATCACTAAATTTTAATTCCTAATTGCCACATTGGCACCTGAATTTTATATTAAAAATTTCACCTTTATTAAGTACGCGAAAATATACTTTTATTTGTTTTCAGATAGATTCTCTTGTAAATGTTGGTGTCAGTAAATTATTTCAACATTTTACGAATGCAAGTACCTTGCCCCTGAAAGTGAGATAGTCAGACCTTGAAATTGTACTATAACCAGGGGTCGCATTCTATAGGGAAACTTTTATCTTTCCTACCACTATTTTGAAAATAATATCTTCATCGCACCTTTCTTTAAGGGTTCTGGTAGGAACAATAAAATTTTCCCTGTATAATGCGACTCCTGGATAAAGATAAAGTACGTACGTAGCCGTTTGTTCATAGATTTACCTTGATATTTGTTTCATTAAAATACCCATGTGACTTTTATACTTATTATCTATACTAAAGTACAAAAGTACTTACTTAAGTTTTATGTTTTTGGTAAAAATAAATCTAATATTTTTACTTTTAGTGTAGTTTTTAGACATATTGATGGCAAAGGTTTCCCTTACAACATATAATTTACATTATCTGCCTGGTTTAATTTTTTTTAAGTTGTTTACACTTTTCAAACAGGACCGTATATCCGATATGAAAAAATATAAACGCGTGTGGAACATAGACCCCCCCCCCCCCCCCCTGGTCCAGTTACCCCATTTTGGGGGACAACTGGACCCATGAGGAAAGAAAGATTAAATAAGCATATTTTTATATTTTTAAATATGAAATTGTAATTTTGAGCATTTCTGTCTGATAGAGGGAACCTAAATGAACACATTTACAGAAGTTCAGACTTTAATTCAAATGAGCATTAGCTTTTTGAAGCTGAATTGTCAGAAGCTCCAGAGTCACATTGTAAAATCATGGCAAATCTAAAATTTATATTATATCATGATAATATTTAAAATTTACAAAATTATATCAACAAAATATTTGCTCTAATTGTAATTTGTAAATTATGAATTAGAATTTTCTGATTTAAAAATTAATTTATTTGGAAATTATATAATTAAATTTTTGGAAATTAAAAACGAATACTGCAACTGTAAATAAATAAAAAACGACGAAAATCTTTTTAATGACATGATGCAATTTCTCTTATAAAGAACTAGACCATCTTTTTGCTTTCTTTAATCTTTACAAAAAGAAAGTATTGGTTTCGTAAAAAAATTCGACTTCCGGTTTTCGAAGGTTTCATCTGTGTTAGGATGTCTAAACACTATTTGACTATTTTAAGAAATTTGTGTGTGTGTCTGTCTGTATGTGATAAAGATTTTTGGGCTATCTATCTCAAGAACTAATGCATAGAATTCAATAAAAATTTAGATTAATTTCTGTACCTTGGAACAAAAAGGGCCAATATCCAAAATTGAGAAATTTGAGTTAAATGCACGAATGAATTCAGGATGCGATATAAAGTAACTGTTTACAGGGCCAAAGACCTTCCAATATTAGATTATTGAAAACGAAATATTTTGTCGAGTCCAATGTTACTTACTGTTAATGTAATGTGTCAAACTTCAATTAGGTTTCCCGCCATTTGAGAAAAAAATGGACATTGTCCCTTTTTGTTCCAAGGTACAGAGTTATACCTTGATATAAATTGGTGAAGTAATTAGTCCAAAAGTGAGCGCTGTTCTGCTTCTTTATTCACAATTTCCACATTAGATATATGTCAAGAACTAATATTCGGATATTCATCAACCCTGACATTCAGTTATAGCTTGATATAAACTGGTTCTGATTAGTTTTTGATGTAAATTGCACAGAAGATAGCGCTTCAATGCCGCGTTCTTTACTATCTCCGCAATACCTGTTTCTGAAGAACTAATGCACGTATTTTCGTCCAATTTCAGATTCAGTTTGATGTTGAGATAAATTGTTGCTGATTAAGTTTTAATGTAAACGCTGCAACAAGCGGCGCTACTATGTTAAGACCCAATGAGCAAAAAAGTACTTTTATTTCATAAATATTGTCATATATGTTATATAAAATTGTAAAATTTGCGAAATTACCTTTGCAAAAAATATATTTTTGGACGTGTGCAGTCTTTTAAATTTATAAGATTTCCGAAGTTCAGTTTTGCAATAATGATGCAAAAGAACTCAAATGATGAATAAAACTTTGGCATTAAAATTAACTCAATACCACAATCTGTTGGAATGCTTTTAACATTTTCATTAACTGCTGAGTTGGGAGGTAATATCAATGAATAAAATCGCTTTTTAAATCTCGCCGTTTAAGTAACGTTGATTTATTGGGGGTGCCGCATATATGCAACGCTGTGATATAAAGGCTTATGACACAGATTTTCGAAAATTCTGTTTTGCGAGTTCAACCCGTATATCCGCAACACCTCGTCTGTAAGCAATTCATTTTACGCTCATTTATTTTTTGTCATACTTTTTACCCCTGTCATTGACTCGTTAATTTGTAGACATGGTATTTAAGACGATGATACAGTCTGATTAATCTGCAAAACTACTAGTGTGTCAATTTACATGTGTTCCAATAAATGGACACTATATTTTACTTAAGCTTTAATTATAAAGTTATGGATGCACATAAAACACTTTATAAAATATACATTCACCACAATAGCTATGTTGAGTTTTTACATGTAAATATTAATCCGCCATGTTTTCCTTATTATAAGTATGGGTCATTTATAATAAAGTACTGTTTTTTGTATGTCATTATGTGTTGTGTTTGATACACCCCAATTGTGCTTGATACACATATATTTTTATGCATATGAATTGTGCTTTATACACATAAAATTTTGTTTGATACATCTGAATTGTGCTTGATAGACATACATTTTTCTTTGATACATCTGAAATACTTGATACAGAATCTTTATGTTCGTAGAATAAGTTCATTAACCAAATTAAATGCGACACTATATTGAGAATTAGGCACATAAAAAAAAAGAAGTGTGTACATCCCAAATGTATTTTTTTACTTCCTTAACCATACGAAATACGACAAAAATATTTTCTTTGCATATGCAGGACATGTCAGTTTCCCTTGGTTGGATTTCCTTTGTTAATTGCTATGCCAATCAAATTTCCTTTCAGGTATTTCATTTCAGGGATTAGTTGTTTCATTTTTCTGATCTTACGAGACTAATTGTTTATTGCATCGGAAGCCTTATTTTATTATGATGTTCGTAAACCAGTAAAGGATTAGACATTCAATGTAGAAAAAAGAAACACAAGACACTTAATATGATTGAATATATTTTTAAATTGTAAATGAATTTCGCATTAGTGAATTCTTTAACATTCAAAACCTATTTTTATCATGCTGACTCATACGTTATTTTAAGCTGCATTCGTGCTATAGGATTCAGAGCTTCATTTGTTTTTTGACAAATAAAATTACAAATTATGTTAAATACTCCCATGATATAATCGCTTCTACTATGTTGAGCAAAAAGTTCTGGGAAATTTGTCAAAGTTGCGTTGTTATGCGCAAATTAACAACAAAATCAACAAGGGCTATTCTTTAAAGTAGAGAATATTATAGTCCACGACTTTTTGCCACGGTTCTGCCAGATTCCGGATTTACTGGCTAAGTTTGTTGCCGTTACCAGCCTTTTCATCCTCATTAATCTCATCGACGACTTTCAGAATCGTTAGGCCTTTTCTCTAATAATGCCGGGTCAACACACGCAAATCATACTGTTCAATAGGCATTTGGAGCCAAAGTTCCTAAACTCCTATAAATATAACCACTAGTACTCCTATATACGATACACATTCTGGTAACTACTAGATTAAAAATTTCAAAGGACTTTTTGCTCAACCTAATACTTGTAATTTCGTAGGTCAGTGATGTATACAGTTCTATAAAAGTTTTCTATTCCAGTTTGTGATTTTATTACATTACTTACTTTCTGAACTTTATTTAGAGTATTACGGTTATTGAAGTAATCGGGCATTTCTATTATTAGTGTTTAATTGTGAAAAAAAAAAGCTTTCTTATTTTTTTCCGATTCCAAACGTTAATCTAAGAAATATCCGAATGTGGAATTTTTCCAGCGCGAAGGATAAATAAAACCGTAAGGTATTAATTTTTTTAGTTATTATATATATATATATATATATATATAAGTTTTAGTAGTAATTTGAATATTAATGTAAAGCTTCCATATTTATGATTAGTCAGGTTTTAAAGTGTTATGTTTTTACAGTTTTCATACACTTTAAAATTGTTTTATGATTTTTTTCTGTTTCTGTTTTTAAAGTAAGTTATTTTTTTATTTGTATAATGGAAGCATACTAATTTTTATAGACATAATCGTAATAGATTTCTGATTTACCTAGATTATACATTATCATATTTTCCGATGAGAATTATTAGCTTATATGACCATCTATAAAATATAAATATAAATAAATGCGAGTAGTAAGTCAAAATTACGTCCACTTCCAACAATATCACAATATCAAGATATTTATTTGTTTAAAAGACGTTATAAAAACACATTAAAAGTAAATTAAAAAGCTATATTTACATGTTTCAACTAATTTCTGAGTTGTTGTCAGAATGTATAACATAAAATTACAAATGCATATGAAAAATGAAAAAAAAAATCATCGGATATAAACAAGTAATCATGTATTGCGCACTACATTTTCGCGATTGCTCGTGTTGCCTTTATGTTGCGACGCCGTAATTTGTCCAACCATTCAACCCATAAATTTAAAATAAGAAAAGATATGTATCGTTACAAACACCTGAACCTCTTAAATAAATTCCAATCGACTCTCTTATGAATAATTGCAAATAAAAATTAGACCTGTAGATTATTTTACTCTCGTTAAAATGTATGTTAATATTTTCTGTTTGATTTAGCCGGGATAAAGCTGTATTACCTCTATTATATTTTATGTCCGCTATATGTTCTTTACATCTGATATTGAATTTTCGTTGGGTTATACTTATATAATGATTTTGGATTGCTTCCTCCATAATAAATGGAATCATATAAACTCCTGAGAGGTCATCTCTATTAATAGGATCTATTTTAGTATTTAAAAGCATCTTTAGTTTCGGAGGCGGCTTTGCGATGAAACTTATACCAAAATTTCTTAAATGATTTTTTATATGATCAAAGAAACCCAGGAAATAATTTGCTACAACCCTAACATTATACATTTTATCATCTATAAAATGTTTCGAATAAAACGTGCATATTACTATCATCATGATTTTAAAATACCATAATTACACAAAACTGTAAAATCTCATATAATATTGTAGTCCGATTGTAATTTGAATGTTAGGAATATTTTCTAACTAAAATATATGTTAATTAAATGGAAATTATTAAGTCAGTTATCTCAAAATTAACAATATATATTTAAGACGATATCCGTCGAATGTGACAGCAACGGATGACATGCATACGTGACATGTTAATAGGCATTCCTTGAAACAATCCCAAGGAAATAGTTCAATTATGTTCAGGCATGCCACATTTCGCTTCGTTACTGTATCACTGCAAGTAAACATATAACCATAATACTGTGTTTAAAGTGTTTTAAGATCACCCAAGAAAACTATAAGGTATATAGTAAGTACGCGTTTTATAGATAGTGTCTATACACGTGGTACATCACAATTTTACAATCCATATTTAAATAATTGTAATATATCCATAAATGAATGAATACTTGGAATACAAAAGCAAATAAATAAAATTATATAGTGTATTTTTTTATTATTGAACATTAATTAGATTTGTAATATTAGTAAATGCATGTTAAAAACTGCTTAATCTGAAAAAATATAAGCCAAAACGCAGAAACTGCCATTTCTAAATATATATATATATATATATATATATATATATATATATATATATATACAGGGTGACAATTATTGAACTATATGAAATAAAACGTAAATTGTTTAAAAACTACTAAATTCACAAACTTTATTCAACATGTAAACATCACTTCAGATATTCGGATTTAAGTTATGACATGTTCGATATGGCTGCAATCATTGGCTATAATGTGGCGCAAACGAATAGCAAAATTCTGCATGACCCGCTGAAGCGTCGAAATATCGATGCTGTCGATGACCTACACAATGGCAGTTTTTAGCTCAGATACGGTTTTGGGTTATTTGTGTACACATTGTCTTTAATGTAGCCTCGCAAAAGGAGTCACATGTGTTCAGATCCGGAGAGTATGGCAACCAAGTGAGTCCCATTCCAGTGGCCTCTGGGTATCCCAGAAGCAGAATGTGGCCCACAAAGTGCTCCTCCAAGACATCAAACATTTTCTTGGTTTGATGGGGTCGAGCTCTGTTTTGCATGAACCACATCTTGTCGAAATCAGGGTCACTTAGGATAATGGGGATAAAACCATTTTCCAAAACCTTCACGTATCTTTCAGTAGTCACCATGCCGTCAGTGAATGTCAGACCGCTAATTCCGAGACTGGACATTGCACACCCCACAGTCACTCGTTGAGGGTGGAGAGAGTTCTCGATCGCGAAATGCAAATTCCAAGTTTTCAAATGCGCAAATTTTGCTTATAGACGAAGTTGCGTACAAGTTGCGCGCGCATACACATATTAATTCCCATCATACCCTGCGGCCAACCACGAAGTTTGACCTTCATCATGCAAACCGTTCAGAAGTTATGGCGGTTTAATTTCATATAGTTCTATAATTGTCACCGTGTATATACAATAATAAAAAATTTCGCCCATTTATCTTAATTAAACTATTCCAAATTATTATAATATCTACATTTTTACCTAGCTTTAATTATATCTTAAAAATCTTTTATCTTTTTTCCATGCTTTAAATGCATATTATTTTATTATTATAAATACCTTAATTCCATTCGTAGCTTACTTCTTAAAAACCCACTAAATTACTTTATTTAATTTTATTCTAAGACGAAATTCTTTTTTTTTTCGAATGTATTTAATATCATTTATTCTTTTCGTTCGATATGCCATAAGGCATTGCAAGCGTCTTGTTTTCTCAATAAAACTGACGCGTCAATTATTAAGTCCATGTGAAAACGTCATGCTTTCCCCAACCTTCTACTCCGGAGTCAGCCAGTGGCTAACATGGCTTCCTCTCACTTCCTCCCTTCCATTTAACTGGATTGGACTTATTTTGTATCAGTATACGTGCACATGACTTTTTCGCAAGTATTTAACCTATTGCATTGGCTGGGAGAGACAGAATTTTGCGATTATTGTTTTGCTTCAAAAACCGCTGTCGCCTGGAGAGCTTTGTTTCTTGTATTTTCTTCAAGTTGTTAAATTATTTAACATCTAGTGGTCTATAGTTACGATGTAGCAACGACCTGACTATGGATAGCATCATAGCTAGTGGCGTTGGTGCATTTTATGATCACTTAATAAATAATCGATGCATCTGTTGGCTTCAGTTGTTATTTTCGCGAAAACTACCAACAGACGTCTGCCTGATCTTCCACTCTGACCATGATTCCACGATGGCAAAACTTTGATTTCTCGGTTGAGATAGATAACGAGTATATGGCTGCTGCTTAAGACCGATATGTTTATATCATACTAGTGAATTCATATCATACACACACACACACACACACACACACACACACACATATATATATATATATATATATATATATATATATATATATATATTGTTTTTTTGAAAATCTTTCAAATACTCAGGCCAATTTTGAGTGTTCTTTTTCTACGTATGTCATTCTGTTTCTTTTTTTAAACATTAAAAATTCTTTATTAAATTTATTCTAAATATAACAACTTGTATTTTAACTTTTTTATGATAATACGAAGAAATTTAATTTCTTTCTCAAGATAGCAATGGAAAGATTTACATTCGTAATACAGTGTGTAATAAAAATAATCTTAGCTAAGGAATGGAGTAAATAAATTAATTAAATATTTTCTCAAATCACTTAATCGCGTTTATTACATTATCCGACATATATAAACAAAAAACTACATCAAGACCACATAAATGACAGAGGAAAGAAAATGTTTATTAATAAATTTTAGTGAAATGTGCAAAAACATTAGGCTAGCTGAGTATGTGTGGGCTATTGAGACAGCTGGCGGCTGTTTTCGTGATTGTGTATGTACGTTCAAGTACATATTTCAAGATCAGCTAGTATAAAATGTTTAAGTAAAAGCTATCTTTGATCCCGTAATATTATATTATTATCCTTCATTAACGTTTTTAGTAAAATATATGCCATTTCAATTGGTTATGTTTTAGGTAGATTTCGTAAGAAATACTACCTATTGCAGTCGTTACCATGGTGCGACTTTTGAAAAATTCCTTTATAACTTTTCATTATAGGACCCCAGGAACCCAAAACCACCCCCACCTAAAAAGTTTATATATATATATATATATATATATATATATATATATATATATATATATGTATGTATGTATGTACTAAATTTTGTCCGCACGATAAAAGTTGCAATGATGCACGGATCGTCTTCAAACTCGCCAACATCTTTGAGATGGCTAATATCTCGGCGGGGATTGAAAATGGGCAAAATCGGCCCAAGGGAATGGAAATGGGAAGGGTTCAAAATTTTGAATACAGTCTTAACATGATTCTGATAAAACCAGCTCTTACCCAACAATGGCAGGAAAAATAAATATTTTTCGCTATAGCGATTGCCAACAATTAAAAAAAAAGCAATAAAATTCTCACAACAATTGCTCTTCTATTGCAAGAATTTCACGTGAAAAATTGAATTAAATAAACAGTTTGACGAATTGAAAACAAATTGAATATTACGTCATAAGTTTTCAAGAGCAAGATTTCAGCATGAAAACTCAAAATGAAATAAATAGTTTGACGAATTAAACAAGTTGGAAATTGCTCGTCAAACGTGGCAAATGAGGTGCGTTCGTACTATAACTAGTTTTAAAATTATTTTTTGCACCCCATATTGTACTGAATGTATAATTTTTTGCACTTCATAACGTGCATAGTCTGATACATCATTAAAATGCACTTCCAATAATTTTTTCGGAACACTTTTGAGTGTCCCTGTAATTAAACTATACATCCGATTTTCCTAAAATTTGTAATAGCTCAACAAAATTTTGCAACAATTATATCTTTAAAATTTCAGACCATTCGGAAGTCTGTAATATCATTAAAATGCACTTGCAATAATTTTTCCCATTGGCCGTAATGTAAAGAAAAACTTTTGGCTGTCCCTGTAATTAAACTATACATCCGATTTTCCTAAAATTTGAAATGGCTCGACAAAATTTTGCAACAATCACATATTTGAAATTTCAGACTATTCGGTTGGGTAGTTTTTGCTCTGTTACATGCGGACAGACGGACGGACTGAACGACGACTATAGGTGCTACGTATTTATATAATTACGAACGCACCTAAAAAACCAAAATATTGCGTCATATTAGAAATATAATGGACCTCAGCAGGCGAATATGTAACGTCATGTGAGTTTGAAGAAACGTATTAAAACATGATAAAAACCCGACAATGGAAATATTAACATATTTTAACACTTTGAGGTTCTCTGAATTTGCTTTAGCCATTTTTAAACCTATTCCATATGCATGCGTGTGTGTATTCGTGTATATTAGAATTTTCTCAAAATGTTTAGCTTCCTAGTGCTCATTTTTAGTGAAGGAACTGGGTTTATCTCTAATCTTGTCTTAATTTTTGTTGGTGAATTTAGTATTTAACTTCGAAATCTACCTCCGCCTGTAGGCCCGAGCCGGCAGGGATTTTTTTAGTTTAATGAATGTAAGTAACTTTTTCGTATGTTATATTGAATGTAAAAAATATGATACTTAAATTAGAGATATTGCAATATGTATGTTTTAATGTTTGGTTAATTAATTGCTAAAAAATCATATCAATAACTTTCAATTTCAGATTCACTGATACATACTTTAGACAAATAAAGAAATAGCTAATGTGAGTTTATAAGGAGCGTCTATGTGAGCCTAAAGTTTCTTTTATTTTTATAATTATTAAGATATTATAGAAAGTATTTTTTTTTGTATGAATGGCTTATTAACTGCGTTTTTTTTTTTTTTTCATGGGCTTTCCAATATTAATCACGGATATTTTAATACTTTTTAAAATAAAATATGGTGTTATATAATTTTCAGAGATTATTTTGTTAACAACTGTTACTCTTTATATAATAAAAGACGGGGTGAAATCCATCGAAATTCGAAAATAAAAAACTTTTAAATGTCATTCTCAGTCATTGTTCATTCGAATTCATATCATATGAAACGCATTCATTGTTTTAAGCTAATTAATTTTTTTATGTAAAAATGGTGAAATAATTTTTCAATAATAATCTACAGCCTGGAGATAAGACAGCTTAATGCTTTCAAGTGATAACTCCTTTGTGTGGTTTCTTCGCTCCCTATCCCAAAGACTGTGATTACACTCCGTTTTCGATCAGACATCCTTTCCTTATTACAAAGTGATATACCTAATCAATCCTTATAAAATAATAAAATACTATTCCTATCATATTCTGATTCAAAACATACTTCAACTGATTTAACAGAATATCAATTTTAAGTATAACACAATTTGTAATTTTTTTTTTCTAAACAGATTTCAGTTTAGCATCAAAATACTGCATCTTATAGATAATCTGATATTTATCTTTTTTTGTCACTATTTAATTTGATTAGATCAATCAATTTCAAACTGTGATAACTTTTCCAGTGTCTACTTTGAATTATTGAGACAAACACATGGTCGTTGTTGAGACAGAGTTGAAAAATAATTCATTATTGAAAATTATTTAAAAAGTCTTTAAATTGAGTGAAAATTTTCAGGTATATTTCATTCGGAATTTTTTTTCCTTATTTGACGATGTGAAAAATATAATTTGACGGTATTTAAAAGTTATCTAAGAGCGATAAAGGCAAAAGCGACAGCGCCGTTTGCTGTCACCACCGTTAAGGGGACGAGGTACATTTAAAATCAATTTTCTTATTTTTCTGTAAATTTTATTTTAAATATTATTCAAGGGCAATATATTCAATTATATTCATTGTGGCATTGATTTACCACAAAAAATTAACAAAAAAAAGTTTTTGGAGAAAAAAAAGCTAATATCCATACATTTTTAGTACTCTTCAAAATGATCCATGCGAACTACATATCAATGAAAATCCACAATTTTTTTAATATAAATTTGGTTTATATATAGAAATAGAACTGTGCATCGAATTAGATATATTTGATAATAAAGGTAAGAAAAAAAAATATTTTATATACATTTTTTTTAATTTTGAAGCTCAAAATTTAAAACAAATTAGAAAATATTTCTTTTTTTTTAATCTTTCCTCGTTTTTAAGGTCCCTCGTTCTTTAAAAAAGCTCCAAATATCGAAACTGTGTTTAAGCTGACGTCAAAATGTACACTACGGCTTTTAGAAGAGGACGAAAAATCCAAAATGAAAGAAATTGGAGTTTTTCGATAGTAAGGATATGTTAAATGAACTTATAATAATTCCTATAACATAAAAGCATTACATTGTTTAATCCAACTGTAAAACAATAAATTATTTCAAGCTCATTTTTTACTGTAAAATTATTTTTATTAAATTTAATTTTCCTGAATTTTTTTACATTTTTGAATTTTTTATTAAAAAAAAATATTTCATTTTACTTATATATATTTACGTGATTCTTTCAACATGACATTATTTTCACTTATTTATCATTTCTTAACTATACGGATTAGAATTCGAGTCTTTAGTCATTAAATTATCTTGATTGTATACCTTCATTGAAATTTATCGTTTGCTTTGAGCATAACGCCACTTTAACGGCGAAAACTTTTCTTTTATGATTAACCAACCATGTATTCAAACAAAGAAATTATTTTCTATTTCATTCTAATGGGAAACATCGCATCAATGAAGATAAAAAGATGGGGGCGCAATATTCTGGTGGCGTGACAGTAAATATAAAATTTTATACGCTTATAAAAATAAAGTACACATGCATAAATATTTTCACCGAAATTTAACTTGCAAATAAACAAAATACATCCAAAACGCCACATGTCTCAACTTTTTTCATTAATGATATTTTCTCTGCAACATTAGAAGTAATCCAATTGCTATCTTTTTTGAGAAATTTCCTAAAAATCTTTTTAAATTGAAATTAAAATATAAAAAGGAAAATATTAAAAAGGAAAAAAAGCTGGTGTGTTAATTTCTATAAATTAACAGCTTTCACATAGAAAAAATAATTAGCAAAATCGGTTTAGTAGAAATTTCATAGCCGATGACTAAGAAAACAGCCTTTTGTTTTAAATGTATAGATTATTAATAATAGGGTAACTAATCTGTAAATATACTTAAATTACAGCGCAGAATAAAATAAGTAAAAAGAAATTGCATTAAATATGTCATTATATATTTTTATAGTACCCGTTATTAATGTCATTGAATCAAAGGTTTGAGCTTCAATCATTGGATTTTTTTATTATAATCTCTGAATAAAGAAATTAGTTGCATTATGTATTTAGTATTACTTTTAATTTCTTTCAACTTATTATAGTAAAACATCCTTTGTCAATGGAGAAATTTGTATAGGGTTGAATTTAATTTTCGAAATAAAATAAACATTTCTTATTAAAAACGTTACATGAAGCTGAGCATAATTAAGTAATATACAAACGTATGTATTGTTACGACTGTTGACTAATACTTATATTATGTGAAGGCTGTTTTAAAATCTAAAGGAGTTACTTTCTGGCATAAATTTTAATGTCTTTTTTTTTTTCGGAAATGCATGAAATTGTCCGTTGCTATTATTTAGGAGTCATGCAATTGAAACATGTTTATTATCTTTTGGTAAACAGAAAAATCGTGAAAAAAATACTTTGAAAGTTGGTGTTTTGAATGAAATTACCGTACTGACTTTGCAAGAAAGGAGAAAAGAAAGTCATCATGTAACCAAAATTACTTATAACTCGATACGTAATTTAGTTATCCTAAAACTGAAAACTCATTTCACTTAATACGCTTCAATTGCCAGCTTTGCGAATTCTATGCCTTTACGTTTAAAAATCAGTCAGGAAATATGTTAGAAAGTTTTGCGTTGTTGATCAAGGAATGACAAGCGCATTAAAGTTTGATTACGCAGATGAAACTTTTGAGGTTTCGCATATTGGTTCCAAATCACTAAAACGTGGAGAAAAGTTAAAATGAAATTTCTGTTTGTCAGTTTGTATACGTTCACTTAAGCACAGACATATTTGTGAACTATACGAAACAATAGGGATCTGGATAGATTTTGTGTACTGCTGTTGGATCTCATTGTAACTTTGTGCTTTTATGACTTCTGAGTTATCCGCATTAGGCGAAATCTCAAAGTGTTTATTATATATATCCTATTCAAATATTACGAAAAACGGCCTCCTTTAGAAGTCCCCAATAACGCGAGGTCTTTCAATGTATTTATTTATTTCAATTATCCAGTAACTAATATAAATTTATAGCATTAAATAATTATATGAATATCATAATTTATTACACTTACATAATTCACAATTATATTATTTTAAAAAAACGTATAATTCTATTGATAATTATATTGTAATATTGTATTATACTGTATAAATCGATTTTAAATTAAAATATGTTATATTTATTTATAGTTTTATCGTTTTATGTTATCTATCATTTTGTGCAAATATACAATATCTACGAATGACATCAGTAGAAATATAGATTCTTTTACCAGATAATTTCAGTCCTCTTACTGGATGTATTTTATACATCAATAAATGAAATAGCATACACAAAAACAGAAACTGATGAGAAATATTTCAAACTGTACACAATGGCGATTGAAGTGATCTTTAAAATAATAAAATAAATTCTAATGCAAAAATATAAATTATAAACTATAAACCTATTCAATTTTAGCATGTTTTTTTTTTCAATTTTGTAATCCGTATTATATTCTCTATTTTAAATATTGTTTTTTGTAGTCATCAATGTTAATACGCCATAAATACAAAGTTCAATATAAAATCATACAGATTTTCATATTAAGACCACGTGATCGGCATTAGGATTCACTGTGTGTCGTTCCGACAAATAATAAGATTTTTTAGTACTTCAGTGTCACAAATACTGTTATTCCAATAAAATAATTCCCAAGTAATGCTCACATACGTTTTGAATGCCTATTTCAACCACTCCACCATGCCACACTAATATGTAAACAAAACTTTACATGAGCCGCTAAATTAAAAAAAAATACTATTAAATATTTTTCCTTTGGATATGTTTACGAATAAATTTCAAATAAAGAGCAATTTAAAATAAATGCCACTCTCAGTGTCACGTTCTTGTTAAATTTTCTGCAAAACAATCCTTATAAGGAAATATTGATGACATCTAGGATGCTGTGTTTCAATATGAAAATTTAATTAGTCGGCATACGCGAGGATTACTAATATTGAAGCCGAGGTAAGTAGGCATTCTAAAAATATATAAATCTCAGATTTCTTTTTCAGTGTAAGTAGGAGACTACCCCTTACTAGATGCATTCATCCACAGGCACTAAGAAAGCGCACACATGTGGTGTTTTAAATATATTACTCTATTACGAAAGATTGTAAAATATTACTATGACTAGTGATAATCTTGGGTAATCGGCATGCCACTGGCTTCCCTTTAACTGGGTGTTTTTTTTTGTTTTTTTTTAATTTCTATAAATAATAATAAACAATTATTATAAGTAAAAATTGATGACATCTATAACGTGTATAACATCTATATCCTTCAATAAAAAGACAATGAGTCGGTATACGCGAGAAATGTTGGTATTGAAGCCAAGCTAAGTAAGAATATTAGAAATTTATAAAACTCAGCTTATACTTTCAGTGCAACATGAACACTACCCACTGGTTACATTAACCAACCCCTATCTTCATCCCGCAGATACTAAGAAAACAAAAACTTGTCTAAGATTACTCTATTACGAAAGATTTAAATATATTATCGTGACAAGTGGTGAGCTTGGTAATCGGTATACCATTCAGTTCCTATTTAATATTTTTTTCTTTGTCTCCCAAGGCCATATTTATCATTGTCGTGTGTGATGACAGCCGCTTTCTTGATTTATTAAGAAAAATCAATACATTTTTTTGAAAATATGTTTGTAAAAAAGTGTTAAAACTAAAAAAATATCGTTCGCTCCTGACCATTTTAACGTGTAGAGTAATAGATTTTTTTTAGATGCTATAAAAAATCAGTTCCAATATGTCGTAATTTTCAGTGTTAAATTTACACCAATATACACAGATTTTTACATGTAATAATTCAATTATTTTAAGGTTTTCATTCTTTTTTAAATATCCACGCATAAATAAATTTTTCAATCGAAAATACAGTGTTTGGAAAAAATATTATTTCGACAGTTTTAAACCATGCATTTGCTCGAAGAAAAATATTTTAAAGGTTTAACAGATAATTATAGTCTATATTTAAAAAAATGCTTATTAAAAATAAATTGAATCTCTCGTTGCGTTTTGGCCCAAAATAATTAATTTCGTATGTAACCTATGTAACCGAATATTTTTAAAGCTATCGATAATTAGTTATTTTTTACACAATAAAGCAATTTCTATTTTTAAACGGTTAAATATTTCTCCACTCTCTTTCGTTGAATATTTTAATTATACACGCCTTTTTTAAATGTTGTGTTCACAATCTTTAAGACAAAAAAAATAAAATGAATAAATTGGATTGCTTTGAATTAATGTGTACTAAAATTTAAAAATCACTAAAATTGTATGACGCAGAAAAAAACTGTTTTTTAATAATATAAAAGAATAATAAGTGTTGTCAAATTTACTTCATAAGGATAGCTTATGTATAGAAAAACCTGTTAATACAATAACGAGGAACGGAAATGTATTTTTAAAAGATTTCATCGTAGCAGGTACAGCGGTTTTTTAATAATGTAATGGTTTTTTAAAAAACTGTTTTTTAATAATATAAAAGAATAATAAGTGTTGTCAAATTTACTTCATAAGGATAGCTTATGTATAGAAAAACCTGTTAATACAATTACGAGGAACGGAAATGTATTTTTAAAAGATTTCCTCGTAGCAGGTACAGCGGTTTTTTTAAATGTATTATTTTCACTGGGTTCATTAAATTTCCTTTAAACACATTTTTTCTGTTATATATACTTTTTACGCTATATCAGTATTTCTCAACCTTTTTTGGTTCACGGCACACAAAATCTTTCTGGAATTATTTACGGCACACCTGAATGTAAAAAAATGCAAAAGATGTATGATCCAAAAGAAAAAAAAAAATGTTGATTTACACAATTTGTTCAATGAAAGGAATGAGTCTGTTTTCTTGCACAATTTAAATCAAAACAAGGTTACAAAGTCGCTATAGTCCAGGCAATACGGAATTTTACCTAGAAAAATTAATGGTAGTTTTGGACATCGGCTTACTTTATGTTTTTTGGGTCGCTGAATCCAAATTTGTAATTTCCCACCAAAATTTCCCCCGGCAATCCCCCCAAATTTTGGTAAAAAGCCCCCCAAAAAAGATTTTATTAAAAATATCAATTGTTTTATTGTTTTAGGGGGAAAGTATCTAGAAATTCAGAAAGTAGACAAAATTTGCTACAAATTAGATATATGACATTATGACTTAGGATGAAGGGGAAGGGGGGATCTGCCTCAGAACATGCGCACGGTGCTGTGTGGACTAAGTTGCGCAATTCCACTTAACCACTCTTGAATTTTCCTTATAAGGTTTACTTTAAGTTTTTTGGTTCGCTGAATCCGAATTTTTAACTTACCCACAAAAATCCCCCCCCCCCCCAAAAATAGTTGTTATTAACTTTTCTCAAAAACCAAATTTTTCAAAAAAATCAATTTTTTTTTGGGGGGGGGGGGTGACGTTTGAAATTTTGGTGGAAAGTTACAAATTCGGATTCAGTGACCCAAAAAACATAAAGTGAGTCGAAATACAGAACTAGTATTAATTTTTCCAGGTAAAATCCCCTATTGCCTGGACTTAGCGCACGTATCGTCGCAGTGCATGTTCAGAGGCAGCCCTCCTCCTCCCCGTTCATCCTACGTCATAATATCATTTATCCTATTTGTTGGAAATTTTGTCTAATTTCTGAATTTCGTAATGCTTTTCCCCTAAAACAATAAGAAATTTAAGTTAAAAGCGACTATTTGTGGGGTTGGGGGGGGAGTTTTGGGGGGAAGTTAAAAATTCGGATTAAGCGACCCAAAAAAATTAAAGTAAACCTTATACAGAAAGTTCGGAGGGGAGATGGGAGGGCGAATGTAAACGTGTGAGTGGTTAAGTGGAATCGCGCAACTTAGTTCACGCAGCATCCAGCGCATGTTCCGAGGCAGATCCCCCCTTCCCCTTCATTCTAAGTCATAATGTCATGTATCTAATTTGTGGAAAATTTTGTATACTTTCTGAATTTCTAGATACTTTTTCCCTAAAACAATTAAAAAAAATTGATTTTTTTAATAAAAACCTTTTTGGGGGGCATTTTACCAAAATTTGTTTGGTTTGCCGGGGGAAATTTTGGTGGGAAGTTAAAAATTCGGATTCAGCGACCAAAAAAACATATAGTAAGCATTTTTACAGAACTACCATGAATTTTGCTTGGTAGAGCCCCTATACGGTCTGTATTGCCTGTACTACTACGGAAGTTCGCATTTTATCGTCAAATTTGAAAAGGCATTCTCACTTTTTGGACCTGATTTCTGTCAATGCTGAAAATACAGATTCCCAGAACCATAAAGATGCAAAAGCTAGAAGAACTTAAATAGCTTTTAAGATAATTGCACGGTAAAAATTTTTGACTGAATGCCAAATATCATTCAAATTTTTATCGAATAATGTTGAACGGTCAAACGTCTCATATGAATGAGCTGATTTTCTGTCTTTTCCAAACTTGGTGTCTTGCAAATTACAAATGGGGAGATTAATACGTGGAAAGGATTGAAGAATAACATAGCACATGATAAATAGAAAATGACGTAAAGTTTATACGACAACATGAAATGATAATTATTCCTCAAAAACCCTTGCGGCACATTTGACAATCTGCCGAGGCACACAGGTTGAGAAACACTGCTTTATATGTATGTATGTACCAGCACAGAGATAGTTAACGATTTAAAATTTGTAACGCAACACCTTTACATTTCAGCTGTAAATTTCACTGACGCTTTTTAATTCACATCTCTCATAAATTCAAAATATAGTTTTAAAAAGAAATTGCATCAATGTGCGAATAACGGCTTGATGTGATTGTAATTTTTTTGTTTCAAAAATCGATTAAACTTATTTTGGTCTGTATACATATTTACATATACAAACAATATTTAAATTTTATGAATGATTCACACATAAACCAGATTCATTTAGTCGAATGCCTATCACTTGTTCCTCGTGATTAAAGTCCGTGGCTATTTATATCTTTAAAACACGATGAACATTTTCAAACATCCAAAAATCCAATGAATTTCGATTTAAAAAACTACAAACAAGTGTTCTTTTCTTTTTTTTTTTTTAAAGAATGAATAGTATTCCTTGTCTAGCAATTTTTCGATTGTAATGTTTTTTTAAAAAGAGCCCATATACTGTATTTTATATCATTATATTAACATTTTTTTTTAGTTTATCCTATTTTCCCAAGAGATTGCTTATTTTAGCACTTTTCTATGTGAATATTGCTATATTAAAATTCTGTACTACCCTAAGTTTTTCGTATGCTACTAATAATCTTTATTATCGTATAAACAACTTTCTAAGAAAAACCAAGTTTCGATGTGTGTTGTAGTCTTCCTTTTTTAAATGATTATAATGGAAATGCAACGTATTATAATGCTCCTTGTTATATTAATTTAATGCTGAAATTCTTGGAGAGACACTCAGCCCTGCCTTTCATAAAGCATAATTCACGAAGTTTACTTTAATTTCACATTTACGGAAATAATCTAATAATCTAAACTGTGAAGATAAGTTGATAAAACGGATAATGCTTCTGAACATGCACTCTTTATTACAGAACTGGCAACAAATACAAATTCAAAATCTCAAAAATATATATACATTACTAGCCGCCTCTGGCGACCAGTTTGGTCTCCCTTAAATGTATGCTAAGCATTGCATCATGTTACTTTCATTCTGAAACTAACTCACTTGCTCAATCTTTCCCCGAGTCTAAAGATTCTCTTAGAGAAATCAAGAATTTTTAGCGAATTTGATAACATTTCATACATTTTTGTTGTTATGCGTATTTCGTCTTTTTTGACAAATACCTCATGATTTCCGTAGCTGTAAAAATGAGGGAAAATTCAAGGGTTTAAACTGAAATTTGTTCATAAATTATCTAAATTAAACTTATTCTACTTAAACATTCTGTTACTTCAATATTATTTCTTAATATTAATAAATTTATTCAATTTTTTCAAACCATGCATTTATAATTTTTCTTCACTACTTAATAACTAAATTAATAACTAAATAATGAATATATATATACTTTTGTTTTTATAGATTTGATTTCTGAGTTCATAAATATGACAATATACTAACGTAACTAAGAGAAATAGCAAAATAAAACCATCGTGAATGCAAGCCGTTAACAAACGTTAGCGTCGCCAATTTACCTACTATGACGTCATAAGAATATTGTCCATTCATTGTTGAAGAACCTGCTTTGCGAATGATTACCTCCATGGTCTAATATTTTCTACCGTTTATATGATGACTGAATCTCTTGTGTTTGTTTACTCTATGAAGTGAAATACAAAGCTGTCAACTTAATTTCAATTAAAATCAAATCTTGGAATATATATTTATTTGAATGTAAATTAGAAACAATACTTTAATGTTGAAATGAAATATTTTAGTTTATGTTATTGTTATTACGATTAATTGTTTATTTAGGTACTTTTCCATTACAGGGGCCTTGGCATTTTTCTTTAAGCTTGGCGCAATTCGGGCTTCAGAACGTGAAATACGTTGATAAAATATATAAATAGCTATGAAAACAAACCTGGTGAACTTCTATTTTTATTTATATGTATTTATTTGTATATAAACATTTTATTTACACACATATATATATACAATATTTGTTTACATATAAATTATTGATGTTTCTATATAAAAATAGATTATTGGCTTCTTTAGATTAAGTCAATTGTATACATATGGAAAAAATGCTTATGAATATGAAATAGGATATTGATTGCCGGAAAATTCAATGCCAGTTCTTTTTTTCTCGCCAAGAACCTATACTGGAAAAAATATTTATTTATTTATTTATTTATTTATTTATTGTATTTTAAATGAGGTAAATGAAAGATGTGTATTTTAAATGAAAGTTATGTATTTTAAATGAAATGATGGCGAAGGAACCCTATTTGACGATTTAATCATCTGCGTCCAGCTCAATTAAAAGTAGCAGAATGGTCGGTTGGCATATAAAAAGTGAAGCAGTCAGCCCAGAACTATTGATGACAGTCACATGACTTCGGATTTTTTAATATAGATTATTATTACGATATAAGCTGCACATTAAAGGTGATGAACAATATTGGATTTTGCTAATAATGATATTTTTTGGCCGAAATAATTACATTTGCTACAAAAAAAAGGTGTTTCATTTTTTTAACATCTTGTTCAGTAAAACATTAATATTTCAATGTATCTATAATTACAAATGTTTAATAATGCCATTAACGAAAATATATTTCACACTTCTTGTTAAGATAGTTTTCAGAACATCCACAAGTATTTATGTCTATTTACTGTCACAGGTTACCCTAAATAGCGGTAGACAGCTGCTTTGGAATTACTACATTACTAACTGTCTTTGACAAATGCTGCTGTTATGGCAATATTTAATTTCGCTTTCAAAAAATCCCATGTATTTATATGTATTTATATGAAAATCGCAGTTAGCAAAATAATTCATAATTTATAAACTGACACTTAAATGATGACTTTACTTTTTATTATCAGTACTCCCGACTGGTCTGTATTTCAGAAGAACATTTTTCCTGCTATGTGTTAGCAAAATTAGCAAAACAAGTTACATTCCGGGTAATTAGTTACAGAAATAGGAAGGAAAATCAAAAAAGAAAATTTTTCATATGAAAAAAGTAGCGGTCATCGAAAGTCCCGTGAACGCGGAATTGAAAAGTTTTTATGTAAATCAATGGCATAAAGTTATACGAACAAAATGAGCTAGGTATGACTAGATTTGACAAGCCTAAAATATGTTTAATTAAATTATTTTTTATTAGAAAGCTATAATGTTTTACCGTTATCGCGGATATCGCTCTTACAAAATAAATTAAAAGTGTTGTGTTCTTTCAGAAAAACTTGGTATGACAAATTTTAATAGAACACCGCCGTAATTCGAGTAACAGACGGCCGTGCGTCCGTCAAACGTCCCCATACGCCTTTTCCGACACTAGTCCAGCGTCAATACGCTGAATAAAGACTTCAACGGCAAACATTCAAAGCAAAATAACATTGAAATTTTATTACGAGCCACCACTTTAAAATAGACATGACTTATTTTTCCGGCAGGATAAAGTTTATCATACGAAGTGTTTCTGAATAAGCACAAAGTATTCTATAAAATACCCTATTTATGACCAATATCCGTGACGATGCGAAAACATTTTAGATTATTTTATAATAATTAATTTAATTAAACATAGTTTCTGCTCTTCAGTCCTAGTCATACCTAGCTCATTTTGCTCGAATGACTTTTCGCTATCGATTTACATAAAGAAATTTCAATTCCGCGATCACGGGGTTTTTGAAGTCATAAGCTTTCTACCCTATAAGGGAATACTAATTAATAACATACATGTTTCACATTATCTTTTTATTCCTTATCTTATTATAAATAGTTTAGAATGTTTGCATGTTACTTCTGATAAAAAATTTAAAAAAAAACGTTATTGCATATTAGAAAAATAATGTGAATTTTTTCTTATTTTATTGACATTTTAAAATTAATGTATTAAAAATGCCAACAACTATTTTCAATATAATTCAGTATAAACTATAATTTATAAAGTATCTCACATTTTACTTAATATATATATATGTGTGTGTGATAATAAAATTTTTCGCCCTTTTATCTTAATTAACACGTTCAAGCCGACGCGGTGGGTCACACTCGATTGTCTCATAGTTGTCAAGTCTCCGGCTTTTTGCACACCACTGTTATTTTAGAGAAAATGTTGTTATTTTTAAATCGCCCAATTGTTCTAATTAAATAAAACAATATTTTCTGTATTAAAATACTGGTATCCAAAAAGCCGTAGACTTGGCAGCTCTGAGGCAGTTGAGTGTGACCCACCGCGCCGGCGTGAACGTGTTAAACTATTCTAAATTATTATAATATCAATCTTTTTTAATTAGCTTTAATATTATCTTAAATATCATTATCTTTCTTCCATGCTTTAAATGCATATTCCTTTTTTATTCTAAAAACCTTAAATCCCTTTGTCTTATAAAATCCATTAAATTACTTTTTTTTCATTTTATTCTGAAACTAAATTATTTTTCTATCGAATGTATTTAGTATCATTTGTTCTCTGATGTTCCATATCCCGTAATTCCTTGCCAAGCCGGCCAACATTTGTTTACGTATAAAACTGACGCCGAGACTCAAGAGTTCAACATCGACGTCACGCGTACTTCCCCCTTCTCCCGGAGCTAAGTTCTATCGTGGCCTGCCTCTCGTCGCGACCTTCCGGCTATTTTTACGGAGTTGATTCTTCACTGAAAATGTATTCGTACGCGTGTTTTTTCACAAGTATTTAACATGTTGCATTGGCTGGCAGAGAGGGAATATTACGATTATTGATTTGCTTAAATAACCCATGTCACCTGGAGAGCTCTGTTTACTGTATCTTCGTCATGCTGTTCTAATATTTAACATCTAGTGGTTTCTCTTTACGACGTAAATACGGCCCGAACATGGGTAGCATAAGGCTAGTAAAGTTTGGTGCATTTTATGATCATCTAATAAATATTTGATGAATCTAATGGTTTCAGTTATTATTTCCGGGAAACTACCAGGGACTTCGGCCTGATCTTTTACTCTTAACCATGAATTTACGACTGCAGAACTTTGATTTCTCAGTTGAGTTAGATAACGAGTGTATGGTTGCTGCTTAAGACCGATATGTTTATATCATACTAGTGAATACGTATCAATTACGTATAATTATTGATCGGATATAGAGGATCACAGAGGACTTTCAACAATCTTACCAAAAGTAGTTCATTGTAGACAGTCATTAATGAAGACTTTTAAAGCTTCTCCCTTCAAAAATCTGGATATATTTTACATTTTCCATTTTTATTCTTTTTTATCAGAAATGCATGCTTTATCAAAATGCGTCATTCAGGATTGTATATGCATCCCAGACTCTGGGTCAAAGCATTTTGCAGATCTATTTCTTAACAATATAAAAGATGGAGAAATCATTTACTTGCGAGTTCAAAAGAAGAAACTTTATTTGTATAAACATAATAAACACAGATAAAATAACTCTTAAAAAATGTAAATATATTTTCTATTATAATAATAATATAAAATAAACTGTAAAATAATTCCTTTCAACCAATTTATAATATTAACAATATTCTAAAGAATGAACTTAATCTTGCAACAGTAATAAAACAGTATATAAATTTGATTTACCTATTGTAACAAAAATAATAGAACAAATTTTAACTTACGGAGATGAGAATCCTTGCAACGTTGAACTAAAATTTATTTGTTCAAAATAAAAAAAATAAAATATTTTTTTCTCGACTACACACTTGCACCTTTCTCATTTATGATAGGTGAAATTTAGTAGATGTTTCCGTCAAGTGTTCTAATTTGCCATCGGGAGGCGATATTGGATATGAAACTCAATATAAACGACACTTGCGTATATGGGATAGTAGATGTACATAGTAGGCAAAAATTACTCATCGTAATTCCATTCAGCCAGAATTTCACTGGTTTTATTCTGACCTTGAGACCGCCACCGGCTCCAAGTATTATTATATTTCCACAAGAACGTAAGATCCTGCACGGCTAATTGATACGTATTCACTAGTATGATATAAACATATCGGTCTTAAGCAGCATCCATACACTCGTTATCTAACTAAACCGAGAAATCAAAGTTTTGCAGTCATGAAATCATAGTTAAGAGAGGAAGACCCGGCCGATGTCCAAGTTTCCCGGAAATAATAACTTAAGCCTTTAGATTCATCAAATATTTATTTGATGATCATAAAATGCACCAAACGCCACTAGCAATATGCTAACCATGTTTGGACTGCTGTTACGTCGTAAACAGAAGCCACTAGATGCTAAATATTAGAACAGCATGACGAAGATACAGTAAACAAAGGTCTACAAGTGACATGGGTTATTTAAGAAAATCAACAATCGTTATACTCTCTCCCTCCCAGCCAACGCAACAGGTTAAATACGTGCGAAAAAACATTATTAGTGAAGAACTAAACCCAAAAAAATAGCCGGAAGTTCGCGACGAGAGGCAAGCTGCGATAGGACTTAGCTCTGGGGGAAGGGGAAAGTACGCGTGACGTCGATGATGAACTCGTTTGTCTCGGCGTCAGTTTTATAGCATAAACAAATTTTGGCGGGCTTGGCAAGGAATTAGTGGCATGGTGTTAGTATTATGGAAATCTCGTCTTCCATTGATTCTCGCAAGATATTCAGATCGTGACATTTGTAATTTGCATGAGACTGGATTATTCTTCCGTACCCAGTAAAACTCTCATGGAGGAGACAGATGAAGCAACATGAGGGAAACAGGCCAAACTGCGAATAACTGTGGCCTTTTCTGGGAATGCCACTGGAGGTTGAAAAAAAAAACAATCAAAATATGGAAGGCTCTAAAGCCTCATTGGTTTAAAAATATCGATGTGACAAAAATAAGAGTGATTTGGGAATCTAGGTGTGGATGAGATCCACTACTTTTTTTAAAATTGGTTACATGTCTTTGACAAAAAGACCACCAAACAGGGTAGAAACATTATCTTTATTTTGGATAATGCTCCATGTCACTTGTAATTGTTTCACAGTTGAAAAGTGTGAAACGTCAGTTTCTCTCTCCTAACATGACATCCAAGATTCAGCTGTTAGACCAGGGAATTATCGTTTCAAGCTCGAATACAGACATTTTCTTTTACGAAAGCTCGTTTCGCAAATAAATGAGACGAAAAATGTGCCCGACATTGTGAAATCCATCAATGTACTTGATGCTAATCCATGGATAAAATGTGCATTGGATAATGTAAAGACACAAACAATTGTCAACTGCTTCAGTACCTGTGGACTAAGTAATATATTCATAGAAAAATCCATTGGTGATATGAGTGCCTTAGAAGATGAAGTGATTCAGCTATCAAACGCAGCTACAGTTGATTATGATCGCAAATCACATAAATATGAGGAAACTTTAGAATTTTACGATGATTTATCTGAAAACTGGGACAATCGTATCATAAAAATTCTCCACAGAGGTAAGACTTTAAAATTTTTATATTAAAAAATAAAATCTCCAATCATATTCTGATTCAGATGACGATCTTCCGCCCGTTAAATCTTCTATTTCATGTCAGGAAAAAATTGTTGCAATCAATTGATTGATAGAAAGTTCGGTACCTGTTAGAGATGATACTAAAACAAACAATGTGTTTAAAGAGATCAAAGAATTTTTAAAAAGAAAAATTGTTAAAACTAAAGCAAACTACAATTAATTCTTTCTTTAAAGCCGATTTTTTGTAGTATGTATTTCTTGAAACTTTGCTTTACCCATCGTCTCTATTCAGAGACCACCTCTCTGAAAGACCAATTTTTTATGGTCTAATGGGTGGTCTCCTTAGAGAGGTTTCATTGTATTAAATACCGTTAAAATAAGTCACTTGAAATATGTTTCATTAAATTGATAAAACCCTAATCGTATTTTCTGAATACAGTTTAAGAAGCACGAAAAGAAAAGTACAAAACTATTTGAAATGTATTTTTATTCAAGATAATTTTACCTTCATGTCTGTATTGTGCAGTTAAAGACACTAGTTACATATGCATGAGCCTAATTTTAAACCTATTTAAGGCTTTTTCTTACATTTTAAACTAAGTTATTTAAATTTTACACCGATTATAAATTTGTAAGCTGATATTACATTTGTCTTGACACAAAACAAAATTTCTCATTTATAGTATTTCCAAGTATAACAATTTAACCTGAAATTACTTCTTTTACTAATGGGAAAATAAACTTTACCGTTAATAAACATTCTAAAAATTTAAATATACTCGCTCTGATTTAAATCACATTGACATTCTTTAGAGGATAATTCTTATCTTCCAAATAATTAAATGAAATATACTATTTGATTGGAGATTTATTTGCTTACCTTTTTTCACTTTCGACTGAATTGGAAAGAATAGTTCAAGTTTATACCTTATCGAAGATTTAATTGCAGGCGATCTTTGAAGTAAGTTCATAACTCAGAACCTTTGAATTATTATTCTCCTTGGTGTGCTTCAGTATTCATTATTGTATGCTAAACCTTGTTATTTTTCTACATTTATTTTGTTTTGTTTCATTTGTACATTCCCAGTGGATTTTAAATTTAAAACACTAAGTTTAAATTTTTTTCGCAGATAAATTTTATATTTGATAAGCGAAAAGAAAAACTAAAGTGTATGACTTGTCTTCCAAAAAAAAAATTCTGTAAGAAAAACATTTCGCTATTATTTTGGATTATATATTTTATAATGTTTAATAAATCAATTAAGAAGGACTAGAAAAGTGTGGCTGACTATTACAGTATAAGTAAAACCATATTTTAATTCATAAATATTTATCTAATTACAATGTTAAATATTCTATGTCATTAAATTTGCGTGTTACGCTCCGATACTAAGTTTCGTCATTTTTTTTTCAAACAAAATCTTTATTGTCAAAATAAAATACAGCATGGAATCATGAACTGTGTACTTTGCATTATTTTCCGACGTAGGTTTTAACAATTTGATAAAGCATTTGGTACTTTGCCTTTTTTAAAATTTCGCTGACATATTTGCATGTTTAAGTACAAATCACTCGTATCTATGTGTTCTTCCAAAATTAATGTTTTCATTTTTGAGAAATTAGGATATTTATTAGACTGCAACTTGTTTAAATGCCTTTAAAAATAATGTAAAAACTCTTAAACATGTGCAGTTTATAATTAAGGTGCTTCATTTTATAAAAGCCAATTTTGTAGATAAAAGGCCAATTTTGGATTTAAAAAAAAAAGACAAGCCGACATTGAGACATTTGTCGGAGCGTGCAATCAGTTTGAAGAAAACACCCTTTAAAAACTCGGTGCTGTGCGATGCAAGGAATTGTCACACAGCCTGTTCCACCTCAGCATTCTTTTGGAAGTGACGTCCCAAGAGTGCGGCTTCAATGCAGGGAACGCGGGATAGATTGGTGGGCACACAACAAATCTCACACAAGATCAGATTCGCCGCTTCGGATGGGAGAGATTGGATCACACTTCCTGCAGCCCCGATCATGCCCCATCGGGCTTTCACCTGTTCCTTTCATTGAAAACCCCATTCATGGACGTCAATTCCAAAATAATGCTGAGGTGGAGCAGGCTGTGCGATAATTCTTTGCATCGCATAGCACGAAGTTTTACCAGAGTTGTTTCTTCAAACTAATTGCATGCTACGACAAATGTCTTGATGTCGTTTGGGACTATGTTGAAAAATTGTGCAAGGGTATAATAGGGTGGGTCGAAAAAATTGAAATGTTTACAATTGAAATGCAATAGAGTGGAAAAGTTGCCTTTTGTATAAAAGAATAAATTCGTAAAATATTATATTGATCGGTTAATATCTTTTACCGCCGCAAGGTGACAAAAGTTTCAAAAAGTCTCAAAAAATGTGTTTTTTCAATATTTTTTTTAAATTATCCATACGCACGAATACAATTTCTAATAGGACGCAATAGCTACATGAAGATATAAGAAATGTCCCGGTAAATGTTCATTATGATAATATCATAAATTTTTATCTATTAATGTGTCAAACATTTTGTTAAATATTTGTCATAGACTGGAAAATAAAAAAATCCCTGCCGGCCCGGTCTACAGGCAGAGGTAGATTTCGAAGTCAAATATACTAATTTCACAAACAAAAACTAAATCATGATTAGAGATAAATCCACTTTAAGGGGACGAGGGACCTTAAAAATAATTTTTTTATTTTTTGTAAATTTCACCTTAAATATTACTCAAAGGTACATTATATGCATTATGGCATGCATTTATTACAAAAAAAAAAGGTCATTTTTGAGAAAAAAGTGGAATTTTACACGTTGTTTTAGAAATCTCCGAAATGCCCCATGCGCGTCCCATATCAATGAAAATCCCCAATATTTTTTATAAAAGTTTGGTTTATATATATAAAAAATCTGTGCATCGAATTTTATATATTTGAATATAAAGGTTAAAAAAAAATTTTTTTTGAAAAATTTTGAAATTTTTCGAAAAAAATTCAAAAATTCAGAATTTTTCATTTTTTTTTTCATTTTTTTTTTGCAAATTTAACTTTAAATATTACTAAAGGGTACATTATAGGCATTACGGCATGCATATATCACAAAAACAAATTAAAAAAAAAATTATTTTTGAGAAAAAAATGGCATTTTACGTGTCGCCGTAGAAATCTTCGAAATGCCCCCTGCGCATTCCATATCAATAAAAATCATCAATACTTTTTATAAACGTTTGGTTGATATATATAATTAAAACTGTGCATCGAATTTTATATATTTGAATATAAAGGTAAAAAAAAAAAAATTCAAAATTTCGAAAAAATTTCAAAATTTCAAAATTTTTTAATTTTTTTCTTTTTTTTGTAAATTTTAATTTAAATATTACTCAAGGGTACATTATATGCATTGTGGCATGTATTTATCACAAAAAAAATTTAAAAAAAAAATTATTTTTGAGAAAAAAATGGCATTTTACGCGTCGTCGTAGAAATCTTCGAAATGCCCCCTGCGCATTCCATATCAATGAAAATCCCCAATATTTTTTATAAAAGTTTGGATTATATATATAAATAATTCTGTGCATCGAATTTTATATATTTGAATATGAAGGTATAAAAAAAAAAAATCAAAATTTTTGAAATTTTTTCGAAAAAATTTTGAAATTTTTAATTTTTTTTTTTTTTTTTTTACCTTTATATTCAAATATATAAAATTCGATGCACAGTTTTATTTATATATATAAACCAAACTTTTATAAAAAATATTGGGGATTTTCATTGATTTGGAATGCGCATGGGGCATTTCGAAGATTTCTAAGACGACGCGTAAAACTCCATTTTTTTCTCAAAAATAATTAAAAAAAATTTTTTTTTGATAAATGCTTGTCATAATAAATATAATGTACCCCTGAATAATATTTAAAGTCAAAATTTCAAAAAATAAAGAATTGATTTTTAAGGTTTTTTAAGGTCCCTCGTCCCCTTAACAATTTTATCTGGCCGCTTTTGACGAGTTTTTATTTCATTTTTATATAATAGCTGGTTTTATAAGAATCATGTTAGGGCGGTATTAAAAAAAATACTTTTCCATGCTCAACAACTCGAAATTTTCTGGCATAATTCCGGATTCATTTTTAATATAAAAAAAAAAAATATGAAACTTGCTGACGTAATTTTTGAAGAGCGATTAACGATAAGCGACCTGTGTTTTTATTTTTTGTTCAATTAATTAAAACTTGATATATAAACAATTATTTTCTCAGAAGAACAATATTTTTAGTTTCTAACACAATCGCTTCGGGAAATTCCGTTCAAAATGCCCACTTTGACATCATTTTTGAAATATATTCTGCCTCTATACAAAAATCGATCATTACAGTACATTATATAGATTCTGAATAAGCGAATCTACCAATTTAATGCGTTTGAAAGCAAAAATGAATTTAAAAATGAGTCAGAAAATAAGCAGTTTGGATTTGAGTGACAATGATTTTTCCAACACAATCCGCTTCGGTAGATTCGGTTCAAAGTGCCCTTTTTAACAGCATTTTAAAAAATAAATTCTGCCTATATCAAACAATCGACCATTACGGTAGTTTATATAGTTTCTGAGTAAGAAAACGTACCAATTGGAAGCCTTTGAGAGCAAAAATGAATTGTAAAATGAGTGAGAAAATAAGCAGTTTGGATTTAAACACACCCTTACTAAGATGATTTTTTTTCGTCAACCGCTATGTATTTTTAATTTGTTTTGCTGTAAGAATTGGTCCTATCCAAAACTCGTCTATATAGATGTTGTAGACAATATTAAGAATATATATTATAAATTCATGGGAATTTTATATCTTTTGAATTGACGGAGTTATGGATTTTTTTTCTTCTTCAAACCCCCTTTTTGTTTTCGTTTTTAATTTTTTTGCGGTACGAATTGGTCCTATCAAAAACTTGGGAATATAAAAGTTGTAGATAATGTTAACGAGATTTATAATAAAATTAATTGGATTTGATATCTTGAGAATTGACGAAGTTATGATTTTTTTTTCTCCCAAAACCCTATTTTTTACGCCCCTTGAGCCCATTTTTAACTTTATCAAAAATCTGTGATACATAAATTTTTGACCCTATTTTTAGAAGTAATAAAAACTTTAAACTGATTTGATATGTACAAAAATTAAGAAGTTAGGGGGGGGGTTCTGTTTTCCCTCCCTATTTCCATCTCCTTGGTCCGATTTTGCCCTTTAACGAACTTGACCGAGATTTTATGGCCATTGATTTTATGTATCAGTTTGGAAGAGATTGGTGCAGAATTACGAAAGTTATCGTGTCCAGAAGAAAATGATATATATAGATAGATAGATAGATACATAGATAGATAAAGTTTTTTACTGAGGGTGGTTTTGGGTTCTAGGGGTCATGATCGGTGTAGATCTGCAAAAATTTTTCAGAAATTCCAACATAGGAACGATCCCAATAGGTAGTATTTCATACGAAATCTACCTAAAAGGTAATCATTCATTGTTCTTGACGATCGCTTCATCTACTGCTGTTTTACTGCATATCAGCAATTCATATACCGCATGTCACAAAAATGATATAAAATGAACAAAATATTTTAGTATCTTATTAATTAAAACACAGAGATGTTTAACCTAAAGTGATTAAATAAACTTCAAATGAAGAAGTATTTAAATTAATGAATTTTATAATATGACTGGCTTTCAAATAAAGCCATTGTTCCTCGAGAGGCCGAAATTGATCATGTGATCATCACTCTGTTTTGGTCCACAAACTTTACCACCGCTTCAGAGACTAATTTCACACATCTTTCTACTGATTGAGTGGGGCAAGGAAAATCATAATAGCTGGTATCTTTAATCGAACATTCTAAACTCACCAGCGTCGTTAGATCGCCAGTCGATATACAAACTATAACTGGTGGTTTCGTTAGTTTACAGTTTTGCCTTTCAACTAAAGCCATACAATTTTAAACTTCAAAGTCTGGAATGACGAAATGACGGATGTCACTATTCGTGTCCACAGAACTTCGTGCTTTGGAAATTTTCAATTTTGGCAATCGGCTGATGCAACACTTTCACGGTATACTCAATGAGTATAGCCTGAAAGTGTTCTGCATCCAGGGGTCGGACGCTTAAGGTATTTTTTCAGGACAAATATCACTATTTGTTTATAGAAAAATATGTCTAGGTTAAACACGCGAAATTTCGCCTCATTTAATAAGAGATTTTTCCATAAGAAAATACTGGCGCTGAAGAATTTCCCGGTCTTTAAATTTCAGGACAAGTACGACCCTTGTGTATCAGTTGGTTCACAATTAAAATGAATCCATCATAATTTTCAGAATATGTGGACTATAATTAATAACCCCCGTTACTTCATATCATCTACGAAAAATTATAGTTCCTGTAATTTTACGAAATGCCTGTTTAGCAAATCTTGAAAATAACCTCATAGGAATGATAGCATATGAAGGTGAGGACATCAGTTCCCCAGCCATAAAGGAAATTGCCAACGCACGAAGTTCTGTGGACACGAATAGTGCCATCTGTTACTTCGTCATTCCAGCCTTGAACTTTAAAGCTTAAAATTGTATGAATTTAATCGAGTGCCAAAACTGTAAACTAACGAAACCAATTGTTACGGTTTGTCTATCGACTGACGACCTGACGACGATGGTGAGTTTAGAATGTTCGATTTAACATACAAGCTATTATTATTTTCCTTGTCGCACTCAACCAGTAGAAAGATGCATGAAATTAGTCTCTGAAGTGCTGGTAATGTTTGTGGACCAAAACTGAGGGAGGATCACATATGATCAATTTCGGCCTCTCGAGGAACAATGGCTTTATTTGGAAGAAAGTCATATTATAAAATTCAATTACTTTAAATACTTCTTCATTTTAAGTTTATTTAATCCGATTCGGTTAAAAACCTCTGTATTTTAATTAATAAAATACTAAAATATTTTGTTCATTTTATATCATTTTTGTTATTTTTAGTATATGAACTGATGATATGCAGCAAAACAGCAGTAGATAAAGCGATCATTAAGAAAAATAAATGATTACCGTTTTTATTTTCCAGTCTATAACAAATAGTTGACAAAATTAAGGATATATTAATGGATATAAAGTGAATTTATTTATTTCTTGACATATTATAGAAATTATAAAAAAATAGAAAAAATGAAATTTGAAATTTTTACAATATTTTTAAAAATATGGTATATTTGCGGCAGTAAAAGATATGACTTTATCATAATGAACATTTACTGGGACGTTTCTTATATCTTCAAGTAGCTATTGCGTCCTATTAGAAATTGTATTCGTACGCTTGGATAACAAATTTTTTGAAAAAAAAAAACATGTTTTTTGCGATTTTTGGAAACTTTGGCCCCATTGCGGCGGTAACAGATATTAACCGTTCGGTGTAATATTTTACGAATTTATTCTTTATTACAAAAGGCAGCTTTCCGCTCTATTACATTTCGATTATAAATATTTCGGTTTTTTCGACCCACCCTGATGTATGGTGCATGATTCTAATTTTCAATTTATTTTTTAAATAATGTTTCCGTGTTAAAAAATTACGAAACTTAGTTTCGGAACGTCCCTCGTATATCATTATTTAGACTGTCATTTACCTATCTGCATGCATGTGGAGTAAGATGCAACGAGTATGTGAGAAAAAATAAAAATGGGTTTCATGCGGTAAATTTCTATATTTAAATAGACACACAACCTCAATTTAAATCGCTACATCCAATTATAAATTTCAAAAATCAGTTTTAGAATATAATTTTATATGCCAAGGTATTGTTAATGATAAATTAAATGCTAATGACTAATAGCTGTAGCTTTCATTGGAGTAATTTAAGAAAGGGAAAAAAAAACCAATATTCCATTAAATTCTATCAAAAATACAGGCTTTTAATATAACAATTTGAGATAAGTGTATGAAGTAGAAATGGTAAGGACTCAGCAGGAGACGGGGTTACACGATGCTACTTCGGGCTGGGGAACAAAAGGAAAAGTTTCTTCACAAATTTGAAAAAAAAAAAAAAATTCTACTTCAGAGACAAAAATCTAGTCTTAGTTCCTTAATATGTTTACAACACTTTAAAGTCAGATTTGAATTATTATTTATTTTATATAAGGATAAATATCTGTATCTGAAAGAACTGTATGCTTCAGATGCAGTTTGTAACATAAAGATGCCATGTATCTTCTGATGAAGTAATGAAGTAATGAAACCATGTATTCATAACTCTCGTCTATCCTAGATTTCTGTTTGAAGTTATTTTGCAGAATTATTGTAAAACCGATTTTATGTTATTTTGCGATAATTGTGCAATGGTATTTTTAAAGTTTTAAAGTTGTTAAGTTTGTAGATTTCTGCTAGTGGTTGGATATAAGTACTAATTTGCAATTTAAAAATATTTTTAAGGACATGAAAATCGTGAAACGCTGTCGCGCGTGAGTATTTAGGTTAATACTTATATCTATGTAAGACATTTTTTAAATCAGAAAATTAATCATGATACTTTTTCAAAATGCTTTTAACTAGCTTTTAATGCATACTTTCGTCATTTTTATCGGGCTGGATAGGATTTCATTTAATTGTGCTCGGGGGGGGGGGGGGGGGCTTGAGCTCTAGAAAAAAACCGTATTTATCAAGAAACAAGCAGGCAAAGTTTATTTAAACATTTCTGAAAAAAAAAATATATGCATTTAATTGACAATACAAGAGCACAAGATTTACAAATATTTAAATTTATCAACTCTTATAGGAATTTATTTTGTAACTTAGATTAAAAATTCACTGATATAAATCATTATAAAAAACTTGAGCATTAATTGTAAAACAGAACATCAAAATATTAAATCAACACCAATCTTCTAAGCAGAAATACATTAAAGTTTATTACGTATTTTGATTCTATGTACGTTTTTTTTGTAATAATTGCACATTACTTGTCCTTCACAAATCATATTCCACGCACACACCATTATATTTTAATTGGTTTGAAATAAGATCCATATTTTAGAATATTTCATAATTTTTCTTAGTTAAATGTTATCGGATCATTTATGATAATATTTTGAAATTTTAATCAGCTTTTACTGAGGAATCCAATTTAATTTAATCGATTACAATTGCTGTTATGTTAGATTATTTAAGACTGATTCAGAAATTCATGATTGAAAAATAGATTTTAAATAAAAAAGTCTTTCTTATGTAATTTAATGCAATTTCTTTTAAAAAATATGTTTGTCATTTCATTAATAGAGATTATTAAAAATTTCTACATTGCCATAAATTCAATAGTAAAATCACCCTGCAGCAATGAATTAATTGTCTTAAATTATTTATTTTTGAAACATTTTTGCTAATAATTAATAAACTGTGTATTTTTAAAATATAATATTAGAAATTTTTTTAATGCCAAGTACGAAGTAAGAGAAGCAACAGCAACATAATTTACAGTCTGACGCATGGAAAAATTTGTTTCATCTTGCAATAATTGTACAACATAAACATTTATTTCAAAATTTAGAATTATGTAAGTTTGAGAAAGAAAGAACTATTTATTTATTTATTTAAACTGTTGACTTTATAAACACTTCTCCTGTTTATTACTGCCTGGAAAATTGAAAAAAAAAATAAAATAATTTAAGTAACATTCAAGGCTTACTACATTTTTCAGTTGTATAAATTAATTAAGATAACACGGAAAGATTTGTCATGTTTCATGCAAGTCTTCCGCGTGGATTCTTCAAGAAAAATTTTCTATTTTAAGTTAATTAGCGAAGAGATTTTTATGTAGATTTAACTTTTAAAATGTTCTAAATTCCTGTAATGTATACAAAAGATGTAGCTCATTATGTAATTAATGTAGCTTAAAACACAGTTATTTTTTAACTTTCGCATTTAATTATACATTCTTTAAGCACATTTCTGTTAAAGAATAATTATGGAACGTTTATGTGCGTGTGGCGTATACATATACTTATATTTCATAAGAACTAAGATAAGTTTGTAGAATATAGTAAAATGATATAGAGGTACCTGGGCGTCTATGTATGATAATCTCAAGAAGCGCGATTTCAGTTGTTTTAAGCGTATTTTAATCTTAATTAAATTTTAGCTAAATAGTGGCGTGTATACAATTATAGCGTGTAAGACACAGGGATGTACAAAAGTATTCAAGTATGCTTCCGTCTATTTGTATAAACATCTGAAAGTGAAATTTTGACCTTTTATGCTTCTTAACACTTTCCAACATAGTTGAAAAGTGTTTACGAATTTGTTTGTCTGTCCGCTTGCCAAACTTTCCGTCTGTCCGAACTCTAACCTGCGTTAATATAGTTGCATTGCTCTTTAATTGATATATATTATTAAGATTTACTATATCATGTTTGGTATTAAATATATAGTATGTAGCGTTCACGTTTTTTTTACAGAGACTCTCAAAAATATTCCATTACATTATGGTCTATGGGGAAATATCGAAATTATATGAATACATAGCACCTATTATCGTCGTCTGGTCCGTCCGGGTGTCTGTCTTTTCGTCTGTCCGCATATAACAGCGCAAAAACTACCCAACAGAATGGTTTGAAATTTAATATATATAATGACTGCTGAATTTTGTCGTCATTTCAAATTTTATGAATATCAAATCAAAACATCAACTAAAGTTTTCTTCATACTATTAAATCCAATCATACGTAATTAATTCAGTCATATCCAATGATAGTGAATGACTCTAGCTTGCCATGGTGATTATTATATTATATACTGTCATAAGTAATTTTTTTCAATGAAAACCCATGATCGGTAATGATTTATGTTACCATGGTATTCACGTCCAATTTAAGATGGAAACATTAAGATGGAATTATTTCCGTATTACTGAATTTTATATATATAATCGTAATAAATTTTGTATCCATGCAACAGAGTGCAATAGAGTGCAACAGCCCATTGCACCAAGATCTGAATATTTATAAAACTTGATATAGTAAGAAGGCACGTTATTTTTCACGTTTCAAGTACGATTTCCGATTTGTTTATTTTTTCTGAATTTCAAACTGCAACATCCACTGAACGGGCGAGAATATAAAAAGGAAAATATAAATAAAACTTAATTCGCGGTAGTTTCCATTTTCTACTGGTGTATTTTAAAAAATATATACAGAGTTTTTGAAAATTCACTGGCACATTTGAAAATTTCATCTAAAATAAAATAATTGTCCTACGTTAGTCAGACTGGGAATAAAATGCTTTTCACGCTGAAAAATTTTCTTGAAGAGAATATAAAAACATAGTTCCAAACTACGCTCATAGACAGGCGCTGTACACTGTAAAAAAAATCTGTAGTTCTAGAGATGTAAAGTTACATGCTTACTAAACTTTTACCTGTAACTATACAAAAAAGCTTCAAATCTACAAAACTAGATTTTGTAATGCTACAGAAATCTGTAACTTTACAATTGAATCTGCTAAAATTACAGTAATCTTACTAAAATTTTATCTGTAACCCTAGTTGCAGTTACATGAAAAGTTCTAGGCATCCCAGTTTCCTGAAAAATTCTTAATAACCTTACAGGTTTTTTTAACTTTAGTAACTTTACAATTTTTTTTTTTTTTAATTAATTATTTTTTTTTTTTTACTGTGTGCAGTTTCCGATTTGTTTATTTTTTCTGCATTTTCAAACTGCAACATCCACTGAACGGACAAGAATATAGAAAGGAAAATATAAATAAAACTTAATTCGCGGTAGTGTCCCCTTTCTACTTGTGTATATATACAGAGTTTTTGAAAATTCACTGACATTATTAAATTTCATATAAAATAAAATAATTGTCCTACGTTAGTCAGATTAGGAATAAAATGCTTCTCACGATGAAAAATTTTCTTGAAGAGAATATAAAAACGCAGTTCCAAACTACGCTTATTGACATGCGCTGTACCTTAAATTATCAGACAGAAGCTAAAAAGACTCAAGGCAATCAGTTACACATAATTTATTTTGTGCAATCCATTATTAAATTTCAATGTGCGTACCTTTTGTTGCTCAATTAAAATAAATGTTTTGTAATGGTTTGTGACAAAATAAATTATACGTAACTAATAGTCTTGAGATTTTTATGATTCTTAATGATAAGTTGAGATACAGTGCTATCTTTCGGCTGGAACTATTTTTTTTTTTCACTTCAAGAAAACTTTTCATCGTGAGTAGTATTTTAGCATCAACCGCACACTCGTACGACACTTTCTTTTATATTAAACACAAAAATGACTTTTTTACCAACTTGTATATTAACATTTGGTATTAAAAAAAAATTCCGAAGTTCGATTGCATGATGATTTTCACGCTTTATTATTTGTAAAAATATCCACAGTCAGTGTATTTGTTCATATCTATATATAGTACCTGGTGCACGAAGCTCGCTCAATAGTTTTTTGAGCACCCTTTCTTTTTTTTTTTTTTTTTTTTTTTTTTTTTTTTTTTTTTTTTTTACTCAATCTGATTTCTGTATGTAAAGATGGAATTTTATAATCGATTTTTAGCCCACTTTTTGATACACTAGAATTATAAAAATTACGTTAACAGGCGTTTTTCAGAAGACAGCACTACTTTTTATTATTTTTAGATCTTAATTATAAATTAATTCATAAAATTTTAGGCCCCGCCAAAGGTGATAAATCGCTAAATAGTCTCTATGATGCCCACAAATGTATGGGAGTTGAAACAGCAATGGATTTAGTGATGTATCAACAAATGCACGCCAAAATATCCCAGATGGTTGCCATAAACTGCAACAGAAAGCAGACAAAATTTGCCACAAATAGGATATATGGCATTATCACGTAGGGAGAGGGATCAATGGGGACAGGGGGGTTGCCTCGGAACATTCCCCGCGCGCTGTTCTAAAAAAACTATTTTTTTTGGGGGGGGGGGGCGTTGCCGGGTGAAATTTGGGTGGGAAGTTACAAATTTGGATTCAGCGATCCAGAAAACATAAAGTGAGTAGAAATCCAGAACTAGCATTAATTTTGCTAGGTAAAATCCCCTATTGCCTGGACTTGAATAACTTAGTGCACGTAGTGCCGCAGTGCATGTTCAGAGGCAGCCCTCCCCTCCCCGTTCATCCTACGTCATAATGTCGTATATCCTATTTGTTAAAAATTTTGATTACTTTTTGAATTTATACATAATTTTCCCCTAAAACAATAAAAATTTTAATTTAAAAACAACTATTTTGGGGGGAGGGATGAGGCGGGGGTGAATTTCGGGTAGGAGGAGTAAAAAATTCGGATTCAGCGACCCAAAAAACTTAAAGTAAACCTTATAGGGAAAGTTCGGAGGTGAGACGGGAGGGTGAATGTAAACGATATGAGTGGTTAAGTGGAATTGCAGAACTTAGTGTGCACAGCACCGCGGCGCATGCTCCGAGACAGATCACTTCCCTCCTAGTGATGGGCGATAACGAGATGTTTTTCTCGATTTCTCGATTGTATGGGCATCTCGATATTTTTCGATTGTGTAAATTTTTTCTCGATGACTCCAGTTTGCCAATTGCTTTTATACATCATATATTATATATTATATACATCATACATTTATCAAGAATCTTCTGGTGAACTGGAATGAGTCGGCGTTAATAGAGACTAGGTGACTTCGTCCGGTAGTGGTCCCCTCCTTTAATCGGGTCCCCTAAGTTATACGTAATCTTGTAATATGAAATCACGAACAGGTTACCCGCTATATACGACACCGTATAGCAGGCGTGGTGTGCACGTACTTGAAAATCTTGTAAAAAAATATAATCTCGAAACGAACGAACCTCGGAACAGATCTCTTGGGGGAGGGGTCAAAGTGAGCGAGGGCACAGTAGCTGCACAATATGAATAAATCGTCACAGGTCTTTAGGCCTTTTGAACCATATGTCACATGAGTGGTCTGGATCTGAATTTATAAAAATGCCCTTCCCGTGGGGGCAAAGAGGGGAGAGGGGTGCGGGAGGTGGATAACATGAGTAAGGGGTTATAGGCCTTTCCAACAATATGTCACATGAGGGGTCTCGGCTAAATTTAGAAAAGTGTCCCCCGTGGGGGAAAAGTGGGGGGCGGTCACCGGAAGTGCAGAACATCAATAAATAGTCACAGACCTTTCCAACAATATCTCACATGTGGGGTCTTGGCTAAATTTGAAAAAGGGTCTCCCGGGGGGGGCAAAGTGGGGGGACGGACAACGGAGGAGCCTAACATCAATAAGTAGTTACAGAACTTTCCAACAATATCTCACATGTGGGGTCTTGGCTAAATTTGAAAAAGTGTCTCCAGTGGGGGGCAAAGTGGGGGGACTGACACCGGAGGAGCATAACATCAATAAGTAGTCACAGACCTTTCCAACGATATCTCACATGAGGGGTGTTGGCTAAATTTGAAAAAGTGTGCCCCGGGGGGCAAAGCGGGGGAGACTGTCACCGGTGGTGCATAACATCAATAAGTAGTCACAGACCTTTCCAACAATTTCTCACATGTGAAGTCTTGGCTAAATTTTGAAAAGTGCCCCCCGGGGGGGCAAAGTTGGGGGACGAACACCGTAGGTGCATAACATCAATAAGTAATTACAGACCTTTCCAACGATATCTCACATGAGGGGTCTTGGCTAATTTTGAAAAAGTGTCCTTCGGGGGGGGCAAAGTGGGGTGGCTGTAACCGGAGGTGCATAACATCAATAAGTAGTCACAGACCTTTCTACAATATCTCACATGAGAAGTCTTGGCTAAATTTTGATAAGTGCCCCCTGGGGGGTGCAAAGTGGGGGGGACGAACACCGTAGGTGCGTAACATCAAAAAGTAATTACAGACCTTTCCAACGATATCTCACATGAGGGGTCTTAAAAAAGTGTCTTTCGGGGGGGGGGGGGGAAGTGGGGTGGCTGTAGCCGGAGGTGCATAACATCAATAAGTAGTCGCAGACCTTTCCAGCGATATTTCACTTGACGGGTCTTGGCTATATTTGGGAAAAGTGCCCCCGGGGGGGCAACGTGGGGGGACGGACACCATAGGTGCATAACATCAATGAGTAGTCACAAACCTTTCCAACGATACCTCACATGAAGGGTCCTTGCTAAATTTGGAAAAATGTCCCCTGGGGGGGCAAAGTGGGGGGGACTGTCACCGGAGGTGCATAACATCAATAAGTAGTCACAAACCTTTCCAACGATATGTCACATGAGGAGTCTTGGCTAAATTCAGAAAAGTGTCTTGAAATTTCATATATTATAAATAATATTTATCGGAGGGCTCCATAAAAAAATCCGATCTAAAATGATAAAAACGGAAAAAACTACCCCCCCCGCAGTGGGGGCCAAATTGGGGAGGGGAGGAAGAAAGTCTCATAATATGAAAGAGTCATTCGAGAGCTTTCCGATAACATATCACATGACGGGTCGAAAAAAAGTTTGAAAATTGCTCCCCCTCCCCCCCCCCCTTGGGCCCACTCTTTCGCCCCGGAATTCACGCAGCCCCCACTTTTCAATAAATAATATTTACCGGAAGACTGCACAAAAAACCCACATCTAAAATGATATTTAAATTTATTACAGAAATCGACTACGGCTTTAAAAATTTGTTCGCCCCCTCCCCACCCCCCGAATTTCACTTTCGGGGGGAAGAAAGGTTCATACTATGAAAGATTTGTCAACGGGCCTTTCGATGATATGTCACAGGAAGAGTTCGGTAATTTTTTTTAAATTGCGCCCCTCCCACTCCACAATTCACCCGACCCACCTTCCTCTTTGGAATTTTTATATTTAATAAATAATATTTATCCGAGGGCACCGGGTATGTGACAGCTTGGTAGGGCTGAAATAAGAAAAACATTGAAAATTAAAGCTTCATGTCACAGCTCATTGTCATGCCTATTTCTCTGTCCAGCTCGCCCCTCGATATCTCATCTCGGCCCTTCTTGGCCGAGCGTGAAATGACAATCATCGAGAGTAACATTTCGAGGAAGGACGAAAACTGATTTTTCATTCTCGACAATGTCATATGAAATGTTAAACAGAGACCGAGAGCGAGAATCGAGAATGGCAATGGGAAGCGATGAGTTACAATCGTTGAGATATTTGGAAGTAAGCGAAACGTTTGCCATCGAGCAGGGATGTCTCCTCGAGCAGTTTGCAGCAGCAGAAAATATATCTCGAAGTGCGAGAGAGAGAGGGCAAGAGAAAGGAAGCTTTCAGAAGAGTCAAACTTACCGCGCTTCTGGTGTAAGTCATGATTTCCCAAAGGAGTACATGTTCTTTTCCATTCACTTTTGTTATTAACCGATATGGGTTAGGAGGCATAGTGATTTAAGTTAGCAGTTCGGGTTTCAGTTGTTGATATAGAAGTTTTCTAGTGAATTTGGCGGCGCCAGTTTGTCTTTGATTTTCAATGTTTCTCTTATTTTAGCCCTCCTAAGCTGTCCCATATCTCTTAATATTAGAATGCTATTGTTAAAACAAAACTGCACTGCAAATTATGTGTTTTCAAGATTTTAAGTGTCGCCCCAGGAAAGAGGATTTTTCAAAATTATTTTACCCCACTCATGTAATATATTAAAATAAGGGTAACCTCATAACGTTTCTAAATTTACCTTTCTTTTGTCAATCCACCGTTAATTTTAGACCCCTGGGCTTAAAATGCTCTAAAGGAATATACTTAGCGGCGGTTTTTTTTCGTACTCTGGTACGGTATCTTGCACTCATAGGAAAATTATAAGACTAACATCAAATTGTGTTTAAAATCGAATAAAAAATATGGACATATGTTTCTTAATTTTAACTCCCTTCTTCGCCTCAAGAGGACGCTTTAAAGTTTTGTTTCTCCAAACCTTTTGTATACTGTTTGCCCAAAAATTATAAAATTCACAAAATAAAGTCTTTTCACTCTCCCCTATCTTCTCGTATCAATTTTATTTTTACTGCCACCAGGGGACGGCGCCCAGTAAAACATTTTACTTTTAGCCTCAGGTTATTGGTATTTTTCATCTTTTTTTCATAATATTTTGTCTCATTGTTTTTCTTCATTGTAGATACTATTCTCCAAGTTCTTGACCCATTCTGACTACTTGGGCACTCATTCTGGACCAGCTGTGGCCCATCGGGCCCCTCTTCATTTTTCTGGCTGTAATCACACGCTTCACTTGTTCTTTTACCATTTTTCTTTTTCTTCAATTTTTTTCTTATTCAATGTTTTTTTTTTTTTTTTTTTTACCATTCTCAACTTCCCCTAGTCCTCTCTTACTTGAAGTTAACTTTCATCTTTGGTCTGCCAATTTGGGGCGTAATACCACTTCGGACTTCGGGGGGGGGGGGGGGCGTTTCTTCTACCTTTTCTAGATCCATCATCTAATACCACGTTGGTAAGGATTGGAAGATTGAAATTATCCGAAATACCAAAAATGAAGTCAATTGAAGTTTTATTTTAGTTATAGAATTCCCTATTAGCGGATATATTTGTCTGTTTACCTTTCTATTTTTCGATAACACTCCTTTGTTTTCGATAAACGGAGAAATTCAATAGCATTAGACACACTTTAGACATTTAGGTAACTTTAACTTGTATCAAACCTTCTGCCTTTATCGAAAAGAAGAAAATGTTAATCGATTCTAGCTAATGCGCCTAAAATAAAAAATGAGCTAGCAAATGTGTCAGAAACCAGCTACTTTGGATTTCGATACAGACTTGAAGAGTCATGTTGGAATCGCTAGGCACTGGAAAACAATCTCCGTGTTAGACAAGTTCCCTCTTAGCAGTTATATTTGTCTGATTATCCTTACGTTTTTCGATAAAACTGTCTTGTTTTCGATCAACGGAGAAATTCCACAGCATGAGACACACTTTAGACATTTAGGGAACTTTAACTTGTATCCAACCTTCTGCCTTTATCGAAAAGAAGAAAAGGCTAATCGATTCTAGCTAATGCTCCTAAAATATAAAAATGAGCTAATAAATGTGTCAGAAACTAGCTACTTTGGATTTCGATACAGACTTGAAGAGTCATGTTGGAATCGCTAGGCAATGGAAAACAATTTCCGTGTTAGGCAGGTTCCCTCTCAGCAGTTATATATGTCTGGTTATCCTTACGTTTTTCGATAAAACTGTCTTGTTTTCGATAAACGGAGAAATTCCACAGCATTTGATACACTTTAGACATTTAGGGAACTTTAATTTGTATCAAACCTTTTGCCTTCATGGAATGAAGGAAATGCTAATCGATCCTAGCTAATGCGTCTAAAATAAAAAAATGAGTTTTTAAATGTGTCATAAAGTAGCTACTTTGGATTTCGATACAGACTTAAAGAGTCATGTTGGAATCACTAGGTACCACGCTAGGAAACCAGTTTCCATGTTAGACAGGTTCCCTCTTAGCAGGTATCTTTATCTTACTATCCTTACGTTTTTAGAAAGAAACTTTTGTTTTCGATCAATTAGGAAATTCCACAGCATTTGACATTTAAGGGAACTTTAAATTGTATCAAACTTTTTGGAGTTATCTAAAAAGTAGAAAGGTTATTTGATTCATCAAATGCGCCATAGTTACGCGATTTGTACATTGCAGTTTTATAAAGAAGAAAAGGGAATTTATTCCAATGCAAAGAAAATCATTTTGAAATACTGAAATTCAAATGAGATATCTTTATATATTTCTTCCATAAGATTAGCATTAGCGAGCAGATCTTTTTACTTGACTGAAATAACACCTTAAGCCTAAATCAGGAGCAAATAATTGCGAAATCTGAATTATCGAGCAAGCCCTATCACTACTATGAAATTTTCGTCCAGAATAATAGATAAGTTTTCCAACAATTGTTTTTAGCTTCTCTCGTTATAATTGATTGTAAAACACCTCGATTGTAGATTCTAGCAATTGATCGATGGCTGTATCGATTGTGATTTTTTACGATAACGATTTTTCTCGATTGTCGAATTTTCGAGAATCGCCCATCACTAATTTAGGGAACTTTCACTTGTATCAAACCTTCTGCCTTTATCGATAAGAAGAAAATGCTAATCGATTCTAGCTAATGAGCCTAAAATAAAAAATGAGCTAGTAAATGAGTCAGAAACTAGCTACTTTGGATTTTGATACAGACTTGAAGAGTCATGTTGGAATCTCTAGGCACTGGAAAACAATTTCCGCGTTAGACAGGATCCCTCTTAGCAGTTATATTTGTCTGGTTGCCCTTATGTTTCTCGATAAACGGAGAAATTCCACAGCATTAGACACACTTTAGACATTTAGGGAACTTTAACTTGTATCAAACCTTCTCCTTTATCGAAAAGAAGAAAATGCTAATCGATTCTAGCTAATGCGCCTAAAATAAAAAAAATAAGCTAGTAAATGTGTCAGAAACTAGCTACTTTGGATTTCGATGCAGACTTGAAGAATCATGTTGGAATCGCTAGGCACTGGAAAACAATTTCCGTGTTACGCAGGTTCCCTCTCAGTAGTTATATATGTCTGGTTATCCTTACGTTTTTCGATAAAGCTGTCTTGTTTTCGATAAACGGAGAAATTCCACAGAATTTGATACACTTTAGACATTTAGGGAACTTTAATTTGTATCAAACCTTTTCCTTTATCGACAAGAGGGAAATGCTAATCGATTGTAGCTAATGCGTCTAAAATAAAAAAAAATGAGTTTTTAAATGTGTCATAAAGCAGCTACTTTGGATTTCGATACAGACTTAAAGAGTCTTGTTGGAATCGCTAGGTACTGGAAAATAGTTTCCGTGTTAGGCAGGTTCCCTCTTGGCAGGTATCTTTATCTTACTATCCTTACGTTTTTCAAAAGAAACTTTTGTTTTCGATAAATGGTGAAATTCCACAGTATTTGACATTTAGGGGAACTTTAAACTGTATCAAACTTTTTGGAGTTATCTAAAAAGTAGAAAGGTTATTTGATTCATCAAATGCGCCATAGTTACGCGATTTGGACACTGCAGTTTCATAAGGAAGAAAGGGGAATTTATTCCAATGCAAAGATAATCATTTTAAAATACTGAAATTCAAATGAGATATCTTTATAAATTTCTTCCATAAGATTAGCATTAGCGAGCAGGTCTTTTCAATTGACTGAAGTAACCCCTTAAGCCTAAATCAGGAGAAAATAATTGCGAATGCAGAATTATCGAGCAAACCCTATCACTACTATGAAATTATGAAGTTTTCCAACAATTGTTTTTAACTTCTCTCGTTATAATCGATTGTAAAACATCTCAATTGTAGATTCTAGGAATTAATCGATGGCTGTACCGATTGTGATTTTTTACGATGGCGATTTTTCTCGATTGTCGAATTTTCGAGAATCGCCCATCACTATGAATCGCCCATCACTATGAATGGGGACGGAATCCGTCCCCATTCATCCTACGTCATAATGACATACATCTTATTTGTTGCAAATTTTCTCTACTTTCTGATTTTCTAGATACTTTTCCCCTAAAACAATAAAAAAATTGATTTTTTTAATAAAAACATTTTTTGGGGGGTATTTTACCAAAATTTGGGTGGGTTGCCGGGGGAAATTTTGGTGGGAAGTTAAAAATTCGGATTCAGTGAACCAAAAAACATATAGTAAGCCTTTTTCCAGAACTACCATGAATTTTGCTAGGTAGAGTCCCTATACGGTCTCTATTGCCTGGACTAAAAGGTATAATATCAAAAATAGTTTTTTTAAACGCTATTTTATAAACATTCAATGTTCATCTTGAAAATCATGTATATTTGTTTGACTGCAATTCACGTTTTTTTTTTTTTTTTTTTTTTTTTTTTTTCTAAAAATATCAGTTATAATACATTCATTTGGCGTGGGCACCGAACTCGACTGTGAAAAATTCACAGTTTTTTATGTGGTTTCTAGAAAACGCAAGCAAATGAAGTTATTTAAAAAAGTACATAATTTTTGCTCTGTTTCCTTTTTAAGATAGGGAAACGGAAATGAAAAAAAAATTAAACATTATTTAAACTATCCTTTTAGGATTTCAAATTGATTTCTGAACGTACAATTGTAAATTAATTAAGTTATCAGATATTTAGATAGTTAACTGATAAAGGTATACTCTTTTTTTAACATTACACTCTTTATTTTTTATTTATAATTTATTTTTTACTCTTTAGTCATTAAAATGTTTCATCGTTGCTGTTTCTCAACCATTTGGCCTATTTTTGAGAACGGTCATTGACGTATAATTAGGTCCATCATTGTTTTAATTCCCGTAGAACTGAAAGCATCACAAATAATTTTTGGGGATTGATCACCTATGGCACGATAACATTAAAATGCTTTAAAATTGATGTATTAATTTCTAATTAATTGCTGAAAATAATAAAATGTTGCACTGTCATCGAAAACTTACCTGTGAATATAATTTTAATAATTCTAGCTTACCAAAAATTGTATTAAAAATAGTCCAAAATTTCATCTTTACAAACAAAAACCAGGGGTTAAATAAAAGAGTGCACGGTTTTATCAATTAATAGTCTAATATTAACCGATATGTTGAGAAATCAATTTAAAAATTCTAAACAGATAGTTCAAACGATGATTCATTTTGCCCTACCTTAAGAAAGAAAAGGTGTAAAAATTATACATTTTTTAAATAATTTATTTGCTTGTGATAAAACCTAGCTTTAAAAAAAAAGGAAAAAAAAAACATTGAATTTTTCATAATTGATTCCGGTAATCGCGCCAAATTAATATATTATAAGTAAAAAGGGCACAGATGCCATATACGCAACACGTTGGCCCGATTTTTTTCTGACGCCAAAGTTATATACGCACCAAGGTACTTAACTTTCGCGAAAGCGTCGTTATTTTGCTTGATATAGTAACCCGGATGTTGTTTGTTTATTAATAAACTGCTTACGTACTTTTATTATATATTTTTAAATTATATAAATATTTTTGTTTTACAATTATTACTTGAACTTTTTTTTTTATTTTTTGCCATATAACTGGTATTCGAAAACGAGGTTTTCGCCAAATTGGTATCAGAAGTAATCGCGCCAACGAGGTTCGTATATGAAATCTATGCCGTAAAAAGAAATAACTCGTGATTTTGAAGATGAACATTGAATGTTTATAAAAAATTGTTTGAAAAAACTACTTTTACTTTTATATTTATTTTTGGTATTTGTTAGTTATCCCGTCGACCAAATTACTGTTTCCAAATTGTAAGATTAAATACCAATAATGGTTGATCGTAAGTCATTCACTTGACTTACACGTGTTTACGTCATCAAGCGATTTTTATTTCGACGTTTAATTTGTATTTTTATTAATGTTATACTAATTTAATTGTTATTTCGTTATTTAAAATAAAAATTATGTCAATTTGTATAATTTGGCGAGTGGTTTGCCAATTTATATAATTTGGCGAAATTTGTCGACGGGTAACAAGTACCTTATATTTCTACAAACGTCAAAAAGTAAAAGTTACTATTTGGAAAACATCAATAAGTCATGGAGTATGTATTTAAATCTATGGCTCGTATTCTTAGCACAGTCGAAAGCGAAAAGTTAGTGAATATGGTGCCACAGTGATGCAAAAGTAATGACATGTTTCAGATGTAATATAAAAAGGCTTGTTTCCTTTTAAACATAATTTCATTTTCTGGTGGGAGAAGGGGGGAGGGCAATAGAATTTAAATTTTTTATTGTAAACAATTTTGAAAATATATATATATAGAAGAAAATTTGGATTGTCATTTATAAAAATAAAAGATGTTTATGCGATTACCCACGGCATAGTTTGACTGCTATTCTCCATGTTTTAAATGATTATTCTTCAACATTCGTCGTACAAGTCAATGGTTGGCGGCAAAAATGAGACATTTCGGGAAATATGTGGCAAGCTTGGCAGGGAAATTGTCTTGCTTTTAAAACTTCTGCTAATTTTGCGCCTGGGTGTATCGCCATGATATCAATGGCGATATTTCTAACAATATGATTAATAGTATTAAACATAACAAAAGTATAAGCGGGATTATCTATCAAAATAATTAGCATATTTACAATTATATTTATGAAAATACTTAAGTTCACGAAATTAACATTTAGTAAAATCAATTAATTTTATTTTTCCAAGTCAGTTAAAATAAATGTTACTGTACTTTTGACCTACATCTGCCGTTATCTAGTGCTCAATTTAATATAGAAGGCAAGCAGTTAGTGCCGCGCGCCGTCAAGATCATTCTTTGATCCTGTTGCTGATAAATGAGCATTAGTGTTGGCGCGAATTTCAATTACGGTAGATTAAATATTTAAAAATTGCTTTAAACCTACCAACATTTTTCTTCTGCCGCCGAGACATAGTTGGATGGTTTTCTCACAATCGAATAAAGCATATTTCATAAAAACCGTCGGAATTGTTTTCGATTGATACAATTATTTTGAGCAACGATCATGTTTTAACCATAGAAAACGATTTTTCCCAAATTAGCGACCTAGCTAGACCGATGTTTTATGCTCGAATTAGTATAGGAATAAAGTTTTATGAAAACTGTTAGAGCCGTTTTCGATATATAGCAGCATTTTCAGTACTGGTTTTGTTTTATCGATCAAAACAACTTTTCTCGAATTCGAAACCGAGCTAGATGTGTTTCTCGTGATCGGCTTACTATAGAAAACACGTTTCGTGTAAATTGTATGAGTATTATTCAGTTTATAGCAAGCACAATTTTCACCTCTGATTTTGTTTTACCCTGTATAAAAGAATTTTCTTGAATTCGGCACATAGCTAGAACTTTTTCTCGTGCTCGATTTAGTATAGGACGCAAGTTTCGTGATCGGTTCAGTCGTTTACGATATCATTCATAATCGAGAAAATTACTTGCTCGTTTAATATATATGAATATTTACAGTTTTATTTTCATAACATTGATAAATGAACTTATAGAAATTAGAGACCGTAATAAAATTAAACTAGTATGTTGTGGCCATCACAAAACTTTCTTCTATCTCATACTTGTCAATACTTCAAAATTCATTATAACAGTGCATCTATGCAGATGAAATTCTGTGCATTAGTTCTTGAGATATTACTGTCCCTGAAATCGTGTAAATCCATCAAAATGAAGCATAGCAGCGCCACCTATTGGGTGATTTACACCAGAACCTAATTATCATCAACTTATGTCAATGTCTAACTGTATATGAAGTTTGGAGAAAATCCGTGCATTAGTTCTTGAGATAGAGCTATTGAGCAAATCATGACAAATGCAGCATAACAGCGACACATGTCGGCCGATTTACACAATCACATAATCAGCATCAACATTTATCAAGGTGTACTTGAATCTGAAGTTTGATGAAAATTCGTGCATTAGTTCTTGAGATAGAGCTGTTGAGGAAATAGTGCAAAATGCAGCGCAGCAGCGTCACCTATTGGGCGATATTCACCAACTCGTAATCAGCATCATTTCATATCAAAGAGTAACTGAATCTGAAGTTTGATGAAAATGTGTCCATAAGTTCTTGAGTTAGGGCTATTGCAGAAATCGCGAAAAAGGCTGTATCGCAGCGCCACCTGTTGAGCGATTTACACCAAAATGTACAAAATGTCAATTCATATCAAGGATTAACTGATTCTGAAGTTTGGTGAAAATTGTTGCATTCGTTCTTGAGATACAGCTATAATGAAAATTCTGAAATGTGCAGCATAGCAGCGCCACCTGTTGAGCGATTTGCACCAAAACACAAACGGCACTAATTCATATCAAAGTATACTTGAATCTGAAGTTTGTTGAAAACCCAAGCATTAGTTGTTGAGATAGAGCTATTGCGGAAATTGTAAAAAAAAGCAGTATAGCAGCGCCACCTGTTGAGCGATTTACACCAAAATGTACAAAACTTCAATTCATGTCAAGGACTAACTGAATCTGAAGTTTGATCAAAATCCGTGAATTAGTTCTGAAGGTTGAGGTATTTTTGGAATCGTGAAAAAGGCTGCATAGCAGCGCCACTTGTTGAGCGATTTACACCAAAAAGTAATCAGCACCAATTTATATCAGGGACTAACTGAATATAAATTTTTATTAAATTCCGTGCATTAGTTCTTGAGATAGAGCGCCCACAAAATTTGTGTCATATACAGACAGACAGACAGACAAACAGATTCACAGACTCACAGACAGACATTTTGTAAAAACATGTATTTCGGGTTCTCTGACCCCTAAAACGTGTAAATCCGTCGAAAACCGAAAGTCGAAAATTTTCACGAATCCAATACTTTCTTCTTGTTAAGATAGAAGAAAGTAAAAAGTATAAGTCTTTAAATATTAACGGTAGAACTCTTTCAACAACACATTCGTAATTCCTACCTTATTCAGCAATTTTTATATTTACATTGTCAACGTTTATCCAGCACGTAAACAAAAAAAAAATCTGGCATTTTAATATCTTTGAGATAACCTGTTTATTTTATTCAACAATCGTAAAGACACAATTTTGTAATTTTTTTGGCAACAGCAACACCTTGAATTTGTTAAGCGTAATGGTGTTTTTACTTTCTTCTATCTTAACACGAAGAAAGTATTGGATTCGTGAAAATTTTCGACTTTCGGTTTTCGACGGATTTACACGTTTTAGGGGTCAGAGAACCCGAAAAACATGTTTTTACAAAATGTCAGCCTGTGAGTCTGTGAATCTGTTAGTCTGTCTGTCTGTCTGTATGTGACACAAATTTTGTGTGCGCTCTACCCCAAGAACTAATGTACGGAATTTAATAAAAATTTATATTCAGTTAGTCCCTGATATAAATTGGTGCTAATTAGTTTTTGGTTTAAATCGCTCAACAGGTGGCGCTGCTATGCAGCCTTTTTCACGATTTCCGCAATAGCTCAATCTCCAGAACTAATGCATGTATTTTCAACAAACTTCAGATTCAAGTATACTTTGATATGAATTAGTGGTGTTTGTGTTTTGGTGCAAATTGTTCAACAGGTGGCGCTGCTATGCTGCACTTTTCAGAATTTTCATTATAGCTGTATCTCAAGAACGAATGCAACAATTTTCACCAAACTTCAGAATCAGTTAATCCTAGATATGAATTGACATTTTGTACATTTCGGTGTAAATTGCTCAACAGGTGGCGCTGCTATACAGCCTTTTCCACGATTTCTGCAATAGCTCTATCTCAAGAACTAATGGACACATTTTCATCAAACTTCAGATTCAGTTACTCTTTGATATGAAATGATGCTGACTACGAGTTGGTGAATATCGCCCAATAAGTGGCGCTGCTGCGCTTCATTTTGCACTATTTCCTCAATAGCTCTATCTCAAGAACTAATGCACGAATTTTCATCAAACTTGAGATTCAAGTACACCTTGATAAATGTTGATGCTGATTATGTGGTTGTGTAAATCGCCCAACAGGTGGCGCTGTTATGCTGCATTTATCATGATTTGCGCAATAGCTCTATCTCAAGAACTAATGCACGGATTTACCCCAAACTTCATATTCAGTTAGACATTGACAAAAGTTGATGATAATTAGGTTCTGGTGTAAATCACCCAATAGGTGGCGCTGCTATGCTGCATTTTGATGGATTTACACGATTTCAGGGACAGTAATATCTCAAGAACTAATGCACGGAATTTCATCTGCATAGATGCACTGTGATAATGAATTTTGAAGTATTAACAAGTATGAGATAGAAGAAAGTTTTGTGATGGCCACAACATACTAGTTTATTTGTAGAAATGAGACATCGTTAATTTTTGCTAATTATTACTTTTGTGGTGATTATTATGTATAAAAATATTGATGGAACACAGTGGCTATAAAATTCATATTTTAGCAGATCTATTTGGTGTAACTATTTCTTCTATTTTTTTTTTTTTATATTCATAAAAAAAAACTCGAAAAAAATTTTAATAGTTTAGCATTTTACTGCATGCATATGAACTGTGCAGAATTTATTTTAAGAAAATCCTCTTACAGGGATCTTATAATGTCTAATCGTTTGCCACATTTCTTTCACATATGTGCCAATGTAATTTTACTTAATAGTTTAGTTTAATAATTAGAAGAAATAAAATAGTAAAAAATAAATAATATTTGTACAAAAAGTAAGCTTTTCTCGATGCAATGCTTTACTGTAAAAAAAATCTGAAATTATACAGATGTAAAGTTACAGAAATCTGTATGCTTTCTAAAATTTTATCTGGACACTATACAAAAATAGATGTAAGTCTACAAAACTAGTTTTTGTAAAGCTACATAAATCTGTAACTTTACGAAAGAATGTACTAAAATTACAGTTATCTTACTACAATTTTATCTGTAACCCAGGTTGCATTTACATAAAAAGTTCTAGGCATCCCAGTTTCCTAAACAATTCTTAGTTACCTTAGAGATTTCTTGTTTACGGAGCAAAAGTGTATCTGTTACATGAATTTTTACCAGTGCTGTTAGATAAAAGGTTTTAGGAATCCCAGTTTCCTAGAAAAATTTTACTTTTACAGTTTTTTTTTTGTTTTTTGTTTTTTTTGTTACAGTGTTGTACATTTTTACACAGCATCATCGAAATTTCTTAAATATTGTTATTTCAGCTATTTTTCGATAAGTACTTGAAATATTCCGAAGAATTATTTTAGGTTATTCGTTATTTATCGTATGTAAAAACACGTCTTTATTTCGGAATTCTTATTACGTAAGTATCTCTTTAAAAATGTTCAAGAATTTCAAAATGCTGATCCATTAAGTTTTAGAACCGTTTTATGAAAATTATTTATGGTATCTTCTTTGACTTGTTTATTACGACACATTAATTAGCTAAAATGACACTAAGCTATTTATATAAAATATGCATTTAATATGAAAACTTTAAACACGGATGGTTGATGACACAGGAAACGTCGTTTCTAAAAAAAATTGTTTCTTTTTAATTGGTGTTGCATAAAATTTGTCTGAAAATTTTACTTTAAAACCAATGTTTTCGAACATTGATTAATCTATCTTGTAATATTTAAAAAATAAAAATATAAATTTAAATTATATATATAGCATATTTACTCTGCTACACAAATTTAAGACACACATATTTCGTACATATTTTAAATTTTCCTTTTGTTTCATTTGTGTAGTTTTAACTAAATTAAAAAAAATGATAATTAATGTAATTCAAAATAAATTATACAATTGGTAATGCGAAATAAATGACTTAGTATTTTAGATGTTTAAATTTAAAGTCTTACTAAAATAGAATAATCGCGTTCGTAAACCGATCAAGCGATTAGTAATAATGTCTACTAAGAACTGCTGAACTTTTTTTGTGTGTGTCTTCAGCATATAGGAAAAATACTAAGCTTTGAAACTTAACACTAACCCTTAATTTTGATATCATATTTTTATTATTCTCTACACTGTGAAAAAATGGAAAATCTAAAAAACTACTTTTTGTAAATACTACAGAAATGTGTTGCGAAATTCATTCTAGTACCAGCATGAAAAATAGGTTAGTTATTGCTATGTATTGCTTTTTTTTCTAGTAGATTGTTATGCTATTATATGCTTTATAATGCTAGCCATCATCAAATGCTTTATAGCTAGCTTACACACATTAATAGCATGACAAACTATATAGAAGTATTTAATGGGTCATTACATACCATGCCTAGCTGGAAATTCTAGTGGAACCCGCATGTGTTACAGCATTTAAAGCTAGTCTAGCAAACAAATATTCAACTTGAATTTCAACTTGCGTAAACTGTTAAGCTTACTAAAAGTTTATCTGTACACTGTAAAGTAAAGAATGTGAAAATCTACTAAACTAGTTTTTGCAAAGCTTGTTGGATGCTTATTAAAATTTTATCGTCATACGGGATAATTACATGATTTTTTGTTGTTGTTGCAGTTATATAAAATTTCAGTGTCCTAGGAAATTCTTAGTAACCTCATAATTTTTTTCTCAGTGTAATAATTTTTTTTCGGATACCAAACGTGAAGTCATTCGGTCAAGTGGTTTAAGAATTACGCAGATTTAAATTTTGGAACTTATAACGTTAAATTCAGTTTTAATGTTTAATGTTTTCAGTTTTAATAAGTTTGAAAAACAAATTCCAATTCTTTTATAAACCTAACCCAAAAGTGTCAGGGCAAGATACGCTCTAATTTAAGATTATCTTTTTGGAACATTAGAGAAAGTTGTGTTAGTATGTTAAAAATTGATGTTATATATTCTTTTCGAGAACTATATATATATTAAAAATTATATATATATATTAATTGTCCTTGACACATTTTTAATCTGAATCCGATTTCGTAAAGCTCAGAACAGATCGCATCTATTGAGAAAAGTAAATAATCTAACAAGGAAGTAATTCTTTAAAATTGAGCACACAAACGAGTCATTTCTAACGAACGCAGAATACAGATCATAAAACGCAGGTTGAAATCTTCATATCTTTTTTTTTTCATTTATCTGTTTAGATGATTATTATTAATTTTAAATGAAAATATATTCAATGTTTGTGGAAATGGTTTTCTATATAAGCATTTAAAATTAAAGTCTTGCTATTAAGTCCTGCTTTATGGGAATCCAAAATTTCACATTTTTCTTCGACGTAGTTTGAAATTATGCTTAAAAAACGGCATAATGATGGTTTAAGGTGCCGTCTATGATAGAAGTGTCTAGATATTTTTTAATTTCTTATGCTATCCTGTAATTTAGTAGCCTTCAATGACTGCTTGTGTGGCGTTTAAGATTTCTTGATCAAGAAGGGGGCTCTCTCGGTCAAGAACCGAGTACTGAACTTCATTTTGGATATAGCGCCTAAAATAGGCTCGTTTTAAAACAATTAATTTCTCGGAAACTTATCATACGAATTTCATAAATATTTGTTTTTAGTCTAATTGAAAGGTGTAGAGTTCATTTATGCTATCAGAATTGTGTACTACTATTGAAAATAAAAACTAAGATATGTTTTGTTTTAATATGTAGATGGCCCCCTATGCAAATTTTATATACATCATTTAAAAGTAGACTTTATTACCTATCGTGTAGTACCAGTAACTTTCTTCTAAGACAATTTTCTGCTGAGTTAGTAAGTGGTGTTTATTTATTTATTTTTTTTTCCACGACTGTACATTTATTTTACTTTGTAGACAAAATTATTATTACGAAAATATCTGATTATTTATAATATTTCATTTTTATTTAAAATTTAAAATTTAAATTAACTTTTACGATTGTATGATAAGCAATTAATTTGATATTTTACAACCGTATCAAGAAACGTGATTTATTTCTTGACAGTTTTGCAAATTTAAATGGATTCAAAAACTAGAATGCTTTTTTTCACGTGTTTATAATTTACATTTTTAAAATTAAAAAAAAGAAGGAGGAGATAGATTTAACCCTTAAACGCATGAATTATTCTTTTAGAATTGTGTTTTTTATTTTTATATTAAGGATTAGATACCTGAAATCTTAAGATAGATTTTTAACTTTATTTAGTAACATATTTTTGTAATTTTTAGAGGATCAATATTTCTATATAAATATAGTGGTTATAAGAACTTAATTTATGTATTAAAAATTAAATAAAAAGGTGATGGAAATTTACATCACTATGCAATTAAGGGTTAAAGCAAACTTGAGTTAAATATTGGAAACCGAATAAAATCTTAATTGAAAAGAAAATTTAAAATCTGAATGTCATGTAAATTTCAGTTTTCTAAAACATTTTATTACAACTTATAACAACTTATTTTTATAAAGCAGTTTCAAAATGATGATGGTCTTCGAGCATTAAGTAAATCTTTAAAGAAAAAACTAATTTCTATTATTTTCTTTTGTTCTTTCATTTATTTTGAGTTGCGGAATAATTATCCTTCAAGTCATTTCCTCTACTAAGATTTCTTTAAAGAAAGTAAGAGTAATAGCCCAAAAATAGCAAATGCAAACTCACATAAAATTCATCTAAGTTGAAATAAAATATTTTGCCTTTAATCTTTAGGTGAGCAATGGACTTAAAACATGATTTCCCAAAACAATAGATTGTAACTAACGAGTAAAAAGAAAGTAGAATGGAAAAAGTTCAAAGTATTTCTTTATTGTTTTCTTCTTTTGAAATTAATGATGCATCAGTTTCAATTTGTGGAATGGGGTTATTACAATTCAAATGAAGTTCTCATTTACAGTATTGCGTCCATATCTTTATATTAAAAAAAATGGATAGTAAACAAATCAAAAGTTTCAAAGCGAATAAACTTCACATTAATAATATCATAATTCTGCAATCAGACTAATTGTTTAGTAATATTTCCGTTCAGTAAATTTTACAAATTTCAAAAATAATGTAAATTATATATAGATATTACTTTTAAATGAAATACTTTATCTGTTCAGAAAAATATAAAAAAAAAATGAAATGTTTGGATATTTTTTTCTGAAAGTTCCGCAAACATTGTCAAAAATTGACAGTTCTAAACTTACATTTTCTGTTGAATAACTAAAATAATAAATTTTAAAAAGCATATTTATTTTATTTTGTAGACAAAATTAACCCGTTAATAGTCGCGCGTTGGTCTTTTCCCCGCCCGAAATTCGTTATCCTCCTGTAACTCATTTCCCGTTAAAGTTACGATAGCCAAATTCCGTGTAGCTGACCTTGAATGTTCACACTCTTGTGTAGTAAAATTGCAAGTCATTCCTGCTATTTCTTAGCATTTTATCGCATTCTTAAGTTTCAATCGGTCTAAATGACCGCGTTGCGACCACTTGCGTAGTTGAATTTTTCCCCCTCGTATTCATCCTTTCCCATTTCCGCGAAATTTGTGGGGGAAAGTTTCTTCGAAGTACGGACTCTCTGCCTGTTGTTTCGTCTTTCTTTCATTCTGTTATTTTACCCGTTCATAGAGTACTTTTTTTACTTTTAGAATTTGACTTAAAATTGTTTTATTATATTAGTTGTGAAGTCAGTTCGCACAAAAAACTGATGGATGGTCACTTACATTTTTTTTTTTTTTTTTTTTTTGATTGTCAAACATTGCGGGAATAAATTCTCAAATTGATAATCGTTTAAATATGGAAAAAAGGGAAATTCATCATCATTATTTGAAAGAAGTTGCTTTCCATTTATTACCGGAATATAAAAATGAAAGAAAACAGACAATAACACTACCAAACCATTAAAAAAATGAGAAGAGAATTTTGTGGGAATCAGTAAAAAAATTGCCGTATCTCCGAAATCTGAAAAGTATCATTTTTGTACAATAAAACAAATTCGAAAGATAAAAACAATTTTCTCAGAAATGTAGTATGTATTATATCTGCGAAGAACATACATATAATTTATTTTATCATTTAATTTATTTGTACAATAAGAAAAATAATGAGAATTTTATAATGTAGGTTAGAAATTACGCAAATAAAAATCTCTTTTGGATAATTCAGTGAATGTTTATACTATGATTAAAAAAAAAAAATATTTTAAGCATTTTTCTAAAATTTATCTATTTTTAAATTTTCATACTGTAAGTAAAAACACATTTTTTTTTTTTAACAATGCCGCAAAAAAGGTTTTTTTTTATTATTATTGAAGTCCAATAGAGGCTTGGGGACGGTATCTAACAAATTTAAATTTGTTGTACTTCATCAATTGTTCAAACTATTTTTCAGAATAATGTTTTCCAGAATACGAGAGAAAATTCATTTAAATAAAGGTTATTGCTGCATGTTTATAATTTCGGAGAAAATTTTCTTATTGTATTTATTATTTTAATGAATGTTATTATAAAACATTAAATTATAACATTAATAACTTATTATGAAATGTACAATTGAATATTTATTTTAATTAAATAGTTGCTGTAAAATACACCTCTATTAAGATGAAATTTTCAGTGATTCTATTAATTAAAATAATTTATCCATCTTAGGATTTAAATTTACAGTTGCAAATATATTTAAATTAAATATATAATTTCAATAACTTATTATTTACTTTATATAAGCGAAGTTCGTATCCAGATTTTTTATTCAAGGGCGCTGCTCCCACCCTTAAATAAGTAGAAAAACTACAAATCGTGCATTTTCATTTGAAAAATGGATTTAATCATAAAATCTCGAGAGCCCCCCATCCGCCCTCCTCTCTCTCCTCATACATACACAGACACCCCACAAAATAAATAAATAAAACGTAGTTACAACATTTACATTTATAATTTCGAAATTAAGTATTTTTTACCTTTTTTCTTTATTATATATATATATATATATATATATATATATATATATATATATATATATATTAGTGGTATTATATTTGATTTTCTGTTGCATGTCATAGGTTCCATTTTTATTTTCAGTTTAATTGTTCAATTTAATGCCAGTGTAATATATTGATACTAAATTTATTAATTTTATTTTATTAAATGTATCCATTTAATAAAGTGCCGGAGTATCATAAAAATCTATCTGACTCTGATTCTGTCCTTCCAAAAAAAAAAAAAAATAAATAAATAAATAAATAAATAAAAATACCCCTATCGCAAATTTAGATTCATATTCGTAAATGTTTTCCTACTAATTATTGATTCATAGTAATATCAGAAAGTCAATCAAATCATTTACTATTTACTTTTAAGTATTTATGCAAAACGAAGAAAGAGTTATTAAAAACATTTATCTAGATGCCAACTGAATATATACTTAAGCGAAATAAATAATTTGCTGTAAAAGGTTGTAAAATGAATAATTGCTGTAATCTTTTAAAGTTCAGTCAATATTTTCACCCTACGTTATCCGCTTTCGATCATCTGATAACACCGGCAAGTTTCCCCTTCGTTTTCGGCCTGCTGGTAACGGCGGCAAATGGACCGAACGCGACTACTAACGTTCTAAAAAATGTCGCGACTACTCTCGGGTTAATAAAATGAAACTATGTGATTTTTAATAATATTTCATGTTTATTTAAAATTTATAACTGAAACTAACTTTTACGATTTTTTGGTAATGAATATTTCAATGAATATCACATTTTACAAACGTATCAAGAAATATGATTTATTTCTTGACAGTTTTGCACAATGTAAGTGGATTATAAAACTTTGTTTCTTTTTACACGTATTCTTAATTCACAATTTTAAAATAAAAAAAATACTAAGGAAGAAAAATTTGAAAGAAAAATTTGAGGAGCTAAATTTGAAGTTTTGCAAAAATTTCCGTATGTAAGTTTTTATAAAGGCAGACACAGTTATCATATAAATCTAATGTGGAATAATTTCGGTAGTAAATTTAAATTTTAGTTTCAAAACTGTGAAGGTATTTAAGGAAAACTTGCAAAATTACTTATTGATTTGCTTATAGAGGGCGATTCAGAATTTATTGGCAAAATTTTAATTAGAGATTGAATACTTTTAGACAAGTACAAATGTCTATGCAATGTATGGTCGTAGCTTAAGCTAAGGTCCTTGCTATTTATAGAGAGGCTTCAGGAGGCTTCCACTTAAGGCTTCCGGAGCATTTCTATCCACGCACCAATGATGAAATCCATATCAGGCGTTTCCTGATTAGAAAATTAAGACACTGCTTTTTTAATCCATTGTAAAATAAATCAGTATGCGTGTGACAAATTATTCAGTGTCATCTAGCGCTTCATTATTTGCGATACCCCAACCTATTGTATGTCGAAAATCACTAGTTTAGTCCTACCAACCTTTACAATTTTGCACAAGAGTTCTGAATCTCCCTAAATTTCTCCGAAAAAACACAATTAAAATAATCGTCCTCGCTATTTAGTTCAGTTGTTTGTCAAATAAAACTGCTTGCAAATTCTCTATTTTGATTTTAATTTTAATACATACTAGCTGGATTCTACCGCTTTGGAACCCTCTTTTCATTGGGGGTAAATTGAATAATTTATACCCAATCTTGTAATATGAAATCTCAAACCATGTCCCGGTATTTACGGCAGACGCGCTGCGCAAACCCAGGAAAATCTTATAGAAAAACAATCTCTTACCGAACGTACATGGAAACGTGTTCCGGCTGCGCCGTACAGCAAACGTACGGCCCACGAACATCTTGTAGTATGAAACCTTTTCAAAACACCACTCTCGAATCGAACGACACATATTAGTATTCTGATTAGTAAAAAATTCCATATAAACAAAATTGGCAATCTATTACTAGATATTGTGTAGTAAAGATGGATTTCTCAACATTTAGAATGCACAAAGTAGCTCTTCATTGAGTGAGTTAGGAGTGAGCATTTGTTGTATTTTTGGCTTTTATAGGTGTGTTTTATCTCTCGTTAAAGCTTTGCCTATGAGTTCAGTATCACCCTGCATAATACATGATATAGCTTTCCAACAATATACTGCAATGGACATTATACTGATATAAAAATCCCCTTGAAGATATGTTGTTAAAATAAAGTTATCTTAAGTGTCAAATTTAAAATATTAATGTATTTTTATACAAACATTTTATATTAAACATTCTACTCGTATATTATCAAAATTTTTAATAGATTTCAATAAATACATATGACTAGAGATCTGTGGATGGTTTGAAAACATGAATACAAAAAAAAAAAAAAACTATACACCATTTGAAGTTTAATTTTCAGATATCATAAGGAGGCAAAATGTTTCCTTGTTTTTATTATTAAAGCAATTTTCATTGGAATGAAATATAAAATAACAGTATGTGTTTTACTCTCTTATGTTTCGTTTTATTATTCAATATCTCGGTTTGACTTGGAAATCTTATAAAATGTCTTCACCGTTACATTCCTGTTACGAAACAAAAACGAAACACATTTACTTTGACGACAGAAGTGTCAACGACAAAATGTTTTGGTTTTCATTTGTTTCCATTTGTTCTTTTGGAGCTGAGAAAATGCTAAATAAAAGTCAACGTATCTTAAATTTTGGTAATATATATATTACATTATTTTCATTAGCAAGGCGTATTCGTTTAGCCCGATATAAATATTTGAAAAATATGGTAATAAAGTATTCACAACACATGGCCTTATTTATTTCGTATCATATACATATATATATATATATATATATTATTTATTTTCCGAAAAATGTTCTTTCCTTCACTTGCAAAGAAACAAATTAATTAAACACTTTAATGAATTAAAATTTGTCGTAATTTTAACAATATTTCTTCTGTTTAAAATATATTTTAGTGTAGCACACAAAATAGTATGATTAAAAATATGTGAGTTTAAATTGTCTATATATTTAATTTACATTTACATTTGATATTTTACTAATTCCATCTTAATAACCATCAATTCAAAATAAAGAAGGTGTTTTCTTTAGAATACAATGTCTATTTTATGTGAAATATAGATAAATTTTAAATTAAGTATCTTCTTACTAAGAAAAATGTTTTATACATTTTTAGTAACCATAGTGAATTCTTCCAGTATTAACCTCTTAAAAAGGAGCTCGGTATTTTATATATACTACTTAATTTTAATACTAAATTGCCACACTGGCATCAGAATTTTTTAATTAATTATTGCATTTATAATGTACATGAAGAATAGCTATTACTTATTTTTAAATAAATGTTTTTAATTCCTGGAGTCAGTCAATCATTTCAACATTTTAAAACAGAAGTACTTTTCCCCTGAAAAGGGTTAAAATATAACAATTAATGATTGATGTCGTAAATGTTATGATGAAACATATACCGGGAGCCGGCAACACAGACAACCACCTCATCGAGATGGAGACAGAAATTCCAGAATTAACTAAAGCTCGATTCTCATATTAAAAATCAATTGGTCTGCCAAGTCATATCTTGGTGGAAAACACCTAAAAACCTGATTTTAGTGGCGGACTAGTAGGTTTGCTATTGCGTTTTCCTGCACCCAAAGGTATGGAAACACGGCGGATTGGAAGCAGGAAAACGCAATGACAAACCTACGTGTAAACCGGTAAAATCGGGTTTTATGTGTTTTTCACCGAGATATGACTTGGCAGAGCGATTGCGTTTAATTATGTGAATCGAATTTTAGGTAATTCTGGAATAAGTGAAGAATTGGCTTATTGTAATGATCATTTTGATAAGACACATTTTAGAAATTCTAGTGGCAAATTTGTTGTAGAAATGCCTTTCAAACCAAAATTCTCTGAAACCTATTTAGGCAGTTCCAAACGCATTGCATCAAAAAGATTAAACTATCTTTGGCAATGTCTAGATCGCGATCCCACAATGAGAATTTTATACACAGAATTTCTTAACGAATACAAGCAGTTGAATCATATGCGTGAAATAATAGAAGCTAATGATTTCGATCAAGGATATTACCTCCCCATCACGGAGTTTTAAGACCGTCGAGTGCCACAACGAAACTGCGCTTTGTTTTCGACGCTAGTGCCAAAACAACTAATGCAAATTCCCTTAATGATTTATTATGTAAGGGTGGAGTGCTGCAAGACGATCTCTTTTCTATTTTAATAAGATTTAGGAAACATATTTACTCATTCACTACAGATATCAAGCAGATGTTTAGAATGATAGAAATAAATCCCTCTCAATATGAATTTTTGAAAATTCTGTGGAAGGAAAACGAGGCTTCTCCCATACAAACTTTCCAACTTTCTACGGTTACATATGGGACAGCATGCGCCCCATTTTTAGCGACTAAAGTGTTACAACAACTCGCCTTGGATGAACAGCAAGATTTTCCCTTAGCTTCAAAATTTCTCTTGCAAGATTTTTATATGGATGATTGCCTATCGGGATCCTCCAACTTAGAGGGATTTAATTTAGTTAAAGGTGAATTAACCCAACTTCTCTTAAGAGGGGGCATGCAACAACACAAGTGATGCACTAATATAGCTCAATCTAGTGACAATCAATTATTTCCCTTTGATAGGAATTCCGAACAAATAACAGTTAAAACGCTGGGGATGTTATGGATCAGTACCAGTGATGCATTTACATACAAGGTCAACATCAGCGCCGTCAACAATTTTACAAAAAGAACAGTAATTTCGCAAATTGCTCGAATTTATGATCCTCTTGGCCTCCTACGGATAATAATTACCAAGGAAAGAATATTTATGCAACAATTGTGGCTGCTTAAATTAGAGTGGAATGAAGCTTTAACTACGCATATCTCCAAACAATGGGAAATTTTCCTGGCTTCTTAACCACATTTAGAATCTATTCAGGTACCAAGGTGCGATACTACGGAGCACGTCAATTCAGTGGTACTGAATGGATTCTCAGACTCTTCATCAAAGGCTTAAGGTGCAGTCTTGTACGTTCAAACGTCTAACTCTAGTGAAACTGTTACTCATCTTCTCTGCAGCAAAAGTCGTGTAGCACCAATAAAGGTAATGACTGTGCCTCGTCTGGAATTATATGGGTGTTTGCTTCTAGCTAAACTAACCTGCAAGGTCTTAGACTGTTTAAAGCTTCAGATCGATGATGCTCGATTGTTTTCAGATTCTACTATAGCGTTATCCTGGATAGAAACTGCTCCAAATCTATTAAAGACATTTGTAGGCAATCGCGTTATGCAAATCAAAGAGCTTTCAAAGAACTTTCATTGGTTTCATATCCATTCTCAACACAACCCTGCTGATTGAACAAGTAGAGGACTGGATATGAGAAACCTTGCCTCCAGTGAGCTATGGTGGAGGGGTCCTCCACTTAGTGTTCTTAGTAACTGTTTAACAGAAAATATTATATTCTGTATTTTTTTCTATATAATCTGTATTTTTTTCCAAATATTAACTTTGAAAATGAATATTATTCCCAAGAACTCAAGACTGTGCGCAATATAACCATGTATATTAATTCTAATGATTTTTTGATGATTTAATTGGTCTTACCAATAATTTTCAGAAATTAATTAGAGATTATTAATAATATTTATAGGTTTTCTTCAGCTTGTTAAAAACAAGGAATTACAACAGGCCCCTTGTCAGTTGAAGAGCTATAGAGAGCAGAAATGTGCATTATTAAAATTGCACAGGTAATCTATTTCTCTAGTGGAATTTCTGCTCTGAAAAAGGGAAATATAATAGATAGCTGAATTAAGTTAAAATTCTTGAGTCCATTCTTCGACAATAACAACATTTTAAGGGTAGGAGGTAGACTCAAGAAATCGAATTTAAACATCGATCACAAACACACAATGGTTTTACCAGCGAACTGCCGCTTAACTAAATTGATATTTAAATCTTATCACGAGAGAAATTTTCATGTCGGACCTCAAGCTCTGCTGAATACTGTGCGTCAAAAATATTGGCCACTTGGTGACAGGAATATTGCGCGTAAGGTTGTACATGAATGTGTACCATGTTTTAAATTTAAGCCCATACTGGCTAACCAAATGATGGGGGATCTTCCTCCCGAAAGAATAGTACCCAACTCCCCATTTTCAAATGTAGGTTTAGATCTTTGAGGTCCCTTCGAAATAAAATATAAGGGCCAAAGAAAGGGCATTTTTCAAAAAATCTACGTCGATATTTGTGTGTATGGACACTAAGGCCGTACATTTAGAATTTGTCTCCGACTTAACGTCTGAAGCTATAATAGCAACGTTAAAGAGATTCTTCTCGCGTCGCATAAAAGTTCGGTAATTTTTAGCTACAATGCTACTAATTTTGTCGGGGCTTCAGCAGAATTGAAGCGTTTGCACAAACTTGTAATAAGTAATGAAGTTTCAAATTTTTTGGCCTCAGAAGGCATTAATCGAAATTTTACCCTCCTAGAGCGCCCGACTTTGGTGGCCTTTGGGAGGCAGGAGTTAAGGCCTTCAAATACCATTTCAAAAGGGTAGTGGGATCAACTCGCCTTACTCTAGAGGAATTTCTAACGGTAATTACTCAGATCAAAGCAATACTAAATTCGCGACCACTTTCTCCGTTATCTACAAATGCAAACGATCTTCAAGTTCTGACCCCAGGCCAATTTGTGATAGGAAAACCGCTTAAATCAATTCCCGAACCTAATTTTTTGATGCAAAGGAAAATTTGCTAAATAGATGCAAAGAGTTCAAAAAATTGTTCAAGTTATCTAGAGGCGCTGGCAGAATAATTACTTAAATAATCTTCAGCAAAGAAATAAATGTCTATTTAAAAGGCCAAATATTCTGCCAGGCATGTTAGTTTTGATTAAGGATTCCCAACTCCCCCCTTTGCACCTGGTCTCTAGGTCGCATTACAAAGGTATTCCCAGGTGCAGAAGGTATGGCTAGGGTTGCGGAATTACGCACCGCTAAAGGCATATTTAAACAGCCTATAACTAAATTAAGTGTTTTACCAATTATTGATAATTTGTCAAAAAACTGAACTTTAATTTAATTTTCTTATGTATTAGTGCTTATATGATTCTCATAATTTGTACTATTATATGTCTCTTTATTATTCATGCTGCATTTTATATTTTGAAATATAATATTTCAACGCCGGGCGGGATGTTCCGTACTTGTAATCTTATTGTAGCATCACCCTTGGCGACGGAACACCACTCCCGCATCTGTGCCAATTGGCATCTATTCTTGTAACCCTTTTTTATGCAACCTAGTTCATGTATTTATAGCGTAGTTATTTTTTTAAGAGAAAAAGCAATCTCAAAATGGCAGCAAGCCATTCTCTCAACTTTGAAGAAAAATTCAAATTCAAAATTGGCAACTAGCCATATTCTTTTTCTATCGTTGAAAAATAAAACTTTGTTTTTTGTTAGTGAATTACAGTCCGCTTAATTTTCTTAGTACACCTCCGTACACTCTATATCCAAAACAATCCTCTGAAATCCAAGATATCTTGTAGCATTCATATAAACCAAGACGTGTAATGAAAAAACAATAGATACAAAAAAAGAAAAAAAACAGTGTAAACAAAAAATAAAAGCCTCAGAAATTTTATAAAACCTATACCAAACTAGTTCTGTTTTACTTTAATTTTCCGGGGCAGAAATCTCCACATAGTAATTTATTTCTTTAACAGTGGTTCTTGTATTAATTTCCTTAACTCAGAAAAAACGCAAAATAACTATAATGGGTTCTATTTCTCAGTCCACTTATCTAGAAAATTGCAACATTTTCAAAAGTATGGGAAATCACTGAAACTACTGACGAATATCAATCTTAAATTATTTTTATCAGCTGTGTACTTGTGTAGAGGAGTAGAATAACTCATTTTTGCCATGTAAGTTTTCAAATAAAAGATAACTACACAAACAAAATGTTACATTTTTAATAAATTTGACATTGTAAATTTTAACAAATTATTTTAAAATGTCTGAATAGTTTATGCTGAATCGAAGTAACTGAAAATAACATTTAGTTTAATAATCTACAGTATCAAGTTCCCAAGAATTTGTACATCCATCCAAAAAAAAATGTCATTCGTCAATCATAGATAATGAAAGACTTTCCAACACCTCTAGAAAACTATAACATTACTTCATTGTTTAAAAAGGTAAATAAGACAACTAAATAAACCTTTTAGAAAATGAATAACATATTTGAAAAACAGAATACTGCAATTAAAGCCCACAGCCTGAAAAGTACTTCAATTATTTTGTAGAACAATACATGAATTCTTTTGTATATCTCTGTATATGACCAACAGTTTTTATCACCTGATATTTTAGTTTGAATTGGTCTGCACATAAGGAGATCATCCACATAGATCTGAAGAAAAACATATGCATTGTAAACCACGCTTGCCTTATTACGAATCAAAAAAAAAAAAAAAAAAAAACATAAGAAGAGGCGAAGCTCAATTAAGAAAATGATCTGCTATGTGAAAGGTCCACGCCGTTTATTTGTCATTGTTAATATATCTGTATCTATAGTTTATATAATTTTGGAGATAGTGTTAGCAGATTGATGATGGAATTCTGCTTGATGGTATGTGGAATTCAAATTAAAAAAAAAAAAATTCAGAATTTAATTTCTAGCTTTAGTACTATAAATTAAAATAATGTTTCAGAGTTTTTAAATTATACATACATATTTATATATGTATAGATTTGAGAAAAAAATATGCATTGTTAATCAGACTTGGCTTATTATGAAGCTAATTAAATTTAACTTACAAAACCTCTTTGCTCATAACATATAAACAAATTCTAACATATTGTTTCTTGATTTTTAACATATGTTTTGCGGCCAACGTAATAACACATTGGTAGCACAAACGGATTTTTTCACTTGAATTCTGTACACAAAAGAACAGCAAATATAATTCAATAAATTGATAGTTGTAATAAATTATCAGAAACTGATTTTTGAAAAAAATACACAGCACTTTTTTGAAAAATACCTGTTTTGAAATGTATGGATTTTACTAGATTAATTTTAACACAATTATTCTAATTTGTAAATAAATCATCGTTATAAATCGTAAATAAATCCATTTTACATCTAATATGTATGGATTTCACTAAAATTTCATTCATTTTCTTGGAGCGCAACGGAGAGAAGAATTGAAATGATTGGAACACATGTCTAATCCACCCACAGAATTTAATACTAAAATTATTTCCAATCAGTTGATAGTTTTGTCATTTTTATCGTTGATTTGCATCTGATGAAGTGTGGGGTTATGTCTCTTTTCTACGATTGTACGTAAATATGACTTAATGTATTTTTTTTTATCATGAAACTCCAATCTTTCATGTTCGAAATTTTAATCCCTCTGCAAATTTTATTACTTTGAGATAATACAAATATGTGGTATTAGTATAATTTTAATATGATTATTAATATCGGCGTTTCTATTTGGGTTTTCTTTTCTCAGTTTCATCGGAATAAAACTTAATTTAATCATTATGATTTTCATGAGTCATAAAAATTTCAAAGTTAGAAATCTTAGAAAAAAATAATTTGATTATAAAAATCAGCAATTAAACTTTCAAAAATATGTCTTTAAATCAGTGAAACGGTGTAAAAAAATAGTTTTATCCGATAAAAAAATATTGAATTACTGGAAAGTACTTTATTGTATAAGTAATATTGTTACTGTATATATTAAATTATCGAAATAAAATATTCATTGAAATTTCATTTGAGAGTAATAATAAAAACTACACCAGCATTTTTTGAATGTAAAATCATACGTTGATTGTTTATTTTAAATTTTTACGCGATATTTAAAAAGGTAATAATCGAATAGAAGAGACATTTTTATTTTAAATCTTAATTTTTCGTACACTCGCTTTTTGAAAATGGATAAATGGATTCTTTTACTATGAAATTTAATGTAATTATGCAAAGCAAAATCAAAAATGAAATTGATACATTTTTTAGATGTTTACTTTATTATTTAAAAAGGTTTTACAAAAAAAACATAGTACACTATGTATGAAGTCTTTGGAATTAATATAAGTAGGCTAAGTCAATAGAAAGAATTTTTTTTTTTTTAATATTCTTATGTTTCTCTATACTAAGGCTTAAAAAATAGTTCTTTTTTGTGTTGAAGGACATTTTACACTGATGCAAATCAGTAATACTTTTAAATATAAACTGTTCTTAAATATAAACAGTATGTGCAGAAAAGAATGTTAGTTGATTCTCTGTCAGATTTAGAAATTTTACATTCATACAAAAACAAAAATAATGCAAATTTACTAAATTTTTATTGAATTATTTTTATATTTAATTTTTCAAGCTTTAGCGACAATGCCGATTAGTATACAAAAAACCCCCAATGTAATATTAAATACCAGTAAATAACATTATATTATTTATCATAAATGTTTTTACATTTCCATTTACTATTTCATGAGCATTTTCACTTCTTTTGATATTCGTACAAATACAGCATTATAATCGTAAAAATATGTAACTTCTAGTTGTCAATTAACTGCCACCATTTGGGATGTTCTCAATTAGATTTAACTATTTTTAGATAGAGCCTGTGTACAGAAATGCTGTGGCAACTGTGACACAATAACTAATGCATGGTATTTCTTGAAAAGTCACACATACACATGCTGCTTAAATTGTGGTGTATATGAAAAAGCAGGTGGGATTTGCATGTAGTGTAGTTTGTGATATTATTAATATCATTATCACAGCGTCTATCGCTGTAATTGCACAAACCGTAATTGATCATAACATCCTGAGCGTATTATGGAAATCTATTCTGATGCAAACGTTGTATGATCACTAAACATGAAGCACTACAACGACCTATATCATAACTGCAGCAATAATTACTGCATAATAATTTTCAATGTGCAGTAATTCACGAAAATTTTATATTCAAATTCTATCACTATAAATTTGTATGAGGGCCCAATTCTGGTTTTGTAAAGGGAACGGTATTATGCCATTGTGTTTAATTAACACAGCTAAGATTTTTAAAATAATCAATGAGTTGATAAAAAAGCTACAAATTTTAAATATATATTAGGAAAAGAATGCACAACTTTACGGAATTTCGGCGTTCATTATGCAACATTGTAAAAATGCTAGGAGTTATACCTGAAAAATTTCTATAGTTCAGAATATCATCGTTAGAGGGATCTAACAAGAATATTTATTCCGTAACTATGGAAATGAGGGTGATTTCAAAGGAGGCAGACTACCATAGGGCTCTTTTTTTTTACTTTTAAGTAAAGAATGTGAAATGCAAAAAATGAAAGAATGTTACCTATTGCAGATTAACCTTTGTTAGTTAAGCTGCAACTATAAACGGGAATCATATTACTTACATCTTCAAATTACTTCAAGAGCTGCAGAAGCTGTGTACATAATAGAAAGTCTATGACACAGTACATATTTATTTTCTTTCGTTGAAATTTACGATAAACTACTGCAGTGGATTCGTTTTTATTGTAACATACATTTAACATCTTTTTGTCAAATAAAATGGCAAACAGAATAAGTCGAATGTTATGTCGAAATCATAGGACACTCGAACATTTACAAACCTGGTTATTTTCCGACATCTATCATCGTCTACAAGATTTTTTCCCTTTATAATAGGTGTTTCTATTGTTGCAATATCCAAAATGCATTCATTGCCACGTTTCCGTCTATGAATCAAAGCAAAATTAGCAACATTCATTCAGTAACTTGTTCTTCACACCAAATTTATCACTGAATAGTGAATGTATTACAGATTCTACTGAGTATTCAGTTTTTTGTAATTATATTCTTTTGTATACTACCACATGATGCATTTTAGTTAGCGCCGTCTGTTGGCGCCACTGTATGTTGTTATGACGTCACAGTATTTACCCTCCCACAGATGTTTCATAATTCCTTCAGTAGTAGTTTGTACGTCGCCAAGGCAGTCACAGCTCATAGAGCACGCATTTATAATCTAAATAAACAGTCCATTATATTAAAGTTTAAAGCTGTCGACTTTTAATTTATGTTTATTCTCGCAAACAGCAACATTTGGTTAAGTCGACCCTCAGGTATTTATTTTAAAAAAGAATTTAGTCTGAAATAGTGAAAAAACATCGCAGTTGAAAGGAAAATTTCCCCTTCTTTCATTTGAAGTTTCGACATTGAGTTTTATACTTGCAGTTTTAGAAGAGTGATTGCGCAAGCTTCCATAATGGATTAAAGCCAAAACGAAATCGTCTGCGTGAAACAAGGTTGGAAATATTTGATTATTCTTTTTGATTATTGCATGATAAGTTTTTTTATAAAATGGAACCGCTTGAGAAATTAAAAAAGAAACGTGCATATTTAAGAACATCCGTTACCAAATTGATCACTAAATTTGAAACGTTAATAAATGATGACAATAAAGAAACCGATGACTATTTAGAAATTCTGGAACAATTAAATGATAAGGAAGACTTGCTAAAAAACTTAAATAGCGAAATAGAAGCTGCCATAAGCATTCCTAAGGATTATGAAAATGATATTAACACTAGTGAAGAATACAGTGAAAATATTATAAAAACTAAATTCAAAATAAAGAAACAAATTAAGCATTTACAAATGGGTAAAGTTCTCAATGAAAATCAATTAAAACCTACTCTTACAAACAATGCGCTAAACATTAAGTTACCGGAAATACCACTTCCTAAATTTTCCGGAAAACCTGAAATGAAGCACATTTAAACTACAGTTTGATAATATTATAACATCAAACGAGCAGTTGTCAGAAGCGCAAAAACTACGTTATTTATCAGCTGCATTAGTAAGTGACGCAAGAGCTTTGCAAACAACCGAAGATACTTTTTCTTCTTTATTTCAAGCGTTAAAAGACAGGTACGAAAATGAAAGAGTTATAGTACAAATACAAATAAACTCACTTTTAGATGCAGATAATTGCCTTCCGCAAAAGATCTAAGAAATCTAGTAGACAACGTTAAAAATGCATTCGCGCATTAAAGGTTTTAGATTACAACAGAAACAATCTCTCCGACGTTTTAATTTTAAATATCATTCTTGAAAAGTTGGATAAAGATACACGGAAAAATTATGAAATGACAATAAGTTCAAATGAAGTTCCAAAGTTAGATGATTTAATTTTATTTTTAGAAAAACGTTCTCAAATTTTGGAAAACATAAGTAAAACCATTGCAGTAAAACCCAAATCAATTCAAGATCGTAATTTTAAGAAAAAATCTCTCTTTGTTAAGTCAACCTGTGTAATGTGTAAGCGAAATCATGCAATATATAAATGTGACGCATTTTTGAAATTAAATGCTTTTCAGAGAAAAGATGTAGCAATGAAAAATAAGCTTTGTTTCAACTGCTTAAGTAGTCAACACGCGATTGCTAATTGCAAGTCTAAAAGTTCCTGCAACATTTGTCAGGCAAGACACAACACATTACTTCATAGAAATATAAACAATTCTTTTCCGAGCAAAGTTGATGAAGTTAACCCCACCGCGCAAGGTCATAAATTGAATCGCAGATGAGTTTTACGGACAGACAGAAACTAAATCACCTGTATCATCTTCTTTATCTTGCGTTAATAACAGAAATAAATCTGTCATTCTCTCCACTGCATTAGTTTGGGTCTTTATCCCTTGTTCTGGAAGTTATTTACAAACACGTGTAGTAATGGACTCTGGAAGTATGTCCAATATTGTGACTTCAGAATTCGCTAATCGATTGGGAATTCCAATAAAGAGATTGAACATCGCCATCTCAGGCTTAGGTGGAAAGGAAATGAACGTTAAACACAAAATTCGTGCTAAAATTCAAAACGGAAATGGATCTTTTGAAACGTCATTGGATTTTCTTGTTGTCCCAAAAATAACGGACTCACTCCCAGTTACAAACTTAAACATTGATAACTTAAAAATTCCTCATCAGTTAGCAGATCCGAAACTTAGCGTTTATGACAAAATTGATATGCAGCTCCTCGGTGAATCCTTCTTTCATATAATAAAAGATGGAGAAATTCGCATTCCAAACAGTAATTTAGTGTTTCGCAATTCAGTATTCGGATGCATCGCAACAGGAAGCATAAAATCTGTCAGCCAAATGCAATATTGTGGTTTTGTTTCGCAGTCGCAAAGCATTGATGAATGTTTAGAAAAGTTTTGTAAGTTAGAAACCATTGATGAAACTTCGAAAAACCTTAGTAAAGAAGAAGAATACTGTGAAGAGCATTACAAAACTACGCATAAACGAAATGACGCAGGTAGGTACATCGTACAGATGCCAACCAAGGATTTGGAAAATTTAGGTGATTCTAAAGAGCTTGCGAAAAAACGTGTGAATCAGTTATGGAAAAGATTAGCTAAGGATAAAACTATGAAAGCATTGTATCAGCAGTTCATGCAAGAATACTTAGAATTAGATCACATGGAGAAGGTTGCAGACCCTCATTTCGAACATCCAGAAAATCACTCATGTTACTATTTGCCGCATCATGGTGTTCTCAGGCCAGACAAAACCACAACTAAATTACGTGTGGTGTTCAATGCATCAGCTGCCACTACATCTGGCTTCAGTCTCAATGATTGTCTGCTGAAAGGAGAAGTAAAAGAAGACATATTTGAAATTATGACAAGATTTCGTGTTTATAGGTATGCCTTTACGACGGACGTTCAAAAAATGTTCAGACAAATTTTAATAGATCCACCTCAACGCGACCTTCTGAGAATTGTGTGGAAGACCGACGAGAATGAAGAAACTGTTATTTACAGATTGAATACTGTCACATATGGTACATCTAGCGCACCATTTCTCGCAATAAGGATTCTGAAACAGTTAGCCATAGATGAAGCATCGCAATTCCCTTTAGCTGCGGAAGTAATAAAGGAAGATGTATACATGGACGACATAGTGACAGGCGCACATGATCTAGATACAGCTATAGAACTCCAACATCAGTTATGCAACATGTTAGAAACATGCGGTATGTCCCTCCATAAATGGAATTCCAATTCAAGGGAATTAATGAACAGTAAGCCATTGGAAGTTCAAGAACATAACTTTTCCATAAATGAAGAATCAAAAAGTAAAACTCTAGGGGTTATCTGGAAACCCGTTGAAGATCAGTTTATGTTCAAGATTTCAATAACGGAGAAATCATCATACACGAAACGAGATGTGCTAAGCACCATTGCAAGGCTATATGACCCCTTTAGGTCTTCTACGACCAATTATTACACAGGCAAAGATATTTCTTCAGAAATTGTGGCTTATGAAATTAGGTTGGGAAGATGAAATCCCAAATCCAGTTGCAAGTGAATGGATAAATTTTGTGTCGTCCCTGAAACAAATCGAAGAGATCAGAATCGACAGATACATTCTAACCGATTCTTTTCAGGAATTAGTGTTGCTAGGATTTGCAGACGCTTCGGAATTAGCTTATGGAGCGTACTTTATATGCATTGCCCAAGTGAAACAAGTACTGTATCAACTAAACTGATTGCTAGTAAATCGCGTGTAGCTCCTTTAAAGACAATTTCCATTCCCCGCCTCGAACTGTCAGCTTGCCTTCTTCTCTCTCAACTTATAGAAAAAGTTCGTCTATATCTAAAGATGATAGTGAGTGATATCTATTTGCACACCGATTCAAAAATAGCAATTGCTTGGATCAATACATCGCCAAACAAATTAAAAACCTTCATTGCCAACAGAGTATCCAAGATACAAACTTTGACTGAGAACTATCATTGGAAGCATGTCCCATCGCATTTAAATCCAGCAGATATTATATCACGTGGATTAGGTCCTCAAGAACTTTCCAAAATGAATCTTTGGTGGGATGGCCCCCTGAACTTTCATAAACTTTCTGATGAATCTAGCGACAATACTGACATTTTATCGCACGAACTTTATGCGCAAGAACTTAAAAAAATGGACAATATCAATTTAATTTCCAATTCTGAAAATTCCTTTTTGGATGATTTTCTTAATTTAAGTAACAATTATTTAAAATTAATACGTATTCTAAGTTTTATTTTCAGATTCCTATTTAATGCCAAAAATGCCATTCGACGTCGTTTCCCAATCACAACAGAGGAAATTCAAATCGCAAAGAGTTTTTTAGTCAAAATGGTACAGGTAAAAGCATTCGATTATGAGATAAAAACCCTTGAACAGGGAGAAATTCTCAAAAAGGGACAGGTGAGTTGTTTACATCCCTTTCTTGATAAACAGAATTTGTTAAGGGTAGGCGGTAGATTAAATAACGCTGATTTATCTTTTGATAAGAAATTCCCAATATTGCTCCCTAAAGATCACAAATTGACTTTATTGGTAATGACATATTTTCATCTTAAATACTTGCACGTTGGAGCCCAAACTTTACTTTATCTTGTAAGGCAAGAATTTTGGCCATTGGGTGGTAGAAATACTGCTAGAAAAATTGTTCATGATTGCATAGTTTGTTTCAAAAACAAGCCTAAATGTACTGAGCAGATTATGGGAAATCTTCCTTCTGCGAGAATTACTCCTAGTTCGCCATTCACTAATGTAGGGATTGATTTTTGTGGCCCGTTTTATATAAAATATAAGGGTCAAAGGAAGGGTATTTACCATAAATGTTATGTTGCCATTTTTATTTGTTTCGTAACAAAAGCGATTCATTTAGAAGTGGTCACCGACTTAACTTCAGAAGCAATGATAGCAACCTTAAAAAGATTTTTCAGTAGGAGAGGTAAAAGTTTTTCTATTTGTACTGACAATGCCAAAAATTTTGTTGGAGCCAGTTCAGAGTTAAAACGTTTGGCGAACATGATTAGAAACCCCCCAGATGTTTTGGCTCATTATTTAACAAGTGAGGAAATCGCCTGGAATTTCATTCCACCCAGGTCACCCAATTTCGGTGGTTTGTGGGAAGCTGGGATGAAGTCGTTTAAGTACCACCTAAAAAGAACTGTAGGAAATTCGCGATTAACTCTTGAGCAATTTTTAACAGTTACCACGCAAATTGAAGGCATTTTAAACAGTCGGCCTCTCACACCCATGTCTTCTGACCCCAATGATTTTTAAATTCTATCTCCAGGCCATTTTCTCATAGGCAGACCTCTGAACAGTGTGTCTGATCCGGACCTGACTGGCGAACGTGATAATCATTTGTCCCAATGGCAAAGATTAAATAAAATGGTCCAATTTATTTGGCGAAAGTGGAAATTGGACTATCTTAACAACTTACAAGCCAGACATAAATGGCAATTTGAGAAGGATAATATTATTCCAAATTCAATGGTCCTTTTAAAAGAGGATAATCTTCCACCCTGCAGATGGACAATGGGTAGAGTTCAGGAAGTAGTTAAAGGACCAAATGATAAGGTTAGAGTGGTTCTTGTGAAAACGCCTCATGGTATTTTCAAGAGAGGCATATCGAAATTATGCTTGCTGCCTTGTCAGTAAACTGACATATTATCATTAAATTTGACACTGTATAACCATTCAATTGTAAACTCTATGTAAACAAATGTTTGAAGCATATTTAATTATTCATTGTTCTATTCATTATTATTCTACTCTGCATTTTATTGTATTGTATGTTATTCATTGTAAATTTAGATATTATATATTGAATATTGAAATGTTATTTCAACGTGGGGCGGTATGTTGGCGCCACTGTATGTTGTTATGACGTCACAGTATTTACCCTCCCACAGATGTTTCATAATTCCTTCAGTAGTAGTTTGTACGCCACCAAGGCAGTCGCAGCTCAAAGAGCACGCATTTATAATCTAAATAAACAGTCCATTATATTAAAGTTTAAAGCTATCGAATTTTAATTTATGTTTATGCTCGCAAACAGCAACACCGTCTATTGATTATTTATAACATGCCATGGATCTAGATTTTGTCTCCTATAATACGGCATTTAACTTATTTTTCATTATCTACGTTGAATGGTTTTCTGTTTACTTGGATTACTGAAAAGTATTTTTAGTTTTTTTTTTTTATTATTTGGTTATCTTGATATATAAATAAATATAAAAACCACGTATTGAAGGGACAGAGTTTATTGAATCTACTTTACTGGATATTCCTTTCTATGCGTTTCTCAAGAGTTTTCCCTATCTTTAAATCCATCTATACAAAAAATATCTCCCATTTTAGTATGCATCGTCGTCTTTTTCAAAAGCCATCCTCAAATGAGATTATTTTAATCTAATAAGTATAGATTTTATGTTATGAATGAAAGATATGCGCATAGAATTTTTAAACAAAATTATTTGATGTTTATGTTGATATGCAATTTAGTTGTATCAATATTTGCGTTTATATTTTTTGCTACTTAGTATAAATTTGAAAAAAAAAACGCATTAAACAGTGCTGTATACCTTAAAATTGAAATATTTGTTTATTTGTTTTAACATAAAATTATGTTTATTTGTTGAAATTTTCATTAACATCCTTCAGCTGAAAAAATTAGATTAAAATTACGCATTTTCACTTTCAGTTATATATCAATACATATTACTCTATACATACATATAAATTATAGCAAAATTTAAAAACTACGTTTGAATTTCTTTATCTTTGTTCTTGTTTGAAGTATAATTTATTTTACATATAAAAATTTTAAATTTATGAAAATACAAAAACAATTTAACTGTGTTAGATATATGTGTACGAAAAAAAAACTTCAATAACAATTTTATTTTTGTTTGGAAATTGCTCTTATTTATCTTTTAGCGTGGGAATAACAAGAAATATTCTATATCTTGATAATATATTAGTTTTTCTTTGATATTTGTTGAAGTTTTAACGGCTTTATAAAATGAAATTAGTTATACAATATTAAGTTGTGATACAGCAGGTTTACTTAAATCTTTTATTCTCGCATATAAATACATACACTTTTTCTCCCTGTGATCTTCAGTAGTATTACTGTACATACTTTTTATACACTGTAAATAGTGTTAAAACATTTCACAAAAATTTATGTAAAATATATTTTATTTTTAAACAGTCTTTCACTTCAAAGTGTCCCAAAGCAATAATACAGTCATAAAACAATATATATTGGAAAAATTTCTAATGACATGTACTTTTCCATTTAAATGATTTAAGTTGCCATGGTATGAATATAGGTGCGAGAGAATTTTATCATATTTCTCATTTCCTCTGAAACGTGGTATACGGTAAAATCATATTTATGTAAATGAGATTTAAAAAAAAGAGTTTCGTGAAAATGTATAGGATTTTTTATTTATTTATTTATTTATTTTTTTTTTTTTTTGTGAAACACCGTAAAGATTAAAATTAATGGTTCAGAAATTTTGTAATATAACATATAATCATGTTATAAAACTTCACAGTGACTATTTTGTGATTTTTTGTGATTAAAATATAATATTTTATTATTTAAACAATTTTGTAATAATATATTTCACATGCATTTGTTTTAAGATACATCGTTTTATCTGTAGCCTTTATAATTTAAAATCTAAATGTAAATACTACATAAATATTATTGTATAAACTTTCACACATCACTAAAATATTTGGATAGTAAAAGTCGTTTGATTTTGTAAAATCTGAATATATTTTTATTGTCTGATAAAGTATTAATAACTTCTTTTTTATACTTTTGTTGTGATTAAGAACCTGTAATAACTACCAGTTTACATTTACTTTAAAACAAATAAAATTAAATCCATTTCATACACAGGGGAACAATAAATTTAAAATGTACTTTAAATTGATAAATAAATATGCAGTAAAAATAAGAGTTATATATAAAATAAACAACAATTTCTCTTTTTATAAAGAACCTACATTAATGCAATAATTGAAGGCAATAATTGGCATTGAATATATGTTCTATATTTTTAGCTTTGAAATACTGGAATGCAAACTAGCTAAGATTTTTAGGTGTGTATGCGTGATATCGTAGAATATATTTGAAAAAAGAAGAGTTTGCAGAACAATATCCTATTCTTGTTTTAATGTTAATATGACATCATTCCTCATTTTTGTTTATCCGTCAATCTTTTTTAATTGTTTTTTTAAATGCTTTAGGAGATGTTGAATATGATGATAATTGGACCCAAGATTTAACCTACTTGGCAAATGTCCATTATTTTGTTTTCCGTTATAGGTAGTAAAATACCATCAATTGAAGAATTTTTGGGAAAAATAAACTTGCCGACGTTGGAATCGAACCAGACGTCCCAGCACTACGAGACGTGTACGCTTACGACCGCGCTACATATGGTATTAAGTGGAACCTTTGAAGTAAATATGTTTATTTCAAATGGGCATGGTTTGATTGATTTCTTTAAAAAACTTTGGTTTTGAAGTTAATTTCGGGAAGATTTCGTCTTTAATGAGATCGTCTTTAATGGGATCGATTAAAATAGAATAAAAATATGAATTATAAATAGTTTTAAGTAGATTTCTAAATGTAAAATATGAATATTATACTTTTATTCGATAAGACTTTTTGTTTTGAGTAAAATCGATTTTTCCCCATTTAATATTTAAATTAAATGTGCTCATTTAAAATGTATTTTAGATGCTAATATTTTTTATAAGCAAATTTATAAATTAATTTTTTTTTAACATTTTTCACCCTATTCGACTTTAAAAATTAATTGTGAAGATTACTTTTGAATGAAGGGGAAATGTAATTGTTATATATTTTTAAATTGGAAAACATTTTCTGTTTTTAAATGAAATTATGAATATTAATTTATATAATTTTTGGTTTTTCCTTTTTAAAGAAATTCTGATTTTAATATTAATAGAGGGCATGCGTGGTAGGAATGAACGGAATTTCTATCAATTTTTCAGACTTTATGGAAGCATTCAAGGATAAAAGTTATTTTCTATGAGTACTGAAATTATTTGTTAAAAAATGAGGAACAATTTAATGTACATTGATGGGTTTTTCTGACAGTGTGTAGACTGTAAAAAAATACTGCCAGTTTTCGGGTAGGAATCGGAAAAATAGTTGCCCTTATAGCACCGGAATAATTTCCGACCCAGCTCGGAATAAGATCAGTAAAAATAAGGAAATATTCAGTAAAACGGTATTTTACGGATTTTATTCCGATTTTACGGATTTTATTCGGAACTGGGTTGGAAATTATTCCGGTACGATAAGGGCAACTATTTTTCAGATTCCTAACGGAAAACTGGCATTATTTTTTATAGTGTATTAATTTCACATTATATAATAAATTATGTATATCTATACATATATGTATGTGCGCGTTTGTTTAAATTTTGTGGACATTTTGTATACTCTTCACACAAAAGCGAAAATGTATCTTTGAGATTTTCATTATTTGTAAGTACAGATTTCAATCTAAAATTACGATTTAAAATTTAAAAAAAAAAATTATGATGAACATTTAAAAATAATAAATTGTTACATTATATATATATATATGTATAAAATTTATAGCAATCGAAAAATCGGAATGATAAATACTTTATTGCATTTTCTAATGTTTATTTTTTTGCCATGCGGTTTAATAACACCAGTAAATAAATTTCGTCTCTTTCTTTCAAACATAATACTTAAATTCTTATTTTTATCTGAATTTATTATATAGAAATTTGTGTTCTAACACGCTCCAAAATTCAAATAATTCAATATTCGCCTTTTAGGAATACATATTCTATTGCATAAAATACATTTTGTGACTCGAATGTAAATCTGCAAATATAGTCTTAGAAATCGGTAAGATGTTTATAGAGATTTCTGACAAGATTTCAAATTTGACTCTCCCATAGGTAAATTTCCATTGTGATAAACCGGGTAATATATATATATATATATATATATATATATACATATATATATATATATTTATAACATATATAAAATATATATATAAATATCGATATTCGCTATTTAGGCATACATATTCTATTGCATAAAGAAAATTTGGTGACTTGAATGTAAATATGGAAATATAGTCTTAGAAATCGGTAAGATGTTTATAGACATATGTTCTAATATCTATGGAAACTTTTATATGACTTTAAATTTGACTGTCACCTAGGTAAATTTCTATTGTAATAAAAGTAAAAAAAAAAAAAAAAAAAAAAAAAAACCTGTTCGATAATGAACGATAATTTATATAATGCGATTTGTTTAAATATAATGTGAACTAATTCATTTAAATGAAGAAAAATGTTTAAAATTAAATTTGTAAAGACGTCACCATACATATGGTCATTATCTATGATATCAGTGAAAGTAAAATGAAAGATTTACAAAAATCATTACGGTTGTAAAGAAAATAAGACATTAAATACAGAAATGTATAAAGTTCAACTGAGACTAAAAATCTGGAATACTTAGTTTTTTGTAACTGACTTATTTCAATTGTTAAATATTTATTATATAATCTTCAACAACAATAAATTTCAAAATTATTTTATGAACTTCATCCTTTCTTTAAAACAGCTTGTTTAAATAAGTAATTTAAAACTATTAAAATATGAAATATAAATAAAAAGAATATATTTATTGTAATTTAAGTATCTTTATTTAAGCTTTTTAAACTCTCCTAAAAATAACATTTCTATTTATTGTATGACACAGTTAAAAAATATTTATTTTTATTTCAAATGAAAATCAAATTTCAATGTGATTGCTTAAGAGGCGCAAAGGCCAACATAGTGAAAAATATTCCATGCCGAGACTCGAACCCGGGCCATTAGTATAGCACACTTACGTTCTACCGATTAAAACACATGAACCGATACCCAACCTGGAAAATTTCTCACTATTATATGTTGCAAGGCATGGCGCGAGCGGGGTGGGGCGCCAACCGTTGCCGTGGTCACCCTAAAAGAAGAGTGGTCGAAAAAAACAATGATGATTGCCTGTGCCCGGCTAACAGAAAAAGAGCCTTAAAATCAATTTCTTAATTGTGTTAAAAATCGACTGCGATAGGATTAATAGGTACAATTTTAAAAGCCATAACTTCTGTTCTAATTGGAATTTCGAGGAAACAATTATATCAAAATATTCAGAAAAGATAGGAGTTAAAGATTCAAAATTTTAATTATTTTATATTTTAGAGGCCTGAAATCCCTTAAGCGCAGAAAAAATGAAACAAACCACCCCTAATAATAAGCTAGAAGTAGCTCGGAGTCGTTTGGTAGCTTCATCGCCCCGAGCCCAACCCTTCCCGCTTTTCGGTGTCTTTAATTTGTGTAATTTCCCTTTTAAATTTGTCCGGTTTCAATTTTTTATTTTTTTTTCAATCTGGCTTTCGCTAGAGAGTCTTTGATTTGGGACGTGGCTGGGCATCTGGGAATCTTGCTTCCGCAAAAGAGTCGGAGTAGAGTAGAAGAATAAAGGGTTGCGGACGAAGATGGGCCGCTCGCCGCGGCGGTTCTCTTCGGCCCATCTTCGTCCGCAACCCTTTATTCTTCTACTCTACTCCGACTCTTTTGCGGAAGCAAGATTCCCAGGTGCCCAGCCACGTCCCGAATGAAAGACTCTCTAGCGAAAGCCAGATTGAAAAAAAAAATCAAAAATTGAAACCGGACAAATTTAAAAGGGAAATTACACAAATTAAAGACACCGAAAAGCGGGAAGGGTTGGTCTCGGGGCGATGAAGCTACCGAACGACTCCGAGCTACCTCTAGCTTACATGACAAGATGGAATATTAGCAATTGATGGAATATTACTAGACGAGAGAAAAAATGCTATAATGCAGTCAGTCATACAAGTATACATTGCATAACTAAAAACAGAAGTTTGCAGTTAATGAATTGGGCGACCACAAATAGTACCAGCGAAGACGCCCTCTCTACTGAGTTGTCATGGGAACATATACGTTTCCTAGTCAAATTATAAATGGTGGTAGAGGGGACCTAAACAAACATTTTTCGTATTAGAATGCATCTTCAGAAATGGCGAGTTTCAGCACTGGTGACGAAGAAAAATGTCAAAGGTGCAATGAAAGATAAGATATAAGCACCAACAGATGGCGCATATGTACTTCCTTTCCGGACACGCATTCTATAATGTCCCCTGTACCTCCCTTTAGAATTTGGGCAGTCATTTTCCGAGCAACCTGTATATATATATTCATAGAGAGAGAGAGTAAATCAGGAGATGGTCTAAATACATGCCAGTGTCCAAATGCAGCCTAGTTGGTATACTGTGAACTGAGCGCAGCCTGTCGGCGATAGGCAGATATTTCTACATTTAATTGAGAGAAATAAGGCACGTGCAGTACATCACTGAAATCTGTTTTATATACCAACAGTAATAGCAAAAGTGTCGATATGACAAAGTCTAGGATATCAAAAGTTTTCAAATATGTGGTTCTTAAAAATAAATAAATAAATAAATAAATAAATATAAAAAAAAATACTGATTTCATGTTGGCTTAAATTGACGATTAAATTGACTTATAGGCATACATTGCAAATTCTCTAAATTAGATTTCAAATCCTTTATCGGTATTTTATTACATGAATGAGTAGTAACATAGCAGTAGTCTAAATACCGAGCGTCCAGATTGTTCTAAGTGCAGACTATTTCGTATTTGGATCTCTCTGTGTTTGCTCCACGTGCATGGTGGAACAGATATTAATCTAAGACATCGTGGACGCTTTATTGCCTTTTCCCGGCATTTGAGACATTATTAATGTATAACCTCACACAAAAGCGTTGATGGACACTCTGAAATCGTCCTCTATAAATTGAAAGAAAATAAAGACAGATGACGGAGAAAAATATAAAACAATATTTATGAATGAGAGTCGAAATTGATTTAAAAAAAAAAAACAAGATATCCGACAGAGAAAGATGATGCAATTCGTATCTTCTTGCCAGATAAATAGAGGGATCTCTGGTTTCGACCTTTAGATTGAGATATGTGTGTCCATAGCTCACACGCAGATTTACTATGTTACTATATAGAGTTTACTATGTTACTATAAAATAATCTACATTTCAAACAGCAAGCTGACTGCTTTTTTATTTAGCACGTTAAAGAACAAAACTTGGGACATAATTGGAAGAATATTTCCGGGAACATTCTTTAAGAATTTTATTAATTCGACAAAATTGCTTGTTTAAAAAAAAAAAAAAAAAAAAATCCATCTTTCTGTACATATTAAATCTTATGTTTCAATAAACGTTATTAAATCCATGTTCTTCTCTCATTTTTAGCAAAATTAGCCCTATTTGTGTGATTCTTTTAAAAAAACTGAGACCCTATTTTCTAAAATCAAAATTTGAAGACTTTTGAAACCATTCTTTTTACAAATATAAAACGCTTTCTGAGCTGTTTTTTCCCCTAAACGCAAGTAAAACATATCAAGGTACCCTACCATATATGTTTTATCCAGTAATATTTTGTAACAGTAGGATATAGATTGAAACTAAATGTTGTAGCCGATATTTGGACATTCTCCTAATATGCAATGATTCAACGTGACATTTTTGTGGACACTAAATGCATGGCTTTCATTTTTACTCTTTTCTTAACAATATTTTTTAAAAGAAATATTTGTATCGTTTAATTTCAGAAAGATCTGCCAATAAATAATCGAAAGATTACTTTAAAAAATAGTAGTAAAATATAATAAAATTGACAGATCTGCGATTAGAGTACCCCAAAAAAGACAGTCACGAAACGTACTGTACTTTAGTTCCGCTTTTTTTAGAATACTGATTTTGTATTTTTTTTTTTTTAATTTTGGGTTTAGTTTTATAAAAGCTTCAAATCTCGTATTTTTATTTTTAATTATTTATTTTTACTTAGCGGTTTGTACAGCATTGTAACAAGAAAATTATGTCATGTCTTTTCTGCAGCATATAGTAATTAAAATTGCCATTTTGTATTAAACTGAGAACAAAGTTAAACTTAAACTTACACTATGTGCAAAATTACTTAAAAGATGAGACAGTATTTAAAAATGTTAAATTTCATTAATACCATTATACTTTCAACTATACAAACATAGTCTTCGTCAGAGGAATATAAGAAATACAACAGTTATTAACGTCTAATTTTCAAAATGGTGACGAAAGGAGTGAAAATAAATAAACATCTACGTGGACTTTGAAATTAGACGTTAATAACGGAGACTATGTTTTTATAGTTGAAAGTACTAAGGTATTAATGAAATTTAACATTTTTAAATACTGTCTCATCTTTTAAGCAATTTTGCACATAGTGTAAGTTTAAGCTTTTAAAGATGAATTAAGCACTTCTATTTATTTATTTACTGAGAACAAAGTTATTTAAATATTTCCTTTTTTAAAGGAAGTAACATCGGACTTAAAATATTATTAATTAATAGAAATACTCTAGACCGTTGGCCGTTTGCTAAAAATAAGGGAATATCTTTTGATAAATTACTCTGTCATAGTGATTTCACTGAATGAATTTTGTTACAGGAGAAATAGAAAAAAAATCAGTATAGCTTGGAAAACGCTGGAATTTGAGTGATGTTTCAATCTGTTTAAGATTATTTTAAAAGTTTAAAAATTCTCCTTCAGATAAATCTTCTGCTAAACTATTTACAGATTAGAAAGAAGATTTTTACAATGTCTTAATAAACAGTTGCTGGCATTTTTAAATCACAAGATTTTTATTTTTAAACAGCTGTGTCAGACATGTTTACAAGAGGAGAATTATTTTTCTAGCGTTTCAACTATTGTTCACATAGTTTATCTAAATATCTCTCAGAGGAAGAAAACTGCTACTTTTCTATTTAATTAAGGAAATACTTCTTAAAATTGCAATGTAAATGTAGTAATAATTAACATTGAATGGGATTTTTTTATATTAAGATATACAATAGAGAAGGGGAAATTTTCATTTAAAATATTAAAATTTGTTCAAGAGAACGTATTAACAGTCTAAATGTGTATAATAAAAATTCAGACTTACAGCAGATTTGATTTAAAAAGTATTTTGTCAATGTATATGCAAATGTAAACAAGAATAAAAAATCATGCATACAACATAGATTATAAAACACTTTACAGCACATTCTTAATACTGTAGCAAAGCTTTACCGTTTTCTGAGGCGTAAGACTATGTCTAAATGAAAAATCTGGAAAACGTATCACCGTGACTTATTTGAAAACAAAGTTTCTGCTGTTACCATGAAGAATCGAGAAAATATACGTTTTTTTTGCGCAGCTCTATATACGATTTATGTATATAAATGCATGCTACATAGTATGTCATACGTTAGTCCAATAAAACGTATAAAACAGTTGAAAATTCCATTCAGGAGTTTCCGCCAATAAACGGATTTTGTTGAGAAATTTTGTACGGCCTGTGTTTTGATCTATAGAATTCATAAACACCTAGTAATATTTAAGTAATATTTAAATTTTAAAAAATGCATACCAAAACTGAAAATTCACTTCCAACAATTAATGTTCGTATGTTCAATGACTGTAATTTTCTTCTGCTGCTAAATTATCTTGTGTGTCCCTGTAAATAAACGAATGCTATAGGCAGCATATTCTATAATAAGAGCCTTGCAGTACACCTCAGTGATATATATAATAATTTCAATATGTTTAAATTGGAATATCACTAAAATTCGCTGTAAACGATTTTCTCCACATACCGCGATGTAAGGGAATTCTTTTGAGTGTCCCTGTAGGTGAATCTTAAATGCAGCACACTTCATTTTAAATGCCGAACATGTTATAGTAAATCGCAATCGCATGAATAAATTTCATAGCAATATTTAAGAAATTTAGAACACGTATAGACCGACGGACGGGCGGGCAGGCGGGCAGACAAAGGACAGATGGACAGACAAACCGAATTCATAAACACTTTTCAAGTATGTTAGAAAGTGTTAAAAAATAAGTATGTTTAAAAGGAAATTTAAAAAAAACTTACGGTGACAGCATAAGATGCAAATAATTAACTATGACCTTGACAATATACAAACTCGCCGGAACCTATATTTGTATAGATATGGAATGCGTTAATCAATTTGTCATGATGCGTTTCTGCATAGGTTTTCGCTAATGCTACAAATCCAATCACACTTTAGTGGTCCTTTAAGGACTTCCTACAACCTCCTAATGTTTATTTAATTATTGGTGAGACAATTTGTAAATGCTTTACCTATTTTAGAATACTGTGTTAAATAATATTATTTCTGTATGTTTGAAATTTTTTTTAATGGGAAATACATATCTCTGAATGTTCGGTAATTCTATTATATATTCGTACGTTATTTTGTAAAATGAGCAATGTTCACCATGCCGTAGAAGAAAATTTTTGAATCATTTTTCATCCAATCGACTAAAAAAAACAGATTTCGATTTCTTCTTTTTTTTTTCAATTAATCATTTTACAGAACATTTTAGGACATAATGAAAAAAAAAAACTATATTCAAGTGCCTGTAACACAGAAGATGTCCAAACAATAACTGACACATTTTAAAGTTCAATACAAAATTAAGTAAATGACGTACAAGTGTGTTGAATGCAAAATATTTCATCAAGTAAAAAAAAAAAGTTCGAAATTTAGCGATATGCTCCAATAGAGAAAAAAATTAAAGGATAAAGTGTAAGAAAATACCATAACTTGAATGCTTTTACATATAAAAACAATTTACACGCAATAAATATTTATTTCATCACGCATGTCCTATTTAAAATGTGCAATATTTTATTTTTTTCAAAAAATAGTTATACATATAATGCATACGAAATGTCATGTAAAGTAAGGGAGAATTTTGCGTTACATTTTCCTTTATATAACAGCAAAAATATATATAAAAAGTGTGTGGGCACATCTTCCCGAAATACAAGCTTTGCAGCATTAGAAACTAAGCATCCCTCCACTTTTGCAATTAAACGCAACTTTTCACAATTCATCAAATACCTTCTCAATGACATGTTCCATCTCCCATACGTGAAACAATGATCGAATATACATATATTCCTGTAGCGAAAGTGAATACCGTTGAACTACGAGATAACGTTGACATAGAGGTACCAATCTATTAACATTCATCAGATTTCACGTAAGAGAATTATCATAAAGTACCTTTTAATATCATATCTAAGGCTGGAGTAGCACAGTTGAAGTTTATTCCAACAGAGTGAAAAATGTCCAGACCAGGAACCGAACCTGGATACTTGGCGTGCCGTGCCAATGCCTTACCTGTTAGGCTATCCGGACGATACCTGGCTGACATAATTGACCCTTATTTGCTGCACTTGGCTGCAAACTGCAGTGCTAGCTGCTCTGTTGGAATAAACTTCAAATATGCTACTCCAGCCTTGGATATGATTTAATCCAGTTGTGAAAAAAATTCGTTTCCTTCATTATGTACCTTTTAACACTTGTATCTTTAATTCCACCACTCATTGTACATACATAGTATTTACCTTGTTCATTATCACCTTTTAAAATGTGTGTCCTATATAACTGTACCACATCAAAACTATGCTAAATTTCAAGTCACTTACCACTAGGAATAATTGTCTAAGATACTGAATTCCATTTATATTTGTTGCATATGGTTTTATATGGCTGTGTATTGCAGACAAATTATAGACTATGGTAATTAATTGTGCCGAAAAAAATGTTTCATCTGCTTGGTCTGAGTTTTTCATGACTTTTACTCAAACAAATGCTGTTCGAGGCCTCGTATAAAGAATAAGGAAACACAATCACAGTGGATTCTAATAAATACAATCAATCTTCGGGTTTTCTAATGGTAAGCAAAGTTCAATTTCATTTTTAACTTTGTGTCCATGCATTCAGTTGGAATGTCTCTGCGTATAAGTCAGTACAACCCTATAATTTGCGGGTATTAGAAAATCCTCTTCTGAAAAATTCTATCGATTCAATTTTATTTTCATAATATTGCTAGCCACAAAAAAGTCACAAGAAAAGTGACACAAATCCAAAACAATTAATTTTGTGTGTTATTAGACTTTTTAGTCTGACTAATGTGTATCCTAATTCAGGAAACATTTTGTGTCAAAACTAGTAAATTACGCTGTATGTCGAAATGACACGGAAGAGGGGAGGTAAATTGTATTTATAGATATACTCAATGCCCCCAATTCTCTCTGCGGCTTCATTCTTAAGGTTTTATACTTTTCTGGTCGCTTTTCAGCTGCAAGCAGATATTAATACTATAATTTTATGTTAAGACATGTTCTCTGATTTTTATTTTCAGCGAGTATTTGCAGCAAATATGAAGAAGAACAATTCACGTACAGATGACAACAGCATGTACTCTATGGTTCCATCGAACATTTCATTTATTAGCTCTGTACGAATACGAAATATATATATGTATACAAGTGTCTTTTGTTATGCATAGAAGTGGAGAATTCTAAAGCTTGAAAGCAAATGACGGTTCAGAAATTAAATTATTTAATAAAATATGAAATATGTATATATATATATAGCCGCTAAGATTTCCTACTATACTAAAACTACATTCTGCACTTTTTGTATGTAATGTTAATGTTCAATTTTCACCAGCAAATTCTATTCAGAAAATAAGATCTTTTAGTACCTAATATAGCAATGCTTTATTTATTTTTATTATTTTATGTGGGTATGGACAGTTTAAATCTGTCCATCCTAGTATCTAACAGTCATGCTATTGTACACCTTTTTTTAAATTAACGTTGCACAAAAACATATTCAGCTACAGATGGCAATAGTGGAATTAAAATTATAAACAGAAATTTGTCTATTTCTGTTACTGCAGCCAAATAATTGAAGATAACGAATGTATAAATATCATTCATTAGTATTAAAATTCTTATAAAAAAACTAAACATATTTATACTTTGGAAATGTAAAACGCTATTAGCTTCATAAAAGATCATGATTGAGATGAAACTTTCATTTACATGTCTCAGCCATGTGAGTCTAAGATTTTTAGTGCTGCCTTCTACTTTCTCATATGTACCACCCGAACAAGATTATGTACAGCAACTTTCCCCATAGCTGTATAACCTCTCAGTACAAAGCTCTGCTGTTCAAACCTTGACGATGCCATAGGCAGTCACAAACAATCCGGTGTACAGAAAGACCTCTCGTGAAAACGTTTGTAAGTGAGATTGTGGCTGAGTCGAGATATTCATCCTTTAAGAGTGGAATATTGTTGGAAAACCATGAAGCTGAGTCAGTTTACATCATTTGCGGCGATATTTTTTTTGCAATGAAAGATACTCTTTTTTGCGACTACGGGAACTGGCTTCCTGTTTCTTTTCTCTAGGGCATTAATAACAAGAACACTTCTTCATATTATTTATACAAATGTGCAGCCCATAGAAAATCTCTTTCAATAGCTGATATAAAAATATTCTGCATCCTTCCCATTTTGAATGTATGTCAACCATTTGAATATAACCATCACAATTATCTATCAGCAACAACTAACCTGTTTTACAAACTATAAAGTACCATATTTTTATCAGGTACTGTTGAATAAAATGGACTTCAAAGTAAAAAATGAAATTTTGATCATTAGTAGATAAATAAAGAATGTTTTACAAAAAATTCTTTTCTATTTAAAATCCTAAACATAAAAGAATTCAAGCTTAATCTTTTGTTAACCATAAAAAAATTCATTTAACCTATTTTAAACTAATAATTTAATTAAAATATATCTTTATGTTGCTAAATGTCATTTGAATGCATGTGATTTTCCCTCTTTTTTGAAAGTGTATCTTACTAACATGCTGAGTTCATTGGGAATTAAAAATAATACAGTCATATCCCAATATACGGTTCATAGCAGATGGAACATATGCTTAAATAATTAATCATCACTCTATAAAACGTTTACATTTAACAGAAAAATCAGTGATTTTGAAATTTAATTTTCCTTTTATGTAAGGTTCCTTAATATTGTGCAACAGCGGACTTTGTACATACTTTTCAGCGTTTCATATTATTTAAAATGTTTGACAATTTTAACGGCATGTTGTACACACAATGTGTGTACACATTGAGAACACACATACCTTGTTCACATTTAGAACAGAAATATCTTGTTCATATTTAGTAGTATAATATTAGATATTTAATTCATAAGTATAAAAAAAAAATAAAGAAAGAAATTTTAAATTGGAAAATATTTCAATTCAAACTCCGATTTTATTTAATTTTGTTGTAAAAAAAAAAAAAAAAAAATACTCATGAAATTCGAGCTATAGAAAGTTTTTTGCAAACGAAATATAACTGATCTATTTAATGATAGCATTTTTTTTTCGTTTAGTTAGCTTTTACCAATCTCAAACGACTTATATGGAAATAAGAAATATAATAGTCGTAAAAAAATATAGAACACACACTGATAAGTTATGTGAAGAATTCAAATAACTGCATGATTTATGCAAAACATACAAACATTAAATGTGTGATATGTATGATATGTATTTGTACGTAAACATGATATGTATTTTCATCTTTCATTCAAAAATCAATAAACTGGAGAATAAATTCATGTTGTTACTCAAAGCGCCAAGCAGGTGCTCGATTATTGATTTACTATCAAAGAAAACATTTTGTTTTAAATGTTTTTTCTCTTTGTAATTAATTCTTTGTAAACAGTTTTAATGTATATTTTGTAGAGTGTTGCAAACGTAATATTTAGATTTATTATTATGTGACTGAATCAGTTACATCCGAGAATGTCAGTTGCTTAAATTACTACATGTGCATTTTGTATACAGATATTTCATTCATTCACGCATGCAATGTCTTGCACGATCTCAGAGGAACTTATATGTGTCTTTTCTGTCGCTTGGTTGAAGATATTTTCTCTTCCCCATATCTTACCGCTCGTGAGATCGTTCATACAATTAACATGGGGACCTTCTGACCGCTTATATGACACATGCGTAATGATCTAATTTAAAAGTATTTTTGATTTATTTGATTTAATTTTTTTCATATAAACATTGTGTTTTTATACAATTAATTTTTTAATTGCCGTATTCTTAAAATATAACATAACGTAAACGGATCTCATAATTCAATAATAATAATAATAATAATAATAATAATAATAATAAACTGTTTTCTACTATAAAAAATATTTATGAAGAATTTTGTGAAATTTTTATCGCATTTTTGAACAACATTTTATGGAAATGATCATACGTAAAATATACATAATTTGAAAATGATTTTTGAAGAACACTTTCAAAGTCTATCTGCAATATTACGCAGATTTTAAATATTTCTGTAGTATTTAACTACTATATCTGTATTATAGTAGGCAATAAAGTGTTTAAAACTCCCTAAAATTTATATTCATAGCTTTTTTAGTTATAGTACATTATTTGACAAATTTCCATAAAAAATTCCGGTTTCGACGATCGTTAGAAACAAAATGAACTTTTTTTTTATAAATACTTCTTGAATTTAAAACATGCATTAGCTTAGAAAATTTCTAAAGTTAAAGAATACTTTTTTTTAAATTCTGTGTAATGCAGTGTTAATGCAGTTAATGCAGTGTTTCCCAACGTGGGGCGTACGGCCCACTGGGGGGCAATATGACTTTTTAGCAGGGAAATTTCAAATTTGTAACTCACCCATTCTCTGTCTTTTTTTTTTTTTTTTTTTTTTTTTTGAAAAATAATATTTTAGGCAGAAAATAAAGCTAATACATGCAAAATTAAAATAAAAAAAAATATATTTTTTTTCTTATTTAAAAAAAATATTCGAATCAAAACGTTTAAATTGGAATCTATATCAGAATAACTATAAGAACAATCTTTTAAAATGTCTTACCAGTCTCTCTCCCCCCCCCCTTTTATTATTGTTCAAATTTTCTATAATTTTTCTGGTTTCTAATGTTTTTTATTTCTTTTTTTAATCATATATTGAATAGAATATGTTTATCTATTTGCTCTGCTGTATGTAACATGGCGAAACTTTTACACGTGAAATTACTGAAGAGTACGTGAAGAGTAAACCTAAATCTTATTGTCTTTAACATATTTACATTAAATACATTAAATAACTAAACGTGGTACTACTAACTATGTAAATTTATAAAGCTTTAATAGCATTAGAAAAAGAAATGTATAAATAGTAAATATTTATGGCTGGAGAGCATACCTCCTACACGATGAATGAACATTAAACATAAACAATTTAAATTTGAAAATGTGATAATACATGGCAGTTAATTAACGATAATCGGGCAGGGAAAAATATAAATGTGTTTTGATGGGGAATAACGGCTACTAAAAATTGATAAAAGTCAGAATCTTGATATGCTTCTTGTGTATATGGTTATCTTTATAAAGAAAGTTTGATGTACAAAGCTTTTCTAACAACACTTAAGAAGTTACTAAAATTATAAAATGTGTCAATATTACCAATTTTAATGCTAACTGTGAGAGACTCTTTAAGAATTTTGTGTAGATAAAAATGCAGACCATATAACACTTTTGTTATACATTGAGGAATTTGGGAAGGAACAACAAAACTATTTTGGGAGAAAAGATTTATAGTATCATTGCAATTAAAAAATTATGTTAAAAACATATTTGTTGCAGAAAATTTCCCTCTATTATAAATTGTGAAATGAATGTTATTGATAAAACTCTTATTATATTTTCCTCAGGTGAATAGTTCACTTTACGAATATAAAATATGTGTGTTAGGAGGAGGGGGGGGGGGCGGGGCATCATGATTCTACATATGCTTCGGTGATGCGTGGTCACAAAAAGGCTGGGAAACACTGGGTTAATGTATAGTTTCGTTTGCGGTTAGATTAAATTTTCCTGTATTAATAAATATTTGTATTTTTTACACTGTACAATTGTAGCAAAAAGACGTGATATCTGTTTTCCTGTAATTCTCGAAAACGACATTCAAAAGAAAGTTAAAATATAAGCAGTGTTAGTAACACTGGCCATGGAAATGTGTCTGGTTCCGATATATTATTCCTCCGTTTTGAACGTCAATATCTATTCCGTTCCCTTCAAAATAGATTTTTAATGGATTGTAAGATATTTTAATAATTTTTTAAATATACTCTTGTTTTTAAAATAGCATTTTTTATGTTCTTTTAAATTTAGGAGAAAATAACATTTTCATTTTGAACACCAACCCGATCGAGCGGAAGCCAGGTTCAGGCACTGCACGGCTCAAGCTGAGCCCATTTCATCTATGTTACAAACATCTATAAATATTTCATATGTTTTTGTTACTGTTGAAAATTCTCAAAATTGCTATGAGACTATCTTGATTTTATCAAGAATAAATATATGCATTCGTTTTGGAATGTGGGTTTATTAAGATCTCAAATTCGTAAGGAAGATTATCAAAGTATAAAAGTTTTAGTTCAGTTTTTTTTTTTTAACACTTGTCTTTAATATTTAAAAAGATGAAATTTTTTTTATTGTGATGATTAGCCTTTAAGATACATATATTAAGGATTTTGAACAAAAAATAAAACTCTTGAAATATTTAAAAATCTATATTTGTTTTTCAACAAATGTACTTCAAATACGTTATAATAACTCCATTACCTCACGTATCTTTGTAAGAAATATAAAAAATAAACTTTCTGTCAAGCATATTGTTATAATGTTATTTCTTAATTTTATCATAAAAAGAAAATTAGAATTTTTTCTGTTTTCATGCTGCTCCGATCCTTTAATTTCTGTTTATGCATTTATCATATAAGGCAATCAATAGTTTATTTGTTTACTAGCTGGCACATCAGTCAGATGTTTTTTATTCGTCTTGGAGCATACATTATGTGATATATTATATGATATATTGTATAATTTAAAGTTCCATAGTGGCTTCTAACAGAAGAGTATATTATACAGAAATAATATACAATGTGGAATTTTATTTTAATAAAATCCAGCTCAATAAAATTAATAAAATTTGTATTTGGAAATATTTACAATTTTCTGTACTATTTAAGTGTGTCTAGTTGATAAGGAAGATTGTAATTGCAAATTTGAGAAGCATGTTTAAAAAATATCGATGCATTAAACTAGTATCATATCTGCCAATTTCCCAGTTTTTTTTTTTTTTGTTTTGTTTTTTGTTTGTTTGTTTGTTTTTTTTTTTTTTTCAAGTCAATTAAACAAAAATTGAAACAGAAAAATATTAAATGAAATGATTCTTGTTATTATGTGGTTATGATTTTAATTGTTCTTTAAAACGTATTTTGGACTTTTCTTATTTTGAAAGCATTGCAAGTTTAGTGGATTTATATTTATCAAAAGTAACAATATTTCGGTATATAACTGGTTTTGAACAGAAATTAGACGTATGCATATTTTTATTATAGACTTTCAAAGTAAAATAATAAATATATTTCTTCATCGAATTATTTTAATTAGCGTAAATGGAAAGTAAAGTAACAATCATGGTGACATCAAATGATTTTTAGTTGGGATACAAGTGCACTAATGATGAACTTCCATATTAAAATGTGGGCTTCGTTTTATTTATTATTTTTGTAATCATCTTTGCCTATTTAAAGAAATTGACGTTTTTTATAACTTTTTCAGATTTATTTTTCAAGCTAAAGCAAAACCATGAAAATTACAAATTTGAAAATACAACATTGAGTACTCGACAGCAATCACATCAAAAGCAAATATATATATCATTAAATGGTAACTTTTGTGAACATGTGAGACCTTTAAAAATTGTTCTTTTTACGTTCAGATCATTCAGTAAATTTCATTTAGACATTCACCAATGTTCACTTCATTGATTTATCACTACATGAAAAGTGGTAATTCTAAATATTTATAATTTTAAAAGTTTTCTAGTAGATAGGTAAAACGATGTCTAGTAAAAATTCTAAACAATCGTAAAGATAAACAAAACTTTAACATTTAAATAAATGTAAAAAATAATCTATTTTTAATAAATTACACTTAAAGATGAGTTACATATAAAAATATTTAAAATAAAAAGCAGAAGAATATTTACCTATTCGCTCACAGTGCTTTCGTTGATTCCGTTACCTATTGCAGCCAACATAATGTGATGAGGAGATAATTCAAACTTGGTCTTTAGATGGTTCTTTTGCTCTTGAGATTGTCAGATAAAAACCCACTGCTTGACCTGATGTAACATAAAACTGGGTTATTTCGTATAACTTCTATTTTTTTTTTAACTCATATTTGCTGGTGTGTTTTTTTAAGCTGATAATAAACTTACAGTAAACGTATGCAATTTCCAAATATTTTCTGTTTTACAGTTTGGTTTTAAAATTAGGTTGCAACAGAAGTAACATAAAAATTACTATTCAGTTTTACCTTTCTCCCAGATTGTCTAAATTACCTCTATGGAATTTTATTTTTGAAAAAAATTTCCTTATTTTGCCTTACTTAGCTATAGCCATCTAGTTGCATAAGGGCCAACTTTTGCACTTTTAAATTACCACTCAAATTTAATAGAAATTCTTGCCTTATTTAATCGCAGATTTCAACTATTAATTAAAGGATTTTTTCTGTTAGATTTTAGTGGCAAAGGAAAGGCATAAATATTGACACATACGATGCATTGTTCTTGAAACAATTTCTCTCGAACTTTTTCTGGGGTAACCAAATTATTCAAAATCTCGAGGCCTATTAGCTAAAGAATATAATTTACATCAATGAAATTAACAAAAAACTAGATAGTACCCGTTAACATTTTATGGTAAATTACTTGAATATTCCATTAGAAAAATTATTGAATTTTTAATTAGTTGCTTTTAAATTAATTATTGAAATCGTGACAAATTTTTATATTGCATAAGTGATTCCTATTTCTTGAAGGCGAGCTAGAGGGTTCTGTCAGTATAACCTATTGAATGAAATGACAGAGCTTTAAGTTTATAATTTACAACCAATTATGCTTGCTTTTTATCAGAAATTTACCAAAAAATGCTGGGCAGAGCATTTATTTTTCCTTACTACGGTCTCATTTTTTTTAACAACAATATCTATTATTATTTTTTTTTAACTGCACGATCTTTAAAAGCTGCCATGAATTTAATTTACATCAGTCTCATTCTCTAAAATCCTAATTTGAAACTTGATGCAAATAACGATTTATAATATACATTTTTTATTACTTGAATTTTATTATACTTTTTTCCTTCAGTTTTTTTAAACATTAAACCATGATCAAGATAATTTATTTTATAGTTCTTATATGAATATTTTCCTTTCTTTCCGTTTTATTTATTTTTTACGGAAATGAATGGCAAACTTTTCTTCTGACTCACAGACCTATATATTCTTGATAATGGTCAGAAAGCAAAAGTTGTAGATCAGCTCAATTTATTTAATTTATAATTACACGCAAAATATTTTAGGTTAAATACTTTAAATATAAAATTATTATTTTTTCAAAATATTTTTGAGTGTTAAATTTTATATATAGATAAACCATTGAAATAATAATAATAATAAAATCAAAATCATATAACTTTTCCTCCTAACAAAATATTTCATTATCGAAATGATTTATCGTCAAAAATGGTACAGAAATCGTTTTGCCGGGCATTGGGTTCTAACCTGCCTCGTCTAAAAAAGTTAAGAGCTTTAAACTGGCGCTTTAGACCACTCTGCTAACGAGACCTGCTCTTTTTTCCCCCTTAAATAGAAGATCTAGTAAATTTAACTTCACGCATGCGCAAATGCGTGAATTTTTTTGACTGAACTTACAGAATCAGGTTTACATTTTAATATATATGATAGATTTATTACAACAATAACAATGACATTCCTTATGTACATTAGAAAGAAAGTGTTGCATTTATTTCTGCATTTTTTCTCTAGGAACTAAATGTATTAAATTATAATTGAGATTAATAGAGCATTTTTAGATATCTTTTGAGCTTAATAAAACTTTGCGTTATACTAGCATAAAAAAAGATTATGTTGAAAGAGTTTTACGAAGGATAAATTACTCATGTCATAATACTTATATAAGAGTATTAACAATACAACAAGAGAAGCTACGAGACATAGTTATTTCGTAATAAATAGTACAATGAACTACAGAATAATCATTATTTACCTTTCGTTATAGGATAAACTGAATAAGTTACAATCATTATATATGAGTCATTGAGCATTTCGAAAATATTTTTGTTGTTAATATAAGCATTTTTGGTTTTTCTCATTTGCAAGCTATAATTGATATGGATGTGGCGTGCGTGCAATTGCTTATGATAAAGTTTGTTGTTTATCATTTAAAAATACGAAAGATAATTTTAATTCAATATAATGTAATATTAAAATGGTCTGTAATGTGAAATGTCTCGATACATAGAGCATTTGCTTATATGGCCGACAGCAGAAAATGAAAGACAGGAGACGTAGAACGTAAACTTTACATTCAAACGGTAGTTTATGCTCGTTGTACTATTTCATTATTCTTTACTCACTTCCATTTCAACTGTAGCATATGATAAATATTATTTTTAAATTTTAAGTGATATCAAAGAAAACTATGATAAAACATTTTTGTAGAATCCTTCTAAATTCCTCGTAAATTCTTTAAAGCCTGGACTTTGAGGCAAAACTAGGCTCAGTTTCAACTTATTATCACCGCCGACTAATGAATGACCCGCCAGCTGGAACGGAAATACTCCCATCCTGTTGAAAACTATAAAAGCATAATAGTACTACAGTTTTTGACATATCTTAATTTATGATCTTCATAAAGGATGTCTTTACGAAATGTTAGCGAATAATGATACAGTGTATTGTATGGGATAAGGACGCCGGAGGTTTATCGATGACCGGTATTGCCTGCAACTTATAATATAAATTGTTTCAAATTCGAAAATAAGCACAAGGTTTGAGCAAGGAATAGCTGGGGACAAGTTATATGTTCAATGAACTATGTTTTCAGTTGCATCATGTAAATGGACAAATGATAATTTCTAGAAAAATCAGTTAAACACATTCGCTATGTTCATTGATACAACCCTTCAGTCTAATGCGCGTACCATGAGGTTTAGTAACAGTTTCTGGCATGATTTGCACCTTTTAATTCGCCATCATATCAGCATCATATCTAAATATCATTTTTTTGGAAAATCAGAATGACTAGTAAATCGCAAGCGAAGTAAAAAAAAAAAAAAAAAAAAAAAAAAAAAAAAAAAAAAGATCAAGAATTGATTTTATGGTACTATTCTGTCTAAAAATTATAGATATTAATGGGAAATTCAGATATTATGGAAACTATTACTTTTTCTAAAACTTCTCTGAATTGGTGACTTGCTGGTAAGCAAAATAAAGCAAGTTATTTTCATAAAACTGACATTAATATCTTTTGAAAGTAAATTCTTTTTTTTTTCTAAGGTGCAAAATTATATTGACTTTATCAAGTTTAGATATATACCGTTTTGCATTTATTTTTATATGTAAAAGTGTTAAAAGTTAAAATAAAAACATTTGTGTACATAAAAACATAAAAGATTCTTTTAACGAATGTAAAAAAATTTTTGCGTGAAAATATATATATATATATATATATATGTATCAGATAAAAGTATTATTTTTTTAAATAAGAAATCGATATTTTTTTCCAAGGAACTTTTAATAAAATATATCTATTTTCCATTTCATCTGATATATTGCGCAGTGATTTATAACACAATGCGTTTAAACCAAAGAATCTATTTTTTATTTGACAGCCGAAAGAGAAGTTCCACATTGTGAGTGAGAAGAAATATATTTTAAATACTGTCGAATGATATAAAATATTCGTCATATTATAAACTGTATGAAAAAATGAACGCTTAGTTCAAAACACCCACATGTAAAATTTAATAATTTAACAGTAATTTAGAACAGTTTCAGAACTTTTTTCGGGCTCATTTCGACATTTCAAATTTCTATTTTTTTAGAAACCGTTCTTTTGGAGAATGTGTATGTTAAAAGTAACACGTATGCCAGTTTCTAGTATCTTCAGTATCACAAATATCATAAGTTTAAAAAGTGTTTTCCTCCTATACTTTTTTTCGATATTTAAAAAAAAAATGTTTTGTGCGTGCATTCACGGCTTAAATGCTGCAGCCATGTCAAATGTTAAGTTTCTATGAATAACAATTCCATAAAATCGTAATTAAAATCCTTTTTAGAACGCGTATTGCGCTTTCACCCTTTTGAAATTTGAATAAAAGGTTCACCACTAGCATTTCCGCCTTACACATTATTACAACCATGTCCAAGTTCAAGTTTCCGTCTTTCTCAATTGCGTAGGAATCGTAATTGTGAACGTTTTTAGGACGTTTTCGGCTTATTGCGCCCTTTTAAATTTCGTATTTTTTAAAAACTATTTTTAACGGCATTTTTAGCTTAAAAGTAAGTGCCGTGCTAAATTTCTAGTTTCTAGTCACTTGAGTATATATAAAAAAATTCTCCTGCACATTTTTAAATTTCGATGTTTAAGAAAAATCTATTCTTTGTGTGTGAACTTGTGTGTGTTGATTTGTTATTTAAAACTGGCAGCCATGTCAAATGTTAAATTTATACCCTTAGAAATCATAATTAAAAACATTTTCAGAACGCTTTTCGCGCGTGTCATCCTTTTAACTTTCGAAGTTTTTATAAAGCGTTCTTAGACAGCATTTACATCTTAAGCGTGATTGCAATGCAAATTTAGAGTTTGTAGCCCTTTCCGTATCTCAAAAATCCTACTTTTAAAACGTTTTTCACTCTGGTAGCACTTAACAGCTCTGGCATTGACATAAAACTGTGGCTTATGTTAGAGTAGAGACTATCAACATCAATTTTCCTCCATTGTTTTTAAAGTCAATTCCATAGTTCCAGAGATTATCCCCTATAAACAAAGAAACAAATGTTACTTCATTCTCATATTAGAATGGATATAACCTGTACATTTTTTATTTTTATTTTCATGTTTTAAATTAGAAAAACAAAATCATTATATTCGATTTAAACTTCCATTACGCCTATTATTTTTACAAGCTCTTTTGCCTGAGCGGAATTTTCCTTTGTATTTTCTTTTTCAGTTAATTTTTTTACCGAAAAATAACAATAGCTTTGAAACATTTTCTTTGCAATCATTTATTTGACATAATACTAGTCCTACTTGCGCCGATGGACTTCGATCTCGAGGCTAAACCAGTAATATAAAAGTAAACGTCTCTCTACATTAAACATTTTACATCATCATTCGTTGAATTTCTATTAAATTAGCATCCCCTTCACATTGGAGATCATGTACTTGCACGCGCGCCCAAGAATTTTGTGATGGGAAACGAACAAAAAATATTTACAGATATTATTTATTTCCTTACCTATCACACTATACTAACAATAGCATTAATCTATAAAACTAGATAAATAACAATTTTGGAAAACTTATATAAAAACTGAAGACACTAAATTTTGATGTAAAAAGAACAAAAATAGATTGGCGCAAAGTCACGTACAAAAGTTTGTTCTATACTAAATCCAACATCGGATAGTTTCTGAGTAGTGAGGGATCCGAGTAAAAGCTACGAGAATGGGAAAAATCTAGAGTAGTATTTGTCCTAGACGCGCCACAGAATCCAGGTGGTAGTTTAGTATACGTACTATACGCGCAATGAAAGTGTTGATTATTTAATATTTTAACCAAGCTGTTCTAAAAAACGCTTATTGGCCGAAAAAAGAGAAACATAAAGAAGTAAAATACAAAAGATATATAATGTTCGTTAATGTACCTCTCACCTACAACCCAGGCAATGAAGTCTACAAATTAATGATATAATTAAAATTAAATCAGGGTGTGATTTTCGTATGGAAATTGTACTAAAATCTAAATAATTTTAGCATACCATTTAGATTCTTCGGTACATTTTACTTTCGGATAATGAAAGGGGAAAGTTTCTAGAAATAGTTTTCAATTGAAAAATTCATAGGCTGTAATTCATATTTTTATTTAAACTTATTTCAAATATCTATATATATACTTTCTGAAATAATTTTCAAAAAGACTATAAATTGTTACCTATTTACTTTTAAACAGAAATCGGTATAGTAGCTTCAAATAAATCTGAAGTTATAACTCATTTTACAAAAGAGTTTTTGTGTTATTTTTAAAAACCTTCCCGCATTGCGATCTCTTTTGCAACGATTAAAAATGAGTTTAATGTTAGAAGTTTCAAACTTTAAAACATTCACGCTGCCGCCTATATTTATGTTTTTCGCAGCGAGACGGCGCACGAATTCATATTTCGCGGTACTATCGCTTATTCAGACACTGTATGTAATGACCCGCCCCTATCACATTTATTGAATTGAACTCGAATATAACAAGCACAGTTGATTGTAAATGTCTGAAAGTTCGTAAGGAGTAAGCAAATTACTTAGAGAAATGATTGTATTGACTACATATGTACGAATTTATTATAAAATGTCTTACAATCTAAAGAAATATGGTTAACATGATTAACGTCTTGAGGGGCGGTGGGATAAAATATATCCCACCTAATTTAAACAAGATTCTCACCAGAAAATTTTAACTAAATTTTATATGTTTAATTTTGGAGGAAAATCCTAGAAAAATTCTTTTCCTTATTTAAAAATATTTTTCTTTCGATTATTCCGGTGAGGATTCAATATTTAGAGACATTTTTGTTTGCCCCTCAGGGGGATAAACATATTTCTGTAAGGTAGAAGCCACGCCCTTAGTCAATGATATTTTTTGAATGAAAACCAGAATTCCCAGTCCCGTCGTGAATGCATTAAGCTTATAATAATGAATTGTTTTTACTACTGAATCCTGAATATTCAAGTGTGACCCACTTGTTGTGCATGCCGTCTATAGCACAGTCGAATGTGAGTCACCTGTAGTACACGCCTTCTGTGGAAAGTCGAATGTGACCAGCTGTGGTGCACGCCGCATGATGAAACAGCCAAGCGTGACCCACCAGTGATGCTCGCCGCCTGATGGACAGTCGAGCGTGATCCACCGGTGATAAACAACGGCGTGAACGTGTTAAACATTCGTGATATCTAAACTAAACAAATGACTACCCGTTTGTTATTTTTAGTTAAATTTTAAAAAAGAATTCAAATATGAAGTAGAAAGGATGTGTAAATATTAAAAACAAATTAATGTTTGATGCAATTTCTCCATGCAGGAGACTCTTTTAATTGATAAATTACGTATAACATTCATTAGCACACGTTACTACTAATCAATTGGTACCAGTTATAATTTTACAGGATGATTTACTTTAGAATGCTTAGTTCATATTTGGACGACTGTATCTTCGTAATATTCCATTAGGTATGATAAACGGTAATTAATAATAAACAATTTTGTATTAGGAAAAGTGGTTAATTAAGTTCCGTCGAATTGTGTGGTGCAAAGAAAAAAAAAAAAAAAAAAAAAAAAAAGATTATCTCTATAGCTTTACGATTGCAAGTTGATTAATAAAATGATAGATAACTGCTATCAGTTAAAGTGAAAGTAATTTGCTAGTCTTATTAATTGTATTAATTGCATAAAAGATGTGGGAAGATTCCATTTGTATTCTAAAATGGAGTCATAATTGGTTTCTGAAACAAAACTTTTACTGTGAAGTGTTTATAATAGATCGCATTCTCACAGAAATTACCAAAATTTGATATATATAATTTCATGCATTCTAAAAATAACCGGCTATATGTTGTATTATATTGAAAATTTTAGACTCATGTACTCTTAGACAAATTATTTTACCTCTTTATTGCTGCTTTAACCCTCTATGCACTGAATTATGAATTCATGAAAATTTATCTTCTAAAGCATCTTTCGTGAATTTTCGAAGCTACATTAGAAGATTTACATAATGATTTAGTAAATTTTAAAAGGATCTTAGAAGGATTGAAGGAATTAGAAGGATTATGTAAATTTGATTTGAGTAAATATGTGCAATATTTATAACCCCACTGAAATCTTTTATTTTAAACTAGCAGACCCGCCCGGCATTGCCCGGGGTTTGTAAATAATAACCTTAAATAAGACATAAGTTTGTATGATTTTATATCTTTGGAAATTCTTTTAAATGTGCCTAATTTCGGAGGCTCAATTGCCTTTCGCAGTGTCTAATGAGTTCCCATCAAACTTCTTTCCGAACGAACCTCTAATCTAGATCCCCACTACATATGGCAGCATTTACTGGAAGTGCCCGAACGTGCCGGAGACAATCGAAAACCAAGTTCAGTGAGCCACACCTCGTAGGAATCAAGCCCATAGAAAAAACAACAAAAAAGAATGCGCCATTAATGCTAGAAAACGTTCGTAACTAAAGTCTAAGATAAAATTTCATAATACAAAAAGTAGCTGAATTGTAATCTAAGTTGAAGGAAGCAAATCCCGTTGAAATTGGGCCCTTAAACCCGAGGAAATAATGCGCCACCAAGTGGTGGAAGATGCCCCCTCACCATGTAAATTTCATGAATCACTGTCAGCATTAACACAATATATAATAAACGGATGAAATCCCTTATCTAAAGTTACCTTTAAATTAACGCGATTTTTAATTTACGGCTGTAGTGAATAGACGTAAGTTAACGATGAAAAAAGAGATTAATGTTCGAAAAAGGTGGTAGCTGAGGTATAAAAAAAGACCAGGCCCTAGGGGCCAGGGTCTTAACTGGAATGTAGTTGAGTATAAGAAAAATTTTTAGAGGTTTTAAAGTAGCTGGAAGACGCTAAAACTATGTTAAAGATAATTGCAATAGAATAGGATAGTTTTTAAAGAAGCTGCAATAAAGGCCCCATGAAGACGATTAATATTCAAAATTGGTGATAGCTGAAGTCTGAAATTATTTTTTTGTCGTTCAAGTTGTCGCTGGAGAACCTAAGAAGTTGTTAGGAAAAAAGTTCGTGAATCGGACCATTTTTAAGGGAGCTATAACAGTCGGCCGAACAGTTGGGAGCAGGGCCCTAACATGAAAACATGTTTAAATGTTTTAGTACCTAGCATTTTAGATCTGCAATTAGTCAAAATTAATCATAAGTTATAAAATAATCATTAAAACAACATTTTAAAGAAATGCGAAAAATGGGGTAAATGCTTAAAAAGGGGCCCTATAGCTCCAATAAAAATATGACGGTGTTGGTCTAAGGAGAAGAGTTCAAGACAACTTTAAAATTACGCATTGCAAAGGTGAGAAAATTAGGGAGAACCTAAGTCCAAGAATCAATTTAAAAATCATGCAATGAGAAGGTGAGAAAATTTGGGTGTAAAAAAATGCGTAGCACACAAAAAGTTCAAGGGGCCCCGGATCTGGCCCTACAGGAACCTAAGTTACCCCAGGATTTTAACTGCAATATAGAAACTGGAGATAAGAACTGGAGATCGGATTAAGAGAGGCAATTTATTGATAATTTATGGTGCAAAAGCTTCAAGGGGCCTTGTACCTGGCCCCAAGGGGGAACGGACTTTAAAATTACGCATTGCGAATGTAAGAAAATTTGGGAGAACCTAAGATATTGTTAGAAAAAAAAGCTAGTGATTCGGACTATTTTTAAGAGATTTATAATAGGGGGCACAAAAGGGGACAACTGATAGTTAAGAAAAGGCCCTAACATGAAAACATGTTTACACGTTTTAGTACTTAGCGTTTTAGATCTTCGATTAGGTGGAATTAAGCATAGGGTACAAATTAATCATTAGAATATAACTTAAAAGAAATGTGCAAAAAATTGGGGAAATGCTTAAAAAAATGTTCTAGGGCCCTATAAATTTATGTGAGTGTTGGTCTACGGAGAAGAGTTCAAGACTTAATTTAAAACTACGCATTGCGAAGGTGAGAAAATTAGGGTGTGAAAAACGCATGGCACACAAAAAAATGTAAGGGACCCTGGACCGGGCCCTACAGGACCCTAGATGGGCCCATGATCTTAACTGGAATGTAGATACGGGAGTATAACTAAATGAGTCTAACTTCAAGGGGCCCTGTACTGGGCCCCTTAACAGGGTGCCAGGGTCTTAACTGAAATGTAGAAATGGGGAACAAACTGAAAGGAGAATTCACCCCAAAAAAAGGAAGATCGGATAGAAAAGAGGCATGTTATTAACAATTTAGTGCACTAAAACTTAAAGGGGCACTATAACGGGACTCTTGCAAGGGTGCCAGGGTCTTAAGTGAAATGTTGAAAAGGGGCAGAAACTGAAAGGAGAATTCACCCAAAAATCGAAGATAGTCGGATAGAAAAGAGGCATATTATTAGCAATTTAATGAACTAAAACTTCAAGGGTCCCTGTACCGGGCCCGTTGCAATGGTGCCAGGGTCTTAAGTGAAATGTAGAAATGGGGCAGAATCTAAAAGGAAAATTCACTCCCAAAACGACGAAGATCGGATTGAAAAGAAGCATGTTATTAGAAATTTAGAGCAGTAAAACTTCAAGGGCCCTGTACCGGGCCCCTGGACAGGGTGTCAGAGTCTTAACTGAAATTTTGAAATGAGGTAGAAACTAAAAGGGGAATTCACCCCAAAAACGAAGGAGATCGGATAGAAAAGATGCTTGTTATTAACAATTTAGTGCACTAAATGTTCAAGGGGTCCCGTACTGGGCCCCTTTCAAGAATGCCAGGGTCTTAACTGAAACGTAGAAATGGGGCAGAAACTAAAAGGAGAATTCACACGAAAAACGAAGACGATCGGATAGAAAAGATGCATGTTATTAACAATTTAGTGCACTAAAACTTCAAGGGCCCTGCACGGGGTCCCTTGCAAGGGTGCCAGGGTTTTAACTAAAATGTAGAAATGGGATAGAAACTCAAAAGGAGGATTCACGCCAGAAACGAAGAAGATCGGATAGAAAAGAGGCATGTTATTAACAATTTAGTGCACTGAAACTTCAAGGGGCCCTGTACTGGGCTCCTTGCAAGAGTGACAGGGTCTTAAGTGAAATGTAGAAATGGGGTAGAAACTGAAAGGATAATTCACCCCAAAAAAGAAGAAAATCGGATAGAAAAGAGGCATGTTATTAAGAGGCATGTTATTAAGAGGCATGTTATTAACGTTTTAGTGCATAAAAACTGAAAGGTGCCCAGGGGCCCCGGCCTTTAAAAAATTAAAAATCAGGGCCTCAGGTGTATCAGGACCTGTCTTGGACTAATCACATCTGAATTTCCAGACCTCTACGTGCGGTAGTTTTCGCTAGCCATCGCACACGGACACACACACAGAGCAATTTATTCTTTTATTAGTAAAAATAGTTTTCTTAGTATTTTGTAGAATTAGGAAATGTACAAATATAATGTTCTTACAATAGAAATATAGAAATATTTCTGAAAGAAAAAATCCCCCACTACCAACGCCAAGAAAATTGAAAAGATGCAACGGCAAAAGAAATCATCCTTTTAAAAATATTTTTGTTTTGTGTAACCAATAATGCCTTTGGAACTAGATTATTCATTCTAAACTGTATTACTACTAATCTATGTACTAAATGAATTTTATAACAAGTTATTTAAATGGTACCTATAAGTACCGTCAGTAGAAAAAGGTGTTAATTTGTGGAGATTGTGTGCATTTAATAAACGATGATAAAAAGTATAATCTAAATGCACAAACCTGCTAATATGAGAATTTACAGGTGTTAAGATTACTTTTGAAACATTTCAATGGTATATTTAGAAAGTTTATAGAAACACACAAATCTTAAAATATTACGCATTTACCACAATTTTAAATTTGAATTTTTAGTTGCAAATATTAACTCGCTATGTTTGCTTTCTCTATAAATATGCGTTATTAGTAATAACATGTTAGTTTTTGGCATATCTCTATTTTTATGTTGTTTTTATCTGTTTGATACACATTAAATATTTGATGCAAAATATTCATGCTCATAAAATCAATTCATTTCCTAATTTTCTTCATTAAAATAGAAAACAAAAGCCCATTTTTTAATAAAACCGTATGAAGAAACAGATACATATAATAAAAAGAAGTCTATACGTTGAAAATGAATTTCTTTACTCTCTTAACAAAACGAAAGCACTACAAAAATATTCTTATTTGTATATGTAGGATGTAACAGTTCACATTAGCTGGATTTCCTTTGTTAATTGCTATGCCAATCAAATTACCTTTCGTCTTTCATCTCAAGTATTAGTTGTTTTACTTTTCTGGTCTTAGGGCATTAATTCCTTATTGCTATGTAACCTTTATTTCTACATGATGTCCGTGTATTAAAGAAGGATTATCCATTGATTGTAGAAAAATAACCATCATACAGTGAATATTAATAAACATTATTTAACATCTTAAATAAATTTTACATTTAATGTATTATCTTAAATAGCAAACCTTTTTTGTATGATTTCATAAATTATTTCATGATGAATTTATCTTTTATGCTATAAAACTGTGCTGATTATTCTCGAAGAATTCACTTCCATAAGTTACAGTTTTAATTTGTGTTATTACAATGTTACATCATTTATAAATATTTGAATTATTATTGTTATTGAATTATTACAGTATTTGCATTATTACCGATTAATTATATAAAAAAAGCCTTTCTTAATAATTTAATTTCCGATTACAAATAGTAATCTAAGATATTTTTGAAACGAATGTTGAATTTTTCCAGTGCTGAGGTTAAATATATGTGTAAGGTATTCAAACTTAAATCTTAATACTGATGCTTTTTATAGACATCAAATAACGTTTTTTATAAAATTTTGCAAAATAAATATAGTAACATAATATTTTGTAGTATATTTAGATATTGTTTAACCCCTTGTAGAGTAAGTACCAGAAGTACAATTATCTAACATATATTTAAGTTACCTAAATTATACTTTTATGTGTGTGCATTTATTTTTGTAGGAATGTAAATTTTACACATTTATGATTGAGCTAGTTTTGTATTTTTCAAGTGTTGTGTTTTCAGAATTTTTGTAAAATTTCTTTATATTTTATAAATGTATACTTTCTGTAGTTTATTCTTTAATAGTCTGAAAATTACGTTCATGCATTATATAGCCATTAATAACCGGACACTTTCAATTTTAGTCATTTTGTCGAATATTTAAAGCTATACTTGTATGGTATTTCTGGAAATTCATGATTTTGAAGAATATGTTTGGCTTCATTTACCAACGGCAATTTGATCAGAATAAAATAAGGTGCCAACAAAAAATCAAAGATAAAAAACAATATTAGGAATTACCATGTTAAATTAAATGCATTAAATGATCTATTGTTACAGCTTACGAATATGTGGATATTGTATAATATATGTATTCCTTTGTGTAAGAATAGCACGTATATTCATAGAGATATATGGATTTTACTTTAAAGTTAAAAAAATTCTTGTATATTTTTTGTTCAAATCCTTCACGGTTTCTACCAAACTTAAAGCCAGTTTTCGAAAATTTGACAAAATGTAGTAGAAATAATATACTGCAATTGGAACGTAAATATAATAAAAATTTGATGAAGTATAGGCAGTTGTATGACATATTTTTTTTCTCACTCGTGCGCGAAAGATAAGAAATATTTTCTTTTCATGATTTAATAGTCAATTCTATCGAGCAACTCATAAAATAGGCCAGTCAAATATCGTAAAAATTCAGAAAGATATCGGCGTTACAGTGAGCTGATTTTTAGTTACTCTCTAAAAGTTGTTGAATGATAAGGGAATTTTCACAAATTGTGATTTTTTATCAACTTAATTTCAGCAAAGGAGTTAGTATTTTATGAATGTCAACGAGTACATTTAGAAGAAATGCTTAGATTTTGATATTTCTTTATTTCTTGGAATAGGATCGTTATAGTAGTTTTTCAAGAGGAACTAAACCATCAATAAAAAAAAAATAAAAATTAAAAAAGACTGTGTATGGAAATCTCCTCATCATTTAGCCGTTTTTAAAGAACAACTAAAAATCAGCTCACTCTATCGCCGATACCTTTCTACATTTTCACGATATTTGACTGGCCTTTTTTTATAAGTTGCTCCATATAGAGGACTATTAAATTTTGAAAAAAAATTATCGTGCGCGCATGCACAACTAAAAATTATTTCTTACAACTGCTCATATTTCATCAAATATTTAATGTATTTGCCTTCCAGCTACACCATATTATTTGTACTTCATTTTGTCAAATTTTCTGAAACTGGCGATACAGTTCGTAAAAAACACTGCATGATATAAACAAAAAACCAAGAATTTTTTACCATTTTTGAAAAGTCGATATATCTCCACAAATATACGCGCTATTCTTACACAAATGAATACACATACTGTACAGTATCCACATATTCGTAAGCTATAGCAATAGACAATTTCGTGCAATTTATTTTACAGAATGATCTCAAATATTAATATTTTTCTTTACTTTTTGTTGGCACCATCATTGTCCTTCTCATCATATCGCAATTGATAAATATGAAGTTTAACATATTCTTCATAATCCTGAAATTTCAGAAAAATCCGACTCCTACATCTTTAAATATTCGACATGTCTAAAATTGAAAGTGTTCGGTGATTAATGGCTATAAGATGTACATTTGTAATTAATATTCCAAAAATAGTAACTTTATAAACGTGATCATAAAACATTTCTGATCTATCATAGATAATACATTATATTTTTTCCCCGCGAGCGTGTATAACCTCAATGATCATATACAGTAGGTTTCCAATAAAAAGCACTTTTATTATTATTATTATTTTAAATATCGTGTGTAAAAGCAGAAGCAAAATCTCATATATTATTTTAATCTGATTGTAATTCTAATGTTCCGAATATTTTCCAATTAATCTAAATTTCAATTAAATACACGTGACTAAGTTAGGTGTCTAGAAATTTACAGTTATCCAATTAGGCATGCTATTGACACAAAACATAAAGATATAAATTTTAGATGATTTCCTTTGAATGTAACACCAACAGATGACATGCATACATGATATTTTAATGCTTATTTCCTGCATCAATTCCCACTAAGTTGTTAAGTTACATTCAGCATGCCACATTCCCCTGCGATAACGAACCACGGCAAGAAAATATATAGCCATGATTCTGCCTTTAATTCAGTTTAAGATGTGCTAAGAAAGCTATAAGGTTTATAGTTAATAAACCTTTTCAAGATAGTGCCTTTATATAAGGCACATCAAGATTTTATATTTCACATTTAAATAATGAAAATAAATTCATAAATAAATACTTGAATTGAAGAAGCAAAGCAATAAAAGTATATAGCATAATTTTTTTATGAAGCAATATACATATATTTTTTGCAATATTTTAAAGTGAATATGATTAAATGTTTAATCGAAAGTGTAGGTAAAAAAATACGCCTGAAACAAAAGCAGTCATTTCTGAAAAATATATATAAATAGAATCTTTACAAAAACATTAAGATATTCAGACTTATTTTGAGTGTAGTTTTTCCATATTTTCTATATTTATTATTATATATTTCCGTATATATTTACTTTCTTTTATGATAGCGGTAACTCAACATTAATTTTATTCTATATACAATAACTTGTATGTTAACATATTTATAATAATACAAAGAAAGGTCAACTTTTGGTCTAATAAGGTAATGTGCAAAAATATCCTCTATAAAATACTAAGAAAAAAAGTGTACATTTGTAAAAAAAAAAAAAAAAAAAAAAAAAAAAAAAAAAAAAAGTGAAAATAAAATAATCTTAGATATTACATGAAAAAAAAATATATTTTTCTAAAAACCCTTAACCATGTTTATTCGATTCTCTGACAAATATGAAGAAAAAGCAAAATCGAGACCAAATAAATTATAAAGAAAAAACAAATTCATTTATTTCTGAAACTGTATGAAAAGTTCATAAACTTTAGTACCACTGAGTATAGTATGTGCTATGAAAACAGCTGGAGGCTGATTTAGTGATTGAGTAAGTACGATCAATTACATATAACACCACATGCAGTAAAACATATTTCAATATAAGTTAGTAAAATGTGGTTAATTGAAAAATATCGCTCCCTCCCGGAATATTGTACTACTTTACTGCATTTATATTTTTACGAAAAAGATGCCGTTTCAATTAACCATGTCATTTGTTTAATACATGTGAGCAGCTGTATGTTATCTTTACTAAGAAAGTTTCGTTCTTTATGTGTGTCTATGTGCCATGGCTAGCGATGTACAAAGCTGAAAATTTTTGTGAGGACAATCAAACGCATTTTCTTTTGCAGCTGAGACACATAATTTTAAATTTCTAATAATTAGCTGTGTAAATAATTAAAAACCCAATTAAAAGAATGGAAGATCTTCGTAATTCAACTAAAGCATAGGTTATTGCACAGACCGCAATGAAAATTCTTTCTCAAACTACTTGCACGTAAAAAAATAGACCGATGGTTTTCAAAGAAACCAGTATCTGTGAAACGATCGAACCTACGAACGTAAAACTTCGGGCAGACAAGCAAAAAATAATCTGTTTTAGAATTTCTAAAAAAAAATTGATATCCTTCCATTAGAAGTTGAAACATCAATTAAAAACTGATTTTATGAATCGATTTAGTTTCAACTTCATTTCCTTTCGTCGATAACACAGGCCTGTGAAATTGAAGTTTTTGAAAAATACAAGAGACGTTTCCGCTAATTTTTATGTTATCTGGTGTGCTGATTTCGAAAATGACCTCCATTTTTTTCCCATCACGTCAGGATTTTTTGTAAAATCAATATCGATATATTTGCTAAAATCCTACTTGAAAAGGAATTCTCTGGAACAATTTTGCATGTACTAACTGGCAACAGTGGTTTTTATCTATTTAAATATATGTAAAATAATAGATTCTTGGTGAGGCAAATTGATTTTTCAGTAATTGATTATTTTTTCATAGGTTTAAATTGATAAAAAAACTACTTTTGCCAGGCGGCACGAGCCGCCACTGGTCGAGAGAAAAACGAAGTTTCCCTTAATTTAAACTTTTTGCATCAAATTATGGTGCCGTTTTTCGAAAAAAAAAATCATTAACATACTATTTGAATTTGTATTTATTAAGATAACATACATAAAATAGACGATTAATTAACAGGATCAAATATTATGTATGTGTACATGAAAGTTTCAAACAAATTTTAAACTAAGCAAAAAAGAAAACAAAACAAAACAAATTCCTGTTTAAGTGCGTATTCTTTTTCCTTTAAAATTTCTTTTCGGCGTTTTTCTTTTATGTTCGATATCAGGCCTATCTCGTTGTAACATCCAACAGTAGTCGGCGAGCTAGTTCTTGTCCCGTCTTCCTTGATTTCGGATATCTGGACCAACAAAAATTCCCTCATGCAACTTGGCTTCGGATAAACCTGGAAATTTTTTGCACAGGTATTTGAAAGAATCGCAATATTTTGTAACAATACAATTTTTGGCTCAACTAAGCTGTTTCGAATCACATTCTCGGTGCCTGTTTTAAGATTTAGTCTTTTCGGCCATTCATTTATTACCCAATGTTGAGTCTTATCATAGCTGTCCACTAGGGTGGAACGAAAGTATAGGGCAAAATATTTTTTTCAGCAAATAATTTTCTAATAGCAATCAAAAGTTGTCTTTGTATGTTAACAATAAAACTAAGTTTTTTCGTTCTAAATTTATATTTTGAGGTACCGCAAGAGCCTTAAATTTTTTTTTTTTTTTTTTTTTTTTTTTTTACATTAAAGGGGAGTACTTCTAAGGACTTTACAAAAACTCCAAATTTAACATAAAATTATATTTTTTTTCACTGCTTTATTTTTATATTTTTAAAATCAAATATTGTTTATAATAGCAATCTATAGATGCTTATTTACTATAACAACAATAAAGTTTAACTGATCTAAATTTATGCATTCATATTCTGCAAAAGTGAAATAAACGAGCTTTTTTTTTCAAAAAAATCAAGATTCAATATCAGTTTGAATTTGGCTGTTATAATTACTTTTTTGCTTACAAACAGTTGTTCAAACACAGTTTTTTAAATAATATGTAAAACTTTTTAAAATAACTAATTATTAATAAAACTAAACTTACCGGTTGTTTGGGTCTTTTTCTTTTTAAGATTTTTTGTAAAGGTATTAAACACAAGCATGCAACATAAACAGTAGCATGTCACTATAATAGAACAAATGTCATGACATAATTAATAACCAGTGTTATTGAAAGAAAACAAATATTAAAGAATAATTAGAATATTCCATGACATTATTAGTTTCACATTTATTTGGTTTTAAAATTTTCTTGATGATTAGATAAAATGTTTTTTGGGATCAAATTTTGGCATCATCTTTTGAGAAACAATTTTTGCTTTAATAAAGCCTTCTCTTGCTTCAGGACCTCAGACACTAATTGATGACTCTGTCACAATCTTTATAACTCTTTCTACTGCTTGTGTATTTCAGGGTAACCGAGGGAAGTCTATAGATGGCAACTGGCAACTGGATTCGCTTGCTTCACTTATATACATTTTTAAATCCTCATCAGTTATGCATTTTGTCATTGGAGGCTCTGTGACTGCTATATCCGCCTACTTAATCATATCAATCTAATATTCAGCATGAAAATTGAACTTCGGGACCACAAACTTTCTGGCGCCATTCTTTTCTTCCAATCTTGGTTTAAAAGTAGTCGAAGACCCAACTCTCTTATGTGCACGTGTTCTGGGTGAGCATAATAACTATTTCTCTGAGTAACTGGGTCAATTATTTTTTGACGTTGCTCGCAAAGGTAACGTGGAAATTTTATCAGTCACCAAAAATGTTTGGAACCATTTACATGTGATGGGTTAAGCTTAATATGGAAACAGATGGGGGCATACACTTTCATAACATACTCTGGATGAATAATAATTAACAAGTTGTGAATGACAAATATTATTTATGCCGTATTTCAAAGGCATTTTTCGCTTTCATTTCATATCTAAAATGTTTCATATGTGGGAAAAGGGAATAGATAGACATCGAAATTTGCATTACAAATTGAAACTGCAGTAAAAGAAGTGATTAGCAACGCTGAGATATAATAGCCATATTATAGGATCGTATATTACAAATATAATTATTCATATAATTATAAATATAATTATACAAATATAATTATACATATAAGTTTATAATTATAAATTTCAATTAGGTAACATTGAGTACAGTAAGAAAAATATTTGTACCCCATCCATCCTTATTAGTCTCCCATTCATCCCTGCTCTAGGGATGATTTGGATAGAGAGTAATTTTTCTTATTATATTTTACTATATAATAATAATCTAGATTAAATATTGTGCATAGATATAGTCAAATACCTAATGTATGAAATGCGATATGTAATATTGATAATAACTTTAAAAAAGTATTAAAAATAAATATTTTTGGAAAAATGTCCCATTCATCTCCCATCTCCCCTACGGTGTTTTGCAAATAAGTTCTGAATTAGGTGCGATGAATGAGCGGAAGAATTCATGAATATTACGGCACTTGATGAACCTTATCTTACGAGTTGTTTCGCGTAGAGAATTTCCAAGCATTGACAAAAACTGATGCAGTGCTTTTGCTCAACCCGTTAGTCATCTTGAGAGAAATCAATTTCCGACGAATACTCATGACAGCGCATCACTCGTCCGATAGAGATCAGCGACTGACTCACTGGAAATCGGGAAAAATACTGAAACATGCGCATTAAGCTGTCTCTTTTTAATTTGCACAGCGAAGCCACCTTAGAATCACTATTCCACGCCGACAAAATAAAGGTCGGATACTTATCAGACAGACCTTGCATACCAGTTTGCATGTATATTTGGAAAATAGTTATCAAAATGTAATACTGTTTATTAAACTGGTAAAAAATAAACTTTTCACACGTTAATTGTTATTCCTCATCTTATTATTACTTTTTAAAAAAATACTTAAACCTTAATTCTGTTTAAAAATAAATAAGATCATTTGATATCAGTAAAAAGGGGAAAATTTATCTATTATATTGGCACATATGAAACAGATATTAGAAAAGGGGAAGAATGTGATAGAAATTCAAAAACAATTAAAGATTTAAAAAAAAATCATAAAAATAAACTTAATTAAAATTTTATCATATAAAAATAGTTTCCAGTGTAGTTACCAATTCGCATAAATATTATATCACTCCGCTGCTCTTTTTGTAGACAATAAATAATTTACTCATCTCGTATAATAATAATACATTTTTAACTTTTTTTTTAAAGAGTAATCGGAAATATTCATTGCAATGCTTTCGTTTTGTATGCTATGTTTTTCAACAACATTTGTTGTCTTTTCGTAAATGTTTTAGATATTTGAATGCAACTGGCATGAGATTTATAATTTTTTACTGTTTAAAGTAACTGCAAAACAACCTTAAATTAATATTTCCTAATAATTATACGTATAATAACAATAAACTAACTATTAAACGATATTAAAATATGTGACTTCAAAAAGCTTCAAAGCATGTTTTCTGAAAACGGTTTACGCAAAACAGATTTTCAAGCTAGTATGCAACAAACAAAGATATTTTTTATAAATGTATGACTATTTTTAATCCATTCAAAAGCTTATTATTAGTTTTTAGGACTTTTTAATCACTATTATCTTACCGCAAAACACAATTCCTCATGTAAATCACCGAGTGTAAAAAGTAAAAGTAGAATTACGAATTCTACGAAGAGAACACTTTGCCCCTTGATCAAGATTCTAAAAATTTAAATACATTCAATTTGAAGCAAATAACATTGGCATTCCTTACAGAGTAAATTATATTTTTCAAGTAATTAAATTAAATGTACTATTTAATTGGAGATTGTTTCTCTTATTCTTGGTGATTTTCGACGTGTTTGGAAAGAATTTTAAAGTTTATTTTTCTTCATGGTTTTCGTTATTAGATTGTTTGCAAGTGCGTCTAATACGGCCAAGCATGTGTATGTTATTTCTCTTGATGTGCATTGCAATATTACAAGAAAATAAAAAAAAAACATGTTGGGGTTTTTCCTCCATTTAATTCTGTTTGATTTATATGTGTGGTCAATTTTAAATTCATAAAAACCAAGTTTAAAGATATACACCTATAAATCAGATTTAAACCCGAGCACGGGCTCAGATGCGATATTTATATAAGTTAAGTCCTCCGGTTCAAAGCGAAAATTTTCTTTATTATCAAATTTAGAAAAAAAAAAGAAAAAGAAAAAATTCGATATTTGAGAAACAATAATGTAGTCTAAAGTCACTTAAGCTGTTTTACGATCCTATAAAAATAAGTTTGAGAGATAATTGAATTGTTATTGCTGGCATATAATGAGAAACAATATCTTATCATGTAAACATAGCACTGTTAATTTTGATAACATAGAGAAGCCGTGCGATATTCCTTGTCTATACTCGCTTTCTCTTTCAAGTCCTTTTACAGAATTACTGGAAACGGGATTCATGTGTTTTTGCCATACTTGTACAATGATATTTTAAAAGTATAAAAATTGTTATTTTTGCAAATTTCTTCCCGTTGTTGTGTATGAATAATAAATTTGGTGATTTAAGCAGATTTTCAGGGAGATGAAAATCACAAAACTTTGCCATGAGACAATTTAATATTAATAGTTATCTCTATGTAAGAACGGATTTTTTAATGAATTCGAATTTCAAATCATCCAGCTTGAATATGGCTCACAGTTGTACTTTTTTAACTGTGATGATAAAATAATCCTATGAACGTCAACAGTGACAACGTCTGTATTATTTACCCGAAGTGAAAGCTCGGGAAATGCGACAAGTTTTTAAATTGGAGATTGTATAATAGTGTACGCATTTTGGCTACTGGATTTCCTATGAGTCCTATTCGCCACTATTTGAAAGCCTTAATTGAGGAGATATTTTTAGGAGATTAACCGGGGTAAGTTTATTTGGTATTTTCATATATTGTACTAAATGATGTTTAAAGCAGAAATTGTGTTTAATTAAGTTCTGTTGAGTTAATAAATTAGAAAATTAAACATAATCCTGCAATAATTTTTTTTTTTTTTTTTTTTTTTTTTTAATGGGTATTTAATTATTTGTTTCAAATGATCGAAATAGAAAAATATATAATTGTAAAATATATTTTTAAAAAACTGACATTTTCCCATTCAATCAATGTGTCATACCAGAATGATCTTCAGAACCCAATACCACCCAATCAGGAAAAATGGGGAAATCAGGATCAGGGGTAATTGGGATCAGGGCACTTAAGGGGCAATCTGTAACAGATAAAAAATTGACCATGCTAATTATGAAGTCTGACTAATATTCTACATGTGCAATTTCTTGTGGGTGAAAATGCATGTTCCTGTAGGAGTAATCACTGCTTTCACAGAACAACAACAACAAAAAAAAAACGTTATCCGTCAAACTGAGAATGTTTTAGTTAAAAACGTGCTGTGTAAAAAATTGTAGGAATATAGATATATAGCTATATATTTACATTTAAAAAAAGCTTGTTTTTGAGAGGAAATGGTTACGTTTTGCAACAGACGAAGCGTAATGTTAATAATATGCATGATTCTAATTACACCAGAAATAGCGTTTTCGGGGTAAATAAAATCATTGAGTTTTTGGGTTAAGGGTAAATGGGATCGCAAATTTTATTTTATGTAAATCAAATTGTGGTTTAGGATGCATTATTCAATCTTTCAGTTTTCAGATACTGTGAAATACTCCTAGTTTGTTTTACTTTACTTCACATTTTGTGTTAGTATAACAATAATTTTACAGTTTTATTTTGCATTTTTTTCCAAATTTTAGCCTTGACTACATTTTTGGCCTAATTAGGCCTCAACACTTTCAATTTAAATAAAAATTTCCTCCTTCACAATACATGAACTTTGACTGATACTCTTCCCCTTGTTGCTAGCATTTCATGTTATTTTTAAAGCAGCTGATTTTTTTAACTTTAAAAATTAGTTCTTTAGCAATACAACAAGGCTATTAATTTCCAATAGTAAGTTTTGCATTTGATTTTGTTTAGTAGGCAGAGTAAAATATACGAATATTGAAAATCGTTTTTAAAAAACGTTTTTTAGGTATCTTTCCAATACTGTATCTCTGAGAATAGTTGTATTAGTAAAACCAAAAATAACTTACTATAAAGTCCATACTGAGATATGTTAAAACCCTTTACCCTAGGACTGTGTATCTTGTAAGGCATGAGAGAAAATACCACTGATTCTAATTACCCCATGAAAGACGTAATTGGGACCAAAGAGGCATTTTTTGAAAAAGACACTTGTACCGGGTAACATGGTACGTTGAAAATATTTCTTTACATATCTCAAGAGACAACTACCTACGGAGTAAAATTATACATAACATTATATGTAGTTCATTTAATCCTCTAGGAATTAATTGTCAAAGTTCAAATTGTCAAAAGGTGATCTTAATTACACCAACCTCCCTATAGATGTTGATTTGATGATAAAATTTGAAATTTTGCAAAAAGTGAGTGAATACTTTCAAACAGTAATGTGTAAACCCAGATGAGATCGTGTCTGAAGTGCAAACAGAATCAGCGTCACAAATATCTACTTTTGAAACTAAATCATATATTGCTTTTCAAAGATGTTTGTTAAAAACAGTTCAACCAACAAATCAAACTCCAGCCAAAAAGCGAAAACAGCAGAGTCAAACTTTGCTAAATGCTTCACGACTGAAGTATAGAGGTTTCCAGAAGTCAAGGGTTATAAGTGAAAAAATTGAACTAAGTGCACAGACGACCTGGAAATATGTTTTTTTTTCCTTTTCAGGTAAAGAAATATAAGTGATTTTAATTATGTGTTGTGTTTTAGAGATCAACAACTTTTGCCGAATAATGATCAATATTGATTAATAATAAATTTAAAGAAAATTGCACTCTACTTTTTTCACATTTATTGAAATAAGAATTCAAAGACCACTGTGAAATAAGCAGCTGTTTCCTATGTCAATTCAGCCAATTATTATTAATGTTCAACTCTAACGTCAATTATCTTTGAACTCAATTTACTCCAAATCGAAATTTTGTGACTTGTACCACTTAGCTTCTGATGTCAACATATATACATAAATGGTCAATGCAGTGACAGAGCAAAAACAAAGAAAAAGCGCACAATTGGAAAAGAGGGAATAATTAAAGTTTTAAAAAGCAAACACAGCATTTCAGAAACAAAATTCGTTAAAAATTCAAAGTCAGCAGATAAAGCATTCTGAAAGTAAAGGGGCAGTAGACAAATATGTTACTACGAAGTCAAAAACCTTAAACGTATCTAGATCTATATCTTTCAGAAAAAGAAAATTGAGTCCTACACAAAAGATGGAAATAAAAAATGAGTTAAAAGCCAGATATTTGGTAAAACTTTTTGTGTCAGTCATTTTTTATTCAATTTCATTATTTATTTTTATTAAGCCTTTAGATCCCAAACCGGCCGAAACCGCCCGAGATGCTAGAATTCCATTAATTCGGATATTCCAAATTCATACCGGAAATTTATAATAGCAATATTTCTTTTATTTAATAACACAAATTTCGTCATTCGATAAAGTGAAAATTTCTATCGAAATTTTCTTGTGTTAATTCATTTTATCTGAATTACTTAATTTCTAGAACATGTTGTACCGTAGGAATTAGAGGGTTAATCTCCATGGTCAAAGTTAAAAGTGTGTAAAGTATGAATATTGAAGTAAGCATTATTTATTTATAATATGTTCACGATTATGTACGTCAAAGTGATTTTTTAATGCTTAAATAATTATTAAATACAATTATTAGCATATTATGTAATTCAATAATAACGTGTAAAAGCTTCAATTTTATGTATTTTAACACTTTACTACACAATTCAAACATTTGTAGCAATTCACTTAATATATAAGATGAACTGACATGTAAGAAACAAATTGTCACAGTTATGACTTTGAATGCCTGATATAAATTTTAAGTACCCTAAATGCGAGAAAAGTTATTCGTAGATTGTTGGCTTTTACTACATATAACGTTTAAATTTCTACAAAAATGTTAGTTTTGAATTAAAGGAACACTATTCAATAATTTTTTGTATAGTAAAATATATACGTATTTATTTAATAAAATACCAAATATACTTTAAATGCGACAAAAATGTACATAATCTGATCGCAGCTAGGCACAATGACCTTACTGCGCAGAAATACTTTAATATTTACTCTATATTTTGATTCTATCGGTGTTTTTCTCTAATAATAACATATTTAACAAGTCATATTTCTCTCTCTCACACGCACAATTATTTTTTTAGTGGCTTGATAAAAGAAAGAAAAAATTAAATTTTCAGAAGCCTTTTCACTAAATGTTATCGATTTCAGTTTAGTAAAGTTTTGGAATCGTGTTTAGGTTTTATTGTTACTAAAAAAGGCAAACTATTCTAATAGTTTATGATAGTAGTTATGTTAGACAAATTAAGAATAATTTATGAATTAATTATTAAAAAATACATGTTGCAAAAAAAAAAAAAAATAATAATACTTTCTTACAGAATTTAACCCTCTAGCGCATACTGTTGCCAATTGGCAACATATTAAATTTTCCCTCCTTCTTGTTTATTTACTGTTGTCTCTTGACAACTTTATGCTTTACGTATTCATGTTGGTCCTATATTTACGTTTAGTTCATAAAAAGTATCATAGTTGGCAATAGTTGTTTATAAATTACAATAAAGAGCAACTTTTGATACCTTCCATTTTGTTAGCCATAGTTGGATTTCTAACTCATATAAAAAATATTTAACATGTAAAATTTCATTTGAAAAAAAATATTTCTGAAAAGAATATACTTTTGAAAGTTATTTTAAATAATTTTCAGTAATGTTTATTGGAACAAAAATTGCATGCACATGAATATACATTTGTTGCCATTTGGCAACAACATGGATTGAGTTCCGCTTTTGTAAACATTTTGAGCATTGTTTGTTTCACAACTGGTTCGCATGATATTTATTTTTTTTTTCACTTTTATCACCACATGTCACCCCAACTCCATAAACGACTCTTATTAAATAGAAAATCTTCTCAGTTTACTATAAAACCAGAGCCTGACTAATGCAAGGGCATGCGGGCAGCTGCCCCGGGACTCCCGATTTGAGCGTCCCCCCTAATGGCAGATATACGTTTTTTTGTTAAATGGGAGCCAAATGATAAAAAATGGACAAAATACTTCTTTTTCAGATTTAAAGGGGCTCCATTCTCCTTCCCTTGTGCTTTCATGTCCATGCCCCCCTGAAGGTACCAGTTATATCATCAAAAGAGTCGATGATTAAAGTTTTATAGTAACAACTTAGTAGTCCATTGTTTTCAGCTTTATGAAACTTTTAAAGATGTCAGGAAGGATAAAATCAATCACTGGCTACAACAGTTATATAAAAAACAACAGTGTAAAGTTCTGGGCTATATAGCTTTACACTAGAGTAAAATGCATTGTTTGGTACCTCTATGTTTAAACAAAAACAATAAATGTTCTATTGGTTACCATTCATAACTTTGATAAATATTATTGATATAAAATTCTATAGTTTTCTGCTGCATTGCCCGTATATTTATGGAGTATATTTTATTAGCCTATGATTTTTTTTATTGTATTTTGCATGTGATATTACACTTTATAAGTCCATTTTGGTTTTTAAATTTTAAATGATTTCAATTGGTTTAAAATACAGGATAAATACGGCTGCTTTTCCGCATTTTATTATGTATTTATTTAATTATATTTTTTACAATATTTCTATTGCGTTCTGTATGAGTACAGCAAATTCATTTATAAATTAAAAATTATTCTATTGTAGCATCTAACTTCATATGTTCATTTAATATCTTAGAACTATAATTTGTACCATTATTATTTTGTTGATACATAACAATTAATGTATAATATTATTAGATGCCGTCTTTATTTAGAATTTTGATTAATATTGTTTTATGACTTGTAAGTTAAATTTTGATTTTAAATTATTATATATATATAGTATATGTATATGTATATTAGGGTGGTGCGAAAAAAGTCAAGTTGATATTTTCGAGTCGCTATAGTGCGGAAAAGTTGCGATTGGTCAATACAAGAAAAACAAAAAAAAATTTTTTTTTAATCGGACTTTATCTTCCTATCCCGCAAATCGCCTAAAAATTCAAAAAAATTGAAAATTTCCGATTTTTTCAGAATTAAAAAAAAAATACGCATATATATTTTTTATCGCTATAGTGAAAAATATTTGCAGATTGCAATGTTTAATAATAATAATAATAAACAATTTCGTTTAAAGAATGTCTTCCGATCGCGCAAGCTCAATTAAAATCGGGAAAAATTCAATTTTCAGTGATTTTGATGAATAAAGAAAATAATTCCCAGAGGTCAGTTTGAGTTCCAATGTTACCATTTGCATATAAATTGTATAGCTCTTTTAGTCCAAAAGCCGACAGCACAAAAACCTATGTTATCAAGCACAAGAAAAAACCTTTATTTTATGGAAGAGTAGAAGTAAGGGAATCTAATGTTCCATATCTGACGGAAGTAAAGTGGTGCATAAGCCAAAAATTAATACCACCAGTGGTTGACTCGTAGGTTTACCATTGTGTTTGTCCTACCAGCAAAGGTATGAAAACGTGGAGGATAGTTGTAGGACAAAGACAATGATAAACCTACGAGTCAACCACTGGTGGTATTAATTTTTGGCTTATGCACAGCTTACCTAATTTGTTATAAGTTATAATAGAGTTAAAACATTGTATTAAAAAACTAGTGTCGTGACAGTATAAGCTATATAATTTGATATTTCACGAGTTTAAGTCTGACTTTTAGACGCAACTTTGTACTGCGATTTCGTGGTAATGTCTGGTATCATGAACATTGATTTCAGTGTGGACATGATGAATCTATCTCTTGATTGGGTCCCACATACCTTAAACGATGCTTCCGTTACAAATTTGACGCACCGCTTGTCAGCTTGCGTGTGGCAGGGAAACTTTTTATCATCCCAGCCTGAGATATCACCTGATTGAACGAAGAAACGTATTTCTTCATTGGTTGTTCACCGAAAAACAGGTGGAGATGATAATTTTGCTACATTTCAATCAATAAATTCTGTATAGTCTGCCGCATCGAAGTTTAAAGTACGCGTGATAAAGATTCTGATGCCTTTTCCTTTTTAAACAGTCTGTCTGGCTTTTAACACTCTTCTTATCCCTAGCTCTCTTATGTGCTCCTCTTATAAAATACCATTGCCATCAGTAGGTTTTCCGGGTGAGCAAAGAACAAGTTTCGTGCAATTTCAGAAACTACACTTTCTTCAGGTTGTCACACAAGTATCGAAATGTTTCTATTGTTCTGTACAGATGAATAGGCCTGTCTTTAATATACTTACCCCCATTTTATTTCAAACCAAACTGGCAAGTAAGATTTTAAAATAAATGTCAATATGGCTTTTAAGGCATCCGATGGGTTTTCCACGCTCGCGTAAAGTCGAAGGAATCTATTTGCAGAAGTAGAATCTAGCATGTGAACTTGGGCCGGGGTCATAGTTTGATAAGTCATTTGGAAATTTTTACACTTTTAATTCCTTGACTTACGTCAAAAATATATCTTTGTTCCTTGCTCAACAGTTGTCTGCCAACTTCTGAAATTTCACAATCAGTCAATTGAAAATTTATCATCAAGATCTTTTCACAACAATGAGATTCTGCCCAATTGGTCCACTAAATGATCTTGGGTCAGTTGTTTCACCGTCCAAATGTTGAAAAAGATTGCGGAAACGTAATTCAACAAAATGGAATATACAAACAATCCACTGCCAGTGGACGTCCAAGATACACTTCAAGCTGTCTGATAGCACCACCTTTCCATCCAGTATTAATATTTGTACCATCACAGCCTACCAAATCTAAATATTCTACTGAAACCCTTTGTTCAGTAAGACATGATACTATGAAGGCTACAATGTCCTTAGCAGATCCGGAGTTTGGAGACACATGGCTTAAATAAACTGAGCCACATTCTTTTATGACAGAATAGTGTTCCTTTTTAACAGTTCAATGAACCTGTTTAGATCCAATCCTTTCTATAACTAGGCTATCATCCTTTCTTCTATCAAAATATATGCCATGTAGTTCATCTGAATCCAGTTGACTTTGCTGTAAATTTTATGAAGTTAGGTGAGATTAGGCGGGAGTGCGTACGCCGACTTCAGCGCTGTTTTGCAACGTGGCTAACGGCAGTTTTGTGCACTACTATACTTTTCAGACCTAGAACGAACTTATCGTGGTAAGTTCTAGTTGTTTAAAAATGACCTAATATGCTCAATAGTATCAGTTAACATTTAAATCTTACCCTTAGACCGCAAACTGACCTCCTTTGATTATATTCTTAATGCATGAAAATCACTCAAAATTGAATTTTTACCGATTTTTATTGAGCTTGCGCGATCGGAAGATATTCTCTAGGCACAATATTTTTTTTATTATTATTCTTAAACAATTCAATCTGCAAATATTTTTCACTATAGCGATAAAAAATACATAAACGTAAAAAAAAAAAATTAATTCTGAAAAAATCGAGAATTTTCAATTTTTTTGAATTTTTAGGCGGTTTGCGGGATCGGAAGATAAAGTCCGATTTGATAATTTTTTTTTTGTTTTTCTTGTATTTACCAATCACAACTTTTCCGCACTATAGCGAATCGGAAATATCAACTTGACTTTTTTCGCACCACCCTAATGTATATACGTGTATGTACACATATATATATAATTTTATTTTTCTAAGTGTATGTAAAGTATTATATGCATTTAAAATCTTATAATTTACAAAAAAGGAAAAAAAATGCAATAAGAGAGCGCAGTGTTGCTAGTTGGTAAAGTTAAAAAAAAAAAATTGTGTTAACGCATGGTGTTGCAATGGGCAAGAATTTAAAAAACTTCAAAATACTAAAAAAATATAAGAGTGATTTTTTTTTAAATATTTTTCCTATAATTTATAGCCGTCAAGGAAGCATATATATATATATATATATATATTTAAGAAAAAATAAAAAATCATGCACTAGAGGGTTAATGAAAAAATCTTATAACATCTTATAATTATTTTCATTAATACAGACAAATTTTATACTGATATATATTTTGATAATAAAACACTCTACAGCCTTCAGGATTTTATTTAATTGATTTAATATTCAAAAGCAATAACAAAATAATTTTCATATTTTTATATTATTTTTAAATGATTTATGGCTTAAAAAATAATAATCTAGATCTTATAAACTAGAATATATTTTTATAAATTATGCCAATGCAAAATATAAAGAAAGAGTCTAAAACTGTAACATAATTTAGACTATGAAGCATAAAAATCATGTGTTTCGACGCACCATAATTTTGCAACATAAATATTTACTTCTATATTTATTGATGAGGTATTTGAAAGAAAAGACTTTTTTATTTTTTTAATTATTTTTGCTATTGTCTTCATAACCACTTCTTTAGTTCATTAACGACAGGGAAAATGTACACATTTAAAAATAATTTAAGTAACATTTAAAGCAATTACTACATTTTTCAATTGTCAAAATTAATAAAGATGACACGGAAACATTTGAGTTTTCAGCGTTGATTCTTGAAGAAATTTTTTACGGTTTAAGTGAATTAACGGGAAGATTTTTATGTAGATTTAACTGTTAAAATATTACGAATTATTCTAATGTATACAAAGTTTAAAAGATTTAGCCCATTGTGTAATTAATATAGCTTAAAACAGATTTATCTTTTAACTTTTGCCGCTAATCATAACTTTTTATTTAAGTATATACGTATGAAAAGATACTTTTCAACGTTTATGTGTATGATTGTTTGTGCAATTTAGAAGCAATGGCTTTATTTTTTCATTTTTAAAAATAACATCAATTGATTAACAAAAATGTAACTTATATAAAAGCAATAATAAATTATTCTTTGAAAATTAAATCGATCTTTGTCGTCTGATTTATTTACTCTTAAAAACTTACAGTATACTTGTACTTAATCAAAATTTTACCTAACATTTATCTGATACCATCTAGATTGGTAAACGAAAGATGTATGTGGGTGTCTGTTAATGATGACTAGAGAAATCTATTGCATGTAGAGGTCTGAAAATTCAAATGAGAATAGACAAAGACTGGTACGAATACACCTAATGCGCAGATTTTTCACTTTAAAAAAATAGCGGATGTCTTAAAAACAATGCTAAACATCGCAGAATAGGGAGCTTCTTTTATTTCAACGATTTTGCATGCACATTTACATATTTTGTTTAATCGTCACTTGGACGAAAGCGTAGTGTTAGTATTATTTCTTAATTTTGAACTTGCGATAGCCGTGTCCTCGGCTACAGTTACAGAATAAAAACGAAAATCTTTTACGTAGTCTTCTAGCTATAATTACATCTTTTAAAAATCTTTTCCTGGAAGTTTGATTCGAGTAAGTTTTTCGTTGATTTACATTTTGAAACTGGACACTTACGTGGCGAAATTTAGAAAGAAATGTCGTTGTTTATTTTAACGAAATTCAGCTTTTTTCACTAAAACATTCGAAGCCAAAATCAGTGGAACTCAATTATAGAAAATCCGAACAAAATTTTCGTCAGTACGGAATTTAAATGAGAAATTTGAAAAGTTAGTCGGCTGTATCAAATTTTGATCTATTTAGGGTGATTTATGTTTTTTATACAAAATTTGGCAATATCTTAAGTTGGTCGGGATTTTAGCCCATTAACCGCTGGTGTTACGTTGATGCAAAGGTAAAAATAAATGCGTATAGAAAATTACCTATCAGATGAATTTTATAATAACAATAATTTTTAAGTAGGGAATATTATAGTTAATAATTCAATAGAAAAATATTTTCTTTCACCAGTTTATATATATATATATATAACAATGAGTTTCAAACTTGAAGCATTTTTAAAAGAAAACTTTCAGGTTGTCTTTTTTCGCAGAAGAAATATAGTTAGATAAGCGTAATCTTTAAAGGTAATATATTTTCCGACAACGTCAAATTAGATAAAAACATTCCATGAATCAGTTGTTTTTGTTTTAAAGGGGAAGGAAAAGGAATCATGCGTTGCGTTTACGCAACGTCAGCGGGAAACGGGTTATTCACCCGTGTCGTTCGACTCGTTGGCATTTTTTTCGCATTCTGTGCTCATAGAGATGCCTAAACCGTTAGAGGAGGCTTTTCGAAGAATTTTTGGTGAAGATTCAGATAAAGATCATTGGAACGAAATTGATATTATTGCTATTTCACCAGAAATAGCAGAAATTATTGATGAAGAAGTAAATAATAATATATATAAAATTAAGACGGCGATATTTCACTACGCAATATTACTGGGGAAATTGATATGAGCATAAAAATAGAAGTTTGTGCCCTCTAAAATTTGTGCAAGTCATACATTTAATAGAAAATATGAGACTTGAAGTGAATAAAGAAGGAAACAATGACTTGAACTCACCTAAAAAATGAAGAAAAAATTAAATATTGTCAAATGCGGGAAAAAATTAAGATTATGTTCGAAAATAAAAAGTCTCACTTAGATTTCAGATGTGAAGTTGCATTGCAAAGGGTGTTTGCAAACGCAAACATCGTTTGAATGTAAAGGGTTAGATAGAAACAAATCAGAAAAAAGAAGGCCTAGTATGTTCAGCATGCAAAATCCATTACAGACAGAAAGGTGTCATCTAATAGTCAAGTCCGATGACAGCAGAAGACTACATTGTAAACAATGACATAATCAGAATGTTTATCGCTGCAGTAAATTTTGGATTTTCCTTTTTACTAAAGTTTAACCAATATTATGATACTTGAAACTGTTTACTGGATATATTCAGTAATTTGTAAAGAAAAAATTCATTAAAATCCAATAATAAATTGATTACCTTTGAAGAGATTGTTTGCTTACTAAATTGTACCAACTCTAAAAAACCTTATAGTGCCCAAATCTAAGAAAACCCTGCAGATGTTCAGTTGCGTGAACTTAACGGTCGATTTTTCGCAAGTTAAGACAAGTTTTGTTATTTTCACTATAAATTAATATTATGTATGTTCAAATGAATAATCAATATAATTTGTAGAAATGTATTTTTAACCCTTTATAGTTTTGGTGGTTAATGGGTTAAACTGACACGGTGGATGAAGATAGCCGACGATCTCTGAAGAGAGTTCTTTACACATACTGACTCACATCGAAATCGGTTAATATATAGTAGAGCTGTCGAAAAAATGTCAAATTGTTTCAAAATGTCAGACAGCCTAGAATTTCAAACTGCTATTACTTATGCATTTATTAAGATAAAGATGGAACACAAGCTGCTCCAGAATCCTTGTATTAAGGTTAAACACTTGAAAGAAAAATATTTTCAATATGTACTTTTTACGTTTATTCCATTACAAAAAGTAAAAAAACTACCTATTACAGCTATCCAGAAGAAAGCATTTCCGGGCGATTTCGGTATATTTTCACCGATCATGACCACCAGACCTCTTAACCATCATCCGTTTAAATGTTGATTCACGAAAACACACACGCACGCATATATAGAGAGATAGATGAGTATATACTTATATGTATGTATAAATCTCATTGTTCTCATACTGTAACTCTCTTATATATGAACCGATTTGTGACACATTATTGGCATAGTAGATAGAAATATCTCTACCAAGTTTGTTGGCCAACTTCATCCGGCATTGTTCAAAACTGAGGTCGTTTATTTTTTTTAAATTTAAAATTTCAAAGCGAAATTGAAAAAGAATTTTTCATAAGTGTTTGACCGTTAAGCAAGGATTCCGGAGCATTTTTTATTCCGTCCTTATCTAACAAAATGGCTGGAATATTATAGCTGTTTGACTTTCTAGGATGGCTGACATTTTGAAAAAATCTCATTTATGTCATACGATATAACACGTATTTATTCCCTTTTTTGGATTTGGTTGTACAGTACATAACAAGGTCTCGAACGACTTCGTTGGTCAGCATCCGCAATCTTATTTCAAAATAGCGGTCCTTAAAAAATATTTAAAATTTTTAAATTCAAAAAGAGATACACACAAGCTATAAAATTCAGTTGTTCACAGGTCCATTCGGTTTCACGCGTAATTTCTTTTGTTTATATTGTTTAAAATATAATAATTTTTTGTTATATATTTGAATTCTTTATGTTTTGTGACATATCGGAGGTTCCACAGAATTTGTTAAAAAAAAACTGTCTTTTCTCAATCCTTAAAAATACAATGGTTTACAACTTCAAAGATTCATTTCCTTCAAAAATTCCACTATATTTTTAATCAATAATTGTTTCTTTTAATATAATTAAGAGAAAAAATAGCTAATATTTCTTTTTACTATAAAACAAAAGATTACGCAAGATTATGCCGATAAATTTTTATTCTCCGTCCTTTAACATTCTTAATTGTTATTATTTGAGAAATTTCTTAAAGGAGTAAAAATACCCCGAAGATTTATTTTAGGAAGCTCGTTATTTTTCTAATTTAAAAAGTCTTTATTTTCAATTTCTAATTACGTAGCAGTCGTTCTAAAAATGTACAAGAATTTAAAAATTCTGATTCATTAACCCTTAGAAGCGTTTTTAGAATATTATATCGGATATCAGCTTTGACAAAATGCTACTGAAAATGAAAAAGCTAAAACAACACTAAGTTATTTATATAAATTATGCTTTCAGTATAAAAATGTTTAGTAAATATATATATATATATATATATATATATTGGACGGCCGATGACACAGGAAACATTTTTTCTAAAAAATATTTTATAAATGTTGGATGCAGAAAGTTGTACTTTCTTTTAATCTAAAGCGCTTTGACTTTTACTAATATGTCATGTAATTTTGCAATTTATTTATAATTTTAAATAGTACATTTAGTATATGTATTCTGTAATACAAATTTAATATACGAATTTAATTTACAATTTTAAATTTCAATTTTGTTCCTTTATTTTTAATAAAAATAAGACAAACTTATTTGTAAATAAAATAAGTTGAAACTGGCGTAAATAAGTTAGAACTAACAGATTTTCTTAAAACACCATCAAAAACTTTTAAATGCGCTAGGCCTTTCGAAAGATCTGTGTATTTTTTCGTCAGGCGCAAAAAATACGTGCTTCTACTATGAAAGTAGCAGATAGACTGCTGCAAGACTGCAGTCTTTAAAAGTTTAGCTCATTTAAAAGGAAGACTAGTGCATTTAAAAGTTTTTGATGGTGTTTGAAGAAGATATTTTAGTCCGTAAACTTATTTTTACTAAATATGTGCTCTTTTTTTTAACGTCATTTGTTATTGTAAAATAAAGAATTAGTTTTCAAGTAGAAATTAGTTTTCAAAGAGTTTAGATGTATAGTCGTTTTAAAAAAAAAGAGTAATTGATTTACTAATACGATCAAGTGTTTAGCAATAACGAATACTAATTTATGACATTATTACAATTTTATATTTGTTGTCTACATATTGAAATGGTTCCGAACTTCAAATTTAATACTAACACCTTATTTTGATGCCATATTTAAATTCCCCTCAATAGTTTTCTTCAGTATGAATATAAAAGTCATTCGGTTGAGTAGTTTAGGGATTATACAAATACAAAGTTTGTAACTTCCAATGTTAAATTCATTTTTAAAAAATGGAAAAAAATTCAATTCTTTTCACGAATGCTTATAATTGCAACGCAGTTGCCAATATTTAAATTTCATGTAATCACTAATTTTTATTTGGAATCTTTGCCTTTTTCAATCGCTGAATTTTGGATTTTAAATGATTCAAAAATTGGTGATGAGATAAAAGCGTAGAAAATGGCAACCACAAACTGAATAAAGGGAAAAAATATTTCAAAACCAAAAGAGCCTGTGGAGTGAATGAATTGGCTCAGTCGGATATGAACCAGAGATCTCATGATCAGGAGGCGAGAACGTTAGCGTCGAGCAAAAGTCCAAGCCAGTTACTCCAAGCTATTAACTCGCTTTATACTGATCAAGTGAGATGATATGGCTACACACGACTATGGCTATCGTACGCATGTGTGATGAGAGAGATAACAGGCTTTGTACTGTGAGCGTTTCACAGGCTTTGGATGAAAGGGACTTTATTTAGTGCTACTATCTGTTGGTTATTAGATGAGATGATTGTTGCTGAAGGTTGTTTTTGCGTGTTTGTTTGTCCGGTCCACCAATGAGGAGTGTTTATTGGACTGGCGCCGATGGGATTTGAACCAGGGATCACATGATCAGGAGACGAGAACGTTAGTATAGAGCAAAAGGCCAAGCCAGTTAGTGTAAGCTAGTAACTCGCTTTATATTGATCAAGTGAGATGATGTGACTACAAGCCTTTATAAAGCATACTCAGCATATAAATAAGAATAAATTTTCAAACATATTCCATTTTTTAGATTAATTTTAATACAATTATTCATATTTGTAAATAATTCATATGAGTTGTAATTGTCCAAGTGGTCGAAAACTGTCACGGCCAGGATTCGAACCAGGGATGTCTTGTCTGAAGCTGCCAATGATCTACCAACTGAGCTGTCCCAGACGAATCTGGTGGAAATTTTCTGCCCAGCTAACCTTATTGACCATTTAGCATCTGATCTGATATATGAAACAGCTCAACAGAATAAGTCGTAGCTTATGGCGTCCAGTAAACGCTGGGTACGTTTCCATATTGTTTAGTTTCTTAATGAGCTATTACAAAACAAAAATTCATACACGTAATTTTTTATTAAATCACAATTTCAGAAAAGTCCAAAACAAGGTAAATTAAAAAAAAAAAAAAACAAACATTTGTAACCGCATAAAATCTCAATCGAAGAAGAAATGTAAAATCTAGATGTGATGTACGTATAAGTATTCTTGATTGCCTTTTAATAATAAGCTCATGTACTATTCAAAAGCAGTATAAAAATAATTTGCGTTTTTGTGGATCTTGTCAAATTATAAAAGAAAAAGTTCAAGTATATTATATGAACTTTAGAAAGTTTACTGTTTTAATTCAAAAGGGTCACAAATATGTCACTTCGTTTTGAAAATGAGAGAGCCAATAATTTTTAGAGTTCAAAGTAGAAGTAGCAGTTTATAGGCTTGAACTTTATTAGAGAAAATATATAGTATGATTAACTTCAGTTCCATTTATTTTATTACATCATTCTGATCTCATACGTCACCTACCTTTTTAAATGCGTCTTGTAACATTTTGATTCAGTATTTTTAAAAATATTAATTTAAAAAAAAATTAAAAATATTTAACAAAAAAAATTTGAAAAAAGTGGTGCAACTTAAAATAAATATCATATTTTCAAAAGTAAATATTTTTTTTTTCAAATATGCGGAATGAAAATTAAAGTAAAACAATTAAAAAGATATGTTCCAAGTTTGAACCGTTTACCTTTAATGGTTCTCCAGTTATAAGAATTTAAACACGATAAATGGTGAAAAAACCTATCATGAAGAAAAACGCATTTTTACAAGAAATCGTTTCCATGACAGGCATTGCTTGAAAGCTAGATCTTGAAAACAAACCAAAACAAAAACAATCATATTTTTTGTTATAATTCAGCTAGAAACATGATTTAAATGTCCTTTTAAGCAGGAAACTGCAGAGAAATTTTTATTGAATTAAAATGTTTTTACAAAATTTTAAGATTTTTGTGTCCCGGACCCCCTTAAAGTTCATATAATATATTTTATGTATTAATCAAGGTGAAATATTGCGCTTCGTCTTATGATATTATTATTTCTTCTTTGGTTTCGTTTGAGTACCGGTACAGTTATTTTCCAAAGCATTCATTTACTACGAATCCCTTTAAATGAAGTCAACCCAAGAAGTCAATCCAAGTTCTCATCAATTTAATCTAAGTTGAAATATTTTTTTTTCTTAAATCTTTAGGAAAACAATAAAATTAATAAACATCGTTTAAGCAAAACAGTAGATGATAACTAATGAGTACAAAGCAAGTTCAGCAGTAATAAATCAAAGCGTTTCATACTTATATGTTCTTTTGAAATTAATGATGCATCAGTTTAAGTTTGTGGAATGAGGTTATTATAATACCATAGGCGGTTTTCATTTACGGTATTTTATCCATGTTCTTACTCTGCAAAAATGTAAGAAAATTTATGTCAAAAAATGTAAATATTTCAAAGTGAGTGAAAATTCTACTTCAGTAAAGAATTCTGCAATCTTTTTAATTTTCCAAAATAATGCAAAATGTATGTAAGAGTTTTTATTTAATATGATACTTTATCCGTCAAATTTATAAAATTTATCGAATTTTCTCAAATACATTAAACGTTGTTAAAAAAATTGACACTTCCAAACTTACCCATATTTTCTGTTATAGAGTTGGGTTGATTTTTGACGGCCAATTATCTGCACGAGGGATATAGGCCCGGGGGGAGTGCCCTCCGTGGGGGTCTTTCTAAGGGAACCTAATCCGTGTTAACGCATGGAAGATCCACGGCTCGAAGAAAACCACGAAAACTCCGAACGATTAGGCCGACGGGAGCGATTGGGATCGAACCCAGCACCTCCCGTCTACCAGCTTCGAGAGCAGAACCTCTCGGCCACTGGTGGGGCTTCTGTTATAGAACTAAGTTTATAAATTTAAATGCACAAAAAACTTTTCTTTTCAGTTTGTCGGTAAAAATAATAAAATAAAAATATTTGATTTTTATAGTATTTAATTTTTAATTAAAATTTATATTTAAATTTAGAATTTAAAATTTACATTTAGATTTTATAACAAAAAAATAATAATTTGACAATTTACAAATGTACCAGAAAATTTTATTCATTTTTTCGTAGGTTTGCACAATTTAAATGGATTGAAACACTGCGATGCTTTGTGACTCATATTTTCAATTCACATTTTTTAAACTAAAAAAGAACGAAAAAAGATGCGAAAATTAATTTTTTAAATCTTTTTGAAACACATGTAGTGTCAATTACAACAGTTGAAATTTCAGTTAGCCACCAAAGGGTAATTTACAAAATTATAAATTCATTTGCTATACATGGGGGGGGGGGGATGAGAACACACCCTTCCACAGTAAATTGGACTATTTTACTGTCCCCCCGCCTCCACTGTAGTATGAACTAGGCAGGTTGTCCAGCCGAGGACGAAGTACGATTAGGATGTGTCAGTACGCAAAGCTGCCCTGATGACGATCAAGCTCTCATCGAAAGCGCTGGGCGGGAAAATTGTGTAAGTTTTTAAGATTTTAAAAACTGTATTATGTAATAACATATTTTATATTTTGTGACACATTTTATATTAAATGTACCTTTTAAGCAAGTTTTGCTTTAATTGTATTTCTATATGGTTCAAAGTGAATGTGGCATTTCCAACGATATATGTTTATTCATATATATTTTTTAGTTGTAAAAAAAGAGTCAATTTACAGCACAATTTGGGCTTCCGGACCATTTCCTTCGACGCACCATTTATAAAATACCTATCCACAATTCACTGATTAGTAAATTCAGTCATTCCTAATCAAACCACTGTAAAAATGGCAATGCATGTGTGTGAAAAACCCTTTATTTGTTTAATGGCAGTTCTATCCAGTGGTTCACCGTTTGTGTTGCCCGGATGCATTGTATGGTAATTTTGTTTTGTTTAAATGTGTTCAATAATACCTTGACGTCTTTTCTATGAGTTCTGATTATCATTCATTTTAACTATTAAAAAAATGTGATACAATTAATAATCCTACCCCCTTACTTGAACTGAGTTTTTTGTCAAAAGTAACTTACCTCGACTTTTATTGATTTCCTCTTTTAATTTTAATCCACATTAGTATTCTAGTTTTTAGAAAATTCCGCACAAATAAATCAGGAACAGGAATATATGTATTAGGAATGAGCTTAGAAAAAAAAAGGAAGTCAAATTCGGGCCTGTGTGGGAAAGTTGCGTGTTGTATTGTTCATTATGTGAAAAAAAAAAAAAAATTAGTCCCATATGTTAACGTTTTCATGAGCCCAAAGAGGCGCGAAACCCAAAATTTCAGCTAAATTTCGATAATTTTCCCGAATTTTAATAGTAATAATTTTTTTTTGTTATTGGCCCTTGGATAAAATGCTATTACGCCCTTTTATCATATGTAAAATGTCTCAAATCCCTACAACACCATCTTTATGAGCCCCAACTGGTTTAAAACAATATGAAAACTGACAAAATTTGACTTATTTCAGATTTACTGGAGATATTGCCATGTAATAAAAATCTAGATTTACACAAATATTTGAAATTTTTATTATTTTCAGCTACCATATGATGTAATATATATTCTTTTCGCATGTTTACCTTTAACGTAGTTTTAATAAGCACCAAATAATTATAATAGGTAAGAGTAATACGAGATTTTAAACACTCTCAGTTTGTATTTTGGAATCATGTTTTGTATCAAAAATCTCCCCCAATTTTAGTGACTCAATTTTAGTCCGAATATATCCGCCCCTTATTTCATATCATATACTGCATCAGATACTTCTGTTATAAATATAGCAGTTCTCACAGTTGCAATGTATGACTTATGTATTACAAGGAAGAGTATCGGTGCCAGTCCCTACCGCACTATTTTTGAGCCTTTCGATTTCGTCTATCTCCAATCTACTGGTAATCGGAGTCGCCATTCGTTCTTTCACATCTTTCTCTAATGTTTGATTGCCTTTAATTAAAAAGACATATTCTGCTGCTGCAAAATTTATTTTTGGAACACTAAACTTCCTTACATTCCTCTTTTATAGCTGTCTTTGCTGCAGGCTTTGACATCATGCACGATGTTGATACTTCTACGGTAGTTGACAGAAATAAAGTAAGACGGGCACGTGGGAAGTTAAGCCAGAAAGTCATTATCACAGCAGAATTTTCGATTAACTGCATTGTTTTAAACACTTATTGATAATCCCTCGTATTATACCATATTGTAGTCGAAATTAATGAAACTTTCAAATATGTGTGTATATCTCGATCTTGAGAAGAAAATATGCGTTGTTAATAGTGTTGTAGGTGTCCCGATTTAGGTGGAAATATCCTGATTGATTGGTCTCCAACAACTGTCTCTCATGAGCTATGAGCGGGACGTCAATAGTCCTGATTGTTTACGATGCACACATTCTCTTAATTTCGTTTTGAATCCTTTGCATTCGTTAATATGCATGAACTGAAATTCAATACAGTAAAACCCGTGAAAACAGAACTTGTCTGTAACGGAACTTATAGGTCCTTGCAAAGAAATGGCCTAAAATCGGCCTTCCTTGACGGTACCCTATACAGAACGTGTTCAGTAAACCTTGTGTAAAGTGAACTTCTTTATAACGGCATTCTGATTTAAAAGTAAGAATTTCATTGTCTCTGATAGGAATACTGTACAATAATACCTGCTAAATTGTAATTTTGTTTCAGTCCGTAGCGATTACATTTTCACAGATTTTACTGCATAAGATTATGTTTATTTAATATATTGGAATCTGCTAAGAAGGAGTGTCAAAGTATCGGAAAATAAATCCGTTTTAAAGAAGTTTCCGTCTAAGTGGATATAACTGTTGGTATGCCTAAACCTACCGTAAGGACAATGCAATTTTAAAGTTTAAGGCAGAATACCGTTATAGACAGGGTTCATTTTAATAGGATGTACTGTGTAGTTTTATGTCCCGATATAAAAGCCTCTGTCTCGCTTTTTTCTTTCCCTGTTCCGCTTTTTTTTTACACTGAAGCTGACTACACTAATCGTGACGGAAACTCACCTGTCTACAAAAAAGAAAAAAAAAACCATACGTAGAGGCGGAGCTAACGTAAAAAATAAAAACTCATTCCTTCTTGTGTGACAGGTTGTCGTCGTTTTCTCTTCGATCAATCTCTGCCTCGTTCTCTAGAGTCACAATAATGGCAGCAAAGTGACACGATATTCTACTTGATGGGTCGCGCAATTCATATTGAAAAAGATCGGTTCAGCATTCAAGTTATCGGTCTCCCACTTTTATGGAACTTATTTTGTTTCTCAATGTTTAACACATCCTATGCGGTACGAGTAAGAATAATGTGGTGATAAAATAAATATTTCACAGGAAAATTCCTACAAAAGATTGAAAATATTTTAAATAATTTTTAGTTGCATATAATTTTTACATACTGATTTTTGTAACAATATAATTTGAGTGCGTTTTTTGAAAAATACTTCGCTTACAATGTGTGGATTGTACTGAAATTTTATTTATTTTCCTAAAGCGTCTAGCAGCCTCTACAAAGTGCACTTGTAAATGATGATTTCTTTCACCTGAAGTGTTTACTGTGAACCACTTTTCTAATCTATCCAAAAATTTGCTGCAATTATTATTTTTAAACTATGGTTTGAATCTTGCTTATTGTAGGTTGAGGTTTTTTCTACAACTGGTATTAAGTATGACTTAGCGCAAACATGTTTTCCCTGAACTTTCCTTCTTTCAAAGTTAGTAATTTTGATCATCGACAAATTTCTTTAGCATAAGTTAATCCAATTAGTAGTTCCATTTTAATCTATTTATAATTAAATAATTCAACGTTATATGTTTCAGAAATAACCATTTTAATATAATAATAGAAATAAGAAAATGAATTTTTAAAAATTGTAGTAAAAGGGTGTTGAGAAAAAATAGTTCTACCCTATCGAGAAACCCACAAACATACTAAAAATGCTAAAACATACATTGAAATCGATAAATATATACGTGACATTATTACTAAATACATTAAATTACCGAAATAAAATACTCCTTGATATTTTATTTAAGAACAATAATAAAAAACATACCAACATTTTATAAATATATAATATGAAGTTTTACTTGCATGTTTACTTTTAAATTTTTCAGCGATATTCTGTTTAAACAAAAACAGAAATAGAAACTTTTTCTTATTCTAAATTTTCCGTACATTTGCTTGATGAATCGCTTTATGAGTGGTCGCTTTCACTTTGCAATATAATGAACTTATGCTGATTAGAATCAAAATTAAAATCGATATATGTTTATATAGTACTTTTAAAGAAATTTCGTTAAAAAAAGCATGGTGCATTATGAAAAAAGCTTCTGGAATTAATATAAAAAATCTAAGTTAATAGAAGGATAAAAAAAAAATCGCAAGTCTTTAAGGAAAGATTTATTTTTATTTTTATTTTTTTTCCGTGCGAAAAAACATAATATACTGATACCAATCAATGATATTTGTAATGCGAATCAGAGCAGCGCATTTTACTTCAATTAATGAGGGAAATGGTACTTCCCTTTACTTGAAGCAGCATTTGTTGCTTCAATTGAGCATGAGAAGCTCCATCAGCTATTTAGTGATGGTAGACAGCGCTTGCTTGATTTTCGAATACATAGAACAGTTTACTAATTGGGACTGTCTATTCCAAGAAAACCAAGAATATCGTCTTTATTATTGTTCTTATTTAAATTTTCAATTTTAAACCATGAAATATTCAATTATAATTTTGTTTGAAAATTGTCGACATTTATCTTTTAGTTGGGCAATAATAAGCAATATTCTGTAAAATACCTTTATATTGCTATATTAAAGGTTCAATGTGCATTGGATTTGATTAGGCTGAATCAAAGAAATTAGTGATGTAACATTAAATTGTGATAATACTGTTTTACAAAAATATTTTATTCCTACATGGATATAAGATTACAAATTAAAAGAAAATATTTTAGTAGCTGATCTTCATTATTATTGATGCCTATATTTTTTATATTTAAATTTTTTTTTAAGAATTCACTTAATAATATTTTATTCTGTATTTCATGTAAAATATGTTCCATATATGAAGTGTCTTAACTTAAAAGTGTCTGAAAACAATAAAAGACTTAGATAATAATGTATATTGGATATTCTTTCAATTTGATATTTTCGCCGTCACGTTCCTCGAAAGAAGATTCCTAAAGTGTATTTCGAGAAAATCTTTCAAAATCGAAAATAACATTTATTTTTTAAAAAATCTGATGACATCCACTTTTCCACTGTAATATTAAAAGATTTGAAATGGCAGAGCATGAATTTAAGTCTGAGAGAATTTTATCGTAATCATACTCATATATCGTACTCATTTCCCCAGAAACGTGGACGATCAGGTGCAAATATATTTACGAAAAAGGAGATTAATAAAAAGTTTCATGAAAACATACACTATTTTTTCGTTTTTAAGAACTACGTAAAGCTTAAAATTAATATAACAAGAATTTTGTAAAATAATAAAACATAATCATCTTATGAGATTTTTTAATGGCACGTTTGTGCTAAATAGTTTTTGCTAAAAATAGACCATTTTATTATTTAAACAAGTTTGGAAGGGATATTTATCATGCGTATAGAAGATAAATTATATATCTTTAACTTTAGATTTTATAATTTAAAATATAAATGTTAGTTATTTTTTCGTTTTTAAGAACTCCGTAAAGCTTAAAATTAATATTGCAAGAATTTTGTAAAATAATAAAATATAATCATCTTATTAGATTTTTAAAGGACAGTTTTGTACTAAATATTTTTTTTTTTTTTTGCTAAAAATATACCTTTTTATTATTTAAACTATTTTTGAAATGATATTTATCATACGTATAGAAGATAAATTATCTACCTTTAACTTTAGACTTTACAACATAAAATATAAATGTTAGTACTACATAGAAAAACTACATAAAATTTAATAGATTAATAACGAACTTGGAAAATGTGAGTCGTTTAAAAGGATTTTTAGAACCTGTGTAGATTTTTTATTATGAGATAGAGTATTATATGTTTATCACTTTTAGTGGGATTAAGAAGATGCAATAACGAGCAGTTTATGTTTACTTTAAATAATTGAAAAGTCATTCTATACTCTTGAATTAAATACAGTAAATATGAACATTTAGATAAAGATAGATATATAATTAATATATGTAATGTATATAAATTATACAACATTTTTTCCATTTTATAAAAAGACCTCTTTCTGGCAAAGCACTAAAAGCATTGACAATATGCGAAATACTTTTTTAAATAGAAAAACAGTTATAATTTGACATATCACCTATTGCAGGCACTAATCCAAATGCACCATCACCAATTATACAAATGGCGATGGTCATTTAAAAAAAATGACAGCGTAACTGGATGTCTCTTATTCGATCATTTTATAACATCCTGTTTTCGATTCATACATCGATTATTTGAGTACAACAAGTTCATTGTAGAACTTTTTTCTATTAACATTGAAAACGGAAATGCGGTAAATAATGCTTTCAAGAAAATTCCATTACCTGAATTCCGATTACTGAAAAATGTGAAAAGTGGAAGATATATTTAAATAAAACGTTAAATAAAAGCAACATTACTTTTTCAGGACAGTGATAGCAATCACGCAATCTGAGGTCAGGTTCTCGGATAATATGGGTCAACAAAGCTCCTTACTTTTCATGTAATATCATAAATGTTTAACATAGCGTGAAAGACGTAAATAACGAATAATAGTCTTAAGCTTTCTTGTTTATACTTACTTAATATGCATAATCTTTCTCATTATCCTCACATTGTATCCCTTTTAAACTTAACCCATTGAAGAAACATTCGCCGGCAAATAACATACATAGGCAAATGTTTGGTTAGACATAAATCCCCATAACTGTAACTGATATTAATCTTCTATGAATGGATAACTCATATCTACTGTTTGACGTATACGGGAACCGCACCAATTGTTTAATGTGAGCGAGCGGTAATCTACAAGAACATAAATATGTTTAGTATATGTTAGGCGTCAGCTAGTTAAAGCAATATTTGTGTGCGAAGGATACCTCTAGGGAGAACATTCGACAAAAAATATCCATCTCTTGCAAGAAAAATTTTGAAAATTAATTACATTCACACCGCTCAATCTTTACTGCTACCAAACCAACGAATATCAACGCAAACTTTTAATTTAGTGACAAGAATTCTGAATACTTTATTGAGTGGGTCTTCCGAAGGCCATAGGTAGCAACCCTATTGCTTTTTAAACGTTGATAATATATTGAGGATTAACGGAGTCTTTTATTTTAGAATGTCCGTGATATGTTCTTTAAGACTGTCGTTAAATTTTCTAGTAGTCATGCCTATGTACTCATATATATCAGAAGTTTCATCGTTAGGGATTGGGTCTATTTTTCGGTGTGCAAGATCTTTTAATTTGGCATATGTTTTTGCGATTGCGTTGATATTATATTTTTTTTAATGCATAACTAATTCTTTCAAATAACTGAGGTAAATAATTGAAACTGTGAAAATTGAGATTATTTTTAATGCCACTTTTAGCTAACTGTCGTTGCAGAATAACAAAAATTAATTTACTTATACATTGGGAGGGTGAAAAACATTTTTAATTCCAATCTTCTTAATAGTAAGTAATTCTGCTTGTAGATAATCTCGCGTACAAAATTATATGGCTGTCTTTATGTAAAGCGTATAAGCTGCGGATTTGTATTTAAATGGGTCTTTGCTATTGCAAGATACTGTATTATTTGAATTACATGGTTTCGGATTTTTTTTTTCAATTTTGTACGTTGTATTACTTCTTATTAATTCTACGTCTGAAAACGGTAAGGATCTTTTTTGTTTGACTTTCAGAGTAAGATGTATATTTGAGTCTAGGTTATTACCTTTATTAAAAAATTCATTCAATATTATATTCATTCTATACTAAAAATATATAGAAAACATAACGTAGTCATAGCTGAGATTTTATAAAATCGTTTCATAAATTCATTTCATTAGGATTTATATGCATAGGAAGGATATATATATATAAATAAATATAGAGCCAATAGTAGTAATATATGAATACTTATAATACACAGATTTGCATTTTAAGTGGACGTTTTGTACAATCTGTAAAAAGAAAGAAAAAAAAAACTTTTTTTATTGTTTGTAAGTAGAAGACCACGAAATGAAATTACGATATAACAGTTACAAGCTGTTATAAAGAACATTTATAAATATTAAATTATTATATGATTTTTTTTTTGTTGTTGTTAAATATAGGAAAATATATCTTGATACAAAAAAGAAATATATTGAGAAATATTCCATTACATTTTATCATAATTAATTTTAAGCGAAAACACTTCAATAAAGCAAGAAAGTAACTTCCGGCACATTCTTTCATAAATAACACCAATTCTTATTCTTTATCTGAATATATTATATAGAAATTTGGAGTTCTTACACGCCCCAAAATTCAAATAATCCGATATTCTCCATTTAGGGATATATCTTTTATCACATGAAAGACATTTTGTGACTGGAATGTAAATCTGGAAAATTATTCTGAGAAAGTTTTACAGTGAGTATAGATTTGTTTTAATATCTATAGAAACTTTTATAATATATATAATTTTTATTTAAAATATATACATTTTCATTGTGCGACTTAAAGCAATCGGTTTTTTATTGAAGGTTAGCTTGTATTAAAGAGATTTGTTTAAATGCAATGTTACTGTATTCATTTAAATGAAGAAAAATATATAAATGGAAAATTGTGAAGCAGTAAACTTATTTTTTATAACTGTACAGGATCAGATGAAGTGAAATGAATAACTCCAAAAAATCATTAAAGACATAAATGAAATTAACATATGAAATATAAAATATATAAAGTTCTACTCAGGCTTAAAATTTGACATACATAGTTTTTAGTAACTCATTTATTACAATTTTTTAAATTGTAATAATTGAGTGTGTACTGTGTAATAGATATACTTCGACAGTAATACTAGGTTGAGCAAAAAGTTCTGGGAAATTTGTGAAAGTTGCGCTGTTATGCCCAAATTAACAACAAAAGCAACAAGGACCATTCTTCAAAGTAGAGACCGCCCCACCAGTGGCCCAGAGGTTCTGCTCTCGAAGCTGGTAGACGGGAAGTGCTGGGTTCGATCCCAATCGCGCCCGTCGGCCTAATCGTTCGGAGTTTTCGTGGTTTTCTTCGAACCTTGGTTCTCCAAGCGTTAATACGGGTTAGGTTCCCTTAGAAAGACCTCCACGGAAGGCACTCCCCCCCTTCGGGCCTATATCCCACGTGCAGATAATTGGCCGACATAAATACAACCAATCAAAGTAGAGACCATCATAGTCCACGACTTACTGCCACCATTCTGCCAGATTCCGGTTTGCTGGAAGTACCATGGCGGCTTCTTGGAATCCAAAAACTCTTGACATGCTTCTTCAACTTCATTAAAAGATACAAATTTATGGCCCTTGAAAAAGTGTTGCATTGATCGAAAGAGGCCATAATCGGATAGAGCCACGTCTGGAATATAGGTGGGTATGGGAGAATTTCGACGCTGTCCAACTGTGCAAACTTGTCCTTGGTCCTCTGGGCCACGTGCCGTTTGCATTGTCCTGCTGAAACAAAACGCGCTTCCGGCGGACCAATCTTGCATACTTCTGCACCAATTTGTCGTAGACGCGATCCATCTGCTGGCAACGGAGCTCGGCATTGATGGCACGACCATCGTATACGATGAAAATTCTGATAACTATTAGGTTAAAATTTTCCCAGAACTTTTTGATCAACCTAATAATTTTTAAGTTTATTTTAGAAAGAAGAATGACTTCCTTATCTAACGAAGCTTTAGAAAAAAAAAATCTTTCTGATGCATAAATACTATACATATACTAACTGGCACGCTTGGCGGTACACGCCACACCGGATAATAATCTTAAATAAATCATAAATTTGTTAAATTTTATATCTGCAAGAAGATTTTATCTGATTTTATATTTGTAAATTTAAAAATGGCAAAAAATACTTCTTTTTACTTAGAAAAGTGCTCCCAAGCAGGTAATATCAGCTAGGATATATTTCATTGTGTAGAAAATAGTTCTTGTACATTCTTTGAAATGTTATAAATATGCATTTTTGCAGCCCGTGAAAAATATTGCTACTTGGATTTAATAGAATATTTAATTTCTTCTCGCCTTTTTTTTTTTTTTAGATTTCGCGTGGGATCAATTAAAATAACAATAACAAAACTTTTTAATTTCTGTCACAGGAAAAAAAAAGAGGACTCTGAAATTTTAATCGATTGTAAATGTATCCGAAATTTCTTTGAATTTTCGTGAAACAGATTTACATATACTGAAAACATGAGCCGAAGCCACGCCTAAATACTTCACTTTTCATAAAAAAAATTCTGAAATTTTATTTATATTTTTTGTTATGTTTCTACTCGTCAGACTGTTTAGAATACTCTGAAAAGATGTCGAAATTGGAATGTTTAGTTATTTTTAGCGGATAAAAAAAATTCGTTTCTGAGAGGCACGAAGTGATCTATCTACCTTCGCAAATATTTCCAAGGGTTAAAATTTTGAGTATTTTTGATAGTTTTGAATACCGATTGAAACTTCGAAAAGAAGAAGTCATTAATTCATCATCATTAATTCATCATTAATTTAATTTAACATCAAAATATAACATTAACATAAATTTAACATCATTAATTTAATGATTTAATGTTTACACAGTACAACCGCCGCGGCGAGCGGCCTCTCTTCGTCCGCAGCCCTTTATTCTTCCGCTTATTCCGACTCTTTTTCGGAAGCAAGGTTCATAGGTCCCGAGTAAAAGACACTCTAGCGAAAGCCAGATTGAAAAGAAAAAAAAATTAAAAAATTAAAGCCGGACAAATTCGAAAGGTAAATTGCACAAATTAAAGACACCGAAAAGCGGTAAGGTAGGGTTCGGGGCCCTAAAGTTACCGGACGAGCGCTGTTGCTTCTAGCCTATTATTAGTCAGCCAGGTTTATGAAAGATCTGAAGTTCACTTAGACGATTAGACGTGTAAATAAGCCTAGTTCCTGCACCATTATCCAAATCACGTTTAATACGGGAATCCGCTTAATACGTGACTTTGTCCACTCCCTTGAAACGCGTCTTTCCATTGTATTGTATTTTAAATAAAAAGAACCATGAATATCAAAACAAAATTATTATTATTTTAAAAATATGGTTCCCTTCTGACAAGGAGTGATTTATTTTTTTGCGAAAATTAATTTATCGAGAGACGCATAAAATTAAATCATACATTATGCATATTAATGCATATTTTTTATATGAACATCATCTCCGGGAGACGCGAAATGATCTAAACCGGAGAATTTTCTTAAAGGATTAAATTTCGCACTAATCAACATTGAGGTTGTTATCCAACGTATACTATATTCCTAAATTTAAAGGTGATGTAAAATGAAAACACATGATTAAAATTATATTCAAATTAAAGTTTGAATATTATTTTAAACGATGTAGCATGTGGATTGTTCGGCCGATTTACTTTTTTGAAAAAATATTCCTGAAGATTGTTTTAAAGATTAATCCGAAACGTTCAGTTTTATTTTACTGATGTGATTTTATTTTTACATAATGTTTAAATTTATGAATAAAGTATACGTTGGACAGCAAACTCTATATTGTTTAGAATCGACTTTACAGAGTAAAGTTCTTAAATATTATAATTCGTATTTTTTAAAACTGATTCCACCCTAAAAAACCATTTAAACAGAGCTTTCGTTTCGAATCCATAAAAAAAGTAGAAGTATTCAATGTAGCTAATTTAAACTTCATGATATTTTAAAGGTACGTTTGTAGTCTTATAAAATTATAAAATGCAGTACTTCAATTTAATATAAGAAAAAATACAGCAAAATTTATATAACACATTTTTCTAAAATAAATTTAGGTGTCATATCACCACCTGCAAGATATCTTAACGTTGAATTGACATAAAAACCTAATTTTTGCTTTAAAATGCTCAGAAAACTTTACTCTATAGAATGAATTAAGGATATAATTATTACTCAAAGGAAACCTCATTAAAAAAAACTCTCAAATTTGAAAATTTAAAAAAGCCTAAAAATACAAGTTTTTTTTTCCCTTTATAAATACGCAAAATATTAAGCTATCTAAAATATATTAATTCATTCTATAGATAATGATGTTATATGCATGCAAAAAAAAAAAAAAAATAAGCCATTCCATCAAATTGAGTTTTTTTTTTTTGTTGTTGTTGTTTTTTTTAACTTACGGATAGTCGTCAAAAATCAAGTTTTGAGAAAACGAGCCTTAAAGTTGCAATTAAATGTGTGTGGCTATGAAAGTGATTGTTGCATAAATGCTTATAACTCCGTTAAAAATGCAAATATTTTTATGCGGTTTTTTGCACTGTGTTCAGAAGTAATATAATAAAGAAAATAGATACTAAAAAAAAAAATATTTTTTTTTTTGAAAAGTTTTCAAGCCCTGAGCCACCTTAACTTCGAATTTAAGCGCTATTTAAGCTCTTTATAAAGCTAAATTTGCCGAAAGGGAGAAAGGGTAAGTAGCGAAAACGACCGATTTTTTTTCTTTTCTTTTTTTTCTAACAATAATATTTTTTCTGATTGTAGCTTTTAAGAAACAAAAGCACTGAATGTTGCTTTCCTTTTTCCAAAAATTGAATTGTTCTTCATTTGTACGTTATAAAAATAAATTAATAAATAAATGATAAAAACATACGTTTTGCTTTTACCCTTTTAAGCGTTCGGTAAAGAAGTTATTGAGCATGCGAGAGCACAACTCAGTCAGTTCGGCAAAAAAAAAAAACACTGCTTTTTAGTACTTTTTTTATTTCATATATCGGCCAATGGTCAAATAATTTAAAATCTGAAGCACAGGTGCTTCAGGACCTGCGTTAGTTTATTCTCATACAAATTGCCAGACCTCTGTGCGCGTTATATTTCGATAGCCATCTACAGGACTCACACACACACAAATGATTAGCATTTATTTATTAGTAGATAGTGTATATGTAGTGATGGGATTCCTGAACTCTGAACAGCAAGCAATGCCTATTCCAAGATGAGTCTTATGAAGAGATACCTCAACGACCGACAAATGAAATGTTTGGTGAGATATACTTTTTATGTAAGAACTGGCAGATGGTGTTTCGACGCGGGCGGTATATGCCGCGGAATAAGATGCTGCAAATCTTTTTCTGCCGGTCGAGCCATTACCGTGCATTGAAATATTATCAAGCTGTGTCAGTTGGCACACAGATTGGTTATAACTTAGTATTATTTTATCTAAATATTTAGTCATTGTAAATATTTTATATATGATATTAACCAAGAACTGTTAAAATTTCTGTGTCTATCGTTAAAATCAGTTGAACTATTTTTTAAATTTTCGAGACATCATTCTTTTACTTGTACCTGTTTTTTTGTAACGGATAAGAAACTATCTCTACACACACACAAACACACACACATACATATATATATATATATATACATATATATATATATATATATATATATATATATATATACAGGGTGTCCGGTCTCAACGGTGTCCAATGGCTAATTCCTAAACCGTTAGTCATAGACATAGAGTTCCAATTAGAAAAATGCTTTAAATCAGGTAAAGAAATATTTTAAAAGCAATTTGGGCCAATAAAAACATTTCTTAAAAAATTACGAAATTTAAATTTTTATACGGTCCCCCGGTCCTATAAGTTATATTTAGTAAAACTTTCCTATTACACTGACAAGTAAGACAAAAAAGTCCCATTCATATGACACTAAAATTGTGCGAGTTATGAAACTTTAAAAATGCATAACTTATGCCACTTTTCTTCTCTGAAAACAAACAAGTTCGGCTTGGCTTTGAGGTGTCATATTCCAAGTGCTTAAAGTATTCGAAGATCTCATTTCATGTGTATTTGCGCTTTGAAAAAAATCGTACAAGTATTACAATTAAGTTAACATATATTAAGTTTCAGATTGGCTGAAAAAACCTATGTTTTATTTTGTCAGGATTTGAGACTGTTTCTTTTATGATTTCTTTTATTAAAATTATGTTATTTTTATAAGTTTTTATGTTAACTGCAACGATCTTATGTATGTTTTTCCAGTTCAAAATTTGTATTCAAACTTTCACCCACTTTCAAATATCCGAACGAGATTACATTTTATATACTGGCGCAAATCTGATAACAATCTAATATTATTATGATTTTCGGTGGTTACCATTTATACTTATTTTATAGGATAACACAAAAAATTTCGGATAGTATACCGCCAAGAAGTTTGTGAAAAAGTTTTAGATTAGATAATACAAGACGGAGATTGTTGGGTTTTTTAACTTTTATGTATTTTTTAGCACTGAATCCGAAAATTGCCTTACTTTTTAACCATCATGTCAGGATATTTCGCAAATCAGAAATTGTCGAATTTAAAGAATAACAAAAATCGGATACTATAAAGTAGAGGAGATGGTTGTATTTTTTAACTTTTGATAATTGATTTTTACGTACTATTTAGTACTAAATCTGAAAACGACTTTCTTTTTTAACCATCATGTTAGAATTTTTTTGCAAATGTGTAAGTTAAAATATAGCGAAAATCTCATACTATAAAATATGTCTAAAACATTTTTTATTTGATTTGATTCAATAATTTGTTGGATACTTTTGCTTATCTTGGGATTCTTACAGCTGGGTGGTGTGATGAGATAGGGGAGGAGATTAAATTTCAACTTTGAACTTTTTAACTTTGAAATTTACAATTTGCGAAAAATCTTGATGTGATGACTAAAAATGAAGATTACTTCCGTATTCAGCGGTACAGAATACATAAGAATCAATTATCAACAGCTAAAAAACATGAAATAACCCAACTTTTGCAGGCTAGTGTAATCTAATAATATTTTAAAATACGTATCATTTTGTAAAGAATTGAGGCTGTTAATTTAGCATCATTTTATTTAACAAAAATTCTGTTTTTTGTTCTTTCTTCTTAAATGTGCATTACAAATTGTATATTTTGCATTAATATGTCAGAACGGCTAAAGATTTCAAATTTATATTGCAATGTTAATTTTACTCTCAACCATTTTTTAATATATCTGACGAAATTATATTTCGACTAAATTTGTGAATGACCCCCAATTTGCAGCAAAAAATATGCCCCAACTTTAAACAGGTATTACTCGGTCAATTTTAATCGTAGAACAACGGGACTTTTTTTTTATTACTTGTCAGTGTAAAAGGAAAATTTTACTAAATATAACTTATAGGACCGGGAAACCATATAAAAATTTAAATTTCGTAATTTTTTGGGAAATGTTTTTATTGACCCAAATCGCTTTTAAAATATTTCTTTACCTCATTTAAAACATTTTTGTAATTGGAAATATATGTCTATGACTAACGGTTTAGGAATTGGACACCGTTGAGACCGGACACCCTGTATACAGGGTGATTCAAAAAAGATGGGGAAAATTTTAAGAGGTGATAATACACACCCAAACAAACATTTTGTATCAAAGAATATATGGCCGAAAACTAAACGTAAAAGAGTTAGAGGGCGCTAAATGTTATGTTCTTATACGAGGCAAAAACACACAATGAACGATTAAGTTAAGTTACGAAAACAAATTTAATTGCATTTGATTACAATAAGTGCTCAAAACATTGACCGGCAGCTGTTATGCACGCAGTACAACGGCGAAGAACAGATTGGCGAATTTTCTGATACACGCCAGGCATATCGCGAACTTCCCCTACAGCAGCCGAAAGCTTGGCGGCAAGTTCTTCTGCGGATTCAATGGGAGTCTCATACACAAGATCCTTTAGCTGTCCCCACAAAAAAAAAAAAAAAAAAAAAAAAAAAAAAAAAAAAAATCGAGACATGAAAGATCTGGCGAGCGCGGTGGTGCCTGGTGTGTTTCAGAAAATTCGCCAATATGTTCTTCGCCGTTGTATTGCGTGCATAACAGCTGCCGGTCAATGTTTTGAGCACTTATTGTAATCAAATGCCATTGAATTTGTTTTCGTAACTTAACTTAATCTTTCATTGTGTGTTTTTGCCTCGTATAAGAACATAACTTTTGGCGCCCTCTAACATTTTTACGTTTAGTTTTCGACCATGCATTCTTTAATACAAAATGTTTGTTTGGGTGTGTACTATCACCTCTTAAAATTTTTCCCATCTTTTTTTAATCACCCTGCATATATATGTGTAATTTTTCAGGATAAATATTTTCTTCTTTTTCTGAAATTTCGTGTTTAGTTTGATTAAAACTTCAAATCGGCCATTTTTATTGTTTTCATTTATATTTAATTAGCGGACTGTATAACACAGTACATGAAATGCATGCCACTTCCTTCTATAAGTGATAGCAAACAAAATAAATATTTTATATCAAATTAAAAACAAAAATTTTTGATTAGTTCCCACTTATTTTAGACAAATTAATATCGAAATGAAAATATTAAAAATGAATAGAAATACTGAAAAACTTAGTCTTTTGTGAAAAATAAGGAAATACTTCTTAATAAATTACTCTGTCATAGTGATTTCATTTAATTTTGTTAGTGGGGAAACAGAAAACAAGCAGCTCAGTTTTTAAAATGCTGTTTTGTAAATAATGTTTCAATCTTTCTAAGGTTAATTCCAAAATTTAAAATTGCAACTTCATACAAATCTAACGTAAAACTATTTACAAATCAGAAAGAATATTTCACAATGTCTCGATGAATAAGTACTGGCATTTTTAAATTTCGAGATTTTTATCCTTAACAGCTGTGTCAGACATGTTTACAAGAGTAGAATTATTTTTCTAGCGTTTCAGTTACTGTTCAAATAGTTTAGCTAATTGCCTCCTAGAGAAATGAAACGGCTGCTTTTCTATTCAGTTAAGGAAATATATATTTTTTTAATTTCAAAACAAATGAAATAATCAGTAGCATTTAAAGCATGTTTTGTGTTAAAATAGAGATAGACTATCAGAAAGATTGTTAGAATACTAATATATATATATATAAGACAACTTAATAAAACTCTAAATGAATAAAACAAAATATCAGTAGAAAAATAGTTTTGAATATTTTAAAATCATTTTAATCAATGTATAGGAAAATTGAGAAAAAGAAATGAATATATATATTTGAGGAAACGCCGATTGTTAATCTTGCGGCCATGAAAGCAAATTTTCAAAAATACTCCCGATTATTTTATTTAAAAAATGATATATGAGGATAAAATTGACATAACCAGTTATATACAACTGTATTCTACTCACACATAAAATATCTAATTCGTAAAGAAAAGTATTTTACCTGTCAAAATGTCATAAATAAATTTTTTTATTATGTAGACAATTAATTTTTTTTTTTTTTTTTGTCTTGCAAATTAGATATATTTTATTTGAGTAAAACACAAATTATTTAAGTGGTTATATAAATTTTATCCTAATTATATTTTTTAATAAAACAGGTGGAAGTATTTATGAAAATTTGTTGTGAATATGACAGAAATAAGAAATGCCCTATGTGGCAAAAAATTGGGAAAGTCCGAAACTATATGCAAAACTCATCACTGTATTCTGAAGTTATATACATATAGAATATTTTAATTATTTCTTTATGAATAAAATAATTTTCATAAATAATCTTATTGTTTTTTAATGCTTCAAATCCAACTATATATTATTTGGTCTAGTGGTCCGTTTTAGGACGCCTTACATCCTCTTAATGTTTATAATTTTATTAATAAGACAATTTTAATCTGAAATCCCGAAGATTTGAAATCCGAGATCGTACGGATCGAGATGTTTTGTGTCATTAGATCCGGAACCCAAATCCGAAAGTAGCAAGCAAAAAAGAATACATAACAGAGATCATTTTTATATATTTTTAAGATTAATGTTTTTTTTTTTTTTTTTGAAAATCCCTTCTTTCATTTTAATATGTAAGAAGATTTTATTTAATTTTAAATCTTAACTTATTCAAGCGTTTCGTGATTTTCAAGTCCCTGAAAATCTGTTAAAAATGGAGAAATGTTTATTAATAACCAACCACTGACAAAAAACCTTTATATTTTTTAATACTTAAAATACTTTATATTTTTTAACATCAATGTACGATGCAAAAAAGGACATTTTTTTTTTAAATCTTCGTAATTGGAATATAGCCACGTATTACGTTCGAATTTCCAACGATCCGAAAAAAATTCTTTAACTTTAGAAACCACATAAAACCCATATTGTATATTCATAAAACCTATATTGTAGATTAAAAACTGGTTAATGAACTTTAAAACTACTCGGAAAGATTTCCGACAATCAACAACCCCAAAATAAACTTTTTTCATGTAAACTAGGTGGTTCTGCCCCCCCCCCCCCCCTACGAGCTACGCTCGCCAACCCCCGTTCAGACACCACAGACTCTAAACACATGCTAATTTGTTCGGATTTAAAAAGATTACAGAAGATTTAATTATAATTAATAAACCACTGGCGATCTCCCTGTAAACGGATTTCCAATCATTTTTCTTTGATTGAGGGAGGAATTTTAAGTTCAAATCAGCTACTGTTAAGAGAGCAAACGTCTGTTTCCGTCTTTGATAAAACAAGACGAATTAAACATTTGTAAATAAGTTAATATAAAATTAATTAATGAATGAGTAACCAGAATCTTTATCTCCCGGTACTTTTTTAACAACGATATAAGAAAGTCGTTTTAAATAAGACATTTTAAATGTATCATTTTAAATCTGACATAATTTTCACTAAAGTTTTTTTTTCTCGTTTTAATATTCACGTAAAAATACTTTTGTTGTTAGAAAAGAAATATTATTTGCGCTGTCTTGGAACTCACAACAATAGTTAAAAAAAAGATCATATGAAATAAATTTCTCGTGTAAATATATATTTTATTTTATTCTGTTTCGCAATGTTATTTGATCATTTTAAATATGACGTAATTTCTCTTATTTACTGCTTTTAAAGCCTGTTAAATTTATTATTTTAATATTTTCCTTCTCTTTTTAATATTGACGTAAAACTACTGTTGTTCCTAGAAAGAAAATATTTCTATTTGCTCTGACTTTGAATTGGCAACAATAGTTTAGAAGATCATCTAGAAATTTTAAATAAACACGACGTGTATATATATAAAGTTTGAATTTGACGGATATATTATTATTTGTACTGCGTTTAAAATATGCAACAATTTAAAATAATGACCTGTTTTTAAGTATGTAAAAAATATATCTCGAAATGCTGAAAATTTGAATTTAAAATGAAAATGAAATCTAAAACTTTAGTCAAAAAAAAAAAAAAAATAATAATAATAATAATGCAGACTGCACACCGGGAGCTTCTAATGTATGTGTTTAGAAAAAAAAATGTTTAAATGTCTATGTATGATTGTTGCTCTTATAAAACTTTTTTAATGAAGCGATTTCGATCTAATTTAACATTAAATATCTCATAAAATTATTCTATTTAAAAACTGTTTGTATCAGCGTGTTTATCAAACATTTCTCTATAATACTACCAATTTTCATGTTTTTGTATGTCGTATTTTTCTGCATATCAACGAAAAAAAGACCCGCGGTCACAAAAAATTCATTGGCAGCAGCGGTGGCAGCGGTAGTTACTTTCTTTTTGAATAGAGGGATGCTTCCATAAAAAGTTTCTAAAGTTAAAGAAGATTTTTAGGAATCGTGAAGAAAGCGGATGATGTTAATTTTAATGAAAGTTTGTTCTTATGTTTACCTAGACTAAGAAATATTTTTCCTTTTTTTTGCAGTATAAAATTATGTCAGAAAATATTTACATCTGTTTTCAAACAATTCTGTTAAAGGACATTACAAAATAGGTTACGAGAGACAACGGATGTTCCACAACTTATTTGTTTTACTAACCTTGAGCATACAAAGGCTTCGTAATCTGATATGAAATTCCACCCTTTAATAACACAAGTAAGAGTTTGAATTCCTGAAAAACCGATATTTAATGCATTGTAAATTAATTTTAGAAATTTCTGACTATACCCTTTTTTCTGAAATAGTAATTTTTTTCTTTTTTTTTCAGGTTGTGAATAAGTATCAATTTACGTTTTAGTCCGAGTCTAAAAATGCCTTAGGCTCAATCTCGGTATATCGCTGAATCCTTTTCATGTCTAGAATATGCGTCTTTAAAATTTATTACACCTTTGGCTTTTCAAAATTCTCAAAATTGCTAAGAAATAATCTTAATTTATACAAAAATTAATTTATCCATGAGTTTTGGAATTTCGGTTTCTTAAGGTCCTCAAATTGGCAATGTTTATTAAAGCTGCTTATGTTTGGTACTTTTTTTAATGCACGATATTGAATAAATACATATATTTTTAGTTCATTTGTAATACAGAATGATGGAAAAATATAAGCCCCTTGCAATAACTTCACAACATTTAAAAAAATGGGCTTTTTTGCCATTTTCTTAGAAAATTTTTATGCTTGTGACACACAGCAGACAGCGTACACTCAGTTCAACTAAATATATTTCAGTTTCCTTTGTATCACATTTTACTATTAGATATATCTGTTCACTGAAGTAGTGGCTTTTCAATATCTTTAAAATTTACCGAAATATTTCAAAGTATAGGGGGATCTTTTTTTAAAGTGATAATCTTTGGAGCGCCCTGTAGCGCGATCTAATAGCCGAAATGGCACCAAACTTGGTATTTTGGCTAATCCAGACATGGGAAAAAGGATTTTGTGAAAAAAAATTAGTTCCAAAAATCGCCGCTAGGGCATTTTGTGGCGCTTTACAATGTATAAAATGTGAGAAAAGAAAAATACTAACACATACTATCGTACAGTTAAATTATTAATGTTTATTTACTACATTAACTTCCACGGTGAGGAATTAGACCACCTTCAATGTGAGCACCGTTTTCAGAAATAACACCGTGCATTCTGTGCACAACGTTCTCCACAGCCGTACATAACATATCACGAGGAATATTCCGTACTGTCTTTATTATGTTGTCCTTTAGAATAGACAAATTTGATACTCCACCGACATAAACTTGAGATTTCAAATAACCCCAGAGCCAAAAATCGCATGACGTGAGGTCAGGGGAACGAGGAGGCCATGCAATTGGAAAACTCCGACTTATGACTCTATCATCAGTGAAGTTTTGGTGCAACAGCTGCTTTAGCTTATTACTAATGTGTGGCAGAGCACCATTCTGCATAAAGATTGTCAGTTGGAGACGGTTTCTTTGATGAAGTTGTGGAATAACACACGTTTGCAGCATTTCGTGGTACCTTTCTGCATTTATGGTACACGTTTCGGGTCCTGTCGGAGTGATGGTCTCAAAAAAGAATGGACCACTCAACGATAAAGGCCCTTTTCGTAATTTTTTTCTGGTTCGAAATTCCCGAAGAGCTGCGTATAAATTACATTGATTCATATAATACAGCTTCACCAGTAACGCACGTTCCGGTAACATGAGAGTCATGTCCACTGGACCTCGTTTACTTCAGCTGAGATTATTTGTCGGAGCTGTCTACTACTTGCTTTTATAGCCCCTATTACTGGCGCTGTCATCGCACAACATTTGCATTTTCTTTTGATACCCGTGTTTTATGCTAATTCTCGTTATTGTAAGCTACAGCAGCGCCACAAAATGCCCTAGCGGCGATTTTTGGAAATATTTTTTTCAAGGAATCCTTTTATCCATGTCTTGATTAGTCTAAATACCAAGTTTGGTGCCATTTCAGCTATTAGATCGCGCTACATGGTGCTCCAAACACTGTCACTTTAAAAAAGATTACCCTGTATATCAAAATATACATATATTTTGTAAAAAAACTTGTCATTTTTTTTATATTCGAGTACGTAGGAAATAATAACATTATCACATAGAGCATAGGTTCTAGTTCAGAACAAAGTGAGTAATATGGAATGTCTTCTGACAAATTTCACTGAAATATATTTAAAACATTTTATGCGATGGAGTTTATCGAGATTGGAAGAAAAGTAAAAATTTATTTTCCAGAAATAGCATTTATAGATTTCTTATCTATAAAATTAATCTAGAACGTTCAAGAAGGTTGTTTCTGTGTACAAAACCTAAGAAAATCATGCATAGAAACGTTTTTTACATTGCTTCTGGCCTTCCTATGCCACTTCCGGTATTTCACGGAATACTTTTTTAAATTGGCTGAAACTACTTTTCTAATATTCTTAGAAATTAATTAAAGCAGATTTGGAATAATAAAATATTGCTCAATCAAATAAACATAAAAAAATAATCTAATTTTTTCATCAAAAAGACCATTTTATTATAGATCTTAAAATGGTTACCTTAGAATGTCTTGAAAATGAAAGTGTAACTGTTTAATTAAAAGTTAATTTAGTTCAGTTTTTCTGTTATTTTTTATGAAAAATTTGTCATTCAAATAAAATAAATGCCCAAGTTTCGTTCAATATGTATTAAGATTTTCCCTTACAGATAATGACAATTTAGTAGAAAAAATAAAAATCGGGAAATATTTTTAAATGTGTATTTCTGTTGAAAACAATGCATTTGAAATAAGTTAGAATAAATTGTTTTCAGTACATAGATAAGAAGTAGATAAAATATACTTTCCGCAGAATTCTGGCGAAATTTTAATATTTTAAAATTTTAACTAAATATTTTAGCATCGAAATTTATCTGGAATTTTTTGTTATTTTCAAAGCCGTAGCTTTAATTTAGTTTACGATTTATGCGCTTCGAATATAAAAACGTGGTTTATTTTATTTTATTTACGTACTATCTGGTGCACCAACTCAATGTGTTTCGTTTTTCATTGCATTCCATTTTAAAGTTTTTTTTTTCCATTTCGTTTTGTTTTGTCGGAGGGGGACTGGGGGGGGGGGTCCGATTTATTTGTACATTTAAAAAATAATTATAATATTATTTTTCTAATTTCATATTATAAGCAAGATATCTTGTTTAATCTGCAAAAGATCTGAAAAATACATTTTTCAATTTGCGTCGCTTCGATGCATTTTCAAGAAAATGCGGGTGGGGGGGGGGGGGGGGGGGGTGGAATTATATTGGTGGTAAGGTTTCTGGAGAAAAAAATGGAGAGCTTGGTAATGTTTCGACGCTAGCGTTTTTTACATATTTAACTTGTTTATATAAATTCGTTCAGGCAAATATCGCCAAGTTCTCTGTACTGTGTTCCTAATGTTTATTCAAAACCTTTTAATTAGAGCATATGTTCGAAATATCTATGAAACGAAATATCTATAATCGATGCGTAATAGCACGGAAAGTTGCCTTTTGTAATTAAAAATAAATTCGCAAAATATTACACCGATCGGTTAATATCTTTTCGTGCCGCAAATTGCCAAATGTTCGAAAAAGTGCAAATAATATGTTTGTTTTTTTTCAATTTTGTAAAAAAAGTTATCTAAATATAGCTATACAATTTCTAATAGAAAGCAATAGCTACAGCATGACATTAGTAATTGAAACAGTAAATTTTCCTTATGGTAACGTCATATCTTTTACGCAAAAAAGGGCCAAAGTTTATAAATAAAATGTTAAATAGTTTAATTTCTTGTTTTTCTCAATTTTTATAATTTTTATTATATTTCTAAATTTTTTTAAGTTTCTAAAAAACATAAAAAGGCTTTTTGTGTTGTTAATTTAACGGAGATTGTTTACCACGATCATTGTAATCAGACACATCTATCTGTGATAAAAACACTAGTAGATGCCTGCACGTAATTTTTATCTCGCTGCTACAGAGCCATATTTCACTTTGTTCATTTTTTTCTAAGATAGTCTCTTTTCTCTATACTTCGAAGGCCCTAAAGATAAGATTCTCTGTTTAAAGAGGTGGCAAAGATTCATCGTCGCGAAGTCAAAGATCACATCACATAGGTTTATCCTTGTGTTTTCCTGCCACAGTCCCCCATGTTTTCATACCTTTTATGCAGTAAAACACAATGATAAACTTACGAGTCAGCCGCTAAAATCACGGTTTCAGATGTTTCCCACCAAGATATGACATGGCAGACGGATTGCGTTTTAATATGCGAATCAAGATTTAACTAATCCTAGAATTTCATCCATGAACTCGATGAGGTGATTGTCTGTGCTGCTGGCTCCCAGTCTATATAAGATAACAAATCAACTGCTGATTGGCTGAAACCCTTATCTGTTATCAGATCAAGCAACAACTTCCTTAGACTGATAGTATTTGAGCTGGGAGCATGTTATTCTTCAAGTGTAAAAATACAAGGATTTTGTGGCGGATTATTACTGCTTTCCTTTAAAGGTAAGTTTTCATTGAATATTTGTTTCCTTTTAAAGTATTTTGTATTAAAATATCACATTTATAGTACACTATATAAATGAATACTCCATTCCTTGTGGTTAAAATGTATAAAACTAACAGATTATTAACTTTCGGAGTCAATAACTTTGTGTTAGTGAAATTCTGCAAGTATAATAATATTCCATATTTTGTAGACAGAGCTGAAAACCTGTAGTGTTATTTATGGATGGACATACTTCTCACATATCTTTGAATCTAAGCCCCTTCTGTTCGGCTCATGGCTTTACTTCAAAATTCTACACACTTAATGCAACCAATGGACGTTGCTGTTTTCCATACTTTTAAAAGTGCTTGACGACAGGAAGTAGAGAACTACAGACTAACCTATGAACGCAAACAGATGCAATAAACATGACTTTCCCCCATTCCTAAAATCAGCACGAGATCGTTTATCTCCTGCAACAATTGTGAATGGATTAAAAGTATGTGGACTAGTTCCATGGGATCCAAAGAAAGTAATTGTTGAATCCACACACTAACATAAAAGAAAGTGTAATATCACCAATAAAAGACAGCGAAATGACTTCTTTCTTGGAAGTTCTTGAAGATAAAATTGAAGAAGAAAAAATAAAGTATTTCTTAGAAAATAAATGCCAATGGAAAGGCCCTGTGGAACAAACAAATCTTTACTACTTATGGTTGGAGACGAAGGAGACTTTGAACATGCAACCAGTTTCCCAGGTAATCTATCTCAAAACAGTTTGGGTATAAAGCACTTGAGTATATATTTTTACTATTATTTATTAAATTTTTACGTTTTACTTGTTATAAGGTACACCAGTCATATCTGTTGAGACGGCATACAACGAAGAGTCTATTGACACTGTTGATACTGAGACTATTGAGCAAGAGCAAAAAGCAGTTGTTGAAGAAGCTGATGTGGACCTTTACATTCAAGAAGGATCAACTGAAACTGACGGCCATTCAGATCCTTCAAATTGTGGGCCATCAAAAAACGTACCATCTCCCTTCCAAAGAGTTATTGTGTGGCCAGAAGTGGGAGATAACGTAACGAAAAAGAGAGAAACTTCCTGCAGTTATGGTTTCTTTCCGAATGCTTAAATATTATAAGAAAAGAGAAGGTCTTAAATATGCTAAAGAAGCAGAAAAAGCAAAACTAATAAAGAAAAAAGAAAAATGAAAAGTTAAAAAGTAGCCGATGATAAAAAGGAGAGTCAGGAAATTATCGCCCGAGTCTGATACCTCTCTTTCATTGGAAGTATCAACCTAACCTCTTTGTAATTCATTAGCTGTAAACCTCTCTCACATTTTGAGATTTTTTTAGTTTTGGATAAATCATTTTGTTTTGCAGTCATTTCAACTTTTAATTATTCTGTTTATTATATTTGTTTTATTATTTATCACCACCGCGAAATAACAAATAGGGCCGATTTTTTTTCAATATACAGAATATAACAGATTGTTATTTAGAGAGAAAAAACTATGCATTTCGATTTAAATAAAACGGTTACTAAATTGTCTACTATTATTGTGGATAAAAATTGTTGATTTGTTTTCTGCTATTTGTATCATTCTGGTACACAACACAGAAAATGCATTTTAATGTAAAAAATCGCTGAGAATTCACTAAATGCATTGTAGCACAATTCAGAAAGTTTTGATCACAGAATATGGGAATATTTACTGTTAAGTGAAAGCATATAAGCAGATTTTCTAAATATAACTTATAGATCACAAAAACTGTACAAAAATTAAATTTCGTAACATTAAGAAAATGTAACTATTTAAATGTAAATATTTTTCACGTGATGAAAAACATGTGAAATAGTTCAGCAATTAAAATTATACATTTAAAACTAGCTTCTTGGGATTTAGCTAGTTTTAAACGATAAGAAGGGACACACTGAAAATAATCTAAAAAAAATTACTTTGCAGATTGTAGAACATTAGCTTTTATCTAAAGTGAGATAAAATTAAAATTGATGTACAGAACAGAAGTTGAGGCACCTGATCTGCAAATTTACTAGTGAGATAATGTTACGTAATCATCTAAACTTCTATGAATGATTTAATTATTGTGTATAGTCAATTCTAGAACTGTAAAAAAAGTATAACTTCAGTATTTTCACACTAAACTCAAAACTTGAGTGGCCCACTTCTGGGGGGTCCACTACTGAAACATAAAAAATTTACTATGCCCACAACTGGAGCACAGAGGAAGGTAACTTATTTTTATTTTTCATCTTTCCCAAAGAATATATTTTGAAACTTTGAATGTTTATTCCGATACATAAAGGTTAGGACTAGGTTTATAAAATATATGTCTTTTAGAATCCATTAATACTTTAATAATATTTAGATAAATGCCCTTAAGTGGCACACTACTGGTGCGTTTACCTTACATGAAGTGATCGTCAAGGAAAATAATAATTTATTACCCCCCCCCCCTTTTTTTTCCCTCAGTCTATTACAAATATTTATCCCTAGGCATAATAAATAATTATTACTAGAACATAATAGAACTATATTACTAGAACTAAATAAATAGTTATTACAAGACATTTTTAACACATTGATGGACTTAAAGTAAACTTATTTAATTGTAGACATATTATAGAAATCATGAAAATTGAGAAATTTGAAATGTTTACTATAAAAAAAAGTAGTCTTTCTGTGGTTGCAAAAGTAGCTATTGCGTTCTGTTAGAAATCGCATTCGTATTTTTGCATAATTATAAAAACCATGTTTTTTGCGATTTTTTTAAACTTTGCCGCATTTTCAGCGGTAAAAGATACTAACTTATTGGTGAAATATTTTACGAATTTATTTTTAATTGCAATAGGCAACTTTTCCGCACTATTACGTTTCGATTATAAAGATTTCGGCTTTTTCGACCCACCCTCCTGCACAGGAATGTAATTCATTTTTTTTTTAATTTTGAGAGCTTATATGACATCCTCGGATCAACGCAAATAACTTGTGTTAATTTTATTGAGCTGCGTTTAATATGCTAGGAGACCTGGTTTGAAAATTCAAACAAACAATCAATTTTTAATATAATAGATTTAAGACAAGTTATTCCTGCATAAATTCGTACCTATTAGTTAAAAAATGTATTATACATTATTAAACCCTCATTCATTTTATGGTTTGTCTCATATCGTCATTTCCCAACTACGTCATTTCCTACCGAACTTTATTTCAGAAATACCTATTTTAACCCATTAACCACCAAACTAAACTGCATTTATCATTAAAAAGGAGAAAACCAATGTTTAGAAAATACATAAATAGTATTATAGAAAAGCAGCATCCTCATTTTGCATCCATTTTGCTGCATTTTTGTGTATTATTTATGTATTTTTAAACGTTGGTTTTCTGCCTTTTAATATTTTTGTACAAAAAATTTACTTGATGTTTTTATACATGCATATCAGTATATATATAAAACGTAAAATACTTACTATATGGATTATTTTAATGTGACACATAACCTTATTGTTTACCTCCGTCTAATTATCTGTAAATATATATGAGTTAAAAACTCTTTACTAAAAGCTTTTGGAGCTTTTTAGTTTTCAAATTAAGCACGAATTAAAATATATATATATATCATTTATAAATAAGAAGCTGCTTTGTCTCTTTTTTTAAAGAAAGAAATTTGTAAAATTACTATATAACTTAAAAAAACATATAAATAATGATATATTCCAATATATACGAGTATTTTTAATTTTATAGTTATACTCATATATTTATATTTTTCTGAAGAAACATACTAGTTGCAAGATCTCCTACCCATTTTGTAAAAAGTCTAACTAAAATTATATATATATATATATAAATCCAAGAGATCTAAAAAAGACACACCCCACACATTACACTAAAAATGAATAGAGCACAATACTCAAATTACATGCAAGGAAGCAAAACTGCAGCATCTGGATGAAAAAACAGAGTTAGGACTATTTTAACATGTGGGCCTACAGTTGAGTATCTAACTGAAACCCATAACTTTGCTGCCATCTGGTGTGAGAAAGGAAAAAAAGTAAATTGGAACTGGAATATTAACAATAATGTTTAGTGCTGCCATCTTTACCCAAAAAAGGAATGAAATTGATTGAAGAAATAAAGAAATGACTTAGATTAAAATTTAGTTAAAGTAGAATGAAAAAATAGGAATAAACTTGATATAAAGTACTGAGTAAATGCAAAATAAAATAAAGAATAGTAATAAATTAATAAAAAAGAAAATAAAGAATTATATCAAAATAAATAAATAGAAGAGCAATTGATTAAATTAACTAATTTAAAGAGAAAATAATAAAGTCAGTCGTCTTCGATATTATTTTCCTCTATTTGGCTGAAACGCCAGTAACTGACACCTTAAAGATTCTTTTTTGTTCAAACCAATATTATAACTTTTTTTAATCTATTTTATACTTATCTTTGTTTTTATGTGCGTTCGTAATTATATAAATACGCAGCACCTATTATCGTAGTTTGGTTCGTCTGTCTGTCCGTCCATCCGCATAAAATAGAGCAAAAACCACCCAACCGAATGGTCTGAAATTTTAAATAATAATTGTTGCAAAAGTTTGTCGAGTCATTTCACATTTTATCAAAGACGGATATATAGTTTTATTACAGGGATAGTCAAAAGTTTTTCGTCACATTACGGCAATTGAAAAAAAAAATTATTTCAAGTGCATTTTAATGATGTTACAGTCATTCGAACAGAATTAAATTGATATGCACTTATGAAGTGCCGTAAAATATACATTCAGTACAATATGCGGTGCAAAAAATATATTTTTTTCATTTACAGAGACACGCAAAAGAATTCCGTTACAAAATGGTTTAGGGAGAGACATTGTTTGCGGCATATATTAATGATGTTAAACTATTTCAAATATAATGAAATTGATATACGTTGCTGAGTCTTACTACAAGTTAATTCCTGTATAATATAAAGTGCATAGTATTTACAAGGACACAAAAAATATTTCGAATGTTATACTGTACCCGAAATGCCGTATATTAGCGATGATTGCTGGAATTGCATTTTTAGTTGTGATATGAGTTTTTGTATTTAAATAAATTTTTGCATATTACGTTCTGTGTATAAATGCTCATATAGATCATACACAGGATAACACAAAAGTGTTTGTAAGAGTTACATAGTATGACCGAAAAATAGTTCAAAGGTGGTTTTTAAATGAGTTATGCATTTTATGCTGAGTTACATTTAATATACCAAGATATGTTTGTAGAATATAGAAAAAGAGTTACACAGGGTCACGAAAAGAATTACATACATGGTCGTCTATGGAAGATAATCCATCTGTGGAAGTGTAATTTCACTATATTTAAGCTCATTTTAGTCTTAAATAAATTTTAGCTAAATAGTGCCATGTATATAAAGATAGTAGGTAAAATACAGGGCTATACGAAAGTATTCAAGTTTGGTACCGTCTATTGGTATACATTTCTGAAAGTCACATTTCAACCTATTATGCGTTTTAACACTTTCCAACGTAGATGAAAGTGTTTAAGCATTCGGTTTGTCTTCCTCAACTCTGCGTTAATTCCTTTGGATTGCTCTGTAATTGATATATGTTATTCAGATTTACTATGCCATTTTCGGTATTCAAAATAAAGTACTTAACGTTCATAGTTTATTAACAGAGACCTTCAAAACTATTCCAAGACATTGTGCTAGAAATGTCGTATTTATATAAATATGTAGCACTTATAATTGTCATCTGGTCTGTCTGTCTGTCCGCATATAACAGCGCAAATCTACCCAACCGAATGGTTTGAAATTTAATATATAGAATTGTTGGAGAATTTTGTCCAGTCATTTCAAATTTTATGCAAATTGAATGAGAACTTAAACGATAATAATAAAAGTTTTCTTTATTCTACTAAATCCCATGATACGTAATTAATTCAGTGATATTTTATGACAGGTAATGATTCTAGGTCTGCTATGTTGATGACGTCCAATTTAAGACGGAGTCTTATTATTTCCGTATTATGAATTTAATACATAGAAAGGTAATAAATTTTGTATTCATGCATTTGTGCATAAGAATGCAACAGCTATTGTATCAAGATCCGAATATTTACAAAACTAGATGTAGCACAATCGCACCTCATTTGACACATTTGACGTCCAATTTCAAACTTGTTGAAAGTATAGTAGAGATACAGGAAAATATTTTCTTTTTTTAACATTTTTTAAATTATCATTTTTATTACTAAAAATTATTTTTTCTTATAAATATGGTCATTAACTCTAGTACACCATCCCTATTAAAGAAAAAAAAACTTACACAAATTGATCCAGTTTGTCACACTTTATCTTCAAGGACAAAGCATTACTTTGCAGACTTTTCCAAGAAAAACCGTACTTGAATAAGCTTTTTACTGAAACTTCAGTTACTGGTTATGTGTCAATAACCAGGAGTTTCAACTTATAAAAAAATTATATCAAATTAGGTATCTCTTCCCTTAAATGCTTAATAGAAAAATGTTTATACCATTAATAGTATATTGTATGCTACGCATGATAATTCTAAAACAAAAAATATAACGGAAGTATTTTATTTAAGAAATTGTAATGTTTACATTGAGAAATACACTGATACCTCGGTTTTCATCGATAATCCGTTCCAGTAGAACTGCGATATCCGAAACCGATGAAAACTGAGACAATTGTTTCCTCATGAAGCTATGCCAATCCAATTAATCCGTTCTAAACACACCAAAATAGGTGCCAAAAACACATTTTATAGAGAATAAATGTATTGTTTAATACAAAAAACAGTAACAAATTAATATATTATTCGTGGCATATAGTATCAAGGTCATTTTTTATCTTTTGCACTTGTATTAGCTTCAGAATCAAAGGACCTATGTCGCTCAAACAAGCTCTCTCTAATGTGGTCTGTTTATCCCTCCTCTTTAATATTTGCCTAAAATTAGACAGGACATTATCATTAAACAAGTTACAGACACGGCTGGCAAGATCATCAGCTTTGTCTGCGTGATTTGCCTCCGCAAATTCCTCAACATAAAGAAGATGTACTTGATATCTGAAGAAAGCACATTCTCTGTCTCTTCCTACTCATATGAAGCAAGTCTTTTGTTTGCCGTCTGTTTCACTTCCAGGTGAAGGTTTTGCCGCTCTTCAGTGGTGTGTTCTTCATTGCTGTTTATCTATCAACTATTCCACAGCCTCCGCACTTCCCCCTCCAAACCCATGGACATCCCGAAATAAAAGATTCGCTGCACAACATGTGTAGGGCCATAAGAGGATGGCTCAAGCCTTTCGAAATCTCTCTCATGCACACATCCTGGCCATAATTTATTCCAGGCAGAATTCATCGTCCTGAATATCAGTCCCTGCCAAGCCTTATTTATGACACTAACGCAGTTGAGAATGTTGAAATGTTTTATCGAGGATTTTCTTAAGGTCAATTCTGTATCTCAAGTCACCTCAAAGCACCTTTGAAACATTGCTTTTGTGTACACTTTCTTGAGATTTGAGTTATAATTATGGTCGATTGGCTGGCTAAGTGGTGTGGTATTAGGTTGCAAGAACTTCACTGTGATAAAATTGGACTGTTCCAACTACGTGCCTCCTAAATCTGTAGGATCTGCAAGAGCTTTGTCCATCACCAGAAGGCACTTAAGGGGCAATTGATTATCCTCGACGTATTTTTTTCACACTCGGGCAAAAGACTTCATTCATCTACTCATTGAAAATTTTCTCGTGAACCATACTTTGTCGCTCCACATCACACACAAAATACTTTTAATCTCATTGTTTCTGCTAAGAGGTCTACGAGTTTCTGAATGGTACAATCATAAGAGCTTACTGTTGTAAGAATTTACATTAGCCTCATGTATCCTTTCCTTTTCTCCAGAATCAAACTTATCGTAAATGGCGATTTCCCGTACATGTGGCCGATTTCAGCAATCTTAATGCCGCTCTGGTATTTTTGAATAATTCCCTTTTTCAACTGGGTCATACACCTGGCCTTCTTCTTTGAATGGCTGCTGGCTCTGAAAACTATCTTTGGTCCCATAGAAGCATTCGTAATCAATAAAAAAAGAACAAAAACACATTGGATATAAACGGAATTGTTTGCTTAGACTGGCGTAGTGATGCACACACGACGAAAAACAACGCCAGCTATGCAGGAGAACGCGTGGGTTCCCCCTTGATTTCTGGAAAATGCACTGAGATCATGTGGGTACGCTGACGAAATGCGAGGTATCCGACGAAAACCGAGACAAATTTTTCACAGAAAAAATCGACGAAAACCGAAACCAACAAAAACCGAAGTCAAAGCAAACCGAGGTACTCATTTGTACTCTTTTGTATAAATATAAAATAACCCTGTACCTCCTTTTTTACAGAATGCATTTAGAAAATTTCCACTCAAACTACATTAAATAATAATAACGGAAAATGTGACTTGCATTCTAAGTCGGCACATGTCTAACTATCTATTCTGTACTTTATCTTAAAATCTCCTGCGAAATGTTCAACAAAGTATGAGAAGTTAAATTTTATTTTTATAATTTTTGTACTTTAATGGCCTTGCGTAAACACGTGACTTGAAGTTTCCGCAATACTAGTTGACTCGAGTGTTCTGAGAAGAATTCAAAATGAACTTGATTTTTCTAATTTAAAGTTTTGTACTGTTTTCTAAGAAAAGGGTATATTGTCCCGAAATCATATACAAAGAAGAATTTTATTTTAACAAAATAAACGATCTAGTTCAAAGTTCAATAGAATGAAAATAGTTTGAGGGAGTCAATATTTAGAATGCTTTTACTACTGAAATGAATGCATTTTAAAAAGAAATATAGTGTAAAGCTGAAAAATTGAGAAGTATGCTTACAATAATTCGATGCAATAGACATCTGCCAAAGCTGCCATTTTTTGTTTTGTTTTTTTAAGTAAAAGAAATTGAAATAGAAAATTTTTAAAATGAAACATTTTTTTTTCTAGTTCGTTATAATTTATCTATTTTGTTTAATAAAATTGTGGTTTCAGTTTATTTTTAAGGTAATGAGTCGTGGGAAGGTATGCATTTATTAAAATTAACAAATCTTCAGTGTATAGTAGGTTTTTCGTTACACATTTTATACGCTATATATTTTTAACTCATACACGAAAAAAAAAAACAAAAAAAAAAACATTCGAATTATCCAAAGTCAAGTAAATGGAGGATATACAAATAACCTGCTAATAATAATGTTGTTTGTTTAGGATAAATGTGTAACAATTTATAAATTCTACATAAACTTTTGGGCTTTTTCTAATAATTTCAATTTATTTAAAGAAATATTTAATGGCTTTGCAGATTTCTTTTTGAAAAAATAAATCAGACAATTGCAATTATAAATTTAAACAACAACATTCATTGATTACCTGCACGCTAAGTGCAAAAATTTCCGAAAATAATTATATAATTAAATGGTGCCATTTTCAAAAATTAAAAACTTTTCAAAGTTGACCTTTTCTCACTCAGATCATACAAGAAATAATCATAACTTTCATTTGGACATTTAATAACATTCAAATCATTGATATATAGTGATCAATCTTTGGAAAAGGGTATTTCTAATGTTTACAGTTCGAAACTTTTTCTAGCAACCAGATAAGGCTATGTCAAGTGCTAATACGAATCAGAAATACTATTTTGAAACTGAATGTCAAATAAAAAAAAAATAAAAGTACTCTAGGCATACATTTTAAATGGAGTTAAACAGAAACATTACTCAAATTCAAAAAAGAAAAAAAAAAAAAAAAAAAAAAAAAAATCAGCTCTTTTTTAATATGTCACTTATTCTTTCACCGTGGTTTAGTTGGGAGGTAAACTTACAAGCTCTTGCATTCACCTAATATGATGATGAGATAAATAAAGCTCTTACTTACTTCATGATTATCAGAAAAATAATCTTCCCTTTAGATTTTAAAGAAGTGTACATCATTTAATTTAAAGCTGGGTTACTACACTCATTGTCATAAAAATTGGCGCACCAAGAAGTAATAGTCGGATCGTAATGAAACTTGGCGAGTGGATACGTCTCTGGCAGATATGCAAATGATTAAAAATGCAACGTAATTAAGCATAACGTAATGCCAGCAGAAGGCGTTGAAGTTTTATCTCTCTGGTGTATAAAAATCAGTACACAGAAGCATTTCCCTATACTTTCTTTGTTGTATAGAGGTGTACTTTTTCATCAAGGATGCTTCTACACCGAAATCAAAGACAATATGAACAGCTGGCACAGTTAGGAAGGATAGAATAATCACCAGGATTATAGAAGCTGGGTTGTCAGAGGTACATTCGCGGCATCCTTGAGCCACATGTGTTTCAACTCATGGTAAGGCTTCCTGCAGGAATTTTCAACAGAATAATGCTTGGCAACAGACAGCAAGGATGTCACAGGAATGCCTCCATAGTACTACTATTTTACTCTGACCTGCCGGTTGCCCAGATTTGCCACCAAACGAGGATTTCTGGGATCACTTGGAAAGGCAGGTAAAGCATCCTACGAGTTTAGCTAAACTTGAGTCGCGATTACAGAAACTGTAGAATGAGATGACGCAGAAAGCCATACATAATCTGTATGCATCAATGTCTACCCGTATCACATCCTGTATTCAAGCTAGAGGTTACCCAACAGGATACTGAATCTCCTTTTGTACTTTTTCCTATATTGTAACTATCATTTTGCTTTAATTTTGTAATCACTTACTGGTATCAGCGTTGGACTCGCATATATAAAATTTCGTTCCATTCGGACGTGGTGCGCTACTTTGTATGGCAATGAGTGTATTTTAAATTGAGCTTAAATTAAATACTAGGGTGGGCCGAAAAAAACTTTTTTTTGATTTTCGGTGATGGGTAGTGCGGAAAAGTGGCCACTAGTGGCACCAAGTTCACACAAAAAATTTGAGATTTTTAGGACAATTCCTATATTTGCCGCTTTTGGCTTGAAGTTTTGCTAAAAGGCTGATTTTTGAACTTTATTAGAAAAAAAATTTTAAATTTTAAATTAACCTTATTTTAATCGTAGTTACTTGAAAAGGCATATTTTATGTTCCAAATGTATAAATAAGCTCTGATAATGTATTATTTAATTGCTATGTGTATTTTAAATTAGACGATTTTTATAGCCTTTTTGCGTTTAAGTGAGCAAAAGTTGCATGTATTGTTTGAATCTTTCAACGGTTTCTCTCTTTGTCTTGTTTATGTCCCTTCGTCTTCCTTATATTTTTTCGATGCTTTAAGGGTCATATATTTGGGTGACGGACAGCAGAATCCCTCAGAAACAGATCTGGATGGAGAGAAAGGGGTGGAGCGAGAACTTAAGCGAACGCAGTGACTCATTGCGATGTTGGGGGAGTGAAGGAGGAAATACAAGAGAGGAGAAAGTGAATTAAGGGATGCTTATTATTTTCAGTGTTCCGTTTCCCTGAGACATGGCGGACGCTGTGTGAGACAGGAATATGCGTTTAGGAGTGTTTGACTTTGAAGGGCCTGGTTCAAATTCAGATTCAGTCGAACTGCTTGCTTGAAAGCTCCCACTACTTGAATCTTCCAACAATATAACTGTCTTCCATCTGGATCTAACTCCACTCGTTGAAGGCTTTGTCGCAGAACCACTATTAATCGTTGAAATTGTATCCCTCTCCATTTTCCGCGATATTTTCTTTGCAAGAGTTTTGCTTGTTTTTAAATCAATATTTCCGATAAACATTTTTCGAACAGTTCTTTGATCCTTCAAGAAGTTCACCTCCCGATGTGGAACTTTACGTCTGATGTCGCAGCTAAATTGTTCAAGCCTCTACACTTACAAGCTGCAATGTCAAAGAGAGAGGTTTCCGCATTTCGTACGAAATCTTCGCAGATCGCCTTGCCTTTAACGCCCGTATGATTACAAGATTTCTCCATGATCTACGCTCATTGTAATAGTTTTTAATCTCTCCGTTAATTGTTCGTAGGGAAACCACTGGTATGGAATATTTTATCCAGATTTCGGAAACTTTTTCACCTGCCATTTTAATAATATCATCCACTGGTTGAAGATAAATATCTCGATTTTCTTCTATATCGTTTCGTAACCAATAGTAGTGGCGCATGATGTCAGCAATAGTTGGCAATTGCAAGTCTTTCAATTTGCATGGTGCCCCAAAATGGCTACTTTTCACACTATCGCATGTCTTTACATGATCATGAACTTTCGCATTTCCAAACTCGTCGTAATAAAACGCACAAAACACGGTAAAGTCACGTTAAACGATCCAAAAAGCAATGCATTGCACGAGAAAAAGGTTTTACTTTTACACTGAACAAATGTCACAGGGAAACCGAGCACTGAAAAATAATAAACATCCCTTATCGCACTTTCTCCCCTCTTATATTTCCTCCTTCACTCCCCCAATATCGGGATGAGTCACTGCGTTCGCTTAAGTTCTCGCCTCACCCCCTTTTCTCCCTCTAGATCTGTTTCTGGGGTATTCTGCTGTCCGTCACCCAAATATATGACCCTTAAAGCATCGAAAAAAATAAGGAAGACCAAGGGACATAAACAAGACAAAGAAGAGAAACTGTTGAAAGATTCAAACAATACATGCAACTTTTGCTCACTTAAACGCAAAAAGGCTATAAAAATCGTCTAATTTAAAATACACATAGCAATTAAATAATACATTATCAGAGCATATTTATACATTTGGAACATTAAATATGCGTTTTCAAGTAAATACGATTAAAATAAGCTTAATTTAACATTTTTTAAATTTTTGCTAAAAAAGTTCAAAAATCAGCATTTTAGCAAAACTTCAAGCCAAAAGCGGCAAATATAGGAATTGTCCTAAAAATCTCAATTTTTTTGTGTGAACTTGGTGCCACTAGTGGCCACTTTTCCGCACTACCCATCATCGAAAATCAAAAAAAAGTTTTTTTCGGCCCACCCTATTAAATACTACTATTTTAAATAGCCTTTACAAATCAGGAAAAAAGCCTTTATTTTATTTATGCTTATTTTTAAATTCTTAAATGCAGATGCGTGCTTTTATACACACAGGGGGCTTTGTAGTTTATGTACAGGATAGCTTACGGCAAATGTCCTGTTTTCACGGCTTGGTAAATTTGCATTATTCCTTCCCATTTATATTCAAGAAGACTGATTTTGCATAGTTGCTAACTTTAACACTTTTTTATTGCTACAAAAATATAGTAGAAAATCTTGCCTTATCTTATTGCAGACTTTAGAGACTAAATAAGGCAATTTTTCTGTTAGATTTTAGCGATAACCGATAAGCATACATGTTGGCCGCTATGAAGCTTAAACACTGATCTAGAACAGACAATAATTTCTTTCGAATTTCTTTTGAGTGAAATGTCTTGTACAAAAAACTGATGTCTATGCCTATTACAAAAACTGGTTTAATTACTAAAATTACCAACAAAAATAAAGATTTATTACAACTATAACAATGACATTTTTTATGTATTTTAGAAATATAGTGTGGCATATACTTTTACATTTTTTTCCCTCTAGGAACTAAATGTATAAAAGTAAAATTGAGAATTCTTAGATTATTCTTAATATACTACCATAAAAAAGATTACGTTGATAGAAGTTTTATGATTACTAAATTACTCACGTTATAATACTTACGTAAGATCTATTAACCATACAGTAAAAGAAGACATGAGACATCATTATTTCGCAATAAATGGGACAATGAACTATCGATTTATCATATTTCTTAGGTTTCATTTCAGAATAAACTAAATAAGTTACAACCATCGTGAACTCTCCATTGAGTATTCTAAACTATTTTGGTTGTTAAAATAGGACTTTCTGCACATTTCCCATTTCATAAAACCGGTTGTGGCTTACGTGCAATTACTAATTTTTCGAAATTTCTTTTTATCATTTAAAAATATGAAACAGACGTTCGATACAATGTAATGTAATGTAAAATAAAAAGTGATGGTCTGTTGTATTTCTTGAGGTTTATGGATATATAAAGCATTTTCAAGAATTTTCGACAACAGAAAATGAAAGACGGGAGCCGTAATGCATGCATTTTTCTTTCAAGCGATATACAGGTTGCCCCTGTTCAAACTTCCCTGATTTCAAATGCTAATTGTACGGAAACTATGAGTCTTAGACATTTGCAGTTTGCGGTATCATGATTAGCAACACAACAAGTTAACTTTGTTGCAGTTTGTTTTTCCGAAACTGCTAATTTTTGTTGAATGCATCATTGAGATGTCATGACAACAAGTGTATTTTGCTGCAAACGTTCATTTCTTCCGAAAAAGTTACATTTTTGTATATGTATGCACTTCGATACGGGTCTCGATCGCAGCTCTCATAATTTTCAGTCGATATTCAATCTCAATTCATTCTTTGCGCAGCCTGTAAGATGTGACTGAATCGATGGCATAATGCATACAACTAAAAGTAACTGTTTCGGAAGAGAAAAATATACAGAAAAATAAACTTGTTGTGTTGCTATTCATTAAAAAGCAGAAAACCAACGTTTAAAAATGCACAAATAATACGTGAAAAGCAGCAAACAGCTGTTTCGAATCTGATGGCGAGATTCTTCTTCATCGCAAGATAAAGCAAGACACAGCGTGCTAGAAAAAGCAAGGCTAAGCCAAATAACAGAGATACGGGTGATCGGGTATATAAGGGGTGATCGGGTATATCTCTGTCATTTTGCTCAGTCTTGTTTTTCCTAGCACGCTGTGGCTTGCTCTATCTTGCATTGAAGAAGAATCTCGCCAGTATTTTCGAAATAGGTGTTTGCTGCTTTTCACGTATTATTTGTGCATTTTTAAATGTTAGCCTTCTGCTTTTTAATATTCCTGCACAAAGGCTTTAACACAAATCTCTGGGCCACATATTTTCCGTACAATTAATTAACATTTGAAATGATAGAGGTTCCATGTGGGCTCCCTATATTATACTCCGTGGATTGTTTCTAATATTTCATCGTTATTCTACATTGTACTATTTCATTGTCCTTTTACACACTACCATTTCCAAAATAGCATTTGGAAAATAGATTTTTTATTTCAAATTCTGAGTGATGTCAAACATTTTTTTGTGTACTAACTAAATTAAAGTATTTGTCAATTACTGACAAATAAATACATCAAGCACATTAAAGCATTTATACAAATTGTTTATTTATTATTCAACATTTTAACTAATGATACATTTTGCATAAACTCAAAAAAAAAATCTAAAAATATCTTTCAATTTTTAAGTTACAATTATTCAGTGCACATTGTATTTTCAAAAATGTTAAACATGTATGAAGCTTAGAAATTTGAAATATATATATATATCTTTTTATTGTTAATAAAAATTGTTTTACATTTTGGTGGTAACATCGTTTTGAATGACATAATGACTAATTCCTATTTTAAAATATAAATGCATACAGAAAGCGTTAAAATATAAAATAATACACGTTTTAATTTATTTAAGTTTATTATCACGGGTTTTGGACAATGCCGGTAGGTTCATCTATAAATAGAATAAAAAATTTGTGTACCCCGGCCATGTCATATATTTATTAAGATGTTCTATTTGTATGGATGAATGATATATATATATATATATATATATATATATATTGTACAGGAAACAGCTAAAAATTTCCGAATGGATATAGAAAGAATGCCCAGTGTCATATTCGTCAGAAACGTCTGGCTACTGTTTTTTAAGTTAGTATCATAATCGCGGGAATCGCCTAACGTGTCAGCTCATATAGGAGGTCTTTTCGAAATGTAAAGATACACCTTAGATAGGAAGAAAGAAAAACTTTTAATCAGTTCTTTGGTAACACATATTGTAATTGTGAACATTGGGCCTTTCCCTCGAATTCATTCGCTATTTGCATGGTGAGTCTGTTTCAAGTGGCTCGTGTTTACAACGGATGTGTTAATACAGAATCACACCAAATGTGAAGTATTTTCCGTCATACGTTTTTTCGTGCAGAGGACTAGAGTCAGAGGATATTCACAAAGAAATTGTTTACGTCTATGCGAACATTTGAGTCGACAATAACCAACGAAATGGTACCGTGCTTTCACATGTGGTATGAATAATGTTCATGAAGAACCCGGCACAGATCGGCCATATGTGATCTCTGACGGGCCGGAACTTGCACCTAGCGACTACCAAATGTTCTTTTACCTGAAGAAACATCTTACAGGAAAAAACTTTATCTGACTAGGTGATGATGATGATGAGATCAAAATCTAAGTTGAATTGTAGTTTCGGCAAGAGGCGGTAAGCTTCTATGAATGTGTGATATAAAAGCTTGTACCCAGACATAACAAATACTTCGACAATAACGACAATTATGTCGAATAATAAGGCATATACCTATAAGTAATTTTTTATGAAACATTTCATCAATTAAAATATTTCTGAATGAGTATGCGGCTTTGTATCTTTACTTTTCGAAAATCCCTCGTACACACACACTCATTCATGCACACACAGATATATATATATATGTGTATATATACACGCGTTTAGTTTTACTAAATGAACGAAATACGTGAATTCGACTTATTACAGCAAACATTACTTAAAATTTATGTCTATTTAATAACTTTATATGTATATATTGGTAATGCTTATTTTTGTAAATTTTAATTTTCTTTAAAAATTCAGTTCTTTTAATTTTTTAACTATTATTTTGTTGCATGTTTCGCACAAAAGCTTAATATTTGTAGAGAAGTAGATGGCTAACTTTATTTTTTTATTTCAAAACTGCACTTTGAAAAAAAAATCAAGAAGGTATTTCTTTGTGGATTTTTTTCTACAAAACACGAAAATGTCTGCTCTGGTTTGCTCATTTTCATAAAAAAATTACAAAATTCGCAAATATAATATAGAACGGAACAGAAAAAAGCTCAATCAAATCTTTAATTTCCGTGAAATCACAGGTGTGTTCCGGCAACTCAGGTGCATACTACTTTTTTCTTATTATATATTTTTTTTTTATACTTTCTACAGAAAACACGAAAACTTTGCTGGCAGAAACTCACATTTTCCTGCAAATAAAATTACAGAAAATGCTTCAAATAAAGGAAAATTCTACTATTCACAGGTTTCCCGGTTGTTCCTGTAGCTTCATAAAAGCGTTTTATACGTTATGAATTTTTTAGAGTTTGATAAAACGAAAGCTAAATGTTTGAAGCGAAGTAACTAGCAAAATTTAACTTGATGTTTATTTTAAAGCTGCATTCACAATTTCATCCGTTCCCCTTGGTTTCATCTTTCAGTTAAATCACGAACATTTTCGTTTTCATTATCCTATTTTCCACTAAAAAGTGTAAAATTTACCAATCTGAGGCAAAAAATACCTGAAAACGTCCAATTTAAATCGGATTTTTGTGAAGCTACACGACTGTTACTAAAACTTTACTGAGTACTACATTTTTTATTAAAAATCGAATTTTTTCATAGTTTTCCTCTAAATTGAGAGCGAAAATTCCAGGCCCTAGCTTAAAATTTCCCGAAGCTCTCAAATGAAAAAAACAGAAGTTTTGACAAATAACAGAACAGCTGTATGCACAGTGATGTTTAAGCAGCTTGCTGAAAGTATTTTTTACGTTTTTTTTTCCTTTCAAGCGTGAATGATAAACATTAATATATCATAATTATCGACAAAGATATTTATTTGAATATAGAAATCTGCTTATACTATTTCAAAATACTATAATTCAAGCAGTTTATTTAGATGATTTAAAGGCCGTGATAGTAAACTAAAAAAAAAAAAAAAATTGTTGATTATTTATCCTAACAGTATAATAACCCACGAAAAGCAAAGAATAAAGAAAATAGATACTGCGATGAATTTTGGAAATAATAATTTAAATTTATTATCTTTCCTAAATTATTATACATAAATCAGGAAATGAATCAGTGGAGAACATCCTGCATTTTGAATTCGTTTTTTTTGCGTTAAAAGCTTAATTTATTTTTTCAGCAAATGATATTGCCTGCGGTAGCATTGAATCGGGGTTCAGATATCATACATCAAATGCACGGAAGATAACGGGGATGGGATTTTTGAATAGCTTTACCTATTTTTACAACTGTTATCGTTTTTGTATTAAATTATTTAGCATTAAAATTGCTACCAGACATTACTAATATGTTTCAGTTATTATTAATTATTATATGAATTTTGTTATTGTCGTCGCTTATAAGTACTAATTAGTAAGTAACAAGTAATAATAATAAGTTTTCTTTTTTAATTTTTAAAAGAGCATGGGGTTTAAGTAAATTGATTAGTAGAGGTTTCAATACAAAAGTGTAAATGAATCGGAAAAATGCCATTTATAAAGAGAATATCCGTGTAAAGAATTTAGTAAACGCATAACACATTTATAAACAAGACTTCAGAAATTATTATCCGTAGTCCTAAAATATCCAAATGCTTTTGTGCAGTCCTGTAAGTGACATATTTTGAACAGCGTCCACTCTCCTTTAAAATTTCTTTTTATTTATCGCATACTAATTAAAATTGTAGTTCAGTTAAAACACATCACACAGTTGAAAGTTTACGTTGTTCCAACAATAAACGGAAATAAAAACAAATTTCTTGTTAAGTACGAACATTTAAAGCTAACATTTAATTCGGGCAAAAAAAAAAAAAAAAAAAAAAAAAAAAAAAAATCAAGCAATTAGCAACTCAGATGGCAATATATCCAGTTCTATGACTAGCTCTCTATATACATAGGAGAGACTAAGGAGGGGTGACCATAGGACAGGTCACCCATCAGTTTTCATATTTAAAAGAATTTCAGAGTTTTATCGATATCTGTCAAACAAAGCTGTTGGAATGCTTAAACAACAGTCTTTGTTTCATACAGATAATCGAAATAGGTGTGGAAAAATATCAATTGTGAGGCATTTTAAACCTAAAAATTGCGTTTTTTACAAATACTTTGCAAGCTTTTTCCAGATAAAATATATCATAGAAATTTAAGTAAGTAGGTTTTAAGTAATGCAGAAATATTGTGCTTTCATTCCAGGCATAAAGATTGCACAGTATGTTAGGCTTAACATAACAATGTACTATTCTTTAGAAAAGGAATATGTCGTGGTGGTGGTGGGGGGGATTTAACCAGTCAATGTGAGGGATGGTTGACCAGATGCTCAAGGTTCCTTCATTATGAGGTTTTGGAAATATTTTTATTATACACTTTGCATAATGAAAAGGTTAATGGTTATATATATATATATATATATATATATATATATAAGAATGTAAATTTATTCTGTAAAGCTACAGTAAATTTGGGTGATAGAAAAGAAAATTTTTAAAACGGATTAAAGAAATATGTGAAAAATTGCTATACTATCCACTGCAAGAAAAAATTTCACGAAATATAAATGAGAAAGTTGATAGGAACTTTTTCCAATTTTAATATTACTTACAATAGGTATATAGAAACAGTGGAAAATGTTAGAAATGACTAGAAAGTATGAAAACAGCAGTCTTAACCCTTTCAGAGTCAGTAGTATTTTTATAGAAGCATTTCATTTTAAATCTGAAACGCCACAATGACAACAGAATTTTGATAAAATCTTTTTTTTAAATATATATTTGAAATATAGCCTGTTTCTTATTTCCAAATACATATGTTAGTAAATTCCGGTGCCAGTCATATCATACAACATTTTAGTGCTTAAACTACCTTGCCCCTGAAAGGGTTAAAATATGTTAATGATAAGTTATGCGCTCATGCGACTGCAAAAGAAGATAGCATTGATCGAAAAACTTTAGGAAGGTATATAGACAAATTTCACCAGGATAAATACAGTGAGATGAAGCCAAACAATGTGACAACTAGATTTGTTGGGTCGAGTGTCGCAAAAAGTAGGATAATGAGACCAAAAAAGCGAGTATGTTGCTCCTAAATCCGGACATAATAATACATGAACCCCCATGAAAACGGAACCTGTTTCTAACGGAATACTATCTTAAATGTTAAAAGTTCATTTCCCTTGCTGTACAATTATACCTGCTCACACAAAATCCTGTTTAACAGAAAAAAAATTCTCCTCAGACTTGCATTGTGTCTAAAAAGTTTTGCTTAAGCATCATATTTTCAAAAATATTTTTATAATAATTAAAACATGTAGCATAAATTAATTTTGCTTTTTTTCAACTAACTTTATTTAACTACACAAATATTTCAATGTAGAACAAAGTGGGTGAACCCTCCCATATATGGGGAGTATTGGACCCATCATTTTTTCAGGATTAAAATCAATCATTTTTCAAATTTATTATATATTACACTTGTGTAGCAGTTTTATTTTGATAACTGATTGTATAGTGAATAAAATAATATATTAAACTTTATTCTGTGTTCAATATTTAAAAAATAAAAAATCATTTGTAAAAAGTGGGTTAACCCTCCCTAGTTTCCCCTATATATAGAGAGAAAGATAGATAGATATATTAATTTATATTCAAAAATCGTTTTTAAATCTACTAAGTACAGTTTAACTAAGAATTATGTAACACAAATACCACCTTTAAGTATTTCATGCTATTAAACAGAAATACTTTCGATTTATTTTGTGCAGTGCTACTGGTGTTTTATTTTCTTTGATATATGAAATTTACACGTGGAACATAATAAGGAAATACTTTGGTAAACTTAAAATGAATATGTTAACTGAAGACTGGCTTCAAGCAATTAAAGGTCATGTCTAGTACTCTGACATAATTAGTTTTTTGCCCATATGGATGATCTCCACATGCCATGTATGCCATATTCCTCAGTAAGCACTTGCGGCATACCTGGGACATGTTTATCAATTTCATAATACTTCAAATAATATAATATCTTTAAAATACACTGGAAACTTTTTTCTTCCGTGTAGAACATTATAAAACAAAATTCGTCTGTGTGATCTCTTTATGAATGATACATATCTTGCATTCTATATTTTAAAAAAAATCATTTTTACCACACCTTAAGAATGCATATTAGGACTATCTCTACCGGAGTCAAACGACAACATTTTAATGTCTTGATTCTTCCCCTTCTTCAAGTTTTTTTTTTTGTTGTTGTTGTTTTTGCGAATAGTTTTTGAATGCAATAAGAATAAAACAGTCTTCAATGTATTAAAAATGATTTGTAATTCTTTCAGTCTAAAAATTACAAATAAAAAACTAAAAATCGAAATATTATAAATGGTGCTATTTTACTCCAGTAGAAATAATTCTAATTTGATTATATATTTGAAGCGGCGTAAATTCTTTAAAATACATTATAAAGGATTTATCTTCAGAGATTCTGGTGTAAGGGTATCTATTTATTTTTTCTGTAAACCTACTTCACACTTCGTTTTTAATTGCAAGCATAATGCACTAATATATGTATGAGTTTCATGGTAATACCTGCATATTTTTGAAATTGAAAGAATGGACAGACACACGATGGATAGACAATCAGAACATTTGAGCTACGACTAAGTGTCCTAGAAACTAAAGTAAGAATGCGTAAAAAATCTATACAGATCGATTTGGCTACTATTTACAGATTTAAATAACGTAAACGTATAAAAAATATATATTTGTATAAAATATTGGGTAATCCGGAAAGTTCTACGGTTTTACAAAGTGAAGAGCAGTTTCGTCTAATAATTTTGCTATTGTTGGTAAGGAGTGAGTTTGAATAATTCAGATATGTAAATTCTCACTTTTCGGATTGCATAAATTTTGCTTGTGTTGTAGCATAATTTTAGTTTCAATGCTGTGTTAAGAATGGAGAATCATAAAGATTATTTTCGCTATATTTTTCTCTGTTATTTCAAGAAAGGTAAGAAATGTTGTCAAACTGCTCGTAAAATTTATACTGTATATGTACAATGTGCTATTTCAGATGACACAGTTCGAAGATATTTTGAGAAATTTAACTCCAGAAATATCAGTCTGAAAGGTGATGTGGCTCTGGACGACCATCATCTGTAAAGGAGGACCTTTTAAAACTTCTATTACTGAAATTCCACATTACAGAGTTCAAGAGCTATCAAGAAGAATAAGTATTCCAAAAAGTACAGTGTTTGATAATTTGATAGCTTCTTTTAAGAATCTTCCTTTGCTGATGGGGCCTATATCCCTCGTGCAGATAATTGGCCGTCATAAATACAACCAACCAACCAACCTTTACTGATGATGATGGTCTTCTACAGCGGGCATAATCTTCGAGGTGAAATTTCCGTGCTTAAGTTTCTCAAACCACTTTTTAAAGTCATCATTTGAAATATTACTTTTTTTCGTAAAAACGCAAATTTTACGAGCAGTCCGACTAGCACAATACTTTTTCTTGGAATAACCGAGAATAACGAGCCGAAAATAAAAGTTTTGGGTCTCCATCTTAGCACTGAACTGAAACAAAAATTATAACACAACACAAACAAGAATTATGCAGAGCAAACAGAAAATGCCCAATGTACATCTGTGGCATTGAAGATCACTCCTTATCAGCAGTAGCAAAATATAAGAAGACGAATCAGCGCTTCACTTTAAAAAAACGCAGAACTTTCCGAATAACCCAATACACATATTAAATTATAGTTAACTAATAGCCTTGAATATAATAAAACATATTTTCACAATACATTTTGCTATGAGATCTGCATTACACTCTCACAAATACTTTCTTCAATTCACTGAAATTATGCTAGCAGCAATGCTGCGAGGATTGTTCCTTTAATTGACGAATATCCGTTAATTTTGTCCCTGATAAAGGAGGTAAGATATTCGTCAATTGAAGAATGTCTGGAAAAAATAAATTCATCGACGTTGGAATCGAACCAGCAATCTCAGTGTTAGGCGACGTGTATGCTAACGACCACGTTATAATTGGACATAAGAAAAGCGGTTTGAAGTTCATGTGTTTGCTTCAAATGGGCATGGTTTGATTAATTTCTTTAAAAAGTTTTCAATTTTGAAGTTAATTTCAGAAAGATTTTGTCTTTAATGTGATTGTGGCTGGAGTTTTAATAATTCAGCATTAAAATTAGATAAAAATATGAATTATAAATATTTTTATGTAGATTGCTAAATGTAAAATTTGAATATCACAATTTTATTCGATAAGATTCTTTTTTTGAGTGAAACATTTTCTTCCAATTTAATATTTAAATTAAATTGTTCTTTTTAAATATGTATTAAATACGAATATTTTTTATAAGCAACTTTATAAATTAATTTTAAATTTTTTTTTCACTTTTTTTTTTAATTTTTAAATTTATACAACTTAAAAAATAAATAAATATGAGTACTTTTAATAAATGGGAAAAGTAATAGTTATTTATTTTTATATTTGAAAAAAAAATCTCCTTTTTTATTAAATTAAAAATCTTAATCTATATAATTTTTCGCTTTTCCTTTTAAAATAAATTTATATAAAATAGATTCTAGTATTAATAGAACGCATGCGTGCTAGGAATAAACGGAATTTCTCCCACTATTTGGACTTTTTTGGAAGCATTCACGGATAAAACATGTTTTCTAGGAGTACGGAAATCATTTGTTAAAAAATGAGAAATATATTAGTGTATATTGACGAGTTTTTCTGACAGTGTAGTATGTGTTTGATAATTTAAGTTCATTTACATTCCTAACTCGCATTCCTAACTAATTTTATGCACGTAACCTAATAAGCATTAAATTATTTAATCGAAATGGACGCAAAATGTAACTTATTTTAAAAAGCTGTTGAAGTAAATATTACACAAAACAAGAACGAAGAAATGATAAAAATATTTATTTAGAAAACAGCAACCATTTTCATGCACTTATTTAACTGACTAAATAACGAAAATTTAAAGAGCAAAATAATTTTGTAACTATTTATCAATGTAGCATATTTTCCCGTAAAATACGACAAAACACTCAAATAGATACCTATATGATTTCGGAAATAATAATTTACAATCACTATCTTTCCCGATTTAGCATTAAAAAAGAAAAAAAAAATACTTCAGGAAATTATTCAACGGGAAATAATCTACAATTTGAAATTACATGCTGTCTTTTAAAGCGTTATTTGATTTTTAAGGCAAATGATATTCTCTAGGATCACATTAAATTATGTCTCAGATAAGCAGAAAATGTTTTGCAAATAACTGGAATGTGATTTTTCAGGCGATTTGTGTGTTTTTACTACTTTTTCCTCATGTTATAAATTATCTGAAATTTTACTTTCAACATTACAAATTTGCGTTATCGTTTTTATTATTATTTGAATATTCTTCCTGTTGTAAATTACCGCATTAATATAATGGCTAATAATTACATATTATACTTATTAAATTAATCACTTTACTTTTAAAAAATATTTTTTTTAAGCACCAACGAAAAATTGAGGAATAATTTAAAATCATCATCTTTCATCACTTAGTATTAAAAAAAATTAGGAAAATAATCAACGAAAAATATTCTACGATTTGAAATTATATTCAGTCGTGAAAAGACCTACTTAATTTTTCAGGAAAATGATATTCTCTAGGGTCACATTAAGTCATATCTCAAATAATCAGAAAATATTTTGCAAATAAATAAAATGTGATTTTTCAGGCGTTTTGTGTGTCTTTACTATTTTTTTTTCCGCATGAACATTTTAAATGATCTGGAATTTAAATTCCATCTTTACAAATTTGTGTTACTTTTGGTTTTTATTATTATTTTAATATTTTTATTGTTGTAAATTACCGCATTGATATAGTGGGAGGGATTAAATACTATACATTTTAAATTAATCAAGTTAATTATTTTTTTTTTCAATTACCAACAATAAAGTGAGGAATAATTTACAATCATCATCTTTCATAACTTAGTATTAAAAAAATCAGGAAATTAATTACCGGAAAATAATCTATAATTTGAAATTACATTAGTCGTGAAAAGCCTTATTTAATATTTAAAGTAAATGATATTCTCTCGAGTCAAATTAAATCATGCTTGAGATAAGCAGAAAATGCTTTGCAAATAACGGAAATGATAATTTTCATGTATTTTGTTTCTTTTAACTACTTTTCTGTACATACATATTAAATTAACAGGAATTCAAATTTCTACATCACAAATATTTCCACTTTTGTGTTTTTAAGATTGTTTGATTTTTTTACTTTAGTAAATTTTCGCAAGAATTTTTTAAACTAGATGAAGAAATAGGTAACAATAAATTGTTATATATATATATATATATATATATATATATATTATTAATGACCAAACCTTTAATATAGATTGATTTTTTTACAGTCCCAATGAAAAAATGAGGACATGACTCTTACATGATGCAACATGGATACGTGAAAAAACTAGTAATATTACGGTATTGGCATTTAAATTGAGAGTTTAATCTGGATACAATTTACAGATTTGGTTTACTTCTAAAATACATTAAGTTGTATTTTTAAGACCACTGTAAACAAAAGGATATATTTCTTGGGAGACTTTAAAAGATTACTTTGTCTTTTTTACTCAAGAACATCAGATATATATATATATATATATATATATATGTGTGTGTGTGTATGTGTATATGTATTTATTATTCAAAAAAGAACAGACATTTAACGGTTACTTTTACACTAATGAGAGAAGAACTTTTAAAATAACGTGGGAAAAAATACTGAAATTACATTTGTAATAAATGTTCAAAATGCCAACCCCTTTCTAGGAGACAAAGCTCAACTCGTTTGCGCATGATTGTAGATACGCGTTCTAGCATACTGGTAGTGACTTCTTGTATCCTTTCAGTAATGTAAATTTTCAGATCATCTGTTGTTTGAGGATTATTTGCATAAACTTTGTTCTTTAAATATCTCCACAGAAAATAGTTCGGGATGCTCAGGTTAGGAGATTGGGGTGGCCATATGTTTTACATTCAAAATAAGACTCGAGGATGATTCTATGAGACGTAATTAATTACACAAAACTTGAAATCAAAAATTCATTTTGTGTTTTATTTCACTAATAAAACTTAATGCTATTGCACAAAACTGAATTTGTACTGAGAGCTTTATTCCAAATTAATCTAGTACAATTGTTGATTTTGTCATCCAATAGGAAGTACCACTATGTTACATGTTATAACTTCAGGAATGATTAAAGCAGCTGTTTATTAGCATATATTATGTAGAAATGCCTAAACATTTTATATTTTAAGATTTTTAATATAAATTTGAATGTTGGCCAAATTTTGGCTTTGAATTGCTAAAATGGATTTTTTTTGCGCTATTCTGTTTGATTAACTAAACTATAATTTTAAGTGTGCTAGATATTTTAACATTAAAAAAGTCTATAATTCCAAATGTATTCCATAGATGATACTGGCATCAAATGCCTCCTCTGTAAGTACAGCAATGACGAAAATGTTTAAGAAAAATGACTACTTGGAAAATAATTTATTCATTTAACAAAGAAATTGGATTCTAAAGGAAGTTTCTTAAGGAATGTAACCTATTGGAGATTTAATTTAATTAGCTAAGATTCTTTCATAAATGGAGAACAACTTATTTGGTTTTTCCAGTCACTTCACGATCAACAGCATCTGAAGAATATGATAAGCTAATGAAGCGGATTCATTGTTTCTATAATATAGCTTTACCAATGATATTTTTTTAAATCATCTTTACTAAAGAAGCACATGCTTCAAAATGATCTTTTTCTTCAAAACCTTCATTACCGCTTTTGCTATTATGAAACTGAATGAAATGGGTAATATTTGTTCGGTAACTTCTTCTACAAAACAAATTATATACTGATTCGAGTAAGGATTCACACGAGTACTCAGTTCTTTATAATTATGCTCATTTGTATGCTTCCATAAGATACATTTCAGTTAGTTTACTTTTTGAACTACATCCTTGCTTAAGGTTCTTAAAGGTACATATAATATTTCAATTTTATAATTCTAATAACATGATGTACATAAATATGTTCGTGATGTTCATTATTAAATATTTTAAAGCATTCCATGGTGCAAAATGTTACTCCCTATAATCTTTTTGTTATCGTATTTTTCAGTTATCAATGTTGAACGCTTTACTATTTATTCGTATTGCTGAATGATATTTCTAGTTTCTTTTCTTTGATTATTTTGAGATAAGTTTAAAAATCACGTATTGAAGGATTAGAGTTTATTGAATCGACTTTTCTATATATTTCTTTCTATGCTTTTCTGAAGAGTTTCACCAACCTTTAAATCCATTTTTTCAAAAGATATCTTCAATTTTAGTTTGCATGGTCGTCTTTTTGAAAAAAAAACGCTTCTTCCAATGAGATTATTTCAATGTGGAAAATACAGATTTTGCGTTATAATTAAAAGATATGTGTAATGAATTTGTAAATAAAAAAAATTAGAAAGAATTCTATAATGTTTATGGTGATATGCATGCTAGTGCTATAAAATTTTTATATTTAATTTTTTTTCTAGATACATTTTTATAAAGACACTTTAATATGAGTATTATAGCAACATATTGATATTTTTAAAGTTCAAGTTATCTCATAATAATAATAAAGGACTTTACGTTGTAATATCGATACAAAACAAATAGGTGTTGCTATCCAACGTACAATTTATTCACAAGTTTAACATAAAACTCTACGTTTCGGTTTAATCTTTAAAACCTTCATCAGGAGAAAAATTTTCTAAAATATAAATCGACAACAAACTCTTTACATGCTACATTTTGAAATCAATTCAAAATACAAAACTTTCTAACGGAAACCTCTTACTCCCAAAAAAACAGTTCAGTGGCGCCATCTTTTAACCAAAGATGCAAACGAAGAAAGAAATGCTGAAAAAAGTGGAATTTTCATTGACTTTTCAAAATTGAAAGCCATATTTCTGGGATGTGAAAGGAAACATTATCATTACACACTTCATGGTTTCTTAGACGAATTTCTAAAGATTCACGAATAATAGAATTGCGCCGAATAACTTGCTTGGAAATAACTTTAGCATGGTCAAAGTCTATAAATGAAATGAGTCCTTTATGGTAGCTTCTTGAGAGTGCAGTAGAAAATTTATGAAACTTCAAATCGTTTTTATGTTCTTGCAATCTTTCGAAAAAACGACGTTTAGTCGTACCAATATAGGAAGAGGTGGTCCCATCTGTAAATTTAAAGGGAATTTCATACACGCCAGAAAAAGATGAAAAAGGAATTGGATCTATTTTTTTACACATAAGATTAAACAATGTCATAGAATTAGAGGCAACAAGTTGAATGTTGAATTTCATGAAAGACTTTTTTAACTTTTCAAATAAGATAGGAAAATATGGAACCTTTCGGTAAACTTGATTAACTTTGGGGGAGGGGGGATTAACGGAAACTTTATACTTATCAACCAATTTATAGATAAGGATTGAATTAAAACCATGACATAATCCAATATTAACGATGAAATTGATTTCATCATCCAAAAATTCATCGGAACAAACAAGTAATGCACGCTGGATAAATGACCTAAATGCTGCAATCTTATAATTCCATGGGGCAGCTGCAGTGACAGGAATAACATTGTTTAATTTCATAGATTTCCGGAAAATTTTCCGTTTTAAACAATTGTTTTCTTTAATAAGGAGAACATCAAGAAAAGGAAGCGAGTTATTGTTTTCTAACTCCATCGTGAACTTAATATTGTTATCAAGTTGGTTAATTTCGTCAAAAAAATTTTCTAAGGATTGTTTCCCATCTTCCCAGATAATAAAAATGTCATCGACATACCGTAACCATAATGAAGGTATAGGAAAATGCTTCTTAAAGATGAGTTCTTCTAAAGGACGCAATTTGAATTCTGCCAGAATACTAGAAATAGGTGAACCCATAGGAGCTCCTTTCTGCTGTTTAAAATATTTATCTTTAAAAATAAAAACATTACTTTCCTTAATTAAGTTTAAGCCCGACTTAATTGAAAATTTCATATTATCACTTAAATGAGGTAACCCATTAATGGATAAGCCTATGGAAAGAATAACTTCTTCCACATCGATGGATGGAAACAATGACACAATGTCAAAACTTGCCAAAATTGCATTATTAGGAAGATTAAAATCCTTAATTCGATTAATGAATTCCAACGTATAAGAGATAGAAAAAGTTGAAGAGGGGAGAATACTTTTAAGAAAAAATGCAAATGCTTTTTCAACAAAATATAACGGCCCTTGGCACCGAGAAACAATAGGACGAAATGGAAAACCCGTTTTGTGGTCTTTAAGACGAGCAAAAATACGTGGGGTAATCCCAGTGGGGTTTAATTTAATTTTATCTTTGATCAAAGTAGGCCATTCACCATTTCTGATCAGTTCCTGTGTTTTACGAAAAAGCTTAGGATTTGGATCTTTCACAAGCGTTGAGCATGACAATTCTTGAATGCATTCATCCATCTTCAAAAAATACTGGTCTTGATCTATAACGGCAATTTTTCCGGATTTATCTGTTTTCATAAAGAAAATGTCAGAATCTTTCTTTAATTTTGAAATGACATGTGGAATTCTACAATTAGGAATTTTACTGTTTAAAAACTTCATGCTAATATTACAAACTTGATGTCTGGCCATTTCTCTTTCAGAAACTGGTATAACTTGAATTATACTTTCTAAATCTGAACAAAAGTCACTCTTATTTATTATAGCAGGGAATGAATATTTGCCACCTAAAGAAATCAAACGTTCTTCTTCCAATGAAAATACTTTACTGGAGAGGTTAATAAAAGGAACAGGCTTGACAATTGGACGTTGAGAAATGTCCGAGTTTACACATAAACTATGAATTTTCTTAGTATGGCGAAACGTGATATTCTTACTTTGGGCGAATCTAAGACCTTCAACGGCATAGATAAACTTGTCAAATTGGGTTTGGAAAGTGGCTTTATCCAATTTAAAATATAAATCATAAGTTCTTGATGATAAAAAGTTAACATATGAAAACTTACTTCTAATACACTTATCCAAGCTAGAAGCTTCAAATTTCCGTCTCAGATTTCCAAAACCTTTAAGAAAATGATTGTTGATACGCAGAAAATTAGGAATAACATCAAGTCTTTTACAGGTCTTCAAAAATTTTATGTTTACGAGTTCACGATCTAACTTCAAAATGGTCGATTTATACTCCTTGAAAACTTTAATATAGTCCATATTGCCCAGCATCGGCTTGTTCATAATAATAATAAAGGACTTTACGTTGCAATATCGATACAAAACAAATAGGTGTTGCTATCCAACGTACAATTTATTCACAAGTTTAACATAAAACTCTACGTTTCGGTTTAATCTTTAAAACCTTCATCAGGAGAAAAATTTTCTAAAATATAAATCGACAACAAACTCTTTACATGCTACATTTTGAAATCAATTCAAAATACAAAACTTTCTAACGGAAACCTCTTACTCCCAAAAAAACAGTTCAGTGGCGCCATCTTTTAACCAAAGATGCAAACGAAGAAAGAAATGCTGAAAAAAGTGGAATTTTCATTGACTTTTCAAAATTGAAAGCCATATTTCTGGGATGTGAAAGGAAACATTATCATTACACTTTTATTAACCTCTCCAGTAAAGTATTTTCATTGGAAGAAGAACGTTTGATTTCTTTAGGTGGCAAATATTCATTCCCTGCTATAATAAATAAGAGTGACTTTTGTTCAGATTTAGAAAGTATAATTCAAGTTATACCAGAAAGAGAAATGGCCAGACATCAAGTTTGTAATATTAGCATGAAGTTTTTAAACAGTAAAATTCCTAATTGTAGAATTCCACATGTCATTTCAAAATTAAAGAAAGATTCTGACATTTTCTTTATGAAAACAGATAAATCCGGAAAAATTGCCGTTATAGATCAAGACCAGTATTTTTTGAAGATGGATGAATGCATTCAAGCATTAAAGATCCAAATCCTGAGCTTTTTCGTAAAACACAGGAACTGATCAGAAATGGTGAATGGCCTACTTTGATCAAAGATAAAATTAAATTAAACCCCACTGGGATTACCCCACGTATTTTTGCTCGTCTTAAAGACCACAAAACTGGTTTTCCATTTCGTCCTATTGTTTCTCGGTGCCAAGGGCCGTTATATTTTGTTGAAAAAGCATTTGCATTTTTTCTTAAAAGTATTCTCCCCTCTTCAACTTTTTCTATCTCTTCTACGTTGGAATTCATTAATCGAATTAAGGATTTTAATCTTCCTAATAATGCAATTTTGGCAAGTTTTGACATTGTGTCATTGTTTCCATCCATCGATGTGGAAGAAGTTATTCTTTCCATAGGCTTATCCATTAATGGGTTACCTCATTTAAGTGATAATATGAAATTTTCAATTAAGTCGGGCTTAAACTTAATTAAGGAAAGTAATGCTTTTATTTTTAAAGATAAATATTTTAAACAGCAGAAAGGAGCTCCTATGGGTTCACCTATTTCTAGTATTCTGGCAGAATTCAAATTGCGTCCTTTAGAAGAACTCATCTTTAAGAAGCATTTTCCTATACCTTCATTATGGTTACGGTATGTCGATGACATTTTTATTATCTGGGAAGATGGGAAACAATCCTTAGAAAATTTTTTTGACGAAATTAACCAACTTGATAACAATTTTAAGTTCACGATGGAGTTAGAAAACAATAACTCGCTTCCTTTTCTTGATGATCTCCTTATTAAAGAAAACAATTGTTTAAAACGGAAAATTTTCCGGAAATCTATGAAATTAAACAATGTTATTCCTGTCACTGCAGCTGCCCCATGGAATTATAAGATTGCAGCATTTAGGTCATTTATCCAGCGTGCATTACTTGTTTGTTCCGATGAATTTTTGGATGATGAAATCAATTTCATCGTTAATATTGGATTATGTCATGGTTTTAATTCAAACCTTATCTATAAATTGGTTGATAAGTATAAAGTTTCCGTTAATCCCCCTCCCCCAAAGTTAATCAAGTTTACCGAAAGGTTCCATATTTTCCTATCTTATTTGAAAAGTTAAAAAAGTCTTTCATGAAATTCAACATTCAACTTGTTGCCTCTAATTCTATGACATTGTTTAATCTTATGTGTAAAAAAATAGATCCAATTCCTTTTTCAGCTTTTTCTGGGGTGTATGAAATTCCCTTTAAATTTACAGATGGGACCACCTCTTCCTATATTGGTATGACTAAACGTCGTTTTTTCGAAAGATTGCAAGAACATAAAAACGATTTGAAGTTTCATAAATTTTCTACTGCACTCTCAAGAAGCTACCATAAAGGACTCATTTCATTTATAGACTTTGACCATGCTAAAGTTATTTCCAAGCAAGTTATTCCGCGCAATGCTATTATTCGTGAATCTTTAGAAATTCGTCTAAGAAACCATGAAGTGTGTAATGATAATGTTTCCTTTCACATCCCAGAAATATGGCTTTCACTTTTGAAAAGTCAATGAAAATTCCACTTTTTTCAGCATTTCTTTCTTCGTTTGCATCTTTGGTTAAAAGATGGTGCAACTGAACTGTTTTTTTGGGAGTAAGAGGTTTCCGTTAGAAAGTTTTGTATTTTGAATTGATTTTAAAATGTAGCATGTAAAGAGTTTGTTATCGATTTATATTTTAGAAAATTTTTCTCCTGATGAAGGTTTTAAAGATTAAACCGAAACGTAGAGTTTTATGTTAAACTTGTGAATAAATTGTACGTTGGATAGCAACACCTATTTGTTTTGTAAAGTTATCTCAGTTTGTTGAAAATGCATTATTATCTTTCAACTGGTAAATTAGGATAAAAATACACATTTTCACAGTAAAATATATTTATATATATATATTACTTATAATAGAAATTATAGAAAATGTAAAAAAATACGTTTCATAATTCTTTTTATTCAAAATTTAATTTTTTTAAAAATATAAATTTTAAATTTGTGTTGAATTTTTCATGACTGTATGAAATGATATTAGTAATAGAAAATTAAATTTTAATATTACTTTTTTACTAAAATATTTAATGTCCACATGCATATTTGTTTACCAAATATAGTCGAACTTCGTTTTAATACGTGAACGATTTTTACACAATCCCGCTTAATACGCGATAAATTTTGAGTACTTTGAGTAAAAAACAATCACGATTAATACACGAGATCCCTGATCAAGATGCTCATTACTTCTCTTCTTCTCGAGTGTTTTCAATTTAGGCAATTTTTTTTTTATTCAGATTTAAAAAAAAAAAAAAAAAAAAAAAAAAAAAAAAGCAATTTAACAAATTACAACGACCATTTGGAAAATGATTTTTTCGAAGACTAAAATTTAAGACATAAAAAATCGCAAGGAGTTAATCCTACATTACGTACGCCATGAATTAAGCATTAGTAGTGTTATTACAATTAAAAATTCCAAGCGACAAAAATCGTCTGCGACTCGTACGTATTATCCACCTGAAACTTACGGATCATCCAAGCATTTCATTGACTGTTCGGGAAAAGACATTTCCATCGTCAGATTTCCAAGAAATCTGACGACACATTTTAAAGGAAATTCCATTCTTAAACTTCTAAACATCTGACAATATTACTTTTTAAACCGTCAGATAGAGAAAAAAAATGTACTTTTAAATGCAATTTGTTTGAAAGCTGTATCTCAATTTGTTTCTGAGTTATTATTATTTATTTTTTTTTGTAGTTTTATTACTTTTTTGTCATAGTGGCAACAGAAGGTATCCACCGTTGTTGAAAGTAAAGGGGAATACAGATTACGGTATAGACCAATCAGAAAACAAATAAAATGCGGATTAAACCAATAAAAACCTTCAGATATGCTTTTGACTTCCTACCCTGACAGAGAACAATAACCATTTTTACAAATGTTTAAAAAACAGTTTTCGAAATATTTCGTTTATTTTATATCATATTAACGGGGAAAATTACAAACCGGATATACTGATAGATATTTGAACAACAACATAAAGAAAAAACCTGCTAAATTAGCAATACGGCAGTTCTTTTTTATCCCGCATCCTAAAATTCTTTGTCTTTCGTTTTGTAAATGTTTTTACTGCAGTAGGAAAGATATAGACGAATTCAGGTTACGCAGATACGTAATAAAAATTATTATGATTAAAGATGAGCACACCTAGTGATATTTTAAATGTCGGTTATTACACTAATATGTTTTATAATTCATGTTATGGACAATAAAAAATGAAACTCCTAACGTTTAAATAAATACGACTGCGGTTGGTTAATTATTTTATGTTTGTTTATGTTTTATTTTCTTTTTACTATGTTACTAATGTTTTTACGCAAAGATAAATAAGGATAGTTTTTTCTTATATTACAAAGAAGGATAAAATGTAATGATACTGATTATTAAAAGTAGTAAATGTGATTTTAATATCTGGGTTATGCTTCAAAGATTTAAGATGTTTTTCCTTTTTGGTCAAAAAATTAGTCTAGTAGGAAAACCATTTTTGTTGCTTTATTTTTGGATGCAACGTATTTATCGACAATAAAGCCTTGTTGGAATCCATATTTATATTGCGTTATTATTCCAATCTGTCCTATAAAAAGAAACAGTTAGGCCAAGTTAAATACAATTAAATTATAATTTAAATATACATAAAAGACATCATTTTCGACAGTAAACATATAAACAAATGTTCTAAATTTCATTTAAACTATTAATTGTGTAAATAATATCTGTTACTGCAAAATTATACAAATCACGTTTAATAGGCGCTCCCGCTTAATACACGATTTTTGTCCATCCTATGAAACTTGTCTTAACCGGTATCGACTGTATAAGATAATAATTTTGTATCCGCTGATCTTCATTATTATTAATGCCTATATTTTTTTATATTCTAAATATTTTTAAGAATTAACTTAATAAAATTTTATTATGTATTTTATGTGTAATATTTCATATTTGAAGATTATTTTCTTTAAAGTGCCTTAAAACAATAAAAGAGTAACATAATAATGTATATTGGATATTCTTTCAATTTGACATTTTCGCAGTCACGTTTCCAAAAAGGGGGCTCCTGAAAGTGAATTTCGAGAAAATCTTTGAAAATCGAAAATAACATTTATTTTTAAAAGTATCTCATGTACTTTGATCTGATGAACAGTGAAAAGTATCTACTTTTTCACTGTTTTGTTAAAAGTTTTGAAATGGCATTGCATGAATTTGAGAGAATTTTATAGTGATACTCATTTCCCTTGAAATATAGTATCAGGTGAAAATATATTTACTATAAAGGAGATATATAAAAAAGTTTTATGAAAATATACATTACTTTTTCATTTTTTATAACTCTGTAAGTCTAAAAATTAATACGTCAGGAAATCCTCTTATTAGATTTTTACTGACAATTTTGTGTTTAAATATTTCTTTGCTAAAAAGAGAGCGTTTCATTATTTAAACAATTTTTTAAATAATATTTATCATAAGTATAAATATAAGTTATATCTATATTTAACACTAGACTTTGTAATTTAAAATATAAATTTTAATAATATATTAAAAAACATATGCATAAACTTGAATATATCGTTAACGAACCTGGAAAATATGAGACGTTTGAAATGTTTTTTAAAACATGTATAGATTTTTTATTGTATAATGAGTACTATATAATAATTTAAACATTATCTCTTTTGGTTAGGATTAAGATGTATTACCCAGAATGTTATGTCCAATAAAGTGCACTTTAAAGTAACAAATATATACATAAACTATAAAAGATTTTCTATTTTATAAAAAACTTCTTTTTGGCAGTACTAAAACCATTGCCAATATTCGGAATACTTTTTTTATACAGAAAAAAAATGTCTAATTGAAAATGTCACCTATCGAAAACATTAATGAAAATGCATCGTCATAAATTATTAAAATGGCGATGGTCTTAAAAAAAAATGAGAACGTGACTGGATGTCTCTTATTCGATCCTTTTATAATATCCTGTTTACGATTCATTCAACCACTAATTGAATAGAACAAGTTCATGAAAGACTTTTTTTCTGTTAATATTGGAAGCAGAAAAGAGGTGACAATTGCTTTAAACAAAAATCCCATTTCACCTAAAAAGAGAAAGTGATCTTGAAAACGACTGAATTCGGCAGATAACCAAGTGTATAAAATTCGGGAATACAACGAATTTAATATTACTTTCAGCTCATTTTCGTTAATCATGGTTTTCTTAAGTGTGCTAAAATGGTCAAAAAATGTATTATTGGTACAGCTTTTTAAGGCTACAGTGCACCTTTAACTGTTATAAAACAGGCAAAATTTGTCATGAGTTTAGCATTTTTAAAAAGTGCTTTTATAAATACTCTAGACGCACAAAAATTTCAGTGTGTATTTAGGTAATATTGAAGTATGTTAATAAAATTCTTATTTGGATATATTACAAGGGAAAATCAAAGGGTCAATTTCAAAGTGCTATTTGAAATTTTTACGGAGGATATAATTTCACTACGCGCACAGTATCTCATGTTAATTTCCTGGTATTTGTATAAACAATATCTTAAATTGAAGATAACACTCTGTGCTATAATCTGAGCTAGAATATTTGTAATCGGTTAATTGCATAAAGAGTAAATAACTGTTAATTAGAAAAAATAGAAAAACTGCGAATTTCTACATGGATTCAAACTTTTAATTTTCTTCATACGCATCACAGCTTTATAATTCTAGTTCATTTTCATTATAATATAAATATTTATGTAAGGCAAAAATTTTAAAGCTATACTTCAAACAGTTGGAAATATCGAAAAGTAAAAATGTCATTTTGAGAAAAGGCCATTTAAAGATTTGATTGTATTTTTTTAATAAAAAAATATATAGTAAAATTAGCAAAACTAAAAATTATGTAACTTATTCAGTAGTAACATGTTAAGCACCTTCATAGGTGACTGACACTGAAGTTTCCGTTTAGAACGCGTTATTCACCGATGACTGACGGTCTAAAATATGATATAAAATTAAATATATATATATTGTTATAAGTAATTACTGAAAAATTTTTTAAAATTTACATACCTTTTATTTATTACAGGATTATTCTTTCTTAAAAAATATTTAAAACATTGTAATTTTTTCAGTTTCAGAGTCAGTCACACGTGGAACTCAGCGTGTTAAAAATAAAATTATATGCTAGTATATAATGAAAAATATAAAATTATTTGTAAAATGCTGAATATAGGAACATGCGTAAAATGAAATAGAAGTAAATTTTAAAATGCAGCATTTATTATTGCAAAATATTATGTTTAAACATATCATATAAATTTCGTATCGCATTGATTGTAAAGTACATTAAAAATGCATTTTATATGAAACTAAATTACTTAATGTAAAATATAGGTCATTTATTAGGTTTTCTCATATTTCGATATCCGACTCATATACTTTACGGCACATAAATCCTGATAGTTTACTACTAAAATATATATTAATATCAATAACATCGTTTCCTAAACTGTCATTTGAAACAAAATCAGTATAAATTGACTACTTTTTAGTTTTGTATGCTATAAATTAGCACCTTAGGATATACAGGGTCTGAGTAATGACACTAATTCCATAAAATTCGTTTTTTAACGATAGTTTTACAGACACTTAATATTTATCACATTTGCCTCCTCCTGCATTAATACATCGTTGCCAACAACTCTGATACAAATTTATGCCCACCTCGAAGTCTTCAACTCAAATGCTGTTCAGAATAGCCCATTACCCTTTCTGTAAGTTCTACAAATTGTCAAAAAAATGTCCTGCTAAGCTGGATTTTCACCTTTGAATAGAAAAAAGCCCGGCAGTGACAGAATGTGTATGTACGGTGTTTGGGGCATCGTTGTGATGCTGTATTTTGTCAGGAACTGGGTCACTATGAAAGATATGCTGGACCCAGCTTGTCACAAGTTCTTCCGTGACAGTTTGATGCACAATCGATTTTGTAAGTCCAAATGTCTCCGCAATTATTCGGACACCCATCCGACTATCAGAGACGAAAAGCACTTACAATTTAGCCACATTGTCTGAAGTTCGAGAATTGATGTACGCTCAGCGCGTTGTTCATCATCGATGTCCTCTCCGTCTTTAAAGGATTTGTGCCACCTAAACACTTGAGCCTTGGATAAAAAATCCTTTCCCTTGGCTTCTTGTAACTTGGTAAGCCTTTCTGTATACGATTTGCTTACTTTTACGCAAAATTTATAGCCTATCTCTTGACAGACCACGTCATTCTGAAAACCTAAATACTCATTCAAGCACGTGTTTGCGTCACGAGCGACCTGTGCACTGTAAAGGTGCAAGACCAAATGACTTTCGCTAGAATCTGTAACTGACAGCCCCCACAGCAAGTATCGCTCGCAAACTTCGCCCCTTTGGCCTTTTGCTTTGCACGGGAAATTGCAGTCACATTAGTTAATGAACAGGCCGTGTATTTCTATCATCGCATTTTGTAGAGCGATAACCATTAAACTGAATCATTCTTCGATGCTGTTCTGAAGCACATTTCGCATTATTTTTCATTAAAAAGGCTAATAAATACTAAGAATATTAATGATGTGAATTATCACATTGCTACAAAGCGTAAACCAACTTAGTGAAAAATGTCCAAGCCGGGAATCGAACCCGGGTCCCTGGAATAGATCTCTAGTGCTCTGCCACTAAACCACAAGGACGATGTCCAGCTTGGCATTTCTCACTTATATAAGTCGGTAAGGCTGCTACTGCAGCACAAGATGGAGAAGTCTTCATGAGCACACATTCTAGCGGCGTAACGTGAGACGCAAATAAACCCAGCATCGGTGAATATACAATTTTAATTAATTTTTCAACTACATTTCAGCAGTGAAATTACGCTTGAAATTATTGAAGTGAATTATCACATTGCTACAAAGCGTAAACCAACTTAGTGAAAAATGTCCAAGCCGGGAATCGAACCCGGGTCCCTGGAATAGATCTCCAGTGCTCTGCCACTAAACCACAAGGACGATGTCCAGCTTGGCATTTCTCACTTATATAAGTCGATAAGGCTACTACTGCAGCACAAGATGGAGAAGTCTTCATGAGCACACATTCTAGCGGCGTAACATGAGACGCAAATAAACCCAGCATCGGTGAATATACAATTTTAATTAATTTTTCAACTACATTTCAGCAGTGAAATTACGCTTGAAATTATTGAATATTAATGATGTGAATTATCACATTGCTACAAAGCGTAAACCGACTTAGTGAAAAATGTTTACGCTTTGTAGCAATGTGATAATTCACATCATTAAATATTCATATGATATACCTATTTCTACCATGAGGTGTCTTTTGACACCTTGAGGATTTCATAATTCCTAAGGATAGAATAATTTCTAATTAAAAACAATTTTGAATATAAATATCAACACCATTTTACAACATTGTATCAATTATATTCGAATTAGAGATTCTAGATTTCAGTTGTGGCGGAAAATAGGGAAGAATAGCTATATTTGGACCGCCGCTTTAAATGGATCGTTGCCATTCTGCCGTTAATTACAGAAAGAGTCGCCATCTACCGCTGAAATCCTACTCATCGGAATGACGTCATTTATGATTAGAAGAAGCACCCGTCTATCATGTGCTGTTTTCAGACCATTTGAAAAAAACCTAATGTTAGCGGTTTTCATCTAGTTTTTTCCTACTAGTCGTAAATAAGACTTAAAACTAAGTTAAGTTGTTATGTTTTCGTATACATATCTAAATTCACTTGTTTATTGCGCATATTTTTCATGCACATTTGTTTTATTTCGTTTATGTTCTTAGTCTCGAGATTATTTGCTTTAAAAAATGACGCAGTTGCCTTAATTGGACCAATTTAAGTTGCTTAAATTGGACCAAATATAAGATCATAAATTTGAAAAGTAAGTAATGAATTTCAAGGGTGATACGCTTTGTACACTATTTTTTTATTATTATTTTTTCATATTTTATAATGGGTGTTTTCTATCTCCATGGATGTTTCGGAATTTTTACCTTTTTTTATAACTGGATCAATTTGTTTATACAGTTTTGGCATTTATAAACATAAAAATATTTTACATATTTATGCAATAAATTTTGTTTTCAATTTCTTTTATCTTGTATGTATTTGTATTTATTTTCTATGAATTCGTTATTCCTACGGCGTATTTGATTTAAAGAGTTGAATTCAAGCATTTTCTTCCTGGATGATATTTACGGTTCCGTGAGGGGGATGCAGGCTTTTTACAGTTCTGTAGGGTGGAATTGCGCTTTTTTTCGTTAAAATGCTTAAAACCTCAAATCTTCGGGGGAGTGGGTGTAGTTATTTCAAGGTTCCGGGGTGGGGACCCCTAAATTCAGCATTGTTTGAATATATGTTTTGCGTTTGATTAATACAAGCGCATTTTTTTTTTCAATCGAGCATATTTTTTTTAGATACTTTTTGAATATAATGTTGATAATGTTGAAAACGACACAGAGAAACTACATGGAAGGGCCCGTGACAGCAAAAGCTGTTAAATATATAGGAAACGGAAACGAGAGAGTAAGTTGTGGAGAAATTGACCTGCAAGAAATCTACAGCTACAAATATCCAAAAGACAAAAAATTATTATAAATGTTATCTCCTTTTTCTAAATTCAATTAAATCAAAGTACAGAGTTTTTGAAAAAAAAAACAGTTGAGTTAACATCTGCGCTATACATTATAAATTTTATAATGAAAAAAAAAAAAAAAAAAAAAAAAAGGAAGCTCCCGCAGCAAAAAAGTAATTGGAGCATCAAGTTTAAAAAAATAGGCTTAATGCCATTTGAAAAAAAATGATGGAAGTGAAGAACTACATACATAATGTACAGAAAACTTCTGTGCCCAAAAAAAAGGTCTAAAAATTCAGAATCTAAAAAGAAAAACTTAGACAGTGATAACTGGTTTTGTCTAATTTGTAACAAAAAAAAAAAAAAAAAAAAAAAAAAAAAAAAAAAAAAAAAATAGCAGAAATGACTGCCAAATACGGCTCATGTTGCGTGCGCTGGAATAAAAACTCAATTAAAATAAAATCATGTTTAAGCCTTGCATCACTCCTTACATGATATCCAAGTAACTGGCAATTTGTTCCACAATTTCTACTCTTAATTACTTATAACTTTGATTTATATTGTGAATAAATTTTGATTTAAAGCCATTACTCTTATTATCAGGTATCTGATTTCATTATATTTCATTGCTGTTAATTTGTATGATTGTTTCATTAATCACAAACTTTGCTTCTGATAAAATTATTTATATTCCCTAGTCATAAAACAATTTTATATTGTTTAGTCCAATTTAAGAGACTGGGGGTCCAGCTTTGGTAGCCAGTTGCTGAATTTGGACCACTTTTGACAAAATTTTCAAATTAAAATCAAATTTAGGATTTTCAAAAAGAAATTGATCTAAGGATATATTTAGTGAGTAGATGAATAGATTGTTCCCGTGTGGTGAAGTTTTGTAGCTATTCAAAAAATTAAGCGTGTTGCACTTGAAAGTATGTGGAGTGGTCCAAATTCGGCTACTCTCCCCTATACAGCGATTGCTGCATAACTTTGTTATTCGCTTGCTTTACCGTCATGTTGCATTTTAGTGTAGATCATTAGCACTTTAGTGACTAGTTCTAAAAAACTGAATAATGCGTTTTGTTCTCCAGTTCAGGTACTGAGTTCAATACACATGAATTTTGTTTTCATTCGTGGAAAATCTGTGGTATTTGAACAAGGAAGGAATTTTACTAGATTGTTGTTTTTATGATCACTGTTGCTGTTATTGTTACAAAGAATGATTTTTTATAGATGAGACTGCAAACTTTTTGAGTTACTAACATTAAAATTTTAGATTTTCTAAGAAAAATTAAAAAATTGAAGAATATAATACTTTTTAATTGTTGTTCCTGTTGACGTAATGCATGTTTGATTCATATATGTATATTTATATTTTTAGACTATTAAGCTAGAATTTATAACCTGATTAAATAATCTCTAATAAATACGCATCTAGGAATTAATATATATATATTGCTCAAATTATTTATATTTAACTAATAATTTGAAATCCCAACAATTTTGGCAATTATTTGCATATTCAAACGCAAAGGTGTCGAAAGACACCTTTTGGTACAAATAGGTATACACAAAATCGTGGTAGAAATAGTGATAAATGCATTAGCTATGCCTGAATTCTGATTACTGGAAAATGTGAAAAGCGGAAGGTATATTTAAATAAAACGTTAAATAGAACAAACATTGCTTTTTAAGAATAGTGATTGCAATCAAGCAATCTGAGATCCGTTACTCGTATACTATGGGTCAACAGAACTCCTTACTTGTCATGTAATATCATAGATGTTTAACATAGCATCTGATTGAAGTGAAATAACGAAAAGCAGTCTTGAGGCTGCACGTTTATCCTTACTCAATATACAGAACCTTTCACAGTATCCTCACATTATATCCCTTGAAACTCATGTCACTGAAGAAACTTGCGCTGACAAATAAACACACATAGGCAAATGTTTGCTTAGACAAAAAAACCCATGATTCTTACTGTTTATAATGTACTATGAACCGATAACTCACATCTTCCGTTTCACGTATACGTGGACAGCGGTAATTCTTTAATGTGAGTGACCAGTAATCCACAAGAACACAAGGATGCTTTGGATTTGTTAGGCGTCGGCTAGTTCAAGAATTATTTTTCTGCGAAGGATACCTTCAGAGAGAACATTCGCCAAATATTATCGTTCTCGTATAAGGATTTTGGAGCGTGCTGAGGATATTTTACATTCACACTACACAGTCCGTTCTGGTATCAAACTAGCGAAGAGTTAGAACAGTGGTTCCCAACGTGGGGCGTACGCCCCACTGGGGGGCAATTTCACCTTCTGGGATAGACAATTCCTAATTTCTTACCTACTCATTCACGATAAGTTTATTTTGTCTTTTATGGGATAAGTAGTGTTGTAGGCTAAATATAAATGGAATACAAGCCAAATTTAATAAATCAGTTTTTATTGAATTTTTAAAATATTCTGTATCGAAATTTAAAAATAAATTTAACACCAGAATAATTATGCGAATAACATTGAAAAATATTTTGATATCTTCTAGAGTATTAAAACTCACAATATTTTTTCTGGTGGCGCATTTTAAAATTTTTCGTAACGTTTTCCATTATTTATTAAATGAGTTTTCTACTTCTATTCGCTAATACAATTATCAATATTGGGAAAGGGAAAACAGAGAGAATGTGTTATGCAAAATAATGGCTACTTAATTTGATAAAGATACGAACATTAAAATACTTCTTGTGTATTGTGTTATCCATATAAAGAAAAGTCAGTGTCCAAAGCTTTCCGCTAACTCTTAATAAGCTACAAGAATGCATTATAAAATGTATGAATTTATCAGTTTTAACGTTAAAAGTAAATGTTTATTTAAATTACTTGGGAAGATAAAAATCCAGACCGTATAACACTTTCCTTTAACATTGAGTTAAATCGGAAAAGTACAAAATAACTCGTTTTGGCATGTAGGCAAAGATGTATAATCTCATTGCATTTATAAAATTATGTTAAAAATACATTTGTGGTAGAAGATTCACCTCTTTGATAAGGTAAAAAATATGAAATGAATAGGTTTTATTAAGGCTCTATTACACTTCCACAGTGTGAATAGAGTTCATTTTTAAAAAAATGAGACATGATTTACATATTAGGGTTGAAGGGGAGGGACATAGTGACTTTACGGATGCTTTGGTGGGGCGTGGCCAATAGAAGGTTGGGAACCACTGAGTTAGAAGGATAAGTTCTGAGGGATTGAGTAAGTAATCCGAAGAACGTAAGGAGCGACCGTTTAATTCTTCAACTTCGATAATTTTTTGCGTATTAACAGGGTATTCTATTTTTTAATCGTACTTGTTTCATAATCTTTGTTAAAATAAAGAATTTACATATAGTGCGGTGAATGTAGGATATTACCTAGCTCATTTGCTAAAGTATGAACAAGTAGTTCTTTTCAAAATAAACTGCGCTACGTATGTTTCTTTTTTATTAAACGTTTAACATTTGACATTGCGCAACCAATGATGTCATTCTTGGTTAAGATCTTCTGTGAGGAGAGACTTATTGATAGAAAATATAATTAATTCAGCAACCAGGTCGCTTGATGTAAAGACACCTGATTTCATATTGTAGATACATTAAAAGGGAGTGCATTTATGAAAATCTTCTAGAAAGTTGAAATGAATGGAACTATTCGAAAAGAAATCGTATTCATCAATCTGGAGAAATAACACGCAATATATGTAGAGTTCGTATTCATATACGTATGAATACATATATGTATACATACACATATATGATACGTATGTATATGTACATAAATGTATGTATCGTATACGTATGATATATATGTATCATGTATCATATAATCTTATATGTATTCCTATATGTATAATTTTAAGTGTACTTTTTGTAGAATCTGTAAGAAAAGAAATTATATATACAATTATTTTCATTGTTTGTAAGTAGATCGAAAAAAGAAAGTACGATATAACAGTTATAAACTTATTGATGAACATTTATAAATACTAAGTAATTATATGAAATTTGGCTCATAAATATAGAAAAAAATATTTTGATAAAAATAAAAAAATATTAATCAAGAAATATTGCATTACAATGTACCATAATTAGTTTACAGCGTATATATTTTACAAAGACAAGCAAGTAATTTTCGTCGCTTTCCTTCAAAAAAAAAAAAAAAAAAAAAAAAAAAAAAAAAACCCTTCAAACCCTATTTTATATCTGAATATAATATATAGAAATTTGAATTCCTAACACAATCCAAAATTCAAATAATCCAATATTCTCCATTTAAGGTTATATCTTTTATTACATGAAAGACATTTTGTGACTCGAATATAAATCCGGAAAATTATTCTTAGAAAGTCGTAAACTGCGAATAGACATTTGTTCTAATATCTATAGAAACTTCTATAAGATATATAATTTGAATTTATAATAGATACACTTTTTTGTGCGACTTAAAACAGTCCTGTTTATATTGAACAATATTTTGTATTGAAGCGGTTTGTTTAAATGTAATGTTACTGTATTCATTTAATCGAAGAAAAATACTTAAATGCAGATTTGTGAAACACTCTCCTTATTTTTTTATTATTTTTTTAATAATTGGAAGAGATCATATGAAGTGATGTGAATTATTCCAAAAAATAATTAAAGGCATAAATGAAAATAACACATGAATTATAAAATGTATAACGTTCTGCTGTTGTTTAAAATTTTACATACACAGTTTTTAGTAACTCATTTATTAGAGTTGTTAAAATTAACATGTAATCGATATACCCCAACAATATTATTTTTTAAATCTATTCTAAAAATAATAATATAACAGAGAGTGTAACACACAGCCCTTATAATAGAGATTTTAATTAAATAATTAAAATATATTTAATAAATGTATGTAAATATGATCCATAATGAAAAAAACCACACTATTTAAATTAATTTAACTTTTTTAAACGACTAATAAAAATTATAATTTAGATATATAGTATGATCCAGATAACAAACTTATCATGCTATTTTCTTAGTTATTTCCTAAAACGTCTAAAACGTATAGTTTACACATTTCATTTTGAAAATAAAATTATGTATTTTTAAACGTTTTTGTTAACAGTAATATGAACTGTGTTTTAAATTAATGTGACTTTTTAAAACTTGCATTTTTACGATATTTCTTTCATTATATAAAATTATTTTTATTTTGAACAAATAAAAAATTCACCCCTCTAAAAGCGTATAATTTAAAAGAATTAAATTTTTATGTGCATTATTTTTTTTTTATTTCACCGCTGTAATTTGTTTTAAAATCTCAACATCCGATATTTTTTGTTTTTAGAAAAATCAAAAATTACTTACTATAACATATAATGGTTAGTTATAATAATATCCCATTTTTATTGTTTTCATTTGTGAGAGTTTTACGAAAAGAAAAGATTCACCACAGACAGCGGAAAAGAAAAATGTTGTTACGAGAGTGTCGGCAACACATATTGAAACCTTGAACATTTAATCTTTCCATTGCACTCATTTGTTATCTGTACTGTGAGTCTGTTTCGTGTAACACATATTTTTATTGCACTTCAAAAGAAAAAATATCTTATAGGGCAAAACTACTACGTCGTTGATAAGATCAAAAGTTGAATTTTGGTTTCAACAAAAGATGATAATTTTCTATGACTGGCGGATATAAAATTTGTACACAAACTTAACTTATTCTTGGACATTGACGGCAACTATGTCGAAAAATAAAGCATATACCATTAAGTAATTTGTAATGGAAATTTTATCAATTTAATGTTTTTTGAATGAGTATGCGGCATTGAATCTTTACTTTTCGAAAACTCCTGGTAGATTTCTGTATCCTGTACAACACTGTACAGGAAAGTATGCTACTTCCTTCTATAAAAGGTACTGATCAAATTAAATGAAAAAAAATGAATAGATCTCATTTTAGACAAATTATTACCGAACAGAAAATATTAACGATGAATAGAAATACTATAAAACTTAGTTTTTTGTTAAAAGTAAGAAATACTTTTTGATAAATTACTCTGTCATAGTGATTTCATTTAATTTTATTAGTGGGAAAACAGAAAAAAGACAACTTAGCTTGTAAAATGGTGGTATTTGACTAATGTCTCAATCTTTCTAAGGTTCTTTTTCAAATTTGAAATTGTTACTTCCGTTACATCCAATGTTAAACGATTAACAAATCACAAGGTAGATTTTATGATGACTTGATAATCAATTACTGGCATTTTTAAATCTCGACATTTTTATCCTTAAACAGCTGTGTGAGGCATGTTTGCAAGAGGAAAATTATTTTTCTGGCGTTTCATTTATTGCTCAAATAGTTTATCTAAATGACGCCTACAGGAAGATAACAGCAGCTTCTTGGTTTAATTAATAAAATATTTCTTAAAATTTTAAAGAAATGTAATAATCAGTAACAGTGCATGTAATTTTTATGTTTAAATACGCATAGAGTATACGAAACTTTGTTTGAATATTAAGCAAACAAGTAAACGCTAGTAAACAGTAGTAAAACACTGATTAAATAAAGTAAAATTTCAGCCAAACAGCAGTTTTGAGGTTCTTAAAATCCATTTGATTAATGCATATAAAAATGGAAAAAAATAAATAAGTACATATAAATACACACAAAAGAAAATCTTACGACCAATGCCTAAATAGCAAAAATTAGAAAAGATAGAAACAATATACAAAATACATCTGTGTATATATATTTATATAAATATGAAACTTATTAATCATAAATCCAACCATATATTATTTGGATTAGTGATCTATTTAAGGACATAATACATCCTCTTACAGTTTATAACGTTAGTAATAAAACAGTTTGATCATATATCTAATAAGAAACTCGAAGCAGCAGCGGTCGTGCGATAGCTTCAGAACCCCGAGTCCGCCCTTCCCGCATTTCGATGACTTAGATTTAATCAATTTTCCTTTTAAATTTGACCTGTTTCAATTTTCTATTTTATTTTCTTTTTCAACCTGGCTTCCACAAGAGTCTCCGCTGAAATCTACACTAATGATCTTACAAAAACTTTTTATACTAGTTTCATATACACAAAATCGATAACATTCTAAAAATCAATAATGATAAAATACTATTTTCGCAAAACAAAAAAATATTTTAAATGATATCGCCTATTTTCAAAACATATTTAAGTATTGCAATAAAGCTAACAATTACTCAAAGTTAAGTGTTTAAACTATACACTCATTCAGTTAGATAGCATAATGCTTTGTTCAATAGTAGGTACCTACGCACTGCTATTAAAATAACATGTTAATGAGAAATCTATTTATTATTTGAAAATTGGATATGCTTGAAATTCTTAGGTCATGAGTTCTGGCTTCCACAAGAATCTCGGCTGAAAAGGCGCAGGCAGGGTTCCTGGATGAACACGCGGAATGCCGCACACCCCGAATTCTTCGGCGTCTTCCAACGCACCCGCCCCCGACTGCCACCCGAGATAATAAGAAGCTCGAATCAACCGCGGCTTCTATCCCTAAGATCTGGAATCCGAGACCGTCCGAACAGAGCCAAAAACCGAAAATTGGGACCTAAAAATTCATACAGTTTTTAGATTTTTTCAAGAATAAGGTTTTCACTTGAAAATCTGTTCTTACTTTGGAATAAGTATCAATCCTAAATATTTGCAAATTCGAAAGCTTCGTCATTTTCAACCCCTTTAAAATGTGTTTATAATAGTCAATTGCTAATTAATACCAAACCATTTGTGTAAATCAGAAAATGTTCATATTTTTTAAAATATCATTGGACAATGTAAAAAAAAAAAAAAAAGACAAATTGATCTTAATCTTTGAAAAGGTAAATATAGACGTACAAACAAACACAATAATCTATTTCGAATTTCCCGCAGTTCCGTAAAGAGTTGTTTCTCTTTAGAAACATCAGAAATATATAAAATTTCAACATTTAATGAAGTTTTTTTTTTTTTTTTTTTTTTTTTTTTTTTTTTTTTTTTAACGTTACTAAGTAGTTTTCACAATGCATTGATAAGTTTTCTCTAACCGGAACATCTGTTTTTAGGATGATATCAATACTTAATATTCACGGTTATTTAAAGAACAATTTTTGGAATCTGAGGCAACTCGGAAGACGTTAATTTTAATGAACATTTGTTATTTTACTGTTTTTTTATGATTATGAAATGTTTAACTTTTTGTACCGAGTAAAAGTGTGGGAAAAGGTCGTGATATATATTTTCCAGAAATTCTGAAGGAGGACGTGATACAGAAATTTAGGATAGATAAAGGATACACTAAGTCTTCTTTCTTTTAATACCACAAATAAATTATCCAATCCCTTAAAAGCAGATTTTTAATGGATTGTAAAATAATTTTAGAAATGTGTGACCATATTCTGTTTCTGAAATAGCAAAATTCTTCTCCTTTTCAGTTTCTGAATAAATATCATTTCCCACTTTAGTCCAAGCTCAAACACCGCTATAAGCAACGAACCCGAACCTGTCTTAGGCACTAATTCGGCATAGGCTTGAATACTTTTCATCTCTAGCACAGGCATCTCAAAATTTTTTATATGTTTTAATTACTGTTCAAAATTCCGAAATTGCCAGTGAGGAAATCCTGCTATTTTTTAGGAAATCTTAATTCACACAAAAATTAATTTATGCATATGTTATCTAATGTCGGTTGATTATGATCCTCAAATTGGAAAAATAAAGTCTATTAAAGTGTAATTGGTTATTTGAAAGTTAATATGGTTGAATTTTTTCTGTTATTTTTTATTTTAAAAAATTGGCTTTCAGATTGAAAAATGATGCATAAATTTCTTCTAGTATGAATTAAGATTTTCTCTTAGAAATAATTATAATAAATTTCATGAAATATTTTAAAATGTATGCTTCTTTAAAAGAAAAAATGCGTTTGAAATACGCGAGAATAAATTTCTTTCAGCACGTAAATAAGAAGTATATAAAACATTCTTTCTATCCGGTATATGGCGATATTCTGATATTTAAAAAGAAATTTGTATAAATTTTAGAATAAAAATTTATTTAGTATTTTCGCTATTTTCAAAGTGCACCGTTCATTTAATCTACGGTTTAGTTTACGTTTCGAATATAAAAAATTGGATATTTTATTTACTTACTCACTGGTGTATAAAATCGATGTATTTCATTTGCATTCCAGGCAATTTTAAAGTTTTTTTTTTTGTGTGTGTGAAGGAGCGGGGGTGGGGTTGGCGAAGGAAATTAGGTTTATTTCTACATTTAGAAATGATATATAACATTAATGTTTAATTTCTTATTATAAGAAAAAAAGCATGTTTACGCTGTAAATTATCTGAAAATTATATTTTGAAACTTGGGTAGTTTTTATGCATCTTTAGGAGAATGACGAGATACGCTGAATAAAATTACATTGGTTGTAAGGATTTTGGGAAAAAATTGGAGAGTTTTACATTATAGCAATGATGATAGGACTTTATTAATATATCTCTTAAGGGGACCGGGAAACCCCTATCTCCACCATATTCAGTTCACCAACTTTTTCACCACCCTTTTCTCAGAAATGGTGAAAGATAGAGGTCTAGATATTTTAGAGTAGTTACAATAACATGATTTACGTATTTTAGCAGACAATTTCTTTCTAAGTGATACTCAAAATTAATTATTAATTACTTATTGAAAGTCATTTTTTAGATTAGCATTTTTGGTAAGATTTCACGGCCTAAAATAAATAATTCTAAACAAGACATTAAATCCCTGTGTTAAAGTATACAATATAACGTAATATACGTATTTAAAAAATATATTAGTTCTTAAGTTTAATAGATATTGAAAAAAGGGAATATCAACATGAAAAATCCAAGTTTTGAGAAAAAGACGTTTAAAGATTTAAATGGTCATTAAGCTGTGAAGTACTCTTAGAAAGAATGAATAATTTCAACACTTATATTTTTATATATAAACATGTGTGACACATCGATGAAAGATAAAAGTTTAAACTACTTAATGATAAAAAAAGTCAAAATCGATTTTTTGTTTGAATTTTGTTTTCCCGGTCCCTTTAAATGATATACCGCAGTGAAACGTCAATGGATTCATTGATTCATTTATTGTACTTTATTTTGTGCTACAAATTTTTATTTATTTTTAGTTCATCTTTTAAACATTTTTACATATTTTAAGAAAAATCCTCATATACCCTACTCAGTAACAAGGCTGTGGAAAATAACTTGAAAAAGAATAACTCTTGATATATGTTCACTTTCTTGAAATCGAAAATCTATTGCACAAAAACTAATTATTTGTTTATTATCTTAAAGAATTTGGAAAAAATATTAAGATCTATATTATTCATTCCCATAGTGTGAACAAAAAGCATGATGTTTATAATCTATACTAAGTTTTTTTTAACAGATATGACAGAAAACGTTTTTCTCACTAAAACCACATGTATATCAGTTTATATAAATTACATAAAACGCTTACTACATGGATGATTTTAATATGACTCTTCAGCTTATTTTTTACCTCCATCTAATTGCGTGTAAATATATATGAGTTAAGAACACTTTTCAAAAAGCGTTTTGATTTTTTTAATACTTTATCTACTGATGGTACTTATAAATTCCATTAAAATATGTCTATATTCCTATTGTAAGAACGTTATATTTATAGATTTCCAAATTTTACAAAATACTAAGCAAAATACTTAAAATTAAAGATTTGAGTGGTGTTATAAATATTACATAAAATCCATATAAATTCAAATTCAATTGATCCTTCTAAATCCTCCAAACCTTATAATATCCTTTTAAAATTTATTAAATGATTATGTAAATCTTCTAATGTAGCTTGAAAAATTCACGAAAAATGCTTTAGAAGATAAAATTTTCATGAATTCATAATTCAGTACCCATAGGGTTAAACTACGCATGAATTAAAAAAAATTATTACTTATAAATAAGAAGAAGATTTCTCCCGTTTCCAAAAGTGACGAATTTTAAACAGTATTGTTTTACTTAAAAGATATACATAAATAATGATATATTCCAGTACATAATCTGTAACTTTATATTTGTATTTGTATTTACATTCTTCTGTAGAAACACACTATTTAAAAACAGATTTCTTAAAAATTCTAACTAAAATTAAAATATATATATATATGTATGTATTCGTATAAATGATGGAATTTGTTCTATAAATATATGTGTGATATCCTATTCCAAAGAGCTTAAATGTTGTGTAACACTTTAAGTCAGTCGTTTTCGATATTCTTTTCCCCTGTTTCTTAAACCCAAATAGAGTGAAACATACTGTAATTGACACCTTAAAGATACTTTCTTGTTCAAATGACTGTTCATAGTTTTAAGGGGTCTTGTACCTTTTAAACGCGACGAAAATTAACGAAGAAATTCAAAGTTTGAATTAGTCTATCTCCGAAACCTTTTATGTATAAACATGAAATTTTGGATATTCATTAAACAGATTGTGCTTTTTAATATGGTGTCATAAGAAGTTTATTAGCTTTTAACAAAATTTGTGTATTGTTGAAATCAAAATAGCTCTTTTTTTTACTTCTTAAGTCATCGCGCGCATGATATCTTGAGAAGGTTGGTATTGATTGTCATGAAATTAGGTAAAGATATTAAACATATATGTGTGTTTAAAATGAACTACTCTTAGGCCAAAATTATTTCATTAACTATATACAGGGTGACCAGAAAAAACGTAACGAAGACTATAAGTAAGGTCACGGTTGATGATTTTTTTTACTCGATACTCAGAGGTGTTTTTTCACTTATTAATCTTTATTCTAACCATATATATTTTTAATAGGATGGCAAACAAACGGAACGCTATTTTGGAACTTCATCGCCAGGGAAAGCGTGTATGTTAGATTGTTCGATTGCTTCAAGTGTCTTATCCAACAGTTGCCAAAGCAATCAAAAGATTCAAAGAGCTTGGCCATGAAGGAGACTGACCAGGAAGAGACAGGAAAAGAACTGTGAACACCTCCAGAAACCGACAATTGGTAAAAAAACGAGTATCCCGAAATCCTCGGGTGTTGATGAAAAAAAGCGAGGCAGACTGGGATTTGCCGGAAATCGGTTCGACTTATGGCCAAAGAGGAGCTGAACCTTCATACTTATAAGCTGAAACAGGCGCAATTTCTCACCGAAGAAAGCAAACGAGTACGGCTTGCAAGATGCAGGACGCTGCAACTCCACGCTGGGAGCGAATCCTGTTTTCTGACGAAAAACTCGATAGAGCAATCGTTAAATCATCAAAATGATTGCATTTGGTCAACAAATTCCCCAGGCAAATCTTCCATCGTTCAACATCGTCAAAATCTTAAATCTGTCGTGGTGTGGGCAGGAATTTGCGCAACAGGTCTATTCTTGAGTCAAACCTAATAAAGATGTGTAGCGAAAAGAGAATCTTGAAGATATGGTACTTCCCTGGGCTCAAAAACACTTCGGAAACGGGACTTGGACTTTTCAACAAGATTCCGCGCCTTGTCATCCAGCGAGATCCACACAGGACTAGCGTCGGGCCAATTTTCCAGACTTCATCTCGGGTCAAGAATGGCCTCCATACTCGTGTGCTCTTAATTCCTTGGATTACAGTTTGTGGTCGATTTTGGAGGCAAGAGCTTGCCGAAAACCTCGCAACAGTTTGGAATCTCTAAAACGTTCGTTGATTCGGGAATGGAAGCTAATCACTCCAGCAGAGCTGCGGCCAATTGCTGAAAATTTCACGAAACATTTGCGTCTCTATATCAAAGCAAAGGAAGGACACTTTGAGGAAAAGTGTTATTTTTCTAGTACATTGTTATTAATAAATAAAACATTTGTTTGTGCAAAAGTTTGTGTGTTTTCTTTAAACGAGTCAAATTAAACCTTTACGTTATTTCTGGTAACAATAAAAAAATACTTTTGTAATATATATATATATATATATATATAACCAATAACTAAACATAACCTACCACCATCAAAAACCGTAATATTATGAATTAAAGCTGTAAGTATATATAAAAAAAAGATTAAATTATTTATAAGAATTATTATGGAAGAAAAATAAGAAAGTGGACACCGACAAATAATGGAAATGCTTATATATTGAATTACGTTTTCAAGGGAACAGAATTCAATGATATAAGCAAAATGGTTGTTTTCTGTGGGAAAAATAAGCTAAAGCTAAAAGTTATTTTCCCCTGTGCCCAAAAAACCATTAAAATCAAGTGAATTGATTAAAAATGAAAACAGAATAGAAACAAATAATATGAAATGGAAAAAACAATAAAACCTATTTAAATATTTATAGGATATAAAATGAAATAATAAACACCATACCGATTAGTATTTTAGAATAAATCCACGAGCACATGGCATCCATATCGTAAAGATTAAGGTTAATAAAACAGTTAAGAAATCACAGTAATTGATACCATAGGATGCAGTTAATACATATTGAAATAAATGTTAAATAACTTTTAATATAATATAAAATAATATAAATAGAAAGTAATTACATAATTAAAATGCACTATTAAATTAATTAAAAACCGTTAAACAATATCGTCAAAATTTAGCTAAAAATTCCCCCTGGTGTAGTAAATTATAACTGAAATGTAGCTGGAATAAGTAAATCTAGAACTTATCGAAAAAAAAAACACAAATTGTGGTGCTGCCATCTAGTATTACTTTTATGATTTAATTGTCAAAAGACTTGCTTCAGTTGTAAGCAATTGAATGTAACAATTGTTTTATTAACAGCAAAACAAAACATATCCTTATATATAGATAATTATAAACTGAATATAAAACACACAATGTATTTAAAAAAACTATTGTTAATAAAATTTAAAAAGCATACAAAATATTCTATTAGCAAATTTATTTAAACTACACTAATAATTTAAATAATTCTAGAACATCGATAATATATAGCATATAGCTAAATGCTATAAAACAAAATAAATTCATTAATAATTAATATAAATAATTATTAAAAATATAAAAAATGTTAAAAAAAAACTATTATATATAAGATAATTATAAAATGAACAGGAAATAAAAAACATATGGTAGTATAAAGAAGGTGAACTGATACTTAAATTCCAATTACCTAAAAAGCACAAATATAGTGTGTGGATTATTTTATACATCCATAAAAATCCTAAAAGTATGAATGTGGGACATTCAAAAACAATAAACCGATAATGAATTATATAACACTAAGTGAAAATAAATAAATATTAAAATATTAATAAGAATAGAGGAATAATAATAAATATAATTACCCAATTTTAATCCATACAGTATAACTTTATTTATATTAAATATACTTATATGTATATTAATCACTATAAAAATGGCATACTATTAGTAATTAATATGATATTGTCCTTATTAAATTAAAATTTATAACAAATGATTGTAAATAAGATTAAACAATAATAAAGCTAATAATTAATAAAATTCACCAATTACATATAAAATATCAAATCAACATCCTTATAAAATACGTATCAAAAATATAGTAATAATACAAAAACCCCATTTATATATATATATATATATATTAAATGAATAAAAATAATCATAACTAAAAATATTACCATTGTAAATACTTAAAAGTAGTTCATTTTAAACACACATATTTGTTTAGTATCTTTACCAAATTTCATGACAATCCATTCATAATATCTCACGATATCATGCGCGCAATGACTTCTGGAGTAAAAAAAAAAAGAGCTATTTTGATTTCAACAATAAACAAATTCTGTAAAAGGCTAATAAATTTCTAATGGTAGCATATTACAAAGCATTATCTGTTTAATCAATATCCGAAACTCCATGTTTATGCATAAAAAGGTTTTGAAGACAGACTAATTCAAACTTTGAAGTTTTTTGTTAATTTTCGACGCGTTTAAAAGGTACAAGACCCCTTAAATCTATTTTATACTTGTCTTTGTTTTAGGTAGCTTTCATTACAAAAAGGTACCTATTGCAGCCGTTCGGAGGAAAGCGATTTCAAAACTTTTGGTATATTTTCACCGATCATGACCATCAGACCACAAAACCAAACCCCGCTCTAATATATATATATCTATACTCTATACTTCCTATTATAAAGAGGAAAAAATTGTTTATTTGTAGGAGGTAAGCTCAGGAACTACCGAACCGATTCCAAAAGTAATGGTATCAAAATGATGATGTTAGTCCAACTTAGAACATAGGCTATATCTTATGTCGGTGCCACTACCCCAAAGGTGTTGCAGGAGCAAAAAACGTTCTAAAAATGCGATTTTTGCGTTACTGAAGGACCTAGAAATATGAAATTTGGAATATTAGTTACTTATAAGATATAAATGATGTCTAAGAACAGTTCTTATACAATTCGAAATTTAAAAGGGGTGAAAATGCACAAAAAGCGTTCTAAAAAACGTTCTAAATGGTAGTTCCTAAATAATATCAGGAAATACCAAACCGATTTAAAAAGTAATGGTATCAAAATGATGGTGTTAATCCAACTTAGAACATAGGCTATATTTTATGTCGATGCCACTACCCCAAATGGGGTGCAGGAGCAAAAAACGTTCTAAAAATGCGATTTTTGCGTCGCTGAAGGGCCTAGAAATATGAAATTTGGAATATTACTTACTTATAAGATATAATTTATGTCTAAGAACAGTTCTTAAACAATTCGAAATTTAAAAGGGGTGAAAATGCACAAAAAGCGTTCTAAAAAACGTTCTAAATGGTAGTTTCTACATAATCTCAGGAAATACCAAACCTATTTAAAAAAAATTGGTGTCAAAATGATAGTGTCAACGTTTGCTCCAAGATAGTCTATGTTTTATGTCGGTGTCACTACCCCAAAGGTGGTGTAGGAGCAAAAAACGTTCTAAAAATGCGATTTATGTGTTACTGAAGGGCCTAGAAATATGAAATTTGAAGTATCAGCTACTTATTAGATATAAAGGATTTCTAAGAACAGTTCTTAAACAATTCGAAATTTAAAAGGGGTGAAAATGCGCGAAATGCGTTCTAAAAAACGTTCTAAATGGTGATTTCTACGCAATCTCAGGAAATATCAAACCGATTAAAAAAATAATGGCGTCTAAATGATGGTGAAAATCCTTGCTCCAACGTAGGCTATGTTTTATGTCGGTGCCACTACCCCAAAGGGGGTTCAGCAGAAAAACGTTCTAAATTGCGGTTTTTGCGTGACGGAAGGTCCTTGAATCGTGAAATTTAGAATGGTAGTTAGTTATAAGATATCAATGATCTCTAAGGACATTTCCTAAAAAAGTCGAAATTTAAAAGGGGGGGGGGTCAAAATGCGCAAAAAAGCGTTGTAAAAAACGTTCTAAATTGCGATTTCTAGCAATCTCAGGATATACTGAACCTATTTCAAACATAATGGTGTAAAAATCATGGGGACAGATCTTGCTCCAAGATAGGCTATATTTTATATCTGTTTCCACTACCCCAGAGGAGATACAGGAGCAAAATGAGCGAAAAGCCTTCTAAAAACGTTCTAAAGGCAGATTTGTCACCAATATCTCAGGAAGAATCAAACTGATTTCAAAAGTATTGGTTAGAAATTGATGCTGACAGCCTCTGCTCTAACATAGACGCTATTTTAAGTCGGTATCACTATCACCTAGACGTTGCAGGAGCAAAAAAGCGTTCCAAATTTCGATTTGTGTGATCGGTAGGGGCTAGCAACTTAAAATTAGGCAAGGTACATATTTATTACATCTAAATTATCTTTAAGAACAGTTTCGAAAAAATTAGAAATTTAAAAAGGGGTGGAAATGCGCGAAAAGCGTTCTAAAAACGTTCTAAATTGCGATTTCTACTCAATCTCAGGAAATCCCAGAGCTATTTCAAAAGTAATGGTTGCAAATCAATGGTGACAGTCCCTGCTGTAACATAGGTTATATTTTATGTTGCTGTCACTACCATCTGAGGGTTGCAAAAGCAAAACATGTTCTAATTTGCGTTTTTTGCGTAACTGAAGGGTCTAACACTTTGAAGTATGGCATGGCATTTACTTACAACATGCAACGGCTTTCTAATAACTGTCGAAAGAAAATTTCAAATTTAAAAAGATGAAGTGAGCGAAAAGCGTTATAAATTACAATTTTTATGTAATCTTATCAAATACCAAAACAATTAAAAAAATAATGATAACAAGCTGTTGGTGATAGAACCTGCTCAAACATAAGCTATATTTTATGTCTGTGCCACTACCACCAGAGGGTTGCAGTAGCTAAAAACTTTCTAAATTGCGATTTCTGTGATACTGAAAAGGCTAGAAACTTTAAATATGGCATGGTAGTTACTTATAAAATATAAATGCCCTCGAAGGACTATCGAAAATAAATTCGAATTAAAAAGGGGTGAAGTGAAGGGGAGGTGTGAAAAGCATTCTAAAAAAGTCCTAAATTACGATTTCTACGCAATTTCAGGGAATATAAACCAAATATAAAAGTAATAGTTGCGAATCAATGGTAACAGTCTCTGATCCTACACAGGCTATATTTTATGCCGATGATTCTACCACCTGGGGTTCACAGGAACAGCAAACGCTCTAAAAAAGGCCTTTAAAAGCTTTCTAAATTACGTTTCTGTGGAATATTAGGAAATAACAAACCAATTACAAAATTAATGTTGGCAAATTAATGGTGATAGTTCCTATTTCAACATAGCCTTTTATGTTGAGAGAGGTAGTAGGACTTGGAATTTGACATGATGGTTAATTTTAAGATGTGAGAAGATGGTTTCTAAAAAAATCAAAACATCAAATGAATACTGAAATGAGCGTATTAATTGAGCATAAAAGTTTCAAAATATTTTCTAAATTATTATTTATTTAGTTTTATTTCGTTTTATTAATTTAAGTCTCATTTCTGCCTTATGCAGTGTAACAATGATGTTTAATCAAGCTGTGTTTTAAGTAGTAATTTTTTTAATTATTCCTAAAAGTAATAAGTACCTTTTAATAAAATAAAATATTATCTTTTAATAAAACAAAAATGTTCTTAGTACCTTTTAATAAAAATTAGACATATAAATATCACTTGGCATATTTCAAATATTACGCGAGCAAAGCCGCGGGGTTTGCTAGTATATATATATATATATATATATATAATCTTTGTCGCACTGTAACTCTGGTATTTATGAACCGATTTAGATGTACCTTTGTGTGTACATAGTACATACCGATGTCTCGACCGAGTTCCCTGGCCAGCTTCATCCGCCATTTTGTTTCAAAATAGCGGCCATTTAAAAAAAAAATTAAAAATTTTTAATTTAAAATCAGGTATCAAAAAATTAGAAAATGAAAAATATTTTTTTCTTATGTGTTTGATCTTAATACAAAGTTTCCGGAACAGTTTTTGTTTCGTTTATATCTAAAAAAATGGCTGAGTTATAGCATTTTGAATTTCTATTGTGGCTGACATTTTGAAACGACCTGATTTTTGTCACGCGATAACAGGCGTATTTATGAACCGATTTGGATATAACGTGGTGTGTACATAGTACATACCAATGTCTCGACTGAGTTCGTTGGCCAGCTTCATTCGCCATCTTGTTTCAAAAGGACTGCTATTTAAAAAAAATTAACATTAAAATGAGGTATAAAAAAAGAAAATGAAAGAGATTTTTTTTATGTGTTTGACTTTGATACAAATATTCCGAAACAGTATTTTTTTCGTCTATATCTTAAAAAATGGTTGAGTTATAGCACTTTGAATTTCTAGCATGGCTGACATTTTGAAACGATCTGATATTTATCACGCGTATTTATTAATCTATTTGGATGTAAGAAGGCATGTGCATAGTATATAGCAATGTTTCGACCAAGTTCGTTGGCCAGCTTCATACCCCATCTTGTTTCAAAATTGCGGCTATTAAATTAAAAAAATATATAGATTTAAAGTGAGTTGCAAAAAAAAAAAAAAAAAAATAGACATTGAAAAAGGTTTCTTTTTTAAGTATTTAACCTTGATATAAGGATTCCGAAGCATTTTTTGTTTTGTCTTTATCTTAAAAATTGGCTCAGATATAGCAGTTTGAATTTCTACTGTGGGTGACATTTTGAAAAATCTGATTTTAGGTAGCTTTCATTACAAAAAGCTACCTATTGCAGCCGTTCGGAGGAAAGCGATTTCAAAAAATGTTGGTATATTTTCATCGATCATGACCCCCAGACACCGAAACCACCCTCCGTTCAAAATTAATATATATATATATATATATATATATATATCTGATCTTTGTCATACTGTAACTCTCGTATTTATGAACCGATTTGAATAAAATTTCGTGTGTACATAGTACATACCAATGTCTCGACCGAGTTCGTTGGCCAGCTTCATCCAGTTTCAGGCCAGTTTAAAAATGGCGGCCATTTAAATTTTTTTTTTTTTTTTTTTTTTTTTTTTTAAATTAGGCACAAAATTTGAAAATTGAAAAATATTTTTTTCTTATGTGTTTTACCTTGATACAAAGATTCCGGAGCATTTTTTGTTTCGTCTATATCTAAAAAAATGGCTGAGTTATAGCATTTTGAATATCTATTGTGGCTGACATTTTGAAACGACCTGATTTTTGTCACGCGATAACAGGCGTATTTATGAACCGATTTAGATCTAACTTGGTGTGTACATATTACATACCATTGTCTCGACCGAGTTCGTTGGCCAGCTTCATTCGCCACCTTGTTTCAAAAGGGCTGCCATTAAAAAAAATTAAATTTAAAATACGTTATTAAAAAATTGAAAAATGAAAAAGATTTTATGTGTTTGACCTTGATACAAAGATTCCGGAGCAGTTTTTGTTTCGTATATATCTTAGAAAATGGTTGAATTATAGCACTTTGAATTTCTAGTATGGCTGACATTTTGAAACGATCTGAAATTTGTCACGTGATAACACGCGTATTTATTAACCTATTTTGATGTACGGAGGCATGTGGATGTGGATAGTATATCGTAATGTCTCGACCAATTTCGGTGGCCAGCTTCATCAGCCATCTTGTTTCAAAATGGAGCACATTAAATTCAAAAATATATACATTTAAAGTGAGGTGCAAAAAAATTAGAAATTGGAAAAGATGACTTTCTTAAGTATTTGACCATGATATAAGGATTCCGGAGCATTTTTTGATTTGTCTTTATCTTAAAAAATGGCTCAGATATAGCAGTTTGAATTTCGAATGTGGTTGACATTTTGAAAAATCTGATTTTTTGCCTGTGACAGCACTTGTATATATCAACCGATTCCGATGTGAGTGAGCATGTGCACAGGAATTACTAAGGCCTCGACCAAATTCACTCGTTAGCCTCATCCACCATGTTGTCTTAATATGGCAGGAACTTCACGGTATCGCCGAATTTGGCAACCAAATATAAGTTACTTTAAATAAAAGCAGCTTGGATAAAGCTGGCTAATTTCGCGAAATTCTCATTCATAATGATTTAGTATTCATAAAAATTAGTTTTGAATCTCCTCTAATCAGTTTCCACTAAATTGAGCTTCGTGTGTTTGAATAATATAAGCTTGCTTTTTAAAAATAAGGAATATGAAAGCTACCTCTTCCTACCGGCACTGGCCGGAAGGACTTTTTTTGCGATATCACTCGTATACGTCAACCGATTCCGATGTGAGTGAGCCAGTTCAACCAAATATAAGTTACTTTAAATAAAAGCAGCTTGGATAAAGCTGACTAATTTCGCGAAATTTTCATTCATAATGATTTAGTATTGATAAAAATTAGTACTGAATCTTCTATAGTTGGTTTCCACTAAATTGAGTTTCGTGTGTTTGAATAATATAAGCTGGCTTTTTAAAAATAAGGAATATGAAAGCTACCTCTTCCTCCCGTCACTGGCGGGAAGGACATTTTGAAAATTTAGTAGTGACACATTAAAATAAATTGTTGAAAACACTTTGAATAATTACTATACTTTTTATTGCTAAAACTTTTTTTAAATATTTTCAATAACTCCAGTAACTGACACATCCCTATTTTAAGAAAAACAATAATAACTGGCACAATGCGAATCAGTGTCTCACACTTTATTTTCTAAGATAAAACATCACTTTGCAGAATTCACAAAGAAAATCCCTTTTTTTAAATAACTTTTAACCTATGTGTCAGTTACTGGTTAGATATTAATAACTGGGTGTTCGTCCATTATTCAAAAATTACTATCACATAGGCATATCTACACTTAAATGAATAAAAGAAGAATCATTATCATTAATTGTATTTCGTATGGCACGAATGATCATTCTAAAACAAAAATAAATACACGAGGTATTTGATTTAAGAAACTGAAATTTTTATATAGAGAAAAAAACTCTTTTGTTTAAATATAAAATAATCCTCCACCCCTTTTTTTTACAGAATGCGTTTAAAAAATTTCCACTCAAACAGCATTAAAGAATAATAACGGAAAATATGACTTACATCTTAAGTCGGCACATGTCTAACTATATATTCTGTACTTTATCTTAAAATCTCCTGCGAAATGTTCAACAAAGTATGAGAAGTTAAATTTTACTTTTATAATATTTGTAGTTTAATGGCCTTACGTAAACACGTGACCTGAAATTTCCGCAATACTATTTGACTCAAGTGTTCTGAGCAGAATTCAAAATTAATTTGATTTTTCTATTTTAAAGGTTTGTAGTGGTTTCTAAGAAAAGGGTATATTGTTCCGAAATCATATACAAAGTAGAATTTTATTTTAACAAACTAAACGATCTAGTTCAATTTTTTCTAGATCTAGAATGATCTAGACTGAATTTTTTTACTACTGAAAAGAATCTATTTTAATAAAAAAAATCGTGTGCATCTGTAAAATTGAGAAGCATGTTTAAAATGATTCGATATGACAGACATATTTTAAAGCCGCCAATTTTATAGCTTTTCTTTAGAGCGAAAAACTTTGAAATAGAAAAATTATAAATTTAAATATTTCAATTTTCTAGTTTGTTATGATTTAAATATTTTATTAAATAAACATATGGATTTTACTTGATTTTTAAAGCAATTGGTGGTGGGCTGGTATGCGTGTATTTAAACAAACAAAACTTCTGTATGTAGCAGGTTTTGTACTAATATTTTTGTTATATATTTTGAACTCAAAAAAAAAAAAAAAAAAAAAAAAAAAAAAAAATTCCATCGAACTATCCATAGTGAAATAAATGGAAGATATACTATTAATGATTCTAATATTAATGTTATTGAATTAGGATAAATGTGTAATAATTTATAAATTCTACATAAAGTTTTGTGCTTTTTTTTTAATTATTTCAATTTATTTAAAGAAATGGTTACTAACTTTCCAGATATATTTTCGGAAAAGTAAATGAGACCATTATAATTACAAATTTAACGGAACCGGGATAGCAAAATTCAACCTAAAATCGATTTTTACTTTTTTATATCATTAAATAGGTTAAACTTTATCTTTCCAAGAATGTGTCACACATGTTTATATTTAAAAAAAAATAAGTGTTGAAATTATCCATTCTTTGTAAGAATACTTCATAGCTTAATGGCCATTTAAATCTTTAATTGACATTTTCTCAAAACTTGGATTTTCATTTTTATGTTCTTTTTTTTCCAATATCTGTTAAACTTATGAACTCAGAATTTTTTATACTTATATTATACTATATTATACTTATATTATAAATGCTATATTATGTTATACTGCATACTTTAACACGGGGATTTAATGCTTTGTTGAGAATTATTTATTTTAGGCTGTGAAATCTTATCAAAAATGCTAATTTAAAAATGAATTTCAATAAATAACTAACAAATAAATATCAAATAATAACTAATTTTGAGTTTCACTTAGAATAAGATGATTTACGTATTTTAACAGACCATTTTCTTTCTAACTACTGCAAAAAATCTAGACATATACCTTTTGCATTTTCTGAAGAAAAGGTACACACAGTTGGAGAATTTAACTTGGCGGAGATAGGGCTTTCCCGGTCCCCTTAAAATACAACATTTATTCACTCATAGCTTGTACGTTAAAGGGAAAATTACACGCAATTTTATTATTAAAGGTTCCCGTTTTAAAAAATTCGAAACCTTTCAAAATAATACTTTTCTCACCCAGATCATGCAAAAAATAATTAGAACTTTAATTTAGACAGTCAGAAAGATTCACTTCATTGAATTAATTATCACGTGGAAAAGGTTTGCTCTAATATTTACTGTTTGGAACATTTTGTAGAAACGAGATAAGGCTATGCTAAGGGCAAATATGGAATTATAAATTTTCAAAGGATTTACAATGTTTTTAAATTTTAATGTTAAATAAAAACTTACTAAACGTATTCTAGGCTTATATTTTAAATGGATTTAAACATAAAAAATCGTTAAAATAACAATAAAAAAACCAGCTCTTTTAGTATATGCCACTAATTTGTTCACAGTGGTTTAGTTGGAAGGTAAACTTACAACTCCTAACATTCTTCAAATGTGAAGTGGAGATAAATAAAACTCTTACTTTGAGATTATCATAAACATATCTCCCATTTAGGTTTTACCGAAGTATACACGATTTAACGTAAAACTGGTTTACTACTTTAAATTGCGTTTAAACTGAATATTATTATTTTAACTTTCGTTTACAAATCAGGATCGTAAATAGCATTTATTTATTTATTTTTTTTTTTTAAACTCTTTTAAATAGATGTATGTGCTATTCATCAGATAGACGACTTTATAGGTTATTTAGAGAATGTTTTATGTAAAATTTCCCTTTTTTTTAATGTTTCGTAAAATTATATTATTTCCTTCCCCAATATATTCTACAAGAGTGGTGTTGCTTAGCTGCTAATATTTACACTTGCTTATTGCCAGAAAAATTTAATAGAAATTTTTGTTTTATTTAATCGCAGATTTTAGCGTTTAAATAAGGCAACATTTTCTATTATATTTTAGCTATATATATATATAAAAAAAAACATAATTATCGTCAAATATAAAACTAAATTACTATTTTAGAAAAGAATATAATATTTTTCGAATTTTTTCTTGCAAAACAGAATAGTTCAAAAAGAATGCCTATTAGACAAACGAAAGGTTTCATCATTGACATTACCAAAAAGAAACATTTATTACTGCTATAACAATGGCATTTGTTATGTATTTTGAAAGTTAGTGTCGCATATATTTCCGCATAGTATTTTCCTCTAGGAACTAAATGTATAAGAGTAAAACAGATAATATAGAGAATAGATTTTTCTTAATATACCAGCATAAAAAAATTATGGTGAAAGAGTTTTACTAAGACTAAATTACCCACATCATAATACTTATATCAGAGCCATTAAACATAAAGAAAAAGAAGCTACGAGACATCATTATTTCATAATAAATGGAACAATGAACTACAAATTTATCATATTTCTTACCTGTCATTTGAGAATAAACTGAATACGTTATAATCATTATGATTGATCCATTGAGTATTCCAAACTATTTTGGATGTTAATATAGGAATTTCTGAATATTATTCATTTTATAAAATTTTACTGGATGTAGATGTTTCTTACGTGCAATTTCTATTTTTTTTAAATTTTGGTCATTTAAAAATATGAAACAGATTTTTAATGCAATGTAATGTAATATAAAATAAAAAAGTGATGTCATATTGTATATGTTGAGTTATCTGTGTATAGAGAGCATTTGCTTATATAGTCGATAGCAGAAAATGCCAGAACGGTGAGTTACTACGTTTTCATTTAAGCGATATCTTATACTCAGTGGACCGTTTCATTGTCCTTTGCCCACTACTATTTCTACTATAACTATGGTAAATTGTTTTTTTAAATTTAAAATGTTGGAGAAAAAAATATTGAGTTTCTCCAATTTTCTCCAAATCCAATCCTCGCTAGCTAGGCTCATCTTGATGAAGTTAGTGATACTGTCCACAGTTTCATAGCCGTCCACCATGATGACCCGCCCCCTACTATTCAGCCCATACATCATTAAAAAATTTTAAAAAACGCAAGACCCCAGGTAACGACAAAATTATTAACTCTGCTCTCAAAAATCTTCCTCCTAACTGTATTATTTATATTTCAGACCTTAATAACTCTATTTTTAAATTCAATTATTTACCTAAACCTTGGTAAACTTCTATCATTTCACCTATCCCCAAACATGGAACTAAACTTTCTGATCCTACAAACTACAGACCCATTTCCATTCTACCATCTCTCAGTAAAGACTTTGAACGTATCATTAGGGCCCAGTTGCGGGAATTTATTCATTACAATAACATCCTCATGCCTGAGCAGTTCAGCTTTCGCCCATAACACTCAAAACAAAACCAGCTCCTTCGTGTTGTTGAATTCCTTAGTGAGAAACACAATCCGAAGATTACTGCTGCCGCAATTTACCTTGACGTCGCAAAGGCTTTTGTTAAAGTCTGGCCTTATATACAAATTAATAAAGCTTAATTTTTTCGCCAAACTTATACGCTTAATATACTCCTAACTTTTCGGCCGTACTTTTCGCGTCTGCATTAATAACATTCTTTCAGTCATTCTCCTCATCCTAGCGGGCATCCTTCAGGGAAGTGTGTAGGGCCCAATGTTATTTAAGAACTTTTTTAACGACATCCCGCGTTCTTTACACATTTACTCTCTATGAGGATGATACATGTATCTACACCTCAGTTCACCACTCGTATAGTCTGTACAGGTACCTACAGATGCAAGTAGACAACTTCCTGGACTAGTGCACCTTGTAGCGCCTCCTTATCAACGAAAAAAAAAATCAGCTGTCTACTTCTCTAGTAAATTTATCTATCTTCAAAGACTAACTATTAATAACACTACTTATGATATAGAAAATCATATATTGATAATTAATAGATTCAAAATCATGTTTGTTCCTAAATTACACTCTGTTAATTTATTTCTGCTCTCCTAAATCTTAAAATTTATTTATTTACTGCCTAATATAACTTTATTAGCTCATCTAAAAAGCTCTCTTTCACAACAATGTTATTTCCTGTCAAATAGAAATCTTTTTTTTAGCTAAATTACTTTCTTTTCTGGGCCTTGTATTTCGGTAATCTTCGCATACGTTTATCATATAAATTAAACAGCTGTCACTAGATAATCGAAATAATAACAAGTAAATAAATTACCGAAGGATTTATTGCTTATTTCATACAATCATTATGAAACATTTTTCATCCGTTATCTATTGCCAGATTCACGTCGTTAGATTTGTATTTTATATGTTGGAATACCAACGGATTTTTAAGTTAACTGTTGTACAGAAGGATGTGTTCTGTAGATTTGGCTGCTGACTCTCAAACGCTAAACATTTAATAATTTTGTATGCGCATTAAGGGGATCACCTACCTTTTTCTATGGCTACCATAATAAACTTATTTTTCCTGGAAAGACTTTGTGCTATTCTGAAGTCAAATTCATCATTTCGGGACGAGAGCTTTTGGATTCTGCAAAGGACACAATATAATATTACTGAATCCGGTCTTGTACCACCTTTCCTGATCTTTATAACATTTTACGAAGTAAACAAACAAATTTCACTTCTAATTTTCTTTTTGACATATATTGGAGCAGTGAAAAAAAAATGCTGAAGATAAAATTTCCGGAGGTGATCCCCTAAATGTTAAACCGTAAAACTGTTCTGAGCCATTTTAAATCTTCAAGATGCATTTAAAACAATTTTCTGCGTTTAATCAAAATAATTTTTTCGTCGTTATGATCTGAAATTCCTGCTCTCGAACAGTTGATGTCTGAAATTATGGCTCTTGAATAGTGGATGCTTGAAATTCCGGCGCCTGGAACTGTGGATATCTCTCGTCTGTCATCGGCGGCCACTGTTTTCTCGCATCTCCGATGATTGTGTGACGTCTTCCCTATTTCGGGAAGCACCGCTGCCTCTCCATCCTATTTGGAGATTTTTCTTCGGCGCGCATATGGAAAGTGTACAAATTTTCTTATATCTGCCCGTTAATTTATTTCTGCTCTCATAAATCTTAAAATTTATTCATTTACTGCCTAATATAACTTTATTAGCTCATCTAAAAAGCTCTCTTTCACAATAATATTGATTCCTGTCAAATAGAAACCTTTTTTTTTTAGCTAAATTACTTTCTTTTCTGGGCATTGTATTTCGTTAATCTTCGCATACGTTTATCATATAAATTAAACAGCTGTCACTAGATAATCGAAATAATAACAAGTAAATAAATTACCGAAGGATTTATTGCTTATTTCATACAATCATTATGAAACATTTTTCATCCGTTATCTATTGCCAGACTCACGTCATTAGATTTGAATTTTATATGTTGGAATACCAACGGATTTTCAAGTTAACTTTTGTACAGAAGGATTTGTTCTGTAGATTTTGCTGCTGACTCTCAAACGCTAAAAATGCAAGAATTTTGTATGAGCCTTAGGGGGACTTTTTCTAAGGCTACCATAATAAACTTATTGTTCCTGGAAAGACTTTGTGCTTTTCTTGTGTCAAATTCAGCATTTCGGAACGAGATCTTTTTGGTTCTGCAAAGGAGACGATGCAGTATTAATGAATCCGGCCTTTTACATATTTCCTGATTTCTATACCATTTTACCATTTAAAAAAATAAATATACACTCTACGAAACATCATGATACTACTATTCCATGGTCTGATGATGCCAAGTACCTATGGATTATCATTGACCGTAGGCTCACATCGAGCAAACATACTCTTTTAATCAGTGGGAAAGTCGCTGGAGCTTCTATCTCTCTAAAACCTTTTCTTAATAGTGAAACTCTTTCAGTCAATAATAAACTTTTCATCTCTATAATTCTTGTATCCTCCCTATCATAACTTAGGTCAGTCCGCTCTGGAGTTTCACGTGAAAGTCCTCCATGGATGACCTTAGTCACTTACATAGCAAGCATGTTCTCATTTTTCGCAACGCTTCACATAAACCTGCACAACACTGCCGTCTGTAGGGACCATAATACCGTCACCTTAAGAAAACGTATAAAATACCTTGTTAAAAAATTCTATTCTACTTTGTATGAGCTTCCTAACGATATCGTAGCAGAGCTACCAGACTACGACGCCTTCTAGCCCCACCATCGCAAGCGCTCTAAGCATTTAATAATTATGGACTCCCCGTTAGCTCTGTGTTCACCGCATCAAGATTGCTTTCTGTCTATTTTTTATTTATTTCAAATCTTTTTTTTACTTAAAAAAACCTTTAAAAAACACTTATCTATATATATTTCAATATATATATATATATATATATATATATATATATATATATATATATATATATATATATATATATATATAATATATATATATATATATATATATATATCGTTTGTTTAGTGCCTTTTTTGTGCAATGTGGCTTTGCTGTCTCCCTTATTGTGATGAGTGTTACTTCTGAACAAGTCCTAACTTTAAATCTTTTTCACAGCTAACTCCATATTCAATATAAAAATTGTATGATTTCATGGGAGAGACTTAAAGAAGACGCGGTTTATTATGTCTAGAAGCACAATGTATACTACTATGAGATCAATTTTAATATTTCTTTCATAATATAAATTCATTGACTATCCTAACACTCGCATGTCTTTTTCTGAACATGCCTTACAAACAAAATGATTGAATAGAAATGGTAGCAAAATTTATCTAATTATATTTTTTAAAAATGCAGGAAAGAGTATTTTGCTAAACTAAAATACATAAAGCATAAAAATATTTATCTAGAAAACAACAACTGTTTTTGCATTTTTCCGGTAAGTTTTTTAACTTACTTAAATTAAACATTAAAATAATTTATGTAACTATTTAACAATGCAGCGTATTTTTATACCAAATACAAAAAAACATGCAAATATTTACTTATATGATTTCGGAAATAATAATTTACAATAATCATCGTTCCCAAATTAGTATTGAAAAAAGTCATGAAATTAATCAACGGAAAATAATATACAACTTGAAATTACATGCTCCCGGGAAATGCATTATTTAATTTAAAGGCAGATTATATTCTCTGGGGTCACATTAAACCATGTTTCAGATAAGCAGAAAATGTTTTGCAAATTGCTGAAATGAGATTTTTCATGCGTTTTGTGTGCTTTATAACTGTTTCCGTAGAAACATATTAGATTATCTTGAATTTCAATTTCTGCATCACAAATTTATGTTACTTTTGCGTTTTTATTTTCATTGGAATATTTTAATACACTGTAAATTATCCCGTCGACATATTACGTAGTAAATAAATATTATACATTTTTAATTAATGACATTACTTTTTATATAGATAGATTTTTTTTTCTGATTTACCAATGAAAACGTAAGCAAAGATCTTGTGCCATGCAACATGCATACCAGACGGAAATATTTAATATTAAGGTATTGGCATTTAATGAGAGAGTTTAATCTAAATTCAATTTACAGATTTGATTTACTTCTAAAATACATTAAGCTTCATTTATGAAACATTATTTTATTTTTAGATTGTATTAATATTTGTAGATTTTATTGATCTGTTCGTTCTCAAGTTACATTTATAAAGTTTCATTCCACTCAGATTTTTTATTCATGATTTGAACAAAATCTAAAATATTAAAACAAGATAGAAAGCACATTTTGTTTAAATATTTAATATGGTTAATATTTATGCAGTAATTATACACAGAGTAAAAATTATAAAACCTATATCATTATAGTTACGTGTATATTCAGTATAAAAAAATATGTATGAATTAAAAAGGGACTTTCAAAAAAAGCTTGGTCCTGTTCACTAAACTAAAGGTCAAGTGCAAGTATTACTCCGCAGAGATGATTCCGTACTATAAATATGTTACTTAGTAACTGTATTATTTAAAAAAAAATCGTTACTAAGAAAATAAGTAGACTTTCTAAAAACTATAGAACTCAAGGTTGGGATTAGCTGTATATACTAGAAGAGTATAAACGGATATACCATGAAAGTTCGGAGAGATATGAAGTATAAATAGTACTCCGCAGAGATGATTCCGTACTATAAATATATTACTTAGTAACTGTATTATTTAAAAAAATCGTTACTAAGAGAATAATTAGACTTTCTAAAAACTGTAGAACTCAAGGTTGGGATTAGCTGTATATACTAGAAGAGTATAAACGGATATACCATGAAAGTTCGGAGAGATATGAAGCATAAATAGTATCAAATATTGCAATTCTGTCAAACTCTTTTTTTTTAAATCTTATCTTAATATTTTTACGATTAACTTATTCCGGTGCTGACAATAAAAGTAGTGCATATTTAAACTTCATTTTGGCCCTTCATAAACCCAAATTCAGCGTAGGAATAATCGTAGTAATAATTATAATTTTTGTTTACAGTGTACAATATCCTTGTTGAAAGATTGAACTTGGCATTGTGCTAGGCGTGCTTCGAAAGCAGGTAGCGAACTTCACACTCCGTCTTGATCTGTGCCGGGTTTTTCCAGATAGGTTTTTAATTAACATTTAATAATAAAGGTGGCGTACTGAGAGAGCCAATCAATGCAAGCTAATCTCGAATCCCATAGTAATTATGTGATTATTTCTAAATAAGTTAGTCTCTTTTTATAGTTTATCATTTATTGTTTTATACTACTTCTGCGCATCGCATCAGACAAATTTATCATTAAAAGTTATTATCTAGGCTTTAAAAGGCAATGTGGCAAAGAGTACGCCGCCCGTGTCTTCATGTATGTTCAAACAGTCTGTTTTGTAAGGGTAAATATTTCGGGTAATTTCCGACAATGTTTTTTCGAAAATCATTATCAGAAATTCTTTTATACTTTTGCGATGATAAGTACCTTCAGCACTCCTCAACTTCGTTGCTGAACGATCGCAAATCGAAATTTGTGTATAATTGATAAATGCGATTTTCTAAGAAAATATGTGACCAAGGGTTATCGCTATAGTTTTCCTGCAAGTTTTAAGTTAACTTCTGCCACCCCCAATTTTTTTATAATTTTAGTTTAAGTAGATTCAGAAATAGAGTGTATGTGGACGTATTTGTGCATGACATTTTCGATAATATCTCTGAAAATATGATACCGAAAATTAAAAGAAATGTATTTTTGATTCCACGGTTATGAAAGCGCCACGATATGCAAAGAAAAGTATTTTTTTCAAGTTACTTAATTATCACCTCTACATTTTCCAAAATATGTTTGTGAACGGTTAATAATCTATAAATACGTGAGTCAATATCCTTTATAATTTCAGAAAATTTGAATTTTCCATGTTCCATAATTAGCGAGTAAAATGTCTGCGACATACGGACAGATAGACAGAGCAGTGATCTTATAATGATTCCGTTTGTACTTTTTATGTACAGAAACATAAAAAATATCTCTAAAAACAATCGCAATGACCGTTCGTGCCCATTCAATTAAGAAAAAACTTAAAGACAGGAACAGCTAATCAAATGTACCCTTTAATAATAAATTATTTAAAACTAATTAATAACTTTCATATATATGAGTTTGTCATGCTCTTATTTATAATACAGGTGTACCTATAAGACAGAGTTGATCAGGTTCTCAATTTCAGGAATTTTCAAACACGTTACTATAAAAACTTTTCTAGACTTAATACTACTACTACTACTAATAATAATAATAATAAACAGGAAATTTTAGGTTCAGTTTATACAAAGTAATATGAAACATATGTTTTGAAAATTTCATGAAAAAATATTCAGAAGTTTTTGAGATATTGTGCGCGTTATGCCCAAAAACATCATTTGGAAAAAAATGACTTCGATGTTTCAGAAATGCTGATTAAGCTATTGAGCGGGTACAATTCTAAAATCTATAACTTCTGTTCTAATAGGAATTTCAAGGAAAAAAAATATATCAAAATGTTCAGAAAATATAGTTTAACTTCTAAAAATATTAAAATTCCGAAAAATTTAAAGCCTTGAGAGTCCTGAGAACCCCTTAACTGTAAATTTTTCTGAATATTTCTCTAATATGTGGTATGTTTAACAGACTTCAAATATTCAGATGGTTAATTATTAGCATGTCCTAAAATATTATTTTTAGAAAGTAAAACATTCACTATACATATACAATGCTGCCACTTGCCCGGTTATTTGAGTACCATAACTTTCGAATAACAATACTCGCTTTAGTTCTTAAAGTCGTTAGGAGAATTAATAAAACCAAAATTATTATTTCGAAAATATTATACTAAACAATACGGAGGGTTGCTGTGTCTGATTATGGGCTGTATCATTTACGTTTGAAATTCAAATGTATTTCATTAAGCATGTTTTGCGTTAAACCGGAAAGGAAATTCTTTAATTGTATGTCAATTCTATCCAAATTTCAAAATTAATTTCCGATCACCTTATTTTTTTATTCAAAATTAAATTAAACTGTATTTTGAAGGAATCCATATATAAATTCTTAATTCAGTATACGTCAGTCACATGTCAGAATTCTTTATGTATCCTTTCATCTGTCAATTGTACTAAATACTTTACGACTGACTCTGGCGTAATACTTTAAAAATGTTATATAATCTGTCTATTTTCTCATCTAAAATGACATAACTAACGTTGGGTTGACTTCTTTCATCTGTACATTTTTCTCTTAAATATGTAAAAAGAAATCGGGTATCTTTATAAATTATGTTCTTCAACTCTCATAAAAAAAAAAAAAAAATGTGTATAATTTTGAAAGACATAAATATTGTTATTTCTATTGTGTATTATTCTGTGATATTCTAAATGCATACTTATTCATGTTTTCTTCAGAGTTTCGACCACATATTCTATTCTCGATTTCGATAACGATATTAGATAAAAAATTTATTAACAATTAAGAATAAAAAACGAACGCTTTATAATAACTTTTAGTATAAAAAGTTTAATAAATGATTAACGTATTTTCAAATAAGCGTAAAAATATGAAAAACTGTAATTATAACATATAATATTCAATTACAGTATATTCCGTTCCAAAAGATTCCAATGAAACAGCTTTTATAATAAAGATAAGATTTGATTCTTTTTGTACAAATAAATTTATTACACAATCTATTAAGACATTCTTTTTAGTATGAAACTCAACACATGTTTAAAGTAAATAAATGCACTTTGTCATAAAATATTCAATAGTATCTTATACACAATTTATTTTATACTACAAGAAATACATTCTTTTGAAATTTAGAAAGCATCTATGAAATTAATTATAACATAATATAAATTATAATAATTATCATAATTATTATTATTAATAAAATATTAATTATAACTAGATAGTACCAGTTAAGATTTGACGGTAAACAACTTAAAGTTTCATTATAAACGTTTTTATTTTTTTAATTATTTGCTTTGAATTATTTGTTTGGTTGTGTGTTATATTGTGTAAGTGATTCCTATAGATTTAAGGTGATAGATGGTGCTGTCTGTGTAACCTACTCAATTAATGAAGTGAAAAATTTAATTTTATAATTTATAACCAATTGTGCTTGCTTTTTAGCAGAATATTAACTAAAAATATGAATTTGAATATGAATTTATTTTTACTAACTACAGTCTCAAATTTTCTAAAGAAATAGCTTTTTTTTTTTTTTTTTTTTTTTTTTTTTTTTTTTTTTTTTTTTTTATCTACGCGACCTTTAGAAATTTTCATTATTTTTTTTTCTTAGTCTCTTTCTAATATCCTAAACATTAAATTTGATGCTAACAGCTAACGATTTATGATATATATATCTATATTACATTTCCGCACATTATTTAATTATTAAACCATGGATATCAAGGTAATTTCGTTTATAGATCGTATAATATAAATATTGTAATAATATTGCATTAATATAAATATTGTTATTTCTTTCTCTTTTCTCTTCTCTTATTTTTCGTTTTTACGGAAAATAATAAATACTTTTCTTACTACACACAAATATGCATCTTCTTTATATTGGTCATGCAAAATATAGCAAAAACTGTAGTTCATATATTTAATCGATATACATGCAAAATATTTTAATATAACAGGGGTATTTCCAAAAATATATATTGCTGTGTGATAAATTAAACTTACGACAGCCTCAAGTTCTTGATTTTTTTTCATTAAACTGTGCAATCTTTATGATTTTTCATTAATTTTATTTTTATCAGTCTGAATGTAAAATCATGTACTTGAAATTTGCCGTTTGCAGGAAGAGTAATTCAGGGATTTATGTCGCATATTTTTATAAATCTGTGTATAAAGTGCCATGGTGGACATAAAATAAAAACAAAATCATGCTGTGCTATTTAATGTTAAATATACAACGCGCGTACGGCGACAAAAAAATTCAAAACAAATAATTAATATTTTTTTTACATTTTTTTTTCTATAACATTACACTGCGGCGCTTCACCCGTACATTCAGCCTGAGACGTAGCACTTGTGCGGTAGTTATGCCGTGCTTGTAATAAGAATAGAATGAAATTATAAATAAAAATATTCATATCTGGACTATATTTAACGATGTAATAACAAAATGAAACTAAATGAGTACAATGAAACATATTAGTACATTAAAATGTATAATTGTTTGCCTACTTTCACTATTAAAATTATCGATTTTTTTTATATTAAATTTTAATTGTTATTTCAGCAACAACGTAGCATCAATGTATTAGAGAGTAAAAGTAAAATTTTGTTTACATAATTTATTTGTTAATCCTTTCGGGACCAGCGGCTTTTACACAAATTTTATTTGTTTGGCACCACTTTTTTAAAAAAGGTTACCTTTACTTAAATAATCATGAAAATGTTCTAATTAAAGAAAGCAAATATTACTTTTCTTTTTTACTGGTGCCAGAAACAAATTTTCTATGCTCTTTATGAAGGTGCTTGTATGCACCTATGGTCCCGAATAGGTTAATAGACCTGTTTTTTTTTACTACAATCCACACAAAAAGTGTCGAAATTGTACAGTCTTTATGTAAATTATATTTGACAGCTGATCCAACGAAGCCAATTAACTTCCTCTTATTTGGAGTAGTTTTTTAAACATTCCTTGCAAAGAACGTCTGCGTTAACCGTAATCCAATTTTTCATTATTATCATCTTGACTTGCATCTTTCTTGCCTTCTTACTTTTTATTTTTCCCTTTTTCTCCTTTGGTTTTAGTAAACTTGATAACATACCTAACATGGTTAGTACGTGCAAAAAGAAAAGGAAAAATTAATAACATTTAATCATTCCGTACAAATGAAACTGCGGCATGTATACCGGAATTGCAGTTTAGCATGTATCCCATTTTGCATGGTGCAGATGTCGGCTATTATAGTCACCTACCATCGCTAAGGGGAATGGCGTAACCATACACACAGTACTCTATACAAACGTGACACTTAGTTTTGACTTCGAAATCATGCATGCATTTAGTAATTAGTGTATGAAAAGTACTTAATCATAACGTGTTTAAAAGTTTGGACAGTGAAATCATGAGCTTACGTCAAAATAAGGATTGTACTTCTACAAGTAAACATCGAAATGGAATTCGTGCTATATATTGGTTAAAATAATCTCATAGCGGACCTATACTGCGCGTTTGACGACCATCTATCGATAATTACAAGAAATACAATTGATGCGGGTACTCTCCCGGAGTTACTCTGCAGGGTGATTTTTTTTTAAAGTCGTCAAAGTAAAATGATATAACAAAAGATCCACTGATCCAAATGACCTGAAATTTCACCAGCATACTCCCGAAGCAATGGGAATTTTTTAGCCGTGGTTAAAAAAAATCGCCTGGACAGATGGCGCTGTATATGTAGTAATGTCGGGAGACGAGCTTGCGCAGGACACACGCACAGTGGAAATAAAGACCTGAAGCACGCACACCACGTGTTCGTTATTCTGATCTCAATCCCTGCGATTTCTGGCTCTGGGGGTACCCAAGAATGCTGTGTATTGTGATGGTGTTACGAACTTAGCTGTCCTGAAAGCACGCATTGTGCACCAGATCCACAGAATCCAGCCGGATAGTCTTTGCTTCGTTGTGGAACATGCGGTTTCACGTTTCGAACTCGTAGCTGAAAACGGGGGTAAGCACATTGGAAATATCTTGTGTTAGTTGTGCAGTTCCGTATGAATGCTTTGCTCCATATTTTTATTTCGTTCTGTTCCTGCAAAGGTGTTCGCACAGTGTCTTTACCCAATTACTGAATTCTGTATGTTTTTGATATGCGTAATAAAGTTTTCTTTTTCTTAAAGTACCGTCCATTGTTTTCCTCCCACTGACGATATTCGTTGAGTCTGTTAACTTTCAGCGACATCTGTCGGTGCGATTTTACTTTTTTTTTTTTTTTTTTTTTTTTTTTTTACCACGCCAAAAAAGCTCCCGTTGCTTTGCGAGCATACTGGTGAAATTTCAGGTCATTTGGATCAGTGGTTATTTTGTTATAGGGTTTCACTTTCACAACTTTAAAAAAAAATCACTCTGTATAATACAATATTGTAATGTAATAATGTAATGTAATTTATAAATATGTAAAATATATATAAATATGCATTTTAAAGATGTATTTTTAGTTTCTTTAATTTTATTTTACAAGTGTTATTCATTTATTAAACCATGGATATCAGGATGATTTCTTTTTACAAATCCTATATGAGTATTTTCCCTTCTCTTTTTATCCCTTTATTTTTCCTTTTTACGGAAAATGACATACTTTTCTGAGTACATGTATGTATTAAATTTTATAATGGTCACAAAATATAGTAAACATTTTAACTCAGTTTAATTTTCTTAATCGATAACCGTTTCATATTCAAATATTTGAATTTAAATACTGTTAATACAAGATTATTATTATTTTTAATTGTTGTAATGAGTTAAAATTTACTTACTTATAATGCATTCGAATAAAAAATTTACAAATCAATTTCTCCGACTGAAAAAAAAAAAAATAAACGGGCATTGGGATCGAACTCGCAAAATCTACGCCTATCCACTTCTTGAATCTCCCACTTTAGACTACAGGTCGTGTTTTACTTCTGCTCAGGTTCTGATCAGGTTCTAGATTTAATTTTACGCATACGCAGTTATGTTCGTTTTGGGCTTACAGGATTACTTTGGCAGTTTAATATATATTATAACATAACAATAAATTATAATAATAAAAATAATTAATTATAATCATAAATATAAATCAAAATTTGTGAAAAATATATTTCAGTTTAGAAATATTTCCCATTATTTCTTACTTTATTTCCCAACAGTCACTTTTAAAAACTGTTAAAAATAATCAACTGTAAGTACAAAATCACTTTCATTGAATCTATACTATGCATTGAAATGTATTTATTTTAATAAATTGATTTATCTTTTGTGTCACGATATTCAAAATTGGGAATAAGATTTGTGTAAATGGTTTATTTGCGTCAAACTATCCGTTTTCATACATTTCACGTAGTTTGGATACAATGACGCAAAGAAACCATTTACACAAATCTCACTCACAATTTTGAATAGCGTGACACAAAAGACAAATCAATTTATTTAAATAAATACATTTCAATGCATAGTATAGATTCAATGAAAGTGGTATATTTAACAGTGAATTGGAAAATTAAAAGTATTGTGCAGATGTAAAAATATATTTTAAACAAGTCAAAAATAAGTTAAATTAATGTTTAGAACAAACCTTTTAAAGCCACATCAAGGCGTTACTTAAATTTTATGTCATATCTTTAAAAATTTATATTTTGAATTTATGAGAGATGTAAATGATAAAGCAACAGCGAATACAATTTTATGCAGCTTTTCATGTTGAACATAACTTTTGCACATGCGATTATAAATAAAACAAAAATAAAATGATGAAATAAATACAAATATATTTTTAAGAAGTAGCATAACGTCACTCAAAATTTGATATCAGTATTTTTTAGTTCCATATTTTAAATTCTTTGAGCATAAGATAAAGTGCTACGTCAGAAACTTTTAACTCGTTAAGGGTTTTTGTATTGATATCATTACTTCTTTTAGGTTAGTGATCAAAGGATTAAAAAAATACTTATGAGATTTCATGCAGATTTAATTTTTACTATTTTATTACAATTTTCTTTATAGCAGCTTGTATATAAAAACAAGTGGGTAAGTATGTTCGCAGATCGCACAGAGGGGTTCATTTGATATTCTTTTAAAAACACTTTATCCTTAAATTAATAAATCCAAAATGTTAATTTATAATTATTTAATTCTTACGTAGATGGTGTACCAATAGTTCCAATTTTCATGGGGCAGGGAGCGCACTCTTCTAAACAAAACACCTTCCGAATGAAGTCATCAAAAACCAAGTTGAATAAGTCAAACCCCGTTGTGTTCTTTCACTGTTAGTTGTTTGACAAACAGCAGTCTCATCCCCCCTCCTTCCCCTCCCATCTTCAAAATTTTTTGGGCCAGTACCTAAGAATGGAACCGAAATATTTTTTTTTCTTCAGAAATTACGATAAAAAAAGTAGTATGCACTACTGATAAATTTACTTTAATGCTATATAGGGTAATCATTAAGTTAATTATAACGTTAGGAATTTGTTGCATTGATGTCCGAAAGGTAGTTTCTGAGTTATAAAAGATGGACACATGGGGCGCCATAGCGGGCGAACCCCGCTATTGTCTATCATAATCATATCTGCCATGTGGACTAATTGCGATATTTAATCAAAATAGTCCCCACCCTCCTCATCCCCGCAATTTTTAACTAATACAACATGTGTCTTTATAAACCCATCGTCAAATAGTTATTTCTTTTTCCCTAAAAAATCATCATTTTTATATCCATAACGTAAATAGCGAACGAAGCCGGTTAGTTCCTATCATAATATACATTTTTAATAATTTTATATAGTCTACAATAAAAAAATCAGACTTAAAATACCCTAGTCCCATGAGTACTTGTAGTGTAAGACACACGCTACGATTTTTGGATACCAGTATTTTAGATCGGAAAATGTGACTTATTTTATCGGAGATATCTCATTAATTGAATAAGGCGAATCAAACTTTTTGAAAATAACGGTGGCCAACAAGAACAGCCGTTTTCAGCTATGTGACTTACCCTGCAAAACCCCATGGAACTAGCCAATAATAATAATTAGTGAAGAAACGCTAGGTCATTTTAATAGGATCACAAAATGAAAAACTAGGGGGATTTGCCCCCTACGATCTACGCTTGCCAAACCCCGTCCAGACTCTAAAAGTCCATTAATTTGATCTGCTTTAACCCTTTACGTGTCCTATCCGTGTTTTTCCGTCACGTAACTTTTGTAACCAAAGGCTGATTTAACACAAAACCGATATTAAAGCTACTTTTTTGAATCGAATAAGAAAAATAAATATGTAAGGTTACCAAATAAAAATTCTCATAGCTACTATTTTATGAATAGCTAACATGAATGAAGAAATATGCAGGACGCTTAAAGGGTTAAAAATATTACGGAAGATTGAATTAAAATAGAACCTGGATTAACCGAGCTTCGATTAATTGAGGTTTCTCTTAACCGAGCCGATAACAAAGTCTGATTTTTTCCCCTTTTGAATGAAACTTGAAAATGACCACACATTTTAGCTTACTGTCCGTGCTATACAGGCCCTTCTGCCTCCAAAAAGCACTGAACTCCCAAGAAACATTAGACCCTGAGAAATCAACAGCGAACAGTGCTTTGTTTCTAGTAGCTGTGTGAACTTTCGTAAATTCTTCAATTTGCTTTTTAAAATTTACTACTGGTAGCTGATATTCTTATTAAATTTGTTAAGCTGTGAAACAGAACTTTACGTATATTTATTTTTATTATTTTTATAAAAACGTTCTATATATATTTTTTAAAGATATGTTAAATTCGCAAGCACGGCGAGTTTTTACACGCAGTTTCTATTAGCCAAGATTTCCGATATCGGAGGTAATAACAGTACCAATTAGCTCGGATAATCGAGGCTGCACTGTATAATTAAAAAATAAATGGCGATCTAACTGTAAACGGGTTTACCTTTTACTGAGGGATTTCAAGGCCGAATTAGTTGCTGTTAGTTGCTGTTTTCGTGCTTGATTATATAAAATTAGTTAAACATTTGAAAATTAGCAAATATAAAAGGAACTAAGTCAACAGTGTCTTTGCTTTATGGTATTTTTTAACAACGCTATAAGAAAATGATTTTAAATAAGAGATTTTAAATGTATCGTTTTAAATCTGACAAAATTTTCACCAAACTTTCCTTTCTCTTTATAACATTCAACTGAAAATATTTTTATTGTTAGAAAGATAATATTATTGCTTGCGCTACCTTAAAATTGGCAACTATAGATAAAAATATCATCTCGAAATTTGAAATAAATCTCTCATGTAAATATATTTTTAAATATAAACTGTTTTGCAATATTATTATTTGGCCACTTTGGTCAATATGACGTAATTTCCTCCACTTACGACTTTTAACACTTATCAATGAATATATTATTTAAAAATTTTCTTTCTCTTTTAATATTCACGTGTAAATATAATTTTTATGACGTAATTTTCAATGTTTTCCTGCTTTTAATACGTAATAATTTAATCCTAATTTGAAAATAAATGATTATTTTATAATTTTCTTTCATTTTAAATATGCATGTGTAAAAACAATTTTTATTATGTAATATTCAATATTTTCTGTTTTTAACACGTTATCATTTAATTCTAATTTAAAAGGATTTTTTCTGTTTATAATAGTCACGTGTGAATAAATTTTTAATTTAAAGGATAGTTTATTCTTTGCGCTGTTTTAACAATTGGCAACAATTTAAAATAATAACCTTTTCTAAAATATGTAAAAAATATCTCTGGAAATTTCTGAAAATTTTAATTTAAAATTGAAATAAACCGTCAAAAAATTAGGCAAGTAAAAAAAAAATGCACTCTGCAAACCTTGTGTTTCTCTTGAATGATTAAATTGAATGAAAATGATTAAATTCCCATGTATAGTTTTTGCTCCTATAAAACTGTTTAATTAAACAATTTTATCCAGATTTAACATTAAATATCTCTTAAAATAATTCTTTGATTTAAAAACTGTCTACTTCAACGTGTTTATCAAACATTTCTCTATAATACTACCTATTTGAATATTTTTGTATGCAGTAATTTTCTTAATATTTGCGAGATAGACCTCCGGTCACAAAAGATTCTTTGAAAGCGGCGGTGACAGCGTTAGTTATTTTTTTTTCGAATAGAGACAAAATGTAGTACGCGATTGCGTCAAAAGATGGCGACACCACAATTCTGATATGGTCGTTATGCAAACTATAAATGTTGCAATGCTAAATAAAAAGAATTGTCTTGTGGTTATCAAACTTCATTATTTTATATAAATTAAAACATTTCAACTAAACTATTTATTGTAAAAGAATTATTACATCGCAATAGTTTTATGATCGGAAAATAATAATAATAATAAAATATTATGGATGCCAGTGATTACATATTGATTGAGCGTCATAATAATAATAATAAATGATATTATAAAATGGAGAGCTGAAATGAATTATTTTTTTACGTTTCTGATCGTGTAATTTATATTCAAATAATAATTATTAATGTATATTTTTTTGTAAAGTGATTGAAATTAAATATATTTATAAAATTTGGTAATATTTTTATTGTTGAAAAATTGCCAAGTAATAATCATCATCAAATTGTCATCATTATAATTGTAATTTTATTTAACTTAATAACAATTAAAATATTACAAAGGAGCTGAGAATAATGGTCAACTAACAGACTTAATAAAAGCAGATTTACATGTGAAAACAAGTACCAACGAGTATCGAACTGCCAATCATGATATTAGTAGACGATTGCCCTTAACCTCTCAGCCAGTGCGAGGACAACAGTTTGCTATCCAAAAGTGGTTAAAAAGAAAGCCTGTGTATGAATACAGTGTCATGCATTTTCGGTGAAATTTCCATAGAATAGCGAAGACATATAGTCCAGTTTTTCATGCGCATTATAAAACGAACCAGAGTCTTGCTGGAAACAAGTAAATTGTTATTTGCTTGATCTGAAACATATTTATTTGATTTTTGAAAAATCGCCCGCGTCATTATCGAGAGAAAAAAAATCGAATTATTTAACGAACAAGAGTTTTCACAAAAACAAGCAATATGTTATTGCCTTCATATAAAACAAATTCATATTATATATCAATTTAAAGAAAATCGCCCGGGCCATTTTCCAAAAATACAAATTAGGAATTTGGTCGATCGAATTTAGTTTAAAAAATGGGTTCCGAGATCTCAAAATATACTGCACGTAGAAATGTAAAAATTTCTGAATATAATTAGCCTGCAGATAGAAGACTGTCTTAAAAAAAATCAGAACAATATGTCAGAACAATAATATCAGAACAAAAAATCACAACATTTGCTGAGTTATGAAGTGGCGGCTCTTCGCGTTTCCTTTGATCTCCAGTTAGGTGTATATATGAGTTCCGCCATTCTTACAATTTTAGGCTTAAGACTGCGTCAATGGAATACTACCGTCTTCCATGATAGTTAAAATCATCTAAATTCTTGAAGTTTTTATAAATGAATAAATAAGTGTGACGTGGAGCTTTAGGCTTAAGGCTGCATCAGTCTGGAATACTCCCGTCTTCCATGATTAGAAGGAGAGTGGACTGATAACCGGGTCTGTTCTGACTTAAGTTCTTGAATAGCGATTTAGGCTAAACTTTGAAGTAGAATTGTGGGCTTTATGTTCAAGAAAAGAATTAAGTGTAGGTACTCATTTTTTTTTCAGAATTTTAAGCTCTACATCATTTTTATTGACAATGTTTTGATAGAGTTAGTTTTTTTTAGATATCGTTATGGTATTTTTAAAAAAGTGTTTTTTGACTATAAATATATACATATTTCCTAACGCACGCCTAGTACGTTGGGGAAAACCTAGTATATGCATTCGAAACCTAAACTAAATGGATTAAAACAATTTCCAGCTTTCCCCTAATTAATTCCGAATTCGGCCTTTTTTTTGCGCCCCTATTACTGGACTAATGTAGATCTGTTTTTTTTTTTTTTTTTGCATTGTACTATTTTCCATCCAATAATTTGACACAAAATGTCTTTTTTTTTCCCCTTTTTATGTGCATAATCCACACCCAAATTCTAAACAGTTTCCATATACATTATTAATTCTATTGCTTTATCTGGCTACGTTTTCATTTTTTTAACTTTCTTGTGTGGTCCGTGGTCCGTTAACTTCAGGTATATTTTTTAATATATTTTCTGTGAGCTCCTCTGCTAATTTTATAATATAGACCCTTCAGCTATTAGAACCTGTTCTATCTTTAAAAACTACCCAAGTATTCATGACGATTTATTGGTGTTTCTTGACTTCCTCCAAATGATTTAGTTGGCTATTTTCATTCAGCTCGTTATCACGTGATCTCGATTCGTACTATGAGATTTCATGGGCATTTTCACTAAACTTCGTTTTGTCATTTTATGTCAAAATAGTTATCATTATCATATGTAATTTCATCGCTAGAGTCATTTTCTGAAAGTTCACTTCATAATTTTAAAATTCAAAAGACCTCCTTCGCGATGCCATCACTATAAATATGTTAAACTATAATACCACTGACAGACTTTTTTTCCCTCGCCTCTTGCAGCAGGCAAAATATATATATATATATATATTTTTTTTTTTTAGTTTCTAAAGTATAACTGGGTATAACAAAATTCTAACAATAGCCTGAAATCAAATAAAAACTCATGCATTTCCCTTGCCTGACAAATAAGTTATCAACCCACCCCCTGTTTTGTGAAAAGCAAGTGCGATACATCTTCTGACACTATGCTTCTGTTATTGAAAAATATAGTGCTGAAAGCCCTGATTTAATAAAGAAAAAGCCATTATTTTATTCGCGTCAACGATGATCCAGCACGGTAATTCTAGGCATACAAACCTGCAGATAAAAAAGTTTTCATTGGATTTCAACTAAATTCGTGTTAAGGCATAATACTGGGTATTTAGGAAAAGTCAAAAAGTTGCAAAGTTTTATTTTGAAAAGCAACAGTGTTACAAGCAAAAAATCCCGTCTTGGGTCCCAGATGACTCTCCTCGGTAATTCTAGTGTTAATGTAACTTAATTAGCCCCTCTACATTTTCCCTAAATATATTTGTGAATGTGTAATAGTCTATAAATATCTGGGTAAATAGTCTTTATTACCTCAACCAATTTGAAATTTCCACGTTCCATAGTTTACGAGTAAAATAGCTGCGACAGGCTGGTACAGTAGTGATCTTATAATTTTTATGTTTTTACCTTTTAAGTACAAAACCATACAAAAAAAATAGCAGCAATAGACCAAATAGAATAAAACTGCCATGAAATAATTATAGGAAATATGGGTAATATCTCCAGGATAGCCACACGTTTGAAATTTAATATTTTATTCCCTCAACATTTTAGACTATTTGTGTTTCATTACTTTCTGTAGATTTTATTAGTCTGATAATTTCACTATTTAGAAAAGTACTTTCTGAATATCCTTTTTAATAAAAAGTTATGACGGTAGCGAATACAAACTTAACGTATTTAGATTTCAATTAAGCCTCAAGAAAAGTGTCCATTTTCAAAGATTAATTTGAAGGTGAAATACAAACGCCCTAATTTAGCAAAATCCCATTTTTAAGAATTCCCTTCATGAAAGTAATTTTACGAAATCAGGAATTCAAAATATTGAATTTCTAAAATAATAAAATTAGTAACCAAATAAATAATTAAACTATTAATGGAAAAAATAATGGAAATATATAATTGAATAAATAATAAAATTAATAATGGAATTGATTAAAAACCTAGAAATATATTGTGTACGTGTAATACATATAGAGTTAAAAGAATTTGCGTTTACTCACCTTGTATTTTAATGTTATATTAGTATTATGGATAATAAATACATTAATTCTATTCTACTGATTTTTTCTCAATTAATTATAATAAATAAATATTCAAATTATTTTTAAACAGTACTTATTACTTTTAGTAGATGTTGGACAATCTTAAATTGATCGGCAGTTTTTCTGAAAGTTATGTAATGTGTAGTTCAAAAAGTTTACCATAAATGTTCATTCTAAAATAACGGAAAAATAATCAGGAAGCTGTTACAAAAATTGTGCGCAATACTATTTTTAAAGGTAACTATTTTGAAGCATTTAAATAATTTATATTATGTAAACAGCTAATAAAAATGTACCAAAAGGCAATCTTTATAGGAATTTAGAAGGCATATTTAATGTATATAGTTTTAGGGAAGAAGAATTTATTATTTATTGAAACATTATCTAAGAAACATTATCAATTTCATGCATTTTACAAGACAATTAGTGTGATATTTGTTCCAGAAAAAATTATGCATATTAATAAAATAAAAGAATTATTATTATTTTTTGAAGAAATTGAATATGTGCATTAAATTTTCCTTGAAAATTTGAAAAGATAACGTTAGTATTGCGGACTTATTGCGAATTTGATCAATATTTTCAAGACGGTTTTTATTGAAATTGCAATTAAATTTACCTTTGAAAAAAATCGAATCAATGAAACATATTTTGGAGTTTATTACTCCATTGAATAAAGTTTAAAGAAAATGTGTTGCCGATTATTTCAACGGCTTAAAGACAAAACTGTGCTACTGGAGTATTAGGGCAAATTAATAAAGATGAAACACATTAAACCAGAGGTAATATTCTACACCAGTATTAAAAATATTAATAGGAAGAAATTATAAAAGTTATATATATATTCATACGATAACATAAAAATATAGCTTCCAATAATTTGTCTGTAATGATAAACTTTCTACCAAAGTATGCAATTGCAGTTAACTGTTTTTCAATTAACTTATCATGACGTCTTTAAAAAAATTAAACAATTTACAAAATGTATACGCGTATGTAACTACTTTTTAATATGTTTGTGTTAAGAAATATTTTTGTATATCTGTTAAACGCTTCATAATACATTAGCTATGAACTGTATGGATATATAGAATGGTATTCAAACACCTTAAGTCAAATAACATATAAATTTAAAATTTTATTAATCCAGAGTTTTAATTCATACATTATACAAAATAAAAATAAGGATGAACGCACAAACATTTAATTAATAGACCAACTTACGGGGATCCCTATCATCGCTTTAACGCGTCACAGGTATAAATAAAATTAAAAGTTGCATTTAAAATTTCTTGTTTTAATATTATTTGGCTTGATTTATACATTTCTGTATTTATAATTCATCTTAACAAAATAATAATTAAAAATGTAAACCATTTCATTACATACATGTAGTAGCTCGTTTCTCATACAATGTTCTTACAAATATTCTTGTGATGTATAATTTTACATTTTTTTGCATACGTTTTTCAAATTTTAATTCCTATATCATAAAAAGGAAATCTTTCAAAAGTTGAATTTAATAAATTAACAAAAAGCTGACACTTGATTCAAAATTCCGAGCTTCAAATGAAAATTAATTATTCTTTTGAGTAATGATACTCAAAAATCAATCGTAGAGTAATTAATGATTTTTACAATTAACTGAGTTACTTTTTTCAGAATATTTCCTAAACGAAGTATTGGAAATATTCCTGAAATCGATATAAGAAAGATTTTAGTATATTTTTTCATTTATTTAGAATGATTTAATAATACTACTTATAGAAATATTTAAAAAAATTTCACGGTTTAAAATAATAATAGAAAATACAAAAGTTATTTATTTATAAAAATGAAGTAACTTATAAAGATTACCAGTTTTAAAAATAACTTTATAATTTATTTTCTGTTAAATACAATCGAACCCGGATAAGATGCGTTTCAAGAGTGGATAAATGTCGCGTATTAAGATTGATTTCGTATTAAACGAGATTTTTAAAGAATTTCAGAAACTGAGCTTATTTACCTATACTGTCGTCTAAATGAACTCCAGAGCTTTCAAGCTTAGATTAAAAACTTGTGCATTTTGCGTATATTTCGTTTAAAAATTAACTATATGTGTACTTCATCTCATTGTTTCTTTTTGTGACAGGCTGGAATAATAAATGAAAATAAATAAATGATTTAAATATGGCTTTATTTTCTATTAATACGTTACAGCCAAAAAAAAAAAAAAAATAAAACAATAAAAATAGTCTTTCTGTTGATCTACTTTTTTAAATGAAAAAAAAAAAAAATCTAAATCTTTGTAGCGCAATCCAGTAATTCAAATCATATTTGATACTTGTGGGAATGATTATCATTATAATATATCTTCTATTTTAATAGAATAATAATATAAACTATCCTTATTTATCTTAGTGTTATTCTTAAAATTTAAAAGATTTATATTACCGCAGTCTTATTTGTTTAACACTCGGATGACCAAATGGGGTTCATTTATGACCCCAGCGCAAGTTTCTGACGCATATTTAATTTTTAAAAAATGAAGTTCTTTTGGGATTTTTATGGCTATGTTTTACACTATTTTATTACGAACTCTGAAATTATCTGTTTCTCCATGAAAGAAATAAGTATTTAAAAAATTTAAATTTTATTGTGGGGTTAGTGAATGACCCTACCTAGTCGTTAATGTTATAAATTTTCAATTAATGGTCATAACAAAGAAAATTCTAGTGTTTTCAGTATTTTTTAGCTGAGTTTTATACTATTTTATTACGAATTCTGAAGTTATCGCTTCCCCCATGAGAAAAGTTAGTACATAAAAATTCCATTTCGAATTGAGGTCAATAAATTACCCCACAGGGTCGTTAATGTTCTGAAATCCTTTGTTCCAACAGTATTTCCTTTTCTATTTCTTTCTGTGGCTGCAACTGTTATAAATATTATTAAATTAAGTTTAAAAGCTATGTTATGTGTTTTATTTGATATGGTAAATAAATATGTGCTTTTTAACAATCAGGAAACTGATTGACACCACATGGTCTTCATGTTTCAAATGTCCACTTGGTCATCCGAGGTTAATCTTTACGAGTTTCTTTGTTTGCCTATAATATGTATTATAAAACATAGTAAGGATATAACGTAAATTTTATACCTCACAAATATAACAGGTATAACCATCTCTAATGATAATAATTTTTATGACGTATCTGAGCATCTCTGAATTCATCTGCCGCTCTCTACTACAGTAAAAACATACAGGAAGATACAGACAAAGAATGATAGGATGCGAGATCAAAAAAGGATTGCAGTGCTGCTAATTGCTCAGGTTTATTTTTATTCAAATATCTATCACAAAGTGTTGTAAATTTCCAACTGGGCGGACCAGGATTCGAACCATGGACCTCTTGACTGAAGCCGCCAGTGCTCTGCCATCTGAGCTATCCCTGAAGAATCTGGTGGATTAAATTAACCCAGCTAAACTTATTGATTATATTCATTCGGGATAGCTCAGATGGTAGAGCACTGGCTGCTTCAGACAAGAGATCCCTGGTTCGAATCCTGGTGCAGACATTTTTCGCTCAGTTGGAAATTTACATCTCATTTGATTTATTAAACAATTAAAATAAGTGTGTTAAAATTAATATAATCTCTCACAATTTCCGGTGATTTGTGTTCGTCTTAATTAAGTTATTTAAAAAAGCAAATATTACCCTTAGAAAAAGTGGTTTTGTATCTGTATAAAAAATCCGCTAAATTTGTAACACTGAAGAAAAGGTAAAAAAATTCACATCTTGATTTATGAGTTCGCGTCTTCAGCCTGATTTTTTTTTCTTAATTGGCCGAAAATGTCTATGTGATTTCGAAGATAATGTTTGCTGTAAGAAAAAAAAATTAAAATAAAATAAAAAAGTAAAAAAAAAAAAAAAATCTTCGTGCTTCACCTGCTTCACGCGTTTTAATTTTTAAACTGAAAAAAGCAAAATGTGGAAATTACAGTATTTGTCACGATGATGGAGGTTTTGAATTTTATATAGGATGTCTACAAATTGTTGGGCAAAAAGAATGATTTATTGAATGGAATTGACAGGAAAAAAATTAAAGCACATATTGTTGTAAGATAGAAAAATAGTTCACGTCTACCATTATCACAAATGCTCCATGTGATTCTATCTTTCGTGACTTTAGAAATGTCCCATCGGTAAATCATTTCTTGCCACATATTTGTCAGCATGTTTCCGTACAACAAATTAATTGCAGTGCAGATTTTTTATTTCAGTTCAGGAATGGATGCAGGGAATGGCGGCGTGTACAATTGATCCTTTACAAAACCCCACACACTGAAATCCAGCGGTGAAAGATCTTGTGATCTTGCTGTCCATTGAGTAACACCTCCTCTCTCTAAGCGACAGCGTAAATTATGACACCTAACGCCATCTATGAATAAACTTTGGCAATATTACAACTAGCCTGACTTCCAACTAGTCCATTTCATTTAATATTTCGAAAGTTCTTAACTTACGAAATTGGCCAAATAATTTGTAGACACTTTGCATGTCAAAACATTTGGACAAATATATATATATTTTTAATTAGTAAAGCCATATTTTTACTAAACATAAAGCGTATTTTAATCTTAATTGTTTATCGTATGTGTTACTATCCTTATGAAAACAACTTTCAGCTACATTAATTCCTCAGAAGCGAATGTGTATCGCAAACACTAAATTTCTGAAAAGAAACATTTTATTAAGATAAATAAAAACTGAATAAATGTCAAAGTAATACAGTTAAATGTACTTTTAATGTCTGAAAGTAAACGTTTTCTATTAATGATTTCTTAAAACAAACAATATAAAGTTATCTTTCTAGCTATATTTATAAGGAACGGAATACATAATCTGTGTAAAGTGGTTTTCTGAAAATGTTAAAATCTTGTGCTTCGTAAAAGCGCGTATTGTCATATCGACATAGTGCTATGATGAACGTTTCTAAATTCAATTGTGTTTCGCGTGCGGCCCAAATCGGTTTGCACCACGGATAAAAATGAGAGTGATTTCTAAATTTCTATGCGATTTTCATCTTTATTTTTCCAATTTGAACTTGTTACTGTTTCAAAGCATGGCATACAGCTTATAAATTTGAAAATGTCTCGAATGACTGAATTACACAAGTGTTTTAACCCCTTCGAGGGAGGTGGTTCATTTCTGAATCAATTTATTTTAATTCCTAAATGTCACATTGGCACTAGAATATTGGAATGAAAAATATCCTTTTATTAAGTAAGCGAACAAAAGCATTTATTTAATTTGAAATACATTTGTTTGTAAATTCCGGCGTCGTTCACTCATTTCAACATTTTAAGAATAGAAGTTCCTTGACCCTAAAAGGGTTAAATGGGCGGCAAAATTCCCTGATATAATCATCATAGAGTAATTTGATCTAACGCTACCGCTTGAAAGTTTGGGTAAAATTAAACATTGTAAAAGCAGGCACAAAATAACGCGTAGGGTTATGTAAAAGTATCATTTACCTATTGTGATTTTTAGGTGTTTATTCCTAATAGTTTATTATTACTAAGAAATATTTACGGTAACTTGTTATTTAATTAACAGGGTTTAATAACAAATACAGGCAGTTTTTATACATTTATTTTTTATTCCTTTACAATCAGTTGCTTGAGAAATGAGCACCTTTACACGACTCAACACTAAGTAAAATATTTTACTATGACACTGCATTTAATATTTCTTCTCCTTTATTAAACATACTAGGGGATAGCACCCGGGCTTCCCAGGTTACAGAATATAGGAGAAAACATTTTTTTAAATTGAAAACTAATAATTTTTTTTTATATGCAATAAATATTTTAGATTGCCCACTTGCATTAAAAAAAGCATTTTTGATATGAAAAATAAGAATTATACAATCATTTTTTTTTTTAATTTATCAAAAGCGATATTTTCTTATTAGCCACTTGCTAAGAGTTATTTGACCAAGATTTTGCTACTTACGGCATCATTTTATGTTCCGATAATTTCAGAGCTTAAACATGTCTGTTAAATTTGTGTTTTATTTGTATTATTTTATTTATTTATTCATAGGGAAGGATTTTTAATGGATATTAGCCGTAAGAAAATGATGAACTCTTTATTTTGTTTTAAGGGCAAACGAATTAAATTTTCGTAATCGAGCTCCGCGTTCGTAAATGTACTTTTAATGTCTGAAAGTAAACGTTTTCTATTAATGATTTCTTAAAACAAACAATATAAAGTTATCTTTCTAGCTATATTTATAAGGAACGGAATACATAATCTGTGTAAAGTGGTTTTCTGAAAATGTTAAAATCTTGTGCTTCGTAAAAGCGCGTATTGTCATATCGACATAGTGCTATGATGAACGTTTCTAAATTCAATTGTGTTTCGCGTGCGGCCCAAATCGGTTTGCACCACGGATAAAAATGAGAGTGATTTCTAAATTTCTATGCGATTTTCATCTTTATTTTTCCAATTTGAACTTGTTACTGTTTCAAAGCATGGCATACAGCTTATAAATTTGAAAATGTCTCGAATGACTGAATTACACAAGTGTTTTAACCCCTTCGAGGGAGGTGGTTCATTTCTGAATCAATTTATTTTAATTCCTAAATGTCACATTGGCACTAGAATATTGGAATGAAAAATATCCTTTTATTAAGTAAGCGAACAAAAGCATTTATTTAATTTGAAATACATTTGTTTGTAAATTCCGGCGTCGTTCACTCATTTCAACATTTTAAGAATAGAAGTTCCTTGACCCTAAAAGGGTTAAATGGGCGGCAAAATTCCCTGATATAATCATCATAGAGTAATTTGATCTAACGCTACCGCTTGAAAGTTTGGGTAAAATTAAACATTGTAAAAGCAGGCACAAAATAACGCGTAGGGTTATGTAAAAGTATCATTTACCTATTGTGATTTTTAGGTGTTTATTCCTAATAGTTTATTATTACTAAGAAATATTTACGGTAACTTGTTATTTAATTAACAGGGTTTAATAACAAATACAGGCAGTTTTTATACATTTATTTTTTATTCCTTTACAATCAGTTGCTTGAGAAATGAGCACCTTTACACGACTCAACACTAAGTAAAATATTTTACTATGACACTGCATTTAATATTTCTTCTCCTTTATTAAACATACTAGGGGATAGCACCCGGGCTTCCCAGGTTACAGAATATAGGAGAAAACATTTTTTTAAATTGAAAACTAATAATTTTTTTTATATGCAATAAATATTTTAGATTGCCCACTTGCATTAAAAAAAGCATTTTTGATATGAAAAATAAGAATTATACAATCATTTTTTTTTTTAATTTATCAAAAGCGATATTTTCTTATTAGCCACTTGCTAAGAGTTATTTGACCAAGATTTTGCTACTTACGGCATCATTTTATGTTCCGATAATTTCAGAGCTTAAACATGTCTGTTAAATTTGTGTTTTATTTGTATTATTTTATTTATTTATTCATAGGGAAGGATTTTTAATGGATATTAGCCGTAAGAAAATGATGAACTCTTTATTTTGTTTTAAGGGCAAACGAATTAAATTTTCGTAATCGAGCTCCGCGCGATGTAGATAAATTAAAACATATTTCATGCTTTAAAATTGTTTTTAAAACCATAGACAATCAGTAAACTAAGATGAACTTTTCAAGCAAATTCCATTTGAAAAAAAAAAAAAAATCCTATTTTGTGATCTAAAATTTTAAATTGAAGGATTACAAATATGTTAGATTTGTGTTTTTTCAATATTATTCTTTCATTTGTTTATAAAAGAAGTATTAATTTAGTTAATTTGTCTTTCACAAATATGTTAGATTGGTGTTTTTTTAATATTATTCTTTTATTTGTTTATAAAGGAAGTATTAACTTCGTTATGCAAAAATAGTCAGACACAAATGCTGAATAATGTTTGTTGCTTTATGTGCAAAATGTTTATTATTATTATGTATTGAAACCGGCACGTGATAAGTTAAATAAAAAAAAAATCATGCTTAAAAATTATTTTAGAAAACACAATACATCAGTCAATTAAGATGCAGTTTTTAAACAAATTGCATTTGAAAGTAATTTTTTTTCCCTATGCGACGAAAAGTGAAAACGTACGATAATCAGAAGATTAAAAAATTGCAGTAGCGAAAATTTCAAGACCAAAATTTGATCGTGAAGTGTTGCCATTCGCAAAATGACGTCAACGTTACGTACAGATACGTTTGTTCTTTATAATATAGATACTTAATCAGTAAAATATAATAAAGATCAGTTCTTAGGATGTGGGTATCAATTGAGGCTCTTACGCTTGGTATTCCGTAATGAAAAACGGCAACCTTCTCAAAATTTGCATACGTAATTCTCATATCCATATTCATCATTTTTAAGAAACGTGTATTTTGTTTTATTATTTTAAAATCCTTTTAACTCAAAACTTGAAGTCACGATTGTTAGGAACATATTTTATATGTTAACAGATGCACTCTTTACTTGAGATTCTAACCTCAATTCTGGAGAGTAAAAATTTGTCTAATTTATGTGTTTGACGCACTTGTGTTAAAATGTTTAGTTTTATCTAAGAAAATGATAGTTTTCCTTTAAATATGACTTCATTTTCACTTAGCATTTCGCCTAGGGCCTGAAACTTATTATTAGTACACATGCAGATGGGAAAACAATATAGAAAATTTATGATGAAAAATGCATGTTTTCAAAAGCAGTATGTCATTTTCCGTTATTATGCCACTAATATAATATTATGCTCCTAATGGGGTTTTGCACCACTAAACCCTATACAACGATTTTTATCAACAATTTTGAATTTTTATCAGGAAATGGCATGAATAAAGATAAATAAACCTAATTATTTCTCCTTTGTGTGCAATAATGAAAGCTATCTAATTTTCACCATTTTGAAGAAATTTCATAAAATGCTTTTAAAATTAAAATATCAAAGTGGAGATATTTGAAAAAAAAACAGATAGTGCGATCACATCTACAAATAAATAGCTTTCAGTTAATATATATATATATATATATATATATATATATATATATATATATATATATATATATATATACATATATATATTAGTAAAATTGGTCCAGCAGAAAGATCAGGGTAGATGACTAAAAAACACACTTGTTTTTTAAGTATATAGATTACATAAATTTATGAATATTGAATTAAGCAAATTATGTTATTGTGAAAAAAACATATAGTAGAATGTCCTAAAGAATAGCATTAACTTTTTATTATTCGAGAGAATTTTGGACGAAAACTTCATGAACATGATATTATTCTAAGCCTCGAATTATTTGTTTGCTTGTCTAACTCGGCGAAGCAAATCCATCCAGGCGTGAATCATCAATTTCTGCAATATAAATCGCTATTATTTGCATGTCACCTCTCTTTTATTAGGACACTCTAAATTTTTGTAAAACATTGCGTTTTATCAGTGTATGATTTCGATTACATTATTTTCAAAAGTGAAGCATTTTCACGTGGTAAGAATTTCAAAGCAGCTGGGCTGTGAAAATGACGCACTTCTACAAAACATAATTTAGGTGTGAGAATTAAAATACACGCTTTTTTTATAAAATGACGTCATTTGTATCCGCTAAAGCAATCCACTTTTACAATCCAGTCTTAAAATTCGTCTATAGAAATGTATGCATATGACGTCATTATCACGAAATAATAGACAATATTCTTGACATAGCCTGTATTTTAATTTCAACTTTTTTTAGGTTTTATGAAGAAATGGCAATAAAAAGTATCTCCATATAGTAATACAGTATCTCCTATTTTCGACTATTTTCCGTTTACTTTCAATAGAGAAGGTGTACTTTTGTTGCCACTATTAAGAAAATGGTATTAAAAACTACAAAAAATTAATATCTCAAAAATAAATTGAGATACAGCTTTCAAACAAATTGCATTTAAAAGAACATTTTTTTCCTTATACGACGGTGTAAAAATTTAAAATGTGCAATGTTTAGAAGTTTAAAAAATTACAGTAGAGAAAATTTCAAAACCAAAATTTTATTTCAAATTTCAGAGTGTTGCCATTCGCAAAATGACGTATGTGTTACGCACAGATATGTTTGTCCTTTATAATATAGATAGATTGTCTGTTTTAAACTAGTAAATTCGGTTGTTTTTCCTTAAAATAGAAAAATCATCCCCATATACTCATAAAAACAAATTAGGAAGATTTGCGTAGTGTCATTTACATATATTCTTTATCTGAGAGCGTGAACTGTAAAGCAAAAAGAAGCTATTGGACATTTTATTTTGCACTGAACGCTGAACTGCCAATTTATTATTTTTCTTTGCTTTAATATTAGGAGAAACAGAATAAGTTACGATGTTTTATCAATGATTCTTTATGTTTTTCTTTTTTTTTTTAAAGATTTCAATGGGTTTTTCGATTTATTAAACTGTCTTAAATGAATGTAAGCATATTTATAAATTTTTGTTTTGTATTTATAAATGAAATCTGAATTTCTTTTCAATGTCTAAAATTATAAAATTCAAAAGTAGGGGAGACAGGGGCTAGTTGGCTGCTGGGGTAAGTAGGCGCTCATTATTCACCTGTTTGTGGATAGATAGGGAAACCAGTCACAGAGTACGTTTCTTCTTGCTTTCTACAATCCCCAATGCAGATTTGCAGCTTTATTTACGAGCGGTGGATATTTATTACTATTTTCCTTCTTTTTGCATTCATAAGTAATCTTTTTATGATTCATTATTTTTTCGAATTTCTAATACTTACCTTAATAATTTCGATTTAACTTGTGTAGTTTTTCATAGTTTATCATTAACCATACCTACTCAATAGGTGATTTACTTGGGTTGTTTATGTTTAGATGGTTGTGTCTCCCATTTTGTGAAGAAATTTATTATGGGGCTAGTAGGCGCATTGAACTCGGGGCAAGTTTGATCGGTACGCCAGCTAACCCTGATACATTGTTTCTTAATATTTTCTGCTACTGTATACCGTTTGATGAATTAATTACTTTTTTTACAGAAAACATGCGTAATTACTAGAGAAAAACAGAACATGCTAAAACACCGATGAAGATTATAAGAAACTAGCTGACCCGTCTGTCGTTGCCCGGACAGACTGTCATTGAAAAATATAACAGTGGAGTGGACTTCATAAAAATATACTGAATAATATTTATTTAGGCACAGATGTGATATATGCAGCACGTTGGCGCAATTTTTTTTTCTCACGCCAATTTGGCGAAAACCTCGTTTTCGAATACCAGTTATATATTTTTAAAAGGGGAATAACAATTAATAAAAGAAAGTTTCATTAATAACTATAGAACAAAAAAATTATATAATTAAAAAAAAAGTAAATAAACAACAACGTACGCGTTACCATATCAAGCAAAATACTTTGGCAACTTTTAAGTACCCAGGTGCGAAGAAAAAAATCCGAAAAAAGCGCGAACGTGGTTCATATATGACATCTGTGCCAAAATGAAACGGTCAGTGAAAGTTATTACACTCACTTTTAAAGAATGAATAGGTCAGGGAAGATGTTACTGTTAAAACCTAAATGGCATATCGGTATAAGATCGAGGCTTGATATATTGTATATTAAGATCTGTGAAATGTTAATGTGATGTATTTTAAAAAAAACTGTTATTAAGCCTATTTTGTCGATAAACTATGGTCTGTGTTTGACGGCATTCTCGATCCAATCTATTTCGATTTTTCACTTCTTAATTCGACTTCTTCTTCTATTTGAAGTATTCGCCGAGATCTTTTACGGGCATGTGTAATGATATTTTGAAGCTCCATAATTACAGCGAAAGATCGAATCGTAAATAAACCCGATTCATCTCGGCCTAAATCCTGCCAAAAGACTTTTACACATTGTTCAATGAGGTGTGTTTCGTTCTAGCTTAATCATTAAACAATTAACAAGTAATCGCGATTTCTATCCCACGTGCGATAGCGTAATACGTATATAGATGCTTTGGATGTCGTATTAATTAATGGACGCTCTATTAAGCAAACTACTAAAGCTTTTAATATTCCTTCGAGGAGCCTGCTCCAATATTGCCAAATAATGCAGAATGAAGTTTAACCGAGTGACAGTGTTTATAACTCAAGTATGTCAGCCAAGAAGCTAGATGTTCAAAAAAATGAATGTCAACTTTTTCGGTTTTGTCTCCAGCAGTCACTGGATCTTAAGATTTCGGCTTAGGATGTTGGATCATTAAATCCTGGAGATGTTAGACCATTTAAAAACACAGAATCAAGAAAAAATAGGAAGAAATAGACGTAGGTAAAATGGAACAACAAGAATATTGACCGATTCACCAAATCTGAATGCATTGAAAGAGGAAAACGAAGCTTTAGAGAGGAAAAAATTGAAGTACAAAAAAGAAGAAAAGAAAGACAGCAGTAAAAGTTGGCCAAAGGTAAAAATATAATTAAAAAAACGTTTTCTCCACCTACAAAAAAAAGAAAATTTCTAACTGAGAAAAGCAAGAATCTTAACAGTATCTCATATGATGAAGATTGTTATTGTCTGGTGCGTGCTGGTAGCTTAAAAAACAGCAAACACTGGAATGCAAGCTTTAGACACATAAGGCGTGCGGGAAAAAGAGGCAAACGATTTTATATTTGAAATAACTGAAAGGAAATATGCTCCCTCTCATTCGAAAACAACAAAATGTGGTTTTTAAGAAAATAACGCGATATTCAACAATGAAAAGAAGATAAGAAGATTAGATCAAACTTGAAAGAACCTCCTGCAAAATGTCCAACAGTTTCCTTGTAAAGCCATTAAAGGTGAAAAACACCGCGTGGCAACAGAAAAATACATCAGGATTGAAAATAGTTAAATGGTACGTCTATCTGGACCTTATGTCTGATGATGATATCTATGATAGTAGGATAACAGCTACTCAATATTAATGTTTTATTCATTATTTCAATGTCTGTAAAATTTAGAATTTACATTTTACGGTAGAAATGCCTTTGTTTAAACTTGCTGGTAATAAAAAAATTGATTTCTTTTAACTGCGCGTCTTATTTGAGTTTCATTTAACTTTTTATAAAGCGTATGCCAACTTACCTAATTGGTATAGGCAACTTCTCCCGCGACGGGGTTGGTTGGCCCACATCTTTTTACTTACTTCAGGCTTACGCTAAACGTAACTATAAAAGATACAAACTATATTGGCGTTTGTAGCCAAATGTATGTGCTTTAAAAGTGCTGTTAAGTTTTAATAAAAAACTTAAACAAAAAATTAATAAAGATAAATAACTAAAAACTACGCCTACTATCCCTGCTCTCTCCTACTACATGTCGGATTTTTTTTTGCCATTCCTGAAATTATTATTTTTAAACTATTTTAATTAGCTTAACTTGGTTTATGTATTTAAAGATGAAATAATTCCTCACTTGATTTTTCACTCACTTCCAGTTACGCTAGAATTATATTGACAGGCGTGTTTTCGATGACAATAGAATATTTTAATATTTTAGAGCTTAATTATGCATTAACAAATTAGTATGAAAGCATTTTTTTGGTAGTCAAGGGCAGTTGATAAATCAACAGTTATTCATTACAACATTCATTACATATTCGTTACAACTTCAAATGAGTAAACAATAAAAGTGCCAGTTACAGTTCGAGCAAATATGATGACTAACTCTGAATTTGCAATCATTAAATATTATAAACAATGAAATATAGAAAATAATGTACAATTCAAAATTAAAGAATGTATTTTATTTATACTTCATAGCAGAAAGAACGAAAGGAAAGGATTTTATTCTATCTCCTGAATACTTAATGTATATTTTTTATAGTGAAACGTTTTGGTGAAATTTGAGATATTGATGGTAAAAAAAATATCTCCGGATCCTCTGAGACAAAACAAACAAGCAAGCAAAAAGTTTTACCCGTATAAATTTCAAAATTCGATTTACGATTTTAGAACTAAATTCAGTACATAATATGTATATTTGAATGAAATAATAAGTATAACACAATTCCACATTTATACATAGTGTGTCACAATTCCCTCCGGGTTTTTGAAGCCTTGTAAAGAAATATTACCAATACAGTACCAAAGTTTACTCTACTGGAGAAAGAAGCATTACAAGTTTTGTTTCACAAGTGAGTTAGTAGATAGCGCCACTATCTCTGATAGCAGTTGAAAATAAACGAAAACCACACTTTTGAAAATTTTGCTCATAAGATAATAGCGTTTGCAGGCTCACAGAATGTTTACTGTGTGTTAGAATTTACGAAAAGTAAATCTCTCATGACAGTTCAAGTAAATTTCGTACAAAATATGGATTGCAACCACCAACGGGAAAAACAATTCAAGCGTGGTTTCGAAAACTTGAGAAAAGAAATGTTTACTCATGTTGAAGATGCGTTTGTGCGTGATTTATAAGATTTACGCCAAAGGATAGCTATCGCATTCGCTACCATTAATCGTGACATTCTGAAGCGAGTGTGGGAAAAAATTTACTTTAGACTTGATATCTGCCGCATCACCAACGGATCAAATATTGAAAATTTGTGAAACAAAGATTGCGATGTTTCCTTTTCCAGTAAAGTCAAATTTGTTGCTGTTTTGGTAATACTTTTTTATAAACTTTCCAAACCCCGGAGGGAATTGAGACACATTCTATATATATTCTGTGTGGGTGAATATATATACCTAATTAAAGAAAATGTACATTTTTAGGATAAATTTACCCTAAACTCAAAGAAGTCCAGTATTTTTTTATACAAGCAGATTCTTTATAGAATAAGTTTTGGAAAATCTAAAGGAAACAAGAAATTGAAGAATTTATAATGCTCATTAAGGAAATTTATTAAAAAATAATTTCTCTCTTTTAAATATTATTTTTAAAAGTTATTCCTTTTCAGAAAAAAATATTTTAAAACCAAAATTGCGTAATAATTTCACTCGCCAATAGCCATTTTGTATGTGATTTGTAATAATCATATTTTATGTATTTTTGCATGTAGAATATGAATCTGCCATCAGAAATATTTTGTTACGTCAGGGCATTACGGAATTTTATAATTTAATTTGTTTCAGACATTTTAAAATACGCGGTGAAATGTTAATTATAAGTTACATTTTGTAGTTAAGGAAATAATAGGGAAAAGAATGACTATGTAGGTTTAAACTTTTATTTGGATGCATTCTACTGCAAAAAAGTAAGTACTAAAACACGCAGCACTGTCACCAAGAAATAGATCATCCTGTTTTGAAAAAATATCATTATTAATATTAATATCATGGGCTTTTGTGAAACAGTTTTGTGTTCTTATTCGATAACAGTTTTTGTATAGTAACCAAGAATTTTTTTTACTAATAAGGGCTATGTTTAAAAAATTAGAAATATATTACAATTTATCAGACATACAAGCAAAAATTACATAAACACATATGCAATTAAAAACGCAAACATTTCAGGTTACGTTTTAGCCCCTCATAAGTGCAAATCATTCAAATTACCAAAAAAACTATTTATCACGTTTCAGTTAATAACAGTTAAGATCAAATAAGTTATATAGAACGATATCAAAGCAATGCTGTGTATTCAGCTGGAACTACACAGGATTCATTAATCGGCGAAATTTGGTTACGGGTAAACACACCTTCAAGAAAAACTCTACTTTTAAAGTTGATGCAACTGGATCTGAAAATTATCATATTTGCGAAATCTGGAATATGTTTCGGTATCCAAAGAATGTTGTACAAGTATAGACTGCAGGCTTCCCGATTTGTAGGCACGTTTATGTTCGGCAAGGCAAATGGCGCATGCACGACAAGTTTCGCCAATATATACCGCGTCGCAATATTTACAAATTTAAAACTGCTAAAACTTTAAAAGAAACGTTTTTAATTCTATATACACCGGTAGTCGACAGCACAGAGAATCATCTCAACGAGTTACCGGCTGAAATTCCAGAATTAGTTGAAACTCGATTCGCGTATTGAAACGAAATCGGTCTTCCAAGTCATATCTTGGTAGAAATCACCTCAAAATCCGATTTTGGCGGCTGACTCTTAGGTTTACCATTGTGTTTTCCTCCACCCAAAGGTATGAAAACATGGAGGGCTGGGAGCAGGTAAACACAATGGTAAACCAACGAGTCAACCGCTGAAATCGAGTTTTCTCGTATTTTCCATCAACATATGACTTGGCAGGCCGATTGCGTCTTATTATGCAAATCGAGTTTTAACTAATTCTGCAATTTTAGCCGTGAACTCGATGAGTTGATTGTCTGTGCTGCCGCCTCTCGGTCTAATATGTATTCCTGAAATTTTTACTTGTATATCTGATGAATTGTAATATATATCTAATTTTTAAAATTTGTATATCAGACGTTAAACAATGTTTAGTTAAAATTATGTTTTGTTCGGTAATTTTTTGTCAAATATTTCACTTTTGTTTTTACGTTACTGCGGTATCTAATAAATGTAACGTGAATGACAGAATCTGATTATTCCACTGATTTCAGAACGCTAAAACTAATTAAATGCATCCATTTGCAAGCCAGACACACATCAAAAAGGTTAAAATTTGTTCAATAGTGTTATTCTTAAACTAATATTGGTTACAAAAATTACCAGTGCAAATTATATGTGGACGCATATAAAGACTTTATGTATTCAAGGAGAAGGGTACACGTGGTGTTAATGTACCTCAGATCATTTTATTGTTAAAGTATGTTATGTGATATTTTCTCTTAATATATATAGCTAACCCCCACCACTAGTTGATCAAATACAGTCAGTGTTACCGTAATTTTATTATATTCCCTTCCTTTTAAGTTTTAGATTTAAACTAACATGATTTCTACAATCCTTTGTGAATGTCCTATAAAGGTAAAAATGAAATATACTGAAATTAAACAGGAATAAATTTATAAGTAAATAGTTTTTCTAATTGTCATTTTCCCATTAATTGATCAATCGAAGGCATCAATCGAATGTCTAAAAGTTAATCTTTATAATATCCTTCTAGGACAATGATTAACAATAATTCTTATTAAACTATTATTTAAAATAAGCAAGATGGAAGTGGATTATTTTAACTTACAGTAATTGTCTCCAACAAATCAAAAACTAAATTTTTACATTTTCTATTAAAAAAGTTCATAACATGGCTTCTCTTAAAGGAGACAGCTGATAACAACATGACAACAGGTGCTCCAACATTCAAACAAAAATATTATGTCCAGTGCCACGTACAAAACTCATTTCAGCCTGAAATGGCGTAATATTTCAAAATATTGATCAACTACTGGAAGGCAGTGGCGTAGCCAAGGGGGGGGGGGGTCCAGGGGGTCCGGACCCCCCCCCCCCCCGAAAGTAGACCTGGTTTACTGAATCATGGATACAAATACAACAGTAAAAACTGCTAAGACAGAATCACAAAGGATCTATAAAAAATTCCGCTTTAGAGAAGTGTTCGTCTTAGAAGGTATAATTCAAAGGTATGTCTTTTTTCGGGACTATGAACTTTTCCGTTTTAGACAGGTTTCCGTGATAAACACTTTCCGTTTTCACAGTATCCCTTAAAACTGCTAAAACGATCTCACATCCCAAACTTTTTCTTTCACGTACTCCTTTCTTAGGTTTTTCATTTCGGAGTACTCCCATTTCTCATAAACACGTCCCCCTCCCCCCCTCTCCACTCAAGGAGATAACGTAAACATGCTTTTTTCCATTAGTAATCTTCTTATCACAACCATATAATAAATCGATGCAAATTACATTGATATTCCTAACATTTTTGTGACTTCCATTACCGATATTATTTTCACATACCCCAGCAGACACGCCACGTACCCCCAGGGGTACGCTACCGCAGGTTGGAAACCGCTGCTATAACACCACCTCTGAAGAGCATAAATCTATTACAGGAAAATGTGTGAAGATGACCTATCTCAAATGAAAACAATTCAAGATTCGACGAAAACAACACTATATATTTGTGCTTGCTAACGTTTGAAACCTATCTGAAATGAAATTTGTTCCAATTGTGAATCCTTCTTGGCAGGTTTTCTGAAAACACGGAATCCTCTCATAAAAAAACATTTTAATGTCCCGAGACGGAAGGATAACTAAACAAGTATACCTGCTATTCCGTTTACACAAATTTACTGTAACTGGATTAAACGTAAAACTTCTTTATCTTGGACTTCGATGGGGTTCTGTTGTCGACCCTTATGGGAAAGAACGAGTTTATACGAACGCAATAACGGTACATTGGTTGAGTTTCGTGACCCTTATCTTTGTTCACATTATAACGGACAATATTAACAATTACTTTAAATCTACTGCCTGCAATTAATAAAAGTAACTATATTTTTGGACGGGTTTTTTGTTACCGCTTTCAAAATACACCGGCGAGAAAAAATAAAGTAACAACCATAAAAAGGTGCCTTATGTTAATTCTATTAAGGGAACTTCCAGAAAGGTAACTCAATGTCAACGTTATCACGTAGTCCAATGGGATTAACATTCGCTACAGAAATATATGCAAATTTTTCAACCTCAACCCGTTCTTTCGGTTCACGTGTGAAAAGGAGCGCACGTGGGTAATTTGAAGTCTAATTTTAAGGCATGTACGTGAAATTAGGTAAAACTTTGCTTCTAATAGGTAGAATATGTCGTCCAGAAGACATTTGACCGATTTTGAAAAATTGCGTGCGATACGGAGAATGGAAGCAGGACAGACACTCTTAGGGGTCTGTAAAGACTTATAAATAGCCAAAAGCGTCATGTCAAGAATCTGTAAACGGTTTAAAGACACTGGTATAATGTCCACAGACAACCAGGTCAAGGTAGAAAACGCATCACAATAGGCTCTCAGGACTGTAATTTGCCAACGATTGCTAAAAGAAATAGGCAACTGACGTCAGTTCAGATTGCAGGGAGTTTGCTGCAGCAACAAGAACTCGACTATCCTGGTTTACTGTGAGTGACAGGCTGCATGCAAGGAAACCCATGATTTGTGTTCCACTAACTCCGGTAGCGAAATGCGTCCGGTTAAAGTGGTGCAGAGATCATCGTCATTGGAGTACCACGGACTGGAGCCGAGTTCTCTTTACCGATGAATCCCGACTTTGTTGAGAGAGTTACCGCAGATGTGTTACCATATGGAGGGAGAAAATCACATGCAATAAGGCTGCAAACATCCGTGAAAGGCATCGATACAAGGTCGTGGAATTGTGGTATAGACGGACATCATTTTGAATGGCCGCAGTGACCGACACATTTTTACCAGTGCAACTGTGAATGCTGAAATATACAGAGTTGAGATTCTTGACTCTCCTGTCAAGTTGTTTAAGGGTGCAATCGGGAGATTCGGAATTTTATGATTATTAATGGTCTAGAAGGGCGCTACCCCCTTCCACGGAACTCCTAAGTATCCCTTCCAGAGCTGCATAAATTCGACCCGTCCGAAGCTTACTGCTGAACTTGGAGAATGTTCTAAAACTGTTTTGAACTATCTAAAATAAATTGGCTGGGAAGTACAAAAACAGAAACCACCATGAACCATTTTTTACACATTCTAATACTTCCAAAATAGTGCTAATCCATCACAAATAAACTTCTTACAAAAATTTAACTTCCTTAAAGACGACCAGATATCGGAAGCAACTATTAGATCGAATATGGTATCAAAAGTGGCGAGACATGAAACATGGAAACCCAAAAGAATTATGGCTGAATAAGACAATTGTAACAAAACTGCTTTTTCCAGCATGAACTATATTTGATGTGTGTGCTTCTTACATTACTAGTTTCTGTAGCTGAAAATACAAGATATTTTTGTTAAAGTTAAAACCTTCCCACATAGCATTTTTAGTTTGCAGAAAATTTGCAACAGTTTTGCTTTGAAAACCTGCAAAGTTGCAGTAAGCGTAGCATGACAAGACTGAAAGGTCATAACAAAATAACCCAAACTCCGAAGTCACCACAATTTGAACTTGCAGCTAACTTGTCGTGCAAGTTAAATTCATACTGTATCAAATTCATTGCAAACTAACGGCAAACAAGTAATAAAAAATGCTGCAGACTTACTGCAAAGTAGTAATCTTTCCATGTCACACTATAAGTTTAACCCCTTCGAAGGGGTCCATAGACCTGATCAAGTCTAGTGATGCGAAAGCGCCGTCAGAAGGTGCATGCACCGGTTTTATCACCACAAACAAGTTTAGGTAATATTTGTACTTTCCATTTCGAGCATTTTTTGGTATTTAATAAGTATAGCGCTTAGAAAAAGCGGTGCCTACCGAATAAAATTTCTGCAATTCCTGTGTATGTGCTGATTGTCTATTCTCTCAACAGAGGGATTTTTTGCTTTCGTCACTTTCGTGAATTAAAGACAGTCTTGCATCAGTTTCACAACAAACTACTCATGCAAGTTGGTGATGGTATACCTTGCGGGAGATTTGCTGCGAATTTCTCAATTTGAATTTGTCACGGCAAGACAATATCAGAAAAAATAAACTTGCTGCTAATGTTCGTGCTATCTGGGTTATCTCAAAAGCTCGCATGGGGAGCGCGGCGGATCGCATGAATGTCTCATGCGATTGACACTTATGTGAAATCATTATCCAATATCTATTACAGCACAAGTTCTTAATTCAATGGCAAAAAATTAAACATGGAAATTGCTGTTTTAAACTTAACCACTGGATCCTAACTTTATTGTAGGCAAATGTTATGTAATATGAAACTTGATTTAACCCATTTGCTGCCAAAACTATAAAGTAATAATTTTCAATTTTTTTGTTATAAGTCGTTTGCTACCACAAATTCAGAAAGGTAAATTTCGCTTTACTAATACTGCGAAGTTTCTGCCAATAAATGAGGCATTTTTTTAAAGTCTAAAATAGTGGTGACAAAGTAATTAATAAATTAAAGCCACGAGTATACTCGTGGATGACAGCGAATGGGTTAATTAAGTTTAACTCTTCAGTATGGTCTCAGCTTTTTTCATCATAGTGAATCTTTTTCATTGGTAAATATTAATGTAACTTCAATGTATTATTAGTTGCAGTTATAGAGATTGATCTTACATTTTTTATCCATGCTTTTTTTTTTTTAAATTAAGAAATTAAATAAGGTTATACCTAAATTCTTAAAGTTACTCGAAATACTTCTATTATACATACACAGTCAAGACAAGATTCAAAGGGACTGGTAAAAAGTTCCATTTTAGGCAGGTTTCCATAGAAAGAAGTGTAATTAATTATGCTTCTAAGATACACAACCTCAATAAGATCTATTGTTCGTTTCGCAGGGATTCTGAAACTCTTCCGTTTGAGACAGGATTGCGTTATAGAAAGATTCCACTTTCACAGGTTTCACTATGTTTCACTAAAGAACAATGAAAATCCCCTTTCAGACAGGTTTTCAGCAAATTTAATTGTATCGCAATTCATATTAATACCATGTAACGCTTCCGTTAAAGACAGGATCCTGTTATAGACAATTACTATTTTACCAATTTTTATTCTATTCATATGACATAAATAAGTATATTTATATAAATACACAAAACTTGTAACAATGGAACCTGCCTATAACGGAAATCTGCCTTAAACAGAAATCTTCCGTGCTACGGAAAAGAATACTATACAAATACACCTATATACACCTATAATACGAAAACCTGTGTAAAACGGAATTTTCCAGCAATATTTACGATTTCATCTTGACAGGTTTTACTATATATATATATATATATATATATATATAACCTGAAGGAAAAATTTTGGACCCCCCCCCCCGAAACGAAATCCTGGCTACGCCACTGCTGGAAGGGTTTCAACTACTGGCGGAATCACCCTATATACAGGGTGTCCATAATTAAACGACCCTAGTTTAAAGTTGTCTACAGACAAAACTATTGTTCATAAAGTTGTGAAATTTTGTGAAAGACATAATAAAGGGATGAAAAATGTGTTTAAGCTAAAAAAAATAAATAAAAGTAGTTCCAAATTTCGCCACCAGAGGGCGTTTTATAATAAATTACACATTTAACATTACGCTAGTTTAGAAATTTTATTTATTAACTTAACCTCACTCTAAAGACAGTATTTCACACGAGCCGTTAATTCCCAAATTGGCTCATCCGACCTCAGCAATCTGATCCTTTGTTAATATTAATATTTTGGATTACTTTACTGTGATTTTGATCAAATTTAACAAAATAAACAAATTTAAGTCATTACAATTACATTCTATTTTACATTACACTACTTCATAAGAAAATAAATATAACTATCTACTATATAAATATCAGTTTTAGCCAATCAGATTGCTGGGCTCGGTTGAGCCAATTTGGGAATTAACGGCTCGTGTATTTCACGACATTTTCCTAGCTTTTCCCTGAACATACTGCTGTCAACTGTGAATATTCTATCTTACGATTTCAGATGGTATTTGAAAATGATGAAAGTCAATGCAGAACATGTTTGGTTATAAAAAAGTTTGTTAAACTATCGTAAATGTATGCTAAATGTGTAATTCGTTAAAAAACGGCCCCCTAATTTTTTTTTCTCTTAAACGTATTCCCATACTTTTAATATGTCCTCCAAAAATTTTTACAACATTCTGAATAATAGTTTCGCCTGTAGACATCTTTAAAATAGAGTCGATTAATTATGAACATCCTGTAAATAAAATATCTAAACTATCTAACTTTATTAAAAATCGTCCTCTGGTGGCTAAATTTTAAACTATTTTTATTTATATATTTTATATATTAAACGAATTCCCATACCTTTGTTATGCTTTTTTCCCAAAATTTCACAACTTTATGAACAATATTTTTGCCTATAGAGAACTTTAAAGTAGGGTTGTATAATTATGGACACCCTGCATATATTAGTCTAAGACTGAATGTAATTCTATATGATAAAATGGCATTCTCATTTTTAAACAAAATATTCATCTTCTGGTAACGCTAATATTTTTTATATACATCTTTACAAAATTTCATGATAATAAATGAATTGTTTTAACGAAAATCCCTTTTCTCACCACGTCCGACTATGTGCCTGTACAATTACCTATGCCATTTATTTGTTTATAAGATTATTTATTCGTAGTATTTTAAAATGTATGTTAATAATTTGTTGTAACTATGAGATATGATTAAAGGAAGATTTTCAACAAATTTAGCTCTTTTTGATCAAAGAGGTACCAAAAATACTTGCTCATTTAATACATAGATTGTAAGTAATGTAATTTAAGATTAGTGCTAGATACTTTGTATAATCATGCTGCAAAAGAATTATTCGGCACAAAACTAGAATATTTTTAAATAGGATAATTTCGTTTCTACTTATAACTATTTATATTTCTTATGTGTAAAAGTTTGGAATAAAAAGTTTAAATAGTTTTATTAATATTTACATATCATGACATCATATGTAAGTTATCATATTCCATAAAACTAAAAAATGAATATTTAAAAAAAATTACTTCCACAGAGTTCTAAATAATCTACAAAAGCTACTGTAATTTAGGTAATTAATTTGAAGTAAAGAAATAGTGCTCAAATTTATTAATTCATAGCAGCTCATATTACATTTTCAAAACGTTCAGAAAAATGTTTTGGAATGAAAAATTTCTATTAACTCATAATTTGGGAAATAAAAGGTAGAACACGTAAAGCTTTCTACATAAAAAATGAAAACAAATATCATAAATAAAAATCCTTATTTGATATTTTTATTCTGAGAATGTATATATTTTTTTAGTATTTGAGTTGTTGCGAAGAAATAAACATTTTTTTTAATTAAATGAATGTCAAAATTTAAATAAAAACTAAAATATCTATAATTACATAAAGGGAAATTATTCAGAAGTTAAAATGTAAAATATAAAGAAAAGTGACCAGTTAAATGATGGCATTAAACTCGCGGGCTTTTCACACTAATTGCATATTATACTGTTATTTAAAAGAATAATGACCCTCAAAGAATAAAGAAATCGACAAAATAACCCAATTTAACTAAATTAAGGGAAAGGAATTAGCTTCCCCCCATTTCCCCTATTTATACTTAACCAAAGAAACTCCAAATCTGATCAAGGAAGAGAATTATCACAATAAACCAGTATACCAAATTTGAGGCAAATCAGATAATTCTGCATGAAAAATACATTTATCTAAATTAAGGGGTATTACACCCGTCCCCCCACCCCTTTGTACTTAACCAAAGAACCTCTAAATTTAATCAGGAAAGGGCCTTATCAGAATAATCCGGTGTACCAAATTTGAAGCAAATCGATAATTATGCATGAAAAACCCTTTTATAAACATTAGGGAGAGGTTTAGCCCCCAGTCCACCAATTTATACTTAACCAATGAGCTCCCTAAACGAATCAGGGAGGCGCCGTATCAGAATGAACCTATATCCAAAATGTGAACAAATCGGAAATGTCTATCAAGAGTTAGCGCATTACGTACGTACATACTCACATACGTACGTATATACAGAACCTGCGGCACATTAGCTCTCAGGCTTTGTCAGCCTGTGAGCTAAAAAAAGAGAAAAGTTACTTATTCTAAGAAAGTATAACATAATCAAGAACGAAAATATAGAAAAAAAAATCTTCCTAGTTACACATAATTTTTCCGTTTTATCTTTAGAAAATTCATAAACTAATATATTTTCGAGATTTATAATCGCATTTATAAAAATAATTTTTATTTGCTTTTACTGTTAACCGGAAAAAATTCCAAGTACTTTTTATTATGTATAATAAGTTGTTTTCAATCCGAAACACACGGTATTAGAATGTATCAATTCTCATTTAAACATTTTCAGCTGCGTAAAACATGTAATATTAACAAAATGATACATTAAATTTATTGTTAATCTAATGCTATCAATTTATTGCATGTGTCTGAGAAACGTGTTTGTTATACAGGAAAATGTGCTCTTGAGAATTGATAGAATCCTAAATACATAAATCCGGATAAGTAAACTTAGAAATACACTATAAAACTACTCCGAAGCGTTTTCGAAAATCAGTGATGGCAAAAGAAACATTTTATTTCATATTATTCTTTAATTCTCGAAAATACATTTGTTTCAAAGCATTCTAAAAACGCAAAACGGTTTTTAAAAACATGGGAACTCGGAAGAGGTTTTCGTACATTTTATTTCGATTTTATATTATGTTTCCTAGATTAAAACACACGTCTTTTTTTTTTTTTTTTTTTTTTTTTTTTTTTTTTTTTTTTTTTTAACTGCGCCAGTTAAAGCTAATTCCATGTATTTTTGTAATGTCACATACCAGTGTATGTCACATAGCTGATAACTGCTATACTTTTTGGCCACCGTTATTTTAGTAAAGCTTTCTTTACCTCATTCAATTAATAAAATATCTCCGATAAAATAAATGACATTTTTCCGTTCTAAAATAGTGGTAGTCAAAAGTCGTAGTAATTTGCACATATGTGACTTACTCTACAAGTAATGATGGAAAGTTCGATAAAAAAAAAAAATTGTAGAATAAAACTTGCATTATTTTTAGTCCCGAATTGATTTATTTTAAATAATTTATTTAGCTCACTTAAATATGATTACAGAAAATACGTCATTTTATGTATCGAAATAATGTAATTTTAAACCACCGAAGAAAAAACACATAAATAAAAACTGCGATAAATTTAAAACTAATATTTTAATTTCACTATCTTTACCAAATTACTATCCACAACAGGAAATGAATCAACCGAAAGTAATTTACATTTTCAATTCACATGCCGTCGTTGAGAGCTTAATTTCATTTTTAGGCAAATGGTATTCCCTGGTGTTCTATTATCATGCTTCAGATAAACATCAAATCCGCTGCAAATAACTGAAATGTGATGTTTGAAAAGTAATGTGTGTTTTTACCTCTTTTCGGAACAGGCGTTATATTATCTATAATTAGAATTGCTGCAAGCGGTTAATAATGTGTTTAAGTTATTATTATTATCCTTATCCGTGATTGTTACGTTACATTTTATGTTCGCTAATCGTTAAAAGTACCAATACAAATGCATGAAAAATAGTGCGTCATACATTCTTTAAAAAATTACTAATAGTAAGATACTGACATTTATTTACAAAATTTCACTAAGCAAGTATTTACCGATTTATTTTCAGAATATATCAATACGTTATGTGATTTTTGAAAAGTTATGTATGCTTTTACCGCTTTTCGGAGCATGTATTACATTAACTAAATTTAGAATTGCTCAAAGCGGCTAATAATATGTTTAAGTTTTATATTTTTAGTTAAGGAAAATTACTTTTTATGCACATTTATTATTAAAAGTACCAATACAAATGTAAAAAATAATGAGTCGTGCACCTTTAAAAAATTGCTAATAGCAAAATACTCGCATTTATGTATAATATAATATTTTTGTTTAATATTAAAGCCCCAATTCTATTTCAGAATTTTGCCTTAATCGCTAATCAACAGTTTAATGTCAGGAGAAACCGAGTGATCAGTCCACTCTGTTTCAAATTTTATATAAATGCATTATTTATTTATTTATTGAGGTATTTATGATTTTTTGTAATTATTTTAGGTCATTATTTTGGAGATTTTGAGAATTACGGTTTAACCTTTTGATTAAGGGGGTCTTGTTCGCCCTCCTCCTCAAATTTTATTTTTAACCTGCTTAGTTTTAATACATACGCACTGTTATTCACTCTTTATTCGTCATTTTAAATACTACACATATTTCAAATACAATATCGGAAATATTAAACAATATTTCCCATCATTTACAAATCATTTTTTAAATGTGCTAAAAATGATGAAAAAATGTACTTTTTAAGTTATTAGTTTGTTCGTAGTGCCAAAAACTTACGTATCAGGAGGGGGAAGTTTATTACGTTAAATTCTGTCCTATATCGAAGGGATTAAAACAATTTCTAGCTTTCCCAAATAAATTCTGAATTCGGCCTTTTTCTCATCCCTTACTACTGGCCCCGAAATCAAGAGGTTAAACGGTAATTTCAAAATATCCAACATAATGACCTAAAATAATTACAAAAACATCGTAAATGCCTCAATAATAATGAAACATATTACATATATATACAAATTAGAAGCAGGGTGACTGATAATCGGGTGTGTTCTGGCTTCAAGCTCTTGATTAGCTATTAAGGCTAAACTTTGACGTAGAATTGTAAGCTTAATGTTCAACAAAAATATTAAGCTTGGGTACTAATTTTATTCAGAATGTTAAAATCTACAACATTTCTATTTACAATATTTTTGATAGAGTGTGTTTGATAGATATTGTTATGGTAATTAAAGAAACCTGGTTTTCGACTATAAATCAGTACATATTATCTAACGCTCACATAGAACGAGGGGGAAAACTAAGTATATTCATTCTAAACCTAAACTAAATGCATTCAAACAATTTCCAGCTTTCCCCTAATTATTTCCAAATTCGGTCTTTTTTTTACTCCTCTACCACTGAACTATATATGATTTTTGAAAAGATATATTTGTTTTTACAGCATTTCAAAGTACATGTTAAATTATCTAGAATTACAATTTGTGACAGTTGTAAATTATCGCAACGATACTAAGTGAAATAATTTCAGCTTAAAATTTTTTTAGTCAGGGAAAGGTACATTTAATGCACATTTATTGTTAGAAGTTCCAATAAAAATGTGTTAAAAGTAATTCGCCTTGCATTCTTTTAAAAATTACTAGCAGTAAGATACTGACATTTATTTACAAAAAATGTCTAAGCAAGTATTTACCTCTGTATTTTTAGAATGCATTTATAACTTAAAAACCATATATACTGCCAAGTTTGAGTTTTTAAATGTTTTTTTTTTTTCAATATAGAAAACTGCGTATCAGTTGATGAGAAAATTTTAAATCAAAAATATATTTTATATACATTATTTTAAACTATTCTTTTTCAGAAACCAGCAACCTCTAAATAGGAAAGGAAGCTACGGAAAATAATGTGCATCTTGAATTTTCACGGCGGCGTGGCTTTACTTTCATTTTTAGGCACTGGCATTAACAGTACACTAATTGTTATAGAAGTTAAGGGTAATATTATTTGAAATTAACAGAAATGTGTCTTTAAAAGGGATTTTGCATGGTTTTATACATTTTTTTAAAGTTTATCTGTTATAGAATTGTGTAGTAATTTTATGATTTATTAAATACCCAGCGCAAGAGAACATTGGCGTACGTAATTATTACGTATGTTGAGATGGAACAACCAGGTCATTGTCATTAATTTAACAATTTTTCTTTTACTTTTTCATGTGGCATCTTCCGTGATCAACTAAACTTACGAACAGTCTTGTCTTAGGAATGTATTTGTGGGGAGAGGGTGGTTCACCTGTACATCAAGTAGCATCGGTCATTTCTATTCATTTATTTACTTTTGTAATTTGCAATACATAATATTACCAAGTTTTGCAAATTGTTAATACATGTGAGATTTCCAAAAAATTAATTTTCACCCAAAACGTTGCTAAACTTTTATACAGTTCAATGTCTCGGTCTGCCTCTTTTTATTTCCATTTTATTAACACCTTCTTGGTATTACAGCGTATACCAACATTTTACTTTTAATAGACATGGCAATGTAAGTTCTATACAAGGTGCAGCTTCGAAAGTTGAAGTTTAAAGTCTGTCCGTAAATCATTCATGCTACCTATATAAGTAAGACATCATTTTGATCTGGCAATTAAAAGTGATCTGGCAAACACAGTTTACTGCATACATAAATCTAAAAGCAGCGTTCTAAAAAGTAAATCTTAAAAGACCTTTTGTTAAAGATGAAGAAAGATCCGAAAATACAAGTGAAAACACAACCTAAAGCATCTATATTACAAAAGTTAAAGAATAGTTAGATTTAGACGAACGTTTTACTTTGTTCAGAACTTTGTACATATTTTGTTCAATTCTAGCTTTATATCTTTGTTCGCATCACTATTATTTAAGAATTTATTCGTATAAAAAAGTGTTATGCTGTAAATATTACTAAAGGAAAGATATTCAATGCTTTAGAAATGACCACGTCATGAAAATCGACTTTTGAGGCGGAAGGCCAATTTTTTCGGAATCTGTCACATAATTCATACGTATAATGAAACATAAACACAGGGGTTTAACTATATCAGAAAAGAAATTGTTTTCTGATTAGTAATACGGATTCTGAATTTATTTTCGTGTAACAAGAATTTATGCTTTAAATATTGAAGTAATTCTAGAACAAGCATATTTGCTAGGCTATAATCAAGGTACTAATCAAACTGTCTCTGAAACCATTTACTTACCACCAAAAACCATAGTTCACCAATCCGTTCCAACAACAGTATTTGTTAAAACCACTGACATCTAAATTTCTCCTATTCTAGTCCTATCCTCGCATTCCATTCCAGAAGATATATGCACTTGTCAACCCTCAACTTCTGATGTTACTTCCAAAATTACATCTACGAAAGTTTTGAAAAACTTTTCACACTTTCCAAATTGTTTAATGATATCGAAATCAAAAAGCAAACAGAGTGCAATGAATCTTACTTGATTCATAGAATATGCATGAAAAAAAGACTTAAGAAGGAAACAGCTACTAAAAACATAATATGCTTCCAGAAAAAGTGGGATAAAACACATCTGAATGAAAAAACAAAGGGCAAAAAGATGAGTGCACTGAATGCCTGGCACTGTACCAGGCGACAAATTTGACCAATGATTGGCTTCAATGTTTTACTTTTGGCAGGTGGTTGCACGAAAGGTACACCATTTAAAAGAATAAGTGTATCGATTGTGGGCGTCGATAGCTTCGGTCAGCAAACAAGAATACATTCAATCTGTGCAAATGAAAATGGATTAATTTTAAGTTAAATGTGTTATCAAATTACTTAATGTTATTTTGTAATCATATCTGGGTTTGCTTTTTCTGATTATATAATTTATTTTTCCTTAAAATTATTTATTTGTTCGAAAAATTCTTTGCATTTTTGTAATTCTTTAATTATTAGGTTGAAATATTCACACCTAATCAAATAATATTTGTACACAAAAAGTTACAACTATATATTTTAAGTATGATTATTATTTTTAACCATTTAATTGTAGATATTATTAATAATAATCTCTCCTACCCATGTGCGAAATCACAACATCCATCTTTATACAAATTACGCAAAACAACTTTCTTGGTTGTATTAAAACTGTTCTGTTAAATTACAACATAGGAACAAAATTTAAATGTAATTGCATAAAAAACAATTGAAGTCCAAATTATTCATGCCTAGTTAAAAGTTTGATATTTATATTTTTAATTTAGTTCAATTGTGCGCAGACTCTCTTGGCTTTACCTTACTGCAAGTGATTTCAGATCAATTCGTTTATAGCTTCAGATGGTTTTCTGCAAACTGAATGCGGACTGTTTTATAGCCAGATGTTAAATGCGGACACTGATGTGGTTTTACACATTTAAAATTTGCCGATTTGTTTGCTTCTTATATTTCATTCACATGCTGACAGTTTTATCAGTCTTCCAATTTCCTTTTCTGCCATTTTTACCTTGCGGCTGTGAGAAAAATCAAGGATTCTGTTCTTTTCAAAATAATTATAGATCAACTTGCAGATTTCGCAATAAAAAAGTTAGATTCTATATTTAAAAATAAAAAGCATTTAAACATTTATTCTCTCTCCAGCAATGCTATAAAGTGACATCCCGATATTGATATAACCTATAAATGTATCATTTTATGTTGGTACATTTATCATATCCTTGTCTACAGATATTTAAATACCTAGTCTTAAAGTGCCAGGTTTATATTTACGCATCAAGTACGTGCTGCGCAAATTTTACCAGTGCTACTTCCAACTTCGAAAAAATTGACAACATTTTTACACATATATGATGAGGCAATTGATTATACACCATCATCTACATATCTAATTACCATTGACATTTGTCTCTAGTTGTTGCGAGTACAATTGAGAATTCCTGCAAAATATTTAGTATCCTTGATTCGAAAACTGCTTTAATTTAGAATTGTTTGATCCATTATAATACTAATTTCATGTTGGATTCTTTTTTTAATAATGATTATGCATTATCTTGGATTTTTTGCAGTTCATCTTGCATAAATGGATTAAACTTTCCTCACAATTAAAAATTACTAAAGACGATTCAATTTTGCGGTGTGCATACGGGGATTCTAATAAATACAATTAAGCTTAACAAATAATTTAATTTTGGGTCAAAACATCAAAAATAGTTCTGTCCTTAACGCACAAAAGTTACCTTATGTAGTTTTATTACATAAGCCAATGTTGTTCTCTTTAAAATGTGAAATGTGTTGTTATTACATAAAATGTAGTCCAATATGTTTATATGTGCTCAAAAGAAAAAAGGATATTACACTACAGCACGGCACAGAACCAGATAAAAATCGGTGTCACCGCTCCTGGTTTTATTCTCATATATATTTTAAAGTAGCCAAGATACTATTTACTGAAAAATGCGTATTAATTCAATATTGTTCCAATACCGACATTTTAGCAAATATTATTCTTTATTAGTAATTTCTGTTTCTAACATGCTGCTTTGAGGAGTTGTCTTTTGTCAAATTTGACAATTTACGTTATAATGAGCTATTCTAGTTTTTTCGTGTCAAACAAGGGATGCCTAATATATTTTGAAATATTAAATTTGTCGGTGGTGAGAGCGGAATAACTTCTCACAGAACATCCGTGAATTGATTAAAATAGTTTTTCTCCTTCTTAATTCTTTACATGGATAACTTTTAGAATTATGTATATAATGGAATTTTCGCACTAATGTTTGATATTAACCCATTAACCGCTGACGTTGCGTCCACGCAACAGTCAATATAATAGCTCATGCATTGAATTAATTACATTGGCTCCACTATTTTAGAATTAAAAAAATATCTTATTTATTGGCAGGAATTTTGCTATTTTAGTAAAGCGAAATTTACCTTACTGAATTTGTGGTGGGAAACTACTTTCAACAAGAAATTTGAAAATTTCTATCGTAATAGTTTTGACGGTTAATGGGTTAAAGCAGTAAACTTATTTTGAAATATAGAGAAGATTTACTATTTTTAAAATTTTAAAAAGCTAAAAAAACACGGTGTTTGTAATTTGTTTTTTTACCTGTTTATTTTAAAAGAACCCCCTAGCGTTATTCCACTTCTCATGCGCAAAATAAAGGAGTGTTGAAATTCATATTCAAAAATCAAATAAACCATGATAACATATATACATTTTCTGATACAGTTTAAATGAAATTCAAAAGTATGAAGTAGAAAAAGTGCACAGTTTATTGTAGAATAATGTTCAATAAGTCACCATACATAAAATAATAAATATTAGCATACAACTGCAAAAAACATGTAAAACTATATAAATTCGCAACGAGTATGTACACTTTATTAAATATTCTGTAAACAAATTAAATATTCAAAATCTTGTTATTTCTGTTTCAAAAAAAAAGGTATTAAAGAAAGTCGCCAATTTAATTTTCATAGAGAATACATTTTCTTGAGTAAACTTCTTAAAGATCAAATAATTTTTAAAGCAATATATAAGGAAAATTTTTAAAATATTATAAATATATGTCACCTTTTAAATTACATTTACTTGATTTTGAAATCATGAATTATGATATCATTGAATTTCTGTTGAAAATTATGTTCTTATTACAAAATGAAAATTTAATTATAGATTTATTATTGCATATTTAAAAGTAAGAATAAAAATATCTATGATAAAATGTAATTGATAAAAAAAAAAAATCAGTAGTAATAGAATCAATGCAGCTGTGTAGTAAAAGAAATTTAAACTAAATATTTCTAAAAATGCAAATATATAAAATAAAATAAATATGAATGTAGTCAACCAGAGTTTCACAAATATCAAATGAAGTTTAAAACAAAATTTACTCTAAGATTCTTAAAGATATTTTCATAAAAAAATAATATAATTTTAAGCAAGAATATCTCAAAAAAGTATGCATATTTCTTTTTACTATGTCCTAGAATTTCAACGTATTTAATTTTAATTAACTATAGCAACATCTAGAACAGAAAACTAGAACAGAAAAAATCTAAAATCTAAAATACTCAAATCTAAAGATTATTTTGAATCTATCCTTTTTCATTATTAATTTTCGGAATTGAATACATTTAAACATTTTCATTAAATTATATCTATTAAAAAGCAAATATTTAAATAAAAATACACAGTCAATGCAATAATTTTTTTAAGATTAAACGAAATGCCGATTTTTGAAATGAAACATTCTACCATCAAATAAATTTTTGAATACTTTCAATAATTAAAAATAAAAAAATACTCTATTGAACATGAATTCTGCTTTTTCAAAATTTAGTGTCGCCCCCGATGAATATATATATATATATATATATATATATATATATATATATATATATATATATATATATATTTATTTATTTATTTATGTCCCGATTATCCGAGTTAATCGAACTTATACCTTAGAAATGGATCATTTTTCTTCTGAAGGACACTGATTTTCTGGTCAGATTGGCAATTTTATTTCCCATTCTTACTAGTGAGTTCTTTATCAGAGTCCTAACTTTTTACGATTGATCTTTAACCCTCTAGAGATTGATTTTTTATTTTTCCTTTAAAAAATATATTTGATTTCTTAATGGGCATACATTAAAGGAAAAATACTAAAGAAAAAATCATTTTTATATTTTTCCATATTTTGGATTTTTTAAAATGGTTGCCAAATGGCAACAGCATGCATTCAGAGTATTCTAAGAATATTCTACGATATTTCTCTGCACTTTTTTCTATTAATTAGGTGCCATTAGGCAGCACGGAGTTCTGTTTTTTCTTATTATTCCAAGGCACGAAATTACTTTTGATTTTAAAGGTTTCTTTATGTTCACTGCTGTTTAATAGTTATCAAAATACAGTTCATGATTTACAAGTTCAACAACTAGATGAGTTAGTCTAGCATTGACTTAAACGCGAACCTCGAAGTCATGTCAACCTGGCAGACTGGTTGTATTTTTTTCACAATAAATATAAAATTGTACGCAAATCTTGATACTCCTGCGAAAAATAACACTATTAAACCACATTTATGATAGTTTTTTTTTTTTTTTGGAGGGGTGGGGGGACATACTGCTTCATAAGGTGATGAGACTTTTGCGCACTTATTTGATCATAAACACAGAGAGATTTTTTGATGGGAATGGATATGAATCCTCATTCAGGGCACCGATTATTGGTCCCAACTTGAATAACTTATCCTGAATAACTTATCTTGAATAACGTATCCCATTAGATAATGCATCATCGTTAAGATGGGAGAATTGTCGTATACCGTTCATTTTCAAATGTATTCAAGATCATAGTGCGACTACCTAATGATACACCAATGACAGGGTTCCCAAACAATTTTATGATTTTAAAGATTGCCACGCTACTCGAGATACAAATCCTTAGATACCTTTTTTATATCTTTTGAGCATATATTGAGTAGCTTTTGAACATGTTTTAAAACACTATACAGGCTTGTTTGTTGAGAGATATGCTCGAAATGTACTGGTTGGAAAAATACAAAAAATATATATATGGTGTTTTTAACTAAAAAACACTTTCAGGCAGAGAAACATGTCCAATAATCTTTATCCAAGAAGGATCTGGCTAAAGAGTTTGATGATTTCACTTTTTTCTGTTTACGTTCACCTGGCTGCTTTTGTTTTCATGTAGATGGAATATTCACTATCCCAACGTTTGCATCAAAATTCTAGTCATTTTCATTAGCTGACTAAACTGCTTGTAAATCACAATCAGTCTCATCATAAGTGTCTGAACCGTTTTTGAACAGAAGGTTTCGATCAAAAGGCGTCATCCCTATTATTGTAAGAAATATCACTTTCGCTAGACAACCCAATACAAATTTCTTCTGTTAATATTTTTTTAGTAGCTTTGCTTTAAAATATATGTTGAACATGATGATGCTCTATCAGGGAAAAGGTTCTGATGAAAAAATAAACAAAAAGCAAGATGAAACAATCAACAGATTTATTGAACAGAATTTTAAAAATGTAAATAAAAGCGGAACTCAATTCATTGTGTTGCCAAATGGCAACAAATGTATATTCGCATGCATACAATATTTGTTGCAAAAACCCTTACTGTAAAATTATTTAAAATCGCTTTAAAAAGCATATAATTTTGAAAAATATTTTTTTCAAATGAAATTTTGCATTTTAAATATTTTTTATTTGTGTTAGAAGTCTATCTATGACTAGGAAAATGGAAGACTTGAAAAGTTCCTTTTATTTGTAACTGATAAACAACTATTATCACCTATGGTATTTTTAATAAACTAAACCTAAGTATATGGTCCAAATGAATACATAAAGCATAAATTTATCAAAAGGCAACGGTAAATAAACGATAAGGAGAGAAAATTTAATTTGTTGCCAATTGGCAACAGTATGTACTAGAGGATTAATCTTCACCTAACACTTTATTAATAATGGTTGTTTCATAATAGTAGAAGCCATCAGACCATCAGAAGAAAAAAAACCTGGTTAAAGCGGAAACTCGGTTCAGTGGTACTCCGATAATCTACTGAAAAAAATGAAGTACTCAAAAATGAGTAAATCGAAGTACTCATATCGAATTGAGTATGTTTGGATAAAAAATGAACCTATTTTTTCTCAATTTTGATATATAACATGTTATCAAATCCAAATAAAACGATAATTTTGCACTTTGTAGTGGTTTATTTCATTCATGGCTGCTTAAAAGATGTTCTTTAATCGGAAAACAAAGTAATGTACCGTTGAAATCAGAGGTTTAATACTACATTTTTATTCTTCTGAAGGAACTATATGCCGTGTCTTCTTTATAACGCGTAAGGTTACTCCGTGTTGTTGTTTTTATCAGCACTTCGTAGATTTGGTCTGTCCTATGTGCTAAGTGAGATGGATTTATTCGTGAAAACAAAAATAAAACAAGTGGGTAAGTGTGATCACAGATCGCACAGAGGGTTTCGTTTAATATTCATTTCAAAACACTTTATCCTTTTGAAAAATCTGTTAGTTCCACATTTCGCAACCAGGGGCGCACTCTATTCTAAACAAATCTCTATCCGAACGAAACTCCGTTTTACATACTATCCGTATATATATTAGTCGAAGGGATTGGGCCCATAGCACCCGATATAAGTAGGCGCCCCTGGCGGTAAAAAGTGGAACTCAAATATGTAAGGCTATGGTGCATAATATGAAAGAATGGTCAAAGGGGTGTCGGCAAAAGTTGGAAAAGTGCTTCCCGGGTGAAAAGGGCGGAGGTTAGAAAAATTGCTTAAAATATACGTTAGAGCACGGAGGAGTAAATAATATAAGACTTTTTGAAAATTTTATGATTTGTCGTATGGGCTGAGGTATTCAGCTATACGCGTGCAATATTTCATGTCTCCAACTTAATTAGGGACTCTCTTAGAAAGAATTGCTTAAAATACATATGCGGTAGCTCAAAGGGTTAAACGTAAGACTTTTTCAAGATTTTATAATTTGTCGCCTGGTCTCAGGTGTTCTGCTATAATAAGCATGCAAAATTTCAAATCTCCAATTTAATAAGGGGCTCAGTTAGGAAGAATTGCTTAAAACACGCATGTGGGAGCCCAAAGGGTTAAATGTACGACTTTTTCAAAATTTTATAGTTTGTCGTTTGATGTGAGGTGTTCAGCTATAAGTTTGTAAAATTCCACACCTCCAACCTAATTAGAGGCTCACATAGAAAGAATTGTTTGAAATACACATGGGGAGCCCAAAGGGTTAAATGAATGACTTTTTCAAAATTTTATGATTTGTAGTTTGATCTGAGGTGTTCATCTATAAGTACGCAAAATTTCATGCTTGCAACCTAATTAGGGACTCACTTAGAAAGAATTGTTTAAAATACACATGTGGGAGCCCAAAGGGTTAAATGTACGACTTTTTCAAAATTTTATGATTTGTCGTATGATGTGTGGTGGTCATCTATAAGTATGCAAAATTTCAAATCTCCAACATGTGTAGTTTCTGAGAACGGGCTCTGTGACGGACAGACGGACAGACAGACGGACAGACAGACAGACAGAGGAGCGAGACGAATAGGGTTTCGTCAGATGAACGAAACCCTAAAAATGGGATTATCAATATCTCGCCGCCGAATACTTCGAAAGTAAGTGCTCTCTGTTAAATATTCAATACATTTTTTTCTTGTTTAATGCAATCTGCTGTACCTTCTATAAATATTATATTAATGTAAATATTAAATTATGCACAGTATTTTAAAATGATTTATAAGTGCTTGGAAACAATGCTCTTGTCATAAAAGTAATTGTTTAGCGTATCTTGATAATACTTTCGCTTTCTTTTTTTCTTAGTATATACTAATCAATTAAATATTTCTTTTGAATAATTTTAAGCAGGAAATAAATGTCAGAACATTCTACTTTAATCTATAGTAAAGTCTCGGGGGGGGGGGGGGGGGGAGCTCCTTTGACGAGAAAATTATTTTTTTTTCCATTTAACTTATTTTAGTTTTGAAAGTGTTTTATAAAATGTGTGTCTTTTACCCCGGTATCTTATTTTCGTTTTGCACGTGGTTACTAATCGGCCATCTTGTTTTACTTCATATTTTTTATAACAGAATCGTTATTTTCAAACACTTTTAAATTATTTTAAAATGCTGTGCCTAATTTAATATTTGCATTAATGTAATATTTACTGAAAGTACAGTTGATAGCATAAAATAAGAAAAAAATGTACTGAATACTTAACAGAAAGCAATTACTTTTAAGTTCATATTTGAATACATACATGGGATCAAAAATGAGTACATAAACACTTCATATTTGAATACATGCATAAGATCAAAAATGAGTACATATCGGCTCATATTTGAACAATCCATGGAAACAAAAATGAGTACACGTGTTTCTCAATTTTGAGTACATTTGGATCGGAACTATTTTGAGTATGTGACGTATTTAAAAATGAGTACTTTTACTCAATTTTGAGAATCCATTTTTTCAGTGTCGGTACTCTACTGTACTACAATTTTAAGACTTAAAATACACGATTTTATTTATATAAAACGAATCATCCGAATCCACTGAAGAATTTCTCTCTTACGATCCAGTCATAAACATCTACAATAAAGTATGCATAGGCCGTTACTATCTCAGAATAATACACAAATGTAGCAAAAAGAAATCAATTCTTTTATATTTTTTCAAAATAGCACGTATTTTAATTACATTTTTTTTTCAGTTTTTATGAGAAAATGGCAACAAAAAGATATAATTGCTATGCTATTTTTTTAACTAATTTCCCTTTACTTTCTACAGAAATGGAGTACTTATAGGTGCCAACGAAAAACAAAGGGTGCTAAAAACCACGAAAAAATTAATATCTCAAAAATAAATGGGGATGCAGTTTTCAAACAAATTGCATATAAAAGTACTTTTGTTTCCAATACGACGAATAAAAATTGAAAATACTTAGAATTTAAAAAAATAGGTATAGAGTATTTAATAGTACAATGATACATTGACTTGGTTTTACTGCTGTCTTATACAAAGTAACGTTATTTTTTGAAGACGACACATTAATAGGTGGGAGAAAGAAATAGCATACCGGGGGCTAAAAAATACATCATTTACAATAAAATGTATAAAAAACCATTGTTTCTGTAGTATCTCTAAATTTCGGAAAAATAATGCAAAATTCCAATTCATTTATTCCTACTCAATGTCCTGCAATGTCCCCAAACAACGTAATACAGGGGTATAGTAGGATAGCTGTTGAACATTTTTGAGTAGGTATTTGAGGCACCCTGAAAATTTGTGCAACACTTCTTTTGTAATGCCTGAATACAAAATCGAATGTCTAGCTGAAGGATCGTGGCCCAAAACCTGTGCCAGACACGTGTCAAGTGCCATTTTTTGACACTACCCCAGAAAAGGTATTTGAGGCATGCTGAGATTGAAACAAAATAATATTTATACTTAGAAAAAAATATTTTGAAAATGACAGACACTTTAGACGGCTCAAAAACTGTGCCAGATACGTGTCATGTGCCTTTTTTTGACTACCCAAAAAAGGTATTTGAGGCACGCTGAGATGAGGCACAATAATATTTATGCTTAGAAAAAAATATTTTGAAAATGACAGACACTTTAGTCGGCACAAAAACTGTGCCAGACACGTGTCAAGCGCCATTTTTTGTCTGGCACAGGTTTTGGGCCACGAATCTTCAGCCAGACACTCGATTTTGTATTCAGGCCTTACAAAAGAAGTGTTGCACAAATTTTCAGGGTGCCTCAAATACCTTCCCTAAAATGTTTGACAGCTCTTGGACTAGTAGTTCACACAATTTTGGAAACTTAAATTTAGAAACGAAGATACTACTAATATTTTTTTTTCTAATATATTCAATATGATAGACCTTGTCATGAAGATTACATCTTGATTTCATATATATAAAAGTTTTTCTTAAAATATCAGGTTGATATTGTTCCACTCTTCAATCACAATCTCCCGACTCCTTGATATGTTTTGGGAAGCCGCTTATGAATGTTTTAAAATTCGAAATGCCTGTAATCCTTAGAAGACACGTCGGGGTACTTGGGTGGAATTAATTTAAATGGAATAACTTTAATTCGGGTTTCATTTACCATATTTTTCTAAAACTGTAACAGTAGCATTAGATCTGTGGCTGGTAGCGTTTTTCTTATGGAACCTAATACAATGAAGGACGTTTGGGCAAATTGGTGGGATGACGTCTTCGAAAACCGATGTTAAAACATATTTCTGATAATAGTCTGAGCTAATTTCGGCATGTTTTCTTTTTCCGTTATTTTAAGTTTTCATTAAATGAGATTCCAGCAATAACCATATTATGTAATTTTTAGCCAAAACTTCACTTCATCTCTCTGTATCAAACTTTCAGGTCTTTCTCTGTACTTTTGCAGCAGTACATCGACTTTTTCTATTGTAATCTGATAAATATATGAAAGCTTCATCAATTGTAACAATATATTTCAATTTTTCTCATGACAAAAAGTTTTAAATTAAACAACTATCATTGATAGTGCAATGCTTAGAAAAAGGTTTTCACAATAGAGGGAAAACAACTTCTTAGTTTAGAAGAGTAAAAAATACAATATTAAAAGCACCAAAAATTTTAAATTTTAAGCATACCGGTTTCGGTAGCATATAGCATACCTTCCTCAGTGCTAAGGATGGTGGAAATTTGCTCAAATATATAGGAGAGATGGGGATTCAAGTTCAAACCGGTAGGTTTAAAATTTAAAATTTTTGGTGCTTTTAACGTTGTATTTTTTGCGATTCTATTAAATTACACCAAGCTCCTTCTTTCCCGTAAGTGTGTGTAAGTAATACTTACGTCACGGCGACGTCGTTGTGAAGTCACACTGTGATTTTGTGACCGTCGATGTGACGTCGATGTGACGTCATAGTGACTAGAAAGCGAAGTCGTTATGGCCGTTTTAGAGGTCGTTTGTGTCGTCATATTGTGACCACTCTGTGAAGTCACGGTGTGACAAATTTGTGAAAAGTGTGTCATTTGTGACTATTTTGGCATTAACCCTGTGACGAAAGCGACAATGCTTTGAAGTCACAGTGTGACCAATTTGTGAAATATGTGTCATTTGTGACGAACTTGTCATAAACACTGTGATTTCAAATGAAAATTAAATTTCAAATTAATTGCTTAAAAGACGCAAATAGTGATAAAGATTCCATGCTGGGACTCGAACCCGAGCCATCAGTACAGCGCACTGACATTCTACCGACTAAATCACATGGAACGATACCCAGGCTGGAAAATTTCTCACTATTACATGTTGGCAAGGCTACAAACGCAGCACAAGATGGAATATTTAGCGTGAGCCACCAACATGATGCAAACACGAAACTTAATTAAATCCAGCATTGATTGAAATTATATTAATACTTGAAAATTTTTCCAGAGAGAACCATTCGCCTTGCATATAATATTTCAAATGAAAATCAAATTTCAAATTAATTGCTTAAAAGGCAATTTTAATTTGAAATGTTGTATGCAAGGCGAATGTTTCTCCCTGGAAAATTTCCGATAATTAATATAGATTCAATCGATGCTGGATTTAATTAAGTTTCTTGTTTACCCCATGTCGGTGGCTCACGATAAATATTCCATCTTGTGCTGCTTTTGTAGCCTTGCCAACATGTAATAGTGAGAAATTTTACAGACTGGGTGTCGTTCCATGTGGTTTATTCGGTAGAATGTCAGTGCGCTATACTGATGGCCCGGGCTCAAGTTCCGGCATGGAATCTTTTTCACTATGTTGGCGTTTGCGTCTTTTAAGCAATTAATTTGACATTTGAATTTCATTTGAAACATTGTATATAAGGCGAATGATTCTCTCTGGAAAAATTTCTAAGTATTAATACAGCGATGAATTTTAAAATAAACTTTTGTTGTAAATATAAAATCTTATATTTTTACCGTACTTTTTAGCGAAATATCGCTATTTTGGAGTCCCATTCTTCTAAAACATTTAAAATTTTTCCACTTAAAAAACAATGCTTATCAACTGACATATTTTTTATTAAATTCTATGCTTGATATTGAGTTCAAGCTTGATATTTACAATGTGTAAGTTTTTTAATTTGTTGTGATTTGTCATTGCTTTATTAAATACGAACATGGAGACTAACGGATATTAATACAACTATTATTTATAGAGCGGTATGATAAGCGATATTTATTTAAATTTTTTATTCCCGTGTATATTGTATTTTGTGAATATGAGCTAAATAGATTTGGTATGTTTTATAGGAAAAGACTGATCTGGGAAAGAGAAAAAAAAACGAGTAAGAAAAATCATGTGTTAAGCATAGATTATAAAATACTTTCCAACACTTTCTGAATGCTTTAACAAGACATCGTGATTTAGGGAAATGACGTAAATAAGATAACTAAGTAAACATTTTAGAAAACGCATAAAACATTTGAAAAACTGATTTCAGCAGTTACCGTCCATAGCCAAATATGTTTTCCAATTCTTTCGAACAGCCCTGTATTTGATCTGTAGGTTGATACACTGAAAAAAATGAAGTACTCAAAAATGAGTAAACCGACGTACACATATCAATTTGAATATTTTTGGATCAAAAATGAATATATGTTTTCTCTATTTTGAAACATCACATGTTATCAAACCCAAACAAACGAATAGTTTTGTACCCTGTAATGGTTCATTTCATTTATGGCGGCATAAATGATGTTTATTAATGTAAATATTAAATTATGCACAGTATTTTAAAAATAAATTAAAGGTGCTTGGAAATAATGCTCTTGTCATAAAAATATTCGATTTGAGTATCTTGTTAAGAATTTTGCTATTTTTCTTAATAAATAATCAATTAAACATTTCTTGTTAAGAACTTTGAACGGGAAATAAATCCCGTTCAACGGGAGGTCAGTATATTTTTACTTTAAATTTTAGGTGTTTTTTTTTGGGGGGGGGGGAAGGGGGGCAGTACATAACGATTCATATTTGATCACAACAACCATGGAATAAGAAATGAGTACATGTGTTTCTCAACATTGACTACATTTGAATCGGAGCTATTTTGAGTATGTGACGCATTTAAAATTGAGTACTTTTTACTCAATTTTGAGTACCCATTTTTTTAAGTGCATATATACTATATAATGGGAAAATTTAGTTTAACAAGAAAACGCCTAACAAGTTGAAATTCTTTTTCAACAATTTATACTAATGTATGGAAACATACTTGAATACTTTTGTACAACCCTGTAGTTTACCTAGAATCTTTATTACACACCACTATTTAGTTAAAATTTAATTCAAACTAAGACACTCTTAAAACTGCTGAAATCACATTTTCTGAAATTATAATATATATAGACGGCCATGTATCCAATTCTTTACGTGACCCTGTATATCATTTTATCTATATTCTACAAACATTTCTTGGTAAATTAAATGCAGTTCAGCAAAAAAAAAAGCATAACTCATTTAAAAATCGCCTTTAAGCAATTTGCGCCCATACCTTGTAATCCTTACGAATACTTTTGTGTAGCCTTGTATAGGAATTATAGCATTTATATGCACTATATACTATGCATAAATATAGTGAATCATAAAAGAGCATATCATAATTAAAAATACATTTCCAGCAATCATCGCTAATGAACAGTACTTCGGATACTATATAGTATCTGAAATATTTTGTGTGTCCCTGTAAATGATATATATATACGTATTATTCGTATTATACATGAAATAATTTATAGTATGTAAACCTCAGCGACATATATAAATTTCATTATATATGAAATAGACTAACATAATTAAAGTATGCCGCAAACAATTCCCTCCACCTCTATATCATTATGTATTTGAATTCCTTTTTTAGCCCTGTAAATGAACAATAACTATTCTTTGCATCGCATAGTCAACATAATGCATATTTTAGTGCACTTCATAAATGCATATACATTTTATTCTGTTTGAAAGCGTGCGTAAAATCATTAAAAATCATTTGAAACGATTTTTTCCCATAGGCCGTAATGTAACTGAAAACTTTTGGCTGTCCCTGTAAATGAACAAAGCATGCAACAAACTTCATTACAAATAGGTACCGTGTTATGGTAAACGTCAATAACATCGAAAACTTTAAGGGCAATCCGAGTATATTTTCGAGAGTTAGACTGCGGACACACTGCTAGACGGACAGACGGAGAGACAAACCGAAGTCATAAGCACTTTTCAACTTGTGTCCTATATTATGTATCCTGTATTATATGAACTTTTAAAAATATATATACTAAAGCAGTTTAATCTATAACTTCCTATCAGGCATGAAAAACACTTTATTTCAATGCTTAAATCTCATATTTTACTTTTTAGTGCCAATAATTACGCGTATCTTAAACATAGAAAATTAATTTACAATAGAAGAAAATTTAATAACCGATTCAGAATGTCTATAATTAAATGTTTGATTAAAATCACAAACAGAAAAAATTCTTACATACAATTTAAAAAAATAAATATACCAATTTTTAAAACACTAAAAATAATAATTAGTATTTATAATTGTACTATTAAACAACAGCAAACTACAATAGATAAATTAAATGCATTATTAGATTTAACAATATCTCAAATATTTCCATATGGTATAAGAAATTCCTATTATTTTATAATTTTGGCAAATGTTAAATCTCAAAACATTGGTTTGAAGATTTAGGATTTTAAAAGACAATTTAAAATATTATTAGCACTAAAATAAAATTCTTTCAAATGTTTCACTACTGTAATATGTAAAAATACATTTTCCCAGTACTATAATGTTAATTTCTAATCTGAAACAGTTTCGTAATCTCATGATAATCGAACATCATATTTAACCCCAAAATAATAATAACTATAAGCGTTAGTAATCAAAAAATAGTAAGAAGCCGATAAAATAATTCCAAATCATTGTCATTCCATACATTTTCAATCTCAAGTAAGAGTAAATTAATGTTATTACAGTATGAATGTAGGCATAAATCAATCTCTGCGCAGTTTTTTTTTTTTTTTTTTTTTTTTTTTTTTTTTTTTTTTTTTTTTTTTTTAAAGCGATGTCAGATTAAGATATTTTTCATTACAGTTATCGGATTGGAAAATATCGCTTCTGACAGTAAAGATTAGTCTCTTACAAATATAACATAAAACTATTTAACTCATACAAATCAGGAATAAAATATTTAAATTAAATAAGACTTACATATACGTATACGTTCCTTTAATATCCGTGTATCCTAAAATGGTCATTTCCTTAACTTAATGTGTTGTAGACGTGGTGGTATTCTAAAAACAGTGAACTATTTCCCGCGTCTTCTCATATTTATTTTTCTGTGGGCAGACGATTTCCAAGCAGATGTTCTGTTACAGATTATTTGTTTTTCTATACAAGAGATGTGGAACATGCATGCGCAGTAATTTTCTGAAAGTATCGTTAATTAAAATTTGTATTTGAAAAAAATGTCCAATGTATTTAACCTTTTCTTTTTATCCGTACCAAATAATTCAAGTTAAAATGTATTGTAAAGTTCTTTTTTTCTAAATAATTATAATAATAATATTCATAATTAGAGTTTATTAGATAAAACATTGTTTAAATTTTTAAAAGGTGTAAAAATAAATTTAATGGTAATAACGACCCCCCCCCCTTTTTTTTCTTTTTTTTTAAAGTAAAGTTTGTTTTGCACAAAATTTGTATATTTCTTTTATTTTCGGAAAATGCTAATTTTATTTAAAAAGTCTGAAAGAAGTAGAATTTATGACTTTAATACAAATTATAAAAATATTCTAATGCAAGAAATGCATAGATGACTAAACTCTGAAGACTCTTTCTACGTGCTCATTAAAAGGTGCAGATTTAACTGTAATAGAAAATTTTTAGTTTGAAACCACAGAAGTGTTTCGAATAATCCTGGTCTGTAAAAAAAGAAAGAAATAAATAAATTTCGTCCCAGCAAACTAAATATGTAAAGTGTATAAAATTAATATTCCTAATTCTAAATATATTATTCAAATGCTAGATAAAATTGAAATCATGAAAAAGTATACATTCACTGTCTTAGATATCAAATTGATAAAATATAGCCTGAAAATTTAGTTTATTAATGCTTGTATCGTGCACTTTATTTATTATGCCCCCCCCCCCTCCCCTTTAGTGACAGAATTTACCATTTGCTATCCACTAATATATTTTCATTCCTTTTGCCGCGGTAACTCGTGACTGTTTAAAATATTTCTCTTCATTTTCAAAGATTTTTGAAGTTCATATTTTTGTCACACTGTGACTTATAATATGATGGGTTTTTTGTCACATATGTGACATGACGTACGTTACATAGCAGTGACATAACAGTGACGTCACAATTTTTTTTAATTGCCAGAAAAATATAATTTTACAGTAAGTAACATGTTTTAAAGAATTTTCGTAATTTTTTAAAGTTTTCTAAGAAGTTCACATCTCAGTCACAATGTGACATCACTGAGTGGTGCCATTTTGGTCACAGATGTGACGTGACCACAGTGACTTACAGTGACGTCACAACGACGTCACCGTGACCATGCATGCTATGAGGGTTATAATTATTAACTTCTTAGTTTGCTTGTTTGATTAGATTTAAAATAAATTCTATCGAGATGTTTAAAGATTTTGCGATAGTATTTGGGCGGGTTGGATTATACTTTTAACCATGAGATGCGACTTTAAATATAATAAGCGTTGAACCTACCTTGAGTATGTATATTTTTTTTTACCTTTTACGCAGTCAAATGTAAACTTTGGCATTTCTGTCCTTTTATTTTATTTCTGCCAAATGCCACTTATTTTACATGTAGGAATATTAAAAACATGCTTTTCGCATTTTTATTTTATATCGAATAAGGGTATAATCTAATAAGGGTATTTTTTTTATGAAACGCACATACATAGCCTTCGATCGATGGTTTATTTTTCAAAAAACATTTTAATGTAAATTATATTTTTAATGTTGCAGACGATAACTAAACTCCGTTCCGGGTTGATGTCATATTGTTTTTATCCTTTAAATTTAAATCATAAAGCGAGTCATAAAAATCGTTACAAATAAGTGTGAACATTCTCTGTATTTAATATGAATAATGATCTCATCATATTAAAAACAAAATAATCTCTATATAGAATAGAATATAATAGAATTTTAATGAACCTTCTTCCTTAATTTATTTTATTACAATTTTACAAAGTAACTCCTATGTTTCAGAGAGAAATATCTTTGAGAATAAATTCAATTTGATCTTTCTTTGACTCTTCTAGCAACTAAAAACAATTTTTGAAATCATTCGATCTGCAAAGGGTTCTTTAAAATGCAGTATGCGTTAAGAAACCAGGCAAGCACAAATTTCGCATTATTGTCATCTAATTTGAAAGCAAATATTTTTTATTATACCTTTTTGAAAATAATAATTTTAAGAAACATGATTTCTTTAAAACAGTAGATTAAAGACAATGAGTACAAAGGAATAAGCAGGAGAGGAAAACATCAAAGTTTGCCACTCTTATCTTTTCTTTTCAAAATTAATGATGCAATTGTTTAAAACAGAGAAAATATCGAAGTTTAAATTTGCAATCATTGCTTTTATGTGTATTACTAAACATTTTATTTTGCGAAATCTATTGAAAATGTACAGAAAACAAAACGAAATTTTTAAATTATCAGGAAATACCCTTTTCACACTTTTTTTTAAAAAATCAATTTTAATTCTTGAGGGAATATTTGTTATTACTTTTGTCTTTAATTATATTTGGCAAAAAAAAAAAAAAAAAAAAAAAAAAAAAAACAGCATACACTACATAGAAATAACACAAATATATAGATTATACAAAAATTTCTATATTTTTTCTAGATATGAGTAAATTCTTCAAAACTTGCAATTCATTTGTGCATTTTCAATATCGTGCAATTATTTAGTAAATACATTTAATATCTTACATATTTACCAATACATATTGCACAACATAATTATAATTATTGAAAAAGAAATAATTTAAATAAATAACTGATAATCTGCATTTACTTGTTTTGTCATGTTAGGCAATTCTTTTTTAATTTTCATGCTTTAGATTTTATTTTAAACTTTTATTTATTATACAATTTACAGATTATCCTCATGTATGCCACATAATAATTCTAAAATTTAATATGTGCAAAGATATTCACTGATTTCCACATTATAAAATATGGAGCAATAAATATAGAGTAGCAGACAAAATTTGTCGAATGAAGTACAAAATATAAATATATGATATTTAAAAAAAGTATAACTGAACTAATTTGTGAATTTTTTAGGCTTTATAAATTTCCGTCGATAAATCTTTGTGAAGTTATTCTATGTTGTTTCAACTATACTCTATTATGTATGTTATGTTACATGGAGACACTCCCAATATGATGTTTACTCCATGAGGGAACTCTTTTTCAATTTCTACATGCACCTTCGGTACAGGGTATGAAATATAAAGTGACCTCATAAAAAAACAAGAATGTAAACTCATGCGTTAATCATGGATTGCGAAACACTTTCTAATCCATTCAGAATACTATAATAAAACGTCACAGGTTAATAAGGTGAAAAAAGGTTATCTAAATAAAGAACTTGTGAAACACATAAGACGTTTGAAAAAAAAAAAATCATCAATTATTATCAGTAGACGAAAGAAAATCTAAATTGTTTGTGCAGACCTGTATATAGACTATAGCTTTATCATATAAGATATAGTATGCCAAAATTTATTTCAATTAGAAAACGTATTTCACAATTGAAAATTCCCCTTCTGAAATATCCATAATAATACGGAAATGTACTTCAGCTGTTTTATGCAGCTCTTTATATGATCAGTAGAATTTATGCACACAAAGAAATACGAAAAAAAAGTTCAATTTAAAAACACGTACCACAGCACAAAACCCAATTTCAGCGATTACGGTTCCTAGGAGTACTGTAACCGATATTATTTTGTGTTTCCCTGTATATCAATGATGAATTCTATGTACGTCATATTCTATACTAAATGTGTTGCAGAGGACCTCAGAGATGTGTTTCAATCCCAATATGTAACATGAATAATATACACTGAAAACGACTTTACTACGTAAACCATAATATAATGGAATTATTTTGAGGGTCTCTGTAAATGAACGATGAATGATATTAGTACACTATTCTATAGTAAGAATCTTGTAGTTTACATCCAGAAAAAAATAAAAATTTCAATGAATTTAAAATTGTTAAATATTATTAAAAACCACCAAAAGCGATCCCCATAGGCCGTATTGTAACGAAATTCTTCTAAATGTCCCTCTAAAAAAACTTAACTGCTACATGTTTTATTTTCAATACCGAAGATGCCTAAGAGAATATCAATAACATATGTCATTTGCGTGCCGATCCAAGACGGAAGACAAGCAAGTGGAAGTCATAAACACTTTTCAATGATGTTGAAAATTGTTAAAAATATGCAACCAAAATCGCAAAAAGTAAAAAACCCTGATGAATGATCAACTTCAAATATCCTATTTCAGAAGAACTATTTAAGAATATTAAAACTCAGACGAGATATTTGAATTTACATTTTCACGTTATCTTCAGAGTGTTTTCGCCTAACTAGTGTAGGTGCTTACTTTTTAAAATTTTATATTAGAATTATGAGCATATTTATGTTTTATTCATGTTAATGTAAGTCATTTATTTAAATAAGTTTTATTCAATTAACAAAGATTAAATTTTATTTGTAATTTAAAATTGAATGTTGCACGTATGTGTTTTTGAATAATGAAAACTTCTTTTTTAGTACATGATGCTGTATGCAGTAACAGCACTAAGAACATTTCATGAATCAAGTTTAATAAAATAAAAACGATATAACTATACTTCGTTCATTAGAAACAACTTTAAGAAAAGATCGTTTGGTGTTACTTATATGTAAATCAATATATATCCCAAGGACAATTTAATCGCAAAAAAAAATAAATAAATAAATAAATTACACAAAAATAATAAATGATAATTTTATTGATGTTGATATTTGTAATTTAATAAAAATGTGTTGAATTTTATAAAATCTATTTAAATTTAAAGGTATTATTATCTATATATTTAAAAGAAAGACTTTTAGTCATCTGGCCTAAGCTTTTAACTGAACCGATTTTGATATTTATTTTTTAAATGACATTTAATAATTTACTTTATCTGTAGATGGGCCCGCATCTGCTATTTTTTAAAAAATAATCCCATTTTTATATGTTAATTTTAATTTTATAATATCTTCTTGAAATCTGTTCACATGCGGGCAATCGCGTTACTTCCATATGGAACAACAGTATTGTTGAAGAGAGAATGGAAACAAGGGGAATTACCATACCAATACGGATGCCATTTTTGTATTACAATTAAAAATAACTTTTTAAAAATTTTTAAACAGAAAATTTCACACGCTGATCTCAGAGGGCTTCAGTGTTTGAAAATGATGTCACAATAAAAATTAATTGAAGATTTTCTTTGATAAATCTAAATATTTTACTACGGATGCGTCAAAAATTAAATTTCTCGATTTGGCCGGCACTCTGATTGGAACCACAAGTAAAGAGAGCGAATGTTCATATGCGAAATTGAAAATGGCAAACGTGACATTGAGCTTGGGAATATATTTAAACTATAGCACATTCAAGTATTTTTAAAACAGTGAATATGAATATGAAATGTATGCACATAAATTTTGAGACGGTGAAAAAAATCTTATTTATAAATTTCGTTAACCACCGTTTGAATCGCAGTCATTATGTAAATACTTAAACTGAGTTTGTTTTGTGATATTGAAAAAAGTTCCTAATTGTTGGAATACGATTTCCTCAATCCGCATTCAACTTTATTAATTATCAGTATCATTTTGATTTTCTGAATTATTATCAAACCTACGGAAAACTAGAATTATATATAAATAATTTACATAAGTCATTCTAATGAACTTTTAAATTGTACGGTTCGCGATTTCTTCATAAATAATGAAAAAAAAAATGTGAGTATTCTAAACCAGCGCTGTCCAACGCGTTGCCATAGCATCCTTTCGAATTAATTCTATTACTAGGAGATTTTTATATAAAAAATCAATCTTTTAGATACTTCTTTAAAATTATTAGTGTTTAACATCATATTGTATTTTAGACAGAGTTAAATTTCCTGCTCCTTTGCTTACAAAATATTTTGAAAACCCTCTCCTCCTAAAAATGTAATTCTAAATCTTCTATGATTTATGCTTTGGTCTGCAATTATTTTGCACATCGAGCTCTGCATAGTAGGACTCCTTTTGGCTCACATTTTTCAGTGTCTGTGCATCTTATAAGATGTCTGCATATCATTACGCCCTGCCAGGGTTGCCTCTATGACCTCCTTTTTTATTGAGAAAATCTGAATTCATACCAGAAATTGCGAATAATAGTTTTTACTTTTTAAATAGACCGGGAAGCGGTCAAATCAATTATTTGTATAAATCAATTGCATTCTTAATTCTCTCTAAAATTTCGGACAATTTTTGTAAATTCAAACTTTTTTGACCAATTAATAGGATTCCTTCAGTTTTGCTATTTAATGTAATAGAAAATTATTTTTAGTTATTTTGAAAATTATATTATTTTTAAATATAACATTTATAGACCAGCAGGTGGTTACGCAAAAACCTTCACCTCATCGAGTTAACTGCTGAAATTCTACGATAAGTTAAAACTCGATCAGCATATTAAAAAGTAACAGATCTGCCATGTCATATCTCGGTGGAAAACAACAACAAACCCGATTTTAATGGTTGACTTGTAGGTTTATCATTGTGTTTTCCTGCTCTCAGTCCTCCATATTTTCATTACATTGGGTGCAGGAAGACACAATGACAAACCTACTGATCAACCACAAAAATGGAGTGGAGGTGATTTCCAACAAGATATAACTTGGCAGACCAGTTGCATTTTTATAGGCTAATCGAGCTCCGTCTAATCAGGGGATTTCAGCTGTCAAATCAATGAGCTGATGGTCTGTGTAGACGTCAGCCGGTCTGTAATGACAAACATATTAGAGTTACTTAAGGGGGTACGGGACACAAAAATCTTTAAATTTTGTAAAAACCTTTTATTTCACAAAACATTTTTCCTTTTATTTCTGCTTAAAATGACATTTAAATCATGTTTCTATCTTTATTAGAACAAGAAATATTATTATTATTATTATTATTTTTTTTATTTGGTTTGTTTTCAAAATCTGGCTTTCAAGCAATGGCTGTCATGGAAACGACTTCTTGTAAAAATGCGTTTTTCTTCATAATGGTTTTTTTTCATCATATCGCGTATTTAAATTCTTATAACTCTAGAACAGTTAAAGATAAATGATTAAAACTTGAAACTTGTCTATTTAATTGGTTTTACTTTAATTTTGATTCAACATATTAAAAAAAAATATTTACTTTTGAAAAAAATTATGATTAAAAAGAAAGTTGCACCAGTTTTTTTTTTTTTTTTTTTCGTTAAATATTTTTAATTTTTTCTTAAAACTAATATTTTTTTAAAATGGTAAATCAAAAATAAAACTTAATATTTCTGTTTATTTAAATGAAAAAAAAATGAAATTCTATAAATAATATTTCGAGTTATAATGATTTTAAATTACCTCTCTTTTGTAATAAATTTTATTTATTTATTTATTAATTATGAAGAGTTTATCATGAGATTTTGTTTACAAAGGATGTGGTTAACCATTACAAAAAACTTTCAGAATTTTAACTCAATAATTAAAAAATATTTTAAATTGTGTCCCGAATCCCCGTGAACTAAAAAGAAAATCGGTATCAATTGTTAATTTCTGAATAAACAAGCTGGAAATTGCTCGTCAAACGTGGCAAATGAGGTACGTTCGTACTATAAATAGTTTTATAATTATTTTTGCACCCATATTGTACTGAATACATATTTTTTTGCACTTCATAAGTGCATAGTCTGTAACATCATTAAAATGCACTTGCAATGATTTTTTACCATTCCCCGTAATGTAGCGGAAAATTTTGACTGTCCCTGTAATTAAACTATACATCCGATTTTCATAAAATTTGAAATGGCTCGACAAAATTTTGCAACAATTATATATTTAAAATTTCAGGCCATTTGGGAGGCTGTAACATCATTAAAATGCATTTGCAATAATTTTTTCCCATTGGCCGTAATGTAACGGAAAATGTTGACTATTCCTGTAATTAAACAAATACAACAGATTTTCATAAAATTTGAAATGGCTCGACAAAGTTTTGAAGCAATCATACATTTGAAATTTCAGACCATTCGGTTGGGTAGGTTTTGCTCTGTTATATGCGGACGGACAGACGGTCAGACGGACTGAACGACGTGCTACGTATTTTTATAATTATGAACGCACCTAAAAAGGAGACCAAAGTGGCAAACCTGAGCTATAGTGAAGTTATATTTTTCAATATTTACAGACATATGAATAATGAGGCGCCTTTCACTGTCTGAGACTGTCATGAGGTGCGCTTGCGATTGCTGAGATGTTGGAAAGCCCTGCCCAAAACGCTTGTTCATAAATTTTAATGATATTTTAAAATCTGATAAAAATTCTATTCGTTAAAAAATAAAAAAATACAGAACTGAGGAAGCTTACTTAGGCTCGTATGTGATTTAAATTCTTTTAAGTCCTTAAAACTTAAGTAAGATGTGCAGTGTTGAATATATTTCTAGATATTGGAAGTTTAAAACTTGTTGGTCCGAAAGGCATTTTTAACATTTTCCAAAAAAGCTGAAAAGTGTTTATTAGGGTGGAGTGAAAAAAGCGAAAAAAAAATTATTTTTGGAATTTTTTCATCAGATAGGTCTAAAAATTTACCTTTTGGAACGCTGAATATAAGGTTAAATTTTCATTTCATTTGCAATTCATCTTTAGGGCTCTACCAGCTCTTAAAGTTTATGCCCTTTATTCATGAAAACCCAGATTTCACTATGTAGTACACTGTAAAAAAAAATTTGTAAAGTTACTAAAATTTTTCTAGGAAACTGGGATTCCAGGAACTTTTTATGTAACGGCAACAAGAAAAATTCCTGTAACAGATGCAGTTACAGAAATTTTTGCTGTTGCCGTTACATAAAATGTTCCTGGAATCCCAGTTTCCTAGAAATATTTTAGTAACTTTATAGATTTTTTTTTACAGTGTATAAATTAGTTAAAAAAATGTTTTTTTACTAAATTTCTAATTTTAGTAAAATAACCCATAAAAATGATTGATTAAAATATTATTTGTGAACAATCGAAGTGTCGTCGTGTTTTAACACATTAAATTGTAAAAATAACCTTAAAATATGAATTGCATTGTCGCAAAAAAGATAAAGAAAAAGCACAATAATTAGATATAAAGTTTACTTTTATTTTTCTAATATACATAAAAGATAGTTCTCAAAATATATAGGAAAGACATTTTTCTGAACATATAGTAATATAATAAAAATGATATATACGATGTACTCTAAAATGACCTTTCATTTCACTCTAATTTATATTGCTTTTGGTATCAAAACTAGGCATTACATTTCGTGATTTGATTTTGGCTCGCATATATCCATCCCTTGCTTCTACTACTACAGCCGCTAATGATGCTTCAGTAAGTAATTTCACGCATCTTTCAATATATGCGATATATCGAATATGACACGGAAACTTTTGGAATGGAAAAGATGGGACTTCCGATAAAACATTGTTCTTTTTTTTCGAACTCCGAAGCGAGAAGAGGAAGTGAGCGCAGAGTGTTTTTTTTTTTGGTTGTGAAGGTGACTCGACGAGTGATGTAGTTAAAAAAGTAGAAATTGTTACCGCGATTATATTTTGTGTTTTGTGTTCGTAAATTTGTGTTTTGTGAATGTCATATTAAATCAAGAAAAACCATCCGATGGCCTATTTATTTATCAACTGTGTTCATTGTCAAAGTATACCATAGTCTCCTACATTACAGACGAGAAATGATGGTGGCAGCCCGGTACGATTCCATGGTGAAATGACCAATGTTCTTAAGTAAAGATGCAACTAGCAAGTAAGCCAGTTCCATATTTTTTTTTTGTATTTATTAGTACCTTGAATCATCTGTTATCGATTAAATTTCTTTTAATCTGGATTAACTGGATTTATTTGCTTGCGTAAATTAATTTCAAGCTTTAGAAAAAGCGCGGGTTAATTGGGCATATTTCAAGTACTGATATATAATAAACTTATTCCCATCATATCAAATAAAAAATTTGAATAATATTGAAAATTAGTTCATTAAGCTGTTCTCTTTATAAAATATTGTGTTCTTAGGCATTTTATCTTAGAAATATTGAGATCTGTTCTTAAAGTTGAAATAATAATAAATAAAGTTTATTTATATATTTTGGGGGATACTTATGATGGTGATAATTCTTTTGAATCAAAATGATTTAATATTAAATGGTATCATTTCATTCTTTAAAGGAACGAGATTTTGAAAAAAAAAATTCCAATCTTAACATTTTGTTATTTGGATCAATGCCAAAATTACAAAGTTCGAAAGAAAAATTGTTGGAAAGCTGATGAATTCTGTTTTTTTTTCTTCTTTATTTGTTATTTAGTTATTCTAAAAACAGAATAGATGATATTTTCGTTCTTTGATTTCTGATCGAAAAATGAATGTGGATTTGCTGTTTGTTTTGTTAATTTTTAAAGAAAAAGTTATTGAGTTTAAAACGGAAAAATAAATAATTCTGTTTTGTTTGTTGAGTTTATGTAAAAAAATAAAAACTTGATAAGTATCGAGTAAAAGATAAAAGTGTTATTTTCATTTGGAAAAAGAAATTGAGTTGAATATTTTGTAATTTACTCTTTTCATGTAAAGAAGTGAAAATGTTAAGTGGGTTATTTTAAATATTTTTTTTTGCAAGTAATGTGTTATGCTTGCATAAAAAGGGTTGAGAATTAAGAAAAATTCTCGTATTTACTTAGTTTGATTGGTTTAATTTTAATTGCGTAATTTAATTATTGTTTTTGAAATAAGTGTGTTTATTGAATAAAATACAGTTCTGAATGTTGAAAAAAAATTCTTTTATCATCTTAATTGTATTTTTGACACAATTACATATTTACTTATTTAATTTGTTTAAAAAGTTGCACAGTGTTTAATTTACTAAGAATTTGATAGAGGTGGATTTTAGATTTGCTTTATTAATTAAAATTTATTATATCGGCTTAAAAGTTTTGTTGCTAGTTTAAGTAGGAGACTTCTGAGTTCTATTAATTAGAAATTAAGCATTCTGATTTTGTTTCGGTATATCTAAAATTAAGATGGCCTATTTAGCAAAAGCTAGAAGAGCAGACTTGTTGGAAATTTGTGATGAATTGGAATTGGAAGTTGATCTTTCGAAGAAGATTCCAGAAATTAAGAAAATTATTGTAGAAAGCGAAGTTTACAAGGAAGAAGAGGTTAGACTCATGTTAGACCAAGTAATAGAAGATAGGAAAACGAGAGAAGAAAGAGTGAAAGAAGAGAAAGAAAAAGAAGAAAGAATTCGACAAGAAGAAAGGGAAGAACGTATGGCTAAGGAAGCTCATGAACATGAACTAGAATTAAAAAAATTGGAGCAATTGCAAAGAACTTCTGAACAGAACGATGGATCAGGAAGAAAGGTTGATGTCGGACCAAAAATACAGTTGGCACAAATTGTTCCGAAATTCGACGAAAAATCTGATGAGATGGGTCTCTTTTTAATTAATTTTGAGAGAAGAGCAGAGATGGCTAAAGTTTCGAAGAGTGAATGGGTTGCATACTTGTTAGCTGTTCTGCCCACAGAGGTTACAAACATGTTAGCTAGGGAATCGCCTGAAGATGCGATTAACTACGATTTTGTTAAAAATCTTATATTAGAAAAATATAAGTTGAATAGCGAGAAACTGAAGCAATGTTTTTATTGGCATCATAAAACGCCAGACAAATCTTGGAGGAATTATGCGCAGGAACTCACTAGTTATTTTACAGCCTGGATTACAGAATTAGGTGTTGAAAAGTTTGATCAACTTAAAGATTTAATTATTACAGAACAGATAAAGTTTCGAGTGCCCGCGGAAACAAAAGAACATTTTCTAGACAATTGGTTAAATTTTGTGACGCCTTTAGATTTGGCTAAGAAATTGGATGACTATGAAAGTATCAAAGAAAGTTTTAAAAAGAAAGAACTTCCGAAAAAGACCATGTCTAATTTTCGATCCCAATTTAAAAATTCAAATAACTTTGACTACAAGAAAGAAAGTAAGGATAATAAGCCTAAATTGCCAATTAAATCAGAATCATTAACTGGGAATCATAGAGAAAGAGAATTTGATAAGAAGAGAACATTAAGTTGTTACGAATGTGGATCAAGCACTCATCTTCGTCCTCAATGTGATAAACTTAAGAAATCGCCAGAAATCATTTCTCATGTTAAGGTGGAAGTTGGGCAAGATTCGTCAATAACGCCTTATCTTAGTGTGGGGAAAGTAAACGGCGTACAAATGGAAATGTTAAGGGATACGGGTGCGACAATAGATTTAATTGCACAAAGGTATGTCAAACCGCATATGTATCTGAACGAAAAAGTGTGGGTACGGGTGCCGTTACACGATGGTCTATTCTGTTTACCTCTTGCAGAGACTGAATTAGACTGTGAAATGGGACATGTGATAACTAAAGCTGCTGTCTCAAGAGACTCTGTAGATTTAGGAAGATATTTGTTAGGAAATAAAACAGCCGCTTTATTTGAACATTGTAAAGAAGAAAAGGCAGTGAAAGAGCATATGATTAATGCTGTTCAAACCAGAGCTCAGAAGAAAATTCTGGAAGCAGAGAAGGTTTCTCATGAAGAACCTGAAATGCACGAAATTTCTGATGAAACTGTAGAAAAGAATCATAGCAATAGTATAGAAAGAGAAAACAAAAAAAATGGAAGCGAAAAAAGATAAAGATAAATCAGAAGAAGAGAAGTTAGAAAACCAAGAAGACTCAATTTTGCCAGTATGTCAAACTGTCTCAGTACAAGAGCTTATAAAAACTTCTCCTAAGACATTTTCTGAAGAACAAAAGAAGAGCAAAGAGCTAAAACCTCTTATCGAAGAAGCTGAAAAGAAAAATAGCAAAGATAGCAAATTTATTTTGGAGAAAAATATGCTTTTTTATAAAAGAAAAGATAGGAATGGTACTGAAAGAAAATTATTAGTTGTCCCGGAAAGGTTTCGTGAGCAGTTAAAAAAATTTTGTCATGAAACTATTGCAACTCATTTGGGGGTAGCTAAAACTAAAGATGCTTTGTTTAAGACTTTTTATTGGCCAAATTGCTTTAAAGATATCGAACATTATGTAAGAACTTGCGACTACTGTCAACGAGTTGGAAAGCCTCAAGACAAAAAGAAAGCACCGTTACAGATTGTTCCAGTTATTTCAGAAATATTTACAAAGCTAAATGTTGATGCTTGTGGACCTTTACCTGTCAGTACACTAGGGAACAAATACATAATAACTGTAATATGTTTAGCTTCGAAATATCCTGACGCGGTTCCTACACCTAATTTGTATTCTACGACGATTATTGATGCTTTATTGCAAATTTTCAGTAGACTTGGATTTTCTCGTATTCTACAAACTGACCAAGGAAAGTCATTTATGAGTGTACTTACAACGGAATTCTTAGAGAAATTTGGAGTTAGAGTTGTGCGAAGTTCGGTTTATCATCCACAAAGTAATCCAGTTGAAAGAATGCACAGGACTTTGAAACGGATACTCAGAGTACTTTGTTTAGAATCTGGAGCTGATTGGGAGAAAGTACTGCCCCCTGCCCTTTTTTCATTAAGAACTGTAACTCACAATAGCACTGGGTTCAGTCCAGCAGAATTAGTCCATGGCCACAACTTAAGAACACCAATGATGCTACTCTATGAAAAATTGACTGAGCAAGAAATAGAAGAAGATAGTGTGATATCCTATGTATTTGACTTAATGAACAGAATGAAGAAATGCCAAGAGCTCGCTGCAGAAAATATGGAAAAAGAGAAACAAAACCAAAAATATTGGTATGATATAAAAGCCAGAAAACAAGAGTTTAAAGAGGAAGATAAAGTTTTAATTGTGGCCCCGTCCAAACCAAATAAACTGTCAGTTAGTTGGATAGGACCTGGAGAAGTAATGAAGAGATTATCAGAAACTAACTATGTTATATGCGATCCAGAGAGAAAGAAGTCCCAAGTGTATCACGTAAATATGTTAAAGCCCTACCATCAAAGAAAAATTGAAAGTATAAATTTACTGACTATAAAAACAACCTCTAATGATGAAGAAGAAGATGAAATTCCTAAATTGGATGAGGAAAATAATGACAATGCGTTGTTAGAAGTATTGCAAGACATACAAAAAAAGAACAGATTAAATGAAAGTCAACGAGAAGAATTAGGACAACTTATTGGAAAATATGCTGACTCTTTTCGACTGAACCAGGGTGCACGAATCTAGCTGAACATGATATTGAGCTTGAATCAGAAAAACCAATATGTGCCCGGCCTTATAAAATGTCGCCTAGACAAACGGAAATCCTTAAAGCCGTACCCGAGAAAATGCTGAAACTGGAAGTCATTGAGCCAGGTGAATCTGACTTTGCCTCTCCGTTAATTTTAGTTGAAGTTCCAGGCAGAGAAGCGAGACCTTGCATAGATTATCGCCGTTTAAATAAAGTGACTCGCACAAAATTTTATCCTTTGCCCAGCATTGACCAGTTAATAGAAAAGGTGTCTTCAGCTAAATATATTTCAGTTTTAGATCTGACCAGAGGTTATTGGCAAATTCCGTTAACGAAACGTGCTCAAAGGTATGCAACTTTTGTGACAAATTTTGGGACGTACAGACATTTACGCCTTCCCTTTGGTTTAAAAAATGCTCCGTATGAATTTAGCCGACTTATGGCTGGATTACTTAGAAACTGTGAAGAGTATGCGGTGCCTTATTTGGATGATGTTGCTGTCTTTTCTCAAACTTGGGAAGATCATCTAAAACACCTGGAAGACGTTTTCAAAAGACTGAGTGAAGCAAACCTGCATATTAAACCATCTAAATGTCAATTCGCTCAAGCTTATGTAAAATATCTTGGACACTTAGTGGGTCAGGGTCTTAGAACTCCAGGAGAACTGAAGGTTCAAGCCATAAAAGAGTTTCCAATTCCTACTACTAAAACTCAAATCCGATCCTTCTTAGGTTTAGCCGGATATTATCGGAACTATATTCCTAATTTTTCTGTAATTGCAACGCCTCTCACTAATTTATTAAAAGGAAAAGTTCGCAATTCAATAGTAAACTGGAATGACGACTGTCAAAATGCATTTGATGAACTGAAAGGTAAACTCTCTGAAAATCCTGTCTTATATAGTCCTGACTTTTCGAAACCTTTCATCGTTCAGTGTGATGCTTCAAATTTGGGAATTGGTATAGTGTTATCCCAGCTGAATGAAAATAATGAAGAACATCCTATATTATATCTGAGCAAAAAGTTTTCAGACAGAGAACGAAACTTTAGTACCACCGAAAAAGAATGTGCTGCTATTGTGTTTGCAGTGCGAAAACTACGATGCTATTTGGATGGACATAAATAATTTCAGATCCAGACGGACCACAACCCCTTAGTATGGTTAGATAAAAACAGCGGAACTAATCCTAGAATTTTAAGATGGGCCTTACCTTTACAGTCCTTCAATTATGAAATTGTTCATAAAAAGGGAAAACATCATCAGAATGCTGATAGTTTGAGTCGAGCCCTAAAAGCCTAAGTTTGATTAGAATGCTAATATGTAAATATGATAATTTGTATAACAGTTAAATTTGAATTTATTGTTTTGAATATGTGTAAATTGTTTTTCATTTGTATCTTGAGTATAATGTTTGAATATTTATAAATTTTATTTGTATTTTATATATTTATGTTTTCATGGTGGGAATAAGTCAGTTGTGGTTCACGGTACTAAACCTTGTTTGGAACTGGTGCTTGAAAGCAATAATTCACAAAGAAACTTTTCCCCGTCAACAGTGAAAAGTTTTCTCCAGGTGGGGAGGAGTCTGTAAAGAACTAATTCATTACAGAAAACTAACATTTTCCACCGATAGATGGCGGTAGTCATCTGTAGATAAAAGATTGTTCTTTTTTTTCGAACTCCGAAGCGAGAAGCGGAAGTGAGCGCAGAGTGTTTTTTTTTTTTGGTTGTGAAGGTGACTCGACGAGTGATGTAGTTAAAAAAGTAGAAATTGTTACCGCGATTATATTTTGTGTTTTGTGTTCGTAAATTTGTGTTTTGTGAATGTCATATTAAATCAAGAAAAACCATCCTATGGCCTCTTCATTTATCAACTGTGTTCATTGTTAAAGTATACCATAGTCTCCTACATTACAGTATATTCGCATGAATACAATATTTTTTGCAAAAATACTTACTGAAAAATTATTTAAAATCACTTTTAAAAGCATATTATTTAGAAAAAATACTTTTTTCAAATGAAATATTGCATTTTAAACATTTTTTTTATTTGTGTTAGAAATCCATCTATGTCTAGGAAAATGGAAGACTTCAAAAGTTCCTTTTTAATTGTAACTCATAAACAACTATTAACACCTGTGATATTTTTAATGTACTAAACCTAAGTATAGGGTCAAAATGATTTACACAAAGCATGAAGATATCAAGAGGCAAGGGTAAATAAAAGATAAGGAAAGAAAATTTAAATTGTTGCCAATTGGCAACAGTAAGCACTAGAGGGTTAATGACTCGTATTGCCTAAAGCCTGTTTAAGGACGGTTTTACGATGATGTGTTGTGTCGACTGGTAACACACCTTTAAGAATTTGGATTGGTGGTTGGAAGATGGATTTTGCTTGTTTATTTTGTTTTATGTTTTATATTTTTGGTTGTGCAACGTGGCTGATATGGTGGAGTGTTGTTTTTTTCAACGAACATAATTTTATAGCTTTTAGTATGTTCCAGGTCAGACATTCATTTAATAATGTGGCATAGGGTCCGATGGGGAACATGTGATATGTAGTCATCGAGTCTTTAACATTTGATTTTGCCACTCACTGTTCTGGCCGAAACCCACTGCCACTTATGCATATTTTATATACATTTTTGAATACTCGGCTACTTTTGAGATATAACCCACTGCCGAAGAGGCCGCAGCCTGGTTTTTTTTCGTATTTTCTTGTTGAAATTTTATCTTTTTAAAAAGGGTTATATTCTTTTTTCTTGTTCTGTGAGGGAGTGCGCCGGTTCAGCCTAGATAATTCGTTTTGCTAGTTTATACATACATATATATATATAGATAGATATAGATATAGATATAGATATAGATATAGATATAGATAGAAAGATAGATAGATATACATATTATATATACCGTGGATGATCGGTTAACGATATAGATAGATAAATCGATATATAGATATACATATATATAAATATATATACCGTGGATGGTCGGTTAACGAATTTAATCCATTCCAAAACAGTTTTCACTAACCGAATTGTTTGTTAAACGATCATAGATTTAGTACTGATTTGTTCGTTAATTCAATTAATTCGTTCTTAAAAGCTAAAAATTATGAAAAAGGTAACATAAATTTTCCCTTTATATTAGAGTTAATATACATCCTTATTTAATATGGACAGAACGTATTTTGATGGCTTGGTCCGTGTCGTGACGTATTTAAAAAATGATAAATAAATGACATGCCCATTGTAAAAACTTTTAGGGTTACATTCAAGGACTAATAATATTCAAATAATATTAATATATCATTTTGACCTTACACAAAACTCTTTAGTTCTCTAAAAGGCCATATTTGTTGCAGGTCGGTAAAGATCAAGTGGATCATAGCACCTTTTGATAATTTGTGAACTAAATTTCAATTAAAATAATTAATTTCCAATTAAAAGTATTTCTTTAAAAAGAAAAACAAAATATAAAAATTAATGTTTCTAATCTGTTCATTCTAATTTAGGAACCGTAAAATGTAGGACCCGAATCCCTGGTAGTCCATGAAATATTTAGTTCATACGGATAATACTGTTAAAATGTTTCTAAGTTGACAATAAATACCGATACATACAGCTCTGCAAACTGAATCACGGCGTCTGGACTGAAACATTGCTTGTTCTTGGCTTTGTTTAGTGCGGTGTTCGTACATGAGTCCGTTATGAGAACATAAAAATCTCTCGCGAAAGTGTTCGTTAATCGATATATTCGTAAACTGAACAGTTCGTTAACCGATCACCCAATGTATACATCTTCCGCAGCATAGGCTAATTAAATGTTGCGAGTATAAATGTATTACTGATCATCGTAATAAGCCATTATCTTCTTACATAACAAATAGCTCTTATGAAAAAAAAATCTTACATTTACTCTGGTTTTTTTTTTCTACTGCGCGCACTTGAGAATAAATTAGCTTCTCAAAATAACAAGAACAATAATTATAAATAAATAAATAAGTAAATCTAGTCAAATCACGAAGATTTAAAATTAAGAGTGATTTTATTTTATTTCGCATTATGTCCCTAAGCAATTTTTAAGTATATATATAGTATGAATAGTAAAGTATGATATATATATATATATATATATATAGTATGAATAGTATAGTATGATATATATATTTATATAGTATGAATAGATTAATGTATATGTATTAACTCATTGAAAAACCGCGCATCAATTTAGCTGCGAACACTTTCGAATTATGTATTTTAGAAAACAATACATATTTTACAAGGAAAAAAGTATTACAATATAAAATTTTTTAAAAATTATTCAAAGTTATAGTTTTAAACACTACTCATGTTTATACAAGCAGATAGCGAAATCATTTTCGAAATACATGCTAATATTAATAATTAGTTAATGAGATAATCTACTTATTTTGTTTTATCAAATGTATGTCTGCACCTAAAAAATGGCGGAACCTCAGGCTACTGTCGATTGAACCTGTTTGGTATCACTGTCATGTCCATGGTATCGTTTCTATATTTCTCGGATGGTCAAGTATCACAACATTCTTAAAAAATAATACTATTTTAATTCAAAAGCATTTATATTCAGTAAAAATGCAAACAAATTTATTGAAAGTGAAGACATATTATTTATATTTAAGTATAGGTTATTTTTATCTTTCATTAGGAGCGTCCGTAATTATATAAATACGTAATAGAGGTAGTCGTTTTCTGATCCGTCCGTCTGTCTCTCTGTCCATCTGTCTGCTTATAACAGAGTAAAAACTTCCCAACCGAATGATTCGAAATTTGTTATATATTATCGTTGCAGAATTTTGCCAAGTCGTTTCAAATTTTATCAAAATCGAATCAATACTTTGAAAGATATTAATAAAATTTTTCTTCATTCTATTAAATCCTACCATATGTCATTGATTGAATTATGTCCCACGATAGGTAAGGATTCTAGGTTGCCATGGTAATTACGTCATATTTAAGCTGGAGTCATAATTTTTCCGTATTACCGATTTTAAAATACACTGCTCAAAACAATTAAAGGATATTTGAAGTTTTATATAAAATAAAGATATAAACGAAATTTTTTTGCCGAAAATAGAAGAAGAGAATCACAAATGCAAATTTTTCTGGTTTTCAAACTGTGGAGTATGCAAATTTTGAGTTCGACGTCAAAAACGTCGCTTCAGAGGCAGCGAATGAGAATCACAAATGCAAATTTTTCTGGTTTTCAAACTGTGGAGTATGCAAATTTTGAGTTCGACGTCAAAAACGTCGCTTCAGAGGCAGCGAATGAAATTTGACTTTCAACTGGATAAAAGAGAATGAAGACAAGGATGATCGGCATTCAGTGATTGCTTTGTTTCGATGAGTACGATGTCTCAGCGAAGTCATTTGAGAGATTCAGAAGCTTTGAGAATTGTTGGTAGGTTAGAAGGGGGCCAAACTCAAGCCGAAGTAGCGCAAGCCATTGGAGTGTCACAAAGTGTCATTTCCAGGATCTGGAACCCTTTTTTGGAGGGTGGATGTGCAGGCCGAAGACCAGGGCAAGGTCGTAGACGGGCAACAACGCCCAATGAAGATTGGTATTTAGCGTTAACAGCTCGGAGACACCGAACCATGAACGCTTCTCTTATCCAACAACACCTTCGCTCGGCTACAGGCACCACGATTTCAACTCAGACTGTCCGAAACCGGCTCCATGCTGTAGGTCTGTATGCTCGCCGACCGATGGTATGTGTTAGATTAACATCAAGGCGTCGTCGCGACCGCAGGGAGTGGACAACCGAGCATGTCAACTGGAGGAGAAATGGATGGAGCAATATTCTGTTTTCTGACGAGTCCCGTTTTTCTGTGCATCCGGATAATAGGCATATTTTCATCTGGAGGGACCATGACAGTAGGAATAATCCTGCGTTCGTGCACGAAAGTGTCAGATTTGGCGGTGGAGGAGTGTTGGTGTATGGTGGCATCTCCATTGACGGGCGCACTGGCCTCTACATCATTCGAGATGGAGCTCTGACTGGTCGCCGATATAGGGATGAGATCCTCAGACCTATTGTAGTCCGTTACACTGCAGCAATCGGAGATAACTTCATTTTAATGGACGATAACTGCAGGCCACATCGTGCAAACCTGGTAGAGGATTTCCTTTTCGAGGAAGGAATCGTTCGAATGGAATGGCCAGCGTGTTCTCCAGACATGAATCCAAACGAGCACGTTTGGAGACGCTCTAGGAAGACGAGTTTCTGGCCGCCAACAACCCCCACAAACTCTCCAAGAACTGGAAAGAGCTCTTCTGGAAGAGTGGGGCAGAATACCCCAACTCGTCATTAATAGCCTCATTGAGTCCATGCCTCAAAGGTGTTCAACGATGCTGGCCGCCCGTGGAAACCATACCCGCTACTGAAAATGATTTTCTTTGAAGAAAACACCTTTTCTTATTCTTTTTTCTCATATGCACAAATTGTGTTTTTTTCCTTTAGTACACAAATGCGCAATAAAATGCATTTTTTTCTCCCAAACATGTGTAATTTATTCTCATATATCCTACTATGTCTGTCGACCATGTATCAATCAGCTAAACAGTTTACCAGATACAAAATCCACCTAAAACTGCAATATCCTTTAATTGTTTTGAGCAGTGTATATAATCGTTATAAATTTTGCATTCATGCATCTTTGCATAAAAGTTAAACAGCTATTGCACCAAGATGTGAATATTTTTAAAACTAGTTACAGTACAAACGAAACTCATATGCCCCGTTTGACGCACAATTTCAGAGTTTGTATTGTGTTGGCTAATGGCACAGTTGGTAGATCCGCTTCTCTTTTTTTATACTGGAAAAATTGGCTCTGAAATTTATGAACGTAAAGCAAAATGTTCGGAAATCTTTCACTCACGTCCTGGATATCCAAATAGGCAGAAATTATTTGTCACTTCATAAATTATGATTTCGGGTACTGTTTGATAATTTTTAACATACAGTGAAAATTGATCCACTCAATTATCTAAAAAAATGCAGTTTTAGTGACTCATTTATATTTCATAACAAAAGCGGAATGACAAAATTCGACTCTTCAAAATTACATTCTTAACACTAGAAATATACTTCTTCCTGGGCATTTAAGGTATTTGCATAGCCAGAACAATTTTGAGGTACACTCTGGTTTTTCTCTCCTCCTCTGCTTCTGAAAAAAAATTTTAAGTACTTTAACAATGACTTCGACACTAAACATAATAAATAAGAACTGTAAAAGTAATTTGAGATAAGTTACATTAAAAAATGAATGTCATTCATTTCTCCATCAAAATTTACCAACGGAGTCTGGTTTAGACCAAAACATTTCATAATTGAATCAAACGTGAATATAAGCTCAGTAGCTTAGATAATTGCACAGCAATTTAGAAACCTATGTAAATAATTTCAGTAATTACATTTTTAAATTATGAAAGTATATATTCTAAAGAATAAAACACTGTACATAAGTACACGTTTCTGAATACCATCAATTTAATAAAAGATGTTTTAACAGAAATTTTTCTTTGAATATACAGGGTACAATATATTATCTATCGCCGACCTTTAATTTCTCAACCGTTGTTCGTAGACATATAGTTCCAATTACAAAAACTTTTCGAATGAGGCAAATGTTCATGCTGTGGCATTATTTAAAGTAAAAAAAATCATTTTTTTAAAAATTACGAAATCTAACTTTTTATACGGTCCCCCAGTCCCTATAGTTATAGTTAGTACAAATTTACACATATCATAACACATATAACGCAAAAAGTTTGCCATCTGTGCTACAAAAATTGGCAGAGTTATTAAATTTCAAATTTTGATATTTTTGCACATGATTTTGTCTTTCATTGAGGGATCAGATAAAAGATAAATTAAAGTAATTCGAAATCAAAATCAGGGTACAATATCCTTTTTACGCCGAAACCACCTTTAGCCGGTATCACCAAATCGGTTTTTTACAAAGCTGTTTATTTCATCTAAAAAGTTTAGCTGATTTTTAGGGGTCGTATACAAAGCTAAGAAAGAGATATTGAAATTAAACAGAAAAATAAATATCAATTTATTATAATATCAGAAATAGGGTCTAGTATAAAAAATGAATGCATAGAACGTTGGAATTTGCTAGAGATACAGCTCAAAGTGTTCATTGGTGGAAATGCACAATTGAATGCGGGACAATACTGCGTACTGGGCACATTAGACCATAGCAGGTGTGCAAACTGTGCAATAATCAAAAGGATGATACGATCTGGAAACCTCTACATCACCCGGACATCACGACACGTATGGTGCGGTATATGGGGAACCTTGATTGTTGGATCCATCTTCTAGGATTGGACCTTAACGGGCGATCGTTACCTGCATCTGCTACAAAACACAGTACGTGACTGGTATGAAGAGATGTTCTCCTACATGCCTGCCGGGTGTGGTTTGAACATGATAGGGCCCTCTCCGCATAAAACATCAAAAGTCCGGGCGTATCTGGCCACTGAATTCGGTCAACAGATCGTTGGAGATGGTGGTTCGGTAGAGTGGTCACCGCGTTCACCGGACTTGACTTCCATGGGCTTCTACCTCTGGGATTACATCAAGGCATAAGGCTATGTGACTGAGACTACTTCTATGGTTTATCTGAAACAGCGCATTATCCTTGATTGTCGCACAGTTTGTACACCTGCTATGCTCTAACGTCTCCAGGACTCAGTACTGTCACGCATTCCATTGTGCATTGTTGCCAGTGGAGAACAATTTGAGCAGTATCAGCGGCGTTTAATGTATTCATTTTTTGTTGTAGACCGTTTCCGATATTATAATAAATTGATATTTATTTTTCTGTTTAATTTCAATATTTTATTCTTAGCTTTGTATACGATTCCTAAAAGTCAGCTCAATTTTTTAGATGAAATAACCCTCATTGGTGATACCCCGATTTGGCGATACCAGCTAAAGGTTGTTTCGCCATAAAAAAGACATAACACCTTGATTTTGATCTCGAATTGCTTTAATTAATCTTTTAACTGGTCTCTCAATAAAAGACAAAATCATGTGCAAAAATCTCAAAATTTAAAATTTAATAACTCTGTCAATTTTTATAGTACACATGTCAAATTGTTTGTGTTATACGCGTTATGATATGTGTAAACTTTCACTGAATATAATTATAGAGACTGGGGGACCGCATAAAAAATTAGATTTTGTAATTTTTTATAAACTTGATTTTTTAATTTAAATAATGACACAACATGAATATTTACTTCATTTGAAACGTTTTTCTAATTGGAACTACATATCTACGACCAACGGTTGAGAATTTAAAGGTCGGCGATAGATTAAATATTGCACCCTGTATATAAAAAATAATATCAAAAATAATTTAAGTAGAATAATGGAAGGAAAAACATTTGTATTGTAGTATTTAACGCAACCATAGACATCCCACGGTGTTCGAATAGCACAACACAAATTTTTCAGGACGAGAATCAACACATATTACTTGGAAAGTATTTAAAGAGCTGTAATTTTAAAACCCATAGATTTCAAGAAAAAAAAGTATGACATGCCATCTGGGAAACCGAAAATTACAAACGAGAGTTTAAGAATGAACGCAAAAAAATTGTAACCTCATAGGCTTGTGAAAAATGAACAATTTTAAAAGTGATGGACGTTCGGCGTGCATATAACATCGAAATGAACCGCGCCGTTCGTCTTGCTTGAAGTGTTGTACTATCTTCGTATAATAATAATGTACTCCGTTCGTGAATATTGCGATATGTTTGAATATATATGATCGTGATATGATCGTGAATATTGCGAGTTTACTTTCGCTTAGTGCAATGGTAATTCATTAATAATAGTTAGGACGCATGTAAAATCATACATTTTCTGTTGATTTTTTATTGAAAATTCCGTCATCGAGATATAATACTTGAGATGTTTTACGTAGTCATAGCAAGGATTCTCGTTCTGACGCAGCAAAGTTCGAACTGTTCTGGTGTAGTGGTATCCGAACATCCTGTAAAAAATAATTTTAAATTATTGCATATATTTAGAAATTATTATTTTTCTTAGTTTAAATTAAATAAAAAATGATATGTGGTGATTAATATTTTTTTTAGTAATAATGACTTTTGCTTATAATAAAAGAAATTAGGTTTTATTTTGTCACATAAAAAGAATTTGAAAAAAAAATCTAAGTACATGTAATTTAAAAATATATTTAGAAGACTTTTAAGGACGAACATTTGAAAAATAAACAAATGTCATTCATTTCGTTATGTTTTCTTTTGTAAACGATATAATTTACCACAGAAGTATTAAATATGATTCGCATATAATGTGAGATTATGTTACTAATATATAGGTCAGGCAAATGGAATGTGAATTCTAAAGATGTTGCTTGCGTGCAAGGGAGGATCTAACTAAAAATTTTCTTCAAAATAAAATGGTTTCAGTAACAAACTTCAATTACATATACCCTAGAAGTACTCTATTCGAGAAAAATATTCTGATACCAGATGTGATAGTTCCCATTTTAAAAGTGGAATATTTTTAAAGTTAGAATACTAAAGTTATAAAAATTAAGCATTTTTATATCAGATTGTGAATAATCCTCATGACTACGTTTTAAAAAAAAATACGTTGAAAGAAATGATAAATATATAATTTAATGTGAAACGATCAAAAATTTAGAGTGTACTGTGTTTTAAAATTATTTATATATTGATAATTATTGAAACTAATCAGTTGTTTTCAAATATGATGTAAATTTCATTAAAATCCTCTAAAATTAATCTTATTATTACGTATTCAACACATATTTCATAAGTTGCGTTATTATTCTTTTTTCGTTAATTTTTTGTTTTCTTTTATGAATTACAGCTTAGGTGGAACTTGTTATAATTACGCATTATCTTTATGCTTCAAAATACTATGTCTTGTAAAATATGTGAATATCTATTTATGGCCCTGCATTACGTAAAAACAAATTAAATAACGTAGTTTTTTTTTTAAATTTTTAACATTTATTTAAACTTTGCTTTTAGTATTCGTTAATATCACGTGGTACACATTTATTTATGTAGATACGTGCGTGATTGAATATAGACCACGACTTGAAAACCTAGATATGCATAATGAAAATATAACAAATATTTGGTTTATAGTAAAAACATTTAAAAATTAATTCGATTATATCATATACTGTTACAATAAAAAAAATAGTGTCTCAATTAAGAAAAGTTGCGTTATTATTTTTTTCGTTAATTTTTTGTTTTCTTTTATGAATTACAGCTTTGGTTGAACTTGTTATAATTACGCATTATCTTTAAAGTTTATGACTTTTTACATTAAAATTTTTACTTCTGCATTGTTGAATTATTGCATTTTTATACTACTCCTCATACTATCACGTGAATATACTTATAAATATGATTAATAATTTTAAGGGATATACACTTAACTAACTCCATATTTCCCATTAACAGATTCAGAGCATTGCAGAAGTTTGCCATATACTAACGCAATGCTCAGTAGAAGTTTCAGAACTTAAGAAAATTTATTCAAATTTTCATTCTTGTCATAAAATAGCTTTTATGCAATAAAACAGATATGCTGTCAGAAAGTTGAAAATCTACTGTTAAAGTTTGAAACCTGTTAGAAACATAAATTTTATTGAGAGAAATGATGTGACCTACACCGGAAATATAACAAGAACTGTTTATATATATATATATATTGGATAAATTGACTTTTGCGTCTGTATTATTAAAATGAAAACATATACGATTAGAATAACGTATGTACTGTCTATTTATCTGCTTTATATTTATATAATGGCAGAAGTATATATATATATATACAGGGTGATTTTTGTTTAAGACGTGAAAGTAAAACCCTATAACAAAAGAACCACTGATCCAAAAGACCTGAAATTTCACCAGTATGCTCCCAAAGCAATGGAAATTTTTTTGGCGTGGTTTAAAAAAAAAAAAAAAAAAAAAAAAAAAAACATAAAATCGCACCGACAGATGGCGCGGTAAGTTAACAGACTCAAAGAATATCGTCAGTGGGAGGAAAACAATGGACGGTACTTCAAGAAAAATAAAACTTTATTACGCATATCTAAAACATACATAATTCAGTAATTGGGTAAAGACACTGCGAACACCTTCGCAGAAACAGAACGAAATAAAAATATGGAGCAAAGCATTCATACGGAACTGCACGACTAACACAAGATATTTTCCATGTGCTGTCCCCCGTTTTCAGCTACGAGTTGGTAACGTAAAACCGCATATTCCACAACAAAGCAAAGACTATCCGGCTGGATTCTGTGGATCTGGTGCACAATGCGTGCTTTCAGGACAGCTAAGTTCGTAACACCATCACAATACACAACATTGTTGGGTACCCCCAGAACCAGAAATCGCAGGGATTGAGATCAGAATAATGAATACGAGTTGTGCGTGCTTCAGGTCTTTATTGCCACTGTGCGTGTGTCGTGCGCAAGCTCGTCTCCCGACTTTACTGCATATACAGCGCCATCTGTCGGGGCGATTTTTTTAACCACAGCTAAAAAATTCCCATTGCTTTGGGAGCATACTGGTGAAATTTCAGGTCATTTGGATCAGTGGATCTCGTGTTGTAGGATTTTACTTTGACGACTTTAAAAAAAAATCACCCTGTATATATATATTATAACCTGCCGGACTATTATTGAATCCTTGGTCAGGCGTTGGTTAGGTTGCAAGAGATTCGTACCACCTAGTGAAACATTACTGCTGGAGTCATCAATATAGATTAGAGAAGAATATTGAAGCTGTGTACAGGCTGCGTACTTTACTGTTGACCAATTTAATCAAATATATCGATTTTTGTTTTGTAGCAGTGAGATTGGCTAAGTTCAATCGATAAACCAGCATGAAGCAGTCAAATTCCATTTCAATGGTCAAGCCGCATGAGTGATAAGCAGCAGATTAAGAAATCCGGTTGTTTCCCCCCTTAAAACAGACGTCAAAATCACTTTAACATTAAAATGTTTATTCAACCATACATAAAAAGGGAACAACTTCCACATTACAAGAGTTTTCTCAGAGCCTTCAGGCTAGAGCACGAATTAATATTCCATGCTAAACAGATCTCAATGCACAGTTTATATGTTCTTCTTGACGATAAGACACCTGCTAACAGAGTTTTAAAACGATAGAACAGCACAGATTCCTGCTTCTGACCTCATGCACGATAGTTTTTTCGGAACTCGCTTGGGAATACAGATTGAAATAGAAACTTCATGGCGAACCAAACAGATTCATGAACGTGACAGAGAATGAAATGCGCTCGGTTGCTCAACCGATGAAAAACTAGAGAGAAACGTAGTAGAGATTAGTTCCGTATCTGCTCATGGGGGGATTTCTATTAATACACACAACCGCAGGGAATGCGCGGGAAGCGGATTCATGGAATAAAATACGAAATATTAAAATGACTTTTTAAAAACTTTCGATCAATAAAAAGTAGCTTCTCACAGAATATTACACTTTTGGTAGCTGATAAAAATTAATGAAGGGTTAAATGTTTTAGTTTAAGATTTTGAATAAGATAATTATTAAGATACGTGTTTTAAGTTTATATTAATTTAACTAGAAATAAATAATAGAGATTATTAAGAAATAGGGAAATAATGAATATGCCGGAAATTTAGAATAATTTAAATGAATATTGCAAAGCAAAATATTTATATAACTTTATATATTTATATATATGTATGAATAATTTTATATTTATCATTAATTTAGAATATTTATATACAAACTTAAATCATATTTTGTGCCTATTCTAAGTTCTTGTATATTTCTCGATTACATTATTGATTTTATTGATTACATTATTGATTATATTAATTGATGAGGTATACTTTATTTTTACATCGATATCAAGCAATAAGGATTATTTTGCTATAAATAATAATGCGTTAAACAAAAATTTGTAACGACTAACCTCATTAGAAATACATTTTTTTACAATAATGGCAGTTTAAAAATCGAATGTGAAATATATTTCTAAGTGACATAAAATATCTTTTTTTAATATCTTACACAACCTTTATGAATGCCAGACAGCAATCGCAGTTAAAAATGTCTGGCTCCTTTGGGAAATTTTAACGTATCATTCAACAATCCCGAGTAAAGTCTTCGTTAACATCTTTCCGATCACTGAAGCATCTTTTTTTCTCAATGCAAGAAGATTGGTTAATGAATCGAAAGATCATGAAATGCATGGAAATGTCCATTTATAACTCCGACTCGCTTACAACTATGTGAACGAAGTACAAAAAATAACAAAAAAAAATGAAATATGCAACATACCGATGATGTAGGAAAACATTGTTATTTTATATATATTTTGCAGAACACGATTAAATTTAAATCCAATAATAATATTCATTTTTATGTCGTTTTTATATTAAAATTTAAACACTGTATATACATTCTGCTAAACTGAACTGTAAATATTCTTCTATGCTGTTGTTAAAAAATATTACATGTCAGCAATTATGGCTGTGAGAAACTTTAACTTTCATTGAGGTTGCTCATTTATAAATGATTCTGCCTTTAATGTGTAAAATATTTATCATAAAATATTACAATAAATAAAAGATGATTAATTACCAACGTTTATTTAATGTTTTAAATTTTCGATATAAAAATTGCCCTTCTTTATAAATTAAAAAAATTCTTGTACCAAATAATTATACCGGAAATAATATTTGAGTATAATGTCATATATATTATATAGCAAAATTAAACTTAATGATTTAATCTCTTCACAATATTTATGCTCAACGTAGTGTTTTACTAAACCCGAAATATGTTTTCTACGGAAAATAATAAATTATAAAGCTAATATTTGCTGTACAGTAGTTAATTTGATTTTATAGAGCACCGTTAATTGTAAAGATGTTTAACCATGTAGCTATAAATATTTAATTTAAAATATTTAAATTACTTTCAGTTTAATTTTCTCTGCGAAATATTAAAATTTCATCATAAAAGTATCGTTTCCTTTTTAATAAGTTGTTTATTTTTCCTATTTAAATATAAATTTTAATTATAACGTTTAATCATAATTAAGAAATTAAAATCTTAAAATTTATAGGCTAAAATCATAATCAAGAAATTATGTAAGTAATAAGCTATTTTCTTTTTAATTCTAAAGAAATTTCATGTTTTATGCATTTAAGGAGGTTCCCCCGTGTGATGGGTTCGCTCCGAAAAGCGCACGAATGGCGTTGCGAAAAATGCCAGAATGGAAGCAAGAACAGATCAATCAACATTGAAAGACCCCCAAGAGGAAGAGGAAGGAATGCTCTATGAATCAGGCATTGCAGACTGATGTTAAGTTGATCTTTTAACCGCATTTGAAACGTTAACGCGTTTTCATCAAAATGTTTTTCAAACTTTCCTTCATGATACCTCGAGAACGGTTTGACCGATTAACTTTAAATTAACGAAAAAGACTCAGCTGATGTAGACGCACGGAGCAAAATAGGATCATCCAATAATTCCGAATATTTCTATTTTTTTCGTAACGAAAAAAAAAAAAAAAATCATGATATTTGAAAAAAAAAAAAAATCAGAAGTCTGCCAAAAAAAATAATTTTCAACATTTTCAAGTGATTCTAGTTCATTCGATGCATTTATGTTTACAGATTAAAATTAAATTTTAATCTGTTTGTTTTTTCTTTCAGATAAGCCAATCAGCCGAAATCGTGAAGGACGTGAGCGTCCTTTTTTTGGTCTTCAAAGTGGTGTGACTTGCGTTCTAATAACGATTTTTTGTTTGAAATTTGTTTTCCATATTCTTGAAATAGCAATATATGTGTAATAAAAACTAAAAGTTCTATTTTTTTTTTTTTTGTCGTAAAAAAAAAAAAAAAAAAAAAAAAAAAAAAGATTAAAATACAGGCCGTTACGCGGGGGGAATACTATTTACAATATATGTTTGTTATGTCATTTTAATGGTGTTTTTAAAATTTTAAAAATCAGTATGTCCTACATACGAAATGTATTGTTGTGACTCATTGAACCACTTCTCAGTATAAGCAGGGGCGTGCCGAAGGCTGTTTTAGTGGGGGGGTGTGAACTGAATTTTGCCGACTGCAAGATCGGGGGTGAGAAAGACTTTGTGATAGCCCCCCCCCCTCTCAGCGACGGAGTCAACTGTTCTACAATACTGTGAATTTATAAAAATCACTAAAAGTCTTAAGTGTTCACCTGCATTCTCCTTAACCACAGTCGAAATTAAATGTTGTTGTTCAATATGTGTAATTTTTTTAAAATTATTTTACTATGTAAGTAGAGTTCAGAATCCTGTTATTAATTAGGATTCTGCTTACGATTTAAAAGGAAATGTGTATGGATGTACTGTACCTTAACCAGTTCTCAAAAGTAACAATTTAAGAATTTTGAAGTACTTCGGAATTTATGTTTCTATAAATAAAACCGCATGCTGTTGTGTAATGTAAGTGTATAAATTTTAAGATACATAAAAAAGACAAATCTTGCTTGCTAAAAATAAGATATATATTAGTATAAGAGACTAAAAATTATCCTTCTACATTTTTAAATTATCACCCGCCTATCCTTCAGAATAGCCCATTTTCCAGCTACACTGTCTAAATCCAACATGTCAGTTATGTCTGTTTCACAGGTTAATAGCATTAGTTAGTCCAGTCGCTCTTCCGACATGGTGGTACGCAAGTAATTTTTTACTAACTTTAACTTGCTGAAACTTCTTTTATTACTTGCTACAGTTACTGTAATAATTAAGGCCAACTTGTAGGCCAAAGAAAGGTTAGGATACAAATAAGCCTTCCCCACAAATTTTTGCGCTGCTGCGCCAATTGTATCCGATTCAGAACTAGCTATTTCTGAGGACATGAGATCAATTTCACATTCCAAGTTATCTACATCTTTGAGATCACCAGGAAATAGTTGACATAGTTTAGAAATGTCCTCGGTAGAGCTATACTTGATCCTAGATGGAAGGAGACAGGCTAGTGGTTTAACTTTCTCAAATACCAACTTATGAATGTCTACAAATGCAGTTGTAAGCCGATCTACCACCTTCAAAATTTCTGCTTTAAAATAATTCTCTCGCGTAAATAGAACTGCAGTTTTAGGATTTTCGTCGATCTTCGATGGAGGCCTCCGTCGCTTGTGCCGCAAATTGAACTCATAATCTTGATTTATTCCATGTATCTCGCAGATGTTGTCAGCTTCCTTAATGATGTTCATTATTGCCGCCGTGTCATCATTCCGGAGTTTCTGAATGCTTTCGTAAGTTTTCTGCATTATGTCGGTTCCCTCTAAAATGTTCAGGTCGTCACGTTGCAATTGCTCTGTTGCTAACTTGGTCTGAAACATAATTGTTTTCATTCCAAGTAAAGAAACAATGAAATCGTATGACATCATTTTGCTTCTTAACCCTGCCGCCTTAGCTCGAGCATCCTTGTCAACCTTCATGTCTTCAGAAATAATTTGCAGAGTATGGATGAGGGCATCATAGGACGATAAAATAGCTCTGACGGAATCCGCTCGCATAGTCCATCTTGTCTTTGACAAAAATTTCAAAGTAAGACTCTTCTGAAGAACTTCTATTTTCTCTGTCAGTATGCCGAATCGCTTTGTACTCAGTTAAAAAAAGTTACAGAGATCCTGAATACTGTCGTAGAACAATTTTATTATATTGCTTTCTTTGCACGCATCTTCAACACATAAATTCACTTTATGCGCGAGGCAGGGTATGTATAAAATAGATCTACCAGCTATTTCTGAAAGTTTTGATTGACAGCCTAAAATGCGCCGCACATAGATGACGTGGTGTCGTAAGACTGTGCACGAGCTTGGGAAAGCGATATTCCAACTGACTGTAGAATTTCAGAAATAAGCTTAGCCATTCCTTCGCCTGTTTTAGCTAGATAATCTTTTAGTTTTAACAACCTTTCTTTTGGGTGAAACTGAGTCACGTATCGGATTACAATTGAGAGCTGGTCAAGATGAGAGATATCGGGTGTGCTTTCAGCCATAACGCTAAAAAATCCACAATTATTGACATTTGCAACTATTTTTTCACGGACACATGATCCAAGAACCCCAATAAAGTCGTTTTGTGACTTGTTGGTATGGTATGGGCGAAGATGATTATCATCAATACAGTTTTTTAAAGTTGGAATCCACCTGGCCATTAATCTAATGAGCTGAATGTAGTTACCGCTGCCACTTACTCGTCCCCAAAATGCAAATGCTTGACGACTTAGATATCTGGTGCAGTCTAGAAGTATATTAATAATCTCTCTGTTTCTTAGACGAATTTGCTCCGCGTTAGTTGCTGCCCTTCTACGTTGACTAGATAGAAAGTTGTCAACGTGCTTACTTTTTTGGGCCAAATTATCTAATTTATACACTGCGGTTCTATGAGCATTGCTCGTAAAATGAACCATTAACTTGCCTTTACGGTTTTTTCCTCGGCCTTTCATCTTATGCCATACACGAATATCAACACTGATCCAAGCTTCTTCTGCGTTTTCACGCCCCGGGCCATCAGAGCAAAGTGAACAAGCAAAACAAAATGCGGCATCCAGTTGGTCGCTGTATTCTAAATATGGATATTCTTTATACGAGCAGGAGCTAAACATATTCTGCTTCTTAGGATCTATGTCATGATTCACAGGGTAAGATGATCTCTGAGGTTGATAAGGTCCACGAGACAGGATGAAAAGTTTCTGGTTTTCGGTTAAATTCTTTCCAATACGATCGGCTGGATCACAACTTAGAAAAGTCGAGAAATCTTCCTTTTCAGAAACATTGACATTTTCCATAGAATTGCTAGTTAGGATTTTATCGCATTCCTCAATCAAACTTTCGCTGTAGTGCCGAACCCGGTCTGCAAAAGCCTTAACATTCGCAGTAAAATTTTGTGATGAAAATGATGTTTCGGAAACATTTTTACGAAGCTCTGAATTTTACATCTGGAGGATCTGTTTGAATAGACTATGCAGGCCTCTAATAGAAATGCAGAAATATCTACATATTCTACATTGAATCCGTTTTCCTTTCTGGAGGTTGATGTTTTCATTCGGATGAAATATTCTTATATGGCGATATAAATTTATTTTTTTCTGTGAAATGTGTGTGTACACGATCACAGTGTGTGCATAAACTTTTCACTGAATTATTCGCCATCATGCGACAAAAACAAACTTTCGCAAATCGCTCTTCTTCTGTGTCCGTGACTTCATCTTTTAAATGCAACAACCTCAAATAGCTAGCGCCAAATCCAGAGCCAAGAGGTCACCAAATTCTAAGAATCAGTCCATAGCAGAAGGGAGCAATTAAAGATGCTACATGGGAAAACTTACAATAGAGATTGCAACAACCCCCTCCTCCCCCTCCTTTCCCGAAAGTCTCAAATTCTCAGAAACGCGATTCTCTCTCTCTCTATCTATCACCTCCGATCTCTGACAACCCCTCCCTCCCACACAGAATCATACACAATCTTCCTTGAGAAGTTATTTCTTTTCCCCTTTAAATGACGGACAACAGAGAATTGAAATGATACTGACGACAGGAGAGGGGATTTTTTGCAGCGTGTGTTCTTAACTTTCCGACTATTCTAAATTTTACCAACTCTTCCAAATAAGTGGGGGGGTGTTACACCCCCAACACCCCCCCGCTAGGCACGCCCCTGAGTATAAGTAATATTTCATGTGAGTATACCTGAAGCAAAGGCAATTTGTTTTGTGAAAGTAAAAAGTACAAAAGTTGAAAAATAGATGGCGCTGTACTCGTCTTAAGATGCTAATAAAAGGGACGTGACATGCACACTGCACATACACTTGTGATTAAAAGCGGATAACATGCAGTTCCTCTTATTCTGCGTAATGAAGTAATTAGATAATAGTTCAGAAAATCGTTTTCTGCTACTGCCAGAATATGTTTCAGATTAAATCTCTTAATGCTAGAACAAGCGGTCAGGAATTTCTACTTGCGCATGGATTATTTAATTATTAAATTATGATAACATAATGAACGCCTACAGTATTTTTTTATGGTTTCGTTTCCTGAATGAAAATTTTAATTCAAAATAATTGAAAAGTTTTGGTTAAGAATTCCTTATTTAGAATAAATATTAAATTACGTGATTTTGTGTTATGTAAACTAATTATTTTGTATTAAATTACGAAAACTCAATGAAGGCATATAGGAAAATTTCCTTGCTTTCACTTGTAGAGTTTAGAAATTGAATTCAAAATAGATAACGTTCGCTTAAGAATTATTTGATCTTTATAAACATTTAAACATTAATTTACGTGCTGTTAAACTTAGGTATACTAATTTATTTTAGGCCATGTAGTACATTGTCTGTGGTTTCATTTACATAATTAAGAAATTTATTTGAAAAAAGCTAAGAAGATTCATTTAAGAATTTCTTAATAATTATAAACATTAATTTACTACTATTTATCTTTGGTATATTAATTTATTTCGTATTAAATTATGATTATCTTATCTGGGGATGTAGTAAATTTTCCACGATTACGTTTTCAGAATTAAGGAATAATATGTTTTGGAATTCCAGATAGATTAGAAGATCCGGCTAAAAATTCCTTGATCCTAATCAACATAAATTTACATGCTGTTTATTTTGGATATATTAATTCATTCTGGGATATTGTTGCAGAGAAAATTTTGCAAGGTTTAACTTTTTAAGGTATTATTTAAAATAAATACTACGATTTGTTAAAAATACTACCCCAATGGTTAATTTATGAATTGTTTTGTTCCACATACATTTTTGGAAATTTTTCTAAAAGAATTTTACCTTAATGTTAAAATATTTGAAATAAACTTCCGTTTAAATATCAGCTTATACTTTTATAATTCTTATCTGCCTAATATGTGTTGCTGTTATGCCATATTTTATGTACAGTTTTCATGCACTGTACGTTTTTGTAAGTAATACATCTCTACATGAAGCTGTTTATCATAAATTTTCAAATTTAGATATGTACTATATAGCCATTATTCACCAGATACTTTCAATTTCAGACATTTCGTCGAATATTTAAAGATACAGTTGTCAGATTTTTCTGGAACTTCAGGATTATGAAGAATATGTTCCACTTCATATTTTTAAACGGCAATTTGATTAGGGAGGCAACAAACATCAAAGAAAAATAATAATATTTGGGATCACACTGTAAAATAATATTAACGAAGTTATTTATCTATATAGCATACGAATATGTGGATACTGTACAATGTGTATATTCATTTGTGCAAGAATAGCACATATATTAATGTGATAGATCGTTTTTTTTTTTTTGTTAAAATTTTTTGCATGTTTTTGTATATATCATTCAAGGTTTTCAACCAAATTTAACGCCAGTTTAAGAAAATTTGACAAAATGTAGTAGAAATAATATAGAGAAATTGCAATATAAATATATTAAACATTTGATGAAATATGAAAAGCTGAATAAAATATATTTATATGCGCAAGCGCACACGATAACAAAGATTTTTTTTCATGATTTAATGGTCAACTCTATGGGGCAAAGCATATAAAAATGCACTTCAAAATTTTTGAATATTCAGAAAGGTATGGACAATAGAGTGAGAGGATTTTTAGTTGCTTTCTAAAAGCTACTGAATGATAAAATATTTTCTACAAATTAATTTTTTTATTAATTGATCTTGAGTAAAATAGTTGACATTTAACGAATGTCAACGAGTAGAATTGAAACAGATGTTTCGATTTTGATACTTGTTTTCTTTCTTGAAATAGGCTGGCTCTGGTGGTTTGCCTAGAGTAACGAACGCAACAATAAAAAATTATAATTATAAATTTAAAATGATAATTTATGGAAAACCTTTTATCATTTAGCTGTTTTTTTATTAATTCACTAAAAATCAGCTCGCTCTATCTATCACCGATAACTTTTCAATTTTTTGCGATATCTGACTGGATCTTTTCTACCAGTTGCTCTATAGAGTTGACTATTAAATCACGAAAACAAATCCTTATTACCGTGCGTGCATGCGCATGTAAAAAATATTTTATACAACTGTTCATATTTCATTAAATGTTTAAGGTACGTATATTGCATTTACACTGTATTATTTCTCCTACATTTTTTGCAAAATTTCACAAATGATTACACCTATTGTACATTATCCACATACTTGCATGCTATAGTGATAGATCATTCCGTGCATTTATTTTACAGGATTTTCACAAATATTATTATTCTTCTTAGATTCTTTGTTGCGTCTCTAATCGTTCATCTGATCGAATCGCCGATGATAAATATGAAGTCAAACATATTCTGCATAATACTAAATTTCCAGAAAATTCCGACAAGTATACCTTTAAATATTTGACAAAGTGTTTAAAATTGAAAGTGACAGCTGATTAATGACTATATTGTATATTATAAGAATTTAAGACACATCGGATATTCAGGCATAAGGTATATAAAGAATTATACTTCTACATGTTTTTGTCTATGAAATAAAACATATAAAATCGCAAGAAATATTCAAATAATATGCTTCTCTAAGTTTAGTACGAAACGTTATTTCTTTTTTTTATTATTATTTTAAGCAATAATTTATTAGAGACGCAACTTGAATGTTAGATAATACCCTTTTTCGATTTTTTATTATCACTGCATTCTTCGATATTTATTTTATGACAATTTTGCTTTATCCACTTACAAAGATTTAAATCATTTTGATTTTATCTCAAGTAACGACATGCTTCAATTTAAATTTTTTTGTATGCATATTGTTATTTTTTTCACTTTCTCTTGAAAGTATCTAATTAATTAAACTGACAGTTCAGAAGCGATCGAATACTTAATATTATTTAAATCTAGTTAAAATGCAGTTTTAAATATTAATGATGTCATTTGCACATTCTTCGGACTAAAATAAAATTTTATTTATTTATTTATTTTTTCTATATCGTTAATTCAAATCTCATTCTGCTGTTTTATTTCTTCTAAGTATGTTATCTTTTAAAATAAGAAAAAAGTAAAATGTTCAGTAAAAAATGCATAAAAACGAAATACTCAAACCGTGAAAGTGAAGTATGATATCTCGAATAATTTTATGTATTGTGAAAAAAAACATCAAATGAACTAATTAGAAGCGCTATAAATTTCAAAATTTATCGAATGATGACTTTTATTAGTTAAATTAATTAGTGTAATTACAGAAAATCTTATGTATAAATATTTTTCCACATTATCATGAGGAGCTGCTAAGATGATATTTTATTGTTTATTAAAAAGGTGCACAGCCTCTTACTATCGTTATTACTAAAGAAAAAGGAACGATTACTAAATTTAAAGACATTGTGTATGCTTTTTTCACAAACTTATTATTAAATATTGTTTCATATATTTTGCAAACTTGACTGTTTTTACAATTGCTCAACTATTCATAATATATAGAAAAACACACATTTTTATTACTTGCAAATATATTTAATATTGCAAAATAAGAAAAAATATTATTTTAGTCGTATCATGATGTTGAATGAAAATCGCAATAGCAGTTTTAGTACGTTACAAATATATTGTCCAAACAAATATAATTTTTTTTTAGGCCACAATCTGAGGCTACTGAGGCTTTTCATCAAATTTTAGATTCAGTAAGACTTTGACGTAAGCTGTTATTTATTAGGTTTTTGTGTAAATCGCGCAACGGGTGGCGCTGCTATAATGAATTATTCACGATTTTCGCAAAAGTTATATCTCATAATCTAATGCACGCAATTTAATCAAACTTAATATTCTGTTGCATTTTCAAATAAATAGATACTTAAGATACTTCGGTGTATATTGAACAACAAGCGTTGATTTTACACTCTTTAGGTTGGAAATTTTGGGTGCGGACATCTAAGACTGTGTGTTCCGCAATTCAATTATTTGTTTAAAACAATGCGATACATATATCTTCTTGTTAAATGCATCTAATTCAACGTACTATATAGCGTAAAGTGCCCATATTTCGCCCCTTCTCCTAATTTCGTCCCCCTTAACTTCTCCGCTTCTGCAAAAGTAGCTCCACTTATGTCGCAAGGCACAGGGGACGGACATTAAAAGGGGTCAGAATTCAAAGTTTCGTTCGCCAAGACGCATACATAAATTTCCTATTTTTAGAGGACCTGAGTTCCTATTACGTCGTTTGTACAACGTTATTTACTGTACTGTAAGTATTTATTTCTTATTCATTGCATGTATTTTACATTCGTAAGATGCTGAAGTAGCATTCAATGAGTTTTTGGACGCTCAGTTCATCTTACGGGGACTGAAGCTCCGTCATATTGGAAGCAGCGTGATCCCAATTTCGTCTCCCTTGCAGTACTTATTTCCTTCCCGGGGAAGAAATTAGGAATTCTTTTTGATGGCATCTTTTTCAATTATTTTCCTCATGTTTGGATGGCTAATGTATCGTTACGTTATTCTTCCACTGACAATTAGTACATTTCTTCATGACTTACTTTAATGTGAATTAAATTATTTACTCATTTTTGATTACTTACTCATTTTTGAAGAAATAAATTTTGATTTAGTTATAAGTTAAGCCTTCAAGCATTGGATATTTTGGGGGGACAAAATTTCCTTTGCATTTTTTAGATACTTTTGAAAAAACAATTTTTCGTATTGTTAAAATTTTTTTGTACGATATTTTCCTATGTTTTTATGTGCGGGGGTAGTTGACCACCGCACTTAGCGCAACGGTAGTTGACTATGTTAAATCCAAATTTAGTAGATTTTCACTGAAAATTACAACTTCCAAGGGCCTAAAAGTGACTGTGAGACAATACTAGGGCACATTACCCTACCTTTACAATCCTCATGATGGGCATAGATTGTCATTTAATTTTTGTACTGTGATAGAAAATTTTGGATTTTAACATGTATGAGATAGAAGAAGGTTTTGGGTTTGGCACATCCGAGTAGCTTAAATTTGTAGAAAGGTGTAATGCATGCTTACGCCGATTCCTTATACACTTTAGCAATAACTAATAAATATATATTCCTAATACCAGAATGGTTAATGTTGTATGCCATTTGCTATATATTGAGTATATTTGATACGAATCACACCTGAGAGACCAGGAGATATTGAAAATATTGCACTTCCTTATTCTGTGCTAACAAACAGTTACAAATATTCAATTTTCATAACTGGAACATTTTTTTTTATATTGAACAGTATTTAATAAATTCATATATTTAATTTGTAATAAATGTTGAAAGAAGTTTCAAAAATAAATTCACTACTTTTGTCCTATAAAACTAAAGAGAATTTTCTACTACAAATGTTTTTGATCTGAAGGCTTATAATATTCTTTTGTCATCTTATACATATACGTATATATAATACTTACCCCACCTACGAGGAAAGGTGTATCCAAATTAGCACAAATAAATGTCCAAGACAATGCAATTATGAAATAATTTACCTATCATATATTTTTCAGATAACACACTAGCCTGTAAGATTTGGGTTGTATTATTTTTTTAGCTTTGATTATTGAATCTTGTGTATTTTGCAGCGTTGTGTTCGAAAGTGACCTTCATTTTTCACGATCTTGCAAATCGTAAATTTAAAAATTAAAAATATTAAGATTAGCGAAAATCTGATACTATAAAATAGATGTGATTCATATGTTTTTAATTTTTTGATAATCAATTTTTAAATGTTTTTATCGTTAAATCCGGAAATGACATTCATTTTTAACCATCACCTCAGGATTTTTCGCACATCGCAAATTTCAAAGTTAAATAGTCCAAAGGTAAAAGCGACAGCGCCACACAGCTCATCGCACCACTGAGCTGTTTAGCTGTAAAAATCCCCAGAATAAGAGAAAAAAATTAATAAATTATTGAATTAAATAAAATTTAAAGGAATTTCAAAAATTACATCGATTTTATAGTACCCGATTTTTCTCTTTTATAAAGAATATTACGATTTGCGAAAACTTCGAACATGATGGTTAAAAATTAAAGTAATTTTCGGATTCAGTGTTAAAAAATACATAAAAATATGTTATTAAGAGTTAAAAATCACAACAGTCGCGGGATTGTGTTTAATTTCAGATAAACACGCTACCTGGCAAATTGTATTCAAATATGAGAAGAACCTGTTAAGAAGCAAACCCTTTATGGAATCTGTCCGATTCTTGTCTCGTTTAATTTACATTTTTCTGATCTTTTAGCTTACATTAAGTATTGTAATTAAAATGCTTACATATCCCGAAAACAAGTTTCTGTATAAATCGTACGTGGTACACAAATTCCATAACGACTTTTTGTTTTCGCACAAAACATTTCCCCGAAAAACGTCTAATACAATCAAAAATATTTCCCTTCTAATCCTGTATTATTTAAACGTGTTTTGAAGGCATGGAAACTCAATTATGAATTAACACGTTAAATACATTGGATGATCATATTATTAGAACCAGCTTCAATAATTTATAATTTCTCATTTTAGTAAATTTTAATTAGGTGAGATTCAACTTTTTAAAAAAATATATAAGAATAATGATTACAGCTTAAAAAACAGTGAGAAATATTTTCGATGCCTTTAATAGGGTTTTATGAATCTAGTTATGTGATTTTGCCCCCGTACTGGCTATTATTTTTCTAAAGATTACTTAAATAATTAAGTTTTAGTAAATTATTTATGATATATATGTGAAATTATAACCTGTTAGCGTGACTTATATAGATTTTTTTATTTAGAGAAAGTGTATTTCCTTATAGGTATGGTGTACATTTTCCATGTAGAGGAATGTTATGACACAAACACGCATTTGAGACATACGGCAGGTTTCTGTTAAAGAAAAGAATTCTTAACTTGAAATATTTTTTTTTTACATTTAAACTAATTTTTGACGTATTAATCCGACGTCATTAATTATATTATGAGAGAATGGTCATATCATGAAAATCCGGCATTTTACTTATAAACATGATATTAAAACTTTTTAAAATTTCACCTATATACTTTACCTATTTAAGTTCTCAAAAGCCCAAATACATTAATTACTTTAAACATTTTGCAAAAGTTTTATATGTATTTTATAAAATCCTTCTGCTATTCTCTTTCATTTTTAGTGAACAACGATACAAAAAAAAAAAAAAAAAAAAAAGTAATTGCTCTTTGTATAAAATTATATACACTTCACAAAACTACTTTATATTAATGAAGCGCCGTTTCTTTTTTCTAATTCACATTTTGTAAGATATTAGAGTTTTCACGCTCGTAAAAAAATACTGTTCTGCTAAAAAATACTGTTTAAAACTACTCTCTTTCTTACCTCAGTTATTCTAAATATATATTAAGACATCATTCCGGAATATATACAACTATTTTTAACCATCACCTCAGGATCATCGTAAATTTCAAAGTAAAATAGTCTAAAGGTAAAAGTGACCCCCCCCCCCCCCCACACACACACCTCATCGGACCCCTGAGCTGTTTAGCTGTAAAAATCCACAGTATAAGCGAAAAAAATTAATAAATTATTGAATTAAATAAAATTAAAGTGAATTAAAGAAAATAAATCGATATTATAGTGTCAGATTTTTCGCTTAAAAAAAAATTACGATTTGTGAAAACATCTGACATGATGGTTAAAAATAAAAGTGATTTTTGGATTCAGCGTTAAAAAATACACAAAAATGAATTTTTAAAAGTTAAAAATCACAACCTTCGCGCTAGTTATACACTGTTTAATTTCAGATAAACACATTACATGGCAAATTGTATTCAAATATGAGAAGAACCTGTTAAGACGCAAACACTTTCTGGAAACCGCCTGATTCTTGCCAACAGTTTCCTATTGGTAACATGAAATGGATTCTGAACAATAAATTCGAAGCATTAAAACGACAAATTACATAATTTAAAATTATAATAAAACAACGTACTTAGGATGAGCATTATTTTTATGTAATGCGACTAAATTGTATTGACGTAGAGAGAAAGTAGTAATAAAAATAAACGTTTGATGTAACCTACGTATAAATGTAAAATTTTGATATCATGTTTCGATTCAACATAGTTTCATATCTGAAATAGAACCTATTTACCTTCATTTTATGATCATTAATATGACAGCCCCAAAACAATATTGTTTACCTTATATATTTTATGCAGAATTATTAGCATTTTTACACCATATATTTTTCAAACATTCTTTCCCTGATATTTCTTGAGAAATACATATGGCAAATTCATATTCAAGACATATTTGTTTTATGTGAGATGAAATATATAGCATATGTTTTGTGACATAGTTTTAAAACGAAAATGTTGAATGTTCAATTTATTATTATAATATTACATATGATTTAAAGGAGGCAAAAAGAATTAATACTGAAAATCTTGCCATGCGCAATATTGTTTGAGGAAAAGTTCGTTACAGTAAAAAACATAGACTAGTTTAGGGTTTACGTTTTATAAACAGTAGTAAACTAAGCAACTAACGGGTTACAGAGATTTGCTATTTTCAAGATATCTTTTATTGTCTCTCTTGTATGCAGATCAACGTTTTAATCAAAAATATAGTTAAATATTTATTTGTGTTTTAACAAAATGCTTTTGTTTTAGATCGCACAGAACATTCTTGTACCATAATTGTAATAATTATAAGCAAACTGCAGAAGAGCATGTTTCTAGAAAACATGAATTCTGCTTTTCAGAATTTAGTGACACTCCGCTGAAAAAAAAAAAAAATGTATGTTTATAAATATAGATAGTACAAAACATATTTCAGTTTTAAGACCTCAAACACATGCTTTTATTTTATATAAAATGACGTCATCCGCATCCGTTGAAGTATACTTCATTTACGATCCAGTCTTAAACAACATCTACTGTAAAGTACGCATAGGAAGTCACTATGGATGAATAATACACAATTCGAAAAAAAGAGATGTCATTCAAGAAATTCGACAAACAAAATCGGTTATCTAATGATTCATATGCCTTCATTTGTTTTTAATATTAATAGAGTCACTTAAAATTAAATTTGGTTATTAATAGCTCCATGTTTTATCAGAAATCATTCATTTATATATTTTTTTTTCAAAATAGCACATATTTTAATTAGATTTGTTTAAGTTGTTATGAGAAAATGGCAACAAAGAGGTATAATTACTATTTTCCAACCATTTTTCCTTTACTTTCTACAGAAATGGAGTACTTCAGTTGCCAACATTAATTTTTTTATATAGATAAAGTACAAAAAAATAAATATCTCAAAAATAAATTGAGATGCAGTTTTAAAAGATATTGCATTTGAAAGTAATTTTTTCCCCAATAGGACGGTTTAAAAATTGAAAATGTGCACAGCTTAGAAGTTAAAAAAGTGCAGTAGAGTATTAAAACGTACAGTGATAGCTGCTTTGCTTTAGGGCTGTCTTATACAACGCAACGTTATTTTTAGAGACGAAACTTTAATATCTGGGAGAAAGAAATAGCATACCTAATAAAAGAAAGAGCTAATAAAAGAAAAGTTTTTATGAAAACTGTGCGATTCTTGACAACATTTCCCTGATTATATCATTCAGTTGATTCCGATTGATGAATTATCAATATTATCTAAAAGATGACATTATAAGTTGTTTCTTCAAACATGTGAAAACAAACTCGCTGATATAGTTTAATTTAAAAGAAAATACGTACATAGGAGGTGAGTTATTTAGTTATAATGTGACAAAATAAAATTCATGTAGAAAGAACGTAGTAATAAAAATAAATGTTTGATGTAACCTACGTCTAAACGTAATATTTTGATATTATATTTATACAACATTGTTTCATATCTGAAAACAACCCCTTTACTTTACTTTTATTATCATTATCATGACAGCCATAAAAAAAAATATATATATATATGGGTTACCTAAGATATTTTATGCAGAATCATTACCATTTTTACACCCTATATTTTTCAAACTTTCTTTCCTTGATCTTTCTTGAGAAATGTATGTGAAATCAATATTGAAGACATAAAATTCTTTATATGACATGGAAAGTTCAGTATGTATTTTGTGACAGGATTTTAGTGTTAGAATGGTGAATGTGAAATTTCTTATTGCAATAGTTTACATGCTTTAAAAGATGCACAAAGAATTAACACTATACCAAACGTCTTAACATTGAATAAAACGTTTGTTGAAATAAAACGTAAACAAAGAATGAAGTACACTAATATCACAAATGAGTTACAGCGAAGTGTTTTTTTTTTTTTTTTTTTTTCAAGCTATCTCGTGTAGCAACCTTTTAAACGATATTATGCTTTAATTTTATTTTCAGATTTAACAAAATCCACAGTTTTTCATATGAAAAAATATTGTACTAAAAAATAATTGTTATTAATAAGTTTTTTACTTGCAAATATATATACGTAATTTATAGTTTTAATACTAGATATCGTTTTTTTCGTACATGTATTCATAATTTTAAAACACGTTGTATACATAATCTGTTCTCGATAATACGAGGTAAAAAAAAAAATAGTTGTTCATTTAAGCACTATGAAAAACAAAAGAGTATTTAACTTTATATAGTTATTCATACTGAAGGGAAAATAAATGAAATATATAAATGACATTGTTTGTGATTTTGAAATATTTATTTTTGAGACAATAACACTTAGCTCATTAGTAATAATTCCATAAAGAATATATTTTTTAAAGTGAACTAGAAAAATGAGTAATGTGTGAAAGAGGCAAATTATGGAAAAATAGCTAACGTTTTGCATCTTGTCTTTATATTTGACGTATATAATGTGTTGACAAAAATGAATATTAATTAAAAAAATACTACTTTTAAATGCATTGCATTCTGAAAATAAAATAAAAATATTATATATTAAATAAAATATCAGCATAATTAAAAAGGATGTTTTAAAACTGTAATAAATAAAATAATGTCAATAAAATATAAATAATATTTCTACTTTTCGTAATATCATTTGCGTAATTTATCATCCGAAATTAGCTTAAAATTTAATTTCGCTTAGATTTAATAGTGTCATATAATTTAAGGAGTACGTGATGATTAAAATTTTTAAATAATGCCATTTTTAAGATTAAACACATAAAAGAGATTTATCTATGCTTTTAAAATTAGTGCATTTATTATCCATGTAATCATAGGAGTACAGCGTCAAGTTATAAAAGAGGGCTTGTTGTTGGAGGACTTGTTGTCGTTATTGTTGTTGGATACTGTAACAAAATTTTGTCATTTATAACTTAAGTTTATTATCACAAAAAGTAAATTCTCGTTGAAATGTTACATCAAAATAAACTCTTCTGTTCTTATGCTATTTTACTCAAATCATAAACAGCAGTGTTCCACGCCTACCAGTGGGATATTACATATGAATGCTTATATGCACTTTTTTAAAAATATCATTATTAAAACATACTCACGAGCACATCAAACATTGCGAACCCATTGTTTATCCTGATCCACGTTTCACTCTAAAATACGTGAAATAAATAGTTGAATGGAATGTGTAACACTACACACTTAAATTTATGTCAATAAATTCTGTTTTTGTTTAAAAATGTGTTTTCTCGTCTAATTTACATTACGCATTTTAATTAAATTGCTTACATATACCAAAATCAAGTTACTACATAAATAGTACGTGGTACACCATTTCCATAACGACTTTTAGTTTCCGCACCAAACATTTCACCAAAAACGACAAAATATACCAAAAATATTTTCCTTCTAATCCTGTATTATATAAACGTGTCTTGAAGGCATGGAAACTCAATTATGAATAAACACGGTAGTGTAATTAATTTGGTGATCGCATTATTAGAACCGTCTACAATAATTTATAATTTCTCATTTTAGTAAATTTTAATTAGATGAGATTCTACTTTGTTTTAAAATATAAGAATAATGATTACAGATTAAAAAACAATGAGAAACATTCTCGACGCCTTTAATAGAGATGTACGAAGCCAGTTAAGCTATTTTGCCCCCGTACTGGCTATTACTTTTTCTAAAGATTACTTAAATAATTAAGGTTTAGTAAATTACACGTTTTATGATATATATGTGAAATTATAATCTTTTACTGTGACTTATAAAGATTTTTTATTTATTTAGAAAAAGTGTATTTTTTATGGGTATGTTCGACTTTTTCTCTGTAGAGAAATGTTATGACGCAAACAAGCATTTTAGACATACGGTAGGTTTCCGTTAAAGAATAGAAATCTTCACTTCAATTTTTTTTTTTTTTTTTTTTTTTTTTTTTTACATTTAAACTAACTTTTGACGTATTAATCACTATCACTGAATATTCATGTTATGAAAATCCGGCACTTTACTCATAAACATGATATTAAAACTTTTTTTAAAGATCTACAAATCGTCGTTTTTAAAGATCGTCCAAAAATCTCTGTTTTACCTAAATACACTCATTGCCATAAAAATTTGCGCACCAAGAAAAAGACGTCCAAATGAAACGAAATTTTACACGCGTATGTACTACTGTGATATAAGTTAGTGAGTAGAAAACCAAAGAAAAGGGATCATTTATCGCAGAAAAAAGTACAAATAAACGGAAATTTTAGTACTCTGTTGGACACCCTCTAGCGCAAATGCACGATGCGATACGAGCGGCCATTGAGGCATACAAATTCCGTATGATGTCCCGAGACATCTCGTTCCACAGTTGCTGTAAACGCGTCTCGAGTTCAACCAAACTCGTAGGGTGTCCAACTTGCCGTCCCAAATGATCCCAGATATGCTCGATTGGTGATAAATCTGGAGAACGAGCAGGCCAGGGAAGGGTGGTAATGTAGTGGAGGCAGGCTTGTGACATCCTTGCTATGTGTGGCCGAGCATTATCCTGCTGAAAAATGGGACCTAGGAGCCCTGCCACAAGTGGCAACACATGTGGATGAATGATGTCCTAGACATACCGCTGGGCTATCATTGTGCCACGGATCAATATTAGGGGTGACCGTGTTTCGTAAGCAATGGCACCCCATACCATCACACCAGCAGTGGGAGCGGTGTGTCGCTGTAAAGCGAAGGCAGGATTGAGGCGTTCACCGCGGGGCCTCCACACACGAACACGATTGTTATCGCTGCTCAAATTGAATCTAGACTCGTTGCTGCTGAAGATGACCTGGTTCTACTCCGTTGCAGTCCAATCCCGTCGTGCGCGACACCACTCCAAACAAAGGCGTCGGTGGGTGCATGTCATTGGCAGCACATGTAAGGGGCGCCGCGATACCAGATGTCCTTCAGCAAGGCGGCTTGCGATGTTTCGGGAAGACACAGGGGTCCGTAGTGAAGGTGCTGCCTGTGTCTGGATAGCGGTCAATGAGGCAGTTGGCTCTACGCGTGCGTTTCGTGTGATGTGACGGTCTTCTCGACGACTAGTTTGTCGAGGGCGTCCCGAGACTGTTTGCCGTGTAAATGACGTCTCTTCAGTCCATTGGTCAAAACACCTCCTCACAGTAAAATCAGAACGACCTACTTGACGAGTTACTCGCCGAGTTGACCACCCAGCTTCCTCCATCCCGATAATTCTTCCACTCTTGAACTCTGACAACTGCTCATATTGTGTTCGATGACTGCGTAACGACATATCTACCGCAGCATTTCCTTTGCAAAAGAAAAGGTACACTCAGACAAGTTCTGCTTACCAGTTTTATACACCAAGGAGGATGAAGTTCAGCGCCCTCTAGTGGCATTACGCAATGCGCAATCACGCTGCATATCTAATCATTTGCATATCTGCCTGATATGTACCTTCATGCCAAGTTTCGTTACAATCCCATAATTATTTCTTGGTGCGCAAATTTTTATGGCAATGAGTGTATATATACCTATTGAAGCTCGCAAAAGTTCAAATACATTTAATTACTTTAAACATTTTGAAAATTTTTATATGTATTTTGTAAAATCCGTTTGGTATTCTCTTTCATTTTTAGTGAACAGCGATACAAAAGAATCCGCAATTGCTCTCTGTGTAAAATTATACACAGTTCACAAAGCTGCTTTATATTAATGCAGCACCTTTTTTTTCTAATTCATATTTTGTAAGATATTAGAGTTTGTCACAATCGTAAAAATTACTGTTCTGCTAAAAAATACTGTTTAAAACTATACTCTTTCTTACCTCAGTCATTCTAAATATATATTCGGATATCATTCCTAAAAAATATTTATATAATTCCTAAAAAATCTATTAATGGAAATTTTTTCAGTAACGTAGAAAACATAGAAGATGTGGTTATATATAGTATATTTTATTTCGAGTCAATGAAATATGAAAGCCTTAAACTTGATTTTAAATATGAAAACTGGTGTATTAGGTTGTGTAAAAAAATATGTCGGTGTTTGTTACGTAACTTTTAAGCCTATTTCTATTAAGTTGTTAGAGGAAGGTTAAGACATACTCCAAGTTCAAGTGCAAGCTGAATGATTATCGTACTTCAATTAACTTCAACTAGTGCTTTTAATTTTTCATTTCAACGAGATAATCTCTTCCACGAACCTCTATATTTTCAAGGCATTTATTTCTACCAAAAAAGTCTTAAACCAAAGTTTAAATGTGTGTTCTCTAATCATTCTTGCTCCAAATACGTTGTTGATATCGTGGTTTAGGTTTTACTATATAGTAGCTGCATTTTCTGCCTAGGTGGTTTCATTTCCTTTCATAAATATTATGAATTCGCTACTGATATGCAGTAAGGCATATGTTTTCTGGACTCACCCATGGGTTTGTAGTAATGCTATGCAAATTTATCCAAAGCGATAATTGAACTCGGTTTAACAGAGTGTGCTTTTCACCATACTTATCAGCTAACCATTATTTTACCGTATATTAATCAGTTCATGTATCTATTGTTAAAGAGATACATTTGGGCTAGCGTTAATTTCTCCTCACAATTATATGCATTCACCACCACTATTATGTTCATATTCTGCAGTAGGTAAAAATTTGAGAAAGCTAATTCTAATGTTTGAGATGCAGATTTATGATTTTAGTAGACGACACTTTTTGTTATTAATGACATATGCCATGTTGAAAGATAAAAAAAAATGAAGGCATCAGCTTGGCCGGCATTTTCTCCATAGCATTGATGAAACGAAAAGATTGAAATTTACTATTAGACCACATGTGCAGTTTTTCTATAACATACTCGAAGAGGAACGCATAATTTGTTCTACTTTTAAATTTCTACAACAATGAATGAAAACTACCTTTTTTTCTCAATTTTCAGTTTTTATTTTCATGACACCTTTGCCACAAGCATAGCAAAGTCAGATAGGTCGTGTGGTGGAAAAAATGTCGAGTTACCAAAAACAATGTTTTTGAAATTTGAAAATAAATTTTCATAATAAACAATGTTTTATAATGTATTCAAGACATTACATAAAATTTATCGTTACTTTATAAATAAATTTTAAATTATTAAACAAACATAAAGGCTTGCTTTGTGATGAAACTATACGTGCTATACCGCGTTAGGTGTTTTTTGTTTCAAAATATGCGTGCACAAATACATCTGTAACACCTTTCACTTACAAGTGAAAATTAATTGCAGGTCTGTGCTTTTAATTATAATACATTAATATGTCACACAAAGATTGAATTCTACTTCTTCGCTGAGAAAAATGTGAAATTAAAAAAAAGAGGTTGGTTTAAAGTTATTTTAACGTCTTCTGCAAAATAATTAAGCTTGTATTTCGAGTAACATATAGCTGTATTTACAATATTTATATAGACTTTCGTTTAGGAATTTGGGCGTTTATTACGTAATAAAGTAACGTTTTCTTTGTTTTTGAGGTAAATAAATACTATATTGTTTCAAACAGTTTCACTGCAATTTTTTCTCTCCCGGATCTTGTTTGTTAATTTAACCAAAATAATACATTTCTTGACACGCTACAAAATAAGAAAATTTCATCTTTCGTGAGAATTTTCCTAACGATTTTCCTTGAACATTGTACTAATATCATATTAATCACTGACCCATAACTCATTTTCTTATTCGTGAATAATACAGGAATTACGCTTTACAAGAATATTAATGATTTGTAGAAATTGATTCCATGAATGAGACATATTTGTCACTTGCATTCATTCTCTGAACCACAGAACCGATGAAAGAAATGTTTTAACAGATTGCATTCTGATGTATAACATGAAATATGTCGTGCAAATATGATAAAACATTACTTAATCCAACAAGACACATCTTTTAAATAAAATAACATAAATTAATAAAGATGTTCAAAAGGATAGGATATAACTATTGAGCAATTTTTATTTCAGATTCAACAAGCAATAATGAAATCATGATTTCAAAATGCAGTTATATAGAAAATTGTAAACTTTAAAATAAAAACAGAGTTTTATGTGCATGCAATGGACACCATATATTTTAAATAGGCGTAAGAAATTGTGCAACAGCTGGACCGAAGTTCGAATGTGAATAAATAATTGGGAAAAGATTGTTTTTTATGTAAACATTTTTTGCTCGTAAAACAGGTTTTTTTTTTTTAAATTATTGTAAATTAATTGAAAAAAATAGACCTGTGTTTTTAATCGCGGTTTTAGCTTAAACTGACACAAAGCAAAACATAAGTACAGAATAAAGACATATAAGTGTAAAATTAATGAATGAAATAGATTATGACCAGATTGCCTATTTTATCAGAAAATGTTTTGCAGGAGATCTTGTTTAAAAGAAAAGAACATCTTTATTAATGCTTATATTCACAGTATATTTACTTCAATATTTTTCTAAGAAAATTATACGTTTTATTTTTCTACATCTGATAAAAAATCTATCAAGCGTTTTATGATTCATCATTATAAAAATGAAAATATTTGAATAATTATGCTTCTACAAGAGAGCCTTTTATTATTTTTCTTTCGAATTAAACATGAAAATCAACTATTTGCACAAAAAGAAAAGTATCTTCATTATGTACTCTATTTTTTTAGGAAGTGTAAAAAAAAAAAAAAAAAAAAAAAATTAAGTTAATATGAAATTTTTTTTCTGTTTCAATTAATTATTATTGAACACTTTAATATATTTTTTAATAATTTGTTAGAAGATAGTTTAAATATGCTAAACGTGATACACGTTTTCTAATAAAGAACAAACCTTTAATGCTAAATCTTTGCAGTTGAAATACAGCATGTATACTGATTTAAATATTATTCTAAATTGTCAAATGAAAGAAATCTTGTGTAATAACATGAAAGGTACGCACCCTGCTTACTAACACTCTCGAATCCACGTGTATTTCCACACAATTTACATCCGCACTAATACACGGTCCCAGCTTGCTTCGATCGCTGGCACGTTTTGCAGTACTCTAGCCAGAATGAGTAAGACTATCATAAATCATTTTAACATATGCGATTTACAGATTTTTTAAATGTGAAAAAAGTAATTGAAAACTTCGTCGAAAACATAATTGAAACTGTATTTAGTTGGTGCTATCAATGGACACATATCATGTTACCATTATGTTATTTACAACTTTTTTAAATGTAACATAATTAACTGAAAATATTGCATTGGAAATAATATTAAATAAAAACCTGCTTTTGAATACAATTAACAATATTTTTAGTTGTTACCGCCACTGCATTTGATTCTTTCATTCAATGTCTCATTAGAACTTTCAGCTCTTCTCCGTCCATTGCGCATAAATAATATTGCACACAGCGGCTGAAATTCACTTGAAAAAACTCGTAAAAAATTACGTGATAGCATGTTAGTTCAATATAAATCAACAAGCATCAGCATTACATAATTTGATATTAAAGTTCGTTCGTCTACGCTTCTTTCAACAAGAAAAATACAATATATATCAGACGCTTTGTAATTTAGCAAAACGTAAACAACACGTTTTCTGCTGCGTCTAAAGAAACTCTTGATCCGAAACCCGATTTGATAAATGCATCATATGACAGTAAAATGAGCCAACTACCATTGCTATTCTTGCATCGGCCGAAAAATTGAGCTGATTTTTTAAAATTAGTCCATGCTCTGAATTTGGATTTGGTAATAGGTTTTATTTTGTGTACATTATAACGAAAATAAAATTTAACAGAAACTAAATGTCTAAACACGTACATCTAAGAAATTTTTTATAGTCCTTTAAGACCTGAAGATATTTGGTAGAAATGAATTGCTTTTGAGATTTACCCTAATTAATTTGATCATATTTGATTCAAAAGATTTTTTTTTAAATACTCGATGTTAGGTTATGCCAAGGAAGAATCCACGCAATTCTGTGGCTTTATGCTCGACTTTAAATTGCACAAAATTACCTCAAAACATTTGAAAAATAATCTCATTATGGAATAAAATACAATTATTAACTTTCGCCAATTTGTTATTTAATATTCATTCATAATTATAAATAAATTTTAATACTGTCTTTCCATTCCTGAGACTAATAATCAAAATTGAAATTTTAAGCATTTAGACGAAAACTCGATTTCGCATCCTCTTTTAATGTAAATTTTAATACTTAAATAAACAATCTTAAAATCTATTATTTTACATTTACTCATAAAGAGATATGATCTACTTATATACTGATTTTCATTAAAATCGACTTTAAATTGCACAAAAAGAGGAAAATATTTTCCTTTTTCTTTAGTATCACCTACTCAATTGTGTAGGTCGTGTCTTAAAAGGATTATCTTCCTTTAGACTATAAAGCTTTTCTACATTGTCCGAGAAAAACAAAATTAATAATTTTACAATCATGTTATATAGGTATCTGTATTTATATCAGTTATATTCATCATTTCTGATACAGATAGTTCCCAATTTACCATTTTTGCAAAAAGAGAATGTATTTACTGTTGCAAAAATTTTCAACATTCTATATTGCTTTTGGTGAAAAATGACACCTAAAATATTTTCTGAAATATGATTCTCATGAAATCTTTCGTCGGATGAGATATATTCATTAAATCAGTGTATTAAATAAAAAGCTATACAAAGTAACAATTTTTAATCCAAAATAATGGCAAAACATTACACAATTAAGAAAAAAATTAAAACACAATTTTTTGGTTAATAAGTAATTTTGTATCAGTTATTAAACGCTAAAACATAAAGTAAAAAAGGCATAGTTTTAAACTACATTCGAGAAAATAATAAAACCTTTTTTAGGAAACGAATGTAAGAATAAAATCACATTTAATAAAAATATTATTATTAATATTATTCACAATAAACATTATTTAAATAAATGATATATTAAAGTAATAATATTTGCAAATAAAAAAAAATGGAAGTTTTTTACATGCATACGATAAAATTAATTTTCTTATCGACATACGCTCCCTTAAATCAACCTACTAGCATTACTTCAGTTAATTGCAATGCCAGTCACATCCCGTTTCATCCTTCATGGAGCAGATTAGTTGTTCCATTTTCGAGACTTAGACCAGTTAATTGGTTTACATGTATTAAGCTTTATTAGTTCCATGACGTTTAACTGTTAGTAAACATATGTTAAATGCTTTTATCTAAAGTGGTAAGGAGATCTTTAAATAACTATTAGATTAAAAATTAAAAGTTTTGACTTGAAAGTTTTTCTTCCTAATAACATAATCACATGTAGTACTTCAATTTAAACCTTTCAAAACAGAAGCACACTACATAAATGTTAATATTTTACCATCATAATTTCCATGCTGAAATCTTACGAAAAGTTTTGTTTAAACAAAGAAATTCTTATTAAAAATGAAAAAAAATAATAATAAACATTATTAGTATTATTGTGAAGATCATATCGCATACTCGCAATAAAAGTGATACATCTCGACAACAGTAAATTTCACAGGTGAGGCAGAAGAAAATTTGTCTGATTTTATTGTAGAATGAAATTATAGCACTTACCTCTGCATGTAGGAATGAAAACGTGCATAAAAGTGTAAAACCCTTTTGAGGTTTGGAAAGGTGTGTGATTTTACCTCCACTCACAAACCACAGCTCTTCTGTGTTCACTAATGGATGTAATTGTGTAATGGAATAGAGTAATAATGGAAATTTACGTATAACTACACTTATGAAACTATCGGTGTATCAACACGCACCTATGAGAGACCTATTAGTGGAATAAAACACAAAATGAATTTTTGCGAGATGTGTAACTTTATTGCGGGTGAGTGATATATTTGTATGTTAAATTATTCAAAAATTAATTCATTAACTAAATTTGTTTTCTGTTTTTCAATTAAAATCCTTCATTCAAAAGGTATTTATTTTATTTCTAACAAAAGCGCAATATTTTCCCTGCTAAAATGCTTTTTCATGTACATATTACTGGGTACTTTGTGAACAGTATCTCGTTATTTCTTTTTGCAGTCTGCCGAAAGAATTTGAAAATCTGCGTGGAGCTATTTGACACCTTTACGATAAGAAATGTGACTGACACTGTCTTATGAGCGCAAAAATGTTTTACTATAGGTGAACCTTTCTAAAATAATTCTAATTTCATACATAAAAGAGATATTTTATGTATGGACTTTATTTCATACACGGAAATCGATTCGAATCTCACGCAATGAAGGTGTTTTCAAAATTCGTTTTTTTTTTTTTTTTTTTTTTTTTTTTTTTTTTTTTTTTTTACATGTACGGGAAAGTCCCAAAATGAATGTTATTTCTGGAAATTAACGGGTAAAGTGGCAAACTTTTATAGTAATAGGTAGCAAATAAGTTTTGTAGCACAAAATGATGTACTAGATCTTATATTTAAAAAAAAAGTACGGTTTACTGTACAGCTCCAAGGCAACGAATTAGAATAATTCATTTCATTTGTATTTAAAATTGCATTAAGCTTTATTTCACTTTAGTACAAATAGAAAGAGAGCAACGGTTGATGTTTTATTAAATTTGCATGTTATTAAAAAAATTAAACCGTAAAAGTTTACATTTTGAGTAAAAATTGTATTCTTGAAAAATTATTTTCATTATTCAAAATATTAGAATACTAAAATAGGTGGTTCAAAAAATTAGAATACTTATGAATTTTCTTGATTGTTCCAGAAGGTTGCATAAATTAAGCATAAATTAGCTTCTACGGATCTTCTTCTTAAGTTATAAAACCGCTTTGCATCATCGTTGTTTTCATTTTGTGTGAAATATGGGTCGTTCGTCCCACATACTGGAGTTTACAAAGCATCGTATTATTGATTTGCATAAAGAAGTTTGTAATCAGCACTGTATCGCCATTTACTTAAAATGTTCTCAACCAAGTGTTAGTAGAGTAATAAAACAGTATTTTAACGACCGACGTTTTTAATTTAAGCATCTGAAAAGCAGCCAAAAACCAAAAAGATGTCGGAGAGATGACAGAAAGGTAAAGAGTATTGCTTAAAAAAACTGGTTTTAGAAGGGTAAGGTATTTGCATTGAAAGGGGAAAGAATGCGATGTTGCGATGTTGATGTGAGTAAATTGTGTGAAAAAACTACTGCAATAAGACGTCTCCCTAAACTTGGATTTCAATCTCGTGTACCAAAAACAAAACCTCTCATGGCTATTGAGAAGAAAAGGGGGAGAGTGAAGTGGTCCAAAAACAAAAAGCCTTTTATGGGGTCTCGATGCTTGGGAAAAGATATTGCTTAGTGATGAGAGTTTATATGCGTAACATATGGTGATCAAAGTGTTCGTGTGTGACAAATGAACCAAGTAGCATATGGCAAGGACTGTATGAAATGATCTGTGAAATGTGCAACCAGTGTAACGATGGACTTAGAAGACCGCAGATGGTCCTGAAAGGGTAAATATAATTAACGAAAGTATTAATTCTAAGATATATATATGAAGAAATCCTTGAGCATTTCATTATACCACCACCGTAAAATCTGTTTATGACGATTTTTTTTCAATAAAATTTTGCACCTTCACACAGGTCACTGTCTACCAGCAAGTGGCGTAGCCAATACCAAAGTAACGTACTTCCCTGATCGGCTAGTTAGCCGAATTTAATTCCAACAGAGAATTTGTGCGGAACAACGAAGAAAAGACTGCAAGTTGTTGCGCCAAAAAACAAAGTTAAGCTTCTTTCCAGCATAATTTGGACATGATCATGTCTGGGCAGAAAACATTGTGATCCACTTGTAGCTAGCTTGGAAAAGCGAATTCGTGCTGTTATAAAATGTAAAGGTGATGCTACAAAATATTAAAGAATAACTATCTTTCCCTTTTTTAAAAACACGTTTTACTTGCAATGCATTATTCTAATAATTTTAACTAGGTTAATGGTTATTCTAATATTTTGATTTTTTCCAAGTGTGAATAATTATTTTAATTTTAGTATTATGTTTCTTAATATTTATGCTAAAAGGTTCTACAAACTATGTGAATTCTTACAATATTAAGTTTAATTCTGTATTACTTTTTGTATAAGCTATACATAAAAAATCGTTTTTCACAATTTTTTTTCTATTGTTTTATTTTTTTCACTTAGAGCTGTATAATGAGAGTAAGATGACGAACTTTCTGATTTTAGTTTTGTCGTACTTCTGTGAAGTATTGAACTTTACAGGAGGATGCTTGGTGACCCAACTATACTACATCTGATACTGATATTTTACATGAGTCCACGTTAGACTTATACGTACAGTCGTGGAAAAACAAAAGTAAACACCCCCTAGTAACTCCGCAACAAATTATCGTAGAAGAAAGTTACTGGTATCGAACGATTTTAAATAAAGTCTACTTTTAAATGATGTATATAAAATTTGCTTAGGAGAATTTAAAACGATCCATAACTTCATTTTTTTCAATGGCAATACCCAATTCTGGCAGCATAAATGAACTCTACACCCTTCAAATAGCCTAAAAACTAATTTTTATGCAATTCGTACCATACGTTTCCGATAAATTAATTATTTTAAAACGAGCGTATTTTAAGGGCTGTATCTAAATTGAAGTTGGGTCCTCGATTGCTAACCGAGAGAGCCGCCTTCTTGATCAAGGCACCTTAAGCAGTCAATGAAGGCTGTTCGATAACAAGGCAGCAGAATAAATTTCAAAATATCTACTCGCTTCAATCATAGTCGGCCCCTTAAACCATCATTTTGCCGTTTTTTAAGCATAATTTGAAAACTACTTGGAAGAAAAATGTGAATTTTGGGATTTTCATAAAGCAGGACTTAATAAATCTAAATCCATCAAAAAAATTATAGGTTGCAATTCATAATTTTTTCGAATATTAATTTCATAATTCATAATTCATATCATAAAATTATAAAAATATCAAATTCAGCGTATTTATGTTTGGGCACATTAGTTTTATTGCTAAACAAAACATTAGCACATTAGAAGCATAATTTCAGAAGATAGAAATAAAAATATGGAAATGTAATTTAACATTAGAAGCACTAAATTTTGAATGTTTATAATTCAAAAACTTATCATTCAAATGACTTGAAATTTGGTGTCTAGGCATATTTTGAACCGAAGATTTGAAATATCTCGTTAAAATTGGGTATTGCCATTGAAAAAACTGAGGTTTGGGTTCGTTTTTATATGTAGATGACCCCCTAAGCAAATTTTATATACATCATTTAAAAGTAGACTTTATTTCAAATCGTTCGGTACCAGTAACTTCCGTCTATGATAATTTGTTGAAGAGTTAGTAGGGGGTGTTTACTTTTTTTTTTTCCACGACTGTACGTCCTTTTTTTTTTTATTTCATCATTGATAGAGCAGGGATCATATTCAATTTTAGGCATAATTCAAACTTGACATGGAAAGACCGAGTTCCAAAATTCACCCAAAGTTAGTACTTTGAACATTGTTTTTTTAAACTTTTTCACAAGACCCTACTATCTAATTTCTAATGCTGACATTTTTCATAAGTCTACGTTTGACTTATACGGACGTCCTATTTTTATTTCATCAAAATTAGAAGGGGTAGAGAAGGAATGATATCTTAATTTAAGCCCTTTGACATGGAACGACCGAGTTCCAAATTTCAATCAAAGTTAGTAATTTTAACATTGTTTTTTTAACGCTTTCACAAAGACCCATAATGCAATAATAGTATTCGTCTCTGATTGAGAAGAAAACTTTAAATTTAATAAATAGTGTTTTCTTTCCAATGACACTAACGGTAATCAAATTTAAGAGTCCCTTTTGATATATATGTTTCATAAAATAGAGTTGAATTTATGATTTTTTTAAAATAGATTTTAAAGATGAATAAAAAATAAATAGTTAAGCAGAGGTGAAATGTCTCCAGAAGCTGTATGTTATATCCGTAGATATTTAATTTTTAAAGAGCAAAACTGTTAAGTAATTAGTTTGAATTTGTTAATATAAAGATACAATTCATCTTCACATGCTGTGAGGCCTAGTTTGATGCAAACTAATGAAGAATGCATTGATTTCTAATCTTTAACAGTGCATTTATCTTTTTTCACTTAGAGCTGTATAATGAGAGTAAGATGACGAACTTTCTGGTTTTAGTTTTGTCGTACTTCTGTGAAGTATTGAACTTTACAGGAGGCTACTTGGTGACCCAACTATACTACATCTGATACTGACATTTTACATGAGTCCACGTTAGACTTATACGTACGTCCTTTTTTTTTATTTCATCAAAATTAGAATTGATAGAGCAGGGATCATATTCAAGTTTAGGCATAATTCAAACTTGACATGGAAAGACCGAGTTCCAAAATTCACCCAAAGTTAGTACTTTGAACATTGTTTTTTTAAACTTTTTCACTAGACCCTACTATCTAATTTCTAATGCTGACATTTTACATAAGTCTACGTTTGACTTATACGTACGTCCTATTTTTATTTCATCAAAATTTGAAGGGGTAGAGAAGGGATCATATCTAAATTTAAGTCCTTTGACATGGAACGACCGAGTTCCAAATTTCACTCAAAGTTAGTAATTTTAACACTGTTTTTTTTAACGCTTTCACAAAAACCCATAATGCAATAATGGTATTCGTCTCTGATTGAGAAGAAAACTTTAAATTTAATAAATAGTGTTTTCTTTCCAATGACACTAACGGTAATCAAATTTAAGAGTCCCTTTTGATATATATGTTTCATAAAATAGAGTTGAATTTATGATTTTTTTAAATAGATTTTAAAGATGAATAAAAAATAAATAGTTAAGCAGAGGTGAAATGTCTCCAGAAGCTGTATGTTATATCCGTAGATATTTAATTTTTTAAGAGCAAAACTTTTAAGTAATTAGTTTGAATTTGTTAATATAAACATACAATCCATCTTCACATGCTGTGAGGTCTAGTTTGATGCAAACTAATGAAGAATGCATTGATTTCTAATCTTTAACAGTGCATTTATCTTTTTTCATAATAAAAAGTTGAACTAGGTCACATACTTAATCAAATTTAGGTTTTCTATATCATGAGCAATAAGATTAGATTTTTTTTTTTTTTTTTTTTTTTTTTGTGTGTGTTGTAGAATGTTATTTCTTTTCAACATTGCGCATAGAAAAATAACATATTTATAAAACTTATACAATTATAGAAGTGTCTGTAAATTTTTTTGAATACTCTCCATGTTATGAGCCAAGAACAGAGAAGATAAATTTAAACATTTAAAAGAATCTATTTGTCTCATAGAATGTTATTTCTTTTCAACATTGCACATAGAAGGATAAAGTATTCATAAAAATTATAGAAGTGCCTGTAAATTTTGTTGAATACTCTCCTTATTATGAGTCAATTACAGACAAGACCAAATTAATTATTTAATAGAATCGTTTTGTCTTCTAGAATGTTATTTCTTTTCAACATTGCGCATAGAAAGATAAACTATTCGGAAAAATTAAAAATCGTTTCTATTTTTTTATGAAACATTTTGATGAAAACATTTGTTGTTGATTAGCAATTTATTCTGTAAAGGGAATTTTCACAGCAAATTGTGAATATAAGTTTTTATTTTACATCATAAAATAAGCCGAACAAATCATCTAGTTCTTTTCTAGAAAATCTTGAAAACCCGCCTGAAATCGAAAGTTTATCAAGCCGGTCTAAGTTGGGTATTGCTGTATGTCTCTATCTTACCGTTTGTATGTGTTTCTGCACTCATATGTTTCGAAAATATATTTGCATTACGACGTATGTTATTGAAGTTATGCATATAATGTCCTGCACGAAAATGACGTTTGTACTATTTAGTGCTCGTTTAATATAGACACTCAAGGTATTTTCATACATTATCAGGATTGTTTAATCATAAGAATACCTGATTACGTTATTCCCCATCATAAAAGCGGAAATGAAAATAATATAAACTGTATACAGTAAAACTCTGTAATTTTTTTAAAGAAATTGCTAAGAAAATTCACTCATTACACACATTGAGAAAGCTCTTTATAACTACTAAACAGGTTTATCCACACTAGAGTGACTTTATGACTTTTAACTCAAACGAACTGATTGGTACGATGGATATGTAGATACACTTAATTATTTTGAATTCCAACATGCTGGTTGGTAAAGATAAAGTTGGTAGTCGAACCCAAGATCTACGGCTTTAATTACCAACGCTCTGCCTATTGAGCTACCTGAATCAACATCCAGCGGATACACTTCTCCAATCTCCAATTCAAACTGCTGTCGATCTTGAAGTTGACATGACATGTGGACAACTCAACAGAATATACCGCAGGTAAGGAATCCCCTTTAAACTTAAAATTTCTTTAAACTTAAAAAAAATATCGATTAAAACATTAAGCTCTATATAATTTTTAATCAATTTTTCAATTAGTTTTCAGCAGTGAAATTACGCTCGAAATTACTGAATATTTAATACATGATATTTATCACATTGCATGCTAAGCGTTGAACCAACAGAGTGAAAAAAGACCAAGCAGGGAATCAAACCTGGAACCCTTAGAATAGCTCTCCAAGGACTCTACGATTTGAGTTACAAGGACGATACCCAGCTAAGAATCACTCACTCACATATGTTGATAAGGCTGCAACTGCAGCACAAGATGAAACAGTGTTCATGAGCACACAATCCTGCGGCGAAACATGAGACACAAATAAAGCCATCATAGGTGAACACATATATAATTTTAGGATTGTGTGCTCCTGAACACAATTTCATCTTGTGCTGCTCTTGCAGCCTTAACAAAATATATGAGTGGGAGATGCTAAGCTGGGTATCGTCCTCGTAGCTTAAATGGTAGATCACTTGGAGCGCTATTCCAAGGGTTCCGGGTTCGCTTCCCGGTTTGGCCATTTTTTGCGTGATAAAAATCACGTATTAAATATTCATTAAGTTCTGTTCAACTTAAAAAAATATTAATGAACTACTCTAATAATACTGAACTAACACCTTTAAATCATTAATATTGGTTTAATGCCTTTAATTTCCTGTGGTATACTTAATTACTTGTGGTCTTGCGTTTGAAATCTGGACAGGACACATTTTCTCTCCACTCGAAAAATGCGAATTCATAGATCTTTACAAATCATCATTGTTGAAATCAAAATAATTAAGAGCATCTACGTGTCCATAGTTTAATGGAATTTCATAATCTGCGGTATACTATATTGAGCTGACTGGAAAGCACATCTTGCTATTTCTAAAAAGGTTGTCTGAGTGAATTGTGTCACATAATTGTCGGTCAATGTAGCTCAGTGGACAGAGTATTGCAAGTATTATAACTTGGGTTTGACTCACAACCTAGATACTTTCCACTAAGTTAAAAAATCTCAAATAGTAAGAATGCAGATTCGTTAAAATTTGTTCTTAGTTTACAAAATAAAAGTGGTTACCATTCTCATGCAAAATTTTAAATAGCGTTCTTGTAAGCATCAAATTTAAATTTTAAACATTGTAATGTAATTATAACGTTCATATTAACAGATTATCGAATGCTTTAACCTCTTCGCTACTGAGTATTAATGCAGTATTATTATTTATTACTGAGTTACTTCTTTTCCCATTTGACTTTAGAGCAAGATTTTTATTTTATATGCATTAGTTGAAAATTTAGACATCGAAACATATCATTCTGACATCGAAATTGTAATTGTGTTAGGGTACTATTAAAAAAAGGACAAAACGGAGTTCCCCATTTGGGGACCCAGAGAGCAAAGAGGTAAAAATGTTGCTAAATTTACATTTAATTTAGTAAAAAACAATATGTACCATAAATATATTTTCGTATCTTTAATACTTTAAATTTGAATGATTTTTTTTTTTTTTTGAAAAAAGTGTTTATTTGAAATTCTATTCCAAATAACTTAATGGGAAGGTTTTTAATTCGTTATGGTTTTTAAAAAAGAAATGACAGAAATTCTCAATGCAGCGTTCAAACTGTAACCCAATATAAACTAAAATCATCTTTAACATACATTTAAGTTTGCTATATCGTATAATGATACTGTAAGCAACTGTTAATATATATAACAATTTTTTCCATTAAAAGTTATTTAGTATAAGTCGCTTGAAAACAATATAACGATGTTAATTAGAAGACAAAAAGTATTTAAAAAGAGATACAATTGCAACATTAAAATGTATATATATATATATATATATATATATATCTTTTTATCCTAAAAGTTTCTGAGTTTATTTTGGTTTGAACGCTAAATAATTCAATGCAAAAGTAAAAAAAAAAAAAAAAAAAAAAAAAGCAGTCATTTTTACTGATTTTTTGCAGCTTCTGAAACAGCGACTGTAACTGTTACAGAACTATTAAATGTGTTTCTCTCAAAATTCATTTCTGGCTCAGGAGAGTATTTTGTAGATTGTAACGTAGATATCCATTTAAAATCAGTAATGGATCTACTTGAAAGATCGCCCCTGTTTTGCATTATGGACGTAAGGTACAAATGATTAATTGTTCAGGTGAGGCAAAACAAAGAATTCTTTACCATGTAATTGTTTACTGTGCGTGTGCAAGCACCATTGGGAGTAAAGTTTTAATATTTAGGTGTACCTTACATCCAGTTTTTTCCTACAAAAATTTATGATTGGTATTTAGGGCTCAAGTCGCTGTTTAAGTCCTTTATTCCTAACATGTAACTGTGCCTTAAGCCCTACTCATCTCTCTGATTAATAAATATACGCGTAAATTCTTATTAGATATTGTAAAATGTTGCTTCCTGACTTTATATATGTCCTTAAGGGTGTTTTCAAATCCATAAAGGCAACTTTCTGACAAAAGATTTAATTTATTTTTGTTCAGAAATGTATGAAACTAGCAGGTGTTGTTGTTCAGAATCTATGTAATTGAGCTGTTTTTCCGTTTTTTCAAACGCAATAGATCTTTCAGAAAATAGCGTCAAAGGCCACGTTTTGAACCGAAGTTCTCAAAAAAAAGCTGAAAATTCAGTCAGCGAAGGGCAAAAACGTGTTTATCACGTAGTTAAAATCGCTTATAACTCAATAGGTAACTTATTGACAAAAAAGTGTAAAACAAATTACGATTCCAAATCTCTTCCACGGCCATGCTTTCCAATTTTATATTTTTCCGTTAAAAAAGAAATTGTAAATGTGTCAAAACGTTTTTTTAAATTCTAGAGCAGAGCAGTTGAAAAATTCTGAAAAATATGTGCCTTAGGCCCTTATTTCAAAACAGAGACGACATGTATTTATCTCACGAACGATTAAATTCGTCTATCTAATTCTTCTTTTCTTTTTTCACCAATGTTTTATATACAAAAAACATTTTTTTTTCCAAAATATTATTTTAAAAATAGAAAACCGTTCTGCATAAATGATAGTTTTTTCCAGATCTTGACTACCATTATGTTACATTTAAACATGTCTTCGTTCATTCTCCTGTCAATTAGCAGGGATCACCAGTCAGAAGTGCCTGTGGTGAAGAGTAAGAATCATTTTCCAGTTCTCAGCTTCCTAATGGGTCAGATTAAGCTTACGGTTATTAACTCTGTCAGTTTAAAATAATTTATTTAAACTGATAGCGATTTCAGCAATCAGCGATTTGAAAATAGTCTTCACTCAAAAAAAAAAAAAAAAAAAAAAAAACTGCAATCGTAATTTATAGAACGTTACACCAGCGCTATTGCGTAATTTATTTAAAATGTACTATAAGAAAGTTAAAATATAATAATTGGAGTTGACGACCTTAACTCAACGTTATAGTTCCACTAATAATAATGAGGAAACCATTGTTCCGCATTTCAAAATTACCGAACTTCACAACCAAACATAATTAAAGTTTTCATTTGTAAAATATCTATTTTATTTGATTTATATGTTCACAAAATTTGATTTATGTGTTCACACCCTTTTGAATTTAGAAGTATTTTAAATTTAGAATTTCTAAACGCTTAATATTTTTCTATAATGTTTGTAGCTTTTAAAACAATGAAACAAATCCTTTTCTTTTATAATATGTGTATGTGAAGTCTTAGAATTTAGAATTTAGAAGTCTTTAGAATTTAGAATTTCTAAACGCTTAATATTTATCTATAATGTTTGTAGCTTTTAAAACAATGAAACAAATCCTTTGCTTTTATAATATGTGTATGTGAATTAAATACATAATCTCATTTACAGTAAATAAAAATTTTGCTTGTATTTACTAAATGTAGATAAAATCATCTAAAGATTTATATTTATATAGATGAATTACTTTTAAATTAATTATATTTTTCAAAGAAATAGATTACGAAAAAAAAAAAAAAAAAAAAAGAAAGAAAGAAAAATATATGTACAAAGAAATTAACAAGCCAACCCGCAATTTTGTCACATATAACACATAACAATCACTGTAAATCATATTAAAAACGAATTAGGGTAACATATTTACACAAATTGCTGTAACAATGATCATTTGCAGCTTTTATAGAATCACCTGCCACAAGCAGTACATTGTATCCAGTCCGTGTTCGAAGTAGTCTCCTGGTACAGTTGCAAACACTCAGTGCACTCATCCTCATTGACCTTTGTTTTTTTTAAGCACCTTATCTTCAGCTGTTTTTTTTTAATTTAATTTAATTTAATTTAATTTAATTAATTTATTTTTTTTTGTAGCGGGATCCCTTTTAAGTTTTTTTTCACGTATATTTTGTGCATCAGTAACATCTGTTGCACTCTGTTTCCTTGTGATTTCGGTGTCATTAAACTACTTGGATTGGGTGAAAGATCTTCCAAAACAGTGTAGCTGTTATTAGAGAATTTATGTTAGTTAACAAAATTAACTTATTAGCAAATTAATTGTTCATTAATTAAAAAAATATACATAAATATTTAATTAATTCATTAACAAATATATTATTAGTTTATTAACAAAATTAATTCACGAAATTAATCTAATAACAACTGTCTTATGAATTTATTAATAAAATTTTTATCTGCAAACGCATTTTTTTTGCAAATTAATTTGTTGCCAAATTCATTTTCCAGAATTTTGTGTTTTCCAAAATTGATTCATTCATATGTTTTACACGTATGCAATTCATTCAAATTTTTCAATAAGCTGCGTAATCTCTCCTAGCACTGAAACGTATGGGGAAATGCGCCATCTCTCCTAAGTAGCACATGCGCAAACTCTCCTATTTTGGTAGGAGAAATTGCTCGATCTTTTATTTAAACATGGCCACTTCTAAAAGGAATTTTTGGTATCCGCATCCTTAGTCTAGGTTAGTAGTTTATAAGAAATCGTTTACGTTCAAAATATTTTGTACTACTGACATTCAATAAAAATTCTGATGAACAGTTATGAAAACTCAAGTACTCACTTTTAAAAAACAAAACAAAATAGCACTGCTTATTCCAAGACGCTTGGACCAATTAATGTGCACATTCATGTAGACACTGCACTAATGCTGCTGTACAACTACCTGGAGTCGCTGCGGCCGCAGGCTGCTCCTCCCCGTCGATTCTCTTTGTGCGCGATCTCTCCTGGATTTACCTTTTATAAAATTTATTTTTTATACATCAATAAAAAAGCATTTTTTATTCCAAATGAATATTCGTATAAAGAATTTGTTTATAAAAAGGATAACAGGGAAAGGTTTAAAAATGCTTACGAAGAGAATAAATAAAATTCCTTGCTTACGTCTGTAGATTTCTTGGTTTCATTTAATTATTAAAATCTTCCCAACATCTATTTAAAGATTCAAAAAGTACTGTATAGAAGAAATATGATTGTAAGCTTAATTCAAAATGCAAATTAATTTCCTACAATTAAAATAATCAAGTCATAAAAATTCAAAGAATTGAAATAAACTCAACGAAAAAAATCAACAAAACGTGCTTTATGTTATTTCTTTCATGCAGTGAAATATAGATAAGATAACTCTATTAATTTTTTATTGTGTAATGCGTAAATATGAAGCATAGAAACGTAGTGGCCAACACGTCTTTCTAATACGCTACATGTCCACAGTTCGATTCTGGATTGCGGACTGCGCAAGATTAACCCAACTTTTTATGCCTTCGGAGGTCTGTGAAATGAGTATCAAGCTTGATTGGAAACTAAACAGCAAATACTGAGGATGCTGCCTTACGCTGAAAATTTGCCCGGCATATGTTGTATAACACCGCGGGATACATGCTCATCTAAACAAGTCTGGGCACCGTGTGCCATGATCGACTTATTGGATTGTAGTTCCGTTCATACGTTTTTTCCTTAATGAAAATATAAACATAAATTTACATGTAAAATTTTCGGATTTATTGCTGGCATAAATGTTACTTAAAATATGGATTTATGTCTCACATCTAGGAAACATATTGTTATGCTAAGCTTTCAAATGTGTGCAATATTAACCGTGGAAATATTTAATCCCAACAAAAAGTTTTCGGTAAAAAAAAAAAAAAAAAAAAAAAGCGCCAAGTTCTCCTTAATGTTTCGGCCAGAAAAAGTAGTGATATCTGAAGTTCGCACAAGGGCACAAGTTAAAAGCCAAACATCCCAAATCTTTCATTGAAAATGGCTTCCTGCGACTTGGCCGTTAATGCCTTCTTCAGCATTTCAAAATTAATGATTGGAAATTTCGCATTTATGAATTATTTAAATATTAAAATTAATATTAGTATCCAAAGAGGCAAATTCACATAAAGACATTATAAGTAAAAAATTTCTGATAAATACCATCAATTTCAACAAACAATAGTTTTGATTACAGATCATTTAGTCCACATGTGGTTTAATTGCCATTTCGTACGGTCTAAAGCTAAAGTCATTAACGTAAAACCTAAGAAATAAAAGAAAATTTACTTTCTTCAAATCTCACAATGTGTTACATTATATTTTATTGTATAATATTGAAATCTTGTACATTGACGAAAGAGATTTTTTTTGTTTTGAACATTTATTATAGTTTGTTTGCATACATTAAGAGGTGTTCGATTTATAAACTGTTAAAAGCTGATACTTAATTATGTTTTAGCAATTAGGGATATTACCTTCTGAATACAAGTATTTTGTTATATTTAACTTCTAGGCATTTAAATAGACTGAAGTGGTTTAAATACTTTTTTTAAATGTGTATTTTATTTCTGTACTTTGTGCCGCAAAATGACTAAAATAATAAAAAAATTTAGTTGTCATGTAGCTCATTTGTACATACTTTAAAATTTGAAAAACCCTCTCGAAGGCATTAACGGCCAAGTCGCAGGAAGCCATTTTCAATGAAAGATTTGGGATGTTTGGCTTTTAACTTGTGCCCTTGTGCGAACTTCAGATATCACTACTTTTTCTGGCCGAAACATTAAGGAGAACTTGGAGCTTTTTTTTTTTTTTTTTACCGAAAACTTTTTGTTGGGATATCACTACTTTTTGTATGTTTTTTCTAGTTTTTTCTAAGCTATATTAATATAAAAAAACTCAGTACTTCTATGTTAGCCGGGAGCAAATCTCCTAATTAGCATTTAGTTTTTTCGCCAAAAGAAGTTTTCATTTTTCACATGTGTAAATTAGAAACAATGCTTTGATTTTCAAATAAAATATTTTGGTTTATGTTATTATTTGTTATTTATTTATTTATTTTTATGTTAAATATTCTATTAAATAAAATGAGGGAAATGCATCTATTTTAAATGAGATGACTGAAAAGTTTATATTTTTAAATGAAATGAATGCAATATGAGCAATAGAGTTAGGGACAGTATTTGGCGATTTGCCATTTCGCGCCCGGCTAGCATAAAAATACCTAAATTTATTTTATTGAGCTTTATAAATTCATACTTTATTTCTTTTTATATTAAAGTACTAGCCGCCTCTAGCAAGCAGTATATACCCTATTAATTGCATATTAAACGTTGCATCATGTTACTGTTATTCATAATTTAATTTACTTGCCCATTCTTTCGAAAAGTCGGAAGCTTTTGATAGAGAAATCAAGAACTCTTTACGATCATGGAAGCACAACATATATTTTGTGTTGTTGTCTATTTCATTCTTTCATGACAAATATCTCTTAACTCACTTATGCACTTTTCCTTATCAGTTACGATTCGTTCTCTAATGCGGAAATTTTTAATCCTATTAAGTAATCTTTTCTAATTGTATTTTATTACTGTATTTTAACTGATACGATTAGGTACAAGTGAAATTATTCTTATTAAATCATTTGATAATATCTGCATTTAATAATAATATTGATAATATCTGCAGCCATATTGATGCTAATATATTTTTGTTTCATGCTAACCTTTTCAATAGACTCGATCACGGAAGAATAGAAGGTCTACGGGCTCACTGCTATGATCCATTTGAAAATCTATCATTCTTCTCATCTAATCGTGTTGAAGAACTAGCCAATTTGCCATTGTTTTAAGTTTTTAGCTAATTTTATTCGAAACCTGAAAACTAAAATGCGAGGAACCGGATTATAGAAGATTCCTTCTAACGGTACATATCGATTAACAGGTTACATATTATAAAATTATAATAATCATAAGGAGAATTGTCAGTTTCGGTGCTTTAATAGTTTCCGTAAATTCTATTTATATAATACAGAAGTTTCAGCAGAGTAAAGCTTAACAACATAGTCACAGTAAGTATAATAACAGTACAATATATTAACAATAGCAGAGGTTTTGTGCAGTGACGAAACTACTGGCACTTTGGAAATATTCGTACGTTATATTATTTAACTATTCAGATGATATGCGGAAAAATATAAATAGATGGCTCGCATTAATAATTAACTCATTGAAAATAGCCACACACAAACGTCAAATACTCGCCAAGCTTGGCGACATTTAGCGAAGTGTCACCACATTTGGTAATATATCATGTCAATTCTCAAATTTGGCGACAAAAAATGTTTTGTTTGTTCTGACGTCATAATGATGCGTATGTATTATTTATTATACACATACCTATAATATGTATGATGCAAATGTATTACGTATTATATGCATATGTATAATATGTATGATGCATATGTATAAAGTTCTTTAACATTACTAAAACGCATTTAAAGGAATAGTGTTCCATAAATAGTAGGGATATTTGCCAGATTGACCAGAGTGCTATTGAGATTAGAATTCCGACATTTATAATAGACCGGGAGGCGTCTGCACACACCATCACCTCATCGAGTTTACAGCTGAAATTTTAGGATTATTTAAAACTAGATTAGTACATTAAAATGCAACTGGTCTGTTAAGTCATATATTGGTAGAAACAACCTGAAGACCTAATTTTAGTGGGTGACTGATAGGTTTACTATTGTATTTTCCTGCATCCAAAAGTATGGAAGCATGGAGGAATGGGTGCAGGAAAATACAATGGAAAATCCACCAATTAACCGGTAAAATCGGGTCTGTAGGTGGTTTCCACAAAGATAGGACTTGGCAGACCAGTTACATTTTAATACGCTAATCGATTTTTAACTAGTCCTAAAATTTCAGCCGTCAATTCGATGAGGTGATGATCAGTGCACATGCCTCCCGGTCTTTAATAAAATTTGTTTTAAGGAAGTAAAAGATAGAAATATGGACAGATAAACTGAAATATTTGCCTTATTAAGATTTTTGTAAAAGCATATAAAATTTCATTCAGCTTGAAATCATGTAACACCTTTATAACTCAGGCTAATTTTCTGTAATCGAGTTTTGGCAACCAACATATCTGATCTATAACTATAATCTTTCTTTTACAGATTTAAAATTAACAATAAATTAACAGTAAGTAGGCTAATAATACAATATAATAACATTAGCAGCGGACTTCGGACACCGCATCTGTCGCACATCGTTAAAGATAGCTTTATTAGTTACACATTTCATTTAATTAAAAGCAGATTTTTAAACTTTCATATGAGAATTAGGATATTTTCCCACTATAGGGACCTTGGCGTTTTTTTAAAATCTTGGCGCAATTCGAACTTCAGAAACTGAGATATGTTGCCAAATGATATAAACAACTATGAAAACAAACCTGATGAACTTTTATGTTATTTATATATGTACTATTTATATACATATAAACATTTTATTTATATAAGTATAAAATATTGTTTTTTATATACAAATTATTTATGTTGGTATATAAAAATAAATAAACGGGTTCCTTACATTAAATAAATTGTATACATATGGAAAAAATTGCTTGTGTATATGACACAGTAGATAGGTTGCCAGAAAATACGTTATTATCAAATTTCTTTTCTCGTCAAGGCTATTTTCTCTATTTCGCCAAGGCTACTATATCGGAAACATACCGAATTGAGGTTATATTTTTTTAAATGTTTTATTGTTTTAATATCGTGAATATATCATAACCTATACTGATTAAAATTTTTAGGTATATTCATTTTTTTGCTATTTAACAAACATCTTTGGAAAAGCATATATATAAAGTATTATTCTGCTTGAAATTACGTGACCCCTTCAAAACTCTGTAATCAAGTATTGGCGACCAACATTGGCGCAATTGAATGTGAAGGAACTGTTTACGACCAAATCAACACCCTCTGTTTTAAGGGTTTAGAGGCGGAAATTCTATGTTTTCAGATTTTTCTGGTTAATTGTGCTACAAACCCGACTTACTTGTGAAATTTCATGATTCTACGACTTTTAGAAGTACCTTAGTTATTTGATGATGCGAAGTGAGTCAGTGACAAAAAAGCGCTTTTTCGGAATTTAATATTTTGAAAACTACTAAATACAGAAACATGAAATCGTGGAACCTTAGTTCAGTTTGATCATACGAACATGTGTATAAAAGAAAAAATTCTATATCTCTCCCTAAAACGACGTTATGAGGGGGTGAAAAGCATGCCAAAATGGTTCAGGAAAAGGTAGCTTACGGCTTGTGCGAACTTGGCGGACGCACTGCCGTGCTCCCAGATTTGTCCCTGCAAATAAACTTTATTGAAAAGGTGTACTCAAGGTGTATATTTCTCAAGGTACTCAAGGTGTGTCAACTCAAGGTGTATATTTCATAATATAACATGTAATGCATTTGTAAAAATTGAGTGGTAAATGAAAAATATATTTGATCGCCTTTCACGCATTTTTAAAAAGAAAAAAAACATGATTAAAGAAGTAAAAGGAAGTAAGTTTTATGTCATTCAAGAAGACAAAATGGACATCCTGATAATATTTTTTTTAACTTTTCGTCAGTTAATATGCAAATTCTTTCACAAATAAAATTATTTATAAGTTAATCAGACATATGACGTGCATTTATCGAATTTAAAATTTATATCTCTGCTGTGTGTCTCGAATATTTGGTTTTAGAAAGTTTTTCAAATATATGCGATGCGTTGAATTGGAATATTTTAAATTTTTGTGCAGATTCGACATTAGAGTATTTCATTAGATATAGATATTGTTAATCAAATATTACTCGCACCAAGAAAATTTCACAATCTTATTACATGCAATGCAGTATTTTAAGGTAAAAGTTGGGAAGAGATATTTTGTGAAGATTCTGCCAGATTTGGCAATCTTTGTATAAAATTCCTTCATGGAGGATTTTTGAAAGAAAAGTGACCCAGTTATATTTCCCACAAGAGAAAAAAATCCCAAAGTGGTTCCAAAGTGGTTCGCCTGGGCAAACCACTCTGGTTTCAAACGTGAGAATATCAAGCAAAGCATTTCATTTTATTTCTGGAATTCTCACTATTGGGTTCAGTGTTTCCTTTAAGAATGATGTTGATAAAGTATTTTATGATATATGATAAACATCTCAGCTGGATATTTACTTAGCCTTAAAATAAAGTTAAAATCACTGAACTTTTTATTAATTTTTACTTTCTTCTATCTTTTTAAGAAGAAAGTATTGGATTCATGAAAATTTTCGAATTCCAGTTTTCGACGGATTTACACGTTTTAGAGGTCAGAGAACCCGAAAAAACTTTGTTTTTACAAAATGTCTGTCTGTGAGTCTGTCTGTCTGTCTGTCCGTCTGTCTGTGTGTCTGTGTGTGACATAAATTTTGTGGGCGCTCTATCTCAAGAACTAAGGCACGGGATTTAATAAAAATTCATATTCAGTTAGTTCCTGATACAAATTGATGCTGATTAGTTTTTGGTGCAAATCGCTCAACAGGTGGCGCAGCTATGCTGCATTTTTTATGATTTCCGAAATGGCTCTATCTCAAGAACTAATGCATTGATTTTCATGAAACTTCAGATTCAGTTAGTCATTGATAAGAATTAATGCTGATTAGGTGTTGGTGCAAATCGCTCAACAAGTGGCGCTGCTATGCTGCATTTTTTACAATTACCGTAGTGGCTCTATCTCAAGAACTAATGCACGGATTTTCATCAAACTTGAGATTCAGTTAATCCTTGACATGGATTGATGTACAGTCTGGTGTAAATCGCTCAACAGGTGGCGCTGCTATACTGCATTTTTTACAATTTCCGTAATAGCTCTGTCTCGACAACTAATGCTTGGATTTTCAACAAACTTCAGATTCATCTATGCTTTGATATGAATTAGTGCTGTTTGTGTTTTGGTGCAAATCGCTCAACAGGTGGCGCTGCTATGCTGCACTTTTCAGAATTTCCATTATAGCGGTATCTGAAGAACTAATGCAACAATTTTCACTAAACTTCAGAATCAGTTAATCCTTGATATGAATTGACATTTTGTAAATTTTGGTGTAAATCGCTCAACAGGTGGCGATGCTATACAGCATTTTTCACGATTTCTGCAATCGCTGTATCTCAAGAACTAATGGACATATTTTCATCAAACTTCAAATTCAGTTACCCTTTGATATGAAATGATGCTGACTACGTGTTGGTGAATATTGCCCAATAGGTGGCGCTGCTATGCTGCATTTTTCACTATTTCCTCAATAGCTCTATCTCAAGAACTAATGCACGAATTTTCACCAAACTTCAGATTCAAGTATACCTTGATAAATGTTGATACTGATTATGTGGTTGTGTAAATCGCTAAACAGGTGACGCTGTTATGCTGCATTTGTCATGATTTGCGCAATATCTCTATCTTAGGAACTAGTGCACGGATTTTCCCCAAACTTCATATTCAGTTAGAAATTGACATATGTTGATGATAATTAGGTTCTGGTGTAAATCACCCAGTAGGTGGCGCTGCTATGCTGCATTTTGATGTATTTACACGATTACATGGACAGTAATATCTCAAGAACTAATGCACGGAATTTCATCTTTTTAGAATTCTCATGATGAACATAGATGCACTGTGACAATGAATTTTGAAGTATTGACAAGTATGAGATAGAAGAAAGTTTTGTGATGGCCACAACATACTAGTTTTTATTATAATTTACTAATTTATAATTAATTATACTTCTTATTATAATAATATTTTCTATAATATACCAGAAAATAAATTCGTTTTTGAAAGATTCATAATGTATCCAGGAGGAAAGAAATCGTATGTAGTTCATGTAAGGGAAAATAGAACACAAACGAAATAAGTTACTTCGGAAGTCACTGCCTAGAAGAAATGTGGTAAATTTAAAACAATTAGCAACAGAAAAAAAATTGTACAAGCATTAAAAGGAATGATGATAGAAAAGCATATGCAAAGTAAAATGCAATTAATGTAAATCTAATAAAAGGTTCTCCTTTCTATGAACATTTAACTGGAAATAGAAAGTATAAAATAATAGTACGTCGTCTTTGATATTTCAACCTTTAGTTTTGTTTAGGTTCAAGTTATTCTTATGCATTTAATCACATCTTGTATTTAAAATAAATAAATACTGATCGTTTATTTTTTTTATTAAATTCATGTTATATGAAGATTTTAACTTCATTATTTCGTCTACGTTTTTAAAAAACATTAGAATATACATTAATGTATTTTTTAATTTAAAGTTTACTATCTTATTTATTATTCAGCATTTCATCACCATAGCAAAATACGTCATTTTACGTCATTTGACGTATATATATAAACGAATATTTTTGATTTTTTGTGCCAATTTTATCTCAAAAAGCCAAACCTTGACCAATCTAACCCACAAATTAGTGCTCTGTATTAAAACTTTATACGAGTATACGTCTAATACGTATCATACGGTATACGGATTTTAATCCGTATGGTACAGGCAAGGCGGGTGAAAGGTATCATGCAAAACAGCATACACAGTGCGACTTATAAACTGAACCTACAACGGTGGTTAAACGAATTAACGTCGAAACAGTCTTCTTTCATTGCCTGAAAAAAAGATGATTTTATCCTGCTAGTCAGCGAATGAGAGACATTGGGAAACACCCGACAAAGTACCGAATTCATAATAGAATATAATAACCATAATTGTAAATTTAAGGAATATAAAACAATTTGAACTATTCCAGCAAATTTATATAACATTTTATCACTTAATGCAATGGAAATTCGGCGTAACACAAAATAATTAAAATTATTAGGCTGAAAAATAACAAGATCCTACGCATGAAACTTACGCGGTAAAACCTCAGTTTTCCATCTTATTCAGCCTTCATTGACTAATATATATATATAATATATATATATAATATATTATATATAATATATATATATATATAAGACTGATGAGGTTCGATGGTATTTAAATTAAATTCGAATACTTGGAATATGCGTATACTTAAATTATACGTTTAAACTATATTCGCTTGTACGTAGCGGATATTCTAAAACATATAATTCGATGCATACATATTTCATACCGACGTATATACCTATATAGGTATATAGGTTAACTGTATAAATGAAATACGTATACCGTCCCAAGTAGTACACAGGGTTGTTATGGTCAGTGTGCTTCAAACATTTTTCTATTTAAAAATAAATGCATTTTTTCTTTATCTTAAGTCACAAAAACAACGCAAATCTTAGTTCAAAATTTAAAAACAAATCCAGTCAAAATATGGAAATTTCGTAGAAACCACGTCTTCAAACCACTTGGATAATCTCGTAACTTCTCTGACTGTATGTTTTACGTATTTTCACGATTTGTTTGAATGATTATTATAAAATTCAAATAATCATCATTAAAAATATTCCTAATGAGATTGATTAACTTTTATGTAGAGCCAATTATAATACGCTATCACAGACGTTTGAAACAATTCAGCTGAAAAAAAGTTTTGAATTTCGGTGGAAGCACGACGCATTTATTATTATTATTTTTTTTTTATAAAGCCGAAATATGGACGTTAGTAACACTGACGTCATATTTACGGTAACGTCCTACCAAAGTCATATCGATTAGAGCAATGAATTTTGATTTTACCGGATTTTATTTTCAACCTACTTCTAAATTTTTAAAACAGTGAAAAATATCCTGAAACCCCCCAATTTAAAATATAAAAATGTATTAAAGTAACACAAAAGTGTCTTCTAATTTACAGGGGGGCAAGAGGGGGGGGGGGGGTAGAATTATCCTGTGTGTACTTTTTACGTCTTTTGCCACAATGTTTTTTTAATGTTTCGGGAAGACAAAAAAGTATGTATAAACTGTAAAAAATCTATTACAGATTTCAATTAATAGTTATTTAAAATTTTATTTAGGAAAATTTCAAATGCGTAAAAGTAGTAAATGTTAAATAAGTTGCTGCGAGGGCAGTTCATTTATGTAAATTTATACGGACTATTTAAAGATTCAATTTCGCTTTTATAATCTATTATTTGTGAAATTTGTAAACAGAAAATAAAATTATTAAAAAATCACTAAAACTTATAATGTTACTGATGGTATGTTAAATTTTGCATCCAACTTCGTCTTTTTTCAAGACGCTTCTGTATAGTTCCCACATATGTATTTGAAATTGAAGATATTTTTATATGAATTTGTTGTAAATGTTTATTAAAATTAACCGACACTTAATATTATTCACATTTAAATTTTAAGGCATACATTTTCAATGTATAATCTAACGTAAAAGAAGAAGATTTAAACTTAATTTTTCTATTCTTAAGTCTGTTTAGTGTAGCTAAAGGCAAATAAAACACGTTATTTATTCAAATATTTCTAGTATCTTTATCACAAATATTTATATACAAAAATAAAACAGTAAAACATCCTAAATTATAAATTATTATTGTTTCCCTAAAGATAAAGTCTGTTACTGAAAATATGTATTTTAAAAAGCAAATTATTTTAAATACTACAAAAATTTTAAAATACGCACTTTGTTATGTTTCTATTACCAGTGAATTTTTTATAGATTTTTTCCCTTTTAATTCGATTTCTTAACAATAATGTTTTGAACTGTTTTCATTAAAATAGCAAATGTATAATTTCATTTACGTTGACATAGTTAAGAAATACGACATAGAAATGTTAGTCAGAATTTTCTTTTATCCCTCCCCAGAAAAATTTCAAATTAAATTTTATTTTAATCGAAAGTGTTTAAAAAGACATATATCTAGAATTCCTATCCATATTAATTACTATACTAATATCAGCTTCCAAATAGAAACTGTGAAATAATTCTCTTATCACATTTTATTATAGGTTGTCACACAATTCTTTCGATATTTAATTATTCATACATACGAATTTTATTTTTTTAATGATTAGTTACTGAAAGTGTGTTCTTCACTGTAAAAAAAAAAAAAAAAAAAAACTGTAAAGTTACTAAAGTTTTTCTAGGAAACTGGGATTCCTAGAACTTTTTATGTAACGACAACAAAAAAAATCCTATAATAGTATCTGTTACAGGAATTTTTGTTGTTGCCGTTACGTGAAAAGTTCTAGGAATCCCAGTTTCCTAGAAAAACTTTAGTAACTTTACAGATTTTTTTTATAGTGTTACAAAGCGAATTATTAAAATACTACAAAACATTTTAAATACGCCATTTCTGATTATTCTATTACACCTTAAATTTATTTTTTTATAAAAATATTTCCCTTTTAATGCGATTTCTTGACAATAAAGTCTTGTTTTATAAAACATTGCGGAAAATAAAAGCAGAAAACTGAAGTTCATTTTGAATTCTACTTCGAACACTTTAGTAAAATAATATTACGGAAACGTCAAGTCACGTGCTTCTGCAACGTAGAAAAATAAAGGCCTTAATGTATTCGATTACACTTTTATGAACAGTTTTCTGAAGTGTTTTAACTGAAACAGCAAAATGGTTATTTAACTTATGTCTACATTAAAAGTTCGTCGAAATTTTCTTTTATGACTCCGGATAACAATTTCAATGTAAACTTTATTTTAAATAGCCCGTGTTTAAAAAGACATTTATTTAGTATTCTACAAAATATTAATTACTAATATCAGCTTTCGAAATAAAAATATAAAATTCGTCTCTTATCACATTTTCTTTTAGGTTGGCACACAATCCATTCGATATTTATTCACAAATTCATAGATTTTTTTTATTATTTTCTGGATATATTATGTAACAAAATATGTTATATATATTTTGATTAAATTTACAATATATCGGGTTAGAATAATCACAGGGACTACTCATTTACATTACGTCTCCGTATTTCTAAAACATACTTTTCAGACCCTAACAAAATGTTTAATGCAATAAAAATTTTAATTACAAAAATGACAAATAATCGAAAAGGGGCTCTGTAAGGACTGGCATAAACTACATCCTCTGATAAAGCAACAGAATACTAAATATCTTAATGTATATTTATTAATCTGCACCATTCACACGCAATCTATTTCACACACACTGTAAAAAAAAATCTGTAGTTCTACAGATGTAAAGTTACATGATTACTAAACTTTCATCTGTAACTGTACAAAAAAAGCTGCAAATCTACAAAACTAGTTTTTGTAAAGCTACAGAAATCAGTAACTTTACAAATCAATCTGCTAAAGTTACAGCAATCTTACTAAAATTTTATCTGTAACCCTGGTTGCAGTTACATGAAAAGTTCTTGGCATCCCAGTTTCCTAAAAAATTCTTAGTAACCTTACAGATTTTTTGATTTTCGGCGCAAAAGTGTGTCTGTTACATGAATTTTTGTTGTTGCCGTTACATAAAAAGTTCTAGGAATCCAAGTTTCATTGTAAAAATTTAGTAACTTTACAGATTTTTTTTTTTACAGTGCAGAGGTGTGGAACGGATAACACTATCGAAAAAACAGGCATGAATGATGTAGCAAAAGCAAAACGTTCCCAGAAGCAGAATTTTTATAGCCGAACTGTTTAAACCATGCTAACCTACTTGCAAGGAGAAATGTTTATGAGATCGCCAGGATCACGTAACTGACCTGTTTCTGCATTTCAAACTATTAACGCACACTGCTGGTTCTTAGACTAATGTCAGACGGGCGTCTTTTTTGCTGCTTTTTTGCTTAATTATTATCCATTCACAATGCTAAGACAGTCATTGGTATTACAATTAACCTACATTTATTCGGAGCACATGAAACCAAGTAGCTTTAGTTCGCTGCAGACGATACTTACATAAAAAGTCTGCCCCACTTTGAAATATGCTGGGATTTCAACAAGTGGTTAGTTTTTTACAATTTCTTCTTAAAATGAAAGGACAATTTATAACACAATCAAAATTAATAGGTAAAAAATAGGTAAATGTTATACGGTCATCAGTTCACAGTTTTTAGTTTCTATGGGAAGAGGACACAGGTTCAATACTGGATGATTGATGACACCACTACTATTCTTGATCTGAACTATGCCAAGATTACATTAAATCACTCATAAAATCTGACATTACGCTCATCAGAAAAATACAAAATTTCACTGCCGCAACCAGGCTGCTGAAAGGTGCGACAAATTTGGAACAGGGCCCTCAAATAAAGTATGCCGGCATGAAGCTAGAGATGGTATGAGATGGTATAGAGATGGAAGCTAGAGATCCAAGCAACACTGAAGTATATATTACTTATGTCCCATTTCTCCAAAAAATCTTATTTTAAATGAGTAGTAAATATGAAATGGAAAAGGGAAAAATACAGCAAGCCAAAGAATGCTACTCTATGGAAAATCTTTGTAAATATAATGTATAAAATAAATATATATGTATATAAATATAATGTAAATACCACACCTAAGAATTTGATTGTAGGTTGTGTAGGGTGTGGGTGGAACTCAACGTGCAACCTGCACGACGTGGTGAGTTCTCGGTCGTTTCATTTTAGCAAAATGAACTAAGAGTTGCACGGCGAAAATTGCGAAAAATTGGTAAAATTATGTTTTTTCTAAAATATTGCGTGAACGAAAACTATTCGAAAATTGATTAGAATATAATTTATTTAGGCTATATAAACCACAAAACAAGCATGAAAACTGAAGCGAGTTTATTTTTAAAGTTTTAATTAACTTAAAAAATTTACAAAAAAGGAGAGATTTTTAAAAATTTTCATTAAATTTATGTTTGATACGCAAACAGAAAATGGTAACCGATTTTAAATTTTTTATGCTCTCTTCTTTTTTATTAGAATATGCAACTTTTTCACACTAAAGCGTTTCGAAAATAAAATATTTAGTTTTTTCGACCCACCCTAATATTGAGTATTAGCAAGTTTTCTTATATGCGCCTAAAAATGGTCCATCGAACAACGAAGGAACCACCTGGATTTAGTCCAACGAACTTCTAAAATCAATCGAATTTTAAGTTGAGTGAAATTCCGACATAAATAATAACTGCTAGCGGAGTTCAGTGCTACGAAATTCGTCAGAAGCTTATTCCAAAAGCAAGTGAATGTAATTTTTCTTATCTGTACTGTTATACACTGCAAATAGAAGCGACTTAAATTTAGACACATATGTGACTGAAAAAGAATTTTAGACACTTAAGTGTCTTAATCTGAAAATTCAGACATTATAGATGTCTTAATTTAAGATACATAAGTGTCTTACTACACTGTAAAAAAAATCTGTAAAGTTACTAAATTTTTTTTAGGAAACTGGGATTCCTAGAACATTTTATGTAACGGCAACAACAAAAAATCATGTAACAGACACATTTTCGCGCCGAAAATCTAACAATCTGTAAGGTTACTAAGATTTTTTTAGGAAACTGGGATGCCTAGAACTTTTCATGTAACTGCAGCCAGTGTTACAGATAAAATTTTAGTAAGATTACTGTAATTTTAGCAGATTCATTTGTAAAGTTACAGATTTCTGTAGCTTTACAAAAACTAGTTTTGTAGATTTGCAGCTTTTTTTGTACAGTTACAGATGAAAGTTTAGTAAGCATGTAACTTTACATCTGTAGAACTACAGATTTTTTTTTACAGTGTATGACCATGGTGTAAACGAACTGAGAATAATGTCTAAAATATCCGCAAACGTCTTATTTTAAGACACTTCATTGCTTTAAACGTGTCTTAATTTAAGACGTTTTGATTCTTCCGACGCAATAACCACCAGGGGGCACTAGCACTCCCAGTCGCGCATGCGTTTTAGACGTCTTCGTTCGAAGTGGTATACGTTGTAATTCAAACAAAGTTTGTTTTTATGTACGCGTGTATTTTAATTCGTTTTTTGCGAAATGTGAAGTACTGTGATTTTAATTCGTATTAACTTGGATTATTTATTTATTGAATACATACATCTGACGTGTGTGCTCGACATCAAATGTCTCATAGAAGCTGTCGTCGATGCAAGGGCGGGATAGACACAGAACAGAAGTAGACGACGGTTGAAGATTACACCCGGAAATTCTACAAAGCGTGTGCAATGGGCTTAGTGTTAACTCGTATCAATTTATATAAATAATATTGTGTTATTCATCTTCGTCCTGTCGAAGCTGGCAAAAAAAAAAGAAACTTTTGTCTGGCGGGTCCTGTTTTTAGGATGAAACATCTCATTCTTTAAATATGGCTAGTCGGATCTATTATGGGATTACCTTTTAAACTGATGAAAGTCTTTCTCCCTCACTGTGGTTGTGGTAGTTTTTAAAATTTCAAATCGAGGAATATTTCTTACCTCTTGCAAACAGCGATTGAAGTAAGTGTTATAATTTCTTTATAGTACTAAAATTATTGTCTTTTATGATTTTATTTATTGTACTAAATAAAATCTTACATGAAATTTAATTAGTTTTGAATCTTTTTGCAAAAAAAAAAACAAAAAAAAACCCACTAATTCTAGAAGTATATATTTTTAAATTTATGACGTTGTCTTTTATTACAAATTATGTATTATTTATTCTCATCTTTTTTCTCAAATTTAAAGTAATAACATCACTAAAAAACAGACATATTTAAAAGTTAAGTTCATTCTCTTGTTTTGTTTTGTTTTCAATATGGCAGTTCTTAGTTTCAATTTCAATGGCTAATGCTTATCTCATACTCGACCACAAGGAAATAGACAAAAAATCTTTGAAAGATCTCCTAAAATTTTCTTACTTCCTAGCTAGGGATTATAATCCCTGATTGAGATCCCGGGATCCCGCTTTAATTTTAACCCCGAAAATCCCGGAATTTTTACTGGAAAATTCCGGGATTTTCGGGATTGCCTTTTTTTCCATTGAACAATATTCAGCTGAAATTAAAAAATATATTTATAAACTTTCGCTTTTGGAAAAAAAAAATCAATTGATTTTCATGAAATTTATATATAATTGAAAATGAATGTTTATCTCAAGTATTTCTTAGATATATTTCTAAAGCTATTAAATCTTTTAATGTGTGAAAACTTTTGATTTGGAAACATAGAAGTAAGCCAGTCAGGAAAAAGGAAATCATTTGTTTATTTAGATTTCGCTGCATGCGTGGATTCGAAGGTCATTTTCCAATTAGACTTTACTGATAAGCATCGCAAGTTTGTATCATAGTGATATCATGTGCTAACTTTTTTTTTTTTGGCTTTATTTTGCTTTAAAGATGTCTTGTTTAGTACCTCATAGGAATGATAACAATAAGCCCATGTGGCAATATAAATTTTTAAAAAATCTAATTTTTAAATGATAAGGATTTTTATTTTTTTTTTCGGGGAGGGTGGGGGGGGGGGGATTTTGTATGAAATTTTCGTAAATTTGATACCTTAAATCTTGCACTGATTATAATGAAAGTTTTGAACTTTTAGAGGACAAGATTAAAAAACACAAAATATAAATAAACAAAATACCGAAGTAATTTTTTTCTCAATATTAACCCTTTGCACTCGAGGACTCCGGAGCGGAGCCATTTAAAATTTGTCTTCAAACTCCAGGTCTCCGCTACGGAGACAATGCAAATAATTTTGCGATACCATGTAATCTTGGCTTTTCTAGACAGGTATCACAAAATTATTTGCATTGTCTCCGTAGCGGAGCCCTCGAGTTTGAAGACAAATTTTAAATGGCTCCGCTCCGGAGCCCTCGAGTGCAAAGGGTAAAGTAGAATATTTATTTATTTATTCATAGTTAAATAGCTGTTGTGATTATCATCTGATGTATATGTAAAATTGCCTATGTGGCAATATAAATTTTTAAAAAATCTATTTTTAAATTATATGAAGTAGAGTAGGACAAGATTATAAGAAATATATATATTTATCCATGTACTTTAAAAGCCCTCAATAGCCCTTGCCGCTGAATTTGTCCGATAATCGGAGATGTCTGCTTTTGTGAGGTAAAAATATACAAATATGTATGTCATGCGGATTAAAAAAGTATTCGCTAAATAGATGTTTCAGAATAGCTATTCGGGAATGTCCATTAACCTCCACAACGGATACTGCCGAATACCGGACATCTCAATTAAGATAACAATAATGCAGGGTTGCATTTTTTTAAAAGAACTTCTTGATTAAAGAATGGGCATACTAGGCCGTGCCCCGCCCCCCTACGATTTTAGTGCCCACAAGTTTGATGTGCAATATTTGTAAAGTTTATATTTTAAATCTGTTTCGAAATTCCACTGATTATAATCAATATTTTGAACTTTTAAAGTAAAATAAGATAAAAAATAAAACAAATTAAATAAATCTAATATTTAGATAAATATTTTTTGTTTTAATCTTGCTCTACTCCTGAAGTTCAAAATATTGATTATAATCAGTAAAATGTCGTAAAAGATTTAAATTATCAGCTTAACAAAAACTGCGTACCAAAATTGGGAGCACCAGAAAAATCAGGTTGTAGGGGGGGGGGGGGGGGGGGGCAGGACCCCAGGCAAATATTTTTCCAGGATTCAACGTGGTCAAACATGGCTACGTATGATGCTTACAAAAAAAAATGGATGCTATTAAGACGTTTGAAGTGTCTGAAGTTCAGACACGAAAAGTGTCTGAAAAGATTCAGACATTTTAAAATGTCTGTAAACTGAACACTCTGTTTCAGACACTTAAGTGTTTGAATTTCAGACATTTTAATTTACAGTGTATATATAAACAATGTTTCAGGGCGCTCAAAAGAGAAGACTTAACGCTTTTAAGATTAAAAATATTTCATAACAATATAAAGCAGAAATTCTGTTAAATTTCTTAGGAGACAAAACATCTAACATAATAATTTACTTACATGATAGGAATATCGAAAATTATGAAAAAATAAAAGAATTAGTGTTAAAAGAATTTCAAGCTACGATTATTTTTCCTTAGAGCAATTTAGAAAAGCTCTTAAATGAGTACAAACCAAATGAGTAAACTCAACCAAATGAGTACAGTTTGCTTCACGTCTAATGAGCAACTGGGAATATTATTTATATTTAAGAAATGTCTCCAGTTTCGAGCCTAAAACAATTGATAGTATCGGATAAATTATATCAAACATTAGATAAAGCAACAGCTTCCCACATTAGTGTGTGACAAGGAGATAAATATTTTTTACCAGAAGAATTGGGATGAGAGATTGATTTATATTTTACATCAGGCGAAAAATCTGTTTCTGAGAATTTTAGTGTTAATCGTAAGCATACTACCTGCAAAAGTGTAGCTAAAATATTTTTATCTGATGTAAAAATATTAAATTGTGTTTTTGCCATGAACATCACACGCTTGAAAAATGCTTGCATTTTTAAAATTATCTGTTTAAAGGATGAACGGTATAAAATACAACAAGTTATACGTTAATTGTTTAAATTTACATTCAGCTGCAAATTGTCCATCAAAGTTCACTTGATTTTGTATAAAACGTCATCTTAAAACTATACATTTCCAAAAAACATTTAACAGCACATACGTTAAAGAATATGTTTCATCGGAACAAAATAAACAGGGGAAGGTAAATGTGGTGCAATGTTCAGATTCTAGTCCAAAAAATTATGGCACATCCATCTTGAACGCTAAAGCTGAAGAGTTCGTTCAGAAAATCTTTATTAGTAACTATTCGAATAAAAGGAGCAAAGTTTTACTCTCAACTGTAATATATTTTCTAATTGATGAAGAGAAAAGTGTTTGTTAGATGTAAGCAGTGATTCTATTTTTTTTATGCCGCCATTTAATAGAGCTGATGCATTTAAAAAAAGGAGAGAACAAACATTTTAGTGTCATATCTAAATGTTGCTACATTGGTAATAAATCATAAAATTAATGCATAAATAAGAAATAGAGATAAAAGTTTTGTGAAAAAATTGCATTTCTTGGTAGTTCCAAAACAAAATGCATATTTAACGCCTTCGCGTCTAATTGAAATCTCAATACAGGATTTACTTAATGTAAAATGTGCACAATATATTTTCAATATCCCAGAACATTTAGATATGCTATTAGAAGCAGGAATTTTTTATGAACTTTTTATGTAACGGCAACAAGAAAAATTCCTGTAACAGAAAGATCTAGGAATCGCAGTTTCCTAGAAAAACTTTAGTAACTTTACAGTTTTTTTTTTACAGTGTAAGGAAGACTCACTTAATTCTATTGAACATAACTGGGGGTGTATACAAGGTGATTTATTCTCAATTATGTTGAGATTTAGAAAATGTATCGTCGCTTTCACTGCAGACATTCAAATAATGTATAGAACAACCTCTATTCATCCAGATCAGAAGAATCTGCAAAACGTTTTAGGGAAGAAAAGTCTTAACGAACCAATTAAAATTGTTGAATTAACATCAGTTACTTATGGTGCTGTTAGCGAAATCTTATTTGGTCATGAGAACGCTACTTCAATTCTCTAAGAATGAAGGAAACTAGTTTCCTTTAACAGCAACCGTACTGGGAGAAGATATGTATGTGGATGATATTCTATCTGGAGCTGATTCTCTAACTTCTACATTAGAACTCCAAAATCATTTAATAGAATTTTTAAACAGTGGAATAATATTATTACATAAATGGTGCAGTAATGCTACACAACTTCGTCAAGCAAATGATAAGATATACCCCTTTAGTGATTCAGAAGAATCTAAAGCGTTAGGTGTTTGTGCAAATCGAAAAAAGATTGTGTAAGTTTCAATGCTAAAATTTATAATGATGTAAATGTCACTAAGATACAAGTGTTATGAATTATATCAAGTATATTAGATCGCTTAGATTTAGTATCTACTGTTATAATTAAAGCAAAAATATTCATGCAAAAGTTGTGGTTATTACAATTAAATTGGGACGATTTGGTATCCGAGAAAGAGGCTGAGGAATGAAGATATTTTTCTGATACCTAACAATTAATTAATAACATTGAGGTTAGTAGGTGTATTTTATTGTAAGATGCAAATATGATCGAGTTACATGAATTCAGTGTCGCGTATGAAACAGTCTATAGTGCGGTAATTTACTGCAAATCAGTTACAGGATCTGTTCAAGTGTCTATAACATTAGTTACGAGTAAATTAATATTTTCGCTTTAAGAGTAATTAACTGTTCCAAAACTTGAGCTTTGTGTAGCAGTTTTATTGACAAATCTAATTAAATGGGTGTCTTTTTGCGCTCAAGATTATTGTAAACAAAATCTTCTTGTGGTCCGATTCCATGATAGTATTATCCTGGATTAAAAACGAGCCATACGTACTAAAAGCATTTGTTGCGATTAGGATTTCTACAATACAAGAACTAATTCAAGTGACGCAGTAGCGACATGTTCCATCTCAGCATAACCCTGCTGACCTTTTAACAAGAGGAGTTAATCCTGAGAAGCTAATCTCAAATGAGTTATGGTGGAGTGGTGAATTGTTCCTAAAAGAAAAAAAAAATAATACAGACATTCTTTCAGAAATCAATTCCAATCACTTTTTAAAAGAACTGAAAAGTTTTTAATATAAGTGACTTTAAGAGCATATCTATTTTAACAGTTTTTATTAATTCTTTTGTGCATGATATAATGTATTTAGATAACAACTATAGTAAGATAAATCGTATTGTAGGTTTTATTATCAGGTTTCTTAGTAATTGTAAAAAATAAAAAAGAGGGTCCCCTGGACCTCTAAGAGCTGAACAAAGCAGAAACATTTTTGTTAAAAAGTGTTCCACGTGAATTATTTGACAAGGAAATAAACTCCTCGCAAAAATCAGGTGAGATTAATCATGATAGTCAGATAAAAAACCTTCATCCACTTCTTGATAAAGAAGGTCTTCTTAGAGTATGAGGTAGGTTAGTAAACAGTAACTTAAATGCTAACCAAAATATTCCAATTTTACTACATAGTAAAAGTAAACTTACTCAAATGATAGTAGAATACTTTCATAAACGGTATTTACATTAGGGTCCACTAGCTTTACTTTTTCAGTCAAGGCAGAAGCCTTTAAACGGTCGTACAATATGTAGAAAAACAATTTATAATTGTTGCATATTTTATTTTATAAATATTGTAAAAAGTATTCATGTATCATAGTCAGTACACTGTACAAAAAAATCTGTAAAGTTACTAGAGTTTTTCTAGGAAACTGGAATTCCTAGAACTTTTTATGTAACGGCAACAACAAAAATTCCTATAATAGCGTCTGTTACAGGAATTTTTGTTGTTACCGTTACATGAAAAGTTCTAGGAATCCCAAATTTCCTAGAAAAACTTTAGTAACTTTACAGATTTTTTTCACAGTGTAGGTATTATAAGATATTTTGAGTGTAAATTTGTAAAATTAATCTAATTTCTGTTTGATTGAATGCATTCTGTGTTATCAAAGAAAATATTCATAACAAATTTGTATTGAGAGTGCATACATGTTTTCTGAGTTATTTAAATGACATTTATTTTATCCAGATGGCTTGAGTTTTATTTTGATAAAATCTATTTTGTTAACCTTTAAATACTTTTAAAATAAAGTATTTCAGAGTTATTTTTTGAAATAAAATATGGGAAAAGAAATAAATACTTGCAGCATTTAAAACAAATTTAATTTGAATGTTAGATATCATGCGTGCATTACAACATAATAAAGGCAGAATTGTAGAGGTATTTCGAGGTAATGATGGAATCATCACAATATTAAACAGAAAAGCACAACGGGGGGTTTTCAGGAGACCAGTTTTAAAAAATTGTCTGTTACCCATGAAAAATAATTATTATCTTTTTAAATTTATTAATTAATTGTTTACTAGTACCTGTTGTATTATTTGTTTAAAATTTAAGGTGTAATAATGTATTATATTTGTGGCTGAATGAAAATCATTCAACGGGGGCCGGTATGTTCGATCGTATTTGTGCTTTGTATTATTGGCAATGTCTTATATCGTCTGCGTTTGTACGTACGAGTTGATAGAATGTTTTGTTGCGAATTCGTAGCCAGGAGCGGCTTATTTTTAGATATTTTAAATAAATAAGTGCACTAAAGTATTTTAATCTATGCATGTTTATTGAGTATTAGTGATTTTTTTTTTAATATAAGTCAACACACAGTTTAACACACAGTATTAAATATTCCCAAACATGACACAGAAATAAAACTATCTTTTATTTTTAATCCTAATTTGTTTACGCATTTTCCTGAAATAAATGTTGTCTGAGTCTATTTCTGTTTGTAGTCGTGTTTGAGAATATTTAATACTGTGAGTAATAGGGAAGTCGATTTATTATTAAATTCTCACTTCAATAATGATCTTAGAGTATCAAAATCAGTATTCGTAGTGAATAATGTGACAGATAATACTCCCTGTGTGTCTTTACCTTCAATCTCTCTAAATAAATGACCTCTGACAGCCAGTATCGCATAAACATCTTCATTTTACAATTTCTTGTTTATAATTTTGAACTATAATAATACAGTACACAAAAAAATATGACACTTTGGATTACTCTTTGCGTTTGACTCATATTGAGAGGCACAGACTGTAGACGAAACATTTTCAATAGCTGACTCATTTTTTTAGGTATAAAACCTTGTGAGTTTGGAGACGTATTATTTGACAGTTTTATACATTGAATTATTTACCATGTTCAAAATACTATGATGTTTCTTAAAGCAATGATGGCACGTATTTAGACATTTACATTTATTGAGGAAATACATATTAGATAGGTAATTGAAGCAATAATGATTATGTTTTACGAAATCTATTCGTTGTTGAAAAGGTAAATTAAGAAATTTCGAGAACTTAATTAAACTATGTTCAGTGTAAAGTAACCACAACCCAAGGTAGCTACAAAAGAATTACTATTATTCGGAAATTTGATTTTGGTACCTTATTTATTACTATATGGCTGTTTTGAAGAGCTTTTGCGTATGTCTTAAGAAATTCAGTTAAGGTCTTACGTTTCGGAATTTCATTACTTTTAACGTGACGTTCCCACCTATTTTATAGAAGGATTAAATTTTTACAAAATTAAATATGTCATTAATAATATTAGAAAATTTATCAATGGTTTAGTTCAATACTTCTAATTAGCAAATGACAACATTAATGTTGTCAACTAGATTACAAATAGCAATAGCTGATTTTGTTTGACTCAAAATTAGTATTCGGAATTTGAATAGACTTAATGACGCGATACACTTTACCTTTCAACGAGGTCTTCGAATTCTGTAAGTTTTGAGCATTATATATACTTTGTATTGCTGTTTACGCATGAATTGAAAATATCGTTTTATCATTCGGTAATATTACTTCCAAAAAGGTAATGATAACCTAGATAATTTAACATTCTCAAAAACGTTTTCTGAAATTTCAATATCAGGTTTATTTTCCCCCTTATTTAACTCAGCATTGTGGATTTTAAATAGTTTTAGCTTTAAATTTATTAAAATCAGTTTTATCTGAGATTTCCTGTGCGCTATCTATCTCACTTTCTCATTTTTTAGGTTATGGAATTAAACCTTCAACTTTCTATCAGGTTCTTTCAGTTCCGTTTCTTTATGCTTTAACAAATGAATATTTTTTTTATACTCCCGTCCTATTAATCTCATCACCTGCGATTATACTTTCAATTTTCTTGATGTAATTTGAATACTTCTCCGTAGAGAAGTTCGTTTTGTTTTAAAAGTTACCAGTTCACTCATTTGTACTTAAATCAAAACCAAAACTAGTTCTAAATTAAGGTAATGCGAAATTTAGTTTAAATCTAAACTATTTATTCTCATAATAATTTGGCAGTTTTAAACAGCAAATTCTTTTTACACATGAAATATAATATTTAAAGTTTCCTTACATCACAACCTGAGGTAATCTTGTGCCATAAACGACATCTCCACAGTTCAGCACATTTATTTCTCACTAGCGCTCCGCTCGATTTATACCAACAATATATCTGTGTTTCAAACTATTATCACACGTTACTGGTTCTTACAATTAAGCACAACACAGATGCGTTTTATTTCGCAATAAAAGAGAAGTGAGCCATCAAACGACTTATTACATTGCACCATTTTTCACATTGCAAACAGCAAGACTCAAACTGAAAACACAGAGTGTTGCAAAACGCGGAAAATACGAAAAATGTAACTTGCATGGATTCGGAGCACATAAAACCAGGAAGCATGAAGCTTTAGCTCGCTGTAGACGATACTTACATAAACATGACCAGTAGAACTCGCACGTGCATGGAACTTTATATTGCGCTCTTCTTTCAAAGAACATCTTTAACACTTGTGTACGGGAAATACAATTAAATAGACATTGTGTAAGCATTACACTTTCACCTGTTTCAGCATTGGACTGCACTATAACAGCGATTGCAACATATTCAGCCACATAAGTTATCCTTTGTTTTTGCCGTTACTGTGCTTGTACTACAAAAAAAAGGTATTCATTCGTATGATCTTTTTCTATGTTTAGTTTTTGTTTTTGTAAATGTGATTAATGGCATTACAAATAAACTATAAAGTTAAAATATTTTTTACATATAAATGAAAATAAAATGTTGCACTTTTGAAATATTGTTAAATTACATATGAAAAATCCCTGTATGAATGCAGTGAGAGCATGTTAATCACTCACGTTGTTGCTGTACTTCTTCTACAAATACCTACACGTGAAGATTTTAAACGCAATAAAAATGAAAAAAAATCATATTTTTTATCAATTTTACAACATTTTGACTGATATTACCATGATTTTGTTTATTGCTCTACTGTTCATTTATTTTTTATTTTAAATATTGAGTTTTGGAAGAAAATTATAATTGTTTATAAAAGTTAAAACAATTAATACATTATTCACGACCACTCATTGCCCATATATTTTTATAAACGAATGCATTTTTTAAATAGGTAAGTCATATATCAATGGATATTATACTAAATATTTTATCATATCAATCCTATGATTAAATATCGTTTAATTATTCATTATTCACATACCTTAATAAAGATCAAAGCTCTCTTAGGACACCCAGTTATTTTGGTACAAACAGAAAAAAATAGAAAATGCTATTTATGAACGTTTTCATTGATATTTTATAATGCATGACATTAAAAATGAATAAAATATCTAACCCTGTATGCATACTTCTCATAAAAAAAGAAATTTTTTAGCTTCTTTTACAACATTTAGATTGACTTTATAATGATTTTGTTTATTGTCTACAGTTAAAAACGTTTTAAGAAGTATTGTATTTTGGAAGAAAAATTATAACTGTATACAAGAGTTTAAAAAGTTAATACATTATTCACGGCCACTCATTGCCCATATGTGGTTATAGACGAATGTATTTTTTTAAATGAGTAAATCAAATATTAATTTATTTTATACAAAAATTTTATCATATGAATCCTATAATTAAATTTCCTTTAATTATTTATAATTCACATATCTTAATAAAGCTCAAAGCTCCTTAGGACACCCAATTATTTTTGCACAAATAAAAAGGTTTTCAGAAAATGCTTTTTATGAATATTTTAGTTGATATTTTATAACGCATGCCATTAAAAAGGAATAAAATGTCTAACGCTGTATACATACTTTTCATAAAAAATGAAACACGCTACGAATCTCATGACTTTAGGTAAAATGTTTTTCGATCACATAACAATTCTTCATAAATTTATGCCGCAAAAGAAAACATGTATACTCAAAAACATAGTGACACCATATTGAATAACAACGAGAATATAAAATATTTAAAAACATGTTTTTCTTTAAAAGTAATCAATGATGCAGCACCTGCTATTGCTTTTGAAAGTAAAGTGAACGCAAATTCTGTTTATGTTATTGATTCTTTAGCGTAGATAAAAATAAACAAGCTGCATTCAATTTTACACCGATATATTTTTTAAATAATTTATGTTGTTGTTCTGAAACAAATGCAAAGTGTGTGTAATTGTTTGTAGTTTGTGTAATTTAAAATACTCTTTGATCTCAAGATGATTGTTCCCACAAGCTGACGATGTAGAACACATGTAAATATTATAATTTCTATCAGTTGTACATACATTTAAAGAAATCCTAATTAAAAATTACGAAATGGTAGATTGAACTTATCTTTTACTTTATTTTTAGGCGCTAATTTCCTATTTGTTTTGTCATGTTTCTGTTAAAATATTAATTCTGCTATTTTAATGATCATGTATTCTTTATTAGAATGATTAAATATGTTAAATAATACTTATATATATTTCAATTAATGAAATTACCAATCAAACCAAATACTGTACATACTCACGATACACCGACGAATTTCAAACTTTCAAGAAATACATTGTAACCATCTGTTTTAACCCTTTATGTACTGAATTATGAATTCATGAAAATTTTATCTTCTAAAAGATTTTTCGTGAATTTTTTAAACTACATTAGAAGTTTTACATAATCATTTAATAAATTTTAGAAGTATTTTAGAAGAATTGAAAGATTTAGAAGGATTAATTATATTTTAATTTATAGAGATTTTGTACAATATTTATAACCCCACCCGAATATTTTATTTTAAATATTTTTCTTATTATTTTGAAGAATTAGGAAATGTATAAATATAATGTTCTTACAATCGAAATATAGAATATTTCCGAATTGAAAAGTTCACCCTTACCCCAACACCAAGAAACCTGGAAAGACGGAAAGGCAAAAGAAATCATCCTTTTAAAAATATTTTATTTTGTGTAACCAATAATGTTTTTGGAACAAGATAAAGTAATGCATCTATAACACATTCTAAACTGTATTATTACTAATCTATATATTAAATGAATTTTATAACAGGTTATTTTAATGGTATTTATAAGTACCGTCAGTAGATAAAGAGTTAATGTCAGGTGTTTAGAATTGTCTCCTTTGGCTTATCTGTACTCAACATTTTTAATAAACTGTTGCGATTTTTCAGGCGATGACTACCATTCGTAAACACTTGCATTTAAACTGAAGGAAATACTATTCTTAAAACTAAAATTGTAGTTTAAATGTTAAAATCGTGTAAGGATATTTACAAAGATATTTTTTTTCTTTTATTGTGTTTAGTAGCATTAGATAATCAGCAAAGTGGTGTGTTAATATGTCATTTAAAAACTTTAAAATACATTGTAATGTAACGGATGGAAATAAAAAATGAACATTCTAAAGAATAGATTATAAATCCATCAAATTTTTATCTTTTATTGTAATATATTTTTTAAAGTAATAAAAACTTAACTCCTTTAATTTTTCACATAGTGCAACAAATGCAACCGTCATTCGATTAATACAGCGTGTTGTCGCCCTGACATATTTCTAAGACATAAGACTTTGATATGATTATGTTCCACGTGACGGCAACGACTGGAAAAAATACAATTTGCTCATATGTTAGTGTGATGATATAAAGAGAGATAGCTCTGAACACTTAAGCACGTACATTACAGCGTAGACACATTATTAACTTTTCGCTCCCAGCTGTTAATTGTAAGTTCAGGAAAGACGTTGGTATAATCTTTATATGTAGCATATATCTGTTACTATAATACCAATGCCAGTCGATGTCATCATACTGTGATGGTAATAATAGTCACATATAGCACAGCCACTACATGTAATAAATTGTCATATATTTATCCGTCAAATTAAGTTCAAAATTTGCTGTCACTTGATGATTCTATTGAGCAGTCATCCTGACCGTTGTTTCGTGAAGCATAACCATTTGAAGTTGCAATGAAGCTAGTGATTACCTTGTAATCGTCTTTTGGTGAACCCTAAGTAAAGTAACCATACATTTTGTATTTTCAAAAGTCGACAACTGACATCAGAATTAGCATATTTAATGATTCTACTACGAAGTGACTATGTCTGGTGCTTTGTGACAAGTAAAAGGGTAACTTCACGATGACGTCATTTGACGACTCGTCAGAAAAAAAAAACAGCCACATTTTGTGCTTTTCGCTAAATTTATAGGCACTATTGTAAATAACACTTTGATTTTTTTTTGTTTGAAATGTAAATATAATTAAGAATTTTCTTTATGTACTTTAATTTCATATGCATTTTAATGCAAATATTTTAAAACTGTATGTGACCCGTTTTGCGTCTTTACTGACAAAAATTCGCAATAGAACTAGCCTCCCGTTTGACAGCATATATCTTTTTTTCTGAAAAATTATTTCAGAATTTCAGATATCATTTCTAATCTTATACTATATGAAATAACGTAAACTTTAATAAATATATCAAACTTTATAACATATATATGAATTATTACATATATCTTCGAATGATTATCATTAAAATGTTTTTCAATATATTGAAATTGCAAAAATTTCCATTATTTTGTTGAATCAAATGAAAATGAAAATGTCACTCCTTTAAGTTATAAAAATTCGGAGTATTTTCGTAATTTTATTTTTAAACTTTGTGAAATCTTTTTTTTGATGAATCTAAGTTTATACGCAAAGAACTGATTATCGTCAATATATAAACAAAAACATGTTTCAATAGGTAATCTTCTTCTATTACAAAAAAAAGGCATTTATAAAATAATCAAAATAATAAAAAATTCACCCATGTACGTGTCGTGTCATTCAATGTGTTTATATCTTGTAAAGATCTTGGAGAACCCTGACATAATTTGGGAAGTATCGTGTTACAATTTTGTCCAGATAGTGGAATTAGAAAAGCATTTTCAATCAAAGCAAACTATCACGTCAAGGAATATTATCACTGATTTAAAAAAATTACTACACAAATGATTAATTTACGAATCATTATGATTATGTTAAAAAATAATGAAAGTAAATTTGTATCCATCGTTTATTGGAGGTATTTTACCTCCGTTTTTTATGTGGAGCTGTGTCAAATAACATATCAAATGTCAGTCTAATCGGCCGTACTGGCTGGATTCGCTTTCGAATAGATAATTGGAATAGCATTGTAATTAAAATCAAGCGGTTTTGGTTCTAACCTCGCCTGTGGATACATTTTTAGTCAGTAAGAAATAATATTACTCATATGATTTACTTCACAATCAGTATGATTTTATAAAATTTAAAAAAATGGTAATTATTTTCCTCGTTTGAAATCTTTCTTCGATGTTTCATCTGTTAAGCAGTTTCCGAAAAATTTGTGATATCATTTCTAAATGGTTACCTGAGTGAATATTTGGGGTGGAGTGAAAAAAAGGAAATCGGAAAATCAAAATGTAATACCACGCAAAAGTTGTGTATGGGGCTCATTAATAATATGCACAGTTTTTTCGAAATGAAATTTTATCTTCCGGTGCCACAGGCCCACCCAATTTTCACGAAACTCTTCAAAAGCGCCTTGTAGAACATATAAATCGAAATAAAGATAAAGATGGAAAATAAAAAAGTCATACTGCGTAAAAGTTGTGTCTGATACGTAATAATATGCCTGCACAGTTTTTTTTTTTTTTTTTTTTTTTTTTTTTTAAGTTTTATCTTCAGGTGCCCCCAGTCCAACGAACGTTTGCGAAATTCGTCAAAAATGCCTTTTACTACTTATAAATCGAAATAAACATAAAGTTGGAAAGTACAAATGTCATACCGCGGAAAAGTTGCGTATGGTGCGTGGTAATATGTGTACACATTTTTTCGAAATCACATAATGTCTTCCAGGAACACGGTCATTCGAAATTTTGAAAAACAATTCCGTAAATTGCCATTTATTTGCTGCACATGTATAATAGAAAGCATCACACAAGTGCAATAAAAATATTTTGTCTACACAAACAATTAAACTTTAAGAATTAAAAGCAAACATTTAAATCTGTTAAAAGTGTTAAAAAAGTTTAAAGTTCAATTAAATTGGTTCGTGCTCTTCAAAACAAAAATCTAAATGTTCGAAAAAAATGTTCGCTTGGTGTTGTTGGTCCTGTTGGAGATTGTAACCTTAAAATCCGACTTATTCTCAAAATATGGCATAATGGCTCTTCATTGTAATCGAGACCTTATGAATCCATCCCTGTTGCTTGCACCACAAACTGTCGTGGAGTTTCATTAACCACTAAGACACACCTTTCTACACTTCGAGTGCGGCATGGAAACTCAGGAAACGAAATGATATCTACACGATTACATTTGTCAATGTACATCTTTAAATGATCGCATGAAAGATTAGTCCAAATAGGTGTTTACGTAACTTCTACCTTATCCCAGTAAATCAGGTCAATATAATCTGCTGTGCTAAAATTGGTTGCATAAACTTGGAACTGCCTGACCTCTCCACTAGTGTGCACGCTTTAAGGAATAGCTGGCGGATGTGCTTCCTATCATCGGTTACCATCCTAATCATTAGGATATTCGGATGGGCAAAAAAGGTATTGCGATGAATTACTGGGTCAATTACAACTTTAATTGTCCGACGCATTTCCTTGGAAAAAAAACAATATCCCAAAGATTGCTTGCACTTAATGGCAAACCATATACATGCGTACACATTGGCTACAAGCTCCGTTAATATCTTCAGATTTGACATTGGATCTGAAGTTGCAACATAAAGTCTCAAAATTATTTTGGTGGTGATAATCCATCTGCTGTGTGAAAGCCTACCAGACAATCTATTTATAAAGTCTTCCGAACAAATTCTTTTCTTAATAGATAGGATCATTTCCTTCAGATATTTTTGATCGGTACTGAGATCGTCAATAACTATTTCCAGGTTATAATTAATGTCGATAGTCTGGAAAGAAACGATGGAAGAGATTCCCGCTTGTCCAACATTTTTTTCCAATCGGCCTACTATAATTAACTTTTTGGTCCCCTCCGGCATCCATCTAGCACGAACTGATTTAATAGAACTTTAATTTTTTTAACACTTTTAATTGATTTAATTATTATTTCTCATTCTTGAACTTTAATTGTTTGTGTACTTTTCACAGATAAAATGTTTGTATTGAAATCTTGCTTCTTGTGTTATGCATTCTGTTATACATGTACAACAGATAAAAGGAAATTTACGGCAATTTTTTTCGAAAATTTCGGATGAGCATCCCTGGAAGCTATTACGTGATTTCGAAAATAACTGAGTAGGCATATGTACCATATGCAATTTTTCTTCGGTATGACATTTTTGTTTTCCAACTTTATATTTATTTTGATTTTAATGTTGTACAGGACATTTTTGACGAATTTTGCAAAAATAGGAGGACCAGGGGCACCGGAAGATAAATCTTGATTACAAAAAAAAAAAAAAAAAAAAAAAAAAAAAAAACTGTGCAAGCATATTACTACTTACCATGCACAACTTTTCCGCGGTATAAAATTTTTATTTTCTAACTTTATCTTTATTTCAATTTATAACTTGTACAAGGTGTTTTTGACGTGTTTGGTGAAAATTGGGGGGGCCCGGGGGCACCGGAAGATAAAACTTGATTTCGAAAATTTTTTGCAGTTTTATTACTGAGGACCATACACAACTTTTGCGTGGTATTGCATTTTGATTTTCCGAATTTCGGTTTTTTTTCACTCCACCCTAGTGAATATGTTGACTAGGATGTCATCCAATTGAAAGAGCATTGGTATATATAAAGTTTCTCGGTTCGATCCCCAGATGGGACACAATGGATGCGAAAAATTATTACTCGTACGATAAATCAGTATGATTGTGTGAAAGTAATAAATGTTTGCATAAAAACAAACAAAAAAATTTTTGCAACGTTTTTCTATTTGAAAATTTTACAGAATATTAAATTGAGATATTAAGAAAAATAATATTTCTCTCTTACTTTTGTCTATATAATTTTTTTATATTATCAATTACCGCTTACATGGAAATTAACATATTTTTGCTATTCAATTCTTTACGTTAAATTTATATTTTTTTTTCATTAGGTTTATATTATTCCTTTTGTGTTATTCAATATATGTATACTATAAAATGTATTTTATTGACTATTTAATTAGTATAAGTATAAACATGCTTGATTAGAAATTTCAATAGGAATAGAATCGGCCATGGTGCAATATACAGTAGAGCTCAAAATTATTTTGACAAATAAAATAATTGACTTAATTAAAAACAATAATAAAATACAAAAATTAATCATTTATTTTATTTAACAATGTTCAATGTTTTACAGAATTTTAGTAAATTAACTGTCATTTGCTAGAAAATAACACGAAACATGTGAAAAAGCAGAAGAATGATAAATCAAAAGTATTTTGACAGTATAATAAAAAATCGTTTTAACACAATAATTATTAAATATAATAATATGTCAGTCATTTTAGTAGCATATCCTCTGGACTTTATGACAGCCTCACAACACGCGAGAGCATCGAATTGACTAACGTTTGAATTCGATCTAAAGAAATTTGGTCACACTCATGTTTAAGTGCTTCGTATAAAGTCTCTTTATTTGTATAATTTTGGCATCTTACTCTACGATCTAACACCTCCCATAGATGCTCTATGGGGTTCAAATCCGTACTCTGACTTGGCCACTCTAGAACCTTGACTTTTCTCGTTTCATAAACTCTCTTACGTACTTGAATTTGTGTCTCGGGTCGTTATCTTGCTGAAAATACTACTTAACAGGCATGTTTTGTTTAGCATATGGTAGCATATAAGTCTAATATATCAGCATACATGAACCGATCTATATTCCCCTTAATTCGAACTAAGGGTCCAACTCCGCTTCGAGAAAAACAACTCCAAACTATCACATTGCCTCGTCCATGTTTGACGGTGGGTATTTAATATCGAACATCATATTTTTCATCTTTAGGACGTCGAATGTTCTTAATTCAATCAGAAGACACTAATTTAAACTTCCTTTCATCGCTCCACAAAACATTAAACCACTCTACACTCTATGCACTTTTGCGAATGCATGTCTAGCATTGCTATTCTTAGCAGATATCAAAGGCTTTTTTGCAGGTCTTTGGACATTTAAACCATAGAGGTTTAAGTGTCGTTTGACAGTTCAAACGTGTATGTCTGCACCGTAATTTTTTTTCAATTCATTTTTCATTACTACAGAAAACTTACGTAGATCTCCTGTAGATAGCGTTTTTCTAATACGGTCATTATTGCAAGTTGTTTTTTTCTCGGACGTCTACTTCGAGTCTTATTTCCGATAGATTTCCGCTCAGTAAAACTAGCATCTTCTGCTTGCGTCCTTCCTTGCTTAAGTGCATTTACAACGGCGGCGTTTCAAAAATCACTAGAATATTGTTTGCATTTCGGCATTTAAAAAAAATGACAATAAGTCAATATAAACACTAATCGAAGCTATAGTAACTGACTCCTTCAACAATTAAATGCAAACTAATTTTCAAAATACTTTTGAGCTAAGGAGGAGCCATAATACTTCGTTGGCGCAGAATGTAAACAAACAAGTTGGAACTTGATACTTTTGAAAAACTGCAGTCATATTATTCTTAATGATAGAGGATATCTTTTCATTTATATTTTTATATTAAACAAAATAAGAGCTAATATAATGGTGTCAAAATACTTTTGAGCGCTACTATATAATTTACGTAGAGCCTTCACGAAAATTTTCTTACACTGTGGCAATGGTCACTACAAATTTCAGTTCTTTAGAATACATATTTAAGTTTACATTCACGTCATAAACAGCTTTATGAAATAAATATTTGTCTAAAATTGGAAAATCTAGTATTGAATTTTCAAACCTGTTAGAGATATAAATTTTCACTTAATTAAATGTTCTGATTGATAACTGAAAAGTAACATGCATTTCTAGATACTGAAGTTCCGTTATACTATTATACATAATATTTCGTAGAATTAGTAATTTCGTCTTTCTATAATATATGTACTAGTTGCATACTATATACAAATGCTGTATAATATATACCATACACACTTGTAATACTATACTATTACTATAAGATATAATAAGTACTAGTATACTAATTTTCAACTGGTACATGGATTTCAACATACATTGCAGAATATTTTGGGAATATTGCTATAAATATATATGATTTAAAATTTCTGCAAATGCACATTAAATTAGCACAATGTATATAATAATCTGACATACAGTTTAGGAAAATTTCCTTTAAACTTTGACAATTCTTAGCTCAAATTTTAAAATTCTAAAAATATTTACTCAGATTTACATTCAAGTCACAAAATATCTTTTATACAATAAAAGATGTATGGAGTCTAATAGTGAAAATCTAGTATTCAGTTTTGAATCCATGTAGAAATATAAATTTTATTGAGATAAATGCGTGACCTGCATCGCAAACGGAACACGAAACTGTTAAAAATATATATACTAGAGTAAAATAATTTTCTGACTTGCTTTGTTAAATAACAGATCATATGCCAGATTAAATCGGCTGTCTGAATGAATTGTAATGGCTGAAATCACGTCCAAATAGCTAGATTGGAATAGCACTGGTAATTAGAATCAAACGTTCTGGGTTTGAATTCTGGCTGGGACACATTTTCAGTCAGTTAGAAACTTCTTTACTCGTATGATTAATTTAACAATTAATATGACTTTGTAAAATTAATAAATGTATAATTATGTGCTCCTCGTACGGAGTCTTTACCTGCTGTTTAATCTTTGGAGTCGTTTCATATATTTCTGAAGTCATTCCAAATTGGTTGCCTGAGTGAATGTTTTAGCTGGGACATCGCCCGATTGAAAGAGCAGTCATGGGTAAAGCCAAAGTTTCCCGGTTCGAGTCCCGGATGTAACACAATGGATGCGAAAAATTATTACTCATACTATTCGTTTACCAATATAGTATGATTCTGTGAAAGTGATTCATTTGTGCATACAAATACAAACAAATAAAAATATTTCCAAAGAATGTCTATTTGAAAACTAATCATAATGTCTTATATTGTAATATAAAATTGATAAATGAGTTTCTAAAAGAAGAAACATTATTATTTTTTACTTTTACCATTATATACTGTTTATGTTATGAATCACATATTATATGAAAATTAATAAATTTTTGTTATTCATGTCTTTTCTTTAAATTTTGCGTATTTTTTTGCATTTTGTTTATATTATTCCTTTTTAAGTTGTTGAATATTTCTATCGATTAAAATATATTTTATTGGCTGTTTAAGAAATATAAATATGAACATTTAAAAATATGTTTAGAAATTTCTATCGGAACAGAAAAAATGATTCAATATATCTCATGATGCACAGAGCTTTCCAGAAATTTTCTTTACTCTGCGGCGATGGTTACTACAATTTTTCAGTTCTTTAGAATGTATTTTCCAATTTATATTCATGTCATAAACTAGTTTTATGCAATAAATATATGTATGCAGTCTAAAATTGGAAATCCTAGTCTTGAATTTTGAAATCTGCTACAGATATAAAGTTCATAAAGCTAAGTGTTGTAAGCGATAACCGACAAGTAACATTAATTTCTAGATACAGTATTTTCTTTAGACTATTATAAAGAATACATTGTAGAATTACTATGCTGCACTTTCTGTAATATCTTATATACTATGTGATGTATGTTACATACTATTCAAGTATACAAATACTTTATATTATATATCATACACTATTCCTATTCTAGTAACATACTATTACTATAAGAACTTATAACTACTAGTATACTAATTTTCAACTAATATATGTTTTTCAACATATTTTACAGAATATTTTGTGAATATTGTTATAAATATATTTGATTTAAAATTTCTGGTAAAATACATTAAATTAGCACGATATGTCTAATCAAGAGTTACGCAATTTATGAAAATTTCTTTTAAACAGTGACATTTCTTAGTTCAAATTTTAAGATTCTAAAAATATTTACTCAGATTAACATTCGAGTCACAAACTAACTTTTATACAATAAAAGGCGTATGGAGTCAAAAAAAGCAAAATCTAGTATTGAATTTTGAAATCATTTAGAAATATTAATTTCATTGAAATAAATGTCGTGACCTGCACCGCAAATGAAACACAAAATAATTAAATATTGTATATCCCATGAGTCTTTTAATGCATTTGACTTTGAACTATGAAAAAATAAGAATTATCATAAAGCTCTGTATTCACATTGCGATATATGTGTCGATTAATTAGTGGTTTACAAATTGTGTATCGATTGTCACTAAGCAATATTTATGTCATTGACAGTTTTAGGCTGGTCTTGGCAGGGGACGTTACATGTATAAACAATATTGCGTGTCGTTATCAATGCAAGCCTGCCTACGATTACATTAAGATTTTAGCTTTTCTTACTTGTTCTGCTTTTAGAGTTTTTTATAGTTTTTTGTGCGTTCTGTTTTTGGGTTTGATTCTCTATTTTTGATTGTATGTTCCGACTCTCAGTTGGCTTTGGCGAGCTTAATTATGAATGTTTTGATGTTGTGCGAATTTTATACTATATATGTATATTTATATATACTAGACTTAAGTAATTTTCTAACTTGCTTTGTTATATTGACTTGCTATAAAATAGATAACATTTATTTACAAAAAAGAAAAAAAAATGTTTTTATAATGAAGAGAACGAAATTTTTTAACTCGATAAATCATATTCAATGGTTGGAATAGTACAGTTGAGATTTTGTTCCCCAACAGAGTGAAAATGTCCAAAAAATAAGGGTGAATTATGTCAGACAGGTATCGTCCGGATAGCTTAACAGGTACAGCATTGGCACGGCAAACCAAGTATGCAGGTTCGATTCCTAGTCTGGACATTTTCACTTTGTTGGAAAAAAAAATCTCAACTGTGCTACTCCAGCCATTGAAAATGTACTTATATTTAAAAAAATTTAAGTGTAATTTTCAATATTTTCTGAATTTAAAATACAAAATTAAAATTCAAACAATAATTTCTCATTATTACAAACTCGTTTCTAAAAATAAAAAGTTCAAATATTCCTTTCTTTCTTATTTAATACGATTTTACAACTTAACTGAAATTAAAAAAATCATTCTTAATTTATAATTCTCAACGATAAGGTAACCTGATAATGTCCTATTCGACTTTTTAAATGCCGTTCGCCAATTTCCATGAACCAATTCCTCTTAAAAATTAATCTCAAGTTAGAAAATGACAAGTGGAGGCTTGCCTACAGTTTTTCACCAAAAAGTACTTCTACAAAAAATATTAAAATATAAATCTAATAAGACATTTTCTGTGTAAAACTTAAAATTAATTTACTGAACGTCATTATATGACAAACTTTACAACTAAATATCAATAAATGTCTACTTTCTAATTTGCGTATTTATAAAACCATTATCTAACATATTGAATTTTTTTTTCGGTTATTTTATTTTCTTTACTTGAAAATTGAAGCGCTTTTAAAATTGTATTTTAATTTAAAATTTAAAAAATATATTTAAATCCTCTTAAAATATCGTCTTAAAAATATATTTAAATCTGTATATGTATGAAAATATTGAAACTGAAAACGATCAAATGATAAGTGAGAAATTCTGTCATAGTAATTGAAGGTAGCCCTTATATTAATTTAAGGCGATTTTAAATTTTTATTAAATTATTTGGTGTACATATTCATGTTTCAGTTCCTTGAATTATAGAGTATGAACGATAAATTTATTTACCGAGAATATGAGTAATGTTGTAAAACTCTGTCCTTTTTACATTCAATAATTTTTATCTTAAATCTTATAATGTACCTATCAAAAATATATTTTGAGAAAACGGGACGTAAAAAAAAAGACTTTTTTTAATAAAGGCGTATTATTTAACGCGCGCACACACACACACACACATATATATATACATTTAATATATATATATATATATATATGTGTGTGTTTAATATATATATATATATACACACACACACACACACACGCATATATATATATATATATATATATATATACTAGGGGGCTCTGCCCCCTACGAGCTACGCTCGCCAACCCCCGTTCAGGCACAACAAAATTCAAAAAGCACGTGAATTTGATAAGCTTTTAAAATATTGAACAACAACAAAAAAAAAAAACCAGTAGCGATCTTTCTGTAAACGGGTTTCCATTCGTTTTCCTTGGATTGGGGTTTGTTAAGACCAAATCTGCTGCTGTTAAGAGATACAATGGCTGTTTTCGTATTTAATTTATAAAATTAGTTAAACATATGAAAATAAGCTAATGTAAAATGAATTAAGTAAACAGTGTCATTGTCTCCTCTATTGTTTCAAATCTGACGTAATGTACACCAAAGTTTTATTTCTCTTATTAATATTCACGTGAAAATACTTTTGTTGTTAGAAGGAAATATTATTTGCGCTGTCTTTGAATTCACGATAATAGTTGAAAAGATTATCTCAAAATATCTCGCGCAAATATATTTTTCAATTTAAATTGTTTTGGCATATTTTTTGGCCAATTTAAATATGACGCAATTTCCTCAAATTACAAGTTTTAACGCAGAATAATGATTTTTTTATTTTAAGATTTTTTTTTTTTTTTTTTTTTTTTTTTTTTTGTAAAATTCAAGTGTAAATATGGTTCTTATGACGTAATTTTCCTGCTTTTAACATGTAATCATTTAATTATAAATTTAAAGTTTTTTTTTCTGTTTGTAATAGTCACGTGTAAATAAATTTTTAATCTGAAGTAAACATTATTGTTTGCGCTGTTTATACAACTGGAAACAGTTTAAATTAATAACATTTTCTAAAATTTGTAAAAAATATCTCTCGAAATGCTGAATTTAAAATAGACATAAAACCTCAAACAAGTGGGTAAGTGTGATCACAGATCGCACAGAGGGTTTCGTTTAATATTCCTTTCAAAACACTTTATCCTTTTGAAAAATCTGTTAGTTCCATATTTCAAAACCAAGGGGCGCACTTGATTCTAAACAAACCTGTATCCGAACGAAAATCCGTTTTACATACTATCCGTAGATATATTAGTCGAGGGGATTGGGTCCAAAGCACCCGAGATAAGTAGGCGCACATGGCGGGAAAAAATGGAACTAACATATGTAAGGCTATGGTGCATAATATGAAAGAATGGTCAAAGGGGTGTCGGCAAAAGTTGATAAATTTCTCCCTGGGTTAAAAGGGCGCAGGTTAGAAAAAATGCTTAAAATACACAAGTTAGAGCCTATAGGGGTAAATAATAAAAGACTTTTTGAAAATTTTATGATTTGTCGTGTGGTCTGAGGCATTTAGCTATACGTATGCAAAATTTCATGTCACCAACTTAATTAGGGGCTCTCTTAGAAAGAATTGCTTCAAATACATATGTGGTAGCTCAAAGGGTTAAACGTAAGACTTTTTCAAGATTTTATGATTTGTCGCCTGGCCTCAGGTGTTCTGCAATAAGTATGCAAAATTTCAAATCTCCAATTTAATTAGGGGCTCAGTTAGAAAGAATGGCTTAAAATACACAAGCTGGAGTTGAAAGGGTTAAACATAAAACTTTTTCAAAATTTATTATTTGACGTGAGATCTGAGGTGTTGAGCTATAAGTATGCAAAATTTCAACCTAAATAGGGGCTCACTTAGAAAGAATTGTTTAAAATGCACATGCGCGACTCCAAAGGGTTAAATGTACGACTTTTCCTAAATTTTATCATTTGTCGTATGATGTCAGGTGTTCAGCTATAAGTACCCAAAATTTCATGTCTCCAACATAATTAGGGGCTCACTTAGAAAGAATTGTTTAAAATACACGTGTGGGACCCCAAAGGGTTAAATGCACGACTTTTTCAAAGTTTTATGATTTGTCGTTGGATGTGAGGTGTTCAGATATAAGTATGCAAAATTTCACACCTCCAACCTAATTAGGGGCTCACTTAGAAAGAATTGTTTAAAATACACATGTGGGACCCCAAAGGGTTAAAGTACGAATTTTCAAAATTTTATGATTTGTCGTTTGATGTGAGGTGTTCAGCTATAAGTATGCAAAATTTCACGCCTCCAAACTAATTAGGAGCTCACTTAGAAAGAATTGTTTAAAATACACATGCGTTAGCCCAAAGGGTTAAATGTACGACTTTTTCAAAATTTTATCATTTGTCATATGATGTGAGGTGTTCAGCTATAAGTACCCAAAATTTTATGTCTCCAACATAATTAGGAGCTCACTTAGAAAGAATTGTTTAAAATACACATGCGGGAGCCCAAAGGGTTAAATTTACGACTTTTTCAAAATTTTATGATTTGTCGTATGATGTGAGGTGCTCAGCTATAAGTACCCAAAATTTTATGTCTCCAACATGTATAGTTTCTGAGAACGGGCTCTGTGACGGACAGACAGACGGACAGACAGACAGACAGAGGAGCGAGACGAATAGGGTTTCGTCAGATGAACGAAACCCGAAAAATAAATGCAATCTGCATACCGGGAACTTATAACGTATAAAATGATCTAAAAATGACTAAATTCTCATGTATAGTTTTTGCTCCAATAAAACTTTTTTAATGGAACGATTTTGTCCAACTTTAGCATTAAATATCTCTTAAAATAATTCTTCGATTTGAAAACTGTCTGCATCAGCGTGTTTATCAAGCATTTCTCTATAACACCACCGATTTTCATATTTTCGTATGCAACAGTTTTTTCAATATTAACGATGAAAGGCCATTCATAAGCATTCAAATTGGATGCCGATCTACCCGGAATATCTACGCAGATTTTCATTGGTCCATTTCCAAATCATTTTTTTTTTATATATAGAAGGATATATATTTAACATATATATATATATATATATATATATATTAGGTTGAATATAATTCGTACAACACTAGCGAAACTTTGAAGCTGGATGCATCAAAACTGCTGAATATTAGCAGCTGTTGACAGGTGGTTTTACTTTGCAGTTGACAATTTTAATCAACTACATTAATTTGTTGGTAATAGTTGAGATTGAGTAAGTCCAATCAATCTCCAGGTTTCATTAAGCAGTCGAATTATATTCCGATGGTCAGGTCAAACGAGTATTAAGGCAAAATATTAAGACATCCGGTGTTTTCACCATTAAAACTGACCACAATTTCACTTTAAAAGGTTTATTCAGACACATAAAAACGTAAACAAACCCCACATTACGAGAGTTTTCAAAGAGACCTCAGGTTGGAGCACGAACCACTACTACATGCTAAAAGATCTTAAATCAACAAATTTAGACAATCTATTTGACGGTAAGACACCTGGTATCATAGTTTGGAAAAAATCGAACAACACAGAATTCTGATCTCTGAGCTCATGCATGGTAGTTTTGTCAGCATTCGCGTAGGATGACAGATTGCAATGAAAACTTCAGGAACGAAACACTGAGTGAAAGGCACACAATAACTCAGCCAGTTTAACTCGTAAACGAAGGGATGAAAACGAAAGAGATGTATAACTTTAAGCTTTGAGGTATTTTAAGGGTCTTTTTTAAAGACTTATTTCATGTATAATGAAGACGAAAGTTTTGCTGTGAACATGCTGTTTGTTCCCTGCTTATCAATTAAACTACATTAAAAATCACTTAATCTACTTGTAATTTTACTTGCGGTCTAATAATGATGATCAATGAATTAACACAAGTAGTCAATATCGAAGATTACACTATTTTTTTTTCAAAAACGGTTGTTACACTGTTGCAAATTTAATTCTAAAAACACATAAAAATCTAATTTAATTATTGCAGAAAATGTTCTTTATAGATTGATCCTAAATTAGGAATTAATAAGTTAAGGGGGGGAGATATTTTTTGCAGTTAGTTTTCATCACTATTCATGTGAACGCATGTCCCAAAATTACGACAAAATTAAAAGCAAAAATATAATAACATATCTGAAACATGGGAGCTGGGGAAATTTTGGTAAACGCTTTAATTTTCGTAGTGCAAAAAATTACTTAAAAATAATTTTGTCTTATTTAAACCCCAACACCAATTCATATTAAATGCATTTCGTGGGATAACATGAGTCAAGGTTTAAATTTTTTGTACCTTTATTTTTTTGACTTGCAATAATTTGTAGCTGTAAACAGATAAAGAAAACGAAATCGCAAATTATAGGGCTATTTGGGACTAGAGTTAAAAAAAATCGAAAGTAACTATGGATGTTTTACTATTCCTGATTGACCATATTTTTTTTATTCATTTTTCATTTTATAATTTTTTTTTTCCTTTCAGAAAATTATCCTATTTTATCATTTCTTTTAAGGACTTTTATCTCACCATGCAGAATTCCACAGCTATTATCAATTCTAAAAAAATCAGCATTTCTCTTCGGATAAGTGTCAATATAAGAGTGAAAAAAAATCCAATTCAGATTTTTTAATAAAGCTCTCTTTAAGGGGTCTCAGGACTCTTAAAATTGAAAAAAAGAAAAAAAAAGACCATTTTCAACATTATCATATCTTGCATTTCATATCTTAACATGTATTTGATTTTAAGACACACTTTTAATTGGAATAAAATATATAAGTATGTTCTTTCATTTCATGCAGAATGAGCATTTACATGGGGCTCCAAACTGCAAAAAATCTCCACGAGTAAAAAATCTGCATAACAGCTTACGCGCACGATTATAAAATAAGTATTGCATATAGAATAAAGATTTTGGTGCCTACTTATCCTTCAAATTGTAATAATTACCCTGAACCTAAATAAATTTGTATTTAAAGCTTTTTTATATTTTTAATACAAAGTTGTATTTAGCTAATACAAAATTAAGAAAATTTCAATAGTATAATCACCTAAAAAAATATTGTTTTGAACAATAAAAAGAAAATTTTATGTTCAGTTTATACAGACTAACATGCTACATATGTTTTGAAATTTTCATGAAAAAAATATTCATAAGTTTTTGAGATATCGTGCGCGTTATACCCAAAAACGTCAATTCCGAAACGACGCTTCAGCTATTGAACGTGTATAAATGTAAAAGCCATAACTTCAGTTCTACTGGGAATTTAAAGGAAACAATTCTATCAAAATGTTCAGAAAATATAGGAGTTTGACATCTAAAAAAAATAAAATTTCGAAAATTTTAAAGATTTAAGAGTCCTGAGACCCATTAAACAACAAAAACATACAAAACATGAAGTGTAACATATAAATTTAAAACAACTGAGAAAATATCATGCTACTATGTTCAGAGATCATTGCAATTTATTTCCCTTCATGCTTTATCACGAAGCCAGACATTTTAATGTGTATGACTGAAATTAAAATTTCACATTTAAAAGGAGGCATGTAAGCAGTCTTCTGTGATTTTATTTCAGGAATTATGGATGTTGATTGTAAACAGATAAAAATATTCAAGCATACACTCCTCAAACTTAACCAGTAATTATTTAACTGCCTTCTATATAAGTACATTAATTTATTTTGGTACACTGTTACGTAGAAAATATTATAATGATTATGTTTCAATATGGCATTTTTACTAACAGATAACTTGATTGTTCATTAATAAAACAACTAAATGTTAAAACACATACACTACAAATTAAATATAGAGATTTTTCTGATTTTATTTCAATTTAAAATAACAAATAAATATAAAAAAATAAATAAATTTATATTTACTTATTATTATAGATAATTTGCACTATAATGAAATTGAAATTTAATTAATTTTCGTAAAACATCAGCATGTTTTTCTTTATTATTTCTTGTCGACTCAATTCTTATATTTTCCTGTAAATTTGTATTTACTTATTATTATAGATTATTTGCACAATAATAAAATTGAAATTTAATTAATTTTCGTAAAACATCAGCATGTTTTTTGTCGACTCAATTCTTATATTTTCATGTACTCTTTTTGATTGGAAAATTGCATGATTTGTATTATTGGTAAATAAATAAATATATATATATATATTCTTCATATAGAGATAAATTATAATTTTTTTAACGAAGAATATTGCTCACAAGACAAAAGAAATTAAATTACAAATAATATTATGTATTTCATTTTCAAAAACAAATAAAAAATATAAGTAGTAATCAAATGATATATATGTTTCTTAGCTGCCGTATGATACATTATCTGAACTTTTACGCAGTAATTTATTATTGAAGCAATTTTCATTCTAATCTACAGCTTTTTTTTATTTGTTTATTATGAATCAATCCCTTTAGATTTATTTTATGACACTTTTGCTTTATCTACTTATAAAGATAAATCATTTTGAATTAAATTATTTCAAAAAACAACAAGTTTCAAATGAAATTTATTTTTTTGGAAATTGTTATATTTCTTATTTTCTTCTATAACGAAATAATTAGTTAAATTGCCTGTTAAGTAGTAGTTTAATACTAAATATCCATTAAATATACTGAAAATCCACTTTCAAATAAAACTAATCTCATCTGCATATTCTTTTCATTACAGGGATTTTGTTTTATTTAATTCTTTAATTCTATTTGCAGATTTTATTCTATTTATTACTTCGAAGAGAGTAAGAATTTTCGAAGAATTTAATACTTTAAAAAGAGCAGTTGCACATAAAAATGAAAATAATTTGCTTTGTCGCATTTAAATATATATATTTCATTTTCGCAAGGAATGAAAAAGATTAAGTTCTTAAAAAATGTATAAAAAACAATTGCTGAACATAAAGCTGTGAGAGTAAAAATGATATAGAAAGTAATTTTAAGTTTTGTGATAAAACATCTTTTGAAATATAAAAAAAAAAATGCTTGGAATTAAATGTTTATCAAAGGATTACCTTTTTAAGTTGTGTGATTGCATGGATTCTTATTTTTAAATACCTCTCTATATGGCCATGATAAGGTGATATATCATTACATATTAATGATATATCATTTAAGTTCATACATCATTATGTATTAAAAAAGTAGATCTTCTCTGCCTTTCTTCTTTTCCTTTTTTTTTTTTTTTTTTTTTTTTTTTTTTTGTAAAAGGAATAATCATTAAGTAAGATGTCATTCTTTATGTTTTAAGATACAATATTGCGTGATTCCTAGAAATTTTTTTCGATGTGCATAGTCCATTCAATTTTGTTTTATATTTAAAGCTATTCTTTTATAAAAAGAATATGTGTTTTCTTTTTATTTTATATTGAAAGGGTGATGTGGGAAGATCTCTATTTGTTCTGTAATTTTAAATATATGTGTTAAAAAATATCGTTTTTCTCTCCCTGTGTGCTTCGCTCGGTTAGCTTGTTTATTTGATGGGTTTGGCTACGGAATTTTATCACAAGTAGAAGTCTGAAATGTGATTGTGGATAGACAAAGACCGGTGAGTAATCGGATCAGTTTTAGCCAGTTTTAAAGATTTTTAGGTAGCTTTCTTTACAAAAAGCTACCTATTGCAGCCGTTCGGAGGAAAGCGATTTCAAAAAATTTTGGTATATTTTCATCGATCATGACCCCCAGACCCCGAAACCACCCTCCGTTCAAAATTGACATATATATATATATATATATATATATATATATATATATATATATATATATATATCAATATATATATATATATATATATATATATCTGACATATGTCACACTGTAACTCTCGTATTTATGAACCGATTTGGATGTAATTCGGTGTGTACATAGTACATACCAATGTCTCGACCGAGTTCGTTGGCCAGCTTCATCCGCCGCTTTCTTTCAAAATGGCGGCCATTTAAAAATTTAAAAAAAATTTAAAATTTGAAATGTGGTACCAAAAAATTGAAAATGGAAAAATATTTTTTTCTTATGTATTTGACCTTTATACAAAGACTCTGTAGCAGTTTTTGTTTCGTCTATATCTTACAAAATGGCTGAGTTATAGTATTTTGAATTTCTACCGAAGCTGACATTTTGAATTGTCCTGAATTTTGTCACGAGATAAAAGGCGTATTTATGAACCGATTTGGATGTAACTCCGTTTATACATAGTATAGACCAATGTCTCGACCGAGTTCGTTGGCCAGCTTTATCCGCCATTTTGTTTAAAAATGGCAGCGATTTAAAATTTTAAGAAAAATTTAAATTTGAAATGTGGTACCAAAAAATTGAAAATTGAAAAAATATTTTATTCTTATGTGTTTGACCTCGACAAAAAGATTCGGGAGCAGTTTTTGTTTCGTCTATATCTGAAAAAATGGCTGAGTTATAGCATTTTGAATTTCTAGTGTGGCTGACATTTTGAAACGCCCTGATTTTTGCCACGTGATAACAGACGTATTTATGAACCGATTTGGATGTACCTTGGTGTGTACATAGTAGATACAAATAACTCAACCGAGTTCGTTGGCCAGCTTCATCCGCCATCTTGTTTCAAAATGGCGGCCATTTAGAAAAATAAAAAATAAATAAATTTAAAATGAGATACCAAAAATTTGGAAAATGAAAAAGAGTTTTTTCGTATGTGTTTGACCTTAATACAAATATTCCGGAACAGGTTTTGTTTCGTCTATATCTAAAAAAATGGCTGAGTTATAACATTTTGAATTTCTATTGTGGCTGACATTTTAAAACGACCTGATTTTTGTCACGCGATAAGAGGCGTATTTATGAACCGATTTGAATGTAACTTGGTCTGTACATAGTGCACACCAATGTCTCGACCGAGTTCGTTGGCCAGCTTCATTCGCCATCTTGTTTCAAAAGGGTTGCCATTTTTTAAAAAAATGTAATTTAAAATTTAAAATGAGGTATTAAAAATTTGGAAAATGAAAAAGATTTTTTTTATGTGTTTGGCCTTGATACAAAGATTCTGGAGCATTTTTTCTTTCTGAAAATTTGTTCTTTTGTTTATATCTTAAAAAGTGGTTGAATTATAGCACTTTGAATTTCTATCATGGTTAACACTTTGAAACGATCTTGTATTTGTCTCGCGATACCACACGTATTCGCCTATTTCGATGGAAGAAGGCATGTGGATAGTATACATCAATATCTCGACCAAGTTCGCTGGCCAGCTTCATCAGCCATCTTGTTTCAAAATGGCGGCCATTAAATTAAAAAATATATATATTTAAAGTGAGGTGCAAAAAAATTAGAAATTGAAAAAGGTTTCTTTCTTAAGTATTTGACCTTGGTATAAGGATTCAGGAGCATTTTTTGTTTGTCTTTATCTTATAAAATGGCTCAGATATGGCAGTTTCAATTTCTAACGTGGGTGACATTTTGAAAAATCTGATTTTTTGCCTGCGACAGCACTCGTATATATCAACCGATTCCGATGTGAGTGAGCATGTGCACAGCAATTACTAAGGTCTCGACCAAGTTCACTGGTTAGCCTCATCCACCATGTTGTCTTAAAATGGCAGGCACTTTAAGAAATCGCCGAATTTGGCAGCCAAATATAAGTTACTTTAAATAAAAGCAGCTTGGATAAAGCTGACTAATTTCGCGAAATTCTCATTCATAATGATTTAGTATTGATAAAAATTAGTATTGAATCTCCTCCATTCGGTTTCCACTTAATTGAGCTTCGTGTGTTTGAATAATATAAGTTGGCTTTTTTAAAATAAGGAATATGAAAGCTACCTCTTCCTCCCGGCACTGGCCGGAAGGACTTTTTTTCCATCACCCTACTTTACTGTAGCTTTACAGAATAAATTTACATACTTTTATACATAATCATCAGTATTCATTATGCACAGTACATAATAAAAAGGTTTACAAAAACACTTAATTAAGGGAGCCTTCAGCATCTGGTCAATCCTACCTCACATTGACTGGATTCATTGACTGGATATATTGACTGGACATATTCATTATAAAAAAATCCTGCTCACCGTTTTCTTTATTTTTAATGTTTTAATGTGATATGTGTAAGGGATGATTTTATTTGACTTTTATAAATTTTACCGAGAAAATCGAATTTTGTAACAAAATATCGTAATGTAATTATTCTTTTCTAAAAGTTCCTAACGCAGGATCTTCACACTCATCATCACTCGCATCACTACATCCAATTTCTATTAATTGAAATATTTATAGAAAACTTTTTCTAGCCTGTCTAAAATATATCAGTAAATTGCCGTAACTGTTACGAAATATATATATATATATATATATATATATATATATATATAGACAATTTTTTGTTTATAATTATTAAAGAAATTGTGTCCAATTTTTTTCTAAATTAAAGTAAATAAAAGACAGGAGAAAGACCAGATTCTTTAAAGAGGCAGGATTAAAAAGACAGGATTACTTAATAAACGCATATCATTAATAGCCTGGAAAGTGATGGGAATCAATTGTAAAAACTGGCTAGTGAAGCAAGATTTTTAAAAAAGTTTAAAAGGATTAAGATTAAAAAAGTTTAGTTGAAAAAAGCCGCTAAAGCAGAGAGACTTGTTTAAACTATGTACGGAAGAGGATAAAGTAGTTGTAGCTAGAGGGTGTCCCAAAAAGGAATACCTATTTTTAAAAATGATTAATTAAAAAACGAATAGAGTTATTAAAAAACATTCTTGCTGGAAACGGATGTGTGAAGTCTGGAATTTTTCTTAGAACACTTTATTATAATAATTCAAAATCTGACCGACAGATGGCACTATATCACATTTTTGTGGCTATATGGCAAACGAATAAACCATTTTGAAGAATTTACGCAACGACAACTACTGTTTCCCTTGAAATGGCTACTACTGAACTTTCAATGGCCACGTCTACTTCTGTCTGGTCTTCTCGCATGCTACGTTTATTCATATAACCACCAAAATATGCTGTAGTGCCATCTGTCGGTCAGATTTTAAACTATTTTAATAAAGGGTTCTAAACAAAATTCCAGACATCACACATACGTTTCCTGCAAGCATTGTTTAATAACGCTATTCGTTTGTTAATTATTTATTTTTAAATATAGGTACTCCTTTTTGGGACATCCTGTATATTAACAGGTTTTTATCACGGTAATGAGCAACGTCGTTCCGATTTCTTAATAATAAATATAACAAAACAATTAGCTGGTTACTTTTAAAAATTCTTTACATCCCTTTTTAAAACTACTAAGTTGAGCAAAAAGTTCTGGGAAATTTGTGAAAGTTGCATTGTTATGCGCGAATTAACAACAAAAACAAGAAGGATTATTCTTCAAAGTAGAGACGATCACAGTCCACGACTTCCTGCCATCGTTCTACCAGATTTCGGATTTGCTGGAAGTACCATGGCGACTCCTTTTAATGGAAAAACTCCTAACATGCTTCTTCAACTTCATTAAAGGATTCAAATCGACGGCCCTTGAAAAAGTGTTGCGTTGATCGAAAGTGGCCATAATCGGATGAAGCCACGTCTGGACTTTGTCAATAATAGTCCTATATACGATACAAATTGTAGTAACTGTTAGATAAAAAAATTCTCAGAACTTTTTACTCAACCTAATATTAAGATATTACCTACTTTTGTATTTCAATTTTTTCCGAAACCTTAGTCTTGTGATGAGAAAATCTTGAAAGAAACTTATTCGATCTGATCCTTGCCTGCGACTAACAATGTTGTAAAGAGATTCCTCCTCGCCATTTAACTAGATGTATATGATGATATTTGTACCAGGTTCCTTTATTAATATAGGAAATATCTTCATGTGATTTAGTATTAAAATGTTTTCAATATCCACTGCTTATCTGTCAACGCGAATTCAATGTTTTTAAGTTTTGTTTTCAGAGTACTGTTAAATTTCCATCTTTTTTTTTTTTTACGCACACCTCCAACAAAGGAACATATGCGGTACTTGGACTAATAAACTTCGCCATACCCATTTCCATCGAATCCCCGAAATTCCACGAATTTTTATCTTTACAGGTTTTTTTTTTTTTTTTTTTTTTTTTTTAATGAGAACACAAAACAGATCCCGGTCTTCGATAAATAATTCGGTTTAAACAAACTTAATGAAACAGTTGTAGAGAAGTTATTAAACAAACGATATTTTAAAGAATAATATTAAACGATATTTTATAATTTCGCAGCAAAAGAGTGTTATATTAATATCCTTTAAAAAAGTCTACTAAGCTTCTTTAAGCTGCGAATGTTGATTGATTATATGTGATAAATTTCAATAAGTTATCTTAGATTCAGCTTAAAAAATAGTTTCAAGACATATATAACATAAATAAAATTTATTGGTTCATTGTTTGAATAACTTCACGGTGATATTCTCTCAACGAATATATTTGCGTCAATCTGATCTTGGAGTACAATCTCATTATGGATAAAAACTTTGAAGTAATTAATCACGCCTGAAACAAATTGTTTCTGAGCAATGAGGAAAAAAAGAAATTTTATTTTTTATATAACGTATATTTTTATCGGGGAAAAATGTTTATCACATACACCCTACATTTTAGCTGAATATTTTAGGCCGTATATTTTTATCATTCGTCTATTTATTAGAGTGTGAATTAAAATACGCAAATGTTGAACCCTCAGATTTGGATGTTTTGTAAGGCATTAAGGAATATAAGAAAAGTTTTAAACATTTGTGAATTGCATATCAATATCTATATGAATCTATCTATCTATCTATTTATATCTATATATATATATATATATATATATATATATATATATATAATTATATTTATATAAAACCATTATAAAACAATACAAATTATTATAATCAAATGATACAAATTATAAATACATTTTCATGCAAATTAAAAATGACGTGTATACCATTATAAAATTCTGTCAAACACATCTTCATAACAAGTGATACAAGGAATTGGAAATACATTAAACATTGAAGAAATGAAAATATTTGTGAAACTAAGGTAGAATTAATGCAGAAACTAGTCTACCACTCACAATAAATCAAGAAAAGGTGCCATAAGTACAAAAGATAAAAAATATAATGGATTAAAAACAGAAGCATATTACCAATTGGAGATTCATCCATGCATTTAATGATACAGCAATAATGGTATAAGAAATGATTTTCAATGTTGCCTAAAACAGTTAAATAAAATACTATGACAAAAAACCAAGGAGTTAAAATGAAGAGTGTAATCAGGTTGAAATTGTTAAAATACAGTATTTGTATCAATGGATCAATATAAAACAGCGAAATAGTATCTTTGATAGGAACTTCCACTTCCACTCACAAAAAAGAAAATAAGTAATATAACTATTTAAAGAGTTAAAAATTTCAACAAGAAAATAAACAAAACACATAGTTGGTTTTGGATGTTACGGATTTTAACAGTAACTTCTTTATAAATTATATTGTTTAAGTCTTTTCAATAATTCTGTATATACCTGATGTATTAAAACAGAACATTTTCGCTTTCTTGCTCATAGATATATTGATGATTTGTTTGCCTAAACTTTGATGGTGACTTTAATGAAATTCCTAAAGATATTTCGCCTTAATGTTTGATATTAAAGAATAAGAATAATAATTGATTGGTGGCTAATTATCTTGATTTAAAAAATTTAATTGGAAATACAGTAAATATTTCAATTTACGATGAACATAATAGTTTCCCTTTTATTATTAATCTGCTTGTTCTATTATTAATCTACTTTTTAAGAAAAAATATTTCTCTTAATATATAATTCTCTTTTTAAGAAAAAATATTATTCATCAAATACACATACAAAATTTTCTTGTTTTGTAATTGGGGGAAGGGGTGCTTTTTCACTCGTTCGAGCTCGATTTTTGTGTTTTACTGCAGCATTTTGGCGTAATTAGCATAAATATATATTTGTCTCTTTTGTTAGTGATTACGATATGCTTATATATGTATTACTTATATATATATATATTCTCTAGATATTTTTTTCTCTAGGAGAAGAGGCAATTTTATGAAAATTAGCATGTTTTTATATTATTTATCAAAATGTATGCAAAACTCATCTGCAGAATAATTTTTTATTTTTTAAATTAATAGGGATTCTATTTCTAAAATAAAGGTCTATATTAGAATTTAGTGTAGCAAAAATCAAAAATTCAGTAGTATCTAATTTGTTTTTTCTTGATTTCTTTACATTAATTTAACTGTCTAATACTCATGGTAGCATTTCTTCCAAATTTTATTGTGTGGTTTGAAATTTTGGCAACAAAAAATATTTATAGGATAATCCAACATTCACAAACGTTCTTCGTCTTATTTAGGTTTGGACAATTGACTGGTCAACCACCTTTGAGAATATTATTTATCTTCAAACCACTTCCTTTTGTCTTTTACAGAGTGAATCTAGGCATTGTCTTCTGGTAAATCGAGTTAAAATCAGCAATTTTAAAATAAATAGTTCGATTGTAAAAGAAATTAAAAATGACAATCTTTGAATGTTTGATTGTATCAGCAAGTATTTAAACTGATATCGCGATGTTGTTTTAAGCCAAAATTTGCCCCCTTTTCAAGTGAGAAAGCATTTTCCCTCTCCCTGTCGTCCAAATGTTTTTTCAAACTAAACGAATGTGCTCAGAATCTCTTTTTAAATGCGGTTTTAAATCAAATATTGGCCTATCACTTTTCACGTTTCGAAATGTTTACTCCGTTTTTATCATTTTTCTCCTGCGTATATTTAGCAAAATAAATGTTTTAAAATAGATTAAAAGTTATATATAACATTTTTGTAAACGATTAGTTTAATATTAATCGGAAAATCATGTATTTAATTTTAACTTGAAGATTGGCGCATTTGCATAGTAAACCTGAACTGATTACTTTGTTTTTGTATCGTTAATACCATTTTGCATGTCGCTGTATTTGCCCGAGTAACTTCCGTTTGTTGTCCTAAGTTAACATTTAACAAAAAAATAAAAATCGCCAAAAGCGCTGGAAAATTGGGATTTCGTATCTAAAATTAAAGAGTTAGGTAAAATTTCAATAGCAAGGCGACCCTATAAATATGGGGTGAGACTCCATACATAACTCACAACTCACTTTTAGGACGAACACTGACATTTATTGAGACGAACAAACAAACAAAATACAGAAGAAAAACACTCTTCTCGTTCTTTAATTAACTTAAAGGCTATAATTCAGGCTTCATTTATAAACGTCGTTGAATATTTCTGAGATTTTCTTACGTCGTGTAAATATTCAATCTTATTTCACCGAAATATGTTCTGTTCTTTTTTAACAAAACCTTGCGTCGTCAAACTCATTTCGTTCTATTTACTTCTTCCGCATTTCCACTTCACACAGCTTCGTTAAGGCTCGTTTCCTTTTTAATCTAGAAGCGGAAAATACGGGGACACTCAGTCTGATGCAGGTGTTGCTTGCGAAATTCCCCACAAGCGGCCGTCCTGACATCTGGAGCTGCCGCAGCGACATGTGGTAAAATAGAATCTGAAAAACAAAAAACAAAAACCAGTAACTGTTCTTAGGGGAAAAAAATAATCTGCACATCATAGTTGAAGTAGCGTAACATCATATGGAGATATCTTTGAAAGCAGTGACTTGTAAAATGTTTATAGCACACAAAAAGAAAAGATTTATTTATTTTTTTATTTTTTTTTTTTTTTAAGTTTCAGATTTCGTCAGGCCAAGGTTTCATGTATTCAGCACAGGAGCTAGTATGTATCGGTCCTTCAGTTGAGATTTTCGTTACGTCGTAGGTGTCGTTAGACTTCACTTTGATTACTTTATACGGACCTAAGAATTTAGATTTCAACTTTAAACCTGGTCCTTGCTGGGTTCTCTTAATTGCTACAAGGTCACCAAGCTTGTACTTCCGGGGTTTCTTACGTCGTAAATTATAGTGCTTGCGATTTTCTTGTTGAATTTCCAGAATATTCTTCTTGGCCTCTTTACGGAGCTCTTCTCTGTCTTTCATGAATTGTTCTTCGACTGCACTGTTTAAGAGGTCAATAATTTGTATATCTTCTTTCTGTTTCATTTTTGTACCAAATAATATTTCAAACGGTGTTTTCTTAATGCTTCGTTGGTAAGTTGAATTAATGACTTGTTGAACTTTAGGAACATGTTTAAACCATTTGGTCGGTTCGTCTTTGGACGTTTTAGAGATTACAGAAATTATGGTTGAATTAAGTCGCTCTACTTGACCATTGGCACGGGGAAGACCAGTTGTAACTGTCTCGTGCTTTATATTTTCATCTTGACAATAATCAGCAAATTCTTTGCTTGTAAATGCAGGACCTTTATCGCTAATGATGATGGAAGGATTGCCAAAAGTATGACTTTGTTGTCGTAGTTTTGATATAACTTCGGTAGCAGAAGTACTTTTACATGGGTACAACCAGACGAATTTAGTAAATGCGTCTATTAAAGACAAAATATGTTTATAATTTTTGTTGGTTGTTTCAAGAGGGCCTAAATGATCAATGTGGTAGGTTTGGAGAGGAGTCTCTTCTTTAGGTAAAGTATGTAATTCACCTTCTTGTTTGACACGTTTGCGATTATACAAAAGGCATGTTACACAATTTGCTATAATTTTATCAATTTTATTTGACATATTAGGGATGAGAAATTCTTCGTTAAAGAGTTCTTCACATCGCTTACGGCCAAAATGTCCTTTATCATGAACGTGTTTAATGACATTTAGCTGCATTTCATCCGGCACAACTATCAGATCGATACCTTTATGATTTTTATAGAGAATGTTATTTTTAAGGAAATAGTTGTCATATGGCTTTGTTTTCAAAATTTCTTTGATGGCCTGTATATGTTCGTCAGTGTTCTGTGATTGTATGATTTTGGTAGAAAAACTATCTTGAATGATCATACATATTGGATTTCTAATTAAAGCGTCGACATGGCGCATGCGTGTACCTTGTCTATGTTAGATTGTATAGTTATAGTCAGCTAACATTAAAGCCCATCGAGCAATCTTGGTGCAAATATCTTTTTTATTCATAGTAAGTGCGAATGCGTTGCAATCTGTGACTATCTTGAAAGGAATGCCTAGAATGTAAACGCGAAATTTTTTAAGGGCTTCCATGACAGCTAAAACTTCTAATTCATAACTCGAATATTTACGTTCGGCATCTGTGGTTTTTTTGCTCATAAAATAGACAGGGTGGAATTGATTGTCAATAGAAGACTTTTGAAGGAGGACTGCTCCGTAACCGTCAATATATGCATCACAGTGAACTTCAGTTTCGTTACGAGGGTTATAAATGCTTAAAACAGGACATGAAGAAAGGATGAGTTTCAGCTGATTAAATGCATTTCGTTGCTGGTCACCAAAGTGAAACTTAGTGTCCTTTCTAAGAAGATCTGTTAAAGGCTTAGCTATTAAAGAGTAATCTTGAATGAATTTACGAAAATAAGAAGTTAATCCGACAAATGAATGTACATCTTTTATACTTTTAGGTTCTGGGAAATTAAGGACAGATTTAGTTTTTAAGGGGGATGGGTGCAGTTGACCATTTTTAATGTGGTAACCCAAAAAATCAATTTCTCGTTGTAAAAAGTGGCATTTTTTAAGATTCAGTTCTAAACCAAATTCGGATGCAGTTGTAAGGACGCGTTGTAATTTTTGGAGTCGTTCGACTTCGTTTTCAGCTGGTATTATGAATTCATCCATATAGACAATAAGTACTTTTTCATTAATGAGGTCTCGAAAAACGTTATAAATCTATCTTTGAAACACTAACGGTGCATCGCTAAGGCCATAATTCATATATAAGAATTCAAATTGACCAGAATGTGTTACGAAAGAAGTATATTTTCTACTATTTTCTTCTACTTCGACATGAAAAAATGCATTTTTAAGGTCAAGAATAGTAAATACTTTTGCAGAATGCAACTGATCAATAATGTCATCAATTACTGGGAGGGGGAAACGTTGTTTATGTGTTTTAGAATTTAATTTCCTATAGTAAACACACAATCTATATGAGCCATCTTTCTTTTTTACTAGGACAATAGGTGATGAAAAATTACTAGTGCTTTTACGAATAATTTTTTTTTCGAGCCACTCAGAAATTTGTTTTTCGACGAAGTTTTTCTCTATTTGCGCCAAGCGCTTGGGAGGACAAGTAACAGGTTCTTCGTTTTCCAGATGAATTGATAATTTAACATCAGTTGTCTTTATTTTTTTAGGAGAATAATTTTGAATAAGTTCTGAAATTTTTAAACGTATTGTTTCATCGGTAATATGAGATAAATCAAGATTAAGATCGTCTAACACATGAGAAATATTAATCAAAAAATTATTGGACGTATCGTTATTTTTCTCGATTTTTTGCATCGAAATATTATTTCCAGAAATTGTTAAAATACTTTGTTGAATGATATCTGTACCAATAATAAGATCAAAAGATATGGAATAATCTGGGACTACATAAACATTAGTTGTATAATTAAAATCATCTATCATAATGTTCGTAGAGAAAAAACCTAGGGGTTTGATTATAGTATTTCCTAATCCAGTTAATGTGATAGTTGAATGTTCAAGGTTCGAAAGTGTAGGGAGTTTGCGATAAATACTTTCCTTTAGCAAACTTCTTTCACTACCTGTGTCTACCAATGATGTAACATTTACAGACGAAATAATGACTTGTTTGGTCATGAAAGTGTTTGACGTGACAGTGGAAACATTGGAGGGTTCTGACTTAACTCTAGGCCTCCTTGGTTGATCACATTGAGCCGATTTATGGCCAAAATTCGAGCAATTAAAACAACGAGGTCCTTTATCTTTATGTCTGCATTGGCTACTTTTATGATTCGACAAACCACAATTAAAGCAAAAAAGATCAGATTTTGGTCGAAAGGATTTCTCTTTCACTGGCATTTCGGGTTTGACTTTACGAAATTTAGTGCTCTCAAAGTCATGTCGAATTTTGTCATTAATTTTGAGCTTTTGCTTGAATTCTACAATGGATTGGCATCCATATAACATTGATTTTCTGAAAACAGGGTCGGGTATACCATTTATGATGTATTGCATTAATGCGGAATCCTCGATTTTACCACGCGAGCCTATTTGTTTCATGATAAGAAAATATTCTTCTATTGATTCATTTTCTTGCAATTTTCGTTTATTTAATATATCATGTAACTCGGCAGAATTATAAGTGGTGCTAAATTCTGATATTAAGAGTTGTTTAAGTTTGTCATATGAATTGATATGAAATTCTGTTTGTGCTAATAACTGGGCTTTTCCTCATAATGATCTTTTACAAAATATGAATTTATGAAAGTCAGATAAATTAAACATATTAGTAACATCCTCAAAGTTATTAAACCATACACTAAAAGAACTACCATCGAAAGGAGATATTACACTTTCAATATCAGTAAAATTAATAGACGATGGCATAAAACTTTGAACTGGAAATTGCTGCTGTTTGTCAAAATTTGATAATTCAGTGTTATTACTTGAAGTCATATTATTTGAAGGCAGTTCGGGTTCCGAGTCAGTGTCACTTTCATTTTGTATAATATTACTTTGTAGTAAGGTCAAGTCTGAAAGGTATGTAACTAATCGGGTTGCGAGATCGTTTAAAGATCCCTCATTATCAATACAAAGTAGATTGCACACTGTAATCAGATCATTTAATGAAAAATCAGTTTGAACTTTGGTTATTTTATTTTTGAATTCGGTGCTGTCGGTTTGAAAACCGAAACCAGTAAAATCACGTATTCTCTTTCTATTAGATCGATCACCGTCAGCATCAAATAGGAATTTATGCAGCAATTTAATTTTATGCGTTCGTTCGTTTTTAAATGCAACTTCCAGTTCAGGTATCTCAACTAACTTCATAATAAAATAATAATAATGAGCTCACCGTTAGAATAATATCCGGCTTGAATATGATGAATAATTCTAATTAGTAATACTGGTGGGTTAACTGTCACTCTGACACAAATTTATGGGGTGAGACTCCATACATAACTCACAACTCACTTTTAGGACGAACACTGACATTTATTGAGACGAACAAACAAACAAAATACAGAAAAAAAACACTCTTCTCGTTCTTTAATTAACTTAAAGGCTATAATTCAGGGTTCATTTATAAACGTCGTTGAATATTTCTGAGATTTTCTTACGTCGTGTAAATATTCAATCTTATTTCACCGAAATATGTTCTGTTCTTTTTTAACAAAACCTTGCGTCGTCAAACTCATTTCGTTCTATTTACTTCTTCCGCATTTCCACTTCACACAGCTTCGTTAAGGCTCGTTTCCTTTTTAATCTAGAAGCGGAAAATACGGGGACACTCAGTCTGATGCAGGTGTTGCTTGCGAAATTCCCCACATAAATATATTTTTTTAACATAAATTGAAAAAAAACTTTAAAGTGAAATTGTCATTTTCGTTTTGTCCTGTGAAATTTGGTAGTTAAAATTAATCGGAGCGTTCTATTTCCTTTTTTTTTCCTTTTTGGTTTTCTTATTTTTTATCTCAGACTGTACTTTGGCTTCTTTAATGGATAAAACAAGATCATATAATTTTTTTTTAAGAACAGTAAAGACTCAATTTTTATTATGTATAATATCATTACATAGTAAAATACGATATTGCAGATGTATAAAAACTGGATTAGTTGTTTTAATATATTTCAAATACACATATTATGTATGAAAAAAAATCAAAATTAAACATTTCATAACATTTTAAATAGATAGGAGTCTAAGCAATTAACACACAAGGAATAATGGCGAAATATTTTAGAAAATCATTTTCTACTACTTACGGAAATTATTAAATTTTATCTCACTTAATGTTTTAATGTGAAGACAGTCAATGTTATTTGTGCAAGAATGAAATTAACTTTTAAACTGTGACGTCTTAATGACTGAATGTAGGAAATTTTCCGTGGTTTCACAACCGGAATCGCGATTGTTCATTTGGAATAGATAAGAAAATTCCGGTAGGCATGTTTCAATTAGAAAATTATTTTACGTTCTGTTTTAAATAACTAAACTAATTTATTTCCGTACAATGTTACGTATTAACATTATAATTTTCATCTTACCTTATTCATTCACAAGTGCAGCAATCGAAAGTAATATCCTTTTCTAAAACATGAAAAAAAATTCTTGAAGTGATTAAAATTTTAATAAAAAAATAAGAAATTATTATTATTTATTATTATTATTATTATTTAATGAATTATTATTTATATTTTTCTGAAATCATAAGTTAATCACAATACTTTCTTCACAGGCGGCTAAAATAAAATAGAACTTCAGTTTCAGTTTGAAAAAGACGATAAATCTAATAAACTTATAATTTTTCGTTTCTGCTGAAACGTGGAGTTATTAATTGCCATCATTATATAATTGTCATTAATATTTGTAAAAAAAAATAATATCTCGAAAATTAATTCGAATGCCACTTTAAACATTCGTGTATAAATACGGATAATTTTTGTTAATTCGACTGCCAAATGTTCCATATTTTAGAAGAAATAGCTGTGAAACAAAATTAGTCGTTTCATAAAATCTTTTCGTAAAATCTTTTTATAAAAACGTTTCATAAAGTTTAACAACAACCAAAAAAAAAAAAAAAAAAAAAAAAAAAAAAAAAAAAAAAAAAATGCTCTGTAAAATTTGTTTATCCGTATCTAAAATTAAAGAGTTAGGTAAAATTTCAATAGCAAGGCGACCCTATAAATATCTTTTTTTAACATATATTGAAAGAAAACATTATTTTTGTTTTTCTTATTTTTTATCTCAGACTGTACTTCGGCTTCTTTAATGGATAAAACATAATCCTATACATTTTTTAGGAACAGTAAATACTCAATTTTTATTATATATAATATCATTACATAATAAAATACGATATTGCATATGTATTACAACTGGATTTGTTATTTTAATATTGTTCAAATACACATATCACGTATGAAAAAAATAAAAATTAAACGTTTAATAACAGTTGAATCAGACAGGAGTCTATTGAACAATTAACACACAAGGAAAATTGGCGAAATATTGTAGAAAATCTTGTTCTACTACTCCCGGACATTATAAAATTTTACCTCACTTAATGTTTTAATGTGAAGATAGACATTGTTATTTCTGAAAGAATGAAATTAACTTTTAAACTGTGACACCTTAATGACTGAATGTAGGTAATTTTCCACTGTTTCACTACCGGAATCACGATTGTTCATTTGGAATGGATAAGAAAATTCCGGTAGTCATGTTTCAATTATAATATTATTTTACGTTCTGTTTTAAATAAATATACTAATTCATTCCCGTACAATGTTACGTATTAAAAGTAGAACGTTCATCTTACCTTATGTATTCACAAGTGCAACAATTTAAAGTAATATCGTTTTCTAAATTATGAAAAAAAACTCTTTAATGAATTATTTTTTTTGTTTTTCTGAAAAACATAATTTAATCACAATATTTTCTTCACTTGCGACTGAAATAAAATAGAACTTTAATTTCAGGCTTAAAAAACCGAGAAATCTAATAAGCCTTTATTTTTTCCTTTTCTGCACTAACGTGAAGTCATTAATTCCCATCATTATATAATTGTCATTAATATTAGAAGAAAATTAATATCTCAAAAATTAATTCGAATTAAAAATTTTGAATAATAATACTTTAGACATTCGCGGATAAATACGGTAAATTTGTATTAATTCAACCACTAAACGTTCCATATTTGTGAAGAAATAGCTTCGAAATAATATTAGTCGTTTCATTAAAACTTTTCGTAAAATCTTTTTATAAAATCGCTTCATAAAGTTGTTTCATAAATTTGTTTCATTAGGATTATATATACAATTTTCGAATAATAATCTTTGTTTTTTTAATGCAGTAAATTTCAAAATAAGTAAGTCCAATTTCTATAACTGAAAATACTCGGTGTGTTACATCTTTATTCCCTTTATAACTAAATATTTGTTGAAATATCATCTTCCAGTCTTTTGTAACATTAAAGCATACTAGTCTACACGATTATAGTAAAAGATATATGAATGCGTGTTTAATAAAATATTTTAAATTATGAAACAGAAAATGTAATGGAAAAAGTTCTATCAATTTATGTACTTCAATTACATATTTTTTAAAGATCCATATTGTGTAACTTTTGCACTCAATAGAAACTTAAAGTGTCATCCATACGGGCCAGTAAATAGTGATTAAGCCGAATCAGCACCCACAATCAACACTTTTACCAATGTCCACGGTGTATGTTTGAAAAGAAACTTTCTGTCGCTTCAGAAAAAGCCATTAGCCGGTTTGTTTGTGTGGATGATCTGTTTTCCTTTCTGCAAGTATAGTAAGGTAAACTTATTTCTTCCTGTCACGCAAATTTATTTATTTTCATTTTGTTCAGTACCATGTAGAAATAACTGATCCTTTTGGAAAATTTATACTTTTCCTGCAATATCTCATGGTTGCAAAACAAAAAGTGTGAGACAGTTGACTTACTTTTCAGATTCCGAGTAAAGAAGAGCACATTATGGCAATATAAGGTCTATTATTTTAAAAATTAATCCATGATTTTTCTGTCTAAAACAAAGAAATTATTACTGCACTTTCTGGGGTCTTCGATAAAAAAACATGCATGTTTACATCATAAACACATTCTGTCAATTTGCTAGCGAAGAGACATGAGCTTCTTACAAGACTAATTTTACTTATAATTTTAAGAGTTCATTATTTTACAAAAGGTATTGACGACATATGACATATACACTGTTTATAGTTTTGAAATGTAGAGCACTTCTATTATTAAATTCAGAAAATTAATTAATTATAAAAGCTCGAATGTTCCATACTTTGAAATATTTCAGTTAGTAGTTTAGTTAGTAAGAAATCTGCTTTTACGTGCTTCCGACATGCAGTTGATTGCAAACGATGAAGTAGGAATATCATGTAAAAATGCAGTCAAACAAACTTTATTATATAACAAGTAAGATGTTGGTAAAATATGTTTACCTATTTCAATTTCAAAATCTAATGAAAAATATTTACATACAATGTGTGACATTTTTGTGTATCGTTACAAAATTTGAAATCCTTAATAAAAACAGCAGTCTTAAAAATAAATTCTCGATGAAACCTGTGTGTACACATAACAGTTTGATAGTTTATTTTTATAACATTTCTTCATTATGTCAAAAGAGGTAAACTTCTTTTCCTCCTTTTATTAAAATTATTATTAAAATCATAAAAATACATCACATGATACCGCATGTATTTTATGCCGATTCATTACCATTTTTACACAATAAAGGTTTGAATTTTTTCCAAGATATTACTTTAGTAATATACATGAAAATTCCCTTTTCAAGACATAAAATGTCTTATACGATGTTGAAAGCGTTATGTATGTTTTCGTGACAGAATTTCTAAATTTACAACTGTTACTGTTAAATCTATTTCTACAGCTTCACATATGCCTTAAATGATGCTTACATTAATAAAATAACCTAAATATTAAACAAGCGCAACATTTTACACAATTGCTCTGCTTACACAGTTTCTCTGCATGTATTTTATTCAATTATATTTTAAAATTTATTATAATCTAACGTTCTCATTTAAATGTACACACAAATGATAAATGTTCTGCAATCCGATACTGATGTATAATTTTCACTGTCTGTAACCCATGATTGAGTTCTTCTGAGAATAAAAGAAGAGCCAATGCTGCTAATTAAACAGCATTTCGGATTATATATCCCTTTAACCGCATATCGCTAGGATTTTGTGAATATTTAAGGTAAGTTAGACAATATATAACAGATTTTAAAAGCAGCTGGAATACATTTTCCTAAACTTTTTTTCTAAAAACAAACTTTTCCAGGACAAATTTTTAATTATGCATCTTGTATTGTTATTATTATTTTTAATTTATTACGATTTTTTATGATAGAAAAACTAAGTATTTATCATGATTCATAATACAGTATGTTCGAAAATTCGACTGGCAATTTACGAGGGGTGATAGAAGGCATCTTACCATATAACTTGGGTTCGCAAATCACATATTTTGTCAGAAGTACCGGGTGTTTCACACTAACTAGGTTGGCTTGACGGTTATAATTTTGCAAAAAATAAAAATATTGCCAAAATAAATTAACGTTTATGAACTTTGTTTTGTATGAAATGAGATAACATCACAAAAAGTTCTTTAAAAACCGGATTCTCACGCAATCCATGAAACGGTATGTATTGATAATCGCAGTCCAAAATGTAGATTGCCAAGTGCATACTGGTGGCACGAATAATGGAAACTTTTACCACTTTCATTTGGTGTTAGAATATTTACAACAAAATTGAGAAGGTCTACTAAAAGTTTTATTATATGGCACTTCAGTTTTCTGAGAGTTATTACCGTCAAAGTTGGGTGAGGGTAGGACACCCTGTATTTTTGATTAAATGGGTCGTTTGCGACCCCATGTTCTACGGCATTTATTCATCTTCTTGTTACCTACTATCACCCCTCTTAATTTGTTGGTCGAATTTTGAAACACCCTGTACATTTGTTCGACGTTATTTTAAAAAAAGCCTTTCGATACAGAATATTCGTCGGATATACATAACAAGTAAAGTGCATGTTCAATATAAATGATTATCGCTCATACTTTTTTTCCAAATCTCCAAACATAATGGTGATTTTTGATTGTCGTTCCATTGAAAATTCATAAAATTTATAAATATTTTGAAATTATTGTGTACTGTGTGTGCAGACTCATTTTTACAATCGTAATTATAACGATAACCTTATTATTATTTAACCCCTTAATTCTCGCGCGCGCCTTGTTCACAGGCTGTGTAGGCTACTTTTTTTAAAATCAGATTTTTTGATTCCCACCAGGTTTATTATTATTATTATTATTATTATTATTATTATTATTATTATTATTATTTTCAAATAGTAAGGTGAATATTTCTAATAAGGAGTGACAATTAAAGAATCATATTTTTTTTTTTTTTTTTTTTTTTTTTTAAGTAGCCTACACTTATTGGGCGCGACCGTTAATGGGATTGATAACAAAATGAAACTTTTGCGTATTAGCTGATCTAATTGAACATTTTTGAACTAAAATGGCAAAAAAAAATCTTATGTCAAACTAATCCCCCATAGGTCATTTTCGGATATGATGATTTTTATAGAAACACGGAACTTTCAATTTGAAAGATATGTACTTTAATTGAAAATGTAACATTCGTTCCTTAACTTTTATATTTCCGTAGTAAATGTGAAAATTTTCAAATCATCAGAGGATGGGCTTGAATTAAATTTCAGAAGGCGAAGGAATGTATTTAAGATACGTTTAATTCAAAACATATTAAATAAAATTTATTGCAATAATTGTTATCTACTGTAGAACCAGAACGCCTTGATTTCTTCTTTAAATACATTAAGAATACGGCAATATTCCACACATTTACAAAGTTAAAAATACAGCGTTATGAATTTTCAGATATGTTATCTGTATGTTAAATTCATAACTTTAATCAATTATATTTAAGATTTTTACAAATGATTTTTAAATGATACACTGATTTTTACAAATTATTAAATAAACATTATTATTTTTATCAATAGTTTTAAGGAGTACTAAATTATTTTTCTCTTTCCCTGTAAATGAACAATTAAATCTATGCATAACGTTTTATATAAAAAGAATGTTCTATTGCACATCGATAATGATATCATTTCTTTAATTTTTAAGTTGTGTAATAATCTATACAATGTAGTTCAAATAATTATTATTGATGCCTTCTGATAAAAAAAAAATCTAAATTGTGTTTTAAAGATTCGATCTGATGCATTGAACTTTTGACTGTTGGCGATTAGTAAATATTTATAATGTTGGCTTTATTAACGAAATTATATTTAAACAAAAATGTTTAGCACAATAAATTAAATTTCTTGATCTCTCCACAAAAATGCATATATGCAGTAATAAATAAAAGAAATAATAATAATTGTAATAATAACCTAAATTTTCTTCCTTCATTTGAGAACCTCTGATTATTATAAAATTTAATTGCAAATGTAAGTTCAAAAGAGTAAAATAACTTCATGAGAACGTATTGATCAACCTTTTTAAGTATTTCAACTTTTGAAAGTTAAACTAATAAAAGAAATCGTTCAATATTACTAAAGATAGTGCACCACACATTCTTCGCTGAACGTCAAGTATCAAAATGGTTTTAAATAGTTAATTATTGGCGGTTACTTTGGCAGAATTATGTCAGTTATAACTTAAATTTCATGACACGAGATTTAATTCTCGTTGACGTTTTCCCTCAAGACAAACTCATCTGTTTTCGCTTACTACATAATATTATGACGATTAATTCATTAAACATTTGACATTCCATGTAAAATAAAATATTGATAAACATATGTAACTACTACATCACAATTTAGTGTAATAAAGACAATTTACATATACTTTTTCTGTATAAGGAAAGCTTTTATTTTATATTAAAACTATTGATATATGTTACACTGGAATCTTTCATTTAATACTTTTAAGAACGTTTAATTGAATATTAATCAGGTAGGGATTACAAAAAGAAAAATATATTCAATGTCACACGACTGAAGCAAATTGCATAATATATTTGATTGTATTTTACGCGAAGTTGATATTACATTTAAAAAAAAAATTCTCGAAGAAAGAGTTTAAATAAATTAACTCAAAATATAAATGTTACTCGTTATTATTTAAAAAATGCATTATTAATCATTAAAACATTTTCTTTATTTTTCTAAGACTTTTAGTATTTATAAAATGTGTACAATGATTCACATATAAAATTTAGACATAAGATTTAGATTAGAATTTAGACAACGCGATTTGTTTCTATATAGCTCCACACACAATCTCTTGCATTACAATAATATAAAATTGAAACAGCGTTAAATATAAAATTTAAAATTAAGAATAATTTAAATTGTCATTTAAATTTCTTGTGAAAATTTGAAAATGTTTGAGTTTATGTACGAGTGATATATATTTTTTGGATATGCATATTATTATTTTTTTCACACACAATCGGGTACTACAGGAAACTCGGATTTTTGTCCCTTCGTTGGAAGTTTTTGAAAACCGTTGGTAAATGGTATTTCCAGAGACCCCTCTAATTTTAAATTTTTCATGAAAAAAATACTGTGGGTTGCATCTCTATACACGTAAATATTGGCGTATTTTTCAATTCCTACTATTAGCTCACACTCTCCCTATATTTATTTATATATTTATATATTTATCTTGTACAATTTTTTTTTACTTTAAGAAGAATGCAATATTTAAAAATTGAAGCACGGAAATACCATTATCATAAATGTATATTGTTATGAATGTTTTTCCACGAAATACATTATATATACACAAAGAGGGTCGCCACTTTCAACGGAATCCAATTACTTATTCCCAAACAGTTAGTCATACACACATAGTTCCTATTACAACAAGTATTTTTAAATTTGTATAAAAACATTTCTTAAAAAGTTATGAAATTTCATTTTTATACGTTCCCCCCCGTAAGGCATGGTGACGTCATGGCGACGTCGTTGTGAAGTCACACTGTGATTTTGTGACCGTCGATGTGACGTCACGTGACGTCGATGTGACGTCATAGTGACTAGAATGCGAGGTCGTTATGGCCGTTTGTGAGGTCGTTTGTGACGTCACATTGTGACCACTCTGTGAAGTCACGGTGTGACAAATTTGTGAAAAGAGTGTCATTTGTGACTATTTTAGCATTAACTTTGTGACTAACCTGTGACGACAGCGAGAACGCTTTGACGTCACACTGTGACTAATTTGTGAAATATGTGTCATTTGTGACGAACTTGTCATAAACAATGTGATGATTTCAAATGAAAATCAAATTTCAAATTAATTGCTTAAAAGGGCAAAGGCCAACATAGAGAAAAAGATTCCAAGCCGGGACTCGAATCCGGTCCATCAGTGTAGCGCACTGACATTCTACCGACTAAACCACATGGAACGAGACCCAGCCTGGAAAATATCTTACTAGTACATGTTGGCAAGGCTACAAACGCAGCACAAGATGGAATATTTATCGTGAGCCGCCAACATCGGGTAAACACGAAACTTAATTAAATCCAGCATCGATTCAAACTATATAAATACTTGGAAATTTTTCCATAGAGAACCATTCGCCTTGCATACAATATTTCAAATAAAAATCAAATTTCAAATTAATTGCTTAAAATGCAATTTTAATTTGAAATTTGATTTTCATTTGAAATATTGTATGCAAGGCGAATGTTTCTCTCTGGAAAAATTTCCAAGTATTCATATAGTTTGAATCGCTGCTGGATTTAATTAAGTTTCGTGTTTGCCCCATGTCGGTGGCTCATGATAAATATTCCATCTTGTGCTGCGTTTGTAGCCTTGCCAACATGTACTAGTAAGAAATTTTCCAGGCTGGGTCACGTTCCATGTGGTTTAGTCAGTAGAATGTCAGTGCGCTATACTGATGGCCCGGATTCAAGTACCGTTATGGAATTTTTTTCACTATGTTGGCTTTTGCGCCTTTTAAGCAATCAATTTGAAATTTGATTTCCATTTGAAATATTGTTTGCAAGGCGAATGTTTCTCTCTGGAAAAATTTCCAAGCATTAATACTGTGATGATTCTTGTTATAAACACTGTGATGAATTTTAAAATAAAGTTTTGTTTGAAATATACAATATTATCTTTTTACCGTACTTTTTAGGAATGTATCGCTATTTTGGAGTCCTATTCTTCTAAAATACTTTTAATTTTTACACTGAAAAAAAACAATGCTTATCAACTGGCATACTTTTTTATTAAGTTCTAAGCTTGATCTTGAGTTCAAGCTTTATATTAAGAATGTTTTGTGTGTTGTGATTTGTTATTATTTTATTAAATACGAACATGTAGTCTAACGGATATTAATACATTTCCTATTTAAAGAAGAATAAGATAAGCCATATTTATTTAAATTTTTTATTCCCGTGTATATTGTATTTTGTTAATATGAGCTAAATAGATTTGGTATGATTTATAGGAAATGACTGATCTGGGAAATAGAAAAAACAATTAAGAAAAATCATGCGTTAAGCATAGATTATAAAGCACTTTCCAACGCTTCCTGAATGCTTTAACTAGACATCGTAATTTAAGGAAATAACGTAAATAAGATAACTAAGCAAATATTTTAGAAAACGCATAAAACATTTGAAAAACTGATTTCAGCAGTTACCGTTCATAGCCAAATATGTTTTCCAATTCTTTTGAATAGCCCTGTATTTAATCTGTAGGTTGATATATACTAGTATATAATGTGAAAATTTAGTTTAGCAAGAAAATGCATAACAGGTTGAAATTCTCATTCAAAAAATTATACTAATATATAAAAACATACTTGAATACTTTTGTACAACCCTGTAGTTTACCTAGAATCTTTATTACACGCCACTATTTAGTTAAAATTTAATTCAAATTAAAACACTCTTAAAACTGCTGAAATCACATTTCCAGAAATTATAATTTATAGACGGCTATATATCCATTTCCTTGCGTGACCCTATGTATCATTTTATCCATATTCTACAAACATTTCTTAGTAAATTAAATGCAGTTCAACATAAAAATCCATAACTCATCTAAAAAACACCTTTAAGCAATTTGCGCTCATACCCCTTAACTCTTACGTATACTTTTGTGTATCCTTGTATATGAATTATAGCTTTTATATACCACATATACTATGCATAAATATAGTGGATCATAAAAGCGCATATTATAATTAAAAATGCATTTCCAGCAATTATCGCTAATGAACAGTACAATATCAACTTTTATAAATATCATAAATTATAAATATTTTTCTATAAATATTATAAATATCAAATTTTAAAAAGTATAGTAAAGCAGTTTAATCTATAAACTTGTTATCAGGCATGAAAAACACTTTATTTCAATGCTTAATTGTCATATTTTATTTTTTAATGCGAAGTATCGAACGTTTATCGAAAACGTAGAAAATGAGTTTACAATCGAAGAAAACGTAATAACTGATTCTGAATGTCTACAATTAAATGTTTGATTAAAATCACGAACAGCAAAAACGTGCTTACATACAATTTAAAAAAATAAATATACCAATTTGAAAAACACTATATAATTAGTATTTATAATTGTACTATTAAACAACAACAAAGTACAATAGATGAATTAAATGTATTATTAGATTTAACAATTTCTCAAAAATCTCTCCATATGTTACAAGGAATTCCTATTATTTTATAATTTTGGCAAATGTTAAATCTGAAAACATTAATATGAAGATTTAGAATTTTAAATAATAATTTAAAATATTATTAGCAATGAAGAAAAGTCTTTCAAAAGTTTCACTACTATAGTATGTAAAACGGCATTTCCCATTCAGTATAATGTTAATTTCTAATCTAAAAACAATCCCAGAACAGTCTCTTTCTATAGGTATAATATAAAACTATTTAACTCATCTCACCAAATATACAAAACAGGAACAAACAATTTAAATTAAATAAGACTTACTTTTTGAGCTCCATAAATTAATTATTAATATCCGTGTGTATCCGAAAATGGCGACGTCTTTTTCTTCCATTAAAAAAAGCACACGCAAAAGCTTACATTTTAGTCTAGTAACTTACCGCATCTGTTAGAACAAAAAGTTCTCTGTTTACCCTGCGTATCGTGGCAGACGATTTGGGACAGGTGTGAGTTTATTTCCTTTTATATAAACAGATATGGAACTTATATGTGCAATCATTTTATGAGACTGTCTGTATTTAAATTTTTGTATTTGAAGAATTTTCCAATGTATTTTACCTTTTCTTTTTATCAGTTTTAACCCCCCCCCTCCCTTTTTCTAAATAAAGATTGTTTCACACAAATACAAAATATCTTCCTAAAAAATAAAAAGATATAAATAAATATCGAGGATAAAAAAAATTTCTTTGTCAATCGTCATTCTTTTCATGTTAATTTCCTCTAAAATAAAACAATTCGTAAAATAACTTTTTTTAGAGTCATATCTCTAAAACACAAATTTGAAATACGAATAATAAATTATATCATGGGTTTTGCATAAATTTTGTATTATTTTTATTTATTCGGAAAATGCTAATTTTATTTTAAAAGTCTGAAAGAAGTAGAATTTTTTTTTAAAAATAGTTACTTAAAATAGGTACACTAACAGAAAAAAATGTGACTTGAATGCAAATTATAAAGCAAGAAATGTATGTATGACTAAACTCTGAAGACTCTTTCTACGTGCTCATTAAAAGCTGCAGACTTAACTATAATAGAAATTTTTTAGTTTGAAGCCACAAAAGTGTTTCGAATATGAGTGGTCGGTAAAAATAAATTAAAAATTTTCCTTCCTACAAACTAAATATGTAAAGTGTATATATTTAATATTCCTAATTCTAAATATGTTATCCAAATTGCTCCAGCACGTACCATTTTTCCGAGAAACACTTTTATAATAATAAGAATAAGAGAAGGATTATTATATTAAATTGCAATACTAGATAAAATTGAAATCAGGAAAAAAGTATACTTTCACACTCTTAGATATCAAATTGATAAAATATAGCATGGAAATCTAGTTTGTTGATACTTGTACCGTGCATTTTCCTTTATATGCCCCCCCCCCCCCACACACACACACACCACCATCTTTTCGTGTCTGAATTTACTACTTGCTACCCACTAATATATTTTCATTCCTTATGCCGCTGTAACGCGGGCCTTTTTAAAACATTTCTCTTCATTTTCAAAGATTTTTGAAGTTCATATTTTTCTCACACTGTGACTTACAATATGGGTTACAATTCTTTACAATTTATTACAAATTTTTTTGTGAGTGTGTCGTGACCTACGTTACATGCAGTGACATAACAATTCTTTTTTATTGCCAGAAAAATAAAATTTTACAGTAACAACAAGTTTTGAAGATTTTTTGTAATTTTTTAAAGTTTTCTAAGAAGTTCACATCTCATTCACAATGTGACATCACTGAGTGGTGGCATTTCGGTCACAGATGTGACGTGACCACAGTGACTCACAGTAACGTCACAACGACGTCACTGTGACCATGCATGCTATGAGGGCCTGGTCTAATAATTGATATTAATAAAAATATCCTATTACAATAAAATGTAAGACAAAAAAGGTGTCATTCATCTAATACTAAAATTGACCCAGCTATGAAAATTTCAGTTGCATGTCTTACACCAATTTTCTGCATCTGAATAGAGATTAGTTTGGCCATGCTTTGAGGGGTCGTACAAAAAGTGCTTAAATTGTCGCAAGATTTATTTTCCGTGTATCTGCATTTTAAATGAAAATAGTCACATCGTACAAGTATTACGATAGTGTTATTTTTTTTATTAATTCACTTTCAGATTGATTAAAATAATTGCATTTAAATACAGTGCACCACCGATTAATCGGACTGTGCATTTTACCGGATCGATCACGGACCATATGTTTTGTTTCCGCCTTCTCCAAAAACTTTTAAGTGAAATATCTTCGGTAGGATAAATTCGGCTGGATGTCATGAAAGTTAACCGTTAAATAACCATTTCCTTAATCCCGAAATAATAAAATTGCCACCAAATGCGAGAACGACGAAGAAGATGAACCTGAGAATCTATTGGGCCAACAGACACAGAAACGGACTTTAATTTGCGATGGAAAAGATGCAACGGCAAGATTCAATCGATCCCATTCCATTCCTGCTTTAAAAATGATTAAGGAGGGAGCAGTAAAAATAATGTCCTCCTTGAAGCAGAAGACTATCAAGAATTCCTTTCCCTATCAAAATGGAATTTTTTTAAATGCATGTACTGTGCAGTGTATGTATATATAAATGTAATGATTTATATGTATCCATCTAAGTATAACATTGTACCAATATTTAGAAAAAAAATTAAAAATGTTAAAAAACAACTTCTAAACACGGCATTTGTAATATGCTAAATATACACTGCTACAACTGGTCGCCCTATGCCTGAAAAAATGTATGGAGGGAAGTTACCTAAAATGCATTGCAATAGCCGTTTTTTTTTAAATGTCCAATTAACCGGATCGGCCTCGGTCCGACAATCTCGTATATTCGGCGCTCTACTGTAAATTTGTTATTCTGTAAAGAATTGAGACTTTTGTTTTTTACCTTTTTATTTAAAAAAATTCTCTTATTTTGTCTCCTATATTTTCAATACTCTCTTATCCTTTCCGTACAAGGTGTATATTTTGCTTTTATATGCCAGAATGCAAATAGATTTCAAATTTATATTCTTATGATTTTTTTAATCTCAACTTTTAATTTTGTTATAGCTGGAAGTTATTTATATTCCTAGTAAAGTTGTAAATAAACGCTATTTCGCAGCAAAAAATATGATTAAACTTTAAACAGCTATTACTTGGTCAGTTTTTATCGTAGAAGAATGAGACTTTTTTGTCTTACTTTTCAGAGTAATAGGATACCCTTACTAAATTTAACCGGGTACCGTATAAAAAAAAAATTCCGTAATTTTTTTACAAATGTTTTTATTGGCCCAGATCGCTTTAAAAATACGGCTTTACATCATTTAAAACATTTTTGAATTTGGAATTATATGTTTATGACTAACGGCTTAGACATTACACATTGGACATAAATGAGGTTGATAATAAACATTTAAAGGTGTATTTTTAAAAGATCCTTTAAAAAATCGATGTAATAATTTTCCAAATGCTATAATTTTATTTTCAATACCTTCTAAAAGTGAGATTTTGAAATCGCCTGTTTCGTATAACTTATAAATAATAAACTATAACAAGAAAATCACTTTAATTCTACATTAAAAGAAAATACATCTTTACATCAAATACACTAAGAAAAGTAATTAACATTCATTCAAAAATCATATGTGTACTTTTCGTTACGTGCTGCTCTCTACATGCATTCATCAAATATCACACAAACTATTTTATCTCTAAATGTAATGCAATATCTTATCCGCTTATTTGAATTATTTCAGTAAATCACACCCTTTCATCCTACATTGGACGGATTAATTGTTCGCTCTCTAGATTTAGTGCACATAATTGGTTTGCATCTATGAAGCTTTATTAGTTCCGCACATTTAACTACACAAAACACGTCTAAAATATTTACATTAAAAGATGTTAAGAAAACGTTAAACATTGAAGATTATTTTACAATCAGCTATATGCTTCAGATAAGGAAATTATTACTTTAAATTTTTAATTGTCTTGCAATATAAAATGTTATTTTTAAAAATACATTTATTGATTTGTTTACCTGTTTTGTGTGATTTTTATAGCACATACATGGCTATTTTTAGGATGTATTAACTTTTTAATTTATTATTATAATTATAATATAAATAGGCGTTTGTTCCGATTTCATTTAACTGTATTCTTTTAAGCATTTTAGTCGAATTTATTCTAAAATTCTGTTGAGTCTTTTAGATATAAATATGTATAAACAAGTATATTATTAAATCTACAAAATCTAAATGAAGTTTATACAGCTGGATTGTAAAATTATATTAATTGGTATTAAAAGATAAAAGCATTATTATGCACATGATCGGCAACTGTGCATTAGGAAAATGCATCGTAAAAATTATTTTGCATGCTTCGGTATCACAAAGATGGAAAATAATGCTAAACATAAAATGTATGCAGGTTGAAAAATTATACATTAAATTAAATTAGTAGGGTAGCCTGGGGTAAATTTCAGACAGAGGAATGTGGGGTAATTAACAGACAGCAGTAATACTTGCACAGTAGTTGGAATCTGGCCAAAACTGTTTACAGTTTAATTACATAAACTATTTTTCTATTTCAATTAGTATTTTCTTAGTAATTAGGAACTTACTTTGTCTTGCAAAAAAATGGTTTCCTAAATGCTGTAAAAAATCACTTCTTAACTTTTTCTTCAGTGGTTTCAAATTTCAATTTATTTCTCGAGTGTTGCAACTCTAGCACAAATGGTACTTCGTTTTTGGATACTAAGGTATGTTTATTTTTGGAAACAACGAAGTAACGTTCTTTGGTTGTCCATCTGGGCAAAAATTTAATTTTAAAAAGGTGTAACTTGTAAGAAACACCGAGGTAATTATCAGACAGCTTTCGGGGTAATTTGCAGTCACTAATATGCGTTACAAAATGTGTTCTGAGTGATCCTACATGGTGTGAATTAATTGTTTGAGAGTGACTTAAAATGGGTTGTATATTAGAATGTAACTTCAAAAGGCCATCTGTAAGTTAAAATTAAAATACTGAGTGGAGTTTAAGCTAAAATGGGAGATTTATGATGGAAGATATTGATTTATGAAGAAAATGAGAGATGTCATCTCATAATCAAATATATAATATATGCTCTATATCATGAACAAACATTCTATCTGGGAGAGGTACGAAAGTTGTTTCACAAAGATGACTATAAGAAAAATCTGCTGGAAGTTGAAATGAAATTTTTAAATTGGCTTGGGGATGATCGCTATTGGTGGCCCAAAAAAAAAAAAAAAAACCAAGTTAAAAGTCGTTCACAAGTCCTTTTTGTCTTCTTGTTCCTATTAAGATTAAGCCTGCTTATCCTTACCATGTTAAAAATATTGAAGATGTAAAATAATTGAAAAATAATGTTAAAAATGTTTGCAGTGATAACTTTAACTTCAAGGAAAACTAAAATGGTTAGGAGTATCGAAATTAGTTAAAAAAATTATTGTAGTGTGAAAAAGCAAGTTAGTGTACGAAAATTTTTGATTATTTATTTATTGATTTTTATTGATTTTTGTAAAACGAAATTGGTGTCGGTTTTATGTTCTTATTTAAAGTTGATTTTTATTCAACCATCAGGACTGTTTATAAAGTCTGAAATTCTTTACTGATTTTAATAAATGTATATAAAACAGATTTAGCTACAATATGTATGAAAAAGTACCATATAACTTACTTCTACTCGCGAAAATATAAATGCATTTCAGGTGTACAATTACAATTGTGTTTTCATGTCTTTTTCTGTATTCAGAACGGTCTATTAAACACCCCATTTTGTGTGATAACATTTTACAATGGTGTCTGTATATTACAGTAGTTCGTGTTCAAATCTTACCCTTAAATAGTCACACAAATAGCTGTATGGAAATTACGCCTTAGATGTCAGAAAATTACCCAAACTGCGAGGTAATTTTTAGACAGGATTTTATTAATTTTATTTTTTTTTATTATTAATGTTAATTATCCGAAAATGCTTCAAATTAATCACCAGGCATGTGGTGATTTTACCAAGAGAAAGTTAAAAGAAATAGTCATTGATTCCTGAATAATTGCTAAAGTTTCCTTTTTTTCTGAAAATTACCCCAGGCTACCCTACATTAGGTGACACTACCTGTGGTGACTATCTGCACCGACACACAAGGTCATGTGATAGTATAATAGTTTGTACACTAGTAGAAAATTATTATCCCGATCCGCATTGTGAAAAGATCTTAGGGGATAATATTGATTACTAAAATAGAGGGAGAAGAGATTTTGAATAAATTAAATCTGTCAATAACTGAAGGACGCATGAAATGCAAATTTAGGACTGGTAGGTTGCTCAGATATATCTCCAATTTAATATTCGCTAAAATTTTAATTCTTAAAATGCATAAATATAATTATTGTCTGAAAGAAAAGAATATGATAATGATTCAAAGAAAAAGACAGAAAAGTATACATATATAAACACATTTTATTTTCAATCACTTATATTTTTTATTTCAGTAATCATGATTTCATTTCTACATATCAATCTCATATCATTTTCGTTTTGTTAAATCTCATACTACCATTCTCATAAATTTCATTTTGTGAATTTATGTTTCAAACTATTTCTAATCTAAAACTCTCACAGCACAATAAAAAGGAGAGGGGCTTCTTAGCCAAAACATTAAGAAAATATAATATCACCATATCTTATGATTAACCACGTACTAATCAATGAAATAGTTAAGTTCGCTATAAAATGCATAATAATAATAATAATAATAATGAAATGTAAAGAATGGCCAAATATTTATATATCAAAATAATTCTCTCCATGTACCTCAGTCAAAGTGTAGAGCTGATTCATCCTGGGCAATCATTTTAGCCCTCACGCACTTTTTGTTAGTTCAAGAAATCACAAGATTTTGTTATAATGTCTCTTAGTTTTAGCACCAATCATTATAGTCTATGTGTACATTTTATTAGTTCGCAAAATGACAGTTTATTTTAATATCGCTTAGGTGTGGCACATTAAAGTTCTTGATAATTTCTTGGGCTTAGCAGTTCCCTCAGTTATAGAGATGCCTGGAACATATCTTCTTTCGAATACAGAGCTGTTGATTATCTCTCATAGTCTATTCAATTTTCGGGAACACTTTCTTCTATCCATCAGAACAATTTTTTTTTTCTTTTTATCGGTGAATTTCTTCTCACGGTGCTTCTGCCTTCTGCAATTTTAGAAGCATGAGGGCTTCTCATTTATTTTTCTCTTGAAATGAACTTATTCTTCATTTGATTTAGAGTCGAGGAATCATCACAAGAAAAGTGTGCTCAAAGTGCACGCTGACTTCTTCGCTTCTATGGTTCAACATATTCTGTAAGATTACAGAATTCATACTGCATGCATCATTCAGGATAGGGAGCAATAGGGAAAAAAATTCTCTTCACTAAAAAAATATCTTCCTCAAAAATCAAATTTTGGAGGGTTTCGTTTAAACAATATAATTTTACTCATTCGCTGCTTAAGGCTTCATTCTGATTGGTACACTGTTCTTCTTGTATATGATTCGTTTTCTCGGTGCCCTTCTTAGCGTCGTACTTGGTTGCCCGTCGCATAGCTATTTTTTTATGACTCCAGGATTTTTGGCGTCGCCTCGTGTTGGATGCGTTATCACACATGTTGAGGACCAATTAATTTTGCCCCGTCAGTCATAAATTTTGTGTTACGATCGTCGAAAATAAATGTGACTGATGCTAATCATTACATGTCTTTATTTGGCGTCCGTGTGCATTTTTATTGCGTATTTTTTTCTGAGGTCTATGTAAGTTTTTATCACACTATTTACATACATATAAAATTCTAAAAAATTTTAGTTATCGGCCATATTTTAAAATACGCTCGATATTCGTAATCCTAATGTTTTTTCAAACAAAATGATACCAATAAACATATATGCATTTGTTTTTATACCCATTATACATAATGGATTTTGATACATATATGCTAATAAGAATTTTCTAAAATTATTTTTTTTTTTGAAAATAATTAACAAACGATGTCGTATAATTTTCATTGCGACATGGCCCTTGAAGGCTTCATGTAAGTAAGTCATCCTCTTTTCTAAAAGACAAAGCAGAACCCGCGCAAAACTGTTAAGTTGTTAATGAAAAATTTCCGGGTTACGTTATTAATTTTAGTAGATAACTCTTAGGTTATGAATTAGGGAAACTCTTACAAAAAATGAGTATTCAGAGAGTTGTATTACCGGAAACTGAAATTCAGTAATTAATCTTATTTTTACTAGTCTTGAGAAATAAGCACAAAATTCAAATCTTTCTATGTAAGGATAGTTTATTATACTACATTATGACGATACGTTTATATAATTTGAAAATTTTTGCAGAAAATTTCACACGCCTATTTTTAATAATTTGAATTTTTTTAATTGCTGAATTCTATTCAATTTAGATAAGAGGGGTAATCCAAAAGAGTTAAAACGTGTCCAAACCTGGATTCGGACCAATGTCATTGACATTACACGGAAATGCTCTACAACTGAGCTGCCTGGACGATGTGTATGTATATTCACTTCCATCGATGCTGGATGCTCTTCCGTTTTGTGGCTGCCTTAAGGTTGGTGTTTAATGAAAACATTTCAAAGTGTTCTGTTGATGCAGCTTTACCAAGGGATAAGATTGAAAATTGCTAAGCTGGATATCATCCAGGTAACTCAGTGGCAAAGCATTGACACGTAATGTCAATTACCCTGGTTCGGAACAGGCTTGCACACTTTTTAATTATCTTGGTTTACTCCTCTCAGCCAAGTAGAATAAAATTCAGTAATTAAAAATTTCAAACTATACAATACGTTTCTTAAAAAATAAAGAAGAGTGATAGAAAGGATGTCATAGTTAATTGTCATTTTTGTAGATTCCTTAATGTCGGCATGCAGAACATCTCATGAATGCCTATAATCGATTCAGTAAAATTGATATCTTTTATCTATTTGAGAAAATACTCAATCCAATTACTTGTTATATAATAATATTTTATATGATTAGTTCGCATTTTTTTACATATTCGACTGAAATAAAAAGATAAAGTGTATTATTAAGCTTTTCATTAAAGCAAAATCAAATATACTTACCAGTGAATTGCCCGAAACGAATTGATATTATAAATTTATATTAATACATAGAAATTATTCATGAGAGAAACATTCGCCTTGGATACAATATTTCAAATGAAAATCAAATTTCGAAGTAATTGCTTAAAAGACGCAAAGGCCAACATAGTGAAAAAGATTCCAAGCCTGGACTAAAACCCGGACCATCAGTATAGCGCACTGACGTTCTACCGACTAAACCACTTGGAACGATACACAGCTTGGAAAATTTCTCACTATTATATGTTGGCAATGCTACAAACGCAGCACAAGATGGAATATTTATCGTGAGCCACCGACCTGGGGCTATCACGAAACATAATTAAATCCAGCATCGATAGAAACTATATTAATACATGGAAATTATTCCAGAGAGAAACATTCGCCTTGGATACAATATTTCAAATGAAAATCAAATTTCGAAGTAATTGCTTAAAAGGCGCAAAGGCCAACATAGTGAAAAAGTTTCGTGTTTCGTGATAGCCCCAGGTCGGTGGCTCACGATAAATATTCCATCTTGTGCTGCGTTTGTAGCATTGCCAACATATAATAGTGAGAAATTTTCCAAGCTGTGTATCGTTCCAAGTGGTTTAGTCGGTAGAACGTCAGTGCGCTATACTGATGGCCCGGGTTCGAGTCCCGGCTTGGAATCTTTTTCACTATGTTGGCCTTTGCGCCTTTTAAGCAATTACTTCGAAATTTGATTTTCATTTGAAATATTGTATCCAAGGCGAATGTTTCTCTCTGGAATAATTTCCATGTATTAATATAGTTTCTATCGATGCTGGATTTAATTATGTTTCGTGATAGCCCCAGGTCGGTGGCTCACGATAAATATTCCATCTTGTGCTGCGTTTGTAGCCTTGTCAACATATAATAGTGAGAAATTTTCCGAGCTGTGTATCGTTCCAAGTGGTTTAGTCGGTAGAATGTCAGTGCGCTAAACTGATGGCCCGGATTTGAGTCCCGGCTTGGAATCTTTTTCACTATGTTGGCCTTTGCGCCTTTTAAGCAATTACTTCGAAATTTGATTTTCATTTGAAATATTATAAATTTAATTTAAAGAAACAATATTTAACACAATTTCTGTTGACTTCGATTTTTCAGCTGTTTTTTAGTCAACGAAGCTTGCTGATTTCAAAACTGCAATTCGTTTTCTTCTATCACTTCAAGGCTTTCCCCTACACTTATATTAACGTGAGTACTCTACAATGAATGAGTCATAGGGAGAAAAAAGCTTCAGAACTCTTAGCATCAAAACTGCATGAGAAAAATTTACTTGAAAAGGGAGCTAAGGATCTTACTTTTGATCAAGAAAAAGTGTATTCATTCAATACTTTCGAAGCGACGTCATTAATTTATTGCGATATCCACATGCATGAATGCATCATATGTGTGAATATGTAAAATGGTCGTTATCCTACTTGGCCAGCAACGTGGATATAATAAGTATCCGTGTTTTTGTGTATGTGGGACACCAGAGCTCTTGAGAAGTATTGGTTCCAGTCGAATTGGTCTCCAAGATCTGACCTCACACGTGGTTATCGAAACATTCTGACTCAGCCACTTTTCGACAGAAAGAACATCACATTTCCACCTCTGCATATAAAACTGGGTCTAATGAAGTAGTTCGTGAAAGCTTTGTCAACTGAATGAGACTGTTTGAAGTATCTCATTTCAAAATTTCAAAACCTGTATTTTGAAAATATAAAGGCAGGTATATTTGACGGTCCACAGATTCGGCAGCTCATTAGAAATGAACATTTCATCGAAACAATGACAGAACTCCAAAAGTTTGCTTATTTGTCATTAAAAAGACTTGTTAAAGGCATTCTTGGACATACACGAGTAGAAAATTACACCGAAATTGTCCAGCAACTTTTAGAGAGCTTTAAAATGCTTGGTTGCAACATGAGCATCAAACTTCATTTTCTGCATGGCTGGCTATTGTTGGAGCATAAAGCAAGATTGTCCACAAATTGAACACTCCAGGGAAAGCTACAAGCGAAAATGTTTACCTTAATATGTACTTTTTCGTTTTGTAAAAGTATTTTACTACTTGTATGAACACAATGTAGTATATAGAATATAATACGGCTTATGATAACCGCTGTAGTATATACAGCCGTTGTATGAATAATATGTTTCGGTAATTCTTTCTTTATTTTCCTTTTTGTCCACACTAACTATGATTTTCGGGGTATACTGCAGCTTAATAAGATGACGTGATAGAAAAAAAAACTGGGGTCATTTTTTGATTTAGATGCAAATAATTAGCCAAAAACAAGTGCCAGAACTATGTCAACAAAATGTGTGTTCCCCAGTGTAATATATGCTTTATAAAATTGATCAAAAATGACTTGTTTCTAAATTTTTCAAAAAATTACATAGTTTTTAAATAACACAATACTAAAATATTGTGTCTCCTTGTAAATACTGTTCTCCTGTTCAATTAAATCGATAAATGTAATTTGTAAAGAATTATATTACGAAGTAATGTGTGTTTGAGTGATTTATTATGAGTTTCATTTATTTCCATCTGTGACAACAAATTTTACTTAAGAATTTGTTCGCTTAATCACTTTACTTTTAAAGACACTAATTAGTTTTCTTTTTGATCATGATTTTGCGGAAACTGTTTCTAAAATATCTCTTCACTTTTTGCTTTATTATTATGAAAATAATGAATTAAATTAATATTTTAAACTGATATTTATTAGGTAACAGTATTATAAACAAGCATCTTATTTCTATGCAACAACTGTTTTTATACGTGTAAAAGCAATAGATAATTATACTTAATAACTGACTTACATAATATGAACAGTTTGTTTAGCGTTGTTCAAATCATTTATTTTAATTTCAAATTGCTTTTGAATTAAAAATTAGAAAAAAATCTGATAATGCCTACATCACAAATTAAATATTTCACATGCATCTTTTCACAAAAATGTACTTGTATTAACAAGGAAGGGCATACTTAGAATATTTTGAAAAAAAAAATACTAATTAAACTATGTATGTAATTAAAGATTAGTCCAATTTAGTGGCGGAATTACAGTAGAAAGTCTATAGAAAAATAAAATACTTTCGAGTATTTTGTGCGAAAAGACAAAAGCGTCACCAGATTTGGCGAGCAGTACTTTTCCTCGCCAAAGCAAACGATTTTAATGTACCTGAAAATTACTTGTTAATTGATTTTTAGAATGCGTGTAAATACTATTTAATGAATTTAAACTTACAAAAGGATAGTTTAAGAAATACATTTCTTGTATTACTTATTTATGTTGCTTGCAATTTACATTTATTACTTTAAAAACAATTTCATACATAAAAAATATTTTCATATATTTAAACGTATTCTAAAATAAGATCAAGATGAAGGTTATTATGCAGTTATTCATTTAAATATCAAAAAAGTCGTTTTTTCTATAGCAACAAAACTGAATCTACAGCGCTCATTTGGACTTAATTTTGAGATTGAAACAATTTTATTTAATTAAAATTTTGTTTTAAATAATAAACTTTTATAGTTAACTTTCTTTACAAATATATATATATATATATGGCAAAACTATAGATAAACCAAAGTAAATCTGACTAAACTAATGTTATATACATTAAATTTATTTAAACAAGATCAATATAACACATTTTTATCTTAAAGATTATTTGACATAAAAAAGTGTTTTTTGAAATTTTATTCCATCGCCAACCGGTGATAAATCGCAAAATAACGAAAATTTATTATTTTTTTACGGATGGTCTATGCAGTTTCTGGCGAATTTTTTTAATAAACATCTATCCTTTTGAGTAGATCAGCCTATATTTTTTCCCACATTTTTCGGAGTATACCCGTATGAAGACCTTCCTTGTAAGGTCAAAGATTAACGAGCAAACGCCGTACCAACTGATCTATGACCAACGTAGTCCTCTCGTTACAAAGTAAGTGTTTAAGTTGTGTTATAATATTAGACCACACCCACTGTTTCTCAAGAACTAAGGGACGTTGTATAAAATCCTTTGAGCCTGAGACTAAGGGGTCTCTACTCTACAACATATATTAAAATAGTCAAAATCTGTTATTACCAATCTTGACCCTCTCCTTGTCAGTATAATAATTTTATCAAAAGTAAAGTTTGTGTGTTTGTTTGTATATGTAAAATAATGGAGGCAAAATACTGGTTACTAGCTGTACTCCAACTTAGTATACATTTTATTTCGGAGCAACAAAGATTTCTAAAATGTTCGATATTTTGAAAAGGTGAAATGAGCAGAAAACGTTACAAAAAAGCGTTCTAAAATATATTTTTTTAGAAACTGTTAGGCAAGATACTTGGATTAAATGTTACTTTGGAGACATAAAATGTCGCCAAGAGTAGTTTTTCAAGATTTGTAAATTTAAAAGGGTACAGGAGCAAAAAATATTCTAAAATTGCGATTATTATAACGCAATTGAGAATTATGATTTTATTGATGGCTAATTGAGAATTGTGGCTTTTTCAAACAGCCGGACTATTTGAAGAATCGTCTCTCCTTTTAGGGTTTCGTTCATCTTATTATTTACCCCTCCGGGCTCTAACTTCTGTATTTTTAGCAGTTTTTCTAATCTCCAGCCTTTTCACCCCGGTTGCACTTTTCTAAATTTTACCGACACTTCTTTGGCCACTCTTTCATATTATGCCCCACATCCGTAAATATTTTAGTTCCAATTTTTACCGCCAGGGGGCGCCTAACTATCCCGGCTGCTATGGGCCCGATTCCCTCAACTAATATGTTTACGGATAGTTTGTAAAACGAATTTTCATTCGGATACAGGTTTGTTTGGAATACAGTGCGCCCCCTGGTTTCAAAATGTGGAACTAAAGGATTTTGTAAAAGGATAAAATGTTTTGAAAGAAATACTAAACGAAACCCTCTGTGCGATCTGTGATCACACTTACCCACTTATTTCAAATCAGCCTGATATTTTTCAAGCTTAATGCTTCCGATTATGAGTGTTTTAGGCTAATTGGAATATGGCCTTTTATTTCTGTATCAACCTGATATTTTATAGAATTATTACAAATAACTACACACCGTTAGGCTAATAGAAAATTGACCGTTTTTTGCGCAATCGTCCTGTTATTTTTCAGGATTATTGCAATGAGAATATGCAGTTTTAGGTAAATTAGAAATGACCAACAGTTTGTCCAAACTTTCATTATAGAGTCTTGCATGAGTTGAGTACAACCCAAACGAAAACGATACACAAAATTCCATTGACAAGAAACCTGATCCGAACTCAAGAATATATTTTTTACACATATAAATTTAAAAAAACACATGTTATAAAATTTGTAAAAACGTGCAGTAACTTTTCATTTAACAGGTTGTAAGGCAAATATTGCTATAACACGATGTAATTTCGTACAAATTAGGATTATATAGGCAGATATAGTTATAAATTCTACTAATGCACCTTTAATAAAGTTTCGGCTTCAGTTTTTTCAGGAACGTGACTGCTCTATGTTCAACATTGTATCATTCAAAGCACTAAACATTTTTTCTACAGAAAATTTTAAAGTATGAAGCAATCTTTTACTTTTCTTTAAATACTAAAGATTATTCTATATAGAACGACTCTTTCCAAAATTTTAATAAATTTCATAAAATCCGTAATTGAAAGTAAATAAATAAAGAGAATTACTAAATTCATCTTTAAAAGTTAAACTTAAATTTACCTCTGTGTAAAACTACTTAAAAGATGACAATATTTAAAAGATGTTAAATTACGTTAATACCTTAGTACTTTCAACTATAAAAAACATAGTCTTCGCCAGAGGAATATAAGAAATACTATTGTTATTTACAACCGGATCGACCACGGACCATACTTTTTTTTTTTTTTTTCACCTTCTCCAAAGAATTTTAAGTGAAATATTTTCGGTAGGATAAATTCGGCTGGATGTGATGAAAGTTAGCTGTTAAATAACCATTTCCTTAATTACGAAATAATAAAATCGCCAACAAATGTGAGGAAGACGAAGAAGATGAAACTGAAGAATCTAGTGGGCCAACAGACACAGAAAAAATTTAACGGACTTTAATTTGCGATAGAAAGGATGCAACCGCAAGATTCAATCGATCCCGTTCCATTCCTGCTTCAAAAAAGATCAAGGAGGGCAGCAGTAGAAAGAATGTCCTCCAAGAAGGAGAAGACTATCAAGAATTCCTTTCCTTATCAAAATGGAATTTTTTTTCATTAATTTTTAATTAATTTTTATTACATAAAATATCATTACATAATACACAAAAATATTGCAGATATGCTACAACTAGATTTATTATTTTAATTTTAGTCAAATACTGATACCATGTACACAAAAATCAAATCAAAACGTTACATAACAGTTAAAATAGAGATGATTCTATTGTGCAATTAACGCACAAGGAATAATGGTGAAAATTTCTGAAAATAATTTTCTGCTGCTATCGGAAATTATTAATTTTTATCCTACTCAATGTTTTAATGCGAAAACAGACATTGTTATTTGCGCAAGAATGATATTAACTTTTAAACTGTGACATCGTAATGAAGGAATGTCGGGAATTTTCTGTGGTTTCACTAACGGAAAAACGAATGTTAATTTGGAATAGTTAACAAAATGCCCATATGCATGTTTCAAGTATAATGTTATTTTACGAGCTGGTCTCAGTCAATATATTAATTTATTTCCATACATTGTTGGAATTAACATTATAATGTTGATCTTACTCTATATATCCAAATACAAAGAATGAATTATTCAATACTACTCGACTTTATTGAACAATAAGCGCACATCAAATAATGGCGAAATGTTTAGGAAATCATTTTCTATTATTTGCCAAAATTATTAAATTTTACATCACTTAATATTAATATGAAAACAGATATTGTTATTTTCGCAAGAATGAAATAAACTTTTAAACTGTTACATCTTAATGGATGAATGTAGGTAATTTTCCGCGTTTTCACTACCGGAATCACGATTTTTCATTTGGAATAGATAAGAAAATTCCGGTAGGCATGTTTCAATTAGAAAATTACATTAATATTATTTTACGTGCTGTTCTAAATATATATACTAATTTGTTTCTGTACATTGTTACGTATTAAAATTATAATGTTCATTTTATCTTATTTAATCAAATACACAAGTAATAAAAAAAAAAAAAAAAAACTAAGTCAATTCCTACTGATGCCAATAAGAGACTTTTTTTTTTTCTCCCATTCGTCTTTCCTCAGAGTGGTGCATAAAATGCTTTAATCAAGAAGAGGGCTCTCTCGATTATTGAAAATTAATTAATAATTTAATTATCGAATTAATATTTGAAAAAAACTGGATTAACATCAATTGTCATCCAATACAAGTTTTAAAAAAATTGAACTTGATTGGATAAGCATTTTATTAACGATTGAAAATTTGAACAAGATATATAAATATATAAATATATATATATATATATATATATATATATATATATAGGGAGAGAGTGAGCTAATAGTAGGAACTGAAAAAAAAATAAATTGTTCAATATACGATAATTGAAATGGGAATTTATGGATTGTTTTGTCCCATGTGAATGTTTCAATAATTTTCATGTATTTAATTATTAGCAAACTCTATCATTTAGCGAAGAAAATAAATCATAGTTAGTTTCATTTTTTTAATGTTCAAATATCATCGTTTATTTTCTTCCAACCATATTTCAAGAGTTTTAATAAAATTGACATTATTTTAAGTAAAACGATGTAATGAAAGTTTAAACGTATGATATTTTTAATTTGTATTATGCGTAAAGTTCTTTATCGTTTGTTAAGGGGTCTCAGGACTCTAAAAATTGGAAAAAAATAAAAAAAAGACCATTTTCAACATTTAATATATTAAAATGTATTTGATTTTAAGACACCATTTTAATTGGAATAAAATATATAAGTATGTTCTTTCATTTCATGTATTTAAAAAATTATAAGATCGAGAATTAGCATTTACAGGGGGCTCCAAACTGGACATTTCATGAGCAAAATATCGGCATAACAGACTACGCGCACGATTACAAAATAAGAATTGCAACTAGAATAAAAAAATTGGGGCCTACTTATACATTAGATTGAAATAATTACCCTGAATCTAAATAAATTTGTATTTAAAGCTTTTTTATATTTTTAACACAAAGTTGTATTTAGCTATTGCAAAATTAAGAAATTTTCAACAGTATAATCACCTAAAAAATATTGTTTTGAACAATAAAAAGGAAATTTTATGTTCAGTTTATACAGACTAACATGAAACATATGTTTTGAAAATATCATGAAAAAATATTCATAAGTGTTTGAAATATCGCGCGCGTTATGCCCAAAAACGTCATTTGGAGAAAAATGGCTTCAAAGATTCCGAAAGGATGCTTCAGCTATTGAACGTGTATAAATTTAAAAGCCATAACTTCAGTTCTAATAGGAATTTCAAGGAAACAATTATATCAAAATGTTCAGAAAAGATAGGAGTTTAACATCTAAAAAAATTTAAATTTCGAAAATTTTAAAGCTTTAAGAGTCCTGAGACCCCTTAAGGGGACGATGGACCTTGAAAACCTTATAAATCAATTCCTTATTTTTTTGTAAATTTCTCTTTAAATATTATTCCGGGACACATTATGTGCATTATGGCATGCATGTATCCCCCCCCCCCCCCCCCAAAAAAAAAAAAGTTTGTGACAAAAAAAAAAATGGAATTTTATGCGTCGTCTTAGAAATCTTTGAAATGCCCCCTGCGCGTTCCATATCAATGAAAATCCCCAATACTTTTATTAAAGTTTGGTTTATATATACATATAAATAAAACTGTGGATAGAATTTTATATATTTCAATATAAAGGTAAAAAAAAACAACAGAAATTGAAAAAATTTCAAATGTTTTTGGAAAAATTTCAAAAAGTTTTGAATTCTTTTATACCTTTATATTCAAATATATAAAATTCAATGCACAATTTATAAACCAAACTTTTATAAAAAATATTGAAATTTTTCATTGATATGGAACGCGCAGGAGGCATTTCGACGATTTCTAAGACGACGCGTAAAATTCATTTTTTTCTGAAAAATAATTTTTTTAATATTTATTTTGAGATAAATGCATGCCATAATGCATGTAATGTGCCCTTGAGTAATATTTAAAGTGAAATTTACAAAAAAGAGAGGAAAAAATGAAACATTTTTAAATTTTTTTCGAAAAAATTTCAAAAACTTTCAATTTTTTCTTACTTTTATATTCAAATATATAAAATCTGATGCACAGTTTTATTTGTATACATAAACCACACTTTTATAAAAAATATTGGGGATTTTCATTGATATGGAACGCGCAGGGGTCATTTCGAAGATTTCTAAGACGACGCGTAAAATTCCATTTTTTTTCTCAAATATATATATATATATATATATATATATATCAGTGGCGTGGCGTGAAAATTTTCGGAGGTCATCGCAATTATTTAAGTTTGTGGTGAAAAATTATTAACTCTAAAATTCAATGGTTGAATGTTCAAAAAAGAAACTTTAAATCTTACCTTCACTTATACATGAACTCCAAATGTTCTGCTTAAACTGGATCGTAGAGTTTTAAAAGCTTATTAAGAGTTTTAAAATATTGCTTGGTCATCGCCGCATCCAGCGATGACTGGACGCCACGCCACTGATATATATATATATATATATATATATTGGTGGTAAATGCATGCCATAATGCATATAATGTACCCTTGAGTAATATTTAAAGTGAAATTTACAAAAAAATAAAAAATTGATTTTTAAGGTCCCTCGTCCCTTAAATAACTTTCAACTGCTTACCATTTCTAGTCGATATAAATGTAATATTTATAATAAGTATTAATAAATAGTTAAATATCAATTACCCTAAGATTATTAAAAGAGAAATATTTGTGTTTATACATACGTGCAGTTTATTTTTCAGTATTCCTGGTTATAGTGTGCAAAAATATTTATTTTCCTGTATCGGAATAATGTACTCCAATAAAACCACTTTTTTATGGGGCACAGATATGCGTTTTGTTCTCAGATTCTTCCAAAAATATTTAAAAAATGGTTACTCGTAAATTATATTTACAAAAGCATTATGATTGATGTGACTGTTATAAAGATTTCCCATTTATTTTAACATGTTGAAAATATTATCACAATATTTATTTGAAAATTAAATATCATCACGTGTTTTTAATATTTCAGTTGTTCTTTAAATTTGACATCATTTGACATAATAAACGACAAGGTTTGCTCCAGGTAATAATTACATTATCTAATCTGAGAGGACCGAAAGGATATATTTAAAGTGAACAATATTAATTTGCTATTGAAAAAAAAATTTAGTATCTTTTCATTGTGTGGAATGTTAAATTAGAACCTAAGTTACAAAGTTATTTTTGAAGATCGGGTTTATATTACTGCTTCCAATTTATATTATGAGATTTACATTACGAATAAATTTTGTACTGGTTTTCTCTAGGTAAACATATAGACAAACAAGAACTTTCATTTCAGAACTCACAAGAATCATTTACAAAAGGGACGTTTGTAAAGAAACGACGGCCAGGAGCATTTTAAAGAAAAGTAAACATTACGAGTTTAACTATCTTGTAATCTCTTGTAATCTCATATTTCGCTGTGAAACTGCGCATCACATTCCATTAATTTTTCAAATTAATTTTGATCATCCTGCATTTGAAATAAATATATATATATATTTTAAGCATCGGTTGGTCTTTTATTATTCTTATTCGTCTTACAAATTTTGTTTTCATATCATTGTTTCTATGACAAATTCATAAACGGTACGAATATGTAAATATATGCTTCTTTATGGTAGGCTGTTAATTGTAAAACTACAAGCTTATAATTCCACGATAACATACAACATAATATAAAAAAAATTAAATGCTAGTTTGTCTAATACATTTAACATGCATAAAGAGAATAAATAATAATTAAATGTTTCTATTTGGTAATGAAAAAACATTTTTTCTAATGTTGCATTCATTTATTGTAGATTCAATTTGCATACTAGAAAAAAAAAAATATACTTTTAATACTATTTAATCCCCCTGATATTTATTTCATGACATTTTCCCTTTATCTCCTTATTAAGATAAATACTTTTGATTTAAACTTATTCGAAAAATGACATGTTTCATTTTAAATTCTTTCCATATGCATAATGTTACTCGATTATTTTTACAATCTCCCGAAAGGAACTAATTAATTATCTCCAAGTTCAGAAGCAATTTTATATTTTATATTCTTTAAATCTAGTTAAAATGCACTTTCAAATACAAATGATGCCGTTTGCATATTTTTTATGATTACAGACAAATGTTAGTTTTTTATTACTATTATTATTTTTTTTATTCGACGCAGTTTACTTATTCTACTTTATTACTACAAGGCGTCACTTTTGCATATAAAATAACTGGAAATAATTTGTTTTTCTTGTCGCATTTGAAATCTGTTATTTTTGTATGTCTAAAATAATATTACGTTCATTTTTTAAATTTTAAATAAAGGAACACTGTATGTTGTGTCATGGACGGAAAAAAAATAATTCTGAAATAATTCTATGTGCTACGTATTAGATATCAAACGGAATATGTATACTTGTTCCGAAGTTATAGATTGAAATAAATGAGGTTTTTTTAATTAGCTAAATTAGCCTTTTTATAGCAGTTTTGCTTTATAAATACCCTTTTACATGATCAAGGAAATTCTTGATGATCATAAATATTTATGTTTTAAATAAGACAAAAAGTGAAAATATTAAAAAAATAAAAAACACTCTTTGATAATCCTTCATGTTTATCATGTTGGCCCAAACAATTATTGTTGAAAATGTTAATTTTTTCTGTTCCGATTACGAAAAATTCTCCTCTTAGTTGTAGGTTTGCTCGAAAGCATGAACTACTGATATTTTTTTAATATATAATTTTTTTTTTCATATTTAATGTTTGACAAAAGGAAATAAAAAATAGCAGGAGCATCTCTCCAGAGTTTCTTAGCTGTATTATCAACTTTTTATGAAAAATTTATTATGTTAAAACATTAATTGATAAAGCAAAAATATATGATAATCCCTGCAGTTGTATGTATATTTCATTCATATATACATATATTTTACAATTCCAGTATATAAAAAAGTGAGCGAAACATTGGTTAAAAAATTATATCTAATAATTATATAATTACTTTATACTAATTTCAAATGATAAAATGTGACTTATCATTATCATGTTCATTTAGCATTTGAAATTAGTGTATTATTACAAAGTGTCAATTTGCTATATATTTAAATATTTTATAATAAATGTGTGAGAAAAGTTAAATTATATAAAACAGTGTTTCTCTACAGTCATTATTTTTCTTTGCAAGAGTGAAAATAACTATAATTCAGAATGAAAATATTTTTGTGTTTGCTTTTGTAGAATATAAAAAATTATTATCGCGTGTTTTTCTTGCTCCTAGCACAGTTTCTTTCCAAGTGCATAGTGCATTATATTTTTATGGTATATAAATTAATAAAAAATAATAATATATTTTACTTCATGTAAAATGCAGAACGTAGGAGTGTTTAATTGTTTGTAAATGCTTTAGCTATTTAAACATTTACCGTGTATTTCACCGAGTAGAGGTTTAGTACGATCTTTGAATTTTTATATAACAATTTTCGAATACTAATCTGGCCACTCTGTGTTAAATTCAATTGCACAAAAATTAAAATCCCCAATATTATTTATACAAGTTAGCTTTATATATACAAATAAAACTGAACATAGAATTTAACATTTTGAATATAAATGTAACAAAAACAACAAAAAAAAAATATTTTCTACATTTTATGAAAATTTCAGCATTTTTTTACCATTTTTCTACAGTTAACTACCTTTAACGTTACCAATTATATGTATTTAAAATATATATATACAGATTTATAAGATACATAATGACAAACAGCATGACAAACATATTGGAAATTTTAAATTATATGGAATGTGCATGAGGGCTTTGGAAAAGTTCTTCATAACGCTGAAATATCCTAGAAAATTCCTGATTTTTCTGCAGATTTTTTTAGTGGGCATAGGGTGTCCAACTTACCTCACTAAGTAAATTTAAAAAAATGTCTGCATTATGTTTTAAATAAGTTGAGTTCAATTTCCACAATTTTGAAGACCTAGAAGGATTTAATAGTTTAGCTAAAAACTGCTAAAGCTGGTGACTATGTATTTGGGAATTTTGCATAAAAAAAACAACAAAAAAAACAACAAAAAAAAACATAAAGTAGCATGTAGCTCTGATTTTAGAATTTGATGATATAAATGAAAAAATAAATGATGAATTTGCAAGAAATTATAGAAATAGTGACACTTTTTATTGTCCGGATGCAGATGATGTTGAAGTTATTACTGAGGATGAAATAATAATAATTCCACCTCAGTCAGATTTAAATAGAGACTGCAATTTAATGTTTCCATTTTTTTCCAACTTACAGTGTTTGCTAATGTACTAAAATTGATTTTTATCGATCTTATTATATTTCTTCAACACTAACAGTTTTTGATATCCCCCAAAAAATTCAGACATGAAATAATAAATGAAACAAATAATCAATATATTTAAATAACAAGGCTGTTTCTTTTAGTCATCTAAACTTAACTTTCTATGGAACCGATTACGACAATACTTTTTCAAAAATAAAAGCATTTTATTTGTATATGTGGCCACACTCGCTGTTTTTAAAAATAATCCCATTTTTATATTTCAACTTTAATTTTAAAACTCATTTATGAAATTTCTTCACATTGGTGGATATCAGGTTACTTTTGTTGTTGAAGATGGAAAGAAAACAATAAGAATTGCCATATCATTAACGCTGTCTTTTTCGTATTACAACTGAAAATATCTTTTTAAAAATATTTGAAAAGAAAAGGTCGCACGATTTTAAAAAAGGCATTTTTTTCATAAAGTTTTCATATTTCAATATTTTCATTCAGTCCACTGGTACTGAGATTGTGACACTAATTTCAGAGGGCTTCGATAAGTGGAAATCACGTCATAGTAAAAATGAAATGAGTATTTTTTTTTTTTTTTTTTGATAAAACTAAATATTTTATTACGAAAGCTTCAAACAGTAATTTTTTGGATTTCGCCGGCACTCAAGTTAGAACCTCAAGTCAAGATTGCGAATGTTTACTTGCAAAATTGCAATGAGGAAACGTGACATCAAGCTTGGGAATAATCTATTGCACTTTAAAATATTTTAAAAATTGTGAATATAAATATGAAAAGTGTGCATGTAAATTTTGCGACGGTGAAGATGACGTTATTTTTAGATTTCATTGAAAAAAAATTATAATTCTGTGATAGTGACAAAATTTTCGCTCATTTTTAATTACGTAATACCAAAGATCACACTCGCAATTAATAACTACATCATTTTTTATATCCATCGCATGTTTCTGATTACGTTTAAAAATAAGTTTAATTTTTTAATAATTTTAAAAGTTAAAATTAAACTTTATTTTAAAGTCTTTTTTTTTTTTGTTTTACGAAATGTGCTAGCATATATAAGATTGATTAATTATTGAAATTCTTTTTCCGATTTTTTTATAAATTAAATCAGCCAGTTTCTTTATAAACATTTTAATTTATCGAATTCGATGGGTTTCGACTCATAATTATTTTTAAAAAATCATAGATCTTATTCATCTCACAACCTCAAATTATCATAAAATTTAATTGTAACTTTAAATTCAAAATAGTAAAATAATTTCACGAGAACGTGTTGACTAACCTTTTTATGTGCATCCACTTTTGAAAATGAAACTCATAAAAGAAATCTCTACATATTACTAAAAATAGTGCACCATACAATCTTCATTCAGTCCTAGGGTACAACGTCAAGTATCAAAATGGTTTAAATAGTTAATTATTGCCTGTTACTTTGGCAAAATTTTGACATTTATAACATAAACTTAATGACGGGATATTTAATTGTCGTTGACATTTTCCCTCAGAACAAACTCCTCTGTTTTCGCACAATACCTAGCAATTATGGACAATAATTCGCTAATCATTTGTCATTTCATGCTAAGAAAAATATCGAAATTTATATGCAAAATGTATATCATATTTTAGTATATTAAGAAGCATTTATATAAATATATATATTTTTTCTGTACAAGGGATGTTGTCTTTTTTATATAATAAAACTATTGATATAGATTACAGTGGAATCTTTCACTTAATATTTTAAGAATGTTTAACTGAAATTTAATCAGGTAACGATTACAAAGCGAAAAAAATATTGAATGTCACAGGACTGAAGAAATATGCATAAATATTTTATTATATAAAATGCAAAGTTGATATTACGTTGAACAAAATTTCTCGAATAACAAGTTTAAATAAATTAACTCAAAATATATTTCAGAACTCGTTTCTATATAAAAATGTACTATTCTTCTTTAAAACACTTTTTTCTAAAGGTTTTTGTATCTATAAAATTTTATAGTGATTTACACGCTAAGATAGAATTTAGACAACGCTGTATACTTCTATATAGCTCCGCAAATAATCTCTTGTATTAGAATATTATACATATACAACAACTTATATATATATAACTAGCATATGGCCCCGTCAAAAATGACGGGAAAGTGTTATTTTAAGTTTACAACATTAAGTCAGACTCAATTAAACAGGTGATTGATATGCATGATTATTCAGATAGTGGCAAGTCCTCAAAAGCATTAAAAAAATAGTGTTTGTAAAAGTCAACCTTCAAATGAAGAAAATATGAACCACCTCATGCGGGGGGGAAAAAAGAGCTTTTTCCAACAACCCTATGGCAAAATTCTCATTTTTTCTGCACATCTTTGATGAAATTCGTGTTTTTTTCGCAGCCTTTTGACGAAATGAGTGTTTTTATTGGGATTTTTTGAAAAACTCGCTTTTTTTCTGCGCCCTTTTGACGAATTACAGCTCTCGCGATTATTTGACAAAATTCAGGAAAGAGTGCCACTTGGCAAAAAAAAAAAAAAAAAAAAAAAAAAAAAAAAAAAAAAATTGTTCAAAATCTTGCCAAAAATCTTTTCAAGATGGCGGAAAAACATTTTTAAATCTTTGTTATTTATAAATCAATGATTTTGCCGAAAAAATAGAAAATGATGTAAAAACATGGATTTATAAATAACATAAAGATTTAAAAACAAAGTTTTTCCGCCATCTTGAAAAATTTGTTACGAATGCCGGTAAAATCTCGCTCACAACTACTAAAAACTTACTAAATATAAAATAAAAAGATAAAAATAAATAAATACCAATAAATGAGACGGCGATTCAGAAAAAAGGGAGTTTCATACAGAAAAATATATATATAAAAAAACTAAAAATACTTACACAAAACACAAACAATCAGTTAAAATTTACTAACAACAAAAAATCAATAATTTAATGTTTATGGTGAAATTCTCGTTTTTTCTGCACATCATTGATGAAATTCATGTTTCTTTTGCAGCCTTTTGACAAAGTGACTGTTTTTATCGGGATTTGTTGCAAAATTCACGTTTTTTCTGCGCCTTTTTGACGAATTACACCTCTCACGCTTCTTTGACAAAATTCAGGGAAGAGTTCTGCATCCTGTGCTGCTTGGTGAAAAAAATTGTGCCAAAATCTTTTCAAGGTGACGGAAAAACACAATTTTTAAATCTTTATGTTATTTATAAATCAATGATTTGCACAAAAAATAGAAAATGATGTAAAAACATGGATTTATAAGTAACATAAAGAATTAAAAACGAAGTTTTACTGACATCTTGAAAAATTTGTTACGAATGCAGGTAAAATCTCGCACACAACTGCCAAAAAATTTATTAAACATAAAATAAAAGTAAAAGGATAAATATAAAGAAATACCAATAAATGAGACGGCGATTCATAAAAAAAGGAAGAGTTTTCAAATACATTTACACAAAAAACAAACAATCAGTTAAAATTTAAAAAAAAATCAATAATTTAGGTACTTCTCTTCTAACTGAATTAAATTTAAATTTTAATGGATGTTGTGTAATACACCCTTAATGTTTTCAGACTCGAATTTTTCGGTAGCCGTTGACTGAATCGTCAGTCTCTAAAATGGTAAATCATGTAAAAATCGATATTGGCCAGTAAAGGGTGCATTTTAAACAGCTAATGCAAAAATCCTAATAAAAAAAAGAAATAAACAGCAGAGCAAGCGAGACTTACCTTACAATCAAAATACGTTGACAGAAGCACAGGTGCATCCGAATGTATGCAGCAAATTAGTTACGTAACAGAAAATTTAGCTGACTAACGGTTCACCTGATACTGATGAACCAATAAGCTTCAAGATCCCCCGATTTCAAAATTTACATTTTTTTTAGGATCTTATGTTGAAACTTGCACTTTTGCAACCTTTTGATGAAATTCTCGTTTTCTCTGTGATCCTCTAATGAAAATCATATTTTTTCTGTGATTAGTTGACGAAATTCACGTTTTTCGCGATACTTTGATCAAATAATGCATTTTTTCTGCAGTCATCTGATGAAATTCGTGTTTTTTCCACGATTATTTGGCGACATTCACATATTCCATGATCCTTAGACGAAACATACATTCTTAAAGGACCCTTTGGGAAAAATTGTGTTTTTTTCTGCGATCCTTTGACGGAATTAATATTCGTTTGACGAAACCACCATTTTTCTATGATATTTTGATGATTTTTGCAATCTTTCAGGGAAAGCAGACAAATGATAGTTGCAAGCTCCTGGCTATGTTTTTTTTCATGCTGATTGTTTCTATACATGGACTAAATGCACAGTAGGTCATGGGAAAGGATTAGAAATAAACTCAATTTGCCACTGTTTGTACTCACATTTTTATTTTGTCAAATTCTGCTACCACCCCCCTACTCGTCCTAAAAATGTAAACAAATTTTAATACTGATTTGCATCAATCCCAGGAATGATAAATTGTGCCGAAAAAGTGGAATTTCATGTTTTCGCCGGAAAGTGGCATGTCTGTAAATGCTTTTAAAAATATATGCATAGTTGGAAAAAAAAAAAAAAGAAAAAAAAAAGAAAAGCTGTTGCATTTTTCAAACAGCAAAAAATAATTCACAGAAATATATTAAATTCAGCTTAAAAAATTCAGCATAGGTGAAATAAGAAACTTAAAAATAAAACAAAAAACATGTGGCATTTCTTTAAAAAATCAGATGTTTATATTTTTAATTTTAGATGAAACTTTAAAATTTGATTCATATATTTGGGCAAAACTAAAACACCAGTATGTGCATCATTGAAAGTAATACACATACATAAAGCTATGTTTTTTAACGGTACAAAAATTTAGTAAAATTTAAAAAAAAATGTAATTTTGATTTTTAAGTCTTTATTATAATGAAACGTTCCTGTGAGTGATAAACACTTTATGAACATGAACTTAAAATATGCATAGTTTAGATAAAAAATAAACAAAAAATTGTGCGTATGGGTGTTTAATTCTGTTCGGTGTAAACTCAGCTGAGTTTATCAGGCAAACTGAGAAATCCGTTGATTGCCGCGATCGCGAAATTCTTTTCCTGGTCAATTGGCGCCTTCTTTCCGAAAGCGATTCATTCGGAAAGTCCATAATAAAAATTAAAAAAACTTTTAAAACATTCAAAAATAACTATTGACAGATTAAAGCGAGTAGTGGCGAAATGTCAGCACGTTTTTCCTCAGTTTTTCCTAAAGAAACAGTGTTTCACTGTTGCCACTACAGAAGAGTGAAATATATGAATCATTGATATGAATCAATATTCATATGAATGATTCATATGAATAATGATGAATAATCATTAAATTGAATCATTAAAACTATTAATATTTGTTGAAAGCATTGATAATATTTTTTTAAATATTTATTCAATAAATTACGTAATATTTCATATGTATGTCGTAAACTGACTGCTTGTAAATGTAAACAGTCGTAAATAAAATTGCTGCTTATAAATGTAAACAATAATGAAAAACGCCTTTAAAAAAACTTAAAGGCTTTAATATGTTTTAAAAAATATATATTTAAAGCAGAATCAGATGTTAGCCGTATTTTTTTTGATGAATCGTCAAAGAGTCATTCATTTGTTTCTTAATTTGCTGGAATTTGAATTTGAATGGCAACAGTATCGTTTGTTTAGATTTGATAACAGCTAAATAATAAAACAGCTAATAGCTTAATTTTAATTTAGAACTTAATACATTATAAATTGATATGATACACATGTTTTATATGAAAATATGCTGAACAGACATGATTTCAAGTAGAAAAAATTATCATTTAGCTGTCATATGTTAAGATATGTTTTTTATTAAGCCTAACATGGCGTTTAGCTACGGTCGATTCGCACACTGGAGTGGTTCGCACCGGCATCGTTCTGCCGGTCACGTGCACTCAGATTTTATTATAAGTAGATGTCAAATTGAGAATAATTTAAACTGTTATTTAAAATTCTTATTTCTTATAATTCTTGTTAAAATTTGAAAATGTTCTAGATATTTTCCCCACGCAGCTAAAATATATGTCCCTACGTTATAAGTGTTTGGAAACAATCAAGACATGGTATTTCGAGAGAGCATTCTAATTTTGATTTTCTCATGAAAAATTTACTTTAGGTTGCCTCTCTATGGGTGAATATCACAAAATGCGAGATTTTGAAAATTTAAATCGTTTCAAAGCTTCTGATTTTTTTAAAATGTTGGTTGAACAGCTGAACAAAAGAATTTATATGTAAAATTGCTAAAGTTTAAAAAGCTTAAGTTCATTTTTATGTAATTATAATTATGTGTCATTTTCTTGACTTATGTATGCCAGGAAAATGACAATTTCATTCTAAAACATTTTTTATTTTTTATTTTTTTTTTTTTTTTTAGATATAACATTTTAATTTTGTTTAAAGGAACATGTTTACTCTATAGTACCTCAAATTCGGTGTCATGTTGAGTTTTGTTTGTAATTTATAGAAGCCAGGAAAATGACATAATAAAAGTCTACTCAATTTTTACAAAGCCTTTAAACACATTATTTTCAAAGAAATATCTAAAAGATCTTGCTGGTAGCAATGATTTTACTACTTATGACTTGAATTATGTCAAGAACATGAAGAATTACTTTGCAGCACTATCTTTATACCTCATAAAGAACTAAAATGAGTCCAGGACAATGACATTCATTTTCAGTGGCAATTACATTTAAATTATGGAAAATTATTTGTCAAATACAGAAATTGGTACCTTCCACATATATGTGTTATATAAGGTATAATTATTAATTATAAATTTAAAAAAAACTGGAAAAAGATATTTGTACATGATACCAGAAAGCCTTTTACTTTCCACACATCACAGTGTGACATGCCAGGAAAATGACTATCTGCAATTTTAAGTTTTTTAATTGGTTTATTAATGTATTATTAGGAAAAAAATATCTCTTGAAAAAACTTCTAAGAATATTTTTTATTAGGATGTAAAAAAGAAAATTGCATTACAGAACATTAAATGGAAATTTTATTGTGCGGTGCAATTGGTCAATATCACAAAATGATTTTCGTATTTTGTGATATCGACCAATATACATATTGTTGTCATTTTTTTCTTTAAAAATTATATTTTTTTCTAAATAGAAGCATGGAAATGACATTAGCTTAAATGTATACAAGTATTATTATGAATGATTTTCCGTGAAATACTGCCCAGCAAACACATACCTTTCGGCACACGATCGGACCGCATCCGGCAGTGCCGGTTAAGTGTCGGCATAGGCACAGTGGTTTCGGTGAAGTGTCGGCAGCATGTCAGCAACTGAAACTTAAGAATCTGTATTTTCGACTGCCGGTTACCGTAATCGGTCCCCTTATGGTTATATATCGGCAAGCGACTTACACTGGCAAGTGACGCAGGACCGATAAATTATTTCTGATAGTGGCCCGATTAGATTTGCCAACATCGGTCCGAATTCGGAATTTTAAGTCTTAGCCGACATTTTTTTTCTTTTCCTTAATTTTGTTTGAATTTGAGTTTTGATAAGATATGTATATATCATGTATTTCATATGAAATTGTAACAGCGATGAACCAAAAAAAATTTCAAAAATAGCTTTTATTTATTTATTTTTTTAAGCTGTTATTGAATTCATTTTAAAAAGGCTTACAATTATTTGAATCATCAAAAAAGTTTTTTAAATCGCCCCTTAAAATTATTATTCGTTATAAACTTAATCGTAGAAAAAAAAACTTCATAAATGAATTATTTTCTAACTATATACAGTAAAACCTCCCTAAAGCGACCACGTTCCGTTCCAATGAAAATTGGTCGCTCTGAGAGGTGGTCTCTTAATGTAGGTCATGTTTAAATTTAGATTTTAATTGTTGAAAAAAGGTAGGAAATAACGTTACTAAAATTTACTTTTCACGTTAGGAAAAAAATTAAAAATTTAAGTATTAAAGCAAAAGTTAATTACATAAGTAAATTACTGTAGAGTTTAAAAAATGAATAAATTGACGTTTGCTCTGATTTTACGGTTTTATCTGTTATAACTTTTATTTCCAAGTCCTTTCGAAGTTCAGTAAATAAATGCAATTTTTTTGGACGTAAATAAATAATGACGATTTCATTAATTTTTCTATTTCTTTCACAGTTTCCTGACAGAATAGGACAGGGGAGTTTATTGGCTGTCATTCTTAATTTGTCATCAGAGTTAAATTCATTGCCTAAAATGGCACAAAGGTGTTATCATACACTTAACAGTTACCGGAATAATTAAAAAAAAAATCTAAACTTAGTTTAGAAATTTTATTAATAATGAACTGTCTGGAATTACTTTTCTAATAAAACCTTCTTCAAGCGACCAGAAAAAAAAACGGAATTTGTTTCATTTTATTCCAAGAAATGGGTCGCTCATGGATGGAGTTCCTTCGTTCCATGAAAAAATGGTCGCTCAGGGAGGTGGTCGCTTAATGGAGTTGGTCACACAGGGATGTTTCACTGTATTCATTTTAAAAGCAATAGCTATGTTTCTTATTTTATTTAAAAATCAAATTATTAAAAAAGTGTTTAAAATTATTTTACAAGCTATAAAATTATAAAAAACTGCCCAACTTTTTAGCATTAAAATTTAAAAGAAAGATTCAGTCTCACTTCTAAAAGATATTTACCCCCCTCCCCCCCCCCAAAAAAAAAATATATATATATATAAATTAATATTTCTATTTTATTTGATGATTAAAAAATGTTGATAAGTAAAATAATCATTACTGCTACAATCACTAAAAATATATTCTACGTTAAACCATGAAATGACAAAAAATGAACTCTTATTCTAATTAAAAGTGATTAATTACCAACTTATTTTTTATTAAAATTAGTTTTTCTATGTTACAAATATATATTTCTTGAATTAACGCATTTAATTACATTATAATTCCATAATTACAAAATAATAAGAGAAAATTGTATTAAGAGAAAAACCTCTGAAAGTCACTTATTTTATTTAATAAGCATTCTTAAATTTATAAGAAAGATTCAGAAATATCCCCATTTAAAAATAATCTTCAAAAGAAAAAAAAAAATGTAAATTAATATTTTAATTTTATTTTTAAATTAAAAATATTGATAAGTAACAAATTAATATTGAAACATACTCATTAAATATATGTTCTACTTTAAATCATCAAAACGACATAAAAGGAATTCTTATTCTAATTAAAAGTTAATAATTACCAACTTTTTATATATTAAAATAAATGTTTCCATGTTAAAAATATATATTTTATAAATTACCGCAACGCATGTAATTACTGTATAATCCTAATAAGAAAATTTGATTAACTGAATAAGAACCCTAAAGATATTGTTTTAATACTTAATTATTCTTAAATTTAAATCTATTCTTAATTATTCTTAATTATAATGTTATCTTATTTAAACTTAAATTTATTCTTAAATTCCTTTGCTTTAACGAATTCGCTAAAATATTTATTTCATTCATTTAAATATTAAATTAACTTTTAAATAAACGCGCGTAAGACAATTACAAATAAATAAATAAAAAATAAAATAAATACACGTCAAAATTCTAATTTTCCCATCCACCATTTACCTTCAATGATAGACTATTACGTATCGATAAGACTTCCTTTTATTACCTCATATAATCCTCCTCTGATCGCGTCTGAGTGGCAGAGGGGTTAAGGCGTCTACTTCTTGTCCTGGATTCGTGGGATCAAACCCAACCTTATCCAACGCCCAAACACGTTCATTTCAAATATGCATTGCGCGTTGGCTCATAGATGGCGCCATAAAAATATTTTTTTTTTCAATTCATGCTGGTGTCGGGCTGCGGCCGGCATTCGTATGGATAGCTATGGGCGAGCTGCCGGCGTAGTGTTTTGCCGAAACCGTACCGGCTGTGTGCCTATCTGTCGGGCGTCACTCGCCCGGCGTGTCGAAAAAGATACGGAACCGGTACGGCAGCCTGTATCGTGCCGCTACCGTCGGTAACGGCAAAGCGGCTGTCGGCCAATTGTTTACCGATAGCTCTGAGTTTCCTGGAACATTATATACAGGGTATCCACTCTCTGCAGTATCCAATGTCTAATTCCTAAACCGTTAGTCATACACATATAGTTCCTATAACAAAAGTGTTATAAACGAGGTAAAAAAAAAAAAAAAATATTTTGAAATTCATGCAAAAAATATTTCTTAAAAATTTACGAAATTTAATTTTTTACATGATCCCCTGGTCCTATCAGTGATATTTAGTAAAAATTTCAATAGAAAGTAAAACATAAAAAGTCCCATTCATCTAACACTAAAATTAAACAAGCTAGAAAATTTTGAATTGCCTGACTTATACCAATTTTGTGCATTAACACACATGAGTTTGGCCATGCTTCGATGGATCCTACACAAAGTACTTAAAGTATTAGAAGAATTTATTTTCAGTGTATCCGTACTCCGTCACATAGTACAAGTATTACGACAGAGTCGATTTTTATTAATTGAATTTTAGATTTGTTAAAATAATCGTATTTAAATATGTGTTTTATCTTGTAAAGAAGTAAAGGGATTTGCTACCATTTCATTTAACAAAACTTGTACTATTTTTTCACTTCTATTTTCTGTACAAGTTGTATTTTTTGCTTTAATATGTCAGATTGGAAAGAGATTTCAAATTTGTATTGTTATGTTATTTTTAATCTCAAATATTATTTTTTTTTATTCTTGACATTTATTTATATTTTTGGTAAATTTGTGGCTAATCCCTATTTCGCTGCAAAAAAAAGTGCTTCAACTTTAAACAGCTATCTCTCGGTCAGTTTTAGTCACAGAATAATGAGACCTTTATTGTCTAAATTCTAAGAGTAATAGAATATTTTTCTAAATCTAATTGGGTTTTGGGAAGTATAAAAAATTTAAATCCTTATTTATTTTTTAAGAAATGCTTTTATTAACTCAAATCGCTTTCAAAACACGTCTTTATCTCATTTAAAACATTTTTGTAATTGGAACTATATATATATGACAAACGGCGTAGGAATTAGCCATTAAACACGACAGGTCTATCTTCAAAAGTGCTTTTAAAAATGCAGTGTAAAACTTTTCATAAATTTTCATTTTAATTATAATACCATCTAAAGGTGACACTTTGTAAACGGCTGTTTCATGTACTTATACATAATAAACTAAACGAGAATAATGCAATGTTTTATTTCCACATTTATAATAAATGTAAATATATCTTTCATTTTACAGCAAAAATACTAAAGAAAATAAATATTACTTATTAAAAAAATCATATATGTACTTTTTTTAACGTTCTATTATCTACATGCATTTATCAAATATAACCCAAATAATATTATTTAATAAAAGTAATGGGATATCAGGTCCTCGTAGTTGAATTATTTCAGTAAATCACACCCTTTCATCCCGTATTGAACGGATTAGATGTTCCCTTTCTAGATTTAGTGGAACTAATTGGTTTGCATTTGTGAAGCTTTATTAGTTCTACGATAATTATTTATCACAAAACACGTGTAAATGTGAAGCTTTATTATTTCCACGACATTTATTTATCACAAAACACCTGTAAAATATTCGCATTAAAGGGAATTAAGAAAACGTTAAATGTTGAATATATTGAATAATTATGTACGATTACAAAATTTTACAATTAGAAGCTATATGTTTTTCAGTTAGACAAATTACTACTTTAAACTGCCAATTGTCTTTCAAAATAAAATGTTATTTTTTAAAATACAGTTATTGATTGTTTATCTCTCTTTTGCAATTTTACTAGTACATACGTGGTTAGTTTCGGTATGTATTAGCCATTCAATTTATTATTATAATTATAATATAAATAGGCGTTTGTTCCAGTTTTATTTAAGAATATTCTTTTAAACATTTTAGTCGAACTTATTCTGATAATTTTGAAGTGTCTTTTTGATATAAATTTATAAACAAATATATTTCTAAATCATTAAACCAGATTAAAAAATATGCAATATGTAATTCAGTTTATACAACTGGATTATTTCAATGTGTTAATTAGCGTTAAAGGCTAAAAATATTGCTCGGCCCATGATCGACACATATCTAACACATAATTTACACCCAATAAAAATCTGGTAAAATTAAACTTGCTAAAATAACATTTTAATCTGATAGACGAATGCCTTAATGATTAAAAATAAAGAAAAATGGTCAGCAGCGAAAAATATTTATTTAACTGAGGTTTAAGTTAAACTTGCGAGATTAATTTTCCTTACCATTTTACCATTATGACTTTCTATTTTCTTCTAAATTTTTCTTATAATGAATTTGTATAGTACTCACAGGACATTCAAATGAGAAATAATAACAATGCAGTATTTTTAGTAAAAAATTTTGGTATAACATTGTCTTAAAGGGGTTTTAAAGAAGGGTCGGAAGGGAAAAAAAGGGGGATAGAATAGGAAAAAAGGGATGGTAATGGGAAAAAAAAAGACGATAAGGATGTGACGTTAAGGAAAATTACCACAATTTTTAGGCAAATCATATTAAAAGAATGTTCATTGATTTTTAGAAACAGTTATTTACATTGGATTAAATTTAAAAATATATTTACTTCGAAAAGTGCAGGAATAATCTTTTGGGACGGTAAGACTACCAATAAAGACACGATGCTTGAAATTGATATTTAAATGCTGATTTAAATTCTGCAGTAAATTTCCTGTCAACGAGTTTTAGACATTCTTTCTCTAGCATACTTCTGCATGAGAGAAAACTTAAAGTATATATGGCTGCATCTGAAGTGATTTTCTGTATAAGTTTAGCTAGAGGGATGGTAAGGCATCTAAAACCCAGGAACAGAGTTTAAAAAATAATATCAACCGTAAAAAGTGTGCAGGTTAATTTTTTGCTACATTTTTATATAAAACAAGTCCCAGTTTCGGAAAAAATGACATCGAATTACTTTTATTGAAACAATTTTATACAGACAACTCCAAACTTAAAAAGTCCTTCCGGCCAGTGCCGGGAGGAAGAGGTAGCTTTCATATTCCTTATTTTAAAAAAGCCAACTTATATTATTCAAACACACGAAGCTCAATTTAGTGGAAACCGAATGTAGGGGATTCAGTACTAATTTTTATCAATACTAAATCATTATGAATGAGAATTTCGCGAAATTAGTCAGCTTTATCCAAGCTGCTTTTATTTAAAGTAACTTATATTTGGCTGCCAAATTCGGCGATTTCTTAAAGTGCCTGCCATTTTAAGACAACATGGTGGATGAGGCTAACCAGTGAACTTGGTCGAGATCTTAGTAATTGCTGTGCACATGCTCACTCACATCGGAATCGGTTGATATATACGAGTGCTGTCGCAGGCAAAAAATCAGATTTTTCAAAATGTCACCCACGTTAGAAATTGAAACTGCTATATCTGAGCCATTTTTTAAGATAAAGACAAACAAAAAATGCTCCTGAATCCATATATCAAGGTCAAATACTTAAGAAAGAAACCTTTTCAATTTCTAATTTTTTTGCACCTCCCTTTAAGTATATACATTTTTTAATTTAATGGCCGCCATTTTGAAACAACATGGCTGATGAAGCTGGCCAGCGAACTTGGACGAGATATTGATGTATACTATCCACATGCCTTCTTCCATCGAAATAGGCGAATACATGTGGTATCGCGAGACAAATACAAGATCGTTTCAAAGTGTTAGCCATGATAGAAATTCAAAGTGCTATAATTCAACCACTTTTAAGATATAAACAAAAGAACAAATTTTCAGAAACAAAAACTGCTCCAGAATCGTTTTATCAAGGCCAAACACATAAAAACAATCTTTTTCGTTTTCCAATTTTTTAATACCTCATTTTAAATTTTAAATTACATTTTTTTTTTAAAATGGCAACCCTTTTGAAAGAAGATGGCGAATGAAGCTGGCCAACGAACTCGGTCGAGACATTGTTATGTACTATGAACAGACCAAGTTACATTCAAATCGGTTCATAAATACGCCTGTTATCGCGTGACAAAAATCAGGTCGTTTTAAAATGTCAGCCACAATAGAAATTCAAAATGTTATAACTCAGCCATTTTTTTAGATATAGACGAAACAAAACCTGTTCCGGAATCCTTGTATTAAGGTCAAACACATACGAAAAAACTCTTTTTCATTTTCCAATTTTTTGGTATCTCACTTTAAATTTAATTTTTTTTAATTTTTTTAAATGGCCGCCATTTTGAAACAAGATGGCCGATGAAGCTGGCCAACGAACTCGGTTGAGTTATTTGTATGTACTATGTACAGACCAAGGTACATCCAAATCGGTTCATAAATACGTCTGTTATCACGTGGCAAAAATCAGGGCGTTTCAAAATGTCAGCCACACTAGAAATTCAAAATGCTATAACTCAGCCATTTTTTAAGATATAGACAAAACAAAAACTGCTCCCGAATCTTTTTATCGAGGTCAAACACATAAGAAAAAAATATTTTTTCAATTTTCAATTTTTTGGTACCACATTTCAAATTTAAATTTTTCTTAAAATTTTAAATGGCCGCCATTTTTAAACAAAATGGCGGATGAAGCTGGCCAACGAACTCGGTTGAGACATTGGTATGTACTATGTACACACCGAATTACATCCAAATCGGTTCATAAATACGAGAGTTACAGTGTGACATAGGTCAGATATATATATATATATATATATATATATATATATTGATATATATATATATATATATATATATATATATATATATATATATATCAATTTTGAACGGAGGGTGGTTTCGGGGTTTGGGTGTCATGATCGATGAAAATATACCAAAATTTTTTGAAATCGCTTTCCTCCGAATGGCTGCAATAGGTAGCTTTTTGTAAAGAAAGCTACCTAAAAATCAGTATCAGGGACACTGGACGGTATACGACTTTTTCTGGTATTTGGACCCCCAACATCGTCCAAAACTTATTTATCTCATTAATATTGTTATGCAATCATGTAATGGGCTGTTTTCCAGTATAAGAAGTAACAAAACACAAGAATATGTATTAAAATAAAAATGATTATTCAGGATCTTAAAGGTCAAAGATTGTGAGGACGCCCCACATGTACATTTGGAAGGTCATCAGAAAATTTATTTTGCATGATTCGGTTCGAGAAAGTTAGGAAATAATGCTTGACAACAAATGCATGCAAGTTTCGAAACCAAGACTAGTAAAAAATTAAACGTTCTTCACAGACACACATCTAGAGACGAGAATAAAAAATCGCATGGGACATTTGTATTTTGAGTAGAAAATTTACAGTTATTGTTGAAACTTAAAAAACTCAGTCTGTAAACATTTCATATTAAGACATGTTTTTCTTATCTGTTAACTGTTACGTAGTTTAAAAGACAAGTTAATAATCTTACTTATCGTAAATTAATGTATGGTGTTTTGATTTTAGGTGATCCATATACTAAACTGTATTAAATAGTAAGAAATCATTCAAATATATTTAAATTAATCCATAAATAAAATGAAAGAAGGTTATTTTATTAAACTGCGGAAACATAATAATTCTAAGCGTAAACTTAATTTCCTCACCTATTTTAAACCATAACGTAAAAATATTATGGTGTAAGTGTTACAGTAGAAATTTTTATAAGAAGGAACACAGATAGTGAAACACCACAGGTTCCACAAAAACTAGTGTATTGTTTATACTAGTGTATTATTTAATAGAAGCATATTTTTATATTTCAATTTTACTCGCTCAAATTTGAAGTTTCTATTCAAACAACAGCAAGCCACGTTCAAGTGCCGTTTGTTTCTTTTTTGCGACAGCAAACTGCACCAGATTGTTTTCCAGCGTTATTTTTAACGTTATATTCTAAAGAAATTTAACAAAGAATTTGGGATATTTTCTGCCAATTATTTTTTAATAGAAATTGCGGCGCGAGAAAATTTCGGGGTCTAGCGACGCATGAACAAACATTGGTTTGGAGATAGACCTTCGTCATCTGTTCGCGAACTTCAAAAGGAATAAAATCTTCTTGTGCGTATGCCATAACTTTCACCAGCGGAGTAATTAAAGTTCATGATTTTTAATAAAAATACGCCTGATCTACTTAGTATAGCGCAATATTCACATATAAAAAACAGCCAAATATACTGCACAAATTTAATGCACTGATATTAAAACTTTCCTAATCTCGCTTTGTATCTAATAATTCTCAAACTACAATAACAGGTAAAAATTAATTATCCTCGTGAAAAGGAAAGTAAATGTTTCAAATTATCACAAAAATCAAAGTTAGATAAAAAGGAAAGGATCTTGATAATAATAATTTTGACGAAAATAGTTTATTTTATGTATTGTTATCTATGTTTTAAAGATAAATAGTGTTCCACATATCATTAAAACTCATTTGTAGGAATGAAGCTGTATAATTCGCTTTAAACAGGTCGTAATTTTATTCAGGAAGTATATTTTGTACGTAGTGTTTCTATTATTCTATCATTTCTTCTGATTTCAATAATTTCTTTAAAATAACTATTTTTTAAGCGAGCATATATTGATTAGAAACATTAGAACTTGGTAAAAATTATACATTATGGTAATCGTAGTTTAAAAACACCTATTTGAAAATATGAATTAATTATCTATTTGGATAATGAAATATGAATTATAAAAATACAAAATAAATCTAAACAATAGTCAAACTTAATGAACAATTTTAAACACTGCATAACGCATTCTATTCATATATGTCCCTGTAAACAATGATTATGTTGCTCTATAATGATTTTGGGGCCATAACACATTTTTAAGGGAACTTGATCCATTTTTCCATCTAATGGCATTTAAAATGATTCTTTGATATAATTTTGTTTAGCATGCTTATTATATTTCTAACTATAAAAGTATAGGTTTTCAGGTTTTTATATGCAACAGTTTTGCAGCATTAATTATGAAAAGGAGAAAGACATATTAGATTCAAAATTGGCAACATAATAATTTCGTAACTTTTTTAGAAGAGAAACACTGTATCAACCATTTTAATTTTAATTATTGTTAACACAACTGTCTGATACGAGTTTACTACGAGTAGTTGATACGAGTAATAACATTTCTAACTCAGTGAAAATGTGTCCATGCCGAGACTCGAACTCGGATCCTTTGTCTTTAATTGTCATTGCTCATTCATGAAGTGCGTATGAGAAAACTTATTTGCCTAAATGCAAATCTTTTCTACTTGAAATCCTTTTGTTCAACTTCATTTTCTATAAAAAATTCAAAATTAACAACATTTCAATGATTTGCGTAGTTGAAAAAATCATTTCAGAAATCGAGTTGAAAACAAACTATGGACAAACAGTGGTGGTAGCGAGTCACCCACTTACGTGATACATTGAAACAATTAAACCATGCAGTTATGAAGTTTAAAGGAGACGACATAAATGACGTCTGAGGAAAACAGAAGAAAAACACCAATAGGCGTCAAGAACATTTTAACAATGCTCATTCCCGCACCGGCGTGGTTGTTGCCATTCGTGGTTAAAGTCCGTGTAAATCAACTACGGTAAAAGTCAAACATGGTGGACGCTAGAGTGGGGGAGAAGACAAGAACACACACTTCGGTAAATTCGTTTCTGCTGAAATGTAACGCAAAGATCGTACAGAGAAAAAAATATGCTGGGGAAAAAATTTTGGAGGTCGTTTTCAAAGTTCAAATGGTGTTCGCTAACTATGTTAGCGTCGTCTGTTAAAGAAAGGATAAACGATTATTTTCGTTTGATACATTAAATCATTAAGTAGAAAAGTATTGTACAGCTATTAAAAATTAACTATGTTTGATTCTTCTTTGTATTACAATAATTTAAAAACTGCATGGAATTTAAAAAAAAAAAAAAAAAAAAAAAAAAGAAGGCTCGAAATATTAAAACCCATTTAAAAAACTTATCCTTGAATAAAAATAGCTTGCGTCTTTTGCTTACAAATTTTATTGGCAAATTTAAAACACACTGAGACAGTTTCATTGATTTAAAATGTATCCCATTTATTAATCTATATATATATATATATATATATATATAGATTGGGAGTAACGGGTAAACGAAAAATACAATTTTAAAATGTTATAAAAAATTAGTATTAATTATTAGTATTATTTCAATAGTTGTAGCAGACATTTTTAATTACGTATTTTTATTGCATATTCATTATTTTTTTTGTTTTATTAAGAAGATTTTGTGATGGTATATTAGCCGGAAAGCTTGGTTTACCCAGAAGTACTGAAAAGGCTATTAGTGTGTTTATTAGAACATAAACTAGCGGCACTTTGCTCATCTAAACGAATACATAGTGTGAATTATTTTTATCAGTTTTTTTTTAATTATTTTAAGTGAAAAACACAATTTTTAATCACCGTTTTAGGACGGGTAAATACATTATTAAATATTATTATATACAGTAGTATATAATAAAGACTACTACTACTAAACTCTGTGGCTATACAAACTAAGAAGGATCTGGGCCGACATTGACCATCTCTGTTTTCTCGACCCTAATATGACCTTGATATAATAAAGATTAATAATGTGCAAAAAAGTTTAAATATTGAAATATCTAAAAAGCCTTAGCACTTTTTAAATTTGAAAGTGAAGAAAATATGAACATGGAGAAAAAGATCATTTACAACTTTCATTTGTGTGAGTAATTGCGCTGGGTGTATTAACAAAATTTACAATACCTTGCGATAATTTGCCATATACATAATATTAATAATATAATAAATTTGTCTTTTGCGTAAGAAATATTAAGTTGTCGAAATATTCACAATTATCACGGGCATTCATTTAATATTAAAAAAGGAAAATCAATTTTTCACCAATTTTTACTTAAACTGACCACTTAAACTATCTTTTGCTTTTCAATTAGTATGAATACTAAATTTATGAAAAAAGGAGGAAAAATAAGTATTAAAATATTAAGAATAATTTGATAGTAAAGCATATTTTATCATTAATAATACGTACTATTAACATCATGTGTGTTTGTCTCTGTGTGTATGTAGCACTTTCTTCTTTTGAATCGCCTTCTATCACAAAAGTTCCCTGGAAGACATTTTGTACATTATCTAAGGTACTATTGTGAGCTACGTTATTTGCGAAAAAAACCCTTTTATTTGGCCATACTTTTGAAGAAGATAAAGACAACTTTGGTTTCACAGGTCAGCAAGTATTTAAATTACTCACAGTTTTAAATTATAATTATATTTTTCGCAAATTTATAAACATGTAAAATGCGATTTCGGAACAAAATTCAATGTTTTTTTTAAAGAAAACATCGCAACTATGAGTTGTATTATAATTCTAAACAGATGTACCGGAAATATTAACGTATCATATTTTTATATATAAACGGTCTGTTTAAAGTTAAGTGCTACTTTTATATGAAAAAACTCTTTAAATGAAACATTAAAAAATAGGCAATCAACTATCCGATCCATATTTTTTCACTTAAAATATATGAACAGGAAATGTAATAAGATGATAGTATATCATTATGACATTTATAACATGCTTACAAAATTTTACCATGTTTAATTTCTGATCTACTTTTCAATGAACAAAAGTATTCCATAGTATCATGCAGTACTTGTTCAAAAACTATTTGTTTTCTTTAAATGGCCATTACGCTAATATGTTTGTGTTTTAGAACTGATATTTTTGTTAAATACTCTTCCTTTATACTCTTCATTCATCTTATTACAAGCAAATAAACGTGTTTCAACTTACTATATTTTTTTTTAGATTTAAGTCATAACTACTAATATTATCTGCTATAAAATAAATTGTAATGATGTCTAATCTACAAATTAAGTTATAGCTAATAAATGCATAAATACCTTACAATCTTATCTATAGCAGCTTCAAATCACACCAGTTTTGTAACGTTTTAAAGATTTAGATTTTTGTTACTAAACAAAAAGAATGGTAATAAGAATTTTACTTTTGCGACATACAGAACCTAATCTAACATCTCTGCTTCTAATTCGTCAGATACATTATAACGTGACAAAATTTCATTAGCCCTTATGATATATTAAGTTTAGATATGAACTATATAATTCAAGAGATACTTTGCCATTATCATAAAATGTGTTACATTTGTAATAATTTATTATTTAGGGGCTTTAACAGTTAAGTAAAAGAATTGAGATTTAAAATTTAATCCCGCGTGAATAAATTTAAATTTTATTATATTTATGTACTTTGTTTTAAATATACTGATAAAATATTCGTATTTTATAATATATTTGCTTATTAATGTTTTACAACAGCCTTATTTTCTCATATTTCCCTCATTATCTTTTATACTTTCAATTGAAAATTTTTTCTTCTTATAAATAAATTATTCATTTAAAATGAAACTAAACTGATTTGCAACTAATATTTTGTTAGTAGAACAGTCTAGAAAATTGATTTAATGAATTAACAAAATGTTCGTTAAATACATAAAACAAAATGTTTAAATTCATACAATCATAATAAATCTTTCATTACAAAATTTCAATTTAACGTGCCGTGATTTAAAAATTTAATCTACTTATGATTTTTTCTATAAATGTTTACTTTTTTATTTTATTTAAATAAAAAAAAAATTTCATTCAAATGCTTTAAAAATCATGAAACAATCTTTAACATTTCAGTATAGAAATACGCGGATGCGTTTCCGAATATCTGACCGATGTATCCGGAAAATTTTTTGCGAATATCTGACCGAAATATGCGGAAACGGTACGGAAATCTGGCCGAAATAAGCTGAAATATAACAGAACCGTTGAGGCACATTGCTTCCTCACCAGATACAGAAAAGTTTCCGAGTTTTTTTTTTTTTTTTTTTTTTTTCGTTTTACTTTCTTCTACCTTAAATAGAAGGAAGTATTGTAATCGAAATTTTTTTCGACTATCGGTATTCAACTGATTTACACGTTTTAGGGGTCAGAGATCCCCAAAAACATGTTTATAGAAAATGTCTGTCTGTCCGTGTGTCTGTCCGTCTGTCTGTCGCCATTGTACCATCAAAAAGTGTATGAAGTTATGCATAGAATTGAACCAAATTTTTATTTTAAATTTTTGGCTATCGCAAGCAGGTCCTCCCTGAATTTGGAAAGAATTCACCTATAGGGGGCACTGTAATAGCGATTTTTGTGCGATTTTTAATATTGTACCATCCAAAAGTGTATGAAGTTATGCATAGAATTGAACCAAATTTTTATTTTAAGTTTTTGACTGTGGCAAACAGCTTTTCCCTGAATTTTGAAAACATTCGCCGGTAGGGCTGCTATAATAGAGATTTTTGTGCGATTTTGAATATCGTATTATTCAAAAGTGTATGAAGTTATGCATAGAATTGAACCAAATTTTTATTTTAAGTTTTTGGATATGGCAAGCAGGTCCTCCCTGAATTTTGAAAAATTCGCCGGCAGGGGCGCTGTAATAGTGATTTTTGTGCGATTTTGAATATTGTACCGAAAAGTGTATGAAGTTAGCATAGAATTGAACCAAAAAAGAAAAATTAAGTTCTTGGTTATGGAAAGGAGGTCCTCCCTTAATTTGTATAAAAAATCCCCGGTAGGAGGCGCTGTAATAGCGATTTTTCTTAGATTTTTGTCCCATTTTGAATATTGTACCATCGAAAAGTGTATGAAGTTATGCATACAATTGAATCAAAATTTTTGTGTTTGTTTTTGATGATGGCACGAAGGTCGTCCCTGAATTTGGAAAAATTCTGCCGGTAAGGGGCGCTATAATTGCGATGGCGGTACGATTTTCATTATTGTAACATCGAAAAGTGTATGAAGTTATGCATATAATTGAACCAAATTTTTTGTGTACGTTTCTGGCTATGGCAAGCAAGTCCTCCCTGAACATAAAAATATTCCGCCAGAATGGGGCGCTATAATTTCGATCCCTGTGCCATTTTCATTCCTGTACCATCGAACAATAAACTTGTGCATACAATTGAACCAAAATTTTTTGCATGTTTTTGGCTTTGGCCAACAGGTCCTCCTTGAATTTGAAAATATTGCGCGGTAAAGGGGCTCTGTGATAGCGATTTTTGTATAATTTTCTTGATTTTTCGTTGTTCTATTGCCCATCGGCGGCTCGCGCAGCGGCGGTAACTCGCTTTCTGCTAAGCCGGCTATTCGCAAACGCCTAATAACAACAGAATAAGGAAAAATTAATAATTTTAACAAATGTCATGATATAGATTAACTCGACTTTAGTCCGTTTAATTGACCAGAGCAGAAATTTAAGATGAAAATCTAAGTTGGTATAGTATTGAACTAATAATATTGAAGTATTAACATATGTAACTAGGTTTTGAAATATTAAGATGTATAAGATAGAAGAAAGTTTATGGATTGGCACATCCAACTAGTTTTTTTACCGTGCACTTCTAATCAATCAAAAACAAAAATCTGTGTACTTGAAAATAACATTTTATTGAAAATAATAGTTTTCTTAGATTGTAATATTTGAAAGTTGCTGAAATCTATATGTTGTTTTCGTTTAAAAAATTATTTTCCCGATTTAAATGAACGGACCTAGCCAATATTTTTTTTTTAACTAAGTGACACAAATATTTAACATTCATTGTACTCAATAGGCCGTAATTTTTTTAAACATATTCGAATACCGTTACGCATATCAGGCGTGATCGAATGCAATCTAGAATACTGAAAAAATATTTGCAGTTAGAAATGTGAATCTTGTATAATTTTTATAAAACTTGAAATTAAAGACATAAAGTGATTTGACTTTATTGTTTGACATATTTTAATATTGTAACAGCTTTTCAGTCTGAACTGGATTCTAGTATCGCATATTCTGTTCTGTAATCAACAAGTGCAAACCCTTTGTAATATGACATTTTATTTTAATTTATACTCCACTATTGTCTAAGTTTCTAATAAAGAATATTTAGTGTGAAATTCAGCAAGCTATTTTATATTGCTACAGCAAATTCAAAAATATATAATACAGTTGTCACATTTTCGTAGAAAACATTTTTGACAAGCATTCACAACTTATGCGCAAAATACTTTTAGCAAAGAAACCGGTTATGATAACAAACTTTATGATTTAAAGTATTTGAATGCCGATATTATTATTATTATTATTATTATTATTTTTTTTTTTTTTTTTTTTTTTTTTTGGAAAATTAGAAGTTTGATTTTTGTAAGTTTGGAGTTGTGTTTCCAATACTCCCGTGTAAATATGGACGCCAAATTCTCTGGACATCAGAAATTAACAATTATTTTTTAAATTATAGGAAATGACGTTTGGAGACGACGATGACTTTCTAATTGAAATGCTTTTTATATGCTCAGCATATAAAAAACTGAATTTCAATTCCGAGTTTCTAATAATTTTTATTAATGTGCTACGTTGTTTTCGATTTTTACGATGCATTCTTAATATAAAACAATCAACGAATAGAGCGAAATGCTAAATAGGAAAACTGAGACCTTATTTTAAAACGTCTTAGGGTACCTTAAAAGAAAATTGTGTCCTATCATTTAGAATAAGTTTTGAATTCCTATATCATGTCTAAAATATCGGCATAATTCTGAAAAAAAAAATGTTATCCAATCACGATAAAGGTAAAGCGATTTTAGCGATATTTTAAGATACATTTTTAAAAGATAAGGATATATCCATACATATAAGTACATATGTTTGATCCATCATAATTCTTCATCGTCAGATATGAATAGCTCTTCTTTCGTAACAAATTTATGTTTTTAAGTTTTTTTGTCATAACTTTCTAAAAGTTTGTATTCCATAAGGTGGTCCATTTTTTAACTTCAATATTTTCTTCTTACGAAAAACAATTTATATTTAGATAATACAGATTTCGTCTGCATTTCTTGAGTTTACCCTCATAGCATGCATGGTCACAGTGACGTCGTTGTGACGTCACTGTGAGTCACTGTGGTCAAATCACATCTGTGACCGAAATGCCACCACTCAGTGATGTCACATTGTGACTGAGATGTGAACTTCTTAGAAAACTTTAAAAAATTACAAAAATTCTTCAAAACATGTTGTTACTGTAAAATTTTATTTTTCTGGCAATAAAAAAGAATTGTTATGTCACTGTATGTAATGTAGGTCACGTCACACTCGCGAAAAAAATCCCCCCATATTGTAATTCATAGTGTGAGAAAAATATGAACTTCAAAAATCTTTAAAAATGAAGAGAAATGTTTTAAAAAGGCCCGAGTTACAGCGGCATAAGGAATGAAAATATATTAGTGGATAGCAAATAGTAAATTCAGACACGAAAAGATGGTGGTGGTGGGGGGGGGGGGGGCATATAAAGGAAAATGCACGGTACAAGTATCAACAAACTAGATTTTCATGCTATATTTTATCAATTTGATATCTAAGAGAGTGAAAGTATACTTTTTTCCTGATTTCAATTTTATCTAGTATTGCAATTTAATATAATAATCTTTCTCTTATTCTTATTATTATAAAAGTGTTTCTCGGAAAAATGGTACGTGCTGGAGCAATTTGGATAACATATTTAGAATTAGGAATATTAAATATATACACTTTACATATTTAGTTTGCAGGAAGGAAAATTTTTAATTTATTTTTACCGACCACTTGTATTTGAAACACTTTTGTGGCTTCAAAATAAAAAATTTCTATTATAGTTAAGTCTGCAGCTTTTAATGAGCACGTATAAAGAGTCTTCAGAGTTTAGTTATACATACATTTCTTGCTTTATAATTTGCATTCAAGTCATATTTTTTCCTGTTAGTGTACCTATTTTAAGTAACTATTTTTTTTTTTTAAGTTCTACTTCTTTCAGACTTTTAAAATAAAATTAGCATTTTCCGAATTAAAAAAAAAAAAAAAAATACAAAATTTATGCAAAACCCATGATATAATTTATTATTCGTATTTCAAATTTGTGTTTTAGAGATATGAGTCTAAAAAAAAGTTCTTTTACGAATTGTTTTATTCTACAGGAAATTAACATGAAAAGAATGACGATTGACAAAGAAAATTTTTCTATCCTCGATATTTATTTATATCTTATTATTTTTTAGGAAGATATTTTGTATTTATTATGTGTGAAACAATCTTTACTTAGAAAAAGGGAGGGGGGTGGGTTAAAACTGATAAAAAGAAAAGGTAAAATACATTGGAAAATTCTTCAAATACAAAAATTTAAATACAGACAGTCTCATAAAATGATTGCACATGTAAGTTCCAAATCTGTTTATATAAAAGCAAATAAAGTAACACCTGCCCAAAATCGTCTGCACGATACCGCAGGGTAAACAGAGAACTTTTTGTTCTAACAGATGCGGTAAGTTACTAGTCTGAAATGTAAGCTTTTGCGTGTGCTTTTTTTAATGGAAGAAAAAGACGTCGACATTTTCGGATACACACGGATATTAATAATTAATTTATGAAGCTTAAAAAGTAGGTCTTATTTAATTTAAATTCTTTATTCCTGTTTTGTATATTTGGTGAGATGAGTTAAATAGTTTTATATTATACCTATAGAAAGAGACTGATCTGGAATTGTTTTTCAGATTAGAAATTAACATTATACTGAATGGGAAATGTCGTTTTATATACTATAGTAGTGAAACTTTTGGAAGACTTTTTTTCATTGCTAATAATATTTTTAATTATTATTTAAAATTCTAAATCTTCATATCAATGTTTTCAGATTTAACATTTGCCAAAATTATAAAATAATAGGAATTCCTTGTAACATATGGAGAAATTTTTGAGAAATTGTTAAATCTAATAATACATTTAATTCATCTATTGTACTTTGTTGTTGTTTAATAGTACAATTATAAATACTAATTATTTAGTGTTTTTCAAATTGGTATATTTATTTTTTTTAATTGTATGTAAGCACGTTTTTACCGTTCGTGATTTTAATCAAACATTTAATTGTAGACATTCAGAATCAGTTATTAAATTTTCTTCGATTGTAAACTCATTTTCTACGTTTTCGATACATGTTCGATACTTCGCATTAGAAAATAAAATATGACATTTAAGCATTGAAATAAAGTGTTTTTTTATGCCTGATAACAAGTTTATAGATTAAACTGCTTTATTACATTTTTTAAAATTTGATATTTATAATATTTATAAAAAAAGATTTATAATTTATGATATTTATAAAAGCTGATATTGTACTGTTCATTGGCGATAATTGCTGGAAATGCATTTTTAATTATAATATGCGCTTTTATGATTCTCTATATTTATGCATAGTATATGGTGTATATAAAAGCTATAATTCATATACGGGGCTACACAAAAGTATACGTAAGAGTTAAGGGGTATGGGCGCAAATTGCTTAAATGTGTTTTTTAGATGAGTTATGTATTTTTATGTTGAACTGCATTTAATTTACTAAGAAATGTTTGTAGAATATGGATAAAATGATACACAGGGTCACGCAAGGAAATGGACATATGGCCGTCTATAAATTATAATTTCTGGAAATGTGATTTCAGCAGTTTTAAGAGTGTTTTAATTTGAATTAAATTTTAACTAAATAGTGGCGTGTAATAAAGATTCTAGGTAAACTACAGGGTTATACAAAAGTATTCAAGTATGTTTTCATATATTAGTATTAATTGCTGAATGAGACTTTCAACCTGTTATGCGTTTTCTTGCTAAACTAAATTTTCACATTATATACTAGTATATATCAACCTACAGATTAAATACAGGACTATTCAAAAGAATTGGAAAACATATTTGGCTATGGAAGATTTTTTCAAATGTTTTATGCGTTTTCTAAAATATTTACTTAGTTATCTTATTTACGTTATTTCCTTAAATTACGATGTCTAGTTAAAGCATTCAGGAAGCATTGGAAAGTGCTTTATAATCTATGCTTAACGCATGATTCTTCTTACTTGTTTTTTCTATTTCCCAGATCAGTCATTTCCTATAAATTATATCAAATCTATTTAGCTCATATTAACAAAATACAATATACACGGGAATAAAAAAATTAAATAAATATGGATTATCTTATTCTTCTTTAAATAGGAAATATATTAATATCCGTTAGACTCCATGTTCGTATTTAATAAAATAATAACAAATCACAACACATAAAAACTTACACATTTTAATATAAAGCTTGAAGTCCAGATCTAGCTTAGAACTTAATAAAAAAGGATGCCAATTGGTAAGCATTGTTTTTTTCAGTGTAAAAATTAAAAGTATTTTAGAAAAATAGGACTCCAAAATAGCGATACTTTGCTAAAAAGTACGGTAAAAAGATAATATTGTATATTTCAAACAAAACTTTATTTTAAAATTCATCACAGTGTTTATAACAAGAATCATCACAGTATTAATGCTTGAAAATTTTTCCAGAGAGAAACATTCGCCTTGCAAACAATATTTTAAATGGAAATCAAATTTCAAATTGATTGCTTAAAAGGCGCAAAAGCCAACATAGTGAAAAAAATTCCATAACGGTACTTGAATCTGGGCCATCAGTATTGCACACTGACATTCTACCGACTAAACCACATGGAACGAAACCCAGCCTGGAAAATGTCTTACTATTACATGTTGGCAAGGCTACAAACTCAGTACAAGATGGAATATTTATCATGAGCCACCGACATGGGGCATACATGAAACTTAATTAAATCCAGCAGCGATTCAAACTATATAAATACTTGGAAATTTTTCCAGAGAGAAACATTCGCCTTGCATATTTCAAATGAAAATCAAATTTCAAATTAAAATTGCATTTTAATCAATTAATTTGAAATTTGATTTTTATTTGAAATATTGTATGCAAGGCGAATGGCTCGCTATGGAAAAATTTCCAAGTATTTATATAGTTTGAATCGATGCTGGATTTAATTAAGTTTCGTGTTTACCCGATGTTGGCGGCTCACGATAAATATTCCATCTTGTGCTGCGTTTGTAGCCTTGCAAACATGTACTAGTAAGAAATTTTCCATGCTGGGTCTCGTTCCATGTGGTTTAGTCGGTAGAATGTCAGTGCGCTACACTGATGGCCCGGATTCAAGTCCCGGCTTGGAATCTTTTTCTCTATGTTGTCCATTGCCCTTTTAAGCAATTAGTTTGAAATTTGATTTTCATTTGAAATCATCACATTGTTTATGACAAGTTCGTCACGAATGACACATATTTCACAAATTAGTCACAGCGTGACGTCAAAGCATTGTCGCTGTCGTCACAGGTTCGTCACAAAATTAATGCCAAAATAGTCACAAATGACACACTTTTCACAAATTTGTCACACCGTGACTTCAAAGAGTGGTCACAATGTGACGTCACAAACGACCTCTAAAACGGCCATAACGACCTCGCATTCTAGCCAGTATGACGTCACATCGACGGTCACAAAATCACAGTGTGACTTCACAACGACGTCGCCGTGACGTCACCATGCCTTACGGGTAGTTTAAATGTATAAATAACAAGTATTAATTCATTTGTAAGGCTCAAATAATATAAAATGTATGAGAAAAGTTTATTTCGTTTTGACTTCATTTAAAAAACTGTAAATAATGGTAGGATATCCAGCTTGTATTTATAAAAACATTACATAATGTTTCTATAGAGAGCAAAAGTAAATTAAAAATATTATATTATTTTATAAAAAGGTATTTCTTGGTATCATTAGATCGTATTTCATTAAAATAGTTGCATCTTTAAGCTAAATGTGATTGTTGATTTCGTCTTGTCTGTCTTGGCAATTGTATTGTTTTATTTTACATACATCATGCAACCGATATAATCAATGATAAATTTCTATCGTATATATATTTTTATATTTCATTTTTTTCCCTTTGATTTTGAATTTAAGTCAAAAATATTTTCAAATATTATCAAAATTATTCGAAGTTCCTTGTTATATATACATATTAATTCTTATTTTTTAAAGTGTTTTCGAAAAACAAATTTTTATCTTTTCAATCTATTTATTACTCTATAGAATGCAATATGTTGAAAATATGAGTACAAATATAACAATAAAACTTTGTTAAATTTTTAAATATACTGCATTGTGTTACACATTTTTCAACTTCAATATATGAAGTTGATAACATCCGTTCTGTATCGAATTTTACTTAATTGAACATTGATGCGAGTTAACTCAATTGCTCTTTGTATAAATTTATGTGTTCTTCAAAAAAATATTATACTTACTACTACATTATGTCATCATTCACCTTTATTTAACAAATTAGAACTTGTCACGCGAACGAAAACATTTTTTTCACCTAGGCATCAGAATTTGTTAGATTTTTACTTCAGTTTTCTTCGCTATGTATTATTAAATCATTCCTAAGATATTTATAAAACAGTTTTGTAAAAAGTTATTTTCTGATATTTCTTCACATTTCTTTTAGTATTAGAATATATGTTAAGTTTTAATAGATATACTAGTAAAATAGGTGAGATATAAATTATTTAAATCCAACATGATGATAATTGCTTAAATTAAGAATTTTATTAAAGACATAATATCTTATATTTTCACTTTGAGTTTAGCAATGTTTGCTTTTTAAAAAATATTAATTTCATTTGAATATTGAAATGATAAAAATAAAGTTTTTGCGATGAATAATTATAAAATCTATAATATAAATACTGAGTTTGTGATAATTTCACATAAAAATTAAAATACAATTTCCTGGAAATTTTTCTAGACATTATTTAACGCCAAATGCAGATTGTTATTACAGATGTATTACAATTCTATATAGAATAACTGCTCTAGTAGTTTGATAATTAAGAGTATTTTGGTTTTTGAATGGCCCTTTCGTCTGCTTTTTTTTTACCACAAAAATATGTCCAAAAATGTTTTCTTTCATTTTTCGTGTACTGAAAAATATAAGATTTTTTTTTCTGATCTACCAAGAACATATAACCAAATAAATGTAACATTTCAGAATTAAACACGATTCCCAATATGTACCTTTCATTTATAAATCCTTAGATATCATTAGACTTTTCGAAGTTTTACAAAAGATTTTTTAACTTTTTTTAATTATTATTATTTCTTTGGAAGGTTAAAATGAAGTTTTTACTGTGTATTAATATGTTTTACCCCTTTATCAAAATGAAATATTTGTTTTTCGAATGCGATAAATTCACAATTAAACATTTATATGTCGAACAAAGAAGTCAAGCGCAAATGAACAATTCTTGCACATTCAAAAAACTACGTAAAGTGACTTTATCTTTATAATCGCGCATCTGTGAATAACGTTGCACAGTTGAAAATGATTTCTTGAGAATGGATAGATTAAAAAGCTTTTTATATGTTCTGAACATAAAAATAAATGAATTCTGAATACCTTGAAAGATGATACATTATATTTTCATATATTGCTTTGTTGTACAAGAAAAAAAATCTATTTTTCTGCAGTGCATTTTATAAAAATGTGTATAGCAAATTCTTCTTCTCTGCATTGTTAAAAAAAATCGTTTCGTTTGTGCATCATCACTTATGCTTTTTAGTTATTTAACCGTGATATGGAAGTTTATAATACGCCTTACTTTGTATATAACTTCAATGAAGCAATCAGCAAAACCGTACAAGACTTCACTGGATGCAATATAATATTAACTCTGTAATTATTGGGGATTCATTAACGCCTACCACACCCATCCTATATACTAAAAAAAAGCTTTCCATAGCGAAATTGTGAAGCATTTGAAATATTCGGAGAATAAACCTTTTTTATAATTGTTTTTAATAAGTTCACGTAAACATGTGTCATTATGTTAAAATATTATTTTGTTCCTCATAGTAAAATTTCAATTAGGTAAGAATAAAAAGCTGCATTCAAAGTGACTATTGCTTCTTTGATAAGTGAATTAATCTTGTAATTTGATAATATTATTTATAGAGTTATCCGTATAAAAATTTTATTACTTCAATTTAGGGATTTCAGTATTTATTATCTGTTCAAAATATGAAACTTCAAAACACCCTTTTCTTTATCTTCAGCTAGTAAAATACGCTATCCTACATTTTTCTTGAGTAGCACGTTTCATATATATAATTTTAACTATATTAAGTAATAATTAATATGTTTTGTAATATATTATTTCTTCTCATGACTCAAAATAATAAAACTTTGTTTTTTCGAGAAAGTGTTTGACAGATATTCCTGAAGCCAATACTTACATCAAATTGATCAATGATCGATATATATTTTTTTTAATAATAGAAGTACTGTGATTTGTATGAATGACAATTATCTGTAGAATTTGTTTTCCTGAATTGTCACTTACATTTATTTTCTGAACCACAAAATTTATCAAATAAATCTTTTTACAGATTTCATTATGTTGTGACAGATATGACATAAAATAATTTGCTCAAATGTTATGAAATATAACTTAATGAAACCAGCTGCTTTCATTTAAAGAAACTTTTAGATAAAATATTTTTGTTTACAAAGAAAAATATAATTTTTAAATTATTCAATTTTTACTGTAAGTAAAATAATAAAAGAGCGTTTTTTTTTTTTATATTGTAATATGAAGGACAGTTAAATGTTTATATAAAAATTAAATACTGAAGCAAGCATATATTGTACTTTTGCAGTTTTTTAAGTAAAACTCATGTAAGGAACAAAACATTTCGAAAATAACTTATGCAAACAATCTTCATCTGCTCTAAGACAATTCGTAAACATTCGTCTTATAATAAAAATCCTCACAAATTATACTTTTTATTAATTTTCTAATAAATTACAAGTAACGCACACTGTTAAACTTTTCTAGCAAATGTCCAGTCATTCAACGGTAATTTTAAATGATAGTTTCTTCAAAATATTATAAAGATTTTTCATTGATTAGGATCGATTAAAATTATGGTTAAAAAGCTATTACTTATGGAAAAGGTCTATTTTTCTGGACAGTTTGCTGACAAGTTTTAAAGGTGGGCTGGAGCGGAAAACGTAGCACGAGAAGTTACATTAAACATTTTAAAGTGAAGTTATATCTGAGAGAAATTCCTCAACACTTAAAATATATTGATTTTTCTTATAGCTTTACTGGGACTTACCAGAATAAATTGGACAGAAGAAGTAGAAGAAATAAGTAATTTACATATTTAAAAAAACAATTAATTGTACATAATTTACAAGTAATTCCCTGGCAATTTTTTGAGTATTATTCAATGTCAAATACAGAATGTTATCCAAAATGGAATTTTTTTTCTTTTTTTTTTTCTTTTTTCTTTTTTTTCTTTTTTTTTTCTTTTTTTTCTTTTTTTTTTTTTTTTTTTTTTTTTTTTTTACAATTGCACATAGAATGACTTCCCTAGTAGTTGATTAATTAAGACTATTTTAGTTTTTCAATGCTACTTTCGTGTGCTCTTTTTACCACTAAATAATGTTTTCCTTCATTTTTTCGTGCACTGAAAAATATAGAAATGTTTTTTGATCTACCAAAAATATTTATCCAAGTAAATATAATATAATGTATGTGAGTTAAACACGATTCCGAAAAGTGTTCCTTTATTTTCTAAAACATCAGAAACAATTAGATTTTCCAAGGTATAGAAAATGATTTTTAAAATAAAAGTTCTACACCAGCTATAATTTTTTAAAAAAAAATGTGCTAAAGAGTATTCGTTAATCATTGATGAAAAATTGTGTATTTCATTGACGTTTATAGAGACTAAGCTAACGCTCGAAGAGTAAACTTTTTATATTTGGTGGGTTATCATTACATTTTAGGTGATGCTTAAATACCACATTTTATCTTATAACAGTGCTTTCAAATAACTATGGATATTATAACGATGAAGAATCTGTTAGGAAGGATTTCACAGGTGTAATATGCGTAATATTTTGTTTCTGTGAAAAAAAAAAAAAAAAAAAAAAAAAAACGGCACCTACATTTAAATTAAAAGTATCAAAATGCATTTTTTTTTTAATATATTAAAAATGATTATTGCATCCGTGACTCGCAAGCAAATGTTTCCAGTTATACAGTAGTTTACAAGTTATTCTCCATAATGATAAGGATTAAAAATGTTTTAAAATATTTAATAAAATAACTGATATCAAGCGGTATATATTTTTTCACTAGTGGTGCAAAGGGCATAGCCAGATGAGCACTGGAAACATGCCTTTCAATCAAATTTCCTGATTTTTCCCCCAGATGTGGCTACATATCTGGCAATATATTTCCCCTATTATCACCCTATAAATATTGATATTTAATGAGATAAAAATGTGTTTTCGATTTAAAAAAAAAAAAGGGATTTTCTCAAAAACTGCTGAACGGATTTTCATGCCATTAATTGAGGCTATATAGATACCAAAGATACATAACTGGTAATTTTTGTATAATTTTCTGTTTATAAAAACTGTGTGAAATAGGGAAATAAATATTTAAAAAAATAAAAATCATATCTTATGGTTATCCGAAAATTACCATTTTCTTGTAAAAAATTCTCCATATGTGCCCGTATTTCTATATAAATGGCGAGAGTTTGCGTTGGGAACTACATATAAATATTTACCAAAATGCATATTAACATTATTGAAATTCATTTTAAGGCGTTATTTGGGGTGGTGCTACTCAACTTCGACAACCGAAGAGTTTTTGGAATAAACATTTGCAGAATTGTTGTATTTTAAATTTTAATTAACACATGAGCCACATTCTCAACGCTGCCGATATCAAAATGAACATGAAGTTGAAAAACATGGCTTATATGCTTAATGGAATCTAAAATACATCAATTGACATATTGTCTTCTGACAATGTTCCAAAAATTCTTCGGATGTCGAAGTTGAGTAGCTCTACCCCAAATAACGCCTTAAACTGTATTTCAATAATTTTAATACACATGTTTGTAAATATTTATAAGTTGTGCCCAACGCAAACTTTCGGCATTTATATATAGAAGATACGGGCACATATGTGGAATTTTTTACAAGAAAATGGTAATTTTCGGATAACTATAAGATACAACTTTTATTCTTTTGAATTTTTATTTCGCTATTTCACACAGTTTTTATTAACAGAAAATTATACAAAAATTACCAATTATGCATCTTTGATATCTATATATCCCCAGTTAATGGCAAGAAATTCCGCGCAGCAGTTTTTGAGAGAATCCGTTTTTTTTTTTTTTTTTTTAATCGAAAAAACATTTTTATCTCATTAAAGATAATATTTATAGGGTGATAACAGGGGAAATATAGGGTGGTTCAAATTAAAGTATTCCTGTTTCGGGCGCTCTAGTGAGAGAAGCAGTGGATGTAACGTCTTCATAATTGGAGGATATACATATCAAACCATGGGAAACTGATTGGTGTAAAAAAAAAAAATAGTTCAAACAAAAACCGCTAGAAGAAAATGAGACGCTACGATTGGCTTAAGGTAAGGAAAATGTAGCGAAACAAATAAGCAAAGAATACAAGCTGTCGGTAATTAACATTTTTTTTAAAATTCCTACCACTAAATTTTTAGTATTCTTCGCCGAATAAGAATACTAACAAAATTGATCGGAGCATATACTAATAAAATTTAAACGAATAACATTAATAAAATGTATTGGTGCGAATCGGCTTATTGGCACCTAGATGTTTACACCGTTGATCATATTACATTTTCCAAACCGATCGTAGCGCCACATTTTCCCCTAGCGGCCTTTGTGTGAACTATTTTTTTTGCACCAATCAGTTTCCCATGGTCTGATATATATGTCGTAGGCTAATTGAGAAATCCGGCTCTTTGCAAACAGCCTAGGTTCTTTGCAAAGAGCCGGGCTAATTGGAGAATCAATCTCCCTTTTTCCATTTAGCCTGATATTTTTCAGGTTTATTGCAAAGAGCCTAGAAAGCGTTAGGCTTATTGAAAAATGACTACTTATTATCCGATCAGGGTGATATTTATAGCTCACAGGCTACCGAAGCCTGAGAGCTTATGTACCCGCCGATTCTGTATGTACGTGTGTAGGTACGTACTTACGTATGTACGTAACGCGATAACTCTTGATAGAAATATCCGATTTGCTTCAAAAAAAATTTTCTAGGTTCATTCTGATTAGGGGCTTCCCTGATTAGTTTTTGGGGTTCATTGGTTAAGGATACAGGGGGAAAAGGGGGCTAGTCCTCCCCCCTTAATTTATATAAATGGGTTTTTCATGCAGAAATATTCGATTTGCTCCAAATTTGGTATACCGGTTTATTGTGTTAAAGAGCTTTCCTGATTAGATTTGGAAGCTCATTATTTAAGTATAAAGGGGGGAAAGGTGGGTTACCCCCCTTAATTTAGATAAATCGGTTTTTCATGATGAATTATTCGATTTGCACCAAATTTGGTATACCGGTTTATTAAGTTAAGGAGGTGCCTTGATTAGATTTGGAGGTTCATTAGTTACATATAAAGGGAGTAAAGGGGGGCTATCCCCTCCCCCCGTAATTTAGATAAATGGCTTCTTCATGCAGAAATATGCGATTTGCTATAAATTTGGTATACCGGTTAATTATGTTAAGCAGCTTCCCTAATTACATTTGGAAGATCATTATTATGTATAAAGGGGGGAAAGGGGAGCAATTGCCTCTCCCCGTAAATGGGTTTTTAATGCAAAATTATTCGATTTGCTCCAAATTTGGTATACCGGTTTATTATGTTAAGGAGCTTCCCTGATTAGATTTGGAGGTTCATTAGTTAAGTATAAAGAGAGGAAAGGGGGGCTAGACCCCCCATAATTTAGATAAATGTTTTTTCCATGCAGTTATTCGATTTGCTCCAAATTTCGTATACCTGTTTATCATGTTAAGGAGCTTCCCTGATTAGATTTGAAGGTTCATTAGTTAAGTATAAAGGGAGGAAAGGGGGGCTAGATACCCCCCTTAATTTAGATAAATGGGTTTTTCATGCAGAGTTATTCGATTTGCTCCAAATTTCGTATACTGGTTTATTATGTTAAGGAGCTACCTTGATTAGATTTGGAGATTTATTGGTTAAGTATAAAAGAGGGGCAGGGGCTAGTGTCCCCTTAATTTAGATAAATGGGTTTTTCATACAGAATTATTCGATTTGCTTCAAATTTGATATACCAGTTTATTACGATAACGCTTCCTTCATTTGCTTTGGAAGTTCATTGGTAAAGTATAAAGGGGAAGAAAGGGGGCAATTGCCCCTCCCCTCAATTTATATAAATATGTTTTCATGCAGAATTATCTAATTTAGTTTAGTTTTTTTTCTAGGTTCATTCTAATAAGGAGCTTTTCTGATTAGATTTGAAAGTTCATTGGTTTGGGGAGGGGCAATTACCCCCCTTTCCCCCCTTTTATACTTAACCAATGAACCTCCAAATCAAATGAAGGAAGCCATATAGTAATAAACAGGTATATCAAATTTGAAGCAAATCGAATAATTCTGTATGAAAAACCCATTTATCTAAATTAAGGGGGGTAGCCCCCCTTTCCTCCCTTTATACTTAACTAATGAACCTCCAGATCTAATCAGGGAAGCTTCTTAACATAATAAACCGGTATACGAAATTTGGAGCAAATCGAATGACTCTGCATGAAAAACTCATTTATCTAAATTAAGGGGGGGGGGGGGGGTTCTAGCCCCCTTTCCTCCCTTTATACTTAACTAATGAACTTCCAAATCTAATCAGGGAAGCTCCTTAACATAATAAACCGGTATACCAAATTTGGAGCAAATCGAATAATTTTGCATTAAAAACCCATTTACCTAAATTAAGGGTGGGGGGCTACCCCCCCTTTCCTCCCTTTATATTTAACTAATGAACCTCCAGACCTAATAAAGCCATCTCCTTAACATAATAAACCAGTGTACGAATTTTGAGCTAATCGAATAATTCTGCTTGAAAAACCCATTTATATAAATGAAGGGGGGAGGGACTTGCCCCATTTTCCCCCTTTATCCTTAACCAACGAACCCCAAAAACTAATCAGGGAAGCACCTTATTAGAATGAACCTAGAAAAAAAAATTGAAGCAAATCGGATATTTCTATCAAGAGTTATCATGTTACGTAGAAACGTACGTACGTACGTACACACGTACATACAGAATCGGCGGGCACATAAGCTCTCAGGCTTTGATAGCCTGTGAGCTAAAAATATCACCCTGATCGGATAATAAGTGGTCACTTTTCAATTAGCCTAACGCTTTCTAAGCTCTTTGCAATAAGCCTGAAATATATCAGGCTAATTGGAAAAAGGGAGATGGATTCTCCAATTAGCCCGGCTCTTTGCAAAGAGCCTAGGCTGTTTGCAAAGAGCCGGATTTCTCAACTAGCCTACGACATATATATCCTCCAAATATGAAGTCGTGATATCCACTGCTTCTCTCTCTAGGGCGTCCCAAACAGGGATACTTTAATTTGATCCACCCTGTATATTGTCAGATATGTAGCTACATCTAGGAAGAAAATCAGGAAATTTGATTGAAAGGCATGTTTCCAATGCTTATCTGGCTATGCTTTTTACACTTTATGTTGCAAAATAGGCCTGTATTACGGTAAAGGCTTCAGTAACGCACAGGAGAGAACAGTTATAAGCCTAAATAATGGAAAAAGCATTTAATAGTTTTGAGGGTGATTTTTTATTTAATGAATTTTCAATATCTGTTTTCGAGTGAGAAACTACATAAACGATTAGAAAGTCAATAAAGTTAAAAACAATTTTTTCTCTTAAAGCAAATTTACTTTTTTATTACCCGCTGTTCCTCCGAATCATATAGAGGTTTCCGCGTTAGCCGGGAAATAAAATGACAGATTTCCCAGTTACAGAAATTTCAGTACAAAATAATTGTAATTTTCGATATCATCACTGCTTGGTTTTGGACCTTATTTAAGTATTCCAAATAAAAAGAAGAAAAATTGACTTAATGTGCACTTTCTCAGTACAAATACCTGAATAGACTTATATGATAATATATATCTACCCTATATATATAAAATCCTAATGAATCTAATTGAAACGAATTTATGTAAGGATTCTATGAAACGACTCATTAAACAACTGATTACGTTTCACGGCGATTTCTCCTAAAATATGGAATACTTTGCGATGAAATTAACACCAAAAATCCGTATTGATCCACAGATCTCAAAATTGGTATTAGAATTTTAAAATTAGAATTAGTTTTCGAAATATTAATTTTTATCTAATTTTAAATACTTTTTTCTAATGATGGCAACTCAAATTTTAATCATAACAGATATTTGTTTTTCATATTTTAGAAAAGGTTATTTTAAATTAATTTGGCGACGAGTTTGGCCTCCCTTAAATGTATGCTAAGAAATGCATCATGTTACTTTTATTCAGAATTCAATTTGAATTGCATTATCATTTTATTTAATACAAAACTTTCATTTAAAATTGAAACCATTAAATTAAATGGCTTTTACTTCATTCTTTTTTTTTTAAACGAAACGAAAAGAAAAATATCAGACACAGATGTCATTTACGAACGGGTACATAATTGGCGCCAAAATGGCGTTATTTTGCCTGACATGGTAACCCGGCTATTGTTGCTTATTTACTAATAAATGTTTATTTGAATTTATTTTCCTTTTATTTACAAAACATGGTATAAATTGCTTTGTTCTATAGTTATTAATAATTTTTTTTATTATTGTTATTTCATTTTAAAAATAACAGAAAATAATTTAAAAATACATATGTAACAGGTATTTGAAAACGAGGTTTTCGCCAAATTGTCGTAAAAGAAATCACGCCAAACCCGGTGCGTATGTGACAATGCAACAAATCATGAGATTTAATTTCCACTTCAAAGCAACGTTTTAATGTTATTACTTCTCCCGTCGATCAATTTCGCCAAATTATATAAATAGCCAAATTATACAAATTGACATATTTTTTTTTTATTTTAAATAACAAAAGAACAAATAAATTAGAATAACATTTATAAAAATACAAATAAAACGTCGAAATGAAAATCACTTGATGGCGTGAACATCTGTAACTTCCTTAACCCATTAACCGCCAAAACTATAAAGGATTAAAACAATTTTATACAAATGATATTGGCTATTCATTTGAACATATATAATATTAAATTATAGTGGAAAAAACAAAATTTGTGTTAGCTTGCGAAAAATGGAGAGTTGCGTTCACGCAACGTCAGCGGAATAAGAGTACTGATGTTTATTGAGTTCAACTGAGCATCAGCAGCGTTTTCTTGCATATTTGGGCACTGTAAGCTTTTTTTTTTTACCTTTTTTGTAATTTAGACAGCAAACAATCACTTTAATGTAATTAATTTATTATTAAAATTTATTTTTTTTATATTCTAAATTACTGATCATATCCTGAAAACAGTTTCCAGTATCAAAATATTCGCTACACTTATGCTGTAAATCAACAACACAAATGTACTGCAGTGATAAGCATTCTGGCTACGGCATTGCTTACAAAGCAGTCTTCTGCTGTCATCGGACTTGACAATTAAAACTTTCAGGGGCGGTAGTATTTTTAAGAAACCATTTAATTTTATTTCCCAAATGCCACAGTGGCACCAGAATTGTGGTAAAGTAATTGTCCTTTTTATGTAATTGTTCGTAAATACCAGTGTCATTCATTCATTTTAACATTTCAGAAATTTAAGTACTTTGCCCCGGAAAGGGTTAAATTTCTGCGTTCTGTCTGTAATGGCTTTTGCCTGGGGAACTTATTATGCCTTCTTTTGGCTGATTTGTTTATGGTTAACTCTTTACTTTCAAAGGGTGTTTGCAAAAGGTACAATGCAACTTCATGTCTGAAATCTAAGTAAGAGTTTTTATTTTCGAACATAATCTTTATACCTTCTCGCATTGGTCAAGGTTTTATTTTTTCTTCATTTTTTGGTTGAGTCATATTCAATTTTTCTAACTTTATCCTCTTTAAGTCTTTAGTTTTTTTTTTATTTGTATGCGTGATTTGCACTAATTTTAGAGGGTACAAACTTAGAGGGTCAATTTCGCCAGCAGTATCGACAGGTAAAATATCATTATCACTTTTTGATATATTATCATTTCCTTCTTCATCAATAATTTCTGTATTTGTGATGAAATAATGATAATATCTGTTTCGTTCCCGCCATTATTATATGAATCTTTATTAAAAATTCTTTGAAGACCTTCCTCGAACGTAAGATATGTATTTGAAGCAATTCTATGAGCACAGAATAAGAAAAAAATCCACAGAGTCGAACGATACAAGTAAGTATTGGAACTACCCCTTTTCCGCTGACGTTGCGTAAACGCAACACCTACTTTCTCTTCCTCCCCCACTAAAATAAAAGCAACTGATTCGTTGAATGTTCTGATGTACTTTGACCTTGTCTAAAAATAGATTTACTCTAAAGCTTATGTTTGTCTAAGTATATTTCTTCTGTGAAAACGGCAACGTAAAATTTTTCGTTTAAAAATGCTTTAAGTTTCAAGCTTGTTATTAAATAGAAAAATAATGTTGAAAGAAAATATTTTTCTATTGAATTAGTAACCGTAATATGCCCTACTTAAATATTACTATTAATATAAAATTCATTTCATAGCTAATTTTTAACCCATTAACCGCTGACGTTGCGTTCACGCAACAGTCAAAATAATTGCTCATGCAATGAATTAATTACATTCGCACCACTATTTTAGAATTTAAAAAAATGTCTTATTTATTGGCAGGAATTTTGCTATTTTAGTAAAGCAAAATTTACCTTACTGAATTTGTGGTGGGAAACTACTTTCAACAAGAAATTTGAAAATTTCTATCGTAATACTTTTGGCGGTTAATGGGTTAATACGCATTTATTTTGACTGTTGCGTGAACGCAACACCAACGGTTAATGGCATAAAGTCAAGTGAATGTGACATTTACGATCAACCATTATTGGCATTTAATCTTATAGTTTAGCGACAGATTTATGGTCGATGGGATAACCAAGTCGAACCGTTTTAATTTACCACTCGAAAAATAAAAAAATGCTAACTGGCGAGTTAAAAGAAAAAGCTATTGGCGAGATTTTCACCCGGCTAACATAAAAGTACCAGGAATTATTTGTGATCATGGCAACTTTTATGTAGTTTTATTCGAAAAAATAATTATGATTCTTTAATGAAATGGAAACCTTTCTTATGAAAAGCGAAGGAATCAGCCCGTTGTTTATGGCAGTTACATGACTTTGACTATTATAATATAAACGAAATAATGGGGATAGAATAATATTCGGCGACTTATCACACCTGTGGCTGGCTAATATTAAAGTACCAAAATGGCCGCCTGGAATATAAAAAGCGAAGGGATCCGCCTGGAGCTGTTGATGATAGTCACATGACTTGGGCTATTATTATAGAGATTGTGTTCAATTTTAAAAACAGCGCAAAGAATAATATTTCCTAACGATTAAAAATTTATTTTCACGTGACTATTAAAAACAGAAAAAACCATTTAAAATTACTATTAAATGAGTACGTGTTAAAGGCAGGAAAATATTGAAAATTATGTCCTGAAAATTGTAATTGCACGTGAATATTAAAAGGGAAAGAAAACTTTAAAATAATAAATGCATTAATATGCGTTTAACTCTTTCACAGACAAGGCACTTCTATTCGTAAAATCTCGAAATCAGTGAAAGACACCAGAATTTACAAACAAATTTCGAAATACAAAAATGCATTTGTTCACTTACTTAATAAAAGGGAAATTTTCAGTGGTGCAAAAATTAACCACCGCCCTTGAAGGGGTTAAAGCAGCAAAATTTAGTAATTGTATTATATCAATCGTTTTGTAACGCTGTTAAAAATACCGAGAGACAAACACTCTGTTTACTTAATTCATTTTATTTTAGCTTCTTTTCAAATGTTTAACTGATCTTCTTTAACCAAACACGAAAACAACCACTGGATGTCTTAACAGCAACTGATTCTACCTTAAATTTTTGCAATCAAAAGGAATTGAATGGAAACCCGTTTACAGGTTGATCGCTACAGGTTTTTTCAGTATAATTATATCTTCTCTAATCTTCTTAAAACCGATCAGATTAGCGTGCTTTTAGATTCTACAGTGTCTGAATGGGGGTTGGCGAGCGTAGCTTGCAGGGGGCAGAGCCCTCCAGTTTCTATATATTAGTGTAACATATTTATTATTGTTATGGGATTTATTTTCCTATATCTGATAAAAGATTTCTGTTTGAGGTGTCGGAAAGCGATTTCGGTTTGAACATAAAGAAAGTGAAACCAATTAGGAAAATGCATTTCTGTATTTTAAATAGTCATTTTAATTTTAAATTAACCTTTAAAAAATAAAAATAAATAAAAATAACTTATTCATATACTCCACGGTTTTTTTTTAATTAATTAATTAATTTTTTTTTTGACAAATTTATAAAACAGATTTATTTTGCTCACTTTAAAAGGCAAAACATATTAGGAGATAATTTGAACTTTTTATAAAAAAATGTATTAAAAACAATTGCATATATTCGTTTAAGTTTTTATAATATATTACCTAACTTTAAAAACAGTAACTACAAATTTACATACTTAGATATATTATTTGTATAATATTTCAGAGCTGTATAATATTTCAAGGGAAGGGGCTACTGGTGAGAAAAGAAAACTTTTTTTTTTAATTATTAAGGGCACGTTTAATCTTAAGGGCACTTTTCGGCTTGGTAAAGCCATTTTTTAATTTAAAATTTGTTCTTTCGTTTTTTAAAGTCAATTTAATATTTAAGACTCAGATAACTCTCTTCAAGAAGACATTGTATTCTTTTTACTATGCAAAAAATGTTTTTAACAACTTGGGAAAGAACAACCAGTATATGTTCGCGTAAGTTGCTCAGAATTCGTGATTATTCTCACCAGTAAATTTTGATTGTAAATTTTGCCTTATTTAATCCAAGCATTTTGACAATTCAATTAGGCAAAAATTTCTGTTTTGAAAGACTGGTGAGAAAAGATAAAAAATATTGGAAAAGACGCTCGTCCCAAAGGGGTTAATAAAAAAAGAAGAAAGAGCAATTTTTTTTTTCGCTGAGTAGCAAGAAGGGTGCTAATTTTTGGGGTTGGGTTGATTTTTGACGGCCGATTATCTACACTAGGGATACGGGCCCGGTGTGGAAGATTCCCTCAGTGGGAGTTTTTCTAAAGGAACCTAATTTATCCGTATTTACACGTGGAAAAACCACTGTCCGAAGAAAACCACGAAAACTCCGAACGATTAGGCTGACGGGCACGATTGGGTTCGAACACAGCACCTCCCGTCTACCAGCTTCGAGAGCATAACCTCTCGTTCACAGGTGGGGCCGCTAATTTTTTGGATAAGTGGCAAGAAGGGTGTCATTTGTAAACCAAAGGGCAGGCAATGTGAAGCACACCTGAAAGTACCTGGCTGAAAGTCTGATATTCGTTAGATTCAATATGAAGATTAAAGCCACTTACTATTATGCAATTTCACTGTTAAAGCTTTATTCGGAAAAATGTATTATTTTTGACGACCAATTATCTACACTAGGGATTACAGGCCCGGTGTGGAAGGTTCCCTCAGTGGGAGTTTTTCTAAAGGAATCTAATTTATCCGTATTTACACATAGAAAAACCACTGTCCGAAGAAAACCACAAAAACTCCGAACGATTAGGCTGACGGGCACGATTGGGTTCGAACACAGCACCTACCGTCTATCAGCTTCGAAAGCATAACCTCTCGATCACTGGTGGGGCCGCTAATTTTTTGGATAAGTGGCAAGAAGGGTGTCATTTGTAAACCAAAGAGCAGGCAATGTGAAGCACACCTAAAAGTGCCTGGCGGAAAGTCTGATATTCGTTAGATTCAATATGAAGATTAAAGCCACTTACTATTATGCAATTTCACTGTTAAAGCTTTATTCGGAAAAATGTATTATTTTTGACGGCCAATTATCTACACTAGGGATACAGGCCCGGTGTGGAAGGTTCCCTCAGTGGGAGTTTTTCTAAAGGAACCTAATTTATCCGTATTTACACATGGAAAAACCACTGTCCGAAGAAAACCACGAAAACTCCGAACGATTAAGCTGACGGGCACGATTGGGTTCGAACACAGCACCTCCCGTCTACCAGCTTCGAGAGCATAACCTTTCGTTCACAGGTGGGGCCGCTAATTTTTTGGATAAGTGGCAAGAAGGGTGTCATTTGTAAACCAAAGGGCAGGCAATGTGAAGCACACCTGAAAGTGCCTGGCGGAAAGTCTGATATTCGTTAGATTCAATATGAAGATTAAAGCCACTTACTATTATGCAATTTCACTGTTAAAGCTTTATTCGGAAAAATGTATTATTTTTGACGGTCAATTATCTACACTAGGGATACAGGCCCGGTGTGGAAGGTTCCCTCAGTGGGAGTTTTTCTAAAGGAACCTAATTTATCCGTATTTACACATGGAAAAACCACTGTCCGAAGAAAACCACGAAAACTCCGAACGATTAGGCTGACGGGCATGATTGGGTTCGAACACAGCACCTCCCGTCTACCAGCTTCGAGAGCATAACCTCTCGTTCACAGGTGGGGCCGCTAATTTTTTGGATAAGTGGCAAGAAGGGTGTCATTTGTAAACCAAAGGGCAGGCAATGTGAAGCACACCTGAAAGTGCCTGGCGGAAAGTCTGATATTCGTTAGATTCAATATGAAGATTAAAGCCACTTACTATTATGCAATTTCACTGTTAAAGCTTTATTCGGAAAAATGTATTTCCATAGTTAAAAATAATCAATAATTTATCTAAGAAAAATAAATAATTTGAATTAACAAGTACGAATTCAGAAATAGTTTATGATATTACGACTTCATACAGTCCCGCGTCCGATATATATATATATTTAAAAAAGACAATATCAGTAGCTGTAAATTAAATATAAAAAAAAAGAATCTTTATTAGTTAAAACACTGAAGAAAAGCTCTCATATAATCAAAAGCTAAAATTATGTGTTTCTGTAATTTCAAAATGATTTTTGATCAGTTAAGGAATGATAAAACATCAAATAATAAATGTAGAAATTTATATACATATATATTTTTAAAGAAAACAATCACATGAAAAAGAAGAAAATAAAAACTGTTAATTAAATAATAATAAATGCATTTAACAGTAATGCTATTTGCTTCACTTGAGTATGAGATATACCTTAAAAATCATTTTCCCATCAATAATTTGGCTAGTAAATCAACATCGTCGCATTACTTCAGTTAATTGAAATGCCAGTCACATTCCGTTTTATCCTTCATCGAACAGATTAGATTTTCCATTTTCCAAACTTAGGGCATTTAATTGGTTTACTTGTATTCAGCTCTATTAAATTCATGACGCTTAACTGTTAAAGAAAGCGTGTAAAATTATTTCACTAAAGTTACTAATAAAAGCCTTGAATAACGTTTTTATTTAGAAAAAAAATTTAATTAACTTTCTAGATAACATGCTACTTCTTTAGCAGTTTATTTTAATGACTAACATGTTAAAAGTGATTATAAAGTGATTTTTATTTATGTACAGTCGTGGGAAAAAAAGTAAACACTCCCTACTAACTCCTGAACAAATTATCATAGAAGAAAGTTACTGGTACCGAACGATTGGAAATAAAGTGTACTTTTAAACGATGTATATGAAAGTTTCTTAGGAGGCCATCTACATATTAAAACGAACCATAACTTTGTTTTTTTTTTCAATAGCGGTACACAATTCAGACAGCATAAATGTACTCTACACTCTTCAATTAGTCCAAAAACAAATTTTGAATCAATTTATACCATAAGTTTCCGAGAAATTAATTATTTTAAAACGAGCGTATTTTAAGGGGTGTGTCCAAATTAAATTTCGGTACTCGATTGTTAACCGAGCGAGCTCCATTCTTGATCAAGGCACCTTAAGCAGTCATTTAATCCTGTTTGATTACAGGATAGCATAAGAAATTTCAAAATATTTAGTCACTTCTATCATAGACGGCCCCTTAAATCATCATTTTGCCGTTTTTTAAGCATAATTTGAAAACTACTTGGAAGCAAAATGTGAAATTTTGGATTTCCATAAAGCAGGACTTAATAAATCTGAATCCATTTAAAAAATTGTGGGTTGCAATTCATAATTTTTTAATATTAATTTCATAATTCATAATTCATATGAGAACCTTATAAAAATTGCAAATTCAACGTATTTATATTTGGGTAAATTAGTATTATTGCGGCGCAAAAAAAATAGAACATTAAGATCATAATTTCAAAAGTTGTAAATAAAAATATGAAAATGTAATTTAACATTAGAAGCACTAAATTTTGAATGTTTATAATTCAAAAACTTATCATTCAAATGATTTGAAATTTGGTGTCTAGGCATAGTTTGAACCAAAGATTGGAAATATCTCGTTAAAATAAAGTATTGCAATTGAAAAAAAAATGAAGTTTGGATTCGTTTAATTATGTAGATGTCCCCCTAAGCAAATTTTATATACGTCATTTAAAAGTAGATTTTATTTCCAATCGTTCGGTACCAGTAATTTTGTCTACGATAATTTATTGAGGAGTTAGTAGTGGGTGTTTACTTTTTTTTTCCATGACTGTACATATTATTAAAGCACGTCACTTTTTTCTGAATATTCCAGTCAGGTTGGGATTTTGAAAAATCCGTTTCTATGATGACTTTTTATTCAAACATACATATTATTTTTGTTGTAAACATACCTTTTTCTAAACTAATATGTAGTCTACAACGATGAATGATGTATTTTTTTGCCCACGTCTGACATCGTATTCTGATTTTAACGAATATGTAGTTTAACACTATAAATGAGGCAACTATGGATACAATTCTTTTCCCACAGCTGATATTTCTTTATGAATTTTCGTAAACCTTTCAAGGTTAAGCAATTCTGTTTCTGTAATGATGAATTCGAACTAGAAATTTAGAAAAAAATATTTGAAAAATTGAAAATGCAATTTTGCAGTTTTTTCCCACATTTATAAAAGAAAAATGCTATTGAACAATTCTGGTGTAAATGTTGATAAAACGTCAGTGGTATAAAATACACCCAACCCACCTTGAAGTGGTTATAAGATTTTCTTTGAAATTCCACTTAATTTAAAAATTGGGAATATGCGGGGATGGGCAGCTAAGTGTGAACTCATCGCATGGACACTCTAGTTAATACTAATTACTGTACTGTCTGTTTTATGCTCTGTAATCCATATTTCCTCATATTCCCCCAATTCCTTAAAAGAGGACAGCGCATATAAACGGATTGTATATAAATTATTTTGAATATTTTAATTCAAATTAATAACGATTTATTATTCAGGAGTAATTTAATGATATATTTGTCTTTATCTCAATTTTAATTAATGCTGTATATTTTTTATTAAATTTTTAAAATGGAGAATTTTGCAAGGGTTTTTTTCTTTTTTTTTTCTTTTTTTTTTTTCAACATACAAGTTTTTTAAAGTTTTGAGCTACAAGAAAATCACACATCTTACATTTATTGGGGTATTATTCCGTCCTATTATACCAGTAAAAAAAATCACAAATAATTATTTTGGATATAAATTTCCCTTGCATTTTCGATTGTCCTTAAAATAGGACGATGGTACAATCCACTCTTACGTAACTTCCCATCAGTTACTAATGGAGATAATTTTTCTTTCTCCGTTACATTTGAAACATTGCTACTTTACAACTAAGGCAGACGCTTAACAGTCTATCTGACATATTTGCATTCCAGCAAGTGTGAGGGGAAGAGTGAAATTTATTCTCAAACAACAGAACGCGAATGTAGTTTGTATTTTAAAATCCATCGAAGCAAGCCTACTTTCTCTGGTTTTTGCACACTTGAATTTTGTTTTCTTTTGAAAATGACTCTAAAACTATTATTTTAAAATATCCCGTAATTTTTTAATAACGCACGAAGTCTTGGTTTGTAAAGGACTTAGAAAACAAAGATTTCAGTGATTTAGTCGACATAAGTTTTAGAAAATTAAGAAGTACCCACATTTGGTACTTATCCTTATTATACACTGTATATTGGATTATAGTGATTGCTTCTTCCACGATATAAAGAATTCAGTATACAAGTTTTTCCTAGGTGATAATTAACCAAATTATGTATGCCAAATACAAATACTTAGATAAATTAAATTACGGGGTAGAATAAATTCGTTGTGCAATAAGAATGATTTATTGTTTGCAGTAATACAAACAGACATGAGCGCACATATGATCATAATATAGTAAGATGAACAAAGTTAACTTCTTTCCACATAATTTCGATGTGACTGCTGCCTCTCGTGACTGCAAACATTCAATCAGTAAGGCAGTTCTGACTCCAATTTCGTGAGCATTTTCAGGTCGATAAAACTAATTTTGTATGCATTCTTAATTTTACTTAATAAATGGAATTGAAAAACTGTGCATCAGAAATCGGATCTTGAATAAAACAACACATGGGGAACAAATACTGAATATGGTAACAATGTATTGGTGACAACGGTGGCTATGGAATAGCAGCTCCTTCATTAAACCGAACTGAATTTAGAAGTACGTCAGCAAACGTATAATAAAATGATAGTAATCTACAAACGAGTCGTACGTTATATTTAATATCTAGAAAATAAGTCAAAAAATAGATCACATAATTTATACGCAAATTGTATTTAATAAGAAATTCTCTTTATTCTTTCTGAATTTATCTGAATCATAAAAGCTTGCTTTTCCGAGAATACAAATTTATTTTTAAAGCATAATTTTCAGAAAGATGTGCAGAAACAGTTAAAGCTACATAAAAAATTGTTGTATCTAATAAATTTGAAAATAAGACCTTTTTAAAAAAATATATTTAAAAAATATTTAGATTAAAAAATACTAAGATTAAAATAAAACCTTTACACAGAGGAAATTATTCTAATACATAAAGAATATATACACATGTTTCTATAAAACAAAAATCAATTAAATTTTCGAGAATGTTTAACTTACTGTAGAAATATTCCTAAATATACACTAAAATTAAATTTGTGTGAGATTAATTTGATTTTCTTTTCTTTTTTTAAGTTTTTGTGTATGTTTGTATAAATTAAAAGTTATTTTTAACACAGAGTAATTTTTATTTTAAAATTTCAAAAATATGAAGGTATATATATATAAATGTTTTTTTTTTTATTTATTTAATCATGCTAGCTAATAACCAGTTTATAAAGACGTGTACACAATCTAAAAGCATTTTAATATGAATTAAAATGAATAGTAAAATTAAAAATACGATTAAAATATTTTAATTACAAATGGTATCAAAGAAACAAAACTCAACTTTTGAATACACACTATTTTAATCAATATTTGCCAAAACGGATCGCAAATACAAATTCCATTGTAAAGTTTAGTAAACATCCGATTATATTAGAAAATAAATAAATGCTAGTAAATAAGAAAAAAGAAATTTATAATATCAACCCCTTTTAGTTGATATATAAAAAAGGATATTTGTAATTATTTAAAAAACGTAAAGAGAAAAGATAAAAATAAATGAATAGTTTTAATTAAAAATTTTAGTCAATTTGATGTAGGTATTAAAATAGAACTAAACAACAGTAATTTAAACAAACATATGTGGCGTTATGTATGTGGCATTATATATGTTTAAATAAATATATTTATTTAAAAATAATTATGAAAAAGCCCTCTTGCATTAAGATAAATAATGAGAGAGATTAAATGGGTAAATATATATTTATTTTTAAATTTATTACATTTTTAGTTTTTTAGTTGAATAAAATAAAAGAAGCAGTAAAATATGTTAACTATTGACATTTTAATGTTATATATTTTGCCATACGTTTTTAAGCACATGAAAAATAAATATAAAAATACTACTATTTTAAATAGCTAATAAAATTTAGAGTAAAATATCGTCTGTACAGATTTTCTTCATTTAAAACTTATTGGAAATAAAGTAAAAGAAATCAGTTGTATACAGTTTTGAAAAAAGCTTAACAATCTCGTTTCACTCATGCAAAAAACTCCTAAAAATTCTTAAGGCTACTGTCCCTGCCAGGGAAGAAACTCACGAGCTAATGCTAATCCTATGGTGAGGGATTTATGTAATATCTTGTTTCCATTTCGACATTTTTAATATATTTTTTTTCTTTTTGCATTGGATAGCCGAAGTCCGTCTCGACATCGCAAATTTTTACTTTTTCGATCTTAGTTACAGATATTTTTTATAATATTACTTACTTATAAAGTTACTTATAAAGTTATAAACCGGTTCTGAAAATGAAAGTGTCATTCTAAAAAATATCTGCAACCAAAATCGAAAAAGTATAAAACGTGTGATGTAGATTGGATCTCGGCAATCCAATGCAGAAAAAAAAATTAAAAATGCCGAAATTCAAACGAGATATTAGAAAAATCTCTCTCTATAATATTAGCACCAGCTCGTGAGCTTCGCCGGCAGGGACAGGAGTCAAGAAGCGTTAACTAAACTCTGTAGCATTATAATCTGTAAGCAATACTCTGTAGCAATAAATCCTGGCTGCAACTTTCAATAATACTTTCTTGACAACAGCGCCTGATGTCAATATGATGCCATTATACAACCTCGCGAGATTTTAAATCTAACGGGAATCTTTCAGAGTTTAATTAAAATTCTAGCTTGGTACTATTTTATAAACTCCGAAATAAAGAATTGTTCTGTGATCCCCGCTGTCTCCGGGGTCGAACCCGGAGTCGTGATTGCCCAACGCACTGACCACTAAGCAACAATAATTTCTGAAGTGTGACTAATTGCATATTTATTAACCTAGCACATGTACATAACAAAATGTATATATATTTTTTAAAACAAACAATGCATAAATGATGTATAAAAGTATAGGGATATTCCACCGAAAATTATCCCTTTTTTTTTGGGGGGGGGGGGGGTAATAAAATGTATGATATGTTTAATTTAAGGGTATGTTTGGAAAATAGATATTTTTATATTCTACTATAAAATCCTAATAAAAAGGCATATTAAATTACTGTTTATAAACTAAGTTAAGTACCATTTGTAAAATCATATAGTTACGTCAGTTATACAATAAAAGTTACGCCAGTTACACGTGTAAATGTCCTTTTTAGGTAGATTTCGTATGAAATACTACCTATTGGGATCGTTCCTATGTTGGAATTTCTGAAAAATTTTTGCAGATCTACACCGATCATGACCCCTAGAACCCAAAACCACCCTTAGTAAAAAACTTTATATCTATCTATCTATCTATCTATCTATCTATATATATATATATATCACTTTCTTCTGGACACGATAACTTTCGTAATTCTGCACCAATCTCTTCCAAACTGATACATAAAATCAATGGGCATAAAATCTCGGTCAAGTTCGTTAATGGGCAAAATCGGACCATGGGGAGGGAAATAGGGAGGGGTTTTGTGAAAACAGAAAACCCCCCATAACTTTTTAATTTTTGTACATATCAAATCAGTTTAAAGTTTTTATTACTTCTAAAAATAGGGCCAAAAATTTATGTATCACCGATTTTTGATAAAGTTAAAAATGGGCTCAAGGGGCGCAAAAAATAGGGTTTTTGGGAGAAAAAAATTCATAACTTCGTCAATGCTCAAGATATAAAATTCAATTAATTTTATTATAAATCTCCTTAACATCCCTTTTATATTCACAAGTTTTTGATAGGACCAATTCGTACCGCAAAAAAAAAAAAATTAAAAACGAAAACAAAAAGGGCGTTTGAAGAAGAAAAAAATCCATAACTTCGTCAATTCTAAAGATATCAAATCCAATTAATTTTATCATGAATTTACTTAACATTATCTACAACTTTTATATTCACAAGTTTTTCATAGGACCAATTCGTACCACAAAAAAAAATTAAAAACGAAAACAAAAAAGGGGTTTGAAGAAGAAAAAAATCCATAACTCCGTCAATTCAAAAGATATAAAATCCCCATGAATTTATCATATATCTCCTTAATATTGTCTACAACATCTATATAGACAAGTTTTGGATAGGACGAATTCTTAGAGCAAAAACAAATTAAAAATACATACCGGTTGAAGTAAAAAATGATCTTAGTAAGGGTGTATTCAAATCCAAACTGCTTATTTTCTGACTCATTTTACAAGTCATTTTTGCTCTCAAAGGATTCCAATTGGTACGTTTTCTTACTCAGAAACTATATAATGTATCGTAATGGTCGATTTTCTGATAGGGGCAGAATATATTTTTTTAAATGCTGTTAAAAAGGGCATTTTGAACCGAATTTACCGAAGCGGATTGTGTTGGAAAAATCATTGTATTAAGGATGCGCTTAAATCCAAACTGCTTATTTTCTGACTGGATTTTAAATTCATTTTTGCTCTCAAACGCATTTAATTGGTAGATTCGCTTATTCAGAAACTATATAATGTACCGTAATAATCGATTTTTAGATAGAGGCAGAATATATTTCAAAAAATGATGTCAAAGTGGGCATTTTGAACGGAATTTCCCGAAGCGATTGTGTTAGAAACGAAAAATATTGTCCTTCTGAGAAAATAATTGTTTATATATCAAGTTTTAATTAATTGAACAAAAAATAAAAACACAGGTCGCTTATAAATCTCTTCAAAAATCACTTCAGCAAGTTTCATATTTTTTTTTTTAATTAAAAATGAATCTGGAATTATGCCAGAAAATTTCGAGTTGTTGAGCATGGAAAAGTATTTTTTTGAATACCGCCCTAACATGATTCTGATAAAACCAGCTATTATATGAAAATGAAATAAAAACTCGTCAAGAGCGGCCAGATAAAATTGTTAAAGTGGATTTATCTATAATCATGATTTAGTTTTTGTTTGTGAAATTAGTATATTTGACTTCGAAATCTACCTCTGCCTGTAGGCCGGGCCGGCAGGGATTTTTTTTTCTTTTTTATTATTCTAGTTACTGTTAAAATTTGGCATTACTTAGTGTTGTTCAGAACATTATATATATATATATATATATATATATATCCTTATATATATATAGTCCTTAGTTAGAAATATTTTAAATTGTAAAAATGTGTTTTAGCTTTATTGGTAAATTTTCTACATATTTTTGAAAACAAAATTCGATGATAAAATATTACGCCAGTTACGATGGAATTTCCCTATATATGCAAAGCAACTAGTCATGTCTATTATGAAAATGTTTATGAATATGATACCGTACATTAAAAATTTCCTAACGGAAATTTCGTCTGATTGTGTCAAACCTCAATTTTTTAACAGTAATAAATTAGATAATAAAAAAGATATTCTAAAGGGAAAATAATAAATATTTTTGTGAAATGTATTTTTTAATCTCTTAAATACCTAACAAATTTGAAAGTTACGAAAACATTACTAATTTGTATTGTTCAAATGTCATTCTGGTTTCAAAAACGGTTTTATCCTACCAAAACATAAAACTATATTTTTTTAAGAACAAGCGAATTTTAGAAATATATTTTTAATATTTAATTACTTCGAAAACCTATTCTTATATAAAATAGCATTTTAACAATTACTTCAAGGCTTAAGTTAAAATAAATTGTTCAACTTAATTGTAAATGCAGTTAATCATAATACGAATAACGTGTTACAACCATTCTTCATACGAGTCATTTATTTTCATTTGTGTCAAAAACTTTTACTTAAGAGTCTGTAATTTGGAGCATTTTACCCTAAAGGCTCTAATTAGTTCTGGTCTTTCTTCATTATGTTGTAGTAAGTAAATCAATGTTACTAGGAATAAGGATTTTATTTTAGTAAAAATATTAAAGGAATATATTCGAAGTTTATGAAATGGTATCTTATTAGAACAAAAATTTCAGCGTTTTCAAAAGTTTTATTTTTCATTTCTTTTTTCTTTAAACAAAATAACTTAAGTGCCAACAACGAAAAGAAACAATATTGGTATTTTTAAATCAAAATTGTTTCTTTTCTATGTTTATTTGTTTTTTTATAACAATAGAAACACAGTGTATTTCTATTGTTTTGCCAGTAAACAATTACCTAAACGCACTTAATTATCCAATATGATTGGTAATATTTTTGAGCTTTTTAAGAATTTAAATCGGGGTAAGTAAGGTCATAGGGAAAAAAACTGTCTTTAGATGCAATTAATATGAACTGGATTCTTCGGTTGCGTAGTAAAAGCCATCCGTTTATTTTTATAAATTGAAATATTTTAACTATATACTTTCAATTAATAATAACGATTCATATATACGACTAGGAACCGTATATTAATTTAATTTTATTGTGCATTTTTGTATTGTGCTGACAAAAGTATTTTATAGTCATAAGGAAGAATAAATTATAAAAAAATCTATCTATCAAACTTTTCACAAAAACTGTTCAAATTTAAAATTTAATTTCGCGCAGCATTTATTAGAACTGTTGTTTTTTTGTTTTTTCTCAGATGTTAAATAGATCCTAAAAACATTCTACGAGTCATATCATGCAATTATATATTATTTCCCCTGGACAAGTCAGCTAACCACATCATTGATTTCTATTCTCTGTTTGCATAATATTTAAAAACCTACAATCTGCAGTATAAATTTTCCTGTTATATATACGAGGGAGGGAGCAAAAATAACCGGAATGACTGCGCTGTCAGCGAGGGCTTATGTAGAAAGCATTTCTCCTTCCAGATGCGTGTCCAACAACTCTTTCAGTGCACTAATTCCTGTCACTTTGGAAAGTTATGTCTCGTCACAGTGCATTATTTGAAAAAAGCATTTTAGCGTTCACCTCTTTTCTGAACATACGACTGAAGTGAAGTGCACGTGGCTGTAATATTTTGCTTACTGATCGAAAACAAATGACATCAAATTTGTTTTAATATTACAAATGCTGATGCTATGTGGAAAAACTTAAGTTTACGACTTCTTTTCTTGCTTAAAAAAACTTTAACCTCGATTGATGACAAATCTTGTTCTTGATATTCTTCAACTTTCAGGACGGAAAAAACAGTCGAGAAGTTCCTGCAATTGTGCTTAAATGTCGCAGACGGATCATTGAAGTAATTGCGGAATATCTGGACTAATTTGCTGCAGACGCAAGACTGATTTTTCCATCATGACGATGCACCTGCTCACACAGCCTTATCAGTTTGCCAGTTCTTGACTAAAATAGCATGAATCCCCTACTCACCTGCCCTTGCCCCGTGCAACTTTTTTATTTTAACAAATGACAGGGACCTCTTTTTAAAGACGTGGAAGAGTTGAAGAATAAATGAGGCAGGAGCTTACTTCCTTACTGACTGAAGAGTTAAAACAATGCTTTCAACAATTGAATCATCGATTAGTCAAGTGTTAAATGTAGGATATATTGAAGGTGCTAATGTTTCTTTATTAAATACATATTTTTATAAATAAATTCCAGTTATTTTGTTGTCCACTTTTATATGTTTATATGCGCATATCATTTTATCGAAGGTTCAAGAAATTAACTTTAAATAGACTCGATAAACACAGTTTGAAGCAATGGTATCCTGAAACATCCTATTCTTGTAAATTGTTAAAATGAAAAGTGTATTTTCCTAGAAGGACAGAGAACTTCTGAACAGTTTAAATTCAATTATATGTTCGCAATAGCCAGAAAATGTGTTTTATAAGCACTCAAATACATGTACGTGCGAATTTTACACTGTAATTACATTAGTATGAGCATCTCGTTGTTAAGGCGATTTCATATTATGCTTACTATATTATGTATTTTACAACATTTGGAACATTTGAAGGTTTTGAAAACATTTGGAGAAATCTCGTGTAACAAAGGTACTTCTACAAATATAAATTCCGTTTATGATTCACTCCTAATTCAGACGTCACACGATTTTATTTATTTATTTATTTATTTGGAGAAGGCTGTTTTGTTTATCATGCAAATGTATTCAAAAGAAAGCTAATACCAAAATAAATCTTCATATATTGCTTTATTTATTTATTTATTTATTTATTTATTTATTACCATGTATATTACATGAATTTTTAGCTATAAAAAATTATATGTTCTCACTGTATGCACCAATGTTACATTTCAGTATTATATTTTTGTGAAATTTATGCGGTTCTGTACTATAAAAGAAATCTCTAAGTAATTGTGTAATTCCTAAGAAAACAGAATCATTCTTAACCGTTTATGACTCAACAACTCCGATTTTAAAAATATTTACACATTTGTTAGAATACGTTATTTAAAGAATGTCGAAAATTAGAATAATTGAAACATAAAAAATATATTGAATAAAAGGTACTTTTGATTGTCATACTTTGATTGCCATAACTATTGTCAATTTTCTGGCACAAGATTGTGAAGTATACGAACTTATCTTTGTACAAAATACTATTTGGTTTTCATTTTAACATTATTAGTGAGACATTGCTCAAATTATAAATAAAAGTTTGACATTAAAAAATAACCCAGTATAGACGTTGTGTTGTGAATTCGGAACAGACGTCATATATCCCGCGGCCGCCATCTTGGATTTTTTTCTTGGCGTGAAAACCCCTTTTACGTCAAGTAGTAAATGTCGCCAAGTGGCCATTTATGCGCATGTTAGGCTTAACGAAAATAAAATGTAAATATTAAATAATATATATATATTAGGGTGGAGTGAGAAAAACAAAAATCATAAAATCAAAATGTAATAGAGCGCAAAAGTTGTGTGTGGTCCTCAGTAATAAAACTGCGCAGTTTTTTCGAAATCAAATTGTATCTTTCGGTGCTTCCGGGAAACCCAATTTTTGCCAAACTCCTCAAAAACACCTTGTAGATGCCATAAATAAAAATAAAGATGAAGCTGGAAAACAAAAATGTCATATGGCGGAAAATTTCTGTATGGTACGTAGTAATATGCCTGAACAGATTTTTTGGAATCTAGTTTTATCTTCCGGTTATCCGAGTCACCCCATTTTTTGCGAAATTCGTCAAAAATACCTTGTACATTTTATAAATCGAAATAACCCTAATTTTGGAAATTACAAATGTCATACAGCGGAAAAGTTGCAAAAAGTATGTAGTAATATGCCTGCACATTTTTTTTCAAAATCGCACAACATCTTCCAGGGACTCGGATAATCGAAATTTTGAAAAAAAATGCTTTTAATTCCTTTTTAGCTGTTGTACATGTATAATAAAATGCATCACGCAATAAGCAAGAGTGTAATAAAAATATTTTATCTGTGAAAAGTACACAAACAATTAAATTTCAAGAATGAAAAACAAACATTTAAATCTCTTTAAATGGTTCAACAAGTTTAAAGTTCAATAAAATCAGCTCGTGCTCTTCGAAACAAAAATCTAAATATTCGAAATGTTTCGGCTTTTTGTTTATTGTTGGTCCTGTTGGCGTTTTGTAACCTTAAAATTAGACTTAGTCTCAAAATGTGGCATAATGGATCTTATGAATCCATCCATGTTGCTTGCACCACAACTGTTGTGGCAGCTTCAGGGACCACTCTGACACACCTTTATACACTTTGAGTGTTGCATGGAAACTCAGCAAACGAAATGATATCTTCACGATCACGTTTGACAATGTACATCTTTAAATCATCGCATGAAATCCGATCAATATAATATGCTGCGCTAAAATTGACTGCAGGAACTTGGAACTGCTTAATTTCTCCACTTGTGTTCGCACTTCGTGCTTTAATGATGCCACGAAATCCCAGTTTTCGGATGTGTTTCAAATCAACAAAACCATCAGTTACCATGACATGCACTCAGCAGGTTTTCCGGATGGGAAAAAATGTATTGCGCTGGATTACTGGGTCAGTTATAACTTTAACTGCCTGGAGCATATCCATGAAAAAAAATAATTTCTCAAAGATGTCTTGCACATAATAACTATACACGTGCGTACACCTTGACTACAAGCTCCGTAAATAACTGCAGATTTAACGTTGTATCCGGAGTTCCCACATATAGTCTCAAAATTCTGTTGGCAGTGATAACCCAGCTGCTATGTGAAAGTCTACCAGGAAACCCATTTGCAAGGTCATCCGAACAATTTCCATTCTTAATAGATAGGATCACTTTTTTCAGGTATTTTTCATCGGTACTGAGATCTTCAATAACACTTTCGAGGTTATAATTAATCTCGAGTAGTCTGTAAAGAAACAATGGGAAGGGATTCACACTTGTCCAACATTTTTCTAATCGGCCCACTATAACTGTACGGTCCCCTGCTGCATCCGTCTAGCATGAACTGATTTAATACAACTTTAAATTTTTTGAACACTTTTAACAGATTTAAATTTTGTTTTCCTTCTTGCAATGTAATTGTTTGTATACTTTTCCCAGATAAAATGTTTGTATTGTACATTTCCTTCTTGTGTGATGCATTCTATTGTACATGCACAACAGATAAAGGGGAATTTACGGCAATTTTTTTTCAAAATTTCGATTGACCGAGTCCCTGGAAGATATTATGCGATTCCGAAAAAAATGTGAAGGCATATTACTACATATTTTTTGCTATTTTTCCGATGTATGACATTTGTATTTTCCAAAATTACGGTTATTTCTGTTTATAAGATGTACAAGGAATTTTTGAAAAAAATCGCAAAAATTGTGGGGACCCGGGCCATCGGAAGATAAAACTTCATTTCGAAAAAACTGTAAAGGCATATTATTGCGTGCCATTCCCAACTTTTCCGCGGTATGGCATTTTTGTTTTCCAGATTTATCTTTATTTTCATTTATAAGTTCCATAATGTGTTTTTGACGAGTTTCGCGAAAATTGGGGTTCCCGGGGGCACTCTAAGATAAAATTTGATTTCTAAAAATCTGCGCGTTTTATTACTGAGGACCATACACAACTTTTTCGTGGTATTACATTTTGATTTTCCTATTTTCGGTTTTCTCACTCCATCCTAATATATATGTTATAAAATTGGTAAGATGCTCTATAAACGTTTTCAATTAGTATACCTTCCCCTTAGTTGCTAACTTAATTTCTATATCTGCCCCTTCTCAAACATCATAATTTCCTTGCTACTTCAAATCCAATTAAATTCAGAAGTACATCACAACACATGACCCAATTATCAAGTATTTATAACTTTTAAATATCGGGAGAGCATGAACACGTAACTTACACTAGATTGAAAGCTAATTATCCAAAATTACTCAGAAGCATCTAAAAAAAAATAGTCTAAGGCAATAAATTGTCATAAAGTAGTCTTCAAAGGATGATCTTCTCTTAGAACTAAAAATTCAGGCAGATTGCTACGAGCCGCGATTGGGAACAGACATAGGCTCGGAGGTGCGGAATTTACACCGGCGGGTGCCCATTGGATGACTGCAATCCAGCTAAGATGTCTCTGCGCAAAATAAAAGAATGTCTGAAGAACGGTGTGTTTTCTTTAAGTACAAATACCACCAGTCAAGACTCCAAATCCGAGTGATTTTATAACATACATATATACCACTGAATACAGCAACCTAGTTATGCAGCAATCTGCAAAACGCAGGAAACTCCTTAAAGTGGCGGTTAGTAAATGCATGTATAAGCGCTAATCGTTCGTAAACCAAAGAAAAAAAACATCACCGGATTCAACAAACTAGTTGTGCATAAATCTAAAAAATGCACGAAACTCGTTAAAGCGGCACTTAGTAAAAGCACGTAGGAACACTGCACGTTCATAAACCGAAATAATGCATCACTGGATAAAGAAAACTAGCAGTGCAACAATCTAAAAAAAGCGCGAAACTCGTAAGGCCCACATGCATGAGAAATATACACTAAACGGCTAATATAAAGCATTACAACGAAACATGCATAAAATTATTAATATACCTTAATCCCGAAAACTTCAAGCACAAGATACCTTCTAGATTCACCTTCATTTCTCAAAATAGGCCTATGACTAGACACTGTAAACAAACCTTTTTCTTTCAAAATTTCCTCTTATTTCTTAATTCAATCAGAAACAGTGGTTAAACTTACAACAGAAGCCATAGTCAAACAAATAAATCCAATAAGATAAAAATAAAAAAATAGAAAGATACAACCTGGTATCAAAGCTTATGGACAAAATCACAAGAGAAAAACCACGTCACGTACTGACAGCAGCTAAATACAGGAGCGAAATGATTATTCCCACCGCAAAACACAATCTCGCAAAATTGGGGTTGCCAGAACACGTCAGTCATCGGGCTTGCATTATCAATAAAGATCGCAAACATCGCCAACAAAAAATCTTCAAATCTCAAAAAATCCAATATGGCGACCGCGGAAATATATGACCATGAACAGTTTACATTAACCTATGTGTTACGAGATAGCTGCAATACATAAAATCATCATTTAAAGCCTATTATATAAGTGACATTAAATTTGTGTATGTTGCAGATATGCAAAACCGTGATAAAATATTTTAAAAATTACGATAAAAGTTAATACATTAAACGAAACAAAAGAATCACTGGCGTTAATAAATGTGAAATACATATTTATTTCAGTGTTAGCGCGTCATGTTGTACAGTGTTGTAATATATCTATCAAGTAATTAATTTAAAATTTAATACAAACACCAAATATAACGTGGTAAATGAAAACGTCTCTTGAGATTTATAGAATTTTCAATAATAAAAACTGTAGCAATCAGTTTTAAGCACTTTTCAATTAATTTTGAAAATTGTAAAAAATAAATAGTAGTCAGCACACATGTGATATATATGAAGAAAACAGAAAATTTAATTGTCTACGACTACTAAGGAGCGAATTAGCGCAGAAAAAATATTAAAATAACGAGAAAAATATATTTTTATCTGTATTTATTCAATATTGTAAAATATATATTACAAATTTTTCAAAACATTTAGGATAATATGAGCTAAGATTCATTACCAATTCGAAAAGAAATTATTTATTACTATGTTAGATAGGAAAACTAATATAAAACTATGTTATAAATACATTTATATACCTAATATATAATCTCAAAATATATTTCTTGATGCTTCGAATTTTTTTTTCTTTCCTTAGCAAAACATATCCTGCTAGAAGACATAATTTGTTTTTATTTGCATTTTTATATAAATATGCTCTATTTTCAGAAAAATAATATGTTTAAACAAATTTTGCGCCTGCATAATTATAAAATTATAAAACATGATAATGACGTTTTCAATCAAATTCACTCCATTTCCTGCAAATAAGCTTATTTATATATTGTGGATGTACAAGAACCTTCTTGTTCCATTAGTTTAACTAATGGATATGTCAATCACATTCGTTTTATCCGTCATCGGACAGATTAGATGGTGGATTTTCTAGATTTAGGGTAATCAATTGATTTTTACTTGTTACGCTATAATTGCTCGATTTAACTATCATCAAATACGAACATGTTTTTATTTAAAAAAGCAATGAAAGCATTAAAACAAAGCGAAGCATTCCAGAATATGCATTAATTTAATAGTTACTTTTTTTAATTGTAAACTTCATAGGTAATTCATTGCATCAGTTAATGAACCTTTATTTGGAGTTAAACATGTCTCATGTATAATATGAGATTTTATAGGTAAATGCGTGACAGCTATTGAGTTATATTTATGCTGTTTACCCAATTGTCATAAACGAAATATCTAAAATTGTGCTTATTTTCAAATAAAAATAACTATAGATTTATCATATAAAGCATCTAATCAAATTTCGTGTGTTCATTTCTTTGTGTTTTTATAACATTACCATAATTTTTTTTAAATTAAAATTTGATTCAATATGAAATATGAATAATTATTAAATACACAGTTAAAAAAATATCATTAAGTTTTTTTTTTAATGAACCTCATTTTTCTAAATATTTTATAGTATTATTTCTAAATTATAAAGACAAAACTGTCCGTGCGTAACGCTAATGTCATTTTGACGATGGCAAAAGCAAACGAGTGAATTTAACTTTTACTGAAATTTTTTTAACTTCTATATCCGCACATTTTCAATTTTTACACCGTCGATTATGTGAAATAAGTACATTCAAATAAGTACTCAAATACAGTTTGTTTAAAAATATATAGCAGTTTATTGACACCTGGATTGCGATTTTATTGTTTTAAATTAATTTTCAAGCATGATTACTTTTCCAAATGCATATGTATCACATGCAGGCGATTAGGAAAGCCAAATCTGATTGCACTTTAAGTAATATATATATAGCTCATCCTTTAATTCCATCTTATATTCCATAATGGAATTAAAACACTCATTAATCAACAAATAAAACAACAAAATATAAAAAAAAAACAAGAATCTAAGACATGTAATCGGATTTCGGTTTTCGCTCCACTGAAAAGAACATAATCAAAAATGTTGATTTTAACCCTTCATATCCTGTAATTTTAATCGAAAAATTTCTGCTTCAACTGAATAATTATTTCCGTTAATGTCTGAGATATTCAGAACAACATATATAATATAATACGTTGATTTTTTTAGAAAATTGTTTTAATGAAAACTGATTTAATAAATCGGTAGTTAGAGCTATTTTTACAAAATATTTTGTGGAATAATTAGAGAAATGAACAAAAAATAGTGTTATGGAAATCTCACAATTTTTATAAGAGCAACTAACAGACAAGTATTTCGTAGTTTAAAGTTTTTCGTATAATTTTTTTTATTAACATAAAAACTACACCTAGGTAAATGGTTGGGAAAATAACCACATAAAGAAAACATATTTTGCTTTGACTGTTTCATTGGGCTTTCTAAATATGATTTTGGAAATTAGTTTGTATCAAAAGTGAAATCTACTTTTATTAGTAGACGAATTAAATAAATTTTACGTTGAATTTTCTTTAATAGCACTCAAAATTACTGTCAGGATATAAATGCTTAAACAGCCATTTTGGAGATTTCTTCGGCTATTAACTTCTGACGTGAGGTCATTATGGAAATATTGCTTTTGATCCGTTTCAAACTTTATTTGAATGCATTATTGCTATTTTTTAGATGTGTTCGTAATTAGATCAATACGTAGCACCTATAGTTTTCGTTCGTCCGTCTGTCTGTCTGCCCACCCGTCCGCATATAATAAAACAAAAACTATGCAGCCGAATGCTCTGAAATTTTAAATATGTGTTTTTTGAAAAACTTTGTCGAATCATTTCAAATTTTGTGAAAATCGTATGTATAGTTTAATTAAAGAGACAGTCAAAAGTTTTCCAAAAGTTACATTACGGCCTATGGGGAAAAATTATTTCAAGTGCATTTCAATGTTGTTACAGCCTTTCAAAAAGAATGCAATTAATATTCACTTATGAAATCCCCTAAAATATACATTCAGTTCAATATGCAGTACAAAAATATTTATAAAACTAGTTATAGTACAAACACACGTTCGTTTGTCACGTTTGACGTCCAACTTGTTCATATGGATATGATTTTTAGTATTTCAAGTGTGCATACTAATATATATATATATATATATATATATATATGTGTATAATCTATTACAATTATATAAAAAAGTAGATGCTTTCTCGCAGTAATCTTTAAGATTATTTTCTGCCACATTTTTTCCTTAATTTTTAAAAAACTGCAATTTGTTTTATCAAACAACGTGTTTTAACGATATTTAATTATACTATGTCAACACTTGCTTGCAGAACCTTTCGCAAAATACCTCACTCATCGCTCTTCCTTTAGTATGTGAAAAGAAAAAAAATCTTAAAATTAAAAAGGATATACATGATGGTTTCCCATATACTATATAGAAAAACATATAGTCTGTAACCCTGGTTTATCACCATGTTTTATTAAAAATAAAAGAATCAGAATAATAGTACATTTTGTAAAATTTCAGAATAAAATTTTCAATTGAATTATGATTTTTATATTTCAACTGAAACATATAAAGCATATATCTATTGCAGTTAAAGCGCTCACCATTAATGTATGCGATCGAAAATAGGATGATAATTGAAAGATGTTATGTAACAAAAATTAAAATTGCTAGAAATTTGAGTGAAAGCTTTTTTTATTGTAAATTTTAGAGTATTTTGTTCTTCCAGGTAGCATATATTTGATAAGTTAACATACATTACTAAACTCTCTCAAAAGAACTTATAAACATTTAGATTTCAAATATAAAAAAATATTAATAATATTATAATTATTTAAAAATAAAATATTAAATGCTATTGAATAATGCATGGAATTTTCAAGACTAATCAGAATATTGTTATTTTAGTTTTAAAATGTGATAGAACCTTCAACAACACCATCGGAAAAATAAAACATATTTTGAGAAAATATAACATAACATGTTCTTCCACTAAAATCTTCACTCCTAAAGTATCAGACACTTGTAACACACTTAACTAGAAGAACAAAAAACAATGTCTAACAGTAAATACTCACAAAATAAACAATATAAACTTTAAAAATCTCACTGTTTTACTTAAAGGTGACACAAAAAATAATAATTTAAATGTAATAATTAAAATAATAAGTTTAAAATATACAATTTAAATTTTCAATAAAATGTATATTTTTAACTTTTAACATCTATATTTTTAATTATTTTTCGCCTTTAAGTAAAATAGAGACCTTTATAAAGTTCATATTGTGTGTTTTGTGTTTGAATCAAGGTAGTATGTTGCACTTCGTAGGTAGTATGTTGCACACATTTTAGTTTCCTTGATTAATGAAAGCATAATATATGTTTTAGAGCTATGATTGAAAAGTTAAAAATTATATTTATTCACAAAAAAAAAAAAAAAAATCTATTGAACCCATTTATGACCAGCGTCCAATTTTTTGGGACGTTTCGAATTTTAATAATTTTTTATAATTTTCTTCTTCTTTCTGCATGAATATTGTATGAAGTAATTGTCTAGAAATGTCTTTATCTATTACTGATTGATGACAGCATAAGATTGATATTTATTTGCTTAAATGAAGGTCTTTTTTCGGTGTTTATAGATTTTTCATTTTCCACGATAGCGAAATGTAAAAAGTACGTTTATTTGTATTTTTTGTATCAAGGATCTAAATAAATAACTCATCATTTTAACTTGTAGATTTCTTTGAAATACGATATTTTTTAAATTGCGAAATTATAAGTTCAAGCCTATTTTTTATGAATGTTTGTAACGTACAAAATATAAAGCGCTGGGCGCAAATGGGTACATATTTCTATTAGCAATTTAGGACACAGTTATTGATGTAAAGTCCTTTTCAAGATGATTTTGTAATAACTTGTTTTTTAGCTTCGAATACTATTATTCTTAGTTTATTATTAATTATACTTATAATGTTATTTATCACTGTAATATATATATATATATATATATATATATATATTAATCTTTCATAAAAATACTAATTATAGTATATAATATACAATTTAAAAGCTTAATTCATATAAATTTAGACAAAACATATATTTATGCATTTTTGCACATGTGTCTATTCCCATAATTAGTACGTTTACATTTTATCAAATTAATACAAAAATGTTTTAGCGTAATTTTTTTTAGTATTTTTCCAGTTCATTTTGCAAAATTTCAAACTGATTTTACCCACAAATTTCAGAAAACAAACATTCGGGCATAAATGTGTTAAGAAACAATTGTGCATTTTTTTAAGTTTTAAAAATTACTTAAAGTTTTTTAAGTTTATAAAATTGTTTTACATATATTTTTAAAAAAGGTTAAAGGAAATATAAATTCTGTGTATGGGATAGGAGGAAAAGTAGACTGCCTGATTCTGAAGCTTTACTACGGTAAGTGTTAGAAACACAATAAAGCCGTAGTATATTTCTTTCTATCCAAAGTGTTTAATTCTGAATTTTTCTGATTAATTTGTTTCTGAGAAATTAGCAATTTTCGTTGAAAAATTATTGTATTTTTGGGAGACTTTGTCAATTCTAGACGGTGGTTAGGATTTTCATACTTTTGTACTTAAAGGTGGGGAGGGGATCAATTACACATATTTGCAATTCTATTTTTATGAATATATTTATTAAATGTAAAGGCATTCATTTCATTTTTAAATTTAATGGATAAAATTTTCTTTTTGAACATTTTTAATAACTCATTAAATTTATTATTTGCAGGTGTCTTAAAATAATAAAATACTAAGAGAGATTACACCTAAGAATTTCCCGTTTGGGAGGCGGGCGTTTACCACTAAATGTCCCAATGTATATTCATTTTAGTTCTGTTTTTTTTTTTTTTTTTAGTTTATATGCTAAAAATATATGAAATGAAATGTTTCTTCCCCTCTCTTCCGGGATTTGGAAATTTAATAAACTATGTTTGCTTTTTCTCTAGTTTTGAAAAACAAATTTAATTTTATTCCTTTGGAGTAACTTAAAATAATTAAATACCACTAAGAGAAAGTACACCTAAGAAATTTCCTATATAAATATTTAAATATCTCAATCGGGTGGATTAATACACGGTTGAATTCAGGCGACAAGAACATTCGCATCCTCCTTGGACTTTGAAATTCAATAAAAATAAATTTTCTTTTCGTCCGATTTTGACACAGGGTTTTTTTTCGAGCAGCTTTAAATATTTAAACACTAAGAATTTCGATTTAGGCGGGACGTTTTCCTCTCCCCCATCCTATAAATTTCCCATGGAATTTGATTTTTAAATCCTGTTATCTTGGAATATGTCTACTTTTTTGTGCACAGAAATGCACAATTCTTGCAAACATTGAATAAGCCTATATTTTATTTAAAAGATGTGCACATTTTTTGAAAACATAGAATATGCACTTTTTTGTATCATAATAAAAGGTAATTTAAGCAAAAAGTGTATAACTTTGAAATATTTAAGAAATATTCACTTTTAAATGAAAATTGTGTACAATCCATAAATTTTCGCAAAAAAGTGCAAATTTTTTATTGCTGGGCAGCTTTGTGTTGCAAAACGAGGCGTTGCCCTCTTTACCTCTTGACTACGCCAACGTGTGTTTCTCTGTGTCACTACTCACAAAAGAGAATCATAGCGTTTTAAGGGAAACTAAGTTTTTATACGTCTTGTCGTACAGGTATGTGTTGCTTTCTGCGTATAAGGTCACGTGGACACTTTGAACGTATGGCATACCGGTATCATTCAAACAAAAGGGGCTAAGAAACTGAATTTTTGAGGGGATTATTTTTAACTGCTATGTTATTGTTCAGACCACGTGCGTGCTTTCGCTGGGCATTTTACTGAAAATATGATTGAGAGTGACAGGAAGTGTCGGAATTTATTCCAGATGAAGACGAATATGTCTCGAGTAAATTTTCCGACAAAAGTGATATTGAAAACGAAGTTGGATTGAATATAATATAATATATTATAATAAAATCAAGAATGACCATCATTTTATTGTACGCGGCTTTGTATATCTTCTGCGCATCGATCTGATATCTTTCAGGAAAGCATGGTAGCGGGAAGCCGTAAGCTGTTTTCGACGATATACTGAAGAGGTTAAGGCCGACGTTGTCGGAAATGTTTTCATTAAGTATATAACTCTGAAGTCATCAGAATATGATCTACAAGGTATGGAATATATGAGTAATGAAATGAATTGTTTATACGAAACCCATTGTGGCTACTCTTCCGTATATAAAAATATTTGAACAAAACTTATTTAGATATTTTTATTTAAATCTAAAGTAGCTTGTTGGAAAGAGAATATGCATAACAAAATTGCCAGTGTACAATTTTTTCAGACTCAACTATTTACTATTATTCAGTCATTGTTTCTAATGTATAATCTTTACATTATATCTAGTTTTTTACATTATTTTAAGTTGCATATTTTTTCTGTTTTATTTACATTTGGCAAGGATATTTGAGACAAATTATAATGTGTATAATAAATTTATTCATTTTTGTCTTTATCGATATAAATTAAATGTTATAAAAGTAATGTGGCAAATTAAATGTATTACAAATGTTTGCGTTAATAATTATATATGCACTATTTACATTAAAAAAACGCTCTTAGTAAGTCCTTGTTTAATAAGAAATTCAAGAGAATAATAAAAACGATATACCTCTAAAAAGTATCGCATTAACACGATTCTAAGGTAAATAAATCACCGCTCAAAAACGCAAAACTTTCTAAAAAAATTCGTAGACACATTTTTAAATGTAAAATCATGAACTCATCAGGCCTCATTTTAGAAGAAATTTGGAATGGAATGAAGTTTTCAAATTTTGATAAATATATTACATTTTTGGATAAAAGAGCTTGCTGTTTTACGCCTACCCTCTCGGGCATTTGAATCGGGAAATTTGGTGTGAAACTGCAATTTTGACAGCATTTTTTGAAAGATCCGTCTAATATATCGAGAAATGGACAGAGCTATTCGATTTCGGAATTATCTACATAGATAATTTAAACATTTCTTGCGCCTGAGATTTAAAAAGGCTGCGAGTATGCCTAAGAAAGTACCTATATTTTATTTGAGTGCAGAAAAAATATAATAATGAATGCTTGGCAGGGCACTAAACAAGAGCATGCATTTTTGATTTAAATTATCTAGATTACGTTATTTCTTTTTTGTATTTTATAAACCGAAGAAAATTCACTTCTGATTTATTAACAGAAATCAAATTCCATTATTGGGACAAAAGATCTTCACGTACTCCTTAAAGCTTGCCAATGAAGGGTCTTTTAACAGAAAGTGTTAGTAAAATGCATGAATTAACTTAAAACATCAGTAAAATATGCACCAAAGTTTTAAAGAAACCAGTAGAACAAGCGATTTTTATCAAATTTTGTCTTTAATAGTAGGCGTGTCCTAACATTAGAAGAAGCAGCAGAGAATATTTCCTAAAATATGCGTGTGTTCGAGTTGAGAGTAAGCCTGACTGCTCCCATTGGATGGATCAATAGCTTCCATATTCGAATCCCGATGTGGTCAGATAGCATAACTTGGAGACTATTCCTAAACCCCTAAAATAAACTTTGCAATTCTGAAGTGACTTGCATATACCTGTACGTAATGATATCTATCTATATATACCAGTCATTTACAATCCAGATATTTTTCATGAAAATAATCAATGTTTATACCCAATTCAGTTAATAATTAATTTTATATGTTTATATATTTTTTAAATTTTATATTAATGTATTTTGTATGTATATGACTGTGATTATTACTTTTAAATAAATTTGTGCATTAGCACTTTGAAACTTTAAAATTTGTTTATTTTTATTAATTAAAAAAATTTTAATGTTCAGATTTTAATTAAATAACTCGACATCAGGCATTTTGGACGTCCACTATCTTCGGTTTTAGAAATCCTCAACGTTCGCCACCTTGGACGTATTATAAATCTAGCAAGAGATTCTGGACGGACTGTCTTGCACGAAGTTTTGTATTACTTTAGTGAAATACGTCCAACGTCCAAGTGATCTTTGAAATGCCTACTCGCGATCAAGAAAGGGATGATAGTGGGTGAGTCCTAACTTGACAGAAAATTGATCTCGCACTTGAGTAATCTGAATTGTGCGTGAATATGCGTGTTTCGAGTGGTATCGGTTTTAAGTTCTGCTTAGTCAGGCGTAACCAAACCTCGCTTGAATATATATTTGATTCGCTTGCGTAAAAACTGAGGGCCTCCGTAATGTTAGATTGTAAATACTTGCATTTTTCGGTCACATTTGAGCGGAAATGTTTTTCTTGGGCTGAACATAAGAAAAGTACACTAGTTTTCCTGTCAACCATTCTCTCAGAAATGTTCGGCGTCACTGACTTATGTGCTTATATATGTGTGTGTAAAAAATATATATTACAAAATATAATATTTGTTAAAGAATTGTGAAGAAAAACCGAAATGATTAGAATTTTCCTTTTATTGAGTTTTTTTTTTTTTTTTTTTTTTTTTTTTTTTTTTTTTTTTTGCAGAGCAAGTATCTGTCTAGCTGCTTTCTTTTTTATATTTCTTTCATATTATATTCATAAATCTCAGCAGTAAATGTGTTCCAGGAAAAATTCTTTCAGGATGTTTAAAATACCAAAAGCTATTATAGAACACATAAACATTTTGTTAAGAAAGAAAAGAAAAATGTGTAACTTTTGATAGTCCTCAAAATAACAATGAAGACTTCCTTTCAAGAATTTTAATGAACTCAGAGCTGAGAGGTCTGGAGTTGGGCGGAAGTGGTGTAAGCAAGCTACTGTGAATATTGAACATTATACATTATACATACACATAGACACATCAGCACTTGCATATTGTCTCAGTATCCTATTCTGGTGTTCAGCTAGTTTTAGTAAACTCACATTTTAAAAGGAAAAGCCTGTTTTTAACCGAAGTTTTTCTTTAGGAAAAACATCGAATGAGTTTGACGTACTCTTCCCATAAACTCGAGGATTTGTTTAGTTCGATTCAACTCTCGCTAATTTTTCAAAAAGGGAATCAAATTCAACTCAAAACTCACATAAAAATTAGTCAAACTCATGAGTTTAAATCCATTGCGGTCTCTCAATTTCAATACTGATATGATAACTTTTACTACCGACCCATTTTAATTCGTTTTTAAAGTCGAAGCGGACATTTCTCAAGATTTAGCGTTAAGGCTCCCAATCTCTTTCGTGATTTAATATATGGCGCAAAAAGTCCCGGGACTCGTCACTGTCAGCAATAACAAATAATACGTGTGATTTCTTGAAGGTATTACCTTTTAAAGGCTTAAATTTACGTTTTTTATGATATTTCGGCTATTTCTTTAATAATTGTTGTCCTGTAAGTGATACTATTTTTGCTTTTGTGAAAAGAATGGACGGAAGATATTTTTGTGTTTTGATTAAATATTGCTATTTTGGCAAAACTAAATACTGTCCGAACCCAGCAATGGATTGTGAAGCATTAAAGCTCATCTGATCAGTCGAAAACAACCATTTGTCGATGGTTTAGTGAATTTAAATGTGGCCGTACATACACTAACGATGCTCGACGGTCTGGACCAGCGCTTCAAGCATCAACTACAGAAAATACGAAACAATGAAACGTATTGTTTTCAATGACCACAAAGTGAAAGTGGGAAAGACAGCAGAGATTAACAAGATATAAACGGAATGCGTGAGGACTATTTTGCAAATGAAAAAGCTTTGTGCAAGATAACCGATTTTCCTGTAGAAAGACATAAAATGGCAACATTTCAATAGTTTAGAGCGCAATATGGTGATATTTCAGCGTAATCAAAATGAGTTTTTTCAACGATTTCTAACATTGAATGAAACAACTATGTCTCAATGCATGAGTCCAATAGGCAGTGACCAGAGTTATTAGAACAGGGCGAAAGCTGTCTAATGTGATCAATGACGCAAGAATCAGCTGGAAAGATCTTAGCCAATATTATTTGGTATGCACGTGGCATAGTATTTATCTTTTAACTTGAAAAAAAAAACAATCAACGGAGGTTATTACGCAGCATTATAGGATCGTTTAAAGAAAGGAATCAAAATAAAAAAGCCCCATATACCGAAGAAAATAGTTATGTTACACATCGACAAAGCATCGGAACATTCATCTATGAAAGCTATGTCAAAAGTGCATGAATTAAACTACAAATTTCTTCCACCACCTCACCTATTCTTTAGATCTGTCACCCAGTGACTATTATTAATTTCTTAAATCAAAGAAGTGTACCAGGTATAAGAGAATGCTTCAAATAAAGAAGTTGTTCGCCAGAGGGATTCATATTTTGTAGCTTTTTAGAAATCGTACTATATGGAATATATAACAAAGTTGAAGGAACATTTGAATAAGTGTACAGCTCTGAAGGAAACTATGTTGAAAAATAAAATAAATTTGACTTTTTATCATTTTTTTTTTCATTTCCAGTCCCGGGACTATTCCAAACAGTAATATCATATTTGCCACCGGCCCCACCAGTGTCCGAGAATTTCCGCTCTCGAAGCTGGTAGACGGGAGGTGCTGGGTTCGAACCCAATCACGCCCGTCGGCCTAATCGTTCGCAGTTTTCGTGGTTTTCTTCGAACCTTGGATTTCCAAGCGTATATACGGGTTAGGTTGCTTTAAAAAGACCCCCACGGAGGGCACTCCCTCTTCCTTAGGGCCTATATCCCGCGTGTGGATAATTGGCCATCATAAACACAACCACAACCAACCATATTTGCCACAAATATAATTATAAATATATTTCTTATATTATAAATATGATTCTTATATTTTTCTGATTTTACTTCAAATGCATGAAGTATATCTTTCGTGGTGTGCCTGTAATAGTTTAACATGAATTCAATGATAACGAATACTTCATAAATATTAAGTATAAAGGTTGAAAATTTACTTTAAAATTAATAGCCATGAAAATGTTTTTTCTTTGTTTTATAGAACACATAGATTAACTTTTAATTTAGAGTGCAAAAAACAAACAAAAACAAATAGTTTAATGTGGGGAAATAAATTAAAAAATTAAAATTTATGAAAAGAATTTTTTACATGAAAGAATCTTTGATTTGTATTCTGAAAATTAGTTTTGTTTAGTACGATTTTATTGGAATTCGTGCATAATGCATTATTCGAAATCAAAATAACGGAATAATATAACCAGGAATCTTGATCGCCATTCTTCTTAATCAATTTAAATTATTGCATGATTGGTTTTGACGAATAAGCATGAAAGGAATCTTTTGGTATTTTTCATTTCTTTGTACTCCTAGTTCATTGTCTCTCATCTATTATTTACAAAAATCATTTTTAATAAAAGTATTGTCTGAAAGAAGACAAGAAGAAAGTTACTGTTTTCCGAATGGTTGGAATCGATACCATTCTTCTTATTTCGTGAGTTTTTCACGCTTATTGCATTTAAAAGGAGGCTCATGAGAGCGAGGGAAATTTAAAATATTTACCTTTGTATTTAAAAAAACCCTGAAATTTGTCATCAAAACACTTTTATTGATCTTCTTACCTTAATACTGACATAATATATATTTTAATAAATAATTACATGGGAAATATTAACATTAAAATTGTGAAGGTGATATAATAAAGAGAAGAGTAAAACAAATGTAAAAAGCAGCCGAATAAATAAACAATTTATATAAAAATATATTCAATTATGTTCAAAAATAGATTTTAATTTTTGCTTATTAATAACTCTCCAAAAAACTTGACTATTTATAAAAATGTGTACCAGTGCGGAAACATGATAATGTGAACATTGGTTACATAATCCGCAGCATAACTAAGCAAATAGTTAAAGTGCGGAAAATGTTTTGTTTTTCACATTACATGGTTAATCTGAGCATCACTTACTGAGCTAAAAATCTTTAAAGCGGAAAAAAAGTATTTGCTTGAACGAGAACAAAGAGCAACGTTTTTATACGCTGAAGGAATTATGAATACAAACAATTGCTAAGAAAACCAGGTTATACTTTCTATTAAAACATTGAAATATAATTTATATAATGAATTAAATAAAGATAATTGATTAATAATTTATAAAAAAAATATACTGAGAATTTTTAAAATATTGTAATAATTACGATTTTCTTTTTGTGTAATAATCAACACATGTTAAATAAAATTTACTGACAAATGTAAACAACTGTGACAAAAACACTGTAAAATGATTTATTTGTTTTTTAGAATCTAATGTATGTCGTTATATAAATAAATCAAGAATAAAAAGAGTTTATACGACGAATCAGTAAGAAAGTAGAATATAAAATATAAATTATACATTTTAGCAGTTATATTATAACAAATGAAATTAATTTGCAAATTAATCATCTTTATTTATTTTTGTGCATTTTAAAGATTGGTGGCAATTTATACGCTGTTTGATTTTGCCACAAGCACTCATTTACGTCTCACATTTCGATTTTTAGTAAAAACTTATTCCAGTACCAAGACATTCTTTTACTGCAGTTTGAAATGAAAATATTTTTGATTTAGGTACATCCATATTTGATAAATATGAATCTTTGTAAATCTTAAACTCAGGTTTGAGCATATAAACTGCTGTTGATGGCTTTCTATTCCTGTAATAAATTTTGAAGATCGTGTTGATACAGCGTGGTTAATGAATGATTCATCTGTTTTCTGTTTAAAAAGTCACTTGATCGTTCTCTACTCAACTCGTGTATCAGATAAAGGAGCAAAACTATGCTGTTGATGAAAAATATCATAGCTGACTTGAAATAACATGTTGAATTATGTAAACAGTTTGGTGGACTTGTGTATGAAACTGAAACCTCGAAACACCACGTGAAAATACATTTTTAAATTTCCTTCTCTGGCAGATTATGTTCTGCAAACTTTCAATTACGTTCCTGTTGTCCGAAAAGTCGATAAACAAATTTTGACATTTAAAACGAAGAGAGAGTGTTACACGGTATTTCATGTAAAAAACATAATAGGAGCAGATGGGCGGCTATTCTTATGTTTACACGACATGACCTGCCACATTTTGTCTCACAAGTAAAATTTTCAATTCGAAATTCTCTTGTTCGTTCAAATTTATACTGAGTTAAGAGAATACAAAAATGTACTAAAAAGCCTAAAATTAGCTGTGAAAATAAAACTGGAAAACCACATATTGTACTAAATTCTAATTGATAGAAAGGTGTAAGATTAAAACTTCAAAAACAATAGCATTAGCAGCATTAGCAGTAGTATTTTGTGGGAAAGGTTTTACCACAAAATGTGTTTAAAAACTGTGCCGGATTTCCATAAAAGATGCTTTATCGTCCATTGGCGAATTTTTTGTCTTGAATCATATTGATTTTAAAAAGTGTGACTTCGTTAATTTGCGAAATCAAAATCTGTTATTCATCAGTATGGATTAGATATTAAAATAAGAACGGTCATAACAGAACTAAAAGCGGTAATTGAATTCCTTCGGATCTTCATTGCCATTTATTTCAAACATTATACGAAAATTGACACTTTTATCTTACTTTTTGTTACTTTTGCTGTATTTCCAATTCTTAAAAGAATTTAACCTTAAATATTTGAATCATACAATTTTCCATTCCTAGATTGGTATCTATAACTGGGTTTTTGGTAGTAGCTAACATTGAAATATGCATCGAAAACTGTGCTAGAAATGAATTCGTCCTTCCTACGTCACCCACGGACTTGATAAAATTAGGTAATATGATTGAAAGTAATATTGATGTTTTTCCAGAAAAAATATATGTTGAATCAAGAGGGGCATCTGCTTCCCCAAGTAGTTAGTGGATTTGCGTAAAACATTTAAAATTTAAATGGAATTCAGATTACATATTTTTTTATGACTGTGTAAGCACTTAATTTATCTTTCTTTTTCAGGGAGCAGTGGACTGGCATGCTTTATGCTTATAAATGTTACGTGAAACAGATGTTACAGTAATGGAAAAAGTTACAATTTTTTGATATACCCTTGTGTTTCTGTATTACCAAGCTAGCCATCAATATTTTCAAATCTTAATATAACGTAGACATGAACTTTGATTGTGCTTGTTAAATTATATATTAAATATGTCGTTCCTTTTATAAAAATAAACTGTTACTATCTTATTAATTTAAGTTATCAGATCAAATGACAAATCCTTTAAAATGTGTAAAAACATTAATACTTAACCTTTTGCATTTAAAAAAAGACCCTATTCTCAAACGCATATTTAAGCACTTTTTTAATATAAAAGTTTAAAAATTGTTAAAACTAGAGTAGTTTAATCTGTTAGCTGGCAAGAGTTCTTATTATAGAAATTTGTTAACGAACTGACAGCGAAAACGCAGTTTATATGTTATCTTACTCCAATTGCATTAGCCAAAATATATAAAACTGCATCATTTTTAAAAGAAATAAGTAGAAAGAACGAATGATGCATCTATACAAATTGGCGTTCTGTTAATTCATGTTTTTATCCGAAATTTTCACAAAAATTCCGCTCGACAGTGTTGGCGACATTCAAATATTTATCTGCCAAAAATGCTTTAATCTGGCATGGAAACACATTTTTTTGTTCTACAATTTTTCTGTTTAAAAAAAACTAAACCTGTATACATACGACGCATGAAGTATCAGAACCTACAGTATCAGAATTTCGTTGTTATGTTATTTATATTTATCTACTATTGTTTTACATACGTGCTGAATAATAAGACTTCAACCAACTCTATTTTATTGAAAAATAATTAAAATTTTGCATTGAAAAGAGCACCTTACAAGAATTCTGATATTGTCGTTTTTGAAATATCTTTTTTGATAGTTTAAAAGCATTAGGACTGTAAGATGTTCTGTGTGAAGGTTCTGTGTGAATCTCACCGAAACAAAACATATTTAGTTATTTATAAAATACAGATAAATGAGAGAAGAAAACCCCATTGCTGATTGTGGATTTCACTCTTTTACTGACTGTGATTAACCTTAAGCTTTCAGTAACAAATTTAAGAGTAAGATGTAAGAGTAAGATGTAAGAGTAATAATAAGTAATTGCCAGAACCTTATTGTCGTATGTAGTTCGCTACATACCCTTCAGTCTGACACTGGACAACTCTTAGAACGCTTTTGCGCATACTGTATGGTGGTACAGAACTTGAATTGAAGACTATTAATGCATCACGCAAATACTTTATTGCAACAAAACGGAAGTCATTAACACTACAGTTCCTCCTACATCTAATGCGCTTACACTGTACACTTAGCGAGTTACATTCCAAAATATATAAATAAAATTAAAAAGACTTCAAGAAAATGTCTTTCTGATTTATATAACGGGATTTCCATTTAAAACAGAAAAGTAAGCAATCGTAATATTTTTTAAATAGCATTAATACCTTTAATTACCACTTTTTAAATTCCTAAAGAAATCCCTTTCCTTATATCAGGTTAACAAACAAAAGATTATTCTTCTGACGCACGCCTTAACGTATGCTTTGGAAATCAGATGTAGAAAGAAAATAGGGGTTGAATTAGTCCTCGCATTCTCGGGATGTTTGGTTAATTTGTATGACCGGTCGTTTCAGGCTTTTTAGTCATGTGAAAATGTTAAATTTCATTATCACTCACCTATTATGTGTATCCTAAAGCAAGGTGTAAATTGTATTGTAATGTGAAGTAGACTGGATAAAAACTAGAATAATGAGCACTTCGAGAAGCTTTGAAAGATTCGACTTCAGAAATGTGAAGGAAAAGAGGGGTATATGTCGAAAAAATGCTACTGCATAACTTCTGATATTACACGTGCACCAATGGTTAAAAATGGCAGAGGAAATTTTTTAAATTTATAAAAAATAAGAATTATTTATCTTTTTAAAATTAATTTCGAATTTTTAAAAATTTGTAATAATGAATTATGATTTGGTATATTTGTGTAATAAAATTGTAATATTTTGCTTTATTTTGATCTCTGGTTTTTATGTCGACACTATATTCGTAAGTTGTGATTTAAAGCATATTGAAATGACACAAAATAATATTCTATTCGAACTTTTCTAGAAACGTTTAATATGGAAAATGCCATTTTGGAACCGACGCCATCTTGAATTCCAAGGAAATATTAAAATGTCCTTTCTTGCACTACAAGCTATTTGACAAAATTGATTGGATTTTAGATTTTTTTAAAATATTTTATCTACCCTAAATACATAAAATCCTAATAAAATGAATATATGAAACGATTGAATTGTAACGAATTTATGAAACAATTGTATCAAACGACTGATTAAACAACTGATTATGGTTCGCGGAGATTTTTCCTAAAATATGGAATACTTTGCAATGAAATTAACACTAAAAATCGGTATCAATCCGCAGATCTCAAAACTGGTATTAATTTTTTTAAACTCGAATTAGTTTTCGAAGTATGTTTTTTTCTTCTAATTTTAAATACTTTTTTCTAATAATGGCAACTCAAATTTTAATCACAACAGATATTTTTTTTTCATATTTTAGTAAAGGTTATTATTTTTAATTAATTTGGCGACCAGTTTGGCCTCCCTTAAATGTATGCTAAGGAAAATGCTTTTTTTTGTATAATATTATCATTTTATTTAATACAGAACTTTCATTTAAAACTAAAAAGTTTAAAATTAATGGCTTTCACTTCTTTCTTTTTTTTAACGAAACGAAAAGAAATATATTAGGCGCAGATGTCATATACGCAACGGGATACCTAAATGGCTCCAAAATGGCGTTATTTTGCCTGACATGGTTACCCGGCTAATGTTGCTTATTTATTAATAAATGTTTATTTACATTTATTTTTTGAATGTTATAAATTGTTTTGTTCTATAGTTATCAATTATTTTTGTTGTTGTTGTTGTTATTTCATTAAAAAAAGCAATAGAAAATAATTTAAAAATACGTATGTAACTGGTGTTCGAAAACGAGGTTTTCGCCAAATTGTCGTAAAAAAAAATCTCACCAAAGACACTTAAATAATGCAACAAATTCCGACGTTTAATTTCAAAATCAAAGCAGTGTTTTAATGGTACTACTTAGTTATCCTGTTGACCAATTTCGCCAAATTATATAAATCGCCAATCCACTCACCAAACTATACAAATTGACGTAATTTTTATTTTAAATAACGAAAGAACAAATAAATTAGTATAACATTAATAAAAATAAAAATAAAACTTCGAAATAAAAATCACTTGATGGCGTAAACACGTGTAACTTCCTTATAGTCAAGTGAATGTGATATTTACGATAAACATTATCGGCATTTAATCTTATAGTCTAGAAAATAGAGTTTTGGCCGATGGGAAAACCAAGTAGTACCGTTTTAATTTACCGATTGAAAAAAAAAAATATGTTAAGTAGCGATTTATAAAATTATTGGCGAGTTTTTTACCCGGCTAACATAAAAGTACCAAGAATTATTTGCGATCATGGCAACTTTTATGTAGTTTTATTCGAAAAAATAACTTTGATTCTATAATAAAAATGGAAACCTTTCCCATGAAAAGCGAAAGGTTGTAATTGTTTGTGGCAGTTAACGACTTGGACTATTATAATAAGTGAAAAGATGGTGATAGAATAATATTTTGTGACTTATCGCCGGTGTCTGGCTAACATTAATGTACCAAAATGACCGCCTGGAATATAAAAAGCGAAGGGTTTCGCCGGAACTGTTGATAATAGTCACATGATTTAGGCTATTACTATTTAGATTGTTTTCAATTCTAAAAACAGCTCAAAGAATAATATTTCCTAACGATTAAAAATTTATTTACACATGACTATTAAAAACAGAAAAAAAAACTTTAAAATTACTATTAAATGAGTAAGTTTTAAAAGCAGGAAAATATTGAAAATTATATCTTGGAAATTGCATTTACACATGAATATTAAAAAAGAAAGGAAACTGTAAAATAATAAATACATTAATATGCGTTTAACCCTTTCAGGGGGAACGTACTTCTATTCGTAAAATGTTGAAATCAGTGAATGGCACCAGAATTTACAAACAAGTTTCGAAATACGAAAATGCTTTTGTTCACTCACTTAATACAAAGAAAAATTTCATTCCAATATTCTGGTGCCAATGCGACATTTAAGAATTAAAATTAAGTGGTCCAAAAATGAACCACTGTCCTTGAAGGGTTTAAAGCAGTGAATTGTAGCAAATTGTACTATGTCAATCGTTTTATAACGCTGTTAAAAAATATCGCGAGGCAAAGACTCTGTTTACTTAATTCAATTCATTTTAGCTTCCTTTCAAATGTTTAACTGATCTTCTTTAATCAAACACGAAAACAACAATTGGAAAACCTCAAATTTTCGCAATCAAAGGGAATTGAATGGAAACCCGTTTACAGGGAGATCGCTATATGTTTTTTTCATTATAATACAATCTTCTCTAATATTTTTATTACCGATGAAATTAGCGTGCTTTTAGACTCTGCTGTATCTGAACGGGGGTTGGTTGCGGAGGGGGGGGGGGCAGAGCCCCCTAGTCCCATATATAAAATTTGTTTTAGTTGTTGCTCATTAAGAATCATAATATTTAATAAAAAAATCTTCACGACTGATATCGTATTTCCAACCATGATTGTTTTGAAGAAACATATGAGACTTGTGTCTTATTTACATTTTATATACCTACAACAATACTTTGTCACCCATCACCCCTCCTGTAGCAGGGGGGGGGGGCATGAATTTCAAAAACCCGTAATATTTTTTTTATAAAGTATTTCGCATCAAATTTGTCAAGTGTAATTATAATCAGTCCGGTGATTGCGAAAGTACGTAATAATTACGCTGCCGACATTTATTTATATAGTAATTAATTAAGAGTAATTGGTTAGAATGAATATTCCATTTCTTTTACTTGCATCAATTTAATGAAATTATTATCCAAATATAAACAAGAAATAACTTCAAGTATTATCATAATATACATACATACATATATATATATATATATATATATATATATATATATATAGCAATTTATATTTTATAAAGCTCAGATTTGAAAATAATGACTAAGGAAATTTCACATCTTATATTAAATGGGAAGGACGTAATTCTGATTTCTCAGTAATTGGATGTACTAGGTGATTAACAACATTTATATAAACTGAGAATTAGAGATTAACATTCGGAAATATGTCATTAGTTAACTGCCACTCTACAGTCATAGTCTGACACGCGCTCATTGTATTGCCAATATATATTAACGAACACATTTGCTTGAATTGTTTATCAACGTTTCAGAAATTGATGTGCTTCAATTAATGTTCGTGAAAGGAATTTGCTAGAAGTACAGGAAATTATACAAATGAAATTTCACATAAATAAATCCCAATGTATAATTAAAGGATTATTAATTATGATTTTTTAAGTAAATTATACGTTTCATATAGTTATAGAGAAAACGTTTAAAGAAGCATCTTTGAAATTCAATGTGTTATGGAATGAACTACAAAAGTGTTATGGAACTTAGGAAAAAAATAATTTTCCACATTTAATTATTTAGAAAATCGTGAATATCATACATTTAATAAATTTAACACGCTACCGAGTAAACACTTTAAAATAACTAGCAGGGATGTCCGAGCTTAGCTCGGTCAAAATTAGCCTTGTGTTCAATTCGATATTTTATTCTCACTGTATTATTTTGCTATTTAGATACAATTGGCATGATCCTAAAACATAGGGATCGAAAATGACCCACTAACGGAATTTTTTTGAGCATGCGACCTAACCAGTGCTCTTCTCGAACCCGAAAACGATAGAATACAAAATTTAGTCAAAATCGTTAAAGTCGTTTTATAGATAAAATTAGCTTGACCCTCGGTAATCCAAAAAGGAGCCACTAATCTAAATTTATCGAACATGAGTCTTATCCCAATGACCTTCTAGTACTGGGAAACAATGTAATAATAATTTTTGTCAAAATCGTTTGAGCAGTATTTTAGACAAAATTAGCTTGACCCACTAATCGAATTTTCTCGAACATGTGACCTGGCCCAATGGTCTTCTCATGCTTAGAAACGATATAATACATTTTTTTTTCAAAATGTTTTGCACGTTTTTTTTAGATACAATTAGTTTGACTCATAATGACCTAATATTGACCCACTAATCGAATTCCCTCGAAAATGTGACTTAGCCAAACGGTCTTCGCATGTCCAGAAATGTTATAATACAAACTTTTGTCAAAATCGTTTGAGTCGTTTTTTAGATACGATTATCTTGACCCAAAGGGAGCCAAAAAATAACCCAGTAATGGATTTTTCTCGAACATTTGACTTAACCCAATGGTCATCTCATGCCCAGAAGCGGTATATTACAAAAATATGTCAAAATCTTTTTAGCTTTTTTTTAGACTCAATTAGCTTGACACCTGACCCATTGTGACCCAAAATGACACACTAATCGAATTTTATTGAACATGCAACCTAGCCCAATGGTATTCTCGTGACCGAAAACGATAGAAAGCAAAATCTCGCCAAAATCGTTAGAGCCGTTTTCTAGATAAACTTAGCTTGACCCACAGTGACCCAAAAATGACCCACTAATTGAATTTTCTATAACATGTCACTCATCCCATTGGTCTTTTAGTAATCCTAAACTGTAGATTACAAAATTTAGTCAAAATCGTTAGACCCGTTTTTTAGATAAAATTGTCTTGGTCCGAAGTGACTCAAAAATGAACCACTAATCGAAATTTCTCGAATACGTGACCTAGCCCAACAGTCTTCTCGTGCCCCAAAACAGTGGGATACAAAATTTAGTTAAAATCGATCGAGACGATTTTTAGGTATAATTAGCTTGAGCCTGATCCATTATAACCCAAAATGACCCGCTAATCGAATTTTCTCGAACAGTTGACCTAACCCAATGATCTTCTCGTGCTCGAAAATGGCAAATTACAAAAAATATTCAAAATCATTACAGCCGTTTTCAAGATAATCATTACACACACACACACACACACACATAATTTTTGATCGTATTATAATATAAGACTAATATAGTAAATAAAATATCTTTGCAAAGATATCTTCAAGATATTTCATTTAAATTTAGAAGCATTTGCAATTTGTCTTTATTTCTGAAAACGCGTTTATACTGGAGGACTGTAAGTTACATGAATAAATTTTAAGTGGTGATGAGATATACTAAAACAAACTTCAAATACAACACTGCCTTCTCAATCGGTTTGTTCCGTCAAAACAGGGTGTCTCATTCCAATAAAAACTCGGATTTTTCTTAAGCATGACTAAAAATCTTCTTGGAAGAATAAATAATGATTTAGATTCGCATATCTTAATCTTCAGGAAAAAGAAATATATCTTATTATATATAAAAGTTATGAATCTCAAGCTACTATTTTTATTAAATAAATCTCTTTCTAGAATATACAGTTATGCGAATTAAAGCTTATAATGCCAAGTAGTTTTTTTTATTTATGCTTAAGAAATATACTCTTCTTTCCAGAGGAGCCTAAATTTTTGCGAGTTTTTTATTAACAAAAATTTGGAAAAATAATTTACGTATTTTTAGCTCACAGGCTATAAAGGACTGAGAGCTAATGTGCCTGCATGTTCTGTATGTACCTACGTATGAACGTACGGAACGCGTTAACTCTTGATATAAATATTCGATTTGCTTCAAATTTTGGATATAGGTTCATTCTGATAAGGCGCTTGCCTGATAAGTTTTGAGGGTTCATTGGTTCAGTATAGAGGAGGGAACGGAGGCTAACCTCCCCTTAATTTAGAGAATTGGGTTTTTGATACTGAATTATCCGATTTGCTTCAAATTTGGTATACCGCTTTATTCTGATAAAGCGCTTCCCTGATTAGATTTGGGGGTTCATTGGTTAAGTATAAAATAGGGAAAGGGGGGGGGGCTGTACTTATCCCTCCTTAATTTAGATAAATGTGTTTTCGTAAAAATGTTTGTTCAAGGCACTTCCCTGATTAGATTTGAAAGATTATTGGTTGTTTAAAAAAGCAGGGAGATGGGGAGCTAATCCTTCGCCGCTTAATTTAGTTTTTTTTTTTTTTTTTGTCGATTTCTTTCTTTTTATATTTGCATTGTTCTTTGAAATATCAGTATAATATACAATTAGTGTGAGTAGCCTGTGAGCTCAATGCCATCAGATTAACTGGGCACTTTTTTTTTAATTAATCGTATAAACCACTGAATAAATAATCTACAAATTAAATTTAAAGTACATCGGCTCAAAAAAGCGCTATATAAAAGTGATTTACTGCCCAGAGGCAAAGTGATACAAAACAACAACAACAACAAAATTTAACAGCAATAGTTCCAAACTTTAAACACCCATTATTTATACGGGATACTTCCGATTGATTTCCCGTTTTGTATTATAATTAAAAATGTACCATAATATAATATTATGATACCAAAATTACGTGTTTTAATTTGTATAAAACGTTTGGTACGTTTGTATAAAACGTTTGGTACGTTTGTATAAAACGTTTGGTACGTTTGTATAAAACGTTTGGTAGAATTGAACGTGGAATTTGAAAATAAAACGTTTGTATTTTTGAATTCTCTGACGAAGACTGTGTGTATGGTTGAAAGTACTAAGGATATTAAAGTAATTTAACACATTTTTAAATATTTTTCATCTTTTAAGTAATTTACGTGTAGTGTAAGTTTAAGTTTAGCCTTTTAAATATGAATTTAGAATTTTATTTATTTATTTGCTAATGTAAAAATAACTTTATTTGTGAAATCCTTAAATCATGTATTTTTTAGAATTTAGAGTTATTTCAAAAGTATTTAATACCACATTTTAAAGTACTAACAACACAATCTCATGTTAATAAATGGTATTTTCAAATATATTTAATGCTTTTTTAATAATTACATAAATCCATTTCAATTAAAGGAAAAATACTTTAAACTGGATATTATATTCAAATGTATATACATTTTAGGCAGTCATGCTAAAGAAAAATATACGTACATTTTGGAAATGCACATCAGCATTTACAACGATTTTTTGTGTTTCATCATAAATATGTAAAATATTCCTGATACGCACCTTAAGAGTATAAAAAAATAAAGAAACAAACAAACAAAACATCATTTCAAATGGATTCTACAGTTTAACTAACATCTTTATATACAGCGAAAGTATTTCCTTAAGTTATTTCCGATTTTTGCAGATGAATCTGCATGTTTTTCTCCTTTGAAAGATTTTCCAATACATTTTCTTCCATCATTACAAAATTTGGGCACCTTAATGGAATTTTGATTATCAGAACGAAAAAAAATGAAGACATATTCAGAATGGTTTCTATGAAAATATTAAAATATGAGATTAATCTTACAGATAAATAGTAGAAAATAAATGATATGTACCTGTGCGTTTTACGGTACATGAAAGGAAACATTCTAGCGATGTTAAAATTTCTGCATTCGATTTCTACTATAATACAATGTTATAAAGAAGAAAGTTTTGATGAATCGACTATCATCTGACACGCTGTTTATGAATTAAAAGTAAAATAAATAAGTATAAAAGTAAAAATATTTTAAAAGTATTCGATGTTCATTGAATATCGTGAGCATTGTATATCATAGGCGTGATATTCAATGTTCATTGAATATCACGCCTAATTTTTTAACTGTAATCCATGTTTTTCTATCAAAATTTTTCATTAAAACGCATTAATTTGAGTTCGCACCGAACTCGATAAGGAAAAATTCCCTGTTTTATTACGCTTTGTCGAAAGCACAAGCAGGTGATTTCATTATGTATATATATCAAGATAAGATTGCCGGAAAATTAAAGGTTATTTAAATTATCTTTTTAAGTTTCAAATTGATTTCTTAACGTATAATAGCAAAATATTTAATATTATATACTAACTAATATAGTAACTAATAGTAAACTAATCAGTAAAATATTATTTTCTATTAAATATTTACTAATATATTTAATAGAATAAATATTTTGGTAAATATTTATTCTAATAAATATTCTATTAAATATTTACACATCATTTTTTACTTGCAATAGATTTTGTACTTTTTAGACTTCAAAATGTTTCGTTATTGCAGTTTCACAGCCATTTCGAATATTGGCTTGAGTTTAATAGCGCATAATTGAATCCGTTAATTTTGCGAGTTACAGATAATATTTTGAGATTTATAACTTGTGGCGATTTAACGTGGAAATATCTTAAAATTAATGTATTATTTTAGAATTAATTTCTAAACATATTAAAATATTGTATTATCATCGGACACACACCAGTGAAATTAATTTTTAGGTGCGTTCGTAATTAGATAAATACGTAGCACCTATAGTCGTTGTCTGTCCTCCCTTCTGTCCGCATATTACAGCAAAAAGCTACCCCACCGAAATTTGGTTTGAAATTTTATACATATAATCGTCGCAGAACTTTTCGAGACATTTCAAATTTTATAAAGATCGAAACAAAACAATCGAATATTGTTAAATGATTCATTCGATTAAATCATATCATACGTAACTAATTCAATGGTATCCCATGATAGGTAATGATTCTAGGTGATTACGTCGTATTTAAGATGGAGTCGTATACTTCCTGTATTACTGAAATTAATATATATAATCGTAATAAATTTTGCATTCACTCATTTTCGCATAAGAGTGCAACAGCTATTGCACCAAGATCTGAATATTTATAAAACTTCTTACAGTACGAACTCACATCATTTGGCGATTTTAATGTACAATTTCTGATTTGTTATAATTCTGGGATATCAGGAAGAAATTCCCATCTATACATATGAAAATTGGGTTGACTTAAATAAAAAAAGAGTAAAATAGAGCATGACGTCTGTAGTAGGAATGCTATTAAATAAATTGTCACTAACATATAACAGCAAATTTATTAAAGATAGACATAAACACGACATTTTTTTATATTTTAAGCTTAATTCTGCATATTAAGAGATTAAAGTTTTTAAATTATCAATGCTGTACAACCTGAAACCTGGCGGTCTCATGCAGCGGAATGAGGTAATAAATGCAACGTTGCAAAAAATGGAAGTTTCCTTAAAATATCAAGAATTTAATATATATATATTTAAATTTATGTTTTCTATGACAGAATTCGTTAAAATATTGGTTCAAGATGAAGCTAGTGTTACATTTTTGCTCAAAAATGAGCTTTTTGTGTTCTACACATATAAGATAAAATGTTATGACAATCTTTTTGTTGAAACAAAGGCGTCTTCCATGTGCAAATTCGAAATTATAATTAAATGTATGCTGTGTATCTATTTTCTAAATCGATTTAATTTTCTAATTGGTGTAGGTGTAATGGTGAAGCCTTGTTATTTAACAGTTTTCAATAAATGTCAATTTTGATGCTGAGAATGAGTATATGCTGTGTTGGAAATTTACAAACTACCTTTTAGTAAAATGCGGAAACCGTGGATGAATATTCCATACGATTCAATACATACCTGGATACTTAATAAAGACTTATATTTTTCATTCTAAATACAAATAGTGTTTTGGTTGCATCAGCCGAATTAACACAATTTTATGCTACAAGTCTTAGTATTTTGGACAATGTGTTCGAACATTTTTTTTAAAACAAGACTTTTAATCTGACGTCACATGGTATAAAAGTAGTGCTGCAGGAAATCTGTTTATGTATTACATCACGTGATGCAACATAAATACAGGTAAATGTATGCGCTAAATACTTTCGATTTATTTTGTATGAATTACTATTCAATAAACATATATTGGAAAATTCGGAAATTCATATTAATTAACAAAAACAATACACATTGTAAAAATAACTTGAAAATAAGCATGGAGGTGTATTAAAATAGAGAAAAGAATTAATAAACAAGCTATACCTGTTCCTGAAATATCTAAAACTCGATTAAGACATATAGTATAAGGGTGAAATTTCAAAGCACAATGCTTTTGAATACGGGGATCTGAAAACTTTTCCCAAGCAGATGGAATTCTTTAATCTCAAACCTAAAGGAAGAATATTGTTCATAGCTTCGTTATAAAATTCAAAAAGATAGCGTCATTTAAAATCTAATCATTTTATACAAGCTGATTTTCAAATGTGTAATTGATTTTACTTATCAATCCTGAAAGCAGCCATCAATTATTACGACAACGATGGATGAGGTCAAGGTAACCAAAAAATCTCCATTCAGATTGAAAAGCATGGCAACACGATTACAAAAGATAGCCGTTGTTATGCTCGTTATATCGTTCAACCTTCCGTAACCTGGTAATATTTTTAAACAGGTCATATTAATATGTTTTCAGAGGCTTCGAAGTCTGAACAGGGGCTCACAGTGGGGCTAAGGCCTCTAGTACACACATATATATTGATATTGACTAGTGTTAAGAACGGAAATCATCAAATTATATGCAGATTCAAATAAATCAATACAGTACCGCAAAAAGATACTTAAACATATAAATAAACACAACTTTGCAATTAAAAACTGTAAAGAATTTAGCATTATAGTATTCACAAATTCTAATTTATGGTGTTTTAGAAAACAAAACAGCAATTGCCAGTGCCAAAAGGAAACACCGTCTATTCGTCAGTATTCTTTGTTTCTTTGTATTTCTATTCGAGCGATGCGGATGGAAACTTAAGCTCAAAGAAAAAACAGAAATTATCAAAATGAACCCTCAAAGATAATTATTTGAAATAGCGTATTTTCATATATTTTTAAAATAAAAGATTCAGTTGAAAGCAGGAAATAATTTCCTGTATGGGACTAATTATATTTTTTTAGATCCTTTCGGACCACGGGAATGACAGTTTAAAATACTGAAAAAGAAAACAAAAACATTAAAAAATTCATTAAATATATTTTTAAAGGAGCAAATAATCATATTTTTTCTAACGAGAAGTACCATCAGTACCATAAGGTACTACTTAAACGTACCTATTTTTCTTTTTTTTTTTTTGTAACTGGAAGCGATACTAAGGAAATGCGATTTTAAAATGTAGCTTTTTCTACGTATTTACGTGAAAACACTTTATTTCACCAGTAGTGAGAAGAAGCGATATCCGCGACAGTAGAAACTGGTTCATTAGCGTTAGGTGAAGGTTTCTAATTAAAATAGCGTGTGATTATTAAAAATGAAAAATCTAAGTCTCATGTGCATCCGATGCTTATAATGCTTTTCGTGTGCTTTATCATTCAATATTTAAATTTTCAAATCCTATGTGCGTTTGATTTCTCTAGTCGTCGCCAAAAGCCAAACGCACATACAGCTTGGTTTTGGTAATATACAAATATAATTTTTAATTTTTAATCATTTATCGAGTGCGGGAAATACTCTATAAGTAACCAGTCGATATATTGCCACATACATCCCTTGCAAACAATACCTATTCCATGCGTGTAGTGAATCCTTATTAAAGAGATAGTCTTTACTGATAAATTAAAATTGTAATAGAAATAAGGTTATGATAATAAAGGAGCATTAAAGGAATTACATTCCATGATTCTCCAGAAATTCACCGTTTCGTAAATTTTAAGGAATCCATTATCAAATCTATCTTGCAAAACTCTACAAAAAATTTTTCAAAAATCTGAAGCATTCTGTTTGGAATTCGTAACCTTGGAATAACTTCCAGACTGTATTTCGATTAAGTTTGATAAATGCTAATTACGCCAGAAGAATTCAATAATTAGTTCTCAAAATTTTCGTCTTGACCCATCCTTTAATTAAATACCGTCCTGTTGTTTAAAAGTTTTCTTCATATTGTTTAACCTCTTCGCCACAGAGGTCCACATACGTGGACCTTGGATCTTAGCCTATTGTAATAAAACCAATCAAAATATCTAAATTTTGATTATGAATTCACATTTATGTTAGTTTGTGCTGAAAAATAAATCCAACAGATTTGAACACATGACTTACTTTTATGTCTAAACCGTTGGTTGCAAGTAAGGTTTTGAAAAATGTCGCCAATTCAGTGATTGCGTAAAAGTAAGTAATGTTTATTTACATTAAAATATTAACTAAGATCTCATAATTTGCTTTATTGCTAAAAACAATATAAATGTTCACTAGATAACTTCCTTTTCTTTATTTTCTGAAGCTTTTGATTTTAATTTATCATTTTATTGATATCCATACACGTGGACCTCTATACTCAACTACTATAAATAGGATTAAACTCAATACTGTTATCGTGTTTAGAAATATTAATAAAGTCCCACTATATTTAAGTTAAAATGTCTGTATGTTTTAACAGAATATGTTATTTAAGCTAGATTAAGTGGATTTTGTTTATTTGTTTGATTAAATATAATTTATTGCTGATCAAATTCTGCAATTTTATTGAAAATACATAGATACATTGCAGACCATGTGTAATGTATTTTTTACTCAAAATAAATAAAGATTATTATTTTTATACGTATATTTGTAAATTATTATCTCGCGTAAACAATGCATAATAATAATAAAATAATAAAAGGTTTCCTTAGGTAAAATTTTAAATTTATTTTTTTATCCCAGTTATATTAATACTAATACATGTGTATTTTTTTATATATTAATTTTAAACTACTACATGATGGTAATAAAATAGCTGATTATTTTTAAGTGTACAAACATATCGCCTAATTGTGTTAAGATTAATATTTTTCTTCAAAATAAAATGTAACCCCAGTTATGAATATTGAGCTTTTCGAGAATCTAGCTGCACAAATAAATTTACATTCAGTGCAAAATCGAGGGCACAGGTCAGTGTCTACAGTTTATGATATGATGAAACTTACGGGCCGGAATATTCTCATGGGTACATTGAAACTTCCCTAAAACAAATTATATTGATCGCAAGACATCGATCGAGCAATTTGTTGATACAATGGCGAAAAATAGATCCTTTAAACTGAGGAATTACCTGTATTTTATTGATAAATCTCCCGCTCTTATTAGATTTTTCAAAAGAAAATTGTTTAACCTTACCTCGTCCTAAATATATTTCTTTGAACTAAAAATGATTTCCTTGTCTGGGCAGTGGGATTTCCTAAAATATGGACATTCATAACCAAAACCTCTAGGTTTATAATAGTTGTCCTGTCTGTTAGAGATAGATTGGTATTAGATTTATGTATACACATATGTTAGCAATGGCAGAATTTCCTCTGAGGATATGCGAGATTTTCGTTAAGGTGCGGTTATTATTAAATTATTGGGTGTGTATATGTGTGCTTCAATATTTTAACCATATAATTTATACGGACAGTTTTTTTACTAGCTTGAAATGTGCAGAATACCTCTTGGAAACATTTGTTTTTCAGCAACTATTACGTTAAATAGAATCGTTTCTGCTATACAAAATTTGAGAATATTAAAGAATAGAATAAAGAAAAGTGGGGTGAGGTACTTAGAAATGCTGAGATTTAAGCTTTAAAGTGGAAATACAGCAAATCAGTTACATTTCTTTCAACATGTTTTGAAAGTGAAGAAATTTATACATGCTTGAGATAGTTGAAAGTAGATAAGGGAAATGTAAAAGCATCCAGTTAGCTGCAGCTAGAATATACAACATATCTACAGTTAGCACACATCTTTTATTGGTAACTATGACTGTGAGCGAAAACAAACAAATGGCCATTGCATGTGTTTAATCACTTTGTATATCCAGTGATTTCTAATTGCTGAAAACATTCTGTAGGAGATGATAAAGCGATGAAGATGAAAATACATGACATTATTAGGTTATAGGATGTGTATTGCTGCACTTCTGATCAAGTATGAAGGAAGAAATTGTATAACTCCCCGCAGACGTATGCCACCAATAACTAAAAGTTATGAAAGAAAAAATTACAAAAAAGCAAAGACGAATTAATGCACCCTCAAAGGAAATCCATCTTGACAATGTAAGATATTCAGCAAGACTTATAGACATAAAAAATACGTCTAAGCGTTATTTGTAAGAATAAAATAAAAAAGAAGTGCTATCTGTATAAAGTGTAAAGTTTATGTATACATTTTGAAAAACAATTGTTTTGAAAATTTATACGTTAAAAGTTATTCAAAAAACTTGACATTTACGATTCAATTAATTTAATACATTTAAAGCAATAAATATAATATATAATTATGTTATATATATAAAATAAATATATTTTCACAGTTTAAAAAAAACAGATTTACAAAGATTTTTCCAAATTTTGAACTTTTTACACAATTTTGTCCCAAGGTCCTCTACTGTGGATCTCTATTTACTAGTACCCTGGTGCATCAATTTTTAAAAATATTTTATTATCATTTTTGAAACCAAAATTGGTAAAAAAAACCTATTCGAACATTTTTTTCAAAAAAAATGTTTTTGTTCAGTAACGCAAATGTTAAAATTATTCATCAGGCGATCGTTTCCTATAATTGGTATCTAATCTTGAGACTGGCTTCTTTTTTCCTCTACCACCGAGCATCATAAAGGTTGGTGCATCATTTAGCTTCCTATTACCATAACATTCTCAGTATAATTGTATTTTTCTAAATAAAAGTAAATCGTTACGAAAATAATTCTAGTGTTATCGGTCATTAACTTTGATTGTGCAATATGTTTTAGTGTAAAATTCGAATTCGTATCCGCAATATTTATTTAGAAAAATATTTTATGCAAGAAAAGATTTTGTCAATTTTTTCTCTGTACAGTAATATCATCACAGATTTGAAAGCAACAGTGAAATTTCATGGTATCCAAAGTGGTTTGAGTTCTATTACGGTAATGTTGATGAGTAGTATAGCATTATAAACGTAATAAACATGTTTAAAAATAAAAGAGTAACCTTTATTGAAATAATTATAAAATTTATTTTATAACTTATTTAGAAACTTTTGTTTCATTTTGCACTTAATACTTTTTGTAAAGAAGCGGTAGAACTAGAAGATTGCTTTTAATAGAATTTTTTTCTTATTTCACATAAAATGTATTGCTTAAAGTACAATTAAGAATTTCACGGGGTTAAAAATAACCTATGCCCTTTTTTCTTTTCTTTTGCGTTGACAAGCAGATTGTGGAGGACATCGTACTGTACAAATTACACAGCATACAATTAATACCCCATAGTATTATTGTACTGTTTATGATATTCATTCTAAAACATTTTGTAAAATATTACTCTTAAGCTTCCAAAGCTCTAGAGATTTACGTTTTAAAATTATAACTGCAATATGTTTTTGCACCTATTAAATGTAATCTGAAAAATAATAGAAATATATATATAACAATCTATAATATTTAATTCCGTTATATTATGATGTTTTTTGTAGAGTTTAAAAACACCAGTCATCATTTGTAGAATAATTAAAAAACAAAATAACTTAAGATATTAATAATAAAATAATAATTAAAGCAAATTAGGGTCTTTAAATTGATTTTTTTATGATTTAAACATTTAACCCTTAAATGCCGGGTGTTGCCTTTCGGCAACATACCCAATTTAGGCTTATAAATACTTTTAGAATAATATTGAAGCTATAATGCCTAACGTTGCCATTAAAATATATTCTGAAAATATTATTAAATCAATTTTCAACATTTAGATGACAACACTTGCGCTGTTTAAGAATAATGATAGATTTATTTTTTCAATTGGCGATACATGTACTTTTTGTTTTGTTTGGAAGCTTTTGAAATACCTTATTTTACTCTGCAGTGAGCAAGTAAACTTTATTTCTTATCATAGTTCTCAAAATTCTTGTTTTTTTAATATTATAGAATTTTATGAAGGAAAATTATTTTTTCAATTAAACACCAGTATTGTCGATTAGTAACAAACAGTCTTTTTAGCAGTAAACCATACTTAAAACAAAATATGATATATGATTTTTTTTTTATTATTTTTTCCAGGATATATTTAAAAAAAAAGAAAGCCAAAAAACATTTTTTAAAACTCAGGCATTTAAGGGTTAAACGTTATTAAGAAATGCCTAAATGAATAAAGAATATATATTAGTTTTTAATTTGAATTTATGGGTGACAATTAGTGTTGAATTAATAAATTTTATTTAACTAAAATATCGTGAAACCTGTAATTTTAATGAAATGTTGTTTTTAATTAAATTGTCATTTAACTAATAAAGCAAACGTTATCATTCTTTAGAAAAAATGATTACATGTTTTAACAGAGTCTTCGAAATATTTACTTTTAATTATTAAAATTTTAAAAATAGTTTTTTTTTCTATTTTCCCATATATTTTCAATTTAGATTTGAGAAAATTGAAACGAAACAAAACTTTAATCATGGTTTTATAACATATGGGACATTTTGAAAATTTTACGGCAAAAATATGCCTGCAGCTATCTTGTATATTTGTACTTATAAGAAAATATATCAAAAGTTATCCTTAGAAGAAAGAAAATATGCATTTTGAAAAATCTGAATTAATGTAAAACATAATATTTTCACATTTAATAAACACAAACGTAATGTAGACATTTTTTCTATTCAAAAACAAATTTTTAATTCTGAAAATTGTTAATAAATCTACATTCCAATAACACCATGAATTATAAACGACATTTATATTTTAATAAAATAAATTAAAGTTTTCAAAAATTGACTACATTCTTTTACAATTCTTTACATTCTTTATTTTTCGGGATTTAAAGAATCGCAAGTAGAATTTGATATTTGGAAATTGTTATTTAAATATCATTTCTAATTTCCGTGAAATCTAACGACTACAGTCTACTCACACGTCTTGACAGTAAAAAACCTATATTTCGGCAGTACTTCTTGGCATGTTTGGAAACATGAATACTCTTATGATACAATATGTTCAGAAGTTTAGTTTATGAAGTTAACGAACTATTAACATTTGATAACAATATTAGCTATTTCAACTTTTGGAGTATGTTTCTGGTTAAATTTCTTCAATTTTGTATTTATAGCTAACCCTAGCTTTTTATTGCGCAATATTATTTTTTGGTAATTATTGGTTTCTTCAACAAATAATATTTCTGATACTACAACAAGTAACATTTCTTAGTAATATTACTAATCGCTGTTATTTTTTATTTTTATAAATATTTTTGTACTTACTATATTCGCTAACTGGATTTTATAGGTTAGTTGGCAGATACAGTAATGTCTTCTTTTATTATTATATAGACTTTTTCTTTTACTTGAATAGAATATAAAATTTTACATATATTTAATTAAAATGATTAATCTAACTCATTCGAAACTGTATAGTACATATTTTGATTTGAACTAATAATATAGAACTAAATAACGTTTTGTTTACTATAATTTTAATGATGTGTGGATCAATTAGAATGTATTTAAGAAAAACCGAATGCCTTAATTAAATTGCTTTTATGTTAATTTTAAACTTTTTTAAATTTTAAATGATGTGATAAATTTAGCATAAATATGAATTAAATTGTTTTTATGGACGGGAGGAGTAATATGTAAAGCACGACGTGTAAATCCGAAATGAATTTTATATACGGAAATACTTTGTAGACAAAAACACAAAACACAAATATAAAAACAGAAGTGTATAACCCTTTTGTCTTTTGCTTAAATAACAAAAATAAGGTTTTCTTTTTAACAATACATAAAAAAACACTATATTATGTTTCATACACTATGTATTAAAAAATTTATCTTATGATAAATTCGACACAGATATAAAAATGAAATTTATTTGTTACGAGATCGTAATCATTTTTACGTTTGAATTATTTGTTACTTCATTAGACTGAAGGAATCAGAAATGTATATAAGTGAAAAATTCATTTTCAATTTTAAGTATTTAATTTTTTGGAGAAACTGAAACATGAAATCTGCGTTAAAAATTTACAAAAATGAATTAAAGTTGCAGCATTTAGAATCCTTTTTCTTTTTCTGATAAAATTTAAATAATTATGTAAATCCTAATAAAATACATTTAAAACTGTTACAAAATAAAATTTTGCGTGTGTTTATGCTTTTAAAATATTATTAATATGTTCATTTAAAGGGTGTTCAAATTGAAATGCTTATTTTAAATATGGTTTGTTTGAATATAAGCTTCTATTACTCGACATGTTATTTAGGTCAAACGTTTATTTTGGTTCCTGCATAGAACTGTAATTCAAATGGCAACTAAGTTAAAGAACTTAAGTTTCTAATTCGTTATAATTTTCCTTTCTTAGACAATTAAATTATTTTTGAACTACCAGTACTTCATCTCCCTTTTATTACGAGAATATATATAAAAAAAGTATTGAGGTAATGATTTTTTTAATAATTTAGGAAATAAAGCCAGTTGAGTGACAAAAGATATATGTTCGATCGTTAAGGAGTAATAACATAGGAATTGTCGTAAAATCATTGGACTCTACAATGTACTATTTATGCAACTATTATGTACTATTTACTATTTATATTAAGTTAAATTCAAGGGGAAATTATCAAAGTATTAAATTTGAATTTAAATGTAATTTAATAGTTTAAATTTATTTAAATGTCCGCATACTGAAAAACTATAGAGAGAAGAACTTTGAGCATTTTATTACATACTAGGTTGATTAGCCATTGATAAGGTATAAGCCACCACTTTTTTTGCATTGAATAATGGTACACCGAATATTACAGTTACCGAATTTACATGTAATTACAGTTACAGTATTACCGAATATTCAGTTCAACTTCATAACCAGAACAGTAGCCAATGAATCTAGTTTTCTATAAAATTCTCAAGTACACTTTTGCTTGAAATTTTCAGAATTTAGAAATTTTATTTAAAAATCCGCCATAGACTGTACAAATGATCTTTAAACCGTTAAAGTAACTAAAATATGTTATATGTGTATATTTAACAGATATAAATAAAACATTATAAATAGATTAATTCTAAACATAGATGATAAGAAAAAAAGTGAATCTTCAATGTATCTACTTTACAAAAATTTTCAAAAGTTCTTTCAGAAGTTGAAACATTTAAAAAATCAAATTTTGTGTTATTGCAAAAAACTCCTTGAAATGTAATAAAATAGTCTATTGAAAGATCCAATAGAATATGACAAATTACAGGCTGTGTATGGAATCCCATTCAAGAAAGAGGTAATTACAATATTATATAATTTTAAATCTAGGATGAAAAAACATTATTAATCACGTCAAAAAAAAAAAAAAAAAAAAAACGCAGCCTCAGCCAGGTTACACAACATAGAAGCTTTACAGAATCATTCAAATACAGTAAAGCATCAAGATTTTATTCCAAATCCATTTTCCGCGAATCAACAGAAATGTATATACGCAACGAAAGCATCTGCAATGAATCATAATATTTTGTGTTACAAAAGAAGTTGGTGCGAGAGGGTGCATGAATGTAAAAATGTAGTATAAAATAGATCAGATGATGGAACGTCTTTTTACTTAAAAACTGTTTCCGTGGTACATGATATCTCGTGGTATATTTCACAGGCACATTTTTCACAATTTATGTCGAACTAGCTTATTTATCACTACAGACTTTGGGAATATTTTGGGAGTTTTGCGTATAAGATATAAATCGTTTTGTTAAAAGGTTTTATTTATTCATTTATATATATATATATACATATATTTTTACTTTAATCACTTTTATTATCTCAACTTATTTTAACAGTAACAAAAAAAAAATCCTAATATATTCTATTGTAGACCGAATATAACAATCCAAATCTGCCAAATTAAAACCTTGCCAAAAGACATAGGGGACCTAGGGAGGGCTGACCATAGGGGAGGCTTGGCCCACCCATCAGTTTTTATATTTAAAAGAATTTCACAGTTTTATCAAAATGTCTCAACCCAAGCTTCCAAGGATGCTCAAACAACTGTCTTTGTTTCATACAGATAATCGAAATAGGTTTGGAAAAAAATCAATTTTGAGGAGCTTTCAACCTAAAAGTAGTGTTTTTTAGAAATATTTGGTAAGCTTTTTTGAGATAAAATATATCATAGAAATTTAAGTAAGTAGATTGTAAGTAATGAAGAAATATCGAGCTTTCAATCCAGGCATAAAGATTGTACAGTAAGTTAAGCTTAACATAACAATGTGCTATTCTTTAGGCATGACCCAGTCAATGTACCGAAATCAGCATTTACAAACGAATTTATTAGAAGAAAAAACTTCTTGGAACAATGGAACAATGAGAGCAGCTGAATGGATTACCTAGTTGCGTTGCAACTTTACATCCAGTGGATAGGTGATTGTGTTGCAAGGGCATTAGGGAGCATTAAAAAAATAATGTTTAAACGTGGCTGGTAGCCACAAAAGTTAAATTTACTTTTAAGAAAAAGAAAAGACTAACAAAAAATAACAAAGTACACAAGTACTAGTATAACATATGTGAAAAAGAAAAAAAACAAAGAAAAGAAAAAAAAATAATTAAAAAAGAAAGAAAATTCCATTAGTTCCAAAAAAAAGAAGGAAAAGACGAAAAAGCTACCGGAGAGTGCCCCATAAAAAAAGACTCTTTTCAGAGACCATACATTAGTTTAAAAATATATAATGCTAAAGAACTAGCAGAAAAACAATTTTTTTATGTACTATAGACAGGACAGAACAAACAGAAATGTTAAGTATAGCAGAAGGTGAGGGAAACTCAGTCTGTATCGTTAAGCAAAAGCGAGTATTTAGGGCGTTTTCTGTTAATGGGTTCGGATTCCTCGTAGTCGGGTAGTTCCGCTATAATTTGGTTAGGGAGGTTGTATACAGATTTATAAAAAAAATTAGCAAGTTTATTAAAGCGCTGTTTTAAGTAAGTGGTTTTCAAATCCCTGCGGATAGCGGTGTTACGAAGAAAATGGTGACCATTACGGATATAGCGTAAGTTTTTTTTTTATGAGCACCGTAAAGATACTCCATACTGGTTTTGCAAGCGAATCCCCAGATCGGACAAGCATAAGTTAAGATTGATCTAATACATGCATTATACAAGATTAGTTTATTATGAATAGAAAGAGTATTGCTTTTGAGAAGAGGAGAGAGGGCCTGGGAGATACCAGCAATTTTGCCTCGGATATTAATAAAATGCTTTTTCCAGGTAAGTCTTCTATCAAGGTTAACCCCCAGATACTTGGTGTCATTAGTCCCAGGAATAGTAGTGTTATTGATAGTAATGCGATTGGGAAATGTTAGTTTTCTAGAGAAATAGACAGCAGCTGTTTTCTGCTCGTGAGCTTAACACGCCACAGGGTACACCAGTTAAGGTACTTATCTATGTGTTTTTGGAGAATCTTGTATAATGTGAATGGGTGTTGTGCAGAGGCGTACATTGCCGTGTCGTCCGCGTACAGGGCAAGATAAAAACTTCTTTATTTTCCCGTACTTTAAAAAAGGAAAATTTTACTTAAATTTTCCTGGTGCCAGTACTCTTAAAATTACTTGTCCTTTTGTGGACAATGCCTGCTAGAAGGTTATTTAAGTGTTTTTTTAAATCATTTTATTAAACACCGTGTATAATGAAAGGTTAATGGTTATATATAAAATAATAAGTAAATTTATTCTGTAAAGTTACAGTAAAATGAGGTGAAGGAAAATGAAATCTTTAAAACTGATTAATGTAAGATGTGAAAAATGGCTATAATGCCCATTGCAAGAAAAACTAGTTGTTGGAGGCAACCATAATACTTACCCATCATGGAAATGCATAGTATAAAATATGAAAATAAAACTACTGTATAAACTATTTATAAAATACATTGCAATTCGGAAATAAAATTTAAACGTATATTTAAATAATTGTAATACATAGTAATGCTCTATAAACTGCGGATATTACTTGATTATCCCGTCGACCTATTTTGACAAGTTACATAAATTGGCAAACTACTCGCAAAATTATACAAATTGACATATTTTTTATCTTTAATAACGAAAGAACTTATAAATTCGTATAAGGTTAATAGAAATACAAATAAAATGTCGAATTAATATCACTTGATGACGTAGCAAACACGCGTAATGTGTTTGTGAATGTGACATTTACGATAAGCCATTATTGGTATCTAATCCTATAATTTGGCGATAGTTTTTTTGTCGGCGGGATAATCAAATAGTACCGAATTGCGTAAAAGAAACATTCTTATAAAGCCAAAATTTTTAATCATATTAACTAACATTTTACTGCGTCGGATTAAGTGTCTTATTTCCAATTAAAATACATATTTGAATTGAAATTCGAATGAAAAACAGGGTCATGAAAAATCGAAGATTGTAAAAAATAGGTTTACAGATGTTTCGGCAACTAATTATACGATCGACTTCATTCTTTATGCAAAATGTATGTTTTTTTTATTGTCTTTTATATCCACTCCTTAAAATAAACAAATTTGAAAAATTTTATATACCTTTTATCAGAACGAACATTTTGAGTGTCCGAAAAAAAAATAGTTCCGTATAATCGATGTTACTTATACTCATTAGGCTTCTTGCCATTGTTATATATTAAGTACACGCCAAATTTCCATTCTCTATCTCAATTTGTTAGGGAGATAGAGAGTTTACAGACTCACTCACTCACACACACACACACACAGACAGGCAACAATTTTTTTTTCTAAAAAAATGTTTTTTGAAATCCCCAATGTCTGAAACGTGTAAATCCGTCATAAAATAATTTCCGATTTCTAAAACGATTACACGACTTACCCTATACTACGTATGATGGGTAAGTAAAATTAATGAAATATAAATGGGAAAGTAACTAGGAATTTTTTTTCAATTTACATATTAGTTACAATAAGTAAATATAAACACTAGAAAAGATTAGAAAGGACTAAAAAGTATGGAAGCAGCAGTCTTAACCCTTTCAGGGGCAGTGGTATGTTTATGAAACCACTTAATTCTATCCCAACCGCCACAATGGCATCAGAATTTTGCTAAAATCTTTTCCATTTAATATGTAAGTGAAATACTGTCTTTTTTCTTATTTCCGAAAAAATTGTTCGTAAATTCCGGTGCCAGTCATTTATCTCAACATTTTACTACTGATAGTGTTTTGCCTCTGAAGGGCTTAAAAGAAGTGCTCAAGAGGTTGCAAAAGAACATACCATTGATCGAAAAACTAAGAAGGTATGTATACAGATTTCACCAGGATAAATGCAGCGAGTCGAAGCCGAACTATGTGACAACTAGATTTGTCAAGTTGACTGTCACATAAAGTAGGATAAGGAGACGATGAAAGAGGGACAGTTGTTCCTAAATCGGAGCATAATAATACATCAAACCCTATGAAAACAGAGTACTGTCTTAAATGTTAAAACTTCATTTTACCTGCTGTACAATTTTAACTTCTCATACAAAATCCTGTTTAAAAGAAATATTTTTTAATCCTCTGACTTCCGATTGCATCTAAAAAGATTTGCTAAAGCATCATATTTTCAAAAATATATTTTTTTATAATAATTAAAGCTTGTAGCATAAATTTATTTTGCTTTTTTAAACTGATTTTATTTCTCTTCACAAATATTTCAATATAAAACAAAGTGGTTCAAGCCTAACCTATATGGGTCAACCCTTCCATATGTGGGAGCCTTGACCCACTATTTTCTTATGAATAATATGAATCATTTTTCAAATTTCTTATATATTAAATTTATGTAATATTTTTATTTTGATAACTGATTATATAACAAATAAAGTGATATATAAAGCTTTATTCTACATTTAGTATTTAAAAAATAAAAAATCATTTCGTAAAAAATGAGTCATTCCTCCATAGTTTCCCCTATTGAAATACTGCAGCCTGCAGCCGATGAAGTAACATGAAGAAGGTGGTAAAATAAACTGAGTGATAATATTTTTTAATCTCATGTTTGTAAAAACATAAACTATGTCGAAAACCATCAACATAATCGATTCAATAAATACTTAATATGAATAAACAAAAGATATATTTATATGAATTATATATTTTTTTAATAAAACTGCTAGAAAAAAAAGTCAAATTACGCAGAAAAACGAATACGTGATATTTCTTGTACAACATTATATCACTTCTCTACATTTAATTTCCTTTGAGCAACAAAATAAATATTCCGAAATATAGAATAATCTTAATCAATATTATGTCAATTCAATACGTTGAGTAGCTGCATGTTTTGGACATATCATTCACACACAGATAATTAATATATATATAGCTTTATATGCATATATATGATGTCGGTCTCCCCAGATTTTTCCATTTTTTCCTGTCTAGTGCTTTTGTCATCCAATTTACACCGGCTACATTTCTGATTTCATAACTCCATCTCACTTGAGGTCGTCTTCTTGGCCGTTTTACATCTCTGGGATAAAACTGTAGGGTGTTTGTGCTCCAACTATTGTCTTGTCTTCTTGTAATGTGCCCAGCATATTTCCATTTTAGCCGTTTAATTCTTTCATTGATGTAAATAACTCGCGTCTCACTTCTTATCCGGGTTATACTTTTTCTGTCTCTTCTAGTTATACCTAGTATACATCTTTCCATACTTCTGTGTGTTGTTTGTAATCTTTGTACAATACGTTTTGTTAGCGTCCATGTTTCTTCTTCATAAGTTATCACAGACAAAACACATTGGTTAAACACCTTTCTTTTCAAACAAAGTGTCATGTACTCTTCAGAATTGTATTGTTCTTCCCAAAAGCACTCCATCCATTTTATATTCTTCTATTGATTTCATTCATGATACTATTATCCCTTTGATATTTTCTGCCCAAGGTACACATAACTTTGCACTTCTTTAATTTCAGTGTTGTTGTACACGATTTTCTTTTTTGATGCAAATGAATTGAACATCACCTTAGTCTTTTCCAAGTTTATTTATAATCCCACATTAATTCTAGCTTTTGCAAAATCTTTTACCATATTTTCCAATTCTTCAGGACTGTTACTGAAAATTAAAATGTCGTCAGCGAATCGGAGATGACTTAAATATTCCCCATTTATTCTAATCCCTTTGTTTGTCCAATCCAGCTTCTTGAAAATATATTCTTAGACAGCAGTAAAAAGCTTAGGCGAAATGATGTCTTCTTATTTTACTCCTTGTCCAAGTTTCATCTTTGTATTTCCCTTGTCCAAGCGGATGGTTGCAGTTGCTTTTTTGTAAATGTTCTTTATGATATTGATGTAAGTTTTGTCTATACCAGTGTCCTCCAGAGATTCTACTACTGCTGGTGTTTAGACCGAATCAAATTATTTTTCATAATCAATAAAGCCAAGGCAGAAAGGTAAATTATATTCGTTATGTTTTTCTATGAGAACATTACTGTTTGGATAAGGTCCATTGTCCTGAATCCGCATCGAAATCCTGCATGTTCTCTAAGTTGAGCTGAGTCCACAGCTGATTCAAGTAAGTCAAACACTGATAGCAAGCTTATCGGATGGTAGTTTTTAATGTTTTCCTTCTCTCCTTTCTTGTAAAGTAGCACCATCACAGCATTATTCGAATCTTCTGGTACATCTGACTTCTGAGACATTTGGAAAACAATAAGGGTAGTATTTAGAAAATTCTTCTCTTGCTTCTTTGATAAGATCGATTGTAATTCCATATTCGCCAGGGCATTTTCCACCTTTTCCATAAATCTAATGGCTTGTAAAACTTCATCTGTCATCACTGGGATTATCGCTTTGGTTTCTGTTAAGTTTTCTCGTAGATCACGTATGCTGTTTTCCTTTTGATCTTCACATTTATATAGTTCGTTATAGAATTTTTTGACAATGTGTACTATTCCTTTATTGATTTTGGGGATTATTCCATCTGCCCTCTTTAGTACAAAAATACCTTTTCTTCCAACACATAGTTTTCGCCTAGCTGATTTTAAAATTTTGTTATGTTCTAGAACTTTCTTGACAAGATCACAGTTAAATTTTCTGGTATCTTCTGTAACACATTTTCTTACCATTTTACGTAGCCTAGCATATTTGTAGAGAATTTGAAGAAAGAAATCCTTGAAATTTTCTTATTTTTATTTCCCAACACAAAAACAAATCTTTACATTCACGAAAACTTAACACACAATGAAACATACAGTTCTGGTTTCAGAATCAAATTTCTCTAGTTAAAATTAACACTCTAATTAGTATGCTTTCATCACATGAAAGCCTTAAATTACATTATAAAAATATATCCCCTGCCTAAACTGGGTGCAGATAATTAAATAGAATAAAGAAAGACAATAATGCAGCAGGAGCAACATTCTCCATACCACACTCTCAGGAAAACCAAACATCAACTCACTGATGATGTCATAATTAAGATTTCACAACAGCACAGAATGCATAGTGCTGCCATCTGTCAAAAAACAGAATAACTAAAATCTTATATTTGATTCTTAATCATTTTAGCACTGAACATACTCCCACCCATCAAGAAGCTATTCTTGATGCAAAGGAAGTAAACAAAGTTTTACAATAGGTCTTTTAAAAATACCCCTAGCGGTTTTAACAGTTACTACACGGACTATACCATCCTTACCTGGATGAATTTCAATAATTTTGCCTAATGGCCAAACAGAAGGAGGAACATTATCCTCTTTCAAAATTACTACATCATTTACTTTAAAATTTTCAGTATTTACTCTCCATTTTTTTCTATTTTGCAGAGTACTCAAATAATCAATACTCCACCTTTTCCAAAAACATAATTTCAATTTTTGTACAATATCCCAACGAGATCGTAAAGACAAATTTTCCTCATTTAAAGGTTCAGCTGGGGAAGTTATGACATCACCAGTTAAAAAATGAGATGGAGTCAATATATTTATACCATCTGAATTGTTATCACTATCAATTGCCACTAATGGTCTAGAATTCAAGATGGCTTCAATTTGAGTTAAAAATGTATAAAGTTCTTCAAAAGTTAAATTAGTATTTCCAATTACACGTTTGATATGAAATTTTACAGAACGAACAGCGGCTTCCCACAGTCCACCAAAATGCGGACTCACTGGAGGAATCATATGCCACTCAATGTTTCTTTGAGACAAAAAATAACAAATTTTTTCATTTCTTTCAATTGAACAAATAAATTTATATAAATCTGAGAGTTGCCTTTTAGCACCTACAAATGTTGTGGCATTATCACTATACACATGTTGAGGAGCTCCTCTTCGAGAGCAAAATCTGTTTAATGAAGCAATAAATGCCTCGGAGGTTAAATCACTCACCAACTCTAAATGTAGAGCTTTAGTTGCAAAACAAACAAATAGAACAATATAGCATTTAGTAGTTTTCGCTCCTCTACCTCGATATTTCAAAATATTAATAGGCCCTGCATAATCAATTCCACATGCAGAAAATGGCGTGTTAGGATTGACTCTGTTAATAGGAAGATCTCCCATTAACTGTTTGGAAGAAGCTGCTCTATATCTACAGCAGGTAACACATTTATGAATACAATTTTTAATTATCTTCTTGGCACGTACAATCCAATAACTCTGTCTAATGATACCCATTAACAAATTTAACCCAGCATGAAAATGCATAACATGAAAATATTTAACAATTAACACACTTAATTTATGTTGAGTTGGCAAAATGACAGGATGTTTTGCATTGTACTGGAGGGGTGAATTTCTCAGCCTACCTCCCACCCTAAGTAAACCATCACTATCAATAAAAGGACAAAGTGAAAAAAGAGAACTTTTTTTAGAAACTGGTCTATTTGATCTAATACAACTAATTTCATCTGTGAAATATAGCTGCTGAATATAAGAAATAATCAAATTACCTGAATGTCTTCTTTCATTTGTCGATAAAGGAAGAAATTTACCTTTACTCAAAGGACTGGTGTTCATTTTGCCAACTTTCTGTTTGCAATTTCTCACAAACCTAATACAAAAAGCTAAAACATCAACAATTTTAGTAAAAGAAGAATATTTTTCAAAAAGTAAATCAATCAAAGAATTATTCACAGTTACTGGAAAACAAAATTTAGAGTTCTTTTTCTCTTTATTTACAGTGTCTAAATTAGTTTTTATTTGAGGTTGTTCAGGCCAATGTTCTTGACTTAAAGAAAGACACTTTGGGCCCTCCCACCAAAGGGAACAATCAGGAAGATCCTTAGGAGATAAACCTCTAGAAGCAATGTCAGCTGGATTTTCCTTGCCTGGAACATACCTCCAACAGTCAGATGGAACAGAGTCTAGAATTTCTGAGGTTCTATTGGCCACATAAGGTTTCCAACACCTAGGATGAGATGACAGCCATGATAGAACTACTTGCGAGTCGGTCCAAGCATAAAACTTAATAATGAAGGTATTCAAAATAGTCACTAATGCAGAATATAGTCTGGAAAGTAGTAAAGCACCATTGAGCTCCAGCCTTGGAATGGAAACTGATTTAAGGTGTGCTACCTTGCTTTTAGCAACTAAAATGGTCACCTTTGACTTCGCTTCACCAGGTTGAACCACATATATGATGGCGGCATATGCTGATTCTGATGCATCGCTAAATCCATGTAAAATGAGCTCTTTACTGGAAACTTGGATCCATCGGGGAATTCTAATAGAGCAAACTTGTTCAAATTCCTCTTGGAATTTCTTCCAATTTGCTTGGAAATTTTCAGGAAGAGCAGTATCCCAGTCTAACTTCATCAACCACAATTGCTGGTAAAACATTTTTATAGAGACAGTACATGGAGCCAAAAATCCTAATGGATCAAATAATTTGGCAGATTGTGAAAGAAATTTTCTTTTAGTTATGTTATCATCAAATTGTAAATTAACTTTAAAGACAAAAACATCATTTGAAGAATCCCAAATAAGCCCTAAGGCTTTGGAACAGTCATCAGGATGAATTTCTAAATTTGTTGACTCAAGAGAATTTGAAGATAAATGATTCACTACATCAACTACATCGGAAGAATTAGATCTCCTCTTCCGTAAATGAAAACCTCTATTTTCTAAAGCCAGTGAAAGTTTCTCAACCATTTTAATAGCTTCTTCGCTTGAGATTGCACCGGACATACAATCATCAACCTAGAAACTATCTTTAATTTTTGAAGCTGTTACAGGATCATTCTTTTCAATATCCTTTCCAATTTGAAATAAGCAACGAATAGCTAAAAATGGAGCTGATGATGTACGATATGTAATAGTTCGTAGCCTGTATTCCTTTATAGCTGAGTATGCTGAGTCACGCCAAACAATACGCTGTAAATCTTGATCTTCTGGAGCAATCAAAACTTGTCTATACATCTGCTGAATATCAGCGGTAAAAGCAATAGGATTTGCTCTAAATCTTATCAAAATGATAAAAAGATTTGGTTGTGGAATTTGTCCAACAGCTAAAACAGAATTTAACGAATTAGCATTAGGAGGTTTGCATGAACCATCAAACACCACACGTAACTTTGTTGAAATAGAGTCGCTTTTTATAACAGAATGATGCGGAAGATAATATGCTTTGTTGCTTGCAGGATTTGAGTTTTTGTCGATAACTGTCATATGATCATGGTCTTCATATTGCTTCATAAAATTTCTATACTCATTTTCAAAATTTTTATCAAATTGAAATTTTCTCTCCATAGCAAACAAACGTGGCACTGCCATGGATTTAGAATCGCCTAATGACATCACATCTTTATAAACTGGCAATTTAACTTCAAATCTACCTTCTGGTGTTACCTTGTAAGTTGAACAAAAATGTTGTTCACAAAATTCTTCTTCCTCAGACAAATGGGGTTTATTAACATCTATTTCTTCTGCTTGCCAAAATTTTTGTAATAATAGATCAACATTGGATTCGTTTTCAACACTAAGAAAATGAGATTGAATACTAGAAGAATATTTACATTTAGGTTCCAATTTTCCGGCTACCACCCAACCAAACATAGTGTTTTGGGCAATTGGCTCATTCTCGGTACTAACAATTCTACCATATCTTAAAATAGTAAAGAAACAGTCAGATCCCAAAATAATATCACATTCTTGTGGTTTCATGAAATCTTCATCTGCTAACGTAATATTTTTAAGATACTCTATATTTTTCGTATCAAGTAATTCTGCAGGTAATTGAGATGTCACTTTAGGCAGGATGTATGCTTGAACCTTTAAGGACTCAGTAGAAAGCTTTGAACCTACTGTAAGAGTTACTGAACCACGAGTTTGTCCAGCCAATACTCCAGCAATTCCATTTAATCGAATTCTGTCATTCTTTCTTTTTAACCCTAAAGTTCTTATGACATTTTCACTAACAAAAGAACATTCCGAACCAGAATCGAGTAGAGCTCTAAAAGAGTGAGGTTTATTTTCATTATTATATAAGAGAACCTTAGCAGTAGGTAGGAAAGAAACACATTTTGAATTATTGAAAGAAGCACTAGAATTAATTTGTAATTCGTGAGATGTTGACTCCTGTACAAATTCTTTATTTGACTGGTGGTTTTTATTCTCAGATGAATTTGGAAAAACTTTATTTTCAAACTTAGCAGTGCAAGCATTATTACTTTTATTCTCTTCATGGAAGAGTGTACTATGTTTACTTTCACATTTAAAGCATTTCAAATGAGAATTTGGACATTCCTTAACTTTATGAAAGTTTAAACATAAAAAGCAACAGTTATTACGCTTAATAAAGTTCTTTCGAGCAACAACATCCATGGATTTAAATTTAACACATTTATAGAGCGGATGTATTCCTTGACACTTTAAGCACACCTTTGATTGCTTATCATTAGAACTGTACTTGGAACCAACAAAATTTGAACTTTTGGAATGTTTCATATCACTTTCATTGTTAGAGATGAGCTCTAAAGAAGAACATCTTACACTTAAGAAATCAAAAAATTCTTTCAAGGTGGGAAATTCATTTTCTGTACTTTCAATGGACCAAAGTCTTCGACTTTCCGGATCAAGTTTTTGAAATAACAAATATATTAACCATGGGTCTCTATTTGTAGCTTCATCACCAACAGCTTTCAAACCCCTAATAACTTCATCACTAGTATTCAGCAAATTTCTTATATTTATGCTATTAGGATGCAGAACTGATTTTTGTTCTAAAAATAATTTAATCATAGAATTAACAATTTGTTTCTTTTTATCATATCGATTTAACAACTTTTCCCAAGCTTCTTGATAAGATTAATTAGAAAGGGGAATATGCTTAATTAATGTAGCTGGTTCTTCAGAAAGTAACCCTTTAAGATACTGGAATTTATGAATGTTACTTAAACCTACTTGTGAATGGACAGTGGAAACAAACATATCCTTAAAATTTGTCCATTCTGAAAACTTTCCAGAAAATACTGGAATATTCAATTTTGGTAGTCTAATATTACATTGATTAGGAATAGTAACAGAAGAACCTTGCACAGAATTGTGTGTTGCAACATTAACAACTTCTGAAGGATTCAAAGAATCTAGTTTGTTTTGATATTTATTTTTTAACCCGAGAGTAGTCGCGACATTTTTTAGAACGTTAGTAGTCGCGTTCGGTCCATTTGCCGCCGTTACCAGCAGGCCGAAAACGAAGGGGAAACTTGCCGGTGTTATCAGATGATCGAAAACGGATAACGTAGTGTGAAAATATTGACTGAACGTTAAAAGATTACAGCAATTATTCATTTTACAACCTTTTACAGCAATTATTTATTTTGCTTAAGTATATATTCAGTTGGCATCTAGATAAATGTTTTTAATATCTCTTTCTTCGTTTTGCATAAATACTTAAAAGTAAATAGTAAATGATTTCATTAAATTCCTGATGTTACTATGAATCAATAATTAGTAGGAAAACATTTACTAATATGAATCTAAATTCATGATAGGGGTATTTTTATTTATTTATTTATTTATTTATTTGGAAGGACAGAATCAGAGTCAGGTAGATTTTTTTGATACTCCGGCACTCTATATCCATTTAATAAAATAAAATTAATAAATTTAGCATCAATATATTACACTGACATTAAATTGAACAATTAAACTGAAAATAAAAATGGAACCTATGACATGCAACAGAAAATCAAATACAATACCACTAATTCACCAGCATATTGCGGACGATTAATTCATTTAAAACATATGAAAAACCATCAAATTTGATGCCATAAACAATTAAAGACAATATATATATATAAACTTTCATTACATTGAAAAATAAGGTACCATTGAAAAATAAGGAAAATGACTAATAATTATGAATCACAAATACCACATAAACCAAATATTATTAAAAATGTATAATTATATATATATATATGTATGTATAATAAAGAAAAAGGTAAAAAATACTTAACTTCGAAATTATAAATGTAAAATGTTGTAACTACGTTTTATTTATTTATTTTGTGGGGTGTCTGTGTGTGTATGAGGGGAGAGAGTAGGGTGGGGGGCTCTCGAGATTTTGTGATTAAATCCATTTTTCAAATGAAAATGCACGATTTGTAGTTTTTCTACGTATTTCAGGGTGGGAGCAGCGCCCTTGAATAAAAACTCTGGATACGAACTTCGCTTATATAAAGTAAATAATAAATAAGTTATTGAAATTATATATTTAATTTAAATACATTTGCGATTGTAAATTTAAATCCTAAGATGGATAAATTATTTTAATTAATAGAATCACTGAAAGGTTCATCTTAATAGGGATGTATTTTACAGAAACTATTTAATTAAAATAAATATTCAATTGTACATTTCATAATAAGGTATTAATGTTATAATTTATTGTTTTATAATAACGTTCATTAAAATAATAAAAACAATAAGAAAATTTTCTCCGAAATTTTAAATATGCAGCAATAATTTAATTTAAATGAATTTTCTCTCATATTCAGGAAAACATTATTCTGAAAAATAGTTTGATCAATTGATGAAGGACAACAAATTTAAATTTGTTAGATACTGTCCCCAAGCCTCTATTGGATTTCAATAATAATAATAATAAAACATTTTCTGCGGCATTGTTAAAAAAAAAATGTGTTTTTACTTACAGTATGAAAATTTAAAAATAGATAAATTTTAGAAAAATACTTAAAATATTTTTTAAAATCATAGTATAAACATTAACTGAATTATCCAAAAGAGATTTTTATTTGCGTAATTTCTAACCCACATTATAAAATTCTCATTATTTTTCTTATTGTACAAATAAATTATATGTATGTTCTTTGCAAATATACACACTACATTTCTGAAGAAATTGTTTTACCTTTCGAATTTGTTTTATTGTACAAAAATGATACTTTTCAGATTTTGGAGATACGGCAATTTTTTTTTACTGATTCCCACAAAATTCTCTTCTCTCTTTTTTTAATGGTTTGGCAGTGTTATTGTCTGTTTTCTTTCATTTATATGTTCCGGTAATAAATGGAAAGCAAGTTCTTTCAAATAATGATGATGAATTTCCCTTTTTTCCATATTTAAATGATTATCAATTTGAGAATTTATTCCCGCAATATTTGACAAGGAAAAAAAATGTAAGTGACCATCCATCAGTTTTTTGTGCGAACTGACTTCACAACTAATATAATAAAACAATTTTAAGTCACATTCTAAAAGTAAAAAAAAGTATTCTATGAACGGGTAAAATAGCAGGAAGAAAGAAAGACGAAATAACAACAGACAGAGAGTCCGTACTTCGAAGAAACTTTCCCCCACAGATTTCGCGGAAATGGGAAAGGATGAACACGAGGGGGAAAAATTCAACTAACGTAAGTGGTCGCAACGCGGTCATTTAGACCGATTGAAACTTAAGAATGCGATAAAATGCTAAGAAATATCAGGAATGACTTGCAATTTTACTACACAAGAGTGTGAACACTCAAGGTCAGCTACACGGAATTTGGCTATCATAACTTTCACGGGAAATGAGTTACAGGAAGATAACGGATTTCGGGCGGGGAAAAGACCAACGCGCGACTATTAACGGGTTAACTGAAAATACCTGTATTCAAATTCTGCTAATTCAGAATCATCATCATTTAAACAAGAATCTAATCTTAAGAACTCTTTAAATAAATCATCTAATCTTTGTAATCTAATCAAAATTTCATTTTTAGTATTCACATTATCAAAACTATTCTCTAATCTAGTTACAGAGCCTTTCACCCTACCTCTCTCAATTTTAATTTGAGCAGATTTTTCTCATAATCCTCCATTTTACACAATAACTTATAAGCAGAATAATTTCCAAAATAAAATTTATCAGATAACTTGAAAACAAAACTAATCAAAATTACTTCAAAATCAAAAGTAATCAGAATTGCTTCAAAACAAAACTAATCAAATTAAGTTAAAAAAACAGAAGTAAATGAATTAAATTCAAAAACAAAACAAATCAGATTCAAAAACAGAGCTACTATAAAATGTTCATAATTATTCTTTCATACAAACAATAGAATTTTCTGTTCTCAAATGTGCATAAAATTAAAAATCTTCAAAATTCTTCAATGTAAAATAATAATTCACCATAATAAATAAATATTCAAATATTTCAAGCAAATAAATCATAATGTTCTTGAGAACAACAAGTAAATAAATCATAATAATCTTGAGAACAATTTTCTTTTTCAAGAACTATCAAAACATAATATTGTAGAATACTATTTTTTCTTATTTTATCAATTCAATAAAGATACTAAATTGTTCTCATATTCTAAAATAATATCTTGCTAAATGCAACTTCAGTAGAAAAAATTAAGCTTTAGCATCAAAGAACAATTTCATAACAAAGTAAGTACTCACATATCTCGCCGGTGCCTCCAATTTTCTTTATGTAGAGAATTTGAAGAAAGAAATCCTTGAAATTTTCTTATTTTTATTTCACAACACAAAAACAAATCTTGACATTCACGAAAACTTAACACACAATGAAACATACAGTTCTGGTTTCAGAATCAAATTTATCTAGTTAAAATTAACACTCTAATTAGTATGCTTTCATCACATGAAAGCCTTAAATTACATTATAAAAATATATCCCCTGCCTAAACTGGGTGCAGATAATTAAATAGAATAAAGAAAGACAATAATGCAGCAGGAGCAACATTCTCCATACCACACTCTCAGGAAAACCAAACATCAACTCACTGATGATGTCATAATTAAGATTTCACAACAGCACAGAATGCATAGTGCTGCCATCTGTCAAAAAACAGAATAACTAAAATCTTATATTTGATTCTTAATCATTTTAGCACTGAACAATATTCAATTCTTTATTTAGGATCGATTTTCTTCCTTTTAAATTCTCTGTGTTTCTTCATCAATTTTCTTGTTCTGTTATTTTCTTTTTCTGCTTTAATTGTGAATTGCCTGCAATCTTCTTTGCAATAACTTGTAGAGCATTGGTTAGTTTCTTGTTCCTTACTATAACATCTCTTCTTCTAAAGTTAATTGAAGTACTCTGAAAAGGTTTTAAGTTCCAAATAGAACCCTTCTTTGTATTTCTGGAAATTTATTATATAGATTGATTTCTTGGACTTTTGCAAAAGCTTCATTCTTTCCACTTTAATATATAACAGCAGTTTGCATCTAGCCAACCTGTGATCGCTGCCTGTATTGAAGTTATTGAGAACATTGCAATCCTGGAAAGATGATTTTTGCTTGTTAAGATGTAGTCGATTTCCCTTGTTGAGCCATTTGCACAACGCCATGTCGATTTCCTTTGAGGCTTTTTCTTGAAAAGTTAATTCATGCTATACAACTGTTCACATTCTTCAAACCCAATCAATATGTTTCCTCTTTCATTACGCACCCCATATCCATGATTTTGTACTGATAACTCGCCTTTCTTTTTCCCCCAATTCTAGCTTTCCAGTCTCCCATTATTAATTTTATGTGGTATTTTTTCTTTTGAAGCATTGAAGCTCTCTTCATAGATATCCTTAACTTCGAAATCAGTATACCTTACTGTTGGTGCATTAACTTGGGTAATTTGCAGCGTGTATCTTCTGGACACCTGTGTTAGTAACCTTTCACCCCTATCTGATGCCCTATAATATTCTAAGATGTGATTCTTCCACGTTTTATGAATTATAAATCCTACACCGCTAGTTCTTCCATCTTCTGTGCCTCTGTAGTATAATACATGTCCGCTGGTAGAATCAATCTTCTATTCTCCCGTAACCAGGAACATGCAGACCGCCGAAAATTAAGGGCCGTAATTTGTTTTGTGAAATCATGGTAAAATAATGCGGGTAGCTGGACAAATACATCCACGCTGGCCAAGTGGGTTGGAGGAAGCCCATCCGCGTTCGTTCCCCATGCAGTAGGTAAGTGTACTAATATGTTGCACCGGTGCAGGGTAAGGATTTGTCATTAAGCCTCCGCTCCCAGTCGATTCCTTTAAGTCCTCCTCGAAGGCAATTAAAGGGTCTTCTCCTAGTTAATAAGCAGAGGCTATTAAACAGCCCATATATATATATATTTGAAGATGGTGAGTGTAAACATCATGTTTTAATTTTAAAAGAACTTTAAAGTCGGAATATATTTTAAATGCTTTCAATTAGATTAATTTATAATTATTCCCATGTATTCACATACTTAAACAACTGTTATTTATCAATAACTATTTTTCTAAATTATTAATAAATCATGATCTACTTATTACTAGTAATCTGATATTTAATTTATTTCTTATCCATATAATTTTCGATTTCAATACGTGTTATATAGAAGAATGTATTATTAAAAAACACGAAGTTTTTGAACAATCCATATTTTTTTGAAAACTAGTATATATTAAATATCATTTTCACCCTCACAAACTTTTTAATATTTAAACAAAATCTATAACTAATTATTCAGACGCCCTTAACACAAAAGTGAGTTAACACATTCGCATTCATTGTACGTAAAATGATTTCTACATAAAAATGTTCATAGTATTTGAACAAATTGCTTATTAAAATTCATCAATGATTTAAAACAACTTCTACATAACCTAAGTACTCAAAAGATGTTATTTTAATAACACACACCCTTTCTTAATAATGAATTATATAAAACAATCGAAAGTATAAACATATATATTTATACATTGATCAGTAAAATTATATGTTAAAAGTTTGAACTGCATATTTGTATATTTACATGTTTATGTCTATATTTTCTATTACATATATCTTAATTATAATTTAATTTCAGTATTGAAGTTTATAATTCGACTTTCATAAATTGTTTTGGTAAATTTTAGACATTTAAGGTCATATGAAGATATTTAAGAAAATCTAAAAAATATATTTATTTATTTATACTTTGTTTGTAAAAGTTAATAAAAAAAAGTTTGTAAAAGTTAATAAAAACGTTTTACGGATGTTTAAAATATTGATATAGTGCAATGTAACATCTAATCATTTTATCGCAAATATATTAAACAATAAACATATTTTAAATCATCGTTTACGGAAAATTAATTTTATTTCGATACACGAATTTGGAAAGAAATGAAGCATTAAATAATGTTTATTTGAAAATCCTATTATAATTATAAAGATCAGTTGTATTCTAAAAATGGAAAATTATATGAACCGATTGAATGTTTTTCTAGAGTTATGTTTCGCCCGTAATAAACCTAAATAGCAAACAATTCTAATTTTATGCCTAATTGATTTGAAAAGTTAAATTATTTACAAACAGCATAATCGGATTGCTTAAAAAGTGGCTGTGACTTTCTTTAAACAAATTAATGCAACTGAAAAATCGTTATTTTTCAATTTAAATTTAGAATAATAAAATAGTACTGAGCATTTTAACGGCAGTTTAAAAGGATAAATGTAGACATTTTTTGATAAAATTACTATTTTCATTTTAACTAGAGAAAAATTGGTCACGTTGTATCTTAAATTTAATTATTTTATTGCTTGACGTAAATTTGACCTTTCTTCTCTAAGAATTCAATGAAAGCAGAAATATTCAAAAAATATTATTCTAAAAAAAGTAAAATCATACGTATGTGCTTTAAATTCCACAATAAAAAAAAATCCTATTTATTTTTAATTTATCCAATTAAAGAATTGTATAAATTGTATATATATACACACACACACACACACACACACACATATATATATATGCGCTATTAAAGAAAAATACTTTTCGCTGTTTTATTTATTTATTTATTTATTTTTTTTTGTATTCTTCAATTTTGTTATTAACTTTTTTAGAATATTTAATTGAACGGTATCACTGATACATGCTCATTATGAAAATTCTCATGTTTTCCCATAGAAGCAGTTAATTTGTATATTACCGTCTTATAAAACATTATACAATCGTGATATTGCTGAACTATTATCGGCCCACTAAAAACTAAGTAATAAATATAACTAGTAGTAAAATAAAACATACATACATCATGGATCATAAAAGCAATGCTTTTGTAGGAACTTATAATGTGCTACAATAAATATATATATTATGCTACAAATCATTATGTCTTGTAAGTGATATTCAATTGATAAAAAAATTACCGTATCAATCTTAATTAGTATGTGTATAAATGCAAGGAAATATACTAAATTCTTCCTTTCCTATAGATCGGAAAAAGATAAATATTTGATAACTTACGAAGATATAATATAACCACAAACGACATTATACAATAACCCCATTCAAGTTACTCATGATTCCGAAAATATTTTTTGTTATCTTTATAAATTCCAGAAACCAATATTATTTCATTATCTAAAGAAATATTTGTGTATAAATTAATATTTTCATTTGATGCCACTAATTTTTCGAAAAATTTCTAGTAGTTGTTATAGTATATCAATCAGGTTTCGCAAACCGGAATATCTGATTTTAAGATGTAATAAATTCTCAATTACACATTTTCAGCTGCGTATTTGAGTTTATACATACAAGAGTAAGAAAATTATACTTTTAATGTGTATAAAACGTTGTTAATTTCTTAAAAGATATTTTATGATCTTTAAAAAACTTTCTTAAAACTGATAGCATCCGATTTTTTTTTTATTCTTGGTTCTTTAATTTATTAATGTGCTGTAAAAATGCTAGGAAACGTTTCCGAATATCAGTAGAGGCAAAAGAAACTTTATTATATAAATGCTTTTTAAATATCGAAAATATTTTTGTTTCGGATGTTTCTAAATTTAAAAACTATTTTCTGAATCATAGATAAATCGTAACAGGTTATTGAATATTTTCGTTCGTGGATATATTGTATTTTTCTAGAGAAATAAAGACCTGCCTTTTTTTCTAGCTTAGGAATATATCATACTCACAAACGGCCAGCTTTTCTCGCGTAATAGTTGAAGTATGCTGAGTGATAATTTTATGCCTATGTTTTATTAGAAAAAAATTATACTTAGGAATAATTCAAAAATTACTAATTAAGCCACTTTTTGACTGAAGTGGCTTAATTAGTAATTTTTGACTGAACTTCATTATTACACTGCAGTAGGCAGTAATGAGAGTTAAATTAGTAAGAACTGAAACTAATTCTAAATAAATGATAATTTAGAAAGTATTTTTAAGCTTTTATGCTCATTTCATACGCTCATTTCAATATTCATTAGAAGTTTGTCATTCTTTAGAAACCGTTCTCAGTACAGATTTACATCTTAAAATTAAACATTCGTATCAAATTGCAAGTTTCGTGCCTAACGGTCTACCACCTCTCTGAAGGCAATGGCACTAACATAAGATGACTATGCTGAAACAGAGACTATCAGAATTAATTTCCTACCATTAACTTTGTAATCGGTTTGGTATTTCCTAATATTCGTTAGAAAACGTAATTCAGAAAGTTTTAAAGGCTTATATAGAAAGTTTTTTGTTCCTGCCGACCCCATGTTGTAGTAGCAAAGGTATAAAATATATCCTGTGTAGGACCAGAGACCGTGTGTAATGATCCGCAACCATTACTTTTGTAATCGGTTTATTATTTCCTGAGGTTCCATAGAAATCGTAAGTTAGGACTATTTTATAACGCTTTCCGTTCCTTCCTTTCCCTTCACTCTTTTTACATTTCTAATTTATTTTAGACTGTTCTTAGAGGACATTTACATTAAGAATTTATTTTTGACTGTTCTTAGAGGACGTTTATATTAAGAATTTATTTTCGACTGTTCTTAGAGGACATTTATATTAAGTACCCACCATACCATATTTAAGGTTTCTAGCCTCTTCCGTATCACAGAAATGGCAATTTAGACAGTTTTTTACTTCAGCAACTCTTTGGATGTAGTGGCACCCACATTTTTTAGTTTGTGTTTGAGCTGGTTTTATTACCACAAATTTTCAACCATTATTTTTGAAATCTGTTTGTTATTTCATAAGATTGCATAAAAATCGTAATTTAGAACTTTTTAGACCGCTTTTCACTCACCTCATCCATTTCGAATTTTCTGTCGACGTTTCTTAGAAAGCATTTCGATTCTTTATCCTATCTCGATTTGCCAAATTTCAAAATGTTAGACCCCTCAATCACAAAAACGCAATTTAGAACGGTTTTTGCTCCTGCTACCACCAGGTGATAGTGAAAATAGCATAAAGAATAGCCGATGTTGGAGCAGGGACTACCACCATCAATTTGCAACCATTACTGTTGAAATAGGTTTGATATTTAATGAGATTAAGTATAAATCAAATTTAGAACACCTCTTTTAGAACTATTTTCGCGCATTTTCAACCGCTTTTTTATTTTCGAATTTTTTATAAAGGTCGTTAGAAATCATTTATATATAATAAGTAACTACCATGCTGAATTTCATGTAACTAGGCCTTTCAGTAGCACACAAATCGCATTTTTCAGAACATTTTTGTTCCTGCCCCCCTTCCCCCCATTGGGGTTATGGCACCAACATAAAATATAGTCTATGTTGGTGCATGGGCTGTCACCATCATTTTGACAACATTATTTTTTTTTAATCGGTTCGGTACTTCAAGAGATTGCGTAGAAATCGCAATTTAGAACGTTTTTCAAAATGCTTTTTGCGATATTTCACCACTTTGGATAATTTGGGAAAGATATGTTCTTAGAGATAATTTGTATCTTATAAGTAACTACCTTTCTAGATTTAATGTTTCTAGGCTCTTTAGTAAAATAAAAATTGCGTTGAACGGTTTTTGCTCATGTACCCCTTTGGGATACTGGTATGGACATAAGATATAGCCTATTTTGGAACAGGGACTAACAGAATCATTTTGATAACATTCCTTTAGAAATCTGTTCGGAAATTAAAGAGATTACCTCGAACAAAGAAACAAACGAACTTTAATTAATTATAATATTAGTATAGATAGAGAACCACGAAATGAAATACACAGTAACCTCTTCCCAATTACTCATGATTCCGAAAAGGAATCGTCATCTTTAGAAATCTCACATTCCAATATATTTTCGAGATTTAAAAAATCATTTGTAAAAAACAATGTTTCTTTTTCTGCCACTGATTTTTGAGAAACTTTACGACTAGACTTTATAAGACATTAATCAGCTTTCTTAACCCAAAATATAGGTTTTCGAATGCTATTTATTCTCAAGGAAGCTTTTTCATGTACATCAAACATGTTTTTGAGGCAAACATGGTGAATTAACACCATTGACATTAAAGATAAAATTAATATTAATCTGTTAATCTTGCATATATAGATAAAATTAAGCAACTAAATCGCGCATTAAGAATTCATAGCATACTAAAAACAGATATTACAGTTTCAGAAAACTGATTAATGCACATTAAAAATTACTGAGAAACCGTTCATAAAATCAATGGCAGACAAATAACTTATTATTTGTTATCGTTTTTTTTTCAGTTACATTTTGCGCAGCTTTTTGAATACGTTACAAAATATTAATATTTGCAAAAATGAACTCTCATTTTATATATATATATATATATATATATCAAGTATGTTTTTACGGAGAAAAATAAACGTATGTCACAAAATTCTACAAGTCTACAAATCTAAAAAAAAATGGCAATTTTGAAGTCACTGTCAGAAAACTAGTCATTTTACGCAAAATTATTTCTGATTTTTTCACAAATAATTTCCGTACTCCCAGAAAGCATTTTTCATTTGTGAATTTTCCCTGATAGCTTGGAAATTAAGGAAACTTCCTTTTATTCTCTTCACACATGGATATTGGCTTATGAATACAAAAATTCTAATTTATTTTTAAAATGGAAAAAAAAATATAAATCATCATTTATAATTTATTTTAAATAGAAAAAACAAACAAACAAACAAAAATTGTTTTCGAATAGAAATATAAGAAACAATTAATTTTCTAATACATTTAACAATATTCGCAATTTATTTTTTAACATTATAAAGTAATCGCATTAAATTATAATCTAAATGAATACATTTAAAAGACATATATCAGTTGAAATGAGAATATTAATAGGCAAAAAATATATTTTAAGCCAAAAAGCAAAATTCTCTTCTCGAATTTATATAAAAATATAGTATTCACACTTTTCATCTATGAATTTTAATAGAAGTATGTATAATTCATATTTTTATCATATAGTATTACTAAAGTGTTTAAAGCCCAACCACTATCGCATAACGATGAAATCTTCTCGAAATTAACATCAAAATTCCCAGCTTTTGTAAACAGATTAATCAAGCTATACCTAATTTTATAAAACATTTTTTAAACTATTCCGCTGCCAAACAACTGATATCTCAAGTGTTAAGATACTCGTCTCATAAAATTCAGGTACCTGGTTCGAGTCCAAGATCAGCAACATTTTTCTTTATTCCCACTTTCTTCAAATGACGTATATTTTACCTCCTGTAACTAAGAAAAAAAACCGATCTTCTTAAAATATCGAAAAATTCGGAGCACTGATACCTGTAAAATATCCGTGATTTGGAAAACGCATTTCTTAGAGTGTACTATGCATTAAATAAAAAGACTGTTTGGAAGTAAATTTAAATTACATTATACTGAAAATAAAGAAAGCAAAATCCTATAGTATTTTTGACTGAAAGAATTCAGTCTAAATTGCGACTGAAGTGTTGCAGTATTCTGAAACAAAACGAAAACATGTATTTATGATAATAACAAACTTTTTGTAGAATTACCACATGTAAAAGGTAAAAAAAAAGGCTCTTGACCTTAGAGTCCTTGCATAATAAATATTATTTAAAAATTGAAAGTACTAGTATTATTGCTTTCATATGAAATTTTAATAAAGTTGTAACAAATCTCTTTTATGAAATTTTCTTATATGAATAATCAGATTCTATATCTTAATAATAAAAAGTTATAATAGGCATCATTTATTGCTTTTTTACTTAAAAAATTATATATAATCTATAGTATATACAAGTATAATTGCATTTATAATATATTGCATATTTTCCATTTCTCATTAGCAATTGATGTATTCAATATTTTAAACATATACTTCTGTCAATTTTACATTACCACTAAAATATGTATAACCGTTAGTTAAATATCTAAATATTTTTCCACATAAAAATAAATAAATTTATCAAAAATATTTCTTTTCCAGAATGTACAAAATAGTTATTTAATAGAATATTCATATATTTAAAAAAATTGTCATAAAGCGTAGCCTAAAAATTTTCTGAAATAGTCTAGAAAATAATCAAAGAAACCAACATCAACTTTCTTACGTCACATCACCAGACAAAACCGACAAGCTGAGATAGCTTTTCGAAAGTTTTACGTCAGACGCTGCTCAGTGACATAGAAATTTAAAGAGATCTCTGAATTATTCTGACATATAACTGGCATTCATTCAATTTAAAATTTAAATATGATTGTTGTTTATTTGACATGAGAGTTGTTATATGCAATTTGAAAGAAAATTGAATATTTTGATAGTCATGTTTGATTATTTAGTTTAATTGAAGGGCTTTTTAAGTTTATTCCATGGTTAGTTTTGCACAGCATAAAGTGAACTAAATAAAATTATTATAACAGCAGAAATGGATTTTATTTAAAAATATCTTTTTTTCTATTTACTGAAACAACAATGAATATGTATTATATATATAATAATAATTTATAATAGAAAACATTCAATTTTATATACTGCATTATGTATGTTTCTATACAAACTTTTATGAGTCATCGAGATAGTGGCAACTACTATCTATAGTGTGTTCACCAAAGTTCAAAGCAATAATTTTAAAACGGCTACATGTTTAGTCATAAAAAGTATGTCTAGGTATTGTAAAGGGGCTATGTGCCAACACATTAGAGTTATTACAGTACAGCCTAATAGGAAATTGACCAGTTAGTGTTTGTATTTCTGAAACACTACACTATGCAAAAAAATAAAATAAAATAAAATAAATTAATTACAAAAGTTTAGAGAGCTCTCGATGTAGTAGGATATGTCATAGATGTAAAAAATAATTTTATTAAAATATCTTAAATGGGAATATTTCAACAAGCAATTTTGGATTTAAATAGTTGTTTAAACTTTAGTGGAATTGTGGCGCTTTAAGGCAGTTCTACAACTTCTGATAAACTGACAAATGGTAATAAAGGTAAACAAAAATGAGCAAAGGAAGTCAAATTTGCTCAATGCGTCTACCATCTACTGGAATGCTTGTGTAAGTATCCAGATGTATGTAAATTGCTGCTAATTAAAGACAAAAAAAGCATAATTTACTTTATTTTCTTATTGTGTTAGATATTTCATATGTTACATTTATTTAAAAAATTGCATCTGTACATAATGACACATTTCTAGAAACGATAAGTAAAGTATTTAAGAAAGCATACAATTTTTCATAAATTTCGGATATTCAACAAAATTTATGTAAAAAAAGCATTATTTTCTAACATGGGGACATTTCAATAAGCAATCTTCGACTTAAATAGTTGTTTAAACTTTAGTGGAATCGGGACGTTTTAAGAGAATTGCATATGTTCTGATAAACTGACAAATCGTAATCAAGATAAACAAAAATGAGCAAAGGAAGTCAAATTTGCTCAATACGACTACCATCTACTGAAATACCTGGGTAAGTATCCATGTGTATGAAATTTGCTGCTAATTAAGGACAAAAAAAATCATAATTTGCTTGATTTTCTTATTGTGTTAGATGTTTCATATGTTAAATTTAGTAACAAATTTGCATCTATAATGTAATGTCACATTTCTATAAACGATAAGTAACGTATTTAACCCTTTATCTACTGACGATACTTATAAGTACCATTAAAATAGCTTGTTATAAAATTCATTTAATACATTGATTAGTTCTAATACAGTTTATAATGAGTTTTAGATACATTACTTTATCTTGTTTCAAAAGCATTACCGGTTGCGCAAAACAAAAATATTTTTAAGAGGATGATTTCTTTTGACTTTGCATCTTTCCAGCTGTGTTGGTGTTGGGGGGGTGGGGGGGGGGATTTTTCAATTCGGAAATATTTCTATATTGCTGATGAACATTATATTTGTACATTTCCTAATTCTACAAAATACTAAGAAAATATTTAAAATAAACGATTTGAATGGGGTTATAAATTTTTGAATGGGGTTGTAAATATTGCACTAATTTCGTATAAATTCAAATTTAATTAATCCCTTTAAATCCTCCAATCCTTCTAAAATTCTTCTAAAATTTATTAAATGATTATGTAAATTTTCTAATGTAGTTTTAACAATTCACGAAAAAATACTTTAGAAGATAAAATTTTCATGAATTCATAATTAAGTAAATAAAGGGTTACGAAAGCATAATTTTTTTCAAAATTTCGGATATTCAACAAAATTATGTATTAAAAAAACATCAGTTTTTCAACATAAAAAAAAGCACAGAGCAAATTTTATAATTTTTCTAGTTATGGCCAAAAATGTGTCATTTTTTCTATGTGAATGCAATGATTATTTTTTTTCCGTGAAAACTTTTCGTTTTTAATTGATTGCCGTATATTATATATTAAGAATGTTTGAAGCACTGTCAATTTAATTTTAAAAATTGAAATATATGCATATTTTGTTTAAAGAGAACTGCTTTGTTAAAATGCCTTATGAAAATATAGAAGAGTCCGGGGGAATAGCGACACCTTAAAGAAATTTTAAATATTTCACCTCTAAAAAATTTTTATTTTTAAACAGTAAAAATTCTAAAGCTGGATCATGATCTTTAGTATCTGTATAAATTTAACCATAATTATGACTGCAACATAAGCATCCATAAAAAAAAAAACTTCTTTCAACCTCAACACAGTGGCGGGATTACCTAAGATACTGGGGTATTTACGCCACTGTATTGGGGTAATGACACCGCTCTTTAATGATCTAGTAAATACCTCAGATGGATACTAGGAAACACATAACCTACTGAAAATAATTAGAAAGCGATTTAGAAAGTTAAAGTGATTTATCAGTTACAATTTAATTGAAATTGCAAATGTCACAAATATAAATCTCTGCTGAATCGGTTCCACCACATTCAAATGAGGCTATTTCTCACACAATTTGCATGGTGGCGGCATTATCCCGAGAGGACAATATGGCGGAAATCCCCAAGCAAAGCCGAAAGACTTTGAACCGAACTTGTTCAAAGCATTGCATCAAAATGTCGGCGAATGCATGTAGATTACGGATAATATTAACTTAAATACATAGTGTTACAATAAAAGGTGCTTATCTCTACTCTTCTGAAACACTAAGATAAGAAGCAACTTGATAAAAACTAAATTTTGCACTAGAGCAAACGAACGGCGTGCAGCAAAATCACTCTCACTCTAGGCACTGCTTCTGTTGTTGGCTGCAGTAGTGCCAGCACCTTCACTATCTCAAAGTACGCTTAGTTTAGGTTACCCCCAAGTTACCCTTAAACTAGGCAGGTTGCCGGCAAAACGCCGTTTGGCGCTATTCCCCCGATATCCCCAATTTTCTTTATTGGCAAATCTACTGCAAAATTTAAAACAAAATGAACATTTTGTGATAGAAAAATTTAAAGTATCCCTCTAGTCAATACCTGCACATAGAACAGATGGCAACTTTTTACTCATAACTCACGGAAAAATGGGAATTCTTTTTTGTGGTATGTTTTAACAATTTGTTACGATAATCTTTTCTATTATATTGAAATATCGATTTTTTTTTAGAGTTAATATTCTTCATTAGCCCGTGATTTATTTTTGAATAAGACTGGATTTTAGGACGTTTAATAAAGTTATTTTAAGTTAGAAATCATTATTTAATACGAACTCTATGACACTCTACACCTTAGTAATTAACGTTGTTCTTGTATCTTGTTTGAAATATGAAATGTAACTCCACGGATTAACGCTATTTAGTACTTCCAGACGTATCTTATCTTGTAATTCAAAGCCTCTTTAATTATGACTATAGCTGTCGCCTTTCTGAAGTTCATATGAGGGGAAGGGGCGGACCTCGCCGTGAACAGGCTTATTATACAGTCTGATTCTTTAAGTGCGTGTAACTATAAATAACTGTTTGAATGATAGTGAATTAGCTACTGCAATGAACGTTTTATCTATATATATATACATATTATAAGAATATATAACAAGAGGTATGTATTAAATATTGAGGCCCCTTAAAGCGCAAGGAAGCGATAAATTCTGGTATTAGAGATTGCATCTCGAAACCCAAGGGGGATTACACAAAAATATGAATGATAATATTATAGAGAATCATAGATTTATTAAGGAAAGCGCTAATGAATTTTCTCAACAAATCTTTTCCACTTGTGTAACTTAAATAGTAAATTGTCTGTTATACCAAAAATATAATTTAAATAAACGGTCAAGTGCGAGTATTACTCACGCACAGAGGGTTCCGTACAATAAATATCTGAATTAGCAACTGTATTATTTAAAAAAACCGTTGCTAAACGAATACTAAGACTTTGTAAAAAACTATACAAAGTAGAGTTGGGTATAACAGTATATACTAGAAAAATGTAAATGGATATACCATGAAAATTCCAAGAGATATGGAACCTAAATAATATCAAATATAGTTATTCTGTAAAACTCATTTTTACTTTCTTCTATCTTTACAAGAAGAAAGTATTGGATTTGTGAAAATTTTTGAATTCTGGTTTTCGACGGATTTATACGTTTTAGGGGACAGAGATCATGAAAAACATGTTTTTTACAAAATGCCTGTCTATGAGTCTGTCCGTCTGTGTGTGACACAAATTTTGTGACCGCTCTATCTTAAGAACTATTGAACGAAATTTAATAAAACTTTAGATTCAGTTAGTCCCTGATACAAGTTGGTGCTGATTACTTTTTGGTGTGAATCGCTCAACAGGTGGTGCTACTATGCTGCAATTTTCGCGATTTCCGCAATACCTGTATCTGAAGAACTAATGCATGAATTTTCAGCAAATTTTATATTCAGTTAGTCCCTGATATAAATTGATCCTGATAAGTTTTTGTTGTAAATTGTCCAAGAGGTGCCACTGCTATGCAGAACTTTTCACAATTTCTGAAATAACTCTATCTCAAAAACTAATGCACGGATTTTCACCAAACTTCAAATTCAAATAGAAGTTCACATAAGTTGTCCCTGATTAGATTTTGGTATAAATCACCTAACCGGTGGCGCTGCTGTGCTGTATTTATCAGGAAGTATTAACATGTATGAGATAGAAAAATGTTTTTGGATTGTCACATCGGACTAGTTTATTATTAGTTAATCTGTTTATAATGAATTTAATTCGGTACTGACAATAAAAGCAGTGCATATTTAAACTTCATTTGGCATTTCATAAAACTAAATGCAGCATAGTAATAACCTTTCTTTCTACAGCGTAGCTAATACAAAACATTCCTTCAAAGTTTACATTTGGCATTGTGCTAAGCGCGCTTTGAAAGGAGGTCACAAAAGTGCAACGCCGCCTTGGTCCGTGCAGCGCTTTTCCAGTAAGTTTTTAATTACCTTTTAAAGTTGCTCGAGGCGATTGAAAGATCCATCCAATGCAAAAATAGTCGCGAATCCCGTAGTATTTATGTAATTCGTTGTAATTAAGGTATCTCAGGACTCTTAATATAGGAAAAAATGAAAAACAATAGACCAGTTTCAACATTTAATATGTTCAAATGTATGAGATTTCATAACACTATTTTTATTTAGATGAAAGTATAAGTATTTTCTTTCATTTTATGTATTTAAAAATTGTAAGATGCAGAATGAGCATTTAAAGGGGCTCCAAACATTCAGACATTTAACAAGCAGAAAATTGGTATAACAGCTTCCGCGCACGATTAGAAAATAAATATAGCAACTAGAAAAAAAAATTGGTGCCTACGTATACTTCAGATTGTAATAATTACCCTGAACCTAAATATATATGTATTTAAGGCATTTTAAGATTTTTAATACAAAATTGTATTTAGATAATACAAAATTTTGAAAGTTTCAACAACATAATCACTTTAAAATATATTTGTTTGAGCAATAAAACGGAAATTTTAGGTTCCGTTTATACAGATTAACATGGAACGTATGTTTTGAAAATTTCATGAAAAAATAATCAAAAGTTTTTGAGATATCGTGCGCGTTATGCCCAAAAAAATCATTTGAAGAAATATGACTTAAAAGATTCGAAAATGCCGCTTCAGCTATTGAACGGGTATAATTCTAAAAGCCATAACTTCTGTCCTAATGAGAATTTGAAGGAAACAATTATATTAAAATGTTCAGAAAAAATAGAAGATTAACATTTAAAAATTAACATAAAATTTTTTTTGAAGCTTTAAAAGTCCTGAGACCCCTTGAATTAGTCTGTTTTTAACAGCTTGACGTTTATTGCTTTTATACTGTTACTTGCGCTTGCATTACACATATATATCATTAAAAGTTGTTAACTAGGCTTTAAAAGACGATGGAACATAGACTACGCCGCCCCTGTCATTATGTATGTCCAAACCGCCCATATCTTCAAAGGTTAATATCTCGACTAATTACTGACGATTTTTTTTCGAAAAACATGATCAACAATGCTTTTATATTTCTGCTACGATAGGTACCTCCAGCGCTGCTCAACACCTTTGCTGATTGCCCGCAAATCGAAATTTGTGTGTAACGCAAAAATGCGATTTTCTCAAAAATTATGTGACCTAGGGTAATCGCTATAATTTTACTGCAAGGTTTAAATTAATGTCTACTTCCTCTATTTTTTCATAATTTTAGTTTCAGTAAATTCGGAATTAGATGGGGGAGGGACATATTTTTCCGCTACATTTTCAACGATATTTTTGAAAATGTAATACCTAAAATTAAAAGAAATGTATTTTTGAATTCACCGTTACGAAAGCTTTCACAGGATACCCCTCACGATCTACAAAGACAAGACTTTTTTCAAGTCACTTAATTTGTCCCTCTACATTTTTACTAAATATATTTATAAATATTTAATAATCTGAAAATGTGTGTGTCAATAGTCTTTATTACTTCCCCGAATTTGAACTTTCCACATTCTGTAGTTTACGAGTAAAATGGCTGTGACAGACAGACAGACAGACACAGGAGTGATTTTATACTGGTTATCAAAAATTAAGGAAATGTCACACAATGCTAATTTACAAATACGCGAACACTCGAAAGGAAATAATATAATTCGAGTAGTTACTATCTCTACAACACAGCTAGTCCATATAACATCTCATTCATGTCACACATGTTCGCAAGTCTCACAGTCACTACGGTGAAGCAAAAAAATAGGAAATTCCATATATCTCATTATGAGTCTCAAATGATCACTATATGTGACTCCACTGAGACGTCACTGTGACTGCTGCTTTGAAACGAGTCACAATGTGACTTTGCAATGTAGTTACATTGTGACTCTCATGTGACTGTCATTTGTAAACTCAATTTCAAAGTCATCGTGAACGCTGCATTGTGATAAGTTGCCAAATAATGTCACATTAAAGTCACAGATGACTTTCAGGTGACAGAGAGACTACTGTGAAGTCACCATTGTGCTCTTTTGGGAAAAGTCTCCATGTGACTAAAATATGATGTTATTTGGTGACTTATCATAATGCAACGTTCATGATGACTATGAAATTGAGTCTCAAAATGACAGTCACATGAGAATCACAATTTAACTACATTGTGAAGTCACCTTGTGACTCGTCACAAAGCAGCTGTCACATTGACTTCTCAGTGCAGTCACATATAGTGATCATTTTAGACTCATAATGAGATGTATGGAATTTCCTATTTTTTTGCTTCACCGCAGTGACTGTGACACTTGTGACCATGTGTTACATGAATGAGATGTTATACGGGCTAGCTGTGTTCTAGAGATAGTAATTACTCGAATTATATTATTTCCTTTTGAGTGTTCGCGTATTTGAAAATTAGCATTTTGTGACTTTTCCTTAATTTTTGATAGCCAGTGTATATTGGTTCTGTTTGTACTTTTTAAGTACGGAACCCTACAAAAATCAACTGAAGAAAAATATTTAAATAAAAAATTATGTTTAGGCATATTTTAAGTAATATATTATTTAATACAAAATGCAAATTAGGAAAACGAAAAATTTTAAAGACAAAAAGTCAAATTTTAAAAACAACCAACCAGTAAACAACAACAACAAAAAAAAAACTATTACAGATATCATGCTTATGTAATAGAAACGCAGTATGTGTATGAAGAAAATTATAACATATATTTCGGACCTCAAATGTGTTTTAAAAATTTACACAAATAAACTGTTCACCTTATAATTCAAATTTTCCATTCTCGTTAATATGTTCTGGATGAAGATTTTTTTTTATAGTTAGTCAAGTATAGAATAAGTTTTAATTGTTTCCTTATCTTATAATATATATATTTGTATATATGCATATCACGACTTTTAACTTATATAACATATGTAATTTAGATAAACCAATTTTAAGAATTCACCATTAAATATAATGAAAAAAAAAATGCAACAAACAGATTGCTATTTATAATAGATTTTTCATGTAAACCACACTAAAATACTAAAAACCTACACGAGTAATAATAAAATTAAATATTTTATTTTTATTATTACTCACGTAGCAAAATATGTATCAGACAGATTTAACATATTTTAATAATTTATGAAAGCCAGATAAAGATATTAATAATAATGAATATGTATAACATGAATAACACTTTATAGAATGAATGATCATATCATTAGTTGTTGTAACTCACTCAATCATTTCCTGTCCCTGAAGTAAGAAAATGATACATGCTTAGTTCATTGTCCAGATGATTAGCGTCTTACAATGTCTCATCAGTTTCCCGTTTTCCACTATGAAATAGCTGTCCTAAGAAAACGATGAACAGAATTATATTTAAATAAGGTATTTTCGAAAAGTAAATTGATAGCATTAATATTAAAAGTTACAGTCACGAGTAGGGTGGAAACGCATTATATGTTTTAAGTAAGACGAATAAATTACTAGTCGTTTTATATTTTTAAGAAATATTTTATGCAGCAAGTTGAATCTCATCAGCTACAGTTGATGAAAAATAATTTGTATAATTTGATTTTTATAGACTTTTGTATAGCAGATGGTTTTGGACACAAAATAATAATTTTATAAGGTGATAGACGGATATTGCATTTTCTATTAAAATAAATAAATAAAAGTTACAAATATAGGGTAATTCCGGGATTTGTGCCGCACATTTTTTTTTGAATTTGTGTAGTCCCATGGTGGACATAAAAAAAAAAACCATGCTGTGCTATTTAATGTTAAATACACAACGCGTGTACTGCGAAAAAACATTCAAAACAAATAATTAATATTTTTTAACAATTTTTTTCTAAAACATTTCACTGCGGCGCGTCTCCCGTACATTCAGTTGAGACGCTGCCCTTGTGCGGTAGTTATGCCGCGCTTGTAATAAGATCAGAATAAAATTTAAATAAAAATATAAAAAATATATTCATATCTGTACTATAATTAACGATGTAATAACAAAATGAAACTAAATGAGTGCAATTAAACGTATTAGTTGATTCAAATTAATAATGGTTTGCCTACTTTCACTATTAAAATTATCCACTTATTTTTTTTTATATTAAATTTTAATTTTTATTTCAGCAACAACGTTACATTAATGTATTAGAGAGGGAAAAGAAAAAAAAAATTGTATTTCATAATTTATTTGTTAACCCTTTCGAGACCGGTGGATTTTACACGAATTTTAATCGGTTGGTACCATTTTTTTAAAAATAAGTTACCTTTATTTAAATAATCATGAAAATGCTCTAATTAAAGAAAGCAAATATTACTTTTCTTTTTTACTGGTACCAGAAACAAATTTATTATTTCGTTATCTCTCAGAAACAAATTATGTCTCTGAAGGTGCTTATATGCACCCATGGTCCCGAATGGGTTAAGAGACCAGTTTTTTCGACTATGATCTACAGAAAAAATGTCGAAAAAATACAGTCTTTATGTAACTGCATTTGACACATGATGTAACAAAGCCAATTACACTTCCTCTTTTTTGGAGTAGTTTTCTAAACATTAATTGCAAAGAACATCTACGTTACGCGTAAGCGAATTTTTCATTATTATCATCTTGGCTTGCATCTTTCTTATCCTTCTTACTTTTTATTTTCCCCTTTTTCTCTTTTGGTTTTTGTAAACTTGATAACATGCCTAGCATGGTTAGTCTGTGTAAAAAGAAAAGAAAAAGTTAATAACACTTAATCATCCCGTACAAAAGAAACTGCAGCATGTATACCGGAATTGCAGTGCAGCATGTATCCCATTTTGCATGGTGCAGACGTCGGCCATCACAGTTACCTGCCATCGCTAAGATGAATGCCGTAATCATACACACAGTACACTATACAAACCCTACACTTAGTTTAACATCGAAATCATGCATGCATTTAGTAATTAGTGTATAAAAAGTATATAAAAATAACGTGTTTAAAAGTTTGGACAGTGAAATCATGCACTTTTGTCAAAATAAGGATTGTACTTCTAAAAGTAAACACCGAAATAGGATTCACGCTATACACTGGTTAAAATAATCTCATTGCGCACCTATACTGTGTGGACGACCATCTATTGATAATTACAAGAAATACAAGGGGTGCGGCATCTATCCCGGATGTAGCGACTCTCCCGGAGATACCCTATATCTTTGTAGATATTTTTATTGCCAGGTTTCCCGTAAATTACGAGGAATAAGCACTTTACCGGATGTAAATATTAACCGATGTTATTATTCTATATGTATGGGAAGTTTTTGCTTGTTCTCAGTTTACCATATTTTACTATTAAAATAGGTTTTGTAAAAATGCGAGGGATTTAATAGATTTCGGAAAATCCTATTTCGGAAAAGTAACTAAGTAGTGCAATTAATAAAATTTACTCCATAAGCTATGTAGGAGAATTGGAATGAAAATATTTTTATATGTTTAAGAAATTAATTTTTTAAAAGGTGGAATCGTGTCAAGTGCGAAAAATTCAAAACTGCTTGATTAAATATATAAACTGCACGAATATACATATATAATTTTTGTAGTTACGACTACAGCCGAAATATATTAATAGCATGATGAATCATAACTACAAAAATTATATATGTATATTCATGCAATTAAAATATCCAAAATTTCGGCGTAGTCTTGAAAAAAAAATTAAATATGTATAGCATTTCATTCATGCTGGGTTTAATTTCAAACTCATGTTTATCACAGGCTTGTGGTGAAATTGTTGATATTTGTTTAAAAAGAAGATATAGAATTATTTTGAAATATTTTACACTTTATCTAATTTACCACATTGACTCTTTACATAAGTATTGCTTTTATTCACAATAACCCCCCATTGAAATACTGTATAACAAAATATCTGACGTAATAATCATGTACGCAAAGTGATATTTTTTTCACAGTTCTTTTTATTCTTAATTTTACATTGTAATGTAAAATTATGATATAAATTGCAATAAGAAAAATTTAAAGTAATAAGAAATTTAACCATAAATTAAATTTTAATAGAAATAATCCTATTTAAATAATTATTTTATTTTAATAATACATAGAAATTAATATAAGTGTTATTTATATAAAAATTGAAATTTATGAAGAGTTTTCCATTTACAAAGAAAAATAGAAAGTAATTGATGAAGCATTATTAAATAAAGAAAAGTAATAAATAAAAATCTAACGTAAAAGGGCAGACAGAATTTTGAAACCATACCATCTGGAACCAAATCGACTTCAATGACTATTCACTCAACGTGCTTCTCTTGCTGATATAACAAAATATTTTCCATAAAATATTTGGGAGATTTATATATTATTTATATATTTATTTGAGAGAGAGTTGGCGGCTAATTAGTTCAACGCTATTTTTTCCCCTTTGGCCCTATACTAAAAAAGTGTTATTCATAAAAGAAAATCCACTGTGATAACAAAAGAATTGCTATCTACAATAACAATTATTTCGCTATAATAATTATTTTGTTATATTTTTCTTTTTTTATCGAGCAAAATGTTTTAATTTTTAAGGGGTAATATTTTCTTCTTCTTCCGGAAAAGGTCAATGTTATTTATTTAAGGATTCTCAGGACTCAAAGTAGGAAAACAGAAAAAAAAAACATTTTCAACATTTAATATCTTAAAATATATACTACTTAAAAACACAATTTTTATTGGGATGGAAGATATAAGTATATTCTTTCACTTCATGTATTTAAAGAAAATTAGTATAACAGCTTAGGCGCAGGATTACAAAATTAATTTTGAAACTAGACGGATTTATTTTGTGTCTAATTATGCTTCAGATTGTAATAATTACACTGAATCTAAATAAATTTGCATTTAAAGCCTATTTATATTTTTAGTAGAAAGTCGTATTTTGCTAATAGAAATTTTTGAAAATTTCAAACGTATAATTCCTAAAAAATATCATTTTGCACAATGAAAATGAAATTTTAGGTTCAGTTTATGCGGACTAACATAAAACTTATGTTTTATAATTTCATGAAAAAATATTCAGAAGTTTTTGAGACATCCGGCGCGTTTTGCCCAGATACGTCATTTGGGGAAAAATGATTTCAAAGCTTCGGAAACACCGCTTCAGATATTTAGCTTGTATAATTCTGAAAGCCATAGCTTCTGTTCTAATGGGAATTACAAGGAAACAATCATATCAAAATGTTAAGAAAAGATAGAAGTTTAGCATCTAAAAATATATAGATTTCGAAAATTCTGAAGCTTTAAGAGTCCTGAAACCCCTTAAGATCGAACGTTTTCAATACATTAATCAACTAAAAAGTTCTCATTTGAATTTTTACTTTTTAGTATGATCATATATTTTTCGTATTTTGTTAAAACAAGTTTCTTACGATCCACGAAACTGTACAATAAAACAAAAATTATAAAATAATAAAATATATTTCGTCACTCAAGTGATTAAGGAATAAACTTTCGGATTTTTTTTTCAACTTTAGTTATATTTATATCTATTTCTCTAATCCTGGGACAGTGCTAATGCATTTTATTTTAATTTTATCATCACTTAGATGTTTGAAATAGATTTAGAGTCGAGTTCGTTAATTTGGTAATAGAAAAAATAAATTTGTGAAAAATTCGCATATGTTATTAGGTATGATTCTGCCATGAAATTGATGCCGACACCAAAATCATGCTACTGATTAAACGATTACTAGATAAATAAATAAAAATGGCGATCTATTAAAACGAAAAGTAATCACGGAACAAAATTGTACTAAATAAAAAATTATGACTTTACAAACGAAGTATATAGAATAGATTTTAAAATGGTCTGGGTTCCTCAAATGGAACAAAAATTACTTTTTTCATAAGTTATCAAGTTTGAAGTACTAACCTTTAATTTTTTTGTGCCTACGTTCCGCACTTTGGCTTGCAGACTTTCTTTCAAAAATGGTAAAATTTACATTAGCTAAAATGTTCTGTTAAAAAGTATTTTCAAAGAAGACATTCAAAAACTTCACATTTCGTTAATATTTTTTTCTTTGTGTCTAGACTATATCCCACAGTCCTTCTACATGTAAAAAAGTAGCGATTGGTAAAACAGCCAAAAGTTTCGGAAATGGACCAATGAAAATCTGCGTAGTTACCGCGAAACGCATCTGATTTGTCAGAGCTCTCTGTCTTTTCTTATCGGAAATTGTTCTTGGCGAAAACCATGAAAGTAGAGAATTTAGATAGAATGAGCAGAGAAATCGAAGAATCTTCTCCATTGCAATAGACTTCAGTTTTTGCGTGTTTTTTAGGGGTCGATGGTAAAAGGTTTTTTTTTTTTTTTTTTTTTTTTTTTTTTTTTTTTTACAGAAAGAGGATAATTTCCATTAACTAATAAGAAAGGGGTTGGGGAGGGGGAGGGGTCATCTGCGTTTGGAATCTAAAAATTGAATGCATAGAAAATAATTGATTGTGAAGCGATCCAGAATGGAAACACGAAGCAATTACGCCTGGGTTGGCTGGAAAATAGGGATTGCTTCGCGATGCTGAACAGAATCGCAAAGTGATTCCGCGAGGGGTGGGTGAGCGTAGCGGGTAGGGAGGGTTACCCCCCCCCCCAAGTTCATTTTAAAAAAAGTCTAATATTTAACTAGAAAGTTATGCTTAAATTATTTTCGGAAAGACAATCTGACAAAAATTCACATTAATACATATTTTAAAGTAGAATCAATTATCCCGTTTCAACAGTTAAGTAAAGGTAAAGCTATCAAATATGAATATATGTACATAAATTATATAATATTTTTTAACGCTATTATTGCCATCCCTTACTATTATTATATTAAGGATTCACTTAGATTAGTGAATATAGATGTAGCCTAAGATGCATGAGTTCGAGTGCGATCTTCACATAAAGGAAGTCTGAACAGGTTTTCAGGTTGTCCTTTGGATAAAAATAAAAAGTCCGGTAGATTTTGTTTGGTCAGCATGTACGTCTATAGTAATGTGGTTTAAAAGGGCTGATGCTTTTGATATCTCGTGGAATTAGCGAGGAGAAATATTTATTTCCTTTTTATTGTCATACGTAGCATATGATAACTTTGAAAGCTTTTATTTTATTATATTTTTCAGTTATTTCAGATCCGAGGATAAAGATATCTCACAATTTTCAGAATAATTGAAAAGCTGAGTGGAAGAACATGTTATGCTACATTTTTTTTTTTTTTTAAATATTGTATCTTTTGTACGAAGGCGTTATCAGGTATTCTATCACATGGTAAAACTAAAATACCAAAATTCTATTTAGCCTTGAAGATTTAAGACATTATTCATTAATATTTAATATTTTATTATTTAATAATGTAAATAATATTAATATTTTTTTAATATTTAAAAATTAAATATGAATAAGGTTTTTTGATAGAGTTCAGTACCACATCTGTTAACATTTTAAACACATGGTATCAAACAGAAAATAAATCATTAAAAATGACAACAAAAACTTTCACATCAAAGGGTCTAGCCGGATAAGCATAGCGAAATGGCCACCACGGCCGATGTTTGAAATAGCATGTGTGGTATTAAAGCTCACCATGAGAATACAATATAAAGTGTTTTTAGCCCCTGACCTTGAACTGTCCTCAAGATAATCGGCCGACGTTACTATTTTTTCAAATACGTTTTTCTCAAAAAATATAAAGGTTAAAAAAATGAAACTAATGCCAATTATTGAAGAATATATGAAGAATATATTGAAGAATACATTATATATATATATTTTCACATTTTTACACAAAGTTTAACCTAGAAAATTAAACAAAAATATATATTTTTTAAATTTTTAATGTAGTAATTTTATATTTACACCAACCAAAAAATTACAGAATAATGCTCAAAGTATGTACTATTAAGAAAAAAAATTCTTTAAAATCGAAGATGCGCTTTTCGAGTTATAACAAAAATAAGGCTAACAACTTGCTAAAATATTCGTTGCCTTTGAAGAAAAATGCTACTATTAATGAATTGGTCGATTCATGACATTTCCACTCGGGTAGGATGCGCAGTACGACAAAATAAGATAATGTTTCCATTTATACCACTTCCCTATAGGTTTGTTTCGTGTTTGTAAATATTCTGTTATTTTGACGTACTCCGCATCCTTTTCGCGTAATAATATCATGAATTGACAAATAAAATGATAACATTTGCCTACTATAATTTTCACATGGAAGTAGGCTATGGGGCTGTACACGTACAGTGTACATATATAACGTATCATTTTAGGGGGAGTGTGTGTGTGTGTGGGGGGGGTGCTGTCACTTGACATCGGAAGGTATATTGAGGGAGAGGGGGGGTTGTCATTTGATATCGTTATCATTTTTGAAAAAAACAAAATATACTTTTTTCGTATCTTTTACTTTACACTAGCTATCTTAATTATTTTAAGTCTGTTTTCTTCTTTTTATGAAAATACAAAGTTATTATTAAAACTATTGAATGATTATAAAACATTTCATTCCAAAATATGGAATAACCCAACGTTCACCATTAATATTCTAGTGCCATATGCGTATATAATTCGTTGTTGGAGAAACCAGATTCGAAATGATATTTTCTACATTCATGTCCAAAATTAAGGTCACGAACATAAAATCTGTGAAAACTGATGAACTATTCACTGTGTTGCCACGAAATTTGGCACAGAGGTGTATTACAATACGAGAAAGAATATAGCAACATAACAATATGGAAAAGATTCTAATTGTGAATAAAGAAACAGGGTATATCAAAAAGTGTTAACTCATGAATCAGAGATAAAGCATTTATCTCGGGAAAAGTCTGTCTAATATTGTGTGTGACCACCGTGCACTGCTGTACAAGAATCACAACGAGCTCTAATACTGTTTATGAGGGTGTCAATAAATGTTTGTGGCCACAAAGCCTATTCTTCCAAAAGTGCGACTTTTACGTCCTGGTGGCTGCTTCGAAGGGTGTTACGCTGTGCAATGGCTCTTCCTAGACCATCCCAAACATGTTCATTAAGTCTGAGGCCCGGAGACCTCGAGGACCAATTCATGTGACGAATATTCTCTTCTTCAAGAAAATCATCAACAATGTGAGCTCTGTGTGTCTTCGCATTATCGTCCATAAACATGAAATTCGGGCCTACAGCAACCCGGAACAACCTCAGATAGGCTTCAAGGAACTCATCCCTATAGCGATGTGCGTTGACAGTACCCGCTTCGAAGACGTGCAGTGGTCTACGATTGCCCAACATTATGCCGCCCCAGACAAGAATTCCTTTGCCACCAAATCTGTAGATTTCTTTTACGTAGGAGGGCTGATAATGAGCTCCACGTCTCCCCAGATGAAGATTCGATGAGAATCACTCTGCGTGGTGAATCTCGACTCATCACTAAAAAGAACACGCCCTCATTCTTGTTGTATCCAAGACTGATCTGTTCGCCTCCACAACAACCGGGCCTCCTGTTGGATGCAGTGAAAGGGATACACAAGATTGGACTCTGGGCGTTAGGGATGAGGTCCTTGAGCCTATGTGAGGTTGTTCCAGTGTTCTGTAAGCCCGAACATCATGTTTATGGGTGATAATGCGAAGCCACACAGAGCTTACATATTTGATGATTTTCTTGAAGATGAGGACATTCGCCGTATGAATTGGCCCTCGAGGTCTCCGGACCTCAATCCTACTGAACATGACTGCGATGGTCTCGGAAGAGCCATTGCACAACATAACCCTTCTCACAGGACCCGCCAGGAGTTGAAAGCCGCGCTTTTTGAAGAATGGGCTTTGTTGCCACAAACATTTATTGATACCCTCATAAACAGTATGGGATCTCGTTGTGAGTCATGTGTAGCAGTGCACGGTGGTCATTCTCCATATTAGACAGGCTTTTCCCGAGATAAATGTTTTATCTCTGATTAATGATTTAGCACTTTTTGATGTACCCTGTTATTTAATTCACAATTAAAGTCTTTTCCATATTGTTATGTTGCTATATTCTTTCTCCCATTGTAATATACCTCTGGGCCAAATTTCGTGATAACACAGTATTTAGTTCATCAGTTTTTACAAATTTTATGTTTGTGGCCTTAATTTTGGACATGAGTGTATTTTCGCTAGTAAAAAATGGGGAAGAATGTTTTGTTTAAAAGAAGTTCTGTTTATCCCCGGCAAGGGCAAAGTGCAAGAAGACAATATTACTGTTCAATGCATTATGTAACAAAGTGCTATTATTAAAAACTTTTAAGTAATATGTATTTATTTAAAATCTTATTTGATATAAAAATATTTCTTATATAATAGTGATATTTTATGAATTTGTTCTCGTCATTTAAATCAGTAAAATATGCAAATAAAAAAATGTACAACCATATCTCTATATCATTGCAAACGCATAAAAAGAAAAAAAAAATGGAAAAAAATTGTAAAAATAAAAAGAATTTTTAGACACTGATAACAATATTATTAGGGGGAGGGCGATTCGAGAAATGATAACGTATGATATCGGAAGTTTGGAGGGGGGTTTGAAATTGCCAAAAATTTATAACTTATATGTTTACAGCCCCTATTCAACTTCACCTGCACAATCGGCTTGATATTATTACGCGAGAAGAATGCGCAGTACGCCAAAATAACAGAATTGTTTTATGCTTACAAACAGGAAAATAACCTATAGGGAAGTGGTAGGTATGGAAACATTCTCTGGAGTACTGCGCATTCTGCCGGAGTGGAAATGTCGGGAATCGACCAATTCATTGATAGTAGCGTATTTCTGCAAATTCAAACAGGAAAATTATAACGAATATTTAGCGAATATTTCGTGAATATCTTTTTTCATGGATATCTTTTTTCATGAACGATGCGCAGATAACGAATTTAGGAACGAATATTTAGCAAGTTTCTAGCATTATTTTTGTTATAACTCAAAAAACGCATCTTCGATTTTAACGAATTGCTTTTCTTGAAAATACATACTTTGAGCATTATTCTGTAATTTTTTGGTTGGTGTAAATATAAAATTACGACATTAATAATTGTTTTTAAATATTTTTGTTTACTTTTCTATGTTAAAATTTGTGTAAAAATGTGAAAAAAATATGTAATATGAACTAATATAATCTTCAATATTTGGCGTTGTTTTCACTTTTTAAACTTTTACACTGTTTGAGAAAAACATATTTGAAAAATAGTAGCGCTGGCGCATAATTCACCGATTATCTCAAGGACAATTCAAGGTCAGGCGCTAAAAACACTCTATATTGTATTCTCATGGTGAGCCTTATTACCACACATGTTATTTGAAACATCGGCTGTGGGGGCCTTTTCGCTATGCTTATCCGGCTAGACCCCTTCTTCAAATGTAATTTTTGTTACTTAACATGTTCTTCCACTTAGCTCTTCAATTGTTCTAATCTGTAGATGACTGTTTTTTTTTTTTTTTTTTTTTTTTTTTTTGTGTTAATTTATCATGTGCAAAATATTGAAATTGTGACCAGTCTTCAAGCTATAATACATTATTTAATATTTTTTTAATTATATACTTAATCACTAGTAATTTTTTTTTTAATTTTAATAAATATTTATATATTTAATTGAATATTTACATGTTTTCATGGGAGAGTTTAGGAGCATATATTCATTCAAAAAAATCATATGCTAAAAAGTATAAAATAAAACAAATCAATAACGCTCAAACATTGTTTTCTCAATTGAATTTTCTAGACATTTAATTGTTGTTAAATTCTAGAGTTTTCTACTTATATCGCAAATTAACAGTAAAGTTTATGAAAATATTTGGATAATTTCCTTTTACATTTTTGAATACTTGTTACAAATTTTCAATTTATTCGAAAAAATAAGGTTAATTGTAATTTATAAAAATTTGCTTCTAAGACAAAATATTCTTTGAATTTGTATCAGTGCGAGTTTAAAAGGCTGCAGATCATTTCAAAAAAACGCTGAACACTATTTTGTCTTTTTTCATGAACGATGCGCAGATAACGAATTTAATGCGTAGTTATTAAACAAAGAATTTATAGTTATAAAGTCATTTTTTAACTCTTTTTAAAACTATTCTTATAAGAAGAAATAAAATTCCACATATTTATAAAAAAGTACTTTCTTATAAAAGAGAAATAAATACAGAATTAAATTCTATTAACATTTTAATAAAGATAACTATTTTAATTAAACAAATAACTTTTTGCTCTAAAATAGCTGCTCTATAAATACTTCGGATAAAAGGCATTATGAAACATTAAAATAGAAATGTCAATATAGTTTTGCCTGTACTCTTTGGATAAATACAGTGGAAACATCGAGAAACGTTTTTGCAAGTAACGGATAACAGCTTAGAAACAGGAATATTCTGTTTTATAAAATTAAAAAAAATATATATATTTTTAGAGACAGAAAGGAAATACTTATTTTTTATTGAAATTATGAAGCAAATATATTGTGCAGTTTTAAAAATATGTTGAATATTTGCAAATTTCAGCTGTATTATTTATACGGTAAATTATATGTCAAATATAAAGCCACAGTCTTCTAATCGTTGTAATTATAATAAAAAAAATCATACATGAATATCGCATTACAATGCTTTATTAAAAAATAAAATGCAAAACAGCCCACTTAATTTAGTCATCTACAGGAACATAATTATATTAAATCTCTATTACAGTATAATAAATCCATAAAAATTTATTAAAAAAATTATTTATGCATTTTATTTATATTCGTATATACATTTCACATCGGAATTTGTTTTTAAATATCGCAAACATTGAAGTTTGGAAAGATTCTCCGAGGATTATTTGTTAATATATATTTAAAAGAGGACATAATTACCAATTAAAGTGTTAATTTCCATTTTATGTTTCATACAAATAGGTGATAAAAACGCGTGTTATTTCTTTCTCTTTTCTTTCTTTGCCTATTTTATATAAAAACGATGTTTAAAATCTGGATATTTTTATTTGTAATTTTTCCTCTATATGTATATATTAAAAGAATATACATTTTATATTAAACTGTCACAATACATTGAAAGAGATTTGAGAAACTGAGTAACACTTTTATACATCAATCACTTTCAATATGAATTTTAGATAACATTATTTTGACCTCTTCTTTTTAAATCATCGGGCATTTTCTTACTTAAAGAGTCATAAAAGCATTTCGTAGATTTTAAAGTAATATTTTAGAATCGTGGTTTCTACTTTGATACAAGTAAAGCAAAGGTATTTTAGTGTCAAATAAAAGATCGTGACGCGAATAAACTTCTGAACAATGACATTCGGAAGGAATTCGATCTTTAAACTGTCATCGAAAGTTGTACGAAAACAATAAATAACGGAAACACATAACATGGCGAATATTTTGGATGTTATAATATTTTAAGACATAACATTTTTGTTACACTAACAATTTGTAATTGTGTTCTAACTGTTATCAATATTATTATTCAATTTTTTATTTTAGAAAAATCTTAATACTATATTAAAATTATAAAATATTATTTAAGAAAGAATTCGTATATGTATATTTCAATTATTTCAGCATGTTCCATTACTATATGTTCTGATTGTCGTTATCACGTTAACACTAGAACCGCCGTAGCGGTAATTTTGACCGGTACCAAATAAAAATACTTCGATTCGAACCAGAAATTTCTTTCTAAATATGTTAAATATGCACCACGGAGAAATAAGTTAAATAAATAAGTTAGATAGTTTTGAATAAAAACTCTTGTGTAAAATATTTTTGTAACACTTGAGTAAAATTTCCGGCGGTTCTAGTGTTAATAAATAGTCTAGTTAGGCAGACAAACAAACGGCCGACAGCCAGAGAGATGGCTGAGCAAACTGTATCCTTAATTTATTTTTTCATTGTGTTCGAAAGTGTTAAAATAAATCTCCCATTAATACCACCCCAAATAAAATGTGTATAAAAATGTGACTGGCAACAATCAATTATTAAAAACTAGAAATAATTTTTTTATCGGGAGATCGTCTACATATAGGGATTCTGTTAGAGGTTTTAAATTTTTTTCACCTAATTTTTAAAATGTATTTGTATTATTTGGTAAATTTTAATTTTCTCTACGAAACATGAAGTCATTTGGTCAAATGGTTAACGTCAGAGAGCGTGAAGTCTTTAGTTTATAAAGTTGAATCCAATCTTTTATCTGTTGGGAGTTTTCACGAACTACCGAAACATTTCTTAACTGAATGAGCCGCAATTTACCATCTTCATAATTGAAGATTCTGGATATCGATTTTTGAAATAAATTATGTATAAAAATAAAATCCATTTATAAGACATATATATAACTTAATTTAAAATATTTCAATATTTAAGTTCAATGAAAAACTACGCAAGCTGTAAGAGTATAATAGAAAGATCTCACGTAGAAGCTTAACAATTGGTGTGAATTTTGTCGCAGCGATCTTAGTCGACATGATAACGTAGTTTTCCCATTTTACCAATAATAACCATGCTCTTAAATTGATTTCTAGTAATTTACATCATTATTGTGCATTATTATGTTTATAATTTTTTAATTATTTTTTATTTACGAAATGTTAAATGGAAGTAACATGGCAATATATAAAATATTTTTTTTTTATATTTACTCGCATGCTTAATATTTAAAAATACAAACATATTATTTTTAAAGCAATACTTCAATATTCTTCGCCCTCATTTTTGACTGGACAGTGAAAAAGTATGATATGAAAAACTCGTGAATGAAAAAAAAAATTAAACACATACTTACAACTCGAATCCTAATATTCCCTTATAAAACTTTGCAAAGCAAATTATTATAAAGGGGACGTGAGTCTGTTTTATAATAAAAACTCTCCCATATTTTGCTATAAGATAAATATATATTCCAACAACTTAAAACAGCTATAACTCTAAATGTGTTAGTCTGTCATAACTATGCATGGTAAAGGTAATTCTTATAAAGAGGAAAGGATTATTAAGGGAAATTTCCTTTAAATTTATAAATGTCTGATAACGTTCAAATCTTTTAACCCATATCCCAATTGTCGCAATCAAATCAAATATGTTAACGTAATCGTTTTAATGATACATTCAGTCTATCGAAATAGCCGTACTTTTCTAGAATATTAAAGTAAGAGTCCTGAGAAATTTAAACTTCTAAAACACTCTACAAACGACAAATTATTAAACATCATCAGGCACTATAATAAGAAAACTCTATAAGTATTTTATCGAAGCTGCTAAATTTCATAATAAGTTGAATATAAATGACCAGAAAATTTATACTTATTTAAATTAAAACCGAATTGTCGCAGGGTGGATAATTGTTGTAAAGGTGGACTACGTAACACAATGTCACAGGTGGTGATTAGAGACTCCCGTGTTTACGATCGCAGAATTTTAAACATTTATACTTTGTGTTATAAGCCATGTAGCACAGATATACTATTATAAAGGGGAGGTCTTTTAATTTTTGTGTACTTTAAAGTATCACGAGAAAGTGCTACATTTGTTGATAAAATAGCCAATTGTGAGGGTTTCGAATATTAATTTTTTTTATAAATCGTAACAAAAACGGTTTAAACTTAATATGATAAAACTTCGTGAAGCAAAGATAAGGGATTGAAGATTTTACATGGAAAGGATAGAAAATTATGAAACGCCCAGAACTCGCGTTCTAAATGTTATAGCGTGCCAAATTCTGTATAGTAAAACACCATGCGATAAAGGTACAAACAATAGGGTCTCTGGTGAAGTCCTCAAATTTTCAAATGCTTATAACTCTAACTGTCGTAGCCCTATCTGATTTCGTATGGTAAATAATCTGGAGTCAATGTTAAACGGGTTGATCGTACACCCCATAAAGAAAAAATTGAGTTTTCAAATTCTTAAAATCCATGCACTAATTTTCACAACCCACCAGAATTTTCTAAGGTAAAATATCATGACTTAGTGTTGTGGTCGCAGATCTCCGATGGAAACGATCAGAAATTTCACTATAAATGCTATCTTGGGTAGGATGAGTATACGATGAGTATGGGTATAAAAAACAGTTATAATTATACTATCTATTATATATATATAATCCAAACGGAAATTTCGTTCCGAACGCCGAGATTTCAAGTTCTACCGCATGGATTTTTACGGAACTTATACCGTTAGATAGGTATCGTTCCAGGGAAGGTTTTAAGCTATAACACATCATTCTACCTAGATTGGTTATAGAATTGGTACGGAAAATTCTATTATTTTGGACTTTGTTACTTCATATTTCCTTAAATATCTGGGCTCCTATTGGTCGTAGAGCTTAGATCTCGCGCCAAAAGTAGCTCCGAAGTACCCAAGCAAACTTTTCCCCGCGATTATTTTGCCGTCTTCCGATTTCCTCTAACTCTATTAGGGGCCCGCGTAGAGCTCCTTTAAAATATTTTTCGTAGTAATTTCAGCAATTATCTTAAATTATTGGTTAAGACCGCCACCCTCCCGATTCATGTATCTACGGAAAGGTTGCATGAAGGAGTTTCGTTCAGATACGCTTTCGTTAAGAATAGAGTGCGCTCCCTGGTGGTGGAATGTGGAACTAACATAACGCGATATTGTTAAAATTAGGAAATCTAACAATGCGATCTGTTTTAAACTTTGAGATAGTTCATAACACATAATCTATTATCTATTCTATTATATATATATAAAATCTATTATCTATTCTATTATCTATTATATATATAAAATTTAAATGGAAATTTCGTTCCGAACGCCTAGATTTCGAGTTCTACTGCATGGATTTTTACGGAACCTATACCGTTAGATAGGTATCGTTTTAGGGAAGGTTTTAATCTATAACACATTATTCCACCTACATTAGTTTTAGAATTATGACGGAAAATTCTGTTATTTTGGGCGATAAGGTTACCATTTTATTTCTTGCGAAATTCATCGTTGATAAAAAAAATTGAAACGGCTATGAAACCTCGAAAAATAAAAGAAAAACTATTGCTAATTTTATTTAAATGAAAAAAAAAAGAAAAAAAGAAGAAGAAAATCCGTTTTAATGAGTGATAATATTAAAAAACGAAAACATTTAATCAAAACCTGAAAGAAATATTTGTAATGCTTAAAAATTAATTTAATAAGAAATATTACACTTGATACGCAATATTTGGCTCTTTATCGCTTGCGTTAGATATGGAAACGAATCTGAAAATTTGATTAGATGAAATTTTAACGACATTTTCTTTCTGTTCTGTTCTTTTCTTTTTTTTTATATCTAATTGTCCCATCACGTGACTTATAGAAGAAACAATCAGATGTAATTGTGAGTCACATGTGTAATTACTATTTGTTTCTTTGCAATTTTTTATTTTTCTTTTGTCGCCAAACAAAGTGATTTTAAGCCAAAAATGCATAAACGTGACATTAGCTTGAGGATGTTCTCACAAATGGTGTTTTTTTAGGTGAAAGAGATCATTTTTTGAGTACATTTTCATATTCAATTGTAACTTATATAGATATCAGTTAATATTTTAAAAATGGAATCGAATACTTAAATTTCAGTGTGAATTTCTGTCACACATACATATTGTAAAATAATTTCATAATTTTTAAAATGTTTTTCGCCGTAATTCAGAAAGCATGTGATATTTATAAACTCGAACTCAGATCAACGAATATTACCCATTTTATTTAAGCAAATATTATCTATTTTCTCAAGTCATATCGCCAATTTCATTTATAGGAAAATTAACAGATTCGAAATCTAGGAAATAAAGATAATTTTTAAGGAAATTTATGTTTTAATACGTTATTACTAGGGAAAAATTCAATATTTTGAAAAAAAAAATTACAAGTCTTTTGTAATTCGTCATTTCTTCTTCGTCTTTCTTCGTACTTTCTCCTCTGTTATGTAATATTTCAAATGATATTGGACAAATTTTCGATCATCGATTCACCGCAAAATCGCATATCTAATATAGTATATAAAATAAAGTCTGGATAAGGGGACTAATTAACGCACAGCGCAAACTACTGAACCTAAAATCTTGAAAATCGTGGTAAAAATACTTCTTATGACATAAACTTCTGCTAAGAAAGGATTTCCTAAAGTGTCACCCCTAATGGTTTTTGCACGGGGAGGGGAAGAAAATCGAATATCAAAATTATGCGTCAAATGATAGCATATTTTAATGTAGTTTTGTATGCTGAATCGAATGCTACCAAATAAATTTTTATAAGTCCAACAGTTCATGACACATTTCATATTTTTCTAATTTGGCGGTGTCTTTGGCATCTATACCTCAAAATATCTATCGTTACATCCGTTACTCTAGCAACGGAAAAAATTCAAATCAACCCTTTTGGCTAAAAAATAAAAACGGCTCTATCAGTTTGAAATAAAAATGCAAGCATCTTAATTTTTTTTTTAAAATAGTGATTTTATGTAAAATAAAAGGGAAAAAATTACTGAGAATTTAGCGTTATAAAACAAAAATGGAAAGGTACTACTTAGATATTCCGTCGACCAAAAATCTATCGTCAAACTATAAGATTAAATGCCAATAATGGTTGATCGTAAATATCAAATTCACTTGAATTTAAACAAACTACACGTGTTTACGTCATCAAGTGATTTTAATTTCGACGTTTTATTTGTATTTTTATTAATGTTATACTAATTCATTTGTTATTTCGTTATTTAAAATAAAGATTATGTCAATTTATATAATTTGGCGAATGGTTTGGCGATTTATATAATTTGGCGAAATTGGTCGACGGGATGACAAGTACAGTGCTGGACATAATTATAAGACACATACCTAATTTTACATACAGTGAAAGAAAAGATTCAGGGCTTGAAAATGCTTTATCAAATACAACAAAAACATAAATTTATTCTGTTATCACACGTAATTGTTTTACAGAAACGATATTTTTATAGAGTTTAATAAAAAAAGTTAAAAATACCATGGACAAAACTATAAGACACCCTAACATTTTAATTAAAACACCTGCTTTTTTTCGAAAATAATGTGCAATATGCAAATTTTCTGCACGCTGTTATGACGTCAGAAGTTAACTAAAGCAGACAATAACCGCCTTCACGCATTTACAAACATGCCACGAGGTACAGAATTAAAAGAAAGTGAAATTCACGAAATTTGGAGATTAAATGGAACTGGTGCTTCCGTTAATAATATTTCAAAAATTATTAAACGCTCTAAATGTGCAATTTTAAATGTTTTGAAAAAAGGAATTCATGGATCGGTGATTAAAAGATCTGGATGTACTCCGTGCTTATCCTCGAGAGGCAGACGCCAGGTGATTTCGCTCGCTACACAGAATAAGATGACCACTACAGGCATTAAAAATGCTTTGAAACTGAATTGTTCAAAGAGAACCATTCGCAGGGTGTTGCATAATGCTTCCTATGTGAAATTTTAAAAAAATGAAGAAAAAACCACCGCTTCTAAGGCGGCACAAAATGGACCGTTTAAACTTCGCTAAACAAACTATGGCATCTCCCTCCAAATGGTACTCTGTGTTATTTTCTGATGAAAAAAAGTTTAACCTGGATGTACCTGACGGGTTTCACTATTATTGGCATGATTTATGGAAGTCTCCTGATGTACAAATGAGCCGCCAAATGGGTGGAGGCTCAATAATGGTTTGGGCTGGTTTTTCGGCTCAAGGGAAAACCGATATCGTTTTTGTGCATTCAAGAATGAACTCCGAAAAGTATAAGAATCTTCTTAAAGATCAACTAGCCATATACGGTGAATTTCTTTGTGGCGAAAACTACACTTTCCAGCACGATAACGCGTCGATTCATACATCACACGTAACAAGAATGGGGCTTTCAGAGCAAAGTATCAATGTTCTTCCGTGGCCTCCTCGCTCCCCAGACTTAAATCCCATCGAAAACTTGTGGGGGATCTTAGCTCGTGAGGTTTACCGAAATGGGAGGCAGTTTACATGTGTCGAAAACCTAAAGAATGCTATAAAATGTGCTTGGGAAGAACTGTCTTGCGATATTTAGTTAGAATTGATAGATTCGAGACCGAATCGCATCTTACATGTTATAAAAAACAATGGCGGCTCCACCAAATATTGAATAACCATGTTAGAGGATTTTCTTTTAAACCATTAGTGTCTGCTAATTATGTTGACCACTGTATTTGGAAAAAAAAAGGTTGGTGCCTTATAATTTTGTCCATGGTATTTTTAATTTTTTTTTTATTAAACTCTATAAAAATATCATTTCTGTAAAACAATTACGTGTGATAACAGAATAAATTTATGTTTTTGTCGTATTTGATAAAGCATTTTTAAGCTCTGAACCTTTTCTTTCACTGTATCTCAAATTCAGTAGGTGTCTTATAATTATGTCCACCACTGTAGTACCAATGAAAATATTTAAGCATGAAAGCAATGTTTGTAACGACTTAAAAATTATTTTCATATATATATAAACTCGGTTTATGGCGTCAGATGCCGTCATCCGAAGAATCTACAAGAGTCTTTTTCCATTTTTTCCGGTCATAGGTTCTTCAATGAAAGAAATTGGAATTGGAATAATATTGTGCGATTTATAAATTGCTCCTCGATAAGAAGAAAAAGTGGGTGCATTTATAACAACCGTGCGCACATCTCGCTGATAGCATTTTTAAAATTCCCAGAAGCAGTAGTTACATTTTGCGTATGTAAATTAAAAATATTTTTTTTGCTATTAATTTTGGCATTATTTCCTGTTATTGTTTATCTTTTCAGTTTTTTAAATGAAATTAGTATAAGGCATGCATTTTAAATGAAATTAGTATAAGGCATGCATTTTAAATGAAATGAGTGAAAGGTTTGTGTTTTAAATGAAAATAATAAAATAAGAATATGCTATGAAAACAATCTTTATTGATTTATTACCTGCGCCCGGCTGACATAAAAGTATCACAAAAGCCATATATTCACTTTTCTTTGAGTAGTTGATCATGAGAATTCAAGTTAACCTTCCGTAATCGGATACTTCACATATTGGTGTATTAGCTTTAATGTTGAAAGCATCGCTTTTGTTTGAAGCGAAAACTTTACTATGAATTCTATTACACAAAATCGCATCATCATCATCTACTATATATTTACAACGGAAATTTGTATTTCATTCCGATTGTTTATAATACTTTCGTAGGATATACCACAATTAGTTAGGTAATAATTTTGGAAAGGTTTTAGTGTATACATATTGTTCAAGGGTACTTAGTTATAGAGCAACAGTAAAAGTTCAAAAATTAAGTGAACCTGATTATGAAAGTTTAGCCTTTTTAAAAAAATCTACAGAACATATTTTGTTACAAGTGGCCCTGTTGCATGACTTTTAGGAATGGTGTTAGTATATACGATTTCATTATATGTTGATTAGTTACAGAGGTATTAATTCCTGTTGTCATAACGGTCTCATTACCCGACCATAAGTGCGCTGTTTATAATCAACTAAAACAATTACTTCTTAATTGCTAAATTTTGTCCAACTCTTAAGATAACATCATATCGCAATGGCGTTCGCATCGTTTTCAGTAATGTGCAAGGTCAAGCTGAAGATCCATATTGTTTAAAATACAAGTTCAAATTCACAATTTAGTTTAATCCAAGGTTCATTTGGAAATATTGACCAGCGCAGCGGGCATAGCCTGCTAGTATATATATATAAGGAATAAATTAGTATATATTGATAATTAATTCATTTATTTCGATTCGCCTAGCATTATTTTTTACAATATTAATTTTGATTTTTATATAATTTACGATCGCTGCAGAAATATTCACTTCGGCCGTTCAACTTTAAGCATGGATTTTTTTTTTTTTTTTTTTTTTTTTTTTTTTTTTTTAATATATTAAAGTACAAAGTACAAAGTATACTAAATCTAAAAAAAAAGCTGCTCGTGAATAATCCTTACGATAAAACGGAACTTTCAAATGGCATTTTTAGGTAGATTTCGTATGAAATACTAATTATTGTGATATCTCCTATGTTGGAATTTCTGAAACATTTTTGCGGATCTACACCGAGCATGGCCCCTGGAACCCAAAACCACCCTCAGTAAATAACTTTATCTATCTATCTATCTATCAAACTGTCTATCTATCTATCTGTATATATATGTATATAACTCTTTTATGGACACAATTACTTCCGTAATTCTGCACAAATCCCTTTCAAACAGATAATTAAAATCAAGTGGTAGAATCAAGTAGTATCTTGTCCATGTTCATTAATGGTAATAATCGGACCAAGGGGGTGGAAATAGGGAGGGGTTTTGTTTCAACAACAACAACAACAAAAAACCCCATAACATCTTAATTTTTATACATATCAAATCAGTTCAAAGTTATTATTACATCTAGGAAAATGGCTAAAAATTTATGTATCACAGAATTTTGATTAAATTAAAAATGGGCTCGAGGGGAGTAAAAAATAGGGTTTTCGAGAGAAAAAAATTCATAATTTCGTCAATTGTTAAGGTATCAAATTCATTTAAACTTAATCATGAATTCACAAGATATCCAATCCGATTAAATGTATTATACATCTTATCAATATTATCTACAACTTTCGCATTGACAAGTTTTTGATAGGATCAACTCTTACAGCAAATAAATAAATAAATAAATAAAAATACAGGGCGACGAAAAAATTGTCGTATTAAAGGTGTATTAAAATCCAAACGACTTATTTTATGCCTCAGAGGGCATAAAATAATCCTCATTTTTATATTCATTTTTGCTCTCAAACGCATCCAATTGGCAGATTAGCTTATTCAGAAACTATTATTCGTGTATAGGTTGATTTTTTGATAAAGGCAGAATAGATTTAAAAAACTGTTGTAAAATTTGACATTTTGATCCAAATTTCCCGAAACAATGGTGCTGGAAACGCGAGAAACGGTCGTACTGAGAAAATAATTGTAAATCAATTTCTAAATAATTGAACAGAAAATAAAAACACAGGCCGCTTCATCAAAAAATTACTTCAGCAAGTCATCACTTTTTACTTTAAAAAATGAATTTGAAAATGTGTCAGAAAATTTCTAGTTGTTGAGCAGGGAAAATTATTTATTTTTTAATAACGACTTAATATGATTTTGATAAAACGAGTTCTTTCAGAAAAATGAAATTAAAAATCTTCAAAAGCGGCCAGATAAAATTGTTAAACTGTATTTATCTCTGATCTTGAGTTAGTTTTTCTTGATGAAATTAGTACTTATCTTCGAAAAAATCCTTCGCCATTAGGCAGAGCCGGCAGGGATTTTTTTTTTAAATTACCTTTATTATTTTAAGTAGCTAAAGTCACTATAAATCCTTATTTTTTTAGTGTAAAATTAAGGATGTTTTATTTTTTAAATAATTTCTTTGAAATTAATTTCTAATGAATATTTTATTCTCAATCCTTTTTTTTATATTATTAGAACTATTATAATCATAAACATAAAAAAAAACTGACGAGTACACTATAGCTACGGTTTTATTTAACCCGCAACAAAGTAAAGTAAGAAAATTTTAGTCGTTTTTAATAGACTTATACTAATATTGTGCCAAAAAAACATATGTAATTAAAAGTATTTACTTTACATGTGCGTGCATATAAAATAAAAGTTTTGTCGTGCGTAGAAAAAAGTATAAGGATAATATAAAAGTATATAAATATTCTATTACTGGAATGTAAGATGGATATTTTTCTTTCTTTTCCAGCCATCTGTTAAAAGAAAGTTTACACACAAATTAAAGTAACTCTATTATGCGTTCGTTGTGACTTTTAACGAAGTTTCAAGTAGGTATTTAAAGAAAGGACTAAGTAAATTCCCTCAGTGAATGTTAATTAACGATTTCAGAATACTTCAATTATTTTTTTGGTAAAATGATGGTATAAAGCTTTAAATATTCTAAAAATGGAATGCATTGCACAAGGAACGTAAGTATATTTCTCAAGCGAGATATAAATTATAATTTATTACTTAAATATTTAAAGTAATTTTTAATATTTGCAGTAAAGTTCAGAAAATTAGTTTGAAGAACTAATAAGCCTTATAAATTAATCCATTTATTTCATGTCACACACATCCAAAAACATATTTCAGTATGATTAGCAAATATAAATGTAAAGTGATAAAATGACATGTAGTTTAATTTAGTATTAATATATTAAATAAATACATTATTGCAATACTTATTAATGAAAAAATATAAGCTTGTTGAGGATTTTATTTCCTCTCACAAAAAGCATTGACAGTAGTTTGAAAGTAACTGAATACTAAAACTGAGTAATAAATTGTAATTATTTTTTTATGTACAAATTAATCGAATATTGTTTGTATTACAATCCATATTAGAATATCTCGTCGGTCGTTTACGGAATTTTCATTGGAAACCAGTGTAGTGCACATTAACAGTAACAGTAACCTCACTCCACGAGATGCATTTTTATTCAAAATTGGTCGGTGATGTATCATTAATATATCATGAATTAATAATATTTATTCGTTGAAATTTAAATAGAAACGCGTGTTCTTTCATTGGTTCATACACTTGTAAAATACAACGTGCTTCCTCTCTAAGAAATCATATCCCTTAGTAACAATGAGTAATGCACAAATAACATTCCTTTAAAACATATCCAGCGAAGCATCAACGTCTTCTCCCAACTAATTCGCAAAACCCCTATTTAGACAGCGCTTGCTCCATCGGAATTCTCTAGTTCTGAACTGAAAGGGAATAATTTTTTGTTGATACGTTGATTCTTAGATGGATTGCGTTGTTCTCTGACACTAATATGTGTATGATCGTTTAATATTTTTAGATGTTATTTTGTGCTGTTGTAAAGATTGATTAGTTGTAGAATAATACACTGAACCAATAATAAGAAGATAAATTAGTTTAGACAAATATTTAGATAAATTCGATTCAAATAAAATTCTTACTGACCATGTCTATTGTTTTTAAACTGACCCCATTAAATGAAAGTTTTTCAGAAACTGTCCGAAAATATTACATAAATATGCCCTCTATTATTAAACGTCAGTCAAAACGAACGACGAAATCGAAACGGCGAGCTGGTTTAATTCATCAACGTAAAACACCTGTCGATGAAAATAAAATTTCTTTCATTCCATTCTTGTCGATAAATGTGGTAGATTCAACCTGACATCAGCCAGTGCATTTAAAAATAATATAACGTACTGTCACTCTATATTTATTAGGGTGGAGTGAAAAATCGGAAGTTGGAATTTTGATTTTTGATAACAGCCAAATGTTGCCCTTTTATTAGCTCTAATATACGTGCAAAATTTCCTGAATTTTGAAAAATCCTTCAGGGCTCTACCAGGAACTTTACATTTTCCTTGTTTCACACAATGGGTTCTTACCATAAATTGTATATTTACAGGATTTTTTGGTAATCTCGTTTGCTATTTTTATATTTAAAATGTTTAGTGTTTTATAGCCCTTTTATTATTTTTAACTTTAAGTCTTTACTGTAAAACATTTGAAACGTTTTATTGAGTTTTATAAACTATTTGTTCTCATTTTTAGAGTAATTTTTAAATGATTGCGTGTGGAAGCAAATCGAAGTTTACCATTACTAGAAGTGCAGTGGGATATCCCCTATTTGGTGCCCCTTTAAAACTAAATAAAGCTGTGGTGCCAACAATGGTACATGGCGAAATATTTTTTTTTTATACAAGACAATAATTAAGACGCAACAGGAATGGTAAAGATCCATCAAAGTCAGAGGAAATTAAAATCTTAAGAGATCGAAGAAATTTGGAAGAAAGCAATAATTATTATAGTTTCCCAGAGGCGTATTAATCAAATGATATACAACATTTTTTCTGAATACCAGCAGCTTATTCGATTCCTCAAATCTAAAAGAAATGATGGAAAATTTGAGACAGATTACATTTAAGAACTATAAGTGAAGAACACGTATTGAAGAGTCAAATTCACTGTATCTGGGACACATTACACCATCTTCCGAATCAGGAAAAAATATTGTAGAAAGCATTTTAAAATATTGCACTGAAAATATCTTAAACCTTGATGAACTATTGCTATAGGTTGGGACAGTACAACCGTAAACACTATGAGAAAGACTGGTGCTATTAGATTTTTTAAAGCAATAATTAGTCGTCCATTGCAGTGGTTAATATGCTAGCTTCATGCAAAGGAATTGCCATTGCGTATTAATTTTCTGAACATGATGGGCAAACTACAGGCCCATGAGCTATTGTATTGAGCTTTGTTCCCATGGCCCATGAGCTTTGTTCCTATTGGAAAATTGTTGAATCAATGAGAACAATAGACAGTTGTGGAATTTAAAAAAATCTGCTCTTGTCTCTCATAAATGGGCTGTGGAGAGTTAACTGCAGACCAAAATTATTTTTACGACATGTGTCAGACATTTTCATCTGCCCAATTCTCTTTAAATCTGGTAAATTGCAATACATGTAAAATGTTTCACTCTAGATGGTTGACAGCTGCCAATTGACTACATAGATTGTACATTGAAAGCCAGAATACTTCCCAAAATCTGAAGATTATGGCTGAATTTATAATAAAAGTATATTCACCTATGTTATTTCATATTAAGAAAGATTCTTCATACAAAAATGGAGCTCAAATGTTTTTCTTAAATCAATTAAGTTTTCTCGTTATATCAGGGAAAATTTAAAGAAGATTGCCGATCTCGTTATTCAACGAAACGCATACATCTAGCATTGAGAAATTTTTTTTATGATGATAACTGATGAAAGAAACCATGTTGGAGAACTTGGATTCTGAAGAATATTGAAGGCAAGGGAAATGGAGTGTTCAACAATAAGACAGTTTCATATTCCAATATTCAACTTCAGTGCTATAGACTATATTAACATTATTGACTGGCCAGAATGTGAAATCACATCGATCACCCGCATTCTTAATGCAGGATCAAGAGAAGGTTGAAAGTTCCCATAAAAAGATCGGAAGCCCCATCTTTTCAATTCCTCAAGATTCCGTCTCATATTCAAACAGTTGAAAGATGCGTGAAATTAGTTACTGAAGCATCATCAGCGGCTGTAAGAGTAGAATCAAGGGACAGATATATGCGAGAAAAATTCCAATCACGAAAGGTAATGTCTGCTTTTGATACTAAAGGCCAATATAAATTAGAGTGAAACGAAAGATCATTTTACAGTATATTGCATAAATTCTTTTTATTATATTACTATATGTTCAGAAAAATGTCCTTACTATGTATTTAGGGAATCATCTTTTATGTATATTCAAAAAATAGAAGTAAACTGTATGTCTAATTATTGTGCTTTATCTTTTTTGCGACAATGCAATTCATATTTTAAGGTGTTAAAACACGACAACGGTTAACTAATACTTTAATCAGTCATTTTTTATGGGTTATTTGACTGAAATCAGAAATTTAGTAAAAAATATTGTTTTTAGTAATTTATACTGCATAGTGAAATCTTGGTTTTTCACGTATAAAGGGCAAAATCTTTAAGAGCTGGTAGAGTCCTAAAGGTTAATTTCAAATGAAAGAAAAATTTAACCTTATATTCAGTGTGCCAAAAGGCAACTTTTTAGACCTATCTGAAGAAAAAATTCCAAAAAAAAAAAAAAAAAAAAATTGGGGTCATTCTCACTCCAGCCTAATATTTATCCCAACTGTCTATCTTTAGGAGGAGTTTTTGTATCTTAATTTCACCTTTAATATCATTGGAGAAAATAAATTTCAGGAGAAATAACGAAAGGAAAATTTTAAATGATATAATAACTTAACAAAATTTGTTACAAATATGAATGTCTTTTGAATCGCTAATTGTATAGAGATGATGCAATTCAAAGACGAATACATTGCGAAAAGAAAAAAAAAATGCTTACTTTGTGTTAATTTGTTGTATATTGTTCTGAATTGATAACGCATTCAAAAGTGAGATTTATAAATTGCAAGCTATTTTTAAAACAGCTGTGTTTAATATGACGACAGAATAATTAGATTGAATTTATAAACAATTTTTTTCTAATGCACATTATCCCTAGGGGAATAAATAAATTAATACAGGACATTAATTTTATTTTGTGTTTTTTTATGAAAGATAGATAGGAAAATATAAATAAAGCACATATTCATCTAAATTCATTATTCTTCATAATAATAATTTTTTTTCTAAAATACTAGTATGCGAAAACAGTCATTTTTCAATGCGCTATCTTATGTACTATGTAAAAACAATTTTTCTACATTAGCAGAGTGTAATCCCAACTCAAAGTTTTATTTTTATTCCAGAAGCAATGTTACTCAAACACTTGCGGTCACACACTTTTTAAAATTGTTCAGTGGCATTTAAGTTAATTAATTTTGTTTTAGAAAAGGAATGTCTCATTCTTGAAATTAGCTTCTTGATTTTTTTAAAATTTAAATATTATGTTCTTTTAGATATTATTAGTGCTTGTAACTTCCATGCCATGAAGAAATTTAAAAAGCGAAAACTTGGGACAATTATGCCAATGCCATTAATCACTATGACCTTTCGATTATACAGGGTGTCCAGCGAATAAGACCCTGATTTCAAAATTAAATATCTCAAAAACAAAGATCGATAGAATTATGCGGTAAACGGTTTGTTTATTAGCTAATCTGTAAAAATGTTGTACAGAAGTTTCAAAAATTAGTTGCAAAAACCGCTAACAGATGGCGCTGTTATCGCATTGCCTATAAATTGCGTTTTGAAGTCGAGAGCCATAGAGTATCAATCCTAGATGGCTTCATAAGGAAGAACGAAAATTGGGAAATACCGCTTTTTCGTTGGGGTGATGTGCAGAAGTGGATGGTCACAGAATTATTGCCTCGGCTTCAATTTTAGAGAATTTCAATTAATAGAATTTTCAATAAAAAGTTTAGCAATCATTATATATTAAAATTTATAGTAAAAAAATGAGGAAACAAACATTTCTAGTTACATCGACTTATACGTTCCTATATAAACACAATTTATTTTGCATTTTGAAAAAAAAACTATTAACATGACATTTGTGAAGCAGAAACCGGAATTAAATGTTTTAAATTTAAAGTGAAGTAGAAATTTATTTTAGAATACGAAAAACAGTTATCAATAAATTTATTGGCATATGAATTCTCATTTATTTGGAAGGCGAACAAAATTCCGTCGCCATTTATTCGCTTACATATCGCATATCCCAAACGATTCCTATTTCGAACGGTGAACAAAGTAATAAATAGTATTGGTTGCCAAGTGCGCACATCCATTTGATCAAAATTACTATCTTTACACTGGCACGATACAACGAAGGCATATTTCGACGTCTCGCAAATGTCAGCAATCTATATGTAGAACTGATATTCTCGTATATTTTTCTTTACTAGCAATGATTAATTACATAGCGTGTAACTTTTACGTAGGTATGGCGAAATGTGTATAAATTATTTGGCTGCATATATAAGGTTTATGTGTGCATTCTAAATTAATATTTATTTGTAAGCCATTGTAAATTATTAAGTCTTGTATATGTATGTAATAAAAAATGGTGAAGTAAATGCAATAGCCGCAATTTTTTGTACTGAATATTTAAATGTTTATTACAATAAAACATATTTCGGTATATTTCGTACTTTTATTCATTTTTTCTACATATTTTTCAGATAACTACATTCTAGAACAACGACATATTCACATACTTAACAGAAAATGATTGACATATAATTTATGCTGTTAGAGATTTTATTTTAATTTATATATTTACTGTTTTATAATATTCTACATGTACTAGGGTGGTACAATAATTATTGTCACGAGTGTGTATAAATATTTCTACTGCGATGGTTGATGTGGAATATTGAAGCCTAATGTCTTAGATGACCATATGTTCAATTTAAGAACCGTAGCTGCTGTATTTTGTATCGTTTTACATATAAGAGGTGGCACCTAGCTTGAAAGGGTGGGGGAAATGCTGATCCCGCGTCCAAACGAGAGTAACCACATATTATTCAGTGTCACACCCCCCTTTTCAAGCTAGATGTGACCTCTCACACCAAAAAGCGAAAAAAAAATATGTTAATATAGCAGCTACAGTTCTGAATTGAGCGTATAGACATCTAAGACATTAGGCTTCAATATGCCACATCAGCCATCGCGCTACGAATATTTTATGCACACTCGGGACAATAATTATTGACTCACCATCGTACGTGATCGTATTTATAGAAGACTATACAGGCTTTCAAGGAGACCTTTATATAGACCTTTATATTATGATCCATAAACAAAGAAATATCGCGTTATAATAAAAGAAAAATCGGATAATTCAGTACTTTTTCTTCCTGAATATTGCTACATATATACTTTATTTTCAAATTGCATTACTTATTGCATAAAAACACATGAACAAACGTTTATAAATATGTCTATAAACAAGATTTGTAAAAAGAAAAGTGACATATTTATTAATAAACAAAACAACGAGGAAAATATGTTGATTTAAAATATATAAGGGTGCGTCAGGTATTTGAGAACACATTTACGACTGCTTTCAAACAGGAATATACACTTGAGAAAAAGATGAAAAAAAATTAAATTTTAATGTTCTGTACACACTGGACTACATACACACTGGATAATATCATTCATGGCAATCACTGCCAGCTGCAATAACTGTCCGTATTGGCTGTCCAAAATGGCTGTAGGTAATGATCAGGTGATTGTTGGAATAATTTGCCACTGCATACAGACAGCTGTCATGAGAGCCAAAATATTTTTGTGTGGATGACTATTGGAGTCCTTCTCAACTACGCCACATACATAATAGGCCACTCGGTTAATATTTGGGTAGCTGGATGGGCTGCAGTTTCAGGATGACATCGTCATGGATACTTTGGCTATCCATTTTTGATTTCTATGGGCTGTATGGGATTGTAGGGTGGTCACAAGAAATCAATTTTCGATTTTTTTCTGGGGGACCCCACAAAAAGTTGCCAATTGGCTAGAAAATGAGATTGGCAAATTTTCAGCTCATTTGGATAATCTTAATCCGTGCCTCATTGAGGTCAAAATTTCGAAAAATCGTGATTTTTACAAAAAAAAAAATGATGTTTTTACTTCATAAAATGCATACAGTTAAACCTAGAAACATAATACTGGTCTCATTTCATAAAAAAATGTTTTTGTCTTAAAGAACCACACACCATTTTTTTGTAAAGATTTATAGATTTAAATATATGTGCATTTTTCAGGACCAGACTAGATATGAATCCTAAAAATTGACTTTTTATGAAAATGCGAGAAAAACATTGTAAGATTCCATTTCATCTGCTTTTCACCTTTTTGTTTTCATTTTGTGCATAATAAAGGGTTTAATTTTAAAAATAATTCCAACGTAAATGAAAAAAAATCTAAATCTAAACTTAAAGAATTAAAAGAGTAAAAGGGTAAAGAAAGTATAAAAATGAGAATAAATAATGTTCAAATGCATTATATTATTAAAGTTGTGTTACAAGAAAGGAAGCATTTTAAAGAAAAGAAATTTTTATCCCTTATATTGTCACAATAAGATGGTTATGGCTTAGATAATGTGACTTTTGAAGAGTCTTGAAAAACATTTCTACATTCAGATACAACTTTTAGCAGAAACTGTTTCTATTTTTCAGGAATCGAAATCTCAGATAAATTTTATTACCTTTTCAGCTGTGTCATTGACAACCTTAAAAACATTCACAACTTTTTTTGCTTTCAAATAATGTTTATTTTCACAACATACATTGGGATCGGTATTTAAAAATTGTATATTAATATAAAATCTCTTAAAATTTATAGTTTGAGATGAAACAAAACATCAACATTCTTGTCTAATAAATAATCCACTTCGTTGAAACCTTTTGTTGTTCTAACATTAAAACCATCATCATAATTTTCTTCTTCAAATGACATTAATAACATTAATTTTACAGCTGCGCTTATTTTGACTTTTTTTTCCAAAGTATAATTTAAAATGAAAATGTTTCTTAATCCTAGTTAAGATACAAAGGCGGCTTGTCATTATATAGTGAGTGCTTTGTCTGTAATCTATTTATCAAGTTTTCTGTAGTCAACAAGTGATTTTATTCATTTCAAGTCTTGATTGGGGGCAAAGTGGGAGTGGGACCATGTTTTGTCATTGTACCATAATTTGACAATAAATATTGATTATAAATAAGCAAAATAACCTTCTTTTTCTAAATGGCGTATGCCATCCATCTGGCATGATGAATAGTACCAGGTTCTCTGAAAAAATCTCATTTGGAGAGAGACATCTTATAAAAATTACACAAAATTGGATAATTTCTTTATAATCATCCCTCTGCAGTTCATTTTTTAAATGTTCTGCAAAAAAACTGGAAATTTCTTCTGAATTAAGTATTTTATATCCAATATTTCATCTTCAATAGCATTTTTATATTTAGTCTGAATTAACTTAGACTACACAATCTGAAATAAGTAATAATCAGTAACTGTGCCCACTTTACAATAAAAAAAACAACTTTTAGGATAATTTCTAAATTATGGTGGCGACATCGTAAATACGAAATTATATATATATTTTTAAATTGCTATAGCAAAATGCAGGTTCGTCTGAGGCGACCAGTGTTTACTGCAAGGGTATAAGAACACATTGCCTGGATTTTATCAACTTCCTCCCATTCTTCAGCTGCTCAAAATACAGATTTTCCTGATTATTTCGATACTATTTTCAAACTGAGAACTTCTATTAACTGTTCTTCACCTCTACAACTAATTAAAACTGCTAACTTCTCAACATTTTCTTTATTCAAAAAATGAAGTAATTTTCCATTATCCCTGTGAACAACAACTCCCATTAAATCTGAGTTTATAAATTTATTTTGATGATCTCAGTTCTTTGTTTTCGATATAGTTGCTTGCGGAGTCGTATTACCATTCTCCTTAAAATTAAAGTCTGTGGTTAATTGGCGGGTATGCTGTAACTCTAGCTTCTTCTCTGATTTTCAGTTTCACTTCGCGAATATTATAAAATACAAAACACGTAAAACTTTACAACTACTTGGTAACTTAGTGTCAGTGATTTGTTGAGACATGTGGCCAATAAAAAAAAAATCTTGCATATCTGACATCATACCGAAAAGGGAGGGGGAGGGGGTGCCGGAATGAATGAAAATAGATAACGCTAGTAGGCAACAAAAACAGCCTTGTAATAAGAAGAGAAATTCAGATGTTCCGTTTAAATACGCTTTACCTGCAATACAAATTGAGATCTTACTTTCCGAGCACAGCACTAGATAATTAATAATTCACTAAAATTCATGAAATATTTTTAAAGTTACAAAAATTGTTCAGTTTCTTTTGCTTTTTAATTGAAATAATACAAAATAAAATTATCAAAAGTAATCAGAATTATCCATTTGTCATTTTTCAATTATTTTTCAAAAATGCAGAGTTTGAGAGTATGATTCACGAGATGACCTGAAAAATACTAAATGTCATTAAATATGAGTTTTGATGAGAGTGAAAGTTCAAGGCAACAACATTCTCTATGAAATAAAACAGGAATCAGATTTCTAAAACAAATAGTTTTCACTTAATGAAAAAAAAAAAAAAAAACTATAATTTGTTGCTAAAAATCATGATTTTTCATGATTTCAACCTCGATGAGGCACGGGTTATTATTATTCAATTGAGCTGAAACTTTGCCAATCTCATTTTCTAACTAACTGGCAACTTTTAGAGGGGTCTCCGAGAAGAAAATGTTAAAATAAAATTTTCCCATATAGCTTGTGACCACCCTAATGGGATAGTATAGTGTCTTGTTAAAATAGGTACTGCCTCTCAAGTGTTACAAAAGTATTTTAGTGCTTTAACACCTCGTTATAAGCAGCTGTGTGGACTCAGGAACCTTGAAGAAAGAAATCCAATAGTCTTTGCTTCTGAGGACGTCCCCCACCTCCCCCGAAGCATCAAAGAGGCTGTAAAATTTCTGCAAATGTCAGTCAAAGTCTCTTCGGAGATTTTAAACCATCGCAGATCTTTCTGCAGTTCACATTCTTGACCTGGACAAAGTGTTTCTCATTGGAAAGAAACAAAAGCCTTCCTGGCTCCTCTTTATGTTTCAGCTTATTAAGAAGGCGCTTGTCTGTAATCGTGCGGTTATCCCTAGTTCTCTGAGGAAAGAAATGTACTCTACTTATCGCGTAAAACCTTTAAGGGCTTTTGCACTTTTTAAACGCGTCGAAAATTAACAAAAAACTTCAAAGTTTGAATTAGTCTATCTTCAAAACCTTTTTATGTATAATCATGAAATTCTGGATATTGATAAAACAGATTGTACTTTGTGATATGTTACCATTAGAAATTTATTAGCCTTTTACAGAATTTGTGTATTGTTTAAATCAAAATAGCTTTAATCCAGAAGTCGTTGTGCGCATGATATCTTGAGAATGTATGGATTGTCATGAAATTTGGTAAAGATACTAAACAAATATGTGTGCTTAAAATGAACTACTTTTAAGTATTTACAATGGTCATTTTTTAGTTATGACAATTTTTATTCATTATATATATATATATATATATATATATATTTATAATTTTTTTTACAAAAATATTTTTTTATATAGTTAATGATATAATTTTGGCCTAAGAGTACTTCATTTCAAACACACATATTTTTTTAGTATCTTTACCAAATTTTATGACAAGCCAGACATTTCTCCAGATATGATGCACGCAATGACTTATGAAGTGAAAAAAGAGATATTTTCTTTTCAACAATAAACAAATTCTGTAAAAGGCTAAAAAATTTCTAATAACAGCATATTACAAAGCATGATCTGTTTAATCATTATCCAAAATTTCCTGTTTATACATAAAAAGGTTTTGAAGATAAACGAATTCAACCATTGAATTTTTTCGTTTAATTTCGTCGCGTTTAAAAGGCACATGAACCCTTAATGTTCCGTCCTCATGAATCGCACATCAGAGTTTGGACTCATCAACCTGAATCTCCATAACGAGTTCCCTCATCGACTTCGTAGAATTTTCATAGACTTGACTGATCAATTCCGGTGTCTTGATGATTTCTAATTGCTTTTAATGTCATTTCCTGCATGAAACGTTTGCCACATAAACCCTGGTAGGCTTCAGTTCTCTCCTTAGATTAAAGAAGAATGATCCGACGAGTGAAGAATGTCGCAATCTCTAAATCCAAGTGTTCTTCAATTAATGAGTCAATGAGAGCATGCTTCTTCATTTCGTCAGTTAGTATACACTTTAAAAACTAAATGTTTTTAAAGTGTACACTAACTGAATGTCAAATTTACACATATGTCTGTGAAAATTTCTAAAATTACACACTTGTAATAAAAATACACCCTTTTTACAAAATTTTACCTGTTTTTATGTGTATTTTAGCTTATAAAATTAAATGTTTAATTTGTAATCACTTGAAAAACACAAATAAAAGTGTAAATGCAGAAGAATGCCTGAATTAACAGCAATTCGTGTGTTGTTGTAATTTACACATAATTATATATGCACAGACGTATACTTTATAAAATCACCCACTTATCATAAAAATTACACATTTCTTGCTACAAATTACCTATTTTTATGTTTTTTTTTTTTTTTGGCATTACGCCTGTAAGTTGTTATCCGTCCATAAACTGAGATAAGTGTGCAAATGTAGAAAGTACCTGGATTTACTCTAATTGGTGTATTTAAAACTTATAAGTGTGTAAAATTATAAGGTTAAGATTTACATTTAAGCATTGAATAGCCTAAAGAACATGAATGTGTAAATAAACCGCACATTCGTTTAAACAGATTAAGAGATGGAAACGAAATTTAACTTTTCTGCGACTTTTATAAACATCTGCCGATTTACATTGCAATCAGTTTGCATGTGTTAAAATAATAAAACTTTGAGGTTACTGGATTAAAATATAACAGTTTACTAAACATATGAAATCTCATTTTGATTTTACTATTCTGAAATTGAATTAGACAAGAATTGAAATTGACCAATAAAAAAAAATTATACGAATTAACCTTTAACCGATGTTACCGGTCTCTCAGACCGCGACTTTTTTCAATTTTTATAGTTTAACATGCAATTTTCAGTTTAACTACAAACACTACCGAAATTTTGTTTCGTTTGGAACTTTAGTACTATCACCAGAGAGTTTTGAATAGGTGAATTTAAATTATAACAGTCCTGTACAAAAAATTTAGTATTAAACACCATCCTATGAGTTGATCGCGTCTTTTATTCATCTTTCGATGAAGCGATCTCACAGACCGCTTCATACTAGTTATGTGACAATATCTGTGACCTCAGTTAAAGGTTAAATCCGCTACATTATTATAAAAATAAATCGGACACTTACTGCATTTGAGTTTTTAGATACACAAGTATTAACTACACAAATCTCAAAAGATATGCTTTTTAAAAGTATAGTCATGAATGATAAAAGTTTAAATAAAACTATAAATAAATTTTAACCGTTAATAAGGGTTGATAACTTAATTCTTGTAAAGAGATTGATTGAATAAAAATCAATGAAATGATAATTTTAAGTTTTCGCACTTAAAAAGTAAAAACGGAACCATTATAAGATCACCCCTGTGTCTTTCTGTCTGTCACAGCCATGTTACTCGTAAACTATGGAACGTGGAAAGTTAAAATTGGGGGAAGTAATAAAGAAAATTGACCAACATATTTACCGATTTTTAAACATTATAATATATATTTAGGAAAATTGTATGTTGACTACTGGTGTTACTTGAAAAAAGTCTTTTCTTTGTATATTGTGTGGGATATCGTGTGAAGGCTTTCGTAACACTGAACTCAAAAATACATGTATTTTAATTTTACATATAATATTTTCAGAGATAAAGTCGAAAATATAGCACAAAAATATGTCCCCCCCCCTCATCTATTTTCGAATCTAATGAAACTAAAATTATGAAAAAAAATTGAGGTAGTAGACGTTAATTTAAAACTTGCAGAAAAATTATAGCGATTACCCTAAGTCACATATTTTTTGACGAAAACGCATTTTTCCGTTACACACAAATTTCGATTTACGGGCCTTCAGAAAAGGCGTTGAGAAGCGCTTAGGTACCTATCGTAGTAGAAATATAAATGCATTATTGATAGTGATTTTCTCAAAAAATCGTCGGTAATTAGCCGAGATATTAACCCTTTAGGACACGGATAGTTTGGCCATACATAATGACAAAGGCGTCGTACTCTATGTACCATCGGCTTTTAAAGCCTAGATAATAACTTTTAATAATATATTTGTGTAATGCAATGCCCAATAGCAGTATAAAAGAAATAAACATTAAACTGTTAAAAAAAGACTAATTTAATTCAAATTAATCACGTAAATACTATGGTATTCGCGACTAGTTTGCATTGGGCGGGCCTCTCAATACGCCTCCCGTGTCTTTAAAAGTAATTAAAAACCCATCTGGTTAAACGTGGTACGGACCAAGGTGGCGTTGTAACATTGTGACCTGCTTTCGAAGCGCGCTTAAAACAATAGCGAGTTTAAAATTTGAAGAAGGGTCTTGTTTTAGCACCATTGTAAAAAGAAAATATTATTACTATGCTCAATTTAGTTTTATGAAATGCTAAATGAAGTTTATATATGCTCTACTTTTATTGCCAGTACCGAATTAAGTTCATCATAAACAGATTAGGATAAGATTTAAAAAAAAAGAGTTATACAGAATAGCAATAAATAATATACAACTATAATCAACCCTACGTTGTGTAGTTTATTTCGCAAAGTCTTATTATTCCTTTAGCAACGAATTTTTAAAAACAATACAGTTAATAATTCATATATTTATTGTACGGAACCCTCTGAGAGCGAGTAATACTCGCACTTGACCGTTTATTTGCTTTACAATCAATAGTTTACTTTTCTAACTTTAAGTATATCTAAAACGTTTCCCTTTATATCGCGCGTGTTCTTACATTTTTTTGTCAAAACGATTTACAATTTTGACAAATAGATAGATATGATTTATATATTTCACTTTAGTAATAATTCCACTAATCATTTGAGTTTAATGTATGTTATTATTTCATATGAACATAAATACAGTGATTTCCTAATGTATGAATATAAATGGGCTGTGTAGTAAACTCTAAACATTTTTGCTCTATATTAACATTTTCGGCAGCGTATTTAATTTTTTATTAAAAAAAAAAAAAAAAAAAAAAAAAAAAACTCTATTAGAAGTAACGACCGCCGTCCAGGAACCGGCAGAAAGCGCACCGTCAGAACCGAAAATACCTAAAACTGGTTAGAGAACAGCTCAGGCGGAATTCGAGGGTCTCGATGCGAAAAGTCGCCCGTGATATTGGAATCTGCAACAGATCGGTTCGGCGGATAGCCAAAGAGGATCTCTATTTAATGCCATAAAAGTTTCAAAAGGTTCAACTCCTCACTGGCGATATCAAGTGCGTACGACTCGGAAGACGCAACCGACTTCTTCATCGACACGCATCTCTCTACTGGGACCGCCTCCTCTTCACTGATGACAAATTGTTTACCGTCGAACAAGCCCACAATCACCAAAAAGACATACGCTGGCCCTCCGAGGCCCCCGGCAGCTCGGTCGTTGTCGAACACCTGCAAAATCCCCAGTCCGTGATGATTTAGGGCGGAATTTGCGCCAGTGGCAAGACTCCACTCATTTTCGAGGACCAAGGGGTCAAAATCAATCAAGAAATATACCGACGCAATATTTTGGAAACCGTAGTACTTCCGTGGGCCCAGCAGTACTTCAAGCATGTGAATTGGACGTTCAACAGGTCTCAGCCCCGCCTCACAGGGCGAAGACGACTCAGGATTGGTGCAGAAGCCCATTTTACGGCCTTCATCTCGTATGCAGAATGGCCACCTTAGTCACCATATCTGAATCCGATGGACTACAGAATATGGTCCATTTTGTAGACTAGGGTCTGTGCTAAGCCCCATAAAAGTTTGGAGTCTCTGAAGAAATCGCTGCACTGGGAATGAGAGTGATTGTCGCCGGAGAAGGTGCGTGTCGCGGCGAAAAATATTCGGAAGCGTTTGCAGCACTGCAAATACGCACAAGGAGGCCCTTTTGAAACCAACTGAATATTTTATAACTGTGGTTGTTCTTTATTGTTTTTCGTTTATATATATATATATATATATATATACAGGGTGCATAGGAAAGTCCCTTTAACCTGAAAATACTTGTGAACGGAGAAAGCTATAGCTATGCAAGTGAGGTAACGGTATAGTAAAACGACTACGCCCGACCTAATGCAAACGACAGCAGCATCCCTAGTGGCGAAATTTGGAAGATAGCCATTGCAAATCGAAAACGAAAAGAGATAGAGCAAAATTTCCAATTAGAAAGTTTTAGAGAATCATTTAATTAGTACGAAACGATATTTGGTTCACAAGCATAAGATAAATCGTCACCTGTATACACAAAAATGTCCGAAATCGATGAGTGACGATTCTACTTTGCATATTCACATTTCGGAAATGTAGCAGTGCGCAATTGCAGATTGTGACGTTGTACTGTGCTCCAATGTCTATAAAAATTTAATTGCCAATGCATTTAAAATTTTAGTTTAACCCTTTCAGGGGCAGGAGGATTCTATTCGTAAAATGATGAAATAATTGACGGACACCAGAATATTTAAACGAATTTTTTAGATAATAAAACCCCGCTAATTTCAACTTTCATTACAAAAGCAAAATTTTATTAAAATATTCTTGCTGCCATTTGTCCGTTTTGGAATAAAAATTAGGTGGATTGACCGTCTAGCCATTGCCCTTGAAAGGTTTAAATCTATGTCGTCCTATTGAAGAGTCTTGCAATAGACGTTCCATGCTGAGAAATGTGCATGTAGAATTACTCTCACGAATACAAACGTGTATCGTGAGCAATGGCGAACTTTTCGAATCTACTGAATATTAACTTTTTATCACTGTGAGACAGTTTGTCTTTTTTCTTTTTCTGTGTGATGTTATCAAAATGCATTGAGATAACGTATTTATACAATAAATTGTGCGTATTTCTTCATACTTCTGACTATTCCATTCAAACGTTTAGACAAAATGGAGTGCGTCAATTTCGGACATTTTTAGGTATACAGGCGAATATTTATCTTATCTATGTAAACCAAGTATCGTTTCGTACTAATTAATTGATGCTCTAAAACTTTCTAATTTGAAATTTTGGTCTATCTCTTTTCGTTTTCGATTTGCAATGGTTATCTTCCAAATTTTGCCACTAGGGGTGCTGGCGTCGTCTGCATTAAATCGGGCATAGTCGCTTTACTCTACCGTTACCTCACTTGCATAACTCTAGCTCTCTCCGTTCGCAAGTATTTTCAGGTTAAAGGGACTTTCCTATGCACCCTGTATATATATATATATATATATTTTTTTTTTTTTTTTTGCAAAATAAATTTTTTATTGCAAAAAATCTTGTTGATCGTTTTTCTGCCGAACTTTGTAATAATAAACAGGAAATAAGTCTTTCAAGCAGTATAGAAATATGGAGATGTAAAATTTTGAACTCGTAGTATTAAATGAATTTTCAGTTTTCTTGAATCACTTTGAATGTCAGTTATTAAGTATGAAATCACTTTCACATAGAGCTTTTTGTTACCGTCAAAGAAGTATATCATAATATACTACATCGTCTCACCGCAAATTTTGCTGTACTTGAAACTTTGAGTGTAAATATGATAATAATTGCAAACAAAGGATTTTAATTACGTGAAATGGAAATTTTATATTTATTTAATGCTTTTTGTTAATTCAGTGAATTTATTTCAAGAAAAGGGAAAAAACTAAACCTGGGCATTATATCTAAATTTATATATTTTAGACAGTCATGCTAACGAAATATATGTGTGGATTTTAAAAAGGCACATCAGCATTTACATCGTACTTTCATATTCTCCATAAATATGTAAAATGTTCCAACGAAGCACCTTAATAGTAGGAAAAACAAATAAGCAAACGTCATTTTAAATGGATTCAACAGTTTAACTAACATGTTTATATGCAGCGAAAGTATTGCCTTAAGTTATTTCCAACTTTTGCTGATGAATCTGAATGATTTTCTCTTTTGGAAGATTTTCCAATACATTTTCTTACATCATTACAAAATTTAGGAAACTTAATGGAATTTTGATTATCAAAACAAAAAATGAAGACATATTCAAAATGGTTTCCATTAAAATATTAAATCATGAGAGAAACCTTACAGATAAATAGAATGAAAAAGCGGTGTATGCGTATGTGTTCTAAGATATATATAAAAGAAAAAATAAAGTGTTCCAGCGATTTTGAAATTTTTTCTGTGATGCAATGACAGAAATAAAACATTTTTTTCGTTAAATTGACTGTTAGCTAACATCCTGTTAATGAGTTAACATGCAAAATAGTGCGTGGTGTTTTTATGGTAGAAATGTTAATAAACATATCCCCACTCCCTCCAAAACAACCAATTTTCTTACAAGATAAACATCCTAACAGAAAATAATCCTTGACCAAACTTCCGCCAAAAGTCCTTACTCGACTACATTTCGTCCTGCTGATCTCATTTTCCGGGGAAGGCACATATGTCTCCTTTCGAGCATCGCATCCCGACTACAATTCAATCGGTTTTGAAGCCTTAGCGTATTAGTTTTCGATAATTTGGACACTTGGTAACCTTTTACCGAGTACATTGCAATATCATATGATATTTTGCCGTTTAGCTAATGATATCGAATAGAAGAATTTGTACGATGCAAAATATTTTTTACAAACGTACAAAAAATTCCTTTTAATTCAAAAAATAAATATTGTTAATTGGGAATATTTTCCACTATAAGATGCAAAAATATTTTCACATCAAGTATGCAACTCATTGAAATGTAAGAAATTTTGTATTGTTTAAGGTTAAAATATCGCTGTTAAATAATTTTACAATAAAAATTTAAATTATTTTAAGTTACAATTAATTTCCTATTATAAAATTCAAATAAAAATACATTTAATTTAAAAATTATATTGTTGCTTATAAATTACTTATACTAATAATATACAAATATTTTTTTAATCTTACAATTTATAATTTGCTTTAATTTTCATTGCTAGCTATATTTTTACTATAAACTAAACAAAATTTCTTACTTTTTATTTAATAAGACTCTTGATAAGAAACATTTTTGTATTTTATAGCGAGAAATATCCCTATTTAACAATATTTACATTTTGAATTAAAACGAACTTTCATACAATTTAATTACAGAATTTAGGATCTTACAATGTAAAACATTCTAATTTAACACTGCGTCCTAACAGTGAAAATCATTATTTAAAACTTCTCATACTCTGGTTATGTATGAAAAAAATATCGATTTCTCTAAGATCTAAATAATCATTTTAATAAAAAAATTAATTCAGTCTTTTTTTGTTTTACTTTAAACAGTGTGAAATTATGTTTTTCACAATCTCAAGAAAAAAGAAGATCTACTTTTTTATAATACAATTTATATAATAACATTATCTGAACAGCTTCCAAATAAATTATTTTTTAAATCAGAAATTTCTAATTCGTAATTAACAAAATACATTTAGAGCAAATAGTTTGTTGTTGTAAAAGTCTAAATTTCATATATTATCATGACATAATATAAATTTTAGATATGATAATTTTCAATTTATTCATCTAAGTCAACAAAACAGCAAATTTCTCTAACCTTTCATCAAAGTATAATTTAAGTACGAATATCTATACGTAATTATTAAAAAAAAGAAAGTAAGGAATAAACAAACGCTTTTAAATTGTTAATTTGCTTTTAGATTAATTGTGCTGCTCTCGGTAAATTTTAAAGAGATTTAAGTTTACTGATTTGCGAATAATTATTTATTCTCACCAAACATTACTTGGGAAGTATTTTTTCTCCCTGCATTCCTTTGGTGTCCGTTTCCAAATGACGTCCTTGAAAGGAGTAAAAGCATTTTGAGTGGCAGTGCGATAAGATATTGCAAGGGATTAGACAGCTTTATTCACGTGGCACACATTAGATGTCATCACCATGTCATAACTGTCATCATCTTTACTGCGAGAACAAACAATGGCACCCCAGTAAAAGGATTCAATTCTCATTACTTTCCTATTACGAGCCGATTACACACATACGAATATTTGCAGATTAATTGACTTGTAATAATAATCCAATTTCCTCTCGATATTACCTAGATAAAGTGGTCGCCCCTCCGGATGGTCCGAAACTGACTCCTTGAGTGGGAAGGAGACTCGGAGCCCGGCCGAGTTCGGTGTGTACGAATGCGAGGGAGCCGGATGGGGACGATTCACAGCCTCCAAGGGAATCTCAAAGTCGTGAGGTAGTGAGTCCGGTGGTCACGGGTAATGAGCGTCGCGCATGGGGTTGGAGATTTGCTTCGGCCACCCCCCTGGGCCTCAGTTTTGAGGTAAGCCGTGAAGCAACGGGCCGAGGTCGATCCCAGTGCCGGCCTACGGGCCGGACGGTGTCGCTGGGCAAAGGACTAGCTAATGTGGTAGGACCCCATCCTCCAATTGATTAAGAGGGAGCCTAAGGAGAGAGAGCGGACTTTGTGGAACGATGTCTCGGTGATTTACCGATGACGACGGGGCTCGCGGGATTGCTATGCAGGGTCTCCAGGAGCAACCGAATGGCGAGGCATTCGGAGTGCGCCTGATGTGCTATTTGTGCCAGGAGGCTCATCCCGCAGAGATATCCGTAGCTGGAGCAGTTGTGAGCCGACCCTAGGGTGGGTAGGGTTTGTTGGTGCCCTCGTCGGCCAAGAAGCGGTCTCAGAGGGAGACCAGTACGGCTATGGTTACCCGATGTCGTGCCGTAAACCCTGGGAGTGGGTCGGCCGGCAGGTTAGCCATTGAACGCTATCCCCGCAAGTAACCGGGCCGGAGTCTCGCTGACTAACGCAGCGGCGCTTCGAACCTTGGGCAAACTCTGGGTCCGACCCAGAACCTGCGTGTCTGTGCGCTACTAGAGCTTGCCGCGCCCAGTGGTGAGGATCTAGCGGTGCCTCAAACTAATTTTCGAACGCAACTATCAGGTAGCGGTCGGTCACTGCACGGGGTCAGGAGCATTTGTGCTTGTGTACCGTCGACGGCTGTGAGGTGAGGTAGTGGGGGCCGAGATTTTGCCGGTCTCCCGGGGCATCTCCACCGTCGGGTGGAGTCGAGTTGTGGGGGACAGGCGGGACTCCGGACCCTCCTACCCTCTAGCGAGGCGGGGTCTATGCCGTCTAGGTGGAGCTTTCCGTGCCCACCTGGGGTCGTTAACGGCACCTAGTCTGGTCACTCTGACTCCCGCGTTGAGCCGCGAGGGGTTCCGCAGGTTGAGTGAGGAGATTGGGCGAAAACCCCTAGCGAGGCGATGTCTTTGTCGTCAGAGGAGGAGTTACCTTGTCTCCTCGGGGTCACCTAGAGGCCCCTTCATGACACCTGAGCAAGGCGACGTCTTTGGCGCCAGGACGGATTTTCCCCGACCCTCCGGGGCTTCTTAGTTAGGGCACCACCCCCTCCAATAGGTTGGTTCGTATAAATGTATTCGCCGGAAAATGGTATTTGATCTTGTGAGCCTAAAGTAACTCCGGGTCGGGAAGCCTCGTGTAGGTTCGTGGGCCCAACTCCTTAGTACGTGTTCGGTTCTTGCGGGCTGTCGGAGCGTACCGGGTCGGGAACCAAGAGAAGGGACCATTTGGCTCTTCTAGCTGGGTGGAGTGGATTATCGTATTCGATCAATTCATCTACTTTTGGGAATAGCAGGCGTGAAGTGCGCCGGTTTGGCCGGAGTTTCTGTGAAGGGCGGCCTTGATGGGACATTCCTGGCGGCGGCTTTAGGTACGCGTCGCTGGGTTCGGCTCTCGGGTCGTCCCTAGCAGGGACAAATGGGCCTGTACGGGTCTGAGACCGGGAGATGGGACCCCGTCTTACCCATTACCTAGATAAATCGCTAGATTTTGTTCAGATGATATTGTTCAAGGTCTCAATTCGACTACTGTTCATTTACTGACAATTTTGGTATTAGATCGAAATCTAGCAGATATATCTTTCTATTGGGGGTGAACTCAATAGATTTCTATATTTTAAGATTAATTCTGTATTTTACGAATCTTTTTACACAAATCAAGGCTATATTACCTGTAATCTGCGAGCTGAATGCTGCTCAGTTCTGTAATAAATGTGACGTGGCTGAAAATCCATGGTTCCCCAAAACATTCAGATATGAATATATATATTGCGATCAGTTTGATTAATTTAGTTATCATTAATAATAAACGATGCACGTCTTTTGATACATTTGATAAATATTGCAAATTAATCATATTTACCTGTTATTATTAATAATTACCAATGAAGTTCGGCCAATATGATTAATTACGCCTAGAAACGAATATGTCCTATACTAGAACATGCACTATTACAACTGTGCTAAGCTACTAACAAAGCATAATTGTTAAGAGACAATAATACTCAATCAAAGGATGTGTCCTATGGACGCAAACAGATTAAAGATAACTTATATATATATATATATATATATATATATATACAGGGTGTCCAACGAATAAGACCCTGATTTCAAAATTAAATATCTCACAAACAAAGATCAATAGAATTATGAGGTAAACGGTTTCTTTATTAGCTAAGTTGTAAAAATGTTATACAGAAGTTTGAAAATTTAGTTGCAAAAACCGTTAACAGATGGCGCTGTACTCGATATGCCTGTAAATTGTTCTTCGAATTCCAGAGCGATCAGTTCGAGGCACTTCACTCATTTTGGGGAGTCGATGCTCAGTCGACTCACTTGATTGATGAGTCGACATAGTGAATTGACTCTCGACTCACTTGCGCAAAATGAAAAGTAACTGATCTGGTAAAACTTGCCGCATCTGTTAGTATGAATATTGAAATTTGCGATGTAAGCATCTCAGTTAATGTTTTATTATTTAAATTACTATTAAATAAAGTTTATTTATTAGTTCAATAATAAGTTAGTTATCTTTCAATTTTATGTATTTCAACTCTTTATTAACACTTAACTGTTAGCGGTCTCACAGACAACTACATTTTTCAATTTTCACAGTTAAACTCGTAATTTCCAGTGAAATTACCATGAAATTTTGTTTGATTTGGAGCCCTAGAACTATTGCTAGAGATTCTGAATATGAGAAGTATAATTATAATAATCCTGTACTTAAAGTTTAGTACAGAAACAGTACCCTGTGAGTTAATAGGGACTTTCATTCATTTTTTAATCAAGTTGTCTCGGAGACGGGTTAAGTAATTCGAAAAAAAAAATTGCAATTACCCTTAAATTCTGTTAGCGCTGCTTTTTTTTTCTTCATAGTTTAACTTGTAATTTCCTGTTTTGTGAAATTTTGCTTCATTTGGAGTCCTAGTACTATTGTTTGAAATGTTTGAAAAAGCGAAACTTTATTAAAAATATTACTGTACAAAGAGTTTAGTGCAAAAACAGTATTTTAAGAGTTAATCGCGCCTTTTATTCATCTTTTAATCGAATGGTTTCACAACAGCTTACAGTTGTAATGTGGCAATTTTCTGTCACAGTAGTTAAAGGTTAAATGAACTTTATCAGATGAATTGTCATGCATAAAATTCATTGTCACATTTAGGACCATGGATGTCTTATTCAGGTTATAGCTGCCGTAAATGCGACAAAAATTACCTAAACGCGACAATCATATATTATGGTTTTATACTAGAGATGATTATTAAATTTACACAAAACAAGTTAGTTTTGAACTAAAAGTACAGTATTCAGTAATTTGTTACTTAATAAATTATATATTTATATAAATATAATAAACTGCCAAATATACCCTAAAGGCGACAAAACTATGGGGAATTGCGTCTCATTTAGGCACAATGACCTTATAATGCTATTTTAATTCCGTTTTTTAAATAAAAATGTTCGCAGGTAATATTAAATGGATATAATTTGCATATATTTATTAAAAGTTTAGCCAATCGATTTTTTTTATTTCCCATATTTAAACACAGATATGGAATATATTTTAGGAATCCCGTAGCTACCACGCCCACCCTCCCTTTTTTTTCGTAAACAGCTAGGCTGTGTGTGTGTCTCTATGGATGTATCTCATACTATATGGATATATATTATCATGGTTTTCAAAATAAAATTTTGAAAGAGAGTAAATTAAATCAAAAACTACAAACATGAGAAAACAAGAACATTTTTAAACTTAGTCTCACCCCCCCCCCCTCTTCGGGGCGGGCGGGGAACTCATTATTGAATTCATTTGTATTCGGAAACGCGTAAAATTGACAGGTGTTCTTATTTAGGAACTATGTGGCGTTTTCCATTTTTTGCCAAAATAGTTTTCAAAAAATACTGTCAAAGTTGGAGTTTTTAATCGAATTTCCGTACGCGTTAGCACGGAAAGAGAAAAACTTGCCGTTACGTGACAAAAATCGCATTTTACTTGATAAGCAATTTATGTTAATAAAATGGAAAACGCTATTTGATTCCAAATCGCCTCAATAGTCAGGCCTGTCAAATTTATAACTTGATAGTTAAAAATGCTGCCTCTGAGCCCCGCAAAGTAAAGTTTGTGTGTAACGGAAAAATACGATCTTCTCCAAAACTATGTGACCGAGGATAATCTCTATAATTTTCTAGCAAAGTTTGAATACACTACTATGGCCCCTAATTTTTTTTTCATAATTTTAGTTTCAGTACATTCGGAAATAAGTTAGAAGGGGGGGGGGCGCTCTCCGCGCGCACACGCACACACACACACACAAAAAAAAATCCGTTTCCCGTTTTGTTTTCATCACAGAAAATTTAAACTTTTAAATTTTGATATATATAAAAAATAACTCCTCAAAACCTTCCACTCCCAGTTAAAAAGAAGGTAATTTTTTAGACATGGGGGGTACGTGGATTAAACAGGAATATTTCTATATTTTACAGTTTGGCTTAGAGGTGTTCCCCGGCCCAGCCCGTAGGCAGGGCTAGGACCAATTTTTCGCAGCACTGGGGTCGGACAGGGCTTTACTTCTTTTCTGAAGGCTTGGGGAGGGCCTAGGTATTGCGCTTTCACGACAAGGTTAGGGCCTTTCTTTTTTATGAAAGATCGCGTCGAGCCGAACTTAAATTTTCAGTACTGATCGAGGGCTGGCTTCATTCTTCCAAGGTTTGCAATGGCCGACATTTTAAGTGCCGGCCCAGCCCGTACGAAAATTATTGTCTTGGCCTGGTCTGGTCCGTGCAAAATAAGTAAAATTTGGCCCGACCCAAGACTTTTGCAAAAAAATGCATATATTTTTAAATTACCATTATACTTATTACCATATTACTGTACAATTAAACTTTAAAATTTATTCTTTTAAAAAAATAACCATTTCTAGACAATAAAACTAAAATTCAATAAAACATGTGAAAAAGAACCTGTGTATGACGGAATGCTGTCTTAAACTAAAACAATGTGTTGATACATGAAAAATGAATATAATAATATGTGAGGAAAAGTATATAATACATTTCAACCTGCACAGAAGGAAACTTGTCTATAACGTATATTTTTTCATTCCCAAGCAATTTCATCTTCGACGATTTTACTATATATAATTTTTCACATTGTTAAATCTCCAATGCATAGAATATGGATTAACGATATTAAATTTAACTGAAACCTTTACATACAAATAGAGATTCATTAAAAACATAAATATCGCAGCACAGGTCTCTTCTTTAAAAATGAAGATAAAAGGTAAAATAAGTATTTTTGGTCAGAACTCCTCGTAACGAACAATTTTTAACCATATTGACGTAAAAAATCATGTTTTCTAGAAATTTAGAGGACCGGACGCCCTCAGTTCGGTATTTTAATTTTTTCCTGGCCGGATCAGTTTTATACCGAGACGGGCCATTACTCTTTTGTACGGGTTGAACTTTTAAATTTTATATAGAGGTGGGCCGAATTTTTTTCTAAGGGCGGGCTGGGCCAGGTCTTATAAATTTGGGCCTTTGCAGACCTTTAGTTTGACTGTTACCAGCACCCATCCAAAAGTCTAATCTAAAAAACTTCTTTTATGTAAAATTAAAACCAAAATAATTCAAGCATACACTCAAAAATTTTCTTATCCGCGATGCGAAAAATAGAATTTCGTCATCTTTACAACCAACCAATGTTACTTCCGCAAGTGAGTGGAGAATCGAGTCACTATGTCGGCTCATCAATTAAGTGAGTCGACTCAGCATCGGCTCCTCAAAATGAGTTGAAGTGCATCGAACTGATCGGTTTGGACTTCGGAGCACAATTTATAGGCATATCGAATACAGCGCCATCTGTTAACGGTTTTTGAAACTAAATTTTAAACTTCTGTATAACATTTTTACGACTCAGTTAATAAAGAAACCGTTTACCCTATAATTCTAATGATATTTGTTTGCGAGATATTTAATTTTGAAATCAGGGTCTTATTCGCTGGACACCCTGTATATACTGAAGCTATTACCATTTTGTGTATAATTTTTTATACTAAAAAATGAAAGAAAAAATAATTCAGTTTTAAAATGCATACTTTTAGCAATGAATATTTTAAGCAAAATGTAGCTTTAGTAGAAGGAATTTAACCTTCTATTAAAGTAAATTTAACATACAGCAAATTTATTAAGAGAAGTTACTGTCGGAATGAGACTTTTTTACACCAATCTAATAGTATATAGAAAAAAGATGTAGGTCATATGTCTCTCACTGGCCAGAAGTACTAAATTAGACGGCTATCGAATAGTCGAAGAAAATATATCTTGTCATTAAAAGAGATGAACTGAATTTCCAAATACAATATTATTATTAACAAATTGCAAAGAAATTGCATTATTGGAAATACAATATAATTATCTTTCTAACAAATTATTTATTTTGGCATTGGGGCAATTTTAACTAAAAGGGCTTTTTTTAATAAATTTTTTACAAATTATTTATTTTGGCAGGGAGAGCTATTGTGGCATTTGGAGTTACAAAGAGTGTTTGATGTTTTACGTTTGGAGCAACTTAAGTACAATTCCATTTACAATTATAATATTGAAATCCTGGAGCACCTAAGTTAGAATTCTTACAAGCACATTCTTTTAGACCTTTTTCACTTACTGGAACTTTATTAACTGAAATTAAAGTATCCTTGTAGACAGTAAAATCATACACTGACCGAACTTGATTGATAATTAGTAAAAAAAAACTGGTTAATTTGATAAATTCTGATAAATTAACAATATTAGCCGGTTTATTTAGTAATTATTTGGTAATTACTAATAATAACCATAATAATCATTATTAACCACTATTAATAATAACCACCTAATAAAACTGTCCGTAACATGTATATATATATATATATATATATATATATATATATATATTATATCATTTCAAAATGCTAAAACAACATAACTTCAAAAGGAAGGTGTATATCTGCAGAAATTTTTAAACTATAAAATATATATATATATATTGAGGATTATGATATATGATCATTTATATATGATATATAAAGGATTATAGATATGAAATATATATATATATAATATATATATATATATATATTAAACTATAAAATATTTAAACTATATATATATACAGTGGAACCCGGTTAAGACGCTCACGGTTAATACGCGATCCCGCTTAATACGCGGATTTTTTCGGATCCCTTGAACATCGCCCATAAGGCTAATGTAAAAAGATCACATTTAATACGCGAACGGTTATGACGCGATCCCGCTTAATACGCGATAAATTTTCGGTTCTTTGAAGGAAAAAATCACGCTTAAGACGCGAATTCATTGATCAAGATGCGAATTCCTTCTTTCTTCTCGAGTGTTAACGATTTAGAGGATTTATATTATTCAGATAAAAAACACTGTTTCCGAATATTATTTATTTAGCAACAGATTAATTAAGGCGAAAATTACTAATCGGAAATAGTGATAGATGTTTGAATAACAAAAACACCCCGTTAAATTAGCAAAACTGCAATTCTTCTTTGATCCCACCTCCTAACATTCTTTGTCTCTCTTCGTGTACGTTTTTACTGTAGTAGAGAGAGATAGACGCATTCAGATTACTTAGATACGTCACAAAAATTATTATGATTAGAGTTGTGCATACGTGTTGTTAGAGATGTTTTAAATGTACTTTATATCGCTACTATGTTTTATATCGCTGTTTTATAATGCATATTGGCAACAAAAAATGAAACTCGCAAAGATTAAATACGACTGCGATTGGATAATTCTCTTATGTTTACTTTACTTTTTGCTATATTTTATAAGGATAGTTTTTCTTATTATATTGATGATGAAGAACAGATTATAATGGTACTCATTATTACAAGTACTAAATATGATTTTAAAAACTCGGTTGTGCTTCAAAGATTTAATATTATTTTTCTTTGTTTAAAAAAATGAGTCTAGTAGGAAAATTATTTTTGGTTGCAACGTATTAATCAACAATAAATTCATGTTGAAATCTATATTTATTCCGTTGTTATTCCAGGTTGTCCTATAAAAAGAAACAATACGTTAAAGTGGAATACAATTAAATTTCAATCTGAATATATGTAAAAGACTCAACTTTCGACCGTAAACGTATAAATAAAGCCCAATTTCTACAACATTATATAAATCACGTTTAATACGCGATCCCGCTTAATACGCGACTTTTGGCCGCTCCCTTGAAACGCGTCTTAACCGAGTTCCACTGTATATATATATATATATATATATATTTACAAATATATATACATATACATATATATATATATATATAAATTTTTTCCTTATGGTATCTTATATGTATTTATATATATTCCCAGGTCGCTAAATTATTTAGCAATCTTTTAAATATTATACGCTTAGATCATTGCTGCAATTAGCGCACTATCTATGTGTATTATCAATATGATTTCTACCGTGTAGTTATCTGATACCTATTTTAGGATTCCATTAATTTTTTCATTCCTATCATTGCAACGATTTATTTAATGTTTTTTAATTTTCTAGTTATGATTTTATCTGAATTTTCTTGAAGTTAGTGTATGATATTGTCCTATATATTTTCTATTTTTGCTATAGCTTTACATAATTCTGTAGAGATAATCATTTTATATATACATTAATTTGATAGCAATAATTATTCCTATTCATAGATTTAATGTTAATTTGCTTTAGTTTAAATTCATTTTAATTTGATCTGAGTAGTTAGTTGGGTATGCGTTTTGGTTGTCTTTGCATGGTTATAGTTGTTCTAGGATTTGGATGTTATGCGGATCTTTTTTGACTTATTTGTTATAAAATAGTTTAGTGGTTTCTTGCTATTATTAGTCTACGATATTTGGGTTTTCATAATTTGGTTATGGATAATTTGAAGATTGTTTCTGCGTTCTGCTTCTATTATTGTAAATATTGTATATATTTTTTCTTACTCAAGTTTTATTATTTAATCAAGGCTAATTTAATTAAATTATTAAAATTTCTTATTTTTATGGCAATTATTGCATTTTCCATACATAATTTTTATATGGCAGTTCTTAGTAAACATCTCGATACTGGCAAGATACACTTAGCATCTATGCAGTGTAGTGCCCGGTACAGGAATAATAATTGGGTTGTTCCTGGATCGTCATCCAGCGACCATTTATACTCTCCCCCTCGTCCTTTATTTTTTCGTAAGTGCTATGATTCTCGGTGCAAGACATGTCCATACGCTGCTCAGACACAAATTGTCTCAGATCCCAATTATTCAAGTTTTTGTAAAGCATTTAATGTTATTTATAGTATAAAATGCAACTTATGTAATATGAAATATATTGGTGAAACATCAGGTCCAATTCATAAACGAATCAATCATCATCGTTCAGACTCTAATAACAACAAAGCAAAAAATATACAATCTACAGCTGAAATTCAACATTTTCATAAAAATCTATTTAAAAATACGACAATTGAAATCCTTCAAATTCTAAAAAATAAATCAAAACGTCTTTACATGGAATCATCATATATGAAATATTATAACACAATTTATCCTTATGGACTTAATAGTGAAGTATTTAACAGACCTGTCAAAGTCTTCACATCTATAAATAACAATATTGATTATTCTCCAATTTATCCTACTCTTAATCATCATTTAAATGCTAAAACAACACGTAATAAACGCGGAAAGGGTTCATCATCAGTTGTAGTTTCCAAAAAATCTATCACAAAACAAATTAATGATCTTCAACGAAATTACTTAGAGAATTATAACTGGTTGTTAATTCGAAAAAACATCTTTGCTATTAAAAAGAAACAGCTTGTACAACATTTAAATGTCTTTCTAAGTAAATCTTTCTCTAAACATTTCTCTGATATTTACTTTGACCTTATTATGAGTAGGGTTAATCTTTTAAATATTAATTTACAAAAAAAACACAAAATTCAGAACATGAATACTCAAATGATAATTACTTTTTCAAATCACATATTTAATAAAATTAATATCAATTCTATAATTAATGATAAAAATTGTTTTTTTCCTATCAATAATCTTCATATATCAAAAACCTTTAAATATCCGAATACAATTGGGAGAAAGATTTTTAACTACAATACATTTTCAAAAAATACATCTGCTGCAAGTAATTTTCCGTGTAACTGCAAAGACCCCACTTTAAAAAAATACATAAACAATGATCATGGACATATAATCACTGGAAATCTTGATATTGTTCATGATTTTAAATTGAAACAACTAATGGGTTATGGTACTAAATATAGACTTCCATCTAAATTTAATGTTAAATCTATTATCAAACAGTTTACATATGATATTGATATTTTTATTTATAAAATTCCTATCTCTTATAATAAGCCTATTGAATATTTTAATCAATGGAAGATATTAGTAATTGAAAAATTAACTATGGCTTTAAAAAATAATATTGCTGATTTGGTTTCTATTAATACAAAGCATTATTTCCAACAAATTACTAAATTACAAAAAAACTACGTTATTACATATGTAGACAAATCTCCTAACAATTATGCTATTATATGTAAATCATATTATCACCAACTTCTTACAAATTCTATTTCTTCTAATAAGTCATTTCAAAAAACTAATGAAACTGTAATTGTAAATAATCGTAAAATTCGTAGTTATTATAAACTATTAAATATTTTATCTACTAATTTTAATTATCCATATTTAGTTCTTATTCCCAAATTTCATAAAACTCCTATTAAATTTAGGACTGTTACTATTGGTTGTAATACACCAATAATAATAAAGCCAATACACTTCTCTTAAAAATTCTTAATCAATTGTATGTACTTACTACAAATAATGATAATACACATTGTATAAAAAATAGCTATCAACTTGTTAATATTTTAAAAAATCTTCATTGTGTTTATAATATAACGACATATGACTTCAAAGATCTTTTTAATAATATAGACCTATTAGATTTACATAAAATTATAAATGCATTATTTAAAAAATATTATAAAAAACTGGAATTACCATCTAATATAGATATTGCATATTTTAAATCTTTAACTAACTTCATTATCTATAATAATTATATATTGCAAGATAATACTTTATATTTACAGCATGTCGGTATACCACAAGGCGGTTGTACTTCCAGTTTACTCTCTGACTTATACTTATATCATTATGAACGTAATTTTACTAATAATAATCTACATTTATATCGTTATATTGATGACATCATTTTAATTGATACTGATCAATCTGCAATTACTCGATTTCCAGTTGATTATCCCACTAATTTGGAATTAACGGAAAACCTTTTATCTAACAATACAATTAACTTCTTAGATCTTAAAATTACAATCAAAGACAATAAAACAATCACAGATTTATATGACAAACATAAAGAATTTAAATTCAAAGTTAATACATTTACAAATTTTAAATCTTGTCTACATCATTCTGTATTTCGGAATATAATACTTAATCATTTATATAGAATAAAATGTTTATGTTCTTCTCCTCTAATTAACAATAATATTAAAAAACTAATTTATGATGCATTAAATCATGGTTTTCCAAAAAAATTCATATATTCATTAATATACAATTAGTACTTTTCTTACATGATCTATTAAAACAAATTAACACATGCGTAAACAAAATTACAAAAAAATTATAAAATAAAAAAAATATCTATAAAAAATTAAAAATATTAAAATAATATAAAAAAAATATTATAGGTTGATTGGGTGGGTAGATGTTAGAGTACGGAGGAGGGTGGTGTTGTCTGGATAATACGCAATGCTTAATTATATATATTAAAAAAATGGGGGCTCTTGTATTATTTTTATTACGTATTTTATATGGATGTTGATTTGATATTTTATATGTAATTGGAGAATTTCATTAATATTATAATTAGCCTAATTATTGATTAATCTAATTTACAATTATTTGTTATTAAATTTTAAATTTACTAAGGACAATATCATATTAATTACTAATAGTATGCCATTCTTATAGTGAATAATATACATATAAGTTTGTATAATATAAATATAGTTATACTGTATGCATTAAAATTGGGTAATTATTTTTATTATTATTACTCTATTCTTTTTAATATTTATTATCGGTTTACTGTTTTTGAATGTCCCACATTCATACTTTATGGTTTTTTATGGATGTCTGAAGATAATCCACACTCTATATTTGTGCTTTTTAAGTAATGGGTATTTAAGTATCATTTAACCTTCTATTTACTTCCACATGTTTATTATTTCCTGTTCTTTTTATAAATATCTGATATATATTTCATAAAAAATAATTTTTATATTTAATAATTATTTATATTAATTATTACTGAATTTTATTTTGTTTTATAGCATATAGCTATATGCTATATATTATCAATGTTCTAGAATTATTTATTTCTTAGTTTTGTTTAAATAAGTTAGCTAATAGAATATATTGTATGCTTTTAAATTTTATTTACAATAGTTTTTAAATACATTGTGTGGTTTATATTCGGTTTATAATTCTCTATATATAAGGATATGTTTGGTTTTGCTGTTTATACAGTTATTTACATTCAAATGCTTTCAATTATTTATACAGTTATTTACATTCAAATGCTTACAAAGATTTATCTTGCGTTAGTTGTTTAATAGAAGTAATACTAGATGGCAGCACTAAATTTGTCTCTTTAAGATAGCTCTAATTGTTAATTTTTCTAGCTCCATTTCAGTTATAATTTAATACACCAGGGGGTATTTTTAGCTAAATTTTGACGATATTGTTAAACTGTTATTAATTAATTTAATAGTGCATTTTAAATAATGTAATTAATATCTATTTATTTTATATTAGATTAAATGTGTTTAACAAGGTATTTCAAATTTTATTTCAAAATGTATTAACTGCATCCTTTGGTATCATTTACTGTGATTTCTTAACTGTTATATTCACCTTAATCTTTTTGATATACTGGCAGCCATGTGCGCGTGGATTTTTGTAAAATACTGAAATATTAATAGGTATGGTGTTTATTATTTATATTTTATATCCTATAAATATTTAAATACGTTTTATTGATTCTTCCATTTCATATTATTTGTTTCTATTCTGCTTTCATTTTTAATCAATTCACTTGATTTTATGTTTGTTTGGGCACAGGGGAAAATAACTTTTAGCTTTAGCTTATTTTTCCCACAGAAAACAACCATTTTGCTTATATCATTGAATTCTGTGCCCTTGATAACGTAATTCAATGTATAAGCTTTTCAATTTTTGTCGGTGTCCACTTTTTCTTTTTCTTCCATAATAATTCTTATATTATTATTATTATTTTTTTTTAATACTTACAGCTTTAATTCATAATATTTGACGGTGGAAGGTTATGTTTAATTAATGGTTATATATATATATATATATATATATATATATATATATATATATACATCTTTTATATCTTTTTCATAGATTTCAGAATTCATGTACTTTTGATAGAGCTACATAGGTATATATATATATATATATAATTTTTATATTCCATAATTAATTTTAGATAATATTGTTTCAAGATAAAGCGAGTGTAACATTATTGCTGAAGAAATGTGCATTGCATTTCGTGTTTTACGCTGATAAGGGAAATTATTATGACGATACCTATGTTAAAACGAAGGCATCTTTCCCGTGACAATTTGAAAATGGCATGTAAGACGTAAGAGTATTCTGAACAACTACTTTCTAAATGTATTTATTTTTTTAATCTGTTTAGGTGTCACTTAGAAGACTGACAATTTCCCGTTTTCCGATAAAATGTGAAATTTGTAGCTTCTTTTGGTGCTGAGAACAAGTATATGCTGAATCTGAGAGTCAAAAGCTAACTCCAAGTAAAATGTTGAAATTGAGTAAACTATGGTTGGATATTCCGTACGATGCAATGTATATATAGACACTGTTTAACAACTTCTATTTTTCATTCTAAAAACAAATAGTCTTTTGGATGCATGAGCCGAGTAAACATAACTTTAGGTAACACGTCCTAATAGTTGCTTATGAGCTAAAACTTCTTGAAAAGCAAATTTTGGGTCATAACTCAAGGGTAATATGAATGCACCGTGTGTGCATCCCAGGACAACATTTTTCTCGCATATATGACAGGAGGAATCCAAAATGTTAGGTTATGTGCCCAAAACAAGCCCTTTCACTTTGGTGCATGGGGGCTCCTGTACTATGTAATACCAAAAATTGTAAATGTACCAATATATTCAATTTGGTCTTATCACTTGCAGCAAACAGATGTTTTCAACGATGTTTATGATGGAGCACATGCGCCTACCAACACATTTTCTTCTGTTCATGAAACGCCAAAAGTATTTCATGTATAAATCCATATATTGTAGTCGTTGATAGTAAATACTGGTTTTATTGGGAATAAATAATACCTTTTTCTCCAAGCTTTCACAAGTTAAACTATTAAACTATTAAAATATTTTTGCAAACGAAACGTGTCGTTTTATTTATTTATTTATTTTAACTTCTCAAGCTTTCGCTAAAAACGAAAACAGATGTTGTGAAAGCCAGAAAATGAATAAGGATATTTTACAGGTAAAAAGGGAAATATTTAATTAAAATATCATTTTATTTACAAACAAATTCCACAATAACACGAAAATATTATTCGTGAGTACATAGCTACTACAAATTCCGTATTTTAGGGATTTTTATAGGAAGTATAATCACAGCATTACGTACGGAATCGTAGTGTTACTCTAACAGCATATATTTCTTTTTGCTGTTGTTGTTATTCACAAATGACAATAACGGAAAAAAATTGATAGATATGTAGATTGTCATAAATCATTATGTATTACGTAGCAAAAATATACTTAAACGTATACAGAAACAAACTTGGGAAATAAAATATTCTAATGGATTTTAAATTATATTCTACAGAAACTCTTACTTATAATACACAAGGAAACCCACCTGCCGTTACACGTACCGACAGAAATGTTCCGTCTATGGGCGAGTATTTTGGTACTATGGTCACGAGGATCGAAACTTAAACTTGAAGACAAAACACTAAATCTGAAAATATCATCATAAAATATTTCTTTGAAATACTAAATATTCATATTTTCTAAAATAAAGATTTATGTTGATTGTAAGAAATAATTGTGTATATGTGGGTATTTATTTTTTATTTATTATTATTATTTTTTTTTTTTTTGTATTTTCATTCTGTCCATGAGGATAGTAATATCAAATTACAACAGAAAAAAGGAAAATATAAAAACAAACTTCATAAAATATATTTTTTTAAAGCAAATAGTCATATTTTTTTTAATGAAAAGTTCAATCAATATCAGAAATGTACCACGAAATATGAGTATTTTTCATTTCTATTTTTTTATATCCATAAGTGACGAAGTAATTGCGATTTTAAAATGTAGAAAAAATGGAACTTCTATTCTATTTGTTCTTGATTTTCCGGCATGTGCAGAAACGATATAAAGGACAATAGAAGTTGCTTTATTATCGTTCAGTGGAATTTTCTAATTAGCATTTCGTGTGAAGGAATATTTCGTACAAGAAAAAAAAATCGCAGTCTCAACTGCATTCGGACCTGTCGTAGTCATACGTTATTAAAATAACCATAACTCCACGTGCTAGAGATTTCACTAGTTATTGTAACGAACAAACACACTTACAGACAAACATCGTTGTTTTTATAATGTAGAAATAAATTTTTTGCATAATTGTAATTTTAATATGTAGTTACAGTCATCTACAGAATGTTTTTCCCTAAGAAAATGTATAGTATAGCATACATAGTTATTTTACAAGGCTGCACAAAAGAATACCAATGTATAAAACAGATGTATGCTAAAAGTAGGATTTCTAGAATGATGAGTGTAATATAATCATAGTACGGTTACCTGTAGCATTTTTTATGATGGCGTATATAGCATTTATAGTTATTTTACAGGTCCATCCAAAAGAGTACGAAGATTTGTTAAATGCGTGGTTTGTTGCACTTTGACGGTAATGTACTTTTAGCATGGTTTTACAGACAGGTAGAAAATAGCGAACAGACAGTAAGCTGACAGAAAGAAAGCAGGTAGGCAGCAAGTTGAGCTGTCAGATAGGCTAACAGACATTTGACAGAGTGCAGACATATGACAGATAGCAAACAGATAAACAACAGACATACAGACAGACAGCTAGACAGCAAATGACAAACAGACAGATAAACAGATAACAGATGTCAGACCGATACCAAACAGGCAAACAGGATACTGACCGACAGCAGATAGTTGATAGCAGACAGACGCCATATACACACCATATACAGCAGGCATACATATTTCAGATGACTGATAGGCATGCATCAGACAAACATACAACAGACAGAGAGCAGATAAAAGACAGCAGTCAGGAAGACAGATAGCAGAAAAACAGAAGACAGACACCAGGTGAACACACAACATAGTTACATCCGACAAAGTGTAGACAGGTAGTAGATATCAGACAAGCAAACAGCAGACAGACATACACCATATAGCTGTTAGACAACATACATACAGCTGACAGAGTGTAGACTTGCAGTCGACAGGCAGACAGCAAATGATAGACAGATATACATAAGATATACAAATAAAAGATGGAGCAAACAAATACACAGACATCTATCAGACAGACAGAGAGACGACATATAACAGACAGCATAAGAGCATCCGACAGTGTGTAAAATGACATCAGACAGCTGCCAATTAGAAAGCATAACGAAGCAGAGAGCCAATTAGAAGACAGCAGAGAGCGTTAGCAAACCGACAAACAGAGAATTTATAGACAGACAGACAACAAATATCAGACAGACAACAACGAGCAGGACGACATGAGAGTGTAGACATACAGACAAATGCAGACAGTTAGTAGGCACACAGGAAACATACATACAATAAAAAATAGACAACTGACAGAGAGTAGACAATACCAGACAGAAAGAGAGAGAGCGACATACCGACGAGAAAGAGTCCGGTATTGGCGTTTGAAGAGCGCAGGGGGCAGAACCCTCTAGTAGGTATATATATAGCTAAAATAAGCTAAACAAATCAAATTATTCTTAATTTTGACCGTAAAGCCTTTATTTGAAGGTGATAAGAGAAAACACAATGTTATACTTTTAATACAAATTTAAATTCAGAACTATATATTTTAACGTTTTTTATTGCATGAATTCATATATAATTACTATCATGTAATTACTCTCATGTATTCATATAGTAAAAAAATCTTATTTATTAACCCATTAACCGCTGGTGTTGCGTTCACGCAACAGCCAAAATAAATGCGTATAAAAAATTAACTATCAAATGAATTTTACATTAATAGTAATTTTTAAGTAGGGTATATTATGGTTACTAACTAAATAGAAAAATATTTTCTTTCAACATTTTTTTTTCTATTTAATAACAAGTTCGAAACTTAAAGCATTTTTAAACGAAAACTTTCACGTTGTCGTTTTCACAGAAGAAATATAGTTAGACAAACGTAAGCTTTAGAGTAAATCTATTTTTAGACAAGGTCAATGTACATCAGAACATTCAACGAATCAGTTGCTTTTGTTTCAATGGGGGAAGAGGAGACAATAGATGTTGCGTTTACGCATCGTCAGCGGAAAAGGGGTAGTTCCAATACTCACTCGTATCGTTCGACTATGTGCATTTTTTTCTTATTCTGTGCTCATAGAAATGCTTCAAATAGATATTTTAAGTTCGAGGAAGATCTTCAAAGAATTTTTAATAAAGATTCATATAATTATGACGGGAACAAAACAGATATTATCGTTATTTCATCAGAAATAGCAGAAATTATTGATGGAGAAGGAAATGATAACATATCAAAAAGTGTAATGATATTTTACCTTTCGATACTGCTGGCTATCAAAAAGTGTAATGATATTTTACCTTTCGATACTGCTGACGAAATTGAAGTGTGCGTGGAAAAGAAGTTTGTATCTTCTAAATGTAATGCAAGTCACACATACAAAAAAACAAAAAAAACAAAAAAAAACAAACAAAAAAAAAACTGGAGACTTGAAGAGGATAAAGGTAGAAAAATTGAATATGGCTCAGCCAAAAAATGAAGAAAAAATAAAACCTTGACCAATGCGAGAAGGTATAAAGATTATGTTCGTATATAAAAACTCTCACTTAGATTTCGGACATGAAGTTGCATTGTACCTTTTTCAAACACCCTTTGAGAGCTAAGAGATAGCCATAAACAAATCAGCCAAAAGAAGGCATAGTAAGTTCTCCATGCAAAAGCCATTTCAGACAGAACGCGGAAATTTAACCCTTTCCGGGACAAAGCACTTAAATTTCTAAAATGTTGAAATGAATGAATGACACCGGTATTTACGAACAGTCACATAATAAAGGAGAATTACTTTACCACAATTCTGGTGCCATTGTGACATTTGGGAAATAAAATTAATTGGTTTCATAAAAATACTACCGCCCCTGAAAGGGTTAATTGTCAAGTTGGATGACAGCAGAAGACTGCGTTGTAAACAATGCCATAGCCAGAATGTTTATAGCTGCAGTACATTTGTGATGTTGATTTACATCATAAGTGTAGCGAATATTTTGATACTTGAAACTGTTTTCTAAATATGATCAGTAATTTAGAATAAAAAATAAATTAAATTTTAATAATAAATTAATTACATTAAAGGGATTGCTTGCTGTCTAAATTGTAACAAAGGTTATAAAATAAATAAATAAATAAATAAAACTTACAGTGCCCAAATATGCAAGAAAACCCTGCTGATGCTCAACTGAGCTCGATAAACATCACACTGTTAAAGATTTTGCATCATTCTGGCAGGTCATTCGACCGTTTTTTGACAAAACGGTTTCATAACCATAATTTAACTATATTCTTACCATAAAATGGCCAATAATGTGGTCAGAATAGTGTTAAAATTACGGTTGTGTAACCGTTTTCGGAAAAAACGGTCAAATGACCTGTCAGAATGCTGCGAATTTTTAACAGTGCAGTACTCTTATTCCGCTGACGTTGCGTGAACGCAACACTCCAATTTTCGTAAGCTAACACAAATTTTGTTATTTCAACGATAAAATACTATTATATATGTTCAAATGAATAACCAATATCATTTGTATAAAGAAAATGCAAATCCGTACATTCTTTAATACTTAAACAAATCCAGATTTTAAGCTCTAATACGTAAGACTAACGTATGCAATCGCCTCATATCTTCGAATGTCATTACTTTATTTTCTTAAACTAAAAATATACATATATAACTAGTTATATTGCAGAATCCCTTAACAGGGCCCGGGGCACATATTTAAATATTTGTTTATTTATTGAGTTAAAATTCTGAATTTTTTTGTGATGGTTAACCATATCCTTTGTAAGCAAAATGACATGATAAAACTTCTCATATATATATATTTTTAATTTAATGTACAATTATAGCGGGGTAGTTAAAAATCGTTAAAACTCGAAATATTATTTATAAAATTTCATTTTTTTCATTTAAATAAACACAAATATGTAATTCGTTATTTTGATTCAGCATTTAAAAAAAAGATTAATACAAAAAATTAAAAATATTTAACGAAAAAAAAGTGATGCAACTTTTTTAAAAAAATCATATTTTAATAAGTAAATATTTTTTTGAAATATGCTGAATCAAAATTAAAGTAAAACAATTGAAAAAGACATGTTCCACGTTTGAACCTTTTATCGTTAACGGTTCTTGGCTTATAAGAATTTAAATACAAGAAATGGTGAAAAAAAACCATCATTAAGAAAAACGCATTTTTACAAGAAGTCTTTTATATGAAAGCTAATTGATTGAAAGCTAGATTTTGAAAACAAACCAAAACGAAAAAATAGATATTTCTTGTTCTAATTAATATAGAAACATGATTTAAAAGTCATTTTAAGCAAGATAAAACAGAGACATTTTTTTATGAAAAAAAAAATGTTTTTGTAAAATTTGAAGAATTTTGTGTCGCGGACCCCTTAAAACAGCAGTGAGTAAAATTACTTCTAAATAAAAAGTACATATTTTCTGAACAACTTGCTTATTAAAATTAATCAATGATTTGAAAAATTTTCTACAAAATCTATGTACTCAAAATACGTCATTTTAATCACATGTGCCTTTCTTAATAATGTATAAAAGAAAACAGTAGAAAGTTTTAAAACTATATATTTATACAATGAAAAATAAAATTATATGTTCAGCGTTTGAATTGTATATTTGTATATTCGTATCTTTATGCTTATGTGCTACATTACTGATATCTTAATAATAATTTAATTTCAGTATTGAAGTTAAATCGACTTTCTGAATTTTTTTTCGTAAATTTCAGGCATCACAAATCATATCATGATATTTAATATACTATAATAAATATATATAGATTTTTTTATTTTTTTTTAAGGTGAGAAAAAAAGTTTTATAAATGTTTAAAATATTGATATAGTAAAATGCAATCTTCTAACCATTTTATCGCAAATATGTTTAACAATAAACATATCTTAAATTACGTTTATGCAAAATTAATTTTATTTCGATACATAAATTTGGAAAGAAATGATTCATTAAATAATGTTTATTTGAAATCCTATTATAACTTTAAAGAATTCAGATATATTCTAAAACGTGAAATTATATGAACCGATTTAATGTTTTTCTAGAGCTATGTTTAATCCGTTCTATTTTAAAACAGAAACCTATTCTAATTTTATGGATAATTGATTTGAAAAGTTAAATTATTTACAAACAGCATAATCGGATTGTTTAAAAAGTGATAGTGACTTTATCTTAACAAATTAATTGAAGTGAAAAGTCGACATTTTTCAATTTGAAAATTTGGAGTAATAAAATTATACTACTGAGTATTTCAACGCCATTTTAAAAGAATAATTGTATAAATACATATAAAACAAAATTATAAGTTTCATTTTTACTGGAGAAAAAATTATGGAGTCAGGTTGTATCCTAAATTTAAGTACTTTTTTGCTTGGCGGAAATTTAGCTTTTATTCTAACAAATCAATGTAAGAAGAAAAATTCAAAATATTATTCCTTAAGAAGTAAGTTATATCTATGCGATTTAATTTTTTCATAGTACACATTTCCTAATTACTTTAAATGTATCACATTTTAGAAAAAAATATATCATAGAAAACCAAAAAAAAGTTATCTTTGTTTTACTTTTTTTGTATTTCTTCTCTCTCATTATTAATCCTTTAAACGTTTTCACTGACAAAGAGTTAAGTTTTCTTGAAAAAATATCACTGAAACATTCCATTTATAAAAATTTCGAGTTTTTCCACAGAAGCAGTGAAATTATTACTTACATAACAGTCTTATAAAATATTATTCAGTCATGAATTCGATAAACTGTTATTGTCCTACTAAAAACTAAGTAATAAAAATAACTGGTATTAAATATGAAATATAAATACATCATCGATCATATCGACAATGCCTTTGTCGAAACTAAATACAACCAAAATATTTTTTACCTTCCAAATCATCAGGTTTCGTGGTAATGATGTTCAATCCATAGGAAAAAGAATTACCCTGTCATTCTTAATCAGTATTTATATATATGTAAGCAATTTCATTAAATTTTTCATTATATTCCCTGCATAAAAATACAAATGTTTTTTTTTTTTTAATTTACGACAATATATTCAACAAGAAACGGAAATTTAAAATAACACCTTCCAAATTAATCAAGATTTCCAAAATAATTGTTAATGTTTAGAAATCCTAAAAACCAATATAATTTCAATATTTAAAGAAACATTTATAAAAGAAAAAAAATATTTTACTGCCACTAACTTTAGGAAATATTTCGTGTAAAATTTATACTCTATTAATCAGTTTTCTCAAGCCAAAATATCTGATTTCAGGATGTTATAAATTCATAATTACACATTTTCAGCTGCGCAATTGAATTTACAGATGCAAGAGTAAAAAAATAATATTAATTTTAATGTTAATAGTAATGCTGCTCGGTGATGATGGATAAAGTTAAATTGTTTTATTGAAAACTCATAGCATCCTAAACAGTTATATTGTTGTTTTTGAAAACTGATTAATGGAATGTAAAAACTACTCGTAAAAGTTTCCAAATATCAGTGGCGGCAAAAGATACTTTTTAAAGACAAAGAATAAACCCAGCACTCCCTTATTACAGAATTAGATATCAACCGAAAATTCGTTTTCGATTTCGGCATAAACTTTTCGACGAAAATTCGTTTTTCTCCCCTCGCCCGAAATGGAAGAAAATTTATAGATGCACTTTTTCTTAGTAATTAGTTCTTTGGAGTGTTTGGAAAAGATTAAATGTACTAAGTTTATTAAAATCCCCCCAAAAATATTATTTTGTTAAATTTGAAAATTCAGGGGAAGTATATTTTCTTTTCGGACTACTACAACGTAAATTCAACACTGCCTTCGTCCAACCGTTTTAGTTAAAATTTTATCATATAATTCTAAAAAAATTGAAAATTAATTTCTATAAAGGATTTTTAGGAAAAAACGCCCTCCCCCCAGATTAGATAAATTTTTAAGACATAAATCTAAAAAAAAAAAACTGAAAACTAATTTCCATGTAGAATTTTTGGGAAAAAGCTAGCCCCCCGCCCTCATCGTAAAATTCTTAGCAGTTCATTCGCTTAATGTTTAATTATTTTAGTTATGCAAAAAAAAAAATAAAAAAAAAATAAAAATAAATAAACGTGTTTTTTAAAAAGAGAATTTAGTCGGTCAAATTTCAAAATTCAAGGAGCACTGTTTCATTTAAGAAATAAGTTCATAACAATGGAATTGAAAATAAGTAACATTGATCCCCCCCCCCCTCCAAAAAGCACTAAACTTTTAAAAATTTAACTTTTAAACCCACCTGAATTGATAAATTCTACCCTAAATACACTTGAAAATTGTTTATTTCTCTGAGGAAAAAAAAAAAAAACTGACAATATTCAAACCATTCATTAAGCAAAGAAAATTCCACTAATGAACTATATTAATCAAGCCAAATTCTAATTATACATTACACATACAAAAACCTTAATAAGAAATTAACCTTATTAATTGAAACTTGGAGGATAACAGCATCGATAAAATCACACTCTATCTTTTAAAAATCTAGACATATAGCAGAATCAGCTTCATCCCCCATTACCCGCATTTAAAATCGTTTACAAGCTTGACCCCAGTAGCAAGGTACGTAGAGCATTCTGTTCCCATGCCGCATGTAGTGAGTTCTGCCCTCCTCGGAGAAAAAAATACGGACATAAATTTCCCATACTAAATAAATGTAGGTGCTTCAGAAATTCATCAAAGATGCCGCCGCCAGTGACTATTTTTTCCTAACTGGGAGAATAGCAAAAAATTAAAAAAAGAGAAACTAGAAAAGTAAAGCTAGAATAGCAAAAATTAAGAGCAAGTGATGCTAGAAAAGTAATGCCAGTAAATCAAAAATTAAAAGCAATTGATGGTAGAAATGTAATGCTAGAATAGCAACAAAAAAGTATCTGTTGCTTGTGAATTACTGCGAGAATAGCAGTTATTACAAGTGGTGGTCTTGATTGCTGCTAGATCAGCAACATATTCAAGCAACACAAGCCGGATTATGCATGCTTGCCGAACAGTAAAGTGGGCCAATTAAAACCATGACTTGCTGGTAATTCTGGTGGAACCAGCAAATGTGTTACGGTAGTTTATGCTATTTTACTTGCTGGGATACAGCATTTACTGACTACCTAGCAAACAAATAACAGCATGAATTTTGACCTGGGTACTATACATATCATATGAGGGAGTGCATAATATATGTAGTATGATATTAAACGACTATTAGACGCATTAATTTGTAGTAATAAGCCAAATAAATCATTTAAGTAGGATATAGATATAAAATCCGACATATATTTATTTCAAACTAATCCGCTTTCAAAGAAATGCTAGACCTACGGTTAAAATAATCGTCTCAATCAGGTTCCTGGCTTGACACCAAGGTCAAAGGCATTTTTTTTTATCCTCAATTTCTTCATTTGACGTATAATTTTCCATCTGTAAGGGAGTAAAAATTATATTTTTTAAATAACAATAAATCCGGCAGCGGTGCTGCCGGTAAAATAATCGTAAATTAGATAAAGCATTTTTGAGAGTGTACTATCCATTCAATATAAACACTGCGTGGAAGTAAATATAAAACCCATTATACCGAAATTAAAATAAAACAAAATCCTAAAGTATTTTGACAAAACATATTCAGTCTAAACTGTGATTGAAGTGTTGCAGGAGACCGAATGAAATCGAAAGTATGTGTTTATGAATATACCCGAAATATTTGTAGAATTGCCTTTTGTAGTAGTCTCATCTTTTGGAATCTTTTATTTTGTTTCTATCCACATATTTCTACCTAATTAGTTTGTTGATTCTTTCTTTGTTTTTTAATACTTCATTTTAGATTCATTCTAATATATAGATTTCAGATTAATTTTTTATAACAATAAAAAATTAAAAGTTGATAAATTCAGGTGAAGTGGGTTTTAAAAAAAGCTTTCAGTAAATTAGGATAAATTGAAATAAGTCTTTGAAGACTGTTGTCAAAATTAAATTATCATTTATAGTCCAGGCAATAGGGAATTTTACCTAGCAAAATTAATGGTAGTTCTGGAAATCGGCTTACTTTATGTTTTTTGGGTCGCTGAATCCGAATTTGCAACTTTCCACCAAAATTTCCTCCCGTCAACCCCCCCCCCCCAAATTTTGGTAAAAAGCCCCCCAAAAAAAGTTTTTATTAAAGAAATCTATTTTTTATTGTTTTAGTGGAAAAGTAGTTATAAATTCAGAAAGTAGACAAAATTTGCAACAAATTAGATATGTGACATTATGACTTAGAATAAAGGGGAAGGGGGGATCTGCCTCGGAACATGCGCGCGATGCTGCGTGGACTAAGTTGCGCAATTCCACTTAACCACTCACACGTTTACATTCGCCCTTTCATCTCCCCTCCGAACTTTCCTTATAAGGTTTACTTTAATTTTCTTGGGTCGCTGAATCCGAATTTTTAACTTACCCCCAAAATTCCCCCCCCCCGAAATCCCCCCAAAATAGTTGTTATTAACTTAAATTTCTTATTGTTTTAAGGGAAAAGAATTACGAAATTCTGAAACTAGACAAAATTTGCAACAGATATGATATATGATATTATGATGTAAGATAAACGGGGAGCGAGGGGGATGCCTCGAAACATTCCCCGCGCGCTATTCTCAAAAACCAAATTTTTTCAAAAAATTCAATTTTTTTTTTTTTTTTTGGGGGGGGGGGTTGCCGGGTGAAATTTTAGTGGGAAGTTACAAATTCGGATTCAGCCACCCAAAAAACATAAAGTGAGTCGAAATCTAGAACTAGTAATAATTTTTCCAGGTAAAATACCCTATTGCCTGGACTTCATAACTTAGTGCACGTGGCGTCACAGTGCATGTTCAGAGGCAGCCCTCCCCCTCCCCGTTCATCCTACGTCATAATGTCATGTATCCTATTTGTTGCATTTTGTCTAGTTTCTCAATTTTGTAATGCTTTTCCCCTAAAACAATAAGAAATTTAAGTTAAAACAACTATTTTGGGGGGGAAGTTAGAAATTCGGATTCAGCGACCCCAAAAACATATAGTAAGCCTTTTCCCAGAACTACGATGAATTTTGCTAGGTGGAGCCCCTATACGGTCTCTATTGCCTGGACTATTACTATTCAGAGCTACAATTCAAAAAAAGTTCCTTGACATTAAAGTCCTTATTTAATAAAGCTTATTCATTAATCGCAAACAATAGTATCATTGCTTTAAGATAAAATGTGAATAACGGTCTAAAAAATCTCATACATGAATATTTTAATATGAAAAGTTTTGCTGTCATATCTCATTAATAAAAACAACATAATAGGCATCATTTATGCAAAAAATAAACGTTACAATTTTTATGAAATTAAATACATATAGGCTAACTCTAGGATAGATGGCCATAGTTTTTAAAGGTTGAAATAAAAATCCTTAGACTGCAAATACAAAAAATATTTATGCACATTTAAAATTCTGATACTCATTATATTTTATGCAAAAAATAATTAAATATTGAAAACAAAAAGGGTTACACAAAATTGAAATTAAAATGGCAGATGGCCGTCTCTCCTTCATGTAGAGGAGAGATGGACATCCAATACAAGAAAGAAAAAGTTAATTTAAATAGCAAAAAAAAAAAAAAATAATACATTTCATATAGTTAATCATGCGAAACATATAGCAATTTGTAAAGGTCAGTTATATGATGGAAAAGGAGTGAATAAAACTCGAATAAACAAAATTTGAAGTATAATTTCAATATTTCACTTTTCGTAAAACCTTATCATATGTTTGGCAAAGGTCTTGACAATTTGTACACGTTTCATGGGACCACCTCAGGTACCTTATGCATTGTATCCAGACTTTATTTTTGGATGCGATATTATATTATTTTGCACAACCAACACAGTGATTCCTAATCCAATTCTATTCACTCGGAATCTATAGAATGGGATAATTTAACTCTCTCGCGGCGCAACCCGAGTTTTTCTCGGGCAACGTAAAAGTAGCAACATTTATGTAAACCGCGATTTCATAGGGGATGCATTTTCTCCGTCTAATTAACCCGCCTTGATCATTCCCACCAGTTACTTTTTACTGTAAATTTTGCCTTATCTAATAGGTGCATTTTCCCGATAAATCAGGCGAAATTTTTTGTTTTGAAAAACCGGTGGCAAAAGAATAAAAATTCTTAAAAGACGCTCGTCGCGAAGGAATTAAGTACGCATTTTTTAAGCTATTTTGGTAAAACAATTACGCAGCGAGAGGTTTAAATGCATTTAGTTTTCTACGCTACTTGAAGTGTCGTGTTTTTTTTTCTCGCGTCAATTGTAGGTTTATTACTTTAATTTAGTTTATTTATCAACTTTATCAGTTTCTGTTATGAATGTTTCCGACTTTTTTAAGTATTTTCTGAAACAAATAAATCGTTATGTCTTATTATATTATTATTGTTATTACTATTAAAATATTTATATTAGTTAAAATTTAAACAATTATATCAGTTAATATATTTATAAACGTAAACGTTATATATTTATTTTAAATTTAATTATATTTAGTTAAAATCATCACTCAGTATAATTTTGAAGTATTGATTAAAGGTGGCTATCTCTCCTCGATTTCATGTGGCCATCTCTCCTGAAATTGAAGGACTGATGGTCGCCCAATTTAAAGCATCAATAGCCATTGTACGTATTTGTTTTAGTGTTAGAAGTAGATTATATACGCGCCTTAAAAGTCCATATAGTAAATAATATATGAAGCGTAAATACTGTAAAACATTCAGATGCCTAAGTCCAAAAAAAATATTCAACCACCTAATTATATAAACATTAAAATTACCACTTACTTTTTATAATCGAAAAACACAACTGCTCGTCGTAATAAATAAACTCATCGAACTATTTCATACGAACAAAGTTTATGTTGTAATCTATGATCAAGTTTTGGAGATATTTAGACTGGCCATCTCTCACCTTTGGCCGGTTACCATATATACCGGGTGTCCCAAAAATGACTGATGGATTTTAAGATTAAATAAATTACAAACGGTGACAGATATTTAAAAAATTTTAAAATGTCAGGAGTTTTTATGCTTTAAGTCTCAGATTTAGTTACAAATAGCTTCGACAGATGGCGCTGCAAGCAATAACCGCTAAATACAGGCTCATTTTTTCGGCCTATCTCTTCTTCCATGCAAAAAAGGAGATTAAAATGCATTGAATGGATCCCGAAGTACTAAAAATTGGATCTGGTCTGCGCACCTATTGCTCTCAGCGCCATTTATTCTCTGAAATTCGAACTAAACTCAACGTTGGCAACTTATTGAATTTTAAAATCCATCAGTCATTTTTGGGAAACTAGGTATATATATATATATGTATATGACAGCACTTCTAATTCATTGGAAATACATGGGAAATTCATTTTTAAATTATCTATAGAGGGCACTAGTAACATATATTGAAAAATATGCTTAACCATATTGTACATTATTAATCCTTGGTCTATCAACATTTAAAAATTGTTTTTGGCAACATGTGCATATAATCTCCTTTAAATGTATTTAATCTTGCCTCTTTCTAAGTCAGCAATGCTTTCAATATGGTAATGTATATTTTATTTCTTAATCCTTTTTAACCATGTTTTATTTTTAAGTTATTTGTTTTACATAATTTATTTCTCTATTTTGTGTCTTTTGGTAATCCCAAATTCATATATTTTAGCATTTTTATGGCTAATATGAAGATGAAACCACACACTTTATTAGTGCAAATTTCGGTGTTTGGGATCTAAAGATTCTGTCTAAGTTCTACAAATGTCATTATTCTTTTTCTACTCATTTTATTTATTTATTTTTTATGATTGATGGTAATATGTAATGTTTTTTAATGTACACATTTAATTACATATATACATATATTTAAATATCATTATATTCAGAAGTATATACAAGTGTAAATACATTTATTACAAGCATATTCCTGTCAATATATTTTTCTTTTCTAATTAACATTAGGGGACATATATCTGTGGGTTGTGTGAAATATATTTATATATTTTTCTAGGGAAAAGTAAATATAAAATGAATGAAAAAAATATTTATTTTCATAAGGTAAAAATTAGTTATTTAAATATATATATATGTATATATATATATATATATATATATATATATATATTCAAACATCAATAATACTTTTGTCTAAAACTGTAGTCTAAAAATTTTCTAAAACAGTCTTCAAAGAAATCATGTAAACCAACATCCACATTCTTACGTCACATCACCAGACAACACCGACAGTCTGAGAATGCTTTTGGAAATATTATTTCAAACGCTGGCTCAGTGACATAGAAATTTAAAAAACAGCTAAATTATCCTGACACATGGCTGACATTCATTTAATTTAAAATTTAAATATGACAGCTATTTATTTGACATGAGAGTTGCTATCCCATTTGAAAGAAAATTGTATATTTTGATAGACCTGTTTATTTATTGAGCTCAGTTTATGAGCTTTTTTATATTATTTCATAGTATATCTTACATAGTAAATAATGGTGTACTAAATACAATTATTAACTAACTTAATTTGTGCTAAAAGTGAAAAAAAATACCTTTACAAGGCAAGCGTTTCTTCTCTCAGACGGCGGTGTTCTCAAGGTATACAGGGTGATTCAGCTCGTCGGTGACAAACTTTAAGGATCGATAGAGCACACCTAGACGAACATTTTTGAATATGGAATGTAGGGTCCCTGACGCGATGGTAAGGCGCTAGGCGCTTTCGAAAATTTGGGTGCCGAAATTCGAAACGTCATAAAAACTAGGGAAATGGTTAGATTTTCTTTCTTGTTGCGTCGAAATGATTCTGTTTGTTTAGACTTTCTTCAGTACCAATTTGATAAGCGTATCTCTTAAAACATGGATAGGGGGCGCTGCAGACTTTGGAGAGCTAGACAACAACTTTAAGCCCGTTATTTTGATAATTTAACACATGCTCGCCAAAGTTTATACTCTAACTTAAAGTTTGAACCCAAAAGTAGAGCCCTGCAAAAAGCGTAAGAGCCGGAATAAAATGAAAAAGTACAGGGTGGTCGAAACTCGAAGGCTCCTAGGAGATAAACAAACAGATTTCTTGACTTATGGCATGCATTTTCATGATTCTGTTTGCTGGGGCTCTCTGAAACTCAGTTTAACGGTACAAAAAGAAACATCGATAGGGGGCGCTTTGGGCAAAAAACATAATTCGTTGACATTTCGGACGCTAACTGGAAACGGGGCGCTACGATCAGTTAGTAATAATGAAAACACATTTTCTACCTCTGCTCAACACTTCTGAATAAATTTAGACCAAAAACATCAATGATACTGGAAATTTATTTACAAAAAATAACACTACAGAAGATGCTCGAAATTTCGACCTTGGGCCATGATGCAGGCTTCGCACCTCCGTCGCATTGAGGAGTGTGTGTTTCCAACAATGCCAGGAGTATCTCTGATCTGCCCTGCAGCTGCCACAATGCGCGCCACAAGTTCTTCAGCACTGCTGACAGGTGTATGGTATACCTCGGCCTTCAGGTAACCCCAAAGGAAGAAATCCAAGCAGGTGAGGTCTGGTGATCGGGCAGGCCAGTGAACTGGACCCCTACGCCCGATCCACCGCTGGCCATACCTTGCGTTTAGATGGAGACGCACGTCGTTCGTGTAATGGGCCGGAGCTCCATCGTGCTGGAACCACATCTGGCGACGCGAACCTTCGGGTACGTGCGCCTCATCCAGAAGCTGCGGCAGCACTTGATACAGGAAAATCAGGTAATTTCCACCTGTCAGCCGTTCAGGTAACAAATAAGGGCCAATGAGGCAATCCCCCAGAATGCCGGCCCACACATTTACTGAGAAACGCTCCTGAGCTGCTCGGCTTCTGGTTTCATGTGGATTTTCATCACACCACACATGACTGTTGTGGGCGTTCCACATTCCCTCCCGGCTGAAGGTGGACTCGTCCGTAAACAAAATGCTGTTTACAAAACGGGGATCCCTGGATCTCATCGTCAAGTACCATCTTGAGAATTCCACTCGAGGGCCAAAATCCTGCTCTCTGAGCAACTGCACCCGCTGGATGTGGTAGGGGTGCTGATTCCGGGAACGTAAGATGCGCCACTCAGTTGCTTGCGAAATGCCAACATGTCTGGCGATATCTCTCGTGCTAAGACCTGGGTTGTCCTCAACCAGGTTAAGCACAGCCTCTTCGTTGTCGGGGGTGCTCACTGATCGCTCCCGTTCAGGCCTGCCTCCGTCGAAAGATCCCGTTGTGGACAACCTCTGGTGTACTCGAGCGAAGAAGGCATGGCAGGGGATTTGCCTGTTGGGGTAACGCTCGGCGTACAACCGCTGAGCGGCTCGTCCATTACAACCAGCAGCGCCATACGCCAAATGCATGTCAGCCAATTCAGAGTTTGTGTACCGTTCCATCCTACTACCGATCTGCAGACAAGTAACCCGAAGCTTAAGTAGGTACCGCACGTTCAAAAGACGTGTCTGCGCATACAACTACGTCATCTCGCGTTGTCGTCTACGCATTACGTATCTTTTGCATATCGATATGGTACGATATCTTTTGCATAAATCAGCAAAAAGCACCTTATGTAAATTTTATTGCGCGCATTGTGCATGATTGAAACCAGCTATGTTTGTTAAAAAAAACAAACAAACTGCAGTTTTAATAGCTTCTTATGATAAGTAAATTACTCTCTTGTTTTGTTTCTAACTGATCGTAGCGCCCCGTTTCCAGTTAGCGTCCGAAATGTCAACGAATTATGTTTTTTGCCCAAAGCGCCCCCTATCGATGTTTCTTTTTGTACCGTTCAACTGAGTTTCAGAGAGCCCCAGCAAACAGAATCATGAAAATGCATGCCATAAGTCAAGAAATCTGTTTGTTTATCTCCTAGGAGCCTTCGAGTTTCGACCACCCTGTACTTTGACATTTTATTCCGGCTCTTACGCTTTTTGCAGGGCTCTACTTTTGGGTTCAAACTTTAAGTTAGAGTATAAACTTTGGCGAGCATGTGTTAAATTATCAAAATAACGGGCTTAAAGTTGTTGTCTAGCTCTCCAAAGTCTGCAGCGCCCCCTATCCATGTTTTAAGAGATACGCTTATCAAATTGGTACTGAAGAAAGTCTAAACAAACAGAATCATTTCGACGCAACAAGCAAGAAAATCTAACCATTTCCCTAGTTTTTATGACGTTTCGAATTTCGGCACCCAAATTTTCGAAAGCGCCTAGCGCCTTACCATCGCGTCAGGGACCCTACATTCCCTATTCAAAAATGTTCGTCTAGGTGTGCTCTATCGATCCTTAAAGTTTGTCACCGACGAGCTGAATCACCCTGTATAATGATGCAAATATTTTCGCGATTTTTTTTTTCATTTAAAACTGGTAAACAAAAATCTCGCGATATCATGGATATTGAAGTCAACTACAATATGAAACAAGATGGAAATTGCTCGTCAAACGTGGCAAATAAGGTGCGTTAGTACTGTAACTCGCTTTATAAATATTTATTGCGCCTCATATTGTACTGAATTTATATTTTAGTGCACTTCATGATTGAATATTAATTTCATACTGTTCTACAGGCTCTAATTTCATTAAAATGCACTTGAAATATTTTTTTCCTATTGACCTTAACGTGATGGAAAAATTTTGACTGTCCCTGTAATTAAATTATGCACCCGATTTTCATAAAATTTTAAATGACTTGAAAAAATTTTGCAACAATTATATATTTAAAATTCCAGACCATTTGGAAGGCTGTAACATCATTAAAATGCAATTGCAATATTTTTTTTCCCATTGGCCGTAATGTAACGGAAAACTTTTGACTGTTCGTGTAATTAAACTATACACCCGATTTTTATAAAATTTGAAATGACTCGACAAAATTTTGCGACAATCGTATATTTAAAATCAGACCATTCGGTTGGGTAGTTTTTGCTGTGTTATGTGCGGACGGACTGAACGACGACTATAGGTGCTACGTATTTATATAATTACGAACACACCTAAAAAGTGTATTTGTGAACGTGAATTATTTTATACTGTTGTTTCATTATTCTGCAGACATCTCTTTACAAGTTTTAGGTAGGTCTTTGAGGCTGAATGATTACATGTATTCTCACTGCGTAAAAATGACCACTATTGATTCTCGGGTAGTAGATGGCAAATAAAATCTTGATGGATATATTGTTCTACTATTTTATTATATAGTCTGTCCAAATCTGTAGTTCTCTTGTTGTATGTTATGTCTGCTAAATGTCCTTTGATCCCAGGTTTCAGCTTTCTATTGTCATTCCTAAATAAAATTGCACTCTTCCATTTTCTTTTATGAAAGGTATTTCATATACCCCTGATAATCGGTTTGTTTCTAATGGATTTATCTTATTGCAAAGTATGATTTTTTTGAAGAAAATGATGACTATGAAAGAAAAAAGATCCAACAGAACACAATCAATTATCAGTGGTATATGAAATACCTTTTACCAAACAATATCGAACAATGCAATTTTATATAGAAATAGCAAAAAGAAAGCTTAAAACTAGGGTCAAAGAAAATATAGAAAATAAATTAAAACTGGTGTGAATGAATAAGAGCAAAAAATCTTCTTAACACACCATCAAAATATTTTAAATGCGAATATTTAAAATTTCGAAAGATCTGAGTCTTTTTTCGTCAGGAGCAAAGAAGACGGGCTTCTACTAAGAAAGAAGCGGAAACACTTAAATGAAAGATAAGGGAACGAAAACAAGCTGAAGAAACAACCAATAGGAAATTAGAAATCAATTGCCAATAAGAAAGTAGAAGACAACAGCCAATCACAGAAGAGTATAATCAAAACAAAAGAACACAGAGTAGAAGGGCCAAAAATTGGTAGGGAAAAACAACAACATATATTTAAATATGGGAACACATGAAATAAAAAATAAATAAATGAATAAAAATATTAAAAACAGACTAATATTAATTAATACAAAAATAAATTATATGGAAGTACTGAAAAGGTTTTTCCAAGCTGCAGAGAGCATTGTGGAGTCAGATTTATCTGTAACAATAACATCACGATTAAGATAAATAGCTAGATTTTTAAGAAAGTTCAATTCAGAGATACTATTGGCATTGAAGATAATTTTAGCATTTTGAAAATTAAAACTATGGCCGGATCCCAGGAGTGCTTGGCAATAGAAGATTTAGAAAATTCTTGATTGATTACATAACGAGAGTGTTCTTTTAAGAGGATTTCGAGATTTCTTTTAGTTTGACCAATATAAGATAAATTGCAACCATTACAAGGAAATTTATAAATTCCCATTTAAGATGGTCAGTAACAGGAGATTTAGTGGAGGGATATTTGAATTTATTGTCAGGTTTAAAGATAATGATAAAATTGAAACGACGTAAAACTTTAGCTAACTTGAAACATAAAGGAGGATAAAAGGGGAGCAAGGACAACCATATTATCAGGTTTGCTTTTGACAAATTTGGAAAGATTAGATTTATTAGATGGTGAATATAATGTACCGTAATGATCGATTTTCTGATAGAGGCAGAATATATATCAAAAAATTATGTCAAAGTGGGCATTTTGAACCGAATATCCCGAAGCGATTGTGTTAGAAACGAAAAATATTGTCCTACTGAGAAAATAATTGTTTATAAATCAGTTGTAATTAATTGAACGAAAAATAAAAACACAGGTCGTATAAATCTCTTAAATAATGTTATAAGTCTAAAGTTATAAGTATAAAGTTATAAGTATTAAAGTTATAAATCTCTTCAAAAATCACGTCAGCAAGTTTCATATTTTTTCTATTAAAAATTAATCTGAAAATGTGCCAGAAAATTTCAAGTTGTTGAGCATGAAAACGTTGCTTTTTTTATGTAAATACCGCCTTTAGAAGATTCTGATAAAACCAGCTCTTATTTAAAATGAAATAAAAACTCGCCAAAAACTGCCAAATAATATTGTTAAAGTGTGTTTATCTCTAATCATGATTTAGTTTTTGTTGGTGAAATTATTATACTTAAATTCGAAATCTACTTCAGCCTGTAGGCCGGGCTGGCAGGGATTTTTTTGTCTTTTAAATGTGTTTTTATCGCTTTTAGCAAATATTAAGTTAGTTTGATGAATTTGTAATAGATAAATTATCCAATTTCTCATACTTCTTTGTCTCTATATAAAACTTTATGAGTCCTCGATATAACTGCCACTATTGTCTAGTTTGCTCGCTAAAGGTCCAAGCAACCATTTTAGAACGGCTCTATCTTTAGTCATAAATGTGTTACCTAGATATAGTAAGCGGCCTATGTACTAATCGATGAGAGTGATTACAATACCACTTAACCTGAAACTGCCCTTTTAGTGTTATTATTTCGGAAACAGTATACTACACGAAATAAAAAAAAATCCCTGCCGGCCCGGCCTACAGGCAGAGGTAGATTTCGAAGTCAAATATACTAATTTCACAAACAAAAACTAAATCATGATTATAGATAAATCCACTTTAACAATTTTATCTGATGGCCGCTCTTGACGAGTTTTTATTTCATTTTCATAGAATAGCTGGTTTTATCAGAATCATTTTAGGGCGGTATTCAAAAAAATACTTTTCCATGCTCAACAACTCGAAATTTTCTGGCATAATTCCAGATTCATTTTTAATTTAAAAAAAAATATGAAACTTGCTGACGTGATTTTTGGAGAGATTTATAAGCGACCTGTGTTTTTATTTTTTGTTCGATTAATTAAAACTTGATATATAAACAATTATTTTCTCAGAAGGACAATATTTTTCGTTTCTAACACAATCGCTTCGGGAAATTCCGTTCAAAATGCCCACTTTAACATCATTTTTCGAAATATATTCTGCCTCTATCTAAAAATCGATTATTACGGTACATTATATAGTTTCTGAATAAACGAATCTACCAATTAAATGCGTTTGAGAGCAAAAATGAATTTAAAAACCAGTCAGAAAATAAGCAGTTTGGATTTAAGCACATCCTTAATACAATGATTTTTCCAACACAATCCGCTTCGGTAAATTCGGTTCAAAATGCCCTTTTTAACAGCATTTAAAAAAATATATTCTGCCCCTATCAGAAAATCGACCATTACGGTACATTATATAGTTTCTGAGTAAGAAAACGTACCAATTGGAAGCCTTTGAGAGCAAAAATGAATTGTAAAATGAGTCAGAAAATAAGCAGTTTGGATTTGAATACACCCTTACTAAGATCATTTTTTACTTCAACCGGTATGTATTTTTAATTTGTTTTTGCTCTAAGAATTGGTCCTATCCAAAACTTGTCTATATAGATGTTGTAGACAATATTAAGAAGATATATGATAAATTCATGGGGATTTTATATCTTTTGAATTGACGGAGTTATGGATTTTTTTCTTCTTCAAACCCCCTTTTTGTTTTCGTTTTTAATTTTTTTTGCGGTACGAATTGGTCCTATCAAAAACTTGTGAATATAAAAGTTGTAGATAATGTTAAGGAGATTCATGATAAAATTAATTGGATTTGATATCTTGAGAATTGACGAAGTTATGGATTTTTTTCTTCTTCAAACGCCCTTTTTGTTTTCGTTTTTAATTTTTTTTTGCGGTACGAATTGCTCCTATCAAAAACTTCTGAATATAAAAGTTTTAGATAATGTTAAGGAGATTTATAATAAAATTAATTGAATTTGATATCTTGAGAATTGACGAAGTTATGAATTTTTTTCTCCCAAAAACCCTATTTTTTGCGCCCCTTGAGCCCATTTTTAACTTTATCAAAAATCTGTGATACATAAATTTTTGGCCCTATTTTTAGAAGTAATAAAAACTTTAAACTGATTTGATATGTACAAAAATTAAGAAGTTATGGGGGGTTTTCTGTTTTCACAAAACCCCTCCCTATTTCCCTCCCCTTGGTCCGATTTTGCCCATTAACGAACTTGACCGAGATTTTATGCCCATTGATTTTATGTATCAGTTTGGAAGAGATTGGTGCAGAATTACGAAAGTTATCGTGTCCAGAAGAAAGTGATATATATAGATAGATAGATAGATAGATAGATAGATAGATAGATAGATATATATATATATAAAGTTTTTTACTGAGGGTGGTTTTGGGTTCTAGGGGTCATGATCGGTGTAGATCTGCAAAAATTTTTCAGAAATTCCAACATAGGAACGATCCCAATAGGTAGTATTTCATACGAAATCTACCTAAAATCAAACTACGAAAGTGTAGAGTGAAGGAAATGCTGTATATCTAAAAAATAACTTTATTAAATTTATCTCAAATGTGAATATCTCAACAAGCAATCGTCGCATGATAAACAAAAATTAGTAATTGAAGTCAGTTTTGCTCATAGTGTCTACTATCTGTTGTAATAAATGTGTAATAGGGTGGGCCGAAAACAACTTTTTGTCGATTTTTGATGATGGGTAGTGGGGAAAAGTTGCCACTGGTGACACTAAGTTTACACAAAAAAATTGAGATTTTTCGGAGCATTCCTTCATTTGACGCAAATGGCTTGATATTTTGCTCAAATGCTGATTTGTGAACTTTTTTAGCAAAAATTGTAAAGATGCTTAATTAAATTTATTTTCGCTGAATTTACTTGAAATGTTATGTTTAGTCTACGAAATAAGCTCTGATTATCATTTATTTATTAATTATGTGTATTTTGAATTAGGCGATTTCTATAGCCTTTTCGCGTTTTTGAGCAAAAATTGTAAGTATTGTTTTGTTCGTTCTTCGGTTTCTCCCTTTTGTCTTTATTATGTTCCTCGCTCTTCCTTCGGTTTTTCGATGCTTTCAGAGTTACATATTTGAATGCCGAACCACAGCTTGTCTTGACAGCAATTCTGGAAGCAGAGGAGAATGTGGAGTAGAAACCTATGAAACGCAATCAATTATCATGTGTATAAGGGAGGAAATAGGAGCTAGGAGTAACTGCGAGATGGGATGTTAATTATTTTTCTGCTCTAAAATATAGCCATTGTTAGAAGATTCATAAGGTGGGAACTTTGAAGCAGGCAAATCGTCTGAATCAGAATTTGAACAAGGGTCTGCAAAAGTAGATACACCCAAACGCATATCCCTTTCTCACACAGCGTTCGACGGATTTAGAACTGGTATATCATATAGGTAAATTCCGTTAAGAGCTTTATCTGTACTTCAGGGTGCAGGAATTGTGACAACCAGGAATAAGGATCTCGTCATCGATAAAGACTTGGTCAGTAGACAGAAAAAGAAACTCGAAAAGAAGACACAGGAGGAGAATACCATGGAGGATGAAAAATTACAATCATATTTTTATGGTAAAAATAATTACAAGATCTTCATAGAAAAAAGGGAACAAGCAGCACCGTTAAGAGAAATACGAAGCACGGGAAAATGTACGTGCTCTACGAGCCTATTCCTGTTTCATGGACCTCAGAAATTCAAAAGGCTGAATATCTGAATACTCTATTAATATATCTCCGTATCTGTTTGTAAACGGCTTAGGTCAAGTGGTTCTACCATATAGTTTAGACAGTTAATGTCGCTGTCAGAATGGAAGCTCATTCATAAGAAGAATACATATGAAATGTTGAAGTTTTCTTCTTGATTTTTTCCAAAGCAGACTTTATTCTGTTTTAGAAAATAATACAAAGATTTTGCTATTTTTTGCAGCGGCCAGAAAGAGGTGTCAAGAGATCAAATATTCCGAACCACGTTCACACAAAATGGTGATATTCGTTTCGTCTTTCTGTCGAACGGTGCTACTAGTCTCCTTTTTTTCTATGGAGATCGCTTTATTTTTTCTACTATCAAAAAAGATGCTTGTAATTTTCCCTCCTCCAAGATCCTCTCTTCCTGTATCTACATTGCAAGTTTCTTTTTCTGTCTCCTGACCAAGTCTTTATCGATGACAAGATCCTTATTCCCTGTTGTCTCAACTCCTGCAATATTTGCTCACTTATACGCAAAAAGCTATAAAAGTCATCTAATTCAAAATGCATAGCACATAACTATTAAATAATACCTAAAAAAATTTAAAAATCTGCATTTGAGCAAAACTTCAAGCCATTTGTGGCATATGAAGGAATTGTCCGAAAAATCTCAAATTTATTGTGTAAACTTTGTGCCAGCTGTGGCAACTTTTCCGCACTACCCATCATCGAAAATCGAAAAAAAGTTTTTTTTGGACCACAATAATGTGTAAGCATTCGTATCTGTGTAAATTGCTGCTAATGAGTTACAAAAAATCATAATTAACTGTATTTTCTTATTGTGTTAGATGTTTCATATATTACATTTAACAATAAATTTGTGTCTGTAGTGTAATGTTATATTTATGGAATCGATTAGTAACGTATTTAAAAAAGCAAACAAATTTTCATAAACTTTGGATATTCAACATAATTATGTATAAAAAGGAATATTTTCTTAACATAATAAAAGCATAGAGCAATTCTTATATTTTAACTAGTTCTGAATAAAAATGTGTCATTTGATCTATGTGGTGATACGTGCAATGATTAAAATATTTCTTTGGTCAAAACTTTTCGTTTTTTAGTGATTGCCATACATTCTTTATTTACCTAGATACATTTTAATCAGTAGCATAATTTTGGTGGCAGTATCGAATTCATGGCAAATACCTAATAACCTCTGCCATCTTTTAGCAAAACGACTTAAGTATCTTCATTGTTTTACCTACAAAAATGTTTAATGAATTAATAAACTGAAAATGTATGCAACACTTTCAATTTTATTTAAAAAACTGAAAGATTTCTAAAATACGTAGATACTAATTTATATTTAAGGATAACTGTTTTGTCAAATTGCCATATAAAAATACTAGCAAACCCTGCGGCTTTTCTCGCGTAATAGCTGAAATATGCCAAGTAATACTTATATCTCTAATTTTTATTAAAAGGAATTATACTTATAGGAATAATTCAAAAATTACTATTTAAAACACAGTTTGACTAAACTTCATTATTACACTGCATTAGGCAGAAATGTGACTTAAATTAATAAAAAGAACTAAAACTAAATAAATCATAATCTAGAAAATATTTTGAAACTTTTATGCTCGATTAATATGCTCATTTTAGTATTCATTTGAAGTTTTCAATTTTTTAGAAACCATCTTCTTATATCTTAAAACTAACCATCATGTCAAATTTCAAGGTTCTTGTCTAACGGTCTACCATATCTCTCAACATAAAATGCTACGTTGAAATACAGACTGTCACTATTAATTTGCCAATATTAATTTTGAAATGGGTTTGGTATTTCCTAATATTTCACAGAAATGTAACATAGAAAGTTTTTAAAAACCTTTTCTAGAACGTTTATTGTTCCTGTCAATACCAGATGGTAGAGTCAGCGGCATAAAATATAGCTTGCGCAGTATCAGAGACTGTCACCACTGATTCTCAACTATTATAATCGGTTATAATAATCGATTTATAATCGGTTTATATTTCCTGAGATTGCATAGAAATCGTAATTTAGGAATTTTTAAGAACGCTTTTTGCGTCTGCACTTCACTTCATCCATTTTTAATTCGAATTTACTTTCGACTGTTCTTAGAGGGCATTCATATGTTATAAGTAACTACCAAGACATATTGACATATTTAATGTATCTAGCCTCTTTAGTATCACATAAATCGCAATTTAGAATGATTTTTGCTCCTCTAACATTCTGGTGGTAGTGGCACCAATATGAAATATAGCTTATGTTTGAGCAGGTGTTCTATCACCACCAAATCTCAACCATTGTTTTTTAAATCGATTTGTTATTTGATAAGATTGCATAAAAATTGTAATTTAGAACATTTTTAGAACGCTTTTCGCTCACTTCATCCTTTTAAGCTTGGGGTTTTCTTTCGACGGTTCTCAGAAAGCATTTGCATTTTGTAAGTAATTACCATGCGAAATTTCAAAATGTTAGACCCCTCAGTTGTGCAAAAATGCAAATTAGAACATGTTTTGCTCTTGAAACCCCTGAATGGCAGTGACAGCAACATAATATTTAGCCTATGTTGGAGGACTGTCCCCATCAAGTTGCAAACATTACTTTTGAAATCGATTTGATATTTCCTGAAATTGTGTAGAAATCGCAATTTAGAACTTTTTTACAACGCTTTTCGCGCATTTTCACCCCTTTTAAATTTCCAATTTTTCGAAACTGTCGTTAAAGATCATTTTTATCTAATAAATATGTACCATGCCTACTTTCAAGTTTCTAACCCCTACTGTTCACAAAAATCGCAATTTAGAAAGTTTTTTGCTCCTATAACCCCCAGTTGGTAGTGACACAGGCATCAAATAGCGTCTATGTTAGATCAGGGGCAGTCAACATCAATTTTCAAACATTACTTTTGAAATCAGTTTTATTCTTCCTAATATTGCTCACAAATCGGCATTTAGAAGGTTTTTAGAACACTTTTTGCGCATTTTCACCCCTTTAAAATTTCAAATTTTTAAAGAAATGTTCTTAGAGATCATTGATATCTAATAAATATATACTATGTCAAATTTCACTAATCTAGGTCCTTCCATAACACAAAAATCGTATTTTATCACATTTTAATCGATCACATTAATCGCATATTCTTAGACGTCATTGATATCTTATAAGTAACTACCGTTGCAAATTTCATGATTCTAGGCACTTTCATAACACTAAAACCGCAATTGAGAACGTTTTTTTGCTCCCGCAATCCCCAGGTGCTGGTGGCACAAACATAAAATAAAGCGTACGTTAGAGCAAGGGCTGACCCATCAATTTACAACCATTACTTTTGAAATCTATTTGATAATTCCTAAAATTGCGTAAAAATCGCCATTTAGAACGTTTATTAGAACGCTCTTTGCGCATTATCATCCCCTTTTAAATTTCGGATTTTTTAAGAAGCGTTCTTAGAAATATTTCATATCTGATAAGTAACTAATATTCCAAATTTCATTTTTCTAAACACTTCAGTAACACAAAAATCGCATTTTGAGAACGTTTATTGCTCCTATACCCCCTTTGAGGTAGTGGCATGGATTTACGTTATAACCTATGTTTGAACGTGGACAAACACAATCATTTTGATACCATTACTTTAGAAATAGGTTCGGTTGTTCCAGAGATTGCGTAGAAACCACCATTTATAAAATGTTGTTTAGAAAGCTTTTTGCACATTTTCGCCCCTTTTCAATTTCTTATTGCTTAGGAAATGTTCTTAGAGATCATTTATATCTTATAACTAATATTCCAAATTTCATATTTCTAGGTCCTTCAGTAACACACAAATCGCATTTTTAGAGCGTTTTTTGCTCCTACACCCACTTTGGTGTAGTGGCATCGATTTCAGATCCAACTTATGTTAGAACGAGGACTAACACAATCATTTTGATACCATTACTTTTGAAATCGGTTCGGTAGTTCCAGAGATCATCTCCTACAAAGAAGCAAACAATCTTTACTTTATAATATTATAGTATAGACAATTTCGTTAAAGACAAATCGACTGCAAAATTTATAAATGAACATTTTTTGATTTTGTGGTAGACAAATTTAAAGTATCCTTCTACTCAATACTTTTACAAAGATTAGATGCCAATCTTTTACTCATAACTTACGTAAAAATGGGGAATTATTTTTGTGGTTTGTTTTAACAATTTCCTACGATAAGCTTTTCCATAGTTCTTATATTGAAAAATCTCATTTTTTGATGATTTAACAGTCGCATGTTTGCCTTAGCCGATGGTTTATTTTTAAATAAGACTACATCGTCGACGTTTAACAGAGTTATTTTTAAATCAGATGTCATTATTTAATACTAGCTCTATGACACTCTACACTTTAGTAATTGACTTTGCTCTTGTATCTTGTAACGTGTTTATATATGTGATATAATCCACAGATTAACATTATTTATTACTGTCAGACGTCTCTCATAATGTAATGCAAAGTTCATTTTAATATGACTGTAGCTGTTTCTGAATTTCATAATAGGGGGGGGGGGGGGGCAGGACCTCAGCGCTAGCAGGCTGATTAAATAGACTGATTATTTAAGTGCATGTAACTATAAATAACTGTTTCAATGAAAGTGAATAAGCTACTGCAAAGAACGTTGTATATATGTATAATTTAAGAGGTATATATATTGAGGACCCTTAAAGCCTAAGCTAGCAGTAAATTCCGTAGCTAAAGATTGCATCTCCAAACCTATGACGGATTAGACCAACAATTAAATGAAAATATTATAGAGAATCATCTATTTATTAAGAAAAACAATCATGAATTTTCTAAACAAATCTGTGTTACTTGAATAGTAAGTTCTCTGTTATAGTAGAAATATAATTTAAAAAAAAACTCCCTGCCGGCCAAAAATATAAATAAATGTCAAGAATAAAAAAATCCCTGCCGGTCCAGGCTACAGGCGCAGGTAGATTTCGAAGTTAAGTACTAATTTCATCAACAAAAACTAAATCAAGATTAGAGATAAATCCACTTTCACATTTCATCTGGCCGCTTTTGACAAGTTTTTAATTTCATGTTTATATAAGAGCTGGTTTTATCAGAATCATGTTCAGGCGGAATTAAAAAAAAATACTTTTCCGCGCTCAACAGCTTCAGATTGTCAGATTCATTTTTAGAAGAAAAAAATGAAAATTGTTTATGTGATATTTGAAGAGATCTATGAGCGACCTGTTTATTTTTCTATTTTTCGTTCAGTTAATTAGAACTTGGTTTATAAACAATTAATTTCTCTGTAGGACAATATTTTTCATTCCAACACAATCGCTTCAGTAAATTCGGTTAAATATGTCCACTTTGACATAATTTTTTGAAATATAGTCTGTCTCTATAAAAAAATAAAAAATAAAAAATAAAATAAAATAAAATAAAATAAAATCGACCATTACGGAACGTTATATAGTTTCTGAATAAGAAAACCTACCAATTGGATGCTTTTGAGAGCAAAAAAGAATTTTAAAATGACTAAGAAAATTAGCAGTTTGGATTTGAGTATACCCTTTATACGATGATTTTTTCTTCAAGTGCTATTTATTCTTAATTTGTTTTTGCTCTAAGAATTGAATTGGTCCTATCACAAACTTATCAATATAAAAGTTGTAGATAATCCTTCTATATATAAAAAAAAAAAGTTTTGATTTGGAAATGGACCAATGAAAATCTGAAAACAGAACGCACAAAAAACTATAAAAAACTCTAAAAGCAGAACAAGTAAGAAAAGCGTAAATCTTAATGTAATCATGTAGTAGTGGTTCGTGCTCTAACCTGAGAACTCTTTGAAAACTCTCGTAATGTGGGAGTTGTTTACGTTTTTATGTGTCTGAACAAACCTTTTAAAGTGACATTGGGGTCAGTTTTAATGGTGAAAACACCGGATGCCTTAATATTTTGCCTTAATACTCGTTTGACCTGACCATCGGAATATAATTCGACTGCTTAATGAAACCTGGAGATCGATTGGACTTACCCAATCTCAACTATTACCAACAAATTAATATAGTTGATTAAAATTGTCAACTGCAAAGTAAAACAGCCTGTCAACAGCTGCTAATATTCTGCAGTTTTGATGCATCCAGCTTCAAAGTTTCGCTAGTGTTGTACGAATTATATTCAACCTAATATATATATATATGTTAAATATATATCCTTCTATATATAAAAAAATGATTTGGAAATGGACCAATGAAAATCTGCGTAGATATTCCGGGTAGATCGGCATCCAATTTGAATGCTTATGCATGGCCTTTCATCGTTAATATTGAAAAAACTGTTGCATACAAAAATATTAAAATCGGTGGTATTATAGAGAAATGTTTGATAAATACGCTGATGCAGACAGTTTTCAAATCAAAGAATTATTTTAAGAGATATTTAATGCTAAAATTGGACAAAATCTTTCCATTAAAAAAGTTTTATTGGAGCAAAAACTATACATGAGAATTTAATCATTTTTAGATCATTTTATACGTTATAAGTTCCCGATGTGCAGATTGCATTTATTTTTCTTATTTGACTCATTTTTTGTGGTTTTATTTCATTTTTAAATTTAAATTTTCAGCATTTCGAGAGATATTTTTTACAAATTTTAGAAAATGTTATTAATTTAAACTGTTGCCATTTGCATAAACAGCGCAAACAATAATTTTTACTTCAAATTAAAAATTTATTTACACGTGACTATTACAAACGGAAAAAAAACTTTAAAATTAGAATTAAATGATTACATGTTAAAAGCAGGAAAATTACGTCATAAGAACAATAGGCACAGATGTCATATACGCCTTATATTTGCGCAATTTTTTCCGACGTATATGACATCTGTGCCGAACCATCTTTACACTTGAATTTTAAAAGAGAAACAAAATCTTAAAATAAAAAAAATCATATTATGCGTTCATTATTATGCGTCTTGTAATTTGAGGAAATTACGTCATATTTAAAATGGCAAAAAATATAGCAAAACAATTTAAATTGAAAAATATATTTGCGCGATATATTTTATGATAATCTTTTCAACTATTATCGTGAATTTGAAGACAGCGCAAATAATATTTCCTTCTAACAACAAAATTATTTTCACGTGAATATTAATATGAGAAATAAAACTGTGGTGTAAATTACGTCAGATTTGAAGCGATACATTTAAAATGAATTATTTAAAAGAACTATCTTGTAGCGCTGTTAAAAAATACCGGGAGACAATGACACTGTTTACTTAATTCATTTTACATTAGCTTATTTTCAAATGTTTAACTAATTCTTTTAATTAAATACGAAGAGATACAATGGCTGTTTAGACATTGTATCTCTTAACAGCAGCAGATTTGGCCTTAAAAATGCCCAATCCAAGGAAGACGAACCGAAACCCGTTTACAGAGAGATCGCTACTGTTTTTTTTTTTTTTTTTTTTTTAATTCAATATTTTTAAAGCCGATCAAATTAGCGTGCTTTTTGGATTTTGGTGTGCCTGAACAGGGGGTTGACGGGCGTAGCTCGTAGGGGGCAGAGCCCCCTAGTATTAAAAAAAATTTAATAAATTTAATTGGATTTGTTATCTTGAGAATGGATGAAGTTATGAAATTTTATCTCCCCAAAAACCTACCCCCCCCCCCCCACCCCTTGAGCCCATTTTTTATTTGATCAAAAATCTGTCATATATTTTTGGTCCTTTTTTAGAAATAATAATAACTTAAAACTGGTTCGATATGTATTAAAATTAAGACGTTATGGGTTTTTTCGGTTTTCATAAAACCCCTCCCTATTTCCACACCTTGGTCCTATTTTGCCCATTAACACACTTGACCGATATTTTATGCACTTGATTTTATGTTTCAGTTTGGAAGAGATTAGTGCGAATTATGGAAGTCATCGTGTCCATAAAAAGTGATATATATATATGTATATGTACACTGCTGGCCATCCAAAATGCAACACCAAGAAAAACAAGAGATATCAAAGTCAAATTTATTTTAGAAATTACTCATAGATTCAGTGTTAATTGATTCCAAAGACATCCTTGTTTGAAATGAGGTAGACCGGAAAATCAGTAAAAACTGTTACCACCACATCTATCAATAACTGCTGGTACACGCATGGTACATTTAAAACATATGCTAAAAAGTATAAAGTAATATAAATCAATGACACTTAAAAAATGTTTTCTAGATACAATTTTCTGAACATTTAACTGTTGTTAAATAGTGGATCTTTATAATTATATCTTTAATGAAGTTTTAAGCTTTTGAAAATATGTACCCTTTTTCTTACATTTTCAATATGTACGGAAAAAATAAGGTTATTTGTTATGCATAAAAATTTGCTTCTAAGAAACAATATTCATTGAATCTGCATCATTGCAGATTTAAAAGGTTATAGATAATAATATCTTTTAAGAAAAACGCTGAAATCTTTTTTTTTTCTTTTTTCCATGAATAATGTTCTATCTTAAATACGGAGGTATAAAATATACAACGTAGAGTTATGAAGCTATTTTTTTTTTATCTTCTAGCAAATTCTTGTAACAAGAAATAAAAATCCATAAGTTTAAAAAGACATTTCTGTAAAAGTGGAACAAATAAAGAATTACATCTTATTAAAATTTTGATAAAATCACATTTTATAAATTAGATAAATATCTTTAGACTGAAAAAGAAATTCTCTATCAATCCTTTTCAGAAACACAATAATGAACGTTAAAATATAACTGTCAGTATAATTTTTAATTCAGCTCGGCACTTTTTCAACAAATATTGCGGCAACATCGTGTTACGTTTTTCCATAAAGTGGAAGTTTCTGTAAGTGGTAAAGTTTTTCTAAATGACACCAGCTATGAGCTAGGAATTTTTGTTTTATAAAATCTTGTTAAAAAAAAAGAGAAAAAAACTTTAGATAAAGGAAAGGGAAATACTTCCTTTTACTAACATGGTGAAGCAATTATTTTGTGCAGTTTTAAAGCATCTGTCGAATAATTGCCAATTTCAACTGTGTCATCTAAACAGTAAATTTTAGCTCAGATGTGAAAGTTCAGCTTTCTTCTGGTTGTAAATATAATAAAAAAGGAAATTATATATCGAGTATGAATATACAATATTTTATTAAAAAGCAAAAGCAAAAACAGCACAATTAATTTGATTATCTCCAGAAACATAGTGTCTTCAGTCTTTATATCGCTATTTCAGCGAAATAAATCCATTAAAATAAAGTTAAATAAACTTGCTAAAAAGGTGCATTTAATACGTTAAAGACATCACAAATGTAAAAGATGTTATTACATTTAAAAAAGCAGTTTTAAAAACTTAAAACTTTACATTTTTTACGCCAAGCGGTTTTGATCAGAACTTGATTATCCTCAGGGCAGCTTTGATTGCTAAAATGCCTTTTCCCACTCTTTCCTCGGCTGCAGAGCAAGATAAGTCTATTTTTACTGTGGAGGGAGGTAGTGAACTGATCTTTTTTCTTATATACATTTAGTAAATTAAATCCATATAAAATATTCCAAAATTGTATTGAATTAGCTATACATTCCACACCGTATACAAATCAAATTTAAAATAAATCGAATTTTTGCATATTTAAAAATCATTTGAAGATTATTTTGTAATATAAATTTAAAAGATGACATGATTTTTCATTAATTGGCTATTTCCATTTTTCTTTCATACAAATTGATTATTAAAATGATTGTGTTATTTATCTCTCTTTTGTTTCTTTGCAGATTATATATAAAAACGATGTTTAAAATTACGATATTTGTAATAGAAATGTTTTCTCTGTATGTTACAAACCACAGCCTATGAGTGAATATCACAAAATGTGAGATTTTGAAAACAAATTTTTTAAAATTTAAATTGTTTCAAAGCTTCTGATTTTTAAATAGTGTTGGTTTAACAGCTGAATAAAGGAATTCATATATGTAAAATTGTTAAAGTTTGAAGAATTTAAGATCATTTTTATGTAATCATAATTCTATGTCATTTTCTTGGCATATGCATGCTAGCATAATGACCGCCAGGATAATGACAATTTCATTCTAAACATTTTTCACATTCTTGTTTTTTATTTTTTTACATATTTTTTTAGATCTAACATTTTAATTTTGTTTAAAGGAACATGTTACCTCTATAGTACCTCAAATTCAGTGTAATGTTCTGTTTTATTTGCAATTTATTGAAGCCATGAAAATGACATAGTAAAAGTCTACTCAACTTTTATAAAGTCATTAAACACATTATTTTCAAAGAAATATCTAAAAGATCTTCTGACTTGAACTATGTCAAGAACAAGAATAATTACTCTGCAGCTCCATGTTTATACCTCATAAGGAACTAAAATGAGCAAGGCAGGAAAATAATATTCATTTTCAGTGACGATCCTATTTTAATTATGGAAATTTATTTCTAAAATACTGAATTTCTTACCTTCCTCATACAGGTGTTATATAAGGTATAATTATTAATTAGAATAATAATAAACAGAAAAAGAAATTTGTACAGTATAGCAGAAAGCCTTTAACTTTGCACACATCCCAGTTTTACATGCCAGGAAAATGAGAATCTGAAATTTTAAGTTTTTAAATTGATTTATTTCTGTGTTATTATGAATATAATATCTCTTAAAAAATACACCCAAGTATATTTTTTATCAGAATGTAAAAAAGAAAATTGCATTATATAACGTTAAATATACATTTTATTATGCGGACTTCGATTTTTGTATTTTTCGATATTGTACGTTATACTGAGCCTTCACGATACATGGAAAGTTTTGAGAAACTGAGTAACGTTTTTTATACATTAATAACTTTTAACATGAATTTTAGATCACATTATTTTTGTGGGTTTTTTGTGTCAGACATTCTCGTACCTTGAAGAGTCATAAACGCATTTCATACATTTCAAAGTAATATTTTAGAATCATGTTTTCTACTTTGATACAGGTAATGAAAGGTGTTTTAGTGTCAAATAAAATATCGTGACGCGAATAAACTTCTAAACAATGCCATTCTGAAAGATCTCGATCTTTAAACTGTCATCAAAAGTTGTACGGAAACAATAAATAACGGAAACGCATAAAATGGCGAAAATTTTGGATAATAAAATATTTTTAAACATAAGATTTTTGTAACGTTAACATTTTGTAAATGTGTACTACTCTTATCAGTATTATTATATATATATATATTTTTATGGTAGCAAAACTTTTTAATAATATATTAATTTTTACTTTTTACTTAACGAATAATTCACACATATTTGTACTATTTCGGCTTGTTTAATTGCTATAAGTTTTGATATTCATTATGACAATTTAATAAATATCTAGTCTGAATACGATTTAACTGATAGACTGCTGGTTTCAATTGGTTACCTAAATTCGTGTGTCAACAGACAAAATTCCCAATATTTATGAATATTCAAAGATGAACTTTTGCTTTATGTAGCGTGCACTGTAAGTAACATGGTATCGCGTGCTTTATAAGACTTAATAGTATTATTGCCTTCTATCTAATTGAGCATTATGGGTTTTGCTAGCTATTGATCACACAGAAAGAAAATGTATCATTATACATTTAGAACCACTATCTGGATATTTTACAGAAAAACCCTTTATTGTAGGATTTTTTTTTTTTAATCACCATGCAAAATCACTTTGGACTGTATTTACATGCGTAATATCGATGTCTTTCTAAAATATAACAAAAATAACCAATTTAAACATTAATTGAATCTACTATTGCTCGTAAAGTCAGATTTTCATTTTGGCCTTATTTTAATCAAAATTTATAAACTCTGTAACTTATTTCGTTCATTCTACATTCATCTTATCACATATAATATTTCAGGAATTCCAATAGGTGTAAATCTTATAAACCCTTTTTATTTACATTCAATTTAATAAGTTGATGATCTTCAATTTTTAATCATTTGGCACAATTTAAAAAAAAGAACTTATTGTTTTGATTCTCTGCAGTTATTATTCAATTTGGTGATCATAAAGCTGCAGTAGTCTTAAGTACTTTCTATTAATTTAAATGAAAAATAAATACGGGATCGCAATGCCGAATACTTTTCTCATATTTTTTCGTAGTGATATGAGACATAGCTAGTGGTTATAGTTCACAAACGCATAGTAATAACATATTTACAAAACAACAATTTGAATATTTGTTTCAAGGGTAGCAGTATATCTATATTTTAAATTTTAATGTTAGATGCATTTATGTACGGAGGTTATCTTACTTCTTCAAATACATCACATAAAGTTTTCTATTACATTTACCTAATATCCCGGCAGTAGTCGCTTGTCGGTCTTTTCGCCGTCCATATAAACATATATTCGCCCTAACTCATAGACTCTTACAAATACAATTGAGAACTACCATATATCCAGCAAACACACACCTTTCGGCACACAATCGAACCGCAGCCGGCAGTGTCGGATAAGTGTCGGCATCGGCGCATTGGTTTCGGTGAAGTTTCGGCAGCATATCGGCAACTGAAACTTAAAAATCTGCTTTTTCGACTGCCGGTCACCGTAATTGGTCCTCTTATGGTTACATATAGGCAAGCGACTTATACCGGCAAGTGACGCAGGTCCGATATGTGATTTCTGATAGTAATACGATTAGATGAATACCAACATCGGTCCGAATTCGGAATTTTTAGTCTTAGCCGACATTTTTTCTTTTACTTAATTTTGTGTAAACTTGAGTTTTGATAAAGAGCTACATATTTCATATAAAATTCTAACAGTGATAAACATAGAAATTGTCAAAAAAGCCTATATTTATTTATTTAAAAAAAAAAATGTTTTGAATTCATTTTTAAAAGGATTTACAATTTTTTGAATCATTAAAAGATTTTTTTTTAAATCGCTTCTTAAAATTATTATTCATTATAAATTTAATTGTAGAAAGAAAAAAAAATACTTTATAAGTTAATTCAAATTATTTTCCAATTATACATTCATTTAAAAAAATAATAGCTAAGTTTCTTATTTTATTTGAAAATCAAATTATTAAAAAGCTTTTAAAATTATTTTACAATCTATAAAAATATCAAAAAATCTACACATCTTTTTAGCATTAAAAAGTTTAGTTTTATAAATTAACGCAACGCATGTAATTATATTATAATTAATAATAAGAAAATTTTATTAACTGAACAAAATATCTAAAAAACATTAATTTCATTAAATATTTAATAATTTTTAAATTTATATATATAAAAAAAAACAATTCGTTTGCTTTAACTAATTTGCTAAAATATTTATTTCATTCATTTAAATACTAAATTAACTTTTAAACAAATGCGGATAAAACAATTACAGAAAAAAAAAAACTTTAAAATACTTCAAAATTCCAATTTCGAAATTCCAATTCTGTTATTTATCCACAACGACAAGCCACCACTTAAAGAAATGTCTTCCCCGTATTACCCTATAAGAATCCTTACTACAGCAAGGCTCAGTGGCTGAGTGGTTAAGGCGTTTACCTTCTGTCTCTGGCGTCGCTGGATCGAAACCAACCTCTTCCAACGCCGAAATACGCACCCTTGAAATATGACAAAGATACAAGTCAAAAAAGCTAATAGATGGCGCCATCAAAACAGATATCTTTTTTCAATTGATGCTGCTATCGGGCTGCAACCGGCATTCGTATGGCTAGCTTGTGGCATAGAATCCTGCCCGCAGACTCGTCGACCTTGCCGGCACCGGTCCGACCAAGTGCCAGCCCAACGGACCGACTATCACGCGGGGGACCACAAAAGTGTTGGAAGCGATATCGGCAACCTGATATCGTGCCGTTACCGCCGGAATCGACTAGCGGCAGTCATCCGATATCTTCCCGATAGTTCTGTGTTTGTTGGGATAGCTGACTTTATATATTCTCCACCACCTTAGTGAAGTAACAAGACATCTTTGATTTTTCTTCAGGTACATTCTTACAAGCCCATTGGAAATTGGTGAAAACGTCTTACGCAACAATCGCTAAATTCAATTAATTTTTACTTTTTCCCATTATTCCAAATTTCATGAATAAAATGTATAACTTAAGCAAACTGCAAATTTATAACTTCATTGAAAGGTAATATTCGAATATTAAATAAAAAATGTTTCTTATTTTACATTTTCTGTATGCGAGGTGACCAATAACGTTCAGAAAAATGATGCGAATACTCTCGGGATATAAACTGTTTACTAGATTCAATGCTCAAAGCATTATTATACTTTATCTCTACAGTTCACACGCTTTCAATTAAGTTAGAAGAGGCTGGAATCTTATATGTTTAAAAAAAACAAACAAACAAAAAAAAACAGATAATTCTGTACAATCGGGAAAAACGTATATCCACAGATTAATTAATATTTGAAGTGATTGGAAATTAGTTTCAGTAATAAAATGCATAAGTTACAATTCACACTTTTTCGAACATTAATTTCAAATAACGTATAACTTGAAATCAAGGAATTTTAATCTAACTTTGTTTTACAGAAATCGACTTCTAAAAGTTACAAACATACGCAACATAATATAATTTCTAAGTTAAGAGAACAAATTTTCCGTTTTATACACTAAGGTAAAATTTATCTACAAATCCAAATATTACGTATTACTTATTATTCGTATTGAGAATTTCAGAATTTGATTCAATTTCCTTTTAAAGACGAACCACAAATCTTATATTTTAGACACAAATTAAAAAATATATATAATTTGCTGAAGTATGCCAATTTTCGTTTGACTCTGGGACAAATTAAGGATTTAAATTTCAACCATAATATCTGTACCGTGGAACAGAAAGGGCCAATGTCCATTTTTCTCAAATGGCTGAAAACCCAATTTAAGTTTGACGCATTACATTAATAATAAGTAGCATTGGCCTCGACAAAATATTTTGTTTTCAATGATCTAATATTGGGAGGACTTTGGCCCTTTTAACAAGTACTTTACGCATCCTGAATTCATTCGTGCATTTAACTCAAATTTCTCAATTTAGAACATTGGCCCTTTTTGTCCCAAGGTACAGATATATTTATGAGAGTTAGAGCATTTCTAGATAGGAAGATGATCTCTTTTTTTAAATTTGTAAAAAAAAAAAAAAAAAAAAAAAAAAAAAAAAAAAAGAAAGAAAGAACGCAACTCCCTTATAACACTACCGCAAATATGATATGTATAAAACCGGACTAGTAGAAATCAATTATTAAAAACGTCTTCTAATGAATGCCGTGCATGAATATTTCTTGCGAGGTCGTCGCCGTTATTAGGTCAAATGGATAAACTATTATGTCATTTTAAAGTTCTTAACTTTTAAAATTATATTCATTTTTAATCGTTTCAATCCCGGAAATTTCTAGGAACGACCGAAAAACTTCGTAACTGAATGAGCTGCAATTTCCGATTTGCATAATTGAAATTTCTGGAAATGGATTTCTGTACATAAAATTATAAATTACACTTTATATATTTATTAAAATTTAATTTCAATGCATTTATATTTTGAAATAAATTATGTTTCGAAAAAATATTAAAACAAGTAAAACAGTAAAAAAAAAAAAAAAATAATTTTTCTACTATCAAAACTAACCGAGTTTTTATACTTTAAATTTTATGCATTTGTAGTGTTTTGCCGCTGTATTTTGACTTTTCAGGTTGTTACTGTCCCGAATTAATTATTATCTCAACAATGTTTTTCACGCATTCCCATTAAATAATAATAATAACTAGAAAACAGGAATTCTGCTTTTTCGGAATTTAGTGTCGCCCCCGATGAAAAAAAAAATATATATGTATATATAAATAGCACACACTTGTATTTTGTGTAAAATGACGTCATTCGCATTCGCTTAAGAATTCCTCATTTACGGTCCACTCTTAAAAATGTACAGTAAAGCATGCATAGGATGTCACTATCGCAAAGTAATACACAAATGCAGCAAAATGATGCCTTATTAAAGAAACTCGTCAAAAAAAGGCTATCTCATGATTTATAGGCATTCATTTCTGTGTAACATTAAACTGATACTTAAAATTCAATATAGTTTATAATAGCTCCATGTTTTAACAGAAATTATTCGTTTATATTTTTTCAGAATAGCACGTATTTTAATTACATTTTCTTTCGGTTGCTATGAGAAAAGGGCAACAAAAAGATATAATTGCTATATTTCAGCTATTTTTCTTTTACCTTCTATATAAATGGAGTACTTGAGTTGTCAAAATTAAACAAATGGTGCTAAAAACTACAAAAAAATTAATATTTCAAAAATAAATGGAGATACAATTTTCAAACGAATTGTATTTGAAAGGACTTTTTTTTTTCCAATACGACGGTAGAAAAATTGAAAATGCGCGATGATTAGAAATTAAAAAAATGTTATGGATCATTTAATAGTGCAATCATACATATGCTTTGTTTATTGCTAGCTTCTGTAAGGTAACGTTATTTTTTGGAGACAAAATAAGTTGCGAGAAAGAAATAGCATACCGTACCGGGGGCTAATAAAATGAGTTTTAGATGCATCACTCAATAATATATACTTTAAAATATTTTAATATTTAAGTTCAATAAAAAGGATGCTAGATATACGAGTATAATATAAAGATTTCACATAAAAAAAAAAATACAATAGCTGAATATCACGCCATAATGGTTTTAATCGACAAGATAACCCCATTTTACCCTTTTACCAATTATCCTCACACCCTTAAAATAATTTACAGTAATTTTCAAAATTATTGTACATTGTTATGTCACCATAAACTTTTTAAATTATTTTTTTACTTAAGAAATGTCAAATGGTAATAAAATGGCACTGTAAAAATGAAAATTTCTTAGATTCGATATTTAGTCTTACATAAATATTTAAAAATACAAACATAGTATATTTTAAGAAAAAACTTAAGTAATCTCCCTGCACATATTTGTTGGTACAGTGAATGCGATTGATATAAAAACGTCGGGCACAGAAAAGTTTAAAAACTTACTTAGAAGTACAATCTTAAAAGTTGTAGCCCTATCAAACTGGACACCGTTAGTGTAATTATTATAAAAGGGGCGTGCTTCAGTTTCCTAACAAATCCTCTCCGATATTTTGATGTAATAGAAATATACATTCCAGAAACTTAAAACAATTATAACTCTAAATATGGTACCCCATCATTATTGTGTATGGTAAACGTAATTCTTACAAATAGGATAAGTTTCTTAAATCGCATTTTCTTTAAATTGCAGTCTAAGGAAATGTAAAGGCCCAATAACATTAATCATTTTTAACGGTTTAGGATTCGACGACTCCCGTAGATGTTAGAATACATACATTTAAGGATATAAATATAATTAAAATTTTTATAACTTACAACTCAAAAATTATATTGACTAAAAGGTGCTTTTGCATACCTGCAATAAACGGAAATTTACATAATTCCCATAAATATTGTCCATTTTATAATATAAAATTGTAAAGCATAAAATATTACCTTTTAAAAAAGTCAATGTTTGTACGTCTCTAGCTTCTTTAATTTGACAAAATTTACGAAGTTAATTTTATCAATATCAATTTGAAATTGCTCTAATGATAAACAAAACATTGGCATGAAAAAATAACTCAGTATCGACGTCTGTTGGGAATTCTATGTTTAATTTATATTAACGGCTGTGTTGGGAAACAGGAACAATAAATAAAATAGTGTTTTAAAGCTTACTGTCTAAGTAATGTTGACTTCTGGATATATTGCAGATCTTCAGCACGATGCTGTAAGGGGATAGCACAGCCCATAACTGTCGCGCTAAATCAACATGTCTAAAGAAATCGTTATAATATAGTATTCCGTCAACCGAAGTTCCCGTATTTTTCTATAATACAAATATTAGGTCCTGACAAATTTAAATCGCTAAAACACGAATTCTAATTGCCATAGGCAATACTGTATTGTTAAACATCATGAGGTATTACCATAAGGGAAACCTAACAAGTATTTTATCGAAATTTATAAATTTCATAATAAGCTGAATATAAAAGCCCGGCAAATTTAATTTACGTCCAAATTGTCGCAGCTTTGTCAAATTTTGTGTGCATTTGTTACGTGACACAATGTCACAATTATGTTTATAGATTTAGAAGGTGACATTGAAAAAATTTCAAAAGGTTATCCCTGGCGTTGTAATTGTGGTAGCACAGACCAATTTTCTATGATAAAACACCATGCGATAATACTACATGTGATGATAAGATACCACATGGTGAGGGGGTCAACAATTGTACATTTTATATGTCGCGACAAAATTCTCGCTGTGTGGTTAAATTTTGTATGATAAAACATTTTGAAGCAAAGTTATATATAAATTATTGGATATTTTCCATATAGAGAATCGAATATTATGAAACGTTTATAATTCACGTTCTAAATGTGGTAGCGCGCCAAGATTTTGTATAGTAAAATATCATACGTCAAAGTTAGAAATAGGCATCACAGACCCTTTATGATAAGGACTCGAATTTGCAAGGGCTTAATACTCTCGTAACTGTTTCAATTGTCTCTTCCTGCTACAGTTTTGTATGATGAAATATCACTAGATAATGTTACATGTGGTTATCCAATACACTTCATGAATAATCCTTTGAATTTCGAAATTCTTTAAAAACATGTTCTAATCGTCAGAGACCGCTAGAATTTTCTAGCATAAAATATCGCGATTAACTATCTCAATGAATCATGACTTAATGTTGTGGTCGCAAACCTCCGATGGAGATAATCAAAAATTATATTATAAATACAATTGCAGATCTGATCATAATGCGAACGAAAAAGTAGTTAAATTTATATATATATATAACGAATAAATTAATGTATAATAATAATTTATTTAATGGCCCCCTTTTGCCTAGTATTATTATCAATAATAATATTAATTTCATTCTTATATTATATATATTACTTGAAACATATTACGATTGCAATTGAAGCTTTTATTTCGGTCGTTCTGTTTTAAAGACTTTTTTTTCATATATATATATAACTACTAGTTATATAGTAAACCTGCAGATCAGGAGCCTCAACGTCAGCTCTGCAAGTCATTGTTTTTAAACACACTTTGGTAATATTCAATTTCCTGCAAACCGCAATTTAAAGTTTTCAAATTACTTAATTATTTATAAGAATAAAAAAATACGAAGTTTTCAGATATTAGAAGCGTTAAAAGTTAAAACGTTGTATTAAGTAAGGATATTTTGAAATTTTCATGAGCTGCTAATTCTGGTATTTTTTTAGATAATAAAGTAGATTTCTTCAGGAGGGCAGAGCCCCCCCTTAACTTCCCATGTTCTCATTAAATTTATATATATATATATAACTTTTTTATTGATTGCGCTAATGGTTACTGTAAGTCTTAGATTTCTTTTTACACTTCCAAGCCTTATTTTTCAATACCGGTGGACAGAAAATGATTTACACTGAGGCAATTATATTACAAGCTTAGGTTTTATGAACGAAAATGTAATATCTTTTTAAAAATAAAATAATTTTCATTCATATTTTCTGAAATCAGGCGGCATTAAGAAGTAACACTCGTCAAAAAATATTTTTTTCAGACAATTTATTTAATGCTTGGTTTTTAATATGGAAAATATTTATTTCCCGATATAATGACGTCATTTTCGAATGAGATAATTTTGCGGTGCATAATTTTGACATTTACTATCTATTTGCTTTTCAGAAGTTTTCTTTTTCTCATTGAAATTTTCAATTAAAAATTAAACATTTCGGTTAGCCGTGTGCAGATACCGTGGTAGCATTTTTTTAATAATAAAAATTAATATCATAACACAAGGCCTTTTTATTTCAACCTCAAAGCGTATTCGTTTTATTTTTGATATATGAGGTCAAATTTACCTTCTTTTTGTATGTTTGTTTTATTTCTAATATGAAGACGTATTCATGTCTATTTTTTATTCCATTTTCCTGTTGCACATGAAAATCTTTCAAATCAAAATTAGCTGTTCAGGATAAATTATTATTCCAGGATCAGATTTTCTTAGCAACGGTTTAAAAAAAATGATTTCTAAATTCAATAGCAAAATGTCAATTTATTCCTTATGAAAATAATGAACTTCTTAATTTAAAAGAAAAATATTTGAACAAAATAAATCGAACGCAGCCTTTCTTTATTTCTGGGGTAAATTCCATCTATATGTAAAGACGCAAAAGGCAGTAATTCATATATTTTGATGTTGATTTGACTCAAAACAATTACACATACTTTCACATTTACGATATTTTTAGGTGTAGTTCCGTTGATAGGTAACAGTTAAAAGAAAATAAAACAATGAAGTATGTGCATTTAAGAAAAGAAAATATTGGATATCATTGGAGCACATACATAAAATCCCTCCATAAGTTATACACCGAATTTAAAAACTCTGACAAATATATACACAAAATTTCAAACTAATATGAATAATGCATGGTTGTAATTAGGAAATTTCATTATCCATAATTTACCATTTAAATCCTTCAAACATTTGAGCCATTTCCTTTCAACAAATAAAAATGGAAAAATCGTTTGAATTGCTATAGAAAAGCATTATTACGCAAAATAAAATATTCTATATTTTCCGAACGAATGAACCAAATATAACAAAAAACTATACAGCTAAATCCAGGTACTTCATCAACATACCCACGTAATTTCAAGCTCATCGGATGCTTTTTGTGGCAGTTATCCACACAGTCCAGTACCACACAGACAGACAGACAGACTGACTAACAGACTAACGGAAACCAAATCTTTTCGTGTATCCACAGTAAGCCTTCACTGACGTTTCGGCTATAAAGTACAAAGTGTTTTAATTCTAAAGAAGCTCCTAAAGAATTTTTAATATGGAAAAATGGAAAATTTAAAAAAAAAATGTTACGTTTCAAATTATGTTTTTTCCAAATTATCTTTATTTTAAAAAGCAAAAGTTTTATCACTATAAATACTTATTATATTTTTATGTAGAATTTGCTTTGTAAATTGTTTTTCTTATAATTTCTAGCGAATATTTTATTCTCAATCGCTCTTTTCTATTAATAATAACGCGGTGGAACCCGTCGAACTTCGCCGAAAGAAAATGTTTACAAAGGAACTTTTGCATCAAATTTATAATACATCGACAACAATAATTACAATAAAAAATCCATCTTACACTTGTTAGTTTAACTCTCCAAAGACATATTTTAACCTAAGATTAACAAAATACTTTTTTCATGAACTTCAACTGTTAAAATTATTAAAAAATTAAACTTTATTCATATACGTAATCAGTAACATATAATCAAGATAAGTAATTTTGATTAAGTTATCAATTGGTGCTTGGTATTACGGAATGAAAAATCAGCAAAAATTATTTCACATTGGCATAATCATAGAATTTACCCCTTTAAATCTAAACCGAATCAAGTAATTTTACACGTTTCACATCCATATTAACCATTTAAGAACATTTTAACACCTAATACGTTATTAATAAATATATTTTCAAGCTTGAAGTCACGTTTGTCAACTATTACAACTTTCCACCTTAAAATTCCCATTCGTGATTTGAGGTTTTAGTACCAACTCTGTACCTGCGCGTAAAAATTTCAGAAATTTATAACTTTTAGGCGTATTCAATGGTAAATATCTCGTTTTATCAAATAAAATTGTTGTTTTCTTTTAAATATGATTTCATTTTCAGTCGCTTAAATATTTTGCATATTGACTCACTCAATGGACTTTACCCATGTGACGTCAGCCGCGGGGAAGCAGAAGAAAAACACCAATAGGCGTGGAGAATATTTTAACACTGTTCTCCCTACGTCGAATATACAGTCTTTTTCGGAGAATTTTTCCCCGCAGAGTTGTGGCTGTTGCCATTCGTGGGTAAAGTCCATATCAGCGAAATGAAAAAATAGTGAAATATAACAGCATCATCAGGGAAATTGTGTCTTTTAAATGTCAGGGAAATTGTGTAAAGCGTAACGTCATTTTCTGTTCCAATTTTTAAAAAAGATACTTTTAACTGTAATGAAAAAATGGCATCAGTGAGAATATAATGATTAAAGATAACTAAACCACTTTTAATAGAAATGAAGTACTTCAGTTTCCACGATTAGAATATTGGTATTAAAAACTAAAAAAAAAATAATAATAATATCTCAAAAATAAATTGAGATACAACTTTCAAACAAATTGCATTTAAAAGTGCATTTTTTTTCTGCATACGACGGTGTAAACATCTTAAATGAGGGATGTTTAGGAATTTAAAAATTTGCAGTAGCGAAAATTGCAAAACCGGAGATTTATCAAATTTCAAAGTGTTGCCATTTGCAGAATGACGTATGCGTTAAGCACAGATATGTTTGTCCTTTATAATGTAGATTTGAAAAACATTACGATAAAAGTTTGACGAGTACACTAAAGCACAGTTTTTGTATAAACCGCAACAAAGTCAAGTAAGTATTTTTTATTTTAGTTGGTCTTTATAAAATTGTAATATTATTGTTCTTGAAAAAAATTATGTTATCAAAAGTATTAGCTTTATATGAGCATATGAAATAGACATTTTTTCAAGCGCAGCAGACTGCTCAGAAAAAAAACCCATACAGATTAAACAATTCTGTTACTGGAGTGTAAGTTGGATATATTTTTTCTTCTCCAGCCATCTGTGAAAGAAAAGTTTACACACAAATTAAAGTAACTCTATTATGTGTTCGTTGTGACTTTTAACGAAGTTTCAAGTATGTATTTAAAGAAAGGACTAAGTAAATTCCCTCAGTGAATGATAATTAATGATTTCAGAATACTTCGGTTGCATTTTTTTCAGTAAAACGATAGTATAAAGCTTTAAATATTAAAAAATGGAATGCATTACACAAGGAATGCAAGTATATTCCACAAAATTGTATAAATATAAATTGTAAAAATATAAATTGTAATTTGTTACCTAAATATGTGTTAGTTTATGTTAGAAAATTATGTTGACGAAATAACAAACAATATTAATTATTCCACATATTTCAAGTCACACACATCCAAAACATATATTAGTAAATATATAGGAAATATAAATAGATAGTGATAAAATGATACAAAGTATAATATAGTATTAATATATTATATAAATAATTTATTCTTACTTACCATGTTTAAGAAAAGTAATTAAAGAAAAATATAACTTTGTTAAGGTTATTTTCCCCCGAGAAAAAGTACTGCAAAATAATTTGAAATTAATTGAATACTTAACCTGAAGAATTTTTCATTATAATTTAAAAAAATTATAAAAAATAAATCGAATATTGTGTGTATTGCAATCCATATTAACAATATGTCGTTGGCCACATACACACTTTTCATTGTCAACCCGTGTAGTGTCCATGGACATTAACAGTAAATTCACTCCGCGAAATAAATTCATATCAAAAATTTATCTGAGATGTCTCAGTAATATCTCATGAATCAATAATGCTCACTCGTTGAAATAAATAGAAACGCGTGTCTTTAGATTGGCGCATATACTTATAAAATAAAACTTGCTTCCTCGCTTAGAGTTCATATCCATTATTAACAATAATTCTTGGGTCAATAACAGTCCCTTAATGAGCATTCAACGAAGTGTCAACGTCTTGTTCCGACTGATTCGCAAAACACTTCTTTGTACAGCGCATGCGCAATTTGAAATCTTTAGATCTGAAATGAAATTAAATAATTTTTTTTACATGTTTAAATGTTTAGATGTACTATGTCGTTCTATGGCGCTAATATGTGTACGTTCGTTTAATGTTTTTAGATGTTACTTTATTCTGTTGTAATGATTGATTATTTGTAGATTAATACACTGAACCACTAAATAAGATGCTAGATTAGTTTAGGCATAAATATTTAGATCAATTCGGTTGGTTGGTTGTGTTTATGACGGCCAATTATCAACAGGAGGGATATAGGCCCAAAGGGGAAAGGGTGCCCTCCGTGGGGGTCTTTCTAAGGGAACCTAACCCGTATTTACACGTGGAAGTCCACGATTCGAAGAAAATCACGAAAACTCCGAACGATTAGGCCGACGGACAAGATTGGGTTCGAACTCAGCACCTCCCGTCTATCAGCTTCGAGAGCAGAACCTCTCGGCTACTGGTGGGGCTTAGATCAATTGGATTCGAATAGAATTCTGAGGGAATATGCATATTGTTTTTAAACTGGTCCAATTAAATGAAAGTTTGTTTTTTAGAAACGACTCAAAAATATCTCATCAATATGACTCAGTTGTTAATCTTCAGCCAACAGCACTTTAATTGAAACAGCAAGCTGTTTTAAATCACTGACATTTAATACTTATCGATGAAAAGAACATTTCTCTCTTAGTTGTCGAGAAATGTCATAGACTCAATCTGGCTGGAGATAGGGCATATAAAAAAATAATCTAAAGCAGCGTCGCTCTAATTTTAATTCCACTTTCTAACGTTAGGAGAAGTTTTTACATCTTTATTCGATATTTAGTATATTTGAAAAAAATAAATAAATTTCAGAAGAAATAACGTAAGGGAAATTTTAAAGATATAATAATTTAATAAAACCTGTTACAAATATGAATGTTATGCTAATTACTAATTGCATTGAGATGATATAATTATTGATAAGAATTCGTGTGAAAGGAAAAAATAACGTTTAATTTGAGCAAATTTGTTGTTCATTGTCCTGACTCGATAATAAATTTACAAGTCAGATACATTAACTGTAAGCTATTTTTAAAATAGCTGTATTGAAATATTAGTACAATTAGGATGACTTTATAAATGTTTATTTAATATTTCTAACGCATATTTTCGCTAGGTGAAAAAATAAATTAATACAACACATTAATTTAATTTTGTGTTTTTTATGAAAGAATAGAAAATATAAATAAGTCACACATTTATCTTAATTTCATAAGTTTTACATAATAATTAGCAGATTTTTCAAAATTAAGCTAAAACAGTCGTGTTTCAGTAAACTGTCTTATGTACTATGTAAAAACAATATTTAAACAGCAGAAGCGAGAGTCTAATCCTAATTAACTGGAAGTTTTATTTTTATTCCATAAGCAAAGTTACGCAAACACTTGCAGTCACACACTTTTAAAATTGTTCAGTGGCATTTTAGCAAATTAATTGCGTCCTAGAAAAGGAATGTCTCATTCCTGAAATTAGTTTCTTAGAATTTTTTTTTAATTTAAATATTATATTCTTTTAAATATTATTAGTGTTCGTAACTTTCATGTAACTTTTTTTAAGAAATTTAAAAAATGACAACTTTGGAAAAGTGTGCAAATGCCATTAATAATTGCGACCTTTACCTTAGATAGTCATGTCATAAGGAATGTCGCTAAAAGTATTCATTATACATACTCATTATCTCTTTAAATATAAAAAGATTTTCTAAAATATCATCCATATATTTTTAAAACTAAATGAAAGCTATTTCAAATTAAAGCCGTCTTCCTTTATACAAAAAAGGAGAACTTGCTTAAATATCAAAGTATACTCTTGGAAAAATGCAAGCAACCACTGCAAATTCTACAGCAAATCATTTTATAAAATTTACATATTTGCGAATGGACAGAGAATAATTTTTTGCTATTAAATGGCATGCATTATATAAGGTGTGAGGCCGAAACTTAATAAAATTTGAAGTAGATGTCAAAATTTCAATAGAAATACACAATTTTGATGAAATAACTAGTTATATTAGTATACTTAGACATAAAATTTAATAAAGTAATAATTTTAAACGTACAAATAGTAGCACTATACGTTTGTAAGGAAATGTAGAAACATGAAAATGTACATTATAAAATGAAATTTGCACTGTCAGATTTGTTATATTTGTTTTCAGCAGCTTGTTTTTCAGTAGTTAGTTTATATGGCGTCGCAATGCATTTGCAACAGAGCTAGTGACAGAGCTGTTCAGTATGGCTCTTCTGCGTAATAAGCATTGTCATCAGATTTTCCAGAACACTTTGAATTGCATGTAGTAGGATTTCTGCAGTAATTTCTGTCGCATGATATTAAAAAATAAATATTGAAAAACTTCAGGACTTTTATGGCGGTAATTATCGATAGTAAATTTATATGTTCTACAATAAAGTTTCCCGTTATTTAAAATTCCTATGCTTTATATTCCATTCCTGCGAAAACCGTATTGTTCTGCTCATTATGAATTTCGAAATATTGATTTTTTAAATTTACGTTTAAATTTAAAGGCCAGTGTTTTGTGATATTATTGTTTAAATATTTTTCCCGTTACGAAATTTGAAGTCATTTACACATTTATTATTATTATTATTATTATTATTATTTACTGATTAATTATATATTTTTGAAAAAAAAACATTAAAATGGTTAATAACTCTTTAAATGCATATCTATATATATAAAAGACGTTATTTGTGTGTATGTGTCCTTTATACAAATCTTCCGTTTTTGACTAATTTACACGAAACTTCATGTACAATGTACATACGTTTTAGAACGTGGAAAAGATCGCTGTCTACTTAAAAAACCCATCAGACTACTATTTATCCCTTTTTCTACCACATTCGATAATTTAACGTTATAGAAATATCTCTTTTATTTAAATTCATAATTTAATCATTTCTTTTCTGTTGCCACAACTTAAAAAAACGGTGCAATAATAATAAAAAAAAATTATAACACGCGTACTTTCTTTTTATAAGCTAAAAAAAATTCAGACTCAATCGCTATATTTTTGCGTTTTCGAAATGGTTGTCATTCTAATCGGAAAATGCATATTTTCCCCCATATAAAATAAAAACTTTAACTAAATGTGTGTTAAAATGACGTAGTATATCTTCATTTGAATGTTTTTGAAGCTAAAAAATCTATTTTAATGCAGGCGTTTCAATATCAGGAAAATAATTTAGGGGAAAGATAATAATAATACAAATCGTTTGCTAGATATGACGTCAATTTCTGATTAACTGACACTGCTTTCTAATGAGGTTTTATTCTGAAGTTTTTACATATATATATGAAAAACGTGCATTTTCTATTTAAAATGACGTCGATTTCAAAAATGAAAAAATACAGCGAGAGAATCTGAATTATTTATTTTTGATACCACACCCTAAAAAACGGCACAAATAATTAAAAAAGGCAAACACGTGTAGTTTCTTTTCATAAATCAATACAAATTCAGTCTCTCTCGACATATTGTTACATTTTATAAATTGATGTCTCTCTAAGCAGAAAATGCGCATTTCTCATATTGTAAATAAAAGCTTCAAGACTTTGAGAAAACTTAAAACCTCCATTTAATATATTTGAAATTACAATTTCACTAAAATATAGGCTTTTCTATTCCAAGAAAAAGGACCCGAGACACAAATCACTAAACACAGCGCCACTTTCAATAAATTATGATGTCAATTTCGATAAATATGGCCTCAAACTGGCTCTAAAAACCGGTTGCTATAATTTATTTCCTACATCGTTATAATGTTGTTTCTTTAGTTATACCATTTAGGTAAATGTTTCAATATTTTAAATGCAGTGATAACATTCTACGATTTACATCAAATACCATAATGTAAAATCTACTTTTATACGATTTATATTAAATTGAAATTAAAACATAACAACTATTTTTTTTAGAGTTAGATTTCTCATTTTAAACAAAGCTTCATAGATTGACGTCATTTTCATGTTAATCGCTGTGGATTTGGATTTTATGATTAGTGTGAGCTTCCGTTTAAATTTTATAGGCAAAGAATCATAGGATACCCGTGTTTAAAGGTACCTGATATACTGCGCATTGACAGAACATAAATAAAAATCGTTTTTTATTTGAAACACTAACATATTTAGTGTATTTTTTAGATTTCTCAAAAACTACATGAAAAAGCATTTTTGGTACTTTCGTATTATAGCGAGCAGTTAATCGTGCATATTTTCACTACAATTCCCTTATAATCTGAGTAGCACATTTCGCTTGCTGTGCTGGCCGGTTTCTCCAAACGAATCTTGAATTAAATGAAATATATCGGTGAATTTGATCCATCATTTTAACGAAATATGGGTCATAAAAACATGTATAATGATCCCTTTTAAACAGATTAAGTAAAATAATGCTATAAAGTGATAAAATATCATTTATTAAGATTGACGATCGTTTCGTCGCACCAACGGCGACATTTTCAAAATCATACACGATAGAAAATATTTTCACATAACTTAAAAATAATAAACATAGTGAATAATGTCACGAGACGTGATGCATAATAAAATATTGCAAACATAAAATAAATTAAAATTAAATTAGTTATTTGTGAACGTGGATTAGTTCTATGGGTCTTTATCTGAAATGTCCTTCCGCGTAGATAAAAACGTTACTAACAGCGCTGCGCTATTATACTTTCTAACGTTTAAGACAAAACTTCGGTTGTTAAGGGCCAAATCTTTTAGTTGCAGATTTACAGTAGAACATGGTTTAAGAATCGTAGACCGATATGCAATATACTAAAACTATCCCTGAAAAACTATCGAACATTTTAAAAGGCTAATCATTCAGAATAGGGTTCAACTGATTAGTAACTTTTCAGCTAACTCTATAACAAAACATGTAGATCAAAATGGGATATACTAAACCATTACAGAAAAATGGGTGCACAGTAACAGCGCAAATTCCATCAAAATCTGTCCAGTAGAACTTTTTAAAAAGGCTAATCTTTTATAATCGGCCTCATCTGATTATTGAACTTTCTTCCATAATTTTATATATATTAACTGCCTGAGGTAAATGCAATATTCTAAAACCATCTATGTAAAATTATCCAAGAAACGTTATAAGTTCCAAGGAAGTCCATTAATAAAACTATTTTTTTTAAATACTAATCTTTCATAACCGGGTTCACATGTATATAAAACTTTTCCGTATAATTCTATGACTAAGCAATATAAAACAATATGTTATACACTAAACTCTTTCCTTAGAAACTGATAGTCGCATTGAAATCCATTCAAAAGAACTCAAGTTATAAGCAGCCGCAACGAAATTACCATTTGCATTTTCTATACATAATAGATTATTTTGCATAGTTCGATTTGGTATCTGTTAAATTCGAGTTTTATTTTATTTTATTTCATTTTGGCGTTTTAATTTCGTTTACCAATTTAGTTATGAAATATTACACGAAAACAAACAAGTACTGAATTATTTGTAGCGTTTTTGAGCAATTGAGTTAATCTTTTGTAATTGCACGCACATTTAAAATATATTCATGCTTGAGAATCACTTTAAAATCTATAAAAAAAATCTATAAATTGACATAAACTTTTCAAACAAATATTATTGAAAGATATTTTTAGATTTCAGTACTTAAAAAGTAAAAAGTCCTTCCGGCCAGTGCCGGGAGGAAGAGGTAGCTTTCATTTTCCTTATTTTAAAAAAAGCCAACTTATATTATTCAAACACACGAAGCTCAATTTAGTGGAAACCGAATATAGGAGATTCAATATTAATTTTTATCAATACTAAATCATTATGAATGAGAATTTCGCGAAATTAGTCAGCTTTATCCAAGCTGCTTTTATTTAATTTAAACTAACTTATATTTGGCTGCCAAATTTTCCTGCCATTTTAAGACAACATGGTGGATGAGGCTAATCAGTGAACTTGGTCGAGACCTTAGTAATGGCTGTGCACATGCTCACTCACATCGGAATCGGTTGATATATACGAGTGCAGTCGCAGGCAAAAAATAATTTTTTCAAAATGTCACCCACATTAGAAATTGAAACTGCTATATCTGAGCCATTTTTTAAGATAAAGACAAACAAAAAATGCTCGTGAATGCTTATACAAGGTCAAATACTTATGAAAGAAACCTTTTTCAAATTTTTTTTTTTTTTTTTTTTTTTTTTTGCACCTCACTTTAAATATAATTTTTTTAAATTTAATGGCCGCCATTTTGAAACAAGATGGCTGGTGAAGCTGGCCAGCGAACTTGGTTGAGATATTGATGTATACTATCCACATGCCTTCTTCCATCGAAATAGGCGAATACGTGTGTTATCGCGTGACAAATACAAGATCGTTTCAAAGTGTTAGCCATGCTAGAAGTTTAAAGTGCCATAATTCAATATTTTTTAAGATATAAACAAAAGAACAAATTTTCAGAAACAAAAAGTGCTCCAGAATCTTTGTATCAAGGTCAAACACACAAAATTTTTTTTTTTTTCATTTCCCAATTTTTTAATACTTTATTTTAAATTTTAAATTACTTTTTTTTAAATGGCAACCCTTTTGAAACAAGATGGCGAATGAAGCTGGCCAACGAACTCGGTCGAGACATTGGTATGTACTATGTACAGATCAAGTTACATCCAAATCGGTTCATAAATACGCCTGTTATCGCGTGACAAAAATCAGGTCGTTTTAAAATGTCAGCCACAATACAAATTCAAAATGCTATAACTCAGCCATTTTTTTAGATATAGACGAAACAAAACCTGTTCCGGAATCTCTGTATTAAGGTCAAACACATACGAAGAAAATCTTTTTCATTTTCCAATTTTTTGGTACCTCATTTTAAATTTTAAATTTTTTAAATTTTTTTAAATGGCCGCCATTTTGAAACAAGATGGCGGATGAAGCTTTCCAACGAACTCGGTCGAGACATTGGTGTGTACTATGTACACACCGAATTACATCCAAATCGGTTCATAAATACATCTGTTATCACGTGACAAATATCAGGACACTTCAAAATGTCAGCCATGCTAGAAATTCAAAATGCTATAACTCAGCCATTTTTTAAGATATAGACGAAACAAAAACTGCTCCCGAATATTTTTATCAAGGTCAAACACATAAGGAAAAAATATTTTTTCAATTTTCAATTTTTTGGTACCACATTTCAAATTTAATTTTTTCTTAAAAATTTAAATGGCCGCCATTTTTAAACAAGATGGCGGATGATACTGGCCAACGAACTCGGTCGAGACATTGGTATGTACTATGTATAAACGAAGTTACATCTAAATCGGTTCATAAATACGCCTTTTATCGCGTGACAAAATGCAGGACGTTTCAAAATGTCAGCCACGCTAGAAATTCAAAATGCTATAACTCAGCCATTTTTTAAGATATAGACGAAACAAAAATTGCTCCGGAGTCTTTGTATAAAGGTCAAATACATAAGAAAAAATATTTTTCCATTTTCAATTTTTTGGTACCACATTTCAAATTTTAAATTTTTAAAAAAATTTTAAATGGCCGCCATTTTGAAACAAAATGGCGGATGAAGCTGGCCAACGAACTCGGTCGAGACATTGGTGTGCACTATGTACACACCGAATTACATCCAAATCGGTTCATAAATACGAGAGTTACAGTGTGACATTGGTCAGATATATATATATATATATATATATATATATATATATATATATATGGATATATATATATATATATATATATATATATGGATATATATATATATATATATATATATATCAATTTTGAACGGAAGGTGGTTTCGGGGTCTGGGGGTCATGATCGATAAAAATATACCAAAATTTTTTTAAATCGCTTTCCTCCGAACGGCTGCAATAGGTAGCTTTTTGTAATGAAAGCTACCTAAAACGGAACCATTATAAGATCACTCCTGTGTCTGTCTGTCTGTGTCTCACAGCCATTTTATTCGTAATCTATTGAACGTGGAAAGTTCAAATTCGGGGAAATAATAAAGACCATTGACCCACATATTTTCAGATTAATAAACATTCATAAATATATTTAGTAAAAATATATGGAGGCTAATTATGGTACTTGAAAAAAACTCTTTTCTTCGCATATCGTGTGGGGTATCGTGGGAAAGCTTTCGTAACGCTGAACTCAAAAATACATTCCTTTTAATTTTAGGTATTATATTTTCAAAGATATTGTCGAAAATGTAGCGCAAAAATATGCCTCCCCCCCCCCCCATCCAATTCCGAATCTACTAACACTAAAATTATGAAAAATATAATGGTAGGAGACGTGGATATAAATCTTGCCGGAAAAGTATAGCGATTACCCTAGGTCACATAGTTTTTGAGAAATTCGCATTTTTCTGTTAATCACAAATTTCGATTTACGGACATTCAGAAAAATTGTTGATCATCGCTGGATGTACATATCGTAGCAGGAGTATAAAAGCATTATTTAATAATGAGTTTCGAAAAAATCATCGGTTATTAGCCTAGATATTAACCCTTAAAGATAAGGCCATTTTGGACATACACAATGACAGGGGTGGCGTACTCTATGCCTAGTTAATTTTTTTAAATGATATATATGTGTAACATAGTGTCCAATAACAGTATAAAAAATAAATATCAAATTGTTAAAAACATACTAATTTCAGGGATCTCAGGGCTCTAAAATTGGAAAAAAAAGAGACTATTTTCAACATTTAATGTCTTAAAATGTATATGATTTTAAAACACAATTTTAATTGCGATTAAAGATATAAGTATGTTCTTTCATTTCATGAATTTAAAAAAATTGCAAGACGCTGAAATAGTATTTATAGGGGGCTCGAAACTGCTAACCATTTGTCGAACAGAAAATTGGGATAACAGTTTGTAGGATTACAAAATCAATATTGCAACTTTAATGAAAAATTTAGTTCTTACTTATACTTTAGATTGTAATAATTACCCTGAACTTAAATAAATTTTTATTTACAGCATTTTTATATTTTTAATGCAATGTGGTATTGCTATACAAAATTTTGAAAATTTCAACAGTATAATCACATAAAAAATATTTTTTTGAATAATAAAAAAGAAATTTTACGTTCAGTTTATACAAACTAACATTAAATATATGTTTTGAAAATTTCATGAAAAATTATTCAGAAGTTTTTGAAGCGTTATTCCCAAAAACGACATTCGGAGAAAAATGACTTCAAAGTTTTGGAAACGCCGCTTCAGCTATTGAGCGGGTATAATTCTAAATGCCGTAACTTCTGTTCAAATGGGAATTTCAAGGAAACAATTATATCAAAATTTTCAGAAAAGATTGGAGTTTAACAAAAAAAAAAAAAAAAAATTCAAATTTCTAAAATTTTGAAGCTTTAAGATTCCTGCGACCCCTTAAGTCTTTCCGGCGCGGAGTAATTCTGTTTATAATCTTATGAAGTAATGACTGACACCAGAACTTATGAACGAATTTATTAGAAAATACGAACTTGCTTATTTTCACGTACACGATAAAAGGAAAATTTTAATTAAATTTTCTTGGTGCCGTTTGTCTGCTTTGGAATTAAAATTAGGTGTCCTTTTTTAAGGACACCGCCTTCGAAAGGTTTAATTAGAATGAATCACATAAATACTGTGGGATTCGCGACTAGTATATATTGAGTGTATCTCTCAATACGCCTCGAGTGACTTTAAAAGTTAATTAAAAACCTATATGGAAAAACGCGGCACTGGCCATGGCTTCGTTGCAATTTTGAGACCTCTTATCAAAGCGCATTTAGCACAATGCCAAATTTAAACTTTGAACAAAGGTTTCGTTTTAGCTTCACTGTAGAAATAAAGGTTATTAGTAGGCTGGATTTAGTTTTATGAAATGCCAAATGAAGTTTAAATATGCACTGCTTTTATTGCCAGTACCGAATTAAGTTCATCATAAACAGATTAGGATAATATAAAAAAATGAGTTATAGAGAATAGCTATACTTGATATTATTTAGGTTCCATATCTCTTTGAATTTTCACGATATATCCATTTACACTTTTCTAATATATACATTTATACCCAACCCTACGTTGTATAGTTTTTTACAAAGTCTTCGTATTCTTTTAGCAACGGTATTTTTTTAAATACAATTACAAATTTATATATTTATTCTACGGAACCCTCTGTACGCGAGTAATACTCGCACTTCACCGTTTATTTCTATTAGACTTTCGAACAATCGAATGTGCGATGTTTAGATTTAAAATGTAGTAAAATCGAAATTTGTGGATAGATTAGAATGTTGTCAATATTATGATGACAAAGTTAAACATACACATGCCTTTTCTTCATAATATTGCATTTAAGAGCAAACGGGTTCATCTTTCGTAATTGTTTCGTTGGGCTGTACGCACATTTAAAAATAACCATGTTTGAAAGATACTTTCAAGCCCATTAAAAAAAGAAAAAAAAAACTGAAATGCAATTTTCAAATAAATTTCATTTGAAAGGAATTTTTGTTTTATTCGACAGTTTAAAGAATTAAATTGTTTAGATTCTGTTAATTTAAATTAATAAAGTTAATTTACATTCTGTTCAAGTTAAGAAAATTGCTGTAAAGGAATAATTTGTCTGTTATGTCGTTGCCATCAACAGTATGATGTCAGCGTTACTAACTCACATAGTTTTAATTTATTATGTAGATATACGTCATAAAAACGAGAATTTCACTATATTTTATGCCATTTGGTGGATTTGTTTTTCGTATTGTCAGAAAATTAACATTTTTTTCTGTTACACCAGCCGAAGAAAACGGGCATTGTGATATTAAAGCTCAGACATTTTATTATGGTGGCGAGACAGTAACGTATGTCTCGTTATGTAATAATTGTCGTATGTAATAATTGTCATTTTAATGATTTGTGGACGGGAATGCACAAATCTCAGTTATCGTGATTACTATAGTAGTTAATTTTAATTTATTATTTTACATGGAAGGTTTCTTATAATTGACACGGGCGAATCCGGGTAGTTCTGCTAGTTCTTCAATATGAACTGATTGGTGAAAATGTTGGTAACGTACAGAAATCCGTTTTAATTGCAGAAATAGCAAATCTTAATCACTAATAATTTATCGGTGTGTATCGGTGAATGCAAATTCGCCCTTTATTCAGAATATGTGTATACCAATGTACAAAAAAAAAAAAAAAAAAAAAAAAAAGATAACAAGGAGAAAAGAAAAAACAAGAAACCTTTACGAAATAAATTTCAGTCAAATGTAGGTTTCAATACTATTTTTTCATTGATTTTTAAAGCAAACGCCTAATAAATACATCAAGAGATTAAATAATAACGATTTTTTTTATGTCATTCTGCTAATTTTTTTTAAACATTTAAAGCATTACAGTGATACTTTATCAACATTAAATGTCCATCCGTACATCACAAAAGAGTGAAAAATATTCTTGATATTGGAGGAAAGTTCACGAATATGTAATATACACTGCAAATAAAGGTGTCTAAAATTCTGACACATATGTCACTGAAAAAGTAATTCAGACACTTAAGTGTCTGAATATGAAATTTCAGATGTCATAGGTGTCTGAAATTAAGACACCTACGTGTCTTACTATGATCATGGTATAAACACTGTAAACTGAAATGCCTGAAATTCAGACACATAAGAGTCTGAAAATGGAGTGTTCAATTTTCAGACATTTTAAAGTGTCTTTATTGTTAAGACATATGTATGTATCTGACATTTTAAACGTCTGAATCGCATCCATCTTTGATCAAACGACATGTTCGGCAATTGACAACCGTTTTTTTTACTTTTTTTGTAAGCTTTATACATTGTAAAAAATATCCGTTAAAATATGGAAATTGTATTGCCTATTCAGACACCCATTTACGTATTTTAATGTAATTTTTTTCCGTAAATTCCAGAAAAATTTCCATTTTTTTGCATATTTCTGTATATAAAAAGCTCCGTTTAAAAGATAAAATATAACTTTTCAATGACAAACCCATATAATTCATTCCCCACTTTCAAAAATCACGTATATTAGACATGATTTATTTACTTATATTCAAACCAGTTTCGTATCCAAGGGGCGGGCTGATGCCCGCTCCGAAATTTATAGAAAAACTCAAATTTATGTACGAAAGTTTCGCAAAAAGCATTTTTTAATCTTAGAATGTGTGTTATTTCGCAGAAACCATGAAATTTTTACATTTAGCCAAGTTTCCGTTATATAGAGGTTTACTTCAGTTTTATTTACTGTTTATTGAGTTTCATTTAGAAAGTAATGTTCAGTAGTCCGTTTAAAAAAATACGGTATGACCATGCTCATCGTGAAATTATGCCCATTCTCATACGATTCGGTCTTAAAAAGATTGATTGCGTAATAGGTGCGTAACCTACTGTTATAAAAACTGTCTGAATACTGTTATAATTCCCTAGGTAATTTATTCATCAAAAAATAGAAAACTTATTTCGATCACATAGTTTCTGAATAACATCACCTACCAATTTTATGCGTTTAAGAAGAAAAATGAATTAAAATTTATACATTTCTAAAACATCAAACGTCTCAGAAGAATTTTTCCTTGTAGTCGAAATTAAACCTTCAAATTTTAAGAATGAGTAGTGCCGCCATCTAGTGGGTGTCAAAGTAGTCTATCTGGAAATAAAACTGTTCGTTTGCAGGTAAAAAGAAAGGGATTTTCTAATCATGTGTTGCGTTCTAGAAGTCAAATAATTAAACCCTGTAAACTACTTAATTCGTAACCTCTATAATCTCTATTTAAATTTTTAAAAAAATGTAGTCCACTTTTCTTTTAATAATAGTTCAAAGACCACTATGAAATAAACAACAGTTTTATATTTTAGATCAGTAAATTACTATTGATGTTCAACTTAGAACCCGATTCACTTAAAACCGTCATTTTATGGCGTGCATCCCTTGGCTTCTGGCGGGGTGGGGGGGGGGGGGAGGTCCTCATTTGCACTCTAAAAATTCATCTGGTAGAAAAAAAAGCTGAACTTAAAATACCACATATTCAAATCTCTAGAGAGAAAATGCTTAATAGGGATGTATTGGAGGTTATACGGAGAAATACGCCGTATACCTTCTGGATTTAAAAAAAATACTCCGTATACCGTGATTCTCAAATAAAACTGCATCGAAAACTCGATACATGACTTTAGAGTATACCCTCTGCCTCTAACGTGTACCTTCTGGTTTTTTTACGACTACAACACTGTGTGTAAAATGTTCAGAATTATACTAAATTGGAAAAAAAAATTACTGCTACTTAAGGAAACCGGAAAAGCAAAATTCATATAAAAAATCGATTTTTACTTTTTTATATCATTAAATAGTTCAAACTTTTTATCTTTCCAGCGATGTATCACACATATATACACATAAAAAAATACGTATTGATATAAATCATTTTTCTAAAAATACTTTACAGCTTAGTGGCCATTTAAATCTTTAATTGACTTTTTCTAACTTGGATTTTTCATGTTTATGGTCCTTTTTTTTCAATATCTATTAAAATTAAGAACTCAGATTTCTATTTAATACTTATATTATGATATATGGTATATTTTAACAAGGGATTTAATGATTTGTTGAGAATTATTTATTTTAGGCTGAGAAATCATACCAAAAGTGCTAATTTAAAAATGACTTTCAATAAATAATTAATAATTAATTTTGAGTTTCACTTAGAAAAGAAATGGTCTGTTAAAATACGTAAATCATGTTATTTTAACTACTATAAAAAAATCTAGACTCTGTCGTTGACCATTTCTGAGAAAAAGTACATATAGTTGATGAATTTAACATGGCGGAGATAGGGCTTTCCTGGTTCGCATGATAACATTGCCTTGTTCTTCATAAATAACATTATTTCAAAGATCGGCCGATGAAACCGTGGGTGAATGGTTAGCACACTCTTCTCCTGAGCAACAGGACATTGGATCGAATCCCCTCCTCGGGTAAGTGTTAAAAGTTTACAGTAGTTTGAATTGAATACAAATTAGATGTAACGTGAGGCTTTGGGAAGTGGTTGTTTAAATATGGGGATTAGTCTTTGAAAAATATATTTTATCTTTTAAATGGAAATTTTTAAATAGAGAAATATGCAAAATAAATGGATTTTTTTTCTGGAATTTACATCAGAAAATTTCCATTAAAATATGTAAATTATACCTGTGTCTTGAGTGACTGCAATTTTCATATTTTTAGGGATATATATTATTTACAGTGTATAATGCTTAAGAAAGAAAAATAAAAGGTGAAAAAAATTTTGTCAATGTGGTCAAGCATGGATGCAATTCAGATGTTTGAAGTGTCTGAAATTCAGATGCATACAAGTGTCTTAAAAATTAAGACACTTTAAAACGTCTGAAAATTGAACACTCCGTTTCAGACACTTAAATGTCTGAATTTCAATTGTCTTCAATGTCTGAATTTCAGAAGACATTTCAGTTTACGGTGTAGATTATTCCAAGTTACTACATTTCCTAAAAGCGTTTCCAGGAGAGTGTATCAATAAGTTTCTGCCCTTACATGGAAATAGTTGATTGAAAATTATGAAATTACTACATTGTATTAGTCCTTTTCTATACAGTGGCTGTGCACAGTAACCCATTTCTTCAAACGGTATTTCAACGGTATTCTATTTATAGGGTGGGGGATAATCTATTCCAGCATGAATGATGTCTGCTAAATTTAGAAAAGTGCCCCCTACCCCGGAGAGAAAATTTGAGGGGAGGGGCTCGGGAGAGGCATACCATGAATAAGTGGTCAAAGGCCTTTCCAACAATATGTCACATGTGGGGATAGGCAGAAGTTAGAAAAAAACCCCCTCCCTTTGTGTCTATTATCGTGCCTCCTGGAATACACCCCCCTCCCCTCTTTGAAATACCGCTTGCAGAAATGTGTTACTGTGCTCGGTGACGATATAGAAAAGGACTAATACAATGTAGAAATTTCATAAATTTCACTCAATTATTTCTATGTGAGGTCAAAACCTTATTTATATACCCTCGTATATCTCCAGATTTTTAACAAACTATTCTATTTTTGATATTTAAAGAAACATTTTCGAAGCAAAACTTTGTTTCGCTGTTCGTCATTTTTTTAAATTTCTACATTGTATTAATCAATTTTCTCAATGGACATTTAATTGAAATAATGGTTATTCGGCTGTTGCCCATTATCTAGTTAAGGCTGTCAAGCTGTGTATCAGAAATCTTACAAGCAAGAATTAAAGAAAAAAATATGATGTTAAAAGAGCATATTTGTTTATTAAATATGTTTTCATGAAATGAATACTTTTACTTGAGAATTGATAACATTCGTTTGGTTATGTGGGGTTTAACAGCTCAAAATCCCATTAGGGACATTTTGAGCCAAAATAGGAATGTAACATTGGAAAAACTGATATATAGTGCTGATATCGAGTTGTGAAAGCTATCTAATACGTTGTAGAATTTACTTCATAGTGTTTTCGAAAATTACGGCCAGCAAAATTCTTTTTAATTTAAATTTTTTAAATCTCGTTAAGCAATTATATTTTCAGGTTCTGTAGATCAAGAAAAACTTTTCAGTAAAGTGGGTAACACGATTTTGGTTATGTAACATTTTCGTAAACTTTCTTCTCAGAACAATAGACATTTATATTTTTTACAGAATACTGAACACTCAAGTACACAACGACCAAGCAGCAGTTTAGGTTTGAGGAATTGACTTGATTCAAATATTTAGTGGCCCCCTTAGCAGTGATCAAGATACCTTCGAATACTTAAAAGGAGGAGAGGATTGTTCTTTGTGCTAGTATATTGAAAATAGAGAAGAAATGTTATTAAACACAAATATAAGTAATTTTAAAGCGTATATAGCTATTTCGAAGCCTCTCAGATGTTCCGGGAGAGTTCAAACAAAGAGGAGAGTAAAAGGTGGAGGGAAGAGGACGAATTGAAGAAATTGCATCCATATCTTTGAAAAATTGGGCGTGCTGGACAAATCATTTACTAATCTGTTTGTCCAGCACGCCCAATTTTTCAAAGCTATGGATGCAATTTCTATAATTCGTCCTCCTCCCTTCCCCCCTTTTTTTCTCCTCTTTCTTTGAACTCTCCCGGAGCATCTAGGTAATTTTGATTGGTCTCCTTTTTTGCGCATGTGACCGACTCCGTGGTCGACTCATTTATCAACAGTGAGTTTCATTTTGCTGTTGACAGTCGAAATGTGAGGTACGCCTTTCAGGGTCTGTCTCCCCCCTCTTTTATTCCACAGTTAGCTTTAGTTTTTAAGCACTGGTGATGAAGCCTTAGAGGCTTCGAAATAGCTATATGCGTTTTAAACTTACTTATATTTGTGTTTTGTAACTTTGGTTCTCTCTTTTAACCTTAGAATGCTATCTATACTCGAGAAAGTTGACCAAATTAAGTAGTAGATGTAGCAAAATCCTTATTTAAAATGTGCTAAGGAATCTGCTGTATTTTAGGCCAGACATTGCCCAACGTAGTACTACCAGCATTTTTAAGTACTTAAAAAAATTATACTTTAACCTTTCTTAATCTAACGTCAAGAATTTATCTAGTTTTAGGATATTAATAGTATTCCTTATATCTAATATGATATAATTCATAACACATATAATACTCTTTATTTTATAGTAATAACACATGTGTAAGTGTTACGTTCTAGTTTATTTACTTAGCAAAATGTAATTATAAGACGTTCAATAATCATAATGAAAGTGATTAAAATTAAGGATTTAATAGTATTTAATTAAGATTATGTTAGCTCTAATGCGAAAATCTTAGTTCAAATTTCTGATGGAGAAGATGTTAATTGGAATGCTCTATACAATTAGTAAGATTTAAGTGTGTTAGGAATGTACAGATTAACATCTGCATACGTCATTAGGTAACTGCCACTCTATAATCACAGGCTGACACGCGTGTATGTTATTACAAATGTATATATAGGAATTTATTTGTAGTAACACATTGTCAACTATTTAGAAATTGACACGTTTCAATTAGTGTAATTTATTTATGCAATGTTGAAAATTCAATAAATTGTAATACCACTTATGCGAGTAAAATTTATTGGATATGTTTAGCATTATTTATAATATTGTGTGCACATTTACAGAATTAAGTTTACAAAGCAGTGAATATAATACTTTACATTTCACTTAATATTATAAAACGTGTTACTATAAATGTTATTAAAATTTTAAAATAACAGATTTCCTAAAAATATAATTGTTAAAAAATAATTGAAAATATTATATTAACTTAAAATGGAATTAACTTAAATATAAAAAAAATGTCTTAGCTCTATTTAAGTTGAAGTAAATAAGCTGCGTGTGTTCATCAGGCTGAAAATGTATCAAAATCTGAAATTTTCAAAATGAAGACATAAGTATAAAATATACGTGACTTACCAAATGAGATGTCAATCCATCAAGTAGTTCACGATTTTCTAAGGCATTACATTTGAAAGTCTTTAAATTTCTTTATAATAATAGTTACAAAGTGGATTACAACAATGTTTTTTTTTTTTTTTTTTTTTTTTTTTTTTTTTTTTTTAAGCATCATTCAAAAACTACTCGGAATAACGAATTGCAATTTTGGATTGGCATTTTTTTTTTTTTTTTTTTATGTGAAACAACAGTTTCTATTAATAATGTTATATTTTACAATTTGTATTTTTAAATTAATTTTTGCAAAACTATTTCTCAAACATTTTTTTTAAAATTTGTTTCTATATTTTAATTTCAGCAGTTTCAGTTAATTGTCAGAAACCAAAAGCATCATTTATATGTTTATAATTATAATTCATATATTTGAAATATAATTAGATTTTGGCGAAAAGGTAACCTAAATAATAGTAATTCAATTCTGAAAAGAAACATTTTCGTGAAAACATACGTTATTTAAAAATTATATATATATTTAATTGAAATGTGACAAAATTGAATAAGTATAAATACATTTTTATAAGGTGATTAGAAACACGCATTTTCACGAATCATTATGCATGCAAATCAGTGAATGGGCATTTACTTGGAAAACGGAACCAAATCTCTAACCATCTATTCGTTTTCATTAATTATATTGGATTATATGATGCTAACCCAAGTGATTTCTATTTCGAAAAATCAACACTGTAATAAATAGTATTGGTTGGCAAGCGCGTTCATGTATTGATGAATCATTACAGTAATATAAAGTTCCGGATGTCATGGAATTATTTATTAAGCGTCTCACCTGTGAGAAATTTATATATAGAAAAAATAGTATTTGGAACAAATCACCAATATACGCAGTACGGCCTATTCTACCGTTATCTTAAATAAATAGTCCACTACAGTACATAGACAGCTGCAAAGTCCAAAAGTATTCGGTCCGGTTCTATATATACATTTCGATACGTGTATTTAAACTCAAGGATTCGTTTATTAGACGTCATAGATAATTAAAAAAGTAAAAAGTGAATCTCAATGTCGAGGATATATAAAGCAATAATAATATCAATATAAAGCTATAATAAAGACAGGATGAGACATAGGCTTCCATGCAAACGGTGAAATTGGTGACTATTTTTTTTCGTACAAATTTTATCATGGCTTGTTAGCCTGCAAAATGTGCATGACACAGTTTTTACCGATTCCCATTAGCGCAGGGAGATATCTGGTCTCTTCTGTCGGACTTCAAGCCATCGCTGCTAGCTCCTGCAGTGTTGAATTCAGGAGTGGTTCAAGAGCCCCCCCCCCCCCCCCCGGAACAATCAGATGTTCCCCCGTAAGATTTGAGATTATGTGTTTTCAATGGTCAAAAACCGCAATTCCTCCCTCGGAACTCTATAATGCCCCCCCCCCCCCGGAGAAAAATGCATGACTTCAATGCGAATCTCTTGAGTTGAAGTATCTTCTTCTGTTGCCATATTTGGTCTTCGAGATGCTCTTATCTTCTTGCATTGACAATAAAACGTGTGCTTTTGAATTTCATGATAGCCTTTACCACGTTATAAAATGTTATCTGCTTCCTGTACTTTACGATCAAGGTCTGCGTTACATGTAGCAGAATACAACAACCCAGCACACGGGATAATGTCAATCCGTGCTTCTTTCAATATTGATATGGAATGTTGTATGAAACCCTGCAGTAGTGCTCGTAGTTGACCATGCAGTTGTTGGCAATTAGTATAACATAAAGTCCGAATGCCATGAAATTACTTTCTCAAGTCTCGCAACTTTTGGAAATTTTTCAGTAGAAATGCCAGTATTTGGAATAAAGTCCCATTGTTTACACTACGGACTATTATGTCGTCATCGGAAATATATAGTCCACTATTGGATAGCTGCCAAAACCCAAATATATTTTGTTCGCTTCTACACATGCATTCCGATAGGTGTATTTAAACTCAAGAGTTTGTTTATTAGCTGCCATCAATAATTACATGTCGGAAATTGTACGTCAAACGTGGCAAATTAGGTGCGCTTGTACTATAGCTAGTTTCATAAATATTCAGCTCTTTGTGCAATAACTTTTTCAATCTTATGCAAAAATGCATGAATATAAAATTTATTACGATTATATATATATATTAAATTAAGTAATACGGAAATAATAGGACTCCATCTTAAATAGGACGTAAACAGAATGGCAACATTGAAACATTACCTTTTAATGGGATATCATTGAATTAATTACATATGACAGGATTTTATAGATTGAAGAAAACTTTTAATAATATCTTTTTAAATTATGATTCGAATTTTATAAAATTTTAAATGATTCTTCAAAATTCTACAACAATTATATAGAATTAAATTTGAAAACATTCGGTTGGTTAGAAATGACTTTTTGGCTCTGTTATAAACGAGCAGAGGACGAAAAGATGTGCTTATTTTTTTATATAATTCGGACATTTTCTCTTAGACCAGAATGTAATGGAAAACTTCTGAGTGTGTCTGTAAATAAACTATGAACGCTACACACTTCATTTTCAATACCGAACAAGGCACAGTAAATCTCAATAACATATATTAATTTAAGAGCAATCCAACTATAATAACTCAAGCTACAGAGCAATCCCACTATAATAACTCAAGCTACAGTTCAAGCAAACAGACTGATGGGCAGACAAAGCGAATTCATAAACGCTAAAAACACTTTTCAACTATGTTGGAAATAGTTAAAAACGTATAATCGGTTGAAATTTCACATTCATCTATTTATGCCAATAGATAGAAGCATACATAAATACTTTTTTGCAGGTCTTTATTTTACCTACTATCTTTATATGCACGCCACTATTTAGCTAAAATTTAATTAAGACTAAAACACGCTTAAAACATCTGAAATCACAATTCCAGAGATTATCATCCATACATGCCCATGTGTTCATTTCTTTGCGTAGCCTTCTATATCATTTTCTCCATATTCTGGGTCTATCCATTTCAAGTGTCCAGCATTGTTGCCCGACCATTTTAAAAAATCTGAAATTTTTTTTTCAACATCCCTAACAAGATGGAAGTTAAAAATGACTGTTATTTTATTTTATTTTATTTTATTTTATTTTATTTATTTATTTTATTTATTTATTTATTTATTTATTTATTTTTGTGCAAGGCGGCCATCTTTGTTTCATCGTCTGCAGCAATTTTCGCACATGAAGGTTTTACAGATTTGTGAATATCTCATCGTTTATTTCTCCAATTCAAGTGCGATTTAAAGCAATTTTTATAGAATAAAATGGGCTAAAAATTTGGTAATGGAGTAGTTTCCTAAATTAAATCTTTATTGGTGAAATTTCATCATAAATTTAAGTTTTTTTCCAAAGTTTGTCCGTTTATAAGAGGAAATATTTCTAGCAAGGAAAACTGTCAACGTGACATAATTTTTTTACATATAAGGCAAAAGTACTTGTACTCACATGCAAGGTTCCAGATCTGGGACTTCATATCTCTTTCCAAACTCTTTAATTTTCATTTTTAAAACTTCCAAAACTCTTTAAAGATTTCAAAAACTGCACTTTTAAGTCCTTGATATCTCTGGTGGGGCACAGCATGAAAATATGAAGTTATGTTTTCCGATAGTATTTTATGGTAGTGTTATGCACAAAGGGATTTCTGGATGGAGATTTGACTAGAATCCGAGATATGGCAAGGGCAACATGTCAAAACAATACTGTTAAATTATTGTTTTGTTGTAGACACAGATAAGTATTTATCTCAGAGTGTCATTAATTTTTTTTTATTATTATTAGTATCTTTAAATAATAGTAGCAAAAAATAAAGCCTTTTGCAAACCTTAGCAATTAATTTAAAAAAAATAATTATACCTAAGGCCTACATTTTGTTTGATTTCCGTAATTGTTGTTTTAAGTAATTTTAGTAGCTAAAAGAAACCTCAGTAATTTTACATAAAGAGAAAAATATTTTTATGCAAGACATGAGAAAAAACACATTAGGGAAAGAGAAAAGCTGTTAATGTTCACATACTTGTTGAGACATGATCAAACGTGTCAAAACACATTCCTGCATGTTGGTTTACAAACCACAATTTCAATGCTGGTTACCAATCCGTGAAACTTGTTCCTATCATAAGCATGTTCCTGTAAATGAAACATTTACACTATGTTACCATGCTGCAGCCTCAAGTAATTTTCAGAAAGCAATTTTGAATTTGAATATGCATTTACAAATGTATCTCTCTATTCTAAAAAAAAGTAACTACCGCTGTCACCGCCGCCGGTTTTGAATTTTTTGTGACCGGAGGTCTTTCTTCGTTAATATTGAGAAAAATAATGTATACAAAAATATGAAAATCAGTGGTTTTATACAGAAATGTTTGATAAACACGCTGATGCAGACAGTTTTCAAATCGAAGAATTATTTTAAGAGATATTTAATGCTAAAGTTGGACAAAATCGTTCCACTAAAAAAGTTTTATAGCAGCAAAAACTATACATGGCAGTGTAATCATTTTTAGATCATTTTATGCGTTAGAATTTTCCGGAGTGCAGATTGCATTAGTTTTTTTTTTATTTTGACTCATTTTTTCAGGTTTTATTTCTATTTTAAATTCAAATTTTCAGCATTTCTAGAGATATGTTTTACAGATTTCAGAAAATTGTACTAATTTAAACTGTTGCCAACTGTATGAAAAACGCAAGCAATAATGTTTGCTTCAAATTAAAAATTTATTTACACGTGACTATTATAAACAGGAAAAAAACTTTCAAATTAGAATTAAATAATTATGTATAAAAAGCAGGAACTTATTAAAAATTACGTCATAAAAAGTACACACGTGAATTTTAAAAGAGAAAGGATATTGTAAAATAATAAATTCATTAACATGCGTTAGAAGTCTTAGGAGAAATTACGTCATATTTACTTCACATTATAGTTATTACATAAAATGAACACAAAATAATATTGCAAAAAAGTTTAAATTTAGAAATTGCGCTAGACATTTATTTAATATTTTGAGGGGATATTTTCAACTATTTTTGTTAGGAAACCGCAAATAATATTTCATTGCTAACAAAAGTACTTTCACGCGATTATTTAAAAGAGAAAGAATAGCTTGGTCAAAATTACGTCAGATTAAAAACGATTAATTTAAAATGTCTCATTTAAAAGAACTTTCTTTTCGCTTTGTTAAAAAGTACCAGGAGACAAAGACTCTGTTTACTTAATTCCTTTTATATTAGCTTATTTTGAAATGTTGTTGTAACGGAGTTGTCCAGTTTTTGTAAAGTAGTTATTTGTTGTTGCACAGGTGGTTCATTTTGCTAAGCTTCAATACAGACTCTAAGGCAAAAAATCAATTGTTAATTATTTTAAGATCGAGGCAAGGAACTGCTGAGATAATAAAAGGTAGAAATTTTCTGAAGGTCTTTATTGTGCACCGGGATCGTTTCCACCACCGCCGAGAATTACACGGCCCATGTTGGAGAAGGGAGCGAAGCGTTACAATTTTTTTTATTCACATCATGCGAGTTCAGAAGCTAGTCTTTTTCAAAAAAACACATTCTTGAAATCTTGAGTGTTGGCAAACCTACATACAGAATTTCGCCAAATACATATACTATATGGCGAGATTAAAGAGAGGAAGACATGTGGTCAAAGTACAACAATTGAAATTGAATGGGGAATGTAAAAGAGTAATAAGAAATATTTAACGCCAATGGCTGTGTTGGAATTTTAGCTCATAAACCGCGAAAGGCATTCTATAGGGGTTGCTAAAGTTCTCATGGGATTGAAGCGGCCGAAAGAGCACGTTAAAAAAAACAAAAACAAAATAAAGACAGGGTTAATAACTGAAATGACACATCTATCTAACATCTGGACCAACGGCTAAAAATGTAGAAGTAATATGTCTGACTAATTTCTGCATATCATCAAACTAAGGCAGAAGGATGAAAATTAGAATCCAGTTATTAAGCGAGAAAAGGAAATGATTTCTTTTCTTTTAACTGCAGTGCGCTGCGGTTAAAATATTAAAGAGACTGAGAATTGAATGCTTAATTTATGAAGGGAAAAGAGCGCTAAAAACAGATTGAATCTGAATGCAGACAGATAATTAAATTTAAGAATTTTAAAAAATGTAATTTTAAAGGGAGGAAAGAGGAAAGGTCTTAATATTAATATGTGAAGGTAGGCGCCTTCACATGTTGTTACACGTGTCTACGTCATCAAGTTATTTTTATTTCGACGTTTTATTTGTATTTTTATTAATGTTGTACGAATTTATTTGTTCTTTCGTTATTTAAAATAAAAAATATGTCAACTTGTATAATTTGGCGAGTGGTTTGGCGATTTATATAATTTGGCGAAATTGGTCGACGGGATAATCAAGTAGTACCGCGGCGGATTTGGCGTTAAAATTCCCCAATCAAAGAGAAATGAATAGAAATTCGTTTATAGGGAGATCGCCACTGTTTTTTAAATTATAATTCAATCTTTCGAAATCTTTTTAAAGCCGATCAAATTAGCGTGCATTTAGAGCCTGCGGTGTCTGGACGGGGGTTGGCGAGCGTAGCTCGTAGGGGGCCGAGCCCCCTAGTATTAAATAATAAAGAGAGCTAAACATTGGTTAATTATTACGCGTGAAATGCACCGGTTTTGTAAAATAACGGCAAAATAATTTTGCATATTTAAATGTTGACTTTATTTTCTATTGCTCTTTTTTAAAAGGAACTGAGCAACAGTAAATATATTTTGAAATTAATATTTTGTTTTTAAACATTAATTGCATGGCTTGTATATGTGAAAGACTTGTAAAGTTTAGCAGAGCATGTGCAATTTTATTTTTAAATCATCCACTTTATGGCTTCAGCTCATAAAATTATCATCAAATAAAAAATGAAAAGACAACAAGACTTAAATATTTCAAGAAACTTAAATATCTTCTTACGATTAGACAAATTATTCCAAAAACTTGCCCGTTAACAGTTCTTTTTCCCATATTTTCCTTTCGGTTATTTTACATGGACGTATATGCATGGTATTCTACAGAATTTAAAGATCTTTCAATGCTTTTTAGTTTATCTTTAAATGGCTATGGACTTTCGACGCTTCAACTCATTTTTTAAGAGCACTTTACCATGTATGTCGATACCAAGGTTCTGGGTGGGATTGTCGATTGCGGGACGGAGAGCCCCGCTAGTGAATTAAGATGTTCTAAATCTGTTACTGTACACCTCATGCTATTTTGTTTTATCAAAAGTGTAAAAATATAATAAAAATTTAATAAGTAATTTAAATTAAAGAAAAAAAATCTTAGAAACCATATCTATTGACGTAACATATTATTTCTAATATAAATAATTTAATTCTAAAGTGAAGGCAATGTAAATTACTTTATTGTGAATAAATGAGGAAAACAAACATTTCTAGTTGCATCGGTTTAAATCTCTCTATTCTAAAAAAAAGTAACTCCCGCTGTCACCGCCGCCGCCGCCGCCGGTTTTGAATTTTTTGTGACCGGAGGTCTTTCTTCGTTAATATGAAGAAAAATAATGCATACAAAAATATGAAAATTGGTAGTATTATACAGAAATGTTTGATAAACACGCTGATGTAGACAGTTTTCAAATCGAAGAATTATTTTAAGAGATATTCAATGCTAAAGTTGGACAAAATCGTTCCATTAAAAAAGTTTTATAGGAGCAAAAACTATACATCGGAATTTAATACTTTTTAGATCATTTTATACGTTATAATTTCCCGGTGTGCAGAAATAATTTATTTTTTTAATTTGACTCATTTTTCGAGGTTTCATTTCTATTTTAAATTCAAATTTTCAGCATTTCGAGAGATATTTTTTTACTTATTTCAGAAAATTGTACTAATTTAACCTGTTGCCAAACTGTATAAACAACGGAAACAATAATGTTTGCTTCAAATTAAAAATTTATTTACGCGTGACTATTATAAACAGAAAAGAAAAACTTTCAAATTAAAATTAAATAATTACGTATAAAAAGCAGGAACTTATTGAAAATTACTTCATCTATAATTACACGTGAATTTTAACAGAGAAAGGATATTGTAAAGTAATAAGTTCATTAACATGCGTTAGAAGTCTTAAATAGGAGAAATTACATCACATTTACGTCACATTACACTTATTACGTAAAATGAACAAAAAATAATATTGCAAAATAGTAGTTTAAATTTAAAAATAGCGCGAGACATTTACTTGATATTTTGAGATGAACTTTTCAACTATTTTTTTTTTTTTTTTTTGACAGCGCAAATAATATTTCATTTCTAATAAAAGCATTTTCACGTGAATATTAAAAAGGGAAAGAAAAGTTTGGTGAAAATTACGTCAGATTAAAAACGATATATTTAAAATGTTTTATTTAAAAGGACTTTCTTTTCGCTTTGTTAAAAAATACCGGGAGACAAAGACTCTGTTTACTTAATTCATTTTTAGGTGCGTTCGTAATTATGTAAATACGTAGCACCTATATTCGTCGTTCAGTCCGTCCGTCTGTCCGTCCGTCCGTCTGTCCGCATATAACAGAGCAAAAACTACCCAACCGAATGGTCTGAAATTTGAAATATAAGATTGTTGCAAAATTTTGTCGAGCCATTTCAAATTTTATGAAAATCGGATGTATAGTTTAATTACAGAGACAGTCAAAAGTTTTTCTTTACATTACGGCCAATGGGTAAAATTATTGCAAGTGCATTTTATTGATATTACAGCCTTCCGAATGGTCTGAAATTTTAAAGATATAATTGTTGCAAAATTTTGTCGAGTCATTTCAAATTTTAGGAAAATCAGATGTATGGTTTAATTACAGGGACAGTCAAAAATTTTTCTTTACATTACGGCCAATGGGAAAAATTATTGCAAGTGCATTTTAATGATGTTACAGCCTTCCGAATGGTCTGAAATTTTACAGGTATAATTGTTGCAAAATTTTGTCGAGTCATTTCAAATTTTAGGAAAATCGGATGTATAGTTTAATTACAGAGACAGTCAAAAGTTTTTCTTTACATTACGGCCAGTGGGTAAAATTATTGCAAATGCATTTTATTGATATTACAGCCTTCCGAATGGTCTGAAATTTTAAAGATATAATTGTTGCAAAATTTTGTCGAGTCATTTCAAATTTTATGAAAATCGGATGTATAGTTTAATTACAGAGACAGTCAAAATTTTTCTTTACATTACGGCCAATGGGTAAAATTATTGCAAGTGCATTTTATTGATATTACAGCCTTCCGAATGGTCTGAAATTTTAAAGGTATAATTGTTGCAAAATTTTGTCGAGCCATTTCAAATTTTAGGAAAATCGGATGTATAGTTTAATTACAGGGACAGTCAAAAGTGTTCGGGGAATGGGAAAAAAATTATTGGGAGTGCATTTTAATGATGTTAAAGACTATGTACTTTATGAAGTGCAAACAATTATACATTCAGTACAATATGGGGTGCCAAAAATAATTATAAAACTTGTTATAGTACGAACGCACCTCATTTGCCACGTTTGACGAGCAATTCCCAACTTGTATATTAGATGATTTTGAAATGCCATTGTATCTTTTAACAGCAGCTGATTGTTCCGTAAAATTCCCCAATCAAAGAGAAATGAATAGAAACCCGTTTATAGGGCGATCGCCTTTGTTTTTTTAATTATAATTCAATCTTCCAAAAAAATTCAATTAAAGCCGATCAAATTAGCGTGCTTTTAGAGACTGCAGTGTCTGAACGGGGGGTTGGCGAGCGTAGCTCGTAGGGGGCCGAGCCCCCTAGTGTTCCAAAATAAAATTATTTTATTTTTTGAAAAAAAAAAATTAAACGCAGTTTGTGAAATAGAAATCGGAATTAAGCGTTTTAATTTAAAACTAAAATAGGAATGCATTTTAGAATACGAAAGAAAGCTATCAATAAATTTACGGGCATATGAATCCACATTTATACTTATCCTATACTATATCTTCAGTCATTATTATCATAGTAGCTATCACATTATAGACATTTTTCCATTATATGTTATTCAAGTTATATTAAAAACTTGACATATTATTTTTTCCTTTAAAAGTTAATTATCTTTTTTGTACACTTTTACAATAAAATCAATTTTTATAATACACATTTCTTTATTTTTCATAAAAATTCTAAGACATAGTTCGTTATTTTTCATACAAACTCTAAAACATATTTCGTTATTTTTCATAAAAACATATATTCGAACAGGTTTAAAGTATGCTATATAACAGGCATTTTATGTGCAAAGCGTCTATACTGCCCGCATCCAAAAAACGATTTTGCCGCTCCCCGGAGGCTTCCTCAATTTGAAATAATGCTGTTTTGGCTTATTTGCAGTTCGCATAAGATTCTCTCTATTTCCCTCTTCTCTATCAATTTTAGGTAGCTTTCTTTACAAAAAAGCTACCTATTGCAGCCGTTCGGAGGAAAGCGATTTCAAAAAATTTTGGTATATTTTCATCGATCATGACCCCCAGACCCCGAAACCACCCTCCGTTCAAAATTGATATATATATATATATATATATATGACCTATGTCACACTGTAACTCCCGTAATTATGAACCGATTTCGATGTAATTCGGTGTGTACATAGTACATACCAATGTCTCGACCGAGTTCGTTGGCCAGCTTCATCTGCCGTTTTGTTTCAAAATGGCGGCCATTTAAAATTTTTAAAAAAATTTAAAACTTGAAATGTGGTACCAAAAAATTAAAAATGGAAAAATATTTTTTTCTTATGTATTTGACCTTTATACAAAGATTCCGGAGCAGTTTTTGTTTCGTCTATATCTTAAAAAATGGCTGAGTTATAGCATTTTGAATTTCTAGCGTGGCTGACATTTTGAAACGTCCTGAAATTTGTCAAGCGATAAAAGGCGTATTTATGAACCGATTTGGATGTAATTCGGTGTGTACATAGTACATACCAATCTCTCGACCGAGTTCGTTGGCCAGCTTCATCCGCCATTTTTTTTCAAAATGGCGGCCATTTAAATTTTTTTTAAAAATTTAAAATTTGAAATGTGGTACCAAAAAATTGAAAATGGAAAAATATTTTTTTCTTATGTATTTGACCTTTATACAAAGATTTCGGAGCAGTTTTTGTTTCGTCTATATCTTAAGAAATGGCTGAGTTATAGCATTTTGAATTTCTAGCGTTGCTGACATTTTGAAACGTCCTGATTTTTCTCACGTAACAGGCGTATTTATGAACCGACTTGGATGTACCTTGGTGTGTACATAGTACATACAAATATCTCGACCGAGTTCGTTGGCCAGCTTCATCCGCCATCTTGTTTCAAAATGGCGGCCATTTAAAAAAATTAAAAAATAAAAAATTTAAATGAGATACCAAAAAATTGGAAAATGAAAAAGATTTTTTTTGTATGTGTTTGACCTTAATACAAAGATTCCGGAACAGTTTTTCTTTCGTCTATATCTAAAAAAAATGGCTGAGTAATAGCATTTTGAATTTCTCTTGTGGCTGACATTTTAAAACGACCTGATTTTTGTCACGCGATAACAGGCGTATTTATGAACCTATTTGGATGTAACTTGGTCTGTACATAGTACATACCAATCTCTCGACCGAGTTCGTTGGCCAGCTTCACCCGCCATTTGTTTAAAAATGGCGGCCATTTGAATTTTTAAGAAAAATTTAAATTTGAAATATGGTACCAAAAATTGAAAATTGAAAAAATATTTTCTTCTTCTGTGTTTGACCTTGATAAAAAGATTCGGGAGCAGTTTTTGTTTCGTCTATATCTTAAGAAATGGCTGAGTTATAGCATTTTGAATTTCTAGCGTTGCTGACATTTTGAAACGTCCTGATTTTTCTCACGTAATAACAGGCGTATTTATGAACCGACTTGGATGTACCTTGGTGTGTACATAGTACATACAAATATCTCGACCGAGTTCGTTGGCCAGCTTCATCCGCCATCTTGTTTCAAAATGGCGGCCATTTAAAAAAATTAAAAAATAAAAAATTTAAATGAGATACCAAAAAATTGGAAAATGAAAAAGATTTTTTTTGTATGTGTTTGACCTTAATACAAAGATTCCGGAACAGTTTTTCTTTCGTCTATATCTAAAAAAAATGGCTGAGTAATAGCATTTTGAATTTCTCTTGTGGCTGACATTTTAAAACGACCTGATTTTTGTCACGCGATAGCAGGCGTATTTATGAACCTATTTGGATGTAACTTGGTCTGTACATAGTACATACCAATGTCTCGACCGAGTTCGTTGGCCAGCTTCATTCGCCATCTTGTTTCAAAAGGGTTGCCAATTAAAAAAAATTAAATTTAAAATTCAAAATGAGGAATTAAAAAATTGGAAAATGAAAAAGATTTTTTTTATGTGCTTGGCCTTGATACAAAGATTCCGGAGCAGTTTTTGTTTCTGAAAATTTGTTCTTTTGTTGATATCTTAAAAAATGGTTGATTTATAGCACTTTGAATTTCGAGCATGGCTAACATTTTGAAACGATCTTGTATTTGACACGCGATAACACACGTATTCGCTTATTTCGATGTAAGAAGGTATGTGGATAGTATACATCAACACCTCAACCAAATTCGCTGGCCAGATTAATCAGCCATCTTGTTTCAAAATGGCGGCCATTAAATTAAAAAATATATATGTATTTAAAGTGAGGTGCAAAAAAAAAAAAAAAAAAAAGAAATTGAAAAAGGTTTCTTTCTTAAGTATTTGATCTTGATATAAGGATTCAGGAGCATTTTTTGTTTGTCTTTACCTTAAAAAATGGCTGAGATATAGCAGTTTCAATTTCTATTGTGGGTGACATTTTGAAAAATCTGATTTTTTGCATGCGACAGCACTCCTATATATTAACCGATTCCGATGTGAGTGAGCATGTGCACAGCAATTACTAAGGTCTCGACCAAGTTCACTGGTTAACCTCATCCACTATGTTGTCTTAAAATGGCAGGCACTTCAAGAAATCGCCGAATTTGGCAGCCAAATATAAGTTACTTTAAAGAAAAGCAGCTTGGATAAAGCTGACTAATTTCGCGAAATTCTCATTCATTATATTGATAAAAATTAGTATTGAATCTCGTATATTCGGTTTCCACTAAATTGAGCTTCATGTGTTTGCATGATATAAGTTGGCTTTTTTTTAATAAGGATTATGAAAGCTACCTCTTCCTCCCGGCACTGGCCGGAAGGACTTTTTGTCTTCTTTCCAACATTATCAGCCAACGGCTGTCGAAAGTTGAATGTGCGATGTCGTTGCATATATTTTCATTTTCTAAGATTATTTATATAGCTTCCCTCATTCATGTGTTATAGATGTTTTCGCAATTGGCTATTTTTTCTATTTTAATTGACGGTTGTTTCAAGAGGTTTTTTTTTTATATTTGCTCTTGAAAGGGCTGTTGCTTGGCTATAGCATTTTAAATCACGAAAATACTCTTTCAAACTTTCATTAATTTTTTTCTTAGTCATTCCTATGTATGTCATTTCTTTATTTTCGATATTCGATGCTTTAATTCTATAAACCCACGCTGTTGCATATTTCGACGCCTCGTAACTATCAGCAATAGGTTAGAGTGAAAAAAAGAAAATCGGAAAATTAAAACGCAATACCGCGCAAAAGTTGTGTATTGTCCTCAGTAATAAAAGTGCACAGTTTTTTTTTTCAAAATCTCAAAATCAATTTTTATCTTCCGGTGCCCCCGGGCTACCTAATTTTTCTGAAAATCGCCAAAAAGGCCTTGTACGACTTATAAATCAAAATAAACATAAAGTTGGAAAATAAAATTTTCATACCGCATAAAAGTTGTATATGGCACTGTAATAATGACCCTGCAGAGATTTTTTAAATCAATTTTTATCTTCTGTTGCCCCCCCCCCCCACAATCTTTGTGAAATTCATCAAAAAAGCCTTGTAAAATTTATAAATCGAATAAACATAAAGTTGGAAAATAAAAATGTCACACCGCAGAAAAGGTGCGTTTGATACGTAGCCTGCACAGTTTTTTTGAATTCACATAAAATCTTCCAGTCATTCGATATTTTGAAAAAAATTGCCGTAAATTACTTTTTATCTGTTGTACATTTATAATAGGATGCATCACACAAGAAGCAAGAGTGCAATACAAGCATTTAATCTGTGAAGAGTACACAATTAAAGATCAAGAAGGAAATACAAACATTTAAATCTGCTAAAAGTGATAAAAAAATTAAATTTCAATTAAATCAGTTCGTGCACTTCAAAACAAAAATGTAAATATTCAAAATATTCTGACTTGGTGTTTATTGTTGGTCCAGTTGGAGTTTTATAATCTTAAAATCTGTCAGCCATAAAATGTCGCATAATCGCTGTTTATTGTAATTGAGATTTTATGAACCCATCCCTGTTGCTTGCACCATCAACTGTCGCAGCAGTTTCAGTGACCCCTTTGGTACACCTTTCTACTCTTTGAGTGTGGCATGGAAACTCATCAAACGAAATGATGTCTTTACGATCATGTTTGTCAATGTACATCTTTAAATCATCGTATGGAACATTAGTCAAAATAGATGGTTCCATAACTTCTATCGTATCCCACTGAATCAGATCAATATAATCTGCTGCGCTAAAGTTACCTGATTTCTCCACTAGTGTTCTCACTTCGCGCTTTAAGGATTCTCCGAAATCCTAGCTTGTGGCTGTGTTTTCGATCATCAGTTTCCATGGCAATTATCAGGTCTCCGGATGAGTAGAAAAAGCATTGCCCTTGGATTACTGTGTCAATGTCAACTTTAACTGACTGAGGCATATACCAGAAAAAATAAACAATTTCCGAAAGATGGATTGCACAGTCTTTGCTGGAGGGCTTGCACTTAATTGCAAACCATACACGTGCGTACACATTGACATCACTGTCAATACCTTCAGATTTTACGTTGGATTTGGAGTAGCTTCACAGAGTCTCAAAATTCAATTGGCAGTGGTAACCCATCTGCTGTCTGAAAGTCTAGCAGGGAATTTATGTGCAAGGTCTCCTAAACAACCTCCTTTCTTAATATAAGGGGAAATCTCCTTCATATTACATACTTAGGTATTTTTAATAGTTACTGAGATCGTAAAACTGATTACTTTCAATTGACGTCACACCCTATCAACGAAATTGACAACCTCGTGAATGTTTTTCGTTTGCCTTCCAATTTTCACCTTTTTTCTCTATTTCCATTGCTTAGGCGCTAAAAGATCGGTGATTTTGATTTGTAGGTGGAAACTTGATGGGCTTCTGGCCACGTGGCTCAAACTGGTCTATAACTGTTTCGAGGTTATAATTAATGACGATAGTTTGGAATGAAACGATGGGAAGGGATTCACCCATGTCCAATATTTTCCCACTATAACTTTTTTTGACCCACTATAACTGTATGGTTCTTGCTGCATCCGTCTAGCTGTTGGAGCAAATGTCGCAACAATAGTTCATTTGTATGCAACAATCAAGAGCCATTCTGCCATATTTTCAGACTTAAAGTCAGATTTTAATTTTACAAAACTCCAACAAGGCCAACAATAAACACCAAGCCAAAACATTTCGAATATTTAGATTTTTGTTTTGAAGAGCACGTACCGATATAATTGAACTTTAATTGTTTGTGTACTCTTCACAGATTAAACACTTGTATTGCACTCTTGCTTCTTTTTTATGCATTCTGTTATACATAAACAACAGATAAAATGGAAATTACGACAATGTGAATGGTGTGAATTCGAAAAAACTGTGCAGGCATATTACTACGTATCATATGCAACTTTTCCGGGTATGACATTTTTATTTTCCAGTTTTATGTTTATTTCGATTTATAAGTTTTACAAGGCCTTTTTGACGAATATCGCAAAAATTGGGGGCACCAGAAGATAGAAATTGATTTAAAAAAAATCTGCAGGATCATTATTACGTGCCATATATAGCTTTTACGTGGTATGAAATTTTTATTTTCCAACCTTATGTTTATTTTGATAAGATGTACAAGGTATTTTCGACGATTTTCGCAAAAATATGGGGGCCCGGGGCCACCTGAAGATAAAATCTGATTTTGAAAATCTGTGCACTTTTATTACTGAAGATTATACACAACTTTTGCGCGGTTTTACGTTTTAATTTTCCGATTTTCTATTTTTCACTCCACCCTAATCAGCAACCTATATGTAGAAATGATATTCTTGTGTTTTTTTTAACTACCAGAGATTAGCTACATAGAGTGAAACGTTTAGTAGATATCGCGAAAAATGCACAAATTATAAAGCTGCATAAGAAAGGTTTATGTTTGTGTTGCATATTATCATTTATTTGTAAGGTATTGTAAATTACTACGACTAGTATAAGTAGGGAAATTAATTAAAATGGAATTTATTGTATTAATTTTATTAAAATTTAATTGGGAAATTTATTATTTAAAAATCAATATACTGTTTTTAAACATTAAATTATATAGCTTTTATGTGTTAAAGACTCAAAATATTGATCGTTAGCATTTTATAAATCGTGAACACCAAAGATTCTGCTGCTAAAAATGTCGTGAAATCAAAAGTGAATCGTCAAGAAAATTGAAATATTTCCAGAAACTTATATATATATATATTATGATTAGACAAAAATTCCACAAACTTGTTTGTTCATGGCGGTTTCATCCCAGATTTTACTTTCTGTTGTTTTTAAGAGTGTGGGGGCATAATATAATATTAAATTTAATGCAATTTCAAATCATTTTAGTTTATTTTCAAATGGCTGTTGATTTTTTTAGGCGTACAGTCATATTTAGGAGAACTTTAGCATTTATTTATATATCTAGGGTGTGGGCAGCGTTGGTGATCGTAGCTCGTAGAATGGAGAGCCTGCTACTGTAATAAAATGTTCTAAATCTGACACAGCACATCTTATGATACTTTTTTTTTAAATCTAAAACATATAAATATAATAAAATTTAATAATTAAAAAAAAAAGACAACTTTGAAAACGTATCTAGTGCGATAACAAATTATTTATAATATAACTAATTTAATTTGAAAGTGAAAGCAATATAAATTAATTTTCTGTAAATAAATGAGTAAAACAAACATTTCTAGTTACATCAATTTATATGTTCCAAAAGAAACATATAATTTATTTTGCATTTGAAAAAATAATTAAATTATTTAAACACAATTTGTGAAGCAAAAACCGGAATTCAAAATTTTAAAATTACTAATTTATTTTAGAATAAGAGCTATCAGTAAATTTATTGGCATATGACTTCACATTTATTTGGAAAGTGAACAAAATTCTTTAGCCATTTATTTCCTTTCGTATCGCACATCCCAAACGATTCCTATTTCGGACGATGAACAAAGTAATAAATAGTATTGGTTGCCAAGTGCGCACATCCATTTGATCAAATTACTATCTTTTGACTGGCACGAAGCAACGAAGGCATATTTTGTCGCTTCGCAATTGTCAGCAGCCTACATGTAGAAATGATATTCTCGTATTTATATTTTTTTAGTATCACAGATTAATTACATGGCTTGCTACGTTTACGTGGATATTGGGGAAGGTGCAGAAATGATCTAGAGGCATAAGTGAGGTTTATGTGTGCGTTGTATATTAATATTTATTTTTAACATATTGTAAATTATTACGACTTGTAGTAGTAGGGAATAAAAGAATACTGAAATTAATGTAATAGCCACAATTTTTACTACTGAATATTTGAATGTTTATCACCATAAATAATATTTGGGTATCTTTCGTACTTTCATGCATTTGTTTCAAACATGTTTTTCAGGTAATTTCATCCCAGAACATTTCTTTATTTATTGTTTTATAATATTTTAGATATAGGTGATAAAAACTATGCAGGCTCTCAAGGAGATCTTTATATTGTGCAAGAAACATAAGAAAAGAAATATCGCGTTATAAGAAAAAGACATGCGGATAATTCAGAACTATTTCTTCCTGAATATTTATTGATATGTAGTTTATTTTCAAATTTCATTAATTATTATTTAAATTTAATCATACGAACAAACTTTCATAATAAAAAAGAAAAGTGCCCAGCTAAACTGATGGCATTGAGCTCACAGGTTCTTCGCACTAATTGTATATTATATTCTTATTTTAAAGAATAATGCCCCTCAAAAAATAAGTGAAGGGGGATTAGCTCCCTTTATCCTTAACCAATGAATCCCCAAAACTAATCAGGGAAGCTCCTTAGCATAATAAACCTGTATACCAACTTTGGAGCAAATCGAATAATCCTGCATGAAAAACCCATTTATCTAAATTAAGGGGGTCGACTAGCCCCCCTTTCCCCCCTTTATGCTTAACCAATGAACCCCCAAAACTAATCAGGGAAGTTCCTTAACATAGTAAACCGGTATACCAACTTCGGAGCAAGTCGAATAATTCTGCATGAAAAACCCATTTATCTGAATTAAGGGGGGGGGACTGACCCCCCTTTTCACCCTTTATCCTTAACCAATGAACCCCCAAAACTAATCAGGGAAGTTCATTAACATAATAAACCGGTATACCAACTTCGGAGCAAATCGAATAATTCAGCATGAAAAACCAATTTATGTGAATTAAGGGGGGGGGCTAACCCCCCTTTTCCCCCTTTATCCTTAACCAATGAACCCCCAAAACTAATCAGGGAAGTTCCTTAACATAATAAGCCGGTATACCAAATTCGGAGCAAATCGAATAATTCTGCATGAAAAACACATTTATCTGAATTAAGGGGGGGTAGGGTGGACTAACCCCCCTTTTCCACCTTTAATCTTAACCAATGAACCCCCAAAACTAATCAGGGAAGCGCCTTATCAGAACGAAACTAGAAAAAAAATTGAAGCAAATCGGATGTTTCTATCAAGAGTTATCGCGTTACGTACGTACATACGTACGTACATACATACGTACGTACATACAGAACCGGCGGGCACATAAGATCTCAGGCTTTGATAGCCTGTGAGCTAAAAACGGCTATAAATAAGTCATGCAAAAAAAGATATGTATATTTCACGTACTTACATTTATTTGTCAAATTGTCTTACAATTTGGACATATAGATAGATAGATATTATTTATAAATTTCGTTTTAATAATAATTCCATAGATCATTTGAGTTTAATATTTGATATTACTTCCTATGAACATAAATAAAGAATTTTCCTATTGTATAAATATGGGGCATTCTCGAATTCTTTTGTCTTTTAAGTCCCTGAATAATAATTTTTATTTAAGTACACATTCTTGTGGCGTTCTTAATTTCATATACTGGGAAACACCCCATTGCATGACTGCATAACAATATTAACGAGATAAATAAGTTCTGGACGATGTTGGGGGTCCTAATATCCAGGAAACTTCTATACCGTCCCGTGTCCCTGATGCTGATTTTTAAGTTTGGAGCGGTCTGTACAAAATTGTTTCAATAAAGTTAATTCAACGTAATTTCTTTCCGAAACTTGAACTATTGTTTTATATAAATATGCACCAAAAAATTAACCACACACATTTTTACGATTGCTGTTATTTTATAACTCTGTCCCTGGGTTTTAGATTCCTTACCGTCCCTCTTCTAAAATTACACAGAAAATCATTTCAGATGAGCCACAGAATTTTTTTCACGTTTTTAGGTGCGTTCGTAATTATATAAATACGTAGCATCTATAGTCATCGTTCTGTCCGTCTGTCCGTCCGCATATAACAGAGCAAAAACTACCCAACCGAATGGTCTGAAATTTTAAATATATAATTGTTGTAAAATTTTGTCGAGACATTTGAAATGTTATGAAAATTGGATGTATAGTTTAATTACAGGGGCAGTCAAAAGTTTTTCTTTACATTACGGTCAATGGGAAAAATTTCTGCAAGTGCATTTTAATGATGTTACAGCCTTACGAATGGTCTGAAATTTTAAATATATCATTTTGTGAAAATTTTGTCGATCCATTTTAAAATTTATGAAAATCGGATGCATAGTTTACTTGCAGGGGCAGTCAGAAGTTTGCCGTTACATTACTGGGAATGGGAAAAAATTATTGCAAGTGCATTTTCATGATGTTACAGACTATGCACTTATGAAGTGCAAAACAATATACATTCAGTACAATATGGGGTGCAAAAAATAATTATAAAACTAGTTATAGTACGAACGCACCTCATTTGCCACGTTTGACGAGCAATTTCCAACTTGTTTCTCATGTAGAAGTATGCTAGAGAAAGAATGTCTAAAATTCTTTGACAGAAACTTTACTGCAGAATTTAAATCAGCATTTAAATATCAATTTCAAGCATCGTGGCTTTATTGGTAGTCTTATTGTCCCCAAGGTTTATTCTGGCACTTTTCGAGGTAAATTAATTTTTCTTTTAATTTAATCCTATGTAAATAACTCTTTCTAAAAATCAATGAACATTGTGGCTATCACTGACTCTTAACATGATTTGCCTAAAAATAGGTGGTAATTTTCCTTACCGTCCCTTCTTTAACATCCCTTTAAGACAATGTTATACTAAAATTTTTTACTAAAAATACTACATTGTTATTATTTCTTATTTGAATGTCCTGTGGGTGCTATGTAAATTCATCATAAGTAAAAATTAAGAAGAAAATAAAAAGTTGCAAAATTGAAGGAAAATTAAACTCGTAAGTTTAACTTATACCTCAGTTAAATAAAAGAATTTTCTCTGCTGACCATTTTTTCTCTATTTTGAATCATTAAGGCATACGCCTATCAGATTAAAATGTTATTTTAGAAAGTTTAATTTCACCAGATTTTTATTCCTAAAAGTCAAAAGATTGTGAGAATGCCCCATGTACATTGGCTGCGTGTGAGCAGGAAGTCTTTTAAAATGATTTCTGAAAAATGAAATGTCAGTAAAAATTTACGTCATATCACGTGTTAATATAAAGATCTGAAATTGGTTATATCTAAATTTCTCTGTATTCGTTATGAACATCGTGAATTAGTTTTCTCGTGAAATAAAGGAACAAACAATCCAGAAACAATTTTAGAGGATTTAGTCTACATTCAAAAGAAATGTTAAACGATGCGATATTTTAAAATTATATAGTTCCATAGATGTGGAAGACTTTTTTTGTACTATCTATATGAATTTAGACTGTTTATATGAACACCTATAAAATTATATGAATACCTATATGAATTTATACTGCTTATATGAATACCTATAAAATTATTTGAAACTATGCATAAGTGAATCGTGAAGAATACACATTCGTAATTTTCTGCAACTTAATATTTTAAACAGCAAGAAATCTAGAGAGGATCTAGTGTGTATTCAGGGAGTAAGGAATGCCTTGATTGACCCTATACTGTTTTACAAAATTTGTCAAAAACGGCTCTAATGAAAACGAACCTAAACATAAAATGATATACAGAATGATTGAAAATAGTATGCAGTATGTGAAATGAAGCATGAATTTATTATCTTACACCCATATTGTAATATTAATAAAAGGATTTTTTTTTTAATATTACTTATTTTAAAGAACCTGCATGCTGTATTCGTAAATAACTTTATTATTATTTGATATTATGTTCTTTAAATATAATTAATTGTTTCTGACTTCCAAACAAATTTAAATTTACAAATCAATTTCCAAATCTTAGATCTATGTACATATACACATGCTTCTAATTTAAATAAGTGCATTACTGTGTATCTGTAAATAATGGATATTTTTCTTTTAATTGTTAATTTGAAATGCACCTAGATTCAGAAGCATTTTACACAAAATATGCATATCCAATTATCATACATATTTTTATATAACAAGAGATTAACCAAAAAGTATCAACTGCATATCACTTAATTTTTTAGGAGGGCTGGGGTAAAGAAAGCCTTGCTTGACCCTATAATTTTAAATAGATTTGTTTTTAATGTCTCTTATTGAAAACAAATGAATAATTGAAATGATATATAAAATAATTGAAAATAGTATGTGGCATGCGAAATGAAGCAATTTATTATGTTATTCCTGCACTGTAATAATAATAATAATATTATTATTTTTTTGTAATATTACATATTTTAATGAACCTGCGTAGTATATTCGTAAAAAATGGTAATTAACTGTTATTTAATACTTAACTAAATATAATTAATTCTTTCGCAACTGCAAACACATTTTAATATACGGATCTATTTCTAAACATTAGATCTATATGTAAACGATTTTGAAATTGTATCATTGTGTATCTTTAAATAATGGAATTTTTTCATTTAATTTTTAATTAAAGATGCACAGGTATTTTACATAAAGTTCACATATCAAAACATATTTTTTCATATAATAAACATGTTAAACGCAATATATGAAGTGAGATTTAGAAATTTTAAAGAAAGGAGAGTGGGTAGAACAACGATTTATACGCTTTATATGTTTTCCCGGACTTTTCGAAAACGGCTCTGGTGAAAAAGAAATACAAATTGAAATGAGATAAGAAATAATTGCAAATAATACATGGTATGCGAAATGAAGCAATTTTTCATGATATATTTGTATTGTAATATTAAGGAATGTCTTTTTTCAATATCAGATATTTTAATGAACCCTTATCTTATATTCGTAAAAATTATTAATTTATATTATTTTATACTAAGTTAACTAAATATAATTAATTTTTTCTTAATTGCACACGGATTTTAATATACGAATCAAATTTCAACTATTAGATTTATATATAAACATGTTTCTAATTTAAATAATTGTATTATTGTATATTGCAAAAGAGGAAATTTAACCCTTAAATGCCTGAGTTTTAAAAAATCATTTAAAAAACGTTTTTTGACTTTCTTTTTTTAAATAAATCTTGGGAAAAATACATAAAAAATATATTTTGTTTTAAGTATGGTTTACGGCTAAATAACTGTTTGTTACTAATCGGCAATGCTGGTGTTTATTTGAAAATATAATTTCCCTTGATAATATTAAACACTCAAGAATTTTGAGAACTATGATAAGAAATAAATTTTACATGCTCACTGTACAACAAAATATGGTATTCGCAAGCTTCCAAACAAAACAAAAAGAACATTTATCAACAACTGAAAAGATAAATCTCTCTTTATTCTTAAACAGCACAAGTGTTGCCATCTAAATGTTGAAAATCGATTTAATAGTATTTTTAGAATGTATTTTATTGGCAACATTATGCATTATAGCTTCAATATTATTCTAATAGTATTTATAAGCTTAAATTGGGTATGTTGCCGAAAAGCAACACCCGGCATTTAAGGGTTAATTTTAGTTTTAATTCAAAATGCACATAGATTCACGCATATTTCATTTAAACCTTAAATATACTTGTTTTAAATAGATGATGTTTTTCCTGGCGGTGTTAATAAATGTAAACTTTATAAAGCTCTTTTCGGCCGGCCCTGTTAAACCTGATATTAATAATTTGACCTTCATGAAAAGTAGCTCATGTTAGATAATCATATCCATGGACAAGGGCGACTTCAAATAACAGAGCGCTAGTAACTATATAGTTTTAACTGTGTGATAATATCGATATAAAATCCGCCAATTGTCTTTGAACTATAGAATTTTCCCCACGAAAAACATGTGCAGAAATTATCCACCTTTTTCTTCAGCGAAACTCTGTGAAACAGGTCTTACTATGAACCGTGCAATTGTTGCATATTTATAAATACATATATTTTATTTAGGCACTCGACAGCTCTCTAATTTCATTAACGGTTCATGTAGCGGTTATACAATTTAAGACAATACGATTTATCCACTTTGAAAATTTGCAACAATGTAAAAAAATTAAAATCCTAGTTAAAGATCAAGGGCGCACATTTTAGTATAGCAAAGTTTGGATCTGAATACAGTCCAGCAACACCAGGCATTATCTTAGTTTGCGATCCTTGGCAACAATCTGCTGCTGCTGGGTAAGTGGGGACTCGACCGCAATGTTTGGATAGAATCATCTGGCGGGATGTTGGTAAGCGGAATAGAAGGAGATAGGAGAAAAACTCGAGGATTCCACTTAACCCTTTAAGACCTGACCCGCACGATCGTATGCATTAGGCAATAACTAAAATTCTATCTACCTGGGTTATCTGTTCGATAAATGCCGGAATCGAGTGATTGTGCTAGTTAACAGATATTATATAAATTTTATCAACAGACAGTGTATTACCAGTTACAAATTTCAGTTATATCATTGTAAAATATAAATAAATAAAAATAAAAACTCAAAAAGCTGCCCGGTCTTAAAGGGATAAGAGCACTATTAGAATTGTGGCTTTATTCTCGAAGCTAAACCAGTTTTCCATAGACTTTTGAATGAACCGAAAGCCATTATTAATACAACAACATTTGCAGCTACCGATTTTACTTTATAAAAATTACATGGAATTGTCATACAATTTTGGAAATGTTCATTAATAATTCTAAACATGTAAATTTATCATAATTTCTTTTTGCGGTTCCATCATATTGTATAACAGAATAAACATAATCATTTACTTCTATCTATTCCATATAAAAATCCATTTATATCACGTTTGAAAAAGACGTATATGCTAAAACAAAAATGAATCTATAAATTTGTCATTTTTTTTACGAATAATTAAATTTGAATTTACAATCGTAACATCTTAAAAAGCAGTCTGTCATATGGACATTTTTTATTAAATAATGCATATCCGAACCAAAAATAAAGCCATTTTATGCCATTAAATTTTTTCAGCACGATCTAATATCTCTATAAAGTCATTTTTTAGAAAATAATTTTAAATTTTAAATTTATAGCAAATCGGTTTCTTTAGGATGATGTTTCAGTTTAAATTCTATTAATTTTCAACATAAATATTATGTTGTAATGAAATATGTTTTTATATCAATATTCTCATGAAAAAATATCAAGAACACGTAAAAGAAATACAATCCTATTACATTTCCATAAGTTTGGCTTAACGCATATACCATGTCTTCGTAAAAATGAAAGATTAAATTCCTTTATAGAAAGACATTCTACTTTTTAAAATGAATTGAAATTCAAAGTATTGAAACTAAAAACTAAAAATAAACTTACATATATAATTTTCTAAATAATGTAATTTTTTCCCGTAAATATATCACAGTATCTAGATTAATTTTGATACAATTATTCTAATTGATTGTTGTGTTAAGGGGTCTCAGAACTCTTAAGGGGGTCCGGGACACATTTTCAAAAAAAATTTATTTATTGAGTTAAAATTTTGAATTTTTTTGTGATGGTTAACCATATCATTTGTAAACAAAATCGCATGATAAAACTTCTCATAACGTTTTTTTTTTAAATTTAAATTTAAAGTTTTGTTAAAAAAGTGGGTAGTTTAAAATTGTTATAACTCGAAATATTATTTATAGAATTTCAATTTTTTTTCATTTAAATAAACAGAAATATATAAATTTTTATTTAGAGCTAGCATTTTAAAAAATATTAATTTTTAAAAAAATTAAAAATATTTAACGAAAAAATCATATTTTCAAAAGTAAATATTTTTTTCAAATATGTTGGTTCAAAAGTAAAGTAAAATATTTGAAAAAGATATGTTCCGATTTTCAACCCTGTATCTTTAACGGTTCTCGAGTTATAAGAATTTAAATATGAGAAATGATGAAAAAACCTATCATGAAGAAAAACGCAATTTCACAAGAACTCGTTTCTTTGACAACCATAGCTTCAAAGGGAGATTTTGAAAACAAACCAAAACGAAAAAATTAATATTTCCTGTTCTAATTAAGATAGAAACATGATTTAAACATCATTTTAAGCAGAAAACGGCAGAGAAATCTTTAGTTCAATAAAAAAAAATTGAAAATTTGAAGATTTTTGTGTCCTGGACCCCCCTTAAAGCTTTAAAATTTTCAAAATTTTTTATATGTTAAATTCCTATCTTTTCTGAAAATTTTGATATATTGTTTCCTTGAAATTCCTATTAGAACAGAAGTTATGGCTTTTAGAATTATACCCGCTCAATAGCTCTAGCGGCGTTTCCGAAATTTTGTAGCCATTTTCCCCAAATGACGTTTTTGAGCATAACACGCACGGTGTCTCAAAAGCTTCAGAATATGTTTTCATGACTGTTCGATGAACTGTGTGTGTTTATGGAACTAGTAAAATGACACTAGATGTAAATAACACTATATTGAAACAAATGTAGATTGACATTGTCCAGATACAGACATGCGGTTTGTTAATTTTAAGAAGAGCCAGGCTTTGTGGCTGCCCGGTTGCGTTATTAAAAAATATCGCAGCTAAAGAGTTAAATGCTGCGTGCGTTTAATCTGAAGGTTGCACTTCAACTCCTTATTTAAATGTAGAATCACTGAAACCAGGAAGTGTCCTTGACCACCAAACATAAATCACAATAATTATTTTTAAACAACTGAGAAAATAACTAAATAGAAGAATATCTTGATATGATAAACAAAGTTATTTCAATAAGGAAATGTTTATGAGTATAACACCAATTCAGATGATTCATGGTAATTGCTAATTGCTAAAGGAGCATATTTCACAAGAGTGATGAATTTATGAGATTGTTTGTCTTGCATATATATTTCTATTGCAACAGGAAATGAAACGTTGATTTAGGATGGGTAAATGTTTTAGATTATTATTTCAAGAAATATCAATAAGGGTTTTCTTAAATAACAGTTATAGCAATAAATAACTCTAAAGTGATTTTAGTTAAAGTGATTATTCAGTAAATAGCTTCCTATAAATCATAATTGGGAAAAATGTACGTTCACTGAACATGCTCCCCCCCCCCCTTTTCAGGGCCTTAGTCCTGATACTGAAGGAGTAATGCTAGTTTGTGCACCGGGCGTTTGAAGAATGAAGACCCGCGTTGCACAGTAACCACCCTGACGATTCCATCACTGCCTGGGTGGACCTCTGTAATACAGCCCAACGGCCAAGTTCCAGGAGGTTGATTTGCGTCCATCAGTATTACTACCTGACCCACCTTGATGTTAGGCGTGACGATCTCCCACTTAACTCTGGGTTGCAGCGAGGCCAGGTATTCTCTGGTCCACCGTTTGGAGAAGCCCGCTTTCATGTTTTGGAGCAGCTCCCATTGTTTCTTTAGATTCGTTGTCGGGGTTGCTGACTCATCGCGTATGGAATGCAAAACATCCCCTGTAAGAAAATGTGAGGGAGTAAGAACATTTATTGAATCAGTATCATTATCGTTTAAATCTATAAGCGGCCGCGAGTTGAGCAAGACTTCTATCTGGACTATTAACGTGGCTAGCTCCTCGAAAGTGAGCAATGTCACTCCTATGACTCGCTTGATATGATACTTTGCCGCTTTTATGGCAGCCTCCCAAATCCCGCCAAAATGAGGGGCAGAAGGAGGGATGAAATGCCATTCTAGAGGGTTTTTAGCTTGATAATGAGACATTATTTCATTATCTGTAAATGAACGCCATAGTTCATAGATTTTATCCAGCTTTATGGATGCACCGACAAAATTGGTGCCGTTGTCAGTATAAAGATGCCGTGGAGCGCCTCGCCTTGCACTAAAACGTCGAAGGGCGGCGATAAATGCCTCAGCTGTCATATCACTCACAGCTTCAATATGCACAGCTTTTGTAGCCAAACAAATAAACAAAGCTATATAGCCCTTAGTTGTTTTTGCACCCCGACCCTTACTTAATTTAATAGATATAGGGCCTGCGTAATCAACACCGCTGGAGAAAAACGGACGTTCCAGGGTTACTGGATGCTTTGGCAAATTCCCCATTAGCTGAGGGTCTGCAATGGACCTTTTATATCTGTAGCATTTTAAACATCTATTGATGCATTTGTTAATGATTTTTTTTCCACCAACTATCCAATAAGATTGTCTGATGATGTGGGATAGCAGAGAAGGCCCAGCATGTAAATGGGCAATGTGTTGTTGCTGTATTAATAACTCAGCCATTTTATGCTGTGAGGGCAAGATTAAAGGATGTTTGTGATTAAAGGATAATTGTGAATGTTGTAAGCGTCCTCCCACCCGTAACAGACCCTTATCATCAATAAACGTGTGGAGGGATTGTAACGTACTTTTCTTTGGTAAAGCTTTCTGTTCTTGGATACATTTAAATTCTTCCTGAAAGTAAGAATTCTGAATCCAACGAACAATATTCTCTTCAGCAGCTTTTGTTTCTTTGTAAGTAAGATGTGGTGAAAAAAATTCTGTTTTGTTAGACTTCTTGCATTTTTTGATAAATCTTTGGCAATATGCCAAAATGCGAATAATTTTTGCAAGCGAAGAGTGCTTTTGAAACAAATTATCAAACAGATCATCTGATGTGCGGGCGTGAAAGGAAAAAATTGGATCAGACCTTTGTTCGGCTTTGATTTGATCATCAAATTCCTCAACATTTGAGTCGTCTTTGGGCCAATTGGATGGGTCCAAAACCAGCCAACTTGGCCCCTTCCACCACAAATCACAACCTAGAAGACATTTTGGATCAATACCGCGTGAAGCGATATCTGCGGAGTTCTCTTTGGATGGTACATGTCTCCAGTGCTTTGTAGGTTGAATTTCGGTAATTTGAGCTGTCCTATTCGCGACAAAAGTCTTCCATTTACGCGGATGTGCTGATAGCCAAGAAAGGACGACTTTTGAGCCCGTCCAGGCGAAAATATCGAACTTGCAACTCTTTAATGTTTCCATGACGGAACGGAACAGCTTAGCTAGTAGGTGCGTATCGCAAAGCTCTAATTTTGGCACTGAAATCTGTTTGATTGGAGCGACTTTAGTTTTAGAAACTAAGAGAAAAGAGTTTATTTTCCCCTTATAACTTTGTCGGCAATAAATTGCGGCAGCATATGCATATGTTGAGGCATTAGAAAAACCATGTAATTCAAATGGGTTACCGGATGAAATCGTGACACATCTAGGAACAGACAATTGATTTAGTCCGTTAAAGGAAATTTGGAATTGTAGCAATTCGTCTGCAAGATGTTGCCGCATAACAGAGTCCCAGTCCCCTTTTGTAAGCCAAAGTTTCTGATAAAATACCTTTAAAGTTACAGTACAAGGCGAAATTAGACCTAGCGGGTCAAAAATCCGTGCAGACTCGGCTAAAATGTGTCTCTTTGTAAGAGGTGGAGTGAGTGTTAATGCAGTTATGAAAATAAAACTATCTGATGAAGAGTTCCAGCTTAACCCTAGAACTTTGGAGCTTCCGTTGTCACTAGGAATGATTTCAAAATTTGATTCAGTGCTAGAAGAATCTATAAATCCATTAAGAAATGCCTGTGAATTCGAATTCCACTTCCTCAAGTGGAAACCATGCGCGTCTAAACAATCTGTAATTTCTTTGCAAGTTTCTATTGCTTCCCTAACAGTATTCGTATCGGATAATAAGTCGTCCATGTACATATCCTCTTCTAACATGCGCGAAATGCAAGGATTTTTTGTATAATACTGAGCGATTTGTTTTATACATCTAGTTGCCAGAAAAGATGCTGGCGCTAAACCATATGTGACAGTTTTCAATTTGTAATTTTTTATTTCCTCATTAGGATTAGACCTCCAAACTATTTGTTGATAAATTTGATCCTCTTCAGCAACCAAAATCTGGCGGTATATTTTTTTCTATGTCCGCAGAAAAGACTATTTTCGGAAATCGAAAATTAAGTAAGATTTCGAAAATGTCCCGTTGTAACTTACGGCCTACACCCAAAATAGAATTCAAGGAAACACCACTTGAAGTTTTGCATGAAGCGTCAGAAACTACCCTTAATTTAGTAGTGATACTAGAAGATTTAATAACCGCATGATGAGGAAGAAAGTAGTGTTTGTTTTCATAATTATTAATGTCATTTTGTGCAACTAATTCCATGTGATCTAATTCTTCATATTCGTACATAAACTCTTTGTATTGATTTTCAAATTCTGGGTTCTCTCTAAATTTCTTTTCCATAGCAAGCAAGCGAGAAATTGCGGCAGGTTTAGAATTACCTAATTCTGATTTAGATTGAATAAAAGGTAACTTAGCCACAAAACGACCTTCGGAATTAATTGAATAATTTTCCTGAAAATGTGATTCAACAAATTGCTCTTCAGGTGACAACATTTGAGAATTATTATTAAATACTTCTTCTACTTCCCAAAAACGCTTTAACTCTTTATCAATATTAACTTCATAAATATGTAATTTATGTATCGAATTTGGAGATGTACTAGAATGTGGCATTTTCCCTGATACGAGAAAGCCAAAAATTTAATTTTGAGCAATTAAATTGCTCTGCGTATCTGTTACTTGACCAGGAAGCAAAATAGAAAAGAAATAATCAGATCCTAGAATAATGTCTATTTTATTTGGTGTCTCGAAATGTGGATCCGCTAAGTTTATATTCTTTAAATGCGAAAAATGCTTCTCATGTATTTTCTCCGCAGGTAACGGAGCAGTTAAATCATCTAAAATAAATGCCTTAACAGACAACTTGATGTCAGCATTATAAATTGATGTAAGATCAAACATTACGTAACCCTTAGTTACTGCGATCTTTGAGTTAGAAAGACCTTTTACGGGGAACCTAGCATTTTTCCTTTTAATTCTTAACATTTTCGTGCAGGATTCAGAAACAAATGTAGACTCTAATCCACTATCACACATGATTCTTAAAGTGTGCTTTTGACCCATGCAATCATTAATATATACACTAGCAGTGGGCAAAAGTGCGAAAGGTGTTTGAACTGCATTAATGGAAGGAGAAATTTCCTTTTTATTCTCATCCGGAATCGAACCGGCCTCTGAATCAGGTTTGTTTTTGCGGCTCTGTTTTTCATTTGAACGAGAAGTTGATATTGCGTAATTTTGCAGCTTATTTTCGCATAAACTAGTATGATGTTTCAGCTTGCAATTATGACAAGAGTAAGAGGAATTGCATTGCCAGGTAGTGTGCTTTTCAGACAAGCAATTACTGCATAACTTGTTTTTCTTAACAAACTGTCTCCTATCCCTGATGATTAATTCTCTAAATTTAACACACTTGTAAAGTGAGTGATTAAATTTACATAGTAAACATTTGCTAATAACACTGGAAAAAGATCTATTGACGTTATACTGTTTCTCTTGTTTATGCAAACCTTCATTTTCACTTTTATACAATTCTAAAGATGAACATCTATCATTTATAAACTGAATAAATTGATCAAAAGACGGAAAGTCTTCGCTTGAGGTCAATTTTGCCCATTCCTCCCTTGTTTTAGAATCGACCTTTTGTAATAAAATATGAATTAGCCATAAGTCACGGCCAGATGCCTTTTCAATCGATTGATTTAAGGCCTCTAATTACTTCATCTGATACATCTGATAAACAGCGTATGCTAAATGCATTCACTTGAGTAATGGGGGGGGGGGGGGAATGTCCAAGAATGTTTTAACTAAAGTGGAAACAATTTGTTTTTTCTTATCATATCTCGACAGCAATTTTTCCCATGCTTCTGAATAACTGCTTTCAGAAATAGGTATGTGTTTTATTATAGAGGCTGGCTCTTCCCCGAGTAACCCTCTTAAATACTGAAACTTCTGTATATTAGTTATGCTGTCGTTGTTATGAACTAATGATAAATATAAATCTTTAAATGACAGCCAGTTCTTAAAATCACCATTAAATTGCTCTATATTGAGCCTAGGCAATTTAAAATTGTTAGAAATAGTAGAACTAACAACTGGAATCTGATCATTTATCATTTGAGGTGCATGTACATTTACGGTAACTTTTTCAAGTTCCGTTTGCAGTTTGGCTTTGGTTTCATAATTTTTTTTTTTCAAAATTCCTCAATTTCAGATGCTTCAACTGGTAATTGAGCATCATATCTATCAAAATCGGAGTAAACTGTCTCTAATTTTTCTAATTTATTGTACAAGTCATTTTTTTAAACGTTTGCTCAGAGTTAATGAAGTTATTTATCCTTGTCAGAGCATATTTAGCTCTGCCACGTAAATTTATAGCTGCTTTTTCCAATTCTTCAGCAGCCTTTTTTGCGGCTTCCAAGTCGGTATTCATTATTCAAATAATGAAGTGAATAGCGTAAAAAACAAAAGCCAAACCGATAATAATAAGAAGATAAAATGTACTTATCTGTAATAAATGTGATCCGAGGTGCTCCGTCGTCTGTTGCAATTCCACATAAGACTGGTGAAAACTTTATTTACAAAACTGAAGTAAGATGTGATGAGCATACACTTAATCCAAGCTTGAAAAAAGTATCCAATATCTCGCCGGTGCCTCCAATTTTTAATGTTCGATGAACTGTGTGTGTTTATGGAACTAGTAAAATGTCACGAGATGTAAATAACACTATAATGAAACAAATGTAGATTGACATTGTCCAGATACAGACATGCGGTTTGTTAATTTTAACAAGATCCAGGCTTTGTGGCTGCCCGGTTGCGTTATTAAAAAATATCGCAGCTAAAGAGTTAAATGCTGCGTGCGTTTAATCTGAAGGTTGCACTTCAACTCCTTCTTCAAATGTAGAATCACTGAAACCAGGAAGTGTCCTTGACCACCAAACATAAATCACAATAATTATTTTTAAACAACTGAGAAAATGTCTAAATAGAAGAATATCTTGATATGATAAACAAAGTTATTTCAATAAGGAAATGTTTATGAGTATAACACCATTTCAGATGATTCATGGTAATTGCTAATTGCTAAAGGAGCATATTTCACAATAGTGGTGGATTTATGAGATTGTTTGTCTTGCATATATATTTCTATTGCAACAGGGAATGAAATGTTGATTTAGGATGGGTAAATATTTTAGATTATTATTTCAAGAAATATCAAAAAGGTTTTCTTAAATAACAGTTATAGCAATAAATAACTCTAAAGTGATTTTAGTTAAAGTGATTATTCAGTAAATAGCTTCCCATTAATCATAATTGGGAAAAATGTATGTTCACTGAACAATGACATTTTCAAAACGTATGTTTCTTGATAGTCTGTATGAACTGGACCTAAAATTTCATTTTTATTTATCAAAATATTTTCTTTAGGTTTTATAATGATAATTTTTTTTAAATTTTGCATTAGCTAAATAGAACGTTGTATTAAAAATATAAAGATGCTTTAAATTCAAATTTATTTAGATTCAGGGTAATTATTACAATGTGGAGTACAACTAGACACCAAAATTTTCGTTCTAGTTCCAAAAGTTATTTTTTAATCCTGCGCGCGCATAATCTGATATGCCGATTTTCTGCTCGTTAAATCTCTGACAGATTGAATTCTCTGCCCCCTGTTAATGCTACTCTGAATCTTGCATTTTTTTAAATACATGAAATGACAGAACATACTTGTTGGTAATTGAAAGTAAAATTTTTGAAAAAAGTCGTTTTTTAATATTTTAATGTTTTGAATCCTTTATTTTCTCTCTTTCGAATGGTATATTACTTTTGATTCTACGACAACAAGAAGTAAAAAAAATTAAGTAATTCAGTTTCTTACATCATATGTGACTATTACATACGTAAAATTTAAACACAATTTTCTCAAAGCGCGATTTTTTGAAATTCGATGTACATTTTTATAAAAATTACCACATATTATTATTTGCAATCTTACCAGAATATTTCACTCTTATTCCTGATCAATCTTAAATGAACTTTTGTTACAAACATTTGTACAAAAATTTTATAAAAAAGTTTTTCTTTGGAAAAATGCAAGGTTTTTGTTGTTTAAAAGTCGTTTTTATTTCAGATTTTTTTTAAATCACTAAACAATATCAGTTTATAAAGTTAACTTCACTTTATTAGGAATTTTTCATATTAGATACATAAAAAAATTCGGCACAGATGTCATATTCGCCCCATATTGGCGCGATTTTTATTGGTTGCCAATTTGGTGAAAACATCAACAGTATAAACAACATATTCCGGGTTACCACATCAAGCAAAATAACTACACTTTGGCGCAAGTTAAGTACCCGTTGCCTATATGATATTGGCGTCAGAAAAAAATCGCGCCAATATGGGGCGAATATGACATCTGTGCCAAAAATTCAAGTGAATATCTTTGGTAGTTTCTGAGAAAAATTACATTAATTTAACATGGTAGGTACGGGGACTTCCAACTGCCCTTCATTCCAATTAAAATTGTGTCTTAAAATCAAATACATTTTAAGATATTAAACGTTGTAAAATGTCTTTCTTTGGGGTTCCGTACTTAAAAGTAAAAACGGAACCATTATAAGATATCTTCTATGTCTGCCTGTCTGCCTGTTTGTCTGTCACAGCCATTTTACTCATAAACTATGGAACGTGGTAAGTTCATATTGGGGGATGTAATTAAGACTACTGACCCACATATTTGCATCTTATTAAACATTCACAAATATATTTAGGAAAAATTTACAGGGGCTAATTAAGTTACTTGAAAAAAATCTTTTCTTTGTATATCCTTTAGGGTATCGCATGAAAGCTTTCGTAATAATGAAATCAAAAATATATTTCTTTTAATTTTAGGTATTATATTTTTAGAAATATCGTCGAAAATGTAGCGCAAAAATATGTCCCGTCCCAATTATTTCCGAATCTACAGAAACTAAAATTATGAAAAAGTTAGAGGTAGTAGACGTTAATTTGAAACTTGCAGTAAAATTATAGCGATTACCCTAGGTCGCATAGATTTTGAGAAAAACGCATTTTTCCGTTACACACAAATTTTGATTTACGGGCGTTGAGCAAAGGTTTGGAGGAGCGCTGGAGGTACCTATCGTAACAGAAGTATAAAAGCATTGTTGATATTGATTTTCGAAAAAAAATCGTCCGTAATTAGCCGAGATATTAACCCTTAACTTTACGGGCGGTTTGGACATACATAATGACAAGGGCGGCTAACTCTAACTACTATCGGTTTTTAAAGCCTATATAACAAGGTTTAATGATATATTTGTGTAATGCAATGCCCAGTAGCAGTATAAAAGCAATAAACGTCAAATTGTTAAAAACAGACTAGTTTAATTCGAAATAATCACATAAATACTAAGGGATTCGCGACTAGTTTCCATTGAGTGGATCTCTCAATATGCCTTCCATGTCTTTAAAAGCTAAGTAGAAACGCACCTGGAAAAACTCGGCACGCACCAAGGCGGCGTTGCAACTTTGCGACCTCCTTTCGAAACGCGTTTAGCACAATGCAAAATTTAAACTTTGAACAAGGCTTTTGTTTTAGCTACACTGTAAAAAGAAAAGAATAGTGCTACACTGAATTTAGTTTTATGAAAGTCCAAATGAAGTTTAAATATGCATTACTTTTATTGTGAGTAGCGACTTAAGTTCATCATAAACAGATTAGGGTAATATTAAGAAAAATGTGTTAAACGAAATAGCAATATTTGATATTATTTAGTCTTCATATCTCTTTGAACTTTTTTGGTACACCCATTTATACTTTTTTAGTGGATACAGTATATTTCTCGTACATACGCAACCCTACGTTGTTCAGTTTTTTACAAAGTCTTATTATTCCTTTAGCAACAACTTTTTAAATAATACAGTTCACAATTCATATATTTATTGTACGGAACTCTCTGAGTGCGAGAATTACTCGCACTTTACCGTTTATTTATTTATTTTTTCGATTTTAAGAGTCCCGAGACCCGTTAAAATTAATCTGCTGTAATTACGTATCCAGCGTTTACTGGAGTTCAATTACCTGCGATTTAATCCGTTGAGCCGATACAGGTACCAGACCAGATGCTGTGATCAATAAGGTTAGCTGGGTGAATTAGGTTGTGCGGAATAGCTCAGATGTCAGAGAATTGGCAGCTTCAGCCAAGATATCCATGTTTCGAATCTTGGTTCGGACATTTTGCGCCCAGTTGGAAATTTACATCTGATATATCGCAGTATCATTTAAATTCCTTAAAATAAAGAGTTCCTTATATAATGCCAACTTTTACGTTTCCACATAAATAGTCATTTATTATTATTTTTCTTGTAATTAAATGCAAGTAATCGAATTTAAATACATTTTCTGTTATTTTCTTCTTAATACTTTTCATAATGTTACATAATTATGCAAATCATTGTTAAAGCGCTTGCATATGGCTAGAAAAAAGAACAGGAACGATCATTTAATTCAAAAAATAATAAATATAATTATATTAATATACACACATACCATAAAATTTATTTTTAACAAACTAAAAATGAAATATAAAAACAAGGAAACATTGTACAACAAGTGGTTATTATTAAAACAAATAATACATATTTCATTTTTTGCTTGATATGCAATAGCACGTTTAAAAACATGACGTACAAACTCCGTGTTATTCTTCTTCTTTTTTAAGTACATTTTTTAAAATAAATGCTAATCTGTAGATAACTAATAAGGCCAATATTTTTCATTTTATAAATGAACTATTGTTTTGGATAGAATAATATATTTTTTATCTATCTCATCAAGTAGCATATATTTTTTTTCTTAATAATTTTTTTTAAATAATCTCTAAATAATACCATGGAAGTAAAAATACCAATCTTATAAAAGGCATTTATTCTTATGAGATTTTAAATGAAAGATGATTGATATCAAGTGTTTAAAAACATTCTACTCTCGTATACTGTAAATAAAAAAATGTGTAGTTCTATAGATGTAAAGTTACGAAAATATATATGCTTGCTAAAATTTTATCTGTTCACTATACAAAAAAAGATGCAAATCTACAAAATAGTTTTTGTAAAGCTTCAGAAATATGTAGCTTTACAGAAAAATCTACTAAAAATTCAGTAATCTTACTAAAATTTTACCTGTAATCTGGGTTGCAGTTACATAAAAGTTCTAGGCATCCCAGTTTCCTAAACCATACAGATTATACAGATGAGTAACCATAGGGATTTGTTTTATTTACAGTGCAAATGTGTATCTGTTACATGAATTTTTGTTGTTTCCATTACATAAAAAGTTCAAGGAATCGCAGTTTCTTAGAAAAATTTAGTAACTTAGCAGATTGTTTTCTACAGTGTATGAGACTTCTTGAATAAATTATAATCTCAACATCCAATCGTCTGCGTATGTATATTTTTTACTGCGTATGTATATGTACAAGAAGTATTTTTTACAATGGATGCTAATCTATAGGCAAATAATAAGGCAAAATGTATTCATTTTCCAGCACACATTTGTTCACTATACAAAAATTTATTTATTTCTGCTTTCATGAAGTAGCATGTATTTTTTTTTTATGTATATATTCTTCCAAAAAAAAAATCTTTAAGATAATCTAAAATCAATAACATGTTTGTACAAACACTACGCTTATAAAAGACTTTCATTCTAACGAGATTTTAAATGAAAGATAATTAATAGCAAGAGTTTCAGAAAATCCTATTCTCCTAGGAAATTTCTTGAATAAAATATAATCTCAACATCCAATCGTCTTTTGCCTTTCTAATTCTTTTACATGCCATTGCACTTTAGGATGCATTACAAGTCTATTAAATTTTTAGTAAATCTGCAAGTCTGCATCTTTTATTTCTCCTTATGAGGTAGAAGTAATGCTTTTAAGAGGCAGTTTTAGGAAAAACTACTTTAAAAGAACATTAAACTTTCAAAACTTTTTTACTCTCGAAATTAGAAACTTCACATGACGCATTAAAATACGATATTAAACGAAAGCTATTTTTTCTAAAATTGTAATATTATACCAAATAATTTATAAAGAAAAATAAGTGTATAAAATTCATCTAAAATAAAATTGCCCTTATATTAGCAAGCACATACATTACACATATGATATTTTTATGCATATACAGGATGTCCCTAAAATTTTAAAAAGTGCCTATTTATCTTTTGGTAATAATCAGATAATATTAATTAAAAAACATGCTAAGAACTTTAAGAAATATGATAATATTAATAAAATTAATCATATCATTAATTTAAAAAAAGCTACACCTTTAATAATTTTGAAATTACATCTTAGACAAACAAATTTTTGGATAGGGTAGTTTAATATATTGTAGGAAAATTTCATGATACACTATACTGGATAAGTAATTAATGACATAAATAAATAAATAAATAAATATATGTGCGCGCGCACACACACACACACACACCAACACACACCAATACCGTCCTACCCGCCCTCGTCAATAACTAAACTTTTTACCGACGTTTGGAATACCCACCGAAATTTTATTAGTATCATTTAAATATTATTATAGAATGTTAAGATATGCAAAATATACATATGAACACCAAAAAAATTTCATTCGAACTAATTTTTTATTTTTTAGAACAAAAAGTTTGAGGGAGCACAGTACCATTATTTAGAGTAACTCGGGTGTTACTCGTTTTGAAATTTTACACACTCAACCCGAGTAACTTAATCTCGAACTAAGATGTCCTGGGTGGTTACTCTATTATTCAATGAATTGCCTGACAAAGTGTATAATGTTATTGATGCGTTTGAAGGACAATGACAATTTTTTGAAAGGATATTTTAAGCAATGGAGATGGAAGTGTTACGATTAGCGATGTTAATGCTTAATCATTTGCTAATGTTCTTAAATGAAGCTATTTTAGTTAATGAATATTAATTGATGACTATTATTTACAAATAGTAAATTGTAAGTAATTTTGAATAATTGATTGCGGTTAGTTAAACATTGATAAATTTCAGTTAATTATTGTCGCCAGTAAATTTAAATTTATTTGTTAAAAAATATTTAATTTTGTTTAAAATATTAAAATATATTTCATTAGCGATAACAGACTGGTTCTTTAGCTAAGTCTTTTGAATACAGCTGCTTGGTCAGTTCGGTGCGTTAGTTCTAGAAAGATTTTTTTTTACGCAACGTTAAAAGATGTTTCGTATTGGGGGGGGGGGGGGGGGCGTAAGCAGAGTATCTGCTTCCAGTGAAAAGTGTTATGAATGTCATACTCAATAATTTGCCATAGATAAATAAAATAGTACTTAATTGACGCTATTATTAATTAATGATTAGCAATTAATTGGTGAATATTTTTAATTGATAAATAGTAAATAATTGACAAATGTTTATTTGTGGTTAATTAACAACTGATTAATATTATTTAAATTATGTCGAACATAAATAAATTAAAATTATTTTTTAAACAAACTTTGAGGGAAATATTCAATTGCGTTTAAATTAGTAAATACATGTCATTAGCTGTAACAGAATGATTTTTTAGTCAAGTCTTTCGTTCACAGTTGCATTTTTTAATTTGGTGAGTTAGCTGTGGAAAAGTCTTAAAGTGGCGTGAAACAAATTTTCATACTTTGGGGAGAGGGGCAGGGGAGGGGGGTCGTTGCTAGCTGATGTGTTGTTGTACTCGAAATTTTTACTTTAACAGTATAGTGTGACCCCCCCCCCCCCTAAAAAAATAGTAGAGCACACTACAATTTTCTTATAGAAACCAGTGTCATATTTAAACAAAAATTACTTTATTTTCAACTTCACATTCAACTTTATTTATTTATATCCAAGTCAAGCCTGGTGAAAATTTACTTTAATATGGCCAAGTTATGTGTAAAATCTGGGTTTAGAGTAGAGGGACACAACGCCGCATCCGGGATGGCACGGGCGGTGCCCCGCACCAGGCGCCGTCATTTATGTTAGACTTTTACGGCACTCACCGTTATCATCATTATGTGCCCTCCCCCTTCTCTTTTTTCTCCCTTGCTAAATTCTGAAGGTGTTTACGTCATTACTTATTGAGAATAATGCAATCGAAACTTTTTATACTAAAAAGGAAATTTGAAGTCATTTGTATTTCAGAATTTCCCTTGTTAATATCACCTATTTATGTGTTATTAAGAGAAAATATTTATTATTACTTTTTTATTATTTTTTTTCTGATGTTGACAAGAAAATATCGTTGGTTTAATACTGATATTTTTAAAAGTTTATCATTGGCGTTTTACCAACATAATACGATCTCATATTGCATTTTTCAGATAAGAAATCACATTAAAAAGTTTTTTTTTCTATGAAATTAAAAGTGTATTTAAAAGGTTTCGTAATGTTATTATTTTCATTGGGAAAATCACCTTTTCTGTATATGTTCTAAAATGTGTTGAAGGAATTCACGCCCGAATAATGTATATCAAACTTAAAACAAAATATTTTTGTGGTAGTGATATAAAATCAACTGTCATTGATGCATATTTAAAGGAAGAAAAAATTCTGAAATTAGGTATATGTTCTGCAATAGAATATTTAGAACAAGAGAAACGTTAATGCATCTAACAAATTATACAGTACTTTAATGTTATTTATAAAAAAAATTCTATTATTTAATAATTTTAAAAACAAAACTGAATTTTAAACTCGGAGTAAGAACAAGAACAGATACACACAGGGTCCGACTTATGCAGGGGCATGCGGGGCAGTTGCCCCGGGCCCCCCTTTTTAGGGGGCCCCCCATGAGAGTTATCAGGATTTTCATTAAAAGGTGCTAAGTGATTAAAACTAGCCAAAAGTGACCAAAATTCATATATTTTCAGACATTTAGGAAGGGATTGCGGTCCCCCTTCTCTTCTCTGCTTCCAGTAACCCCCCCCCCCCCCCCGCCCCACTTATGCAAAAAGCAAACTAATCATTCGAAAACTAATGATTAACATTTTATTATAAAAACTTAGTATTCTATTGTTTTCAAAAGAAATACTTTATTAACGCTTTCCACGCAACATGGCAAGTTAAAACCATTAATTATGACCAATTTATGGGATTTTCTTTTACACATCTTATAATGTACGTAGATAAGCGAAGTAAAACTTTGCAAAGAAATACTCGAGTCCACCAATCCATCATTCTTTCTACTATATTATCCTACTAGCATTTTTTCTTAAAAATGTGACAATTTTTTGTGATACTCTGTACACAGACGTGAGCAGACAAAACCGGGTACAAAATTTATGCGTACTTACAGTATGCATGAAGTTTAGTACTAGCCACTTCCACATTATTCACAAAAACATTCTATAGATAGATAGAAGGGGGGCCCCCAGAATGATGCTTGCCCGAGGGCTCCCCATAGCTGAGTCGGTCCCTGGATACACATATGTTCTGATGGCTGTGTATCTTTTATTCGTTTCAGCGAAATTTCAAGTGTTGCACATTTTTTTACTATCCCCCACTGGCCTAACCAGAAACTCTTTGTCAGATGTCAGCAGTATCAGCAGATGTCATAAAGGGGTGTGAAAAGATAGGGTACTAAAAGAGTGTCTGTTATACATCTGTTAAAATGACGGTGAACAGCAAGTGATTGTTAAAAAGGTGTCTGGAATACAAACACTCGAATACTTTTTTTTCTTTTATCTTTACAGAATATATTCTTTACCTTTCTTTTAAAGAAAAAAAAATAGGAGTCATAATTTTTTATTATTTTTCAAAATGCATGTAAATTTCACAAAGGTTAAAAATGATAATAATCATAATATACCTTATAAAGTTTTTTGTTTAATTCCTAATATCAACAATATTGCATATCTATACATTTATAACGCTCAAATGCTCAGTCACAATCACGAAATAATTTTACAACACCAGTTATAAAAGTTGCAGATATTTTAATTCAGATTCCTTTAAAACTGAAGATTTTCTTTATTATTATTATTTACATATACAATAATAATATCTAAAAATGGCATTTTTTATATAAAATTAATTAAATATCTCTTAAATCAGTCATGAAACGATCCATCAAAAGAATATGATAACCATCAATTAGCTGTATGATCAAACATATCTAATTTAACACACAAATTTATCACATTTAAAACAGGAAAAAAATTGACCTGAATGGGAATACATGTATTAATATTGGAATTTTCAAAAGTGTGGTTAAAAACATTTTTTAAGATCACAGAAAATGAAAATTTTTAAGCATTTCCTAAAATATATAGTATTTTTAACAATTGATAAAAGTTTTTTTGATATCAGAGTGCCAAATCTTCCATTCTGTGAAAATTTAGCTTAGCAAAAACTTTTTTACAGGTATAAAATAATGTTTGCGAAAGTATTACATTTGTTTAAGAAATTCCGAGGCAATGGTAATCAAAATATAAATATCTAATGACATTTTCAAAAACGCATGATGTGAAAACAAATTAATATTAATCTGTTACTGTCACACTTTTAAGAGGCTACTTCAATTACGCGGAAACATTCAGTCGCTAATGTTATTCCTAAGGGAGAATTTTTTTAATTATTATCTTGCATGCATTTCAATATTCTTAAATGGGTTTTTTTTGCATTGGGTAGCTGAAGTCGATCTCAACAAATGCCTTTGTTTGCCTTTTTTTTTATTTTGTTTGCGAGGGGTTTTTTTTTATGAGGATACCTTTACTTTGAAAACCGGTTCCGAAAGTCAAAGTATCCTAATAATAATAATAATAAAAAAAAAACTGAAAACAAAACGGGAAAATATTGAAATGCAAGTGAGATATTTAATAGAATTCTCCTATAAAAACAACATTAGCGAGTGGGTGTTTTCACTTGAATGCAGTAGCCTCTTAACGATATCAATATAGGCAAAAAAAAAAAAATAATAATAATAATAACCAGTCATAATTGTCACAGGACTAGGACATAGGCAAACGGAGCACTGGTCTAAGGCTTCATAAACTTGGGGTATCTCAATTCTATAATTCTATACGCTTTAAGCTTACCAACTTAAGCTATTGAACTGGATCTGAGTGATCAGGGAGCCAGATTAAAGTATGGTCTATAATCCTATAAGCTTGGAGTGAGATAATCAAAAGACACAATTTTTAAAAACTGCCTGTTTAGTTTCATTATTAACATAGTTTTATATTGTACAATACAAAGATAATAATTAACCAGTAATTTTCGTTGTTAGGTCCCACGAACGCATATGCCTAATGCATTTCAAAATGAACAACAAAAAAGAAAATGACATCGCGACTTAATAATTGATCATGATAATCATATCTAAAAAATATCCAATGATACATGCATTTAAAAGTTATATTAGGGTTTTCTTGTGTTTTTCTTTTTTTATCTGCAATTGACAATGCACATCTTCCTGACACATGACAATTTTATATCTAAAGGTGAGCAAATTTTAGATATCAAACATCGTTTCCGCTATAATTTATAAGCTTGAGTTAATACTTTACCGAAAATAACATTTTCCCCACTGCGCTATCTCCAAAATTTTTTTTCAATTTTGAGAACATGTTTTTTATTTATAGAAAAATTATAAATACTATTTAATTATTTGATATTTGAGTAAAAACTAACGCAAATTTCGTGCATTTATTAATAAAATTGACTTCACAAATATTCCACAAAATAGCAAATTTCAAGTTTAATAGAACCATTCAAAATACACATTTAAAAAACATTTCAGCTTACTAACTAACGTAAGCACGGAGGGCTTCAAGTCATATTTGTGTCCCGGACATCAAAAAGTCATAGTCTGGCATTTACTGTTTACGCGCAATAGCGATAACGTACAGAAAAAATCATCAGGGGGTAATATCCTGTTGCTATTAACAATTTTGACACCTGGATAAAAAGAAAACACTTGTGCGTAGCTTCTAGATACTATAAAAACTACGCACTATAGAATCTGTATTTAAAAAAATATAGATTTTTGTGCCTGTCATCATCTAGACAATAATTCTTTGGCCATATTTAAAAAACATTTGACATTGTATCACGCAATAGAAACAAATCATGTAAGATAAACTGTTATAAGAATCCATGCTTCTGTTTGGTCCTAGGACTCTGAATTTCTAAACCAGACTTTGAGCTTACATTCCATACATAAAAATATCTTCTTCCTTCTCTTCATTCTACAATTTACAAGAATACTTTACACGTTTATTTAAATACACATGGTCATTCATATAAAAATTCTGTACGACTGCAAATTACTCATTACTTACAGGGCGATCTTCGGAATATAATATTTCTTATTGATAGACAGAAATTCTACTAGAATAAACAAAAACTATAATGAAAGTAACAAAATATTAAACATGCATTAATAAAGCTTTCCTGGGTTTTTTTTTGGGGGGAGGAGGGGGGAGAGAACTTCAAGAATTTTAATAATTGTTTGATATAATTTGCATTCATTTGATATAATGAGAAATATAAACACATTTTAAAGATTTATCTATTTATTTTTTTTCTGTATACGAAACAGAAAAATAACTGGAGAACAGAAATTCTATTTTTTCAGAATGTAATGTCACCTCCGATAAAAAAAAAATGTATATATGTATATATAAATAGTACAAAACATATCTCAATTTTAAGACTGAACCCCTTGCGGACGAGCGATCGGTATACGTTCCACGTAAGGTGCTCAGAATCAGTGATTATTCTCACCAGTAAATTTTGCCTTATTTAATCCGAGCCTTTTCCCTACTCAATAAGGCAAGATTTTCTGTTTCGAAAAACTGGTGATAAAAGATTAAAAATTCTGCAAAACACGCACATCCCGAAGGGGTTAAAGCACACGCTTTTATTTTATGTAAAATGACGTCATTCGCATCCGCTTAAGAATTCCACATTTACGATCCACTCTTAAACATCTACAGTAAAACATGCATAGGTCACTATCGCAAAATAATACCCAAATGCAGCAAAAAGATGCCATCATTAAAGAAACTCCACAAAAAGAACGGCTATCTAATGATTCATAGACCTCCATTTGTTTGTAACATTAATACAGGTACTTAAAATTAAATATATTTTATAATAGCTCCATGGTTTAACAGAAATCATTCGTTTATATTTTTTCAAAATAGCACGTATTTAATTACATTTTCTTTCGGTTGTTATGAGAAAATGGCAACAAAAATATATAATTACTATTAGAACTATTTTTTCTTTACTTTATACAGAAGTGAAGTACTTCTGTGGCCAAAATTAAGCAAATGGCTCTAAACACTACAAAAAAATTAATATTTCAAAAATAAATGGAGATACAGTTTTCAAACAAATTTCATTTAAAAGTACTTTTTTTCCCCAATACGACGGTATGAAAATTGAAAATGTGCGATGCTTAGAAGTTTAAAAAATTGCTGTAGAGTATTTAATCGTACAATGATACATCTGCTTTGTTCTACGGCTGGCTTATACAACGTAACGTTATTTTTTGGAGACGACGCAAAATAAGCTGGGAGAAAGAAATAGCATACCGGGGGCTAAAATGGTGTAATAAATTATTAGTATGACTTTCAAAATAGAAAATACCGATAAGAATTTTTATAAAATTAAGAGTAGACACAGTAATTGTTTATCCTAGGAAATAAAAATTCAACAGCGCAATCAAAAATAGAACGGCGCACTCGGAAAAGAGAACAGCACACGCGAAAAATAATATTGTGTGCTTAAAAAATGGCATGGCACTGCATGACGCTAATTATACCTAAAACAATTTATAATTCCAATAATGAAATTACTTCATCTATTTTTTAATATATTAAATTAATATTTTCAGTTTCAAAATTGCGACAATATTGCAACGTATTTCATTTATTTATTTTGGTAATAAGAAGAAATACAAAGAAATGGAAACACAATAAACATTCTTAATATATATTTTTAACAGTTATATTCTTTAAATTTGTTGAATTATGAAAAAAAAAATGTCTTTTCCTAAGTATCTTTTAAGATTGACTATAGGCAGAAATGTGTAGTGGCTTTTGGCAAAATTTGTTATTCTATTTATAGATTATATGCAGGTCGAAAGGTTTTCTGTTTTTGAAATTGTTCAGATTTTTTGAATGAAATATGACCAAGGGAAATGTATGTATAGTATATTACTATACAGGTAGAAAATTACATAGAAAGAATTGCGCTGCTCTTTCCGATTATGAAAGATTAACCCATTTACACATGAAACAATTTAAATTAGTAAAGCACTTATTTACGGATAGTATTCCATAAGGAAATTTAAACTTTATTAATAAATTAAAAAATGTATAAATAATAGGAATAAAACACAAATTTAACAGACAAGTATTCTAATTATTAGCTAAAACCATTAAAATGATCAGAAACAAAAAGGCTGCTATGAGTAGCGAAATCTTTATCAATTGCTTCGATTATTAACTTCTGGTACGGCGCTAATACAAAAATATTGCTTTTAATAATTTTGAAAACTTTACTTGAATGCTTTAAATTTTACTTGAATTTGATATATTTTATATAAAATGGTTTTAGGAGTTTTTAGTGGGCAATCTAAAAAGGTATTGATTGTAAGAAATCTATTAGAGTTTTTTTTTTTTTTTTTTTTTTTTTTTTTTTTTTTTTTTTTTTAAAGAAAAAAAAAGAAAGATTTTACCAATGCTCTGTAAGCCGCGATGTCCGAGTTAGATCCCCTCTTAAAAATAAAACAAGTAAGAAAAATCATGCGTTAAGCATAGATTATGAAACACTTTCCAATACTTCCTGAATGCTTTAAAAAAACTTCGTTATTTAGGGAAATAAGGTATATAAGAGAACTAAGTAAACATTTTAGAAAACGCATAAAACATTTCAAAAACTGATTTCAGCAGTTACCCTCCGTAGCAAATACGTATTCCAATTTTTTTGAACAGCTCTGTATTTTACCCGTAGGTTGATATACATGCTATATAACGGGTAAATTTAGTTTAGTAAGAAAACGAATAACAGGTTGAAATTTAGTTTAGTAAGAAAACGAATAACAGGTTGAAATTTCTCTTTCAGTAATTTATACTAATAGATAGAAACATACTTGTATACTTTTGAACAACCCTGTAGTTAACCTAGTACCTTTATTACACGCCACTATTTGGCTAAAGTTTAATTCAAAGTAAAACACTCTTAAAACTACTGGAATCACATTTCCAGAAATTATCATTTATAGACGGCCATGTATTCAATTCTTTGCGTGTCCCTGTATATAATTTTATCTATGTTCTACAAACTTTTCTTAGTAAACAAAATGCAGTTCATTGTAAAAATGCATAACTCATTTAAAAACTACCTTTTAAGCAATTTGCAATCATACCCAGTAACCATTACGAATTATTTTGTGTAGCCCTGTATATGAATTACAGCATTTATACACACCATATACAATGCATAAATATAGTGAAACATAAAAGCGCATACATAATTAAAAATGCATTTCGAGCAATCATCGCTACCGTACAGTACTTCGGATACAATATAGTATCTGAAATCTTTTGTGTGTCCCTGTAAATCCTATGTACTTCGTATTATACATGAAATAAGTTATAGTAAACCTCAGCGACGTATATCAATTTCATTATACATGAAATAATTTAACATAATTAAAATACGCCGGAAACAATTCCCTCCACTCGTATATCATTATGTGACAGAATTCTTTTGTGTGGCCCTGTAAATGAATAATATTTATTCTTTGTACCACATATTCTACGGAATGCATATTTTAGTGGACTTTGATAAATGCATGTCAATTTTATTATGTTTGAAAGCATGTAACATCATTAAAAATCATTTTTAACGATTTTTTCCCATAGGCCGTAATGTAACGGAAACATTTAGACTGTCCCTGTAAATGAACTAAACGTGCTACAACCATCATTTGAAATAGGGTTCGTTATATGGTAGGGGTCACTAACATCCAAAAATTTCAAAACGATCCGAGTATAATCACGGGACTTAGAGCGCTTACAGACGGGCAGACGGACAGACAAAACGAATGCATAAACACTTTTCAACTTTGTTGGAAAGTGTTAAAAATGCTTGATTTTCTTTTAAGTGAGTTTTTGTATGTAATGAAATTGCACGGTAGATGTTTATATACATGTAAATTAGTCTACAAAACTGGATTTACCTTCCACTTCTTACAATATCGGTCATATCTGTGAGGCATTTTTCTAGATTTTGTGGTGTTTTTTTCCATATTATTTCATGTCATTATTAAATATTCGAAAATCATTAGAAAAGGGTATGTATCAATGAGACTACCATAATTTTTTTCCGATATGAAAGGCGACAATACAACCAGTGTGCAAAAATCAGAAAAGGTGTTGTGATGTAGTGGGCCAGAGCTTTTTGGTTCACTAAGCTCTTGTGAGATGATCGTTGAAAAATAATACATGTTTCTTACCAAAGTTCTTTATTAGAACAACTAAAATAGATTTGAAAAATGTAATAACAAGCTTTACCATTCATAGGTAGACACTCTCACTTTTTATTAACAGTTCTATACTTCTCATAACCAACCTGAGTAAAAACGATTTTTACTCGCATCTCTTCCGTTGTTAAAAGAAACACCTCACTTCATCAGTGTCACCCAGTCTACTATCAGCCTCCACACTAGCTTCTGCATGAGTCTCTTTTTACTTTCACTTTAGGGACGAATTCCCACATATTGTCCAGCCACCCCTATTTCTTGGAAAAGTTGAAATACCCTGTTGAGCAGATCCCAAGGGCAGAAGTATGCCAGGAATTTCCCCTGCATGCCTTTACACAAAAGACCATTGTCCTCCTCGGAAATGCCTGTTGCTTTCCCCGTCGAAAATGTGTGGCGAAGGTACGATATCACAACACCTCCCCCCAAAAGAGATTTCCACAGGAAATATTTGGCATGAATTCACATAATAAGCCCTTTTAATAGATTTCCCGAGAGGTCAAGCACACCATTAAATCAGCAATAAAATATCATTTAGACTTTTGACCCAATTATGAAAGTTCTACTTAGATTCAAGAATACCCACTCTCAGTTTCAAAGGACATACCAAAATATGAAATTTTTAGAATTTTCCTTACACATAATCAATCAAAAGAATAAAAATAATATACATTTTTGATGCTAGAACAATTAATTTAAATTTAAAATATTTGAATGTAATACTAACTCAAAAAAGAAAAAAAAACACTATAACACAATCTAGGTAACTAAATTTTTACATACAGCACAATATCTTAATAAAACGCCCTAATTACAAGTATTAAAATTTTGAACACTAAATTCCAAACAGAAAATCTAACTCTGATTCTAAATCTTCCTACTTAGACCATCTGCATTTCCATGTAATTTTCCTGGCTTATGTGTAATTTCAAAATTTAATGGCTGCAAAAATAGAGCCCAACGTGTCAAACGAGAGTTTGTACCAACTATTTTCTTTAAGTACACTAATGGATTATGATCGGTTTGTATTTCAAATTTTTGCCCATCCAAATAATAATTTAACTTTTTTAATCCATATACTATAGCCGCTAATTCTCTTTCTATCGTGCTATAATTTTGCTCCGCACGAGAAAATTTTTTGCTAAGATACAAAATTGGATGCTCTTCACCTGCAATAATTTGAGATAAAACAATTCCTGCCCCATACAAACTCGCATCTGTTTGCACAATGAATTTCTGCTTAAAATCAGGTGCATATAACACAGGACTTTTCATTAATTTTAACTTTAATTCTTCAAATGCATTATTACACTTCTCGTCCCATATGATTTTTTCTTTTTTTATTTTCCCTTTTAAAGCATCTGTTAACGGCACTGCTATGGTAGCATAATTCTTTATGTACCTCGCGTAATACCCTACCATTCCCAGATATGCTCTTAGCTGTGTTTTCGTCGTCGGAATTGGAAAATCTTTAATAGCCTGCAATTTAGCTTCACTAGGAGACCTTTTTCCTGACCCAACTTCGTGTCCCAGAAATTTTACGTGATCTTGCGCGAATTGGCATTTGGATGGTTTCACCGTTAGATTTGCTTCTTTTAACCGCTTAAGAACCGCTTCCACATCTTTTAAATGCTGTTCCCATCTCAAAGAAAATACAGCTATATCATCGATATACGGAACCACAAATGACTCTAACCCATATAAAACTATGGCAATCAATTTACAAAAATAATATGCTGAATTTAAAAGTCCAAACATCATGACTTTAGGTAAAAAGGTCCCAAATGGTGTTACAAAAGCCGCATATCTCTGAGCTTCTTCCGTGAGAGGAATCTGAAAATAACCTTTCGTCAGATCCATAACAGTAATAAAAGGCGCTGTACTCACTTTCTCAACAACCTCTTCAATGTTTGGCAAAGGGAAAAATTCAGTTCTGGTCTTTGCATTTAATTTCCTATAGTCCACACAAGGGCGAGCGTCTTTACCCGCACTCTCAACTAAAATCATAGGCGAAGCATAATCTGATTGCCCGACCTCAATCACACCCAAATCTAAAAGCCTCCGAATCTCTTCACGCATAATCTCTAATTGCCTCGGCGACATACGATATGGTTTGGATCTTACCGGCACATCATCCGTTAAAACAATGTCCATTTTAACTAACGGGGTACTCCCAGGGTCCGTAGAAAAAACTTTCATATGACGCTCAATCATTGTCCTGAAATCTATTTGCTCTGTAGAAACACGTTTTTCCAAATTACTTTCTTTTACTAATTCCCAAAAGTCTAATTGAGTGGGATCCGCAATGGGATAAGGAATTTCCGCCTGATCCTCAATTTCCTCACACTCCTCATCAATCAACAAATTTACAAATTCAGGTCTACTATAATATGGTTTAATTAAATTAACATGATAAATAGTAGAATTATTTCTCTTTTCCGGAATATCGATCGTATAATTAGTTTGAGATATTACGCTAGTAATAGTTCCCGGTCCTATCCAATTAACCGCCATTTTATTTGGTTTCGAAGTAGCCAGAACTAACACTTTGTCTCCAACATTAAATTTTCTATACACCGCATTCTTATCATACCATTGTTTTCGTTTCTCCTGACACTCTTTCATTCTTTTACACGCTAATTCTTGACAATGTTTCAATCTATTACTTAAGTTCAAAATATAGTCCACTACATTCTGATTTACCGTCTCCTTTTCCATCCAATTTTCATATACAAGAGTATGTGGCATTCGTAAATTCTTACCATGTACAAGCTCAGCAGGGCTAAATCCCGTGCTTTCATGACTTACAGTCCTCAAAGCAAATAAAGCCATTGGCAAGACTGCTTCCCAATCTTTTCCTGCCTCCAAACATAATGTCTTTATAACCTTTTTTAAACTACCATGCATCCGTTCAACGCTATTCGATTCTGGGTGGCAAACTGAACTATGTACAACCTTAATACCAAACCTATCAAAAAATTCCAATGCCAACTCACTTGTAAATGACCTACCCAAATCACATTGTACCTCTTTTGGATAACCAGTCCTAGAAAATATTTGTATTAGCCCCTCAATCACTGACGGAGAAGTTAAATCTTCTACTGGAATCGCATCTGGATATTTTGACGCAACACAAATTGAAGTAATCAAGTATCTATTATTTTTCTCGCTTAAACTCAAAGGGCCTACACCATCAATATTTATCCTGGAGAAAACTTCTGAAATTATCGGCACGAGCTTCAAGGGAGCTTTCTTTTTATCTCTATTTTTACCAACCTTTTGACACAGATCGCAAGTTCTTACAAATGCCTCAATTTCCTTGTAACAATTTGGCCAAAAATAGCATTTAATTACCCTATCTTTTGTTTTAGTTGCCCCTAAATGTCCCGCAACTTCCTCATGACACATCTTCATTATTTTCTCTCTAAATTCTAATGGCAAACATAATTGTAATTTCTCATCCCCCACTATTTGAATGTGAAACTCTTACTAATTTATTTCCCATTATTTTAAATTCCTTTTCTTCTACATTATTTGCCTTTTCCCATAATGTTTTTAAAGATAAGCACTGTTTCTGAGCTAAGCTGAAATCTTTCGCTGTAATTTTATTCAATCCCACATTATCTTTCACCTCCCATTTCGGTAATAACATAAGATCTTCGATTTGACTTTCATCCTGTCTATTCTCATCCATTTGAACTACCTGCGTTTCTTTGTTCTGTGAGCAATCCCCAATTTTATCTACCCTACCTGGTTGCTCTTCTAACTTTGCCTGATCAACAAACGACATTTCCTTATCAACATCCCGTTGCTCCATTCCTTTTTTTAAAGAATTCGTCTTACTACGGGTAACCACCATATTTATAGGAACACCACTTCCTTTATTTTGCTCAATAAGCTCCGCAGTTTTATTACCTAAGAGATAGTAACCTTGCTCCGACTCCGATGGTTTAATCGCCGCCTTAGTGGTGATGCAACCAAAATCCCCTTTTATAGTCACCCATGCTAATGGTAAACATTTACATTCATTATCAAGAGGTTGACGTACCCAAGTTATATCTCCAGTAAAATCCTCTGTTTTAACCCAATTTCTATCGCATAGATCAATCCCTGCTCCCGTGTCCCTCAAATAGTGTCTTTCAACCCCGTTTATTAGAGCTTTTTTTAGATAAGGTTTAAAACAATCCCCTAAATCAACATCATTACCTAAATGATTAACTGTATTGAACTCATTTTTCTTTTTTAACCATTCCGCACAATCTGGTTTTATGTGCCCTGGTTGATTACAAAAAAAAAAACACCTAATCTGCCTTTTCCTCTCAAAAGCCTGGTCTTGTTTAAGTTTATCATTTTTAAATTTTTCCGTTTTATTCTCTAACTCAGATTTAGCTTTTACTTCACCCCTAATTTTCGGATTTAAATTGCTTCTTTGCATCTCTGAATAAGGTTTTTTTTCCCAAGATTTTTTTTCTGATTTCCTGAAACTACTTCTAATACTCTCATATTTGTCACATTTATCAGCAAGTTTCGAAGCCTCTTTCATTTCATCCCATTCATCCATAAATTTTTCTTTTACTTCAAAAGGAACGCGTTTTTTTACTTGCTCTGTGAGCATGAGCTCTTTTAAAGACTCGAAATCCTTTATTTCTAATGATTCCAACCAATTATCCAAATAACCTCTTAATTCATATACCAAGTCTACCCATAACGCTCCAGGTTTCCTTTGATGATTTTCAAACTTCTGTTTTAAAGCACCTGTTCCCAATCTAAAACGATTTAATAAAACTTTTTTTACATGTTGAAAATCATCTCCTAATTCTGCTGGTTGCTTCACTATAATTTCCGCGATATCTGATGGCAATAAGGGAATTAATTGGCTAACCATATCCTCCTGCGAAATTTTAGCTTTTTCCGCCTGTTTTTCAAAGATCATAAAGAAAAGAGTGATGTCAATTAATTTACAATCAAAACGTGGAACTAATTCTTTCAAATTAATTTTTGGATTCCTATGCGAACCTACATTCAAATCACTAGACGAAAGACTAACAGTTTCCGAAGAATTTTGAATTCTTAATTTTTCTAACTCAAATTGTCTTGTTTTTTCGCGCTCTTCGTCTTCCCGTTCCAAAGCTAATTTTTCCCGTTCCATTTCTTTTCGTTCTGCATCCTCCTTAAGAATACATTCTAAATTCGATTTAGCAAAACTCTCATTATAATCCGATGCTGCTAAAATAGCCTGAATTATAGTTTTTTTCTTATCAGTTGCCGACACGTTGGTCTCAAATTCCTCTGCCAGCAAAAGCAAGATGTTTTTAGTATATTTCCCTAGAAATTCTTCCGTTGTTTTCCCCCAAAATATACTAATCACAACAATACACAAATATATACAATTTGTAAAACACAATAAAAATTACAATAAGGAATAGAATTTTATCCTCTAGATATATTTCAATGCATAAAACAATAATACAATTTTCCTACCGAAAATTTTCGTGCACTTGTTATATCCTTTAAAACTGAGTAAATCCTCAAAATTATTTTGATACCCACAGCACTATATAAATACAATTTGTATAAAAACAACTAATCCTGCTATTTCCTACAGCATACCCATAAAATTTCAAATAACTTTATTGCTGTAATAAACAAAAGCTGTATATGCCCCAACTTTATAACTAAAAGTTACATCCACAACTATGATTAATTTTAATGATTAATATTCTTTTATTAATCAAACGTAATTTACTATCCTCAAGTTAATTATGAAATACATAAATATTAAATTTTCAAAACCAAATGAATTACCGTACAGACCATAAGAAACCCGTTTAATATAAAAATTCTAACTAAAAATTTCGATCCCAAATTAATAGCTACCCTAGACTTTTTATCTATTAAACATATACAAATTACCAAGAACAGACATATACAATATTAAATCCTAACAGACCTCTCTGGAAAATTTCATAAAAGGGCTTACCTTCAAATGTAGACCTTTCTCCACACTGCTCCAAGGCTTTCCTGCACTTTTTTTTTTTTTCAGGTACTGCCGTATCTCCGGATCTAACTTGATTTCCGCCGGGAAATTTACACACAAGCTGTCTCCATGGATTCCTAAGGGCGATCGATGAAATAGTCTACTATCCACTGCACTGGATGTTTACTGAAGAAATTTTCTATATCGTCGAATCCTTAGTCCTTGTTACATACCAGCTAACACATTCGACACTCCAGATTTCACAGTTCCTCACCGGATACACTTGACAATCTTTCTCGTCAAACACAAGATTTCATCACCGACTGTCCTTGTTTCTACACAGTTTCCTTCTGTACATCAAGTTCACGTGGGTCCAGTCTAATTTATGCTAGACCTAATTAATCCGTAAGCTGCCACCATTTATAATACTATAGCTGTGATGTAGTGGGCCAGAGCTTTTTGGTTCAGTAAGCTCTTGTGAGATGATCGTTGAAAAATAATACATGTTTCTTACCAAAGTTCTTTATTAGAACAACTAAAATAGATTTGAAAAATGTAAAAACAAGCTTTACCATTCATAGGTAGACACTCTCACTTTTTATTAACAGTTCTATACTTCTCATAACCAACCTGAGTAAAAACGATTTTTACTCGCATCTCTTCCGTTGTAAAAAAAAAAACACCTCACTTCATCAGTGTCACCCAGTCTACTATCAGCCTCCACACTAGCTTCTGCATGAGTCTCTTTTTACTTTCACTTTAGGGACGAATTCCCACACATTGTCCAGCCACCCCTATTTCTTGGAAAAGTTGAAATACCCTGTTGAGCAGATCCCAAGGGCAGAAGTATGCCAGGAATTTCCCCTGCATGCCTTTACACAAAAGACCATTGTCCTCCTCGGAAATGCCTGTTGCTTTCCCCGTCGAAAATGTGTGGCGAAGGTACGATATCACAGTGTCTTTCATTCAAGTCGCTTGTTCATTTCACCTAAAATCCGTTTTTCTGTTCTCCGGATTCTTAGATTCATGGTATTTAGATTGGGAACAAGAAGTCGTCTTTCGTGAAAGTTTATTATCAATTAAAATTAAAATGTTTTCTATAATAACGTTTTTTTTCTCGGATTCTATAATTAAAAAATGAAATACATATTCCAGTAAGACATTAAATTGTTACATTGTTTTTTCAGTTGAAGAGCTCAGATGATAAAAGTGGTAAGTGACACAATCATCATATACATTTTGAGAAAATGAGTTGCAAAGTTCCAAACATCTATTTTTATTTATTGTCAAATGCCTCCTTTATCAATTAAAATCTTCAGTAAATATTGGTTTTTTTTTATTTTAAATAGTAATTTAACAGATGATAGAGGACTATTTATTAAGAGGTTGCTTCAGTAAAGCGAAAAGACCCGTTCGCTAATGCTAATCCTATGGAAGACATTTATAAAGATATCTCGGTTGCATTTCAGTATTTTTAAATGATATTTTTTGCATTGGGCAGCTGAGATCTATCTATACAAAGACCGTTTTTTACTTTTTCGATTTTGTTTACAGGTATTTTTAATGAGTATACTTCCATTTTCGGAACCGGTTTCGAAAGTGTAAGCATAATCATTAAAAAAACCTGCAAGCAAAATAGAAAAAAGTAAAAAACGGTCTTTGTACAGATGGATCTCAGCTATCCAATGCCAAAAATATAATTTAAAAAATATTTGAATTATTGCGCAAATGAGTTTTTTTTATAATCAATAATATATTTTTATTTGTTCTTAAATCGCTCACATTCATTAAATTTTTATATAAGTATTGTGCTACAGTAAAGAGATAATTTGTATACGTTCATATATAAATACTTCAAATATCCAAATTTAGTTTCGCAATAACTGTTTTATTAAACAATAAATATGATTCTGGTTGCAAAATTATTGTTGCATTTAAAAAAATATATATTTCTTTAAATATAACAGAGAGGTTTAAAAATGCAAATAAATAATGTTTTATTAGAGAGACAGTGTGTGTGTGTGTTGGGGGGGGGGGGGGGGGGCATTAGGAAAATAACCAAGAGGGAAGAAGTACAGGGGGAAATCGATAAATAATACAGTAAAAACTATGACATTGACTAGCGTTTTCCATTGTTCTATAAAAGAAAAAAGCCTTTCCGGAAAATTATGTAAAATATTAGTTTTTTAAACTGAATGTCCGGCCACGACAACCAAGAAAAGTCGCCATGATACAACAATCCCTTATTACCCAATATGTAATACATTTATCAAAAAAGAAAAAACGTTATTCGATTCCAAAACACTTCAATAGTTATGCTTTAATATTACCTGCTTTTACGTTTAATTATGAATTGATTCCGAGAATATGTTAAAAATTTCGTGTTGTTAAATAGAGGGAATATATTTGTTTTTGAGAACTATTAATTTGTTAGAACCTTAAAAATGCCCTAAATTTCAAGTTAAAGCATTCTGTATATATTGTAGTAACCAGTTCCTTTTTTAATCACTTTAAAAGAAAGAAGTATATCTCAGCAATAGAAGAAATGCGTCATTGATTGCTATATTATGTTTGTAAAACTACTCCGAAAGTATAAAGAAAACAACAGAAAAAAAGGAAAAATAGAATGTAGCACAACTGCTTAAAATAAAAATCAAACTTAAAGAAACAGCTTAAAATATTTAAGAAAAGAGAAAAGCTTCTGATTCCTAATATTAAAGGAATTAAGATAAGAATAATTTCAATATAATAAATAGACCAGAATTTTAATAGGTTATTTTATATATACGGTAAAATATGTGAAAGCTTAGGTGGGCTGAGCCCCCCCCCCCTAGCTTCCTCTAGAGCCCCCCTAATCATTTCACTATTTATTTATTTTTTTAAATGTATATTTCAACTAATGTAAAAAAAAAAAAAAAAAAAAAAAAAAAAAAATCTATATTTGCAAGAAAAACATTTTAGATGTTTCAACTTTCAACTGCCTTGAATCCTTCAATGCAACGAAATATGAAAAAAAAAAAAAAAAAAAAAAAAAAAAAAGAAAGAAAGAAAAAGAAAAAAAAAACCTTCTATTCAGAAGCGTATCAGTTGTGTTATATTACCTTGTGGTACAATTCTCGAATTGCAAGATAATTAGGAACATTTTTTCCTCCTGAAGTCCAGATGCATAAACCGGTACCCACATGCGTTAGTACACCTGATTCCCTCAGTGCGAACGGAAATAAGCATATATTTTTCAAACTGATCAGAATTAGTGCAGCAATGGGCAAACCGTCTTCAAACTATTCACTGAAACACGTTTCTTTTCTTTTTTCTTTTTCTTTTTTTTTTTTTAATGGTTGCCTGTTGACAACATGTGTATTACTAAAGAAAAAGATTGTCAATTTATACAAGTGGGAGAAAAAAAATAATTGAACGCCGTTTCTAGCTATGGGTGTTGGCAGGAGTATAGTATTAGAAAAGCGTGGGAAAGACACATTCCTTTTTTGCTTTTGATCCCTTTTATCGAATTTTTTGTTTACATTTGGTGATTGAGAAAAACAATTTTTCTTTTATCTTAAACATTATACGCAAAGGTATTATGTTAAGTTTAAAGTTATGTGTATTATAAGGTTTATACAAAAATCTCTTCGTGTAAACAGTGGCTATTGTATTTAAATCTGTTTTCATGTTTAAATCAGTTACTTTCTGACACATTTGTGGGGAAAAAAGGGAAAAAAGAATGATAAAGGCATAAAATGTACAGATATTGTTATTCAAGCTCAACAAATTTTACGTTTTAGATGCCTTTTTCAAATCTAAACAAGCTACGTTCTGACATATTTGCAAAAAGTAATTTTTTAGTGATTAAATTTTAATCCAGCGAATTTCAGGAAACGAAAAACACGTAAAACGTATGCTATAGCTTTTTCACCCCCAACCCCCTGCCTTCTGATAAAAGTATTGAAAAATAAAGAAATTGGAATTATAATAGATTTTTTATTATTATTATTATAAAATCCAGTTATGTGTTGAAAATATATAATTAATATATATATATATATATTTATAACGATTCATATTTTAAAGGATATAATAATATGCGGAATTTAAAATTCAATTCTCGCGAAATCTTAATTTTTATTGCGAATGAATGTACACACATTTTTGTAATGATTTTGGAAAAAGAAATATATAAACAAAGATAATAATTTTATTTTCGAATGTGTTTTTCTGATAGCCCTTTTCTTGAACTACCATATTACAACTTTTATCTAATGTAAAGGTTTTGTTCCATTCCTCAACAATCTTCCAGAGTCCATCTAATGTTTTAGAATGCTGCTTATAAAGAGCTTGTTATAAAAGCCCAAAAATGGGATAGTCTTAATTTCGATTTCATTTCTCATTTCTTTTTCTTTCTATAAGTATAGCAGTAGATTTATAGGTATGGCTGCTGGCTGGTAGCCAGAGCCGGATTAAGCATTTCTGAGGCCCGGGGCTAATGAAAAGTTTGGTCCCCCTCACCCTGCTACTGGAAATTCCCCCCGCACATACTCACATGCAATTTTTTTTTTTTTTAAATCTTAAAATACCAATTTTAAAAGTTGAATATGTAATTTTTTTTATATATATTTTATATTATATATTAATATTATATATATATATATATATTAACAAAAACTTTTTTTGTTATCTTTAATAGTGCTCTTAATTATTTTATTTAAACGTATTTATTACACATATAATTCAAAGATACTTTATAAACATATTCTAGATTTTCTTTATTTAAAATTAAGCTAATTAAAAAAAAAAACTTAACGAAACATGGAAGGTCTATGATTTTTACAACCTTTCGACCACATAGATTTAGAAATACTGTAATTTGGGGAAGATTTTTAAGAGAAATTTCTCGATCTCTGAGATGGCTAAAGTTGCATTTCACTATTTTTAACCTTCAAATACACGCGCGGCGTATTGCTTACGCCAGAGAAAACTGTACTTTATCACCGATACATTCAAATAAAAATCGCCATATTATTTAATTGCTGACATTTGTTACAAATTCTGCGATTATACAATTTGAAGGTTACTTTTCGAAAAATAGTGGTGACAAATGTAAATACCGTACCGTACATATTCTGGATATGTCATACCTTGCGCGTGTATTCTAGGGTTAAAAAGGGCTGGGTACATTTAGTCCATTTTAGAAAGGTCAGGGTAGCTTAGACAAAACACTGTGTGCATATATATCAGTGTATATATATATACACTGATGTCCAAAAATTAAGGGGTAATGCCCGGACGCTTTCGACAGTACACGATTTCTCGAATATATGTGAAAATCTTGACGAAATGTCATCCAAATTCAAGGGTGTAAAGAACATGTTTGACTTCACATTTTTCAGTGAAGATGTAGACGAGGAGACAATTAGGGGCAAAACAATAAATTTAATAATAAAATAATGCTCGTGATCATCCATGTGACAGAAAATGCTCACAATGGTCTGTCACTGTAGCAAATGACTATGTTGGTCCTGTCTAACGTTTGTGGGCATATCTGGAAGCATAATACGCATAGGCGTGAAGATTTTAACATTTCTGTGAAAAATTTAAATGTTTTTTGTTTATAGCATGTAGATTTCAACCAAATCTAACAGAACATAACGAAAATATGAAAAAGAACAGTAGAAAAAGTATACTGTGATTAAATCATGAATATATTGAATATTTCATGAGATATGTGCATTTGTATGAAATAATTTTTAATTATGCATGCGTGAAAGATTCCAAAATTTTTATTTCCTAATTTGGTAGTCAGCTATTAGGGCAACTTATATAAAAAGTCCAGTCAAATATTGCGAAAACTCAGAAAGATACAGTGAACTGATTGACAAATTGTGAAAAATCATTTATAATAAAGCTACTTTTAGGAAGCAACTCACTCTATCGCCCCTATCTTTCTGAATTTTTGCAATTTTTGACCGGACTATTTATATAAGTTGTCCCAAATAGCTGACTACCAAATTATGAAAATTTTTGGACTCTTTCACGCATGCGCAGTTAAAAATATTTTACACAAATGCCAAAGCCTCATCAAATATTCGATATATTAATATTTTAATTCCAGTATACTATTTCTGCTGTTCTTTGTGAAGTTTTTGGAAAGTGGTGTTAAATTTGGTTGAAAACACTGTGTTCTATAAGCAAAAAGATTTTACATTTTTCTCAGAAACGTTAAAACCTTCACGAATATGCGTGCTATGTTTACACAAATGCACACAAACGATTCACAGGACCCACATAGTCATTTGCTACAGTGACAGACCCTTTTGAGCATTTTCTGTCACATGGGTGATCGCAACCATTATTTATTATCAGAGCTTAATTTCTAACAAAAAAAGTACCGGAGCCCTAATATTTTGCTGTACCGGTACAACAACCGTACCGTTCCCTCCCCCCCCCCCTGTCACTCCAATCTGCATATTTATATTTCGTACATTATGCGCAAAAATTAAAGCATTTTTTTTCTTCTTTTAGCAAAATAAAAATTTCAAGTATATCTATCAGCATATATTTAGCTATCAACTGTTCCACTTTTTAGTTATCACTCCTTCTGAATAGAAATCTTTGCCTAATTTTAATGTTAATTAATTGCAGAATTTTGCGATTAAATATGGCAAGGATTATGATGAAATAGTGTTAACTCAAAAAAGAGATAGATCGCAGCTATGCATTTTTAAGAAAAATTAAATTAAATTTACAGAAATTAATATTTATATGCTGAAGAATGGAGCAATGTTTTACAATTTCCTATAAAAGGTGCATATCTTAAAGTATAATGGATTTCAATCTTTTGTGGTGAGTCCCTGAAAATCAGATTAAATTAAACATTTGACACCGTTGTCGGAAAGAATTGACGCTTTTATAGAAAAAAAGAAAACACTGCTCGATTGCTTTCTATCAGAATAACAATACATGGCAATTATATCTACTTACAAATGAAAGTGACTTCGTAAATGTGCAGAGCAGAGCCTTAGCATGGGTACCGTTCATGATACAAAATAAATAGAAAAATCACTAACGTGATTTTTATAGTCGCACGCAATAGAAGACAATAAACGTCCAACAAACAAAAACCCAAGCTGATGCTCGTTGGCTAACATAGAAAATATTCTTTTCATGTTATATCTAAATAAAAGTTTTAAAAAAAACAGCCAATAAGAAAAAATTCCTACTGTCATTAAAAGGGATCGAACTGAAAGCAAATTCAGTCTCTTGAGTGGCGCCGTATCAACACTTTTTTTTTTTCTATACATGAATAAATAAGAATTTAAATGTAGTACAGATTGAGCTCGAGTCAGTCCAAGACCAAAAACTGATATAAAAATCGAGTCCGTTTTATCTCCATCTCCTGCGTGTGCGACACATTACGTTACATATAAGTGTTTTGGCAAAAATAATACAAAAGCTTCGAGATAGGAATGGGTAATTTAGGCTTAGGTTTTTCGGGAGCGCTTTTGATGGGGCTCCGGAGCCCTGTATTTATGAGCTCCGGTGAATTCCGACAAATATTTAAACATTTACTAAAAACAGAGAAGTACCGGAGCCGGGCTCCCGTGGGCTCCGGCGCAAATTAAGCCCTGTTTATTATTAAATTTATTGTTGTCCTCCTAATTGTATCGCGACTAAATCTTCCCTGAAAAAGATAGTCAAACATGTTCTTTACATCCTCAAAGTTCAAACATAATTCATCAAGATTTTCAATAGATATTCAACAAACCGTGTACAATCGAAATCATCCATTCACTGCCCCTGAATTTTTTGAACTTCAGCATATATGTATGTATGTATATGTGGTAGCAACATTTTCAATTAATGTATGGAGACAAACTGAATGAGCTGATTAGTACATAGAAAGTTTAACAACCTTTATATATGAACCTGGGTCGAAATCCAATTTTCACTGAGGAATACAAGGTGTTTATACCTGTGATCCAAATTTCAGATATTTGTTCATAACACTAATTGAAATATTTCAATTGAAATTTTGAACATACTTATCCTTCTTTGTGTGAAATATAATAATATCACTTGAAGTATTGGAAGCAGCCCAAGTCCCGTCAGCATACAATCAGCTTTGAACTAGGCACTTAATACTTTGGATTGTAGTTGACATTAGATGTGGTGTTAACTTACATCACAATTCTTCCATTGCACTTCGCAATGCCCCCCAAGCATATCATGAAGTTTAAAATCTTTAATTTTTTTCTCTTTTATTTGTCGTTTTGTTGCAACAATATTTGAATAAACATCTAAATTATCCCCCCCCCCCCAGAAAAAAAATCCCATTTTTCCTTCCTCCACCGCTCCAGTACATAGTTTAAAATCACATGTTTTCCCTATTTATAAAGTTTCTGTATTAATAATTAAAAGAGCATCAAAATTACTCTGTGTCACCTGACTCAAAAAAATTCCGCTTCTACCCTTAAATTTCCATTCCCTTTCCTTATAATAATATTTCCAAACATTTTTCAATTGAAAAATATACTTATGCGTGAATATTCAGAAAGACAGGAAACTTTAAATTAATTAAATTATTACACGTGAAAAGCATTTTATGGAGAAAATTACATCATATTTAAAAAAACCCAAATAGTAATATTTCCAAGCACTTTCAATTGGTTGGTTGTGTTTATGACGGACAATTATCAGCACGAAGGATATAAGCCCTAAGGTGGGGGAGGTGACCTTCATGGGGGGTCTTTCTAAGGGGACCTAAACCATATTTACGCTTGGAAAACCGCGAAAACTCCGCACGATTAGACCGACGGGCGAAAGTGGGTTCGAACCCAGCACCCCCCGTCTTCCAGCTTCGAGAGCAGAACCTCTCGGCCACTGGTGGGGCACACTTTCAATTGGAAAATCGAAAATATATTTACACGTGAATATTAAAAGGAAAAGAAAACTTTAAAATAATTAAATTTTTGCGTGCGAAAAGCATTAAATGGTGAAAAATTATATAATATTTATATATTTAAAACGATTTCCTTATAAAGTCCAAAAGGAAAAAAAAATTCTAGCCGGGGCCTAAAAAGACCGGGTTGGTTGTATTTACGTCGGCTAATTATCTGCACGTGGGATATAGGCCCTAAGGGGGGAGTGCCTTCCGTGGAGGTCTTTCTAAGGGAACCTAACCCGTATTAACGCTTGGAGAACCAAGGTTCGAAGAAATCCACGAAAACTCCGAACGATTAGGCCGACGGGCGCGATTGCGATCGAACCCAGCACCTCCCGTCTACCAGCTTCGAGAGCAGAACCTCTCGGCCACTGGTGGGGCCTAAAAAGACCGGGAGGCAACAACATTTTTCTCTAAATAATTTTAAACAAACTGATTTTCAAATGTCTGATAGATCCTACTTAATCTAACACGAAAACAACCGTCAGCTATTGCGTTAGCGGTGGATGCGGTCTTGGAAACCGAAAAATTTCCTAGCCAAAGAGAACTTAAGAGCAACGGGATTGCAGCAGACCACTACTGGTTGTGATAATATCATCGAATTTTTCGTAATCAAAATATCTTTTTAAAATACAACAAATTAGCATGTTTTTAGAGACTGCGGGGTCTGCTGCACGTGGGATTGAGAACGTAGCTCGAATGGGTCAGAACCCTCTAGTTTTGTTAGAAAATGTAACTGAGATAAACTTTTACTGCGAAAAAATATTTTTTTCCTCATTTAAACAAAAATAATAAAAATAAATGAAAACTTCTTCGAACTTTTCAGAAAATTTACTTTTTTAAGTTCAATCAAGACAATCAACTAAATGTTATAAATGTGTATACTAAAAGTTTTCAGTTTGGCTGAAATAAGTCAATTTTTGTACAAAACATGATAAATTTTAATAAATAAATTATTCGTAATCAAACTTCTGCAATCAAGTAAACTTTTCAAATGAGAACAAATTAGAATATTTTGGCGGTGTCTGCACGAAATTGGCGAGCGTAGCTCGTAGTGGTCAGAACAGTCTAATTTTGTTAGAAAATGTTAACTGTGAGATAAATTTTTATTACGAAAAAAATAATTTTTCCTGATTAAAAAAAAATTCAATTCAAAATTTTTAGAAAATTTACTTTTCTAGTTCAATCCGTATCTTCAGAATTAAAAGTTCTAAATATGAGTGCTAAAATTTTTCATTTTTAATGAAATAAGTCAATTTTGTGCAAAGTATGATAAATCTTATTAAGGCTGTTCTCAAATTCAAAGGAACTATTTTCTGACACATTTCTGAATTCATTTTCTGTCGGAAACGCATAAAATTGGCAGGTATTCTTATTCAGAAACTATGTCATCGAATGGCGTTTCCCCATTTTTTGATAAAGGCAGGTCTTTCAGAAAATACTGTCAAAGTAAATGTTTCGAGCGAAATTTCCGGATGAGGCAGCACGAGAAAGGAGTAAAATATTTGTCACATGACAAGAATCGCTTATTACTTTATAATTTTGTACTTTATACTTTGTAATTAATTTATAAAAAATGGAAACCGTTATTCGATTCCAAATCGCTTCAATAGTCAGACCTGTCAATTTTACGCCAGTTTAAAATTTGTTTGAAAATGCCTCAGTAAGTTTTGCGTTGTTGAGCTAGCAATTTGAAAACCACCTTAAATAAATTAATGTGAGCATCTTAAACAATTTAACCCATGCGTATTGAGTTTTAGTAAATGGTACAAAATGAAAAAATCCATGAATATGGAAATTTTAATAAAATAAGGATGTGTGTATTTAAATAATGTCTGTCTATTTAAATAATGAAATCTGTACTAATAAAAGAAAGTTTCGCTCTGTGTGCGTAGCTAGCGAAATCTATCGCATGTATAAGTCTGACAATTTAGGTGAGGATAGCCCAAGAAAGGTCCTGATGCACCTGAGGCACAGATTTTTAATTTTTTAAGGGCCGGGGACCCTTTAAGTTTTTATGCCCTAAATTGTTAATAACGTGCCCCATTTTTTCTGATCTTCTTCGTTTTTGGGGCTAAATCTCCATTTAGTTATTCCCCCATTTCTATATTCCAGTTAAGGTCCTCGACACCTGGGACACGGTACAGGGCCCCTTCAGGTTTTTGTGCCCTAAATTGTTAATACATTACTTCCTTTTAATCCGATCTTCATTTTCCACTTAGTTATTCTCACGTTTCTACATTCCAGTTAAGACCTGGGGCCCTCTATGCTCCCGTACGGCCCCCTTGAACTTCTTGTGTGTCATGCATTCCCCTCTTCCCTCTTAATTTTCTCACCTTCTCAGTGCATTGTTTTAAAGTTGAATATTTGACTCTTCTTCCTGGACTAACACTCTCATAATTTTAACTGGAACCCTAGGGCCATGTTTTAAGCGTTATACCCCCCCCCCCCCACCCACCACCATTTTTGTGCATTTCTTTAAAATATTATTATAAGGATTAATTCATACCCTATGTTTAATTTTGACTAATTGAAGATCTAAAACGCTAAGTACTATAACATTTTAAGATGATTTCATGTTAGGGCCCTGCTCTCAACTATCAATTGGCTCCTTTTGGGCCCCTATTACAGGTCCCTTAAAAATAGTCCGATTCACTAGCTTTATTTTCTAACAACTTCTTAGCTCCTTCAGCTACCACAAGAAGACAAAAAAATTTCGCTGACTTCAGCTACCACCGATTTTTAATATTAATCGCCTATTTGGGGCCTTTGGTGCAGCTTCTTTAAAAAGGATCTGAATTGCTTGCAATTTTATTTAACATAGTTCTAGCATCCTCTGATTATTTTAAAAACTACTGAAAAGTATCTTTATACTGAACTACATGCCAGTTAAGTCCCTGGCCCCTTGAAGTTTTTGCACCCTAAATTGTTAATAAACTACCCCTTCTTAAAACGATATTCATTTTTGGAACATTTTTTCCATTTAGTTATTGTCCCGTTTCTAGTTTCCAGTTAAAATCCCAGGGCATCCTAGGGTCTCGGAGGGCCCGATTCGGGGCCCTTTGAACTTTTTGTGCGGTATGCTTTTTTCACCCCTAATTTTCTGGCATTCTCAATGCAAAATTTTAGAGTTGAGTCTTGGACTCCTCTCCCCGGACAAAATACTCTCATATTTTTATAGGGACCCTAGGGCCCTGTTTTAAGCATCCCCCTATTTTTTCCGCATATCTTTAAAATTTTATTCCAATGACTAATCCATACCCTATGCTTAATTTCGACTAATTGGAGATCTAAAGTGCTAAGAACAATTTCTAAATATTACATTTCCTGAAATATTCTTATAATATTCAAATAAAAGTTTATGAAAAAGCACACCCTTTAAAAAAAACACGCACTTCTTTGTCTCTTTTAACAGTGACTTTATGCAGGAGAAGAAAAGATGTAAAAACAAATCGTTATGGTCGCTTACACAAAATATTGTTGAAAGATACTGGTCAGTGTCATTCCGAAGATCGGAAGTGTAGATTTCAGGCAGTGGGGTGTCGAGTCTGTGCTCGTTAGTAATTTCTTGGAAAACTTAATGCTGAGTATATGTGTTTTTGAGGCTGAAGAGGGAGATGAGTAAAGATGTTTTTCTGCTTTTGTCTCGGGGAAAGAGGGTAAAAATACTAAACGGATGCCTTAGCAACAGTTACTATCGGTCTCACGAAGCTTTAAAATTGCAAAAGTAAAAGGTAATGGATGTTGACCCTTGAAACACGGCTTTTTCTCGGCATTTCAGAATACTTTTAGCATTTCAGAATTTCTATTTTTTTTTTTTTAAGAAATTAAGTAATTTTTAAAATGAAATTTTTATACAACTTAACCCACTGGTAAAGGACCCCTCGCGAGTTGGGGCCAGGGGCTGCAGCCCCCGTAGCCCCCCCCCCTTAATCCGGCCCTGCTGGTAGCTTTATACTTTTGGAATTTAACTCAGTGAACAGTGTTTGGGTAAAGTGATGGAATGTCTTCTTTGAATGCAGCTGTTAAAACATATTTCTGATAGTAATCCGAGTAAATTTTGACTTTTTTTTTCTTTTTTCCTTATTTTAAGTTTTCTGTTATAAGAGAATCTAGCAGTAACCATAAAACCTATAGCAAAACTTTCTTTGTTTTCACTGCACCAACATTTTAGGTCTTTTTCTATTGCAGTCAGGTAAACATATCCAAGCCTCATCAATTGTAACTGCATATTTCCATTTTTCTCCTGCCAAATAAATTTCATGGAAAAATCTCTACATAATTTTATGCTGATAAACATGATTTCGCATTAGGTGATGAACATTTTTTTTTTCCTTATTAACTCTAAATCAGATTTTATAATTTTGTTTACATTTCCTATAGAGATGTTTAAAGATTTTGTGATAGTATTTCGGCAAAGGCGTGGAGATTGGATTTTATTTTAAAACATGAGATACGACTTTAAATATAATAAGCTGTGATAAGCAAGTACCTTTGTTGGGTATGCATTTTGTACCTTTTTCCCAGACAAACGTAAACTTTGACATTTCTCTTTTTTTATAATTAATTATGTCACCTATTTTTAGGTATAAAAAAAATCATGATTTTTTTGAAAAAAAATAAAAAAATCGGATTTTGATAAAATCAGATTTTTTGTATTTAAATCGGATTTTTATGATTTTTTTTCCCAGCGCTCAAATACTGAATAGCTACCAAGAGTTTTAGGTTTCCAAACCAATTTAACCTCTAATTGCTAATATATTCTGTGATTTTACACTTTAATTAATAAAATTATTATTAATTATTAATTACATAAATTATAAAAACTGCAAATTAGTAGTTTCATTAATTAGTAGCATACAATAATGTTATATACATTAACATTTTGTAATAATTATGTAAAACTGTATTAAGTACTAACTAGTGATATTTACATTTATTAAAATTATTAATAACTGTATTTACTATTAAATTGTTTAACACTAAAATTAATGATTGTTAAACAAAAAATTAACTCTTTAATTAGGAACATAATATACATTTTTATGCTTTAATTACTAAAATGATCTTTAATAATTTAGTATTCATTCTAGAAAGAAAAAGGGGCAGGATGCTAGTCCCAAAAAAGGGCGCTATTTCATGAGGAAATATATTAGTCATCTGTTTAGTAATTATATAAGGGGAAAAAAGTATATAGTTTCTTAGTATAATAAAGTGTCATTAATTAATTGTGTCGTTAATAAAGTGTCATTAATTTTAATAATTTTTGAATTACAAATTAAAAAATACAATTAAATAACAAGTTTTAATTTTTTTAAAAGAAATAAAGTTCTATCCTTTTTGCAAAGTCTTGGGCACATGGATTTAGAAATACTGTGGAATGGGGAAGTTTTTTACAAGAAATCTCTGGCTACCACTACTGGTGAATTTCACTATTTTTTAAAAGGGCGGGGCGCATTCTGCCAATTTCATAAAGGACAGGTTGTGGCACCCTAAAAAAATTACCTAGAGAAAAGAGTAAATAATTACATAATTAATAAAAACTGCAAATAAGTGATTTCATTAATTAGTAGCACAAATAGCAAAACTAACAAATATTATTTGCAGCTCATTTTTCATTTGTACTGTTAATCGCCTAAATCTGAACCTACACACATGTATGCATATGCTAATCCCAGAAAAATATTTTGGGATTAGCATAAAATATGAAAATGTTTTAACCCATTCATATACACATACAGAGTAAATATAAGGAATAACCATGTTATATCTGAAATCCTCAAACCATAAACAGCAGCATTATCAGCACTCAGTGGGGTCTCTCAGCATTCAGTGTTTCAAATAGTTTTGGTGCTTTTTTAATCCCTAGCAATTTTTATTTGGTATATATGAGTTCAAAAATTTTAAATAACAAACATTTATTCAACCTTTATTGAAGAAGCTTTTGCTGTGCTTAATATTTTATACCAATTGCTTCTTTTTCTCTTATACATTCTTTTACAATAGCGGTTCAGCCGATATCATTCTTTAATTCTTCTTTATCTGCTATAAATTTATTGTTACAAACGTAGAATGCGAAAATGAGGTTATGGCTATTTTATTCTTTTACTTGCAGAAATTTACTATACTTGCTATGCTTATTTTATACAAAAGAATGAATAATTTTATTACTAAAAGAAAATTATAACGTTGCATTTTATATTAGATTTAAATATCATTTTAAAATAAAATCCTTTTTATTTTATGTTAGATAAAAACTAGGCTTTTTAGAAAATTACTGTTCTTAAACTTTTTTCCACAGTCTGGAATTAAGCTTAAAAACAATTATTTAAAGCTTTTTTTATGTATTCATAAGTCAAAATACCTGTAGAAACTTTCCAAATTATGTTCATCTTAAATTTTATACTTTCTAATGTCATTTTAAACATTTAGAAAATTTATGATTTAAATCAATGATTTTTTTTTTTAAATCAGTCGATTAAAAATGCTATATAGGTTGTATTTATTTATCTGTTTTTCATTTACATTTAAATCACGGAGAAATCCAAAATCATTACAAAAATGTGCGAACATCCTCTACATTTTAACGAAGCTTTAAACGTTATTTAGAAAGTTACTATTTATACTTTACGGAAATATTATTTAATCTGAACTATGTTTGCTTGTTACTTTTACAATGGACTGAATTAAATGAGATCAATAGCATGCACTGTAATATAATAAATTGTAAAGTACAACCTTAATCAGTATTCAATGCATGATTTTTTTTTTCATTTCACTTTTGTTAAGTAAGCAGTTTAAAAAAAAAAAAAAAAAAAAAAAAAAAAAAAAAAAAAAAAAAAAAAAAAAACAGTTAACAATTTTTACTTATTATACCAATCGTAAATTATTTTTAATCAGAAATATTTTTACTTACTAGGTTTTCTAAAATATGCTTAATAAAGTGAAAACAGTTATAAGCTATGATAATTTTATACACAATGTGCACGATTTTTCTTTATTAAAATTTGAATAAAGCTACTTTTTTTATGAGATGTTGGATGCAATCTGTTTTCCATTAAATAAAACTAGACCTGTTAATGCAAAATCACACAGAATGGGAGAAAATTCCATTTTAGATAGGTTTTCGTCTTAGCAAACGGTACAATGCCTCTAATTGTTTTGTATTTCTTTTTTCAAAGAATCATAACTTTTTTTCGTTTAAGAAATTCGTTACAGACAGGTTATAGACTTTTTTTTTTTTTTTTTTTTTTTTTTTTATAGACAGGTTACGTTATAGTCGGGTTTCATTACCGACAACCCCGTATCCACAGGTTTTACTGTGTTTAATTTAAAAAGAGATATAGATTGTTAAAAGTCCTTCCGGCCAGTGCCGGGAGGAAGAGGTAGCTTTCATAATCCTTATTTAAAAAAAGCCAAATTATATCATTCAAACACACGAAGCTCAATTTAGTGGAAACCGAATATAGGAGATTCAATACTAACTTTTTATCAATATAATGAATGAGAATTTCGCGAAATTAGTCAGCTTTATCCAAGCTGCTTTTCTTTAAAGTAACATATATTTGGCTGCCAAATTCGGCAATTTCTTAAAGTGCCTGTCATTTTAAGACAACATGGTGGATGAGGCTAAGCAGTGAACTTGGTCGAGACCTTAGTAATTGCTGTGCACACGCTCACTCACATTGGAATCGGTTAATATATAGGAGTGCTGTCGCATGCAAAAAATCAGATTTTTCAAAATGTCACCCACAATAGAAATTGAAACTGCTATATCTGAGCCATTTTTTAAGGTAAAGACAAACAAAAAATGCTCCTGAATCCTTATATCAAGGTCAAACACTTAAGAAAGAAACCTTTTTCAATTTCTAATTATTTTGCACCTCACTTTCAATATATATATATATTTTAATTTAATGGTCGCCATTTTGAAACAAGATGGCTGATGAATCTGGCCAGCGAACTTGGTCGAGGTGTTGATGTATACTATCCACATGCCTTCTTACATCGAAATAGGCGAATACGTGTGTTATCGCGTGACAAATACAAGATCGTTTCAAAATGTTAGCCATGCTAGAAATTCAAAGTGCTATAAATCAACCATTTTTTAAGATATAAACAAAAGAACAAATTTTCAGAAACAAAAACTGCTCCGGAATCTTTGTATCAAGGCCAAACACATAAAAAAATCTTTTTCATTTTCCAATTGTTTAATACCTCATTTTGAATTTTAAATTTAATTTTTTTTTAATGGCAACCCTTTGAAACAAGATGGCGAATGAAGCTGGCCAACGAACTCGGTCGAGACATTGGTATGTACTATGTACAGACCAAGTTACATCCAAATAGGTTCATAATTACGTCTGTTATCGCGTGACAAAAATCAGGTCGTTTTAAAATGTCAGCCACAAGAGAAATTCAAAATGCTATTACTCAGCCGTTTTTTTTAGATATAGACGAAAGAAAAACTGTTCCGGAATCTTTGTATTAAGGTCAAACACATACAAAAAAAATCTTTTCCACTTTCCAATTTTTTGGTATCTCATTTAAATTTTTTTATTTTTTTATTTTTTTAAATGGCCGCCATTTTGAAACAAGATGGCGGATGAAGCCGGCCAACGAACTCGGTCGAGATATTTGTATGTACTATGTACACACCAAGGTACATCCAAGTCGGTTCATAAATACGCCTGTTATTACGTGAGAAAAATCAGGACGTTTCAAAATGTCAGCCACGCTAGAAATTCAAAATGCTATAACTCAGCCATTTCTTAAGATATAGACGAAACAAAAACTGCTCCCGAATCTTTTTATCAAGGTCAAACACATAAGAAGAAAATATTTTTTCAATTTTTAATTTTTTGGTACCACATTTCAAATTTAAATTTTTCTTAAAAATTTAAATGGCCACCATTTTTAAACAAGATGGCGGATGAAGCTGGCCAACGAACCCGGTCGAGACATTGGTATGTACTATGTATAAACGAAGTTACATCCAAATCGGTTCATAAATACGCCTTTTATCGCGTGACAAAATTCAGGACGTTTCAAAATGTCAGTCACGCTAGAAATTCAAAATGCTATAACTCAGCCATTTTTTAAGATATAGACGAAACAAAAACTGCTCCGAAATCTTTGTATAAAGGTCAAATACATAAGAAAATATATTTTTCCATTTTCAATTTTTTAGTACCACATTTCAAATTTTAAATTAAAAAAAAAAAAATTTAAATGGCTGCCATTTTGAAACAAAATGGCGGATGAAGCTGGCCAACGAACTCGGTCGAGAGATTGATATGTACTATGTATACACTGAATTACATCCAAATCGGTTCATAAATACGCCTTTTATCGCGTGACAAAATTCAGGACGTTTCAAAATGTCAGCCACGCTAGAAATTCAAAATGCTATAACTCAGCCATTTTTTAAGATATAGACGAAACAAAAACTGCTCCGGAATCTTTGTATAAAGGTCAAATACATAAGAAAAAAATATTTTTCCATTTTTAATTTTTTGGTACCACATTTCAAGTTTAAAAATTTTTTAAAAATTTTAAATGGCCGCCATTTTGAAACAAAACGGCGGATGAAGCTGGCCAACGAACTCGGTCGAGACATTGGTATTTACTATGTACACACCGAATTATATCGAAATCGGTTCATAATTACGGGAGTTTCAGTGTGACATAGGTCAGATATATATATATATATATATATATATATATATATATATAAATTTTGAACGGAGGGTGGTTTCGGGGTCTGGGGGTCATGATCGATGAAAATATACCAAAATTTTTTGAAATCGCTTTCCTCCGAACGGCTGCAATAGGTAGCTTTTTTGTAAAGAAAGCTACCTAAAAGATGTTAGCCCTCCCAAAAATTTTCAGACCCCCCCCCCCCCCTGACGTGCCTTGCTGGTTACGGCCCTGCACCGCAAACTCTAAAAACACGGTAATTTGATCGGCTTCAAAAATATTGCGGAATACGGAAACATAATTTAAAAAATCAGTGGCGATCTCCTTGTAAACGGATTTCCATTCACTTCCTTTTGATTGGAAATTTTAAGGCCGGATCAGCTGCTGTTAAACCTCTACTGACTGTTTTCATGTTTGATTAAATAAGATGAGTTAAACATTCGAAAAAAAAAAGCTAATATAAAATGAACTATGTAAACAGAGTCTTATCCTCCTGGTATTTTTTTAACAACGCTATAAGAAAATTGTTTTAAATAAGACATTTTAAATGTATCGTTTTATATCTAATATAATTTTCACAAGAGTTTTATTTCTCTTTTTAATATTAACGTAAAAATACTTTTGCTGTTAGAAAGGAAATATTTGCGTTGTCTTAGAATTCACAACAATAGTTAAAAAGATCATCTCCAAATATGAAATAAATGTCTCGTGTAAATATATTTTTTAATTTAAACTGTTTTACAATATTATTATTTGGTCATTTTAAATAGGACATAATTTCTTCCAATTACGACATTTAACACAGATTAATGGATTTATTATTTTAAAATTTTCTTTCTCTTTTAATATTCACATGTAGCAAATATAGTTTTTATGACGTAATTTTCAATATTTCTTGATTTTAATACGTAATCATTTAATTCTAATTTGAAAGTTTTTCTCTGTTTATAATAGTCACGTGCAAATATATTCTTAATTTGAAGTAAATATTGTTGTTTTTTTCTGTTTTACAATTAGCAACAATTTGAAATAATAACCTTTTCTAAAGTATGTAAAAAATATCTCTCAAAAAGCTGAAAATTTGGATTTAAAATGGTATAAGACCTCAAAAAATTAGTCAAACTAAAAAACTAAATGCAGTCGGCACACCGGAAACTTCTAATATATATCCTTAGAATAAAGGATTAAATTCTTATGTATAGTTTTTGCTAATATAAAACTTCTTTAATAGAACGAATTTGACCAACTTTAACATTAAATACCTCTTAAAATAAAATTTTTATTTAAAAACGGTTTTCTTCAGGGTATTTATCAAACATTTCTCTATAATGCTATCATTTTCATATTTTTGTGTGCAGTAGTTTTCTTAATATTAGCGAAGTAAGGCCCTAGGTCACGAAAAATTCATTTACTGCGGAGGTGACAGCATTAGTTATGTTGTTTTTTTTTAAACAGAGAGAGATACATGACAATAAAAGAATAGGAGTGAGTAACATTAGAAAATGTAACACACGAACTTGGCTGCTTTTATTTCACACGTATTTCATTCATTGTTTTTTACACTAAGAAAGGGACTTTTATTATAAAGTTTTAAAGTAGTTCTTGAACATACTATATATATATAATAAAAAAAATGTTTTTCTGTTGACTTGGGGGGGGGGGGGACGAGATAAGGTGGGTGCTCTTTATGTTTTTCCTTCCGTTTTTTAACGCATCATGTATTTATCTTAATGCAATGAGTTTTGACTGCATAAGTTTTTGAGTATGCTGGGAGAAGTTTTAAACCCATTAATTGCCCTTCTAAGCTTCCCTTTAAGAAATAAGGCATTAAGGAATATTCTCATTAAACTTCGAAAACTTATTAATCGTTTTCAAAATATAAATATTTTCTTCTTAAATTTTAATGTTATTGCCTTAATTCTGCTTCATCCCTACCCCCTATTGGGAAAGTCTCCACAATGTAAAGTTACCCTTTGTTCATCAATATTCACCCCCCTTCCCATTATTTCTTTTCTTTTTCAATCTCTGCAGTTGCTGATATTTTATCTCCCTCCCCTCAAAGTCCACTCTTAATGAAAATATTGGAGTTATTAAATGGAGGTTTTCTTTTCCTTCTATATTTATGCCTAAAACTTTCACGCTTTTTATGCTTGGAATGACTAAAAGCCTGGATGCCGCTTACTTTTATTTTAAAAAGGGAAGACTACTACGGGGGAAAAATGAAGGCAAATTGCTTTCTCTACCTTTTCTACGCATATGCGATGATCCCCAAATGATCTGTGTGAAAATTTTGTTCATTTTCTTGCAAGAAAGTCAAAATTCGGCTTACTTACATTACGTTTCTTTTTTCTTTTGTTTGAAACATTTTTCCGTGGAAATTTATCGAAACCTAGTCCTAGTGATTAAATTAAATCAAAGAAGTTCAAATAATCTCATAGCTAGAACTTCAGAGTATTTAATTTCATTATTTTTTTCTTTTTTTTTCTTTCTGTTTTTTTTGTTAGAAACAAACCATTCTTAAATAAACATAAAAAAATATTTTTAAAATTTGTACAGATACAACTCTACTTATTATTAAATTACAAGTGCACCACGTGAACCTTTCACACTGCAATATTTAGAATTATTTGTATAAATTTTTTTTTATTAATTTTTATTCAAACAGGCGAATATGAATTGATACGTGAATGTACGACATGAAAATTCTGTTTAAACCTTCCGAATGAGACCTTATTCATCGTCAAAAATAGAACGGCACACCCGGAAAAGGGAACAGCGCAAGCGAAAAATAATATTGTGTGCTCGAAAAATGGCATGACACTGCATGGCGCTAAATATACCTAAAATAATTTATAATTCCAATAATAAAATCACTTGATCTATTTTTTTAGTATATTAAATTAATATTTTCAATTTAAAAATTCCGACAGTATTGCAATGCAATTCATTTAGATATTTTAGTAAAAAGAAGAAATACAAATAAACGGAATGACAATAAACATTCTTAATATTTTTTTCATTGTTATATTTTTTAAGTTTGTTGAATTATGATTTTTTTTTTTTCTAAATATGTTTTAAGCTTGACTGTAGGCATCTTTTTGGCAAATTTTGTTAATCTATTTATAGATTATATACACGTCGAAAGTTTTTTTGTCTTTAAAATTGTTGAAACAGATTTTTTTAATGAAATATGACCAAGGGAAATATATATATAGTGCATTGCTAGATTAATAAAAAAAATTACATAACAGACTTGTGCTGTTCTTTCTGACTACGAAAAATTAACCCATTTACACACGAAACAGTATAAATAGTCTAACGTTTACTTCCGGGTAGTATTCCGTAACGAAATTGAAACTTAATAAATAAATAAAAAAATAGTACAAATAATATAAATATAGCACAAATTTAATAAACAAGTAATCTAACTACTTACTAAAACCACTTAAATGATCATAAAAAAAGGCTGCTGTAATTAACAAAATCCTTACTGATTGCTTCGGATATTAATATCTGGCTTGGTGCTAATACAAAAATATTGCTTTTAATAAATTTCAAAACTTTATTTGAATACATTTTGATATTTTTTATACACAATTATTTTTGGAGTTGTTAGTGGGCAATCTAAAAACATATTAATTTTAAGAAATCTATTACAGTTAAACAGTAAGTTTTTACCAATGTACTGTGACCCGCGGTATCCGATTAGATCCTCTAATAAAAATTTAAAAGAATGTTGGATTTTCTTTTAAGTGGTATTTTTAATGTAATGAAATAGTACGGTAGATATATGCAACTTATTCTACAAAGCTAGTGGATTTAACTTCAAATTCTGACTATAGTGGTCGTAGCTGTGAGGCATTTTTCTAGATTTTGTGTGTATGTGGGGTGGTGGTGGTGGTTGGGGGGGGGGGGGTCTTGATTTTTTATGCGATTATTAAATATTCGAAAATCAGTAGAAAATGTACAGTATTCATCGAACCACCATAATTTTTTGTCTGAGATTTCGTTTATTCCTATACCTAGATTCATGGAATTCGAATTAGAGCAAGAATATATCTTTCGTAAAAGTTTATTATCAATAAGAATTAAATAACTTTCTCAAATAACCATTAATTTTTCTCTGAGTCTATAATTAAAAAAGGAACTGCATGTTAGAGTAAGAATTTAAATATCTCGTTAATATTGTCAATTTTAATACAGAATGTTATAAATTCTACTTTAAAACTGTTATAAAAGCAAGCATGAAAATCACTTGTAATCAACTAAATGAAGTTACAAATTTCTAAAAGTGATAAAAATAATACAGTTAAAATTCATAATGCCTTTATTTAGATCAACATATGTTTAAATATGAAAACATCGCACAACCGGCGAAATTTTAAAAATTTTTTGCTAAAATGTTTGTATCAACAAGGATATTGACACTTGTCTAAGTTTTTCACTTCTTTGATTTAAGTCACTTATAGCAATTTTTATCTTGATTTATAGTTTAAAACTGTTTTTGATGCATATTTAAAGAAAAAAAATTTGATATTAGTTTTACATTTTGCAGCGGAATATTAAGAACAAGAGAAACGTTAATGTATCTAACTAATACTAAAATACTTTAATGTTATTAAAAAAATTCTATTATTTAATAATGTTAAAAACAAAACAGTATTTAAAACTCTCTTAAAAGTCTTTCTGAATGTCCTTCGACACGTGTTTTCTAATAGCAGTATCTTATTCATTTCAACGGAGTTTCTAGCGTCGCACATTTTTTGACCATATCCCGCTGATTTAACCAGATGCCTGATGATATCGTAGACAAAGGAGTGCGGAGACGTGCAAATATCGCTTCAGGCAAAGGACTTGAACTGATACTAAAGAACTAAAAAAGGGAGTAATAAAGAACATCTGTTTAAATACATCTATTAAAATTCTGAGATATTTTTCAAAGAACTCGGAAATAACTAAACTATTACTATTACTACTTTTACGATATTTTCATGTGGTGAACAAAAAATGCTCGTTAAAAAGGGGTCTCAAATAAAGAAAAATATAATGTCTTTTTTTATTATAATACCTTAACAGAATGTATTCTTTAATTTTTTTTAAAGAAAGAAAAATGAAATAGGAATCATAATCTTTTTTTCAAATTTCATGTAAATTTTGCTACAGTTACTCAGATATATATAAAAAAAATAATAGCTTATATTTTTTTTTTATTTAATTATCAGCAATACTACATTACATATGCATTAATTATTTATAGATAATGGTGAAACTCACTAAACATTCTTAATATTTTCCTAACTGTTAAATTCTTTAAATTTGTTAAATTACGAAAAAAATGTTTTTTTTTTTTTTTTTTTAAGCCTGACTGTCAACAGAAATCTGCAGTAACTTTTGGCAAAATTTATTAATCATAATATAGAGTATATATACAGGGTGTTTTCAAATTGTCGAAATAATTTCTGTTTCTGAAATTGATCAGATGTGTTTTTTTTTTTTTTTTTTTTTTTTTTTTTTTCAATGAATAATGACTGAAGGAAATGTATGTATAGTATATTGTTATATTGGTAGAAAAATTAGATTAAAAAATTGCGCTTTTCTTTTGAGATTACGAAACACATAAATATTTACATTTAATGTATACATTTACACAATATAAATAGCCCTGTATTTATTTCTAACTATAATTCGATAACGAAAATGAAACTTTGTAAATAAATAAGTAAAATATTATATAATGCTTTTAGGCTTATAAATGCTTTTAGGAGTTGTTAGTGGACAATCTTAATATATATTAATTGGAAGAAATATATTAGATTTTTTACGAATATTCTGTAACCGCGATGTCCGGATTAGATCTTCTAGTAATAATAAAAACACTAATAATAATAAAATAATTAAAAAAAAACTAATAAAATAAAAAATAACTAAAATAAAAAATTAATAAAATAAAATAACTTTCTTTCTTTTATTAAGTAATTTTTTTCATGAAATGAAAATGTACTATAGATAAATTTATAAAATATTTTACAAAATTGAATTTATCTGCAAATTCTAACAACATTGATTATTTCTGTCAGGCATTTTTCCAAATTGGTTTAATTTTTTTCATGTTGTTTAATGTGATTATTAAGTATTCGAAAATCAGCACAAAATGTACTTTATTTATCCAACCACCAGATGAAAATTTATTATCTATTAACATTAAAATATTCCACAGCCAGCTTTTTTTCTCGGATTTTATTATAATTAAAAAATGAACAGCATATTATAATAAGATGAGGCTCCCGTCTCGGCAGGTGAAAACACTCGCGAGCGAATATTAAACTTCTGGAAGATTCTTTTCAAATATCTCATTTGCATTTCAGTATTTTTAAATGATTTTTGTTGCATTTAATAGCAGTGGTTGATCCTTACATTCACCCATTTTTATTTTTTCGATTTTGGCTGCAGTTTTTTTTCTGATGATGACACTTTCACTTTCGGAACCCGTTCTGAAAGTAAGAGTAACTTTATATATTTTTAAAAAAATGCACACAAAATCAAAAAAGGGTGAATAAGCGATCGACCTCAACTATTCAATGCAAAAAGAAATAAAAAAGTTGAAATGCACACGAAATATTTGAAAAGAACCTTCCAAAGCTTTAACATTAGCTCGCGAGTGTCTATGCCTGAAAGAACGGGAAACGGAATAATAAAGATTTTTAGAATTTTTTGTCTGATTTATATTTTATATGTAAAATGTAATGGCGCTAAAAAAAGGTTCTGGGAGTGATCTGTAAGTCGGTCAGTGACACCGTATGAAATGTGAAATATATTTCCAATTACGGAGCATCTAGTTCAATATTGTTTGGAGGTAAATAAGGGCAACAGCTTCCACAAATTCGCGTTTTATATTTGCATTTTAACAATGCAACTCAAGTCTGTTGAAATTTTACTGTAATATAGTTCATTCAGTGTTTAACCTTTGAGAAAATTTGTGTTTAGTCTGGAATGAGACACCCTGTATTTTTCTCAGAAGAAAATGTTTTTCATCCTTTGTTTCCAATACAAAAATTGTTTTTTGTAGTGGATTTTCGAATCCAACTAGGACAGCAATTCAAAATAAGAATTCATATTTTCCAGAAACTTTTTATTAAAATAATACATGATTTTATTGTATATTCAGATAAATTTCAACTTTAAAAATAAATATTAGAAAATCGAGAGTTTTTTCTTGTTTCTTGTTCTTCCCTTCCCCCTTTTTCATTTGGCTGAATCTTAACCTTTGTGAAAAAGATGCATCGATTATCTAACTGATGTTTAAATGTGTGTAACAGATAAAGCAAAACATTATGGTAAAGGAACACGACATTTTAAATTATTATTAATAATACAAATAAAGCGTTTATTTATTTTCTTTGAAAAAAAAAAAAAAAAAAAAAAAAAAACAATTGTAAGAATATTTTCAGCTGCATCATATTCTCAGTAAAAAGTTCAGAAATAAAAAGATTATCAGAAATGGCACTTCTGCATTAAGAGGCTATTTCTGTCAAGCGAAAAGAACCACTCGCTAATGCTACTTTGCAATATTTTAATTGATTTTTTATTCATTGGATAGTTGAGATAAATCTGTGCAAAGATAATTTTTTTTTTTAATTTTTCGATTTTGTTTACAGGTATTTTTAATTAGGACACTTTCATTTTCGGAAACGGTTTCGAAAAGAAAAGCATCCTCATTAAAAAAAAAAAAAAAAAATCTGCAATCAAAATCGAAAAAATAAATGATAGCCTTTGTACAGATCGATATCAAATATGGGTCATAAAATATCATATCATAAAAATGATATATATTTATCATTTAAAAATATTGAAATGCAAACGAGGTACCATTATAAATTTCTTTCATTGGATTAGCATTAGCTAGCGGGTCTTTTCGAGAGAATGAAGTAGCCCTCCACATGTTTATGTGAGTATGAACCCGATCGGTTTCATTAATCATTAATTATCAAAGTTTATTTAAATTTCTATAAAGAATATTACCTTTATGATTTTTGAAACGTTCAATTTAATGCCATCATGTTAAGCTTTAATAAAATATCGAACCCCTCTTCCCCAATTGAAAAAATGTTGAACCAACAAAATAAATTTTACAACCCCATATAAACATTCCTGACCGATGCTCAATCCGAAATATTTACTTTATTTTTTTATTTTTTTTTTATTTTTTTTTTTCGTCAGTTATCATTATGCGCCAATGGTATATCACAATTCACAATCTCTTCCGCCCCGTGCGCCAAATGGATTTGCTGTGGTGCTGGAGGAGAGACACCCTGTATTTTTGACAGAAGAATATGTTATTCAATCTTGGCTTCCTATATAAAAAATAGTTTGTTCTGGTGTGGTCTACCATTTCTTATTTGCCAGATTTTTGTTATGATTATTTTTTATCACTTTGTATTGCTAAATTTTAAAGGCCTTTGTGTCATTATTCATTAATATGAGAAAATTACGATCAAAATCTTCTATACTGAAATCAAATTTGGAGTTATTTGTATTGCGGAATTTCATTTTTTAATATCACCCATATATGTGTTAATAAAACAAAATGCTAATTAAACTTTTTATTATTTAATTTGATTTTTCTGGTATAGACTAAATGAACATCGTCGGTTTAATACTGTTGCTTTCAAAATTTTAACATTGGATTTTTTACCAACAAAATACAAGCATATGGCATTTTTGACATAAGAAATCATATTAGAAATATTTTTTTCTTTACAATTAAAAATATATTTAAAAAGTTTCGTATTTTTTTTTCATTAGGAAAATTGCGTTTTTTAAAACTAAATATGATATATATATATATATATTTATTTATTTAAAACCACAAACAAAATATCAAAATCCATCACTCACCATAGCTGCATTGAAATTCACATCGAAAATATTATAATAACCAACATAAACTTTAACTCTTAAAATCAAACTAAATAACCAAACTAAAGAAAATATATATAATTGCAAGACATAACAGAACAGGACAGAAGGCGAGCGGTATGGCTAACGACATACACTGCAGGGTTAAGTCAGACTTTACGCATGCTACGTCCCCCTTCACTCGCCAAGATCAAAATTGAAAAAATGAAAAACTATGAAAAACTAAACAGAACTACAACATCCACCAAAATATCACTCTAACTCATTAGATCAATCAACTCATCAAAACCTCCATTCTCATCCATCACTGAGTTCAGTTCAGTTCCGTACCTGCTACTCTTAATAAAATCACTAGTTATTCTCCTGATGAAATTGCGAAGATAACCATGCTTGAATCCCAAGCGGCACCACTCTAAAATATCACTAAACATATCTTTAACTCTAGTACTCAGTCTTTCGATTCGTATTAATCCATTTCTAAGTACATTTCTTTTAATCGAAACATGCGCGTTGGAATCAAAATATATCAGCTTTAAGGTATTAAAGTTCAAATCATTTCGCTTGTCAAATAACTTAGATATCAAATTTTCACGTTTTATTCTTAGGTTCACATCTAGAAAATTAATATTTTTACAATTCTGGGAGGAGGGTTCCAGACTCAGTGACGTAGGATAATATGTAAAATCAATATTTTCAATATCATTGTTTAATTTGACTATCAAAACATCGTCTATATACCTGTAGGGTAATGTGTTACTGTTTAAATTATTATTTCTTTCATATATATGTAAGTAAATGTTTGCCAAAATGGAACTGCAACTCCCCCCATTGGAATACCCCGAATCTGTTTAAATATTGTATTTCCTTCGTAAAGGTAGTTTTCTTGTACTACTAACTGAAATAAATTTATGAAAAAAATCATTATGAACATCCAAAGTACTATTTGTATTATAAAAATTTACTATTTTATCTTTTAAATCTGTCAAATCAATTGTGTTATAGAGGTCTGCAAAATCGTAAGCGAATATATATATATATATATAATATATATATATATATATATTTGGTGTTTTTTCATATGTTTATATGGATTTATCGTCCGCAATATGCTAGTGAATCAGAGATATTGTGCTTGATTCTGTATTACTAGTTAAAGGTTCCATCTTTATTTTGTATAATATCAGTAAAAGAAAATCAAGAAATTAATTTGATTAATGCACATTTCTATTATTCATGAGCTGCAAAAATAGTGCTATTGAAATTTGTTGTTCTTCTAAAAAAAAAAGTAATAATTCAAATGAAAATTAATGGTATTATAATTATCAATAATGATATAAAATGGTCTTATGTAAGTCTATAAAAATTAGACAGTTTTTATCTTTGCTTATAATATAAATGCACTTTCCAACATGTGCAAATTTCTTCTACAATCTGATTTATTTCCTTTTTTTTCTGTAAATGGTAAGGGAAAGCATTATCGAGAAGCTAACACATAATATGCAATTATCTTTGTGAAATAGTGACAGAATTATATAGTGATTTTAAATTTGAAAAAGGTATAGCATTAAGTTTCTTTCTTAATTTACTTTCATTTTTATTTATTTATTTATTTATTTATTTTTTGCTTTGAAATAGTAAGTATATATATTAATTTTAAATTTCAAATTTGCTTCAGAATTCAAAATCTGCTAAAGAGAAAAAGTACATAAATATGTGCTGTGGATTAAAAATAGATTGTTCGCTAAATAAAGATTCCATCATGAAGGTTTTTCTATTTATTCTATGAAGGGAGAGTGATGAGTTATCAACATTTATTATTTGCTGCCCCTATATTTTTACTTTCTTCTATCTTCAATAGAAGAAAGTATTGTAATCGAAATTTTTTTCGACTTCCGGTTTTCGACGGATGTATACGTTTTAGGGGTCAGAGATCTCAAAAAACATGTTTATAGAAAATGTGTGTGTCCGTGTGTCCGTCTGTCTGTCGCCATTGTACCATCAAAAAGTGTATGAAGTTATGCACAGAATTGAACCAAATTTTTATTTTAAGTTTTTGGCTATGGCAAGCAGATCCTCCCTGAATTTTAAAAAAAATCGCCTGCAGGGGGCTCTGTAAGAGCGATTTTTTTTTGAGATTTTTCAATATTGTACCATCCAAAAGTGTATGAAGTTATGCATAGAATTGAACCAAATTTTTATTTTAAGTTTTTGGCTATGGCAAGCAGATCCTCCCTGAATTTGGAAAAAATAGCCGGTAGAGGGCGCTGTAACAGCGATTTTGAATACTGTACCATCCAAAAGTGTATGAAGTTATGCATAGAATTGAGCCAAATTTTTATTTTAAGTTTTTGATGTTAAGCAGGTCCTCCCTGAATTTGGAAAAATTCCGCTGGAAGGGGGCGCTATAATTACGATGTCTGTACCATTTTCTTTATTGTACAATCGAAAAGTGTATAAAATTATGCATACAATTGAACCAAATTTTTTCTTGCATGTTTTTGGCTTTGGCCAACAGGCCCTCCTTGAATTTGGAAATATTGCGCGGTAAAGGGGCTCTGTGATAGCGATTTTTATATGTTTTTCTTGATTTTCCGTAGTTCTGTTGTCCATCGGCGGCGCGTGCAGACGCGGAAACTCGCTTTTTGCTAAGCCGGCTATTCGCAAACATCTGATAACCACAGAATAAGCAAAAACTATTAATTTTAACAAATATCATGATATTGATTAACTCGTTTTTAGTCCGTTTAATTGACTGAAGCAGAAATTTAAGATGAAAATCAAAGTTGGGATAGTATTGAACTAATAATATTGAAGTATTAACATGTGTAACTAATTTTTGAAATATTATGTATAAGATAGAAGAAAGTTTTGAAATTGGCATATCCAACTAGTTTAATGAAATATGGTCATCGTAAATATAAAACAAAAGAAAAAGATATATATATATATATGAGAGGAGGTGAGTTTCAAAAATAACTTTATCCAGAAAATCAAATAAACCAAGAATCTAATAGCAAAAATACAGGATAAATCCAGCTTTTTGGCAGATAGTTGTGTTTCTTGTTATTTTCTTGTGTTCTGCTGTGCAGATTTACCATTAGAATATATTGATAGGGAAAATGCGATATTTTTAATTTTGTATAAGGCGAGTTTTGAAACCCACGTTCTCATATAAATTATAGAAGAGGCAGAATTTTAAAATTGCTAGAAAATTGAATATTCTCCTAATTAATCTGCATAAATAGCATACAATTAACTAAATCTGTGTTAAAATAAAAGATAAAATCACGGTTATTAATATATGTACACATTTAGAGATTAACTTTATCTTATAAGAAGAAAAAAAAAACTGCGGATAACTTTTGGTAAACTTTTTTTTTTTAATATGAACATTATAAATTTTGTAACTTTGTGATTTATTGAACTTTGAAATTTAGTAACTTTGTCATAACTGTCAAAGAACCCCTAACTAAATCTGCATTAAATTAAAAGATAAAATCACGTGTATTTGTTCATTAATCTATACACATTCATAGATTAATTTAACTTTGTCTTATTAGATGAAAATATGCCTATAAACTTTTGGTCCCCCCCCCCTCCCCCACAGAATATTAACATTATAAACTTTATAATTATGTAACTTTTACATACCTGGCATTACTTTAGCATCTATTAAAACAGTAAATTTCTAAATGTGGATCCCTAGATAAACATTCATTTTAACTAATTTGCATTGTAGTAATGTGTAACTCAAGACGAATTTAGGACAGCAAAATTATGTGCTATTTTTGAAATGCAAAATGTTGTACTTCTTTTCCGTCTTACTAGCGTCCATATTCATTTTTGTTAGCGATATTCCTTGATCTATTCCTTGAAGAAGCACTGATTGAATAAAAACACACACCGATAGAGAGTAAAGACCCCATAACCATTTGCTCAACAAATAAATTATTTTGGAGAATCTCTTATAAGGGAAAAAGTATTTAAAGAAAATCAAAAATCAAAATGGAAAATTAATTTTATGTAGACTGAAATAAATAAAATTTTACTATACCCCCCCCCCCTCCCCCCCTTCTTCATCGCACTTAAAAAAGTCCTTTGACCTTCGCCGCAATATAATCTATTGACGTATTCAAAATTTCCTTTCTTCTCTTGACTTCTTGTATTCCCCTCTCTCTTTTGTTTATTTATTTATTTAATTTGACACTTAATCAAATTATAGACAAAATTTGAAAAAAAAATAAAATAAATATGAAATATTAATTCAAATGCATATTTTATTAATAGAGAAAACATATTTTCTCAAACTGAAAGAGTGACTTCGTGTTAGTTTTCAAAAAGTTCCTTATTGAATGTCAAGCATTCTAAATTAAATTATTTTATTTTCACTAAAATTTTATGTTCAAATTCATTTACAACTTACTTTCAATTATATTTTTAGGTAACTACACTTTTAGCGCAGTTCATTTTCCGTTTTTACAGAGATATTGTAAATAAAAGTTTAATCTTAAACAAATCAAATTCAAGAGCTTTAATTTGATGGTAAGTGCATACATACATAAATTGAGTAATTCCACATAAAATCTATACACATTGTTTGAATTATAATCATGCGAAAATATCTGTAATGCAATTAATCTAAATTTTGAAGTAAGAGCAGGATGTTAAAAATAAAAAAAAGCAATTTGTAGATTTATCTTCAAAATTTAAGGTACGTTCTTATTTTTTTTTTTATTATGAGTAAATCTTGCGGGATAATTATAATGAAATTAAAATGTCATTGGAAAAAAATTAAAAGAATATATAAGCAAAAAACGCGAAATTAGGATTATTAGATACACCATTGACTCTATGAGATACGTTTAAAATATTATTGTAAGTATTCCTTTGAAGCAATCATAAATTAAAAATCCAGATTGCTTTAATTTTTAAAATCTCAAACCATAAAGGATTCTCTCTGTAGAACATGTGATAATTTTCAAATATGCGCATACACCTTAGAGGAGGAATTGGGTTATATTAGAAATCTATGGCGTACACCCTCCCCTTTTTAAAAAAAAGAACCCTTTAAATGATTAGCAGATGCTTTGCAAACCCGTTCAGGAACATAATAGATAACAGCATATTCCCTATCTATTCTCCAATTCCAAGATAAGAAAACTTGTCCTTTCAACTTGGAAAACATAGTAAAGTCGACAGTAAGTAAAACTAGAGAACTTGTAGTAGAAGAGTTCCCAGAATAACGTTGGTATAGGAAAATTTAGAATGCATAAATGTTTTTTTTTTTCTTTTCGCACCATTTTTGCGAAATCTATTTTAAGAGATCGGGATTTTACTATTTCAACTTGAACGTAATTAATGAAAATATCGTGGTATCAAAAATTTTAGATCAAGTGCTTTCTAACTTAATAAGTTTGCAACTTTAAATTATAGTCCTTTCTTTATCTAATTTTATTTAAGAAAATATAGACCAAAGTAGTATTTCGATCCTTTCTCTATGGGCAGACATGTTGGTAAAGCGATTCGTAGATTTATGTAACAATTGTTTCAAATAAAAATCAGGCTTCTCGAATGAAAAAGTTATGTTGTCAATATAACTTTCCTGACTTTATTTCTACTTATGACTTTACTGACTTTATTTCTGTGGACCCATGAGTTAGTTATTAAAAATGTGTATTGGTTCTCAATATTAAATATTTATTTTTTTAAGTTTAGGAAGTCTCAGAAACTGCGCTTTCAAAAAATATACATCAGTAGCGTTTTTTTTTCTATTCATGAATATAAAAGAAATAATACATAAGAAAAGAAATCAGCAAATTCGTCATTTCATTGGATCTTTCTCCAATATTTTTCTTTCAAATTTCTATCAAATTTATTAAAGATTAGCGATTGCCGTTTTAACTCCATACCAAATTATTTTAATATGTCAAATATATTTTTTTTCAAAATCAAATTGGCCATGTTTCATGCTTGAAAAAATATAATTAGCTGAAAATCAGCTAACAGTTTCGTATAATGTAAGTCGTATTGCATTGTTAAATTATGCCTTTAATATTCATAACGGAAGAGTCTTTGTTTAGCAAAAATTAGACTTATTTTGATACAAACGCTATACTTAACATAGCTTACTTATGGTATAAATCAACTTTCAACATTATATTAATGCAATATTAGTATTATTCTCTTAGTATTTTGTACAAGCGTTACCCTCTATGTATATGGTGATTTCTCCCATCTATCCTGCACAAAAAAAAAAAGAAAGAAAGAAAAAGAAGAAAAATCAGGTCTTTTTCTGCAGAGCCTTTCGAAAGTATTTTTCTGTGGCAATATAACAGTAATTGTAAGTGTTGGATAATAATTCCCCAGGAATGATATTCAGTTGCAAAGGGTACTGTTTTATATTTTTTGATATTTATTAAATACTTGTCTTGTAAAAATCGACATAATAAGTAGCACCAGCAGGCAAAACTTTAGCATTCAGATGTTTCAAGGATTTATATAAAAAGAACCTATTCATCAATAAAAGAGAAATAACAGAAGCAATAAACACATGTGATTTTTTTTTTTTTTTTTTTTTTTTTTTTTTTTTCTATTGGTATGGGTACTTCGATGGAAAACAACTTCAAAAGTCGGCATGCTAGTTTCATTGAAGAAAAAAAAGAAAGAAAAGCATCCCCCCCCCCCCCCTCACACACAAAAAAATAATAAGAAGAAGAAATAAAATGACATGCTCAGATAAAGAAATGAAAGTTGTCAAACATCACTAACCCAAATACTTAGTAATAAAATATTTACCAGGAAAATAAGAAACCGAAAAATACTCAAAAAATCTAGGAGTACACTGAGAGATTTTGAGCAAATCTATTACTTTGTAACAGAATCAAATCCTTTATAAATTTTTAACATATTCCTATAATTAATTATTCGGATATTAATAAATACTAATTTAAATGTTGAATGCTTTAAGTTAATAGGCCTTTCAACTTTAACATAGAAAAGGTAGTTTGATAAAGTAGATATGGTAGCGATAAAACTGCCAACTTTTGTGCTTTTCTGCTACTCTACTTTAATACAATCTTCTCTTTATTTAATTCTCGAAATTTGGCGATAGATAACGCAAAAAATGCTTTTAAAAAAATAGCGGTAATAAAAAAGTATAAAAGTTGGCAGCTATGAAACTACAGCCTAAAAGCTTTAAAAAATTAAGTATATTAGACCGAATAAAATTAGATACAAAAGCAACATATCAATCAGACTTGTAACGTATGCTACTTTACATATTTATTAACGAAATCCTTTTAACATAAGCTGGTAGCTCTAAATATTACTTTGAACTGAGCAGTAGCAATAACTTCAGAGAAATATTCAATTCACTGATTGAAGACGAACATATATGAAGGATTTGGGCGTAAAAAATGGTAACTGTGAATTTTGATTATTATTATTATTCTCGTGTAAAGCCGTTAATTACATCATGACATCTTTTTAAATGTACAAGATTTCTTTTTGAATCATATATATCATAATATAAGATATGAATTTCAAAAGTTATGCCATAAATTTTATAAATTTTAGAAAAGAAGACTTCTTGCATATAAATCCAATAAAATAAAATGAATCATACAAAATGTGTGGTACATAAGTGCAACTGAGGATGTTGAGAATATAGTCTTTAACACATTAGCTGTTTTAGACGAAACAATCACGATAGTTCACGAGAGGATAGTTATAGTTTTCTTTAAAAAACTCGAGTCTTCACATCTCGAAATTAGATTTTGTTATTTACTTATTTTACAAATGAGCCCTTAATTTTATAGAATTACGGTTGTTCTCAAATCAAAAGAAAATACTTTATGTCACCTTTCTGAATTCATTTTTTTCGGAAACGCATGGAATTGGTAAGTGTTATGATTATGTAATTATGTATTCTAATGTATTTTTCAACTTTTTGGTAAAAGCAGAGGATCTTTCAGAAAATCTTGCGTAAGTTTGCAATTTGAACGGAATTGCCGGACGTGATAGCACAGGATAGGAGGAAATCTGCTATCAACAATTGCTTATAACACTTTAAGTAATTTATTTATCAAAAAATTCAAAACGCCATTCGATTCCAAATTATGTTAATAGCCTGGCCTGCCAATTTTATGCTTTTACGCTTGAAAATGAGTCAGAAAATGTGTCAAAAAGTGTCCCATTTTTGAGAAAAGAGTTAGAGAATCGCGTTACGATTGGAAATAAAAAATAAAAATCAAAAAATGGCAGAGCTATTATAGTTTTCTCTTAAATTATAAAAGTAAATGAATCAGGATATTCCTAAAATAAGTTATATTAAGTACCGTAAAGTACCGAAAGTAAGCCCCTCTTTAGCAAATAGGAAATTCTAATGATTTTAAGGGGTGCTTATAATTGGAACTTTTGTGAAAAGGGTAAAAAAATTAGGAGGGTGAGGAGGGGGGGTATTTGGAATTTGTGAAATTTCATATGTCTTCATAAGTTTTCTAGAGCAAGATTTCTGCATGAAAACTTAAAATAAAATAAATAGTCTGACGAATTAAAAAAATATGTATATTGCGTCATACTGGAAATATAATGGACCTCAGCAGGTGAATATGTAACGTTATATGAGTTTGAAGAAACGTATTAAAACATGATAAAAACCCGACTATGGAAATATTAACATATTTTAACATTTTAAGGTTCTCTGAATTTGCTGTATCCATTATTAAACCTATTCCATATACATGCGTGTGTGTTTTCGTGTATATTAGAATTTTCACAAAAAGTTTAGCTCCCTAGAACTCATTCTTAGTGAAGGATCTGGGTTTATCTCTAATCTTGATTTAAGTTTTGTTGGTGAATTTAGTACTTAACTTCGAAATCTACCTCCGCGTGTAGACCGAGCCGGCAGGGATTTTTTAATTAAAACATTCTCACCTTGACAGACGTTTTTCTTTGTGTTCTGGAAAAACAGTGATTACTTCTGCAGAAACATGCATTTTCTCTGCACAAAATTGCACATGTAGAATATTGGTCTGACTTCATAATTAGCATGGTTAATTTTTTAAATGTGTTACAGATTATCCCTGAAGTACCCCTGATCCCAATTAACGAATTAACCCTACCTCCCCTAGATTAGAAAATTTAAATAATGCTTTTTTCTATTCATGTTGCTAATGTAAAAAAAGGAACAAAGTAAAAAATATATATTTATATATTTTATTATATATATATATATATATATATATATATATATATATATATATAAACTTATATATATATATATATAACTTATATATATATTTATTAAAATCACTCGTTTCCTAAAGTTTTCTAAAGCTGAAAAAAGGCAGTGAATTTTTTATAATCAAGGCCAGGCGTGAAATTTAACCCTTTCTACTCGGGAGATGACTCTCATTCACCAATAGTGTTTCCATGTGTCTCGCGTAATCCGGGCCTCCAAATGCTCTGGAAACCGGTATCTTAAGGTCATTTTTTTCGCCTTATCTCATGTCATAATTATCTGCGATTAAAGATGTCGAAATAAACTGTAAGAAATTAATGGTGTCCGGAGCATTTGAAGCGCTGATTTACGCGGGCGCCTGCAACACCAGTGCTCGGAGAGTCACCTTTCAAGTACAAAGGGTTAAGATAAAAATTGAAGACTTAAAAAAGTGTTTTTCTTTTTCCTTTAAGCCCCGATATTCCTTTTCTTTTGGGCAGCAATTAAAGTGTCGTCCATTCAAAATAACGTTACGTTACATAAGCCAGCCGTAAAACGAAGCAGATTTAACATTGTACTGTTAAATACTGATATTCTCTACTGCAATTTTTTTTAACATCTAAGCATCACACATTTTTAATTTTCATACCGTCACACAGAAAAAAAAAAATACTTAATTTGCAAATTGTTTGAAAACGGCATCTGATTTTTTTAGGTAGATTTCGTATGAAATACTACCCATTGGGATCGTTCCTATGTTGAATTCCCCTAGAACCCAAAACCACCCTCAGTAAAAAACTTTATCTATCTATCTATCTATCTATCTATCTATATCTATCTATCTATCTATCTATATATATATATATATATATATATATATATATATATATATATAAATTGTAAAACAACACGAAACAAACGTGGAAAGTGTTCATCATCAGTTGTAGTTTCTAAAAAATATATCACTAAACAAATTAATGATCTTCAAAGTAAATATTTAAAGCATTATAACTGGTTATTAATTCGAAAATACATATTTGCTATTAAAAAGAAAGAGATTGTACAACATTTAAATGTATTTCTAAGTAAATCTTTCTCTAAACATTTCTCTGATATTTATTTTGATCTTATTATGACTAGGGTTAATCTTTTAAATATTAATTTACAAAAAAAAAAAAAAAAAAAAAAAAAAAAAAAAAAAAAAACATAAAATTGAAAACACGAATACTCAAATGATAATAACTTTTTCAAATCATATATTTAATAAAATTAATTTCAATTCTATAATTAATGATAAAAACTGTTATTTTCCTATTAATAATCTTCATATATCAAAATCCTTTAAATATCCGAATACAATTGGTATAAAGATTTTTAACTACAATACATTTTCAAAAAATACATCTGCTGCAAGTAATTTTTCGCGTAAATGCAATGACCCTAATCTAAAAAAATATATAAACAATGATCATGGACATATAATCACTGGAAATCTTAATATTGTTAATGATTTTAAATTGAAAAACTAATGGGTTATGGTACTAAATATAGACTTCCATCTAAATTTACTGTTAAATCTATTATCAAACAGTTTACATATGATATAGATATTTTTATATATAAAATTTCAATCTATTACAATAAACCTATTGAATATTTTAATCAATGGAAAATATTAGTAATTGAAAAATTAACTATGGCTTTAAAAAATAATATTTCTGATTTGGTTTCTATTAACACAAAGCATTTTTTCCAACAAATTACTAAATTACAAAAAAACTACGTTATTACATATGTAGACAAATCTCCTAATAATTATGCAATCATATGTAAATCTTATTATCACCAACTTCTTACAACCTGTATTTCTTCTAATAAATCTTTTCAAAAAACTAATGAGAATGTAATTGTAAATAATCGTAAAATTCAAAGTTATTATAAACTATTAAATATTATATTAGCTAACTTTAATTATCCTTATTTAGTTCTTATTCCCAAATTTCATAAAACTCCAATTAAATTTAGGACTGTAACTATTGGTTGCAATACATATAATAATAAAGCCAATAAACTTCTATTAAAAATTCTTAATCAATTATATATACTTACTACAAACAATGATAATACACATTGTATAAAAAATAGCTATCAACTGGTCAATATTTAAAAAAATCTTCATTGTGTATATAATATAACGACATATGACTTCAAAGATCTTTTTAATAATATAGACTTATTAGATTTACATAATATTATAAATACATTATTTAAAAAGTATTATAAAAAACTGGAATTACCATCTAATATTGATATCGCTTATTTTAAATCATCAACAAACTTCATTATCTATAATAATTATATATTGCAAGCTAACACATTATATTTACAGCACGTCGGTATACCACAAGGTGGTTATACATCCAGTTTATTATCAGACTTATACTTATATCACTATGAACGTACTTTTACTAATAATAATCTCCATTTATATCGTTATATTGATGACATAATTTTAATTGCCACTGATCAATCTAAAATTTCTCAATTTCCAGTTGATTATCCCACTAATTTGGAATTAACGGAAAACCTCTTATCTAACAATACAATTATTTCTTAGATCTTAAAATTACAATAAAAGACAACAAAACAATAACAGATTTATATGATAAACGTAAAGAATTTAAATTCAAAGTTAATACATTTACAAATTTTAAATCTTGTCTTCATCATTCTGTATATCGAAATATAATACTTAAACATTTATATAGAATAAAATGTTTATGTTCTTCTAATCTAATTAACAATAATATTAAAAAACTAATTTATGAAACATTAAATCATGGTTTTCCAAAAAAATTCATATAGTCATTAATATACAATTAGTACTTACAGGATCTTAAAAAAAATAATAATAAATAAATAAATAACACATGTGTAAACGAAATTACAAAAAATTTATAAAATAAAAAAATATTTATATAAAAAATTAAAAATTGTAAAATAATAATAAAAAATTACTATAGGATGGTTGGGTGGGTAAATGTTAGAGTACGGAGGAGGGTGGAGTTGTTTGGATAATACGCAATGGTTAATTTTAAAAAATGATGGGGCTTTTGTATTATAACTATATTTCTATTACGCATTTTATATGGATGTTGACTGGATGTTTTATGTGTAAATGGTGACATTTCTTTTTTTTTTTTAATTTCAATTCATATTAAATTTAGCTCATTTTATCAATTTCAAAATTAACTTGATTTAAAATTTTAGTCTACTCAGGACAATGTCATATTAATTAATAATAGTATACCATCTTTATAGTGATTAATATGCATATAAGTTTATTTGATATAACTATTGTTATACTGTATGTATTAAAATTGGGTAATTGGTTTTTATTATCATTCCTCTATACTTTTTAATATTGTTTTATTTTCAACTTTGTATTCCATGATTAATTATCGGTTTAATGTGTTTGATTGTCACAATAATATTTTTTAGCTTTTTTGGCTAATATGAAGATAATCCACACACTATATTTGTAATCTTTAGGCTATTGGGAATTTTAGAATCTGACAATCTTCTATAAACATCTTTTTCTCCCTGTTCATTTTATTAATTTATTAGATTTTAAATTTAATAGTAATTCTTAAAGTTTTTATATTTATATTATATATAATTTATTTTATGTTATAGCATATAGCTATATTCTATATATTATCAATGTTATAAAATTATTTACTTTCTCAGTGTAGATTAAATGGGTTTGGTAATAGAATATATTGATAGTATTTTATTAACATTTAATTAATTTAATTTTTTTAAATAATGATATATAGTAGATTATTAATTATATATTAGGATTAGCGTGGTAATGCAGATGATATATTTTAATTTCATTAGTTTTTATTATTTTCTTCTTGTGACATTTGAATAATAATAATTGTTTCTAAAATAATATAATAGATGGCAGCACTAACAAATGTTGTCTTTTAAAGCTTCTGTTAAAGTAATAATTTTAATTTTTTACACCAGGTGGTATTAAACGCTGATTATTGGTTATATTGTAAAATTGAAATTAAACAATTTAAAAGTGTTTTTTTAGGTATTTTAAATAATGTAATTATTTTCTATTTATATTATATTAAATGTTTTTATCACGGTATTTCAAAATAAATTAACTGAATCCATAGTTTTAATTTCTGTGTTAACTTAACTGTTTTATTCACCTTAATCTTATCATGCTCGGATACCATGTGCGAGTGGATATTTTGAAAATCAACTGGGTTATTATTCGGTATGGTGTGTAATATTTCTATTTTTTATGCTATAAATTAAATACTTAATGGGTTGTATTGTTTTTTCCATTTTATGCCATTTGATAATGTTCTGTTTTCATCTTGAAACTATTCTATTGATCATATTGGTTGTTTGGGTACAGGAGAAAAAAAATTTCAGCTTTTAGCTTTTTTCTCACAGAAAACTACCGATTTGCTTACATCATTGAATTCTGTACTCTTGAAAACGTAATTCAATATATAAGTTTTTCAATTTTTTTTTGGTATCCATATTCTTCTTTTTTCCTTCCATATTAATTCTTGTAATTATGTATAAGGCACTTTATTTTATACATACAGTTCTATATTATAGGTTTGTGGTATCCATTTTTATTGTCATTTTACAATATTGCTGTTTTTGATGATGGTCGGTAATGTTTAATTAATGGTTATATATATATAACCATTAATTAAACATTACTGACCACCAACAAAAAACAAAACAAAACAAATAAAAATATATATATATATATATATATATATATATATATCACTTTCTTCTGGACACGATAAATTCCACAATTCTGCACAAATCTTTTCCAAACTGATACATAAAATCAAGGGCATAAAATCTCGGTCAAGTTCGTTAATGGGCAAAATCGGACCAAGCGGGTGGAAATAGGGAGCGGTTTTGTGAAAACCGAAAAAAACCTCGCAATTTCTTAATTTTTCTACATTTCAAATCAGTTTAAAGTTTTTTATTACTTCTAAAAATAGGGCCAAAAATTTATGTCTCGCAAATTTTTGATAAAATTAAAAATGGGCTCAAGAGCCGCAAAAAATAGGGTTTTTGGGAGAAAAAAAATTCCTAACTTCGTCAATTCTCAAGATATAAAATCCCCATGAATTTATCATATATCTTCTTAATATTGTCTTCAACATTTATACAGACACGTTTTCGATAGGACTAATTCTTTCAGCAAAAACAAATTAAAAATGCATAGATGTCGAAGAAAAAAATCATCTTATTAAGGGTGTATTCAAATCCAAACTGCTTATTTTCTGATTCATTTTTAAATTCATTCTTGCTCTCAAACGTATCCAATTGGTTGATTCTCTTATTCGGAAACTATATAATGTACCGTAATAATCGATTTTTTGATAGAGGCAGAATATATTTCAAAAAATGATGTTGAAGTGGTCATTTTGGACAGAATTTCCCGAAGCGATTGTGTTAGAAACGAAAAATATTGCCCTACTGAGAAAATAATTGTTTATTAATCAAGTTTTAATTAATTGAAAGAAAAATAAAAACACATGCCGCTTATAAATCTTTTCAAAAATCACGTCAGCAAGTTTCATATTTTTTCTATTAAAAATAAATTAGGAAATGTGCAAGAAAATTTCGAGTTGTTGAGCATGGAAAAGTATTTTTTTTTTTTTTTTTTTTTTTTTTTTAATACCGCCTTAACATGATTCTGATAAAACCAGCTACTATATAAAAATGAAATAAAAACTCGTCAAAGCGGCCAGATAAAACTGTTAAAGTGGATTTATATTTAATCATGATTTAGTTTTTGTTGGTGAAATCAGTATACTTAACTTCGAAATCTACCTCCGCCTGAAGGCCGGGCCGGCAGGGATTTTTTGAGATATTGATTTTTTTTTTTTTTTTTTTTTTTTTTTTTTTTTTTTTTCTTTTTGTAAATTGTAATGCCACTTCTGTAATGATGGCAACTGGAGTACTCTATTTCTGTAGGAAGTAAAGGGAAAACTGTAGATTACTATATCTTTTTGTTGCCATTTTCTCATAAAAACTAATTAAAAAAAATAAAATAAGTGCTACGCCAAGAATATATTCTGTTATAAAAATGTATTTTGAAGTATATATGTATTTCTTTTTTTCTCCGCATTTACTTAATTCGAATTTTATTAATCCATGTATAATAATGTTTTCCGAATTTTGAAAAAAATATAAATGAATGATTACTGATAAAACATGGAGCTATTATAAACTGTATTAATTTTCAGTATCCATATTAAAGTTACAAACAAATGAAAGGCTTGTGAATCGATAACTGATTTTTTTCTCGAGTTTCTTGAATGACGACATGGCTTTTTGCTGAGGTTGTGCGTTATTCCGCTATAGTGCCGTCCTTTGTTGAATACAGACACTTTTCTCTGGGAGGGATTTCTGTAGCTCCGGGGGGGGGGGGAATTGTACTTTTTGACCATTGAATACACAAAATCTCAAATATTCAGGGGGGGGGGTCATCTCGATGCTCCGGGGAGTTTGTCCCCCCCGGGCCACCCCCTGAATTCAACACTGGTGCCGTCATATCAATTCTTTTCTATACATGTTATTTAAGATTGGGTCGTAAATGTGAAAATCAACAGCGGGTGCTAATAACATCATTTTATATAAAGTAAAAGCGGGTATTTTAAGTCTTAAAGCTGAAATATGCTTTGTACTACCTATATTTATATATTTTTTCACCGGGTACATCACTAAATTCTGACAAAGCAGTTTCTAGTTTGTTTGGTTTTTGTCTTTTTAAGAACTCATTTTATTTTTATTTACTAGGGGGCTCTGCCCCCTACGAGCTATGCTCGTCAACCCCCGTTCAGACAATTTGATCGGCTTTAAAAAGATTTCGGAAGATTGAATTACAATTTGAATCTGACAATTATAATCTGACGTAATTATCACCAAACTTTTCTTTCTCTTTTTAATATTCACGTAAAAATACTTTTGTTAGAAATAAAATATTATGATCATCTTAAAATTGAGATAAATGTCTCGCGCAATTTTTAAATTTAAACTCTTTTGCAATATTATTTTTTGTTCATTTTACGTAATAAGTTTAATGTGACGCAAATGTGACGCAAATTCTCCTATTTAAGACCTAACTCATGTTAATGAATTTCTTATGTTACAATATTCTTTCTCTTTTAAAATTCATGTGTAAGTATAGTTTTTATGACGTAATTTTCAATGAGTTCCTGCTTTTTATATTTTCTGTTTATAATAGTCACGTCTAAAATAAATTTTTAATTTGAAGCAAACATTATTGTTTGCGCTGTTTATGCAGTTGGCAACAGTTTAAATTAATTCAATTTTCTAAAATACGTAAAAAATATATTTCGAAATGCTGAAAATTTGAATTTAAAATAAAAATAAAACCTCAAAAAATCAGTCAAATTAAAAAACTAAGTGCAGTCTGCACATCGGGAAATTCTGACGCATAAAATGATCTAAAAATGATTAAATTCCTATGTACATTTTTGCTCCTATAAAACTTTTTTAATGGAACGATTTTTCCAATTTTGTCCAACTTTTGCATTAAATACCTCTTTAAATAGTTCTTCGATTTGAAAACTGTCTGTATCAGCGTGTTTATCAAACATTTCTCTACAATACTACCGATTTTCATATTTTTGTATGCAACAGTTTTTTTTTTATGTTAACGAAGAAAGGCCATGCTTAAGCATTCAAATTGGATGCCGATCTGCCGGGAGCACGAATCACAAAGGCTCTATTATGAGTTAATTGTCAGAGTTTACCGAAATAGGTCATTCAGCTTTTAGTAAAGAATATTAACTTAAAATTTTTGAAATGTTTAATATAATACTGGCGCGGGGTGGGGTTGATTATAGAACATTTCCATTATTTTTTTTATTGTTGTTGTTATTTTTCATACGTTAAATTTAATGCATATGGAAATTCCGGACCGATAAGAAACATTTTTTAACTCAATACAAAAATTCTGGAACGACATTTATTCATGCATTTCTCGATGGATTTTTATGAGAATTTACATTACCTCCTATTTAAGAATCATATTAATATCTTTTTATTTATGTTTTTAATATCATATTTGAATAGGTGAAGTTTTTTAAACTTATTTATATATGAGGAAATTATTTCGTGTAAATTTTTTGCACATGTTTAGTAAATTATTAATTATTTTATCTATATTAACTCAAAATGAATGCGATATTCCGCTTCAAACACCTTTTGAGTTTCTCCATTTGATAATATTAATATTCTCAAATAAATCTGGCAGTTTTAAGACGCATTCATCAATTCAATTTTTTACGTAAACACATGAAATTGGCACGTGTTCTTATTTCGAAGCTCAATAAATATTTTTTTCCTTCCATTTTACGGTAAAGGAAGGGGATCATTAATAAAATGCTGTTAAAATTGCCAGTTTGAACTAAATTTTTAGATAGGACAACCCTATAAATGTCGTTATGAAACAAAAGTAGTTTAACTCAAAATGTAATTAATTTATCGCTAAATAAAAATAATAAATGTTTCTTCCATATCAATATTCTTTAAATTTGTTTAATTAAGAAAAAAATATTTTCTTTCTTAAATATTTTTTAAGCTTCAGTGTGGGTAGAAATATGTAGTAATTCTTTGGCAAAATTTATCAATCAATTTATAGATTATATATATAGTATTTTGAAATTTTCGAAAGGTTTTTTGTTTTTGAAATTGTTTAGTTTTTAGGTAGATTTCGTATGAAATACTACCTATTGGCGTCGTTCCTATGTTGGAATTTCTGAAAATGTGTTGCAGATCTACACCGATCATGACCCCTAGAACCCAAAACCACCCCCAGTAAAAAACTTTATATATATATCTATCTATCTAAGTATCTATCTATATATATATATATATATAACTGGTTGTTAATTCGTAAAAACATCTTTGCTATTAAAAAGAAACAGCTGGTACAACATTTAAATGTCTTTCTAAGTAAATCTTTCTCTAAACATTTCTCTGATATTTACTTTGACCTTATTATGAGTAGGGTTAATCTTTTAAATATTAATATACAAAAAAAACACAAAATTCAGAACATGAATACTCAAATGATAATTACTTTTTCAAATCACATTTTTAATAAAATTAATATCAATTCTATAATTAATGATAAAAATTGTTTTTTTCCTATCAATAATCTTCATATATCAAAAACCTTTAAATATCCGAATACAATTGGGAGAAAAATTTTTAACTATAATACATTTTCAAAAAATACATATGCTGCAAGTACTTTTCCGTGTAACTGCAAAGACCCCACTCTAAAAAAATACATAAACAATGATCATGGACATATAATCACTGGAAATCTTGATATTGTTCATGATTTTAAATTGAAACAACTAATGGGTTATGGTACTAAATATAGACTTCCATCTAAATTTAATGTTAAATCTATTATCAAACAGTTTACATATGATATTGATATTTTTATTTATAAAATTTCTATCTCTTATAATAAGCCTATTGAATATTTTAATCAATGGAAGATATTAGTAATTGAAAAATTAACTATGGTTTTAAAAAATAATATTGCTGATTTGGTTTCTATTAATACACAGCATTATTTCCAACAAATTACTAAATTACAAAAAAACTTCGTTATTACATATGTAGACAAATCTCCTAACAATTATGCTATTATATGTAAATCATATTATCACCAACTACTTACAAATTCTATTTCTTCTAATAAGTCTTTTCAAAAAACTAATGAAAATGTTATTGTAAATAATCGTAAAATTCGAAGTTATTATAAACTTTTAAATATTTTATCTACTAATTTTAATTATCCATATTTAGTTCTTATTCCCAAATTTCATAAAACACCTATTAAATTTAGGACTGTTACTATTGGTTGTAATACATATAATAATAAAGCCAATACACTTCTCTTAAAAATTCTTAATCAAATATATGAACTTACTACAAACAATGATAATACACATTGTATAAAAAATAGCTATCAACTTGTTAAGATTTTAAAACATCTTCATTCTGTTTGTAATATAACGACATATGACTTCAAAGATCTTTTTAATAATATCGACCTATTAGATTTACATAAAATTATAAATGCATTATTTAAAAAGTATTATAAAAAACTGGAATTACCATCTTATATAGATATTGCATATTTTAAATCTTTAACTAACTTCATTATCTATAATAATTATATATTGCAAGATAATACTTTATATTTACAGCATGTCGGTATACCACAAGGCGGTTGTACTTCCAGTTTACTCTCAGACTTATACTTATCTCATTATGAACGCAATTTTACTAATAATAATCTACATTTATATCGTTATATTGATGACATCATTTTAATTGAAACTGATCAATCTGCAATTACTCGATTTCCAGTTGATTATCCCACTAATTTGGAATTAACGGAAAACCTTTTATCTAACAATACAATTAACTTCTTAGATCTTAAAATTACAATAAAAGACAATAAAACAATCACAGATTTGTATGACAAACGTAAAGAATTTAAATTCACAGTTAATACATTTACAAATTTTAAATCTTGTCTACATCATTCTGTATTTCGTAATATAATACTTAATCATTTATATAGAATAAAATGTTTATGTTCTTCTCCTCTAATTAACAATAATATTAAAAAACTAATTTATGATGCATTAAATCATGGTTTTCCAAAAAAATTCATATATTCATTAATATACAATTAGTACTTTTCTTACATGATCTATAAACACAAATTAACACATGCGTAAACAAAATTACAAAAAAAATTATAAAATAAAAAAATATCTATAAAAAATTAAAAATTGTAAAATAATATAAAAAAATATTATAGGTTGGTTGGGTGGTTAGATGTTAGAGTACGGAGGAGGGTGGTGTTGTCTGGATAATACGCAATGGTTAATTATTTATTTAAAAAAAAAAAAAAAAAAAAAAAAAAAAAAAAAAAAGCGGGGCTCTTGTATTATTACTATTTTTTTGTTATGTATTTTATGTGGATGTTGATTTGATATTTTATATGTAAGTTGGAGATTTTCATTAATATTATAATTAGCTTAATTATTCATTAATCTAATTTACAATTATTTGTTATTAAATTCTAATTTACTAAGGACAATATCATATTAATTACTAATAGTATGCCACTCTTAGTTTAATGTTTTTGAATGTCCCATATTCATACTTTATGGATTTTTATGGATGTCTGAAAATAATCCACATTCTATATTTGTGCGTTTTAAGTAATGGGATTTTAAGTATTATTTAACCTTCTATATACTTCCACATGTTTGATATTTCCTGTTCATTTTATAAATATCTTATATATAATTCATTAAAAAATAATTTTTAGATAATTTTTAATAATTATTTATATTAATTATTACTGAATTTATTTTGTTTTATAGCATATAGATATATGCTATATATTATCAATGTTCTAACATTATTTAAACTCTTAGTTTAGTTTAAATAATTTAGCTAATAGAACATATTGTATGCTTTTAAATTTTATTAACAATAGTTTTAAATACTTTGTGTGATTTATATTAGGTTTATAATTCTCTATATATAAGGATTTGTTTGGTTTTGCTGTTTAAACAGTTATTTACATTCAAAAGCTTGCAAATTTTTATCTTGCGATAGATGTTTAATATAATTATTAATAGATGGCAGCACTAAAATTGTATCTTTCATATTGCTCTTATTTTTAATTTTTCTAGCTCCATTTTAGTTATATTTTATACACCAGGGTGTATTTTTAGCTAAATTTTGACGATATTGTTAAACTGTTATCTATTAATTTAATAGTGCATTTTAAATAATGTAATTAATTTCTATATATTTTATATTATATTAAATTTGTTTTACAAGGTATTTCAAATATTATTTCACAATGTATTAACTGCATCCTTTGGTATCATTTACTGTGATTTCTTAACTGTTTTATTCACCTTAATCTTTTTGATATACTGGAAGACATGTGCACATGGATTTTTGTAAAATACTGAAATATTAATCGGTATGGTGTTTATTATTTCTATTTTATATCCTATAAATATTTAAATACGTTTTATTGATTCTTCCATTTCATATTATTTGTTTCTATTCTGCTTTCATTTTTAATCAATTCACTTGATTTTAGTGGTTGTTCTATAATTCTCTATATATAAGGATTTGTTTGGTTTTGCTGTTTAAACAGTTATTTACATTCAAAAGCTTGCAAATTTTTATCTTGCGATAGTTGTTTAATATAATTATTAATCGATGGCAGCACTAAAATTGTATCTTTCATATTGCTCTTATTTTTAATTTTTCTAGCTCCATTTTAGTTATATTTTATACACCAGGGTGTATTTTTAGCTAAATGTTGACGATATTGTTAAACTGTTATCTATTAATTTAATAGTGCATTTTAAATAATGTAATTAATTTCTATATATTTTTTATTAGATTAAATTTGTTTTACAAGGTATTTCAAATATTATTTCAAAATGTATTAACTGCATCCTTTGGTATCATTTACTGTGATTTCTTAACTGTTTTATTCACCTTAATCTTTTTGATATCCTGGAAGACATGTGCACATGGATTTTTGTAAAATACTGAAATATTAATCGGTATGGTGTTTATTATTTCTATTTTATATCCTATAAATATTTAAATACGTTTTATTGATTCTTCCATTTCATATTATTTGTTTCTATTCTGCTTTCATTTTTAATCAATTCACTTGATTTTAGTGGTTGTTCGGGCACAGGGGAAAATTAATTTTAGCTTTAGCTTATTTCTCCCACAGAAAACAACCATTTTGCTTATATCATTGAATTCTGTGCCCTCGATAACGTAATTCAATGTATAAGCTTTTCAATTTTTGTCGGTGTCCACTTTTTTCTTTTTTCTTCCATAATAATTCTTATAATATATTTTTTTTTTTAATACTTACAGCTTTAATTCATAATAATTGACGGTGGCAGGTTATGTTTAATTAATGGTAATATATATATATATATATATATATATATATCACTTTTTCTGGACACGATAACTTCCACAATTCTTCACCAATCTCTTTCAAACTGATACATAAAATCAAGGGGTATAAAATCTCGGTCAAGTTTGTTAATGGGCAAAATCGGACCAAGGGGATGGAAATAGGGAGGGGTTTTGTGAAAACCGAAAAACTTCTAAATTCCAATTCGAATAACTTCTTAATTTTTGTACATATCAAATCAGTTTAAAGTTTTTATTACTTCTAAAAATAGGACGAAAAATGTATGTATCACAGATTTTTGATAAAATTAAAAATGGGCTCAAGGGGCCCAAAAATAGGGTTTTTGGGAGAAAAAAAAATCTTAAGTTCGTCAATTCTCAAGATATCAAATCCAATTAGTTTTATTATACATCTCCTTAATATTATCTACAACTTTTATATTTACAAGCTTTTTATAAGATCAATTCGTACCAAAATTAAAATTAAAAACGAAAACAAAAAAAAAAGGGGGAGGGAGGGTTGAAGAAGAAAAAATTCCATAACTCCGTCAATTCACAAGATATAAAATGAATTTATCATATATCTTCTTAACATTGCCTTTTGATAGGACCACTTCTTACAGCAAAAACAAATTAAAAATACATAGTGGTTGAAGAAAAAAATCATCGTATTAAGAATGTATTCAAATCCAAACTGCTTATTTTCTTACTCATTTTTAAATTAATTTTTGCTCTCAAACGCGTCCAATTGATAGATTCTCTTCTTCAGAAACTATATAATGTACCGTAATGATCGATGTTTTGATAGGGGCAGAATATATTTCAAAAAATGATGTCAAAGTGAGCATTTTGAACAGCATTTCCCAAAGCGATTGTGTTAGAAGCGAAAAATATTGCCCTACTGAGAAAATAATTGTTTATTAATCAAGTTTCATTTAATTGAAAGAAAAATAAAAACACATGTCGCTTATAAATCTTTTCAAAAATCACGTCAGCAATTTTCGTATTTTTTCTATTAAAAATTAATCTGAAAATGTGCCAGAAAATTTCGAGTTTTTGAGCATGGGAAAGTATTTTTTTTAATACCGCCTTAACATGATTCTGATAAAACCAGCTATTATATAAAAATGAAATGAAAATTCGTCAAAAGCGGTCAGATAAAACAAGTGGATTTATATCTACTCATGATTTAGTTGTTGGTGGTGCAATTAATATACTTAACTTCGAAATCTACCTCCGCTTGTAGGCCGCGCTGGCAGGGATTTTTTTTTTTTTTACCTATGAATTGTACATATAAGTATACTCTGTTATATTAGAAAAATTACATTAAAAAATTGCGCTGTTCACTCTGGTTGCAAAAGATTTGCCCATTTACACATGAAACAATATAAATAGCCTTGCATTTATTTCCGGCTGGTTTTCCGTAATGAAACTAGTATAAATAATATGAAAAAAAAAACACAAATTTAACAGGTAAGTAGTCTATATATTCGTTAAAACAACTGAAATGCTCAGAATCAAAAATGGCTGCTATAAGTAGCGAAATCAAATTCATGTATGCCCATAATAAAAACGTATCGCTTTTAATAAATTTCAAAATTTATTTGAATACATTTTGATATTTTTCATATAAATTGCCTTTTGGAGTTGTTAGTGGGCAATCTAAAAGCATATTAATTACAGTATACTCTCGATATCTCGAAGTCGAAGGGACACTTAAAAATTTTCGATAACAAGGTCATAACCAAATGTAAAAATTCTCGTAAAACACAAGATAGGGAATAATGTTATAAAAATTAGAGTCATGATAGATGAGAATAAGTATAAATATGTAATTATATTCGTAATAAGTCTAAATACTACAATGGCAATTTTAATTTTTAAAATAGTAGAAAATAATTACATTAAATTGAAAAGAATTAGTAAATACATAAATGAACTTAGATTGATAGAATGGCTTAAAAAAGCCAAGTGTCGTGGCCTTGCGACATGTCTTTTGAAAGTTATCGTTTTCCACGTTTTCAGAGCATTCTATGAAGCGTCATAGTACGTGGACAGCATCTTTAGCTTGGGCCGCAGTAATGCTAGGTAATGGTCCTGAAAGACCCAGTTATTCCTCATTATCAAACGGCAGAGAAGAAACTGATTGATTTTTTACTTCTAAAAATATTCGATATAACAAGGTTTTGAGTGAAAACTCTTCGAAATAAGAATTAAAATTAACATTAGATAAATATGTAATACCAAGGGGAAAAATAATTTTTCGACATATCGAGGTTTTCGAGATATCGAGAGTATACTGTATCTATATTAAGTTTCTTGCATATCTATTATGTATATGGCAGATATATATGTAAAATATTTTACAAAACTGGATTTAACTTCAAATTCTTCCAACATCCTTATCCTTATAATATTATAAATGTCAATGTGTGTCCGAATGTTTGAATGAAGTCAGCATCTAAACGAATGAATTAATGCTTTTGTATTTTCGGATATAGATAGATTACAACCCGGAAATGAACATAGGCTATGTTTAATTTGTTTTATTCAAATATTTTGCTTAATAATCCAAAATTTCATTATTTTTCATACACAATGAATTGACATTTTTCCGATAAAATTTAACCATCTTCCTTTTTCCGTTGCCAAAAAATAAAAACTTAGAATAATAATTTAATTTCTAATTGAAAGATTAAAACGGAAATTTTCAAGTATTTTTAATTATACAAGGAGCATGAATTTTGAGTAAGTGCAGAAAGAAGGCAAATGTGACGTCATATATGGAAAATATAAAACGGATATGCTTTGATGTTGAAATAAAATGAGATTGTGTTATGATATTAATTCTTATTATTTAAAGAAAATTGTTATCAAGGATTACGGTTTATCGTCTGCGCACGGTTAACACAAAGATTGAAAATTTCAAAAAAAAAAAAAAAAAAAAAAAAAAAAAAAAAAACTTTTGAAGAGCAAATGGGCAGCAAATGTCAATAATATGCACAGTAAAATTAGCAAATTCGAAAATGACGTAGTGATTAGCATGAAATATGTATTTTCATTCTTAAAAAGTAAAAAAAGTAAGTAGATAGAAAGGTTATGTTCTGTAATCGGGTTCGTAATCAATTTGCTTTTTTAGAGAAAGAAATTAGGTGCAAAAGTAAATACATTGTTGTAAACAGGTTTGTTTTTTGTGTGGTAAAGACTTAATAATATTCCAGATGACCAATTCTTCGCCCACCTTTGATGACAAGTATGATTGTAAAGCATATAAAACAGTATCATTCGATAATTTTCTTGGCACAGATGCCATATACGCACTTGGTTTGGTGCGATCTCTTTTTGATACCAATTTGGAGAAAACATCGTTTTCGAATACCAGTTACATGTATATTTTTAAATTATGTTCTATTACTGAAAAAAGGAAATAACAATAAATAAATAAAATCTTCATTAAGAACTATAGAACAAAGCAATTTATATAATTTTAAAATAAAATTAAAGTAAATAAACTATATATTAATAAATAAACAACAATAGCTGGGTTACCATATCAATCAAAATAATCTATGTTGGCGATAATTAGGTTCCCGGTGCTTATATGACATATTTGCCATTTTCTTATTACTTCATGATATAAACAGACATCCTGGTTCAGCGTATAAACCTAAGTTATGTCAATGACCTTATAATAAAGAAATACCTTAAATTACTCATACTAGCCGCCCTTGGCGATCAGTTTGGTCTCCCTTAAAATTTATGTTTGGGAAAGCATGCTAAGCATTGTATCATGTTACTTTTATTCATAATTTAATTTACTTGGACTCCCTTAACCCTCTCGCTGCACAACCCGAGATTTCATCGGGCAACGTAAAAGTAGCAAAATTTTCGCAATCCGAGATTTCCTCGGGGATTCATTTTTTCCACTGGCGACTAATTTTTATTTCAACTCGGACCACTTTTTAAATACAAAAAATTCATATAGACTTTAACAACATCTAGAAGAGTAATATACTGCAAAATTGATTTTCTTACAATAGTGGTGCGAGACTATAAATGTCTCCATTGACAGTCCTGATTTCGCCTAATTTCTAATATCATATCCCATTTATGATCTCGAACTCTTTTACAAAAAATGTTTACATATTTAAACTCTAAGCTATCTATAGAGTTGAAATATTTAATAAAACAATGCGTGATTTTTGAACCTATTTTGATAATAAAAAAAATACGCAGCGAGAGGGTTAAATATAAATAATATAATCCCTTAAGCTAATATTAGTTTTTGTTGCATTAAAATACCTCAATTTGTTGATTTTCTGTAAGCAAGTAAACCTTACTGGTTTACAATGGAAGTCTATGGGAATTTTACGAATTATTAGAGATATCGCCAAGTTCGCGTCACTTTTGATGGCAGAATGCGGCCCCCTACGGATACCCTCTTATAGGTATAGCGATGCATTAAATGCTGTTCAATAACCAATGAGATGCGTTTCATTTGGGCGTTGCCATTAAACTATTAAAAAATAACTGCGATTTATGTGCCACGTACGATAGCGTAATATATATTTATATATATAGATTGTCTCTTATAAAATGTGATAAACAATTGGTTTATTATATATATTTTTTAATTATCGGAAGGGAAACGTTTTGCTTAATTAATTCATTGCTTCTTTTTATGTTACGTGAACGACGTCACGGGTAACAGCTAGTCGGTCATAAGTGTCAGGTATTTTTCTAGAATTATTTTTTTTTTCATGTGATTATTAAGTATTCAAAAATCAGTAGAAAATATACTGGATTCATCCAACAACCGTAATTTTTGCCTGAAGTTCAAGGCGGCTACCCAAGTGCACAAGAATTCTAAAATAATCTTCCATTCTAGTTGTTTGTCTATTCCACCTCAAATTCGTTTTTCTCTTATCATAACCCAGATTCATGAATTAGGATTGGGGAAAAAAAAGTCGGTTAATATGTCTTTCATAAAAGTTTACAATCAATTAAAATTAAAATATTTCCTATAAATAACCATACTTTTCCTCGGATTCTATATTTAAAATATGCATTGCATAATACATTTAGACCTTTAACACTTTCATTTGCCAATCACAGTAAGTCGTGTAATGCGAGTTCTTACCAAACGGTTGATCACGCGTTATCGCGTGGACGACGCTATCAAGTTTCCAAGTGGAATAGTATGGCGGCCACAGCGAAACGGCACAATTTTCAGCTTGGCAATGAAAGTGTTTCAATAGTCTCTTTTTGGCAATTGATTTAAGTGCAGGCTCTTTCAAGCCCATTTGTTCCTGCTCGAAACTATCCGTGACACAAGCCCCGCGACGCGTCCTGAAGGTCTCCACCAGACAAGCCCCAACAAGGCAGCCCTCAGAGATGCTCCGGCCAGACCTGCGCACTGCCCAGCGCACGTCACGCCGGTTATTCCCAAGATAAATGAATTGGTCGAATACGACAATCCTCACCACGCAGCTAGAAGAGCCAAATGGTCCCTTCTCTCGGTTCCCGACCCGGTACGCCCCGACAGCCCGCAGGAACCGGACACCTATAAAGGAGCCGGGCCCACGAACCTACACGAGGTTTCCCGAGCCGGAGTTACTTTACGGAGGGCTCACAAGATCAAATATCATTATCCGGCAAAGACATTTATGCGAGCCAACCAATGGAGTATGAAGGCGCCAGTAGCGGAAGAGCCTGGAGGGGCAGGAAAACCCACCTCCGGACGTAAAGCGTCCCTGTTCCGGGCTTTTCCCCCAATCTCCCCGCTCACCTGCGGAATCCCTCGAAGCTCGACGCTGGGAGTCAAAGGAGACCAGACAAGTGCCGTTAGCGACCCCAGGCGGGCACGGAAAGCTCCACCTAGACGGGATAGATCCCGCCTCGCTAGGGGTTGGAGGGTCCGGAGTCCCACTCGTCCCCCACAACTGGACTACACCCGAGGGTGGAGAAGACGCGGGAGACCGGAAAGAGCCCGGTCCGACGCTCATCACATACGCAACTCAATTTACGTCATCAATTTTTGATTTAAAAAAAATGCAATATCCTTCAAATGATAATAAATTACATGCAAAAATTTCGGAACACAAATTTTCATTACTATTCTTAAAAAGCTAAAAACAGCTTTTTTTCAGTCTTCAAGAGGCAAAGCCCGCTTAAACTACGACCAACTACAATTAAAATATTATATTGATTATATATCTAGTTCATATTTGCTTTATCCTTTAATTTCGATTTAAAACATTAATCGACGTAGGTCTGCAGACCATTCAAAAATTTCACAAAACGAAAACGGCCGAATTCTTGCGAGTCCCATCTCCTCTCACTTAATCTTTTCCGTTTTTATGATATTATCAGCGCTATTATGACTAGATAAACGACAGTATCATCGAGTAACTTTGCTTAATGTGTGTAGAGAAGGGCAGAAGATCGCATTATCGAGTAAATGAATAGTTGAGTGTAAGAATTGGTAAAATACCATATCATGGAGTAACTTAAATGGCTTTGTGTTATAGATGGGCAGAAGGTCGCGTTCTCGAGTAACTGAGATAGTTGTGTGTAGTAATTTACAAAATACCGTATCGCTGAGTAACTTAAATTGCTGTGACGGTAGAACGGCGTCAGGTAGATGAGGACGGTAGAAGATTGCGAAATCGAGTAACTTAGGTAGTGTGTGTAGGAATAGAAAAAAAAACGTACCATTGAGTAACTTACTATATCACTGTGTGTATAAATCGACAAAATATCGCATTATCGAGTAACTGAGATAGTTGTGTATAGTAATTGGCAAAATACCGTGTCACCGTGTAACTTATATTGCTGCGTAACACACGGCAGAAGATTGCATTATTGAGTAACTAAAAGAGCTGTGCGTAGGAATTGGTAAAATATTGCATCTTCGAGTAACCTCAGCTTACTTGACAGAAAATCAGTGCATCTGGTGAAATATTTGGGATTTATAATATTTACTATATATATATAAAATGCAATTGGAAAAATTTTTCCGGCTGTTGATAACGTGAATTCTGCTAAATGGATTTTGATGGGACTTGCACTGTTAATTAGGTAATTTTAGGGGAGATTTTAGCATTTTGCATATCATTCTATATCAAATTTACAATAAATGATCAACAAAAGGAGTCGATCCTTAACAGAACAAATTTCACCTAACACATTAGATATCAATGCCATTAGATCACAATGCCATTCGTATAGTTTTCAGCAATACAGAAAGTCAGATAACGTTCCATATTACTTTAAAACACATGGTGAAATTCATTAAAATTTTTCATTTGTTTCAAAGTTAGTTTGGCGAAACCGATCGGTGTAACGGGCAAAGCTTGCTAGTAATATATAGATGAAGAATAATCTTTTTTAGGTAAAATGCGTTCTTATGCACATTGCGCTGCATTAAATGTAGGATTTAATTCAGTCTCTCTTTGGCCGATTTTCGTAGACGACAATACAGAAAAGGAAAAAGCATCGTCCGAATACTACAATCGTTTATAACTAAAGAAGTGATTCATTTATCGAAAAAAAATGATCTATTACAAATTAATGCCAGAACTATGTCTGCAAGTAGCAAGCTTTTATATTTAAAAGATAGTCTGAAAATGTTTCAAAGTTTCGGGCTATTACTGGAATTATTATTATTATTATTATTATTGTTATTATTATTATTATTATTATTTAAGAACCGCCTTAAACGTTTAGAACGTCATGTTTTAGTATGCACATGACATGTAAAAAATCGACGCAATTTAAAGCACACATATCTAAAGTAAATTTTCTCCAATGTTTCATAATGGAGCCCTTTCGTAAGTCTTTGTATCAAAATGAAAGAACAGGGGTGAAAAACACCAGATTATGCAAAATGCGAAATATATATATGTCGTAGGCTAACTGAGAAATCCGGCTCTTTGCAAACAGCCTAAGCTCTTTGCAAAGAGCCGGGCTAAGTCGAGAATCCATCTCCCTTTTTCCAATTAGCCTGATATTTTTCAGGCTTATTGCAAAGAGCCTAGAAAGCGTTAGGCTAATTGAAAAATGACCACTATCAGGGTGATATTTTAGCTGACAGGCTATCAAAGCCTGAGAACTTATGTGCCCACCGATTTTGTATATGTACGTGTGTACGTACGTACGTATGTATGTACGTAACACGATAACTCTTGATAGAAATATCCGATTTGCTTCAATTTTTTTTTCTAGGTTCATTCTGATAAGGTGCTTCCCTGATTATTTTTGGGGGTTCATTGGTTAAGGAAAAAGGGGGAAAAGGGGGACTAGTCCCCCCCCTTAATTTATATAAATGGGTTTTTCATGCAGAATTGGTATACCGGTTTATTGTGTTAAGCAGCTTCCCTGATTAGATTTGGAAGATCATTATTTAAATATAAAGGGGGGAAAGGGGGCTACCCCCTTAATTTAGATAAATCGGTTTTTCATGATGAATTATTAGATTTGCTCCAAATTTGGTATACCGGTTTATTAAGTTAAGGAGCTGCCTTGATTAGATTTGGAGGTTCATTAGTTACATATAAAGGGAGGAAAGGGGGGCTATCCCCCCCCCGTAATTTAGATAAATGGGTTCTTCATGCAGAAATATGCGATTTGATATAAATTTGGTATACCGGTTAATTATGTTAAGCAGCTTCCCTGATTACATTTGAAAGATCATTATTATGTATAAAGGGGGGAAAGGGGTCAATTGCCTCTCCCCTTAATTTAGATAAATGCGTTTTTAATGTAGAATTATTCGATTAGCTCAAATTTGGTATGCTGGTTTATTATGTTAAGGAGATGGCTTGATTAGATTTGGAGGTTCATTAGTTAGGTATAAAGGGAGGAAAGGAGGGCTAGACCCCCCCCCTTAATTTAGGTAAATGGGTTTTTAGTGCAAAATTATTCGATTTGCTCCAAATTTGGTATACCGGTTTATTATGTTAAGGAGCTACCCTCATTAGATTTGGAGGTTCATTAGTTAAGTATAAAGGGAGGAAAGGGGGGCTAGACCCCCCCTTAATTTAGATAAATGGCTTTTTCATGCAGAGTTATTCGATTTGCTCCAAATTTCGTATACCGGTTTATTATGTTAAGGAGCTTCCCTGATTAGATTTGGAGGTTCATTAGTTAAGCATAAAGGGAGGAAAGGGGGCTAGACCCCCCCTTAATTTAGATAAATGGGTTCTTCATGCAGAGTTATTCGATTTGCTCCAAATTTCGTATACCGGTTTATTATGTTAAGGAGCTGCCTTGATTAGATTTGGAGATTTATTGGTTAAGTATAAAGGAGGGACAGGGGCTAGTGTCCGCTTAATTTAGATAAATGGGTTTTTCATATAGAATTATTCGATTTGCTTCAAATTTGATATACCAGTTTATTACGACATGGCTTCCTTCATTTCATTTTGAGGTTCATTGGTTAAGTATAAAAGGGGGGAAAGGGGGGCAATTGCCCCTCCCCTTAATTTAGATAAATGTGTTTTCACGCAGAATTATCTGATTTAGTTTAATTTTTTTTCTAGGTTCATTCTAATAAGGAGCTTTTCTGATTATATTTGAAAGTTCATTGGTTCAGCATAAAGGGTGAAATGGGGGAGCTAATACCCACCCCCCCTTCATTTAGTGAAACGGTTTTTTCATGCAGAATTATCTGATTTGCTTCAAATTTGGTATACCAGTTTATTATGTTAAGTAGCTTCCCTGATTAGATTTGGAGGTTCTTTGGTTAAGTAGAAAGGGGGGCAACGGGACTAATACCTTCATTTATTTTTCGAGGGGCATTATTCTTTGAAATAAGAGTATAATATACAATTAGTGTGAATAGCTTGTGAGCTCAATGCCATCAGTTTAACTGGGCAATTTTTTTTTTATTAGGTTTATTAACGTATAACCCTACACAAACCCGAAAAATAAATTACAGCAGACCGTACCCCGATTCAAGCAAGACAAAATAATTTCAGTCTACGCGCAAGCCGACCCGAACCTGAGAGTTCCATTTGAAAAAACCCGAAATCCCGAACCAAATCTGATAACCGACAAAAATATTCCAAAGATCCATAACCGGATCCGAACAAGACAAATTAGTTTCCGTGGACACGCAACGCTACCAGAAACTAAAAATTCCATTCGAAGTCAACCTGAAACCCGTCCCGAACAAAATCTTAACCGACAAAAATATTCCAAAGAAATATAACCCGATGCAAGCCAGACGAAATAATCTTCGTCCACCGGCAACCCGATCCGAACCTGAAAGTTCTAATTGAAGTCAATCCGAAACCTGGTTGTGGTCGGTTTTCGGGTTGACTTAAAATGGAACCTTCAAGTTCGGATCCGGTTGAAAAAAAATTAAACTAAATAAGATAATTCTGCATGAAAACCCATTTATCTAAATTAAGGGGAGGGGCAATTGCCCCGATTTCCCCCCTTTTATACTTAACCAATGAACTCCAAATCAAATGAAGGAAGCCATATCGTAATAAACTGGTATATCAAATTTGAAGCAAATCGAATAATTCTGTATGAAAAACCCATTTATCTAAATTAAGGGGACACTAGCCCCTGTCCCCCCTTTATACTTAACCAATAAATCTCCAAATCTAATCAAGGCAGCTCCTTAACATAATAAACCGGTATACGAAATTTGGAGAAAATCGAATAACTCTGCATGAAAAACCCATTTAACTAAATTAAGAGGGGGGGTCTGCCCCCCCCGTTCCTCCCTTTATACTTAACTAATGAATTTCTAAATCTAATCAGGGAAGCTCCTTACCATAATAAACTGGTATACCAAATTTGGAGCAAATCGAATAATTTTGCATTAAAAACCCATTTACCTAAATTAAGTGGGTCTAGCCCCCCCCCCTTTCCTCCCTTTATATTTAACTAATAAACCTCCAAATCTAATCAAGCCATATCCTTAACATAATAAACCAGTATACCAAATTTGAGCTAATCGAATAATTCTACATGAAAAACCCATTTATCTAAATTAAGGGGGTGTCTAGCCCCCCCCGTTCCTCCCTTTATACTTAACTAATGAATTTCCAAATCTAATCAGGGAAGCTCCTTACCATAATAAACTGGTATACCAAATTTGGAGCAAATCGAATAATTTTGCATTAAAAACCCATTTACCTAAATTAAGTGGGTCTAGCCCCCCCCCTTTCCTCCCTTTATATTTAACTAATAAACCTCCAAATCTAATCAAGCCATATCCTTAACATAATAAACCAGTATACCAAATTTGAGCTAATCGAATAATTCTACATGAAAAACGCATTTATCTAAATTAAAGGGAGAGGCAATTGCCCCCTTTCCCTCCTTTATACATGATAATGATCTTCCAAATGTAATCAGGGAAGCTGTTTAACATAATTAACCGGTATACCAAATTTATTGCAAATCGCATATTTCTGCATGAAAAACCCATTTATCTAAATTACGGAGGGGGGGGATAGCCCCCCCTTTCCTCCCTTTATATGTAACTAATGAACCTCCAAATCAAATAAAGGCAGCCCCTTAACTTAATAAACTGGTATACCAAATTTGGAGCAAATCGAATAATTCATCATGAAAAAACCGATTTATCTAAATTAAGGGGGTAGCCCCCCTTTCCCCCCTTTATAATTAAATAGTGAGCTTCCAAATCTAATCAGGGAAGCTCCTTAACGCTATAAACCGGTATACCAAATTTTGGAGCAAATCGAATATTTCTGCATGAAAAACCCATGTATATAAATTAACGAAGGGGGGACTAGCCCCCCTTTTCCCCCTTTATCCTTAACCAATGAACCCCAAAAACTAATCAGGGAAGCACCTTATCAGAATGAACCTAGAAAATTTTTTTTGAAGCAAATCGGATATTTCTATCAAGAGTTATCGTGTTACGTACATACGTACGTACGTACGTACACACCTACATACAGAATCGGCGGGCACATAAGCTCTCAGTCTTTGATAGCCTGTGAGCTAAAAATATCACCCTGATCGGATAATAAGTGGTCATTTTTCAATAAGCCTAACGCTTTCTAGGCTCTTTGCAATAAGCCTGAAAAATATCAGGCTAATTGGAAAAAGGGAGATGGATTCTCCAATTAGCCTACGACATATATATATATATTGAGGTGGGAATGCTGAGACTGTGGAAGGTTGTTGATGAATTTCCTTTCATTTTTAGCTCACAGGCTATCAATGCCTGAGAGTTAATGTGCCGGCAGGTTCTGTATGTATGTATGTACGTAAAGCGATAACTCTTGATAGAAATATCCGATTTGCTTCAAATTTTGTAAATAGGTTCATTCTGATAAGGCGCTCCCCAGATTAGTTTTTGGCATTCATTGGTTAAGTATTAAGGGGGACGGGGTATAACCCCCCCTTAATTTAGATAAATGTATTTTTCATGCAGATTTATCCGATTTGCTGCAAATGTTGTAAATAGGTTCATTCTGATAAGGCGTTTCCCTGATTAGTTAGATTAACATTAGAATAAAATAGATTTAAAATATCAGCTTTATTAACGTTGCATACTAAATTTCAGAGCCAAAAAGTCAGAGACCATAGGGCAACTGTCCAGTTGGGAATTGCTTTAATCACATCCAGTTACTGAGGTATATTACAACATGTTTTCTGTAAAATGTAGAGTGTGTAGCTGTGGTATTTATAAATATTTTACAAGGATACACTAAAAGATGTCAACAGTAACTTATTTAGAGCATTAGACAGAAATTAGGTTTCATTACTGTTTATGAGCGATACTTACATAACTAAAAGTACATTTTTATGTATTGTATGTGTTTTTAATATTAGCTGCACTCATTTCAATTGTATAGTGTTTATAAATTCTGCTGATAATATACATGGCTTTGGGAAAGTGTTCTTAAAAGTTATCGTTATGAGCTTGACTAATGTACGGTCATGCAGAGCCACCTCATTTGAGCGAGTTCACCATGGCAGGAATTAGGGTGCCGTAATGAGTAAAATTGGCCAAAAATTACAAATATTCTCTTTCACAAAAAAGACTTTTAAACATTAAGGAAGAGCGTTTCCTCTCTTTAGCTCATGCTCCCCCCCCCCCCCCCCGAATATAAAAGAATGAGCTACATCATCAAAAATCTAATGGTTAACATTTTATTCTATAAACATAGTACTACATTGTTTTCAAGTTAAATTATTGGTGTTTTCCTCTTAACAAAGCAAGTTAAAACAATTCATGATGATCAATGCGGGGGGAGCGGGGTGTTCTTTTAGACATTTTGTGACATTCATAGATAAACAAAAATGAAGTTTGCAAACTTTTATCTCAGAAACCAATCCATCAATTTTTCTATTAGTTTCCTATTAGTTTTTCTACTAGATAATTTCTTAAAATTGTGATATCCCAAAGCGTACCCAAGGGAAAGGGCTGAAGGGACTACAGCCACCCCCCGACCCTTGAAATTTTCGAAAGTGATATGATAAAAGGGCTGTTTTTTGCTGCTTCTTTTTTGGAAAACAAATTAACTTTTTCTGTCATGCAGCGGACTAGTCATTCTCATTAGACCCATATTAGTGCACATTGTCACCAAAGAAGAGAAAGGGGGCTGATGGGTTTACAGGCTCTCTCCTCCCGAAATAGTCGAAAATTAAATAAAAAAAGTGTTTCTTCCTTACTTTTTTAGATAAATCTGAAATTTTTTCTTCTGTCATACAGCGAAATAGCCATTCTCTCGTTAACCCCATATTACTGCACATTGACATCACAGCATACCCAAAGCTGGGGAGACGGATGATGGAATTACAGCCTCCTCCTCTCGAAATAGTCGAAAATGAAATGAAAAAAGTGCTGATTTTTGTTTCTTTCTGTTTGAGATAAATTTGTATTTTTCCCCTTTCATTTAACAGACTAGTCACTCCCTTCCCTTTAGTTCCAAATTAGTGCACAGTGACACCACATTATACCCAAAAAGGTGGAAGTGGGGATAATAGAGTTGCTGCTCCCTCACAAAATAGTCGGAAATGAAAAAAGTGTTGCTTTTTTTTTTAGATAAATTTGTATTTTTCCCCTATCAATCAGCAGACTAGCCGCTCTCTTCTCTTTAGTTCCATATTAGTGCACAGTGACACTGCATTATACCCAAAGAGGTGAAAGGGGCTAATGGGGTTACAGACACCTCCCAAAATAGCCGAAAATGAAATGAAAGAAATGCTGATTTTTTTTTTCTTTTTGTTTGAGATAGATTTATAATTTTGTTTTCTGAAATTCTTATCTTTTTAGATAAATCTGAAATTTTTCTTCTGTCATACAGCGGAATAGCCATTCTCGTTAGCTCCATGTTAGTCCTCATTGACATCAAAGCATACCGAAAGAGGGGGAGGGGGAGGACTGATGGAATTACAACCCCTTCCTCCTTAAATAGTCAAAATGAAATGAAAAAATAGTGCTTTTTTTCTTTCTATTTGTGATAAATTTGCATTTTCTCCTTATCATTCAACAAACTAGCCGCTCTCTTCTCTTTAGTTCCACATTCGTGCAGAATGACATTACATTATACCCAAAGAAGTGAGCAACAGCCTCCTCCCAAAATAGTCGAAAATGATATTTAAAAAAAAACGCTGTTTTTTTCTTTTTGATTGAGATAGGTTTGTAACTTTGTTTTCTGCAATACAACAAACTAGCCATTCTGATTAGTCCCATATCAGAGCACAGTTACACCACGGTAAACCCAACGAGGGGAAGGGGCCTGATGGGGTTACAGGCCCTCTTTCGAAACAGTGGAAATTGAAATGAAAAATGCGCTGATTTGTTTTCTTTCTGTTTGAGATGAGAGAAATTTATAATTTTTTCCCTCCTATCATTCAACGGAACAGCCACTCACTTCTCTTCAGTCTTATCAGTGCACAGTTGCCCAAAGACGTTGAAAGGGGGTAATGGGTTACAGCTCTCCTTACGAAGTAGCTGAAAATAAAATGAAAAAGGTGCTGATTTTTTTTTGTTTTGTTTGTTTGAGATAAATTTGTAATTTAATTTTCTGTTATACAGAGGATTAGCAATTCTCGTTAGTCCTTATTAGTCCACATTGACACTACAGCATACTCAAAAATGGGGAAGGAGACTGTTGGGGTTACAGGCCCCTCCCTTCAAAAAATGTCGAAAATGAAAAAAAAGTGCTGATTTGTTAACATTTCTGCTTGAGAGAAATTTGCAATTTTCCCTCCCATCATTCAACTACAACTTACTCTTTAGTCCCATATTAGAGCATAGTGGTACCACAGTATAACCAAATAGCTGGAATAGGGCTAATGGGGTTACAGCTCCCTCCCGAATTAGTCCCTTATTCATATGAAACATGAGAAATTTTCGGGCCGTTTAAATCTGTGGGTTCTGGGAAAATGCCCCACGTGTATTCAAATAGAAAACAGGTGGTAAGTGTGATCACAGATCGACCCAGAGGGTTTCGTTTAACATTGCTTTCAAAACGCGTAGTACATTTATCGCCATGGAACCCCTTTTAAATTATGGTAAACCCTCCCTAAACTATCTTAAAATTTCAAACAGATCGCCTTGTTATATTTCCTAATTTTGTTTGCGACTCTCCCCCCCCCTCCCCTCCCTAAATGTGACGCGCCATTCTTTTTGATAATTTTTTTATCGTGTGTTATAAACTATCTTAAAGTTTAAAACAGATCGCCGTGTTAGGTTTCCTAATTTTCACAAAACCGCGGACTGTTAGTTCCACATTCCACCACTAGGGAGCGCACTCTATTCTTAACAAAACTGTATCTGACCGAAACTCTGTTAAACAACCTCTCAGTAGGTATACTACTCGAGGGAGGAGGCGATTTTCGATGGAGCCCCCCCCCCCCTTAACAAAAATTCAACTTAACTTAAATTTATAAAGTTCTTATTATGTGTTATAAACTATGTCATTCTTTAAAAGCGATCGGTTCTTCACTTTTTCTAAATTTAACAAATTCCCATCAATTGTCTGTGCGAGCAAAAGCATCTCTTTTATAAATTTAAAAATCGATTTTTTCGCAAATCGGAAAATTGTTGTCCGATTTTTTTTTTAATTTAGATTTTATGTACCAGCGCACGAAATAACATTCAGATGCGAAAGAACCAAATTTGTAAAATCAAAAGTTAAAAAAATTTGTACTGCGATTATCAAACCCTAGTGTAAAAATGTATATCCTTTTCTTTCCGTGTTACGTAGTCTGCCGTGCAAAAAATGAAATTCTGGAATTATTATCTTGGCTTCCAATTGTCGAAATTAAGAAATAAAGACAGATTCTGAGAGAGTATGAAATTTTACATCGGATGGCATAAAAATCGTAGATAAAAAATAAAAATAAAAAATTGCTCATTTATCACAATTCTCAGTCCCGTTTTTAAACCGCAAGACACACCTGTTTTATATTTTCTCGTTCTCTCCGAAAATTCAATGTCATCAGACATTGACGAAATTGATATTTTTTTCGGGACCATTTGTCAAAAATCGGGATTTATTTAAGGACGGAACCTCAAGCCATGCGGTAAATTTTTGGAAAATTCGGAACAGAACCACCCTTTCCCACCTCTGGCTACGGCCCTTTTGCCAAAAATGATTTCCGTTTACAACACAATTCAACGTGTTTTGTAAAATTTAGAACATTAGGGAAATTTAAGTCCCCCCCCCCCCCCGAAATAAAATCCTGTGTACGCCACTGTGATATCCCATATGCTACAGTGAATGCTGCATGGTATAAAATTTATGTATATGCACAAAAGGCATGAAGATTAGTAGTAGTTACTTAAGCATACTATTTATGAACAATTTCTATGGATAGACAGAAGATTGGCCCTCAAAATGATATTTGACCCGCTGCTCTACAAGGAATTATTACAATATACAAGTTGTATTTGCTCAGGTGGAAAAGAAAAATATTTGTTTTTCTTTTTTTTAAGTAAATTATATCGGGTTTGTTCATTAATTTTAAAAAATCGGAAATTTGTTTGTAAATAACGACCCTTTGAAAATCTAAGTGACAGACACTATGGTCAAAGAATCTTTATGTTCAGTTTTTAGAAATACATGGTAAATTTCTAACGATTTCATTAAATTCATTGGGAGTTGTTTACTTTGGTGACAGACATACTAAAATAATTTTATTGTTATTCATTGAATGGTTTCCATTCGAACCTCATTTGTATCGTAATTGTATCTTAGTATCATCATATGTTGCTTAGTATCATCATATAACCTTGCGTTGCCTCAAGAACGTAAAAAAAAAAAAAAGACTAGAACGAAATTTGGGAATTTCAATTCGATAATAATGGTCATTTGAAAATTCGAACAACTTTACAGTTATAGGAAATATATTTTCAATCCATCAACTCATTATTAGATTATGTTAAAATTCTTTGATTTCAATAAAAGTTGTTTATTTTGCTAGACGAGACATTTAAAAATTTTGATGTCTTTCATTGAATGATTTGTGTTCAGACCTTGTATGAAATAGGGAATATATTATAGCCAGTGGGTATTTTTATTAGGTAATTTCAATAATTGCTTGACAAATTTGCTACAGCTATCTCATATGCATTTAATTGCAATCGGTAAGGAAATTTAAAATTTTGCTTCAAATTAACTTTCTTAACAAAATAATAAATTTAGGAGGAACAACACCAATTTGTTTAATTTTTATTAAATCTGACACATTGTATCTTTAAAAGAATAAAAAAGAAGAAATAACCTATTGTTCCGACTGGCGCCGGGAGGGGATGTTTAAAATGAATTTAGTTGAAATATTGACAATTTACGCTATTAATATTAGGTCTATTTTTATTCCATTCATTGAATATTTTAAGTTATTTCAGATCTTTATTTCGTGAGAAATTCACGCTTGAAAGCTACGTTTAATAAAATCGTGAATTTCTAATTTGATTTTTTCGTTATATTTAAAAAACTATATAGACAGATATTCTTCTATCAAAAATGTAGTTAAATGGAGAGGAAAAACTTACATAGCCAATCTGAATTACCAAAGAATCTAAACACACAAGAGTTGCCATTCTTGAATTATTGCCGCTTTAGTGAGTAACCGCTAAATAGAGAGGAAAATCTTATATAGCAAACCTGTATTACCAAAGAAACCAAACACACAAGGGTTGCCATTATTGGACTATTACCGTTTTACCGAGTAATCGTTAGGAAACTCCCTGGGTTTGAGGCTGCATTTTTACACACCGCCAGATGGCGTTATACAGATTTTAGATTTTACATAACACACGGTGTGTATGAATGACTGTGGAATAACGCTTTTCTGAGTAACTTCGAAAAAATTGGTGCAATGCATAGAAAAATGCTTCAGGAACGTCATGGTATGCTTAAACAAATCGAGTAACCGGCAAAAGTTACTCGAATTGAAATTGGTTACTCCTTACGTTGGTGTTTAAACCACTTTAGGTACTCAAAAGGGAGGGTAGGAGAGTGCACACACACACACACACACATATATATGGGGGGCATTCTCACAATCTTTTCACTTTCGGGAATAAACATCTGGTGAAATTAAACTTGCTAAAATAACATTTTAATCTGATAGACGAATATCTTAATGATTCAAAAAAAATATTCAACATCGAATTTTTTTTTATTTAACTGAGGTTTAAGTTAAACTTGCGAATTTAATTTTCCTTACCATTGTACCACTGTAACCTTTTTATTTTTTTCTAAATTTTTAGTTATAATGAATTTGCATAGTTCCCACACGACATTCAGATAAGAAATAGTAAAAATGTAGTACTTTTAATACAGAATTTTTCTATATAATTGTCTTAAAGGGGTGTTAAAGAAGGGAGGGTAAGGTAAAAAAGTGGGACAGTATAGGGAAAAAAAAGGACGAAATGGAAAAAAAAAATACGGTAAGGATAGAACGGTAAGGAAAATTACCACCTGTTTTTAGAGAAATCATGTTAAGACTAAATGATATCCACAAGGTTCATTGATTTTTAGAAACAGTTATTAACATTGGATTAACTTATTATTATTTTTTTTAAATTTACTTCGAAAAGTGCAGGAATAAACCTTGGGGACGGTAAGACTACCAATAAAGCCACGATCTTGAAATTGATATTTAAATGCTGATTTAAATTCTGCAGTAAATTTCCTGTCAAAGAATTTTAGACATTCTTTCTCTAGAATACTTCTGTATGATAAAAAAAAAACTTGAAAAAAATTCTGTGGCTGCATATGAAGTGATTTTCTGTATAAGTTTAGCAAGAGGGGCGGTAAGGATGAAAAACCCAGGGAGAGTTCAAACAGAGTTCAAAAACTATTATCAACCGTAAACATGTGTGCAGATTAATTTTTTGCTACATATTTATATAAAACTATAGTCCCAGTGTCGAAAAAAAATTACATCGAATTACTTTTATTGAAACTATTTTATACAGATAGCTCCAAACTTAAAAAAAGGCATCAGGGACACGGGACGGTATATGAGTTTTCCTGGTATTTGGAGCCCCAACATCGTCCAAAACTTCTTTATCTCGTTAATATTTTTATGCAAACATAGACTGGAATGTTCTCTAGTATATGAAAAAAAAAACACGAAAAAATATTTTAAATTAAAAGTTATTATTCAGGGATATAAAAGACAAAGGATTGTGAGAATGCCCCATACATATATATATATATATATATATATATATATATATATATATATACATATATATACTAGGGGGCTCTGCCCCCTGCAAGCTACGCTCGCCAACTCCCGTTCAGACACCGCAGAATCTAAAAGCACGCTAATTTGATCGGTTTTAAAAAAGATTAGAGAAGATAGAATTATAATGAAATAACCTATAGCGATCTCCCTGTAAACGGGTTTCCATTCAGTTCCCTTTGATTGCGAAAATCTAAGACCGAATCAGTTGCTGTTAAGACATCCAATGGTTGTTTTCGTGTTTGATTAAAGAAGACCAGTTAAACATTTGAAAGGAAGCTAAAATAAAATGAATTAAGTAAACAGTCTTTGCCTCCTATTTTTTTAAGCAGCGTTATAAAACGATTGACACAATTGAACAATTTACTACAATTACTACAATTTACCGCTTTAACTCCTTCAAGGGCGGTGGTTCATAATTTTTATTCTTAAATGGCACCAGAATATTGGAATGAAAAAATTCCTTTTATTATTAAGTGAACAAAAGCATTTTCGTATTTCGAAATTTGTTTGTAAATTCTGATGCCATTCACTTATTTCAACATTTTACGAATAGAAGCACCTTGCCCCTGAAAGGGTTAAACGCATATTAATCTATTTATTATTTTAAAGTTTCCTTTCTCTTTTAATATTCACGTGTAAATACAATTTTCAAGACATATTTTTTAATATTTTCCTGCTTTTAGCACGTACTCATTTAATAGTAATTTTAAAGGGTTTTTTTCTGTTTTTAATAGTCACGTGTAAATATTTTTTTAATCGTAAGGAAATATTATTCTTTGCGCTGTTTCTAGAATTGAAAACAATAGCCTAAGTCATGTGACTATTATCAACAGTCCCTTCGCTTTTTATATTCCAGGTGGCCATTTTGGCACTTTAATGTTAGCCAGCCACAGGTGATAAGTCGCCAAATATTATTCTATCGCCACCGTTTCACCTAAATTATAAAAGTCCAATTCATGTAACTGTGCTGCCATAAACAAGTACAGCCCTTCGCTTTTCTTATGAAAGTTTTCCATTTTGATTAAAGAATCAAAATTATTTTTTCGAATAAAAGTACATGAAAGTTACTATGATCGCAAAGAATTCTTGGTACTTTTATGTTAGCCGGGTGCAAATCTCGCCAAAAACTTTTTTTTGACTCTCCAGTTAGCATTTTTTATTTTATTTTTCGAGTTGTAAATTAAAACGGTACTACTTTGTCTACCCGTCGGCCAAAAATCTATCGGCAAACTATAAAATTAAATGCCTATAATGGATGATCGTAAATGTCACATTCAGTTGACTGTAAGGAAGTTACACGTGTTTACGCCATCAAGTGGTTTTTATTTCGACGTTTTATTTTTATCAATGCTATACTAATTTATTTGGCCTCAGATGTCGCACCATATTGGCGCGATTTTCTTCCGACGCATTTTGGCGAAAACATCAACAGCAATAAACAACAACATCCGGATTACCATATCAAGCAAAATAACGATACTTTGGCTCCGTTAAATACCTTTGTGTATATGACATTGGCGTCAGAAAAAAAATCGCGCCAATATATGACACCTGTGCTTTTATTTGTTCTTGCGTTATTTAAAATAAAAATTTCGTCAATTTGTATAATATGGTGAGTTCTTTGGCGATTTATATAATTTGGCAAAATTGGTCGACAGGATAACTAAGTAGTACATTTAAGACATTGCTTTGAATGTGAAATTAAATGTCAGGATTTCTTGAAATATTTAATAGGGTTTGGCGTGATTTTTTTTCTACGACAATTTGACTAAAACCTCATTTTCGAATACCAGTTACATATGTAATTTGAAATTATTTTCTATTATTTTTAAAATGAAATAATAATAAATAAGAAAATTAATTAATAACTATAGAACAAAGCAATTTATATATACATATATATATATATATATATATATATATTAATATATTTAAATAAACAGAAAATAAATGTAAATAAACATATATTAATAAATAAGCAACAATAGCCGGGTTACCAAGTAATGCAAAATAACCCCTTTTGGCGCAATTTAGGTAGTAGTATTTAGTATTTTTCGTTTCGTTTCGTTTAAAAAAAAGAAAGAAGTTAAAGCCATTGATTTTAAATTTTTCAGTTTCATATGAAAGCTTTGTATTAAATAAAATGATAATTAAATACAAAAAAAAAATGCATTGTTCTCAGCATAGATTTAAGGGAGGCCAAACTGGTCGCCAAATTACTTTAAAAAAAAAATTAACCATTTCTTAAATATGAAACAAGATATCTGTTATGATTAAAATTTGAGTTGCCATCATTAGAAAAAAGTATATAAAATTAGAAAATAATTAATATTTTGAAAACTAATTCGAATTTGAAAATTTTAATACCAGTTTTGAGATCTGTGGATCAATACGGATTTTTTGTGTTAATTTCATCGCAAAGTATTCCATATTTTAGGAGAAATCGCCGTGAAACAGAATCAGTTGTTTAATCAGTCGTTTCATAGAATCGTTTCATTAGGATATTATATATAGAGAGTAGATATATATATATATATATATATATATATGTATGTATGTATGTTATATAAAACTTTTACCTTTTACTATTCATTTAAATTATTCTAAATTGCCGGCCTATTCATTATTTCCTTTTTTTTTATACGCTCTATTATTTATTTCTAGCTAAATTCCTCTATTTTTAAAACGCGTATCTTAATAATAGATTTATTCCAAAACGTAATCTAAACTTTTAATCAAATTCATTAATCTTTATCGTCTACCAAACTGTAAAGTTCTGAACGCAGTTACTTTTTTTTCGAATATTTATCAAAGTCATTTTTACTTTTTTATTCTATTTCATATCTTTTTCCCGCCAGCTGGGAGACAACCTTTTCACATCGAAATCATTCCATTAGCGGCGCTGGGATTCTTTCCTGTGACGTTTCTTGCTCACTCTCCATTGGCTGAGTGTCGGATCCCAGTTTCACTTCGAGGCTCTTTCGTGATTTTCGTTGGTTTATCTTGAAGTTTTCATTTCAATCGGAATTCCTCCGCGCATTCTCATAAATAGCGAGAGCATGAGCTCAGAACGAGAGATTTTTTGTGCTGTGATTGTTTACATAACCTGTTACCCGGTGTCCTTAGCCATGTAGAATATTCATTTCGTAAATTAACTTCTATTTAGCATGAGTAACTAGTTTAAGATCGAGTGGAATGCTCTGATTTCTCATCTGCGGGAATTGTTTAGTGTTGGTGTTTTTTGATGCAATAAACAGTTGTTCTATGACTACGTTTCCATGTGTTTCATTGGGAAAGCCCCATGTTTCTTCATACGCCTTTTTTCACCACTCACGCTGACTTGTTTTCATAATGAAATAATAAGTGTTTGATTGGACTATACCAATATTATCATCGCTCTACAGCTGCTATATTTTCATAGAGTTGATACCTCCGCTACCAATGCTTGTGCTAAGGGGTAGGATTGTTTACAACATCACCAACGGCTGTTGCCAAGATTGCCAAGCAATGGCAAATTGCCAAGATTCTTTTCAGAAATTAAAGGGTGCCTTAATTGTTAAACCTGTTTTGAGAATTTATGACCTTGCATTACCACTTCATATGTTTGTTGATGCCTCACAGGTGGCAGTAGGTGCAGTTATTAAACAACCAGATAATAATGGTTTTTTACATCCAATTGCTTATTATTCTAGAGGATTGAGAAGTTATGAACAGAATTACTTTATAACTGAAATAGAATGTCTTGCATCATTGACACCTTAGATAAATTTTATCATTACTTCCATGGTGTAAAATTCACCATTCACACTGATCATGCATCTCTTGTTTGGTTAAAGAATACTAAGCATTTGAGAGGTAGATTATTTAGATGGTCTTTGAAGTTAAGCATGTTTGATTATAATATTGTGTACGAAAAGGGATCCACAAATGTCGAAGCCGACATGTTGTCAAGAAACCCTGTTTTACATTATTTTCAACACTTAACTTTTCTTCTAGACGTAAAAGAACTTATAGAGATGCAGGTGAAAGATAATGTATGTGCCAAAAACTATCAAAATGAAAATGGGATTATAATAGTTAGAAAGAAAGGATTTCGAAAAATAGTAGTCCCCATGTCTTTAAGGAGAAAAATATTAAATGTTGCTCATGAAAAATTTGGTCATCCTGGTATCCAAAAAATGTTAAATTTAATTTCCGCTAATTATTATTGGCCTGACATGACTCAGGATATAACTAATTTTGTCAAACATTATGACATTGGCCAGAAAAATAAAAAACCCAGACAGAGAAAATTTGTCTTACTACAAGCTATGCCAACCACAGATCAACCTTTTGAATGTCTTTCTATTGATACTGTGGGAGGATTCAATTACTATATCTCCACCAAAAAATATCTACACATCATAATAGACCACGCGACTAGATATGTCTGGGCTTTTCCGTCAAAAATTGTTACTACTGAGACCTAAACTAATTGCTTAAAACAAGTTTTCAATATTCAATGTCCTAAACACTTATTCTGTTTCAACAAAATTTTCAATGTACAGGTTCCCCAAAAAGTGTTGAGTGATAGGAATGCAGCTTTCACTTCATCTAGATTTAAAAAAATTCTTCGAAATCACAATATTAAGCAACGTTTAACATCAGCACATTATCCATAAACGAACGGCAAATGCGAAAGAGTGAATCAATCAATAGTTACTAGAATAAAGTGTAAAGTTAATTCTACTACCTCTAAAATTCCTTGGACAAAACTTTTGGCAGAAGTAGTTAGTGAATACAATAATACGCCCCATTCCATAACCAAATTTCCTCCTGCTTATTTACTTTTTGGTCAATTACCTTATGATTCCCCCCTAAAACTAGATTACTACCCTCCTGTGAATGAAGCCCTTAAAATTGCTAAAGCGCGTACTAATGAATTTCATTTGAAGAGTGAAAAATATTATGACCGAAATTATGTAGAGCCAAAGTTTGAGGTAAGAGATCTTGTAATTTATGAAGAGTTCAATTACCCCAATACTAGAAAGCTCTCACAGGTTTCTACTGCTCCCTATCAAATTCTTAACAAATTATCTCCTGTAAATGTTCGAATTGATAGGCAAAGTCAAAATAGAAATACTGATGTTGTCCATGTATCTAAATTACGCCCCTACTTTTCACCAGATCAATTAAAATTATCCCATGAGAATTCACAACAAACTAATGTTAAAGCCCTAGCCTTATATTAAATAGTCATAAATTAATAAAAAGTAACTAAATAAATTATAAATTAATCAATCAATGCTTTTCTATATAACAGCGTGTTCTCGAAGGATCCACGAGAACATTGCTGCTGAAGTTTTACTTGAATTAGTTGTTTACGCGGGCGTAAATGAGTTGATTTCAGTTAAAGATTTCTTATATTGAATTGAATTAGATTAGAATATTAAATAAATTTTAAATTTATATGTAAACTATGAATAAATGTTAACTGGATTAAAATAACTTAAAAAAAATAAAATCTTAACTATAATTAGTAATACTAAAACATTATAGAATTTATGCGAATAATTGTTGATTATGCAAGTGCCTGGATTTCAAACCCAATTGTTTTTCTCTTGCTTCCTTATTTATTTATTTTTTACTGATTGCGTAACCATGTAGGAAATGAACGAAATATTTCGACACATATCGAAAAACACCTATTAAAATTTTGTTTCAATGATATTGCTGGAGAATTTCAGAATTTTTTTTTAATTTTTATTTTGATTTGGTATAATTTCATTTCTTATTGAATCTGTATTAATAGGAGATTACTTTTTATGCTATGTAACTTTTTACACAGCCAATATCATTGAGTGCAATAATCTCTTATTATTATTTACTGAAGTGATGAATTAAAATATGACTTTGAAATTATTGATGAAAATTTGAGTTATTATTATTTTTGAATTAAATTTACTATTACTAGATATTGTATGATAGAAAGTATAGATAATTTATTATTGAATATTGAGATAAAAGAGAGGTAATAAAGAAAATAATAGTTATGATAAATGAAGTCAATATATGAGATAACTGAGAATACTCATAAATTAAATATTGTGATAGCATCTGAACATAATGAAAGTAAAATACTTACTAGAGAATTTATGAAAAAATGGTAATAGTATGGTACCGCTATTATCATAACATTACAATACTATAGAGTGCATATGGCACTAGGTATTTTGACAGTTTTTCTTGTGTCAAAAATGAGCAATAATTGAATTTCAATGGGCTATAGCATAGTATCAGGACAATATAATCATCCCAGTTAAAAAACTGTAGGAGATTGATACTCAGTTGAAATTTTTGTACATAAATTTTTAATTTATTATATTCATGTTTTTCCTTTTATTTATATGACTTGTGAATTGTATGGAAAATTTCTACGTTATGGAGTTTAAGTTATAGAGATTAAACTAATGTTTAATCGTGATGTGGAAAGAATATTAATTCCTAAGAAAACTCCTAAACAATTCTAATATTGTCAATATCTGTTAATATTGTAAGTAATAAGCTTTTAGTAAAACAAGAGGAGATTATTTAGAATATAATTTACTCCATGTTGGAGAAATATTTATATTATCTTTGTAATTTAAAAAAAAAAACAATTCCCACAGTTTCGCGTTTAAGCAGTAACTTCTTGATTTGGTTTTTGACAGAATTGGAGAAAAATTTCAGACTACCGGTAACACTATTGTAATCCGAGTTCATGCTTTTCCCCAATGAACTTGTGGGTCACGGAGCCACCAGTTCACTGGTTTTTAGGGAGGGGGGATATTGTTATATAAAAATTTTACCTTTTACTATTCATTTAAATTATTCTAAATTGCTGGCCTATTCATTATTTCCTTTTTTTTTAATACGCTCTATTATTTATTTCTAGCTAAATTCCTCTATTTTTAAAACGCGTATCTTAATAATAGATTTATTCCAAAACGTAATCTAAACTTTTAATCCCTTCATTAATCTTTATCGTCTACCAAACCGTAAAGTTCTTAACGCAGTTACTTATTTTTCGAATGTTTATCAAAGCCATTTTTACTTTTTTATTCTATTTCTTATCTTTTTCCCGCCAGCTGGGAGAGAACCTTTTCACATCGAAATCATTCCATTAGCGGCGCTGGGATTCTTTCCTGTGACGTTTCTTGCTCGCTCTCCATTGGCTGAGTGTCGGATCCCAGTTTCACTTCGAGATTCGTTCGTGATTTTCGTTGGTTTAGCTTGAAGTTTTCATTTCAATCGGAATTCCTCCGCGCATTCTCATAAATAGCGAGAGCATGAGCTCAGAACGAAAGATTTTTTATTCTGTGATTGTTTACATAACCTGTTACCCGGTGTCCTTAGCCATGTACAATATTCATTTCGAAAATTAACATCTATTTAGCATGAATAACTAGTTTAAGCTCGAGTGGAATGCTCTGATTTCTCATCTGCGGGAATTGTTTAGTGTTGATGTGTTCTGATGGAATAAACAGTTGTTCTATGACTACGTTTCCATGTGTTTAATTGGGAAAGCCCCATGTTTCTTCATACGCCTTTTTTCACCACTCACGCTGCCTTGTTTTCATAATGAAATAATAAGTGTTTGATTGGACTATACCAATATTATCATCGCTCTACAGCTGCTATATTTTCATAGAGTTGATACCTCCGCTACCAATGCTTGTGCTAAGTGGTAGGATTGTTTACAACATCACCAACGGCTGATTAAAATGTGGTATGACTCCAGTAATACGTAATAAGCACGATGTGATATTTCAACTACACCCATTAAACTGTTTCGTAACATATATATATATATATATATACATGTATATATAAACCGAATAGACAATAGTACAAGTTTAGTTTAAACCAACACTTTTAGATTATTTCGGATATCATCATATAGTTGGATGATGTGGCGATCAATAATCTTCAACATATAAGGCTTAAGATGTATCAAAAGGTAGCATCAGAAATCATGAATTGTCCGTTTATGATACTTCTGCATTATAGCCTTTCCAATTTGCAGGAAATTTCATTGATGAGCTTCTAAAAGTGAACCTTCCAATGCAGGACTTCAAGATTATCAAGACGAAATTCCTGCTTCCATCATGGTGTTTAGAACACTGGTCGTTTCAATTCCAAAGAACTTGTAAAATTAATCACATCGTGAAATAGGATATCATGTGAATAAAGATTGTTACAAAATATATTAACACTCTTTCTAACGTTGCGAAATGGCAGGTTTTTGAAATTTTGATTATCATTTAAATTGCTTGTAGTTTTTTAATGTAATAAGCATAATGTTTTTTGAAATGCATAAAAAATAATTTCTAATTGTTTCAATCTGAAAATTACAAATGGAATCTTTAAATTAAGTTCTCTTTAACGTTGTCATATAACACCGGTAGAAATTGAGTTAACTGTAAATTTAAACATATATTATAAATATATATATATAAAAGAATCTCTGTTATTTCGTATCCTATAAAGCCTGTTTATTTGCCACAAAATAATATTAATAAAAACTACTTTGCTCAAATTTGGAAACCAGTGCGGCATGGATTGTGTACTAGAAGAAAACTATCATGTTTATTATAGAAATTAATATATAAAATTCATCTGTAACAATTAAAATCAAACCCCAAAAATTAGCAGGCAAACTATTGTCAAAAGCCTTATTTAATTTTTAAAAATCGGATCAGTTTCCATTTATTGCTACCTTAAGTTATCCAAAATAGGCAAATCATCAATATATCTATAAACGCTGAAGCTTCTATTAGAATCCAATGCATCTTTAAACTAAAAACAAAAGAAATAAATTAGCGGCTGTACCTGAAAAAGTTATACACATACGGACCTGACACATAGACCTGATATTATTTAGAGACATTAAATTTAATAAAGCCTTTGAAATAAAACTTACACTAACTAAAGAAATTATCCCTTAAAATGTTTATTTCTGCCTAAATGAAAATGAAATCAAACACATTTCTTAAAGTATCATAAAATAAATGAAATTGTATGTTAGAAAAAACATTCTCATATCCATACGTTAATCCATATACGGTAAATTAATGGGTATATCATTAAATTTAAGAACTTCCATAATTTTGCTATTGCACCAAAAGTAACTGTTATTATTTTATTATATATATATTTTTAAACATAAGTATGTTTAGAAAATCTGAAAGCATAATATTAAATCTCTTGTGAATTTCTGTTAAATTATGACAAATGGAAATATATTTAATCGGGTATTTTTGACATTTAGGAGTTAAAAACAAAAAAAGAAGGAAACATGAATCATTTGACATTGATTATGATAAATATTAATAGAAAAATCGTATGCCTTCACATTTTTTTATCTACACAGTAAATCTGATAATAATAGCACTATGTCTCAGATTATTTTTACCATAACATTTACAGTTATTTAATACATCTATAAATTTATTGATTCAAAATAATTTCCATATAAAAGCATAATTTGAAACATCTTTAGCTACAGGGACAATAACAAAATATTTATCTAACTGCTCGAAATAAACCAAGCAGTATTTATTAAATTTAAGATAATCATCCTTATTATTGTTAAGTTTAATATTGTTGTGATTGTTTACAACCACTGCCATATTTTTATTTAATTTAATTTAAGAAATATTTTATGAATCTTTATTCATTTAATATTAAAATTCGCATCCTAAAATTATTTTATTTCCTTCCTTTTAAATCTTCCCCTGTCAGCTTTTCTTTCTTAAGTAACATTTCATCTTATTTTAAAATGATGAACACCGTTTTGAAATCTTCACTTCCGGGAAAAGAATCCTCTGGGACTTTCTACAACATTCTATTTGTGATATCATTTTCTTTTCTTTCTCCGTCACTAGACAATCAAATTCAAATCAGCTTAATACTCATTTCAAAATTTGTGACATTTTACTACTAATTGGCATCTTATCTTAAAGAAATCTATAAAATTTCCTATAAATAAAGCTGTTTTCATATGCTATAGCATTGCAAATTATGCCAACGCAAGACTCTAGTATGTTTGTCCCTGTAATGGAGATTTTATCCTTTAGTCGTGATTGACCGTGAAAGCAGATGCAATAATCACCAGTTTAAAAAAAAACTCCAATCTGGTATACGAAGATATTTATTCCATCATGAGAAGCAGAGGGGGGAGGTACAAAAGGGGAAGCAAGAAGACACTTCCTAGTGTCTCATTCAGACACGAGATTCAGAGAAGAAGTGAGTTGAATACGCAACTACAACTTACTTGGTTGGCGGAATAGAATATCGCCAATCTAAAAGAATTTGCACCATGCACAAGGGACAGAGGAAAACACTGGCTAGTATGAATTCGCCAAATACATGCGGTAGACTTATTACATATTTGAATTGGGTAGTGTTCCCAGATTGTGGGTTACTAAAATTCCTGAATCGTTAGAAGTGGAAAGCAAGACTGTACTTTGATACAATTGCGGTTAAATGTAAAAATAAAAATATTTCTGGATAAGGACAGAGGGTTGAAAAAGTTATTGAGTTATTAGTCTAAAAAGCCATGAGAATGTATTTTCTAAACCAGATGTTAGGGTAGGACAAGGTTTAGCAGCTTGCATTGCCACAAAAATACAGTATTCACATACGAATGAATATAACGGTCTGAAATATTAAAGTGCAGTGCGAAAATAAATCTAATGAATAGATTACATGTTAAGTGATTCTAAATGATGAGTTTTCTTCATGCCCAAATAAAGAAGTGACCGAAGTTAAAATGCTTTTGTTACTAATAGTCGGCAGTTACGTTTTTCTACAAGGTTAAATCGTATGTGTGAGAAACTCTCAAAGTAAAATTAAAGACCGAATCACTGATTTTATTTTATTAAAGAAATAAGTAACAACAATAATTTAATTTAAATGTGAAGGGCTATTAATACAAGCGATATAGTTTTTAAATGTTAAATTTAAATTAGTGAGCTGCACTGTGTGACTGTAGTAAATTAAAATAAATAAAGTATTAAACAGAATTTTAAATGCCACTTCGGAGGGGGGCATGGAAGGCACACATATATAACGGAATAATCCTTATAGTCCCTGCCAAATTGGTGATTTTTCATTTATTACGGCAACCTTTTTCCCCTCTTCTACGCAGTCTGTGAACTTTCTCAGTCTCCTTTTGATTTCAAGCGCAGAAGGTTGCCTTGCCTTCTGAGAAGAATCATATGCGTGCAGTAAAAGCAGTATATGAAAGAAAAATGTTAATATTATGATGGTTTGATGAATGCATAATTTCTTCTGCTTGTGGCAAATATGATAACAGTTCCTCCAATGAGATGCAACGACGATTCTTTAGTAATAATAAGAGGGTAGAATCCTACTGATGCTTTATGGCATGAGTTCTTTTTTTTCGTTTGAATGGTGCTTTGTTCGGTGTTTTAGAATTGCTGCTAAATCACACAAATGATTCGATCTTTTATGTCAGAGATGAATCGTTGATGGTGCCAAATATTCTTTTCGAATGCTTAGAGTTAGAGTTTTTAAAGTTAGAGTTTTTAAATTGAAATTGTATTTCAAGAAATATATGTGATGCACTACCGTGTAATTTTGACTTGAATAGAGCAAAAAGTTCTTTCTTAGAATAATTATATAATTCCTGCAAATCTGATAACTGATCGAAGAAAAAATCGACAGTCTGAGGATTTCCTTCAAAAAATTGAATGGAAAGGTTTAAATTTGCTTTCGGAGGCATGGAGACAAATTTCAAAATAATTCTAAATAAATTTCAAAATAATGTGGTTTAGGAGTTAACTGAAGTGAAACAAAAATATTAATTTCATATGAAATCACCTTTTAAAATAATGTCATTTCAACAGAATATTTTTCAAGAATGCTTTAATTGTTCTCAAAGTATTAATAAAAGGATAAACTGTGGTGTTTGGATGATAAAATGTGAAAGAATATTATCATACAGTTTCTTTTTTCAGAACTGAAAATAATGTTAATATTCTAATAATTAAATCTTGTGATCATCCAGCAAAATATAGTTTCACGTACACTGAGTTATGGCCACAAAAAACCACGCCGACATGACAATCACATGGGTGCCAATCTCAAACTAATCTTCCGTAATACATGTGTTAATTTGACCCTGGTTTAATAAGTTTCGAAACAGAATTTTTTAAAGAAATGAAATTCAATATGTTCCACGAAGAAACCTGGAAATAAATAAATAAGCATCCATGAAACAAATTTTCTGGTTCGAAATGTGGTTAACCTGGGTCAAATTAAACCAGACATTACGGAAGAATAGTGCAAGGTTGGCGGCTATGCAACCATTTTAAAAATGATTCGTTAAATAAATATTCAGATATACTTGAGAAACAAGAAGAAAGAAAATAAAAAAAAGTATCACCTGAAGTGACCTAAACCAAAACAGTGGTGGATGCAAATAAAGGAAGTGCACTGTGGAATAAGCTTCGAAAAAAATCTTTATTTATAACGAATTTTCTTGAAACAATATATTTTAAATGGACTTCTTGTTTTTATAGATCCATTTTTTAGGATGAATCAGTAAACAATTAAAGTTTTTCGGTGTGCACTTAACATGAGAAACTATAATAAATAATTTTCTCGGGGATTATGGAGGCTCATGTTACGGAAAAATCAAATCACCCACTCGAAATGACAAAATAAAGAAAACAATCTCGCCACGCACAATCAGCGGCGACTATCCATTTGGCACCCTTAACGATAAATCTCTGACATAAAAGATCGAATCACTTGTGTGATTTAGCAGAAATTTAAAACACCAAACAAAGCACCTGTCGAATGGAAAAGAGAAACTCATGCCATACAGCATCAGTAGGATTCTACCCACTTATTATTAGTAAAGAATCGTCGTTGCATCTCTTTGGTGGAACTGTTATCACACAAGCAGAAGAAACCATGCATCCCATCAAAGCATCATAATATTAAAAAAATTCTTTCATTTACTGCTTTCGCTGCACGCAAATGATTCTTCGCAGAAGGCAAGGCAAACTTCCTTCTGCGCTTGTAATCAAAACGAGACTGGTAAAGTGCATAGACTACGTGGAAGAGCTAGAAAGGGATGCCTTAATAAATGAAAAAAATCGCCAATTGCAGGGACAAACATATTAGAGCCTTGCGTTGGCATAATTTTCAATACTGTCGCATATGGAAACTGCTTTATTTAGAGAACATTTTATAGATTTCATTAATGTAAGATACCAATTAGTAGTAAAGAGTTACAATTTTTGAAATTACGTATTAAGCTGAATTTAATTTGATTGACTAGGGTCTGGGCTACAAAAGGAAATGATATCACAAATAGAAGATCGTAGAATTTTCCCTGAAGTACAGATTTCGAAACTATGTTTATAATTTTAAAATAAGACGAAATGTCACGTAAGAAAGAAAAGCTTACAGATGAAGTTTAAAAGGAAGGGAATAAAATAATTTTAGAATGTGAATTTTAATATTAAATGAATAAATATTAATAAACTATTTCTTAAATTAAATTAAATTAAAAATACGGCAGTGGTTGTAAGTAACAACAACAGCTATTGGGACAGAAACGTAAAATACATTTTAAATACACCGTACCCACTCCAAAAAAGATTCGAAAAGAGTGTAATATTCAGAAATTGAATGCAAAATAAATTTATATACATCTTTTTTTTTAAATACGGAAGGAGAGCCAGAAACCTGTAATTAATTTATTTTATTTATTTATTTATTTTTTACGTAAAGAGATTGAATATTTATAAGCTGTAGATATATCACTTTTTGTGTAGGAAAAATAAAATTACATAAAATATATAAAAAATAATCTAACATATTTTTATCATGTGACTTTCTGAGAGTTCATTGTAAAAAAAGATAAATAATAATATTCATTGCATGAATCCAGAAAGTTCCGCAATCAAAATTTAGGATGTGATGGAATTGGTTATTAAAACATATACATGTAAACTGACTGTACAGTCTTTACGTACATTTTTCAAGTTTCAAAATTTAAACGTAACAATCCTTTTTATTTGCGTTCGTAACTATATAAATATGTAGCATTTATAGTCGTCGTCTGGTTCATTCGTCTCTCCGTCTGTCTATCTGCATATAACATCGCAGAAACCACCCAACAAAACGCTTTGAAATTTAATATATATATAATCGTTGCAAAATTTTGTCGAGTCATTTGAAATTTTATGAATATCGAATATAAATATAAAACGATATTAATACAAAAAATTATTAATCCTATTAAATCCTATCATAAGTAATTAATTATATGATGCCCCATTATAAGTAACCATTATAGGTTGCCATGATTATTATTATAATAAACCCTATCATACGTATTTAATTCAGTATTATCCCCTGATAGGTAATGATTCTATGTTGCCATGGGGATTTCATATTATATAACATGGAGTCATATTATTGTCGTATTACTGAATTTAATATCTATAATTGTAATAAATTTTGTATTCATGCATTTTTGCATAAAAGTGCAACAGCTATTGCACCAAGATCTGAATATTTATAAAAATAGTTATCGAACGAACTCACCTCATTTCACACGTTTGACGTACAATTTCCGATTTTATTTTTACTCCATTGATATTGGAAATATATATATATATATATATATTTCATAATTATATGACAATTTATTAGGAACAACGCAATTTCTCTCTCCCTCTCTCTCTCTCTATATATACAGTGTGTCCACGTATAACCTGAACAACCTTTATTTTCGCAACCGTTGGTCCTAGATGCATAATTCCAATTACAAAAATGGTCAAAATTAAGTACAGGGTTAATATAAAAAAAAGTTTGAAGCGATAAAACAATTTAGTGAAGAATTACAGAATCTAAATTTTATACGGTCCCCCGTTCCTATAAGTTAAGTATAGTAAAATTTCTCTGTAACACAGGCAAGTGAGCAAAAAAAGTCCCATTATTCTATGATTAAAATTGACCGAGTAATAGCTGTTTAAAGTTGGAGTATATTTTTTTGCTGCATATTAGGGGTCATTCACAAATTTAGTAGAAATATAATTTCGTCAGATATATTAAAGAAATGGTTGAGCGTAAAATTGGCATTGCAATATAAATTTGAAATCTTTAATCATTCTGACATATTACTGCAAAATGTACAATTTGTACTGAACATTATAAGGGGTAAAAATAACAGATTTTTTGATAAATAAAAGGATGAAAAAAACACAGCCTCAATTCTTTACAAAATGATACATATTTTAAAATGCTGTTAGATTACGTTGTCTTTCAGATTTTGGGTTGTGGCATGTTTTTTAGCTTTTAAAAATTGATTCTTATGTAGTTTTTAGCACTGAATCCGAAAATGGCCTTCATTTTAAACCATCACGTCAGGAATTTTCTCAAATCGCAAATTTCAAAGTTAAAAAGCTAAAAAGCTAAAATTGATCCCTCCTCCCCTCCCAACCTCATCGGACTCCCGAGCTGTTTAGCTGTAAGAAATCCAGTATAAGCCAAAAAATCTAATAAATTATTGAATTAAATAAAATTAAACTGAATAAAAAAGTCTTACATCTATTTTATTGTATCAGATTTTTCGCTAGTTTTTAAACTTTAAATTTACGATTTGAGAAAAATCTTGACATGATGTTTAAAAGTGAAGGTAATTTTTTCATTCAGCGTTAAAAATACATAAAATGTAATTATAAAAGTTAAAAAGCACAACCATCACAGGTTTATGGTATCTAATCTAAAACTCTTTCTTAAACTTCTTGACGTTAATTTATCCGAATTTTTTTTGTGTTATCCTCTAATATAAGTATGTATCAGATGGTAAGAGTGGAAAATCATAATAATTTTGCATTGTCATCGGATTTAATTCAGTTTGTAAAATTTAACTTCGATCAGACATTTGAAAGTGAGTTAAAGTTCGTGTACAAATTTTAAACTGGAAAGACGATCATTGCAAATTAAATAAAACCTTATAAAAATAACATAATTTTAGTTAAAAGAAATCATAGTCTCAAATCCTTACAAAATAAAACATATGTTAAAATACAATTATTTTAACTAATCTGAAACTTAACTAATAAAAGTTAATCGTAATATTTGTACGATTTCTTTCAAAGCGCAGATACCTTGAAATAAGTTTAAGTACTTTATACAGGACCCCTGAAAGCATGGTCGAAATCACATGTTTTGATATGCAAAAATGTAGTGTAAGTCATGCATTTCAAAGTTTCATAACTCAGTCAATTTTAATGTTACATGAATGGGACTCTTTTTGTCTTACTTGTTAGTGTCACTGTAAATTTTTAGTAACTCACTTATAGGACCGGGGGACCGTATAAAAATTTAAATTTCTTGATTTTTTAATGAATGTTTTTCTTGACACAAATTGCTTTTAAAATAATTCTTTAGCTTAATTAAATCATTTTTGTAATTGGAAGTATGCATCTACGACCAACGGTTGTGAAAATAAAGGTCGGTCAGGTTATTCGTGGACACACTGTATATATATAAACATGTGACCCTCTAAGTTACCCTAATATCACTAAAAGTAGTCTAGAAAAAAAGTTAATCTGTATCTTTTATGTTATTACTATTTAAAGCAATTTTTAATTTGCAAGGATATACAATTTTGCGCTTCAAAATTAAATTACTATTCACAATTCTGCAGCGATTACTTTGTCTTTCAATATGTACTAGAATATCAATCAAATTATTTTTAAAGGTAAGCAATTTAATAAGCAGAATTTAAGAAGAACAGTATTGTAAATTACCGTTAATGGAAAGACCTGTGATTTTTATACGAATATTTTATGCAATTGAACTTGCTTCAATATACGCCTGAAAATAAGTCAACCAAGAAATTTTATAGATTACATTACGGATTTTTTTTTTAATTTCGTACAACCAGATGGAAAGCTGGTAGTTTGGGCATGACTCACCACACATCTGATACATCTTTACCCCTTTTTTAATATGTCTAGTAATTGCAGAAAGAAAAAGAAATACAAATATATAAATATTTATTTATTCATTTATTTCTTTAACACGTTCACGCCGGCGCGGTGGATCACACTCAAATGTCCTGGAGCTGCCAAATCTCCGGCTTTTTGGATACCAGTATTTTAATACAGAAAATGTGGTTTTATTTAATTAGAACAATTGGGCGATTTACAGGAACAACATTTTCTCTAAAATAATAGTGGTGTGCAAAAAGCCGGAGACTTGACAACTCTGAGACAGTCGAGTGTGACCCACCGCGCCGGCGTAAACGTGTTAATTAAGTGCAACGATAATTATTTAGAAATTATCTGTGGTACACGTATGAATGGCCTGTGAAATGTATTGTTCCTATTTAATACCTTGATACATAAACAAAAAACAATAATCATTAATATATTAATTAAACGTACATCTATCATATGTCAAAATAATCACTAAAATATTTAAACGAGTTTTAGGTATGTATTGAAATTAACTTTCTATTCTTACATCAAACATTCACTTTACATCGAAATTATTTTTTCTTTTAAGTTTGATTTACACATTAGATTCTAAAGAAATATTAATTAAACATTTTTTTTTTAAATTTGGGTTTAATTTATGACAACAACTTCGACTCACATTGCGTCATATATTACTTTGAAAGTTATTAGCCATCCATCATACTAATCAGTGCTGTCGACGGCTATTTGCATAGCTTATAATGGATTTTAAGACGGAAACAATTAAGAACAGGGATACGCCCTCAGTGCCGTTATATCTTCCAGTTATGCGTGCAAGCAAAGCATTTATTTACCTCATATCCCTCATGATGGATTATTATATTATTAGCAGATAATTTTTAAAAGCGTAAATAAAAGTTATTTGAGGTTTATGTTTGCATTATGCTCATAATTTTCAAGCAATACCGCAATTCTTTTTTTTTTTTTTTATCTTCTTTGAAGCATTTTTGGATTATTTTTTATAGTTCAAATTACCAATGAGACAAAGAAAATGGTGGAAAAAACGGAATATCTTTAAAATGAGTTCTAACGAAAGCTTTTTGAGAATTCTTAGTCAATCAGAGTTAACCGAAAGTTTGAACTATTTCAACGCCATTGTATTTAGAAAGCACAATACATCGCTAAGTATTATTAAAAAAATATTTCATGTTTTACTGATAATATTGTTTCAATCATCTGATAGTTAGATCAAAGCGTGATGCTTAAATAATAATAATATTTTGATTCCTAACTAAGGTACCTATACCCAATATGGACACCCCAAGGAAATTTGATTTTTTTCACCCTCGTGTACACGTCATAGAATTCCAAAAATATATGACTACTATCCCTGGACTGTTGACTATCATTATTAAAATTAGCGAACTTGTAATTACTCTGGTTTAATCTTAATGATAAAAACAAAAAAATGTTTACACGTGTCCACATAAGGAACCCCCTGTCCCTATTATGGACATGCATGTCCATATTAGGGACATGTGGCTCCTTATTGACCTGCTAGACAGGGTGTATGGAAGATCTGCTCTTCCAAAAGATTTTAGAGGAGAGGGGATAAAAGAAATATATCTTAAAGTATTGCGGGGAGGACGGGCACACTAAATATCTTCAGAATATGCACTTTAGAAGGGGGGGGGGGGTCATTTTCAGTCGTGGCTCTTCTAAGACCCATGCAAAGCACCTCAGTTATTATAAAATCTTATGAAATAATATAGTTTGTTTTGCTTAGCTTTATTGCATCTGTCTGCAGAATTTATATCTGTTATTACTCAGTCCTCACAGGATGGACAAATAAAAACATCTTCCTCATGGGCGGTAAGTCCCAAACAGTCCTCATGGACATATCTGCCGCATGTGATACATAGCCGCATATGTGAAACAGCATCAATACTGCATAAGAAACAGTACCAGCTCTCCTTTGTTGAGGAAGTCATAGCGCTAGTACCTGCGATTTCGCCAACAGATACCCTACTGAGGAGAGGCTTCTTTTGATTTTTTCTGCAATGGCTTTTTGAAGGATTTTTTTCATGGAGGATTTTTCAGATGACAGTGAACATATATTTTACAAATTTGTGAATCTGAAGATTCACTTGCTGTATTGCCAATGTGGACATAAGGTGTCAATATTGGGAATCGGGCGTAGTGTTACTAAATCTTGTAATAGATAAGCAAACAAAACATTTTTAAGCAATATATGCAATAGCAATCGAAAATAGGTTTTATCAGCTTTCTAAAACACTCCACTTTCCAATATTTAAAGTAATTTCACCATATCTAATAATAATTTAAACTTATCTAACACCGATCAGCACACCACGAAACAAGATGTTTCCTTCCAAATGGCGAACCGCGCGCTTTTTTGCACTTTCTAGGCTTAATTATATTTTCAACTGCTTTTCTTCACGGACATGTAGCGCCATCTCTCGATAAAAATTGTTACTTTTAAAGATATTAGGGATGCCCATATTAGGTATAAGTACCTTATTTAGTTTATTTAAATGTTAAGGCACAATGAGTTTTATTTTAATAAAAATTACTAATTGAAATGCACAATATACCGCATTTACATGCTTATGTTTCGTCCTCGCACATTATTAGCAGTCAGTATTTTTTATAGAAAATTTTGATAAAACTCAAACATTTAAGTAATTTTCATATTTTTTATACGATATCTTTTCAGTTGCATTGTGTGCAATTGTTTTAAAAACTAATGATATCTCATCAGTCTAGTGATACATTTGGACTGATTTTTACACAATCGCATTGTTTATATTGAACTATTACACAGAATATTTTATATTTATAATATTCTGCTCTGTTAACATAATTATTACCAGTAAACTGGAGAAAAAATGGGGTGAATGACGGCTTTATTCTATACTAGCTGAATTAAAAAATTAAGAGCTGAACAAACGAATTAAAAGTGTACGAATTTTGTAGTCCTGATTATGGAAAATAAATCCCAATAACAAGTGAAAAACCATTTCATTCTTAAAATATCAAGATTTTGTTTGTTTTTTTGTTTTGTTTTGTAACATAAACATTTTTTTTCTTATGTTATAATGCTCCCAGGATAATTTTCTCCCTATTTAAAATCGATTTATATGAACTGTTGAAACTCTTATGTATTTTTAATCGTAATTATTCCTTCATTATTAAGTTATTTAGGTATTTATACAATGTATGCTCATTATTGTTTTTACTATAAGTTTTCTTTTGAGAAAAAGAAAAAAAGAAAAAGAACTAGCGCGTTTTATACATCCCCTAGCTATAGCACCAGAAAATGCCACAAATTATGTGCAAAATACGAGAGTGAACTCGGTATATAAAAATCAAATTGTTTAATTTCTGTGCTGCTACGTAAACAAATTTAATTATTTCAGGACTTAAATTTTGTCCCGCGAATTCAAGCAAAAAATTTATTGATGATGAATTATTTCTACATTAACGTCGCCACCATGCCGTATTATTTTGAAGATGCAAGATTTTAGCCAACACACAATGAAGAAAGCATTCAACACATAGAAAGAGATTATTACGAACAATTGAAGATTAGAATACTTTAAATTCCTAATGGAGGAAAAATGGAGTAATTGTAGAAAATATATCTCTTATTTAAACATATGTACATTTTCTTATTTAAACATATGTACGTTATTGTGATCAGATATAACATCGAAAAACAATGAAATCGTAAAAAATTATATAGATATAAAGCTACGTACATTGAGATGGAATTTTTGCTTTACTTTTGAGCAACGCCTGGATTTGACAGCCAGAGAGATACTCGTTAAACTACAAATCGCCCATAAGAATGCTTATAAAGCTGTGAAAAACTGTCACGGTTTTATTTGAACACGAGCAATATCAGTACGTCAGGATCGCATTTTATTTAAATACAAGAATAATGTATGGAAAAGATATACCGATGTGATAATTGAATGGAAGAAATTCTTCTAGAACAAGATATCAAGCAGTATATTGAGTAACAGATTAAATGAAGCTGGATATAGTGATAACAAATTTAAAAGAAAACCCAAGTTGATTGAACAACAAAAAAAAATGTTGCATTATAATGGGTAAAAAATTACTGGGACTGGTCTATAGATTACTGGAGTTAAGTGGTGTTTAGCGATGACTTATAATTTTATATTGATGTAGGTGAACACAGGGGAAATTTCATTTGGACATTATAACGTGAAAGACTTTTTTTGTCTGAAATGGTGTAGGCAACATGCGGGACATATATATTAATCCTATTGTAAACGTAAGGTATATTTTGAAAAATATGTATTATTTAAGCTACAGCCGAATGTATCACAGGAACTAAATGACACCATTTGAAAAATATGCGCAGCCATCAATTCATATCAGTGCAAAGACCATGTAAAAACTGTAGCTGGAAGGGTTAAAGACATCACAAATCAAAAGTTTAAATAAACGGCATTAACCAAATTTAATCAAATGTTCCAAAAAAAATTTTAAATAGAGATTATTTCATTTTGTCAGACAAATTTGCAAAAATAAAATCATTTTGTAATTTATACTTGTCCGTGTGTTCTAGACATGTTTATGAATATTTGATTAAAAACAATGTATCACCATTTGAAAATAAAATTGTATACATTTCATTGCATGCTTAGAAAGGTATATATTGATTCTATAAATATTACCAAGGACAATTTGCAATTATATATTTTTAAATGCAAATTTAATCCAATAAAAATGAAATTTTCATCAATAGCTGATCGTATATTTAAAATAAGGAATATATCATGGGTGGTTGATATATTATGAAGCACTTTTCAACATTTAAGAAATTCGAAAAAAATATAACACGTTTGAAAACACAATTTCCGCAATTACCATATTTAGTTCGAAAATTTTCCTATTTTTTATGTGCTTCCATGCATATGATTCCGAGTATTTTCACGAAAAGGGCCATATTAATTGTACCAGATACCTTAACAGTTACCATTTTACCAAATTTCAATTTTGTAACCTGAATTTGTTTGGCAGAAAATGCCATTTTAGAAGATTTTTTTCTTCTCCAACACCTTGAGGTATGTTTTACGGACATAAAATGTAGATTCTGTTGGAGTTGAGATAGTCATCAGCAGTTTACCACTATTATTTCTAAAATCGGTATGTTAGTTCCAGAGATTACACCCTAAAACACACAAAAAAACAAATGTTTCTTCTTTATAATACCGGTATAGATATGCATCGTATTTTCCAGGATGGGTCTTTCTTTAAATTTCCAGCATTTGCATATGTACTCCATACTATACAAAAAATTAGACAAATTAATACATGCATAACAATGCTGAAAATCTTCAGTAATTTCTCTTGTTAAGCGTAGTACTCGAGTGGTACCCGTATTCTTATGTTCAGCCCTGTATGTAACCTTTTGCTTTTACATACACCAAGTAATATGCAAAAATGTAGTTAAATTTTAAAAAAATAGCGCATTTGAAACGCACTTCCATGAATTATTGCTCATAGTCAGTAATGTAACCGAATTATATACTGTGTCCCTGTAAATGAGCGACGAAGACTATGCACACCATATTCTATAGTAAAAAACTTGTAATGCAACACAGGGATTATAAAAATTCAGTATGTTTGAAATAGAGCAACGTCATTAAAATATACGGCAAACAATTCTCCCACATAGATCATAATGTAACGGCATTCTTTTCAGTGCCCCTGTAAAAGAAATAGAAATACTATATACTTCATATTCAAAGCTGGAGTAGCACAGTTGAAGTTTATTCCAACAGAGCGAAAAATGTCCAGACCAGGGATCGAACCTGGATACTTGGCGTGCCGTGCCAATGCCTTACCTGTTAGGCCATCCGGACGATACCTGGCTGACATAATTCACTGTTATTAGTTGGACTTGACTGCGAACTGCAGCGCTAGTTTCATTCATCCGAGCTATAACTATAGCATTTACATGATGAAACTACTTTAACACGGAAACTCCTGTGTACCATGTAATTAGGTCATAATGAAGGGAACGAATATTTTTCAACTGGATTTAATCATATTCAAAGCTGGAGTAGCACAGTTGAAGTTTATTCCGACAGAGCAAAAAATGTCCAGACCAGGGATCGAACCTGGATACTTGGCGTGCCGTGCCAATGCCTTACCTGTTAGGCCATTCGGGCACGGCACGCAAAGTATCCAGGTTCGATCCCTGGTCTGGACATTTTTCGATCTGTTGGAATAAACTTCAACTGTGCTACTCCAGCTTTGAATATGATTAAATCCAGTTGAAAAAATATTCGTTCCCTTCGTTATGACCTAATTACATGGTACACAGGAGTTTCCGTGTTAAAGTAGTTTCATCATGTAAATGCTATAGTTATAGCTCGGATGAATGAAACTAGCGCTGCAGGTCGCAGCCAAGTCCAACTAATAAGAGTGAATTATGTCATACAGGTATCGTCCGGATGGCCTAAAAGGTAAGGCATTGGCACGGCACGCCAAGTATCCAGGTTCGATCCCTGGTCTGGACATTTTTCGCTCTGTTGGAATAAACTTCAACTGTGCTACTCCAGCTTTGAATATGATTAAATCCAGTTGAAAAATATTCGTTCCTTCATTATGACCTAATTGCATGGTACACAGGAGTTTCCGTGTTAAAGTAGTTTCATCATGTAAATGCTATAGTTATAGCTCGGATGAATGAAACTAGCGCTGCAGGTCGCAGCCAAGTCCAACTAATAAGAATGAATTATGTCATACAGGTATCGTCCGGATGGCCTAACAGGTAAGGCATTGGCACGGCACGCCAAGTATCCAGGTTCGATCCCTGGTCTGGACATTTTTTGCTCTGTTGGAATAAACTTCAACTGTGCTACTCCAGCTTTGAATATGATTAAATCCAGTTGAAAAAATATTCGTTCCCTTCATTATGACCTAATTACATGGTACACAGGAGTTTCCGTGTTAAAGTAGTTTCATCATGTAAATGCTATAGTTATAGCTCGGATAAATGAAACCAGCGCTGCAGTTCGCAGCCAAGTCCAACTAATAAGAGAGAATTATGTCATCCAGGTATCGTCCGGATTGCCTAACAGGTAAGGCATTGGCACGGCACGCCAAGTATCCAGGTTCGATCCCTGGTCTGGACATTTTTTGCTCTGTCGGAATAAACTTCAACTGTGCTACTCCAGCTTTGAATATGATTAAATCCAGTTGAAAAAATATTCGTTCCCTTCATTATGACCTAATTACATGGTACACAGGAGTTTCCGTGTTAAAGTAGTTTCATCATGTAAATGCTATAGTTATAGCTCGAATGAATGAAACTAGCGCTGCAGTTCGCAACCAAGTCCAACTAATATGAGTGAATTATGTCAGCCAGGTATCGTCCGGATGGCCTAACAAGTAAGGCATTGGCACGGCACGCCAAGTATCCAGGTTCGATCCCTGGTCTGGACATTTTTTGCTCTGTTGGAATAAACTTCAACTGTGCTACTCCAGCTTTGAATATGATTAAATCCAGTTGAAAAAATATTCGTTCCCTTCATTATAGGCCTATATACTTCGTTTATAATACTGAACAGGACATGATAAACCTTAATATAAAATACATGGTAATATGACCATATTTATCGAAGTTAGATTTTGGCCTGACACACGAACTGACAAAAGGACAGAGGGACAAACGACCAGATAAATCGAGTTAATAAATATTTTTCAACTACTTTGTAAAGTTATAATGATGTAAAGTACACTATTTTATATCTTATAGATATTTGTACTGATGTAATTCGGAAACATAAAAAATAGGCATATTAAATGAACAGGAACAGATAAAAATTTCAAAACAACAATTAAAAATATATTATTCTCAGACAAAATCTCTAAAAGCTTAAAAAGAACTACTTAAACATCGGAATATTAAATGAGATTTAATACTTACGATTAAATGCTTCATCTTCCCTATCAAATGCTAGCGATATTACACAAGATCTCCTGATCATTACATCTCATTTTATTAGCCTCATTTCCTTGCTAATAAGAAGAAAATGCATTAAAAATCATTAATTAAATTACTATTAACAAATCGTTGATGATCTCATATTAATTCAAAATGGTATGTCTTATAGGGATAACTGCGTGACGTGTTTTAGAGATATAATACGTAATTGAAATTCTCTCGTGGGAGATAAATTAGGCTCATTGTTCATTAAGAATTAAAGAAGGTTTCCATTATAGGTATTTATTTAATTTAATATTAATGAGAGTTTTTTTATACGGAAATGTTTTAAGCAAGAATTATTTTAGGCATATCTGCGAAATATATTTATTATGTAAAAAAAAATATTTGACTAAATACGCTTTTCTTTAAATGCGGGCAAGCATTTTTTATGTAAGAAGTTATGTCCACGCCAGAAATCAAAGTAAGTCTGTAAAAAGATCGTCATTTGTAAGAATAATATATATTTTTGATTAGAAGTATAATACTTTTGTCTTTAAAATTAAAATAAACAACACGAATTTAAATAATGTCTGCTTCAGATTTAAGTTAAAATATACTTTTATTGTTTATACTGAGCGTAAAAATATAAAAATAAGATTAAACTGTTTTCGCAGAACTTGATCTTATTAAACTATTAGACAAATGTAAATAAAATGGCCTTAAATTAAACATAAAATTTATAACTGAACAATATAATTGATACAAGTAAATGACAAAATTAATGACGGAAAACGCATGTTATTGTATATTTGCAGTAAAATAGAACACTGTTGATAACGATATTTACACAGCCAGATATTTTCTGTATTCAGAATTGTTTGTGTGCCAATATAAAAATTGAAAAGAAATAGAATTTTTAGTAGTTATCTCGGAAGATAGTTAGTGTTAGTTTTAATCAAAGAATTCAGTCCCAAAAATAAGTAGTCGTCAATGTCGTGTAAATTAATCAATTACCGAAATAAAATAAATTGTAGCTGGAATGTAAGAAGCATTTTTCTTATGGAACAAATACTATAAATTACGCTAATCGAAAAACAATATTGGTCTAATATTGTTTACATTGATTATATTTTAGTTTCCGCGTGAAATATTATCTTAAGATTGCGATGAGATGCCTTGTTAATGATCTACCAGTAATTTTAAGATATGTTATGTCATTTCAATGCTAATAAGTTTGAGGTAAACCTGGATATAATCGGCATTTAATTTATATTATTATCAGTCAGGGCTCATACTTCTTGATGAAACGTTAGCAGGATTATGTTCCAAACAGACATGATGCAGTTGCTCTGTATATTAGGTAGCTTTCATTACAAAAAGCTACCTATTGCAGCCGTTCGGAGGAAAGCGATTTCAAAAAATTTTGGTATATTTTCATCGATCATGACCCCCAGACCCCGAAACCACCCTCCGTTCAAAATTGATATATATATATATATATATATATATATATATATCATTGGATTTGGATGTAATTCGGTATGTACGTAGTACATACCAATGTCTCAACCGAGTTCGTTGGCCAGCTTCATCCGCCATTTTGTTTCAAAATGGCGGCCATTTAAAAATTTTTAAAAAATTTTAAATTTGAAATGTGGTACCAAAAAATTGAAAATGGAAAAATATTTTTTTCTTATGTATTTGATCTTTATACAAAGATTCCGGAGCAGTTTTTGTTTCGTCTATATCTTAAAAAATGGCTGAGTTATAGCATTTTGAATTTCTAGCGTGGCTGACATTTTGAAACGTCCTGAATTTTGTCACGCGATAAAAGGCGTATTTACGAAACGATTTCAATGTAACTTCGTTTGTACATAGTACATACCAATGTCTCGACCGACTTCGTTGGCCAGCTTCATGCGTCATCTTGTTTAAAAAGGGCAGCCATTTAAATTTTTAAGAAAAATTTAAATTTGAAATGTGGTACCAAAAAATTGAAAATTGAAAAAATATTTTTTTCTTATGTATTTGACCTTGATACAAAGATTCGGGAGTAGTTTTTGTTTCGTCTATATCTTAAAAAATGGCTGAGTTATGGCATTTTGAATTTCTAGCGTGGCTGACATTTTGAAACTTCCTGATATTTGTCACATGATAACAGGCGTATTTATGAACCGATTTGGATGTACCTTGGTGTGTACATAGTACATACAAATATCTCGACCGAGTTCGTTGGCCAGCTTCATCCGCCATCTTGTTTCAAAATGGCGGCCATTTAAAAAAATTTTAAAAATTTAAAATTTAAAATGAGATACCAGAAAATTGGAAAATGAAAAAGAATTTTTTCGCATGTGTTTGACCTTAATACAAAGATTCCTGAAAAGTTTTTGTTTTGTCTATATCTAAAAAAATGGCTGAGTTATAGCATTTTGAATTTTTATTGTGGCTGACATTTTAAAACGACCTGATTTTTTTCACGCGATAACAGGCGTATTTATGAACCGATTTGGATGTTACTTGGTCTGTACATAGTACATACCAATGTCTCGACCGAGTTTGTTGGCCAGCTTCATTCGCGATCTTGTTTCAAAAGGGTTGCCATTAAAAAAATTTAATTTAAAATGTAAAATGAGGTATTAAAAAATTGGAAAATGAAAAAGATTTTTTTATGTGTTTGACCTTGATACAAAGATTCCGGAGCAGATTTTGTTTCTGAAAATTTGTTCTTTTGTTTATATCTTAAAAAATGGTTGAATTATAGCACTTTGAATTTCAAGTATGGCTAACATTTTGAAACGATCTTATATTTGTCACGCGATAACACACGTATTCGCCTATTTCCATGTAAGAAGGCATGTGGATAGTATACATCAACATCTCAGCCAAATATAAGTTACTTTAAATAAAAGCAGCTTGGATGAAGATGACTAATTTCGCGAAATTCTCATTCATAATGATTTAGTATTGATAAAAATAAGTATTGAATCTCCTATATTCGGTTTCCACTAAATTGAGCTTCGTGTGTTTGAATAATATAAGTTGGCTTTTTTAAAATAAGGAATTTGAAAGCTACCTCTTCCTCCCGGCACTGGCCGGAAGGACTTTTTTTTTCTTGACTTGTAAGCACTGCGGTTTGTGCAATTTATTTTATGTCTACGGGGGCTCTCTCTGAATTCAAGTTATTACAAACTTGAAGTATGACTAAAAATATACTGTAGTATCTAGTCCTCTCGTGGCAGTTAATATATATTTTTTTTACAATAAACAACGATAACAAGACAGTGGCTCAATGATCTACTCTTAATCTTGGTAAACACCTTGCCGGTGAAACTCGTATTTATTCGTGGTTAACTTGACCATATCATTTCACTGTACATCAAAAGATTTACTGTAGTTTTCTTCCACTTAGCAAAGCTCTGAGGTATTTGCGAAGCCTTGATCACTTCATTTATGAATTGTTCATTGATGTTATTTACAATTCTAAACCAAAAAAAAAAGGATACATAGGTTGGTTCAAAAGGTCATGTCCAAATGCACGTGCGGGTCTGTCAGGTCATGAGGAGCAAAAATTACATAGGAACTTGGGATAGGAAACGCGATCGTGACGGTGCAATTTCATCGTTACCGTGAAGCAAAGAAAATATAACAAACGGTGTAAGGATACCTTTATTTTACAAAAAACGTAGTCGGAGTACAAAATACAAATGTAAAATGTTACAACTCATAACAAGTATTCAAAATGTGCCCATTAGCCTTGATGCATGCTTAAAATCGGCGCCGCATGAATCGCGGACAGGTTCCAGTCGGCCCCGTACCGTGGTCACCGGAATCCCCGGACTTAAACCACATGGATTTCTACTTGTGGGGATACCTTAAGTCTCTGGCATACATTCCATCGCCATGCATTATATCCCACAAATCGCTGAAGCAGCGGCACGCGTCCTCGAGACTTTATTATAGAAGTTTTAATTTCAACAAATAAATTTGAGGAAAAAGATTTTTTTTTTTTTATATATAAATTACTATGTAATACATTATTCTCTGTGTGACGTCAAATTGATTCTAAATAAACTGTAGCTATGTTATATTTTCGATTTCATATGTATACTAAAATTTTATCTATGCTTTATGCAAAAGTTTTTAATACATTAGAAGTAGCGGAAACACTTCCATTTACATTAAATAGGGGATAGAACATGCCAAAAATTTTTTGTGTAAAGCCATTTTTTTTCCTTCTAAAAGAATTATTCATAACTGACAACACAAGTGAAAAAAATCTAGAAAATGAAGTAATATTTTGGCCATTATTCTATGTTAATTTTTATGAATTAAAGTTAGAGTTTTATTTTTTTTAAATAGTATGTAAAATAGAATTTCACAACATGCGACGACATTTGAGTGGTTTTTTTAGGTTTTTTCGTAATTATATAAATACGTAGCACCTATAACCGTCGTTTAGTCCGTCTGTTCATTTGTCCGTCTGTCTGTCCGTAGTGTCCGTCCGTCCACATATAACACCGCAAAAACTATCCAAACGAATCGTATGAAATTTAAAATATATAATTGTTGCATAATTTTGTCGAATCATTTCAAATTTTTTGAAAATCGGATGTAGAGTTTAATTACAGGATAGTCAAAAATTTGACGTTAAATTACGACCAATGTGAAAAATTTAATTCAAGTGAATTTTAATGATTTCACATCCTTTCGAACAGAATGAGATTGATATGCACTTACATGTTGTACAAAAATATATACTCAGTACAATATGCAGTCCAAAATATATTTATAAAACTAGTTATAGTAAGAATGCACCTCATTTGCCCCATTTGACATGCAATTTCCAACTTGTTTTTATTGTCTTGCGTATCATTTTGGAAATCACATAATTTCCCGTTACAATAGCTAAATGAATTTCGTATTATCATTTATAAATCAGTGGGATTTTTATATTATTTCCTCAAAGTATAATCATTTTTACTTTCTCTTATTTCACTTAAACAGGTACGTGTTTGTAAAGACGGAAATTTGTAATTGCTTTTTTTCACTCAAATGATATGATAGAATTACAAAAATTAACATTTTGTAATTTTATTTATTTATTTTTATTTATTTATTTATTTATTTATTTATTGTTTGCAGCAACGCGAATCGAAGTTATGAATTTAGTAAAAAACATATGGATTTTTTATATCCAACATTGTGGTCTTTATGAGCTATATCAAGCGCAAACTTTGTATGAACTTTGTTTCAATTTTTTTTTTCTTTTTCCGTATGGAAAATTTATACAAGTAAAACCATTACGTTAAAAAGTAAATTCTTCTTTAAAAGTATATATTTATATCATTTTTATCAAGCGCAGGATATTTTAAAAATTATTAATTTGAATTTATAGATTACGATGTTAAATTTATAAACTAGTGTGAAAAATATATCTATAATAACTATAATATTCAACGCTTTTAGTATAAATATCAAATTATATAGAAAGTAGTATTTAAAGATGTAAAATTTCTGTAGCAGAATGCCCAGCCTCCAGAAAGAATAATCTTATGTTTTCTTTTGGAAAAGTTATGTTAATTAAAACAATACAACAAAATTTAGAAAATTTGCGTTTATTTCAAAAAGAATATTTATAGTTTTAAAAGAAAATCAAACTATTCTGCTCTTCTGTCTTTGTAAATATTTTTTTTTTCATTTTCTAAAATTTAAAAGAATTTGATTTTATATCGTAAATATGTTCAGGCTAGAGAATTTTCGTATTTATTTTGTAATATATATATATATATTTAAAGTAACGACGTGTTGACGTGGAAGATTTGCTTGTATGGTTTTACTTTGTCTATAAAATTCCTAACATAGTCTTCAAAAATGGACATTTAATAACAATATGATATGCATATTCTTATTACACATATGCTATAAACAGGTTCAATGTATTCATTTTGAAAATATCTGTTGACGAAGCGTAGTTTTTATGGAATGTAAACATAAAATTTCCATTTTCTCCTTTCTAATAAAAATGGATAATATACAAGTGAAATTTCTATAAAGATTGTTTTCAGAGATTTAAAAAGTTCTATTTCAAAATAAAGCTGCACCTAAAATTATGCATCCTTTTTCTAAATTTAAAATGTATTTTTTCTTACACACTAAAATAGAAACGATCTAAATTTCAACATAATATTTAAATAATTCGAATCCCGAAATTTCAGAACTGATATATGCAGTAAAATTCTGACCTTAAATCAACATATTTCTGAATCTGTGAACATAGAAAGAATCACTTGTGATCAAAAACAACTATTCAAAATTGTTAAAGAATAGTTGTGTTATATAAAAAAATATATAGATTAAAATTTTCATTTCAACATTGTCATTTAACTAGTAAATCTGCAGATCAGGAGCCTCAACATCAGCTTTGCAAGCCATTGTTTTTAAATACATGTTGAGTAATATTCAACTTCCTGCAAATCGTGATTTAAAGTTTTCAAATTACGTAATTATTTATAAGAATAATGAAAAAAAAGTTTTCAGGCATTAGAAGCGTTCAATTAAAAACGTTATGTAAGGATATTTTGACTTTTTCATGAGCTACTAATTCTGGTATTTTTTTCAAAGCAATATATAAAGTAAGCGTCCTATCTCAAACGGGAAATGTAACAAGATTATAGGCGATGTCACATCAATCAAGGTCACACGCCACGTAGCGGACGGGTTTAAACTGCAGGAATATACTTAACTGTTTTCTTCTTTATGGATAATCTATTAGTTGTAAATCTATGAAATAATTGCGCAAGCTCAAATGTCGTGTTTTCATTGTTTGTAGTATTTACATACTGATTAATTTTATTCGTGACTATTTAATTTATTTATTGTACTTAATTATTTAGATAGAAACAATTCTTTTTAGAGCTAATATTATTCGTTAAAATGGCAAAATGTTGGCCATCGATTAGCTGTAGTTTTCGAAATTGTAAGAAAATTATTTTCCTGGTAGAATTCGTCTTTGTCCTTTTCCAAAGAGTAAAACAATTTAGTTACTTGTTTTCATGTTAAATTATAAATAAAATAACATATTATTTAATTATATAATACAAGTGTTGCTGATTTAAATAGGTTAGATTTAAATTATGTTTTATTAATGTAATGAAAAATTGTGCATAAAAATTAGTAAGTAGTTAATATGTGAAGATAGAATTTTGTAGTCTCATTTTTTACGGAATTCTTGATGTGCTGAAGTTATAAGAAATGTTATACATGGTTGTATTCCCGATGAAAGTACAACGTTTATAAATGTTTAGAATATGTATAGAATTTAATAATAAATAAAATATTCAATTTTAAGTCCTTTTCTTCGTTTATCAAGCGCAGACGATATATCGGAAACTTATTCCAATATTCTTTTGATCGTATTGTATTCATGTTATTTAAGTGACAAATAGTTCATTTATTTAATTTAAAACTTATTTCAATTTATATTCAGAATCACTTTAATTTAAAATGCATGCATTGAATGTTGTACTATTAATAGAGCAAATATTGTTCATTTATTTGTTTAAATATTTTGCGAGTCCAGAAAATAACTGCAATAATTTTCCTAAAATCGCCAGATTAGATTTTTATTATTATTTTTTATTTAAACAGACAAAGCCATTTAGAGAATACTGTTAAAAACTCAATCACGGATTTCAAATTGTTGCTCAGTGACAGAAGATGAATGTTGTTTACCAGATTTATTGCGAAACATTTTTGTTACAGATTGTTTCGATAGAAATGTGGATTTTAAAAAATCGCAATATCATTTTAGTTTAAGGGTAAAATTCAATAATGTTTTCGTAGCATTAGTGCTGTTTCTACCTAAATTAAAATATTGTGACTGGTTTTTTTTTGTTTTTTTAAATGTACATAATTTTATCGAAACAAATTGTAACAAAAATATTTTGCGATAAATCTGGTAAACAAGATTCATCTAAAATACGATGTTACATTCTGATAAAATTTACTTAAAAAGGTGCTAAAAATACATAACAGGTTTTCACAACATGAAAACCGTCAAAGATCTTAAAAACACCCGAGCGCTTTCAACTGCACTGCAACAGTTGTCATCAGGGGAAAATCAGAGGAGTGAAAGTTCATGGAAAATTCTCTGCTTAAGTATCAGTGGACGAGTCTATTTCAAAGGAAGGGAGGAGGGGGGGGGGGTAAAAATGAAAATGATTATGTTTCAAAATCACTAGAAATATCTAGTATGCTATACCAGATCTTAGATATGTTGTAGGATAAAGTATCGTTGCAAGTATTCTTCCTTTGAGTTAAAATTTCTATTGATTCTCTGATTATTGATGTGTAGTAATTTGAAGTATGGGCTATGACTCTTGCTTTACTGAAATCAATGTGAATATCTTGTTTTTGGTTTAATCTGGATAGAGCAGTAGAGGGTTTGTTATACTTTATGTCTGTAATATGTTCTTTTCGTCTGTCTTTAAATTTTCTAGTGGTCATTCCTATGTATTTGAGTTCTTTCTGATTAACTTTGTATGTGAAAGGTATTACATATATGCCAGAAGTTTCATCGTTAGGGATTGGGTCTATTTTCCGGTGTACAAGATCTTTTAATTTAGCAGATGGTTTTGCGATTACGTATATATTATATTTCTTTAGTGCATAACTAGTGCTAAATTAATAGATCTTGTACACCGGAAAATAGACCCAATCCCTAACGATGAAACTTCTGGCATATATGTAATACCTTTCACATACAAAGTTAATCAGAAAGAACTCAAATACATAGGAATGACCACTAGAAAATTTAAAGACAGGCGAAAAGAACATATTACAGACATAAAGTATAACAAACCCTCTACTGCTCTATCCAGATTAAACCAAAAACAAGATATTCACATTGATTTCAGTAAAGCAAGAGTCATAGCCCATACTTCAAATTACTACACATCAATAATCAGAGAATCAATAGAAATTTTAACTCAAAGGAAGAATACTTGCAACGATACTTTATCCTACAACATATCTAAGATCTGGTATAGCATACTAGATATTTCTAGCGATTTTGAAACATAATCATTTTCATTTTTACCCCCCCCCCTCCTCCCTTCCTTTGAAATAGACTCGTCCACTGATACTTAAGCAGAGAATTTTCCATGAACTTTCACTCCTCTGATTTTCCCCTGATGACAACTGTTGCAGTGCAGTTGAAAGCGCTCGGGTGTTTTTAAGATCTTTGACGGTTTTCATGTTGTGAAAACCTGTTATGTATTTTTAGCACCTTTTTAAGTAAATTTTATCAGAATGTAACATCGTATTTTATATGTTTTTCAAGGTGAATTTGACGTTCAACAATTATAGTTTGAACTATATTTTATATTACAAGATTCATCTTCCATAAGTGAGATTCTGTCATATATGACATCATAATAAAAACCCCGCGTATTTGTATTATCAACCCCGTCCACCAGATGGCGCAAAAGTGTCAATTTACACCAAATTCTAGCATTAACAATGCACGCTTAATATGTATACAGTTTTGATATTTTTTTTCACCTCCTTGACCCACCCGTGGTCTCATTAAATGTACATATGTAACTTTTTAAGTGCGTTCGTAATTATATAAATACGTAGCACCTATAGTCGTCGTTCGGTCCGTCTGTCCGCATATAACAGAGCAAAAACTACCCAACCGAATGGTCTGAAATTTTAAATATATAGTTGTTGCAAAATTTTATCGAATCATTTCAAACTTTATGAAAATCGGATGTATAGTTTAATTACAAGGAGAATCAAAAGTTTTCCGTTACATGACGGTCAATGGGAAAAATTATTGACGGTGCATTTTAATGATATTACAGCCTTCCGAATGGTCTGAAATTTTAAATATACAATTGTTGCAAAATTTTGTCGACTCATTTCCAATTTTATAAAAATTGGATGCATAGTTTAATTACAGGGGCAGTCAAAATTTTTCCGTTACATGAAGGCCAATGGGGAAAAAAATATTTCCCGCGCATTTTAATGATGTTACAGCCCTTTGAACAGCATGGAATTTATATGCACTTATGAATTGCACTAAAATATACATTAAGTACAATATGCTGTGCAAAAAATATTTATAAAACTAGTTATAGTTCGAACGCACCTCATTTGCCACGTTTGACGAGCAATTTCCAACTTGTTATTGATTGTGCTAATGGTTATCGTAAATCTTAGATTTATTTTTACACGTCTGAGCCTTATGTTTTTAATACTGGTGTACAGAAAAGGATTTACATTGAAGCAATTATATTAGAAGTTTAAGTTTTATGAACAAAAATGGAATTTCCTTAAAAAAAAAAAAAAAAAAAAAAAAAAATGTATCCATATTTCTGAAATGAAGCGGCATTAAGAAGTAACGCTCGTCAAAAAAACATTTTTTCCGGCAATCTAGATAATATTTGGTTATTAAGTATGAAAATATTGATTACCCAATACAATGACGTCATTTTCCATAGAACTAATTTTGCGGTGCATAATTTTGACATTTACTATATATTTGCTTTTCAAAAGTTCTTTTTTTATTGAATTTTCGATTAAAAATTAAATATTTCTGTTAGCCTTGTGCAGACGATAAACCGCGAAATATTGGTAATATATTTTTTAAATGATAAGAATTAATATCATAACACAAGGCGCTTTTATTTCAACCTCAAAGCCTATTCGTTTTATTTTTGATATATGAGGTAAAATTCACCTTCTTTTCGTATTTTCGTTTTATTTCAAATATGAAGACATATTCATGTCTATTTTTTATTTAATTTTCCTCTTATACATGAAAATCTTTCAAATCAAAATTAACTGTTAAGGGTAAATTATTATTCTGGGATTTGATTTTCTTGGCAACGGTAAAAAAAGATTGTTAAATTTTATAGAAAATGTCAATTTGTTCCTTATGAAAATAAAGAACTTTTTAATTTATATGAAAAATAGTTAAACAAAATAATTAAAACAGGACCTGTATTTATTTCTGGGATAAAATCCATCTATATGTAAAGACAAAAAGGCAATAATTCATCTCTTTTGACGCTGATTTGACTTCAAGCTATTACACATACTTTCAGATTTACAATATTTTTAGGTATAGTTCCATTGCTAGGTAGCAGTTAAAAGAAAATTAAAACAATGAAATATGTGAATTAAAAGAAGTAAATTTATAAAAGAAAATATTTTGTATTATTTGAACACATATATAAAATCACTCCATAAGTTATACACCGAATTTAAAAGCTCTGAAAAATGTATAGACAAAGTTTCAAACTAGTATGAATAATGTATGATTTAAATTGGTAAATTTCACCATCCATAATTTACCATTTAAATCCTTCAATAATATGAGCATTTTCCTTTCAATAAATAAAAATAGAAAAATCTTCTGAATTGCCATAGATAAAACATTATGGCGCAAAATAAAATATTCTATATTTTCCGAACGAATGAAACAAATTTAACCAAAAACTATACAGCTAAATCCGGAGATCTCACCAACATGCCTCCTTAATTTCAAGCTAATCACGTGCTTTTTACGGCCGTTATCGCGAAACAGACAAACTAACTAACAGACAGACGGAAACCAAAAACTTTTCGTGTCTCCACAGTAAGCCTTCACTGACGTTTCGGCAATTATCAAAAATATTTCATTTTAAAACAGCAGAAAATACAAAAACCTTACATTCAAATTAAAGATGGGCATATTGAAAGAAAATATTTTTTCATTTAAGAATAGTAAATTTGAGGTAACTGGAGTTTATAATTTTGTGGAAAAGTAAATTTGTGAAAACAAAACAACGAATTATACTTTTAAAGTATGAATTTGCTTTTCCGCAGAAAATAAGCATTAATCACTCACTTAGTAAACATTGCTGATTGATAAATAATAATTAAGAATATATATTTTAAAACAATCAGAATAATAAACATTTTAAATCTGTAGAAAGTCTTGTTAAAACAAAGAAAATTAATAAACGGTTAAAAATAATTAAATTCGATTTGTTCGTTTATTATAGTTTTTATAATTATTTTACGTTCAGTATTCAAAAGAACTAAAAAAAACAACATTATTTAGCTGCTTAATGATCCAAAATGTCGTCTTTGAAACAAAATTCTGATTTTATTTATTCTTACATATCTAGGGGCGGTAGGAGTAATTTGTATCACTTTTTGAGAATTTGAAATTTGTCAATAAATTTTCAGAGAATGAAGTAGAATACATACTAATGTTATGTATATTTTTATTCAATAAGTAGTTATATCTTGAAATGTGTAAAGAATTATTTTCGATGTACCATGTTAACTGGTACAAGTGTATTTTTCAAAAAATATCTCTTTGATCCCAATTACCCCATGAAATGGGGTATTTGAGATCAGTGGTCTTTTCTTCCATGCCATACAAGATACACAGTCATGAGTAAATTGGATTAAAAGATCTCGGTGTGTGCACTCTTTGCAGCAAGATACTTTTGGTTTTGCAATACAAATTTTCTCAGAGGTACAGTTTTGGAAAGATAAGTACGTTGAAAAAAAAGTTCTTTTAAGGGATATTAAATATTTTATTGGAAAACATTTAATTGGAAGACTATATTACAGATTAACATGATAATGCTTAACTATAAATAAAACGAAATGAGGAATTAATTAAGGAAATGTGAAAACTTAATGGGGATTAAACAATTTCCTTTTCCTTTGTCACGCTAAATATTCGCTGCTACAAATCACAATTATGATGAATATCCATTATAATAAACGTCTGATAAACTTTAATAAACATTTATTTTTTATTTAAACACTTAAACGGACACAATTAGTCACATAATTTATATTATTTTACATAAAAGAACAAACGATTTTTTTTTTCTTTCAAATTAAAAATGAAGTTAGTTTGATGTTGAGACTGAAAGTTTTCAAGCACTTTTTTTCCTACAAAAATTTTGGGTTTCATGCAACTACTTTGGCATAATGTATGTCTGAAAAATATTATGAGTTACCTAAATTAAAACTCGGATTCATTTCGAATTCCACTCAGAAAATTCTCTTTATAGAATACGACGAAGTCACGTGTTTCCAAAGGCAAATTGAAACAAAAATTGAGATAAATAATAAAAAAATTCACATTTTATGTTTTAATAGACATTATACACCAGATTTCAAAGAAAACTTTCAAGAAATGTCTTTATATTTTGTTCCCATGAAACTAATGTAATTTATGCATGAACATTTTTTGAAATGAATCCTTAATTTTAAATTTCGAATTTAGTAAAATATTTTTTTTAATATGCCTAATGCGGTAAACGTAAGAATTTTGGATCAAAATATATTTAATAGTAAATTCCTGTAAGTATAATTAAGAGAAATAAGTCTTAACTACGTTAGGGTGTTTCATTTTTCCAAAGGTTTCAATTTCATATGACTTTGCTGGCGCCTCGAGTGTAAGTGATATGAAAGATATGTATCCCAAATTTCAAGAAGATTGGATAATATTTAGAGGTTGCACATTTGGATCACTTTTATCTTAAATTAGTGAAAGTTCTAATATTGAAGTACTTTCTACTTCAATGTACTTCTTGCTTCTAATGTGTTTCTTTCATCTTTTGAAGGTAATTGAACTTGAAAATGAGAACCTTAAGAGGAATTTGGCGGCTAGGAAAAGTGCCTGTAATGAATTTTTATTTGCTCGACTCCCTGCAAAGGAACAAGTACTGTTAGCTTTATTTATCATTATAAAGAAATGAAAGAAAGACTTTCGGATTCTGCTAAATCCACCAGTTCTAAACTATGGGAAATTTAGAAGAAAGCAAGTATTCCTGTTAAGACGGAGGAGAATATCAGTACTCGTTTACAGGAGATGTACAAAGAATAACAAAACCTGAATAAAGAGAAATCGAGAAACACGGATAAAACAAATGTAAAACAGCAGATTTGAAAAGGTGATCTCGTCAAGTTATTTGACATTTCCTGGTAAAATGTGATGGCATGACTAGCATATCACAAAAAAATAAAGAATTTTTTTAGGTCAAAGAGATGATGATATGAGTTCTTCAGTTAGTGGAATTGACAAGGTTTTCGGGTAAAAAAAAAAAAAAAGAATTAAGTGTAAAAACTTGTTAACTACCTTCAAAATGTCCTAAAAGATAGAAGTCATCTATGAGAAGATTACTAAGAGTTATTACGATTCTTACTCCTGTACCTTGAAGGTTGGTCTAAAATCGACTTCAGTTTCTGGAGCCCAGAGGCACTGCATCAAACAAAGGTGGATGGCAAAGGCAGTATATGCACTTAAAATTGTACTCTTCTCTAAACAATTGAATATTCCTCAACGAGAATTGAAAGGAATGAAAAGAGTTGCGCATTATGTCAGCATCATATATGTTCACTTTTGGCTCGAGGCGATTGTAAGTCGATGGGCTCCAAAGAAGGAATTGGATATAATACAGCTTCTGAACACTTACCCAGATGCAGATGTCAAAAAGAGTGCTTTCACAATTGCTAAGTTGATACAGATACCTTTGGTCTCTTTTAGAAACAAACGTAGGATTGGCTTTTTTTGAATGTATGTATTACTTCGGGTAATAAATAAAATATGACTCTAAATTTAAAAACGAAATCTGTAAAGAAAAAGGAAATGAAACTATTTGAATTAAAAATCTAGATTTTGAAGGAAAAGACCTGAATCATTTCGTTACTAATAAAACAGACTTTCTTTGAATAGTTTGGGATTCACAAGGCAGCAGTGTGCGAAGAGAAAACTGCGACCGGGGAAAAGTTTCGAATTGGCGCCCCCCCCCTCTACCCACTTTCCAAGATTTTCTTTGTGATAGGTGTCACAAAATTTAAAAGGGCAGAAACAGAATCAAATTTTACTGAATACATATTTCGAGTTTATTTTGAAACTTTAGATTTAATTTTAATTCAGAAATATAAAAAAATAAATAAATAACATAAGAGAACATTGCATTTATACTTTGCCGAAGGGGATCTGGAAAATGGGTGTAGAAAAAAATGTATCTAACAGTACAGTATAACAGTTTGGAACCCTTTTATATTCGAAGAAATACACCCATGCTATTTTGAGAGTAGTATATGTTTTTATCACAAGACTCAGAAAAGAGAAGGAGAGAAGGTTAACTACAGAGATTAAGACAAAGATCCAAAACAAGTTTTGAAAAGAAAGAAGCCCTTATTCATAAATTTGTATTTCGGTGTATTGTAAAGGACAATGTAATAACTTTGAAACGAAAAGTATAAATTTGGCGCCCCCTCAATTTTCGTGCCGGGCGACTGCTCCCTTCGCCCCCCACTTCGCACGGCCCTGCCACAATGTGACAGAATACTGAAACGATTCTCTTCAGAAGCCATGTGAACGCTCTTATTGTGGTCAATCATAGCGGAAATAGGAATTGATATGATTAAAACAATAGGTCAGGGACAAACAACAAGAACAATTATTGTTGAGAGTAGTCGAGCATCACAGAAAAGTTGTCACCAAGGAAACAAAGAACATATTGCATCGTTCAAAGTCACATGTTTTGCGTATTATGCTATATATTAATCTTAGTGTCCAGTTTCAGTTTATTTGGAGTTTGTGATTTCTAGTTATCCCAATGAATGTAATTAACATTAAAAAATCATATTTTTTGCCTGCATTTACAAAACTGATCAAAGTGTGCAACACCTAAATATTATCCATTCTTAGTGAAATTTGGCACATATATCTTTTATATCACTTAGACTCGGGGCGTAAGCAAAGTCTGCAAAAAATTTAAATTTCATTTTTTGCCGTACAAAATGAAACACCCTAAACTACGTCTACTAATAACCATATCACAATATATATTCCAAACGGAAAAGTCTAAACATGGGGTAAAGTGCCCATATTTCATCCCTCTCCTAATTTCGTCCACCTTAACTTCTCCGCTTCTGCGAAAAAGGTGCCACTTATGACCCAAGGCACAGGGGACGGGAGGTAAAAGGGGTCTGTGTTGAAAGTTTTGTTCGCCAAGACGCATACATAAATTAAAGACGGTGAATTTCCTATTTTTAGAAGACTCGAGTTCTTATTACGTCGTTTGTAGAACGTTATTTACTGTACTGTAAGTATTTATTTCTTATTCATTGCATGTATTTTAGGTTGGTAAGATGCTGACAGTAGCATACAGTGAGTTTTGGAACGGTTTAAAAAAAAAATTATGATTCCAATAATTGTAAGTCATTTTTAAAATGAATACATTAACAACGTCTTTTGAATAAATAAATATAGGCTATTTTTAACACTGTTAGAATTTTATATGAAATACATTCAATATACATATCTTATCAAAACTCAAACTCAAACCTAAACTTAAAAAAAAAAGAAAAAAAAAAGTCGGCTAAGACTAAACATTCCGAATTCGGACCGATGTTAGTAAATCTAATCGGACCACTATCAGAAATCAGATATCGGTCCTGCGTCACTTGCCGGTGTAAGTCGCTTGCCGATATATAACCATAAGGGGACCGATTACGGTAACCGGCTGTCGAAAACCAGATTCTTATGTTTCAGTTGCCGACATGCTGCCGACACGTCACCGAAATCATTGTGCCCATGCCGACACTTAACCGACAGTGTCGGCTGCGGTCCGATCATCTGCCGAAAGTTATGTGTTTGCTGGGAAGGCAAATTTTACAAATATTGAATTTTAAAACATTTATGTTTGATTCTATAATTCCATTTACAAATAAATAAATAAAAGTTAAAATAAAATTTAATAAGGAAAACAATTTCATTATAAAATAAATGAAGAAAAAATGCGCTTAAAAATACTCCACTCACTAAATTTTAAAATCTTCCCAAATATAAGCTAAGATGCAAATTTTAAATTTTTCTTAATTTTTGCTTTTCATTCATCTTTAATACATTCTTTTGTTATAAGATACTGTTAAAGGAAGCGAAAAATTAATAGATTTTTTTTTTTTTTTTTTTGAAACGGCAAACATTATGACAGCAATTTCCACTTTGACATTTATTTGAGGCTACAGTTATACTTCTCTTATATTTATTCCATATATAAAGCAATTCCAGACATTCTGATTATTATAAATGCACATTTTAGTATTTTCTCAAGATTTTCTGTTAAACAGCTTGGGCAGCTTCTTAGAGTGGCATCCACTTTATGTTTAGTTCTTTTACTCCCCACCCCAACTCCACCCTGTGAAATTGCGAAATGGTTTATTACTGCCACTAAATATACAAACTCTTATTGTATTTATGTGTTAAGTTATAGAAGATTGCCTTACTGACTAATTTATATGCGAAAAAAATCATCCTGTCTTCATAGATTCGGTCGATTATCGCTCCATCGATTCCATCATTAACAAAACTGTTCATAAATAAAAATATAATATCAAAAATTGTTTAATTTAAAATTTATAACTAAAAAGTATTACTAAAATGCATTTTACGAAATAAAATCATAACAGTAATATTTTTTATTATTTTTCTGTGACTTGGTAGAAAAAATCTAGATGTTACATCCGAAAAGAATTTTATTAAATTTTATTCAACATGAAATCGTGCAATGTTATAAAAAATATCTTTTGCTAGTTAAAATGTGTATATATATGTTATACTTCTCGATATTAATGAAAATTGTGATGATAAACATTTGCCATAACTTTTCCAACCAGTAATTATTCCGTAGAATATTTATTTTGCAGTAATAAGTGGCTAATAATGGAAGACAGGAATGAAGTCATTGGGAAGAATTTCCCGTGTAATCAAAAAGAGGCTGCATAATCATAAAAGTCCTTCCGGCTAGTGCCGGGAGGAAGAGGTAGCTTTCATATTCCTTATTTTTAAAAAGCCAACTTATATTATTCAAACACACGAAGCTCACTTTAGTGAAAACCGAATATAGGAGATTCAATACTAACTTTTATCAATACTAAATCATTATGAATGAGAATTTCGCGAAATTAGTCACCTTTATCCAATCTGCTTTTATTTAAAATAACTTATATTTGGCTACCAAATTCAGCGATTTCTTAAAGTGCCTGCCATTTTAGGACAACATGTTGGATGAGGCTAACCAGTGAACTTGGTCGAGACCTCAGTAATTGCTGTGCACATGCTCACTCACATCGGAATCGATTGATATATACGAGTGAGGTCGCAGGCAAAAAATCAGATTTTTCAAAATGTCACTCACATTAGATATTGAAACTGCTATATCTGAGCCATTTTTTAAGATAAAGACAAACCAAAATTGCTCCTGAATCCTTATATCAAGGTCAAATACTTAAAAAAGAAACCTTTTTCAATTTCTAATTTTTTTGCACCTCACTTTAAATATATATATTTTTTAATTTAATGGTCGCCATTTTGAAACACGATGGCGGGTGAAGCTGGCCAGCGAACTTGGTCGATATATTGATGTATACTATCCACATGTCTTCTTACATCGAAATAGGCGAATACGTGTGTTATCGCGTGACAAATACAAGATCGTTTCAAATTGTTAGCCGTGCTAGAAATTCAAAGTGCTATAATTCAACCATTTTTTAAGATATAAACAAAAGAACAAATTTTCATAAACAAAAACTGCTCCGGAATCTTTGTATCAAGGCCAAACACATAAAAAGATCTTTTTCATTTTCAAAGTTTTTAATACCTCATTTTAAATTTTAAATATATTTTTTTAAATGGCAACTCTTTTAAAACAAGATGGCGAATGAAGCTGGCCAACGAACTCGGTCGAGACAATGGTATGTACTATTTACAGACCAAGTTACATCCAAATCGGTTCATAAATACGCCTGTTATCCCGTGACAAAAATCATGTCGTTTTAAAATGTCAGCCACAATCGAAATTCAAAATGTTATAGCTCAGCCATTTTTTTTTAGATATAGACGAAACAAAAACTGTTCCGGAATCTTTGTTTTAAGGTCAAACACATACGAAAAAAACCTTTTTCATTTTCCAATTTTTTGGTAATTTTTTGGTTTTAATTTTTTAATTTTTTAAATTTTTTAAATGGCCGCCATTTTGAAACAAGATGGCGGATGAAGCTGGTCAACGAACTCGGTCGAGATATTTGTATGTACTATGTACACACCAAGGTACATCCAAATCGGTTCATAAGTACGCCCGTTATCACGTGACGAAAATCAGGACGTTTCAAAATGTCAGCCACGCTAGAATTCAAAATGCTATAACTCACCCATTTTTTAACATATAGACGAAACAAAAACTGCTACCGAATCTTTTTATCCAGGTCAAACACATAAGAAAAAAATATTTTTTCAATTTTCAATTTTTTGGTACCACATTTCAAATTTAAATTTTTCTTAAAAATTTAAATCTCCGCTTTTTTTAAACAAGATGGCGGATGAAGCTGGTCAACGAACTCGGTCGAGACATTGGTATGTACTATGTATAAACGAAGTTACATCCAAATCGGTTCATAAATACGCCTTTTATCGCGTGACAAAATTCAGGACGTTTCAAAATGTCAGCCTAGCTAGAAATTCAAAATGCTATAACTCAGCCATTTTTTAAGATATAGACGAAACAAAAACTGCTCCGGAATCTTTGTATGAAGGTCAAATACATAAGGGAAAAATATTTTTCCATTTTCAATTTTTTGGTACCACATTTCAAATTTTAAATTAAAAAAAATTAAATGGCCGCCATTTTGAAACAAAATGGCGGATGAAGCTGGCCAACGAACTCGGTCGAGACATTGCTATGTACTATATACAAACCGAATTACATCCAAATCGGTTCATAAATACGAGAGTTACAGTGTGACAAAGATCAGATATATATATATATATATATATATATATATATATATATATATAACCATTAATTAAACATTTCCGACCATCATCAAAAACTGCAATATTGTGAATGATTGACTACACGCTATAAACCAACAATATAGAAATGTATGTGTAAAATAAAGTACCGTATATCTAATTACAATAATTAACATGGAAGAAAAAAAAGAAGAATATGGATTCCGAAAAAATTGAAAAACTTATATATTGAATTACGTTTTCAAGAGTACAGAATTCAATGATATAAGCAAATCGGTTGTTTTCTGTGGGAAAAAAGGTATAAGCTGAAAAAAAAATTCCCCTGTACTCAAACAACCAATATAATCAAAATAATAGTTTCAAGATTAATACAGAACATTATCAAATGGCATGAAATGGAAAAAAAAAACTACAACCCATTAAATATTTAATTTATAGCAATAGAAATCTTACAAAATATGCCGTATTAATTCCCAGTAGATTTTTAAAATAAATTCCCGCACATGGAATCGAAAAAGCATGATAAGATTAAGGTGAATATAATAGTTAAGTTAAACCAGAAATTAAAAGCTATGGAGTCAGTTAATTCATGTTGAAATATTGTGATAAATATAATTAATATAATATAAATAAAAAATAATTACATTATTTATAATACCTAAAAACAATTTTAAATTGTATACTAACAATTTTACAATATTGCCAATATTCAGCGTTAATTACCACCTAGTGAAAATATTAAAATTATGACTATTAATAGAGGCTATTTAAAAATACAAAATTTATGGTGCTGCCATCTATTATTTTATATTAAAAACTATTATGATTATACAAATGTCACAGTAAGTAGAACCTAATACCTTCTAATGAATTAAAATGTATCAACTGCATTCGTACACACATCCTAATATAAACAATACCATACTGTATTTCATTATTCAGAATTTTTTTTTTAAATAAATTAAATGTTAATACAATATATTCTGTTACCATACCATTAAATCTAAACTGAGAAATGAAAAATTTTTTTTAACTTGATAATATATAGAATATAGGCTATATGCTATAAAATAAAATAAATTATATATTATAAAAATATAAGTCTTAATATTTGGCATTACATAATAAAAAATGAACAGGAAAGAAAATAAATAATTAATTAATTAATTAATTAAATTATAAAATAAATAAATAAAAATGGATGTTTATATAAGATTGTCAGATACTAAAATTCCAAATAGCCTAAAGATCACATATATAATGTGTGAATTATCCTTATATTAGTCATAAAAAAGCTAAAAAAATATGATTGTGCCAATCAAACATATAAACCGATAATTAATCATATATATATATATATATATATATATATATATATATATATGTGTGTGTGTGTCAATTTTGAACGGAGGTTGGTTTCGGGGTCTGGGGGTCATGATCGATGAAAATATACCAAATTTTTTGAAATCGCTTTCCTCCGAACGGCTGCAATAGGTAGCTTTTTGTAACGAAAGCTACCTAAAATAATCTATTGAAATTCACATATCACCACAATTCCACTAGTCATCCTGTTGAAACTCGTATCTGAGCTGCACCACGTTATAGCAAAGAACGAAAATGATAACCCTTTATGTACTAAATTATGAATTCATATATATGTATATATAAATATATAATCCTTTAATGGCGTTTCTAAAGTTCTAGTAACTCCAAAATAGCAACAGAATGCTGGACGTTGAATAACAATTATTGTTGCTGTACAAACATTAGCACGTCATTACACTTCCAATGACTTAAGCCTTTTTCTACTGAATTATGAATTCATGTGAATTATGAATTCATGAAAATTTTATGATATAAATAATTTTTCGTGAATTATTCAAACTACATTGGAAAATTTATATAATCATTTTATAAATTCTAGAAGGATTTTAGAAGGATTGGAGGATTTTGAAGGATGCATTAATTTTGAATTTATGCGGATTTTGAGCAATATTTATAAGTCCACTCCAATCATTTATTTTAAATATTTTTTTTCAGTAATTTGTAGAATTAGGTAATGCTCTTACAATAGAAATATATAAATACTACCTGTTACCCGTGACTTCGTTCACGTAACATATAAAGAAGAATAAAAGCATCAATTAAGAAAAAGTCGATAAATTAAAGCATATACAATTAACATTTTATCACATTTTATAGTAGAACAATATCTGATGATTTCAATTTGAATATTTTTTAACATATATATAGGATCATAATTTTTTTCGTGAGGTTTAGCAATAGAGTTGCTTATTGCTTTAAACCACTGAAAAAAAAAAAAATTATAGAAAAAGTCCCGATTAGGGATAAATATTTTCATATCTATTGTTGTGTTGTAATTTAGGATTATGGATGCTTCGAAATTTGAAGGAATATGCTCCAATTGGGGACAAAGATTATCTTTCAGAGATATTTTTAACTGTAGATTTAGATATTTTAAAATCGAAAGAAATTTCAGAAAGGGATACCTGGTTATTATCCGGGTTTTTTTCTTTGGCTTTCACTTGTGATTTTCAATAATCAGGGTACCATTAAAAATTAGAGGGGTGAGGTCAAAGACGAATTTATTGCTTAATTAGTGACATAGGTTCTTTCACGTAAACGATGTCACATGTAAAGACTATTCTCTAATTAAAATTACTTGCGAAACATTTTTTACATCGACGTTCATATACTATTTATTAAAATTTTATTCAAACCGGCATTTTCGGATATTGTACTGCAAAAGAATGGTAAACTTATGTATTTGCGAATGATAAATTCTGTGGAAATCACGCCCTTTTGTGCAACTGCTATAAAATGCTAATATTTTCTATATGAAAACCGGCTAATGATTTAAAATATAACGACGCTTTCACCAGGTTATTTTTTTCTACGGAATAATACTTGTCAAGATGTTAAAAAAATCTTCCACTTTATGAATCATACAAAAATACGCATTTTAATTTAGTTAAAAAAGGAAATCGCTTAATGAAATTGAATATTATTGTACATTTAAAAAAACATCGAAAATTAAATTTTATTTAATGCAGTACAAAGTCTAAAGTCCGAAATCCTCGGGACTTTACCAAGTCTGAACTTCGGATTTTTCCGGACTTTGGTCATCAAAAATATTGCCTTTCCAATTAGAAGAAAAATAAATTTCAGTACTTAAAAAGGGAAATATGACGTTCATATATTAAAAATTGTTTATAACAGCTATTAATACCAAATTAAGCAATCATTTTCTTTAAATAAATCATAACAAAATAAAAAGTAAAACAAAAAAATTATTTAACGGAACCTACAATTTAAGGACAAATTGTAACTTACGTAACTACTGAACATTTCAGTTAATGTGCGCTGCTTTATTAACTTAGGTTTATCATTAAGAAGTTTTTCTTTTATTCTGTACATAGGCATGAATTAAGATTTAGTAATAAAGCTTCTTTGCTCCAGACATTTTTTGCTTTGTTTGTTTCAACAATTTTGTTTTTTTCCCTCCCTTCTTGAACACCTACTGTCGCTGGAAAGTCCGAACTTTGGATAATTCCGAACTTTGGGTGTCCGAACTTTAGACTTTGTATTGTACTAATTTCAAGTAAGAAGTTGTATTTAAATGTAAACTAAAATTTCATTTTGAAATTATGTAACTTTTGATGCAAAATATTATTTCTGAAAATAGTGTTGTTATTTTATAATTTCATTTTTAATTTCGAAGCTGGTGAAATGAAAATGACGTCACTTTGACGAAATTAAAATAAATAAATAAATAAATATTTTAATTATATATACGCATCAAATCGACTTTTTTTTCCTTTCGGTTCGAGGCTATAAAATCTCCATTTTACCTTATGTGACGTCACAGGATTGAAATAAATGGCGCAATAATATATATTTTGGCATGGTGCTGGTATAACGAAATGGTACTCAAAAACGATTTTTTTTCTGTTAGTTTTTGAGGAGTCTGATTTTTTTCTAAGTGATATAGCTGTTTTAAGCATTTACACTAAAGAATTGATTAATAAAATTACTCAATTTGAATTTGTTCATTTGATATAGTAACGGATGTATTTTCAGAAATTATCATTCGAAAATTGGAGGTTATGGTACTCAAAAACGATTTTTTTTCTGTTAGTTTTTGAGGAGTCTGTGATTTTTTTTTCTAAGTGATATAGCTGTTTTAAGTATTTACACTAAAAAATTGATTAATAAAATTACTCAATTTGAATTTGTTCATTTGATATAGTAACGGATGTATTTTCAGAAATTATCATTCGAAAATTGGAGGTTTTGGCGCTAAAGACATCGCCAAATTAGAAAAATATAAAATATCTTGGGAACTATTGGACTTAAAAGAATTTGGTTAGCACCATTCCATTCAGCATACAAAAATACACTAAAATAGATTATCAGTTAAAAAATAACTATAAATCAGAATTTTAAGAATTTTTTTTTTAATTCGTTCTCTGTTTACCCCCCCCCCCCCCCCTTGGCTGTGGAATTTTACGAAATCCTTTATTAGAGGCACTCTATGTCATAAGAAGTATTTTTATCCCAAATTTCAAGATTTTATGTTCCGTAGTTTGGGCTGCGCGTTGATCAATACAAAATCGAGACTTTCTTTTATATATATAGATTTTCGAACCGAAAATCCCCCTTCCCCCAACGCCAAGAAAGCTGAAAAGATGCAAAGGCAAAAGATGTCATCATTTTAAAAGTATTTTTCTTTTGTGTAATCAAAAATACTTTTGGAACAAGATAAAGTATTGCATCTATAACTCAATCTAAACTTTATTACTTCTAATCGATGTATTAAAAGAATTTAATAACAAGTTATTTTAATGGTACTTATAAATGTCGTCAGTAGATAAAGGGTTAAAACGTATTAGATCTAAACGCCAATTGACAAAAAAAATACGCTGAATTAAAGGCGTGGAATTAAAATACATTTGATATTTAAAATATTATTAAAATAGAGGTAAAAAACGTAGTATTGTAAAATTTTTTAATAATTTATTTAAGGTAAAATGCTGATTATTTTTATTATTAGATATATATAGAACAAGCTCATCAAGCAATTTAAAACTATTGCTTAACACGAAAGCAAATAACTAAAACAAATTCCAAGCAAAATGTTCCTTTAGAAAATAAATTCTTATTTTAATTGTGATCTTCCCTCTATCAGAACTAGTGTTACGTGCATTTATTTCTGGATAAAAAATATTACGTTTCTGAATAATTTACGGAAATCGTCTTATGTTTGAAATGAAGATAATAAAATATATACTCGAAATTATATCTATTAATTAAATAAAATTTATTCAATAATGTGCCAGATTTTTTTTTCCTTGAGTGACTATGCTAAGTATATATGCAATGAATGACGTTTCGATACACACCAAATAATGTTACAGTGAATGCCAAAAATCATGAAATTTCAGTGACTGTCGTTACTTAATGTAACAACTATGTTAAAATTATTACTACTTCTATTAATGAACGAGTTATAGACAAGAGAAATTTATCATAATTATTTTTTTATATTCAGCATGAGTAAGAATATAGGTAACAGTATAAATATTTTTTATATAATCGTTACAACTACATTCAACAACTACAATCTCGTAATTTGTCAAAATAAAACTCCTACAAATTATACTCATTTATTAAATTTTCTTTCATTATTGGAAGAGAAAATAAATTCGAACCCCATCTTCGTTTTCGAAATCAATTTCTCAAAAATCTTCCAGACTTCCTGCTGATAGAGATATCCTCCATCCACCAGCCTAATGAGTAGCTAGATGATAAATGGCCCCACCCTCTTCCTCCTTCTTACGTCAATGTGTTGACACCTCAGATTAGTTCAAAAGACAGGTACGAAGGATAAAAAATCGAACTCTGGGGAAAAAAATAAGATAAGAATTTGATCAAAAAAGAAAGACTGATCGAAAAGAAAGACTGACGCTATTGATCAATTTAAGTGCATGTAAATATTTAGAAACATTCTTTCCGGTTGAATAATTAAAGCAATTAAGCTTTTATATCTGAATTTCAAAACAGTGTAGAATATTCAGGACCTTTTTTAGTACATAATTTGGCAGAAGATATTTGTGAATGAATTATAATTTAAAATTACACGATCTTATAACTATTGCTGTATTTAATTTAAGATTGTACGCAATACAATAAAATTCACATATTTTTCTTAAGTTGTATAGTTGATGAAATACATTGTTCTTTTATGGTATTAGTATTGATAGCCATTTTATTTATTGATTACTTAACTTTACTAATAATATAATAGTAGTACTTTAGCAGTGTTTATTTTATTATGTAACGAAAATCTTCATAAACACATATTCTTATTAATACCATTTCTGCTTACAGCTATATCTTATAACTATTGCAGTATCTATGCTAATAAAAGAAAGCTACGCCCTGTGTGTGTGTGTGCGATGACTAGTAAAAAATTACTGTACGTAGAAGTCTGAAAATTTAGGTGAGGATAGTCCGAAATAGAATTGTACTAAAATAACAAAAGTCACACTTTGTCAACACGTAGTGTAATTACCGAAATTCACATGGCATTTCAGTGACTATCATTATTTAATGTAACAACTATGTTAAAATTATTAGTAGCTCTATCAATTACCAAATTATACACCGAAGAAATTTAACGTAATTATTTTTTTATCTGTAGCATTGGAAAGAATACCGGTAACAGTCAAAATATTTGTTATGTGATCGTTACAACTACATTCAACAACTACAATTTCGTAATCTGTCAAAATAAAACATCTACAAATTATACTCATTTATTATTATTATTTATTTATTTATTTATTTAGTTATTTATTTATTATTATTTTTTTTTTGCAAGAGCGAGATAAATTCGAAACCAATCTTCATTTCTAAATCAATTTCTCAAAAATCTTCCAGACTTCCTGCTGATAGAGATATCCTCCACCCACTAGCCTAATGAGTAGATAGATGATAAATGACCCCACCCCCTTCCTCCTTCTTACGTCAATGTGTTGACACCTCAGATTAGTTCAAAAGACAGGTAAGAAGGACAAAAAATTTAATTCTGGGGAAAAAATAAGATAAGAATTTGGTGAAAAAAGAAAGACTGAGTGACGCTATTAATCAATTTAAGTGCCTGTAAATATTTATAAAAATTCTTCCCGGTTGAAGAATTAAAGTAATTAAGCTTTCATATCTGAATTTAAAAAAAAAAAAACAGTGTAGGATAGTAACGAACGTTACTTGGGATATCCTTTGCAGATATTTTTCAATAAATTACAGTTATAATTATAATCTTATTACTTTTGCTGTATTTAATTTAAAATTGTGCCAAAGGCAAAAAAAAAAAAAAAAAAAAAAAAAAAAAAAAAAAAAAAAAAAAAAATCACATACATAACTTAAGCTGTATAGTTCACTAAATGCATTTTTCTTTATGATATTATTATTGACAATCATTTTAATTATTAAGTGATTATTTAACCTCTCTAATAAGATAATAATAGTACTTTATCCATGCTTAGTTTATTATATAACGAAAATCTTTAGAAGCAATTATTTCTAATTAATACTACTTTTGCTCTCAGCTTTATTCGTGTGAAAAGATCTGAAAACATTTAAACTTTTTTTACTTAAATTTTATACTGTTTGAAAAGCAATGCAATATAAAAAATAACAAAAAAATATGACATATTATTAATGAAATACATGTAGTCGAAATTCATTTTTGGTAATGTTTTCATACGTGACACGAAAGGCAACTTGCATACAAAACGATTACATCTCCATATATTAATAGATTTGAAAAAAAAAATATGAATTTTAGCTTTCCCTGTTAATTGTTCACATCGTGGATTAAGCTATGCTGATAAAAGTTCTCTTTCAGAAAAAATATTCTGATATTTGACAGCTAACATATGGTAGAATATAAAATTAAATTCCATATATATTTTACAAAAAAAGTCCAATAACATCTCATTAAACACTTTTTATAATTCTTGACAGAAAATATAAGAAATATAATTCAAAATGATGAGCATCACTTTTTAAGTTGTAAAAAGTATGATATCTCTCTCCTTTCGGCCGCAGCCCTTTATTATTCTACTTATTCCGACTCTTTTGGTCGGCGGTTGGAGGCGGGTGGATGGGTCAACTGCCGCGGCGAGAGGACTCTTTTCGTCCGCAGCTCTTTATCCTTTTACATATTCCGACTCTTTTGCGAAAGCAAGGTTCATAGGCCCCCAGCCACGTCCCGAGTAAAATAAACTCTAGAGAAAGCAAGGTTGAAAAAAAAAATTCAAAACTTAAAACCGGACAAATTTAAAAGGGAATTTGCACAAATTAAGGACACCGAAAAGCGGCAAGGGAGGGTTTGTGGCCCTGCAGCTATCGAACGACCCCTGCTGCGTCGAGCTTACAATAGAGAGCTTCGTACTCATATAAGAGCTTACAAAGGTATATCAGATCATGCAGAAATCTGTATTCAGAATGCAAAGGAAGTTATTTCCATAGTATAAGTCGTAAGTTCAATTAGTCGTTATCAAACATTTTTTTAAATTACATGATAAAAAAAAAATGTTAGAACAAAGAACATCTGATATAGTGAATGGTTTACAAAAAATCATATGAAAACACCCATAACGACGAGTGTTTTCCAATCATTAAATTAAAATGCTAATTATATGAACAATATGTAATTCCAATGTTCTGTTATATTCAATATACACTGTGCTAAAATGCAGGAAATGTAAGGGAAATATATAGTGAACAAATTCAACGATTACAAGCCATTCTCTTTTTCTATTTAAAACACATATTGCTTAACATAAACTACATTTTTAGGACATTTTTTTTTTATTTCAATGGTACCGAACTATTAACAAACTAACTATTATGGAACTAACTATAACCAAACTTTTTGCTCTAAGAACAAAAAAATTGAAATAATATTAATTTCATAGTTTTTTTATTTATAATTTCTAGGTCAAATTTATAATTCATCGCTAGGTAGGTTTGGCACGATTCAATTACGTTAGGTTACACTACGTTACGTTTACTTGAAATCCTCTAAAGAGTTTAATTAAAATGGTAAGATTATTAAAAAAACACATTATTTTAATTATAAAGTATTTCTGTTAAAGTTTTTAAATGTGGCGATGAATCTGTATAATTTATACGTGTTATTAATCCAAAATATGACCTTAAATTTCTTTCTGTGACATATTTCTTAGAAAAGAATTTATCGATTAATTTAGTAGTTTACAAAATTACTTATTTAATAGTTTATATGGAAATAAGGGAGTAATTTTAAATTAAGAGTTTTTACAATCCAATGTCTTGTAATATGTCATTTTATTTATACATACAAAAAAAATCTTAACAGGTTTCATTAAAAATAAAAATAAAAAATAGACGTTTTAGAATAAATTATTTGGTTATATTAAAAACTTTTTTCTCTTTCTCAAAACCCTTTGAATCTTCCCTCCTGCACTTAACTATTGAATTTGAAAATAAATACTGTTAAACAGAAGCTTTCTTCAGATGTTTAATCTTTCACATTTCTGGGATTTCTCTCGGGAACATCTCATTCGAGAAGATTTTTTCCTTTCTTTTATCATCGACAAAATCAATTGATTTTGCATATCGTCTTTAAACATCAAATGTTTAAACAGACACTCTTTAGAAAATATTTAATGTTTTATATTATTAATGATCAGTACAAGATTTAAAATCTTATTTTATTTTATTTTTTTGTTTTTTATAGTACGCTATTATTATTATTATTATTATTATTATTATTATTATTATTATTATTATTATTATTATTATTATTATTATTATTATTATTATTATTATTTGAGTAAATTGCAAGCCGTTAATCCCGTCTAAATTATCTGTCATACGTCAAATGACCCATCATTTCAAATTGTTCGGGTGAAAGAAATACTTCTTCTTCAATTTAAAATATCACTTTTCTGATGCATGTAAATAATTTAAATATCATCTTAAATAAAGTGCGACATTCATTATTTATCTCTTAACTTTTTTCAACTTTTGTTTTTATTATTTTTGGCGCAAATTTTCTACGTTTTCCAAATATTCTTGTCAATTTTTGACATGTATATAGTTACAAAATCATAAAATAAATATTTATAAATCAGAATCGCTTCTTTCTGTACACAGAAAAATAAAGTGTTATGTATAACAATAATTTTGTTTAATGAATATTTTTTTTAATTTAATTTGTGTAACACTAAATTTTTAAATTATATTAATTATTTTTTTCCATTTTTCAACCGGAGGAAAATATTTTTAATGTAGTTAAATAAATATTTTCAATAAAGCATGTAATTGGGTGTGCATTTTTAAATCAAAAACTAAATTTAGAGGATGACTATTTTTAAACATTAATCGAATTTTGTAAAGAAACGTCGCCAATAGAGGAAAAAAAAATACTGTATAAAAAGAATGGGGGAGCATATGTTTTATTGTTTGATATTTTTATGTATTTGTAATTCTTTAATGAACAATATGAAACATGCAACGTAGATCAGATTAATAATACAAATAAAATAAAATAAAATAGAAAAAAAATAAATCATGCTAGTAGAGAATTATCAAGAACACTAATAAAACCAAATAAATACCAGATTATTAATTGAGACCTAATACGTTCGGTAATGTGACTCAACTTCGTTATCAAACGATTATAAGATGTCCTGTTCATTACATCTCATTTTATGAACCCTATTATTATTCATTGCCGAGAAGAACACTCATTAAATTACTATTAACAAACCGTTGATGATACCATATTAAAGTAAAATGGGATGCCTAATAGAACAAACTACGTGACGTAATTAACAGATAAAATTAAGTAAATGAAATTCACTTTTGAGAGATAAATTATGCTTAGTGTTCATCAAGAATTAAAGAAGTTTCCAATTGGATTTCTTTATTTAATTTTGCAATAATGAATATTTTTGTAGTAAAAGTGTATATGAATGAATTATTGTAGAAGTACCTATCAATTTATATTTTTGTACAGAAAAATTATTTCTCCAAAAAATGATTCAAAAATACATTTGTCTTTTTATATACTGGCTAGCAAGTTTGTGACGGCATTAATCTCAGCATTCGGGAACTAGTCATTTTGGACGTTTAACAAAAATTTTGATACAATATATATATATATTTCACTTGAACTTAAGACATATAAAAACAGGAAAGTAATTATTTGTTGTGTTTTTTTTTTAATATTGTACTATAAAAAGTATTCTTTATGTGTAATTATTTTTGTCATCAATTTTCTGAACATTGCTGAGCAGTACAAAAGCTTCGAGGGGCTTCCTAGTTGAAAGCAGCTTAACACCCAGTCTACTGATTGAGCATCTTGTAATATTGTGAGCCATTGCGAAAGGGAAAAATTTAGTTTAAATAGCCTTAAGAAGCAAATGATAATAAAATAAAGAAAATAACGAATTATATGAAAAAAATAATAATAAAATTTAAAAGATTAAGAAATACAAATGAAAATTGAGTAAGTTTGTGGCAGCGTTAATTCCAGCTTTCGGGAACTATCCTTTTTGGACGCTTAACCAAAATTTTGCATACAAAATACTTTTTTTTTACTTGACCTTAAGACATATAAAAACAGGAAAGTATTTATTTGTTGTGTTTTTTAAATATTTTATTATAAAAAGGATTCTTTATTTGTAATCATTTTTTTCATCAATTGTCAAAACAGTGCTGAACGGTAGAGCACCTTTGAGGGGTTTCTTGCGTGAAAGCAGCTTAACACCCAGTATATTGATTGAACTTTCTTGTAATATTGTGATCCATTGGAAATGGAAAATGTGTAGTTTTAGTAAACTTAAGAAATAAATGATAATAAAATAAAAAATAACGAATTATTTAAAAATAATAATAAATTAATTTTAAAGATTAAGAAATAAAAATTAAAGTTGATAAACTAAAGTCAAAGAATGGTTAGTTTGCAGATTAATATTTAGTTTAGACTTACTTAGTTTAATACTTAGTTAAATTTAATATAAGTAAATTAAGTTATGATGTAGTTGTAGTTACGAAAACTGCTAAATTTAAATATAAAATATAAAGAATTTAAGTTAGCTCTTGTTCAGAAATGACACTCACCAAGCTACGGCAGGCAAAGCTGTAAAGTAGGCGGCAAAAGTCACATTGTGAAAAAGAGACACATATCTTTACTATTATTCTGTGTATTTTCGTAAATATTATAAAAACTGACAAAAAGGAAGCTATATAAAATTGTAAAATGTACAATTTTCTCAAAAACACGTAATCTATTTAATATTTCTTTTACAGTGCTTATTCTATGGTTAACCTTTGTTTTTGATATCCTAAGATCGTTTCGTTGTGAATCTTCACAAATATTTTAGTTTTACACTTAATATTTATTCTTAATTTACATTTATTACCTTTAAAAATGTACTTATTTCATATTCACAATATATTTCATAAACTTTTTTTTTAAATGCCACAAACTTAATACTAATCTTAAGGAATTTAAGAAAATTTCACTATTCTGTCACTAAAATAATTTACCTGCATTATAATTGTGTTTAAGACAAAATTTCATTGACTAAAATACACGTTTACTTGCATTTCTGCTGCAATAAGTGTAAATCAAAAGCTGTCATCTATTACTAGATCAGAAAAAAAACTTATTTCCTCGTAGGTGTATAGTTTAAATGACTTATAATCCCTATTCTTGTACATGATTTTGTACGATGACAGTTAACTTTTACATGAGGCATTCTCACAAAAATTTGACTTTTAAGTCACCGAATAATAATTGTTATTTTAATACATATTCTTCGTATTTTTTTAATTATTATTCCTTATATTGGAAAACATTCCATTGCATGATTGTATAACAATATTAACGAGATAATTAAATTTTAGACGATGCAGGGGATCCAAATATAAAACGAAATTCCTTATCATCTCGAGTTCCTAATGCTGATTTTTAAATTTGGAGCTTACGTATAAAATTGTTTCAACAAAATTAATCCGATGTATTATTTATATAAATGTTTTACATAAATATGTAGCAAAAAATTAACCTGCACACATTTTTATGGTTGTTAAAAAAATTTCTAATCTGTCCTTGGATTTTAGATTCCTTACCGTCCCTCTTGCTAAAGCTATACAGAAAAGTACTCCAGATGCAGCCACAGAATTTTTTAAACCTTTTTTTCTCAAGCAGAAGTATGGTAGAGAACAAAAGGCTGTAATTCATTTACGGGAAATTTACTGCAGAATTTAAATCAGCATTTAAATATCAATTTCAAGCATTTTGACTTTATTTGTAGTTATACCGTTCCCAAGGTGTATTTCTGCCCTTATCAAGGTAAATAAAAAAAATAAATAAATGTAAAGTATTAAACATTAATGCTGAATAAGAATATTTTCTAATTATAGCCACAAGAACATGAAAGTTTAAAACAGGACGTTTAAAAATGCTGTTTTCTTTGTTGAATGTCGAGATTTGGGTGGAGTTATATATATTGCATAAAATCCGTATAAATTGAAATTTAATTAATTAATTTTAATTGGCAAAAGCCTTCTAAAATTTATTAAACGATGGATGGTGAAAATCTTCTAATGTAGTTTCAGAAATTCACGAAAAATGATTTAGAAAATGCAATTTTCATGAATTCATAATTTGGGGCATAAAGAGTTAATTTTTATTAAATTTATGATAATGGATTCGGTGTTGTATAGCTCCCTTAAATGTCATTTAATTTCATGGGATGTATTTATATATTTTCGTTCATTTAAAAATCTATTTTTTATCAGGTATTAAAATATGTAACTTTATATAAGCATCTTACAGGTAAAAAGAAAAATAAATTATCAGAACAATAAACACTTAACATTAGGTTAAATCAAGTGTAAATTCAGCTTACTTGCATTTTTGCTTCGATAAGTAAACGAAGAGAAGAATATGATATTGCGAGTTTTGAGATATGTTTTAGATTGTTTACATGGTGAGTTAATTGCACTAGCAAATGTTCTAATCACTAGTACTACCGAAAATATCTTACATGAGCGGCATTGTCTGACTTCATTTATAATAAAAGTTTTGAGGCTGTTAACTTCTGATTTTTTTCTATTGTTTTTGATATAACTAAATCAAAATATATCAAAATGTTGATATAATCAAAATGACACGATATATTTTTTTTTCACCCAAAAAGGTACTTTTTTGAGTTATAAGAACATATGCCTTAAAAGAATGAAACTATTTAATAACAACCGTGTACCTAACATTTTGTTTTATTTTCTGGAATTTCATAAATACACTAATGACGCTGACGTTTCCTTCAACAAAAAAACCTTATAGTACCGAATTACATACACGCTGATCTAGTAAAAAACTATTCATCTACCAACAGTTAGGTCTACAGAGCTCAACTTACTAAGCTATCACTGTAAATATAATTTAAGAATATTTAACCTTACGTCAAAGTAAAATGAATTTCAGTGTTTATTATAACAGAGCTGAAGATTTTCAGACCAGGATTCGAACCCGAATATATCTTGACTTGCCGTGCCAATATTTAACCTATTAAGCTATCCGGACGATATCTGGCTTAAATAATTCACTCTTATTTGGTTGGATTCGGCTGCGAGCTGCAGCACTACTTTCATTTATCCGAGCTATAATTATACCAGTTATGAGGCACTCTCACAAAATTTTAACTTTCAGGGATAAATATATGGTGAAATTAAACTTAATAAAATAACATTTTAAACTTATAGACAAATGCCTCAATGATTCAAAATGAAGAAATAATTATCAGAGGCGAGGATTTTTTTTAATTAACTTAGGTTTAAGTTAAACTTTCGAGTTTAATTTTCCTTACCGTTTTACATCTCTAACTTTTTTTTTCTTCTAAATTTTTACTTTAATGAATTTTCATAGTACCCACAGAACATTCAAATAAGAAATAATAACAAGGTAGTATTTTTAGTACAAAATTTTGGTATAACATTTTCTTAAAGAGTTGTTAAGGAAAGGACGGAAAAAAGGGGGACATTAAGAGAAAAAAAAGGACGGTACGGAAAACAAATTGACGGTAATGATGGAACGGTAAGGAAAATTACCACCTATTTTTCAGCAAATCATGTTAAGACTAAATGATAGCCACAATGTTCACGGATTTCTAGCAACAGATATTTAAATTGTATTAAATTAAAAAAAAAAAAAAACAATTTACCTCGAAATGTGCGGGAATAAACATTGGGGACAGTAAGACTACAATTAAAGCCACGATGCTTGAAATTGATATTTAAATGCTGATTTAAATTCTGTAGTAAATTTCCTGTCAAACAGTTTTAGCCTTTCTTCTTTAACGTATCTCTGTATGAGAAAAACGTTGAAAAAAAATCTGTGGCTGCATCTGATGTGATTTCCTATGTAATTTTTGCAAGAGGGACTATAAGGAATCTAAAATACAGGGACAAAGTTAAAAAAATAATAACAACCGTAAAAAATGTGTGCAGGTTAATTTTTTGCTACATCTATCTATTTATATAAAATCCAAGTCTCTGTGTGTCCCTCACGATTCCGGTAGGACCACCTCATTGAAATGAGTAATTGTTGAAAAATACAAATGCAGGGTTACCACAGTAGCGCCAAATATTGGCCAACTTGGCGATAGCTGGCTGATTTGGCGAAATTCCCATTTAAAACCATTAATCTTTCATAAAGGAGGTCACCAACTCCGCTCTTTTAAGATATTTTTCCAAAACCTGTGGGTGAGAATTTAAAGTACATCTTTACATCTTCCTCCCGATGCTACTAATAAAATAACCGCCAATAGATGACGCTGTACTGTATGAGCTCCTAACTGCGCGATTTTAATGTGCTTTAGTTACTTTTCCAGTATAGGTGCCTTGGCGAAAAAGGAAATTTGGCAACATATTTTCCGGCAACCTATCCACTGTTACATTTTATATACACACGCATTTTTTTTTCGATATTTATAGGATTTATTTAACATAAAAAAGCCGTTTCTCTAATTTTATACAGAAACAGACGTAATTTGTACATAAAAACATGAATAATATACATATAAAATAAACATATAAAAAAAAACGCTCATCAAGTTTGTTTTCATAGCTGTTTATATGATTTGACAACAAATCTCGATATTTTTCCGTTATACGGACACCATGACAAAATGTATGCTAATGCACCAATTATTTCAAAATGCTAAAAGGTATTTTAATTTTATGCCAGCAGTTTAATATGAGTTTTATTTTATTGCTTTATTTTATAACAGTTATTTGTTCAATTATTTTAAGTATATATTTGTGATTTAAGGAAATAGTTCGTAAAAGTCTGGAATTTTCAAATGTTATATTTTTTAAATGCTCACTTTAGTATCGACAATATTTTTTCTTTTATTTTTCAAATGCCTCAATTCACGTGATTTTCATTTTGCGCCAACTATTGCACTTGGCGACAATGGTATCCGTATAACGGAAAAGTACCCAAATCTTACTTTCTGATGCCCAAATTACACCAATCTTTTTTTAAAAAGCGCAGAAGCCCCCACAGTGGAAAAGTATCGAACTGTCTATTATTTTGCAATATCTGTGTTATAGTTTATACTATATGCAAGGTGAGTGGAGCGAAGAGTTTAAACATTAAATATTAAAGTTTCGGAACAGATATCATATACGCCCCATGTTGGCGCGATTTTTTTCTGACGCCAGTGTCATATACACAACGGTTACTTAACTGTCGCCAAAGTGTCGTTATTTTGGTTGACATGGTAACCCGGATGTTGTTGTTTATGCTATTGATGTTTTCGCCAAATTGGCATCGGAAAAAAATCGCTCCAAAATGGGGTATATATGACAACTGTGCCAAAGGTTCTATAAAGCAGTATAAGGCTAAAAAATTAAGAATAAAATAAATGCAAAATAAGTCTAAAGAAGAAAGAAAAATCATGCGTTAAGCATAGAATATGAAACACTTTCCAACACATCCTGAATGCTTTAACAAAACTTCGTTATTTCGGGAAATAAGGTAAATAAGATAACTGAGTAAACATTTTAGAAAACGCATAAAAAATTTTAAAAATTGATTTCAGCAGTTACCGTCCATAGACAATAGTACCGTTATTACATGCCACTATTTAGCTAAAATTTATTTTAAACTACTCTTAAAGCTACTGAAATAACATTTCCAGATATTATCATCCATAGACGGTTATGTATCCAATTCTTTGCGTGACCCTGTATATCATTTTATCTATATTCTACCAACATTTCTTAGTAAACTAAATGCAGTTCAGCGTAAAACTGCATAACTCCTTTAAAAACCACCTTTAAGAAATTTATTCTCATACTCAGTAACCCTTACGAATACTTTTGTGTAGCCCTGCATATGAGCTGTAGCATTTATACACACGGTATAGTATGCATAAATGTAATAAAACATAAAAGCGCATATCATGATTAAAAATGCATTTCTAGCAATCATTGCTTATGTACAATTCTTCGGAGAAAAGTTTCTTGGCGAGAAAGAAGTTTGCCAACGTATTTTCTGACAACCTATTTACTGCTTCATACTCACAAGCAATTTTTTGCATTTGTATACAATTTATTTAATGTAAAAAAAGCTATTTACCCATTTTTATAAAGAAACAAAATTAATTTTTGCACAGATTTCATATACGCATCGGGGTTGGCGTGATTTTTCTCTGACGCCAATTCGGCAGAAATCTCGCTTTCGAATACTGGTTACTTATATATTTTTAAATTATTTGCTATCATTTTGAAAAGGAAATAACTATAAATAAATAAAAGTTTGAATAATAACTATAGAACAAAACAGTTTATATAATTTAAAAACAGAAAATAAAAGTAAATAAACAATTTATTAATAAATAAAAAACAATAGCCGGGTTACCATAGCAGGCAAAATAACACCATTTTAGCGCCAGTTAGGTATCCCGGTTCATATCTGAAATCTGTGCCGTAATTTGTATATAAAAAAATATTATATATATTTAGAAATGATTTTTTTATGTATATAAGTGCATATATAAACAAAAATAAAAGTTCATTAGATTTGTTTTCATAGCTGTTTATATATTTTGGCAACATATCTCACTTTCTGATGCCCGAATTACGCCAAGCTTTTTTTAAAAATGCGCTATAATGGAAAAGTACCCAAATAAATAATTAACAGAAATAACCAATTATACAAACTAAAACTTTTTATTTCGAGATCAAAGCATTGTTTTTAATTTCGATTAAAAATACATATATCCTTGGATAACTTTAGTTGAAATTAGGTTCACAGCTTAATATCTCATTCCATAAACCTAAACAAACACAAGTGATTCATTCATCGTGAACCGTAAAAAAATATTAAATCATTGAGGTAATCATTCACAAAGTAAGTTCTCCAACAATCAATGGACAATATTCTAATGACGTCATAGTAGGTAAAATGGTGGCGGTATCATTTGTTTATGGTTTGAAATCACAAAGATTTAATTTTGCAATATCTCTTAGTTACATTATTGTATTGTCATATTAAGGCCTCCTTATCATAATATTATGATAAGGGAGTCTTGGTCATATTTATGAGCTCAGAACAAAAGAATATTTTTTCATTATTAAGTTATTAAAGACGGAAAAAATTATAAATATACATGATTTGAAAAAATTAAATAATTTTCTTTCTTAACACCAAAAAATAACATCGGAAAGTAACAGCGAGTTTAAGTTGAATACGTTTAGCTGTTTAATTCTGTTGTAATATTCAAAATAACTGTCTTTATCAGATTTCAGTAAACAACATCAGGGCCCGATTAAACTTTGAAGTTAGAGGAATTGCAATGTCATTTCAGGACTTTTCTTTTGGAGAAGCTTTTCTAAATTCCACATATACATGGAGACTCTTCAGTGTTAGAAATATTATTCCTAGAACTGGCGTAACATGAGAACGGCCTGCAATTTTACACAAGTTTTACTAAAAACTGGTTACTTTTTTGTTATAGAGGCACACACTATTAGAATTATGAAACGTTGCAGCCAATTTCGCCAAAGTCGTAACCAAGATCGTGAAGCACACACATATAATACCATATAATACCATTTCATGAAATCGTATACTATAATTTAATAGTTTTTACCTTACTTCAAGTGTGTAATTCATTTATTTTTAAGGCTTAACTATCTAAATTGTACAATATATGAATTAAAAAAAAATGCAAACAAAGATTGAATAAACATGACCGCAAAGAGCCTCAAATCTGCATAACACTTGGAACCAAACTGTGCAGATTAGTGGTCTTCTACTGTACAGTTTTTCATAAATGTGTTTCGTTCTTAAAATGTGTTATTTTCATCTATCACTGTGGAACAAACGAGAAAACTCATATTCTTGCACATGAGTTGTATATATCTTTATATCTAAATTTCCGTCATTTTTGACGGGCTACCTTTCTAGTCTATTATACAGGGTGATTCAGCTCGTCGGTGACAAACTTTAAGGATCGATAGAGCACACCTAGACGAACATTTTTGAATAGGGAATGTAGGGTCCCTGACGCGATGGTAAGGCGCTAGGCGCTTTCGAAAATTTGGGTGCCGAAATTCGAAACGTCATAAAAACTATGGAAATGGTTAGATTTTCTTGCTTGTTGCGTCGAAATGATTCTGTTTGTTTAGACTTTCTTCAGTACCAATTTGATAAGCGTATCTCTTAAAACATGGATAGGGGGCGCTGCAGACTTTGGAGAGCTAGACAACAACTTTAAGCCCGTTATTTTGATAATTTAACACATGCTCGCCAAAGTTTATACTCTAACTTAAAGTTTGAACCCAAAAGTAGAGCCCTGCAAAAAGCGTAAGAGCCGGAATAAAATGTCAAAGTACAGGGTGGTCGAAACTCGAAGGCTCCTAGGAGATAAACAAACAGATTTCTTGACTTATGGCATGCATTTTCATGATTCTGTTTGCTGGGGCTCTCTGAAACTCAGTTGAACGGTACAAAAAGAAACATCGATAGGGGGCGCTTTGGGCAAAAAACATAATTCGTTGACATTTCGGACGCTAACTGGAAACGGGGCGCTACGATCAGTTAGAAACAAAACAAGAGAGTAATTTACTTATCATAAGAAGCTATTAAAACTGCAGTTTTTTTTTTTTTTAACAAACATAGCTGGTTTCAATCATGCACAATGCGCGCAATAAAATTTACATAAGGTGCTTTTTGCTGATTTATGCAAAAGATATCGTACCATATCGATATGCAAAAGATACGTAATGCGTAGACGACAACGCGAGATGACGTAGTTGTATGCGCAGACACGTCTTTTGAACGTGCGGTACCTACTTAAGCTTCGGGTTACTTGTCTGCAGATCGGTAGTAGGATGGAACGGTACACAAACTCTGAATTGGCTGACATGCATTTGGCGTATGGCGCTGCTGGTTGTAATAGACGAGCCGCTCAGCGGTTGTACGCCGAGCGTTACCCCAACAGGCAAATCCCCTGCCATGCCTTCTTCGCTCGAGTACACCAGAGGTTGTCCACAACGGGATCTTTCGACGGAGGCAGGCCTGAACGGGAGCGATCAGTGAGCACCCCCGACAACGAAGAGGCTGTGCTTAACCTGGTTGAGGACAACCCAGGTCTTAGCACGAGAGATATCGCCAGACATGTTGGCATTTCGCAAGCAACTGCGTGGCGCATCTTACGTTCCCGGAATCTGCACCCCTACCACATCCAGCGGGTGCAGTTGCTCAGAGAGCAGGATTTTGGCCCTCGAGTGGAATTCTCAAGATGGTACTTGGCGATGAGATCCAGGGATCCCCGTTTTGTAAACAGCATTTTGTTTACGGACGAGTCCACCTTCAGCCGGGAGGGAATGTGGAACGCCCACAACAGTCATGTGTGGTGTGATGAAAATCCACATGAAACCAGAAGCCGAGCAGCCCAGGAGCGTTTCTCAGTAAATGTGTGGGCCGGCATTCTGAGGGATTGCCTCATTGGCCCTTATTTGTTACCTGAACGGCTCACAGGTGGAAATTACCTGATTTTCCTGGATCAAGTGCTGCCGCAGCTTCTGGATGAGGCGCACGTACCCGAAGGTTCGCGTCGCCAGATGTGGTTCCAGCACGATGGAGCTCCGGCCCATTACACGAACGACGTGCGTCTCCATCTAAACGCAAGGTATGGCCAGCGGTGGATCGGGCGTGGGGGTCCAGTTCACTGGCCTGCCCGATCACCAGACCTCACCTGCTTGGATTTCTTCCTTTGGGGTTACCTGAAGGCCGAGGTATACCATACACCTGTCAGCAGTGCTGAAGAACTTGTGGCGCGCATTGTGGCAGCTGCAGGGCAGATCAGAGATACTCCTGGCATTGTTGGAAACACACACTCCTCAATGCGACGGAGGTGCGAAGCCTGCATCATGGCCCAAGGTCGAAATTTCGAGCATCTTCTGTAGTGTTATTTTTTGTAAATAAATTTCCAGTATCATTGATGTTTTTGGTCTAAATTTATTCAGAAGTGTTGAGCAGAGGTAGAAAATGTGTTTTCATTATTACTAACTGATCGTAGCGCCCCGTTTCCAGTTAGCGTCCGAAATGTCAACGAATTATGTTTTTTGCCCAAAGCGCCCCCTATCGATGTTTCTTTTTGTACCGTTCAACTGAGTTTCAGAGAGCCCCAGCAAACAGAATCATGAAAATGCATGCCATAAGTCAAGAAATCTGTTTGTTTATCTCTTAGGAGCCTTCGAGTTTCGACCACCCTGTACTTTGACATTTTATTCCGGCTCTTACGCTTTTTGCAGGGCTCTACTTTTGGGTTCAAACTTTAAGTTAGAGTATAAACTTTGGCGAGCATGTGTTAAATTATCAAAATAACGGGCTTAAAGTTGTTGTCTAGCTCTCCAAAGTCTGCAGCGCCCCCTATCCATGTTTTAAGAGATACGCTTATCAAATTGGTACTGAAGAAAGTCTAAACAAACAGAATCATTTCGACGCAACAAGCAAGAAAATCTAACCATTTCCCTAGTTTTTATGACGTTTCGAATTTCGGCACCCAAATTTTCGAAAGCGCCTAGCGCCTTACCATCGCGTCAGGGACCCTACATTCCCTATTCAAAAATGTTCGTCTAGGTGTGCTCTATCGATCCTTAAAGTTTGTCACCGACGAGCTGAATCACCCTGTATATATAAAATCCAAACGAAAATTTCGTTCCGAACGCCGAGATTTCGAGTTCTACCGCATGGATTTTTACGGAACTTATACCGTTAGATAGGTATCGTTCCAGGGAAGGTTTTAAGCTATAACACATCATTCTACCTAGATTAGTTATAGAATTATTACGGAAAATTCTGTTATTTTGGACTTTGTTACTTCATATTTCCTTAAATATCTGGGCTCCTATTGGTCGTAGAGCTTAGATCTCGCGCCAAAAGTAGCTACGAAGCACCCATGCAAACTTTTCCCCGCGATTGTTTTGCCGTCTTGTGATTTCCTCTAACTCTATTAGGAGCCCCCATAGAGCCCCTTTAAAATATTTTTCGTAGTAATTTCAGCAATTATCTTAAATTATTGGTTAAGACCGCCACTCTCCCGGTTCATGTATCTACGGAAAGGTTGCATGAAGGAGTTTCGTTCAGATACGCTTTCGTTAAGAATAGAGTGCGCTTCCTGGTGGTGGAATGTGGAACTAACATAACGCGATATTGTTAAAATTAGGAAATCTAACAATGCGATCTGTTTTAAACTTTGAGATAGTTCATAACACATAATCTATTACCTATTCTATTATATATATATATAATCTATTATCTATTCTATTATCTATTATCTATTATATATATAAAATCCAAACGGAAATTTCGTTCTGAACGCCTAGATTTCGAGTTCTACTGCATGGATTTTTACGGAACCTATACCGTTAGATAGTTATTGTTTCAGGGAAGGTTTTAATCTATAACACATTATTCTACCTATATTAGTTTTAGAATTATGACGGAAAATTCTGTTATTTTGGGCAATAAGGTTACCATTTTATTTCTTGCGAAATTCATCGTCGATAAAAAAAATTGAAATGGCTATTAAACCTCGAAAAATAAAAGAAAAACTGTTACTAATTTTATTTAAATGAAAAAAAAAAGAAAAAAAAGAAGAAAAAAATCCGTTTTAATCAGTGATAATATTAAAAAACGGAAACATTTAATCAAAACCTGAAAGAAATATTTGTAATGCTTAAAAATTAATTTAATAAGAAATATTACACTTGATACGCAATATTTGGCTCTTTATCGCTTGCGTTAGATATGGAAACGAATCTGAAAATTTTATTAGATGAAATTTTAACGACATTTTCTTTCTGTTCTGTTCTTTTTTTTTTATATCTAATTGTCCCATCACGTGACTTACAGAAGAAACAAGCAGATGTAATTGTGAGTCACATGTCTTTACAATTTTTTATTTTTCTTTTGTCGCCAAACAATGTGATATTAAGCCAAAAATGCATAAGCCTGACATTAGCTTGAGGATGTTCTCATAAATGGTGTTTTTTTTAGGTGAAAGAGATCATTTTTTGAGTACATTTTCATATTCAATTGTAACTTATATAGATATCAGTTAATATTTTAAAAATGGAATCGAATACTTAAATTTCAGTGTGAATTTCTGCCACACATACATATTGTAAAATAATTTCATACTTTTTAAAATGTTTTTCGCCGTAATTCCGAAAGCATGTGATATTTATAAACTCGAACTCAGATCAACGAATATTACCCATTTTATTTAAGCAAATATTATCTATTTTCTCAAGTCATATCGCCGATTTCATTCATAGGAAAATTCACAGATTCGAAATCTAGGAAATAAAGATAATTTTTAAGGACATTTATGTTTTAATACGTTATTACTATGGAAAAATTCAACATTTTGAAAAAAAAAAAAAATACAAGTCTTTTGTAATTCGTCATTTCTTCTTCGTCTTTCTTCGTACTTTCTCCTCTGTTATGTAATATTTCAAATGATATTGGACTAATTTTCGATCATCGATTCACCGCAAAATCGCATATCTAATATAGTATATAAAATAAAGTCTGGATTAGGGGACTAATTAACGCACAGCGCAAACTACTTAACCTAAAATCTTGAAAATCGTGGTAAAAATACTTCTTATGACATAAACTTCTGCTAAGAAAGGATTTTCTAAAGTGTCACCCCTAATGGTTTTTGCACGGGGAGGGGAAAAAAATCGAATATCAAAATTATGCGTCAAATGCTAGCATATTTTAATGTAGTTTTGTATGCTGAATCGAATGCTACCAAATAAATTTTTATAAGTCCAACAGTTCATGACACATTTCATATTTTTCTAATTTGGCGGTGTCTTTGGCATCTAAACCTCAAAATATCTATCATTACATCCGTTACTCTAGCAACGGAAAAAATTCAAATCAACCCTTTTGGCTAAAAAATAAAAACGGCTCTATGAGTTTGAAATGAAAATGCAAGCATCTTAATTTAAAAAAAAAATAGTGATTCTATGTAAAATAAAAGGGAAAAAATTACTGAGAATTTAGCGTTATAAAACAAAAATGGAAAAGGTGCTACTTAGATATTCCGTCGACCAAAAATCTATCGTCAAACTATAAGATTAAATGCCAATAATGGTTGATCGTAAATATCAAATTCACTTGAATTTATACAAACTACACGTGTTTACGTCATCAAGTGATTTTAATTTCGACGTTTTATTTGTATTTTTATTAATGTTATACTAATCTATTTGTTATTTCGTTATTTAAAATAAAGATTATGTCAATTTATATAATTTGGCGAATGGTTTGGCGATTTATATAATTTGGCGAAATTGGTCGGCGGGATAACAAGTAGTACCACTGAAAATATTTAAGTATGAAAGCAATGTTTGTAACGACTTAAAAATTATTTTCATATATATAAACTCGGTTTATGGCGTCAGATGTCGTCATCCGAAGAATCTACAAGAGTCTTTTTCCATTTTTTCCGGTCATAGGTTCCTCAATGAAAGAAATTGGAATTGGAAAAAATATTGTGCGATTTATAAATTGCTTATCGATAAGAAGGAAAAATGGGTACATTTATAACAACCGTGCGCACATCTCGCTGATAGCATTTTTAAAATTCCCACTAGCAGTAGTTACATTTTGCGTATGTAAATTAAAAATATTTTTTTGCTTTTAATTATGGCATTATTTCCTGTTATTGTTTATCTTTTCAGTTTTTTAAATGAAATTAGTATAAGGCATGCAGTTTAAATTAAATGAGTGAAAGGTTTGTGTTTTAAATGAAAATAATAAAATAAGAATATACTATGAAAACAATCTTTATTGATTTACTAGCAAACCCCGCGGCTTTGCTCGCGTAATATTTGAAATATGCCAAGTGATATTTATATGTCTAATTTTTATTAAAATGTACTAACTAAATTTTTATTTTATTAAAAGGTAATATTTTATTTTATTAAAAGATACTTATTACTTTTAGGAATAATTAAAAAAATTACTATTAAAACACAGTTTGATTAAACATCATTGTTACACTGCATAAGGCAGAAATGAGACTTAAATTAATAAAACGAAATAAAACTAAATAAATAATAATTTAGAAAATATTTTGAAACTTTTATGCTCAATTAATACGCTCATTTCAGTATTCATTTGAAGTTTTGAATTTTTTTGAAACCATCTTCTTACATCTTAAAATTAACCATCATGTCAAATTCCAAGTCCTACCACCTCTCTCAACATAAAGGGCTATATTGAAATAGGAACTGTCACCAATAATTTGCCAACATTAATTTTGAAATTGGTTTGTTATTTCCTAATGTTCCACAGAAACGTAATTTAGAAAGCTTTTAAAGGCCTTTTGTAGAGCGTTTGTTGTTCCTGTGAATCCCAGGTGGTAGAATCATCGGCATAAAATATAGCCTGTGTAGGATCAGAGACTGTTACCATTGATTCGCAACTATTACTTTTATATTTGGTTTATGTTCCCTGAAATTGCGTAGAAATCGTAATTTAGGACTTTTTTAGAATGCTTTTCGCACCTCCCCTTCACTTCACCCCTTTTTAATTCGAATTTATTTTCGACAGTCCTTCGAGGGCATTTATATTTTATAAGTAACTACCATGTCATATTTAAAGTTTCTAGCCTTTTCAGTATCACAGAAATCGCAATTTAGAAAGTTTTTAGCTACTGCAACCCACTGGTGGTAGTGTCACAGACATAAAATATAGCTTATGTTTGAGCAGGTTCTATCACCAACAATTTGTAATGATTATTTTTTTAATTGGTTTGATATTTGATATGATTACATAAAAATTGTAATTTATAACGCTTTTCGCTCACTACATCTTTTTAAATTTGAAATTTTCTTTCGACAGTTCTTAGAAAGCAGTTGCATCTTGTAAGTAAATACTATGCCATACTTCAAAGTGTTAGACCCTTCAGTTATGCAAAAAACGCAAATTAGAGCATGTTTTGCTTTTGCAACCCTCAGATGGTAGTGATAGCAACATAAAACATAACCTATGTTATAGCAGGGACTGTCACAATTGATTTGCAACCATTACTTTTGAAATAGTTTTGGAATTTCCTGAGATTGAGTAGAAATCGCAATTTAGAACGTTTTTAGAACGCTTTTCGCGCATTTTCACCCCCTTTTAAATTTCCAATTTTTTCGAAACTGTTCTTAAAGATCATTTATATGTAATAAATATGTACCTTGCCCAATTTTAAGTTGCTAGCCCCTACCGATCACAAAAATCGAAATTTGGAACGCTTTTTTGCTCCTGCAAAGTCTAGGTGATAGTGATACCGACTTAAAATAGCGTCTATGTTAGAGAAGAGGCTGTCAGCATAAATTTCTTACCATTACTTTTGAAATCAGTTTGATTCTTCCTGAGATATTGGTGACAAATCGGCATTTAGAACGTTTTTAGAACGCTTTTCGCTCATTTTGCTCCTACATCTCCTCTGGGGTAGTGGAAACAGATATAAAATATAGCCTATCTTGGAGCAAGATCAGGCCCCATCATTTTTACACCATTATATTTGAAATCGGTTCAGTATTTCCTGAGATTGCTAGATATCTCAATTTTGAACGTTTTTTACAACACTTTTTGCGCATTTTGACTCCCCTTTTAAATTTCGACTTTTTTAGGAAATGTCCTTAGAGATCATTGATATCTTATAACTAACTATCATTCTAAATTTCACGATTTAAGGCCCTTCCGTCACGCAAAAACCGCAATTTAGAACGTTTTTTCTCCTGCACCCCCTTTGGGGTAGTGGCAACGACATAAAACATAGCCTATGTTGGAGCAAGGGTTATCACCATCATTTTGACGCCATTATTTTTTTAATCGGCTTGGTATTTCCTGAGATTGTGTAGAAATAACCATTTAGAACGTTTTTCAGAACGCTTTTCGCTCATTTTCACTCCTTTTAAATTTCGAATTGTTTAAGAACTGTTCTTAGAAATCCTTTATATCTAATAAGTAGCTGATACTTCAAATTTCATATTTCTAGGCCCTTCAGTAACACATAAATCGCATTTTTAGATCGTTTTTTGCTCCGACACCCCCCCTTTGGGTAGTGGCACCGACATAAAACATAGCCTATCTTAGAGCAAACGTTGTCACTATCATTTTGACACCAATATTTTTTAAATCGGTTTGGTATTTCCTGATATTATGTAGAAACTACCATTTAGAACGTTTTTTAGAATGCTTTTTGTGCATTTTCACCCCTTTTAAATTTCGAATTGTTTAAGAACTGTTCTTAGACATCATTTATATCTTATAAGTAACTAATATTCCAAATTTCATATTTCTAGGCCCTTCAGTAACGCAAAAATCGCATTTTTAGAACGTTTTTTGCTCCTACACCCCCTTTGCGGTAGTGACACCGACATATAACATAGCCTATCTTGGAGCAAGCGTTGCCACCATCATTATGACACCAATATTTTTTAAATCGGTTTGGTATTTCCTGAGATTGTGTAGAAACTACCATTTAGAACGTTTTTTAGAACACTTTTTGTGCATTTTCACCCCTTTTAAATTTCGAATTGTTTAAGAACTGTTCTTAGACATCATTTATATCTTATAAGTAACTAATATTCAAAATTTCATATTTCTAGGCGCTTCAGTAACGCTAAAATCGCATTTTTAGAACGTTTTTTGCCCCTACACCGCCTTTGGGGTAGTGGCACCGACATAAGATATAGCCTATGTTCTAAGTTGGACTAACACCATCATTTTGATACCATTACTTTTGGAATCGGTTCGGTAGTTCCAGAGCTTACCTCCGACAAATAAACAATTTTTTCCTCTTTATAATAGGAGTATAGATATAGATTACCTGCGCCCGGCTGACATAAAAGTATCACAAAAGCCACATATTCACTTTTCTTTGAGTAGTTGCTCATGAGAATTCAAGTTAACCTTCCGTAATCGGATACTTCACATATTGGTGTATTAGCTTTAATGTTGAAAGCATCGTTTTTGTTTGAAGCGATAACTTTACTATGAATTCTATTGCACAAAATCGCATCATCATCATCTACTATACAGGGTGTCCGGTCTCAACGGTGTCCAATGGCTAATTCCTAAACCGTTAGTCATAGACATATAGTTCCAATTACAAAAATGTTTCAAATCACGTAAAGAAATATTTTAAAAGCGATTTGGGTCAATAAAAACATTTCTTAAAAAATTACGAAATTTAAATTTTTATACGGTCCCCCGGTCTTATAAGTTATATTTAGTGAAATTTTCCTTTTACACCGACAAGTAATACAAAAAAAGTCCCGTTATTCTACGATTAAAATTGACCGAGTAATAGCTGTTTAAAGTTGGAGCATATTTGTTGCTGCAAATTGGGGGTCATTCACAAATTTAGTCGAAATATAATTTCGTCAGATATAAAAAAATATCTGGGAGTAAAATTAACAATTCAATATAAATTTGAAATCTTTAATCATTATGGCATATTAATGGAAAATATACAATTTGTAATAAACATTTAAGAAGAAAGAAAAAACAGAATTTTTCTTAGATAAAATGATTCTAAATTAACAGCCTCAATTCTTTACAAAATGATACGTATTTTAAAATATTATTAGATTGCGCAAGCCTGCAAAAGTTGGGTTATGTCATGTTTTTTAGCTAATGATAATTGATTCTTGTATACTCTGTACCGCTCAATCCGAAACTGACCTTCGTTTTTAACTATCATATCAGGATTTTTCGCACACTGCAAATTTCAAAGTTAAGGAATTCAATGTTAAAATTGAATTTCCTCCCCCATCTCATCGGACCACTCAGCTGTTTAGCTGTAAGAATCCCAGGATAAGCAAAAATATCGAATAAATCTTTTAATAAAATAAAATAAAATAAAATAAAATAAAAAATATTTTACATATGTTTTATAGTATGAGATTTTAGCTATATTTTAACTTACACATTTGCGATTTGTAAAAAAAAATTCTAACGTGATGGTTAAAAATGAAGGTCATTTTCAGATTCAGTGCTAAAAAGTGCGTAAAAATCAATTATCAAAAGTTAAAAAACACAACCATCTCCGCAACTTTATAGTATTCGATTTTTGTTATTCTTTAAATTTGAAAATTTATGATTTGCGAAATATCCTAACATGACGGTTAAAAATTAAGGTAATTTTCGGATTCAGTGCTAAAAAATACATAAATGTGAAAAACCCAACAATCGCATTCTTGTATTATCTAATCTAAAACTTTTTCTTAAACTCCTTGGCAGAAATTTATCCAAAATTTTTTGTGTTATCCTGTAAAATAAGTATAAATGGTAACCACCGGAAATCTTAATAATATTAGATTGTTATCGGATTTGCGCCAGTATGTAAAATGCAATCTCAATCGGATATTTAAAAGTGGGTTAAAGTTAGAGTACAAATTTTGAACTGGAAAAACATACATATGATTGTTGAAGTAACATAAAAACTTATAAAAAAAACATAATTTTTGTTAAAAGAAATCATAAGAGAAACAGCCTCAAATTCTGACAAAATAAAACCTATGTTATTTTAGCCAATTTGAGACTTAATCATAATACTTGTAGGATTTTTTTTTCAAAGCGTAGATACACATGAAGTAAGACCTTCGAATACTTTAAACACTTGGCATATGATCCCTCAAAGCCAAGCCGAACTCATTTCTTTTCAGGGTAGAAAAGTGGCATAAGTAATGCATTTTTAAAGTTTCATAACTCGCTGAATTTTAGCTTTATATGAATGGGACTTTTTTTGTCTTACTTGTTAGTGTAATAGGAAAAAATTACTAAATATAACTTATAGGACCGGGGGGACCGTATAGAAATTTAAATTTCGTAATTTTTTAAGAAATGTTTTTATTGACCCAAATCGCTTTTAAAATGTTTCTTTACCTGATTTAAAACATTTTTGCAATTAGAACTATATGTCTATGACTAAAGGTTTAGGAATTAGCCGTTGGACACCGTTGAGACCGGACACCCTGTATATTTACAACGGAAATTTGTATTTCATTCCGATTGTTTATAATACTTTCGTAGGATATACCACAATTAGTTAGGTAATAATTTTGGAAAGGTCTTAGTGTATACATATTGTTCAAGGGTACTTAGTTATAGAGCAACAGTAAAAGTTAAAAAATTAAGTGAACCTGATTATGAAAGATTAGCCTTTTTAAAAAAATCTGCAGAACATATTTTGCTACAAGTGACCCTGTTGCATGACTTTTAGGAATGGTGTTAGTATATACGATTTCATTATATGTTGATTAGTTACAGAGATATTAATTCTTGTTGTCATAACGGTCTCATTACCCGACCATAAGTGCGCTGTTTATAATCAACTAAAACAATTACTTCTTAATTGCTAAATTTTGTCCAACACTTAAGATAACATTATATCGCAATGGCGTTGGCATCGTTTTCAGTAATGTGCAAGATCAAGCTGAAGATCCATATTGTTTAAAATACAAGTTCAAATTCACCATTTAATTTAATCCAAGGTTCATTTGGAAATATTGACCAGCGCAGCGGGCATAGCCTGCTAGTATTAATATAAAACAGTAGTCTCGGTTTCAGAAAAAAATTACATCGAATTACTTTTATTGAAACAATTTTATACAGATAGCTCCAAACTTAAAAATCAGCATTAGGAACCCGGACGATAAGGAATTTCGTGGCAATTTTGAACCCCCAACACCGTCCAAAAATTATTTATCTCGTTAATATTGTTGTACGTTAATGCAATGGAATGTTTTCCAACATAAGAAAAAAAAAAACAAGAATATGTATTAAAATAGAAAAAATTATTCAGGGACTTAAAAGTCAGACTTATGTGAGAATGCCTCTTATATGATTTATCCAGTTGATAATATAAGAAAAAAATCCACCTCTTTATTATGTATTTCAATGATTTATAATTTTTTCCGAAACATTCAATATTAAACATGGATTCATCATGCTTAAAATTAAATATCATATGTATATAATAAATATAATTACACTTCATCATGCCCTGCGGGAAATGTCGATCACACTTGCAGTTTGATTAGCTTATTTTATCTGAAATATATTTTATGCTAGCTGTGTATGACGTATCTTAATGACTGCCGTTGAATGGAAATTAAATAATCAAATATGTTTCCCGATAGGCGTTTAGAAAAAATAATGGAATATTAATTTGCACTTTAAAGAAATTTTAGGTACTGTTCCACTCTCCTGAATCTGGTCTTCAAAGTCTAAAGTAGAAGTTTCATTATTAATTCACCAAACATCTGACTATTTTCTTCAGTTTTTTATTAGTCATATTAAAACAGGGTTCGTATGGGTATTGCTATTTTCAAGGCAAAACATCAGTATTTTCTTATACAAAAATAAATCAATTCCAAACACGCGATTTTGCGCCTTATTTCAGGGGATGCTATCTATAACAAAATACTGGTATGGAATAATTTTGTGGTTTGGCAATTCCATGACCCTTACGAACCCTGTAAAAAGATGACCCTAACTCCATAGTAACAGCAATGGTAGACGCAAACCTAAGACGTTTTGAAAAGAGTGAAAGTTTCTTTTAAAAGTTTTACAGCTTTATATGAAAAATAGACCATAGACACAATAAATATCATAATAGATTGGTGTATTTTAGCAAAAGTATTCATGATTTTTCAAGTCTGTGTGAGTTGCAATTTTTTAATTGTATAGAAGCTTCTTGTTAATTGGAACTCAAGGTTCTGAGCATGATTCCTCTTTATACTAAAAATGATATATTTCCATTTTGTTCTTATCATTTTGACCCTTTCAAACAACTTTACCAGTAATTAAATGTCTTAATTTAACATTCTTGATTTTCTACTATGTAATTTTCCACACCACTAGATTTTTTACGCTGCAAAAAGACGCATGTTTCTCAATCTAGAAAAGTATAATATAGTCACAAGCGAAAATATTTAATAATCTCGCCACGATTCCGAAAAGCTTTTGCTGCCACTGACTTTAGGAAACGGAAGCCTTGAAAAATAAATTGCTGAAAAAAAATAGAATTTCTTAGACTGAAGCTGCAAGCATACATAAACTACTCTTAAACAGTGATTAAAAAGAATGTGTAAGCTTAAACAAAATACAACAATTAAGAGTAAAACAAAGTGTAGACGTCTTTATCGCAAATATACTGAAAAATTTCGGATTTTCGTCGATTAATCAATTTTTACTCTTTAATACTTATCCATACATAGTGATTAACATTTTTATTCCCAAATATATACAGGGTGTTCATAATTAAAAGTCCCTACTTAAAGTTGTCTAGAGATGAAATTATTGGTCAGAAAATTGTGAAATTTTGTGACCGACATAATGAAGGAATGGGAATTTGTTTGAGTGAAAAAAATATTAATTCAAAATTTCGCCCCCAGAGGGCTTTTTTATGAATTACACATTTTTAAAAGTATTTACGCTTTATTATTCTCAGAGTAAATAAGAGCAATATACAGATCGCCCCCTGAAAAAAAATAAAGCGTAAAAACTTGCGCGAATTGAACAAACTAAAAAAAGAAAAACAATAGACAGAAGCCATTTTTTTCACAGAACTCAGGCCTAGTATTCGGTGGCCGGTGGCTAAATGTGTAATGATTTAAAAACGCCCTCTGGTGGCGAAATTTTGAACTATTTTTTGCACTCAAACAATATTCTATTCCTTTATTATGTCCTGCACAAAATCTCACAACTTTTTGATGAATAATTTCGTATTTAGACGACTAAAAAGCAGGTTTGTTTAATTATGGACACCCTGCATATCGAATACTTATTCACAAACAAGATACGTACCTAGAAAAACATCTGAAAGAAAATATCTTGCTTGGATTGAGAAAGGGCTAAAAGAAATGATTCAACCTTACATACGAAAGTCAGATTTAGCAATTAAGCAGGTTACTTATCTTTAACAATGCATCAAGCAGCGTTTTACTCCTGTTCTTATAGAAAATTATATCTTTTAAGCAGATTCAATCTGTCCCAATTATGCAAAAAATTGAAGTTTATTACCATCAAGAATCAATTAAATTTACAGAAAAAGTCTGCAACACAGTTAATATTCAAAAAGTAAGATCCATTTAGACTTTTTGCCAATATTTTAAGGAAATGTTTCTGCAAAATCGTGGACGAAAAAAATCCTTGAAAGCTCAGAATAATTATTAGATATCGTCAAAGACAAACCGATTTAAAACATGCACAGATACATGCTGCTTTCACCAAAATGATAATTTACTTTATTCTTTGAAAAGTAGCTGCTGAATAGAGATAAAGTAGCTTTTAATGAGAATTTTCTTTCTATTATAATTTAAATGTGTTGTTTGTATTTAAATGTTTTGAGTTTAATAAATATATTCAAGTTGATTTAACCTTCATGGAATTTTGTTGATTGCACGTTGATAACAAATTTAACTTATTTCTACACTTAATCGTCAGTTTATTATTTAGTAATATTTTGAAACTTAAATAGATTGGCACGGTATGAAAGGTGCTTTCCCTATTACATGCATTCGACTATACGTGCTGCAAAATGAAAACCACTTATCATTATATAATATTGTAATTTTGTTTAGATCAAGACTGATTGTGGTGAGAAAAGTAAATTGTAGTTTTGATAATATATATTTTTACTGTTTTTACAATGACAAGTACTGTATGATAGTGTAGAAACGAAGTAATTAAACAGTTCTATCCAACTGAGATTGTTGCATATGATACTCCTCTTCAATGAATTATCTTTTTTTTTTCTTTTTTTCGCCAATAGGAGTATTTTTTCAAAAAATTCTAAAAACACCCATGAATATATTTATATAAAATAAATATAATACAAGAAAGAAAGAAAATATACAGTCTCTAACATATATAATCTAATATAGTATTTATTATTTCTATATCATAAATTAAAGTTACTATTACTTACAAACAAAAACTCAATTCAATTCTAAAGAACATATTACGCTATTAAAGATTTTTTTAATTTATCAATATGACTGTAAATTACCAATAAATATAAAAGAAATTTTTTTTTATTTGTATTAGATTGAAGTATTTTGTTAATATAGTATAGTTTCCATATTTTCAAATACTATCAAATATGGCAATCCTGTTCCATGCCTTTGCGTTAGTACTTTGTAGCGATTTAAGCGGGGTTTTTCGAAGTCCGAAAGTTCATAAAATTTATTACTAGTTTTTCTCATAAAATTTTGAACAACATCCGATTAATAAATCCATTTATATATATATAAATCTTTCATAAAATTTAATGATTTATGCAAGGGAGATTACCCCAAAGTAATCTTTAAATACTTGCTTATAGGTAAATATATTCCTCTTCATAATGACTTCTTTTTGTATCTATTTATTTGTATAATATAATAACAAAAGTATTTCTTTTACTATAAAAGTTGCACGAATCTTTTCAAAATCTATATTCAAGTCTCAACGCTTTTTGTATTGATTGTCATATTTTTTTCTAAAAATTACGATGCTAATTCTTCAGAAACCGAGAGTTCTTAATATTGATTAATCGTCCTCGTATGGTAGCGAATTATTGCAAACTTCAGCCACTTAATTAAGTCTTTCTTAAGAAATATCGTTAATTTAAAAATTCTTGTGAAATATTTTACAAGAAGCTATTTATCATCTTCGCAAGTTACCCGTGAAATATAAAACACACAAAGATATTCGCTTATTTATTTGTCTCCTTTTAATGTAGACATAGACAGGTTGTCCTAAAAAGAGTGAAACGTGCTTTACTTTTTTACTGTTGGAAATGTGAAATTTCAAAATAAGGCAGGGAATAGTCAATGAAAAAGTCCTATGAATATATATATATATATATATATATATATATATACACATTTTAAATTTCAAAACAGGCCAGGAACTGTAATTTATATTACAAAAATTTTTCTCCTTCCTTTGGCACGTACAGAACGAAAAATGAAATTTTATTGTGTCCGAAATTCCCTGAGTTATAATAATTTGAATTTTATGAAATTCCAAAATTTTCAAAATTCATATAATTCAAAGTACCATAAATCGGTGAGTTTTGCTCCGAAATTCACCAAAAATTTTGGCGAAGAAGAATTTTTACTGTTGTACTTATCAGAGTGCGGAGAAGATTTTCCTAAATGAAATAGCAATTTGCGTTGTAGACTTGTCCAGTATTTCCAACAGGAAAAATATGAAAATACATTTCAATGTGTGTATTTTGTCTTAAGTGTTTTGTCTTTATTTGCATGTTTGTGTCATTATATAAATTTCAAAGACAAATAAACAAACAATGATGCTAATGAAATTTTTGCATAGAATAAATTCAAATAAAATGTAAAATTTCAATTCTCTATTTCAAAAGAAGTACACTGTAAAAAAATATCTGTAAAATTATTAATTTTTTTCTAAGAAATTGGGATTCCTAGAACATTTCACGTAAAGGCAAACACAAAAATGCATGTAACAGATACACTTTTTCACCGTAATTCAAAAACTCTGTGAGGTTACTAAGACTTTTTTAGGAAACTGGGACGCCTAGAACTTTTTGTGTAACTGTAACCCTTGTTACAAATAAAATTTTCTTAAGATTACTGTAATTTTAATAGATTCTTTTGTAAAGCTGCATATATCTGTAGGTTTACAAAAATTAGTTTCGTAGATTTACATCTTTATTTGTACTGCGTACAGATAAAAATTTAGTAAGAATGCAGATTTCTGCAACTTTGCATCTGTAGAATTCTAGATTTTTTTTTCTTTTTTACAGTGTACGTTTGTCTTCACTATTCTAAAGAAAATAATATAAGTAGCGATTATTATGGCTAAAGAGTTGGTTAATTATACATGTTTTTAATTATTGGAAGTAAAATGTTTTGCTTAATTAATGTATTTATCTTTCGCTTATTGATATGTGAACGACATCAGGACAAAAACTAGTTTTTATTTTTATTTTTTAGTAAATATTAACAAAAGAATTTAAATAATTTCGTATAAAATAAGGTATTCATTTTTAAATATTGAAAACATTATTGAAATGACATAAAACATATATAAATATTTAAAGGAAAACTTATTTCCGTTTTACAATGTTCGATATATATTCGTTAATTTAAAAATTTAAAAGGTTTAACATCTTATTTTATTTTAATGTTGATACAAATTATTTTCATTAAGCAAAGTAAAATCTACATATTTTTTTTCATTTTTACTTTGGAACCTTCACAATATAAACAGGCAATAAAAACATTTTATTTTTTCAAGTCTCCCTCATAGGTTAATAAGTCAAAATATAAATAATAATATGAGTGGAGTTATAAAAAAAAATCTATTTTTTCCGTCACTAAATATATCTGTTACGGCAAATCATAAATATCTTTGAAACCCAAAATTTCTATTGTTTTATGTTCCTTAATAAATTTTAAATAATTCCGTATAAAGTAAGGCACTCATTTTTATACACTGACAAAAGTTTTGAAATAAATAATCTATAAAAACGTTCATAAATATTAAAAGCTAAATTTACTTCCATGTTACCATTTTCGTTATATATTAGTTAATGATTAAATTTAAAAGTTTTAGAAACGTATTTTTCTTCAGTGTTGGCACAAACTATGTTCTTTAACAGTTCAAAGACTGATTTTGCTTTTTCACAATATTACGTTTGTGATTTTTTTTTTTTTTTTTTTACTGTGAATATTTTGTTCAACAAATTTACTATCATGTATTGTATATATGATTTTTATTTTCAAAGAAAAAGAAAAGTTAATTTATTCGAGATGTTAAAAAAAAGAACTAAATATTGCTGAAAGTTTCAAGAAATTTATTGAACAATTTCAGATTATGTTCATAGACGCTCTAGAAAGAGAGAGATGAACGTCAGAAATTCAAGATACAGAAATTGCAGCAGCCAAAATTATAATACTGGATTTGAAGTGAGTGTAATGTACCGCTACATAGTAAACACTTCAAAGATTTTCATATGGCAGAAATGTAGTTGATTTGTGCTGACATTGTATCTTCGAAACATATCATAACTCACCTAAAAATAAAATTGCATTAGAGCTTTTTTCCTCTTAATTAGTCTTTAATACGCATAAAATAAAATGTATCTGATTTTTGTCAAGTATAAGAAGGTACTGTCCTTAATGGGTTGATAAAAGTAAAATCTACCTTTTTATTTATTGTGGATGTGGAACCTTCAGAAAATAAACAAGCAATAAAAATAAGATTATTCTTTGAAGACTCTCTCATCTGTTAAAAATTCAAACTATAAATAACAGTATGAATGGAATTATATAAAGACCATTTTCTTTCGTCAATAAATATATCCATTCCTGTAAATCCGAAATACTTTGGAAATCCAAAATCTGTATTATTTTTGTTTTCTTTAAAGGGTCTCAGGACTCTTAAAATGGAAAAAAAAGAAAAATAAAGACCATGTTAAACATTTAATACCTTAAATGATATGATTTTAAAACACAATTTTTATTGGATGAAATGTATAAGTATGTTCTTTCATTTCGTGTATTTAAAAATTGCAAGATGCAGAATTCGCATTTATAGGGGGCTCCAAAGTGCTAAGCATTTGACGAGCAGAAAATTGGTATCACAACTTGCGAGCAGGATTACAAAATACATTTTGCAACTAGAATGAAAATTTTGATGCCTAATTATACTTCAGATTGTAATAATTACCCTTAACCTAAATAAATTTGTATTTAAACCATTTTTATGCATTTAATAGAAAGTTGTAATTTTCTATTAAATATATAAAAATACAAAATTATAATACAGAATATTGAAATTTTCAACAGTATAATCACCTAAAAAAACCATTTTTTTTAACAATAAAAAGAGAATTTTAGGTTCCGTTTATGCAAACTACCTGAAATATATGTTTTAAAAATTTCATGAAAAAACATTGGGAAGTTTTGAGATATCCTGCGCATTATGTCCAAAAACGTCATTTGGGGAAAAAGTTGTATTTAGCTGACACAAAATTTTGAAAATTTCAACAGTATAATCACATAAAAAAAATATATTTTTTTAACAATAAAAAGAAAATGTTACCTTCAGTTAATGCAGACTGACATGAAATATACGTTTTCAAAATTTCATGAAAAAGCATTCAGAAGTTTTCGAGCTGCGCGTTATGCCCAAAAACGTCATTTGGAGAAAAATGACTTCGAAGATTCGGAAATGCCGTTTCAACTAAGGAGCCGGTGTAATTCTAAAAGCCATAACTTTTATTCTAATGGGAATTTCACGGAAGCAATTCTATCAAAATGTCCAGAAAAGATAGGAGTTTAATATCTAAATAAAAAATAAAATTTCGAAAGTTTTGACGCTTTAACAGTCCTGAGGCCCCTTAATAAATTTTAAATAAAGCATTTAAATAATTCCATACAAAATCAAGCTCTCTCATACGTAAATTGTGCTTTCTTTAACAGTTAGAAAATTTAAGCATTTATTAACTGTTTTGAAAAAAATTAACGTTAAAATTACAAAATTGTTCTTTGTATATGATCACTTCTACATAAAACACATCATGAGTCACCTAAATAGAACGTGGATCTCATTTTGAATTCTGCTCAGAAATGGCTCTTCAAACAACATGTCAGAAACATTGGGTCACGTGTTTCCTAAGGCCTATTCAAATGTAATTATGATACAAAAATAAATGTTTCTTTTTTGGTTTGTTTTTCTTACATATTGTACAACAATTTTTCAAAGAGAACATTTAAGAGATGTCATTATCATCATTCCTCGTGAAACTAATGACACTGTTTCATTGCTCATGAGTATATTTTTCAAATAAAGGTTATTTTTATGTTTAAAATTATTTATTTAATATATTTGATAATAGAAATTAGTATTATAATTTATGTAACAGTAAAATTTTATGTGTACCGTTAAAAAATCTGAAAATCTACAAAACTAGTTTTTGTAAAGCTAGAGAAATCTGTATGCTTACTAAAAATTTATCTGTTACATGAGGATAATCACATGAATTTTTTTTAATGCAGTTACATAAATCGTTCAACAAATTCCAGTTTCCTAGAACATTCTTAGTAACCTTGCAGATTTCTGTTTTATAGTGCAAACATAAACCTGTTACATAATTTTTTTTCAGTTACATAAAATGTTATAGGCCTCCCAGTTTCCTAGATCATTGTTAGTAACTTTATAGATTCTTTTACTGTGTAAGGATTTCGCTTTATATATTATCGACAAACACAAAGAAAATTCCTATAATTATATTGATTTATTATTGTATGGTAAATGTTTATGCAGTGTTAAAATTTTCTCTTATTACGTATTATTCGCAAATTGCGTCATTTTATTCTTTTAAACACATTTTAAAATTATAAATAAATGAAAAAGTACTGTTCATTAATTTATATTGCCATTAAGGTTGACAACCCGACAAAAAAAATTGTATTTCCACATATACTTCCTTATGGTTGTCAGTCTCAAGTAAATTCGTTTTAAGTTTTCGGTAAATGTTTATATTGCTGAGATCTAAAAAAAAATGAAAGTACAATGAGAGCCTTATTGAACACGAAGAGACATAATTATCACATTTTTAAAATTTGTATTTCTCTGGTAACAAAAATCACAGTGGAGAACAAATTATACATATCAATGCCATAGTGACTTGTATACGACTTTATCTTTCACATCAAGTAATGAAAGTGTCAAATGTAAAATTTTCGAATTTTCACGTGGACAAATGTACACATTGTACTTTCACGCTTTTTTCCAGAATTCGAATTTGGAGCAAGCTCAAGATATTCGCATGAAACCGCTGAAAATGTAACAGTTCGATGATAACCTCTAGTAAAAATAGGGGGCAGCAGGAATGGCGGGTGTTTTAAGCATTAATTTTACAATATAATCATCGGTCTATTTTATATGCAAGATTTCTTTTATTTTCTGGTTGGAATGTGAAAAATTAGATGATGCATTGGCATATGCATGGATACTGGAACTTCAAAAGTTATAACCCTAATTTTGCATCAGTGTGTAGTACAAAAAGGCATACTAGCGAACCAGTAAACACAAATTAATCGTAAGCACATGTTACGAGAAATATAAACTTTAAATCAGCTTGTAAACTCATCACTGAAAAAAAAATTACCTAACTTCCATTTGTTATTAAATAATATCATAAGAAGAAACGCAATATTTCATCTTGATTCAAACATTCAATACATTATATGAACTTTAAAAGGTTCAATGTTTTACTTAAAACGTGACTAAAATAATATAATAGATGTTACAAGTTAAATATATGCATTTTATTTAAAACGTCTTAGTACTTTCAAGTTTTTCCAAGCTTTTCCCATCAGAGAATATTTTAATAACTAATCGCTGTCTATTTATACAAATACGTCACTTCGTTTTGAAAATGAAAGAGCCAATAATTATTAGAGTTGAGAGTAGAAGTAGCCGTTTCTTGGATTGGAATTAGAGAAAATATATACTATTATTAACTGCAGTTCAGTTTATTTTATTATATCTCTCTGATCTCATACTTTACTTTCCTTTTTAAATGCGTAGCTGGACAGTCAAAGTAGCAGTGTTTCAGATTAAATTTGGATAGAAGATAATATTTAACTGCCGTACCATAAACTTTAATACGTCACTTTTCTCAAAAAATCATGGAATTTGAGAAAAGAGACGTATTGAAGTTTATAGTACGGCAGTTAAATATTTTTTTCTATCAAAATTTATTCTGAAACACTGCTACTTTAAGTTTTAAATAATGCATATTTTAAACTTGTAACATCTCTTTTATTGTTTTAGTCACCCTTTAAGTAAAACAGTGACATCTTTCAAGTTCACATAATATATTTTACGTTCCATTTATTAATTATGACCCTGTATGCGACCTTTTGATATTGTGCAAAATACGTAACATGCTAAATTCATGCTTAGATGACAAAAAAAAAAAAAAAAAAAAAAAAAAGAAAGAAAGAAAGGGAAAAAAATGTATTATGACATGCTTTTGAAATGATCATCCATCGAGTGCAATTATTGGAAATCTTTTATTTCACCGTGTATAATAGGAATTATTTGTGGGGTAACAATCGCAATTGAAAAAATTGTCCAAATCGTAATGGAAGAACTTCACTAAAACACACTGCATTTTGTGACAGGTAATGGGTTTATTACTCTATGGATAATGTATTCATTCTTTTAGTCATATTTTGTACGCAACATTTATATATGCTACGCATGCACTATAATATTCTAATACGTTTCGTAAATAACGGAAATTATTTTAACTGAATTTCGTGGTGCTTTAGAAAGTAAGGAACTGTTAGTAGTAATGATATTGATTTTTTTCCTGTGAACCTGTATAATAGTTCTGGATCCTAAATTAGAATACTGTTCTGTTATTTTTAGATAGAAGTGTCATTAAAATCATTATAATGCATTTTACGCAAAAAAGTTCATAATGCTCTTTTTAAATATTGTTGTATGACTAAAATAAATAAATATTATGTACAGTCCAAGATGTTTTTAAAACTTTTTTCATCATGTTCATAGAAAACACTTTAACAATTTGAAATAGGAAGCAAGATTCCTAATCAACGTTCTGAGCTATTGAAAAGCACGCCATAAGTAATCAGAACAATTTGTAGCACATTCCAAAATGACAACTGTAATTTACTTGGATGCCTTTATTTTAATTATGTTACAATAATTAATAAATATATTATTTATTTAAATTGAATAGAGTTAAGTAATGTCTGATTCGTGCGCTTTATAAATAACGACAAAAAAAAAAAACCATGTACTTATTTTTTTATAACATGCTATAATTATTTTTCTATTACCACAAGCTTTTATTTATATATTTTTAAAAATCTCTCGCTGAAATGTGTCATTTTTTTAAAGGTTTCGCCAATTTTTGACGAAGAAAAATAGAACTGAATCTCATTTTCAAAATCAATTTCTCAAAAATTTTCCACAGATCGTTCTAATAGAAATATCCTCTGCCCCGCTTTTTTTTAATGAGCAGCTAAATAATAAATTATCCCACCCTCCTCCTACTTATGTCAATGTGTTGACACCTAAGATTAGTTCCAAAGACAGGTAAAACGGATTAAAAAAATGAAACACAAGAAAAAAAAAAAAATGAGATAAGAAATCGCTGAAAAAAGAAAGGCTAAGTGACTATATTGATTTGTTTAAGTACCTGTAAAGATTTAAAAAAAATCATTTCTTCAGGAGAATGAAAGGTAATTAAGCTTTTATACTGGAAATTTGAAATAACATAGAATATTAATGAACGTTTCCTAAAATATCGTTTGACACCAGATATCTGTAAAAAAAATAATTATTTTAAAACATTGAATCTCATAAGTATGCTTGGGTCGAATTATAACTACATAACAATTTTAAATTCACAGAAAAAGGTATTAATTGCAAGTACATTATTATACGTATAAAATGGCATTTAGGGTTAATTATAATCATCAGTTCATCACTGAGGGATTATGTAACCATGATAAAACAATTCATAAGAAAAGATTAGTTTAATATGCAAAGTATAGAATTATAAGATGTTAATTATGTTCTTATTTAGACTATTTTTTGAGGGGTGTTATGTGCGCATATTTTTCAGCTTGCAGCAATATTGATAAATAAAGACTAGAAATCTTTTAAACTTTTGTTGTATTATATTGCTAAATGTTTGAAAGACAATTTATTGTAATTTTTACTTAATAATTTGAATGTTACCATTAATATACGACTTAAATACAAACAAACAAAAGGAAATTTTCGTAACTATTATTAAAAATTTTCATAAAAAATAAATAGCATATATTTATATCTGGATCTTACATTAGAGATAATAAAACTAAATCTTCAGATTTATACTTTATTGTTTTTCAGTATGAATTAAATATGCTCATAGTAATTCAGTAATTCATTTTTGCAAAAGTATTTCCTTTACATGACAGCTAATATAAAATATATTATATATATTATAATATATATATATTATATACTATTATATATTATAATGTATATACTATATTATAGCTTATAAAATTTAATTGTAATTATTCAATGTTTTATAAGAACGAGGTAAAAAACATTTCCTAAAATTATTTTAATTAAATATTGAAAATATGAATATAATTTAGAATAATAAATCGTGGCTGAAAATTTCTGAAGAATATAAAATAAGGCAGAATTTTTAAATCTATAGATATAAAAATGATACAAAAAATACACTTTTTCAATTTCTCTTAATCATCCGTTTTTAAAACTTATATCGTAGAAATAAAGGAGATCAAAGAACTTCTAATAAAATAATGTGGTCTTAAAAAAAAAGAAAAAATTCGAAAGGAAAATACGACAAAGACTGTAATTTTTCAAAACATAAATTAGAAATATGATTATATGAATAATACATTATTAAAATTTACCGTTATATTCATTATTTTAGATTCTAAAGATCGCAGAATACATAATAATTTATTTAAATTGTAGTATAAAAAGGAACAATTTAAAAAGTTGTAAATAAAAAATTACTATGAAATATCTTGCGCTTGTTATAGAAATATTCCACATATTCTTTGGAGGTAATCTTAAATATTTTATGATAAAAAAAAATGCTGCCGAATTCCAAAACCACCAATGAAAACAATTAATTAGAATACTTTTTATATAATTTTACATGAAACTGATAACTGAAAGCAAGGGAATTTCGGGGCGCTGCTATTATGTTTTATTTGAAAACTCTCTAATGAGTTTGAAAATAAGAAACATTTAACACTCGATTATTTTATACTGTATACAATTATTTTATACTGTATAATAGGTATATGAAAAAATTCAAGCATTGGGATTCCCCTCAAAACAAATATTAATGAGTTATTAACCTAAAATGAGGCCTAAAAATGTTTTCTAGAAAATGTATTGAAACTTTGATGATTTTTTAGCGTTTTATCAGAAGTTAATAGAAAAATTCAATTTGGCAATATTTTTAATGAAAACAACATATAATTTTATTTCAATATGCAAAATTAATAAATCTCGAAACATAAATGAATAGAGTTAAAAACAGACTTCAAAATAAAAAAAGAAAAGTGCCCAGTAAAACTGATGGCTTTGAGATCACAGGCTATTCTCACTAAATGTATATTATTCTCTTATTTATGCCTCTATTTATAAAAGAGAACTCACTCATTTTGAGCAAACCGGTAAATAAATTAAAGGGGTTAGCATCCCGTTTATACTTAACCAATGAAACTCCACATCTAATCAAGGAAGCGCCTAATCAGAATAAACAATATACCAAATTTGAAGCAAATCGGATAATTCTGCATGTAAAACTTATTTATCTAAATTAAGGGGTGATTCGCCCCCGTGACCTCCTTTTTACTTAACCAATGAATATCTAAACCTAATCAGGGAAGCACCTTATCAGAATAAATCAGTATACCAAATTTGAAGCAAATCGGTAATTCTGCATAAAAAACACATTTATCGAAATTAAGGGCAAGAATTAGCCCCCTTTCCGCTCCTTTATATTACCAATAAACCCCCAAAACAAATCAGAGAAGTGACTTATCAAAATAAACCGGTACACAAAATTTGCAGCAAATCAGATAATTCTGCATGAAAAACCCATTTATCTAAATTAAGTGGGGGTATAGCCCTCCTTTCCCCCCCGTTATACTTAACCAATGAACCCCCGAATCTAATAAGTTTTATCAAAATAAACCGGTATAACAAATTTGAAGGAAATCGGCTAATGCTGCATGGAAAACACATTTAGCGAAATTAATACCGATAATTAGCCCCCGTTCCTCTCCTTTATACTTAACCAATGGACCCCAACTAATCAGGGAAGCGCCTTATCAGAATGAACCCATTTACGAAATTTGAAGCAAATCGGATATTTCTATCAAGAGTTATCGCTTTACGTAGCTATATTATACATATACACTAGGGTGGGTAAAAAAACACTTTTATTTTAATTTCGGTGATGCGTAGTGCGGAATAGGCGCTACTGGTTGCACTAAGTTCGCACAAAATTTTTGAGATTTTCAGAAGAATTTCTTGATATGCTACAAATGTCTTAAAATTTCGCTAAAATGATGGTTTCTGAATTTTTTTAGCAAAATATTTTTAAATTGAAAATTAAATTAGATTTGTTTGTATTTACTTGAAAAATCCTATTTAATGTGCCAAATGCTGAAAAAAATACTGATTATGTGTTATTTAATTCCTATATATTTTTTTCAATTAGGCGATTTTTTTATCCTTTTCACATATACGTTGACAAAAGTTGTAGGTATTGTTTGACAGGTTCCTAGGTTTCTTTCTGTTGTTTTTTTTATGTACTTTGCTCCTTTTTTTATGTGTTTAGAGTAATATATTTGGGTTATGGACCACGGCAAAATTTGGAAGCATACGAGAGGGTGGAGCGGAAACCCATGCGAAAGCAATGAATCGTCATCAGGATTAGGGAGGAAATCGAATTTGGGAGAAAGTGCGAGATGGGAAGATAATTATTCTTCTGATCTAAGAAACAAATTTGTCAAATCGTTAAAGTAGTGGGAGTTTTGAAGCAGCCACTTCAACTAGAATCGGAATTTGAACCAGGGCCTTCAAAAGCAGACACTCTCAAACGCATATGTATTTCCACACAGTGTTCCCCGAATTTTGAACAGATTTATCAGAGAAGGATGTTGCGTCAATATCTCCAACCGTGCTTCATGATGCTAGAATTATGACATCAGAGGACGAGGATCTCGTCATCAATGAAAAAACGTCAGGAGAGATAAGAAGAAAGTTAGAAAGAACATACAGGAGGAGAAAGATCAAAAAGGTAGAAAAATTGCAAGAATATCCATTTACAGTAGAAAAAAAGATCTTCACGCAAAAAGTGGACTAGTCCAGAGAAAGACGAAGCACATTTCACCGTGTTATATGAACTTACTTCAAAATATTTAGGCCACTTGACATTTCCTTCCGTCAAGGCGAAGAAATAGCAGAATCATTATGTAATTTTCTAAATGAGAACAAAAACTGATAAAAAAAATAGTACAGGACTGCAATATTTGATAAGAATTCTTCATACGTGCGAATTTACAGTCCGTCACCGACATCTACTGTCAAAACTAGAAGATCTCGGGTAGCACCTTCGGATCTAAGACCTTTGCCGGCCCAATTGGAGCTAGACTAAAGAGATGAGAAAGTCTACGTGCCGCTTTGCTCGAGCCTATTTCTATTTTATGGACATCAGAAATGCAAAAGTCTGAAGATCTAAACAGAAATTAAAAGTATCTATTTGATGTTTGTGCAGCGGTTTCTACCGGACAGTGTTCTCAAGAACTTCAAAACCCATAGTCAGGACCAATTATGAAAGTGAGTTGTATCACAACTGCCTGCAGAATATTGCGCGTGTACATTAGTAATTCGAATTCTGGTGAAGCTCCGAAATATCTCGCGTAGTACGTCATACTAGTTTATGCTCAAATTTTATTTGCTGTAAGGAAACGACCAGGTTATGGAGATGGACATAGACGTTACAGATCGTTCAACTTTCAGCATTTCTAACAGATGAGCTAAAGAAGGCAGTGTATTCAGACATTAAAATAAATCAACACTTTGGCCATTCCGAGAGTTTACTGACAGGAATGGGAATTGACGATAACCAAAATATTAGAAGAATATCAGGAAGAATAACGGGTTTTTAGTACCGGAAAGATCCAAAATTTCATAAAATTAAAAGTATCATAACTGGGCGACTTAAACTCATAGATGAATGGAATATTTACAGTTTTACATGTCTGAGCCTGGAAAAAATGTTTCTAAATATTATAGATAAAAGACGAAGATCGTATAAAATTCTAGAAAATGTATCTTTTTGAAAATTAATTGCAGGACTAGTTAATTATCATAATCTTAATTCTTAGCTCATTTTGAACACATGTACAATTTTAATTGCCTAAGTATCTCGAACAAGTTGAAAATTAAAGCGAGATTCAATCTTTTTTTACACCCTGTATTTCAATATGTATATAAAATTGTATTGATTGAATTTTAAATCGCTTTTAAAAAATGAATTTAATACATTTTATTTACTATTTTTCGAATCGTACTAGTATTTATTTACATTAATATAGTTATCCACAAAAATAAGAGACAAATACATTTCGTATATTTTATAAAAACGACAATTCCAAAAGTTAAATAGCAACTATCTCCGTATCATATTGTTCATATAATATGTCACTTCGTAATAATACCATAAGAAATATTCTGTTTTTTTTTTTTTTTTTTTTTTTTTTTTTTTTTTTTTTTTTTTTTTATGTGTCGGCTTCCCGAAATAGGCCGGCGTGATGCAATGTTTCCTTTAAAATGAGCAATTGATATATTTTTAGGGTTAGAGTGATGAAAAGACTCATATCTATTTCCTCATTCAAAACTTCGCACGCGATTTTTACATTGTAATAAGAAAATTCCACAAAAAATGTTCATCCGCACGCGAGGTTAATATAAAACAAATAGTGCGCTTTGGCAAATTGCCTTTTTTTTCCTTATAGCTATCAGAATTTCATAAATTTATATTCTATTACAGTATGTGAAATTTGATATTTTCTAACCAGAAAATAATCAGTTTATGGAAGTTTTAGAGACATGAGCTACATATTTACAACGCTAAAAAATCAAAAATACATCAGCATTACATTAAATCACACATGCTCGTTTTAAAAATACCCAGGTCCCTTAAACAGTGAGAAAATAAGCAATATATATACATATATTTTCTGTAAAATAATACCATTGAAAGATAATGAAAATGACCAATAATATGAAAACACAAACCCCACATAAAACAGGTGTTAATTAAAAGTATAGTCCCATGTACTGCCTTATGAGGATTAAAATGGAAGAAATAAGAAAAATATGTATATATATATATATATATATATATATATATATATAAACAAAAAGTAAAAAGTAAAAAAAAAAAAAATAAATAAAAAACGGGTTTAAAGGCCACGATTACTGGCTAATGCATTGACCAAATCAATAAAAGTAAAGGCGAATATATCCAAAAGAAGTGAAAGAAGCTGGACCCAAAAGAACTTGGCACGAAACCACCGAAAAAAGAGGTATCAGTATAACGTAAGTTCCCTTCCTACAAAAAAGGAAACAAGTGGGTAAGTGTGATTGCAAATCGCACAGATAGTTTCGTTTAAAATTTCTTTCAAAACAGTTTATTCTTTAATTAATAAAACCAAATTGATATAATTTAATATTATTAACCCCTTAAAAACCGCACATAATAAGGTAAAAAAGCTAAGGTTTTAAAAAAATTGCGCCCCCCCCCCTACCCCTTCCCACGAAATTTCTTTTGAAAACTTTTTATTATGTATTATAAACTATCTTAAATTTTCAAACAGATCGCCGTGTTAGATTTCCTAATTTAAATAAAATCGCGTTCTCATAATTCCATAATCCACCACCAAGGAGCGCATTCTATTCTTAAAAAAAACTGTATCTGAACGAAACTCGCTTCTACAACATATCTGTAGATACATTAGTCGAGGGGGTGGTGGTCTTAAACACCAATTTAAGATAATTGCTGATATTACTATTCTAAAATAGTGATATCGACACTTATGATTTTTTTATATTGAACAAGTAGCATTTATCTCAAGACCTCCATCAAAAAACCGCACATAAAACGGTAAAAAACGCTAAGGTTAAAAAATAAGTCAACGCCCCCCCCCCCCTTCCCAAAATTTCAGCGTCATTATTTTTAACTTTTTTAATTATGTATTATAAACTACCTTTAAGTTTCAAACAAATCGCTTTGTTAGATTTCATAATTTAAATAAATCCCAGTCTGTTAGTTCCACATTTCACCACCAGGGAGCGCACTCTATTCTTAACAAAGGTGTACGTGAACGAAACACCTTTCTACAACTCCTCCGTAGATACATTAGTCGAGGGGGTGGCGGTCTTACTCTAATTTAACTTCAACTTCAACTTACTTTCAACTTACTCCAATTTAAGATATTCGCTAAATTACTAAATATAGTGGTATTCTAAAATAATGATAATTTTTTTTTATTTATTGAATAAGTAATTTTTATCTCATCACGCTGTCAAAAAACCGCACGCAAAACGGTAGAGAACGCTACAGTTTAAAAATGGTCTTAAAGAAGAATTTAAATGTATGCTGAAATTACTATTTGAAAACAGTGGTATCAACACTTATGAAATTTTTATATTGAATAAGTAAAATGTATGCTGTATTTTTAAAAATGTGACACCATTCTGAACAATGCTTTAAAGGCGATCGGTTCTTTAGTTTTAACTAATTTTAACAAATTCCCGTCAATGTGCGAAATAGCATCTCTTTTACATATAAGTTTAAAAATCGATTTTTTCGTAAATCGGAAAGTTGTGGTACGATTTTTTTTTCACATTTAGATTTTATGAATCAGAGTACGAGATAACATCCGGATGCGAAAGAACCAAATTTGTAAAATCAATATTTAAAAAAATTTGTACTTCCATTATCAAATCCTAGTATAAAACTCTCAACTTTTCTTTCCCTGTCACGTGGCCTGCTGTGCAAAAAATGCATTACTGGAATTAATTACAAAAAAATTAACTATCTTCGCTCCCGATTGTCGAAATCAAAGAAAAAAAAAGGCATATTCTGAAAGAGAATGAAATTTTACGTCGGATGGCGTAAAAATCCTAGCTCAAAAATCGATATTAAAAAAAAAAAAAAAAAAAAAAAAAAAATGGTCCAGTATAAAACTTCTGTGTTCATTTCTGACCGCAAAGACGCACATGTTTTATATTATCTGATTTACCACAGATAATTCAACGTGATCAGATATCTATCACCTTCACAAATAAAGGAAAATAAAAGGTTTTTTTCTCGATTTTTAAAGAATTTTCGAGTTTTTATGGTACGATCGAGATAATTTTTAGAATTTCTGAAAGCTGATTTATTTTGTCCGTCTTGTGGTACTAAATTCGAATTTCTGGGGATGCGTTGAAAAATATAATCACGCCTTAAAAAAACCGCCAGTCCTTACCTGCCGTTAAAATTACACCTGTTTTTATCCGTGGAAAAGATCGCTTTTGTAATTTGATAAAAAATCCGCTTTTGCTGAATTATGAATGCCTTTCCGATCTTGTAATTGGGGTTTTTTATTTAAGAACGTCCGTTAATTACGATCTTTTCAAAATTTTATAATTTGCTGTTTGATGTGAGGTGTTCTACTCTAAGTATGCAAAATTTGAAGTCCCCAATATATATAGTTTCTGAGAACGGACTCTGTGACAGACGGACGAACATACAGACAGAGGAGAGAAACGAATAGGGTTCCGTCAGATGAACTCTAAAAAAGGTGTTCTACTCATATCGTCGATCACGGGATTTGTATGCCTTGTAAAAATCTAGATAAAAGCATAAATGACATTTTAAAATAATTATATCCTGGGAAAAATTAAACTGGTAGTTAGATTTCCAGCAATGCTTTGCAGTAATAGATGTATCCCTTTAAGTCCGGACTGCTTTTTGAGTTTTTAGTTATTTTTTCTAAACAATGATAAAACTGAAATTTGTATCTGATAATTCACTATCTGTTGACAAAATTCATATAATATAGTTTCTGTTAACCAGCACAATCACACGATTCCGGCATTTATGGAATAGATAACCCAGGAAGGTAGAATTATAGTTAATGCCTAAACCGCACTAGCGGGCCGGTCCAGTCTTAAAGGGGTATTCAATTCCGGAGTACTTCCTTAATTCTCATGGCGATACTAATCTTTCTTATAATTCTTATGCCTATACTTATTTAATAACAGGAATCATAGAATTTTATGAAATAACGTTTTATTTGAAATACATTGCGAGAATATTGCTTAAAGTATCATGAAGATGGTATTCCGATATCACCGCTTAAACTGTGCATAACAAAAATAGTCGCTATAATTCCTTAAAAATTGACAAAACAGCCATAATTTGACGACACATAGTTTTTCAGAAAATTGGATATAATATCAGGACTATGCAAATATTGACCATAAATTCAAGCTGTCGACTTTCAACGTAAGCCGAACATCGGCGGTTCATTTGCTTATTAAACATATATAGGCTTACCAACCATCTGTTTTTAATTTACATCCTTTTCAAAAATCTATAGGGGTTTTTCCTATAGGGTGCAATATTTATATTATAAAATCTTTTTTTATCTAATTTTTCATACGGATGGAAATGCACTGAGGTTCATCAATGCTTATTTTCGGTGCTGTGGATATAAGGTTATACTTTTTCCTTTGTACAGAAAACTATGCGTTTTATATTTGCTCTTCGGACACGTTTCGTGAACTTTTAACAATGAATCCCATTCTGCGAAGTCTGTGCTGTAGTACTGGATCAGGGATCATCCTGTATTTGTATATGTATATATGTATATTACAGTATGCAGTAAAAGTTTCGACAATGGTCGATTACGCTTCTGTACTGAGAAATATACAGCGAATTTTTGAAACTCAACTGCCTTATATTACTGGCGACTTACCCTTTATTCACAAAAAATAACTTTTAAATTATACACTTTGCATAGGGTAACTCCGGGATGGATGCCGCACCCCTTGTATTTCTTGTAATTATCGATAGATGGTCGTCAAACGCACAGTATAGTTGCGCAATCAGACTATTTTAAGCAATGTATAGCGTGATCCCATTTTGATGTTTACTTGTAAAAGTACAATCCTTATTTTGAAGTAAGTGTATGGTTTCACTGTCCAAACTTTTAAACACATGTTTAAATAATTTTCATACACTAATTACTACATGCATGCATGATTTCAAAGTCAAAACTAACTGTAGCGTTTGTATAGAAAACTGTGTGTATGTTTACGCCATTCCCCTTACCGGTGGTAGGTAACTGTGATAGCCAACGTCTGCACCATGCAAAATGGGATACATGCCACACTGCAATTCCGGTATACATGTCGCAGTTACTTTTTTACGGGATGATTAAGAGTTATTAAATTTTCCTTTTCTTTTTGCACAGACTAACCATGTTAGGCATGTTATCAAGTTTACTAAAACCAAAGGAAAAAAGGGGAAAAATAAAAAGTAAGAAGGGCAAGAAAGATGCAAGTCAAGATGATAATAATGAAAAATAGGATTACGGGTAACGCAGACTTTCTTTGTAAGGAATGTTTAGAAAAATACTAAGAGGAAAAACTAAAAACAGGACGTGTAATTGGCATCGTTGCATCATGTGTCAAATGTAGTTACATAAAGAATGTACTTTTTCAACACTTTTTCTGTCGATTGTAGTCGAAAAAACATGTATTTTAACCCATTCAATACCATAGGTGCATATAAGCACCTTCATAAAGAGCATACAAAATTTGTTTCTGGCACCAGTAAAATAGAAAGGTAATAATTGCTTTCTTTAATTAAAATTGAATTAAATTTCTTTAATTCTTTATTTAAAGTTTATTCTTTTTTTTATTATTCTTTATTTAAATTATGTAAACAGAATTTTACTTTTTTTCTTTTCCATCTCTAACACATTGAGGTTACGTTGTTGATGAAATAACAATTAAAATTTAATGTAAAAAAATAAGTTGGTAATTTTAATAGTGAATGTAGGAAACAATTATTAATTTGAATCTACTAAGACGTTTCATTGTACTCATTTAGTTTCATTATGTTATTACATCATTAAATATAGTCCAGATATGAATATTTTTATATATAATTTCATTCTGTTCTTAAGACAGGCGCGGCATAACTACCGCACAAGTGCGGCGTCACAGCCTGCATATACGGGTGAATCGCCGCAGTGTAATTTTTAGAAAAAAATGTTAAAAAATATTAATTATTTGTTTTAATGTTTTGTAGCAGTACACGTGTTGTATATTTAACATTAAATAGCACAGCATGATTTTTTTTAATTTTATGTCCACCATGGGACTTTATACACAAATTAAAAAAAATGTGCGGCATAAATCCCGGAATTACTCTAATATATAATGGCAAAAAAATAACATTTGTTCCAAAAATATAGACAATCTGAGTGTTTATAGAAAATAAACACCATAATTTAAAATTTCATCCGTATTGTTTGCAATCAGTGCAAAAATGCGTCTTTCCATCGAAAAAACTAAATCCTGAATCCCTTTTGGGATCTATTCTGTACTTACCCCGTTGGAGAGCAGTTCGAAGTTCATTAACAATATTCCCCAATTTACAAAAAAAAAAAAAAAAAAAAAAAAATCTTTATGCTAGATTTCTCTTAGAAATATCCTAGTATAAAATATGGCAGAGATTATTTTTTTAAAAACTGAAACCAATAAAATAAAAAAAATAGTCCCAACTAGTATTCAAAAGGTTAATTTAACCTTTTAATCATGTTAAAATGAGACATCGGGTGCATTGCATATGTTCACAGAATTCACACGATAGCTGTATTTGATGCGTTCATGCATTAAAGATCATATGTAGGTTTTCTGTCAGTAAAGTTGTTTCTAATTGACCAGATTGAAATGTTGAGGATGATTTGAAATTCTCCCACTGCTGTAGCAATAGTGCAGGTCAAGGAACTAAAAGATACAGAAGTAATAATTCGTTGGTATGATGTTCGTCTAAATAAAGTCCGTTGTTCAACTGTAATTGTGCTAAAAGTGATAAAACTCTATTACAGTAACAAATATTAAACAAAAATTAGCTCAAATAAAAAAAAGAGTTTGACGTTGGATGTCATAATAAGTCCCTCTTGCGTTTATTTGTTATCCGTAACACACAGTGTATATGAATGAGCAAAATGTTCAAGTTATTATCTGTGTACCCATTGAAAACTAATTGATCAGAAAAGTTTTCCCAAAATCCATGCCACAGAAATTATTCTACACGTGCAGAATTCGTTTGCAATATTTTGTTGATGAAGAAAAACTTTAATTTACCTGATTATGTACAAAAGAAATACTTATTTTTTAAAAAATAAAAATTTGTTTTATAAAAAACTTAAAGTAATGATTTCTTTATTATCTTATGAACACTTGTTTCCCATCGTGCATCATATTGTATAGCAAAGTAATAAATTAATGCATTCTCCTCTTTGGTATGTTAATTTTTTGACATTTAAGTTTACTTTTTTTTTTCCAAATGGAACAGGAAAAAAATAATTACAATAAAATCTTGGAAAGAAGTCTGAGAGTCTTTATTGATAAGTGGAAGTTGCAGTAAATACTAAAAAATTCTTTTTCCCCACAGATTTAAATAAACGAGTTTTTTCAAATTGGATGTTTAAAAAAGAATGTTAATACATATTTTTATAACTTTATTTGAAACTATCAAACCCGCGGATTTGCTTGCGTAATGTAATAGTTGAAATATGCCAAGTGATACTTGTATGTCTAAATTTTATTAGAAGAAATTATACTTTTGGGAAAAATTAAAAATTTTCCATTTAAAACAGAGTTTGACTAAACTTCATTGTTACACTGCATTAGGTAGAAATAAGACTTAAATTAATAAAAAGAAATAAAACTAAATAAATGATAATTTAGAAAATATTTTGAAACATTTATGCTCAATTAATACGCTCATTTCAGTATTCATTTGAAGTTTTAAATTTTTTTGAAACTATCTTCTTAGTATGCATTTGCATCTTAAAATTAACCATCATGTCAAATACCCAGCTTCTTGTCTAAGGGTTTACAATATCTCTAAGGGTTAATGGTACCAACATAAAACGCATATGTTGAAACAGAAGCTGTCACAATTAATTTGTCAATGTTAATTTTGAAATCGGTTTGGTATTTCCTATTATTCCATAGAAACGTAATTTTGAAAGTTTTTAAAGGCTTTTTTAGAACTTTTGTTGGTCCTTCCAACCCCAGGTGGTGGTGACAATGGCATAAAATATAGACTGTGCAGGATCAGAGTTTGTCACCATTAATTCGCAACCATTACTTTTATAATCGGTTCATTATTTCCTTAGATTGCATACATAATTAAAAAAAATAATAATAATAATTACCAAGCATTCAAAAACAAATTAAAAAACGTTAATTTACAGTGATTTCAGCGAAAGATCGAAAGCGACATCTATCGGCGTTACTGTCCAAATCTGAAAAAAGGGAAGAAAATACAAACAGGCCAGAAGGTGTATCGTACAGCACAATGATATAATAACAGAAATAACAATTGTTTCTTGGATTATTTTAAACAATAAAAGAAAGTTTTATATTTTTGTTTTCATATATCATTGTTTAATTAATATATAAGTTACGGAGTTAGCTTTAAGAAAGGTGTATATCCCGACAATAGCTTTCAAGTCATTTCCCCTAGAATAGGTATTTTGTCATTTGATTATTTGGTTTTTATGTATTTAGCCACTCAGATATTACTTGCTTATGAAAAGAGTTTAAATATTGCTGGAAACTTTATACATGCAGATTTTGTTAAAAAGAAGATTGCTGTTTTTTATTTATGCCTTATTTCGTTATTATTATTATTTTCAATCTCCAGTTTATGCGTGGGCATTCAAATATACATTCTAAATAATGCATAAATATTTTACCCGCTAACATTTTTGCGGTTCACCTTCTGCGATAATTTAAATAATTTTATTTATTTAATGTATTAACATAATTCACCAAATTTTCAATTCTTATCGCCTGAGTTGAATTTCGGCGAATGATTTATTTTCGTATGTGCAATTTTTAAATCGTTTATTATGAATAATCTGGTCTGGATGCACTATTTTATCAATCCAAAAATATTACAAGAGTTTGTTTATTATTATCACAGCATTAATTAGCAGAATCTCCATATATTTTTTTTCAATTATTTTTTTTTTAGGGTTTCGTTCATCTTACGGAACCCTATTCGTCTCACTCCTATGTCTGTCTGTCTGTCCGTCACAGAGCCCGTTCTCAGAAACTATATATATTGGAAACTTGAAATTTTGGATTCTTATAGCTGAACAACTCACATCAAACGACAGACTTTAAAATTTTGAAAAAGACTTATATTTACCCCTCTGGGCTTTAACTTGTGTATTTAAAGCTTTTTTTTAATAACTGAGCCCCTAATTAAGTTGAAGACTGGAAACTTTGTATTCTTATAGCTGAACATCTCACATCAAACGACAAATAATAAAATTTTGAAAAAGTCTTATATTTATTCCTCCGTGTTCTAACTTGTGTATTTTAAGCTTTTCTTTTGTCACTGGGCCCCTAATTAAGTTGAAGACTTGAAATTTTGGATAATTATAGCTGAACAGCTCACATCAAACGACAAATCATAAAAATAAAAGTCTTATATTTACCCCTTTGGGCTCTAACATGTGTATTTTAAGCAATTTTTCTAACTCAGCCCCTAATTAAGTTGAAGATGCAAAATTTTGCATAGTTATAGCAGTACAAATGTGATCACACGAAAAATCATAAACTTTCAAAAGGTCCTATATTATTTACCACTCCGGGCTCTAACTTGTGTATTTTTAGCAATTTTTCTAACCTCCACCTTTTTCATCTGAGGTGCACTTTTCTAACTTTTGCCGATACTCCTTTGACCACTCTTTCATATTATGCACCATAGCAGTACATATTTTAGTTCCAATTTTTACCGTCAGGAGTCACCTATCTCGGGTGCTATGGGCCCGATCCCCTCGACTAATATATCTACAGACAGTTTGTAAAACGGAGCTTCGTTCGGATAGACAGTAGACGGATAGTTTGTTTAGAATAGAGTGCGCCCCCTGGTTGCGGTTAATTGATATAACAGACATTGCAAAAGTATTAAAGTGTTTTGAATGGAATGCTAAACGAAACCCTCTGTGCGATCAGTGATCACAGTTATCCACTTTTTTTTTTTTTTTTACTTTTTATGAGAACAATTTTTCATTATTATTTTTTATACTTTTTAATTACAATTAAAGATTGCTAAAAGCTGATTGACCTCGTATTTTTTCCCCTTGTGTTTATTTTACAGTGAGATACATTTATAAATTAAATTATTTTCACTTATAAAATTATCATAGCGTAAAAAACATTGTACATTAGTAAAGTTTCCGTATAAGCAAATTGAGCACAGTAAAATCTTTTTATTAATTATTTGTGTTTGATATTTTAAATACCCGAAGGTTTTTTACATCCGGGGAGGGGTGTGTGAGGCATAATGCCTAAATTGAATAAATAAAAATATTTTAATGTATATAGAAAATAAATCTAAAACTGTTGCAGATAAATATTACATAATTTAGACTAACAGGAATATTCAAATACAAACAAACGTATGAACAAAGTCTTTCAAGGAAATGCTTGATAATAAAGTGAATTAATTAAAAGCTAGATAAAAAAGTAAAATCTTCATTTGTTATCATTTATTGAAGAACGTATTAACTCTAAGCAAATGACTGAAAATTTTGTTGGTGATGTACATGACCAAAAAAAATTATTTGTATCTTGTATATGTATGACAGAATTGATTGTATAATAATGATATTAAAACAACGATATAAGTAAACAAAAAGATAATACTTAGTGCTTAATGTCTTTAAAATATATTTCATAATAAAATGAGACAAAATAAATAAAATATACAATACACGGTAAGGGGGGAGGGTGATAAATCAAAAATATATCAATAGCAAAAAATGCTGGATATCTATAAAAGTGCTCTAAAGTCTGAAAACAAAACTGCTGTTAAATTAACAGCAAAAAATGCTGAAAATCTACACAAGTGTTGTAAAATCAATAAAACAAAATTGCTGTAAATGTACAGCAAAATTTGCTGGCACCCATATTGTCAGCATTTGTTGCTATAAAATTACTGTGATTTTTTTTCAGAGTAGAAATCGTAATTTAGGGGTTTTTTTAAACTCTTTTTGATTCTTCAATTCGCTTCACAATTTTTAAATTTCGAATTTACTTTCGAATGTTTTTAGAGGACATTTATATTTTTTTAAGTAACTACCATGCCATATTTAAATTTCTAGCCTCTTTATTATTACAGAAATCGCAATTTAGAATGTTTTTTGCTCCTGCAACCCTCTGGTGGTAGTGGCACTGACACAAAATATAGTTTATGTTTGAAGATGTTCTATCACCACCAATTTGCAACCATTATTTTTTAATTGGTTTGGTATTCCATCAGATTGCATAAAAAACGTAATTTAGAACACTTTTCGCTCACTTCATTTATTTTAATTCGGAACTTTCTATCGACGGTTCTTGGAAATAATTTGAATCTTTTAAGTAATTACAATGCCAAATTTTAAAATGTTGGTCCCCTCAGTAGTATGAAATCCCCCCCTTTTAAATTTCGAATTTTTTAAGAAATTTTCATAGACATCATTTATATCTTATAAGTAACTACCACTTCAAATTGCATATGTATAGGTCCTTCAGCAACACAAAAAATCGCATTTTTAGAACGTTTTTTTCCTCCTGCATCCCCTTTGGGGTAGTGGCGTGGACATAAGATATACTCTACGTTGGAACAAGGACAAATACCATCATTTTGACATCTTTAGTTTTGAAATCGGTTCGTTAGTTCCAGAGATTACCCCCTAAAAAGAAACAAGCAAACTTTACCTCTTTACAATATTAGTATAGACAGACAATCGTGTTGTTGCAGACTTGTGCGTATCTGCTTTATATATCAACATTGTGGAATCAAGATTGTGGAATTGTGGAATCAAGAGCGGCGTAATTAAACTGCTCAAAAATACATAATAAATTGTAAAAAATATTTTTTATAATATGCAACAGAAAAAAAAATCACATGTTTTATATAATATTCGTATTTTATATAAGTATGTTTTCCCTTTTAAATAAGAGAAATGCACGATCTGTAAAACTGGAAAATATTCTACTTAATTAATTATCTTTTTATTAACGATATTTCAATGTTAATGCATAGATATAAAACAAATAATTACAGGGTTCCTACGCTTCAAGGAATTTTCCAGGCAAAATATCAGTATTTTTATAGAACAATAAATCCAGGGTCAATGCGTGAAATTTCGTCTTATTTAAATATAGATTTTTATAAGAAAATACTGTTACCTATGCATTTCCTGGTCTGGAAATTCCCTGACCTTACGAACCCTAGATTATGAAGTAAGACTAATAAAGTACTTTGAACATAATATTAAAAGTGGATTTTTTGCATACAGTTAAATAGAAAATATAAAATTGTTCGCAATAGCGTGTGCGTTTTACTTTGCAACTGAAATTGTTGACAAAATGGGTAGGGAAAATATCTTCTAAACTTCTCTAGCAGCAAAGATATCGGAAGATAATTTCTTCCGATTTATACGTAGTAAAACACACCATAAAACCTTTCAAATAGATATTTTAGTCTTGAAGTTGCTGATGGAATTAACAGAGCTTTTCTCATTTTTTGGATCGTGGTTGTAATTAAACTAATAGGTCATCAATAAATCATCCATTGCTCCAGTAAAATTCTTTGCGTTATCATTAATTTCACTGTCCGTTCTCTGAGCCGGATTTTGTGTAGATGAGTCATTTGAAATCCATTCAATAAGATCATCGGCAAGTGAAATCACATCTGCGACTTATTTCTTCTTTAATACATTAATTAAAAAATTATTGGCTTTTAAATATCTTTTGGAAAAGCAAGTAAAATGAAAACTATCTAAAACTCCAAATAAGAGTATTCATGGAATGGTATCATTTTTATAACAGATAAGATAAGTCACATTTTTATAATGAGAATGGTACCACGGGTTTTTATATTCGATAGATTAGAAAATTCAACTAAATATTTGTAAGTCCTTTTCGAAAATTAAATATTTGTCCAGTCAAACAAAATCAAAAAAGGCTTCTGACTGTAGTGTTTTGGAGAAGATTTTTTTCTTTATCTTTTGTCATGTATTTCGGGATTCTGAACACGAATTTGAACTTTATGTCATCTCATGCCGTGACTTAAACTGTTATAAGTGAAAAATCTTGAAAACTTAGTTTGTTTCGCTAGGTTTTCCCTTAGATTATGAAAACTGTTAAATATTTTTTAAAGTTTATTACACGAAAATTTCCATGACAATTGCTTTACAATTTGCAAAATCAGTTTCTACACTTTTACAGCAATAAAAAAATCGAATGAGGTGAGTAAGAAAATTATGAAAAACAAACACTCATATGTAGTACATGGCGCGATTTACCCTTAATAAGTTGAATGAAATAAGAAAATATTTTAATGCGTAATTTAAAAAAGAACAAATGTTGAAGATAAATTTAATTGCTCTTAGTTCGCTTACTATGTAACGAAAATTTTCTTTATTAGAAAATTAATGGTGAGTGAATTGTTCATCATCATTAGAATGCTCTTGTTGAGACTCATTTCACTATGTACGTCTTGACGAAAGGCCATTGATATTGTAAATACACTCATGTCCAAAATCAAGGTCACAAACATCAAATCTGTGAAAACTGATGAACTATTCACTGTATTGCCACGAAACTTGGCACAGAGGTTTATTAAAATAGGAGAAAGAATATAGCAGCATAACAATATGGAAAATATTTTAACTTTGAATTAAGATACAGGGTATCTCAAAAAGTGTTAATTTGTGAATCAAAGATAAAGCATTTATCTCGGGAAAAGTCTGTCTAGTATGGAATGTAACCAACGTGCACCGCTATACAAGCCTCACAACGAGCTCTTATACTGTTTATGGGGGTGTCAATAAATATTTGTGTCAACAAAGTCCATTCTTCCAAAAGAAGCGGCTTTTAATTCCTGGTGGGACCTGGTAGGTGGGCTGCGCTGTGTAATGGCTCTTCCTAGACCATCCTAAACATGTTCAATAGAATTTAGGTACGGAGACCTAGAGGACCAATTCATACGGCGAATATCCTCTTCTTCAAGAAAATCATCAACAATGTGAGCTCTGTGTGGCTTCGCATTATAGTCCATAAACATGAAGTCCGGGTTTACAGCATCCCGGAAAAAACCTCACATATGCTTTAAGGACCTCATCCCTTAGCGATGTGCGTTGACAGTACCCGCATCGAAGACGTGCAGTGGTGAGCGACTGTCCAACATTATGCCGCCCCAGACAAAGACTCCTTTGCCACCAAATCTGTCGATTTATTTTACGTAGGACGGATTCTAGCGAGCTGCACGTTCATTCCAGATGAAGATTCGACGAGAATAACTCTGCATGGTAATCTCGACTCATCATTAAAAAGAAAACGCACCATTCTTGTTGTGTCTAAGACTGAGGTCTTCGGCTCCACAACAAACGGACTCTCCTGTTAGATGCAATGAAAAGGACACACACGACAGGACGCCGGGCGTTAGGGATGAGGTCTTGAAGTCTATGTGAGGTTGTTATGGGTTTCTGTAAGTCTGGACTTCATGTTTATGGACAATAATACGAAGCCATACACAGCTCACATTCGTGATAATTTTCTTGAAGAAGAGGATATTCGCTGTATGAATTGGCCCTCGAGGTCTCCGGACCTCAATCCTATTGAACATATTAGGGATGGCCTCGGAAGAGCTATTGCATAACGTAACCCCCGTTACAGGACCCGCCAGGAGTTAAAAACCGCGCTTTTGAAAGCATGGGCTTTGTTGCCATAACATTTATCAACACCCTCATAAACAGTATGAGAGTTCATTTCGAGGCTTGTATACCAGTGCACGGTGGTCACACTCCATATTAGACAGACTTTCCCCGAGATAAATATTTTATCTCCTATTCATGATTTAACATTTCTTGATAAACCCTGTATCTCAATTCACAATTAAAATCTTTTCCGTATTGTTATGTTGCTGTATTCTTTCTCCCATTGTCATATATCTCTGTGCCAAATTTCGTGGAAACACAGTGAATAGTTCATCAGTTTTCACAGATTTTATGTTTGTGACCTTAATTTTGGACATGAGTGTATCTCTCTTCGTTTAGTTTCTGCTACAGGTAGTTGCAAAATTTTAAATGGCATGGTGTCGTCGTTAGTTTTCTTCCCTTCAAATTACTATGATAGTTTCTCAAAACGTAGTCATTGCTATACCCTAAAAGTGTGCAATCGATCTGCGCCATCTGCGGTAAGACATTTTGTGTATTACCAGGTCTCTTAAAAGCTGACTTGATCCAACACTTGTTCCTAATATTGTACAAGAGTGTGTTGTTTACCCACTAAACACGTATAAAGTTAAATTGCAGTTAAGGATTAGCCACAAGATCTGTATCAACGTCAAGATTTTTGAATAACTCTACCACCTTTTCCAAATCTGAGTTATTTTTGAAAAAAAAATCAGGAATTTCATTTTGATCAATTTGTTACATTTATGTTGCCTTTTCTAAGTCAGTACACACAGAAAACAGCATTTTAACTTTTGGTGGATATCACTTAAGCATAACAAAAATTAGTATTTTATTTGCTGAGCGTAAAACGAGGTCTTCTGAAAACGGTATTTAATAGGATTGTTTTTAATTAACAATGATGCCCACATTTTAATCACAAAGTAAATTTTCTGAAAGGAACAAGAACAAGAGCTGTTTAATTACTGATCATATAAGTAGATTTAAAACTGAAAATACGTATATGTCGTCAAAACAATCATTATCATCAATGCGCCAATAAAGCACCTTACCACGACAACATGATAAGCATTGGTAACGCAGCTGATTTTATCGTGATCCTAAGTTATATTTGTAAATTTCGTAATGTTTATCTCTTAAAATTGTAAATGATTAATTCTTCAAAATTTCAATCGACCAATGAGTGCAAGCAACAGTGCAGTTGCCAAAAACAACATGTTTCTTCATGCCGCGAGAGTATGAGATACTATTTCTGCCTTCTACAACATATGAAATTCCTGAAAATTTTGAAACGTAAAGCAGTTATGCAAAATGTGGTGGAATTTTTCATGAAATATTATTTGAAGCTCATAGTCCGTCATCTTCTTGTTGAGAAGACAACTCAAAGATGTTTGATACAGTTGGCTGTTTTAAATGTTTTGTCTTTTTATCAGTGTGCTTTTTATTCAAATGCTCATTTAGTCTAGAAGGCTTCACAGCTTCATTTAAAATAACTTTATGGCAAATTAAACACATAGGTAATGATTGTTTTGTAGGAGAGTGTGTAAATCCATATTTCAAATATTTAATATTATACTGGTCGAAATTCTTCTTAGATTCAGACATTTTGAAATACAAAATTTGCCACAGTTTTAAGGTTAACTAAATTAACTTTCCAGGTATAAAAATAATGTCTATAATAACTTCGATAGCTTTTACTCAGAATAAACGAATTTCTTGAACAGGTTCAAACATCAGGTTCTTTTGGAAATCAAAATTCAGGCAGGAGTCGCCATATACCTGAAATTTTTTGAAATACCGGTTATTAAAAAAGGAACTCTGTTTTAAACTTTTAGTCAGCATAATATAGTACATTTTGCACTAGTGATCGTGATAATATTTTGATGAATACGCGTGTTACTCAATTAGAAGGTTAAATTACATTTTTATTTCATCAAACATAACAAAACCAAATTATCCGTTACTGCGACAATAAAAATTATGTGTTTATAGCATAAGCTTCCGAGATCCAAATGGAGTACTCAGGTGAACACAAGCGTTCCTGACAACCTGGGGAAATAGAAAGTGATGCACGCCGTTTGCCGAATGGAATGATCGCCTTCACGTCCTGCTGCTCCAGATGAGAGCGGATCGCAGCTCTGTAGTATATAGATTGTATAGAATATTATAGGTTCTTTTTTATAGATTTTCCTTTAAAGGTATATTTATGGTTTTTATCATGCGTAAGAGCAACGCCGGAGACGGGGCTCAGATAGTTTTATTATATTAATTTCTTAAATAGGAAGGTACGCCACGGCCGCCTTCTTTGACTGTCTTAATGCCCTTCATTTCCTCTGGACACGTTACCTCCTCACTTTAAGGCTCCAACACCCACTGGGGGTGCGGTACCGCCCACGTTGGGCACTTATGGTCTACAGCTTCAAATTAAATGGGAGGCACCTTTAACTAATAAAATACATTTATTTGGGAGGACAAAATACAATTGCATTAATGACGATCAATTTACGCACATTCTATTTATATGAAAGCATAAACAAGACTATGCCGAAGTCAATAGCTCGACACGCTTAGTGCCGTCTGCTGGACTTTTTTCATTTCGCAAGAGAAATAAAATACTATTGGGGATTTATGAATTAAATAAATACACAGCTTAATTTTAACACGTATGCACTGGGTCAAATTTAACAGGTGCGACGGGGACAAATCAGGCAAACTTTCATCGCTATATTTAGGTATTTTTATCTATCTAACTAGATATCTTTATCTAAATATCTATTTTCATCTTAATTAATCACAGTGATTAAATAGCACAAAAAAACTTTTTGAAATTAGCGATAAAAGTAAGCCTGAATGCCTCTTTCGAAATTGTGAAGTTTGCGCCTAATCATGTACTTAGGTACAGATATAATCTGCATAAATTTCTTTAAATTAATTTTTTCTTTAAATGTACTGCATTCGATTACGCCATATTATAACAACTAAAGACGACATGGTAATCTATGATTTTAACCAAGTAGTAATCTATGATTTTAGCCAAGGCTTCATATGAGATTGTACGTGGACGATGTTGTCCTTTGAATTGCAAGACCTATTCTACTTCCTGATTCTCGGTTGTTGATCTTTATTCCCGGCAGAATGCTTGGCAAATGTATTTTACTTCAGTATAAGTAATAGTATTGAGTAAGAAATTTTGTTCTGCGATTAACCAATTGCTTGTAATCCTCATGATGTGGCACAATTAAAAAAAAATTGTATTTATAGAAAAAAAAATGTTTAAATACATGTAGCAAGAAACGTTCTTTCAATCCGAAATGCATGTTGTAATTAATTATTGTCAAGAAATAAAGTGCTAAAGGGTTTGAAAAACACTAAAATTTTCTTTATGTTGTAAATTTTCTAGAGCAATAAATTGTTAATGTGTCATTAAAATTTTCAATATTCAACTTAATTTTGTATAAGTAAAATAGTTTGGTACATTAAAGCAAAAATATTTGTAAATGATATAAAGAAATTATTCGACAACTAAAAAAAAAAAAATTAAAAATGCACTATTTTAGGCATAATTTTCAGATGTCATGGATTTCATGTCCTTAAAATATCTAATAAACCTTGTAATTTGATAAAAAATATGTAAGTACTTCTAGAGAAAGGTTGGGTTGGGTTGATTTTTGACGGCCAATTATCTACACGAGGGATATAGGCCCGGGGGGATTGCCCTCCGTGGGGGTCTTTCTAAGGGAACCTAATCCGTATTAACGCATGGAAGATCCACGGCTCGAAGAAAACCACGAAAACTCCGAACGATTAGGCCGACGGGCGCGATTGGGATCGAACCCAGCACCTCCCGTCTACCAGCTTCGAGAGCAGAACCTCTCGGCCACTGGTGGGGCTCTAGAGAAAGGATTTAATTATCGTAGGCTAATTAATTAGCCGAATATATAGATATTAAAAAAGAAATTCATCAAATACTTCGAGGAAATTTTTTTTATAAATATGGTAATATGAAATTTTAAGCGAAATATTTTCTTTAAATACGGTTTTTATGTCATACAAATTTCATCAGTAATGTTATTCAAAAATGCAAAAAAAAACAAAAAAAAAAAACAGAATAAACAGAATGTATACTTTGAAACGATTTGTTTGGTTGAACGATTTTTTATTAAAGTTTTTTCAGCATCCTTCCTGCATTAGCTATTCAATTTGAAGATAAATACGGTTGAAGAAACGCGTTTTCAGTTGTTATAATTTTTACATTTCTGAAATTTCCCTTGGGAAAGTTTTATTCAAACTAGCTGTTTTATTACTCTATGAATGAGAACAAAACATTATTTATTTGTCTTTGTGTGGTTATTGTGTACTGGAGTTGTGGTCCAGAATTTTATAACCAAAGTATATGAATACTATTCTTTTATTTATTCAATCCCAGAATTTATAAGATACATAACACTATTCGGAAATATTGCGTAAAAAATCAGAAAACATAAATATTCGTGTAAATATCTGTAAAAAACTTTTTTTTTATTTGTATTAATCATGTCGTAGGCTTTAAAAAAGCATTGCATTTTTATTCGATGTGTGATGTCCAAATAGCTTTCCTTTTACATTTTAATCTTATCTTTAAATTTTATTATTTTGGTCAGGTGCCAAGAATATGTCTACTTCTTTTCTAGATTATCGAGTTAAATGCACTTCATTCTAACAAAATATATTTTACTTATCAGATTATTTTTCTAATGTTTCTTTTAACGTCATAAATAAAATAAAAATATTATACTTTTTTGTCTTTATGTTACAGGTATCAGGTTTGATTGTTTTCTTTTTAATTGTTTGTGATTTGGTTGCTTTAGTTGTTGGTGCTTTTGTATTTTTTGTTTTTACAAAGCACATAATGAGAAGTTCATACATTTTTTTTCCATAATTTCGCTAAAATCATTAAAATATGTACATTAAAATTATGTTTAAAAATCTTTCCTCTCTTAATAGCGTATACATAGCTGCCAACATTTACGCTTTATTCCTACCACTAAAACTTTATAGTATATTTTGTCTTATTTAATCGTCGAAATCTCACGATTAAACAAGGCGAAAATATCTATTCAATTTTAGTGGTAGGAAAATAGCGTAAAAGTTGGCAGCTATGCTTATATAAATTTATCACTTTAAAACTTTTTTAACTCCTTCGTATTTAACATAAGGAATGAGAAACTAATGGAATAATCTTTAAATCTAATAATACTCTGACAGAGATCTATCATAAGCAAACGATCCACATAACGTCGCTTCCATATTGCCAAAAATAAATGCATACTAAATAATAAAGTACATAAAAAATATGTAAAATAAAAATATTTTTCTAAATAACTTATTATACTGAAATGTTTTTAAAATTGTTTTCATCATCCTTCTTAATTCATTTAAATACAAATACGGCTGAACAAAATTTTGTCCGTTCTTTATAATTTTCAGCTTTTGTAACTTCTTTTGTGAAAACTATATTCATATTTGATGTTTCTATTATTTTTTTGAAAGACAACATCATTACTTCTTTAGGAAATCATTTTAAAATATTTATTTAATAATTTACAGGATATTGCAATTTTCGTTTATCCATAAATATTTGTATTTTGTAAATTTGTATATTTGTATTTTGAGAAAAACCATACGGGAAATAAATTCTTAATCGCCGAATATGTAGGCTGAAGTTTCCATTCAACAATGACACGTATGTCGTAATAAATTATTGGTAGAATAAAAAAAAATGAATTAAAAGTTATTTTTTTTTTCTTGTCTTGTACTGGGTTGCCAGTTTGGCATTTTTAAAAGTTTCGAAATTTCGCATTAAAAATAGAAATTACTAATAATATTCTATAATTCTTTCCTTTATTTAATTATAGATATTTCTTGATTACCAAAAGGAAACAGTTTTCGTAAAGAATTTCGGGTATGAAGTTTTTGAATATAAAAAATACCACACTGGCAACCTTGGTCTTGTATGTTTTCTCATGAACACATTAAAATATTCAGTATATGCAGAGAGTTTCATAAAATATGTGCAAAACTTCAATGGAGATAGTACACATTCAAACAAACAACTTTCATCAAAGAATGCATCGTCGGAATTAAAAAGCAAAGGTACTGAAGGGCGCCGAAGGTGATGTTATTACACGAAGCAAAAACACTCAAAGAATGATTAAGTGTCAAAAGCAAGTTTAGTGACATGTGCTTGGCTGATCAGCCACCATATACAAAATGGCTTCGTTCAAAACTAACGTTCCGTTCGCCTTTGCATGACCTGCATCTGAAAGGGAAACGAGAAAGAATTGCGTCTCACACAGCTGTTGATGCAAGCGTTCAAAATTTTACGGCCGGGCAACCGCGTGTTGGAAAACCGCTACAATCGCTGAACCTCTGAGCCATTTCAATTTGCATTTCCGTAGATAAAATGCATATCAGCCGTTTTCCTACTAATGAAGTACAACATCTTCCGATACGTCCCTACCGCGATTGACAGTTTCACATTCGGATCAGCGGTTTTTATGTACTAATCGAGGCGAAATTATGCATAAGCGCCTTTCTGCTTCCCCATATCACATTGTTATGCTATTAGTATCGTTCTTCTCCCGATAATTCGCAAAAGGAAAGGAACTATAACGTTTGCATGGACCAAGTTTCCAAATTCGCCAGCACCTTTGCAGCATTCCGACCAAGCATTCTATATATATTTATATATATATATATGTGTGTGTGTATATGTATGTATACATATATATATATATATATATATATATATATATATATATATATATATATATATATATATATATATATATATATATACATATATATATATACATATATATATATATATATATACATATATATATATATATATATATATATACATATATATATATATATATATATATATATATATATATATATATATATATATATATATATATATATATATATATATATATATACATATATATATATTGCCCATGTTTTATAAAACGCCCTGTATATATATATATATAATATATATTTTAGTTTTCTATATTTTTTGCTGTTTTATTCACATATTTTAACATTAAAATACTCTTTAAGTAAAATAATGCTATAAAGTGATGAAATATCAGTTATGAGGATTGACTATCGTTTCGTCGCACCAATGACGACATTTTCAAAATCATTCACGATAGAAAATATTTTCACATAATTTAAAAATAATAAACCTAGTAAACAATGTTACGAGACATGATGCATAATGAAAAACATTGCAAACATAAAATAAATTAAAATTAAATTAGTTATTTGTGAGCGTGGATTAATTTTCATATAATTTAACAAACAATAACATGGTAAATAATGTCACGAAACAACATGCATAATGAAAAATATTGCAAAACATAAAACAAAAATTAAAAATATCTTGGCTATTTGCGAGCGTGGATTAATTTTTACTATTGTTACTAAAATTACATAGCATCTCTTTCCAAATTTTAGGTAAATCTAGGGACACTGAATCATTGCAAATATGCTTGTTGCTTAAAAATATCTCTATTGATTCTTGGATTATGGATGGTAAATAAAATCTTCATGTGTAAATTAATTTGCTATTTTTTAAATTGATCCGTAAATCTGTTAATCTGTTTATAAGGGATCATTATACATGTTTTTAAAATATTTTCTTTCTTTCAATACTATGATGCTACGACCAGTGTATTAGCTTTCCCGCATTAAAATATTTCGACTTCGAATATCTTTTTCTTTCATAAGACTGTTTTTATATTTTTCGGGGTGCATTCTAACATAATTTCGTACCATTTCTAGTGCTTAGTTACAATTTATTTTCAACTTTACGCAAGAAATCTGACCCGATTTCCTAAACGGGTCTGTTTTTGGGGGGGCCCGTTTCCAAGCTGTTTTTCAGACTTGTCTCTGCATTCATATAATCCGATCCATAAAACGTGCTGTAAATTATCGGAACGAAGATATTTCTGCTAATTCCATTGTCTCGAAAATTGAAGGCCGTACATCACCTCATTCTATGTGAAATGAAATACTACAGAGTTAAATAGATTGCTTAATTTAAATGTTGTGGCTGCAGGAATAAGAACATCTCAGTATGATCTAAATGGTGTAAAAAAACTGTTCTTTTGTTTTCCCGCACTTCAGGGGAGAATTTAAATGCTTAATTTCATTACCTGTGAAATCTTTTTCTAATATTTAGAGTTTTATTTTATCGATCATGTATTATAGTTTCTATTTTTAGTAGTATATTTTTGTTATATAGGAATTGATATCACCTATCATATTTTAAATTCATTTCTCAATCTTATTTGGTCAAGTGCCAAATATATGTTCGACAGCTTTCAAGGTAATCGAGTTATATTCGTTTATTTCGCCAAATATAGTTTTCCTTTAAGATTTTTTGTAATATAAATTTAAACGTCATACGTATGAAATATTTTTTTTTTATTATTAAGTTCAATGTTTATTGATTGTGACAGTTCTGTTATATATATTTCTTGGCTGCACTCTTCATCTTATGAATATGAAATTATATCAATTCTCAAAACGTTTTCTTTAAACTAGATATCTGTATTTTCACATTATTATTTTCACATTATTATACACAATATACGTTTGTCGCAAGTTTGTGAAAGAATATAAATTTTTCAAAAAAGAATTATTTAATTTTTTTCTCGACTACTGAAATTAATTTAATCACTGTCAACAAATTTATCAGCTGAATATTCTGCTATTCAAATATTTTAAAATTTCATAAAATAGCCAAATGTATAAAACTTTTAGATTTATTAAGTAGGGATATTAAGGAAATGTTTTGTAGTTATTTTGTTCATGTTACATAGAAAAATAAACTTTAAAAATTCAACTTTTTTCCAAAAGAAACAGGAGTAATTTAACGCTAGAACGTCCGTTGGTGTCACTTAGACACCAAACCGAATTTAGCGTTATCTCTCTATCACATTTTTTCACCCATATTCTTCAAATTCGGTGACTTTTAATCATTTTACGTAAGAAATTAACTGTCGAAATTTTTATTGGGTGATTCTATTTTTTTTTAAGTTATAGCTAAATTCACCTAGAACGCTCGCTGGTGTTATTTTGACACCAAGCAGCAAAAGCACTTTACTTGTGTTTTTTTCCAGTTCATGTGACCTTGATTTCATTTTCTTTCAGTTACGGAATGTCTATTAAACTTTGCACCCCTAATAAAGGGCGGAAATGGTTTATTCCATTTCAGGCCATTAGAAGTCTCCAGTCTTTGCCGTTATTACAATATTTGAAAGCATTTTATTCCTGAGAAATATTTTATACTTTGAGGAATAATTTTGTCAGAATTATGTACCGCAAAAAATGTCTCATTCCCTAAGAATTTAGAAATCTATTGAGACAGTTATCCTAAAATGAAACGGATGTTTGTGACCTTTCGGACTCTATTGCTTTAGACTTAATGATTTATTTACTTATTTTGGGAAAAGTGAATCTCGACCGGAAGGTGAACGATAGTGGAATTCGTAGTTCTAAAACTAATGGAACCATATAAAAATATAGGTATTAATGTGGCGTTGATATTTTTTTTACTTCACTGGAACTAGTAAAAGATCTGATAAAATGTAAAACAAGTGTGGTAGATACTGTAAATCGAGTTCGAAGAGAAATTACAGATCGCCTGAAAAATAAAAAAGATAGTCTTTATTCCACGAATGTATAAAAACGCGAAACTACAGGTACCATACACTGCTAAACATTTTGCAGCATTCTGGCAGGTCATTCAACCGATTTTTGAAAAAACGGTTTCATAACCATAATTTAACTATATTCTGACCATAAAATGGCCAATAATATGGTGCGAATAGTGTTAAAATTACAGTTGTGTAACCGTTTTCGGAAAAACGGTCAAATGACCTGCCAGAATGCTGCAAATGTTTAACAGTGTACGTACTATATAGTATCAAGTAAACAAACTAAAGAAAATCATTATACTGAGCACATTTCATTCAAAAGTTACTCCTGCAAGAAATGAAAAGAAAACACCAGAAACTGTAACATCTTATACTAATAAAAGAGAAAATCGCTCTGTCTGTCTGTGTGCGATGACTAGCGAAAACTACTGGACGTAGAAATCTGAAAATTTAGATGTGAATAGCCCAAAACAGGTGCTGATGCACATGAGGCTCAGATTTTAATTTTTTTAAGGGCCGGGGCCTATGGGTCCCATTAAGTTTTTATACACTAAATTGTTAATAAAATGCCTCTTTTCTATCCGATCTTCGTCGTTTTGGGGGTGAATTTTCCTTTCAGTTTCTGCTCCATTTCTACATTTCAGTTAATCCCTGGCACCCTTACAAGGGGCCGGTGCATGGCCCCTTGAAGTTTTAGTGCACTAAAATGTTAATAATATGCCACTTTTCTATCCGCTCTTCTTCGTTTTTGGGGTGAATTCTTCTTTCAGTTTCTGTCCCATTTTTACATTTCAGTGAAAACCCTAGCACTCTTTCTTGCAAAGGGCCAGTATAGGGCCTCTTGAAGTTGTAGTGTACTAAATTGTTAATAACATGCCTCTTTTCTATCCGATCTTCATCGTTTTTGGGGTGAATTCTCCATTCAATTTCTACCCCATTTTACATTTCAGTTAAGACCGTGGCACCCTTGCAAGGGGTCCAGTACAGGGCCCCTTGAAGTTTTAGCGCACTAAATTTTTAATAAATTGCTTCCGCTTTATCCGATCTTCATTTTTGGGATACTTTATCCATTTAGCTTTTCCACCGTTTCTAAATTCTAGTAAAGAGCATGGGCCCGTCTAGGGTCCTGTAGGTCCCGGTCCAGGGCCTCTTAAATTTTTCGTATGCCATGCGTTTTCCACACCCTAATTTTGTCACCTTAGCAGTTCGTATTTTTAAAGTTGAGTCTTGAACTCTTCTCCTTAGACCAACACTTACATATTTTTATTGGGACCCTATGGCCCCTTTTTAAGCATTTCCCCAATTTTTTGCACATTTCTTTTAAATTATATTCTAATGATTAATTCATACCCTATGTTTAATCTCGACTAATCAAAGATCTAAAAAGTTAAGTACTAAAACGTTGTAGCATGTTTTTATGTATGGGCCCTGTTCCCAACTATAAGTTGGCCCCTTTTGGGCCCCCTATTATAACTCTCTTAAAAATAGTTCGATTCTCTATCTGTTTTTTTTTCTAAGAACATCTTAGGTTCTCCAGGTATTATATGAACGACAAAAAAATGTTTTAGACTTCAACTACCACCAATTTTAATTATATAAATCGTCTTCTTGGGGCCCTTGGTGCATCTTCTTTAAACATGATCCGAATTCCTTGCAATTATCTTTACCATAGTTCTATCGTCCACAGATTACATTAAAAATTACTGAAAAGTGTATTTATACCAAACTACATGCCACTTAAGTCCCTTCCCCCTTGGGTCCCGGTACAAGGCCCCTTGAAGCTTTTGCACAATAAATTATTAATTAATTGGCCCTCTTAACCCATTAATGCCGGTTGGTACAAAAATCTACCAAACCGAATTAATTTTATTATTATTCACTCGATGGCACTATCTCTCAAACAATGGTGCATTTGACATCTTAAATAATTACAAATATGTATAAAAATAGAATTCCCGCATTTTTGTGGAAAATATGCGTAGTAGTAGGTGTAAAAACTGAATATGAAATGACTGAATATGAAACCAATCAGCATGCCTCTACCTTCAAAAAGAAAAAAAGCACATTAAGCATATTTTTGGAAATTGTAATAATGTTTTTAAATAGAATCACAATTGTAATAGTTTACTTTATACAATTATGTTATTTAAAGTTAGTTTTACCTTTGTTTCGTTTCGTGTGTTCACTTTTACTTTTAATGGAAGGAAATTTTACCAACCGGCATATATGTAGTTTCAATCTTAGGTCGACGAGAAAATAAAAAAAAATAAATCTTCATGTCAGTGGCCCCACCCCATACTGATTTTGAAAATAACTCAACACCATTCGTTTGTGCTGGTTTCTCCCGCAAAAATTTTCATTTGTGCCTCTTCTGTTCCCTCGTTATAACGAACAAAATGGAGCGGGGCCAGTGAAACGACAGCCCCGCACCATCAAGGAAATGAAAATTTTGTTACTGCATTCGTTTATGCTACGTTTGTGCCGCAAGAAGTTTCTTTTGTGCCATTTCCGTTCTATTTCGTTATACCGAATTTTATAACGAACGTTTCGTTTCAAACGTTATGTTCGAACTATTTAAAAGTTATAACGATATCAAGGGCACTTATAGAAAACCACTTATGAAAATCGTAAATAAATACGTGTCTCGAAATGAAATACGTAATTCTTTAGTACTATGTAAATGTCGGTTAGTGCCGTAAAAAGTTTCGTTTGTGCCATTCTGACTCCATCGATATAACGAATTTTCCACTTTTTCAAACCAGAGTGACCATTTCGGTGGACCCGCTCAATCAACGAAATCTAAATTTTATTAACGACATTCGTTTGTGCTGGTTTTTTTCGCACAGTGTTTCGTTTGTGCCACTTCCATTCTTTCATTAGAACGAATTTTTATTATTCAAGGGCACATAAAGAAAGTCACCTATGAATAAATACGTGTCGCGAAATGACATGCGTAATTCTTTTGTGCTATGTAAATGTCGGTTTGGACTCTCAAAATTCTCACAAAGGAAAATATCCTCACCTTCATTTGCATTTTATTAGTGTCTGGATATAACAAACTACCGAACAGGTGACTCTATTGAGCTCTTTCAACTAACGTGCACATCAATTTAATTTCACAATCGTTGAGAAGAGACACATTTGATGTGATTTTGCGATTAGTACATTTTGCAAATAACATGGAAATGGACGATGATAGATTATATAAAGTCCGCCCCCTTCGCATCAACAGAGCATGCGAAGATTTAGACATCCCAGAATATCTCAGTGTAGATGAATCCATAGTCTCTTATTATGGACTTAAATAATAAGGCATAAAGCTAAAAATGAACAAAGATTTGACCAAAGAAACCATTGGATAATCAAATCAGAAGAGAAACATGCCCGATGTAAAAAGTGTGTTGGAAGAAATGGTGTACGAAATGCGTACGAAAAGTGTAATCAACCCCTTCATCCCGAATGCCATAAAAGTTATCAGGTTGATTCTAATGCATAAATATTCAGTTTCATAAAAATATGTTACTAATTTTTAAAGGTAATTACAATTTTTAAATCTTTTTTTCTAAGTTTTAGAATTTGTAAATTATATATTTTACAAAATTTTCCTTTGCAATTGAATTGCAATTACATTTTTAAATGTAATTTTAATTTTTAAAAACCCTTATTATACAAGTATAAGTAATATTTTACTAGTATATAAATCTAGAATCTATTAGAATTATTATTATTATTGTTGCGATCAAACAATAAATTCAAAATTTGCATTAAAAAAGTGTTTTCATTCTACGCAAACGCCGGTTGGTGCAAAAATCTACCATTAAAAAACTTAGTAAATACACCGGGAAAAATAAAATTTCAGCATTCTGGCAGGTCATTCGACCGTTTTCTGAAGCAAGTGGCTAAGTGTGATCACAGATCGCACAGAGGGTTTCGTTTAATATTTCTTTCAAAACACTATCCTTTTGCAAAATTTGTTAGCTCCACAATTCGCAACTAGGGTACACTCTATTCTAAATAAACGTCTGCCCGACAAAACTCCGTTTTAGAACCTATTCGCACTTATATTAGTCGAGGAAATTGGACCCATAAAACTTAAAATAGGAAAAACCTCCTGTCCAAATGGAAATAAAATATGAAAAGCTATAGTGCATAAAATGAAAGAGTAGCCGAAGGGTCGTCAAATGATACATGAGATGAGGGGTTTGGGGAAAAATTGACCCCCCCCCATCCCGGAGCCTTCAAGTGAAACTAGCTCGCTGTAGCTTCATTAGCGGCTAAGTTAGAAAAAATGCTTAAAAAACACAAGGTAGAGCACAGATGAGTCAATAATATAAGACTTTTTGAAATTTTTATCAGTTGTCGTCTGATCACAAGTGTTCAGATCTAAGTATGAAAAATTTTATAACCACAGTTAATTAGGGCTCAGTTAGAAATAATTGCTTATAATACAGAAGTTGAAGCCCAAAGGGTTAATTATAAGACCTTTTTCAAAAATTCATATTTTGTCTTATGATCTGACGCGTTCAGCTATAAGTATGGAAAATTTCATGTCTCCAACTTAATTAAGGGTTCAGTTAGAAAGAATTGATTAAAAAACACAAGCTGGAGTCCAAAGGGTTAAACATAAAACTTTTTCGGAAAAAAAAAATATTTGTCGAGGGGTCTCAGGTGTATGTATAGGTATAAGTATGGTCATAAGTATGGAAAATTTCATGTCTCCAACTTAATTATGGGTCTCATTTAGAAAGAATTGCTTAAAATATATATGTGGGAGCTCAAAGGGTTAAATGTAAGACCTTTTCAAGATTTTATAATTTGTCGCCTGGCCTCAGGTGTTCTCCTATAAGTATGTAAAATTTTAAATCTCCAATTTAAATATGGTCTCAGTCAGAAAGAATTGCTTAAGATACACAAGCTGGAGTCCAAAGGGCGAAATATGAAACTTTTTTCGAAATTTATTATCTGTCGTATGATCTGAAGTTTTCAGCTATAAGTATACAAAATTTCAAGTCTCCAATGCAATTAGGAGTTCTGTTAAAAAGAATTGATTAAAACACAAAAGCTGGAGTCCAAAAGGTTAAATGTAAAACTTTTTCGAAATTTATTATTTGGCGTGTGATCTGAGGCGTTCAGCTATATGTATGCAAAATTTCAAGTCTCCAATTCACTTAGGGACTCTGTTAAAATGAATTGCTTAAAATACACAAGCTGGACTCCAAAGGATTAAACATGAAACTTTTTCGAAATTTATTATTTGTCGTGTGATCTGAGGTGTTTAGCTATCAGAATACAAAATTTCATGCCTCCAATTTGATTAGGAATTCTGTTATAAAGGATTGCTGAAAATACACAAATTGGAGCCCAAAGGGTTAAATATAACACTTTTTCAAAGTTTTATGATTTGTTGTGTGGGCTCATGTGTTTAACTATAATAATTCGAAATTCCATGTATCTAACTTAATTAGGGGCTCTGTTAGAAAAAGTTGCTTAAAATACACAATTTGTATCCCAAAGAGTTAAATATAAAACTTTTTCAAAATTTTATGATTTGTCTTGTCTCAGGTATTCAGCTATAAGTATGCGGAATTTTATGGCTCCAACCTTATTATGGGCTGACGTGGAAAGAATTGTTTGAAATACACATGTGGGAGCCCAGAGGGTTAAATTTAAGACTTTTTCAAAATTTTAGGAGTTGTTGTTTCATGTGAGGTCGTTCAGATATAAGTACTCAAAATTTCAAGTCTCCAACATGTATAGTTTCTGAGAACGGACAGACAGACAAAGGGGTGAGACGAACAGGGTTTCGTGAGATGAACGAAACCCTAAAAACGGTTTCATAACCATAATTTAACTATATCCTGACTATAAAATGGCGAATAATATGGTCAGATTAGTGTTAAATTCACGGTTGTGTAACTGTTTTCGGAAAAAACGGTCAAATGACCTGCCAGAATGCTGCAAATTTTTGACAGTATACTTAACAGACACAGAATGAACAAATATGAACAAAGTTTTCAAAATTGATCGAGTATTTTGAAGTCGGCATTAATGGGTTAATCCGATCTTCATTTTTGGAACCATTTTTCAAATTAGTTAATCCAGTTTCTATATTCCAGTTAAAACCCTGGGGCACCTTAGTGTCCTGTAGGGACCGATCCGGAGTCCCCTGAACTTTTTGTGTGCTATGTATTTTTTACACCCTAATTTTCTAACCTTCTCATTGCATAATTTTAAAATTAAGTCTTGGTCTCTTCCCCTTAGACCAACACACTCATATTTTTATTGGGATTCTAGAGTCCCTTTTAAAGCAATTACACCATTTTTGCGCATTCCTTTAAAATATTATTCTAATGATTATGTCATACCCTATGATTCATTTTGACTAATTGGAGATTTAAAACGGTAAGCAATAAAACATTTAAACATGTTTACATGTTACGGTCCTGCTCTCAACTATCAGTTGGGCTCTTCAGTTGGGCCTTCTGTTATAGCTCCCTTAAAAATGGTACGATTCACGAAATTTAATTTTCTAACAACTTTGTAGGTTCTCCAGCTACTACATGAACGACAAAAAAAATTGCTGACTTCAGCTACCACCAATTTTAAATATTAATCGTCTTCGTGTTCCTTTGTTGCAGATTCTTTAAAAAGTGTCCTATTCTACAGCAATTTTCTTTAACATAGTTTTAGCGTCTTCCAGCTACTTTAAAACCCCTAAATTTTTTTCTTATACCCAACTACATTCCATTTAAGACCCCAAGGTCCGGTCTTTCTTTATACCTCAGCTACCACCTTTTTCGAACATTAATCTACTTTTTCAGCATCAACTTACGTCTACTCACTACATCCGTAAATTAAAAATCGCGTTACTTCGGAGTAACTTTAGATAAGGGATTTCATCCGTTTATTAAATATCGTGTTAATGCTAACAGTAATTCATGAAATTTACAAGGTGAGGAGGCATCTTCTACCGTGTGATGCCGCGTAATTTCCTCGGATTTAAGGGCTCAATTTCAACGGGATTTGATTCCTTCATCTTAGATTACAATTCAGCTACTGTCTGTATTATGAAGCTTTATCTTAGACTTTAGTTACAAACATTTTCTAACATTAACGGTGCATTCTTTTTTATTATTATTTGATACTGTGGGCTTGATTCCTACGAGGTTTGGCTCACTCAACTTGTTTTTCGATTGTCTCCGGCACGTGCGGGCACTTGCAGTAATTGCTGCCATAGGTAGTGGGGATCTAGATTACAGGTTCGTTCGGGAAGAAGTTTGATAGGAACACATTAGACGCTGCGGAAGGCAATGGGGCCTACGAAATTAGGTTCATTTACAAGAATTTCTAAAGATATAAAATCATACAAACTTAAGATTTGTTTAAGGTTATTATTTACAAACCCCAGGCAAAGCCGGGCGGGTCTGCTAGTTCTACAATAAAAGCAAATATGTTGAGGACATTTTAGATTAGATAGCTAGAAAATGTTCTGTAAAATCCGCATCAAGGAGATGTCCTGTAGATATATTTTTCAACATTGTAGACATTGCCGTTATAAATGCTTGGTTTATTTACAAATTTATGTCAGGTTGTCAAGACAGTACATTACAAGGAAATGTTATACTGAATAGTTAGCAAATGAATTGCGTTCAAATTGTGTAAAAAATAAAAAATATGTACCAGAATTAAACAAAACCATTTCTCTTAAAGGAAGAAAACGTAAAATTAAAATGCGTAAAGATAACGCCACAGACAAAAAATTCTTTTCGTGCATGGAGATAGCATGTTCAAAATGTACCAAAATAATAGCCTAGTACTGGAAAATTTTTAAATAAGGTATATATCTAATATAAAATACAATACATAATGTTAGTTTAAGCTTAAATATTATAATGTGAAGGAAATTAACAGATTTAATTATATATTTTTTAATATATTTTGTTTCCTTCTCTATAAGTGTGAAATTTAATATCATTTAATGTATTTTTCTATAAAATAAATCATTGTTCTTTTGTTTAAATTTAACAATATATTCATAATTGAAGTACAGTGATCCAATACAGTGTTAAAATAGGATTTGTAGGATCCATTTTGCAAAATTTAATTAGTGGTGTCGAATTGACACCAGTGGCTTTTTTAGGATGTCGAAAACGTTGGACGTTCTAGTGTTAATCCTTTAACCGTCTGTCCCGGATTTTTCCGTTCCTAGAAATCTTGTTAAAATGGCTGTAGACCAAAATATTTTAAACGAAATTCTATTTTGAACCTTATATAGAAAGTAGTGATGCTAAAGCTATTATAGCATGAAACTGAGATTTAAAAAATATATATCCTGAGATTTACAAGCATTCTTATAAAAATACTGCAAAACCTTCGGACGGTGAAAGGGAAGCAGAATAAAAATAAAAATATTTAGTTTGCGCACAAAATTTTTGTACTTAATTTTGCATACTTTTGCTAACTTTTCAGCTTCTTTCCTGCGTTTAACTATTCGATTAAGGATAAATACGATTTAACAAAGGTATCTTCATTTTATTAAACTTTCACAATTCTAAAATTGCTTTTCGGGAAACTGTAGTTAAAGTAAGCGTTTTTACTCTATCAATGTAAAAAAACAAAACAATCAGTAGTTTTTTATGAGTTGGAAACGATTTATAATATACTTGTATCTCTCTTTTCTAAAAAGAAGCAACTAACGCTGTCACCGCCGCTGTTAATGAATTTTTTGTGACCGGAGGTCTTTCTTCGCTAATAATATGAAAACTACTGCATAAAAAAATATGAAAATGGTCATTATTATTGAGAATTGTTTGATAAACACGTTGAAAGAGACACTTTTGCAATCGAGGAATTATTTTAAGAGATATTTAATGTTAAAGTTGGACAAAATATTAAAAAAGTTTAATAAAAAATTTAAAAAGTTTTATAGGAGCAAAATCTATAGTAGCAATTTAATATTTTTTTCTAAGGATATTGAATAGAAACTTATTGTGGTGTACAGACTGCATTTATTTGTCTAATTTTTGAGTGTTTATTTCAGTTTTTAATTCCATTTTCCAGCATTTTCACTGATAATTTTTACATATTTAAGAATAGGTTATTATTTTAAATTGTTTCCAATTGTTAAAACAGCGTAAAGAATAATATTTTCTTTAAATTAAAAATTTATTCACACATGGCTATTATAAACGGGGAAAAGCCCTTTCAATTTAGAATATAAATTATTTCTTATTACAAGCAGGAAAACATTAAAAATTACTTCATAAAATTGTTTTTACGCTTGAATATTCAAAAAGAAAGAAAATAAGATACCGAATTATTTAATATGCGTTAAAAGCAGCAAATGGAGAAAATTAAGTTCTATTTCAAATGCCCTAATAATAACACTGCCAAACAGTTTAAATCACTTCATATTTATAAACTCCTCCAAAATTTCCTTCCTATTCGGTAAAGTAGTTCTCAAGAAAAAAATTAATGACAAATAATTAAGAAAAGTTTATGGAAAACTGAAAAAAAAACTTTAAATCACCGGTTTTTGCGAGCTATTTTATGAATTTTTGTGAAAAATTTATCGACTCACTGTCTTTTCTGAAAAAAATAATCGCGAAATTTTAACGAAATTTTTGGAATAAAGAAATATTTTACTGGATTTCGCGTTTTTTTTTTTCTTTTGAAAATCGCATTAAAATCTATATTTGTTTTTAAAATTCGGTATCGTCTGAAAGAGTAAAGCATTATCTTTCTTTTGACTTAAATTTTTGACATTTCAGCTGAAAATTAATGGAGATATTTAATATGTAAAAAACAGAAAAATCGAAAATCGCGCGATTTTTATAATTTCTGGTACAAAAATTGTATCGAATGGCTTTAAAATCCCTCCCCCCCCCCACCCCCCCAAAAAATAATCGTGATTATTCAACGAAATTTTTGGAGGAATAAAATATTTTATCTAAAAGATGGATTTTTGCGATTTCTTTTGAAAATCGATTAAAAATCAGAATCTTCAGAAAAGATTGAGATGAAAAGGGAAAAAAGCTATTTCTGTTACGACGTTAATTCCGTGCATTTCGGATGAAACTTGTGGGCGGTATAAAACATTTAAAGAAAACTTGAAAAAAATGATATCTGTCCGAATTTAGAGCATTTACGATTTTTATATTTTCATTAAAGTTTTTTGGGAATACTAAATATATTTAAAAAAATTATTGGGTTTTATATATTTTCTTGCCTTTCTTTAAGGAATCATTATAACAATAAGAAATAAAACTGTTTTTTTTTTATAATTATGTATTATATATGCGTGTGTAATAAATAAAAAAATGTTATTAGAGAACTAAAATGATTTTAAAAAGTATATATATATGTTTCATATATTTCATGAAAAATTTCATAACAGTGATAAACAGAAAAATTAAAAAATGGCTTACATTAATTTATTTAATTTTTTTTTTTAAATTCATTTTAAAAAGGACCTACAATTATTTGAATCATCAAATGAATTTTTTAAATAGCTCCTTAAAATTATTATTCATTATAAACATAATAGTAGAAAGATAAAAAATACTTCTTAAGTTAATTCAATTTATTTTTTATTTATATATTCATTTTAAAAGCAATAGCTAAGTTTGTTGTTTTGTTTAAAATTCAATTTTTTTAAAAAATTTTAAATAAAAATATCAAAAAATCTACCCATCTTTATAGCGTTAAAATTTTTTTCTGAGATATTTATTTCATTCATTTAAATTTTAAATTATCTTTTAAATACACGCGCATAAGAATGACAAAAACAATCTTTAAAAACACTTCAAAATTCCAATTTTTGCATCTACCGTTTATCTACAACGACAAACCATCACTTATCGAAATGACTTCCCTTATAACCCCATACAATCCACCAAGGCCTCACCAAGACCGTGTAGCCACGTGGTTAAGAAGTTTACCTTCTGTACTTGGGTTCGTGAGAGCGAACTTGGCCTCTTCCACCGCCGAAATATGTTCAGTTGTAGTGTTAACTAATGTACATTCCAAGACGGCTAATAGATGGCGCCATAAAACTGAAATTCTGTTTCTCAATTTGTGCTAGTGTCGGCCAATTGCTTGCAGATAGCTCTGCGTTTGCTGCCTTGTTTCATTTAACAAAACTTTTTGTAATATAAACAAAACAAGTTCGTAATGTAACATATTTAATTATTTAGACGAATAAACTTAAAAGATAACAGTTAAGATAGCAGATAAATATGTTTACTTTGAAAAAAATTTCAACAAAAGAATTCTTTTAATTCAAGTAAAATCGGACCATTTTACTGGAATTATCAAAACATTTTTTTTTTTTTTTTTTTTTTTTTTTTTTTTGCTGACGATACAGATGTTTTTGTTGGAATTGTAAGAAAAAAAAATCAACAATATTTTTTGTTGATTCCAACAAAATTTCCATTGACCCATATTTAAACGAAAAGTTTTGTTGGGCCAACCAAATTTTTGTAGATTCAACACATTTTTTTGCTAGGCGCATTTTTATCTTATTAGTCACTAAAGGAACAGCTATTCATTGTTCTTGAACTAAACACTATTATTTATATATGTTTCAATGCAAAAAGGTATACCTATTAATTCATCTATGTATGCTACAAATTTTAGAAATGCAAGATTTTGAACATTAGTATTAGGAAATTCTCATTTTTTCGCAAATCAAAAGTGAACATTGTAGTGTACTTTAAATTTGAATTTGACACTTATTGAACATTTAGAACAAAACGTTAAGTGTTTTTAAATCACCAGTACAGTTAAGGCTCCATGAGTGGCCGAGAGGTTCTGCTCTCAAAGCTGGTAGACAGGAGGTGCTAAGTTCGAACCCAATTGCGTTCGTCGGCGTAATCGTCCAGAGTTTTCTCTGGTTTTATTCGAACCTTGGATTTACGCGCGTAAATACTGGTTAGGTTTTCTTAAAAAGACCTCCAAGAAGGGCACCACTCTCGGGTACATATGCCTTGTGTAGATGATTGTTCGCCATAAACAACACCAACACACCAGTTCAGTTAAGCCTAAAAGGCAGTATGTGTAGAGCGATAAGTCAAATATTTAATATAATACCTAGAGGAAGGAATGGGGACAATGAGAAGGATATACATCAAATGTTCCATCCATTCTATCTGTGTTCCCAAACAACTGAAAATACGTAATTTCTTTAATGTAAATATATATATATATATGTTTTATATTGGTCAAATTTTATAATATTTATTTTATAGTAAATGCCAAAATAAATTTATTAACAGTATCCACTATTAAAAAAATATTTTTTAACTAAAAATCTTTTTGTTATTTCTACTGTAATTTTTTAGAACATATGGTAATTATTAACCTGGAAAACGGCTTTTCATTAAGCCTAAATCTGTGAAATATTAGTATTAATTAATATTTGAACTTCGTCATACATTTCCGCCAATTTAGATGTATGTCGCACTTTTCGTGCGCTTCAGAAAGGATCGTGAAAAACATTTACTATATCTAAATTGCCTCGCATTTTTTTTTAAATATTTCTACTTAGCTTACATTCTTTTAGTTTCAGATAAAACTAAACATTATTATGACAAAATTGTATCCAAACAGGAGAAGAATGTATTGCATAAGTAATGTTTTTTTTTTTTATGTCCTGTTTCTGTGTTATTTCTTAAATCCAATCTATACAAATACAGAGCTGCACAAAAGAGTTTGTAAGCAACAGAGTCTATAGAAATTAATATCTTATGACTATTTGGAACTGAGTTTAGAATTTTTAATTGAAATAGAAGTTAATAAATTAAATTAAATTTGTAGAATTAAAATAATCTCTAATACAAAAAAATGTGCACGTCATGTATGGATGTTCATTGACAGAAGTTTGTTGTCAGTTATGTTATGCGATCTACACATGAATTAGCACAGAATAGCATTCTATATCATATGTTAAAAATATATATACAGTGCTACGGAAAATAAATGGAATTCAATAAACTTTCTGGACGGAAACATCTGTAAGTAAATTTTCAGTTGCAGTATGCTGTTGGTAGCTGAATTAAATTTTAACGTACATTGTGGTATTTATATAAATGGATTATATATCGGAATTAAAAAAATGTATACCATTCCAATTTTGGATAGTAACGGCTGGAGTTTTCTCCTTTTACCGCAGGAAAAGATGAAATTTCATTTTAATATATTTGAAGATTTGAAATATTTTCATAATCTATGCACGAAGCAATTTTATTTCTTGTGCATTTTTGATGAAACAGTAAAAAATAAAAAGTTGAATACTTTTATACGTTGATGTATACAATTATATATATATATATATATATATATATATATATATATATATATATATATATATATATATATATATATATATATATATATATATATATATATATATATATATATATATATATGTATGTATATATTATTCTTATAATATTTTGAAAAAGAAATCTCAAAATTATAACTAAATTTCCAAACAGAAACATTAAAATGTTAATTATTTCGTTGTATTAATTAAACTGTAATAAATAGTACCTTCTGAACAAAATTAAAAAAAAATATTAGTCCTATATCTTTAACAACTTTCGCTGTCACGGTTGTTTTCCTTCCAGGCTTTTTGTCTCTGGTTTATGATCGTATATCTAGTCTAATTTAAGCATGTCAAATTGGTCCAATTAATGCAACTGCACCATTTTTTAACATATTATCTCAGGACAAATAACAAAAAAGAAAGCAAACAAATCCGCGTGAAAAATAACCGGAATAAACTTATAAATTTAGTTATATATATATATAAACATGACAACATACCTTATGTTTTAAAGTATTCATTCCATTCAGTAGGGAAAAATATGATCAAAACTGATAATTTTACGGATTTTTTTTTAATTATTGTCGGAAAAAAGCACGTCGAAGACGGGTGCTTCTTCTAATCATAAATGACTTTATTCTCCTGGGAGGAATTTCAGCGATAGGGGCGGGGGGGGGGGGCTTTACGTAATTAATGGCATAATTGCAGCGTCCCATTTAAAGCGACGGCCCAAATATGGTTCATCTTCCCTAAAGATAGGTTTTTGCGCTCAAGATATTTTTCTTTTCAGTGCCGAAATAAAACAAGACGTGTTTTTAAAATATTCGCAAAAATGCGCTAATCTAACATAATTCAAGAGGAAATGTGCAAGAACCCATTAATGTGCCTTGAAATATCTCTAGAAAACGTTTTATAGACTCCATAAATTTTGATTCTCATCTAAAAGTTTTGTAAAAAATTCTGTAAAATATTGATCACAATATTAAAGAGTATTCTTGTAAAAAAACAAGGGTATTAGATTGTTACATCAGTAATATGATTAATTTTAATATAATGAATATAATAAAATGTCATTAAATTTTATAATTGTATAAAACATAAAACTTTTTATTTATTTTTCTAAACTATTAATTGTGTTTTGTTATAATTTTTAATTTAGGGACATTTTAAGATTTTATTGATAGTTATTATACACGATATATTTCAGTATAAGCATTATACAAATACATAAATGAATCGTAAAGATTTTTATCATACAGTTTTCATATGTAGCCAAATGTAATTCTGTTTCTCCAACTGTTTAGATGAAATTCAAACCATTTCACTGTGCGGTCATATATGTATAAATGTTGAATTTTATTTTATGTATTTTTCGCACAAAAAAAAAGAATTACTTAATTTACTTAAAGTTACTTAAACTTAATACAAATTATATGTATTATGCGTATTTTTAGAAGAAAATTTATAGATATACAGATATTTTTTTTCATTTTTCAGAGGCGACTCAAAATAACACGCCGTATATTACAAAGATAAAAATATACTACTGTAAAGTATGTCAGATTTTCTACTGAACGAACGTATTTCGGCTAGAAAATCTCTTTGATTTGAATTTTGAAACTTAATTTTTTTTATATATATATTTTCGTACTAGTGTTTACATTGTAATGAGTTCCGTAATCAGAATTTATTTTTAAACGGCGGGGTATGGAGTCCAAAATTTTTTTCCTGTTATAAATATAGAAAAGACTGCATAGACGGAAATGTACGAAAACACCTGAAACATCCGTTTGAGGTAGGTTTTCGTCTTCGTCTGTGTAATTGTATGGTGCTTTTCTTAGTTAATTTCTACATTAAAGGCAGGATTCCTGCATTTGCTTATAGAAAGACTCGCAAAGACGCATGACATTTTCACTGGCTTCGATTTATATATGTGAAATATTTGAAATTATGTAGCATCATTTATCTCACTTATGACTTACGTTATCATACTAATTAACTATCTGGTATGTATTATTTTCTATCATTTGAACACATGATATATCAAATGGAATTTCATGGATCACGAGCACAAGGACTTTGAAAATCAGAAAGGAGTCAGTATCATTTTTGCATTATTAAGTATTAGCACGTAAGCTATCAATAAAGAAATTGGCTTTATCATACTTAATGAGAATGTTCCACCGATATTTTAAAAAGTAATGTTATAAGTGTTAATCCTGTTATCTTTAAAAAGCTAATTATAACGCATTGTAAATGAATGACTTCATGGATTTAAATTTAAGTTCGTATATTTTCAGCATTTTGTTATTATTTGAATATTTCAATAAATCAACGTTTTGCACATTGTATTCCTACATATATATATATATATATATATATATATATATATATATCAATATATTCATGCTATATATATATATACTTTAATATTATAAATATTCAAATCATGTGTATAGTAAATGTGCCTGTGTACAGTAAAGCATTATGTTGAGCCAACAGGAGGATTATCTCACAATTATATCAAATAAGACAGAAATGTAGCTAGAATATAATATTTATCCAATCCCAAAATACCTAAATGAGACTTGAAAGGATGCTAACAAATAATATTCCATATCTAGAAAGCTAATTTATACAATGTAGAACTACTTATAAACTGTTACGAAAATTAGTGACTGCAAAAGATACTTTATTTTTAAAAATACTTCTTTAAATCTCAAACGTATTTTGGTTTCTGATATTTCTAGAGGTACAAAAACATTTTTAAGAATCGTGGGTAACCCGGAAGTTGTTATTTTGTATTTATCCCACTTGGTTATATTATATTGTTGTAGACTAAAAAACATTTATCTTTCTTAACAGTGGAGAAAAATGTGTAAAATATAACGACATAATTAAATACTCAAATTATGAAAATATCAATCGACTAACATAAACAAATATTTCTGTTGCACTCATATTTAGTTACATGTGAATGCATTGACAACAAATATTTTGATTTAGATGTTAAATTTATACAAAACATTTTCTTAAAATTCTGAGTACACTGTTAATTCGATAAACAACTGCGCGATTCCCACATACGTAGTACTTTCATCTGCCTCTGCGTGACGAAACCTATAATGATACCCATGGGTTCCAGTACCTCAGAAGAATAACGAGAAAATAAGTATCTATTAAATGACGTTCGCCATGGATAGGCTGTAGTTTTCAGAAATAAAAAGGAAAAGAAAAAGAGACAACTTTTACATTAATACTAAGTTAGAAATTCTGATCACACAGAAGGACAACCATTCTTTTATATTCTTTGTTTTTTATACATTTAAGTGTCTGGAAAACGTGTAATATTATTTATTTATATTATAGGAAATGCTGAAAAAAAAATCAGTTACTAGTTTTATTTAAAGAAATTAAAATAATTTACATTTTTTTTAAACCATATTTCTGAAATTTGTTGAACAATGCATACAACATGTTACATTATAAATATCCTATTAATTTTTATCTATTTTATTATACAGTTAGTAAAAGAAATAATGTTATGAGAATTCTAAAATAAGTATTTTACGTTTTTTATTATGATGATGATTTTTATCTATGTGAATTATTTATAATAGATATTTTTGAGTTTTAAATATTGAATTTTATGTTGTGTAATGCTACGACAGACTGTGTGAGCATGTTATAATCGCATTTCTCTAAGTAAGTGATGGATGAATAATGAAAACTTATCCTGCGCATATTAAAAAGCTTTGTTTAAATATTTTTCACATGTTTGTGTTTGTTTATTTTAGAATTATATAAAACACAATTGACAGATGATATATAGCAATTAATTCGCAATAAAAATAAACTCATTGAAGAATGTTTTAAAATTACATTTTTACCAATTTCTCGATACTCCAGGAAAACTGAGCATTTTCAAAAAATAATTGTTTTAAATAATGCAATAAGTAAACAGAAAAAAACCGCCTGTTGCTGCAAAATATGCCATTGTAGATTTGTTCATGAAAATACGATCATTTTATAAATACGTTAAATATTCTAAGCTGGTTGTCTTTGCTGATTGTTTAACACTAAAACGACCGGAAATTTTACTCAAGTTTTATAAAAAAATATTTTACACCGGAAGTTTTATTTAAATCTGCTTAACGTATTTATTTAACATTTTTTTCTTCTTTGTATCATTTAAACTTATTTTAAAAAGAAATTTCTGGTTCCACTCGAATTATATTCATATGGTAAGGGTCAAAATTCACATTCACGGTCTTTTTAGTGTTAAATAGAGTATCACAATGCAGAATAATATAATGTTCTGGATTAGCTATCATTTTGTAAACCACATAAAGTCTGCATATTACAAAAAAAACAATTTTTGTACTTTTTTAAACAAGTACATACTGACATTTAAAAAATTACATATTGAAAGAAGAACCGTTTTATCTGAGTATGGCGAAAATGTGTGTAGCAATATACGCATTTTAATAGTTTCTTTATATTTAACAATGTTAAAAAAATAATGTTGAAAATGTTTTACTTTGTTAATCTTACATTTATATTAGAAATTCCAAAATATATATATATATTTTCAATGGGCTACCTACTTATTTTTTACGATAAACTGTGATGTAGCAAAACAAAAAAAATCACTTCCGTTTATAAATCAAATGCCGCAAATCATCATTATTAGCTGAAGGCTTTCCAAATGTCGGTTTCACAGAGGTAATTTGTGTAACCAGCATAAATTAATTTTGGAATTAAAATGAATCAAGACCACGTCTATGTTAATAAAATACGTCAACCAATCACTAGATATTAATATTGCTAAATTTTGTAAAAATTGAAGTTTATCTTTCAAAACTATTTTCGTTAGTAACATGTCATGTGATTATTTATATATTAGAATTTTTGATTAGATACAGTGACACAACAAATAGATAAATTGTTTAGTGAGATTCATAAATGTCCTTTTTATTTTAAAATTTCTTATTTAAATACAAAAGTAAATATGTTAATTGCATTTTTTTTTTTTTTTTTTTTTTTTTTTTTTTTTGCAACGGAAAGATAAAAAAAAAGACATAGTTGAGCTACTACGAATTATTTTAAAATTACTTAATTGCCGTTAAGAAAAATACAGTAATGAACATAAACTCCATAATGACATTACATATATATTACACATATATAGATACACCGAAGAGCCATTACATTATTACCAACCTCCATCTAAAACTATGAGCTTGCCCAGAAGCAAAACCACGCCGCATGCGCGGCTTATGTCGAAGTATATACAGCGCCCATGCATTGTATTTCAAAATATTGCGTGATTAGCTACATAATGGGAAAAGCAGCAGATTTTTTACACTTTGATACACTTTTAAAACTACAGGTTGCATATAGCATCTCCTAGGGGTCAACACACAGGGCCGCTTGCACTATTTTGTATAGGCTTACGCAGCAGGTGGACAAAGCACGTTCTTGCGCTGACAGTTCGTCATCGCCAGCAGCGCCACCAACGGGCCCATGAACATCGGAATTGGGCCATAGAAGGATGGAAAAAAGTTATATGGTCCGACGAATCATATTTTCTGTTTCACCACATCGACCGGCGCGTGCGAACACGCCGATTTCCAACGGTAGTCCTGGCTTCCGGAGGTACATTTTATAGGAGACATGCCAGTTGCGGGTATATTATCACGTGGGCGATGATTTTATGAAGCACATTAGGACACATAATCTCCATTGAAAAATCTCTGACGTCTGTGCACTACCTGAACATCATTGCAGACCAGGTGCACCCGTTCATGACAACAGTGTTTAAGGCGGTATATTGCATTTGCCAACAGGATAATGCACCATGCCATTCCGGTGAAATCGTTAGGGTGTAGTTCGATGAGCATTCTAGTGAGTTTCTAATCATGTCCTGGCCTCCAAATTTACCTTAAAATACAATAAAGCATTTGTGGTTCCACCTGGAAATCCCAATTCGTGCTGCCATGCTACCACCTCTCAATGTGCGAGAATTGCAGGACCAGTTGGTGAGCGCTTGGTACAAGATACCTCACACTACCTACAAGAACATTTAAATTAGCAATTAAATTCTTTGTGCAGGAATGTTAAAAAGCAGAAAAACAACTTTTAAAAATGCAAAAATAATACCTGAAAAGCAGCAAACAGCTGTTTTGAATCTACTAGCGAGATTCTTCTTCAGTGCAAGATAGAGCAAGACACATCGTGCTAGGAAAAGCAAGGCTGAGCTGAACATTGTCGAGTTGATATCACCTTGAGTGTTAGTGGTTTTAAATATGAAAGTTGGTCCTACGTCGCATTAAACAGGTGGTCATAATGTAATGGCTCATCAGTATATATATATGTATATGTGCGTGTAATATATAAATAAATAAATATATTTATATATATATATTCATATAATATGTAAATTAGTAAATAGATACAAGCTGTAAAATCAACCTTGAAAAGGTATTATTTCATTTTTATTTGCATATCATTACAAAATTAAATCATTTTGGAAACATAATTATTATTGAACAAACTTTTAAAAGCAAAACGTACAGGGGTAAAAATACAATTTCCAGAAGAGTAGGTACTCATTTTCTTAACATTTAAGACATAACGTATGCACATTGATATTTCTTAAACTTTGCGTTTATTTTCTAAGTATATATTATATATTTATAACCGTTATACTAAGGGTAACTTAAATTACGATGTTAAATTTCAAGAAATTGTAAATTCGTACAGTCTTTTTAAACGTTTGATATCATAATATTATTCTGTCCCTTAATAAGATTTTTTTAAACCTTTTTGTTACTATTGGTTGATTGAAAAAAGTTCGTGCCAGATTTCCGATGCATCGAGTTTCGAAGCGTACCCAAGTTAGTTGACTTAAAAGGCGAATTCTACACGAATTGTCAACATTTAGTCTCTCAGCAATCTATTCCGTAGTAATCCGTTAAGTCATTACCAGTAACAGAAAATTCCTCAGAGCGAATTTTATGGTTTCGATTGAAACCATCATTTCTAAATCGACAAAATCGCTTTTCAACTGTCCTATGAGGAGTAGTACGATCCAAATAAATGCTTTTAATATTTTTTGTAGCACTTCAAACGCCTTTTTAAGCTCATATAACACAGCATGACGAAAATGTAACATTTTCAATTTCCATTTGAATAGTCATCTAGAACACAAATTAGTTTGAAAAACTTTTATTTAACGTTTTGTCCACTCACGTCACATGTGGATAACTGTCAGTTAATGATATGGTTATAAAAGAAATATCAGCTCAGTCAAAATTAAAACTCTTTGCCATCAATCAAATAGGGTACAAACTTCTTCAATCACCCAATAATTCCTTTTTAATAATTGCAAGAATATTTTTTCAGCATGCTTTCTTGACTACACAAGGGTAAATGGGGCCGAAGAATAAGATATGAAATTTAAAAAAAAATGATAGTATCAGAAAACAATATTTTGAAATAATTCAGAACTTATTTTAATAACAGTGGAAAATCGTAAGAAGCATTTGTATCTCGGGAGGCGCAGCTTAAGCCCAAAAAGGTTGAATAGCGGTACTATATATATACAGCTAATTCGAGATAAAAGTAAATGCGAAAAACCGTTTTTAATATCTCAGCCTATATAACACAGATCCTTCTGATTTAAAAAACAGTCTTAAATATACTGTCTAATTTGTACATTTCTACATTTAAAATTTTTTTTTAAGGGACAGAATAATATTATGATATCAAACGTTTAAAAAGTCTGTACGAATTTACATGCAGTAGGTGTATTTACATGCAGTAGGTATATTTTGAAATCTTGATACCCATTTTAAAGTGAAATGAAGAGGTTTCTTGGTAGGATTGCAGGATGACGTCATATATGTTTTCCTTAAAATGGAAAGTACATTTTTTTTTTACTCGTGTATAATATTAATCCTTTTTAGATGAAGCTAGTTACGTCTTCCATTTTTTCAGAAAATTTCTTTTTAGGTGCGTTCGTAATTTTAAAAATACGTAGCACCTGTAGTCGTCAATGTATCCGTCCGTCTATCCAGGGCAAAAACTACCCAACCGAATGGTCTGAATTTTAAATATATAATTGTTGCAAACGTTTGTTGAGTCATTTCAATTTTTTTGAAAATTGGATGTGTAGTTTAATTAATGAGACAATCAATTTTTTTCAGTTACATACGGTCAAAGGGAAAAATTATTGCAAGTGGATTTTAATGATGTTACAGCCTTCCGAATGGTCTGAAATTTTAAATGTATGATTGTTGGAAAATTATGTCGACTTATTTCAAAACTTATGAAAGTCGGATGCATAGTTTAATTACAGGGACAGTCAAAATTTTTTCCATTACATTACTGCAAATGCGAAAAAAATATTGCAAGTGAATTTTAATGATATTACAGCCTTTTAAACAGAATGAAATTGATATGCACTTATGAAGTGCACTAAAATATACATGCAGTATAATATGCGGTGCAAAAAATATTTATAAAAACAGTTGTAGAACGAACGCACCTCATTTGACACGTTTGACGAGCAATTTCCAACTTTTTTTTATATAATCCGGTTATAGCTGATTTCTAATCAAGTAGATTAAAAAGTAAAAAAAGAAAAAAAAAGAAACGTTATTTAATAGTTAGAAACATAAATTTTGCCTATGAAAATTAAAAACAATAAAGTTTAAATCTTCGTTAAAAGACGAAATATTTGTAATTAATAAAAAATATGAAACTTAAAAATATGTTTAAAATATTTTATGGGAATCGTTTTTGAAAACACTTGTTTTGAAAAAGAGTGATGAAAAATGTTATTATCAATACTTGTATTATATCAGTACTGGACTGATTCTTTTATGAAATTAAAAAATAATAATATATATATATTCATTATTTTTAATGATACTTACGATATTCTATTTCATTATAAAAAGCATAATAGTGTAAAATTTTCAATTTAAGAATTGGGGGAAAAAAAGAAAGCTTGTAAACTTCTTCTGGGAAGAGGAAATACTTTATTTACTTTTTACTCTGAAGCAATGTAAACGGTTTCGTTATCAGTAAAGCACGAAACTTCAGATAGGAGGAAAACGACGTTTTGTACCCGAATGAACTCTGGGAAATATTCGTGTGATAGAATTCTTTTCTTTTCTGTTAAATTTTATTGCTTTTATTTATTTGGTTATTTTCTGTTGAATTTAAACCGAGAAAGTACATTATACTGTCTGTTTTTCATGCTAATTTATTAAATAAACTATTAAGTAAAATAGGGACAGACATTATAAGTATTATTAATAAGAATAATGATAGTTTCTATTTAAATACCCATAATTTTCGAACACGATTTTTTTTTATACGAAACTATCTATTTATGTATGAACAATAAATCTAATAAATCAAAAGCAGGGCGAGAAAGAAAAGCTCAAATTCAGGGCCCGACATAGAGTATATAGGACTCCCAGAAAAGCATCATTCGATGGGGCCCCTTTCTATCTATATATACACATTTTTAGTGAATCATGCTGAAATGTCCAGTACTAAACTTCACACCTAATGTATGATGTTTTTTCATGTATGCATAATTTTCGTACCAAGTATCATTCACATATGTACACAGGGTATGACAAGAAAGATGGTCACAGGTGTAATAGACGATAAAATACACTACAATTTTTTTAACCTTAAAATTAATATTATTTTATTACTCTTACATATATGAATTCATGTACGCAGCTAAAACTTTTTAACGCAGAATTAATAGCGTTCTAAATACGGATATGTGTTCAGATTAAAGTCTTTGAACACTTTTGTAATGGTACTAAACTTAGTGTAATATGATATGTTGATTCATAAGCAGACTCACAAAATCACATTATTTTGCACTAGACTAGGAACGTCTTTAAAAATCTTTAATATCACTAACAGAGGCTGAATTGCAACGGAGATAGTAAATAAAAGAAAATTTAAGCTTAACAAATTATTATATAATTATCTAACTTGTTTCCAAATGAAGACATTCGATCCTACCTTGTAGCAATGTAACGATACGGTAACATTAACACATTGTGGATTTGTGAGTTTCTAAGTGAAGTTACTGTAAAGCACGTGTAAAGTCGTTATAGTCCTTTTAAACCCCGTTTGTGACGTCACATTGTAATCACTTCCTAAAATCACAGTATAGCCATAATTTGAAAGTGACTTTCCTCATTTTTCTGCAGATAGTTTTATAGTTTTTTTTTTTTTTTTTTTTTTTTTTTTTTTTTTTTTTTAAACCAAAATATAATTTATCCTACGCGATGCTGAATAGTGGCAAATGCTACTTTTATTTTCTATAAACAAGTTTTAAGAAGCATTTTTTTTTCCACTTCTTAAAAACATATCCTACAGCAAAGTATTCTATATGTACATTTAAAAAATCTTTATCCTTTAAACTGTACCTTCAACTTCTAGTCTAATATTTAATAAACAAAAACAAATTTTAGTGTATGGAGAAAAATAAAAACGTAGATAGCGATGGCTTTACATTTAATAAACATTTTACAGGTGTAATGATCATAATAATTTACTGTAAGTTCAGCAAGGCTCATTGTTTTTCTAAATGTTTCAAATTAATATTTATTCCCAATTCTGCACAAATTAGATTTACTTTTCAAATTTTATCATCTGACTGTAATTTGGTGATACAATGTAATTGAATTTTTTTTTTATTCTACAGAAATAGTTTCTTGACTTGACTGTTGCAACAATGACAACTTTCAAGTCTTCAGCAGTGCTCAAATAAAAATCTCCCCCAAGTTACACTGGCCATCAAAATTAAAGGATAATTACAGGAATAAAACATAACTCATACTTAACAAAACATTATTATTAGAAACTTGTACAAAAGCAAAATGACAATATGTAGCAGTTGATTTTCTCAAACTATTGAAATTAAAACCGAATTTACGGAAATTGGAAAATGATGGAAAAATTAAGTCACCACTTGTGATTTATTTTCTTTAATTTGGTCTATGTTCACTTGGGACACATATTCATACCACATCTTGATTTCATACACTTTACCAAAGTGTTGATCGAATCGTGTGGCATTGCATGCCACTCTTCTAAAAGTGCACTTTGCACCTCCTGGAGAGTCCGGGGAGGAATTTGGCGCGCTGAAAGTCAGCGCCATAAGGCATCCCACACATGCTCAATCAGCTGCAATTTCTCGTGAGTAAGGTGGGCAATCCATTTGAGTGAAATGTTCTGTTTGCAAGTATTCTGACACTACCTATACGAGATGTGACGGAGCATTGACATCCATTAAAAGAAATTTGTGCCAACAGCACTCCTAAACAGTCTAACCTTAGGTTCAAATACCTCCCCCAACATATCACCTAGCGGTTACAGAACCTCCTTGAAAGAAATGCAGTTTGGTGCGTTCATTTGTCATGATTTCCCCCTCAAAGCATTAAACCGCGGTCACGGAAACTGGATATTTCACGGACAAGGGAAGGCCAGTTGCGTGTTCCTTCCTCTCTCCAGATCAAATCGCGTGCCGAAACAATGTTCAGATAATATCTCAACTCGTGAGTAAACAATACTCGGGGCCAGTCTTTTTGGCTCCATTGAACATGACGACGGCAGGAGTTTAAACGGGCACCTTTGGAAGTTGGAGGAAGTGAGACAGAAACTATCGTTTTTCTCACATACAGTCCATACTCTTTAAGCCTCCGTGCAGCAGTAGAACGGCTAATTCGATTTCCTGCAGCAGCCTGAAGGTCTAAAACCAAATGTTTTGCAGTCTCTTGCAGTTTCATCGAGCCAACAATGATAAAAATGGTCTCCGGATGCAGTTGTCACTCTTGGCTGCCCTTGACCACACTATTTATCAACGAATCCAGTGCCTTACAAGTGACCCCAAGCTCTTGATATGACACTTTGAAAGATATTCAAAACTTGGACGACATCCATTTGTATTTGACCTCCTTCGATTCTCCCAATTATTCGCTATTTTTCACCTTCATTTAAATGGTGCTTTTGAGCCATAACTAATGAATGCTAGTCACTCACAGACACTACATTGTCGTTAAACAATACTGCAGAGCGGAATTCCAACGTGCGTCTATTGCACACATTGACATTGTCAATCGCTGAATTTGCATATTTCCGACACTAAAGTATGTCCGGAAGCGCAATTTTGTGCTCAACTGCATTTAACCCATTAATGCCGGTTGGTACAAAAATCTATCAAACCGAATTAATTTTATTATTAATCATTAGGTAGCACTATCTGCCAAACAATGATGCATTTGACATTTTAAATAATCACAAATAGGTATAAAAAAGAGTTCCTGCATTTTTGTGGGAAATGGACGTAGTTGTAGGTGTAAAAACTGAGTAAATATGAAATCAATCAACATTCCTCTACCTTCAAAAAGAAAAAGGTAAGTTACGTATATTTTTTTGAAATTTTAATAATGTTTTTAAATGTAATCACAATTGTAATAGTGTACTTTACACAGTTATGCTATTTAAAGTTACTTTTACTTTTGTTTCTTTTCGTTTATTCACTTTAAGTTTTAATGGTAGAAAATTGTACCAACCGACGAGAAAATAAAAAAATAGACGTCGATTTCACTGGCCCCACCCAGTACTGATTTTGAAAATTCATCAATACCATTCGTGTGTGCTGGTTTTTGCCACAAACTTTTCGTTTGCGCCACTTCTCTCCCGTTATAACGAACAAAATGGGGCGTGGGCAGTGAAACGACAGCCTCGCCCCATCAACGAAATCAAAATTTTATTGCTGCATTCGTTTAGACTGCGTTTGTGCCACTACTTTTCTATCTTATTATAACGAATTTTTATAATTTAATGTCACTTCTAGAAAATCACTTATGGAGTTCGTAAATAAATACGTGTCACGTAATAAAATACGCAATTCTTTAGTGCTGGGTAAATGTTTGTTTGTGCCGTAAAAAGTTTCGTTTGTGCAATTCTGGTTCCTTCGATATAACCAATTTTCCACTTTTTCAACACTGGGCGACCATTTCGTGGCCCTCCCAATCAACTACATTGTATTACGGCATTCGTATTTAATGGTTTTTGTCGCAAAATATTTCATTTGTGCCACTTCTATTCTCTCGTTATAACGAATTTTTATAATTCAAGGGCACGTAAAGAAAGTCGTCGATGATTAAAAAGGTGTCACGAAATGAGATACATAATTCTTTAGTGCTATGTAAATGTCGGTTTGGATTCACAAAATTCTCACAAAGGAAAATATCCTTGCCTTCATTGGCATTTTATTAGTGTCTGGATAGAACAAATTACCTAACAGGAGACGCAATTGGTCTCTTTCAACTGGCGTGCACTACAATTTAATTTCACAGTCTTTGAGAAGAGACACATTTGATTCGATTTTGAGATCAGCTTATTTATGAAAATAACATGGAAATTGACACTGATAGATTATATAAGGTTAGTAGGGGTAACTGGAACCACGAGGTAACTGGGACATAGGCTATTTTATAAAAAACTGTTGGTGTTTTTTAAGTTTTAGCTTTTGTGAACAATGACCCTTAATCTCTACTTCCTAAAACAACGTGTATCAACTCAATCATAAATCTCACTTTGCTGTGATAAGTTGTCAAAAATTTACGTTTCTTTTTTTAAAAACAACGTCTATATGGTTGAACTTCCTCGGCTGATTATTAAAATACTGTAAGTACTTTTTATTAAACACTCATTTTTTTTAAGATTAGACATATAACTACATTAATATTATTAAGCATCTATACATATTTACTTCATGTTTCGAATGTAAACCCATGTGTCCCAGTTACCCCATAAATTTTTCAAGAATGGGGTAACTGGGACATGTATCCGGGGTAACTGGGCCATGCTGTATCCAGTTACCCCAATAGTTATAAATAATTTTTTTGTGTTTCTCTTACTACGGGGAGTAAATTTCTCCATTGTTTTTAGCTCACAATAAAGAAAATGATAGAATACCTTATTAAAATTATGTAATGAAATTTAAAAAAAGCATATTGAGTGGTATCAAACCAAATTTCTTGGCCCCGGTGATGCCGTTATGGCATCACTTAATTTTAGTTCCTAATTACCACATTGGCACCTGAATTTTATAATGAAAATTTCACCTTTATTAAGTACGTGAAAATATACTTTTACTTGTTTTCAGATAGATTCTCTTGTAAATATTGGTGTCATTAAATTATTTCAACATTTTTCGAATGCAAGTACCTTGCCACTGAAATCGAGATATCCAGACCTTGAAATTATACTATACACAGGGTCTCATTCTATAGAGAAACTTTTATCGTTCCTACCACTATTTTGAAAATAATATCTTCATCGCACCTTTCTGTAAGAATTCTGGTAGGAACAATAAAATTTTCCCTATATAATGCGACCCCTGGATAAAGTACTTAAGTACTTACGTAGCCGTTTGTTCATAGATTTGCCTTGCTATTTTTTCCCTTAAAATACCCTTGTGACTTTTATACATTTTATCTATACTAAAGTACATAAATACTTCTTTAAGTTTTATATTTTTGGTATAAATAAATCTAATATTTTCACTTTTAGTGCTTTTTTAGACACATTGATAGCAAAGGTTTTCCTTACAACGCTGTTTATTGACATATAATTTACATGATCTGCCTGGTTTCAATTTTTTTACGTTGTTTACACTTTTTACAGGACCTGAATCCTGATATTCCGATCAACAGGACCTGATATCCGATATGAAAAAATATGAACGCGTGTGGAACATAGACCCCCCTGGTTCAGTTACCCCATTTTTGGGGGCAACTGGACCCATGAGGAAAGAAAGATGAAATATGCATATTTTTATATTTTTAAATATTAAAATGTAATTTTGAGCATTTCTGTCTGATAGAGGAAACCTAACGGAACACATTTACAGAAGTTCAGACTTTAATTCAAATGAACATTAGTTTTTTGAAGCTCAATTGTCAGAAGCTCCAGAGTCACATTGTAAAATCATGTCCCATTTGCCCCAACTAACCTTAAAGTCCGCCCCCTTTTTGAGAACTTCAACAGAGTATGCAAAGATTTAGATATCCCAGAATATCTCAGTGTAGATGAGTCCATAGTCCCTTATTATGGACACCATGACTTAGACAGTTAACAGGAAAACCGATTCGATTTGGTTGCAAAATTTGTGTATTATCCTCATCAGATGGACTTCTTCACGCAGAACCTTAAATATGGTGCATCAAAGAACTTTCCAATGCTGGTTTAGGACAAGGAGCTGATGTTGTTCTTGGATTATTAGGAAATGAAAAATACCAGACGAAACTCATGTCGTCATGGACAATTTTTCCTGGTATTCCCTTATTAAAAGAACTGTCTAAAAGGGGTATTGTGGAAACTGGTACATTGAAAGAGAATAGACAATTGAATGCTCCATTGAATCCCAGAAATATAATAAAAAATAAACACCAACAGAAACACACGAACATGCTTGCAATAAAGATATTGTTATTGTGGAATGGAATGACAATACAGTATTAACCCTTGAGGGGCACCGGCATATATTATATACCACCTACGGTTAATGAAGTTTTACACCAGAAAAATTTTATTAAATTTTAATTTTCTAACTTTTGTGGAAAAAAGCCGTTAAATTGCTTTTACTTATTTTGAAGTAGAATTTTTCAAAGATTCCGGTGGGAATTCAGCATTTCACAAACGTAATTGCCTGCCCCTCAGGGGGTTAACGGTTGCGAGCAATAAAGTATACACAAAACCATGTGCATCAGCTAGTAGATTATGTGCTTCTGAAAAAAAAAATTATTAGTTCCTATGCCACAGCAATTGAAAACTTATAACAAACACATGGGAGGTGTGGATGTTTTTGATCAATCCGTTGCGAATTACCGGATCAGAATTCGTTCAAAAAATGAAGGTGGTCACTTTTTCCAAGGATAGTTAGTTCAAGTGTTGTAAATGGATGGCGAGTGTACAGAAATCTCGGCAACGATATTTCACTACTTGATTTCACCCGACAATACACACAAGAACTATTAAGAAGCTACGGTACACTACCCAGTCGCTCTGGTAAACCTCTTACAAAAAGGCAGAAAGCTAAAAATGAACAAAGATTTGACCAAAGAAACCACTGGATAGTCAAATCAGAGCAGAAAAATGCCCTATGTAAAAAGTCTTACGGAAGAAATGGTTATAAGTGCGAAAAGTTAAACCCCTTAACGGTCGCATTAAATTACGATTTAAAAATTCACATTGCCTATTGGCACCACTTTTTTGAAAAAGAAATGTTCACCTTCTTTAGTGACAGGTAAAATGATACCATAATAAAGCCAAATACACTATTCTATTATACTGGTGGGAATCAAACAAATCTGACTAATCTGAATAAAAGTCACAGCCCGTGAATATGACGGGAGCGAGAATTAAGGGGTTAATTAACCCCTTCATTCGGAATGCCATAAAAATTATCATGTTTATTCTAATGCATAAATATTCAGTTTACTAAAAATTTCTTACTATTGTTTAAAGGCAATTATAATTTTTAATTCTTTTTTATTAAGTTATAGAATTTCTAAATTATATATTTTATAAAATTGTCTTTTCGAAATTTAATTACAATTAAATGTTTTTAAATATAATTTTAAATTAAAAAAACCCCTTATTGTACAAGTATAAGTAATATTTTACTAGTATATCAGTCTAGAATCTATTATTATAATTATTTGTATTATTCTTGCAAACAAACAATAAATTCAAAGTTTGTATAAAAGAAATGACTTCATACTACGCAAATGCCGGTTGGTACAAAAATCTACCGTTAAAAAAAAAAAAAAAAACTTAGTAAATACAACGGGAAAAATAAAATTTATATACTATGTACTTAATAGACACAGAAAAAACAAATATGAACAGAAATTTCAAAATTTATCGAGTATTTTGAAGCCGGCATTAATGGGTTAATTAACATAAACAGTTAGAGCATTGTACATTGGTTGCAATATTAACTTAGTCAGCATATTTTTTTCTCATTATGCTTTAATTTTGATGACCAGTGTATTTACCAGTATAGGAAGCCACACTATAGGAACTGTCCTGATAATGTGGAAATATCTGTGCCGTTAACATCAAAAGTTATTTCTGGTTTGCGTAAAATTTGACATGCATGCTAAGTTTTTCTTGTACACTTTTGGTACAGTTTTATCGAAAATTTAATTAGGATCGAAATTATGGCAGTTTAAAAAAATCAACGGGTTCCTTATTCGAAAATATATTATTAACCCTAGATCTACCGGGAATTTTATTCAAGTTTTAATAAAACGTTCTACACCAGAATTTTTATTTAAAACTATTTAACTTATTTATTTACCTTATTTTTGTCTGGTTTATATACTTAGTTTATTTTAAAGAAATTTCTGGTTTGAATGAATATTTTGTATGTACCTGTCGGGTCCAATGGACCCGTCTGGTAGACGGAGGGTTAAATTAACTTTTATATCCTAATTTTGTTTTTTCAGTTTTTTATTTTTTCATTTTAGCGTAGAAAATTCCTTACTGCTTTTATCAACGTTTTCTGACTCTATAGTTATATATGATGCTAATAGATAATGAAAATCCTCTTTTTCATTCATTTTTCGTAAAAATATACAATTCTCCTCTGTATAATTTAGTCCTCATCAAAGAGATCATCATTTTTACATCTATCACCACATTTATTTGTAGGAATAATGCACGTAAAAGCATTTCAAAATATCCGATTCTTCTGAATCTAACTTTTCGAAATATTGAAGAGCTTCTTCCATAGTTTGGAAACACTTAGTGTCACATAATCAGTGAAAATAATACACAAGCGAAATAAAATTAATTGCGAATTCTATTTTCTTCAAAAAAGGATTTGGGATAGGAACTCGAATTTCACCTTTCTATAAATCTTATAATAAAATAGGTTTAAATTTTTTTATTAGCATTAAAAGAGTTGAAGACGTCAATGTTATCAAATGGGAAAATCAATATATGTATCTTCCCAATATCACCTTTTTATATCTATTTTATCTAATGATTATATTCAATATATTGTTTGAAGCCTTTACTCTAAAAATTATGGAAATGTTATATTCATTTACATTTTCAAACCCTTTTTAAAATATTTACTTACTCAGTATGAGATGTGAAATAATATATATATATTTTTAACTGAAAAGTATGCAGATATATAAATAGGCAGGTATATGTATGTAACATAATGAGTATGCAACATAATGGAGAATAATTCATACTCACGAAATAATATATCTTTTCGTAGCCTTTCCACACTATGTCACAACTTTTTATATTTAATTAAATTTAAAAATGTATAATTTTTATATGCAATACGTAAGAAATTAGCATTCTTAAGATTAAATTGTCTTATGGTTTTAGAAAAATAATACAAATATTGAAAGAAATGGATTACACAAGAATTTGATCAATGTTAGATCTAGGTAATTTTATGATAAAATTAGGTATTTCTAGCTGATACAAACTTACAGAAAATTTGTGCAAAAATATTCAAAAGATACTACAGAAAATTTTAATCATTTTAGGGGCAAGGTGCATTTTTTTGTTAAAAAGATGATATGATTAATTGACACAAGCATTTATAGGCAATTTTAATTGAAAATAAGTAGCAGCTTTTCTTCATGTAAGATACAAAAAAAAAAAAAAAAATCTTAAAAATTTCTGGCCCAATATGCAATTTGTAAATTAAACTTAAGCGGGACACATATCTCCCGCGGCTCTTCAAAAGGTTAATTCATTGGAAAAAAATGATACTTTATATAATGTCCAAAAAAGTTTTAAATTTATATTTTCAATCCTTTGAACAACTGAATACTAATTTTAAAAATGATTTCTAAAGAACAATTTAACTTATTGTAGCTTTATTTGACGACTTAAAACAGTAAGCAAATAATATAAAAATATATTAGTAGCTTACAGAATAGATTCTCGTAACACTTGTTTTAAGTGGCAGGGTTCTGATAAGAAGTCGTATGAATAATTTTATTTGTTTCTTAAAAAGCAAAATTTTACTTAATTCAAATGAAGACACAAATTAGAATTTTAATAAATAATTTCGTTTCTAAAAATTTTCTCAGCTAAAATTAAAAAATATATTAACTAAAATGGTTTGAAGTATCGATTCTAGATTAAACTATTCAATTTCAAGATAAACACAGCTAAAGAGTTTCGTCTTCTCTTATTCATATTTTTAATTTTCCGAAAGGTCTGTTGGGAGTACTGTATTGAAAACGTGTCCTTTGTTTCTGTTATGAGTGGGAAAAACCGATATTTATCCACACATTTTCTTTAAAATATTTTCAATAACGTAAAAAGTATGCAATATAATTTGTGTTATGAATGATTCATAATAGTTAATTTTTTCGAATGACATATTTTATTCAAAGCGTCATGTAAAAATGTCATATATTATCATATTTTAGTCATTAGATGGAAAATGTTTCTTTCCGAGCTTAAAAAATTCAATAAATAAATTTTAAACCAGAAATTTTACGTTAATACTCACAATTAATTTTTTTAACTATTTTAAAAATTACTAGCTGACCCGCCCGGCGTTGCCCGGGCAGAAACTGTGCCGGGACTGTCATTGAAAAATATAACACTGAAGTGGACTTCATAAACAAACAATGAATAATATTTATTTGGCACAGTTGTCATATACACACCACGCCAATATAACTATTAGGGTGGTCACAAGAAATCAATTTTCGAATTTTTCGGGGGGACCCCCCGAAAAGTTGCCAATTGACTAGAAAATGAGATTGGCTAAGTTTCAGCTCATTTGCATAATATTAACCCGTGCCTCATTGAGGTTTAAGTTTGAAAAAAACGTGATTCTTCGCAAAAAAATGCTTTTTTTCCTTCATGAAATGAATACAATTGAACCTAGAAACATAATGCAGGTCTCATTTTATAAGAAAAAAAAGTTTTGCTTTGAAGAACCACACACCATTTTTTTCTAAAAATGTATAGATTTAAAAATATGCGCATTTTTCAGGACCAGACTTCACCTGAATCCTAAAATTGACTTTTTATGAAAAAGCGAAAAAAAAATTGTAACATTCCCTTTCATCTGCTTTCCACCTTTTGTTTTTCTTTTTTTCGTTTTGTGAAGTCCAATAAAGTGTTTGATTAAACCAATTCCAAAGAAAAGGAAAAAAATCGAATTTTAAACTGAAAGAATTAAAAAAAAAAGGGAGGGCAAAGGAAGTATAGAAATAAGAGCAAATAATGCTCAATTGCATTTTATTATTAAAGTTGTGTTACAAGAAAGGAGGTATAATAAAGAAAATAAATTATTTTCCCGTACAAATGTCACGTTAACCCTTTCCGGCACAGAAAAATTCTGTTCATAAAAGGATGAAATGATTGTCTACTCCGGAATTTACAAACGACATTTTTAGAAATTAAAATAACATTACTTTAACCTTTCATTGTAAAAGCAAAATTTTATTAAAATATTCTTCGGGCCGTTTGAAAGTTTGGAATTAAAATTAGGTGGTCCCGGAGTGGGACACTGTGCCGGAAAGGATTGAAGTGGTAATGGTTTAGATAAGGTGGCTTATGTTGACTTTTTTTACCAAAGTATTATCTAAAAATGAAAATGCAACTTGATCCGAGTTAAGATACCAAAGGCGGTTTGTCATTTTAGCAAGTGCTTTGTCTGTAACCTATTTATCAAATTTTCTGTAGTGAACAAGTGATTTTATTATTTGCAGGTCTTGAATTGGGGGCTAAAGTGGCAGGGGAAGTATTGAAGCACGCTTTTGCATAAATATTGATTAAAAATAAGAAAAGATCTCTGATACCTTCTTTTTCTAAAATTTTTATTGAAAGATGATCCCTGAAACAATATATTTTGGGAGAATGAATGGCCCGTGCCTCCATCCATCTGACATGATTAAAAGTACCAGGTGCTTTGAAAAAAGTCTTTTGCAGAAGGAGTTCTATAAAAATTAAACAAAGTTGGATAAACTCTTTATAATCCTCCCTGAGCTGTTAATTTTTAAGAGTTCCTGTAAGACAATTTGAAATTACTTCTGAATTAACTATTTATACCTAGTATTTCATCTTCAATAACATTTGTATACTTACTTTGGTTTAATTTAGACCACCCAATCAGAATTGGTTTTTTTTTTAATATCTGGCTGAGGGGCAGTGATTATGCCATTTTACAATCAAGAACAGCTTTTAGGAAAATTTCTAAATTATGCTGGCGGCATGGTAAATACAGAAGACTTTTCCTTTAACAATTGCTATAGAAAAATGCAGGTTAACTCTGAGGCGACCTGTGTTTACTGCAGTTGTATAAAAAAATATTGCCTGGATTTTACCAACTTCCTCCCACACTTCAACTGCTGAAAATACAGCTTTCGCCTGAATTATTCTGATACTATTTTCAAGTTGAGGAACTCGTAGTAATTGTTCTTCATCCCCACAACTAATTAAAAATTTTATCCACTCTACATTTTCTTTATTCAAAAAATGGTGAAGCAGTTTTCCACCCCAGTGAACAACAGTTCTCTCTAAACGGAAATTTTAAAATCTGTTTTTGATGAGCTCAGTTTTTTGTTTACGAAACAGTTATTTGCAGAGTCGATGTCTGTGGTTAGCTAGTGGATGTATTCTAAGTCTAGCAGCTTCTCTGGCGTTCAGTTCATTTTGCGAATATTATAAAATAAAATACATAAAACTTGACAATTACTTGGCTGCTTATTGTCGATGATTTAATGAGACATGTCGCCAATTAAAAAAATCTTACATTTCTGCCATCATATCAAGAGGGGGAAGGGGTTTTACGGAATGTTTCGTCAATTCTAAAAATAGATAACCATAACAGATAACAAAAACAGCCTTGTAACAAAAAAAGAAATTCAGAGGTTCAACTGCAACACAAATCGAGAAGCTCTTTCTTACTAGACACAGAACTAAATAACTAATAATCAATTATAATTCGTGAAATATTTTTAAAGTTACAAGAATTGTTCACTTATTTTTGCCTATTAATAAAAATAATACAAAAAAATTATCAAAAGTGATAAATTTTTTAATTTGTCATTTTTTACCTATGTTTCAAAAATGCAGAGTTTGAGGGTATGGTTCACTAGATGTCCTGAAAAATACTAAATGTTCATTAAATATAAGTTTTCATGAGAGTAAAAGTTCAAGGCAACAACAGTTTCTATGAAATAAAACAAGAATCAGGTTTCTAAGACAAATATTTTTCACGTAAGGAAAGAAAAACGACAGTTTTTTGCCAAAAATTGCAAATTTTCAAAAATTCAACCTCGATGAGGCACGGGTTAATATTATTTATTTGAGCTGAAACTTTGCCAATCTCATTTTCTAACTAATTGGCAACTTTTAGGAGGGTCCCCCCGAAGAAAACGTTAATAAAAATTTTCCCCATGCTGCTTGTGACCACCCTAATAACTATAGATCCACAGTTATTCTCCAGAACGTTTAAATTAGTAATTTGGATTTCAGAAGCTACGCGTTCGCCCATGCGACGGTTATTAAGCCTATTTTGCCGATCGCTTATGCTGTGTGTTTGACGCCATTCTCGATCCAATCTAGCAATTCAAGCATTCGCCGAGATCTTTTACGGGCATTTCTAACGATATTGTGACGTTTCATAACTGCAGCGAAAGAAAGAGCGTAAATAACTAAACTCGAAACGTAAATAAACCGGATTTACCTCCGCCTAAATCCTGCCAAATTACTTTACACAGTAGCCAATGAGATGCGTTTCTCGGGCGTTGCCATTAAACAATAACAAATAATCGCGATTTCTGTGCCACGTACGTTAGTGTAATATATATATAGATATCGGTGGTCTTATAGTCATATTATAATTAGTGTATAATTTATTTTCAAAAGATTTAAGGTGTATTTTCCTAAATAATTCGCACATGATGCCTATATGGAGTATACAAGTGCACAATGTTTTGTTTTATAATGTAATGCTAATTTAAATTAAGTTATAAAACTAATAGAAAATATCCAAAAATAGATTATGCATTTGAATTTAAAACTTATTTATGCAAAATAAATTATGCCTACGTTTTAGCCCTTTCAGAGGCGGTGGTACGTATGTGAAACCACTTAATTTTAATTCCGAAATGACACAATGGCACAAGAATTTTGATAAAAAGTACTTCTGTTTATAATAATTGTGAAATATAGCTTTTTCTTATTTAATTTTTTTTTCGTAAATTCCGGTGTCATTCATTCATTTAAACATTTTAGCAATGGAAATGCTTTGCCCCTGAAAAGTTTAAATCATGAAAGAAGCATGCATAAAATTCATGACTTTTTCTAGTTCTTTAAGAATATTTCAAAATTAATGTCAAACGACAATGTCCAAATTCATTGCTAATAACTGAAATTAAAAAGAGATGCTTTCTGTCTCGAAATATTTTTATTAGCTGACGAATGTTACTATATTTTGAGAAAAAGGTACGGAAATTCATTGTAACGGAGTGCGCAAGAAAGGTTTCTAATTCATATATTAATTTTTGAAAAAAATTAATATATATTTTTATTTTTATTAAAATAAAATATACATACATATAAATGGTAATGATAAGAATGAGTTGCGGGATAAATAATATAATTATAGCATTTATAAAATAAGTTTTAATGCCAACAGAAAAAAAAATTGTGTGTAACCAGTGATTGGCAAATTGATTGATTATATTATTCGAATGAATTAATCGGCACACGCAAAAACATAATTTACAACCTTCGTATACATTTTAATCAATTACCATACCAGGAATTTTGTAAAAGGAAAAGTGAGAAAATCATGGACGATAGTTCCCTCCCCCCCCCTTTTTAGGGTTTCATTCATCTGACGAAACCATATTCGTCATACTCCTCTGTCTGTCTGTCCGTCACAGACCCCCTTTCTCAGAAACTATATATGTTGGAGACTTGAAATTGTACATACTTAAGAGCTGGACACCTGAGATCAAACGACAAATCATAAAATTTTGAAAAAAAGTCGTAATTAAAGGACGTTATTAAATAAAACTCAAAAATTATATATCCCTCAAAGAATTATCATGATTTAATCATCCGCGAATCAATAAAAATTATTACTAAAGAAAGTACTGTTTGCAGTGACGTTTCATCCTACAACATACACAGAATTTGACTCAGTTTGCTTAAACAATCATAAAACGAGCAATATTCCACTTCCCTATATCCATGTTTTATTTTCCCAATGTTTTCCGGATCTAAAAATTAACTTTCACTTTCACTCCGTTCGTCACCATCTACGTGAATTTTGAAAATTAGACGTTAATGACAATTGTATTTCTTATATTTCTCTGACGAAGACTATGTTTTTTATAGTTGAAAGAACTAAGGTATTAAAATAATTTAATATATTTTTAATAGTGTCTCATCTTTTAAGTAGTTTTGCACATAGTGTAAGTTTAAGTTTAAACTTTAATTGTTAACTTTTGAAAAGCTAATATATTTTTTAAATAGCTTTCGTAATTGTAATGATTAATTACGGAAAACAACCAGAATCATTGTGTGAAGTGTTTCCGGGTATAAATGCTTCTCATTTCGCCTCTTTTCTAATTTGACCAGTAATTCAAATGTAGTTTTTTTTTTTTTTTACAAGTGGGTTATTTCCTCTTGATGATCAAAGAACATAGACATTAGATTTTTACGCAACATTTACATGGTAAACAATGTTTTCTTGCTGCTATCTTATCTTTACATTTGTAAATGTGCCAAGAGATATCATACAAACATTTGTGAACAATAATGCTGTAGTTTTTATGAAGTAAAATATACTTATTTACGATTATCATAATGCATTTGGTAAAAATCAGTTTGATAAAATTATTGTTTACTTCTTTATCTAAGTATTTAACATATATTTTAGTGAATTTAAAATATATGTAAAATATTTGCTGTGAGTGTAATAAACTCATTAATAAAATGTACCGTCAAATTCTACTTGTTGAGTCTGCCAGTGAAACTTTTCTGTAATATTTCAGTAGTAAATTTATTACTGCTTTTAAAAGCGATTTAAAACGCAAATTTATTTAATACTATAGAAAGAATATAAACGTGTATGACCTCCACAGCGATCAAAAATATTTAAATTTGCTTTTTATTTTAAATAAAACAAATCTATGATATAGTAATATTCCTATAAGGCAAGTACGATCTGTATTATAAACAAATATGTTATTATAAATATACTTTAATATTTTTATCTTCAGTATTATTCAACGTAATACAGATCAATAGAATACTATGTATCATCCAGTGCTATCTGATAAATGGACGGTGACGGTACCCAACTTGGTTTATTAGTGGGAAATTTCCGGGCTAGGACATCGGCCAGGGTAGCTTAACGGTAGAGCAACAGCACGTTATGCTGTCGACCCAGGTTCGATTCCTGGCCCCGGCTAATTTTTCACTCCAGTTGGGTTTATTGTATTTAATTGTATTTATAGTCTGTCTTAATATATGTGTACCTTTAATACTAAATAGTGCGTCTGAAAGTAAAGGAAACGTTTTATTTTATACTGATTTTGACCCATTTGCTCATTTTTGGGGTTTCATTGGTCTTTGGAAATGGAATTTGAGATCTTATTGCTATCTTTCTAGTGACTAAGTATGCAAGGATCTCAAGAGTAAAGGGAAGTCTCAACAAATCAAGTACAACCAGAACAGAGAAAAATAGAAAAATAGATACTCTAGAATTATAAAGTCTAGAATATATAGTGTGGAAATCGACTATACCTGTAATACTTGAAAAAGTGTTAATATATTGGATCCCTTAAATGTCAAACGATGCTGAAATCCAAAGAGTCGAACGCAGCGACATCTGTAAGATATTTTCTAAAACTCCAAGATGATTTGGTCTAGACGCTGGCTGTTAATAATAGGATGTTTACATTGAAATTTGAAAATATACCGCAGATGTCTCTGCGGCCAACTCTTTGGATTTCAGCATCATTGCGCATTTAAAGGATACAGGGATGCAGTATTTTAGCGCTGTTTCGATGGCAGATTTCCACTCTTTTTATTTTTGGCGCTGTACTGGAACATTAGTTATTACACAAATCATCAAAGTGCATGGTAAACACAATATTAATAAAGATTTGCAATAGCTATTTTTTTTTTACCTAACAACAAGTACTCTAAGTCTATGCTTATAGATTTAATTATTTGATAGATAATTTTTATTTTTATACAAATTTGAATATATTACAATATTCAAAAATTGAATTTCATTCGCGATGTAAAATTTTTTTTATAGAATATTCATCCTCAAGTTTGCTCTTCAGTAGATAAACAACTGCTAGATTCCTGTATATTTTTAATTTTAGTAGATTGTGCCTGACAAAAAATGTTTTCTCATCAAATGGTTTACATACTGAAGAAGAAGAAAAATGATACTTTACTTTTCAATTTTTCGACTTAAAATGTCTAAAGAAAAACTACAACTAATAAAAATGTTTCAAGGTTTGTAGTAACATAAAGAAGAGAATTCCAAGTTATATGCGGCAAGGCATTTTTAAGCCTAAATAACAGCATTCAATGATATTATTGTTAAATTCAATGTCCAGTAGTAACACAAAAATAATAAATACAGACAAAAAATTTAAAAAAATACATATTCATTAAATTAATATAAAACGAACGGTTTCTAGTAACGTAGAGACACGGGTGACATACTTCACGTGAAACTCCTATTGAAGCCAAAATATCAACTTGTAATTCTACTAAAAAATAGCGTAGTATAAAATTAACATGTGTTACGTTTATTTAAGAAAATAACCTAATTAAGAAAGAAAATAGCATACATTACACAAATAGGCTATGGCATATTACATTTCTCAATGATGCGTTACTAATAAAAATAATGATATGATGTAGAAAAGTTATAAACTTAAATTTTAAGCATTGATTGAAAATTTAAGTGTTTTTGGGAAGAGTGTAAATGAAGCGCAAATGTTATCACGTAATTCTTTATGAATATTTCAAACTGATTTTAGGTGAGTTTATAATTATATGAATACGTAGCACCTATAGTCGTTGTCTTGTACTCCCGTTTTTCAGCATATAACATGGCAAAAACTATTCGACCGAATTTTTTGAAATTTAATATATATAATTTTTGCAGAATTTTGCCGAATCATGTCAAATTTTAAGAAGATCGAATCTAAACCTAAAACGATATGAATAAAAGTTTTCTTCATTAAGTGAAATACTATCATACGTAATTAATTCAGTGATATCCCATGATAAGTAATGATTCTAGGTTGCCATGTTGATTACGTTCTATTTAAGATGAAGTCATATTATTTCCGTATTACTGAATTTAATATATATAACTGTAATAATTTTTGCATTCCTGCATGTTTGCATAAGACTGCAACAGCTATTGAACTAAAATCTAAATATTTATTAAATTAGTTAGAGTACATTTGCCACATTTGACGTACAATTTTCGACTTTTTTCACTGAATAGTGCACCTATTGCGCCACCCGATTCTTTAAAGATTAGGTATCCTTCTATCTGTACAAATATAAAAATAAAGTTATCGTAGAAATTATGAAAAATAGAAATTCGCGATAGAAAAATAGAATATTTAAAGCTAAAATATATTTTCTAATTACTTGAAAAGAAATTATATATATATATATATAACCATTAATTAAACATAACCTATCACCATCAAAAACCGTAATATTGTGAATTAAAGCTGTAAGTATAAAAAAAAGTGCCAAATAATTTATTATAATAATTATTATGGAAGAAAAAAGAAGAAAGTGGACACCGACAAATAATGGAAAAGCTTATATATTGAATTACGTTATCAAGGGCACAGAATTCAATGATATAAGCAATATGGTTGTTTTCTGTGAGAAAAATAAGCTAAAGCTAATATCATTTTTCCCTGTTCCCAAACAACCATTATAATCAAGTGAATAGATTAAAAATGAAAACAGAATAAAAACAAATAATATGAAATGGAAAAATCAATAAAACCTGTTTAAATATTTACAGGATATAAAATAGAAATAATACACAACATACCGATTAATATTTCAGTATTTTTCAATATATCCACACGGACATGGCTCCCAAATTATCGTAAAGATTAAGGTGAATAAAACAGTTAAGAAATCACAGTGATTGAGACCAAAGGATGCAGTTAATACATTTTGAAAACTCATGAAAAATAAAATTAATATAATATAAAATAAAATAAATAGAAAGTAATTACATTATTTAAAATAACGAAAATGCACTATTAAATTAATTAATAACTATATAACAATATCGTCAAAATTTAGCTTAAAAATCCACCTGATGTAGTAATTTATAACTGAAAAAGAGTTGCAAAAGACAAAAGTTATATCTTATTGTCAAAAGACAAATTTTGGTGCTGCCATCTAGTAGTATTTTTATTATTCAAATGTCACAAGATAAACATTTGAAATCCTAAGAATGTAAAATTTTTTTTTGTTTAACAGCAAAACCAAGCAAATCCTTATATATATATAATTATAAACCTAATATAAACCACACTATATTTTTTAAACTATTGTTAATAAAATTAAAAAAAAGGAAACAAAATATTCTATTATCTTACTCATTTAAACTACACTAAGAATTTAAATAATGGTATAACATTGAGAATATATAGCATATAGCTATATGCTATAAAACAAAATAAATTCAATAATAACTAATAAAAATATATTAAAAATAATATAAAAATTTGTAAATGTATTAAGTTTGAATTTAAATTCTTTACGTTTGTCATATAAATCTGTGATTGTTTTGTTGTCTTTTATTGTAATTTTAAGATCTACTAAGTTAATTGTATTGTTAGATAAAAGGTTTTCCGTTAATTCCAAATTATTGGGATAATCTACTGGAAATTGGGTAATTGCAGATTGAGCAGTTTCAATTAAAATTATGTCATCAATATAACGATATAAATGTAGAGTATTATTAGTAAAAGTACGTTCATAATGATATAAGTATAAGTCGGATAGTAAACTGGATGTACAACCGCCTTGTGGTATACCGACATGCTGTAAATATAAAGTGTTATCTTGCAATATATAATTATTGTAGATAATGAAGTTTGTTAAAGATTCAATTGTCACAATATAAACAGTTGTAAGCATTTGAATGTAACATTTGTTTTATTAACAGCAAGACCAAACAAATCCTTATATATAGATAATTATAAACCGAATATAAACCACACAATGTATTTTTTTTTTAACTATTGTTAATAAAATTTAAAAAGCATACAAAATATTCTGTTAGCTAACTTATTTAAACTACACTAAGAATTTAAATAATTCTAGAACATCGATATTATATAGCATATAGCTATATGCTATAAAACAAAATAAATTCATTAATAATTAATATAAATAATTATTAAAAATATACAGATCTTTAATAAAAACTATTATATATAAGATAATTATAAAATGAACAGGAAATAACAAACTTATTGGAGTATAAAGAAGGTAAACAGATACTTAAATTCTGATTACCTAAAAAGCACAAATATAGTGTGTGGATTATTTTCATACATCCATAAAAATCCTAAAAGTATGAATGTGGGACATTCAAAAACATTAAACCGATAATAAATTTTATAACACAAAGTGAAAATAGATAAATATTAAAATATTAATAACAATAGAGGAATAATAAAAATAATTACCCAATTTTAATACATACAGTATAACTTTATTTGTATTAAATATACTTATATGTATATTAATCATTATAAAAATGGCATACTATTAGTAATTAATATGATATTGTCCTTATTAAATTAAAATTTATAACAAATGATTGTAAATAAGATTAAACAATAATTAAGCTAATTATTAATGAAATTCACCAATTACATATAAAATATCAAATCAACATCCTTATAAAATACGTATCAAAAATATAGTAATAATACAAAAGCCCCCATTTTTTTATAAATTAACCAGTGCGTATTATCCAGACAACACCACCCTCCTCCGTACTCTAACATCTACCCACCCATCCAACCTATAATAATTTTTTTTATATTATTTTACAATTTTTAATTTTTTTAGTTATTTTTTTATTTTATAATTTTTTTTTGTAATTTTGTTTACGCATGTGTTAATTTGTTTTAAAAGATCATGTAAGAAAAATACTAATTGTATATTAATGAATATATGAATTTTTTGGAAAACCATGATTTAATGCATCATAAATTAGTTTTTTAATATTATTGTTAATTAGAGGAGAAGAACATAAACATTTTATTCTATACAAATGATTAAGTATTATATTTCGAAATACAGAATGATGTAGACAAGATTTAAAATTTGTAAATGTATTAACTTTGAATTTAAATTCTTTACGTTTGTCACATAAATCTGTGATTGTTTTGTTGTCTTTTATTGTAATTTTAAGATCTAAGAAGTTAATTGTATTCTTAGATAAAAGGTTTTCCGTTAATTCCAAATTAGTGGGATAATCTACTGGAAATTGAGTAATTGCAGAATGATCAGTATCAATTAAAATTATGTCATCAATATAACGATATAAATGTAGATTATTATTAGTAAAATTACGTTCATAATGATATAAGTATAAGTCTGAGAGTAAACTGGATGTACAACCGCCTTGTGGTATACCGACATGCTGTAAATATAAAGTGTTATCTTGCAATATATAATTATTGTAGATAATGAAGTTTGTTAAAGATTTAAAATATGCAATATCTATATTAGATGGTAATTCCAGTTTTTATAATACTTTTTAAATAATTCATTTATAATTTTATGTAAATCAAATAGTTATTAAAAAGATCTTTGAAGTCATATGTCGTTATATTATATACACAATGAAGATTTTTTAAAATATTGACAAGTTGATAGCTATTTTTTATACAATGTGTATTATCATTATTTGTAGTAATTACATATATTTGATTAAGAATTTTTAAGAGAAGTTTATTGGCTTTATTATTATATGTATTGCAACCAACAGTTACAGTCCTAAATTTAATATAAATATAGATAGATAGAGATATATCGATATCGATATAGATATAATACTAAAAGCAGTCTTTATTTAATGTAAGTGTAAGTCAGTATTAAATCTTAGTAATATGAAAAATAATTATTATAGTTAAATTTCTTATAAAAAAATTTACAATACTCAATTTCACAAAAATTTCACTTTATGCAATGTTTGATAATATTATTTATTTATTTTACTTTATCTCGACTTTGTCTTTCAGTGCATCTAAACCAAACACTATCATAATATTGTTTGATAGGAATATTTTGAAATAAATATTTACTGTAATCATTAAAAGCTTATTTCAATAAAAAATATAATATAAATTTTTGTTTATTTATTACTTCTTTCACCTAATTAAAAAGAAATATGAATACACACTTTTCAAAAGCAATATATTCAATTTTTCCGCTATATTAAAATAACATTTTATTACAATAAGTGGATTTAAATATAAAATATTCAAATTTCAGCATAGTTAAGCTATTTTTAATAAAGTTTGTAGTAGCGCTTTGCGTATATCTTTATATAAAGTACTAAAACTTCTAAGTTTGATATATAAAAATAAGTTGAAAACAATATAGTTATTTCTGTGCCATCCTAATTAAAGAAAATCAAACAGATAATGAGGGGAATTTCCATGCTCAAATAATTTATCTGAGAATTTTGTAAAATTTAGTAGTAAAAAATTATATTTTTTAAGATATTTTATATGACATTTGAAGCAGTAAAACATTTAAACTGATTTACTTTAAAATTAATATTCATCTCGAGGAAAGTTTTATTCTCATTCGCTGTAAGTTTTATCATACATGATGAACAATCTTTAAGCTATAAGCGTAATGCTTTTGTTGAATGTATATAGATATTTCAATGAGAATTATTTATATTGATAAAATTTTAGTTTTGTTGACAAGATTTTATGTAAAAAAAGGAAATTTTTATATTCAGTATAGTCACAGTTGTAGTGGATTGACTTGTTTATGGAATTTGTTTCTTTTCACTAACTTTATCGATTTCACGAGACATCGCATTTGTATCAATTAAAAAAAAAAAAAAAAAAAAAAATTCGTTAAAACACCATGGAAGATTTAAATGTCATTTTTTAATTAAATACATCAAATCGCCTTTTATTAACTTGTTACTATATGTGTATGATAATATTGCAACCGATATAACTATTAAAAGATAATCCAGAATTTTAGGAATCATTTCCGGTATTTCAGAGTTATTTCACGTTAAATTTACATCGATATATATGGAATTTAAGCCGCATATTCTAAGATAAGTGCATGTGGAAAATCATAATAACCCCCGTTATTGTAATCTATATGATATATTTTGCAATCGCTTATATTTTAGTGGTATGCATATTAATTTCTAATATTTTTATCATAACATTGTAATATATCATGTTTGTGCGATGGACAAGAATAATATACTGTAGCAATAAATGGAAAAATACTTTATTTTTAAATCTATAAGTTTTAATTTCTTTTTTATAATATGTCAGACATATTAAATTGAAATATTCTAAGACACATTAGTAAAATTTTAAAACATTATTAAATATTTAATTATTGAATATTTAAAACAGAACTCGCTAAAAATTATTATTGAATTAATGTCACTAGTAGTGTCGGGTGTTAAACGAAAAATGCAGTCGAATCGTGGATTAGATCAAGGCAAAACATTGAAATCCACAATGTGCTTCTCACTATTAGGCAGACTGGTCATTGGTACACGTGTTTTTTTTCTATCATTTAACAGAAACGAAGACGTTTTAAATATTTTAGTATCAGTCATTAGTTTCTGATACAAAATCTAATCATAAGCACTCACATTATTGCCATAAGTCTTGTTAAGTAATAGTATAGACATTAGGTGACAAGTTTCCATTATAACATAATCAGATGCTCGTCGAAGAAATACACAACGACAGCCTGAGGTTAGAAACACAGCGGAATAAAAGCCGAAAGTCTTGTGCAAGGGTGCAGTCAATATATATCGATACGCACACGTCTACAACAGAAAAGATAAGACCTTACTAAAATTTATTTATACCCAATCAAGGAATTCGATGGCGTTGAATAATTGTGGAAGATAAAAAAAAAAGTTGTAACTGGACGTTAAAAATTAGGAAAATAACCTAAAGCACGTCGCGGAAAAAAGCAAAACTCAGATATGAAAATTTTATAAAAATAGAAATGGGGATTATCGATATCGAATAAATTTAATAAGCGAAAGCTAAGATACTAGGCGTATAATAATGGAGTTTTGAGACAAAGAATAGAAGAAAAAATAACATTAATGTATTTTTACATTATATAAGAAAAATTATCGTCATTTAAATATTTTGAAACAGCATAGTAAACCTGAGTATAAAAATAAGAAATGTTGTCGGTTTTCTAATATGATAAATTATACAAAATCTTTTTTTTTTTTTTTTTTTTTTACTTACTAATACGTTTATTTTGATCAATAATAATGATTACTACATTTTCAGATAATATATAATAGATAACAATGAGATAGTATAAATGTATAAATAACAAAAATAAATGTTCGTATATTCAGAATGATCAAAAACCAATTATTGCGAAATTGGATATTTTGTACGTATAATATATTTCGCCTCCACACCCCTCAATATTCACGAGACATGGAAAAATTATGACTTAAAAACTCAACACTGCATTCTCTCAGATTACAATATTGCAAAAACATCGTCTTTAGCATTTTCCTAGCACATTTTAGTCGTTGAACATATAATGGGATATCTTCTCGAACTTCTACTTAACCCATTAACGCACAAATTAACAAATTTTGTTTATTTTTTTCCTTGAAATTGATATGTATGGGTAGAAATAACTAAGTTAAAAGTATTTCAAATGCATTTTGAAAAATTTTAACTGCAACCTCCTTTTTTAAGCCGTCCTCATCTGATGACGCTGGGCGCTTGTATGTAAAAATGTGAAATTTATAAAAATGAAAATTTTTTACATAAAATTTATGTGTTTTACTATATAAAGAAATTAAAGGGCAAAATAATGTTGAAACTCAAAATTTAATTTCAGACATATAAGATTTTTCTTTTTCTTTTACATTTTTACGATTGATTTTTTGTGTGAAAAAGAGGAAAACATTGTATGCATAATGTTGCATTGTTGTTCTTGGCTTTGAAGAACAGTTATTTTGACAAAGCCTTTGTTCCTCTTTTTTGCCAAAAACATGCTATTATTTTCTCGAATTTTATAAATTAAGTATAGGAACTTATAACAGGAGGCTTAATCAATTTCACCTTTTTCTTTTTTTTTCTATACTCCAACTTTGTACTGAAGAAAGCTTCAATATGCTATCAAAATTAGTGAAAAAAGAAACACACTTAATATCCTTCCATTTAACAACAAAAATTTCATTTGTTTTGTTAAATTTACTATCGTAAAACCTTCTCTCATTTTTACTCATTATCTTATCATCCATTATTGCGCATTTTTAGTGCAATTTTCTCTTATAGTTTTACTAGCTGTCAACTGCATTTCTTTCATTTTTAGAAACGTATTACTGATAAAGAAGTTAACAAAATAAACACGATTGCTGTTTGGATCTCCAACAATTGATATTAAATTTAACACAAATTTTGTGCCTAAAGTATGTTTCTCAGATTCAGAAGTATTTGCTCCTTTTCCACAATAGTGTAAAGTTCTAACAGTAACAATCGCTGCCACACAGAAACCATAGTTCATCCCCAAATCTAATAAGTTTAGATTTTTGAAAAACTTTCTGTGTAATGATGACCCTAATATCGAACGATCATTTTAGAAATAGACAAATTTTCATGGAAAATGTCCCAATGCTGAAAATTCTTGAAAAACATTTCTAACAAGGGACGTATTTTAAATTATTTATCATGTTTGTTAAACTGATGAAATTTATTATGTTGGAAATATAATAATCTCTTGAATTCTAAGTAGAAATTTCTAGTCATAGCATTTCTTCGCTATTGTTGTTCATAAATCATTCGCTTCTGTACAGTTCACTGGGTACGATAGAATTTGTATGATAGACCGAAATTTTCAGGAATTCTACAAATGTTTTTATTTCAAGTTTAGTCAAATTACAGATCAATTTATTTTTCACTTCTTGAGTATATTGATTAGTTTCCTCTACGATCATATTATAAAAATTTTCAGTAAAAAAATCTTCAAATAGCTGAACTGAACTTATATTATTAGATTTCGCTCTCAATATATCAGAATTCTTGTTAGAAGAATTTCCCAAAGCCCCGAATATGTAATCTGGGGTTTCAATCGTCCATACTACTGATATTTCTCTTTTACGTTTACGGGATTTTTTTTTCTTTTGTTATCCGAAATAATAAAGATTCATTATCATCTGGTATTGTAATCCCAATGTATCTGCAACATATGATACAACTGTACTACCCAAATTATCATAATTGAATTGTTCTTCATCTGTTAGATCATCTACATCCAGAAGAATTAATATAATATCTGCATCTACTTCTTTAGAAAAAGATAAATACAATAGAGCGCCGATTATCCGAATTCCAATTTACCGAACTTCCAAATATCCGAAGAGCCAATTTCTCTCAAAAAATATTTTTTAACCGAACTTCCAGTTATCCAAACATCATATTTCTCTAAAAAAATATTTTAAACGAACTTCCAATTCTCCAAACACCCTATTAGACCTGGATATCAGATTTTAAATGATGATGAGATTGTGGATGATATTCAAGACGAAACGGAAATTGAAAACTAATGCTCTGAAAATGATCAAGGTCCATCACATAACGAAGCCTTTGAATGTTTGGAAACAGCTATGAAATTTAAATTATAATCTCTGACGTTCAGAAAATGATAATAAAAAGTAAACAAAAAAATTAAAAAGGCTAAAATCAATTTTTAAACATGCCAGTATTAACTAGTGCTGTCAGCCTAATGCGTGGATAAAGTGTGCAGATTTTAGTATAGTCAGGTACATCCGTTAAATTATCTGTCCATTTATCCGAACTTTTGCTTTTCCGAACTAGGGTCGTTCCCGACTTGTTCGGATAGTCGGCGCTCTGCTGTAGTTGTCTCTTCTAAGCTTCTAAAGGTTTTACTTCTACTCATTTTTCAGTTTTCATTTATAGTTTATCTGCAAAAAAATTGTAAGGAGCTCTTAAGAAACAAATCTGAATATGAATAAAAACTATACCCAATCGACCAGCGTCCTCAAATGAAGACGGATAACTTTTCCTGTTTATTACGGATATAATTCCAACAATAAATATTAAAAAGCATACTAATGGCATAATATAAACTATCTAGATTATTTTTATAACGAATTGAAAAAAAAAATATCATAAATCCAGTTCTGTACAATAGTATAAAAAATTGACAATGTGATTACCATAAAAACGGGAAATAATAGTGCATTTTTCCCGCGCATTTTAACTGAACTCCAAAGAAATCACATATCTAACATTTTGTTGGGCTGTCATCTATGACACCATTTTGTATTTAAAAGAATATTTGTAAATTTAATGTACGAAATAGAAAATTTTTTTACAGCGTCATCAAATGAGGACACTGAGCGGGGTTAAACGAATGGGTTAAACGAACCTTTTAGCCATATATTTTCTCCTTAGGTTATATATATATATATATATATATATATATATATATATTATATATATGTATATATATATTTATATTTATATGTATATTTAAAATAACAAACATCAGAATGCTTAACATATTGAGTTACATACTTCGTGATATTAGAGCAATAATAATTAGGAGAAATAGTATTTAGCATTTTGTATTAGCAGGTTAACTGGAAATTTACATGAGGAAATACAAAACAATTTCTTTATTAAAGTTTTGGAAGTGATCACATTTCTGTACACATTATTTTTTAATGTAATACTGCGAATTTCATTTTTAAAAATTTTACTACATATATTAATTTTTTATGCATCTCTTTAATTTCAGTGGCATAAAAAAGAAGATTTTGAGGTAGACTAAATTCAGATATAATTTTTTTGAACAACATGTCTGCTTTGATATTTGTAAAACACTTCTCATATTTTACTTCATACTTAAACAAGCTAATGATTTAATTATTATACAAGTATATATAACTTTCCTCTAACATTTTCGAAACATTTGATAAACTAAGGATTTATGATCAGTGTGAATTGTAAACTCAAGTCCACGAAAATAATGAAAAATTTACTTAAGTGTCAACATTAGCAACACATCCTAATTCAGCAATAAAAAAATTCTTTGTTCTTAACTACTCAATGCTTTAATTGATTAATAAAATACATTTTTTAATTACTTAAGGTTGTAGAATATTAAACAAAGGGATGTAAATAAGTATTTTCATTAGATTGTTTTAGAAGAGCAACTACTGCTGTCTTAGAAGGATTGACAAACAGATGAAAAAACGAAATAGGTTCATAAAGTTTTATAATTGGATTAAAAATTAAGTTATTTTTTAGGTTGCCTTATGGATTTTGATAACTGGAATTTCATTACCATAAAGTACTATTTACCTTTAAGAAGCTATTAAAGATTTCACTAAATTAATTTTGACACAATTATTCTAATTGGTATATATATCATATTAGATGTAAATTTCCAACTGGGCGAAAAATGTCTGGACCAGGATTCGAAACAGGGATATCCTGACTGAAGCCGCCAGTGCTCTACCATCTGAGCTATCTCTGGTCCGGACATTTTTCGCCCAGTTGCAAATTTACATCTAATATGATTTATTTATAAATTAGAATAATTGTGTTAAAATTAATCTAGTGTAATTAAGTATCCAGCGATTTCTGGAGTTCCATTAACTGAGATTTAATCTGTTGAGCTCAACCAGGTTTCAGACCAGATGCTATAATCATTAAGGTTAGCTGGGTAAAAGAGTTCCACCAGATTCGTCCGGGATAGCTAAGATGGTAGAGCACTGGCGGCTTCAGCCAGGATAACCCTGGTTCGAATTCTGGTCCGGACATTTTTAGCCCAATTGGAAATTTACATCTAATATTAAGGATTTGTCTAATTTCTACTTATTTATTTAAGAATCTAAAAGAACGTTAATTCATTTCAAGAATCCTTGAAGAAATTTTATAAAATGGTTTATAGGAGTGTTTTAATTTTTTATCATTGCAATATAAGATATAAGAGTTGTAGTTCCTTTCTGAATTTAACAAATGTATCATTACAAAGATATACTACGATGATTTTATATTAACATTTTCTAAGCCATTTAATTAAAAGTTTTGCTAGTTGTTGAATATTTCCTTTAAAGAAGAGAAAAAATAATACTATAAAGGACATTAAAGGTAAAGTTTATTTTTAGATTTAGTATAAATTCTTCTAAAAGTTCTACTGAAATCTATAGGTACTGTTTTGACTCCGAACTCAAAATGGGTTATACATATAATTCAGATTGAATGGTTGATTCTGTTTTTTAGTATCAGAAGCATGTAAAGGTACAATCAAGTATCCAGAAGCTAAATAGATGAAAACATTCTGGGCATTTACCTAATAACTTAAAGTATTATCCATACTAGGTTAAAACTCATTAACTGTTGTGTTATTAATTATTGCATATTTAATCACAGTATATAATAACAGTAATAAATTATTTAATAACAGATTTATTCTAATAATTTCTATTTTATTATTTACGCATAGTCTTATTTCCTTGCATTTTTAAAAGCTTAAAAGGATATCTATAGAAATACTTGATGAAATCTGTAACTTAATATAAAGAAAATTTTCAACATCATATTTTTCACCGAATTCTTGATCCTCAAGAAAATAAAGAATGAAGGACAAAATAAATAAAAAAAAGTGTTTACGATTGTTCTATATATGATAATGCTTGAAATGATCTTTAGCTAAGGCCTACGATGTGGACATTTTACTACATTTATTTCAATTGTGTGAGATAGTACAAATATGCATGGAGATATAAAAGTTTCTTTAAAAATGAAAGAAATTTCTGCGTGATTTTTTTTAAAAATAGAATGCAGGTTTTTCAAGAAAATTTCATACAACTTTTAGGATATTTTACAATGTACAGTAGAAATAACATACGAGTACTATTATTGTAATACAAATATTTTAAATATATAATGTAATATGAGCGTTTGTATGAACATATTTACTTAAAGAACATGAGCCACCATAATAATATGTGTTTTGCATCCTTTAGTAGGCAGCTATATACTGAGACTCAGGTCAGTAAATTATAATAATAATTCAGAAAGATATCGACAAAACTGTAAGCTGAATTTAATTTACTTTCTAAAAGTAGCTATATCAGACGGATTTTTTAAAAAACTATCATTTGTTATTAACAAAGAAATTATTAATTAAATTTGTTACTTCCAACAAAAAAAATTACGGTTTAACCCATTTCTATGCCTAACTATGGTACGAATTCTTAGATTTAGATACTTTTATTTATGGTATAGTTAAGGTGATTAATACAAATTAAAATATAGAAATAAAAAACAAATAAATGACGATTTGTGGAATATCCCTGGTTATTCAGCTATTTTAAAAATCAACTGAATTTATACTTATTATGTAAGTTTAGTCTGTAAGTTTATTTTTTTAAGTTTCTTAGATTTGAAACCCGTCTGCAATATGTTAAACATTTCTGTATGATATCGAAAAATATATAAGAACTTATCACCAATTGATGTAAACTACCTGTTTACTATAGTACCAGTCCTTGAAAGATTTGAGACGTTTTAATGAATTTATGCACTAAAGTATCAGTCTTACACTCAAGAATATTTCTGATTTCTGTGCAAAAACACACCAAGCTCTATTCCGAACTATATTGAAAATATCTCATTAATTTAGCGCTAGATAATTTCTATATTATTTTGTGTAACGCAGAAAAATCCTTTAAGCAGGCATTTAAACTTCCATATACATCTTATTTTAATGTGTAATTATTTTAAAAACCTATTATAATATTTTCTTTTCAAGTTTACCAGTTACACTTTAAATTTGACAAAAAAGACCAATATTCACGAATTTTTTTTTTTTTTTTTTTTTTTTTTTTTTTTTTTTTTTTCAGTACGTATTATATTAAAACTTTAGATTTAAATAGTGAATTTTTTTTTAATTCATAATAGTGAAGTATTATTTTTAAATAATTCGAAACTCTAAAATTAAATTTAGTTAGCTATGTTTAAATTACAAGCCTAGAAAAAAAAAAAATTATCCAATGCATGGATTAATTTGGATTTAATCTCGAAAACTAAGGCCCATGTGAATAAAATCTTTCAGCAGAATAATTAGGGGTATAATTTCTATAACATGCTTTAAAATCATCAAAATCTGTGAGCACCATGTCTGGTGGTGCCCTTGTAATTTAATTTAAATATTCACTGTACAAATTAAGAGAGCATTCTAAAAGCGTTTATTTGCAGTTCTTTAAATTTATTCTTAAAAGTCTTTACTGGTTCTATTTTTTTCCTTACAAAAACTGAGAAGCATTTGTAGAACAAATTTCGATCAAAAATTAAAAATAAAAATAAAAATAAATAACAAATAAATAATTAAATAAGAAGCCTCATTGTATTATGAGTATGGTCATTCTGTTCTTGAATTTTTTATCACATATTTAATAAAATATAAACAGTCATTTTTTATTTGTTTTTGTTTTTAAATCTCTAAAAAAACCACCCACTTTTAAACGACAAAATATTTTTTCAAAGCAAAACATTACACAAAATATTTTTATATATGTTAGTAACCAAAGTTCACTTCAGATTGATCAGGGATGTGTGGAAAATATTCAGGCAAGATTACAGACAAAAATATGGAGTAGTTTCTAGAAAAGGTACATCGAAATTCAAAGACCGTAATTTACAGAAAATTCTGTTTAAAGTAATTGTTATATATGGTGTAAACAAACTGAAATTCTAAAAAAAAAAAAAAAAAAAAAAAAAAAAAAAAAAACTTCTCGCTGCTGTAGAAAAAAAAGTTATACTCCATTCGAAAGAGAAAAAAACAATTTAAATATTATAAATAAAATGAATAAAACGATTTTTTCCGCGAATTCGCTTTTAACCTGCACTTTTGAATCTCCTCAAAACAAGAAAATATTACAACTAGTGTCTTTCAAGTAGTTCATTCTATTGAAAATCTTAGAAATCACGCAGCCAAATTATCGAGAAAATCCAAATAAACATCATTTAGTATCAACCAAATCAACAACATTACAAGTCATTTTGTAAATTTACAATAAGGTCACCACCTCCGAAATTTCCGCTATTTTCAGATCTTCGCGAAATTGACATTTTAAATTTACCAGAGACAGGGGTACGTTCTATTTTCCCTTTTACATTCATCAATTACGGTAATTTGATTTAAATTTTTATCAGAGTTAGTTGTAATTAGTTTTGTACCGGTGTATTTACGTTTCGATCATATTTAAGATCATATTTATTATCTACTCAGGATCATTAATTATGTAAAGACTTAAGGGGACAGTGGAGTTTACAATCCTTAAAAATATATATATTTTTAATTTTTGTAAATGTCACCTTAAATATTAATCAAGGGTACATTATATGCATTATGGCATGCATTTATCACAAAAAAATAAAGAATAAAATTTATTTTTGAGAAAAAAAAATGGAATTTTACGTGTCGTCTCAGAAATCTTCGAAATGCCTCCTGTGTCTTCCATATGAATGAAAATCCCCAATATTTTTTATAAAAGTTTGTTTTATATATAGAAATAAAATAGAGCATCGAATTTTATATATTTGAATTTAAAGGTTAAAAAAAATTCAAAATTTCAAAAATGTTCCTTTTTTTTGACATTTAAATTCAAATATATAAAATTCGATGCTCTATTTTATTTCTATACATAACCAAACTTTTATAAAAAATATTGGGGATTTTCATTGATATGGAAGACGCAGGGGCATTTCGAAGATTTCTAAGACAACGCGTAAAATTCCATTTTTTTCTCAAAAGTATTTTTTTTTTAATTTTTTTGTGATAAATGCATGCCATAATGCATATAATGTATCCTTGAATAATATTTAAGGTGAAATTTACAAAAATAAAAAAAAATATATTTTTAAGGGTTTTAAACTCCACTGTCCCCTTAAGATCTTACTACATATTATAACACATTATACAGTGTGTCTACGTATAACCTAACCGACCTTTATTTTCGCAGCCGTTGGTCCTAGATGCATACTTCCAATTACAGAAATTGTTAAAAAAAATAGTATTTCAAAAATGTTTTACGTAACATATAAAAACAATTTAAACTAAAGTTTATGATGTACTAGCTAAAGCATCCGTCGTGGCCCGGAATTTTAAGAATGTTTGTTTTGAAATCTTAATTTCGAAATTAAACATAGAGAATAAAATAAAATAAAGCTATCTTTATTTCAGTTCTTCACTGAGAATGAGGTCCTGTGATTTAAAACTTTGTGTAAATTCTAATATACATGTATACTAGGATGGTTTTAAAAAATTAACTTTTAAATTTTCTATGGGGCACCCTCCTATTCTGTTATATGCATAAAATAAAGACTTCCACTAAAATTTCAAAATTTTAAAACATTTTTTAAGGGTTGCTACTAAGGTTTGAATGTTTAAAAAAATTAAAAATTGACACATTTTGTAATTTAATAATATATTATTAATACAAATCCATAGTCATTGTCAAATTGAATCATGGTATGATGTTAGGCAGTAAAGACTCATTTGTATCAAGTTTCAACATGTTTACACAGTCTAATGTCCAAAGACAGAAAGGAGTATATCATGTCTACACTCTATTTAACCTGAAATTGGCAGCATTGTGAAAAGTAGAGAATCTAACATTCCGCCTTGAAAAATAGTTTTCCGTTATTTTTTAATCTTAAATAGCTAAAATGCGTTGAAATTTATAAGATAATGTTTATAAGTTATAGAATTTGATTTTTCGATATTCGTAAAATATCTTACTATATGGATATATTATCAGAAGCCGAGCAAGCAGAGCCCAAAACCAAAAAAAAAAAAGGAGTTTTCGGCAAGCGTTCTTTTCACTATTCAATGGGATTGCAAATTTTTAGAAGACATTTCAGCATCTGAAACTATAGACAGATTACCCATTATCGTTTCAGGTAAACGTATTGACCAGTTACTTGTTGTTGCAAAGCTTCAATCAGGAACAGGTGAGGCATTATCTTCCGCTGTTAACGAACTATTGGGTCGGGGAGAGTATCGAGTAAGTAAAATGCATAAGTTTTACATATAACCTTAGTTAATACCGGGTTATCAACCGAAACTTGTGATCTTCTGGAACAGAATATGAATAAAGAAATTATTTGGATTGCCATCATCACATCCTTGAAATACTGTTTTTGTTCTTTATTTTTTGTTGATGTTTATTGTATTCCTCCATGAGTGCTATCCCATTTTCGGCTACATCATTAACGATTTTGACTGAAGTCACTGGTGGCTTACATGCCCTTTAGGATTCATTTTCAATATAATTAGTCACATCTGTTTAATAAATGTCTGAAGGTAAATCCATAATATAAAAAAATCTCAGAGTGCTGCTTGTTAGAAAATCGTGCAAGTCCTTTTGAAAAATGACATCAGGATCAGCAAGTGTATGTTTCAAGGATTCATAAATTTCTTCATTTTTCAAAGCATGCACCATTTTTCTTTTACTTTCGAAAAACGCATTATCATCGAAAAATGCAGAAGCAACTTTTTCTTCTTTGAAGTACAGAAATGCCCTAGGAACTTCTTCAAAGCAAACAAAGAAATGATTTCATTTACATTTTCGCCTTTTTTTCAAGTTCTTCAGGAGCAATAAATCATTGGGCCTGATACCAGCTGTGAATGTAGATTTTCACCACAAACCAACAAACTTGACAAATTCCAGATTCTTCCTGCTTAGAGAGTTTAAAATGATCTCTAAATAAATAAATCTTGAGCGAGTATATGGCCTTCACCATCCATGGAACCCGGTGCAATCCACCTGGGGCTCTAATGTAAACACCTCTTTCGGGTACTCCACGTAAGAAAATAATGCAAGCTCTATCAGTTCCTTGTAATCGTCCCTTGGTTGAAAATCATTAAGATGACTTTGAGCAAATTCGGGAATTTCTGACGCATTATGTATTATTTTTTTTCATTCATTAAATTGTCAGTTATGGGAGTCTGAAATATGCCCTAATGACATCCAAGAAATTTTAAATCCTTTGAATAACGGTATGTCTGGTTTGCTTGAAACTTCGAGAGACTCAACAACAACGTCCTAAAGCATAATTTCAAGGATGTGATGATGGCAAGTCAAATCATTTCTTTGTTCATATTCTAATACAGTAGAGCACAAACTTCTCGTGTTAATCGGGTATTAGCAAAGGTTATATCAAAAGTCATACATTTTACTTGCTTGTAATCCCCACAACACCAATGTTTCGTTAACAGCAGAAGCTATTGCCTCTCCGGTTCCTGATTAAAGTTTTGGAACAGCTAGTTAAATGGCCAGTACCTTTACCTGAAACAATAATGGGTAATCTGTCTACTGTTTCATATCCTGAAATGTCCTCTAAAATTTTGAAATTCCAGTGAACGGTCAAAGGAACGCTTGCCGAAAACGTTTTTGTAAAGTTTTGTGCTCTGCTTTTGATATGAATATGGGCATTTAGAACGACATTTTACGAATATAAAAAAATAAAATTCTATAATTTATAAACATTATTGTATACATTCCTACGCATTTTAGTTTTTAAAATTAAAAAATAACGAAGAACTATTTTTCACGACGGAATGTTAGATTCTCTACCTTTCACAATGCTTCCAAGTTGGGGTGAAATAGAGTGTAGACATGACATACTCCTGTCTGTATTTGGGCAATACACTGTGCAAATATGTTGAAACTTGATAGAAATGACAGTCTTTACAGCCTAATATCATAGTATGACTCAATTTGGCAATGACTATGGATTTGTATTAATAATGTATTATTAGATTACAAAATATGTCAATTTTTAATTTTTTTGAAACATTCAAACCTTGGTAGTGACACTTAAAACATGTTTTAAAATTTTGAAATTTTTGTGGAAGTCTTTATTTTATACATAGAACAAAATAGGAGGGTGCCCATAGAAAATTTAAAAGTTAATTTTTAAAGGACCCCCCCCCAATGTATACATACACATATGTATACTGGATAGATTTAAAAATGGCGAAAAGAAATTGAGGAAACCTCAAAATGTTAAATTGTGCGACTATTCCCATAATATCGTTTTTACCATGTTTCAATACGTTTTTTCAAACTCATATGGCGTTCTATATTTATCTCCTGACGTCCAACATATTTCCAATAGAACGGAATAATATTCACTTTTTAAAAAATTCTTCAAACTATTTCATTTTCATTTTTCACGCGGAAATCTTGCAATATAAAAAGTTATCACGCGTTATTCAATTTTTATTTAAATCAACTATTTATTTCATTTATATTTTTCAAGTGGAAATTTTTCTATAAAAATGTCATGAAGTAATATTAACTGTTTTTTAAATTCGTGAAACTATTTATTTCATTTTCATTTTTCACGTGGAAATCTTGCAATAGAAAAGTATTTGTTGTGATAAAAATTATTGTGAATTTTAAATTCTTGGCAACTACTATAACGAAAAATGTTTCAATTTGATATGAAATTGCTGTTAAATTGGTGGTTTTTAATTAATTAAAAATTAACTATTAATTACTTCGATTCTGGATAATTTTAGTTGTGCCAGCCGTGTTTTAATCCACTTGTACGTAACATTTCACATTTCTGGCTTCCAAGCTGTGGATTTTTACAGAATTACAGACAGACAGATATAAAAAAGAAAATTTTCATTTTTATATATTAAATTATAATATGCCGTTTATTTTTCTATGTAGAGTTATACAGCAAGGGTTGAACCTCATAATTATTTTTTTTAAGTATGAATAAAATTCGAATTAATTATAAATATTTATTATTTTAACAGTGTTAAAATATATATTTTAAATTGTATATAAAATCATTTTCTTTAATTTAAACTTCAACCATATCATTTTTTTTTGAATATACTATTTGCATTACCATTTTATGGATTCATGATTATAGGAGAGAGCGCAGTTTTTAGTTATTGATTTTTACGAAACTTTAACTGTACTTTTAAAGAACAGGCATTGGGTTACATATACCCGGAATTTTGAAATTTTAACTTTTGTAGTTTTTGTTTAGCATAAGCCTAAAGTAAAAGAAAAGTTGTGCGCCAACCTACCCCGTCACGGGTGAAGTTGCCTATACCTATGGGGTAAGTTGGCACACGTTTTATAAAAATTTAAATGAAACTCAAATAAGACACGCAGTTAAGAGAAATCAATTTCATTATTACCAGTAAGTTTAAACAAAGGCGTTATCGCCTTTGTAATTTAAATTAAAGACATAAAAATAATGAATAAAACATTAACATTGAGTAACTTCTATCCTACTCGATATCATCATCAGAGTTACAGTTATCACAAATAAAAATTCGAGTGTCTCTGTTTGGGCAAGCCTCGTGTGCCCAAATTCTTGCATTGCAACCACTTTTCTTGGTGTTTGCTGTTTTTCAAGCTACCAGCACATACCAGACACCAAGCAAACTTGCCTGTGTTCAATGTGCCCACTAGCCCCATAATAAACTTATTCACAAAAGGGATACGTAACCATCTAAGCATAAATAATCCAAGCAAGTCACATATGGGATACGTACAGTTAATCATACACTAAGAAACACTGCGCAAGTTAAATCGCAATTATTAAGATAAGTATTAGAAATTAGAAAAAGAATGAAGCAACAAAAGCTTACTTATGAGTGCAAAAAACAGAAAAATCGTAATAAATGTCCACTGCACGTAGGTAACGCTGCAAAACTACAATGAGGATTGTAAAAAGCAAGAAGAAAGGTACACTGTGACTGGTTGCGCAATCTATCCACAAACAGGCGATTTGTGAAGACGCCTACTTACCCCTGTAGCCAACTAGCCCCAGTCTCCCCTACTTTTTTTAATGCAGATAAAATTTAACTTTAATTTCAGTGGCACATTTCAAACAAATAAACAAATTTGAGTTAATGCAATTAAAAAAAAGTTTAAAAGAATTTCAGAAATCCAAAGTTAGCTACGGACAATATTCAATAAATTGTAAAAAATATTCCGCCTTAAATTTTCAAGGTAAGATATTTAATGCGATTGAAGTGATATAATAAATCAAAATGTGAAATTTGAGTATAAGAATTACGTTCAAGATATTTCTAAACTTTAAATGCAAATACTTAATTTGAAATGTAGTTTTGTATTGATTAATATTTTAATGCATTTTAGATTAAAAATTAATTACTTTTTAAATAATTTCGCTCTAAAATGGAATAAAAATTATTTGAATGCATAGTAGTTCTTTCGAGTAGGAAAATTAAGGTGAAAGTATAAGACATTTAGAAAAAAATATTAAAAACGACATTAATATCATTCGACAAAACTATAATTGTTTTAATATTTTTAATGTTTTTTATGTTCAAATTAATTTCTGTAATGTATTTTTAGATCGGATCTTTTATCCACAGTTGTAAATAATAGTTTTTAATGTCACAGATTGTATATATATATCAAAATAATATAACTTGGAGATAGTTCTGTTTTCTTTATTTTATACCAGTAAATAAAAATATAAACCTACTTTTATAAAATAGCCATATTCTCTTAATAGCCACATTCTGCACAAATACGTACATATATCTTATTTGTGTAAATAGCTCAATAAAAATTGTTCTGAAATGTATCATACAATATATTTAATCTTTGCAACTTTAGGTATATGGATTGGAAAAGTGTTAAACTCTATTTGTTATTTTTATGAGAAAGAGGATTATGTTTATGATCTTTTTTACGAAAGATCCGAGAGTTAGCTAATCTTATATATTTATTTCAGTTTCCAAGTATACCTTTGATACACCTTATTAAATTTCTAATGTTTATTATTGGAAAAGGTATAATGACTGAGCTTTAATACATATTCAATCCACACTTATAATACATTTGAAATTAAAATGTGTAGAGGAGGTAGGGGAGGTATGATAAACTTTTTTTAGTAATTTTTTACAACCCTTAGAAAGCTATTTTTAAACAAATTTTTCGTGCTTTCTTATAAAGTGACATTTTATTCATTTATTAAAAATATTGTGAATTTAAAAAATAATCCTTCAAAAAATATATCCCAATTATTTTGAATAGTTACTACTGTATCAAATCTCCCCATTACTGGGGAGTATTGATACACTAGCAAGGGAGATTTGATACAGTGTTATGCAAATTTAAAAAAAAAATGCAGCAATTCAATTTATGTGTCATACAATTTTTTATGATAAATCTTGAAAGTTTTAAGTACAATTTAAAAAGAAATGACATTGACATATTTTTGTTTCAGGAATGTTTTTTTACAAAAATATTTAAACACTTGCTATTATTTAAACAGTCCTATTAACACACTTTTCAGAAAATAAATAATGAAAAAAAAACCCTGAAGATCTTGCTGCAAGAAAAAAGTAAGTGAACATTATAGATTTGCAAACAATTTAATATAAATTTAACACATTTAAGATTTCTTAAACCCTTTCAGAGCAAAGCATTTTCAATGCTAATGTGTTGAATAAATGAATGGCACCGGAATTTACCAACAAATTTAATTGGAAATAAAAAAAAAAAGTGCTATATTTCACTTTCATATTAAATGAAAAAAAACTTACCAAAATGCTGGTACCAATGTGGCGTTTAGTTATTAAAATTAAGTTGTTTCATAAGCATGCCACCACCCCTGAAATGGTTAAAAGAGAAACTAATAACTCTATCATTTTGATAAGTAAAATAAGGTGGATTTAATTTTTTTCAATTTGCCTTCGTCAATTATAGAAATATTTTCTCTTTCAGGTCATTTAAACTTTTTTCTTCTACATGACGATCAAAGCGAACTAACCATCTATCATCGCACTGCTTTTATATGTAACCTATCTAATGTCTACGAATAGTCTCTTTGTTCTTCCTTACCAATTTCAGTAGCTCTTGCTGTAAAACAATAATGAATATTAGAGTCCTATATTAGTTTATAACTTAAAAATTTGTTAAATTACAAATATACAAGTGTATCATTTCTCCCCAGGACAAATGTATCATTTCTCCCTATCATGCCTTATTGGATTTTCAGTCACTTTGTGTAAATGCAGTTGCAAAATGCCAATCTGCTTTGCAGTAAAACTCACCCTAACAATGTGCTTTACAAATAAAAAATAATTATACTATATTATCTTCACAATAATAAGAGTTGCGAAAAAAAATCAGTATTTAAAAAAAAAAAAAATACATTGACATTCCAAAAATCTTCAAAATGAAAAAAAAAAAAAAAAAAAACGTTCTCAGTTCTTTATTGCTAAGTCCAGCTAATGATTGCCGCTGCTAATAAAAGAAGCCTTTACATCTGTTACAATGGCTGTTAATGCCATTTGTTTAGAAAAATTATCAATGTATCAACCCTCCCTATGTATCAAACCTCCCCTACCTCCCCTACTTAAAAGGAAAAAAAAAAAAACATTCTCCTATGCATTCTTAGTAAAATTTTATTTTCGTCAAGCGTATATATATATATATATATACAGTAAAAAATTTCAAAAGTAATTTCAAAAATACCACAAACAGTAAAGTTTAAACGAAGTAAAATATTAACTAAACCATACAATAAAATATTTTATCATAATGAACTACCTCTAAGAAACATAACATAACCAACTTAAATTTGAACAAAATCAACCGAAAGAAACAAGTCAAATAACAAACTAACTAAACATGGAGACAGGCTATGAGACTTATGACACGTAATGCAAAGTGTTAAAACTGTTTTTATGCATACAACATTCCCCAGATTTACCTGTCGAGACCATACAGAAAAAGCGAAAGAAAGAAGATCAAAACCAGATTAAACAAAATGAAACTGTCCGACCGAAATCAATCAAGTTCAAAAGCAAATGTTTCCACTTCACTTTCCGTAAACCAAATGCATCGAGTGAAGGTATCAGTTCACTTCTGTTCCTGCAAGTTCTTACATAATTATACGTCATATTTTTAACCAGACTCACAGGATATCCCTGTTTCACAGCAATGCCGGACCATTTAAGCATATCCACTTTCAAAATGTCTCTGTCTGATGTCAATCTGTTTAATCGGTTTAAACTGTTAATATAAATATTTCTGAATATCGATATATGGACATTTAATTTGAAATTCAATATTGCAATTATTTTAACGTTAAAGTTTTTTCTTTTATCATAAACCGATGTAATTAAATTTTTGTTTTCTATTTTTAGATTTACATCAAAATAATTTGAATTATAACTATTGTGATTACCGGAAAGTTTCAATTCTAATTTTTTTAATAAATTTTTTGGATAATTAATATTGTATATATATATATATATAACCATTAATTAAACATTACCGACCATCATCAAAAACTGCTATATATATGGCTTAATCGCTTACTATATTCAAATAGAAACCATTTGCGACTTACTTATATAGTCGAATATTCTCCTTCATATGCTCTGACGAGTAAATTCTTATATGTAGCCTTCAGCTGTTTAAAATTTCGATTTTGCTGCTCTGCATTCTGGACAAACCCCCCTACCGCTACTATGAATTTAATTTTAAATATTACATCTTTGTTGAATGCTTGGCTACATTTCAAATATATCCTCCTGCCGACGCAACCTCTAATGATTTCCCCCTTTTTTAAAGAAATTTTTAGCTTTTTGGGGAACGTTAGTTGATGTCAAATATACTCTTTTGTTGGTTTATATATATATATATATATATATATATATATATATATCGCTAATAGGATATGTTAGAGTATTTAATATTATCAATAATTAATCTTAATGCATTATTTATGATTTTACATTTCCAATATTTTAAATACGAATTATTTAAATAGAGAAAATTTTGTTACACAATAAATCACTGCAATTTGTATTAAATTAGTAACGAAATTTATGGTTACATCTACTCAGTTTACAGTCAATGCTTTTATGCATAGTTGAATATCCTATGGACGTCAAATCGATATTCATGAATTGAAAGTAAGTATTTAATGAAGTGAAACGCTTTGCTTAACGGAATCGTTTCACTCATTTCATTAAATATCTGATCAATGCATCAACTGTTTAATGTTAAATGATATAGACAAAACAATGATATAGACACAACATAGCATACTGAGAAAATCAACTAAGGTTAAAACACATTTTAATTTTATTATTACTAACACACCATGCAGTATTAAATTATATTTTGAATTAAAAATTTATGTATTTCTACATGAATTGTATAAAATCAATATGTGCATTATATTTTTAAGTAAAGATATAGCTCAAGGTTTGCCCGGTAATATTTTTCATATTATCATTAATTTGTTAAGTTAAAAAAAATCTTTGATGCTGTAGATTTTTTAACTTCTCATCTTGGTTTAATTTTTTATTAAATATGAGTAATTCTATTATATGTTTCTGTTCGTTTTCGTTTAAGTGTTTTCACATATTTGTGTACTTTAAACGTATTATCTAGAGTTATTGTCTAAACCTACTGTCTAAACATATTGTCTAAAGATATTGTCTGAAATAACTGTTATGTTTTGGAATCTGTGGTATTTTAAAAGTATTTTTAATAACTCTTTTACAATATATATATATATATATATATATATATATAACCATTAATTAAACATTACCAACCATCATCAAAAACTGCAATATTGTGAATTATTGACTACACGCCATAAACCAACAATATAGAACTGTATGTGTAAAATAAAGTACCTATATATATATATATATATATATATATATATATATATATTCTTTTCAAATAAGAGTAATATAGTTACGACTTCAATTTTGAAACACGAAATAAAAAATACGTCTATTATATTAATGGAACTTTTATTATAGTCAATTAATAGTATTTTATATCTCTTTTAACAAGGGACGTTGAGCTTTTGCGCTAACAAATTGTTTTCAACGGTAACTGAAAATTGTTCAAAGTATTTCACTAAAGAAACATTTCTTATAAATAAATATATATTCTCAAAGAAACATAAATACTATGAATATATCTTACTACCTGTGGATCCAATACTTGGATGGAACCGTAGATGATATTGTAAATCCCGAAATTTCTGGAATAAAAAATTACAAAATAATTATTAGCCATTTATAAGAATATGCTTATATAATAAAGATTCTCAAAAAACAATTCTTATTTGTTTTGTTTTTTTCATTCATAAATAAAGTATACGATGCTTCATCTTGCTAGTATTAAATTGGCTGAATATATTTAATATAGTTTAAAAAAAGAAATTTTGTATATAAAAATTATTTATTTTATGAAAACCAACTCAAGCAGAAATCAAACTGTTTGCTTAATACGATTCAGTAATGTGTTAGTTTTGGATTATTCGCAGTATTGGATTTAATATAGAAAAAAAAGAGATTTTTCTGCTTTTACAAATAAACCTTAATGCGTCGCTGTCTCGAGAGAATGAGAAAATATTGTAGGTAAATGAAGCGAAAATAAGAAAAGCTATAGTTTGTGCTCACAGAAAAAAAACAGCATTATAATAAGAATAAAAAATTGCAACATACTAAGATCAATATTAGATTTTTCAATAAAACAAACATACAGTATATTTTTATATATTTAAATTAATAAGAAAATGCATAAATTAAATAATGCGTTCTTATTAAATGTAGGCTGATTTGTACTTACTTTTCATTATAAAAAAATAAAAAGATCCGTAATGTAGACATCCGGGGATATGGGAGAGGGGGGGAAACATCTCAAGAAAATTTTTGTATATTCTGGTTGTCGCTGTATTTTGTTCAATTCTATTTGCCAATAAACCTATTCCGGAAATAATATTCTTTTATATATATATGAGTAAAATACTATCATCCTTTGCATTGATGAGATTACGCTAAAATGCAGCTAAAAATAATCGGAAACCGTTGTAAAAATCGTTGTGCTTTAAGTTCTTACATTGTGGAAAACAAGTATATCATGTAAATTTTCAGTTTAAGTTTAAATTGAGCATTGAACTTCATTTAAATTTCTGTCGCTAAAAAGGGAAAGTAAGAAAACACATTTCACTCTAGAAACGTGCTTAAAATAAAAAAAAAAAATGATTTACGTTTGTCGATTTCTGCACCTAATATCATCACAAAGTAGTATTCTCAAGGTTGAAGCAACGAGAATTTTTTTAAACACAATTTATCAAATCTATTACATTAATCGAACTTTCAATTTAGTTGAATAATAATATTTCATATTTCTTTCTACATGGAACCTTGAGCTGTTGCTTTAACTAAATGTTTTCATCGACAACTGAAAATTGTTTAAAGTATTTCACTAAAGCAACATTTCTTATAAATAAATCTATATACTCAAAGAAACATAAATTCTATGAATATGTGTTACTACATGTGAACCCAACATTTATAAACTGGTTCAGGAACAGTGGATGATATTGTAAATTCCGACATTTCTGGAATAAAAAATTACAGAAAAATATCAGCTATGTATTAGCTATCTGTATTATATGCTTATATAATACAGATTCTCTAAAAGCTATTCTTATTTGTTTTTTCCATTTATGAATAATCTATACGACGCTTCATCTTACTTTTTTAAAAATTGACTAAATATATTTGAAATAGTTAAAAAAAAAGAAAATACTTTATGTAAAAGTTATCTATTTCGTGAAAACCAAGTCAGGCAGAAATAAAATTGTTTGCTTAAAACGATTCAGTAATGTGTTAGTTTTAGATTTTTCGCATTATTGGATTTAATATAAGAAAAAGTTTTTGCGAAAGATTTTCTCCTTTTACAAATAAACATTAATGCGTCGCTGTCTCGAGAGAATGAGGAAATATTATAGGTCAATGAAGCAAAAATAGGAAAAGCTATAGTTTGTGCTCACAGACAAAAAAAAAAAAAAAACAGCATTATAATAGGAATAAAAAATAGCAACATTATAAGATAAATATTAGTTTAAAAGATAATCATACAGTATATTTTTAAATGTTTAAATTAATAAGAAAAAGTGAAAATTAAATAATATATTTTTGTTAAATGTATGCTGATTTTTACGTAGTTTTCATTATAAAAATTAAAAAGCTCATTATTGTAGACATCTGGGGAAAAGCATTTCCGAACAAATTTGGTATATTTTGGCTATCGCTGTATTTCAATCCTTTTTGTCAATACCTATCACTCAAATACTGTTCGTCTTTATATATATATATATGTGCAAAACTCTATTATCCATTGCATTAATGACAATACACTAAAATGCCGCTGAAACTAATCTGAAACAGTCAGAAAAATGGTGGTGCTTTGAGTTCTTCTTATATTGTGCAGAGAAATAGTACCATGTCAACTTTCAATTTGAGTTTTAATTCAACTCTGAACTTCATTGAAATCTTTGACGCTAAAAAGAGGCAGTAAGAAAAACATTTCCCTCTTGAAATGTGCTTGGTACCCGCTTAAAATAAGAATAAATGATTTACGTTAATCCATTTCTGTACCTTATATCATCACAAAATATTCTTCTGAAGATTTTAGTAAAGGGATATTCATGCATCACAAATGTAGATATTTATATGTTGTTGTTTTTGTTGTAATTTACTTCATAAATGGACATAAAAATAAAAATCGATTTACAGTAGAACCTCGATTATCCGAAGTAATTGGGACCGACCATCTTTTGAAAATCGTAATTTTCGTATAATATAGAATGCTTCAATTTTAAGAAGATGGACAAATATATACGCTATTTCTTTTTTGGTAATAACCGCTTAATAAAACTAAAGTAATAACAAAATAGAAACAATAATAAATTACCTGAATTTTAATTTTGAAATTAAGTACCTTTTACATATTTCACAAGGACTTCAAACAAAATTTTGTTTGTGGCAGTTTCGATTGCCTTTGCTTTGCAGCTCTATCACGAAGTTTTTTTTAAATAGTATGTGAATTCTTTTGAAAGTTATTCACTATTAAAATTTCATAAGTGTATTTTACTATTTATAAACATAGCATTCATATAACAAAAAAGGACGAACAAGGGGGCTTCAAATGTCCATTTTGATTTCATGATTAACAAAGCTATGTAGTATTATCATCTTTATTTTAAATGCAGCTTTAAAAATGGAATTTGCACATAAGAAATGTACTAGTAAAAAAAAAAAAAAAAAAAAAAAAAAAAAAAAAAAAAAAAAACCTTTAAAAAGGGATTTTGGATAAAAGAGGTTCTATTGTACCTATATATTTTTTTAATTTTGCGCACTATATACATACAGTGTGATTGATACAGATAAAAATAATTCCCTATTTCAAACATAGTGCCCCTAGACCCATATTTCAATGAAAAATTTTCATAAAACAGGTGCAAAATTTGATGACATAAGTTGCAACTCCATGTGGGATCTATTTGAGAAAATACAGGAAATAAATTTTTATACGGTCCCCGTACGGTAAAATTTCCAATTAAAAAAAATTCTCTAACCATTCCGGAATTGAATACAAAAAATTCCGTCTTGATATATCTGCAAAACTCTCAGACGTATTAAAATCCAAATTTCGCGACTTACGTCTAAACTACTTTTTGTAAGCCCACGTCTAAACGAGGCGATATTTATGCATTTGGAATGAAAGATAGGGAATCATCCATAAACTATACGTTATTGAAAGTCGATTTAAGACAGTGCCTCTGCTTTTGGATATAAAAAATATCAGCGTTACCTTATCAGTAATATCTGTTTTACGTTAAATGTGTTTTTGAAATGTTCTGGAGTCCTGAACTAAAGGTCTGAACGTACCGAAATTACCAGGCCAGGGGCCGGCTAGACCCCTATTAAAAAGTTTGAAGTAGTCATGTTAGAAAACCCTTGTTTAAAGTAACTGAGACATTTAAACTGTGCAGAAAGAAAGTAACAAAAGTTAAACTGAATCAGACGTTTAAGCAACAGGAAGGAGTTACTCACCTGCTTGCTTTAAACATTATATTAGGCCAGAATATTTGTTGAAAACTAAATGATTTTTTCTGCATGATGGGTTTTTTCACCCTTTCTCGTCTTTAAATTGTTATAAATCAAGGATCGTTAAAAATAAATGGTTCAAACTTGAAACATATTTTTTTCGATTGATTATGTTACATTCAGTTTCTTTCGGCAAATTTAAAAACAATATTTACTTCAGAATTTTTTTTTAAATAAGGTAAATTCTTTTTATAATTTTTATTTAAAATATTTTATCTTTTTAAATAAATATTTAAAAAAAAGACTAAAATTGAAACTTATATTTTTCTCTTTAAATAAATGAAAAAAAATTGAAATTTGACAAATAATATTTCGAGTTCTAAAGTTTTTAAATTACTCCATATTAAAAAATAATCAATTTTATATTTTCTTATACTTTATGATAAATTTTAGGATTTGATTTTGTTTACAATAATTATGGTTAACCATCACAAAAAATTTCAAAATTCTATATTAATAAGTAAAATAAATAAATAAATAAAATTAATAAATAAATAAATAAATAAATAAATAAATAAAATAAATAAATAAATAAAATAAAATAAATAAATAAATAAATAAATAAAAATTAAAATATGTCCTGGATGTATGAGGCATTCTCTCATAATTTTAATTTTCAGGAATAAAAATCTGTCAAAATTAAACTTAATAAAATTACATTTCAAACTTACAGAAGAATACCTTAATGATTCAAAATAAAGAAAAAATGGTCAGCAGCGATAATTTTTAATACCATTTTATTTCACTGAAAAACAAAGATATAAATTTGTGCGTTTAATTTTCTTTACCCCTTGACATTTTAACCCTATCATGTATTGTTTTATTTTAAATTGTTGATCATGATGAATTTGCATAGTACTCATAAAACATTTAAATAAGAAATAATAACAATGTTTTTGTACAAAATTGTCTTAAAGGTCGAAATTTAGCAGTTCATATTATTTTATGCTGAATTGTTTTATTTTATTATTATTCACCTGTAAAACACATGTTCCAGATATGCTAATTTATTATATATACAGTCGTAGAAAAAAAAAGTAAACACCCCCTACTAACTCCTTAACAAATTATCGTAGAAGAAAGTTACTGGTACCGAACGATTGGAAATAAAGTCTATTTTTAAATGATCTAGATAAAATTTGCTTAGGGGTCATCTACATATTAAAACGAACCGTAACTTTGTTTTTTTCAATGGCAGTACACAACTCTGACAGCATAAATGAACTCTACACCCTTCAATTAGCCTAAAAATTTTTTTTTATGCAATTCGTACCATAAGTTTATGAGAAATTAATTATTCTAAAACGAGTGTATTTTAAGGGCTGTATCCAAATTGAAGTTCGGAACTCGATTGTTAACCGAGAGAGCCCTCATCTTGATCAAGGCACCTTAAGAAGTCAATGAAGCCTGCTAGATTACACGACAGCAAAAGAAATTTCAAAATATCAAGTCACTCCTATTATAGACGGCCCCTTAAGCCATCATTTTGCCGTTTTTTAAGCATAATTTGAAAACTACTCGGAAAAAAAAAATGTGAAATTTTGGATTTCCCTAAAGCAGGACTTTTTTGATAAATCTAATTCCATCAAAAAAAATTGGAGGTTGCAATTCATAATTTTTTCGAGTATTAATTTCATAAATCATAATTCATATCATAAAGTTATAAAAATTGCAAATTCAACGTATTTATGTTTGGGTATATTAGTATTATTGCTACACAAAAAATTAGCACATTAAGAGCATAATTTCTAAGATATAAATAAAGATATGAAAATGTAATTTAACATTAGAAGCACTAAATTTCGAATGTTTATAATTCAAAAACTTATCATTCAAATGACTTGAAATTCGGTGTATAGGCATAGTTTGAACCGAAGATTTGAAATATCTCGTTAAAAATGGGTATTGTCATTGAAAAAAATGAAGTTTGGATTCGTTTTAATGTGTAGATGGCCCCCTAAGCAAATTTTTTATACATCATTTAAAAGTAGACTTTATTTCCAATCGTTCGGTACCAGGAACTTTCTTCTACGATAATTTGTTGAGGAGTTAGTAGGGGTGTTTCCTTTTTTTTTTTTTCCACGACTGTACCTACCAGAGTTCCAAAAAAAAATAAATACATTTTGTTACTTAAAATATTTTACTAAAAATTTTATAGTTGCAAACTGAAATGTAAGAGTGATAATAAGAGTATTCAATATTTAGAAAATTGTTTCTCCTATTGTTGGTAGCGAATAGATGACGAGAGGTTACAATCAAATAGAATAAATAAAACGTTTATATTCAAGAAATATCTGTTAATAAATAATAACAATCAAATATTACTTAATTGGTATTGATGCCGATGTAGTCTGATAAGTAAACGTAAACATGTATTAATACAAACTGCATTTATTTATAGATTGAAAACTTTACTACATGTAGATTCACATTTGAAACACACAGAAGAAAATTATTTCCAGCTAATTTAGTTTTTGATGATAGTATTGAAGAAAATACTTTTCACACAGGTAACAAATAAAAAAATATACAGAATCATTATTTTCAAAGAATCCGTTACAAAGATTAGATTAAAGCAGTATAATAGAACCGGCTATTTATAATTTTATGAATGTTTAGAGGGTCTCGATACTGAAAAGTTTTAAAAACGATGATTTAAATCAAAATGTGTGCCAGACATTCCATGATAATTTTATCTTTCACGAATTAAAAAAAAAATGTGAAATTCAACTTAAAAAATATAGCATTTTTTAACTTTGTGTTTTAAACTTTCATGTTCTTGTAGCTATAATTAGATTTTTTTTTTTTAATTCAGCATTAAAGTTTAATACTGCACTTGCTTAATGAGACCGTTGCCATTCATTTAATAGTGAAATAGAACAGAGATGGTAAGGAAGCGACGGTAAGGAAACACGGGATGGTAAGGATGAGACGGTAAGGAAAATTACCACGCATATTTAGTCAAGTTGTGTTAAGCCTAACTAATAACCAAAATGTTTTTTGATGTCTAGCAACAGTTACTTACATTGAATTAAATTAAAAGAAAATTAGTTTACCTCTAAAAGTGCAGGAATAAATATTGGAGACTGTAAGACTACCAATAAAGCCACAATGATTGAAAATGATATTTAAATGCTTATTTAAATTCTACAGTAAGTTTTCTGTCAAAGAATTACAGCCATTTTTTTTCTGTAGCATACGTCGGCATGCGAAGAAAATTTAAATAAATTCTGTGACTGCGTCTGAAGTTCTTTTCTGCATAAATATAGCAAGGGGGGAGATAAGGAATCTAAAAACCAGTTTCAGAGTTAATAATAATAGTAGTAAAAATGTCTGTAAGTTAATTTTTCACTACAGATTTATATAAAACAATAATCCCAGTTTTTGAGAAAAAAAAAATACGTCGAGTTACTTTTATTGAAACAATTTTGTACAGATAGCTCCAAACTTAAAAATCAGTATCAATGATACGGGAAGATAAAGAATTTCATGGTACATTTCGACTCCCAACTTCATCCAAAACTTATTTATCTCGTTAATATTGTTATACAATCATGCAATGGTCTATTTTACACCATAAGAAATAAAAAAACCCCCCAAGAATATGTAATAAAATAAAAAGTATTATTGAGGGACTTAATTATGTGAGAATGTCTCATATACTCCGCAAAAGAAAATTTTACGTCTCGAAACAGATTATTTAATAGAATTAGTACAAAGGATAAAAGTAACATTATACGTAACCTATTAATTAATAGTTTTCATGAAAGCATTAAATAATTAATGGATTTTATAAAAATCACATAAAAATGATGAAAATTATTCACTTCTTCCATGTAATATGAACAGTGTCTTTTTTAATTTGAACTGTTTTAAAATATGTAATTTTTAGATTCTGAAATTTAGTTTATCATGAAATATTTATCGTTAAATGTTTTATTCTACAAACTCTTGGGCATAAATATTCTGTTTTGTAGAAAAAGGCTATGCGTAGAGAATATACCTTTTTAGAAATAAGTTTTAATATGCTAAAGAAAAGAAGAAATCCCTTGTGCTTACTTTTTGCTTTTGATAGTTTATCATGAAACACATTTTGTTAATTCAAAAGCATTTGATGGAGATTTTCATTATCATTAACAAAATGTTAAAAAGCAAAACGTGTTTTAAAATTTATGATATATATGCTCTAGAGATCTGTTTAGTTAAATAAAGTACACATTTTTGAAGCAGGTTAAATATTATTTGAACAAATATATAACGAAAGAATCGAAGATAAATGAAAAAAGAAAGTATGGAAATATTTTTTTCTTAATCAGTTTCAATACTATTTTATTCATAAATATTTTTATTTATGTTTATCTTTCAATATTAGTTCTAAAATACTACACGTGGTATTTTGTAAATGTAGTAAGTTTTATAGACTTTTTCTATAATTATTCATAAAAGTAATTTTTAATGCTAAGAAATAATTGAAAAGGTATACACTGTAAAAAAAAAAATCTGTGAAGTTACTAAAGTTTTTCTAGGAAACTGGGATTCCTAGAACTTTTCATGTAACGGCAACAACAAAATTTCATGTAACAGACACACTTTTGCGCCAAAAATCAAAAAATCTGTAAGGTTACTAAGAATTTTTTTGGAAACTGGGATTCCGAGAACTTTTCATGTAACTGCAGCCAGGGTTACAAATAAAAGTTTAGTAAGATTACTGAAATTTTAGCAGATTCATTTGTAAAGTTACAGATTTTTGTAGATTTACAAAAACTAGTTTTGTAGATTTGCAGCTTTTTTCGTACAGTTACAGTTGAAAGTTTAGTAAGCATGTAACTTTACATCTGTAGACCTACATTGTAAAAAAAAATCTGTAGTTCTACAGATGTAAAGTTACATGCTTACTAAACTTTCACCTGTATCTGTACGAAAAAAGCTGCAAATCTACAAAACTAGTTTTTGTAAATCTACAAAAATCTGTAACTTTACAAATGAATCCGCTAAAATTTCAGTAATCTTACTAAACTTTTATTTGTAACCCTGGCTGCAGTTACATGAAAAGTTCTCGGAATCCCAGTTTCCAAAAAAATTCTTAGTAACCTTACAGATTTTTTGATTTTCGGCGCAAAAGTGTGTCTGTTACATGAAATTTTGTTGTTGCCGTTACATGAAAAGTTCTAGGAATCCCAGTTTCCTAGAAAAACCTTAGTAACTTCACAGATTTTTTTTTACAGTGTACAGATTTTTTTTACAGTGTACTTTTAATTACTTAAAAGTATGCGTTGTATTCCTTTTAGTTGTTCTTATTGAGATTTATTCAAAATGGTGAGACGGATTTCATCTAATTTACTACAATTTGTACTGTTTACCAAATTCCATAAAAATGAAACATGTAAATTTAATGAAGAGTTAACAGAACTATCCTCACACGCTATTTATATCAACATCGAAATTTTATTGACTTATGAAATCCCGATCTTGTTCCATAATTATACAAATTTAAATCAGTTAATGATGTCTGAAAGACGTGTTGAAGTCAATTTTTTTACAGGATTGTCAGATAAAAATGAACACATTAAAATGACTTAGAAATCATTTAAAGAAATTCTGAAAGAATTCTTCATTACATGTTTAATTTCATACACCTATCCATTCTTTAAAACCCTCACCACGACATTCATCTGGTTTGTGGTAAAAATCTTTGTATCTATTGCATTACAAAGAAATTAGAAAGCAATTTTGAAACAAAAATAAAAGCTACTTCAAATGGCTATTTACCAATCACGGTTTGATGTAATCGCCAAATGCGCAAAAATACTTATGCTATTAATATGATCTATTTCTTTGCGCCTGCTTATTGAATGCCTGTGTGTGGCGTATATTAGAGAGATTGGTATTGTAAAATATAGTATTTTTCATTGCAATGTTTTATTCACTTCAATTGCCAGTAGACTTCTCTAATAAAGTAAAGGAGACTCGCGAAATATAAACAGGTTACATACTCAAATTAGAACTTTTTGACAAAACTATGTCATCTCACATTTCAGATCTGGGCTTTACTTGGGCATGGACAAGATCAATAAGTATAGTTTAATCAATAAGTTAGAAAATGATCCAAACTCTAACTTTCGGTATTGGAAATTTTGACAAATATTTGTTCAAAATCCTCTTGATCAATCAAATTACATTGCATGTATGTCTCTATTCTCATGTTTTAAAAGCGATTTAGTTGCAGGATAGCTCACATTTGTACACGGTAGAAATTGATAGATAAAAAAATGTTAGATGTCTCGAATGGAAAACTTACACGATATGTTAACTACGTTTAGATTAATGAGATTCTACATCTTTCCTTTTTTCAAAAAATGGATGAAAATATATTCATTTCAACTTTTGACATAACATAAATTTATGCATCTTAGGTATGTTCTCAATGAGTGCCGTAAAGATAAGATATTTTCAAATATGCCATAAAACTTCATATTTCCAATCTTAATTCTTTTGTGACAAGACACAAGACAAGATAGAAAGACACAAGATCATGTCTTTCTATGTGAAAAATCTTCAATAAATATTTTTTCAAATCACGTGCCTTTTCCTTTTTTTTTTTTTTTTTTTTTTTTTGGTTTGTTTGTGTGTATGTGGGGGGATGAATCGATCCTTAAAATACATTTAATAAACTAAGGATCAAAGATTCGTGAAATAAAATATTTAGTTAAACAAAATATTAAAAATAATAATATTTTTACACATTTTACACTATTGTTCACGTATGTCAAGATATGGTTATATATTGTTAAACTAATTAACTTTTTAGAAAACTTTTCAAAAATGCATGTAATAAAAAATATTTCAAAATGTTTAATATCGCAAAGAAATATGATTTTTACATTGTCTTTATTTTTTTAACTTAAAGCTTTTAATCTTTACTAGAAAAATTAGAATAATTAAATAATGATTAACTAATTTTCGCTGTGAAGAAAAATATTAATATGTCAATAATTTATTTTAAATTATTGAAATATAAAAATAGATGAAAGGGCATTGAGTTCATTTAAAACATACCACCGGTACCAAAATTGTACTATAAAATTTACATTCAAATCACTTTAGTGGTTGTTCAAACGATTGCGGACAAACACAGAGCCATGCATTTTAGCGACCTATGTGCCTATGTCCGTTTTTTGTTTAACAATTGAAAAATGAACTTCTAACCACGCTTAAAACTGTATAATTAATGAGTGCACGTGTTTTTAAAATATACTTCTGGTTGAAAGTATACTTTATATTTAAAAATGGAAACTATGCCAAATAGATTGTTTTCCTAAAACAATATCCTACACTGTAAAAAAAAATCTGTGAAGTTACTAAATTTTTTCTAGGAAACTGGGATTCCAAGAACTTTTCATGTAACTACAGACAGGGTTACAAATAAAAGTTTAGTAAGATTACTGAAATTTTAGCAGATTCATTTGTAAAGTTACAGATTTTTGTAGCTTTACAAAAACTAGTTTTGTAGATTTGCAGCTTTTTTCGTACAGTTACAGGTGAAAGTTTAGTAAGCATGTATTTTTACATCTGTAGAACTACAGTTTTTTTTTACAGTGTAGTATCAGAAAGATCAATGCGAATAATGCCGGTATTTATTTAACCTAGTACCAGTCCTTGAAAATTTGAAATTGCACTCTACAAAAAATAAGAAATATACATTAAAAATTTATAAAACAATCATGATCTGATAACACATGAATAATAAAATCTAAAAAATATGTTTAAAATTACATTTGTTAATTATGTGGACAAATAAGTTAAAAAATATCAAATAATTAACCCTCCGTATAGGAAGTATAAAATTCCAAAAACATTCCAATATTTAAGAAGGAGTATTATATAAAACAAAAATACTTTCTTTCTTGAATTATTCTACATTGCAATTTAAAATCTTATCTGGAGTAATGGATCTAAGCAACAGAAAAATACCGTGGTCCTAAATACAAGATTGGATGTTTTCACACAAAATACACTCTTAAAATTTACAGATACCTAGGTGACATATTCGATATCTCTTTTACCGCTTCAATTAACAATTAAACGTAGGTATTGTAGTAAAAATAAAAATAATTTTCATAACTTTGTAAAATAATTAAATAATGTAGAAGCAAAATTTTACTTTTGTACTTTCAAAACAGTTTTTCCTCATTAATTTCTCAAAACATCATTGTGATAATCAAAAGGATTATAAGAATATATTGACAATCAAACAAACGACTAATAAAACTGGAATCAAATATCATTTAACATAAGGACGGTGGCCTTACATAAAAGGGTCTTCAAGAAACAGATCATTCTTTCCTTGCAGCAGCATGGCAAATGTTTGCATCATATGTTAGTACATTTCAAAATAGAGTTTTAAAAGATTATCCATACATCATTAAACTTAAAGTTAAGTTGCAAGTTAAAACAAAATAGCAAAAAGTATAAACCACTAAATTATTATTGCACGCAATAAAGCTACTTTATACAAAGCTAGTGTTGATAGCGTTCAGCCTGAGAAAAATTTTGACAGGAATATGATATTTTTCTTTTCTTTGTTGAAGTAAGTAAATATGTGCCTTACAAAATCTTATTTGGTAATGCAGTCTACAAAATCATATTTTCAGAAATCGAACAAGTGGCTGGCTGTACAGATTTGTCTGCTGAATACATATTAATTTCAAAACCGATATGAGATTTTGCGTTTTACAGCATACAGAATCAACAATGTAAGAAAGCAACTATAATTCGTCAAACATTGAAATCCAGTTTTGGTAGAATTCAGCGAAGAGTCATCAGTGAAAACATAATAGAAATCGTTCTCATAAGAAAAGTTCAGAAGATCATGTAAACGATGAGTATTTTTCAAGAAAAAAAATCGTTGAAAACGGGTAGAATCGGTCAATACAAAAATATAGGGTAAGGTGGCCTAAAATGATCCCCTTTAGGGGGAACTTGCGTAAAATATCATAACTGTTTAAATAAAAGTTTGGCCCTTTGCTGGTATGTTTTACACTATATTTTGCATTGTGAACATCTTTTAATAATATTTTAAACACATATTGAGTAATGAAAAACATAGATTTTTGAAAAAGTATCCAAAGGATCATTTTACCGTCACTAAAGAGCAAAATGATCCTTTAGTTGAAACAGCACAAAAAACTGTCGATAAATCATAATTAAAATAATAAAACTTTGTATAAATCACAATAAAATCAAAACAATTCACAGGATGCGTTTCGAGCTGGAAAACATAACAGCGTGCCATCAGCTATTGTAAACACGTGTCCGTAAGGGGACAAGTTCACAAATGAACAGTAAAAGATAGAGGACATATAAAGTTGGAAAAAGCCCATTTTAGATCATAATACTGGATGATGCCGAGAAACATAAGAAACTTAGCAAGTGTAATTCACATCTAAAAACGTACTCCATTAAGTAAGGCAAGTTATATTTATGTACATGAAAAACTATATATCTAAATAAATATGAAAGTTAGTGCTTACCTTTTTACAGATGTTATAAAACCCAATTTTTCAAACAATTCTATTCAGATGCGTAATACTGCGATCGCTTGAATACCACCATTGCTCCTTCCTCACGTCGCACAATTAGTTTCTGTATTACTCGGTAGATAGCGCGCCTGTCTGGAAGAAAACTTATGTGGATAATTTTGCCCGCTAGGATCATTTTAGGCCACCTTCTCCTATTATTAATTCGATAATAGCAAATGAAATTTAAGAACGAAAGGGGATTATGAAGATGTCACAATAATCTGATGAAGAAGAAGCAACAAACGCAAAATTAAGAACAGTTTTATAATTGCTATCGGATATGAAATAATTCTGGAAATAAAAGTAAGAAAATGGAGGTTACAGTTTCAGTTTCAGTTTCAGTTTCAGGCCAGGCGGGAAGGCCTACCAATATGGTTTTAGCTCAACAAGCCCTGCCCAGCAGAATAACTACCATCATCACGGGCCGCTGGCGGAGGCAGGGCCCGGTAATACCTTCGTTCAATAAGACTCCTATATATTAAAACTTACAAAATTATAGAAAAATGTTACAAGTGGTAGCCCAGTTATATCCCAGGCGTGCTGGACTTATCATTATACAATCTTATGTGCATTACTGATTTGAAGGGGGATAAAACTCATAATGCAGTATTATACATTGTTGGACAAGTAAAAAACAATAAAAATACACTAAACAAAAGAAGTCCAGATGTAAAACAAATGTGGAAAATCCACTTAATAGGACTTACAGATACAACAAAAACAATGGGAGTTAAAAGGAGTTTTTCCCATTTTTTCATATAAGATACAATGCTGGATTACAGTATTATACATTAGTGGACAAGTAAAAAACAACAACAAAAAAAAAATACACTAAACAAAAGAAGTCCAGATGTCAACCAAACGGGGAAAATCCACTTAATAGGACTTACAGATACAACAAAAACAATGGGATTTAAAAGGCGTTTTTCCCATTGCCGGATTACACTATTACACATAAAAAAAATAAAACAATATATAAGTTCTGACAGAGGGGACTATTTAGAGAAAAGCACGATGCTAGAAAACAAATAACACTATTCAAAGCAATACATCGTTTTCAATGATAGAGCTCTTTTTGAAGTGAGTTTTAATTCTTATTTTGATGCCAAAACCCATATGCAAGTAAGAATTAAACCAAGAATTATATGCAAATGCTAATAAAAAGAAAAAGAAAAAAACAATAATAATAAGTTGATACTTTACAAATTAAAATTGATGCAATAGACTATTATTTACAAATGAAATACGGTGCAAGAGAAGACTTTAACTCTATGCAGATTAAATTTGGCGCTAATAAGTACTGTGATGATGCCAACAATAAGAATGTGAAATAAGACAAACACCATGCAAATTCTAAAAAGTTCTCATAGTTTTCAATAGTTCTTAATAGTTCTGAGTTCCCATGTTAAAATTTGAGCACCATACGTTTTTTAAATTTTCGTTTCTTGTTATTGCACACAGATTTCTTTTAATTTCATATTTATTATCTTGGCTTGAAAGTTATATATATATATATATATATATATATATATATATATATATATATATAGAACCATTAATTAAACATAACCTACCACCATCAAAAACCGTAATATTATGAATTAAAGCTGTAAGTATAATTTTTTTTCATTTATTATAAGAATTATTATGGAAGAAAAATAAGAAAGTGGACACCGACAAATAATGGAAATGCTTATATATTCAATTACGTTGTCAAGGGCACAGAATTCAATGATATAAGCAAATTGGTAGTTTTCTGTGAGAAAAATAAGCTAAAGCTAAAAGTTATTTTCCCCTGTGCCCAAACAACCATTAAAATCAAGTGAATTGATTAAAAATGAAAACAGAATAGAAACAAATAATATGAAATGGAAAAATCAATAAAACCTATTTAAATATTTATAGGATATAAAATAGAAATAATAAACACCATACCGATTAATATTTCAATATTTTAGAATAAATCCACGCGCACATGGCACCCAAAATATCGTAAAGATTAAGGTGAATAAAACAGTTGAGAAATCACAGTAATAGATACCATAGGATGAAGTTAATACATTTTGAAATAAATGTTAAATAACTTTTAATATAATATAAAATAAAATAAATAGAAAGTAATTACATATTTAAAATGCACTATTAAATTAATTAAAAACTATTTAACAATATCGTCAAAATTAAGCTAAAAATTCCCCCTGGTGTAGTAAATTATAACTGAAAGGTAGTTGGAAAAAGTAAAATTTAGAACTTATCGAAAAAATACAAATTTTGCTGCTGCCATCTAGTATTACTTTTATGATTCAATTGTCACAAAATAAACAGTTGTAAGCATTTGAATGTAACATTTGTTTTATTAACAGCAAGACCAAACAAATCCTTATATATAGATAATTATAAACCGAACATAAACCACACAATGTATTTAAAAAAAAACTATTGTTAATAAAATTTAAAAAGCATACAAAATATTCTATTAGCTAACTTATTTAAACTACACTAAGAATTTAAATAATTCTAGAACATCGATATTATATAGCATATAGCTATATGCTATAAAACAAAATAAATCCATTAATAATTAATATAAATAATTATTAAAAATATATAAATCTTTAATAAAAACTATTATATATAAGATAATTATAAAATGAACAGGAAATAAAAAACTTATTGGAGTATAAAGAAGGTAAACAGATACTTAAATTCCGATTACCTAAAAAGCACAAATATAGTGTGTGGATTATTTTCATACATCCATAAAAATCCTAAAAGTATGAATGTGGGACATTCAAAAACATTAAACCGATAATAAATTTTATAACACAAAGTGAAAATTGATAAATATTAAAATATTAATAAGAATAGAGGAATAATAAAAATAATTACCCAATTTTAATACATACAGTATAACTTTATTTGTATTAAATATACTTATATGTATATTAATAACTATAAAAATGGCATACTATTAGTAATTAATATGATATTGTCCTTATTAAATTAAAATTTATAACAAATGATTGTAAATAAGATTAAACAATAATTAAGCTAATTATTAATGAAATTCACCAATTACATATAAAATATCAAATCAACATCCTTATAAAATACGTATCAAAAATATAATAATAATACAAAAGCCCCCATTTTTTATATATAAATTAACCAGTGCGTATTATCCAGACAACACCACCCTCCTCCGTACTCTAACATCTACCCACCCATCCAACCTATAATAATTTTTTTATATTATTTTACAATTTTTATTTTTTTATAGCTATTTTTTTATTTTATAATTTTTTTTGTAATTTTGTTTATGCATGTGTTAATTTGTTTTAAAAGATCATGTAAGAAAAATACTAATTGTATATTAATGAATATATGAATTTTTTTGGAAAACCATGATTTAATGCATCATAAATTAGTTTTTTAATATTATTGTTAATTAGAGGAGAAGAACATAAACATTTTATTCTATACAAATGATTAAGTATTATATTTCGAAATACAGAATGATATAGACAAGATTTAAAATTTGTAAATGTATTAACTTTGAATTTAAATTCTTTACGTTTGTCATATAAATCTGTGATTGTTTTGTTGTCTTTTATTGTAATTTTAAGATCTAAGAAGTTAATAGTATTGTTAGATAAAAGGTTTTCCGTTAATTCCAAATTAGTGGGATAATCTACTGGAAATTGAGTAATTGCAGAATGATCAGTATCAATTAAAATTATGTCATCAATATAACGATATAAATGTAGATTATTATTAGTAAAATTACGTTCATAATGATATAAGTCTGAGAGTAAACTGGATGTACAACCGCCTTGTGGCATACCGACATGCTGTAAATATAAAGTGTTATCTTGTAAGATATAATTATTATAGATAATGAAGTTTGTTAAAGATTTAAAATATGCAATATCAATATTAGATGGTAATTCCAGTTTTTTATAATACTTTTTAAATAATGCATTTATAATTTTATGTAAATCTAATAGGTCTATATTATTAAAAAGATCTTTGAAGTCATATGTCGTTATATTATATACACAATGAAGATTTTTTAAAATATTGACAAGTTGATAGCTATTTTTTATACAATGTGTATTATCATTGTTTGATTAAGTACATATAATTGATTAAAAATTTTTAAGAGAAGTTTATTGGCTTTATTATTATATGTATTGCAACCAGTCCTAAATTTAATTGGAGTTTTATGAAATTTGGGAATAAGAACTAAATATGGATAATTAAAGTTAGTAGATAAAATATTTAATAGTTTATAATATCTTCGAATTTTACGATTATTTACAATTACATTTTCATTAGTTTTTTGAAATGACTTATTAGAAGAAATACAATTTGTAAGAAGTTGGTGATAATAAGATTTACAAATAATAGCATAATTATTAGGAGATTTGTCTACATATGTAATAACGTAGTTTTTTTGTAATTTAGTAATTTGTTGGAAAATATGCTGTGTATTAATAGAAACCAAATCAGCAATATTATTTTTTAAAGCCATAGTTAATTTTTCAATTACTAATATTTTCCACTGATTAAAATATTCAACAGGCTTATTATAAGAGATAAATAAAAATATCAATATCATGTGTAAACTGTTTGATAATAGATTTAACATTAAATTTAGATGGAAGTCTATATTTAGTACCATAACCCATTAGTTGTTTCAATTTAAAATCATTAACAATATCAAGATTTCCAGTGATTATATGTCCATGATCATTGTTTATGTATTTTTTTAGAGTGGGGTCATTGCATTTACACGGAAAATTACTTGCAGCAGATGTATTTTTTAATATATATATATATATATAATGTTAAAGGTAGTTAATGTTACATAAAGGTATATAATGTTAAAGGTTATTTTGCATAATTTCAGTGTTATGTCTTGAAGCTAAATATTTTAATTTGATTTTAGTAATCGAAAATAGATGATGAATAGAAATATATAATGGTTATATATAAATATATGTATATGTGTGTATATATATATGTATGTATATACATATATATATATATATATATATATATATAATATATATACATATTGATTTTTAATCAAATGCATATTATTACATAATCATCTGCTTATAAACCTATATTTTAATAATATTGTTTTTAAATAAACTAAGGAAATTCGACAACGTTGCTTATGAAAAACATATATTTCTTTATTATCTGCGATTAAAGTATACATATTTTTGTGAATTACCCTAAACATTTATTATTTTAAGCAACTTCCTGCATCGAAAAATCTTGAGAAATGCAACAAATGATTATATGTCATCATAATTGATTACTGCTTCCTAAAAATTACTGCATATTCCTAGAATGTTTACACAAGTATCTTTTACAATCTTAATTTAAATAATTTTTCTTTTTTAAGTTTGCCAATGGAATACTGCGAAATGTGCAAAAATTACTTTGTGAAAAAGAAAAATTTCCACGAATTGTGCACACGCCATTGTTTTCAGATAATAGTAAGAAAGTATCTCACGTTAGAGCAACTTTTGTTGAAAAAATGTTAGCAGAAATTATCGTAAAAAATTTTTAATATTATAATATTACCTCATTTTATAAATTATAACACTATCGCCACGTATTTCTCTAATATTTAAGTCAGAATTTCTTGTTTTCTGCAGTTTTATCGATAAGAATACAGCATTTAAATCTATACTAATAAAATAATGTTTCGCTCTGTGTGTCTGTCTTCCTGTGTGTGTGTCCGCGATGGATAACAAAATCTACGGCACGTACGAGGATAAAAAAATTTTGAAGATACTCCAAGGTCTTTCCTAATGCGCCATATACTCAGAATTTTAAATGTCTAATAATTAGCTGTGATATTAATTAAAAACTCATCAAGTGGCCCAAATAAAAAAAAAATATTTCTTTCTTCAAAACACAAAGTTTACTAGAAGTTTACCCTCCCGCGAGGGTCGCGACGACAATGTTTCCCTTGAAATGGCATCAAGGCTAACGGTTTGCAGAAGGCAAAAGCATAGATTTTAATCTTTTATTTACTGAATTATGAAATCATGAAAATTTTATCTTCTAAAGCTTTTTTCGTGAATTGTTTAAACTACATAAGAAAATTTACATAATCATTTAATAAATTTTAGAAGGATTCGCGGATTTAGAAGAATTAACTAAATTTGAATTTACTGGAATTTTGTGCACTATTTATAACCCCTCTCAAATCTTTTATTTTAAATATTTTTTTTAGTATTATCTAGAATTAGGAAATGTACAAATATAATGTTCTTATAGTAGAAATATACAAATATTTCCGAATTGAAAAATCCACCGCCCACAACGCCAAGAAAGCTGAAAAGATGCAAATGTAAAAAAAAACTGATCATTTAAAAAATATTTTTGTTTTGTGAAAATAATAATGCTTTTGAACAATATAACATAATATATTTATAATTCATTCTAAATTGCATCACAACTAATCGATGTATTAAATGAATTTTATAACAAGTTATTTTAATGGTGCTTATAAGTACCGTCAGTAAGTAAAGGGTTAACCCGATTATTCTTCTTTAAGTGTGGGAGGGTTTACCAGAATTTGTAGTTTACCAGGTTGCCACATTTCAAAGAACACTAGGAATTTTTAAGGGACATTTTGTATTTTTTATTATCGCTTTCATGTCGTTGAAATGAACACACCTATGTGCATTTTTTAACGACAAATCCAAACATCTAATTTCTTTGAAATCCGACCGCAGTTAATGAATACACATTAATTAACAATTTTTAATTTTTCGAACTTTTTTATCTGTCATCTGTTTGATAAATTATTTGAGCATCGCGTGCGCTGCAGATATAAAATACTATTAAAGATATAAAATTTAAGGTTTTTTTAAGAATATTATAATGGCCCCGCGCAACTCCGGGTGGGTCAACTAGGTATATAATGAAATGATTTAAACACAATGAATGAAAGTCATTTTCAGTGTTATGGCAGATATAACAAAGACTATAAACATAGACAGATACGTTTTGTGAACAACTACAATATTTATTTTTTTCTTTTTTTAAGTTTATTAAGTGAATATGTCAATACGTTAACAATCACAACTACAAGGATGGTAATAAAGCTAATTGTTTCTTTGTTTTTTTTATCTGCGTAATTATAATTTAAATTATTTTAATTCGTTTCTTTATTTATTTATTGCTTCAGAAATATATTTCTTATTGCAGAACAAAGGAACCAATATGTTGTAAAAAGTTACTTTTAGAATAAAGTTCAAGGGTCCTAATTTTAATTGTCTTTAAAAAAATGTTATTATATATATATATATTTTGGCATTATCTACCGGATTCATTTATTTTACAATAAAGTAATTACTTTATTATCCATCAAGGGAATTTCATAATTTCATTGTGTTTTTGATAAGTGCTATTTTTAAATATTTTCTTTTTAACGGTGTATTACACGTTATTTTAATTTACATAAATACGTAATTTTTTTTAAAAATAAAGAATATCTTTTTTTTTTTTTTTTTTTTTTTTAATTATTGATCTGATAATACTGACACAGTCTTTGAGAAATTATAAATGAAAAGAAAAAAAAGACAGGTACAATTTAATAAAGGAAAAAAAATTCTTGCTCACTTTTATGAGCAACATTATGCAGATGTTTGAAACTTTACCAAAATGTTATTGAAGAATACAGTTTAGAAGAGTTATTTACGTGTTTTTGATATAAAATATACAACATAAAATGTCACCTTAAAAACGGTATAGAAAGTGGTATAAATCATTGATAAGGCAAAAGCATAAATAACTTTGCACATGTTCATAGGTATTTCATGAAAATATGCAAGTTATTTGATTTTGTTTTTCTCCCGAAACACAATGTTCCCAAGAGAAATCTCATGTATGTAAAAGATAAAAGTATTCAAATAGCTTTTGTTCTACCACGTTTATTTTAAATTTAAATTGTTAAATTAAAGATCACACATTAGATCTATTTCAGTTGAAACCAGTTTTTAAATTCAGTCGAATATTTAAAAAAAATAATTAAAAAATTATTGAAAAATTATTGAAAAACAATTAAATTACTTTATTTGATTTACATTATTTTAAATAGAAGTCTTTAAATATATAAATAAATCACATTGATAAATTAAAATGCCCTTGTATTTTAATAATATATAATTTAATAATATTAATAAATTCTTATGCGTCCCGGAGTTTTAAAAAGCGGTCTGCTATATAAGAATTTTTTTTGTATTTCTTAGATAACATTTTCTGTTGATCTTAAATATGTTATAATTTATTAAACAAAGTTTACCGTCTATATAAACATACAATAGAGCGCCGATTATCCGAAAAAGTTGAGACCGACCCTAGTTCGGATAAATGGGCAGATAATTTAAGGAATGTTCCTGTATATGCTAAAACCTTCACAGTTTATCCAGGCTTAGGACTGGCGGCACCAGTTAGTGCTGGAGTGTTTAACAATTGTTTTTTTTTTTTTTTTTTTTATATAATTTCAAATTTCCTTTTCTCTTTTTATCATTATCTGAACTCCAGAGATTATAATTTAAGCAAAAACAAATTGGAAGTTTGTTATTTATTTATTTATTTGGTGGGAGAAATGGGCTGTTCGATAATTGGAAGTTCGGTTAAAAAATTTTTTTGAGAGAAATAGGATATTGGGATGATTGAAAGTTCGATTAATTGGAGTTCCGATAATCGACGCTCTTCTGTATACTCAGTGATAATATATAATTTTGGAATACAAAATTTAGTTAACTTAATGAAATATTTAGGTCTGATATTTTTGTACATTGTAAACGTCTGAACAAAAAAAGTTTTACTATTCGAAATGTATCTCTTAGCACTGCAATGCAATACGTTGTTCCTTTTAGTATACCAATGGTAGCATTTGAAGTCATTACGAAACATAACGATTAAAAAAGAACTGAATGCACATTCATATTCTAAAGCATTTCAGTGTGAATTGTTTTCAGTATACAAAACTGAACTACGTATTTCTCTTTGATTTGCAATTGAATAGCGTATAGAAAATTAAAATTTCATTAAATGTCTTTATATACACTTATTCATAATAAATAAAATAACTAGGTTTTAGTTTTTATTCTATGTTAAACTTAATTAATTATTATTAACGATTTCTAATCATTTATGCATTGAAAATATTGTGTTTTCTCTAAAAAATAAATCTACATAATTTTTTCTCTAACGTTATAAAATAGGATAAAAAATACTAGTTAAAATTATAATTAATAGTATTTTTGTATTAAAAAAAATAAATATTTTGCTAATATAAGCAATAGCATTTTGAACGGGAATTATTTATTGTTTAACTAATCATTTCTATCAAATGAGTTAACTTAATATAAAACCTAACTAACTTATTGTAATTTTCTTGCAAAATTTAAATATATTAGCAGCACATTTAACAACTGTTTGAGCAATTTGTATGATTAATTGCGTTTACTTGTTCTATTTGTATGATTATTTTTGAATGATTTCTAATATTTACTAAGATTAATTACTTTCTTTAAAAAATTTTCTTTTTGACCCTCAAAGTTTATTACAAACACATGCAAGTCTATGTTAAAAAAAAATATTTTTTTTTCTTAAGATATAAGGATTAATTTTGCTTCGATGACCCCCTGTATTTCCACATTCCCTTGAGACAACAACACTTTGTAAAGAGGTTAGCTAACTGGAATTGAATACATAAATGAGGCAAAAATATTTACGTTTTAAACCAGATATTTTTTTCGATGTATTTAGGAAAGTAGTAGCAACTGGTGACATTTAACTTTTGTTTGCGAAAATTATTAGCGCCTGGAGTGCTGTTTCTTTCTTACAGCTATTAAAGTGTAGTCTCTAAAAAATAACGTTCCGTTCTATAAGGCAGCCGTAAAACAAAGCAGATGTATCATTGTATGTTTAAATTCTCTACTGTAATTTTTAAAAACTTCTAGCCATCGTACATTTTCAATTTTTATACCGTCATATTGGGAAAAAAGTACTTTTAAATGCAATTTGTTTGAAAAGTGGATCTCAATTTACTTTGGAAATATTAATTTTTTTTTGTAGTATTTATCGCCATTTGTTGAATTTTGGCAACTCAAGTACTCAATTTCTGTAGAAAATAAAGGAAAATTAGTTGGAAAATTGTAGATTATTATATCTTTTGTTTGCCATTTTCCGATACCAATTTTTTTAAATGTAATTAAAATACGTGCTATTTTGAAAAAAATATAAATGAATGATTTCTGATAAAACATGGAGCTGAAATAAACCAAATGATATTTTAAATATCTATATTAATATTACAAACAAATGCAGGTATGTGAATTATTAGAGAGCCGATTTTTCTTCTCGAGTTTCTTGAATGACGACACCTCTTTTTTTTATTATTTGTTTATTATTCAGCGATAGTGACATCATATGGGTACTTTACTGTAAGACTGGATCGTAGAAGAATTATTCAGCGGAGGCGGATGACGTCATTTTATATAAAATAAAAGCGTGTGTTTTAAGTCTTAAAACGAAAATATGTTTTGTACTATCTATATTTATATACATTTTTTTTTCATCGGGGGCGACACTAAATTCAGAAAAAGCAAAATTTATTTTGAAGCCTGCTTTAAGAAGTTGTATCCTATTTTTAAAATCTCAATTATAAATACACTGAAACATTTTGCAGCACTCTGTCCAGACACTTGACTGTTTTTATTGAAAACGGTTACACGAGCGTAATTTAACATTATTCTGACGAAATTATCGGCCATTTTATGGTCAGAATATAGTTAAATTACGGTTATAAAACTGTTTTTTTCAAAAAAAAAAAAAAAAAAAAAAAAAAAAAAAAAAAAAAAACGGTCGAATGACTGAACAGTTTGCTGCAAATTTTTAACAATGTAAAACTAAAAACTAAATCTGAATTTACACTTCGAAATAATAGAGATTAAAACAGTTTGCTGCAAATTTTTAACAGTGTAAAACTAAAAACTAAATCTGAATTTACACTTCGAAATAATAGAGATTAAAACAAAACCGTTACGATATTTTTATTTTTAAAATGGTTTCAAATATATTGCTTCGCTTCGTCTACCTCAAGGACTTACTGTATTTAGATATACGCTAATTGTTTTTGTAATAAAATTTAATATAGAAAATTTAAAGATATCTTAATTGCATGTTATTTGTGTTTTGGGACTTTAAAAGAGGCGACGTTATTGATCGTTCCGACAAACTCAAAGGTCCTTTGGCCTTAATACAGAAATTTTATTATAAATTAAATAATAAAAATCGGATTGGTACAAATCTGAAGTTTCGTTTCGTACGTGATAGTTTACATTTAGTATGAATTTAATTAGGCTTAATTTTAATCAGTAAATCTCAAAATTGCTTATCAAACAACAAAACTCGAGAGATAATGTTAATCATATGGGAGCATTGTTTTCTAATTTCTAATTTAAATTTCAATATTTTCAATATATATATAAATGTATATTGCATAATATACTGAGATCAGCCTGTAATTGAACTCTTTTTAACTTTTACGATTTTGGTTTCAGATATATTATGAAAATACTTTCACATTCGAAATAGGTTCAAAATAGAACGTTACATCATAAAAATAATCTGAAACCAAAATTGAAAGTAAAAAAAAAAAAAATAGCTTGAAGACAGGCCTCAGCTATCTGATGCGAATAGATCATTTAAAAATGCTTAAAGGTGAAAAAAAAAACGCTCCCATAAATTTACATTAGTTTGCGAGAATCGTTACGTGACTGATTTAGGCTAGTAAATTTCCATCTGTTGATGCAAAAACTCAATTTTCTTTGTTCCTTTTTGAGCGCATACCACATATCGCGGTATCTCTACGCCGTATCGACGTAGTCTATAAGTATAATATTTTAATGATACTTTAAAATTTGTTAAATAAAAAATAGTTCATGTTTACACATTATAAACAGTATTTTAAGGAAAAGTAGCAACTCTGAAAAGTAAAAACTAAGCATTAACTAGATATATATATTTTTTAATTTTACAGTTACTTTTTCTTTGCAATTACCTAAAGTTATGATTTTCTTTATACATAAAATATGTATGCATTAATTTCCGTAAATCAATCTAGAAAGTAGAAAAATCTTTGAGTTAAATCTATACATTTAATTCCAGAACAGCTCTTTTATTAATTGTCCCCCTAAAGTAAAGAGAATCCATTAAAGATGATTAACAATTCATGCGGTACTTTCAATATATCTTGATCAATGAAGCATGAGAATTGAAATGCATACATGAATCACCGCGATCGTAACGATGAGAAAAGCGCTACACATGCTTCATTAAAGATTTCCTAAACTGAAAAGTTTACAAGTTTGCAATTTTAAATTAATATCTTTATCGAAGGACTTATTCGGTGTAAAATTTGTAATTAAATTGGTTGGAAAATTTTCAGTTTTAGGAAGGACTTACAGGTACGTATTTTTAATAAAAACAATTACTGTATTATAGGGAAACATGATAATTTGAAATATTTAAGCTCTGTATTACGTAATTTTTTGTGTGGTTTTGTTTTGTATTTTGTTGTTCTTTTTTTTATCCCCATTAGTAAAAAATAGAATTTATGTAACAGTGTCATATTTACATATAATCAGAACATATAATAATGCAATATTTATCTTAATTTATAGTAAACAGGATCTTTCCTTATTGAATATGAATATTAACTATGTTCGTATTCATAATCTATTCCAAGTGCCGTTTAAATGCAAGAAAATAGCCCGAATGCTCATTATTCACGACTAAACTGTAATTAACAAAATATAGCCCACTTACAATTTACACAATGGCTTCATTATAATCAGTATTGTGTACCGTGTTTTTTTATATTAGTGCTTACTGGGGATAAACAAACTAAGGTTTGCTTACAGATGGTTTATGAAATAAATCTATTAAAATAAACATTTATAATATATTCATTAATAAAATAAAAATCATTATAGCACTTTTAAGTTAATTAAAAATATTAATTATTCACTCACAATAATTAAGAATGAAGAACATTACAAAGATTTCGATAGCATTGATGTTTTCTGTTTATTTCTTTCAGTTACATATTATATGTATTTTCTATTAATACAACAAACACATATATTTTCCTTATTATTATTTTTTTTTTAACTTTGGAATAACTCCTTATATGTTTAATTAACCTATCAGCTTCATGACACTTGTTTGTGATCCTTGTGTAAATCTCAAATTAAATCTGAAAATTAAATGGCAATTTTACTTTTAATCTGGCTTATTTGACAAGATAAATGATGAAAGTGAAAAAAAAAAATTAGTGTTCAGGGAAATAGGTTTCAAAATTATTGATCCAAAATGAAAAACAAATCTTTATTGTATTTTGACGTGACAAAATCTAGTTAAATGTAATATATGCTGTTTCAATTAAGCGAAAGCCAAAAATGTCATGCGGCTTCACATTGAAATATAAGGAAATGGTAGGTTTTAATTTGTTTCGTTGCTATAGAATGAACAGTGATCTGTTTGAAGTTTGGAACAGCGCTTTTGAAGTACGTTAAAGACTGGTTCCATGCAACTTTATTCAGATATTATGCGTAGAAAATATGATATAAATGACGTATCGATTTATTTTTAAATATTAAATTTAATTTAAATTGCTGGAGTAAACAGTTCTGTCGAAAATCTATTTTTTCTGTATTTTTCTCAGCCTTTTAACCTGAATAAACATGTACAGAGAATTTTTTTATTTGAATTAATAACAAAATTATGGGTTGTAAATAATGATTATTGTCACTAAGCAAGGCCTGAATGCTAAATAAGCGATCCTACTTAAAGCGGATTTGTATAATTGAAGATTTCCTAATGGCGTAATATTTAATATTTTGATGGTAGCGATATAGAAGGCTTTGACATATATAAATATTCTTTGTTTATTATATAGGAAAAAAAAAGTGTAAAATTGGTAAATTGTTTTTTCTTTTAGATATATTGGTAATATTTTCAGACAATTTTGTTTCGTCCTCCGTCCAGTAACAAACAATATATATATGAGACAACATATTTTCTGATTATTTTGTGCTTTTTCTTAAAAAAAAATATAAATTAATTTTTGATACCAATTAGAAATATTCTGGATTTATCAAACAGAAAACCGGGTGGCTAACATTCATCGAAATCGCCAGAACAATATACAAGGACTTCTCACTAATTCCTGTAACGTTGGAAGATCAAATACTCGATTCACGACTGGATTCTAGATTAACTTTATTAAACAACTACAGTAAAGTTTGATATAGCCAAGAAAAAAAAAAAAAAAAATCTGCGACTCACAAAGGAACGAATAATTTATTTGGTCACCTCTTGGCCGTGCTTTTTAATGGATACAGCCCATGCCCTCGTTCCTCTCTCCTGTCAGTTACGTTACCTCTATATTAGGGTGGGTCGAAAAAACCGAAATATTTATAATCGAAATGTAATAGAGCGGAAAAGTTGCCTTTTGTAATAAAGAATAAATTCGTAAAATGTTACAGCGATCGGTTAATATATTTTACCCCCGCAAGGGTGCAAAGTTTCCAAAAATCGCAAAAAACATCTTTTTTTCAATATATTTTTTTAAATTATCGAAATGTACGAATACAATTTCTAATAGGACGCAATAGCTACATGAAGGTATACGAAATGTCACGGTGAATGTTCATTACGATAAAATCATAGCTTTTAATGCCGCAAAGGAACCATATTTTTTTTTAAAAAAATCTAAACATTTCAAATTTTCATTTTTTCTAAATTTTTATACTTTCTATAATATGTCTAGAAGTAAATAAATTTACTTCACATCTATTAATATGTGAAACATTTTGTTAACTATTTGTTATAGACTGGAAAATAAAAACGATAATCATTCATTTTTCTTGACGATCGCTTCATCTACTGCTGTTTTGCTCCATATCGGCGCACTTCACATAACAAAAATCACAAAAATGATATAAAATGAACAAAATATTTTAGCATTTTATAAATTAAAATACAGAGATGTTTAACCTAAACGGGTTAAATAAACTTAAAATGAAGATGAATTTGAAGTAAATTAATTTTAAAATATGACTTGCTTTCAAATAAATCCACTGTTCCTCGAGAGACCGAAATTGATCATATGTGATCCTCCCTCTGTTCTGGTCCACAAACTTTACCAGCACTTCAGAGACGAATTTCAGGCATATTTCTACTGATTGAGTGGGACGAGGAAAATTATAATAGCTGGTATCTTTAATCGGACCTTCTAAACTCACCAGAGTTGTTAGATCGTCAGTCAATAGACAAACCGTAACACGGGGTTTCGTTAGTTTACAATTTTAACACTCAATTAAATTTATACAATTTTAAGCTTCAAAGTTCAAGTCTGGAATGACGAAGGGACGTATAGCACTATTCGTGCCCACAGAACTTCGTGCTTTGGGAATTTTCTTTATGGCTGGTGTTCTGATGTCCTCTTCTTCATATGCTATCATTCCAATGAGGTTATTTTCATGATTTGCGAAACAGGCATTTCGTGAAATTACAGGAATTCTAACCTTTCGTAGATGATATGGCAAGTAACGGGGGTTACTGATTATAGTCCACAGAATCTGAAAAGCATGATGTATTCAATTTAATTGTGAGCCAACTGATGCAGTACATTTTCAGGATGCACTCATTGAGTACATGCTTAAAGTGTACTGCATCAGCCGATTGCCAAAATTGTCAAAGCACGAAGTTCTGTAGGCACGAATAGTGCCATCTGTCATTTTCTCATTCCAGGCTTGAACTTTGACGCTTAAAATTACATGGCTTTAGTCGAAAGGCAAAACTGTAAACTAACAAAACCCTTTTACGGGTTGTCTATCGACTGACGATCTAACAACACTGGTGAGTTTAGAATGTTCGATTAAAGATACCAGCTATTATAACTTTCCTTGAACCATTCAATGAGTAGAAAGATGCGTGAAATTAGTTACTGAAGTGTTGGTAAAAATTGTGGATCAGAACAGAGTGAGGATAACATATGATCAATTTCGGTCTCTCGAGGAACAATGGCTTTATTTGAAAGCAAGTCATATTATAAAATTCATTTACTTTAAATACTTCTTCATTTTAAGTTTATTTAATCCATTTTGGTTACATATCTCTGTATTTTAATAATAAATTGCTAAAATATTTTGTTCATTTTACATTATTTTTGTGATTTTTGGTATATGGACTGCTGATATGCAGTAAAATAGCAGTAGATGAAGTTATCCTCAAAAAATAATGAATGATTCCCGTTTTTGTTTTCCAGTCTATGACAAATAGTTAAAAAAAATTATGGCATATTAATAGATATAAAGTAAATTTATTTACTTCTAGACATATTATAAAAATTTAGAAAAACTGAAAATTTGAAATTTTTACATAAAAAAATATAGTCTCTTTGCGTCAGTAAAAGATATGATTTTAATCATAATGAACAATTACCGGGACATTTCTTATATCTTCATGTAGCTATTGTGTCTTATTAGAAATTGAATTCGTACGTTTGGATAATTAAAAAAAAATATTGAAAAAAAAACGTTTTTGCGATTCTTTGAAACTTTGTTCCCCTTGCAGCGGTAAAAGATATTAACAGATCGGTATAATATTTCACGAATTTATTCTTTATTACAAAAGGCAACTTTTCCGCTCTATTACATTTCGATTATAAATATTTCGGTTTTTTCGACTCTCCCTAATCTTCATATTGGTGTAGAATCTATGACTTAAGCAATCACCTATGAGAGGTAAGTTGCTACCATTTATGAAGAAACTTATGATCCAGAAGCTCCCTTGAGATTTTCATAAATGGCGAGCCTTTTTGTGTAGCCTCAGCCAACCACCAACAATACAACTGAATTTAAGCTTTCGTAACATGAAAAAATCCAAACAGCAAACAAAAAAAAATTCTTTTAAAATAATAACACAGTTTTGAATGTTTTCTTTTTCATGAAGCAGTTGTTGTGTAATCTTTCAATCAGTATTCACATACCCCCAAAAAATCTTACACTTTTAAATTTCGTCATAAGTGTTCGTCTTTAAAAAGCACAAAATTCTTCGTTATAATTTTACTATCATTAAAAATCTTCTCTTCGTGTTTCTCTTTTATTTTCACTACACTTCGTGTGAAAAGTTTAAGCGTTAAGTTAAAATTTCAAAATAAAATTTTATTATCGACTGAAAGGTACTTTCCTTTTCACATAACCTACAACTTTTATTTTTAAAAGGATATTTAAAAGATTTATGCTTTAAAATTTATCTCAAATAATAGAATTTATCAAAAGAACAAAAATGAGTGTGTCAAAAGTTTAAGCACAGTAGTTCTTTAGTCTGTAGTAGAACAAGAATTAAAAAAAAAATATTAATACTTTATTATTGCTCCATTCTGCTGACTTCCTTTAAATATACGGTCTTCCATCGATAAAATGAGGTTCTGTATTGTTTCTGGTTGAATTTAAAACACTGCGCTCTCAATGGTATCTTTCAAATCTTTAACTGATAAATACTGGTTTCCATTTTAATACACTGCATGAGTGAGAATATCCGACATATTGCCTACAGGGATTAAAATAGGGCTAATTGCCGGCCATTTCAAAACAGATACTTTTATCGAATTATGCCAAGTTGAAGTTGAGTTTGAAGTATGAATCGAAGCATTATCTTGTTGAAATAACCCTTTTTCGTCCCCCAAATTCTCGGCAACAGGGATTAAAATATTGGTGGTGTCTCTTGATAGTTTTCAGAGTTTTCACGACCACTGATTTATGCTAGAGATGTCTGACCATTGAAAAAAATAGCCCCTCTTACCATTACACAACCACCACCATGTTGTCGGCTAAATTTACTCTTATGTTCTTTGCGGAGATCATGCCAATAGTACTTACACTCAAGAGGGACATCGAGGTTTCTTTATTTTTCATCACTGAACATGACATTCAGCCACTTATCACCAAATGACATATGCTCTTTCGCCCACAATAATCTAGCTTCTTTATGCTGTCGTTTCAGACATGATAACCGAGCCATTTTACTATTTTGTATGTATTCCGATTTCAAAATTCTTCTATGAACAGTTTTTTTTTTCGATATTTGTCCTCCAACTGCATGTGAGTAGAAGTAGAGTAATTACCAGTTGAAGCCAAATTTCTGATGCAGCGGTCTTCGCGCAAAGTAGTCACTGGTGGCCTTCGAGAACGGAATTTTCGCTTGAAATCATTACCACGAGCAAAAACTTGATGAATACCTGGTTTTGACCTTTTAAATGCATTTGCAATTTCAGAAACAGACTTAAGTTTTGCTCTCATACTCCAGATATTTATCACCTCCTCCTCTGAAAAGTCTTTCGACTTAGGCATTTTGTACTAACTCAAAAACAACAACTGACTACTTCTTATACACCCAGAAATCGTTTGCGTGTTCAATCGATTCAGTTCGTAAAATTTGCATAAAAACGATTTTGTGCTTAAACTTGTGACACAGTTATTTTGTTCTATTCTCAAACTCTATGGTTTGAAATAAAATTTAAAAGATAATTTTATTGAATATGGTATTAAAAATGCTATTATTAACATATTCAAGACAGGTATTGAAATAAAGTGAATATTTAAAATTTTATTTTAAAATTATTATTGTGCTTAAACTATTGACACGCATTGACACTGCAAAAACATAAAGATGGGATTACCTCATAAACCTCAGGATATCACAGTTTCATCATAATTAAAGGATTTGTGGAGAGCGAAATAGCATCTGTCAGAGTTTAAATTATTAAGTTTAAAAATTTTAGGCTTTTAATAGGCAATAATAAAACAGAGTCTAATTGAAATTTCATTAACGGCAGAAGTATATGGTTCATATTTTAATTTATCAGTATCTGCCGTGAAGTAACCAGCTGTCTTAGTTTGGTAATTTCCCTAATTCTACTAAACATTTATTTGTTAATTCTATTTTATCAGTTTTGTTTAGTCTACCGTAAGCACAATTTTTCAAAATCTTTTTAATTGTCCGTGCCAGTTAAAGAAATAAAATTAAATAGATATTTACTTCTTTAAGAATGAAATTATGGGAAGTAAAAATTTTACTTGAGGCTGATTATCCATAAATCCTGCTACTTTTGGTTTAGTACACTCAAATGACTTCCAACCTTATCGGTTAAGATGGAAACGAAGATGGCTTCCATCTTTATTTTTACAATTTGAACGTTTATGATTAAGACTTATCACACTTCACGTATTATATCTAGGCTTAAACTGAATTTCTGCTTTTAGAGATTTGACATTATTATAAGTATATGAATACTCTAACAGCCATACAAGAATGAACATTTAACACATGACCATTTATACTATTTACAATACACTACACTGAGGGAAAAAAATACCGCCCTCACCTAGAATGATTAGGTAGTCATTTTCTGAATCCCTTAACTAGAAATATAGATTTCCGAACTATGTGAAAAGGGTGAACAACTAAGCCGAATAGACGAAAATATCTAGAATTTCTAGTCTCTTGTTTTCTAGTTGACGAAAACGATAATGAATCGTTTCAGTAGCAGTAAATCATCGCTTGATTTCTGGAATGGTTTCATAAACTAGAATTATAGTATCTAAAACTAACCTATTGTTTTCGCATCTATTTGAAGAGCTTTTAAAATAAGATAGACCACGAGATTATAGGAAAAAGCTCTTGAATTCTAGTAGGAGACTCTAGAACTCTCTAGCAAAGGGAACTAGAATGTATAGGAATGATATGGAACTATTTTTTCTAGAGCCGTAATTTATATTCTAGATGTCAGAACCATATTTTTTTTCTCAGTGTATATCAAAGCAGAATATTCGATATTACTCCGCAAACACGATTGCTTCATAGTCTGAAAATAATTATAAAGCACTATCGTACGTTTTTCGTTTGGATAATCATTCATGTAGTTCTGCTTAATTACATGAGGATTAAAATTAAGAAAATAATCCTTTATTAAGCTTTTACTAAGAATTAAATTTTGATTAACTTTCAATCAGTAATTTTACTTTAGCACTGTGCACTTATGGCAGAAAATAATTTTTACAGATTGTTGAAATAAAAATAAATAATAGTAAAAAATAAATAAATGTTTATAGTTTTCAACATTATTTTTGAAATCGACTGCTATCATATATAACAATCATGTTCTGGATATATTTAAACTTTATAGAATGTTTCAACAAAGGATGTTGATTAGAATTTGTGGCATTTCAATTTTTGTGCCACCACAGGCATTTTCGAAAATATTTCGAATAGTATTTTTAATTATATTGAATTTACAAGAAAGCTATAAGATTTGTAATTAATAGTTTTGACTAAAATATGAATATTCGTTTTAAATCACATTAAAATATTTTTCTGGAAGTTGTTTCATCCAAAAAACTAGATTTATCAATGCACAACACATTGCAAATCTTAATTACTTGATTGACTGAAATTCCTTTTTTCATTTGTACATTTTTTTGCTCATATTCATTAAATTTTATTTCCAATGGAAATTCCCTTTCGATTTTGTCAATATATTTAGTGTATTAAACAAAGTTATGGAAGAAAAATATATATTTTATGTTAAAAGTTACTCATTTTTTAGAAACACCTCAATCGACATGTTTGTTTCTATTCTCATCGTAATATGATTGGGCATAAATTCTACTCCAAAGAACAATACAAGTACTTCAGAAAACATAAGAGATGTGGATTTTATTTCCTAATTAATATTCAATGTCTTTGCCTGGATTACTCTATGTGGTAAATAATATATCCAAGCAAATGTAAATATTTTTTTAAAGAGATCTGTTGAATTATTACGTTCTTTATAGTTATACTTTTTTTATCCTTTTTTGTGTAATTTCCTGTTTTTAAAATTTTTATAAAAGAAAAACTCGAGAAAAATGCATCACATTTGAATTCGAATAATTAAGAAACAGTTAGGAATCACAATACATTAATCAATTTTTATTTGCGAGTTCTGATAACGTAGTGGATTTTATTTTAATTTATAAAATATATATATAAGTTGAAATTATAGATTCCGAGTACTTTTCAGATTAATACACTTAGTATATTTTTGTATACGAATGAAGATAAAAAAAAAAGAATAAAAAAAAATTAAATCTTGATATTTTTCATTAAATATACAACATTTATTTAAACTTATAGGGAAACATATATTGTAATAGATCTCCATTTTAAAAATAATTCATTAACGTGTTTTACCAGAATCGTAAATGTTATCAAAAGACGTTTTTTCACAAAGATTATTTAATTATATTTGGACACAAAATTTTATCTCTGTAAGCATAAGTAATTTTGCATTTCCTTATGCCGATGTTGAATCTACTAAATGCAGCCATTAATTCTGAAATTCAATGTTAGGAAATTTCTAGTCTTACGCATTCAGAATATTTAATTTTGGTTCCTACTTTTCTCTTTGCTTGCAAAAAGAAAATAACTTAAGTCAACCTAAAGCAGACATTTGTTGTTAGAATTTGAAATGCTAAACAAATACGAGTATTTCCATGAAAATTTTATTTCGTATAAAATCGAGTTATATTTTAATATATATTGTCATATATTCAGTTTAATTTTTTTATTTCATAGAATAAATGATATTTTACATTTTTTAATTAAAGAAAATTGATAAAATGTCTTATATGAATACTTTCATAGTAACAATTTTTCAAATTCTGTTTCACTGAATAAAATCGTTCCATTTCATATTCATAAATATGTTTTTTTATAATAAAAATGAATTTCATAAGGTTTCTAATGAATTTTAAAAGGCTCTAAATTCATTTCTTTTAGTTTAACTTAAAGTCATATTTTACAAAATACACAATATGAAATATAAAGAGCGCACCATTTTACTTAAAAGGTGACAAAGATAATCATAATATAGACGTTACAAGTTAAAAATATACAATTTATTTAAATTTCCTAGTACTCTCCGCCGGCAATCCGGCGGCCATCTCCAGGTTGTATTTTTATTAATTGGTGTTCCATTTATTCAAATACGTCACTTCGTTTGAAATGGAAGTCTATAATATTAGGGTAGTAAGAAGTAGAATTAGTAGTGCCTTGGATTGCACTTATGTAGAGAAAAATATTTACCTGCTGTATGAGCTTTTTAATGTTCATATTGTGTATTTTGTGATTGAATGAAGGTGGAATATGTTAGAAAGTGAATAATTATTTACCGAAATTGCAAGACATTGTGAAATAATTACAGCTGTGTTTCAAGATTGCATTTGATAGATGAAATCGTTTTTTATCTGAGTGGAAAGCAACTACCCATTTTTCCCTCTTTTCACGTGCAGAGAGAAAAAAAAAAGGAATTTCCAACATCTGGTATACATAAAAGTGTTGCACAACGAGATGCAATAAGAAAGACTAATGAACTGAAAACTTTTCTTTCTTTTTTTAGTCAGTCTCTAAATATATGCCCTAAGCAAAACACGCAGTGTGTCTGCGCTCTGAAAAACCTTAAAGATATAATATGTTAATTAAATATATAACTTTGAATGTAAATTTAATTTTAACTTTATCTATGTTCATTTAATTAAATAGTGTAGTCCTGTGATCCTCTGCCCTCTTTTGTTACTGAGTGGAATATTTTCGTGCTGATTCACTTTGGATTTTTATAGCAGGTTGGATTACCTTACGCGGATTCGATCAACGCTGAAAATAAAGGTAGGAGCATGCCAATTTTATCTTTCTCCTTTTTTGTGAAGATGTTAAAAGGGAAAACATTATTTTCTAAATATAATTCATGAAGAGAAGCTCAGTTATTTAACTGCCGTGATTTCACAATAAAATTACAACAGAATAGTACAATTCGTCTCATAAATCATACTTTGACGTATATAAAGAAGATTTGAGAGTAAGGTTTCAGATTTGACATATCGATGTTTTAAGGAAGAATTTATTAATTCAAAAATTTAGCTGGAAAGGCATTTTTTTTAACGAAATGTCAAAAAAATGTAAAATTTTAAACGCATATAATGTATTGTCGGTCGTACATTATATACATATGTATTCAAAGCATAAATAAAAAAAAATCCATGTTTTTTCTGGCATGAAGAATTTTTTCAAAAGAGGCTGTTTCCGAATTTTTCTTGCATTTCCGAATAAAGGGTATTTATACTTAGATTGTATTCTATTGACCTCTAGATGCCCCCAGATCTAAAGAAGATGTGCCTCACGTCATGCAAACTGTAAGCAAAGTGATTGAAGTCAAATGCTTTCCCCTGACAAGTCCCGTTTCTCTCTGACAGTTGATACTTGGCGTATTGTACTGGAAAGAAATAGGAACTTAAATCAATCCCACTTTTGTCCAAAAAAATCACAATACAGACTAGGTGTATTTGTGGTGCTGAAAGAAATCAGCATAGGTGGATGTACGGACTTGCATAATATCCTGAATGGTACTTTGATTGTCCAAGGTTTTGCAGACTATATATATGGGTGTCATGTCGTATCTGATGCTGCAACCATTTGCGAGTGACAGTTTCCTTTAAATCATGATAAAACCTGGTATCATGCAACTCGTCTTCATAGATCACGGTAAAAACAGAAACGTTATTACGTACGGAGCAGCGATCATTCTCTTCTTACTTAAACATATCAAGCATATCTCAAAGTAACTCGAACGATATATTGCATCAAAACCAATGCCTCTCATCGCTATCCGGGGCATGCAGATTGCACTTTTATGAGAAAGGGAAAGTGTTGTCGACTAAGGAACAGGTAAGGGGCGAGTTGTGCATGACTAGTGCATTATCCACAAAAATTACGTAGCTTATAATTAACCAAACAACCCATCGAAATTGACAGCTTAAATTTTCTAACTGAATCAGATGAAAATTTCTTTGTTTAAACTGCGAATGGTGTGCGGATTTTATAGCTGAAGATAGTGAAAAGTTGGCTGTAACTTGTTTATTTTTATTACATTTTTAACAATGAAATAATATAACTATAAATACCAAGCTAAATCCTTTTCTCACACCTACATCAAACGAATCCATAAATAGACCAGTCCACCAATAACGTATTAAAAAATAGAAATTACGATTTTTATGGTTAATGGAAACCCTTTTAGTTGTCAATATTTTTTATAGTAAATGCAAGTTTGAGTTTTTATTTTTATTTCAAAAACTATCTCACGGAGAAAAAAATGCATTTCTGTAAATGTTTGATATTCTGAATAAAGGATACACAATGATAAATATCATGTGTTTCACCAGATTTCAGTCTAATTACTAAAAAAAATATTACTGTTTAATAACTACGGAAATTATGCACATTACAGGATAATTTATATAATTAGTTGAGTTAAGTTTCCTTAACTTAATTTACAAGCTGTTTACTTTTTTTTAATAGAATCTATGGTAGATAAATCAAGAAGCGGGGAAATAAAAGAGACTGGTCCAGTGATATTGTATTTTTCTGGAAGCGGCATTAACATAATTAGATCAAGATATTCCGACCCCCCTTCGTAGGCGATTGAGGTCTCAGCATGTTCCGTTGCAAGGCATTTCAGCACTGTTGTCAGCAATTACATTACATTAATTTTCGTTTGGGGCTGCGCGTTTATGTAACTCCAGGAAAATCTCGTCCTTCGAATATCCGTTGCTGCTGCATGTGTATGTGAAATTTCTCGCATCTTTGAATCTTTAGGCTGATCACTCCATCAACGATGGGATTCATGTATTATTCTAGGTTCATGCAATTTTAAACACTTGTTGTAACCATAACACTTGTCAATCATGCTGTCAGGAAACCTTCCTTTCATGTCTTTTTTTTTGTGTTTGTGCCTCAACGAATCACTTGCACTCATACAATCCTATACAATAAAGGATTGCTACATTAGAGGCTACGAAATGTAAAACTCCATTTCACATATTTCGGAACTGCTAGTGACTAAATACAATATGAGCGGGTATTTAAAAAAAATAAATGAATTTATACTGTTGGAAATTGTGTAAAGATTTTTATTAATAATTATTTAAATAATTATAGGCAGATTTTTATGCTTAAAGTAATTTATAATTCATTGTTCATATATATTATAATTATATATTACTTTCACCATATTTAATATATAGGATAAAAAATCTTTTTTTTTTAATATTGCTTTTAATACATTAAAAATCTATACCTTGTATTTCTATGCGACTTACACCGCATTAGACATTTAGACAATTATCTAAAGCATATTAAAAGTATACTTTTAAAGGCACATTTTGTATCAATATCTTTATATAGAAGGATATTATTTTTATAATCGGAAAATATCTTCATAGCAAGTCCATTTCGCACAATATAAATACAATTGTAGTTGTGGGAGTTTCTCTATCAGAATTGAACTTATTCTCAATAGAATTTTTTTTATGAAATTTTGGGATTGCCGTGCCAATAAAGAAATATATTTTTGTGACAATTCTGCTGAATTGAAATATATTTATAGAAAATAAAATTCACGAATTCTTTTAAGAGTTAATTCTTTTATACAAAATTTACGTATTTTTTTTAAATAAATTTATTTTGTGTGCTTTGCACTACAATTTAATTATAACTTTGAATACACAATTTTTTCTATAATTTACTTATTTGTAACGTTATATACAATTACACTTTTACTTGAACCGAGATGTGCGTTAGCATTTCATAACTCTCCGAGAATAGGCCTATTTACATATTGGAAAGACCTCCAATATTTAAGGTCGCAAGAATGTAAAAATGCAACAAAAGGTTTATTATTTGTTTACTGACGTCATTTTCGCCTTAAAAAAATATTTTAATTTCACCAGATGTTGGAAAAAATAGTGTGATTAAATTATATTTTATACCTGGAAATTAAAAAAAAATAATTTCTTAGAAAGATTCTTATTAAAATTATATTTGCATATTAAATATTACAAGAAAATGAACTCTTTTCACTTAGCTTGGAAACTATTGATCCTGAATTGCGCAAAAATTGCTTTAAAAAGAAATACATATTTGTAACGAATTATTTTTTAAATTTGATGATTGAAACGTTTCATTCTTTACAGAAAAAAATTACGTTTTGTGAGGATTTTTTAAGTTTAATAATCTTAAACAATTTTTGAATATTTTAGTGAAATGACATCGGTGTTTTTAAGCTGCTATCCCTTTAACTTTAACTACACAATGATCCGAAAGAAAAAAAACATTTTCTGCATTTTAGGCGATTTAAAGTCGAGGCTGCACCCACAAAATTGCTTGTATTCTCCCTTGGAATAATCTCGCATCGGGTATTTTTTAAATCAAATACTATTCTATTAATTAGGGGAAATAAATGAAACTTTTCATTTCTACCAATAATCTTCCGGCCTTAAAGAGCTATGTATAAAATAAGAAAATTATATGAGTTATTATAGTATTATTGTCGTCAGTTTCTCATTAAAATTAAAAAGAATTTTTTTTAATTTAAAGTTATTATAGTTCTTAGAGTTTTATTGACGTCAGTTTCTCATAAAAATTAAAAAGAAGAGTTATTTTTTATTTAAAGAGACGACGAAAACTTCAATATCATTATTAGCACTATCTTTTTCAAAATAATTGAAAGAAATAATAACTCATTTTTATTTATTCCATTTTCAAGATTGAGACTATTTTCGACTGCATAATAATACAAAAAATGTCGGTTGTGAATTTATGACCTTTGATATTAACTAGTTTTTTAGAGCTAAAGCTCACGGAATGCTTCTTTTTCTTTAAAAATTTATAATATTTATTTTAAATTTATAAGCTTAAAAATTCAGCTGCATTAATATAATTAAAAAAAGTTACAAATTTAAAGTGAAATATAAAGAAATATGAAGTAAATAAGTTTGATAAAATAAAGTGTTTCACTTAACTTTGTACAAAGTTTAAAACAAAAACAAACAAACAATCCTTACACTTTTTCCTGCCATTGTTTTAGGGCAAATAATGTGGTAAATCACATGGATTATTACATTTGGACTATTATTTTATTTAACACATTCATTAATAAGCGTATTTTACGTATTAAAAGATTTTGTTAATTCCACTTTGACATTGGTTTTAATAATTACTGTTCTCGTGAGAATGTCTATGATAAAATTCATATTTTTAATGTTCCGTACTTCAAAGTAAAAACAGAACCATTATAAAATCACTCCTGCGTCTGTCGGCCTATCACAACCATTTTACACGTAAACTATGGGGCGTGGAAAGTTCAAATTGGGGGAATTAATAAAGAGTATTCACCCACATATTTACAGAATATTAAACATTCACAAATACAAATTCACAAAGAAAAAAAAATGTAGAGGGGCTAATTAAGTTACCTGAAAAAAAGCATTTCTTTGTATATCGTGTGGGTTATCGTGTGAAAGCTTTTGTAACGCTGAAATCAAAAATATATTTCTTTAAATTTTGCGTATTATATGTTCAGAGATAACGTCGAAAATATAGTGCAAAAATATGTTCCCCCCCCCCCCTCTATTTACGAATCTACTGAAACTAAAATTATGAAAAATTAGAGGAAGTACAGGTTAATTTAAGCATTGCATGTGAATTGTAGAGATTACCTTAGGTCACATAGTTTTTGAGAAAATCGCTTGTTTTTCCGTTACACACAAATTCCGATTACCGGGCATTCAGCAAAAGTGTAGGGGAACGCTAATGGTATCTATCGTAGTAAAAGTATAAAAACATTGTTGATAATGATTTTCGAAAAAAAAAATTTCGGTAATTAGCCGAGATATTAACCCTTAAAGGCACGGACGCTTTGGACATACATAATGACTGGGGCGGTGTGCTCTATGTACCAACTGATTTTAAAGCCTAGATAATAACTTTTAATTGCATGCTTGTGTAATGCAATGCCCAGTCGCAGTATAAAAACAAAAGTCAAGGTGCTAAAATCAGACATTTAATTAGAATTAATCACATAAAAACTGTGGCTTTCTCGACAAGTTTGCATTGAGTAGATCTCTCAGTACGCTTCCTTTGTCTTTAAAATTTAATTAAAAACTTACCTGGAAAAACGCGGCACGGACCAATGCTGCGTTGCAACTATGACCTACTGTCGAAGCGCTCTTAGCACAATGACAAGTTTAAACTTTGAACAAGGGTTTTCTTTTAGATACACTGTAAAAAAGATAAAAAAAAATTACTAAGTTGCATTTAGTTATATGAAATTCCATATGAAGTTTAAATATGCATTACTTTTACTATCAGTACCGAATTAAGTTAAAAATAAACAGATTAGGATAAAATTAAAAAAATGTGTTATACAGAATAGCAATATTTTATATTATTTAGGCTTCATCTCTCTTTGAACTTTTATGGTTTACTCATTCATGCTTTTCTAGTATATACAGCTATACCCATCTCTACACTGTATAATTTTTTACAGAATCTTATTATTCATTTAGCAACGATTTTTTTAAATAATACAGTTAATAATTCATATATTTATTCTAGGAATCCTCTGAGCGCGAGTAATACTGGCGTTTGAACGGTTATTTTTTAAGTAGATAATGCAAAGGGTGCAAAAGGTATAGTACAGTTGCTGTAAGAATACAACGCTCCAAACTTTGTAATCTTCATAATTTCACCGAACAAAAAAAGAACTTGCTATTTGACTGGAATCAAATTCTTGTTTAAGTTTATAAAAAAAATATTCTTAGATGACTATCTTCACAGTGAAACTGTACCATATTTTTAAAATATCTGTTCTTGTTGCTGTATAATTTGCCTTATGAAAACAAACAAGAAGATATTTGCACAAGTAGTTTAGGAATGCTGTAGATTTAAAATATGGACCTTCAAATGCTCCGTTATTTATAATCGTTGCAAAGCAGTTTGCAATTTAAGTATCTTTTTAGTCACACTGTAAAAGAAATACTGCCAGTTTTCCGGTACACTGTAAAAAAAATTTGTAAAGTTACTAAAATTTTTCTAGGAAATTGGGATTCCAGGAACTTTTTATGTAACGGCAACAAGAAAAATTCCTGTAACAGATGCTGTTACAGAAATTTTTGCTGTTGCCGTTACATAAATAGTTCCTGGAATCCCAGTTTCCGAGAAATATGTTAGTAACTTCACAGATTTTTTTTTTTACAGTGTAGGAATCGGAAAAATAGTTGCCCTTATCGTACCGGAATAATTTCCGACCCAGCTCGGAATAAAATCCGTAAAAATAAGGAAATAATAATCAGTAAAACGGTATTTTACGGATTTTATTCCGATTTTACGAATTTTATTCCGACCTGGGTTGGAAATTATTCCGGTACGATAGGGGCAACTATTTTTCCGATTCCTACCGGAAAACTAGCATTATTTTTTTTACAGTGCGCAAGGCCAAAACAAATTGGCGAAATATGACGATACTTTCAATTCGATTATTTTAAGTTTAAAAGAATTAATAAATATTTAAAAGAATTGCATGATACAATCCTTTTTTTATTATTTTCAAAAATTGATTTTAAAAATATTTTTTCGACAAAATTAAGAACTTTGATCCATTAATATTCATTTGAAACTTCTAGGAACATAATTCTAGAAGTTTCAAAAGGGAAAATTTAAATAATAACAGCTTTTTACGAAGACTAATTTTCCAGTTATGATAAAAAAAAAATAGTTGCACTGTAAATTTCTTTCTATCGATTAAAAATTAATTTATGATGCATTCTAGTGATTATGATTTATTCTAGAAAAGAATTCATTAAAGCGTAGATGTTAGTTCCACACTTTAATTGTCATACTTCTTAAACTATTTGATCGAATGACGTTTTGTTTGGTACCAAAATTTGAAATTTGCCAAAAAAAAAAAGAAGCCATATTCAATATTAGGTGTTCGTGTTGAAGATTTTAGATTTTAGAACAACTTACTTCCAAAATCTGCAACTAAGCTTATTTTTTTAACTATAAATTCATCAAAAGATGTAACTTATATACGAATGAATTAAAATGCATGCACTGTAACAACAACAAAAAAAAAAAATGTCAGTTTTCCGGTAGAAATCGGAAAAATAGTTGCCCTTATCGTACCGGAATAACTTCCAACTCAGCTCGGAATAAAATCCGTAAAATACCGTTTTACTGGGCAACTATTTTTCCGATTGCTACCGGAAAACTGGCAGTATTTTTTTTTACAGTGTGGGATGATCTTTTTTTTTTTTTTTTCCTTCTTCGCTGACTGTATGTACAAGTACATGTCAGTGATTTGCCAAAACATTTGAACATAAAGATGGCTCATGAAAAAAAAAAAAAAAAAAAAAAAAAAAAAAAAAAGGGGATCTTTGAACTATAGGAATTAGACTTATTTACAAGAAATAAGTTGAAGAATTAGCGGGTATTTTTCGACAAATTATTTAATAATTATGAAAGTCACTAAAAGCGGAATAGTTTAGCGAGAAATAGAACATATTTAAAGCGTTTATTTTAATTTTTAAATCTAAATAATCTGGAATACGTTCATCCACATTATGTCATTTTTGAGGAAGTTCACCAAAATGACGTCATTTGCATTCTTCTAGTTATGGACTAAAAGAAATGGAGAAAAAATTCAATGCTATTTTTGAAATAATAGCATAGAAATATTTAGAAGAAATCTTTGACAATATGTAGCCTTATTACAATTTATTTTAACCTCTATATATATATTATTTATTGGCTAAAATGTAGTATCTAATAACTTTTGTTTTCTAGATTTACGATAAGAATTGATATTTCCCCTGCAGAGTAGAAAAATTTGTTTAAATGTAAATGCAATACATCATGTTGCATCATTTAGAGGGGTTTTCTTCTTCATTATTGGAATCATACTTTTCTAAAGAAAATCTGATTGACAAAATTTTCTTTTAATTTTAATGTTTGCACACAATGAATTACGATATAAATTACATTTTGCATATTACACAATAAAATATGCTCAATTGCGGTGTATTTATGTATATAAATATGGAACATAGAAATCCCATTTCCCGTAATGCTCTCATTTTCCATTTCCTTACTTTAAAGTTTATAACATCTAAATAAATTGATTTTAATAACTTAATCTATTACATAATTACACGATACACATAATTACACGATATTTTCTTTTCAAAGCGTGAAAATTTTTTTTTATTTTTTTTTTATATTTCTTTACAGTAATAAAATTACAAAACACATTGTCACAGAGATCAGTTACTTTCAGAAACAATGATCTAAATTTTTAGCTGTTATTTAATTATCTAAACAGTACAACTTATCTACCAATCGAATAAAACATAAATATGCCACACGCTTTCGTATACAGATAATTTAAAATATTTCTTTTTTCTATATTAATAACCTTAAACGAGGAAATGTGCCTGCGGAAAATAATATGCATTTCCTCATTCAAATGTCATCTCTAGAATTTTCATTTCATTCGTGGGCAAATATTATTCCTCGCAGATGAAATAAATCGCAAATGATATAAATGATGTGAACCTTTACTAATAATTGAGATCTGCTTTTTATAATATTAGGTACAATTTTGGCGTTTCTGCCATTCGTTTTAAAACATTAACGAAAAGTAATCTACCGTAAGCTTTTGTTAATGTGATTTATTGGTTTTTTTTTTATTTAAGCTTTTATCTAAAGTATGTAAAAGAGATATATTTTTAGAAGATTAATTATTTTTAGAATGATTATGCTTTATGTTAGTTTTATAGGCACGAAAATGAATTTCAAAATGAATAATTATTTAAAAATACGAAACTAAAAAAATAAAATAAAATCTGTCGCCAATAATAAAATAATTAACGACATTTCTATGCATTATTTTCTGTATTGAACCTATTTTGAAATTCTCATATTGCAATTTTTTTTATTTCGTCATTATCATATCGTCTCAAATTGTTTAAAATCTTTTTTTTTTTTTTTTTTTTTTTTTTTTTTTCAATGACCGATTAAAAATATCGTCAATTGGTGATTATAGCTGTAGTTATTTCTATTTTTCTTGATTTTTACAGGTCAAGTTGGTTTTGGGTTTTTACCGCAAACAGTTGTTCAATATATGTTCAAAATATTTTGATATTGATATAGTTATTTTCAAACTAAACGAGAAATTATTTGTCAATAACTTTGCATTTAAATTACAATTAGACGTAGCATAAACTGCATACATTCTTTTATAAAAAATAATAATCCGACTTTAATTTATCCGAAATTGTCCAATCAGCGTTAAGTTTCAGAGTTCAAATCATATATGTTATACTTTTTAGATATTACGCCAGAAGTGTGGGGAAACATATTTTTTATTTCCGAATTTTATTTATAGTGACAACATCGTAACTTATATGTCACAACCTTATATTATTGAAGCTTAAATCTACAAAATCATACCGAAAAATACTTAAAAAAGTTGACATGTTTGTCGAAATGTACGTTTTTCTGACATTAACTTCGTTTTAAGAATTTAAATTGGTAGTTTAAGCTTTCTTTGTATTGGCCGATTAGGATGTATTCTTGGAAAAGTTCAACTAATAATTAAACGTAAAAGTTCTGTAGACTTCATGTCCTAAATTGTAGTATAACCTTTAAAAAAATGTCGTCATGAATTACCTTAGATTTATAATCATCCTGAATTACCCCATATGATCTTAGACAGTATATTACAAATGCTTATTTTTCAGAACTAAAAGTGTAAAACGTACAATTACACGCACAAGCTCTAGTACTCGTTTTGATAATTTTTATTTCCATTTATATATATATACCGGGTGTTCTAAAAAGGACTGACTGATTTTAAAATTCAATAACTTGTAAACGGTGACAGATATTTAAAAAATTCTTGCAAGAGGTTATGCATAAGGTCAAAAGTTTTTTACAGTGATTTTCAATTTTAGTTCGAATTACAAACGCTGGCGCTGCGATCAATAGACGCTAAATTCAGGCTCGATTTTTGGTACTTCGTGGCCCGGATAATACATTTCCATCTCCTTTTTCCGCATAGAAGAAGAGAAAGGACCAAAAATCGAGCCTGTATTTAGCGACTATTGCTTACAGCGCCATCTATTTTTGTAATTCGAACTAAAATCGAAAATCACTGTAATAAAAGTTTTGACCTTATGCATAAATCTCCTGCAAGATTTTTTTAAATATCTGTCACCGTTTGCAAGTTATTGAATTTTAAAATCAGTCAGTCTTTTTTGGGACACCCGGTATATATATATATATATATTATAATGTTAAATTTAACACATGATGAAAATGTACTTAAATAAAACACATAACATGTTGAATAAAAAATATTTAGAACAATTATAAACATTTAAATATTTAGAATAAATTATCCAAATTATTAGATGCATTAAAGTAACTAACAAAATGATAAGCATTATTGCAAATGAAATTCATAAAATAAATTATTTTCTACGGAAATATGTCTCACTGCTGTGAATAATCTCTTTAATGTTTAAACGAATATATACTGATATGAAAAAAAAATGGTACAGTTTCAAGGATGTGTTATTAAAATCTGTTTATAAAACTTTTTTTTTTATTTACACTAAATCATAAATGCTGAAAGAATGTCACTGTTAAATACTTTTATTTAAATTTTGGCGCAACATGTCCCTAAATGGACTTTGCGCCATAAAATCCCAATCAACCAACCAACTTTATTTAAATTTACTTTATTAGAGAGTAATTATTTAATATTTCCGGTAATTAAACTTAAAAAATCGACAATTCTTTTGACATGTAATACCGAATGTTATGTTACACAATCGGTCGAATTAGAGAAATAAAGCAAAATCTATTTTGATGTTTTAGAAATAATTTCACTTTTTTTTTTAATTTATTTTTTTATTTATTTTTTTTTATTTATTTATTTACAAGATCCAAACACAAAGAAAAATAAAACTGCTTAGAGATTGAAAAAACGCTGTCGTCTCAGAATCTTAAAAATGAAAAGAACGCGACTTGAGAAGCTACAAGTAGGTAGTTTACGTCTTTTAATGATGAAAAATGAGAAGGTAAAAGAGGGTCCTTGGTTTATTAATTTGGGATAATTAAAAAATATATGTAGGCTTTGTTTTTCCTATTTTTCTTAAATATCAAATTAGATATGAAAATATTTATTTTTTTCTCTTTATAGTGAAGTCACGGACATCTGACAGTCATAATGTGAAGAACTATTATTATGATATATTGGTGAAAGTTGTCGTCGCATCGATTAACTATGTTATTCATGAAGCAAACGATTTAAACCATGTGGTATATATTATGTTCATATACCAACTGTAAACACTCGATACTATTTTTCAACAGGTTGATGACAAAATGCATGAAATAAACGTAAAGTTAAATTGTCTTTAACGATAGTTCTTTATGTCTGTTAATCTAGTGTATATCCCATAAGATAATATATTCCCAATATTACTAGTTATATCTGATTTTATTTTGTTTGTCAGACCTATTTCTCTTTATCTTAATTTTACGAAAGATTATGTGTACATTTATGTCAAAGGTGATATTAGATATTTTGTCATACATCTGTAAGAAACATAATTCGTTATTGTTATCGTTTTTGTCGTGTTTTGTTTTGTAAACCCTAATGTGTATTTCGTCTGTATACGGGTAATCAAACTATTATCTTTTTTGTATTTGTTTAGTTTCTGTACGAGACTTTTGTTTTAAAAAAAATGATAATAATTTGTGGTGCATTTTAAGCAATTACGTTGCAACTAAAAGAAGGGAAGTCAAAGTTTGGTAAAAAATGAAGATGCATTTTGTTAATTAAGAAATGTTGTACCTATATACATTTTACATGTTTTCCTAATAGAAAACTTTTTCTTATATAATTTTTTTTTAAAGCCATATAAAATAAAAATATTCATTCTGATTGAAAATATCTAATATATTTCTCAAGAAAAAATATTGTCTCGTTTAATCATGTAAAATTAATTCGCATAAGTGCGATGATAACTTTAATTTTATACATTTTCGCTTTTTCCGGCACAAAAAAATGTAAACCGATAAATTTTGAAATTGTTATGTTATCAAAAATCGAATTAAATTAGAGATACTACGACTAATAAAAACTATTTTGTCTATAGAAAAAAAACATGATTCTTTTTTATCTTAAATCTGTAATAATAGAAAGATATTTTGAAAATTTTAATTTATGTTCTTAGAAAAATGTCCTTTATATAAGTATATAGATGATGAAATTTATAAACAGAATTTCTTCTCAATTCGATAAATTCTAACAGTAAAAAACAGACATATGTAGTGAAAAAATAATTAAATATAAATTATTTCAAGAAATAACATTTATTTTTTTATGTAGTCAACATCTTTTTGTTCATTTTTAGGGTTCCGTACTTAAAAAGCAAAATCGGAACCATTGTAAGATTACTTCTGTGTCTGTCTGTCACAGCCATTTTACTCGAAAACTATGGAACGTGGAAAGTTCAAATTGGGGGGAAGTAATAAAGACTATGGAACTACATATATACATATTATTAAACACTTAAAAATATTTTTTACGAAAAATATAGAGGGCCTAAGTTATTTGAAAAATTTTTTTTTATTTGTATAGCGTGTGGGGTATCATGTGAAAGCTTTCGTAACGCTGAACTCAAAAATACACTTCTTTTAATTTTAGCTGTTATATTTTCAGAAATATTGTCGAAAATGTAGTGGGAAAATATGTACCCCCTCCCCATGTATTCCTGAATCTACTGAAACCAAAATATGAAAAAATTGGAGGTATTAGACATTAATTTAAACCTTGCAGAAAAATTATAGCGATCGCCATAGGTCACATACCTTTTGAGAAGAGCGTATTTTTCCTTTACACACAAATTGCAATTTGCGAGCATTCAGCAAAGGCATTGAGGTACGCTGGAGATACCTATCGTAGCAGAAGTATAAAGGCATTGTTGATAATGATTTTGGAAAAAAAACCGTTGGTAATTAGCCGAGATATTAACCCTTAAAGACACGGAAGGTTTGGACATACATAATGAGAATGGCGGTGTACTCTATATGTCATCAGCTTTTGAAACCTAAATAAAAACTGTTAATGATACATTTGTATGAGACCCTGTCCAGTAGCAGTATACAAGCAATAAACGCAAATTGTTAAAAACCGACTAATTTAATTAGAATTATTCACTTAAATACTATGGGATTAGCATTGTGTTAGCATTGTGTGGAGCAGTTAGCATTGTGTGGATATCTCAATACGTCTCCAGTGTCTTTAAAAGTTATTTAAAAATCTATCTGGAAAAACGTGGCACGACCGAAGCGGCTTCGCTACTTTGCGACCTACTTTCGAAGATCTGCTTAGCAAATGCCAAGTTTGAACTTTGAACAAGTGTTTTGTTTTAGCTACACTGTAAAATAAAAGATTATTACTGTACTGAATTTAGTTTAATAAAATGCCAAATGAAGTTTAAATATGCACTTTATATTGTCAGAGCCGAATTAAGTTCATCATAAAAAGATTACGATAAGTTTTATATAATAGTTATAATGAATAGCAATATTTGGTATCATCTAGGCTTCATATCTCTTTGAACTTTTACGGTACACCCATTCATACTTTTCTAGAATATATACAGCTATACTGAACCCTACGTTTTATAGTTTTTTACAAAGCCTTATTTTTCTTTTAGTAATGATTTTTTAACAACACAGTTAATAATTCATGTATTTATTGTACGGAAATCTCTGAGAGCGAACTCGCACTTGCTCGTTTATTTTTCATTATTAAACGTTGTGAATGGAGAACATTTTGTTGATTTCAAAAAATTTTCGTGCAGTTAGCTGTACTTGTTAGTTTTAAATTAATTAAGTTTATCTTGATACAAGAGTGTGCATAATAGCCATACAATTGTTTGCATTGTTCCGAATCAGTTATACTTAAATACTAAAAACAAAATGTGTTACACTGAAAAACAATATGCAAATAAATGAAGTTTAGTTAGCAATTTGTTTCTGACATGTAATTTTCTTTTAAAGAAATTGATTTTTTAGGGCCTGAACAAATAAATTATCTGTCAATAAAAAATATTATTTTTTAAATTTATTTCCGTCAATATTTAAAAAAAAAGTTTTTATAGAATGTAATTGAAGTGAAATAATCCAATTGTTTGCAAAAAGTTAAGATTGCCATTTTTCATGTTATATAAATTTATCTTATCTAAAAAGATTTTGTCTGGTTTTTTTTCTGATACAAAGGCAGTTGTATAGCAATCTTATTTAGTATTTTATTCAGTAGTATAAATTAAATAATGAAAAGAATTTGCAAGCCTTATCAACAGGACTTTTGTGTCAGTCATAAAGATTAAATTTTAAACGGAAATCCATATTCAAGGATTTAAAGATTTTAAAGTATCATTTGCTTTGTAAAATTCACACAGATAAAATGTCTCGCTATTCGTATTTAGGAATTAAAAGCACAACTTTTATGAAATATTCTATCATGTTAAATAAGCCCTAGTTTTAGCCTTTATTTTTATTATTATTACTAGATAATGCCCGTCGAGATTTCACGGTAAATAACTTGAATGTTTCATCACAAAAATTCTAGAATTTTTAATTGGTTGCATTTATATTATTGAATTCTGACAAATTTCTATAATGCATAAGTGATTCCTTTTTCTTTAAGGCAATAAATGGTTCTGTCAGTCTATCATATTCAATGAAGTGAAAGTATTTTAAGTTCATAATTTACAACCAATTATGCTTGCTTTTTATCAGAAATTTACATAACTGGATAGAGCATTTATTTTTACTTACTACGGCCTAATTTTTATTTTTGAAAAAATAACAACATTTATTTTTATTTATTATTATTATTTTTAAAACTGCACAACCACTAAAAGCTGCCATGAATGTTATTTTTATCATTTTCATTCCCTAAATAACTAAATTTGAAACTTCATGCAGCTAACGGTATATAACATATATTTTGTATTACTTGAATTTTATTTTACATTTTTATACATTTTTTAAATATTAAACCATGACTGTCAAGGTATTTTATTTTACAGTTCTTATACGAATATTTTTCTTTCTGACACACACACACACACACATATATATATATATATTGTTGATAATGGTCAGAAATAATAACAAAAATCATAGATCAGCTCAATTTATATAATTGATAATTACATGCAAAATATTTTATTTTAAATATTTTAAATATAAAATGATTATTATTTTTTCAAAATATTGTTGGCTGTTAAATTTTATTTAATTATAAAGCATTCAAATAATATTAATAATAATAATAAAAATAAAATCATATAACTTCTTTGCCTAATAAAAATGTCATAATTGAAATTAAAACTCGAAAATTTCCCAGATATCATTTTGCCTGGTTGGGCTCGAACCTACGTCGTCTACAAAAATCCAAAACTTTAAACTTCTGCTTTAACACGCTACGCTAGCTGGAATTCGTTCTACTTTCTTCAAAATTGGAGAGGCTCGAAAAACAATTGACGCATGAACAAGTGTGCCGATTTACGTCCTGATCTTACAGAAATAGTTTTGCGTTTTAATATATATGATTATTATTGTTGTTGTTGTTGTTTTTGTTAATATTATTATTACGTATTTATTTATTTTCGATACATACGCAAAGTCAACTGTTTATGTCACTTAAAATTTATATTTTACTCTTCAAAATAGAGATTGCTGTCTAAATCGTCTAAATCATTCTGTTATGTATAGTTTAGAACAGATTGCTAATAGTGTGGAGTGTTTTCCCTTTGACCAACAGCTAATTCGTAAACTATCAGTTACAAAAGTATTGTTCGATATTCAAAAAAGCTGCAATTTGTGTTTTTGGAATTTGACTAATTATTACTATTTTATTATAAATTACTTATATTTCAATAAATTAATTATGTTAAAAAATGCCTAAATTATCTGAAAGTTCATTTATGTCAACTCGAAAATAAATCATTATGATTAAAACTAGGTATTACTGAATAATTGGAAAAGGCAGCCTACATATTTTTTAATATCGGATTGTTCCATTGTCCTACACTATTAAAAATATCCCTGTAAAATTACGGGCAGTAGCCGGCAGCAGAGATTCCGGTCATACCCCGTAAAAACAAAATCCATGCCCATCATTTTCTGTCAACATGTACACTGTAGCGGAGCAATTTGTATGGGGATGAGATTCCAGTCATACCTCGTAAAAAAAAAGAAAAATCCATGCCCATCATTTTGCGCATCCCGTAATTTTACGGGGCAAAGCTATAATGCACTTCAAAATACAATTACACTTTGCATACTGTTCCGTAGTGCGTTGCACGTTAGACAATCATCACAGATTCACTTTTTTGGCGTGTTAAAAAAGTGACATTATTTTTCGAAACACGACTAAAATGATGTGTTACACTCTAGCGGAGGAAAATATATGGGTCGTACCTTATTTTTTTCTAGTGGATCAGACCGTTTTGATCAAATAAGGCCTACACTATTAAAAATATCCCTGTAATATGATCGTGAAAACTTAAGAGCAAACGCTCATAAATTTACAGTTTTTTTTTTTTTTTTTTTTTTTTTTTTATTTTATTCTGAGAGTGTATTTAAAGCACAGTTTGTTAAACGGAAATATATAATATTTTAGTAATCTTTTGAATTTTATACTTTTGTTTGCTGAATAATTAGTCTACAGTAATAATTTCTTTCAAAAGTGGCTGGAAAAAATATATTTTAATACTCGGTAATATTTAAAGCATAGCACGTTGTTTTAAATGAATCTGCGCGGGACTTAAAAAAAAAACTATTTAATGAAATGGACAGCCAAAGTTAAGATAATTTACGAATATTAAATTTGCTTGCATCAAGTCAACATTTTTTTATAACTGTAGGTATTGAATCGTATATATTTCCAAACCAGGTCATACATTTTAACGCTTTGATTACGGTCATAACAAAAATATGTCTATTGGGATGTGTATGACCCAAATTCTACTCAAAGGGTTAATTGAAATGTTTAAATTATAATTTGCTCAAATACTTGTGTGATCCAATCCGATATTTTATTCTTTAATTCTTTAAGAGAAAAATGAATGCAAAACGTTAATTCGCTATCCAACTTGCATTTTGTTCAGAGATTTAAACAAACAAACAAACAAACAAAAAAAAGATTTAAAAATTAAAACAACAAACATAAAACTTGTTCGCGGCGATTCAAATTATCTGTAAAACCATATTCAGGAGTTAATTCTCATAAATACAAAACGGCAAAAAATCATTTATCTGTTACTATCGGAAACAAATAATATGCTTTAGAAGAATATTTATAAAATATTTAAAGCAGAAAATCATCCTTTACAGTAAATTTTGTCTATGGCAGAATCGATAAGGAGCAAGAAAGTTTTCCATCTCAGACATTATTTAGCTTTACACAAAGTTTACTCTGTTTTTATTGATTCTCTGGTTTTTGAAAATTAATCTGCGTTACACAAATTTCCTTATTCCAGAGACTAGACAATGATTACAGTATATACCAAATGCCCATTTTTATTTCGCTTTTCAATGTTTTATATTGCACTAGATATACTTTTTTCTGATTTTTCTTTTCTTTTTTTTTCTTTTCTTCTATTTCACCAAAAATATCCTACCTAAAAACGTAAATGATATATCAATATGGACAAAACTGGCCGATACTTATAAAATCTACCTTTTATTTCTTCTTTTTGTCGTTTTATTAAGACATTATTACACAATTTAATTTACAGTATTTTAAAAATATAGCTAAGAACATTGCCCTTTTGGCATAAATGTGACATTTAATTTCATAATGCTTTCTGCAAACGAAAGACGAATACAGAAACTAACTTTAATAGTAATAAAATGTTATGCAAAAAAATATTTTTAAATATAAAATTGCAAAAATACTGATGATACTTATATGTATATCATTTTCATCTATTTTTAAAACTAACATCATTAAATAAATATCTTAATGACACCAAGATACTTTTGAATTTGCTATCAATACGAACATATATTTTATTAAGTAAGTAGGTTTATTATTTTCAACCCTTATTTGTAATGAAATATTCGGAATTTATCAACATTCAATTTTATAAACCTCTAAAAATATACCTTTTATATTGACTGTCTCAGCCAGTATCTTATTTCAATTGATAGAGAAACCAAGTATTTTTCGAAACAATGCTTTATTGAAAACTAATGGATCTTTTCAAATGGTAAGAAACTTTCTTAGCTATAAACAAAGAAACTCCTTAATGGCATAACGAATTTATGACGTATTTACCTTTGCATAAACGGAAAATAATCATTTTAAAGAAGATAATAAAGTTGCATTACAATTTTGCATTGTTCTATTAACCGTTAAATAACTGTTTCATAAAAATGTTCTTGAAAATTTTAAGACTGTTATTAAATATTTTAAATAATATAATATTTCTATATTGTTTGCAGTTACAATAATAAAAAAATATATATATATTGAATCTGCACTTACTTAGCTCATGTAATCAAAGTAAGCAACATTAATTTAAAAAAAAATATGTATGGCAGTTAAATTTTGTAACGATCTTGTTATAAGACATACTGTTTATTTTTTTAATTATTTTCAATTTTATATCTTGTTATTTTTAACTCTGTTGATGGAATCATATGCGATTTTCTTAAAGTGAACCGGTGAAATTATTTATCGAAATTCCTATAGATATTTGCATTCAAACTGAGAAAGATACATTTTGAAAAACGCAAAACAACAAAAAATCTGATGCAGGGTGCAAATTTGATTATAATTAACGATAGAAAAATAAAACATGCCGCTTTTATTAAATATTTACATAAACGTTTTAATTTTTATACAAAGATTATTTAAAATACATAATGTGATGTTAAAACAAATCATCGAATAAAGTTTTGCAAAAGGTGAAGAAATTTTTTATTACAAAGCTGTGTGAAACTATCGATCTAATAGACCTATTATCAAATTTAACACATTTAACCTTTTTGAAATAGAGAAATTAAGTATGATTCAGTTTATTAAATAATTTTCGCAAACAAAAACTGATATTTGATATTTTTTACTGTTTATTTTATTATTCTGTCTTTGATACAAAAAGATCTATCGTGACGAATGTCTATTCTGATCAGTGGCTCTTTTTTTACAGTCTTTTGAATGTTTAACTTAAATTATAACCACCCTGTATCTATAATTATGAAAAATTTTCAGTAGAAAATTTCACACGCCTTAATTTTGTAATTATAAAATCAGCAATTACTGATTTTTTAACTTGCATAAGAAGAGTAAAAACAACAGAGTGATAAGTATCCAATCCTGGAATGGAACCATGGTCACTGACATTGCCCGCCAATTCTCCACTATTGAGCTACTTGAAAGATACCTATCTTGGATCTTCTCCCACTTATCTGTTTGTAAGACTGCAACCATAGCACATGGAATAATTTTCATGAGACACCAACTATGAGGAAAACATGAATTGAATGAAATCCATTATCGATAGAATGGAATAAACTTATACCATATTTATTTATTTATTTATTTATTTATTTATTTATTTATTTTTATTTTATTTTTTTTTTTTATAATTTCACACATTTTTTAACTGTGATGCCAGCAATTACTGAATTTTAATTTGCTTAAGGGGACCGGGTAAGCTCCATATCGGCCATGTTAAAATACACTAACTTTATGTACCTTTTTCTGAGAAATGGTGAAAGATAGAGGTCTAAATTTTTTAGAGTAGTTTGAATAACATGCTTTACGTATTTTAACGGGCCATTTTTTTCTAAGTAAAACTGAAAATTAATTATTAATTATTTACTGAAAGACATTTTTAAATTAGCATTTTTAGTAAGATTTCGATTCCTAAAATAAATAATTCTCAACAAATCATTAAATCCCTGTGTTAAAGTATGCACCATAACATAATATTAGTATTTAGAAAAACCTCAGCTCTTTAGTTTAATAAATATTGAAAAAAAGGAACACAAACATAAAAAATCGAAGGTTAGAGAAAAAGTCAATTAAAGCTGTAAATCGATGTTGCCAGTGGACTACATTTTTAACCTTCTGATTTCTTGATTGGTACCACTTTTTTTGAAAAACTAAAATTCCCCTTATTTAATAATGTAACATATTATTCAGAATCCAGGGTGGAAACTATTTTAGTTACAAAATAAAACTTGATAACTTTTCATCAACTAATAAGTTTAATATTTACAACGTATTTACATGTTATTATTTACAAAATAACTCAGTTAATTTAAAATATCGTCTTAGCTCAGGTGCCTTGTCGGCAACCACTTTGTAAACATTCTTCTCTTCTCGTAAAGTCTAGTTTACTCAGCTTGTCAGTTCTTTTGAAAGAAAAGGGAAAGAAAAGAAAAGGAGAGAAAATATGATGGAGTGCGTATTGTTCGAGCGTTACACTCTTCCCCTCACACTGCATTACTGGTCCCTCAGATGCAGTGTGCATTTCCTGGGTGGATTCCTTCGGGAGGCTTTCTGGTGCCTAAAACCTCTATTGGTCTCGTGTTTTTTTATCCTTTCGTAAATATTTGCTGGCTGGGCGTCTGACGTTTCTGGCGACCTCGTCAGTTACTTCTTACAAAAATTTAAACACATAAATTTAGAAAAATAAACAGATAAACATAAAACAAAAACTTATCAAGTTATGCAGATGAGTTATCCCATGGCTTCATATATTCTTTATCTTGATCTCTATCTTTAAAATCAGCATACCTATTTTCCCTGTAATTTCTTTTTGTATATTGATCTCTATCTTTAGAAGCTGTATACCTATTACCTCTAGAATTATAAGAATTGTAATAAGCATCTCTTCCACTATAAACTCCTTTAAATCCATGATGAGAACTACTTCTACCGTCGTTATACCTTTGTTTTCCATAGTACCCATTATCATGTCTGTAACTTCCAGACCTATAATCCGATTTGTAATTATCCTGATTATTAGTTCTAAGATCATTTTCATATCTCTTTTCAAATTTGCTAGACGAATCTGCAGTTCGCTGTGCACTATACCTGTGTGATGGTTGGGAATTTCTTTGCTTCTGATAGCTATCTCTACCTGATCGTCGGCCATCACAATTATAATTATTTCGAGCATGATATTAGCCTCTATTTTTGTACCTAAGAGAAAATTTTGGATTATACTTTACTTTTGATGTAAGTGAAGCACTTTCTAGCGTTTCAGATACACCATTAGGTTCAACCATATCCGATGAACTATTCACCAAACCTTCACTTTCTGTCATATCTTGAGATATTAAAGAAACTTTAGTCTCAAAATTTTGAGGAATCTCTAATTCATCTTGGTAAAAATTCTCTGAACCAGGTTTCTCATAACTATTTTTATTGTAATTTCCATGGTTAAATGACTGTTTAACATATTTTTGGCCATATCTATTATTGCTTCTGTTAACAATTGGTCTATTAAAATTTCTGTTCTTACCCCTAAAATCGAAACTCCTACGGCAATCTTTTACATAGATTTTTCTATCATGTGTAGGACTATCAATTTCATCAGATAAAATTATGCCCATCCGTGATCCTGTATCAATATATAATGTTTAACTTTAGGTGTAGTCTCTTCCCCTAGTTGGAAGCTACTAGAAAATTCTTCAAGCAGTTCATTCAACCTAAATTGTTGCTCTGAAGTGAGATGTCTACCTTCATCTTCTCTAAGAAAAACGGTGTCTAATTCAACGTATTTTATCGCTAATTCACTGGGAGGTCTACATGTATCTTCAGCGAATCTATACTTCCACCAACATCTATCAGCAAAGAACCATTCTTGATTTACTACATCAAAAACAATTTTTGCTTTGCGTAAAAAATCGATTCCCAAAATTGTACGAATATTCCTGGTATTCGGCAGAGCATAAAGTGTTGTTTTAACGTCGCGACCTTCAACTTTAACATGAACTTCTGTTTTATAAACTTCGGTAGTGTTTTGTACGCCATCCGCTAAGACTTCGATCATTTGAGTTTTTTCAAACTTCACACCTTGGTCTTTTAATCCCTTCGGGACGGGAGCCTTTTACGAAATGTTTATTACTTTGCTACCGGTTTTAAAAAACAGAAGTTTGTGCCTATTCAAATCGGGAAAATGCTCGGATTAAATAAGGCAAATTTTGCAGTAAAATTTTACTGGTGAGGATAAACGAGGATCCTTAGGCCTATTTCCGGCACGTATACGTATCGCTCGTCCCCAAGGGGTTAATAAAGAATACAAAACTTCACCCGCAACGCAATGTGTTGCGCCAGTGTCAGCACAAGCTGTGCCAGAGAGACCATTTATGCTTATTTTTACCAATAATGTTGGTGATGTTTGCATATTACATGTACGAAATTCTAGTGATTGAATGTGCACCGATACATTTTTCGGAGAACAGGTTGGACACTTGGATTTAATAACTCCCTGGTTTCCACAACCATAGCAACTTAACATTGGTCGATTTAAATTCGAAGGGTAATTAATTTTATTTCTCTTGGACTCCTTTTGATTGCCAATTTTACCAAACTCATTTCTTTTAAAATCTAAAGGCTTTTTTTCAAAGCGATTAGAATTCCCGACCTCACTGATTTTATTTGATCTCTTTATTGCTACTTTGTGTGACCTCAAATTATCATATAAATCTAACTTTTCAGTTAATTCAACAGGATCTGTTAAATTCTCCCATTGGTCTAAATAATGTTCTTTGCAATCAGGGGAAACCTTTTTCTTCAATTGGTCAGCAATAATTAATTCCGATAATTTTTCAAAGGAACTTATATTTAATTCGGATAGCCATCCCTCAAAATAGCTTCTAATTTCAAAATAATATTCTTTCCAGCTAATATCGATTCACTTTGGATGTCGACTAAACAAAACTCTAAACTTTTCAGCAGTTAATTTGAACCTCTTTAACAATATATCTTTAATATAAGAATAATACTCAAATTTTTCTTCCGGTTCACGCACTATTAATTTACCGATTTCATTTGGAAGGACTACAATTAAATACGTAATCTACAGTTCTTTAGAAACCTTTAAAAATTTCATTTGCCTCTCAAACGTTATTAAAAATAAATTCATATCATCCATTTCAGGATTGAAATCGGGTAAAATCTTTTTCAAGTCAACGCGGATTAAAGAAGTTTCTAGAGGGTTGCTTGTATTTGCAACAACATCTCTTGTTCCTGCTTCTAACCTGAGCTTCTGTAGCTCAAAATCTCTTTCTTCGGCTAAACGTTTCTCTTCCTCAAGAGTCTTTCTTTCTTCTACGATAATTTCAAAAATTCCCTGTACAAAATCTATGTTATCTTTAAATGCCTCACTATTTACAATTTTATCACGTAATTCGAGGACTTTTTAATCGCTACTTATTTCTACTTTTGATTCTGAAGCTAATGTGATTAAATCAATTTTCTTACCCTTAGAAAGAAACGCCATCATTTGAACTATGTTTTAGCTAACTTCAAACTTAATTCGTGTTATGAATAACTCTTAGCAAAATAATTTACTTTTACGTAATTTATAACATATATAGAACATTTATAACATACAATATCTTTCAAAACTCAATATATAAACACCAACTATTTGCCTTTTTTTTTTTTTTTTTTTTTTTTTTTTTTTTTTTTTTTTACACAATAATATCAATCAATTCTTCATATAATAATTAAAATAATGCCAAGCGCTCATTTATAATAATAACTTCAATAATAAAATACTTCAGTGCAACTATATAAATGTATAAAATAAAGCAAACAATTTTTATTTTTGAATAATAATTATTAGAATTTTTTCTCTTATGAATATCTTCATTTAATTCAGATACTAAAATACGTGAAGCTGCAGACGACTATTCGTATTTCAATTCCAAGGAAAATATCATTCAGGTTGAATAGAATAATTCCAAAATATTTCGATTCTGGACGAATCAAATACAATTTTCAAAAATCCTCAGATTCCGGATGAATCAAAAGTACTTTTGTATAAAATTTTTGTACTTTAGTATCTAAATTTTCTTATTAAAACAGTTTAACACAATTTAAAAATAATACTTATCGCCATATCTTGCTTCTATTCGGGCCCGACGTTGGGGAGCCACTTCTGTAACATATTATTCAGAATCCGGGGTGGAAACTATTTTAGTTACAAAATAAAACTTGATAACTTTTCATCAACTAATAAGTTTAATATTTACAACGTATTTACATGTTATTATTTACAAAATAACTCAGTTAATTTAAAATATCGGCTTAGCTCAGGTGCCTTGTCGGCAAGCACTTTGTAAACATTCTTTTCTTCTCGTAAAGTCTAATTTACTCAGCTTGGCAGTTTTTTTGAAAGAAAAGGGAAAAAAAGAAAAGGAGTGCGTATTGTTCGAGCGTTACAATAACATATTAATTAAGGCGAAAACAATGGGAATTTTACCACTTCAGTAGCCCACTGCTGTGAAGTTCTCTTAGAAAGAATGAAAAAAATCCAACATTATATATATATATATATGTATATATATATATATATATAATACCCAATACATTTTCTGAATGATTTAACTTTCAATTTTATCAAGAAAAAATGCTATCGAAATAAGGTATTGGAATTGTTCGATGATGGTGATTTATCGATATGTGATTCCTATCGAAAATAGCTTAGCGGTGAGGTTATTCACGGACTTCATTTGACAGCTTTTGGGTTAGTTTGTGATTTTCATTTTTTCAATCTCTATTTGTTTGGTCTTGGCAAGTGAGGAGGAATGTTGTGCACGTAAAACATGTTTAACCCCGCAGTACAAGTCATAAGCCTTGGCCACTTGTCTCCAAATTTAGTTTTTTCTTAATTACTCTTGGTTTTGTTAATTATTGTTTTAGTTACAGTTTGTTAGATGTTTTTTCGTATACTAAATTATATGATTTTGGATTTTTCAATATATATATATATATACATATATATATATATATATAAACATGTGCAATACATCGTTGTAAAGATAAAATTTTTAACTAGTTAATGATATAAAAAGTAAAAATCAATTTCTAAATCGATTATGAAAATTATTTGGTTGAATTTTGCTTACTTCGTTCCTTTAACCCCTTGAGGGGCACCGGTATATATTATATACCACCTACGATTAATGAAGTTTTACACCAGAAAAATTTTATTAAATTTTCTTTTCTAACTTTGGTGGAAAAAAAATCCGTAAAATTGCTTTTACTTATTTTAAAATAGAATTTTTCAAAGATTCCGTTGGGAATTCAGCATTTCACAAACATCATTGCTTGCCCCTCAAGGGGTTAATAGGGGTAAAACCTATAAAGGGAAAAATGACCTTGCCTGAGATTAAACCACAGTCATTGACATTACGCGTAAATACTCTACCGCTGAGCAACTTGGACGATACCAAGCCAATATTTTCATAACTCAGTCTTTTATTTGACTATGGTTACCAGATGTTAGGGCATAGTTATAATACAGTGACTAGTAGATACAAATGGCCACAATTCTGTATGGTCATAATGTTTAAAATATGTGGTCATAAGACATGCGTTTTTTGCGTAATATTTTTTAAGAACTAAACAACAGATGATTTTGGAATAACATGTGTTTTAGCTGACAAATCCATCATTATCACTCTTTAATTAGATAATAATATATAAAAATTGAAAACTTTTAATGCGGGAGTAATTCTGTCTATGATGTACCATATAACAACACATGTTTACTGTAAATAGGATTTTTTAAAAATCAGACCAGACTCTAAACATCAGATTATTTACGCAGGTCACAGAACCAAAATAACGAAGCTCAAGAATCACTATAGCTATATTGATAATAATAGTGTTTGGTGATAATAATGAATGATACTAATGATAATAATACTGCAGCGAGGAAGAGCAAAGGCATTGTATTGCACTATAAATAACACGGAACTTTTAATAAATAGCCCAGTGGTTAGGGCTATTGTACTTGAATTCGGAATTAACTAGGGGAAAGCTGGAAATTGTTTTAATCCCTCCAGTTTAGGTCTAGAATGAATATGTTACGTTTTCCTCGTCGTACTAGTTGAGAGTTAGGAAATATGTATAGATTTGTAGTCAAAAAACACGTTTTTTTTATTACCTTAACACTATCTCAAAACAGCTAACTCTAGCAAAAAATTTGTCAATACAAATGTTGTAGAGCTTAAAATTCTGAGTAAAATGAGTACCTGCACTTAATAATTTTTTTTAACACTAAGATTACAATTATACTTCAAAGTCTTAACCCCGTGGTCTGGGGGTTGAAATCAGAATTAATTAGGGGAAAACTGGAAATTGTTTTAATCCCTTCAATTTATTTCTAAAATGAACGTACTATGTTTTCTTCTTCGTACTTGGTGAAAGTTAAAAAATATGTACATATTTATTTTCGAAAAACACGTTTTTTTTTTGTTTTTTTTAAATTTCCTTAGTAATATCTCAAAATAGCTAACTCTATAAAAATATTGTCAATACAAATGTTGTAGAACTTAAATGAATGTTGCTATAAAATATGAGTACTGAATAAATTGTAGTAAAAAATTACAATTCTTAATAAATGAATAAAATGAGTACCCATAATAAAAAGACATACTGTTAATAAAAATAAAGCTGTTAATTAGAAATATTTAGAATTAAATATATAGTTATTTGCAAAAAACTTAAATATATATTCAAATCTTTCTATTTAAATTGCCGCGAGTTATCATTGTTGGTTTCTAGGGATGACAGTTTAAAATTAGAATAATTTTTTTAAATATTTTTGGTAGTGAAATAAAAAATATATAATTACAAGGGCGAAAAAAATATGTATAGCTTTATGTCTAATGAATCCGATTTCTTTTTTCATTTATTTGGAACTGTTAATGTCTTACGTCTTACTGATTTGAGGATTTTAAACGCATATTTTTTAAAAAGTAAAGCTAGATATTGTATTGAATCACATAAGCAACTTTCCAATTATTTTCTAAATTTTTAACCCAATGAAGCTCCTTGCAAGATTTTTTGAAGAATTCGAAATAATTTCTCAATTACTACTTCCCCTGTTTACATACAATATACGATTCTCGAAATTTTTTTTTTTTTAATTCGAATGGTTCTTTAGAACGCTATATGTATTATAATGACGCAAAGCTGATTTTAGTACTTACTTTATTTTGTGCCTACCGCCTTTTAAAAAAATATAATCTCCCTAGTATGTCACTACTAATCTTAAACACAGATTGTTATTGTTTAAAAATAGTGTTACACAAAACAAGGAAAAAGTAGTCAACAATCGTAATTCTGTAATAAAATGAAATTTGCATAAAAGGAACTGAAGTCTTGCTCCAAACATTTAAGTGCCCAAATGTATCACAAAAGTGATCTAGCTATACAACGCCGTCTTTATACTGAAATTCTCTAATCGCAGTACAGCCGATCACGTCTTTCTAGAAGAAATGTTTTAATAAAAATAAATTTAGTTTTTTGACTTTAGTATTTGGCATCATCAGTTTCAAAATCCAATCTATGTCTTAATCTATATATCATATACAGGGATGCGTTAAAAATTCGAAACCACATTAGTGTCTATGTGAATGACTTGATTACATGTGTATCGTGTTATGCATATTGTAGCTGTGCACAAAAATATGCAGGGCATATCCAGGGCTGTACAAAATATTTCAAGTAAACGTATATGGGCGGTAAACGCTAACATAAATTTTCATGTGTGTTTTGCGTTTTTAATCTGAATTAAATTTTGCAAAAAATATGCATTCTTTAAAAATACATCTTTAGAAAATATACAGGGCTTTTAACAAAAATTTGATTATTTTATCGACAGTGGGTATACTGATTGCTAAAATTAGGTGTTTAACGGATGCGTTTTTTAAATTGTTTAGTTAGGTATTTTCTGGTACTTTATAGAATAGTGAAGTTTCCTTACAGTAAACTGGATGTGTTGGAAAGTGTTTCATAATCAATGCGTGTCGCATGATTTTTCTTTCGTAGTATTTTAGTCGGATTGTACAGTATATATTTTATTGACAAAGCTTCTTTTTAAGTGTGTTCGTAATTATATAAATACGTAGCACCTAATGTCATCGTGTGTCCCGTCCTTCTGTCTGCCTGTCTGTCTGCCTGTCTATCTGTCCGTCTGTCGTATATAACAGCGTACACACTACCAAAACAAATGGTTTGAAATTTAATATGTATAACCCTTGCAAAACTTTGTCAAGTCATTTCAAATTTTACGAAAATCGGATGTATAGTTTAATTACAGGGACAGTCAAAAATATTACTTGGGTCAAACCATTTCAAGTGGTCGTAAAAATGTCATATTCGTTGCTCGACCATTTTTAAAAAATCTGAAATTTTTTGCACAACAACACTAACATGATGGAAGTTCAAAATGACTATTATTTTAATTCTATTAATTTTTGTTTGTATGGCGGCCATCTTTGTTTCATCGTCTGCAGCAATTTTCTCACAAGAAGGGTTTACGGAATTGTAAATAATTCATTGTTTATTTATCCAATTCAAGTGCGGATTAAAGCAATTTGTACAGAATATATTGGGCTAAAAATTTGTTAATGGAGTAGTTTCCGAAACCAACTGCTTATTGGTAAAATTTAAGCATAAATTTTCAGTTTTTTTCGAAAATTTGTCCGTTTACAAGAGGAAATTTTTCTAGCAAGGAAAACTGTCATCATGACATAATTTTTTTTACAAATAGGCCAAAAGTACTTGTACTCACACGCCGAGTTCCAGATCTGGGACTTTCTTTCTCTTCGCTAAAAATATCCCAAATTTTTCAAAAGTGACAAAAATCGCACTTTTTAGGCTTTGATATCTCTGGTGGGGCACGAGATAAAAATCTGAAATTTTTTTTTATAAGAGTATTGTATTGTAGTGTTATGCACAAGAAATTTCAAGATGGAGATTTGACTACAAGCTGATATATGGCAAGGGCAACATGTCAAAACAATACCGCCAAACTATTGTTTTGTTGTAGTCATTGCTAAGTATTTATCTCAGAGTGTCATTTAAATTTATGTTTTTGATTATCTTTAAATAATAGTAACAGAAAATAAAGCCATTTGCAAAGCTTAGCAATTAATTAAAAAAATAATTATGCCTAAGGCCATACATTTTGTATGGTTTCAGTAATTTTTGTTGTAAGTAATTTTAGTAACTAAAAGAAACTTCAGCACTTTTACATAAAGAAAAAAAAATATTTTTATACAAGACCCGAGACAAAAACAACATAGGGAAAGAGAAAAGCTGTTAATGTTGTCATACTTGTTGAGACATGATCAAACGTCTCAAAACACATTCTTGCTTGTTGGTTCAAAAACCACAATTTTGATCTTTCTCAAAATTTTATTTGTAGGAACCAAGTCTTGTCATCTATGGATAACTTGACTGAAGATCTTGGCCCTGCTGGCTCAAAGAAATATACTTTGAAATCACTATGTGCAAGTCTCAATTCATTAATAATTCCTAGCTTACTTCTTATGGAAAAATGTGATTTTTCTGCAGTATAAATTTTAAAAAGGCTTTGGGTATCTTTACTTTCTGAAAATTACTTGAGACTGATGCATGGTAACATCGCATAATGTTTCATTTACAGGAACATACTTATGGTAGGAACAAGTTTCAAGGTCTGGCAAGCAACATTAAAATTGTGGTTTTTAAACCAACAAGCAGGAATGTGTTTTGACACGTTTGATCATGTCTCAACAAGTATGCCAACATTAACAGCTTTTCTCTTTCCCTATTCTGTTTTTGTCTCAGGTCTTGTATATATATATATATATATATATGTAAAAGTGCTGAGGTTTCTTTTAGTTACTAAAATTACAACAAAAATTTCTGAAATCATACAAAATGTAAGCCTTAGGCATAATTATTTTTTTAAATTAATTGCAAAAGATTTATTTTATGTAACTATTATTTAAAGATAATCTAAAAAATAAATTTAAATGATACTCTGAGATAAATACTTAGCTGTGACTACAACAAAACAATAGTTTGGCAGTATTATTTTGACATGTTGCCCTTGCCATATCTCAGCTTGTAGTCAAATCTCCATCTTGAAATTTCTTGTGCATAACACTATCATACAATGCTCTTATAAAAACAAATTCAGATTTTTATCTCGTGCCCCACCAGAGATATCAAAGCCTGAGAAGTGCGATTTTTGTCATTTTTGAAAAAATTGGGATTTTTTTTAGCGAAGAGAAAGCAAGTCCCAGATCTGGAACTCGGCGTGTGAGTACAAGTACTTTCGGTCTATTTGTAAAACAAATTATGTCATGTTGACAGTTTTCCTTGCTAGAAAAATTTCCTCTTGTAAACGGACAAATTTTCGAAAAAACTGAAACTTTATGCATAAATTTTACCAATAAGCAGTTGGTTTCGGAATCTACTCCATTACCAAATTTTTAGCCCATTATATTCTGTACAAATTGTTTTAATCCGCACTTGAATTGGATAAATAAACGATCAGTTATTTACAATTCCGTAAACCCTTCTTGTTAGAAAATTGCTGCAGACGATGAAACAAAGATGGCCTCCATGCACAAACAAAAATTAATAAAATTAAAATAATAGTCATTTTGAACTTCCATCATGTTAGGGTTGTTGTACAAAAAAATTCAGATTTTTTAAAAATGGTCGAGCAACGAATATGACATTTTCTGGACCACTTGAAATGGATTGACACACTTTACATTAAGGGCCATACAAAAAAAAAAATAATAATAATTTCAAGTTGAATTTAATGACGTTACACCATTTCGAACATAATGAAATTGATACGTATTTATGCAGTGCACTAAAACATAAATTATGAAGAATATGCGGTGCGAAAAATATTTATTATTCATTTGTCACACAAAAGAATTCCATTACATAATCGTGTCTGTAAAATATAGAACAAATGATATACAGGGCCACGCTGGATACATGGCCGCCCACGGATGATAACCTCTAGAAGTGTAATTACATAATTTTAGTCTTTATTATACTTTGGTTAAACAGTGTAGTGCATAAAAGGATAGTAGGTAACAGAGAGTGATGTTTCCGTCTGTTGGTATAAATGACAGATCGAGAAATTTCAACCTATTATGCGTTTTTAATGCTTTCCAACATACTTGAAAAGTGTTGATAAATTATATTTGTCTGTCCATTTGTCTGTCTGTCTGTTCGAACTCTAACTTACGTTAATACAGTTCAATTGATCTGTAATTTATATATGTTATTCAGATTTACTATGCCATATTCGGTAATGCAAATAAAGTATTTAGCGTTCATAGTTTATTTACAGAGACGCCCAAAAGTACTTTATGGGCTATGGGTAAATGTCGCAATTATATAAATACGCAGCACCCACAGTCGTTGTCTGGTCAGTACCGTCTGTCACCGTACAGCAGCGCAAAAACTAGCCAATCGAATGGATTTGAATTTAATATGCAGAAATTTTGCAGAATTTTGTCTCGTCATTTCAAAGTTTTATGAAAATCGAATCAAAACTTAAAAATGTTATTAATAAAAGTTTCCTTCATTCTATCAAAGCCTATCATACGTAATAAATTAAACGATATCATCATAGGTAATGATTGTAGGTTGCCATGGTGATTACGTCATAATAAGATTGTGCATATTATTTACATATTACTGAATTCAATACGTATAATAGAAATAAATTTTGTATTCACGCATTTTTGCATAAGAATGCTACAGCTATTGCACTAAGATCTGAATATTTATAAAACTAATATTAGTACGAACACACCTCATTTGCCATGTTTGACGTAAAATTTCCAACTTGTTTAATATATAAATAACTTTACAGAATTATACATATATATAACATATTCGAACGCATCGAGTTTCATTTTAAAAATATATGTTCCTTTAAATAGAAGTCTATGAGATACATTATATGACATATGGGAAATGTAGTAAAAAATGCGAAACAAATTTCATTTATGTCTATATTATTATAAATTATTAAAAATCTAATTAAATGCAGTTGGCCACATACATTTGTATTTTTTTTTAATTACTACAATTAATGCTTTATTATAAAATACTTATAGTCACATGAGTTTGTAATTTTCAGATAATATTTCATGCACGAATATTTTCTGCCAAGAAAAATTTCAGAGTTCATTAATATTCTATGCGGATTCAGAAATTCTGATTTAAAAACCTTAATTAGTTGATCCTTGAGGCAAAGAAATTTTTTTATTTGTTCCGGCACTTCGCATGATCAATAGAACTTTTGAGTTTTTTTCTAAAAATCTTATTAAACCTATTTTTTCTAGTTTGATTTTTTTCGTTTGGCGTTATTCATCATTCAGCTATCAATTAAAGTAAAGTGAGGGATTTTTGTTTAGGATAGTTTTCTGAGATTTCTAAAGAAATTGAATTTGAAGGCGTATACGAAAGAGAGAGATTTTTATCAAAAGAAATTAGATAAGATCATTTGAAGACAATACATTAGGGATGTTTTAGTGTTTTATATTTAGGCGATTATATAAGAAAATTTTACCAATCCTTTACTTGCCATACTAAACATTCACCATTACAAACTAGGAGATAAGTCTGCGTTCTATCCAGATGTTTCAGAGACCTTAATGATAGTATCGAATTAGAAAGTTAGAAAAAACACTTGTTAAAACCAGGCATGAGAGCGTTTCGACCCAAATGACCGATTATTACCATTAAAGTTTAATAGCATTCGTTGCTTTATTAAATCCCAGAAATTCTGTCATTAAATAATGCTTGAAATACTGTTAAAATTTAGTTGTAGTAATCGGTCATTTGGGTCGGAGCGCTCTCATCCCTGTAAAACGTTTTAATATTTAGATCATCTAGGAAAAAAAAAAAAAAAAAAAAAAAAAAAAAAAAAAAAAAACGTTTCGCATTAGTAATAGGCAGTTTTTCAAAAGACCGCTCACAAAGCTCTTGCGCTATAAAATATAAAGGCGTAAATTAGTCACTTTTACATACGTATATGTGTAAATTTATAAAAATACACTTTTTTAATAAAAGGTACACTCTTGTAGGTACACTGTACCTGTATATATGTGTGATTATTGAGTTAATGGAAGTGTATAATTTGCCATCCTTCAAAAATTCAAACGAGTGTGTAAATGGTAGAATTTTTTACGGAGTTACCAGAATTTGTGTATTAATGCATTTTAAAAATTTTCCATTTTACTTAAGTATCTGTGTATTTTGCATATTACACCGAAATATAACACCGAAAGAATATTACAGAGATAACAGAACAATACAAAGAAATATGTGTACAGATTTTACTCAGACCGTTTCGGTAACTATTTATTCTCTCTTGTAGATTGAATTAAGAAGAACTGAATGCAGAAGAATTTCTTCTTTTGATACAGATGCATCTTTGAAAACCCGTGACTGAAAAGATAAAAAAATACAAAATACGGAAATAATACCGACGTCACGATTTCCGTATTTTTTAAGATTATATTTTAAAGTGTATTTATTCAGATTATACGGATTCTAATCTTAAATTAGGAGTAAAATTTTAGGAATTCAAAACAACTTTAACAGAAAATGTCACATAGTAAATATAATTTCAGACAATCCTGTTTTTTTGCAAATTCGGAATTTCTAAAACGTCAAAAATTTTCTCAGTGTGTAAACCATATTTTATTCTACATGCCTATCGACTCGAAGTTTTTTTTTAAAGTATGAATGTGGCTATTGGTTTGTATGTTTCAAATACAATTACTATTTGAACCATGATGAAGCTACTAATAAAAGTGTAATTTAGAGTACAAAATAGGGTGGAGTGAAAAAACCGGAATTCAGAAAATCAAAATGTAATACCACGCAAACATTGCGTATGGTCCTCAGTAACAAAACTGCACAGGTTTTTTGAAATCAAGTTTTATCTTCCGGTGCACCCGGGCTCTCCAAGTTTCACCAAACTCGTCAAAAACGCCTTGTAGGAGTTATAAATCGAAATAATTATAAAGTTGGAAAATAAAAATGTTATGAAGCGGAAAAGTTGTAAATGGTACGTAGTAATATGCCTACACATTTTTTTAATCAAGTTTTATCTTCTGGTGCCCCCAGTCCTCCTAATTTTTGCGAAACTCGTCAAAAATGCCTTCTACAACTTATAAATCGAAATAAACATAAAGGTGAAAAATAAAAAGACCATAACGCGGAAAAGTTGCGTAGGGCACCACGTAACATCTTCCAGGGCCCCGGAAGTTCTATTAAATCAGTTCGTGCTAGACAGATGCAACAGGGGACCATACAGCTATAGTGGGCCGATTGGAAAAATGTTGGACGTATGAATCTCTTCTCATCGTTACTTTCTAGATTATCGACATTAATTATAACCTCGAAAGAGTTATTGACGATCTCAGCGCCGATCAGAAATGCCTGAAGAAAATGATTCTACCTATTAAGAATGGAAATTGTTCGAAATACCTTACAAATTGATTTCTTGGTAGACTTTCACACAGCAGATGGGTTACCACCGCCAACAGAATTTTGAGACTATGCGGGAACTCTGGATCTAAAGTCAAATTTAAAGATATTGACAGAGCTGGTAGTCAAAGTGTACACACGTGCATGTTTTGCAATTAATTGCTAATCATCTTTGAGGAATTGTTTTTTTTTCTAGGGATATGCCTCAGTCAGTTAATTTTGTAATTGACCCAGTAATCCAGCGCAATTCATTTTTGCCTCTTCCGGAAAACCTGCTGGTTGGGATGGTAACTGATGATCGGGAACGCATCCGCCGGCTAGGATTTCATAGAATCCTCGAAGTCCGAACACTAGTAGAGAATTCAGGCAGCTCCAAATCCTTGCTATCAGTGTTAGCAAAAGCAGATAATATTGACCTGTTTAAGTGGGATGAGTTAGAAGTTACATTTTGACTAATCTTTCATACGATGAATTAAAGATTTACATGGACAAACGTGAGCGTTTAAATATCATTTCGTTTGCTGAATTTCCATAACACGCTCAAAATGTTGAAAGGTGTGACTTAGTGGTCACTAAAGCTGCTGCGACAGTTGTGGTGCAAACAACAGGGATGTATTCATAAAGATCTCGATTACAAGAGCCATTATGCCATATTGTGAGAATAAGTCGAATTTTAAGGTTACAAAACTCCAGCAGGACCTGCAATAAGAACCAAGCCGAAACCTTTCTAATATTTAGATTTTTGTTTTGAAGTGCACGAATCCATTTAATGGAACTTTAAATTTTTTGAACATTTTAACAGATTTAAATAGTGTAGAGAATTTGAAGAAAGAAATCCTTGAAATTTTCTTATTTTTATTTCACAACACAAAAACAAATCTTGACATTCACGAAAACTTAACACACAATGAAACATACAGTTCTGGTTTCAGAATCAAATTTCTCTAGTTAAAATTAACACTCTAATTAGTATGCTTTCATCACATGAAAGCCTTAACTTACATTATAAAAATATATCCCCTGTCTAAACTGGGTGCAGATAATTAAATAGAATAAAGAAAGACAATAATGCAGCAGGAGCAACATTCTCCATACCACACTCTCAGGAAACCAAACATCATCTCACTGATGATGTCATAATTAAGATTTCACAACAGCACAGAATGCATAGTGCTGCCATCTGTCAAAAAACAGAATAACTAAAATCTTATATTTGATTCTTAATCAGTTCAGCACTGAACATACTCCCACCCATCAAGAAGCTAATCTTAATGCAAAGGAAGTAAGCAAAGTTTTACAATAGGTCTTTTGAAAATTCCCCTAGCGGTTTTAACAGTCACTACACGGACTATACCATCCTTACCTGGATGAATTTCAATAATTTTGCCTAATGGCCAAACAGAAGGAGGAACATTATCCTCTTTCAAAATCACTACATCATTTACTTTAAAATTTTCAGTATTTACTCTCCATTTTTTTCTATTTTGCAGAGTACTCAAATAATCAATACTCCACCTTTTCCAAAAACATAATTTCAATTTTTGTACAATATCCCAACGAGATCGTAAAGACAAATTTTCCTCATTTAAAGGTTCAGCTGGGGAAGTTATGACATCACCAGTTAAAAAATGAGATGGAGTCAATATATTTATACCATCTGAATTGTTATCACTATCAATTGCCACTAATGGTCTAGAATTCAAAATAGCTTCAATTTGAGTTAAAAATATATAAAGTTCTTCAAAAGTTAAATTAGTATTTCCAATTACACGTTTGATATGAAATTTTACAGAACGAACAGCGGCTTCCCACAGTCCACCAAAATGCGGACTCACTGGAGGAATCATATGCCACTCAATGTTTCTTTGAGACAAAAAATAACAAATTTTTTCATTTCTTTCAATTGAACAAATAAATTTATATAAATCTGAGAGTTGCCTTTTAGCACCTACAAATGTTGTGGCATTATCACTATACACATGTTGAGGAGCTCCTCTTCGAGAGCAAAATCTGTTTAATGAAGCAATAAATGCCTCGGAGGTTAAATCACTCACCAACTCTAAATGTAGAGCTTTAGTTGCAAAACAAACAAATAGAACAATATAGCATTTAGTAGTTTTCGCTCCTCTACCTCGATATTTCAAAATATTAATAGGCCCTGCATAATCGATTCCACATGCAGAAAATGGCCTGGTAGGGGTGACTCTGTTAAAAGGAAGATCTCCCATTAACTGTTTGGAAGAAGCTGCTCTATATCTACAACAGGCAACACATTTATGAATACAATTTTTAATTATCTTCTTGGCACGTACAATCCAATAACTCTGTCTAATGATACCCATTAACAAATTTAACCCAGCATGAAAATGCATAACATGAAAATATTTAACAATTAACACACTTAATTTATGTTGAGTTGGCAAAATGACAGGATGTTTTGCATTGTACTGGAGGGGTGAATTTCTCAGCCTACCTCCCACCCTAAGTAAACCATCACTATCAATAAAAGGACAAAGTGAAAAAAGAGAACTTTTTTAGAAACTGGTCTGTTTGATCTAATACAACTAATTTCATCTGCGAAATATAGCTGCTGAATATAAGAAATAATCAAATTACCTGAATGACTTCTTTCGTTTGTCGATAAAGGAAGAAATTTACCTTTACTCAAAGGACTGGTGTTCATTTTGCCAACTTTCTGTTTGCAATTTCTCACAAACCTAATACAAAAAGCTAAAACAACAACAATTTTAGTAAAAGAAGAATATTTTTCAAAAAGTAAATCAATCAAAGAATTATTCACAGTTACTGGAAAACAAAATTTAGAGTTCTTTTCTCTTTATTTACAGTGTCTAAATTAGTTTTTATTTGAGGTTGTTCAGGCCAATGTTCTTGGCTTAAAGAAAGCCACTTTGGGCCCTCCCACCAAAGGGAACAATCAGGAAGATCCTTAGGAGATAAACCTCTAGAAGCAATGTCAGCTGGATTTTCCTTGCCTGGAACATACCTCCAACAGTCAGATGGAACAGAGTCTAGAATTTCTGAGGTTCTATTGGCCACATAAGGTTTCCAACACCTAGGATGAGATGACAGCCATGATAGAACTACTTGCGAGTCAGTCCATGCAAAAAACTTAATAACGAAGGTATTCAAAATAGTCACTAATGTAGAATATAGTCTGGAAAGTAGTAAAGCACCATTGAGCTCAAGCCTTGGAATGGAAACTGATTTAAGGGGTGCTACCTTGCTTTTAGCAACTAAAATGGTCACCTTTGACTTCACTTCAACAGGTTGAACCACATATATGATGGCGGCATATGCTGATTCTGATGCATTGCTAAATCCATGTAAAATGAGCTCTTTACTGGAAACTTGGATCCATCAGGGAATTCTAATAGAGCAAACTTGTTCAAATTCCTCTTGGAATTTCTTCCAATTTGCTTGGAAATTTTCAGGAAGAGCAGTGTCCCAGTCTAACTTCATCAGCCACAATTGCTGGTAAAACATTTTTATAGAGACAGTACATGGAGCCAAAAATCCTAATGGATCAAATAATTTGGCAGATTGTGAAAGAAATTTTCTTTTAGTTATGTTATCATCAAATTGTAAATTAACTTTAAAGACAAAAACATCATTTGAAGAATCCCAAATAAGCCCTAAGGCTTTGGAACAGTCATCAGGATGAATTTCTAAATTTGTTGACTCAAGAGAATTTGAAGATAAATGATTCACTACATCAACTACATCGGAAGAATTAGATCTCCACTTCCGTAAATGAAAACCTCTATTTTCTAAAGCCAGTGAAAGTTTTTCAATAATTCTAATAGCCTCCTCACTTGAGATTGAACCGGACATACAATCATCAACGTAGAAACTATCTTTAATTATTGAAGCTGTTACAGGATCATCCTTTTCTATATCCTTTCCAATTTGAAATAGGCAACGAGTAGCTAAAAATGGAGCTGATGATGTACCATATGTAATAGTTCGTAGCCTGTATTCCTTTATAGCTGAGTATGCTGAGTCACGCCAAACAATTCGCTGTAAATCTTGATCTTCTGGAGCAATCAAAACTTGTCTATACATCTGCTGAATATCAGCGGTAAAAGCAATAGGATTTGCTCTAAATCTTATCAAAATGGTAAAAAGATTTGGTTGTGGAATTTGTCCAACAGCTAAAACAGAATTTAACGAATTAGCATTAGGAGGTTTGCATGAACCATCAAACACCACACGTAACTTTGTAGAAATAGAGTCGCTTTTTATAACAGAATGATGCGGAAGATAATATACTTTGCTGCTTGCAGAATTTGAGTTTTTGTCGATAAGTGTCATATGACCAAGGTCTTCATATTGCTTCATAAAATTTCTATACTCATTTTCAAAATTTTTATCAAATTGAAATTTTCTCTCCATAGCAAACAAACGTGACACTGCCATGGATTTAGAATCGCCTAATGACATCACATCTTTATAAACTGGCAATTTAACTTCAAATCTACCTTCTGGTATTACCTTGTAAGTTGAACAAAAATGTTGTTCACAAAATTCTTCTTCCTCAGACAAATGGGGTTTATTAACATCTATTTCTTCTGCTTGCCAAAATTTTTGTAATAATAGATCAACATTGGATTCGTTTTCAACACTAAGAAAATGAGATTGAATACTAGAAGAATATTTACATTTAGGTTCCAATTTTCCGGCTACCACCCAACCAAACATAGTGTTTTGGGCAAATGGGTTATTCTCGGTATTAACAATTCTACCATATCTTAAAATAGTAAAGAAACAGTCAGATCCCAAAATAATATCACATTCTTGTGGTTTCATGAAATCTTCATCTGCTAACGTAATATTTTTAAGATACTCTATATTTTTGTGTCAAGTAATTCTGCAGGTAATTGAGATGTCACTTTAGGCAGGATGTATGCCTGAACCTTTAAGGACTCAGTAGAAAGCTTTGAACCTACTGTAAGAATTACTGAACCACGAGTTTGTCCAGCCAATACTCCAGCAATTCCATTTAATCGAATTCTGTCATTCTTTCTTTTTAACCCTAAAGTTCTTATGACATTTTCACTAACAAAAGAACATTCCGAACCAGAATCGAGTAGAGCTCTAAAAGAGTAAGGTTTATTTTCATTATTATATAAGAGAACTTTAGCAATAGGTAGGAAAGAAACACATTTTGAATTATTGAAAGAAGCACTAGAATTAATTTGTAATTCGTGAGATGTTGACTCCTGTACAAATTCTTTATTTGAATGGTGGTTTTTATTCTCAGATGAATTTGGAAAAACTTTATTTTCAAACTTAGTAGTGCAAGCATTATTACTTTTATTCTCTTCATGTAAGAGTGTATTATGTTTACTTTCACATTTAAAGCATTTCAAATGAGAATTTGGACATTCCTTAACTTTATGAGAGTTTAAACATAAAAAGCAACAGTTATTACGCTTAATAAAGTTCTTTTGAGCAACAACATCCATGGATTTAAATTTAATACATTTATAGAGCGGATGTATTCCTTGACACTTTAAGCACACCTTTGATTGCTTATCATTAGAACTGTACTTGGAACCAACAAAATTTGAACTTTTGGAATGTTTCATATCACTTTCATTGTTAGAGATGAGCTCTAAAGAAGAACATCTTACACTTAAGAAATCAAAAAATTCTTTCAAAGTGGGAAATTCATTTTCTGTACTTTCAATGGACCAAAGTCTTCGACTTTCCGGATCAAGTTTTTGAAATAACAAATATATTAACCATGGGTCTCTATTTGTAGCTTCATCACCAACAGCTTTCAAACCCCTAATAACTTCATCACTAGTATTCAGCAAATTTCTTATATTTATGCTATTAGGATGCAGAACTGATTTTTGTTCTAAAAATAATTTAATCAAAGAATTAACAATTTGTTTCTTTTTATCATATCGATTTAACAACTTTTCCCAAGCTTCTTGATACGATTCATTAGAAAGGGGAATATGCTTAATTAATGTAGTTGGTTCTTCAGAAAGTAACCCTTTAAGATACTGGAATTTCTGAATGTTACTTAAACCTACTTGTGAATGGACAGTGGAAACAAACATATCCTTAAAATTTGTCCATTCTGAAAACTTTCCAGAAAATACTGGAATATTCAATTTTGGTAGTCTAATATTACATTGATTAGGAATAGTAACAGAAGAACCTTGCACAGAATTGTGTGTTGCAACATTAACAACTTCTGAAGGATTCAAAGAATCTAGTTTGTTTTGATATTTAGTTTTTAACTGAAAATACCTGTCTTCAAATTCTGCTAATTCAGAATCATCATCCTTTAAACAAGAATCTAATCTTAAGAACTCTTTAAGTAAATCATCTAATCTTTGTAATCTAATCAAAATTTCATTTTTAGTATTCACATTATCAAAACTATTCTCTAATCTAATTACAGAGCCTTTCACCCTACCTCTCTCAATTTTAATTTGAGCAGATTTTTTTTCATAATCATCCATTTTATACAACAACTTATAAGAATAATTTCCAAAATCAAATTAATCAGATAACTTCAAAACAAAACTAATCAAAATTACTTCAAAATCAAAAGTAATCAGAATTGCTTCAAAACAAAACTAATCAAATTAAGTTAAAAAAACAGAAGTAAATGAATTAAATTCAAAAACAGAACAAATCAGATTCAAAAACAGAACTACTATAAAATGTTCATAATTATTCTTTCATACAAACAATAGAATTTTCTGTTCTCAAATGTACATAAAATTAAAAATCTTCAAAATTCTTCAATGTAAAATAATAATTCACCATAATAATTAAATATTCAAATATTTCAAGCAAATAAATCATAATGTTCTTGAGAACAAGAAGTAAATAAATCATAATAATCTTGAGAACAATTTTCTTTTTCAAGAACTATCAAAACATAATATTGTATAATACTATTTTTTCTTATTTTATCAATTCAATAAAGATACTAAATTGTTGTCATATTCTAAAATAATATCTTGCTAAATGCAACTTCAGTAGAAAAAATTAAGCTTTAGCATCAAAGAACAATTTCATAACAAAGTAAGTACTCACATATCTCGCCGGTGCCTCCAATTTTCTTTATGTAGAGAATTTGAAGAAAGAAATCCTTGAAATTTTCTTATTTTTATTTCACAACACAAAAACAAATCTTGACATTCGCGAAAACTTAACACACAATGAAACATACAGTTCAGGTTTCAGAATCAAATTTCTCTAGTTAAAATTAACACTCTAATTAGTATGCTTTCATCACATGAAAGCCTTAAATTACATTATAAAAATATATCCCCTGCCTAAACTGGGTGCAGAGAATTAAATAGAATAAAGAAAGACAATAATGCAGCAGGAGCAACATTCTCCATACCACACTCTCAGGAAACCAAACATCATCTCACTGATGATGTCATAATTAAGATTCCACAACAGCACAGAATGCATAGTGCTGCCATCTGTCAAAAAACAGAATAACTAAAATCTTATATTTGATTCTTAATCAGTTCAGCACTGAACAAATAGTTTTTCATTCTTACTTTAATTGTTGTGTAGAAAAAATGTTTTTATTGCACTTACTTCTTGTGTGGTGCACTGTATTATACATTTACAACAGATAAAGGGGAATTTACAGTATTTTTTTAATATTTCGAATGGCCGGGTTCCTGGAAGATATTATGTGATTTCGAAAAAACACAACTTTTCCGTGGTATGACATTTTTATTTTCCAATTTTATGTTTAGTTTGATTTATAAGTTCTACAAGGCATGTCTGATGAATTTCGCAATAATTAGTGGGACCGGGGGCACCGTAAGTTAAAACTTGATTTCGAAAAAACTGTGCAGGCATATTACTACCTACCATACATAACTTTTTTTCGGTATGACTTTTTTATTTTCCAGCTTCATCTTTATTTCGATTTATAACATATGAAAGGCCCGGCGGCACCGGAAGATAAAATTTGATTTCGATAAAAACTGTGCAGTTTTATTACTGAGGACCACACCCAACTTGTGCGCGGTATTACATTTTGATTTTCCGATTTTCGATTTTGTTCACTTCACCATACTACAACTTCACAGCCTACGAGAAGTCTGTATATAAAAATATCAAAATTGACAATATCATGTTCAAAGTTACTCATGATTTGGAAAACAGATTTTTATCTTTAGAAATATCAAAATCCAATATATTTTCGAAATTTAATGAAGCATTAATAAAACCAAACTTTTGTTTTAATCCCGTGAGCTTTCGAAAACATTTTCGAGTTGTTTTTATCGTGTATTAGCTTTTCTAAATAAAGTAGAATAGACGTTTTTCGGTTTTTATCAATATTCTGAAATAAATATTTTCATGATAAGTAAATATGTTTAAGTGACACACAAAATAAATTACCAGCATGAACATTATTCTTAAAATTTATGTAATTCTATTACTGTTAAATATATGAATCCTGTTATGCAGCTGAAAATATTTGTTGAAGAATTAATAGCATCATAAAAATCGATATTTTGTTTTCACAAAACAAACTAATACAATAGAAAAACTATTCGGTAACGTTTGCGAAAATCTGTTGCAGCAAAAGAAACGTTGTTTACTATTATTTTTTAAATATTCTTAAAGTCTCGAAAATAAATTGTTTTCTGAGCTTTCAAAATATTAAAGACGACCGGTTGCTGTATAAATTTTTAGTTAGATTTCGTATGAAATACTACTATTGGGATCGTTCCTATGTTGGAATTTCTGAAAAATTTTTGCAGATCTACACCGATCATGACTCCTAGAACCCAAAACCACCCTCAGTAAAAAACTTTATCTATCTATCTATCTATCTATCTATCTATCTATCTATCTATCTATATATATGTCACTTTCTTCTGGACACGATAACTTTCGTAATTCTGCATTAATCTCTTCCAAACTGATACAAAAAATCAAAGGGCATAAAATCTCGGTCAAGTTCGTTAATGGGCAAAATCGGACCAAGGGGATGCAAATAGGGAGGGGTTTTGTGAAAACAGAAAACCCCCCATAACTTCTTAATTTTTGTACATATCAAACCAGTTTAAAGTTTTTATTACTTCTAAAAATAGCGCCAAAAATTCATGCATCACAGATTTTTGATAAAATTTAAAATAGGCTCAAGGGGCGAAAAAAATAGGGTTTTTGGGAGAAAAAAATGCCTTACTTCGTCAATTCTCAAGATATCAATTCCAATTAATTTTATTATAAATCTCCATAATATTATCTACAACTTTTATATTCACAAGTTTTTATAGGACCAATTCGTACTGCAAAAAAATTAAAAACGAAAACAAAAAGGGGGTTTGAAGAAGTAAAAAATCCATAACTCCGTCAATTCAAAAGATATAAAATCCCCATGAATTTATCATATATCTTCTTAATATTGTCTACAACATCTATATAGACAAGTTATGGATATGACCAATTCTTACAGCAAAAACAAATTAAAAATACATAGCGGTTGAAGAAAAAAATCATCTAAGTAAGGGTGTAGTCAAATCCAAAGTGCGTATTTTCTGACTCATTTTACGATTCATTTTTGCTCTCAAAGGCTTCCAATTGGTACGTTTTCTTACTCAGAAACTATATAATGTACCGTAAGGGTCGATGTTTTGATAGAGGCAGAATATATTTTTAAAAATGCTGTTAAAGTGGGCGTTTTGAACCGAATTTCCCGAAGCGGATTGTGTTGGAAAAATCATTGCATTAAGGATGCACTCAAATCCAAACTGCTTATTTTCTGACTCATTTTTAAATTCATTTTTGCTCTCAAACGCCTTTAGTTGGTAGATTCGTTTATTCAGAAACTATATAATGTACCGCAATGATAGATTTTTTGATAGAGGCAGAATATATTTCAAAAAATTATGTCAAAGTGGGCATTTTGAACGGAATTTCCCGAAGCAATTGTGGTATCACTTTCTTCTGGACACGATAACTTCCACAATTCTGCACAAATCTCTTCCAAACTGATACATAAAATCAAGGGACATAAAATCTCGGTCAAGTTCGTTAATGGTCAAAATCGGACAAAGGGGATGGAAATAGGGAGGGGTTTTGTGAAAACCGAAAAAACCCCATAACTTCTTAATTTTTGTACATATCAAACCAGTTTAAAGTTTTTATTACTTCTAAAAATAGCGCCAAAAATTCATGCATCACAGATTTTTGATAAAATTTAAAATAGGCTCAAGGGGTGAAAAAAATAGGGTTTTTGGGAGAAAAAAATGCCTTACTTCGTCAATTCTCAAGATGTCAATTCCAATTAATTTTATTATAAATCTCCTTAATATTATCTACAACTTTTATATTCACAAGTTTTTGATAGGACCAATTCGTACCGCAAAAAACATTTAAAACGAAAACAAAAAGAGGGATTGAAGAAGTAAAAAATTCATAACTCCGTCAATTCAAAAGATATAAAATCAACATAAATTTATCATATATCTTCTTAATATTGTCTACAACATCTAGATAGACAAGTTTTGGATAGGACCAATTCTTACAGAAAAAAACAAATTAAAAATACATAGCGGTTGAAAAAAGAAATCATCTAAGTAAGGGTGTATTCAAATCCAAACTGTCTATTTTCTTACTCATTCTTAAATCCATTTTTGCTATCAAAAGCATCCAATTGCTAGATTCTCTTATTCAGAAACTATATAATGTACAGTAATGATCGATTTTTTGATAGAGGTAGAATATATTTCAAAAAATGATGTCAAAGTGGGTATTTTGAACAGAATTTCCCGAACCGATTGTGTTAGAAACGAAAAATATTGCCCTACTGAGGAAATAATTGCTTATTAATCAAGTTTTAATTAATTGAAAGAAAAATAAAAACACAGGTCGCTTATAAATCTTTTCAAAAATCACGTCAGCATGTTTCATATGTATATATATTTTTATTAAAAATTAATCTGAAAATGTGCCAGAAAATTTCGAGTTGTTGAGTATGGAAAAATATTTTTTTAATATCGCCTTAACATGATTCTGATAAAACTATCTATTTTACAAAAAGGAAATAAAAACTCGTCAAAAGCAGACGGATAAAACTGTTAAAGTGGATTTATATCTAATAATGATTTAGTTTTTGTTGGTGAAATTAGTATACTTAACTTCGAAATCTACCTCTGCCTGTAGGCCGGGCCGGCAGGGATTTTTTGCATATTATAGTAGTATTTGTATAATTATATTATTATTTCTTAGATTAAGAAAGAAATGTCTTTTTTTTTCAGTGTACTTTCACAACATCGTTTTCCCTTTGTTACTTTTAGCTGCGATTTTGCCCATTTTAAGTACGATTTGGGGTTTTGAAAGGATGATGCATTCTAAAAAGCGGTATGTTTTATTAGAATGAATATATTTTTACAAGCATTTCTTGTAGATTTATTATATAATTAGAAATATATCTAACATAAATAAATAAAATTTTTATTTAATGCAAACAGCATCCAAACAAGCCATATTTCACAGTGTGTTATACTGTTCAAAATTTAAATTTTCATATACAGTAAAACGCCGATTATCCGCCCGAAGCGAATTTATTATTATTATTATTTTTTTTAATTCAAGCCAACAGCAAGTAAAATACAATAAGCCCTACTAATAAATATACACAGAAAAATTCATGTATTCGAAAGTAATAAAAAATATTTCTAGATTCGTTACCATGTTTAAAATATCAGATATAATGTCGTGATGTCTTTTCTTGATTTTATTAACAAAACATAAACATAGCAATTAAAATATTTAACGATTAAATAAGACTATTATGATAAATTCCACGGGAGCATATTAAGAATAGCTTCATTTTTGAGATAGAAAATGTGTTTCCAAAGCAAGAAGCAAAAACAAGTGACTTATTTTTTTAAAAAGGTCAGCACTTTTTGTACAGTATGTATGGCATTATTTCTTGTTTACTGTTCTTTATTTTAGTGATTTAGACGTAAAGAACAGATTTCTGCTGTACTGTGCATATGTATTTATTTTAAACATTTTATTATGTTTTTTGTACACTAAAACATAGTTTTATGTTGAATTTTCTTTTTTTTTCATGCTTGCACCCCATTTTCAGTGTTTTTCGGGTTATCCTCAGTGCCCTTGCCATCCAATTCCGCGGATAATCCGGCTGTACTGTATTTTGAATTTGAAATGCATAACGTAACATAAAATAACATAATGTAACATCATCATTATATAAAACCATAGAACAATATTTATTCTATTCAAGTAAAATTTGCAGAACTAAAACTGCGCAGGTGATTTGTTGCCGAGTGCAGTTTTTGGAGTTAGGATGAGAGTCACTGCAGCGAATAATTGTCGCAAATGCAGGGCTCGCATCGTTCCTAAATTTTTCATCATTCCCCACCACTATTTCAAATAAAGAATATTCATGAAAAATTCATTTAACGTCGGTAATAGACGTTTTAAATGAAGATTATCGTTTTAAAATACTGGTACCAAACTGCGAAATTGTTAGGAACGCTGCGAGACCTGCAAATGATAAAATAATGTCAAGGTTATACCATTAATAACTTACTTCGTGGTAGGACTTACAAGTACAAAGCAGCTACATATGAAACTTTATTTTATTGTACGCTATTTACACCAGGTAAAATTTCATATGGTTATAGTGATCGGGACTTTCTGACACAAAATGCCGATGTCGGAGAGGAGACAATAATTTTATGTAAAGTTACTTCTAAGAAAGCCCAGTTCAGAGTGAGGATTAAATTTGCTCCGAGAGCGTGGCGTTTGCGGAATTTACATAAACTAAAATGCCCATAGCGTATCGTATGGCGAGATCTAGTTGAGAGGGGAAACGTGTCTTTATTCCGTTAGTGCAAGAAAGGCAGATTTCATTGTTAATTATGTTTTTAAAAAGCTTAAATTGTCATTCATTTTAGTTTGAAAAGTACATTTTAACATACACTGTTAAAATTTTCTGTAAAAACACAGTAAAAAAAGCTAGACTCTCTGTAAATGTACACTAGTTCTCGGTTAAATGCATTCGATTGAGTTTCTCGATCACCATTTTACAGACAATTATTTCCCTTATCTTATATCTAATTCCCTGTAGGGATTTCCATGTCTTTATTACTTTCTTCTATCTTTACAAGAAGAAAGTATTGGTTTCATGAAAATTTTCGAATTCCAGTTTTCGACGGATTTAAACCTTTTATGAGTCAGAGATTCCAAAAAACATGTTTTTACAAAATGTCTGTCTGTGAGTCTGTCTGTCTGTCTGTCTGTCCGTCTGTCCGTCTGTCTGTCTGTCCGTCTGTTTGTCTGTCTGTCTGTATGTGACACAAATTTTGTGGGCGCTCTATCTCAAGAACTAATGCACGAAATTTCACAAAACTTCATATTTAGTTAGACCTTGACATAAACTGGAACTGATTAGTTTTTGGTGAAAATCTCCCAACAGGTGGCGCTGCTATGCGGCATTTTTAACGATTTCTGCAATAGCTGTATCTCAAGAACTACTGTACGGATTTTTATAAAACTGCAGGTTCAGTTAGTCCAGGATATAGTTTGGTGCTGATTACTTTTTTGTGAAAATCGCCCAACAGGTGGCGCTGGTATGCTGCATTGTTCATGATTATCGCAATAGCTCTAACTCAAGAAAAAATGCACGAATTTTCATCAAACTTCAGATTCAGTTAATTCCTGATATAAATTAGTGCTGCTTAATTTTTGGTGCAAATCGCCCAACAGGTGGCGCTGCTGTGCTGCATTTTTCACGATTTCCACAAGAGCTGTATCTCAAGAACTATTGCACGGATTTTCATCAAACTTCAGATTTAGTTAGTCCTTGACATGAATTGATGTATAAATTATTGCTGTTTAATTTTTGGTGTAAATCGCTCAACAGGTGGCGCTGCTAGGCTGTATTTTTGCGATTTCCGCAATAGCTTTATCTTAATAACTAATGCTTGGATTTTCAACATACTTCAGATTCAGGTATACCTTGATATCGTTTAGTGCTGTTTACTTTTGGTGTAAATCGCTCAACAGGTGGCGCTGCTATGCTACATTTTTTTCAGAATTTCCGCTATAGCTCTATCTCAAGAACTAATGCACGAATCTTCATCCAACTTCAAATTCAGATATACTTTGATATGAATTGGTGCTAAATCGTTGTTATTTCTTGTAGTATTTAAATGATTTAATTGACGTGATTTATATAGAAGAAAGTTTTGTGATGGCCACAACATACTAGTTTAAATATATTTTTATTTTTTTTGAAACTTATAATTCAAAATATACGCTTTTAAAATTCTTTTCCAATATTATTAGATATTTTTAAAAAGAAAATTTACTTTTTTTTTTTTTTTTTTTTTTATTTATTTTTTTTTTTACTTGGAATAATTTAGTTAGGGAAAAATCATCTCCTCGAAGTTAGTGGGGATTTTTATAGACAATCACTCTTTGCAGGTGTTCCCTTCAACATATATCAGAAACTTGGCAATATTAAAAGTAAATTGTGTAGTATTATTTCAAAGCTTTTATTATCATTACAATGCTATTATTATTATTATTTCATTGGTAAATGCATCATGAAAAAGGGGTCATAAAATATATTAATCTTTGAGAAACGTATTACACAAAATGAATAAATAATGAAAACGTAAAAAATCACATTTAAATAATAAATTGTATTTATTTAGTTTATTTTTCTCTTATTTCTTACTAAAACATTCTTAAAAAAAATATTAGCACATTAAAAAATAAATAGTATGCGACAATTTCGAAAAATACTCTAAAACATTATTGTTGTAAAAAGGAATTATATTCATTTTTTGTGTTAAACTAGTAGTTAAAAAATTAAAATTGATTAAAAACAATAACAGGTATTATGTATAGGTCTAAAATAAATTAAAATAAACCGTTTACGAATTTTCTAACAAATATATTTGAAGCGGAATCTTTGAAAAGCACAATAGATTTTTCCCCGCTGAATCATAAAAGACATACTTTGTAGTTAATGACAACAGCTTCTGCAGCCCAGTCAGTAAGGTGTTTCTCTTCTATCTGAAAGTCCCGGGTTCAAACCCCAGGACGGCTAGAATCAAGTTGTGTAAGTATTAAATGACGCCGCAGTTCAAATTTGCACGAAAAATTCAACTTCTTTGAAGCTCACTAAAGACTGAGTGATTCACGAATTTTGAAAACAAAATTGACTTATTATCTTTAAAAATAAATTTACAGAGTCTTGTGTATTTTTAACGATGTTAATTTACAGAGTCTATTGTAAATTTACCGTATAACTTCTCTGTAATTTAACAAAATCTCTGTTTTCATAATCTCTGTAATTTTACATAAGACTTAAGATAATGGATTACCCGTAGATTCTCTGTAATTTCACAGATTATTATTTTTTTTTTTTATTTTTTTTTAACAGTGTAATATAACATAACATAACATCAACTTAATATATTACCGTTGAAAAATAGCTATTAAATTCAAACAACACTGTAGAACTAAAACTATTTAAATGTTATGAAATACCAATCATTGTCACTTATTTGAGAAACTTCGGGAAATTTTCTGTTCAAATTTTGAATTTTATTTTCTTATCGTATTTTGTTATTAGACTTCTTTACGGAAATGTGTGACTGGGTATGTATTACATTTTATTTGGCGACATTATAGCGACCTGAATTCTAAATGAAACGAACTTTCTATTTAAATTTTTTTCCTGCTATGAGAAAAATGTTTTTGCAAAATATAAAAGTACACAAACGAAAAATTATTATTTTATTTTATGAACGAATGTCAGTTAATTTAAATATTCATTAAAAACACGTTGCAGACTTTTAAGTTTAATGGCAAGATTGAAAAAGTACAACTGATTGAGATGTAACTTTTTTATTTAATTACATTTGTGATCTCCCAGTCTGACATGTGACAGTTGACAGTTGACTTAAAATCATTTTGAAATGCATTTAGTCGGACGGTAAATTATTTATTTATCAATACACACAACGAATATTGCAAATGATTAGCATTAATTAAAAGATTCAGAATAAAATGTAATATTATTAAAATTAGAGTTAATACTTTAGAAAAATATGTATTTATTAAACATGAAAATAAACTTCACCATTATGCTTAAGAATGTTTTGATCTTTGCTTGGAAGTAGCTAATGGAAAAGTGTTTAATACATGTGCTTAAACAATGCTGCTTGTAATATAATTTTAGGTAGATTTCGATGTGGAATTTATACTTTATCGTTAGACAGGTCGTGAGTATGTAACAAAAGTGCAGGTGCAAGTTAAACTGCATAACAATTTTTATTTTAGATGATCCATTACGAAATAAGATTGTGCAATTGAAAAAAATAGCAAATCGGGATGGAGAGCAAAGCATCAGTACAGAGAGCCCGATATAAGAGTGAAGAGTTTCCCGAATCAAAGTTCTTTTCGGGAGTTGAGTATATCCAAAAGGTTTACCTAACGTTCGCCATACAGCTTTTCTTTTTTAAAAGAGCATTTCGATGATCTGTGTTTCGTTACGTAACTGTAATTATTGGCGTACTGATTGCCAAAGTGTTGAATTACGAGGGGCAAGAGAAAAGAGTCTTTAATCAGATGTGAAATATGAGAAATTTTAATAAAAGAAACGTGTTAAAGGGAATGAAAAGGCAATTTTTAAGATGTCTGATCAAAGAAAAGAGGGATTTGTAATAATATATGATTCCAATGTCAAATTAGTACTACGAACTATTGACTAAAACTTTGAAATTTTAACTTTTCTTATGAATTATAACTTATTTATCGAGAAATCTACTTATTTCATTAATACCCTATCACATTAGGCTGAATATTTGGGTCTTTCCTACATATTAAGTGATGGTGCATTCATTTTTTTTCATGTGTGCAAGAACTAGCTTTGTGTCTTTTAAAAGTACTTAAATGAGAGAATGTTAATCATAATTTATCACATTACATTCTTCTTTTTAGAACTAAAATACATTCTTTAAATTTTAGAAATTAAAAATAAAATTAAACATACTATTATAAAGGCTGTCCTAACCTAGCTTTAAGAAACTTATTTTGACTTCGTATTGGTAGAAAAGTTTCTGTGAGTCTGAAAACATTAAATACGGCTAATTTGTGCTAGATGTGTGCTTGATTTGGGCCAGATACGGCTAATTTGTGCTTATCAGTAACAGACTTTGATATGTATAATATCAGGAAAATCAATTTATATTTCAACATATCGAATTATTTTTTATCCAACAAGCATTGTAACAAAAAAAAAAAAAAAAAAAAAAAAAAAAAAAAACTCATTTAAGATGAAAAAGGTTTCACAAAGATGTATAATTATTTTTTTACGAGAAAAACGTAAAAAAAAAATTCAGAGTCTATTACTTATTGTTTCTTCAATTTGTAGTTATTTATTTGTGTAGTTCAAAGAATATGATAATACTGATATATTTTTTTTACGATTCAAAATAATAATAATAATAAAATAAGACAGACTAAAACATATTTTTCTCACATTTGAAATATATATATATATATGTGTGCGTGTGTGTGTGTACGTGTTTGTGTACGTTTTGTGATTTTATATACTTAAATAACATAAGAAATAAAAGTAATTGATGTTTTTCAACAATTCAAAACTATATCTGGAATAGTTAAATACAGGGTGTTTATAAAGTCCCGAACCCATTTTGATGTTTAATAGCTTATAAAATAATGAAGATATAAACAAACTTATGGAATTTATTGATGGAATAACTCATATATTTTCCTTTTCAGGTTATAATATCTTTACTTTTGTAAATATCGTCTGCGCGTCTGGTTAATGTCAGATAATTTCATTTTGCAGTCTAAATATCTGTGCTTTTCTAATGAGGAGTACATGGTGATTACATTTAGTGACCAGAGGAGGCTTGTATCAACAATCCGATTATTGTTTCCGATTAAAAAGTGGAATACCCTATGTTATTTACAGAATTTGGATGACTTAAAAGCCATGACTTAAAAACCAGAATTACAGCCGCAATAGCCTCTGAGGATGTCGACATGCTTGCCGCTACCTGGCATGAAACTGACTATCGACTTGATATTCTCCGTGCGATGAAGGGGGCGCACGTGGAAGTTCATTGACAAGGGTCTTGCAACTTTTTGATTCTATCTAACCGTTTATGTTATTAATTTTAATCTATCTTTATTCTTTTATGAGTTATTAAACATCAAAATGGGTCCGAGACTTTATAAACATTCTGTATATTACTTAATATTGCGTAAATTAATCATCCAAAATTTTGTACTCTCTATATATTGACTAAGTTGTATTATGATATAATGAGAAAGCTCTGTTGCCTAATTTTTATATAGTTACTGAATCACATATTTCAGTGAAATTATAATCACATTAACAAAGTTTAAATGTTTGGAAAATATAATTTGTGCAATTTTAAAATATGAATAGTAAATTAAAAATACATTTCCTAATAAACGATTGTAGAAAAGCAAAAAAACAAATTACAATAATAGTCTTGTTTTATACAGATTGTCTGCCTTTAATATGCGAGTATGCGATCTTTCACTAAGGCTTTGCCAAATTAATTGATTTTAAACTGTATTTTAAAAATAATTTTTGAAAAATAGATAAAAAATGATCTACAAAAATTTCAGCAGATTAAATAACTTTTCGATCGCTGACAAAATTTAACAATTACTACTATTTCTTGTTTCCTTGCGTTTTATGCGCTTTTTAATAAGAGTATTAAAAAAAAATTTTATTTTTATTTTTTGAAGTTTGCTTAGTGCAATTTTAGCAATGCAATTTAGCAATGCAATTGCAATTTAGCAATGCAATTTTAAATCTGAAGCTATGAAAAATTTAACGTATACTTAAGGCTGTAAGCTGAAAGGAAATTGACATAGCTTCAGCCACATCCTTTTCATCGGTGACAGTATTTTAAAAGATGCAGAGCTTGAAAAATAATTTTAAAATTATGTTATAAATATTATTCACAAAACAATTATTAAGGAGTTCAGAACCTCAGTAGACCAAATCCATTTTGAAAATAAATGAGATAATCCATTTAGAAGGTGCATAAAATCTCTTTTATCTGTTCTCACATTCATCCAAGCCTGCTTTCACATACTGTCTCATAATATGGCGCATGTTTACAGACTTGGTTTATTGTGGGAGTAAATACGTAAAACATATTTTATGCACGTTCTAAATAAAATATATCCTTTTTATTTCAAAATGGACTTGGTATACTACAGTTGTGAGCCCCTCAATTATGAGTTTTCAATTAAACTATGTTAATTAAATGAAACAAATTTGTAATAATACAAGTAAAACTGATGATTGGTGAACTGGTGATTAGAATGATTGGAGATTAAGAACTGACAGTTCCGAGTAAAGTTGATAATGTTGCAGTGATTTGACTTAGGTACGAGTAAATATCTATATTGTAAGAAATGAAGTAAATAACGTTAATTATCGACACTGAATATCATGTTTTATTACTTTATTGTTGAAATATTAGTTTGAACTCTGTGTTTGATTTAGAGCATTTCGGAGAGGAATTTTCACTAATTAATTTAACGGTTTATAATTTGAGACTTCTACAAAACAATCTGAATGACTCAATTAATTTATTTTTATTATTTTATTGTTTAGGATAAATCTATATTAAATAGCCTACTTAATCATAGCCTCACCCAATAGTTTTAGCCTAATATTCATCTGTTACAATTAATGCTTAATTTTAAATAGTAAAATATTTCTAATCAACTAGATCAGATAAAAACCAACCGATCTCCCCTACTAAGCTTTAGATTCACCCTCATAGTAAGTAGCCAAAGTACTCACCAAATTAAGTTAATGTCTGTTAGTACTCTTAACCAATTAATAGTAATTTAGATAATATCGCATCCTTTCTAATCCTAAAGTTAAAAGTGTAATAAAAATGTCCAACTAACACCATTCCCTTTCAGATTTCTTTTTTGAATGCTGCCTTTTTATTAGGTGCATATAGGCTGCGGTCTGTACGAGCTACCGGAACCGATCCTATAGGACAGCCTACGGAGCCAATCTTTACCCAGTGGGGCGCTGTAGAAAGGCGAAGTCTCATCCCTCCTATATCGTGAGCTTGCTTTGCATTTCGGCACAAAATTTCCTATGGTGATACTTGTCCTTCAGCGGCATCCATTGTTTTCTTTTTCCCTTCCTCTAAATTGGTTCATGAACCACTTTTCACAAGTACCCACCACCGATTAGGCATCTAAAATCCAGATTTCCCTACTCCCCTAGCTAGATATGTGTGTGTAATGTGCAGGAGCCAAATCAACAAAGCAAATTAGTTAAGCAAGCGTACAACAGAGAAACAAGAAAATTACATGCTTACAATTAGGCCGGCCTGGATATTGGTCTACTGGATGGCCGCCATGCGGCGATCAAACAAACAACCACCCCGATGCCAGACAGGTATACTCGTTAGGCTAGGGAAATCTGGCAGCTAGGGGTCTGGTCATCGGTGTGAAGTCAGCCGATGTCCGCCATGTACACTAATGGTACCTGGTACATGTAAAATCCTTCGTGGGTGCAAAGTCCTCCAAGTTACCTGTGAATTATACCTCTGTAGGTCCCTTGCCAGGTGAAGGTCTCGTCACCTGATCAAGGTTCTAAATTACGAGACCAACTTGAGTAGCAAAGAGCAGGTACAAAACAACAAGAACGAAATGTCAAGTAACCGGATTAACAAAGTTCCCATCTAAACAGCAAGCACAACCGATAGGATGAAGATGCTCTCGTCGGACTAGGCTCTCGTCAGATTTATTGCCGCTACGCTGCGATTAGGCGGTCACCGCCCCGATACCATGTATCAAACGCGTTCAGCTGGGGCGACCCGGCAGGTACGGCCTGGTCATCGGTTAGAAAGAAAGAAAGAACAGTCAGAATCGCTATTTATTAAACAAATTAATTTTGCCGAAATGCTAGAGAGGTAGCAAATAACACCTCCCCCCCATGCTATATGTATGCGAGTAGTTAGTCTGATAACCTATATATTTAAATAATGCTCAGATCTTTACTACAAATTATAAAAAAATATAAAAATAAATAAATTAAAAAAATATATTCAATAATAAGCAAATACAACTTATAACAAAAATAATATGAAATTAATATATTTCATCTCATTTTTTGGTACATTGTTTGTGTATTATAAGAAATATTTTTATAGCATATAAGAGATTAATCAACATTATATGTAGACCTATTAAAATTTAACTTTTAGAATAATTGAGAAAAATGTTTACATTTTAATTATACTTGAAGGGACAAAATACTATGTTGTAAATCTTTATTTATACTTACCCAGGAGTATTACTAGTGTATAAAGGAAAATCACAAAGAGCGTTTTTAGATTTAATTACATTTCAAATTACATTTTTATTGCATTTTGCAGGCGTAATTTTACATTCCGCCAGGCTGGCGTTGAATAGTTTGAATGTTAGCATAAGAGAAATAATTTTATTTGAACATCAGGAAATAGCCAAAATTACGCATTCAGACAACTTAAGTTATGTTTCTGTTTTCTTTTCTTCTGGCTATGAGCGAAAAGAAAATATTTTAAGTAAACACACATCGGAGATATCCTACTCCTGAACTAATACGAATATATTAAAGCCAATCTGTTAAATAAAATATGGAATTATGTTTTACATATATCTTTAGTTCACACACAAAAATTTATTTTTAACTTATGTTTGAATAGAATAAAATATATTTTTTAAACAATATTTTTAAAATAAAATTTTGATGGACTGCTGCACATAATACAATTTCGGTTGTGGTGAATTTTTATGCTTTGTATCAATTTTAAAATACGTCTGTTGGATTGTCACGATTATAATTCTTACTACCATATGTTAAAAATGTAATAAATAAGGCTGTGGATCCCTTATTCTTTTTCTTTAGTTTAATGTAGGAGAAACTGTCCCAAAATGACATAATAAGTAAAGTGACATACCTTATGTTTCCTAATATTGTCGATAGACGACAGCACCTAACAATATACAAATATGTTGTGGACTCGATCATTACCGTCTCAATACTCAAAGCCTCCGGATTGATTTCATGACGTATCAAATGAAGATTAACCCCTTGAAGGGCAAGCAATTGCGTTTGTGTAATGCTTAATTCCCACCAGAAATTTAAAAAAAAATTTATTTCAAAATAAGGAAAAGCAATTTTACGAATTTTCTCTACTAAAGTCAGAAAATTAAAATTTCTTAAAATTTTTCTGGTGCAAATACTGATTAATCGTAGGTGGTATATAATATATACCGCCGCCCCTTAACTCCTTGAGGGGCGTTTGGATATATTTTATCCCACCTCCGATTAATCAGGATTTGCACCAGAAAAATTTTAGGAAATTTTAGTTTTCTCACTTTAGTGGAGAAAAGTCGCAAAATTGCTTTTCCTTATTTCGAAATAATTTTTTTCTAAATTTCCGGTGGGAATTAAGCATTACACAAACGCAATTGCTTGCCCTTCAAAGGGTTAATCTTCATTTGGTACGTCATGAAATCAGTCCAGAGGCCTTGAGTATTGAAACGGTAATGACTCGATCAACAACGTTAAGCATTTAATGGCGAAGGTTTCAAGTTTGCTTTTTCATTATTTACAAAGAAATTGTTTACACCTTCATTAGAAATTTCTTGGGACTTTTTTTTTGGTGGGAATTCTTGTCTGTTTCATTTCAGTGATTACATAGCTGAAGTATAATGTGAAGACTTGTTTCTTTTTAGATTATTTGCTGTATAAGCAAGAATTTATAAATGCATATGATCTCGAGTACTGCCTCTGTATATACAATATGGTAATTGTATGTGAAATGACATGCCAGTTTTTCAAAAATGGAATCTTTCCCATGAACATTCCCTAACATGTTTTGTGTCTTTCAGTTGTAACAATAAGCCCACTGGAAAATAAGGAAAGCAAGACAGCAGCACATGTTGTATGGATAGCAGCCTAACTAGACATAATCCGTCAATTTTCACAGTTTCAATGCCACCTCCTCCAACTCCAGCGCTGACCACATCTGTTTCTACTCGGTACTTGAAGTTGTATGTATTGTTTTAACAATCAGCCTCTTCAAGTACATCATCTTCATTTATCAGACATCGCTATGTGCCTACTCTTTATTGTGCACCTCATGTTAGATAATCCCCTAAAATAGAGGTAGCATGAAGGTCACTAATCTGACTAGCAATCCTAATACTGCCTAAGCGAAAGCAAAAGCTGCTGAGAAACCAAATTCACAACCAAGACATGTAGCTCTACAGGCCATAAAGAAAATTCACTTTGTTAGATCCAGTGTTGACGACAAACATATGGATCTTTCTACAGATGATGAGGATGAAGCATGTGTTCATTGCAATGATTTATTCAGTCACTCAAAACGGGAGTAAAAGTGGATAAATTGATTTAAATGTTCACAGTTGTCGCATAGTGAGTCTGCAACAGTTTCTTGATGTGCAAAAAATGTATTTGTCATGTAAGGAAACACAATTAATAGCAACTTATGGGTGTGTCATTTTCGAACACTGGTGGTATAGATAAAATGACATAGTGCAGCATTTTATATAAATCTTTATTATTACGTTGTGACATTATTTGTTACTTTTAAAAGGTACCATTGCATTTTGTATATGTTTCAAAGTTAGATTGTAAAAAATTAAGTTCATTGGAAAACATTTGTTTGATTATAAGCATTTTTTCCTTAGGGTATGACATTTTAGGACAGTTACCCCTATCATTCTACAAAACAGGAGTGAGATTACTTTCGACAAGTCGACTTAAAAAAGATTCAACATGAATTCAAGATTTAAAAATTAATAAATAAACCAACTGGGTAAAAAATATTAAACAGTCGTGATTAACATTTTATACTTAACAATACATTAAATAAAAAATTTTGCGTATAGTATGTACAATGAAAACAATCTTAAAAATTAAAATTGCACAAAATGTGATTTACTACTGGAATGATAAAAAAACGTTACAAAATGTTAAACTACATTTTCATTCATAGCACTTTCAACAATATACATAGTCATCCTTAGGGACAAAATACAAAAACGGATATTAATAATATCTTATTTTTCAAGTTTCATTCTCATGATATGGAAAGCAGTGAAAGTCTATTTCTTCATCCGGGATAGTTCTGAGATACCACTTACTGCTCGTTTATGTCTGATAGAGCAGAAAAGGAAAAAAAAAAGGATGGATGGGGAAAATATTCATATAGGATATTTTTTGTTTTATAATTTTTTATGCAAACCCAACCCATATACTGGGTACGGCTTAACCAGACTAGGGCAAGACTTAGTCAGAAACACGGGTTAATTTAGAGGAAGCAAAAATTATATGAGTTTTAAAGAATAATCATGATTTAATTATCCGTGAATCAATCGGAATTATAACCGAAGAAAACAATGTTCGTAATGACTTTTATCATATAATATACCCAGTATATGCTTATGTTTGTTTGAAGAATTGTAAAGCAAATAATATTCTACTTTCACCAACATACATACGTTTTCTCCTCTCCTGAAAATTTGAAGATAATCATGACATTTTTTAAGAAGCCGCACTAAAAGGACAAAGGAGAAGATTAACGTTGAAGAAGTTTTTAGAAATAAAAGTTAGTGAAATGGATAATTTTTACAGAGAACTAAAGGGGACAGCTAATGGTTGAGAGCAGAGTCTTATTAAAAAAAAAAATGTTAAAATGCCCTAGTACTTATCGCTTAAGGAAAAATTGAATTAATGCAAATTTAAAGAAATGCGCAGAAAAAGAGAAAATGCTTCGAAAAAGGCCCAAGGGCCACATTATAAACGTGATGGTAGAGCCCACGTGAGAGGAGTCGAGGACTTAACATTAAAGTTATGCATTGATAGGGTGAAACAATTAGGTAAAATGAATAAGATCGAATTAAAAGGAGCCAAATTGGAAAAAAGTTAGTGGTTACAGAGGTTAAATTATCTGTATTAATTCGATCCATTTTTAATTTACTTCTCCACTCTCCACTACATTGTTAAAAGATATTCAAATCTATATCATAGTTATTTTAATTGATGCTCATTAGTTTGTAATTATTTCCTTTCATTTTCGGAGAGTAAATGGAGTGATAAGCCGGAAGAATACTGCCTTTTAGTTCCGTTTTCAATGAATGTCGATCCCTATTTAGTACATTTTTGAACTGTGTCGTGAGTTTTTTTGCAAAAATAAACACAAATACTTACCAAATTTTACATAAACCAAATATTCGGATGCAGAAAAATTTTCCACGTATACATACACAGTTTCAAAACGATATATCAATTTTCCTGTATATATATCTACAGTTTCAAAACGATAACTCAACTAACTAGTTGAGTTCTTAAATTTCGGTACTTAATCCCTTTGGGACAGGCAGCTTTTACACAAATTTTATTTAATTGGCACTACTTTTATCTAAAAGGTTACCTTTACTTAAACAATCACAAAAATGCTCTAATTAAAGAAACTAAAAATTAATTAATTATTTACTGGTGCTAAAAACAAATTCTGTATGATCCTTTTGTCCACGGATCCATATATGAACCCATGGTCCGAACTGGTTAAAGAAAATTAGAAAATTCCAGGGTCTGCGATTTAAAATCAAAGCAATTGTTTCATTTTCAGATAAAAAAGATTGCGTCTTCCGAGCAAACTGAAAAACGATAAAATGCGCTTAAAAAACCCGCTAAAAATTCAAAAAGAGCTGTACTAATTCTGAATAAACTTTATTAAAGAGATCATAATATGTACTATACTGGGCTAAGAGATTAAAACCAGATTATTTTTATTAATGTAGAAAAGACGCCTTGAAACAGAAAAAAAACATAAGTATCGCATACAAAATTTCAAAACTGGGCATGTAGTTGCAAAACTGCATGCATAGAGGTACCTGCCAACCGAAGTCTATAAATTTCTGAGCAACGGACTCTTCAGAACAGCGTCGAAAGCCCCTCACACAATTATATACTATTAAAGATTTTCAGAATCTTTAATAGTAAGGAGTTGCACCTTATGGAGTAAGACCTGGCACACTAAAAATATACGATAATAATCATCAATTATAGATTTTCCCCTCTGCATTCTTTTAATCCACCTGTAAATGTCAATATAATTATTATGAGTTTGTATATACAAAGCGGTTCAAGATGGAACCAAAATGACAGTTACAAAATTGTAGAGCTACTTCAATTTAATATAAAGTGACGTCTTATATATATATATATATATATATTTAGAAACTCTGAAAATGGTTTATTTATATTCGATCACCAACATTAATAAGTTCTTAATCGCATACATAAATGGGGCGGTATAAGGCGCACAATTTCTATTACAACTGACACATTTAAGTAAGGCATAGTGTATTTTAATTATAAAAAATTAAGTTACGAAGTATGCTTATTAATGTGCTGCTATCAGCAGTAATGCATCATTCATTCGCATGTGTTTCGATAGTGGACGCATTGAGCGTGCATGACTATGTTTTTTATTAAATTAAAACATCTGAGTTATAAGTGCTACAGTTTTACTCATATATGCGAGCTTATCAACTAATTCAAGACTTTGATTGCAGTTAGTTCCACATTTAACCAAATGAAAAGATTTATTTATTTGCAAAGAAGTTCTCTAATAAAGTTATTTTTAGATAAACTCCATTACATACTAAACCGAGTACGTACTACATCTAAAACTCTTGTAAGTGGATTTTTTCTTGCATCGCGTACCGTTTTCGAGGTAGGAACTCTAACTCCGCAGTTTGCCCCTGGGTGGTGCTGAAAAAGTGTCTCATTGCATGGCCCATACTTACATTACTATACAAGTACACCATATTAATCGAGGTAGTCCCTTCGGGACGACAGGCATTTGCTCAATTTTTAATCATTTACCACCGTTTTTTCAAAACAGAAAATTTTCTGTAATTGAATCGCGAAAATGATCTGATTAAATAATTTAAACTTCACAATAAAAAATAAATGGTGGATATAATAAAGGATTCTGAGAACCTTAAGTAGCACGTATACCGAGTCGCTCCATCCCAAGGGGTTAATGAATATAGGTATCACAGCTCTGATGTTAATGGGGATGGAAAAGTCTTTAGTGGTGAGCCTGCATCTGAATCTAAAAAGTTTTTTTTTTTTTTCTTTAAATGCATTTTATGAAATAATCATTGGAAGAAAATGACCAGTGATCACAATTTTGCTATGCATACTACTAAAAATATCAAAATATAAACCTGGTGTAAAATTTCTGTACAGAACGCACACTTCTTACAAAAAAGATAAATACCATGAAATTGAATCACCATATTTTCGCAGAGAAAAAAAAAGAAATGTCATTTGATTGAAAATCTTGCATTTTTTATAGTTATCTTAGAAAATAAGATTACGAGGCTGTCTTTATACTAAAATATTGCCAAAATCTGAAAATTTCAATTCCAACAACCAATTGTGACAGCATGTTAAGCTTTTTTGGGGGCCTGAAACCATAATATACGGAAAATGTATATTTCGAGTTTTGCTTTTAGTTTTAAAAGGCAGGAAAGTATCATTCTAATTATCCAATAATTTGTGTAAGCAGTATTTGCTACAAATTGTTTTAAATAATGCTGACGCGGCGAGCGGCCCCTATTCGTGCGCAGCCCTTTATTCTTCCACTTATTCCGACTCTTTTGCGGGAGCCAGATTCGTAGGGCCCCAGCCACGTCCCGAGTAAAAGACACTCTAGTGAAAGCCAGGATGACAAAAAAAAAATAAAAATAAAAAATTCAAACCGGACAAATTTAAAAGAAAAATTATACAAATTAAAGACACCGAAAATCGTGAAGGTAGTACCCGGGGAGATAAAGCTACCGGACGACTCCCAGCATTCCAGAAGAATCCTCCATTATAATGTTGATAGACATTGTTCAGAAATTTTGGCAGACGATTTTGAAACGTTTTCGGAAAATAAATAAAAGGAATTTTAACTTGAAAACCAATGACAGGAACATGGAAGAAAAAGATAGATAGAGATGCAGTATGCATTAAAGATGGATTGTAATATGATGTGCGTTATCACTCAAATTTAATGTAGTGATGTATCTTTAACGGAGGCATACTAAAAGTTAGATTTCGTCAATGAGTATTTAAGAAAAATGCATAAACTATCCTAGGAAACCATATAAAATGTCAAAAATTGAAAATACTGCGATAAAAATATTAAAGTTGGTCCAATGTTATAAATAAAATAACCACTTAAACGATAATTTATGCATAGCAACAAATAGTAGCGATTTTTCCAAGTTGATTGGTGCTTTTATTATTTCTTACTGTTATTTTTAGCGAAATTAGTAGAAATAATTATTTATTTATCTGGGAGCACGGCAGTGGTGTCCGCCAAGTTCGCACAAGCCGTAAGCTACCTTTTCCTGAATCATTTTGACATACTTTTCACCCCCTCATAACTTCCTTTTAGGGAGAGATATAGAAATTTTTCTTTTATACACATGTTCGTATGATCAAACTGAACTAGCTTCCACGATTTCCTGTTTCTGCATTTAGTAGTTTTCGAAATATTAAATTCCAAAAAAGCGCTTCATTTGTCACTGACTCACTTTCCATCATCAAATAACTAAGGTACTTCTAGAAGTAGTAGAATCATGAAATATCATAAGTAATTCAGTTTTGTGGCACAATTAACCAGAAAAATCTGAAAACACAGAATTTCCGCCTCTAAACCCTTCAAACAGGGGGTGTTGATTTGGCCGTATACAGTTCCTTAACACATTCAATTGGGTCAATGTTGGTCGCCAAAACTCGATTACAGAGTTTTGAAGGGGTCACGTAATTTCAAGCAAAAAATTTTTTTATATATATGCTTTTCCAAAAATGTTTGTTAAATAGAAAAAAATGAATATACCTAAAAATTTTAATCAGTATAGGTTATGATATATTCACGATATTAAAACAATAAAACATTTAACAAAATATAATCACAATTCGGTACTTTTCCGATATAAGAACGAAATAGAGAAAATTGCCTTGACAAGAAAAGAAATTTGGTCACGTATTTTCTGGCAACCTGTTTACTGTTTCATATACACAAGCAATTTTTTCCATATGTATACAATTTATCTAATGTAAGGAACCCGTTTATTTATTTTTATATACAAACAGAGATAATTTGTATATAAAAACAATGTTTTATACATGTATAAATAAAATGTTTATATGTATATAAATACTTATATAAACAACATAAAAGTTCATCAGGTTTGTTTTCATAGTTGTTTATATCATTTATATCATATCTCACTTTCTGATGTCCGAATTGTGCGAAGCTTTTTGAAAAATGTCAAGGCTCTATAGTGGAAAATTATATTAATTCTCATATAAAAATTAAAAAATCTCCTGTTTATTAATGAAATGTGTAAAAGCTGTCTTTAATGATGTGCGACAGATGCCGCGTCCGAAGACCGCTGCTAATGTTATTACATTGTACTATTAGCCCACTTCCTGATAATTTATTGTTAATTTTAAATCTGTAAAAGAAAGATTATACTTATAGATAAATTATGTTGGCCGCCAAAACCCAATTACTGAAAATTGGCCTGAGTTATAAAGGTGTTACATGATTTTAAGCTGAATGAATTTTTATATGCTTTTACAAAAATCTTGATAAGGTAAATCTTTCAGGTTCCTGGTTCCTGTCCATCGTTCTATCTTTTATTTCCTTAAAACAAATTTTATTAAAGACTGGGTGGCGTCTGCAAAGACCATCACCTCATCGAGTTGACGGCTGAAATTTTAGGATCCGTTAAAAATCGATTAGCATATTAAAATGTAACTGGTCTGCCAAGTCATATCTTTGTGGAAACCACCTACAGACCCGATTTTAGTGGCTAATTGGTGGATTTTCCATTGTGTTTTCCTGCACCCATCCCTCTATGTTTCCATTCTTTTGGATGCAGGAAAACACAATAATAAACCTATCAGTCAAACACTAAAATTAGGTCTTCAGGTTGTTTCCACCAAGATATGACTTGGCAGACCAGTTGCATTTTAATATGATAATCTAATTTTGACTAATCCTAAAATTTCCGCTGTAAACTTGCCGAGGTGATAGTGTGTACAGACGCCTCCCTGTCTATTATAAATGTCGGAATTATAATCTCAATAGCACTCTAGTCAATCTGGCAAATATCCGCTACTATTTATGGAACACTATTCCTTTAAGTGTGTTTTAGTGATGTTACTGAACTTTATGCTTATGCATCATACATATTATACCTATGCATATAATACGTAATACATTTGCATCATACGTATTATATCTATGTGTCTAATATATAATATACATGCATCATTATGAGGTCAGAATAAACAAAACATTTTTTGTTGCCAAATTTGAGAACTGACATGATGTATTACGTAATTTGGTGACAGTTCGCTAAATGTCGCCAAGCTTGGCGAAAATTTGAGTGGGCTATTAGTGAATTAGTGGCTACTTTTCAATGAGTTAATCATTAATGGGAGCCATCTATTTATAATTTTCCGCATATCATCTGAATAGTTAAATAGTTAAGTATTCAGAATAACTGTATTTATTAGATTTCAGTAAATCACATCAGGGCGCGATTAAACATTGAAGTTAAAGGAATTACAATGTCATTTCAGGATCTTTCTTTTGGATAAGCTTTTCTAAATTCCACATATACATGGAAACTCTTCAATGTTATAAATATCATTCCTAGGACTGACGTAACATCAAAACGGCCGGTAATTTGACACAAGTTTTTGAAAGCTACTTTATATCAGAAATTTTAATAAAAACTGGTTACTTCTTTGTTATAGTGGCCCACACAATTATGATTATGACAAGTTGTAGCCAATTTCGCCAACGTCGTAACCAAGATCGTGAAGCACACACGTATAATACCATATAATACCATTTCATTAAATCATATACGATAGTTTAATAGTTTTTGCATTATTTCAAGTATGTCATTTATTTATTTTTAAGAATTATCAATATAAATTGTACAATATATAAATTAAAAAAAAATGTAAACAAAGATTGAATAGACATGACCGCAAAAAGGCTCAAATCCGCACATCACTTGGAACCAAATTGTGTAGATTAGTGGTCTTCTACTGTACACAGTTTTTCATAAATGTGCTTCGTTCTTAAAATGTGTTATGTTCATCTATTACTGCGCAACAAGTGAGAAAAACTCATATTCTTGCACATGAGTTGTATATATCTTTATAAGGAAAGGGCATGTTTACAGACAAACACTTCCGTCAACCAATCTGCCACTACATTTTTATCATAGCGATCACTGCAGGAAATCAACTTGACGGCGTAGGCCAATCATATAATAGATCTGTTAAATCAATCTGTGAAAGACCAATCAAATTCCCGGAGTTCATGTGTATAGTAGGAGTCATAATGAATGAACAGGTTTTTCTTGCAAACCAACAGTAATTCGATCAACAGTGACGTCAGCTGCCCTTTCCTTATATCTAAATTTCCGTCATTTTTGACGGGCTACCTTTCTAGTTGTTATTACATTGTACTGTTATTATACTTACTGTGACTATGTTGTTAATCTTTACTCTGCTAAAACTTCTGTATTATATAAAGATAATTTACGGAATCTATTAAAGCACCGAAACTGCCAGTTGTCCTTATGATTATTATAATTTTATAATATGTAACCTGTTAATCGATATGTACGTTAGAATGAATCTTCTATAATACGGTTCCTCGCTTTTTAGTTTTCAGGTTTCGAGTAAAATTAGCTAAAATCTTAAAATCCACGGCACATTGACTAATTCTTCAACACGATTGGATGAGAAGAATGATAGATATTCAAATGGATCATGGCAGCGAGCCCTTAGACCTCCTATTCTTCCGTAATCGAATCTACTAAAAAGGTTAGCGTGAAACAAAAAGATATTTGCATCAATATGGTTTAATGTAAATGCAGATGTTGTCAAAGGATTTCATAAGAACCATTTCACGTGTACCCAATCGTATCAGTTAAAATACAACAATTGGTACTGAGCCCAGTTAGAAAAATTACTTAATCCTTATATTAAAACTTCCAGAATGAAAATATTTTTATTTAAATGTCACTTTAAAACATTTTGCATCAGCGCTATTATATTGCTATAAATAATATTATAAGAAAAAGCTATAAAGTTTTACCAAAGTTATTTTACCTAATTTTAAGCATACAATAAAATTTGATGCACGTAACAGGTATATTTTTGGATTAATAATAAAAAAAAAAATCTCACCTTTCAATATACTCTAAAATGTACAACACTGCATCTATTTGAAAAACAATTGTTCTTTTAACTTGAATTTCAGTAAAACTTATAATGATGATGGGATAGCTCTGACGTTCACATAACTGTCATTGTGACAAAGAGAATTCAAACGAAAAATCTATAAAGTGATATCTCAATTCCTTTTCTTGTCACATGATTTTGCGTAAAAAATGTGCTACAGACTTCTTGAACGGATTTCTTTTCATTCATAAATATCGTTGCCAAAGGAAATGTCCTCTTCAACTGTTTGTTGTTTTATGGGGATTTTTAAAAGTATACAGTACTGATATCAATATTTTGAAATGAATAATTTTTTAAAACTCATAATGTAATTATACCAATTTATATTTTAATAGGCGTAAAAATCTGCTCTATATATTTAATACACAGATACAGAAACAAACACATATTTTGTAGCATTTCCATAAAAAAAAATTGGAACAATGAGTTTGGAAATATACATTTTAATCTTGAAAAAAAAATTGTAAACATAGATATAATACATTACGTAGAATACCAATTTTTTATTAATTAGCTTTATCAATAATGTATTTAATTTTTATTCTTTTCACAAACATTTAAAAAATTAATGACAATAAAAGTGATACCTGAATATTGCAGACCGGACGCTATTTCTAAGATTTTGTTATTCGCGAGTTCTGTCGGTCAGAATAGTACATTCTAGCTCAGTTGCTAGAATAGAATTGACACATTAATTCAGAGTTCCTGTTTTTGAAGACCTGTGCAAAAGCGGAATATACGTTAAATATTTTTCAATTTAATTTAAGCAGTACATAATTTTCATTCAATAAAAGAATCTGTAGAAATCTAATCTTACTAAAACAAAGATTTGAATATTATTAATTGTAACAAAGAATTGTGTTAATATAAATACACATATGGTTAATGACATTTATTCCATTTTGCAGAAGAAATATTATGTTTACAATTAAAAATACATTAATTATTCATAACTGTATTTGTAGCATTGGCTATACAGTTTTATATTGTACGATTAAGTATATATAGTATTAAAATCAATGGATATATAAATGTTTGGCATTTTTTAACAGTAATCATTATTCATGCACCTATTTTCAAAAATCGGCAGAAATATTATTTAAAATGAAAACTATAAATTTCACATTTTTCTTCTGTTGTTCTTAAATATTAAGATAAAATCTGCTAAACACAACGATTCGAATATTAAAAGTAAGTCTCTTGTTATAAATTAACTTTAGAATTCCGAGAAATATAAAAAAATAGTTTATATACTGTATAGTTAAAATGATAAATAGAAATCATAAAATATTAAGATAAATAGAAATCTTAAAAACAGAATAAACATTTATGACATTATCTGTAATATTACAATTAAAATTATTCATGATGCATATATTTTTCCATTTAAAATACTTTGAAATTTTAAACTAAGGTTGTCCTTTAAAAACAACATTTAATCATTTGAATCATAAAAGAATGTAATAATGTTTTGTAATTTGAACAATTAATAGATTAATAAGGAATTCTAATATATATATATATATATATACATATAAGTATCATCATAAACTCGATTTACCGTCGAATATAGATATAGCTTATTTTACAACTCTAACAAATTTCACTATAATAATTATATTTTGCAAGATAATTCATTATATTTACAGAACGTCGGTATACCACAAGGTGGACGTATATCCAGTTTATTATCTGACTCATACTTAAATCACTATGAACGTACTTTTACTAATAGTAATCTACATTTATATCGTTATGTTGATAACATGATTTTAATTGCCACAAATCAAACTAATACTTCTCAATTTCCTGTAGATTATCCTACTAATTTAGAATTAACGGAAAACCTACTATCTAACAATATAATTAACTTTTTAGATTTTCAAATTACAATAAAAGAAAACAAAATAATAATTGATCAATTTGACAAACGTAAAGAATTTAAAATCAAAAGTAAGAGATTTACTAATTTTAAATCTTGTCTTCATAATTCTGTATATCGTAATATAGTGCTTAATCATTTATATTGAATAACGTGTTAATGTTCTTCTCATGTAATTAATAACAATATAAAAAAAATCTAATTTATGATGCATTAAATCATGATTTTCCAAAAAATTTCATATATTCTTTAATATATAATTAGCACTTTAATATATAATTATCACTTATATGATCTTAAAAACCAAATTAACACACTCGTAAAAAAATTACAAAAAATATACAAAATAAGAAAATAATTATAAAAAATTAAAAATGTAAAATAATAATAAAAAATTATTATAGGACGGATGGCTGGGTAGATGTTAGAGTACGGAGGAGGGTGGCGTTCTCTGGATAATACGCAATGGTTAATTAATTTTTTTAATGAAAAAAATGGGGCATTTCATTTATAACTACGTTGCTAATGCGCACTTTATAATGGATGTTGATTCGACACTTTTATATCTATAAAGGTGTAGTTATATTTTTATATTTATCAATTCATATTAAATATAAACATATTTATTAATATTTAATAACATTAACGATTGACTTGTATTTAAATTGTTGCCTACTTAGGACAATATCATATTAATTTCTAATACAAAGTATACTATCTTAAATGAGAATAAATTGAATGTTTTAATAATTTTATTATTTGATCTTCTCTCTCCCCTTACATTACGTGTATTTAATTATTAAGAAAGTTTGTAGACACATTAAATATAACTAATTAATTTCAAAATTTAATTATTAATAATATTAATTCCTTAGCATGTTAATTTTAATATTTATTTTCACTTAATTATAAATTCATTTAAGTGATGATTCAATGTTGTCACAGGACTTTAAATTTTGATATGATATAGCCAGATACAAATATTTATGTAAAACATTAATAATCATCAATTTCATCAATTTACATATCATTTTGATATAATATACCAATTACTATTTTTTTCTAATACAATTGTATATATTTATTAACACATTTTTATTACATATATATATATATATATATATATATATATATATATATAAGCAGTATTTGTTTTAAAACTTAATCCATTAATAGTTATAAATAGTTTTTATTATATAATAGATTTTATTTTACTAATAAGTCAATATATGGCAGCACCATACTGATACACTTGAATACATGGAGCAGTTCATTCTCAGGTCTAAATTATCTATAAAGGGCGCTGGTTTTATATAACGGGAGTGTGCTTCGCGATGCTGTATATTGTTGATCCTTGGTCCATCATCATATAAAAAACTTTTTTCGCAACATGTACTGGTGATCTCCTATGATTGTGTTATATTATGCCTTATGCTAAGACAGTATGCATTTCAAATTGGTAATTTTTTTTTAATTTTGTTTAATTTTGAACTTAATTGGTGTTCAATGGTTTATTTCTCTGTTTTATGTCTGTAGTAGACCCAAATTCATATTCTTTAGCTAATTTATGACTAATATGAAGATGAAACGACACATTGTATTTGTGGAACTTTAGGTATCTGGGAACTGACGATTCTGTCTAATTTCTACAAATTACCATTATTCCATTTCTGTTACTAAATTTCTGTTGTTTTTTATTATGTTTTTGGAATCTTTGTTAAGTGTGTTGGGGGGAACTATACTTTGTCAATTTGTTAATGTAATTTTATTCATAATTTTACAGTTTTAGTTGGTGGCCGATAATGTTTATTTAAGGGTTATACATATACATATACATATATTATGCATATTCGAAAACATAATGTCTAATGCTGAAACAGTCATATTCTAACTGCTCATGAAAATCATAAAATGCGTATTCTAATGGTAATTTAGCTTATTTTCCTTTTAAAATTTTGCCTTTATTTCTATCTGAATATTTACTTTTTTTTCTTAGTTTATAATTTATAAGAAATAAGACACTTTAAACGATGCAGATTCCTGTGCCGTTCAAATACGAATCGACATATTTCAATATTGAACTAATTATCTGCATTTTTTTAAAAATAATAATTAGCTTGAATAAATACTAATATTGCGCAGAATAATAATTGATGATTTCATCATTCTTAAATTTTTAAACATGGTTTATTGCCTAGTAAGTTTATGGATATTTTTAAAAGTATTTTTATAAATAAAAAGCTAAAATCTTAAACAACGATTTTACGCACAAATAACGTACAGAACGATAAAAACAACCATACGATTGTTTCGAGGATTCCTCGATCCCCTTCCTCAGTGAAAATTCCTCAGTGATCGTGGATTTAGCTTGAATAACTTTAATAGCATTTTGTCTAAACCTCAAATAATCACCGATTCTGTTCCAGCAAATAAAGAATTTAAAAATGGTATTGTCTTACCTTATTTCCCTAAAATACGTATACAAATTTCTCGTATTCTCAATAGGTTTAGTTTTAAAGTTGTTTTCTCTCCAACCAATAACATTTATTTCTCCAATCTTAAAGATCCTATTGAAAATCATAATTCCTGGGGCATTTACAGAATTTTTTGTGAGTGCGGCCTCTCTTACATTGGGCAGACGAAGCGTGCACTTAGAATTAGCCTGAAAGAACCCGAGAATTACGTTAGAAAGCAGCAAATTGAGAAATCTAAAATAGCGAAACATTGTTGGGTTTCGAACCGCCAGTTTAATTATCCAGACGCAAAAATTATTCAGAAATGTAACTCAGTTTTTGATCTAGATTTTATAAAGCTCACTATATTCATAAACATAATTCCACCTTAGTAAATAATATGACCAACACCCCTTTCTTCCAACAGTGTGGATAGATCCTGCGCAGTGACCCTTTTTCAGTTAGTTTTGTTCAATTGCGTCATTTTTTTGGGATATAAACTCTTGCTTCTGCCTTTTCAATCAGTCCATAAGCTATTTCTCGGGGCTATAACCGAGGGGTTCTTCGAATCCATTTTAATTCTTTTTTTTCCCACGCTGAGGTAGGCGATCGAGGAATCCTCGAAACGATCATATGAGTGTTTTTATCGTTCTGTACGTTATTTGAGCGGAAAATCGTTGTTTAAGATTTTAGCTTTTTATTACAATTCGCACAAAGTTTAATCTATGCTTATTTTTATAAATACTTTTATAAAACAACAACCTATACTGGTACTGATTGAATATTTTTGTATCATATTTTCAGTGAATCACTCTGCACAAATAAAAAATCTCCTTTCAGAATTTCTCACATTGACAACTCTTAAAGATATTTTCGAATATCGATTTTCGACACAGTTGAATAGTTGCGTTAATTAACTTAAATTTATATTTCATTTCTAGTTATTGATTTATTAGCATGCATTTGTGGTTTTTGAAATTTCAGATAGAGCCGAATAGAAACGAAATGGTTCATAATATTTTCTCACCCACTATAAAAGATTTCGATGAAAAAATTAGAATAATAATGTACATCTCAAAATCCAGGGCAAGTTTATGTTATAACATTTTATATACATATATAACTATATATAATTTGTTTCAATACTGTGGGGGAAATGTGTGTTATTTAAAAGCATGTTTAAAGATAAAAAATAATAATAAACGTAATATAAAAAAATATTAAATTAGAGCTAATTCATTAAGTGCATTTTATATATAAATACTCTCATAAGAATAATTTGTTAAATAATATATTTTCAATTTATATTCAATTGGAATATTTGTATTCAATTAAAAAGTTGTAAAATATTCAATTCTTGAAAGAAGTAATTTAAAGTAATTATTGTAATTACTCTAATGTATAGTTTAGTTTTCAAGTCTCATTTATAACATTAAAACCATCTGTGTAAAAAGTAATTTAAACATAAATCTCGCACATTTTTGCATCAGATAAGTTCAAAATACTGTAGTTTCAAAAATAATTCCTTAATTCAAGAAATGTGACTGCGAAACTAATATGCATTTCCGCATTCAGATGTTATCTGTATTTTTTTCCTAAGCAAAGATTATTTCCTACAAACGCAATATATCGTAAATGAGATGAGGGCAGACTTTCCAGCTAATAATCGAGATTGGTCTTTTAAAGTATCTGGTGCAATTTTAGTGTTTCCGTCAGTCGTTCTTTAACATTAGCAAAAACAACCTATTATATTCGTTCGTTAATGTTATTTAGTGCGATAATTTATTTACTTATGTACCTATTTACATGAATTATGTGAAGTATATTTTACATGACTAAACTGTTAAATGATGTTTTCCAAGAGTGCTTTTTTAATAGTTTACATTTGGCAGGAATATTATGAAAATACAAAATCAAAAATAATTGTATTTCTGAAAATCAGTTAGCAAAAAATTTCGTTAAGTGTAATAATTACAATAATAATAGTAATACAAATAACTGTTATAATTAAGAGCTTAAGTGTTAACATTGTTGAAACATTATTTTGGTTTTATTTCTATTGCTATAAAGTTATACTTGTATTAAGATACATATTCCCTCTCAGAATTTGTTTGAACATGCATAATTTTACAACAGTATTTTACGTAATGAATGTTTATTTTTTAAAGCAAAGATAATAAATATAAAAATGTAATTATAAGAATGACAGGAAAAACACCTTTCTAAATTTTTTTAAAATGACAATTTTATTTATTTATTTATTTATTTATTTATTTATTTTTTTGCCTTTAAAGCGAGATTAAATGTAATTTGGAAAATAAAACTTTGAATATATCTCGTGACATATTCCATATAGTTTCAGAGTAGAAAATATTCTTTGTTGCGTTCAAAGATAAATAATTTTGTTTAAAAATTTAAACTCCATTGTTAAACATAATATTTACATATCATTTAATGGCAGTATGTTGTATATAAACTGAAAGTACAGATATTATACAACGAATGTCTATGGAATTGCGTAGAGTTAAAAATATCTCTAAAATTCACATATCCTATTAATCACATAGGTCAACGTTAAAGTTTTTGCTCAACAATTAGTTGACATTTTTACATATGAATTTTTTCCCTTTGTTTTTTAGCATGAATCCCTGTCGTATAATGTATATATTACTACCCAATACCATTTTAAACATAACAATCTTCACTTGAAATAGTTTTCATTGCAACCTTAAATTTCATAATCTTGAAACAAAAGTTGCATACAAATTGAATCTCCTCTATTGCGAAAATAAATTGAAAGCTCCTGCAAAATTATAATTCTCTCTTCTATAATTGTTATAAATATTTGGAAACGAAAATATGTTTGAAAAAGAAAGAGACATGAATGATTTATCAAATTATTCTATTTATAAAAATGCCTTCAATTGGTTAATAGATTCTTTAGAAATATTGGCAGCGGTTTCTTAATTAATGATATCCATTATGAAGGATATAATTAATAAACGGATTCTTGATCTCCAGTTTCTTCAAAAGAACAGTAATTAATATTATGTACGCTAAGAGCAAAAAAAAAAAACAATTTTGATTTCGACGATTATTGATAGAAAAATGCCCTCACTGAAGATTTGATGGTAAAATTAAAACACGAACTAAATACGATGCATTCACATAGATTATGTAAGACCTTTCAACTCAAATAGGATATTATTAAGAAATTTTCGTTTCCCATGCAACGAAATGAGATATTTATGTAAACAATTTAAATAGAATGCAGAACCAAAGATATTTCATATGTACTATTATGTAACTGAATTTGTTTGCGTTCAATGTAAACGAATTATACAGGCCACACACACTTCATTTTCAATCCTTCTATATCAAACTTCGTTAATATCTAAAATTGCATATCGATCGACGATATTTACGGAATTTAGAGCACTGGAAAGCTGACAAAGAACCAAATTCACTAACGCTTTTTAACTATGTTAGAAAGAGTTTTAAAAAAATGACGTTTTTATCTCACAATATATGGAGCATTCTCACAACCTTTTGACTTTCGGGAATAAAAAATCTGGTGAAATTAAACTTGCTAAAATAACATTTTAATCTGATAGACAAATGCCTTAATGATTCAAAATAAAGAAAAAAATGGTCAGCAGTGAAAAAAAAATATTTAACTGAGGTTTAAGTTAAACTTGCGAGCTTGATTTTCCTTACCATTTTACCACTAAAATATTTTATTTTCTTCTAAATGTTTACTTATAATGAATTTGCATAGTACCCACAAGTCATTCAAATAAGAAATAATGACAATGTAGTATTTTTAGTACAAAATTTTGATATAACATTTTCTTAAAGGGGTCTTAAAGAAGGGTGGGGTTATGTAAAAAAGGGGATGGTATAGGAAAAAAGGGACGAAATGGAAAAAAAAGGGGGACGGTAATGATGGAACAACAAGGAAAATTACCACCTATTTTAGGCAGATCATGTTAAGACTAAGTGGTAGCCAAAATTTTCATTGATTTTTAGAAACAGTTATTTACATTAGATTATTTTTTTTTATTATTTACCTCGAAAAGTGCTGGAATAAACCTTGGGGCCGGTGAGACTACCAATAAAGCCACGATGCTTGAAATTGATATTTAAATGCTGATTTAAATTGTACAGTAAATTTTCTGCCAAAGAATTTTAGATATTATTTTTCTAGCATACTTCTAAATGAGAAAAAAAAAATTGTGGCTGCATCTGAAGTGATTTTCTGTTTAATTTTAGAAAAAAAAAAGATGGTAAGGAATCTAAAACAGAGAGACATAGTTTAAAAAATAATAACAGCCCTAAAAATGTGTACAGGCTAATTTTTAGCTACTTATTTATATAAAAAAATAGTTCTAGTTTTAGAAAAAAATTACATTGAATTATTTTTATTTAAACAATTTTATCCACACTGTAAAAAAAAAAAATGGTAACGTTCCATGTAAAATCCAGGAACGTTTCGCCTTTTCTCAGGTTTTCAGAATAATTTAGCTCTTTCCTGTGAAATTCTGGTTTTCTTATCTGAAACGTTCGTGAACAAAAGTTGGAAACAGCAAAACGCTGCGGCCGCCATTTATTATTTTTTTGCTATAATCCGTTGCTTGCACGCGAGTGTCGAAAAAAGAATTCCTTAAATGAATGTAAAAAAATCAATATGGAATGCAAATAAATCAATAGACGACATAATCCTTTACGTCTCTATTGTCAAGACAATTCAGATGAAAATACAATACCTCCGTGACATCGCTAAGAGATTATCTCTCGTACTTGTCTGTGGAATGTTTAAGGAGCAGACCGTGTAAAAAAAAATACACCTAATATTTGGATCTCCATTAACCAGGGGACTATCAAACATGATTCTCACCGATTTTGATTAATTTAAAGTATGTTTTAGAGTTCTTATCTCTAATTATTCTTGTGAAAGGATTTCTTCAAATGGGATTAGATTTTCAGAAATTAGATGCCGAGGTTTAGCATACGTTTCAAATACCCATTACTTTGCAGCTCTCAACATGTCTTTCGTGGTGTGGACGCAGAAAGCTCGCGCGCCACCCGTACGGCCCGAGTTCGATGCTAACTCTGGACTTTTTTTTTCTTTTTTAATTAATTTTATATTTTAACACTTTATTACAATTTGATTTAAATTTGATATATATTTGACACTTTGAATTGCTGCAAATTTGAATTTTTTTTTTATTTTCGGAAAAAATATACAATTACGTTTAGGTTTTTTTTTTTTTTTTTTCATGAAAATTTATATGTATTTTATCTAACTTGTAAACTAACATAATTACTAACGAAAATCTAAAATATTTTATGTCTAGATTTTTTTTCTAATTATTATTTACATTTATATATTTTAAGCAATGTTCAGGAACAATATATCATATATATATTTACTTTATTGAATTTTAACTGAAAATTTATTTTTTCGTGTAAATTATAAATAATAATTTTGATGTCAAATTCAAAATATTTTTTCATTCTAACAAATAATGATAATAAAGCGAAAATTGTCAACTGGAAATGTAAAAATTGTCTGCGGATCCCGCATGCTGTGAAATGTCAGTAATGTTTTGCTGTCAAGAGAAATATTCCTGGTATTTCGCAGGAAACTTACTGGCATTTCTGTAGAAAGTTTTTAACACATACAGTAAAGTTCCAGTCATTTTCAAGAAATGTTTCTTGGAAATAATGGGCAACTCAGCTGCCCATTTTTTCCCAGGAACGTTGCGGATTTTTTTTTTTTACAGTGCAGACAGCTGCAAACTTAAAAATCAGCATCAGGGACACGAGGCGGTATCGGAGTTTTCCAGGTGTTTGGACACCCAACATCGTCCAAAACTTATTTATCTCGTTAATATTATTGTGAAATCATGCAATGGGATGTTCTCAAGTATAGGAAAAAAAACACAAGAACATGTACTAAAATAAAAATTATTATTCAAGGACATAAAAGTCAAAAGATTGTGAGAATGCCCCATATCTGAATCTGAAGGCTAAATCAAAAGTAACTTTTAGAATGAGGATTTCTGATAAACAGCCATCTGTTACGTACATTGTATGTGCTGCAAAGTGTAATTAATTTCTAATAAAAATTAAAGAATTCAACGAGATTAACATTTATGCCAAATATCATATTATAGCGAATTGTCTCTATAATGATTTAAGAACAAACTGAAAATTAGCAAGTTGAAAGAGTCAAAATATTTTTATTTTCGTATGGAATGAAGAATGATTTTCTGGCTTTGAAATACGTTGAGATAGATCATAGAAAAGAAGGCAAATTGGTTTCAAAATATTTTTTTTAATTCTCACAACGCTTTTGAACCAAAACTAAACATACATAGAACAAGTACTTAATCTGATAATTATTTGTACTAAAATTAAAGAATTGAAGTTTAAGATTTCCATTTAAAATTTAAAATATATATTAATTATATATGAATTTTGAAGTTTATTGCGAGCACTATATTACATAATTATTTTTACTTTATTCTATCTTTACTAGAAGAAAGTATTGAATTCGTGAAAATTTTTGACTTTGGCTTTTGGACGGATTTACACGTTTTAGGGGTCAGAGATTCCGAAAAACATGTTTCTACAAAATGTCTGTCTATGAGTCTGTGCATCTGTGAGTCTGACTGTCTGTCTGTATGTGACACACATTTTGTGGGCGCTCTATCTCCAAAACTAATGCACGGAATTTAATAAAAATTTATATTCGGTTAGTCCCTGATATAGATTGGTGCTGATTCGTTTTTGGTGTAAATCGCGCAACAGGTGGCGCTGCTATGCAACATTTTCCTCGATTTCCACAATAGCTCAATCTCCAGAACTAATGCACGGATTTTCATCAAACTTCAGATTCAGTTAATCCTTGACATGAGTTGATGTTTTAAACATTTTGGTGTAAATTGCACAACAGGTGGTGCTGCTATGCTGCATTTTTGTAATTTCTGAAATAGCTCTTTCTCAAGAACTAATGCTTGGATTTTCAACAAACTTCAGATTCAGATATACCTGGATATGAATTAGTGCTGTTTAGTTTTTTGTGTAAATAGCTCAACAGGTGGCGCTGCAATGCAGCATTTTTCAGAATTTCCACCATAGTTCTATCCAATAACTAATGCACGAATTTTCATCAAACTTCAGATTCAGTATACCTTGACATGGATTGACGTTTTGTAGATTTTGGTGTAAATTGCTCAACAGGTGGCGCTGCTGCTATGCTGCATTTTTTGCATTTCCGCAATAGCTCTGTCTCAAAAACTAAAGCTTGGATTTTCAACAAACTTCAGATTCAGGTAGGACCTTGATATGAATTAGTGTTGTTTATGTTTTGGTGCAAGTCGCTAAACATAACAATGCAGCATAACAGATGGCGCTGCTATGCTGCATTTTTCAAAATTTCCACCACAGCTCTATCTCAATAACTAATGCACGAATTTTATCAAACTTCAAATTCAGATACACTTTGATATGAATTGGTGCTAAATAGATGTAATTTCTTGTACTATTTAAATGATTTAATTGACGTGATTTATATAGAAGAAAGTTTTGTGATGGCTACAACATATTAGTTTTTAATGTTGTTATATTCTAAAATTAACGACAGTAATTTTTTGTTTGTTCAGAAAAGTTAATACTAATATACTTTTTCTGATTTCGGATTACGAAATGAAAGTGTTTGGTATTTTTTGTCTTTAGAAGCTAATTCCAATTTTCAAACATCGCACAAATAAAGCAAATGGTATAAGTAACTTTCATAAAGGAACAATTTTGTAAGGCTTAATATTAATATTTTTAAAACACATTATCGAATTCGAAAAGAAAATTAGACATTGATGCAGTTTCGTATCTTAGGTTGTTTCGTCTTTTACTTTAAGATGTGTTTTAGTATTCAGAACGTTAAACATCGCAGAAAAAACGGAATTCGCAAAAGAGAGTCTCGTGTACGATTTTTTTCAAAAGTTATATAATCGTATTTTTTTTAGAGAGATGGCGATATCCGAAAAGAAACATTAAACTTAGATATGGTCTGGTATTTTTATTTTTTTCGTAATTTGATCACCAGCACGTATACAGGTTTTTTACAATTTTCAGAAATCGAAAAAACACAGAAACGGAATTGGGAAACATTTTCTTGAGAGAATTAACACCAATATTTCTTCGAACAGATTACGAAGTATAAACGTAAAAATAGGATATTTTTTCTTACACAATCGATTTCTCAGTAATTCAGTTAGTTAAGAGGATGAGGTCTTCCAAATATGGGAAAAAAATAGGAATTAGAGGCTCCTTAATTAATTTAATGGTTGTAACTTTCGCATATTTTGAAACCGATTGCTACTTTAAAATGATCAAAGAACGTAGATGTGGAGTGGTAATTTTCGTTTTTACCCATTTCGAATTGTTTGACTGATGCGCTTTTAGAAAGACGGGGAAAGAAGCTGCTTTCTCACTTTCGGATCTTCTCAGCTTCTGAGCTACAAAATGAGGTTCTGGCACGAGTTGCGGCGACATTCTTTCGCAAGACCCTTCTTAGATGTGGTTATTATTTAATATTTCCGCGTATTATAAAAAAAATAATAATAAACATTTCAGTTGCAAGTGCATCAGGCCATTGGACCATCCACCCACAAATTGCCATGCCACTATGAACAGTGGATTTTTTTAGCTTTTAGCTATAAACGAAAGATACGCGCACTCACACACACAAAAAAAAATAAACTTTTATTACTGCAGATATTTTTGTGACGTTAATATAATGTTAAAATAAATTACATTCCTCACCAATTACATAATCTAATGTTTATAATAAGAAATTAAGAAACCAAGATGTGAAAAAGTAATAAAATTAAAATAATAAGATCGGTAATTATTAAAATCTGAGAATAACAGAAGAAACTATTGTTAAATTTGACGTTTTCGGTCACTGTATTCAAAAAATTATGTATTCAAAAATATATATTTAAAAAAATCCAGTTTAACTTACTTTAGATTACGTTTATCTGTTTAATGGACAGAAAGGTTCTTTGCGCAATACACTGTTAAAACTGGATATTTTAAAATAAGGAAAACGTACTCATTTTTGAGTACTTTCCGATCTTATAATAGCTCAGTGTACTTAACTCTTAAATTTGAGAAACGCATGTACTCATTGTTTTGAGTACATACAGAGACTCGAACATAAGTATGTATAGAAACACACATACTCATGTTTTTGAGTACATATAGGACTCAAACGTGAGTATATAGACTTTAAATACAAAATATATGTATTCATTTCTGAATATATTTATAAATCAAGTTTAAGTATACACAGTTTCAATTTTTTAATGTATGAGCAACATGTACTCATTTTTTAATACATTTATGAATCAATTATAATTATATTAAATTTTAAATCTGAAATATGTATATTATATGTACTCATTTATGAATGCATGTATGAATCAATTATGATTATATTCAGTTTTAAACCTAAAATATGTTTATTTTACGTATTCATTTTTGAATACATAGAAGAATCGTTAATGAATATAGTTGGCTTAAAATTTTAACTTCTTTTCTCGTGTTTGTTGTACTCGTATTTGAATACGTTTATCAACCATTTATGATTATGTTAATTTTTAAATCTGAAATATTTATACTTAGTACTAGTTTTTGAATACATAGATGAATCGATAATGAATATATTTGGCCTCGAATCTAAAATTTCTTTTTTGTAAGTACTTATTTTTGAATACATAAATGAATCTAATATTAATATGTTCGGCTTCAAATTTGAAAAAAAATTCTATTCCTAGATAAATACATACAAGAATATACAATGATTACATGTGGGTTCAAATATGAAATGTTTCTGCTATATATAAACTCATTTATTATGTACACACATAATTCTTCTATGAATCTTTTAAAAGTTTTATATATGAGAACTATCTATACTTTTTTAAGGGTAAAACATGGTATAAATTATATACTTTTAAAATTTAACTTTTTGATGCATATACTCACTTTTGGGTATAATCAGTGCATTTAGTTAAATAATTAGATTGTGTGTAACGTGGAAGCCACTGGCAATATATTTTGTTAGCAAATTTTTTGATTAATCACATTTGCTGCCAAATGCTGAACCACATAATTAGGACAAATAAAAGTATAAGATTTTACCTTTAAAATTGGAATAAATATTCCTCGCAATAATTTATACATAATGCAAAAATTTCCATCAGCAACTTCATTGCTGCGTAATTGTATCTTTTTTTATAATAGCATGCACATATCTTTACTGTAACGATCTCATTATGTTGGAAAGTGTTTCATAATCTATGCGTGATGCATGTCTATAACATGGTTTTGTCTACTAAAACATATTTTTTCAAATCTCTTCTTTCAATATTTAATATTCATGTGTCTCATTTGTAAGCAAAATTTATTGTTCGGTAAATTCATTCTTTACACATTCCTTCGTTAGATTATTTTTGGTTATCATCTATCAAAGGGGTAAAAGTGGAGAAGGTATTGGCTACAAGTAGTTTAATAACATCCAATAATGCAAGTTTGCACTAAAGTACTGCTATTGTTACACTACTAATCACAGAGCCATACACTCTACTCGTCATTCTGGTTTGATATTCAAATCATAAATTCTCATACTTTAGAAATTCTGCATTCAAAACATTCTACTTTGCATTTTATGTCTTTAGCAAAGATTAGCTAATCTATTTTTGTGTAATGCAACACTTGAAATAGCTGCAAGAACAGGAGGAAAACATATTGCCTTAAACAAAACCTAACTTTATAATGAACTAACTTTTTATGAAGCGAATTATGTATTTTGTAAGGAGAGATTTTATTCCTTAAATAAAATCTCAGTTCTACTTAGTTTTCTTTTTTTTCTTTTTTTTAATAAAACGCTGTCGCTACTTACGTACTTGATCATGCAAAAAATAGTAGGACGTTTTTATGCTTGTTTAGTTTTGTTGTAATACGATATTTTCCATTGTCTTAAAGAAATCTTCCTCAGACTAGTGTCATATGAAAAATAAGGAAAATCTACCTTCAGTAGATTTCATCATATAACATATTCATTAAATTTCAGTAAACCTTAACTTCTGTGATTAGGGTATTTATTTTAAATTTTGTTATCATTATTTATTATATTATTCTTCAAACAATTGGAAAAAAGTTCATTAACGAAAGGGTTAAAAAATAGTCATAGAAAGGGTTAAAAAAATTAGTCTTAATTGTTTTCCAATAAAACGAATTTGAATGTAATAGAAGCAAAATGACTTTAATTACATTTTAAATGCGCTAACTTTAATGAAATTATTATTTATAAGAGACTACAAGCAACAGATTGGTATTTAATTTGAAAGCAAGTATTTATTTTTTATCCATCTTAACAAATAAAATCATATACTTATGTTTCAAATTATTCCGAAATTTTCAACAATGTTTACAAATTGACACCTTTTTTTGGTCCATAGAAGTGTTTGGAATCCTAAATTTTAAGAAATATAAATATTAATTACATAATAATATTTACAATATCTTTCATTTTAATAAAAAAACATCTTTTCATTGCTACTATTTTTTTAATTACACAAATACACATTACAAATCACACTCAAATGCATTATTCTCAACAAGATACAGTTTTCACATTGATATAAGTTTATTATGATTAAGGCTACATAATTTAAAAAAAAAAATTCAAAAAAACTATTTAAATTTCTTACATTTAAAATACTTAGCTGGTTTTATTTATTGGAAATGAAGTCTTAATTTGACATCAAATGGTCTTTTCACAAGTTCAAATTAGCTGTTCGCAAAATATTAAATAAAATATTATAAAAAAAGGGGGGGGGGAATTTAAGTAAGGACCTAACTTTTAATTCATAAATTTTCTAAACAATAGTTAGACAAATTTAAATGAATATGACAGAAATCCATATTTTATATTACACCAAACTTCCCGTTTTGCAACAAGGTTTTGTTTTCTATCTAATATACATTTTATTATCATTCAGGCAGTCCGATTTTCTAATATAGAGAATTACAAAACTGTATTGTTTTTAATATTTATAATATTTTCGTTATCTGTTTTTTTTACTGTCTATGAGTGAAAATGTTCCTCAAATCCCATTACAAGTGTAAACTATATAGCCGACTATGTAAACAACCGAAACCAATGTAAACTACATAGACATTTTCATTCAATAAGAACATTTTAATTTTTCCTAACAAAAGCAATTCATTTTCATGATTGATGAATATGGTCATAAAAAATAATAGATATAATTGTTTTTATGATTTTATTTAGAACCAGAATTTAATAAAAGCATACTAAAAAAACAAACTCGTCATTTTCAAATTGAATTTGACAATTAGTATATAAATAATTAATAGAATATTTATGATAATTATTCATTGCTTAAATTAATTATTGTCATTATCACAAGATCAATAAATTATTTCTGATAGATGATTTAAAATACTAAATGCGAATCAAAAAGGAAATGGAAACTCTTTTTCATAATATATTGGACGCTCTCTCTGATTACAATTATGAAATTATTGAGACAATGGAGATTTTAAAAGGCTAAATTTTAATAATTAAAAAAACTCATGCTTCAGGCCACTGATGTGCAGATTTACTAGTTTCATTTTTATTTTAAATTTAATTAATATTACAACATTTTTTATCTACAGAGTAGTTTTGTCAGAGATTAATAATCAAACATATAACACAGAAAATATCAGGTGATTAAGAACTCCTGGAACTTAAAAAATTGTATTAATTTGTCTTTGAGCGACAATCAGCGACCCCTTCTCTATGCCCTTAAACAATACTTTCTGCTTCCTGATTGGTATGATTTATTGCCACATTATAAAATATGAGAGGCAGAGATAGTTATACAAAAAAATAATTTGCTAACAGTATTAACCCTCCAGCACTTTCGTCCGGGAACTTAAAATGTAAATTTCGTAGTTAAAAAACCTAGTAAAACAAAACAAAAAAAACCTCAGATTCTGTAAAAAGGTTTAATTCTCGTTAATTTGAATATAAAATTTGACCAATAAACCCAATGTATATTTTTATTGTGAAAATAAAAATAATAAAAAATATCAGTGCCCAGTTATACTGATTGCATTGAGCTCACAGTCTATTAACACTAATTGTATATTATACTCTTACTTCGAAGAATACTGCCTTTCGAAAATTAAATTAAGGGGGTATTAGCACTTCCCCTCCTCTGTTTCACATCTTTATACTAAACTAGTGATCCTCCAAATCTCATCAGGTAAGCGGCTTATCAGAATAAAGCAATATACCAAATTCGAAGCAAATCGGATAAGAAAACTCATTTCTCTAAATTAAGGGTGTATCATCCCTCCGATCCTCCCCCTTTATGCTTAAACAATGAACCTCTAAATGAAATCAGGGAAACTCCTTACTAGAATTAACCGGTATAACAAAATTGAAGCAAAATTTGATAATTTTGCATGAAAAACCCATTTATCTAAGTTAAGGGGGCGAATTAGCCCCCGTACCCCCCCGCTTTATAACCAATGAACCCCCCAAACTAATCAAGGAAGCGCCTTATGAGAATGAACCTAGAAAAAAAATTTGAAGCAAATCGGATATTTCTATCAAGAGTTATCGCGTTACGTAACTATGTACATACATTAGGGTGGAACTTAAGTATGGGGTAAAAAAAAACCTTTTTTGTTTTAATGCGTAATAGTGAAAACATTTTTCCTTTTTGGATGTCTAAACCATCGGCTGAAATGGTTTTTTAAAATTAATTTGTTTTCCGGTTCCTCAAGGCCGTCAAATTTTAAAATTTCAGTATAAAGTAACTTAAAATAAACAACGTATGTGTTACCTCATATCTGCTTATATTAAGCAAATACTACTCAGGAGTCATCACAAGGAACTGGCTAAGTATCGACTTTCATCCTCCTTACACCTCTTTATTATGGATTAATTCAATTGGATATTCAAACTACTGGCTTATAATTTGTCTATTAGGAAACCTTTGTCATTACTTTGCGGGAATTCAACTTTCTCAAGATAAAGCCATCTTCTGCTTAATATCTAAAGATAGTTGACGCAGCTCGCGAGAAAATTTTTACACACGTTTCCACTGTTTGAGTATGACAAGAAAAATCTAAAATTCAGGTTTTTCCCCTGCTTGTACTTTTTTAAAAAGTTCTTCATCCGATCATTCCGTCATGACAGGATCCATTTTTTTATAGCCTATAATTTCAATATGTTCCCATTTTTTCAAATTGCTTCCCTATTGGTCCAGAAATTCGTTAGTACCCGTAGTGTTTCCAACAAGATATTGAAATAAGTATCTAAAAAGTTCATTTGCATGTAATAAGGAAATTAACCATTGTAAAGTTTTTACTCGCACAGTTCGGCTTCCAATGTTTTGATAACTACAGATTTGCGTCCTGCATTGACAGTGGTTCCGTTTCACCCAATAAATTTAAAACTTGAAAGGCCCATATTATTATTTCGAGAATTCACCAAAATTGCACTGGCTATATTAATATAAGAAGAAGATATCAATGAAATATGACCAATATATTTTGATCCTAGATTTTGAACTATGACCATGTGTTCTTTTTTGATGATTTTTCGTTATAATTTTTTCCCTTTGCTGCAGGTATCAAAGTGGTATCCCCCTTTCTGCTATCAAAATACAAACCTTCTAAAATTAACACATTTCGTGTTTATTGTTCTTTCAAATTATTCCTTCTTTTTTCTCTTTGTCTTCTTCAAGTCCTTCTGTCAGTTACCTATTATTTATTATCATAAGAAATTAAAGTAAATTTGTCTTTCCTTAATATTTCTTTTTCCAGTCTTGTTACAGTTCTTTAGTAGTTTTCATAAAAAATTATTCTATTGCCACCACCCCCATCTCTCTTTGGTCTTTGAGAAAGTGACGTTATTGTTCTGATACTTGATAACATTTAGTGCATTTACACATAGAAAAGTTTTTTGCACGATTACCTAATATTTTGCAATTTTATATTGGATGTGGAATTATTCTTTGTAATCTTAATTTTTTTCTTGAAATTTTGACATTTCTCACGATAGTCTCTAATCATTTTTTTTATGTTTTGTGTATCAAGAACCGTTGGAATTGAAGATCTCAGCAGTACACTTTTAATGTATCAGTAACAGCTTTAGAAAATTCAGAAACAATGTGTTCCAAATTCCAGCTGTCCGATTTTATGTTAAATTGAGCCCATAAATAATGTTTTATAACATCTTCATATGTTCGCCAAATATGACTGTCTAATGTTAATTATTTTGGTTCCTGAAATAGAAGATACTTCGACAAATTTCTAGATTTAAGCACGTTAGCAGACATTGTCACATTTCACACTGACCGAAAAATAATCAAAGAAACTGTTAACACACTCTAAATCGGACTAACTTGTTATGAGTCGCAGCCAAATAAATCAGATAATGAAATCCGACGCTCACCACTCTGGCGTCTACAAAAGTCAAATAAACTAGGGCCATCTTTTCCATGGCACTCAAACTAAGTTATTTTCTTTATTAAGGGACATTAACACTTCATTATTTTAATTTTGCAAAATATAAATTTAACAATAAGCCCAAAAAACTTTTTATGCAATTATTGGCTTTTATTCGTTTTTTAGTGAAAATCAGGCGCTTTGGGGAACCGGAAAATATCATTTTTAAATTAAAAGAATTTTTTTTTTTTTTTTTTTTTTATGGAATTAAAAAGGAAAAAAAATAATCACTATTAGAATATAAAATTCGAAACTTCGTCTTTTAGTTCACCCTAACATACATAAAGAACCTGCGGGCACATTAGCTCTCAGGCTTTGATAGCCAGTGAGCTAAAAAGCCATTAACCGGGTCACTATGACACGACGCAAGTACTGGAGGGTTAAAAACTTTATTAATCATATGCAATAAATTAAAAGTGACAATTTATATTTTTTTTTGTTCTAATTACATTCTAGTAAGTGCTATTTAGAAACGAAATTTGATTAATTAGGTTTTCAGTTAAGTAAAAAGATCCTATGCATTATGAACATTAAAGAAATTTTCCCTTTTAGTAATGTTTAGATGAGGCGTCCATTAGTGGAAATTGGCTAGTTAAGCATTCTAGTAATGGTCATTGGTCTTAAAACCTTAAAAATAAATTCTGTAAATGGCCATTACCACATGAAATTCAAAGTTTTATATTACTACCAAAACAACAAGATGTAAATTCTGCAAGTAAATCAAGATTATATAAATTTATTAAATGAAGCTTAGCTCTTAGCCTGTGCATCTTAAGGTTTTCATTGAAAAACAGTGGAACTATGAAACATTATTTTCTGCTTTCTGATTGGTTTGAATAAAAGTGCCAACAATAACCCAGATGAAAGGGGGAGTTATGAAAAAATTATAAAAGCTAAATTTTCATTTATTTTTTCGTAAACCAGCAACTTTTAATGATGTATATTACTGGAACGTAGTTCCAGTAATATACAGTATTCCAAGTTGTGGTACAGGCACATCTAACACATGATCGAAATTAAATCATGCTATATACATTCCAGTTTCTATAAAAAACATATATGATTTTATAAGGATTCAAAATTAATAATAACAAAATATAAAATAATAATTTGTGAGTAATATTTTATACTGAATTCAACAAGAACCTTTCAGAATTGTAAGAAAATTATAAACTTAACAAAATTTAAATTCTCAAACATATGAATTCGGAAAGAAAAATGAAATTTCCTAACAGAACAACAACAACAAATATAAATAAATAAATAAATGAAATTAATAAAATCTGGTATATTTCACTACAGGGTTCGTGCAGTCTTTGAAAAAGTTTAATTTTTTTAAAGTAATTGTTGGTCCTTAAAAGTACTATGCAAAATATTAAAAAATGCTTTAATTTTACTCTTGTGTTATTTCTTAATCAGGACTGAATCTATTGTGTGTTTCTTTGAATTTCTGATTTAAAAACTATTCTAAATCCCCTCTACCCTACCCTTCGTCCGAAATTCGCTTCACTCCTTTTGCCCCCCCCCCCCGTCCCCCCACACACTTATAGTAACAAAGTTAAACATCTTTAAAACTCCTTATAAGGAGTTTTAAAAAATTACATTTTTATTCTGCTCTGTTTCTTACTTTATAGCGATTATAACTGATTAATCATAAATTTCCTTAACACTCCATTACACCAGAATAATTTCATTAAAATTTCATCTAAATCCCCCTCTCCCAAAATTTCTTCCGCTACCCCCCCCCACCCCCCACCCCAATCACAATACCCAAAGTTTAAAAATTATAAAACCCCTTTTTTGAGAAATTTTTGCCCCATTGTCACTTTATTGTAACAATAAGTAATAGATCTTAAAAAAAAGTTCTCCCCCTCCACCCAAAAGTGGCGTTTTCCCTTACCACACCTTAGCGGTCCCATAACATTTAAAGATTTTAGAACTTCTTTCTTTATTTATTTTTTTGCCCATTTGTAAATCTCTAGTAAGTTAAATAAATAATAAGTCATCTAATAAACCCCTGCCCCTTCCCCCCCCCAAAAAAAAAAAAAAAATCTGCTATTCCCTTTTGCTTACTCAGCTCACAAACTTAAAAAATGTGCTATAACTGTTACTTTACACGTATTGTAACAGTAAATAATCCATCATATAATTTTACATTTATCGCCCATGACGTTTTTCCCCCACTTTCACTCTTACTAAGCACATCAAATTTAGTCTTTAAAACTCTTTTTTTTACTACCCCAATTCTAAATCTTTAGCAATGATAAATAACTAAGCAATCATCTAATCAACACATTTCTCCCCCCCCCCCCCACTTAAAAAAACCGTTATGTTTCATTATAGTGATAATAAATAATTTATCATCTGAGTCTGTTTTCTGTTGCCCCCCTCCCCCCCCCTCCCTCCCCCCCCCAAAAAAAAAAGTATATATAAATGTTTCACCTTCTCCTTTCCATATAAACTTCATAAAGTTTCAAATGTTGCAGCTCTTTACTGTTTAATTATGCTTCTGTTCTATTTGCAACTCCATAGTAATGATAAATAAATAATCATCTACATAAACTTCTAAAACTTCTGTAAATTGTAGTTTGAAGTTTGTAGGTGTGGTGTGTGTATTGGGACCCATAGCAACCAGGCTGTAATCCCAAACTGTAAATTGTAATTTTTTTTTTTTTTTTTTTTTTTTTAGTTTATAGCGCTGTTTACTTCCGATCTTCGAGCAGACGAAAAGTAGCGTTCGCTTATTGCAGATATGCATGCGAGAATTTTGGGATTCTCAAATGCTGCAATGACCGACTACAGAAAATACAGACACGCGCAACGTATTAACTACGAATTAAGACTGAATCCTGAAATACAGAAAAGAAATTCAGAATAAATAACAGTTATTTTCTAATTATTGCTGAAAAAAATGAAATGATATTACTTACTTTCAAAGATCGTGTAAAAATCCATCAGACTGCACTCTTCTAATTTCTTTTTCACGAAATCCATGGCGAGATTTTTCCGCGAGAACAGTGGAATTCGAAAGTGGTGTGTTGATGTGAATGAGCAATTATGTACTCAATTCGCCGATGTCGTCTTTCGCGCTATGTTGCACAGTTCTTCAAGATGTTGTTCGAAAATTTGAAATGTGCTGCTTAAATATAATTCAAGCTATAACGTTCATTATACCATACACGTTCACTAAATAATTTGTATAGATAACTTTAATATGTGAATAGAGTAACAAGAGGTTATGTTAATATTTAATCACAAGCTTACTTTTAAGTCTGGACTATCACTTATATTTGAAAACATCAGGTACTCGTTTCAGAAGAAATTCTACTTTAAAAAAAACGAGTACATAGAGATTCTCATTTTTAAGTAGATTGTTTTTAACAGTGTATAAACAAAAACAGTTTATAAAATAATAGACATCATCATCTAGAATTAATATTAAACTATAATGAATGTATTTAAATATTCAGAAAAATAATATTTCAAAAATGAAAACACAATTATTTAGCAATAAATTTTAAAAGCAAGGATTCGCATTATATATTCAACTGAAGAAGATAGTGTAAAATTCAGCGATGCAGATAAATTATCCTATTTAAATACTTTTCAATTTCTCACAAATTTTTCGCTTCGCTATGCTTTAAAATGAAAAAAAAAACAAATAATGTAAGTACTTACTTGAGTTCTTTTTCTTGTTGTCGTTGAAAACAAAAACCTTTTGTGTTTGAAAAATTTTTTGATCTCTATTATGTTGAATGTTTAGTTAAAAAAAATGAAAATAAACCATTATCAGTAGTGTAATTTACTGAAATGTAAATGGGATTTCAATTGGGGGTTCAACAAAACAAATAAATTCCTCTAAAATTAAAACAAAATAACTAAAAAAAGTGAGTCACATTTCTGAATCGATATTTCAAAACATTGTTCTTGTGCATTCTAAAATAAGAACTAAATTCTCAAAATGGAATTTTATGTTGGAATTTATAAGCACATTTTCTAAGTTCAAAATGATTTAAATTTTAGTACTATTAATAACAAAAAACACAGTGAGTAGCATGTTGTGTCATGCTTTTCATGATTTGAAAATCAAAATAAGAACTGATACGTATATTAACAATAACGACAAAGGATTCATGAGTTTATCAAGATCATAAACGACGAAAATGGTGTGACATTTTATAAAAAATGTCCTTTCAACATTTATTTTGAATTACAATATGCAAGAGGTTTAACACCAAAGGGTGTGATATTGCAAATTGCACTAGCTAATTTTAACCATCTGAGAGTGGTATCGATTGTTATTTTTTAAATATTTTCAGTTCATAAAATATTTAAAAAATAGATTCTTAATTTAATATTTTGTGAGCAGAACGATAACGCGCTGTGAGTAACATTTCAAAACTTCAAATATAATTAAATATATACTCTTTATAAAAAGTTTGTAAAAAAATAATAACGAGATATTTTCTAAGAAGAGAACACAGATAAAAGAAATAAAAAATATAAATTTTCATGCTTTAAAAATAAGAATGTATTCCACGTACATAGGCTTAACATTAGCGATATGTATTTAAGTTCACGCTGGGCAACAAGCTTGAAAAAAAAAATAACGTTTGGTATCTTTACTTATTCAACTCTAATGATAAAAATTTTAGTTTTTTCACAAAAATATATAACTTAATTTACGAATCTTTTTATTTTATGATTTTATTAAAGACACAGTTTAAAATAATAAACTTTATTTTTGGTAAGAAATCGACTGCGCTCAATCGAAACGCAGTCATATATATATATATATATATATATATATATATATATATTTAATTTAAATATAAATATCCAAACAAAGTATTGTTTTTATTGAAATTCAATACTTATTTTTATACAGGAAAAATCATCAGATATTTTTAAGTAAAATAAATGTATAAAATACAAGGAATTAAATACATTTGCATATGTTAAGAAAAATTTAATCAAACTGTATATCTACACGTTTCACGGTAACGTAGTCATGTGCTCTCTGATTTTAGTTACGAAGTTTTTAAAATTCTTTAATGTTTACAACACAAAGTCAATTTACTGCCTTGAATTAAGACACGTATAAAATTAAAGACCGGAATAATTATATCTATGAGTAGTATGAATTATTTCTTTAAAAATTCACTATACATTGCATAGTACTTTATCATTTCGGCAACAAAAAGGAAAAAAAGAAACAGTTGTGCAGATAACTAATAAAAAACTTGAATTAATAAATACATATAAAAAATAAAATTCGAGAGCATTATATTTATATGTAGAATAAAATTTGTCTTTAAAAATTTAATACACAACACACATTTCTTTATCATTTAACTCCATTAGTGCACATTTAACCCATATGTTACTTCATCATTTAACTTCAAGAAGCAATGAAATACAGATGTGATTATTACGAATAAAAAACTCTATTATTCAGTCGACATCAATATACTTAAAAAAAAAAAAACTTTCAGGGAACCGGGAAAACCCTGTCTCCGCCATCTTAAATTTACCAACTTTATGTACTTTTTTCTCAGAAATGGTAAAAGATAGAGATCTGGATTTTTTAGAGTAGTTAGAATAACATTATTTACATATTTTTACAGACCATTTTCTTTCTAAGTGAAACTCAAAATTAATTATTAATTATTTATTGAAAGTCATTTTTAAATTAGCAAGTTTGGTAAGATTTTACTGCCTAAAATAAATAATTCACAACAAATCATTAAATTCCTGCGTTAAACTATACACTATAACATAGTATAAGTTAAAAAAAAAATCTGAGTTCTTAATTTTAATAGATATTGAAAAAAAGAAATATAAACATGTAAAATTCAAGTTTTGAGAAAAAGTCAATTAAAGGTTTAAATGGCCATTAAGTTATGAAGTACTCTTAAAGAAGAATGAATAATTTTAACACTTGTTTTTTTTTTTTTTATATATAAACATGTGTGACACATCGTTGGAAAGATAAAAGATTAAATTATTTAATAATATAAAAAAGTAAAAATCGATTTTTTGGTTGAATTTTGCTTTCTCGGTCCCCTTAAGTAAATATAAAATGGAGCAAGATGAAAAAAAAAATCAAAGAACATAAATTTTGAAAATTCGATATTCACATAAACAGTACATTGTTATACTTAAATGTGTTTTTAAGCGATTTGTATTAGTTCTAAATGAAATATTTATAATCCATGAAATAATTTGAATTAGCACTATTAAATTCAAATCATACAATTTGTTCTATTACCCAGCACATTCTCTATCTCTATCATTATTATTACATTAATGACATATTAATAGCCATTTAAATAATCATTCTCCGCGAGTTACCTTCTTAAAAGAAAGAAACCTAATCAGATAAAAAATAAAATTATGAATAAAAAACGCTTGTACTATCACAAATATTTAATAACTAAAATGCAATATTTTATACATAAATTTGATTCTCCGATAAAAATTTGATATTAGAGGCACCTATTAATAAATCGTAATATTTTTTCAAAAATTAAAAAACTCTTTTAAAAATTTAAATGAGTTTGAGTAGTTATTAGGCTATTTCTATTAATATGCAATCTTTAAGGATATGCTTAAAGTCATTAAAATAGTAGTTATCCGATTACTTTTTTTTTTTAATAACGTGGAATATAATAAACAAAAATATATTAGACAGTATTTTTTAATAGATAATATTGAATACTATTTATAAAAATTTAATCACATTGTATGATCTGATTTGTTTTTAGTTCTTAGAGACAAATATTAAATATCATTTTACTAAATTTAAACAAACATTATTCATTAATTTTATTTAATCAGTATTTCAATTTCTATAATTGTAATTTAAAATGTTGAATGACGAGTTTTATTAAATATTAGGTATTTAATCCTAATGTAGATGATTTAGTCTTAATCTTATACAAGGAAGTGTCACATTTATTTTTATTTATTTATTTATTTATTTATTTTTGCTTATAAACAAATTTAATTTATGTATGTACACTAGATAGACAAAAAAAAAAAAAAAAAAAAAAAAAAAAAAAAAAAAAAAAAAACATGCATTTTTATCGCCAAAATACCCTATAAGAAGGTAAACAGCCATTTAACCTGAAATCATGTCATCTTTAAATTTTCCTCAAACAAAAGGTTTAGGTGGTCGTATTAGTACTAAAATTGTACAAAACTCTAAAACATTTAATATGAACATCTAATTTTTATTTCGTATTTGGCTTTTTCGGCATATCAATCGGTATTTCAGATGGTGAAGTAGTTTAAGAGTTAGTAAGCTTTAAAAGTTGGAACTCTTAAAAGTTAATTCATATTACAATTTTTGCAAAAGATTGTAATTTTAGATTTGCCTATTTGATGCTTGTAGAAATCGATTTCTGTTAAAAAATACATAAATTTAGTCGTAATATAGTGTTCGAAAATTAATTCATGTGTATTTACACACACACACACACGTATACGAGGGTCGGCTGAAAAGTCCCGGGCCCGACACAGAGATGGTGCCATTAGGACAGTTATAGGCTAACATTGAATAGTACTATTCCTGACTAGTTTATGCCCACAGTTTCAGATTAGTAGCTTGGTTATTGTTTGATTTACAGCATCTAAATTAAGAATATTTTAGAGTTTTTACGAAAATGGAAGATTTGGAAAACGAGCAGTAATCAAATACTTCCATTTGAAGGGTTTAACACCTAAAGAATTCAAGGAGGAAATTAAGAGCACACTGAATGATTTTGCCCCATCATATTCACTTATTAAAAGGACGGTTGCAGAGTTTAAATTATCACAGGCGAGCACGAATGATGAGCTACGCTCTGGACGCTGTGTGAAAGTGACAACTCTTAAAATTGTTGAAAAAATTCATCAAATAGTCCTAGAAGACCGCATATTAAAGTGGTTTGAGATAACAGAGGCTGTAATCAGAACAACAGAACGTCCAGGTAGTATTTTAACTAATATTGTGGGCTTCCACAAGGTCTGTGCGAGGTGGGTGCTGCTTTTTCTGACACCTGGCCAAATGTTGCATTGGAAAAACGTTTCAAGAAATCGGAAAACCGTCATTTGCTGAGAGTACTAGTTATCCATATCAAAATTCAAAAGTGGGTTTCTTATATTACCGTGGACAGATTTATTTAAGAATCTCTGCAAATAAATGCGAACACAAAAAATCAGTCTTAGTAACTATAACTCTGCTTTATGAAATAATTCTAAAAATCATGTGATAATTTCCCGCAATTCAAACGATTCATAGTATATTGTACCGTTTTATCACATATAAAACTACAGACTAGAAATTGTCGATCATTTCGTTTACTCAGTTTATTTGTGTACCTTATTCGCATAACTCGGAAATCTATATTTCTAGTTAAGGGATTTAGAAAATGACTACCTATTCATTCTAGATCAAAGTGACACATTTTTTCTTTCTGTCTCGAATCTAGAATATGCGATTCCAAATTTATAACTCAACTAACCAGGTAGTTCTAGAGTAATGTTTAAAAAGTACACGCATCGGAATTTGTTTGGGAACGATTACAAATAAAATTAATATTATGAGTACTAAGAGTTAAACATTCTTAATTTTAAAACTGCTTGACCGAATGAATTCCGATTGGTATCCTAAGGTAATTTTCACAAACAAATCCAAATATGATGTCACAATTAAGTGTCCGTATTGAAAATTTTAGATTTTTAATATTCAAAGTGATTTTAGTTTGAAAAATATTAATATTTACTATTTAAAAAAAACCATTGGACGTCGATACGCGCTCGTTTTAATATTTTCTGTTTTTACTCCAGTTTTAAAATTACTTATAAATTTTACCCAGTATAATACCTAGTTATTCTTGGTGCATTTACGGTTCAAACGGTATTTCGTTTTTAAATAAAATTAATATTTTCTGTTTTGAAAAGTAAATATTTTTTCACGGAATTGCCAAATATTTTTTTTATCAATGCCATTAAAGATCTCGTTTCCAATTTTAATTGCCGTTTGAATATTTTAGGCGTTGTTTTTGTTTTTTCTCGAATGTCTGGTGAAAGCTCTACATGCGGAATACATATTGTCAATACACTGGAATATGCCATTTTGTGTTTTAAAAGAGTGAGATGGTGATGTGTCACTATGTTATTTAGCTTTTCTCAAGAATATTTGGTCTGAATTCAATGTTTAATATATATATATATGTATATATCCGCTGGTGGGCAAAACTTAAGGACCACTGTCATTTTCAACGATTACAGTTAGAAGTAGTTCCGCAGCAGCACATATAAATTTGCACGAATGCGGAATGTACTCAGTTTTTTTTTAAACTTATGCAAATTTTGTACTTCCTCTTTTGTCGGTCACGTGACAGCAGAGTTAAACGATTTTAGGCAATCGGCAGATGTTGTATACTGTTATTAGATGTAAAAATTGAAGGACATGGAGTGAGGCTTGAACAGATTTAGATGGTATTACTCGTGGTAGTGTAATCGGAAAGTTGTAAGAAGGACGCAAAATGAGAGATGTTTCCCGTGGATTTAACATGTCACACAGTATTGTTTCTACGCTATGGACGGCATTCCAAAAGAGTGGAATAAGTACTAGGCGTACAGGAGGAGGTCGTCCTAGCAGTACGACGTCCCAAGAACATGTCTATATTGTTATTTCGGCAAAAACGAACCGACGCAGCACAGCTGTTCATTTATCAAATCAATTTTGTGCTGCCATTGGAACAAAAATATTGCTGAAAACTGTTGCAACATGTTTGAAAAAGGATGGACTATAAGCCCGAAGACCTATTGTGTGTGCGCCCCACTCTCGAGACGCCAACGTTTCGTTTTATGGATGATAACGCACCTTGTCATCGCACAAAGTCTGTACAAGATTGTCTTGAGGCCCATCCCATAGACTGGTCAGCACGTTTACGAGATCTGAATCTCATTTAAAACGTATGGGATGCCTTTGGGAGACGTAATGCTGAAAAACAATTTCCTCCCACATACAATAAATCCTCATCCCTGCAGTGAAGGAAGAATGGGGCAACTTGCCTCAACAGCTACTGAATCGTGGTGTTCTGATTATTCCACGCCATGTTGAAAGTTGTCTCGTATTACACGGTGTCCACATCCTTTATTGATATGCACTGACGATTGTTAATTGTGAGTATTTTGATTTCCTTGTACAATCATGTTTTCGGACAATATTACGTTTCAGAAAAAGAACCTCTAGTAATAACCTGTACACATCCTTTCAACAAGATTTTTATACCCTGTGTAATATTCTGTTAATACTATTGTTTGCTTCTTGACCCACAATCTTACGTAGATTCTCATTTACGTGTAAATGTCTTTTTGGTCCTTAAGTTTTGTCCACCAATGTATATATATATATATATATATATATATATATATATATATATATATATATATATACATATATATATATATATATGCATGTATGTATATCAGGCATTAAATCGGCAATCAATATAATGGAACTTTCAATTCCTTTGGACAGATTTTTGTTTAATAAATATAAAATAACACATAAAAATCGCCAACTTAAAGAAATCATGGCGTGCGTAGTACCCTTGGTGCACGCTCAAGGGATGAGCTCCCAACTCTTTGTTCATTTCTGTAGATTTTTATTTAAACATTCAAAATCATACAGATACAAGACTATACGAATCCGAAGGCAATCGCACTCTAAACTCTAGATTTGCTGAATGGATTTCGCTTTAAGAATATAAAATTATACAAATTCGAGTATATACTCGTCCGGAGGAAGTGGGTCACCTACATTACGTTCGTTTGTAAACGTTTTCGCCAAAAATATAAAATAATTCAACATTGATTTTTAAGGATTCACAGTGTCGGGCAAAATCTGTCGGTACACATATCAATTATTTAATAGTAAAACTACGATTTGAAAAATGTATTATTAGTCGTCTAAACTGTTATTTAAATTCAAATGAAAGCATTTTTTAAAGAAACAATTTAAAAGATTTATATTATTTTATGAAACAAATGTTTGTGTCTGAAAAATATTAGTATTGGAGAAATTACTGTTTATTACTGTATATTTTAAATGAACATTACTACTTTTGCCTAATTCTAATCACTAGAACTTAAAAGAAAAAAAAAACACATTTTCTGTATCATGTATAAATTACACTGGTTTTCACGGTTTATATACTTTCACCGATATAAGTATTTTTTCGTAGATTCTAGTGCACTGAGCACGGGAAAATTATTGTAAAAAATTGTCATGTCTAGTTTCAAAAATATATATTAAATAGTGAAAAATAATAATAAGATGAAATATATAAACAAAATATAGAAATGATAGATTTTAATATGATAAATGATAGATTTTATGATGATAGATTGATGATATAATAAATGATAGATTTTAGCTTCTTTTAATAATTTTCTTGATCTTTTTCTGTTAAAATAGACCAGCAGTAGTCTCCTAGCATACTTTCGTCCCAAAAACATTTGTGTCTGTCTTTAAAAAGTTTAAGATCTTGGTGAAAATGCTCGCACTGCTTGTCACTCACGGCGCCCAAGTTTTCAGGGGAAAAATCCAGGTGTGAATGGCGAAAATTTATCATCAGAAGCACGTTCACACCCATTGCATGATTGTTTTAAAAATAAAACAGCAATATTTTCTTCACAATTTTCATCTTTATGATTTCCAAACAATTCATGGACGACTGTTTTAAAGGAATCCCAAGCATTTTTTTTTATTAGTAGATAAAAGTTTTTCAAACTCCTTATCTTGCATCAGTTTACGCATATGTGGACCAACAAAATTTCCGTCTTTTAATTTCGAGTCTGAAATACTTGGAAAAATTGTGTGTAAATATTTAAAAGCAGCACTGTTTTTATCCATGGCTTTGAAGAAATTTTATATTAGGCCCAATTTAATATGTAATGGTGGCAAAATTATATTTCGAAAATCCAATAAATATGTATATTTCACATTCATTTTTCCTGGAGTAAATTCATTTGGGACAGGCCAATATTTTTTTATGGTGTTCTTTAGCTCGACTATCTCACAGGTACAAAAAGATTAATATTTGATATACCCGAACTACAAAATCAGTAACATACAAACTTTTAAATCGTCACATATTTTCCAGTTGTTCTGTTCATATTGTATCATTTTCATTAAAATAGACATTGTTTGACAGGTTTCTTTAGTATGGCCAACCATTTTTACAATGGTTTTATGTTACCGTTATGAAGCAATACATCTTTCAAGCTATATTTAGATAAATCGATAAATAAACGCCATTCATTTGGATCAGAATTTTGATTTATCGCATTAAAAATTCCGGAAATATCATGGCAACAGTAAAAAACATTCTTTTTCGTGAAATAACCGCTGAAAGTTTGACGTCATTTTCGGTAATCTGTTACTTTGGTATTTGCTATCAATAAGTTCCACTGTGGTAGTTGAGAGGAAATATCTCTGCCTTAGATCTAGATGATTGCAAGTCTCGCACAAGGTCATTTAATTCATTTTGGTTTATTAAATGTGGAGTTTTATCATCTTCGGTTACGAACTCGTCATCATTTTCATAGTCCAGAAACAGATCTTTACTATCTTGGCAACTCGCACCTGACGTACCCAGACATACAGGATGTAGAAGAGTTTCCTAATGTGATCGGTTTTGTGACTGATGGAATGTAAATATATTGAATTTTATGTTTATTTTTTTTAATTAAAAACTACAGTTTTTGTAAAAAAAACATAATCGTAATTTGAAGCTTCTCTCCACAGCATTGGTGATCCAAATTGAAGATACTTTTTTTCTCCGAAAGCCCAGCGTATAAGTGTAAGCCTATAGCTTAAAAAAAAAAAAAAAAAAAAAAAAAAAAAAAAAAAAAAAAACACGTGGACATCTTGAGTACTCACGGAGAATCCAGAATAATGCAAATATGCTGTTTTAAGACATTCCGTTATCGTTCTTTTTTTTGTGAATATAAATTTCCCCAAACGTAACAAAAACGATCAGAATTTAATTTAAGCTCTCTATTAGACATTTTATCAAAAACTAAATCTCTTTAGTTCATAAAAACATAAGAAAACAGAATATAGAATTTAAGTGAACAATATGGGTAAGTTGAAATAAGTTATTCTGATTCTAAACTAGTATGTTGTGGCCATCACAAAACTTTCTTCTAGATAAATTACTACGATGAGTTGAGTAAAATGCTACTTTCAGTTAAAAAAAAATATATATATATATATTTTTCCCAAACTCGTCTGATCATTAAAGAGGATATCAGATTTTGCATTTAAGTAATTTAGAACAATAAATCTTCCGTCGTTCAATTTTAATATTTACTCAACTCAAACGTCTGCTGTCCTTTTTTCTTTTTTCATAATATTTATATAAAATATCTATATAGAAGAAAGTAAAACAATGTGACGTGATAGTTTTTTTTTCAAATACTGCCTTTCATTATTAAGAGTTAGTAAAATAAGAAAATATGTGTTTTATCAAAAGTACATAAAACAATTTAAATTGTAAACCAGTGTTATTTTCTCCACATGATAATATGCAATTTCTGCATTATTTTTTTCAATTTTTTCATAGTATGAATGTAATGAAAATATTAATTGCATTTTATTTTGAGACATAGTTTAAATCGATAATATCGTATGTATTTCAGTCTGTCTTGAAACTCTATTCACTAAGTGCAGCTAACATCCTCTTTGCGTTCAGCCAAGTTTTATGTAATTTACAATCTGTTAACTATTATAAACTATTATGTTACTACTAGATATTATAACTAGAATTAAATCTTATCAATTGGCAGACAGAAGATCCTTGATTTGTGTATTTCGCCTGTTTGACTAAATGGAGAGGAAGTGATTGTATTCTCTATGTCTGTCATATGCGAAATCAGTGATTAGGATTATTGTTGAATCAAGCAAAGAAATCTTAAATTAGTGTTATCGTATAAAACGAGACTGTCTAATGCTACTCCCTATAGAAAGTATTCTTTTATTACCTTTTATCAGAAAATATTTAAAATATCTTGCTTCAAAATCAGCACCAGTTTTCTATTCGAAAAGCACCATTAATGTTTTCTGTTCTTCTCCTGCAAACATCCAAATCTGTAATCATTGCTTTCTAAGAAATGGAAAATGATAAATTTGCTGTTATTTATGCTTCTTTCCTAAAATATATTTTTAGAAAGTTCTTCTCTACTTTAGAAGGCTTTATGATTTCTACCGTGAGACGTATGAATAGCATGTAAACGTATATATTTCGCTGCCTGTATTATAGTTATTTAATATTGTATGCATGTTTCCAAATATGTGTGTATGTTCCTTTATTTGCTTATCATCACAACATATCCATCCCTGCTTAGTGCAAGTTTGGAGCAAGGTTGGTCTATATCACCATTATTTATCTATGGATAACTAAAAGTACACCGAGTTTCGCATATGTGTGCAAACACGCACATCATCACAACATATCCATCCCTGCTTAGTGCAAGGTTGGAGCAAGGTTGGTCGATATCACCATCTTTATCTATGGATAACCAAAAGTACACCGAGTTTCGTACATGTGTGCAAACACGCTAACGTACACTCTCATTGTATGTGAGCATGTGAAATTTCAATGTTTACCGATTTTCTAACTGTTAAATTGTAAAATGCAATGTTTTTTACTTAAACGTTTTTACTACACCAGATACAAAAAACAACGAAAAGGATCCCCATGGTATTAAGCCCCATTAATCTGCTAATTGAATTAATTTAGACAGTTTTAAACAAGAAAAAATAAAACAGAAAAAAAATGATTTGAAAATTACTTCAATTTCTGGGATTGAATTTAAATCTTTTAAAGCGATATTTGCAAACATTTTCTCTAAAAATTCCCTAACTCATTAAATTATATGCAAATAACGAAACGTCCTTAAGATGTTAAATACCATTAATCAGCTAATTAAAACTTTTTCATGCAATACTTATTATTATTACTATATTATAACGGTTTATAAAGGTATAAATTAAATTACCCTCAGTTTCGTACATGTGTACAAACAGGCTAACATACATTATCATTATATGTTAGCCTGCATAATTTCAATGCTTTCCGATTTACTAACTTTAAATTGTAAAATTCAATGTTTTTACTTAACCCTTTCATTCATATAGGCCTCATATGAGGATAGATAAATATTGACCTAAAAAGACAAAAAAATTTCACCATTCATTTATGGAGATCTGATTTGTGGACAGATAATAGCTATCATGCAGCACAATATTAAAATCATTTTATAATGGGTTCTCATTTATCACACAAAAAAAGTTTTTTTGTGAATAATGGAAAATAATGAAAAATAATTTGTGCATGAAAGGGTTAAAACGCTTTACTACAAAATATTATTTAACGTCATATTGGCTGATAAAAATCAACTGTAACATTGATAGCTAACAAACACATTTATCATTATATTCCACTCAAAAAATAACACTGACTGTGGCGGTTCCATTTAAAAGTAGGAAATGTAATCTCATATAAAAGATAAATGAATAGGACCAATAGAATCATGATTTTTTTTCTTCACCGATTTGATGAAATTACTTTTAAAAAGTTGAATTTAGTTCATTATGACTTTCTGAAAAAAAAAACCATTGGTATAATCTCTATAATCATTAATTTAATAAAAACGTATATTCAAAATTTATTTATAAAGAGATTCTTAACAACTATTTACTTCCCACCAAAAAGAATGATACCATATTAGTGTAATTAAAATGTATTTTTGATAATATTGTGTGAAAAAATGGCGATTAATTTAAATCATTTTAAATTAAATATTCCGCTTTAAAAACTGTGGAACATTTGGAACACAACCACAAAAACGAAATGCACTAATATGGTACTTCATTTTTTTGCGAGTTCCTTTTTAGTCTTTATTTTTAATGCTTTCGAACATACTGTAAAAGCATTATATACAATGTATGATGAATTCGGCAAAAATGATTAAGAAATGCGAATTCAGCAACAATTATTAAGAAATGCAATATTCCTTCAGATTTAGAATTTTATAAACTGTTTATGTTCAGAAATTTAAAAACTTCCCCTTCAACAATTTTTTGAGTGTACATTACATTTCACCTTTTTTGGGTTGATTTATAGTGTCACGGTACTTCATTTCCGGTTATTATCACTGGTTACTGAAATTAATGGTCTTTCATTGTCTTGTGTACTGTCATTTGGGCTTTCGGCTTATAGTTTTATGTGTTTGGGAGATGTCATTTTTATTTTTAATGACACTGATGTTACGATTCCAAGTTACTTAGATATGTACGTATACTCGTTTTGATGGTGCTTCATTTGAATATTGTATGTCTAAATTTTGTTTTTTAGTGTTCAGTTAAACATGTTTATAACAGCACTTTTAGTCCAGTCATTATGTAGAAAATAGGGGAACGTTTTGGTGTAGTTTTGATATTTGGTATCTTTATGTTTTTTGGGTCGCTGAACACGAATCTGAAGTTTGCCAACAAAATTTATCCCGGAAAACACGTTTTTTTGGCAAAAAACGGGATTTTCTTTGTTTTTTCCAAATGGCTTCAAAATTATACATTTTACGTAAAAGTCCTCAATACATAAGTTAAAGAGGATAAAATGTCCTACATTTTATGTATTAAAAGTTTTTTTTTTTCTCTGATCAATGGTTTAGCTATAACAACGCCCAAAAAATGGGTATGAAAATCGAAAAATTCAGGAAAAGCGGGAATTACGGCAGTGTAAGTAGATTTAACATGAAAACTGACCCTTTTACGCAAACTTTGACAATTAATGATACTAAATATAATATTATTGACTAAAATTTATGGATTTGAGGTTCATTGTTTCCTTCATAACTAAAAAAATAAAAAATGAGCATACCTGAGATCAAAATCTTCATTTGCAATTACAAAATAACAATAATAATAATAAAGCATTTCTTAATTTGACTTTTAAGGGGACAAGGGACCTTAAAATCCTTAAAAATATTTTTTTTTATTTTTTGTAAATTTCACCTAAATATTATTCAAGGGTACATTATATGCATTATGGCATGTATTTAGCACAAAAAAAATTTAAAAAAAAATTATTTTTGAGAAAAAAGGGAATTTTACGCGTTGTCTTAGAAATCTTCGAAATGCCCCCTGCGTTCTCCATATCAATGAAAATCCCCAATATTTTTTATAAAAGTTTGTTTTATATATATAAATAAAATAGAGCATCGAATTTTAAATATTTGAATTTAAAGGTAAAAAAAAAAAATAAATAAAAATTTTGAAATTTTTTCGAAAAAATTTCAAAAATTTTCAATTTTTTATTTTTTTTAACTTTAAAATTCAAATATATAAAACTTGATGCTCTATATTATTTATATATATAAAACAGACTTTATAAAAAATATTGGGGATTTTCATTGATATGGGATGCATAGGGGGCATTTCGAAGATTTCTAAGACGACGCGTAAAATTCCATTTTTTTCTCAAAAATAAATTTATTTTTTTTTTTGTGCTAAATGCATGCCATAATGCATATAATGTACCCCTGAATAATATTTTAGATAAAATTTACATAAAATTTTAAAAAATGAAAATTTTTGAAATTTTCTCGAAAAAATTTCAAAATTTTTAATTTTTTTTTTTTACCTTTAAATTCAAATATATAAAATTCGATGCTCTATTTTATTTATATATATAAATCAAACTTTTATAAAAAATATTGGGAATTTTCATTGATATGGGACGCGCAGGGGGCATTTCGAAGATTTCCAAGACGATGCGTAAAATTCCATTTTTTTCGCAAAAATAAAATTCTTTTTACATTTTTTTGTGATAAATGCATGCCATAATGCATATAATGTACCTTTAAATAATATTTAGAATGAAATTTACAAAAAATAAAGAAAAAATTGAAAAACTTTGAAATTTTGAAATTTTTTCGAAAAAATTTCAAAAATTTTCAATTTTTTTTTTTTTACCTTTAAATTGAAATATATAAAATTCGATGCTCTATTTTGCTTATATATAAACCAAACTTTTATAAAAAGTATTGGGGATTTTCATTGATATGGAAGACGCAGGGGGCATTTCGAAGATTTCTAAGACGACGCGTAAAATTCCATTTTTTTCTCAAAAATAAATTTTTTTTAAAAATTTTTTTGTGATAAATGCATGGCATAATGCATATAATGTACCCTTGAATAATATTTAAGGTGAAATTTACAAAAAATAAAAAAAATTATTTTAAGGTCCCTTGTCCCCTTAAAAAACAACAACAAAAAAATAACTAAAACAGACTTTCGCTGATAAAAGTTGACACGGATCTAGTTCTTAAAATTTCACTTTTAGCCTAAACAGACCATTGGGGGGTGGGGGGGGGATCTCAACATTTGACAAAGAGGAAACTTACGGCTATCTTTGTCCTTGAAACACATGTGAAACACATATGAATCCCATCTGCATCCTCCCCCCTTCGTTGACGGTGGTGTGAAATAGCATTGATCAAGCCCCCTCCCCCGCATGCTGCGGCCCACGTTAAATGGCATTCTCTACACCCCTCCATTTCCAGCGGTCTCGCCCCAGTTACAGGTATATGGAACGTTTCCTTGTCTCACTGTATGGTTTTAGCGGGACAAATGTGCCTTCGCTAAACCACCTAAGGTATATTTCGTACAAGAAGTCTGTCTTTAGATACAGTTCGAACATTGCTGCATTACCCCCATCTGCAGCTGCAGCACAACAGCACTCTTTAAGAGTAAATCACCAGGTCCCGCAATGGCTGATGGTTGAAAAAAATGCTGAAGAGTGGGGATGGAAGAGAACAAATACTGGCCTTGAGCCTGTGTTCACTGTAATACCCCCTGCTCCGCCTGCTTTGTTGAAGCTTGTATCCTGCAAGTGTAGAAAGAACTGCCAAAGAAATTGTGGATGCAAGAAGGCAGGGCTTTTTTGCTCCAACATTTGTCTCAACTGCGAGGAGAATTGCAACAACATCGTAGTGCTGTGTCAAGACGAGGAGGACGAGCTCTTTGAAACGGAGCTGGAAATGGATTGCCCACCCAATGAATCCGTGGACCCAATGGAAGAGGAAAAAGTCATGCCACAAGGTATCAAATATTTTTTATTAAGAAACATTTATTTTATACTATTGGTGGTAATAAAAACACCCACTAATTCCATACGTCTATTTTCTATGTTGTAGATGTCGGTGAAAAGCAGGGACGCTCAAGTAAAAGAAAGCGGAAATAGTATTTTTTTGTTTTTTAAGTAAATGTACTTACTAATATACATATTTATTTATAATTAAATAATGATTCATACTGAGTCGTCGTATTTATTATCAGCAACTTCATTGTAAAATGTAGTCAATTATATAATCTTAAGTATCATTTATAATCAACGCTTGTGTAAAATGGTCAGTTTTCACGTTAAATCTATCTACATTGCCGCAATTCCCGTTTTTTCTGAATTTTTTGATTTTCATACCCATTTTTGTGGCGTTGTCACGGCTAAACCATTGATCAGAGAAAAAAACTTTTTATACATACACTGTAGGAAATTTTATCCTCTTTAATTTATGTATTGAAGACTTTTGTGTAAAATGTATAATTTTGAAGTTATTTGGAAGAAGCAAAGAAAATCCCGTTTTTTTCCTTTCTTTGTCAAAAAAACGTGTTTCCCGGGATAAATTTTGTTGGCAAACTTCAGATTCGTGTTCAGTTACCCAAAAAACATAAAGGCACCAAATATCAAAACTACACCAAAATTTTCCCCTATTTGCCCTTTTTGAGCCGCCCCACCAGTGACTGAGAGGTTCTGCTCTCGAAACTGGTAGACAGGAAGTGCTGGGTTCGATCCCAATCGCGCCCGTCGTCCTAATCGTTCGGAGTTTTCGTGGTTTTCTTCGAACCATGGATTTCCATGCGTTAATACGGGTTAGGTTCCCTTAGAAAGACCCCCACGAAGGGCATTCCCCCTCGGGCCTATATCCCTAGTGTAGATAATCGACCGTCACAAAATCAACAAATCAACCAACCCTTTTTGAGCCCCTAATACCTGGACTATTTGGCTATTTGTCTGTTCACACTGTAACACTCGTAAAGATACTAGATTTGTTATAATTTGATTTAATTGCGATTTAAAATATGTAGTTCATTTACAGACACATAAAAATTCATTTTGTGGTTTTTTAGAAAAAGTCCTCTGCTATGTATATTAGTACTGTTATACTATTTCAAGAAAAGGAAATTTATGTGTATTTCTAAAGCGAGATAAAACACTGTAGTATTTTGCCATATCTCAGCTGTAGTTTTAGGTAGGAGTATGAAATTATGGATAAATAATCTACTAAACGCATACTTAAAAACATATTTCAACTATTTTAAACAATCCTAACACCTAAGGATGAGAAATGGGGTTGTCGAAAGTCTCAGCAGCCGTTTTAGGTAGGAGCATGAAATTCAGGCTAAAACATCTACTAAAAAACGTTAAACATGTATTTTATCAGTTTTAAAAATTATCCCCTAACGATATTCAAAGGACCTCTCGAAAGTTTTAGCTCAACAGCAGTTTCAGTAGGGTATGAAATAACAAATAAAAAATAAACTTAAAAAAAAAAATTAAACACTTCTTCATCTATTTTGAAACACCCCTCCCCCTGCTTTAAACATGTAAACGTGGTTGAAAGTTTTAGGTCATTTGCAATAGTTTAGATTGGACAATGAAATTCAAACAATCAAAAATGTTTAAAAAAAATAAATATATATTTTAGCTATTTCAAATGAAAATCAAATTTCAAATTAAGTGCTTACAAGGCGAAAAGGCCAACCTAGTGAAAAAGATTCCACGCCGGGACTCGAAGCTGGGTCTTAAGCACAGCGCAATGACATTCTACCGACTAAACCACATGGAACGATGCCCAGCCTGGAACTTCTCGCCATTACATGTTGGAAAGGCTACAAACGCAGCACAAGATGGAATATTTATCTTGAGCCACCGACATGGGGCAAACACGAAACGTAATTAAATCCAGCATCGATTGAAACTATCTCAGTACTTGAAAAAATTTACAGAGAGAGACAATCGCCTTGCATACAATATTTCAAATGAAAATCAAATTTCAAATTAAACGGTTAAAAAGAGCAAGGGCCAAACTAGCGAAAAATATTCCATGCCGAGACTCGAACCCGGGTCATTAGTATAGTGCATTGACATTCTACCGACTTAACCACATGGAACAATACCCAGTCTGGAACTTATCACTATTGCAGGTTGGCAAGTCTACAAGCGCGTTTATCATGAGCCACCGACATGGGGCAAACATGAAACGTAATTAAGTCCGGAATCGATTGAAGCTATATTAATACTTTGAAATTTTTTTAGAGGAAAACATTCGCCTTGCATACAATACTTGAAAGTTAAATTTCAAATTAAATTCAGTAGAATGTGAGTGCGCTATACTAACGGCTCGAGTTCAAGTACCGGCATAGAATCTTTTTCTCTAGATTGACCTTTGCGCTTTTTAAACATTTAATTTGAAATCTGATTTTCATTCGAAATATTGTATGCAAGACGAATGTTTCTCCCTGGAAAAGATTCCAAGTTATTAATATATTTAGCTATTTTAGATATTCCTTTTTAAGGGGGGTTAAAGAGGTGGTTGAAAATTTTAGTTCATTTTGCCATTTCACAGCAGCAGTAAAATCACGAGGTTCAGAATAACTAATCTTCGAAAAAAGTAGTTAAACTCATATTTTGGCGGTTTTAAAAATGCTCACCTCTAAGGAGGTGCAATTGGGTGGTCGAAAGATTTAGGTCATTTCGTACTATCTCAGGAGCAGTTTTAGATAGCACCGTAAATTTTAAAATAACAAATCTACTAAAAAAACAGTTAAACACATTTTTCAGCTAGTTTAGAATGTACCCTAAGGAGGTTAAATAGAGGGGATCGAATATTATAGATCATTTCATCGTATCTCAGCAGCCCTTTTAGGTAAGAGCTTGGAATTTTGAATAACAAATCTACTAAAAAACGTTAAATATATATTTCAGCGACTTTGAAAATTCCCACATGCTTGAGTGTGGGGTCGAAAGTTTTAGGTCATTTCGCCATATATCAGCAGAAAATTTAAATAGGGACATGAAATTGAGGATAAAAAATCTACTGAAAAAATAGTTAAACTTGTATTTCAAAGATTTTAGAGCTCTTTTATGGATTTTATCTTTAACACTGGCTATGTATCGGATAATAGGAGATTAGACGACTAAGACAACTATTACTGATTTTTTAATTTCATATTTTGCCTAAGACTTTTCACCAAGGAAATGATTTCATTTTAACTCCATATCTTATAAATTGTTTTGCGCTTTTCACTCGTTAAAGATCGGATTACAATATTTATACAAAGTATAGTGAATGAAATGGATTAAATTTATTATTTATGTCACCCTTTTATTATACTTTTATTGTTTAGTAACGTATAATTTGAAATAAAGTATTTTATAATATTTTTCTGTTTGCATGTAAAATGCGCTTTGGACAACGAAGATAGTTAGGATAGCGTGAAGTCCGGCTAGTCTAACTTACTTTTATAGCACTAGTTCATCGAATTCTTTCCTGTCTTAAAAAATAGTACAGTCATTCATTTACTTTAATATGATTTATATCTAAATGAGTACAATAATATTTTATTTCACTTTTAAAATCTTTTTTTAAATACGCTTCAGGTATTATTATATTTGCTTCAAGGCATTTTCATTTTTTTTTAAATCAAAAATGCGATATTAATTCTGTAAAATTATTTGTTCTGCAATCCTTATTTTTTATCTTTTTTTTTTAATTATTAGATACCTTTTCGCAAGCTATAACAACAGGTTGCTTGACAAACATGAGATTTGGCGCAAAGATTTTTGTGTGTTGAGTAATTTAAAATCCGCAGAAGTGACCAGGAAATGACATCATCTTTAGTAACATGGAAAAACTTCATTACCATCATTTAATAATTTAGAGCATGATGGACTATTAATTATAACTTGAAGCGGTGGCATTCCGCAATTATCCCTATTGCAATAAGATGTTTTCACAGTTTCTGGCGGATGTCTTACTCTTGAACAATATTCGCTGATCTAATAAATATGTTTATATTATAGATGACGGTATGTTAAACACTTAAACCTACTTTATGTTAAACCTACACTGTTAAAAATTTGCAGCATTCTGGCAGGTCATTTGACCTTTTTTCCGAAAACGGTTACACAACCGTAAGTTTAACACTATTCTGACCATATTATTGGACATTTTATGGTCAGAATATAGTTAAATTATGGTTATGAAACCGTTTTTTCAAAAAACGGTCGAATGACCTGCCAGAATGCTGCAAAAGTTTTAACAGTGTAGTAATTTTAACATTAAACACCAAACTGCAACGGCAGCTGCAAAGTTTCATAATAATATGCTATTTACAAGTTTCACTAGTAATTACTTCCAATTAACAGGAATGGTGAGAAAGTATTGCCTAGAGCCTTCGTTAATAAAATCCAGAGAGTTATGATCAGTGGATGACATCTGTTATGATAACCAGAGAGCCGCAAATTGATCAACTAGTGTTTACCCAGAACTTATCTCACAACATATCTATCTACATACCGTATGCCTTAAAGCTTACCCATGCATTAAGGTGGATAGAAAAAAAAAACGAAAAATTTGTAATCGAAATGTAATCGCACGGGAAAATTTCGTTTTGTAATAAACAAAACAAAACCCTTAAAATATTACACCAATTCGATAATATATTTCACCGCCGCAAAGAGGCCGAATTTCTGAAAAATCGGAAGAAACATGTTTTGTTTTTCAATTTTTGTAAAATGTTATCCAAATATAGCAATACAATTTCTAATCTACCAAGATATTACTAATGAAACAGTAGAATTTAATTATGATGACGTAATATATTTTACAGGCGTAAAAGGTGCGAAGTTTCTAATAAATGCTATGCAATCGGACGTCCATGGAGCCTTAACAGTGGAAGCAAAGGTGGTGCTCTACGTTTTTTTGAGAACAAGTGTAAAAAAACCATACCTTTTAAGATCCCTTCTTTCCTCATTCTGTTAATTTGTGACCTTATTCCATTACGGACACATGTTTTAAGTGGCTGCTGACGGGTTGTTATATTTTCCAACTCGAGACGCTTCCTGTGATTTGTTTTGATTGTATGGTGATTTATATAAAGTTTTATTATTTTAATTGTCAGAAGTTACGTTACCTAAAATATAGCGTTTGACATACACCACGTAAATATACTGAAAGCCACATCTTGTAAGTTAACAGTGATATTTATAAGCCATATTGGCAGTTTAGTTAGTCCTAATGTCATTATGATCATGTGGAAATATGCCGTAACAAAAGTTTGGCGTTCATTATTCATTTGTTTATAATGTTAAAATATTTTACATAGTTTATGTTAAATTTTCAATAAATTTTTTCATATTTCTGCATGCAAAAATCTATGCTGCATAAATTTAAATTATATAAGCTATACATCAGGATTAACGTGTCCGTTCAAATTGCTGGCTTACAACGTTCTCTATTACTTCCGGTCACATTTTCCTCTCTGAGTATTGTCATTATCAATGTTATTTACCTACCCTAAAAAGTTATATTTGAAATTCAACATATGCTGACAAGGGGATGGATTATTACATGTATAATTGCAACAGCATCTTATAGCAGATACACATGTTTTATGTTTAACTGTCTAATAAAAATTTTACAAAAAACTCACGATGGTTTAATGTTCTTTTCAATAAATAATATTTCGAACAAAAAATCTATTTTAAAATAATAAAAAAATATACATTTACACCATAATTATATCATTTAGCTAAAATAATTAATAATGTCAGGGAGATTGCATTTTCAAAATAATACACAAAATCAGAAAAACATACAAGGTTTTCCTTTTCTATTTCAAGCAAATCCCCAGTAAAATCATTACACAAAAATCTTCTTGTGCATATCGTTTTGTATATGAATTGCTTATTGACAGGAAAATCATCTTAAAATAAACCGTATATGGCAGTTTATTTTTTAAGTAATGTATTTGTCCATTTTTTGAATAATATATGTATATATCTACCCTATATATATAAAATCCTAATGAAACGACTGAATTAAAACGAATTTATGTAACGATTCTATGAAACGACTGATTAAATGAGTACGTGTTCAAAACAGGAAAATATTGAAAATTATGTCTTGAAAATTGTATTTACACGTGAATATTAAAAGAGAAAGGAAACTTTAAAATAATAAATACATTAATATGCGTTAACCCTTTCACGGACAAGGCACTTCTATTCGTAAAATCTTGAAATCAGTGAATGGCACCAGAATTTGCAAACAAATTTTGAAATACAAAAATGCTTTTGTTCACTTAGTTAATAAAAGGGAAATTTTCATCCCAATATTCTGGTGCCAATGTGGCATTTAAGAATTAAAAGTAAGTGGTCCAAAAATGAACCACCGCCCTTGAAAGGGTTAAAGCAGCAAATTTTAGTAATTGTAGTATAGTGTATTATGTCAATCGTTTTATAACGCTGTTAAAAAATACTGAGAGATAAAGACTCTGTTTACTTAATTCATTTTATTTTAGCTTTTTTTCAAATGTTTAACTGATCTTCTTTAACCAAACACGAAAACAACCATTGGATGTCTTAACAGCAACTGATTCGGCCTTAAATTTTTGCAATCAAAGGGAATTGAATGGCAACCCGTTTACAGGAAGATCGCTGCAGGTTTTTTCAGTATAATTCAATATTCTCTCATCTTTTTAAAACCGATCAGATTAGCGTGCTTTTATATTCTGCAGTGTCTGAACGGGGGTTGGCGAGCGTAGCTTGCAGGGGGCAGAGCCCCCTAGTATTTATATATATTTATGTATATTTATAATTAAATTGCTAAAAGTGCATTGCAAATTTTTAAATGGCATTAAGAGAGGAATCATTTGTATGAATTTCAGCTAATTTCAATTATTAGGAAATAATAATAATTACATAAAATTTTGTTATTTCAATTAATAATAGAGTGTTGTAAATTTATCTCGTTAAATTCTTCCAAATGTTACTCAAATGAACAAAACTGAATGTAACAATATTTCTAAATAGAGCCACATCTTCCCTTAATACTATTTTAAAATACACTAAAAGGAAAATAATTGTATGTTAATTCTTAAAGTAGCTCAAATGGAAAGAGCATTTAACTAATTCTAAGTATCTAAATTCTATTTAAAGGTATTCGAAAATTATAGGCCAAATGTCACATTGATAATTCACCTGCTTGTTTTTAATATCTTTTAAATTAAACACTCGAATTTCGTATTATGTTTCTGAGTAACATTTTTTATGATATTGTGTTATGGAATTTCTTAAATATAAGGACTTGGTTAATTATATTATTCAGGTACAATCTAAATAGCGTATCATTGCATAAAATTAAGTAACAGCTTAACTAAAATTAAATAAATAAAAAAAAATAAATAAATGCCTTTAGTGAAAGCAGAATGACTATTTATGTTGAAATTGAATATTAAAAATTAAAACTATATATTAAAGTATGTTTTAAATTAAATACAAACAATTATAATAATAAACACACATACTACAATATATATTAAAACACACATTCACACATAAATAACGCCTGCATTCAACAGTTAAAGGTATATATAAATATTTTACAGACATACATACAATAAATACAATAAACCCAACTGGAGTGAAAAATTAGCCAGAGCCAGGAATCGATCCCGGGACAGCAGTCTTGTATACTGTGGTCCCGGGTTCGATTCCTGGCTCTGGCTAATTTTTCACTCCAGTTGGGTTTATTGTATTTATTGTATGTATGTCTGTAAAATATTTATATATACCACAAACAATTATGGCTTACTCATAAATTTGTTACAAAATACACAATTTAAAGCACATAATTATGGCATAAACTCTAAAATGTAATCATTAATTATTAACAGTCTAATGACCAAATTACTGTAACAAATAACACCACTTTAAAATAATACAGTAACTCCAGGATAGATGGCCATAGTTTTTACAATTGAAATAAAAATTCTTAGAATGCGAATATAAGAAATATTTATGCATATTTAAAATTCTTTTACGAATACTCATCATATTTTGGACAAAAAATAATTAAATGTTGAGATCAAAATGTGGGAAACCAAATTGAAATTAAAATGGTAAATGGCCATCTCTCCTTCGAGCCGAGGAGATATGGCCATCAAATACAAGAAAGAAAAAGTGAAGTTAAAATATCAAATAATAACAAATTTCATATCTTTAATGATGAAAAACATATAGCAGTTTGAAAGGATGCAATTATATCATGAAAAATAGCGAATAAAACTCGAATAAACAAAATTTGAAATATAATTTCAATACTTCACCTTTCGTAAAATCACATTTTTGGCAAAGGTCTCGATAGATTGTACACATTTCATGTAACCACTTCAGGTACCTAATGCATTGTATCTAGACATCCTTTTTGGCTGTGATATTATATTGTTCTCCCCAACCAACAACTCCTCATCCAATTCTATTCCCTCGAAATCTGTAGAATTTGATAATTTTAAATGTATTTCATTTTCTTCGCTGCTGGATGTGTCGTGTTTTTTGTTTTTTTCTCGCGTGTATTTAGTTTATTTATCAACTTTATCTGTATTGGGGATGAATGTTTCCGAGGTTTTTCAACATTTTCATAAAATATATATCATTAGGTCTTATTATATTATTATTATTATTCACATATTGCTATTAGTTTAAATTTAAACAATTATATCAATTAATATAATTATAAGCATAAAAGTTGTATAATTATTTTAAATTTAATTATATTTAGCTAAAATCCTCAGTCCGTATGATTTTGAAATATTGATTAAAGGTGGTCATCTTTCCTCGATTTGATGTAGACATCTATCCTAAAATTGAAGGACAGATAGTCGCACAAATTAACGTCACTAACTATTGTACGTATTTTCTATTTAGAAATAATGATTATCTTATATACCTGCCTTAAATGTACATATAATAAAAAATATATATATAACGTGCGTACTGCAAAACATTCAGATACCTAAATTTAAAAAAAAATATCCAACCACTAAATTATGTAAACATTAAAATTATGCTTAATTTTTATAATCGAAAAACACAACTGCCTGTCGCAATGAATGAACTAATGAATTATTAATATATCTACCGATTGGCAAATAGTGTGCGTAAACATACTTGAAATTGTAACTATTTTGAAATTAATTTAAAGAAACAAGTAAATTTAAAGTAGTTTGTTGTTTACTTATGCAAATACCATACCTGCAAATATTAATAAAGTAATAAGCGGGTGAACGAATCTCTTATGTGTGCATTTTAATATTTTATTTGTGAGGTTACTACACTTTGAGAATTTTATCGATGGCCATCATATTTATCACAGTGACATAATATATATATATATTGGAATAATATATAGGGAAGGGTAGTACACACTGAGACGAAAATTATTATTTCTTAACAAATGGCGACGATTTTTATTCTTTTGAAAAAAAAAAAATTCTACATCTTTAAGCTACACAAATGCTCTACACATTAATATATAAATAGTTTTTAAAAAAGTTATTTATAAAAGCAAAGAAGCAGCATAACGGTGTATCGAAAATTGTCTCACTGTGTACCACAGTGTATATGTGTAATGCATATATTTTCCACAGTGTAATGTATATATTTTCATGAATCATACATTTTTACACTCTATCAATAATTTTCTGCAGTTTATGAATTCTAATTAATATTTCTAGATTTTCAAAATGTTAAAAATATGAGCCTCGGGTGAATAATGGCAGATCTTGGGCTACCTTCATGGAAATTTTCAACCTCTTACGTTAAGTAAATTTCCCTAGCGATCCCACGCCCACACACACATAGAGAGAAAAAAAGAGAGAGAGAGAAGCCTTCTTTTATTAATAAAAAGCTTTTTTAACATCAGAACCACATAGTAGGTACACAATAAAACAAGACTTACTGTGTACCACAACTATGTGTCTCACTGTGTACTTTCGTTACGTTGTAACAAAATGGAAGCCACAACTGTTACATCAATTTCATCGTTTTAAAAAGTTTATGTTGTTTTGCCGAAATAGTCTATTATTAGATATAGCTAGGTTTGATTAAATGAATATATATCATATTGAAGAAAACAAACTCTAAAATAGATGTTTATGCAACTTTAACCACTATAAAATAAGGAATTATATTCTATTTTGTCGGACGAGTAACTGAAGTGCCGAAACTACATCCACGTGTTGCATAAGATGAGGTCGTTATGTTTGTGTGCCAACCTGAAGAAAAAGTTACAAATATAAGTCAAAGTGGCTGCTGTCTCACTGTGCACCATGTCTCACTGTGTACTCCTCTATCCTATATATATATGTATGTAATAATTAAAAAAATTTTCTTTTATCTTAGTAAAACTATTCCAAATTCTTAATATCTACATTTTTTTACCTATCTTAATAATATCTTAAATATCTTTTGTCTTTTATTTCATGCCTTTAAACCTGTGTATTCTTTATTTATTATTCTAAAAACCTTAATCCGTTTGTAACTTACTTTTTATAAAACCCACTAAATTACTTTCTTTCATTTTATTCTCAGACTAAATTCTTTTCTTTCGAATGTTTATAATATCATTTGTTCTACTGTGTTCTATATCACATAATCTCTTGCAAGCTTTCCGCCAGCATTCTGATTGCATTATAAAGCTAATGCCGAGAGTATTAAGTTCATTCATTTACGTCACGCGTATTCCGCCCCACACCGAAGATAAATCCTATCGTAGCCTTTTCTGCCGACCCGTCCTTCTGGCTCTTTCGACGGTATTGGCTCTTTATTTGTAATGTAAACGTTCGCGTCCTGTTTCTTTGAATGTTTATACTGTTACATTGGCTGGGAGCACAGCTTTTATACGTTTTTCGTTTGTTTGATTAAAACCCCTGACTTGGTGGCTTAACTTTTGATTTGTAAAGATTTTAATACCATTTAACATCATGTAGTTTATTATGAAGTGGAACAGATATTATTCGAGAGCCGATGGATGGTCTAATGGAAATATTTGAGAAATGTGTATGCAAATAAACAAGTTAAGTTTATGATTCCTCTATTATTTATTCAACGGAAAATTCTTCCCAATGTGTCTTGAATTCTGCCTTCTATTTGCCACCACGACTGCACTTCGGTTGTTCACATGAATGGCGGAGTGTTGGTAAGTTGCATAACATGGATTCATATGCCATTTTGACATTGATATACAGAAGATTCGCAGTAATTTCGCACACACACACACCTATATATATAATAAGGATGAAATAACAATATATATATATATATATATAGAGAGAGAGAGAGAACATGGGATCGCAAATGACGTTTAAAGAGTGTTAAACTAGTTAAAATTCCGAAGTCTTCGAGTGTGTCCGCCAGTCTTTCCTCCGTAGATATACTCTGCGTAATAATGTCCGCGGTCGACACTTCGAACAATTGTTGTAAAATATTTTGTTTCTCTGGACATCACGAGCTGTGTTATACCTATTATGTGCAATAAATAATTTTCTGCAGCTTTTATTTCTTGTCGCAGTTTGTCCATTTCCAGACGCATTTTCTCTATTTTCCTCTTTTAAACGTCATTGGCGACCCATTTGCGTTCCATTGCATTTTCCGTTCGTCTTCATGAGTACTATCATCCCTCTAAGTTTGTGAAATATTTCAGATACACCCTGTATATTTGTGTGTATGTGTGTGTTTGTAAAATGCTATTTCCGATAAGCGATATCAGCGCGTTAGTTTTAGTATGAGAATGTAACCTGTACTGCAGTCACTTAACAAGACCTTTCATACTTGATTTTCCGAAATAAAAATGATTTTCAGAACAAAATGCCAAAATTGCAAACACCGGGTTTTTTAAACAGTTCCATGCCTCTCTAGTACTAGTGGATCTAGTCATAAATTTGCCAACTGTATTTTTATTATAATGCCTTACGATATTTCTTTTTCTATCATCTCCTGATCCTCTATTAATCGGAAAAGAATTGAGCAAATATTAAGCTTTATTGGGTTTTATTAAGTTGGATTCTAGTTTCTGGAATCTTATATGGCAGCGTCACTCAATCAAACTAATCGATTTTTGACAAACTCAGACAATTTAAATTGATTATATTTTGTACAATTTCACTATATTTTGATTTAGAAACTGAATCTATGCCATACCAAATATAATCTATCGTATGCCATAGGTTCGTCTTCCCTGTTCTAGAAAGCTTTACAGTATACCAATGGTTAAAAAGTTAAAAAGTATAGTCAACTTAGGAACACCTGTAAATTTTTATCTCTAAAATTAACAGAAAAAAGCCCATTAGACTATTAGTAATAAAGCTCTCTTTCAGTTAAAAGTAAGCTTAAGATGCCGTCTTCGTAGCCATACTGTAGCAAATTGTACAATTTTCATTACGAGTGACTAATTTTGACATCATATTTCGAATTTTCGATAAATTTTACCCGATGATACCAAAAATGATGTCATTCTGCCAAGTAGATGAAGAATTGTGAAAGATTAAAATTTTGAACTCTTGTTAAACTCATTTGTAGTCTTTTCAAAACAGATTGCGATGGCGATAATTTTCAAAATATGAATAAATCGTAAGCAATAATTATATACAAACATACACACATGTATATTTGTGTGTGTATACAATGCATACGTTTAGGGGTTCCAAAAGTACTTGTGTTTCCGTTTATTGATAAAAAAATATTTATTTAACTCATGTTATTTCGCATATTACTCTCTTATGGAAAATTGTAACGCTATTTAAAGTGTAACTAATAATAAATTTTAATATAATTGTGAATATTAATAAAAATTATATAATATGTATTTACAATGAAATCTGAAATACCCTCCTAATTTTTATAGACGTTTCTGGTACATTTCAGCTTTATAATGTACTGCAATTCACCGAATTCCCTTATAAGTGCATTTACTTTTGAAATGTTGATAAACACTTGAGTTAAATAAATTCCTAAGTACATATTGGAAATAGTATAAACTCATGTCAGATTGTGATTAAGGAGTATCAGTTATTTAGTGATCCATTCAGAATGTCATTCTATACATTTCATCCTAAATGCAATGCTGTTAGTTCGAATTACAAAAGATCCCATTTACAATTAGAACTATCTCAATAACACATTAGAAGACATAATATTATCTTAATGACTTTCAATACTATGTTAAGGCCCAAGTTTATGAAATACTTTCCCTTAGAATCATATTTCAATGTTCGTGTATTAAAGATTAATTTACAGTATTAGATTAAATCTTTGAAATGTAATACTTCTAAAAATTCCTGGAAAAGAGAGAAAAGAAAGCAAATGGTTAGTATAAGGGAAATTTTAATGAAGATTTAATTTATGGGGGAAAACATATATATATACTAGCAGTTAACCGTGAGTTATAGTTCTATAAGTAGCCTTAAAAAAAAGAAAAAAATGTTTAATGCAGTTATTAAGAAAAACATTTCACTGACGATAACTTAAAACATATATAATTAACCAACTTTTTATCATATTTTGTAGGAGATATTACAGTACTTGTTACTTATATGGGCCTTGGCATAACTCAAGCTAAAAAAGGGAAATTTCGTCCCAGATAATATAAAAAATCAAGAAAATGAAACTGCAACAAATTAAAAAAAATCCCTGCTGGCTTGGCCTGCCGGAGGAGGTAGGTTTTGAAGTTAAGGATTAAATTCACGAATAAAAACTAAATCAAACTTTGAAATAATCCCAGTCTAACAATTTTAAACCGCTTTTGACGAGTTTTTAATTTCATTCTCCTGTAAAAGCTGGTTTTATCAGAATCATGTTAATTCGATAATTTTTTCTTCAATTCGAATTTTTATTCTGTTTTTTCTTTTTTCTGTAAGAGTTGCTCCTATCAAAAACTTGTCACTATAAAAATTGTAGATAATATTAAGAAGATTTAAAATAAATTTAAGCGGGCTTGGTATCTTGTGATTTGACGAAGTTATGATTTTTTTTCTTCTCTAACCCCCTCCCCTTCGGCCTTTTTTTTGTGATAAGAGTTGGTCCTATCAAAATATTGTCAGCATAAAAATTGTAGATAAAATTAAGAAGATTTATAATTTTTTTTTTTTATTTGTTATCTTGATAATTGACAGAGTTATAATTTTTTTTCTCACTAACACATTATTTTCTTCGCCCTTTGGCCCATTGTCAATTTTATCAAAAATCTGTTAAACATAATTTTTGTCCCTTTTCCTAGAATTAATAAAAACATTAAACTGATTTGATATGCTTATAAACATACTTAAGAATTTGTGTGGTTTTTTTTTCTGTTTTCACAAAAACCCTCCCTATGTCCATCCCTTTTGTCAGATTTTACCCAATAACGAACTTGACCAATATTTCCTGCCCCTCAATTTTATGTATCAGTTTGGAAGATATTTGTCCAGAATTATGGAAGTTATCGTGCCCATTAAATATATATATATATATATATATATATATATATATATATGTGTGTGTGTAATAATAAAAATTGTCGACCTTTTTTCTTAGTAAAACTATTCCAAATTCTTAATATTTTCCCTTTTTTACCTATCTTTAATAATATCTTAATATCTTTTGTCTTTTATTTCATGCATTTAAATTTGCGTATTCTTGTATTATTCTAAAAACCTTAATCCGTTCGTCTAATCTTATAAAACCCATTAAAATACTTTTTCATTTTCTTCTAAAACTAAATTATTTTTCTTTCGAATGTTCTATTTTTAATAGCATTTGCTCAATCAGGTTATATTATCACAATTCTATGCGCCCGCCAGCATTTAATGGCGCTTTAATTCTGACGCCATATAAATAGTTCATTATCGACGTCACCCCCTTCCCATCGAATCGTAGTCTGTTTTATGTCCCATTCCTCCACATCTCTCTGCTGACGTTGGTTCTCCACATTTCTGTATTCTTCCGCGCCATGTTGCTTCGAGTGCATATATTGTTACATCGGCGAGGAGCTAGAGATTTTACGTTTTTTCCGGTTGTTAAATAACCTGCGTCACATGGAGTGAACGATACTAACGTGTAGATCCTAATCTTGTAACATCTTAAGTTTTATGAAGTGAATTATCGATTATTAAGAATTGATGAAGAAGCTACTGGGAATGTTCGATATGTTTTGTCAAATAAAACAGTTTAAAGTTACGATGACTCTATTCATTATGTGATGGGAACTGCCTCAATGTTTATGAAGCTTGTCTTACTCGCCACCCTGACTGCAATCCGATATTTTCATGATAACGGATGGTTGGCCTTGATTGCTGTACTACGTTTTATTTCCAGATGTACTAGTGTCGCCGGAATGTCTCAAAAGGCTATAGCAAAATGTCGCATATATCTATTCCTGTAATTCCTATTCAAATAGTTCTAGTATCAATTTTATGGATGTTAAAATTAATATTATCCCTAATAACACCCTAACATTCAACATTAATGATAAACGGAATGATATTTTATATAATGTAATTAATTTTACTAACTTCAGTTCCTGCTTACATATTTCCGTATATAGAAATACTCTACTTAATGATATTCTTCGTATCAAAAGTTTATGTTCCTCCCAATTCTTACAGCCTAACATTTTTAAATTAAAGCAATTAGCATTGTCATATATTTATACCATCTCTTTTATATTTTCATGGATCGAATCTTAATATTCAATTTTTTCTACTTTTTACCAGTGTAGGCATATAATATGTTTAACAACATTAAAATATCGAAAACACTATTATGCAGGATGGGATATGGATTGCTGAAAAAATTATAAAGACATACACATAAAATGTATACATATATAAATGTATATTTTAAAAAAAGCATGTGTGTGTTTGTATGTTTTCCATATATTATAGACTATTATTTAAAAAAAAAATACATAAAATATAAAAATACCATTACGGAGGGTTGTCGTCGGGATTGCTAAAAAAATGTTTAAAACCTTATATGTTTATATGTGCGTGAGCGTGTGTATGTGTAGGAATATATGCTTATATATTGTGTGGATATATAAATAAAAAAAAAATCGGAGTATCATGCATTTAACATCGTAAATTTCTCATATATTACACATATTGTTACATAATACAAGGCTATATTTTACAATCCTAAAATATTCCTCATTGTTTCTTAATTTTTCGCATCATATTGTTACGTAATAATAGGCTATATTTTACTATCACAAAAATATTCCCCATTGTTTTTTAAATGTTACTTATATTCTCATTTTTTTATAATATTTGTTTTTAAAATAGTTAATTTAATCAATGCCCTTTTATTTATTTATTTTTATATAATCCTTTATTTTTATTGTATTTACTCAGTACTTATTAAACTTATTTGCTATTTTTTCATTTTACTTTAACAAAATGTCAATCTGAGTCATTGCTTTATTTCTTCAATTAATTTTATTCCTTTTTTTTTGGGGGGGGGGGGGGGTATGGGGTATAGATGACAGCATTAAACATTTTGTTAATAATCTAGTTCAGTATAGTTTTCCTTTCTCACACCAGATGACAGCGAAGTGACGGGTTTCCTTCAGTTACTCAACTGCGATCCACATGTTATAATAGTCCAAACTCTGTTTTGCATCCTCACACGCTGAATTTTTGGATCCTAGTATATAATTGAGTTATTGTGATCTAATAATTTTTAATATCCTACGCGAGGTATATCTTTCTTTAGATCTCTTGGAATTTTATAATCTGTTTTCTTATGTTGCGTTATCAGAAGCTAAATTTTGTCATTTTAGGCGCAATGCTGACAAAATTGGATGAAATAACGCATCTTCATTATCAATCAACCTACAAGCTCCTCTGACGATTCCGTGTGTTATTCATAGTTTCCTATTTTACATACTGGTTTCCTATGTTCATATCTAGTTCATCTTTAGAATTTTACCAATTTGTTCATATATTTGTGATTTCAACTTTATGATATATATATATATATATATATATATACATACTTGTATATACATTACATATATATATAAAGTTTTGAACATGTGGTTTTTTTTTTTTTTTTTTTGTTCTATGGGTCATGATCGGCGTAGATCTGCAAAAAAAAAATTCAGAAATTCCAACATAGGGGAGCATGTAATATTTAGTGTTTCTTATGAAATCTACCTAAAAGGAGGACCGAATAAAAAAGTGAAAATCGATGAATATCTCTTCGTAAAACGAAAAACAATACTAAGAGAGAATTCTACTGCAAAACTCTATTTTATGTGGTGTTTATTGTGAAATTTGCGTATGTATGCACTGCATCATATAAGACTTTACAAAAATATCCTTCTATATAAAAAAAGTAAAGCTTTGGAAATTGACCAATGAAAATCTGCGTAGATACCACAAAACGCACCTGATTGGTCAGAACATTCTGACGTTATAAGAAGGTTTACAAAGGGGGAGGGACCGACTCTGACGCCAAATGTCGCCAAATTGGCAATATATCGCCAAATTTCCATAGACACCCACTGAAATCCAATAGGGTTTACTTGCGTGCAGAAAATCAACAAATTGAGATATTTCAATGCAACAAAAATTAATATTAGCTTAAGAATAGAGCTTAATTGGACTATTTACATTATTTTTAAGCACAAACACTACTATTTACAATATTCGTAACACTATATATATATATATATATAATTTTACACATATATGTTGGCGGAGAAAAGGCGGCGAAGTGAAAATTTCAGAGGAGAGGAGATTTATATGATAAGATTATCTACTGTAACTATAAATTAGCAACTTCATTACAAAGGTAAGGGGGGAAAATCCAAATAACTTTAATAAATTTGTAATTATTCAAATAAATTATAAATTTTACCTTTTGTTAATGATTTTATATTTAATAATTCTTATAATTATGAAACTCTGCAAGCTGTAATGATTACGGACTTGGAGATAAGAAAATAAAATTGTCAGGAGTTGGGGATGATCGCGTTTTTACCAAGTGGAATCTAAAAATTGAATGCGTAGAAAATAAGGGATCGCGAAGTGATCAAGAATGGAAACGTGATACAATTATGTGTGGGCTTGTCTAGAAAATACTGATTGCTTCCCGATACTGAATGGAATCTCGAAGCGATTACGCGGGGGGTTGGTGAGCGTAGCGAGCAGGGGAGGGGCGGATCACTCCTAGTGTTATACATAATAAAATATGTTTTAAAAGTCCTAATATGCTTTCAAATTTTTAAAGCTAGACGGAATGTGGAACTGAAATCCGGTTCTCAAACCAATTGTTACAAATGTGTCTCTAATATACATCGAGTTAATTTCGATAGTTAATTTCGAGATTGTCAGAGTGAAAATTATATTTTAATTTTACATTTTTATTGTCAAATTTCACAGGAAAATTGTCAATTGATTCTGTATGAAAATAATAAATAAATGAAGCACGGCCTATGTTCATTTCCTTTTTATAATCTATTTATATGCAAAGGCACAAAGGCATTTATAGATCCGTTTTAACGTTGACTCCATTCAAACATTCGGACACACTTTCGCATTTACAATATTATAAGGATTTAATATTGCAAATTAATGCATAACATAATTAAAATATAACGTACTTAGCTGTGAGATGTCTTTATTATTGATGAAATAAATCACTGCCTTTTTTTACAAAGCTGTTACCATTTGTAGACCAGTTATTATATATCGTTAAACACGCAAACATCCATATTCATTTACAAGAATATATTACAATTTGACTGCTAACAAAAATTATGTTATTTAGTGAAACCCAGAGCTCACTTGCATACTTCTAATTCTTTAGATCAAAATTCGCAGCCTAATCGTTAGAAAATGAAGCGATATTTAAAAGCAATTTAATCGTTTTTTGTAACTGACAAATAGTTTTAATTTCAGTGTATGACACTTCGTATCCTTGCAATTATATGGAGTTTACTGAGATATTTTTATTTAGTTAAGTTACAAAAATACAGTAGAATTTCATTACAACGAACGTTAATTTAACGAATTTTTCAGATTAAGATATATTATTTGGATTGTTTTTAAAAAATCCTACTATCCTATTCCGTTACAAATATGTTCAGTTTAACGAATTAGTATAGAGAATTTAATCAGTGCCCAGAGATTCGTTGTAACGCGAATTTACTGTAATTACACTTTTAAATAATAGTGGCAAAAGGCTTAAATGCAGGAAAAATTTTAGAGGCTGCTTTATTTTTGTATTTTTTAAATCAATGTTTACTATACGAAAGATAATAATAATCTGAAATCCATTTTTCAAAAATCAAAATTAATAGAATAAATGCTATTTTCGTGCTGTTAAACTGCACAAATGCAAAACTGCATTTTCGAAAAAGTCACACAGTTTTCTTCAATGTCTCCAGAAGTACTGTTTTAGACCATTTCAACAATTCTTGCTTAAGGATTTCTAACTAAATGAACCCTGGACATTAAAAAATGTAAAAGTAAAAAGTAAAAAGAAAATTCATTATGATTCTTTTTTCAAAAAATATTCTGTACTCAGAGTAAATTAGTCTGAGGATGATATAAATCTCATAAAATATTTATCAGTGTTATGCAGTATTACCGTATCGCCTGTAACTAATTATTCTAAACTATCCCCTGAAAAAAAATTATAGTGTATGCCGCATGCCTCAAATATATTAATAGTTTTAGTTAAACCAATAGATTATCACCATGGAAAAAAAAGAATAAATACAAGAGTTATAATTATGAAAGCATTAACTCAAACTTCGCGAATGCTTGCCAATTTGCAGAACACAAATTTATAATTTAAGTAATGATAGATTTATATTACAACAAAACAAAACCAAAAAAAAAATGTGTTTAATTTTAGGAACTTAACTTGCAATGAGAAATATTTGATTTATGTTAATTAGAAGTCATACGCAGAATTTTCTAATATGAAATTTTTATGAATAATGTCCTTAATATATATATATATATATATATATATATATATATATATATATATATATATGGAGCAAACATTCAGACCATGATTTCTCCTTTAGATACAAATTTTCAAAAAACACAAAAACTGATAAATATGAAAATAACTTGTATTTAATTCTCATTTTTATTGTGTATTTTTATTACTGTTTATTAGAAAGAATTGCAAGCATACCTAAGATATTAAACATAAAACAAATTAATAAAATGCATTTAATATTTGGAGAAATCATGTTTTGATCGAATTCAGAGGAGGAAACATGTTTTGATTGTTTGACAAGTGTATAAAACGCTTTTTGAATGAAATAAGTTCTAACTCACAAATAATACAAAAACATTTTTTTTTGAATAAATACTGAATTTCAGTTGATTATGGATAAAATAAAATGGCAGATTATGGTACCTAGTAGTATTCATTAAATATTTACTAAATAAATACTCGTTTGCCAGAAATCCACTTTAAATTTTAAAACCAATATCTTCATCTAGACAATCACACACACACCCCTCCTCTTCTTTATTGCAGGCTTATAAATCATGGATAATGTGGACCATTTGAAGACATCATCAGGTTGATTTTGCCACTGTTCACCATACATTACCTTCAAAAGTCTTTTAACATCTTTTTTTCTTTTCAACCGATATGACGTGGCTAATAGGAAGAGATTCTAAAACAACACTTTGAAATAGGCAACAGTAACTCCCTTTAAGATTTACATCATATTCTTCACTTAGATTTTGAAATCTATAGTTCTGGAAGCCTTTAATATTATCAGTTCTCTTATTTTTCTCTAAAACAATCCGTTTCAATTGTGATACGTATGGTAGGTTTCGAAAGTACACATTAAGTGATAACTGTGATTGGCAGACTGGAGAAATCACTGTTTGATTGAATATAGGCCTTGGAGAAAACACTCTTTGATTGAAACATCAAGTTTTAAAATTGATTTATAATCGGAAAAAAATTTTTTTTAGTAAAAAATACCGTTTTTTCTGAGCAATTTAACACAGAGTTCATAAAAATAACAATAACTCATTTTTTATTTTTTTGTGAGAAAACACGGTTTGAATGTTTGCTCCTCATATATATGTATTTTTTTTCGAGAACGTTTTTCAACACATTATGTATGTACAAGTAAATATATTTTATGTTACTCATAGGTTATAGAGATTTAAACAGAAAAAGGGAAATATTAATGTGTATATTTACAATTTATTTAACGGCTCCATTTTTAAAATCTTTAATGAAGTATTAAAAATAATATCTCTTCCGCATGAAATTTAATGCCTTCAGTTGATTTTATACAGAAATGTATTAAGGATATTATGTTGTTTATAAGTAATTTCAAGTAAAGATTGACACGATGCCCGCCGGGGATGGCTACCAGAACGACGATACATCCTGGGAAAGAGGCTGCTGAGGTTACAAACTTTATTTCGACATTACGAATTTATTTTCAGTAAAGTGTAATACAATATATCATGTTTAATTTTAATGAAAAAAATTCTTAAATTATACTTGTTTTTCGATCTTGTAGGTATCTTTTAATTTCATATCTGTTAAATGCACTTTTATTTATTCAAAACAGATTCATTGATGTCGAACGAAGTAAGAGGCGTTTTTCTTATGTTCACTTGTGGTTAAGATTTGAAATAACATATATAACAGGAATGAGATAATTCCCATAAGATGTACTTCACTTTATTGTCACTTAATACTATATAATTTAATGTACTATAAAAATATATTTTCTAATCTTATATAAAACGTCAAATTAATTAAGAAGGATAGAACATAAAAGTAAAGATCGTAACTTGATATATACTAAAGTTGTATTTAAAAGAAATTTGGTGAAATATTACCACATACTTGTGAGCCAGCATTATAAAATCATTATACAACGGGCATAATTTTTGTTATTGAAGATTTTACTTTTTTAAGCATTGTCCAATATAATTAATGATGAAATTGAATACAAACATGTGAAATTTTGAAAATTCAACAGTTTTTATTGCTGTTTTTTAAATTTTTATAAATAAAATTCCCTTATCAGGAATCGTACGGGTCCTTGAGCTAAGAAATTCTTTGGTACCGGTATTCTCTTATAGGAAATCTTTCTTTTAATAAGGCGAAATTTCACGCTTTTAAAGTATATTTATTTTTTTATAAAAAAAAGTATTAGAATTTGGCCTTGAAAATAACGCTACTCGTACGAACCCTGCCTTATGATATACATTGGAAATATCGGGCCCACTAAACTTAAAGTTTTAATGCATTCTGTATATACGTTTCATTAATATTATAGAAAATGATTTTAAGTATTACATAAAAAAACCGGCGGACTTAAATACATACTGCACAAAAAAATAATGGAGTTAATTTTTTTAACAAGATTGTGCAATAAGTCTACTTATACCCAGCATATAAGGATGTAGCAATATTTCAAAGTGTAACAGAAAGCAGGACAAGAAAAGCAATATACAAATAAATCTCCATGTCGCCTAATACCAAAAACAGAATTTAAGTACAGAAATCTTGACTTTAACGATGTTTGTCGCTGTCTCATTTTTCAAAACACAATTGTGGAAAGTTTCTTTTGTAGAAAATGTTGTTTTAAAATGTCACAAAAACGTGCTTTGCCGGATGCTATTGCGTTGCATATTATTTTGAGACTAGAATCTGACCAAAGCAGAGTATAGCGAGATCCGTTGAGTGAAAAGGACTGTTAGATCAATGGAAATGAATTCATTCCAAAAAAACTGTTAATGCTAGATATGAGCTACGTCAAGGTCACTCACATACTGCCATATCTAATGGCTGATATTAACATCAGAACATACAATGGTACCCAGCTCAAAAAACAGTTTTATCTAAAACAGGAAGAAGGTTGTCGAGCTTAAAAAGACTTCATGAACGTGGTTTCTACGCACATAGAATAGTGGTGTGTATGCTTGTCCACATTGTGGTCTGAAGATGTTGGACTACTGCACATCGAGATTGAATGTAACGCAATTAAAGTCAAGTGCTTTCCACTGAATATCCCCAATACAGTATGGGATGGAACAGCCGAACGTCCCTGATATGTAGGGAAAGGGATTAACGCAAGCCCGCGTACGCAGAAAACATCGAATACGAGATGAATTGATGTTACGGGCGGAATTCGTACAGGTGGACGTTAGAACCTGCATATTAAATGAAATGGTATTTTGAATTTTCAAAGTCGCCATTGGATATACCTTTTATGAAATGCATGACAATACCAGACCTCTTACAGGTAGACTTTTGTAAAACAGGCTTGAAATGGAAATAGTATAGCGTATAGTGTAGACAGCATGCCCTCCAAACTTAAAACAAATTGAGCATACTTCGTACACATTCAGGCGACCCTTTACGATAAGAGCTCTGCATCTGTCGACTTTTTGGAACTTAGAAGTAGCACTTCTTAAAGACTGAAACAAAATCCCCAAAAATCCTAACGGCCCCAGCATTGCATTTATGGAAAATACGTATTCACCAGTCGTATCTATTCAAAAAAGGGTACAAACACAATATTAAAAGCACCTGATTTAATTTTGTATAGTTTAAATAAAAATAAATAGGTTTGTAAATTTTCAACAAAATTAAATCGTCGCAGTAGAAATATAGATTAAAATATTAAGCTTTACAAAACACTACGATTTTCTCATTCATTGGAATGAGCAAATCGTGTGCATTATATGTAACGTTTTACTTATCCAACGAAATAGAAATTAATATTGTTTCCAATATTTGATTACGCATAATTTAAAATCTGTACTCATTAAGTCAAGAAAAGTGGCTGGGGAATGTAGCACGTAGTTCGATGACGATTATAAGTGCTTAATTTCATTCAAGGGCGAATAATGTTACCAAAACTCCCATTATAGAGGAGGTAAAAACAGAGACTCTCTGTTCATGAGTAAATTGTTGAAATTTTATAGTTTTTGTCATTCGTTTTAGCATATTTACACAAAGAAATGAACGTTTATTAAAATTTTAAATAATGTGATGTATTACTATTTTTCGTTATTTATACGTTATGCTTTTATTTGCCATTTTTCAGGTGATTTTTTTAATGGATTTATTTCAAAAGATGCCAAATTCAGAACAATTCGATTCTTGAACCAGCTGTATGTCTCAATAGGATAGCTTGCTCCGATATGTTATTTTAGACATGAAATTACTTCTCTGGTCTTTGTGGAAAGAAAATTTATGTCGCTTTTTGTATCTCGTAAATGAAAGTCAGATTCTTATAACATGGAAAAAAATATTAAATATAACAAAAAAAAAGGGTTCAACTGAAATTATTGGATTAAATATTGTATCAGAAAGAAAACAATTGTTTTAATTACATGCAATTGTCGAGATATATTTTTCACTGCTTATCCACTTTAAAACAAAGTACAATTTATGTTAAAATATTAATTATTTTTAAAATTCAATTGAGCAAGAATTTAAAAAATACTTATTTGTTTTATTAAAAATTTAACTGTGTCAATAAACCTCAATATTAGAGCTATGTTATTTTAACTGTAATTTGCATTAAAATGTTATTCGCGATCTTGTAATTTTAATATCTTGTTGTCCTGCATAAATACATTACATATGTGGCGTATATTCTTTTACAGCATTTTTTATAAAGAAAGATATTGATCGTAAATTATATAACAAAAGATAATTTTTAAATGCATTGTATATGCAAAAATAGTGACAAAATACATTAGAAAAATATACATTTGTTGATGTTCGCTTAATCCATCATTATAGAGAATATGCGAACTACTAAATAACATAATCTGGATAAGATTTTGCAGTGCCTATTCAACAAATTGTAGGACAGTAGCGTAGTGGTCAGCACGCTTGCCTGCCACGCTAAAAATCTCTATTTCGACTCCCTGCTGGACAAGGTTCACTCATCCTTTCATCACTTCTGGGTCAATAAAATGAATACCAAATTTGTCTGGGAACTAAACACCGATGATCCCGTGTTAGGCTTACCACCTGGCAGTACGTGTACAATACCTCGGGGTCCAGGGTCAAGTAAATATGGTTGAGCACAGTACTCCCTGATAATTTATGGATCGTATAGCTTCAGGTTTATTTTTTTTTATTCTACAAATCGTGAAATGTAATGAAGTTACACAGCAATTGAGTAAAAAATTCCTTGAATTTCGTGATATTATCACCAATCTTCTGAATTTTTTTTTACTTTTGACATTCTTAACATACTTAAAACAAGATTAGCGTTAATGTGTTAATGCAAGGTTTATCTTTAAAAAGTCCCTACTGTCTCGGCCTACAGCAGGAGGTAGATTTCGAAGTTAATTTCATCAACAAAAACTAACTAGAGATTAGTGATAAACATAGTTTAACACTTTTATCTGGCAAATTTTGACGAGTTTTGAAATTTGTTTTTATGTAAGAGCTGGTTTTATCAGAGTGATATTAACCCTTAAATGCCTGATTTTTCAAAAATCATTGTAGTAATGTTTTTCGGCTTTCGTTTTTTAAATACATCATGGGAAAAATACTTAAAAATTCATATTTTGTTTTAAGTATGGTTTACGGCTAAAAAAACTGTTTGTTACTAATCGGCAATACTGGTCTTTAATTGAAAAAATAATCTTCCTTGATAAAATTCTATAATGTTAAACACACAAGAATTTTAGGAACTATAATAAGAAATAAATATTACTTACTCACTGCAGAACAAAATAGGGTATTTCGCAAGCTTCCAAACAAAACAAAAAGAACATGTAGCAACAATTTAAAAAAGAAATATATCTTTATTCTTAAACAGCACAAGTGTTGCCATCTACATATTGAAAATCGATTTAATAATATTTTCAGAATGTATTTTATTGGCAACATTAGGCATTATAGCTTCAATAATATTCTAATAGTATTTTAGACCCTAATTTGGGTATGTTACCGAAAAGCAACAACCGGGATTTAAGGGTTAATTCGATCATTTTTATTCAATTCCTGTTTTTTTTTGCAGTAAGTGTTGGTCCTATCACAAAGTTGCTATTATAAAAGATGTAAATAATATTAAGAATATTTATAATAAATTTAAGAGTATTTTATAGCTTATGTGTTGGCTATGTAATGATGCTTTTTCTTCAACCCCTCTCCCCCTTTTTTGTCGTTTTTATTTTATGTTTTGCGATAAAAGTTGGTCCTATCAAAAACTTATCAATATGAAAGTTGTATATAGTATTAAGAAAATTTTTAATAAGTTTAAGAGGAATTGATATCTTCAGAATTGACGAAGTTATGACGATTTTTCTCCCTCTTTTTCGCCAATTGAGCCCATTTTTAATTTTATCATAAAGCTGTGATACAAAAATTTTTGACCCTTTTCTTGGAAATAATAATAACTTTAAACCGATTTGATGGGTATTATATGTGTTTATTATTATTAACTATTTGATGTGTATTATAATTAAGAAGTTGTGGGGTTTTTTTTTCGTTTTCACAAAACCCCTCCCTATTTCCAGCCCGTTTGTCCGATTTTGGCCATCAACGAAGCTTGACCGAGATTTTCTATCCCTAGATTTTATGAATCAGTTTGGAAGAGATTTGTGCAGAATTATGGACGTTATCTGTCCAAAAAAAAATGATATAGAGAGATAGATAGATAAAAGTTTAACTACGCGTCTTATTGAGTCCCAGGGGTCATGCTCGTTGTAGATCTGCTGACATTTTTCAGAAATTTCAACGTAGGGGAGAATGTAATTGGTAGTATATCTTGTAATTGGTAGTATAATCTACGTAAAAATGATGTCAGCAAAAAATGATCTTAATATTTTGAAATCAACAAGCCACTCAACCCTAAAAAAGCTTTTTAATAATTTCAGCTTGTAATCAATTTTATTGAAAAAAATCTGAATAATTAAAATATACTGTTATAAATATCTGAATAAGATTATCCTATGTTGTACAGAAGTATATTAAAGATGTAAAATAACAAGTTTATCTAATGAATTTAGTTGAAACGATATTCAATTAATTAACGGTCGAAAACGAGATAATCTTTCTTTAATAAAACATCTCAATGACAGTTTGTTTTTTATAACATTATTTTATAAAAATATTAAAACATCACACACTCCGCTAGTATAAACGATACATAATTATCATAAATAAATAGAATTTTACCAATTCTCGAAATAATATTTTTTTTTTCTTTTTTACATTCAGTAGCAGTTCATTTTAATAAGCGTCCATTACAGAAAATTTATTTAAAATAATTTTCCACAAGGTATTTTACATTTAAAATGCTATATGGGCGTATGTTTCAATCTCTTCTCAAAATTATTTTAAATTTTGCACTTTTACAATATGCATTCACCGCATCCCCAATTTCATTTTATTTGGATACTCAACTTTTACTTACTACTACCAATTTCGGAGTATGTATTTTTGAGATAATTCGAAAGATATTTAAAAATAAAATCATAGTTGTTTTTTGCCGGAAGTAAAAATTATATCTTTTCAAGACCACTAAATCTATTTATGTATTTTCATGTTTCCTAATGTCTTTCCATTAGACTATATTACTCCAACCGAAAACGTACGTAAACGACATTAATAATGGATAATGACATATCCTTTTTTTCTAAATTTCTTTCAGAACACATATTAACTAATATCCACACTAATTCTTTAACATATTTCAATTTTCTTGTGCGGCTCATTAAAAATAGATATAAATGATATAAATGTCATTATTTTCAATTAAAAAAAGATATGACATTCAATAGCATTTTTAGATCTCATTGAAAAGAAAGCAAATTTAAGAGAGTTAGAGGATTGTCAAATTTATTTTTGCTTGAAAATTATGAGATTAATTATTAAATTAATCGTGATAGAATTAATTATAACTAAATTGATACTCAGAAATTCTTGAAAATTGTGCTAAAGTTTTTAAAAATTGCAATCTTGTTTAAAATTAATTATCTTAACAGAATTTGTCATGATTTAAAATTAAGTCTAGGCTAATCAATAAAAAGATAATCTCTGACTATAATGCACCAATACAAGTATCCCCAAAAATGATACTCATATATACATTTTTATTTATTAAATATTTAAAGATTAATAATGTATTTAAAAGTTATTTAATTTGAGATGAATAAGTTATAAAAATGGCGTTTTTATATCTCATAATCTTAGATCAAACAAGCAGCATTGTTTTTTTATTGCTCAAACTTACTGATCAAAATATACAAGCTGATAAATAGTAATTTAAAAATTAAAGAAAAACACGTATGTTTAAACAAATCCCGACAAACAGATTAATAAACGAGAAATAAATCGTGCAGGAAAAAAATATAAGTGAAACAACTTATTTGAAACTACAAGTATTAATTTTTAATAAAAGGAAAGCAAAGAAATGGAGAAGAGTGATCGAAGATCACACATACGATTTCATTTAATATTCTTTTGAAGACACTTTATCCTTTAACAAATAAATCCAACTCGTTAATTTATAACTATAAAATGCTTAATCTTTTATATAAGGATAATGATGGCAGCACCATTAAATTTAATTTTAAAATGATTGAAATTGGAAAATGTTTTTTGCAATCAAATCAAAAATATTCAAGGATTGCTTTTTAGATAATTGTAATAGCACATGTTTCTGTATCTGAAAAATACATTTAATTACATGATTTTATTTTATTTATAAAAAAACGAACGTCTTAAAAGGGCAAAAAAAATAGTAACTTGACATGCAGAGAATGAAATGCAGTTAATTTAAATTTTCATAGTTTTGAAAAACAAAAATTTCGAATAAAAAAAATAATTGATAAAATATTTTACAAAAACTGGTCTAAACTGGAAAAAAAATGATCTGTAAAATTGAATCTATGAGGAAAGGAAATCTATTCGGAAGGAAATAAAAAATCAAATTCTGAGTTTTGAATCTGAGTTTTGAAGCCTTTGATTAGCAGGCAAATTAGATACCACGGAGATATCTAGCCAGAGCGAAAGAAAACAGAAATTAAGGTTTTGTTTTAAAAACTAAGTTGCAAAAATAGTCTTATATCATTAAAGTAATTCATTTAATTAAAATAATATAAGATATTTTCAGAAATTTGTGATTTGCCATGTGATCGGTGGTATTCATCTATAAATATGCAAAATTTTGAGTCTCTAACATGACTAACATGACTAACATAAGTCTCTAACTTGAGTCTCTAACCGACAGACGAATGAGAGGAATAGGGTTTCAGCAGATGGACAAAGCCATAAAAAGGCCTTCCGGCCAGTGCCGGGAGGAAGAGGTAGCTTTCATATTCCTTATTTTTAAAAAGCTAGCTTATATTATTCAAACACACGAAGCTCAATTTAGTGAAAACCGATTATAGAAGATTCAATACTAATTTTTATTATGAATGAGAATCTCATTATGAATGAGAATTTCGCGAAATTATTCAGCTTTATCCAAGCTGATTTTATTTAAAGTAACTTATATTTGGTTTCCAAATTCGGCGATATCTTGAAGTGACTGCCCTTTTAAGACAATATGGTGGATGAGGCTAACCAGTGAACTTTGTCGAGACCTTAGTAATTCCTGTGCACGTGTTCACTCACATCGGAATCGGTTGATATATACGAGTGCTGTCGCAGGCAAAAAATCAGATTTTTCAAAATGTCACCCACATAAAGAAATTCAAACTGCTATATCTGAGCCATTTTAGGTAGCTTTCATTACAAAAAGCTACCTATTGCAGCCGTTCGGAGGAAACCGATTTCAAAAAATTTTGGTATATTTTCATCGATCATGACCCCCAGACCCCGAAACCACCCTTCGTTCAAAATTTATATATATATATCGCACATTATGTATTAAATGCATTTGTCAGACCTATAATCTTGCACCATAAATAAATTAAGTATAACCATAAAACATCCAAGAAATTTAAACATATAACCTGAACAAGAAAAAACAACAAAAGGCTGTGGCCTCTTCAGCGGTGGGCATTTTGAAAAGCACAGCTATGTTTCAGACTAATTACAATTTACAACAAAATATTATTATTCAGTAGTGGCAGTAGGTTTCGGCCAGAATGTCGCAAAGCATAAATCAAATGCATAAAAACAATTGAAAGCATATCGCGAACACTCCCCCACCGGACCCGACGCCACAATAAACAGTGCATCTCGAAGATACAACTGATTCAGAACGTATATGTAATGTATACTGAAACAATAAAATTATTTTACCCAAATTCGAGCCACACAGCCGCAAAAAACAATAATCAAATTCCAATGATCCATAATCTGTCCATGCACGTTCCATGTCTGTTGCCACACAATTGCAGACATCCTTGTAAAACCGTCCAAAAAAAGGCTTTAAGTTATACAAATCATTAACTGTCAATCGCATAGCAACTCCTCAAAAATGAAGACTCTGTAAAACTAGTATATTTATTAATGAAATTCAAAGAATTTCATTAATAAATATACTAGTTTTACAGACAGTCTTCATTTTTGAGGAGTTGCTATGCAATCGCATATCGCTATGAAATCGCTATGAAATCGCATTGTGGCATCGGGTCCGATGGGGGAGTGTTCGCGATATGCTTTCAATTGTTTTTATGCATTTTATTTATGCTTTGCGGCACTCTGGCCGAAACCCACTGCCACTACTGAATAATAATATTTTGTTGTAACTTGTAATTAGTCTGAAACATTGCTGTGCTTTTCAAAATGCCCACCACTGAAGAGGCCACAGCCTTTTGTTGTTTTTTCTTGTTCAGGTTATATGTTTAAATTTCTTGGATGTTTTATGGTTATACTTAATTTATTTGTGGTGCAAGATTCTAGGTCAGACAAATGCATTTAATACATAATGTGCTATATATAATCTGTGTGGTTATTTGCATCTGTAGCGCTTATCGCATGGATTTTGTTTTTATTTTTATATTTTATTTTTATTTTTACCTTTAACCTTTTTGAGCTTATATATATATATCCATATACATAGCTATATATATGTATATATATATATATATATATATATCTGACATTTGTCACACTGTAACTCTCGTACTTATGAACCGATTTGGATGTAATTCGGTGTGTACATAGTACATACCAATGTCTCGACTGCGTTCGTTGGCCAGCTTCATCCGCCATTTTGTTTCAAAATGGCGGCCATTTAAAATTTTAAAAAAAAAATTAAAATTTGAAGTGTGGTACCAAAAAATTGAAAATGGAAAAATATTGTTTCTTATGTATTTGACCTTTATACAAAGATTCCGGAGCAGTTTTTGTTTCGTCTATATCTTAAAAAAATGGCTGAGTTATAGCATTTTGAATTTCTAGCGTGGCTGACATTTTGAAACGTCCTGAAATTTATCACACGATAAAAGGCGTATTTATGAACCGATTTGGATGTAACTTCGTTTATACATATTTTCATCGATCATGACCCCCAGACCCCGAAACCACCCTCCGTTCAAAATTGATATATATATATATATATCAATATATATATATATATATATATATATATATATATCTGACCTATGTCACAATGTAACTCTCGTATTTATGAACCGATCTGGATGTAATTCGGTGTGTACGTAGTACATACCATTGTCTCGACCGAGATCGTTGGCCAGCTTCATCCGCCATCTTGTTTAAAAATGGCGGCCATTTAAATTTTTAAGAAAAAATTAAAGTTGAAATGTGGTACCAAAAAATTGAAAATTGAAAAAATATTTTCTTCTTATGTATTTGACCTTGATAAAAAGATTCGGGAGCAGTTTTAGTTTGGTCTATATCTTAAAAAATGGCTGATTTATAGCATTTGGAATTTATAGCGTGGCTGACATTTTGAAACGTCCCGATTTTTGTCACGTGATAACGGGCGTATTTATAGACCGATTTGGATGTACCTTGGTGTGGACATAGTACATACAAATATCCCGACCGAGTTCGTTGTCCAGCTTCTTCCGCCATCTTGTTTCAAAATGGCGGCCATTTAAAAAAATTTAAAAAAATTAAATTTAAAATGAGATACCAAAAAATTAGAAAATGAAAAAGATTTTTTTTTTTTGTATCTGTTTGACCTTAATACAAAGATTCCGGAACAGTTTTTGTTTCGTCTATGTCTAAAAAAATGGTTGAGTTATAGCATTTTGAATTTCTATTATGGCTGACATTTTAAAACGACCTGATATTTGACACACGATAACAGGCGTATTTATGAACCGATTTCGATGTAACTTGGTCTGTACATAGTACATACCAATGTCTCGACCGAGTTCGTTGGCCAGCTTCATTCGCCATCTTCTTTCAAAAGGGTTGCCATTAAAAAAAAATAATAAATTTAAAATTTAAAATGAGGTATTAAAAAATTGGAAAATGAAAAAGATTCTATTTTTATGTGTTTGGCCTTGATACAAAGATTCGGGAGCAGTTTTTCTTTCTGAAAATTTGTTCTTTTGTTTATATCTTAAAAAATGGTTGAATTATAGCTCTTTGAATTTCTAGCATGGCTAACATTTTGAAACGACCTTGTATTTGTCACGCGATAACACACGTATTCGCCTATTTCGATGTAAGAAGGCATGTGGATAGTATACATCAATATATCGACCAAGTTCGCTGGCCAGATTCATCAACCATCTTGTTTCAAAATGGCGGCCATTAAATTAAAAGATATATATATTTAAAGTGAGGTGCAAAAAATTAGAAATTGAAAAAGGTTTCTTTCTTAAATATTTGACCTTGATATAAGGATTCAGGAGCATTTTTTGTTTGTCTTTATCTTAAAAAATGGTTCAGATATAGCAGTTTCAATTTCTATTGTGGGTGACATTTTGAAAAATCTGATTTTTTGCATGCGACAGCACTCGTATATATCAACCGATTCCGATGTGAGCGAGCATATGCACAGCAATTACTAATGTCTCGACCAAGTTCACTGGTTAGCCTCATCCGCCAAGTTGTCTTAAAATGGCAGGCACTTTAAGAAATCGCCGAATTTGGCAGCCAAATATAAGTTACTTTAAATAAAAGCAGCTTGTATAAAGCTGACTAATTTCGCGAAATTCTCATTCATAATGATTTAGTATTGATAAAATTTAGTATTGAATCTCGTATATTCGGTTTCCACTAAATTGAGCTTCGTGTGTTTGAATAATATAAGTTGGCTTTTTTAAAATAAGGAATATGAAAGCTACCCCTTCCTCCCGGCACTGGCCGGAAGGACTTTTGTAAGATAAAGACAAAACAATAAATGTTCCGGAAACCTTATATCAAAGTCAAATACTTAAGAAAGAAACCTTTTTCAATTTCTATTTTTTTGCACCTCACTTCAAATTCAATTTTTTTAATTTAATGGCCGCCATTTTGAAACAAAATGGTCAGTGAACTTGGTCGAGACATTGCTATATACTATCCACATGCCTTCTTACATCCAAATAGGTTAATAAATGCGTGTGTTATAGCGTGACAAATATCAGATCGTTTCAAAATGATGTCAGTCATGCTAATTTTAAATTTAAATTTTAAATTTTAAATTGTTTAATTTTTTTTAAATGACCGCCGTTTGAAACAAAATGGCGGATGAAGCTGGCCAACGAACTCGGCCGAGACATTGGTATGTACTTTGTACACACCAAGGTACATCCATATCGGTTCACGAATACGCCTGTTATCGCATGACAAAAATCAGGACGTTTCAAAATGTCAGCCACGGTAGAAATTCAAAGTGCTATAAGTCAGCCATTTTTTAAGATTTAGACGAAACAAAAACTGCATCGGATTCTTTGTATCAAGGTCAAATACATAAGAAAAAAATATTTTTCAATTTTAAATTTTTTGGTACTACATTTCAAATTTTATTTTTTTTTTATATTTTAAATGGCCGCCATTTTCAAAATGGCGGATGAAGCTGGCCAACGAACTCGGTCGAGACATTAGTATGTACTATGTACACACCGAGTTTCATCCGAATCGGTTCCTAAATATGAGAGTTACAGTGTGACAAAGATCATATATATATATATATATATATATATATATATATATATATATATATATATATAAGGTAAATGCCCCGGAGAAGATGGAATTACAATCGACCTTATCAAAGAAGCAGGAGAAGAATTTGCAAAAATGCTATCCTTACTGTTTTCCAAATGTCTCAAGAAGTCAGATGTACCAGAAGATTGGAATAATGCTGTGATGGTGCTACTTTACAAGAAAGGAGAGAAGGAAAACATTAAAAACTACCATCCGATCAGCTTACTATCAGTGATTTATAAAATTTTCACCAAGTGTTAACGACAAGACTTGAATCAGCTCCGGACTCAGCTCAACCTAGAGAACAAGCAGGATTCTGAAGTGGATTCAGTACAATGTATCATATCCAAACTGTAAGGGAACTCATTGAAATACATAAGGAATATAATTTACCTCTTTGCCTTGCCTTTATTGATTATGAAAAAGCATTTGATTCAGTCTACACATCAGCAGTAGTAGAATCTCTGGAGGACATTGGTATAGACAAACCTTACATCAATATTATAAAGAAGATTTACACAAAAGCAGCAGCAACCATCCGCTTGGACAAAGGAAAAGCAAAGATCAAGCTTGGTAGAGGGGTAAGACAAGGAGACACCATTTCGCCTAAGCTTTTTACGGCTGTCTTGCTGGATTGGGAAAACAAAGGGATTAGAATAAATGGGGAATATTTAAGTCATCTCCTATTCACTGACAATATTTTAATTTTCAGTAACAGTCCTGAAGAATTGGAAAATATGCTAAAAGATTTGGCAGAATCTAGCATTAATTTGGGATTAAAAATAAACTTGGAAAAAACTAAGGTGATGTTCAATTCATTTGCATCAAAAAAGAAAATTGTGTACAACACTGAAATTCAAAAAGTGAAAAGTTATGTGTACCTCGGTCAGGAAATATGATCGGATAATAGTATCATGAATGAAATCAATAGACAAATAAGAAGTCGGTGGAGTGCTTTTGGGAAGAACAATATTATTCTGAAGAGTAGCATGCCCCTTTGTTTTAAAAGAAAAGTATTTAACCAATGTGTTTTGCCTGTACTAGCTTATGGAGCAGAAACATGGACGCAAACAAAACGGATGGTACAAAGATTTCAAACAACACAGAGAAGTATGGAAAGGTGTATGCTAGGTATAACTAGAAGAGACAGAAAAAGACACTAGACAGAAAACATTGGAAAAATCTGGGGGAGACCTACACCCAGCAGTGGTTTAAAAACGGTTGATGATGATGATGATGATGATGATGATGATGGCATATATATATATACGGTCATGATCGATGAAAATATACCAATTTTTTTTTTTAAATCGCTTTCCTCCGAACGGCTGCAATAGGTAGCTTTTTGTAATGAAAGCTACATAAAATTAGGACCTAAAAATAGAATTACGAACAGTGTTGGTGGCTTCTGAAGAATAAAAAAAGTATAAGATAGGACTTTTTTATATTTTATATTGTAAAGTTTGAGTAAATCCTTTTGCATATTTTCTTTTCTGGATGCCATAAGTGACACTGGCATGAAATAATTAAAATAATAATTTTATTTATTACCAATTTTAAAATACATTATACTTTTCGTACTTTGGTGCTTCAAAGTAAATTTATTTTTATTTTATACTTAGGGTATTTTTTTCTACAAACCCAAGTATAGGATTTTTGATACAAAGATTAGATTAGATAAGAAAAATATAATAATTGGATGTAAATGGAGAAAACCTATGAAAATTGCGTACATTTAAGATTTTTTATTTATTTATTTTTTTTATTTACAGGAAACTTTTAAAGATGTAAAACAATCGATATATAGTTATCTCTTACAGAATCTTACATTAAAAAAAAATAATGCTTTTTGCTTAATTATTATGGAAGTTTTTGAATTTCATAGGAAATAGAGGAAAATAAGAACTGATAAAAATCTGTTTAAACATTTCATTTACAAAAAAAAACAGATATTAAGATATATACCTAAAACTAACTATATCTTCTCCGCTATATAACATATCGTCAAGAAATTTATGCGAAGTATTTTAAAGATGTTAAAGTTCATTTTAGGATAAATATCTGAAATTTGTCATTTTTGACAAAATGAGAGTTACTAAGTCCATTTAACAGGGTCCGAGGATCAAAATTCTAAAAACATTTTTTTTTTTTATTGGAAATTTTATTGCTTCTAAATATCTGGAAGAAAGCCGGAATTCGACAGATCATTAGTTCTTCCTTTTAGTACTTCAGCTTCTTCCATGCCATAAAAAAATTCTTAGAATATCAAATGAATTGGAAAATAAAACTTTTTTTTAAACTTTGAATCATTTTATAACTATATAAGAATAAAGATCAACCAAACAACTATATAAGAATAATCATCTTTTTATCTTTTTTATAGTTCAATGAACTTGTATTTTTTAATGTATTTGTCTTAAAGTTTTTAACCTTAATGTTCTTTTTTTTTTACATAAACTGAAACATTGCATGAAATGATGTTATACAGATAAATTTGCTAAAATAAGTATGTTTAAATATTTACTCGTTAATCTGACCTATTTCTAATGTTTCATGAATATTATTAATTTCATACTTATGTGTGATACAAATGCCCCTATTACACGCTAAATGAAAACTTCATATTACATTTTAAACACCGAGGCCTTAGATTTAATGCAAAAAAATATTATAACCAATATATATAGATATACAGTTGAAATAAGTTCTGATTTTACTTGAATATTTAATTTTTCCTCCTTCCAATCTATTACCAAATAGAATAAAAGCGAACTCCAGAAATATTTTCTCCAAACTTTTAAGTTTGATTTTCATTGAAATTTTACAGATCTAGTTTTTAAAAATGAAATATTCCATGTATTTTTACTGTGCAATATATTTGAAGGTGAATCTCTGTCTTTCCTACAATATTTACGAGAGATGTGATACCGAGTAATGTGTCAAACGCCTTCAAGAGATACTTTCTATTACTTTCAACTTCTTTCAACAATCTTTTTCAAAAGTCATACGGTACAATTTTGTTTTGTAGATTCGTAATAAAATTATCCCATTTCTGCTGTGCCACTTTTATTTGTTTAGGAGAAGATATATTTAAAATATAGTATTTAAATTATTTCATCTTGGAATCTTTATAGTGTTGTAATTACAGTTTCTAGATATATATAAAATTTATTTTTTAAATATTATATTATCAATAAAAAAGTCTTAAATTACATCCATTAATCATATCCTTTGTTTTAATATTGTTCGATCTAAAATCAAAATATATATTTGTGAGATCGCACTTGCCAAAGGGCCACAGCTCTAGCTTACAAAGCGCCGCCAAGACTGATTGGAGATCACAACTCCGCCCTAAAGAGACTCGAGTGATTCTGACAGCGGGAACGCATGCGCGTTGGAGCTGACCTTCGGAGCGACAGACGCTCTGCGAGAAATAAACTGAAGTGAGTGGAGGAGAAAAAGAACTTTAGAACATTTGAGTTTTTTTGGCGAAATGAGGAGGTAGGCTGAGGAATGGAGTAAAGAGACGTATATCAGAATTGAAATAGACGTGTGCACATACGCGAATTTAAGATGTCTTAATATTTATGTGAGTGGTGTCTTCATGTATATATTTTGTAAATAAGTAGTTTTCAGTATAGTTATTTTTAAGAGAAAGTGTCTCTCATTTCCGGTATTAAAGCTGCATTTTATTGTGTAAGAAAAGTGATATTTCCATACATTAAAAATAATTTAATTGCTTAAAAGACGTCATGTACGGATAAAAAACATTTAAATATTAAAATAACATGTTTTGTATCATGCATCAAGTAGGAGCTTGGTGCAGTATAATAAAAGCGTAAAAAATAGCAACGTTAAAAGCACCAAAATTTTAAATTCTAAGCATACCGGTTTCGGTAGCATATAGCATACCTTCCTCAGTGCTAAGGATGGCGGAAATTTGCTCACATATATAAGAGAGATGGGAATTCCAGTTAAAGGTTTATTGAGCAATAGGAAAACAGAGGATTACAGGCAACAGCCAATAGGAAAAAAGATGGGAAATGGAAACGAAGTAGTGGGGGGGGGGGATTAAGAGAAAGAAGTTTTTATGTAATATTTCCAACAGTCTGATAATGGGGGAATAGCGAATTCACAATTAACAATATTTTTTATATTTTTATAAATATGAAATGCTTTAAGGAAGTTAAGTTCGTGTATAGAAGTAGGTTTAGAGATTATTTTAACCGAATTGAAGTCAAAAGTATGATTCATCTCCCAGCAATGTTTTGCAATAGAAGATTTATTGATTTCTTTTTTTTTAATATATTGTTGATGTTCTTTGATACGAAATTCTAAGCAGCGTTTGGTTTGTCCAATATAGGAAAGGCCACACTGGCAATTAATACGGTAGATACCCCATGAATTGAATAATTCAATAGGATCTTTGAGTTTGGAGAGGGTGAGTTTATTGGTAGGGGCAAAAATTATATTGAAGTCATATTGTCTAAGAATTTTAGCAATGGGGAAGCTTGATTTAGAAAAGAAGGGCAACACAATGCTAATATTGGAAAGAGTAGAAGACTGAAGAGAGTTTGAGGAACGAGAATGCTGAAGTTTAAATAGAGCAATATGAATTATAGAAGGGTTGTATCCTCTGTCAATCGCAATGGATTTAATGTATTGAATTTCACTATTAAATGACTGAGAATCAGAGCAAACATGTATGGCACGATTTATAAAGGCATAAAAGTCGGACATTTTTTGGCTTGGGGGATGACAAGAACGAGCATGGGGTGGCAAAGAAACAGCGAAGCTTTTGCGATAGACGGAAGTAGTGAAACCGTTTACAGTGCGAGTGACAAGGGTATCCAAAAATGGGAGAGAACTGTTATTTTCAGTTTCATAAGTGAATTGAATATTGCTATCAATAGAGTTCATAATGTTAAGGATATTATCAATATTGTGAAGGGAGGTGTCAATTAAGGTGAATGTGTCATCAACAACTAATCCAGAAAGGGAAAGAAAATATATTGAAAAGGGAGCATTCAAAATAATGCATATAAATATCTGCGAGGATGGGTGACAGGGGAGAGCCCATGGCTAGACCGTCAGATTGTTTGTAAAAATTTCCTTGGAATGAAAATGTAATTTAGATAGATATATGCGAGTAAGGGATATAAGTTCTTGGATTTCAAAATAAGAATAATGAAATTCACGAAGTCTCTGTTCAAGACAAGAGAGGGCGCCACTTATCGGGGCATTTGCGAATAGAGATTTGACATCGAAGGAGACCATAGTAAATTTAGATGGGGATAAATTCTGAATCATTTTAGAAAAGGTGATGGAATTCTTTACAGTGTATAAATTTTTGGACAGGAGAGGAGAAAATATAGTCGTTAGATATTTAGCTAGGCGGTAAGAGGCCGTGCCAATATTTGAAACTATGGGACGAAAAGGTATATTGGGTTTATGAACTTTTGGAAGAGCATAAAATCTTGCGCAGTTAGCGACTGAAGTACAAATATAGGTATGTGTAGACTTAGGTAGAAGAGGACAAGACTTAACAATGGATTTAATTTGTGATAATTCTTTATCGGAAGGGTCCCGGGATAAAAGTTTATATGGACCGTTTTTAATAAGATTTTCCACTCCGTCAATATATTGCTTTTTATCAAGGATGACAATCTGGCCACCCTTATCAGCTTTCGTAATTACAATATTCTCATTTGATTTAAAATTTTTCAAGGCAGTTTTTTCAAGAGAGGTGAAATTAGATTTAATCTTGGAATTAAAATTAACATTGGCCATAATGAGATGACGTAAATTTTCTTTTTGTATTTCAGTTAGACGACTATTTTTGAATGCTTTTTCAAACCGGAGCAATTATCTCAGGGAAAGAAGCTTTTTTAGAAATTGCAAAATTAGAATTAAGCTTAAGAACTGAATATTGTTTTTCCGAAATATCTGTACTAGAAAGGTTGATGACAGCATTCTGATTGACAATAGGAAGATCAGCAGGTGGCAAGGAAAATGATGAATCAAGCAGGCGGGTAAATTTAGCATTCAGTTTGTGCGAGTGTTTGCTGGAAAGATTTTCAGCAAGATGCTATGAATTTATATCTATGGACTTGTAATTAGAAAGATTAGCTGCCATTTTTAAATGTAGATCAAATAATTCCTTTTCTATTTTGGAAATGGAGAGACGAGTATCTTTAATAACGGCACGAAGAATGGCGAAGTGGGATCTGTATAAAGCTTTTTTTGACGAAGAACGAGCTAGAAATACTGCATTTTAAAATTATGAATTTAGGGATGATTCGTTGACGTTTACAGCGGAGAAGGAATCTTAGCCGATTGAGTGACTTCAGTTTTTTGGCCCGTAGGCGGAAGAAACGATTAATTAACTTTTTATCCATATGAGGAATGAAACTGCTGACCCCAATCTCCCCCTCTGATGAGGCTTCGCTGATTTTGATTGATTCACTCAATCACCATGAGAATAAATAAAAATGACAAGCACAATATACATAAAACCTATGTACGTTTTTATGTATATTGTGCATGTTATTTTCTGATTTTTAAAGAAATGTGTTATTTCAATTTTTCAAGATGTCCTGCAGAGTGATTAATACTCTTAAAACACACATACTATAGTATATAATAAAACTTACATACACAAATAAGAACTCGTTCGTAATTTTGGCAGAAAATTTATAAAGTTAACATATAAAAATATTTTCACTGTCGCATTTCTTGCGGAATATTATTCAAATAGAAATTATGTTATTTTAAGCTCTCGTTACTATAACTATGAGATAAACCCGGTAATCCAGTTTTTACTGAATGTAGGTGAAAAAGAAAATAATTGAAAACAGTAATGATTTTTTTATACTTTTATTGAAAACACTAATGATTTAGTATTTTGTTTTAATTTGTAAAATAACAATTAACGCCAAATAGCACGCAAACTATTTTTATGTGAAAAATATCAATTGTTTATTCAAAAAAAAAAAAAAAAAAAAAAAAAAAAAAAAAAAAAACATTGAAATTTATTAAAATCAATACTTTCTTGTTGCCCGCATGCAGGAGTTAATACTCGAAAAAATCCTAAGAAATATTCCTAATTAAAGCAACCTCTATTAATCTGATAATTTCAGTTTTTTAAGATAGTAGTTTGATTATACCTGTTAAAATTTACTTTATTTATCATATTTTATTTATTCATCTATTTATTGGTTAAGTTTTAATTTCGTTATGGATATTAGCCGAAAAAAAAGTTCTGTATTAGTTATATTATTATAAGTTCAAATTGGTAAATCATTAGTAATCCTGCTGTGCACCGCAGAGACATATTTTTGAAAACTAGAGTTTAAAAAATAATTTAAAAAATTAAATAATCAGTGAATTAAAGTGCAATTGTTAAACAAATCGCATTTCTCTTCCGCAATTTTCGCGCATGTATTTCATTTTCATCTGTGTAAAAATTTGATTTGTTCACAAGGTAATCACCATCTTAAGGTAGAGAAAATATTGCAGTAAAAGCGAAAATTATTCGTCAGATGGCACCACCGCCAATAAGACGCCAGCATTAAACGCGCACATATATTTTGCTTTTTAAACTAGTTAATTTATATTGGATTGGATGTTCTACTTCAATGGTTAAATTTTACTGACATCATCTTTATTGTGCAAGTAAGATATACTTAGTATATCATCTTTCAACACGTAAAAGTATTCAATTTTAATACTAAATTTTCGTAAATTATTAGTCATATAGTTGAGAACTGACATGCTCTTTGACCTCTTTGAACATGTCCAACATGTAAGTGATATTTTTTATTGTTGCTGTTGTTGCTTCTCAAACGTAGAAATTTTTGTTAGATTCGTGGATTTAAATTATCAAGGACTAAAACTTCCTCAAACAACATGAAATATAAATTTTATTAATTAATTTTTTTTTAATTGTGATATAAACATACGTTCTTCAAAAAAAAAAAAAAAAAAACTAAGCAATTTAACTACATCATCAAAGTATCAATTATATAAAAAACATATCAACTTTCATATCAGTTTATTCATAAATAAAAAATATATTTCTGTATGACATTTAAGAACTTTTAGCATTTTGTTTAATTGGGTAAATATAATTAACTCAAAAGAAAATTATTGTTTAATTACTCTTACAACAAATTGTTGCGTAAATTAATTATTATTCGTTAAGTATTTTTTTATTTATTTATTGCAATGAATTTTAATCTTTGTGTTATAAAAGTAATCAATGCTAAATATTTTATTTCTATTCACCGTACGGAGATGTTTATTATTTTTTGGTATTTATTTGTAATTATAAAAAAAAATGTGAGATTTTGAAAAAAAAAGTTGAAAATTTAAATCATTTCAAAGCTTCTTATTTTTTTTTTATGTCAGTTGAACAGCTGAATAAAGGAATTTATATATAAAATTGTTAAAGTTTGAAGAGCTTAAGTTCCTTTTTATGTCATTATAATTATGAGTCATTTTCTTGGCATATGTATGCCAGGATAATGACAACTTCATTCTAAAACATTTTTGACATTTTTTTTTTTTTTATCTAACATTTTAATTTTGTTTAAAGGAACAAGCTTCCTCTATAGCAGTGGTTCCCAAACTTTTTGACTCGCGGAGGCCTTTTTAGAAAGAATTTTAAGACGGAGCCCCTGAAGCCTACTGTACATTATGTTACAAGTTGATGTTTTTTAGGTGCATTTCCTACCGAGCACAGAAAGAAGGAATGAATTGTAATCTAAAGAAGTGTGCATTGTCCCAGAAATAAAATTATATTTTGAAACTTTAACCATAATACTAATTTTTCTTTCGATTACCATCAAAACAGGTAGAAAATAAGTACAACATCAATGTGGACAATGAATCTTACATTATTAGAGTAACGATCAATAACGCATAAACGTTTAATGTGATTAAATTGTTTAGCACAAATGCTTGTATTCCTATCCTGTTGATAGTAATTGCAGGCGAATGTCCAGTTCTACATTTAAAAGACTTCTATATTTCGTTTTGGTGGCTGCATTAGCCGAAAATCCTGCTTCATAAACATATGTCGTTGAGAAAGGCAGCGAAACTAATTATGCTTTCTTAGACAAAGTTTTAAATCCATCTATCAAACAAAATCAAAATTTTGGTAGGCTTTGGTCTTAAAGTAACATTTTTAACACTAAATATATCAGGAATTTTACCCAAATTTTATTAAATATATTTCACAGCAGAATTTGTTATTTAAAACCCTTATATATATATATATATATATATATATATATATGTTACATGATTAGATCCAATTCCGCGATTTATTTATCTTATTCTAAATTACTACTTTATATTCACTAAATCCTTATCCTTAAATAATCTCTATCGTTAACTCTGTTAAATTCCCTTTAATTTAATGTCTCACTTGTCTTAATCGCATTAATATTACGCTTTTAGTATTCTTAAATTAAATGTTCCATTCCCGCGCTTTTTTATTTCGAGACTATTCTTTTAGCTTGCATTTTTACTTTCCCGCGCATTTCTGATGTTATCCTTTTTTCCCTCCAAATTCATCCGCTAGCTCTGTTCGCACTCTTTATATGACGTGACATATATATGTATACTGATGTCTGATTGATTTTTATTTTATTTATTTTATGAATAATTTCTGGTTCGAATCGAAATATTTTCATTTGGTCCCACCAAGTAACCGGTTGTTGGTATATTCAATGTTAGCTTGTTATGAGATGTCAAATCAACGATGACCTGGCTTTTTTTAAATAATGCTGAACACATTTAGTATACATTTTAAGTCATTCAAAGTCTATTCTATTCAGCTGCTGAAAAATGTTGTTTAAACAATAATGCTGAACACATATAGTATACATTTTAAGTCATCCAAAGCCTATTCTATTCAGCTGCTGTTGTTTAAACAAGATTTTCAAAGCAATAGGATGCCCTGAATATTTATTTGTACTTTTTCTTAATGTCGTGTTGTTTGCATTATTTTTTTAACAAGAGGCACGTAATCTATATCATTATTTCCCTCAGAATTCGACAAGTTACACGTATCATCTTAAAAGAAGACGCGTTTGGTAATTTAATCAGAAATTATGACAGATTTTTATTTCAGTGATATATACATTTATTTCATTTTACGGAACATATCGGCCAAATATACCATTAGCATTCACAATCTTCATTAATTAAAAGTTTTGCCAGTTTAAAGTTCTGGTTCTTCTAATATCACCTCTGCAGTTGCAACAATCGTGTAAAAGGTCTTCCTCGACATGATCATCTTAGTGTGGTATGCAGTAGGAGGAATGGATGCATGCTTCCAATATATTCACACGTAAACTTAAAAGTTTGCTTTTAAGAGTTCGTGATTTTATATAGTGTATTATTTAAATGGTACCATTAGTCTTTTCCATAGTCTTTTCTGGAACAGTGTGTATCTGTAAAGAGTGCAGTAGATGGTGATACTGTGCTTTGCTGTCTCTTTAATTTTTGCAAATGCTCCCGCATTGTGACTCATCAGTGCTTTTGCATCATCAGTGCATTCATATCCACATGTGTTTCCCATGTCGTCATACAAAAATATTTCGTCCCTTAGTTTGTTGATGTGGTGTTATCTACAAATAATATGATACTGATAGCTTTGTGAAACCTCTAGCGTTAGTTAGGCACTTAATTTTAATCAATTTTCTGAAACACCATAGTAATAGAGATGTCAAATCTAGTTCCCGATGCACGTTTCAAAAAAGTAAATTCAGTACATTTATGAATTTGTAGTGCAAATTTAGTACATATGAAGAGGCTGTTAAGTTTTCTTTTACGTCGTTATAGCCATACAGTTAATATATTTTTTTTTTAAAACGATGTTATTTGACAAAGGAATATTGGACACTAAATTAACATTTTTTTCATAAAGCAAATTTTTGACAATATCAATTTTACAAGGTTTATTGACCCTCTCGCTGCGCAACCCGAGACTTTCGGGGATGCATTTTTTCGTCTGATTAACCCTATTTGATTATTCCCACCAGTTATTATTATTATTATTATTATTTTTTTTTTTTTTTTTTTTTTGTAAATTTTGCCTTATTTAATCGGAGCACTTTCTCATTTAAATTATATAGAAATTTTTGTTTTGAAAAACAGGTGACAAAATAATAAAAATTCTGCTATTTTGATAAAACAATTACGCAGCGAGAGGATTAAGAGTCTCTGCAAGTATAGGATATTCGCGAGCTCAAACAACACGTTAAACTATCAGGTAGGCGCAGGCTTAATGGGTGCGACGGGGTCAAACCAAGCAAACTTCCATCACTAATTTCAGAACATTATTTTCGTTCTAATGAATCGCAGTGATTAAGGAGGACAAAAGTAAAGAAAATTGAAATTTTTTTGCCTATTCTCCCCCTCCTTCCCCGTGAAGTCTGCGCTTATGTCCAAGACATTTCATATTTGCCTTAACTAGTATTGTGATAGCTTCTTTTGAAGAATGCATACGTTAATTTGGCCCACATAATATATATATATATATATATATATATATATATAATAAAATTCAGGCGGTATATCTTTCAACTCAGAATGATTTCTTTTGAAATAATGACGCAGTTGAGCATGAAACATGGAGTTATTGGATAACAGTTCAACTTAAGCCACACTGTGATGAATTCAAATAACAACTTTTTCCTTCAGAATTCAAATTTGCGCTTTTGTATATTAAATATGCGTTTGTTTCTCCATTTATCGCATTTTTGTTTAATTAGAAAACGTAAAAATAGTGAACTAGTGGAAATTAATATTTGCACTGGATATTTTTTTAAAGAAAATGCCATTTAGTTTTTTAGTATGTATATTCAGTAATTAATTAATAATAATTAAGATAACTCTGAATATCGAGGCCGCTGGTAGGCACTTAAATATTTAATAAGTACTTCACAAGCAAACACAACACTTACAGAACATAGATCACATGACTACATAAAAGTAAACAGAAGAGAATTCTCTGGAAAAGAATTGTGGGAAGAAAGAAAGTTTTGGTGCTGCCATCTAGAGTTAACCAACTGAAATACAAACATGACAGCTCTCCCCCACTTAATATTTGAATCTGTCAGGAGGTCTTCTGTATCGACCAAATCATCTCAGTACCTGTGGAGAAGGAGAAGAAGAATTAGATTTAAGTTCAGCAGCATCAACTATTGAACTAGTGGGCACAGAAGGTTTTGGAGAATCAGGATGGAAGTCAGTTGGTGTAGGACCTGGAGTACATGGCTCATTAGAATCAACTGGTTGTGGAGCTGCGATACTAGGCTGTATTGGTGGAAAATCACCTTGTTTCACAATTGCATTTTCACTTCTGATATTTCCTGTATCACGTTCTTCAGAATTTGTATCATTAACTAAAGAAATCCTTGAACCTACATTTGTTATTTGATCAACATGCCTTTTCCAGATATTCGAACCAACTTGAACTCTATAATGTAATTTTCCCTCTCTTGCTATTATTCGACCAATTTTCCACTTGGCTTCTGGAGTATAATTTCTTACAGCTACTTTGTGGTTAATTTCAAATTCTTTTATTTTAACTTTGGACTTTTTCGCATCTTGTTTATCATGAACGAAATTTGTAACATTTAGAACTATCAAATCTATTTCTGTCCTTATATGACGTTTTAGAAATAGAGATGCAGGACTCTCCCCCGTTGTAACATGAGGCATCTTCCTATATTGCAAAAGGAATCTATTTAATTTCATTTGTAAAGTACCAGGATCGGAAGCTAAGGCTTTTAATTCACGTTTAAGAATTTGCACATATCTCTCCGCCTGTCCATTTGTAGCTGGATGGTATGGAGTACTGAACTTATGTTTTACACCATGAATTCTCAAAAATGTCTCAAATTCTTCAGATTTAAACTGTTTAGCGTTATCTGATACTAAAGAAATTGGAAAACCGTATCGTGCAAAAAGTGAAGAGGGACAAGTAATGGTATTTTCTGAACTTGTACTAGGAACAATAAAAACTTGTGGCCATTTGCTATGGGCATCAACCACTAAAAGAAGCATTTTTCCCATAACAGGACCAAAATAATCAATATGAATTCTTTGCCATGGAGCAGTAGGCCATTCCCAATGATGTGTATCAACTTTGGGAGGATTATTTTTCAAATTTACACAAGTAGTGCAATTTAGTGCAAGATCTTCAATATCTTGGTCTATACCTGGCTACCATACAAAAATACGGGCTAAAGACTTCATTTTAATTATACCAAAATGACCAAAGTGTAATTCTTTTAAGATTTGGTTTCTATGAATTTCAGGGATAACTACCCTACATCCTTTTAAAATACAACTGTGTTGAAGAGTGAATTCTTCTTGTTTACCACCAAAAAGTAAATTTTTAGGAATTTCAGAATCAGAAATGAGGTGATGAAAAATTTGACGTAAAAAGGAATCAGATTTTGTAGCTGAAGCAATAGATTTCGGTGTTAATGGTAAGATAGAGAGTTGATTAATTTGAAGCAGTTCAGATTCATCAATTGCATCATTCGAATTTAATTGTTGAGGTAAATCTTCACTACGTAAAGGAAGTCGTGAAAGAGCATCAACATTTCCGTGATCAGTAGTTTTTTTATAACGGATATAATATTGGAACGTTTGTAAATAAATTGCATATCGTTGCATTCGAGCAGCCGATAAAACAGGGATACTTTTAGAAGAAGAAAAAATAGACACTAAAAAGGTTTACTGTCAGTAAATAAGGTAAACCTGTTGCCATACAAATATTGAAAAAATTTCTTCACACCAAATATAATCGCTAATGCTTCTTTATCAACTTGACTATACCGTTTTCTGCATTATTTAAAGTTCTGGACACAAACCCAATAGGCTTTTCAGTGTTATATGGCATCGTATGCGAAAGAACTGCAGAGATACCATAAGGAGAACCATCAGTAGCTAAAACTAAAGGTAACTTAGGATTAAAGTGAGTAAGAACCCTGTCAGAAGTAATTTCTTTTTTATACGTTTAGATGCTTGTTCACACTTATAAGACCAATGAAATTTAACATTCTTCTTAAGCAAATTATTCAAAGGATTTGCAATAGTAGATAAGTTTGGTACAAACTTAGCATAATATGTAACTAAGCCTAGAAAAGCTTTAACCTGAGATACATTTACTGGTCTTGGAGCATTTAAAATTGCTTAAATTTTATCTTGTGTTTTATGAATACCATGTTTATCAACTTTATAACCACAGTAAGTAATCTCATCTGCCATAAAGAATGATTTTTCTTTATTTATCCTAATGTTATATTCCCTTAATCTTTCTAATACTTGCTTCAATCTTTCTAAATGAATTTCATCTGTTTCACCTGTAACCCCAATATCATCTATAAAAATTGTAACTCCCTCAATTCCTCTTAAAATGCGTTCAATTTTTCTTTTCCATATAGCAGGAGAACTAGCAAGACCCATGGGTAACTTAAGGAATTGGAATAATCCTTTTGGTGTATTTATGGTCAATAAATCTTGTGATTGTTCATCTACGGGTAACTGAAGATAAGCTTGATTTAAATCAATTTTTGTAAAATGTACACCACCACCTGTTAGCTACATTATAACTTCTATTGTAGGTAAGGGATATTTTTCAACTTTCAGAAATTTATTTAATGTTACTTTAAAATCACCACATAAACGAATTTTCCCATTAGGCTTAACCACTGGAACTATAGGAGTTGCCCACTTGCTGTTTGTAACTGGTTTAATAATACCTGCGTCTTGTAATCTTTGTAATTCGTCATTGACTGCTGCACGTAGTGCATAAGTGACAGTCCTAGCTTTGCAAAATATGGGTGTAGCATCTTTTTCAAGATAAAGCTCTGCTGAGCCTTGTAAGCCTTTTATTTCCCCAGCCTTATCAGTAAGTAAATTAGAAAATTCCTGTAGCAAACCTTGTAATTTATCAGAATAATTTACCATTTCATTCACATATACTGATTTTAAATTATGTGGAAAAATATCGAATTCAGATACCCAATCTCTACCAAATAATAATGGAAAATTATCTTCTTTTATCAAATACAACTTTACCTTTCTAGTTTTATTTTCATAAGTAACATTTACTTCAACATAACCTACAGGTTTGAAAATTTCACCAGTTCTGGAGGGAAAATTTTATGATCAGGAAAAATTCTGCGAAATCTTTTTAAAGGAACAGCAGAAATTCCGGATCCAGTATCTAATTCCATATCAGCTCTCGCCTTGTTTTCAATGAAAACAGACAACTTAATTGGATTAGAGCCTTTATCATACTTAACATATAAAATATTTACAGTATTTAAAGAATTAACCTGTTTTTGAGAATTTGTACTTCTGCATACCTTGCTTAAATGGCCTTTTCTCTACAAAGATTGCAAGTAACATTTATAAATCTGCATGAATTTGCTAAATGAGAGGCATTTCCACATCGATAGCATTTTAACTTATTTTTATTCATGTCAGAATGTGTATTATTTACATGATTGTTGACATTCTGTTTTTGAGAACAATTTTGTAATTTCTTGTTTTGTATATTTTTCGTACTGGAAATTTTATTTACATTGAAATTTTTATGCTTAATTTCAGCAATTTCAATATCTACATTATATAAAGCTAAAGCTTTCTCAACAGCTTTTTCGAAATTTAAATCATCAACTTGAGTTATGAATTTATTCTGAATATTTTCATTTTTCAGACCGCGCAAAAACTGTTCCAGCAAATTTTCATTTAGAGTATCACCAGTAAATGCACAAAAGGTCGTAGCCTTTTTTAATCTAGCAGCAAAATCTTGAATTGATTCATTTTCATTCTGAAAACATTTTCTAAATTTAATTCTCTCAATAAATTTATTGGGGTGCGGGGCTTAAGTGTTTAATCAGAATGTCAACAATTTCATTATATTTTAAAGATTCACAATTCTTAGGTAAGCATAAATCACATAATAAACCATATAATTTTGATCCAAGCGATGCTAAAATAGCAGAAACTTTCTTCTGTTCTGTTATATCATGCAGAACGAAATTTTGTTCCAGTCGTTTCACGTACGTTGTGAAGCTTTCCACTTTTTCATCAAATTCTTTAAAGTAGGAAAACATTTTACTTTATTAAACGTAGCAAAAGCATCTAACAATGTAAAAGTAAATGTAATATCACTTACCACCACCGTAAATAGTGTAGAAGACTATGAAGTATTAATAAAGCATTGTAGTATTCCACCGAACCGTAGAATATTGAAAACCAGAAGTATAGCCATTTTCACCGGCACGATTATGATTTTCATTAAACTTTTTCTGATTAAATTACCACCTTTATTTTCCAACGTCGCCATTTTTATTATATATATTTAGTAATTAATTAATAATAATTAACATTACTCTGAATAACGAGGTCGCTGGTAGACATTTAAACATTTAATAAGTACTTCACAAGCAAACAGAACACTTACAGAACATAGATCACATGACTACACAAAAGTAAACAGAAGAGAATTCTCTGGAAAAGAATTGTGGGAAGAAAGAAAGTTTTGGTGCTGCTATCTAGAGTTAATCAACTGAAATACAAACATGACAAGTTTGTTAAAAGAGTTTAAATAGTTGACAATCAGTATCAATTTATAAAGATTTTTGTAGCTAAAAAATCTGTTCACGTTTTTGAAGGAAAAAAAAAACTTGCTTTAAATGTTTTGGTTTCATTCAAATTTTCTTTATTTTCCTAAAGCGCGGCAGAGCCCCTGTAAAGTTCACACGGAACCCTTAGGGCTCCGCGGAGTACAGTTTTGGAACTTCTGCTCTATAGTACTCAAATTTAATGAAATGTTTAGTTTTATTTGCTATTTATAGTAGCCAGGAAAATGGCATAATAAAAGTCTATCAAATTTTTACAAAGCCTTTAAACACATTATTTTCAAAGAAATATCTAAAAAGTCCTGCTGGTAGCAATGATTTTACTTCTTCTGACTTGAACTATGTCAAGAACAAGAAGAATTACTCTGCAGCGCCGTTTTTATACCTCATAAAGTACTAAAAAGAGCATTCCAGGACAATGATATACATTTTCAGTGACAATCATATTTTAATTAGGGAAAATCATTTGTAAAATACAATACATGTTACTTTCTACATATATGAGTTATATAAGGTGACATGCCAGGAAAATGACAATCTGAAATTTTAAGTCTTTTAATTGCTTTATTTTTTTGTTATTATGAATATAATATGTCTTGAAAATACTTCTAAGAAGATATTTTATTAGAATGTAAAAAAGAAAATTGCATTATATAACATGAGATAGAGATTTTATTGAGCGGACTGCAATTTCCTTATTTTCTGATAATGAACCTTATATCTAAATAACTGCTGTAATCATTTAAAAAATCATTTTATTCAGAATTTAGATATTTTTATATAAATATTGAACAATATAGTGTTTAAATATTTAAAACATATACGTTTCCGTTAAGATCGCCAAATGCATCACATTCTTGTTGATTGAGTATATTATACACAAGCAATCTCACTAAATGAAATTGCAAATTCTAATAGAATAATTTAATTTAAAGCATTTAATTTACACTTTACTTTACATTTTACATTACAGTTACTTTACATACCTTCTAACATTACAAGATTTCCAAGCATAATTATATTCATAATAAAATTTTATTTCTAAATATAACTTTTAATTTGATACTGTGTAGCGAAAATAATGAATATTATAGATTTCACTGGCGGATTTCTAGAGCATTATTTGAGTTTGATGAAAAGTGTTATTAAACAATCACAAAACCAGAAAGAAATATATTACGTTTTCAGATATAGACTGCTGACAGCTTTACGGTGAAGAAATATGCTTTCATTGCACCATGCCAAGCTGAAGATAATAATTTTCATCAGACGGATGAGCGCACTTTGCAACCAATAATATTTATTACTTTGTTCGCATCTGCAAATAGAAATCATTTGGGATATTTGATGCGAAAGTAAATGAATGGAGTGGGAATTTTACCCGCTTTATAAGCAAATGTGCAGTCAGAGAATAATAAATATTGCGAATGATTTAAGTGTTGGCTGGCGCAAAGATTTTTAAAAGATTCACTCGGTTAAATTTAAATTTATTCGTTAATAGTGAAATTGTGAATATGTGTTATCCAGATAAAAAATTTAAGTATTACCTTTCTAATTGGAACTTTCGACAATAATAACTATAATTACATATATATATATACATGTATATTGTAAAAATGCAAAGCAAAAAAAGTTACGAACATCATCGTAGAAATAAATTGATAACATTATAAACTAAATGTATTTTTAGTTATTTTCTCTTGAAATATTTTTTATATAATACTCCATCCACTGCAAAAAAAAAAAAAAAAAAAAAAAAAAAAAAAGCAACTTTACTCCATAAAATTGGCTGCTTCCAATTATATGGAATAATTTAACTTATATAATGGTGTGATTTAAACTGATATTACTAGTATAACATTACATATTAGTGTAATATAAAACATGCTATATCAGTTAAATTACTGAATAAATTAGATGCAACGAGGATGCCAAAAATGTTATGGAGTAATTTTAAATAAAACTTTTATAGTGTCATAATGGATATTAAAGAATAGGTCCAGTGGGGTTTGCAGATGTATTCAAGAATAATGGGTCAAATTACGAAAAAATACTTCATAGAAAAGTGAGATTCTTGTTGAATGTAGGAAATTTTAAACTGCTTGTAAATTTTAAAGAAGTGATGAAAATCTCACAAAGGAAAATTTTATTTTTGAATTTTGTTTTCTAGAATTAAATGTACGTTTTAAAACAGCGTTACTGGTTAGACATATTTGACAAATTTAATTAACTGAATATGACACAGCAAAATAAAATATAAGTATATTAATTCATATAAAAACATTTATACATCCATAAAAAAGGGAAGTCAAAACCTGAAAATGGCACATTTAATTTATTTTAATGTATATTATTTTATTAACGTAAAAAAATCGCCATTTCTTCAATTGAAGAGTCCTATTTCTTGATTTTTTTTTATATTTAAAAGAATAATTTGTGAAATATTCTTTCCCAAATTTAAATGCTGATCAGTATAAAGAAAAAAAGTGTTTAAAATCCATAAACATAATAAGTGAATAACTTATTTAGTCTCTCTTTTTTAGGTATAAATGAGGTGTGCTACAAATTTGCCGCAAGCGAAAAACAGACGGGAAATAAAAATGAATGGTACTGGTGGGAAGAAACTTAGAAGAAAGCTGTAAGCAACTACCAGTCAAATAAAAATGTCTCTGGTTTTTACTTTATGAAGCTTTGATAAACTTGTTATTTTACCTAAATATTATTACTTCTATACTAAATATTATTACTACAGTTCTAAATATTATTACTACTGTACTAAATATTATTTTGTTTGCTTGTTTTCTCTTTCTGTTTTCACTTTCATAGTGTGTATTGTCGAATTTGACCGACAAGTTCAGAGGGGTGGTAGTAGGCATCAATAGGATGAAAAATTACCAAAGAAGATTGGGTCGTAAACCACTTATTTAATAACACATACAGTGAGTTCTATTCGAAATAAAATAGTGTTGACGTTAACAACTTTAAGAAAGGTACAAATATTGCAATGGAAATGTAACGATAAGTACCTCGTTTGGTATGAAATGTGATAACATCACGAAAAGTTCGGGAAAAACAGGATGCTCATGCAATCGATGATACAGTACGAACTGGTAGTCCCAGTCCAAAATGTGCAGCATCTTGTACACTGCTGGCACGTATGATTGAACTTCTATAACTGTTTTGTATGTTATCACAATTACAAGAAAATTTACAAGTCTATTATACTTCTGTTTTCAGAAAGTTATTACAGGCAACCGAAGTTAATTTTGGGTAGTATGTTTGATTAAATATATGGTTTGCGACATCTTGCTTGCTCGATTGTAATATTTTTTCTTTTTGATTCCTACTACCACCAATCTGAATTGGTCAGTCGAATTCGGCAACACTCTGTATATTTATTTTATCATGTAAATGTATTTTTTATTTGTTACTTAATCATTATTTTCTTATTCTTTGTTTCTAATTTTTTTTTTTTTTTATGCATATGTAACCTTCTATCCGGCTGTGCCATATTCTCTGTGGTTGTTGTCTCTTGTTATAATATTGGTTTCTCCCCACAGCTGCCCATTTTTAATCTCTTTTGAATCAGTCTTGATCAAGCTTGGAAAGCAGTAGCACGTCTTTTTACCCGCCTGAAAAGAAGGGTTATGTGTTTCACGCGTATCTGTGTATGTGGATTACTTTATGCCCTCGAAACATCCCAACGGCTGAATGGATTTTAATGAATGAGGTCTCTATCGATTCGTCTTAATGGCCCGATGGTTATAGGCTAGGTTTTGTTTTTATAAATTCAAAATACAAATTGGCGGTAGAGATTTAAAAAAAAAATTACGCACCCTATTGAGTGGCCTATCATTGGTTAGGTCTTTCAAAATGAAGACGATGTTTCATTGACAGTCAGAAGCTCCGTTAAAATATTATACAACCTGGAAGTTGTGTAGGTAGGATCTCTAGCTTGACTGCAACTCTAAGCATCATGGACATCTATAGACCTCATGAAAACAGTGTTTATAGATAGGAACTAACAATTAAACACAACTTAAAAGTCATCAATAGAAGTAAATAAAAAAAAATAGGTAAGTAATATAAATAAGTAATATAAAAAAAAATATATTTTAAGTCAATTCCTACTTAGGTCAATAAGAGAATATTTTTTTCTCCCATTCTTCTTTCCACTGTAGTGACGCTTAAAATGCCTTGATCAAGAAGAGGGCTCTCTCGATCTTAAAATACATTGATCAAGAAGAGGGCTCTCTCGGTCTTAAAATACCTTGATCAAGAAGAGGGCTCTCTCGGTTATAGAAAATTAATTAACTTAATTTAATTTATGAATTAATATTTAAAAAAAACTAGATTAATAACCAGTGTCATCCACTACAAGTTAAAAAAAATATTTGAGCTTGATTGGATGAATAATAAATATTTTATGAACGATTGAAAATTTGAACAAGATATATATAGCAAGAGCGTGAGCTAATAGTAGGAAATGAAAAAAAGAAATAATAAATATAGAGAGAGTGTTAAGTAATAGTAGGAACTGAAAAATAGTTTCACATTGATAAGAAATAATTAATTAGTTCGCTTTTTACGCAGTCTGTTTTTTTTTTTTTATTTAACTGTTTTTAAGCCTGATATAGAAAGTGCACGTTCTTTCAAAATGTGTTGTGCATTTGTCATTTGTATTGTGTTTAAATATTTGTTTCTTTATATTGTGTTTTTTACTATTCAATATACAATATCCTTGTTTTATGCCGAACGGTTAACTTAGATACTAAAACAAGTTTCACAAACAAAGCACAATTAAGGATTGCGTCTTTTAGGTTCTTATGTGGTATTTGTTTTATTCTGTTTATTTCTATGTATTAACCAGAGAGTAGTCGCGACATTTCTTAGAACGTTAGTAGTCGCGTTCAGTCCATTTGACGCCGTTACCAGCAGGTCGAAAACGAAGGGGAAACTTGCCGGTGTTATCAGATGATCGAAAACGGATAACGTAGGGTGAAAATATTGACTGAAATTTAACCCCTTGGGGACGAGCGACACGCATACGTGCCGGAAGTAGGCCTAAGGATCCTCGTTTATCCTCACCAGTAAAATTTTACTGTAAAATTTGCCTTATTTAATCCGAGCATTTTCCCGATTTGGATAGGCACAAACTTCTGTTTTTTAAAACTGGTAGCAATGTAATAAACATTTCGTAAAAGGCTCCCGTCGCGAAGGGGTTAAAAGATTACAGCAATTATTCATTTTACAACCTTTTACAGCAATTATTTATTTCGCTTAAGTATATATTCAGTTGGCATCTAGATAAATGTTTTTAATAACTCTTTCTTCGTTTTGCATAAATACTTAAAAGTAAATAGTAAATGATTTGATTGAATTTCTGATGTTCTAAATTCATGATAGGGGTATTTTTTTTTTTTTGAAGAACAGAATCAGAGTCAGGTAGATTTTTATGTTACTCCGGCACTCTACATCCATTTAATAAAATAAAATTAATAAATTTAGCATCAATATATTACTCTGACATTAAATTGAACAATAAAACTGAAAATAAAAATGGAAATTATGACATGCAACAGAAAAATCAAATCCAATACCACTAATTTACCAGCATATTGCGGACGATTAATTCATATAAAACATATGAAAAACCATCAAATTTCATGCAATAAACAATTAAAGACAATATATATATATATATATATATATATATATATATATATGTATATATATATTCATTTTGATGTATTTTTTCCTTTTGGTATGTTATATATATTTATATATATTCCTAGGTCCCTAAATGATTTAGCAATCTTTTAAATATTATACGCTTAGATCATTGCTGCAATAGCGCACAATCTATGTGTATTATCAATATGATTTCTACCATGTAGTTATGTGATACCTATTTTAGGAAATTCCATTAATTGTTTTCATTCCTATCATTGCAAAGATTTATTTAATGTTATTTACTTTTCTAGTTATAATTTTATATGTATTTTCTTGTTGTTAGTGTATGATATTGTCCTATATATTTTCTATTTAATTTTGCTATAGCTTTACATAATTTATTCTGTAGAGATAATCATTTTATATATATACATCAATATGGTAGCAATAATTATTTCTATTAATAGTTTTAATGTTAATATGCTTTAGCAGTTTACATTCATATTACTTTGATCTGAGAAGTCAATTGGGAAAGCGTTTTGGTTGTCTTTGCATGGTTATAGGTGATCTTGGTTTTGGATGTTAGATGCGGTTATTGTTGACTTATTTGTTATCAAAAAGTCCAGTGGTTTCTTGCTTTTTTAGTCTATGAATGTAGGGTTATCATTATTCGGTTATGAAAATTTTGAAGGTCGTTTTAGAGTTCTGCTTCTATAATTGTAAATATTGTATATATTTTTTTCATACTCAAGATTTATTATTTAAACAAGACTAATTTAATTAAATTTATTATTAATTTTTATATTATTAAATTTTCTTATATTTTTTTGCAATTATTGCATTTTCGAAACATAATTTTTATATGGCAGTTCTTAGTAAACATCTCGATTCTGGCAAGATACACTTAGCATCTATGCAGTGTAGTGCCCGGTACAGGAACAATAATTGGGTTGTTCCTGGATCGTCATCCAGCGACCATTTATACTCTCTCCCTCGTCCTTTATTTTTTCGTACGTGTTATGATGCTCGGTTCAAGATATGTCCATACGCTTCTCAGACACAAGTTGTCTCAGATCCTAATTATTCAAGTTTTTGTAAAGCATTTAATGTTATATTGTATAAAGTGCAACTTATGTAACATGAAATATATAGGTGAAACATCAGGTCCAATTCATAAACGTATCAATCTTCATCGTTCAGACTCTAATAATAACAAAGCAAAAAATATACAATCTACAGCTGAAATTCAACATTTTCATAAACATCAATTTAAAAATACGACAATTGAAATCCTTCAAATTCTAAAAAATAAATCAGAACGTCTTTATATGGAATCATCATATATGAAATATTACAACACAATTTATCCTTATGGACTTAACAGTGAAGTATTTAACAGATCTGTCAAAGTCTTCACATCTATAAATAACAATGTTGATTATTCTCCAATTTATCCTACTCTTAATCATAATTTAAATTGTAAAACAACACGAAACAAACGTGGAAAGGGTTCATCATCAGTTGCAGTTTCCAAAAAATCTATCACTAAACAAATAAATGATCTTCAAAGTAAATATTTAGAGAATTATAACTGGTTGTTAATTCGAAAAAACATCTTTGCTATTAAAAAGAAACAGATTGTACAACATTTAAATGCATTTCTAAGTAAATCTTTCTCTAAACATTTCTCTGATATTTATTTTGACCTCATTATGACTAGGGTTAATCTTTTAAATATTAATTTGCAAAAAAACATAAAATTCAAAACATGAATACTCAAATGATAATTACTTTTTCAAATCACATATTTAATAAAATTAATATCAATTCTATAATTAATTATAAAAATTGTTATTTTCCCATTAATAATCTTCATATATCAAAAACCTTTAAATATCCGAATACAATTGGTCGAAAGATTTTTAACTACAATACATTTTCAAAAAATACATCTGCTGCTAGTGTAAATGCAATGACCCCACTCTAAAAAAATACATAAACAATGATCATGGACATATAATCACTGGAAATCTTGATATTGTTAATGATTTTAAATTGAACAACTAATGGGTTATGGTACTAAATATAGACTTCCATCTAAATTTAATGTTAAATCTATTATCAATCAGTTTACATATGATATTGATATTTTTATTTATAAAATCTCAATCTCTTACAATAAGCCTATTGGATATTTTAATCAATGGAAAATATTAGTAATTGAAAAATTAACTATGGCTTTAAAAAATAATAGTGCTGATTTGGTTTCTATTAATACAAAGCATTTTTTCCAACAAATTACTAAATTACAAAAAAAAAACTACGTTATTACATATGTAGACAAATCTCCTAATAATTATGCAATTATATGTAAATCTTATTATCACCAACTTCTTACAACTTGTATTTCTTCTAATAAGTCTTTTCAAAAAACTAATGAAAATGTAATTGTAAATAATCGTAAAATTCGAAGTTATTATAAACTATTAAATATTATATCTACTAAATTTAATTATCCTTATTTAGTTCTTATTTCCAAATTTCATAAAACGCCAATTAAATTTAGGACTGTAACTATTGGTTGCAATACATATAATAATAAAACCAATAAACTTCTTTTAAAAATTCTTAATCAATTATATATACTTACTACAAACAATGAAAATACACATTGTATAAAAAATAGCTATCAACTTGTCAATATTTTAAAAAATCTTCATTGTGTATATAGTATAACGACATATGACTTCAAAGATCTTTTTAATAACATAGACCTATTAGATTTACATAATATTATAAATGCATTATTTTAAAAGTATTATAAAAAACTGGAATTACCATCTAATATAGATATTGCATATTTTAAATCTTTAACAAACTTCATTATCTATAATAATTATATATTGCAAGATAACACATTATATTTACAGCATGTTGGTATACCACAAGGTGGTTGTACATCCAGTTTATTATCAGACTTATACTTATATCATTATGAAAGTACTTTTACTAATAATAATCTACATTTATATCGTTATATTGGTGACATAATTTTAATATAAACTGATCAATCTGTAATTACTCTATTTCCAGTAGATTATCCCACTAATTTGGAATTAACGGAAAACCTTTTGTCTAACAATACAATTAACTTCTTAAAATTACAATAAAAGACAACAAAACAATCACAGATTTATATGACAAACGTAAAGAATTTAAATTCAAAGTTAATACATTTACAAAATTTAAATCTTGTCTACATCATTCTGTATATCGAAATATAATACTTAATCATTTATATAGAATAAAATGTTTATGTTCTTCTCTAATTAACAATAATATTAAAAAACTTATTTATGATGCATTAAATCATGGTTTTCCAAAAAAATTCATATATTCATTAATATACAATTAGTACTTTACTTACATGATCTTTTAAAACAAATTAACACATACGTAAACAAAATTACAAAAAAATCTATAAAATAAAAAAATATCTATAAAAAATTAAAAATTGTAAAATAATATAAAAAAAATATTATAGGTTGGATGGGTGGGTAGATGTTAGAGTACGGAGGAGGGTGGTATTGTCTGTATAATACGCAATGGTTAATTTAAAAAAATAAAAAAATGGGGCTTTTGTATTATCACTATATTTTTAATACGTATTTTATAAGGATGTTGATTTGATATTTTATATGTAATTGGTGACTTTCATTAATATTATATTTAGCTTAATTAAAATTTTATCTAATTTACAATAATTTGTTATTAAATTTTAATTTACTCAGGACAATATCATATTAATTACTAATAGCTTGCCATTTTTATAGTGATTAATATGCATACAAGTATATTTAATATAACTAAAGTTATACTGTATGTATTAAAATTGGGTAATTATTTTTATTATTATTCCTCTATTCTTTTTAATATTGATCGATTTTCACTTTGTGTTACAAAATTTATTATCGGTTTAATGTGTTTGAATGTCCCACATTCATACTTTTTGGATTTTTATGGATGTATGAAAATAATCCACACACTATATTTGAGATTTTTAGGTAATGGCAATTTAAGTATCTGATAATCTTCTATATACTTCCATATGTTTTTTTATTTCCTGTTCATTTTATAAATATCTCATATTTAATAGTTATTATTAACGATTTTTATATTATTTTTATTATATATTTATATTAATTATTATTGAAATTATTTTATAGCATATAGCTATATGCTATATATTATCACAGTTATAGAATTATTTAAATTCTTAGTGTAGTTTAAATGAATAAGAAAATAGAATATTTTGAATGCTTTTTTAAAAAAATTTATTAACAAAAGTTTTTTTTTTAAATTTGTTTGTGCATAATGATATATAGTGTGGTTTATATTAGGTTTATAATTATCTATATATAAGAATTAATTTGGTTTTGCAGTTGATATATTTTTTTTAACATTCATGGGCTTTCATTTGTTCATCTTGTGACATTTGAATAATAAAAATGTTACTAGATGGCAGCACCAAAATTTGTCTTTTGATGATAAGTTATAAATTTTGTCTTTTGCAGCTTCTTTTCAGTAGTAATTTCTTACACCAGGAGGTTTTGTTCGCTAAATTTTGACGATATTGTTAAATAGTAATTAAGTAATTTAAAAGTGCATTTTAGTTATTTTTAAATATTGTAATTACTTTCTATTTATTTTTATTTTATATTATATTAATTGTATTTATCACGGTATTTCAAAATGTATTAACTGCATTCTTTGGTATCAATTACTGTGATTTCTTAACTGTTTTATTCACCTTAATCTTTACGTTATTATGGAAGCCATGTGCGAGAGGATATATTGAAAAAAACTGAAATATTAATCGGTATGTTGCGTAATATTTCTATTTTATATGCTATAAATATTTAAATTGGTTTTATTGAATTGTCCATTTCATATTATTTGATTCTATTCTGTTTTCATTTTGAATCTATTCACTTGATTATAATGGTTGTTCGGGCACAGAGAAAAAAATTTTTTAGCTTTAGCTTTTTTTTCTCACAGAAAACACCATATTGTTTATATCATTGAATTCTGTGCCCTTGAAAATGTAATTCAATATATAAGATTTTCCATTATTTGTCGGTGTCCCCTTTCTTCTTTTTTCTTCCATAATAATTCTTATAATAAATTATTTGGCACTTTATTTTGTACTTACAGCTTTAATTCACAATATTACGGTTTTTGATGGTGGTAGGTTATGTTTAATTAATGTTTATATATATATATATATATATAAACGTTCTGTACAATAATACCATTGAAAAATAATGAAAATGACCAATAATTATGAAATCACAAACACCACATAAACCAAATATTATTAAAAATGTATAATTATATATATATATATATATATATATATATATATATATATATATATATATAATAAAGAAAAAGGTAAAAAATACTTAACTTCGAAATTATAAATGTAAATGTTGTAACTATGTTTCAATTTATTTATTTATTTTTTGGAGTGTCTGTGTATGAGAGGGAGAGGAGCGGGGGGGGGGGGGGTTCTCGAGATTTTGTGATTAAATCCATTTTCCAAATGAAAATGCGCGATTTGTTGTTTTTCTACTTATTTCAGTGTAGGAGGAGCGCCCTTGAATGAAAACTTTGGATACGAACTTCGCTTATATAAAGTAAATAATAAATAAGTTATTGAAATTACATGTTTAAATTAAATACATTTGCAATTGTAGATTTAAATCCTAAGATGCATAAATTATTTTAATTAATGGAATCACTGAAAGGTTCATCTTTATAGGGATGTATTTTACAGCAACTATTTAATTAAAATAAATATTCAATTGTACATTTCATAATGAGGTATTAATGTTATAATTTATTGTTTTATAATAACATTCATTAAAATAATAAAAGCAATAAGAAAATTTTCTCCGAAATTATAAATATGCAGCAATAATTTAATTTAAGTGAATTTTCTCTCATATTTTGGAAAATATTATTCTGAAAAATAGTTTGAACAATTGATGAAGGACAACAAATTTAAATTTGTTAGATACCGTCCACAAGCCTCTATTGGATTTCAATAATAATATTAAAAAAAAAAAAAAAACTTTTTTGCGGCATTGTCAGAAAAAATGTGTTTATACTTACAGTATGAAAATTTAAAAATAGATAAATTTTAGAGAAAGACTTAAAATATTTTTTAAAATCATAGTATAAATATTCACTGAATTTTCCAAAAGAGATTTTTATTTGCGTAATTTCTAACCTACATTATAAAATTCTCATTATTTTTCTTATTGTACAAATAAATTATATGCATGTTCTTCGCTGATATACATACTACATTTCTGAGAAAATTGTTTTATCTTCCTAATTTGTTCTATTGTACAAAAACTATACTTTTCAGATTTTGGAGATACGACAATTTTTTTACGGATTCCCACAAAATTCTCTTCTCTCTTTTTTAATGGTTTGGCAGTGTTATTGTCTGTTTTCTTTCATTTATATGTTCCGGTAATAAATGGAAAGCAAGTTCTTTCAAATAATGATGATGAATTTCCCTTTTTTTCCCATATTTAAACGATTATCAATTTGAGAATTTATTCCCGCAATATTTGACAATGAAAAAAAAAAATGTAAGTGAACCATCCATCAGTTTTTTGTGCGAACCGACTTCACAACTAATATAATAAAACCATTTTAAGTCACATTCTAAAAGTAAAAAAAGTACTCTATGAATGGGTAAAATAGCAGAAAGAAAGAAAGACGATATAACAACAGGCAGAGAGTCCGTACTTCGAAGAAATTTTCCCCCACAGATTTCGCGGAAATGGGAAAGGATGAACACGAGGGGGGAAAATTCAACTAACGCAAGTGGTCGCAAGGCGGTCATTTAGACCGATTGACACTTAAGAATGCGATAAAATGCTAAGAAATAGCAGGAATGACTTGCAATTTTACTACACAAGAGTGTGAACACTCAAGGTCAACTACACGGAATTTGGCTATCGTAAATTTAACGGGAAATGAGTTACAGTAAGATAACGAATTTCGGGCGGGGAAAAGACCAACGCGCGACTATTAATGGGTTAAATTCAGGAATAAATCTGCATGATGACGCCTTATACACTGGATATGCTAGAAAAAATAACACAGGTAACATATTCCATTATATACGTAAATTTTCAGATTTTAGTAGTGATACGAAATTTATGTCTGTTTATTTTTTTATTTTTTACTTTTTTACAACGTTTCATAGAGACATTTTGGAAATTTTGAAAATAAAATGTTTATTTTCTGTTGCTACTCTCAAATACAAGTTTTTTTTCAATTATAAAGGAATAATGATTTGCGTACTAGAAATGAAAAGGAATGTGTAAAAAATCATTATAATCGAATTTTTGTCATTTCTATTAAGTAAACGAAATTATACTTTTCTGCGTCTGAGCGTTATAATAACCCCAACACTACAAACGGTTTTTTTCTGGACACAAACCAGGTTTTGAAAAGTTCTTGATCATTTTAATATTATCCAACGTAACTGAAAAGTGTTTATAAATTTTGTTTGTACGGTCGTTTTTCTGTCTAGCTTCTCTGACTCGCGTGCACTATTCGGATTTCCACGTAAAAGATATTTTTTATTGAAGTTTACCATGTCATGTTAGCCATTGAAAATGAAGTGCGTAGCATTTATAGATCATTTGCATGGGCACTTAAAAGTATTCAGTGACACTAATTTCTATGATAAAAAAATATTTGTGATGTATTTCAATAGTGTTATAGTATTTCAAACATACTGAAATGTATATAACTTACTAAGGTGCACTATAAGTTGTTTCTTAAAGAATATGTATAATATAGCACTTACAGTTTGTTTGCATGGGCAAATAAATTAATTTCGCTTTCGTTGAAAATATTGCCGTTATTGGTAGAAAACAGTTGTGGTGCAGTTTAATAATTTACACTTTAAAAAACTAGTGAACTTCATATGAATATCTGAGTTCCACTAAAAATTCTGTAGGATATGTGGTGCAAAGCATTTATAATTCATTTACAGGCTTAGGCAAAATAATTCTGTTATATAATGGTCTACGGGAAAAAATTACAACGTATTTTAATTATTTTGCAGTATTTCCAACATGATGAAATTTATATACATTATTAATGATTGGAACAAGATTCTTGCTGTGGAATATGATGTGCATAACATTACTGATTCAATTACACGGACACATAAATGGTTTTGGATACAGTATTCTATACGAAGTATTTGCCATTAAGGATGATAACTAGAAATGCGCATTCAATTAGGGTATGTGTTTTAAATTTAAGTAAATTACTGCATACTACTTGGTAAGTAAAAATAGGATGGGTACTGCACATGGCTACACAAAAGATTTCATAAGCATTACTTAGGATCAACATGAATTGCTTAAAGCTGTTTTTTCAATTTAATGTATACATTTTCAAGTACAAATATATTTGTATTTTCAAAGTTTGGAGAACTTAAATAAAAGGATATCCTTGGCTATGAAAAGAATGGAATGCATATTCGCCTATAAATAAGTCCTGGAAAAGTGATTTCACTAATTTAAAGCATTTTTCTGTCTAAATTATATTTTAGCTTAAAAAATGTCATGTATAAAAATCTGCAGGTAATATACAAAGCTGTGTAAACAATTGAAGTGCTTCACACTGTATTAATAGAAATTGCTTAAGGTTAATTTTCAACATAAATTTCATTGTGTGTTATGTGTCTTATTTATAAACTAAATTTTAGCACACTCTGTAGAATATATACAAATCTACAGATCACATACAGGGCTGTATAAGAAAATTGAAGTCTCTTTCCGCATATGATCGATAGTTCCTGAAATATGGTTTTAGAATGTGTTTTTAGTAAATGTTACTTAGGTATATTTTTTAAATTATAAACTGTCGAAATTTTGTTAAAGTATTCTAGAACTATTGGAAAGACATTCCAAACTAACTTTAAAGCACGACTTTTCTTTTTTATAATGTTTGTAACGGGGTCGTGAAATTTTATCATTATTTTTTCAATATCTTGGAACGTACAAGTATGATAAAACGTGAGGAACTATAACAAGTAGCTATTTTTCTAAAAGAAAACAAAAATAGGTGAGATTGGGAGGGTTGAACGATTTTTTACAAAATGAGTTTTTATTTTTTAAAGGTTGAAACTAGGATAAAGTCTCATATATCATTTTATTCGTTATACAATCAGTTATCAAAATAAAAGTGGGACATAAGAGTGCAATATAGATGAAATTTGAATATTGATTGATTTTAATCATGAGAAAATAATGTGCCAATGCTCTTCACATGTAAGAGGCTTGGCCCCCTTTATTTTATAGCGAAATATTTGTTCAGAGAAATAAAATCAGTTTGAAAATAATCAGAATAAATTTATACTACATGGTTTAAATATTATTAAAAATATTTCGAATAATGTGATGGGTAAACAAACCTGCTGAGACGAAATTCAAAGTAAAGGATAAAATTTTCTTTTAAACTCTCCGTTTTGTGATATTCGAACAAGCAGAACTAGTTGTCACAGAGTTTGGCTTTATGTCATGGTGTCTCATTGGCGAAATTTGTCTGAATACCTTCCTAAAGTATTGTAATCAATAATAGGTTCTTTTGCAGAGGCATGGACACTTAACATTTCTTAAATCTGCTGCTTTCATCTTTTCTAGTGTTTTCCATTCTTTCTTTTATCTACTATGGGTACTATTTGAATAAAACAAAAGTTACTATCAATTCTACAATTTATATTTTATTAAATTTTTTCTTGCTTCCATAGCATTTTTTCACGACTTCATTTAATCAATTTTAAACATTTTCCTTTTTATCACCTTATTTTACTATAGAATATTTTGTGTACTGTAGAATACTGTAGATACTGTAGAATTTTCTGTATTTTATACAAAATAAATTTACATTATTTTAGAAATATAACGATTAATCCTTCATTATGTACAGTGTATAATAAAAGGATTTCCCAAAACACGTAAATAAGGGAGTTTTGACCATCTGGTCAAACCTCCCTCACATTGATTGGGTCAAGCCTCCACATATATCCAATTTTTAAATTATAGCATATGATTATGCTTAGCCCAATTTGCTGTACAATATTTATGCGACGAATGAAAGCTCAATATTTGTGCATTATTTAAAACCTACTTTCTTAAATTTCTATATTTTATCAGAGAAAATCTTACAGAATGCTTATCAAAATACACTTTTTAAGTTAAAAACACGTCACAATTGATTTTTTCACATCTGTTTCAATTATCTGCATGAAATAAAGACTATTGTTTGTGCATTTCATTAGCTTTCGTTGTCACCTATTGGCAAACCTCTCAAATACTTTTAAATATGAAAACTGAAGGGTTGGTCAAGCATCTCGTATGGTCAACCCTCTCTAGTCTTCCCTATATATTTAATAGAATATATTATTTATGAGTTAGAGTCCTTATAGTTATCAAATATTCTTTTATTATTATATAAATATCTTCCGCATATTGAATAGTTCACAATTAGTGCATTATATCTATATTTTCATGTATGTATATTTTCCTTATTTAAAAAATTTCTCACATAATAACTCACTCACAGACAACTTATATACTCAATAGATCTTACAACAACTATACGATCATTGAGAAACCAGCTTTCAATGTATATACAATAGATAAAAAAATTCAGCAAGTGAAAATAATCCCTATAAAGTATCTTCCATGAGCCTAATCCAAAAAACAATATTTGATACCAAAATGGGATTTTATGATCAGAGTTCAATTTTGTTAAACGGCACAATATTTTTTGTCCAATAAAATCATAAAGAAATTTTGTCGCACTACAATTTAAAAGAATAACTAAATAAAAAAATCCCTGCTGGCTCGTCCTACTGGCACAGGTAAATTTCAAAGTTAAGTACTAATTTCAGCAACAAAAAATAAATCAATATAAGAGATAAACCCAGTTAAAAAGTTTTATCTAACGGCTATTGACGAGTTTTTAATTTCATATTTCTGTAAGGGTTGCTTCTATCAGAATCACGTTAATACAACAATGTTTTCTTTAACCCCAAATTTTTTCATCACATGAGAATATTTTTTAAGAAATATAATCGATTAGTAGAGTTCATCTTATCAAAAACTTGTTACTATAAAAGTTATATATAATAGTAAGAATATTTATATAATTAAGTTAAACAGTGTTATGATTCTTTTATTAAATGAAACACGCTATATTTTAAATTCCGATGTTCTTTTTATTGAGAAACGCGCACGTTTAATAATGGAACCTCATATGCAGCATCTCTGATGGTTGTCAAAAATCTTCATCAGGCTAATAATACTTTTTATCGCCTTATTTTTGGTGTTCCGGGGGTCATGATCGGTGTAGATCTGCAAACATTTTTTCAGAAATTCCAACATAGGGGGGGGATGCAATAGGTAGTGTTTCTTTCGAAATTTACCAAAAATCGTGCGCTCATTTTCTTTATAAAGCAGTTATTCGGCTGTTGAGAGACAACGAAATTTAAAATTTAGCGCATTTTTTCTATTCCTCCAGGTATATATTTTATGCATGTTTGTAATAACAAAATATTTGTTTAGTTTTTGATTTATATACATAATAGTTATTAATAAATATATGTTAATAATATTAATAAATAGGTTCATATTGTTAAATTTAGCACTTTCAATGATATTTACTTTTACCCTAACCTGTTTGTTATAATGCTTTTCAGAAGCACGTAAATCTGGCTATATTCATGTCAGTTAAACGTGCAATTAATTTCGTAGATGATCAAGATTTAATTATATAATGCACTTGACACAAATCTATTATTAGAGTATTTCACATGCAAGAGTATATCCAGAGTACTAGTAAAATATAGTATGAGATTTAGATATATCACTGGCATATGTCACTTGATAGAACCTAAACTTAATAATTTGATCTATTCATGGTGTCCCAAAAAATGAAGCGCGAATTTATTTTTTTAAGTGTTCCAACGAAGGCAAGAATTAAGATTATATCGATTAAATAGTTTGTCGTTAATTTTAAAAAAAGTGAATAAAAAAAAATTATACGTTCCACAAGAAAAAAAAAAGTATTCCCTACTGTAAGTAAAACAACAGTAAATATTCCCTTTATTATGACCGAATGTTAAAATTATTAAAATTATAAAAAAAAGTGTTCCCTACTGTAAGTAAAACAACAGTAAATATTCCATTTATTATGACCGAATGTTACCACGTTTTGATACTTTACATTTTACAATTTTTTAAAGAATTCCTGCAATCAAAATGGCCTGTCAGTTTGTAGAGCTGAAAATGATCCGAAATTTTGTAAAAGGAACATTAACAAAACTTGGAGTTTTTTTGTCACAAATAATGAAATTTTTACCCTTGTATTTATCAGAGAATAGGGAAACACTTTTCTTAAAATAACCCAGTAAGCGTATAAAATTTAAAAGGGATAATAAAATAATTTACATAATACCAATTGCGACCTTTCACATTTTTTGCAATTTACATTACTCTCATATCTGCGAAATGGTTCGGAATTAAAGCATGTTTCAATCTTTTTTTAAAACAATGTGTAAATTTCTGAAATCGGGAAATACTCAAAAAAATTCAAATTTAATGTAGTTACATAAGAAAAAACCTTATACTACATTTATTTATTATATTTAAAGTTCATTAGCAAAATATATGAAGATATTGATTATGATAATAATTTCCAAAAGTACATTGATGTGGCATATAATTATATTTATATATCAGTGTATTTAAGCAGAAATTTCTTTGGATGAATTATGTTAATTTTAAAACATACGCATGATTACTTTCTTCTATGTGTACATTGTTTTACACTAGAAGAAAATATTTCTCATAGTAAAAATTAATATTTGTATACATAATCAATTTCTAAAGTTGATTTCTAATAAATTTGCCACAGTTGACTAATCTTTGCATTTCATTTAATGTATTTGTTATAATGCGCTTTTGAAGCATATAAATCTGCGAATATTCCTGCCAGTTACGTAGGTTCAAATTACGCAGAAAATTAATTTCGAAGCATCAAGATTTCATTAATAGCAGACACTTGACATAAAACTATTATCAGAATATTTCGCATATCAGAATATCTGGAGAATTCTGCTCACATGTAGTTTGAAAATTATACATCCGTACATCTGTCCATTTTAAATTTCTTATAAATATATATTCTTGTTCATTTTTAGATGCGTTCTGAATCATATAAATGCGTAGCGCCAATATTTGTCGGATATTCGCCCCCATATTCTGTCTGTCTATTCGCTTATAAGATCTCAAAAACCACCCAACCGAATGGTTTGAAATTTACTATATATAATTGTCGCAGAATTCTGTCGACTCATTTAAAATTTTATTAAAATTGGATCAAAATTTAAAACGATATCGATAAAGGTTTTATTCCTTCTATTCAGCCCTATCATACGTAACTAATTCAGTGATATCCCATGGCAGGTAATAATTCTAGGTTGCCATGGTGACTATGTAATATTTAAATAGGAGTCATATTATTTCCATGACACTGGATTTAATATGTATTTTGCATTTTGCTAGCTACTTTTGTGACATTCCGGCGATATTCGTATATCTCGAAGTAAATGTAATATAGTAATCAAGGCCAAACCTCCGTTATCATGAGAATATCGGAGTGCAGTCTGGGTGGCGAGTAGAAGACAGGCTCCATAAACATTGAAAAATTTTCCATACCATAATTAATAGAGTCAACGTAACTTTAAAGGTTGTTTATTTGAGAAAAACATATCGTAACATTTCCAGTACCCTATCCATCAATTCTCGAATAATCGATGATCCACTTCATAAAACTTAAGTTGTTAAAAGTATTAGGATCTACACATTAAAGTAATTCCTCCCAAGTGACGTATATTTATTAAACAACCGGAAAAACGTAAAATCTCTCGCTCCTCGGCGATGTAACAGTATAAGTACTCAAAGAAACAGATCACGGATGGATACATTATTAGTTGAGAACCAACTCCAGCAGACAGAGGGGGAGGAATGGGGCAGGAGATGGGAAAGGTGGCGAACGCGTGAATTCGATAATGAACTCTTTATACTCGGAGTCAGATTGAAACGCAATCAAATGCTGGCGGGAGATTGCAAGGAACTGTGGGAAAAAGAACATCATCGAACAAATGCAAAACATTCGAAACAAAAAGAATTTAGTTTTAGAATAAAAGGAAAAAAGTAATTTAATGGGTTTTAAGATTAGACGAATGGATAAAGGTTTTTAGAATAATAAAATAATGCGCATATTTAAATGCGTGAAATAAAAGACAAAAGATATTAAGATATTATTAAAGATAGGTAAAAAAGGAAAAAATATTAAGAATTTTGAATAGTTTTACCATGATAAAAGGGCGAAAATTTTTATTATTACGTACATAATCATAGTAAATTTTGTATTAAAGTAAAGTTTGTGTAAAGTGCAACAGATATTGCGTCAATAACTGAATATTGTTATAGTACTAGTTATAGTAGGACTGCACATCATTTACCACGTTCGACGTACAATTTCCAACTTGTTTACTTGAAACGCTCATTGGTTCTATATGATATGAAACTCACATAATCATTATACTTTTAAAATGATACATCCTCATTCAAATGTTTTGAAAAGAACAAAAATAAAAATTCATTTTATACATTTAATTCATATTTAAAATTCTAAAAATAAAAATTAGTAAATGACATATGTTTTATTACCAATCGCTTTATTTTATAGTAATGATTTTATTATTTGCAGTAAGAGTACAGCTAAATTGGGTTTTTTTAGACAACAGATCTCCATTCACCAAAATTTGTCAAGAACTTCGTTCTGTAATAGAAATGAATATCCGATGAGCCACCAAAAAATTAAGTTGTTTTAGAGTGTTTTGTGGGAAAAGGAGGCATTTTTAACGTAGGGAGGGGCAATGATTTTTAAGTAGGTCAAATGAGGTGTCGTTTACTGTGTATTTTTTAAATTTTGAATCGAATGACACTATCCGTAAGTCGATACGATCATCTGTTACATAGTGCCCGGTTTCAGGAATATAAAGTCGGAAATTATTCTTTTGTGCAGATAAAAAAGGTCTTTACTACAAAATTTGATGGACAGACACAACAATTTGGGAAGAACTTTGATTTTGCATTAGTAATGAAGATTCTATGAGCCCCAAATATAAAGTTATTTTACAGGGTAAAGGCAAAAGGGGGCATTTTAACTCGGCGAGTGACAATTAATTTTTTTAAAGTAGGTAAATAGGGCTATACTATTTTATGTATTGTTTAATTCTAAATCGAATGACAGCATACGCAAGTCTATACGGTCATTTCTTAAAAAGTTACGCATGTTTTATGGCTATAAAGCCGAAAACTATGTTTAATTATTGAGCACAGCTTTTTTTACGTTTAAAAATGTTCTTTATATCAAATTAAATAAATAATTTAATAAATCTCAAATGCATTAAATATCCTCAAAATAACAATAATCAAAATTAGGTTCACACGAGACTTCTTCAAGGCTGTTAAAGTTGACGAAATCCAGGTATTCAAAATTTTGCATTCATAAAACCTACCATAACACTGCAACGAATGCTCATATCAAGTTGCTGACAGTGTCATTCTATTCAGAATTCAAGAAAATTATAATAAACGATATCCCACTTTACTTATTTAAAAAGGCTGAATTTCCTCAACCCTCGAGTTAAAATACCTTATTCTGCCTGTCAAAACATGCTAAAACAACTTTATTCTTCTAGATTCATCGGATTTGTCATGACAAAATGAAGTTCTTACAAAATTGCGGTGAATGACCATGAATTTCCGTATAATACTTAATTTTTTCTCTATTTTACCTGCAGTAAAGTCTCTCAGTTGAATGAAAGGAATTAAGAATGTAATGTAAGTTTTTTTTTATTATTAAATTATGTTATTACTCTTACTAACTTCGTGTACTATGATGTACTTTTGTTACAGTTCTGTTGTTTTTTATTTCAGTGCTTTGAAGCCAACGGACAACCAAAACGTTAATGCTGATAAGCTATTTAAATTTCTAATATCTTATTTAAAATAATTTATTTTTGAAAAATAACGATTTTATGACAAGCAGTTTTTATATTTTCCTTTCGAAAAACCGCATAAAATTATAAATACATATATGATAAATTAAAAAATGCCTTTAAAATAAATCAATAAATTAATATTCTTATTCATTTCGTTACATATACTTTTAATTAAAATATAAATACTACTATGAGAATTTAGGTGTTTTTGTTATACGTTTATCATACTCTTATAATTTTAAATATGTATTTAACAGAGACTGTTTCCGTAATTAAATAGCGAAAGAAATTCCATGTCACTATTTTTATTACGAAATATAACATGCAATATTCTTAAAACATATCTTATTGCCTCATAACATGTACATCGTTAAGTCAGTATGCATAGCTGATATTTTAAAGCGTTGTTGTAACCAGTAAACGTTATTACCACTTTTGACAGCAGAAAACATCGTTGTAATGTCAATGACGTATTCTAAGACGCAGTAATAGGTGAATAGCTTTATGTGTTTACTTTATTGCTACAGTTAAATCACATCATAGAATAAGCTTTAACATTCATCTCATAAACATATCTCTTGAGATTATGAACACTATTATATGTAAATACCTAAGTAAGAACTAAACACATATATCAATTTGTAGTTGAATAAGATTGTTAAACGATATGTTTTATTTCACCTCATTCGAAGTAAGGATGAATACCATAGCCACGTAAAGTACATTTCATGAGTGCTGTATATTATATTCCTGCTCTTATAATGTAAATGGTAACTCACAATGATATTGAAGAATTATATGAATAATATTTAATTTTCTTATCCAAAAAATAATATTACAAATGTTTTCAGATATACAGTAAGTCTATTAATATACTAATTTTAATTGCTAAAAAGTGTGAGATTAAAACTTTAAAAACAGTAAAAATAGTTTTATTCGACTGTTTACATGTTTCGACTCTACCCGAGTCACTTTCAAAACAAAGAATAAAGATATTGCAAACATGCACTTTCTATAGAATGATTTTAAACGCCATTATTCAATTTTGTGCATATTCTTACATATTACGCACATTATTATTTTTTATTTTACTTGGGTGTTTATTTGTATTTCTGTAACCATTTTACCATCGTCATCAGCATCATTTAATTTAACCAAAATTAAGGAACGTGTTATTGTTCCAAAAATAGAAACAAAACAAATAACGTACATGACGTACAAATCTGGCGTTTAAGATCATTACATCATAGATCGTGCATTTTTTAAGTATCTTTATTTATTTGTTCAATATCTCACCTTTCAGCAATTAATAGTAGTGTATTTTTACAAGGTCTTAATATGTTATATATACAGTAAGTCGTCAAATTTTTAATTTATATTTATTTTTGTATATAAAATATAATATAACAGAATGTGAATAATAGATTACTCATTATCATGAGGAAATACTATTGAAAAAAAAAAAAACATTTTGAAGACTCTGGTATAATGTAGCTTATAAAAATAATAATAATTGAAATTAATTAAATAATAATTATTTATAAACAAGGATATACCTTTTTTATCGAAATTAACAATAATCAATGAACATCTGTAAATATATTGCTGCTGGATTTAGCATGTATAATATGCGAGGAAACAGACGTTTACTATTAAAATGGTACTGATTTCTCATATTTTTAGATAATTGTAAAACACATATTCCGAAGTAGATACAAATATAGTTTGAGATAGTTTCAAACATTTTAATGAAAACAAAACTGTATCCTTCTATTTTTAATTTTTAATAATAGAATTGAAATTAAATTTAAAATATATGAAAACCATTTTAATGCAAAATTTATCGTCATCATGCTTGAGGTTTTATACAGACACTGAAAAACAAATAGCAACCAAATAGATAAATTATCGTTCATGATATGTTTTAATAAATAACGGATTTTAATATTTAAAATTAATTAATCTTTCAAGAACTCATGAATTACTAACAAAACATTAACTAATTCATGATTTACTGGCTAGATATAATTAGTGTTTTACTGTACTTCCAAATTTTTGAGCATGCTGAATTTAATATTAAAGAAATTATTTATTTGACTGTTAAAAGCTGTTCCGTTTAAGTATGCAAATGTCCCCCCTCTCTGAGAAAATAAAACGCATAAAAAACTGTACATTACGCACATTAAATCGCCATCGTGAGGCTTTTTGCTTGCCTACAACGCATTATGAATTTTTTTTCGGCATGTGCATGTGATTTTCCAGTGAAAAAGTATTTCATTTCAATAACAAATATTAAAATGTATTGCAGAGTAGGGGGAGGTCTAAATCCTTCTGTGATCTTCTACGCCATGCCGAAACGAACAAATAATACTTAAACAAGGCACAGCGTTTTATACAATTTTGTGAAAGTCAGATCTTATACTGTTAAAAAAAAAAAAAAGAATACTCTAGATTTACCAGCACAAATTTCTGGAGTCCGAAGTGTCAGCACGTTGTGCTGTTAATTTTACGCAACTACTGTTATTTTTCATGTTAATATAGTCAAGAAACCAAAGAAAGCTACAGCACATTCGACTGAGATCGAGTTTGATTGCGAGATGAAAAATTGTTGCATTGTGCTGTAAAAATGTCTTTTTAACAGTGTACATGATTATACTGCAGGATAAACGATTTTTCATCTATTTCATACATTATTCCAGGAAATAGAAATTTTTATACCATTTGTTTGCTGAATCGTGAGGTTTGCTTTTATAATGAAAACTTTCTTGTACACATTTGAATCTACTTGCATTTAGCCAATAACTAAACTTTTGATGGAAAAATTACCAAACTTCCTTATGTACAGTTGATACCACAGCTGAAATGCATGAATGTTTGAACATTTTAAAATTTCTCGCTTTGTTTATGAGGTGCATGATTTGGTTTCGTTGGCAAAAAATAAAACAATTGCAAAAACACCAAAAGGCGATGGTGAAACGGATAAGAAATGAAGAGATATTTAATCAGTTTTTCTATCTTGAATGGTGCACTAGTAAATACGATCTATGTGATTTTTTTTTCTAATAATATAATACAATTCAAACAAGTAACAAGTAAATATCTATCATGGGCATTGCATGGAGATGTTTCGATGTAATATCATCAGAAGCAATTCTTTCAATCCATTCAGTGTGGGATATCCTGAAAAATACCTTGAAAGTAAAAAAAGGATCCTTACAACCATGGATCCATGATTCATAGTTCCAGAGATCTTGGCAGCCAGTGGATCTTGAACTTCAAAATAATGATTCCATTTCAATGAAAGGCTTGATAAGAAATGAGATTACGTCATATTATCAGAATCACAAATTATTTAATTTTATGCTTGGATTATCACCTACAGCAAGATCCTCTTAACCGACCGGTTTCTTTAGGTCTTTTAGCTTTAAGAGGCAATATCATATTAAGAGAAAATTTTTATGTTTTAAAAATCGAACTGGAATTGCTTATAACACTTAGGGGTACATTTTCCCTTTAATAATTTTTCAAAACAATGCTTGCATTCTTAGCTGTTTGCTAAACACGTAATGATCTCACAAATATGCAACAGTCAGGAATGAGCGGCTATTTAATGTTTTATATATAACAAATTTGCTTATTCCCAGCATATTAATAAATGATAGCACTATTTATCGGTATGTTTTTCAAAATATAATTTTAACCTCAAATTTGTGTTACAACGTGGCTTTTCAGATGAATATTGAAATGGAAAACTTTCAGTGAGTTTCTACTTGATGTTACCGTCCCACCCGTATATGTATGTTGTCGTCCCACACTACTGGAGCTAGAGGTACATGTAATAATTTACCAGGAGAAATAAGAATATTTATTTTAGGGTGGGATAACAATATTCTTTTATTCACAGAATTTTATTTCTGGGAAGTAAAAAAAGTGTATTTTGAACATTTACCGTTTGTATAGGTTATTTGACATTTAGATTTTAATGAGTTTTCAACAATTTCCTTATATTCGCATTGATTCTGATATGCAGATAAACAATTTAACTAAATAAATTTCTAAATGTATATTGCCATTTGTATGCATGCATGCCAGTTTATGACTACGGAGTGGCAGTTACTAAATCATTGAGAATGTTATTCTAGACGTCTGAATTTCATAGGAAATTTATTAATCTTCTAGAATATTCCAATTACAAATTGTTCTATGTAGAAATACCTAAATTATAATTTGTATAACCACGAACATCGATCAGAATTTTCATGATTTTGAAAATTGTAGCAATGCACTTGTTTATTTAGTAATTACACTGATTCAAATCCTTTCGAAATAAAACTTATGGCATGGATGGATTAATTGTTAGGATGATATCCCTACTTGGTTCATTTAATTGATGGATTGCTGAAGTTTCTAAAAATTAATTATAAATTTCTACTGCTCAGAAAAAATTCCAAAACAATGAAAGAACACTATTTAATAACGATATATATAGTGACAATATAATGACAAGCAGTTCTTTATTAAAGCTAATATTTGTACTGTAAAACGTGTATGCGGAGACGGAGTCTCATATTACAAAGCAGCAATCATGATCTGTTTAATAAGATATCTAGGTTGTATGCTGAACACAAATATCTAATTATCAGTGTATAATATTTTATTAAAAAATCTCGAAATAATACACGGGCATAGATTTGAATATAAAAAAAATAATAATAACGAATATTTCAGAATAGTACAATTAAAAAAATGTATAATAAATGCATTTATAAATTATTTTAATGCCATAACTATATTTTATATGAAATTTAGAAAACATTCTTCTGTAATTTCTCAGACTTTATTATCATTTTTAATATTTTAATAAATATGTAAAAATACACATAATAAAAAATACACACACACGCATGTATGTATATGATTATGGATCTTTATATGTCTCTGTATGTGTGTTAATGATTCTAAATATATTGTTTATGGTATAGCAAATTCGGATACAATTTGCCTTTGATCTTTATGTCTGATAAACATTTCGATATTTATTTTTAGATAGTTAATATTTGCATTTGTTTAAAAACGAAAGTTACGTAAATATTTGAATACATAATATTAGTTTTATTATAGAAAATTCCAATATTTCCTTTAATAAACTAAAGAAAATTATTCTTTTTAAAAAGTAATAATGCAGTGTTTTATTTTATTTTATTTTATATCAGTCTTGTATACAAAAATATTGATTTAAGCAAAGAAAATTGCTTTATATTAATTTCAAAACATTTGTTGAATATATATATTTGGAAGGTTTCTTTAGCTTCTTTGTTAACATTTTACTATTTAAAAATAGAGCTAGAGGTGGAATTTAATTTAATACGTTAACTGCGGTTTCTTAAGGCCTGTATCAATGCCCTGTGCAAAATCGTTTTTGTTATACTTTCTTTTGCACATAATTTGTTTATATTGTGAGGTATTTTCCATATTTTCGCGACCTTTTGGGGAAAATGTTTAACATTATAATTAATTAGTCGTCTAAAAAAATAAACTAGAACGAAATTGTTACAGTTTTAGTGGAAATATACGAAAAAAAAAATAAAAAATAAGAGTAATTCAGGGGCGGTGACAAATAATAATTGATTTCATGATACATTTTATCAATTTGATATCTAAAACAGGGAAAGCACTTTTTTCATAATTTCAATTTTATCTAGAATTGCAAATTAATATAACAATCCTTCACTATTTGTTATTAATACAAAACTGTCAACGGAAAAATGGTACGTACTGGATCAATTTGGATAACATACTACATTGGAGTATGAAATACTGCATTCCATATATCGCCCTTATTATTCGCCCTTTCCATTATTCCCCTTTCCCTTTCGTATCAGAATTTACTATTTACTATCCACTAACATATTTTCAATCCTTATGCCGTTGTAACTCGGGTAATCATATTTACATATTTATTTACAGGTATTTTACATATTATTAGCTACATTTTATGGTTTACAAAGTAATTTCCATTTATGTTTTAGCAATATATAAAGCTTATATATAATATATGTAGGGTGTTTCATAAAAGATTGGCAAAACTTTAAGAGGTGATAGTACACATCCAAACAAACATCTTTCATCAAAGAATGCATGGCCGGAAATAAAGCGCAAAGGAACTAGAGGGAAGATGATGACTAGAGAGGAAGATGATGTCATTATACGAAGTAAAAAAGTACAAGAACGAGTAAGTGACAAAAGCAAGTTTAATGACATATGAAACAGCTCTCCGTACAATCGTTGAGCCTCTGATCCATTTCCATTTGATTTTCGGTAGATAAAATGCACATCAGTTTTTTTCCCTATTAGTGAAGGGCAACATCTTCCGATACGAATCATACCGCGATTGACAGTTGCAGCCTCGTATCATCCACTTTTATGTATTAATCGAGGTGAAATGATGGGCACGCGTTCATCTTTTTCCCCATATCACATTTGCATGTTAGTGTCGTACTTCTCCTGATAAGTCGCGACAGGAATGGAGCTTTAATATTTGCATGGACCAAGATTCCAAATGAGTCAGCACCTTTGCGTTTTATTTCCGACCAAGCGTTCTTTGATGAAAGTTGTTTGTTTGGATGTGTACTATCACCTCTTAAAGTATTGCCCATCTTTTATGAAACACCCTGTATAGCACTTGAACACTTCATCTTAGCATATCAATCAGTGCAATTAGCTTCAACTATGTTCGATATGTGGGGAGTGATTTTAAAATAAAAAATATTATGTTAACACACTGTCGTTTCGTATCAGGAAACATGTAGAGTTGTCGACTACTTGCTGACAACCCCGTCAACGTATTAAGACAATTTGTATCAATAGAAATTGACTTATTTTTTATCCAAATTTTACATATAATTTATTTTATTTTTCTACAAAAGAGAAATAGGCTCTTTTGTACCGGAAGTCATTCAAATATTAGTAAAGTTTTGTAATTAACCTGTTTCATAATAGGACCTCTACTCCAAAAACTCATACTATTTATTTAATTGTAATGTTGTTATTTAATTAATAATAGTTAATAATTGTTATTTAATTGCATTATTGTAGAGACACGCTAAAGCAAAATACGATGTGGGATTTTTTTTTCGAATCCTTTTCAAATATGGATAGAAGTCTTAAATTACACTGGTCGGCAAAAAAAAAATTGTCCTTCCTGCAAACACAGTATATAAGGTGTACAGGTTTATTCCTAATTCTAAATATGTTCCGAGAAACACTTTTATATTAATACCAAAAAGTGAAGGATTGTTATATTAATATGCAATGCTAGATAAAATTGAAATCATGAAAAAAGTGCTTTTCCTGTCTTAGATATCAAATTGATAAAATATAGCATAAAAATATCGTGCATTTATCTTTTAATGCCCCCCCCCCCCTTTCATGTCCGAATTTACTATTTACTATCAACTAATATATTTTCATTCCTTATGCCGTTGTAACTCGGGTAATCACATTTATAAATTTATTTACAGGTAATTTACATATTAATATGTACATTTTACTGTTTACAAATATGTTTTAGCAAGATATAAAATACCTTAATTTTAAAAGCAAACACTCCTACTAAAACAATGGTACGTGATACAGCAATTTCGTTACCATATTTGTATTTAGCAGAAACTGAAAGCTATAAGAAAGTATTATTTATACACAGAGGATTTTGGTGTCGACCTGTGATATCAGTAGAAATTATTCTTTATGACATATAATTTCATTCCCTAATAACATTTTGTGTACGCTATAAGCTTTTAAATCCCTAAATAAAAGAATGAAATTATATGGATAATATATTTTAAAGAGTTAGTATTATTTTTTTAAAATATTTTCATTGATACTTATTATTGAATTGATTGTAATAAATGCTGTCTTTTATCTTAGTGTTATTTTAAACTAAACTGTGTGACATTCAAACTATCTATTATTATTAACTTATATAAAATGTTTAGATTTTGAAGTATTGCATATTTAAATAAAAATCTCTTATATCAGTTATATAAACTGTCTTGCAATGTCATTATTACAGTTGGTTTTAGGCGCTATATACATAATTTAAAACAAATTCTTGAAATATAATATTTTATTTTATTTCAGATTGCAGTACAAATGCTTTAAAAAAATTCCTTATGAAGCATCTTATGCAATTTCTGCTTTTGATTTGTATTTGTGTAAAATTTAGCCAATTAAATACAATTAAAAAAGAGTAATATAAAAAAAAACTAATTTCATAAATCCATCTACTAGTTGTTATATTGGTAAATTATTTAAAATATAGAGGAAACGGTCCAAATACCGGCTACCACTTTTTTTTTCAATCTAGGTCATACAATTTTCAAAATTAATAAAATAAAAAGTGAAAGCAGGGTACCTTGGTATGTCTTACACCTGTTTAGAGAAAACAAATCAGTTTAAAAGACGTTTTCTGTTTATAAGAAGCAAAATTCCGAAAGTCTTCAAACTTTGAGTTTTTAAAATGGGGTCTAAATACGGGCTACCTAAGTTTTTTTTCAAAAAGATCACACAAATAGAGCTAATGACAATTATTAAGCAATAAGGGTATTATTTTAATAAATTGTATCGATTAATAACATTTCTTGTGTACAGAAAAAATACGCATTTTTTAATAAATAATTATTTTTATCAAATTTCTAAAGTTCTTTACGACTATCTCTCACTGTCTTCTTCCCATTATGTTTCTAATTTTGTTTTTTAACGTGTAAAACAAAAAAAAGCTTGCTGATTGAAATGAGAATTATTTTATCTGAAAAAATCAAAAGCATAATATCACTCTCTGCGTCGGTATAGTCCCTATCAGCCCGCATATCGCATTCTTAACATTGAGCCCAGAATCTCCTTCCCCATTCTTGTCCACAGACAAAGCACCAATGCAGAAGACACAAATTTATCATATTCCTCTGTTGGATATTTTCCTTTTTCACTTTTTTAGCCCTCTCGCTGCGTAACTGTTTTATCAAAACAGCTTCAAAAATTGCGTATTTAACACCTTCGCGACGACCGTCTTTTAAGAATTTTTATTCATTTGTCACCGGTTTTTTAAAACAAAGGATTTTGTTTAATTTAACCGAGGAAATGCTCCGATTAAATAAGGCATAATTTACAATAAAAAATAACTGGTCGGAATAATCAAGGGGGGGTTAATTAGGCGGAAAAATGCATCCCCGAGGAAATCTCGGGTTGCGCAAATTTTGCTTCTTTTACGATGATAAGGAAATCTCGGGTTGAGCACAGAGATGGTTAAAATCAAATTTCTGCCTCTTTCGCCTAGTTTACTCCGTCGTTTTTTCTTTCTCTTCACATTTATTACAGGCAATTTTATAGTGTCCAACAGCTCTTTTTTGGAAAGTGATCCGGTAACCAGTGTCGGTCCTGAAGAATTACGGCCATGGTTGCTTTTTTCATATTGCGAAATGGTACGGGGACTATTTCTGAACCATTTAAATTAATTTATTTTCCTCCCCTTAAAGCAGAGTAACCGAGAGAGGTCCAAATACCGGCTAGTCGGTATTTAGACAACTCTAGGTAGCTGGTATTCGTACCACTGCTATGTTTAAGTTAAAATAGGTATTATTCATTCATATAATAAAATACCAATACTGTGCGCGTGGAAACTGAGAGCTAAATATGTTTAGAAAATAACTTAATCAACAATTCAAGCCAATATACGATCAGTATATTTTTAAAAAATGAGAAACGCATATCTGAAAAACTTTTGATGTACCAGATTACGTAGATTCGACACTTTTGCATCTACTATTTGTAAATGACACAGACTTCAGCGACGTACTTTTCGTAACTTTCTTCTCTCAATTAACGTTACAAACTCTGCCTATTACCGCTAGGCTGCGCTGCGCTCAGTTCTCAGAACACCTAGTACCGGTATTTGGACCCTAACCGGTATTTGGACCCTAGCCGGTATTTGGACCTTCACCTCTACTGCTTCATTTCGCATAAACAGAGCGATACCTAACTGCCTGTGGGGTTTCTCAAGCGTGTAGGAACAGAACTACGATGTATACAGTAGAAAAGAAATTACAATAAATAATATACACTGGCCTCCAAAAATTAAGGCACAGGGACTGGATGCTTTCGATTGCATACGTTTTGTCGAATATCTACAAAAATTATTGGCGAATTGTTCTTGAACTTCTGGGATGAAAAGAACATGTTTGATTTTATATTTATCGATGAAGATTTAGTCGGGTGTACAATTAGGGGGCTCATAATAATTTTAATAATAAAATAATATTTGCGATCACCTATGTAACAGGAAAGGCTGGAAATGGTTTGTCACTGTGGTAAATGACTAATTGGGTCCTGTTCAATGTTTGTATGCATTTGTGTAAGCATATCACTCATATTCGTGAAGATGCTAACGTTTTTGTGAAAAATTCAAAAGGTTTTTTGTTTATAGCATACAGAGTTTTCAACCAAATTTAACGCAACTTTCCAAAAACCTGAGAAACAGTAGTAGAAACATTATACTGCAATTAAAACATGAATATATTGAATATTTGATGAGATATGGACATTTTTATGACATAATTTTTAGCAGCGCATGCGCGGAAGATTTCAAAATTTTTATTTCATAATTTGGTAGTAAGCTATTTAGGTCAACTTATATAAAAAGTCCAGTCAAATATCGCGAAAATTCACAAAGATAGGGTCGATATAGTGAGTTGCTTCCTAACAATAGCTTTATTATAAGGGATTTTCCACAACTTTTCAATCAGCTCGCTGTATCTTTCTAGTTTTTCACAATATTTGATTGAACTTTTTTTTTAAGTTGCCCCAAAATACTGACTACCAAATTATGAAATAAAAATTTCAAAATCTTCCGCGCATGCGCAGTTAAAAATTATCTCATAAAAACCCCCATATCTCATCAAATATCCAATATATTCATGTTTTAATTGCAGTATAATGTTTCTACTACTTTTTGTCAGGTTTTTGGAAAGTTGTGTTAAATTTGGTTGACAACTCTGTATGCTATAAACAAAAACATTTTGAATTTTTACAAAAACGTTAACATCTTCACGAATATGAGTGCTATGCTTACATAAATGCATACATACGTTGAACAGGACCCAAATAGTCATTTACCACAGTGACAAACCATTTCGAACCTTTCCTGTTACATAGGGGATCGCAAATATTATTTTATTATTAAATTTATTATTAGCCCCCTAATTGTACCCCCGACTAAATCTTCACTGGGAAATATAAAATCAAACATGTTATTTTCATCCCAGAAGTTCAAGAACAATTCGCCAATAATTTTTGTAGATATTTGACAAAACGTGTGCAACCGAAAGCATCCAGTCCCTGTACCTTAACTTTTGGAGGCCAGTGTAAATAAAATAAATAATTCAACTTTTTATAACCGTAGTCTTCAGTAGATGGCAGTACGCATTACACGAAATAAAGCCAGTAAATGTAAATGCCGTGCACGGGCGAACAAAAAACATTCTGATTGTTAGAATTTCAAAAAATGTCGTGGTGTTAGTGCTACGGAAATTTCGTTCGAAATATTGAACAGACAAGACGCTCACGAGACAATTCATGTATGATGCAAAAAGACAAAAGGAAGAGGATGCTCGAGTGATGCGAAACGAAGTGGTTGGTCGGATCTCTCTGCAGAAAGCGTAAGTCGTGTGCGGGAAACAGTTACGGAAGGGAACACATCAAATTGAAATTAATCCATCGTGCAACATCTACCTCATATGTGTACGGGCCGTTCTTATTTTATGGATCGAATTGTTCCTGGTGTAATGTGCTGGGATATGCTACAACTGTGGCTAATGCCACAATTACAGGAGCATTATGACGAATTCATTTTCCAACAAGATGGTGCCTCCGCCCATTTCACCGCTGCGGGATGTGCGAAGTACCTTAATGATGCATTGCCTCAACGATCAAATTGGCAAACCTCCCACAGATGACGTTCCTCTTCTGTTATGGCCACAACGATCAACGGTCTTAACACCGTGCGACTTGTGGGGTTATGTGAACGATAATTTATTTCTGCTCCCTTTGCTGCGTAATTTACCAGAACTCCATGGACGGATCCGACGCGCTGTCAATACCGTGGATTGTGCCATGTTGGGAAGAGTATGTCAAGAACTGGATTATCGAATTGATATTTACCGTGTGCCCAAGTGTTAACACATTGATCTCCTGTAACAATTGTAATAAAACTTAAATTTTTCATGTATTTGGAACAAATTTTTTTCTGCTGTACTCGTCGTAGTTTTGTTGCTATATCCCTGTAAAACGTTAAAGAGAGCTGTGAAGCAACCTGTAAAGCGTGAAGTACATCAAATAATAGAAAATCGAAAGTTCATAAGAACATGAAAACATAAAGTGAAAAAATATACATTATGAAAATGGAGGTATATAAAAAAAATGTTTATTTGATTATAAAATATAAAGGAGTTTAATTACTGAATTAAATCACAGAATGTAAATATTTTGTTTACTTTCTTTTATTTGCCAATTTTTTTAGTTTATTAAATGGAAACACAGACGTTTCTAATTCTATTTAATTTTACATCTCCTTAAAGTAAGTTTTACTGCATTTAACATTAATGAAAGGGGCTTTCCTCTTTTTACTTTAAGAATCGTCAAAAATAATAACAATAAAGAAAAGCAAAATCGCACAAATCTCCTTGAATAAGATGTAATTAAGAAATAAACATTGACTAACTTAAAAATATTTTTTTAAGTTTTGATAAAGTTTTTTTATTGATTTCTTTACTTTTGATGATACTGTCTACAAATACATATTCACAAAAAATAAAATATGTTAAATTAAATTGAAATTATTAAATTGAATATCTCTTTTCAGCTGGAAGTAAAAGAAATAAATATTTATTACTTTGTAAATGTAGGATTTGTCATTATTAGTAATCTATGCAACCATCATGGGTGCAATATCTTACAACTGTTATAAAACATAGCAAAAAAATTACAATAATAAAATTTGAAATACTAAAATTGTTGGTTGGATCAGCTTTTACGGATATTATTTAATTTTTTCTCAAATTTGTTAATTAATTTGTTTAGGATAATACGGCTTCTTTTCTCGACATTGCATTTGCTCAATTTATTGTTACTTTTTTAATCCAGTTTTTTTTTCTTGTTGAACAATGCATCTGTAATAAATTCTAAAATCGCATTCGCAAATTAGCGCATTATGTTCAAATGTCTCGTTAGAAAATTGTCAAATAAGTTTTTTGGACTGATTTTTTTAACCAAATCTATGAAAAAACACACTTCTCTATCAACGTGAAATGTACAACATAAATTATTATCAATTTTTATCATTTTAAAATTTAATTCTCGTACACTTCATGATATTTAACATATTTTCAGTATTATAATTTTAACATAAAAAATACACGATAAAAGTTTGTTAAATAAATTCCAGCTTAGAAAATTTCATATAAAGGATTTCGTAGGAAATATGTTTCTAACGAAAATAAAATGACACCAGTAGAAATAAAACCTCACTTTTATTATTGAAAAATGTTTAGAAACAAATAGCATAGAAGTAATATAATAATATTCATTATGTATTATCATGATTACCAGTATACGAAACGAAAAATATTGAATTGGTAGTTAAATTTATGGTATTTTTAAAACGATGAAAATATGGTTTGCTGTCTAACAAATTCTTCTTTATTTTAGTGTTATTTCAGACTGACGGATTTCAGCTCTTAAGTATGCATATTTTTAAACATTATAACACTTTTAACTACGGTAGAGCCACTGTGATAAAATTCTTTAGAGTCAAGCTTTTTTGTTGATGTTTTTTATATGATCCTTTGTTCTTATTAGCTGCATTTTTTACCATGTCTGACATAAACTGTATATATGTTTAGGAACTTTGAGCAGTTTTTATATAACCAACAGTTTCACTTAATGCTCTTGATACCATCACATTTTCCCGAGGTTTTATTGCACTTTGCTAGACACTCTGAACAATCATTCTCATTCACTTAGAAACAAAAAATCCTCGTCTTCTGAATCTTGAGTGGTAATTTAATCATCATCCATATCATTGTCAGTTGAAGATTCTATCTTTCTATCCTTTGACTTCTGATCTAATTCCTTTTTAGAAAGGTTTGAGACACCTGGAAAGTTGCAGTTGCTATTGTCACACCGATTTAGTTTGCCTTTCATAGGCCTTTAAAATTATTTTCATTTGAATATTAAAATGATAAAAAAAAAACTTTGGTGAATATTACGTCATATTTAAAACGATACATTTAAAATGTCTAATTTAAAATAAATTTCTTGTAGCGTGTTTATAAAATTGTTTACTTAGCCATTTTATACAAGCTAATTTTAAATTGTTGGGTTGATCTTATTTAATTTATCACGAACGTAGCAGTTAGCTGTCTTGACAGCAATTCATTCTGTCTTAAAATCCCTCAACCAACAAGAAATCAATGTAAACCTGATTACAGGTGATCGCCAGTAGTCGTTTAATTACGATTTAATCATCCGTAATCTTTTCAAAGCAGATCAAATTAGCGTGTTTTTAGAGTCTGTGGTGTCTGGATGGAGGTTAGCGAGCATTGCTCGTAGGGGCAGAAACTCCTAGTTATCTAAAACTATATTATATACTACCGTTATTTACATTTATTAAAATTATTTATAACTGCATTTAACATAAACTTTTTAACAATGATTAAAATTAAAGATTATTAAACATTTATTTATAAGGCCAATAAAGTTTATTTATAAGGCAGAATACATATAGAAACTTTTCAAATTATGTTCACCTTCGATTTTAATATTTCTTTATGTCATTGTAATCATTTAGAAAATTTATAATTTTAATGATGATTTTTTTTAAATCAATTGATTAAAATCACGAATTAATCACTGATATAAATTATCTGATTAAAATTGTTGACAATTTAGTTAATAGCCACGAGTAATTTAAACAATGACGAAACAATCAGGCATTTAACCGCAACGGAAAATAACCAGCATCTTATTCCAAGGGAAAACAACCGGCAGCTTACCCGAAAAATATTTGTCAACACACCTTAAAGTATTAGGCAAGACAGCGGCGCCCCCCACTGACGTGAAGAAGCAGAAACCTGCCACAATTTATCTTTTGCAGAAAGGCCAGATACCTGTACTCATACAATACCTGTACTTGTTACAACAAGTACAGATACCTCTACTTGTTAAAACATCATAATTATTTCTCTAGTGTTTAAACAAAGACTTATATAGGCAAATAAAGAAATCACGTAAAAGATTTTGGACACTTACAAGAAGTGATAAGACGAAATAGCAATGAAGAAGTAGCACTTAAAATTTTTAAAAGAGAACGCAAATGGAAATTAAAGTATCACTATGGAATCCTATTCCTTACAACCGAGTACCGTTTCCCTACATCGCCTGCGCATATGAAAACTACGTGATACGGCATTTTGTACAACACGGCATCTCACCTCAAGTTACCCTATATTTCTTTTTTCTGCTTGAAACAAAATAATAACTTGGTATAACAAATATAAATGACATTATTATACCAAACAATTTTATTTTAAGTAAAATAATTAATACCCAGGTCAAAATTCTTGCTAGTACTAGCATCAGAAATATACTAGTTTTTGCTATGTATTGCTTTGTTAGCTAGATTTTCATGCTAGTATATGCTTTACAATACTAGTCAGCATCACATGCTATATAGCTAGCTTACACAGTAATAGCATGACAAGCTGTATATAAGCATTTTATGCTTGTTTCTGTTTAAGCTTCTTCCAAAGCATGGTGTGGTAGGTACCTTACCGTGCTATTATATGCTTTTTTATGCTTGCCAGCATACTATGCTATGCAGCCAGCTTAGGGAAAAATAGCATGACAAGCTATGCACAAGCATTTTATGCTTGTTTGTTGTTTAAGCTTCTTCCAAAGCATGGTGTGGTAGGTACCTTACCGTGCTATTATATGCTTTTTTATGCTTGCCAGCATAATATGCTATGCAGCCAGCTTAAGGAAAAATAGCATGACAAGCTATGTACAAGCATTTTATGCTTGTTTGTTGTTTAAGCTTCTTCCAAAGCATGGTGTGGTAGGTGCCTTACCGTGCTATTATATGCTTTTTCATGCTTGCCAGCATAATATGCTATGCAGCCAGCTTACGTAGAAATAGCATGACAAGCTACGTACAAGCATTTTATGCTTGTTTGCTGTTTAAGCTTTTTTCAAAGCATGGAGAGGTAGGTACCTTAACGTTCTATTATATGCTTTTTTATGCTTGCCCGTATAATATGCTATGCAACCAGCTTATTGAGAAATAGCATGACAAGTTATGTACAATCACGTTATGCTTAGTTGCTGTTCAAGCGTCTTCCAAAGCATGGAGAGGTAGGTACCTTAATGTGCTATTATATGCTTTCTTATGCTTGGCAGCATAATATGCTATGCAGCCAGCTTAATAAGAAATGGCATGACAAGCTATGTACAAGCATTTTATGTGCTTATTTGCTTTTTAAGCTTCTGACAAAGCATGGAGAGGTAGGTACCTTTACATGCTATTATATGCTTTTTTATGCTTGCCAGCATAATATGCTATGCAACCTGCTTTGATAGAAAACAGCATGCCGTACTATGTGCCAGTAAGATATGCTAATTTGTTACACAAGTCTCTACCCTGTAATGATGAGGTAGGTACTTAAATGAAGAATTGTGTGCTTGTTATTGCTTGGCAGCATCAAATGTTTATTATTTTTTTTAAATTTATTTATTTATTTTTGTTTTGTTTTAGTTACTCGAAAGTATAAATTTCACTATGTTTTTTGAAAATACAAGAAAAGGAAACTTTAATTATAAATTAAATTAATTTTTCAAATCCAGGGAGATACAATAGCTCTCTTTCACCTCCGCCCCCCTCCCCCTCCTCCCCAAACAGAAAATTCTTAGTTAATCTTTTATTATAAGCTAAGAGAAAACATTAAATTTCAATTTGTTTTTCAAAATCGGAGAAAAAAATTAGTTACATTTCAAATTCGAGGGAGGCTTAATGGATCACTTAAGCCCTCTTCCTTTAACGGAATATTCAGGAGTTTGTGTTATGGAGGTTTCACTGTACATTGCAATTTTTCAAGATGTAAAATATAACTTCTATTTTTTAAATTAATTTCTATGGGGGTGGGTTAAATTCTATGATGGATTTAACTTCTATGAGAGTCTTTTAGAGGAGCCCTCCCCTCCCCCTCGCCGCCTATAAAAGAATTTTTTCTTCTGTTTCTTAGAATTTAAATATTCTAACATCCTCGAAAAAAATGCAGTATATCTTTAAAAATGTCGAAAAAAAAATTGTTCATTAAAATCTAAAATCCGGGCTGGCCCTCTCCTGAATTCAATACTGTCTTAAATCACCCATTTGAGATTAATTTTTAACATCTAAATATAAAAAGAAACAGAACTAAAAATTAATTACCAAAGCGGATATAGAAGAGTAACTCCCCCCCCCCCCCCCAACAGAAAATTTTAAACCGATCTTCCTCTTACTGTTAAATTATTTTAGGTTACCAGTAAATTATAAATTTTCTATATCTTTAAAAATGGGAGAAAAATAAAATTTTGTTTATTAAATTTCAAAAGCTGGGAGGCGGGGGGAGGGCTGTGTCACCGCCACCTGAATTAAATACTGCCCCTTGAACACGTTTGAGATAATTTTTAACACATAAACTTAAAAAAAAAATTAACAAATAATTTCCATGGTATACTTAAAGGGAACCCCCCCCCCCCTTCCAACCGAATTGGAAGAAAATTCCTCGCTGAACTTTCTCTTAGTATTTAATTCTATTAAGTTTCTCCAAAAGATTAAATTTGCTATGTTTATTAAAATCAGAGAAAAAAAATATTATTTTGTTAAATTTCAAAATCCAGGGGCCGTAGATTTCCTCTTTCGAACCACTGCAACGTAAATTCAATACTGCCTTCAGACACCCGTTTTAGATAAAATCTAAACACATAAATCTAAAAAAAACCTGAAAATTAATTTCTATAAAGGATTTATTGGGAAAAAAGCGCCCCCCCCCCCCGGTTTAGATAAAATTTTAACACATAAATATTTAAAAAATGCAAATTAATTTCCGTGAAGGATTTTTGGGAAAAAGTGGCTCCCCGCCACTCCCCCATCATAAAATTCTTAGCTGTTCATTCTCTTAGTTTTTAATTATTTCATTTATACAAAAAAAAAGAAAATCCGTGCTTTTTAAAAAGAGAATTTAGTCAATTAAATTTCAAAATTCAAGGAACACTGTTTCATGTAAGAAATAAGTTCATAATAATCGAATTGAAAATATGTACAATTCACCCCCCACCCCCATCCAATAGGGTCTAATTTTTAAAATCTTAACCCCATCCTAAATTGATAAATCCTATCCTAAATACACTTCAAAATCTTTTATTTTTCTGTAACAAATAATTATGACCATATTTAAACCATTCATCAAGCAAAGAAAATTCCACTAATAAATTATAATATATATATAATCAAGCCATATTCTAATTATCCATTAAACATAGAAAAAACCCTAATAATATATTAACCTTATTAATTGAAACTTGAAAGATAACAGCATCGAAAATTTCTATGTCTTATGAATAATCTTATAATAATCGATAACCCTCTATCTTATAAAAATATCTACACACAGCAGAATCATCTCTTCACCCATTACCCGCATTTAAAATCGTTTACAAACACGACCCCAGTGGCGAAGTAAGTAAAGCATCTGGCTTCCAAACCGGATATAATGAGTTCTGTCCTTCTCAGAGGAAAAGAAAAGCCGACCTAAGTTCTACTTCTAAAAGCTGTAGGTACTTCAGACATTCTCCAAAGATGACGTCACCAGCGTTATTTTTTTTCTAACCGGGAGAATAGCAAAAAATAAAAGCATGTGATGCTAGAAAAATAATGCTAGAATAGCAAAAATTAAAAGCAAGTGGTGCTAAAAATGTAATGCCAGCATAGCAAAAATTAAAAACACGTGATGCTAGAAAATTAAAAGCAACTGATGGTAGAAATGTAATGATAGACTAGCAACCAAAAAAAGTTTCTGTTGCTGGTGAATTACTGCTAGAAAGCAGAAATTACAAGCAAGTGGTGGTCTTGATTGTTGCTAGGCCAGCAACATATTCAAGCAGCACAAGCTGGAATATGTATGCTGGCCAAGCAGTAAAGTGTTCCAATGCACACCATGACTTGCTGGGAATTATGGTGGAACCAGCAAATGTCTTATGGTAGTTTATGCTAGTTAATTTTGCTGGGATACAACATTTAATGCTTGTCTATCAAACAAATACCAGCATGAATTTCGACCTGAGTATCCACTTGTAAAAGTGGTCTCCTATTAAAAGTTTCAGAAACACACGCAAAACTTCATTGGAAATGGAAGAAAATGATTTTAACACAAATATAAAAAATGCATTAACATATAGAAATGATTTTCAGATTGATTCGATGGCATAGTTGAAGACAGTTTTAAAAATATAGCGTTTGTTGTAAATTTCACATGCTTATCTCTCACAGAAAATAAATGGATCTTGAATAAAGCGGAATTTTTTCCAGTGGCCCGAGATTCCATCTTAATAGGTTTATTGTGTTTTCATTTTCTCTTTTTCTCAATGTGTGTGTGCGCGCGCACGTATACTAATTTAATAATGTGTAACAATATTCATTGGTAATAATTAATACATTTTATTTAAATGAAACGCAGACTGAATTTTTAAGCCTAATATATTTTTTTCATATTATGCTTGAATGTTTTCTTTATATTAACGCTATAGTATCAACAAACATGTTTACAAAGACAATATAGGGTAAACTGGGTTAAGATGCCACAGTTTTGGAATTTATTGTTTTAAAAATCCCCTGTTGTTTTTGCCTGTTTGTTATTCATTAGTTTCGTGTTAAAATTTACACCTTTATGTCTCATTTAAAACCTTATTTCATTTTACAGATATTATATAAAGCATCAAAAATTTTGTTTTTGTAAACACTTACATTTCGGCATTTGACCCATACCTATGGATATGATGGCCAACTATCTAGGGGTAAGATGCTTTGTGGAGTTTCAATGTAAACAATAAATTTTGTAAAGCAGATTAAAACATAATCGAACAATTAAAGTAACTTCAATATTTTAGATATACTAAAGTTATTAACTTACTTTATATTACGAAATTACAAAAATATGAATGTAACAAACGTTGGCACTTTAATAAAAAGGACAAACCAATATTTAAAAAAAAAGTTATGTTTTACTTAACATTTAAAAGAATTATGTCTCTGAAGTATGCCTATTTTTAAACATTATAATAAGTTTAAATACTATAAAGCCACTTTGATAAAGTACTGTCACGTGCAACTTATTTGTTGTTGTTTGTCATATGTCCCTTTGTTCTTTTCAGCTATACCTCAGATATGCAACAGACTGCACATTTGTTTAGAAACTTTGAGCGAATTTTATATGAGCAATAGTTTCACTGAATGCATTTGATCCAATCACATTTTTCAGAGGTTTTATTGCACTCTGCCAGACTCTCTGAATACTGATTCTCATTCACTTAAAAAAAATCCTCATCTTCTGAATCTTAGTAGGAAATTTAATCCGTTATATTTTCAAAGCAAATCAAATTAGCGTGTTTTTAGAGCCTGCGGTATCTTGATGGTGGTTGGGGAGCGTAGCTCGTAGGAGGCAGAAAACCATAGTTATCTAAAACTATATTATATACTACCGATATTTACATTTATTAAAATTATTTATAACTGAATTTATCATCAAATGTTTAACAATAATTAAAATTAATATTTATTAACCAATTATTTATAATGCCAATAAGTTTATTTATATGGCAGAATACATGTAGAAACATTTCAAAGTATTTTCATCTTAGATTTTAATATTTCTTTATGTCATTCATTTTAAACATTTAGAAAATTTATGATTTTAATCAATGATTTTTTTTAATCAGTTGATTAAAATCACGATTTAATCACAGGTTTAAGTTATCTGATTAAAATCCCTGAGAAGTTAGTTAATAGCCAAGAGTAATTTAAACAATGACGAAATAACCAGTCATTTAAACTCAAGGGAATACAACCGGCATTTTACCTCCAAGCATTTTGTGGACTCACCCCAAAGTATTCGACAAGACGACGGTACCCCCACTGACTTGAAGAAGCGGGAACCGAACACTATTTATGATTTGCAGAAAAGTCAGGTACCAGTACTCTCAAAAAACATCAGCGTTATTTCCCTGGTGTTTAAACTAAGAGTTATATAGGCAAATAAAGAAGTCACGTAACAGATTTTTGACACTTACCAGAAGTGTTAAGACGAAATAGCAATAAAAAATTACAACTTAATTTTTTTTTTTAAGACCGCAAACGGAAATTAAAGTATCACCAGGGAACCCTCTTTCTTATAACTGAGCAGGATTTCCTTACAGCGCCTGCGCATAGGAAAACTACATGATTCGGCATCTTGTAAACACGTCATCGCAGCTCAAGTTACCTATATTGAATTTTGAAGTTTTTAAAACTTGTTTTGAAGCGTATCATTGGTTTTAATTATTGTATGTTTTTATTATTATTATTATTATTATTATTATTATTATTATTATTATTATTATTAATACAACCGTGTTAATATCACTTTTAAAATATACAAACGGCCTTCAATTCAATATAATAATAGTTACATCAAAATCTAAAATATCAAATATATTATTCAACATTTAGTTAAAAAGCTGGAAATTGATACATTTATTTTAATATGTAGATTGCAAAAGTATATTTAAGGTATCCGAGTTTATGAATGCAAAATTAATTCATAATTTTCTTAGCTAAATTAATAAACCTTATCTAATATTTATTTTTTATTAAACGAACTATTTCGCTAATTTTATTTGCATTTGACGTTAGAAATATGGATCGATAAATGTTTCAATTTTAAACTGAATTTTAAACAATGTAAAATAATTCTAACGCAAACTTAGTTTTCGAAAGTCTTAATGAAATTAAAATGAGGAAAAATAAATTTGCTAAATCAAATTTTAATATCATACATTTAAATTTTATATTTGCATAAAATCATATTTAAATATTTAAATCATCTTTAAAATATTAATATTACTCAGTCGAAATGGATTATGAAAACTAAATGAAAATGATTTTAATTATTTTATTTCTATTTATTCTAAACGCATTTATTGTTTTAAAAATGTAAAAGTTATTTCACTTATATAGAATATTAATTATTCAATAACTTTATTTTATTAACATTTTTCATGACTTTTAAGTTATTAGAACGCTAATTATATTATGTTTTAAATCCTGAAAGGAAACTTTATCATAAATAGGTTATTTAAAACAGGTCGGTAAATAGATAAATTGGTAAATAGGTAAATGGAGGTAACTGTCCATGTGTATAATTGCTTGTTACTTATTTTAGAACACCGGAGCAACAAATCCAGGTAATCTGGTAAAAATATACTTTCACTTCAACCTGAATTGAGGTTTTTGTTATCAATGTAACAGTAATGAAGATACTTAAAAATTACTAAAATTTTGTGTGTGAAATGTGATTATCATTTTAAAATTTAATCGTGGAATGTAATATCAGAGAAATTGCCTAAAGTACTTTCTTTATTTTGGTCAAGGATATCGTTTGGACTACATTCTGAAAATACGAGAGTCTAGTTTATTGTTGTTTTTATTTGAATAGTGACAATTTCTGCAGGTTTTTCTGATATTATCACATTACACATATAGCAAAATCAGTCTAAAAATATCGTTTAAATATCATATTAAACATTTCACTTCATTTTTCAAATATTCATTGCAAATATTTTCAATATTCATTTCAAATATTTTCATTGAAATACATTCTCAACTGTTGAGAGTCTAGTTTAATGCTGTTTTTATCCGAATAGTGACCATATCTGCAATTTTTTATATCTCATCAAAACACAAAGACAGCGAAATGAGTCTCTTAAATACCGTTTAAATATATTTTTTTATTAACAAAGTTATGAAAAAACCCTCGTTTGCATAGATTGGGTAAATATGCAGTTTGGATTGAATATATGCACAGAAATCCATGTTTTGCATATACAATTGCTTATTCACACATATAGTATTAACCGAAAAGATTTTTGGTAATACCTTTAAGAATTCCTATGTATGAAAAATTTATAAAATGCATTTCTTTATTTATTATGAAAACATTTTTTGCATGATCGCTAGACACAAAACCATAAACCAAAGTAAATTTATAAAAACATCTTTTCAACTTTTAAACATACACCATTTAGATGCAGCATAACTTCGTTCAATTTTTCGCTTTGAACGAAAAAATGGTAGTCAAGCCGTATTAAATTGTATAAAGCGCTAATATAAAAACAATCCCAGTGGCCATACTCTCGCACTATTCTTATAACCAATCGTCATAAAATAAGTTATGTTTTTATTAAATGTTGAACGATCTTCTACGTTTGTTTAGATTAAAACAATACATTTCTATGTTTTAAATTAAGGATAACATAAATGTACTTACAAATACAAATGCAATAAAAACAAATTTAAAATTGGGATAAAACATTTCATTGTAATGAGGCTGAGCGTGCACATATATGATAATGCGAAATTTATGTTTATAACACTGCGTCTTCATCCTTTCCTAATAACTTTAATAAAAACATGTACAGTCGTGGAAAAAAAAAAGTAAACACCCCCTACTAACTCCTCAACAAATTATCGTAGAAGAAAGTTACTGGTACCGAACGACTGGAAATAAAGTCTACTTTTAAATGATGTATATAAAATTTGCTTAGGGGGCCATCTACATATTAAAACGAACCAGAACTTTGTTTTTTTCAATAGCAGTACACAATTCTGACAGCATAAATGAACTCTACACCCTCCAATTAGCCTAAAAACGAATTTTTATGCAATTCGTACCATAAGTTTCTGAGAAATTAATTATTTTAAAACGAGCGTATTTTAAGGACTGTATCCAAATTGAAGTTCGGAAATCGATTGTTGACCGAGAGAGCTCCCATCTTGATCAAAGCACCTTAAGAAGTCAATGAAGCCTGCTAGATTACGGGACAGCAGAAGAAATTTCAAAATATCTAGTCGCTTCTATTATAGACGGCCCCTTAAACAATCATTTTGCCGTTTTTTAAGCATAATTTGAAAACTACCAGGAAGAAAAATGTGAAATTTGGGATTTACATAAAGCAGGACTTAATAAATCTAAATCCATCAAAAAAAAATGTAGGTTGTAATTCATAATTTTTTCGAATATTAATTTCATAATTCATAATTCATATCATAAAATTATAAAAATTGCAAATTCAGCGTATTTATGTTTGGGTATATTAGTATTATTGCTAAAAAAAAAAATTAGGAGCATAATTTCTGGAGATATAACTAAAAATATGAAAATGTAATTTAACATTAGAAGCACTCAATTTTGAATGTTTATAATTCAAAAACTTATCATTCAAATGACTTGAAATTCGGTACCTAGGCATAATTTGAACCGGAGATTTGAAATATTTTGTTAAAATTGGGTATTGTCATTGAAAAAAATGAAGTTTGGATTCGTTTTAATATGTAGATGGCCCCCTAAGCAAATTTTTTATACATAATTTAAAAGTAAACTTTATTTCCAATCGTTCGGTACCAGTAACTTTCTTCTACGATAATTTGTTGAGGAGTTAGTAGGGGGTGTTTACTTTTTTTTCCACGACTGTACCTTGTATTTTTGAGAAAAAAAAATATATACCAGTATTGCATATTCGTATTACACATTAGCATTTATCGCCAAGTTACAGCGGATAGTCACCAAAGTTTTAGAACATTAAATCAAGTATGGATGAAAATATTTACATCGTAATTTCTGTTAGCAGTCTAAAAGTTCTTACGGTACTTGGATAAAGAATCTAAATCTTTTAATGCAGTGTTATTTGTCTCGCAGTGACAAGTAAAATAATTTGTAATTAATTGTCACTGAGCTGCATAATATAACTGAGAGTTCACCGGTAAACTTTCTGTCACGACCACATTATACATACTAGGAGAGGGCCAAGCTTGGTAATCACAGATTTTGATTATTTTAACACGTTCACGCCGGCGCCTATATTCCTGTTTTTCGCTGTGAGGCGGCTCTTGAATTCATCTTTTGCTTCATGTGGCGGCGTGGTACTTTCACTTATTCAGACACTGTATGTAATGACACGCCCACGTCATATTTATTACATTGAACTCAAATATAACAAACAGAGTTGATTGTGAATGTCTGAAAGTTCGTAAGGAGTAAGCAAATTAATTAGAGACATGATTTTATTGACTGCATATGTACGAATTTAATATAAAATGTCTTAAAATCTGAAGAAATATGGACAACATCATTTAAAGGCATTTTCTGTAAGGTAGAAGCCACGCCGTTAGTTAATGATATCTTTTGAATGAAAACGAGAATAGTCGTTTCCCGTCGTGAATGTATAAGATTTATAATATTAAATTGTTTTTACTACTGAATTTTCGAATATTCAAGTGTGACCCACCTGTAGTGCACGCTGTCTATGGCATAGTCGCGTGTGAACCACCTGTAGTACACGCCTTCTATGGAACAGTGGATTGTGACCCACCGGTGATGCACGCCGCCCGATGCGGCAGTCAAGCATGACCCACCGGTGATGCACGCCGACTGATGCGGCAGTCAGGCGTGACCCACCGGTGATGCACGCCGGCGTGAATGTGTTAATATATGTTGTAGGGTAGAGACCACTTAATCCCAGGTTCAACGGATTTTATACAACGCTCATTAGTTCTTTAGAAACAGTGGGTTCTAATATTATAACGCAACTTACATACTTATTTCATAACGAGAGTATTATGAGGTCTATGGTAAGTATGAATTTAAAAAACTGTGAATTTTATATAGTAGCACATACGCACATACCTCGTAAACAAATGCAATCTGTAACTGGCATCACTTACTTTAAAATAATTGAATACAGTATGTATGCTTTTAACAGATGTGGTTAAGATATAACCCCAATAACTTATGTTTTAAATTATATTATCTGTACAATAATGCCAAAAAATATAATAAATAATCATAAAAACTGTAAAAGTTACAAAATAAATATTAACATGCTCACTAACTTAATGAAAGCTTTTAATACATGTCAGAAAAGACAAATGTAAAATATTTTGTTTAATTTACTACTTTAAAGAAATATTTAAGAAATATTAAAAAATAAATCTATTTTAAACCAAAATTGATAAAACTCAAAGAAATATTAACCCTGTTTTCAGGAGGCAATTACATTATAAAATGATGTAGTTTACACTAAAGTTTGAAAACGAGGAGGTTTTGTGTTTTTTTAGTAACATTTAAGCAATTTTTATTATGTTTTTGCATCAGTTAACAAAATCCATTAAAATGCTGAAAGTATAAAAAATGAGATATTTTTCTTAAATATAAAAGTATTTGAAAACAAAATAATATTACAAATTCAAGTTTTTTAGATAAACAAATTTACTAAATTTCGTATATATTTAACATAATTCCACTCTAACTTAAATTAAACTATATTATGAAAAAAATGCCGCATTCAGTAAATAAAACACATAAAGATTTGGAATATAGTAGGATGACCTAAAGTAATCGCATATTTCAGCACTAGCCGCCCTTGGCGACCAGTTTGGTCTCCGTTAGATATATGCTAAGCATTGTACCATGTTACTTTTATCCAAAATGTAATTTACTTTCTCAATACTTCGCCAAATTAGAAGTTTGTGGTAGAGAAATCAAGAACTCCGTATTTTTATGCGTACTACTTGGTTATACCGTCGACCAAAAATCTATCGCCAAACTATAAGATTAAATACCAATAACGGTTGATCGTAAAGTCGCATTCACTTGACTTTAAGCAAGTTATACGTGTTTACGTCATCAAGTTATTTTTATTTCGACGTTTTATTCGTATTTTTATTAATATTATACTAAGTTTTTTGTTCTTTCGCTATTTAAAATAAAAATTATGTCGATTTGTATAATTTGGCGAAATTGGTCGACGGGATAACTAAGTAGTACTTTTTTTATGTTAGCCAGGCGTAAGTGATAACTCATCAAACATTGTCTTCCCCGTCGCATTTTTTCATATTTCATTAAATTCATCTAAAATATAATAATTTCACTCATTTTATTTAAAATACATAATTTTAATTTGAAATTCTTGATTTTCACTTCTTTCTTTCCCTTTTTTTAAGAAAAAGAAATGAAAAATAATAAATAATACCAAAAACCATGACTTTTAATTTCAACATCAAAGAAATTTTAATTTACCACGCGAAAAATAAAAAAATGTAAAAAATGGTCATCTGACATATAAAATGCGAAGCGGTCAGCCCGGAACTATTGATGACAGTGATCTGACTTAGGCTATTATTATACAGATATTTATCGTACATTTTATGAACTAGTGCTTATCCAAAAAGATCAATTTAAATTCAGAATTTCAAATGTACACTGTAAAAAAAATAATGCCAGTTTTCCGGTAGGAATCGGAAAAATAGTTGCCCTTATCGTACCGGAATAATTTCCATCCCAGCTCGGAATAAAATCCGTAAAATACCGTTTTACTGACTATTTCCTTATCTTTACGAATTGTATTCCGCACTGGGTCGGGAATTATTCCGGTACGATAAGGGCAATTATTTTTCCGATTCCTACCTGAAAACTGGCAGTATTTTTTTACAGTGTACAAAGTAAGTTCAAATACAGCGACGGTTGAAGCACTAGTGTTAAAACATGCAGGAAACGCTTTACTCCTCCCATTAACTTCAAAACAACTACAGCTTTGCTCTTTATCACAGTCTCCGCACTGTAAAAAAAAATCCGATCAGTTTTCATGTAGGAATCAGAAAAATAGTTGCCCTTATCGTACCGGAAAATTTTCCGACACAGCTCGGAATAAAATCCTTAAAAAAAAGGAAATAGTCAATAAAACGGTATTTTACGGATTTTATTCCGAGCTGTTTCGGAAATTTTTCCGGTACGATAAGGGCAACTATTTTACCGATTCCTACAGGAAAACTGGTCGGATTTTTTTTACAGTGCAGTTATACACAAAGGCTATGATATATGTGATGGGACCACCTGCACCGCTAATAGAAAACTGCGAAATTAACTTTTCCATCTCATTGTATTTAAAATTGTGTTTTATGTAAAATGAACTGCCGAAATGTAATTTCTTATATTTAATCATCAGCAAAAATGCTTCACTAATAACAATGCAGAAGTGTGGCATTATAAAACAAGTGAACTATTACTAAAATAACTAGCAAATATCAGCAAGGAACAATATTTTTTCAATTAAAAAAATCAAGTTCGAGATGCTCATTCTATATAATCCACACCGACGTCAATGCATCATACATTCTACATGCGTTCTATTAGTTGATACATTGGACATACATACACTGTAAAAAAAATACTGCCAGTTTTCCGGTAGGAATCGGAAAAATAGTTGCCCTTATCGTACCGGAATAATTTCCGACCCAGCTTGGAATAAAATCCGTAAAAATAAGGAAATAGTCAGTAAAACGGTATTTTACGGATTTTATTCCGATTTTACGGATTTTACTCCGAGCTGGGTTGGAAATTATTCCGGTACGATAAGGGCAACTATTTTTCCGATTCCTACCGGAAAACTGGCATTATTTTTTTTACAATGTAACTTGATTTAATTCAAATAATCTGTATATGTACATTGCTTATATGAGTATAAAATATGTATCTGCTTATTAAGGCTAAACTTCTGCATTCAATTTTTGGCGGATATAATATGGTGGTAAGGTATAATTAATTTACTATCAGGTTTCTAATAATGTTTATTTTAAGTATAAGGTATCATTCGAAATAAATCAGTGATGCCCTACATTTTCATAATTGACATTATTGCCCTCGTAATTGACCTCTATTTTCTACCGGTTTCAAAGTAGGGATACTAACTCTAAAATTGGCAGCTAAGTGGAGTTTTAATGTATTCATTATATAGCCATTTTACTATACATAGGAAGCGCGTTTATGACTTTAGCTCCAAACGTTCTAAAGTGAATGGGTATGTTCAGGACTTAGTGGGAACACTGTACTTTTAAATTAATGAGATCGATAAATAATAAAATTGAGGATTCTTCTGTAGTCGGATTGACTGGTTATTTTTGGTAACAGCACATCTTTAAAAAACGAAAATTGTTTTCGCAAATCTGTCGTTATCAAAAATAGAAAATGCGAGATAAGTCTTTTGACAGCTTCTACCATGGAAAATAAATATATAGAATCATAAATAATATTAATACTGTAGTTCCTTTTTTTTCTTTCTTGGTGCAATTTCTTTTATCAATTGATGTATAGCTTTGTTTTAGTTAACATAAAATATAAAACATAACAATTGTCTGTTATTAACGTTTGACTGATAGCATTACATTATAAGGGAAATGTAAAACAAAGTTTCTTCAAGCGCCTTATATAAAGGTAAAACTTTTCGCACAACTATGTTTAAAATCATATTTCTTTATTTCTCTTCTGTGAAGTATTATTTAATGAAATATGAGAAAATATGATATGAAATATGACTCAAGAGAAATGCTGAAATTAACAGTAATTCAGTCAGTGACGGCGTGTATAGTATCTTTTATGCCTACGCTTTGTTCCATTAATATCTATAAAAGAATTGGAGATATTTTAAGAAAATTAGAAACAAATTTAATGTTTTTTATGAAATTTGATCACATAACGAGAAGTACTACAAAAAGTCACCATCCTCTCTCAAGGAGCTTTGAGTAATAATTTCCTTTTTTCAGTATATGGATGCTTTTAAATTCAGAATTACAAACTAATTTACAAAATGGTTACTTTATTTTGCACGTCATCTCATTTGGCACAAAATATTATGTAACGGAAACTAAAAAAAAATATATTTTTGTAAATCATAAGTAAACGTCAAAGTATTACTTATATAAATATCAATGTTTTGTATGAAATAAAACACGCTGAACATTTGATGCCTATGCATCAAACACAAGTTCTATAGCAAGTTCTATTTGAGTCATTTCAATTGTAGGTCTGGTTAAGTACTGTATCGCAAATTTTTAGTTGCGAGAATTTAAATATTTTGTATATACAGGGTACCCATGTACCAATGGGCCAAACTGTGATGGAAGATAAAGCACACTTAAAGAAGCAATTTTTGTATAGAAGTGTGATGTAGGAAATGCAAAGTGTTGAGGAAAAAGAAGAAATTCGGATGAAATGAAACAAGCATTTAATTGACACAACAATTACAGTATGTGCTCAAATGTGTAACTATTAACACCAATACAGGTCATATAGTGTCTAGCAAGTGCTTGGAGTATCATTCGAAGATTCCAGGTGTATCAAGAACTGTTGCAACAGAGATTGAAAGTCTTGTCTTGAGCTCCTCATCACGGTCATATGGTGTCCACATTGCATTTCCGCTTCCACTTTGCTGTACTAAAATTTCTTATTTATATGTAATATATAATTCCTTACACTTTTCGCCAAAAGCTCAGGGACACCCTATATATAGATATAAAGCATTTTCTATTGTGTATGGATCCAGTGATGACTAATAGGGAAATTTGAAATGAGCACAAGGATGTGAGGCGTTGTGGGACTTGGAATACAGCTTCGTAATTAATTGATAAAATGAACGGAACACGAAATAAAATCGTGCTGATGTCCTTATATTGGTGCTTTTGACATGTATATGGTGTGTGAAAGAATTATTTGCATAACGAGAGCATTGCAAGTTTTGAGATAGATTTTCAACAATATACGTATCATTACATGATCACAACTTAGTATTACAACATTTTCATTGAAAGCCTCGTTAAACTATGAAGCTATATTCATTGCCCAGTGTGATATATCGCCATTATTTTTTCAGTGTTCACTATCTAAAACCGCTGGAATCTGACATTATGCACGCATTGGGTCACACTCTATGTATGTATGAATAGATGTATGTTTATGCAAGCATATGTTAATGGTATAAATCTGCAAAAATTAAAACATTTTTGCAATAAGTACGATATTTTACTACTGTTTTATGGGGACTTAAAGATATATTAAAAGAATTAACTAAATAGATGATTTTATTCTTTTAAAATAGTGTCTAACCGTTTTTATTTATATTTAATAGTATATTTTCAAATGAGATGAATATTTAAAACTATTTTTACATCAAAGAAAATGAGGCATAAATAAACGGAAAAAATACCTTCCTTGTAATAAGTGATAAAAAATGAAACAATTAGATTTTAATGCAAATGTATTTAAATGTCACGAATTGCTATTTCAGAATCAGAACACAACATTCATTGAAAATGTAATTAAATAGCATTCAGAACACGTTAAAGTGAAATTTATGTGATGGCAGTAAATATAATGATTTCTCCCTCAGGGCTCCCACATTAGCTGTTTTAAATTTCTATGTACATCACTAAACATTTTATGAAATCAACAAGAGTTTAGGTTTATTTAATACAATTTAGGACATAGGCATGTCGACAAGTAAAACTTTTTATTAATATAAAAAATAACAGACTAATTAAAAAAATAACATTTCAAATAAAATATTCATTAAAATATATTGATAATTTGATAATTATTGATAATTTGAAAGCTATTTTAGTACGTCACTCTCTGGACTACTTAACCCTTACACGGCGGCTCGTACAGCATCTGTCGTAGAATACGTGATAAAGTCGGACAGATACTGTCCGAGCCAACCTGTAAAGGTTAAAAATGACTTACTAAGTGGACTAATTTTATATACAGAGTTCATATTAAATGTAAAATGAAATTTAAAATATTTATATAATAAGTATACCTATAACTAAATTGCATTATAAAGTATCTAACTCAGTAGAAAATGAATTTGAATTAATAAAATGGGTGACCAATGAATGAAAATGTAGTAATGAAATATATTACTAGTATTTAATCATACAATTAAAAACGTAACCTTAGTTAATTTCTTACACAAAAATCGTCTAATTGTTTTTGATAGAAGATTTCTGTTTCTGTAAGGAATATATCATATTATATTTGCTACATGTGGGGACATTCAAAGACAAAATATAGTTTCTTAGTTCATCAAAGTAATTTAAGGCTTTTTCCTTTGTAACAATCAGTTTGGGAATTTTTAGTTCATCATCATTGCTGCCTGATTCAACTGCAGGTCCTTTGTTCGTTTCTAAAACAAAAGATTTAATTTCAGTTGTTGTTGTTTCAGGTGAAATTTGTAAATTTCTCTCTATCTTGGCAAGGCATCTTTATCAAAATTTAATACAAGTCGCTTCCGTTTACGTAATTCCTGAAATAGTACAAGCAAACAAATATCCTCATCTTCCCTATCCCCAGTCAACTCAGAATCTGAGATGAACCCTGCATGTTTGAAACATTTATTATAACTGTTTGAAATATCATTCTACCTCTTATGAATATGATTAATTGCATTCAGAACAGTGACGCGAAACTCTTTGATCTCATCTAATGCTTTTATAATGTATTTGATCAAAAGCTACGTACTTATTTTTAAAGTTCAGAATGACGCCGCACTGGAGTAATATTGGATCGCATATAAAAAATCTTGATATCTTTTTAAACTTTTATTTCTGTGTGAGTGGTACAGTTGTCGATAATGAAGATAACTCCTCACTTTTCTGAACAAAATTGTTGTCAAACGTTTTAAAAAGTTTCTTCCCAAATGGTGGATTTCATCCATGTATCAGAGTTTGTTATATTGACAACTGGAAGGGATTTAACATTTTTGAAGTACCCTAGTATTTCACTTTTTACAATGACTACAGGATTTAAAGTATCTGCTCCGGGAATGTTGGAACAGAGCAATATTATCAGTCACTCTTTAATTTTTTTTCGTCCCAGACAATTTTCTTATCTCTTGCCTAGTTGTAAACGGAAATATAATTATGTATCTTCTAAGTTATAAATATCCGATGGCTTGAAATTTAATGAAACTTCTTTTAATATGAAATTTGTCCACGAATTTATTTTGTTTTCGTCAAAGGGTGTTGAGTTTCACATAAAGTTTTATGAAAGAAAGTCCGAGTCGTTTTTTAAATTGCTCTATCCGTAAGTTATTTGTTTATAGTTTTAAACATTGAATTCTTTGACTACTTCCAATGCTTCTTTCATTTAAAATGTTCCCGATGTGTTAATATTATTAGTTACAGCATTTTTTAACCATTTGATTAGGCCAACTTCAATGTCATCTAAATTAGATTTGTGCATCATTTTTCGCTTAGTGCCATTTTGGTCGATGCTGCAAACTGCTTCGATTCCGGACAGAGTCATCTTAAATGTCGTTCTGCTGATAGGGTGCAATTTAGATCATCTAGGCGTATATCTGAATTTTGCTAAATCAGTGATTAATTTGACAATTTCTGTCAATATCTCTGACATTTTGGTAGCCATTTTAGCTTCCGATTTTACGCGTTCTTAAAACTAAAATGAGGACAGAATTAAACAACGAGCAATCCAGTACAAGCAGATACCGATTAAAAAGTAAAGTGGTTTCCTGTCCTAAACATGAGAATCTCTGACTATAAATTATGATTCCCTGTCAGGTAGCTGATAAAGGTCAATTGAATTATTTTTACAAAACCTGACAAACATTTTTCTGTACCCCCCCCCCCCCCCTCCGCTGACCCAATTGCACTGTTATAACAATTTACACTGCAGGGGCCACGATCATGAAAAAATATTAATAGAAAAATCACCAATGTTATTTTCATGCTTGTACAGATTAAAAGACTAAAAACTTCAAACAAAGAAAACCTCAAGCTGATGTTTGTTGACTAAAAACAGAACAAAATATCCTTTTCAGGTTTGATATCTAAATAAAAAAAAATAAAATAAAAGATCCAATAAAAAATATCCTATTGCCACAAAAGAAAATTGAACTGAAAACAAATTTACTGTTCGCTTTCTTGATTGGAGCACACATCGCCGTCATCAATGCCAGAGATAAATCTGAAAAAAATAGCTAGAATAGAAAACACGATTTTTGTTCTATGCATGAATAAAAATTTTGAATGTGAGACGGATTGAGCTCGAGCCTGCCCAAGCCCGAAAGACTGATATAAAAATTGATCCCGTTTCATCTCCATCACATACGTGTGCAATACATTGCGTCACATATAAGTATTTTGATAGAAAGAATCCAAAAGCTTGAAGATGGTTGGGAAACGAAACGGTAAGTTAGACTTCGGCTTTTCGGAAGTGCTATTGTTCTGCATTCCGGAGCGCTGTATTTATGAGCTCCTGTAAATTCCAACCAATATTTAGATTTTTACTAAAAACAGAGAAGTACCGGAGCTCATCTCCAGTGGTCTCCGGCGCAAATTAAGACCGTGAAAAATAAAGTCAAATTGTTGTTGAAGGTGTTAAAAGTATGTTTAGATCACTACAAATACTTATCTTTTTTATGTAAAACATGAATTATTAACATTTTGTTTAACATTTTATTTACATTGGATTTGCTTTGCATTCTCATGAGAAATTCTTATTAAAATCATTTAACACATTGATTTATATATTTTGAATGATTGAGTATAATTATTTATTGATTTATTTTGAATGTGTTATATATATATTTATATATATTATATTTTCGTTATCGATAAGCATTCTAAACATCCAGAAGGAAAAGTAATAAAACAGGACCCATTTCCTTTAGTACTTAATCTTATTTCCCATGAGAAGACTCAATTTATCTTCTACATTTTTCACTTAAGTTGAGAGAAAGCAAAATACTTTCGACTTCATATAATGGTCTATTTAGTTAAAGAGGTTAAGAGAAGTGCAAATATTTCACGAATCCATTTCGCGTAGCATTTACGAAAAACAAATTACGCTATCCAACTCTTATATACTCGTGCAGGGCTTACAAAATGTGGTTTTTTTTATCATTATTTAATAAACTAGAGAAAGTAATATAAAATCACCTATATGTCAAGTAGATTTATTAAACTTTTTAACATTCTTTTAATTTTTTACAGCAAAAATAAATAAATAAATAAATAAATAAAAATAATAATAATAATTTTTACAGTTGAAATCTAAATGACATTCATAAATAGCAATAATTATTTCATTTTTTATGTTTGCCTGTAAAATATGAATTCTTATAAATATGATTTGCTAGAGGAAAATGTAATAGGATTAGACCCATTTTCATTAGTACTTAATATTATTTCCCACGACAAGCTTCAATTTATCACCTATATTTTTACTTTAGTTCAGAAAAGTAAAATTCATTCGACATAAGATAATGGTATATTTAGTTAAAGAGGACAAGATAAGCGCAAATATTTCACGAAATCATTTCGCATAATATTTACGAAAAAAATATTACACTAGTCATCTTTTATATACTTGTGCAATGCTTACAAAATCTAATTTTTAATGTTTTCCAACATATTTGAAAAGGGTTTATGAATTAGGACTGTCTATCCGTCCGTCCGCCCGTCTGTTCGTCTGTCTGTCTGTGCTCTAACTCGCGTAAATATTCCACGGTATCCATACAATTGATGTATGTTAATTTGATTTACCATGGCAGTTTCCGTATTGAAAATTGAGTATGTATTTTCAGGGACAGTTACAAGAATTTTGCTACATTACGGTCTATCGAAAAAAATCGTTTTCGGAGTATTTTAATGATATTACACTATTTTTAACATCTTGAAATTCATATATATCAGTGAAGTGTACCTGAGTTTTACGATAGAACGTGATGAGCATGTAATTTATTATTAATTTAGAGGGGCATGCAAAAGAATTTGGCTACAGATGAAAATGAACAATAATTGACTATTGAAGCCTACGGTTGGTTGTGTTTATGACGGTCAATTATCATCACGAGGATATAGGGCCTAAGGGGGGGGGGAGTACCGTCCGTGGGGCCTTTCTAAAGAAACCTAACCTGTATTTATGCTTGGAAAACCAAGGTTCGAAGAAAACCACGAAAACTCCGTACGATTAGGCCGACGGGCGCGACTGGGATCGAACCCAGTACCTCATATCTACCAGCTTCGAGAGGAGAACCTCTCGGCCACTTTTGCGGTATTGAAGTAGACGTGCAATAATTGCTAGAAGTGCGTTTACAGTTTTGGTATGCGTTTTTAAATTTAATTATTTTTAAATATTACATGGAGTGTATAAATCCTATAGATCATGTACAAGCCTACACAAGTGTTTTCAACAACAGCGGAAATCTGGGAATAGAATTTTTCAACTATTTGATGCGTTTAAGGGGTGGACGTTAATTTCTTTTTTAAATTTTTATCATCGAAATATAAAATTGTGTGCATATATACATTTCATCATAAGTATATAACACCCCTTAAAAGAATTTTCCAATCTTATTATAATTTTAAGATTTTTTTTTTATTAAAATTTCGAAATGAAATTTTAAAATGCTCCGGGTGTCAAAATTTTTTAGACATGTCCTTGCGTTTCCATTTGAATCACTTAAAACTCTATTACAAACAAATCTAAGCATCGATTTTTTAATATCTTGTTTAGTTAATTTTTTAGAATTATTTTTCTTAATTTCACATCGATTTTCATCACAATTTTGTCTTTTTATGCGTTAAAAATAAAATTTAATTATCTTAATGATGTCGGATTTCAAAATGCCTAGTTCCTTTGTAAACAATATGAATGTTCTTCCTTATTAATTTCAAGAATTTTGATCAAAAATTACGACGCCTGGAGAATTTCAAAAATCTAAAAACGTTGAAAAATCAGCTTTGAGAAAAGCAGATATAAATTATATTAAAAGCCCGGAAATAGCTATTTTACAAAATTCAAATGCTTGTAATTTTGCGAAAAATATTCGCATCTATATGCGGTTTTTGACAAATGGCGCAGAACAAACTGGAGTACAATTATATGCACAAAACTAATTTTCTATTTTGGGGACGATTTTTGCTCAACTGGAGGTCTACAGTCCCCTTAAGTGAAGTCATTGTTAGCAAACTATGTAGTATATATACATATCTATAGATATAATACAGGGCTTCACAAAAAGTTCGTATACTTTCCTGTGTATTCATGGTAATAGCAGTAATGGGGTTCTTAAATGCATTGCATTTTGCGTTCTCCAAATTGTTAATTTAGATGTTATCGTTCACCTCAGTAAAGTGTAACGTTTAGTTATACTGTTTTGAATGCGTTAATTTTTATGTTCGCATGTGAAATACTGAAGTTTTACCAAAATATTTAATTTGAGTTCGCTATATTTTCACATGATTGTCAACTTTTCTATTTACTGCAACGTAATTCGATCCTCTCCATATAAATAACTAGTGTACGATCGTTATTTGTACTTTTTTTAAATTGGAAGTTACAATTACATCAGTTGTTTTTTTAATAAAAATCTTCTTTACATGAAAGAGAAAGTATTATTTTAAACATGCACATTAACTGAATATGAGAAACGATTTCGAAAAGAAAATATTTCAAAAAAAGTTTTGAGATAATCATGTATACATAAAGGTCTATATAAATTTCATTATTTAAAAAGTGTTTTATTAATTTTGGAAGTCTTGTAGACATATGTTCTTCATAGAAAACGTAATATAGCAGGAGTTATTTTCTCTCGTATATCTGTCGTATTTTATCTTATTTGATAAGAGATGATTCAGTTTATCTTCTGTTTCTGTACTTCAGTTGAAGAATAGCACAGTACTTCGAAAGTCAGATAATAGTACATTTAGTTAAATGGGTTAAGAGATGTGCAAATACTCTATGTACCTTTTACTCGTAATGTAATACGAGGAAATGTTTTTGTACCAAAATATTCTTATTCGTCGCTGAAATGATTATAGAATATGTTTCTTGAAATACAGTAAAGTAAATGATGCAATATAAAATACGAATGCTATGTATAGAGCAATCAAAAATATTTTAAATATGTTAAATATTGTTAAATATTGTTAAAAAACCTATTAAAATAGTCTATATGTAGTAAATACATAGCTACTTCATGAGTATTAACTTAAAAATTCATGTTATCGAACGTGATAATTAAACTGATGCTGAAAAATAAATATAGGCATCAAGCGGAGATTATATGCTAAAATACAAACTATTCATTATCATTATAACAGATTAGAGTTGGCTTTAAATATTTAATTTATATTTGCTGCTGTTTCTAAATATAAAGTTTCTGCCTATAAATTGAAAAAATGTTGCTTCACAATCAATGTGATTGTTTTTAACCCTTTTTACAAAAAACACCTTTGTAATATAAAAATAATTCAAATCTGTTTTTATTATATTGAGTTTTAAATTCATTAATTTATCATTTTAAAAAACCTTTTAGTGAAATAATCCCTTCAGTTATTAAAAAAAAAAAAAAAAAAAAAGTTTTTTTTTTTTTTTAATTGATTAACATTAACTGAACGAAGCTTTTTTTTTTTTTTTTTCAAACATAATATACCCAAGTTTACATTAGAAATATTGAATCCGTACTGGTCTAATTCAGTTTTCGAGTATAATTGTTCGATTCTTTTTATCTTATCGTTAACCCCTTGAAGGGCGGTTATGCCACTACGGCATCACACAATTTTAATCCCTAGTAGCCACATTGGCACCCGAATATTTTTATGAAAATTTCACTTTTATTAAGTACTCAAAAATATACTTTTACTTGTTTAAAAATAAATTTTCTTGTGAATACTGTTGTCATTCTATTATTTCTACATTTTACGAATACAAGTACAGTCGTGGAAGAAAAAAAAGTAAACACCCCCTACTAACTCCTCAACAAATTATCGTAGACGAAAGTTACCGGTACTGAACGATTGGAAATAAAGTCTATTTTTAAATGATGTATATAAAATTTTCTTAGGGGGCCATTTACATATTAAAACGAATCCAAACTTCATTTTTTTCAATAGCAATACCCAATTTTAACACGAAATTTCAAATCTTCGGTTCAAACTATGCCTAGACACCGAATTTCAAGTCATTTGAATTGTAAGTTGTTGAATAATAAACATTCAAAATTTAGTGCTTGTAATGTTAAATTGCATTTTAATATTTTTATTTATATGGAATTGGTGGTTTTTTATATGGAATATGGTCCTGGAATTATTCTCCTAATGTGCTAATTTCTTTTTTTTTTTTTTTTGTAGCAATAATACTAACGTACCCAAACATAAATATGCTGAATTTGCAATTTTTATAATTTTATGATATGAATAATGAACTGTGAAATTCGTCCGTGAATTGACACGTTGAAATTCACCTCCTCCGTGGTGTCTCTACCTTGCTGTGGTGGAGGGGCTTGTAAGCACCAGTGACCCGGAGAGCTATGCCGGCGGTAGCGTAGCTACTGGTAGGGCCTCCCAAGCCGGATTGGTCGAAGGGTAGGTGCCAGACGAAATCTGACACCCTGATCCTCCAGGTTGGGGTTTATGACAATAGGCTTGCTCCCTATTTCATGTAAAAAACCTCTCCTTGCAAAAAGAATCTACAAGAATAATAATAAACCGGATGCTTAAAAATCAACGACTAAGGCTGCGGAAAAAGGACTATGATTATGGCTACATGGAATATACAGGGTATTAGATCAAAATGGATTGATGTAATTGGAGAGATTAATGCGATGAAAATTGATTTGATTGTTTTAACAGAGACTAAGAAAAAGGGATCAGGAATTGAAAAAAATGGAGAATTTATTCATATATAATCAGGAGTTCCAAAGGAAGAAAGAGCAAAACGAGGAGTATCAGTTTTAATGAAAAGCAAATTTAAGAGACATCTCAAGAGTTTTGATGCTGTGGATGAAATAATTCTAAAGATTAATATGGATATTTTTGGGAGAAGAATTACTATTTTAGGAATTTACGCTCCGAATAATGATGAAATTAATGAAGTTAAATATATGTTTTATCAAAAACTGCAAAAAATCACTGAATAAATTGGAGGAGCAAGAGAAATTATAATGATGGGTGATTTCAATGGAAGAACTGGATGCAGGAAGAGAGATAATATTGTTGGTGAGTTCGGAAAGGATGTAGTCAATGATAATGGAGAAAGACTTATAGAATTTTGCAACACTAACGACCTAAGGATTACAAATGGCTTTTATAAACACAAAAATATTCATAAATATACGTGGTATCAGCATACTAGACAACTAAAAACGATTATTGACTATATAATTACTAAGCAAAGGAACCACTTAAAACTCTTAGATGTTAGAGTCCAAAGAGGAGCGGAATGAGGCTCAGATCATTTTATGGTGAGAGCAAAACTTGTAATTCCTTACTCGACTAAGCTAATTAGTGAGGAAAGGAATTATAGCGAGATGGAAGATATTGATGTCCCAGAATATATGTTGGAAGGATTGACGGAAGAAAGTACAAAAAGACTTTTTCAAGTAAGATTAGATGAAAAATTAGAGGAAAAAAATTTAACTAAAACAGCTGAACTATATCAACATATTAAATTAGCTTTACACCAGGCTGCAAATGAAGCATTGGGACAAAAAAGAAAGGGAAGAACTTCCCCAAAAAATTTTTGGTGGGACGAGGACATTGAAAAGACTATAAAACAGAAAAAAGAAGCCTATATTAGATGGATGAGTTCTAAAAAGGAAGAGGATAGACAGCTTTATAGAACTATTAGGGAAGACACTAAGAAATTAGTACTAGAGAAAAAAAGAACATCATGGGAAAAAAATGCAGAGAAATTGAGACATATATAGGAGGAAAACGATGCACAGAGGCATGGAAGTTTTTAAAGAATATTAGAAAAGCAAATAATAATTCATGGCAAGGCATATCTGTGAATGAATGGGAAGAATATTATAAGACTTTGCTTACGGAAACTAGAGATGAATTTCAAGTAAATAATTCTGGTATTGACTTTGTGGGACAACCTATGATATTGGAGCTTGAGAGCGTTAAAAAAGCAAGTAAACATATAAAAAATCAAACAGCAAGTGGCCCCGGCGGAATATCAGCAGAGCTGATCAAAAATGGAACTGATAAATTGTTCAGATTAATTACACAATTATTCGAAAAATGCCTAAACGGAGAGGTAATACCAGAAGAATGGAGGATTGGGTATTTAACATCAATATATAAGAAAGGAGACCGACAAAAATGTGAGAATTACCGAGGCATTACTGTAACAGCAACATTTAGTAGATTATATGGACGGATTTTAAAAGATTTCATTGAAGAAGAAATAAGAATGAAAGAAGGTGAAGAGCAAAGTGGATTTAGAGCAGGCAGATCATGTATGGATAATATATTTTGTCTTAAACAAATTGTTGAAAAGGAAATGGCAGTAGGAAATCAAATTCATCTTCTTTTTATAGATCTTACGAAACCATATGATAATGTTCCAATCGCAAAAGTATGGAATGTATTAAATGAAATGGCTATAAATCCAAGTATTATTAGAGCAATTCAAGAACTTTACAGACAATCAAAAACAAAGATCAAAATAGGCCAAAGATTATCAAAAGGTTTTATAACAGATAAAGGACTCAGACAGGGATGTTGTATCTCCCAACACTTTTTAAAATTTATGTTGAAGAAGCATTGAAAATGTGGAAAAAGAAATGCAGAGGAATGGGACTTAATATGAATGGAACGTCAATTTTTACTCTACAATTCGCAGATGACCAAGTTGTAATTGCAAAAAGTAAAAAGGATTTAGAGGAAATGACGGTGAAAATTAAGAAAGAATATGAGAAATGGGGACTTCACATGAACGTCAGCAAGACCAAATACCTATGCATAGGAGGATATGAGACAGGCCTAAATCTAACTAATAACATAAAAATAGAAAGCTGTAAGCATTATAGATATTTATGTGTAGACATTAATAGAGAAGGAAGAGACTCACAGGAAATTAAACACAGAATTTGTCAGGGGAAAAAGGCTGTAAAAATATTAAATTCTATTTGGTGGAGTAAGGAGATCTCTAGGAAAAGAAAATATAATATATACAACTCTATGTAAAGAGCATATTGTTATATGGAGCAGAAGGATGGAGAATTATGGAGACAGAAAGAAAGAAATTAGCGGCAGTAGAAATGGACGCCCTAAGAAGATCATGCAGGATATCAAGAATAGAAAGAGTAAGAAATGACAGAATCAAGGAAATGATGAAAATAAAGGGAGCCATACTAAATGATATTAAAAAAAAGCAATTAATCTGGTATGGTCATGCCAAAAGAATGAACAATGAATGACTACCCAAAAACATTCAACTATGAAACAAACAAAAAAAGGAAACGGGGAAGACCACGAAAGACCTGGATGAATGATACCTCAAAGGCAATGAAGGATAGCGGTCTGGAAGAGGAATGGACCCTTGACCGGAAGAAATGGAAAAAGGCTCTTGAGGATTCTTCGGATGGCGGTATCTGACGCCATAAACCGAGTTTATATATATATATTGTGAAATTAATATAAAAAAAAATTATGAATTACAACCTACAATTTTTTTGATGGATTTAGATTTATTACGTCCTGCTTTTATGGAAATCCAAAATTTTACATTTTTCTTCCAAGTAGTTTTCAAATTATGCCAAAAGAACGGCAAAATGAGGGTTTAAGGGGCCGTCTATGATAGAAGTGAGTAGATATTTTGAAATGTATTCTGCTATCCGGTAATCTAACAGGCTTCATTGACTCCTTGAGTAGCGCTTCAGGTGCCTTGATCAAGAAGGGGGCTCTCTCGGTTAACAATCAAGTACGGAACTTCAAATTGGATACAGCCCTTAAAATAAGCTCGTTTTAAAATAAATAATTTCTCGGAAACTTATGATACGAATTGCATAAAAATTTGTTTTTGGGCTAATTGAATGGTGTACAGTTCATTTATGCTGTCAGAATTGTGTACTTCTATTGAAAAAAAAACAAAGTTATGGTTCGTTTTAATATGTACATGGCCCCCAAAGCAAATTTTATATACATCATTTAAATGTAGACTTTATTTCCAATCGTTCGGTACCAGTAACTTTCTTCTACGATATTTTTTTGAGGAGTTAGTAGGGGGTGTTTACTTTTTTTTCCACGACTGTACCTTGCCCCTGAAAGAATTAAAACACAAAACAAATTTGTATTTTTGTCATCCATATCTTCTTTTATTTATTAATATTTTCCTGTCCTTTCAATAATTAGAAATAGTATTAGGAACTTCATTAATTTAAAATGCTTTAAGCTCCTTTTCCGCTTCGTACACTTTCGTTAATTTTATAATTTTGGTAAATGGCCGAGAAATTTCATTGTACATTTCTTCTTCTTCTTTCTTGTGTTCATGTGCGTCAATGACATTGTTCTCTTTTACTCTTTCCTCCTTTTAACCCTTTATTTGCTGTAATTTTTTTTTTCCAGTTACTAAAATGAAAATTAAAGGATATACATTAAAAAAATACTCACCCATGAAAAATTTATTTCGTTAGAGGTATTTCATTGAAGTGGTACTTTAAAGTACCGTCAGTACATTATACGTAAATATTCTCGTAGGAGAAAACCCGATATTTCAAACAAAATTTAAACTGTTAAAAATGTCAAATATCATGATTAAAAATCAATGCTGAATAAAAGATGACACTCATAAGTTATCAATAAAAAATATTAAATTGACGTAGTTTCATTTTACACATAAAAAATGAATAAAAATTCAAATGTGATGGTATTAAAAATATAATTTTATTTTAGGTTTCGGTTTTGTTAGCAGCCCCTTATTTCTGCGATGACTATATATTCCAGGGACAACACGTTGTCTGGCATTGCCACATGTGCACTATGGACGGCTTGCGTTGACGTCACGTTGCTAATAGCAACGACTGATACTATTGCATCTAGAGCACACACGTCGAGCACAGAACTACCCATTTGCCGTTAAAAACACGCGTTATCTTCCTGTTAATTTAGATCGTTCTTATTTTTATTATTATAGTGCAAATAAGTCTAATATGTCAAATGGAGAGCAGCTCATTCGCCTTATGTTTTGGGCACCATATGAAGCGATGCCAGACATGTGACGTCATGTGCAATCCGTCTATACGACTTTACATATGCCATTCCTAGCGTAGCAAGAAAGAGCTGGTTCCACAACTTTTTCGATATCCTGTAAAAAATAATAATGAAACAGAAAAGATATACCCCAAAAAACATTAGTACACTAAACCTACCGCCGATCAATTCAACTGTTAAATCAAATACATACACCGCTCACTTAATATAGCTAATCCAATTGTATACTAAGATCATAATGAACACAAAAATACCCAACACTTATCTTTTGTCCTTTATTATGTTTGAAATAAAAAGACAAGCGTGACGGACGATGCGTAGGAAATGTCAGCACAAAACAGGTCGACTGTTTCAAAGACAGCCTCCTTCCTCGCTAAAATAACGAACCTATAACTACTGCTACCATATTTCCAGAAAAAGTGGAGTTTAAATGAGTGTTTTTGCAAGGTACAGTTAGAATATTAGCGATATTTACTATGGGATGAAAGTTTAAAATGAGTGGTACTTGTATGTCTCGTCAGTAAAAAAAGTGTTAAGCATTTTAATGTCTTCTTTACTATCAGACGCGCCTACACTCCATACTGCATTTCTAATTTTAGATGACAGAATTAAAAATCTGTTTGCTTAACCAGAACCTATTTTCCTTTTTTCGGGACGACTTTTATCTGCTAGCCCACCTGATGAAGAGAAAGGATAGTTAATTGCTCTGAACAACATAGTTGAGTTATGAACTAATATGGAGAGAAAAGAAGATATCGCTCTATATAATTAAGTATTTAATTAAACAGGTCAATAGATTTGAAAATACTTCCTATAAATCTTCATATAAAATCATGCCATAGTAAAAGGAAATGTTTTTGCACGATGTATTCTTATACATAGCTGCAATATTTATGAAATATACATTTTAATATAAAGAAATTGAGATGAATTTATATAAAATATAAAAACCTGTATGTGCAGCGAAATGAAATTAATATGTTAATAATGATACATTTCTAGGTTGGACCTCTTAAAATATGCGTATAAATGTGGTCACTTTATGTGTATGAACTTAAGACTGAATGAAATCATTACTTTAACTGATAACACCTATAATTATAAATTAAATATAGGTATTGATAATAAGTTCTATTTGTTTTGTGCTGGAAAAATATCGAAATCGTGCAACAGCATAATCTAATCTTACGACTGCAATATTTTAATTATTTATCTTTTATGCAAATCTCTAAAAGACAGAACTTATTTTTACAGGTTGGTACAAGAATTCCCGTACGATTTTTTTTTCTTTTTGCCTAGTCTATCCCAATTTTTTAAACAATAATTTACATTATTTATTTTTAATAAAAGTTCACCATGAACATTAATTTTTTTGAAATATTGGTAAGTAAATTAATAAAAATATATTCGCCTTTGTCTACCAAAGGAGCTTTACATATGTAACCGCTGGGGATCAACGGGTTAACCAAAGATTTTTAACATTCTAGATAAGTGCAAACTAAAATGTTTTGAATTTGTTTAAAAAAATTCAAATTTGATTTCAAGTATCACTCACTCTTGATATTCTTTTATTATGCGAAATTAAAAATGGAATTTAATATGTACCATTATTAACTAAACAAAACTTAAAAATGAATCTATTTTTTTAAACTGCCACTGATTATTAAAATTGTAATAAGAATGTTGATTATAAGTTTCGTGTTAAAATATTATCGGAATCGTTGCTATAACACTGCTTTATTTTTTTGCAAGCCTACAAAATCTGACTTAAAATATTTAAATTCTGCTGCATAGTGTTCCAATGCTTATGAACCTTTCATATTGAAAACAATTTAATCATTAGAATAACAATTATTCACTCATATTGTAACAGGAGTGTCCATGTTATTGTTTTTCTATAGCTTCATCTACAATATTTATATACAATAATTTTATAATATATTTCTAGAAGGAATTCCCCATGAAAATTAAATTTTTGAAACATTTCTAAGGAATATATGAAAAAAATATATTCTCATTTTTATACCATAAGATCGTCTCATTAATAACAGGCTAACCAAATGTTTTCCACATTCTAGATCAATGTGGCCTAAAAATGTTATGAATTTTTTTAGAGCTTTAACATTTTGATTTCACGAATCCTTCAAATTTGATTTTCATTTATCATACGAAATTAAAAATGTAATTTATAATGTACGTTAATCAACTCAACAAAACAAACTTTTATACAAACAAACTTTATTTTAAAACAATTTTCACACCATTATGTATATATAAAGATCCATTGAATTTCCATTATATAAAAACATTCTAAAAATCTTGGAAGTCTTACAGATATGCGTTCTTGATGGAAAAGATGATATAGTAGGAGTCCTTTTCTTTCGCACTTTATCTCATTTCCCTGGAGAAGATTCAATTTATCTCCTGTTCCTCTTCTTGAATTGAAGAAAAGCACAATACTTTCAAAGTCAGATAATGGTCCATTTAGTTAAACAGGTTAAGAGATGCACAAATATTTTATGTACATTTTACTCGTAAGAAAATTAAATGTTTTGGTATTATAAAATTCTTATGCATGGCTGCTTGAGATATACAAGGTGTCCCCAAAAACGTTTGAAACGAATTTGGAAACTTTATGTGTTTCAGAGGCAGTGTAATTTTACAAAATTATGCAAAATAAGGTACGAAATAATGTTATTGATGGAATATTGAAATCATTTATTTGAAAAAAAAAATCATGTGGTCTCTATGTCCAATAATTATTTAGAAATATTTTTGAGATGCTGTGACAGTTTAATCAATAAAAATTCCCCTTTTCTATCAAAATGTTACCAGTTATGATGCATTGAATTTTATGATATTTAGAAGCTTCGTCAATCAAAAGTATCATTTTTTGTGGCGGAAAACTTCAAAATTTTAGATAATTACAAGATTTGTAACTCGGACAGTTTTGGGTCACACTTTTCAAAATTCACATTTAACACTTATGTCTGCGTGTTAAAAATAAAAGCGTGCTTCAATCACTAAGCAAAATTTTGCATATTTTTTTTTAAATTAGAGTAATCTAATAAACATGGTTTAAAACAAAAACGAGAATTTTTTAATGTTTAATAGAAATTTGATCAAAATTCCATTTTTATTTACTCAAAAACTAAATTATCTAAGTAACAATTTTTGTCCAATGTGTAATGTATATTGGGCAAAGTATGCTATTTCATGAAATATAATAATAGTTTCTATTAAATAAGCAGTATTATTAGGGATAAGTGCATATTTTTATCAATTTTAATTGTTTTCAAATTAATGTACATTCTTCTTTTTTAAAATACAGGTGATAGTCAAAATTTTGTTTAATAAGATTTTTTCTAATTCAGGATGTTTATCTGCTAGAAAAAAAATCTATCTTAAAAGTAATCAAACATGCATTTTTTTCTTTAATAGAAAAAAAATATATATATATATATTAAGAAATTGAAAACACATGCAAAAAATTATATTATATTACGCTTAAAACATTTTTTTTTCTTTTAGGGATGACAATATTGTAAAATAAAAAATCATAAGGTAAATATAGAATACATACATTTAAAATTACTTTTTGAAATATCTGATATTGTTTGTAATATATAATATTTTTCAATTTAAGAAAATAAGTATTAATAATGATTTTTAATAGTTTATTATTAATATCAAAGTTATGAAATGTTTTCTGAAAGAGTTTAGAATCAATTACATTACCATATTACAGTCTCTACGAAAAATAAAATAAATGAACACAATTTACAACAAAAAGAATTGCATTTCAATTTCTGAAAATGTAAATGTTTTGCATATCAATTCTTTTTCTCATGATTTCATTAAATGTAAATTATATATATTTTGGGCAATTTTAAGTTGTCCGTGACAATTGTATGCATAAACTGTTTTTAAATTTTAACTTAACCCTTAACCGGAAACGTGAAAATCCCGTGCACAAACAGAACACTTAATAATTTACCAAATAGTGATTTAAACATTTAATCTTCAATAATAATGCATTAGCAGGACCATTTTTTAAAAATATAAGAGCACAAAAATAAGTTTTGAATGTCGGAGAGAGAAAATATTAAAGGAAGATATGTAGAAGCAACAATCTTTCCGGTTAAGGGTTAAAATCAGGGCAATGTAATCATTCTGCTTTGGCTAAATATGTTGAAGTAATAATGAAATAGATAAAGATGCCTAAATATGTGATCTGATCAAATCCCACTGAAATACTCGTAAATAAGTTCTGAAAATATCCAATTAAATAAAAATATTATGAGCATTTGTTTGCTTATAAAATGTACTAAAAAATCTGCTGTATGAATACAATTATGTAAACATCACTTACATTTAATAGCCTGATATTCAAAGACTTTCGAACTAAATTTAATTTTGGGAAAAAATTATTATACTAAAAAGATCTAAGTATTCAAAATGCAACATTAGTTAGATGCCGCTATTATTTTTACTATAGTGCACTCCACCTTAGGCTCCCACTTTTTGCGACTAATTGTTATAAGACGAATTTTTCAAGTCTCTATACCGACTTATTTGAGAAAATGTAGAGTTTTCTGAGATATGTGGCATTTTTATTCACATATGGGGCATTCTCACATTCGTTTGACTTTCGGTAATAAAAATCTGGTGAAATTAAACTTGTTAAAATAACATTTTAATCTGATAAACGAGTGCCTTAATGATTCAAAATAAAGAAAAAATGGTCAGCAGCAAACTTTTTTTTATTTAACTGAGGTTTAAGTTAAACGTGCGAGTTTAATCCATTTTACCACTGTAACTTTCTATTTTCTTCTAAATTTTTACTTATAATGAATTTGCATAGTACCCACGGGACATTCAAATAAGAAATAATAACAATGTAGTATTTTTAGTACAAAATTTTGATATAAAATTGTCTTAACGGGGTGTTAAAGAAGGGAAAGAAGGGAAAAAGGGGATGGCATAGGGAAAAACGGACGGTAATGGGGAAAAAAGGATGGTAAGGATCGGACAATAAGGAAAATTACCACCGTTTTAATGCAAATGAGGTTAAGACTAAGTGATAGCCCCAAAGTTCATTGATTTTTAGAAACAGTTATTTACATTTGATTAAATGAAAAAAAAAATAATTTAACTCGAAAAGCGCAGGAATAAACCTTGGAGACGGTAAGATAAGAACAATAAATCCACGATCCTTGAAATTGATATTTAAATGCTGATTTAAATTCTGCAGTAAATTTCCTGTCAAAGAATATTTAGACATTCATTCTCTAGCATATTTCTGCATGAGTAGAAACTTGAAAAAAAATTCTGTGGCTGCATCTGAAGGGATTTTCTGTATAAGTTTAACAAGATGGATGGTACGGAATCTAAAACCCAGGGACAGAGTTAAAAAAATAATATCAACCGCAAAAATGTATGCAGGTTATATTTTGCTACATATTTATATAAAACAATTGTTCCAGTATCGAAAACAGATTTCATCGAATTACTTTTATTGAAACAATTTTACACAGACAGTTCCAAATTTAAAAATCAGCATCAGGGACACCAGACGGAATAGGAGTTTTCCTGGTATCTGGACCCCAACATCGTCCAACACTTATGTATCTCGTTAATATTGTTATGCAATAATGCAATGGGATATTCCCTAGTATATGAAGTAAAAAAAACTACAAGAATATGTACAAAAATAAAAATTATTATTCAGGGACTTAAAAGTCAAAAGGTTGTGAGAATGCTCCATATACGACTCCAAATTAAACGTATTTTAATAATTTATTTCATTTTCTTATCACATAATTAATTAAAATTTCTTATTTTATTTAACTCTAATTTTGTTTAATTTTTTTTCATACCAGTTGTAAAAAAATAAATAAAATTCATAGTATAAAAAGAAGTTAAAATGTAGAATGTCAATGTCCGTCATATTTTTAATTTTGTTTGCTCCTAAGGAGTGTTTCTTGAATTTGTTTAATTCTCTTGCGGTTTCTTTATTTAGTTATAACAAATTTCTTGCATTTAATCATATTTAGAAATATCTTTAAAACACTCCTCTAAACAAAAGCAAAAAGCTAATGTTGCATTTTTCGTAAGACATGTGATAAGATATTATTTATTAACATTATTTATCTCATGATTATCTTGTTCACAAATTTCACCAATATTAACTATATTTTCTTAAGAATTATTTCTATTAATACATGTAATATATCTAACTGTATAGCAAGATGATGTTTTTAGCATAATTGATCCAACAATATGACAGAACCAATTTGTAACCAATAGGTATGAAACTACATCCATAAAAGTGTTTCTGGGTGTTACGATAAAAGAATCCAGATTCCAAAAGAGTTTATTTTGAAAGAAAACAATTTCTCTTAAAAATAAATTGTATATGAATCATGTAAATTGTAATTAACACGTTAAGCGCCACGTCAGTCACTAGTGACTGACACTGAACTTTCCATTTAGAACCCGTAATTCACCGATTGCTGGCGGTCTAAATTATGATATAAAACTAAAAAATAGATATATTGTTTTAAGTAATTACTTTAAATTTATTTAAAATTTACTTATCTTTTATTTATTAACGGATTATACTTTCTTAAAAATTACTTAAAACATTGCAAATTTTTCAGCTTCAGTGTCAGTTACCGTGTTAAATATAAATAAACTTTTATATTCCTAAAATCAATAATACACAGTGGTTACGAAAAGCAATTACGGATATTTGAATCCTACCGAGAATACTGTCGAAAGAAACAATATGTCTTTTCGGATGGAGACATATTAAGGCATCTGCTCAAATACAGTTTACATCAACAATAGTTACAGTAATGGTTACTGTTACAAAAATTTGAGATTTTCAATTAGTAACATTTAAATATCAGTCATTGTAAACTTATATAGTTTTTAAAATGTCGTTACTAACGACGTCTACGGCACTGAATGCAAGGGCTTCAATCAGATAAAGGATAACATTAAGAACTAAGGAATTAAGAATTAAGGGGAAAAACAGCTTTGCTCTATTTCACAATATTTAGGCGTCCACGTTCACAGGCGATGAAACATAGAATGCAAGATTGTAGGTAAAAAAACAAAACAAAAAAACGTGAAGACGATGCAGGAAAAAAAAAATCGTGAAGACGATGCAGGAAAAAAAATCGTGAAGACGATGCAGGAAAAAAAAAAAAACCTTGAAGACGATGCAGGATATCAAATTCAATTATCTTTTTATGTCACTAGATGGCTCTGCGCCTAAGAGCTACGCTCGCTAACCGGGATCAACACATCGTAGCCTAAAAGAAAGGCTAATTTGCTCTGCTTTAGAAAAGATTATGCGATTGGAAATGCTATTATTTGCAATGATTTTAAATGTAGTAGAAACAGGTGAAATAATAAATCATTCGAAATATGAAATAAATATACTGTTAAATTGTCAGTTTGATAAAAAAAAAGGTTGTACAATTTAAAAACATATATTAAAGATTGCATACTAAAATCTCATTCACTAGTATCTGCCTGCAAAAGCTGGTTAAATTGCTATGCACAGTTTTTGATTCTATGAATTTTTTAACTGAAATGTTTTCAGGGATTTCAACATTAAATAGATCAAAATGCAATTGTCTGATTTTAAAACTGTCTGGTTCAGCATGTTTATCACACAATACTCCAAAGAACTACCATTTTAAAAAATTTTATATGGAATAGACTTTTTCTTTCTTAATGTAAGTCAATAAAAAAAAATACCGACAACAATAAACTACAAAAGTAGCGGTGGTTGCACTATTACTTATTTTTTGTGTAATTGGGAGATACGAATTTTAACATTTAAAATAGTCAAGAGACATATTTATTGGGATTTTTTCTGCTAACCGAAATGATAAAACAAGATTGAAATTGTTGTAAGTGATGATGTTGCCAAAGTGTTTTTCCAGCATAAGTAGTATGTTCTTTCTTGTGCCTGCTTTATATCACTGTTACTAGTGCTATTTATGGTTTTTCCCATTGATGATTATTTGTGAGGAGATAAAGTGCTTATCACCTATTTATTTCATTAATATTTTTTTTATTGTATGAATACAACCGCACCTGTCTGAGCTCGATTGTTATTCTTTACCTTATTCATGAGGCCATGTCTTAAAATACCAGCATCTCAAATGCCCCCTCCTTTCTTTATGGTATGGTTGCCAAAGGCTAATACATTATTAAAGATTTTTTTACAACCGCCCCGTTTATGGCTGAATATTGCCCTCATACATATATCTCAATGGCCGTTAATTATAAATTGGGTAATATTAAATATATGAGTATATTTTGATTTGTATTTAATAATGTTTTATAAAATTAAATAAAATCTTCAATTCTTATTTCCATCTTTAACTTGCATAACAAAGTTTCTAAACATTTAATTTTATATATAAACTCCCTTTTCGCAAAATATTAAAAAATTGTGGTTATAGTTACTACAGTATTTTTCAATCGTTATTGCTGATACATATATAGCTATATCCATACATACATTAACATAATATTTTAAAATATATTTCATCGCATTCTTTTCGTGCCGCAAATAACGTATAAAAATTTATTTATATCAAGAGGTATTGCAAATAAATATATTTTAATAAACTACAGAGAATACTTATTGCTTTTAAGAATTCATATTTCCTATATACAAGTCAAAAGAACATGGAGAATGTTCAAATGTTATAATAATTTATCTATACAAATAAAATATATACATATCGTATTCAACCCCTCATAAAAAAAGTATAATATTATATACATCATGTTTTAAAAAAATATTTTACAAATATACATATAGACAGAATAATTAAGTTTATTTTATAAATACTGATTGAAAATAAATATCTATGAACTGATAATAACAAAATAAAGCTCGAAATTGTAGTACTACGTAATGTAGTAATATAGTTGCTTAAGTATTTTTTTTTCAGGTTTAATTATTTTAAGTTACAAGACGTAAAAGCGAAATCGAAGTTTTAGAGAAGACTATTTAAATTCCATTGTTTATATTTATTTTACGAAAAGTTTAATATATTAACGAATTTAAAAAGTAGGCATATCAAAACCATGTAAAATATTTCTAACTATCTCAGAAATGTTAAAAATAAAAGTTAAATATAATACATCTATATCATAACGTTTGTTATTTTCAGAGAAATACAGTTTTTTTTTCTTTATGATATCCAAATTATCTATTTTGTTTGAACAATTTGTATAAATGTTTCAGACACTGTAATCATATATAGATAACATCAACACATTAAATTTGTCTTAACACCTGATAAAATGTGTATGGAATTTCATAAGTATTTGAGCATCTCTCAACCTGTAACGCCGTTTTTCTATGAGAAAGATTGGTTATTCAGTACGTCATTCAGACTTTGTTCATTATGATGCTACAAATACATCCCATGAAAATACTTTAAATATCAGTCATTTGATTTCTAGTGGGCACAGATACTGTGGCGGAGTTATTTATTGTGGATATCACAAGAGGAAGAGTTTTCAGTCGGAACATCTGAAAGATAAAGAGCAATTATGAGAATTAATGCAATATATTACAGTGGATTTTGTAAAATTAGAGATATATTACTATGCTAAGCAGTCACACATACTATATAGCATACAGAAAATAACTTTAAGATTTATATAATAAAAAAAGACTGGATAATTTTTAAAAGTCTAGTGTATATCAAAATAAATAATTTTTGCATTGAAAACCAGGTAATTCATTTTAACATTTTTTTAAAACTTAACATTGTATTGTATGTAAAGAGGGAATTTTTTAATGTACTTTTAAATAATTTCCGGATATACTAGAATTATGAAAATTATTTACACAGATGTGATCCCGATGGTAACAGACCATTTCAACATTTTCAGAGTTTAATTATACATTAATAAAAAAAATCCTGCATTTTTTCGATAGCTGAATACGGTTGATACATCACTAATTATTATTTATTGTACACCACTATTCGAGTTATAAAAAACGATTATGAAAATAAAGCGTCAAACCTCACATCTACTTAGAAAATGGCTGTGCAACTACTAAATCCAAATACTTTAAACACTTAAAAGTAGCAAATTTAAATAAAAAGTAAACAGTGTAATATTTATAAAAGTAAATAATCTTTGATCATTTAATAGTTTAATATTAAATAATGGATGGTTATACGTTATGAAATTTTTTAGAAAATCTAAATAATGGATGGTTTAGATGGTGTTTTTCCCTTTCCAGTTGCGATACCTTCAAACATAGCAAAAACTATAATTTTGAAAATACATTCATTTGTTTCCGTTATCTATCGAGTTTAAATAGATTCGGCAATCCCCCCCGTAATTTAGTACCTATTTGTCTTTTTTGGATTTTTTTGTGTGCAATAAAATAATATATATTGAGGGGAGGGGTTTTGCATCGTTTTTCATTATGGAATTTAATTTTCGGTAATCTACACATAATCTTTTCTTTTTGCCTTCACCGCGTCATTAGTAAGGTGGCAGGGGAAGAATAAGGACTAGTACTTTCTTTTATTAGGCCAGAATTTAACAAAGATAGAAATTGGGTTGAAATCTCCTTTCCATCAACTATCGATGTACGATAAGGTCTCATAGATACAGGTAGGTCCGAGTTTTAAAAAAATCGCTGTGGCTCAATATTTATCTTCCCTACATCAAACTTGTTTCTAGAGATTACGCAATAACTTTCATATTTGTGGATACGGAAATTAAAATATGAAACATTCTTTTCTCTTTTTTTTGCGTGCAATAAAATAATATATATATATATTGAGGGGAGGGATTTAGCATCGTTTTTCATTATGGAATTTAATTTTCGGTAATCTACACATAATCTTTTCTTTTTGCCTTCATCGCGTCATTACTAAGGTTACAGGGGAAGAATAAGGACTAGTACTTTCTTTTATTAGGCCAGAATTTAACAAAGATAGAAATTGGGTTGAAATCTCCTTTCCATCAACTATCGATGTACGATAAAATCTCATAGGTACAGGTAGCTCAGAGTTTAAAAAAATTCGCTGTGGCTCAATATTTATCTTCCCTACATCATACTTGTTTCTAGAGATTACTCAATAACTTTCATATTTGTGGATACGGAAATTAAAATATGAAACATTCTTTTATCTTTTTTTTCTTTTTTTGTGTGTGCAATAAAATAATATATATATTTTTTGAGGGGAGGGATTTTGCATTGTTTTTCATTATGAAATTTAATTTTCGGTAATCTACACATAATCTTTTCTTTTTGTCTTCATCGCGTCATTACTAAGGTTACAGGGGAAGAATAAGGACTAGTACTTTCTTTTATTAGGCCAGAGTTTAACAAATATAGAAATTGTGTTGAAATCTCCTTTCCATCAACTATCGATGTACGATAAGGTCTCATAGATATAGGTAGGTCAGAGTTTAAAAAAATTCGCTGTGGCACAGTATTTATCTTCCCTACATCATACTTGTTTCTAGAGTTTACGCAATAACTTTCATATTTGTGGATACGGAAATTAAAATATAAAACATTCTTTTCTCTCTCTCTCTTTTTTTTTTTTTTTGTAAAAGCTGATAAAATGCAGTCGTTAAGATAAACCTTTTAATTTAAGAGTAATATTTAAACCATTTGAAAGAATATCAATTAGGTTTTTATTAATTTTTTATAGCAAGTAAGATTAAGTTTTTAATTACAAGTAATAAATTAAGTAAAGTTAAGTTTTTTGGTTTAAGTTTAGATAAACCTATAACATCATTAAAATAAAAAAGAACAACAGCAACAAAAAAAAATGTTTTTACTGCCCAAATAAACACACAATTACGTAAGTCATTTTAAAAAATGATCTCTGTTTTATGTTGAAAATTTTTATGTTTATTCTGTGTTATTGTATTACCTTTTGATTTTATTTTATTTGATTATTAATAAGAAATAAGTTGTGTTTAATTTTACTGTCAAAGTGTATGAGCATTTAAGAGACAGGTGTTTTATTCAACTTACGTAATCGAAACCAACTATGTTTATCTATGCATATTTATAAAAGATTATGAGTATTTAAGTGATAGAATATTTTAACATTTTGAGATTTTATTTATGTTCTTATATTATTATTTATTATGAAAAGGTACACTAAAATCTATATCATTCGATTTTATTTACTGTTTATATTCTGTTAAAGTAAATGTGTTAGAGAGATAAGAAGTACTGGTTTATTCTTTAAATTACAATTGAGTAAGATTAAACTAAAATGTTTAAAAAGACAAATACTAACATTTTAGTTAAACTAAGGGTTGATTGTGAAGAAATTTATGACGAAGATAACAACGGTTATACAAGTTATGTTTCAGATAAATACAAAAATATAATTTGTCCTTTACTCAGTCGCCAATACACAGGCAGACTTTCTGATATTTTGAAATGTAATGGTCAGAATAGGGACATAAGAAGGAAAGATATTAGAACAATACTTGTGGATGAGATTAACGAATGTAGGGGTATAAGAGTAGGGCATTTTGATATACATAATGAAGATCCAATACCGATTTTGATATTTCTGACCAAAAATTTGATAATAGAAATATTATAAATTGTTGTAAATGTTTAGTCAAAGTTGTGGATCAGAACATTTAGCCGACAGGATTTAAGACTATATATATATATATATATATATATATATATATACGATAAAATATTTTAACATTTTGATATTTTGTTTATGTTCTTATATTATTATTTAATATGAAAAGGTACACTAAAATCTATATCATTCGATTTCATTTACTGTTTATATTCTGTTAAAGTAAATGTGTTACAGAGATAAGAAGTACTGGTTTATTCTTTAAATTACAATTGAGTAAGATTAAACTAAAATGTTTAAAAAGACAAATACTAACACTTTAGTTAAACTAAGGATTGATTGTGAAGAAATTTATGACGAAGATAACAACGGTTATACAAGTTATGTTTCAGATAAATACAAAAATGTAATTTGTCCTTTACTCAGTCGCCAATACACAGGCAGATTTTCTGATATTTTGAAATGTAATGGTCAGAATAGGGACATAAGAAGGAAAGATATTAGAACAATACTTGTGGATGAGATTAACGAATGTAAGGGTGTAAGAGTAGGGCATTTTGATATACATAATGAAGATCCAATACTGATTTTGATATTTCTGACCAAAAATTTGATAATAGAAATATTATAAATTGTTGTAAATGTTTAGTCAAAGTTGTGGATCAGAACATTTAGCCGACAGGATTTAAGACTTCTATGCCACTCCAAAATTTATGCAGCATGAACGTCATACTTAACATCTAGTCAGCGAGAATTCGAAACATCGAATGTCAACAAAAATGTCCAAAAATTCTCACTTCACTCAAAGACGGTCTCCAGGAAGAACAAAGTTTAGATAAAAATCCCTCCCCTCAAAAAATGAATGAACTAGTAGGTCCCGATGACCTGTGAGTTCATTGATAGAAAGCAGATACTCGTTTTTTAATTTGTGTTTCTTTATTTTACAATCATATTTATAGTGATACCGTCACTTAGTCACTAAATCGCGTAGCTCAAAGCTTTAATTTCGTTTTGAAAGAAAACAAATATAATTAAAAATTTTAAAAAAATCGCTTCTAAGTGGAAACTACTGTAATAAGTACATTTCCAATAATAAAAACAATCATAATAATATTTGGTTATTATTCAAAATTAACATAAGTTTTGCTTTCTGTGAATTAATATAGCAATATAAATATAAGTTCATTAGATAGCAACAGTGACACATTTTTCAAAACCATCTCTTTTTATCAATGACCATATTTATTCAGTATCTTCACTAAATTATATGTCCTCTAATGATTTTTAGTCCGTACTGAAATATGGATTTGTAGAGTTCATAAGAGTTTTTATGGTTTCTTAAAAATTTTTTGAACCTGGAAGAAGTAAAGGCCGCATTCCTATCGCTTAAGATTTTTTGTGGGGTCCTAACATTAGAAATTTGATTAAAACAGAATAATTGTTGTGGGGTTTTAATATTAAAAATTTGTTTTAAACTATTCGTATAGGTTTCGGTGGTGACACTCTTCGAAGAAAATGCCCACACATAACGGGTTGCATGATCGATGACAATACGAAGATATATAATTATTAAGATGCTACATGGCGCAGAATGATATACATTTTAAATCAAAGTTAAAAACGCCAGAATAAACAAAAATTTCGCAGACTAGTTTCGGTAGCGTTTAGCGTACCGTCCTCAGTGCACCGAGTACGGTACGCTAGACGCTACCGAAACTAGCCTGCGAAATTTTTGTTTATTCTGGCGTTTTTAACGTTGCTTTTAAAATGTATAATATGAAGATATTTTTAGTTGAATTATTATAGTTGAATCCTCCCGCAGTATCAACAGAAAGACATTCAAAAGTTCAATCTGTGGTAGGCATAGCTTGTAATAAGCCAAATTGTTTCTGTCTAGGCTTTTCTTTTCTGACAAATATCGCAATGCTTTACAATGTTAGTTATATCCTGAGTCATATCAGACCAATAATAATTGGGGGGAAATTAGATTTTGCATTTTTTGGATTCCAAGGCGACCAAATTTTTCATGAGCAATTCCAAGTAATTTTCTTCTCAATGAAATGGGGGCTACTATTTTCCTAAAGCCCTTTCTTTTAATTATCATTAATCCATTGCCATTTAAGTAATTTTTTCCGCACACAGTATCCCTTTCCTGCATTTAAAGTACATCTTTAACAGCTAACAAAAAAGTGAGTGGTCGATTAAAATGATAAATAGGGTTTCTGGACAACATGTCGGCTTCGGCATTTCTAGATCCCTTTAAATACTCTATCTTATATTCGAACATACTCAGTTTTAACGACCATCTAAAGAGTCTACCTCTTAGGTGTTTTACATTCTTAAGGCACACAAGAGATGCATGTTCTGTATGAATAGTAAACTTTACACCGTGCAAATAATGGTAAAATTTGTCTAAGGGGTCAATGATGGCAAGACACTAATTCCGTAATCAGGAACATTTCTAAAATGAAATTTGACATCGAATGGATTCGTTCTATGACACTATGGTTTCGTTCGATGTCAAATCTCTTTTTACAAATGTTCCTGTACAAGGTGCTTTAGATTGTTTGAGAAAATGATTAAATGAGTTTCATTATTTTCAATATGAAATTGAGAACCTTATTTCTTTAACCAGCGTTTGTTTATCACAAAATACTTTTGTGTTTCAAGGGAAATGTTATAAAATGTTGGAAGGTGTAGCTATGGGTAATCCTTTAACCCCTGTTTCGAGTGATAATTACATGCATTATTTTGAAGTTAAATTATTTGAATTAATTCAATTTCCATTTGATACACGATACGTAGACGATTACTTTGCTTTGCCTGATTTGTCTAAACATAATATTAACGCTGTTCTTGATTTATTTAATTCAACTGATTCATGTATACAGTTTACTTTTAAAATTGAAACTCAACAACGTCTAGCTTTTCTGGATGTTCTGGTAATTCGTAGTGATGGTGATTTTTTGACGACAGTTTACCGAAAACCTTTTGCTGTAAGTTTACCCCCTCATTATAAGTCCAGTCATACCCCCCATCAAAAGCTTTCAATACTCTTATTTTCCGTGCACGTAAAATTTGTTGAAATTCTGATTTATTTAATAGTGAAATTAACTATATAACAGCAGTTGCCATCGATCGTGGATTTAGTTTGAATATCATTAACCGCATTTTATCTAAACCTCAGATAATCACCGATTCTGTTCCAGCAAATAAAGAATTTAAAAATGTTATTGTCTTACCTTATTTTCCTAAAATCAGTACACAAATTTCTCGTATTCTATATAGGTTTCGTTTTAATGTTGACGTCTCTCCAAACAATAAAATTTATTTCTCCAATATTAAAAATCCTATTGATGATCATAATATTTGGGGCATTTACAGAATTTTTTGTGAGTGCGGCCTCTCTTACATTGGGCAGACAAAGCGTGCACTTAGGATTAGGCTGAAAGAGCAGCAGAATTATGTTAGAAAGCAAGAAATTGAGAAATCTACAATAGCGAAACACTGTTGGAATTCCAACCACCAGTTCAATTATCCAGAGGCACAAGCTGTACAAAAATGTAACTCAGTTTTTGATCTAGACTTTTACGAAGCTCACTATATTCATAAACGTACTTCCACCTTAGTAAACGATATGACCAGCACCCCTTTTCTTTCACCAGTGTGGAGAGATCCTGCGCAGTGACTCTTATTCAGTTAGTTCTGTTCAATCACGTCATTTCTTTGGGATATATAGACTCTTGCTTCTACCTGTTCAATCAATCCATAAACCAGTTCTCGGGCTATAACCGAGGGGTTCTCCGAACCCATTTTATTATTATTTTTTTCTCTCTCACTGAGGAAGGGTATCGAGGTATCCTCGAAACGATCGTATGGGTATTTTTCATTGTTCTGTACGTTATTTGTGCGTAAAAATCGTTGTTTAAGATTTTAGCTTTTTATTAAAATGTGGTTTGTTTGAAAACCGACACTTATGAGACGTAGCCAACTGGATATAGCTTTATGGCACGTATTCTCAAGCAGTTGCTGACAGGTGACACAGTGAAACGTGGAGAACAAACGTTTTAATTGCAAATAGGATTTCTATTAAGCAGCATAATCTGGACCGTGTTAAGTAACCTTTGGAATAATAATTTCCTCTCAGGTGAATATTCTAGTGATTTCCCTGGTGTGCACCAGTGCCAATTTTTGACAAGAAATAGTTTCATTACTGTCAAGATTTTTCATAGATGGAAAGTTATTTAACAGGTCATATTGACGATAAGAAGGTGTTGAAAAAACTATCTTTAACTTGTACATCACTGCACACATTACTTTTCTCAAACTATTAAATTACAGTATATTTATTTAGTGCTATAAAATTGACTCTATTATTATTTAAAAACAGTATCTTTGTATCCAATTTTTTTAATATTAAATTTGTAATCAACGTCGTTGTAATGCACATATGTTGTTGTTACTGTAAAATCTGCATTAAATCATCTCTGTTTTCTAGCTGCATCACAATAAAAGAAAAGCTTGTGTTGCCATCAGCGCATTGAATTACAATCAAACTAATACAAATTTCATACGAGTACCTAACTTGCATGCCCATACATAAATTTAGAACCACAAATAAGGTTAATTAAATATTTGAATGAAGCTCGTGTGTTTATTGGCAAATACATTCAATATTAAAAATTGGAATATTGTGGAAGCTCATCTCATATGTGAATATTATAATATTAATCCTACTCCGCTATTCTAATATCGTGATTTTCCGAAGTTTTCTGTTGCATCGTATGTTGAAAAAAAAACAAGCCTTTTTTCATCAGAAATTAATTTTTTTTAAATCCAAAATAATGTACAAGAATGTTAATTCGGAACCTTTGTAGTACTTAAACTGTTAAAGTGTTTTACCGATTTTTTTCATGAACATTTATCTAAAGAGTTTCGGTTAAAATCAAAATTTCGGTATTTCTATATTTGCTGTAAAAAGTGCAATTTTAAAACAGGTAACACAATACATTGCTTTACTTTTTTACCTTTTTGCTAAAAGTAATTTTAAAGATTATCATGAGATGTAGATCCACATACCAACATTGCAGGTTATTTTCGTAAACCAAAATATATGTAGAGTTACGAATTGGCTACACTATGCAATGTGCGAGTCAATTTCACGTGGATGCAAATGTTATAATAATATGGTATAAAAAATATGATACACTACAATTTATAAATTTATAATTTATTTTTACTATTTTATTATAAATTTCATTTTTATTAATTCATATAAAAAATAAAGGCAAGAAAATTACGTAATTATATTTCGCAAGAAAATTTCTGACACCTTCCAATCCACCAAAACGGCAACGTTTAACATTCATTATTTTACAAAATAGGGATGAAAATGTCTGATGTCTGAAATTTTCGGTTTAAAGCGGTAATTTCAGCATAAATTGCAATTTTTACTTTGTAAAACACAGAATTATTATTTTAGAAATTTTTTACATTTGTCGCACGTTTACAGCACCTTTCTATTTGTTTCACTTCGAAAAGAATTCAGATAAGCAAAATAATAACTGGTATCTCTTTACCTGTCTGTGAGCAGAAGAATTAACTTGTTACAAAAAATTCTGACGTACTGGTTTCGTTTTCAATGTATTTTAATTGTTTAAATATGGAATAATTTTACTGCACGGTAAAATCATACAACCAAATCTTTTACCTAATGCAGTTTTATTTTTTCACACATGTGTGGTATGTGATAAAGCTTATGTGATATGATGGACATAATCTTAATGACTGTAGAAGATGATATGAAGGTCGTGTAAGCTGCTAATAGTAGATTTTGGAGTAATAAATCTTCTTTAATCTACCTCTTTAAATGTTTTCTTTATTTTTAACATATGTAAATTTACCTGTAGAATAGTAGCTTAAATATAGTTGGATTATATAAGTTATATTTCTTCGTCAATGCACATTACACCCAAATTCCTCCACCCACGACTAAACCTGAGTATGGTTAAATTCTCATGTGTTTCCAGGTTACAAATAAGACAGTAAAGACAACACCTACATAGTTATATTCTTAAATTAAATCAAAAGAAATTCCTGTTCCAATAACAATATGTGATTTGTATATCCATATTATTCAGAATCGGGTTGTTAGGTAAAGTCAATTTCCTTATCACGGTGTTAGTAACGTAAAAAATGCGTGGGATATACCATATGCCACCTCAATTTTATTTAAAGTTTCCCAGAATTATTGGAAAACAGAAATCATGTCTTTCTACTGTAGCTGCGCAAAGTCATTTTTAAGTAATCAGAATTGTGAGTTTTGCAGCATTCTGTCAGTGATTTACTATTTTAAACATTTTCCCAGGAGCTTGCAAATTACGAAACATTGTAATGAAGGTGTATATTGGTTTAAGATTTATTTCAATGTAGGAAGGGATTTTTAAAGGTTAACGATAATTTTGAAAAAAAAAAACTTCTGCTCTGCTCTTTCGGTATCGGGTTATGATTTTAAATCGTCAGCGTCTGGTTCCAACAAAAGAGCACGGACACACGTTCAGATACAACTTTCAAAAATATATGAGTGCGCTCGTCTAAAACTAAAGTATACTTATTTGTTCTAAACATAACCCACATGCACAAAAAACAAATACTCCCCATGTCACAATAATTTGTGATTGTATTCCCGTATGTGCAGTATTCTTCACCATATTTAATGGGATTTATTCTGCTCTTTAAAAAGGCGAATATTACCATACGAAAATATAGGTATTAAAAATAACAGAACACAATCGGTCCTGCATACTACCATAGTGCTAATAGAATTGAGATGCTATGATAATTTCAACAAGCTTTCGATTTTATGTTTGTTATTATTGAAACTAACATCAGTGCATACGTTTTACGGGCAGCCTAATTTACAAATATATCATATTGATCTGTCAATCTAGATGCAAAGTTGATTATAAAGTTTTTGAAAGTACGAGTATGTAAACAATGTTAGTTTAAATTACGTAAAATCTATACAACCACTACAAAAATGAACAAATTTGTAAGTGTTCGAACAATAAAACAAAATGCCAAATAAAGTTATAATTTTACTTTTCATAGAACTATTCAAAAAACTATGTAAGACGAACGTAATTATTGTAATTCATTTTAAATTTTATTTGATGTTTCTCCAGTGTGTCTGCGTTTCTGTCACTGTTGCATAAATTGGAATATACATATTTTTCATTAAAAACTGTATCCTTTAAATTAAAGTAGTTACTGTATATTTAATAACAAATTATTGTTTTAAAATATTTTTCTACATTTTTATTCCTGTTGTTTTTCACATTGAACTTTTTACATTAAAATACTATAACGCTATGTTACATATGTATAACCCACTAAAAAAAATCTGCAGAAAATCTGTAGGTAATTGGCCCATTTCTGCAGATATTTCTAAGAATATCTGCAGATATTCTGCAGATATTTGAAGGTAAACCTAAACCTGCAAAATTTCTTCAGATTTCTGTAGAATTTCTGGAGAAACTAGAGATTTCTTCAGATAATCTTAAGATTATTTTTAGTGGGGTACCTACATATCAATAATGTTTGTTTTTTTTAAATTATGAAAAAATAGTGCAGAACATTAGACAGATGTGCAATTTTTTTTTTATTATTATTTTTTTTTTTTTTGAATTTATGTGCTTGAAATAAAAAAAAATTTATGTGTAAGGAATTTCGTGGTGTTTGAAATTCCTTTATAACTACGTAGCCGAAACCTTTTTTTTTACATGGTCTCATCCCATGTGCTGTTATTTAGAAGGAGTATGTTATCAAAAATGACACAGAAGGATTATTTGATTGTGAAATGTTTTTACACAAAAAATATTTCCTTTCAGCTAATAATTTAATCTTTTTTAAAAAATAAGGCTCTGCTCTTCCTTAAAAAAAGTCTCTTCATATATGTTATTTACATTTTGTGGATGGTAACTTAATTAAAACAGAAAAAGTTTTGACTTTTTTTCCTAGCTTCAGTTTAATAAATTTAACTTTAATGCATACTTTTATTTCATTTTATTTTTTCATTTTTTGAAGCAGTATTTCGAATATTGAGAATTTATCATTTTAAAGTACGTACCGCTATTTTAGAAATTTAATCCTTGCTTTATTTAATGACTGGAAACTCGTGATTAAATAAAGCACAGGTTACTACTTGATAAAATGTGGTATTTATTTTGAATAAAAAAATGCGATGTATGTTTTGAAATAGCATTTATGTTGTATGAAATGTTCCTTAATCTGGCAACACATAGTGGTTTTATTTAAAAATTGCACAGACATTAAGGTCGTATATATGATGAATAAATATAACCGTACTAATTCATAAAAAAATTGTCTAAATTTTAATGTTTAGAAAAATAATTATTATAAAATTTAGAAATGAAACACATTAAAGAGGGAGTTGTTACATTATTTAAAATAGAAAAAAAAAACATACACACTATTGAAATTCATGGGAATATTTATGCTACTGGAAAACTTCAGAGTTAGGTTTTCTCTTACAACGTACTCGTTTAGAAGTTAAATTTTCTAAAGCATAGTTTACCCCTTTATCTACTGACGGTACATATAAGTACCATTAAAATAAATTGTTATAAATTCATTTAATACATCAATTAGTAGTAATACAGTTTAGAATGAGTTATAGATGCTATACTTTATCTTGCTCCAAAAGCATTATTGGTTACACAAAACAAAAATATTTTTAAAAGGATGATTTATTTTGCCTTTGCATGTTTTCTGCTTTGTTGGAGTTGGGAGGGGGGTGAACTTTGAAATTCATAAATATTTCTATATTTCTATTGTAAGAACATTATATTTGTACATTTCCTAATTCAACAAAATACTCAGAAAAGTAGTTAAAATAAAAGAGATTTGAGTGGAGTTATAAATATTGCACAAAATCCCTATAAATTCAAGCATAATTAATCCTTCTAAATCTTCAAATCTTCTAAAATCCTTCAAAAATTTATTAGATGACTATGTAAATCGTCTAAAATTCACGAAAAATGCTTTAGAAGATAACATTTTCATAAATTCATAATTCAGTACATAAAGGGATAAAGTAAATAAATGATATATGAAAATATAAAGCAAAGGATTTGATACATTTTTGAATAAACGTTTCCATTTACCTGAAATAAAAACCAGTTGTGCATCTTTATGAATGAAGACAAATACTATTTAAGGCGAATTTAAATGGGGTCTACTTCAAGGATCTTGAAAAGCTCCGCCAGCTCTATTGGACCTTGCTTATGGCATGATTAACAAAAGGGGAGTGAAGGATGATAGTTCTTGGCTGGACTAATAAGGCACATAAATTACTCCAACACTCACTGGTGCCAGTTATTATAGTTAGCTGAAAAGAGAACTATAAATTCTAAATTTCAGAAAAATAAATTCACTCAAACGCTGCCAATAACAATTTAAACACACAGATAAATTCATTATAAATTTATAATTAAGCTCATAATTATCTGCTAATGTAATTATTTAGAGTGGAGTAAAGTAGCTAAATCTGTACCATGGTAAAAATATTCATAGAGAAGAAAGTATTAATATTAAGTGGGTCTGGGACACAAAATTCTTAAAATTTTCTTAAAATTTTTATCACATTAAAAATTTCTCTGTTTTTTACTGCTTAAAATGAAGTTTAAACCATGTTTCTATCATAATTGGAACAGGAAATATTCATTTTTTACTTTAAGTTTGTTTTCAAACTCTAGCTTTCAAGCAATGGTTGTCATGAAAACGACTTTTTGCGAAAATGCGTTTTTCGACATGATGGATTTTTTTCACCATTTCTCGCATTTAAATGTTATAAGTCAAGAACCATTAAAGATGAATAGTTCAAACGTGGAACATGTATTTTTCAATTGTTTCACTTTAATTTTGATTCATCAAATTTGAAAATATGATTTTTTTTTTTTTAAGTCACGTCATTTTTTTCAAATTTTTACTTTAACTATTTTTAATTTTTATTTAAATGGATATATATTTTTTTAAATTCTGAATCTAAATTAAAACTTATAGATTTATGTTTATTTAAACACAAAAAAAATTAAATTCTACGAATAATATTTCGAGTTGTAACGGTTTTAAATTACCTCACTTTTTTAATATTTTTTTTTTTTTTTTTTTTATTTATGAGAAGTTTTATCATGCGATTTTATTATCCAATGATATGTTTAACCATCACAAAAATATACTCAATAAATAAAAGTTATTTTATAATGGGTCCCGGACCCTCTTAATATGTTTTATAGAAATACATGAATAAATATTTGAATCAAAATGGAAATTTATTGACAGACTTGGGACACTTAAACTACGCTTAGTTTGATGTGTTGTTTTATTTACTTTAAATATTTTTCCAAAAATATAAAACATGAAAAACCCATGAAAGTTGATTAATATTATTTTTCTAATTTATAAAAATGACATAAAAATATTTTTAAAGCTGATTTTTGAACTATTATTCTTGTAGAAATATATACACTTACCACAAGAGATAATGAATGCGCTGTATGAAGTACAGTTTACTTGTGTTGTTATTAGTAAATTAAAGCTTTTGATAAATGCAATTTTTTATCTTCAAATAACATCAACTTGTAATTATATAATTACACAGAATCTATAATAATAAAGAAAGAAGTTTGTGTGTGAGTGAGTGAGTAAGTGTGTCGACGGTGTTCTGAAGAGACCGCTGCACGTAGAGCTACAAAATTTGGGGAAAAGGTACGTCTATATATGAAGTTTTGCACCTTGAAGCCCGATTTTCGATTTTTTGAATAGATTGTTTTTTATTTAATTTTTTATGCGATTTTTAGCACTTTTTTAAGTTTTGAGGCTATTTTTTCCATATAAGTGAGATGAATATGGTTTTTTTCTTTTAACCCAATATAGTAAATTTTGTTCCCTTTTCAAAAAAGTTTATTCGGAATTCATGCAGCGATTTTTGAATTTTTAGCGAATTTTTTATGCAATTATTGAACAGCATTTAATGCATTTTCATACCTATATGGAGGTTACTTTACAGTGACACAGTTCTGTCGCCAAATGCCGCCAAGTTTGTCGCCAACTTGGCGATATATCGCCAAATTTGACGACCGAAATGAGTCGCCAAAAGTGACGCCAACTTGGCGATACCACTAATAGTTGCCAAATTCCCATAGACTTCCATTGCAAACCAATATGGATTACTTGCTTACAGAAAATCAACAAATTGAGATATTTTAATGCAACAAAAACTAATATCTATAATAATAAAGAAAGAAGTTTGTGTGTGAGTGAGTGAGTGTGTCGACACTGTTCTGAAGAGACCGCTGCAAGTAGAACTACAAAATTTGGGGAAAAGGTACGTCTATATATGAAGTTTACCACCTCGAAGCCCGATTTCGATTTTTTGATTAGATTGTTTTTTATTTAATTTTTTATGCGATTTTTAGCACTTTTTTAAGTTTCGAGGCGATTTTTTCCATATAAGTGAGAAGAATATGGTTTCTTTCTTATAACCCAATATAGTAAATTTTGTTCCCTTTTCAAAAAAGTTTATTCGGAATTTATGCAGCGATTTTTGAATATTTAGCGAATTTTTTATGCAATTATTGAACAGCATTTAATGCATTTCCATACCTATATGGAGGTTACTGTACAGGGACACAGTTCTTGGCGGTGTATCGCCAAATTTGGCGACCGAAATGAGTCGCCAAAACTGACGCCAACTTGGCGATATCTCTAATATTTCGCCAAATCCCCATAGACTTCCATTGTAAACCAATATGGATTACTTGCTTACAGAAAATCAACAAATTGAGATATTTTAATGCAACAAAAACTAATATCTATAATAATAAAGAAAGAAGTTTGTGTGTGAGTGAGTGAGTGAGTGTGTCGACGGTGTTCTGAAGAGACCGCTGCCTCGTAGAGTTACAAAATTTGGGGAAAAGGTAGTCTATATATAAAGTTTTCCTCCTCGAAGCCCGATTTTCGATTTTTTGATTAGATTGTTTTTTATTTAATTTTTTATGCGATTTTTAGCACTTTTTTAAGTTTCGAGGCGATTTTTTCCATATAAGTGAGAAGAATATGGTTTCTTTCTTTTAACCCAATATAGTAAATTTTGTTCCCTTTTCAAAAAAGTTTATTCGGAATTCATGCATCGATTTAAGAATTTTTAGCGAATTTTTTATGCAATTATTGAACAGCATTTAATTCATTTCCATACCTATAAGGAGGTTGGCGTTCCAGTTCTGTCGCCAAATAACGCCAAGTTTGTCGCCAACTTTGGCGACCAAAATTAGTCGTCAAAAGTGACGCCAACTTGGCGATATCTCTAATATTTCGCCAAATTCCCATAGACTTCCACTGTAAAACAATAGTGTTTACTTGCTTACAGAAAATCAACAAATTGTGAAATATTAATGCAACAAAAACTAATTTTAACTTAAGGGATTATATTAATTATATATAAGGGAGTCCAAGGAAATTAATTACGAATAAAAGTAACATGATCTAATGCTTAGCATGATTTCCAAAACATAAATTTTAAGATTGCCCACAGGTCAAAGGAATTAGATTTGAAACTTTTATCCAATTATAGTAAATTTTGAACTTTTTGTGATTTTTAATGCGATTTTTACGTCTCTTCGCGATATGCTGCAATTTTTTGACTTTCCATTTTTGACCTAAAGTACATTCTGCCCTCATTTGAATAAAGTTTATTCAGATTTCGTATAGCAATTTTCGAGTTTTTCGAGAATTTTGTATGCGATTTTTAGTGTATTTTAGCGATTTGCTACCATTTTCCTACATTAGTGAAAGGAATCAACTTGCAATCTTCGAACACAATATATAATTTTTTTTCTCTTTTAAAAATTTGAGAAGCGATTTAAAATTTTTTCGCGATATCTTATTGTGATTTTCAGAGCTTTTTCGTAATTCCTGCTGTTTTTTATATACCCGGGCAACGCCGGGCAAGTTCGCTAGTATATAAAAAAAGAAAAACATGAATAAAATCTAATAAGAATTAAAATAATAAATTATATCATTGTTATAATGTAAGAAATTTAATTAATTTTTTTAAATGCCATTATATATATATATATATATAGATGTTTGTAATTTTGATGCACAATTGCATGGAGTTTCTCGTTTTGTAGTAAATAATGATTTCTAATTCGATCTTTAAAAAATATGGTTTATAAATTTACCGTTGTTTCGAACATTTTATCATGTTTCAGTCACAATAATTACATATGGTATATTTATACCATAGCTCTTGTAACGTTGTTGCAATGTGTAGCTTTTGGATTCATTTTTGTTTGCTGGTTTGTACACTTAACACCGGATTGATATCCTACAGTATGACATTTATAAGACTAAGTGCAACAAATAATTTAGCAGATCCTATATTTTTCTTTTGAATTGTCCGTAAAAATATGCTGTATCCAACTATTTAAGTATGAATTAGGGGATCATGCTTAGGTCTAATTTGGAATTTTATGTTTTGTCCGCATAACGGGTTTCAAAGGTTATCTCAGAACGTTTCATATTTACTTTAAAATAACTTTTTATCCGTAAAGTTTTACAATTTCGCAGGCTGCTTAACCAACATTCCATATATTTCAGATAATTCGATAAATTCATGCACACAAGTACTCAATTTGGAACACAGGGAAATTTTTTCCAAGTAGAATTGTATTAAATAAAATAATAATTATTTGTTAAGTTACATTAATTTGTTTTGTTTTCCCTTTCTTAAAAATTTTTTTAAAGCAATAAACTTTTAATAATACTCTTCCTTAAATAATATTTTTTCCAAAGGGACTTACCCCAGTTCAGGTTTTCAAAAAATGTGCCGGAAATAAGAAAAAACCTTTCATTTGAGATAGTATAATGACGCATACATAAAAACGAAACAAAACTAGTTTATTCTAATTCAGGAATTTAAATTCCATCCTCATATTGTTGCCATGAAGAAACTCTTTATGTAAAGCATTTTATTTAAAGCTAACGTATTTATCTCACAATAATTTGAAACTGACACAATTTTCACCTGAAGACATTCAGGTAAGTTACAAATTAAATAGTTTCTGCACGAACAAGGCATTAGATCTTAAGGTCAGTGTATATTTTTCTTTAATATAGCGAAATAAACTTCGCAAAAAGAAACTTAAACCGATCTACAAAATAGAAGACACAAAAGTGGCAAACATTTTGACAAATAATTGGTATCGGGAATTCTGCTTCCCAGAGTAAGTTCATGGCCTAAACATAATAAAGTTAATACTTTATATTAATGCTTGAAAATTAATTTCTTATTACTCTCCAGTGGTTACTAAAAGAAATAATTTTTTCCTACAATTGATAAAAGTTTTTAATCAATAATATTTGTTTTAATATTTTGAAAAAAAATGTGTTAGGGTTTTATAAGAGTTGTGGAAGGATCTGTGTTCATAATGGTAACCCGGTACTCCCGATTTGGGTATGGATGCGTCATTGTTGTTTTACGAAGATAACTTTTGTGTATATCTGATGATATTCAATTTCTCAATGGCCGAAATGACTGGGAGAATTGACTTTCATGTGTATTCTTACAAACTTGTGATAATTATGTAATTTTGTGGTTAGGATTGTGTTAAATACTGATGGTAATGTTGGGATAATTAGATTTACAGTGGATCGTTCCTGATTCTGATGCACCTGAGTGGCAGCTTAAATTTTATTTATCTCGTACCTGGATTTGCCCCGTTAAGACTGAAGTGATTTGTTGATAATTGTCTTGTAAATATCTTGATATAACAATTAATTTCACTGTTCAATATATTTTATTTATAGATTATCAATATCTCAGTTTACCTAAAATCGTGATCAAGTATTTCCTTGCAAATACTTTGTTATAGTTTATTCTAATGGCATCCTTAGAGACAATAAAACGAGCATTTAGACTAAGTTTTAAATTGAGTGAAATTAACACTGAACTACGAAGGAGTCACTGATTTATTTTTTATTTTTTTACTTCCTGTTAGGAATTGATTGAAGTCGTTAATTTAAACTAATTGTTTCACTGACGTTGCTCTTTAATTGCTTCCATAATAGTTGGCATGTTGTTCATTGTCTATATGGTAATTATGGAAATTTTCGTAATTTGAATAGCTTCAAAATGATTGTGTGACCAATGGTCATGCCACAAATTCAGGAAAAAAATATGAAAACAAATTATTTTTCCTTCTTGAATGAGTGGATTGTTTATTGTGCATTTAGTACGTAATTGAAATATAACAATGTGATTAGGTTCTAGAATTTGTCAGGCTAAAGTGATACTTATATTATTTATTAACATATTTATATTATTTATGTATACATTAATTGGTTGTTAATCCTTCATTTAAAATTATATTTTTGATAGAGATCAATTTGAGAATTTAAAATAAAGATTCGTGACATCACTTTTATTTTATAAAGGCATTTTATATTATTTGATTGGACTTTTTAAAAATTAATTTTATAATTTCCTTATTTCGAGTATGGATACATCCCTTATAGCAAAGTAATCTCGCAATAAATTCTACGAAACAGTAACCAGTTCATCAATCATTTATTATTAAACGGGAGAAATAAAATGTTAGATTTAGAAAACGTTTATGAATGAAGGGTAAATATAAATTACAATAACTTAAAAAATATATTTATCAGTTGATCAATAACTGTTCATTTAAAATTATCTTTTAATTACATTTTTATGCATTTCGTACTCATTTTTATTATATTATTCAAATTTCACAAAAATACCCATAATAGTTGCTGTCACGTCACTTAATAGCATATAAATATTTTTTAAGACTATAAATGAAACCGGCTGGGAACACTTTTAGATATATAAGATCAGTTAATAAAAAGTGTTTTATATGATTGTATAAGTTTAAATTTTTCCCCAATGCATCACAATCTCTTTCACATTACATTATCATTATTACAGGAGAGTTTTTTAAAGAAAGTATAAAACACTCCAGAGTAAAAATGGGGTACAATTTTACCAAAAAAAAAGAAAAAAAAACATTAACACAACGTTTATTAACCGAAGTACAATTTAAAAAAAAAAAAAAAAAAAAAAAAAAAAAAAAAAAAAAAAAAAAAAAAAAAACTATTTCTACCAAGTAAAACAGAACATAAAAAAATTGCAAATGTCCATCAGCAAGAGGTGAAATAAAGTACACAGGTCATGGCAGAATATATTGGATAAAAATCTAAATAGCAATTATTTGGACAAGCCATATAAAAGTAGATGACATGTGCAAAATTTAAATTTGTCGCTAAACTGCTAAAAAATGTGTATTTCCAGACATTTACAATTATGATGCAATTCAATTTACTATCATTCTTAAGGTATTTGGGGATACAGTCGTTCTAGTAGAGGACATTATTTTATCTTTAAAACAAACTACATAGTAATTCAAATCGGAATTCATTGTTTTACATGGAAGTACTACAAGCTATTTCTATAACTACTTTACTTCGCAGCTGGTTTAAAATAAGTAGAGAATGAAGGTCTGAGTAGACACTAATTAAAGTCCTAATTCTTTAAAAATTAGAAAGAAAAACACTTAAATATATTTCAGAAGACTAAGATGTATACGTTATAAAAACTATCTGCAATTTTAATTGCCCCTATTTTATAAATTTTGACATCATCTACAGGTCCTATAAATGCTTTTACGAGTAAAAATGAATTAACTGTTCTTACCTTGATAAAATAGTGAATTGTGCATTGTTGGACACGTTTGACCCTATAAAAAAAAGAGGAAAATTAAAATAAAAACGTATAAAACACATAAATATTGTAATTATTATCAACTTCCTGGGATTTCTAAATCGTTTTATGTAACTGCAACAAAAAATCATGTAAGAGATTCATGTTCACACTATAAAACAAAAATCTGTAAGATTACTCAGAATGTTCTAGGAATCTAGAATTCCTAGAACGTTTTATGTAACTGCATCAAAAATAAATCATGTAATTATCCCGGTGTTACAGATACAATTTTAGTGAGCATACTGATTTCTACAGCTTTACAAAAACTAGTTTTCTAGATTTTCATCTTTTTGTTTTGTTGCAGTGTACAGATAAAACTTTAGTAAGGATAAAGATTACTGTAGATTTACATCTGTAGAATTACCTGTTTTTTTACAGTGTACGTAAAAAAACAGACCGTTTTGTACCTTTTGAAATGCGATTGATTAATCAGGAGCATGCATTTTGACATGATTTAACAATTGTCACTAAACCCAAAAGTTAAGATAATTTTTAAACTACAAATGTATTCAAATTTCCTGAAGCTTTTAGGCTAAGTTTTTTTTTTTTTTTTTTTAACCAGAATAAATGTCATCGTTCTGCACATGATTATTCAGCTTTCGAAATAACTGCGCATTCGACAATACGTGTTATTATCGACTGTGCCCTATTCAATCAGAAAACCTGTACGACTATTGCAATAAATAAAGTTAATGTAAATACACATTTTTTCAGGAGCATACATTTAGGATTTGCAATATATATGCATATAATAGGAATTTAAGTTCCTTACAATTTTTAAATCAATCTACCGCAAAGAAAGTTCCGTAACATAAACATTTAAAAATATATGAAAGTATATCTATATCATATGAAAATTGTTTTTATAAATTAATAACTGTTTATTTATCTGACTTCAGGCAAAAAGGAATTCTGATCTGAGATTTTGCTTTTCAATTTGAACCCTTTGAGCACATGAACTGTCTATTTCTACCATTTTTGTATTATGTAACAGAACTTTGAAAATCATTCTGACTTTTTTCAAGTTATAATATCAATAACAGCTTTTATTTTTCATAGTTACTATGAATCGAAAACACATGTGCAAGAAAGATTCTGCTTTCACAGTTATCACATAGATAATTAATTATCTTATAAAGACTTTAAAAATTGCTACTTCAGTCAAAGCTTTCTTGTTATAGAAAACATGTACTACTGATAACATTAAGAATCATTTTTTAGAAATTAAAATAATGGATTTCGTATTTCAAAAGATCAAAATAATCATCCATAAGATAACATAATGTATTATGAATGAGAGAGTGTTTATATGCTTATCAAGAAACTGAAATTCAATTTTCGACAGTGAAAAGGCGTGAAATAATTTTCGGGAAAATGAAAACCACATTTAGGTAAGTAGAATAGAAATACATACGGTGATGCTAAATTTACTTCAGATGCCATTCACACTGCTCAAAATGCCACTTGCAACTACATTTATAGATTCAAATCCCATACATATGTTTTAAAATGGAAGTTTTTTTTCCCTTTTTATTAAATTCTGCGTTTTATATCGTTACAGAACTGGAAAAATGTTATTAAAGTATTGTCACGCTGATTTTTTAAGGTAATAATTTCATAAGCGCATTTATAATTTTTAAAAACTTTTATAAGTATATTTTACTACACCGAAAAAAAAAGAAGATGTAAATCTCCAAAAGTCTGTATGCTTACTATAATTTTATCCATAACCCGGGATAATTAGAAGATTTCTTTTTGTCGCAGTTACATAAAAAGTGCTTTGCATCACCATTCTCCTCGAAAATTCTTAGGAACCTTGCAGATTTTTTTATATATATATAAACAAGAATCTGTTACATGATTTTAGGTAGATTTCGTAAGAAATACTACCTATTGCAGTCGGTACCATGGTGCGATTATTGAAAAATTCCTTCATAGCTTTTCATTATAGGACACCAGGAACGCAAAACCACTCCCACCTAAAAAGTTTATATATATATATATATATATATATATATATATATATATATGTGTGTGTGTGTGTGTGTGTGTATGTATGTATGTATGTACTAAATTTTGTCCGCGCGATAAAAGTCGCAATTATGCATGGATCGTCTTCAAACTTGCCAACAACTTTGAGATGGCTAATATCTCGGCGGGGATTGAAAATGGGAAAAATCGGCACAAGGGAATGGAAATGGGGAGGGTTAAAATTTTTGAATACCGTCTTAAAATGACCCTGATAAAACCAGCTCTTACACAACAATGTCAGGGAAAAACAAATTTCTCATTATAGCAGTTGCCAACAATTAAAAAAAAAACAATAAAATTCTCACCACAACAATTACTTTTCTATTGCAAGATTTTCACGTGAAAAAAATAAATTAAATAGTTTGACGAATTGAAAACAAATTGAATATTACGTCATAAGTTTTCTAGAGCAAATTTTCGCATGAAAACTCAAACTGAAATAAATAGTTGGAAGAATAAAGAAAAAATAAAATATTGCGTCATATTTGAAATATAATGGATCTCAGCAGGTGAATATGTAACGTCATGTGAATTTGAAGAAACGTATTAAAATACGATAAAAACCCGACTATGGAAATATTGAACTATTTTAACACTTTGATGTTCTCTGAATTTGCTTTAGCCATTTTTAAACCTATTCCATATATATGCGTGTGTGTATTCGTGTATAGTAGAATTTTTAACGAAAGGTTAGCTCCCTAGAGCTCATTCTTAGTGAAGAAACCGTGTTTATCTCTAATCTTGATTTAAGTTTTGTTGGTGAATTTAGCACTTAACCTCGAAATCTACTTCCTGCTGAAATCTACCTACTAGCCGGCAGGGATTTTTTCTGTTGTTGCAGTTACATAAAACATTCTAGGTATCCCAGTTTCCTAAAAAATCCTTAATAAACTTTTCTTTTCTTTAAGTGTACAAAATGTCCTATCTGCTTCTTCATATTTTTTAGCGTCAATTATAGTAGGACAGAATAATACTACTAGAAATAAATTCAAAATTAATATTGATTATAATTAACTTACACTATAGAGCCATTAATCAGCGGACACTGTCAGTTTTAGTCATTTTGTCGAATATTTAATGATGTACTTGTCGGATTCGTCTGGAACTTCACGATTGTAAAGAATGTGTTTCATCTCATATTTATCAATTTCGATTTGAAAAGGAGGGCAATTAAGGGGTAAACAAAAAATCCAAGAAAAATAATAATATTTGGTATCACCCTGTAAAATAAAATGCAAAAAACCTCTACAGGGTATAAATATGTGGATATTCCACAATATGTGTATTCATTTGTGTAAGAAGAGCACTTATTTTCATGGAGATAAAGCGACTTTTTTTAAAAGACCAAAAAAAAATCTTTGATGTTTTTTGGTTATATCATGCAGAGTTCTAAATTTAACAAAAATTTCCGAAAATTTGATGAAATGTAGTAGAAATAGTATTGTTTAATTAGAATATAAATATACTAAATAGTTGATGTAATATTAGCAAGTATATGAAATATTTTTTTTTTTTTTTAATCTGCGGTTACACGAGCGATAACAATGATTTTTTTCAGGATTTAAGAGAGAGGAGCAACTCATATAAAAAAGCGAGTCAAATATCGTGGAATCAAAAACATATCGGCAATAGATTAAGCTGATTTTATGTTTCTGTCTAAAAGCAGTTGATGATATAAGAAGTTTTCCATAAAGTGGCGTTTTTAATTTTTAATTTTTTTTTAATTTTCATTTTTTACTGATGCTTTAGTTCTTCTTGGGAAACCACTAGAACGAGCCTACCCCAAGAAAAAGTATCATCACCAAATCTACTCGTTGACATTCTTTATACAACAGATCCTTTTCTGAAAGTCAGATAATAAAAAATGACAAATTGTAAAAATCTCTTATCATTCAGCAGCGTTTTAAGAGCACCTAAAAATCAGCTCACTCTATCGCCGATATCTGTCTGAATTTTCACTATAGCTGACTTGTTTTTTATGAGTTTCTCCATAGAGTTGACTATTAAATTAAAAAATATATATACCGTGTGCGCATGCGCAGATAAATAATATTTCATACAATTGCTCATATTTCATCAAATGTTTAATATATTTATATGACATTTGCACTATATTAACTCTACTATATTTTGTCAATTTTTCGCCGACTGGCGTTAAATTTGGTAGAAAACCGTGCATGATATAAGAAAAGATCATGCAAGATAGTTTGTACTTCTAAAAAAAATCGCTATATCTCCATGAATATACCTGATATTTTACGTAATATAATCTTACACAAATGATAACACATATTATACGATATCAATATATTTGTATGCTGTAGCGATAGGTTATTTCGTGTATTTTATTTTATAGGGTGATTTCAAATATCATTATTTTTATTTGATTTTTTTGTTGGCTCCTAATTGTTCTCCTTATCAATTCGACAACAATACAAATGAAAACAAACAGATTCTCTATGATCCTGAAGATCCAGAAAAATCAAACAAGAATATCTTTAAATATTAGACAAAATGTCAGTAACAGAAAGTGTCGCTGATTAATGATCATATAATGTATAAAGAACGTGTGATATTTAAGCATTTTTTCCCAATGATTTTAATATTAACACTCTAAGCGAATTAAAAGTTATTTAAAAATTTATATATTAATGTGTTTTTCTAGAAACTATCATGTATAAAAATTGAGAAAAAGTAATGCCATAAAACTTGTATTTCATTTCTATTTATACTTACCGAAGATCTGTTAAAATCAATATTAGTTCGGACGACTCGGTGATGAACTAATTGTGCTGGTCTATAATTATTTCCTAGTGGAGCTTTTGGGTTACTTTGGTCACCCTGCATTAGTTTTCTTAAAGCATATAACTGTAAAAGAAAAATTTTCGTTACACATTTCGTTACACATTTTCGAAATTAATATATTATGTGATTTATTCGTTTAGTTTCTATTTACGATCTCATTTAGAGGAAAAACATTTTCAGAAGAAATTTGTAATGGATTTAGATATTTAAAAAATAAGTAATATAAGCTTTAAGGAAACAGAAATTCTATAATTATAAATAATATTTAAATATTTATTTATATAAAAATAACATCAAAGTGGTTAGAATAGGAAAGTTTGCTAATCTTTGATAGACAAAATTTCATATCTCCATTTATCGCAATAGAGAGCCAACATTAAATGTACATATGAACGACGGAGAAATTCAAATCGTGTTACATCAGGGCTAAATAATAACAATCAAAGTATGTATAATAAAATCAGAAAAAAAATAATCTAAATTTTTCTTAGAATCTGTATGCAGAATTTTGAAAGTATAAATATCAGCAAACAGATTAAGATTATCTGAAAAACTCGATGACCGCTTTTTACATGCTAAAAGGTAAAAGGTTAGATTCATAACAGATTAAAAAAATGAAGCCAGCATTCATGGTGGCATTTACCGCAAAAAAAAAAAAAAAAAAAAAAAAAAAAAAAAAAAAAAAAAAAAGTGCTAATTTTATACTAAAATCTCATCAGAAAATAAATCGAATACGATTTTTGATGATGATTATTATATAATCTGCGCCGCTAAAATACACCTTTATCTCTTTTTTAAAACTTAGGCCTTTATGAACGTGTACATCGATCTCTGTCTATCCCCATGCGTTACGGATCTGAAAGCGTCTATCTTAGTTTTCTAATATTTGAACCTTATGAACGTGTAACGAACCTTACGTAGCGTTCTAAAGAAGTTGTTTGTTTCATGAAAAAAATGCAGCACTGAATCGCAATTGAATACAATTTCTGTCCATCAGAAATAGATTTTGGGGTAAGGCTTTGAATTAAATACAGTATAAAATGGCGTCAGTTTCGTGTCTTCGTAAGCTAAACGCTGTTCGAACTGCCTTTAAAGTGATTTCGAAAGTGATTATTCAAATTTGTTTGATGAGAAAAGTGGTGGTAATTTTATCAATGTATTATTTTCAACTCTTAATACAGTGAATGAAGATGACTTAGCAGATTCGCTCGAGCAAGACAATAGATAAAATTACCTTCCGTTCCAAAAAATTTCTCAGTCGCTCCCCCACAATTTATTTCCATAGGAATAACCAGGATTGTCACAAAATATTTTTTGTGTGAATCCATCAATATTAGATTTAATTTAATTGTATTATATTCGTTTTTTCACACGCGCTCCCAAACAAAAAAACCCAAGAAAGAAATAACCTAAGCTGAGGTAATAACTGAAAGGCCAAAATTCAGCAGCCTAAGGGATAAGGTAATCAATGTGTGCGATATCACCCCCGCCTTAAAAATGCACAGAATTAAGAATACAGTTACATAATGAGGTTGAGAAACAAAAGATTTTGAGAGATATATCATTTATTTATAACAAAAGACGTCAAAATAAAACAAATTAGCAAAAAAAGTAAAATTAATTGATCAAGTCCATCATAAATATCTCAAATAACATTTTTTTCTAGTTTAGACTTTTCTTAAACTTGAAAAAACTGTTGCCAGTAGGCTACTTTTTTTATATTCTGATTTCTTGATTTGCACCACTTTTTTAAAATAGTAAAATTCGTCTTATTTAATGATACATTAATTAAGGCGATAACAAGGGGAATTTTACCATTTCAGAAAAGTTGTGTCAATCAAGAAATTTGAATTTTAAAAAAAGTAGCCCACTGGCAGCAGTGCCTGAGAATTACGAAACAAATTATGTTTACTGCACTTAATAAACATCTTTTTAAATTTTATGAGGTTTTTATCTAATAAGGCAAGTTTATATTTTTACTGAAAAATTCTTAACAAAAAAAGATAAATCTTTCATGAAAACTCATATTTAAAAATATATATTTATGTCTGCTCCATTTTTTATCAATTTTCTTGATTTTTTTTTTATTATTTATTTATTTATTTTTTTTTATTTATTTATTTATTTTTTTTTTTAGAAGACAGCTACGATTTTTTCTTTCTTACTTGCCTTAGCTTCTGATATTTGATAATTTGTTCATCAGCATTTTTTGCCATTTTGTCCAGAACTGGTATTTTAACTTTCGGCAGAACCAATGCTCACTAACACTGTGTTCTTAAAGGAAATTTACAGTTTAAAAACCAGTGACACTTGAAAGAGAAGGAAGTAATCATTGCCGCCTTTCGCCAATAAAATATTTCCCAGCTTATCTAGATATTTTATGTATGTCGAAGTCAAAAACATGAAAATATTTAGAGTGGTAGTCTTTAATTGTAAACATGGACATAAAAGTAGTTTTATGCATTTTTAACCGCGTGTTTCCGCTAGAGTATATAAAAACATGCGAGTGAGACTTGGACGGGTACAATAGTTTTGAAGGATGACGGATCTATGTATTGAATTGAAACATTTTATTATTATGAGCAACTACATTGGTTGATTTGTATTATTTGAATTCCTTGTGATATTCAAGAGCGTCAAATTTGCTTATTTTATCTTTGTCTTAATGCGTTGAAATTTATTTAACCTTTTAATTACGATCCAAGACTGGCCACAGTTTCAATGTTCTCCAGGTTAGATTGCATATTAAAACATTGCAATATTAGTCTATGGGAAGAGATTAACTTTATAAAAATGGTACAAAAAGAATGACAAATTAGTCCTCTGGGGTTGATAAAAAATCAAACTTTTTCAGATAAATATTTATAATACTGCGAAAAACTTGCTATTTGTAATTAGAAGAATAATACAATTTCTTTTAATTGGTTAATATCTTTAGTTCCAGCATCACGCTGGAATGTTGTAAAATATGGTAAAGAAAACAATTATTGAAATTGATGATGAAAACAAAAACACACCTACATATAATAATGCGTATAATTAAAGTTTAGGAACTTGATGAATAACGTATAAAGAAAATTTGAAATTCTTTAACCATCTAATTCCCACTGCAAGAAATGGCTATAGAAATATATATATATATATATATATATGTATATATTGTATTGTATGTATATATTTTCTCCCTGTAGACGGGTTTCCACTCATTTTCGTTTGATTGGATATTTTTAAGGGCGAATCAGCAGCTTTCAAGTTACCTAATGGCTATTTCCATGTTTGATTAAAGATCATTTAAACATTTGAAGTAAGCTAATATAAAATTAAATAAGTAAACAGAGTCTGTGACTCACAGTATTTTTTAAAAACTCTATAGGAAAATTGTTTAAAATAAGACATTTTAAATCGACTTAATTCTGGACAAAGTTTTCTGTAATATTAATATTAACATGAAAATACTTTTGTTATTAGAAAGGAAAATTTATTATTTGCATTGCCATTGAATTCGCAACAATAGTTTAAAAGATCATATCGAAATATGAAATTAATGTCTCGTGTAAAATACTTTTAAATTCAAAATGTTTTGCAATATTATTGTTTGGCCATTTTAAATATCACGCAATTTTCCTTATTTACTGCTTTAAACGCATATTACTGAATTTATTATTTTATTTATTTATTTATTTTTTAATATTCACTTGTGAATACAATTTTTTTACGCAATTTTCAATATTTTCTTGTTTTTAACACGTAATTATTTAATTCTAATTTGAAAGGGGGAGGGAGGTTGTTTATAATAGTCACGTGTGAATGAATTTTTAATTTAAAGGTAGTATTATTACTGTTCCTGTTTTTACGTTTGTCAACAATTTAAAACCTTTTCTAAAACATCTAAAAAATATGTCTTTAAATGCGGAAAATAAGAATTTAAAATTGAAAAGAAAAACATAAAAAATTAGTCAAATTTAAAAAATAAATGCAGTTTGCACGCCACGAGCTTTTATTGTATATCCTTAAAAAAAAAAAAAAAATATTAAATTGCTATGCATAGTTTTGCTCCTATAAAACTTTTTAATGAAACGATTTTGACCAATTTTAACCTTAAATAACTCTTAAAATAATCATACGATTTAAAAACTGTCTACTTCAAGGTATTTATCAAACAATTTTGTATAATACAACCAATGTTAAAATTCTTGTATGCAGTAGTTTTCATATTAATGAAGAAATCCCTCCTGTCACAAAAACATTCATTTACAGCGTCGGCTGTGACAACGTTCGTTATATATATTTTTAAAAATACAGAGATAATATAAAACGTGGGCTCATTGTTTAAAATATTTAAGATAAAAAGTGTTTCCAGAGTATCTCGTTCCAATCACTGTTGATCTCAACACCAATTCAGACCGAGGGAAACATCCTTCATGCCTGCAAAGGACGTATTCTGTATTCCTTTCAGTTTATCAAATAAGGCTTTAAATTAACATTCTACTTTAACATCCCAAACACTGCGAACTGTGTGCGAAATCAATCCATACATTAAACTGTGCGGGGAATTTGTTTGGTGCGCGTGTGTGGGGGGAAGGGGCGAGAAACAACTTAATGTCGGTATTACAGACAAAATCTGAATACATCTCTCAAATAATCTAAAATCTTTTAACCTCATCCCATTTAAAGTAAGTTTTCTGGAAATTTGGACTCATTATGAGAAATGTAGACCAGTTTTATTTTCTTAATTAGATTTGCAACAGCAATTGATAATAACTGATGCAAATCAGAGACTGATACTAGGTTGAGCAAAACGTTCTGGGAAATTTGTGAAAATTGCGTTGTCATGTGCAAATTAACAACAAAAGCAACAAGGACTATTCCTCAAAGTAGAGAACATCATTGTCTACGAGTTACTACCATAGTTGTACCAGGTTCCGGATTTGTTGGAAGTACCATGGTGGATCCTTGGAATCGAAAAACTCTTGACATGCTTCTTCAACTTCATTAAAGGGTTCAAATCGGTGGCCCTCGAAAAAAAGGTTGCATTGATAGAAAGAGGACATAATTCGATGGAGACACGTCAGGACTGTAGGCGGGGTGTGGGAGAATTTCGACGCCGCCCAACTGTGCTATAGACGATACAAATTCTGCTAAATATTAGATTAAAAAATTTCCCAGAACTTTTTGCTCAACCTAATATTTGAGCTTGAGATTTTACTGTACACAAAAATGGACAACGTTTTTCCATGGAAAACTTTGAGACGATATGAGACCCATTTTTGTTAAAAAGGAGAAAAATATGCGGATTTTTCAAAAATGTTATTCAGATACCACACTAGATCACTACATACATTATTATTTCATGAGTTACGGCCCTCAGGGTGTGTAAACATCTCGACATATAATAACCAGATACAGCTAATAGGGCATGTATGTTTGCTCTTCACAGACATCTTTCCAAGGGTCAAGGATTCGTAATTTTTCAACTCCTGCAAAATTGGTGTGTTCGAGACAAAAGCAGCGGACAAAAGCTCTGACAAAAGCATTTTGCGACAGAAAAAAATTAGATAATCTTTCTATCTGGTATAGCTTTCGCAATGACATAATATGACGGTTTTGCGATCAATTAAAATGTGCATTATAGTAGGTGTTCCAAACCTAACTAATTAAAAAAATATATGACAATGTGCGCTAAAATCATTCCAGATACGTAACATTTTGCAGCTGAGACCGCAGTGCATTGCATTCAAAGTATAGATTTATACAGTGGACTAATTTTAAAAAAAATGAAATAGATTGTCATCTTTCGAACACAAAGTAACTACATTCACTATGATGATTTCAAAACTGACAGCTACATCAAACGAAAAGTTTAAACTATTTTTTCTCTTCCCACTCGTCTTTCTCTTTTAACTCTTTCCGGCACAGAAAAATTCTGTTGTAAAATGAGGAAATGATTGACTGACGTCGGAATTTAAAAACGACTTTTTTAGAGTTTGTTACTTTCAGCTCTCATTGTAAGTGCAAAAATTTAATCAAATATTCTTGGTGCCGTTTGTCAGTTTAGAATTAAATTTAGGTGGTCCCGACGTTGGACCATTGCGCATGAAAGGTTTAAAATAGTTAATGCTACAAATTTGGCTCTAATTCTTTTACTCTTTTAAGTTACATGGCCAAAATATAGATTAATTTTATCTACTAGATAATTAAAAAGTATACTCTGAAGAATTTATATGAATGAAAATAAAATTAATGCTATTCACACGACACAGTAAGAAAAATAAAAAGCTACATAAATGAATTATGTAAGATTCAACCAAAAAGAAGACAGTTGTTTCACCTGTTGTTTAGTGATATAAATAGGCCTATTCATTATTATCCACGTCACTGTTTCATGACATCCTGGCATTGTAGTTGAGCCATCATAAGTCATATAAAAATCTGTTCCAGGAAGTAGTTCGCGCACGGATAGAGATTTTAATTCAGCTTGTTGACCTGTAAAATGTATAATTTACATATAAAGAAGAACAATGAAAATGGAAGCTGAATAAATTATATTACATTTTCCTCTCAAAGCTACAGTGCTTTAAATATATCGTAATATTATGATATTTATCTAACACACACACACATACACAGAAAAAAAATAATTGATCCGACTCAGGCTGCTCACATACACAACATACTAGCCAATGTGCAAAATATAGGTAAAAAAATACAGTAAACAAACATGTTTTTTCTATTTAATATATTTATTTAATATATTTATAGTTCTCCAACTTTCACAAAAAAGCATTTTTATAACAATGATATCAATTAGTTTACAATGTTTACAGGTTTATTGTGAATTGTCGTGTTAATGGATTGAAATCATCTTGCAAGAAAATTATTCAAAAACATAAAAAATATGTATATTGAGTTATATATATATATATATATATATATATATATATATGTTTTCATCTATTGAAAGTAAAACTTTTGCTTTCTTGGATAGTATAAAAATAAGGATGTTCAACTATGTAGAAGAGAATATAAAAGAAAAAAAAATAAAAATAATGATCGATAATAGCAAAAGCGCATGTCGTTGATATGCTCATTAGGAAAAAGCATGATTTTGCATTATATTATAAGTTAACAAAATGAACAAAATATATGCAAATAAATACTTCACGTGATTTGCATAAAAGTATGCAACGTTAAATTAAAAAAAAAATCTTACCAAGAAAAATATTGGGGAATATCTAGATAGTGATAAATATTCATAAATCTTGTTTAAAGATTTTCATGAAAAAATGAATTATTTAATAATGATATGAAATTTCAAAATTTATTTGAAAACAAATATTGTATACCTATATGCCAACCAGAACCATTATTGTTATGTAATAATACTGAACACACCAAAATATTCTGTTAATGCAATTTTACTTATAAAATTTTGTTTGCGAAAATTATAATTACTAACAATAACATTTTAAATTTAATTTTTATTTACATTTTTCTCAAAATGTTTGTATAATTTGTCAGAGCAGTTTACAATGCAATATTCTCTATATTTTCATTTATATTAAAGAATGTGTTTGAAAAATCTAAGACAGAGCATATTTTAAACGAGAATACTTAATTTGCGCTTTTCGTAGATACTATAAAGCTAAATAAATCTTTTACATATAAATCCATATACAAATTGCTATTTCATTTATTATAAATCAAATATTTGTTTTTTTCAATTAAAAATTTTATGACCTCACAATTTCTTTCTTAATTGTTTTTCAATTTCTTTCTTTAACACTAATATGACTTTTGTCACTTTTTAGTATAAAAATATCTTATACGCTTTAAAATATCTTAAATTAATCATAATTTACAATTCATTAAAGATTTCTTTTTAATGCAACAGTTAGCCAAATATATAAGTAATCCAAAAATTCACATTTTTTCAAGCTTGAGTAATTTCAGAATTCGCATCATAAGGTAGATTATCAGAATTCAAAGAAAAAGAGAAATGTATAGCTGGTAACTTGACGCTGACATTGAAACAAGGATTTGTTCTGTTCTCTAATAAACACTTATATTACGTATAACTGAAATTATATTTATAAAGAAGTTAAAACCGCATGTTAATTTAGGATACAAATTAAAATTTCGATTTCAAATTTAAATGCTTTTTGAACTCATAATGAAGAAGAAAAATGTAAAAATAGCTGTGTTGTAAATGTTAATCTTTGAAAAATTAAAAAAAAAAAAAAATATTGATGCAAGACACACTATTTATCTTTCAACAGGGACTTATAAACAAACATTTTAGTTTCCAGATGTATATAAAAAAATGAATCATTTCTAGTATTTTTTTGTATACAACAAAACTTAAAAGAAAAGATTCTTTACTTCCCAAGTAATCTAAAAAAATAAGAAACCGTTATTAAATGAACAACACAATTATCAAGAATAACATTTATTATTTTTTTTTCTTTACAGAAAGCAGCAGAAACAAAGCTTTAGTTTTAGTTAAAGAAAAAATAATAAAATAATACATTTTCTGCATATTTTAAAAGATAATCTGCGAATAATGAGAGTTTTATTTTATTTTTAATTAAAATTTTCACGTAAAAGGAATATACAAAACAGCTTTAATTTTTTATTAACAATTCTAAAAAATGAAATAACAAAAGGCTTTTCAGATATTTTGTATAGTAAAAATTACTTTTTTATAATGAGAAAAACATTTTATAAGAAATAAGAAGATATTTTTTTTGTGTTTTAACTTTCGGAAGATGTCCTTTACATCGTTTTAAAGTACTTGACTTATATGAATAAAAATATAATTTGGATAAACATGTAAAATTTTAAATTATAAAATTATCGATTTCGGTAGATTATAGAATTACCTATACGCGAAAAACTGGTGATAAATTTTCATGCAAAGCAATTGTTAGATCGAACGTAGGATAGTTTAACTGTTTTCTTTTGATCTTTCAAAATAATTCATCTTTCAAAATATTCCTTAACTTTCACAATTTAATTTAAACATGTTGAAACATTATTTCCACAACACGAATCTGTAATATTTAATCATTACAAAAACATAATTTCTGAAATATACATAATTTTACACAAGTATTACACACGTTATATATTTTCCTTTTCATACATTCATTAGAAATAGTTAGTTATATCACTAAAAATAAATATATAAGATGCAAACCTCAGTTATTTACACCTAACAAGTAACTGACGCTTCAGCAAAAATCTAACTTAAATAAACAATAAACATTTTCTTAAATTTTGCACAGTAATGTCATCTAGTAATAAATTTGATGTGTATTTTTTATTCTGCAGTCAATTGTTTAACTTCTAGTAGACGAAGATTATATTCAATGAGGAAGGAACCTTTGAGAACACAAACACTTTTAGTCCAAAAGCCAAAATTTTAGGTAAAATTTGACATTTTTTCAAAAAAAAAAAAATAAATAAAAAATTCCTATACGGAGGGTTATCATTTAAAACTGTTATTAAAACTTTTATTATTAATGACTTAACATATATAAACGATAAAACGATATGTTTATACCGTATAACCGCAGCAAAACTGACAACTTTTGGTAAAAAAAAGACATTGCCAGTCTGTTGAGTCATACAATTAATTGTTGTTTAGAATACAGCTCTTATCCAGTTGCTTTCAAAACTACCCAGGAGGTACCACGTTGATGTGGCTGCATTTGATGTCACAACAGTGCATAGCTCGACCACCATATAATATGTGCACAATGTTTTATTTATACATTGAACTATGATATTTTATCAAAGACTAGCATAAGTGTTCTATGTATCAACCTAATCCATCTCTTCTTTATATCCACAGACTTTGGATGCTGCTGCTGTGATCTCTTTCACGTATTTTTCTTCTGATTGTGTAAGAGAAGGCAAACAATTTAATGCAGTGTGGATAACATTAATGTAACCTATTCAGCTGTCTATTATCTTCACCAAGATACACCAGATAAACGCATACTAAATAGGGGTTCTGTTACCACAACAATTTTCCAATCAATTATATATATATATATGTATATATATATCGGCTTTAAACTTGATCGTCGATATTTCAGATTTGCGTATGCAATCATTTAAATTCATTTTTTAACTATTCTGTGATGAGCATCTAACTGTTTAATGTGATAGCGATCGTCAGAGAGAGCATTGAAATCAGAATTACCTCTGCGTATGCAACGCAACCATTGTCCCAAATATGATTTCTTAGTATTTGTTTTATTCCGTTTTGCGTGTTTTTCAGTAGCCGTCTAATTTCCCATGACCTTTTAAAGCCCTTCTTTAAATGTGGAATACCTTTAATGGTAAACCATCCTGGGACCAAACTTGGATTACATAGTACTTTTTGATTGAACATAGAGACTCTGGTGGGCAGTGAGTGCTCATTTAAAGGCGGACAATTCTGTTTGTCGTTGCCATAGATTATGCGCGGGATATGTTTAGAATGAACCATTACAATGGATCACATGCAACCTCCAAGTCAGGTGAATTTCCTCTGAATCATTTATTAGACAAGATACTTGGCAAATATTAGATTCTAACTCACAGGGATTCGCCGGACAAATAGGAAAATATTCCTCCACGTGCCATTCACTTCTTATTTTAATTTTTGAAGCTACAGAGAGTAATTTTGAAACATTATTTCCTGAAACCGAGAAAAGGGTACTCAGCACACACCAGAAATACCTGATAGACATTTGCAAAGTTATTTCATCAAGATATTTTTAAAAAGAACTAAAAAAAGGATCCCAAGAAACTTGTCTTACTCAAGATGGCTCACAAAGGCGAATAAAAATTTTCGCCTTTATACAAGCACTGATTGACCATCAGAGTCTGTAACTTCACTCTCAAAATACGTTATCCAAGTTTATGCCACAGGATGGTTTACACCAATTGTTATCCACATCTGAAAAATGGAACTAAAATCTTATGGGAAATAACTCGGCTACTAATCATCACAGAAAACGGCATAAAATAAATACTAAAAAATATTTAGGACAATGGGTGTTTTACACATCGAGAGCAAATTCTCATTTCAATGTTCCCTGTTGATCGCCGTCACATTAAACAGGAAGCTTCTCAGCATATAAAAAATGCAAGAGGTAGAGTAAATGATGGCCTACTCAAAGACGAAATACCTAAATGTTGTAGTAACAGAACTCCCAATAACCAGAGTTGGGCAAGTTCGTAATTGCATTTATAATCAATGTAGGTACAATTTAATTGCGTTTTATTAATTATGGTTAAAATTGCACGCCGTAAAAAATTATTGCAGCACTGTAATCGGAACTGCCCCCATTCCATTATGAATGCAAATTTTCTGCGTTTGAATGTGTCTAACTATAATCAATTACATGAAATTAACTTGTAATTTCAATGCAGATAATTGAGATAACAAATGTGTGCAACTCTGCCAATGACTATACATTAACTGGATGAAATTTTGGTGAATATAATATACGGCTGAATAGATTCTATTAAACCCAATGCATTCATGGGCAGTGAGTGAGTGCTTATTTAAAGGCGGATAATTCTGTTCGTTGTTCCCATCCATTCTGCGTGGGACATGTTTAGAATGAACCATTAGAAGGGACCATATGCCACCTCCATGTCCAGTGAATTTCATCTGCATCATTCATTAGACAAGATCGTTGGCAAAAATTAGATTCTAACCCACAGGGATTCGCCAGACGAATAGGAAAATCTTTGTCCGAGTGCCATTCCCTTCTTAATTCAATTTTTGAACTTATAGAGAAACATTATTTCCTGAAATCAAGAAAAGGGTATTCAGTACAGACCTGAAATACCTGATAGACATTTGCAAAGTTATTTCATCAAGATATTTTTCAGAAGAACTAGTAAAAGGAACCAGAGACACTTGTCTTACGCAAGATGGCTAACAAAGGCGAATAAAATGTTTGTCTTTATACAAGCACTGATTGACCATCAGAGTCTGTAGTTTTACTTACAAAGTACGTAATTCCAGTTTATGCCGTAGGACGGTTTACACCAAATGTTATCCACATCTGAAAAACGGATCTAAAAACTTATGGGAATTAACTCGGCTACTAATCATCACAGAAAACGGCATAAAACAAATACTAAACAAATTATTTAGGACAATGGTTGCTTTGCACATCGAGAGCAAATTCTCATTGCAATGCTCCCTGACGACCGCCGTCACATTAAACAGGAAGCTTCTCAGCATATAAAAAATGCATGAGGTAGAGTAAATGATGGCATACTCAAAGATGAAATACCTAAATATTGTAGTAACACAACTCCCAATGACCAGAGTTGGACAAGTTCACAATTGCAATTATCTTCAATGTAATCAGAATTTAATTGCATTTTATTAATTATAGTTAAAATTACATGCCGTAAAAAATCTTGCAGCACTGAAGTCGGAAATGCCCCCATTCCATTGTGAATGCGAAATTTCTGCGTTTGAATGCGTATAACTAGAATCAATTACATGCAATTAACTTCTAATTTCAATGCGGATAATTGAGATTACAAATTTGTGCAACTCTGCCAATGACTATACATTAATTGAATGCAAATTTGGTGAAGATAATGGACGGCTGAATAGATTCCATTAATTCCAATGAATTGATGGGCAGTGAGTGGGTGCTTATTTAAAGGCGGATAATTATGTCCGTCGTTGCCATCCATTCTGTATGGGACATGTTTAGAATGAATCATTACAATGGATCATATGCCACCTCCAAGTCCAGTGAATTTCCTCTGCATCATATATTAGACAAGATCGTTTTCAAAAATCAGATTCTAACCCACAGGGATTTGCCGGACCAATAGGAAAATCTTTGTACGAGTGCCATTCCCTTCTTATTTCAATTTTTGAAGCTATAGAGTGTAATTTCGAAACATTATTTCCTGAAATCGAGAAAAGGGTATTCAGTACATACCTGATAGACATTTGCAAAGTTATTTCATCAAGATATTTTTCAGAAGAACTAGCAAAAGGATCCCGAGACACTTGTCTTACGCAAGATGGCCGACAAAGGCGAATAAAATTTTTCGCCTTTATACAAGCACTGATTGACCATCAGAGTGTATAGCTTCACTCACAAAGAACGTAATTCAAGTTTATGCCGCAGGATGGTTTACACCAAATGTTATCCACATCTGAAAAACGGATCTAAAAACTCGGCTACTATACATCGCTGAAAACGGCATAAAACAAATACTAAAAAAATTATTTAGGACGATGGTTTCTCTGCACATCGAGAGCAAATTATCATTCCAATGGTCCCTGAAGATCGCCGTCGCATTAAACAGGAAGCATCGCAGCATATAAAAAATGCAAGAGGTAGAGTAAATGATTGCATACTCAAAGATGAAATAGGTAAATATTGTAGTAACAGAACTCCCAATAACCAGAGTTGGGCGAATTCTTAATTGCAATTATATTCAATGTAAATACAAGTTAATTGCGTGTAAGTAATTATAGTTAAAATTACATGCCGTAAAATAATCGTACAGCACTGTAGTCGGAATTGCCCCCATTCATTTATGAATGTGAAATTTATGAGTTTGAATGTGTCTAATTAGAATCAATTACACGCAATTAACTTGTAATTTCTATACGGATAATTGAGATTACAAATTTGTCCAACTCTGCCAATGACTATACATTAACTGGATGCAATTTTGGTGAAGATAATAGATGGCTGAATAGATTCCATTAATTCCAATGTATTAGTCTGCTTGCCTTATCATACACAAGCAGCAGGAATATACATGAAGGAGTGGCACAGCAGCAGCATCCAACGTCTGTGGATACAAAGAAGATATGGACTAAGTTGATAGTTAAAAAAACTTATGTTAGTCTTTGATTAAAAAATCACAATTCAATATATAAATAAACATTGTGATCAGATAGTTCGGTGGCGAGCTATGCACTGTTGTGATATGTAATGCAGCCACGTCCACGAGTTACCTCGAGGTTAGATTTGAAAGCAACTAGGTAAAAGCAGTATTCAAAACAACAATTAGTTCTATGACACAACAGAGAGTCAACTACTTTTTTACCAAAAGTTGTCAGTTTTGCTCCAGTTATACGGAATAAAAATATCGTTTTATCGTTTAAATATGTTAAGCCATTAATAATAAAAATTTAAGTAACAGTTTTAAACAATAACGATCTCTATAGGATTTTTTTATTTTTTTTCAAAAAATGTCAAATTTTACAAAACATTTCGACTTTTGGACAAAAGCACAGACTCAAGCCATTTTTTTTCCAACACAGTTGATGTAATAGTACAAAGGCAACTTTTGGTACCTATCCGTTTTTGATAAGGAAAAATTAAGTTTTTTGGCTCCACCCAAACAAACAGTGTCGTTTTGATGCAACCGTTTACTTTCTAAACATTTGGTAGTGTTTGTTTTAATGTATTTGTAATGCAACTATCCTAAACTTTTTTTTTTATGTTATAGTTGCAGAAATTAGTTAATAGATTGCTATAATACTTTAGGGTAATGTTTTATAGTTTACAGTTATCATGTGATCTCAGGACTCTAAAATTTGTAAATGTTAATTTTTTTTTTAGATGTTAAACTTCTATCTTTTCTGAACATTTATATAATTGTTTCCTTGAAACTCCCATTAGAACAGAAATTATGGTTTTTAAAATAATATCCTCTCAATGGCTGAAGTGGCGGTTCCGATACTTTGAAGTCATTTTTCCCCCAAATGATGTTTTGGGGCATAACTCTCACGATATCTCAAAAATTTCTGAATATTTTTTCGTGAAATTTCAAAACATATGTTGCATGTTACTCTGTATAAATTGAACCTAAAATTTCCGTTTTATTGTTCAAAAAAATATTTTTTTAGGCTATTACTTTGTTGAAATTTTCTAAATTTTGCATCAGCTGAATACAACATTGTATTACAAATATAAAAAACATTTAAATACAAATTTATTTAGGTCCAGGGTAATTATTGCAATCTGAAGTATACGTAGGTACCCACATTTTCACTATAGTTGCAAAATTTATTTTGTAATCTTGCGCGAAATCTCTTATGCCGATTTTCTGTTCGTCAAATGTCTGACAGTTTAGAGCCGCCTGTAAATGCTAATTCTGCATATTGCAATTTTTTATATACATTAAATGAAAAAAACATACTTATATCTTTGATCATAATTATATACTTGTTCTTAATATAAAATACATTTTAAGATATTAAATGTTGAAAATGTTTTTTTTTTTTCATTTTTTCCAATTTTAAGAATCTTGAGACCCCTTAAATGTAGCTTAATGGCAGAGGTGCCAGCTATTGGTTCTACGAATTTCTTCGCTAAAGTTAGAGCTGTATTTATTCAAAATTTTTCATAATGATAATACGTTAACAAGTTCAAATACGGCTACATTTTCTTCCTGACCCTTGTTTTCGTAGAACATATGAAACCGAGATTTTAGTCTAATGCGAATATAAAAAAACATATATCTAAACATACATAAATGTATAAAAAATTTCCTTTTTCAAGAAATTATCAACTGCACCGTGCTATCAATAGTTAGCGTGTTTTATCAAAGGTTTTAAGCAAATTAACGTCAACTCAAATCATCTTCATTTCAGTTCAAAATGTCTTCTATTATCTCCTGCACTTTATTTATTTCAATCAAAGACATTTAAAATTTTTAAAACACACAATTGATTTACTGTTACATCTTTAATTGTAAGTTGAAGTTATAAAATATATATTATTCACTTTTTTTGACATTGATAATAATTTAACAAATCAAGCATTGGACAAAAAGAAAGACAAACATTGGACATGTCTGATACTTTTCAACATTTTTCGAAAAAGAATTATAAATATTTCGTTATCAAAAATTACTTATATTTATAAACGTTGTTGAATCCGCTTTGTTTGACTACATTTTCGTCTTCATCTTTAATTTTTTAAGCAATATTAAATTAAAATTTTTGTCTAATGCAGAGATAAAAAAAAAGCATATAGTAAACATACATTACAATAATAGTAAATTTCCTTTTATAAGAAATTGTTAATTGCATTCCACTGTCAATTTTTAATGGAATTTATCACACTAATTAAAGAAATTAACAGGCTATAATTGTTTGCATGATATTGTTAAAACTATTTTTAATTATTCTCTAATTTTTTCTGTGTTTATTCGAAGAAAATTAAAAATTTTAAAGCACACCAATAATTTATTGTTACATAATTAATTGTAAGTTTTAAATTAAAATACATATTTGCTGTATCACTAGTAAAAACATTGTGTGCTAGACGGTAGAATATATTTTCCATTTTATATTATAGGAGAATTTTAAATAAATCGATTGCTTTTAGACATTTGCTGATTTTAAAACCCGAAAGAGGTACTAATATTTAGTTGAAAATATGAATAAATAAATAAATATTTTGTTTTTGTGCATTTGATCTTCATAACTAGAAGAAATATAATACTACAAAACAAAACTTACCTTTATAAATTATTTGCTGTAGTTGGCTTGTTAATAGTCTAAGTTCCATATTTGAAGGCTCACCGATCTGAAACAATTATGCAGTTAGCCCAAAGAAGTTGAAAACATGTTCAATAAATATTCAGGCATAAAGTGTGGAGTAATATCTTAGCAAAATCCGAAGAACATTAAAGATGCATTTTCTTGTTTAAGAATTATAGCATTACTATTACAGCCATTTTTATCATTTTTTTCTTCTAAACCCCTCAAAAACACATCATGGTAAATTTATAAAAGAATTATAGTTATTTATTTTTTATGAAAGAAAAGGAAGATTGTTGTGCAGATTTTTTATCCAATCGAATTTTGCAATGCATTTTTTTTTTAACCGGGCGCAAACGGTAGATCACCAAATAATGTTTAAACTGCAAAGCTTTGGCATTGAAATACATTTTAAGCATTAGGAACATTTTTTTCTGTTTAAATTAAATATTTTCGTTTTATAATAATCTCTCATTAAAACGCCACCCACCCCCTTTTTTTTTCATGGATTTTAAGAAAAATCAATAACAGTTTTTTATTTTATTTCTATTTTATTCTAACTCGTATAACCAGTTCTATTCTTTAACTAAAGATAATTATCACGAAAAAATGACAACCTTTGAGCCAAAATTAGAACAAAATACCAAATCCTATTATAAAAAAATATTGTTATATTCGTATATTATACACATAAACTACCGCGGGAATATTCTCTTTCAGACGGTGTAATCCAAAAATATTCACCGGATAGTTTTTTTAAATTGCCTGGGCCAAACTTTTAGGGCCTCCTGCTTTATGATATGTATCGTATATACAGATCATCATTTACGATGAAAGTATAATTAGGTAGGTACTTTTACAGCACATTACTGTTTTAGACTTTGATGATTCTAATAATAGAAAATATATTTTTCAGAAGTATAAAGTATATTTTGGATACAAAACATAAATAAAGAATAATATGTCAGGCATAGACTACTCAACTTATCCAGAAAACTGTAATGAAATTTCATCGTTAAATGAGCTAAAAGAATGTATGTACGAAAAAAGTTCAGAAATCATATAACACTTTTAGAAATCTAGTTTTAGCAATTGCTTTCTATAGTTAAAACAGTAATGGAATAATTTTATAAAGCACTGTGTATGGACTAAAGATTTACAAATACACATAGCAAGCTAAAATGCAGTTAATTGGGAAAATTCACTGTTAGCTATTTTCACAAATATATGTCAATGCACTTGAATTTGCTTCCACAACCCTGCATATTATATAAAGATTTTTGAACATACCATACATTAAGCTAAAATTTGATTCAGGTATAAAAGGCATAGCAGAGATTAAAACGCACTTTCATCATTTACTATCAATAAATGCAACATATCTTGTTCTTTGCATACCTCTGTACATCAATGTGATTCTTTTCTTTTTCGTTTTCTACTGTTGAGAGAATTAAGCCAATTTTGATAAACAAAGTATCATTAAGCACAAATCCATCGTGTAATTCAATATATGTGAATAAGAAACCTTCTAAGCAACTTAACGTAGTTTTTACTAAAAGGGAAAATAATTTTGATTAAAAACCTCCAAAGTGTATAATAATGAAAGGCTCTGGAGTAAGGTATTTATTGTAATTGGACAGTGGCTCTTACCAGAATATATCATATCTGCCACATGGCAGAAGTGGTCCATTAAGTACTGCTAATTCGTTGTCCGCAAGTGGGCTGCTTGAGCTCTCAAATTCAACATGTCTGAAACTTTCTGTTTCATTTGTTACTTTTTTTATATGGATTTTATGAATAATCCAGTTTAAATCACATTAAGTACTTGCAGAGCTGCCACAGTTGACTATTTTTCTATTCTATTCGCACCACTTAAAATATATATATATATATATATATATATATAGTAATATATTTCTCTTGCAAATGTTCTCGAACAGCATGTCGATAATTTTTGTTTTGAGAAAGTGGTGTGAGGTAGAATTACAAAATAGTCGCCAATGGCAGCCCTGTTCTTCTGTTCTTGAGATCGACTTAAGTAAAGAGTAGTGTTCATGGTATGATCTAGTATGTGTGTACTATTGTATAGTGTTTTTTTTTTTTTTTTTTTTTACTTTCTAAAATGTAGTGAGATTTTGTGTCCATGATAGTCAATCAGAAAAACAGAAAAAAAATTTTAAACTGCGTGTAGAACATGTTTGACTTTGATATTTCTAATAATAAAAATACATTGTCCCAGAACATAAATTCATGCTTTGAATATAAAACATAAAAAAAAAAATCATTCGTCAGGAATGTATTATTAAATACTTTCCAACACATTCACAAAATTGTAGATATGTAAGTAAACAGTTTAGAAAACATATAACATATTTAAAAATCCAATTTTAGAAATTACCATCCATAGTGAAAATAGTCTTTGAATAATTTTCTATAGCTTTGAACTAAAGATTTCTATATATGCTACATAGCATGCTAAAATTTAGTTTATTTAGAAAATTCGCTTTTAGACATTTTCTCAAATCGATGTAAATGTAGTCGAATACTTTTGCACAACAACGTACACTAACTAAAGACATTTTTACACACAATATATCGAGCTAAAATTTAATTCAGCTAAAAAGTGCAACTTAAAATTCACTTCCAGCATGTACAACCATAAAAACAATATATTTTGTTCTTTCCGTAGCCTTTTATATGAATTTATTTATACTCCACAAACTTCTGTTCCTATACTAATTACACTATATGAGCAAAGGTGACTGGTCACTTGCGATTTTTGACGTTTTCTTAAATATCTAGTAAAATACATGAGGAATTATCTTAAAATTCCAGGTGTGTAAACAGAATATTACAGGTCATATATTTCGGTGAAGATTTTTTTTCCCGAAACCCCATACGGGATTGTCAACAAATAGAAAAAGAACGAATATCTTTTGGTTAACTCTGCAAAAACTAACGTAGTAAAACCGTTCAACACAGTAGATTATGATTAGGTGCTTTATTGCAATAAACCGTGTTAATTTTTATGAGAATAGCATGTATATTTGTAGAAAAATTAAAGTTTTTTATAAAAAGAGTCCCAAATTTTGCCAAGTTTTTTGTTTATAATTTGTAAAGTTTTTAATGTAAAAAAAAGTTCTTTACAGAAAATATGACATAGAACATTGTACGCAACACCCTGCAATCAGACTTAAAAAATAATAATAATTGAATGAAAAATGAGCAGGTTTACTAGAAAATGTTTCTTTGCGCGTGCGCGAATGCAATCAAAATATAATGTGCATAATGTATTAGCTAAGTGTATAGAGCAACTTTTGTGAAAATCTCAAAAACATAGCTTGAAAATTCTGAAAATAATCGTTGATAGAATAAGCTCGAAATCCGTTGTTCCCAAAATGAAGCAAAAAGATTAGGGGCTGTACCCAAATACAGTAGTACGTGCAATATTGTGTATGCTATATTGGCAATAATTAATGGATATACGGATACAACCCCTCATCTTTTTGCTTCAGTTTGGGAACAACGGATTTCGAGCTTATTCTATTAACGATTATTTTCAGAATTTTCAAGCTATGTTTTTGAGACTTCCACAAAAATTGCTCTATGCACTTAGCTAATACATTATGCACATTATATTTTGATTGCATTCACGCATGCGCAGTGCAACATGTTTAGTAAACCTGCTCATTTTTCATCCAATTTTTATTATATTTTAATTCTAATTGCAGGGTTTTGTGTACAATGTTGTTTGTGATATTTTCTCAAAATAAATTTTTTTATATTAAGAACTGTACAAATTATAAGCAATGAACGTGGCAAAATGTGGGACTATTTTTATAAAAACCTTAATTTCTCTACGAATATACATGCTATTCTCATAAAAATGAACACAGTTTATTGCAATTAGGCACTTAATCATAATCTACTGTGTTGAACGCTTTTGCTACGTTAGTTTTTATAGGGTTATCCGAAAGATATTCGTTCTTTTTCAATTTGTTGACGGTCCCCTATTGAGTTTCGGGAAGAAATCTTCTTGGAAATATATGACCCGTACTATTCTGTTTACACACCTGGAGTTTCAAGATAATCCATCATGTATTTTTCTAGATATTTAAGAAAACGGCTAAAATCGCAAGTGACCGGTCACCTTTGGGTATACAGTGTATATCTGTGTAAGGATATGCACAATCCAAATAAAAGTTACCCTTAAGAGTTCACTTCCATAGTCAATAATACTTGATAAATGCTTTGTGGAATACTGTGTATATGATGAACAGAATACATACACTCTTCGGTCTATGAAAAAAATTGGTTAAATTTAACAACATATCAGAAATATTTTACTTTACCATCTAAATAAAAGATAAATGCTATGTACACTACTCTTTTCAGTAAGCAACTTATACTTCAAATCAGTAATGGATATAAATTTCATTATGCTTGAAACAGTATAAAATTCTTAGAATACATTGCAAATGAGGTTTCCATTGACTATTATATAACAGAATTCTTTTGTGAGACACTATAAACTAATAATAAGAGCCGTGTATCACATATTCTATAAATAATCTGCTTTAGAGCACTTCATAAATGCATGCGAAATCGTTATTCTTGAAATAGTGTAACATCATCAGAATGCATTTGAAAATATTTTCCCCGCTGATTGTAATGTAATGAAATACGTGTGACTTTCTCTGAAAATGAATTATAAATGCTAGACACTTAATTATTCTATACTTATCGTCATTTGATAAACATCAATACCATGTACAAATTTGAGCGCAATCCGAGATTATCTAAGAGAGCGCGGACACACCAACAAACGGACAGAAAAAGCGACACAATAAACACTATTCAATTATGTTGGAAAGTATTAATCAAACAATTTGTAACATAAAGGGTACAGCGAATGGGACAGTGTTCTAGTATACGGAGATGACTTTTACAATCAGCAATAAAATTTTAATAAGGTAATATTAATTTTAAAATTTATGAAACAATATTCATTTTGTACCGTAAGTTAACATGACCACAATGTCTATTAATCCTTAAAGGGTACATTTAATTTCTGCATAAGACAATATTGTGACTCTAGTGCTACTTCTATATATTTAGCGATATTATACAGAGGGAGATTCTATATTAAAATATTTCAAAATGAATTAAATGAAAACGATAAACAATATGATTATACATATATTTTTTTCAGATACTGAATTATTTTTAATGAGTTTAATTACTGTATAGATTTATCCAACTAGAAGATTTAAAAGTGCATTTTTTAAACATTATTTTATCGGGAGCATAAAGAAATAAAAAAATATTTTACAGATACAATTGTCTAAGATGATCGTAATTACTCATATTCTCCACTAATTTATCATAAATGCTACTTTGAATAAATAATAAATTAAATTTTTAATTTTATTTCTAACTATTCAGATTAAAAAAAAAAAATGTATGAAATTAAAGTTGAGTTTTGAAAGCATTATAAATAATAGAATATTTTAATTAAATAGCTTTAAAAATGAATAATAAGCATAAAAAACTAAATTTTGTATTATCGTATTCTAGAATTCCAGATATATATTTTTTAAATAACTAAAGAGACTAAATGATTAAAATATCTTAGTGTGTTCAAATTAAGCAATTATTGCTGAAAATGTAACCGAACTCTAATGTGTATCATTGTAAATGGACGGTAAGGCCTACGTACTAGATTGTCTATCGAAATCCTCTTGCGGTAAACCTTAATTTATGCATATAAATTTCATTATGTTTGAAATAGTGTAACGTTACTGAAATCATTTACACTAAACAATCAATAAATATCGTCATGTAATAGAAATATTTTAAGAGTTTCTATAAACCAATTATAAATGCTATTTATTCCATACTCTATCGAAAATATATTGACTGCACTTTCAGAGATGCATATAAATTTATTGGTGTTGAAAGTATCATAACATAATTAAAATAAGCCGGAAAAGGTTTTCCCCGTAAACCATTTTGTAACATTATGTAAAAATGATATTAATATTTTGTACGTCTCTGTAAATTAAGTTAATAGCTAGAATCTTCTTTGTCAATAATCAAAACGCAAGAGTAAACTCAGTAGCATATCAATACATTGAAATTGTAGTGTGTTTATGAGGGTTAAAACGCAGACAGACAAAACGAATCAAAAACACATATCAAATGTGTTGGAAAGTATTCAAACATGAATTTGGTTATAGCATGTCTATAGATTAGATTAAAAGTAGTTTAAAGTTATAACAGTGTTTTTTTACATTTATTAATTTCTTTTACAAGAGAATGGCTAGCTATTTGAAAAATAAAACTACAGAAAGTTTTCAAATGCTAGAAAGCAAAACAAAATACTAATTATTTAATACTTTTATATTTATACATATTTTCACAATTTCGATTTCAACATTGACATAAATTACGTAATTGCAAATGTTTTGACCAATGCTTAATAAAAAGAAAACATTCAATTATGTCTTTTTCTGTTTTTTTTTTCTCGTGTTATCAAACAATTATATCTGCGTTAAAATTATAAGGCAATGATAAAGTATTATTTTACAAATTACTGTTTTAAAACACCAAGCAATCTTCAATATTTTTTAAATAAACAAATTCATTCTGTTTGTACCTGTATCATCAACGCAACTGCAACGAGACCTTGAGACATCTGTGATGCTTCTGACATATTTCCATATAGGTCTAAGTTATAGCCATATATCTGAAGCTGAAAAAAAGAAAGATCCTGAAATATTTTATTATCAATGAGTTTAAACAACAATTGATTCAAACAACTAACCTCAACATTAACAACCTAAACGTTAAAGGTTTAACTTCAACAATATAATCTAAGGATCAAACCTTTATGAGAAATATATTCATTAAGAAAAATAAATATAAACAGTACAAATATACTAAACATATTTTAAATCCGAGTGTCAAAATTTGCATAATAAAAATCTTAGGTATAGAAATTTTGAGATACAGAATCTAGAATATAATTTTAAGTAAAAACAAATTTTTAAAATAGTCATAATTTTCAACATACATTCACTTGTTCTATCATATTACTCAAACGTTTAGTTAAAATCATCATGTCAAATGGATTTTAAATCATATGAGAAGTTTTTGAAATCATACATTAAAAAAGAAAACATAAAACATGCATCATTTTAATCCGATTAATTCAAAATATTTTTTGACTTTACTTTGTCAGAACTAATTTTTGTTTTCCACAAATGAAAATCATTGTGATTATTAACAAAGGAAAAAAATACATTTTTTTAGAATTTACAGGAAACAGCCATTTATGAAAAATCTCTCGAACTGCAACTGAATTTGAATATATATATAAATTTGATATGTTCTTTAAAAAGTAATAATAAGAAATCTAAAAGAAGCTTAAACTTATTAAAGCATTTTTGCACAGCAATATTTCAATTATGAGTACTGCTATGGATATATAGCAATGAAATTTGAAGTTTTTTAATCTTCAATTGTTAAGTTTAATATTCTGAATAAAAGAAATTTTAGTTCTGTAGTTAAAAACAACAAACTTCTCCTATAATGAAAAAATTCTGCTTTGACTATATGATCTAAGACAGAAAATATTCATTAGTATATTACAATTACACTTCATTACTATAACAATTATGAGTATTACTATGGATATATAGCAACGAAAATTGAAGTGCTTATATCTATCGTGCTGTATAACTTATCTAATATATTTTACGACGAATTTAAATAAATAAATTCTTAAACTTTGTAAAAGGATTATATAAATTTTTAAAAATAAGCAATCATTCTAATTTTATTATTAGCTAAATAAATATTTGTAATAGAGAAAATTCGTTTTAACACTATACAGGCACTAAACAGTGTTGCCAATCTGCCGGTTTCTTTATTTAGAAATTTCGATATTTCACCAAAAACTTGTTACATTAATTTTCATTTGCATTATTCAAGAAATGTATATCATTAAAATAACCAAAATTAATTCGTGAAACTTTCTGCCGAGAATTTAGAATTTCTTAACGATAGATTTCTGAATGGTGCATAAATTAACCAGAGGATTATAAACGTAATTTCATTTCCATATATTTAATAAAATCTCTTTATTTTTAGACGACCAAATAAATATTTTGAACAGCTCATTAAGTTTTCTCAGCCAATCGTATACCAAAGAATATCAATACTCAGATTTGATCAAACAGATAAATTAAAATATAAGGAAAGGTCAGTAAAATGAATAAATGTGACAATTATACTTCTACATACATGTAATATTTAATATATCATGTTAAAAGACATGCACAAGATATTTTTATTAATTTAGTTTAATATTGTAACATAACTTTACATTATTTTTTTATGGATTTAACTACATAAAATATCCTGAAATCCTTCTTTAAGCTATATATAATATACAAACACATGCGTAAACCGCTTTTTTTAAACGAAAATAGCTCACGTATCCGGTGAAACAAACAATTCATCTGTGTTCCTGCTAAAACAGATTTTTATTATATCCTTATCTATTTTGATTCCACAGATTTTACCGTACAATTTATTTTACTAGGCATTTATAATTAATTTTAAAATAATTTAGCGGGTTCTGCCCCTACGAGCTACGCTCCAGCCCGCACAGGCTGTAAACGCATTAATTTGCTCTGTTTTAAAAATATTACACGAATAAGGAATACTGAATGATAATATCACGACACTGGCGAACTTTTGCAATCGGGTCAACATTCATTTACCTTTGAGGGTTTTTTTCAGCTCCAGCAGCCAGCCTCGAAGGTTCTAACCACAGTAAAATGATCATATTTACAAAGATTGCAAGATTACAAAAGATTTAATTATATTATATTGAAAGTGGCTAACTTTTGTAATCGAATTGTCATTCCTGTTCGTTTAACTAGAGTTTTTTCGTTTTTAAAGGTCGCATCCGTCTGTCGCTACAGAAGACGGCTGTTTCCGTGTTTAATTAAATATAATCAATTACATATTTGATAATTAGCGTATGTAAAATTGTTAAATTAAAATATCACAGCCTCTTGGACCTTTTAAATATCTACAACTCTTCTTTGATATTAAAAAACTAACAAACTAAAAACAAGAAAACCCTTTTAAATATGATGTAATTCTCACCAATAAGTTCCTTTCTATATAAAAAAAAGTGAATTATTTTAAAGTTTTCTTTCTTTTTATAAATTCGCTTGTGATCATAAATTCATTTTTTGTGTTCATAAATGTGTTTTCAATATCATTAAATGAACATTTTAAAATCTTGCAGCTGTAGGTAAACAAGGGATATTTCAATCTGTTAATGAATTCTATATGAGGATGTGAGTTTAAAAACTCGTCTTATAGAAAATCAAATTTTGTGAAATCGCGAAAAACCTCTGACTGTCCATTGGTTTTCATTATGAACCAACATTTTACAATGCCAGAAATATACTATAAAACTGCTTTTGTTTTTTGCAGATTGTAGTGTTTTTTCGAAGCACGTTCACCAATAGAATAGATTGGTAGAGAAAACTCGATTTTTTAAATTTTGGATAAGGCGAGTTTTGAAACTCACGTCTTCATATTCAGCAAATGAAATTTTCAATTAAGAAAACTAAAACATATAAAAATTAGACAATTTATAAAAGTGACTGGCCATTGCATACCACAATCTAGTCATGTATATGCATACGAAAGATGGTTAAATTGGTATGCATAGTTTGTTCAATAAAACTTTTGCAACTGAACTATTTTGACCCATTCCGATATTATATAAAAATTAATTTTATCTTTCTACCTCAAAGCTTTCTTCTGGATCTTATTTATAGAGCATCTCTCCACAAATCTGCAAGTTTTTATGTTATTAATAGTAGTTTTTGCGAAATAAACCGAGGGGGTGAAAACATCACAATGAAATCAATCACGGCAGCACAAAGCGACAGCGTTAGTTACTTCTTGTAATAGTCCAAGAGCTGTTAAGCATTTTAGGGAAGGTATTTGAGGCACCCTGAAAATTTGTGCAACACTTCTTTTGTAATGGCTGAATACAAAATCGAATGTCTGGCTGAAGGATCGTGGCCCAAAAACTGTGCCAGACACCTGTCAAGTGCCATTTTTTTTTTACTACCCAAAAAAGGTATTTTAGGCACGCTGAGATTGAGACAGAATAATATTTATACTTAGAAAAAAATATTTTGAAAACGACAGACACTTTAGTCTGCCCAAAAACTGTGTCAGACACGTGCCAAGTGCCATTTTTTGACTACCCAAAAAAAGTATTTGAGGCACGCTGAGATTGAGACAGAATAATATTTATGCTTAGAAAAAAATATTTAGAAAATGACAGACACATTAGTCGGCAGAAAAACTGTGCCAGACACGTGTCAAGCGGCATTTTTTGTCTGTCACAGTTTTTGGCCTCGATCCTTCAGCCAGACATTCGATTTTGTATTCAGGCATTACAAAAGAAGTGTTGCAGAAATTTTCAGGGTGCCTCAAATACCTACTCAAAAAAGTTCAACAGCTCTCCTACTATAAGAAAAGAAAGCTAGTGAAGAGAAATAAAAATACAGCAGTAGTAAAACATATAAGAATGAAAGAGAGGCATGTGTACCTCTGCTGGAAATGCATGACTCCCTACTCTGTGCTCTGAACCTTGAGTGTCTGTGCGTCCAAAATGTAGGTGGATTTCTTGGACTCTATAACTGTAGGAAAGCGGACCACCGCTTATATTAACAACAGGAGACTGAGGGCCTGCGTCCACTCGAAACACGACGCCGTGCCCTGTGTTCTGGATAACACCATTTACCTTTAATTATACCAATGCATATAATTAAATAAAGAATAAAAAAATAAAATAGCTCATTTCACTAACTCAAAAGTTCTTTTTTTTCACTCATATTTTACGATAAATATATGATACTATATACAAATCTGCAACAATGCAAAAATAGCTTTTTTATTCTAATAATTGTAATCGGTACAAAATTAAACCACCAGGAGGACATATAAAATATTTAGACGTACTCATTTATCTATAGAAGTGATAACTAAAGTTTGACTTACAGGATTTTTTAGGAAAAGAAATCATGGAAATTAGAATTATAATTATTTATGAAATATTTCAAAACATTTTGTACAAACAGCTATATTTCATGTTTCAAAAGAGTCAAAAAGTACAATTTGACAGTTATTTCAACATAAAACATTCCGAATATCAATAAAAAAAATAATTAGGTAAAACTAACCTTCTAGTTTTCAATTATAATATTGTTTGCAAATCTTATCGTAATATACATATATATATATATATATATATATATATATACTAAAAGGTACATTTTCGCACCATTAGCAGGAAAAATAGTTAACATGAATTATATATGATCCGAAAGAGTATTTTTAATAAAGGAAACCAAAAGGAAACACCCCTTCGACGCATTTAAAATTTAAAATTTCTTCTGTTTTAAAGCAATTTTTATGCAGACGAAAATAATATTCTGCTATTTGGAAAACTCTATTGAAAATGAAAGGGCAGTATTGAACCTATAAAATTAGACAGAGCTGCACAGAATAATCACAAAGTTAAATTTGAACCGCGGTATATATATATATATATTTTTTTTTTAGCACAACATTTAAGAAATTTATGAATACTCTAGAGCCGTCAGTTTTTAAAAAAAACTAACTTCATTTTTTTTTTAAACTAATCTTCACTAATATGGTTGTAAAACGAACGTTGTGCTTTTTTCTTAATATTAATTTCGCGCTTTTTAGTGTACCTTAAACACGCTCACTGCCCCCATAGGAATTTAAAGTGATCACTAGGATGCCAAACTTAAAAAGACTAATTAAAGTGTTTTAAACCCTTAGGGAAGAGTTTCTTTTACGGAATTTATAATCTTTTATCACCGGTTTTTCAAAACAGACATTTTTGCCTAATTGAATCGGGAAAATGCTCAGATTAAATAAGGCAAAATTTACAATAAAAATTCACTGCTGAGAATAATCACGGATTCTGAGAGATTTTTATCTAATATTATATGGAAAGCTATGTGTGACCCACAAGTGATGCTCAAGGCACAGATTGAAAACATTTTGAGACCACCGGTGATGCTCATGGCAGTGAACGTCTTGTGCAGTGTTGCCAGATTAGGGAGTTTTTTGCCCCCAGATTGTTGATTGTCATCGGGTTTTTTTTTAAATAAAAATATTCGAAATATTTAAAAATAGATGAAAAATTCTGAAAATAAGCAAATTATACTATTTTGAAAAGTGATGAAAGTCAAATTATCTGAATTTTAAAAAGTACCCAATCTGGCAACACAGGTCTTGTGAAACTAAATGTTTGATTGAGAGTTTCCATTTAATTTTGAATTGATAGAAGTTCAAAAAGAGATGCACTTTTTTTCAAACAGCTATGTATTTCCGTATTTTTGCACTCGTTTTGTTGAAACTGCATTTTTCTGTGGTTTACGTTTTTGGCATTATAGTTTCTGGGTGGTTTGGATTATCCTGTATTTGATTGATCAACAGGTATAATATATTTACGCTCAGAATAAAAACAGAGATTTTAATGGTGAAAACCAGAATTTACTTCGTGAAACTCGATTTCGACAATTTTCCTATTTACTTATCAGTAACTCGGAGAAAAGTGGCAATATCGTGTCCCAGTGGTTATTGTGGACGCATTTTAAAATTATAAAAAGAAAATTTGATTTATCCCCATTCACACATGTAGGAAAGGAAATGGTTTTCCTGATATTATGACGTATATTTTTATGCTATTTTTGAAATCTAAAATTATATATTAAAAATTCATAAATATATATTTATACACTTCTTTGCGTTAATATTTTACGCAATGAAAGAAATTAGCACACTCTTTTCCTAACCCTATACTTTATTGTCCCTATTCCCTCACTTTATTAAAAATTTGTCTCTATTTACTGAGGAAATAGGCGGTACATAAATTATAAGTGTCTAGGATAGTTTGTGTATTAGTAAATAAATATAAAAGTCTTGATTTTTTCTGAGCATACATGAATAGTCTACCACTTACAAGTATTAGATAAAAGTAAGTATTTTTATTACATATTATTCCTTTATCTAATATAAATTTAATAAAATCAAATTAAAAAACTGTTAATATTTTATTGGAAATAAATTTCAAAGATATTTAACAATTTCAAATATGCCTAAGCCTAATAATTTTTGTACACAGTTATTTTCACAAGAATTTACACATTTCCTCACAATCAGTTCTTCATACTTCTAATATATGAGACAATGAAGAGAACCTACTTACACATGTACTATACAATAAAATGGCTAATCTAATGCAATGAAATACAAATTAAAAAACCGATAAGAATTTTAATTAGAGTTAGTAAGGTTAATCTTTTTTGGGATCAATTAAACAGGAAAAAACAGATACTATTCAGAGGATCACCCTTACGTTTTACAGAAAAGCCTTTTCAAACAAATCAAACCTAAAACTTTTTAAAAATTAAATGGAAGATTTATTTTTAACTAAAAATAATACAAAATTGACTCTTTTTTCACTTGTTTTCATAAAACTTATGTCATTCATTAATGACGTAAATACTACTGTACTTAAGGTAAATTTGGAACTCGTGTATCAATAGCGGTTAGTTTTCATTTAGTTTTCTGCCTTTTGTAGCAACTGTTTAAAATGTTTAATTGTCTTTGAATATTTTTATTTATTTGAGGATTGCTCATGGAATTTTGCCCTTTTTTTTACAAGTCATTAAATCTTCTCATTATAAGGTTTCAAAGATCCCGTGTTGTTTGCGTAAAGGCATACGCCAATGTATAAATTTCAAAGAAACGTATGCGAGCATAGAATTATTTAAAATAAAAAACTCATTTCATTATCTCTTTCAGAATACATACAATTTAAGGTCAACTTCAAGCCTTTTAGAATACACAATTCTAGATTTTTATTTTATAGACTTCTTCTAGATATTCCTGAAAACCTGCTTGATTTTTCAAATCGTTTTTTAACAAGTAATATAAAAAAGAAACAAAACCACTGAACAAACACTGTTAAATAATGTTTTATCATATTTTTTAACATAAGTTTAAAATCCTTATTATTTTCAATAAGTTTTCATAATCCGAAAGCATTCTGTATCGGTTAAAAAGCAATAGAAAAAAGCAAGCATTGAAAAATTTTTACAAAAGTTTAATCGAAATATATTTATTATCTGGAATTTTATTCACAATACAATATCCGATTTATAGTTAAAACATATAAATTGTATATTTTTTTCTTGAATAAAGATGAATATTTCAGAAGATTGATATTAAAAATATATGTTTTCTATAAAATATATTAAATAATTTTATGTTTACAGATTATTATTCACTTGCATTAAATAAGGTAATCAAAATAAATTAGAAAATGAATGTGAATTAAAATGTAAAAAAATACGAATTGAATATTTATTTATATTTAACTATTATGCTAACACAAATTTAATATGCCAAAATTATAAAATATAATTAAATACTTTCAAATGAAACGTATACTAGTACAAAATATACTGAAAACACAAGTGGGAATTATTTTATTTTAGTTCTTTTGCTACAAAAAAGTTAGAATAGATATTATAGAAGTCATAATAAATGCTATAAAAAGTTATATCTTACTCTGTGCTTATCTACATGTATAACTCTGAGGAAAGGGTCATATAGCAGTTTTGCTGGATCTACATCTACGGGAGACTGCCGATGTCCTTTGCTACATAAATTCCACTCCGGATTTAATAGACCCCAAAAATCTGGTCCTAAAAATATTAAGATATATGTAAAAACAATTTTTATAAATAAAAAGTAAGACACATACTAGTAAGAAAAGTTATATTTAAATAGATTTTAGATTGATAAATACCTGATAGTTCACATTTTTTAATTTACAAACTTTAATTTGATCATGTTAAAACATAATTGCATATTGAAATGAATTATGTATTTTTTTTATTAGCTTTTGACAGGTTGTAAGCTTAAATAAAAGATAGCAGAGTTTTACATGGATTTCGACTTTACATAATTACAATTTTTCCTTAGACAACTAAATATGCTATTTGTAGTAGAAAAATGATTCGCAGTCTGTTCCTTGTATTAGGTAGCTTTCATTACAAAAAGCTACCTATTGCAGCCGTTCGGAGGAAAGCAATTTCAAAAAATTTTGGTATATTTTCATCGATCATGACCCCCAGACACCGAAACCACCCTCCGTTCAAAAGTTGATATATATATATATATCTGATCTTTGTCATACTGTAACTCTCGTATTTATGAATCGATTTAGATAAAATTTCGTGTGTATATAGTACATACCAACGTCTCGACCGAGTTCGTTGGCAAGCTTCAACCGCCATTTTGTTTCAAAATGGCGGCCATTTAAAATTTTTTTAATTTAAAATGAGGCACAAAAAATTAGAAATTGAAACATATTTTTTTCTTATGTGTTTGAGCTTGATACAAAGATCCCGGAGCATTTTTTGTTTCATCTATATCTTAAAAAATGGCTGAGTTATAGCACTTTAGCATTTTGAATTTCTATCATGGCTGACATTTTGAAACAATCTGATTTTTGTCACGCGATAATACGCGTATTTATGAACCGATTTCGATGTGACAAGGCATGTGCATAGTACATAGCAATGTCTCGATCGTGCTCGTGGGCCAGCTTCATACGCCATCTTGTTTCAAAATGGCGGTCATTTAAAAATTTAAGAAAAATTAAATTTTAAAATGAGGTATAAAAAAACTAGAAATTTAAAAAGATTTTTTCCTTATGTGTTTGAGCTTGATACAAAGATTCCGGAGGATTTTTTGTTTCGTTTATATTTTAGAAAACGGTTGAGTTATAGCCCTTTGAAATTCTTGAGTGGCTGAAATTTTGAAACAATCTGATTTTTGTCACGCGATAATACGCGTATTTATGAACCGATTTCGATGTGACAAGGCATGTGCATAGTACATAGCAATGTGTTGATCGTGTTCGTGGGCCAGCTTCATACGCCATCTTGTTTCAAAATGGCGGTCATTTAAAAATTTAAAAATATTTTGTATTTAAAATGAGGAAAAATAAATAGAAATTGAAATTTCTTTTTCTTATGTGTTTGAGCTTGATACAAAGATTCCGGAGTATTTTTTTGTTTTGTCTTTATCTTAAAAAATGGCTGAGATATAATAGTTTGAATTTCTAATGTGGGTGACATTTTGAAAAATCTGATTTTTTGCCTGCAACAGCACTCGTATTTATCAACCGATGTAGATGTGAGTGAGCATGTGCACAGGAATTACTAAAGTCTCGACCAAATTCATTGGTTAGCCTTGTTGCACCCATTATATTGCTTTAAAATGGCGGGCAGTTCAAGATATTGCCGAATTTAACGACCAAATATAAATCACTTTAAATAAAACCAGCTTTGATAACGCGACTAATTTCGCGAAATTCTCCTTCATATTCAGTATTGACAAAAATTAGTATTTAATCTTCTATAATCGGGTTTCACTAATTTGAGCTCCGTGTGTTTGAATAATATACGCTGGCTTTTAAAAATTAAGGAATATGAAAGGTACCTCTTCCTCCAGGCACTGGCCGCAATGACTTTTTTTTTTGTACATGGTTACAGATTTTATATAAAATTCTCTCCTTATTATACGGACACAATTTAAAGGGTCTAATATTTTTTTGTAAACATGCAGATTACGGACATTAATACATATAAGCAAAATAAACATTTTTATGTGTTGATGAAAGCAAACTTTGACATTTAAATCATATTTTGAAAAAAAAAACGTATTTCATTTTTTCTTGAACATTAATTTTATTTATTTTATCAAATCTGATACAAAGAATTTTAAATATACATCTGTTTACTTTTTTTTGCTTAACCCATTAAAGACTGACGTTTTGAAAAAAATTAAATTTGTGATTTTTATTTATTTATTTATTTTACATGTAAAAGCGAAAAGTAAAAATTGCCTTATTTAATTAACACATTTCAATGATTCATAAAGTAAAAGTATGTGTTCAACAAAAAGTGGTGTGAACTGAGTAAAATTCTTGTAAAACATGCTATTCCTTAATGGGTTAATTTCAATCATCGACCTTTCGAAGTCTGTGAAAGATAAACAATTCTAAAAGATTTAGAACACGTATTTTCATAATATAAACTAGAATATTATGGAATTGTTGCTTTAAAAATTTATCTTAAAACATGTTTATTCAGATGTAAAAGAAAGGTTCAAAATATAGGTCTGATTTTCAAGTACTGTACATGCATGTATATGCAAAATTTGAACATACCATACATTCTATTCATAGATGAAGATTTCATAAATTTTGATAAAAAATATGCTGATAAGTTATTTTTGAAAATATTTTCGCTGTTTTCCTGGAGTTAAAACATTTTAGAAAATATAAGAACGGTTGGAAATTTATTTAAAGTAAACTACCTATATTCTGCAAAGATTGATCAGCTACGGAGTTTATGTCGCTCAGGCGACACTCTTAGTATGATAACCAAAATTATATGTTATAACTTGTTAGACATTTCTAAATTATATCAGGATTAAGAGAGAAATATCTGTTCATTAATATTTGATGTTCATTTATTATATTATGACGTAAGTTAATGGTAAACTTCAAATTACAAAACTTTCTTTAATATTTTTCTTACTTCTTTTTAGATCTTTTAAAAAAACTTTTCCCCATTATAATTTATTCGACAATGAGGTTTTAATGTTAAGGAAAAATATGTAAACATCTGTCCCAGTAACCTTTTGAAAAACAAGCGAATCGTAATAATTATTTAAGAGCGAAATGTTTTCTTTTTGGCATTTTTTATATTCTTTTTCCTCTTTTTAACACTTTCAAAAATAGTTAAAATGTCTTTATGACATTGATTTGTCTGGCAGTGATTTAACTATTTTAAATAAACTCGTATTGTCATGTAATTTTTATGTGCTATTGAAGTTCAATATAAAGTGTTAACTACTCAAAATGAAATGTGTTCGTTACAAAGATTAAACCAAATCGCGGAATTATTATAAGACAGGACATCGTTACGAGCGTTTGATTTAAAATTCTGGGTACTTTAAGAGCTCCTAAAAATATCATTTGAGATTTTCACCCCTTTTATAGAACAGCGGACTTAACTTCGCTTTAGTGTCATTTGGTTTAAAAATTCTAGTTATTTCAAGAGCTCCCGAATATATGACTTGACATTTTCACCCCTCTTTTAGAACAGTGGATTGAACTTTTCTTGCGCATGCGTAGTATTTTGTTTTGTTTTATGTATGTTATTTTCTATTCCAGTCAGTCATATTTTCCCTCTGAAAATGAATGCGATGAAAATGAATATATTTATTTGTTTTTAGCTCTTTTTAAGCAATTATATGTATGTTTTATCTTTTATATTAATAGCAAGGTGAAAATTTCTTCACGACACACGTTTTAGTATAATGTTTCGATTCTAATGTTATGAATTATCTTCGAAACATTAAATATTTCAATTGCACGGATTTTTGCATTGCTAACTAGGCGTATAGCCAACAGACAGAAAAAATGCCCAAGCCGGGGCATGGACACGGGACATCAATATAACGCACCGACGTGCTACCAAGTGAACCACTCAGACGATAGTTGGAGGTGACAGGCTAGGTATCATTCTAGTGGTGCAGTTAGTAGAACGTTGGTGAACTATACCAATGACCCGGACTCGAGTGCCAGCCTTGACATATTTTTACTATGTTAGCTCTGTCCTCGCAATGCAAAAATTCAAGCAATTAAAATAGATTAATAGTTGTTTGATTTTTTTTAGTATTTCTTAAAAATTTTTCAACCGCTTTTTTGGGTGCTTCCGTAATTATATATATACGTACCCCCCCCCCCCTTACCTTATTGACATCGTCAGTGATAAGATCTACAGGATCAAAATTGATCAAAAAGCTGGTATATAGGTGTCGTAATCATGACTCAGCCAACCTCTTCCCCACCTTTTCCCCTCTTCTTGTCTTGAGTTCGTTCAGAACTCAAGCTCTTAAATTTCCTCCTTGGTCTTTTACCACCTGCGTATGCGAGTCGTTCCTTTCGCAAATCATTGCGCACACCTTGTGACTTGTATTTTTTTCCACTGCTACTTTCACTCCAGATGTTTGGGTGATCAGTTTTGGCGCCTGATCGCGTGGCGGTGGTTCATGCACATGGTTTCCTACACATATGTGTGTAGATTTTTGGCGATTATTTTGGCAGTCTGCTGTTGGCATGACTTTATGTTAACCCGCTTCTTAAAACCAGTGGAATCAGTGATCGTGTGGACAGAGAGAGGTGTATCAAGGGCTTTTTTTATGGTTCCCCAGCTATTCGTATTGTGTCACATGGCAGCTATTCAAGGCAATGCATCTCACCAAGACAAGATACAGATAAACCCTTCTTCTTTTCATAACTTATTCTTGATATTTTTTTTGTTCCCAATTTAAGACTATACGTCATGCATTAGTAAGTTTTCCTAAAAATATTCCTTCCGGCTCTGATATCAATCGACGTCATTCAGGTCGTCAGAGTTAGGCCTAACTGGGTTTCGTGGAATTTTATTTTACGGGAAATGTCCACCAAGATGCTCGTGAGGCTTATTTTATTTGTTCTTAAAAAGGATATATACATTTTATGACAACATAAATTTTCTTCATGAATGAGTTAAATATCAAACTAAGAAGACATTTTTGTTATGTTTATCACCAGTTATAATCACGTGGAAGTAAAAATAAATTCTTTTAATTTAGAACCTGGTAGTTTTTTTTTTTTTTCACAACGCACAATTTCTACGGTTCTTTTGTATTTTACTTCTTATGCCTTCCGCTACTTCAGAAATTTTAATTTGCTTACCCCGTTTTTTTAACATTAAAGTATTTAAAATCTGCCATTTTTAAGATTCGACAATAGGAAATCCCTATTACTTTATCTAACAATATTTAAAGAATCTACATCGACATAAAAAAACGAAAATTTTCGGTAAGGATTATGGAGCATCACAAGGGCATTGAACAGTATACACAGAATGTAGTTCTTTCTAGATTCTACTTGGCTAATGAAGTCTTCTATAATAACTTTGATGAAGCAAAAATTACAGTTCCGTGCAATATCACTTTTGAAAGTAAAATTAGAGAATCAGTTGAAATCATTGCACGTTGAGGATAAACCTTGTAGCGATAATTTATCCCATAATTTCCCGGAAAACAGGCATAATATTATAAAAACATAATTCTATATCTAATTGCAATTTTTCAGCTTAAACTTGTATTATGTTGCCAAAAACTTGAATGAAAACTCAGTTGAATATGGTTCTGTCCCTCTTGTATAGATGGCGTCATTCATGGTTCGTAAATCGTACTTTTGATTCATTTAGTCTCAGTTCATTAATAATTATTTATTTTCACTTGATGGTAACAGTATATTTTTGTATTCAAATCGTTGGTTTAGGTTCGACAGATTATCTCTTGCACACGAAGCCTTCATCTCGGAACTTTGAGCCTTTTTACTATCATATTTTTCCTGAAGACGGCTGTAGAAACAGCTCGAAACGTAGATTTTAAATGTTAGTTTATTAAAGTTCGTATTTTGTGCACCATTGAGCAAGATTTTGTGTTTTTATTTATTAATATATATAATCGTAATGAATTTTGTATTCATGCATTTTTGGATAAGAGTGCAACAGCTATTGCACCAACATCAGAATATTTATAAAATTAGTTATAGTACTAAAGCACCTCATTTATGACATTTGACGTACAATTTCCGAATTGTTATTTATTGATATAATATTATGCTTATTGATAGCATTGGATAATGTACAAGTTTCAATATGAACTTTATCATTAACATAAACTTTTTTCAGCTTATTACACATCTCGATGAAAAGTTAAAAAAAATAAATTCCTTAAAATAACGATTATGACAAAGTTAACAAATCAATATACAAAGTTATTAAAACTTTGAGACACATATCTGCCCTATATATATAAATTCCTAATGAAACGAATTTATGAAAAAACTTTATGAAACGGCTATATGAAACGACTTTATGAAACGACTGATTAAACAACTAATTACGTTTCGCGGCGATTTCTCCTAAAATATGGAATATTATACGATGAAATGAACACCAAAAATCGGTATTGATCCGCAGATCTCAAAACTTGTATCAGAATTTTTAAATTCGAATTCGAAATATTAATTTTTTGCTAATTTTAAATACTTTTCTCCCATTATGGCAACTCAAATTTTAATCATAACAGATTTTTTTTCATATTTTAGAAAAGGCTATTATTTTTAACTAATTTAGCGACCAGTTTGGTCCCTCTTAAATGTATGCTAAGAAATGTATCATGTTAAATTTATTCATAATTCAATTTACTTGAACAATCTTTCGCCAAATCGGAAGATTCTCATACAGAAATCAATAGCTCGGTACTTTTATGTTTGCGTTACGCAGGTAATAAATCGCCAAGCATTTCTCCCGTCGCACTTTTTTTTAATTCCATTATCATTTTATTTAATACAAAACTTTCATTTAAAACTGAAACATTTAAAATTAATGGCTTCAACTTCTTTCTTTTTTTTAGACGAAACCAAAAGAAAAATTATTAGGCACATATAAAAAATCGCGCCAAACCCGGTGCATATATGACATATGTGCTAAATATTAAATAATGGAACAAATCATGGCATTTAATTTCAACTTCAAAGCAATGTTTTAATGGTTCTGCTTAGTTATCTCGTCGACCAATTTCGCCAAATTATATAAATCGCGAATCCACTCGCCAAATTACAAATTGACATAATTTTTATTTTAAATAACGAAGGAACAAATAAATTAGTATAACATTGATAAAAATACAAATAATACGTCTAAATAAAAATCACTTGATGGCGTAAACTTGTGTAACTTCCTTAAACTCAAGTGAATGTGACATTTGCGATCAACCTTTATTGGCATTTAATCTTATAATTTGGCGATAGATTTTTGGTCGATAAAAATGTTAGCTGGCGATTTTTTTTAAAAGCTATGGGTGTGATTTGTACCCGGCTAACATAAAAGTACCATGGATTCTTTGCAATCCTGGCAACTTTCATGTAGTTTTATTCGAAAAAGTAATTTTGATTCTTTAATCAAAATAGAAAACTTTCTTATGAAAAGCGAAGGGGTCAGCCCGTTATTGTTTATGGTAGTTGCATGACTTGAACAATTATAATATAAGTAAAATGGTGGCGGTAGTATAATATTTGGCGACTTATCACTTGTGGCTGGCTAACATTAAAGTATCAAATTAGCCGCCTGGAATATAAAAAGCGAAGGGCTATGCCCGGAACTGTGGATGATAATCATATGACTTAGGCTATTATTATAGAGATTGTTTTTAATTCTAAAAACAGCGCAAAGAATAATATTTCCTAACGATTACAAATTTATTTACACGTGACTATTAAAATAAGAAAAAATACTTTTAAATTATCATTAAATATGTACGTGTTAGCAGGAAAATACTGAAAATTATGTCTTTAAAATTTTATTTACACGTACAAATCTAAAAGAGAAGGAATCTTTAAAATAATAAATACATCAATATGCGTTTCTCGCTTTCAGGGACAAGGTACTTCTATTCGTAAAATGTTGAAATCAGTGAATGGCACCAGAATTTACAAATAAATTCCGAAATACGAAAATGCTTTTTTTCACTAACTTAATGAAAGGAAAATTTTCATTCCAATATTTTGGTGTCAATGTGGCATTTAAGAATTAAAATTAAGTGGTCCAAAAATGAACCACCGCCTTTGAAGGGTAGTAAATTGCAGTAAATTGTATTATGTAAATCGTTTTATAGCGCTGTTAGAAATACCGGGAGACAAAGACTCTGTTTGCTCTTCATTTTATTTTAGTTTCTTTTCAAATGTTTAACTTATATTCTTAAATCAAACACGAAAAGCCATTGGTCATCTTAAGAGCAACTGATTCGGCCTTAAATTTTCGCAATCAAAGAGAATTGAATGGAAACCCGTTTACAGGGAGATCGCTAGAGATTTTTTCATTGTAATTTAATCTTCTCTAATCTTTTTTAAACAGATCAGACTTGAGTGCCTTTAGGTTCCGCGGTGTCTGAACGGGGTTTGGCGACCATAGCTTGCAGGGGGCAGAGACCCCTAGTAACTAATATAAAAATGTAGTTATCTATATTTGAGATTGTAATGCCTGTATTTATAATTTACCTTTTATATACAAATTCCAGACATTATTTCATACTTAAAAAAAAAATTTAATGAGTGTAATATATAAAGGTTTGTTTCCATAAAATATACTCGGGGAAACATTTAAAAATATATATTAGATGCCAATTTAAAAGAAAAACATATTAAAAAGTTCACCACAATAACGTGTTCTTTGCGGGGGGATGTTCCAGTAGAAACGAAAAAGTTATTGTAGGGAACTCGTCTACATATTAGAAATTGCGCAAAAGTTTATTATGCAAATGTTAATACATTCTTTTGTCATCATATTAATGTTTCTTGGTTTAATGTATCCCTAAAACGAATACAGTTCATATACTTTTACTTAAATTTTCATCAATGCACTTTTAAAAGAACAGCACATTAGGGTTTTAGAAAACAAAATTTGTATCTGAAAATGAAAAATAAAAGTGGCACACAACAAAATCAGAAAAAAGTTACTATACATTCTCTGTAAATTAAATGACCAAACATTGTAAAAATTAATATTGCATAAAGTGTTTTGAGTTACTTTTCAAAATTGTGTTTTCTTTAATGGCTTCATAACAAGATCCTATAATCTAAGAAAAAGTAGATTTTTTTTATATCACGAAATGTAATGATAATGATGAGCAGCAATCACTTACGCCACCACTTTGCTGACAATAGTGCATTGGATGACGTTCACTATTTAAAAAATGTAGGTCGTATTTAATATAATTTGATATGAATTTAATATATATATTTTTTTAAATATAAATAAATTTTGAATCGAAAAACGTCTGGAGTTTGTTTGGATGCATTCATTGTATCTCAGTAAAAAAAATTCAAAAGGATGATTTTTTTTTATAAATATATAAATCAAATATTTTCAAATTGATTTAACAACAGAATTTAGAAAAAAAAAATACTTCTTCTACCTCTAGGAAGATTTAATAAATGGTATATCTAACCTATATATATAAAATCCTAATGAAACGAAGTTATGAAACGGAAGTATGAATCGACTGATTAAAAAAATGATTATGTTTCACGGCGATTTCTCCTAAAATATGGAATACTTTGCGATGAAATTAACACCAAAAATCAATATTGATCCTGAAATTTCAAAACTAGTATTAGAATTTTTAAATTCGAATTAGTTTTCGAAATATTATTTTTTTTCTAATTTTATATACATTTTTCTAATGATGGCAACTCAAATTTTAATCAAACACATATATTTTTTTTTTTATATTTCAGAAAAGGTTTACATGGTAACCCGGCTATTGCTGTTTATTTGATAATAAATGTTTATTTACTTTTATTTCTTTTTACAAATTATATAAATTATTTTGTTCTATGATTATTAATTATTTTTTTATATTTTCCTTTAGAAAATAATAGAAAATAATTAAGAAATACAGTACTACTTAGTTATTCCGTCGACCAATTTCGCCAAATTATATAAATCGCCAAAACACTCGCCAAATTATACAAATTGACATAATTTTTATTTTAAATAACGAAAGAACAAATTAATTAGTATAACATTAATAAATATACGAATAAAACGTTGAAATAAAAATCACTTGATGACGTAAATACCTGTAACTTGCTTAAAGTCAAGTGAATGTGACATTCACGATCAACCATTATTGGCATTTGATATTTTAGTTTGGCGATAGATTTTTGGCCGTCGGGATATCCAAGGAGTACCAAAAATGCATATGTAACTGGTATTTAAAAACGAGGTTTTCACCAAATTTTCGTAAAAAATAAAAATCACGCCAAACCTGCGGTGCGTATCTGGCCAAATATTACCACTCGAAAAAAAAAATGCTAACAGGCGAGTTGAAAAAAAGGTATTGGCGAGATTTGCATCCTGCTAGCGTAACAGTACCTAGAATTATTTGCGACCATGGGAACTTTTATGTAGTTTTATTCAAATTTTTTTTTGATTTTTTAATCAAAAATGGAAAACTTACGGTCCCATATTGGCGCGATTTTTTTCTGACGCCAATGTCATATACGGAACGGGCACATAACTGGCGCCAAAGTATCGTTATTTTGTTTCATATGGTAAGCCGAATGTTGCTGTTTATGCTGTTGATGCGTTCCCCAAATTGGCGTCATTAAAAAATCACGCCAATATGCGACGTATATGATATCTTTGCCAAACTTTCATATGAAAGGCGAAGGGATCAGACCGTACTTGTTTATGGCAGTTGATGACTTGAACTATTATAATATAGATGAAATGATGGCGATAGAATAATATTTGGCGACTTATCACCTGTGCCTGGCTAACATTAAAGTACCAAAATGGCACATAGAGTATAAAAAGCGCAGTGGTCCGCCTGGAACTGTTGATGATATTCACATGACTTAGGCTATTGTTATAGAGATTGTTTTAAAATACCGGGAGACAAAGGCTCTTATACTTAATTTATTTTATTTTAGCTTCTTTTCAAATGTTTAACTGATCCTCTTTAATCAAAAACGAAAACAACCATTGGATGTCTTAACAGCAACTGATTCGCCCTTAAATTTTTGCAATCAGTGGGAATTGAATGGAAACCTGCGCAGCTTTTTCCAGTATAATTCAATCTTCTCTAATATTTTTAAAACCCATCAGATTAGCGTGATTTTAGATTCTGCGGTGTCTGAGCGGGGGTTGGCGAGCGTAGCTTACAGGGGACAGAGCCCCCTGGTGAACTATATTTTTTCAGGTTGCCTTCATCAAAAGATCTCAAATATAGTCTCAAATGCTTGTGTATGTGTACTATATGAAAATTCAAATTTTATACATGTGTTAATATGTGTCTTGTCCCAATTCAAAATTTGAATCTATAATATTGTAGCAAAGATGATTCCAACTGGAATAGTATATCTCTGAACAACTGGAAAAATTTAGTAATTGAACAATTCCGAGAATTTGGTGATAAAATAGTTTAGGGTGTTGGGTCTTGTTTTCAGGTATGTATAATCATTAAACTAAGATAAACAATTTTTTAATGCATTCCATATCTTCTGTTATGCAGAATTTAATAAAGGAGGGCATTTCCAAGAAAAAGTGGACATGAGGGTTGAAATTTCAAACTTCTTTTATTATTACAAGTAATATATCAAATTAAAGGTAAAAATATGACACATGTGGAATTACAGAGAACTAAGCTGTAAAACGTATTCTTTTATGGTTTATCTAGGTTCAAAGTTAGAAAAATTTGAAAAAATTTCTAGACTGTAAAATAAGGTATCTTCATTCCACCAGATGCAATATTTAAAACAGCAGCATTTTCACTCTATGTGCATATATTACTATTTGTGACCTTTGTTTACCTTTTGAAACACTTAATTTTTCAAAATAATTTAAAAGACCCGATTTTTAATGCAAATACATTTATACTGTCTCTCTGTCACACTCGTCACAAAAAAGATGCTCGAGTTATCATACAAAATTCATTTTTTCTCAAAAATACATGAAACATTCTGAAAGTCTAATTATTATAAGTCTGAATAAATATGAAATATTAAAAATTCATTAAATTTTTATTTTGTGTTGAATTTTAGCGTGACGGGTGTGACAAAATCCTTGTGACAGGTTATGACACTATTTTAACCCGAGAGTAGTCGCGTCTTTTTTTAGAACGCTAGTAGTCGCGCTCGGTCTATTGGCCGCCGTTCCCGTTTGGCCGAAAAAACAGAGGAAAATTGCCAGTGTTACTGGAAGATCGAAAACGGCGAAAATAAGGGGGAGATATCGCTTGAATGCGATAAAATAAACGTTATAGCAATTAACACGCATTTACGTTAAGTATATATTTGGTTAACATTTAAATAAATGTTTAATAACTTTTTTTTCCCTCAAAATTTGTAAAAATGATAAAAGCTATTATAAAAACTGACAAAATATGTAAAGATTCAATGAATAACAAATTAAAACAAATTTTCAGTTATAAATTTGAAATCGTGATACATATTTTTCGAAAGGACAGCAGCGCAGTCAGGTTGGTTTTAACGGTGGTCCGGCACTAGGAACTAATTAAAGTTGAAAAAATGCATTTCTAATATATTTTTCTTACCATATCTATACAAATAATAAAAAAATGAGATAAAATAACTACTAATTTGAAATTATTAATATAACAACAGTAGCTACTTTTTATTTCATTATTTTTTTTTCTTTCCGTTGAGTCGTTTTTGTGTGTGCAACTTTAGAGATTTGATAATTCAATACTTTTTCTCAAGTGAAAATATATGAACCAAATGATAATATATGCATGAAAATATACGGACATATTTCAGGGTGAAGCAGCGTTCTTTTTTCATCTTTCTGGGTATGAACTTCGTATATATGAAGTAAATAATAAGTAATAATTTAATAAAATCCAATATTTTATTTCTATAAATTTCCACAGTGGTTTTTTTTTTTTTTTTTTTTTTTTTTCAAAATTTGTAAAAATGATAAAAATTGTTATATAAACTGACTGAATTTGTAAAGATACAACGGATAACAAATTAAAACAATATTTCAGTTATAAATTTGAAATCGTAATTCATATTTTTTGAAAGGACAGCAGCGCAGTCAGGTTGGTTTTAACAGTGGTCCGGCACTAGGAGCTAATTGAAATTGAAAAAAATACATTTCTAATATATTTTTCTTACCATATCTATCTATACATATAATAAAAAACGGAGATAAAATAACTACTAATTTGAAATTATTAATGTAACGGCAGTAGCTACTTTTTTTTTTCGTTGAGTCGTTTTTTTTTTTGTGTGTGTGCAACTTTAGAGATTTCATAATTCAATACTTTTTCTCAAATGAATATATATGAACCAAATGAAAATATATGCATGAAAATAAATGAAACAAATGAAAATATACGGAGTTATCTCAGGGTGGGGCAGCTTTCTTTTTTCACCCTTCTGGGTACGAGCTTCGTATATATGAAGTAAATAATAAATAATAATTTATTAAAATTAAATATTTTATTTGTATAAATTTTCACTGTGGATTTTAATCCCACTTACGGATAAATAATTTTAAAGAACCGAACTGACAAAAGCTTCATTTTGATTGTACCGCTTCATTTAATTAAAATAAATATACATTTGTGAATATCAATTCATGCTCTGAATAATTCACTAAAAACTTTTTCTTACAATACATAGCAAAATATTAAAAACATGAAGATAGCAAATTTTCTGATTCTTCATTATCAGTTTCCTCATCTTCGTTTAGAATTAAATTATTATCTTCCTCTGGTGAACTGGCTTCATCACTAATGTAATCCTCTTCTAAATTATCAAAAAGTTTTAGAGCTTCTTGAATAGTTAAAAACTGTTTACGAGACATTGTTAAAATAATCAAATAGTCTATGAGAAAAATATCAGAAAGAGAAAAAGAGAGAGAGATTCCTTCTTCCGCCTTCCAGGAAATTCGGGGGGATGGGAATGAAGAATGGGTAGGGAGAAAAAAAACAACTAACGCTGGTGATCGCACGCCGGTCATTCAGACCGAATTTAACTTTAAAATGCTATAAAATCCTGACAAAACGCAGGAATGACTTGTAATTTCTGTAAACAGAAGGTCGAGCAGTGAAGGTCAGCTATGCGGCATTCCACCATTGTAACTTTAAGGGGAGGTGTGTTTTAGGAAGATATACGAATTTTGGCGGGGAAAAGACCAACGCGCGACTAATAACTGGTTAAATTGTTTAGAAATATATTTAAATGTTTCTTAAATGAAGTGTAAGGTTGAATCATTATTGTTTCTAAACATATTAAGACAAATGTGGCTTAAAAAAACGATAAATCATAAAAAATATATATTTGAATTATTTTAGCAAATTGTTAGTTGGTGGCAATTTACTTTAACTTTTGATAGATTTTCAAGAAAATGAAAGTCTATTATTAATATTCTTTACATAACTGTAACTCAATCTAGTTACTTTGAAGACGCGAAAAATAATGTGGGAGACACTGAAGCAATAATGCAAGTGGTCTTTGCCGAGAACAATAGTGCTGTCTCTCAAAATGAGATCCAGAGTGCTCACTGGACTCATCCTCAAATCAGCATTTTTACATACTTTGCATCATTGAAAGGTAATGTAATTTGCTCTTATGTAATAATATAGTAATCAGTACTAATATAGTAATCAATAACGAATTGCAGCATCTTAAATAAGTATTCTGTATGGGAATTTTATGCCTATGGGAATAAATGCCATTACTAATAGTCTTAAAACAGAATTTCCCCAACTCAAAACGGTGAAAAAATTTTCTGATGGCTGTGCAGCCCTGTTTAAAAACCTTTCAAACTTGTGCTTCTTTATCAAAGATTTTAAACCAACATGTGAATGGAACTTTTTGGCCACTTCTCATGGTAAAGGAGCAGTTGACGGAATTGGGGCATTGATAAATTCAAGAGTGTGGGTTTTGCTTGTCCAGAAAAGCAATAGTTCATTCTGCTCTGGCTTTTTTTTTTTTAAATGTGCACAGGAGATTGGTGCAATAAAGACATTGTATGTGTCAGCAGAGAAAATACTGGAAAGTAAACAAATGCTGACAGAAGGATGAGAAGGCATCAAGTCTTATCACCACTTTAAGGTAAGTGCTGATAGTACCAACATTTTGATTCGAAAAACAACGAAATCACCACTAAGGGAGGTAAGTCACTGCTAATTGTGAATACCTCCCCAGAAAGATTTTGAAAACATCAGATTTAAATATCTGAGACTATGTTGTGGTTTCCCTGGCCAGTAATAAAAAGCACAATAGCTTGTTCCTTGTACTGCGGTAATGTCTTGAATATCAACTACTATAAGGAAGAAATAAGCTTGAAATACATGCAAGCCAATGGACCATACTGGATTTGGCCAGAGAAAGATGATATCTCAATTGAAAACTTTTTTGCCATTGTAAAAAAAATAGCTACCCTATCACTTATAACAAGTAGGGGGCACTACAAATTTTAAACTAACTGCATAAATATGTTAGTTTTATTAAATTTTGTTTGTATATTAGCTATTGTAAAGTTTTCTGTCCATACCGTTCGCTGTTTTCTTTTGTAAATAACTTTAAAATTGTATACTTTGCATGATGTCACACCCGTCACAGTAGAAAAAAATTTCTTATACTTTAAAATAACTAAAATTTATTATGAAAATTATGCATTAAGTTTAATCTGAATCTCTTTTATTAGAAAAAAATTGTTTTAATAATGAAACATTAAAATATTCACAGGAATTTTAACAAATGTGTATGCTAGTGAAAACTCATGTCCGGAGAGAGTCACACCCGTCACAAGATTTAATTTTTTTTTTTTTTTTTTTAATTGAAAGCTATTGAAGTTTTGTGTTTGCACAATTATTCAAGCATATGCATGGAAAAACATATTTTAAATACTTTTCAGGGATTTATTAGCTAATTTATTGCCCAAAATAAAGATATAACCTCTTAAAATTGTGTCTGGATGTCACACCCGTCACAATAGAAAGGCCCAGGAGTGTTGTTTAAGGGAAAAAAAAAACAATTTACATCAAGTTTGTATTTGGTTATTTACGGATATGACTGTAACTAAAAGTATTATTTTAATAGATATTAATTTGTTTTTGACAGTTTTTTTTTTCTTCCAGCGTAACAAATTGATCATGTTTGTTAAATTTTGTATGGCTATACTATAGAAGAAATCCTGAAATATAAATCGATTGCATACATTAACTTTTGTACTATATTATACATATATATATATATATGTGTGTGTGTATGTTTTTAAGCTTTTAAGATAAAATGGAATAATTCAATTTGGTATCCTAAAAATAATCTGATTTGAGATAATTACAAAGAATTATAAAATGTACACTAGGGATGCACAACCTGTGGCCCGCGGGCCAAAAGTGGCCGCGATGGGTTAGCGCGTGGCCCGCGAACTTTGTCAATTTATAACTGGGAAAAAGTGCATTTTTTGTCTATAGGTCGCAGGAAAAAAATTAATTAAGCGAATTTCGTCAATTTGCCGCGAGAAAAATTGAAAAATTTTCTAATCAGCCATTTAAGAATCGCGAATTTTGTCGATCAGTCGTGAAAAATTCGCGAATTTCGTTGATCGGGCACGGAAAAGGCGCGAAGTCTTTCAATGAGGAGCGGAAAAATCGCGAATTTTGTCAATTATTTGCAGAAAAAATTGCAAATTTTGCCGATCGGCCACGGAAAATAGTGCGAGCTTTTGCGTCGATCGGCCTCGGAAAAATCGCGAATTTCGTTGCTTGGGCAAGAAAAAAGCGTCAATTTTGTTGATGACGCGCGAAAAAATTCAAAATTGTTTTGATCAGCTGCGGAAAAATCGTGAGTTTTGTCAGTCGCGAAAAATGACCGCAAATTTCGACAATTGTCCGCGGGAAAAAATTGCAAATTTCGCCAGTCAAATAAAAATCGCGAATTTCGTCAATTTGCCACGGGAGAAAAATTACAAATTTCATCAGAGCCCGTTAAGAATTGCGAATTTTGCTGATCCGCCGAATTTTGCTGATCGCGAGGGGATTTTTGCTGATCGGCCAAATTTCGTCCATCAGTCTCGGAAAAATTGCCGATCCGACATGGAAAAAATTCGAGTGTTTGCGTCGATCGGCCTCGGAAAAATCACGAATTTCGTTGGTCGGGTAAGGAAAAATCGTCAATTTTATTGATGATGCGCGGAAAAATTAAAATTTTTATTGATCGCCTGTGGGAAAATCGTGAGTTTCGTCAGTCTCGAGAAAAAACAGCGAATTTCGTCAATTGTCAGCGGAAAAAAATTCAAATTTCGTCAGTCAGTTAAGAATCGCGAATTTTGCTGATAGGGCGTGGAAAAATCAGGAATTCCCTTGATCAGTCTCAGAAAAATCGCCAATCGGACACGGAAAAATTCGCAAGTTTTGTCGATCGGGCTCAAAAAAATCTCAAATTTCGTTGTCGGGCACGAAGAAATAGCAAATTTTGCCGATCATGCGTGGGAAATCACGATATTTGTCGGTGATGCACGGAAAAATGGCAAAATTCATTGATCGGCAGCGGAAAAATCGTGAATTTCGTCAGTTTATCGTGAGAAAAAAACCCCCGAATTTTGTCAATTTGCGCGTAAAAAAATTACAAATTTCGTTAATCAGTTAAGAATTGTGTATTTCGTTGATCGGGAGCGGAAAAATCACAAATTTCGTCGATCAGGGGCGTGAAAATCGCGAGATTTGTCGATCATCTTAAGAAAAACCGCGGATTTCGTTGGTTGGGCACGAAAAAATTGCGAATTTTGTCGATCAGGCGGCGAAAATTCGGAAATTTTGTAGATCGGGAGCGGAAAAATCCGCGAATTTTGTCGATAATGCTCGGAAAAATTGAAAATTTCGTTAATCGGCAGCAGAAAAATCGTGAGTTTCGTCAGTTTATCCCGGAAAAAAACGCGAATTTTGTCAATTTGCTGCGGGAAAAAAATTGTAAATTTCGTCAATCGGGAAGAATCGCGAATGTCGTTGATCGAGCGCAAAAAAATCACGCATTTCGTCGATCAGGGTCAAAGAAAAATCGCGGATTTCGTTGGTTAAGCACGAAAAAATCGCGAATTTTGTCGATCAGACGCTGAAAATTTGAAAATTTTGTCTATCGAGCGCGGAAATATAGCGAATTTCCTCGATCAGGCGCAGAAAATAGCGAATTTTGTCGATCAGGGGCGGAGAAATTGCAAATTTCGTCGATCAGGTGCAGAAAAATCGCAAATCCCGTCGATGGAGCACGAAAAAATCGCGAGTTTTGTCGATCTGGCTCCGGAAAATTGCGAACTTCGTTGGTCGGGTGCGAAATAAATCGCGAATTTTGTCTATCACGCGCCGAAAAATCGAAAATTTCGTCTATCAGCCGCGGAAAAAAGTGAATTTTTTCGATCGGGTGCGGAAAAATCGCGAATTTTGTTAATCGGCTTGTCGATCAGGCGCGTAAAAATCGCAAAGTTTTTTGATTGGGCGAAGAAAAATCGGGAATTTGGATCGGGTGTGGAAAAATATCAAATCTCGTTAATTGGCTTCTTCTCTCCTCTTCGTTCATAAAGTTTGCATTTTTGTGTTAGGCACTAGCCACTTTCATGCTTATGTTTGTTTTTTAGCACTAATTATAAAACAAAATTTACTCCGCCGAATAAAGTCAAGGAATATTATCACCCCTTGAAAACAGTCCTTGCTATATCTGTGTTATATACATACAAACGTAAACTGTTGATATATCCTTGCCAACTGAATTGGATATGTTGACTGGGTAGGGGAACCTAGAGTTGTAACCCCCCCCCCCACACACACACACACACACGCACACTGAAACCATATTTTTTTATCTGATTTTAGGACACAGATCGCCTTCCCCAAAATAGAATTCTCTCCATGTTATTGATGTGGCCCTCGACAACCCAGATATTTTTGTAAGTGGCCCTTCTCTAAAAAAGGTTGTGCACCCCTAATGTACACCCATAATTTGTTTTTATTGTATTAAATATATTTTACTGCTAACAGAGTAAAAAAAAAAAAAAAAAAAAAAAAAAAAAAAAAAAAAAAAAGTATACCTCCATTCAGTTTCTATTTTGTGCTGGCTACCGATTTTGGATTTTTCTAACCATTTCAATAGCTATTTTATCTGAACATATACATATTCAATCTTTTCGTAATAACTGTGGATAAATTTTAAATAGCACACCGTACAGAAAAACCTTTTTAAAGGCAAAAAATAAAATGAATAAAATATCATCTTATGTGGATTCTAAAGCTAAAGCAATATGTTTACTGGTATGTAGCGGATGTTATTTCAATAAATTCCGAGATTTTTTCCTTAAATTATTTTTTGAGAATTTTCAATGCCTTTTCTCTATCATTAGGAAAATTTCAACAGCATAATGGTATTTTGATTATCAAATAAGGAAAAAGATGAACATATTTAAATTTTTTTTTTCTAAAAAAATATTAAGGCCAAGTATTAATCTTCTGGATTCGTCGTTTAAAATTGAATCAAACATGCTTATGTTTTCATGAAAGGATTTATATACATGGAAGAGATTTTTTTTATTATTCTAAACCTTATGCAGTCATTTTTACATTATGTGGATAATATAATGGTTGCTTAAAGAACCAAAATAATATGTACATCTGGAGAATTTTAATTATCTATCGCAGAAGATTAATATTTTAATGTTGTATAAATGTATATAATTAAATGCATTTAAGTTTTTTTTCTGTTATTGGTGGAATTGATTAAAAAAGTTATTAAATAAAAGAAATTATATCTTTAGTAAAAGGTCATTTGCACACACACAAAAAAAATACAATAATTTTATTAAACATGCATTTCAGAAAAAATATTTTTTTACAAATAATATATATATGTATAATTCATTAAATATTCAAAAACAAATATAATAGAAATTCAGAAAGAAACTGTACATCAAAGAACATTTAACAATGAACTATTAACGCTTAAAACAATCAATCTTAAACTACACAAGCAAAAGACTGTGTAGTTTTTGTTTGATTGTTAAATTTGTTCATAGTTAATTGTTGAAAAATTTTTAATACACACCTTCTTTCGGAATTTATATTGTATTTTTGGAATATTTTAATAAACTATATTTTGTTGCATTTTAAATGAGCTGCTTTTTGCGCCTGTTATACAATAATATTCATTAATTATAACATCTATAGTATATATATATATTACAAAATGACGCACGGAATAAAAGCAATCCTATTAATAAATACTATTAATAAATACTACCGCGAAATGAAAATGAAATAAGATAATGATTTAAATGAGTTTTAAAGCGAAGAAAAAAATTCGACAAATGATTGAATAATAATAAATGTCATAAATGTTTCCATAAGTAAATCAGCAAAACTGTATTGCTAAATTTCAGCAGACCTATCCAAAAACAAAATAATGTGAGAAACAAGATGATAGAAATGGAAGTTTAGGAACAGATTTGCTAGAAAGACGAAATACTTATAAAATCTCTAACGTGTTGATGGTTGTTTTAGGATTAAACAACTATGTTATGTTTGGTTGGAGAGTTGTATGAGGTTTTATGACACAAAACCTCTTAGGAGACATGCAACGCTAGTGCTATCTTTGGGGATAATGAAAATATCCAAATTAAAGGAAATCAAAGCAATCACGAATGACATAAATTATATGTGTAGTATGCCGTAGGAAAGAAAATGCAATGTTCCTTCTTGGTTTTAAGCATAGCTTAAAGGTAATGTAAATAAAGAATATTAAGTCTCTCTAGTACTTCAAATTCTAAGTTGCTGATCAACAATTCAGCTGAAATTTCCTTACACCAGTAAAATGACTTGATATTTAAAAAAATCTGCATTTGTGCTGAATCTTTTAAAATTATGAACATTAAATCATATCCTGATTTCTGAAAGGAGGAAAGACACATTTATTAAAATGGACATCACTTTTCAAATAAAAAATCCATCAAAAATGGCTTTCAAACTGCAGGGTCTGTCTAGTAAGTAATGAGACTGATTCCATAAATTCTTTTATTTGAAGATAATTTTACAGACACATAATACTCTTCAAAATAGCCTCCTCCTGCAGTAATACACAGTAATACACCATTGGCAAAGAATCTGACACCCATTTATGCTCTCTATTTAGAACGCGTGTTACATTTTTCTGAAAGTTCACCAGATTGTCAAAATGAGGACATTTTCAGCTGTATTTTAAACGAGGGAATAGAAAAATGTCCGGCGGTGACATACCGGGGCTGTGCGGTAGTTTGAGCAGCGTTGTGATGCTGTGTTTTGCCAGAAATTGAGGCACTTTGAAGGACGTGCTGGACCCAGATTGGCAAAAATATTTCGCGTTTGAACTTCTTCCGTGGCGATTTGATGCACAATATATTGTGTAAGTCGCAACGTCTCGGATATCACTTGGACACACATCCGACGACCAGAGTTTAAAATACTTTTAATTTTACCCACACGTGCGACTTCGATTGAAATATGTAAATAGGATAGTTAGAAGAACTTTCATTCCTAATCCGCAAGTAGATCACCGTAGTAAACCGTGTATGTGAACAAGGATGCTGGGTGCGAAGGATAAAGATTTGTTGATGAAGTTGTTTTACATGAAGCAGGAATCAGTGACCATTGATTTTCGGAAATTCTTTTCTCTGAAGAATGTGAAAAAGGGCCTTTAATAGCGACAGGCCTCATAAAGCTTGTTCGGCTGTTTGAGGAAACTGGAACGCTAGAGGATCGTGTGAGATTCGGAAGACTAAATGAAGAATGTTAAATGAAGTCACGTTTCCCGCGTGTTGCAGCCGAAATAGAAGCGTTAGCGTCTGATTCAGCTGAGGGACCAGCAGTGCTCGCGAAGCTGTCAGAAGCTTATGCATACCACCGTCCTCGGTACGCAATATTCGTTATGGAATACATCATCTGTACCCATACATATTACAGCCATGCCATGAACGTTTACCAGAAGATACCGTTACACGTCGAACTATATGCTAGGTAGGCTTTCTTCAAAATTGAACACAATCCCATCTGGGTCTTTAACATCTTCTGGCAGATTAAGCTAATTTTTCGCTTCATGATGACGTTGATGCCCCTAACTGTATCATCTGGGCGACGTCTAATCTACGTGAGTACAACCAGAAACCATTGCATTCCCCAAAAGTGAATGTGTAATGTATGTTCACAGGTTTGTTCATCATTGGACCTCTCTCCAATAGTAGTCAATAAATAGGTTGGAGACGGCTACGGTGAATCGCCTGTGTTATTTAATGCTACTACGCAAGAAGCCCGTGCCTTTTTTGAATGAAAGAGATGCACTCCGGTCAAGAAATTCCTGATACAGATTTTAGTGGAAGACAAAATCATTAGCAGGGGTTGTGGGTTCCTCATCAGTCTCTATAGGTTACACTATGAGACTTCTGGTTTTGTGATTATTTGAAATCCCGAGTGTATCGATCCTCTCCATCGAATCTATCGGATTGTAAAATGCGATTTGCCGAGAGATTCCATGTGTGTCTCTACATACAGACCTGCTGCACTGTGCCGTTACTGGATTGGTGATTCTGCTGTAATGCGTTATCCCCTGTGGTGGTCAAGTGTAACACATAGAGCTGTAATAAACGAGTTGAATGCATTCTGTTAATTATTTGGGTATCTTTTCTTTGTCTTGGGTACGTCAAAGAGCCACATTATTTTCCCCAATCCTACACACATTTCCGTGACTTATAGATCCTAATTCTGCAAACCGTTTTTTATTTCTGTTATTTTTTCGGTGTTTATGATTTTTTAACGTTGCTACGGACATGTTGCCCACCCGGTATATATATACATATATATACAGTGAAACCTCTCTAAGGAGACCATCCATTAGACCATAAAAATCGGTCTCTCAGAGAAGTGGTCTCCGAATAGAGTTGACGGATAAAGCAAAGTTTCATGAAATACATACTACCAAATATATATATATATATATTGAATTAGTTTTTTATATTTCATGTCTATACAGCTTTAAAAAAGAATTAATTGTAGTTTACTGAGATTTTAACAATTTCTCATTAACATTTTTTGTTTCTAAGTCTAATGTCAGACGAACGTCTTTTTTCACGCTTTTTTCCCTGCATATCATCCCTACACAATGCCACTAGTATTGTCTGGGGATCATATTTAGGGAAAAAAGCGTGCAAAAAGACGTTCGTCTGACATTATCCTAAACATTCTTTGATTTATTTAAACAAATTATTTATTTTAGTATAATCTCTTACAGGTATCAAATTTTCTATCAATCTATTAATTTTAACAAGCGTTTCTTGACATGAAATAGAAGTTTTAACTGGCAGAATATTTGAATTCCTCATACTCTTTTAACAGAAAATCTTTGTTTTTCAACGCATTGAGATTTGCCACAATTAAACTGTGCCGCCAATTTCCTCTCTGATGTCGTGTGCTCTTAAATCTTTCACTTTTTCTTCCAAAGTTAACACAATTCTCTTAGATATCATCTAAATTGATATACTCCGAACACAGCAAGAAAAACACGATATGCACTTTGATGCAAATATGCATTGTGTTATAACTTTCACTGTTAAACAACCTGAGGTGATAATGACAAGCAGCAGTCTTTCCAAGAACAGCAACAGAATTAAGATAAACTGGAATCTGTACCACCCCACTTTCACACTTGAAAACGATTACTACAATTTACACGAGTCTGTTACTCGGTCAATTCTGGGAAAGGGGACAATAAACATTATCCCACCAACACCAACTATCCCTTCGTAAGCATAGTGACATTAAACGCGGTAATGTACAAAACCAGCTTTTTCCTCCTAAACAGGGTGGAGGGGAGTTGACCTTGATTCGCCAGGTAAGTAGACTTAGCTGAGGGTGTTTTCCGGAGAGAAGTGGAATTTCAAGATTTCCTCATGCAAAGGAAAGTAATCATACTCTTCGACTGAAAAGTTGAAAAGTGTTCGTTCAGGGAAGAAGACTAGAAATAGTGGTCTTTTAATGGAGGAAAATTAACATTCAGCCAATAGCCAAAAATTATAGACCATGAATAAATGGTCTTTATGGGAGGTGGTCTCCTTACAGAGGTGCTCTTTCAGGGGGGTTTCCCTGTATGTTATTTTATAAGCATTCAATGTTTCTCTTGAAAATCACGCGCAATTCCTCGACTGCAATTCATGTTTATTACCAAAAGTATCCATTGCAATACGTTAATCTGCATGGTCACGGAAATTGATTTAGGAATGCTCACGATCTTTCTTTTTACGCCTTCCAGAAAGCGAGAGCTAATAAATCCATTAAAAATTTTATAATTATTCACTATTTCTATTTTAAGATGTGGAAACCGGAAAGTAAAAATAAAACATTATTTAAATTATCATTTTTCAGCATTTTTAATTGATTTTTGAACCATTACCATATTAAAATAAATATGAAATTTTCAAGTTATTAAATCGTACTTTTTCAAAAATATAATACACTGTTTTTTTTTTTTTTTATATATATATATTTCCAACTACTTAGTGTTTAAAATATGTCATTGTTGACATTTTACAGCTTGTAGTCCTATTTTCGTGTTGTGGTTTGACCGCATAATGATATCCGTTGTTCTATTAACAATTAAGCAGTTGTATCCAAAAATATTATTGGGCGTTTTTTTTTTTTGCGTCCGGAAATGGAAACACATAATAAAATTAATCAATTAATTAAAAATTATGTTGCAAAATATTATAAAATTTATACTATCATCGGAAAACGCTTGTAAACGCTGTAGTTTTTTATAATTTTAGCTTGATTTTTAAAATGTCGGGGAAAAAACTATTGCACAAATCCATCTTAACTTTCAAAAATCTAGTTGAATTAAATACAATATAATACACAATATAAATAAAAATAATATATCCCTGCATAAAAGTGTTTAATTTATGAGTTTTCGAGAATCTGGTTTCTGTAAAATTTTTTTTTCATTGTAAAAACCGTTTTCAAACTATAAAATATCCACCAGCGTCAATTTCTGGTTAAGTTTAAACTAAGCTTAATCTAAAACTAAGTTTAAACTAAGCTTAAAGTTCGCTGAACTTTACGAAATATTGCCAAATTTGGCGACAAGAATAGGTCATCATAAAAAGGCCAACATGGCGAGTAGTATTTTGAAATTCCCATTCTAATTCAATATTGACAGAAAAAAAATATCCGATACACGAGTCCCGTGCATATTAGCTTTGTGATTTTGAATAAAATTAGCAGTATGAAAAAGAAAACCAGGGACAGAGAAGGACTTTAGTTTCAATTCAGCATGACATTATTATTTTACAGTATGTAAATTAATAATTTCCCAAAACTTTTATTTATTCTGTTATATACGGTATTTTACGATCTTGTCGAAGATTAACGTACTGAGAACGGCCATAGTGTTATTCATCATTCGTATCTTCAAATAAGTTTTTAACTAAAATATAAAACTGGTGTGGGTGAAGTATTTTGTAAGCACATGTAATAATCAGAAGTTAAAATTTAAATATTCATATTAAAAAAAAAAAAAAAAAAATTTTGTGATAGTGAGACATAGATAACAATATATATATATATATATTCTTTTTGAGTATTTATTAAATTGTAAATTAGTTTTAAATGTTTCTTTTAAATTTTCGATAATTCTTTCGTAAATATGTAGGGGAGGTAGGGGATGTTTGATACATAGGGAGGGTTGATACATTGACAATTTTTCTCAACAAATGGCATTAACAGCCATTCTAACACATGTGAAGGCTTCTTTTATTTTCTGAAGCCATCATTATCTGGACTAATCAGTGAAGAGCAGACAACTTTTTTTTTCTTTTAATTTTGAAGGTTTTTGGAATGTCAATGTAAATTTTTTCATTGACACATTTTCTTTCATAACTCTTATTATTTTGAAAATAATATCTTGCAATTTTTTTTTATTTATAAAAGACATTGTTAGGATTAGTTTTACTAGAAAGTAGATTACCATTTTGCAAATGCATTTGTACAAAGTGATTGAAAATCCAATAAGGCATAATAGGGAGAAATGATACATCAGTACTGGGGAGAAATGATACACTTGTGTATTTGAAATTTAATTTTTTAAGTTTGCAAACTAATATAGGACTGTAATATTCATTATTGTTTTACAGCAAGAGCTACTGAAATTGGTAAGGAAGAACAAAGAGACTATTCATAGATATTATGTAGGTTACATAGAAAAGCAGTGCGGTGATAGATGGTTAGTTCGCTTTGCTGGTCATGTAGAAGGGAAAAAGTTTAAATGGCCTGGAAGGGAAAAGGTTTCTATAATTTACGAGGGGCAAATTGAAAAAAACGTTAAATCTACCCGATTTTACTTATCAAATTGATAGAGTTATTAGTTTTTCTTTTAACCATTTCAGGGGTGGTGGTATATTTATGAAACCACTTAATTTTAATTCCCAAACGCCACATTGAACACCAGCATTTTGGTAAAATATTTTCCATTTAGTATGAAAGTGAAATATATCCCTTTTCTTATTTCTAATTAAATTTGTTGGTAAATTTCGGTGCCATTCATTTATTCAACACTTTAGCATTGAAAATGCTTTGCCACTGAAAGGGTTAAAGGTATTTTAAATGTGCTAAATTTATGTTAAATTGTTTGCCGATCAGCAATGTTTACTTCATTTTTCATTGCAACTAGATCACTAGGGTTTTTGTCATTATTTATTTTCTAAAAAGTGTGTTAATAGGAGTGTTTAAATAATAGCAATAGTTACATTATTTTTGTAAAAAACATTTCTGAAACAAAAATATGTCAATGTCATTTCGTTTCAAATTTTGCTTAAATATTTCAAGATTTATCATAAAAAAATTGCATGACGCATAAATTGAATTGTCTGCATTTAAAAAAAATACATAATAATGTATCAAACCTCCCTTGCTAGTGTATCAATCCTCCCCAGTAATGGGGAGATTTGATACAGTAGTAGCCATTCAAAATAATTGGGATATATTTTTTGAATGACTATTCTTTAAATTCACAATATTATTAATAAATGAATAAAAGGTCACTTTATATGAAAACATGAAAAATTTGTTTAAAAATATCTTTCTAAGGGTTGTAAAAAATTAATAAAAAAAAGTGTATCGTACCTCCCCTACCTCCCCTATTGTTTTGTCTTTAATGAGAATGTATTTGAGAAGGATTTTATTAGTTTTATAAATGTATCACAATTAAATTTCTTGACTCATCGCTGAAATCTCAGTATAATAAAGCGAAGTCGAAAACAGATAATATAAGATCAAACATATGGTATTAGTAATGCCAAGATATATGTAAGCCTTTGGACATTTATATAATTGGCAAAGCCTGATAGTGATAACTTGACTCGGACAGGATAATATCTGTTCTATGATTCAGGTAAACCACAATAGATTCTGTAAACATGACGCAGCCTGCAATGATTTTGCTAAGATTTGTGAAGTTACATAAAATTAGAAAATGAGCAGTTGAATCCAATGTATTGGAACAGATATCAGTAAAATAATTTATAGATAATTACAGATTATGTACGTGTAATTTACCTGAACTCTTAAAACTGTGTCTTAACTCTTAAAACAACAATTTATTTTCCTGGCTTAATAAAAAAAAAAAAAAAAAAAAAAAAAAAATGGTATATTTTATCAAAATTGAATGTGTTATATTTATAAGTTATCTTGTCTGTAAGATAACTTCTTACCACATATTTATATGACAAATATAAACTGTTTATTGTATATGCAGTAAAAATAACACAGTATTATTTAATATTGGTGTTATATTGTTTTTCATTTAATTGACCATATATTGTATTTCGTTTTATTATATGTGGAAATTTAATGAATTTATCTTTCTTTGAAACCAAAAATAATTTTTAATTTTAGGCAAACAATGATACAAAGCTGTGTAAATATCTCAGATAGGGTAATTAGGGCAAAATTTCAAAAATAATGGAATTTAATGTAAAAGATTATTTTTTAACACATGCGGAAAGTAATTGTATTTCAATGAGCGAATGAACTTGCTTATATATGTAAAAACAGTTTGATGAAGTTTAACTGACAGAACTAAAGCACTCGATTCCACAACGTGTTAATTTTCATAAACTGCACATTTATTGAATTTTAGTATTAAATATAATTTATTAACAAAAATATGTACTGTACACTTAGTGATTAAAACATTTTTAGGTTTATTATTATGTATAAAATGTACAGTTGTTGACAAAACAACTAAAGTTGGATGAAACTTCTGTCACTGTGATATATGGAAATGGCTTTTCATAACATATTTTTATTATTTGGTACATTTTAACGTGAGATACGAAACTTGAAGTCATTCAAACAAATAGTTTTTGAAGCAGGAAGCTCAAACTTTTCTTTGTGGATTTGTTTTTGAATTTCCTATCCAAGAAAAGCTGTTTTTTTAAAGGATGAAAATTAATAAAAGTTCTATCCTGAATGCAAAATATTGTTGTAAGTCAGCAGCATTTTGCTTGTTCTAATTGGTCGTACATGCAATAAGGCTACTTGGGGCAACTGGGCCGTGATTTTACAATGTGACTCTGGAGATTCTGCCAATTCATGTTCAAAAGGCTACTATTCATTTGAATTAAAGTCTGATCTGTTGCAGTTGTGTTCAGATAGGTTCTCTCTATCAGACACAAATATGTTCAAAATTACATTTTAATATCTAAAATATATATATATATATACTTCATATTTCTTTCATCATGGATCCAGTTGACCCATAAAAATGGTGCAAGTAGACTAAGAAGGTCTATGACACACGTTTTTTTTTTTTTTTTTTTTTTTTTTTTTTTTTTTTTTTTATGTTGTGTATCCGGTCCTGTTTGAAAAGTGTAAACAACTAAACAAAATATAAAGCAGGCAGATGATGTATATTAAATATCAAGTAAAGGAGGTTGTAAGGTAACTCTTTACTGTAAACGTATCTAAAAAAGCACTAAAAATGAAATTATTACATTTATTTATACAAAAAGCATAAAATTTATGTAAGTACATATGTACTCTTGTATAGGTAATAAGTATAAAAGTTACGTGGGTTTCTTTAAGGAAAAATATAACAAGATGAATCTATTAACAAACGGCTACGTAAGTACTTAACTATCTCATTGTCTTTTTTATTTACCATAATGGAAGTTCGATATGCCATGTGGAGAATGTAACCATATTTTTATATCGAGCAGAACTATTTTTTATTCGTTTCGATAATTTTTTAATAATCTCACTTTACTTTATGTACTGTACGCCTCTTCATCTGTATTGTAAAATATCGAGGTATAGCTATCACACTTAACATATTTGGTTTGATACCCCCTCCCCAACATGCATTTTTAAAATTTTATTATGTAATTTTAATAAGGTATTGCTTTTTTTTTTTTTTTTTACTGCAAGCAAAAAAACAATGGAGAAATTAATTTCTCGTAGTAAGAAAAGTCAAAAAGATATTTATTTATAACTGTTGGGGTAGCTGAATCCCATATATTAAAATAATAAAGCTCTGTAAAAAATCACCATAATGTAAAACAAAACATAGGACGCGTTTCGAGCTAAAAATATTAACTGCTCGTCATCAGCTACAGTAAACACGTGTCCGAAATTGGGACAAGGTCAAAAATGAACTGAAAGGTAGAGAATACATTTCAATTTATTTTTGGCCTTGTCCCCTTTCGAACACTTGTTTACTGTAGCTGATGACGAGCTGTTAATATTTTTAGCTCGAGACGCGTCCTATGTTTTGTTTTATTTTCTGGTGATTTTTTACAAAGCTTTATTATTTTAATAGTTTCATATCCGTAGTTTTCGGTGCTGTTTCCCTGGATCCATAAAGTCCAGTTAACCGTGATACATATCCTAGCTACCCATTTCTTGAAATTTTTATGGGACAACTGGAAGACCGGTCTTACATTTGAAACATGAAGTAAATATGTATAGATACCTAATGAAACTAATGTTTTTGTGTGTCTAACTTTTAAATAAAAAGATTATTTAATAAAAGTACATACTGTATATTAATTAAAAAAATGAGGCAGTTCAACCAAATGGACGTTGTTTTTTAAAAAAGAAACATTAATTTTCGGCAACCTACCACAGTAAATGCAGAGTTTTGATTGAGTTGACACATGCTGATTTAAGAAGTAGTGATGGGGGTGCAATGTTAACTTTTAACTGATGTCACGCGGTCTCACAGACCATGCGACTTTCAGCTGTAAACACTTCCACACCTTAAAAGAATAAATATTACTTGCCCGTACCAGTACCTTCTTCTACCAGCTTGTCAAGGTCACACACAAAGCGATAATTCTGTGAGTTGATTTTAAACGTGTTATTTGTTACGCTGGGGTCTGTATCTCATCAGTGTGTGATTATTTGGAACTGTAGTACAATACACGTGATTAGTTGTACTTTATTTTTTTTTCATTTCTTTTGTGCCTTTTTAACACTTTGCATCAAAATTGAAAAGTGTTTAGCATTCGGTTTGTCTGTACGTCAGTCCGTCAGTCCGTCTGTCCACACTATAACTGACGTGAATATACTCGGATTTTCAGGAAATTGATAAAGTTTATTTAGAGTCGCCAAAGCATGTTTGGTATTGTATATGAAGTATGTAGGATTAATTGTTCATTTACAAGGCACTCAAAAGTATTCCATTACATTAGTGTATACGGGGAAATTTTTTTTGCAGTGTATCTCAATGACATGGCGCTATTTAGAATGTATTCAAACAGACATAAATCACTAAATTTCACTACGATCACGTTAGAACAGGGCATTCATAGCATTTTTTAGTCATTTACAGGCACACACTACAGAAATCGGTTACGGTACATTACTGTCTTTGAGTAATAATTGCTGGAGTGTACGGTTTAAAATTCGGTATGCGCTTTTAAATTTAATTATTTTGTCTGCATCTTACTCATTATATATAAATTCTACACCTCAAATACAGGGCTACACGAAAGTATTCACGTACCGTTCTCCTTATTAGTGGAAATTGCTGAAGGTAAATTTTCAACTGATATATATATATATCTTAAGTGACCTAAATTTTGGCATGTATGTAGTTAATAGATTCAAATCTATATATCATATACAGGGCTGCTGAAAATTTTCACATAATTTTCCAACTGTGGACGTTAACAGCTGAAATTGGGTTTTGAATTGTATTATGTGTTTCCATATGGTTGAATTAAAAATTAATATTTTAATTATTTAAATGGTGAAGTTTTGTTACATTATTGTGAATGTGTTGGAAAGTGTTTCATAATTTATGCTTGACGCATGATTTTTTCTTACTTGTTCTTTGTGGTATGATGTCGTCGCAACTTCTAGAACGTTCGACTTTCCTCAGTCAGAAGGAAATAGAAGATATTATGAACATTTAATCAGATCAAGAATTTTCGAATATTGAATGTTCTGACAATGCAGGTTTTACTGACGGAAGAGATCAGGATACGAATTCTGAACTGTCCGGTGGTGAAAATGTAAATATTTCTGATGGAGTTAAGCATAATTTGTATTACTGAAATGATAGTTTAGAAAAAAACATCTTATAAATGCCTTTTATGCTAAAAGTCACTATACATTAAATGTACATGAAAAATATGTAGTGACTGCAATAATGAAGTACTTTGACTCTTGCATATTCGTAAGGTAAATATATATTTTTTTAAATAAACACTGCATTTCAATTTTCATACTTTTCTGCAACGATAATTTGTAAAAAAAAAAAAAAAAAAAAAATGTTATTAATTTTTACATTTAATTAAAAAAATTAACAATCCACCGCTCATTTTGAAAACAAAAGTAACATTTTTTGACATTTTATGACATTTCAGGACATGCGACGCCGACCATACGGGCACATAAAGAGCCGAACGAATGACAAGCGACGCCGACGGAAAAGGGATTAAAGTTTGTAAATAAATGTAATCGTAAATCCCCCCAAGCTCTTTAAGAACGGGCTTGGATGTATAAACCCCATTGTGGACTATTTTTTAAATTCCTTGTCGTACCAGTTTTTAAAAATATTTTTTTACCATTCACTTATACAACGATATTTACCAGGATAATATATCCCAAAGAATTAAATTTGTAAATTGTGGTAAGATGTATATAAAATTGGCTGTTAGTACTGGCTCAAAATCAAAGGGTTAGTCGTTATAATACATAACACAATGCAGATAGTTTTTAAAGCATAAAACAAAATCTATTTTGCGGAATTAGCTGTGATTTTATATTCGAATATTTGTAGCTTTAAGAAACTCATTAATGCTTGTTAAAAAATGCACAGATTGAATTCATATATTTTTTTTAAGTTTATTTCGAATATATATATATATATATATATATATATATATTGAAATTCATTTTAGTGAACAATATGAATTTAACATGAGTATTTATTTCTAGAAGCTTTAAATATTCGAATCCAAAATTGTACCTCATTCCGCAAAGTAGTATTTTTTTTTTTTTTAATTTTGTGTAAATGTCTACTGGCATTCAATCTGTTTTGCTTCTATTAAAAAGTATTGCTTCTATTAAAAGAGGCATTTGTAGTTCTATACTTTAAATATATATAATTTCAAACTGTTTGAACAAAGTACATCCCTGATTTCTGAAGATAAAATTCACTGAAAAACTCAAATAAATCCCATATAAACGGTCAAAGTACGGTGGCTTACTGAATATTTGAGAGATAGCTGTAATTTCGGTATAAAGATAGCCTTTTAAACTTATTTGATTACTATAAATGAGATGACATAATTTTCAATCTAATGTCTATTCGCATTCCTGGATCACATTTTTTATGTTAATAAATTGAAAAAGATCCTCGTAAGGAATAATAGAATAAAATATCCTATTTTCAAAATAATGAACATTTTCCAAACTATCAAAGCAAATTTGAGCATGTATGCTAAAATTACGTATGAAAGCACTATCAAATGTCAGAGATTGCTGTAATTTCAGTATTAAAATATTCCTTTAAACTTATTGTATTAGTACAAATGGGATAAAGACATAATTTCCAATCTATTAGCTGTTCTGGTTTCTAAATCACATTGTTTATATTAATTAATTTGAAAATCTTCTTACATCTTTGAATAACTCGGAAATGCTCTTATTAAAATAATGAACATTTTCCAAAATAGCAAAGCAAAAGTTAGCAAAAGTGTTACATTTGAAAACCCTATTAATCTTCACATGTGTAATGCGTTATATCTTCCATCAAGTATCGAGCATTAAGCTAAATTAACGAAATTCATTTGCGTAATTTAGAAATTATAAAATTACTTACATTATTTTTAATATTATGTTCGAATTTTTACCATTTTTCAAAATTAATCTTCCAAAAACCTAAATCATTAGCATTAGAATCTACTATAAAGCATTTATTTGATCATGCTGAGAAATGATCTAAATATTCACCCTTTATGCACACTATAGTATGCTCAAATTTAACACGAATCACCGTTTCACGTGTTCCATTATTTCAATTTGTCAAATTACGAAAGCTTTTGTAGGAAGATCTGGCTGCATGTAGATTGCAGCAATACCTTTGGTTGTGACGGCAACACAAGACGTGTCTGAATGACACTTTGATGGTTATTTAATGCTGCACTTAACAGTAAATTGATAAGATATGTTCGGACTTGCCAGATTCCGTGACGATGTTATGCCAGTTAAAGTAAATACATGGAAGTAATATTATCGCAGAAGCGTATTAGACGTGCCAGCACATTTAGTACACAATTTTAGGAATTAATGTTTTAGATCTTGTGCATAGTAATAATAAATCTGTATTTAATTTACAAATTTATAAATAAAGCAAAATTTTAAGAGTCGTTATGTATCGATCTCTTATGTAGTGTTTGCAAAGAAGGAAAAAGACTAATTTATTTTAATTAGAATAAAAAACTCCGTGTGCCATTAAAAATTATATGTATTTTTGCTTTTGTTCAAAGCAATTAAAAAAACGTAATTACGCTGTTTTTTTTTGTTTTTTTTTGATAGTTGCGTATGTAAAAAGAAAAGGAATGTAAAAAAACAAACAAATGGCACAAATATATTCTTAAAAAAAAAAAAAAAAAAAAAAAAAAAAAAAAAAAAAAAAAAAAAAACACTTTAGTTCATGATTACTTTTGTAAGAAAAAAACAATCAGAACGTTTTGTTAATATTGAAACTTATTATGACATTTTCATTGACAATTTATTTTAAATTAAAAAAAAATGTACCAGCTTAAAATCTATGCAACTGATTTATTTCTAGAGTTTTGCACATTCAGATTACAAAGTAATGAAATTACTTCACACCCTAAAACATAATCTTGTCAGAAGCAATTTATTTACATATAATGCATTTTAAGAGTTTTCATATAAGCGTAACGAAATTACGTTGAGATGCATTACATTTGAATCAATTACTTGTTGCAGTATTGTAATTTATCAGTAAGTTGTCATTTCGTTATTTTGTCATCAGATTCTGTGAACAAGGTATGAGAGAGAGTTAAATAATCATTGATTCAATTAAAGAATGGTTTTTATAAACGGATTTTTAAATAATTGTTTTTTCATAAAAACAGATGATTTTATGACTGCACACATAGAATATCGGATTATTTAAGTAAAGATTGATTCATGTAAGTGAGTCATTTAATCAGGAACCACTCGAGGCTGTATATTTAATAAACAAATGTATCACATAAGCGGATAATTTAATTAAACATTGATATCAATAAATAAATTTGCACACATAGTTTAAAATTTAATCTTAACAACTAATTCCTATTAATATAATTCTATTAGTTAATTCCTATAACTGGATGATTTATTTTATCAGTGATACAATTTAATACATAAAATAATATTCATCTAGAAAACAGGAATTCTGCTTTTTCAGAATTTATTTAGTGACGCACCCGAAGATATATATTTGTATATATATATGAGTATATAAATATAGGTAGTTCAGTTTTAAGACTTCAAACACATATTTTTATTTTAGATAAAACGACGTCATCCGCATCCGCTGTAGAATTCATCATTTATGATCCGGTCTTAAACAACATCTACAGTAAAGTTCGCATAAGACATCACCATCTCAGAATAATACACAAATACGGTAAAAAGAAATCAGCAAGAAATTCGAAAAAAAATCAACTATCTAAAGATTGATATGCCCTCATTTTTTTGAAATAAAATATAGACACTTAAAATTAAATTTAGTTTATAAAGCTCCATGATTTATCAGAAATGATTCATTTATATTTTTTTCAAAATAGCACGCATTTTAATTACATTTATTAGTCAGTATTTAAGGAAAAATGACAACAAAACGATATAATTCTTCTTTTCCAACTATTTTTTCTTTTACTTTCTACAGAAATGGATTACTTGAGTTGCCAAAATTAAACAAAACCTAAACAAAAACCTAACAAAAACTAAAAAACACAAAAAATATCAATGACTCAAAAGTAAATGGAGATGCAGTTTTCAAACAAATTGCATTTAAAAGAACTTTTTTCCCTATACTATGGTATAAAAATTGAAAGTATGCGAAATCTGCAAATTACAAGCAAATTAATAAAAACCTTAATTTCTCTACGAATATACATGCTATCCTCATAAAAAGGATCACAATATATTACAATAAGACACTTATTAATAATCTAGAGTTTGAACGCTTTTGTTCCATTAGTTTTTACAGGATTATCCAAAAGATATTCGTTTTTTTTCCAATTTATTGACGGTCTCCTATGGGATTTTGGACAAAAATCTTTGCGGAAATATATGACCTACATTATACTGTTTACACATTAGCAATTTCAGGTTAATTCCTCGTTTATTTTTCTAGATATTTAACAAAACGTCTAACATCGCAAGTGACCGGTCACCTTTGGCCATATAGGGGAGAGTAGCCGAATTTGGACCACTTCACTTATTTTCAGGTGTAAGTCATTTAATTTTTGGAATATCTGCAAAACATCACTACACGGGGTCAATCTATTCATCCACGAACTAAATAAATCTTTAGATCAATTTCTTTTTTAAAATCTTAAGTTTTACTTTAATTTGAAAAAATTGTCAAAAGTGGTCCAAATTCAGAAACTTTTCGCCAAAGTGGGACCCCCCTAGTCTTCTAAATTGGACCAAACAATATCAGGTTGTTTTAATGACTAGGGGATATAAATAATTTTATTAAAAGCAAAGTTCGCGATTAATGAAACAATTAAACAACATAACATAAAAGAAATTTAATGAAATCAAATACCTGAAAATAAGAGTAATTGTTTTAAAATAAAATGTATTCAAAATGTAAATCAAAGTTATCAGTAGTTAAGAATACAAATTATGGAACTAATTGCCAGTTAATTGAATATCGTGTAAGAAGCGATGCAAAGCTTACACATGAATTTCGTTTATTCATTTTTTATTCCAGCCCACACAAAATGGAATCGTATTTGGTAATCTGAACACTGAATCATTTCTGCTATTTCATTTTTCCTATAAATTAGGCAAATCCAATCATCACTGCCTAAATTTTTCTTTTTTCATTCTGTATCACAGAATCACAGAATTAGAAATTTTATTTTTTGCAACATAAGTTTTCTTTAGATTATGTTTGTAGTTCTTCCCTTCCAACCTTTTCTTTCGAATTGCATGACGCGTATTTTATAAAACTTGATGTTCTAATTGCTTTTGGGCTGTGAGAGCTTACCTTTTGTCGTTTTTTTTTCATTTCAAGGTTTACTTTATATGGCGAAGATGTTAACACAGCTGTGTTTTGTTTGCTCCACCTGTACTTTGATTTAACTGAATTTAGCAAGGGAGATAACATTTCTAATGATTCTTTGCTTTTGGTGGTGGGGATTTGTAGCTGCAGCCTTCTTGCAGGTCAATTTCTTCACAACTTCTTTTTTTTTGTTTCCTATATGATTAACAGATTTAGCTGTCACGGGTGTTTTTCTTCCTGACAGTTTGTCTATGTCGTTTTTAACATTTTTTAATTATATTTAAAAATTGTTAAAAAAATATGCTCTATTGAGAAAAAAAAATACGCTACGATTAATCAAATGCAAAACATTATTATACTCAAACAGTATTGAATTCAGGGGTCCCCTTCCCCACCCCCGGAACCTTGAAATAACCACTCCTCCCGAAAGGTTTGAGATTTTATGCGTTTTAATGGCAAAAAATTGTAATTCCACCCTCCAGAACTGTGAAAAGTCTGCCCCCCCACCCGCCTCCTCACGGAACCGCAAATATCATTCATGAGGTAAATGTTTGAATTCGACTCTGTAAATCAAATACGCCGTAGGAATAAAGAATTCAAAGAAAATACAAATACATACAAGATAAAACAAATTGCAAACAAAATTTATAACATAAACATGTAAAAATATTTTAATGTTTATATAGGCATATACTGCATAAAGAAATTGATCCAGATATAAAAAAAAAACTTGCACGGAGATAGTAATCCGTTATTTAAAAAAAAAAAAAAAAAAAAATAGGGTACAAAGCGTACAGCATTCGAAATTCATTACTTACTTTTCAAATTTATGATCGCATATCTTGTCCAATTTAAGCAACTTAAATTGGCCCAATTACGGAAACTACGCCATTTTTTTAAGCGGTTAATTTCAAGACTAAGAACAAAAATGAAATCAAACAAATCCGCGTGAAAAATATGCGCAATAAACATATGAATTTAGATATGTATATGAAAACATAACAACTCTCTTAGTTTTAAAGTATTCACTTACTATTAGTAGGAAATATTTATATCAAAGGAGCTAATTTTAGTTTTTTTTTTTTTTTTTAATTGTCTGAAAACAGCCCATGGTGGGCGGGTACTTCTTTTGTCATAAATGACGCCATTCTGATGGGTAGAATTTCAGCGGTAGAATTTGTCGTCTCGTTCTGTAATTAACGACGGAATGGAAACGGTCCATTTAAAGCGGCGGTCCAAATATGGCTACTCTCCCCTAATGTATGACAGTCGGTTATTTAAAAAGTCATGAATTCATTTAAAAGTTAATTTTGTAAGCTGTTGATTTAATGGCACTTGATTATCCTTTATTCATATAAGAGAAGGGTTTAATAAACGGTTGACACATAAACGCAAAAAATTCGTTTTTATGGTCACTGTTGAATGAAACACCGTTGATTAATATATTGGTATGTTTTAAATAGAAATTTATTAAATTTAGTGTTGATTAAAAAATAGGTTACAGCAAGATGGGTGGACTTTGTGACTGGTAGGGTTACTATGCAACACCTGGGTCTAATTCGCGTATTTCGTGTTACAGCTTCGGGCAATGATCGTTAGGTAATGTGACACACCGTAGTACTCCCTTATCACATAGGATCATATGTTATTATGATAACGGGGCCTTAGAGGTGGCAATGCTGTTTACTTTCCTACCCCACCGAACGGAGTGTGAGGTCGAAATTCGAAAACTAGACTGTATGTCGCAAGATAACATTATCTATCACAAAGTAATCCTATCTTACGTTAATTTAAATAAACGTTTATTAAAATATTTGTTGACTGATATAACGAAGTATTTCATTAACCGCTGTACAGATTATTGGATTCGTAAATTATCATACGATTTTTAGAATGTAGTACAAAAATATTTTGACAACTGATTTAGTGAAATGAAACTATAAATTCAAATTGATAATTATTTAACTGTTAAAAACAAAGTAACAATAAAAGAAATTGTTCATTATAGAATTCGGAATTACAAATGTTATCTTAAATTGAAAATTCTCTCTTACTATTACATTACCGTAATGGTAATTATTTAGTTTATAAATCTCACTACATTACTGTAATAGAAACGCTTCAGTTTATAATTACAATCTGATTCGTAATTTGTTTGGAGGTATATCATCATCATTATGGGGGTAGGATACGCTTAAACCTGCAAAATTTTCGATTAAAAAGAAAATAAATATTTTGATTCCATAATCATTTATGAACAATATTCAAAAAACCGCATTAAATAATACCCATTAGTTTACTAATTATGGCAGTTTTATTAAGACTACATATTAAGACTACATAGGATAATTAAACTTTGCGTTGCGTTTATTCAAAACGATGAATTTTGATACTGCGCGCAGTGTTACTAAAAAACTATGCATCGCAATCAAAAGAAATTTTCACCACATATTCATTTCTGTATTATCTTCAACTTAAAACCAGAAAAAGGTAAAATTTTATTTTTTTTTGTTCTTTACTTTGAAAATATTAAAAAAAAATAAATTTTAAATTTTTTATTATTTTTTTAATTTAGTATTTATTTTTTACAAATATTATGGTTTTAGTATGAAGGTAACTGTTCAGTGAACATATCATTTTTCGCAATTATGATTTATGAGAACCCATTTAATGAATAATCACTTCAACTAAAATCCCTTTAGAATTATTTATTTCTATAACTGTTATTTAAGAAAACCCTTATTGATATTTCTTGAAATAAAAATCTAAAAGCATTTATCCATCATAAATCAACATTTCATTTCCTGTTGTAACACAAATATCTATTTAACATAAACAATCCAACAGTTTCATAATTAAAAAGCAGAAAAACCAACGCTTTTTAATATTGTTGCACAAAGGCTTTATTCGCTATTTTTATAGTTTCATAATTATTGTGAAATACATTCCTACATTCCTTTTGTAATTATAGAAATTTTGAAACTTTAAATCATCATTAATAGTGTTATACTTATAAACATTACCTTCATTTCCTTATTGAAATAACTTTGTTTATCATATCAAGATACATTTCTATTTAGACATTTTTCTCAGTTGTTTAAAATTAATTTTTGTGATTTATATGTGTTGATCAAGGACACTTCCTGGTTTCAGTGATTTTACATTAGAAGAAGCAGTTGAAGTGCAACCTTCAGATTAAACGCACGCAGCATTTAACTCTTTAGCTGCGATATTTTTTAATTACGCAACCGGGCATCCCAAAAAAGCCTGGCTCTTGTCAACATTAACATACCGCATTCTTGTATCTGCAGGAAGATGTAAATCTATGTTTGTTTCAATATAATTTTATTTTAATCTCTAGTATATTTATTAACTGTTGACACAACATATAAAATTCATCGAACAGTAACAGTATTATGTATTTATTTTCACAAAACATTTGTCTTTATATACATATTTTCAGATTTTATCAAGCGCGCAAGATTTTTTTCTCTTATTATCATATATTTTTTAACTTATCATTTTAATATTTATTTATGAATTTACAAGTGTATATATATTTTAAAATATATATATATAAATATGAGCTTTATATTTAAATGAAGTTTGATTTTTATTTTTGACTTATTACACAAGTTTTGAAGCTTGAAACATAGTGGTATTTTTTCCTTTTTCGACGTCTTCAAAGGTATCCTACCCCCTTAAAGAAAGTAGATGGAACACAAAGTTCTTTATTACTATTACAATAATATAATGATAATTGTTAAATTCTTCAGTACCAATTTAATCTTGTCCCCATATGAAGTTTACGAGTACCATCATACGTAACTAGAATTGTTTCCTCGAAAATTATATGATTCTTTTTTTTTAATTTTACATCAAAAGTAGCAGAAGATCTTATTTCTGGGACATAAATTATGGGATGCTTTTGAGAGGGCTCATAACGTTAACAATTCGGTTGCGCATACCCACAAATAGCCACAAGTTCCTTCTTCGAGTTACTTAATTTCACAGCCTGTTCTGCGGTTTTTGAAATCGTACTTTCCTGTGCGACTGGCTTTTGGCTGTCGTTTGTAGAAATTGTGTCTTTAAATCAGGAAAAAGTTCGTTTGTCCGCCAACGGTCATTCACAACTAACAAGTTTTTTTAAAACACACAAATTCGATCAGAAAACAAGTGTAAACCCCTTATATTTTAATTTTAAATGTGATAAAAAAAATACGGGGATTCGTCATTAGACTCTAAACGAACTTTTAAAAAATTATTTTTCAAAATATAAGCTTAAGTTGTGATCTTCATAGTGTTGACTATGAAGATACACAAGAGCACAAACAACTTTTAAATAAAAACAACTAATTTTGGTTTCATATTTGTCATTTTTAGTAAAATGCATCTCATGATACATAACAGGAAGTCACCAAATTCATTAAATTAAGATTTATGAAGGTTTTAAACACTAAATTTATTTATATTTATTGCAAAAATGATTGTAATGCTCATTATTTTTTGGCTCCTTGGCTGTATATGCTTTAATTTTAGCTTAGCGTATTTAGCCTCTAGAAATAGATTTCTATTGGAAAATTCATAAGTTTGTTATTCGCATACATTTCTTAATTTTTTTTCAAAAAATTATTTTTTGAAATTAAGCTAAAAAAAATAATATAAATTGCAATTGTTGCGACGAAACCATGCTTTAAACCCTCAGACTTTATTTATATTAGAAATACGATAAAAATTACCATTAACAAGCTGCGCATTGTGATTGCACTAAATATATAAGGTAATATCACGGTTCAAAGTCTTTCTATGACCTGTAAAAATTATTTAGCCACTGCGATGAGCTAAGGCTAAGGGAAAAAGGTGCGTGGAAATATCACATGGAAAGATTTTCAGCATATAAGGACAATTAAACTATTGCGATAGCAATAATGTATTAATTAGAGACAATCGAAAACTGGTTAAAATATTAATAAGGAGGGCTTCACATTTTTAAAAGATCTATAAGTAAGCAGTAGATAAATGTTCATAAAGAAACCAAATTATAAATAAAAAAATTAAAAAAAAAATTCATATCTGGTTATCATTAAATATGTGATATAAAAATGAATTAAATGGGTAGAATGAAACGTACTAGTAGCTTCAAATCAATATTAGTGTGCCTACTTTGTTCACTATTAAAATTATCTAATTTTTTAAACATTGGATTTTATTTATTATTTCAGCAGCAGCGTAAAATCAATGTAATAGAGCGGGAAAATAAAAAAGTTAAATAGTGTTTACATTGTTTAATTTGTGAATAGACCAGTTTTTTTGACCGCAATCTACACAAAAAGCGTCAAAAATAGTACAGTCTACATGTAATCACATTTGGCACATAACGCAACGAAGCTAATCACACTTCCTATTAGTTTTGGAGTAGTTTTTGAACATTTCTTGCAAAGAACGTCTGCGTCACATGTGATCCCAACTTTTCATTATTATCATTTTGACTTGCAGCTCTCTTCGCTTTTTAACTTTTTATTTTTTCCTTTTTCTACTTTGGTGTTGTAAACTTAGTGTTTGAACATTCATCAATGTCTGATGGACTGTCATGGGATCCTCCTCGTGAATCAAAATTATTTTTTCTCTTGGTAGTTTTGTCATCTTTTTTGTCCATTTTCTTACACATTTGGAATCTTTTCGCAATCTTTTTTAAGCGCATTTCTATTGTGAATACAAATTATGTTTATTATGATTTTCTTGATTCTGTGCTTTGCTGCTACCGGGCTAAGTCTCGAAGAAAAAGAGATTTTATGCAAATGTTTGGTAGATGAGGGTGGTTTTAGACTGCTAATACCAGGTTCGCAGGCTGTAAATTGATTTGCGATATGTTGATTAGAATTTTGATTGATGGATTCGCCTCCTCTTGTGTCGTGTTTTCTAGTACGGGCACTTCACTATTCGCTAATGTAGAAAACAATTGATCTGAGAGAGAGTTGTTGTGAAAATTGCTGATCCCAATGGCCTTAAAGCCATTATTAGCGTTGCCAACATTTGCGTATTTGTAACAAGCATCGCCTATTAAAAACCCTACCTGATACCGAGTCAATCTGCGCCCAACATGCAGCATTGACCATTCTGGAACTCATTGTCCTCTTGGGCTTCGTGCACACATTCTTTTCTTTTATAAAATGTGGGCATTTTTAATAAAATCTGTAAACAAGTTTAAAATTTATCCGGTTTTTAAAAACAACATTTCATTTAAAGCCAAAACGTTAAAATGCAGAATCATTTCTATTTCATTTAACGACTAATAACATGTCTAACTTGGAGAGTCTGTGAAAAAAAGAAAAGTAAAAAGTTAATAAAACTTCATCAAATCCAGGAAAAATACTTCTGTAACACAAAATTCACTAAAATAAAATAATAAGACGCGGATAGATTCAGTTTTATTAATCACACATGCCGTACAAAAGAAACCGCAGCATGAATACCGGATCGCAATGCGGCATGGATCCCATTTTGTGCTGTACAAATGTCGCAAATCGCAGTTGACTGTCCCCGGAAAGTGAAATTGTGTAACCATACTCACAGTACTATATTCAGGCACTACACCTAGTTTTAACATCAAAATCATGCATGTATTTAGTAATTAGCGTATAAAAAGTATTTAAGCATAATGTAGAAAAATGTTTGGACAGTGAAATTATGCGTTTACTTCAAAATGCGGATTGTACAGTGAGAAGTAAACACTGAAGTGTGATTCACGTTATACACTGGTTAAAGGAATTGTGCACCTATAATTTGCGACTGACTGCTATCTCTCGATAATTACAAGAAATACAAGGGGTGCGGTATCTGTTTCAGATGCGGCAACATACTCAGATGTCGCAACTTTCTCTGAGTTACTTTTTATTGATTCTTTTCTCAACATCAGAAAATTTAATAATTATATGTAACAAATCACACACGTAAAGTCAAATGGTAATAAGGATAAAGAAGTACAGCGCATATAATATCAATCAATTCAATCTTTATTAAAATATGTGATATCATCATTATATGAAATATATTATATTACCGTACCTTTCAATATTATTACAATATTATAGCTATACACTAATGCATAAAATTTACTTACATATTCATTTTAGTTTAGATACATATATAAAATGATACCAAATGATACTACTGCAATTTATCTCACTTTGTTAGGCAAATATGCCAATCATAAGTAGTTTAAGATTTTTAAAAAATCCCACATAATACATACTTAGCAAATATTATTCCAACATTGAATATAACTATGTATTTCACGAATATTTTCATGTCTAATTCTTTAACATCATAGTAATAATAATAAGAATAGCCTTCAAAAAATGGGAACAAAATAAATATTATCACTATGAGAATCTTGGAAAAGCTGTTGCAGTAAGTCTTGTTTCTGGAATCAAATTTCACACACAATCAAATTCACACAGAATAACGGCTGTCAGGACGTAGAATAAAAGGTTTTTAAAGTTAAAGTTTTTCATTAGAACCTTTTAATAGTTCATTGTTTATGTCGCACGTGCACAATGTCCATAAGGTAACTTATAAAGCCAGGGCGCTTGCATGACAAAGCACTGTTTGCGTAAAATCTATAAATTTTCCTTGACATTTTCATCGGAGAAGTAACTTTGACAGTTTTTAAACAACTCTATATATGCTTCTAACAGGTAGGTTGACTGTGCTTCCCAGTAATTTTCTAAATCAAGCAGGATCATCTTCGAAAAAAAAAAAATATATATATATATATAAGAGGAAAAGGGACTTTTAAAACCTTAAAAATTATTTTTTTATTTTTTGTAAATTTCACTTTAAATATTATTCAAGGGTACATTGTATGCATTATAGCAAGCAATTATCGCAAAAAAATGAAAGAAAAATTATTTTTGAGAAAAAAACGCGTCGTATATATTTGAATATAAAGGCAAAAAAAAAAAATCAATAATTTTTGAAAAAATTTCTAAAAAATTTCAAAATTTTTCAAATTTTATTTTTTTTTTACCTTTATATTCAAAGATAAAAAATTCGATGCACAGTTTTATTTTTATATATAAATCAAAATTTTATAAAAAATATTGGGGATTTTCATTGATATGGTACACGCAGGGGCCATTTCGAAGATTTCTAAGACGACGCGTAAAATTCCATTTTTTTCTCAAAAATAATTTATTTTTTCATTTTTTTTGTGATAAATTCATGCCATAATGCATATAATGAACCCTTGAGTAAAATTTAAAGTAAAATTTGAAAAGAAAAAAAAAAAAAAAAAAAAAAAAAAAAAAAAAAAAAAAACATTTTTTTTTTCAAATATATAAAATTTGATTCACCGTTTTATTTTTATATATAAACCTAAATTTTATAAAAAATATTGGTGATTTTTATTGATATGGTACACGCATGGGTCATTTCGAAGATGTCCAAGATAAAACTCCATTTTTTTCTCATTTTTTTTTTTCTTTTTTGTGATAAATGCTTGTCATAATGCATATAATATACTCTTGAATAATATTTAAAGTGAAATTAAAAAAAAAAAAAATAAATAAAAAAATGATTTTTAAAGTTTAAAAGGTCCCTTGTCCCCTTAAATAAATTAATTAATTTTGAGGATGATAGGTATTTCTTCTATAAACCAGAGCGAACATTGGAGCTATGGCGTAAATAGTAAGTGGAGACCATTTTACACTGTGGTCGTTGGGATACAAATTTCCCTTCTTTCTACTTCGTCTTCTAAATCGACTATGAGAATGGTTGCTGCCACCAAGTAAGAGCTCTTTTTTTTTAATCTTCACGCATCTAGAAACTAAGAAACTGTACTTATTTTTTAAAAAATACAAACAAGAAAACACAATTTTTACAAAGTATTACGAGAGTAGCAGTCCCGGTAAATTCGATTTATGTGACCATATCCAAGGTTCACCACTCTGAGTAATACTGTTTTCAATTAACGGATATTTTCATGGCAGCAGTGCTACCAGTATTCGTTTGTTAATAGACAAAAATCCGTTTCAGTTTTTCACCCTTACAGGAGGTTAATTGTACGTCAATTGAAGAAAATGGGGATAAAATAAAACTTGCTGACATTGAGATCGATACCTTAGTGTTACGAAACCGGTACCCTAACCACTCGGCTACACTTGTGCTGTAGCGAAACAGTTAATATGGGTGAAGATACGTGTAACTCAGATTAAATTTTTTAAAAAGCCTTAAATTTTGAAGTTAATTTCGGGAAGATTTCTTCTTTATTGAGATAGCGGGTAAGGTTTTAATACATTAGTATTATAATAGGATAAAAATATGAATTATAAATATTTTTATATAGATTGCTAAATTGAAAATATGAATATTATATTTTAATGCGAGATTTTTTTTTTTTTTTTGAGTAAAATCTACTTTTTCCCCATTTAATACATGGTGTCCGGGATATAAGTATCCAAAAGTAGTGGCTTATTATTACAGAACAACACATTAGGATATAATAGATTTCACCTCCGTGGATTGGAAACCCCTCCAAGATTTTAAAACATTGAACAAAACAAAAAACTGAAACTGGGGATGAGTGTAAAAATATCATAGAAGCAATTTGTCTAATAACTCTTGCTATGCTTCGAGACATTTAAGGAGAACTGCATTAGGGTCATTCCATACAAAATGAGCAGATCACCTGTGGCAGACATGTCACAGATTTTAACGAAAACCATTTTGTAAGTAGATCATATCTATTTATGAGTAAATGTAAAATAATAGATTTTAGGATTGTTTATTTAAATTTTAAAATTTATATTAAAAGTGGATGCAAAATCGTGGTTTTGGCTACATGCTTGAAGTTTCAATTTTGGTTATTAGCCTTAAGAATGCAAAGACTATATTAAAAATTATTTATAATTAGGAATGAATGATAAGTAACAGATTGACGTAAATTAGTAATTGTATTTTTATTCCTTAATGAGAAAAAAATTATTTTTGAAAAAAAATTGAGGGGAAAATGCAACGTTTCTATTGAGGTGAAGGACACCTCTGACAATATCAAAATTGCTTGACGTTATAGCAAAAAGTATATATATTAAATATTTAAACTTTCATTCTTGCCTTTTTTATTCCTTAATGAGAAAAAAAAATAAATAGTAAAAAATGTTGAGGATAAAATGCAATATTTCTATCACTGGTTTTGACGTGAAAGAAAGCTTTGATAAACTTTTAATTCTTCTTATATTATAGATAACAGTGTATATTTTTAATATAAAAACGTTTATACTTGCTTTCAGTTTATTTTTTCCTCAAGAAGATTTTTAATTAAAGTAGAAAAAAAAGCTCAATTGAACAGAAAATTATATATTAATTTCTAAATCCACATACAGAAAATAGATGGCAGCACTAAATTTTTTCACCTTGAAATCGTGCAATATTTTAAGAAACGCGCGCGAATAATAATAAAAAAAAATAGCTCATGGAACGTAGTTAATATTGCCTTTTTTAACCCAATTTTGTGACGTTAGGAATCAAAAAGGCATGCTTGAAATTTTTTTAGCAGATTATGGACTTATTGATCTTTATGTCTGTGCAATAACTGTAATGTGGGACATTTCCTTCATTATTTTTTTTACCTGTCAATAAGAGGAAAAATTACAATTTTGTCATTTTTTTTAAAGTTTCTAAATTTTTTTTAAGGTGAAGGAAATACATGGCAACTTAAAAACTTTAGTAATTCGATCTTAATATGTAAAACTACATCAGGCATTAATTTCTCAGATGTTTTTGAATTCCTTTAACTTTTATTACGTTTTTAATTTTCTCAAAATTTGCAAATTTTCCATTTTTACAACCAATTAAAGAATAATCATGGTGTTACCAGATTATTATTGCTCAATAAATAAGAAGATAATTTTTCAGAGGTTACATTATTTTAAAAAAAAAATTCATTTCAGTTAAATAGTTTTCAAGATACAGAACTTCAAACCTGCAACTTTGGACGATTGCACACATGCCATTCTTTATCACAAGTTTTTTAAATGTCCAAAACTGCTAAAATAATTTATTTTTTGTGAAGATATTTTGCAGAGCTCTATTTGAATATGAATTGAACCTGTATATCAAATATTATTAAAATCTGTTACTATGTGGCCACGACTTTTTTTAAATTTTTGCTCATTTTACGTGGAATGACCCATTACCGTTTAGACGCTTGTCGTGCTGCCAATGGTGCACACATCGAAGTCTATTGATATTAAAACTTTTTGAGATGATATTTTTATTTAAATATTTTTTTAATCTAATGGTTAGTTCTGTAAAAATAAGCCATAACTTTTGGATACTTTTAGCCCAGACACCCTGCATTTTAATTAAAATATCTCTTTTAAATGCATTCATTGTATTCATGTATTCATATTCATATGTATTCACATGGTAAATGTATTCATGTATTCATATTCATATGTATTCGCATGGTAAATTTATTCATGTATTCATATTCATATGTATTCACATGGTAAATGTATTCATGTATTCATATTCATATGTATTCGCATGGTAAATTTATTCATGTATTCATATTCATATGTATTCACATGGTAAATGTATTCATGTGATCATATACCAAAAGACAATTCAGTTAAAACTCAATTTTTAAGAAGGATTGGGTGAGGGGCTGGCCCAGTCAATTTGATTTGTGTTGGCATATCCAAAGTTCTAGGGAATGTGCGCTCTATTTTGCTACCAAACAGTAAGTGTGTACGAGCTTATCCACACTAGTTACTTCCCATGCCATGGCCCAGTGCTATAAATTCACTTAAATGATTTGTGTAATTTCTCGCATTTTGTCAAACCAGTATTCAAGTAAGGCCAATGTCAGACGAACGTCTTATTGCACGTTTTTTTACTTACGTATTATTCCTTCACAATGCTACCGGCATTGTGTAAGGATAATACGTAAGTAAAAAAACGTGCAATAAGACGTCCGTCCGACATTAGACTAAAGGTCACAATTGTCGTCGTTGCTCGTTTATTACGCCAATTAAATCATCTGGATGAAACCGTTGCACTACGATACCTAAATTACCCTAATATATTCTAATTAAAAAAATGAATCATTATGAGCTGTAAAAATACAAAAAGTAGCAATTTAATTGGAATGTATGCGGTATAAGAAATACTTTGATATTTCTGAATTTCACACATTTGTTTTTAAATTAAACTTCTTAATATACAATTAATGAATATCCCAATTTTAATATAATAGTGAATAAATTAGCAATTTCGTTTATTTAAAAACAAAATAAACTTTAATTTTAATATTATGAATCAATTTTTAGATGCTTCAAATATGCTAGTCTAAAATTACAGCACATTCCATCATGTAGTTTTTGACGTATATTTTAAAAGTTCCCGCATTGCAATCAACATTACAAATGAACTTCATGTTATAAGTATTGCTCGATCTAAACAGGTATTTAAAACATAAACCGAAACAGAACTTCGTTTTTTTTCCTAGTTTCGGCCGAACACGGAAATGGAAACGAAACTGTCCTAAAAATATTTTAAAGTAAATAATACTTATATCTACCCTATCTATATTATAAAGGACAAACATATCTGTGCGTAACGCATACGTCATTTTGCGAATGGCAACACTTTGAAATTTGAAATGAAATTTCGGTTTTGCAATTTTTACTACTGCAAATTTTTAAACTTATAAACATCGCATACTTTAAATTTTTTCACCGTCGTATGAAGAAAAAAATGCTCTTTTAAATGCAATTTGTTTGAAAGCTGTATCTCAATTTGTTTTTGAGATATTAATTTTTTTGTAATTTTTAATACCATTTTTCTAATCGTGGCAACAAAAGTACACCATTTCTATTAAAAGTAAAGGGAAAAAAGGACAAACATATCTGTGCGTAACGCATACGTCATTTTGCGAATGGCAACACTTTGAAATTTGAAATGAAATTTCGGTTTTGCAGTTTTTACTACTGCAAATTTTTAAACTTATAAACATCGCATACTTTAAATTTTTTCACCGTCGTATGAAGAAAAAAATGCTCTTTTAAATGCAATTTGTTTGAAAGCTGTATCTCAATTTGTTTTTGAGATATTAATTTTTTTGTAATTTTTAATACCATTTTTCTAATCGTGGCAACAAAAGTACACCATTTCTATTAAAAGTAAAGGGAAAATAATCATTAAAAATAATTAAACCATAACTATATCCTTATTGATGCCATTTTCACATTACAAATAAAAGTAACTTTTTTCTAATTTTTGAACAGAAAATGACGTCAGCCATTAAAAAAAACACTCATTCTTCTTCATAAATCAAGAGATTCCAGAAGATATTTCAATTATTTTACCATACTACGCTGATACTGGGTTTGAGACGTTAGGCAAAATGATTCAGTGAGTAAAAATTGTGTCATATTTAAAACAAAACAATCATTTTATTTGATAAAACTAAATATTTGGCCAATACTATGGCAACTAAAGGCAAGTTTCTGAATGATAGATTTTCGCGGGTACTGAAATTAGAAGTTAAATTTTATGCGAAAGTTCACACGAAAAGTTTTATCAGACAAACGTGACTTTAAGTTTAGAAATACCTTAATTAATAATGTATTGTGCGTTAAAATACTTTTAAATTGTGAATTTGAGTGGGGCGTATGTAAATTTTAAGAATGTGAAAATAACGTATAGTTTAGATTTTAAGGGGGGAAATTTTATGATGTGACAAAGCGAAATCCTTTTTACTGATTTTTCATCCCGTAAAAACAAATGTAAGAGCCACAATCAATAACTTCAACATAATTACTTATCTTGATTACGTATTCTAATACAGTTTAATTTTTCAATAATTTAAGCAGTTGAAGTTTTTGGAAATAATACTTTGGTAATTTTAGGTTAAAAACATTATCTGTTTTAAGAGTTAGATAACCAATGCAAGATGAATGTTTTATTGTAATTATTTTTGTAGGTTTATAAATTCGATCTGACAGATCCATGCTAAACATTTTAATTCGTCGAATTTCGACGGGTTCCAACTCGTATATATAAAATCCTAATGAGACGAAATTATGAACCGATTTTATGAAACTGCTGATTAAATGTCTGATTATGTTTCATGGCTACTTCTCCTATAAATATTGAATATTATGCGGTTAAATTGACACCAAAAATCCGTGTTCATCCGCAGATCTCAAAACTCGTATTAGAGTTTCAAAATTTTTATTAGTTTTCGAAATATTAATTTTTTTCTCATTCAAATTTAATTATTCTAATGATGGCAACCAAATTACTCCATTTTTGTGAAAAAGGGAGAAAACGTATAACGATAGGGATTATTAGATTTCTTCTTTTTCGCCATTTTCAAATTAAAATTGAAATTATCTTTTATTTCAATCGGTAGTGAATACAATATTGCGATTAATTTATGTTTTTTCAGGGAAATTTGAAAAAGAATTCATTCGATAATAATAATAATAATAATAATATTAAATAAATAATAATTTCATATTTAATTTAATTAAATTTTCATCATTTCAAGACATATTTTTTTTCATACTTTAGTAGGTTAGTATTTCAAATTGTTGCCAATCGTAGAAAAAGTGCAAAGAATAATATTTCCTTTCGATTAAAAATGTATTTACATGTGACTTTTTAAAACAGGAAAACTTCAGAATTAAATTATTACATGTTAAAAGCCGAAAAAAAGATTGAATAAAAATTGTATTTACTATGACTATTAAAAGAGAAATAAAACTTTAAAATAATAAATTCATCAATAGACATTAAAAGCAGTAAATGCGGGAAATTACGCCATATTTAAAATGGCCAAGTAATAATTCTGCCAAACACTTTAAATTGAAAAAACATATTTACAAAACATTTATTTCATATTTCGAAATGCATTTTTTAACGTTTGTCGCCAATACTAAGGCAGAGCTAATAATAATACGTCCTTTCTAACAACAAAACTATTTTTACAGGAATATTAAAAAGTGAAAGAAAACTTTAAAATGATGAATTCATTAATATTTGTTAAAAGCAGCAAATGGGAGTAATTACGTCTTATTTAAAATGGACAAATAGTAATATTGACAAACGGTTAAAATTTAAAAATATATCTATGCAAGACTTCAATTCCAAAGATTTTGTTTTTGTGTGTGTGTGTGTTCCCAGAACAAGATGAATTAAATAAAAAAAAATAATAACGAGTTTTTACAAGTTCATGGAGGCTACACACCTTTAAAATAAATAATGTATGTACCAGTGAATCTTTAAAGAGAAAAAAAAAACTAAAAGAAAAAAAAAAATAAATTATCGCATGACAAAGGCATTTAATAGTGGAAAATGTGTCATATTTTAAAATTATACATTTAAAACGATTCTCATTCCTGAGACTTTTAATATGACGTCAAATGGTATAAAAGATTTATTTGTATATTACATCACTTGATGCAGCATAAATACAGGTAAATGTATTCGCAAAATACTTTAAATTAAAATTCGATAAATACATATTAAAGAATTCGGATATTCTTATTAATTAATGTAAACAATATGCAATGTAAAAAACCCCATAAAAATCTGCATGATGGTGTATCAAAATAGAGAAAGGAAATCGGTGTAAAAATACTTCTTATGATATAGAGTGCCGCTAAGAAAGGATTTTCTAAAATTCCACCCCTGAGGGGGGTAAAAAATAGAACAAACTTTTAAAAAATTCCTTAAAAATCTGATTTTATAGTTATTTTTCAACTGATAACATATTTTAGTATATTTTTGTATGCTGAATCGAATGGTACTAACCAAATTCTTTTAAGTCTAATAGTTCATGAGATATTTCATATTTTTCTTATTTGGCACTATCTTTGGCGCCAAAACCTGAATTTTTCAAGTGATAATTTCTGAAAACTCATTCTTTTCATTCTGTTACTATAGCACGGGAAAAAATTCTAATTGAATAATTTTTTAACAAATCCTTTTGGATAAATAAAAACATCTTCGTCAATTAGAAAAAATAATTCAAACGCCTCAAAAACTAAAACTAAATATAAAAACAAAACAAAACAAAACAAAAAAAAACCTGTGGTACTTTTTCGTTCTAATTTTCGTCGCAATACCATACCAAAATGTATGGTATCGCGCCATTTATTTCAACCCTAATCGTGCAAACGATTTTTATTGCAAACCGTGCCACACATTAAGATTTGCTAATTATTGAATGTGAATATTTTTATGCAGGAATTTTTAATGATGGAATTTATTTTATTCTATCATAATCTGGCAAAAAATTTTTAATTTGTTATTTTTTGAATAGAAAATATTTATTACTGATACTGATATAAATTTTACCATTTCGCAGTTATCTGATGATGAGGAAGCTACAATAAAAGTATTTCAGAAGTTAGGAATTTACATATAAAAATATTTTGTTCAAAAAATTATGAATGTCTTCATTGAAAGAATGAAATGCTTTCTGGAATGTGAGACATACGTATTACGTACGCCATGCTTCAGTAGTAAAAGACATTTACAATTTCAAGACTGTAGTTTAAATTGACTATATTTTATTACTTGCAAAATATTTATTTATTCTTATATTTTAAGTATTTATTCTGGTACCCGTCGACCAATTTCGCCAAATAATATATATCGCCAAACCACTCGCTGAATTATACAAATTGACATAATTTTTATTTTAAATAACAAAAGAACAAATAAATTAGTATAACATTAATAAAAATACATTTAAAACGTCGAAGTAAAAATCACCTGATGACGTAAATACGTGTAACTTGCTTAAAGTGAAGTGAATGTGACATTTACGATAAGCCAATATTGGCATTTAAACTTATAGTTCGGCAATAGATTTTTGGTCGACGGGATAACCAAGTAGTACCATTATTTTTATTGATTTAATAAAATGGTAGGTCATAGTCTGTAATTTTCAAAAGTTATATTTTTTAAATGCTCATTTTTTTCATCAACAATTTTTTTTTCCAAATGTATCATTTTATTTTTGTGCCAACTATTACGCTTAGTGACAATGGTGTTGGCATAACAGGGCAATACCAAAACAGTTACTGATTTTATTTCAAATGTAAAGAAAAAAGGTTTAATGAGCAATAAATATTGTAAATATGACTATAACTCAGATTCTACTGAACAGAATTTTGTAGAACTTACACTGTTAAATAGTAAATTTGGTTTATAAATGGTTTAATGTAAAAATCATCATTCTAAGTTGCTACGTAAGTTCTAAAATTAGGTGAAATTGATTAGGAAATATTTCAAGTCAACTAATTAAATGCACAGTAAGTTAGATAATCTTTCAGGGATTTTTTTCAATATTTATCATATCATTCTGTGTTGTTTAGTTACGGAGACATGCGGAAAAAATCCTCAGTGGTACAGTAAAGAAAATTGGAAGATATACGCTACAGAGATAGGGTATACTAGAGAGTATATATGCTATAGTTCTGGAAGTTGAGTTGAGTTCCTTAAAAAATTCAGAAGTGATGCAGTATATACCTACCCCATAGCTGCCAACATTTACGCTTTTTCACTACCACTAAAATTTAGCAAAGACCTTCTCCTTTTGTAATCGTAAGATTTCGACGATTAAATAAGGCAATATTTACTATAAAATTTTAGTGGTCGGAAAAAAGCGTAAAAGTTGGCAGCTATGCTACCCCTACCTCCCAAAGAGTTCTATAATCAGGCTAACTCGATTATGAAAGTTATATTTAACTATCTCAATATATATATATAATGCAAAGAGAAATTTCATTCCGGCCACTTATAACTTGAGTTCTGCTGAATAGATTTTGACGGCACTTACATTGTTAGTTAGATAATTTTTCAGAAAAGATGTTAGTATAAAACATAACGTTCTACGTTGCTTAGTTAAATAATAATGGGGAAAGTTCTAAATAACATGAACCCAATTTTGAAAGATTTGTTTTTTTTAAAGGCTCCACTGAATGAATTTTTATGGGATTTAAACTGTTAATTAGATCATTTTTAGGGAAGGTTTCGGTATATTTTCCAGTTTAAAAGATTCAGCTAAGTGGATTTCGATGCAACTTGATCGGTTAGTACATTTTTCAGTGAATGTTTTAGTATGAAGCACATATCATTTGCTGTTGCTTGGTTGCTAGGTTGCTTGATTGTAGAATTATAGATCAAAGTTCTAGAATCAGGCGAACCCAATTATTATGAACGATCAGCCTTTTCAATATGTCCAATTAACAGATTCTGATGAGACTTGCATTGATAATTTTTCATGAACGCTTTTCGTATTCTATTGTTATTTACCGAATCCTACACTAACAGATCAACTAAAGAAATTGGTCCTTAACAGTCTAAAATTTGTATGACTCAATAAAAGATATAATAGCGTAATGACATTCATATTGCTTTCAGCAATTCGGTTGGATACTCCATGTAAATGTCCATATTGCTTTAAAACGCATGCTCAAATTCACAGATATATTTTGTTTCTTTCAAGATTTCTTTAGAAAAACCGATCAGCGTAGCGGGCGAAGGCGGCTAGTACATCATATAAGAATGTCTATAATGTCAATTTTGATATTTCTAAACTGCAAAAATTCCCTTTCTAACATCAGAAATACGCTTAAAATGAAAATAGGACAATTATTAAAGACTTTTTATATTTTATAGTGAGGAAAATGAAAGGAATAAATAATAAAAAAATGGATTTTTATTAATACCTTAATTATACAAGATATTAAAAATATTGCATGTTACATTTAAAGTTAGAGAATATAAAAACTTTCCTTTGTATCATTATATATCTCACATTCGTTTTTGAAGTTGCACAATAATGTGCAAAAAAGTCTAACCTTTCTACAGCCATACTCATTTTTACAGATTTTGCTCATACATATTACATCAAACACACTTTTATACGATGAATAGTATGAAAATTATAAAAATTCGAGAAAATGACGCCATTTTGAATAACAGCCGCAATCTTGAATTCCTTCGACTTGAGGCGATCCCTGCCCCTCTTATATGGATTGTATTAATATAAAGTAGATACTCACCAATCAGTATGTTCTTCTCACGATTTGCAGTTTTTTCAACCGTAGAACCCGCAGTAATAGACAATAACGTAATTGAAATCTTTTGAGGGCTCTGTAAACGGACTATTAAAGCTATACACTTAAATTTTTTTAGGAACATGTTATTGTAAACTTCAATAACATATATAAACTACATGACAACCTGAGTGAATTTAAGCGAGTTAGAGCGTGGAATGGCAAGCAGAGAGACAGACAAACAAACAGACAAACTGAATTCATAAACTCTTCAACTATGGCGGAAAGTATTAAAAACGAAATTTTTGACGTTAAAAACATCGAAATCGACCTTAAACGAACATTTATATAACAGATAGTAAGAAAATTCAGAAAATGACGCCATTTTGAATTCCTAGGACTTTACGTGATGGCTCCCCCACTCATATGGATTGTATTAATATAAAGTAGATGCTCACCAATCGGTATATTCTTCTCACGATTTGCAGTTTTCTCAACCGTAGCACTCGAATTAATCTTTATAGAATTTATACACGAGTTACAAACGCACGTATTCTTTTTTTGGTATGTCACTGTAAATAAATGATAAATACTCTGCACACCTTATTCTATTGTAAGTATAGTGTAGTGCACCTCACTGATGTGAGCCAATTTGAATGTGTTTCAGATAGTATAACATGATTAAAACACATTGCAAACGATTTCCCCCAAATAGACAATAACGTAATGGAATTCTTTTGAGGGCCCTGTAAACGGCCTATAAAACCTATTCACTTCATTTTTATTCGGAACATGTTATTGTAAACTTCAATAACATATATAAATTACATGACAATCTGAGTGAATTTAGGCGAATATCGTTATTTAAGCGAGTTAGAGCATGGAATGGCAAAGAGGCAGACAGAAAAACAAACAGACAAACTAAATTCATAAACACATTTAACTATGACGGAAAATATTAAAAACGAAATGTTTGACATTAAAAACATTGACATCGACCTAAAACACACATTTATATGATGGATACTAAGAAAAATTAAAAAATGACGCCATTTTGAATAACAGCCGCCATCTTGAATACCCACAACTTTACGCGATGCCTCCCCATCTGAAATGCATTGTATTAATATAGAGTAGATACTGACCAATCGGTATATTCTTATCACGATTTGCAGTTTTCACCTTATTTTGGTCGTGCAGCACTCGGACTACGCACCGTAGTAATACATTTGATTATTAAGTGTTTAGAAAACAAACATTATATCTTCTTAAATATCTATACCTTATATCTTCTGTTAATATTTAATTGTTAAAATGTATCTATATTTTAACCCGTAAATGCCCGATTAAAAAAAAAATCAATTTAAAAATGTTTTTCGACTTTCATTTCTTAAATAAATCATGGGAATAATACTTTAAAAATTCCTATTTTAAGTATTGTTTACTGCTAAAAAGCAGGTTGTTGTCAACCGGAAATACTCGGCTTTAATCGAAAAATTAATTTTATTTGATAAAATTGTATAATATTAAACACACATGAATTTTAAGAACTATGATAAGGAATAGATTTTACTTGCTCACTGCAGAACAAAATAGGGTATTGCGCAAGCTTCGAAACAAAACAAAAAAAACATGTAGCAACAATTGAAAAAATAAATCTATCTTTATTCTTAACCAGCACTATTGCTGCCATCTACATGTCGAATATTGATTAAATAATACTTTCAGTATGTATTTTATTGGCAACATTTGAGAATAAAGCTTCAATAATGTTCTAATATATTTTAGAAGACAAAATTGGGTATGGTGCCGAAAGGCAATACACGACATTTAAGGGTTAAACTTTAATTTAGAAGAAGAAAACATTTCCAAAATAAATGATAATTCAATAAACAAACAATTCCTAGATATGTAGTTTACGAAAACAATCAACTCTCCAATATATTACTCTTTACGCAACAAGCAAGTTAATTAAAGATACCGTGGACGAAGAAAATAAAATTTCTCTTCATCGACCATGCAGTATCTTCTTCTTTCAGATGAAAATACTATTTTCTTCTCTTTTCTTGAAATCGAATCTTTATCAAGAATACAGCTTCTCAATATGGTTTCTGTACTTTTATCTTACCTTTTGGTGATTATATAATTCACCTTCACCTGTTTCTTTGTAAGTATTTGCAATATATTATCTTTTAGTTAATTTTTGCAGCTATTTCTTATTCTTGTTAACAATACATTGATACTTTATGTATGACTGGGGGTATTTATAGTTTCACGATATTTAAAGAATTGATTAAACATTTACTGATGTAGAATATTCTTTTTAAAAAAGTGTAGTTACTTAATATTTTTTGTTACCTTTATCTTCAAATAGTTTAAAGAACAACCAAGACGGAGCCTCGGGAATCGATAGGTCTCTAAAGATAACAGATACATCATTTTATAAATTTAGAAAGACCAAAGTTTTAAAAAATACAAAAAAATTACCACAGACCTTTGAAACATTCTTAGTTTTGAGATTTATAATAGATATTTCTGTAAATGCTTTTTGAAATTTTGGGAACATTTTCTACTGTCATGGGTACTTAATTTTCAAGAAAGTTTTCTTTCTCATTTTAATATTCACGGAAAAATAATTTTGTTGTTAGAAAGGAAATATTATTCGCATTCGTTAGAAAGGAAATAATATTCCACGCTCCCCACCCCCAGTTTAGACACCACAAACTTTAAAAGCATGCTAATTTGATCGGTTTTAAAAGAATTTCGGAAGAATGAATTATAATTAAAAAAAAAACAGTTGCGATCTCCCTGTTAACGGGTAGTTTTCATCCTTGATTAAATCAGATAAGAGAAACATACATATGAAAATAAGCTAATACAACATGAATTAAGTAAACAGAGTGTTTGTCTAATGGATTTTTTTTAACAACGCTATAAGAAGGATTTTTTTTATATAAAACATTTTAAATGTATCGTTTTAAATCTGACATAATTTTCACCAAAGATTTCTTTCTGTTTTTAATATTCACGGAAAAATACTTTTGTTGTTAGAAAGGAAATATTATTTGCGCTGTATTAGAATTCACGATATTAGTTGAAAAGATTATCTCAAAATATGAAGCAAATGTCTCGCGCAAATATATTTTTAAATTTAAACTGTTTGGCAATATTATGATTTTGCAATTTTAAATAGGACGTAATTTCCTCCAATTACGACTTTTAGCATATATTAATGAATTTATTATTTTACAATTTTCTTTTAAAATTGTCGTGTAAATACAGTTTTTATGACGTATTTATCGATATTTTCCTGCTTTTAATATTTAATCATTTAATTCCGATTTGAAATTTTTTTCTGTTTGTAATAATCACGAGTAAATAAATGCTTAATTTGAAGCAAATATTATTCTTTGCGCTGTTTTTAAATTTGGCAACAATTTAAATAAAATACCCTTTTCTAAAATATGTCAAAAAATCCCGCGCAGTGCTGAAAATTTCAATTTAAAATAGAAAGAAAACCTCAAAAAACGAATCAAATTAAAAAATTAAATGCAGTCAATATACCGGAAACTTCTAACATATAAAACAATCTAAAAATTATTAAATTCCTATGTACAGCTTTTGCTACTATACAATATTTTAATGGAGCGATTTTTACCAAATTTAACAATAAATGTCCCTTATAATAATTATTCGATTTGAAAACAGTTTGCATCAACTTGTTTATTAAACATTTCTGTATAATACCACCGACTTGTATATTTTTGTACGCAATAGTTTTCTTAATATTAAGGAATAAAGACCTCCGGCCACAAAAAATTAAAAAATGGCAGCGGTTACAGCGTCAGTTACTTTTTATTAGAATAGAGAGATTATTAAGTTTCATAACGTCATAGTGACGTTCTTACATGCATCGTAAGTCAGGTCACAAATGTCACACAATAACAGCAGGAAGTAAAGTTGCATATTATAAAGTCAAAGGCATTATTTATTTATGTAAAAACACAGCCAGAACTTGCAACTTGCCAGAACGCAATTGTGAAGCATTCAGAACAATTGACAGAGTGATGCTACAAAATGTTTGAAAGGAACTGGATTACAGATTGGGCGTACACCGAGCAACAAGAGGGTCACACATCAAACGTTTGTAACTTAAAAAAAACTTTGTAGTGGAGAACGGGGCACATTTTCCATAGGGGCAAGTTTTCCAACTCACTTTAATTTTTAAATGAGCCGCTAGGTGACGCTAGCGAGGAAACTGGCTGAAGTGGCAACATCTTACACACCATCTACAAAAGTTATAGCTTAATAGCTGCTGTCACTTCGTCAGGAGAGCTGTTTATTTTCATTTTTTTAACGCTGAGTGAAATTTTATGTCTTTATTAAAACGTAAAAAAACCGTACTAGCATTAAACGTACTGTTTTGACATTGCATGCACTAAAAAAGGATTTCTTTCTTTAGGTAACTATGCGTTTGTTTCGCAAATAACTTGCACCGGTACTCGTCTAGGTAGTGTAAAAGTTCAAATATGCAACGGGGCGTCTTTTCTAACATGTTTCTCGTTTGAAAACAACCTCCCATCCTAAATCGGCTAGTCTTATTGTATGAAAAATGTATTTATTGTGTAGCAAAATCGGCCAAATAACCATATATACTACAAACCCGTATGGTTTGTAGTATATATGGTTAGATAGATTCCTAGATATGGTTAGATAGATTCCTAGAAGATAATGAATCTTCTAGAAATTTGATTTTTTGTGATTTTTTTTATTTAAAATAAAAACTGGTCTACTCTTTCTAATTGCTAAAAGGACCAAAGGCTAAAAGGACATCGAAACTTTAAAAACAGTAAAAATAGTTTGACTGTTTTTACTTTTTTTAAAGTTTTAAGCATACACTTTTTAGCAATTAGAAATAGTATATCATTATGGGTGTTAATTCATTATATATTTAAAAAATTGGTGTTTTTTACTTTTCCTGATGATAAATCATTTAATGATATTCGTATTATTATTTCTCAAATAATAAAGAACAAAAAAGCCTTTTCTAAGTAAATAATCACCCAGTCAATAAAAAACATCTAGATATATAATTTTCTGAAACAATCAACTCACTTATATATTTCTTTTACGCTACAAGCAACTTAATTAAAGTTACCAAGGATGAAGAAAATAAAATTCCTGTTTATCGACCCCGTTGCCTTCTTTTTTCAGATGAGAATACTTTCTTCTCTGTTCTTCAAATCGAATCCAGATCACGAATATTGCTTCGGGGTATAGTTACGGTGTTTTTACAGATAGATGTTTCTATCTTTTTGGTAAGTACCTCCTTTGCATTCAAAAATTATATAGATATTAGGTAAAATAAATGCTTTTTTATACAGATATTAGTAGCTATTTTCTGTTCACAATAAATATAAAAATAGAACTATTTACGTGTATTTGTATATTAACTAAAGTATATCAAGAAGTGCTATCATGTGAATTCTTCTTTTTATAAGTTAAAATAAATGGTTTATTATTTTTATTTTTATCAGCACTTCCATTTTTCTCTACTAAAGTTGAGATATGCTCATTAGGTATGGTTTTGCATGCTGCTTTGTCCTAAGGTTATTCTTTTTGCATGTATAGTGACAGACATTTTATACTTTCTGTCGCATAACTGGAGATTCCGTCTATAAATTGCTTTCAGTACCTATTTGTGTGCTAGGCAGTCGAGAATTTTTTTCTTGCATTTTAGTGGGATTAAAAAAAAAAAAAAAAAAAAAAAAAAACATTTAAAATAAAAACTGGCCTATTCTTCCTAATTGTTAAAAATGGTGTAAGATCAAACCTTTAAAAACAGTAAAAATAGTCTTACATACATTTTAAGACCGATATTACTTTCTAGCTTTTTCATGAATTCCATTTTAAATCGGTATTGTTTATCTGATGGAAATAAATAGTGGTTATATGTACCTTGTTTTACAAAATATATTATGTACATTAGTGGAAAACGTGCATGAAATAGTAAGTTACGGGAATTGAAATCTTCTGATTTAATCCTTTATTTCCTAATTTTTTTAAGATATTAAAAATATAATTCATTAATAAGTATAAAATAAGTACGTGTATTTGATTTATATGGAGGGATAGAGCTAACGTTTTTGCTTCTATCCATAACAGAAAACTCCACACGTACTAAGAAAAAAAGGGTGTGGGGAAGGTATATGTAGTTAAAGAATGCTAGAATCATTAATTTGTTTTCATACAGTATAAGAGAGAGTTATTCAGTTCATATCGGGTTCAAAGTCAAGTCCTATTAGAAGAGAATAGAGATTTTCTTTCTCCTTGATTTGTGATGTCACCTTACGGCACTAACAAGGAGAGGGTCCGAGGTTGGTCTCACTTAATTCGATGAACATTTGTGTATCGATAGAGTATAGTTAGTATATAAATATATGAGCGCCATAAAGCGCAAACCCCAAGGGGTCTTGAGAAAATAACTCGCAAAGTTTAAGCTACAGTTCATAATCTGATAAATTCCCTACTTTGGCAAGCTGTTCAAGAACACGATAGGCAGCACGGTGGATTTGAGTTTTTTCGGCCGGGGTTCAAATCCGGCTTGGACTTCTTTTTCGAAACGAAAATTTTTATCAATCATTTTCGAACTGCAATTGAAAAAAATATGTATAATAATTGAAATTTACGAAAAATATGAATTAAATGCATGTTTTGTAGCATATAAATACTTTTTTAACCACGAAATTTTGCATTTTTAAATATATAATAAAAAGTACAAAAAGAAACAACAACAAAAAAAAAAACGCATATTTATATGTCTATAGCCAGAAATATTTTATTGTTATTTAAAATTATTTACAGTTATTTCAATGAATATCAACAATTTTTAACAAAGAAATAAATTAACATAAGTGAACAAATATATTATTTTCATTTTGTTTCCGCATTCAAACACTTCAAATATTTCACGGTTTATTAAAAATATGCTTTTATATTTTTAATATGATTTTTAAATTCTGGGATTCTTGATTTTTAATTAGAATAAGTGTCTACATAGTAATTTCTTTCGAAAATGATTTTTTTTTCTTGTTTAATGTTTTTATATAATGCAGTTTAATTATATAAATACAATTTTAAGTACGAAACTTTGCATATTTATATATTTAATGAAAAGTAAAGATAAATAAATAAATATTAATAATAAAAAACTGAAAAAGTCATTTGGAAATTTTATAGACCATAAAATTAAGGTATTTTTTTAATTTATTTACTGTTATTTACATAAACAAGCTACTATTTTTCAATGTATCGTTTTTTACGAACTCACTTTTTAACTTTTGCCTTTTTTAAAGCTTGGATTCTTATTATTATAGTTAGAATAACTGTATTTGTTCTTAAAAAAAAGTTCTAAAAATATATTTAACTAGCATATGACCCGGTCAAAAATGACGGGAAAGTGTTATTTTAAGTTTACAACATTATGCCAGACTCAATGAAACAGGTGATTGTTATGGATGATTATTCAGATAGTGGCAAGTCATCAAAAGCATTAAAAAAAGTGTTTGCAAAAGTCAACCTTCAAAAGAAGAAAATATGAACCACCTCATGCGTGAAAAAAAAATTATCCATCAACCCTATGGCGAAATTCTTGCTTTTCCACAATTATTTGATGAAATTTGTGTTTTTTCCGCAATCCTTTCACGTAATGAGCGTTTTTATCGGGATTTGTTCAAAAATTCGCGTTTTTTTTTTTTTTTTTTTTTTTTTTTTTTTTTTTTTTTGCAGTCTTTTGACAGATTACATCACTCGCGATTCTTTGACAAAATTTAGGGAAGATGTTTGCATTCTGTGCCTCTTGGCGAAAACAATTGTGCCAAAAATCTTTTCAAGATATCGGGAAAACATGATTTTTAAATCTTTATGTTATTTATAAATCAATGATTTAGCCCAAAAAATAGAAAATTATGTAAAAACATGGATTTATAAATAACATAAAGATTTAGAAACCACGTTTTTCCGCCATCTTCAAAAAATTGTTACGAATGCAGGTAAAATGTCGCTCACAACTGTCAAAAAATTTATTAAATATAACATAAAATAAAAGGATAATTATAAATAAATACCAATAAACGAGATGGCGATTCAGAAAAAAGGGAGTGTCATACGAAAAAAAATATAAAAAAAATAAAAAAAAATATTTACACAAAAAACAAACAGTCAGTTAAAATTTACAAAAATAAATAAATAAATAAATAAAATCAATAGTTTAATATTTACAAAAATTGAACCTAGTCAGGGTCTGAAACATATGTCAGAATCTGTTCTGTTACATGTTGTCTTATATCCCATTATACACCGGAGAGCCATTACATTATGACAACGTTCTTATAGGTACCTGGTACCAACTTGTCCTGAAATTCTGGCATAATGCGAGGTGGTAGCGTGACAGCATAAATTGGGATTTCCAGGGAGAACCACAAATGTTCTTTTGGATTCATGTCAGGGGAATTTGGAGGCCAGGACATGACTTGAAACTAACAAAAATGCTCCTCGAACCACTCCCTCACAATTTGAGTGTCAGGGATTGTTTTATGTGGATTATGGGTACCAATGTGCTCCATAAAACCATCGCCCACATTACAATATAGCTGCCACAGGCTTGTCTCCGAATAACTGTGAATTCTGGAGCGAGGGTTATCAGGGGAGCCAGGGTGATGGACCAGAAAACGTAATTCGCAGGTCCAATTCTGATGTTCAAGGGCCCGTTACAGACGCTGCTGGCGATGACGAGCTGTCAGCGCAAGAACATGCTTAGACCACCGGCTGCGTAGCCCATACACAACACTGAACGCGGCACAGTATGTTGAGAGACGTTGTCTGGGTTGCGACTAATGTAGCTGTTGGTAATTTCGCCTTCTTCGATCCCGACGAATAATGCGTAACAATTTCCTCTCTCCTCTGGAATCAATGCGCCGAGGGCGACGCACCGCTAGACGAAGACTTGTCGTTTCACCATACATACATCACTTTCGGTACGTGCTCACAATGATTGCACGTGCACCAAACGCGCCGTTTCCCATATCGACGTTTCCACTTGCCGAGCCATAACGATTTGACATTTATCAAAGTCTGATAAATCTGCTGCTTTTCTCATTAAGTCACTAATCACGCTATGTTTCGAAATATAATGATTGGGCTCTTTATATACTCTAATATCAGCCACGCACGCGCTGTTGTTTTGTTTTGCGAGCTCATTGTTATAGATGGAGAGTGGTTTTAATGTAATTGCTCTTCGGTGTATAGAAAAAGGAAAACTCCTCAAAAGCAGCTACATAAATATGTTAAACTGGTCTTATCTCTATCCTGATTTAGTTTTTGTTGGTGAAATCAGTACTTAACTTCGAAATTCACATTCGCCTGTAAGGCTTTGTTTTTACTTTCAACATATTACAACTTTAGTTTGAATAAAACATTTTACGTATTATGAAACAAAAGTTATTATTTTATTGAATATAGTTTTTTTATTTATTATTTTATCCTATTTAATTACAAGTGTTTTATTTTACAGATAAATGATTACATTTAAATGATTTACTATAAATAAAATAGCTGAAATTATTGTTTAAAATAAGTGAAAATTTTCAAAAATCACAAGAAAGAACTATGCAAGATCAACCCCTGTTAAATATGTACTACGTAGGATGACAATAATAAAAAAAAAAAACAATATTAGAGTTCAATAATCAAATAGTTTAAATCTTCGTCTCTGTTTTTGTAGTATGTTTTAGACATATCCCTTAAAATATGTGCATGCCGATAATTTTTTTTTTTTAACTTTTGTAAATTTTAAGGAGTGATGCCATTAATTTCCTGTACATTAAATCTAGAAAGTTTCCTTAAAGATTCTTAAAGCTTCAAAATTTTCGAAATTTTATTTTTTTAGATGTTAAACTCATGTCTTTCCTGAACTTTTTGATGTAATTGTTTCATTGAAATTCCTATTAGAACATAAGTTATCGCTTTAAGAATTATACTCGCTCTATAGATGAAGAGGCGATTCCGAAACTATTCCGAAGAGGCGATTCCGAAGTCATTTTTCACCGAATGACGTTTTAGGGCATAACGCGCAGGATACCTCAAAAACTTCTGAATATTTTTTCATGAACTTTTCGAAAGCCATGCTCCATATTAGTCTGTATAAACTGAACTTAAAATTTCTTTCTTATTGTTCAAAAAATATTTTCTTAGGGGATTACACTGTTTAAATTTTCTAAATTTTCCATCAGCTAAATACAACTTTGTATTCAAAATATTAAAAATGCTTTAAATATGAACTTGTTTAGGTTCAGGGTAATTATTACTAATTTAAGTATAAGTAGGCACCAAAATGTTCATTCTAGTTACAAAATTTATTTTGTAATCCTGCGCGAAAGCAGTTATACCAATTTTCTGCTCGACAAATGCCTGATAGTTTGGATCGCCTTATAAATATTAATTCTACATCTTGCAATTTTTTAAATACATGAAATTAAAGAACATACTTATATTTTTCATCTCAATAGAAATTGTTTTTTTTTTAAATCATATACATTTTAAGATATTAAATGTTGAAAATGGTCTTTTTTTTCCCCTTTTTTTTCCAATTTTAAGAATCCTGAGATCTCTTAAGTTTAAAATTGCTAATTATTAGTAAAATGTCATAAAAATTCAACATAAACATACATAAGTAATCTTTTTTTAATAATATAATCTTAACCAACAAATTGCTATTTTTTGAAAACTATTTAATTACAAATAAATTCTATGAATTCCATAATAAATGTAATAATGTTATACATGAAATGCACTTTTATTATGATAATAACATGAACATTTTAAAAGTTATATGTATAAATTGAAAATTATTAAAAAAGTTTAACATTTATAAATCAAACCTGTATAACACATAAATTTCTCAATGAATCAACATAAAAATAGTCTACTTTCTTTGAATAGATATTTAACCCTTTTGTGACTATCTCTATATAATAAAATGCAGTGTAACGCATCCGGGCGAACCCATCGATTTTTCCAATCTCCGATAAGATGGAGCCACGTTAGGCTTAATTTCAATTTCAAATGTGTAAGAGGAAAACTTATCTGCTTAAATACAAATCTTTTCTACCTGAAATCCCTTCTGTTCAACATAATTTTCGTGAAAAGAATCAAAACAAACAAAGTTTCAATGATTTGCGCAGTTGAAAAAAATTTTCAGAAATTGGGTTAAAAGCATACATTAGCGTAAAACGTAAACAAGCGGTAGCGAGTCATTCACTTGATTCATTGAAAAAAATTAAACCATGTATGTATTCTTCTCTCGACACAAATAAACTTCTGTAAACTGTTCAACTACGATCACCCTATCCGTCAACAAGAACAGACTCAAAGATCGTACAAAGAAGAATCATGCTGGGGAAATCCCGCTCCCTCCCGCAACCCCACAACTAGGATGTACTAGAGAAACAGGTTCTCTAGAATGGACAAGGTCGAAACGGGTTCAAATGATTCTTTGGCGGTCGATTTCAAAGTTCAATATATGTTGTTCGTTAGAAGGGTACGGTTATTTTCGTTTGATACAGTAAAATATTAAGTACAATTTAACAACATTAAATTCATTAAAAAACTGCATAAAATTTATAAAAAAAGAAGGATAACAATTGCTATTTTTATTGACAGGTAAGTTTTATTAACACTTTTCACTGTTTCCCAAAAATCTTAATTTTTCAGATATGTATGTAGTTTTTCAAGAGTTGTAATACAAAGAAGAAAAAATATTTAATGCCTGTTTCTAATTATAGTGACTTTAGTATATGTCTGTCTAAAGTTTAGCTTAATATTCCTAGAACTGTTTGTTATTTATTATACTTAACTGTATATATAACTGTGTGTTATGTTATACTTAAGAATGATTGATAGTCAGATGAGTGTAAGCAAACATAATAAGATGATCGCCTTCGCTTTCGAAATTTTTCATTGATTTCTGATAACAAAACAAACAAGGGGAGCGGGGGAGGGCTTACAATATCAGCAGAATGTCTTACGTATATTTTAAAATAATTTAATATGAAAGCATGAAATTTAAATAAATAACCATGAATATCATTTTAAATATTTATTTTAGCATAGAAAATTATTTATTTATATATTCCATTTAGACTATTATATTTATTTATGTTTTTCATTTAGACTATTATTTATTTTTAAATTAAAAAGAAAATCTGATTGTGAAGAGATCTATACATACTAAAATTATAAACTATAAAGCTAACATATGAGTTTTCCATTCTCTAAAAATTTTACATAGTTTATGTGTTATTTGCAAAATATTATGTAAATACACATAATAGTCTATAATTTTATAATAATTAGTTGTATAAATAAGTATTGTATAAAATAACAAAACTACACTAGTAAAATAATAATACATTAAACATCACTAAAAATATTTAAATAATAATAAATAAACATTTATCTGTCTGATAAAATTAAAGTTTGAAGAGGCATATATTTAAAGTCATTTAGTCAAATTCATTTAAATAAGTTGAAAAGGGAGCGGCTAATTTTTGTCTGAATATTTTTTAATGTAACATCTTTTTTGAGCAAAAAACATTTTGTACCGTTATTAAAAATAGGCATTAAATGTGTTTGATTCTTTTTTGTATTACAAAAATTTTAAACCTACACAGATATATAAAAACATTAAGGTTACGAAACACTAAAAGGCATTTATTAGACTTATCCTTGAATAAAAATAGCTTTCGTCTTTTGCTTACAAGTACTTTTGAGAGATTTAAAACACACTGAGACGTTTATTTGCTTAAAATTTACTGTTTTTTGGAGGGACGGTGAGGAGGGGACGACGATAAAAAAAACAATTTCAAAGTATTCTTTAAAAAAAAATTATTAATCATTAGTATTATTTGAATAGTTGCAACACAGCAGACCTTTTTTTAACTACACAGTTTTATTGCATATTTGTTAATTTTTTCTTTTATTAAGAAATCCTAATTTTGTTATGATATAATAGCCGGAAAGCCTGGTTTACCCAGAAGTATAGTAAATGCTAATATTGCGTTTATTAGAACACAAACTAGCCGAACTTTACTGATCTTTCTGATCGAACTTTTACTGATTACGCTTCCATATTGTCAATTATTTTTATCAGTTTTTTTCAAATTTTAAGTGAAAAACACAAATTTTATCCACCGTCCTAGGACGGGTATTTACACTAGTACAATTATAAATTGAAAAAATATTTAATTAAATGTTAGAATACATTATTTTAACCAGTTTCATAATTTTTTTTCTAAAACAGTAAGTTTTTAAATTGTAATTTTGATCGAAATCAACATTTTTAAGACATGCAAATACCTTAAAATGAGTACATTTTTTCGGCGTTTATATCAATAAAATTTCTTGAATTACTATGAAAAATTAGAGGATATATTAAAAATTCCATGAATTTTCATATACACTTGACACACCATCAATATGTAAACTTGGTCTAAAGATTTAAATCAAATAGAAAAAGCCACAGGGGAACCATTGTTTAGTCCAGGAGGCTCAAATTCATACACCTTGTTTTGTAAATATAAGAATTAGGTGCAAAATGTTTCTAAAAGTAAATATATATATATATTAAAAAGACACTGAGAATTTTTTTCATTTAAAAAGAAAGATAACATAAAAATTTTATCACATTCCGAAAAAATATTTCGTGTTTCACAAAATATTTAAAGATGTAGCTATTGTATTTCTTAATGATATCATTCATGTTATAAGAGAAAAGATGTTTAATAAAAAATATCGCTTAATATACTAGCTTCTTGTTAAAAAAATAATTTTAAAATATCCATGGAATATCTAATATATAATCTGAATTCTCGTTAATTTTGAATAATAATAAAAAAATAAAAAAAAAGTAAAATAAACATTTCCAAACACAGTAAATTCAAATGCACGAGCACAAACATACATATATGTAAATATGTTTGTGTGTGTGCCTAAATCCAAATGATTCAGTTGTATAAACTACTTGTTAAACAATGATGAAGGACACAACTCCAGTTTAGCACTCTAATTGAAGCTGCCTTAGTTTGACCTAACAAGAATGCTGTTCTCTGATTTCAAGTTTGAGTGAACTGCCCAGAACAATCACTTCCTCTGATGCTTCACACGATCCAACACAATACACAAATCATGGATCTCATGTCTGCCTTTGATAAGATTTAATTAGAGCTGTAATATTTAGTGGAAGCAAGTAAGTTTACAATATTAAGTGGATTCCGAATTATCTGCAGCATGCTTTCATACAATGTGATTGCGTAACGATTCAGAATTTACTGAATACGCCGAATGCTTAGTGATACTAAATACAAGTAAAATTAAATGTGCAGTTTGTTATTTTTATCGTAATAACATTTCTGTAGTACTAGTTTAATATGATTAAATCTCTTCAAATTTCGAAATATACTTTATTACTTTTAACAAAAATATAAATAAATAAATAAATAATTAAATAAAAAATAGAAGTATCTAACTCAGACTTTTACTACTAATGAATGCTTAACAGATCAGAATTTATTGACTACTCCACGTCTTCATTGATAGAGGAGAAAAATAAAATTAAATATTTACTTTGTTATTTTCATCCTAATATCGTTTCTATTGTAAGAAATTAATTGGTTTAAATTCCGTAGCATCAAACTCTACTTTTAATATTCATTTTTACAGGAAAATATAGAATTATCTCAAGCATCCTTCTGCTCAAATATAATGCTTAAAATATCTGAATTTATTAAATAAATCCTTATATTGGTGAGAATGAACAAAAGTGAAATTAATATAATCTAATTCATTTAATCTTAAAATTATTTTTTGTGCATTTTTTTGTTCATTTTTTTAATCTAATCGAATGAAAGTATTTTTTAATATTAGTTTCGACTCAAACATAGGAATAATGAAAATAATTATCTACAGCATACTACTGCATAAAGTGAAAGGTTATATAAGTGTTATTTCACTACAAAATTTCTCTGGTGAAAATGAAAAAAACTAAAATTAATACGTAGCTTTTAATTTTCATAGTACAATAGTTCATTGTCTTGTGCAATATCTTGTGCAATAGTTTATTATTTTAATCCAATGAAAATAAACTATTTTCTATAATTAGTTTTCACAGAAATACAACATTAAAATAAATAATTATCTGTAGCATGCTACTATCCAAGTGAATTCTTAAGAATCAGACTTTTTAAAAAACAATAGTTTTTTGGTGAAATGCATTAAAGTAAAATTTATTTCATAGATCATTATTTTCGTCTGGATATATTTTTAGTACAGGAAATAGTCAATCTATTCGAATACTTAAATTTATTCGAACAAAAAGTTTTCTTATAACTAGCTTTCAGCGAAGTAAAAATCAGTAAATAAATTGAAGTTCCAGAAATCAAGTATACAACTTTCCTCATAATTACTTTAAGGAGGAAGGAGGGATGTGTAATCACGTTGTGGCTTATCTCGACTTTAAACCTGTCTCACACCTGTACAGTTAACTGTAATAAAATGTTTGTTTTTGTTTAAAATCTTCTTTGAATGACCTGTTAGGTACACTAGATAATATTTGAAACTAAAAAATGCTTTTTGGGTTAATATTTTTTAACCCCAACAAAAATAAGGTGGTTATACTTTCCGAGATATTCGAGGAAAATGAACTAAGACCTTAACTTGAATTTAAAACATATGTTTCAATCCTGTGGGCTAACTAGATTGATTTCATAACTTTCTGACAGGTATGTTAGACATTTTATATCGGTAGAAATCCTGATTTTTTTCGTGGAGATAATTATGTAGCAACAATTTAATTCACGAAAACAAACAGGTTATATATTATGAAAAATCACATAAAACAATCTGTAACGTTACATCCAGCAATGTAAATTTTTATTAGCATAAACGTATTTTTCTTGTTCAGAAAATAGTTTTTAACTCCCCCTCCCCTCCCAATTATATTTTTTGGCTCTCACTGGTCCACTTTGAATTCCAGTATTTCTGAAGAAACGTTTACCTGCAACGTTTTGTTATAACATTTGAAAAAAATATATAAAGATATATATTTGGTAGGTTGGTACAAAATTGTAAGAAAAATCTAAAAAGATAATTTGCCTTTGAAAAATGTGGTATTAAAAAAAAAAAAATCACCCAATGGTAGGCATGCAACATTTAATTTTTACCTTTATTTAATTAAACCTTTTGCATTTAATCGTTAAATATAATGTTGCATTACGAAAGAAAATGTTTCTTTAACTGTTAATTTTTTAACCTGGATTAAAAATGTATGTTAAAAACAATTATTGACTCAGATTTCTGCTTAATTTAAACCATTGCCAGAATTGTTTTGTGATTTCTATTGTATTTAATACGATAAGAAGAAAATAAGGAGCATTAATGTTTCGCGCCTGATTCATTAAAACGCTGCTAAAATGGTTTCATTATAGAAAAAAATTTAAGTACAAATTTTCATTGGTACTACATTGATTTTGTGTTAAACAAAGTACAATTCGAAGTGTTGATGCAAATGCAACTTGTGTAATAATGCCCCAACCCAGTTCCTGTGTTTACACTTGCCCTGTTTGCAGCAGTGGGGGGATAAGTGTAACAGTAAAATACATGTAAAAGCTACGGGGAAAAATCAATAGATTTATGTAATTTATATTCTGTAATTGGCTAAGAATTATTAGTAACTATTGCGACAAGTAGTGTTTGAGAGAAAAATAAAGGTTAACTCTCAAAAATCCACTGCCATTAAATAATAATAGCCAATTTTTCAAGTTGTATTTAAAACAATTCATTGCAAATTTTGATTTATTGTTCGCATTTAAATGTTGCAAAAAATATACACATATTAGACAAACATGCCGTTGGATGTTTAATAAAAAATAATAATTTATCATTTACAAATAACTTAGAAGTTACACTGACCATACGCATTGCTAGTAAAATAAGGAAATTGAGAACTATATTTCTATTCTCCTGAAGAATTAAGGCTCCTCAAATATTTTTCAACGTATGAAACATCCTCTTACTGACTTTGGTTTATATTAAAATATGTTGCTTAAATAAAAAGTGCAATTCGAAGTGTGTGCAAGAGTAGCGAGGGTGATTATACCTCCCACAGCTCCCGTGTTTACAACTGCTCAACATGGAAAATTGGAGGGGTAAGTACAACTACGGCAATAAAAAGAAAAATTGAAATCTGTAGGAAAGCATCACTAAAAGTTTAAAACATGAATATTAAAGAATATAAAAATCAATGCTGATACAAGCAATATTTGAGAGCTAAAAGAAGGTTAAATCTTATAAAGCCATTACCATTGAACATCAAAATACAGATTTTTTTTTTTTTTTTTTTTTTTTTTTTTTTACTGTATTTATAAAAATTCAATGGAGATTTTCTTATTATTCGTACTCAAATATTGTGAAAAAAGACTCGATAAACATGCAAATGGTTTGTATGTTAAAATAAAATTTTATCGTTTACTATTAAGTCAGGTATTACACTAATCATGCGATAACACTTACCCTACTTCACAATACTTTTATGTGGAATCCAATTTTATGAATTTTAATTTTAGCTAACTTACATTACACAACCTATTAGGATTTTGGAAGTATGAAATAAAATAAAATGTCTCACGTGTTTTTAATAATAAACTGTTAAATATTTATGCTGGGACCAACTTTTGGTGCTGAAATATTTTACGCGATAAAAAGCTGAAATATAGTTCCAACATTTGGAGCTGCAGTTGAGCCAAAACACAAATGTTGAAACGAGATTAAACGATCTATATATAATCAGATATTGTAGCACCAAAAGTAGGTCCAATCAAACAAAAAAAACTTTTAATCGTATTTACAGTTAATGTTCTGAGAAAGAGCCTGGATGAATATTAAGATTTTAATTTAATTTGAAATATTTTTTTTATAAATAAATTATCCTTACTGTGAGTTTAGTTTTATTGTATAGTGAAATGATATGTGTTTCAACTAATCTAAATGGAAAGAAATATAATAATTAGTTATTAATAAACATGTAAAAAATCTCAAACAAAAAAAAAAAATAAAAATAATCATAATTTCTACATTTTTTACTTGATGAACGTAATAGCTGTTTACTTTTTGAATCTATAATCATTTTTCTGTCAAGCTAAATTCCGTGAAACTATATCTAGCTATATTTCCCGTGCACTGTAAAAAAAAAAAAAAAAAAAAAAAAAAAGCAATTTATCAATTTACAACGACCATTTGGAAAACGATTTTTTTGAAGACTAAAATTTAAGGCATAAAAAATCGCACGGAGTTGATCATACATTACTTACGCCATGAATTAAACATTAATAGTGTTATTACACGTAAAAATTGCAAGCCAAAAATATCGCCTGCGACCCGTCAGATTTCATGAAACTTAAGTATTATCCACCTGAAACTTACGTAAATATCCAAGCATTTCATTGGCTGTTCGAGAAAAGGCTTTTCCATCGTCAGATTTCCAAGAAATCTGACGGCCAATTTTAAATGAAATTTCAATCTTAAACTTCTAAACATATGACAATATTACTTTTTACACCGTCGGATAGAGAAAAAAATGTACTTTTAAGTGCAATTTGTTTGAAAACTGTATTTCAATTTGTTTCTGAGTTATTAATTATTTTTTTTGCAGTTTTTATTACTTTTTTGTCATAGTGGCAACAGAAAGTATCCATCGTTGTTGAAATTAAAGGGAAATACAGATTACTGTATAGACCAATCAGAAAACGAATAAATTGCGGATTAAACCAATGAAAACCTTCAGATAAGCTTTTCATTTTCCATCGTGACGAGAACTATAACCATTTTTCCAAAAAACGGAAATACTACTGGCAATCTGGACGCCAGTACTATTTCCGTTTTTTTCACGGGAATTTTTACCCATAAATTACAGAAAATTTCTGTTTTTCTGATAAAAAAAGGAAAATTTTCTGTAATTTATGGTAAAAATTCCCGTAAAAAAACGGAAATAGTACTGGCGTCTAGATGCCAGTAGTATTTCCGTTTTTTAGTCCGTTTTTTTTTTTTTTTTTTTTTTTTTTTTTTTTTTTTTTTTTTTTTTACAGTGTGAAAGCGTAACAAAACGATCGAAACCAACGTTTTGAAAAAGTTTACCTTAAAGGTTAAATAACATCTTGATTATTTGAATACAGCTCAAAATGTTGAAACATATTTCCCCCATAAGAACATAAGTTTAATGCAGAGAATTTTTTTTGAAACGTTCCTAAATAATCATATTTTAATATAAGCTATTTAAAAAATGCGTTTTGACACTTTAAAAGGTACCTGATCACTAAAGCTTTTGGTTACGACGGGCATTGTTAAAAATAAACATTTTATTCGGGGTGATTGCTTTACACTGTTAAAAATAACAGAAACTTTCCGGTAAATAATAGGAAGCTGCTTGCTCAAAACACTTTACAGATTATGCATGTTCTTGAGCTGTTCCAAATATTTTTAATCAGCATTCAGAAGAACAGCGTTTGAATCGAACTTCCTAGATGACCCTAGTGAAGTTTTTGATAGTTTTAAGAAACTTGAATTGAAATATTTGGTAATTAGCCACCTATTATTTTGTGAAGGGTTCCTTGGAACTTTTTTTTTTCTTTTTTTTACTGTGAGCACAAGCAGAAAGTAATCATAGTATGTATATTTTCTTCTCCAACATTCACCTTTGAAAAAATGCATGCATACTTGCATAACATTCAATTTTTTACTCATTAATATGTAGTAATTCACATAACATTATTTTATTTATTTATTAATCTTTATATGTATTATATACAGAAGGGATGGCGAAGCTACAGGACGATTGCCCGAGTTACACGTTTCTCTTGCATGGAAAAAAATAAATTTGATAATTATTTTATTGATTTTTTTTTTCTTTTTGATATAACAAATAAAATCGTGTTAACATATTGGAAGCAATTTTTCTGTATACTACTAAAAACAACAAAATACGATCGATGTATAAATCTTCCCCTATCAAACGTTTAACAACAAACATTTTATTAATAAATAATAAAGACATTTCTTTATGTAAGTTGGATTCTTATTCGTATTGTCGTTCGTTATCTCGGCTAATTATCAAAAAATTAAAAACAAGCCTAATGTACATCAGGACCTGCTTTGGACTGTCCTCATACAAAAATTCAGACCTCTGCCCGCGCCAGAGAGCCCTAGCCATCTCCAACCACGCACACACATACGCACAGACGGAACGAAACTTTTTTTCTTATTAGTATTGATATAGATCTGAGTTTTAGAATTTTTTTAAGTATTTTTTTTCTAAGAATTCGCGGCATTAAGTCTCAATTGCATTATTTTGCATTTCGAAGTACATTTTTTACTTATATAACAGGTTCTACACCATAAATTTTAAATAAGGATTATTCGCATTTTGATCTCCGAATTCTATTATTAAATAAGCTAAATATTTCTATACAAATATGGTAGTATTATTAAACTCACTTTATCATATTTACACAAGATTAAATTTTAATTGATACATATATGCATTACTGCACATTGCAGAATTAAACATGCATCTGTTGATTTAATTTATTTTTACGTATTCTTTTATAACATAGATATCTGTATCTCAGCTCAGTCCAATATCAGAAAAAGATACTTTCTTTTTCTAAATCTACCATCGGATAAAAAAGTAAATGCAACTTTGGTACAGAAACACATCTGTTTCGTTATAACAAAAAACAAAACAGATTTTGAGCGGGAAACAATTTTCAAAAAGAGAAAAAATGTAAGTAAGAGGAAGGAAGAATTGAAAATATTGAATAAAGTTTTGAGAAGTAGTGAATTACTTTATTCGCATTGCTAGATTTTTCGAAGGATTGAATTTATAGCTATACAGAAAATGTGAAATTGAAATGTTAGTTGTATTACTGAATGAATATATGGCATTTAAGTTAACGAATAAAATTATGTCTAATAAAACCGTTACCTTAACCTTGTTTTATTTTGTTCATTTTATTTTAATATATAAAATTTTATTGCATATATCTATATCCTATATGAGCAAAATTTAAGAAAAATTTTCATTTCTAATTTTGCAGTCAAGTAAAAAGCTTCGAAAAACTGAAATTCCGAAAAACATGTGTTATGTTTAAACAAAACTACGGAGAAAGCTGGAGTGATTTTGAGAGCAAAACAAACTAGACACGTTAGAATTTCAATACATTGACTAAAGTTTCAAAACAACAATTTTCTTAAATATTAAAAATTCTTTAGGGAGATGTTTTAACAATTGTTGAAAAATAATGCTTGGCCGGAAAATATCTCAGTTATAGAGTTAAGTAATTTTATGATGTTGAAAATTCAAATTTTATTCGTAAATGTTAAAATAACTATAGCAAACATTAGTAGCAAATTAGGTATAAGATAACAATGGAATAACATTGAGTATTTTCATTACATTCAGTATTGAGAAGCATTAATAAATCTAAGAAAACTATATAGCACCTAAAAAAGAATATATAAAAGTCCTTCCGGCCAGTGCCGGGAGGAAGAGGTAGCTTTCATATTCCTTATTTTAAAAAAGCCAACTTATAATACTCAAACACACGAAGCTCAATTAAGTGGAAACCGAATGTAGGAGATTCAATACTAATTTTTATCAATACTAAATCATTTTGAATGAGAATTTCGCAAAATTAGTCAGCTTTATCCAAGCTGCTTTTATTTAAAGTAACTTATATTTCGCTGCCAAATTCGGCGATTTCTTAAAGTGCCTGCCATTTTAAGACAACATGGTGGATGAGGCTAACCAGTGTACGTGATCGAGACCTTAGTAATTGCTGTGCACATTGCCACTCACATCGGAATCGGTTGATACATACGAGTGCTGTCGCAGGCAAAAAATCAGATTTTTCAAAATGTCACTCACGTTAGAAATTGAAACTGCTATATCTGAGCCATTTCTTAAGATAAAGACAAACAAAAAATGCTCCTGAATCCTTATATCAAGGTCAAATACTTAAGAAAGAAACCTTTTTCAATTTCTACTTTTTTTGCACCTCACTTTAAATATATATATTTTTAATTTAATGGCCGCCATTTTGAAACAAGATGGCTGATGAAGCTGGCCAGCGAACTTGGTCCAGATATTGATGTATACTATCCACATGCCTTCTTCCATCGAGATAGGCGAATACGTGTGTTATCGCGCGAAAAATACAAGATCGTTTCAAAGTATTAGCCATGATAGAAATTCAAAGTCCTATAATTCAACCACTTTTTAAGATATAAACAAAAGAACATATTTTCAGAAACAAAAACTGCTCCAGAATCTTTGTATCAAGGCCAAACACATAAAAAAAATCTTTTTCATTTTCCAATTTTTTTATACCTCATTTTAAATTTTAAATTACATTTTTTTTTAAAAATGGCAACCCTTTTGAAACAAGATGGCGAATGAAGCTGGCCAACAAACTCGGTCGAAACATCGGTATGTACTATGTACAGACCAAGTTACATTAAAATCGGTTCATAAATACGCCTGTTATCGCGTGACACAAATCAGGGCGTTTCAAAATGTCAGCCACGCTAGAAATTCAAAATGCTATAACTTAACCATTTTTTAAGATATAGACGAAACAAAAACTGCTCCCGAATGTTTTTATCGAGGTCAAACACATAAGAAAAAAATATTTTTTCAATTTTCAATTTTTTGGTACAACATTTCAAATTTAAATTTTTCTTAAAATTTTAAATGGCCGCCATTTTTAAACAAAATGGCGGATGAAGCTGGCCAACGAACTCGGTCGGGACATTGGTCTGTACTATGTATAAACGAAGTTACATCCAAATCGGTTCATAAATACGCCTTTTATCGCGTGACAAAATTCAGGAAGTTTTAAAATGTCAGCTTCGCTAGAAATTCAAAATGCTATAACTCAGCCATTTTTTAAGATATAGACGAAACAAAAACTGCTACGGAGTCTTTGTATAAAGGTCAAATACATAAGAAAAAAATATTTTTCGATTTTCAATTTTTTGGTACCACATTTTAAATTTTAATTTTTTTTTTAAATTTTAAATGGCCGCCATTTTGAAACAAAATGGCGGATGAAGCTGGCCAACGAACTCGGTCGAGACATTGGTATGTACTATGTACACACCGAATTACATCCAAATCGGTTCATAAATACGAGAGATACAGTGTGACATAGGTCAGATATATATATATATATATATATATATATATATATATATCAATTTTGAACGGAGGGTTGTTTCGGGGTCTGGGGGTCATGATCGATGAAAATATACCAACATTTTTTGAAATCGCTTTCCTCCGAACGGCTGCAATAGGTAGCTTTTTGTAAAGAAAGCTACCTAAAATGCATATATTGTACTTTACGATTTACGTCATACAATTCCGTTGTTAATAGTTTCATGAATTATGACTTCTTATAATTTTAGTAAAAATTGATGGAAATGTTGAGTATGAAACATTTTATGTATTGAAATCTATTGAAATTTAGAATTAAAATTGTATTTACTTTAAATGATTCTAGTCCTTCTGCATACATTATATGTATAATTATAATGCAAAAAAAAAAAAAAAAAAATGTTGCTATTATAATATCCATACATAATCTGCATTATTTATTTATTGTTAAAGTAATTTTTTCACTGGTTTATGAATTATAATATCATAAAAAATGATAAAGGCATCTCTGTAAATCATTTTATCTACTATAATCGTTTCAAATATCGAATTAAACAACCATAAGTGGCATACACCTACAAATTAGAAGTTATGAAAAAATTACAAGATGTGTAAAAACGTAAAAGAGAAGATATGCCAAGCAGGGATTTAAACGCAGTATAACGACATATTTAAACCTCATCTAAGGTTTGTAGTTTTAGCCTTTATCAATAAACTGATAGGTACATAAATATATTTTTAGATTGTTTAATTGAAATATACATGAATTAGATCGCTATTTCCTTCATATGTTTCCTTAATAATCTTTGCCAAAAATATGATACGAGAAAAGAGAGCATTGGAAAAATGGAAAACAATATTTGATTAAAACCAATTAAATAAATATAAACTTTAATCAGATACATTTTAAGAATTTACAACATTTTTAACACACACGCTCATATGCACAAATCCACACACGCACACAAACGTATACATATATGTTTATATTGTTTATATGTATGTATATGTACATAAGTAACGAGATTCTTTTATTTTACATTAAAGTAATTTTAAATATGTATTAACATTTTTCACATAAACATTCATTTTTTAGGGTTCCTTACTTAACTAGTATGTTGTGGCCATCACAAAACTTTCTTCTATATAAATCACGTCAATTAAATCATTTAAATAGTAAAATAAATTACATCAATTTATTGATATAAAAGTATACCTGAATTTGAAATTTGATGAAAATTCGTGCATTAGTTATTGAAATAGAGCTGTAGGAGAAATTTTGAAAAATGTAGCATAGCAGTGCCACCTGTTGAGCGATTTGCACCAAAACACAAACAGTACTAATTCATATACCGGAATCGTAAACCGGAATCGCCAAAACACAAACAGTACTAATTCGTATACCGGAATCTGAAGTTGGATGAAAATCCGTGTATTAGTTCTGGAGCTAAAGCTACTGTGGAAATCACAAAAAATGCAGCACAGCAGCGCCACCTGTTGAGCGATTTACACCAAAAGATACAAAACATCAATTCATGTCAAGAACTAACTGAATCTGAAATTTGATGAAAATCCGTGCATTAGTTCTGGACATTGAGCTATTGTGGAAGTCGAGAAAAACGCCGCATAGCAGCGCCCCCTGTTGAACGATTTACAGCAAAACATAAACAGCACTAATTCATATCCAGGTATACCTGAATCTGAAGTTTGTTGAAAACCCGAGCATAAGTTCTTGAGATAGAGCTATCGCGGAAATCACAAAAAATGCAGCATATCAGCGCCACCTGTTGAGCGATTTACACCACAAGGTGCAAAACGTCAACTCATGTCAAGCACTAACAGAATCTGAAGTTTGATGAAAATCCGTGCATTATTTCTTGAGATAGAGCTATTACGAAAATCGTGTGAATGCTGCAAAATGCAGCATAGCAGCGCCATCTGTTGGGCGATTTGCACCAAAACGTTACCAGCACCAATTCATATCAAGCATTAACTAAATCTGAAGTTTGATGAAAATCCGTGCATTAGTTCTTGAGATAGAGCTAGTGCAGAAATCGCGGGAAATGCAGCATAGCAGCGCCACCTGTTGAGCGATTTACACCAAAAACTAATCAGCATCAATTTGTGTTAGGAACTAACTTAATATAATTTTTTATTAAATTCCGTGCATTAGTTCTTGAGATAGAGCGCCCACAAAATTTGTGTCACATACACACAGACAGACAGACAGACAGACAGACTCACAGAGTCACAGACAGACATTTTGTAAAAACATGTTTTTTGGAATCTCTGACCCCTAAAACGTGTAAATCCGTCAAAAACCGAAAGTCGAAAATTTTCATGAATCCAATACTTTCTTCTTGTAAAGATAGAAGAAAGTAAAAAGTAAAAACGGAACCATTATACGACCACTCCTGTGGCTCTCTGTCTGTCTGTCACAGCCATTTTACTCGTAAACTATAGAACGTGGAAAGTTAAAATTCGGGGAAATAATAAAGTGTATTGACCCACATATTTTCAGATTATTAAACATTTATAAATATATTTAGTAAAAATATAAAGAGACAAATTAAGTGACTTGAAAAAAAAATATTTTCTTTGTATATCGTGTGGGGTATCCTGCGAAAGCTTTCGTAACGCTGAATTCAAAAATATATTTCTTTTAATTTTAGGTATTACATTTTCAAAATTATCATCGAAAATGTAGCGGAAAAATATGCCCTCCCCCCCCATATAATTCCGAATCTACTGAAACTAAAATTATGAAAAAATCAGAGATGGTAGACATTAATTTAAACCTTACAGGAAAATTATAGCGTTTACCCTAGGTCACATAGTTTTTGAGAAAATCGCATTTTTCCGTTACACACAAATTTCGATTTACGGGCATTCAGCAAAGGTGTTGAGCAGCTCTTGAGGTGCCTATCGTAGCAGAAGTAAAAAAGCATTGTTGATCATGATTTTCGAAAAAAAAGTCAGTAATTAGCCGAGATATTAACCCTTAAAGACACGGACGGTTTGGACATACATAATGACACGGGCGGCGTACTCTATGTACCATCGGCTTTTAAAGCTAAATAAAAACTTTTAATGATATATATGTGTAATGCAAGGGCCAGTAACAGTATAAAAGCAATAGACGTCAAATTGTTAAAACCAGACTAATTCAATTACAATGAATTAAATAAATACTGTGGGATTCGCGACTATTTTGCATTGAATGGATCCTTCAATCGCCTCGAGTGACTTTAAAAGTTAATTAAAAACCTATCTGGAAAAATGCTGCACGGACGAAGGCGGCGTTACAAATTTGTGATCTGCTTTCGAAGCGCTTAGCACAATGCCAAATGTAAACTTCGAAGGAATGTTTTGTTTTAGCTCCACTGTAGAAAGAAAGGTTATTAGTATGCTGAATTTAGTTTTGTGAAATGCCAAAGGAAGTTTAAATATGCACTGCTTTTATCGTCAGTACCGAATTAACTTCATTATATTTAGATTAAGATATATTAAACTAGTCGGATGTGTCAATCCTAAAACTTTCTTCTATCTCATACATGCTAATACTTCCTGATAAATGCAGCACAGCAGCGCCACCGGTTAGGTGATTTATACCAAAATCTAATCACGAACAACTTATGTGAACTTCTCTTTGAATTTGAAGTTTGATGAAAATCCGTGCATTAGTTTTTTAGATAGAGCTTTTTCAAAAATCGTGAAAAGTTCTGCATAGCAGTTGCACCTCTTGGACAATTTACACCAAAAAACTTATCAGGATCAATTTATATTAGGGACCAACTGGATCTAAAGTTTGATGAAAATTCATGTTTTTCAGATACAGCTATTGTAGAAATCGTGAAAATTGCAGCACAGTAGCACCATCTGTTGGGCGATTAACACTAAAAACTAAGCAGCACTGATTTATATAAGGGGCTAACTGAATCTGAAGGTTGATGAAAATTCGTGCATTAGTTCCTGAGATAGAGCTATTGCGGTAATCATGAATAATGTAGCATAACAGCGTCACCTATTGGGCGATTTACACCAAAAGTTTATCAGAACCGAATTATATTTAGGACTAACTGAATCTGAAGTTTTCTGAAAATCCGTGCTTTAGTTCTTGAAATATAGCTATTGCAGAAATCATTAATAACGCAGCATAGCAAAGCCAGCTGCTGAACGATTTACACCAAAAGGTATACAGCACCAATTAATATCAGGGACTAACTGAATCTAAAGTTTTATTAAATTCTGTTCAATACTTCTTAAGATAAATCGCCCACAAATTTGTGTCACACGCAGAGAGACAGACTCGCAGACATACATTTTGTAAAAACACTTTTTTCATGATCTCTGCCACCTAACACGTATAAATCCGTCGAAAACTGGATTTCGAAAAATTTCACAAATCCTATACTTTCTTCTGGTAAAGATAGAAGAAAGTAAAATTGAGTTATAAAAAATAGCTATATTTGATATTATTTAGGTTCCGTATCTCTTTGAACTTTCATGGTATATCCATTTACATTTTTCTAGTATATACTATTATACCCAACTCTACTTTGTACAGTTTTTTTTTACAAAGTCTTAGTATTATTTTCGCAACGGTTTTTTTAATAATACAATTACTAATTCATATATTTATTGTACGGAACCCTCTGTACGAGAGTAATACTCGCACTTGACCGTTTATTTATTAAAATATTTTAAATAAAAGCATTCCAAAACCATAATTGTTGTGTGAAAACCAAAATAAATTTATTAAGAAAAATCTACAGTTCCAAACGTGTAGACATCGACATTTTAAGCAGGCTTATACATGCACGACTGTACATCTTGCCTGAATACGTAGAAATTATTTTATCGCTTCATTTATTTAATTTTAGTACTTACTCTCAAACATTCAATGATTTTTCTGAAACCTTTTGAGATTAAACAAAATACAGGCAAACATTTGTTTAATAGATGATTTTTTATTAATTTCCTTGTATTCTTCAAATTAACAAAAAAAAAAAATCATTCTGAATTTTCAGAAAATAAACTACACCACTTCATTTTAAAAAGAACTTTTTAATTACTTTTAAATACTAAAAATTCTAATTATTTCAGTATTATTTCATGAATAATTTTAATTAAACCTGAATAACTTATTAATAAAAGAGAAAAGTTGTGTAATTTTTTTCCCCAATAGAACGAAGTTTTCATTTAAAATGTGTAATTAATTAAAGTAAGAAAAAGCATAACATCATATTTTTTAACATATTTCACACTGAAAGCTGCTTAAGTTTCTATTAATGCATAGGTGAATTTTTTATTGATTTTCATGTCTTTTGTTAGATAAAAATTTAAAAATTAAGCGTGATATTAGCGCAGGAAAAAATTATCCAGAATAAAACAATGGTAAAAAATGGTAATAATGGATGAAAAACGATAAAAATTAGAAAAATTGAAGGAATAACTTGTTTTTGTTATACATGATTCGTGAATGTAAGACTATACATTCGGAATAAACGGATTAGCGGATTACTTCATCAGATACAAATTTCCTCACAATAGAGAAACAAAATTCCTTTAAAGAATCGGTTTTACCTTTCCATAAATTATAATCCTTCATTCAATAATTTAGGGGCAGACTAACGTCAAAATATTCATTTTTTTAATAATATACAAATTTTCAATTTTTTAATTAACTTTAACTGTTGTGTATTTTGGCTGTTTGGGATTAATTTGTTATAGTGATAATTTATTCATGAAATTACTATCTGATGTATTTATGTTTAAACTATTTTCACTGAAAAAACACGAAGGTGGAGGGGGAGGGGGCGTCTTTTATTGCACTGTTTATAGTTCTAATTGTGTTTATTTTGAACGTAATTCACTGACATTGTGTGTAATTCTAATATATGTAATTGTATTGGCAATGCTTGTAATTGTATTTTTATTATATGTAATTATTGGTGTTCATAGCTACTGTATTTGTGATGTATGTACTTGTATTTTATGCTATTTCTGAATTGTAGGTGTAATGTGCCTGTTTCAATAAAATTCCCTTCGGACCTTGGGGCCTTAAACCTTAACGTTAGGGGTCCTGCTAAGTGGCTGGCGCTGTGTGTATTTGCTTATTCAATTGAAGATAAGAGAAGTTCCACTTCTATACATTATTTTAAAGTATCTTAAATTTGCTAAAACGTTTATGCATGTCTAAATTTATGGAGCACATATCGGTATCTATATTAATAAACATGGTATTTGCCTGTGTGTGAATCTATCTATTAACGGTAGGTATGGATATATGTTATTCAAAGACAAAAAAGGAAAATAAAATCCAAGCTAAATTTTTATTTGTAATAAAAATTGAAAGTATACTAAAGTATAATACATTAGTAAAATCCAACAAAAACTAACAATTTTTGAGGATTTTAATTTTTAACAACTGTTTCTACATTTAAAAGTATGCAAAAGTTTTCTTTTGTCATAGCAAATTGGGGTTCTTATTTATTCAAAAATGTATCCTTCACATTTTCCTTTCATTACACTGAATTATCATTTACTTTAAAAAACTTTGTTTGAAAATATTATAAACAGTATAATTAACTCACTATAAAGTACGATTTCATTCGTAAAAGTATCTAAAATTATAAAATGTTTTAAAATAGTATAAAATGTTGTAAGCGAGTAATGTTTTAATTTATATAAAATGTCCTTGTTTTAATTTTATTTTTAAATATACTTTACAGTTCCATCGGTCATTGTCAAAACTATAAATGTTAATATCTGTATTTCTGCCATTAAATTACGTCTTAATGAATCTCTAAATGAGTGCGTGTATGTAATATAATATCCAGATACCAATTGGCCGTCAGTAATAATTAAAAAGTTTATAATAATTTAAGCTATGAAATACGCCGAGAAATAATAAATGAATTTTTGATTATGTGAATGTTTTATGTACATTGCTAACAAGGGGTAAGAGAGTGAACAATTATGCAGGCGAGGCTTCGAACCTCGGTCACTGGTTCAGCGCATAAACGCTCTATGCGAGATAATGATATCTTCTGACTTATATAGGAGAACGTTGGTGTGTTAAACCAAAGAACCTAGTTCGAACCCTGGCCTGGATACTTTTTCACTCTATCGGTTTTACGCCTTGTTAAAGATGTGAATAAAAAATTCACGTAATTGAAAACTCGGATTTACTAGTTAAAAAGTATATCAATTATTACTTAATTATTTATATTTCAGTAAGGGGGTTTAGAAAAATCCATAATGTGAAATTGTCGTTCGTGGGTTTCCTGATGATGTATCAAATAAAGGTTTAGCAGGCGTGATGCGTATGCACTATATAATCTTGCAAAAAAAACCCGATCTCGAGTATTTTTGTTCCCCATTATACCACCAAGAAAACTGTTTCTGAACGATACTTCGTTAATCAACCTACACGTAGATATATTATTAAAGGGGGAGCGTACTTAAGCAATAATGTAAAATATTTGCTGAAATTCCTATTCTGAAAAAGTAATGAAATTTTTGAAATTTTTACTTAAAATAAGAATATTTATCCCAGGGCTCTGTCAAAAATCCACATCTAAAACTGTAGAAAACGGTACGGTTTTAAATGTTTGATCGCCATCGCGCCCTGCACCCTACTTTTAAAAATCTTTATTATGTATTAGAAACTATCTCAAAGTTCCAAATCGATCGGTTCACCAGTCTTCTTAATTTTAACAAATTCGCGTTTTAGCTTTCTTTCTTAAAATCGATTTTTTTTTATAAAACAAAAACTTGCGGATTGATTTTTATAAATTTTTGATATTAAACAGCGTTGAAGAATAGGGCAAGATTCATAACTTTAAAATAGCTAAATGATGTATTTTAAAAATATTAAAAAGAAAAAGAGTCCTTGTTCAAAAGAGTCCTTCTATAAAAATCATTTGTGGTTTGGGCCTCTTATTCAATAGCCAGTCGTCTGCGTTTCAAACACCTGCTCTCGCTATGAAACATTTCTAAAAAATATCGTTTCTCTGAAGAGAAATAAAAGATATTTTATAAGTGGATTTTTGATGGATTTTGTATCTAGTTACAAGAGTTTAAAAATGATTTTTAGAATTTTTCAATTTTTCAATTTTTCAATTTTTTTTTTTTTTTTTTTTTTTTTTTTTTTGCATCTGGCTGTGTTATTTTCGAGTTTTTAGGCCAAGTAGAATTTAAGATACAGCCCTCTTTTTTTATGTACATGTATCGCTTTAACAGCACCGTAATTCTATTAACCCCTTCCCCTCTCTTTTTGTTTTCGAAGGAATATTCTGCGGTTTCATAAAACTCTATACTTTTGTTGAACTACGAATACTTTTCCATTATTTCAATTCAGGGATATCAATTAATTTTTCCACTAATTTCTAGAAATTTAAAATTCAGAAACTCAGGTGCACCAGGAGATGTCTTTGACGATCCTCACAGAAGTTTTGACCCTCGTACGTGCCGTAGATTTTGCTAGCTATCGCACACAGATACACAGATATAGTAAAACTTTGTTTTATTAGTATAGATAACTACCGCACCAGAAAATTAATAAAAATAAGTTTACTTCTTAAATTTGTTTGTTATACAGTGTGTCCCATAAATAGCGCGAAATCTCTGCACATCCAGATTCCTCGTTGGGATGGTTGTTGGTTGTATAAGGTTTTATGGCCCAAAAGCCCTTAAGGACATGCAGGGCTAATTATTTCTCGTTGGGAGTACTTAAAAAATGTCCAAAGAACTGTACCTGTACGATCCATGATTTACGAAAAAAGTACGAAAAATAAAGTATGACATCACATCTGGTGCAAGGATAAAACACCGTATTGGACACATCAATATGAGTATTTGCATATATTTCCAGACGATAACTTTCAAAACGTTCGCTGCACATATCGTGTCATGCATGCGCGCACCATGGAATGACGCTAAGCCGCCTTTGAACTCGTATTTAAAAGACTGCATCTTGCAACTACTGTTATTCTCCGCATGGTTATCATGTATTCTGTTCGTGAATATTCCAACATGTATTTGATGTACGGCCAATGTAACGGAAATTAGATATGCACGGTCGACACTTTGAATATCTGCCTCTATAATTTGCAAATACTGCTGTTGATGTGTCAAATGAAGTGTTTTTTTCTGGCACCGGCTATGACGTCATATTTTGTTTTTTTCGTTTTTTCTCGTAAACTATGGATGGTACAAGTACAGTTTTTCGGGCATTTTTTTATGTACCCCCAACGAAGAAACTGGCTGTGCAGAGTTTTTGCGCTATTTATGAGACACCCTGTATAAATCGTTTTTAAATATCTAGCATGACAATCAAACATAATCTGAATTAATACATTTAACGTACCTAATTAAATATATTGTTATTTAAAACTTTGGTGTCTGACATTCAAATAATAGGACATGCATTTGAATTCAATATTATTTTGAGTTCGCAATTGTTTTTGTATATTCAACTTATGGTAATGATAGAATAAGTGTATACATTTACTATCATCAATTCACTTTTGTCAGGGCTTAATAATAAAGCAAAAATATTTGTGCTTTTAAAGCTCCATGCCATATATCTATGCTAAGACTTATATAAACCATTTCTTTTACTTATAAACTGAAAATATAATACTTCTTGTTCGAATCAATAATTTAAAAAAATGAAATTAAAAGACAATAACGAAAAGTTGCCATGGCAGTTTAATTCTGTTTTAATTTGACATGCAAAAATTCTTCTATAACCTATTTTCATATTAGTAGTATAAAAACATCTATATTGTTCTGCAGATGAAACAGCACCGAAAATCTGGTTATAAAGCACAATTAAATAATAAAAATCTGTATAAATTACCATAAAAATATAAAAACTTACAGGATGCGTTTCGAGCTGTAAATTTAAACAGCCAGTCATCAGCCGAAGTAAACAGGTATCCGTCAGGGACAAGATCACAAATAAACTGAAAGGTCGAGAGTAGATCTTACAAATAATGCAATATTCGTAAAATTTTTGTAACCTTTAATTTTTGTCAATTGGATAACCAATTTTAATTTTATAAACATAAAAGTAATTTCCCGGAATATTAAAATTTAATAATAATAACTCGAGAGGTTTAAAATTTCCTGATATCCCTGAGCTCAAAATCAAAATCAAATAACGAACTATCAGCAGATTCTTTTTATCTTGCACAAACATTTAATATCCAAAGAATAAACACATTTCAATGCATATCCTTTATAAAATCAATATAGTTTCAAACGTGACTAATGTTATACAACAACTTGAGGTAGAATCACTTTAAGAAAATAAATCCATTACTTCGACATGTACTTGAGTTCAAACGTGATATTGAACTGAATGCTGATTACTACATTATTCAGGAGAGTACAACAGAGCCGGTTTAGAAGTGCTTTTATGGCAATATTGCATCTAATCTTCCAATCAGTATTATTATTCATCATCAGCTTAGTTCAGTAAAGATGCTTCACTGAGGCTCAAAATGAGTAAGCTTGATTATTTATTATTAGATTCACAATATGTAAAATTTGACTGAAGTTCGTAATCTGCTGAAACTTCCATTACATTTATTTCATAAAATAACTCGATTACATCCATTAATTGATCAAAAGTATGAATTTGATGTTTAATTCTGTTGTAATTCGATATCTCGAAAATTCTTCTATAGCATATTTTCATACTAATCCTTCTATATTTATATATAAAAGTAACGCTTTGGAAATGGACCAATGTAAATCTGTGTAGATACCGTGAAACGCATCTTATTGGTCAGAGTTTTCTAACGCTATAAGGGGGTTGCCAAAGTAGGGGTCCCGGCTCTGCCGCCAAATATCGCCAAGTTAGTTGCCAAATTGGCAATATATCACCAAATTTCGCGACCAAAAATAGTCGCCAAAAGTGACGCCAACTTGGCGCTATTTCCAGCATTTCGCCAAATTTCCATAGACTCTCATTGAAATCCAATACGGTTTACTTGCTTGCAGAAAATGAAAAAATTGAGATATTTCAGTGCAACAAAAACTAATATTAGCTTAAGGATAGAGCATAATTGAACTATTTACATTATTTTTAAGCACAGACACTAACTTTTTATAATATTCGTAACACTATATATATAAACTTATACTTACACTATGTGTAAAACTACTTAAAAAATGACAGAATACTAAAAAGATGTTAAATTATTTTAATACCTTAGTACTTTCAACTATATAAAAACATAGTCTTTGTCTGAGGAATATAAGAAATACAATTGTTGTTGGCGTCTAATTTTCAAAATTCACGTAGATGGTGACGAAAGGAGTGAAAGTTGAAGTTAATTTTTAGATTCGGAAAACATTAATAAATAAAACATGGATATAGGGAAGTGGAATATTACTCGTTTTATGATTATTTAAGTAAACTGAGCCAAATTCTGGGTATGTTGTAGGATGAAACGTCATTTCAAACAGTATTTTCTTTAGCAATAATTTCTATTGATTCGCGGATGATTAAATCATGATAATTCTTAGAGGGATATATAATTTTTGCGTGTTCGAAATTAACTTGTATATTCTGCTTCTGTATAAGTCTTGACAGGGCTGTAGTAGGTCGGTTATACTTTAAATCTCTCAAATGTTCTTTAATACGGACTTTAAGTTTACGTGAAGTTATTCCTATGTATTCGAGATAAATATTTTCTGTTTTCAGTGGAATTATATATACTCCAGAAACTATACTCCATATTCCACTTCCCTATACCCATGTTTTATTTATTAATGTTTTCCGGATCTAAAAATTAACTTTACCTTTCACTCCTTTCATCACCATCTACGTGAATTTTGAAAATTAGACGCCAACAACGATTGTATTTCTTATATTCCTCAGACGAAGACTATGTTTTTTTTTTTTAGTTGAAAGTACTAAGGTATTAAAATAATTTAACATCTTTTTAGTATTCTGTCATCTTTTAAGTAGTTTTGCACATAGTGTAAGTATAAATTTAACTTTTTAAAGATGAATTAAGCATTTCTATGTATTTATTTACTATATATATAATTATTATTTAATTTTTAATTATTAAAACAAATTATAAATGTTACCATTTTTAATGATTTTATATTTAATAATTCTTTTAATTATGAAACTCTGTAAGCTCTAATGATTACCTGCTTGGAGATAAGAAAATAAAATCGTCAAGAGTTGGGGAGGAGCGTGTTTATACTAATTGGAATCTAAAAATTGAATACATAGAAAATGAGGAATCGCGAAACGATCCAGAATGGAAACTCGAAACAATTTCTTGTGGGATTGGCTAGAAAATAGGGTTTTCTTCGCGATACCGAACGGAATCGCAAAGCGATTACGTGTTGGTTTGGTGAGCGTAGCAAGCACGAGGGTGGAATCCTGATAGTAGTATAAAAATATATATTGTTTTATTTCAATAAATTAAACCATTGCAAAAATTTTGTAACCTTTATTTTTGTAATTCTGGATAACTGCTTTTAATTTTATAAACCCTAAAGTAATTTTTCGCAAAATTAAAATTTAATAACAAAACTCAGACTCGAGAGTGTTAAAATTTCCTGCTATCAAAACATTCAAAATCAAAATCAGAAACAGATAATGAACATCCAACAAATTCTTTTTATCTTGAAGAAACATTTAATATCCTCTAAATAAATAAATTTCAATTCATATCCTTTATAAAATCAATATAGTTTGAAACGTGACTATTGTTGTACAACAACTTGGGGTAGATTCACTTTAAGAAAATAAATTCATTACTTCGACATGTACTTGAGTTCAAACGTGATACAAAACTACATGCTAATTTCTACATTATTCAGGAGAGAGTATAACAGAGCCGGTTTAGAAGTGCTTTTACGGCAATATTGCATCTACTCTTCCAATCAGTATTATTATTCATGATCAGCTTAGTTCTGTAAAAGGTGCTTCACTACCGCTCAGAATGAGTAAACTTGATTTTTTATTATTAGAATTCCAATATATAAAATTTGACTGTGGTTCCTAATCTGCTGAAACTTTTATTACATTTATTTCACAAAGTAGCTCAATTACCATCGAGCAGTCGATCAAAAGTATGATTTTGTAAAATATATGATTTGGTATGATTATATATGCTTTTGATAAAAGTTCGGACTGGAAAGAGTTAAAAACTCCTGATATCTCTGAGATCGAAATCAAAAACAAATAATGAACACCCATCTTGTACAAATATTTAATATCCTCCGAATAAACACATTTCAAAGTATATTCTCTATAAAATCAATATAATTTCAAACGTGACTAATGCTGTACAACAACTTGAGGTAGAATCACTTTAAGAAAATAAATCCATTACTTGGGCATATACAGTCGTGGAAAAAAAAGTAAACACCCCCCACTAACTCCTCAACAAATTATCGTAGAAGAAATTTACTGGTACCGAACGATTGGAAATAAAGTCTACTTTTAAACGACATAGATAAAATTTTCTTAGGGGGCCATCTACATTTAAAACGAACCATAACTTTGTTTTTTTCAATAGCAGTACACAATTCTGACAGCATAAATGAACTCTGCACCCTTCAATTAGCCTAAAAACAAATTTTTATTTAATTCGTACCATACGTTTCTGAGACATTAACACTATGCCGTCCGGCGACATCACAGTGGTGACGTACGCAAATTAGCGGTCAACGGCCGGTGACACCACAGTGGTGTCGTGCACAAATTAGCTGCCAACGGCCGGCGACACCACAGTGGTGTCGTGTGCATAGCATTGTAACGACCGAAGAAAAATTCGAAGACCTTTCTGATTCTGAGTTGCCGGACTAGTTTTGGCCCAGCGTTTGTCCACACCTAGAATAGTCAGTTGATGATCGCCTGTTCTTGCCTTACATCTTGGAGACTGTTTTGCTGCGTACCATATGAAACTGAAATACTAAGTAACAAAGAAAATACAAAGAAACAAATATATAAAAGAAACAAATTTTGTATTTATTTACATATGTATATCTTCAAAATTTCATGAAAGTAGGGGAACAGGGTTGAGAACTTATGAGAACTAACAATGAGATTAGTAAAACTTAACAATTTATAATCTCCCAATAATGTCAAGAACGGCCGGCGACTAGTCAACTGATCCGAATTAGCGCTGCCGGAACCAAGCGAATAAATATTTACGATTCATGCGGACGGCAAAGTGTTAATTATTTTAAAACGAGCGTATTTTAAGGGCTGTATCCAAATTGAAGTTCGGAAATCGATTGTTAACCGAGAGAGCCCCCATCTTGATCAAGGCACCTTAAGAAGTCAATGAAGCCTTCTAGATTACAGAACAGCAGAAGAAATTTCAAACTATCTACTCACTTCTATTATAGACGGCCCCTTAAGCCATCATTTTGCCATTTTTTATGCCTAATTTGAAAACTACTTGGAATAAAAATGTGAAATTTGGGATTTACATAAAGCAGAACTTAATAAATCTAAATCCATCAAAAAAATCGTAGGTTGCAATTCATAATTGTTTCGAATATTAATTTCATAATTCATAATTCATATCATAAAATTATAAAAATTGCAAATTCATCGTATTTATGTTTGGGTACATTAGTATTATTGCTACAAAAAAAATAGCACATTAGGAGCATAATTTCTGGAGATCTAAATAAAAATATGAAAATGTAATTTAATATTAGAAGCACTAAATTTTGAAAGTTTATAATTCAAAAACTTATCATTCAAATGACTTAAAATTCGGTGTCCAGGCATAATTTGAACCGAAGATTTTAATTATCTTGTTAAAATTGGGTATTGTCATTGAAAAAAAATGAAGTTTGGATTCGTTTTAATATGTAGATGCCCCCCTAAGCAAATTTTATATACATCATTTAAAAGTATACTTTATTTCCAATCGTTCGGTATAAGAAACTTTCTTCTACAATAATTTGTTGAGGAGTTAGTAGGGGGTGTTTACTTTTTTTTCCACGGCTGTACTTGAGTTCAAACGTGATATTGAACTACATGCTGTTTTCTGCATTATTCAGAAGAGTACAACAGCGCCTGTTTAGAAGTGCTTTTATGGCAATATTACATCTAATCTTCCAACCAGTATTATTATTCATGATCAGTTAAATCCAGTAAAGATGCTTTACTTCACCTCAGAATAAGTAAGCTTGATTATTTATTATTAGAATCCCAATACATAAAATGTGACTCATGTTCATAATCTGCTAAAACTTTTATTATATTTATTTCATACGATAGCTCAATTATCAGCGCTTAGTTGAGCCAAAGTATGATTTTTGTATTTTTTTTTTAATTTATGTGTAGATTATTTTATTAATTAAGAAATTTAATAACTTAAATTTGAATTTTTCAAGATGAAAATATGAATTTAAATTTTATTACATTCCTTTTTTTTTATCTTTCTTTTCTTAAACTGCGTAAAATTTTATTAAAATAATCAGTATCATAATTTTGTGTGCATAAATAACAAAAAATTAAAATATTAGGTAAGATAAAATACATTTTGATTACTCTGATTTTTTTTTTCTATTATATATTTTTTTAAATAGATATGAAAAGTAATATGATAACATATGATTTGGGAACTGATAGAATTACACAAAGACTTACTTATGGTGTTTAGTTTAATTTTTACAGTACCTTGTCAAACATTCGACAGAAGGAAAAATTCCAATTTTTATGACTTAAAATTGTCGATCCAAAAATTTGGAGACCACAGTTTTTAATTTCTTCTTTTTTCAACGAAAATGAACAATGCTATTGAATGAAAGTAAACAATTTTTTCAATACTACTAAATTATTATAAAGAAAATAAACATAAATCAACAAAATATTTTTTTTTATTATTCTGATAGGACATTTGGCAATATTTGGTACGCCGTCTATGAGTATCAATATGGCTTTAATGCAATTAGGCCTACATTCGTGTATGATAAATGAACTACTTTAATGTTTTCTTTTATCACATAAGACTATCAAAAATACAAATACTATGCATATGCTTTGATGGCCAAAATATGCTTATAAGCACAGATGGAATGAATGCCTAGAGATTGCAGAAGTCTTAAAGATGTGAAATAGCAGATTGCAATTCGGATGGATCTGTGAGATGCATATGAAAGATCAACGGTTCTGAAACTTTGGATTTACACCCATCAGTAAGATCAGAAAAAGGTTTTATGGGATTGCATTGATTTTTAAAATATGTTTTATAATTATAAATATGCAGAAACACGTACTTGTATAGTCGTAATTACAGAAGTTTATGCTTAAAGATTATACAGTTTGATTTTAATAATAATTTTTATAATTCACTATAGGAATATTTATAACTAATTTCTTATATAAACACGAAAGTTTGCTTTTTGTTGTATAATGTTTTAAAAACTCTTCATATATCTACTTAATAAGTAAAAAATAATATATATATATATATACACAGTGTGTCTACGTATAATCTGACCGAATTTTATTTTCGCAACCGTTGGTCCTTGATGCTAACTTCCAATTACAAAAATGGTTTAAATAAGGTAAATAATTATTTTTAAAGCGATTTGGTTCAAGAAAAACATTTATTAAAAAATTACGAAATTGAATTTTTATACGGTCCCCCGGTCCTATATATTTACTAAAAATGTACTGTGACACTAACAATTAATACAAAAAAGTCCCATTCAACTAACTGTAATATTGATCGAGTTATGAAACTTTGAAATACATGACTTGTACCCTTTTTTGCATATCAAAACAGATGATTTCGACCATACTTTTAGGGGTCGTGTATAAGTACTTAAACTTATTTCAAGGTATCTGCGCTTTGAAAGAAATCGTACATATATTACGATTAACTTTCATTAGATAAGTTTCAGATTAGTTAAAATAATTGTATTTTAACATATGTTTTATTTTGTAAGGATTTGAGGCTATGATTTCTTTTAACTAAAATTATGTTATTTTCATAAGGTTTTATTTAATTTCCAGTTAACTTCCAGGATCGTCTTTCCAGTTTAAAATTTGTACTCGAACTTTAACTTACTTTCAAATGTCCAATCGAAGTTAAATTTTACATACTGACTTAAATCTGATGATAATGCAATATTATTATGACTAGATAATGGCCGTCAAGATTTGACGGTAAATAACTTGAATGTTTCATTAGAAAATTTCCTGAATTTTTAATTAGTTGCTTATTAATTATTGAATGGCGAATTTCTATATTAAGAGATTCCTATTTCTTTACGGCGATAGATGGTGCTGTCAGTCCAGCCAATCAATGAAGTGAAAGAATTTTAAATTTATAATTTACAACCAATTATGTTGGATTTTTATCAGAAATTTACTTTAAAACGCCGGATAGAGAATTTATATTTACGTACTACGGCCTCAGTTTTTTTTAATAACAGTATTTATCATTTTCATTTTCATTTGTTTAACTACGCGACCATTAAAAACTGCCAGGAATTTTATTTTTATCTATCTCATTCTCTAAAAACCTAAATTTGAAACTTGGTGCAGCTAACGATTTATAATATATATTTTTTTATTACTTGAAGTTTATTTTATATTTTTTTAAATATTAAACCTGGATATCAAGGTAATTTCTTTTATAGCTCTTATACGAATATTTTTCTTTTTTTCAATTTCATTTTTTACACAAATGGATGACAAACTTTTCTTTCTGACATACTCACATGTATATTCTTGATACTGGTCGGAAAATACAACGAAAATTGTAGATCTGCTCTATTTATTTAATTGATAATTACATGCAAAATATTTTAGCTTAAATATTTTAAATATAAAATAATTATTTTTCAAAATATTAATGAGTGTTAAATTTTATTTACTTATAAAGCATTCAAATAATAATAATAATAATAATAAGATAAAAATCCTATAACTTATCTTCCTAATAAAATATGTCATTATTAAAATGAAATATCGACAAAAATATTACACATTTTGCCAGGCTTGGATTCGAACCTGCGTCCTCTACAAAAATTCCGAACTTTGAACTGCTGTGTAAACCCGATACGCCATCAGGAACTTGTTTCTTTTCCTTCTAAATTGAAGAGGTCCAAAAAACAGTTGACGCATACGAAGTTATTTCGAATTTGAGTTCTGATCTAACAGAAATAGTTTTGCGTTTTAATATTTATACCTTTTTTTTTTTTTTTTTTTTTTTTTTTTTTTTTTTTTTTTTTTCAAAGAAGTAGCTACAACTTAACAGGCTAGTTTCCTAGTTTTCGTGTGTAACTATTGGCAATTCATAAGACTTTTAGCCTCAAATCGCTGTGTTTATCTTCTGTGTGTAATATCACCAAAACTATATGACACCCCCGAAATAAACCTATCTAGTTCTTAATATAGACACAATAAATTTTTTAATTGTTAATAATGCTGAAAGACCCAAATAATATTAATTTTGTGAAAGAAAGAAAAGTTTGTTTACAGTTAGATCGAATAGCAGACGAACTTAAGACTTAAGACAACGTCTACCAGCGATGTGATAGTTCAACTGAGCGAGCATCTGTGCGCATGTGCAGCGCGTCACTCCTAAGGCAGACTTGTACTTATATAATGCGCATGCGCAACAGTAGAATTTTAATTTAAAATTGCGGTTAATTAACAAAATATTTGATCAAACGAATGTACGATAACAAATCTGCGGCCAAATATCTTTCATTTCAAAAAAGATTGGTATAATTTGATGCAGTAGTTTCTTCTCACGGACTGTCGAAAGAAAACGCTTAGCGTTTTAAATATATAGATTTTCGACTCTTACCATCTTAAACATACTTATATTAGAGGATAACACAAAAAAATTCGGATAGATTACCGTCAAGAAATTTAAGAAAGGGCTTTAGATTAGATAACGTTAACCTGCGATGGTTGGTTTTTTAACTTTTATAATTACATTTTATGTATTTTTTTAACGCTGAATCAAAAAATTACCTTCACTTTTAACCATCATGTCAAGATTTTTCGCAAATCGTAAATTTCAAGGTTAAAAAATAGCGAAAAATCTGATACTATAAAATAGATGTAAGACTTTTTTATTCAGTTTAATTTTATTTAATTCAATAATTTAGTAGATTTTTTGGCTTATACTCTGTTTCTTCCAGATAAACAGCTCGGGGGTCCGATGAGGTTGTGAGGGAAGGGGGCATCAATTTTAACTTTTAGCTTTTTTACTTTGAAATTTGCGATTTGAGAAAATCCCTGACGTGATGGTTTAAAATGATGGTCATTTTCGGATTCAGTGCAAAAGGATATAAGAATCAATTTTCAAAAGCTAAAAAACATGCCACAACCCAAAATTTGAAAGACAGTATAATCTAACAGCATTTTAGTATGTGTATCATTTTGTAAAGAATTGAGGCTGTGGTTTTTCATCCTTTTATTTAACAAAAAATCTGTTATTTTTATCCTCTTATAACGTTCAGTACAAATTGTAAATTTTGAGTAAAATGTCAGAATGATTAAAGATTTCAAATTTATATTGCAATGCTAATTTTGCTCTCAACCATTTCTTTAATATATCTGACGAAATTATATTTCTACTAAATTCGCGAATGACCCCTAATTTGCAGCAAAAAATATACTCCAACTTTAGACAGCTATTACTCGCTCAATTTTAATCGTAGAATAACGGGACTTTTTTTGCCTTACTTGGCAGTGTAACAGGTAAATGTTAATAAATATAACATATAGGACCGGGGAACCGTATAAAAATTTAGACTATTTCTTCACTAAACTAAAACTACATAACTAAATTCATCACTAAATTGTTTTTTCGCTTCAAACTTTTTATCGTAACCATGCACATAATTTTGTTGTAATTGGAAGTATGCATCTAGGACCGACGGTTGCGAAAATAAAGGTCGGTCAGGTTATACGTGGACACACTGTATATGGAAATCGCTATGCTATTTCTATTTAAATCAAAGTAGCGACATTTTTACAGGAAAAATTCGTGCTGGAATTTTTTTTTTCACCGACTTTAAGACAAGAAGTTTTAAATTCAACTTTAAATGGATATTGTTCCGAGAGCGAAACATCACTTAAATTAATGGAATAATTCCATTGGATTAGACAGTATAATTTTTATTATTGTTATTTTCATTCAATATGTGGATATTTATAAGTACTACTTTTTTATATAGGTACGAAAGTTTGTTCTTTTTATTATATAGATTTTACAAAAGGTTTCACAAATTTAATTAATAAGTGGTTCAGGAAAATGATTTAAAAAACAAAATAATAAGAAAAAAATATGGAAATCGCTGCGCTAGAGTCTATTTAAATCGGAGTGGCGGCACTAGTACAGGAAAAAATTCGTGTTGGAAAAATTTTATTTAAATTTTTTCCTTAAAATTAAATAAAATTTTTCCAGCTATTTTAATACGAGACTAGTTTTATTTTCTAAAAACGAATCTTAAATGGATATTTTTCAGAGAGCGAAACTTTCTAAAGTTAAGATATCACTTAATCGAATAATTTACTAAAATCTTTAATTTTGGCGAGAGTATTGCTTTTAGAGGCTACATATCTATGTTTTCAACTGAATTATAAAAGAAGGTAATGATAAAACAAATGCTTTTTTGTTAGTCGGGTATTAGATGTAATCAGGAGAACATGTAGGAAAAAATTTAAAGACTGAAAAAGACCAACAATTCTGTTGTTCATGAAAATAATACTAAAGAAAAAATAACTATTGATGAACATAAAAAAGCAATCAATATTAATAAAAAATAAATGTTTTCAATGTGTGCCTGTGCATGTGGTGAATAGGAAAATCTACCACAAGTACATATGTGAAAATTGGATGTCGATAGATGAAGACAGGTCGGAATTAACTTGATGATCAGATTTTTCATTTTTGGTAATTAGCGTAGATATTAATTAAAATCCATAATGAACATCTCGAAATTACAAACGTTCTTCTTTTCGCCGATTGTTCCTGTGAATCTCCGGACGTGCCCTGTTTGACAGACAAAACGAAGTGGACAGACGAAAATGAAGCTTTCGTTTTCTCTTCATTCTGAAATCAGGATCCCCGGGTCCCGTGTAGCATTAAAAACATTACAGAACAAGACAAATATCTTTCCTTTGCATTACTGATTTCAACAGTATTTTTCATTTAAAAAAATATATATATATAAATATACATACTATTTAAAAAATCATATTTACTGGACAGCGATGGTCACCTGTTTTGAAATTTTTCGTTTTCTGCATACTGCCTCCTCATCTAGGACATTTACAAAATTAATCTGGATAAGTTTTCGTTTAAAAATGTAAAATGGCCTAAATTTGGGGCTCATGTCCAAAAAAATAGGACCGATGTGTAGGAAGCTCGATGTACGATGTCGACGTCAGAGGGACCCAATCTCTATATTTGTTGAATAACTTTTCGTTAAAAAATATAGCATGCAAATTTGAGGTTCGTTTGAAAAAGTAGATCGGAGCGTACGTAGCACTGGGTTGGTAGATTTCGTTTTAAACTATAAAACCATACCAATTCGAGTGTGTAAGGTACCGAAGTCAGTGGTGTATCAATCTGTTGGTTCGGTTGGATATATTTTCGTAAAAAAATGTTTAACACTCTCTTTAGTCACATTTAATGTTATTGTCGCGGATCCGGTCAATGCCGGGTTAGGAAGTACATTATTTTTTTCTATAAGAAAATGCTGTACGAATTGCGGTAATTAAAGTATTATTAAACTCGTGCATCGGTTAAAATTTAATTTTAACGAAAAAAAGCTGAAATAACAGGATTTTTTTCATGGTAAAATAACAAAATAATGTCAACATTAAAAGAAAACAGTCGAAAAAAATAGCATTTTAAGTATAATCATATTGTAGGGATAGCGTTTCTTGCAAATGTTTTAGTTTCTTTCAAAAACGTGTGTTTATGATAGGAATTATTTACTTATACGTTTGAGGATTTAATAATGGTGGTTAAACGGGATTTTGATATTCAACAGGGTGAAAGGTATTCCAGGATGGATACAAGGTATATACCGTAGTGATAGCTGATAGACATATAGCTGATATATTCAGGAAATTTACCTATAGTAATCATAGAATACAATCAAGTAATCCTTTAAATTTCGATCACATTATTCATACTATTTACTCTGTTGAAGGATAAATATTAATTTACGACTGCTTTGGTTATGAAATTAATCTTATAATCGCCAAAATCGACATCTCTCATTAATATTTTTTAATCTAACGAATTAATTAATTTTTTGGAATAAAAAGGCGTAATCTTTAAATTTATATATTTTATTTAATTTTCCCCTACATGTATGCCAGAACAATTTCAGTCCTCGTACGTTAAAAAAGTATACGCCAATAAAATAATTTTATGTAAAAAAATAAACAAGTTTTATGTTTCAAATGAATATAGACAAGAAATGCTTAAAAAAGCATGAAAGTAATATTAATGGCAAAGATTAGGGCTAGTAGGAATAAATGATTAATATTATCAATTAATAAGATATCCATCTTCCTATATATTTTATTTTATGATACTAATTGACTTATTACGTGGGATTAAAATGGAATTAAAACTGGAATTATTTAAAATTTTTCGTAAATATTACACATAAAGCAATGTGTATTATTCCGAAGAGGAAACAAAAAGGTGAAAGAACAGTTATGTTAAAGGATTTCGTTTTATTTAATATATCCAAAATTGCAAGTGTAGCTGAATTGTGGAAACACCAATTATCATAGAAACGTGCAAAGAATACCATCCAGATATTAGCCAAAATCTTATATTCAGCGATAAACATGATATAAAGTCATTCAGTACTTTTCTAAGTGCATTTCCAGCAGTATGTTAACTTTCAATGTTAGAATCACTTATTAATGATAAAATATAGGTAATAATAACCCTTGAAATGTATTTGACAATAATTGGTTCAGATGTAATTTTTGTGAGGTACTTGTGGATTTCATTTAAGAGATTTTTTGTTCCTAGGTTCTTAACTTCTTTTTATTGTTTATTGTGTTTCAAATATAATTATTTAGGTTGCAATTGTAGATATGATACAAAGCATTTTGAGTATCTCGTAGAAGGAATGAATGTCATAAATTCTAAAAAAACTGATTTTTTGAAAGTATATATTTTTCATCCATGTGTACCTTTTAATTGAAAATGTAAGTACATAACAATTATATTTTAGAGAATATAATTAGTACCGTTAGTTACAAAATAAAAATGTAACAATCCTTTAATGTAATGGAATGTATTGAAGCAATAGACGCGTTTAGACACAGATGGTAATAAACACACATGAAAGGAAAGTTTAATGATAGCGTCGATGACAAGTGCTATGCTTCCAATAAATGTTCAAAATTGTTTCAAAGGATAGTATTATATATCTGAAAACGTCGATGTAGCAATTGGTAAACAGAATCAAAAATTCCAAGTATTTCATGCACACGTGTAACAGCAACGGCTATTCAGGCAACGCGATGGTAATGAGATTAAACTAGAGTCGTATAAACAACACACTCTTCAGATGACCGTATAAGAAGTAATAGGGGGTCGATTAATTGCGTAGTCGAGGTGGTCAAGGTATCCAGTTCGCAAACATTGGCAGTTGTTATCATGTTTTTTCAGGAAGAGGTTTTACGAGAACTACCTTAAATGTGGCTATTGTCATTAATAAGTGACTGTGGTTTTAGCATGATGGGATGCCAGTCCATTTCAGAACTGCTGTTCTAAATTACTTGGATGCCTCTTTCAGGGATTGATGGATTGGGGGGGGGGGACGTTCATGCTACTCCAAATAATGATTAGTTCACAGACCTTAACCTATATTTTCATCACCTCTTTTTCATTGTAGAGATAAATGTGTACATATGAGAGAGTGGGAATGCTTCATAAGGATTTCTGCAAAACATTTTGAGTTATCAAAGTTAATAAAAAGCAGTTGTTTCAAATATACTTATATATACTCAAAGCTATTTTTTAATAACAAACATTTGTGTTTTCTCTTTTGACCAAAATTAATTAAAATGTTTTTTTTAATAATTAGACATAAATAAATATCAGAAAACCTAAAAATCTGAAATGCTGATAATTTTAACTTTTTTTTTTTACTTAGATATCCCATTATTAAGAATACATTTCTAATTTATTAAATGACGTTTTATCATTAGAATTATGCGAACCGGACAAAAAATGAGATCCATTCAATTAGTATAAACTTATATTTTATTGGTCTATCTTTTGCAGGAATAACCATTGAAATACGCAATGACATAGAATGATAAAGACTGTAGATGACGTTTACATCGATTTCAAACCACTCTGCCATCATTTGTTTTTGGAGATCTCTGAGATTATTAGTTTGCCTAATATTGCGCTATATTTATTGTTTTAACTATTACCACAGATTTTTAAACGATTCAAATATGGGTCTTTCGCTGGCTGGAGAATATGACAGATGCTTAGTTTGGATTGATGTAGATTCGGTTCTGTTCTATGTAGACGATATAGGATAAAAAGTAAATAATACCCATTTTATTCCCATTCAATAAGACAAATCGTAACATAAAGTAAAATATTTAGGAAAAAGAATAGATTATTATTCTAATTTTGTGTATTTCTATTTAATAATTAATATTTTTTTTTCTTGCCTATATATTTTTAAAAAGATATACATTTTATACATAATTTTTTACGTTATAGTTTTAGAAATACTCAGATTGTAGCTGTGATAGTTTACCCATAAAAAGTTATTTAAAAAACAATTTTTTCCAAAATTTTTATATACATTCAAATTTTTTTAAATAACAAACAGGTACGTTATCTCTTCAGACCAAAGAAATATCAAAAATGTTTTTTTTTTAATATTTAGACATAAATAACTATTAGAAAACAAAAGAATCTGAAATGTTCACAATTTTTCTGTGTTTTATATCTTACATTTTCCATTATTAAGAGTACATTTCTGGTTTATTAAATGATGTTTTGTCATTAGAACTATGAAGAACGTACAGAAAATTATCTAAATGCAGTAGGTTTAAACTAACATTGTATTGCCCTAAATTCTGCGGGAATAACATACGAAATACGTAATGACATGGAATAAAAGCGCCTGTAGATGATGTTTACATTGATTTGAAACCACGCTGTCATCATTTGTTTCAGGAGATATCTAAGATTATTAGTTATTCCAGTATTCTGCTATATTTACTGTTTTAGTTAGTTCCACAAATGTTCAAATGGATTGAAATCTGGGTCTTTTTCAAGCAAATGGATTTGATAGAAACTGGAAATGCTCGTCATATCAACCAATAGCAAATTTTGATGTACGCATGGATTGTTATAATCTTGGAAAGTGGTTTGTCTTTAAATTGGACTCTCAGAAACATGGCCCAAGAAAAGTAATATGTGTTCACCCAAAATTTGAATATAGACTTACTAATGTGTATAACTTGTTAATTTTAAAAAGAAAACAGAATTCCATGTATGTGAAGCATCAAATACCCTCTCGTATTTGAACCACATCTTGAACACAATCCTCATGGAAAGGTTCATTTGCAATAGAATCCACTATATCTTTGGAGTATAAAAGGTACTGTAATACAAAACCGTCGAGAGAAAATCAGGACCTACGAGATCAAACGACTTGTTTCAGGACAATACAGTCCGATTAATAAGATATTTATTTCAATGAAAACGTACCTTTTTGTGTGCACCTGTATTACCATGGGTAATGTCCATGGCTTGTGTCCCATATATCTGAATTATGGAGTTCCTTATGCAAAGTTGCCTAGAAGTCGGAATATGTGGGCCAGTTTTGCAGTTATTCGACAATTGCTGCTTGCTGGAAATTGATTTCTCAGCACTTGATGTGTAAACCTCTGGCGATATCGATCATTGCGTATTATTTCTCAATCAAGTCGCACGCTGATTCGATGTCGATTGAATCTCTTTCTACTGTCTAAAAACTCTTTCAACCAAGCCGTATGTTGCACCAGTAAATTCAACAAATTTTTCTTTAAAATGCCTTACTGAACGCCCAAAAGCATTTAGTCTTTTCTGCAGGTTGGTTATATCTTTATTTTATCTATCTAATTACATGCAAAATCATCATCCATCAAACAGCTCAACTACCACTTTATATTGTACTCTACACTCTTCTCCATTTATAAAATTGTTGGACAATCAAGTATAGTGCATTTATCACCGCAGTTTTAAAACATTATTATTTATTCATATAAAGCAAAGCATTTTTAGAATCAAAAAGAGGGCTGAACAAAATAAGCGAGAAAAGAAATTTTGAAAATGTGAGAGGAAATATTGTCATTTAAACATAAGCTGTCCCATTAATTATTATATGATGCCATTAGATATAGCCATTAGATATTAGTATTGTATATTCCATTATTAAGATCTCCAGTGAATGTATAATCGTTTGTAAGTCCTAATATTAATTTATGTTTATGCAGCAGCATGGACTAAATATTCATTGTTCCGTAAGACTTAATAAAATATAGAATGAATATGTAAAATAAATTCGACAAGTAGAAAATATCAAAGATTATTTAAATTACTTTACAAATGGCTTTTTAGCTAAATTGTGAATATGGAACATCTGCCAGACTTTTTTGTATTAATATAAACTTTATGTACTGAAAATGGGAGTGCTTTTGAAATTTCAGATGTCGTCGTTTGAAGAACAAATATCAGTCTCTTATGTAATTTCAACATATGACTGGACGTTTCTATTACATATTATTTTAAATAGAATTTATTTCAAAAGTCTAAAGAAATTAAACTAATTTCTTCTGTTTTCGTAAGAAATAAAAATGATTCATACGATACTGAGAATTCATGTAACACAGTATAAAATAAGAGTAATGAAATACAAAATAATATGTTATAAAGTGAAAAAAAAAAGAAAAAAATGTTTAGCAGGCATACTGAAATTGCTATTTTCTTTAGCTTCTAAAAGGCCGGCATGAAAAGGAAGTTATTTTCAATGTTTTAATGATTAATTCAATTTGCATTTGTTGATGGAAAATTTGATATTGATATTGCGTGCATTTGTAATATATATATATATATATATATATATATATATATATATATATATATATATATGTGTGTTATATAAAAATATATATTTACTTAAACATAAATATTTGAAAATACGAAAAATATTTAATGATAAATAAAGTTATTTTTTATCTCAAAAATCAAAAGTACACATAAAAAACGGCATTTCTTAAAAGAAATTATTCAAAATAAACATCAAATGTGTATTATAAACGGACAAATATTCAAACGAAATGTTCTATAGACATTTACAAGCAAATAAAAAGTCCTAATATAAAACTAAAATACAATATTTATTTTATAAAAATGCTTAACTAAACTTAATTAAACAAAAAATAGTGTATATTTTGCGTAATAATTTGCATTCAACGAACAAATATTAATATGCATCTGAGAGGGTAAACCCCTACTGCTAGTTATTTACATTTGTATATCAAAATTGAACAATAAAAAAATTCTGCTTACTTTAAAATAATTGTCTTTATATATCATATCATAAATATATATTTCTTTTGAAAACAAAATTTAATCTACTAAATATTTCAGTAAAATACTTTTTGGAAACAGGAATCCAATCACTTTATATTCAGATACATTTTCTTGAAACTATCCAACATTTAATGCATCAAGTTGATATATAGGGCAAGAAAATTCGTAAGGATACATATGACAGCGCGCATTTTAATCGTTTTAAAGATGTATTGCAGGCTCAATGCGCATTTACTAAGAAAGCGAGCAAAATTCTCACTCCATTCATTTACTTTCGCATCAAGTATTCCAAATGATTCCTATTTCGTACAGTGTGCAGGGTAATAAATATTATTGGTTGCAAAGTGCACTCATCCATTTAATCCAAATTACTATCTTCAGGTTCACATGATTCAATGAAAGCTTATTTGTACTGGGGGAAACTTTCTACAATCTATTGGAAGAAAGAGAATCGTAATATTTTTATTCTTTCAGGGAAAAAAAAAAGTAAGTTTTTAAATTCTATAAATGGGACTGATATAATGTAAATTATTTTTCCTTGACGAAAATTTATCAAATGAATTTATGAATAAGAAAAAAATGAAGCGTTTATGTACATAGATTATAATTATTAACGTCTAATGGACAAGGAAATAACAACGTTTTTTATGTACAATACACAATTTTTGAGAAGTTTTATTAATTAAACTAGCAGACCCGCCCGGCGTTTCCCGGGGTTTGTAAAAAATAACCTCAAACAAAACTTACGTTTGTATGATTTTATATCTTTGGAAGTTCTTTTAAATTAACCAAATTTCGGAGGCTCCATTGCTTTTCGCAGCGTCTAATGTGTTCCCATCAAACGTGTTTTCGAAAGAACCTGTAATCTAGATCCCCAATACTTATGGCAGCATTTACCGGAAGTGCCCGCACGTGCCGGAGACAATCGAAAACTAAGTTGAGTGAGCCAAACCTCGTAGGAATAATCAAGCACACAGAAACAAACAAAAAAAAAAGAATGCGCCATTAATGTTAGAAAATGTTGTTAACTAAAATCTAAGATAAAATTTCATAATACAGAAAATAGCTGAATTTAATCTAATTTGAAGGAAGCAAATCCCGTTGAAATTGCGCCCTTAAACCCGTGGAAATATCGCGCCACCAAGCGGAGGAAGAAGCCTCCTCACCTTGTAAATTTCAGGATTCACTGTTAGCATTAATAAAATATTTAATAAATGGATGAAATCCCTCTTCTAAAGTAACCTTTAAAGTAATGGGATTTTTAATTTACGGCTGTAGTGAGTAGACGTAAGTTAATGCTGAAAAAGAAGATTAATGTTCGAAAAAAGTGGCAGCTGAGGTATAAAGAAAGACCGGGACCTGGGGGCCAGGGTCTGAACTAGAATGTAGTTGGGTATAAGAAAAATTTTTAAGGGTTTTAAAGTAGCTGGAAGACGTTAAACTTATGTTAAAGAAAATTGCAATAGAATAGGATAGTTTTTAAAGAAGCTGCAACAAAGGTCCCATGAAGACGAGTAATATTCAAAATTGGTGGTAGCTGAAGTCTGCAAATTTTTTTAATCGTTCATGTAGTAGCTGGAAAACCTAAGATGTTGTTAGAGAAAAAAAGTTCGTGTATCGGGCCATTTTTAAGGGAGCTATAACAGTGGTCCCAAAAGGGCCCAACTGTTAGTTGAGCCCTTTTTGTTGAGCTGTTAGTTGAGCCCTAGAATTTTGATACAACCCCTAAAATACACTCGTTTTAAAATAATTAATTTATCGGAAACTTATCGTACGGATTGCATAAAAAATTGTTTTTAGGCTAACTGAAAGGTGTAAAGTTCATTTATACTGTCAGAATTGCGTACTGCTATTGAAAAAAACAAAGTTATGGTTTGTTTTAATATGTAGATGGCCCCTAAGCAAATTTTATATACATAATTTTAAAGTAGATTTTATTACCAATCGTGTGGTACCAGTAACTTTCTTCAACGATATTTTGTTGCCGAGTTAATAAGTGGTGATTCCTTTTTTTTTTGCCACCGCTGTACCAAATAAATTTATAAAAAATAATATTGTTTTACTAATTCGTACAGTACATCGAGAAAAGTTTCGAATTTTCTTTTACAATTAATCAGATAATATAATTTATGAATATTTATATGCCAATGTTAAACTCAAGATTTTTATTTTTAATTCTAATTAAATTACTTATGTATTTCATGATTAAATATTTTTTTTATTAAAATATCACATATTGACACAGAGTCTATTTTTACCCGACTGAAAAGAAGGGTTATGTGTTTCACGCGTATCTGTGTATGTGGATTTCTTTATACCCTCGAAACATCCCAACGGCTGGATGGATTTTTATGAATGATATCTCTATCGATTCGTCTTAATCTTCCGATGGTTATAGGATAGGATTTGTTTTTATAAATTCAAAATGGTGGCCGTAAAATGCAAAATGGCGGTAGAGACGAAAAAAAAAAATACGCACCATATTGAGTGACATATCATTGATAGGTCTTTCAAAATGAAGACGATGTTTCGTTGACCATTTTGTAGTCAGAAGCTCCGTTTAAATATTACACAACCTGGAAGTTGTGTACTTTGGATCGCTACCTTTACTGTAACACTAACCTTCGTAATAGACATCTACAGGCCTCTTCAAAAGAGTGTTTGTAGATGGGAACTAATAATTAAACACAACTTAAAAGTCATCAATATAAGTAAATAAAAAAAAGGTAAGTAATATAAAAAATAGTTTCATATTGATGAGAAATAATTAATTAGTTCTCTTTTTACGCTGTCGAGTTTTTTGATTTTTTAAATTTAATATATTATTACAAGAAATTAGAACTAAACATTTAAAAAAACTCATTTACTTATACAATTATCTGGCGTATTTGTATTTTTATAAGTAATTTTTGCCGCGGAACTGCAACACGGGACCTGTTCCGCCCGTGATTATGCTAACGCATGCACAATTTGAGAACACGTGATTTTGTTTTACCTTAAAAATGTGCATTAGAATCTTCTGTTATTGTAACATGGGTTTGAAAATAACCTATGATTCTAAATATTTTAATAAATGATAATTTAAAAATTTAATTTCCTCATTCAGCCACTTTGAACGCGGAGTAAAATTATTCTTCTGAAATGAATTTTAATTATCGCCAAAATATTTTGAATAACTCGAAAAGAAATCTTTAAATGGAAACTGCTTAATTTATTGGCTTTTACGGAAAAAAGAGAATATTATTAGCAAAATCTTCATTTGGGCAGCGGTGGGATTCGAACCCACGCCTCCGAAGAGGTTGGTGTCTTAAACCAGCGACTTAGACCGCTCGGCCACGACACCTCGGTTAAAGTGGATGTAATATCTAGTGAATAAAAAAATCTATAAAGCGATTAGTATAAAAAAAATAGGTAAGCAATATAAAACATAGTTTCACATTGATGAGAAATAATTAATTAGTTGGCTTTTATTTAGTCGGGTTTTTTGATTTTTTAAATTTAATTACTTGTTCTAAAATACATTTAAAATGAAATAGCCAAACACTTTTTACAAAATTAAATATGACATGCGAAAAACTTGGCACTAAAAGAATTAAAATGATAGATAGAGCAAGGAACTTTGTTAAAGTATGTACAGCGATACAAATTTCAATCATTTTCAAGATGCGTTAAACACAGAATTTGCACTTGGTAAGGAGAGCGACGGAAATGCGTACTGCCTTCATCTATTCTCGCATCAAATAACCAACATTATTTTTATTTCGTAAAGTGATATGAGAAATAAATATAATTGGTTGCCAATTGCAATCATCCATTTAATCCATATTACTACCTTCCGCTTGCATGAATCAAAAAGAATTTATTTCTTCGCCGTCGAACTGTCTGCTATCTATACAGAGAAAGTAAATGGGATTTCTTTCTGTTTTCGATAATAAAAGTATAATTGTTTATTTTATAAAAGAATGGAATATATAGATAAGGATTTTTTCTTAAAGTTTATTAATTAGCTTTATGAAGAATAACATTTTCATATAATCCCGTACATTTCACTGACAGAAATGATCAAAATAATCTATGCAACAAATCATCTGATGTGAGTTATGAAAATTTATGCGGTATGATTAAATTTGAAAATATTTCTATCTAAATTAATTATAAGAACTAATTAAATATTTGTCCTATATTAAAAAAAAAAAATAAATATATATTTTTTAAATCAAACGTTTACATAGCATAGTTGCGAGAAAAAAGTAAAATACATTTTTAAACAAATATTTAATTTCTTTACAATGATATGTACTGTCAGCTTATTATCAAAATGTAAAATTTGTCACATTGATCTACAGATGAAGTAAATTTGAAGTCCTATGGTTGCAGCTGTTAAACCACCAAAGATTGGTTCAACCTACTACTAAATTTTTAACAGTGTAGAAGATACAAATTAAAACTAAAATTCTTAATTTTATATACACAATTTAAAATGTTACTTATGTTATTTACTAATTTGATTTAAAAGTTCTGTTTATGTAGTAAAATTAACTGTGACGATTTTTGAATTTTAGATCATTTTACATACCTTCCATAAATTTTCTTATGGAAAAATGCCGGAAAAATTAAATATAAAATTCATGTAAACCAGTTAGTGCTCATATTTTGGACTATTTTAAACGCTGTCAAATGGGTCGTACAAAGATATCTACAAAAAATTATCATTTAACTGTAATTTGTAATCCGAGAAAATGAAATTCGTTGCTATTTTCATCTTTTTTTTTTTTTTTTTTTTTCCAAATAACTCCATTGGCAATAGCTGAAATACGTAATTTTCACACACATTGACTATTTAAATCACACTAGTTATTGAAATTACAAAAATATAACAAAAAATGGAAAATGCACTTATTTTTGCATTGCAAAATAATAGCGTAAATTCCAGGTAACAAATTTTCATATATGCTGAAATGATTGAACAAGTTACGTATGTAGAGAAGCATCCATAAAAACAAAAATTAGTTTTTAAGAGCTTTTATTGTTTATTAATCTCCGTACTTCTTCTTTTGTTAATACTATTTTCGTAATGTAATTTAATAAAATTAATATTTAGCGTTATTTAATAGTCTGATATAATATCTAAATGGATTTAAAAAATATATTCAATGACTTTCGAAAATCTCAAAGAAAATAACAGGTATAGGGATTGTAAAGATATATTTATTTTTTATTAAAATGCATAATAATAGATTGAATATTACAAACTTTTAAAAATACATAAAAATATTTTCCACCTTCTATATTGCGTTTCAGATTACATAACTGCGAGAATAAATTTAAAAAAAAATGTTCTAAGGGGTTAAATATTGTCAAACGTTTTTTGCTACAACATTAAAATACCACAGATATTAGGGGAGAGTAGTAAACAGTGAGATATGGTACACAGTGAGACAGCAGCCACTTTGACATATAGTTGTAACTTTTCCTCGAAGCTGTAACACACAAATAACCACCTTATCTTATGCAACACGTGGATGTACTTTCAGCACTTCAGTTACTTGTCCGACAAAATAGTAAATAATTCATTATTTTATAGTGGTTAAAGTTACATAAACGTCTATTTTAGAGTTTATTTCCTTCAATATGACATATATTTACTTAACCAAACCTAGCAATATCTAATAATAGACTATTTCGGCAAAACATCATAAACACATGTTAAAAAGTTATTTATTAATAACTAGGGGATCGTACCCGGGCTTCCCGGGTTACAGAATAGAGGTGAAAACATTTATTTTATTTGAAAACTAATAATTTTTTTATATGCAATAATTTTTTTCGATTGCCCACTTACATTAAAACAGCATTTTTATTATGAACAATACGAATTATACAATCAAATAAATTTTTGAAATTTATCAAAAGCAATATTTTCTTATTGATAATTTCAGAGCTTATATATATCCGTTAAATTTGTGTTTTATTTATATTATTTTATTTAATTATTCTTAGGAAAGTTTTTTTTAAATGGATATTAGCCGTAAGAAAATGGTGAACTCTGTATTTTGTTTTAAGGGCAAACGGATTAATCTTTCGTATTCAAGCTCCGCGCGATATAGATAAATTAAAAAATATTTCATGCATTAAAATTGTTTTTAAAACCATAGACAATCGGTAAACTGAGATGAACTTTGCAAACAAATTCCATTTTGAAAAAAAAAATCCTATTTGATGATCTAAAAATTTAAATTGTATGATTACAAATATGTTAGATTTGTGTTTATTATTATTATTATTATTTATTTATAAAAGATGTATTAATTTCGTTAATTTGTCTTTCACTAATATGTTAGATTTGTTTTTTTTTTAATATTTTTCTTTTATATGTTTATAAAGAAAGTATTAATTTCGTTATGCAAAATTTGTCAGAAACAAATGCTGAACAATGTTTGTTGCTTTATGAACAAAATGTCTATTATTATTATGTATTGAAACCGACACGTGTTAAGATAAACTTTAAAAAAATCATGCTTAAAAATTATTTTAAAAAGAATAATACATCAGCCAATTAAGATACAGTTTTTAAACAAATTGCATTTGAAAGTAAATTTTTTCCCTATGCGATGAAAATTGAAAATTTACGATGGTCAGAAGATTAAAAAAAATGCAGTAGCAAAAATATCAAGACCGAAATTTGATCATGAGGTGTTGCCATTCGCAAAATGACGTCAGCGTTACGCACAGATGCGTTTGTTCTTTATAATATAGATACGTAATCAATAAAATATAATAAAGATCAGTTATTACGATGTGGTTATCAATTGAAGCTCTTATGCTTGGCATTCCGGAATGAAAAACAGCAATTTCGACCTTCTGAAAATTTGCATGAGCACTTCTCATATCCATATTCCTCATTTAAAAAAAAAAAAAAATGTGTTTTGTTTTATCACTTTAAAATCAGTATAACTCAAAACTTGAAATCACCATTGTCAGCAACATTTTTATCTGAATAGACGCACTCTTTACTTGAGATTCTAATCTCAATTCCGGAGAGTAAAAATTTCCGTAATTTATATTTTAGACGAATTTGTGTTAAAATGTTTAGATTTATCTAAGAAAATGATCGTTTTCTTTTAAATATGAATTCATTTTTACTTAAATAAGCATTTCACCTAGTGTCTGAAATTTAGTATCAGTACACATGCTGAAAGAAAAACATTATAGAAAATTTATGAGGAAAAATGCGTGTTTTCAAATGCAATATGTCATTTTCCGTTATTATTCCCCTAATATAATATATGCTCCTAATGATATTTTGCGCCACTAAACACTATACAACAATTTTCATAAACAATTTTGAATTTTTATCAGAAAATGGCGTGAATAAAGAAAAAAATATCTCATTTTTTTCTTTCTTGTCTGCAATAATGAAAGCTATCTAATTTTCATCATTTTGGAGAAATATCATAAAATGATTTTAAAATTAAAATATAAAAGTAGGGATATTAAAAAAAAAGATAGTGCGATCACATCTGCAAATGAACAGCTTTCAGTTGAAAAAAAATTAGTAAAATTAGTTCAGCAGAAAGATCAGGTCAGATGACTAAAAATGATCGTTTTCTTTTAAATATGAATTCATTTTTACTTAAATAAGCATTTCACCTAGTGTCTGAAATTTAGTATCAGTACACATGCTGAAAGAAAAACATTATAGAAAATTTATGAGGAAAAATGCGTGTTTTCAAATGCAATATGTCATTTTCCGTTATTATTCCCCTAATATAATATATGCTCCTAATGATATTTTGCGCCACTAAACACTATACAACAATTTTCATAAACAATTTTGAATTTTTATCAGAAAATGGCGTGAATAAAGAAAAAAATATCTCATTTTTTTCTTTCTTGTCTGCAATAATGAAAGCTATCTAATTTTCATCATTTTGGAGAAATATCATAAAATGATTTTAAAATTAAAATATAAAAGTAGGGATATTAAAAAAAAAGATAGTGCGATCACATCTGCAAATGAACAGCTTTCAGTTGAAAAAAAATTAGTAAAATTAGTTCAGCAGAAAGATCAGGTCAGATGACTAAAAAACACACTTGTGTTTTAAATATATAGATTATATAAAACTGTGAAAAATTAAATTAAGCAAATTATGTTATTTTGATAAAATTATAGTAGAATGTCCTAAAGAATAGCATTAAAGCTTTATTATTCGAGAGAATTTTGGACAATAATTTCAGGAACATGATATTATTTTAAACCTCGAGTTATTTGTTTGCTTGTCTAACTCGGCGAAGCAAATCCATCCAGGCGAGAATCATCAATTTCTATAATATAAATCGCTATTATTTGCATGTCACCTCTCTTTTATAAAGACAATCTAATTTTTTTGTAAAACTTTGCGTTTTATCAGTGTGTGATTTTGATTACATTATCTTCAAAAGTGAAGCATTTCAACTGTGAAGAATTTGAAAGCAGCTGGGCTGTGAAAATGACGCACTTCTACAAAACATAATTCAGTTTTAAGAATTAAAATACACGCTATTTTATAAAATGACGTCATTTGCATCCGCTAAAGCAATCCACTTTTACAATCCAATCTTAAACTTCATCTATAGAAAAGTATGCATATGACATCATTATCGCGGAATTACAGACAATATTCTTGACATAGCCGTATTTTAATTTAAACCTTTTTTTTTTTCAGTTTTTATGAGAAAATGGCACCAAAAAGATACATTAATCTCCTATTTTCGACTATTTTCCGTTTACTTTCAATGACTTTCAATAGAAATTGGGTACTTTTGTCGCCACAATTGGAAAAATGGCATTAAAAACTACAAAAATAATTAATATCTCAAAAATAAATTGAGATACAGCTTTCAAACAAATTGCATTTAAAAGTCCATTTTTTTCCTTATACGACGATGTAAAAATTTAAAATGTGCGATGTTTAGAAGTTTAAAAATTTACAGTAGAGAAAATTTTAAAACCAAAATTTTATTTCAAATTTTAAAGTGTTGCCATTAGCAAAATGACATATGCGTTACGCACAGATATGTTTGTCCTTTATAATATACATAGAAAGTTTTTCTTTCTCTCCCACTTTCTGTGTGTGTGTTTGTGCTATGGCTAGGGAAATCTATTGAACATAAGAGGCTGAAAATTTGCATGAAGGTAGCCAAAGGCTCACATTTTCAATATTTTGAAAATCTAGAAATATTAATTAGAAATCATAAACTACAGAAAATTATTGATAGAATGTAAAAATGTATGATTTATGAAAATATTTACATTGTCTCACTGTGTACTGCAAATGGTATACAGTGAGACAATTTTCGATACTTCGTTAACGTGCTTCTATGCTTTTATAAATAACTTTTTTAAAACCATTAATACATAAATATGTAGGTTAAAGATGTAGCAATTGTTTTTTCAAGGAATAAAAATCGTCGCCATTCATTTAGTAATAATATTTTTCGTCTCACTGTGTACTACTCTCCTCTAATTACCAATGTGTATGCTATGAGTTTATAATGTAAAAATAAATAAAAACGCGGTAAACTTGCTTTCAAATACATTGCAAGAGCAGTCATTGAAAAATTAATAATTCAAATATATTCTTGATTAAATTAAATAAGTATATTTACACAGTGGTTTCAATTTTACATGTTTCTTAAGGACGCTTTAACATTAGAAAAATAAAGCATTAGAACAAGAAAAAATTAGATTCCAAAATATAAATATCAACGGAATTTCAATTTTTGAATTTTCTGGAAATTCGACCTCTCTATTATACAAAAGAAAAAATAATTTTGTATTATAAGTTTTACTATAAAAGGAAATAAATGCTTATAGTAAAGCGGAAATGTTTAGTTTTTTTATATACTATGCAATGTATGTAGTTTTTAAAAGGTGGATCTGACACAGTGTTATTTGCTCTTCAATTATTATTTGCTCTATAATTATTGTGTACATGTTCTATGATATGGCATTTTACTATTACCATATAGATAACTTCTTAATGAATAAACTTCCTTTCGAAAATTAAACCAAAAACTAAAATTATAAAGAAAATAAATAGAAATATTAAGCACAAATAAGAATACTTAGATTTTTAGTTCGTAAAATATGTGTTATTCAAAGCTACAAAATATTAAATTCTTTCCATTCTGTACGAAATTTAAAGATTCCGTTGGGGTTTTGTTTCACACCAAATGTAGAGTGTACCCCAGAAAATCTTCTCATAATAAAATAATAAAAATAAGTTCCACTGTGTTTTTATCATTATTAATATCTTAACTTGATTTGTTCACACTTGATATCTTATTTGAACTAAAAAAAAGTAATCTCATAATATCCTATCATGCTCAGCTGCATGTTCTGCCATCGTTATTGTAGAAGGCAAGATTTTTTAACCAGAGAATAGCCGCGTTTAGTCTATTTCAGGCCAGTTCTTATTGCCAGGTAAAAAAGAAATTAAATGACACTTTTTATTAATTATTCAATTATTACTTTTAATGAAGTTATACAGATGGACTTTCCTGAAATTAGCCAATTTTGCTGACGAGCAATTGAATATTTGAATAGGGTGAAAATCAATTGTCGCTAGTGATTATTTCATGACCTTTTTGAGGAATTTCCATTTTTCTTGCTAATATGCACTTGGCAATAAGCTGAAATGGCATATAACTTTATTATGGTAGTTTATAAATATTGAAGGTCAGCTAAAAGAAATCTCACTATTGTATTTATAAGGAGAGAGGGCTTAGATGGGGACGTTTGTGATGGTTGGCGAAAAGACCACAAAGAGACTATTGGCGGTTTAAAGTATTCTTCACTATGATACAATGTCAGTAATTTTTAAAATAGTACTTTTCTATTTTGCTAGCATCTTTAATGAAAATCTCGATGTTATCCTTTTAGGTTTGTATTTCCATTTAACTTTACATACTCTGTGTGATATAAACTGATCCTTGTCGCCTCTGAATACGACTTTGTAGCTAAAAAGAACTAAATTTTATCAAATTAATGTTTTTTTCTTTATATTTATATATTTTAAAAAGTATAATACAAAAGTAAATACAATTGTGACGATTTGTTTTTAGGAAATATATACAGTAAAAATTATGTTTATGTGCTATGGAATTATATGGTACTAAGATTTCGTTGAATATTTCTGTAGAAATACACTTTATTTGAAGTAATGACAAGCTTTGGATAAGAAAGATGTATATTAGTTTTAAAAAAAAAATCCAACATACATTTTTATTCATTAAAATATTAGTAAAATGTCATTTCTTTAAAAAAAAAAATGTAAAAAAAAATCTATTTAGGCAATTGAAATGAAATCTATATACAAAATATATTATATCACTTTAATTTTCTTTTTAGTATTCAAATAATAAATTTAAACCTCAAAAATGAAACGAAAAGGCACATATGAAAATCACTAATGTATTTGAAATTTTAAATCATTAAAATTGCATTACTCTAATGTACTAAATAAATTCCCATTTTAAAGTATTTTGCATTCAACATGAAATCTAAACAGCCCAATATTCTTTTATCCTTACAGAAAGCAAGATAAAAATATAGAATTTTTTTTTCAAATAAAGCAAAAACAAAGATCTCTTGAGGCTTTCTCCTAGAACCAATTTTTATTTATGCCTTCACTACATTCATTCAAATCTGATATATTTTTTTAAAACGGAAGCTTAAGTGATATCGTAACATCCTATCAAAATCGAATGCATGTCTCTCCATTTTAAAATCATTTCAAACATGTTATACAAAGGGAATCCCGGGTTATTCATTCTCTACAAGTAACTAATTTTCAAGTGCCTAATGCAAAAAAAATAAGCTTTTGATAGGGCAATTTAGTTTTTTACTAATGACAAAATTCAGTAAAAGACACAAATAAATACCAATTTAATAATAAAATTACGATTATAAAAAAAGTACTCACTTAAAATTTATTTACTCTGTAGACTGTTACATTTTATAAATGTCTCTCGAAGATAAAATACAAAATTATCATATTTGTAGAGAAAATGTAAACAAAACATTAAACAAAAATAATTTTGAAATTTACCATTTTATAAACCTTTATAATTTAATTTTATCTATTGTTAAAAATATATTTAACACTGATATATATATATATATATATATATAAAGATCCACGTGCGCGTAAAAATTAAAGCATGCGGAGATTTCAAATATTACAAATTGCTTTATTCTGAGACACTAAATAAATTTTCATTTTAAAGTACTCTGTATTCAGTACGAAATATAAACGGTTGCTTTTTTCTTACAAAATTCAAGATATTCTACATACAATATTCTGAAAATAAAACAGAAAGAAAAGCTCTTGTGGTGTTTCTTATATAACCAATTTTTATTTATCCCTTGACTAAATTTGTTCACACCTGATATCTTTTTCAACGGAAACAAAAGTGATATCTTAAAATTCTATCATACTGAAATGCATGTCCTGTCATCTTAAATCTTTTGACCTCTCTACAGAAAAGTGGGAGGGATCGAATATTTTGAAAAAAGAAGAAGAATATCCTTTTAGCTATCGAAAGATTCCATAGAAATATTTTTTAAGGAATCTTCTTTCAGGAAACGTGACTGCCAAACTGTGGATTTAAAGAAATACCTAATATATAATTCTAAGGTAAAGCTTCTGTTATTTTCATGGATTTCGTGGCAAGTGGGCTGATCACTATCAGATATATTATAGAAATATAATATGATAGGAAATATATGTCTCTTTTTGAAACTAGAAAGAGCATTTTCGCTTTGGTTACAATGGAAGGAAAGTATATGGAATCTAACGCCAGATACGTCGATGTTTGCTGATAAATCTGTTTATTTTTCATAACTATATATACATTGGGAAATTTATTTGTATAGATAATAAAAGGCATTGCCAAATATAAGTTTTTGAAATTTATTTTCTTAACGGATGAGGAAAAATTTTAGGATTTTTTTCTATTTACTTTAAATCGTAAAAAAAATATGTAAATTGATTTTCAAAGTAAAAAACAAGAAAAAAAAACAAACAAACAAATCCCTGATGGCTCAGCCTACAGGCGCAGGTAAATTTCGAAGTTAAAATTTAATTTTTATTTTAAATAACGAAAGAACAAATAAAGAGTATAACATTAATAATAATACAAATAAAACGTCGAAATAAAAATCACTTGAAGACGCGAACACGTTTAATTTGCTTAATGTCAAGGGAATGTGATATTTACGATCAACCATTATTGTCATTTAATCATATTGTTTGGCGATAGATTTTTCGTCGACGGGAAAACCAAGTAGTACCAATATTAGTTTCTGTTGCATTAAAATTTCTCAATTTGTTGATTTTCTGTAAGCAAGTAAACCCTGTTGGTTTAAAATGGAAGTCTATGGGAATTTGGGCAAAATATTAGACATATCGACGAGTTGTCGTAACTTTTGATGACCCATTTTTGTCGCCAAATTTGGCGATGTATAGCCAAGTTGCGACAAACTTAACGGCATTTGTCGTCGGAACACCGTCACCCCTACTGTAACCACGCTTATATGTATGGCGAAACGATTGTGCAATACATATATATAGATATATATTTTTTTTTTTTCACGTGGAAATCTTGCAATAGGTGGTAAGAATTTTATTGTGGTTTTTTTTAATTGTTGGCAACAATATAAACGAAAACGTTTAATTTCCCTTTCATTATTCCGTAAAAGCTGTTTTTATCAGAATCATGTTAAGGCGGTGTTCAAAATGTTTAATCCTGCCTCATTTCTACTGGCAATACTAATAAAAATTTTGAGAGACTTAAAAGTAAATTAATGAAGTTTAAGTTAGAATTAAATGCTAAACCACCTCCTAAGTTGAAACATCTTCTGTACAGACCTTTTGATCCGGTTGCACAGGATGATCTCGCAGGGGTGTATGAAATTCCATATGAGAATGAAGGGGGGGGGGGGGTATTAATTTTTATATTGGTATGAGAGGTTGAAAGTTTGGGATTAGGAGGAAAGAGAAAGAATCTGATATAAAATTTGGTAGGGATAAGACTGCGTTATCAAGGCTGTTTTTAAAAAGGGGGGGGGGGGTAATATTTATTTCAGAGATAGTAGATTAGTGTTTGTTTCGAGTTTATACCGCAAGTCAATCATCCGGGAATCTATTGAGATATATTCTAGGAGGGATACTGTGTGTAATGATTCTTTATCCTTTGATATTCCAATTTTATGGTTGGAATTCCTTAATAAATAAAAAGGGAGTCTGATAGAGGGAGCCGCGGTAGCGTAGGCTATTTGAGATCATAGAGGGCGCAATGTCTGCATTTTTATGTTTTTTGGTTTTTAGATTATTTTTTGGTACCCAGTGTCATTCATTTCTATTGATTATGTGTGTGTTATGATTACGGTTTTTACTGTTAAACCGAAACATGTCAACATATTTTGATTTTTATTTGTGACACCTATTTAAGTAAAATAAATGTATGTTTTTATTTATACTGATAAGGAAAGTTCGGAGGGAAGATGGGAGGGCGAATGTAAACGTGTGAGTGGTTAAGTGGAATTGCGCAACTTAGTCCACGCAGCACCGCGCGCATGTTCCGCGGCAGAACCCCCCTTCCCCTTCATCCTAAGTCATAATGTTATATATCTAATTTATTGGAAATTTTGTCTAATTTCTGAATTTCTAGATAGTTTTCCCCTAAAACAATAAAAAAAGATTTTTTTAATAAAAGCCTTTTTTTGGGGGGGGGGGGGCTTTTTACCCAAATTTGGGAGGGGGGGGGGTTGCCGGGGAAAATTTTGGTGGGAAGTTAAAAGTTCGGATTCAGCGACCTAAAAAACATGAAGGAAGCCGATTTCCAGAACTACCATTAATTTTGCTAGGTAAAATTCCCTATTGCCTGGACTAAATTTAAACAATAAAATTTATACATTTGTATACCATATATACTAATAAAAGAAATTGTATTTATAAAGTACAATGAGCTACTTTCTTATTTTTTTTTCTTTTTTCCCCATTTTAATATTTTCCTTATCAGAAATAGACCTATGGTTAAGGAGTTGAATTCAGAATTAATAAGGGAAAAGCTGGAAATTGTTTTAATCCCTTCAGTGTAGGTCTAAAATGAACGTACTATATTTTCTTCCTGGTACTTGGGTGAATGTAGAAAATATGTACATATATATTTTCGACAAACACTTTTTTTTTTTTAAATTATATTAACTATATCTCAAAACAGCTAACTCTATAAGAACATTGTCAATACAAATGTTGTAGAGCTTAAACTTCTGAATAAAATGAGTACCATCATTAATATTTTTGTTCAACATTAAGGCCGCACTTCTATTTCAAAATTTTGCCTTAATCGCTAATCAAGAGCTTGAAGCCAGGAGAGACCAAGCTAACTTAACAATATCTCAAAACAGCTAACTCTATCAAAAACATTGTCAATTAAAAAGTTGTAGAGCCTAGAATTCTAAATAAAATGAGTACCTTCACTTAATATCGTTGTTCAATATTAAGACCTCAATTTTGAGATATTTTTAAGTTAACTTGGTCTCTTCTGTCTTCAAGCTCTTGATTTGAAATTTTTTTAAATGAATTGCGACCTTAATATTGAACAAAAATATTAATGAAGGTGCTCATTTTATTCAGAATTTTAAGCTGTACAACATATGTATTGACAATGGTTTTTATAGAGTTAGTTGTTTTGAGATATCGCTAAGATAATTATAAAAAAACGTGTTTTTCGAAAATAAATTTGTACATATTTTCTAACATTAACCCAAGTGCGAGGAAGAAAACATAATGCGTTTCATTTTAGACCTAAACTGAAAGGATTAAAACAATTTCCAGCTTTCTCCTAATTAATTCTGAGTTCAACCCCTGTCCACGGGTCTAAACTTTTAAAGTAGAATTGTGACCTTAATTTTCTACAAAAATATTAAGTGTAGGTAGCTATTTTACTCAGACTTTTAAACTCTACAACATTTTTATTGACATTGTTTTTGACAGAGTTAGCTGTTTTGAGATGTTGTTATGATATTTAAAAAAACGTGTTTTTTGACTATAAATCTGTACATATTTTCTAACGCTCACGTACTTTTTAGGGGGGAGGGGTAGTATATTCATTCTAGACCTAAACTAAATGGATTAAAACAATTTCCAGCTTTTACCTCATTAATTCCGAATTCAGCCCTTTTTCCCTCCCTTACCACTGGGCTAAAAATACATAATTTAGAAATAATTAGAGCTATTGATAATGGAAATAAACATAATAGCTGTAGAAATAAAATTTTAGTTTTGATTGAAATCAAATTTGGCTTGTTTTGATCCAAATCAAGCTCCATTTTTTAACAGCTATGCGAAACTTTATTTGAAAAACAAAATTCTGACATTTATTTTAGCAGTTAACGCCTTTCATATCATTGCCCTACTCATTCATCATTTAAGAAGTTAAAAAATGAACCAGGTGTTTAAAGAATATTAAAACTTTCAAGAAATCAAATTAGTTTGATCCAAAATAAATAAATATAGAAAAACTATATTTCAAGTCATATTTCTCATTTAGTTTGATCCATTATTAGTGATTACAGGTTTTTACTTTGTGCATGCATTTTGTGTGCGTGTGTGTGTGTGGGGGGGGGGGGGGGGATCTACACTACATTGAACCTTTCTTTCTGTTTTTCGGTGCTTTACTTCAGAAATAAAAACAAACGCTGCCACGACATAAAACCATACAAGACATGTTGTTTTTTAACAAATAAGCACCCTTCATTCAACCGGGTTCGAGACACTCTGAATTGGGTAACTTTTCATCCGAAGTAAACGTCTGAATACCGGGTGTTTCAACCGGGAGTTTTCAACTCCTGGTTGAAAATTTCAACCTCTGGATTACTGGACCCGCAGTTTAAACCTCCGTCGAAGTTATTCCTGAAACCATCGTAATAGATATTGCATTTTTGCCGGGAACCATGACGTGTTCCTGCTACCCAAGCGTGTAGAGAGCTGAAGCTATGAAGCGTTCAGGGTGCTGTCCTTATCACGTCATTTTATGAAAGCTATACTATTATTATTATTGTTGATATTACTAGAAAACAAACTCCTCGGCGCTACAATCCATTCAGAAAAATATTGTTTGATACACAGCTCCACTTTATTGACCATGTCCTCTTGAATTTTTATAGCATATTTACAGTCTAAACTTTACGCGACTCACAGTGTTTAGTCTTCAAAGACGCATGGTGCTTAATTTACAGATCCTGAAATGATCAATGACATTTTTATTTTTGTTATTACATTATTATTTTTAAACAGATATTTAATTTTATTATATTATGGATATTCTTCTAAATAATGTGTGTATTAATGTGTGTCCATTACTTCAATAAAGACAATATTTTACATGTAGTATGTAATTTCGTATCTATAATTCGTTATGTCTTACATTCACCCTTTCAGTTAATTTTTACTACAGAGAAAAAACTGTTCCTATCTTAAAATATCGTAGATACATTTATGTTGGCATCGTTACATTTTTAAAAGAGTACATTATTTAAAATTTCAATCAAGTACAGAGACATGTGTATAAAAGTAATCAATTTTAAATTATAAGCTCAGCTGGAGATGTTTGACGGTAGAGATGTTTGACCACATTCATTATTTTACATTTAAAAACTTTTCCCCCTAATAATCGCGAGATTGAAATTTATTATGATCTTTTTTTCTGCTTTTTTCAGCAGCCTATAATACGCTATATAATACAGCCATTTGCTCTAATACAAAATACAGTCAATTTTTTAATCACCTCCCCTTTCCCTGAACAAGGAACGTTTTCTTTTGACATCCGTAGTATCCTACTCTAATAACAAGAAAAATAATCATGAAATTATTGCTTTAAAATGTGCTTTACTAAATTATTAAAAATATATCTAAATTAAACTTCGTATAGTTACTGCAATGGATTTAAATTCCTTTTTACAAGAGGTGTTTTTAAGAAAGTACAGTGTTGATAAAAAAAAAATACAATAGGCCATTTTTTTAACATTATATTTACGTAAAAACCTAGACATTAAGCCTTTTTGGAATCAAAACAGTACTGAACAAAACGAACGAATAGACGTAATTTTGAAAATGTAAGCAAATTCACTTAAAGGTAATCTGTCCACTTAGTCATTATATAATATCATTAGATATAGTCCATAGATATTAATATTATATATTCCATTATCACAATTTCCAATGAAAAGGTAATCGCTTGTAAGTTTTAATATTAATTTAAATTTATGCCACAGCATGAACTCAGTATTCACTGTTCCTTAAGACTTAATACAATATAGAATGAATAAGTAAGATAAATTTTACGAGTAGAAAATTTCAAAGACTATTTAAATTACTTCGCAAATGGCCTTTTTCTGCTAAATAGTGAAGATGGAACATTTCTTTATTATTAATATGAGCTTCAGATTTTCTTTATTATTAATATCGGTAGTGAAAATGGTAGCGATTTCGAAATACGGATGTCATTGTTTGAAATGCAAAGATCAGTCACTTATGAAATTTCAACAAATGACTGGATATTTCTATTGCTTATTAATTTATATAGAATTTGTGTCAAAATTCTAAATGTCTAAACAAATGAAAACAATTTCTTCTGTTTTTGTAAGAAAAGAAAATTATTCATATAATTATTCTACTGACAATTTATGTAACACATTATAAAACACGAGTAATGAAATAATAAATGATCTGTTATAAAGTAACAAAAAGCGGTTTAGTACACATACTGAGTTTCTTATTTCGTTTAAATTATAAATGGACAGCATGAAAATAAATTTATTTTCAATGATTTAATGATTAATTTAATTTGCATTCGTTCATGACACGTTTGATGCTGATATATATGCATATGTAAAAGAAAAAAAATCTTTAAAAAGTATATTTATTTATATATGAATACTTTCAATTATTAAAAATATTTGCTGGGGATAAAAAATGCAATTTATCTCAGAAATTAACAGTAGACATAAAATCGCTAATTTTCAATTGAAATAATTAAAAATAGCCACCTAATTTGTATTACAAAAGGGAAAATATACCAACGGAATGTTGCTCTGAAATTTTCAAACACATGAAATGTATAAAAAATAAAATACATTACTTACTTAAAATAATGCTTTAAAACGTTTATTTTTTACGTAATAATTTACATTCAACGAAAACAACGAACAATCTTTAATAAGCATCTCAGAGAAGAAACCCACATTGCTAGTTATTAGCATTTATATATCAAAATTAAACCACTCAAAAATTATGTTTTCTCTAAAATAATTGTCTTTAGATATCACGATTATACAGGGTGCAATATGTTATCTATCGCCGACCTTTAATATCTCAACCGTTGGTCATAGACATATAGTTCCAATTACAAAAACGTTTCAAATGAGGTAAATATTCATGTTGTGGCATTATTTAAAGTAAAAAATCAATTTTATAAAAATTACGAAATCTAACTTTTTATACGGTCCCCCAGTCCCTATAGTTATATTTAGTAAAAGTTTACACATATCATAGCAGATATGACACAAAAAGTTTGAAAGCTGTACTACAAAAATTGACACAGTTATTAAATTTCAAAGTTTGAGATTTTTGCACATGATTTTCTTTCATTAAGGGATCAGTTAAAAGATGAAATAAAGTAATTCGAGATCAAAATCAGAGTACAATTCCGCTGCCATTTATCTAATCCTTAGTAAGTATGTTTTATTTTCCGGTTGTCGATTCTACCTAGACATTGTTAAAAATGCAATTTCAGTAATGTTCATAGTGCTTTTATCCATCTTTTGACTTATCTGAATACTTAATTAATGAAAATTACTTTTTGGTACTACTTCCGGAGTCCGCCGTCTTGTTTCTTTGTTGATCATCGCCAATTTTAAATTTCTTTATTTGGATGTATTTATTTTTGTTGTTGTTTATGTTGTTCTATTAAAGATGTTCAACTTTGAAAATGAATCATTGGGCTTCAAAGTAATGAGTGTCACTGGACAAAATGATTGAATTTCTTAAGTAAAAATGTTAATTTCCATAAAATGAAATTTTTTAATTACATATTGGTCTTTCAACAAGGTTGTATACAAAATGAGCAACTGCAATTAATTTTTATTAAAAACATTACTGTGTGCATTGTCATGAGTGTTACTTTTTGTTTTTTCTTTTGAATATTGTTGTAAATGAAATTTATAAAAAGTAAATTTAGACGATATTTTTACTGATAAAATGTTAAGTATTTTATGAATTCCCATAAAAGTTATGATAAAAAAATATTTTTAAATGGTTAAAATTTAAAACATTTCTTGTAGTAACACTCATGACAAATGATAACTCTTGATGAAAAGCAGCAATTGTTTCATAGACGGGGGGGGGGGGGGTTGAATTTTCAGAAAATATTACCAGCCAGCAATAAGCAACAGACAGTTTAAAATGGTACGTGATAGCACAAATAATTAATTACAATTACTGCAATGCATTTTCATAATTCTTTTTTCAACAAAATTACGAAATATATATACATCAGAGGAAAACTTAATTTAGAACTTAGATACCATGTTTACATTGCAATAATTTGGAAAGTTACAATATCTAGGTTTAAAAAAATGTTTTTGATTGTATATCTCTATAGCCTATAGTTCTTCAAAAACTACCTAAAAATTATCTCGCCTTGTCAGAAAATCCACTCGCCACTGGCGAGTAAAGTGATGTATTTCCCCAACCCTGTTCATAGACATCTATTGGAAATGGAAAATGATAATAGATTCTGTTGCCTTTCATAATTTATGGCTAAGTAAAGAAAGTTCTTATAGCTTGATTATATTCCACATGTGAAATATCCTCTTCTATTAGCCTAAACATTCGGCTATTTTCATCAGTTACTCTGAAAAACACAACTTTCAACTCTTCATCTCATCATCATTATAATCTTGAATTACTCCAAAATATCGATAAGATGTTTTGTTTCTACAATAATACTAACAACTCTAATACATAAGTACCTGGTTGAAGATTATTTACACCCATAGGTTTAGCTTAGGAATGTCTTTGTGTGACTAGTGCAGCAGTCTCTTAATTCATACCACTGAGACTTCATATTTCTTAATTCATATCACTAACGCTTCAATTGTAATACTACAACTACCTTAAAATTTGTGAAAATGAAGTCTGTCAATAACGTAATCCCGTCTTTAATGAGAGAAAAATATATTTTCAAGAGAGAAGAATGTCAACAAATATATGCCTACTAAGATAAAAACATTTGACAAAGCTGATTATGTAGTTCAATATAACATATTTTATGATTACATATTATAAATTTAAAAATAAGTCGGCAGTTAGAAACTTTGTAGATTTTCTTTGCGGAGAAGACAAAATGCATGTTTGCCGTTTGCCCCATGTGCAAAAAAAGCTAGTTTCAGCCCTGTAACAATCAATTGAATAATGAGAAAATGTCTCACATTTTCTTTCTTTTAATTTAAAAAAAATGGGTACTTTTTGCTTAGCTGAGCGCCAGTGTTATATACACATATATATATACGTATATACATATTATATATATACACACAATGTATGTATGTATGTGTATATAACACTGGCACCTGGCTAATCGAAAAGTATCAAAAAGTGTATCGGCTTTACTTTCATATGTACACCATATACAAAGGTGTTATTTTAGCAGTACTTGCAGCGAACATAATTTTTTTGAGACAGGTCAATTTTACAATATAATAAAAGAAATGCCCTGTCTCCATAAATGAAGAATGATTGGTGTATTCACATCATAATTTGCAATATAAAAAATTTAATTTTTTTTTCATTGCATTTATTGTATTTTTTGTTTTTACAAACTACAGGCAAAGTTCTTTAATCCGCACAAGTTGGGATCAAAGGTTGTGCAGATTATGGAATACTGTGGATTATGGATTACATGTTATTTTCTTATTTCTGGACACTATTTTAATTTCATATTCAGTATAACATGAAAAGTAAAATCTGAAATATAATAATTAGTTTAATATGCTATCTCAAAAAATAAATTTTTCAAATTCTTGTATTTAAAAATTTATTAGTATATTCATTTTTAGATATAATTTTTTCAGATATTTCTTTTAAAAAATCATTTTTGGATCTAGAATTTGTTTAATTGTTTACATTCATTATTCATTAAACAATGCGAATTATAGAAAATTGCAGATTATGGATCCTTGACTGTATTTCTTTATCCAAAATCAGTTTTTTTACAGATTTAAGTGACTTTTTTTTATTTCTATAAATATAAAATTTTAGATAATTTTTTTTTTTCTGTTTTCATTAATATATTGTAAACTTTATTGCTTAAGTTACTGATAGTTGACATTTTTTATTCAGACAGGCATCTGATTTTTTTTTTTCTGAAATTCTAATGGGAACATTTTTCTATTTGTTTATTGGCATTATAGTTTGGCGATAGTTTTATATTTTATAGAAAGCAGTTGATGGGATAATAAAGAAGTACAGAGTGAATTTTAAAAAATTGTATGCTCAGAATAGTAGTGCAGAATTTTCGCATTTAGCCTATGTGTGTGGAGTCGGTTATGCATAAAATTATTTTACTGATCTTTCTTGTACATATGTAACAATTTTAATATAAAACAGTAATAATATAAGCTTAAAAATTGATTATAAGATCCGTAACAAAATAATTTTAAATAACTGTGTTCATTTTTTTCGAGTATTCCACTTTCACGAAATATTCTTTCTAAATGTAAAATCAATGTGAAAAATAAAATAAGAATAAAAGGAATAGTTTAAAAATATTTCTTTTAAAAGCACTAAACTAAAATTCATTAGTTTTTTTAATTCTACTTTCTTGCGTTTCCTCATAATTTTTTGAATCCTTAAGACCACAAATGATGCACCTAAATTGTAAAATTTCAGTCTTCTATTTTTTGGGTCTTCCAAAATGGATATAAAACCAAAATTAAACATTTTATCCATATTTTGGTATAACATAAATTTATTGCCCTCATATTTGGCATAACATATTTTGGTTATTGTCTGGCATCCAAGCATAATATGTTACTTGGATTTGACTGTTATGTAATATATTTGTGTGTTGTTCAAAGTAAATTTTGAGATTTATTAGATTTCAAATCTTGTTTTTATCTCACACCTTATAATTCAACTTTTCGATTACAATTTACATGCATATAAATATTTTACATACATATGCAGTTATGTTTTTGTACAGTAATGATGTAATTAAAAATTTTACTGCATATAAAATAGTTTTGACTCTAGAAAAAAAGGGCCGCCAGGCGGGAATTTTTCAAAAAGGGAACATTATTCTAAAAAAAGGGTGCATTTTTCAAAAAGGGAACACTATTCTACAAAAATGGCACACTTGTACCTTGTTCACAAAAAATATTTTGAACTGGTTTGTTTAGAGTCCCTAGAATTTGAGATATTTTCCCGGGATCAATTGAATTGCCACGGGCACATAGGAAGTGTTAAAAGAGCAGCCGGACACATTGGGAGAGTTAATAAGAGCCGCCGGGTGCTGCGCCCTGGTAAAGCGGCTTAGAGTCAACACTATAAAATTAAATGTAGGGGAGCGTGGGGTACAGTGGACCTAAGTACACATAGTGAACCACCCCTTATATTTTATTTATTTTTAAATTTTGCTTTTCTTTCCAGCTAGTTGATTTTACAGCACCAGATTGATTACTTATCTAGCCTTGAGAACAATAGTTAGCTCAGAATGAAACATTTTAGCCTAACTGTTTACTTTGAGCTTCTAAAAGTAAAATTTTTCATGCTCATACTTTTCTTTATTCAGTAATTAAAGATTATAGATATGTAAATTAAAACAGCTTTTTTGTGAAGGTAAGATATGTGTTTTTATTTAATTTTAAAGTTAATATGCTTAAAAGAAAGCTTTAAATAACATTTTTATGAGAATGTAGAACTTCAACATGGGGCACAGTGGACCACTCACTGCTGGGGTACAGGGGTCCACAATCCACTCTGTAACTGTAATGCAGAATTTTCAAAATATTTAATAATTGCTCATTCTCTACAAAGAAATATTGCTTTAAAGTAATTATTTAACTGTAAAATAAAGTAAACAAAGGAAAATATCAATTTATTTAACATAGTAAGAAATATAATATTTTGTTTTATATTTACTGCTTTTAAAAAATAAAAAAGTATCCTATTGAAGTTAACATGTATTAATGAAAATATTTCTGGTAGATTGTGAAATATTACTCATTTTAGATGTAACATAAAACAAATTTGGAATCAAAACTTTATGTTTATTTATCTGTTTATATCAGTGTTATAAAATCGCCCTCAGCTCGCTCAGACCCAAAAGTATTTCAGAAAATTTCAGGCTCATATGTATTTTGGATTTTAATGTGCAATGCCTTTACTTTATTTAATAACTTCACTTTATTTGGAATTTTTCCTGTATCATAATCTGTTATTATTATAAATGTGTACCATATATATATATACTCGCGTATAAGTCGAGGAATTTCTGACAATTATCGGTAAGCAAATTTGCGGGTTCGACTTATACGCAAGTCAGTTAAAAAAGCAAAAACAAAAACTTCGAATACTGCAAAAATATGGCATTTTATGTGTATGAATAGAAAAATAATACATAAAATATACAAATAATAATAATTTATCATTTAAAAAATTTTCAATGATTTGTTTTTGTTAACTTACTACCTTTTTGCATTGTTAAGTGAAATCTTTGGTTTGATTTTGCGCAAAATTGAAGCAAAAAGTTAAAGGGTTGACTTATACACAGGTGTGTGACTTTTTCGAGAATTTGCATTCAAAAGTTGGGGGTCGACTTATACGTGAGTATATACGGTAATAATTTTTTTTTAACTTTTCTGTTTTGTTTGAAAATGTTACTTGCAAATTTGCATTATTATGTTATTTTGGAGGTAGGTAAAGGAAAAATAAAGAGGAATTAGATTCATAAAAAATAAATTGATATTTGTATTTCAAATAGTACTTAGTATCCCGCTTCTGGGACATGGTCCATTTTATGGACATAAATATATACAGTAGCCTCCCTCTTAACCGGAACTCTGCTTTAACCGGTCAACTTTTTTTCCCAACATTAGGCAAAATTCAGGGATGACGACCTCGGAAACTCAGCTTACGCTTTCAAGTTGAAGTGCAATCTTGAGGGAAGGATGTCGGTTCTAAGTGGATACGCATTGACCTTCACCGTTGTGGCCCTGGGGTGTGGGCATTCCCCCAGGAACAAGGAGAAATGAGATGTCCTCCCTGGAAGATTTGAGATTTTGCGTTTTTAATAGGCAAAAGTGCAATCCCCCACAGATACTTATTTAATTTTTTTTTTACTTCTCCGCTTTAACCAGTTTTTCTCTTAACCGACCAAACCTCGGTCCAGTTTAGGCCGGTTAAGCGGGAGGCTACTGTATTTTTTTTATGTATTTGAAATTATGTTCTGAAAAAATTCTGAGGCATGTAAAAAATGTTTAAGAAAGGTTTTTCATGTGCGTATGGAAAATATTTTGTCTTGACCAGAGCCAATTAATGAAGGGCTGAAGTTCGACCGGTATTTTAAGAGTACTTTTGCCCTTTTAAAACAAAAATTATGCATTTAAAAAAGGTGAAATGTTTTATACTAAAAATGCCCTGAGTTAACTGGGTCCCTGGTCTTGACAACCTATCACAACTTGCGCCCATTTGTCAACCATAAAATGAAACGAAAACCTACATGCTTCAAGGTCAAACAGGAATGTGTCAGGTTGCAGTGTTGCCAGTTGGATATTTTTTAAAATTCAGATTACTTTATTGTTACGTTTTTTAAATAGTAATATTTCATTTATTTAATTACAAACTTAATAAATCGACTATTACTATTTCAAAACACATGGTACCGATGAAGCAATCTGAATAATAGGAACCCTACTAATTCTAGTACATTAGCCACCCCAGAATCAGTTGGTTTCTTTAAAATTTCAGCAGTCTGAGTTGGTCATTTTCCCCACCGACTCCACAACCCTAAGGGCAGCGGGTATATTTACATCTCAGGATCTGTTAGGTTCCAGAATCTTATTTTAGCCAAATTTGATTGTGTCCTCAAAACCACATACCATTGCGGTTGCAAACAGCAAAATTTACAGTTAAGTTGAAAAAACGAAATTCAAAATAGCACTGAAATCAGTGACGATAGCATTTTTTTTTTTCCTTTACTGAATTTTTTGTTAATTGTGTTGTTTTGGCTATTATTGCTGATTAATTACTAAATAAAATTTCATTACTTATGATTTTAATGTAAATTAGTGCATGTAAAGCAAAAATTCGCCATATCGTATCCTGCACAATATGTATACTGTAAAAACACTTATTTTTGCGAGCCGAATTTTTCGAGAAAATGAAGATATTGGTAATTTTGCAAGCTAAAATTTTCGTGAATTTTATATTCGAAAAATCCCGAAATTACCTAAATAGAACCCCTTTTGCTTAAGACATTTTAAGAAACTTCCTTTTGTCCCAAAAGTTCGTCCCCCCGCCCTTCTCTCCAGGGCTGAAACTAGCCTTTTTTGCACTCGGGGCAAACATGGATTTTGGACTCTCCCCCCCCCCCCCCCCTCCTCTTCCACAAAGTATATTTACAAAGAGAATGTTACTAATTTTTTAATAGCCGACTTATTTTTAAATTAAAAATATGTAATAACTGAACTACATAATCTGAAATGGTGGATCCAAGAGGGTGGTCACAGGGTGCATGACCCCTCCCACCTCTGAACACCAACAAAAATATTCTAAAGATTATTTTTAAAATGACATATACAGTAGAGTTCGGATTATCAGAGTCCTGCTTAACCGAGTTTCAGCTTTAGCCAAGTTATTTTCTTCTGATGGACTTTGGTTTCCATTATTATTAAACAGCCGTTATAAATGAAGTGTTAGGTGAAGATGAAAGAGCAGCCGTAAAAAGTTAGAACTTTGATTTTCTGGTCAAAAAACGGCCATAATTAAAAAAAAAAAAAAAAAGGCATTTTTTTTAATTCTGACCAGAAAATCAGAGTTCTAACTTATTACGACTGCTCTTTCATCTTCACCTAACACTTCATTTATAATGGCTACTTCCTAATAATGGAAGCCATAAGTCCATCAGAAGAAAATGATCCATTCCAAAAGTATAATCCTGCATTTGGCGCCCCTTCGTTCTGGCACATGGGGCACATGCCCCCTCTGCCCTGCCTCTCCCCATCACTCTAAAAACACACGCAGTACTTATCAACTTTGATCTTGGCTTAACATTTAAGTAATCATTAAATTTTGGATAAGTGAAAATTTTCTGATTTTTTATTATTATTTGAGGTGAAAAAATATATATATATTTCGCGAGGCTTAAATTTTTGCGATTACAACGGGCTCGCGAAAATGAATGCTTTTACAGTATATTTTTTTAATGGAATGTGATTTCAGAAAGTAAACAATACTGCCAAAATTGAATATGTGATTTCTACTTGTGATTCTTTCAGAAAACGAATGGTAATCCAAGAGGTGATTAAACGATGTAACTACTTAGCAAAATATTGAGACCTTCATCATATGAGTATGAAGAAAGTAATGGAGCTAAAAGCAGCTATTGTTTTTGCCCGCCCACAAAGCATCAAAAGATAGGTAATTATATTCTTTACACATTTAAGTTGCATAGTGTAAATTACACTAGTATTCCAAACAATAAGGCTAATGTCAGACGAACATCTTTTTACATGCTTTTTCCCTACGTATCATCTCTACACACCCTACACAATGCTGCTAGTATTGTGTAGGGATGATACTTAGGGGGAAAAAGCATGCAAAAAGACGTTCGTCTGACATTGCTTTTTTCCCTACGTATCATCCCTACACAATGCTAATGCTACTAGCATTGTGTAGGGATGATACGTAGGTAAAAAAGCATGCAAAAAGACGTTTGTCTGACATTAGTCTAAAACTTCATGGCATATTTTTGTAACATTTGCAATATAAATCTACTAAGAAGATTATTGTTTGGAAAAAATGGTGTTAAAAATGTATTCTAAGAGATTCTATAAACTATATACAGTGAACTCTGTGAAATCTGCACACTGAGGAACCGAGAATTTTGTAGATTAATTTTTGCAGATTATAGATCATCCTTTTTGTTTACATTTTATTTTTTAAAGTCTGACTATAAATTAGGAACAACTGCACAAAAATTACAATTAAAATTGAAAAGAAAAACATATAATGGTTTAATACATTTAATAACTAAGATTAAAGAAAAATTAAATTATATTACAATACAAATTTTACTGATTATTCATTATTTTAAACATTGACACAACACAATAGCAGTTTTGGTATGGTGTCAATATTTTTTTTTTTCTGTAGTCTATGAACATTCATTACTTCTTGCTCCAAGATAAAATTATGTTACTCAAGGAAATTTATATGTTTATATCCAATTTATATTTAAATATTTATCCATTGGAGCATTGATAACTGAAAAAAAAAAAAAAATTAGCTTTATGAGTTTAACTGTTAATGACAATTTCCGTTGTTTACATTCCAACGTGTAGTGTGGATTATACATCAGCAAATTCCACAGAGTTGACTGTAATTTGAACTGGTTTGTTTACAGTCCTCATTTATCAGTAAAATTTCATTATATTTTCCTGTGACCAATTGAAAAATGTTGCCTTCCCCCCCCCTCCCCCCACGTCTGGCTAGATTCCATAATTTTTTAGAACCGAATGATGAATTTTGCAATATTTTTGTGATTTTTCCCTTGGTTGACTAACAACTTTCCTGATTTTTTTTTCCGGGTCAATCAAGGAATTTTGCATTTTTATCCTGCAACTGATTAAAGAATTTTGTGATTTTCTCCTGATCGATGATTTTCGCAATTTTACCCCGATCGAATAATGAATTTCTCAATTTTTCCCATAATTGACTATTTAGCAATATTTTTTTAGATATTTACCTCGATCTACTGATGAATTTCGTGCAACTGATCGACGAACTCGTACCATGACTGACTGAAGAATTTCGTCCATTTTTTTTCTTTCTTTTTTCAGATGATCCACCGACGAATTCGACATTTTTTTTATCCACGACTGTTCGAATTTTGTGACATTTTCTTTCTACTGATAAGTAAATTTTTCGGCTTTTCCTTGCGACTAATGGGCGATGATTTTTTTTTTCTCTCCATGTCTGATCGACGAATTTCAATATTTTTTCCGACGATTCAGTGACTTTCACTTTTTTTTTTTACAGCGATCAACTGGCGAATTTTGCGATATTTTCTTTCTATTGCTTTGCAAAAAGTGCGAGTTTTTTTCCTTGCGACAAATCGACGAATTTTGCATTTCTTTCAGAAAATCCACAGACTAATTTCTCATTCTTTTATTCGCGATATTTTCCTTCTACTGATTGGGAAATTTTGTAGCTTTTTCTATTGACCGATTAGAGAAAATCGTAGTTTATTTTCCACAACTGATAGACGATTTTCGTGTTTTTTCTATAATCCACTGACAAATTTCCCCTTTTTTACGACCTATTGCTGAATTTTGAGATTTTTTTTCTGACTTCCATTGACGAATTTTGCGATTTTAAAATCTGTGATAAATTAAAATTTATCTTCCTTCTATGAATTGCCAAATTTTGACTGTTTTTTGAGACCGATTGGGAGGGAAATTAGGGTTGGATTTTTTTGGGGGTGGGGGGACTGATCAACTAATTTTGTGATATTTTTTTCCCGACGATCCAGTGACAAATTTCAGATATTTTACTCTCGACCAATTGGCACATTTTGCAATATTTTCTTTCTACTGAAACTGATCAGCCAATTTTGCCTCTATCCCTTGCATTGGCAAAATTCACAGGTATTTTTCGTGATTTTTCTGATGATCCACTTACAAATTTCATTTTTTTTTAAATAACTGCGACCAATTGATGATTTTCATGATATTTTCCGTATACCAAATGACAAATTTTGCTGCTGTTTTCTTGCGACTGATTGGTAAAAATCGTGCATTTTTCCCTCGACTTGTTCAACGAATTTCTTATTTTCCACAACCAGCTGAAGAATTTTACACAATCAACTTACGAATTGCATGAGATTTCCTCCGACCAATTGATGAATTTTGAAATCTTTTTAAGTGAACAATTTTTTTTTTCTCCCGATGATTGACTGACAAATTTCAAGATTTTTCCAATGACTGAATTGCGAATTTCACTGAAAATGAGAATTTGAATCTTCTGCAGAGAAATCTGTTGTTTTGCGACATATGGCATATTCTGCTTTGAAGGAGGGGGGGGGGGGTTGTGATGGTTATTCTTAGGGGGTGGGAAGTTTTCAGAAAATCTTATCAGCCAGCAAGAAAGAATGTACATTTGAAAATTGTTATGGCAGAATGTACGCAACTGCAAAAATAATTCATGCTTTAAAGAAAAAACAGGATACAAAATGTTAAAAAAAAAAAAAGTGTGTTACAAAAATTCATCTAGAAGGTATTGCAAAAGTGCCCCCTCCTTCTTTGCAAAAAACTACTTAGTAAGGGGCTGTACTTATATAACATTATCAATTTTCTGGTATTTTTGGATTCCCTCGCCCGTTTATGATATCATACATTATCATACCTCAAACACCCCCCCCCCCCTTCAAATGAATAGAAATCAAAAAATTTCACTTTGTATATGAAAATAACTTTATATCAAATAATACTTAAAAGAAATACTCGTATTTGCCATTTAAAAGTATTTAATAATAGCTTTTTGTTATATAATGCATTCAACAGTAATAATGATTTCTTGCACTTGCCTCAGCACGGGGTTGGGAGGGGGTGAGAGACAGAACTTCTTATCAACAAAACAGATGGACAACATTCTTTCTCATTCATTTACTATTAATAAACATAACAGGTATCATCAATTGGTTTCTCGAACCACAGATGTAACCAATTATGTATGCATAACATATGACAGAAGAATAGGAATGCTAAACGGTGGGGTATTCCATATTTTTGAATTAAATATTTTTATCATTTAGGATTTTAATCATAAGTTTGTATTTCCATAAAAAACAGATAAGGCTATTTTGATGTAAAAAAACAAGTTACAAATAAAAAGAGAAAATTTTGGTTGGATCAAAACTGATAACGATATCAAAAGACAGCCCCCCCTCCCCCTAGCGATATCTTACGAGATCATGTGCCAGGCCCCTCCTTCCCCCCTAAACTGATAACGTTATATATGCACATCCCCTAAGGCAAGTTTGAACATTGATGATCATGAACGTAGTAGAGTTGATATGTTACTTGGTATATTTTAAAAAGTTGAGCAGCATTCTGGAGAAAATCTGATACATTTTAAAAATTGCATGGTATACTTAAAATATCATAAAGTCATACTTAAAAGTGGGAGAGGCTGAGAACTGAAAAACGATGCTTTTTTTTTTTTTAAACTTGAATCAAATATAAGGTGTTAATGGTTTTAATTAGTTTAATCAGCGATTAAATCGTGATTTTTATCAATTGATTAAAAAAAATCATTGATTAAAATCATAATTTTTCTAAATGTTTAAAATCTGAGGTGAACATAATTTGGAAAGTTTCTACAGGTATTTTGACTCATGATTCATGAATACACAAAAAAACTTTAAATAATTGTTTTTAAGCTTAATTCCTGACTATTGTAAAAAGTTCAAGTACAGCAAGCTTGTAAAAAGCTTAGTTTTTATAAATTTCCTTTTAGTAATCAAAATATTCATTTTTTTATATAAAATAAACGCAGCAAATATAATAAATTTCTGCAAGTAAAAGAATAAAATAGCAAGAATTTTATTTTCTCATTCTACTTTTGCAATAATAAATTTATATCAAATACTGGAGCTAAAGATGAATGAAAGAATGACATCGGCTAAGCCGCTATTGTAAAAGAATGTATAAGAGAAAAGGAACCAATTGGTATAAAATGTTAAGCAGAGAAAGATCTTAAGTAAATGTTGATTTTTTTTTTTTTTTTTTTAATACTTGTATACACTAAATAAAAATTGTTAGGGATTAAAAACTCGGCAAAACTGTTTGAAACACAAAATGCTGAGATTTCGCACTGAGTGTTAATAATACTGCTGTTTAATGTTTTGAGGATTACAGATATAACTGGCTATTCCTTATATTTATTCTGTATGTGTGTATGAATAGGTTAAAACATTTTCATATACATATATATATATATATTATTTTTGCCTGGGTGGGGGGGGGGGTAGCATATGCATACATGTATGTAAGTTTAGATTTAGGTGATTAACAGTACAAATGCAAACTGAGTTGCAAATAATGTTTGATAGCTTTGTTGTTTGTGCTATTAACTAATGAAGTAACTTTTTTGCAGTTTTTATAAATTCTATAATTACTGTTTCCTCTAGGTCATTTTTTAAGGGCACCACAACCTGCCCCATTTGAAATTGACAAAAAGCACCCTTAATTTTTGAAAAATAATGAAATTCATCTGTAGCTGTAGACTGAGATTTCATGTAAAAAATTTCCGAATTCCACATTAGTATTTCTAAATATATGTGCATAAGACCTTGCAAAAATGATAGAACTTTATTTCTTTAGAAAAAAAAAAAATAAAACATGTTATTTAATTGTATTTTTCAATTTGTAATTCATAAAATAAATGACATTTTATTTATTATACTAAGAAGTTATGTATTATTTTTTTTTTCTTGTATTACTACTAATGTGTTTAGTAATTATATATTTCCTCATGAAATAGTACCCTTTCTTGCAACTAGCATCCTGTCCTTTTTACTTTCTACCATGAATTATAAATTATTAATTATCATATTATGAATTAATTCATAAAGATGTGTTATGTCCCTAATTACAGAGTTAATTGTTTAATAATTATTAATTTTAAATAGTGTTAAACAATTTAAGATTAAATGCAGTTATTAATAATTTTAATAAATGTAAATCACTAGTATTTAATTTAGTTTTACATAATTATTACAAAATATCAATGTATATAACATTATTGTATGCTACTAACTAACAAAACTACTAATTTGCAGTTTATAATTTATGTTAATTACTAATAATTATAATTTTATTAAAGTGTAAAAACACAGGTTACATTTGCCAGAGTTTCCCCCAGGTTTAAAAAAGGGCAGGGTGCTTCTTGTAGGAAAAGGGCACTTTTGGATTCTGAAAGGCACTTTTTAAAAAATTTTTAAAGGTATTCTTTTGATTTTTAAAACTACTTTTAATATTTAATAGACAGGACGCTATTTAAAAGACAGCAATGAGTCAATTTTTACTATGCAAGTAAATTTTTTAATAAACAAAGGAGTAAAGACATTTTTTTCAGCTGGGGGCAACAAGGGTGCTAATGTTTTTCATCAAGGGCAAGAGGGGTACTATTTTGTAAACGTAAGGGCAGGTAGGGTGCAGCACTCTCCTGAAACTGTCTAGGGGAATCTCTGCATTTGCAATTAGAGGTTTGTTTTGGAAACCTAAAACTGTTGGTAGCTATTCTGTATTTGAACGATGGGAAAAAAAAATCATAAACATATGATTTAAATTTTAAAAAATATGATTTAAATAAAAAAGATCAATTTAAAAAAAAAAATGATTTTTTTTACACCTTAATCAAATATCACATTTAAAGATTAAAAATTCTAAATTAAAAATAAAGAATGTCAGCTTACACATCACATTGTTACATTGTACACACTGAATACATTGTGAAACATATCAAGTGATTAATGCATATATTTACAAATTAGAAAATATTTAAATCTTATTTGATTTTTAGGTACTTTTCAGTTAGCCGGGCACCAGTGTTATATATAGATGTATGTATACACATATGTATATATACATATATTGTATATATTTATATACACACATATATGTATATCATATATTGTATATATATAACACTGGCAGCTGTCTAACTGAAAAGTACTGATTTTTCTTAATGCAAAAAAAATGGAGATTTTCTGCAAGGATATGGGAAACTTTTAAATAATTAAGTGTAGGTCATTCAAAAGTATTTTTATTCCTATTATGTAGAGATCTCATTATGTCTTTGTGAACATGTAAATAACAAATTATTAATATAATTTATTTATGGACAGATTTGGAAAATAAGAGTTTTCAAAAGTTTCCTTAAATGTTAAAATATGTAGTTTTAAAACCCTGTAAACTTGAAATTTTTTTCAAATTGTATAATTTTTTTTTTAATCACTGAGGTATTAATCATTATTTGCTTCTGTTCTGTTTTTGTCCAATTAAATGTACATAATGACTAGCAATTAGTTCAGTAAAATTTGTTAATATTATTATTACAGGATAATACTGCTGTGGGCAACGTCATTCCAGTTAAAAGCAACCCTCCTTGTCGCAATTGGAATGTGAAAAAGGATATGATGCTGTCCTTGTATATTAATGAGGTAGCAGTTGTTTTCAGAGAAATGTGTTACAAAGCTAGTTTCGTTGTTGCTAGCAACATGTATGTGCTTGTTAAAACAATTTGACTTGTAGTTTTGTTTTAAATAAATGTTCTTTTACTGTATATTTGTTAGTTTTTTTTTTCATTATTTTTAAACGGAACAAAAATACACAACTAAGTATTTATTATTTATATTTATTATCACATTAGTTATGCTTAAATTTTTGCATTTCAAATATGATGGTGAATATTATTAACATCATAAACTGATTTTTAAAACTTAAAACCATTGATATTAAAAACATATGTAAAGAAAAGAGAGGTCTTACATTAACTCAGAGATCTTTTGAAAGGATAGCTGTCACAAAAAAAATCACATGAAAATTATCATATTTGTGATCGTTAGATCTCAGGGTTAATGAACCTGTCATCTTTCTTTTCTTTACATATGTTTTTAATATCAATGATTTTGAGTTTTTAAGACCAGTTCATTTGTAATGGAATAGTAAATAAATTTTAAGCACCTTTTTTTAGAAAATTGATGATTATTTTAGTTATATTAATGCAGGATGAATGTGGCATTCCGCTCTAAACTCTTTTCGAGTTTTTCTATTCTATTATTAACGTCTTCAGTCAGTATTTGAGATTGGGTTGTTTTTGCTAACTTAAAAAAAAAAAAAAAAAAAAAAATGCACATACGTATTTACCAACTCTGATTTTTTTTTTTATTGCATACTCTTATTTTTTAATTAATTGACACAGCACTGAGGAATGAAAAAAAAACTGCCAAAGATTACTTTCTTTGTGATAGATCATGGAAAAATTTTGATTTTTAAATATTATTATTTTTTTTTACCTGCAACTGGGTTCCAATTGTAACAAAGTGCTTATATTTCCTTATTTTGCTTTTCATTTTTAAGAATCTTTACAAGTACTCTTCACAAGTTCATATTTTCCTTTCAGATTAGAATGCAGTTTTCAAATAGTAAAATTTGCTTCTGATTGTTTAACTGATCCAGTGGTGTTAAAACTGCTTACTTGATATTTTCATTAATGCAAGTAGATTTTGGGGAGAAAAAAAATTATTACTTTTTTCAGTAGTTAATAAATTTTACATTGTTTAAAATCTAAACAGTTTCATTGACAGTATCTGGTCATATAGTCTGGAAATACATTTAAATATTTAAATCAATAATTAAAATTACCTTTCAACTTTAATCTCAATTTAAATTGAATAATTGCTAAGTGAAACCTATTTTTATAGCCTGAAAAATTTTAATAAGGATTTTCATTTAATTTCTGATAAAATAAAAATGCATTTTTAAAGGTTTTTTGTTACTTCATGTGCTGTCTATCAGTGTTTTATCTGGGTTATAAAAAAATCTTGTAAATTTTCAAATTGTTTGGTTTGTAAAAGTTTGTTTTATCAAGCTATTTATTATGATTAAGTTTGTTAAGAAAAGAAATGAGTAAAGAAGGTATGATGAACATATTTTTTTTTTAACATGTAGATGTTCAGAAGTATTTTTTATCCAATTATGGTAGTAGTTTTGTTTTAAAAAATGTGTAGATATGGTGTATTGTTTCTATATCAACCAGTACTATAAATATTCATTTACTTATTTTACTAAACTTAAAGGAAAATTTTATTTTCCCTTATTTCTCATGTTAAAAACAAATTTTGCAAAGAAAGATCATGTCGAGTCTGACTCGAAATAGCAGTGCATAAATTTATATTGCAGAAGTTATGGGCACTTCCATTAAAGAATATCAATGTTTCATTCTCACCAAAAATGCAGAAACAAAAATTAAATACATTTCTAAAACTATTAATTCTTTAAATGATTATTTAAAGTTGAAGTATCCGTACAGAAATCCAAATTATTTATGATCTACTCATTATACCTTTCATTTTCCTATAGATTAAATATTATCCAATACATTTTTGACAGTTTTTCTTACAAACTACTTTTTCTAAATATAAAGTAATAATATAAAACAAAAAGGATTGCAGAGAGAAACTTGTTTGTTTTAAAATATACAATGGGTATAACAAGAGTTTAAAATGACTGTTTTAGAAATGATGTTTGGTTAGCGTTGTCCATTGCAAACAATATACATTTTAAGACAAATCTGAAATCTATCATCCCCTGACACATCGTGTATTCTGGAAGGTGCTACCTCCGCTTGAATTACTCTTGAGACATAAGACCTACGCTTATTCTGACCCCAAGAGGTTCCCCATTCAGGTGAAAGTAGCAGCTATTTCACAAGACGAGGCGTCGGTGTTGATAGTTTTCAGACATTGTCTTGAATTGTATATTTCTCGCAATGGACAACGCTGCTTACCAGACATCATTTCTAAAAGATAATCATTTTAAACTCTTGTCATACCTATGGTATATTTTTGAACAAACAAGTTTCTCTCTACAGTCCTTTTTGTTTTTTATCCTGTCAAATGTGGGAGCTATTTTGGGGTCATCCTGTACTTTTATGGTATATATACCATATATTTCATTTACGGTACATATACTGATTACGATACTTTTACGGTATATGTACCACACATTTAATTTACGGTATATATGCTGTATGAATATTTTTTACAGTACATATACTGTATATTTAACCCACGGTATATATGCTGTATAATTGTTTTTTACAGTACATATACTGTATATTTAACCTGCGGCATATGTGCTGTATAAATGTTTTTTACGGTATATATACTGTATATTTAAATACGGTATGTATACTGTACGAATATTTTTTTTACAGTACATATACTTTAAATATTTTACGGTACATATACCGTCCAGTTAAATTACGGTACATATACTGGTCACAAAGTTGCCAGTATATGTACCGTATTTTTTGACCAAAATTTTTTACAGTGTACATTGACGTTTGAATGTTGTTTGACCCATAAAAGTTAGCTCAAGTTTTTATATGAAATAACCTTCTTTGGCGATTCTCCGATTTGGCGATACCGGATAAAGGTGGTTTCGCCGTAAAGAAAGGACATTGCACCCTGACTTTGATCTCGAATTACTTTTATTCATCTTTTAACTGATCCCTCAATGAAAGAAAAAATCATGTGCAAAAATCTCAAACTTTGAAATTTAATAACTATGTCATTTTTTGCAGTACAGATGTCAAACTTTTTGTGTTATATCTGTTATGATATGGGTAAACTTTTACTAAATGTAACTATAGGGACTGGGGGACCGTACAAAAAGTTAGATTTCGTAATTTTTATAAAATTGATTTTTTACTTTATATAATGCCACAAAATGAATATTTAGCTCATTTGAAACGTTTTTGCAATTGGAACTATACGTCTACGGCCAACGGTTGAGAAATTAAAGGTCGGTGATAGATAACATATTGCACCCTGTATATTTGTTTTAGAAAACACAATTTAATGTAGCAAATGTTTCAGTCAAATACTTTTTTGAAATGGATATCCAATTTCTTTATATTCAGATACGTTTCCTAGAAACTATCCAGCATTTAATGCATCAAGTTGATATATACAGGAAGAAAATTCGTTAGGATACATTTAACACGCATTTTAATCGTTTTAAAGATATATATTGCAAGCTCAATGCGCATTTACTAAGAAAGCTAGCGAAATTCTGACTTCATTCATTTATTTTCGCATCAAGTATCCCCAATGATTCCGATTTCGTATAGTGAGCAGAGTAATAAATATTATTGGTTGCAAAGTGCACTCATCCATTTAACCCAAATTACTATCTTTAGGTTCGCATGATTCAATGAATGCTTATTTCTACTCGGTGCAACTTTCTGGAATATATTCGAAGAAAGGAAATCGCTTTTTTTTTTCTTTTAGGGGAATTAAACGCATGTTTTGAAATTCTATAAATGGAGCAGATACAGAGTAAATTAATTTTCCTGGGCGACATTAATAAGCATCTGAGAGGGTAAGCCCCTACTGCTAGTTATTTAAATTTGTATATAAAAATTGAACAATAAAAAAATTCTGTTTATTTTAAAATAGTTGTCTTTATATATCATAAATATATATTTCTTTTGAAAATAAAATTTAATATACTAAATATTTCAGTAAAATAGTTTTTTTGAAACAGGAATCCAATCACTTTATATTCAGATACATTTTCTAGAAACTATACAATATTTAAGGCATCAAGTTGATATATACAGCAAGAAAATTCGTAAGGATACATATGACAGTGAGCATTTTAATCGTTTTAAAGATGTATTGCAAGCTCAATGCGCATATACTAAGAAAGCGAGCGAAATTCTCACTCCATTCATTTACTTTCGCATCAAGTATCCCAAATGATTCCAATTTCGTATAGTGAGCAGAGTAATAAATATTATTGGTTGCAAAGTGCATTCATCCATTTAATCCAAATTACTATCTTTAGGTTTGCATGATTCAACGAAAGCTTATTTCTACTGGGTGCAACATTCTGGAATCTATTCGAAGGAAGGGTATCGTATTTTTTCAATTCCTACAATTAGTTCACACTCTCCCTATATATATATATATCTTGTTCAAAATTTCAATCGTTAATAAAATACTTATTATTCATCCTATCAAGTTGAAATAATTTTTTTAAACTTGTACTGGATGACAATTGATATTAATACAGTTTTTCAAATATTAATTCATTAATTAAATTTTAATTAATTAATTTTAGTTTTATATGGGAGACAAAATGGCGGCCATTGGTTATTGAACAGCATTTAATGCATCTTCATACCTATAAGTGGGTTACCATAGAATTACCCGGCCGGAGCACCCACGAAATTTGGCATAGCTTCAACGCTCCGGCGGAAAACCCCCAACACCACCAACGAAAACTACATTCAAGGTAACACTCCCAGAAAAAAACAGAAAACAGCATTAATTGAAACAATCTATAGTGAAATTCTCACTAGAACGAAAAATATCTACATACAACAAATACATAGATTGTAGATACCAAAATGAGATTAAACAAGAGAACAAGAACACTTCTTGTAAAACACAGACAGTGTACCAAAAAATAACGTAAATTTACAGACGATCAAACTCAAACACTTGATAACTGCGACAGTAGAAAAAGTCATACACAGTATGAACAAAACTTAACCAAACCATACGTGAATATCATGCTATCAGTCACTGGAAAATTATGTTTACCACGTTGGTCATATGTAAGGAGTCACTGCTACGAAGTAAAAATGTCCAGATAAAATGTCCTTGAAAACTGCCTTTGGAATTTGTAAAATGGTCCATTTGCAGTAACTCAGCACCCTGTGCATAACTCAAGTATTACCCAATAACTTCAAAAATAGCTCTGGACAAAAGAAACCATTTCAGCAAAGCTTGAAGAACCACAGACTTGTCACATCATCGTCACAGGTGGGACCCATGAACTTAATGTCAAAGACATGTTTAATATATCACTTGATCGTAAATGTGTCAAAAATAAAAGCCCAAGAATAAATTTCGCCAAATTCCCATAGACTTGAATTGTAAACCAATAGGGTTTACTGGCTTATAGAAAATCAACAAATTGAGATATTTTAATGCAACAAAAACTAATATTAGCTTAAGCGATTATATTAATTTTTTCTTTCATGACCTAAGTAGGAATTGACTTTTAAAACAAATTTTATATTACTTGTTTCAATTCCTATTATTAGCCCACAAATTCACTATATATATCTTGTTCAAATTTTCAGTCGTTAATAAAATACTTATTATTCATCCACTCAAGTTCAAATACGTTATATTAAACTTCTAGTGATTGACACTTGGTGTTAATGCAGTTTTTTCAAATATTAATTCATTAATTAATTTTAATACGGTAGAAAAAATGGCGGCCATTCCTTATTGAACAGCATTTAATGCATCTTCATACCTATAAGGAGGGTTACCATAGGGGGTCCCCTGTTCTGTCGCCAAATACCGCCAAATTTGTCGCCAACTTGGCGATATATCTCCAAATTTTGAGATCAAAATAAATCGCCAATAGTGACGCCAGCTAGGCTATATCCCTGATATTTCGCCAAATTCCCATAGACTTGCATTATAAACCAATAGGGTTAACTGCCTTATAAAAAATCAAAAATTTAAGATATTTTAATGCAACAAAAACTAATATTAGCTTAAGGGATTATATTAAATTTTTCTTTCATAACCTAAGTAGGAATTGACTATAAAAACAAATTTTTTATATTACTTGTTTCAATTCCTACTATTAAATTCACACTTTCACTATATATATCGTGTTCAAATTTTCAATCGTTAATAAAATACTAATTATTCATCCACTCAAGTTCAAATACAGTATCTTAAACTTGTAGTGATTGACACTTGATGTTAATACAGATTTTTAAATATTAATTAATTAATTAAATTAAATTAATTAATTTTAATACGGTAGAAAAATGGCGGCCATTGGTTATTGAACAGCATTTAATGCGAAATCCATACTTATAAGGGGGTTACCACAGGGAGGGCCACGTTCTGTCGCCAAATGCCGCCAAGTTTATAGCCAACTTATCGATATCTCAATTTTTTCTCCAGATTCCCATAGATTTCCGTTGTAAACCCATAGGGTTTACTTGCTTATATAAAATCAGCAAATTGAGGTATTTTAATGCAACAAAAACTAATATTAGCTTAAGTGTAGTATAAAATTTTTCTTTGATGACCAAAGTAGGAATTGACATAAAAATTATATTACTTGTTTTTTTTTTTTTTTTTTTTTTTTTTTTTTTTTTTTTTTTTTTAAGTGAAAAAAAAATTATGTTTTGAAATTCTATAAATGGAGCAGATATAGAGTAAATTGGGTTTCCTTGACAAAAATTTTTTGAAATGCATTTATGGAAAATGAGCACTATTGTATAAATTGGTTTACAACAGTTACATAAATACCACCAGTATGTGGAATATGGTAATATAAATTATTACCATATGTGTGCTAAATTAAAGATAATAATATTACCATTAATTTAAAAAATACTTTTATAGTTCATGCATATAAATTACTTAAAGCAGTGTTTGATATATTTTTCCTTTCCGTGAAATAATTTTCAAAAGAAGAGTTCAACCACCTTACATTGAAGTAGTTTGTCTGAAAAATTTTCGCCTAACCGCATCATACTGATAGGACAGTGCAAGAAGATTAGTTAAGAAATATGTATGTATTACAACGCAAATTTTGAACATTTGAAGAGTTATTGTAGGCTCAATTTGCATTTAATAAGAACGTGGGAGAAATTTTTAACCCATCCATTTACTTTCACATCAAGTATTCCCAAATGTCTTCTATTGAGCCGAGCAATAAATACTATTAGTTGTGAACTACACTCACTCGTTAAATCAAATTAGTATATTCGGCATTGCATGATCCAATGAAAGATTATTTCTCCTCCATGAAATTTTCTGCAATCTATATGCAAAATGAAAAGCGTATATTTTCCGTTTACTGTGATAAGAAATAAGGTAATTGTTGAAAAAATAAATATAGTTCACATGGAGTTTAATTTATTTACACTGATGTGTACTTTACTATCAGTATCTATTGTTGAAATACATCTCATTGATATACAGATTAAGTAAATTTGTTATTGTATGAACGCAAATGCCCATTTGAATCATTTTCAGGATCCGTTATACTTTGTATACACGTTTGGGGATGTCCCCACTCGTGGTCCTTCAAAAAAAATAAGATTTTAACTGGAGCAAGAACAGGAATGGAATAAACTTAAACACAAAGTAATTAAAGCGCCAACATATAGAAAAATCAGGTGACTGTCTGAATGAAATAAACACAAGGAACTGACGTTACATGAAACCCTCTCAGAAGGTTTAAATTATTATGACAATTGATAAAATGACCTTATGATGAAATCTCTAGATTAGTAAAGCTCAAAAAAAAAAAAAAATAAAAAAAAAAAAAAAAAAAAAAAAATCATATAACATGTCGGGGAAACGAAATTTTCCGCATGAACCGACGGTACTTCTTATGCGAAGAAGCATTTGCGAAAGTCCACTTAGATTTTCTTTATATTTCTCCCAAGATAATTGAGGTAATTCTTGAATGTCTAAATATATCCAATATAAAGCCAATGCTTTTTCATTAAATTGATAAATAGTGTAAAAATATATAGAAACAGAAGAACGGTTTTTATGAACTGTTTACATATTTCTGATCCAACAAAGCCATTATAAAAACAAACAAGAATAGTCTATATTTGTCCGATATGTGACTTAATCATTTCAAACGCCGTCATTTAATTTTTCAGTTATTCTCTCAGATTACACATGTAATTTTCTTTTCTTTAAACTTGGGTGTTTATTTCCATATTTGTAAGTCTACGCATAATTGTTGGAATGAAAAAAAAAGCACAAACATACCAGACATGATACATGCAATGATAGTACAGTTAGAGAAACATTAAGTATCATCCATCTGCGCGTTGTGAGGTAGCATAAGTGAATATACTAAAAAAATAATTAAGTCGAGAAGTAAAAAGGCCAAAACGCGAAGTTTGAATTCTTTAACATCTACGATATCGTCTAAAATTATCTAAATACATTTTTTTCGTTATTTTGCCACAAGTAAAGAAATGAGTCTGGATATAAAAAAAGAAGAAGGAATATGTATTAAATACATTAATAATTCATTTATCTCTTTTCACAATATAATGCAAAAAGTCTTACTCATTCAAATGTTCAATTTATGCTATATTTTCATTAAGTACTCCATATCTCATTAACCATTAACAAATATTTTATTATGCATACAATTCTTTATCCTTATTATTATTATTATTATTATTATTATTATTATTATTATTATTTTAATCACTTCATACTTTCCTAATTTGTACACTAAAATATACACCAAAAGTTACGGAGAGTAAAATACTTATATATATACTCACATCACAAAAACAATAACTCTAAGCGTCCAATAAGCAGACTCATACATTTTACACATTATGATAAACATTTTAAAGATTTTGAATAAATAACCGTTTTAGAAAAAAATATTAGAAAAAAAAATCAAAAATTGTCTCACCATCCCGCAGACGTTTCGAGGATAGTCTTTTGTAGGGCTTAACAAGGAGCGTTCTAAATATCATTTTTTTTCCACCAACAGAATTATAGTTCGCACATTTACAGAGTTCGTCACGAATTGTCGTTACACTTAAGTCCTATTTTATGTGTTCATTTACGATTAAAAAAAAAAAAAAAAAAAAAAAAAAAAGGATCAGGCGCTGTTTTGATGAGGCTCAGAAAGCTTTTCTTGAGACAGTTCTATCCTGGAGAGGTTCCATCACTAATTGGAGTCCTTGAATGATAGGATTTCGGGGGCTTAAAGACAACTCCTTAGAATTAACAGAGCTATTATAACTTCTTGAATACTAGATTTTAAATGGTAGGATTTCTGGAACTTGAAACCAACTCTTCGAGTACATTTAATTGGGTAAATTTCAATCAATGCAATTGAAAATAACTTATCACTATTAAATATATTTTTACATTTGATATATGTTATCGATAACAGTCATGAGATCAGCTAGGAAAAACGATAATTTTTCATATTTAATTATTAAACTCAAGCTATTTCTATTGAACTTCATATAAGTAATATATATTTAAGGCTTACATATTTTTTAATAAAAATTCATCTCAGTCACAATTTCGAATTTAGTAAAATAGTCTTTGACAGAAACATTCATGCTTTTTTTTTTTATAATGGAAAAATAACAGATAAATGCTTCGCATTAAAATTATCAAATTGATAGATATAAATAGAAAATTTGTAAGTCTGTGTATCACAGCGCGCTCTTTACTCAATTTGAAGATGTATTACACTGTGAATATACATTTAGTAAGAAAGCTTGGAAAATTCCCACATCATTCATTTATTTTCGCATCGGATATCCCAAATGATTCACATTTCATACAGCGAACCGGGAAAGAAATATTATTGGCAGCAAAATGCGCTCATCTATGTAATCCAAATTACTATCTTCAGGTTCGCATGATTCAATGAAAGCTTATTTCTTCTCTATGAAACTGTTGTAATTTATATGCAGAAAGGAACCGTATTTTTCTGTTTTCTGTAATAATAAAAGCTACTGTTGTAATTGCATAAGAAGGTTAGGTACAGGATAGAAGTTTCTTGATTTTTCGTTATAATAAAATATTTGAATGAATATTTTGCATTAGCAGTAGATATGTTTAGTTATGTATATTTCAAATGTAGAACTGTAAGTTATAAGATGTAATTGAAATTCTTAATTGTATGTAGATAATATTTTAAAATGTCACTTATGTTTTTTAATAATTTGACTAAACAGTATTATTTGAGTAGCTGAATGAACTCTGAAGAGCTTCACTGTAAAATAAATAAATAAATAAATAAAGTAATATTTAATTCTAAAGGTGTAAAGTTACAGAAATCTGTATGTTTACGAAAATTTTATCTATACACTGTACAAAAAAAAAATAAATAAATAAAATAAAAATAAAAATAAAAAATAAATGCAAATCTCTAAAACTATTTTTTGTAAAGCTACAGAAATATGAATCTTTTCAAAAGAATCCACTAAAATTACACTAACCTTACTAAAATTTTATCTGTAACTCGGGTTGCAGTTACATAAAACGTTCTAGGAATCTCAGTTTCATAAAACATTCTTAGTACCCTTACAGATATATTAATTTACGGTGCAAAAGCGTATCTGTTGCACAAATTTCTGTTGTTGCCGTTACATAAAATGTTCTAAGAATCCCAGTTTCCTAGAAAATTCTTAGTAATATTTTTGGGCATTTTTACAGTGTACTAAATAAATTTTATTTTTAAAGTACTTTATATTAAATATAAGATATAAACTGTCAAAATTTTTTAAGTCTTACAAAATTCGGGACACGCATTTTTTCAAGTAAAACAAAAAAGAATGTCCCTTGAGAAATTTCTCCTATAACGAATTTTTATTTATGCCTGCAATATATTCGTTCACATCTGATATCTTTTTTAAACGGAAGCATAAGTGATACTATAAAATCCTACCCAATCCGAATAGGAATAGCATGTCCCGCCATTTGATGAACCCTTAAAACATGTAATACAAAGGTAATTCCGAATTACTAATTCTCAACACGTAACTAATTTTCAAGTATCTACTGAAAAAAATTGCGCATTTAATAAGGCATTATAGTTTATTTTATTAATGATAAAATTCAATAAAGGATATCAATAAATACCAATTTAATGATGTAATTACGATTATAAAAAAAAACTACCCTATATGCCCAATAGACAGTTACATTTTATAAATACCTATCAAAAACAAACTACGAAATACAAAATTCTCACATTTGTACATAAAATGTCAATGAAATATTTTTAAAAGTAATTTCAAATTTACCATTTTATAAATCTTTATAATTTTATCTAGTGGTAAAAAATTAATTTAACAAAGAATATTATAAAAAACTTCGTTCATGTAAAAATGAAAGCCGGCGGGGAAATTCAAATATTACAAACTACATTATTCTGAGACACAAAATAAATTTTGGTTTTAAAGTATTCTGTATTCTGTATGAAATCTAAACGGTCTATTGTTTCTTCTTACAAAGATATGCTTCTTGCAAGACATGTTACATACAATTTTCTGCAAATAAAAGAAAAAAAAATATCCCTTGCGGTCTTTCTGATATAACCAATTTATATTTATACCTTGACTATAAACTTGTTCACAACTGATATCTTTTTCGACGGAAACATAAGTGATATCATAAAATCCTATCATACTGAAATGCATGTCCTGTCATCTTAAATCTTTTGACCCCTCTACAGAGAAGTGGGAGGGATCGAATATTTTGAAAAAGAAGAATAATAATATTCCTTTAGCGATAGAAAGATTCCGTTGAAATATATTTTAAGGCATCTTCTTTCAGGAAACGTGACTGCCAAACTGTGGGTTTAAAGAAATACCTTACACATAATTCTAAAGTAAAGCTTCTTTTATTTTCACGGATTTCGAGGCAAGTGGGTTTATCATTATCAGATATATTACATAAATATAATATGGCAGGAAATATATGTCTCTTTTTGAAATATAGAAATGGTATTTGCACTTTGTTTAGAATAGAAGGTAAGTACGTGGAATTTAACACAAGAAGTGGATATATTTGCTGATAAATCTGTTTATTTTTCATAACTAAACACACGTTTGGATATTTATTAGTTTAGTTAATGCAAGACATTGACAAATATAAGTTTTTGAATTGTTATTTTTGTATAGAATGAGGAATGAGTTTAGGAATTGTTTCTATTAAATTTGAATTGTAAAAAAATAAATGACTTGATTATCAAAGTTGAAGTTTTTTTAGATTAAAATAAAGCCATAATCAAAGAAATATTAAGTGATACGCGTATAGCATGAGATATTTTCTTTTTTTATAGCATCGCATCTACGCAGATAGCTCGGAGGGGACTTGTAAAGTAACGAAATTAGAATAACGATGATGAACTTAATATTCTCCGTAATATATTTAAGTTATTGAAAAGCATAATAATTTTTTTATCATTATTACTAGAAACTTAACTCCGCGGAGATACAATCCATTGAGAACAGTGGTATCTGATGACTAGCTCAACTTTCTGCTTCTTAGGTTTTTATAGCATGCTAGTTTTTGGCGCCAAATTTGGCAATATTTCGCCAAGTTGGCAAAATTTGGCAATATTGTCATAACCCTTTCACCAATTACTTATTGTTGAAGCTGATAGTTATTTCGCCATAATGAGGCGGTCCAACCGGAATTATGAGGGACACACAGAGACTTGGATTTTACATAAATAGTCAAATGGCTTCTTTATATTAAATAAATATTATGAATATTGAAAAATTACTTGTGAATATGAAACAGTGAATCAGTTGCTTGAAAATATATTGCCAAATTTCATTTTCTCCCCAAGACCATTTTCTCAATCTCGCCAATGCCCCTATACTGGAAAAGTACCTAAAACACATGAAAATCGGGCAGCTAGGAGATCAGATACAGCACCTTCAAGTGATGGTTATGTTGTTAGTAGCATCGGGATGAAGATGTAAAGACGTACATTTCCGTATATTACAATTTAAATTCTGACCCATAGATTTTGAAGAAAACATTAAATGCGAGGAGTTAATTTAATGACGGTGAGCTGATTATGAAGATTATTGAGTTTAAATGGGAATTTTCCCAAAGCAGTCAGCTATCGCCAAGTTGACTTCATATATGATAACCAATGGTGGGATTCCAATAATTTAACAACCGGTTCGCTGCCCTAATGATTTTTGATGTTCAAAAATGAAAGAAAAATTAAACATCACACATAGATTATGAACCATTTTCTAATATTATAAGAACATTGTTTAAAAAAAACTTGGATCATTTGGTATAGTGAAAAAATAATACTGAAACATGTTACTCTATAAAAGGACGTAATGTATTTAACCCTCTCTTTCATACGGGCCTCATATGAGGGCAGATAAGTATTGTCCTATGAAGCAAAAAACTTTTCCGAATTCATTTATAGAGATCTGATTTATGGACAGATAATAGCTAGCATGCAGCACAGTAATAAAATTATTTTATAATGGGTTTTCATTTATCACAAAAAAAAAAGATTTTTTATGAATAATGAAAAATAAGGAAAAATAATTTATGCATGAGAGGGTTAATAAATATTCGGCAATCATGAAACCCTGATCAAAATTTCAATCAGAAAATACATAAAAAAAATATAATAAAAATACAGCAGAAATGAAAGCTTAACAATTAACCCATGTTCATGATCTAAAGTTGCATTTAACATATTTAGAAAAACATTATACATGCTATAGCCAATGTGACAAAATTTTGCACGACCAAAACTTCTCGAATTATGCCATTTAGTAATTTTAGGAATTATTATTATTTATTATTTTTAGCACAAAGAAACGGGCCAGACAAAGCGGAAAATTCGTAAAATACAAAGTATCATGACTCGGCAAGTTTAGATCATACATTATATTTTCATTTGTTAGAGCTTGAAAAATATTTTCTAAATATAACTTATAGGACTCAAGGATCTTATCAAAACTTTCAATTTGTTACATTTACGAAAATAACTACTTTGATATAAATAACTTCTAAGATATGAAGAACAATATTTTAAAAGGTGCAGTTTGGAAGTATATCTCTAAATCTGGCGATTTAAGTATTAGCTATATATAGATCAGCGATAACAAGAAACATTCCGTGCCAAAACAAAGTACCTTTTATTAGAATACTAGTTGACATGCCCAGCGTTGCCCGGGCCCATGATGAATGACCCTTAAATTAACCTCAATTTTTTATGATCTTATATCTTAAACTGCATTTTAACTGAATTTATATTTTTAAATGAAAAAATACAGAATTGAAAATATATGCTATTTGGTATTTTATTTTATGCGCTATTTGATTTTTGGAGTCTATGCGCACGGAAAGCAAGCGAAACCTCGACGTAATACTCAGGTTTTCGCTGATTTCATCGAAATTTCATACATTTTATTTTGTAAAAAATATTTCTACTCGTCCGAATGTTTCAAAACTTTTTTAGATGATTTAAATCTGATCTAATAAAAATCTCAATAGCATCTCAATTTGAGATCCTCTTAAAATATTGTGTTAAAAAACGGACGTTCATTAACTTTTACCGTAGAAAAAATATCGTATCTGTGAGACGCGAAGTGATTTGCATTTACAGGAATATTTGAAAGAGATAACATTCACATTTTTTAATCGATTGCACCATCGATTAGACAGTGGTTACAGCTTTAAGAACATATTATTGGTCAGACAGTACCTCAGAAATGTCGCGCTAGAGGCGCAGAAACGCGTCGAAACAGACGGGTTATTTCGTCGAAATTTTCACACATTTTATAGAAAATATTTTTACCCCTCCGAACGTTTTAAAATTTTTGTAGGTGATGTAAATCTGGTCTGTTGAGATGCTCTAAAAAGATTGTGTTAAAATAGGGACGTTTAGTTTCTTTTAGCATAGAAAAAATATCGTCTTCATGAGGCGCGAAGTGGTCTGTGTTTGCTGGTATATTTCAAAGGATTAAAATCAATTTTTTTAAAAACCGATTGCATCATCAATTAGAAGATGGTTTCAGCTTGAAGAACACTTTTTTGGTTTGTTGATACCTCTAAAATGGCGCCCTGGAGAGGCGTTGCAATAAACGGAAAAAGCATAAAAAAAATTGAAAATTCTTTTCAATTTCTTTCGATATTTTTTTTAAATTATAGAATATGTCTTCGTTTTTAAATTTACTAAGCGGTTTAGCCGATGTAAGTTAATAAATAATGACAAAATACCCCAGAATTCTTTTCTTTTCGTTTTTCAATTTGACCTGATGCGTAAATAACGCTTCTGTGCGTGCGCCAGAGCTGTTTTCCTTTCGCAATGACCCAGATGAGTTTTTAATGAGGGTGAGTTGCCATTTTTAATAATAACTCAACTATTAGAATTTTAAAATTCTGAGTCTCAGGTGCATTAAGAGAAACTTTGAGCTAACCTCACAAAAATTTTCAGCCTAGTTACGTGCCGTAGATTTTGCTGGCCACCACACACACACACACCGACAGAGCAAAACTTTCTTTTATTAGTATAGATAAGTAGTTATTGCAATTTTGAATATGCATACCATATAACTAAAGTTAGCCTAGTCTGCCAATTTAGTTCCCAAAATTCTTCAAAATTTCGCTTTTTTAACTTGAATTTTCTCTTACAGGATTGATGGAGAAAAAAGTATTGTTTTTGCAAATGAAACATTAGTTTATTAAATAAATAAATCAGGACTTCTCATAGAGTTATGCTTGAAAACATTGTTGTGCAGATAAACATTTAAAGAAATTAAATTAATCTACAGGGTGCGTCAGGTATTTCAGAACAAATCAACGAGATCTTTCAATCTGGAATATGCACTAGACATAGAGCATTTTTCTAATTTTAACGTTCTGTACTGGTAACCACATACTTACATGACATCATTCATTGCAAACATTGCTAGTCGCAATAACCGACTCTACAGGCTGTCAAAACTGACTGTAGTTAATGATCAGATGACCGTTGGGAACATTTGCCTTGAGAGTCAGAACATTGTTGTGATGATGACTATTGGAGTCCTTCTAAACTACGCCGCATACGTAATAGGCATTCAATCTGGGTAGCTGAAGGCCAACAAGTTAAAGATGACATCGTCATGAATTCTTTGGTCATCAATTTTACGTTTGCATCGGCTATATGGCATAGTGTAGAGTCTTGTTAAAATTCGTACGGCCTCCCACATGTTACAGAAGTAATTTAATGCTATAACACCTCGTCGTCCACGACAAAAACACCGGTATAAGCAACAGCGTTGACTCTCCTTAGCACCTTAAAGACAGAAATCTGGAGGCATCAGATAGACTTCGCTTCCAAGCCCCCCCGCCCCCCCCCCCCAGAATCATCAGTGAGACAAGAAATTTTCAACTCATGTCTGTCGGAACCTCTTCGGAGATTTTACACCCTCACCGATCTTTTTCGCTTCACTTTCTCGACTTGGGGAAAGTTTTTCTCATTGGAAAGAATCAAGAATATTCCTGGCTCCTCTTGACGTTTCAGCTTGTTAAAGAGGCGCTTTCTTTGGTCAGGCGGTTATCCATGGTTCTCCCGGGCAAAAATGATGTCATGTACGACCTCTAACGAAGGTCTTCATGAATCACACATCAGATTGTGGCCTCATCAATCTGCATCTCCATAGCGAGTGCCCTCCCCGACTTCGTAGAATTTTCATCGACTTGACTGACGAATTCCAGCATCTTGATGATTTCATTCTGCTGGCAATGTAGTTATCTGTATGAAACGTTTGTCACATGAAACCTGGCAGCCTTCAGTTCTGTTCTTACATTAAAGACGATGATCCGGGCAAGTTTCAAGAATGTGGCAATCTCTAAATCAGAGTGTTCTCCAGCCAATGACAGCATGCCTCTCCATTTCCTCAGTTAGTCTAAGTATCTGATATGTTCACAGGCAACAGAAAAAGATTTGTAACTCTGATATATATATTGATATTTCATCTATAACGTGTGTTCCCAAATACCTGAAGCACCATGTAAATACGAGTTTCGCATTTGAAGTATCATTTTAACAACCGGTTTGCCGAGCTCAACACAAATTAACAACCCGTTCTGCCGAAACGGTGCAAACCGGCTGAATCCCACTATTCATGATAAATTATTTTTGGCGCCAAATTTGGCGATATTTCTCCTAGTTGGCTAAAATTTGGCAGAGGCGGTCCCTGCACTGATTTCGCGCATTAATACAAATGTTTTCCTACATTGACTACAACTTTGCAATTACTTATACTTTTAAGGTACTTTTCTCACTGTACACCTAGTTACTCATTGTTAAAGCTGATACTTATTCCTCCATAATGAGGGGGTCGAACCGGAATTGTGAGGGACACACAGAGACTTGGATTTTATATAAATATATTTATCGCCCAAATAGTTTACTTGAAGCGACCCCCACTGTTTAGTCTTCAAACTAGCTTAGTGCTCAATTTACACATCCTGACACAATCAATGATTTCTCTTATTATTATTGCATATTTATTTTAAAATATTTATTTAATTTTCTTAAATTATTATAATTCTTGTAAATAATATGTATAATACAATGCAAATTATTAACGTCTCACGTAATTAGATATATTACCACCTGCCCATTACTTCCGTTATGCATTTTTATTACGACAGTATTTCAAATATTCGCACGCAATTTCGCCTCTATAACTCGTTATATCTTAAATTCATCTTTTCGGTATATTTTTACTACAGAATAGAAACTATGCGTGATTTAAAGCACTATAGATACATTTATGATTGGCATCATTACATTTTTAAAGGAATATGTTATTTAAAATTTGTACCAACTACCGAAAACTTTCCGGTATTATTTTGAAATTCTAATTAGCTTTTAGCAAAAATAAACAAGCTAACAGCAATAATGTTTTCTAGAAAGTACGACACATTATAGATCAAACTGGAGATGTTTAACCATATGGGATGTTTGACACACTGCCATTCTTTTACTTTTTACTTTTACTTTTTACTTTTTCCTGTTTTTTTTTCTGATAATTATGAGACGGAAATTTATTATTAATTTTTTTTACTGGTTTTTTCAGCCATTTGTTGCAACAGTCATTTCTTTCAATCACTCCCCCCTTTCCCTGAAAATGTAACTTTTCCCTTTATCATCCGTAGCATCTTATTCCAATAATGAGAAAAAATAATCCTGTAATTTTGGCTTTAAAATGTACTTTACTAAATCATTAAATAGATAAATAAATAGAACTTTGTATAGTTACTGCCGTAGGTTTAAGCACCTTTTTACGAAGGGTGGTTATTTTTTTTTTCTTTTTTAAGAAAGTACAGTTTTGATATTGAAAGCAAAATATGCCATTTTTTAATATTACTTTTACGTAAAAGCCTAATCATTAAGCATTTCTGGAATCAAAAACAGAGCTGAACAAAACGAACGAATAAAAGAAATTTGAAAATGTAAGCAAATATGGTCATTTAAACATAGGCAGCATCCTTAATCATTATAAAACATCATTAGACATTAGTATTATATATTCCATTATCACTATCTCCACTGAATATATAATCTGTTGAAAGTTCTAATATTAATTTATGTTTATGCAGTAGCATGAACTGAATGTTCATTGTTCCTTAAGACTTAATAAAATATAGAATGAACATGTAAAATAAATTCGACGAGCAGAAAATATCAAAGATTATTTAAATTATTTCGTGAATGACCTTTTCGGCTAAATAGTGAAAAAATAATATGTAAAAATAATGCTAAATGTCTAAACGACATCTTCCAGATTTCGTTTTTTATTAATATAAACTTTATGCAGTGAAAATGAGAGCGCTTTTGAAATTTAAGATGTCGTTAGTAGAAGTGCAAAGATCAGTCTCTTATGAAATTTCAACACATGACTGGACATTTCTAATGCATATTAATTCTTAAAGAATTTGTTCTAAAAGTCTAATGAAAGGAAAACAATTTCATGTCGTTTGGTAAGAAATGAAAATGGCTCATACGATTATTTTACTGACAATTTATGTAACACTTTATGAAATATGTGTAATGAAATAATAAATGATCTATTGCAAAGTAATAAAACGCGGTTAAACAGGCATACTGAATTTGCTATTTCCTTTAGATTATAAAAGGACTCTATGAAAATGATATTTTTTCAATGTTTTAATGACTAATTCAATTTGCATTTGATCATGGCTCTTTTGAAGTTGGTATATTTTCATCTTGAAAATGTATATTTATTTATGAATAAATATTTTTAAATTGTAAAAGTATTTACTGGTAATTAGAGTTGCTATTTATCTCAGAAATTAACAGTAGACATAGAAAACTCAAACTTTTAATTGGAATAATTTCAAATAAACATCAAATTTATCTAATGAAGAGACAAAAGTAGAAACGGAATGTTCTACAAGAATTTCCAAGAACATGAAATGTCTAAATAGAAAACTAAAATACACTATTTACTGAAACAAATGCTTTAAAAAGGTATATAATTTACGTCATAATTCGTAGCCAACGAAAACAATGAACAATCTTTAATACGCATGTGTGAGTGTAAACATCTATTGCTAGTTATTAGCATTTGTACATCAAAATTTAAAAATGCTGTTTATTTTAAAATAATTGTCTTATACATGCCATTATTATATACATGTTTTCAAAACAAAATTCAATGCAGCAATTATTTCAGTCAAATACTTTTTTGAAACAGATATCCAATCTCTTTATATTCACATACATTTTCTGAAAACTATCCACCATTCAATGCATCAAGTTGATATATAGAGTAAGAAAATTCGTTAGAATACATATGACAGCGCGCATTTTAATCGTTTTAAAGATGTATTGCAGGCTCAATGCGCATATACTAAGAAAGCGAGCGAAATTCTCACTCCATTCATTTACTTTCGCATCAAGTATCCCAAATGATTCCAATTTCGTATAGTGAGCAGAGTAATAAATATTATCGGTTGCAAAGTGCACTCATCCATTTAATCCAAATTACTATCTTTAGGTTCGCATGATTCAATGAAAGCTTATTTCTACTCGGTGCAATTTTCTACAATATATTCAAAGAAAAGAAATCGCGTTTTTTCCTTTTAAGGAAAAAAAACGCATGTTTTGAAATTCTATAAATGGAGCAGACATAGAGTAAATTAATTTTCCTTGGCAAAAATTTATCTAATGTATTTATGAAAAATGAGCATTATTTTATAAATTGATTCACAGAAGTCATACAAATCCAAAAGTATATGTAATAAGCTATTGTAAATTATAACCATATTCATGCTAGATTAAACATGGTAATGTTACCTTCAATTAAGAAAAAATATTTGTATAATTCATGTTTATAAATTACTTAAAAACAGTGATTGACACATTTTTCCTTTTCGTGAGATAATTTTAAAAACAAAAATCTGAATGTATTACATTGAAATAGGGAAACTTTTCGCCAAAATACATCATACTGATCAGACAAGTGAAGAAATTAATTAAAAAATACGTATATATGAAAACGCTGATTGATGCATTTCAAGTTAAATGAGCATTTACTAAGAAACGAGAGGAATGTTTAAAACATTCATTTACTTTAACATCATGTATCCCAAATGATTCCTATTTCATATAGTGAGGTTAGTAATAAATATTATTGTTTGCTTACTGCACTCATTCATTATATCCAAATTAGTATATTCAGCGTTGCATGGTCCAAAGAGGTATTATTGCATCTACACGGAATTGAAGCAATCTATATGCAAAATGAAGAGCTTAATTTTTCTTTTTTTTTTTTTTTTTTGTGATAAAAATAAGCTAATTGTTGAAAAAATATATATAGTAAACATGGAGTTAGTTATTCTTTAATGAAAATGTGTCAAATGAATATATGAAATAAATGTTGTTTCATTAATAGCACCGTACATCGAAAAAAGTTATAAAATCTTCTTTTACATATAATCAGACAACATAATTTATTAATATTTATTAACTAAGATTTAAAAAAAAAAAAAAAAAGATATTTCATAAAATATACAATATGAACTTTAAAAGCTCACTTTTTGTTTTAAAGGCGAGTAAAATAATAAAAGAGGTGTTACAAGTTAAACATATACATTTTATTAAAACTTTTTTAGTACTTATGGTTGGTTGTTGGTTGTATTTGTGTCGGCCAATTATCAGCACGTGGGATATAGGCCCAAAGGGGGGAAGTGCCTTCCGTGGAGGTCTTTCTAAGGGAACCTAACCCGTATTAAGGCTTGGACAACCAAGGTTCGAAGAAAACCACGAAAACTCCGAACGATTAGGCCGACGGGCGCGATTGGGATTGAATCCAGCACCTCCCGTTTACCAGCTTCGAGAGCAGATTCTCTCGGCCAATGGTGGGGCTTTAGTACTTATGAGCTGTATTTCCCAAGCACATTCTAAGAGAATATCATAATAAGTAATTGCTGTTTATTTATATAAATACGTCACTTCGTTTTTGAAATGAGAAAGCCAGTAATTATTTGAGTTGAAAGTAGAAGTAGCAGTCCCTTGTATAGAACTTAAATAGTTTTTCAACTTTAATAATTATTGTTGGCTCTCTCATTTTAAAAACGAAGTGACTTTAGCAAATGAATAAATGCAATGCTAAATTCATCTTTACAAAGTTAAACTTAAAATTACACTATGTGCAAATTATTTAAAAGATGACAATTTTTTAAAAAAAGTTATTTAATTACTTTAATACTTCTTTCTACTTTCAATTATATACATAGCCTTCGTCAGACAATAAACTCCATTAATGAAAGCAATTGATTTTTTTTTATATATATAAGTATAAAAAATATAGATAAATTATCATTAAAAAAATATTAATAATATTTATGATGAGTAATATTTTTTGTATAATTCAGTACATTGCACTGACAGAACTGATAAAAATAATTTTTAATATAACATATTAAAAAGCAGAAAAACAACGTTTAAAAATGCACAAATAATACGTAAAAATCTGCAAACGGCTGTTTCAAATCTACTAGTGAGATTCTTCATCAGTGCAAGATAGAGCAAGGGACAGCGTGCTACAAAATGCAAGGATGGGCAAAACGACAGAGACGCGTCGAGTTATATACACGATACGGGTAGCGAATGTGCCAAAAACAACCAATGAGAGAGAAGCAGCATGGAACAACTGAGTGGACAAGTAGCGACATCTACCGGAGAACGAGAGAAAAAGAAACCAAAGGAGGGGGAAATTAAATTAATACTTTCCAAATACTTGGGAAATCAGCAGTACTAGATAAGTCATTGACTAAAGAGTGAGAGTTTCTAATGATGTGGTAAGCTTCCCTAAAATCAAGATCAAGGTTAGAAGAATATTTTTGGATAATGATGGCAGAGGAAAAATTGAACCAATGTTGAAAAGGCCAACAATGTTGATCAATAGAAGAACGTTTAAGCTCTTTATTTTTAACATAACCTTCATGCTCTTTTAAACGAAATCTAAGAGCGCGTTTTCTGGCCAATATAAGAAAGACCACACTAGCAAGATATTTGGTAAATACCCCGGTTATCTAAGCGATCAACGGAGTGTTTGAGATTTGAAAAAGGGATTTTATTAACAGGAGAAATAATAACATTAAAATCAAAACTTCTTAAGATTTTAGAAATTTGCTGACTAATTTTAGGAAAAAAATGGCAACACAACTGAAGTATTAGAGTTGGAATTAAATGACTTTTCAGAATGGACGGTCACTGATCTTGATGGATCTTGCACTGGTGAAGAATCTCGCTAGTAGATTCAAAACAGCTGTTTGCAACTTTTTACGTATTATTTGTTCATTTTTAAACGTTGTTTTTCTGCTTTTTAATATTCTTGCACAAAGGCTTTATTTGCTATTTTTATTAAGATATTCTCTGATGACGGGCTTGGAATAAAAAGCCCGAAATTACTAAGAGATTGTCAATAAAATTTATATTTTTAACTTGTAACATCTCTTTCATTTTTTTGTCGCCTTTTAAATAAAATAGTGACCTTTTTAAGTTCATATTGTATATTTTATGTTTGAATCAAGATGAATTATTGCGTTTTGTCTAATGATTTTAATTTCAAAAGTATTTCTTTTTCATTTTAATTTTAAATAAATGTAATATGCTTTTTATTATTAGATATTTTTATTAAAACATCACATGTTGACACAGTGTTTATTTTTCTAAAATACACCGAAAATGTAATAGTCCAGCTCTTTTAGCTTAAATAAATATGACTAGGGAAACTCCTGACACTAAAAGCATCAAAATGATAGATAGAGCAAGTAACTTTGCTAGAATATGTACGGCGATGCAAATTTGAATCATTTTCAAGATTTGTTACACACAGAATTTGCACCTAGTAAGAAAGCGACGGAAATAAATACTGCCTTCATCTATTTTAGTATCAAATAATCAACATCATTCTTATTTCGTATAGTGCTATGGGAAATAAATATTATTGGTTGCCAAGTGCAGTCATCCATTTAATACATATTACTATCTTCAGATCTTGCATGATTCAAAAATAGCTTATTTCTTCGCCGTGGAACTGTCTGCAATCTATATAAAGAAAGTAAATGGGATTTGTTTTGTATTTTCGTTAATAAAAGAAATTCTTTTTTTAACCCTCCGTCTACCAGACGGGTCCATTGGACCCGACAGGTACATACAAAATATTCATTCAAACCAGAAATTTCTTTAAAATAAACTAAGTATATAAACCAGACAAAAATAAGGTAAATAAATAAGTTAAATAGTTTTAAATAAAAATTCTGGTGTAGAACGTTTTATTAAAACTTGAATAAAATTCCCGGTAGATCTAGGGTTAATGAAAGTATAAAAAAATATAGAAAAACGATCATTTAAAAATAATTATTGAAAAATTTTATGAAGAGCAATATTTTTCATATAATTACGTACATTTCACTGACTAAAATACTACTGATATAAATAGTTCATAGGATAAATTTTCTGAAGAAAATTTATATGATATGATTAAATTTGGAAATAATACATTTTTACTTAAAACAATTGCATTATATTTTTAAAAAATAGATATATGTCTATAAATCAGGCCTTTACATAGATACCATAGTTGAGAAGTAATAGTAAACTACACTTTTTAAACAAATATTTAATTTCTTTTCACTGATATGCAGTCTCGGGTCATTATCAAATGTTAAACTCTATCTCATTGATATATAGATCAAGTAAATGTGTTAGTGCTATGAATGACAGCGCGCATTTGAATCCTATTTAAGATGTATTATGCCTTGCATTGACATTTAGTAAGAAATCCTATGATATACTTACTTCATTCATACACTTTCGCATCCGATATCCAAAATGACGCATATAGTCTGTTTTACTTCGTATAGCGAGTTTGGTAATAAATATTATTGGTCGAAAATCGCATTTAACAATTTAATTCAAATATCTATCTTCAGTTACGCACGATTCACTGAAAGATTATTTATTCCAATTTAGAGTGCTGAGGCCTATGTTTACAAAATGAATAGTATTTTTATTTCTCACCCAAGATAAATGAAATAATTGTTGAATCTCTAAATATAGCCAATATAGACCCGATCCTTCTAAATTAACTTGCGAAAAGGTGTATAAAAATCCTATAAGAAACAGTATAACAGGTTTTTATAAACTATTTACGTGTTTCTTCTTCACCAAATTCATTAACAAAACAAATAAGAATATTTTTGTCTGAACTACTTTCTCAGACTACGCATGCCATTTTATTTTATTTTTACTTGGTTGTTATTTTCCTTATTTTTATTCATGGCTTAACTTTGCTCATAATTTTGGTAAGTTAAATGATGCTGCATCGTTACATATTGAATTTTAACGAGTTACAATCTCTGCGGTTTGTCTTATAACGGAGAGATAATTCAGACTGGAGGCTAAAATATTTATTGATTATTATCTAATAAAATGTGTAATATTAAAATTCTGATAAAAATTACTTAAAAGGTACTAAAATATACATGGAAAGGTCTATATATCATAAAAACCATAAAAGATGTGGAAAACGCAAACGCTGTCAACTGCACTATAACAGCCGTCAGCAGGGGGAAAAATCAGAGTAGCGAATGTTCGTGAAAACTCATTGCTTAAGTAGAAGTTGACGAGTGTATTTCAAAGGAAGGGGAGAAGAGAGGAGGGGTGGTGGAAATATGAATATGCTTCAAAATCGCTAGAAATATTTAGTATAGCATACCAGATCTTAGATATGTTCAAGGACAGTACATCATTGCAAGTATTCATTCTTTGAACTAAAATTTCCAAGGATTCTCGGATTATTGATGTGTAGTAATTTGAAGTATGGACTATGACTCTTGCTTTACAGAAATTTATGTCCATATCTTGCTTTTCATTCAACCTGGATAGAGCTGTAGAGGGGTTAATTTTAATATCACATATTTTATTTGTTAATTATGGTGAACATAATGTTCAATAACTACAGTTTGAACTACATTTTATAATATTAACTATCGATTATTATCTATTATTAATAACTTTTATAATGGATTCCATGAAGACAAAGCATGTAAACAGTTTATGAAAACCATATTTACTGTATTAATATATTTTACATATTTTAGTAATTTAATTAAGTGTATTATTACTGGGTATTATAATGCGTCAATGCTTCACCATTTAAAAAATAACTATGGTGATTATTAAATATTTTTTAACATTTGATACAGGTCATTGACAGTACTGATGAGGTGTTTTAAGATAAATTATAAATGTTTATATTCATTTGTTAAACTCAAGCTATTTCTATTTACCGTTATGTAGATTTCATTTTTTTGATATTTTTCGATAAAAATTATAACTGATACAGTTTCGAATTAATTGAAATAATATTTAACAAAAATATCCAAGTTATATTTGACAAAATGAAAATGAACAGAGAAATACTTGGCATTAAAAGAAAGAATTTGATAGATATAAATAGAAAAATTGTAAGTGTATGTACCAAAGTGCCCATTTTAATCAATTTGAAAATGAATTACACCGTGAATATGCATTTGGTAAGAAAGCGGAGAAAATTCCCACATCATTCCTTTTTTTATGTACCGGATATCCCAAATTATTCACGTTTCATACAGCGTACCGGGTAAGACATATTATTGGCAGAAAATGCCCTCATCTATGTAATCCAAATTACTATCTTCAGGTTCACATGATTCGATGACAGCTTATTTATTCTCTATGAAACTGCTGTAATCTATATGCAGAAAGGAACCGTATTTTTCTGTTTTCTGCGATAATTAAACCAATTGTTGTAATTGCATAAGGAAGTTAGCCATAGGATAAATGTTTCTTAATTTTTCGTTATAATAAAATATTTGGATGAATATTTTGCATTAGCAGCACATATTTTTATTTATGTATACCTTAAATGTAGAACTGGAAGTTACGAGTTATAATTGAAACACTTAATGTTATGTATATATTAATTTAAAAGGTTACTTGTGTTATTTATTAATTTGATTTAATAATATTATTATATGTGGTTGAATGAAATGGGAAGAAATTTGAAAAGCATTTAAAAATAAAAATGTATATAAATCAGTTTTCTCACATTTTGGCGTATTTTAACTCCTGTAATAATAATCACACTAAGATAGGTACAAGACATTCTCATTTAACATGTTTCTCACATGTAATCCGATATGTTTAAAATTTCCGCTATTCCATCTTCAATTTCTTGCAAAATAACTCTATTCGCAATAGTTAAAATTCATAATTTTCAGACTCATTTAATCTTTCAAAAGAGGTTGAAATCACAAAACAATAACAAGCAATGCAAAATTAATTTATTTTTGTACTTTAAATTTCACGCGTAAATAAACGAAAAAAAAAATCAATTTTATATTTCCTGAAATTGTTTAAGAAGTTATGTAATCAGAAAAACATTAAAAAGATATATATAAATTACGTTTTAAGAGCCTTAAATGCTTATTAAAGTCCACACATACTCTCTATGTAACATTATTTTCTCAATATCATTAAATATAAGTCATGTTTAATGTTATTTAAACTGACAGACAAGATATCTAAATGAAATGAGAAACAAAAAAAATTCGTGACTTTATGAAATCTCACAGAAAATAATAGATGAGGTGATTGTAATTATATATTTATTTGATTTATATATAACCGAGTTTTACTTACATCTCAGCTAAATTTATTTTCCCTTTAAATCTTGTTTCAACGGTATACACGAGTGATCATTCAATGTCCTATCATATTTAACTGCATGCCCTATCATCTCTATTCTAGAAGGTAGGTTCTTTTTTAAACACTGGGCTTTATAATACAGTGTCAGTTATTTTTTTAAAATTACTTTTATATTTTGCTAAATATTTGTAAAGGTCATATGTGTTTTCGATGAAAATCTAGATGTTATGATTTTAGGTTTATATTTTTATGAAACTTTACATAATTCGTGTTATATAAAACATTGTCGCTTTTATAAACGTTATTGTACCTAAACATAACTCATATTTATTATAGTAATGTTTTTATGCCTTATACATTTTAAAAAATCTAATTATTTGAAAAACAATCAATTATTATGTTCACGCACACTCTTAGATAACGTGCGACATTTTTTTTTTTTTCATTTTTATGTGAATTTTTATTTCCATATTCGTAACCATGGAGTAACTTAACCCATAATTTTGGTAACTTAAATAAAGCTGCATTGTTATATACTAAATGTTTACATGTTACAAATAGTATAATTTATCTTATGTTGGATGGATTGTAAAGATTGGAGAGAAAATTATTTATCTATTTTTATCTATTATTAGTTATTTTGATAATGGGTTCGATGAAGACAAATTATTTAAACTACAATACACAATACAGAATACACAAGATACAAAAGTAACTACAATTGTGCATATTTTTTCCGTATAAATTTATGCAGTAAAAGTATTAAAATCTCATTTTTTTACCATATCATTAAATTTTGTTTTAATATATTTATGAAACTGAAAACGATATTAAAAAAATATTTTATATATTTTTTTTTCTTCCAATAAGTGCTGAAATATTAAATTTAAACATGAAATGTAACACAAACACATATAAAACAACACTATTTATTCTAAGATTTCAAATTATAAAAATTGCATCATTGCAAATTGAAAATGCATATTAAATACATTTTCTTTTAAAAGTAATTCGTACTCAATGTGAAATCAAAGCATTCCAAAGTTTTTTTTTGCTTATAAAATGCAAGAGAAGTTACAAACAACTTTTTTTTCCGGAAAACCAAATGAAAGGTCCGTTGCTGGTTTTTCTTAAAACAAATTTTTATTAATGCCTTCCTTAGATTAGTTCACATCTGATACCATTTTTAAACTGATCTATAAGTGATATCATAAAATTCTATCACATTCAAATGCATGTCCCACCTTTCTAAGATTTTTTTTAAACGTTTAATACAAAGATATCTACTGTAAAAAATTATGTATTTTCTATGGCAGCGTGGGTTTTTTAATGATAAAATGCAATAAAGAATGCTGATACACTCATATTCAAAATTAAGAGGATTTCATATTTTGTCTATTATGTCCAGAACAATTGGACAGATTTTAATGAAATCAGATATGAACAGTCGTGGAAAAAAAAGTAAAAACCCCCTACTAACTCCGCAACAAATTATCGTAGAAGAAAGTTACTGGTACCGAACGATTTTAAATAAAGTCTACTTTTAAATGATGTATATAAAATTTGCTTAGGGGACATCTACATATTAAAACGAACCATAACTTCATTTTTTTTCAATGGCTATACCCAATTCTGACAGCATAAATTAACTCTACACCCTTCAACTAGCCTAAAAACAAATTTTTATGCAATTCGTACCATAAGTTTCCGAGAAATTAATTATTTTAAAACGAGCGTATTTTAAGGGCTGTATCCAAATTGAAGTTGGGTTCGTTATTGCTAAGCGAGAGAGCCGCCTTCTTGATCAAGGCACCTTAAGCAATCAATGCAGTCTGTTAGATAACAAGGCAGCAGAAGAAATTTCAAAATATCTATTCACTTCAATCATAGACGGCCCCTTAACACTAGAACACCCGGAATGAGTCGATTCGACTCCGACCATATGGTTAAATATCAATTGGAACCATACATTCTTTCACAAAATAAATTAAATTTTAAAAACGCAGATTTGCGTTAAATAAATCAGTCAAATAATTTTAAATAAAAAATCTGGTGTCAAATATTTTTATGAAACTTGAGTAAAATTTCCGGGCGTTCTAGTGTTAAACCATCATTTTGCCGTTTTTTAAGCATGATTTGAAAACTACTTGGAAGAAAAATGTGAAATTTGGGATTTTCATAAAGCAGGACTTAATAAATCTAAATCCGTCAAAAAAATTGTAGGTTGCAATTCGTAATTTTTTAGAATATTAATTTCATAATTCCTAATTCATATCATAAAATTATAAAAATTGCAAATTCAGCGTATTTATGTTTGGGCACATTAGTTTTATTTCTAAACAAAAAATTAGCACATTAGGAGCATAATTTCTGGAGATATAAATAAAAATATGAAAATGTAATTTAACATTAGAAGCACTAAATTTTGAATGTTTATAATTCAAAAGACTTGAAATTTGGTGTCTATGCATATTTTGAACCGAAGCTTTGAAATATCTCTTTAAAATTGGGTATTGCCATTGAAAAAAAATGAGGTTTGGGTTCGTTTTAATATGTAGATGACCCCTAAGCAAATTTTATATACGTCATTTAAAAGTAGACTTTATTTCAAATCGTCCGGTACCAGTAACTTCCGTCTACGATAATTTTTTGAAGAGTTAATAGGGGGTGTTTACTTTTTTTTTCCACGACTGTACATAGGCTGATATATTGCAACAAAAATAAACATTCAGAAATTATAATGCTCCTGCATGATCGTGCGTAACAATCATCAGCGTTGGAAGGTATAAGACTGTGTTTATATTATTGAACGAAAAAATAGGCCAATAGGAGGTATGGTCCCCTGTTACAGTCATACCGCTCGCACAATGTAAACTAATACTTGAAAACAAGCGTTTATGGTTCCCTGTGGCAGTTAGTCTCACCCCTCCAGCAACGCTGTTTTCAGGCCCTGGGTAGTTCAGAGAGGTGGAAAGTGAGTTCCAGTTTTCCGTCCCAGAGTGTCCCAGACATTCTCTATATCTGTTACGCCACGAGATTGGCTGCTTAACCATCAAGGGAATATCCTAACTTTCGAGAAATTCGTCGACCAGATGTTCGTCGATTTTATCTGGGCGTGCGTTGTAGTCCATTAAAATAAAATCAGTGCCATCTGCATCTCTGAAAAGGTGAACATAGGTTAATAACATACCTTCCCTACACCTCAAACTAGTCATAGAGACTTTTCCAAACTAAGAGAGAAGTGTGCGCGTATCCAACGTGATGCCTGCCCAGACCATCAAACCTCTATTGCCATAGTGGTATTTTTCTCGAAAGTAGGAAGGCAGGAAGTAGATCCCAGGATTTCTCCAGATGAAAGTACGTCGATAATTTGTATTTAGGCTGAATAGAGACTCATCAGTGAATAGGATGTCCCCCTCATTGATCTCTGATCCAAATTCGATGATATCAGCACCATTCTAAACGTGTTCCCCCGTGTTCTGAAGTCATCTGGACGCAAGAAGAAGGTTTTATTGCAAACAGCCCTCTGCCACGTAGCCTTCTGCATACCGTAATCCTTTAAACTTGACTGGACTGCATGGGGCCATATAAAGGTCATGAGAAAGCTGTGAAGCGGTTGCACTCTTGTTAATCCTCGCAATAAGGGAGGAATAGTGACTTCAGTTAACCGTCGTGGCTCTTGTACAATTTTGCTGAGACTTTCTCTCCATGGTCCCCGTGTCCTTAAACTGTTTCCATAGGTTGTACGCGAAGCTGGGCGTTATAATAAAGTCTCTCGGAATCCGCACTTGAGACTGTCCTGTTTTCAGTCTTCCCGCAACTCATTCTATCATCCAAAAGTTTGAGGTTAATCCTTTTTGCTGTTTTCTTTTGAATTTCATCGAATGTTGCAAAAAATTGCAATGTATTTAGAGAGGTGTGCGAACGAAAAAAAACACGAAAATTACCACGTTTACTTAAAAAGCTTGAGCCTCTACACACTTTGCTCATGCACACATGTCAGCACGCTTACGTATTCGATACTAAAGAATTGTAACTTATTTATTTCGAAACACTAGTTTTACCTTTAATTCAGTATTTTGCATTAAATTCTATTAAATGTGCAAAGTCTCTCAATTTTGAACATGAGTTTAAGTACCAATTTAATAATGTAATTCCGATTATAAAAGAAAACATATTCGTGGAAAATTAATCTCCTCAAAGAGAGTTACAATTTATAAAAATCGATCAAAGACACATTAAATCTGAAACTTAAAATTTTATAAATCTTTTTAATTTTATCTATCGTTAAAAATTAAATTTAAAACAGATATATATATATATATATATATATATATCCAAAAACCAAACCAAAAATTCGAAACTACGGAACTGATCCAACAATAAATAAACTAAACCAAATGACAACTACAAAATAACTAAAAACAACTAACTTTAAAAACAACAAACTTTAAAAACAACATACTTTAAAAACGGCAAACTTTAAAAACATTCAAACTAAAACCAGAAGAAATTGAAACCATGGAGACAGGCCGGCATGCACTTGCGACATGCAACTGCGGGGTTAAAACCAGTTTTTATGTGCACAACGCTCCCCAAACAACCTGTCAAGACCAAAAGGAAAAAAACTAACAAATCGAATGAGCTGCCTAGACCCATCGAAAACCAACAACTGAACATGAAACCCCAAACAATCGTGCACGCAAACCCTGAACAGTCAAAGCCACGGTTACTCCTCTCTTCGCATCCACATTACCTCTAAATCTCTGCGATAAGTCTTACACTTTACGAAATTTCGTAGCAGACTCTTCAAAAATCTCTCAGGATAGCCATGGTGCAATGCCAGAATATACCAATTGTAAAGTTCTTCAATTTTTTCCCCAGTATTTGATGTCAATCTATCTATACGGTTTAACCAGTTAATAAAAATATTTCTATATATTGAGATATGCACATTTGATCCAAAATTTAAGATTTTTATAGTTTCAAAGTTAAAGCTTTTTCGTTTATCATATATATCTGTTTTTATCTCACCATTTTTTATCTCGATATTAATGTCTAAATAGTTGATCATGTTTTTACTTTTTGACTCCAATTTCAAATTTAAACCTCTAGGATAGCAATCAAATTTTTCTTTTTTCACACCATTGCATCTGACTATTAAAACGTCATCAATGTAACGAAAGCACTTCATATCCTCATTTATATCAATTTGTTCCTCATACATATATAAGTAGATATCGGCTAAAATCGAACTACAACATCCCCCCATTGGAATACCTCTTACTTGTTTGTAAACAATTTTCCCGTCATATAAGTAGTTCTCACTCACTACAAAGTTAAACAAATTAGTAAACCATTCCTGTCCGATATTTGAGGAATTATATTTACTAAAAAACTCCATAATTTTTATTTTAAGATTGTCCAAATCTATACTATTATACAAATCTTCAAAATCATACGCTGTTAAACTTGAAATGTTTTTCATTAGATTTAAATGTTTAATTAACTCAAAGCTGTTTTTTATTATACAAGCCGGTTTATCTTTCAATACTTCATCAAAAATCTCTTTTAATAATTTCAACAATTTTTTATTACAATTTTCCAAATATGAACCGAAACCACATGTAATAGCTCTAAAAGCAACCGGATCTTTATGAAACATTGGAACCATTACCAAATATGGAAAGCTAGTACTATTTTGCTTTCTTTTAATTTTTTTATAATATGCTTTTACTCTATTACTAATAACTTGTTTATTTGATTTGACAATTTCATAGTTTATTTCATTACCATAAGCCTCCCTGAGTAATTTACCATATAATGTTTTACAAATAATTGCGTAATTTTTGTTAGCTTTATCTATATACGTAATTATAAATTTATTCTGCAATTCTGTTATAGATTCTTTCAAATCCTTATAATACTTTGCCGAAACCCCCTCAGAGTTACTCTCAAAATTTCTACTGAAATCTTTTAAAATATGATACTTCCATTCCTCGAAAACGCTAGCTGGCAAATTGTATTTATAAACTAATTTTTGAATAAAAATATCTAAGTTCATATTCAAGCGTTTTTTTGCCATATTTCTTGTTAATACTCTCTTAATCCTGTAACTCGTTCCGTATTTCATGATTTCACTCAAATTCTTATTATGTACAATATCCAAACTACCCGTTAATACGTGTCCGTATGTTGGATTTATATATTCGTTATAAGCATGCGGAGATTTCAAATATTTCAAATAGCATTATTCTGATGCACTAAATAAATTTTCGTTCTAAAGTACTCTGTATTCAGTCCGGAATGTAAACTGTCTTTTGTTTTCTTCTTACAAAATGCAAGATATGTTACATACAATTTTCTGCAAAGAAAACAAAAAGAAATTTCTTTTCTTATGTAACCAATTTTTATTTATCCCTTGACTAAGCTTGTTCACACCTGATATCCTTTTCAACGGAAACATAAGTGATATCATAAAATCGTATCATCCTGAAATGCATGTTCTGTCATCTTAAATCTTTTGACCTCTCAACAGAAAAATGGGAGAGATCGAATATTTTGAAAAAGAAGAAGAAGAATATTTTTTTAGCGGTCAAAAGATTTCGTTGAAATATATTTTAAGGAAACTTCTTCCAGGAAACGTGACTGCCAAACTGTGGTTTAAAAAAAAACACATAATACATAATTCTAAGGTAAAGCTTCTATTATTTTCATGGATTTCGAGGCAAGTGGGTTTATCACTATCAGATATATTATATAAATATAATATGATAGGAAATAGATGTCTCTTTTTGAAAAATAGAAATGGCATTTGCACTTTGGTTACAAAAGAAGGAATGTATGGAATTTAATGCAAGAAACAGCGATATTTGCTGTTAAATCTATTTATGTTTCATAACTAAACACGCGTGTCGAAACTTATTAGCATAGATAATACATGTTATTGCCAAATATAAGTTTTTTAATTGTTATTTTCATACAGGATGATGAATGGGTTTAGTAATTTTTTCTATTAAATTTTAATTGTGAAAACAAAAATATATAAATTGATTTTCAAAGAAAAATTTTGTTTTAAGGAAAAAGGAACGCCTAAACAGAAAAATGTTTTATCTGATACGAGTGTAGTATATATATTTTTAATAACATCGTATCTATGCAGATAGTTGGGAAGGAACCTGCACAAAAGTAACGGAATTAGAATAACTATGATGAACGCAATATACTCCAAAATATTTTTACGTATTTATGAAGTATAATAATGTAATTTATTATTATTATTATTATTCAGCTTCACCTTCTTGATCATGTCCTCTTAGGTTGTATAGCATATTTACTTGCCAAACATTCAACCAGAAGCGATCGCCAGTATTTTGTTCCGAAGTAAACTTCGAAACAGAACTTGTTTTCAATTTACCTATCCTGAAATAATCAATGATGTTTTTGTTTTTATTATTGAATTATAATTTTGAAATGGTTATTTAATTTTCTAAAATTATTGATATCTTAGCAAATAACAGGTATAACAAAACGAAAATTATTTATATCTGACGTAATTAGATGCATGACCGGTTACTCATTACTTTCATTATACATTTTTTATACATGACGTTATTTTAAATGTCGTAAGTAATTTCGCATGAATAATTCATTATCCCTTAATTTCATCCTTTAAGTGTATTTTTGCTAGATAAAAGAAGCTATGCGTAACTTAAAGGATTATAGATATATTTAAGATTGGCATCATTACATTTTTAAAAGAGTATACTATTTAAAATTTGAACCAAGTACTGAATTCTGCAATAAATAAATAAATAAAAATAAAAATACACAATTTCCAATCTGAGTAAAATTTAAAAACTTTTATTTTTTATAAAACATTTCTTAATCTGTTTGGAAATTCCAAATAACTGTTTCCAAAAACAAAGAAATCTGACAGTGATAATCTTTTGTGCAAAGTATGAACCATTATATTTCAGACTGTAGATGTTTGACCATATGGGCTGTTTAACTCGCTCTCTTTATTTTACTTTAAAAAACTATTCTTTTTTCTAAAAATCACGAAATGGAATGTTATTGCGATCCTTTTTAACTGCTTTTTCCAGCCATTCGTTGCAATAATATGAAATAATGTCAAATTTTCAAACACTCTTCCCTTTTAGCGAAAAAGTAAGTTTTCCTTTTGTCATCCGTAACCTCCTATTGTAATAGTAAGAACAATTAACAAAGTAATTATTGCTATAAAAAGTACTTAACTAAATAACTAATATATAATTAAGTAGAACATCGCATAGTCACTGCCATTGGTTTTAATACATTTTTACGAAGCGTATTTTTCAAGTAAGTGCAGTTTTGATATTAAAACGCACCAGGTCATTTTTTAACATTATTTTTACACAAAAGCCTGTAACTTAATTTACATTTCAATTATCGTATCGTTCGACAAGCTTTTGTATCCCATTCTTATAGGAATCTGCCGCCCACTCTAACCACTACATCTCCGCCATTTTAACTTTGTCATCTGCCTTGTACACTGTAAAAAAAAAATCTGGAAATTTACAAAAGTTTTTCTAGGAAACTGGGATTCCAAAAAAATTTTATGTAACGGCAACAAGAAAAATTCCTGTAACAGACGCTGTTACAGGAATTTTTCTTGTTGCCGTTACATAAAATTTTCTTGGAATCCCAGTTTCCTAGAAAAACTTTTGTAACTTTACAGATTTTTTTTTACAGTGTAGTGCTGAACTCCAGTGTGCTAGATTAAATTCAGTAACATGTGGTAGTTACTCGAAGGTATGTCAGGCTTATACGAAGGGTGATGAAGTTGATCCCAACGTATATGATGTGACAATTAAATTCAGTAACATATGGTAGTCACTTGAAGGTATGTCAGGCTTATACGAAGGGTGATGAAGTTGATCCCAACGTATATGATGTGACGATTAAATTCAGTAACATATGGTAGTCACTTGAAGGTATGTCAGGCTTATACGAAGGGTGATGAAGTTGATCCCAACGTATATGATGTGACGAGATCCTGTGTTTAACACTAGAATTACCGAAGCGGGCCATATGTGACCCAAGACATCATTTTTCGCCCGCATCACTGTTGTTTTTCAAATTAAAACTTTTAAACATTTTGACTTTTCCTAAATCTTTAGTATAATGCTTTAACACGAATTTAGTTGCAATCGAATGAAAACTTTTTTTATCTACACGTCTGTATACCTAGAATTACCGTGCAGGGTGATCGCTGACCCGAACAAAATAATGGGTTTTTCGTTTATTTCAACAGGGCTTTTAACTCTATATTTTCCAACAACAGAAGAATAATGTAATAGTAGGAGAGCTGTTCAACATTTTTGAGTAGGTATTTGAGGCACCCTGAAAATTTGTGCATCACTTCTTTTGTAATGCCTGAATACAAAGTCGAATGTCTGGCTGAAGGATCGTGGCCCAAAAACTGTGCCAGACACGTGTCAAGTGCCATTTTTGGCAAAATGGCAATTGACACGTGTCTGGCACAGGTTTTGTGCCGACTAAAGTGTCTGTCATTTTCAAATTTTTTTTTTCTAAGTATAAATATTATTCTGTCTCAATCTCAGCGTGCCTCAAATACCTTTTTTGGGTAGTCAAAAAATGGCACCTGTCACGTGTTTGGCACAGTTTTTGGGCCACGATCCTTCAGCCAGCATTCGATTTTGTATTCAGCCATTACAAAAGAAGTGTAGCACAAATTTTCTGGGTGCCTCAAATACCTTCCCTAAAATGTTTAACAGCTCTTGGACTATAAGTAGATGTATCGCACACTGTAAGAAAAAATCTGTGAAGTTACTAAAGTTTTTCTAGGAATCTGGGATTCCTAGAACTTTTCATGTAACGACAACAACAAAATTTCATGTAACAGACACACTTTTGCGCCGAAAATAAAAAAAATCTGTAAGGTTACTAAGAATTTTTTTGGAAACTGGGATTCCGAGAACTTTTCATGTAACTGCAGCCAGGGTTACAAATAAAAGTTTAGTAAGATTACTGAAATTTTAGCAGATTCATTTGTAAAGTTGTAGATTTGTAAATTTGTAGAACTACAGATTTTGTTTTACAGTGCACTTGCTTTTGACAAAAAGGGATGAAGGGGAGGGACATGATCACACATCTGTCATGCAACTGCAAGGCAAATGTTTGAGCTATTATCTTATTTCAAGCTATTGTTAGAATGTTGTAGAATACAGTTATCTCTGTTATACTAAGTAAGAAATATTTTACCTGTCATAACCTCACGGGGCAAAAAAAAGTTTCTTAGTGGTATTCCAATTTCACACTTTTATAGTAGTGGCGTCGAGACGGAGGTCTTGCGAATGAGTACATTTTTAAATTGTGAAGCGAACTTTCATAAAAGGCTTTTAGCAACGAAATTACATCTGATGAGGATAACAATATCGACATAAATGGCAAAACAAATTGTCGTTAAAATCCCTATAAAATCTCATCGTCCGAATACAGTTCAAGTGACAGTAAGCTAAATGAAAATAGCCATGTAAATGATGTCGAGGAAGTCATGAAACACCAATAAGTCGTAAGTGTTTTGAAGAAAATACAAAATAAAGGAAAGAATTTTAAAAAAGCGAGAACGATACAAAATAAATTAGCCCTTCAAAGTGATTTGGTAGAACCGAAACATGAAACCATAAGCAAGATAAAGCCGCAGTGTTCAATATCTTCTGGTCGATGACCTATGCAAAATCTAGTGGTTCAAGATCTGGCGGTCATAGATGTTTGGGTAGTTTTTAAAGATATAACAGGTTTTAATATAAGCAGAAGCGTCTACATTCTAAAATTAGCATAGACGCTCAGAGATAAATACATTGCAAAAGAACCTGAAGTTATCAGTCCACGGACCACCACAGATGTTTCAAGCAAATGAAAAAGTTCCCAGATAAAGCAATGCTAAGGAAATACAATTACTATTGTGTGTGGAAACTGTTTATAACTTGTGTGTGGATTATGTATAGCAAAATAAAGAATCAAAGACCATGGTATTTATCGTGAATTGATTTGACGGAAAATTTTATAGTGCAAATAAAGAAAAATCACGGATGTATATCTATATAAATTTATTGTGTTTTAATATCTTATTAATCTATAGGAATATTAGTGGAGAATTTAACTCGATAATTCATATGTATATATATGATTTAAAAGGGTCATCAAAATCTCAAAGTATCTATTGCGAAATTCGAAATGAAAATTTTCTTTGTTGGTATCTATTCCCCAAATTTCATATTATTTAATAGTCTAGACGCTAAATTGTATTAATTATTAATTAAAAATCATTGTATTAAACACGAACCGTAATTGTGTGCCTGTACCTAACATACAAAGCAAGAATAGCATCCCTGAAGGTCATGGGTCAGACATGACACACCGTGGTATTTCTGGGTATACAAGAATCGCGGTAATTCTAGTGTTAACACAGTCATAGAAATAAGTGTATTCAACTTGCTGCTGCTGTTAAACTGTCGCCTTGGCATTTAGCGCTGCAGCGAGGATGACGACGTCAAAACGGTGTAGATGCAGTGGATACCAAGCTGATTAGCAGATTTATATGAAGTTGGGATACAAACGCTGGTCGTACCTTAATATAGACAGAAATTAATTTGAAAAGTAGATTAAAATCCAGACGTTCATGTAAAAATAAAAGTGCTGAAAAAATAGCTTTTTTTATATATATATTAACACGGTACTTTCTTAAAAATTACGCCTCGTGCATGATGGTGTTGCTGCAGGATTTTTGACTCACTGCATTTATGAGTGGTTTTAGGAGGATCAAATCATCCATCTTTTATCTAGGTGATTGCATATATTTTAATAATTAGATTGAAATGTATGAGAAAAGAATAATTAACTTATTTCAGTAATGAATAACACATTTCATATAAATATTATTAAGTATGTACTGTGAATATAAAATTTTTAATCAAACTGAATATAAAAATATCTACTACTAAATGTTGAAAACTGCCTATTAATAAATGATGAAAATTATAAATTAAAACTTTTTTTGCAAGTAGGAACAAATTGTTTAGAGGTGTTCTATATCAATCTTAAACTTAATGCGATGATCACTGTGATGGGTATAATCAGCCAGCGTGACTTGCTCCTAAAAAATCATTAAAACGACAATCAGTCTGATGGGGTCCTATGAACTTTGCGTAAATAAACCTTAAAATTACAATAATTTTAAATGAGCCCAGTGCAGCCTACGCCTATAAGCCATTACTACGGTAAACACTATAAAAACGATCTCTGCGTTTCTAGTCCTAAAATCCCTAAATGTTTTTCCATTTTTTTCTGTTTTTGAGCAAAAGAAGAATTCAATATATTTTGTAAAAAGACAGAAATTTGACCGCAAAGATCATGAAGAGTAAAAAATATATATAAATGTTGAAATTTTAAAAAGATTTAAAGGTTTAAACAAAATTTCTCATTAACAAAAGTTTTACACAAATTATCTAATTAAAGCCATCAATATTTGATTTACTCGTTTAACCTTCTATAACCGATACATTTCCAAGGTTAGCGAATAACATGAGCGATGAACGCGAAAATGTTGCTTCAAGATTATTATAGTGACAAAAACGTTTACGTGAAGTAAGAAAACAGCCCATTAAATACATCATATTAAACACTTCTAACACACTTCAGAACACAGTAATAAAACTTTACCTTTCAATCAGGTGAAAGATTAATACGGTGTAGTAAGTAAAGTAAATAAAGTAAATAAAGTAAATAAAGTAAACAATTTGGAAAACGAATACCACATTTGAAAGGTAAAAATCCTCAAATAATATTTTTATTCGGAAAAATATCTGAATTCATTTGTGCAGCCATGTGTATGATCTATAGATTGTAACATATACTACATAGCTATAAAACATTTAGCTCACTTAAGAAACGGATAACACAACTACAAATTCCCTTTCACCAATTTCCGTCAACAATCGGTAATTTGCTCGAATTCTTTTTTGCAGCCCTGAATATGGCATTTTGAATTTATACGGACCACAGAATATGCAAAAAATTAGTTCTATTTAAAAAAACATGCCAAATAAAAACGCACTTCCAGGACTCTCAGTAATTATCTCAGTATCGCCGTCTGTTGAAAATCGTGCGAACTGATGTATTGAGATATAGCTTCCATATATAAAATCGTTTTTTTTTTTTTTTTTTTTTTTTTTAAGCCCATTGACTAACAAGTAACATTGACTTTTGGGTATGTTGGAGGTATGCATATGCAACGCTGTGATACAAAGGGTTAATGGGTGTTTATTATGTGGCGCGAATATAAATAATGCGAAATAAGTATGTAAGTTTCTGACATTAAATATATTATTAAATGTATCTAAAAATCCATCCGCAGTCTTGAGTAATACACATTTGAAAATTAAAAAAAAAATAAGAATAAGAATAGTGAAAAAATATCAATATTTTAAAAAAATTAAATTTTCAAAATTTTTTAAAACAATTTATTTAAATATGCAGTTATTTTTCTTCAAAATGTACTTTTTTTAAACATTGAAATGCAATGCGTATACCATTTGAACGATATTTTTAAAAACATGTTCAAAAGCTGAACTGTATGCTTAAATAGAATATTTTTTCACTGAGATACATAACACAATTGATGTACAAAACACTTTCTGTTGAACGGAAAATAACATTTTATGAAAACAGTTTAATATTAAAATTCACAGTTTGGAATTTAACTATCGGCGTTCGTTACATTTGCATCCTGTCTTTACATTTGTAATGGTATCCTGTGATAACTGGTGCTTTTTTTTCTAAGATATTTTCGTCATGTCACTGTGTAGAAAATCGCTAACAAACAAATGAGCGTTTTAAGCCTTTTGTATTTATCATTCATGTTCATAAGATGTGCCTTTAAGTACTAAATGATGCCCTACAACTATGTAATTAACTTTCTTCTCATATCTCGCACCGTTTTTGAGACAGGAACTAACTCTGCTGTTTATTTTTATTTATTTATTTTTTTTTTTTATAAGGAAGCCCTGTAACCGGAAACATCAAGTTGCGCATAGACATTTTACTATACCTAGGCACCACGTTTATGACAATAGCTGTAGCATCTTGCTAGTTAAGAGGGTGGGAATGTACATTAGAGGGCACCCTGTATATCTATCTATCTATCTATATATATATATATAAGACAATGGCATATCGTAATATATAGACATTTCAATAGTTTTGTTTTTGAAATATCGTTTGTAAAATATCATATGTATATGGATTATAATAAATTTTATCAATAGAAATATTTAAATAAACATCTAAATGATAGTTTCTTTAACGGTGAAAAAATGCGAAAATGAATGCTGCATTTTATAAGATTTAGAATTATTTACAACAACACTGAAACAGAACAATGTCATATATATGGAAATTTCCCATTGAATATAGAAACCAACTTTGCAATTGCGAAATATTTTAAATCTCTTTTTTAATGTGTTTGTGTGTATGTGTATATTATTTCAAAGGTACAAACTTCGAGACAGGTGTTTTAAATCGATATTAGATATTGTTGCAAACTTTAATAATCTAAAATAAATTAATGTATGTCTCAGACAAAATGGATCTGTTAGAAAATATATTTCAATTGTACTAATCTGCGGTATCTCTTGAATTGTCAGATATTCAAATGCGGGGGAAAATACGGTTATAATGCAAATAAACATGCTATGTAAAGACACATTTGGGAATCGTTTTATTCTTTTATTATTATTCTACTTATTTTTATTTCTTTCAAAACTTTGGTTTCAGAACAACAGAAAAATTATATTATTTAAAATTTATACCGTCAATGCAAATTACACTGACAAAATTATAATTTTTAAATCAGTTGTATTATGTTATTCAGATCAAAGATTCATTTGCAAAAAATTCAGATACTATTGTGCTATCATATTAATAATGTTGAGTGCCGCTGAAATCTGCATCCGTGCGTTATTCACCAAGTGCTTTATTCTCGTGAAAAAAATAATGTAAATCTGCTACAAAAGCACATTAATTATTATTATAAGAATGAAAAAATTGTGAGAACTGCCGTATGGCAACAATTCATTTAAGATTCAACGCGCCTACCTCTTATACGAAGAATTTAGATAAGCTGAAGGGAAGCACGGTAATATTTAATTTTGTGACTGAGCACATGCCAGTTATGAGAAGATTATGTCAATTGCCATGATATGTGCCCGTGCGGTCAGTGGTGGGTACACTTGACATTTCTCAACATTTTGTTCAAATTTTGATATTAATACAAATAATTTCTATTTTTTATTAAATATCTTTCGTAATAATTTAAAATTACAACAAAACAAATAATTTCACACATGAATATAAGATATAAAATTTCAAGCAACACTACATTAAAGAAAAAAAAAACATAGAGGTAATGTACATCGTAAAATGCCTATGGCTGATATTCTGTAACAGGGGTCAGTTCCAAAAGTTGCAGAATAAACGATCGATTCTGGCAACAATGGGGTGAAATTTCATGCAATTTGTAAGATTGGAGTTACAAATACAGTAAAGTATTAAAATAAGAAATTACTTGGCGCAGTACAATAGAAATAAACAAGTGGGTAAATGTAATCACACAGAGGGTTTCGTTTTATATTTCTTTCGAAACACTGTATTCTTTAATTAATAAAACCAAATTGATTAGTCATAATTATCAAATCCTTAAAAACCGCACATAAAACTGTAAAATACGGTAAGATTTTAAAAAAGCGCCCCTACATGCCCCCCCCCCCCCACGAAATTTATCACGTCATTATTTTTAAAAAATTTTATTATGTGTTATATACTATCTTAAATTTTCAAGCAGATCGCCTTGTTAGATTTCATAATTAAAATAAAATCGCGGTCTGTTAGTTCCACATTTCAAAACCAGTGAGTGGACTCTGCAACTTATCCGTGGATACATTAGTCGAGGGGGGGGGGGCGGTCTTAAACAACAATTTAAGATATTTGCTAAATTACTATTCTAAAATAATGGTATCAACACTTATGAATTTTTTTATATTGAATAAAAAATATTTATCTCCTCACGCCGCCAAAAAAACGCACGCAAAACGGTGGAGAACGCTACAATTTAAAAATGGTCTTAAGCAAGAATTTAAGATATTTTCTGAAATTATTATTTGAAAACAGTGGTATTAACACTTATGAAACTTTTATATTGAATAAGTAAAAATTATACTGTGTTTTTAAAAATGTGACACCGTTCTGAACAATGCTTTATAAGCGATCGGTTCTTTAGTTTTCCTAATTTTAACAAATTTCCGTATATTGTGCGAAAATGCATCTCTTATATAAGTTTAAAAATCGGTTTTTTCATGAATCGGAAAGTTGTTGTCCGATTTATTTTACATTTAGATTTTATGAATCAGAGTAAGAAATAATATCTGGATGAGAAAGAACCAAATTTGTAAAATCGATAGTTAAAAATTTTTGTACTGCGATTATCAAACTCTAGTATAAAAATACATCTTCTTCTTTCCCTGTCATGTGGCCTGCTGTGCAAAAAATGAAATTCTGGAATTAATTACCAAAAAATTAAATATCTTCGATTCCGATTGTTGAAATTAAAAAAACAACGACATATTCTGAATTGAGAATGAAATTTTATGTCGGATGGCGTAAAAATCGTAGCTCAAAAATCGATATTTAAAAAAAAATATTGGTCCTGTAAAAAAAATTATGTGTTCGTTTCTGGCACAAGACACACCTGTTTTACCACCGTTCCGTTTACCACCAAAAATTCAATGTTATCAGACATCTGTCGCCTTCACAAATTAAGGAATATAAAAGATTTTTTTTCTCGATATTTAATGAATTTTCGAGTTTTTATGGTACGATCGAGATAATTTTTAGAATTTCAGAAAGCTGTTTTTTTTTGGGTACTAATGTCGAATTTCTGGGATGCGTAGAAGAAAAAATGATCGCGCTTTAAAGAAATCGCCAGTCCTTATCTGCCGTTAAAATGACACCTGATTTTATTCCGTAGAAGAGATCGTTTTTGTAATTTGATAAAAAATCTATGCGTTTGTTGAATTATGAATGCCTTTTGGATCTTGTAATTGGGATTTTTTAATTAACAAAGTCCGTTAATTACGACTTTTTCAAAATTTTATGATTTGTCGTTTGATGTGAGGTGTTCAGCTATAAGTATGCAAAATTTCAAGTCTCCAACATGCATAATTTCTGAGAAGTGATTTCTGTGACAGACGGACAGAGAAACAGACAGAGGATTGAGACGAATAGGATTTCGTCAGATGAATGAAATTCTAAAAAAAAAAAAAAAAAAAAAAAAAAAAAAAAAAATAAGCACCAAAACGCTTTATTTCTTTGCAATACTATAAATAAATAAAAACATTTAAAGCACCAAAACAGTTTATTTCTTGTAGAAACAATATAAATAAGTAAAAAGAAGGTTTAAAGCTCCAAAACACTTTATTTCTTCTTTCAATTAGTAATTTTATTGCCTAATAAACATTATCATTGAATCTGCTTCTCCTACATATATTTCAGCAATTTTCTTTTCTGTGCAATCCTATTTTGCACTGATGGCGGTACACTATGGCTACCACAACTAGTTTGCAACAAGAAATAAAGTGTTTTGGTACTTTAAACGTTGATTTTATTTATTTATATTTATACAGTAAAATATTATCGTTAAAATGCAACAATTGATTGTGGACCCTATTAAGTATCCCCGAGTATTGAATAGTAATACAACCTAATACGAGGTATAAGTCAAAATTGAATCACCATCTATATTCTCCAAGCTTTAACAGACTATGCAGTTTGATAAAAATTCTTGCTAACGGAAGAATGAAATATGTAAATTTTAATTTTGATTTAGCATTTTCTTAAATATTATTTTTTTTAAATAAAAAATATTTAAAGAAAAATGTTAAAAAAAAGTATGCAACTTAAAAAAAAAAAGTCATCTTTTCAAAAGTAAATACTTTTTTCACATTTGCTAAATAAAAATTAAAGTAAATCAATTGAAAAAGACATGTTCCAGTTTGAAGTGTTTGCCTTTAAATATTTCTGACCTATAAGAATTTAAATACGAGAAAATTTGAAGAAAATAAAACGCATTTTCACAAGAAGTCGTTTACATGACGACCATTGCTTGAAAGATGGTTTTTGAAAACAACCCCCCAAAAATATTGTTACGTCGTGTTCTAATTACGATAAAAACATGATTTAAACGTCATTTTGAGCAGAAAAAATACTGAATTTTCTTTTTAATGCGATGATTTTTTTTTTTAGATTTTTTTTGTCCCGGACCCCCTTAAGAATGAAATGTCATTTTGTCTATTAATTCAATGCTATGACATTCTTTTAATTGCAATTAAATTACTTTGTGGATTTTTTTTTTTTTTTTTTTTTTTTTTTTTTTTTTTTTTTTTTTTTTTTGAGATTCAATGTCAAATTTTATATCGCGAAGAAAGCTTGCAATTTTAAAATTTGTTGAATTTTTAGAATCTTTCAATTGTCATAAGCCATTGAACCAAAAAATTCTTTTAGATGAATAAATAAACTGTTTTTTATGTATAAAAATCTTTAAGATGTTTTAATTATTTTATAGCATTATGATGAGGTAATAGCTTTTATCATTCCATATTTACTCACTGAATAAATTTACTTTTCGCAACCATTTAGAAAGCAAAATCGCATTTCATGAACAAGAACAAATACTACATACAACATTTGCATATTTCATATTCAAATTCATTTTCTACTAACTAAATTAAAATTTAAATTAGAGAAAAAAATAATTTAAATTGTTTTTCATTTTCACTCCAATTATTATGGAAGCATTACTCTGAAATGAATAATTTGTCTCTTTAGTATATAATTCCATAAAATAATTGTTAAACAGCTCATTAAAATCTGAGTAATTCATAAAGATTTACGAATAGGAAATACGGACAGTAATGCGTTTTAGATAATGAATGTTTTGAATTAGTTTTTTTCTCATTTTACTAAAGACTTATTTCGAAAAATAGCATTTCAAAGCCTTTTTTCTAATTACTGTTTAATTTAAAAACAAATTAATATTTCTCAGCATTTTAAAACTCATTATATTTTTCATATTTTACCTAATAATACTTCAATTTTTAACGCTTGAATAACTAAATTTACTAAATTTTACAAATGGACAAATTAGGCTAAAATAATACTTTTGAATGTCTCAATATTCACATTGGTTAAAACTGAATAGAAAAAATAATCTAACATAAAATTATACTAAATAAGACGTATACGTTTTTGAGCATTAGAAGAAATTATTTTTCAGAATAATAAAAATTTTTAGAATGAAGAAATATATATAAAATATAAAATAGTTTTAAGTAAGTAGACAATATAATGGAGAATCAAAAGACATATAAAAAATAAAGTCATAGTAAAATTGAAAACGTGCCTACGTAGCTGGTAATAATACACATGATAAATTTACAGAAACTTAAAAAGGTACTATCAATAACTATTTCTACTAAAAATTAATAAATATTTATAAAAACTCAGAAATAATTTGATAGTTGAAAATTCAGCACACAATTTCTTACAATATATATATATATATATACTAGGGGGCTCATCCCCCTGCAAGCTACGCTCACCAACCCCCGTTCAGACACCGCAGAATCTGAAAATCTAAAAATCTAATGGGTTTTAAAATATTAGAGAAGATTAAATCATACTGAAAAAGCTGTGCAGATCTCCCTGTAAACGGGTTTCCATTCAATTCCCTTTAATTGCAAAAATTTAACGGAGAAACAGTTGCTGTTAAGACATCCAATGGTTGTTTTCGTTTTTGATTAAAGATGATCAGTTAAACATTTGAAAAGAAGCTAAAATAAAATGAATTAAGCATTCAGAGTCTTTGTCAACCGATATTTTAAAACAATCTCTATAACAATAGCCTAAATCATGTGACTATCATCAACAGTTCCGGGCGGAACACTTTGCTTTTTATACTCTAGGTGCCATTTTGATACTTTAATGTTATCCAGGCACAGGTGATAAGTCGCCAAATATTATTCTATCCCCATCATTTCATCTATATTATAATAGTTCAAGTCATCAAATGCCAAAAACAAATACGATCTGATCCCTTCGCCTTTCATATGAAAGTTTGGAACAAATGTCATATACGCACCTGGCGCGATTTTTTTCCAACGCCAATTTGGGGAACACATCAACAGCATAAACAACAACATCCGTACAACCATATCAAGCAAAATAACGATACTTTGGCGCCAGTTAAGTACCCGTTGCGTATATGACATTGGCGTCAGAAAAAAATCGCGCCAATATGGGGGCGTATATGACATCTGTGCCGAAAGAAAAAAAAACCGGATGCAAATCTCGCCAATATCTTTTTTTCAACTCGCCAGTTAGCACTTTTTTTATTGTTCGAGTGGTAAATTAAAACACTGATTTGAAGTTGAAATTAAATGTCATGGTTTGTTAATATTTCGCCAGATGTCATATACGCATGTTTGGCATGATTTTTTTTTTTTTTTTTTTTTTTTTTTTTTTTTTTTTTTTTTTACGAAAATTTGGCGAAAGCCTCGTTTTCGAATACCAGTTACATATGTATTTTTGATACTACTTAGTTATTCCGTCGACAAAAAATCTATCACGAACTATAAGATTAAATGTCAATAATGCTTGATCGTAAATGTCACATTCACTTGACTTTAAGCAAGTTACACGTATTTACGTCATCAAGTGATTTTTATTTCGACGTTTTATTCGTATATTTATTAATGTTATACTAATTTATTTGTTCTTTTGTTATTTAAAATAAAAATTATGTCCATTTGTATAATTTGGCGAAATTGGTCGACGGAATAACTAAGTAGAACTGTATTTCTTAATTATTTTCTATTATTTTCTAAAGGAAATGTAAAAAAAAATTATTAATAATCATAGAACAAAATAATTTATATAACTTTAAAAAATAAATAAAAGTAAATATACGTTTATTACTAAATAAACAACAATAGCTGGGTTAACATGTCTATCAAAATAATGCCATTTATGCGGCAATTAGGTACCCTGGTGCGTATATGACATCTGTGTCTAATATATATATATATATATATATATATATATATATATATATATATATATATATATATATATATATTTAAGAAGTGAAAGCCATCAATTTAAATGTTTCATTTTTAAATGAAAGTTTTGTATTTAATAAAATGATAACGAAATACAAAAAAAGCATTGTTCTTAGCATAGATTTATAGGAGGCCCAATTGTCTCCAAATTATTTTAAAATAGTAACCTTTTCTGAAGTATGAAAAAAAATTTCTGTTATGATTAAAATTTGAGTTGCCATCCTTAGAAAAAATGTATTTAAAATTAGAAAAAAAATAATATTTCGAAAACTAATTCGAATTTAAAAATTCTAATACCAGTTTTGAGATCTGTGGATCAACACGGATTTTTGGTGTTAATTTCATCGCGAAGTATTCCATATTTTAGGAGAAATCGCCGTGAAACAAAATCAGTTGTTTAATCGGTCGATTCAAAGAATCGATACATTTCAGGCGTTTCATATATTCATTCGTTTCATAAATTCGTTTCATTAGGATTTTATATATACTAGGGGATCGTACCCGGGCTTCCCGGGTTAAAGAATATAGGTGAAAACATTTTTTTTTAATTGAAAACTAATAATTTTTATATGCAATAAATTTTTTAGATTTCAAAGCAGCTGGGCTGTGAAAATGACGCACTTCTACAAAACATAATTCAGGTTTAAGAATTAAAATACACGCTTTTTTATAAAATGACGTCATTTGCATCCGATAAAGCAATCCACTTTTACAAACCAATCTTAAACTTCGTGTATAGAAAAGTATGCATATGACGTCATTATCACGGAATAACAGACAATATTCTTGACATAGCCCATATTTTAATTTCAATTTTTTCTTCAGGTTTTATGAGAAAATGTCAACAAAAAGATACAGTATCTCCTATTTTCCGTTTACTTTCAATAACTTTCAATAGAAATGGGGTACTTTTGTTGCCACAATAAGAAAAATGGTATTAAAAAATACAAAAAAATTAATATCTCAAAAATAAATTGAGATACAGATTTCAAACAAATTGCATTTAAAAGAGCAATTTTTTTCTTTATACGACGGTGTAAAAATTTAAAATGTGCGATGTTTAGAAGTTTAAAAATTTGTAGTAGAGAAAATTGTAAAACCAAAATTTATTTCAAATATCAGTGTGTTGCCATTCGCAAAATGACGTATGCGTTACGCACAGATACGTTTGTCCTTTATAATATAGATAGGGTAGATATATATATATATATATTTTATTCCAAAATTAATGATAAATTACTGCATGAATGGCGCTACAGCAGCACATATCAAATGCAATAAAGCATATTATATCATTTCAAAATGCTAAAACAACATAACTTCCAAAGGAAGGTGTATATCTGCAGAAATTTTTAAACTATAAAATATTTATGAAAACAAGAAAGACAGGTAAAAAAAAAAAAAAAAAAACAGTCTGTTCTTCATCAGTGGGAGGACAGACAGAAAACTAACTCCACCCCCCACTTTTTAAATTTTGCAGGTTTCTGAACACATGTTCACCCCGCATTCAATACTGAAAACTATTGTCATTTTATTAATCTAATTACATAAAAAACTAAAACAACTCAAATTAAAAACTAACAAACATAATATTAACCATACAAAAACAAAAAACTTTAATAAAAAGGTCTTTTAGAGGAATGCTTAAATATCATTAAACTGAAAACAAAAGAAAAAAATATAAGAAAACAAGCATGAATGCAGAATAAACATGCGCCCCCCCCAAACCCGCAAAATGAAATTTCTCAAAACATGAATACCTGTATAATGTTTCCTACCCGTCAACTGTAAACAAATAATTTTTTTCTTCCAAATCCATTATCAAAAGCCAGAAATTTACTTGAAACTGTACATGAAGTGCTGTACATGAAAAACTATTCTAGTACAGCAGCAAATTTATTTTTATTTTATTATGAATTTAAATATACTATGAAATACAATAAGTCTTTAAAGGTCTTTAGGTATATTGATGATATTTTGATTTTTAATTTTGAATTTTCTAATGAATATGATATTATATATCCAAATTGTTTAAAACTGAACAGAGCAAACAGTGATGATTATAATGCAGAATTTTTAGATATTTTATTCAAAATTATTGATAATAATTTGATTTTGGATTTGTACGATAAAAGAAATAGTTTTATTTTTTTTACTAGAAGCATGCCGCATTGGTTTTCAAATTTGCATAAAAAAAAAAAATTACATAAATATAATCATTAATCAATTGATACGTTTCAATAAAATTTGTGGCAGAGACAGTAATTTTTATAAACAGATTTTTAAGTTATTGGCTAATTTATTTTACAATAACAATTACCCCATTAAGTTTTTGAAATATTATTTAAAGACAGTTCTTAAAAGTGAATGGCAACGATGTGGACTGGCGGCGTGAACATGTGATGGCAGCCTTCTGGATCTTTCTGTATGAAATGGGCATCCTAAAGTCTTGTTAAAAGAACGGGTGTCTATTGATGAATTGAAACGAAAGATAGCTGCAGACTTGGAATTTCTGGCTTTTGATAATTTATTTGGAAGAAAAAATTTATTTGTTTATAGTTGACGGGTAGGAAACATTATACAGGTATTCATGTTTTGAGAAATTTCATTTTGCGGGTTTGGGGGGGCGCATGTTTATTCTGCATTCATGCTTGTTTTCTTATATTTTTTTCTTTTGTTTTCAGTTTAATGATAATTTAAGCATTCCTCTAAAAGACCTTTTTATTAAATTTTTTTGTTTTTGTATGGTTAATATTATGTTTGTTAGTTTTTAATTTGAGTTGTTTTAGTTTTTTATGTAATTAGATTAATAAAATGACAATAGTTTTCAGTATTGAATGTGGGGTGAACATGTGTTCAGAAACCTGCAAAATTTAAAAAGTGGGGGGTGGAGTTAGTTTTCTGTCTGTCCTCCCACTGATGAAGAACAGACTGTTTTTTTTTTTTTTTTACCTGTCTTTCTTGTTTTCATAAATATTTTATAGTTTAAAAATTTCTGCAGATATACACCTTCCTTTTGAAGTTATGTTGTTTTAGCATTTTGAAATGATATAATATATATATATATATATATATATATATATATTATTTCAAAATTAATGAAAAATTAATGACACTGTGGTGTTTAGGCATTTTGAAATGATGTAATATATATATATATATATATATATATATAGTGGCAGATAAATGTATTGCAGGAAACTTTCAGAATGAGTTTCATGATTTAAAAAAATCAAAAATAAGGAATTTAGTCATGTATTTACAAGATACGAACTACATTGGAATTAAATGAGTTACATTAATGGCAGTGTTATTTTAACTCGTCTAGGAGTCTCTCTACCTTAAAATTGTATCAAGTGCAAAACGACATAAATAATAAAGTTAATTTAAAAGCTTTTTGAATGGAAAATAGCAATCGGATACTGATGAAAATTGCTGTAGAGCTGGTAAATATGTACATAAACAGCTTTATAATTATAAGTCATATCTGCTGCTGAAAAAAATAAACCTATTTTTGTTTATCAGGAGATGTAGTAAAGTTAATTTTGATGTTTCATAAAAATTTAAATGCTTTTCTAAAATAATTTTATCAGCTTTAACCAGCTATTCTAAATAAATTTGTTGAATTAATTAGTTTTTAAATCATTATCTTTTGAAATGTTTAATTACATTGTCCGAGGTTCCTTAATCGATAATCTTTCTACCTTTCTGAAAATTATTTAAACGATCTATCAAGTTGCATATTTCAGGGTGTCAACGTTTATTTACATAACGTATTAAGAACTTCAGGAAGGAAATATTTAAAAGGGGGATACGCCCAGAATGTCGATGTTTTGTCTACAAATGCGTGCAAACAGTGGATTTTCTTTTTTTCTTCCTGTGATAGATTACTTACACACAAGCGCTGAATTTTAGAGTTCGAAAATTAGTTGTAATTTTTGACTGAATATTTTAGTAATTTAAAAACTGATGGAGAAAATTATTAAATCTTGTATAGTTAAAAATCAGATATGGTCGAAAAACTTCAATGCGAAAAACATCATACTTATACAGTCGGACCTCGTTATCCTGACACTCGGTTTTTCACAACAATCCAATTATCACATCTATTTTTTAAAGTCCCGATTTTCTGTATAGGATTTTAATCTAAATAAACTCCGGATTTTACGTCGTTGAATAATTTTCAACTCCGGATATCCCGATGGTTTCTAAATTGTCCATTTCTCATAATCCTTCTTACAAGCACGGAAATTATGCGGTAGACAATGTCTTGGCCAAACTTTTCAAAAAAGCATCTAAAATACCCATTGAGATAAAGGAGGAACTTTGTTTCAATCCTTTGTCTGAATAAACAAACCCACGAGGGATTTCTTCCTCTCTTCCTGTGCGTTCTCTATCCGCCCCAACATTACTCACCTACCTTGTTTCAGACTGAGAGTGCAATATGTATTCATTTAGGGAATGTGAGAGAGGAAAAAGAGCAGCTGTCGCTGGACTTGTTCTTACGACGCATACGAAGCTGTGCATTCGAACTGTAAAACATTTCCACGTTTTATCCGTAGAGTTTAAAACTGTTTACAGCAAAATGGCAAGTTTAACTCGGGTCATGGACGCTGGATGAAAAATTAAAAATGATAAAAGACTACGAAATGTATAAATTATCAGAGAGTGCATTTTCTAAAACAAAAGAAATTCCTAGAGTGACATTTGTGACTATACTTTCTTCAAAAAAAAAAAAAAAAAAGGCTCGGAAATTACTTACGTGTTCAAGATGCACTGTAAAAAATATACTCCCAGTTTTCCGGTAGGAATCAGAAAAACAGTTGATCTTATCGTTCGGAATACTTTCCGACCCAGCTCGGTATAAAATCCGTAAAAATAAGGAAATAGTCAGTAAAACGGTATTTTGCGGATTTTATTCCGAGCTGGGTTGGAAATTATTCCGGTACGATAAGGGCAACTATTTTTCCGATTCAAACTGGCATTATTTTTTTTTTACAGTGTGGAGTTAAACGCAAGAAATCGCGAAAACGAAATACGAAGACGTTCAAGAGGCATTTCTTAACCCTTTCCTGCGCGGAATAATTCTGTTTCTAAAATAATGAAATGATGAACTGATACTAGAATTTGCAAACGAATTTATTAGAAAATAAAAACCTGTTTAATTTCTCGTACTTTATAAAAGGACATTTTTACTTAAATATTACTGGGGTTAGTACTTTTAAAATTAGGTGTCCTTTTTTGTGGACACCATCCGATAAAGGTTTAAATGGTTCACCTATGCAAGATCTCAAAATGTGCCGATTGCGGGTGTGCTTTTGAACGAAAAAGCAATAGAAATATCCAGATAAATGGGTGTTTTGGAGTTCTCAGCAAGTAATGGGATCGAAAGATTCAAGGCACGAAAAAAACTTTCTTTCAAGAAAATAGGCGGCGAAGCAGAAGCAGTAAGCAACAGTCAAGTCAGTAATTGTAAAGTTTCTTCGTTGGAAGATATATTGGAACGTTACACTTCAGATGATGTTTTTAATATTGATGAAATGGGTCTCTTTTTTCGACCCTTGCCGGCAGAATTTTTGTGTTTTCATTGTATGATACTTGCTCAGGAGGTAAAAGAATTAAGGAAAAGGTAACTGTTTTATTGAGATCAAACATATCAAGTTCTCTAAAACTTAAAAAACTTAAGCCATTAGTTATCGGGATGAGCAGAACACTGAGTTACTTTCGAAATGTGAAGATTTTGCCTATGTACTCCTAAAATTGCGATGTCATCCGAAATTTGTGAAAAGACTTCTCTGAAAAATCTGTGGGCAGAATATTTCACTCCATGAATCAAATAGTAGCTTTCATAGTAGACAATTGTAGAGTACACATTGAAGCAACTGACCTAAACTCGATTGAACAGATTTATTTGCCGACAAGCGGAATAACTACTGGTTGAAGATGAGATAAAGATCTGATGAAGGCCGTGACTTCAAACTGACTCTTCTAAATGCTCATAGCTACGTTCATAAAAGTGAAATATTGAAAAACAAAATGCAGGAAAGCCATCTAGGGATAAACAAACCTTAATTCATCAATATTTCGTGTAAAAATAAAAAAGGAAGTCATCAGAAATCTGAATTTTATTCTTTTCGATTTTGTTTTTGGGTATATTTTGTTTAACAATAAAGTTTTGCTGTTTAAAAATGCAAGAACAGTTATAAATTTAAAATTGTCTTAAATGAATCAAAAATACAGATTTTTATAAACATATATTTCTCCAGATACGGTTACCGCTACACTCCGCTTATAACGACACATTTTCCGGTCGTGGAACTTTCTGGATAACGAGGTTCTACTGTATATATATATATATATATATATATATATAAAATATTTTTTTTTTTAATTTTGCATTTTCTTTTTCTTGTAACTAAATCAGTTCGTGTGAAGAGAGCTTTAAACTTTTTAATTAAACTTTAAATTTCGAAAAAAATAAACAGAACAGTTTTATCAACAAAACAATGCTTAAATGATTATTCTTAATTCTTATTTAAATGATTGCATCCTAAATGTATTAACTGGTTAGATGAAATACTGATAAATATCATACCTTTTATAAAATAGATTTTAAAATATTATTAGCACGAGAGAGCATTGTATTGATTGTCTTATTTATTCATATATCTGTCTGTTTCATTTTACAAATAAAATAAAAAAATAATTAAAGAACAAAGGATTACGAATACACATAGTATAAACTCTCGCCTACATTTGAAGATTGGATTGTTGAGGTCTAAAACATTTAATTATGCCAGGTTTAATCGATAGCTAAAAAGGAAAATTCATAACATACATTTAAAGGTCCTCCTTAATGCTAGAATACTAATCATTCGTCTGATAATAAATGTCTCTTACAAATAAACCCTCCGTTAATCTCTCAGTGTGTGAAATGGGGCAAGATGTAAAGTATCTTATTGTGTTCTTAAAATGATCATACCATGAATGGGTGTTAGACAAGAATACCGTTTGCAGTTGGAGCTAAAATGGCATCGTTGTCTCACAGACGAATGTATAGTGCTCATGTTAGTTTTCGAAGTGAACTCTAAGATTTGATATATTCCGTTTATATAGTTATTTCTGATTAAATAGGTAGGAATGTTTATCGATTGAACATAAGGCTATTAGATAATTGTTAAAAGAACTGTGTAATGAAGAAAATAATGCATCCTATTAAGAAATAGGTAGTGAAGATAATGTAAAGACATAATTTTTGGAGTTTACTTTCTGAATCGGATCAAAATTTTTCAGCAATGAACGAATTAGAATATTCCATCGAAGAGAGAAAGTTACGACGCTGAAATATCCTTTGACAGAAAACGGTCCATCTACAAACATTATTAAACTTAAGTCCATAAAAAACCTTGTGATCTACTAATATTCTGCTAGCGTAAAATTTGCTTGAGAGGAAACTATAAATTATTTTGGTCTATTCGTAAAACAAATAACACAAAAGCAGCAGCTACAAAATCCTTGCACGTCTATCAAGAACAAACCAATTCTGCAAAAAATTGATATACACATATGAATCATTTTCTAAGTTTTTCGTCAAATCAATTCTGAAAATTAATTCACTGCATACTACTTTACAAATAGAGAAAAGAATATAATATACTCAATTAGCAACTGTTTCGGAATTATTCATTTCGGTATAAGCTTTTTTGGAAAAATAACCCTCTTCCTAATACAGATATATTTTTAGTATAAATGGAGAACGTTATAAAGATGCAATGGTGAAATGAAAATCCAATTTCAATTGAATCCGGATCTACTCCTCTTTTTAATAATTTCGTAACGAGAATAAAATGAGAAGACATGGCAGAAAAAGTTATTTTTTCTACTAGCAGAGAATTTCGAAATAAATTATTTTTGATATGAAAAGATTAATTTAAATTAGACAGTTAAGTGACATGTAATAAAAAGTTTCTAGCTTTCGGGAACCGATTTCAATTTAGACAAACTATCAAAATATGGTATAAAAGTGCAACGTTATGCAATAAACATAAAAGAATACATGCAGTGTTATACCATACTACTTAGAGAGAAATACGCTTCTATGAACCGACGAAACAGCGGCATAATTGTTTTTTAGAGAGTTGCAAAAACCATTTGTGGCACAAACAGATATATCACAATAACGAACTATTAATTCACTTCTGAACTATTAGCTCACAAATTTCGTAAACCAAGTTATATTTTGACAATCCTAGGAACAATGCGCCAATATACAAAAACTAATTCCTGCTGAACTGTTAGATTATTTGGGCAGAAATGTGGACGCGTAAGTATTTAGTTTTTATAAATAGACCTTTGTATCGTACCACACAAAATAAAAAAGAACTTGGTAGGTTGTATACTACTCACTGTTAACCAAATATAAACACAACAACTAAAAATGTGGATATTATTAAATTATAAAATTGAACGAAAGGCACCTTAGGTACTTTGGATCAAATTGGCAACATCATGTACTGTATTTCAGAGACAGATGTTGTGAGAGAGTTCAGATATTATTGACATATTTTTCTGTATAAGTAATATCATGTTAGTTAACGCACACATAATACATACTCACAATGTAACTCACAAATATGAAAACATATTATGGAGAAAGAAACTAACTAAAAAGAAATAATATCTGAACAAATTTGGGGCATTGAATGATGCAGAGCATGCAAGTTCCAACTTTACCCACATCTGTAAAATACCTGATTTCTTTTGTTTTGCAAATTGAGATGCCAGTAAAAATAGCAGATCCTTCTGGGATCAAAAGAATACTACGTGCATTTCGTCCTCCACGTTTGCGAAGATGATTATTTTTGTAATAAATATAAAAGATATACACATGTAAAATAGCAAGGTATGAAATCAAAAGAATGTAGTTAGATATTTTAAATAAATGTGTTTATACTTAATGGAATATATTTTCAAAAACTAAAAATAACAATTTTTTTTTTAGTTCTTGTTATTATAAAAAAATAATAAGAAATATTTATTTTATGCAAAATAAGAAAGAAGTAGTCTGGCAGACGAAAGTTCAGTGATTAAGTTAGTAATTTTAGTATTATAGTGTTAAAGACTTTTTTTTTAGATCAAAATTGCTAAAGTTCACGCATATTTATTACGCACTTAACGGTTATGTTTCTTTTTCAAAATGGGGTTTTAATATTATCAGCTCTTTTATTCGCTTTTTCGTCTTTACATGCAGTATAATATGAAAGGAAATAGTTTTATTACCTTTTTTATAAAAAAATAATAAATTATTATAAGTTAAAATTTTGAAACTCAAGACGAAATAAGCCAGCATGTTTTCTTTTGAGCACTATTAAAGAAAGTCCGGGAACACTACCATTGATGACAATCACGAATTATATTTCTATGGAAAAATATTCTATCAAATAAGTAATCCTAAAATCAATTTTTCAAAATTTAATAAATTATCATAAGTGAAATTTTGAAAACTCAAGACGAAATACACCAACATATTTTCTTTTGAGCATTGTTATAGAAATTCAGGAAACACATTTTAAAATTAATGACAATTAAGAAATACATTTCAATTAGAACATGGTGTATCAAATGAATAAATGAGCACTAAAAATGCTGAAAGTACCAAAAAATCCAAAACCCTTCTTTTTTTTACGAAAGAGGGTATTAAATGTCAAGCTTAGCAAACAGCAGAAACCTTGAGGTGCCAACCATAGTACAAATAGTTAAAAAAGAGCAGAAACATATCGATGGTTGAATGCACCATACGGAGTGAAGTGGAGAGTGCTGAATGTGCCATACGAAGTTAAGTGAAGTACGCTGAAAGTGCAAGTGATAACAGCTTGGCGACTGGTGGTCCATTGCGCAACTTGATCGTGTTGTTATTGTTTACATCAGTGAGATATTTTTAATCAGGGTGAAATATATTAAATAAATAATTAAAGGAAATGTTTACAAATGATACTATCGGGTATTTAAGCACTAAACGAAAGGAAGCTATGTATCTACATTTTATGTGTTGATTTACGAGTCCAAAAGGAGTAAAATGGAAAATGCCGTAAGTACCAGAAGTTTTTCCTTTTTTGATCTCTTAAAGAAATTCCTCTTTTGGACTTTCAACGTTTTCCATTTTCTGTCCTCAAATCTTAAAATCAATTTTTCAAAATATTCTAAAGTGTCTTCACTATTTTGATCAATATATGTCATCCCAGATGTATGGTGAAAGAAATGAAATTTCGAGCGGGCCATGTTTCAAATGGGCTCTGATATCTACGAAACATTATTGTCTCGCAATAAAAATACTTACATCGGAATTAAGCTCCACTTCACTATCAGATATACCATCTATGCTATACGATTCTTAACCAAAAGTATACAAAGTGTATTCTTCTTCATCGGAAACGATACTAATACAATCTATGTAAGAATCAATTATTATTCCACTATTCTTGTGCAAAAATGTCAAAATGACCAGCAAATAAAACCAAAAAATCAAATTAAATAAAAACTGTAAGATATGAATTGATAATTTACGTATGTATTTCAAGTAGTAAAATAAAATAAAGTTAATCATAACATTCTACTGTCAGAAGATTACCTGGAATAGAATCTAACATCACATGAAGGAAACGTGCGAAAATAATACTGATAATAACTGTATATTCATTTTTTAAATGTCTCGTTCTGCCCTCTATTGCTAATAAGCTGAAATTACTTATTTATAATACAAATTCGGGCGCAACTCGAAATGGCCCCAGAAATATGAAGCATGTTCAAATTGAATTTGAGAATCTCAAAAATATTCCAAATTCTTTATCCGAACTCATTGCGGATAAAATATTAAGGGGGTAAAATACCTCCCTATAACCCAATAATTTTTTTATAATAAATTGTGCTGTCAATAGAGAACAAAAAGTATAGATATTTTAGAAATCATACATTAGAAACAAAATTAATTTTTTAAAAGAAGAGAACAACTGAAAAACACAGGATTTAAAAAAATATATATGTAAAGAATATAAAACATCTCTATAGCCGAATCCTCATAAAAAACTAATAGAAAATATTTCAATTCGTATGCTACATTGAAAATGTATATCTCAGAAACAAAATCATAGTAAGTGTTTTCGAATGCTATCATAACGAGCGAAGATTTATGAATATTTATTATAATTACACGAATAACCATATAAAGGATATTAAAATGCAACACAACAATTGTCTAAAACGCTTTTCTGTGGCTGCTAAAAAGCTAATTGTGTATCAGAATATAAATTAGCTACTAATGGGTTTATCAAGAATCAAAAAGGAATTTAAATGTGTGATCTTTAAAATGCTAAATATGTCATTTTAAATCTGTTTTCCAAGGCGTAAATTTGACATACAGTATGACGAATACTACAAACTAACTGGAAAGGTTGAAGAAAATGCTTCACATTATGCGAATTATATGGGTGTGTGCAATTTCTCCAGTTTTGTTTTCCAACGACCGAGCAAACGTCAACGCATGGTTGCGCTCGCAGATATAGTTACCTTCTGTAGGATGATGTGCTGATGGATATCACGATGTTAATATCGACATATTTTACTCAACTGTAAAAAACAATATTCGACTATAACGTTACTTCATAAAAATTGGTGTCAACATTTCTACCTCCGCTTTATTGAGTAATTTAACCGATATAAATGATGTTACGTTACACTAATGTTATTATTACACCAGTTATATCAGTTTAAATTACACCATTATATAAGTTAAATTACTCATAAAATTCGAGCCACCAATCTTATAGAGTACCGTTACATATTTTATTTACAGTGTGTATTGAATTTATGAGGACGTATGTGACAGTCCGCTGTTATATCCGCGACAAAAGAATTAAACAAAATGAAATTTTACATCGGACTCGGTGAATATGCCACAGTCATTAACACTATAACGCCCGGAAGGAGTCGAATCGACTCCGACCATGTGATTAAATTTCAATTGGAATCATAAATTTTTTCATAAAATAAGCTAAATTTAGACCACGCAAACATACGTTAAACAAATCAATTAAATAATCATAAATAAAAATTCTGGAGTCAAGTATTTTTATGAAACTTGAGCAAAATTTCCGGGCGTTCTAGTGTTAAATAATAAATTCCTTTTACGCATAGTGTCGCATGACATATACAGTGTGATTCATAAACAACGAAACAAAGGCTATTTCCTTAAATGTTGCCCCTAGACAAGTATTTCGTAAAAAGTTTCATAAGAAAGTTGCAAAATTTAATTACATAAGTTGCAACTCCATGGATGGGTCTGTTTTATAAAATACAAACAATAAAATTTTATACCGCACCCGTATATTAAAATTTCCAATTAGGAAATATTTCCTTATCCATTCCTGAATTAAACACATAAAATTCATTGCGATATGTGCCAAACTCGCACATTAAAATTAAAGCTTTTGATATAACCTATTGACATATTAGATTTTCTTGTTTTTATTTCTATTTTTAAACCTCTAATGTTATTATATTTGTTTGGGATGAACTACTATAATATCTCATTATTAAATGTTTTTAAAATAAAACTAATCACATAAAATAAAAGTGCATCAATTAAATATTCTGTTATTTTATTAAGCAACGTTTAATTTATTTATTTCCTCTACTTTTCATTACATGCTTGTTATTCCATGCAATTTAGTTTTTAATTACAAGGTGGATATATTGTTGCTAAGAGTTATCTATACTAGTACATTTATAATAGTATATTTCTTTTCCTGTATGTTACACAATTCTTAAAATTGTCAGAACTATGGATTTTTATAATTTTTTTATTTTTTTTTTATTTTTTTTTTACATTTTAAATGTTGTGTTTTTAAAATAAGTAATTAAAAACATTTAATACTGGATTGAGCATTTTTATGTTTCTATTTTTTTTCGTTTATTTTAAACACCGATTCTGAACATTCAATATTTCTAAAAAATATTCTTAGAAAATATTTATATAAATAAATTATATAAAGACTGATGTCACAGTACACACTGTAACAAAGGCAATATCAGGTATACTTTGAAAAAAGAACAAACTAAAACAATATAATATTATTAGATAATGAATAATAATATCCGTTTTCGAGTTCCTCACTATACCGAAAAGCGGTCGTTATATTTAGTAAACTCAGAAATAAATATTTTATAGAGATTTAAAGAAACATTTTTAAAAAGAAAATTACTTTCGCTGCTACTACTCTTTGGAAAGTTTTCTATTGGTTTTTAATAACTCGTTAATTAATTTTCTCCGCCATCAATATATCATTTTTCAGATGTTATCAGATCTCAAGTAAATATATCCATGTTAAAAAAAAATGTTTTATAGACAAACATGCCAAATTACTTAGACGTATTAGAAGAAAAAATCTAACATCAAAAGATACGACATTAGCACAAAAATCTTACTGCATTACTATTAAAAAAGCAAAAAGCATGAAAATTTATATTATTATTTTAATTACTATTATTACAGGCATAAATTCAGCTATGCAGCTGAAAATGCTTAATTGAGAATTGCTAGTATCCTAATAACCGATATTCGGGTTTGAGAAAACTTATTAATATACCATTAAAACTATTCGATAACGTTTCTTATAATAAGTGGTTGTTATAAATGCTCTTTTATATATCTAGTGAAAATATCAGTAATATATTGGTTTCTGAGTTTTCATAAGTCAAATAAAGCCGAATAGTGCGTTACTTGGTAGAGATTATTGCCTATTTCCTCACATGATTATATTACATTTTCGTAGATTAAGCAACTCTTATCCTTGTTCTGAACATTATGTTAAATAAAATTTTATCAAATATTCATCATAAAATTCAATATAGTTAATAATATACATGAGTAAAAATAAAAACCTTTGTTTAATTTCTACAAATATTGTTCACGTGTTACATCAGTACCTAACAAATATTGAAATCAGCATTTAATATATAGTTAATACCTTCATAGGTCTATTTTATTCATGGTGTAGTTTTCAGCTTTAGAAATATCCGATCCACTTACCTAAAATAAAATAAAAGGAAAGCAAATTAATATCTCCTGATAAAATTTCAACAGTATTTGTCTAAGAAACAGTATAAATAAATGTAATTAAAAATCATTTTTTAAATTGAAATGTTAAACGTATAGTTATACTTCGTTAGTTGCTAAAAGGTGTTACACAAAAAACGTAAAAAGTTTTATGTACAAACGATGTTAAACCCATTAACTATAACTCCTCCCCTTTCCTCCTCAAATTATTTTCTTTTTATTATTTACGTGATAGAAATTTTTATGACAAGATTAATGACCCATTTTCTAGGAAAACGTTTGCACATTTTGGCTTACCGCAGTGGTCAAACATCTCACCTATTTCCGTTATATTATTTATTAATGATATTCCTTCGTATCCCCATACATCTTTAGCTAAATATGCTGATGATATCTGTGCTTTTTTAATCTTGAAAAAATGTAAATATTTTATTTTGTTTCAAGAAAAAGCGTAATGTAATTATTATTAATAAAATGCAGGCTATTCTTCTTTGTATTCTGGGTAGGAATCTTTGGATAAATTCAAAATTAAATTTAAGAACAACAATTGCCATGGTCCCCAATTTGTAAACGTCTGGATATTATATAAGACCAGGACTCACATTCAAACAACACATCCACACTACCCGCAAAAAGTTTCGAGTTGCTAAAAATAAATTATGCCCCTTCGTGCTCGAAACAGTGATCGACAGCCGTAGTTTTCGATAGCCATAATCAGAAACGACCTAAGATAGGAATTATTTTAGATACTCTAGTTTAATCTATGCATTTTTTACTTTGATTGCTTTTTTATATATTTTTTCTGCAAATCTTTTCTCGGCATTTCCAGCATCCCTTCCTCTGGCTCCCTCAGGCTCCTGTGATGTATGCCTCTCTGCTCCGCCCTTCACTCCTCCCGTTTTTTTCTTTAGTCTATTTAACACCTTTTGGACGAGCGACCGGTATACATGCCGCGTATGGTGCTCAGAATCCGCGATTATTCTCACCAGTAAATTTTTATTGTAAATTTTGCCTTATTTAATACGAGCATTTTCCCGATTCAATAAGGCAAAAATTTCTGTTTTGAAAAACCGGTGATAAATCATTAAAAATTCTGTAAAAGACGCTTATCCCAAAGGGGTTAAGGTGGCTGATCAGGAGGTTCCCCTCAGTTTCGTGCTTGTTCAGCGGGTGGGCTTGTGCTTTTCAGAACCTCTGCGTGCGCCGAATATCTGATCCCGCACTGACACGACATTTTCCGGCAGGGACTCTTGATTCAGATTGGTCCTTTTTAAAGACCGTTTTTTATCCTGATTGGTTCATTAACAACTGTAGTTAAATTTATAGACTCCTCATTTCACTCTTATTGCTATCATTCCTTATTTTTTACATTAATTTATATACATGTATTTTTTTTAAAAACGTTACAGAAAATGGATAAAATTGTGAAAAATCGTATAGAAAATTCTATTTTGTTTTTAATTCCAAAATATATCTTATTGTAATGATGTACTTAACCTTCCTTTTAGCATTTACGTATTATCCGTATGCCCTCCCTTGCTACCAGCTATGAATTCCTCGAACAGTGCTACTCCCATCTACTTCTGCGTCGGGGATGTGGAACATATGTCTCAGGCTCCTCGAGTAAACTTTCTTCGAACGCTATAATTAATAATAGGAAATAAAACTTTTCTATGTTACTGGTTTAGGAAACAAATTTTATATGCACATTTTGAGGTTGTACATTAGGGTGGGCCGAAAAAAACTTTTTTTCGATTTTCGATGATGGGTAGTGCGGAAAATTGGCCACTAGTGGCACCTAGTTCACACAAAAAATTTGAGATTTTTAGGACAATTCCTATATTTGCCGCTTTTGGCTTGAAGTTTTGCTAAAAGGCTGATTTTTGAACTTTTTTAGCAAAAATTTTAAAAATGTTAAATTAAACTTATTTTAATCGTATTTACTTGAAAAGGCATATTTTATGTTCCAACTGTATAAATAAGCTCTGATAATGTATTATTTAATTGCTATGTGTATTTTAAATTAGAGCTTTTCGCGTTTAAGTGAGCAAAAGTTGCATGTATTGTTTGAATCTTTCAACGGTTTCTCTCTTTTCTCTTGTTTATGTCCCTTGGTCTTCCTTATTATTTTTCGATGCTTTAAGGGTCATATATTTGGGTGACGGACAGCAGGATCCCCCCAGAAACAGATCTGGAAGGAGAGAAGGGGGTGAGGCGAGAACTTAAGCGAACGCAGTGACTCATCGCGATGCTGGGGGAGTGAAGGAGGAAATACAAGAGAGGAGAAAGTGCGATAAGGAATGCTTATTATTTTCAGTGTTCCGTTTCCCTGAGACATGGCGGACGCTTTGTGAGACAGGAATATGCGTTTAGGGGTGCTTGCCTTTGAAGGGCATGGTTCAAATTCAGATTCAGTCGAACTGCTTGCTTGAAAGCTCCCACTACTTGAATCTTCCAACAATATAACTGTCTTCCATCCGGATCTAACTCCACTCGTTGAAGGCTTTGTCGCAGAACCACTATTAATCGTTGAAATTGTATCCCTCTTCATTTTACGAGATATTTTCTTTGCAAGAGTTTTGCTTGTTTTTAAATCAATATTTCCGATAAACATTTTTCGAACAGTTCTTTGATCCTTTAAGAAGTTCACCTCCCGATGTGGAACTTTACGTCTGACGTCGCAGCTACACTTGTTCAAGCCTCTACAATTACAAGTTGCGATGTCAAAGAGAGAGGTTTCCGCATTTCGTACGAAATCTTCGCAGATCGCCTTGCCTTTAACGCCCGTATGATTACAAGATTTCTCCAAGGATCTACGCTCATTGTAATAGTTTTTAATCTTTCCGTTAATTGTTCGTTGGGAAACCACTGGTATGGAAGATTTTATGCAGATTTCGGAAACTTTTTCACCTGCCATTTTAATAATATCATCCACTGGTTGAAGATAAATATCTCGATTTTCTTCTATATCGTTTCGCAACCAATAGTAGTGGCGCATGATGTCAGCAATAGTTGGCAATTGCAAGTCTTTCAATTTGCATGGTGCCCCAAAATGGCTACTTTTCACGCTATCACATGTCTTTACATGATCATGAACTTTCGCACTAGCCATTTCTAAACTTGTCGTAATAAAACGCACAAAACACAGTAAAGTCACGTTAAATGATCGAAAAAGCAATGTATTGCACGAGAAAAAGGTTTTACTTTTACACTGAACAAATGTCACAGGGAAACCGAGCACTGAAAAATAATAAACATCCCTTATCGCACTTTCTCCCTTCTCGTATTTCCTCCTTCACTCCCCCAACATCGCGATGAGTCACTGCGTTCGCTTAAGTTCTCACCTCACCCCCTTCTCTCCCTCCAGATCTGTTTCTGGGGGATTCTGCTGTCCGTCACCCAAATATATGACCCTTAAAGCATCGAAAAAAATAAGGAAGACCAAGGGACATAAACAAGACAAAGGAGAGAAACTGTTGAAAGATTCAAACAATACATGCAACTTTTGCTCACTTAAACACGAAAAGGCTATAAAAATCGTCTAATTTAAAATACACATAGCAATTAAATAATACATTATCAGAGGATATTTATACATTTGGAACATTAAATATGCCTTTTCAAGTAAATACGATTAAAATAAGTTTAATTTAACATTTTTAAAATTTTTGCTAAAAAAGTTAAAAAATCAGCATTTTAACAAAACTTCAAGCCAAAAGCGGCAAATATAGGAATTGCCGTAAAAATCTCAAATTTTTTGTGTGAACTTGGTGCAACTAGTGGCCACTTTTCCGCACTACCCATCATCGAAAATCAAAAAAAAGTTTTTTTCGGCCCACCCTATTGTACATATAGGCCCATTGTCCCTTAATGGTGAATATTACAAGATAGCATGTAATATTGCTTTGTTGTTTCTGATTGAATGCATTTTATGTATGCTTCTACTACACTGTAGCTCAAACCGATTTTCTTCTTCAGTAGTTTTTATGATTTTTATTGAAATCTCCTATAATCTTAGCCCCTCGCTCTGCATTGTCATTCACTACTTGTGAATTTTGATGCCCTTGCTTTCCTTTTCGATAGTCATCATTGCCATTCAATTTTTCAGGATACAGGCTTGAAAATGATTTGCTTCTATTTATTTCTCATGAGAGTACTGCTATTTTCCTTGTTGCAAAGTCCGACAGTCGCACATCTTCTTTTTTAAATCTAAGGTTCACGTCTTAAATTGCGCTTCTTAAGTGCTTGCATAGCTGTTATTTGCTCTACAATTCTTTGTTTTTCTTCCGTTGAAACTGTATCAGAAATAAGTCTTACTAGGACTTACTTCATTGTCTTATTATGACATCATAATAATCAGACATGCTACGTTCCATCACATTTTTAGCAGAAAGGGTAATATCTATTTTCATTATATTTAACTGTATTTGAGTAAATTCATCATTTAATCAAAGTCAGGAGTCTCAGAGTTTCCGTTTCATTCATTAGACAAATGTCGGATGAACAGAGGGTAACGGCAGATTAAATAGACTGTAATGTGTCGTTCTTCTTTCTCTTTCTGTCTCAGAAGTGAACGTTCGCGCTTTTTTTTTTTTTTTTTTTTTTTTTTTTTTTTTTTTTTTTTTTTTGTAACGATTTATCTTCTAAACTCACATATATATTACAATTGGTTCTTTGATTCTGAAAAAATATAAGGATCTTTTTAAAATATAATCATTTTCATAGTACATTCATGAGCAATATCGAAAATCAAGTCAAAATCTTCATGAAATCTAACCACTCGTTGTTGTTGTGCTGTAGACAAACGTTCTTTGTTTCTCGTTAACAAGAACCAATGATAATGAATGTCTTCCGTTTTTTCAATTACATATTTCTTTTGTTTTGTGGGAATTCCATATTTCTGCTATAGCGGCAATAATTCTTCAACTCTCAAAGGACAAGCAAATACTATCAATCCTGATTCTTTCAACTGAATTTTGTTCAACCTTCATTCAAACAACATCTTCCATTCTTTCAACCAATTAAAATTGCTTTAGTGTAATTATGTATCCAGCGTTTACATGTAGTTTCATGCAAATCGGCCAAAAACTGAATCTTTGTATGGGGAACGTACATGCAGAGAACGGCTTTTCGGAATTATCGACGGAATTATCGAGTCTTAAAATTAAGAATAAAGTTACAGTTAAATTCTTTATGAGACGACCTGTATATATTTGTCTGTATACTATAGAATACAATTTTGAAGAATTCTTTATGCTTTGATTCGGATAAAAGAAATAAATAAGGACCGTTGGTAATTTTTTATGTACGTCGGAATAAATTGTAAAAAACTTCAAAAAATTTGAAGAAAGCAAATATTTTGTATATATATTTTTATATGGATGTACTTTAAAATAATGATCTGCTACCGAAGAATGAAAACTTCCACGAAGTGTTCTTATACCAACAAATAATCCCTTTTTATTTTCCAATTCTTCGAATATGTATTCTGAAAATATATACTTGAAATAAAATTTTCTAACCCAGTGAAACTTCTTTAAAGCAGGAAAATCCATCTCATAAAATCACATAATATTTCAATAGATTTATTGGTAACTACCTCATTTTTTGAGTTGTATTGCCTGTGAAAGTTTTCATATTATTTTGTTGTTGTGCTGGGAATCGGAAGTTTTTTCGTTTACTTCGAACATAAAAGAAGACGAATTTGTTTCAAGTTGAAATATAACAAAGATATAAATTTAATATTGAATTTTCCAACTTATTTAACAATTCTTGTGATTTGATTAATAACACTCTTCTCGTTAATTTGAGCGGCATTAACTATACGTATGGAACTGCTAAAAATATAAGTTAAATGCAAATTATTACTTTCATTGTGTAGGAAAATAATTTGTAATCATGAATTTCTCACCTAAGTACCTAATTTCTTTAATACCATTCCAATACTAAAGCTTTTTAAATATTAAATGACCAAAAACTAAGCAGAAATGTAAATTATTATTGCTATTTACTGAACTAGGGGGCTCGGCCCCCTACGAGCTACGCTCGCCAACCCCCGTTCAGAAACTGCAGTCTCTAAAAGCACGCTAATTTCATCGGCTTTAAAAAGATTTTGGAAGATTGAATTATAATTAAAAAAAACAAAAGCGATCTCCCTATAAACGGGTTTATATTCATTTCTCTTTGATTCGGGAATTTTACGGAAAAAACAGCTGCTGTTAAAAGATACAATGGCATTTCAAAATCATCTAATATAAAATGAATTAAGTAAACAGAGTCTTTGTCTCCCGGTATTTTTTAACAAAGCGAAAAGAAAGTCCTTTTAAATAAGACATTTTAAATATATCGTTTTTAATCTGACGTAATTTTCACCAAACGTTTCTTTCCCTTTTTAATATTCACGTGAAAATGCTTTTATTAGAAATGAAATATTATTTGCGCAGTCCAAAAAAAAAAAATAAAATAAAATAAAAATAGTTGAAAAATTCATCTTAAAATACCAAGCAAATGTCTCGCGCTATTTTTAAATTTATACTGTTTTGCAATATTATTTTGTGTTCATTTTATGTAATAATTGTAATGTGACGTAAATATGACGTAATTTCTCCTAAGACTTCTAACGCATGTTAATGAATTTATTATTTTACAATATCCTTTCTCTTTTAAAATTCACGTGTATACTTTTTATGACGTAATTTTTAATAAGTTCCTGCTTTTTATACGTAATTATTTAATTCTAATTTGAAAGTTTTTTTCCTGTTTATAATAGTCACGTGTAAATAAATTTTTAATTTGAAGCAAACATTATTGTTTACGCTTTTTATACAGTTGGCAACAGTTTAAATTAGTACAATTTTCTGAAATCTGTAAAAAATATCTCTGAAAATTTGAATTTAAAATAGAAATAAAACCTGAAAAAATGAGTCAAAATAAAAAAAATTATGCAATCTGCACTCCGGCAAATTCTAACGCATAAAATGATCTAAAAATGATTACACTGCCATGCATAGTTTTTGCTGCTATAAAACTTTTTTAGTGGAACGATTTTGTCCAACTTTAGCATTAAATAACTCTTAAAATAATTCTTCGATTTGAAAACTGTCTGCATCAGCGTGTTTATCAAACATTTTTGTATAATACTACCGATTTTCATATTTTTGTATGCATTATTTTTCTTAATATTAACGAAGAAAGACCTCCGGTCACAAAAAATTCAAAACCGGCGGCGGCGGCGGCGGTGACAGCGGTAGTTACTTTTTTTTAGAATAGAGAGACTATATAAATCCACGAACTTCATATTTTGCGAACATGATTTAAATACGGCTCTAGCAAACAAGCCCTTTAGCTACAATGCAAAATTTAAGGGGATTTTAGAGGTTGCAAACAATGTTTTATTAGATATGACTCATGGATAGAAGTCAGAATAAACAATTAAATTTAAAAAATCAAAAACCCGATTGCGTAAAAAGCGAACTAATTAATTATTTCTCATCAATGTGAAACTTTTTTTTTCAATTCCTACTATTAGCTCACACTCTCGCTATATATATCTTGTTCAAATTTTCAATCGTTAATAAAATAATTATTATTCACCCAATCAAGCTCAAATATTTTTTTTTACTTGTAGTAGATGACACTTTTTTTCAAATATTAAATAACTAATTAAATTAAATTAATTAATTTTCAATAATAGAGAAAGCCCTCTTCTTGATCAAGAGGAATTCCACTCATGAGGAAAGAAGAATGGAAGAAAAAAAAAATCTCTCATTGACCTAAGTAGGAACTGACTTAAAATATATTTTTTTTTTTTATGTTACTTGTTTATATTACTTACCTATTTTTTTATTTACTTATATTGATGACTTTTAAGTTGTATTTAATTGTTAGTTCCTATCTATAAACACTGTTTCGATGAGGTCCATAGATGTCTATGATGGTTAGAGTTGCATAATATTAGAGTTATATAATATTTTATTAGAGTTGTATAATATTTTATTAGAGTTGTATAATATTTTAACGGAGCCTCTGACTGTTAAATAGTCATTGAAACATCGTCTTCATTTTGAAGACCTATCCAATAATAGGCCACTCAATAGGGTGCGTAATTTTTTTTTTCATCTCTACAACCATTTTGTATTTTACGGCCGCCATTTCGAATTTATAAAAACAAAACTTAGCCTTTAACAATCGGCCGTTAAGAAGAATTGATAGAGACCTTATTCAATAAATCCATCCAGCCGTTGGGATGTTTCGAGGGTATAAAGAAATCCACATACACATATACGCGTGAAACACATAAACCTTCTTTTCAGTCGGGTAAAAAGTCAATATTTCATATCGTATCTGAACATCTATCTGTGATTATTTTTATGTTTATAGAAATAATATCGTGTAGGTATAAATTCATAACTACTAATTGGACCTACTATTTCCCCATAACTATAATAGAAAATATCGAGAACATGTTGGTAATTCTAATTTTATTAGGAATCATCAATTTTGCACGTAGTGATTTTTATGTGATCATCTTAAAAAAAGGGCACAATGTTGAGTTTTTGTAGGTGGAAAACAACTTTCGCGATTTATGTACTCAAACTCTTTTATGAGTATATGTGCACTTCATGTCATTTAAAATCATTAAGTTTCAAATTTTAATAAATGGGACTGGATAGATAACTTTAGATTGGAAACTCTTGTAATATGTTTATTTCAAAATTAAGGTGGTCCATTACACAAAAATCGTCAAGTTTTAGAAAAAAATTATTTAATTAAAACAGAGTTTGTTTTACTTTAGATTAAAAGGACGGTTAAATCATGTTTCTTAATTAGAGCAGGAAATATAATTTCTTTCGTTTTATTTTGTTCTCGTTTTTAGTTTGTTTCTAGTTTTCAAGCAATGGTTGACCTGGAAACGACTTTTTGTGAAAACGTGTTTTTGTGCATGATGTGTTTTTTGAACATTTCTCGTATTTAAATCGTTATAAGTCGAGAACTGTTAAAGATAAAGAGTTCAAACTTGGAACATGTCTTTTACAACTGTTTTACTTTGATTCAGTAAATTTGAAAATAATATATTTTTTAGAAAATGTGATTTTCTAAAAATAAGTTGCATAATTTTTTTTTCAAATTTTTACTTTAAATATATTTAATTTCTTTTTAAAGTAACTTTTTAAATATTTCACTGAAATATACTGAATCAAAATTAAAACTTATATATTTATGTTTAAATAATTGAAATTTTTTTAAAATTTGACAATTAATGTTTCGAGTTATAACAATGTTAAAATACCTATACTAAATAAATTAATTTAATTTTTTTTTTTACTTTTTGAGAAGTTTTGCGATATGATTTTGTTTACATATTATATGATTAACCATTTCAAAAAAATTCTAAATTCTAACTCAATGAATATATATATATATATATATTTATATGTCCCGGACCGTCTTAAGGAATAATTAAAAAGAGTATATGTTACTTGTACGAAGCTGCATCTTAGATATTTTTATATCTTAATCTACTTATTTAACTTTTCTCCCTTTAATTATCGCATCATATAATGTTAACTGATAGATCTGTGCATTTAATTGTCTATACATACGATACGCTACAAATATAACATGAAATAAAAGTGTACGTTATACAATTCTTTTTGCTTTAATATATGCTTACTTCTTGATATTTAAAATGCAAAATTACACATATATCACACATTTTGCTTGAAATATTATATTTAATATTCGCAGTTTATTTGTGTCATCTACCCTTTTCAATGCTAAAAGCTAAATTACTGTATACACACACTTTTAAAAACGAACGATAAAAATTGTGTAATTCCAGCATCTGCATTTACAAATATGTGTTACAGAATTTTAATATTCTTGACACATGCTATTTGATAAATGGTATTTTCTGCCAGTTTATCTAGAAACCGTTTTCTACGAATAGAAGCACAGCGAAGTTAAAAATTTTTATTTATTCTTGAAATATTAAACAAAGCACATACTAATAATCTGTTTTCCATGAGACCATTTTTAAAGATAATTGATAACAAACATTCCCTCTTTTAAATTATGATATTTCTTTTTCCTATTCGCAATCGAAAGAGAAAACCACGACAAATTAATCTTGCATAGCATAGAGTTTCCGGACTGAAAAAAATATTCCGAACAGCTTGATTAAACGTAAGACCATGATTAATGGTAGCATGTATCATATTTCCGAGCTTTATATTCAAAACCAATTGTTATAATTAGCATTAATGAATTTATAGAAGATTGTTTATTGTACTGTTATGTATGTGTTTTAATTCGAATTGCAATTTACAAATGGTACAGAAATTTTACTTAAAGTCTTATAACAAATAAATACACATTTTTACAGTACAGTAGGCCTACTTTTGTATAAGGGAGGGTAGTACACAGTGAGACGAAAATTATTATTACTTAACAAAAGGCGACGATTTTTATTATTTTGAAAAAATTTTTGCTACATCTTTAGGCTACACATATAAGCTACACATTAATGTATAAATGGTTTTAAAAAGATTATTTATAACAAGACTATCGTGTATGGTTGGGCATTGGGTATCTTCCACGTACAGTACTGCCAGTGTCTTTATTCAACACAGATGACAGAATGCTAGTTGAATTATCTGTACACACTTATTAGGATGACGAAGCGAATCATCTACTATGCTACACTAATTACATTTTGTCGTACACTTCACAAAGAAAAACTAATCAGTATTTAACTTGAAATTAAACATAAAAATAAATTATGATGTGTAGATTTGCACAATATTATCTTTTTTATTAATCATGATTAATTAAATAGTTTTACAATTTATTTTATGAAATTTTTAGAATACCCTTTTTTAGAAAAATTATAGCATATTTTTAATGAATTAAAGTTTGTCAAAATTCTATTATTTACATTCAATTATAATAGTATTTTTCAGTGTTAAGAATTCAAATACGCAATTTATTCTTAATATGCGAAATCATTTACGCAGACGATATTTACGCATTTTAAAAGAATTGTATTATTAGAATACTATTTTTTTTATTTTTTTTTTATTTTTGTAAACTGGAAACAAAAGAATTGTAAACAAATAAATTTAATTGTTAAATTCGTTATATCATAAATAAAAGTTTTTGAAGAAATTCTTAGTTATTTGGCTGAATTTAGATTTATAAATTTAAAATGGGCCAAAATATAAAATAATGTTTTTGCTTAATAAAGATGCAAAAATAATAAAAAAAAATACATTGTTACTTTTAAATATTTATCTTGTTAAATAATGCTTCGCGAATCCAAACATTGCATGGCTTTTGCTAGCTTTAACCAATTCTTAAAAATTGCTCCCATAATTATTTTTAGACACGATCTTTAAAAGGAAAATAAGGCCACCAAATGGACATGCGTATCGAGTGTTTTAGCAGAGAATCTCTGACCAATGCTAAATTTTAAAAAGCCTTTCCGAAAATATGTTCCGATCCCACACTGCTGCGACCAATACAGCTCTTGCTTAGTATTGTATGATACGTTTCAACAGCAGCAATGCTCGTTTCAGCAAACCGTACAAAAAAAGATAACATATTTCATTAAGATATACAGTAAAAATTATTACATAATAATAAAATAAAACATAAGCTAGAATATGTAATAAGACGAAAAACATACACCGGAACGTCGGTTTGGTACCAAACCACTCAAGCATGAAGCATATATAAACATTAAAAAAAATATTAAAATTAAACTTAATGTCAATAATTTCGCTTTCAAATTTCATAAATAATACGTATGTCGTAGAAATAGACGTTAATGAATGCTTAAAAGAATATTTCCGGGAAAATTGAACATAGGCCAAACAGGAAATTGCCTGTCACATATAATAGGATAATAAGTAAAAGTAAAATAAACAAAATGTTTTGTAACATTGTGCTTGAATATATTTTTATACTTAAGGTGAAAGTTGGAAGATTTTATTATTAGACTGGTTAAAATATCTAGGAATATGATAAGAGTTCAATAACGGGAACTATACATTTATATATATTATTTTTAATTGTATTTAATCTGTAACAACGCACACGGGGGTAGATCTCACTCAAATCACATTTTGCGTTGAAAAAAAGGAGAATTGTTTTCAAGACAATTTTGTCCTTCCTTGTATTTTACGAGGCCAAGGTCAAGGTCAGGAAAGGGTGGAAAAAGAATTATCGTTTCATAGTTCTCCAAGATGCTAGAAAAAATACACTTTAGGAATCACTCAGGAGCGTGTAAGAAACATTCACTTCAATAACACAACTGACGTCTTCTTTCGAACGATAACTGTAGGGGCTACGTGATCTTCTCTCTTTAGTACTAATTTCAAGTGAATTAATTGATTCCTGAAAATCTAAAAATTTTGATATTTGAGAATGTGAACATGATAAAAATTCTGTGCTACAAGATGATTCATAAATTATGGAATACGAAATTGATAGTGACGCTGAATTTTTAACTCAGAATGATGGAACAAAATGGAAAATAAGATACTTCAACTAAAGGTGCACACAAGGTCCCGGAACAATGATCCCAGAATCCGCAGATGACCAAATGATTCATCTACTGAGTTTGAAACGACACTACCTTAATTTAAAGAAACCAATGACTTCTTTGACGGTCATTTTTTAAAATGAAATTATGGCTACGTTATTAAAAACAACAAATTATTACGTTTCAACACAAAAAGAAAATTTCAAAAGGTCTAAGGACTCAATGGATACAAATTCTGCTGAATTGAGTGCTCTGATTTTGTTTCTGTATTTTTCAGGAAATTTGAGAGCAGCTTATCTGAATGTTAAAGATTTGCAGTTATTTGATTGCGATTTTTGTATCTTTACAATTGCGGTGTCAATCAAATCTTTCCATTTTCTTTTAACGTGTCTGTGATTTATTGACCTGGAATTTACTGCTCAAAGAAAATAGAAAGAGCATTTAGATGAATATTCGAAAAATAAGTGTTCAAAATTTTCAGCAACACTATTCTTTTTCAGAATACCGCACAATTGACGAAATACAGCAACCCTTGCAATGAAGTTGCTTGAAAGTATAAGCTTTTTATTTATGGTGTAAATATATTTATGTGATTCCCACAAATTTTAAAATTATAAAAATGTTATTTGTGTAGTTCAAGAGCCTATTGGCTAATACACGCAATCCAATTCGGCACGGCGTATGACATCGTAATTTTATTTTCTCAAAATACTGTAACTGGAAAAAATATCCCAAAGATCAATTAGTTCATGAGATAACCATTATCTTATAAACTACTGGAGACACATAATCTTATATGCTATGGAACATTGCGAAAAAATAACTTAGAAATACCAAAAATTTTAATCAAACAAACTAAACAATTGAATTATGTATTTTTCGGTTTAGGTCGCAGAAAATCACTTTGACTTCATTGGTCTCTTCAAATGGTTAAAGAGAAGAAAATCTTTACTTGTTACGATTTCGATAAAGATTTCATAAAGTGGTAGTTTCCATAAAGTCGAAGCTTTCTGAAAGCTTTTATGAATTGTGATACTAAAATTGACCCAGTTTCCAATTAATAGAAACCAGAAATCATTCTTCTATAATTCAGCTAAATATGGAGTTGATGTAGTCGATGAACTATGTGTTAGATGATCACTTTCACGAAATTGTAAATATTAGTCTTTCACACTTTTTAGGAAGGACAAACGTAGCTGGTAAATCGCTTATACTCTTCAAACAAAGGAGTTGAGAAAAATCTTAATCAACAAAGCTTGCTGAAAGAGAAATGTTGAACTAATGAAGACCTTACTGCTCGATGAAATATTCTTTCCTTTTCTAAATTATTTCGAATGGAATCAAAATATCTGGAATTCAACAAGATGAGAAAAGTAAGAAATTTCACAAAAGAACACAAAAACGATGGAATGTTTGCTAACGAAAAGAACATAGGAAACATTATCTAAAAATCCTGTAATAATGAAATGTGAAGAATGTGACATCGATAAAATATATTAATTATTGCATGTACCATTTTGTGATAAGATGAAGATATTTTTATTAATAATTTGATGATTCTAAGTAATAACCTTCTAAACGAAAATAAAAACAAAATATTCAATACTGTAATTTACACAAACAATTTTAATGAAAAATTGGCATAAAAACTACTTGTATATATGATGAAATAAATCAGATGCAATTATTATAATTATTTGAAATAATTAATGTTTTAAAGTGTAAAATAAATCTTTCAGATATGTAAAGGACATTTTCGTCGAAGAAAGGCCGACTATCCCTGAATCGGCTACAAAATCTGTAAATCCATACAAAAGGAATTGGTATTTCCTGAAAAAAGGGAGTAGAAAGAATGCAATTTACAATATCATCATACGATTTGTTTTATAAACGTATTTAGTCAACAATAAAATGGGAGACAAAATGGGGTAAGATTTAACTCATGTGTGTGCTAAACGTACAAAACTAGACTTGTGTCAGTACGGGCTAACAAATTAATCTATATTTACGTTAACTTATCTGTTGTCTGCGAAATTGTTAAACATCGATATGTAACGTGAAATAAAATTTAAAAGGATTTTTAGATTGAGTATTTTTTTATTCTTAAATTCTTCGTGTTACAAAGATTTTAAACAGTTTATTGCTTTATTACACTTAATTTAATTAAAAATCTTTTGTAAAAAATATTATACCACAAATAACAATGGAAAATGCAATATAATGTTTGTCTTGGTTGTGTAAATAATGTAGATAAAAGATTTCAGAGTTTTTTTTGTTTTTGTTTTTGTTGTTTTTTTTCCCAAGACTTACTAGCTTTAAATTTACTACCAAAGATTAGTCTTTAAGTGCAACTATTAATGTTTTAAAAATTATTGTGAAAAGTTATTTATGTATTATTTTCATTTATTATAACTCTTTTCAATTCTGCCACAATTTTACTTAAAGTATCATATTCTAATTATTTGGGTACATATTGATAGCAGATTCATTATATAATATTTTACAAAAACATACGTGATATATTCCAAAATTATTTAAATATTGCGCGGCAGCGCAATACTTATTTATTTCCAGTGTCACTTCTCAATGTTAATTTAACATAGAAAAGCCTATCGAGATCATAACTTTTTCATTTTTTCTTCCCACCTTTTTGTCCCTGATGCCACTCATTTTCTATTCTTGACTAATTCTAATGATATTATAAATTTAAAGTGTAAAAACGTTTGCCTGACGTCAGGGTCAAAACGAATGGTAAAATGCCTTTGCATATGGATGAATTATAATCCAGAGAGAAACATGGGCCAATTTTTGTTTACATTATTCAATTATTTTTCTTAATAATTCCAATTTTCGCTTTTTTCATTGATAATCGACGGACATTTTTTCATAGAAAATGTAATATTTTACTTCATCGTTGCAAAAATTTCAAAAGCCGTAATAATAATTTATTTCTTTTTAGTTGAAAGATTTTCACGTGAAATATTAAAGTGAGCTAGTTTTTTTTTTTTTTGTTTTTTTTTTGTTTTTTTTTTTGTTTTTTTTTTCAAAAATTAAAAAGGTGAATACGGCGTCATAGTGGAAATAAAAAGCATATTTTCAGAATAAGTTTTTGCTTTGGTCAAGTTTATATTTTAGTAAAAAGTTTCTAATGGATAGCTATTTTTACGCAGGTAGCGAACTTAGTGGGGAATTACATAACTTAAATTTTAAAATGTATATTTTTTTCGAGATGAGAACTATTTATACCCCAAGTTAAACTTAGATAATAATTTTCTGATGTGTTTACATCACCCCTTGGGAGAGAATAAGGTTTAAAAATTTAAGTAAAACTTTTATTTTTTTATTTTTTACTGTATCACAGCTATAACATTGTTAAATATTTCTAGTAAGGATCCAACACAATTTACATTTACATTCATAGCGTCCCTGAGTGGGAAATAGGGTATCTAAATTTAAGTGAAGTTAATTTTTTATGATTTGATTATAGATTTTTATGTTCAGATTGGAAGTTTTTGTCCAATCTACCGCAACTTGCATTACTGCAGTGGTGAAACATTTTGAATTACACATTGGTAAACTGCATCCCACATTGTGATGCAATACCGCATACATCAGAGGCTGATGATGATACTCTCTATTAATTTTGAAATGTCTTTGTCTGAGTGCAGTAGTTATTGAAAAACTTGACATATTAAACAAAAACATAATCTGAAGAACAAATTAAAAATACGAAATTTATTTCCTACATTTTTTAAGCCAGAGAAGGGACAGATATTAAGTTATTTCATTCAATTAGTTCTACATTTAATGTTAAATTTTTATAACAAATTAGTTAATCCAATTGAAGATTAAAAAATAAAAATAAAATTCATACAATATGATACTTAAAACACCCTAAAAAATAGATTCCGTTCAAATGAAATCGAAATAAATCTTAGACTTCTTCCATTTTGAATTGAAAATATTTGTATTGAAGATTTTGTATTATGTTTACGACAATTGTGCATTAAATGATAAGATGTATGCAAAATACAAAACTTAAAAAAAAATGTCTAAGATTTATTTCGATTTCATTTGAACGGAATCTATTTTTTTAGGGTGTTTTAAGTATCATATTGTATGAATTTTATTTTTATTTTTTAATCTTGAATTGGCTTAACTAATTTGTTACAAAAATCTAACATTAAATGTAGAACTAATTGAATGAAATAACTTAATATCTGTCCCTTCTCGGGCTTAAACAATGTAGGAAATAAATTTCGTTTTTTTTTAATTTGTTCTTGAGATTATGTTTTTGTTTAATAGTATAAATTACTTAATAAATAACATACATTCATACCTAACATCCTTACATTTAACTACTTTCTTTTTTTGTTGAGTTAGAAAATACTTAGTGAATTTTAGCATTGAAAAAAATTAAATGACTAAATCTTTCTACTGATTACTATTTAGCAATATATTTTAATGGGAAAAAATATTGCTAAATTATAATTTATTTTGATTCAATATGATCAAAAATACGTTAAATTCTAAAACACAAATTTCAAAAAATAAAGAATAATAAATAGCGTTTTAACCTCTTCGCTCCCTCGGTCCCCAAATGGGTACCTTCGTTTTGTCCCATTTATTAATGGTACTCGAACATAATTACAATTTCGGTATCAGAATGATATGTTTCGAAGTCTAATATTCGAACAAATGCAAGTAAAATTAAAATTAAATAATTCAGTAATAATTAATAATACTTAGTTAATTACTTAGTCATTAATACTCAGTAGAGAAGAAGTTAAGGCATGAGACTAGTATAAATATGTAAAAGAGTAATTTGAATATTGCAATTAAAACATAAATAAATTAAGTACAAAATTTGAAAAAAAAAAAAAAAGCATTTTAACATATCCCTTGAAATTATATTTTTTTCATATACCATTATTTTTATATAGAAAACAAACTTAAATTTATAATATTAATGAAATACACTTCAATAGCTTTAATTATAACTTTTGTGCCTCTTAAAAACATAAAATACGTTTTTTTTTTTCATAAAGAATACGTTCAAAGAATTCACGAATCTTTGTTCTCAAAATCCAAACTTCAGTCTATTAATTAAGTATTTCATCTTGAATATCGCTAATTAAGATATTGCTTATAAAGTATTTCCAGTGAGGCTATTAATCTATTGAAAAAAAAGTTCTCAATGAATGATTTTTTTAGGAAAGATTTTGGATAATTTTTCATTAATCTATAAATTAGCATGTTTTTTTTTAAACCGATTTTTTCGTTTTAGACATTCTTAATGTGCTTTCAGTTGAAAGACTTTACACTTTCTAAGTAATTTTTGCTTATTATTTTTAACATGGGTAATATGCTAAAGATCCAATTCAGCCTTCATTTACAGCTGAATTAATATTGTTTATTTTAAAACTGAAATAAATTAAATGAAATTATAAAGTGGTCTAATTTGTATTATTGCTCTATCTCAATATGATGAAATTGAAATAATGTGTAATTAATAATAATTTACTTGGTATTTAGCATTTCATTTTTTCTCTATTTAAAGTTTATAAGAGTAATTTATACATTATATTTAATGCTATTTAAAATGTCATAATTTTTTTTGCTTAGTAACAAGAAATAATTTTAATTAATAATATATTTATAAATGAAAAGATATATTTTAATAATATATATATATATATATAATGCATAATAAATGTAGAACAGAAAAAAATACTGCATTTATTTTCATCATTTTATACTAGATGTCACCACCGTATGCCTAATCGTTTATTCGATTTTCCTTATATGTGTTTTCATCTGATAGATGTCGCCTTTGCATACTCCAAAGTTAATTCATTTAAACGTTTATTATATTTTGTTCAGGTTGATGATGCCACTGCATAATCTGCTAATATGATTTGTTGAATGGTTATCGTTTGAAACATAACGAACTTTTCAAATTCAAGGCGGTTTGAATTTTTTTCTTTAAAAAAGCCGTGTAACAACTCTTTCCTGAAAATGGTTACAGATGATGACTGAAACGCCGGTTGCTATAATTATATTTTAACGTTTCTTTAGTTTTAAACTTTAGAACATTTTGTGTACACCATTTAGTAAACTTGTTAATTTTTATTTTCGCATTAATATTGAACTTTTTTATGATGTAAATGCCCAACTCTTTTATTACATTTTGTGTTATTTAGTTGTATTGTAGAATATTCATCGCGATTTCATGGTTTTCTCAAAAACAAAATCAACAGTCTAATTCAACGTTAAAATGTAGAAAATAATAGTTTGTGCCCTTATATAGATTATTAGCAAAGATTTTTCGTGGTGTTTGACATTATAATACCATACAAATTACGCAAGAAAATATATAAAATTATGAGGGATGTAACTGTCTAATTTTAGAAAAGTTAGTAAATTATTTCGTTTTAAAAAGATTCTGAATACCATAATTCATAAGTGAATATTTTTCTTCTAAATATCATTTATTCATCCACAAGAAATTTCACAAGAATTGTTTTTTTTTTCTTTACTAATTTTTGGTTTTAAAGCAACTAGTCCAATTAAAAATACTCTCTTTCTTTCTCGCTGTTTTCCCGTATTTGTTTTACTTTATTTGGAAATATTCTCCATCATATCTACAAACTACTTGATCATTTTTAATGTGGTTTCTCATTTAGAAAACATTTTCTTTTTGAAGTAAAATTTAAAAGTATATATGGGTATAAAGAAATACGAATAGAAAAAAAAATAATTATATTTAAAATAATCTTTAAAAGCAACATAGAACAAAGAGTTACACATTTACGTTTTTAAGAATAATATAAATGTACTGAAGAAATTAAAAAAAAAAAAATCCAAATGTATGAGTAAATTATTATGCATTTCGTAAAAGCTATACGTTTTTGTTTACGTTAACTATTAAGTTTTACGAGAAAATTAACCAAGGTTGAAAACTTTAATTTTGAATTTGCTTTGGATTCTTGAAACCAAGTTATCTAAACATAAACGTAAAATAAATAAATAAATAAAATTTATATTCATAATAAATGATTCATTAACATATTTTTTTTCTGTTTTAATATTTAAGCCTAATATTGTTAAATTAAACATATATTTTTATCTGACATAATGATAACAATTGACATAAATTTAAGTCAAACTATATATAACTAAAATATTTATGAAAAAAAGGCAAGGGAAATAAATTTTCGAATGTACTCGATGAGCAATTGCTTGTGAATATTCCCTGCTAATTCCCTTCGAAATATCATAGAATTTTAAAATTTAATCAAATATTTAAGGAATTCGGACATACGACTTTATTTTGTGTTTATATAGAATATATTTTTACCCGACATTGGGAAATGCTACTCGCCTTTAATAAATTTAACATTAAAGGGGACTTCTCAACATTTTTTTTTATTTAAAAAAATATGGTTTAAGGGCTGAATTCACTGCATTTCACTGTTCAACTAAAAGTAGATAAAAAAAAATAACTGCATCTTTAATTAATTAATTTTTTAAATGTTTAAAAAATTGAATTTTATAAATCCCTACTACTTTGTTAAATATTGATATTATTGTCCAGCTTTTTTTTTTTTTTTTTTTTTTTTTTTTTTTTTTTTTTTTTTTTAAAGATTTTCAAATGTGTCTTACACAATAACGCGCAAGAATTTTTAGATACATCGAATATTACATTTAATATAATTTTTACTGATATATATATATATATAGTGTAAAACGATGACAAATATATCTTCGTACCCCCCCCCCCTTTTTTTTTAACCTGAAGATTAATTCCATGCGCAGATCTAACACGTATGTAATAAAAAACAAAGACATAAAAGTTTAAATCTCTATCTAAAATTAAAAAAGACATAACATTTTTAAAACGTGAAAATGTGAACATGGAGAAAAAGTCAATTAAAGTTTTAATATCTGTGGGTAATTGCACGGGATGGGCTAAAAAATAAAAAAAATATATATCGCGATATAATTAGCGTGTGGGTAAAAATGAGCTGTCAAAATACTTACAATTAAACAGGCTTCATTGAGGTACACCGTTCCCTTATGGGGTCTGAAGACTCTTAAAGCTTTAAAATTTTTGAAATTTTAATTTTTTAGATGGTAAACTCCTATCTTTTCTGAACATTTTGACATAATTGTTTCCTCGAAATTCTCATTACAACAGATGTTATAGATTTTAGAATTTTCCCGCTCAATAGTTGAAGCAGTGCTGTCGAACCTTTTAAGTCATTTTTCTACAGATGACGTTTTTGGGCATAACGCGCACGATATCTCAAGAACTTCTGAAAATTTTTTTTTCATGAAATTTTCAAAACATATGTTTCATGTTAGTATGTATAAACTGAAACTAAAATTTCCTTTTTACTGTTAAAGAAAATATTTCTTTAAGTGATTATATTGTTGAAATTTTCTAAATTTTTTTTTAGCAGAATGCAACTTTATATTTAAAAATGCTTTAAATACAAATGTATTTAAGTTCAGTGTAATTATTAACATCTGAAGTATAAATAGGCACCAAAATTTTCATTCTAGTTGCAAAATTCGTTTTGTGATCCTGCGCGTAATTTGTCATGCCGATTTTCTGCTCGTCAAATGTCTGATATTTTGGCGCCCCCTATGAAAGCTAATTATGCATCTCGCAAGTTTTTAAATATTTGAAATTACATATATCTTTCATCTCCATTAAAATTGAGAAATTAATATCTTAAAATCAAATACATTTTAAGATATTAAACATAGAAAATGGTCTTTTTCTTTCTTTTTTCCAATTTTAAGAGTCCTGAGACCCTTTAAGAGAGAACGCTTATATTCCCAAATATACATAAAATTGTCGCAGATAAATTTCATGAAACGTTTATTCTTAATATATAGATTAAGTGCGAACGTAAGCATGTACAGTATTTACAAATATGTTAGAAGTATTTATACTAATTGTGCAGTTCAAAGACTTAGTTTTAAAAGGTATGTCATTTTTTCTGTTTAAAATAAAACTTTGCTGAATAAAATCCTCTCTTTTTACATTTCATCTGCTTAAAAAAAAAAAAAAATAAATAAATAAATAAACATTTTCGTATTCGAAAATATTCTCATTCCAAATATTCAATCTACTTACATTTTTAAAAAGTTGTTTTAAAGATTTTTTCTCTATAAAGAAATATATATATATATATATATATATATATATATATATATATACATGAATAAAAAAAGAAAGTAACATAAATAATTCAAAATAATCATTTATATTCTATTCAGAAAATAAAAAAAAAGTATGTGAATTTATGTAATTAATGTTTTGTGTGGATTTAATTAAAAATACATAGAAAAAAAGCTATAAAATTAAAAAAAAATTAAAGATGAATTTACGGAACTAAAAATTTATTTAGAATAATAAATTCGGTGTCTTTAATTTGACGAATTTCCTTTTTAAATTTGTAGTTTTCAATTTTTAATTTCCTTTATCTTTCTTTCCTGGCTTCCGCTAGTGTCTCGGCATAGGGGACACAGTTGAAAGGACGTGTCGCGGTCCTTGCATGCATATGGCATAACGCAAAGTTAAGTTTTCAACCTTAAGGGGGACCTCAAGTGTTTAATAACTCAAACGCGTTTGCTACCATTTTATCTACTCTGAAGACATATAGAATTGAATGAACATCCGCCATATCTAGGGGCTAAATTTGAAACTCTAGTGGGGCAAGGTAATATTTTAACAATGATTTGCCGCGCGTCAAAAGAAAAAAATATAAATATTTATCCTTTAATTTATATATATATATATATATATATATATATATATATATATAAAATATATAAAAAATAATATATATAAAATAAATATATAAAATAATAAATATATAAAATACATAAAATATAATATATATATATAAAATATATATATATATAATATATATATATATAATATATATATATATATTATATTTAACATTTATTTCAATATGTATTAACTGCATCCTATGGTATCAATTACTGTGATTTCTTAACTGTTTTATTCACCTTAATCTTTACGATATTATGGGTGCCATGTGCGCGTGGATTTTTTCTAAAATATTAATCGGTATGGTGTTTATTATTTCATTTTATATCCTATAAATATTTAAATGGGTTTTATTGATTTTTCCATTTCATATTATTTGTTTCTATTCTGTTTTCATTTTTAATCAATTCACTTGATTTTAATGGTTGTTTGGGCACAGGGGAAAATAACTTTTAGCTTTAGCTTATTTTTCCCACAGAAAACAACCATTTTGCTTATATCATTGAATTCTGTGTCCTTGAAAACGTAATTCAATATGTAAGCATTTCCATTATTTGTCGGTGTCCACTTTCTTATTTTTCTTCCATAATAATTCTTATAATTAATTTAATCTTTTTTTTATATATTCTTACAGCTTTAATTCATAATATTACGGTTTTTGATGGTGGTAGGTTATGTTTAATTATTGGTTTTATATATATATATATATAGTAGGATAAATATATGTTAGGGACTGTACTGTATCAATACCTATTAGATTATTATTTATTTATTATTAAATTATGTACCAGAATTTTTCAAAAGAAATTTTGGTTTTATTTATCAACGTACATCATTTAAATAGGTAAAACAAAATATTATATAAAAATTCTGGTAGCAGTTTTTAGTATCATAAAATGCGAGATAAAATTAATTCACTGATCAGCTGTGTGCCCGAATATTTTTATCCTACTATTGTGTTATGTATTAGCTTATTAATTTTAAATTAACTATCATTAAATGCATTTTATTTTAACATTTGCATTTAAATATTACTACTTCTTTAAAAAACTTAAACAAAGAATAGTAAATTCTAACTAATGTTTTGATAACATAATCGTTTTTCTATTTCAATACTTGCGTCATATACTTTTAAACGTGCCATATACTTTATGCACTTCCATCACTCACTGCTTTAACTGTACGATATATTTATGCATTCACTTCCATGACCGTAGCATCTGGCATGTAATTTACATAGTATTTAAATATATATGTAACTAAACCATTTTTAATAAAAATGAAATGAAAGTAAGCTATTTAATATTTCACAAGAGTAATAGCTTCTGAATGCTTCCTGCTAATTTCCTATGAAAAATGATAAAAATCTGAAAATGCAAGCAATCTTTTAAAAGAATTCCACTTCGGGCATATGAATATGGTTTTATGTTTAAGTAGCATACGGTTTTATTCAACGGAAAATACTATTCGCATTTAAATGAATATAAACTTTTAGCAAGAATGCTTAACTGTATTGCCATTGAGAAATTTAAAACTAGGGAACATTTATTCAGACGGGCAGTAAACTTAAATTGTTTGTGATCATAACAAATCCAGTTTTTACAAATATGGTAGAAGTTCTTTTTAGCCTAACAGTAAGCGTTAAAAATAGTATTTATATCTTTTCCTATTGAAAACGATAGCAATGTAAATTTTAATATGTACAGTAATAAAAATAATTAGCAGGCATAATGATAATAATAATCAGCACTATCAACTATTTATATGAAAGTAAAACAAGGTTGAAAAATCAAAGTTATGCATAGATTATGAGACACTTTCCAACACTTCCGGAATGCTTTAACAATAGTCGTTATTTAGGGAAATAAAGAAAATAAGATAACCGAGTATACATTTTAGAAAAAGCATAAAACATTTGAAAAACTGATTGTTTTCAGAAGCTACCGTCTATAGCCAAATATGTATTCCAATTCTTTTGAACAGCCCTGTATTTGATCTGTAAGTTGATAGATACGCTATATAATGGAAAAATTTAGTTTAGCAAGAAAACGCGTGGAAGATTGAAAATTTTCTTTCCGCAATTTCTACTAATATATTTAAAAATACTTGAATACTTTTGTACAACACTGTAGTTTATGTAAAACCTTTATTACACGCCGCTATTTAGCAAAATCTTAATCCAAAATAAAACACACTTAAAACTACACTTAAAATCACATTTCCAGAAATTATCATTTATAGACGGCCATGATCCATTTCTTTGTGTGGCACTGTATATCATTTAACCTATATTCTATAAACATTTCATAGTAAACTAACTGCAGTTCAGAGTAAAAATGCATAACTCATTTAAAAACCACTTTTAAGCAATTTGCGTTCACACCCAGTAATCCTTACGAATTATTTTGAGTAGCTCTGTATATTAATTGCAGAATTTATACACACCATATAGTATGCATAAAAATAGTGAAACATAAACGGGCATATCATAGTTAAAAATGCATTTCCAGAAATCATCGCTAATGTACAGTATTTCGGATACAATGTAGTATCTGAAAACTTTTGTGTGTCCTTGTAAATGCTACAATCTTCGTATTATACATGAAATAAATTATAATAAACCTCAGCTACGTATATCAATTTCATTATTATATAAAATATTTTAATTAAAATACGCGTCCAACGATTTCCTCCCCCACTATATCATTATGTAACGGAATTATTTTGTAAGGCCCTGTAAATGAACAATAACTCTCTTTTGTACCGCATATTCAACAGAATGCATATTTTAGTGCACTTGATAAATGCATATCAGTTTTATTATACTTGAAAGCGTGTAACATCATTAAAAATCATTTGAAACGATTTTTTCCCAATTGGCCGTATTTTAAAGGAATAATTTCGACTGTCCTTGTAAATGAACTAAAGATGCTACAAACTTCGTTTGAAATAGGGAACGTGCTATGGTAAACGTCAATAACATCCAAAAAATTCAGGTCAGTCCGAGTGTATTTATGATAGTTAGAGCGCGGACAGACGGACAGACAAACTGAAGTCATAAACACTTTTTAACTTTGTTGGAAAGTGTTTAAATAAGAATACCTCTGTTTTATGGAATATTAAGAAACATGTGTTACTATCATTTGACATCAGAAACATTGAAACAATTTTTAATGCTTTTCGAGGGAAATAATTTATTAATATAATTTTTTTACGATAATTGCGGTTATTAAGTTCATGTATACATTATATATATATATATATATATATATATATATATGTTCCAATATTTAAAAAAATCATTCAGTAAAATAAAAAAAAAATGCATATCTTAAAAAAATAAAAGAACCGGAACACATAATTTGATTTTAGAGTGAGGCAGACGGTTTTTTATGCAACAGTAAATAAATTGTTTCAATTTATAAAAAGTTTGAATATCAGCTTTAATAAGTGGAGACTTTTATTCAAAAATTATTTTACTTATGTAGAAACTCTAAATTATTTTCAAATGACATATTTTTTCAATGCGGTTTTAAGGTTTTAAGCAACTGGGCTGATTGAAATCCACCTATTTCTTCTTCTTTATTTCTCCCACACCTAATTTTACTTTTGTGTGGGAAGATTCTCAATCAGATCTGAAAATCTCCTACACAAAGAAAAATTCTATTTCCATTTAAAAAAAACGTTTTTAATCGAGAAAAGGTAAAATTAGTGTGTGGCTGTAAATAATTATTAAAATCATAAAAAGCATTAAAAACTATTTTATCTATAGGATACACGTAATTAAAAAATTACGAGTTTAGTAATTTCTGAGTATTTTCGAAGAATATTCAGAAAACAGTCGTTCTAATTTCAAATGTAGGTATAAAGAATTACACATTTCAATAATGCACACACATTCTTTTATTTAGTTCTGTTCAGTTATACATTTTTAACAATACATTAATACTTGTTAAAGACATTTTTATTTATTTATTTTTGTTTCTCTTCTTACGACAATTCTAACATATGAACTACCGAACGACCAGTGACGGTCCAAATTACTTTTCAGTGGAAGACCAACGCTAATTCAGTACTAGCCGTGGCCCTTAGACACTTAGGCTAATGTCAGACGGACGTCATTTTGCACGCTTTTTTACTTACGTTTTATCCCTACACAATGCTAGCGACATTATGTAAGGATAATAAGTAAGTAAAAAAAGCGTGTAAAAAGACGTCCGTCTGACATTAGCATAAGTCTAATGTCCGACGGACGTCTTTTTGCACGCTTTATAACTTACGTATTATCCCTAACAATGTCGATAGCATTTTGAAGGGATAATACGTAAGTAAAAAAGCGTGCAAAAAGGCATCCGTCTGACAGTGGCCTAAATGGCAGCTGGCGGTGTCTTCTTGGAAGGAGTAATTTCAATTGACCGTTAGCGGTCCGTTTGAAAAACCGTTTGACTCCGTTTTGAAAAAAAAATTACCGCCAGCGGTCACGTGGCATCTAATGTGTCCAACAACATAAAACTAAAAAAAATGTTAAAAGTAAAAACTTTTTGTATTATAAAACATTTTTTTTTTTTTAATTTCAATAACAGTATCTAAACTGAACATAAATTTTTAATGCATAATATTTATATAAATCTTAGAAATTATTTAAATTAAAATATACAATACTAAAAATGTTTTATTAACATTTCAAAGTAAACAAGCATGTTTAATATATCCCAAGTGAAATTACTTATAATTGTTTCCTACTAATTTTCAACGAAAAATGATAAATATCTCAAAAGCTAACCAAACATTTAAAGAGTTCCCTTTCGGACGTATAAATATGTTTTTCTGTTTGACTTGCATACAGATTTAATCCGACTTTCAGAAATGCTATTTATCTTTGAATGAATTTAGCCTTTTAGAGACAGCGCTTAAATGCACAAATTTAGATAAATTACCATTGCGACATGAAATTGCAACATTTCATGACTGAAGATCGTTTATTCTAAAAGACAGGAAATTTAAATTATCTGTCTCCACACAAATCCTGTATTTAAAAATACTGTATAATTTCATTTTTGCACTAATTATACCGTTAGAAATATGATTTAATTTTGGAAATTTTATATTTTTACGATAACAATTTAAACAATATATTATTTAAAAGTTTGAAATTAAAAAACTAATTTCCTGACTGCTGTAACTAACCGTTCATATAGCTAATTTAAATACAATGTTGCCTTTTCCTGTAGGTTTTTAATTATGAATGAATAATATGACTAATTACATATGAATAATATGAATAATTACAATGTCTACTATACAGGGTGTTCCAGTAGACAAATTAAGAGGTGTGATAGAAGGCATGAAAGGGTGTAAAAAATAGAACATGGGGTCGCAAACCATGCATTTAGGAAAAATACAGAGTGTTCTGCCCTGTTTCAATTTGTGTTGACGGCAATAACTTTCAGAAAATTGGATTATACTATAATAAAGCTTTTAATAGAGATTATCACCTTTGTAGTACGTTATGTCTGGGTGACATCAGTTGCTCTGAGAGCTAGCTCGCTTTTGGTCATGTGACACGCGTGCATGTGGGGCGGGGGGGGAGAGATTCTTTTCTGAGAGTGAATGGTAGAGGTTTTTTTAATGCCGATCGTGTGTGCCGGCGGAGAGTTTTGATATATAAAACGAAAGTGTGCCAGCTGCTACGGGCACTATAGTTTTGTTAGTATAGTGAAGGAGTATTATGTGCGTAAGTTAAATATGGAAGTAGTGAAAGGTAAGTATTGAGTCTGTGTGTGCACTCTAAAGCTGAAATTTATAGTTACTTGTATATAGTTTGTGTGTTTGTGCTATCTGTGTGATCATCATAATGTTTAATTCCTGTTTTGTGCTAATAAACATTTATTCGTTATAAACAAGGAGTGCTCTTTCTAAAAGTGGTAGCCTGGATACACAAAGTGGTACAAGTTCCCATTATGAAAAATGTTCAATGCTGAGTGCACACTGACTACACTAATGCTGAAGTAATAGAATATTTTAACATATTTTAACGGTTGAAATAGCGCGTATTTATAATTTTAACAAAAAGAAAGGATTTTTTAATAAATTCAATGTCGATTTGGAAGTTTTAAAAAGAATGAACTATCAATATGGATTTGTTTATGAAGGTCTCATTAGTGTAAAATAGTTCAAAATCATTATTTTCAATTACACTTTAATTATTTCTACACAATCTAACAATAGTTAAATAAATCACACGAGTAATAATTTTTTCTTCTGAGCGAAAATCTGACCAGGCTGAGACTCGAACTCAGAGCAATTAGCTTTAATTGTCAATACTCTTCGAATTTAGCTACCAGGACGGCATACCAGCAAACACAAGCCAGTAGGTAATGTTATCTATTTGACAAATATCGGCGACACACGTATAAAATTCTGCGGAATTGGAAGACATTAGAGAAAAGAACTAGAAGAATATATTGCATATACAAACAAACTTTGTTTCAGTAGAAATTATCAATTACTAAAAATGCATTATTTATAAAACCCCAATGATATCTGAATACCACTATTTTCGCATACTGATTTTCGCTATATTTAAGTCTTTAAAATATGCGAATATTTATATTCCATGATACTAATATATGAAAAATCTGTAACCATTGGCAACTATGATTAGCTGCCAACTTTTACGCTTTCCTCTGACCACTAAAATTTATACTAAATATTGTCTTATTTAATCATCGAAACCTCACAATTAAAGAAAACGAAAATCTCTATTAAATTTTATTGGTAGGATAATCCCGTAAATGTTGGCAGCCATGTGTATGTATAAAATGCCTATGTATAAAATTATAAAATACATATATAAAATAGACATAGCATTATTCGATTGATGATTTCATTAAATTCATTTAGAGTTAAATATTTCCATTTACTGTTGAACCAAAAGCTGAAAATATTTAATAAACTACCCTTTCAGAAAAATGACAAATTTTCGTTTAAGTCTATTAAATATATTTACTTTCTTTCTAAAATAGATGAAAAACTTCAACAATTTAGAAGATTGATTTTGAATGGATAAAAAATGAGTATATTTCAGTAGAAAATTGATTAAGAGTGAGATCATTCATTATTATCCTTTTCCGTGAGTAAACGTTCGCGAGGTTACCTTAATTTGTATTCTAATTGACGCAGTTTTCTTTCCGTGTCATTCTTCACGCAGATCAATGATAACGTAGATTTTTAACTTAGAGGGGGATAAAGGAGTATTTGTTACAAAGTAATGACTGTGTTCTGCAGACAGAATAACGTGGGTGATCATTTTGACCTTGTCAACTCTTTCAACGTTATATTTCATATAGAAAGCGCTAAGTACAAAGAAATTAATGTAATACCATTTATAAGTAAAATTAGTTAAATAAAACAATTGTATTTTTGCTAATTCTAAACACAAATTTAATAAATAAATACATTTTTTGTAATTTATAATGAAACAAAAATGTGGTGAAAAATAAATTTTGTTATTTAACTTAAACAAGTAGTTTCATGAAAAAGTAAAATCGACTTCGAGTGATTATTTCTTAAACTATAGATCCGACATTAATTTTTATCCACGACAATGGACGTGTTTTAATAAGAGAGGCTTATCAAAACACCGTAATGTTTGAACTTTTTATATTTTAAAGAACATTGTTGCCATCATCAGTCTATATTGAAGCACATCACACTATATCAGTACGGTTAAGCGACGATTACCCTAACTTATGGGGATAGGGCCCAGTTTGGATACCCAAATTTTCGGGTAAATGGTATATACGTAAGTGTATAATGATTAAATAAATCACACGAGTAATAATTTTTTCTTCTGAGCGAAAATCTGACCAGGCTGAGACTCGAACTCAGAGCAATTAGCTTTAATTGTCAATACTCTTCGAATTTAGCTACCAGGACGGCATACCAGCAAACACAAGCCAGTAGGTAATGTTATCTATTTGACAAATATCGGCGACACACGTATAAAATTCTGCGGAATTGAAAGACATTAGAGAAAAGAACTAGAAGAATATATTGCATATACAAACAAACTTTGTTTCAGTAGAAATTATCAATTACTAAAAATGCATTATTTATAAAACCCCAATGATATCTGAATACCACTATTTTCGCATACTGATTTTCGCTATATTTAAGTCTTTAAAATATGCGAATATTTATATTCCATGATACTAATATATGAAAAATCTGTAACCATTGGCAACTATGATTAGCTGCCAACTTTTACGCTTTCCTCTGACCACTAAAATTTATACTAAATATTGTCTTATTTAATCATCGAAACCTCACAATTAAAGAAAACGAAAATCTCTATTAAATTTTATTGGTAGGATAATCCCGTAAATGTTGGCAGCCATGTGTATGTATAAAATGCCTATGTATAAAATTATAAAATACATATATAAAATAGACATAGCATTATTCGATTGATGATTTCATTAAATTCATTTAGAGTTAAATATTTCCATTTACTGTTGAACCAAAAGCTGAAAATATTTAATAAACTACCCTTTCAGAAAAATGACAAATTTTCGTTGAAGTCTATTAAATATATTTACTTTCTCTCTAAAATAGATGAAAAACTTCAACAATTTAGAAGATTGATTTTGAATGGATAAAAAATGAGTATATTTCAGTAGAAAATTGATTAAGAGAAGTGATCATTCATTATTATCCTTTTCCGTGAGTAAACGTTCGCGAGGTTACCTTAATTTGTATTCTAATTGACGCAGTTTTCTTTCCGTGTCATTCTTCACGCAGATCAATGATAACGTAGATTTTTAACTTAGAGAGGGATAAAGGAGTATTTGTTACAAAGTAATGACTGTGTTCTGCAGACAGAATAACGTGGGTGATCATTTTGACCTTGTCAACTCTTTCAACGTTATATTTCATATAGAAAGCGCTAAGTACAAAGAAATTAATGTAATACCATTTATAAGACACATTATTACTGGATATAAGACACATTTGTACAGTGTGTTTAACGAATTTAAGGACAGTAAAAAATTGTAAAAATTTTGGTAAATGTAAAATGTGATAATAGAAATGGTTATTAAATGTTGATCATAAAGTGAGAATACTAATATAAAAGTCAACAAAATATATGTGTGTGCTTTTTTGCGAAAAAATAATAATTATGCAAACAAGCGCTGTTTTTGCCTGTGTTAAAAAATTAAGGACACCACTGTTTTTTTATACAAATTTTATGCATAATTACTATTCATTTGCACAATACAAACTCTTCTGTATAGTGATTTTTCTGATGTTGTCTATTTAGAGTTTTGTTAGTTTTATAACGATACCAGAAGCATGTAAACTGACTGAATATAAAAATGCTGCTGTTGAATCTTTTGCATTATCTGTAATTAGTTGTAGGTCAATTGTAAAGCAGATAGGAAGGTCTAAAACCATCATTAACAATCTTTTAAGGTTAATGGATGAGTATGAGAAAAATAATTGCTTTAGGAAGGCCAAAATTAGCATCAACTGGAAAATATTCAAGTAAAGAAATTTTACAAAGCACACTTTGTGTTCAAAGTGTACAAGAAAACAATATATTTAATGCAGTATAGTTATGCAATATAGTTAATCGATCTATAAATATATAATGCACACCAAAATTGTGTAAACCACCTTTAATGACTAGTCACAAAACGCATCGTTTACAGTTTGCAAGACAAATGATGACTTGGAATGACAAATCTCTGCAGGTTATTTTCTCCAAGGGAAAAATATGGAACTTCGATGGTCCTGATGCCTGGAAATATTATTGGCATGATTCGAGAAAAGAAAAAAGAAATTATCTTTAAACATCAGTTACGTGCCGGATCCATTATGACACGGGGTTGCTTTTTGTTCAACGGGGTGGGATCACTTGCATTTCTTTCAGGAAAAGTTAATTGAAAGCAATATCTAAAAACTCTATCTGACCATATTTCACTTGTTAAAATACTTCTGGCAGGAGAAAGTAATTTTATCAGCAAGATAATACGCCTATCCACAAAAGCCGTGAGACAAAACTCTGGTTCTAGTTTGAAATAAAGCCACCCGGAAGTTCTGACCTAATCCCTATCGAGATATAATGGGGGTATCTAGCAACACGAGTTTATAAAAATGGAAGACATTTTTCCTCTGCTTTGCAGTAATATAATGCAATGGTGGGTGCATAACAAATTAATTATTTGTTTCTGTGCTACTGTATTGCTTCTATTTTCCTGTCCTTAAAGTTTTCGCACAGGCATAAATATAGTTTTTTAAAATAATTACTTTATTTTCGTAATAAAATACTTACAGATGAATTTTGTTGGTTTTTTGATTAGCTCTTCAACTTTAAGATACACATTATAGAAAACATTTTTTTCATCTAATTTGAAATTTATCAAGTAACTAGATTTTTTTTTGTTTTGTTTTCCTTAAAGTTTTTACATGCACTGTATATGTAAGCTTCTAAATTATAATGTCAATGTAAAACAATGTCAATTTTTATTCCTTTATAGGTTCCATAAATCTGGATTATTTAACACCTAATCCTCTTTTGGTTAGCTGGTAATATATAGATCCTTGCAGCTGGGCTTTAATGATACTCTCTAGAGCAAGGTGTATCTTGTTTCCTGTCCGTACAGTTTGAAACAAATTACGTCATAGCAATGACTCAATGAATATTCAATTGCATCAGGAGTTTTAAGTATTCAACTTGACAATATTTCTTAATTTATAAACATCCTGTAATATAAGAAAGCTTTATTTTTTTTTTCATAATATCATCATTCATCATTTTTTCATCATTTTTTCATATTTCTTGTTTATATCTTATATTTAGATTAACAAGTGATATCTTCTATATAAAAGCCTTTACATCAGATGAAATGAGGTAGTAGCTACTACCTAATCCTACTGAAAATGCTAGCATTTTTAGTAGGATTTCAGCTGTTTATAAACAGTTAGGGAGAAAAACTGTATTTACTGGATACATTTTTTGCCTTATATATATGGATGAGATTTCGGAAAAGCCTATTCATAGTATATTCGTAAATTCAAATTTACGTGGTAATTGATATTGCTCATGAGCCGAATACACTAAAAATCTCTAATTTTTTTTTTTTTTTTTTTTTTTTTTAATCATTTCAGTTGTATTATTATTTGATTAAAAATTTCATATTGTACTTCCACTTTGTTCTAAATCAATAAAAATAGATGATAGATGTTATGATAATTAGGTACTAAGTTTATTGTTTGCAGTGCTTTTTGATAGTTGACACTCTACTGTACTTGTCATGTGACTCCTCACTCAAATTATTTATGTTAGTCATCTATTTTACAAAAGTGAAGTGCTACTTTGTTGCGTCAAGTCGTATATAAATTTCTGGTATATTGGCAAATATTGACTCAAATTAAAGATTTTAATGTAAATAAAAAATATCGGAATGTAGACAGTCAGACAGATCATTTTCGGATCCTGTTGAAATTTATGTGTACTACTACTAAAACGATACATTTCTGACAAACAAACATCGGTAGAAGATAGGTAGATCGGTTGAAGCATCGGTAGAAGGTTATGCGTGGACAAACAAATACATGTGTGTTGTGTTACAGACGGATTTTTTAACCTTATTTTCTTTGAAATTGAAGAAAAATAAGAAAAAGTGAGCTACGTACTACTGAATACGTGCGTGTTTCAAATGAAACTCGCTGAATCCATTTTAAGCGTATATGCATCTATCGTTTCTATGAAAGATATAATTGTATTAGATACATGTAAGATACTTGCTTAGATAATAATAGCCTTGATTCAATACTGTATCGACTTTTAAAAAATTTTACATCAATATATGAACATTTTAGATGTTTCGATATACTACATCTATTAGTTTATAATGAGAAATCTAAAAGAATTTGAGTGATAAGTCTTATGTAATTTAAGTAAGATAGATGGATACGTAAGAATAAAATAAAAAATATTTTAACGAAATGATTTTAATAAAAGAATGTAAAAAGATATTATAGATGCAACAGCTGTTACTTTCCGAAGCATATGCACATTTTACAACTTCGTTTAATAAGTCTGCTAAATAGATATAATTAGAAATACTATTTCATTTTAATGATGTAAAGTTGACATAGTAAGTATCATTGAAATAGGAGCGATATAAAATTTAATAAAAGAAAAAAATAGTTAGAAACATCAAACTTACCTTTAGTAATTGTTTTTAATGCAATCACAATTATCTTTCTGGACCACTAACGGATATCGACTGAACTCGAAACAAAAAATTAATAAGTAACGTGCTGCGCAACAGATTGCCCACTGTTATCGTCTGCATTCTAAAAAAAATGTCAAAAAACATAAAGAAATCAGACATGATATTTCCGGAGCACCCATGTGATTGGATGAGATTTTGCCGCTATTAAAATAAATGCCCGCTTTTTTTTTTTTTTTTTTTTTTTTTTTTTTTTTTTTTTTTTTTTTAACTCGAGAATTTCAGGAAGTTTTAAACTTAGGTTTGTAAATGTTTTGGAGAATAAAAAAGAAATATGTAAAAATTCTGTTTCTGAGACAAATAAAGCCCTGCCGACACTTCCTACAGGCGGAGGTAGATTTCGATGCTAAGTACTAATTCCACGGACAAACACTGAATCTAGATTAGAGATAAACTCAGTTTAACTGTTATATCCGGTCACTTTTGACGATTTTTTAATTTTCATTTTTCTGTAAGCTCGTTTTATCAGAATCATATTAAAAGGATATTAAAAAAAAAAATAAAAATAAAATTCAACAGCTCGAAATTTTCTGACACATTTTCAGACTCATTTTCAAAAGTGAAACAAGAAACTTACTGACGAGATTTTTTAAAGAGATTTATAAGCGACCTGTGTTTTTATTTTCAGTTGAATTAAATAGAACTTGATTTACAAACAATTATTTTCTCAGTACGAACATTTTTTTTGGTGTTGTTGTTTCCAGCACTATCGCTTCTGTAAATTCGGTTCAAAATGCCCACTTTGACAGCATTTTTAAAAATATATTCTGTTTTTATATATAAAAAAATCCCACCAATACAGCATATTATACAGTTTAAGAATAGGAGAACCTGACAAGTGGATGCATTTGAGAGCAAAAATAAATTTAAAAATGAGTCAGTAAAAAAGCCGTTTGGATTCGAGTGCACCCTTAATAACATTTTTTAGTCAACCCTATTTTTTTCTGCTGTAAGAGTCGGTCCTATAAAAAACTTGTCAATATGAAAGTTCTAGATAATATTGAGAAGATGTATAATAAATTTTAGCTGATTGAATATCTTGTGAATTGACGAAGTTATGATTTTTTTTCTCCCTAATAGCATATTTTTTTCGCCCCTTGAGACCATTTTTAGTTTTATAAAAATTCTGTCTTACATAAATTTTTGCCCCTTTTTTTAGAAGTAATAATAACTTTAAACTGATTTGATATGTATTCAAATTAAGACGTTATGGGTTTTTTTCAGTTTGCAAAAACTCTTGGTCTGATTTTGCCCATTAACGAACTTGACAGATATTTTTTACACCTTGATTTTATGTATCAGTTTGGAAGAGATTTGTGCAGAATTATGGAAGTTATCGTGTCCATAAAAGTGTGATATATATTTATATATTTGTAAATAGATGGATAGATATGTAGACATGTAGATAAAGTTTTGAACTGGGGATGGTTTTGAGTTCTAGGGATCATGATCAGGGTAGATATGCATTTTTTTTTTCAGAAATTGCAACATGCTGGATAATGTAATAGCTAGTATTTCTTACAAAATCTACCTAAAAGTACAAAACAGCACAAATTCGGGAACACTAATGAGATTTGACAAAATGCTGCTTTATATAGAAAGATTTCGTGTAATTTTTTAAATTAGACTGGAAATGTTTTTCATTTTAGTGGAAAAAGGGGGAAAAACAAAGCGAAGTTTCTGTGTTTGAACAAAATGTAATAAACGGAAAAATTCATTCAATTCATGAAAAATTTCCGAGTGTGTATGCGCTCATTCAGAAACTTAATCAAAATTTCAAAATCAAATTTTTTAGATTAGCTAGTTAAAATTATGAAGCGGGAAAATCAAAGTATTCAGTTATGTAATATTAAATATTGAAAAATATTATTTGGAAATTCTTCATAAAGTCGTATATTGTTCATAAAATTGTAAAATATATTATACAATAATTTCATTAAATTAAATATATTAAAAATAGTTTCTATTTAAAATACCTACTTTACTTTTTTCATGTTGTACTGAAAATAATCAATCATGAATGTCATTTTTACTGAAATTTTAATTTTTATACAGATATATATATACAAAAGAATTTCTATCAAACTAAACATTTATAAACAAAAAAAAAAATAATACAATTTTCGAATAGGAATTATTACTTTATTTATTACTAATTAATAAGTCCTTTCAAATAGTTAAAATAAATTTTCTCGTAAAGACATCAATATAAATAATATTTTTAAATACAAAGTAAAATTACTTAATTTATGTGATACTTCATCAATAGAAAACAATTTCTAAGAATTTATCAGAAATTGATTCATATAAAAACGTATCGTCTATATATTATATTGTGTTTAAGTATTCCATACTAAAATATGAATATTTTTCTATTTTGTTCTTATAAAAATTCGATATCATTCTATGTATTATATATAAGCAAATTTTTTAAAAAATATTTTGCAATATGAAGCTAAAATTGTCGCTCTCAAATATGTATTTGCCTGGGGATACAATTTAGTTAAAATTATTTTCAATTTTCTATTTCGAATTCTTTTTTTTTTTTTTTACAATATAATGAATAGCAAATTAAAATTGCCTTTATTCATTCATTTGCCACTGTACATTAAATTGCAATAGAAAATTTAGACTCAATTTGAAAATAGCTGCAAGCAAAATTTATTGCATTATGTGTGAACTATGTTGTTTTTTAATGAACAGGTGAATGACTTTTATAAAACCAAAGAATAATGTGCAGCAAGATTAGCATTATTCAGTCAAAAAATCTTAATAAATTGCTGACAAAATATAAATTTTCATTGAACAAGATTTTAATTTTTTCTTTATCATGAAAAAAGTTGATAAATTTGTGAAATTTTCATGTTTTTTTTTTTTTTTTTTTGTCATGCAAAAATTACTTTTAAAGGGAATTTAAAACAAAAGAAAGCATTTACAGGATATTTATTAGTCATTGAACTATGATCGGAGGTTATCAGATTAGATTTGTTATATGTTATAATAAATTTTTATTGGACGTTTTATATAAAAAACGTTGAATCCGAATATAATCATATTTGTTTAAAATGAAATAAAACGGAATGAAAGATTGTTTCTCATAACACTTATGAATATATTTTAAGTCTAATTTTAAATAAATACATACTTGTAGGAAAACGTTAACTGACCAGTATTTTTGTCTATACCGTAATCAATACTAGATACATATTGTTATATAGAACCGTTTCACATGAATTAATTTTCCAACGTTATATAGACTACATTTTGCAAGAAATATTTTACCAATTTACTGAGAGTATTTTCAAGAAAATGTCAATTTTTTCTTATATGTACATTGCAGTGTAAGTTTATTTTTTTAAATATAAAACCCGTATTTTTGTATAAGTAGTATTTTTATTGTAAATATATTACATGAAGTGACTATTTATGTAATAGTAGTGCTTTATTGTACGTATTTTTAACGTAAGATCTATACGTTTCAATAAATGGAATTTATAGCGAATATTTCCGATCTAAAACCGTTATTCCTGCATTATATGCAATTCATTGCAAATGTTTCTAAAAATTATTACTTTGAAATAAATCACATCTCTATATAATAAAACACAGTCTAACGAATCTGGGTTGAACCCATTCTCGAGAAAAGCAATTATCGCGGCCATGTTAGGCATAAATATTCAAGAGACCGTAAGTTTGCCGATTGTTCAACGTATGGAAATATACACATATTCTGCTTTGTATTGCTTTATTATTATTATTATGACTTTAATAGAATTTTAATTCAGTTTTATTTAGCTTAACATTTGTCTGTTTATTTTTTTTTCAGTCAATTGTATTCCATTACATTACGGCCTGTGGGAAAAAAAATCGTTTCAAATGATTTTTAATGATTTTACACGCTTTCAAACAGAATAAAATTGATATGCATTTATGAAGCGCACTAAAATGTGCATTCCATAGAATATGCGATGCAAAGAATAGTTATTGTTCATTTACAGGGCTAAAAAAGGAATTCCAATACATAATGATATAGGGGTGGAGGGAATTGTTTACGGCGTACTTTATTTATGTTAATCTATTTGATATGTAATGAAACTGATAGGTTTACATACTATGAATTATTTCATGTATAATACGAAGTGTATATAGTATTTACAGGGACACACAAAATATTTCATATACTATATTGTATCCGAAGTACTGTTCATTAGCGATGATTGCTGGAAATGCATTTTTAATTATGATATGCGCTTTTATGATTCACTACATTTATGCATAGTATATGGTGTATATATATATGCTATAATTCATATACAGGACTATACAAACGTATTCGTAAGGGTTACTGGGTATTGCTTAAAGGTGGTTTTTAAATAAGTTATGCATTTTAACGCTGCACTGTATTTAATTTACTAAGAAATGTTTGTAGTATATAGATAAAATGATATACAGGGTCACGCAAAGAATTGGATACGTTAACGTCTACGAATTATAATTTCTGGAAATGTGATTTCAGCAGTTTTAAGAGTGTTTTAGCTTGAATTAAATTTTAACTAAATAGTGGCGTGTAATAAAGGTTCTAGGTAAACTACAGGGTTGTACAAAGTTATTTAAGTATGTTTCCATATATTAGTATAAATTGCTGAAAGAGAATTTCAACCTGTTATGCGTTTCCTTGATAAACTAAATTTTTCCATTATATAGTATATATATATCAATCTACAGATCAAATACAGGACTGTTAAAAGAATTAGAAAACATATTTGGCTGTGGATGGTAGGGTGTCAACGATTTTAATCGGTTGATTTAAATCAGCGATTAAATCATGATTTTAATCAACCGATTTTTTTTTTTAATCATTGATTAAAATCAAACATTTTCTAAATGTTTAAAATGTCAAAATGTATTAAAATCTAACATGAACATAATTTGAAAGTTTCTACAGGTATTTTGACTTATGAATAAACAAAAAAAGAGCTTTAAATAATTGTTTCTAAGCTTAATTCATTAGTATTTTAAAAAATTAAAAACAGTTGAGTTTGTAAAAAAAGTTTTTAAGTTTTTATCCAAATTAAAACAGTTTCATTTAAAAATGATATTTAAATCTAACATAATTTGCAATGTCATAATTTCCTTTAGGTAATCAATTTATGCATTATTTTATATAAAATACACATAGAAAGTGTAATTACATTTCTACAAGTAACAGAATAAATAGTAATTTATAGCAATCTCAAGTTAAAGAAGAATGAAAGACTGACATCTGCTCAGCAGCTAAATTGTAAATGAATGCATAAGAGAAAAAGAAATAATTGGTATAAAAATGCTAAGCACAGCAAGAGTTTCTTTGGTATAGGTTGAATAAATGTTTATAATTATTTTTTTTTATTTATTTATTTTTTTTTTTTTGTAACTCATATATACTAAAAAATTGAACTATTGAAAGCTAATAGAGGTAATAATGCTGTTACTTAAATATTTTGAGGATTTCAGATATGAGTGGCTAACTTATATTTATTCTATATGAATGGGTTTAACTCATTTTCATTTTTTTTTTTTTTTTTTTTTGGTTAGCATACACGTACATGTGTGTAAGTATAGATTTTGGTGATTTACAGAAATTTTCCAAAATACAAATGCAAAATGAGCAGCAAATAATATTTGTTAGTTTTGTTATTTGTGCTACACTGTAAAAAAAATTCCGCAACGTTCCTGGGAAAAAATGGGCAGCTGAGTTGCCCATTATTTCCAAGAAACATTTCTTGAAAATGACTGGAACTTTACTGTATATGTTAAAAACTTTCTACAAAAATGCCAGTAAGTTTCCTGCGAAATACCAGGAATATTTCTTTTCAAATGAAAATCAAATTTCGAAGTAATTGCTTAAAAGGCGCAAAGGCCAACATAGTGAAAAAGATTCCAAGCCGGGGCTCGAAACCGGGCCATCAGTATAGCGCACTGACGTTCTACCGACTAAACCACTTGAAACGATACACAGCTCGGAAAATTTCTCACTATTGTATGTTGGCAAGGCGCACGCAGCACAAGATGTAATATTTATTTATTATAATTTCCATGTATAATTTCCATTATTATATATTATAATTTCCATGTATTAATATAGGAATATTTCTGTTGACAGCAAAACATTACTGACATTTCACAGCATGCGGGATCCGCAGACGATTTTTACATTTCCAGTTGACAATTTTCGCTTTATTATCATTATTTGTTAGAATGAAAAAATATTTTGAAATTGACATCAAAATTATTATTTATAATTTACACGAAAAAATAAATTTTCAGTTAAAATTCAATAAAGTAAATATATATATGATATATTGTTTCTGAACTTTGCTTAAAATATAAAAATATATAAATGTAAATAATAATTAGAAAAAAAATCTAGACATAAAATATTTTGGATTTTCGTTAGTAATTATGTTAGTTTACAAGTTAGATAAAATACATATAAATTTTCATGAAAAAAAAAAACCTAAACGTAATTGTATATTTTTTCCGAAAAAAAAAAAAATTCAAATTTGCAGCAATTCAAAGTGTCAAATATATATCAAATTTAAATCAAATTGTAATAAAGTGTTAAAATATAAAATTAATTAAAAAAGAAAAAAAAGTCCAGAGGTAGCATCGAACTCGGGCCGTACGGGTGGCGTGCGAGCTTTCTGCGTCCACACCACGAAAGACACGTTGAGAGCTGCAAACTAATGGGTATTTGAAACGTATGCTAAACCTCGGCATCTAATTTCTGAAAATCTAAGTCCCATTTGAAGAAATCCTTTCACAAGAATAATTAGAGATAAGAACTCTAAAATATACTTTAAATTAATCAAAATCGGTGAGAATCATGTTTGATGGTCTCCTGGTTAATGGAGATCCAAATAATAGGTGTATTTTTTTTACACGGTCTGCTCCTTAAACATTTCACAGACAAGTACGAGAGATAATCTCTTAGCGATGTTACGGAGGTATTGTATTTTCATCTGAATTGTCTTGACAATAGAGACGTAAAGGATTATGTCGTCTATTGATTTATTTGCATTCCATATTGATTTTTTTTACATTCATTTAAGGAATTCTTTTTCGACACTCGCGCGCGAGCAACGGATTATAGCAAAAAAATAATAAATGGCGGCCGCAGCGTTTTGCTGTTTCCAACTTTTGTTCAGGAACGTTTCAGATAAGAAAACCAGAATTTCACAGGAAAGAGCTAAATTATTCTGAAAACCTGAGAAAAGGCGAAACGTTCTTGGATTTTACATGGAAAGTTACCATTTTTTTTTAGAGTGTACTAACTAATGAAATTACTTATTTGCAGTTTTTATTAATTCTGTAATTACTTATACTGCTTCTTCTAGGCCATTTTTTTTTTAATGGTGCCACGAAATGTCCCTTGCAAAAAACTTCCCCATTCAACAGTATTCTAAATTCATGTGGAAAAATTCTTGCAAAAATATAGAACTTTATTTCTTTAGAAAAAACAGGATATTATTAAAATATGTTATTTAATTGTATTTTTCAATTTGTTGTTCATAAAATTATTAAAAATTAAGGACACTTTACTTATAATGCTAAAAATCATTCTTTTTTTTTCTTACATCATTACTAAACACATTACTAATATATTTCCTCATGAAACAGTGCCCGTTTTTTGATCTAGCATCCTGTTCCTTTTTCTTTCTGAAATGAATTATTATCATTTTAATAATTAAGGCTTAAAAATGTATAATATGTTCCTAATTAGAGAGTTGGTTGTTTAATAATTAATTTGAAGTAATGTTAGCTATTTAATATAAAACGCAATTAATAATTTTAATAAATGTTAAGTATCACTAGTATTTATAAAGTTTTACATAATCATTACAATATTAATGTATATAACATTATTGTATGATACTACCTAATGAAACTACTAATTTGCAGTTTTTATTTCTGTAATTACTAACTAGCAATTATAATTTTATTAATTAAAGTGTAAAAACATAGATTATGTTAGCAATTAGTGGTGTAATTTTTTTGGAAACCTAAAACTCATGATAGCTATTCAGTATTTGAACGCTGGGAAAAAAATCCTAAAAATCTGATTTAAATAAAAAAAATCTGATTTAAATTAAAAAATCCGATTTTTTTATTATTTTTTAAAAAATTATGATTTTTTTACACCTTAGTGGATGGTAACTACATAAATCAGTTTTTCAAATGTTTTACGCGTTTTCATGTTTACTTAGTTATCTTATTTACGTTATTTCCCCCGATGTCTTGTTAAAACATTTAGGAAGAGTTGGAAAGTGTTTTATAATCTATGCTTAACGCATGATATATCTTACTTGTTGCTTCTATTTCCCAGATCAGTCTTTTCATATAAAACATACCAAATCTAATTAACTCATATTCACAAAATACAATATATACGGGAATAAAAAATTTAAATAAATAGGGCTTATCAGGTAGTTCTATAAGTAACAGTTGTATTAATGTCCGTTAGACTCCATGTTCGTATTTAATAAAGCAATGACAAATCATAACACATAAAAAAGCTTACACATTTTTAATATTAAGCTTGAATTCAAGATCAAGCTTAGAACTTAATAAAAAAAGATGTCAGTTAATAAGCATTGTTTTTAAAATGGAAAATTAAAAATATTTTAGAAGAATAGGACTCCAAAATAGCGATATCTTGCTAAAAAATACGGTAAAAATAAAATTTTATATTTCAAACAAAACTTTACTTTAAAATTATCGTAGTTTTTATGACAAGAATCATCACAATATTAATACTTGGACATTTTTCCAGAGAGAAACATTCGCCTTGCATACAATATTTCAAATGAAAATCAAATTTCAAATAAATTGCTTAAAAGGCGCAAAGGCCAACATAGTGAAATATATCCACGCCGGTACTCGATCCCGTGTCATCAGTATAGCGAACTGACATTCTACCGACTAAACTACATGGAACGATACCCAGCCTGGAAATTTTCTCCCTATTAAATGTTGGCAAAGCTACAAACGCAGCACAAGATGGATTATTTATCGTGAGCCACCGTCATGGGGCAAACACGAAACTTAATTAAATCCAGCATTTATTGAAACTATATTAATACTTGGAAATTTTTCCAGAGAGAAACATTCGCCTTGCATGCAGTATTTCAAATGAAAATCAAATTTCAAATTAAAATTGTCTTTTAAGCTATTAATTTGAAATTTGATTTTCATTTGAAATATTGTATGCAAGGCGAATGGTTCTCTCTGAAAAAATTTCCAAGTATTAATATAGTTTCAATCGATGCTGGATTTAATTAAGTTTCTCGTGTTTGCGCCATGTCGGTGGCTCACGATAAATATTGCATCTTGTGCTGCGTTTGTAGCCTTGCCAACATGTAATAGTGAGAAAATTTCCAGGCTGGGTATCGTTCCATGTGGTTTAGTCGGTAGAATGTCAGTGCGCTATACTGATGGCCGGGTTCGAGTTCCAGCATGGAATCTTTTTCACTAGTTCGCCTTTGCGCCTTTTAAGAAATTAATTTGAAATTTGATTTTCCTTTGAAGTCATCACAGAGTTTATATCAAGTTCGTCACAAATGACACATATTTAACAAATTGGTCACAGTGTGACTTCAAAACATTGTCACTTTCGTCACAGGTTCGTCACAAAGTTAATGCCAAAATAGTCACAAATGACACACTTTTCACAAATTTGTCACACCGTGACTTCACAGAGTGGTCACAATGTGACGTCACAAGCGACCTCTAAAACGACCATAACGACCTCGCATTCTAGTCACTATGACGTCACATCCACGTCACGTGACGTCACATCGACGGTCACAAAATCACAGTGTGACTTCACAACGACGTCTCCGTGACGTCACCATGCCTTACGGGTAGAGCATTAACTATGTTTCACTCTTCTTTGTATTACAATAATTTAAAAACTACATAGATATATAAAAATATTAAGGTTAGGAAACACTATTCTTATACTTGAATAAAAATAGCTTTCGTCTTTTGCTTACAAGATTTATTGACAGACTTAAAACACAGTGAGACTGCTTTATTTCTTTAAAATGTATTCTATTTATTAATCATACATATAATTTTTTTTTGTGTGTGTATGTGTGTGTGTGTGGTGGGGGGGGGGGGGAGGTAGACGTTAAAAATAGTTGTCAAAGTGTTATAAAAAAAAATAGTATTATTTCAATAGTTGCAGCAGATTTTTTTAGTTTCGCAGTTTTATTGCATATTTCTTACATTTTTGTTTTATTAAGAAATCTTAATTTTGTTATGGTATATTAGCCGGAAAGCCTAGTTTACCCAGAAGTACTGTAAATGCTAATAGTGTGTTTATTAGAAAATAAACTAGCCAAACTTTGCTCATCTAAACGCTTCCATATTGTCAATTATTTTTATCAATTTTTCAAGTTTTAAATAAAAAACACAATTTTTACCTACCGTCCTAGGATGGGCATTTACACTTGTTTAGTAATATTTCCCGTGTAAGTACAATATTTAATCACTATGAGTATTACTGTATAGCACTTTTCAATTATTGCGGGGGTGGTCTTTACCATAACATATATAGCCAATCGTTATTTTCTGTTTGTTTAGTATAATAAAGAGGGAAAATATATTAACCGAAACGAAAAATCAATGTTTTTAAAGTAATATATTTTATTTTAACACTTATTGTGCTGAATTATGAATTCTAAAGCATTATTCGTGAATTGTTTAAACTACATTAGAAGATTTACATAAAAATGTAATAAATTTTAGAAGGATTTAAGAGGATTGAAGGTTTTAGAAGGATTAATTAAATTTGAATTTATAGGGATTCCGTTCAACATTTATAACGCCACTCTAATCTTTTATTTTAAATATTTTTCTTAGTATTTTGTAGAATTAGAAAAGTACAAATGTAATTTTCTTACAATAGAAATATAGAAATATTTCCGAATTGAAAATCCCTAACGCCAAGAAAGCTGAAAAGATGCAAATGCAAAAGAAATTATCTTTTTAAAAATATTTTTGTTTTGTGTAACTAATAATGCTTCTGGGACAAGATAAAGTAATGTATCTATAACTAATTTTAAACTGTATTACAACTAATCGATGAATTAAATGAACTTTATAACAAGTTATTTTATTGGTATTTATAAGTATAGTCAGTAGGTAAAGTTTTAAAGGAAAGTATATTAGTTACTTACATAAAAAAAGATAAACCTCAATTAAAAATAAAACATAAAAGCTTTATTTTCATGTTACATTATCCTAAATCATTCATTTAAATGCATTGACAAAACGTTTCTTTCTTTCGAAATGGCCTGTTTTCCGTGTTTTGTCTGTATCCAAGTATTCAGGGGAAATTGCCTTATGTATAACTTTTATGATACATGGAAAGACTTTTGAGAAATATTGTAGCCGTTTACATATCGATCAATTTCGACAAGAACATTAGAGAGGGTCTATTTTTTATTTCAAAAATACCTAGGACTTTCGTAACATAAAGAATCGCAAATGCATTGTATGGCATTTTAAAATGTTCTTTTAGAAACATGATTTATCTTTTGACATCTGCAGAGAAAGAGGTATTTTAGGGTGAACTAAGTGTCTGCTTCAAATACAAATATATAAAAACAAGCTCTTTGAATATAAGCCATAAATGTTCAATATGTTGCGAGTATATAAAATTATATCTTTCAGAAATAAATGATTTTCTCACACTTTGAATTGAAAATAATATTTATTCCATTTTATTTATATGGGCTGCTTGTTTTGTAAATATGAGGTACATAAAAATGGCTAATTTCTAAGGAGTGGTAGAGCACACTACAAATTTGTGCATATATATATATATATATATATATACTAATAAAAAATATATAAATCCAATGCATCCATAAAAATAGTTTTTGTCGTTAACATAAACATACATAAAATGATAAGAAATGAAATCCCTTTTGAAATTCAAATTACTACATTTAAATTTAAATTAAAATCACTAATTAAATTAAAAGCTATGTTTTCTATCTTTAAATTTTATAAAAACATGGAAACATTTAAAATGCTTCATTTAAACACATTACTACATAGTTGTGATAATCCTTTTGGTGAAATAAATTTATCACACCTATGTAGTAATGTATTTAAATGAAGCATTTTAAATTTTTCCATGTTTTTATATACTAAAATATTTTATTAAGTCAATTTATTAATTTAAATCTTATCTTCAACATAATTTTTGCCTCTGGTAATTTTGTTTCCCCTGCCAACATTTATACTTTCTGACTTCAATTTTGACCGATCTTTAAGATAAAAATTACTCAGTTGGTACATATTGCAGGCGTTTGTGGTTAACGACGGGTCTGGCCAAGCCTAGTTTAGTTATAAAGTTCCAGGCATCAATCAAAAGCTAATAAACCAATACAGTGAAATTACTTTCCCAGATTGAGACCAATGCCTTTAACTGAAAAAATATCTCTTATTCTTAAATAAGTCATCTGCTCCAGCCAAACAGTAATTTTTTCAGATATTTGAACCTGATCAAATAACCTCATTTGGTGAGACAACGAAAAATATTGTTTCTTGGGGGCTCCGGGGGACTAACGACAACGTTATATGTTTGAAATGGAGTTTTTCTTCAAATAGCTAAGTGCCGAATGAAATTCTTTTAATACTTATATTTTCACAAGAAATCTTGATATGTGACGAAAAGAACCATGTGATTCAGCGACATTTCAGCCAGGTTTCAAGACACATGCCTTGCTTAATGTAGTGTATTTCGACAGATGAAGCAGTGTTTACTGTAAATCACATTTGGAAATATGGATAGAGTATTTTGGCGCAGTTTGTATCTGAGTGGTCACTCGGTCCACCACATTCCGTGCTATTGTTACATTTCAAAAAAAGAAAGATGTCGAGTTTCTTCAAAAAAAGAAAGAAATTAAAATATCGTCTTTTTTTCTGATTGTGAAGAAAACTAAGAATTTGGATTGGAGTATTATTTTCTTTAAAAGATATGGAGAACCTTGTTTCATATAAAAACAAATGTTTGCAATAGTGTGCTGCAACATCATTTGAAATTTGTCGGATCTTTTATGGAATTGCCCTGTATGTATCAAATATACATATTAGTTATGAACCATACTTGAGTTTGGATTGGAAAGAGCTTCTATATTTAAATTAATATATGGATAATAACATTAGAGCTTTTAATATTGTGTTGCTTGAAGTATTTAATGTGTGTTGATGATCTTTTTCTTGAAATTACAAAAAAATAAAAGCAATTCCGTAACAATGTTTTTCTGCAGTTAATACACTTTTGTACAATGGCCGAAGATTTAATACTAAGTAAGTACATGTTAAACTATTATGATAATTCTCGTTTTAATTTTAGAATAATAATATATCACTATAATAGTATATTTTACTTCACAATTACTTTCATTTAGAGTTAAATTATAATTATGGTACTAAATTATAAATATCATCTTCTAGGTTTTTAAGAGGATTAATCTTTTTTTGAGCCAGTTTTTATGCATTTTTTTTTATAATGATAGCACTTAATAAAGTTTATGATTTCTAATTTCTGATGCAGTACATATTTTTAATTTCTGAAGATCGTAAATGCAGCATTATTTAGGAAAAAGTACATTAGGCATTCAAAAAACTAGTGACATGTACTTTAATGATTGTAAATCGTACATAAATATTTCACATACATCTAATAACAGGCAGGGTTTCTGTAATTAATGGTCCAAATTTAAAGTTATCTACCGATGAAGCTGTTGCACATAAAATTGAAAACATTTTGTGAGAGACGTAATAAAAGGATGCGAATTAAAAAAAATAGTTCAAAATTTTGCCACCAGAGGGAATTTTTTCATGAATTACACATGTAGCAAAAATTTACGATAGTTTAGAAATTTTACTCATGAACTTTGCATGATCTTAAAGACAGTGTTCCAGGACATATCTTTAGCATTCCCCAGAACACACTGTGACCAACTGTGGAATATGTATGTGAATTCCATATTTAACAAATATTCATTTTGTTTTAAAGCGTTTAGAAATTATTAGTCTTATACTATATTTATTTTAAAAGTCAATTTTTTTAAATTTAAAGAACTCTGCACTCTACTGATATTTATTTTCTTTTTCGGTTTGACAATTTAGAAGCACATTACATAATGCATATTAAGAAGAAAAATGTACTTAGCACACCGGACTTAGAAAATATGTTTATAGAGAAAATAATAGAAATAATGAAACTGTGGAAAATATCATTTGTATAACGTATTTAATAGTTTTAATTTTTACTTCGTTTTGTACCCTGGAATCGAGTTGAATCTAAATTTATGTGAATCCAAACGACTATCATCATCCCATTTAATCACCAAACTATGAAATTTTTACATTAGAAGTAAGTATTGTTAATATTAGTTCGTTAATTCGAATAAATGAAAATACTTATTTTCAATTACTTAATAAAAAAGCCTTGGCGACGAATGTTGAAGAATTGACAAGTTGCTGAATACTGAAAATTTTAAACCCAATGATTTTTGGCTTTCATAGTTTAAATCCAGATGCAATATTTCATTTTAAACTATGTGTACTCGCAGCTCTAATATAAAAGAACAAGTTCTCTATACCTAAATTTATAAATCTTCTCTCTCTTTATCTGTCTCAGACGATAACTTTAAAGTAGTTAATAATGCACTTTCTATGTGCTTTTACCCAGAAAGAATTTAATGTAAAAATAAAGCTGAAAACACATGTATATATTTAAGAACAACAAACAGATAATTACTATTTTGAATACTTCTAATATGGGTGTCAATGAAAATATAAAATTAAAAAGTCACTGGTTGATCAAAAAATCTACGATGGTAATGAATAAAAGCAATATCAGTTAACTATTAATACAATACTCAATCAAGGATGTTATCTTTAGTAATATCTTGTATATAAAAAACTATTTTATTAGAATACCTTTCATTATACATAAATATTGAAATCTACTTGTTTCATATGTGCTCAAAAGTATAAGGATTTCTAAAAAGATATGTTGACTGATTAATGGAAGATTAAATCGCAGTTAGACTTAGTTTTAGAATGCAATATGTTTTTGTAATCACACATGCTAAAAATAATTGGGAATATATGCAATACAGAAAACATTTATCGTTTTAATCTTAGACAAAACCTTTAAACTATAGCCTGAAGCGTCATATTCTTTTTGGTACTAACTTGAACTTCAGAGAATTCAAAATTTTATATCCTCTTATGCAAGTTCCATATAACTAGCATGCTAAATTTAAAATGGGTTCTATACTATCCCTTTTATATAAACGTTACGTTTCTGTTTTTAATTTACAAGAAAAAAAAACTTTCTACAAATGTAAATATAGCATATGCACGTTTCTAAAAAATTTAATTTTTTGGAAAAGAACAGAATATTCAAAGATATGTTTAAGTATTTAATTATACATAACAAAATTACAAAGATACTTTAAATATAACACAGTTATATACTATGAATTTTTATATAATAACTTTGATAACTCCTCTTAAGAACGCAATAACTGAAATAAACGTAAATTGGTTAAAGGTATTTCGCAAACAAAATTACCACTTAGCAATCATTTAAATGTAATAAGTTTAAAAAGTAGCTAATAACATATTTTACTTATTATCTAGCTAATTATTTGATATTCCTGGTGTTTAACTGCAAAGATAAAATGGTTATAAAGTATGTATTTCTCTAAAATCTTTTTAATTACCTTCCTTAAGACTACAATAACCTTATAAATATATTTAAAGAATTTCACAAATATAATTAGCCATTAACAATCATTTAAATTTACGAGATTATAAAAATAGCTAATAATGTATTTTACTTACCGTTTCATTAATTACTATATATTATCTGGTGTTTCACATACTTTCAAGTGTGCATCACTAGGCTATTATGATATAAACGAGAAATTATCAAGAGTATTCTACTGATTCTCGTTTATCTAGATATTTCCTTTCCATGAAATATGAATCTGCTGAATGTTTCCCATTTAAACGTCAATTATAAAGGCTGGAGAAAAATTGATTACGAAAAGCAAACTGTTAGTATAGGATATGGAGAAGATAAATATTAACGGTCTTTTCTATTCGGATATTTTTATCATTATGGTGCAGTTTGCGGATATCTCCTTTTTAAGTACATTTATCAAAGTGTCAGTGCAAAATTTCTCCTTTTGTTGAAAGAAAAATAGCATAATTTGTCTCTCCCATTCGATAATTAAAATCCGAACTCTGTGTTTTTCGAGTAGGAAAAATCGATATAAAGAAACGAAGTTCGTTGAAATTTATTTCAATTATTAAAATAATGCTAATTGAAAAAGTATTTCGTGTAGTGTATGGATAATTTAACAAGATTAGTTTAAAGTATTTGTTGATGTCACAAATTTAGCGGATTAAAACGTTATTTCAAATTATAACTGTATTTTACGTATTACTTAAAACGTATTATTGGCTAACATTAAAATGACTAGGGCTGGATTATTTATCAATATATCGACAAATATTGATATGTTTTAATTATCACAATAACAATATCCAAACTCTGCCTCTGACGATATATCCCAATATCGATATCAAAGTTCTGAGTCTACCAATACAGCCCAAGAAATATTTTTTATTGCCGTACCGCGACATTAAACCATGAAAAAAAGCGCAAAATATCCCGTACCAATATCTCAATATCTACCCTTCCCAAATCCTTACTTTAGCGAACGCAATTATTCAACACCCCGCTCTATTCAGAGCAGAATATACCCTTTCAGTGATTATTTCTGTTTATTCATATCCCAACATATCCCAATACGTTATCTACATTTGCTGTTATTAACCGCATATTTCATTGCTCGTTCGTTACTGAATAACGCTCCTTGCTCGTTCGTTACTGAATAAAGCTCCTTGCTCGTTCGTTAGTGAATAAAGCTGTTATCGTCTGTGTTTAATTCCGCGGCTGCTATTGGTGTAGACCTATACATATGTATCAAGGCTTTGATATATCACGAGCTAAAATATGTGCGGAGTAAAGAATATTATTGTAGCTTAACAGCTGGAAAGCTCGGCTCGTGAAAAACCAATCAGAGTACGCTAATGGTACGCTTCATAATATGTATGCTTCCCCTTTTTGCTTTTCGTTACCATGGCAAAGCCTCTCCGCTTCTTCATTGGTTGCTTTTGAGTTGAATTTCCTAGCTACTAACGTCTACAAATTGTCTCTGCTGCGCCATATTATTCGTAGAATATTTTCGTATGATCTTATTTTTTCTGCCTTATTAGCGGTATAGTGAATGTTTTTCGTGTAAATTTAACGTAAGCTGCCTCAGTAATTCAGCTTTAAATGAATATTACTCAATGAAAAAAATCAATTAGTATAAAACTATTTCCATGTGTCATTTGATTAATATTTCAAAAAACGTTTTAGTGTTGTATTCATTTAGTAAACAGATGGGAAGGCATAAATACAGTGACATTCATTTTTAGGTGCGTTCGTAATTATATAAATACGTAGCACCTATAGTCGTCGTTCAGTCCGTCCGTCCGTCCGTCCGCATATAACAGAGCAAAAACTACCCAGCCGAATAGTCTGAAAATTTAAATATATGATTGTTGCAAAATTTTGTCGAGACATTTCAAATTTTATGAAAATCGGATGTACAGTTTAATTACAGGGACATTCAAAAATTTTTCTTTACATTACGGCCAATGGAAAAAAATATTGCATGTGCATTTTAATGATGTTACAGTTTTCCGAATGGTCTGAAATTTTAAATATATAATTGTTGCAAAATTTTGTCCAGCCATTTCAGTTTTTATGAAAATTGGATGTATAGTTTAATGACAGGGAGTGTCAAAATTTTTCCGTTACATTACGGGCAATCGGAAAATAATTACTGCAAGTGCATTTTAATGATGTTACAGACTATGCACTTATGAAGTTCAAAAAAATATACATTCAGTACAATATGGGGTGCAAAATATATTTATAAAACTAGTTATAGTACGAACGTCACCTCATTTGCCACGTTTGACGAGCAATTTCCTACTTGTTTACTTTTCATTTTTGAATTAAGATACTATGATACTATAGAAAAATATTGAGAAACAACATTTCTGCTGCATCTTTCATCCATTGAAACCTATTTAATTACAAATATATTAGCGTGACATGTAGCAATAAATTAATTTCGATTTTTGCTTTTGCGTTTCACTTATTATAACCCTTTCAGGGGCAGAAAAATTCTGTTAGTAAAATGACGAAATAATCGACCGACACCAGAATTTTAAAACGCATTTCTTAGAAAATAAAAACTTGCTTTTCTACACTTTCATTATAAAAGTAAAATTTTATTAAAATTTTCTTGGAGCCGGTTGTCAGTTTCGGATTTAAAATTAGTTGTCACGCCGTGTGGCCCCCCGCCCTTGAAATATATATATATATATATAAATTTATTTATTTAAGGGATACTCTGTGAAAAAATAGGTATAAAACAATTGATTCATTGTTTTCTAGAACAGTTTGTATTTAAATTGCTGCTACCTACCTATCTTTCGAAATAAGAATTTTTTTCAACTCCTACGCACATTAAGGTAGTTATCGCAATATGTCACCAATATCAATATTAACTGGTTCATATATTGTGATATTAAATTTCTGATATCATCCATCTCTAAAAATGACATTTAAAGTACGTACTAGGGGGCTCTGCCCCCTGCAAGCTACGCTCGCCAACCGCCGTTCAGACACCGCAGAATCTAAAAACACGCTAATCTGATCAGTTAAAAAAATATTACAGAAGATTGAATTATACTGAAAAAGCTGTGTAGATCTCCCTGTAAACGGGTTTCCATTCAATTTCCTTTGATTTCAAAAATTTAAGGCCGAATCAGTTACTGTTAAGACATCCAATGGTTGTTTTCGTGTTTCATTAAAGAGAATCAGTTAAACGTTTGAAAAGAAGCTAAAAATAAAAGGAATTAAGTGTACAGAGTCTTTGTCTCCCGATATTTTAAAACAATCTCTATAACAATAGCCTAAATCATGTGACTATCATCAAGAGTTCCGGGCGAACCACTTCGCTTTTTTTATTCCTGGTGCCATTTTAGTACTTTAATATTAGCCAGGTACAGGTGATAAGTCGCCAAATATTATTCTATCGCCATCATTTCATCTATATTGTAATAGTCCAAGTATTGTAACTGCCATAAATAAATACGCTCTGATCCCTTCGCTTTTCATATGAAAGTTTGGCACAGATATCATATACGGCCCCATATTGGCGCGATTTTTTTCCGACGCTAATTTGGGGAAAACATCAACAGCATAAACAGCAACATCCGACTTATCAAATCAAGCAAAATAACGATACTATGGCGGCAGTTATGTACCCGTTGAGTATATGACATTGGCGTCAGAAAAAATTAGCGCCAATATGGGACCGTATGTGGCATCTGTGCCGAAAGTTTTCCATTTCGATTTAAAAAAAATTAATTTTTTTTTTCGAATAATACAACATAAAAGCATTGTCGCAAAGAATTCTTGGTACTGTTAAGCTAGCCGGGTGCAAATCTCGCCAATAACTATTTTTCAACTCGCCAGTTAGCATTTTCTTTTTCGAGTGGTAAATTAAAACATTGCTTTGAAGTTCAAATTAAATGTCATCGTTTGTTACATCATTTAATATTTGGCCAGTTAATGTACGCACCCGGTTTGGCGTGATTTGACGAAATCCTCGTTTTCGAATACCAGTTACAAATGTATTTTTGTTACTACTTAGTTATCCCGTCGACCAAAAATCTATCACAAAACTATAAGATTAAATGCCAATAATGGTTGATAAATGTTACATTCACTTGACTTTAAGCAAGTTACACGTCTTTACGTCATCAAGTGATTTTTATTGCGACGTTTTATTTGTATATTTATTAATGTTATACTATTTTCTTTGTTCTTTCGTTATTTAAAATAAAAATTATGTCAATTTGAATAATTTGGCGAGTGGTTTGGCTATTTATATAATATGGCGAAATGGGTCGATGGAATAACTAAGTAGTACCTATTTTTTAATTATTTTCTATTATTTTTTATTTTTAAAGGAAAATAACCAAAAAAATAATTAACTATAGAACAAAACAATTTATGTAATAAAAAAAAAATAAAGTAAATAACCACTTATTATTAACTAAACAACAATAGCCGAGTTACCATGTCAACAAAATTAATGCCATTTTGGCGCCAATTAGGTACCCCGGTGCGTATATGACATCTGTGACTAATATTTTTCTTTTCATTTCGTTTAAAAAAATAAAGAAGTGAAAGCCATTTATTTTAAATTTTTCTGTTTGTATTAAATAAAATGATAACGAAATACAAATTGAATTATGAATAAAAGTAACATGATGCATTTCTTAGCATACATTTATGGGAGGCCAAACTTCTCGCCAAATTAGTTTAAAATAGTAACATTTTCTAAAATCTGAAAAAAAAAAAATATATATATATATATCTGTTTCATTAAAATTTGAGTTGCCATCATTAGAAAAATGTATATAAAATTAGAAAAAAAATAATATTTCGAAAAATAATTCGAATTTAAAAATTCTAATACCAGTTTTGAAATCTGCGGATCAATATTGATTTTTGGTGTTAATTTCATCGCAAGGTATTCCATATCTTAGTAGAAATCGCCGTGAAACATAATCAGTTGTTTAATCCGTCGATTCAAAGAACCGTCACATTTCAGCCGTTTCATATATTCGTTTCATAAATTCGTTTCATTAGGATTATATATATATATACTTATATATATCTCACATATAGTTTACTAAAAAACAAAATTAAGATATGTTTTCTAATTTTAAAAAGAATGTTGACTTGTGGATATGGGCTTCTCCTTAATATTGATTTGCGCATTAAACATATTAATATAATACAAGACATTTTTTTTCTTTTGATAAGAAAATGATAAGCATAAAGAAAATAAACGTATTCTGAAACTTTCTGAAGACTTTATTATTTTTGCACATTTACTACATGTAATTCTAGTAATTATAATCATTTTATTATACACAAATATTTAAATTATTAATAATCTATTAATTCCGTTATGAATGGTAGCCGAAAATAAAAGCTAAACTATTTGTATAGTTCTGAATGCAAATTGGTTAATCATCCCTAATTTAGCTGCATGCCAGAGTGGTAAAAATATAAATAAATAACGCTGAAAAAAATCCTTTTCTATCCGCAAACAATTAATAAATCTGAGATTCAATAATAAAATTACATTTGAAATCACATTTGTTTTTCATATTCGACGGCGTAAAATTTGAAATTGTGTAAGGTTTCGAAGTGAATAATTTTGAGACAAAAATGAAATTGAATGTCCAGGTTTTTGCTACTGCTGATGTCACGGCAAAGTTATTGATGTATATATATAGTTATTATATAGTATATATATAGCCTTATTATATAGTTAGATAAATTTATCTGAATCACTTAGTACTTTAAGGAAATAGGAAATTACAATAATCAGGCTAGTTACGATTAATAAATTGATGTGATTATTATTGATGTGAATCAACAATAAAAACTGCAATACATAAAGCGATGATAATAATAATAATTATTATTTGAAAGAGATGTTCTCATCATTTTAAAAGCAGATTAATCTCCATTTAATTAAAGTTAAGCTTTACAATAACATTATATATTTTATAAAATATTATTATTACTTAGAATAGCATGCATATTTTGTGCTACAAGTTTTATTATTTTTATATACAATATGAATTATAGTTAACTTTTAATATTTTTGTTCCCAAATTTAAATATTTGATTATTTTTCATACTGCATTGTAATTGCATTATATATTTTTTTTATAAAATATTATTATTACTTAGAATAATTTGCTTATTTTGTCCTACGCGTTTTATTTTTCTTATTTACAATATGAATTATAGTTAACTTTTAATATTTTTATTCCCAAATTTAAACATTTGATTATTTTTCATATTGCATTGTTTTACCTAACATGATGCTTCTTTAGATTGAAAGTCTTATTCAATGTACCACATCAATGCTATTATTAACAAAAGAAATAACTATGTCGCAAGAAAATATATTTATTTAAAAAAATCTACCAGAGCTACAATATGAGAATGCTTCTCTGCTACAAATATATTAGTTTGTACATAAGTTTTCAAATAAGAAATATGCAAGAAATTTCCATAAATTTCTCCATAGCCATATATTTATTTTTAAATTTTTCTGTTTAAAGTATGCAACTCGAAAACGTATGATATCTAAATACATTATATCTATATATTCTTCTTTTTTTCTTCCATATTAATTCTTGTAATTATGTATAAGGTTACATTATACATACAGTTCTATATTATAGGTTTGTGGTATCCATTTTTATTGTCATTACACAATATTGCAGTTTTTGATGTATATATAATATATTATATATATATATATATATATATATATATATATAATATATTATGTATATATATATATATTATATTGTTTAGATTATTTATTATTATAATAATTCTTAAATTTTATAAGTATAATATATATATAATATATATATATATATGATATATATATATATATATGATATATATATATATATATGATATATATATATATATATATATATATATATATATATATATATATATATATATATATATATATATATATATATATATATATATATATATATATATATATATATATATATATATATACATATATATATATTTAATATGAGTAAAACATTTATTTCTCATATTTTAAACCATTTAATTTCACAGCGTTCGGATGACAAGAAATTTCAGTAAAATCTACTTACACATTCGTAAGTTTTGTTTACATTACTTTTAAAATTTGTAATAAAACTTTCAATTTTATTTTAAACTATAAACTAAATCTTCTTTCTCTGTAATATAAGTAAGGAATGTGGTTATATGTTTACATGATTGAATGTTTCCTTTACAACTAGCAATTTTGATACATTTTATATTACTGTGAAAAGATCCCCATCTGTTTTCGTTTTGAAACTTCTTATCGGCACGCAAATTTAATACAATATGGGGTAAAACTTAAAGTGATTGACTTACACGCAATTCTATTAAGAACAAACATTGCATGTTAACTAGCAGTTTTCCTTCTTTTGAGAATTAATAAAGTAAAATAATAGATAAAAAAGAAAAATATTATTTTGAAACTTACAGTGAATGCGCTATTTTTCAAAAGTATTTTATGCTTTGATCTATGACTTTGATTAATTTTGGCACCATTGAATGAATAATGATACTGCTAATCAATATACAGAATATTTTTATTTAATTAAGTTTTCAATTAATTTTGAGCAGTAAAATTACGCCTGAAATTATTAAATATTATACACCTGAATTTTCCCACTGGGTAACTAAGCGTAAAACAAGCAGTGTGAAAAATATCCAAGTCGGGTATAGAATCAGGATCACTGGAATAGCGATCCAACGCTCTAATATTTAAACTACGAGGACGATACTTAGCCTAGCATCTCAAATCACATGTGTCGGTAAGGCTGCAACAGCAGCAGGAGATGGAAAAGACTTCATGAGCACACAACTCTTCGGCGAAATATTAGACGGCATAAAGCCAACATAGGTGAACATATTTATGTATATTTAAGAAAATTTTCAATTAATTTTCAGGAGCGAAATTACGCCCGAATTTACTGAATTTTAAATACGCGAATTTTCACATTGCTAAGTAAGTGTAAAATGTCCAAGACGAGAATCGAACACCAGGCTGGGTATCATCCTCGTAGCTTAAAAGGTGGGGAATTGGTGCGCTATTCCAGGAATCCGGGTTCAATTTCTGGCTTGGACATTTTTCACTCTGTTGATTTTACGATTAGTTACGAATATGAATATTGGATACGCAATAACTTCGGGCGTATACCTATGCTGGGCTTTATTTTGGCTCATGTTTCGCCGCAGAGTTGTGTGCTCAAGAAATGTTCTCCAACTCCGGATGCAGTTGCTGACTCGCCAACATATGTGGGTAAGAGATGAAAAGATGGGTATTATCCTCGTAGTTCAAAAGGTAGAGCATTGGAACGTTATTCCAGAGATCAGGTTTCGAATCCCGGATTGTAGTTTTTTTGCTCTATTGGTTTTACTCTAAGTTAAAATGTGGAAATTCAGATATTTCATATTCGATATCTAGAAATTTATTGGAAATTTTCAGTACAAGTAATAAGGGAAATGTCTGTTAGTTTTACTGTTATTCACAGTACCTAACATAAGTATGAAAGCTGTCTTTAGACAGTTCAAATATTAAATGCATTAGCTCTTTATTTAAAAAAATGCACATTACAAACTCATTTTCATTGCTTACTTATTAAACTCAAATATCATAAATTGGTGATTTAATCTAGCAGGTCTCTTTTAAAAGCTTTGGAAAGTTTATAAATAAATTTATTTTAATGCATAACATAAATATTGTTCTTTAACCCTTAAGCATTTGATGGTTTTTCTACATTTTCATAAATATATTCGTAAAAATAATGTTCATTTAAATTTTTACGCCTTGTTTGTTTCTAAAATACACTTCGTATATGTTTATTTTACATATATCTTAAAATAAAATAGCGTTAAAAATTTTTCCTCTGCAGCGGATTTACGTTGTTTTGAGAAAATGAAAAAATGCAGGCAAATCACTTAGAGCGTTCAGCCTTTTAAGTTACAGATAAGGTTTTCATGATGTAATGGTTCCATTTCATCCAGCATTTTAACGCAATTTAATACTGTGAAAAACATTCCGACCTTTTTCCGTTTTTTAAACTCTTTGTTAATAACCATATTTATTGCAGTGTATGTTAACTAATGCAAAATGATTAATTTACATGAAATTCGATTGAGAAATAAACGTTATATTTCCTTATTTAAGAAAAAAAATTAGTTAAAAAAGGTAGAAAGTCATTTTGAAACTTAGAGTAATTTGCTATTTACGCTACGAAAAAGAAGGGTTATGTGTTTCACGCGTATCTGTGTATGTGGATTTCTTTATACCCTCGAAGCATCCCAACAGCTGGATGGATTTTAATGAATGAGGTCTCTATCAATTCGTCTTAACCCCCTCACTGACAAGCCCGTGTTAATACGTTCACTCAGCTCCAGGTTTCATTGCAATACAAACAATAGTTAAAGTAATATAATTCTATTGATTTAATGTATTTTAAATACATTGAGCAATGATTAATACTTCCAAGGATTGCATTCATATTCGTTAGTAATTTTGTTTTATAAAATGTTGAAGGAATCATCTTTTTTTAGCATTTAAAACAAAATTCTGAGAAAACAACATTACAATTTTGCCCTTTCCCAAGACCGTCAGAGGGCATCTTAACGGCCCGATGGTTATAGGCTAGTTTTTTTGTTTTTTTTTAATTCAACTGGCGGCCGTAACATACAAAATGGCGGTAGAAACGAAAAAAAATTACGCAGCCTATTGTGTGGCATATCATTGGATAGGTCTTTCAAAATGAAGATGATATTTCTTGACTATTTTACAGTCAGAAGCTCCGTTAAAATATTATACAACCTGGAAGTTGTGTATGAAGGATCTCTAGCTTTACTGCAACTCTAACCATCATAGACATCTATAGACCCAATCAAAACAGTGTTTATAGATAGGAACTAACAAGTAAACACTATTTAATAGTCATCAATACAAGTATATAAAAAAAAAAAAGGCAAGTAAAATAAACAACTAATATAAAAAAATATTTTAAGTCAAGAATTTTTTTTTTCTCCCATTATTCTTTCCCCTTGAAAGACGCTTAAAATACCTTGATCAGGAAGAAGGCTCTCTCGGTCTTAAAATACCTTGATGAAGAAGAGAGCTCTCTCGATTATTGAAAATTAATTAATTTAATTTAATTAATGAATTAATATATGAAACAAAAAAGGGATAAAAATCAAGTGTCATCCCCTACAAGTTAAAAAAATTTATTTGAGCTTGATTGGATGAATAATAAGTATTTGATTAACGATTAAACATTTGAAAAAGATATACACTATATTGCCATTAATGACCGGCAACTTTCAATTTTAGACATTTTGTCGAATATTTAGAAATATACTTGACAGATTCTTCTAGAATTTCAGGATTGAAAAGAACAGCTATTACCTCATATTTAGCAATGTCGATTTGATAAGGGGGGCAATTAGGGTGCCAACAAAAAATAAAATAAACAAAATAATACTTGGGATCACCCTGTAAAATAAAATGCACGAAATGATCTACCGCTACCAAATATAAATAAACAGACATTGTGCAATATGTGTATTCTTTTGTGTAAGAATAGCACGTATATTAATAGAGATATAGTGATTTATTTAAAAAAATTAAAAAATTCTTGCATGTTTTTTACTTATAACATGCAGGGTTTTCAACCAAATTTAACACCGGTTTCAGAAAAATTGACAAAATATAGTAAAAACAAAATAGTTCAGTTGGAATTATCAGTAGAAATAATATAGTGTAATTGGAATATAAATATATTATATATTTTTGGAAATATGAGCAGTTGTATAAAAATAATTTTTATCTGCGCATGCGCGAACGATAACAAGGATCATTTTACATAATTTAATAGTCAACACTATGGAGCAACTTATTAAAACAATGTAGTCAAATATTGTAAAAATTCAGAAAGATATCGGCGTTAAAGTGAGCAAATTTTTAGTTGTTCTCTAAAAGCAGCTGAATGATAAGGGATATTACACAAATTGTCATTTTTATGAACTGACTTTCAGAAAAAAAGTTAGTATTTAGTGAGTATCAACGAGTAGATTTGGAAAAAAATGCTTCGATTTTGATACTTGTTTTGATCATGGTATAGGCTTATTCTGGTGGTTATCCAAGAACAACTAAAGCATCAATAAAAATCTGAAAAATAAAATAAAAATTAAAAATGACAATTTGTGGAAATTCCCTTATCATTCAGCTGCTTTTAGAGAACAAATAAAAATTTGCTCACTCTAACGGCGATATCTTTCTGAATTTTTACGATATTTGACTATATTTTTTTAATAAGTTGCTCCATAGAGTTGACTATTAAATTATGTAAAATTATCCATGTTATCGTTCGCGCATGCGCATATAAAAATCATTTCATACAACTACTCATATTTCCTAAAATATTTAATATATTTATATTCCAATTGCACTATATTGTTTCTACTATATTTTGTCAATTTTTCTGAAACCGGAGTTAAATTTGGTTGAAAACCCTGCATGTTATAAATAAAAAACATGCATGAGTTTTTTTATTTTTTTTTAATAAATCGCTATATCTCTATTAATATGCATGCTGTTCTTACACAAAAGAATACACATATTTCACAATGTCTGTTTATTTATATTCGGTAGTGACAGATCATTTCGTGCATTTCATTTTACAAGGTGATCCCAAGTATTGTTTTATTCTTTGATTTTTTGCAGGCACCCTTATTGCCCCCCTTATCAACTCGACATTGCTAAATATGAGGTCATACCTGTTCTTTTCAATCCTGAAATTCCAGAAGAATCTGTCAAGTAAATTTCTAAATATTCGACAAAATGTCTAAAATTGAAAGTTGCTGGTCATTAATGGTAATATAGTGTATATAGCGAGAGTGTGAGCTAATAGTAGGAATTGAAAAAAATATAGTTTCACATTGATGAGAAATAATTAATTAGTTTGCTGTTTACGTAGTCGGATTTTTTGATTTTTTTAAATTTAATTGATTATTTTCAAAAGTGTTTGATGGCTGATGTATACTTGTACAGGTTTGATTATTTATTTTATGATAAAATTTATCCTGTAACAGAACTTCTATCAAATATTAAAATAAATTAAAAACATTAATAGTCTTTTTAACCACTTATTTTGTGAACTACTATGTCGAATACCTTATAGCTTATGTTCAATTACCCCCCCCCCCCCCCAACGCGCGCGCACACACACACTCACACACAAAGAATTTGTGTTCAAAAAATTATTATAACACCTATATTATTACTAATATCATGGTTGAATACATATTGTATGCCAAAATTGTATACGTTTTCTAATTCAATAAGTAATAGAGTATTTAAATTTTATTACTGTAGTATACTGGCGACAAATACGTTACAATAATATTAAATTTTATTTCAATTATATATATTTTTAAATAACAAAATCTCGTATCTACCTATAACAAATAAAAACTAGTATGTTGTGGCAATCACAAAACTTTCTTCTATATAAATCACGTCAATTAAATCGTTTAAATAGTAAACAATTCATATCACAATATATCTGAATTTGAAGTTTGGTGAAAATTCGTGCATTAGTTCTTGTATAGAGCTATAGCGGAAATTCTGAAAAATGTAGTATAGCAGCGCCACCTGTTGAGCGATTTACACCAAAACATAAACAGCACTAACTGATATCAAATATACCTGAATCTGAAGTTTGATGAAAATTCATGCATTAGTTATTGAAATACAGCTGTGGCGGAAATTCTGAGAAATGCAGCATAGCAGCGCCACCTGTTGAGCGATTTGCACCAAAACATAAAAAGCACTAATTCATATCATGGTATACCTGAATCTGAAGTTTGTTGAAAATCCAAGCATTAGTTCTTGAGATAGAGCTATTGCGGAAATTGCAAAAAATGCCCAATAGCAGCGCCACCTGTTGAGCGATTTACACCAAAATCTATAAAATGTCTATTCATGTCAAGGACTAGATGAATCTCAAGTTTCATGAAAATCCGTGCATTAGTTCTTGAAATAGAGCCATTGCGGAAATCGTAAAAAATCCAGCATAGCAGCGCCACCTGTTGAGCAATTTACACCAACACGTAATCAGCATCAAGTCATATCAAGGACTAACTGACTCTGAAGTGTCATGAAAATCCGTGCATTAGTTCTTGAGATAGAGCCATTTCGGAGATCGTAAAAAAGGCAGCATAGCAGCGCCACCTGTTGAGCGATTTGCACCAAAATCTCTAAATTGTTTATTCATGTCAAGAACTAACTGAATCTGAAGTTTCATGAAAATCCGTGCATTAGTTCTTGAGATAGAGCCATTGCGGAAATCGTAAAAAAGACAGCATAGCAGCGCCACCTGTTGAGCGATTTTTATCAAAAACTAATCAGCATCAATTTGTATCAGGGACTAACTGAATATGAATTTTTGTTAAATTCCGTGCATTAGTTCTTGAGATAGAGAGCCCACAAAATCTGTGTCACACACAGACACACAGACAGACAGACAGACGGACAAACAGACAGACTCACAGACAGACATTTTGTAAAAAACATCTTTTTCGGGTTCTCTGACCCATAAAACGTGCAAATCCGTCAAAAACCGGAATTCGAAAATTTTCATGAATCCAATACTTTCTTCTTGTAAAGATGGAAGAAAGTAAAAATAACTGTATATTCATATTATAACTGTATGTTTACAGCATGGAATGTGTCATTTATATCTAAATATTTTGATACATTCTGTATTATTGTGAAAGATTTTAATATCTTTCAAATTTCAAATTCGTTAACGACAAGTGAATTTATTAATTTATGAACTAACTCATGCAAATAAAACTGATTTACAGGCAGTCTTAATAAGAAGAAATATTGCATATTAACTAGATATTTTTTTCAACGTTACAGTTTTAAAAAGTTAAAAAAGTAAAAAAAAAAAAAAAAAAAATGTTTTGAATCTTTCTGTATTTATTTTTTTACTTTCCAAAGGTGATATAAGGTTTTATATGGGAGGAAATTTTAGCAGAAGTAATAAACAAAAAATGTTTGAACTTTATTTTTATTCACACAATCAGAGACAAATATAAAATCTATCGCTAACTGTTTGAGATTCGCAGCATTCAGTTTTAATTTGTTTATTATTTATTTTGATGCATGTAAATTACGGACTCAGTGTTGTGTATGCTATATCAATATGAATATCTGATTTAATACCGCTTTTTTTCATTTTAGAATTAATATTAAATCATTGAATGTAAATTTTAAGCTTTCTATAAATTTTTTAAACAAAAAATGAGGTTAGATTTGACGTACGAATTTGATCAATAATGTGGTATTTAAACCAGTAAAAATCATGATAGTGATGAAAAACATAGTTATTTCGTAAATCGCATTGATTTACTTATTTTGATATAGTTTAGAAATTTTTTTAATTATATTGCACATTATATCAGTTTTTAGAATATCTCGTTGTAAATGAGCATTTGTTTGATTGAGTATAGAGTTTTTATTGAGATGTATACCACTTAAAAATCGTTGAAATATAGTTTTAAATGCATAAAGGAATTCTCTTACACGTTTTGAATGGGATAAAGTACGATGTCATTTTAGAAGGCCTTTAATAAATAAGTTTAGCATCTAAATTAACATAAATATCTTCAGTAACCTGAAATGCTATATCTATCAAATAAAAACCTAACTTAAGCCATTCTCCTGCGAAAATGTCTCTTATTTTGTAAATATTACGTGAATTAGAACCTCGCCCACTCGATCAAAAATCCACTTCTCACGAAACATCAATGCTCCCCTCCAGCTGATATAGACGGATATAAAGATCCCTCCTGCTACATTAATGGGCAACTTATTGATAAATGGTTCCACACTCGTCCCTACTGCGTCATTCAGTTGACGCCCAAGATAAGTTGACGTTAAAAAGAAAGGTAAAGCGGGAATAAATTGAGCAAAAAAAGTTAAATAAGATAAGTAGTTTAGAAAAAAAAAAAAAAAAGAAGACTGAAATGCGCTATTGATCGGCTTAAGAGCCACTAAGCATTACAGAAAAAAACTTATCTGGCCTGAAGGTTCAACTAATTAGTGTTTGAAATCTGAATTCGAGAGAAAAAGCATTTGTTATAAATGGGAACTTTTTTTATTGAATGTGTTTCACAAAAATATTTGAAGTGAAAGCAAAGCAGAAATTTATAACTAAAACATATCTTCACCAATATATTATTGATGTTTTTAAATTGAGGCATTTGAGTTAATGACATTAAATTAGTATATAAATTTAATTAATTATGTAAACTAATTCTAATGGCAGGATTTATTATATCTTTTTCTCAATATTAAATGGTTTTTACTCTGTGAAAAAAACGAGTATTTATGTAACAGAAATTTTAAGAAATTTAAAATAATTAAATAGCGTAATCTTTTCTTGTAACTTTTCTTCTTATTATTATTATTATTATTTTTTTTATAATGGCAAGTATACCCATACATACAACACATAGATAAAGACAGAAAACAATCTTTATAACATAATATTGCTTAATACATTATTTTAAATATCCTTAAAATATTATTAAATAAATATATAATTTTTTAAACTAGTGTTTTACTGAAAATCCTTTTACATTTACAATAATGCGAACATATTCAAGTATAAAGCAATGTACGCACGCAAGCATATACACACATGCACATGTTTATACGAGTATAAATCAAATAAATACCTGACTGTATTACTTTTAATTTATTTAATATATTAATACTAATGTGATGAACTTTTTACAAAATCTCATGTTTTTAAAATATATTTTACTTCAAGGCAGTATATAAAAATATACATCTATTATTTAGTCATCATATAAGTAAGGTAGATTAGTTTCAAACCAATACCACAGAAATATCCAAATGACTGCATTCTTTGCAATTAATAATCAACAAATATTACTTTCTGAGGATCAAAGAGGCGAAAGTGAAAAAGCGATAAATTTGGGTGCAGATCAGATAGAAAGTTGTTAACTGCATTTCTTCCAGTTTATAAAATATATTTGTTTTTCATTTTAGAACCATTATGAATTTATGGAGTTTTGTTACTTTAAAATGTTGTAAATTCTGAATAAGGCACCTGATATGTATTCTGTATTTACGTTATAATTATTCTTGAATATAGTTTTACCTAAATTGTATACTTAATATATATTAACTTAAATATTACAAATGTATCCTACTTATCTATTTATCTTGTATTATACAATTCACAATATATTTTTTTAAGAACATGTCCCGTATTTCCCGGCGAAAATATCGAAGAGCATTTAATTAGGAAGATAAAATTTAATGAAAATGTTTTATGCATGTTTTAAGATGCATATTTCAGAAAATGCCCAAAAAACAATCAAATATATGCCCATTTAGAATAAGGCGTTATTAAAAGTATTGCAATGCACAGATTATTTTAAAACACTTTAAACACCTTAAAAATAAAAATAAAAGTTCTTTAATTTCATAATAGATGTATACATATACATATAAATTAGTAGAATGATTATACGTAAAATGTTAATTTATTGATGTCTTGAATAACTAGACGTTGGAATAACAACACATACACTTTAAAACAAGTCTATAAAGATAGTTTACACCACTTCCTTGATAGCTTCTTCAAATACAGTACATTTCTCACTTAAAACATATAATATACTTTCTTTCGGACAATCTGATTAGACCTAACAGTGCCTTCCTTGGCATTTCATAAGCATGAACAATATAATTTTATAGACTGACTCTGTTCTAATTTTGAATATCTTCAAACCTTGATCTCGTGATCGTGAATTTTAATAACTCATGCTTTCAAATCATGGATAATAAAAATACCGTTGCGTCAGTTAATTTGCCGATCGTGCACGTCATAAAGAAAATAAACGATGTTTAAATTCAAATCCTACAAATCTGTCATCCTGACAGGATGGCATCCCGACATCATATCTTGGCTTATTATTTTTTATGCTTAAACAGCTAAATTTTATATATTTTATATAACTTTTATATATTTTTCTTTCACATAAAATTTTGATTAGATGTTCAATACACATACACATACACATACACTTAATCTATCTGACTTATCCAGGAGTTAACCCATAGACCACGGCTTTATGTATTCGACCCCGATTGACGTCTTTTCTGAACCTTCATGATCCCCTACTTTCTCTACTTCATACCGATCATGATTTTTGACTGCAGTTATCCCATATGGCCTCAAATATTTTTCTTTAAGTTTGATAGTCAAATTGCGCCCTCTTTATGGCGACGATATCTCCTATTTTGTATTTTCGTGGCTGTTTTCTTTTCCTATCAAACTGCATCTTGTTTTCTTCTTGTATTTTGAGTATGTTTTTCTGGCTTCGCGTTCTTCCTTCATACGTTCGGTAAATTGGTCTTCATAAATCTTCTTGATGTTTTGCATGTCACTGTCCTTCATTTTAACTCCTGTCATTAATTCAAAGGGACTATGTTTCGTGCTTCGTATAGTGCGTCTCATAAGTATATGGACAAGCGATTTTTTGAAATAGCAGCTCAAAATATGAAGCCATAATCACGAAAAAAATAATAAGCATATGGAATCATAATATATGTTTGTTACAATAACAAAATACTGTATAGGTTTTACAGAATTTTTGTAAAAAAATAAAATTCAAAATAAGCTGTCCCAAAAATATATGGACAATGAAGAGAATTGCTTTTATTTCCACCGTATCAAAAAAAATTGCATTTTCTGCTTTCTGTACATGTGAAGTACCCACTGCTAAATATAAAATTACTGCTCATTCTTCAATTATTGAACAGTGGGAAAATGCCTCGCAACATTCAATTCTCTGATGCTGATACAGCTAAAATTTGGCGTTTAAAGACTCAAATGTTAAAATTTCTGATATTACTAAACAAATAAAGAGTAACAGATCCGGAATTTATGAAATTTTATCAAAAAATGACAATGCGATTGCAAAACAACGTTCGGGTCGACCAAAAAAAAAAAAGCAACTCTGCGACAAGACAGAGAGATTTTTCGAGTAGTTTCAGCCCAAAAGAAGTTTGTTCGTGAAATTTCGAAGAGTTTAGCGTTTCCTATTACGAGATATACTGTTCACCGTTGCATACACGCAAGTAGAATTCATAAATATCGCAGAATGTGCGCGGAATCTATGCTGAAAGTGCACCATAGAAATGCACGCGTCCTTTGAACTAAAAAACACATGCATTGGGAAGATGAATTGTTAAGTGTTTCTTCAGTGACGAAAACAGAACCAATTTGGATGGCTCTGATGGCTGGGCATACCATCGGCAAGATCTGCTACGAGAATCTCGTGAGTTCCTTAGTCGACAACAAGAAGGGGATTCTCTCATGGTGTGGGGCGCGATTTGTTTCAATGGAACAACGGATATTGCTTCTCTTTATGGTCAGCAGTTCTATGTGCATTATTAAAATGTCCTTAAAAGCAACCTACTTCCATTTGGAAACATTTTTGAAAGGGATAACTGAAAACTCCAAGAGGACAATGCGTCAATTCACATCCGTCATTCAACAACAGCTTGGTTTAAGAATCAAGTGACTGTTATAGAGTGGCCAGCTATCAGCCCAGACGTCAATCCAATTGATAACCTTTGGGGAGTACTTGCACGAGATGTATATGCTCATGGTCGTCAGTTTTCTACTTTTCAGGAATTAAAGCGAAGCGTTATATTGGCATAATTGGTTCACTTTACAGCCACACATTCTCCAAATACTAGTTTGAAGCTTACTTGATACGGTTTTCAAGATAATTCAAAGGAATGGATCCAAAATTTGAATTTAAATGCAAAAAACACGAAAAGTCCATATATTTTTGAGACAGCGTATTTTGAGTTTTATTTCTTTACAAAAATTCTGTAAAACCTATATTGTATTTCTTTGTTGTCATAAACTTGTATTAGAATTCCATATGCTAATTATTTTTTTCGTGATCATCCTTTCATTTTTTGAAATGTTACTTCAAAAAAAAAAAAAAAAAAACGCCTGTCCATATACTTTTGAGACGCACTATATAACCATGCTATTGATAATTCGTTATAATTTTGGCACATACTTATACCACTTGGATTCGTCATCAGATGCTTCAGTTTCACTAAAGTTTTGCCTGTAGATCTTTTTGCGTTATTAGTTTTCTTCTCCTTAACATTTTTTTATATTATATCGAATAGGATTATCTTTAATTTTCTGATCAGAATTCTTTTTAGACTTTTTATTATGGCTAATACTTGAAATTCATAACTTGAATATATCCCCTGTAGGTTCTTGCCCAAGGTTGCCCCAAGGTTTCTTGCTCGCATATTGTAATGGATGGAATTTTCATTAATCTCTTTTCTGTAATAAAACTGCGTCAAATCCTTGGCTGCTTGCGGTATCTGGTAAACCTAAAAAGGATTGTAATTGTTTTGTTGTAGTTGGTTTAGGGAAATTTTGCACAGCCTTTGTTTTTGCTTCGAACGATTTTATAGTCCCATTTTCAATTATATAACCGAAGAAGTCTATTTTCTTTTTAAGAAATTGGCATTTTTTAAAGTTAATTTCTAAATTATACGCTGATGCTACTTCTAATACTCTTAACGTCAAGTCTTCGCCTGTTTTTCTACCTATTATTAAGTCATAGTCAGTTTCTTTTATCACGAAAATTTTATCTTGTATTTTTATACCATCTACATAAACTTTAAGTAAGTAAAAACCCATTAGCTTAATTTCTTTTCCGCCCATGCCTGATAGAGATATATTGTCGCTGGTTAACTTTGGCGCGTTTATTGCAGTATGATATCTTGAATTGAAGATTGAAATATCACTCCCTGTATCGATTATTATGTTTGTTTTTTATTCCTTCAATATGCAGGCTTCTTCTTTTCTTGCCATTTAACGTGCCCATCATAACTACTTTTCTTTGCGTATTTTGGCTCCAATCTTGGTGTTTCGTTTCTCGTCAATTTTGATTACGTTGCAAGTTATAATTTGAATATTCTTGTTGTGTTTTACTCCCCATGGTACATTTCCCACTCATGTGACTAGGTCTACGACAAAGAAAACATGTTATATGCGCCTCGTTTCTTCCGTGATTCACATTGTGCCTATGGTCAACTTGGCACCTTTCCGAATTGGCGTAGTCAGCCACTCTCGATCGTGTATCCTCAAAACTACCGCTTGTATTCCTTACTGATTGTTTATTGGAAACCCTTCGAGCCTTTTCGTAAATATCTAATTTGTTAACTAAGTCGTCTATCTTTTTTATTACTAGCAATTCCTCTGCAAAATGTGTCTTTGTTTCCGCAGGTAAATTATGCCTAATTTGATTAACTACAATTAATTCCGATAATTCCTCAAAGTAATCTATTTGAAGACCGAATCAAACAATCCATTGTTTGAAATACACCTTATGATCTCATAAACGAAACCGCGCCAATTAGCCGATGGCTCTTTTTTAAGTGAGACAAATTTAGTGAGAAAAATTTTAACTGAGACAAAGCCTAAAGTATTCTGGCGAAAGCTTGTAGCGTTTTAAAAGAATACTTTTTATGTAATCATAATCATGCATTTTGGGTTCAATCACCCTGGTTATTATATTAATCACATCTAATGGCATCAGGTAAATTAAATAGTTGACCCACTCTTTTTATCAATGCCCGTTTGCGCCATTTGCCTTTCTTACATAACCAAATATAAACTAATATCATTCGTACTATCATATTTTGTTAATAATCTAAGCAATTATTATTGCTTACCTTGGATTCACATCGATGTTGTCTTGAATTTTCCTGAAGTTGTATTTTCTTAATCTCAAACTCTCTTTCGCGATCTTTTCATCCAATTCTATTCTCCATTTTCTCTCTTCCATTTCCATTTTCAGTTTCTTTTCTTAGATATCTGCTTGTGATTTCGTCTCTTCAAGCTCAGCTTTTACTTTTCTAGCCTGCTCTTGAAGCTCAGCTTTTTATGGCTCTTTTCTAGCTGTCATAATTACTTCTAAGCGGTCTTTTATAAAAATCTTCGTAGTATTCCTCCCAGATTTTAATTAGCTTTATTAGTACAGGAATTTTCGGTTTTTCTGGTGGTTCAATCCCGCATTCCTCGCAAAGATTTATTATGTCAATTCTCGTAGTTTTGTTTAGGGATCCAATATCTATCTTTTAATAATGTATTTGAATAAATACCATCACAGTTTTTAGTCTTGCCTTGCTAATTCACAATCCATCTTTTGGCACTGGCGATTTACAACAGTTTGGTTTTGTTTCATATTTGACTATTTATTCTGCTGTTAGTTGCATAAGATTACGATTATTTATTCCACTATTAGTTGCATAAGATCCCGGCACCGAACCCCCAAATTTGTAGATGATTATATGTAAAATGTAATTTATTGATGAATTGAATAACTAGACTTTGGAATAACAACACATACACTTTAATACAATTTCATAAAGATAGTTTTACACCACTTCGTTGTTAGCTTCTTCAAATACAGTACAGTTCTCACTTAAAACCTATAATATACTTTCTTTCAGACAATCTGATTAGACCTAAAAGTGCCTTCCTTGGCATTTCATAAGCCGATGCTTCATGAACAATATAATTTTCTGGGCTGACTGTTTTCTAATTTTGAACATCTCCAAACCTTGATCTCGTCATCGTGAATTTTCATAACTCATGCTTTCAAATCATGGATAATAAAAATACCACATCGTCAGTTAATCTATCTGCTGATCGTGCACATCATAAAGAAAATAAATGATGTTTAAATTCAAATCCTACATATATATATATATATATATAATTCTTTTCATAATATTTTGTACTAGTATTTGCTTATTTTATATTATAATTTTTGATATTGATATTATTTGTTTCAGATTTCAATAAGACATTTGGTAACACTTAGCAACATTTTGATATTGAATCATATTATTTGCATGCAATATGAATTTGAAATATGTAACAAGTATGCGCCGTTTATAGTTATGATTGACTGTACAATGTTGTCAGTCTGTAAATCATTAATTTATTATGTATCCATTTTTAAATAGTGTGTGAACTGACCCAATGACAATTTTGACAAAATGGCTATTGGTTTCGTCGACTTGTACAGGATTTCTCGTCCTCATAAATACATTTTCTTAAATTTTAGTAGTATGCGGCGGATTTTAGCACTATAGAGCGCATGATTTGATGTTCAATAACGTGTTGTTCTATGAGTCTGAACATTGCAATAAGGCGGAATGACGCTCTTGATTAGAAATCGGTATATCTTCCAAATACGTCCATGTTTTTTTAAATAATGTTGTACAAGTTTAGTGGAATACATCATATGGGCAATAGCGTAAGGCTTAAAACAATATGTATATTTTTTAATTCAAAATGGCAGCCTGTGTCGACATGGACCTTGTTTATAACCGCTTACATTCTTGTATGATAAATGTAGACCTGGAATTCTTTGATAGTTTGGTGTATAGGGGCTGCACTTTATGTCTGCAATATAAATCCGACGGATTATATATCCTATTAACAATGAAGTCGATTATTTTTTATTTAAAAACGAAAGAATGTTCTTCCAACATATGTATAATGATGGTGATTTAAATTCTGACTTATTAAATGTTTGAGTTGGCAGAAAAATGTAGATAAATTCGATGACAACCACACCAATTACATCTATTTGTCTTCTACCACCACCACTCATAGAAATCCTGAACCACATTCTAGAAATATAATTTACACTAATTATTTTAATATTTTAATTAGAAGGTAATTCATGTTTAACTTGTTCTAAAAAGCAGATAAAAGGCATACCAAACAGTTTTGGAATTTTTAATAAAAATTAATTAAAAAGCTTATTTTAAAACCTTTTTTTCCAGAAGAAGATGGTTATATCAGACTAACAATATTTACTTAAAATCAATCAGAGTTACCCAGATACACAATCATAAAAAATCATACAATCATATGAAAAGACAAAATATAATATATCAAGAATCTTTTGAAAGATTCATTTTGTAATATAAATAATTTTGTCAAATTTATTAACCAAAAAATGCTGCTTATTTAATATTCAGATGTAAAATTAACTATCGAATTTCTCTCTAAATTCCAGATTGTATTATCTTACTAAGCAAGAAAAATTAAGAGATATTTTAAAGACAATAAAAGAAGTACTGGGTGTCTACAAATTAGTTGAGCAAAAAGAATGATTTGTTGAATGGAATTGACAAGAAAGAAATAAAGTACATATTGTTGTAACATAGAAAATGAGCTCAAGTTTACCATTATCACAAATGTTCGATGTGACTTCCTTTCGTGACTCTGTAAATGTCTCGGTAAATCGTTTCTTGGCCCTTATTTGTCAGCATGTTTTCGTCCATCAAATTAATTGCAGTGCAGATTCTTGATTTTAATTCAGAAATGGTTGCAGGAAGTGGGGCTTGTATACCTGATCCGTTACAAAACCCCATACACCGAAATCAAGTGATGAACGATGTTGTAATCGTGGTGGCCATTAAATAACACCTCCGCTCGCTAAGCGATACCGTCAGTTATAACACTTAACGCCATCTATGAATACACTTCGGCAATATTACTACAATTCTATCATTCAGGTTGTAAATTTCATTAAATATTTCGGAAGTTCTTAACTTACGAAATTTCCCAACTAACTTGTAGACACCCTGTATTATAAGCTTATAAATCTCATAGTGACCGTTTGAAACAAATAAATAAATAGAAATAACTCTAATATTAGCAGGATGTGGTTCCTATTATAAAAATAATCTAACACCTCACATTGTTATATTTTATTATTTTTCTGTTTTAGGCAAATTCTTTTCTATATATTTTTCTTTTTTTAAATTCATAAGATATTTCTATGCGTTCTTAACTTTATCTTTAACATTCTCACTTACTCTATACTTAGATCCCCTCGGTATTATTTTTTACGACAACCGTTTCGTATTTTTCTTCTCTCGTAAAGATCGTCTAAAGCTTATTTTACTCAAACATGTTTGGAGTTCTTTATTTATTTTCAAAGAAAATTCAAACAGTTCTATTTATACCCTGTCAATTGAAATAGTACATGAAGCACAGAGTTTTGAAATATATTTTTATCTGATCCGCTGCTAAGTATTTTTTATGAAGGATAAACTGCATAAATGTGTATATTTTTTTATTTTGAAAGTTTTTGTAGATATTTTTAAAATAAAGCAAGGTCATTGATTTATGTGGCTTAAAAGAATATATATAAAAAAAGACACTCAGACATTTTCTTGTTTGAAACAGATTATACTTATTTGACAATTAAAGTACGAAACCTGTTAAAAGATCAAAGAAGTTGCCAAACTCTTTACGTAAGTATAAGGAATGTGTTTGTCATATTATTAATTGATTAGTATTTACTTTCAAATATCTAACATATTAAAAATGACATCCTAATATTAATAAAAAAAGTTAATGTTGTTTCATGGAAGAAGACTAAGTAGAGATTGCAATTTTAATCATGCTTTGAAAAAATCATTATCTGTCTAAAAACAAGTTTATTTGCAGTGGTCCCAAGTACGTGTTTTTATAGTACGCGTGAACAACAACAAAACAAATCCTTTGAATTTGTCTTAAAGAACACATTATAAGTATCAAGGGGCATGCTTCTAATTTGCATATTTTCATGCTATTTGTTATATTCAATTCTGAAATGAATAAACTGTCCACAATTGGTTCTGTCACAGAATGGTTTTTATTTATATATAAACGCGTCCTTTACGGAGCAAAAGAAAAGGCATCCATCATGCGAAATATAGTATTTTTTAAAAAATCACGATTAATAATTAAAATATGAGTTATGTTGAAATGTACGTGCGAGTCAGATTTTTTTATTTAATGTTGAAAACCTCATTTAGCATATTGTTAAGACTTCTCAAATTCGTCGGCGATTTTTATCGAGCCAAAATACAAATAATCAAAGTATTTTGGTGCAATATATTAAAATTGTTCAGCCATGTCGAAATGTACCTGGGAGTCAGGTTTTTTTTATTTGATTTTTTTTCTTATTTAATGTTGAAAGCCTCATTTAGGATATTGTTAAGATTTCTCAAATTCATCGGCGATTTTTATCGAGCCAAAATACAAGCAATCTTTAATATTTTAGTGCAATATACTAAAATTGGGCTTCTTTTTAATAAATGTTTTCAGAAATTGTTCAGTGATTGTTCAATATTTAGCATTTTTTTTTTTTTTTAAATCGAATCTTCAGATAGATTACGGATTTAGTTTTTTGTTAGACGATTTCTATCGAAATTTTACTCATCTGATATTTCATCACTTTGTATGTAGTAAAGAATTCAGGACCGTTAAAAATAAATATTAGTACTGTAAATTTTCGCATATTTTAGAGAGATTTACGTGTTGTAAAATATTCGAACTCAGAAAAGATTTTGTTATATTTTTCTATTTGTTTCAGAGTAAAAGACAATTGTTATAGTAGCAATCTCACTCTCAAATTCTAATGTATCACGTGAGTCTAAACATATTCTTTTTTGGTTGAGATTCGAGGTATTTTTAGCATAATAACGTCACCCCTCTGAAAGAAATTATTTTCTTTTTTCGTATTTGCCCGATTATTTCGAGGTAAAGACTTTTGTTTGCAGGTTCAATTGTCACTTATTAATAAGAATTGTTCAATATGATGAAGAAATTAGTGATGCTTCTATCATTAGGAGTTCCCCTACTATGTTCATTTATATACTATAGTTAAAATAATTTAAGAATATTTAAGGTAATCTTGATTTTTAAATTCTAATTATTTAACCTTTAATGCAATACATGCCAACGGTAAGTGGAGGGGTGCAATTAAAAAATGCGTTTATTTATTAAATAAGGATAAAACACTTTTACGAATATCAAAGGCGTCGCGGTTCAATAATAAAAATAGTTTAATTAATTATGCTAGTTTGTTATAAAAAATAAGTGACTATGAACCTATATATTTTAATTATATAATTTCTTTGTTAATTTACAACTATTCTTCTACAGAGTAAACTCCTTTCAGTTAAAACTATGCTGTGAAAAAAGCCTCTTATTTGAAACATTTTTCGCAAATGTACATTTTCCAGCACCGTTTACTAGTATTCTATACATCAATCCATAATTAATTATATTTTATTAGAAATCGCAATGAGCGTGGCAAATGACAATAAAACATTGACGATTAGAATTCCATATACAGGTTGAATATAAATTATTGCATTCGATTGTTAAATAGATATGATTTCTCCAATGTAAGTTCAGCTGGGAATAACTCACATTTACAAAGAAACTCATACACGTTCATGTTAATTTAATGAGAAGTCAAGTAGTAATCAACTTGGTAATGAGAAAGACGGAATGTGCAAATAGCCCAAACGGGAAGAAGAATGAATTTTGTTTACTGAAATTTCACTCAGTAACTAATTTATAAACATATTTCTTAATACGCTATTTTAAATAAAGTGGTCAAAAGAAGCTATTAATCGATCATGCGCATGAAAATGATAAAACAAATACGCCTTTTTATTTTTCTTACTTTACCTCCCGTGATTTGTTTGGATGTGTCATTAAAATGAGAAAAATAACACAAATTAATGACATCATCATTGACATGGAAGACTGTGTTAGAACCTCGATCACCATATGTATGGATATAATGATAATTTTCTGATTAGATGGTTATTAGTAAATTAAATATATAGGGGAGAGTAGCCATATTTGGACCGCCGCTTTAATTGGACCGTTGCCATTCTGCCATTAATTACAGGAAAAGACCCCATCTACCGCTGAAATTCTACTCATCAGAATGACGTCACTCATGATTAGAAGAAGCAGTCGCCTACCAAGTGCTGTTTTCAGACAATTTAAAAAACCCTAAAGTTAGCTGTTTTGATCTAAATTTTTCCTACTAATAGTAAGTGAATATTTTAAAATTAAGGTAAGTTGTTATGTTTTCATATACATATATGAATTCATCTGTTTATTGCGCATATTTTTCACGCGGATTTGTTTGATTTCGTTTTTGTTCTTAGTCTTGCAATTAACTGTTTTAAAAAATGGCGCAGTTGCCGTAATTGGGCCAATTCAAGTTGCTTAAATTGGACCAGATATGGGATCATAAATTTGAAAAGTAAGTAATGAATTTCGAGGGCGGTACGCTTTGTACACTATTTTTTATATTTTATAATGGATTACTACCTCCATGCAAGGGTTTTTTTTTTTTTTTTTTTTTTTTTTTTTTTTTTTTTTTTTGTGTGTGTGTGTGTGCTTGTGTGTGCGTATCTGGATTAATTTTATTATACAGTTTATATAAACATATACAAACATAAAAATATTTTTACATGTCTATGCAATAAATTTTCTTTGCAATGTCTTTTATCTTGTATGTAATTGTATGTATTTTCTTTGAATTCTTTATTCCTACGGCATATTTTATTTACAGAGTTGAATTCAAACATTTTCCTCCTGCAGGATATTTGTGATGGAAGACTTTTAAACAGTTCTGGAGGGTGGAATTATACTATTTTGCCATTAAAACGCATAAAATCTCAAACATTGATGAAAATGTTGAAAAAGACAGACAAAATGTCTGGAAGAAAAACACCCGTGACATCAAAAGCTATTAAAGATATAGGAAACAAATAGTAAGTTGTCAAGAAATTGACCTGCAACAAGACTGCAGCTACAAATCCTCCCCAAAAGCAAAAAAATCATTAGAAATGCTATTTTCCTTGCTAAATTCAGTTAAATCAAAGTACAGAAGGAGCCAAAAAACTGTTGTGTTAACATCATCACCATATAAACTAAACCTTGAAATGAAAAAAATAAAAAATAAATAAAGGAAGGCTTTCATAACACAAAAGCAATTGGACCATCGAGTTTTAAATTATAGGCGTAATGCAATTAGCAAGAAAATGCTGGACGAGAAGAACTACAAACATAATGTAAAGAAAGCTTCTGGTGCAAAAAAAAGTCTGATTGTCAAGAATCTAAAAAGAAAAATCTAGACTGTGATGATTGGCTTTGCCTAATTTGTAAGAAAAATAAAATAGCAAAAATGATTCTCTGTTGAGATTGCCACATACGGTTCCATGTTGCGTGCGCTGGAAAACAAAAACAATAAACAAAATTCATGTATAAGCTTTGCATCACTCCTTACATGCTATTCAAGTAACTGACAATAGTTCAATAATTTCTATTCTTAGTTACTAACAACTTTGATTTATATTTTGAATACATTTTGATTTAAAACAATTACTCTTATTTTCAGATATTTGATTTCATTATATTTCATTGCTGTTATTTTGTTTGATTGTTTCATTAATCGCAAACTTTGCTTTTAATAAACCGGGGCTAGTTGGCCATAGGGGCATGTTGGCCCAGTAGCAATATTTTTTTAAACTTTGCGTTAGATAACATTGTCAGTCCAGCCAAGTATGCGTTTCTTCGCTTTCCTCCTCCAACATAAGCACCATTGAAGTCGGAGCGTCCGTTAAAGAATTATTGAGAATTTTCAAAATTTTGCAAAGGTGAGTAAATTTTCTCTCTTATAAATAATCGTTTTTTATTTGTTTGTAAATTACATTTTAGATTTTGATATATAATAATTCAGAAAAATAATTGTTCGTAGTTATTTTTTATTGAAATACTTTCAGAATAATTCGTTACAGTCATGAAAAAGAAAAATGGCTTTACGGGGTTAGTTGACCCATTTGGCACGGGGCATGTTGGTCCGCAGCGGATTAAGGGAAATGTGATTTTTTTTCTTATACAACCTCCCTGCCCCCCCCCCCCCCCACACACACGCACATTTTTTGTTTTTAATTTCTTTTTGCTGTAAGAATTGCTTCTATCAAAAGCTTGTCAATACAAAAATTGTGGATAATATTAAGAGGATTTATGATAAACTTAAGTGAATTTGATATCTTGTGAATTGACAAAATTTTTTATTTTAATTTAGGAGGCTATATTGTGTTTTCGTTCGAAAGAAATAAAAATTAAGATTTGGTAAAATTTTGATCATTTCTTGAACTTTTACACTATCAGAACATTAAAAAGTGACGTGGGCCAACTTACCCCGCAATCGGGGCAGGTTGGCCCAAGCGACTTGGTGTCAATTTGAGCTTCTAAACTAATACTTTTAGTTAATATTTTCAAACTTTACTATTGTTACTTCTTCCTGAAAGTAGACTGATAGTTGCAACATAAAAAGAAATTTAAAATGTTGAATTGTAATTTTTAAAAAATTATTAGAAGAAAAAGCGGGCCAACTAGCCCCGGGCTACTCTATTCCCTAGTCATTAAAGCAACCTGATATTATTTGGTTCAATTTAGGAGACTGGGGGTCGAACTTAGGCGACCCGTTGCTGAATTTGGACCACTTTTGACAAATTTTTCAAATTAAAATAAAATTTAAGATTTTCAAAAAGAAATTGATCTAAATATTTATTTATTTAGTAGATGAATAGGCTCACCTGTGTAATCATCTTTGGCAGATATTACAAAAATTAAGTGAGTTACACTTGAAAATAAGTGAAGTGGTCCAAATTCGGCTACTCTCCCCTATAATAATTTAGTGTTTCATATTATTATTAAAAAATGAGTTCCATCTTTTATGTTATGTTTTCCATGCAATGTTAGCAACACAACTTCTTTTAACAGAAAAGCTTCATTTAGTCTCTCTCTGATACTGATGAAAACAAAGTGAAATATATATTACCTGATTTGCAGGTACGATGACATTTATTTAGCAATTTCTTTCTGTCTGAAACAACAAATGGAAACGAATGAAAGCAGGAAAATATTCTTGAATGACACTTTCGCTTCAAATCGAATGTGCTTTGTTACTATTTAGAAGCAGGAAAATAAAAATAAAGGAGTAGTATAATACTTTAGCTTTGAAAAAATCGAAGCAATAGAAGGAATACGGAAATTTATATCTTTAAATGCGTCCTAATATTTTTTTATGGAATGTGCTAGTGTTTCAAATTATGAATTATAGAATACGTATTTAATCCCGAATTTAATACTAGTTAAAAAACCCGTTTTATTTTTGCTCTAGAAGAAAAATGACTGATTGAACGCCATATTATATATTATATGAAAATATTTAAAAAAATGAAAAAGAAAGTATGAAACTAGATATCAGAGCTCATAATCATATTACCAATACAATACTTATATGCAGGTTATATTGTACCATGATATCGAACAGATATTTCATTGTTTAACTGAAGGAAAATACTTAGCTTAAAAAATGTATGATGAACACTAGTTGCAATTTGTAAATCCCTTTATTGATTATTTTGTAAATAAATAACGTTTCCTATATATTAAAGGGAATTTTTTTAGGGAGGTAGTTTTATAAATTATTTAAGTAGGGATTAATGTAGCTATCGAAGTGTTTTTATTTGTAAAACTTTAATCCGGGAACGCGGTATGGCTAATGAAGATCTAATTTTCTTCAATATTTCTTCGTAAAGCTGCATTGTAAACGAATGAGAAATAAATAAACACTTTTTATTGTCCCAACTTCGGCATAGAAAGGAAAAAAAAAAGGGGGGGGGGGATTATGTTCTAAAAAAAAAATCTGCAATGACATTGTACGGGAGTGACACATTACGGGAGTTTATTATTATTGAATGTATAAATTGTTTTACGTATCTGAAAACGTTTTTTCTGGGAATTAACAGCATTCAAAAAACCAATATTATGTTTTGATACACCAGTTGAGCAAACTAATAAATATACTGCAAATATTAAAATGTTTCCGAAAATTACGAGCAGTAAAACAAACTTTGTTTTTAGAAATAATTCGGTTAAGGATATTTTTGATCATACTAGACCTAGAAGTAGTTTTTTTCTGAATTACGTTAAAGAAAAATACTTTTTTAACCATACGATTTCAAAACTAATTAAAAAATTTACCAATAGGTAGCATTTAAGTTTAAAAATTAAGATACAATATTTTCGAAATTTCCGTCAATTGCAGCAATTACATGAAGTAGTCTCATAACAAACTAGTTGTTATCCGTGAATATGCCTGATCGGGAATATACCCACATCCTTACAGATGTAAAGTTACAGTTTCAGCAATAACATGAAGACGTACACTCATTTTTGTGTAAATTGCAACACCATGAAGAAATAATCAGAATTAAAATTAATTTAATAAAAAAACCACTGGTATTGGTTAAAACAAATTATTACATTATCAAAGCAAAAAACAATATTAAGTGTCCGAAATCAGTATTTGGAGTAGGCACCAAGCGCTGCAATAAGTACTGCTTATACAATGAGGCACGGAGTTAAACAGATTTTGAATTTCTGTCTGGGGAAGAGCATTCCATATTTTTTTGTATGCGTAACCAATTTTCATCTGTAGAAGCTATAACAGGAGTATAAGGAGCGGGACGCGAATCAACGAAATACCCACATGTTCAATGGGCGACATATCCGTCAAACACGCAGGTCACGGAAGAAGCTGTATATGTTCTGCTGACAAGAAGGCTTAAACATTCCTTGCAACATGTGGGCGGGCAATATCGTGTTGAAGGCTAGCTCCGGGAATGTCTTCAAAGAAAGGAATGACATCGGGCTCCAGTACCTCACTGATGTACCTGTTGCTGTTCAGATTACCCACAATACATAGCAGCTGAGATTGTCCATGATGCGCAGTTGCATCCTAGGCCATAACTCCCGGTTTTCGTCCACTATGACGTTCGAAAATGCACTCCGGAAGGTACCGTTAACCGCATAATATTTATCACGTATGCGGCCTTGCTGGTACCAGAAATTAAAGCAGAAATTAAAAACTTGCTGCCAATGTGCATGTGGGTCTCTATGTCCATATGCACATTGCAGCCGCAGGCGTAGATTGTTCTGCGGGAGGGGTTTCTGTATAATGAAGGTATTTCACGGTGCATCAGACGTCGACAAATTCACGATGCAGACAGTGACACACCTGTAGCAGTTGACCAATTTGCTGCCAATTGACTAGACGAAGCTGTAAGATGTAAGGTCCGTCAGCGACTTGCAAACCATGTGTTTATTATCGCGTGTTGACGTCACTCTCAGATTTCCGAGTTGTCTGATCCTCGTTGGTCCACTGCTTTCAAACTCGCATAACTCTGCCGCACACGATCTGACTATTGCACTATAAGAAAATCCTTTTTCACGAAGAACGATGATTCTCTTCCAGTCATACTCCTTCAGTTGTTGAAATGCCGCCCCCTTTCGTCGAAGAGGCATAGTTATGTCTGACCTAACCTTTACCATTAGCAAATAACCATTGAAAACTATCAACGTCTCGCTACAGCCCTCTATTCTGTGTCAGCAGCAGTACTCAGACCATGCATGCGTGATGACTCTGAAATTGGAATAATTTGCATAACACACTATACTTTGCATTCTCTGAAATTTCTAGCTTAATCAAGTCTTTCCCATCACGGTGTTGCAAATTTCACAAACATTAGGGTATAATAACAAAAATAGCTGATATCCGTAAATATGCTTCATCAGGAATGTACTAGCATAACTTACATATGTAATGTTTCAGCTGTAGAAATAACATGGTGTCATATTAAAAATCATTCATAACCGTAAATACGTCTCATCAGATATGTTCCTACATGCCTTACATATGTAATATTCTAGTTACTGATAAGAGTAAATATGCCTCATCAGTTATGTCCTCTAATGCATTTCGCATGTATTGTTACTATTCCGCAAATGATTCAGAGTTGTGTATGTAAATTTTGTTTTTTAATAGTCGACACAGAAAGGAACTTAAAAGATCAAAACTGGTGAACGTTGTCATATACTTTTTAAGGTACAACCCCAACTATTGGTAACATTTTAAACTAATTTTTGAAGAATATAATTCAAAATATTTATTGATTATCTAATAAGGATGCACCAAACCGCTAAAAATTATTTAATTTTAAAAAGGATCCCTTCTTTTTGGGATATCCCGTATATATTAAAACAACAATTATTATTATAATTATATAAAATATATTTAATTAAGAAAACAATATGTTAATTTTAAGGATCTTTCAAATAATATTTTCATTTTACAGAGAATCGCCAGTTAAGAATTTTAGGCGATATTTATTTAAAATAAACATATTTTTTTAAATCTTCATAAATATATTTTAGGAAATGTTGAAAATGTAATTCATAACGAGTAAACTGACAACGAATATCCCTTTAAAATACTGCTTTTAAAGTATGACTCGAAACCTCTTTCGGAGCATTGCTAGTTAACAATTTTAGACTTTTTATTATTAAATAATTTTATAAATATCTTCAGCAGTACTTTTTAGAAAATATTGAAAATGTAATTCATAACGAGTAAACTGACAACGAACATCCCTTTAAAATACTGCTTTTAAAGTATGAATCGAAACATCTTTCGGAGCATTGTTAGTTAACAATTTTAGACTTTTTATTATTAAATAATTTTATAAATATCTTCAGCAGTATTTTTTAGAAAATATTGAAAATGTAATTCATAACGAGTAAACTGACAACGAATATCCCTTTAAAATACTGCTTTTAAAGTATGACTCGAAACATCTCTCGGAGCATTGCTAGTTAACAATTTTAGACTTTTTATTATTAAATAGTTTTATAAATATCTTCAGCAGTATTTTTTAGGAAATGTTGACAATGTAATTCATAGCGAGTAAACTGACAATGAATATCCTTTTCAAATATTGATTTTAAAGTAAGCCTTGTAAAATAAAATATATTCGAATATATATATTCAATTAAAAACTTTTATTGTATTGAACAGGCATATTTAATTTGCTAAGCAATTCCTGTATTAAATGTTCTCACAAAGTAACGAGTTCCTGATGCAGTTGATAAAGAATTCATGCAACGTTTTCAGTTCATTTTGCTGAATAGAGGAAGATCATTAAATTGTGTTCATGAATCGTTCTTATCGTATGAAAGGGGAAATAACGATACTTATTTAATTCAGTATTGAATGTAAAATGTGTTTACAATTCAGGTGACGAAAAGCCCGTTTATACGCTAAAAAGTTTACATTAATAGTTGCTAAAAAATGAAAAATAATGTGAGGAATTTTTATTTAATTTGAACATACTGTGAAACATTTCTTTTATTATTAAAGTGATGTTTATACATAAAATTTTTAATTTATTGTTATGAAGTATTAAATTACTATATTGCAATATTTTATGTTTCCTCGACGATTATTTTAAACATTCAGAATATGGGTATTCAGAATAAAATAAAGAAATATTCTATCCAGTCAATTGAGTTCACGTTATATAATTTGATTTTAAATCATTTTTTTTATAAAAGTATATTTTAGTATGTAAATTTATATAGTAAATGTAAATACGAGTGAGTATTTTGCCGTGGTAGCATGCCTTTCTTTAAAGGTTTTTTTCATACAAAAAAACTTTTTGCTTTGGGTGCAATGTAAAAATAATATTAAGTGTAAAAAATCTATTAAAAATTTTAAGAAAAGAAGTCCTTCCTGACTGTAACTGTAGAAAAAAGTATCTTCCATATTCCTTGCTTTTAAAAATTCAGCTAATTTTATTCAAACACACGGAGGTAAAATCCGTGGAATCGTATTATCGAAGATTTAATCACTATTTTCGACAGTACAGATTTCGAATTAGAATATTTCCAAATAAGTCAGATATACACAAGTCTTCTTCACTTACTAAGATTTATTTTTGGCCGAAAAATTTGTCAATAGCTTGCCAATTATCGCCAAGCTTGACGAAAATTTGACGGTGGCAAATATGACTATCTACTTTTAAACGCATTAGAATAAAAACAATGGTTAAAACAACTAAGAAATACCAGTTAGCCTTGAAATTCGAACTCCGATATCTAATCCATTTTTAAACATAAAAGGAAAAAAAATGTATTGGAATCATTGTATCAATGCCGAACACTTTCTGAAACGTTTCTGATTTGAAATATTTCTGTGAATCTTTTATAATTTAAAATATTGAAATCGCCACCGTTTCGAAACTAAAAGGCAAGTGAGGCTGGAAAAAACTAGCTGAGAACATTTAATTTAAGAATACTAAAAGCGTAATATATATGTAAATTGGGCAAACTAGATATTGAATTAGAAGGAATTTAACAGAGTTAACGATAGAGATCATTTAAGAATAAGTAATTAGTGAATATAGAGTAGTAATTTAGAATAGAACAGGGAAATTGCGAAGGAAAATCTAATAATGTAACACACATACATATATATGTATATATGTGTGTGTGTTACATTATTAGATCTTCCTCCGTGATTTTTCCTGTTTTATTAAATATATGTCCTATTATTATATATATGTTCTATTATATATATCACGCATATATATATATGTATATATATGTGTGTGTGTGTAAATACTTTTATGTTATATTTATCCACCTGTAAGTAATTTTAGCAAATTTATTTATTTTATTTATTTATTTATTTATTTTTTATAGAAACATTCAAGCTGAAAAAGTTATTTTCTTTTCCTAACTTTTAAACGGAATAAAATCCACAGGTAAAATGGGGCCGATTAACACATTAAGCATAACTAAACAGTCTAACATCAAGTACTACAAACCGAAGCTTCTTTAAAAGCGTCTATGTTTCACTATGTGCCATGTTTTATTTTGTAAGATTCTCTCCTTCAATAATTATTTTAATAAAGTTGAGATGATTTAAGTGCAAATTTAACAAATTCAATGTATTACTGTAGTTTTTGTTGTTATATTATATTATTGTACACTCAGAAGTATCTAGCGATAAAACGATTTATCATTAAATTATCTTTTTTTGGAATCCAGTGATATTAAATTAATAAAAGTTAAATTTTCGAATATAAAAAAATAAGTTTCTATAAATTTAAATAAAGTACTATTCGCAGAATGTAGAGAAATGTTGCGTACTTCCTTCTTTCCCGCTCTAACTTGAGCTGTCTTATGTCACAATAAAAATCTATTGTAATGCTTGCCCAAGCATCTTTTAAAAACTCTGTGTCTGTATAATATGAGAGACATTCAACAAAAACATTACTTATATATTACCTGTGTATTGTTATTAATGTATTAATTTAGTTTATTTACTAATATTAATGTTTCTTATTTGAAAGCTATAACTCTGTACGATTGCATTATAATTGTTTATTCTTTTAGTTTAATCCTTTTTAACATAACAACCTGGATTTGAAATATTTCATTTTACTCAGATGTTAGAATCCATCATTTTTAACAAGTACAAAATAATTAAAAAATTTAGAACATAAAAATTTAAAATTATTGACTAAAAATGCGTTTTCCAGATATACAAAAAACGAAAAATTATATACTTCTCATAAATATAGCCGATTTTCTAATACAGAATTATAAAGTATACGAAATAATATTTGTGCAAAATTTACCTTTGAGTGTCTCCAGTTTTTTTTTTTTAATTATTATTTGATGAAATTTACGAATATTATTTAAGCAATCAATCTTCTCAAATGATAAATAATACTTTGGCATTAAAAATAAACGCAATATTTCCGTCTGTTGATAATTATATGAAATATTTAGGTTTACTGCTGTGTTGGAAGATAGCAGCAAAAAATAAAATCGTCATTTAAAGTATACTCTATAAGTAGCATTGACTTTTGGGTATGTTGTAGATATGCAAGCCAGCGATACAAAGGGTTAAATACCAAAGTATGTTTTTGTTGTTTCATCTAATAAAATTATTAAATACCTATTTCTTCAGAGAATGAAAACATATATATATATATTCGAAAGATTTCTTCAACCGGGTACTGTGGTACAACACGTTTTCCACTTAAAACTAGTTTCTTTTTCGCTAAGTGTGATTTAATTTCCTCGAAGATAATCCAAATAAAGATAATCCAATTCCTATACTAAAAATAAAAAAAATAAGTCTTAAAAATTGAGCTAAATACTAGAATAATAATTAGACTAGAGTAATAGAAAAAAAATCAATTAATCCTTTAAAACGTTTGCTCGGAAATAAATTAATTAAGGTTAGTTGGGGCAACTGGGACATGATTTTACAATGTGACTCTGGAGCTTCTGAAAATTCAGCTTCAAAAAACTAATATTCATTTGAATTAAAGTCTGAACTTCTGTGAATGTGTTCAGTTAGATGCCCTGTATCAGACAGAAAAGCTCAAAATTACATTTTAATATTTAAAAAGATAAAAATATGCATATTTCATCTTTCTTTCCTCTTGGGTCCAGTTGCCCCTAAAAATGGGGTAACTGGACCAGGGGGGGGGGGGTCTATGTTCCACACGCGTTCATATTATTTCATATCGGATATCAGGTCCTGTTTGAAAAAGTGTAAACAACTTAAAAAAATTTAAACCAGGCAGATCATGTAAATTATATGTCAATAAACAGCGTTGTAAAGGAAATCTTTGCTGTCACTGTGTCTAAAAAAAGCACTAAAAGTGAAAATATTAGATTTATTTATACCAAAAACATAAAACTTAAGGAAGTACTTATGTACTTTAGTATAGATAATAAGTATAAAAGTCACATGGGTATTTTAAGGAAAAAAATAGCAAGGAAAATCTATGAACAAATAGCTACGTAAGTACTTAAGTACTTTATCCAGGGGTCGCATTGTATAGGGAAAATTTTATTGTTCCTACCAGAACCCTTACAGAAAGGTGCAATGAAGATATTATTTTCAAAATAGTGGTAGGAACGATAAAAGTTTCCCTATAGAATGCGACCCCTGTGTATAGTACAATTTCAATGTCTGGCTATCTCGCTTTCAGGGGCATGGTACTTGCATTCGTGAAATGTTGAAATAATTTAATGACACCAATATTTACATGAGAATCTATCTGAAAACAAGTAAAAGTATATTTTCGCGTACTTAATAAAGGTGAAATGTTCATTATAAAATTCAGGTGCCATTGTGGTAATTAGGAATTAAAATTAAGTGATGCCCTAACGGCATCACCGCCTCTCAAGGGGCCAAGAAATTTGGTTTGATACCACTCAATATGCTTTTTTTAAAATTTCATTACATAATTTTAATAACGTATTCAATTATTTTCTTTATTGTGAGCAAAAAACAATGGAGAAATTTACTTCCCGTAGTAAGAGAAACACAAAAAAATTATTTATAACTATTGGAGTAACTGGATGCCGCATGGTCCAGTTACCCCGGACACATGTCCAAGTTGCCCCATTCTTGAAAAATTTATGGGGGAACTGGGACACCGGGCTTACATTTGAAACATGAAGTAAATATGTATAGATACCTAATAATATTAATGTAGTTATATGTCTAATCTTTAAAAAAAATTATTGTTTAATAAAAGTACTTACAGTATTTTAATAATCAGCCGAGGAAGTTCAACCATATAGACGTTGTTTTTAAAAAAAGAAACGTAAATTTTTCACAACCTATCACAACAAAGTGAGAGTTATGATTGAGTTGACACACGTTGTTTTAGGAGGTAGAGATTAAGGGGCATTCTTCACAAAAGCTAAAACATAAAAAACACCAACAGTTTTTTATAAAATAGCCTATGGCCCAGTTACCTCGTGGTTCCAGTTACCCAAACTGAACTTACGTTTTCCAAATTTTAAATTTTTGTTACATTTTAGTTAATCCAAATCTCAGCGGGTTTTTATTTTCTTAGGATATTTAATTTCTAGCTTTAAAAAAGTCATTGTAATATTTTCTTTTATAAAAATATTTAAAATTTGAATAGTTTAGATGAATGTGTTATCACGTTTTCATTAAAGCTGTTACCATTATGACCAAAATATTCTTTCAAAAATAGAAATTAATTATGTTAAGAGTAACATTGTTACAAAAATAGTAATAATAAAGGTTAAAGAATGAAATTGATGTTTATCTGTAAAAATATCTAGTTTTAAGGAATTTTTTTCAGGTGTAGCAATAAATAGTCAATGAATAAATTAAAGAAAATATCTCAGATAAAATATTTCTCCATAGAAGCTGATGTACTAAATAGAGAGAAAAAAGGTAGTACATACAAATTAAGATCACATGCTATAAAAAGATACTAGAAAAAAATTAGGTAAATAAAATAGTTTCTAACTTTCTTACAAAACACATATTGATTTAAAACAGATAGAAAGTAACATGATATGTACAGAATTGTCTTATATTAGATCTGATAAAATATTTTTTTCTCGTTCTATAAATCAATAAAAAAAATTCAATGGCAAATGCTTTTTTTCGTAAAAAGAGCAAAAGCAGGTGCTCAACCATTGATTACTTTTAAAAGGCAAAGACCGTTTTTTGTATTTTATTTACTCGTTGTTATTCAACAGGGTGCAGTTATGTTTTAGTTTTCGCCTGCAGGGCGGCATAAATTTATGATGAAAAGCCTTTATCTGATTGAGAGGGATTTTGTTTGATGAACATCATGACATATTTTATTGTTTATTGGTTTTCGTGTGTAAGGTTTTTCAGCTATGTTGGAAGGAAATATATTATAAATTATTCAATAAACTCATCAGAACAACTTTATGATGCTTATTTTTAAATTTACAGTGTTGAAAAATGACTGTGGGATATTTTCCCTATATGAATTATTTGAACATAAAATCACTTAAGTTAACTTAGATGTCTTGAAAAACTCATTTTTGTACACATATATGAGAGGTAGCCGCTTGGTATACCATCCAATCGGATATCTGTTTATTTATTTTTTTGGTATCGCTTGAAGGTGTTTTTTAAACGCAATTTCGTGGAAATTTAACGTGTCTGCAAAGACAAAAGCTTTATAGATTTCCTTAAACAGTTTTCAATATGCAAAAGTAACGTGTAGCAACAAAGATGAAACGTTTATTTGATTACTTTCATGATACACTGTATGGCCAAAGGTGACCGGTGACTTACGATTTTAGACGTTTTGTTAAATATCTAGAAAAATGCAAGAGGAATTAACATGATACTGCATGTGTGTAAACAGTATAGTATAGGTCATACATTTCCACGAAGATTTTGTCTCGAAACCCCATAGGGACCGTCAAAAAATTGAAAAGAACGAATATCTTTTGGATAACAATGTAAAAACTAATGTAGCAAAAGCGTTCAAACTCGAGATTAATAAGTGGCTTATTGCAATATACTGTGTCATTTTTATGAGGATATCGTGAATATTCGTAGAGAAATCAATGTTTTTATAAAAACAGTCCCAAGTTGTGCCAAGTTTATTGCTTATAATTTGCAGAGTTCTTATTAAAAAAAAGTTCTTTTCAGAAAATATGACAAACAACATTGTATACAATACTCTGCAATCAGAATTAAAAATTAATAAAAGTTGGATGAAAAATGAGCAGGTTTACTAAAAAATGTTTCACTGCGCATGGTGGAATGCAATCAAAATATAATGTGCATAATGTGTTAGATAAATGTATACAACTTTTGCAAAAGTCTCATAAACATAGTTTGAAAAGTCTGATAATAATCGCTTATAGAATAAGCTCAAAATCCGTTGCTCCCAAAATGAAGCAAAAAGATGAGGGATTATATTCATATATCCATTGATTAGTGACAATATAGCATACAGAATATTGCACGTACTACTGCATTTGGATACAGCCACTCATCTTTTTGCTTCCTTTTAGGAATAACGGATTTTGAGCTTATTCTATAAACGATTATTATCAGACTTTTCAAACTATGTTTTTGAGACTTTCACAAAAGTAGCTCTATACATTTAGCTAACACATTATGCAAATTATACTTTGATTACGTTCGAGCATGTGCAGTGAATCATTATTTAGTAAACCTGCTCATTTTTCATATAGATTTTATTATTTTCATTCTGATTTCAGGGTATCATGTACTTTTTACAAAGATTTTTTTTTATATTAAGAACTCTGCTAATTATAAGCAAAAAACTTGGCGAAATTTGGAACTGTTTTTATAAAAACCTTAATTTCTCCACGAGCATGCATGCTATCCTCATAAAAATGAACACAGTATACAGCAATAAGCCACTTATTAATAATCTCGAGTTTCAGCGTTTTTGCTACATTAGTTTTTACAGGGTTGTCCAAAAGATATTTGTTTTTTTTTAATATGTTGACGGTCCCCTATGGTTTTTCGGGGAAAAAAATCTTCACCGAAATATATGACTCATACTATAATGTTTACACACCTGTGGTTTCAGGTTAATTCCTCATGTATTTTTCTATATATTTGACAAAACGTCTAAAATTGCAAGTGACCGGTCACCTTTGGTCATATAGTGTATACAGAGTGTGTCTACGTATAACCTGACAGACCTTTGTTTACGCAACCGTTGGTACTAGATGTATAATTCCAATAACAAAAATGGTTTAAATAAGGTAAAGGATGATTTTTAAAGCGATTTGGGTCAAGAAAAACATTTATTAAAAAATTACGAAATTTAAATTTTTATACGGTCTCCTGTCTTATAAGTGATAGTTACTAAAAAATTACTGTGACACTAACAAGTAAGACAAAAAAAGTTCCATTCATCTACCATTAAAATTGACCTAGTTATGAAACTTTGAAATGCCACTTTTTTGGATATCAAAACAGATCATTTCGAACCATGCTTTCAGGGGTCGTGTATAAAGTACTTAAACTTATTTCAAAGTATCTGCGCTTTGAAAGAAATCGTTCTACTATTACAATTGACTTTTATTAGTTAAGTTTCAGATTAGTTAAAATAATTGCATTTTAACATATATTTCATTTTGTAAGGATTTGAGACTTTGATTTCTTTTAACTAAAATTATGTTGTTTTCATAAGGATTTATTTAATTTGCAATGATCGGCTTTCCAGTTTAAAATTTCTACTCAAACTTTAACTTACTTTCAAGTGTCCGATCGAAGTTACATTTTACATACTGACTTAAATCCGATGACAATGCAATATTATTATGATTTTCGACTCTTACCATGTTATACAGACTTATATTAGAGGATAACACCAAAAATATTCGGATAGATTACCGTCAAGATGTTTAAGAAAGAGTTTCAGATTAGATAAAATAAACCTGCGATAGTTGTGTTTTTTTAACTTTTATAATTACATTTTATGTATTCTTCAACGCTGAATAAAAAATTAACTTCACTTTTAGCCATCATGTCAAGATTTTTCGCAAATCGTAAATTTCAAGGTTAAAAAATAGCGAAAAATCTGATACTATAAAATAGATGTAAGGATTTTATATAATTCAATAATTTATAAGATTTTTTTCGCTTATACTGGGTTTCTTACAACTCAACAACTAGGGGGTCCGATGAGATTGGGAGGGGAAGGGTAATCAATGTATAATTTTACCTTTTAACATTGAAATTTGCGATTTGAGAAAATTCCTGACGTGATGATTTAAAATGAAGGTAATTTTCGGATTCAGTGCGAAAAAATACACAAGAATCAATTTTCAAAAGCTAAAGAACATGCCACAACACAAAATTTGAAAGACAGTGTAATCTAACAGCATTTAAAAATATGTATCACTTTGTAAAAAATTGAGGCTGTTGTTTTTCAACCTTTTATTTAACAAAAAATCTGTTATTTTTATCCTCTTATAATGTTCGGTACAAATTGTACATTTTGCAGTAATACGTCAGAATGATTAAAGATTTCAAATTTATATTGCAATGCTGCTTTTATTCTCAACGATTTCTTTAATATATCTGACTAAATTATAATTCTACTAAATTTGTGAATGATCCCTAATATGCAGCAAAAAGTATACTCCACATTTTAAACAGCTATTACTCGGTCAATTTTAATCGTAGACTAACGAGACTTTTTTGCCTTGCTTGCCACCGTAACAGGGAAATTTTACTAAATATAACTTATAGGACCCTGGGACCGTATAAAATGTTAGATTCTTTCATTCTTCACTAAATTGTATTTTCGCTTGAAACTTTTTTTAATCTTAACCCTGCACCTAATTTTGACCATTTTTGTAATTGGAAGTATTCATCTAGGATCAACGGTTGTGAAAAAAAGGTCGTTCATGTTATACGTGGACACGCTGTATATTATTTTATCTATATAACAAAAGCCGAAGTCATGTGACTGTCATCAACATTTCCGGGTTGACCGCTTCACTTTTTGTATGCCAAACGGCCATTTCGGTACTTTTATGTTTGTCTGGCGCAGGTGATAAATCGCCAAATATTCTTCCATCGCCATCAATTCATTAAAATGTAAACCTATCACTCATTTCATTTAAAATACATAACTTTCATTTAAAATACACATCTTTCATTTACCTCACTTAAAATACAATAAACAAATAGAAATTTTACAAGCATAGGTTCTTGGCGAGAAAAAAAAAATTGGCATCATATTTTCCGGCAATCTATATCCTATTTCATATACATAAGCAAATGTTTCCATATGCATACAATTTATTTAATCTAAAGAAGCCAATAATCTATTTTTATATAGAAACAGATGTAATGTATATCTAATCAAATATTGTATATATATGTGTAAGTAAAATGTTTATACGCAAATAAATACCTATAAATAAAAATAGAAGTTCACCAGGTTTGTTTTCATAGCTAATTATATATTTTATCAACGTATTTCCCGTTCTGAAGCCCGAAATGCGCCAAGCTTAAAGAAAATTGCCAACGCTCCGGTAATGGAAAAATACCTAAAAAAATAATTAATTTATATAATAAATGCCGAAGTCATGTGACTGTCATCAACAGTTCCGGGCTGACCGCTTCACTTTTTGTATGCCAAACGGTCATTTCGGTACTTTTATGTTAGTCGGGCGCAGGTGATAAATCGCCAAATATTCTTCCATCGCCATCATTTCATTAAAATATAAACCTATCACTCATTTCAGTTAAAATACATAACTTTCATTTAAAATACACATCTTTCATTTACCTCACTTAAAATACAATAAATAAATAGAAATTTTACAAGCATAGGTTCTTGGCGAGAAAAAAAAATTGGCATCATATTTTCCGGCAATCTATATCCTATTTCATATACATAAGCAAATGTTTCCATATGCATACAATTTATTTAATCTAAAGAAGCCAATAATCTATTTTTATATAGAAACAGATGTAATGTATATCTAATCAAATATTGTATATATATGTGTAAGTAAAATGTTTATACGCAAATAAATACCTATAAATAAAAATAGAAGTTCACCAGGTTTGTTTTCATAGCTAATTATATATTTTATCAACGTATTTCACGTTCTGAAGCCCTAAATGCGCCAAGCTTAAAGAAAAATGCCAAGGCTCCGGTAACGGAAAAGTACCTAAAAAACAATTAATCGTAATAATAATAACATAAACTAAAATATTTCATTTCGATATCAAAGTATTGTTTCTAATTTACATTCAAATAATTATATATTCCAAGATTTGATTTCAATTGAAATTAAGTTGACAGCTATCTATTTCACTTCATAGCGTAAACAAACACAAGAGATTCATATCACATATAAACGGTAGAAAATATTAGACCATGGAGGTAATCATTCCCAAAGCAGGTTCTCCAACAATGAATGGGCAATATTCTTATGACGTCACAGTGGGTAAATTGGCGAGGGTTTTATTTTGCCATTTCTCTTAGTTACGTTAGTGTACTGTCATATTTATGAACTCAGAAATCAAATCTATGAAAACAAAAGTATATATATTCACTATTTAGTTATTAAGTAATCAAAAAAAAATTATAAATGCATGATTTGTAAAATTTAAATAAATTTATTAATATTAAAAAATAACATTGAAGTAACAGCATGTTTAAGTAGAATACGTTTAATTTAGATAATTTATGAACAAATCTCAGTTTTAAACGCTTGAAGTTTCAATCATTTTTACAGCTACGGAAATTATGAGGTATTTGTCAAAAAAGAAGAAATACGCATAACAACAAAAATGTATGAAATGTTATCAAGATCGCAAAGAATTCTTGATTTCTCTATCAGAATCTTTGGACTCGCGGAAGGATTGAGCAAGTCAATTAGTTTCAGAATGAAAGTAACGTAAGGCAATGCTTATCATACATTTAAGAGAGACCAAACTGGTCGCCAGAGGCGGCTAGTACTCGTATATAAGTACGCAAAACAATGATTAATTGCAGCTTTGCTTAAATCTTCAAAAATACAATTTATTTTTCAATAATAATTTTCGCGTCGAATACTTATATAAAATCATTATTATTCTTGCTTTTAGGTAGGAAAACGTTTTTGTTCAAACTATGAATTGGAAAAATAAATAAAAAATAATTGTTATTATTCAGATGCAATACAATTTCTATTAGTTTTTAACACTCTCCAATGTTGTTGAAAAGTGTATATAACTTCGGCTTGATTGCCTGCAATCTGTCCGACAGTTCGTGTTCTACCTTTTGTAAATATACTTTAAATGCCATGTAATTGATATGTGTTAATGAGATTTTCTGCTATAATATGTTCGCTATTGAAACTGAAATGTGTGGTATGTATAGTTCGTTTATAGGAACCCTCAAAAGAATTCTGTCTAATTATCACCTGTAGGGAAAAATCATTTGCAGCGTATTTAGATGATGTTACAATATTTCTAATATAATGAAATTGATATATATTACTGAGGTTCAATACACGATGCCTACTGAATAATAAAATGTGCATAGCATTTATCATTCTATTACCGGTATTAACAAATGAGTTCAGTTGGAATAATGTCCAAGTTCCATAATTACTAGGAATTGTGCTAACACTTGTGGTATACGTTTTTAAGTTTCACTATTTGTTATATTACGCGGTGTGTATGAAAAATATAGGGCCGCACAAAATAATTCATAAGTATTACTGTGTATAAGAGTGAATTGATTAAAGGTCATTTATAGCAATGTAATGCATTTTTCAGATAAACTTTTTTCAGACTTTCAAAATAAGATATGTTTGTAGAACATAAATAAATTCATATACATACATACATCATGCTATGCAAATATCTGGATAGTTTGCCTTTATGGTTGGTAATTACTGCAAATGTTTTTTTACTGTGTTATGAGTTTTTTATCTGAAAATTGTTTTTGCGTACTGTGTAGTATAGCTACATATCTTCACATCATACACAGTGCTGTACAAGAAATTTCCACCACCTTTGCAAAATGGAGAGTAATTGCTAAAATTGCGTTTTATAATGTCTTTTGCATTTTATAAATTATTTACTCAGATATCTTCGTTAATTTTATTCGATAATGTTATTTCGTTACATTATTTTACATTTGTTTCATAATCTATGATGAACACACTTTTTTGTGTCACCTCAATAATAAAATAGCTGATGGTACTTGAATAAACCAGAAATCTTGTTTTCTTCCAAAAGACTTTTTTTTTTTTTTTTTTTTTTTTTTTTTGTTACAAGACTCTTGTTTTTTTAATGATATTACAGCTACTTACAAAAAAGAAATTTCAATAAACATATTATATTTCATTTTACAATAAAAAGCCTTTTAGCTTTTAATTAAAATCCACTCAAATACATAGCGTTATCTAGAAATAAAATATACTTTAATACCGAAGCAAAATCCGAAAACCGTTTAGAACAGTTTCGTTAGCAGATCAATGCCAAATTGAAACCCATATTAATCTTCTGTCAGGTGATCCTTTATCAGATGAAGATTTGAAGATGAAAGAAAATAAATTAACGTAAATTTTTAATGAACATTAATAAGCTTCCCTCTAAGTAACGTACGAAAACATCTTTCAAATTGAAAAGATCCATTAAATCTTCAACTAAGAATAGTGCCTAAAACGTTACTTTTCTCAACCATTAAATCGATTAGATCAAAAAATTGTTGTTGTAAGTAGCAGTGTAGAAAGAAACTGTTTATGAAGTCTTCAAATGTAATAGCTAAGTATAAATATATTAAACAAAGTATGTTTTTAATGATTTTGGGCTGTAAACGCATCTGAAAGAAGAATCTTTATAGATGACTAAAATTACCGACTATGGACGTGTTAATAAAATAACTAATTAAATGTCTGTAGTGCCCATTATATACATAAACAACATAAAACGTATGCTTATAAAATACACACACACACACACATGTGTATATATATATATATACCCTAATATATAAAATCCTAATGCAACTGATATTATGAAACGAATTTATTAACCGATTCTATGAAACGGCTGATTAAACAACTGATTATGTTTCACGGCGATTTCTCCTAAAATACGGAATACTTTGCGATGAGATTAACACCAAAAATCCGTATTGATCTGCAGATCTCAAAACTGGTATTAGAATTTTTAAATTCGAATTAGTTTTCGAAATATTATTTTTTTTCTAATTTTATATACTTTTCTCTAATGATGGCAACTCAAATTTTAATCATAACAGATATTTTTTTTTTCAGATTTTAGAAAAAATTACAATTTTAAACTAATTTGGCAAGAAGTTTGGCCTCCCTTAAATGTATTTTGAGAAATGTACCATGTTGCTTTTATTCATAATTCAGTTTGTATTTCATTATCATTTTATTTAATACAAACTGAAACATTTACAATAAATGGCTTTCACTTCTTTATTTTTTTTAAACGAAATGAAAAGAAAAATATTAGGCACAGATGTCATATACGCACCGGGGTACCTAATTGGCGCCAAATGGCATTATTTTAGTCGACTAAACCCGGCTATTGTTGTTTATATAATAATAAATGTTTATTTACTTTATTTTCTTTTTTTTTATTACATAAATTGTTTTGTTCTATAGTTAATTATATTTTTGGATATTTTCGTTTAAAAATAATAGAAAATAATTAAGAAATGAGGTACTACTTAGTTATTCCGTTGACCCATTTTGCCGAATTTTATAAATCGCCAAACCACTCGCCAAATTATACAAATTGCCATAATTTTTATTTTAAATAACAAAAGAAAAAAAAGCATAACATTAATAAATATACAAATAAAACGTCGAAATAAAAATCACTTTATGACGTAAAGACGTGTAACTTGCTTAAAGTCGAGTGAATGTGACATTTACGATCAACCATTATTGGCATTTAATGTTATAGTTTGGTGATAGATTTTTGGTCGATGGGATAACTAAGTAGTACCAAAAATACATATGTAACTGGTATTCAAAAACGAGGTTCGCGCCAAATTTTCGTAAAAAAAATCACGCCAAACCAGGTGCGTATATGACATCTGGCCAAATATTAAATAATGTAACAAACGATGACATTTAATTTCAACTTTAAAGCAATGTTTTAATTTACCACTCGAAAAAAAAATGCTAACTGGCGAGTTGAAAAATAGCTATTGGCGAGATTTGCACCCGGCCAGCGTAACAGTACCAAGAATTCTTTGCGACGATGGAAACTTTTATGTTGTTTTATTCAAAAAAGAAATTTGATTTTTTAATCAAAAGGGAAAACTTTCGGCACAGATGTCATATGCGGACCCATATTGGCGCGATTTTTTTCTGACGCTAATGTCACATACGCAACGGGTACCTAACTGGCGCCATAGTATCGTTATGTTGCTTGATTTGATAAGCCGGGTGTTGTTATTTATGCTGTGGATGTTTTCCCCAAATTAGCATCGGAAAAAATCGCGCCAATATGGGGCCGTATAAGATATCTGAGCCAAACTTTTATATGAAAAGCGAAGGTATCAGAGCGTATTTATTTATGGCAGTTACATGACTTGGACTATTATAGTATAGATGAAATGATGGCGATAGAATAATATTTGGCGACTTATCACCTGTACCTGGCTAACATTAAAGTACCAAAATGGCACCAGGAATATAAAAAGCGAAGTGGTTCGCCCGGAACTGTTGATGATAGTCACATGACTTAGGCTATTTTTATAGAACTTGTTTTAAAATACCGGGAGACAAAGACTCTGTACGCTTAATTCATTTTTTTTTATCTCCTTTTCAAATGTTTAACTGATTCTCTTTAATCAAACACGAAAACAACCATTGGATGTCTTAACAGCAACTGATTCGGCCTTAAATTTTTAAAATCAAAGGAAATTGAATGGAAGCCTGTTTACAAGAATATCATCACAGCTTTTTTTCAGTATAATTCAATCTTCTATAATATTTTAAAAACCGATCAGATTAGCGTGTTTTTAGATTCTGCGGTGTCTGAACGAGGGTTAGCGAGCGTAGCTTGCGGGGGCAGAGCCCCCTAGTATATATATATATAAATCTGGTGGAGACCTACATCTAGCAGTGGATTGAAAACGACTGATGATGATGATGATGATGATGATGATGATACATACAGTAATACATATAAATACATAAACTAGTTTGAACTGCTGTTCACTGGTCTGAACGTGTTTAGCCTAGGTCAATCTAATTTTCCTAGGGTAAATCAATTTGGCGTATTGTTATTAATCCAAAAGGCCACTCTGACGGCATTTTAAATGATCTCTTCAACTCTCATTTAATTGAATTGCAAATATTTAAACTGCGATTGATTTAATTTTAGCAGGGGAAACTGGGGCACATTGGACCTAGAGGCACAATGAACCTACTCCTAATTTTTTTTTTATTATAAAAATTTTCAGCTTTTCTTTTAACTTAATAGACGCAAGCATTTTATCGGTTATTTATTAGTCCTTTGAGCATATAGTTAGTTCAGAATGCAGCATTTTATCCTGACTAATTTTATTGAACTTCTACGAGTAAAATATTTCTTGATGATATGTTTCTTTTTATAGTACTTAAAGGTTATAGATAAATAAGATAAAAAATATTTTTGGAAATGGTAAGATAATTGATTTTATTTAATTTTTAAGTCAATATGCGTAAAAGAAAGCTTTAAACAATATTAATATGATTATTCTTTGAATTTCTCATTTATGATAAGAAAATTAAATATCCGTGCTTCATTAAATTTATTTCGTAAAGATTTACTTTATAAATTTATTCTTCAATCCTAGTATATTAAATTATTTCCTATCTTAAATAATATTCACTTATTCCGTTTATTTAAATTCATTTCTATTTAAAATGCGCATTTTAATATTTTCTATTCCTTTTCAGAATCTTTCGAAAAAAAAAAATCTTCCAGGCCTTTTATTTCTCAATCATAAATTGCCGATTTTTCATCTATTAAAGTTGCCTGATTTGTACCATTTTCTTTTTTCTTATTTTATTACTAAAGTTAATTTCGTGCTCTTTCTGGAGAGCAACGTGCGTGTCCTATGTACTTACGCCACTAGAATCTAGTCCCAAACACTTTTTGAGCTGTATTGCCTCTCCCGCTTATCAGCAATACGAAGAAACATTGTGCCCCCTTGGTATTTAACACCGAATATGAGAATGGAGCCCAGAGATTTCGTGGCATTTGTTGTTTTCTAAAACTATGCTGCTGCCTGAAAGGGATTCGTTAGAGAATCAGAATGTTATATTAATATCTTTGTAAAATGTAGTTTATAATGACATGACTAACTGCTAAAGTTCTACTAGTGAATGGCTATAGTGTCCCACTATTTGGTAGAATTGTGGCGGATATTTTTGTTGTGGTCAACTCACCTGGCTTTCAATAAAGGGTTTTTCGAAAGGATATTTTCTTTCTCTACTTAATAGGAAAATTCCACTGGTTTTTGACGATTTCAAGCCAAATATCTTACGACGATCGAATATGGGCTGCTTTAGTATATCGAATGCAATTAACAACTCCTAATAACTTGGTCGAATTGTTGCGAGTGATGTATTCTACTGAAGTATTATAATAGATTCACGAGAAAACTATGTTTAGGGGAGACTAGGGAGTTTTGACAATACAGGAGGCTTAACCCACCTATCAGTTTTCATATTTAAAAGAATTTCAGAGTTTTATCAATAAGTGTCATCCAAAGGTACTCGAAGGCTCAAGCAACAGTCTTTGTTTCATACAGCTAATCAAAATAGGTGTGGAAAAATCAATTGTGAAGCGTTTGCAACCTAAAAGTAATGTTTTTTTAGAAATAGTTTGTAAGATTGTTTCAGATAAAATATATCATAGAAATTTATGTAAGTCGGTTTTAAGTAATGCAAAAATATCGAGCTTTCATTCTAGGCATAAAGATTGTACTGTAAGTTAGGCTTAGCATAGAAATGTGCTATTCTTTCGAAAAGGGCTATGTGGGGAAGCTTGACCCAGCCAATGTGAGGGAGGTTTGACCAGATGCTCAAGGCTCCCTTAATTAAGTGGTTTTGGGAATATTTTTATTATACACTGTGCATAATGAAAGGTTAATGGTTATATATAAAAAAGAATGAAAATTTATTCTGTAAAGCTACAGTAAAATGTGGTGATGGAAAAGAAAATGTTTAAAACTGATTAAAGAAAGAAGAGAAAAGCTGCTGTAGTATCCACTGCTGGAAATTTTTTATGAAATATAAATGGGAAAGTTTATAGGAGCTTTTCTCCATCTAAATATTACTTACAATAGGTAAATAGAAACAGTGGAAAAGACTAGAAATGACTAGAAAGTATGAAAGCAGCAGTCTTAACCCTTTCAGGAGAAGTGGTATGCTTATGAAACTACTTAATTTTAGTTCCAAAACGCCACAATAGCACCAGAATTTTGCTAAAATCTTTTCCATTTAATATGTATGTGAAATATAGCTTTTCTCTTATTTCCAAATAAATTTGTTCTTAAATTCCGGTGCCAGTCATTTATTTCAACATTTTAGTACTGAAAGTACTTTCCCCCTGAAAGGGTTAAAATATGTTAATGATAAGATAAATGCTCATGCGGCTGCAAAAGAACATAGCATTGATCCAAAAACTTTTGGAAGGTATGTAGACAAATTTCACCAGGAAGAATACAGTGAGATGAAGCCAAACTATGTGACAACTAGAGTTGTCAGGTCGAGTGTCACAAAAGTAGGACACGGAGACAAAAAAAAGCGGGACAGTGGCTCCTAAATCCGGACATAATAGTACATGAAACCCAATGAAAACGAACCTGTTTTAAACAGAATACTGTCTTAAATGTTAAAATTTCATTTTCCTTGCTGTACAATTATAACAGCTAAGACAAAATCATGTTTAAAAGAAAACAAATTCTCCGCTGACTTGCGATTGCATCTAAAAAAGTTTGTTTAAGCGTCATATTTTCAAAAATATTTTTTATAATAAATAAAGCGTATGGCATAAAGTTATTTTGCTTTTTTTAAACTGATTTTATTTCTCTTCACAAATATTTCTTTAATATTTATTTAATAATAGAAAACAAAGTGTTTGAAGGCTTCCTTATAGCGGGTCAACCCTCCCATATGCGGGGAGTCTTGACCCATTATTTTCTCATGATTAAAATCAATCATTTTTCAAATTTCTTATATATTACACTTATGTAGCAATTTTATTTGATAACTGATTGTATGACGAATAAAATGATACTCAAAACTTTATTCTACGTTCAGTATTTATAAAATAAAAAATCATTTCGTAAAAAGGGGGTCAACCCTCCACAGTCTCCCCTACATCATTTACTCCAGTTTTTGATTACACACACACACACATTTATACATATATGTCATATATATACTATCTACATAAACTTGTAAAACCTTTGAAAATTCGAAACTTACTCTTTTAAATATCTGTAATGTAATCCCAAAGAACAATCTTAAAAAAGTGCATCAATTCTTAATCTGTATAAATTAAGATCTTCAGAATAAAATGATAAATGGTTTATCAATGAGATCATTTTATTCGAATAATGTTCATAGTCGATTAGAATATAATTTATTTACAATTTTTTTAGCTAATAAATTATACTCCTATCGACTATACATATTATTCAAATAAAACGACCTCACTAATAGGCCATTTTATCGTTTAAGTAAAAATATTAATGAAATTCAGATGCTTAACACTAATTTTAAAAAAAAGTAATCTTTATTAGCATTATCAATTTTCAAAGTTGTTTTCAATCAACTGCAAAAGATTCTTTTGCAGATCAATGTCAAATTGAAATCCGCAAAAATCTTCTTATAAATTGATTCTTTGTTGTATATGAAAAAAAAAATCACATAAATTTTTAATGAACATTAATAAGTTCCGTTCTATGTATCATAGGAAAACGTCTTTCACATTGAAAAGATCCATTAAATGTTGAACTAAGTGTAGTGTTGAAAAAGTTACTTTTCTCGACCATTAAATCGATTAGAGTAAAAATTGTTTCTATATGTAGCAATGTAGAAAGAAACTGTTTTTGAGATATTTTTAAAAATGAAAATAGCTGATTTTACTACATTTAAATAAGGAAAAAATGTGTTTAATGATTTTGAGCTGTAAACACAACTGAATGAAGAATATTTATAGCTGACTAAAATTGCCGATTATAAGCATGTTAATAAAATAAATAGTTATATGGCTATAGTGTCCATTATATACATATACAAGATAAAATATATGTTTATAAAACACACACACACGCATTCAGACGAACACTCACACAAATACATATATAAACTATATTGCCATTAATGACCGGCAACTTTCAACTTTAGACATTTTGTTGAATATTTAGAAATTTACTTGACATAATCTTTTGGAATTTCAGGATTGAAAAGAACAGGTATGACATCATATTTAGCAATGGCGATTTGATAAGGGGGCAATTAGTGGAGCAATTAGGGGGACAACAAAAAATCACAGAAAAAAATAATACTTGGAATCACCCTGTAAAATAAAATGCACGAAATGATCTAACGCTACCGAATATAAAGAAGCAGACATTGCGCAATATGCGTATTCTTTTGTGTAAGAACATTATATTAATAGAGATATAGCGATTTATTTAAAAAAATTTAAAAATTCTTGCATGTTTTTTGCTTATAACATGCAGGGTTTTCAACTAAATTTAACTCCGGTTTCAGAAAAATTGGCAAAATATAGTAGAAACAATATAGTGCAATTTGAATATAAATATATTTAATATTTTAGGAAATATGAGCAGTTGTATGAAATATTTTTTATCTGCGGATGCGCGAACGATAACAAGGATCATTTTACATAATTTAATAGTCAAATCTATGGAGCAACGTATTAAAAAAATCTAGTCAAATATCTTAAAAATTCAGAAAGATATCGGCGTTAGAATGAGCAGATTTGTAGTAGTTCTCTAAAAGCAGCTGAATGATAAGGGATTTTCCACAAATTGTCATTTTTAATTTTATTTTTTTTATTTCATTTTTTTATTGATGATTTAGTTCTTCTTGGATAACCACCAGAACGAGCCTATACCATGATCAAAAGAAGTACCAAAATCGAAGCATTTTTTTCCAAATGTACTCGTTGATACTCACTAAATACTAACTTTTTTCTGAAAGTCAGGTAATAAAATAAAAAAGAAATTTGTGTAAAATCCCTTATCATTCAGCTGTTTTTAGAGAACAACTAAAAATTTGCTCACAAGCCGATATCTTTCTGAATTTTTACGATATTTGACTAGATTTTTTTTAATAAGTTGCTCCATAGAGTTGACTATTAAATTATGAAAAATGATCTTTGTTATCGTTCGCGCATGCGCAGATAAAAATTATTTTATGCAACTACTCATATTTCCTAAAATAATTAATATATTTAAATTCCAACTGCACTACATTGTTTCTACTATATTTCGTCAATTATTCTGAAACCGGTGGTAAATTTGGTTGAAAACCCTGCATGTTATAAGCAAAAAACATGAAAGAGTTTTTTAATTTTTTTTTAAATAAATCGTTATATCTCTATTAATATACGTGCTATTCTTACACAAAATAATAAACATATTGAACAATGTCTGTTTATTTATATTCTGTAGCGGTAGATCATTTCGTGCATTTTATTTTACAGGGTGATTCCAAGTATTATTTTTCTCTTTGATTTTTTGTTGGCCTCCTAAATGCCCCCCTTATCGAATCGACATTGCTAAATATGAGGTCATACCTGTTCTTTTCTATCCTGAAATTCTAGAGGAATCTGTCAAGTATATTTCTAAATATTCGACAAAATGTCTAAAATTTAAAGTTGCCGGTCATTAATGGCAATATAGTATATATATATATATATATATATATGTATATATATATATATGTATATATATATATATATATACCATCTACATAATCAGGTGAAACCTTCAAAAATTCGAAATGTACACCTATAAGTATTTCCAAAGAAAAATCTGAATAAAGTGTTTCAACTCCTAATCATTTATGATTTTAGGCCTTCAGAATTAAACGATTAAAGGGTTTACAGTGATGTCATTTTTTTTCAATAATATGCACAGTCAACTGCAGTACAAATTATCACTAAAAAATAGTAAATAGATTATGTTCTAATCAGCTATGTATATTATACGAAAAAAAAAAAAAAAAAAAAAAACATGTTATCACAGATAAACCATTTTTCCGTTTAAATAAAACTATCAAAGATACTTAAATATAAGCATCTAAGTATATTTAATTAGAAACTAATAAGAAAAAAAAAGTTCTCTTTAATAGCAATAACAATTTAGAAAGCTGTTTAGAATCAACTGCAAAAGATCCCTTAGCAGATAAATGTCAAATTGAAATCCGCATTAATTTTCTTATAAGTGATTCTTTGTTGTAGATGAAAGAAAAAAATCTAGATAAATTTTTAATGAACATTAATAAGTTTCTTTCTATGTAGCGTAGGAAAACTTCTTTCACATTGAAAAGATCCATTAGTCCTTTAACAAAGAAAAGTTTCTAAAACGTTATTTTTTTTCAACTTTTAAATTGATAAAAGGAAACATATTGTTACAAGCATTGTAAAAGGAAAGGTGTTTGATAATTTTTCGTCACAGAGTGTAAGACAAGGTTTTATTTTAATGGAAATGCAAACTGTTATTGTATGCGCTGTGTTAAAAAAATAATTAGGAAGCAGAAACATTTCTTTAAAATTTCACAAAAATTATTATGTATTACCAGAAAGCATTATTACATATGCACAAAAACACAGTTTCATGTACATTTAGGTGTAACATATCTTTTTTTAGTTCTTAAATGATGGATAATTTACAGAAACAAACTTCCAGATGTGTTCTGATAAAAATCGATAAACAGAAGGAATTAAAAAAATTTAAAGAATTTTTCTGATGACGCCAATATTAAAAAATAAAGAATTTAAACACTCTGTTAAAATTGTTTGGAAATACTTTATAACTATTTATAGAATTATTTAAGGAGTACATTTCGAATTCTTTAAGTTTTCATGTGCATATTATATATTATATATGAGGACGTGTGATTTTCAAAACTTGCCTTATCCAGAAAATCAAATTTTGGGAAATTGTGAAAAACCTATAACTGCATCCATTGATTTCCATTGTAAAGCAAGATTTTACGATGCCAGATATACATTATAAAATTAGTTTTCTTTTCAGATTATAGTGTTTTTATGGTGCACGTTTACCAATAGAGTAAATTGATAGAGAAAACAAAAATTTTTTAAATTATGGATAAGGCGAGTTTTGAGACTCACGTATTCATATGTATTTTTAAAAGCATATAATTATCATGTAAATGTATACACTCTAAATTGAAATGTCTGAAATTCAGACACTTAAGTGACTGAAATGGGATGTTCAATTTTCAGACATTTTAAAATGTCTTAATTTTTTCAGACACTTCTTGCGTCTGAATTTCAGACACTTCAAACGTCTGAATCGCAGCCGTTTCATTTTGCAAGCATGATACGCAGTCATGTTTGACCACAATGAATCCTAGAAAAATATTTGACCATGGTCCTGCCCCTCCACTCCCATACAGCCTCATTTTATGGGCTCTCAAATTTGGTATGCCATTTTCGTAAAGCTGATAATTTAAATCTTTTATCGACATTGTAGTGATTATAATCAATATTTTGAACTTCTATAGTAGAATAAGATTAAAAACAATTTTTTTTTTATCTAAATACAATAAAACCTCTCAATAGGGGGCTACTACGGAATTTGCCCGCCATTCGTTGCCGAGGTGCCCTTGATTGAGAGGTTTTACTGAATTTAGATTTTTTTTTAAATTTATTTAGTTTATAATCTTATTCTACTTTAAAAGTTCAAAATATTGATTATAATCAATACAATGTCGAAACAAATTTAAAATAAAAGCTTTACAAAAATTGCATGTTTAATTTGGGGCCCCTAAAACCGTAGTGAGAGATTACTGCCCAGTTTTCAAATTATTTAATCAAGTGCTTCATCTACAAAAAGTCCAACCCTGCATTATAAGTTCGCTAAATAGAGGTGTCCGGTATTCGGGAGTGTCCGTTATGAAGGTTAATGAACATTCCCTAATATCGGACACCTTTATTGAGCGACAACCTTTTTTAATCCACAACCCAGACGTTTGTTTATTTTTACTTCACAAAAGCAGACACCTTTGATTATCGAACAAATTCCGCAGGCCCCAGGTGTCCGCTGTTGAGAACTTTTACAGTATTTCGATAAATATATATATTTTTTGTTTCTAATCATGTCCTACTCTAAAAGTTCAAAATATCATTATAATCAGTGCAATGTCGAAAGATTTTTTTAAAAAAAATTACGAAAATTGCATCACAATTGCGAAAAATTTGCTTTACGAAAATTGCATGACAAATATCCCCCCCCCCCCCCCATTCCCAACACACACACACACACAAAAAAAAATCATATTATAGGATGCACGATCTTTGAATATCTTGAAACGATAAAAAACAAAGCATTTTTCAAGGTACCAAAACGCAAATAATATGCAATTAAGATCTTTTTTTCCCCCTTTCTGCCTCAAATATATATTCATAACTATAATATTATCCAGAAAAATAAATATTGTATATACACAATTAATATCTAAATTTTAAATGTAAGCCATCATATCACTAATGCGTGAATTAAAATCTAAGTGCTGCACGCATGATAAAATTCTAAATTATGCATATAGAAAACAATTTTTGAACAAAATAGAATCATAACACACCTAATATACACATTAAATAAAAAATATACGCAAAAAATTTGGTTTAAAATTCAATTTCAGCACAAAATAAATAAAAAAAAGTAAAATATTTCAAGTTTTTCAAGTTCAAACAAATAAATAAACAAAATATGTTTGGGTTTTTTAGCATGTAGACTATAAAGAAACGCATATTTGTTTATTTTTTTTAAAGCTGCGCTTACATAGTTTGAAAGAAACAACAAAAGCACAAACTTCAAACTTGCTAATATGAGAAAACGCTTTTTAAAGTTTCGATATCTAACGGATCTTCAACTCTCCGTCTATAAATGATTATAACTCAATTTTGAATGGGGTTTTTTGCATATTGTTGAAAAATTTTAAAACATTCGGAATAAAACAGAAACAGAAAACTGATTTTTTGAAAGGTTAAAAGGTCCTGTGCCCTCTTAAAAATTAAGTCTTCTTTAAAATTTATATTTACACATGGGCAATTTTTAAAAAATATAGATCAGATGATAATCACAAGAGCTAATTAACTATCAATAAATAAATATTATATTTTAATAAGATAAAGAAAAATTTATTTCCAGTTTCAAACTTTGTCTTAAATCTGCACATAATCAGTAAAGCTTAATAAAATAGCTAAAGAGATAAAGTGTAATCATTCTCTAAATCATTAGAGTGTTATAGACATTATATATATATTTTTCTCCTTCCAGTCTAGCGATGCCAGATGAATCATCGGCGGGTTTTGCTTACGATAGGAAAAATCGAATGATATGGTTGAATAACGGCGTTGAATGGATGTTCAAACTGTATAATTTTAAATACTTATAATTAAGCATACATAATATAATAATTAAAAACAGTTATTAAATTGGGATGGTTGCTATAAAGACATGGGCATTCCAGTACATATTACATAATAAACCTTTGAAAAATATAGAAATCGAATGAAACCAAAGTAAACATTAACAAATGCTGTTCGAGAAGAAGGCTTAGTATTGCGTAAGTCAATAAATTCAATAACTGCAAAAAACATCCTGTAGACTCATTAAAACTGGTTTTAAGGATAACATTGGTTAGAAAATAATATAGAAACATGATTGCAGATGTTTTTAAGAACAGAAACTTAATTATTAGCAAGATAAAATTTTAACACGGAAATTCAACAGACAAAATTCTTTAAACAAATGTTGGTATAACTCAGAAACTAATAAAGCTAGAGACTTGTGTAAGGGTTCCATTTAAAGAGAAAACATTTACGGAGAGTTTGCAATACATGGTCTAGGTCCCACTTACATGGAAAAAGGTGTAAGGTATCCAAAATTATACCCGCACAGGGGGCGTCAATTTCAACTGGTGGCTAGGTTAATGATCCGTGAGGGAGAAATACTTGGATCTTTTAAAATGAAAATTCCTGTATACATCCGGCTAACTATATTAAAAGGGTGAAATATTTTCACTCTTAAAATAGAATCTGCCAGACAAAAGTTTCTATTTAACAGATTTGACGAACAGAAGACTAATAACACTGTATTATTCATAAAATGATCACGAATAAACACTAAGTCGATACGAATTAATCCACAGAACTTCACAATCCACAAAATATGAATAAAGTCAAAATAAACTTTCAGTTTGAAATTGCATTACAACGTACATTAGAACGAAACACATCTAAAACGCATGACGCATGCGCAACTGAGAGTCCCTCTGGTGGTTATAAGGAAGAACTGAAGAAATATTTTCCCTCCCAGTATAATGAAATTGAATCAATTATGTTTTCTTTATGTCTGATAATTAAAAATGAATGATATTTCTTTTCTTACAAATGGCTATCGAATAATTTTACGTTAAGGGAAAATGTTAGTAAGAATTTTACTTCAGAGAAACCCACCCTCCTTTGAACATTTCGTAGAAGACAATTTTAATTCTTTTCTTCTTTTGATGTTCATATATTTCAAATTTATCTCAAACGGTGTTTGTGTGTGTGTGGGGGGGGGGGGAGAGTCCATTGAGAAAAAAAAGTTCTCTATTTTCAAAACTGTCGTTTGAAACTTATTTTTGAACGATTACTATCTCTTAATTGTTAAATTTTTAGATGCGTTCTTAATTATATAAATACGTAGTACCTATAGTCGTCGTTCAGTCCATCTGTCTGTCCGTCTATAACAGCGCAAAAACTACCCAACCGATTTGTTTGAAATTTAAGATATATAATTATTGCATAATTTTGTCGAGTCATTTCAAATTTTATGAAAATCGGATGTATACTTTAATTAGTACAGTCAAAAGTTTACCGTTACATTACGGCCAATGGAAAAAAAATTATTTCAAGTGCATTTTAATGATGTTACAGCTTTTCAAAAAGAATGAAATTGATATGCGCTTATGAAGTGCAGTAAAATATACATTCAGTACAATATGCAGTGCAAAAAATACTTATAAAACTAGTTATAGTACAAACGCACCTCATTTGCCACGTTTGACGTGCAATTTCCAACTTGTTATATTTATTTTTATGTTGATATCTTTAAAAATTTCTTGCACAAGGAGTTCTGACAAAATATTCTTAGTTTGCCTATTTCATGTTTATGTTCTGCATTTTAGAAAAGCAGATTACGCTGTTGACCCCAGGCACACCTGTTCCAAAATTTTGTCCCTCCCTAAATTTCTTTCTACCGGTACATCTCTTAGTATTTAGAGGGGAGGGGGGTTGACCCTTCCTTGGAAATAAATATATTTTGTGAAAAGCAATTACTGATTTATTTATTGCGTCAAAAGTAACTTAGTCCCAAAACTTTAGTAAGCGATCTATTTTAATTTTCCAGATGTCCCATGATCTAATCAAATTACTTTTTTAAAATAAAATAATACCAAATCTAATGGATAAAAATATTTTAAACATCCTTTATCCATTCGAAAACAATTTTCTGGTAGAGCTGGCATACAAATTGCAATACATTTATACATACAGTTATCACACATATGATACAACTGTATCGCATTTAGACACTTAAGTGTCTAAATTTCTAAATGTCTTAATTTCAGACATATCACCATTATTCAGACATTTTAATCAGCTCATTTATGACATGATCATAGTAAGACACTTATGTATCTTAAATTTAGACATCTGTGATGTCTGAAATTTCAAATTTAAACACTTAAGTGTCTGAATAACTTTTTCAGTCACATATGTGTCTTAATTTAAGACGCCTCTATTTGCAGTGTATACTGGACACTACAGCCACTTTACTATTTATTTTATTAACACTTTCTTCGACGGTAATTATAGTTAAATCATTAACGCAGCTTCTGAATTCCTCTCGCTAATGCTAAGTATATGGATGAAGAATTCATTCGTCTATTTAAAATACCTCCTCTAGAAATTAAGATATTTAACTACTTTTTTCTTTGTACTCTTCTTAAAAGATGCCAACTTTTCTGTTAGTTCTCAAAATACTTCTAAAATCTGCTTAATTTAATATTTTGTGAGGTAAAAGCTGAAGAACTGTGAGTAAGCTTTTAACACTTCATACACCTAAGTGTCCCAAAAATAACGGATGGATTTTAAAATTCAATAACTTGCAAAAGGTGACAGATATTAAAAAAATTCTTGCAAGAGTGTTATGTAATACGTCAGGAGTTTTTATGCTGCGATTCACAGTTTTAGTTACAAATAGCATCAATCGATTGCGCTGCAACTAATAACCGCTAAATCCAGGCTCGATTTTTCGGCCTCTCTCTTCTTCTGTACAAAAAAGGAGATTAAAATGTATTGAATGGATCCCGAAGTACCAAACACCGTGTTTGGATTGAGCACCTATTGCTCTCAGCGCCATTAATTGTCTGAAATTCGAACTAAAATCAAGAATCACAATCAAAATTCTCCTGACTTCATACATAACCCTCCTGCAAGAATATTTTTAATATCTGTCACCGGTTGCAAGTTATTGAATTTTAAAATCTATCAATCATTTTTGGGACACCCGGTATAATTAAGATTTTAGAAATATTTTGAGAACTAACAGAAAAAGAGAGATCCTTTAAGAAGAGTACGCAGAAAAACAGGAGTTAAAATATTAATTTCCCGAGGAGATATTTTAAATATATGAATGCATGAAACGCCCCCAGAATTAACATTAGTGAGGAGAATTCGGTTGCTAAGTGACCAGCTGTCTTAACATGAAGCTGTTACACTTCTCAATATTTCTTAAAATACAAAACAAAGATGTTAACTTTTATGTTTATAAATAAAGGTATATATAACATGCGTATGTAATATTTGGAAATTTTTGCGAAATGTGTTGAACTAGCTAAAGCTGTAATGCACTAGTGACTCACTTATAAAGGTATAAAGTGTCTCTAGTATTTTGAGTGCGAGCGTGACGTCAAACATGTAAAGAGTGTGGCGCAATAAAGACCTCTCTTTTACTCTAATTTTCTGAACTATATGTGAATCACTTGAAGTCATCGGTTACTTGTTTTCGCTGTTATTTCATGAAAATTAGATTCGTCATTTAATCTGTGGAGTAGATAAGACGAAGAGAAAGTGTGTGTCTTCGTGTTCGGGTAAATTCCTTCTTCTGAAGCTGCTTTAGTAGTATTATGCAAAATTTCCGAAAGAATCTCTAACACTTCGACGCCCAATTTGTTTAAATAAATTTGTTTAAAAACTCATTTGTGAGTATGACCGCATTATTACGTAGCGGACTTGCCAGGGTCGTTACAGAATTACACAGTCAATAAAAAACCTTCGGAAGATAATTATTAGTTGCGAAAAGAGCTTTAAAACATTATATGAACATAACGTTTTATAATTGAAACTAAATTCACGTGTTGAACAATGAAACTTTGTCTCATAATTGCCGACTAGTTTCAGTAGCGTACTATAGAACATGTTATAAGCAAATAGTGAACATCAAACTTCAATTTTTTAAATCTTTCTAATGTATTTGAAATGTTTATTATGAATACTCTTTTTCCTGATTGTTAGATTATTTGTCTGTCTGTCTTTCTCCGTTCTCCAACTCTCATAAGTATACTTGAATTTCCATGTAAACTTTTTTATGCTACTGATGTTTAAGGTAGAATTTTAGGTATAGAAAAGCAAGTGTGTAACTTTTATAGTTCATTTACAAGAACACACAAAACAGTGCTTTTATATTAAATTATATGGGACAAAATCATTTCCTGTCCAATTCATTGAAATTAAAGTTATTAAAACTTAAACCTTTTATCAGTTAGCCCGATACGCTCATAGCAAAATTTTACGATGATAAAGGGGTTAATAAAATTGATATGTGAACCAAAATAAGCTTTTACAAGAGTACATAATAGGTATCATTTTGAGTTCGTTTACAGAGAAGCACTGAGTATTTGCTTAAAGGACGGATAACGATTGATTTCATTGTATTAAAAAAAAATCTTAATAACATTCTGTTAATATTGGGAGTGTTATACAGCTGGTGCATGATGTTTCGTTATTGTTTTAGATTAATATTTGGATACGCTGAGGAAATCCACTGACGTAATTCAAATTATTTCGTCAGAATCGAATTCAAATTCACGATTACTCTCCCAGAAATACTTGTCAATTTGTTTGTTTTCTGTTTACATATGTAAGCATATTTTATTTTTAAATATGAACTTTGAAGCACATTTAGCTTGTTCTGCATATCATAGGTCCGCATGACAATTTTTCCCATATACTCCCAATGGACTAGAATAATCTACAAAATCTGTAATGATTCTTAACTGAAAAAAACGTGAATTCTTTCACTTGGATGTGATTATTGTACTTCGCCTCAATGCAAAATTTTATTTACTAATCTGAAAATTTTCTAAACTGAAATAACGTAAAACATCACTTATCATAATCTATTAGTAACAATGTACAGCTAAATCTAACAAAAGCACTGCAACAACTGCAACAATTATCTATTTCTAAATTCTAAAATAAAATAATTGAAAAATAAAGAAGTGAACTATAACTTTTTTTTAAAATCTGCTATAGATATTATTTCACTATATGAATTTAAGGTTAAAATTTTTTAACATAATTAAAAAGTGTATTCTGTACAGTACTAAGAAATATCGTCATTTCCCGCAAAATACGTTGCTTTCTATTTTGTGCAAAATTATGTTTTTCTTTTTACGAATAACTCTTATTTTCATCTTTCAATTTTTTGTATTATATAATATAACACAAACACTGCCTAACGTTAAAAATAATCACCAAAATTCTTTTAATCTTTACTTATTTTGTACATCAAATTGTTTTCTTGAAAGGCATGCCAAACAAAATAGAGATAGCAGTTTATAATTAGGGACTGAGTAACATTTTATTTAAATGTAGTTTTTCTTTTTTATCTAATAGTGCCAAATGTACTTCAAATATTTATTCAAAATATCACAACATGCGTTCTATTTGTAAAAGAATTCTGTAATTGTCGTATTATTAGAAGTAAACGATTCAAATACATCGGAATTTAATCATTTTTAGATCATTTTATACGTTATAATTTCCCGGTGTGCAAAATGCATTTATTTTTTTAATTTGACTCATTTTTTGAGCTTTTATTTCAATTTTAAATTCAAATTTTCACCATTTCGAGAGATATTTTTTACTTATTTTAAGAAATTGTACTAAATAAACCTATGTGCCAACTGTATACACAGCGCAAACAATAATGTTTGCTTCAAATTAAAAATTTATTTACACGTGACTATTATAAAAGGAAAAAAAACCCATTCAAAATAGAATTAAATAATTACGTATAAAAAGCAGGAACTTACTAAAAATTACTTCATAAAAACTATATTTACACGTGAATTTTAACAGAGAAAGGATATTGTAGAATAATAAATTCATTAACATGCATTAGAAGTCTTAAATAGGAGAAATTGCGTCACATTTATGTCACATTACACTTATTACGTAAAATGGACAAAAATAATATTGCAAAACAGTTTAAATTTAAAAATTGCGCGAGACATTTATTTGATATTTCGAGATGAACCTTTCAACTATTTTTGTTGGGACAGCGCTAATAATATTTCATTTCTAACAAAAGTATTTTCACGTGAATATTAAAAAGAGGAATAAAAGTTTGGTGAAAATTGCGTGAGATTAAAAATGATACATTGTCTTTCATTTATTTATTTATTTATTGAACAACAAACTTACGACTTGTGTGCTTGACATGGGAGCCCGCTAAAAATGTCTTATTTAAAAGACATTTTTCGCTTTCTTAAAAAGTACCGGGAGACAAAGACTCTGTTTACTTAATTCATTTTGTATTAGCTTATTTTGAAATGTTTAGTTGGTTTTATTTAATCAAAGAGGAAAACAGCCATAGCATATAATTTGGCGAAATTGGTCGACGGGATAATCAAGTAGTACCGCAACGGATTTGGCGTTAAAATTCCCCAATCAAAGAGAAATGAATAGAAACCATTTTATAAGGAGATTGCCACTGTTTTTTAAATTATAATTCAATCTTTCAAAATCTTTTTAAAGTCGATCAAATTAGCGTGCTTTTAGAAACTGCGGTGTCTGAACGGGGGTTGGTGAGCGTAGCTCGTAGGGGGCCGAGCACCTAGTTTTTAAAAAGATAAGTAATTTATCTAAAATAAATAGTGAACTAAGAATATTAAATGTGTATGTAAAAAACAGAATAATTTATTAGAGAAGAATATTTCTTAATTTTAATTCTATAAAAATGTGTGTTTAAAAAGCATTTTTTCTTAAACTCTAGATTACCAAGAAATGTCCGTACGATACAGAAAAAATAATTTTTGCTCTATTTTTACACTCGTGTGCATTATACAATATAATCAACTAGTGACTATAAAGCTAATTTTTGTTATAGAAAATAAATATTTATTCTTATCTGTAGTTATTGCATCTTGCTACAAGATGTTTCGTGTAAGATTTACAAAATGTTTTGTAAATATGAAATATAAAAGCTAACGTTTTTTAATCACAAAAAGTTACGCAGACGAGTTTAAAATCAAACTACGTATAAAGAATACATAATTAATTATTTTTGTAAAACAAAGTAACAAAAGCATCACATCTAAAACAGCAGATATTAATGTAATATTTTCTATGGAACTACTCACGCGATTGCAATACATGTTTCAATAGTTCTTGTTGAAGATAAACTATAAATTAATCGCTCGTGAAAAAGTAATTTAAAAAATAATAGTTACACAAGTATTGTATAAAAAATCTCAACTGTTGTCTACTCTTAAAACAATTTTATTTCAAATTACTGTCTGCGTTAGAGTTACAAAAATTTCCCTTTTCGTATAAAATTTAAACAAAGCCTATAAAAACATTAAATTTAACTTTATATAGCTTTAAGTTTTTTAGTAGGTATGTCCAACCATTTACCGAAATGCTTCGGTATGGTAGGACATATGCAATTCTTATGTATAAGTAATCTGAAAGGAAATAAACGGATTCTAGTTTTTCTATGGCTAAAATCTATTATTACCCCGTACTTAAACAATATCTCATGAAAAGTTTTCACACTGAATATATTGTAAGAAATACAGAATTTATCATCACCTACTTTTGTATCGAAATGAAATTACTATTTTCCAATATTTCGAAATTTACAATTTGTCAATGCAATGATATCTCGTATAATGCAAGATCTCTTTTGTGAATGTTCCATTCAGTAAATATGGACTCGTCTAGAGAATGTTTTTAAATTCCGACTCTAAAATAATGTAGTTTAGTTGGATAGGAAACGTGTTTTTTTTTTTTTTTTTACGAATATTTAGGAATGCGATCATGAAATTAATCGCCTTCGTTATACAACGTAACAAGATATTCTACAAATATCTGCAAAAAATATCCCACATATTTATTGCTATTATTTTAAGCATTAAACAATTATTTATACAAGTATAGATATTTTCATTAGTGCTTTGCAATTGAATGTGGCTGTTGACCTCCGTTTATTCGATATAAGCAATATGATTTTTCTACCAGTGGTACTTATAATAGCAACGTTTTAATTTTTTTAACTGAACGTTTTTACGACTCTTTGTTCTGTATGCATTATTAAAAAATCATTCTTATTTACACATTCCAATTCATTCAGCAACAACATTTCAACAATATTACAAAAATGAGTATTTCAAATTATAGATTCTGAATTAATGCCTGAGAAGCTTTTCACTTCATATTCACTTTTCATACGATAAACAAATGTGCTATTCCCACATACCTACCAATTTAAACAGGACATGCGTGATGAAATTTATAATGATGTAGAAGTGTTTGAATGATGCAGTAGAATATAAGATAAGTAGCTACTAAGTGTAGTTCAGTTCAAAAGATAACGAAAAAGTTCGGGATAAATAGAAAAATATTATTGAAAGAAAGGAAAATGGAAAGAAATTTTCTAACACAGGAAACATTTTTTGATTAATTTTAAGACATTCCAACGTAGTTTAAATGTGGTTATCACTTTGATTTGTCTCTCTGCCGCCTATCCGTACTCTAATTCTCGTAAATATACACGAATCGTCATGTAATTTTTAAAATATTATTCAGATTTACTAAAGAATGTTCCGTTTTTAAAATGCAGTAAATACCATTTATAGTTCGTTTACAGGGGTACAAAAATAATCCCGTTACGTTATGGCCTGTCGGTATTTTGCTGTGTATTTATTGGTGTTGTGTTATTTCAGACATAATTAGATTTTTTTCCATCGTTGATGTGGACTAAAATATATTTTTTTCAGGCGTAGAACAAGCAGCATTTGTAGTTCGTTTACAAAGGATGCACAAATGAAAATTCCATTACATTTTATCTATTGTATATAGTATGGGATCTTACATTTTTATACGTAGAACTACAAACGTGTTAAAGCTATAAATTGCGGGAAATCATCGTCATTAAATGAAAGTATACAAATTCTGCTGAAGAAAAGGAAATAATAGACAACACCTATAATCTTTAAATTTGGTAAAACATTTAAACAAATTTTCTAGTTAAATATTTATCTTGTTCTTTATGTAATTATTCTATTTATACGATACTTGAATTATTTTAGAAAATATTTTAAATGAAAGCGTAATGAGCAATTACTAAAACATAGCAACAGTGAATTCTAGAAATGTTTATTTGAGGTATGACTAATAGGTATAAAACAATATTGAAGTGTTTTTATAAAGTAAAAATATATATATACAAAAAAGTATTTTGTTTTTTAAATCAGTTAACAAGCAGCTACATAGCAATTGAACAATGATATACAAAGTAATAATCCCAGGCAAAAAAGAAGAAAATGTTCACTGAAAGAAAGCTAAATGTAAAAAAATACATTTATTTTCTTGTTATTCGCATATGCTATTGTTTTCAACGCAAGTGCTATAAAACTGTCAATGTTATAATTTTTAAGAAATTCATAGCATTAAATAAAGAAATATAAATTTTGCAAAAGGGATAGAAAATACAAGACAATTTAAACAGGATCGTCCTTGAAATCTCTAATAATTTGAAGAAAAGTTTCTATCTAGAGCATTTATCTTCCTCTTGATTTTATCATTCTATCTAGAAAATTCTTGTATTATTTTAGAAAACAATATAAAATTCAGAATTATACTTGAAGTTTTTTTTTTTAAACAACTTTGATTGTTCTTAAAAAGGTAACGCTATTGAGTTCTAAAGCTTTTTATTTATTTATGACTGCATGGTGTATAATAATAATATTTTTTCTTATATTAAAACACGTTTACTCTCCATTTATATAAACGCAATTATCCTATTATACAAAAGTTAATTGTTGATAAAATGATACTTGATAATTGATAACATTTAAAAATCCTATATTCTGAGTTCAGAAAAATGAATAATATACTACAAAAACTACTCGAAAAACATATCGAAAATGATTTGCAGTAACAGAAAATATTATTTTATAAATGTTTCTTTAAATATTGAAAATATATTGATTTCTGAGATTTTTAAAAGATAAAGAATGCTTTTTGGATTCATGGGTAACTCGTAAGAGAAAATGGCATACTTCCTTTAGTGATTATATGACATTTTACTAAATTGGGAAAAATGGATCTTTTTATTAGAACGCATTACTAACAATGTAAAAGATACAATATCATCAGAGTCATTATTTTTTTTCATTTAATTTAAAACGAGTTTTCGCCAAAATTGAAAACCCGGGTACTTTAAATATGAATTGTAAAATAATGCCTCAGAAACTTTTCAGTCCGCTTTACTTTTCATACGATAAACAAATGCGCCATTCCCACATACCTATCAATTTGATCAGAACACGCGTGATGAAATTTATAATGATGTACAATAGTTCTAATGGCAGACCGGAATAAGGATAAGGTAAGTAGCTACTAAATGTAGCTGAGTTCCAAAGACAAAGTAATAACCCGAAGGAAAAAAAGAGAAAATGTTCACTGAACGAAAGCTAAATGGAAAAAAAATTCTAACGTAGAAAAAAAAATACTTTTATTTTTTATTATTTGCATACATTTTTGGTTCTTTTATCAACACAAGTGCTACAAAACTCTCAATGTCATAATTTTTAGGAAATTCTTAGCATTAAATGAAGGAATATAATTTTTTCAAAAGGTATAGAAAATACAAGACATTTTAAACCAGATCGTCCTTGGAATTTGTAATAATTTGAAGAAAAGTTTTTTGTAGAGCATTTATCTTGCTCTTGAATATATCATTCTATGGTAGAATTCTTGTATTATTTTAGAAAACAATATAAGATTCAAAATTGTACGTGATGTTTTTTTTTTAAACAACATTGTTTGTTCTTAAAAACCTGAGTGAATGTTTTTTTGTGAGATATGTCCAGGGGAACTCGTCTGTAGAGAAGTCCGCAACAGCTGAGCTAAAGCCAAAGGTCCATATTTTTAGTCTTGACCTGGACACATTTCCACTCACTTGGAAAAATTACACCTCGTAATAACGAATTATTTTGTTTTATGTAAAATTATTATTTTTTTAAATTAAATTATTGTATTTACTCAATATCAATTGTCTTCACAATCCATAATGAAAAATATGTCCGTAAAAAATTCCTGTTCTTTAAAATATTTTTTAAAAGGCGTGATGATTTTAAACGAAAATACGAAAATTTAACCATTTTTAAAAGTTTCAGCAATGTTATTGTAAAAAGAAATGAATGAGTTACATGAAATAAAGGAACTGTTTAATTATGAAAATATTTTGGAATCATTAAAACTATTTATAGTTTTAGAATAGTAAGAATACATACCGTTGCCTATAGTCCCCAAAATCAATAAAAAGAAAAGTGCCTGCTTAAATTGATGGCATTGTGCTCACAGGCTATTCACACTAATTGCATATTATACTCTTATTTCAAAGAATAATGCCACTCAAAAAATAAATGATGGGGGATTAGCCCTCGTTTCATTCCTTTGTTCTTAACTAATGATCATCCAAATCTAATCAGGAAAGCTTCTTATTAGAATGAACACAGAAAAAAAAGTCCTTCCGGCCAGTGCCGGGAGGAAGAGGTAGCTTTCATATTCCCTATTTTAAAAAAGCCGACTTATATCATTCAAACACACGAAGCTCAATGTAGTGGAAAACAAACATAGGAGATTGAATACTAATTTTTTTCAATATAATGAATGAGAATTTCGCGAAATTAGCTTTATCCAAGCTGCCTTTCTTTAAAGTAGCTTATATTTGGCTGCCAAATTCGGCGATTTCTTAAAGTGCCTGCCATTTTAAGACAACATGGTGGATGAGGCTAACCAGTGAACTTGGTCGAGACCTTAGTAATTCCTGTGCACATGCTCACTCACATCGGAATCCGCTGATATATACGAGTGGTGTCGCATGCAAAAAATCAGATTTTTCAAAATGTCACCCACAATAGAAATTGAAACTGTTATATCTGAGCCATTTTTTATAGTAAAGACAAACAAAAAATGCTCCTGAATCCTTTTCAAGGTCAAATACTTAAGAAAGAAACCTTTTTCAATTTCTAATTTTTTTGCACCTCACTTTAAATATGTATATTTTTCTTAATTTAATGGCCGCCATTTTGAAACAAGATGGCTCATGAATCTGGCCAGCGAACTTGGTCGAGGTATTAATGTATACTATCCACATGCCTTCTTACATCGAAATAGGCGAATACGTGTGATATCGCGTGACAAATACAAGATCGTTTCAAAATGTTAGCTATGCTAGAAATTCAAAGTGCTATAATTCAACCATTTTTTAAGATATAAACAAAAAAACAAATTTTCAGAAACAAAAACTGCTCCGGCATCTTTGTATCAAGGCCAAACACATAAAAAAATCTTTTTCATTTTCCAATTTTTTAATACCTCATGTTAAATTTTAAATTAATTTTTTTTAAAAAATGGCAACCCTTTTGAAACAAGATGGCGAATGAAGCTGGCCAACGAACTCGGTCGAGACATTGGTATGTACTATGTACAGACCAAGTTACATCCAAATCGGTTCATAAATACGCCTGTTATCGCGTGACAAAAATCAGGTCGTTTTAAAATGTCAGCCACAATAGAAATTCAAAATGCTATTACTCAGCCATTTTTTTAGATATAGACGAAACAAAAACTGTTCCGAAATCTTTGTATTAAGGTCAAACACATACGAAAAAAATATTTTTCATTTTCCAATTTTTTGGTATCCCATTTTAATTTTTTAATTTTTTAATTTTTTTAAATGGCCGCCATTTTGAAACAAGATGGCGGATGAAGCTGGCCAACGAACTCGGTCGAGACATTAGTATGTACTATGTATAAACGAAGTTACATCCAAATCGGTTCATAAATACGCCTTTTATCGCGTGACAAAATTCAGGACGTTTCAAAATGTCAGCCACGCTAGAAATTCAAAATGCTGCAACTCAGCCATTTTTTAAGATATATGACGAAACAAAAACTGCTCCGAAATCTTTGTATAAAGGTCAAATACATAAGAAAAAAATAGTTTTCCATTTTCAATTTTTTGGTACCATATTTCAACTTTTAAATTTTTTAAAAAAATTTAAATGGCCGCCATTTTGAAACAAAATGGCGGATGAAGTTGGCCAACGAACTCGGTCGAGACATTGGTATGTACTATGTACATACCGAATTATATCGAAATCGGTTCGTAAATACGCCTTGTATCGCGTGACAAAATTCAGGACGTTTCAAAATGTCAGCCACGCTAGAAATTCAAAATGCTATAACTCAGCCATTTTTTAAGATATAGACGAAACAAAAACTGCTCTGGAATATTTGTATAAAGGTCAAATACATAACAAAATAATATTTTTCTATTTTTAATTTTTTGGTACCACATTTCAAATTTAAAATATTTTTAAAAATTTTAAATGGCCGCCATTTTGAAACAAAACGGCGGATGAAGCTGGCCAACTAACTCAGTCGAGACATTGGTATGTACTATGTACACACTGAATTACATCGAAATCGGTTCATAATTACGAGAGTTACAGTGTGACATAGGTCAGATATATATATATATATATATATATATATATATATATATATAAATTTTGAACGGAGGGTGGTTTCGGGGTCTGGGGGTCATGATCGATGAAAATATACCAAAATTTTTTGAAATCGCTTTCCTCCGAACGGCTGCAATAGGTAGCTTTTTGTAATGAATGTTACCTAAAAGTAGCCCACTGGCAACACTGCTCTAACATATAAATGTTCTGTGTTATGACCATGATTCTAAGTGCAGTTGGTTAAATTTGAGTATCTGGGCATTAGAGAAAGCAATAGTGGCCCACTGTGGCTGAGTGGATAAGACACAATTCCGCTAATCGCTTGAGAGCGTAGGTGGAAGCAGATTCGAATCCCGCCGTGATCCGCATGTGATATGATGTATGTGTTCAATAAATCAAACAAACAAACCAGGAAGCAATAGTGAAAGGTACAGTTGGCATGGAAACAACGACTTCTTTAATTCGTACAGAAAATTAATGAATAGTAGTAAATGACTCAAGTTTAAAATGTAGGCAAATGATCTGGAAATATCAATGGCTCCCATCTAGCATTTCACAAAATTAATTTAATAGATTCACATGATGTATAACTTGATGCAACTCTTAACTAATGAAAATTCTGCAACAAGGCTTATGTAGGTAGATCTTTTGAATGAATAATTCAGAATTCTGAGAACAAAACAAAGTTCTTAAGGCTCTTTCTCACACCCCTCTCAAAAAAGGAAATACGATAGAAAGATATAAGAATTTGGATAGCTTCAATATGTCTGTGGTCTTTTGTCAGAGTTCAGAAAAAGAGTCTGGGCATAAAAAAAGAAAAACAAATTTAACGAACGATAAGACTGTAGATTTCAGGCAATTTTTAACCGAAAAATATTTAATTCTAATGTATATGCGTCTTTAATAATAGGCTATTAAAGATAATCAATTTAGGGGAAATTTTATAGTAAATTAATATCCTCACATTTATTCAAATAGGTATGGATAAACAGACTTGAGTAAAATTACATATTTATTCTTCCTTCTCTATAACACGATCTAAATGAAGATGAAGTTATATGTACAGTTTATATCTTTAAATTTTTAGATTTTTTTAATCAAAAATGTTCCTTTATTATGTCTAGAATTGCTAGATTTACAGATCTTCGAAACTTTAGATGCCTGCGGGTTTTTATTCTCGGATTAACCGTAGGTATTTGTAAAGGTAAATTTATTTTGCAAAACCGTCAGCAAAAAAGTTAGAAAAAGCAATTAACTGACAGACTAACTGTAAATATATATTTTATTTCGACTCTGTTTTTTACTAAATTTTTATCTTTCGTAGAAAATTTTAAGGAGATATAAATTGAGAAAGACTGATACTTTGAAAGAAGAAATTGACTTTCCTTACTTTTAAATTATTAATCACTATAAAAAATGAATGATAGGTAAGCAAAATGTATAATATTGTGTTTGCTCCCTGCTTATAAAGGCTATACAAGGACTAATTTTAATTTGAGCTAGTAGAATTATTTCAGTTATATATCATTTGTTTTAAAAAAAGAACTGATATCTACTAAAAAACAACTTTTCAAAAGTAAAAAAAAAAAAAAAAAAAAAAAAAAAAAGGTGAAAGTTGTGGCTAAAAAATAGTGTGATATCAAATTTCCAAGCTTATATTGCGGTACTTACTTAACATTTTTTGATAAAAATTTACCATATGTAAGTCGAGTACCTAAGTATGTGTTGATAGAAAGCCTTTTCTCCTTTACTATATACATCATAACGTGTTTCTGAAAATTAATTTTTTTTTAATTATGCATCATGGGCTTGGCGGCCATCTTTCCATATTTTACACAAATTTCTAAGCACTCAAGCTCGTAACATATTTGCATTATTAAGAATTTCGAACTTATAGTTTTAGCTACAGACAGATAAATTAAGTAAGTTTTTTTTATTTTTACTGCTTTAACTAATTAATTAACCCCCCTCCGAAAAAAGATAATCATAAGATGAAACCTGAAGTTACTTCAGCCTTATTTTTAGACACAAATTTTTAGGCACAAATTTCCATAAATTAAAAGAATAAAATGTTTGCTTTAGTAACAATTTCGAACTTCCAATCTTAACAATGAACTTGTGTGGTTAGAATTTTGTGTAAAATATGGAAAGATGGCCGCCAAGCACATCATGCATAATTAAAAAAAAATTAATTTTCAGAAACACGTTATGATGTATTTAGTAAAAGAGAAAAGGCATTCTATCAACGCATACTTAGGTACTCGACTTACATATGGTAAATTTTTATCAAAAAATGTTAAATAAGTACCGCAATATAAGCTTGGAAATTTAATATCACACTATTTTTTAGCCACAACTTTCACCTTTTTTTCATTTCATTTCTTTTTTTTTTTTTTTGCTTGGCTTATTTTTTACTTTTGAAAAGTTGTTTTTTAGTAGATACAAAGATACCGGAGCAGTTTTTGTTTCTGAAAATTTGTTTTTTTGTTTATATCTTAAAAAATGGTTGAATTATAGCACTTTGAATTTCTAGCATGGCTAACATTTTGAAACGATCTTGTATTTGTCCCGCGATAACACACGTATTCGCCTATTTCGATGTAAGAAGGCATGTGGATAGTATACATCAATACCTCGACCAAGTTCGCTGGCCAGATTCATCAGCCATCTTGTTTCAAAATGGCGACCATTCAATTAAGAAAAAAATATATATTTAAAGTGAGGTGCAAAAAAATTAGAAATTGAAAAAGGTTTCTTTCTTAAGTATTTGACCTTGAAAAGGATTCAGGAGCATTTTTTGTTTGTCTTTACTATAAAAAATGACTCAGATATAACAGTTTCAATTTCTGTTGTGGGGGACATTTTGAAAAATCTGATTTTTTGCATGCGACAGCACTCGTATATATCAGCCGATTCCGATGTGAGTGAGCATGTGCACAGGAATTACTAAGGTCTCGACCAAATTCACTGGTTAGCCTCATCCACCATGTTGTCTTAAAATGGCAGGCACTTTAAGAAATCGCTAAATTTGGCAGCCAAATATAAGCTACTTTAAAGAAAAGCAGCTTGGATAAAGCTGACTAATTTTGCGAAATTCTCATTCATTGTATTGATAAAAATTAGTATTGAATCTCCTATATTCGGTTTCCACTACATTGAGCTTCGTGTGTTTGAATGATATAAGTCGGCTTTTTTAAAATAAGGAATATGAAAGCTACCTCTTCCTCCCGGCACTGGCCGGAAGGACTTTTCTTAGATATAGTTGAAACAAAAACTGTTCCGAAATCTTTGTATTAAGGTCAAACACATACGAAAAAAATATTTTTCATTTTCCAATTTTTTGGTATCTCATTTTAATTTTTTAATTTTTTAATTTTTTTAAATGGCCGCCATTTTGAAACAAGATGGCGGATGAAGCTGGCCAACGAACTCGGTCGAGACATTAGTATCTACTATGTATAAACGAAGTTACATCCAAATCGGTTCATAAATACGCCTTTTATCGCGTGACAAAATTCAGGACGTTTCAAAATGTCAGCCATGCTAGAAATTCAAAATGCTGCAACTCAGCCATTTTTTATGATATAGACGAAACAAAAACTGCTCCGAAATCTTTGTATAAAGGTCAAATACATAAGAAAAAAATAGTTTTCCATTTTCAATTTTTTGGTACCATATTTCAAATTTTTAAATTTTTAAAAATTTTTAAATGGCCGCCATTTTGAAACAAAATTCGGCGGATGAAGTTGGCCAACGAGCTCGGTTGAGACATTGGTATGTACTAAGTACACACCGAATTATATCGAAATCGGTTCATAAATACGCCTTGTATCGCGTGACAAAATTCAGGACGTTTCAACATGTCAGCCACGCTAGAAATTCAAAATGCTATAACTCAGCCATTTTTTAAGATATAGACGAAACAAAAACTGCTCCGGAATCTTTGTATAAAGATCAAATGCATAACAAAATAATATTTTTCTATTTTTAGTTTTTTGGTACCACATTTCAAATTTAAAGTATTTTTAAAAATTTTAAATGGCCACCATTTTGAAACAAAACAGCGGATGAAGCTGGCCAACGAACTCGGTCGAGACATTGGTATGTACTATGTACACACCGAATTACATCGAAATCGGTTCATAATTACGAGAGTTACAGTGTGACATAGGTCAGATATATATATATATATATATATATATATATATAAATTTTGAACGGAGGGTGGTTTCGGGGTCTGGGGGTCATGATCGATGAAAATATACCAAAATTTTTTGAAATCGCTTTCCTCCGAACGGCTGCAATAGGTAGCTTTTTGTAATGAAAGCTACCTAAAAATTAAAGTAAATTTGATAATTTTGCATGAAAATCCATTTATCTAAATTAAGTGGAGGGGACTTGCCCCCTTTCCCCCTTTTATACTTAACCAATGAACCTCCAAATCTAATGAAGGATGCGCCATATCGGAATAAACCGGTATATCAAATTTGAAGCAAATATAATAATTCTGCATGAAAAATTCATTTGTCTAAATTAAGGGGAGAACTAGCCCCCTCCCCCCGTCTTTTATACTTAACCAATAAACCTCCAAATTTAATTAAGACAGCTCCTTAACATAATAAACCGTTATACCAAATTTGGAGCAAATCGAATAAATCTGCATGAAAAACCCATTTATCTAAATTAAGGGGGGGGGGGTCTAGCCCCTTTTCCCCCACCTTTATTCTTAACTAATGAACCTTCAAATCTAATCGAGGCAGCTTCTTAACATAATAAACCGGTATACCAAATTTGGAGCAAATCGAATAATTCGGCATGAAAAACCCAATTATATAAATTAAGGGGGGAACTAACCTCCCTTCCCCCTTTTATACTTAACCAATGAACCCCAAAAACTAAACAGGGAAGCGCATTATCAGAATGGACCTAGAAAAAAAATTGAAGCAAATGGGATGTTTCTATCGAGAATTATCGCGTTACGTACATACATACATACAGAACCGGCGGGCACATTAGCTCTCAGGCTTTGATAGCCAGTGAGGTAAAAACTAAAAGAATAATTTAACAGTATATATGTATTTGAAGTCGTTATTTAACATCTTTTATAGCTCGTTTGTTGATAATTAATGACAGAATTATTTTAAAAATATATATTTTCTTGAATATTAAAAGACAAAGTATTTCATAAAACCGTAATTGTGAAATAATTTTACACAATTTAATGATTCCAATCGGCTTATATATTTCCTTTATTTATGAAAACGATTATGGAAACTTTCATTAAGTTTGTAAATAATCTTAAAAAAAAAAGTTAACTTTTAAAGTATATTACTTTTGTATATGTTTCAGAATGTGCATTTCAACATACAAAACTATATTTTTACATATATATATATTTTAATATCTTAATAATTTTTAATAAGCCTAAGTTCAGAAAAGAAAAAATAAAATCATTAAAGTATAAAAATACTTGCGCAGGTTATTGCATATTCAAAACACATTACCAAAGCAAATGAATCTAGTTAAGCATTTAATAGTTTCATTTATATTTGGCTTTGAACCCAGAGACTAATACGTATGATGATAACATTCGTAATTTGATCTCTTGAATAAGAATGAGAAGTATTTTCCGACTTTCGGCCTATTTTCGATTTACCATATATACAAGTGTGTCCACGTATAACCTGACCGACCTTTATTTTCGCAACCGTTGGTCCTAGATGCATACTTCCAATTACAAAAATGGTTTAAATAAGGTAAAGAATTATTTTTAAAGCGATTTGGTTCCAGAAAAACATTTATTAAAAAATTTCGAAATTTAAATTTTTATACGGTCCCCCTGTCCTATATTTACTAAAAATTTACTGTGAAACTAACAAGTAAGACAGAAAAAGTCCCATTCACCTAACATTAAAATTGACCGAGTTATGAAACTTTGAAATGCATGACTTATACCACTTTTTTGCATATCAAAACAGATGATTACGACTATGCTTTCAGGGGTAGTGTATAAAGTACTTAAACTTATATCAAGGTATCTGCGCTTTGAAAGAATTTGTACAAATATTACAATTAAGTTTTATTAGTTAAGTTTCACATTAGATAAAATAATTGTATTTTAACATATGTTTTATTTTGTAAGAATTTGAGGCTATGATTTCTTTTAATTAAAATTATGTTATTTTCATAAGGTTTTATTTAACTTGCAATGATCGTCTTTCCAGTTTAAAATATGTACTCGAACGTTAACTTACTTTGAAATGTTCGATCGAAGTTAAATTTTACATACGGACTTAAATCCGATGACAATGCAATATTATTATGATTTTCGACCATTTTATACATACTTATATTAGAGGACACCACAAAAAAATTCGGATAGCTTACCGTCAAGAAGTTTAAGAAAGAGTTTTAGATTAGATAACATAAACCTGCGATGGTTCTATTTTTTAACTTTTATAATTACATTTTATGCATTTTTTAACGCTCAATCAAAAAATTACCTTCACTTTTATCCATCATGTCAAGATTTTTTTAAAAATGTAAATTTCAATGTTAAAAAATAGAGAAAAATCTGATACTATAAAATCGATGTAAGACTTTTTTATTCAGTTTAATTTTATTTAATTCAATAATTTATGAGATTTTTTGGCTTATACTGAGTTTCTTACAGCTAAACAGCTCGGATGTTTGATGAGGTTGTGAGGGGAGAGGAGATCGATTTTAACTTTTAGCTTTTTAACTTTGGAATTTGCGATTTGAGAAAATTCCTGACGTGATAGTTTAAAATGAAGGTCATTTTCTGATTCAGTGCTAAAAAATACATAAGAATCAATTTTCAAAAGCTAAAAAACATCCCACAACCCAAAATTTGAAAGACAGTGTAATCCTAACTGCATTTTAAAATAAGCATCATTTTGTAAAGAATTGAGGCTGTTGTTTTTCATCCTTTTATTTAACAAAAAATCTGTTATTTTTATCCTCTTATAACGTTCAAATAAATGAACAAATTGTACATTTTGCAGTAATATATCAGAATGATACAAGATTTCAAATTCAGATTGCAATGCTAATTTTACTTTCAACCATTTCTTTAATATATTTGACGAAATTGTATTTCTGCTAAATTTGCGAATGACCCCTAATATGCAGCGAAAAATATAATGCAACTTTAAACAGCTATTACTCGGTCAATTTTAATCGTAGAATAAGGGACTTTTTTTTTTGCTTTACTTGCTAGTGTAGCAGGGAAATTTTATTAAACATAACTTATGGGACCGGGGACCGTATAAAAATTTAGATCCTGTAATTCTTCACTAAATTGTTTTTTCGTCTCAAACTTTTTTTATCTGAACCCTGCACCTAATTTTGACCATTTTTGTAATTGGAAGTGTGCACCTAGGACCAACGATTGCGAAAATAATGGTCGGTCAGGTTATACATGGACACACTGTATATATATAAAGACTATTTATATATATACAGTGTTGTATACGCTGATTTTTACGTATGCTTTTTATATGTATTTTTAAATTCATTTAGTATTTTCCGTAAAATATAGTATTTAAATAATTTTCTTTGATTTAAACAGTATTGCTGTGAAGAAAATTATTCTCTTTTCAAAAATAATTTTTATGTAAGAAAGAACTGCTCCTCATTTCACGAAAAGTTGTCATCAGAAAATCTCTTTTTAAATCTTAAAATATATTTGCATGCTTTTGAGAGAACCCATACGTGAGATTCCAATGTTTGGATACAGCTAATAAACGGGCTATGTAAGCATATTTTAATTAACACATTCCAACAAAGTTGAAAAGTGTTTATTACATCGATTTGTCTGTCCGTCTGTCTACGCTCTAACTCTCGTAAACATGCTCGGATTGCTCTGAAATTTTTGGATGTTGGTGACCATAGCACGTTCTCTATTTCAAATGAAGTTTGTAGCATGTTTAGTTCATTTACAGGGACAGTCACAATTTCCCGTTACATTACGGCCAATGGGGAAAAATCGTTTCAAATGATTTTTAATGATTTTACACTCTTTCAAACATAGTAAAATATATATTCAATTATGAAGTCCACTAAAATATGCATTTTGTTGAATATGCGGGGCAAAGAATAGTTATTGTTCCTTTACAATTCATCAATAGTTTTGGCTGTAGACAACTTTAAAGTAGGGTCGTTTAATTATGGAAACCCTGTATATTGTATCCGAATTACACTATATTAATAATGAATACTCGAAATGCATTTTTAATTATGATATGGGGTTTTTTAACTGCATTTATGCATACTATAAAGTGCGTATAAATGCTATAGTTCATATACAGGGCTGCAGAAATGAATTCGTGAAGGTTACTGAGTATGAGCATAAATTGCTTAAATATGGGTTTTAAAGGAGTTATGCATTTTTACGCTAAACTGAATTTAGTTTACTAAGAAATATTTGTAGAATATAGATATAATGATATACAGGGCCACGGAAAGAGTTGGGTATATGGCCGTCTACGAGTGATAATTTCTGAAAATGTAATTTCAGTAGTTTTTAGAGTGTTTTAGTTTGAATTAAATTTTAGCTAAATAGTGGCATGTAATAAAGGTACTAGGTAAACTACAGGGCTGTACAAAAGTATTCAAGTATGTTTCCATCTATTAGTATAAATTTCTGAAAGATGAATTTCAACCTCTTATGCATTTTGTTACTAAACTAAATTTTCTCATTATATAGTATATATATATATCAACCTACAGATCAAATACAGGGCTGTTCAAAGAATTGGAATATATATTTGGCTATGGATGGTAACTACTGAAATTAGTTTTTTAAAAGTTTTATGCGTTTTATAAAATGTTTACTTAATTATACTATTTACCTTATTTCCCTAAATAACGAAGTTTTGTTAAAGCATTCGGGAAGTGTTCGAAATTTTTTCATAATATTTGCTTAACGCATGATTTTTCTTTCTTGGTGTTTATGATCCTGTAAATCAGAGTCTGCCATTTTAAACGCAGTGATTTGAATAGTATTGTGATGAAAATTATTTTTGTTTTCAAACGTTATTTTTATTTAAGAACAAAGAAAAATGAATCCAAAAATAACTTTTTAAATCTTAAAAATTTTACCATGCTCATTTCAGAATCCATACATGTCTGGATGCATTTAGATAACCCATTTTTTAACCTTTGCTAATTTCTTGTAATAATTTAACCCTTCACTGCACGACGTGCCACATCTTGCACATACCTAAAAACACTGTCATTCTTATTATGTGTCATGAATTTGGCCAATATGATCAATATCCCTGATTAAGAACTGTCCAAAGAATTGAATAACAGTTATTTTGTCCATGTCAGATATTTACACTTGATACTGAATACTTAAAAATATTAATATAAAAAAAGTTGCAGAGTGTGAAGCAGATAAAATTAATTAATTTAAGCTCATTTAGTTGTAAGATATAGCAATGCAATATTTAAAACCCATAAAGGTGTACATTAGGGTGGAATGAAAAAACGGAAGTTGAAATTTTGATTTTGAATAGCAGCCAAAAGTTGCTTTTTATTACCTATAATATACCTGGAAAATTTCATGAATTTTTAAAAACTTCAGGGCTCTACCAGGACCTTTATTTTTTAATTGTTTCACACAATGGGTTCTTACCATAAATTGTACATTTACCGGATTTTTTGGTAATCTTATTTGACATTTTCATATTTAAAATGTTTAGTGTAATCTCCTTTATTATTTTTAAACTTTCTTTATTTTAAAATATTTGATTATTTTAAAATATTCACTCAAAGGGTTCTTATCATAAATTGTACACTTACAGGTTTTTTTGGTAATCTCGTCTGACAATTTTATATTTAAAATGTTTAGTGTAATTCCCTTTATTATTTTTGAACTTTAAGTCTTTAGTTTAAAATATTTGAAATGTTTTATTGAGTTTTAAAAATTGTTTATTCTCATTTTTAGAGTCGTTTTTACATGAGTGCGTGTGGAAGCAAATGGAAGTTTACCATTACTTGAAGTGCAGTGGAATATCCCCTATTTGGTGCCCCTTCAAAAATAAATAAAGCTGTTTTGCCAACAATGGCAGATGGCAAAATATTATTTTTATACAAGACAATAATTAAAACGAATTAGGAATGGTAAATATCCACCAAAGTCATAGGTAATTAAAATCCTGAGAGAAAAGATCGAAGAAATTTGGAAGAAAGCATCAATTATTGTAGTTTCCCAAAGGCGTATTGATCAAATAATAGACAAAAAATTTTCTGAATACCAGACGCTTATTCGATTCCTCAAATCTAAAATAAATGATGGAAAATTTGAGACAGGTTACATCGAAGAACTATAAATGAATAACACGTATCTCAGATTGAAGAGTCAAATTCACTGTATATGGGACACATTACACCATCTTCTAGATCAGGAAGGAATATTGCAGAAAACATTTTAAAATATTGCACTGAAAACAACTTAAACCTTGATAAACTTATGACTATAAGTTGTGGCAGAACAACTGTAAACACTATGAGAAAGAATGGTGCTATTAGATTTTTTTAAACAAAGATTAGTCGTCCCTTGTAATATGCCAGCTTCATGCAAACAAATTGTCTTTGCGTCTATAATTTTTTGAACTCGGTGGGCAAACTACAGGCCTATGAGCCTTTTCTGTTCCTATTGGAAAATCTTTGGATCAATGTGAACAATAGGCAGTTGTGGAATTAAAAAAAAAGTCTGTTCTTGTCTCCCAGAAATGAACTGTGGAGAGTTAAGCACAGATCAAAATTATTTTTACGACATGTGTCAAACATTTTTATCTGGCTAATGCTCCTTAAATCTGATAAATCTGAATCCATGTAAAATGTTTTACTCTAGATAGTTGACAGCTGCCAATCGACTACTTAGATTGTACATTGAAAGCTAGAATCCTTCCCAAAATCTGAAGATTATGGCTGAATTTGTAATGAAAGTATATTCACCTATGTTGTTTCATATTAAGAAAAATTCTTCCTGAAAAAATGGAGCTCAATTTTTTTTCTAACAATTAATTTGTCTCGTTATTTCAGGGAACATTTAAAGAAGATTGTCGAATTCGTTATTCAACAAAACGCATACATTGACAAAAAAAAAAAAAAAAAAAAAAAAAAAAAAGGGGATGATAACTGATGAAAGAAACCAGGTTCGAGAACTTGGCTTCCGCAGAATAGGCAAGGGAAATGGAGTATTCAACAATAAGACAGTTTCATATTCCAATACTGAACTTCAATGCTATATACTATATTAACATTATTGACTGTCAAGAATGTGAAATCACATCACCCCGTATTCTTAATAGAGTTTCAAGTGAGGAGCCGAAAGTTCTCATGAAAAAATCGGAAGTTCCATCTTTTGAATTCCCCAAGTTTCCGTCTCATATTCAAACAGTTGAATGATGCGTGAAATTAGTTCCTGAAGCATCAGTAGCGGCTGTAGGACTAGAAGAAAAGGACAGATATATGCGAGCAACATCAAATCACGAATGGTAATGCCTAGTTTTGATACAAAAGTCCAATATAAATTAGAGTAAAACGAAAGATCATTTTACAGTACATCGCATACATTCTCTTTATTATATTACTATATGTTCAGAAAAATGCCTTTCCTATGTATTTAGAGAACTATCTTTTATGTATATTCGAAAAATAAAAGTAAACTGTATGTCTAATTATTGTGCTTTTTCTTTATCTTCTTTGCGAAAATGCAATTCATATTTTAAGGTGTTAAAACACGATAACACTTCGATTGTTCACAAGTAATACTTTAATCAGTCATTTTTTATGGGTCATTTTAATGAAATCAGAAATTTAATAAAAAAAAAGATTGTTTTCAGTAATTTGTACTACACAGTGAAATCTTCGTTTTTCACGTATGAAGAGCACAATCTTTAAGAGCTGGTAGAGGCTGGTAGCCCCTAAAGATGAATTCCAAATGAAATGAAAATTTAACCTTATATTCAGTGTGTCAAAAGGCAACTTTTTATACCTATATGAAGAAAAAATTAGAAAAAAAAATTGGGTCATTTTCACTCCACCCTAGTGTACAATGTTAAAAATTTGCAGCATTCTGGCAGGTCATTTGACAGTTTTTTTTCCGAAAACGGTTAAAACAACCGTAATTTAACACGATTCGGACCATATTATTGGCCATTTCATGATAAGAATATAGTTAAATTGTGGTTATGAAACCGTTTTTTCAAAACACGGTCGAATGACCTGCCAGAATGCCGCAAAATTTTTAACAGTGTACATGGGGTGCACGCCATAAAATATCAAATTTTAACTGGAAATTTGAAATATAATTTTTTTTTTTTACTATTTTTACCATTATGAGACCGATATATAGATTTCAAATTTATAGTTTTCATAAAAATAGAAAAAATCGTGCAGTCAAGGGTTAAATCAGAGTTTGCCAATTTTAAACGCTGTTATCACGAAATCATGTTTCATGGTTTCGGAATCAATGTAGCCACAGTTAAAATCCTTCTATATATAATATATATATATATATATATATATATATAAGTAACGATTTGGAAATGGACCAATGTAAATCTGCGTAGATATCGCGAAACGCAACTGATTTGTCAGATCTTTCTGACTTTTCTTAGCAGGACTTGTGCTTTGCGGAAACCATGAAAGTAGAGAATTTATATAGGATGGGCGGGGAAAGGGAAGAATCTTCTGCATTTCGATAGATTTCTAGGGGTTTTTTTCTTCTCTTAGGGGTCGATGGCAAAAGTGAATTAAACTGAAAGAAGATAATTCCAAATAAGTAATGATAAAGGGGGGGGGGAGAAAGTCATCGGTTTTTCGTTAGCCTTCTGATATTTTTTATGAGGGCGAGTATGTAGATTATTTAATGATTATTACTGTAAAAAAAGAAAGAAGAAAATATAATATAATATATATATATATATATATATATATATATATATATATATATATATATTACAAAATTTAATTTTTTGCGCCAAGTTTAAAGTGTTTTGTGTAAGTTTTCCTTTTTCAGTAATATTCCGTATATTATGCCGGCTTGTTGGATTGAAACCCTGGTCTATTAATCTGTAGGATCTTAATTCATATTTGTTCCAAATTGCGTAAATCTAGAAATGGCTCAATTGTTTGTATTTCTTTAATAAAACTTTTATTGTTTGAATTCCTATTGGATTCCGCTATTGGGTCCTGGTATATCACGTTCCCCTTAAATCTTTATTTAACTGCTAAGGTGTTATTCTGTCTTAAAAAAAAAGCCTACTTATTTCAATTTATTCTTTTATTTAAGGTGTCCAGGTGTAATTGAAATATTTCAAGGATTGGAACTTCGCAGACATAAATTCATTTCTTTTATCGTCTGAAGAGGGAAAAAGGGGTTATTTTAGCATAATCTCGACTACAGATTTTAACATTTGTTTATGCTTTAGATAGCTGGTGCGAGAATATAAGAAGTTTCTAGAACAATATTTTCAGCAGAGTATAAATACGAATGGCGGGAACCAGAGAGATGGCATCTCTCTATTCTAAAAAAAAGTAACTCCCGCTGTCACCGCCGCCGCCGCCGCCGCCGCCGGTTTTGATTTTTTGGTGACCGGAGGCCTTTCTTCGTTAATATTAACAAAAATAATGCATACAAAAATATGAAAATCCGTGGTTTTATACAGAAATGTCTGATAAACACGCTGATGCAGACAGTTTTCAAATCGAAGAATTATTTTAAGAGTTATTTAATGCTAAAGTTGGACAAAATCGTTCCACTAAAAAAGTTTTATAGCAGCAAAAACTGTACATGGCAGTGTAATCATTTTTAGATCATTTTATGCGTTAGAAGTTGCCGGAGTGCAGATTGCATTAATTTTTTTATTTTGACTCATTTTTTCAGGTTTTATTTCTATTTTAAATTCGAATTTTCAGCATTTCTAGAGATATTTTCTACAGATTTCAGAAAATTGTACTAATTTAAACTGTTGCCATCTGTATAAAAAGCGCAAGCAATAATGTTTGCTTCAAATTAAAAATTTATTTACACGTGACTATTATAAACAGGAAAAAAATTTCAAATTAGTATTAAATAATTACGTATAAAAAGCAGGAACTTATTAAAAATTACGTCATAAAAAGTATACACGTGAATTTTAAAGGAGAAAGGATATTGTAAAATAATAAATTCATTAACATGCGTTAGAAGTCTTAGGAGAAATTACGTCATATTTACGTCACATTATAGTTATTACATAAAATGAACACACAAAATAATATTGCAAAAAAGTTTAAATTTAGAAATTGCGCTAGAGATTTATTTGATATTTTGAAAATTAATTTAAAATGTCTCATTTAAAAGAACTTTCTTTTCGCTTTGTTAAAAAATACCAGGAGACAAAGACTCTCTTTACTTAATTCCTTTTATATTAGCTTATTTTGAAAGGTTGTTACACGTGTATACGTCATCAAGTTATTTTTATTTCGACGTTTTATTTCTGTTTTTATTAATGTTGTACGAATTTATTTGTTCTTTCGTTATTTAAAATAAAAATTATATCAATTTGTATAATTTGGCGAGTGGTTTGGCGATTTATATAATTTGGCGAAATTGGTCGACAGGATAATCAAGTAGTACCGCAGCGGATTTGGCGTTAAAATTCCCCAATCAAAGAGAAATGAATAGAAATTCGTTTATAGGGAGATCGCCACTGTTTTTTAAATTATAATTCAATCTTTCGAAATCTTTTTAAAGCCGATCAAATTAGCGTGCATTTAGAGTCTGCGGTGTCTGGACGGGGGTTGGCGAGCGTAGCTCGTAGGGGGCCGAGCCCCCTAGTATAGGAAAAAGCAAAAAGCATATAGCATATAGTAGAGGAGCTGTGAGTTTAGAAGCTTTTTAGTTTTTAGCATGTAGAGGTGAACGTAGTGGATTGCAGTCGTAGCAAACTGGATATTCAATGTGATTGCTCGATGGAGGTAGTAAAACGTTGGATGAATACTGTTTATTATGTGAGTAGAATGAGGAAGCAACGGTATCGTAATGGGTGATAGTTGTTAGATATTAACGGATTAAAGACTAGACGGCTGTCAAGAGATGGAGTGATTTTAAACTAATTGTGACAGGAAGAATAGACTTTATTCTTTTTACCATGGAAGGAGAGAGCATCTTCCCTAGATTTAATCGAGAGTGTGGAAATAAAGTGAATAATGTTCCAAGCGACTGCCTTATGTTAATTCTTCATTTTTCCTTATTATTTTAAAACCATTCGGCTGCTACCTGTGCTGTTTAGGAATGGAAACCCTCATTTTTTTTTCGACAATACCAACTACTTTCCGTCAAAACGTCACAGAGAAAAGAAAAGTCGACAGGATATAGAAGTGACGGCAATGAATACGAGTGTGTCTCCAAAATTACATATGTTTAGTGGTACTGGTACACGATAGCTTATGATAGTTACTAAAGATCAGTGCCGAAAGTTAAAAAGTTACATGGCTAATGTGAATAGCAATGTATAGTGCTGGTGATTGTGAGACAAGATGACTGGAGTGAGTTCTTTTCAAAATATTTTTACACTTATGTTATTATTTTTGCTATTGTTTGTTATTTATTGAGATTTATTTATTATTAAGTATGAGAATTCTTTATTTATGAGATTTATTTATTATTTATTTATGAGGTTTATTTATTATTTCGTGAAGAGTATTTATTTATTTATTTATTTATTGTAAAGTTTATTATGAAATCATGAGAAGTATTTATTTATTTATTATTAAAGTCTGAAAGAGTACTTAAGCTATTATGAAAAATAGAACTCTATTAGTTTAAATGTTGTTAAGATCAGGTTGTATTAAAGAGAATAGAAGTGCTTCTTTTATTTTAATGAATACTGATATAATGGCTGAACCAAAGTTAGTCAATTTTGATCCTAGTACTGGAATGGAAATCCAGGCTTGGTTAAATTATTATGATGATATGAGTATTAGAGAAAATAAAGATTTAGAGTGGAAATTTAAATCTATTCCACAGTATTTAAAGGGTGAAGCACTAAAAGTCTATATCAATGATTGTGTTAATTGTACTAGTTATGAACAGATTTCAAAAATCTTGATAGAAAAATTCATTGAACTAAATGTTCCAAATTTTTCTGATTTCTCAACTATAAAATTAGATAAATTAGATAATTTAGAAAATTCTTTTCACAAAAAGTAGGAATTGGGAGGAAACTCCATCTTTGTGAGACTCTTCTAATACAAGGGTTGACAGATGGATTAAAACCAGAATATAGAAATAATATTAATGTAAACCCTCCAAATAGTACCACTGAATGGTACCGGCTTGTTAAGCAATTTGTTGAAGTTTCCACTCCTCAAATTTCAACCAAACAGTAAATGAACAACCAGTTAGACAAATTTTTCAACAATTTCAACCACCTAGGCCTTGGACTCAACCAAGTAGACCTAATTTTCAGCCAAATAGGCCTAATAATGCACCTAGGAATTGGATTCCACAAAGACAGTATCAAAATCAGGGGTCTAGAAATTTTCAAAATAATTACTTTCAGAAACCATATCCTTCTAGACCATGTAGAATATGTACAAATAAAGGAGTAAATAATGCATATCATTGGGAACAAGAGTGTTTATTTAGAAATGAAGCAACATCCTCTGATACTCTTCCTAGTAATTCATCAACTACTATTCCTAATATTTGACAATTAATTGTGTATGGATGTATCAATAGTTATAATTTACCATGTATAGTGGACACTGGATCCACTACGGCAATATTACCCCTCAAATTTGTTAAAGAACTAAATGCTAAAATTGAAACTATACCTACAGTTATTATTGGTCAGGCAAAAGGGGTGTTAAAAATAAATCAAAAATGTAAAATTTCTCTAAAAGTGGGTAAAATTACCAAATGTGTTAACTTTTTAGTGTGTAATACTAATTTGGAGTATGCTATTTTGGGTTTAAGGGAATGTTCTAAATTTAATTTAACTACAGATTGTAGAAATTGTACTGTAAAACAAGGAAGAAAAATTATAAATAAGAGTATATCCATACATAATGAGAAATCTCTTCATTTTCATACTGTAGATATGAATAAAGTACCACAAGAGAATGATTTGGTAACAATTGATTGTGATGAGAATTTGAATTTATATAATGATGATAATGTAATAATCGCTAATGAGAGTAGTGAAACTTTGAATTTATGTAAGAATGATAAAGAATTACCATCTAGTTGTGAAAATTATATGACTACTCAGGACTTTTTTGAGAATGATAGAAATGATTATAATGTGCAACCTGATTATGGACAGTTCATAACTTCTCAAAATTTTCGCGATGTTAATAATTCTGATTCAGATTTAATTGGGGATTTAAATTTAATTCAAAATGATGATTTAAGGGAGATAGTTCAGAATTATAGGGATATTTTTGCAAAACATAAATATGATGTGGGTAGGATTAATATTGAGCCACAACGCGTTCTTCTAAAATCTGACCTACCTGTATCTTTGAGGCCCTACAGAACTTACCCTTAGAAGAAAAAGAAATAAAAAGTCAAATCCAATCTTTATTAGCGGCTGGACTCATAAAAGAAAGCAATAGCCCATATTCTGCCCCTATCACTTTAGCTATGAAAAAAAGAAGAAGGTAAAAAGACCCGATTATGTATAGACTATAGGAAACTAAATTCAATCATTAAAAATGATGCAGAACCCTTGCCCCGTATCGATGAAATTTTAGACAAATTGAGTAGTGCTCGGTACTTTTCAACTTTAGACTTAGCCTCTGGATACTGGCACATAACAATACATCCAGCTGATACCGAAAAATTAGCTTTTGCTAGCAACTTTGGCCTCTTTGAATGGCTAGTTCTTCCGTTCGTTATAAAAACAGGCCCCCCAATATTCAATAGAACTATTAGAAGGATCCTTAACAAATATAAAATAGATTTCGCGTGTCACTATTTTGATGATATTATAATATTCTCCTCCTCTCTAGAAGAACACTTAAAACACTTAACTCAAATCTTTGAAATCTGTAAATTAGAAAATATTAAACTTAAACTTTCTAAATGTAAATTAAGCCAAAATAAAATTAATTTCTTAGGCTACGAAGTCACCAATGGGACTTTAACTCCAGCTAATGCAATTATTGAGACCATTCAAAAATTAATACCCCCCTCTAATGTTAAAGAATTGCAACGATTTTTAGGTTCTATTAATGTATACCATAAATTCATAGACAAATATGCTGAAATTAGATACCCCCTTAATAAATTACTTAGAAAAAACACAATATGGTAATGGAACTCAGAATGTCAGGACTCTTTTGAAAAACTAAAAAATGCCTTAATTGCAAAACCAATCCTCAAAATTTATGACCCAAAATTGCCCCTCCACATGTTTGTAGACGCCTCTCAGGTAGCGGTGGGTGCAGTTCTAAAACAACCCGATAAAGATAATTTCTTGCATCCTATTGCTTACCATTCTAGAATTTTGAAGAGTTATGAGCAAAATTATTTTATAACCGAGCTAGAGTGTTTAGCAATTATAGATACTCTTGATAAATTTTATCACTATTTCCATGGAGTCAAATTTACAATCCATACCGATCACGCATCTCTAGTATGGTTGAAGAGTGTTAAGAACTTAAGAGGGAGACTTTTTAGGTGGTCACTTAAACTTAGCATGTTTGATTACGAGATTAAGTATGAGAGGGGTTCAACAAATGTCGAAGCAGACATGTTGTCTTGAAATCCTGTTGCTTACTTCAATCAACATGTAAGTTTATTGTTGGACAGAAAAGAAATCATAGAGATGCAAAACAAGGATAATGTCTGTGATAAGAAATATAAAAAAGAAAATGGGATTATTATAATTCAGAGAAAGGGATTCAAAAAAATAGTAGTACCAATGTCATTGAGGAAAAAATTACTCCATATTGCTCATGATAATTTTGGACATTTAGGAATCCAAAAAATGCTTAACTTAATATCCCCTAACTATTATTGGCCTAATATGACTATAGACATAACACAATTTGTTAAACATTGCGACACCTGTCAAAAAAATAAAAAACAAAAACAAAAAAGATTTGGCTTGTTACAAGCTATGCCAGCCACAGATCAACCTTTTGAATGTCTTTCTATTGATACTGTGGGTGGATTTAACTATTACAACTCAACAAAAAAATTCTTAGACATAATAATAGATCACGCAACTAGATTTGTTTGGGATTTTCCTTCTAAAAATGTTACTACTGAAGCATATACAAACTGTTTAAAGCAAATTTTTAATGTTCAAACACCTCAAAAAATACTGAGTGATAGACATAAAGCTTTTAGGTCTCCAAGATTCAAAAAATTCCTCAGAAAACATCATATTCAACAGCGTTTTACGTCATCACACCACCCACAAACCAATGGGAAGGTAGAGCGCGTTAATCAGACAGTAGTTACCAGACTTAAATGTAAAGTCAATTCCACTTCTTCTAAAATACCTTGGACAAGATTATTAGATCAAGTCATCCAAGAATACAATAATACCCCACATTCCATAACTAAATTCCCACCTGCCTACTTATTTTATGGTCAATTACCCTATCAATCTCTTTTAAAAGAAAATTATTACCCACCAGTCAGTAAAGCACTCAAAATTGCAAAAGCGCGAACTCAAGAATTTCATCTTAAAAGTAAAAGACTATACGATAGAAATTTTGTTGAATCCCCATTAAAAATACAAGATTCTGTAATTTATGAAGAATTTAAGTATCCTAACACTCGAAAATTAGAACCTACTTTCTCAGGACCATATAAAATTATAAATAAACTTTCTGAAGTAACTTATGAAATAGATAAATTTAATTATGAGACAGGACTAAATTCAGTTATTTTACACGTTTCTAAATTAAGACCCTATTTTTCACCAAATGATTTCAGAATGTTTCATGAGCAACCCATAAAACAAACAAAACCACAACCAACATCACCACCACAATTGCCATCACAAACTCAAACTAAAGTAAAAACCATAGATTAAATTTTAATTCTTTAAATGTCTTTATTACAATAGTTTTCAACATTACCAGGTATGACCTTCGGGCGCCACGGGGATATTACTTGTGTTTGGAAGCTTTTGGGATTAAGTAGACAATCTATGCAGGCATAGGATGTGTATTTGATTTTGGGAGTTTTCAGATTGATGTTGAAAAATAAAAATAAATAGTTTTAATTTTATGTCAAATTTATATCAAAATAAACTATATTTATTTTATTCCATTGTCTTAACCAATTGTTTACAAAAATAGTAAGAATTGATAATATTATTATAATTATATAAACATAGAAAATTGATGATTGTGATGAGATTTTGTAGTGATTGTGTAGCAATAGAAAATTAAGTACATAAACAAATTGTCTTTAATTCCTATTTATTTTCTTTATTTTACCATTCTAAGTTTATCAAATGCACGTCTATTCATCAAGAGTATCAGAGAGATAAATTATTGTAAGGAAATACTGGTTGAGAGTCCACTTTCTAAATATTTAGAGTTAAATTTATTTGGACTTTGGAATTATTATTATTATTTTTTTTTTAATGCTTCGGCTAGCAAAAATACTTTCTTATATAAGTAAAAAATAAGAAAATTATTAATTGCTATGTATTATTTTTATCCTCAACCATTATTTTCCATGTCAATAAGTAAAAAATCTGTGATATTTTCTTAGAATATAATATTGTTATTAAGTATTATTATTGTTATTATTCAAGTATACTGTTGAGAATTTTTGTTATTATGATTATGAATTGAAAGTACTATAGTATTTATTGAAAGATTCGTTATTTATTAAAGAAAAAGAGAACATAACTTATAGGTGAAAAGTTATGATATTTACTAAAACAAGTGAGAAGTTGTAAAAGATGGTGAGTCCCAATTAGAATGGGAAAAGGAGCTCAAAAAAGTAGTTGATAAACAAACGTTAAAAGGTAGTTGAATAACTACTAGGAATTTGTTTATTAAAATAAAACTACTATTGTGATGACAAATAGTATTTAAACATAATGTAAAGAGTTTAGTAGGTAGAGTAGTCGAAACAAATTTAGTAAAAAATATTTATTGCAGCTGAACTTTTTACTTAAGGACTGTATCACTATTTTTGCTAAAGGACTGTTATGACCTACGAACTGATTAAGCCAATGGGACTTAAAATTCTACTTGAAGTAAATAAAGTGTTAAACATTACTTGATTGGAAATATGTTTGTGATAAGAGAAATGGAAATACACTAAATTTCCATAAGATAAAAGAATTTGTTGTTATTTATTACTATAGTTTTATTATTTCTTATTATTTATTTCTTATTGTACTTATACTTATTCTTTATTTATTATTGTGTTTATATTTTCCTATGCACTTACAAATGGTAAGTGATGTTGTAACCATTATTTGTATTCTTTTACAGGGGATATGCTCTCAGCTAAATTTAAATGCTCTTAGTATTTTTTTTTCTCTTGCATTGCTAAATTTTACTTTTCCATCTCTTCGCTGACGTCTCTAAAATTTTCAATATTCAAAAATCAACTTCCAAATTTATTACAAATCTGTTGTCTGAAATTGTAGTTAATTAACCACAAATTTCATACAAAGTCTTTGGGGAGGGGGGATAATATTACAAAATTTAATTTTTTGCGCCAAGTTTAAAGTGTTTTGTGTAAGTTTTCCTTTTTCAGTAATATTCCGTATATTATGCCGGCTTGTGGATTGAAACCCTGGTCTATTAATCTGTAGGATCTTAATTCATATTTGTTCCAAATTGCGTAAATCTAGAAATGGCTCAATTGTTTGCATTTCTTTAATAAAACTTTTATTGTTTGAATTCCTATTGGATTCCGCTATTGGGTCCTGGTACATCACGTTCCCCTTAAATCTTTATTTAACTGCTAAGGTGTTATTCTGTCTTAAAGAAAAAGCCTACTTATTTCAATTTATTCTTTTATTTAAGGTGTCCAGGTGTAATTGAAATATTTCAAGGATTGGAACTTCGCAGACATAAATTCATTTCTTTTATCGTCTGAAGAGGGAAAAGGGGGTTATTTTAGCATAATCTCGACTACAGATTTTAACATTTGTTTATGCTTTAGATAGCTGGTGCGAGAATATAAGAAGTTTCTAGAACAATCTTTTCAGCAGAGTATAAATACGAATGGCGGGAACCAGAGAGATGGCATATAGGAAAAAGCAAAAAGCATATAGCATATAGTAGAGGAGCTGTGAGTTTAGAAGCTTTTTAGTTTTTAGCATGTAGAGGTGAACGTGGTGGATTTCAGTAGTAGCAAACTGGATATTCAATGTGATTGCTCGATGGAGGTAGTAAAACGTTGGATGAATACTGTTTATTATGTGAGTAGAATGAGGAAGCAACGGTATCGTAATGGGTGATAGATGTTAGATATTAACGGATTAAAGACTAGACGGCTGTCAAGAGATGGAGTGATTTTAAACTAATTATGACAGGAAGAATAGACTTTATTCTTTTTACCATGGAAGGAGAGAGCATCTTCCCTAGATTTAATCGAGAGTGTGGAAATAAAGTGAATAATGTTCCAAGCGACTGCCTTATGTTAATTCTTCATTTTTCCTTATTATTCTAAAACCATTCGGCTGCTACCTGTGCTGTTTAGGAATGGAAACCCTCATTTTTTTTCGACAATACCAACTACTTTCCGTCAAAACGTCACATATATATATAAATTTATACATATATGTTGACAAAGAAAAGGCAGCGAAATAAAAATTTCAGAGTAGAGGAAATTTATATGATAAGATTATTTACTGTAACTACAAATTAGCAACTTCATTACGATGATAAGGGGGACATTTTCAAATAATATTAATAAATTTGTTGCTTTTTTAAATTTACAATATTTTAAATTTTAAATTTTCTATTAATTAAATTTTATTTAATTGTAAATTTATTTAATTTGTAAGTATTCAAATGACTTATAAACTGTACCTTTTTTAATTATTTTATATTTAATAATACTTACAATTATGAAACTCTGTAAGCTCCAATGATTATGTGCTTGGCGATAAGGGAATAAAATTGTTAGGAGTTCGGGAGGATCGTGTTTTTACCAAGTGGAATCTAAAAATTGAATGCATAGAAAATAGAGAATTGCTAAACAATTACGTCTGGGGTTGGCTAGAAAATAGGGATTGCTCAGCGAAACCGAACGCCGCAATCGTGAAGCGACTAAGCGGGAGAGTTGTGTGAGCGTAGCGAGCAAGGGGACGGATCCCCCTATTGTTTGTATAATTAAAATGTTTATTTAACTTTTGAATTAAGTAATCAGAAATTTTATGTAACTTATCAACGTGTAAAACTAAATGTTTTATAGAACTTTATTATATAATGATTAATTTACATTTTTAAAAAACTCGGATATACATGCGTTTAAAAAAATCTTAGCTCCTTATATGTAAATTTTAGAACGTCCAGAAATTTTACAGAAATGTAAATGTTGGAAAAATATGAAAAAAATCCTATTTAGATGTATGAAAATCACATAAATTGTATATGAACAAGAATGCAAGATATATCTGTAGAATTTTTCTTTTGTTATTAGTATAGCCAATAAACATTAGTACTTTAAAACGAAAAAGTAATAACTGTTATATAATCAGTAAGGAACAACTATTTTTTTTTCTTTCATTTGCACACATAATTACCTTTATTGCATTTTTTGCAATATAATTTAATGTTCTGATCTTCGAATGCAATTAAATAATGAGCGCAATAAAGATTATTCATAGGTTATTTTTGCAAATATTTGTATTTGTACCTTGAAGTTTTATTCACATTTAAATAATTGACTTAGTAAATTCGATTTATAATAAATACTAAGAAGATTAAGCAGTCACTTCTCAAAAATGTTGTTTGTGGAGTGTATCACATGGTTAATTTTGTATGTTTCATGTGGAAATACATATTTCATATTTAATAGGCAAATTTTGCCAATTTAACATGTTGAATGCCAAGTCTGTTTTGTATATGTTTCCGTTTGGGCCATGAAATAAAATTCCCGTTGCACAGTCTGTAAGTGTCAGTCACTAATGACTGACGTGGCCTAAACAGAAAGTTCAATGTCAGTCACCGGTGACTGACGTGGCACTTAACGTTTTAAGTATAAATAGTTGACTAATTGAATACAAACAACAAATACACTAAAGTATTAATTTTAAAATTTTAAATAAATTAAGGCATATTGTATAGGATTTTTAGATGTCAAATGTGTTATTTTTTTAACTAAACAAAATTCGAAATAAAATTTAAGCAAATTAAAAAATAAAATATATATATATATATATATATATATATATATATTAATTGCATAACCGTTTACCGATAATGATTTGCGAAATGAAACTTTTTATAAAAATAAGCTACTTATATCACTTATTATTAATGCTTAAAATGTGTAGAATACGATTTTAAATATTCATAATATTTGTTTTTCTTTTTTTATGAATAGATTTTTTTTTTTACTTTCGCTTCTTTTAGCGAGAAAAAAATATTAGATTTGAGAAAATATTCTGCATCTTTTTTTGTTATATTGACGCGTTTTGCGATTTTCGGAATATCATTTAAAACCCATGTCTGTTCTTCTGATATGCTATATGCCTGTCTGTCTATGCATTCCACCTTTCCTAGTGGGTGACGCATTGTGATAGTACTAATTCATGAATTATCATATATAGATAGACTTTATTTTAATCCTCTCATTGGAGGTCCCTTCCTTTTCCAACGCTGACCGTAACGGTAGCAGTAGTACAGAACATCCCATCGGGAAAAAAAAAAAAAAAAAAAAAAGTAAATTCAATCACCCAGCCCAGCTGCTCGGTTAGGGCTAGGATATTCAATAAACCAAACGAATGTGGAAGATTCAAGATCATTATAGCTTTAAATGTGGCATCTTCAAGATAATTAATTAAGACTGTGGCAGCTTCGAGATCATTATAGATTATAACAGCTCGGCGGCTGGGTCAAATTTGCTATTTTTTCACAATAGACGTTGATGTAGTTGGATTTTCGTCAATAACGTGCAACAAGCAGCAATACTGTACGGTGTTTGGGCCGTTCTGTTATGTATTTTTTTTTTTGTTGTTGTACATAATAACAATACATCAGAATCTATGGTATGGCACTGCACAGAAAAAAGACGTATACGATGATATTTATGAAAAAATATACTTATTGAAAAAATTTTATGTTTATTTAACAAATATGCAATTTTATTTATGTAAAGAACACTATTAATGATCACATAACACATATCGGAAATGTAGTACGTTTCGTATTCGAGGTTCTTTACATAAATGAACTTCCTGGCAAGAAATATATATTGCATATCAATAAATGTACGTCTGCAACAACGTTGTTTATTTATTGTATATTAACGATGACGATGTAACTTTTACGATAGTCTCATCAAGCTAGTTTACACTAAGTTTCAATAATTCGCGATTAGGCTGAATTACAAATAGATGCATAGAATCTTTAAAAAAAGCAGTGATGTATACATACCTCAAGATAAACTTTAATCGAATAAAGTTAAATTACACCATTATTATTGTTATTAAAATTTAGTAGCCTAATAGTCACAAGTATTTGTAGTGACATACATACTTTTCAAGCATAAATACATAATTTGATAAAAACTATTTTGTAATACATTAATTATATTAACAACATTTAGCGTAACTTGTATTAAACATGATTGAATTACATTTTATGCTTAATGAAAGAAAATACTTTAGTGTTTTTAGACTAACGAATCGATACCTGACCGTAAAATAATCCGGTTATACAACAACATAAAAATAGATTAAAATGTATTGCCAAAATTATCTAGGCGCTTATTGTGTTCTCTTATATAAACGTGCATGTGAATTATAAATTTATTTCAACATTATTTTCGTTACTGATAGTTAATAATTTTAACGCTAATTTTCCGTAAATGTAACGAAAAAATAGACATATAAAAATTACCCCATATGTCAAAAAATACATTTTAAAAACAAATTATACTACTTTGGGTTAAGAATTTCACTGGTGTATGTAGGTGGTCTGCTGGAGATATTTTTCTTACAGTTGTACATACAAAATACTTAGTAATAATAAATTCAATTTATTCCTCTATATATTTTTGATAAAAAAGGACTATAGAATGAAATAGAATAAGTGAAATAAATATGATTTTCTCACATGCAAGGAAAAATTTATTTATTCCATTAACGAAATGTATAAATGTCCATACATAAAAAATACTACAATAAATTATTTTTTTTTCTGCAGGGGGTATTGTTTATATGCACTATATCTCAAAGAATCGTTACAAATATTTAAATTTTATGCATAGAGTATATCAAAAAAATTATATACACAGAGTATATCACAAATTATTTAAACTTTAAACTTACTTTATTAGTTCGTAATATACAATACATATTCCATCGGGTTTTTTTTATCAAATTGTAGCTAATAAACAATTAAACGTACTTTGTATATTATATATCTAAAGATTTCATGCTCTAGTATAATACATTTTTAAAACTATTTAACTGTAAAATGAATATTTTGCTTTTCCTTGCATTTTCGGAGATTCTAATAATAAGGGAGTAAGACAAAACCACGGGTAATACCGTTCTTAAAAATAATGCGACTACACATGAATTAATAGAATTTTACCCATTATCTAAGCCAAAACTTCTGTTCCATGTATTTTACTTGAAAATTATAACAGAAAAGGAAAAGTTTTTTCATTTTTCTTCAGCACAAAATCAAAGGCGAAATTCTTTCCTTGCTTTTCCTTTGCAAGAAATATTTTTAAAAACTCTGAAATACAGTTTATCGTAAAAGAGTCTAAAGAACTTTAATGCTAAAAATAAACAAAAAAATATAAATAAACGCAGTGATACGTAATTTTTCCTTCTCTTGTGCTTAAAAAGCTTTAGGGGAGTTTGGGAATTTAAGTTTTCTTTTTTTTTTGTTTTACACTCAGTTGAAGAACAAAGAGACAGTTAAAAAAATACATCTGTTTGGTTAGGAAAAAATGCATTTAAATTTTAAATTAAGTTTGGAGTTTTAGAAGTTTTTATAATAGACCGTTTTTGTGCATTTTTCATTTAAAGTAACCGCGCATATTATCATCTGTGGAATATTACTAAAAAAAAAAAAAGAATAGAATAGGAAGCTTTATTAAAGTTGCACAAAATTTTCAGAGCAACTTCCTTTGAAATCTTTAAACGAAAAACATTATTTTGTAATGCAGCTTCAATCATTTACTAAAACAATTACAAGTATCTGACATTCTTAAATATTCGTATAAAGATAAAATGTTTTTTGAATTGTTAAACCTATTTATTCTTTTCGAATTACAAATATTAATCTGTCGATAACATGTTAAACATTTTGTTTAAGGAAGACATGACTAGGACCTAACGCCCACTTACATTAATTTTACCCCTACATTTTATGCAAATTTATTATATGTAACTAACAAGGAGAGGGCCAACCTTGTTAATCACAGATTTTGATTATTTTAATATATGGTGTAGGGTAGACACTAGGGTGTATCGATTTTTAACTTTTTTTTTTGTTTCCAAATTCCAAGTTGATAAAAAGTTGCTACTAGACACCACAACTTACCACAAAAAATTTTGGATTTTTAAAAAAAATGTTCAGGTCTCCCGCACAAGGCCTAAAGTTTAGAAATTTTACTTAAATATTAAATTTTTACAATAATTTAAAAAAAAAACCTAAAACGCTTTTTTTCTAAATTGCAAGTTAAAATTCCACTAACAATAAATACAGAAAACGATAGAAAATGTATTTCAAAAACTCAGCACAACATTTAGGTCTCCCGCACAAGGCCTAAAAGTCGTAAATTTCAGCCAATTTTTGAACATTTTTCAGTGCTTTGATATTTGTGTTGTTGCTGGTTTAGAAATTAAATGTAACTAAAGCCTCGTTAGGCTTGATTGGAATTGTTGAAATAAGTGAAAAAATAAATCACATTTCAATACGTCAAGCGTCAACTTGAAGCGATGGGATGGGGGAAGCCCAGACTGTCGCGCCGCGGTGACGCGACACCTATGAATCACCGCGCAGACTTGTCAGTAGTCGTCTGCCCGCGAGCGAGCATTACGGTTGTGTTTTAGTGCGATAGTCTTGTTGTAAGAATCAATTGAGTGAGTGTTGCTGTTGTTCATTATGAGTAAAAAACCGCATCTAACTAGACAAACTACCGACAGGCCGGTTATCGGGCAACCTATTGATGTGAGTGAGTTTAATGTTCTGCCAACCAAGATGGATGTTTTGAAGTATTTTGAGTGGGTACGCATTGAAATGAAACAAGAGGGAATACATCAGCCTGCAAAGAAGGTAATTGCGTTAAGAGTTGCTTTAAAATTTGAGGAAATATGGAAAAGACCTTCAATTCCTGTTTGTGGCACCAAAAACACAATACTTACGGTTTTAAAACTGCATGAGCAGTTTGAGAAAATTAAAAAGTGTTCAGGGCCTAAAAGGAAGTATCCTAACTCCTACAAAGATGCAGTAACTAGTTTTCAGTCAAAAACTGAAACTGCATTGATTGATATTTGTACTTGAAAATGTGACCTCAGCAACTGTATTTGCTCTATTGACAAAAAAGTCCCGGCACTAGAACACGAGTTTTTGCTCCACCAACGTGGTCCTAGATTGATGTCAATTGCAGAGTGTGACAAAAAGGAGACTAAAAAGCTTAAAAAGCGATTATAAAGAAAATCTAGGTCACAAGCTTTAATGCAGGCAGTTGTAAAAAAGACTGAGGATGAAAACTTAAAATCTGTTGATAACATTGATTCTGGTGATAGTACAGATGATTCAATGTCTCCCACATCATGTCAAGATAGTGATTTTGAAATAAATGTACTTGATACGGGTCAAAAAAGTGTTTCAAGTGTAGAAGTAAAACAAGAACTGCCACAACGCTTGTCTTTGTTTTCACGAGCTTGTGATCGCAGGGGCATTTCTAGTAAAGCTGGAGCTCAGTTAGCTACTGCACTTTTGCGAGACTTAAATGTCGTTACTGCGGAGAACCAAGAAGCAGTAATCGACAAATCAAAAGTAGCACGTGAACGACTTAAGTCTCGTAAAGAAGTAAGCTCAACTTGAACCTCCGATCTGTTGGCCATTTACTTTTATGGTCGTAAAGATGAAACCATAACAAAAGAAATTGTAGCTGATAAAAGTGTCCGAAAATCTTTAATGGAAGAACACATATCTATTGTTGAAGAACCTGGATCCAAGTATTTAGGTCATGTAACTCCCATAAATGGAAAAGGAAAGGAAATAGTTACATCACTTGTAAAGTATTGTGAAGAAAAAACTGTCAATCTTAAAAAACTAAAAGCTATTGGTTGTGATGGTACGGCAGCAAACACAGGCACTTCAAATGGAGTTATCCCCTTATTTGAAAATAAAATACAACAGCCACTGCAGGCAGTTCTGTGTCTACTACATTTGAATGAATTACCATTTAGAAAAATTATGGTTGCTCTTGATGGGCCAACTTCTGGGCCAAACACATTTAGCGGGCCTATTGGTAAACAACTTCTAAGCTGCCAAAATCTGGATGTTGTCAATTTTGTTGCAATTGAAAGTTATATACCAGAAGTTGATCTTAAAGAGTTGAGCACAGACCAAAAGTATCTGTACGAAATATCTAAAGCCGTATCAACAGGTACATGTACAGAAGAGTTTGCCAGACGAACCCCCGGAAACATCTCGCACACCAGGTGGCTTACCCTGGCAAATCGAATTCTTCGTTTGTATGTAGCCATGGATGATCCGACACCTGAGCTGAGAAAGCTTGCAGAGCTCATAATGAAAGTCTACATACCATCATGGTTCTCAATTAAGTGCAATCCCAAAATCCCACAGGGTCCCATTAATTTTTTTAAAATGATTCATTTCAGCAATTACTTGGAAGACGAGCTAAAACATGTCGTTCATGTAATGTTACAGAGAAACGCATTCATGGCTCACCCAGAGCATGTTTTAATAGCTATGTTGTTTGATGAACAAAAACATAGTAGAGTCTTGGCTTATAAGAGAATCCAGAAAGCTCGTGAAACAGAAAAGAAAGGGGTAAGGATATTTAAACCCCCTCAGATCAATTTTAATGCTAAAGACTATATAGATATGACTGACTGGCAAACCACTTCGGTAACCGAACCCCCTCTTGTTACCGATATGAGCCTAGAAGAGTTACAGTTAATTGCGGAAACGGGAAAAAGTGGAAGGGTTGAATTTACAATTCCTCACACTCAAGCTGTGGAACGAATTGTGAAAGAAGTCACAGAAGCTTCAAAGCGAGTGTGTGGGATGATCGAAAGAGATGGTTTCATTCGTGAGAGACTGGAAGACCGTACAGAGCTACCTACGTTCGAGACCAAGATCCAGTACGAAACCTCAGTGAAGGATTAAAATGTAAGTAAGTGTTTTTTGTACTACTTTGATTTTTAATGTTTTTAAATAACATCTTTATCTTACTGTCTTCCATATAATATTTGAAATTCATTGGGGATCATTTCTATAATTTTGTAAAGATCTGTAGGCCTATGTAAATAATGTATATAACTTTCGTTTCAGGTTTTGAGGACAAGATGAAAGGACGAATATTTAAAACAAGTCAGTTAATTTGAAATAGAACAAGAAAACTGCGCTCATGTTCTATGAAAATATATCAGCAACATTTTGTACTTTTATACTACATTTTATTCCACGTTATACTATTTTATACATTTGTAATAAACAGTAGTAATCACAAATAACGATAGAGTTTATTTCAACACCTTTATCAAACAATTTACATCGTTAAACTATCTTTTTTAAGGTATACATAATTTATATATTATTTATGTAGTATGCATATATATATATATATATATATTTATATTGTGTCATTTTATGCCTCCTGTAACAAAAATATACATAAGTCTGGTGTTTTTAACGAAAAAAAAATGGTTCATTTACACTAAAAATTACGAAAGTTTCGTTAAAATTAACAAACATTAGGTCTTGTGTGGGAGACCTAAATGCTGTGCTAAGTTTTTGAAATACATTTTCTATCGTTTTTCATGCTTATTGTTACTGGAATTTTAACTTGCAATTTAAAAAAAAAAGTGTTTTAGGTTTTTTTTAAAAAAATTGTAAAAATTTACATTTTAAGTAAAATTTCTAAACTTTAGGCCTTGTGCGGGAGACCTAAACATTTTTTTAAAAATCCAAAATTTTTTGTGGTAAGTTGTGGTGTCTAGTATCAACTTTTTATCAACTTGAAATTTGGAAACAAAAAAAAAAGTTAAAAATCGATACACCCTAGTAGACACCCCTTAGTGCCAGGTTCAACGGATTTTATCCAATGCCCCTTAGTTCTTGAAAAACCAGGGGGTCTAATATTAGTAGACAACTTAAATACTTACTTCACAGCAAAAAAGACAGGTTAGTCGTAGCTCAGTTGGCATGGCGTTTGCCGGCTGATCCGAGGACCTGAATGCGCTACATTTGTTTTTCTCATTTTTTGTTTTATAAATATAGTTATAATTATAACTTAATAATTTCAATTAAAAATTTTAACACCAAACATTAATTATAATGTTATCAAACTTATATTTATCATTTCTTATTTGTAAACTATCATTTCTCATCCATTAAAGTGGTTTAAAAAGAAATTGGATCTATTATTGAATGATAAAAATTCCAAAATCGTGACAAATTCTGTTGTGGTGCCATCTAGTTATGATAAAAAAAAGGAATATTCAAATAAAATAAAAGCAGAAAAAAGATAAAGGGGAAAGCAAAATAATTGAAAGCGCAAGCATACTTATAACAAATTTAAAAATCTTTAATATGCCAAAAATCAGTTGTAATTTAATTCTGATGCTAATTTTTAATATGATTATGCTTGTTACTTTAAAAACAGAATAATAGTATTATCTCATTGACTTCCTTTGTTAAAGCAATGCGTAAATGATGTTTCTTTAAAATCACGAATTGACACAATTGCTCAATATCATTGCAACGATAAAGAATATATGAAATATATTTTAAAATGATTTAAAAAAAAAAAATAACAGTTTTATGATGTTTTATTACAACTATTCAGTTAAAAGTAAAAAATTAAATAGGTTAAAATTATAATTGATATACAATATTAAAAGACAGTGAGATTATTAAGTTATACTTACAAGTAAATTTATAAAACAAAAAATGAGAAAAACAAACGTAGCGCATCCAGGTATCGAACCCGGGCCCGCCAATCAGCCGGTTAACACCATACCAACTGAGCTACGACTGACCTATCATTGTCGTAGCAAAGTAAATATTTAAGTTGTGCACTAATATTAGACCCCCCGGTTTCTCAAGAACTAAGGAGCATTGGATAAAATCCGTTGAACCTGACACTAAGGGGCCTCTACCCGACAACATATATTAAAATAATCAAAATCTGTGATTAACAAGGTTGGCCCTCTCCTTGTAAGTTTTATCCAAGTGTGTATACTCGTATGTACTTTAATTCATGTGTTTTATAAAACTGTGCAAGAACTTAGCACAAGTTAGAAATGTCTAATAGGGTGGGTCGAAAAAACCGAAATTTTTATAATCGAAATGCAATAGCACGGAAAAGTTGCCTTTTGTAATACAGAATAAATTTCCAAAATATTACATCGATCGGTTAATATCTTTTACCGCCGCAAGGGGGACAAAGTTTCAAAAAATCGCATAAAACATGTTTCTTTTATCATTTTTTTTAATTATCTAAACATACCGATACAATTTTTAATAGAACGCAATAACTACATGAAGATATGAGAAATGTCCCGGTAAATGTTCTTATGATGAAATCATATCTTTATTTGCCGCAAAATGACCATATGTTTTGTAAAAATTTCAAAAATTTCAATTTTTCATTTATTTTTCTAAATTTTTCTAATTTCTATAATATGTCTAGAAATAAATAATTTTACTTTATATCTATTAATATATCATAATTTTTTATAACTATTTGTAATAGACTTGAAAATAAAGTTAATCATTCATTTTTCTTGACGATCGCTTCATCTACTGATGTTTTACTTCATAATAGCCAATTCATGCCACAAAAATTATATAAAATGAGCAAAATGTTTTAGTATTTTATTAATTAAAATGTAGAGATTTTTAACCGAAACGGGTTAAATAAACTTAAAATGAAGAAGAATTTAATGTAAATGAATTTTATAATATAACTTGCTTTCAGATGAAGCCATTATTTCTCGAGAGGCCAAAACTGATCAGATGTGATCCTCCCTCTGTTCTAGTAAACAAACTTTATCAGTGCTTCAATGAATAATTTCACACATCTTTCTAGAGATTGAGAGGGACAAGGAAAGTTATAATAGCTGGTATCTTTAATCGAACATTTTGAACTCACCAGCGTTTTTAGTCGATAAAGAAACCATAACAGGTGCTTCCGTTAGTTTTCAGTTTTGTCAGTAGACTAAAGCCATACAATTTTAAGCTTCAGTGTTGAAGTCTGCTATGATAAAGTGACGGATGGCACTATTCTAGTCCACAGAACTTCGCGCTTTTGCAATTTTCTTCATGGCTGGGGCCCTGATGTTCTCCTCTTCATATGCTATCATTCCAAAGAGGCTATTTGTATGATTTGCGAAATAGTCATTTCGTGAAAATACAGGAACTATAACCTTTCGTATATTATCTGTCAAGTAATGTAAGTTTCTAACTATAGTGCACAGATTCTGGAAAACATGAGTGATTCATTTTAATTGTGAACCAACTGATGCAGTACATTTTCAGGATGTACTCAAAGAGTATGACAAGTTAAGAAGAGGGTTTCTTTGTTCCAACGTAGAGTCTCAAAATTAAAATAGGAGTAATGATCCACCTTGCGTGAAATATTTGTCCAGGGACTCAGCAAAAAAGGCCAATTGTATACACACGTGTTGAAAGAGCTTGCAATATTTCAGACATATACTTCTGGTCAGTTGACAAATCATCTTTATCAACAGCTAGGTGATCAGATTAAATTGGCTTAAATTTTGCAATTGGTAATAATTCGCAAATCGCAAGAGATCAACCAATTGGGCCACAATATGATAGAGAACCTGTTTTTTGTCATCAAGATGTTTGAAAAGATGTCTCAGTGGAAGCTCATTGAAGTGAGGTCAAGGAAGCCAATAAAGTGGATTTTTAAAATTTGTTCTCAACTAATCCTACTATAACACCACCTTTGCATTCTGTTTTGAAGACAGTTCCGCGAAATTAACTGCAATTATTATTCCAGACGGGATTTCATTTTTCTTCAAAAAATCTATAATGTCATTGCATATAGAAGTCGCCTTGCCAGACGATGGGGTCAAATGACGAAAATAATTCAGACCTGGTTCTAGTACAAAGAGATATGTTCCTCCTTGACTTCGCAAAGATGAAACCTTGCCACCTCTTTAACCTGGCAGATATTTCTATCTTTAGGGCCATCAAAGTATAGAGTAAAAGGAGTACATTAAAAAAAAACGAACAAAGTGAAACGCGGCCCTCTAGCAGCGAGAAATTAATTTTACGTGCAGGCAGCTGCAGGTGTTTCTGTCATTGAGCAATTTTTTTTTAATAGAATTACAGTGATCATGGTTAACAATGTGCATGAAAATAACAACATAAAATGCCTTTCCCAGCCTATTAGAAATGTAAAAAATCTGAAAACATTACAAAAGTTATGAAAATTGAAAAAATGAAAAATTTTAATTTTTAACATTTTTTAGAAATTTTGGCCCTGTTGTGGCGATAAAAGCAACGATGTCACAAAAATGAAATGTTAATGCTACATTACTAATATCTTGGCGTGGCTATTGCGTTCTATCAGAAATTGAATAAGTATGTTTGGATAATTTAAAAAAAAAATTGCTAAAAGTATGTTTTTTGCGATGTTTTTCGAAATTTGGACCCCTTGCGGCGGTAAAAGATATTAACCAATCGGTGTAATATTTTACGTATTTTATCTTTTTTACAAAAGGCAACTTTTCCGCGCTATTACGTTTCGATTATAAATATTTCGGTTTTTTCGACCCACCCTAGTGTCTAAGTTTCTAAGCATAGTTTCTTCAAAAAAATCAGAGATGTCTCCATAGCTTGAGATAAACTTTAGGCGAATAAAAGTAAATTATACCATTATATTTTTGTTGTTCAAATTTACTAGCCTAATCATTGCGGGTATTTGTAGTTACATCCGGAAAATTGTACTTTTCCGCTAAAAATCCCATTAACTCCTAAAGTACTCGAACTATTTAGATTTTAAAAAATTTGGTGGTAGAGTGTAAATATAAGATCTTATGTGGCAGACAGTTAAAAAAATTAATTAGTTTCTGAAAAAAACATTTCTGAACAATGGAAAATTTCTGAAAAAGTGCCATTGCTGTTAAATAAAAAGTCTTAGTCGCAGAAAAAACTGTCTGCCCCAAGTCTTGAGCGTAATCCAGAGAACATGGTTTCCAAATTTCATCAAAATCGGTCGAGTAGTTTCTGAGGAAACGGCTCTTAAAGCTCCCATATTTCCCATAGGATTGCACTTAGTGTTGTCTTCACTTAAATCACACAATTTTTGGCAGCCTGTTCAAAAACTTATTAAAGGATTGTAAGCTTTACTTTTTAGAACATAACCTTCACTTTTCCAGATCAACAATCAACTACAAAGAACAAGTTAGCTCATGCAAAATGACGTCGTATTCAAAAATAATTTTTTTATAATACTCAAAATATTTGATTATTTTTAAAAAGTTGCGTTCAATATAATTTTGAAACACCCTGTGTCAGAATGATCCTGGTGGTGAGAATTATGTCACCACCTATGTCATTCTGATTCTACGTTATATTCTTTTATTTAAAAAAATACTTTTCTAAGTTATGTATCAAATGATACGTCATATTCAATTTCCTGAACGGATTTTTGTAATGATAACTATTCATTCAAATACTTTCTTTAAGAACTAAATGAACGCTTCTGAAAATTACGTCTTTTGCATGTATGTTTTAAAAATATTGAATCTAGTGAATGAATTCCACAGTTTTCCACCATAAAGGCAATGAATTTTAGATATTTTAGAAAAACTTTGAAAACTGAAAATGACGTTATAGATACTAAAAAGAGAATACTTTCAATTAAAAAAATACTACCGTTGTTAAAATAGACTAAAATTTCTGACAATTTGTATATAAATTAAGGTTGTCTGTTTTTGTGGCATGAAGAATTTGTAAACTTTATGACCACATGAGGATGCATGTTTTAAAATAAGGCAGTATTTAGACAACTAATATAACAAAACCGGGTGAAATTTGAATATACTTCGTTGATAAAAATTTGTGTAAGTGTATCTTAGCTTAAAAACAATGATATCGTGAGAATTGAAGATATTATTAATAACCTAGATCTTTCAAAACTTAGCACACAATGAAATTCTTTCATAAACAATAAATAATATAAACAGTTTTCCTGTAAATTTTCCATCTATTTTGATTAATTACGGTAAAATAATATTCTAAAACGAAATAACTGGATAATGCCTGAAGTTATGTTTTTACATTTTAATTTTATATTAGGATTTAACAATTACACATGGTCTTCGATGCATTTAAACAGTAAATTAAACTGCCCAAAAGATTATTTTTGTTTGTCTATGTGTCTATGAAATACTTAAAATAAATACAAATTGTTAATTAGATTTAGCTGCACATATTGATTTCGAATTTCAAGTTTTTTATAATTTAAATATTTCAATATATATTTATGTGGGACTTTCGGGACACTTTGTACTTATCACCTACTAAAGAATGATAACGAAAAAAGAATACTTTTTTCACCTGTGTACAATGAAATGACTAAAGAAGAAAGAAAATTTTCCTTTTAAATATGAGTCGAAACTGTTTTTTTTTAATAAAATATTAGTGAAAATTTAATTACGTGAATATTTATTCACATTGCTAACAAGGCGTAAAACATAGATAATTAAAAAGTATCCAGGGCAGGCTGAGGATATAAAAAACAGACTTTTTTCACTATGTTGGTTTTACACCTTGCTAGCAATGTGAATAAATATTCACGTAATTAAATTTAGATTTCTCGGGAGTAAGGTAAGTCATCGTTAAAAAAATATTAATTGTTAAAAATTATTAAATTACTTACTAAAAATGCTTTTAAACTAAAATCCTTCTACAACTACGAAAACAAGATGTCTTTACATTTTTCTAATTGTAACACAATTATTTTTAACTAGTAGATAAATAGCGCGATTTACAATTCTGAAAAAGGGTCCATGACAGGTTACTATCCAGGGATCTTTTGACATAAGACTTGTTATAAATCAGGCCGCAAATCCTCCTCTTTATTGCTAAATCTAAGAGCTTCGAAAGCATCCATATTTGTCAAATTTCTCCTCAGAAAATTGAAATTGTTACATTTTGTTTACTGTATGCTCTGCTTACACATTGCTTCTTTCTTTTTGAAAATGTTTCTAAAATACATATTTATCTACCCTATATAGATAAAATCCTAATGAAACGAATTTATGAAACGGATATATGAAACGAATTTATGAAACAGATATATGAATCAACAGATTAAACAACTGATTATTTTTCAAGCGATTTCTCCTAAAATATGGAATACTTTGCGCTGAAATTAACACAAAAAATCAGCATTGATCCGCACACCTGAAAACTGGTATTAGAATTTTAAAATTCGAATTAGTTTTCGAAATATTAATTTTTTTCTAATTTTATATGCATTTTCCTAATGATGGAAACTCAAATTTTAATCAAACAGATTTTTTTTTTCATATTTCAGAAAAGGTTGACACAGTAACACGGCTATTGTTGTTTATTTGATAATAAATGTTTATTTACTTTTATTTCCTTTTATAAATTATATACATCATTTTGTTCTATAATTATTTTTTTTTCATATTTTATTTAGAAAATAGTAGAAAATAATTAAAAAAACGGTACTACTTAGTTATTCCGTGGAGCAATTTCGCCAAATTATAAAAATTTACATAATTTTTATTTTAAGTAACGAAAGAACAAATAAATTAGTATAATTTTAATAAATACGAAAATAAAACGTCGAAATAAAAATCACTTGATGACGTAAACACGTGTAACTTGCTTAAAGTCAAGTGAATGTGACATTTACGATCAACCATTATTGGCATTTAATCTTACAGTTTGGCGATAGATTTTTGGTCGACTGGATAACTCAGTAATACATGTAACTGGTATTTGAAAACGAGGTTTTCGCCAAATTTTCGTAAAAAAAAAAAAAAAAAAAAAAAAAAAAAAAAAAAAAAAAAAAAATCCCGCAGAACCTGCTGTGCGTATATGACATCTGGCCAAATATTACCACTCGAAAAAGATGCTAACTGGCGAGTTGAAAAAAAGCTATTTGTGAGATTTGCATCCGGTTAGCGTAACAGTACCAAGAATTCTTTGAAACCATGGAAATTTTATGTTGTTTTATTCGAAAAAAATTTTTGATTTTTTTAATCAAAAGGGAAAACTTACGGTCCCATATTAACACGATTTTGTTTCTGACGCCAATGTCATCTATCGAACGGACACTTAACTGGAGCCAAAGTATCGTTATTTTGCTTGATATGGTAAGCCGGATGTTGTTGTTTATGCTGTTGATGCGTCCCCCAAATTAGAGTCGTTAAAAAATCGCGTCAATATGCGACGCATATGACATCTGTGCCAAACTTTCATATGAACGGCGAAGGGATCAGACCGTATTTGTTTATGGCAGTTGATGACTTGAACTATTATAATATAGATGAAATTATGGCGATAGAATAATAATTGGCGACTTATCACCTGTGCCTGGCTAACATTAAATTACGAAAATGGCACCTAGAGCATAAAAAGCGAAGTGGTGCGCCTGGAACTGTTGATGATAGTCACATGACTTAGGCTATTGTTATAGAGATTGTTTTAAAATGCCTTGAGACAAAGACACTGTATATTTAAGTTATTTTATTTTAGCTTCTTTTCAAATGTTTAACTGATCCTCTTGAATCAAAAACGAAAACAACAATTGGATGTCTTAACAACAACTGATTCGCCCTTAAATTTTTGCAATCAAAGGAATTGAAAAAAAACCCGTTTACAGGAGACCTGCACAGCTTTTTTCAGTATAATTCAATCTTCTCTAATATTTTTAAAACCCATCAGATTAGCGTGTTTTTAGATTATGCAGTGTCTGAACGGGGGTTGGCGAGCGTAGCTTGCAGGGGGCAGAGCCCCCTAGTTTTATATATAAAGTGTTAAAATCTAAATGAAGCACGCGACTTGTAAATAAGATTCTAATACCTTAAATAAAACTGCCAATTAATTTTAAAAATATTTTGTCCAATGAAAAAGAAAAAAAAAAATCATTCTAAAAGAAGAGCATACATAACACGCAAGAAAAAAATACAAATTCACGCGACTGATGTGGAGCCTTAAGCTACTAAAGCCCTGCAAACCAAGCTGTCCTCGTCTAAATTGGTGGACAAAATTCACGCTGAGAACCTTGTTGTTGGGCATGTATCTTTATCAAAACATATTGAAGAGATACCGTAATAAAGAAAGTTCTCTAATTGTTTTGTGTCCGTTTAATTTGTACAGACTAGGTAAGTTGGCTGAGCATTGACAGCTTAATCAAAAACGTCCCTGGTTCGAATCCTGGCCTAGACACATTTTCACACAATTGGAAAATTACGATTGGTTTGATAATTTTTATTAACCTACGATGGTTTTAGTTCCAGATATTTTTATACTATAATACCCATTTAAAGTTAACCTGTGGCTATACGATCCATGAAGGAAAATGTCCTACAATTCCTGACAATGTTTATCCACCCTGCTCCCTGAGGTTGTATGCAACATATGTCACGGTCAGGGGGTCAGTGTAACGAAGACCCTGAGTGTTAAGTTCCAAAGCAAGCGTGATACTCATTTTATCGACCTCTAAAGGGATGAAAGTTTGAGTGAACCTTGCCCAGTCGGTAGTCGAACTCGCGACTGTAGCCCGGCAGACAGGCGTGCTGACCACTATGCTACTTGACTTATATAATATTATAGTTGCCAATCTCCCAATATTTTTATTACCAATACTTTTATGCAGAAATAGTTGTTTTATACAATCGAACAATTTCCGCAATTAAATCAATCGAAAAGGTTTGTAAAAATGTACTAGTATTAAAGAAACCGGGATGTTAGCAACTATGTAACACTAATGTAGAAAAGAGAATTTGAAAGTGCATAAATATAGTTGTCAGTACTTACCTGATATTCCTTCGTATGTCCACCATTCTTCCCAACTTCCATCAGTTCCTATAAAAATAGAGTTTGATTTTGAAATTACAAAAATATATATAAAGTAACGTTTACAAATGTAAATGACATTTAATATTTATATAAATTTATTTATAATGTCGAATAAAGTGCAAAGGAAAGTTTTAAGTTTCTAATGAATATATAAACTACATACTTTGTTTAAAAGTAAATAATGAAATGTGGAATATACTGTATTTAAAAAATATATATATGTATATTTATATTTACTCTAAGAAACAATAACTAAGTACTATGTCATAAAGTTATTTTAATAAAAAATTACGGATATAAAACTTCCGAAAAAAAATTAATTCGAACTCATTATGAATGCTCAAAAAAGATCTCTCAATTTGTTGAAAAATCATCTCGAATTTCATTCGGAATCGCTATATAAAACTGGATCATATAATCTGACAGGATGTGTCGATATTATGAGGAAAATATTATATTAATTGGATAAAAAATAACTAACGTATATGTATGTATATTGTATACACCGATGGGATAACAAAGCACCTCCGGGGAAATTTTGATAATTATGTTTTAATTATATAATTGTTTTAGTAAAATCTTCCGACGAAGTTACTTTGAGCACAAATTATTTTAATGGTGTAGTTATTTGTTAATAAAATTTTTATTATTTTCAAAACATACATATTAGAGCTCATCAATTCACATTTTTAGTTTTTAATATTTTCAGTGATATTTAATTATTTTTATTTCGATATCTCAATAGACATTAGACGTAATTTATTTTATTTTATTTTAAATAGTGAACACGTATAAATATTTAAAATATTTCTATTGTATAAGCTATTTAATGAAAGTTAGCAGGCAAATATTTAATATTCTTCTCCTATTTCAGTAATTGTTTCCATATTTGCTCCTTTATTTGATAATTATATGAAAAAACTTTGGATTTTGGTAGACAACATAAAGGCTTTTCAGTTGATTTGAAATGTCAGCAAAAATGTCGAATATTGAATCCCAGAATGAATAATTCCTTTGAATTAAATTCCAGATAAAATGAATTAAGGACCGGAGTTTCAAAATTAGCTTTATCCAAATTTTTAAAAAATCATGTTTTTCTCTATCGATCTATTGTATTGGTAGAGCTTCACCGCAAAAAGTACAATCTACAAAAACATTAGTTTATCCTGTGTTTCTGAAATGTAAATTCTCGCTTTACAATGAAAACCAATGGACGCAGGCAGAAGTCTTTTCAGAAGTCTTTTCGCGATTTCCCAAAATTTCATTTTCTGGATAAGGCGAGTTTTGAAACTCACGCATTTTTTTTTCATTATTTTAGTCATTATTTTAGAAATCGTGAATATGAAAAGTAAACACCGTCTGTCAGATGATTACCATTCTCTTAAAAATAACTAAGTACGAATCTGATATCAGATATTTGTTTTCTAAGTTGAAACAACATAAATAGCTTTAAAAAAATATTTTTGAGGTAGAACACTAAATGTTATACATATTTTTTTTAATTCTAGAAAAAAATTTAGTAATTTTAATTCATTGTTATTTGATTTACTAAATTTTTTGACTGTTTGACTCGTCATGATTAAATAAAAGAAATTTTTTAAAAACATTTTATGGATGTGGAAGAGTTCTCCGCCACTGCCGTATGTTCTTAAACGTTTATTGGCAAAATAAAAAGTCAGTGTAAATAAGATCAATTTTATGCAATTGTAGTAATTGATTTTTACGTTTAGTAACTAATTCATATTTATGATGTCATTTTTTAATATAAAAGTGTGCCGCCGTTCCGCGTTTAATTTTCATCTCGGACTGAAGAAAAATATTTCTGTACCTGTAAGATGACGCCATATTTAACAATAAGCCAGTATTTTTATTTATAAAACTGAAATGTTTCTCAATGAATGTGCCTAAAATACACATTTGTTTTTCTATTTCTGCTTTGCTGGTACTGAGATTAAGTCATAAAAGCAAAGTTAGGCATGTTAATCCAAAATCCGTTTGTATGTGAAGTTCCGTACGGTTAATATCACGTCAATTAACGAAATATGGGCGTGAAATATATAGGTTTGAAGCATACTAGTTTAGTAAGAACTCACATTACAATGATTGCCATGTTAACGATTTAAGGGTAAGAAGTGCGAGAATCTCCGTTACAGTAAGAGCTTTGCAACAGTGGTTGTCGTATAAACGGTTAAGGGCTGAGAAGCGTACAAGTCTCTTATATTGACGGCCCCGTTATAGGAATTGCGGTACTAACGGTTTATAGGCGCGAAGCTGAAAATGTACAATGTTTTGAGGATCTCCGTTATAATGATAAAAAATGCCATATTATATGGCACTATGAGCGCGAAATGCACAACACTCCAATGAGATAACTACAAAAGCAGTTGCCCATCAATGATTATGTGACGTGTAAAAGAAAAAAATAAATAAAAGCCTTTACAAAGGGACATTTCCTTTAAGATATTTCAAGGCTTCTTATTAAGAACTTTACTTTACTTATGTCTTTGTTCTAAGGTATGCCAACTTTTTTTAATAAATATTTTCCGCATGAACAATAATAATTAATGTCGTTTTTCTTTATCCTGCTTCAGATGAAAATAAAAATATGGAATCTTCATATTGAATAGTCATGTGAAATGTTGTACAAATGTGAAAAAATATTGTATTCACATTGATACTGCTGTATCAGAACAAAAATAAAACATATAGGCAGGAGCTTCCCAAGATGCAAAGAGTATTACCTTCAAAGCGTGATACCTAATTTTCTACCACAATAACACCTATAACACCTATCTGGCAGCCATACAGCAGCACTTCGCATTTCGGTGAGGGATTTTTATCCGCTTCGCGAAATCACCAAACAAAATAGCATATATACGATTCATTTCATGTACACCAGACTTTGGCTAGAATTATCCGTCTAGGCGCAAAAAAGCCGAACTCTTGACTTTAGCCGTAACATATATATACAAACGCTTGTGTTTAAATTCATCAGAATTAGGCACTAGAATACAGGTACCTTATGATAACTTATATGAACAAACATAAGAAAACTTGCTAAATTCCGAAATTCAGACTAAATAAATAATGACTTAATCTACAAACACTTTTATAATCACACGTTTGCCAATTGGACTTTATTAGTTAAAAAAATGTAATAGTATTTTTTTACCTGATCTAACCTGGCAACGTCGCCCATTAATTAAAAAAAATAACTGTTTGAAATTTCTGTTATAAATTTGCAATTTTTGAATTCACTGTAGTGTGCTTCTTTCCTGGAAGAGGATTTTTTTTCTTTTTCTTTTACTGTGCTCGAATTTCACATACGTTGACATTGCATTATTTTTCTCTCTTACTTTTATATAGCTACTCGCTGTCCCGATTGGCGTTGCCCGTGCACGTGATGAATGTCCCTTAAATGAACCTCATATTTGTATGATTTTATGTCTTTAACTTCATTTTGTCTGAATTTATATTTTTAAATGAAAACAATTGAAAAAAAAATACTGATTTGAAATTACATGCTATTTTGTGTAATTTGATTTTTGGAGTATATGCTTACCAGAAGCAAGCGAAACCGAGAAAAAACACTGAGAATTTTACTGATTTCGTCCACATTTTCTCACATTTTATTTATTTATTTATTAATATTTCTATTTGTCCGAACCTTTCCAAAATGTTGTACCTGATGTAAATTTGTTCTATTTAGATGTTCTAAAAGATTGTGTTAAAAGAAGGACGTTTAATTACTTTTTGCGTTGAAAAATGTAATCTCCATGAAGCGCGAAGTGAGCTGCGTTTGTCGTTGTATATGAAAAGGTTAAAATTCATGTTTTGCAAAATCGATTGCACCATCGATTAGAAGAATGCTTCAGCTTTAAGAACATAATCCTGGTTAGTCCGTACCTCTAAAATTGACCATGAAGGGTTGAAACCGCGACGAATCACTCAGTTTTTTACTTTTTTTATTGAAATTTTCACACATTTTACTCATTGTTTAACTTATTTAGCTCATTATTTGACTTATTGATAAATATTTAACCCATCATTCGTGACAGAATTCCAAATATTGCATATTACAACATAAAATATTATAAAAAGTAGACATCTGAAAAGAAATATATCGCACAATTTTCAATTACGGCTTTCAACCAAATTCATAGAATGTGTGTATTGTTAAATGTGAAAAATCATTCCATGCGTGTTATTACTTCCTTCAGAACTACCACTTATATATTTAATAATGAGTAATTAAGAAAATATTTCTAGTTTGATAATGAAGTACTTTTTTCTTCCAATTTCTTAAGAAGTGCATTTTTAAGATAATTTTTGAGGGCAATCTATCAAGAAATAAAGCTTTAGTTATTTCGATTAAGTGGATTTTTAAAAGTTTATCGTGTTTTCAAATAGAATGTAAAAACATGTTTATAAAATCTTAGAAGCGAATAAAATACTGCTAATACTTTAAAGCCATGTGAAAGAAAAAATAAATGGTCAGGGGTATACATGAAAAAATATTTGTCTAGAATTAAAGATAAGCAAAATATTACTAACATAATGTTCTCTGCTACATATTTATGGGTGCGCATTTCATTATACTGAATACATTCACATCAAACCGAAGGAATACACGTCCATTTAATTTTCTTATTTGTTAATTCTAAAGTACTTTATTATTACTTTATTTTATCTATAATAGGAGGAAGTATTGTAATTGATTTTTTTTAATTACGGATTTTAACGTTTTATGTGTCAAAGATCCCGAAAATTACATTTTTACAAAATTTCTGCCTGTCCATATGACTTTGAATCTTCTTTTTTCATCGAAATCTGTATGAAGCTATGCATTGAATTAAACAAAACTCATACATATGATTTTGGCTATGATCAGCAGGTTCCAGTTGAAATCGGGGCTATTCTTTCGTTAGGGGGGAGCTGTACTAGCGACATTATGACATTTTTATTGTTGTAGCATCGGAAAAGGTACGCAGTTATTCATAGAATTTGACCAAATTTCATATACACTGAAGGACCAAAATATTATGAAGACCTACCTAATAACGCACTGTCTTACATTTGGCTAGCAAATCAGCTGGGGTCACAAGTTGGCATGAATATCTCAAGTCCTTGGTAGATGGTAGAGACAGATTATACCAAACAGATCAAGCAGCGATCACGCAAAGGCGGGATATTCCGATATGGTGGTTTTTGAGATCTAAGCTACCGTTCGATGACACTCCCAAATGTGCTCTATCGCAATAAGAGCCGTGCATGTCATTTACTGGAATTAAGTTCTTGGAACCAATCCAGCACAATTCCAGACTTGTTCCAGCATTACCTTGCTGGAAGACTCGATATCCATTTGGTACGACACAGCACATATAAGTGTGCAACTGGTCCGCAATGATCTTTAGATAGTGCGCAGCTGTTATGGTACCACAGCGACGGGTACCAGCGACGCCCATACGAATGTCCCCCAAAGCATAACACCGTGCCATCACCAGCCTGTGCATGGCATGCTGTACATTTTAGAAGCAAATGTTTGCTATAAATATGGCGTCCACGGACATGGTCAGTGACGTAATAAATGAGAAATCGTGATTCATTCGTGCAGGCAACTCTCTTCAACTGACCCTTGTCCAGTCACGCTTGTCACCGGGCGCCGCGCCAATTTTGCTTCACCAAGCTGGACAGTCTCTATGTTTTCTTTCTCAAGGCGTGTGGACGTTCAACGACAGCAGTTAATTACCTTTAACGCCTGATCACGTTCCCTCCACGTCATCTAGGCGAATTCATAGTTAAATGTGGGGAAGATCATAATACTTTTGGCTCTACGATGTATATGTTCCTAACTATGGTTGTCAGGTCACTGTTGAAATTGAGGATTGAAATTAGGGCGCTGTCATAGTGAGATTTTACTGTTCTATCACCGGAAAATGCCCTAAATTTCTGAAGGTGACGCTTTGATATCGAATTCATTCTATTTTAGGGACGGGGACAGTAGCTCTTGAATAATTTTCTATTAAATAATTTAATTGTGTAATCTAGGTTTAATTTAAATATTTGTAATAAGCAGAATGTTCCACATTTTATATATATATTTCCGGCTGATTAGACTTCATTACGATTATTTTCCTCCCCACCCCACCATTAGAAAACATTATTGACAAAAAATTTTATGCCAAGTCAAAATCTAAATAATAGACTTGTTATCAACTCATTTTTGCTTCAAAAATGCATAATTAAAAACAATTACGTTTTTTGAAGTATTAACTTGCATCACATAGATGAAAGTTTTAGAATTAGCACATCGGACTATTATTTTGAAAAATTCTGCCAACTTTCCGTTTTTTTTAAATTCAAACAACCATACTTTGAATCTGAAATTATAATAAACAATTACAGCTGTAATATATCAAAAATAATAAATTTTTCAGTTACAAAAAAAAAAAAAAAAAAAAAAAAAAAAACAGAATAATACTGTTTCCAAACGATCTATTTTTAATTGCAATCTGAATACTTAAAATTCAAAGATTGTGTTTTTGTTGCTTATATTTTTAGCCTATAATTTTTAACGAATTTTTACAAAAAAAGACATACGTATGTTTTAGAACACCCGACAAAAATAGTTTCTACATAACAAATTTCACAGACTGCCATTTAATCCTTTTTTTTTTTTTTAACTACTACGCATAATTTATCTTCATATTGTTAAATTACGATAAACAAAGTTAAGTTCTTGTAATTCACTTTTAAAAACAAATAAAAATTCAGACACAATGCGCTCTATTGCACTTGTGAATTTGACGTCATTTTAACAGAAAATGCATCTTTTTCGAACAATAAATAGAACAAATACTATAAGTGCGTTAAAACGATGTGGAACATTCATTTTAATGTATTTGTAATCACATTATCAATTAAAATACTTACATTGCAATTTCAAGAAAAATAAAACTAAAATAATTCCTCCAAAATACGACGTCAATTTCTCTTGAATAAACATAATGTATTTTCAAATAAAGATATCCATCAAAAAAAAAAAAAAAGAAAATGCTGTTGTTTTCATGCAATCATTCTGGTTTTAATTTTTATGAATGAAAATTCAAGTTTCCACATAACCTCTTCAGACATGAAGGTAAAATAACACTACAAATGCACATTCATTGCTTTTTCACAAGCAAAAAAAAACCTAGATGACAGAATTCCCGTTTTCTGAAATGGGTACTTTAGGGGACGGGCCATTCAGGTTTACAAACAGGGATCTAAAATGACTAGCCGCCTCCTTAATCTATCAATATAATGATCTATAACCTAAATTCACGCAATAAAAAAATTAAGGAGTTTAAGCAAGTGAAAGATCTGAAAATCCTCATTTTTTTTTTTTTTTTTTTTTTTTTTTTTTTTTTTTTTTTTACTGTAAAGCGTTTAACTTAAATATATATATATATTTAGTTGGTCACGCCGTCTTGAAGACATTTTGCAAACTTAGATTTAAAAAAAAAATACATTTATTTTATGAGGAAATAAGCATCAATGCTGGCATTGATTGGATTTGTCCCAAAGCCAAAAACATTCAGTTACTTAAAAGTAAAATCAAAATGTAACAAAATCAAACAGTTTAGTTTATATCAGGAAAGAATAGAGGTGCACATTTGTGTACCTCGGGTCTGAAGTGGTTAAAAATGGTGTCTTATCATAAGAGTATTTTGACTGTTCAAAGTAAGGAGACCAATCTTAAATTTGATTAAAGGTCTCAATCTAAGGGTGTACACATTTTCATGTATTTCAGTTTAACATTATTACAGATTAATGTAGTTATTTTATTCAAAATTAACACAATATTTTGTCATTTCAAAACTGAAAATTAATTAAAATAGTGTGTTAAAAATTATTTATTTACATATATAATATTCAAGTATTAAAATTTAATTCTGTTTTTATTTTTGAATTTTTCATTTGAATATGTTTTGGAAATACACACTCATACGCACATATATATACATATATACAGGGTAGTAATAAAAAAGAACTATGGATATATGAACCTCTAGCGGCTGGTCCGTTCGACCGATCGAGATGAGATTTCAGTTATGGTTATTCAGAGGTATGAGCTCGAGGTTCTTTGAATGGAACAAAGTGAAGCTCGCGCTTACGGTTATAGGTACAGAGACTCGAAATTTTTGAATAGCAATGCCCATTTTTTCCCATCTCAAAATGTTCAGCGCATGCGAAAACACTAAAGAGAGTTGGAAGGTACGTGCATCACAAAAAACGGACACATTATGCACGCACAAAAACAGCTGTGCGAACGAGCAAATAAATGACGATTGGGATGCACGGAAGAAATTTACATATGACAGAGGCAAGACACCAATCACTGATTGCTACAGAGATCGGAGAAAAGAAAACTTTTATTTGGATTACATATTTTCCAGATGGGTGTTATCACAGGTAATTACGTATTGCAAGCGGGATACTGTGGACAATACAACTGAACGTAACATAGCATGAGGGATGTTTTCAATCTCATATTTGATAGAGTCCATATATGCGAAGAGTTCAGTCGTTATCACGATCATATCGGATAAGAAATTAATTTGCAAATTCCGTACGTTGTTGATGGTCTCCCGCATCCAACATCTGGACGCGCTGGTACTGGAATGGAAACATCGGATTAAAGTGCACAGTAGGCTTTAGAACCGTTGTTTTTGGTCTATCCAATATACGAGCTGCACTTCTTTCATGCGTTCTGAAGTCACTATGTGATGCGCTTCCATAACATTGTCTGTCCTCAGGAACAGTTGGTCGGCCGGATCGCGCTCTATCACCAGTTTCTTCGAATTTCTTTACTAAATCACGCTGAGCTTGCGGGGTACATGGGCGACGCATTTGGTTATGGTTTCGACGGTAAACACGGAAGACATCCGCAGCATTCATCCCCTTTTTGATAATAGAGTTTTACCAATTCACCAAGAACTTTCGCTGACAGTGTCATTTCACTGGCATGTGTGAGCTGCCGACTGAAGAAGCAACATTCCCACATCGCTTTTTATCCGTTTTCTACGTTGAATATCGGGAAAATTGCGTTCTGTGATTGGTGTCTTGCCTCTGTCATATGCAAATATCCTTGGTGCTACCCGATCGTGTTTTTTTAGGCCATTAGCAGAACCATTTTTTTGTGCGTGCATAACGCGTCCGTTTTTTGTGATACACGTACCGTTCCAACGCTCTCTAGGGTATTCGCATGCGCTGAACATTTTGCTTCGGAAAAAAATGGACATTGCCATTCAATAAATTCGATTTTCTGTACCAATAACAGTAACCGCGAGAGCCACCTTGTTGCCGTTCATAGAATCCTGCGCTCATACCTTTGAATAACTATATCTGAAATTTCATCTCGAACGGCCGCTAGAGTTCCATATATCGGCAAAGTTTTTTTATGACCACCTTGTATATATGTATGTTATAAATTAGACCTTTATTTTTGTTTTCTGAAATTCTAAAACAACGCAAAATGAATCAATAAATATCAAATTACACCTAATCTACAATTATTTTAACATTTAATTACTGTATCATTAAGGGGGGTGGGGGAAACACGACCTTTCAAATTGTCGAAACAATCAAAAACATCGCCTTTTTCAAAGTACAAAAACACAAACAATCTGCAATACTATTCTTCCTTTCTTACTAAAGTAGATAATCTTAGCTACATTATCCAGACAAATAAATGTCCCATGTACAAAATTAATATTTAAATTTTAAATTTTAAAATTGTCTGACTAATGCGTGATTAAGTGCTGCGCGTATGATAGAATTCTAAATTATGAATATAGAACACAATTTTTGTATAAAATAGAATCACCTACTTCTAGTTTAAAATCAAAATATATACAAAAAGTTTTGTTTAAAATTTAATTTTAGCACAAAAAAAGTTTAAAATTTTCAAAAAATTTTCAAGTTTCTTAAGTGCCGAAAAATAAATAACCAAGATATGTAACTTTTTGTTGGTTTTAGCATGTGGACTATAAAGAAACACATATTTGGTAAAATGTTTAAGGGGGTAGGTTACTTTTGAACACGTCTAAAAAGTAAACAATATCACTATGTTCCAAGCTTCAAAATTTGTGTAATAAGTCAAAAATAAAAATGAAACTACATTTAAATATAAATCTTATATTTAAATTTATATTTAAAAACATATATATATATACTTGTAAATTCTTAATTACATTTTGAAATGATAAGTTTAAAAATATATGATATTAAGAGAAAAAAAATCTTGCGCGCATGATAAAATCTGAAAATATGCATATAAAGAGGAACTTTTGATGAAAATAAATACATAATAGTGTTACCTTTATACTAAAACCAGAATATTTGAAGAAAATATTGACTAAATTAAAAAATTAACAGAAAATTAAAAATTTTCACTTTAAAAAAATATTTTCAAAGTAAAAAAAAAAAAAAAAACAGGAAAAAATAATTTTTTTCTTTTTTTCTGGTTTTAAGTTGTAAATAATACAGAAATGAATAAGTTTTGAAAATTTCTTTTGATTCCCATGCATAGTTTTTTAGTAACACTGCGTGCAGTATCAAAATTCATCATTTTGAATAAACGCAACGCAAAGTTTAATTATGCTATGTAGTCTTAATATGTAGTCTTAATAAAACTGTCATAATTAGTAACTAATGATAGTTTTTTAATGCTGTTTTTTTGCATATTGTTCAGAAATTATTACGAATTCAAAATATGTATTTAAAAAAATTCTAAGGTTTAAAGGTATCCTACCCCCTTAAGCTGTAGCTTACATATTTTAAAAGTAACAGTTGCGCGCAAACTCCTATTTTACTAATCTGAGAAATATTTTAAAAAGCTTTTTAAAGTTTCAATATTTACGGAAATTCGGTTATACTCACCGTCTGTAAATGATTATATTTCAAGAAAAAATGTAGATTATTTAATGCGGTTTCTGAATATTGTTGAGACATTTTAGAACATTGAGAATAAAACAAAAATCGAAAGCTGATATTTTGAAATGTCCTGTGTCCCCTTAATTTGAAAAAAATTCTAGTCGAAATAGAATGTCTCATTTTTTCCCATTCATTGTGTTCTTTATCTATTGTCTTTAACCTATTGTTTAACAGGCAGCATGTTTATTAAAATCATTTTGTTCATAAAGCCAATAAAAAAATATTTAATTTCCACCTGATTGATAATGAAGCGATTATTCAGATTATGTGAGTTTTTAACGCTGACTGGATTTTAAAAGCTACTGAATAGAACGGATGCCTTCGAAAATTATTTTCCTACAAAAGAAAAAGGAAAAATGCAAGTGGAATTTCTTTGTTGAACTTGTTATCACTCTGTCGTTGCGGAAAAGTTTTCAATAGTGCTTTCAAAGGAAACACAAGAATAGACAATTTCAACAGAATAGAGTTATTTTTCTGTTTTTTCCTTTATTTAAAATTTTGTCTTTCAAAATATTGCTCAAATCCTATTTTATTTTAAAGTTTTATTTAAATTAAGTAAACGTTCAACATACAAATTTGCATGCCGTATTTACATACCATTGCATATCAGTAAACTAGTGTTTTCGCTGCTATAATTTTGCTTAGTATGACTAATCAAATCGTAGATTATGACTGATAAAATAAAATCTACCTATTTAACATACAAAGTTCCACTTTAAAAAATGCTTTCCTCATTGTTGAAATTTATGAAATTAATTCAGAAACGCAAAATACTTGTTTTGGTCTATTTTAGCATATTCATTAAAACAATAAATACATTAAAACTGAATCCAGCTATTGTTTCAATAAACTGTTATGTCATAATTTAAAATTGACTATGATTTCTGAGGTATAATTAACTCATATGTTAAAAAATGCTTTATAATGTTCTTGTATTTGAATGGTTTATTGTCTAATTGCAAAAATAAGCTATGCAACGCAATGTAATCAATTTTATGTTGTTTTAATATTTTTTTGCATTATTTATGAATTAAAGTTTCACATTCATATGATTCTGTTAAAGAGTAAATTGATAGCGTTATTCTTTATAAAAACAGTGATACATGATCACCTACATAAAGACGATTTGTGCATCAGAGAGCGAACGTGTTTTTTTTATATAACGAATTCCATAAAACTTGAAAATTAAAATAATAATTAATATTAATTTATTAATATAAAATTTATTAGATTCAGGTTTACTGTTTATTAAACATTTTTTTTTTCTTTTAAAGAATATCCTGATATTTTACAATCATTTTTAATTGTTTTAATAAATACACCGAATCTAAATTTTGAAACTTTTGTCTTTGAATAATTCTAATAATGAATTTCATGGACGTGAAACAAAAAACAGAGAAAATTTACAAAATACAAATTATTATTTTAAGTAGGTAGCACATTTTATGTATTATTTATTTAGACATATTAATACAAATAATAGCAGCGAAACAGTTGTATTGAAATCTTTAAATGTAACGCAATCGCTACTATAAAGGAAAAATGTGTCTGTGCATAATGCTGACGTCATTTTGACGTTGGCGACATCAGATGATTAAATATAACTTTAATTATCTTATTGCAATTTTAGAAACTTCGAAATATTACAAATTTAACATTTTCACACGAATAGAAAAAAAATGTACTTTCAAATTCAATTTGTTTGAAAAATGTATCGCAATTTGTTTAAAAACTGTATCAGAATGTACTCAGTTTTTATTGTTTTTAAGATAATTACACGCATGACTTTTTTTTTTCTTTCAAATTTATCTGTCTCGTACAGACAATTAGACAAGCTTATCTTTGCTCTTAAATTTATATAAGTACTTCATCATTTATTTCCGGCTTACATACCATAACGCAATTAAAACATTCATCAATGAATTAGTAAAACAATAAAATCGAAATAAATCACGAATTTAAGATCACACCGTAAGTGGTTAAACTACTGAAATGAACAGACTCAAAATGGCTGAATGTAAGAAGTGATTGCTTCGCCTGTAAATTCCTGGATTGAGGCCAATAATAAAAAGGTTCAAAATTTTATTTCAACGCATTTTTGCTATTTTTCATATAAATATGACTTTTAATATTACTAAAAAGCATTCTAATATATATATATAATATATCATGTAAAAATCGATTAAAACTATTATTTAAGGGGAAAATAAAAGATCTATAAGCCTGTGCGATTTTCTCGAAGCAATATTTGACACTTGCTGTTGCATTTTTTTTCATTACGTTTTGATAATCTGCTTTTTTTTTCTTTTTATCAAACAACGTGTTGTTCTGTATGTAAGAGCCTTTTGAAAAATACCTCATTTATTGCTGTGGCTTTAGCGTGTGCAGAGAAAAAATGATGTTAACAAAAAAGTATATATATATATATATGTATTATATATGCATATATGATGGTTTTGGATGAGCTATATTATGTAACACGGGAAGCCCGGGATTAACCCTTGTTCTAATAGAAAGTATAACGTGGCTAAACGATCCATGAATGATCAAGCCCTACAGTATCCATTACTGTTTGCTTGATAGTGGTTTCCGAGGTGCTATAGAGCATATGTGCTGGTCAGGCTGTCAGCCTAACGAATGACCTCCGTGTTTAGTTCCCAAAGCTAGATTGGTACACTGCAAATAGAGCCGTCTTAAATTAAGACACATATGTGACTGAAAAAGAATTTCAGATACTCAAGTGTCTGAATCTGAAAATTCAGTTATGATATATGTCTTAATTTAAGACATGTAAGTGTATTACTATGATCATGCTGTAAAACTGAGAAAGGTGTCTAAAATATCTGCAAGCATCTAATTTTAAGACACTTTGTAACTCCGTTCCGCATTAGCTACCAGGGGGCACTCTCAGTTATGCATGCGTTTTAGATGCGTTTCGTTCGGATTTGATGTTCGTTTGTAATTCAAACTGAACGTTTATTTTTATGTACGCGTGCATTTTAACTAATAATTTATTTTGACTTGATTCTTTTTCTGCGGAATGTCAAGTTTCGGGATTTAATCCGTACCGACATAGTGGTATTTCGTATTAATTTAAAGCAATAACAATAATATAGTGTTCTTTGTCTGGTCAATGTAGGTAAAGTGAACTGTTTTCTGGCGGGCTATGTTTTGAGGATGAAAATTTTCAATTCTTTTAACAGAGCTAGTCGGATGTGCAAAGGGATTTTCTTTTTAAAATATCAAAAAACTCTGTTTAACTCACGTATACTACCGTAGTCCCCAATCCGGACGTCCTCTGAGAGAATGTGCTTTTGAAACTATCAGATAATTTTCCAGGTAAGTGGGGCCTTCACTATGTATTGAAAACTCTCTGCAAATGTTTTCTCTTTAAATTGAGACCGCACACGAGTCTATAGCTTTATTAGTTCCTGAGTTATGCCAAATTTTGTTTAAAGCATTTTGCCTATGCGATTTCTATGTTAAAATTTTATCTTGCTAAGATTTAAATTTCTACTATTCAAATAATCTGTAATCATGTTTCTTTATTATTTTCCATCCAATGTTATCCTTGAAATGAGTTTTGGCGAGTTTGCATGGTGTATTAGTGGTTAGTGAATCTACACCTTCCTAAGCCTTCATTCTCTGTATACTCGCACGCCATTACTTTAAAAATAGCAGTGGCAGCACCTGTTGATTGGCCCATAATTTTTTAATTACCATCAAGACTACCCTAACAGTGTTTTTTAGAGTAATTATTACACCGCAGTACCTTTTACATGGGTTTTATTTATGAATACAATGGTCTTATAAGCATTTAATGCGACAGCATTGTAACGTTCACATCGATTTTACATTTCCCATAGGTTTAATATGTGATATGTACTGGAATTCTCAACTCTTTATAGTAAACATCCTTTTTTAATTTTATATTTAGTATGTATGCTTTTATTTATTATGTATGCTTTTCATGTCCGATGACGTTTTTTGCGTCTCATATTTTACACACCATGATAAATTTTAAGTTATTTAAATGATTAGAGTTCGGACATCCTTCCATTCACAAATATCATTAATTCCCCATACATACAGCGAATTACTTGTCTTCATTTATTAATTTAAACTTTTTTGACTGATAAAACTCATTAAATCCGGTCTTGGAATTTCAATTTTTTTCCTTCTGCTATATTTTTGTTGTTTCCGAGCATTTTAGAACTATTCTATTTGGTATACTCAAAGTAGTCAACTTCTGATGTTTTCACTTTCAAGTCCGGTGATTCAAACCATAATTTCAAGACTCATCAGAAATCGTCTGAAATCTGTAGACATAAAAGCGGAAAAAGTTTTGTTGGCGTCGTCAATAAATCTTATTTAATGATTTAGAAAATGTTTTAACTATATTAGTCATAATGATTATTTGTAGATTCGTAAATTCATGCAATTATGTGCTGTTAACCTAATTGTAAAAATGCGGTAAGTATATACAGATATATTTCACTTGAAATCAATTATAATATTGATTTTTTGATTATTTTTAGTAAAAAAGAAATTTGAAAATTAAAATGAATATCAGTAAAAAGATAGAATTTTACAATATTTACTTGCATAACTAGGTTTTGCACTTAAAGCTAATATCTATATTTACCGATTCACAATGCAGAGTTGGACTTTTTCTAGAAGAAGGACTTGATTAAAGTACGGGCAAGCTTTGACATGTCCTCCCCCACCACTACCACCACCGACGATTTTATATGCCCCAAATTCGATATGCAATTTTTTAAAAGCTTATGCGTTAACTGTATTTCGACATTGTATTGGTTATAATCAGTATTTTGAATTTAAACACTAGAGTAAGATTAAAAGTTAAATAGAAAAAAAATTAAATATCGTAAAAACTCTTAATCGCTGGCACCTTCGGAACGCTGAATCTGTCTGCTATTCGATTGCTTTAGCTTTTATGAGGTAAATATATATACAGTGAAACCTCCTTGTGCGACCACCTCCATTAAGTGAAAGACCACTTTTTGATGGAACGAAATTTATTCCCATAGGCTCAATATTAATTTTACCTCCAGTCAGAGGCCACCCCAATTAAACTTGCTCCATGACCGACCCATTTCTTTGAAGAAAATGAAACAAATTCTGTTTTTTCCTGGTCGCTTTTATTAGAATAATAATTCCGAGAGCGCATTATTCAACAAACTTCTAAACTGAGTTTAGAATTTTTATTTATTCCGGTAACTTTTAAGTGTTTAATCCCCTTTGTATATTTTTAGGCAGTGAATTTAACGCTGATGACAAATTAAGGATTACGGTCAATAAACTCCCCTGCCCTATTCTGTGAGGAAACTCGCAAGAAAATTGATAAATAAATGAAATCGTCATAATTTGTTCCAGTCCCCCCCCCCCCCCCCCAAAAAAAATGCATTTATTTACTGAACTTCGAAAGGACTAGGAAATAAAATTTATAGAAGATAAAACCGTAAAATGAAAGCAAACGTCAATGTATTCATTTTTTAAACTTTGCAGTAATTAACTTATTTAATTATCTTTTGTTTTGAAACTTAAATTTTCATTTATTTTTTCTTAATTCGAAAAATATAATTTTAGTAACATTATGTATTACCTTTTTTCAATAATTAAAATCTTGATTTAAACATTTCCTCCATTAAGAGACCACCTCTCGGAGCAACCAATTTTTATTGGAATGAAACGTGATCGCTTTAGGGAGGTTTTAGTGTTTTGAAAAAGGTGAGTGTTCGCTAAAAACAACTGTTCCTATGAAGGCTTTGCAGTAAAATGTCCATAACGGGCACTCCTAAATAAAGTACTCCATTATTTAGGAAACACATTTTTTTTATTGAAAATATGCACAATTTTTATACACTTATACCTCAAAAAAGCAGAAACCTCCTCCACGGTTCCGAGGTGCCCGCTATTGAGAGGTTTTACTGCATTAAAACAAATATATATATTTTTTTGTTTTTAACCTTATTCAACTCTAGAAATTCATAATGTTGGTTAATTATAAATATTACAATATAATACTGATATACTGCAAATTTTATGGAATCTAGTGTTAGATTTTTTTAAAGACAGAAATAAAAATGCAAGAAATGCTTAAACTAATTCACTGGGAATATCTTACTTAAATGGGAAAAAATGCACAACAATGCAGGGGTGGGATTCTTTCTGAAGGAGTGAATCATTTTTTTTTATAAATGGGAGTAATTTGTTACCATGAAGCAGAGCTGGCTGTAGCATTGGCAAACTGGGCTGTTTCTATGGACCTTTAGCTTTACGGGCCCCTAAATTTGGTATGAAATTTCCATAAATTTGATATTTTAAATTTGTTTTGATCTTACACATATTTTAATAAATATTTTGTACTTTTAGAAGATGATTAGGGTAGAGGAAATGATATATTTATCCAAATATGTATTTGACGGCATCGAACAGGCTTTTTTTTTTTTTTTTTTTTTTTTTTTTTTTGTAACAGTATATGAAGTCAGTGAAGTCAGGAGGGGGCGAATGAATCAATTTGAAGTTCTCACTAAAAGTAATAAACATTTTTGATGCCGTAGGGCATATATGATAACATATAAAAACATATTTAGGTGAATATATATATACATGTATTATCCTATTCTAAAACTAAAAAATACTGATTCCAATCCTCATAAGGTCAAAATATTTAAAATATCAGCTTTAGGAAAATTTCATACCCAATTTGACCCTAAATTTGCCCCTGATTTGTACCCTAAAATGAGAGGGCAGAGAAGCATCCCAGTTTTCCCACGCTGCATTCAGCTCTGCTATATGGTAACAAATTATGCCCATTTATAAAAAAATAATTTAATGTGGTCAAACATGGCTGCGTATATAACTTAGAAAGAAAAGTGGTCAAAAGTGGCTTCATATTGGCAAAAAAAAAAAAAAAAAAAAAAAAAAAAAAAAAAAAAAAAAAGGCTAAAATATGGCCGCAATTAAGAAATTTGAAATGGCTGAAAATTTTAAGACATTTTGAAACGTCTGAAAATTGAACACTGTGTTTCAGACACTTAAATATCTGAATTTCAGATATTTCAGTTTACAATGTACTTATTTTATTGACCTTGAAGGGATGAGATGCTGAATAATTTTCGTAAGTCAAATATATTACATTGAAAAATAATATGTATTTTTTATAATGAATTTCACAATAACTGAAAAATTAAATAACAGCCTTTATGTAATATTTTGTGTGAATAAATCGTTAATAAATAGAAAAAAATGGAATACATTTATTGTATTAAATTTGTGTGTTATTGTTTTTTTTAAAGCACTATTGAAAACTATCTATATTATAAAGGACAAACATACCTGTGCGTAACGCACACGTCATTTTGCGAATGGCAACACTTTGAAATTTGAAATAAAATTTTGGTTTTGCAATTTTCTCTACTGCAATTTTTTAAACTTCTAAACATTGCACATTTTAAATTTTTACACCGACGTATAAGGAAAAAAATGCTCTTTTAAATGTAATTTGTTTGAAAGCTGTATCTCAAATAATTTTTGAGATATGATTTTTTTTTTTGTATTTTTTAATACCATTTTTCTAATTGTGGCAACGAAAGTACCCCATTTCTATCGAAAGTAAACGGAAAATAGTCGAAAATAGGAGATACTGTATCTTTTTGTTGCCATTTTCTGATAAAACCTGAAAAACTTTGAAATTAAAACATAGGCTTTGTCAAGAATATTATCTGCTATTCCGTGATAATGACATCATATGCTTACTTTTCTATAGACGAAGTTTAATACTATATTTTAAAAGTGGATTTCTTTAGCGGATGCAAATTGACATCATTTTATAAAAAAGCGTGTATTTTAATTCTTAAACCTGAATTATGTTTTGTAGAAGTGCGTCATTTTCACAGCCCAGCTGCTTTGAAATTCTTCACAGGTGAAAATGACTCACTTTTGAGAATATTGTAATCGAAATCACACACTGATAAAACGCAATGTTTTACAAAAATTTAGAGTGTCTTTATAAACGAGAGGCAACATGCAATTAATAGCGATTTATATTACAGAAACTGATGATTCTCGCCTGGATGGATTTGCTTTGCCGAGTTAGACAAGCAAACAAATAATTCGTGGTTTAAAATAATATCATGTAGCTCAAGTTTTTGTCCAAAATTCTGTCGATTTATAGAATGCTATTCTTCAGGACATTCTACTATAATTTTATCAAAATAGCATAATATGCTTAATTTTAATTTTTCCTAATTTTATATAATCTATATATTTAAAACACAAGTGTGTTTTATAGTCATCCGCCCTGATCTTTCTGCTGAACCAATTTTACTAATTATTTTTTTTAACTAAAAGCTCGCACTAATGGGATCGCACTATCTGTTTTTTTTTTTTTTTTTTTTTTTTTTTTTTTTTTTGTTTTTTTTTTTTTTTTTTTTTTTTTTTTTTTTTTTTTTTAATAACTTGTTGATAAAAATTGTTGTATAGGGTTTAGTGGCGCAAAATCACATTAGGAGCAGAATATTAAATTAGGGGCATATAACGGAAATGGCATACTGCTTTTGAAAACAAGCATTTTTCCTCATAAATTTTCCTGCATGTGTACTGATACTAAGTTTCAGACACTGGGTGAAATAGTTATTTAATTGAAAATGAAGTCATATTTAAAAGAAAACGACCATTTTCTCAGATAAAACTAAACATTTTAACACAAATACGTCTAAAAAACATAAATTACGGAAATTTTTACTCTCCGGAATTGAGATTAGAATCTCAAGTACAGAGTGCGTCTGTTCACATAAAAGATGTTGCTGACAATCGTGATTTCAAGTTTTGAGTTAAAAGGATTTTAAAATGATCAACCAAAATACAAATTTTAAAAAAAATGATGAATAAGGATATTAGAATTGCGTATGCAAATATTGAGAAGGTCAAAATTGCTGTTTTTCATTCCGGAATACCAAGCACAAGAGCCTCAATTGATAACCACATCCTAATAACTGATCTTTATTATATTTTACTGATTAAGTATCTATATTATAAAGAACAAACGTATCTGTGCTTAACGCTGACGTCATTTTGCGAATGGCAACACTTCACGGTAAAATTTCGGTCTTGAAATTTTCGCTACTGCAATTTTTTAATCTTCTGACCATCGTACATTTTCAATTTTCGTCACACAGAGAAAGAATTTACTTCCAAATGCAATTTGTTTAAAAGCTGTATCTTAATTGACAGATGTATTATATTTTCTAAAATTATTTTTAAGCATGATTTCTTTTAAGTTTATCTTATAACATGCAGGTTTCAATACAAAATAATAAGAAACATTTTGCACATAAAGCAAGGAAAATTTTTCAGCATTTGCTATTTTTGCATAACGAAATTAATACTTCTTTTATAAAAAAATAAAAGAATAATATTGAAAAAACACAAATCCAACATATTTGTAATCGTACAATTTAAATGTTTAGATCACGAAATAAGATTTTTTTTTCAAATGGAATTTGTTTGAAAAGTTCATCTCAGTTTACTTATTGTCTACGATTTTAAAAACAATTTTAAAGCGTGAAATATTTCTAAATTTATCTATATCGCGCGGAGCTCGATTACGAAAGATTAATCCGTTTGTCCTTAAAACAAATAAAGAGTTCATCCTTTTCTTACGGCTAATATCCATTAAAGAACTTCCCTATGCATAAATAAATAAAATAATATAAATAAAACACAAATTTAACAGACATGTATAAGCTCTGAAATTATCAGAATATAAAAGGATACCGTAAGTAGCAAAATCTTGGTCAAATAACTCTTAGCATGCGGCTAATAAGAAAATATCGCTTTTGATAAATTAAAAAAAATATATTTGATTGCATAATTCTTATTTTCCATATGAAAAATGCTTTTTTAATGTAAGTGGACAATCTAAAAAAATATTGCATATAAAAAAATTATTAGTTTTCAAATAAGAAAAATGTTTTCACCTATATTCTTTAACCCGGGAATCCCGGGTACGATCCCCTAGTTTTCATAAAGACACCAAAATTTCACCAACGAAATTCCAGTTGAATTTTTCTTTTTCCTTTTATAAATGGGGGCAATAATTTACACAGGTCTCCGGTCTATTGAAAGGTTTTTAAATTTAGTTATCATTAAGAACCTATGTAATCGGAATAGCCGCATGATTATCAAATAGTTAGTTTTTTCTATCGCATTGTCTTTAAAATAATGCTAACAAACATTTTCTCCGTTAAACAATAGATTTAGGACAATAGATGAAGAATGAATTTTAAGCCAAAAAATGAAGCGTTCTTTTCTTATATGTTCGTTGAAATTAATGTAGCGTCTATTGAATTTGAAAATCATTTTAGATTAGATGTAATTTGGTATCCTAATTTACATATGCATTATTCAAGGTGATTTTGACAACCTTGTTAGTAAACAGTTTTAAAATTTCAAAAGAGAAGCCCTGTAATATTTTCGTCAGTGAGATAATTAGTTTTTTAGTAAGTTATTGAATACATTGTAATCTGTTTACTCCAATCCTATCGCATGGTTAATAATTAAGTTTTCGTTAAATTATAAAATCCACAAATATAACATACACGAATAATCTTTTAATGAATATGCTAAAATAGATTAAAATAATTGTGTTTTGGACTCTGAATTAATTTGATAATTTTCTAGAGTGCGAAATACAATTTTTTAAGGAGGAACATTGTATTTTAAATATGTATTTTTTTTTCTATCATACATGAACTGTAAATTTGATCAATGATACTAATCCAAATTATTGCAGCGAAATCGGCAGTTTAGAAATATGCAGTTGTGTGTTAATTCTGCATAAAAGGTATAAATTTTAAGGTCGGACTTTATACATTAATGTAATGAATTATACAATGTACTAGGATAAATAAAAAATGAAATGAAACATTATTTTTGTAAAATTTTGAGCGACTAAATTAAGAATCACTGCTTGTATATCAAATTACGAGTAATCAATTTTTTTTTCTAATTTATGGGGTCTGGTACCTTTTAAACACTACGAAAATCAATAAAAAAATCAGTTTTAATTAGTATATCTCCAAACCCTTATTGTGTTTTATTGTATATAGATAATTTAAAAGTAGACTGTATTTCCTATCGTTTGATACCAGTAACTTTATTATACGGCAATTTATTGCAGAGTTAGTAGGGATTGTTTACTTTTTCTCCCGACGACTGTACACTGATAGAGTAGGCAAACGTGTCTCTGCCTTTAGCCTGAGTACAGGGTGCTATTCGACTAATGACTTGGAGAGACAGTAACCACTTCAAAAAATACAATCTAAAATATAATTAATGCGGAAATAAATCCTGTAACGAAAGGCAACCGTGTCTTTGTTTATAGACTGAGTACAGGCCCATTTCGACAAATGATTTGAGGAGCGAGTGACCACTCAAATAAATACGATTTAAAATACAATTAATAATGTATGTAAATGCAGTTAATATAAATATTATTAATCTGAAATAAAATAATCCTCTGAAATGCAATAATAACTAGATTTTTTTTTTTTTTTTTTTTTACACTCTCAGAAAAAACTGTAAATTTATGAGCGTTTGATGTTGAATTTTCACGGGCAAAAGCCTTATTTGATGAAAAACTGTCTGATCCACTAAAACAAATACGGTACGATCCCATACATTTTCCTCGCTAGGGTGTAACCCTTCATTTTATTCGTGTTTCGAAAAATAATGTCACTTAACCACGACCATAACATATTTTTTAACCCGCCAAAAATATTATTATTATGTGATTATTATCTAACATGCTACGCGCTACGGAACAGTAAGTAAAGTGTTATTGTGTTTTGAAGTGCATTATATCTTTGCCCCGTAAAAAATACGGGCTGCACAAAATGATGGACATAGATTTTTTTTCACGGGGTATGACTGGAATCTATGCTGCCGGCCTCTGCCCGTAACTTTACAGGGGTATTTTTGATACTTAGAAAATTAAAGACAATCCACTATTCTTGCAGTTCTAGCCCAGCTGTTTGCAAAAATATGGTAGACCCCATACATTTTCCTCCACTAGAGTGTACACGTTGACACAAAATGATGGGCATGGACATTTTCTTTATTTTTACGGGGTATGACTGGAATCTCTGCTGCCGGCCTCTGCCGTAAAAAAAAAAAAAAAATTAACAGTGTAGTAAAAGAAGGTGCCTAAAATTCTTTTAAATATTTTCATATAATTATTATTATCTAGTTGTGCTTTGAAGTTTTTAAAAAGGACTTTCTAAAATATGAATGAAAAAAGAGATTTTTTTTTATTTTAAAAATTTGCATTCATTATTTTTATTTTTATTTTACAGCATTACATAAAAAAAACAAACAACAGATAAACAGGAATCTGGCAACAAATCTGGAATTTCCCTGCTTAAAAATGAAATAACGAACATTCAGCATATACCCACATGAGAACGAGTACTTTAACCGACAAAATATTGAAATGTGAAAACATTACTACTTTTTTAAAACTTCTATTTTAAATATTCTTTTAAAGAGTCTTCTTAGTTAGAAGTAGAACTTATTAAACTTTAGCACAATGCTATTTTCCGCATTGAATATGAAAGTTAGAAAGTATATTATATCTAATTCAGTATTATTTTCAAATTAATTGACATATCATTAATTTCATCGGACAAATAAGAATAAGCATACTTTTATTTTTGTTTCTTTTTAATGTGTTTTTCCCTTACTTTCCTAAATTGATTGTATAAGGGCAAGCATGTTTATTAAAATTACTCTGAAGAGAAAGACAAAGAAGAAACATTCTCTTTACACCTGATTGACAATGATGCGATTATTCTGATTACATGGTTTCTTAACGCTGACTGCATTTTAAGGGATGTTCAATAGAACGCATTCCTTTGAAAGTTATTTTCCTCTGTTAGGAGAATAAAGAGAAAAAAGGAAGTCAAATTTCTTGTTGAATCTGTTATATCTTTAACGTGGTGGAAATAGATTTCAATTGTACTTTTAAAAGAGACAAAGGAAAAGACAAATTCAACATAATAATTGTATTTCATTTTTTTTAATTATTTATTCATAATTTGGTCATGCAAAGTATTTCTAAAACCTAATTTTATTTTGCAGTAATGTGTAACTTTTCACGTCTTGTGCAATATGTTGCAAAAGAAAAGAACCGTCATTTATTAAAAATACAGTGCACCTCATATATATATAATTTATATTTGTATTTATAGTGCCATTTCTGATTCATTATTTTCATTAATATGACCAATTGGATTTTTTCATTAAAGTAGTTCTTTATAGACGTTTCACTTGCAAACTTTTCTTCATTCGACATATTGCAGTCTGAAAATATAAAACAATTTCTAAACAGAGTAAAAAAAAATGTATATAGTTCTAACTAGATTTTTTTTTTTTTTTTTTCGAAAAAGAAATATGTAACTTTAAAAAAAATATTGTCAGATAATTACTCTTGACCTAATTGTAATTTGAGGTTTTTAAAAAGAACTTTTTGAAATATGAATAATAAACATTATTCGTTTCATTTTGGGAAATCCCATGCATTATTTTTATTAGTCTAAGACCTTAATGTTTCAAAAAACAGATAAAAATGAGCTAGACAACGAATCTGGAATTACTCTGATTAAAAATATTAAAAGCAAACATGCGGCTTATGCCCTCACTGGGAACGACTAGTTTAACTGACTAAATATTAAATATAAAAATATTACTACATTTTTTTAAAACTGTTATTTTAAATATGCTTTATAACTACTAAGCAATAAATTTTAGTTAGAGGTATAAGTTTTTATTTTATTTTAGCACAATGTATATGACAATACACAATTGTATATGGAAGTTAGAAAATATATTATATCTAATTACGATTAATCTCAAATTAATTGACATATCATTAATTTCAACGGACAAATAACAATAAGCATGCTTCATTTTTCTTTCTTTTTACTGTACATTCTCCTATTGTCCTAAATCTATTGTTTAACGACGAGCATGTTTATTAAAATTACTCTGGAGAGAAAGGCAAAGAAAAAATATTCTCTTTACATCTGATTGACAAAGATGCGATTATTCTGATTACATGGTTTCGTAACGCTGACTGCATTTCAAAGGGTATTCAATAGAACGCATTCTTTTGAAAATTATTTTGCTCTGCTAGGAAAGTAAAGAGAAATATATAAGTCAAATTTCTCGTTGAATTTGTTATTTCTTTGCCGTAGTGGAAACAGATTTCAATTGTACTTTAAATGGAAATACAAGAATAGACAAATTCAACAGAATAAATGTATTTCACTTTTTTTCCTTTTCTTCCCAATTTGGTCACGTAAAATATTTCTAAAACCTAATTTTATTTTACAGTAATATTTAACTTTCCACATTTTGTGCAATAATTTGCAAAAGTGGTTAGCCGTTTCTTTCTTTCATTTCAATCATTTTTCTTTCTTTTTATGGAATTCTTCTTCTATTGTCCTAATTCTATTGTTTAACGCAAGCATGTTTATTAAAATTACTCTGAAGAGAAAGGCAAATAAAAAAAACATTGTCTTTACATCTGATTGAAATGATGCGATTATTCTTATTACATGGTTTCTTAATGCTGACTGCATTTTAAAGGTTATTCAATAGGCATTCCTTTGAAAATTATTTTCCTCTGTCCGAAAAGTAAAGATAAACTTATAATTCGAACTTTTTGTTGGCTGAACTTGTTTTCTCATTGCCTTAGTGGAAATAGATTTCAATAACACTTTAAAAGGAAACACAAGAATAAACAAATTCAATAAAATAAATGTATTTGACAATTTTTTTTTTCAATTTGGTCATTCAAAGTATTTCTAAAACCATTTTTTTTTTTTTAACGTTAATATTTAATTTTCCAAATTTTGTGCAATACGTTGCAAAAAAAAAAAAAAAAAAAAAAAAAAAAAAAAAAAATAGCCGTTTCTTAATAAACATAATGCCTTACATAAATGATGATTTATATTTGTATTTATAGTACCGTTTCTGATTCAATATTTTTAATAATATGACTAAGTGGATTTTCTTTTTACCCTTTACGACCTGACATACACCATTGTGTAGGTGATCGTAAAGGAAAAGAAAAAAAAAAAACATTTTCCTCTTTTTGTGCGACATAATATCGAGCCTGCACCTATAGAATTGCGTGGATTTTTTTTTTCAATTAAATACGATTCTATTAATTAGGAGAACTCACCAAACCTTTTCATTTCTACCAAAACTTTTCCAGTCTTAAAAGGTGATAGCCCGCAAGATTCAAGCGTACAAATATTAAAAATGTATCTCAACAAAATATTAATGTAATATTATTGAGCAATACGCAGTTGCTCTCTCACTTTACTATGTATCATACACATGAAATAAGATCCTGGAATTGTTATCACATGAGAGTATATACATATATATATATATATGTATATTTTAAAAAGAAAAGGGTTGAAGTCTGCTTCACCAGACATATAATGTCAAGAGGTAAATAAATAATATTCAGAATTGCTGTTTCGGATAGTCTTGCTTTTATAGACTATCAGAAGGATAAGTTTTATTATATCTATATATCTATACATCTTTCTCTCTCTCTCTCTGTTTATATATACAGGTGGTTATCAAAATAATGGAAACACCCTAGATTTTGCAGGAATTATTTATTAATATGGCGTAGAACCGCCTTTGGCATGTAATACAATACAGCTTGGATTCGCCTGGGAATTGAATCATACAAACTGAAAAAAGAATACTGATTTTAAATAAAATCATCTAAATTTAATCAATGATGTCCTTAGTTATGAATTGGTGATAATTAAATGAGAATTAATGTGACATATTCGAATATTTTGAACCACTTGAATAAATATTCTAATATTTTGACTTTTCAAAATATTTCTTTTTCTATTAATCTTTTCAAACATGAAATTAATTTTAAGATAATAAACAAGTTTAATCAAAAATAAGTTCTTAATAAAAATATCGTTTGCATATTTGCATTAAAAAACATTAAATTACCAAAAGATATTTTCAATTTGTAAAAAAAAAAAAAAGTAATTATTCTAATATTTTGAATATGAGCTGTAGTACTCCAATTCTGCATTGGATCTAAAGAGTTGTGTATATTCTACATAGTATGCTAAAACTTAGTTTATTAAGAAAATGTATAATCAGATTTAAATTCATCTTCAGCAATTTCTACCAATAGACGTGAACATATTTGGATTGTTTTGTACAGGCCTGCATATTACCTACAGATTTTTATAAACACTAGATATTAAACAAAATCTATATAGAAAATTCTATATCTCAAGTTGAAACGACATATTCACCTTAATAAAATAAATAAGCACGTAAATAGTAAGTACAGAACTTGTGTGGAAATATGAATTATTTTAAAACAACGTTTAAACACACAATAAAATAAGTTAATTTGAACAGACGTATACGTTTCGTGAGTTCCTGGACTCACATCCTCAGTGTATAAAAACTTTAAAAACAAAATCTCCCTAACTACATGTACGGTGAAAACCCATAACTTCCGCTTTAACTCTATTGGCTGTTGGAAATTGATGGTCTTTTGGTATTGGGTTTTGAAATTTGGGTTTTCACCGTACATGTAGTTGTTTTTAAAGTTTTTATACACTGAGGATGTGAGTCCAGGAACTCACGAAACGTATATGTCTGTTCAAATTAACTTATTTTATTGTGTGTTTAAACGTTGTTTTTAAATAAGCACATAAATACTTAATTCACAATACATTTATTTCCTAAATAGGTGCAAGTATTTAAAAGTTTTAAAAACATTTAAAACCATTCAAGATGTTAAAACATTGGTGTCAGAATATGTTGAATTCCCTAGCCCTTTCAGCTAAACATTAGTCCTCATCAGGGGAACTGCTGCAGCCTGAAAGACATACGCTGGTTAACATAATAGGATATCAATACCTGTATCTTGATTTAATCGCAATAGAGCTTTGAATAATTAAACCTTTTTGATGTCATCGGACAATACGATCGCATTCAAGAATTAGACTCTTTTTATAGTACAGTAGCTAGTCATGTACAAAGTTTTGCTTCACAACACAAGGCTTTATAATTATAGAATATGAATGTTGATTCAAATATTTAAAAAAAAACGCTTCATATAATAAATTTAAAAAATATTATTAATAAATATATGTTTAACTTTTAATTCAAGAACAATGGATACGAAAAATTTACCATCATTTTTATTTCAATAGAGTAAATAAATATTAATGACAAATGACTGTATGTATCCTAATCCTTAATGGAAGTAGTATGTACAACTATCTTCATATCATCATTTTTCATATATATGTAACAGTAAAGTTCAGTACAGTACAGTATATATATAGCAGTAGATGTAAAATATAGCTTTACATATAAAATATAGCAGTAAATATTAAAATAACATATATTAAATTCATCGAATTTTTTATGAAAACTGCTAACAAAATTTCAATTATACAGTTCAATAATTTGTTACAAATTTACATTACGTATTTTTTAATGTTATCTACAATTACGACAAATATATAAATAGAATATGAAAGTTTTTTAATGAAGCTCTAAAATTAAATTTCCTAAAGCATTTTTTACTTAACAGTTGTTTTTTTTTTCTTTTAAAAGTTATTTGCAAATTCGTGAATGATTTTTTTTTCTTTTTTATGTCAAGAAACAATTTATTAAAAACTGTCCTGAAAACAAGTTTTTAACAATCTCGTACTTTGCATAATTATTATAATTCAAAACTCTTCGTCGTTACATTCGATAATTGGTTTCTTAATAAATTCAAAACAAGTTCAATAATACATAGCTTTAAGTTTTATTTAAATTTTAAAGAGCAGGGGGATTTTCTTTTTGTTTAAACAATTATTTACAAGTACTATATGTTAAGTATGTTTTTATTCAATACTTAAATTTATCATATTTGTACAACTAATTCTGACAATTGTACCAAATAATGAATGCAAGAGTTCATTAATTTAAAAAGTAGTTTCTAAAAAAAAAGTTTGAAAATTAATATAAAATTAACTGAAATATATTTTTGTAGTATAAGTTATTTCAGAAATAACTTCTTCTCTTCTAAGAAATGCTTAAACAGGGAGAGTCTAATTAAAGGGAAAAAAACACATTCTTTTATTTTACATACAAGTAATTAGTTCACATAATGAGTTATATTAAATTATTGCGACAATAATAGTTGTAGAAAATACTTATAATAAATACGTAGGATATGAATATTTCAGACAATTTTATTTAAATGCTGTCAAGTTGGAGATATACAATAGAGTTATAATACGCAGCGTGGTCTTTCTTATAAATTGGCCAAGAACTAGTTTCTAAACCGTTAATTTTAGATGTACTAGTTACAATTCTAAATATGTTTCGTATATTATTCTCTGTCATACGAAAATCCATTTACGCTCAATTATTTACTTTAAAAAATATTATAAAATTTAAATATGGTGCAGAATCTGAGCACTAAGTTATGAAGTAAAACTATAAAGTAACGCATTCATTGGTATCGGCGGGTTTATCCGTTCTTCTGATACGCGAATATTTAGAAATAAAATCATGGAAATAATATTTTTATAAGAAATTTAAAAAGTATCTCTACTGTTTGTGAGTATCTGTTAGGTTATTCTGTATTAGTAGAAACTTTATTCATACTCTAAGATGTAAAAGACCTAAAAATTCCATTTTTTGTACTCATTTTATGCCAAAACATTTGTGCTAAAAAAAAAGAAAAAAAAACATTGATGGACGTTTTTAGTGTAAGAAAACACTGAAATTGATCTTAAAAACTAATGGCTTAGCTATTCTTATAATCAGCAGGGAAAACCTGTTTCTAGAAAAAAAAAATATTATTTATAAACTGTAAAGGGATTATTTTTACGAACAGAAAAGAAAGTGTAATAATATATATATATATGGGTCGGGATGTCTAGGGGTTGAATAAATTCTCAGTCATTTTAATTGACGAACACAACATTTAATGACGAAACACAAAACAATTAAAATACAACCAAGATCTCATTATAACAATCGCAGCTTCCCGCTGCCTAGAACAAACTCCACTACCACTACACAACTGTTACGTCACATGACGTTTTCTCTCTTTTTCCGTTGCCAAAGAATATAAAGTAACAATGAAAATGAAACAATAAGAATGCGGTTACAGTCATAGACGAGTAATACAAGACAGAAATAAATGAATACTGTGTAAGTAACGATTAATATTTCCTACAGAGATCGGCCATCCAACGTGTCACTGGCCTCAGGGACGTTTTACAATACAAAACTTTACAATATATAAAAGACATAATACACAAAATGCACATACTACTGAATAGGAATAAAATGATTAAATACTTCAATATAGATTTCTAAAAATAATAATACTGTACAGTTGATGCATCAACGAAGAATTTAAACACGAAATTACAAAATATACAAGTTTATTACATGTTTCAGAAATACTGCATCATATTAGCAGATGCAGTAGTTTTATTGGGGCCTGGATGGTCACCAACTTTTTCCACTTCATAACTATGTGTGGGATTTATTTTAGTTATTTTATATGGGCCAATTTATATTAAAGCTTAAATTATATTAAATCTATATAAAATCTTAATTTATATAATCCAATTTATATTTAAATCTTGATTTTAACCCTGTACTAAACTGAGTTCGTTGAATGGCCACCAGATCACCAATTTTGTATAGAGACGCTCTTTTTCTTTTTCTGCCATAAGTCCTTTTATTTTCAGCTTGAATTTGACCGAAAGAATGTGACCTAAATGCATCGCAATCTTTGTTTCTTAAATTTATTTCATGGTTATTCAAACGCATTACATGACTATTTCTGTCATAACGTGAAGGTGCATTAGAAATATAATTGTTGACAGAACCAGAACTCAGTGTTGATCTTGTGGGGATAACCAAATTGCTTATAACATCCTTCTCTTTTGAATTTTTGGAGATACTAAAACATTTACCTTTCCTTAGTTTAACATTACTTGATGACTGATGAAAAGTTGTATCATCAGTTCTAATTCTCTCTAAAAGAACACCTGACTGCCACCTAGGGTCTGTAGGTGGATCAATTTTTGCAGATGGGTTTAATAAAAAGTCAAGAATATTCTTGATACATGACAGTTTATCGCCCTTTCTAATGTCCAGGAGTTCACATATGTGGTATATGGTTTTATCAAGCATGATTTTCATAAAGCTCTGATGTTTACAATATTGATATGAAGATTTATCAAATTGGAAACCATTAAACTTAAGAATGTCTCCAACTATCTCTTCACAATTTGTGGGCCATTGGAAAAATAGAACTCTATACAAAGGTCGGATATTTTTTGCTTTTTGAATTCGTTCTCTTATTTCAGGTATGTCTCCAAGTTTACAACCTTGCTCCTTTCCAACACCACTCCACCAAAACGCATTAGACTTTAAACCCGGTATATCTGGAGCATTTCTATTTCTTCGAAATGGTAACTTTCGTAAAACATTTAGCTTTGTAGCTGATTTTTCATCTTTTACATCTAGCTTTCTGTTTCGTAAATATCGGCTTAAATAAGATTTTTCAGATTCTGTTGGAGTGTCGTCTGTCAACACGACTTTCATAAAGACATCAACAGATTCGTGCTTCTCCGATTTGCGTGCAGAAATAACTTCCTTTAGCTCTGTCCTTACTTGCGTATCAGGAACGTGGTTCAGCTCAACTTCATCTTCATTGCTTAACTGGGATACCTGCATAAATAATGCATTTGTCTCGTACTTACAAAATTCGACGCCATTTTTATCAAAATTTAATCTAGCTTGATCTAAAATGTCCATACCGATGACTGCTTGGTAATCTAACTGTGATGTCGGCACTACGTGCCAAGTTAAGAAGAATTTACTCCCGTCTATCTCTATTTCTTGCTCCATCGACCCCCCTGTATAAACTTGAGATGATCCTATTCCTGCTAATACCAAGGAGTTGTTAGACAGCTTTGGAAGGTCAGCAATTTGTCGGTATAAGTCTTCGCGGAGAAGGCACACTAAACAGCCTGTGTCAATAAGAGCAGAAACAGTTTGATTGTTAAAGGTAACTTCTTTTGTTTGGACTTTTTTAAATGCGACGCCGTTACCATTTCTTGCGACATGCGCATCGGAGATCTTCTTTTCGTTGATTTTATTTACCGTACTACCGTTTTTTCTTAAGAATTCTGGACAATAAGATCTGACGTGGCCGCTTTCTCCACATCCATAACATTTGAATGTTTTTTTTTCTCTCGAACCTTTCAATTTGTTTATTTTTGGTCATTCCCCGGCCAACATCTCTCTGTTCTAGCTGGGATCTCGCGAAAGTCTTCCTATCTTCTTTGCCGTTGTTTCCAAAATTTGGCCTTCCAAAAGGAATGTTCCTGTTTTCTCGGTAATGAGATTCTTTCGTTTTTTTTTGTTAAACGTAATTTTTATGTTCTCATAATCATCTAGTTTTTCGGAAATAACGTCTGATGATTTAAACATCGACCATTCGTCAAAGAAGTGTTCTTTTACCTCAGGAGGCACTTTTCGTTTTATCTGGTCAGTAATTATTAAATCGCACAACTCATCAAAGGTTGTAACCTCTAAACCTCGAACCCATTCGCTAAAATAGTTCTTCAATTCGTATGCGAAATCTCGCCACGTTGTGTCTGCTCTTTTAACATGCTTCACAAACAATTGTCGAAAATTTTCAGGTGTAAATTTATATCTCTTTAGTAGTACTTCTTTAACCTTTTCGTAATCATCGGTTACTTCTTCGCTCTCCCTAGCGATTATCTCCGTAATTCTTGGGCAAAAGACCAATGAGGTGTGTAACCCAAAATTCCTTTTTAATTTCCGCCCTTTTCGCCTGGCGTTCAAAAAGAATTAAATAAAGACTTATATCGCATGTTTGGAGATCGAACTTTTGAATAATATTATTCAGTTTAATTCGCGGTTTTCCATTACTTTCGGGTTGACTCCCGTTTTGGTTACTGGTTCCGATGATTCTTTCATTTTCAAGGCGTATTTTTTCTAATTCAAACTCCATTTGTTGTTTTCGCAGTTCCTCTTTTTTATTCCTGTTCCTTTCCTCGATAACAGTATCTAAATAGCCCTTTACAAATTCCTCCTCATACTTAGCAGCTGCTATAGTAGCATCTTTTAATTCAGGAACCTTTAAATTTTCTACGTCTGGAACTCTCAATTCCATCCAGACATGCTGCAAATCTTGTTTAATACCTTTGCTGAGGAAGGCCATTTTCTCAAACACAGTTTTATGTTAACTAACCTTCAGGCCCCAAAAATTAAAATTTGCTTATTAAGAAACCAAAATTTAGTTTTTTTAAAATTATCACCACTAAAAAATTTAGTTCTAATAAAATTACAAATTAGAATTAAGGAACATGATTCGGGATTTAAAACACATACGTGAACGATCAGATCTTAAATCTTACTTCAAATTACAAAAAATATAAGTATCGTCAGTTAAATACCAGAAGCAAAATAAAACATAAATTCTGAGATTAAATTAGATAAACAAATGATAAAAAGCAGAAACTTACATTGCATGCATTTCAGTTCTTAAATCAGCGAAAAAGAACAGAACTTACCAAATTTAAATCGTTGCTGAAACATAAATACATTAGCAAAACTGAAACCAATGAACATTTATCTCTTAAATATCACATATTTGTATAAGAAAGCATAAATAAATAAAAATATACTTGTATTTTAAAAACGCAATCAAATAAAATATATTTCATAAACAAAGTCTTTTCCTTTTAACCACAGTAAATAAATCACTTACACAAATTTTAAAAAAAAGGATCCACATTGCTTATCTGTTATCTATTAAAAAGTAGAATCTGAGACCAACAAAAAAAATATCACTTGGTCTCTTTTTTTTTCTTATGAAAAACACTTGCTTTCTTGTGTCGCACTGATGGAATCGACTCACAAAGCTTTTAAATGAAACGAAAAACACACGGCTTGTTGCTGCGCTAAATATTTCACAAATTCAACGATCCCACTAAATATTTCACAAACTTATACATACCGGGCTGGTTGCTTCACTAAATTTTTAACTGAAATAAGGATGTTGATTCACTTTCACACTATTTAGCTCATAAAAGAAACTAGGCTGTATTTCTTTTTTTTTTCTCTATTCACCGATTCTTTCACAATGAGACTTGAGACAGAGAAAACCAGATGGCTTTTCTTATAATATCACAAACAGATAGTGGATGATCCGAAATGCAGAATCAGGATGATTATTTCTCGGTACATAACCAGGAGGTTTTTACTTTTTTCTTTCACAGAGTCAGGGCGACTCCAAAATTCTTTAGAACTCGGATGGTTCACAATAACGGTTGGGCGGGAAAATTATTCCGTTGGCACAAGTTTCATTATTAATTCCGCGCCGAGACCCCAATTTTGCTGTGGGTCGGGATGTCTAGGGGTTGAATAAATTCTCAGTCATTTTAATTGACGAACACAACATTTAATGACGAAACACAAAACAATTAAAATACAACCAAGATCTCATTATAACAATCGCAGCTTCCCGTTGCCTAGAACAAACTCCACTACCACTACACAACTGTTAAGTCACGTGAAGTTTTCTCTCTTTTTCCGTTGCCAAAGAATATAAAGTAACAATGAAAATGAAACAATAAGAATGCGGTTACAGTCATAGACGAGTAATACAAGACAGAAATAAATGGATACTGTGAAAGTAACGATTAATATTTCCTACATATATATATATATATATATATATATATATACATATATATATAACAGATATTGGATAATAATAAGAAGGGCCAACATGTATCTCGAGAAAAATAATATTTATGAAATGTGAAGGAATTACTTTTACGAATGAAATATAAAGCGTAATTCAAAATTAAAAAAAAAAAATCGTAAAATAGATATTGTAGAATGATAAAAAGATAACAACCTGTATATAGAAAAATATATTTTTCATAAACTTTAAAGGTAATAAATTTACGAGTTAAAAATGAAGTATAATTAATAATAAATAATCGATCAAGTGCGAGTTTACTCGCGCACAAACGTTTACGTACAAAAAATCCTTGTCAAATGTTTAAATTTAGCATCATGCAAAGTGCGCATTGAAAGAATGTCACAAAATTGCAACGCCGCCTTCCGTGCAGCTATTTCTTAGATAGGTTTTTTATTACAAACTTGGTTAACCCTTTATCTACTAACGGTACTTATAACTACCATTAAAATAACTTATTGTAAAAATCATTTAATAACTCAATTAGTTGTAATACAGTTTAGAATGAGGTATAGAATCATTACATCATCTTGTTCCAAAAGCATTATTGGTTACACAAAACAAAAATATTTTTATAAGGATGATTTCTTTTGCCTTTGTATCTTTTCAGCATTCTTGGCGTTGTTAGTGTGGGGGATTTTTCAATTCGGAAATATTTCTATATTTCTACTATAAGAACATTATATTTGTACATTTCCTAATTTTACAAAATACTAAGAAAAAGATTAAAAATAAACGATTTGAGTGTAATTATACATATTGTACAAAATGCCTATAAATTCAAATTTAATTAACCCTTCAAAATCTTTCAATCCTTCTAAAATCCTTCTAAAATTTATTAAATGATTATGAAAATTTTCTAATGAAAATTAAACAATTCACGAAAAATGTTTTAGAAGTTAAAACTTTCATGAATTCATAATTCAGTACACAAAGTGTTAATTACCTACAATTATTTTGGAAAATCATTATCGACAATAATTGGATGATTCGGCGTCAATAGGCACTGGGCCTATCAAATCCCCCGCTGGGCAGCCGCAAAGTAAAGTATGCAATTTTATCAAAAAAACTGTGCAACCTGAGATAATAACTATAGTTTTCCCTCAAGGTTTGAATAACCCCCCCCCCCCCTACCAATATTTTTTTAAATAAATTTTAGTTACATAGGTTCGAAAACAAGTAAGGGCTTGTTCATATTTATGTAGTACATTTTTCATGTTACCTTTGTAAATAAAATATCTAAATACAAATATATTTTTAAGGGGTTTCAAGACTTTTAGAGCTTTAAAATTTTCTAAATTTTACTTTTTTTATGCAAAAATCCTGTTTTTTCTGAACATTTTGATAATACTATTTCCTTGAAATTCCCATTAAAATAGAAATTATGGCTTTTAGAATTATACGCGCCCAATAGTTGAAGCGGCGTTTCCGAAACTATGAAGTCATTTTTTCTCCAAATGACGTTTTTAGGCATAACTCGCACGATATCTCAAAAACTCCTGAATATTTTTTCATGAAATTTTCAAAATATATGTTTCATGTTAGTCTATATAAACGGAACCTACAATTTCCTTTTTATTGTTTAAAAAAATATTTTTTTAGGAGATTATACAGCTGAAATTTTCTAAATTTTGAATTAGCTAAATACAAATTTTATTAAAAATATAAAAATGCTTTAAATACATATTTGTTTAGGTTCAGGGTATTTATTGTAATCTGAAGTATAAGTAGGCTTCAAAATTTTCATTCTAGTTACAAAATTTATTTTGTAATTCTGCGTGTAATCTGTTAACCTCTTAACCTACAATGACGGGCATAGCCCGCGTACGATGATCGAGCTAAATGTACATTCTTTTTACTACTAAAATTTCACAGTAAATATAGTTTAATTTAATCATCGAAATTCCCTGATTAAACAAGGCGATAAGGGGTTAATGCCGATTTTCTGCTTGTCAAATGTGTGACAGTTTGGGACTCAAAGTAAACACTATCTCTGCAACTTGCAATTTTTCAAATACATGAAAAGAAAGAACATACTTATATATTTTATCCCAATAAAAATTGTGTGTTAAAATCAAATACATTTTAAGATATTAAATGTTGAAAATGGTATCTATTTTCATTTTTTCCAATTTTAAGAGTCCCGAGACCCTTTAAGTTTGGTGTTACGAGATTTTTGGAATGATACTCACCGCACGATATACTTTTTTTCATATAATTTAATTATACCATCTAACTTTTCCGTAAAATATTTTTGAATGGCTAATAATCTGTAAATATGTGGTCAATAATCTTTATATGTTTGAACTGTCCACGTTCCATAGTTTTCGAGAGTCAGACACACCGGTGATATTATAATGGTTCCGTAAAATATATTAGAAATTATATCGATCAATGATAAGAAGAAACAATCTATATTTAGGAGAAAAATTACTTATTAGTAAAGTGTATAAGAATTACTTTTACGAATAGAAGGTAAAGGGTAATTTAAAATTGAAAAGTCTTATACTAGATCATAATTGTGTTAAAATTAATCTAGTGGCTTATACTAGATAATTCATTTATTATCAGATTCTGAATTGTCATTCATAAGTGCGTGAGGACTTTCGTGATGATCTTTAACGTAAAAACACTCATAAAACTTTAAGTTATTTTCTATCTTCTTTGGGTGCTGTATTGCTCTGTATATTCCTCATTTTAGACATTTCTATAAAATAATTGAATGAAAAAATTTCCTCAGAGCCAATTTAAGTTATTTCTAGAAAACAGAAAAATTCAGGCAAGGAAATCGTATGTTTGATAACAGTAGAAAAAGAAAAAAGTATTTTGACATCACATACATTCCATCAAAAGAATTCTGCTTATACAAGTATTGTTATAGGTAGGAAATATGGAAAAGGCTACAGTTATTTTTAATCATCTTTAAAATAAGAACAAATAACCATAGATAATTATCATTCTTACTAAAATAAAAATTAATCCTTATGTTGAACAAAAGTTTTTCGAATAGAAAAAAATTGCAAAAAAATTGCAAAAAAAAAAAAAAAGAAAAAGAAGAAAGAAAACAAACAAATAAACAAATAAAATTTCAATTATTTCTAGATTTTTTGTGAAATGTAAATTAAATTACAATAAATATTCATTTTAATTATTTTTAATTATGATTTTTTTCGAATTGTTATTTGCACAATCACCATATACAATATATTGCCATTAATGACCGGCAACTTTCAATTTTAGACATTTTGTCGAATATTTAGAAATATACTTGACAGACTCTTCTGTAATTTCAGGATTGAAAAGAACAAGTGTGACCTCATATTTAGCAATGTCGATTTGATTAGGGGGGCAATTAGGGGGCCAACAAAAAATCAAAGAAAAAAATAATACTTGGGATCACCCTGTAAAATAAAATGCACGAAATGATCTACCGCTACCGAATATAAATAAACAGACATTGTGCAATATGTGTATTCTTTTGTGTAAGAATAGCACGTATATTAATAGAAATATAGCGGTTTATTTAAAAAAATTAAAAAATTCTTGCATATTTTTTGCTTAAAACTTGCAGGGTTTTCAAACAAATTTAACGCCGGTTTCAGAAAAATTGACAAAATTTAGTGTAACTGGAATATAAATATATTAAATATTTTAGGAAATATGAGCAGTTGTATGAAATAATTTTTATCTGCGCATGCGCGAACAATAACAAGGATCATTTTACATAATTTAATAGTCAACTCTATGGAGCAACTTATTAAAAAAAATCTAGTCAAATATCGTAAAAAATTCAGTAAGATATCGGCGTTAAAGTGAGCAAATTTTTAGTTGTTCTCTAAAAGCAGCTGAATGATAAGGGATTTTACACAAATTGTCATTTTTTATTAACTGACTTTCAGAAAAAAATTGGTATTTAGTGAGTATCAACGAGTAGATTTGAAAAAAATGCTTCGATTTTGATACTTCTTTTGATCATGGTATAGGTTCGTTCTGGTGGTTATCCAAGAACTAAAGTACCAATAAAAAATGAAAATTAAAAAAAAATTAAAAATTAAAAATGACAATTTGGGGAAAATCCCTTATCATTCAGCGGCTTTTAGAGAACTACTGAAAATTTGCTCACTCTAACGCCGATATCTTTCTGAATTTTTATGATATTTGACTAGATTTTTTTTTAAAAGTTGCTCCATAGAGTTGACTATTAAATTATCCTTGTTATCGTTCGCGCATACGCAGATAAAAATTATTTCATACAACTGCTTATATTTCCTAAAATATTTAATATACTTATATTCCAATTACACTACATTGTTTCTACTATATTTTTAAAATTTTTCTGAAACCGGTGTTAAATTTGGTTGAAAACGCTGCAAAATAAGAAAAAAATATGCAAGATTTTTTTTTTAATTTTTCTAAATAAATCACTATATCTCTATTAATATACATGCTATTCTTACGCAAAAGAATACACATATTGCACAATGTCTGTTTATATTCGGTAGCGATAGATCATTTTGTGCATTTTATTTTACAGGGTGAACCAAAGTATTATTTTGCTTCCTTTGATTTTTTGTTGACACCCTAATTGCCCTCCTTATCAATCGACTTTGCTATATATGAGGTCATACCAGTTCTTTTCAATTCTGAAATTCCAGAAGAATCTGTCAAGTATATTTTAAAATATTCGACAAAATGGCTAAAATTGAAACTTGCCGGTCATTAATGGCAATATAGTGTATATGGTAATTAGTGAGAAGTCATATAAAGAAATAGGAATTATCTTTAAAATTTCAACAGTTCCCGTTTAAAGACTTTCCATAAAAAAAAAAAAAAAAAAAAAAAAATCTAGTATTAGTTGAGAAATTTTTCTTTATATAAATAGTGAAAAATATTAATGCTTAAGTCAGAAATTTTGCTCAAGGGACAAAATAATATATATATTAAAAATATTTTTAGTATAAAATAGCAGATTGCGATTAACTAAGTTTGTCGAATATTTAAATTTTTTTTTTCGTTACAGCTAAGAAGCACACCACAATACATCCAATTATAATTTTCCCTCAAAATGAACAAGAAAAACGCGCAATGTTCTGATTTTTACATGTAAAATTACGGATATTTCAGTTTCATTTTGCATGCACATTTACGGGATCTTGCTATTTTTGATTGGCAAAAGTTTACAGAGTTTAAACTAAATTTACAGAATTGTTTTTCTTTTCATTAAGGGGATCTTATTCTTCAGTGATTTATAAAAATTTACCAGACTTAAGTGAGAAATTATAACTATTACATTATACGTTATTCTACAAGAAAAAAGTAAGAGGGAACATTACATAACTTAGCGATATTTTATAGTGGTTTCATAGCAAAACTTTTTGAAAACGTTTACAATTGTAAAATGCAAAGACTTTAAAGATTTATATCTTTCAGCCCACAAGTATATCACTCTTTAACATAAAATACGCATTTTATTAAAATATGGTAACTGTAACGACTGCAGCCTCCAAATATTATCTATTTGGAGTAAGTTTTGTGAACATACAGCCACCATCTTTTATAAATCATAAGTTTATAAATTGGGATTGCCTTTAATAAAGATGTGAACAATACCATAATTTATCAAAAAATATATGATGGATTTTGTAATTTGTTGTATAAAGAATTTGCAATATATATATGTTTTTAATATTATAAATTGTATCATAATATTCAAATATTTATTTGCTTGAAAGACGTTATAAAAACACATTAAAAGTAAATTAAAAACTCTTTATTTACATGTTTCACCTCATTTTCTGAGTCGTCGTCAGAATGTATAATAGAAAATTACAAATGCATAATGAAAAATGGAAAATGGAAAAAATCATCGAAAATAAACAAGTAATCATGTAACGCGCCCTATATTTTCGCGATTGCTCGTGTTCTCTCTATGTCGCGATGCCGTAATTTATCTAACCATTCAACCCATAAATTCGGGATACGAAAGGATAAAGTATCGTTACAAACTCCTCTCTTAAATAAATTTCAATGGATTCTCTTATGAATAATTGCAAATTAAAATTAGACCTGTAGATGATTTTACTCTCGTTAAAAAGTATGTTAATGTTCTCTATTTGATTTAGGCGGGATAAAGGAGTACTACCTCCATTGTATTTTAATGTGTTTTTATAACGTCTTTTAAGCAAATAAATATTTTAATATTATGATATGATTAGAAATGGACGTAATTTTTACTTACTACTCGCACTTATTTACAATTATAAATTGTCTTAAAGTATATGGAAATTACTGTTAAAGAAAATTATAAAAATCAATTTATAGACTAAAAACTGCCAGTGTGTCTACATTAAAAACTAATTCATTGCAGATAAGTACTTTCATTCCTGGTAAAACTCTTTCTGTTTAAAAATACTTATTATTTTATTCACAATTATACTTTTCCTAAGTGTCTTTTTAAATAACGTTACTAACAATGTTTCAGTGCCTCCGGGTCTAAGTTATATAAATCTGTTGAACAATAAGGAAGACGATGGGAAAATACTTCACCGCTCGTAAACATGTCAGGAACAGCTGCCTTGAGATAAAAATCTTATGATTTAGCATGGTCGGTAATTGTTTTTGAAATGATCAGAAAATCTTCTTTTTGATTTCAAGTTAATTTTGTTATCAAACTTGTCAAGAGCAGACATTTTAAAGTTTATTTTTGAGAGATGCAGACAGCAGTCAAATGTTTCTTCTTATTTTGAATTTGTTTAAGACATTTAAGCATTAAAGTTGATATTTACAAATTGAATCGGATCTTTTTAGATAAATATCTTTTTAAAGGGCTTTTCAGACTTTTTCGAATAGTAAATGATTTATTTTAAAGATAATGACAATAAGGAAGAGGCATAAAACGTACGATCGAAACAAAAAAATGTATCTATTGTTTTTACCGTGCTTATAAATGGAATATTTGTTTAGATAATTTATTAACATAATAACTTTATTCTAGAAAATTCTGATGCGTACAAAATTAATTATTTAGGGTTGCCACGCATCAGGGAATTTCCAGACCAAGAAAATTTTCGTCACGAGTACTTTCTCGCAGGGAATCTCTATTTAAATCAGGCGAAATTTCGTGCGTTTAATCTAGCTATATTTTTCTATAAAAAAAATACTGATATTTCGACTGGAAAATTCCCTGAAGCGTGGCAACCCTGTTATTAACTGATGGTTGAACTTATTTATTTATAGAGAAGCGCGGAGATTGTTTACATCTCTTGTTTAAATTATTCTGACTGATATGCTGACAATATAAAAAAAATTCTGTCCGAATTAATACCCAGTTGTAATTAGTAAAGCTCTAAACTTTTAAAATTAGTAAATTAAGGTACATTAGACAGTTTCGATCTCGAGAGAGTTTTTTTTTTTTTCATCGCGATTTACATGATTCTGACGCAGTTTACTTGAATAATATTCATATTAAATTTTGAGGCTATCTCTAAGTGTGTTGCAAAGTCAAAGCGATGTTCACATAAAGCTCATAAATTCTAGCATTTAGAATTTTTATATCACATTTTGTAATGTACATATATTCGAACACGTTATATATTAGAGGACATGTCATTTAAGATTTCAGAAGCACATTAAGAAATCGTCTTATAAGAAATAAAGTAAATAAAGTATTCTAACAACGATTCTATTTGAACTAAAACTAAACAAATATCTTACTTAGAAGGATATTTTACACACCAAAATGTTCTCAAACAAAAGAATAATTTTGAAAATATTAGATTTAAATTTGCCTCTATCTATAAAAATTCCGATCATATTAGGGTGTTACAACGGGGTATTATACAGAGGGGGAGGGGTCCGTTCTAATACCTTGTTTTTAATGTTATGAATTTTCTGCATTACATTAGTTATTTAAGTGGATATTCAGATTCTGTTCCGGAATAATTCTAAATGTTCTGATTAAGTTTAACTTCGAATAATTACGAAGAATTTTCTAAAATTTTTGAAATGGTAATGATCGTTAGATTCTGTTTTACTTTAAGATTAACATAACTTTGGATCTATCTTAACTGTGGGGTACTCATATTAAAGGTTAACAGCATTTAAAAGAATATAAAACACTTAAGGGAGTTACAGCTGAAGAGCATATAATTAGTGTTTGTCTTTTATTTTCGCTATTTGTAAGAACTAAATCTATAGAAATGCCTCATTTAAAATTTTAACAGTCTTTTAAAACTTATCTTATGGTGAAATTATTTTTGAGGGTTTTCATATAAAACAATTAATTTGGCTGAAAATATTTAAATCTCACACTTTTCAAAATGCATTTTTAATATTATCTACCACAATATTCCCAAAATTACAACGATTTACCGTTAATAATACCAGATGACTTAAAGAAACGACTTAAAGGATTTACCTTACTATAAAATTTCCTATAAAACCGCATATTCTGAATCTTTTCTTTTAATTTCACATAATATATTTTTTGAAAAAAAAAACCCAATTGGCAATATTTCTGATACACAATTAAGTTTTTCGAATTCGAGTTAAGCTTTTCAATGTGTACCATTTATTCTGAAGAATTATAATTTTAATTATCGAAACAAAATACTATTATCTCCATTTTTCTGACATAAACTAACTGAGTGATTAACTGACTGAGTTTCAGTAAAACAGAAAAGTAAATAACGATTCATCACAAGACACAACTTGCTTACAATTTCTTCGTGATAATGTAGTATTCATTGGAGTTAGATAATTTCTAAATAGATTGTACGGATTGCAAAAGTCTAAAATTTGAAATGGAAATATCAGATTACATTTAGCGTATACACTGCATAATCTTCCCATTAATTGTATTTAACGTCCACAATTTCATCTGGGACCTGCTGGCAATAGCTACTATATATATACAGTAAACTCTCTGTAAGACGGACTCTGTGTAAGACGGAAATCTGTCTAACTCGGAAAGATTTTCAATTCCCTTCGAATCCATAGACATAGAGTACAATTTGTCTAAGGCGGGATATTGTCTACCGCGGAAAATTTTCTCGGTCCCGATCGATTCCACCTTAGACAGAGTTTACTGTATTTAGCTCTTTAAGACCCAAAACGCACGATGGTGCGGGTTAGAGAAGCATTTAAATTTTTGCTTCTGAGTCATATATCATAAAAACTCGAATCGAACGATCGTTCTGGTTTGCAGATAGAGTAAAGTATCATTCTTATTTTTTATCAACGGGAAACGGTTGCAGTCCATGTTTTACTTTCTACAGGCTTGACCAGCTTTGTTTACAAGTACATCGGCTCTTAAAGGGATATAAGAAGTTTGGTTTTATTATATACATAACATCATACACTTTTCGATAATGCAATTAGAACAAACAGACACACGGACACAAAGAAATTTTGTAAAAACGTGTTTTTCAGGATCTCAAACACTTAAAATGTCTAAATACGTGGAAACCCGGAGGTCGAAATTTTCAAAATACATTTCTACATCGTAATTTAAGCGGATAAAATCAAAGTATTATGTTAATGTATTTCGTTTTTCTTTTTCTTTTTTATTTTATTTTATTTTTTTTTTTTGTATTTTTAAAATATTCAAAACTGTCATTTTTAAATCTCAGATCAACGACTCGCATCAGGGTTATAAAGGCCTGTCTGAAATTTCTTCTCTCAAAATTACTAAAAACACACTTTTAGGATTAGTGTGATAAAGGTGTTAGATTGCTTAATTTATGTCAGAGCAGTTGAAAAAAACATTTTATAATTCGAAAAGTTTTCACGGTAATTACGCATTTTTTTTGTGTGTATGTGTGTGTTAGACAAAAAGGATATTCAGAGTTAATTAAATTTATGTGACATGACAGACGGAAAACATTTCCGAAGAAAGTTTTAAGCCCCTATATAGAAAATACAATAAACAATTTATTTAATTCGCCTACTAATAAACGTATATGATACTTTTCATACAAAGTACTTTGCTAGATCACATTCAGTAAGACCAAAAAAAAAATCGCAGCTAAATATTTTTTTTAATTTGTTTATTTTCTTGGCCATTTACATGAATTTAGTTTTTATCCTATTAAAAATATTTTACGTAAAATTTGCAACAACAAAACACTTCTCAGTTACAAATAGGCTTCCAAAAAAAAAAAAAAATAAATATATATATATATATATATATATATATATATGAATAAATTAGTTTTCGTCATTTTATCTTAGTTTATTCCAAATTCTTATAAGATCTATATTTTTACCTGTCTATTAATAATATCTTAATTACTCTTTATATTTTATTCCCATGTCTTTAATCCAGCGTATTCTTTTATTTATTATTCTAAGAACATTAATCTGTTCATAACTATACTTATTTATAAAATTACAATTTGGCACCCCTCCCCCTCCCAATTTTTCTTTGTAACAGGTGTCACAAAATGGAAAAATGCAGAAACAGAAACAAAGTCTATTGAATACATATTTCGAGTTTATTTTGAAAATTTAGGTTCAATTTTTATTCAGAAATTTCAAAAAAAAAAGTAACATAAAAGAAAATTGCACTTATATTTTGGAAAAGGAGATCTGGAAAATGAGAGTAGAAAAAATTTATATAACAGTACACTATAACAGTTTAGAACCCTTTTATATTCCAGGAAAGAAACCCCATGCCATTTTGATAGTATATGTTTTCGTCACAAGCACAGACTCCGAACAGAGAAAGTTAACAAAAGAGACAAAGACAAAAACCTGAAACAAGTTCTGAAAAAAAAAAGTCCTTATTCATAAATTTGTATTTCGTTGTACTGTGTGAGGTAAAGGAGAATGCAATAACTTTGAAAAGAAAAATTTTTGTACTTTCACAGAGGAAAAAAAAAAATTACCAATATGTAAGCATACTTTTTTTTTTTTTTTTTTTTTTTTTTTTTTTTTTTTTTAAACAAAAAGAAGGAAAAGACGAGATTTGTAGTATAAATTTGGCACCCCCCTCAAGTTCCGCGTCCGGGGCGACTGCCCCTTTCGCCCCCTCGCACGGCCCTGGTTACATATATGTATATTCTTGTAAGAATTGTGAGGTTTCCATGTTTCCATAACAGCACTTTTAGGTAGCTTTCTTTACAAAAAGCTACCTATTGCAGCCGTTCGGAGGAAAGCGATTTCAAAAAATTTTGGTATATTTTCATCGATCATGACCCCCAGACCCCAAAACCACCCTCCGTTCAAAATTGATATATATATATATATATATATATATATATATATATATATATCTGACCTATGTCACACTGTAACTCCCGTAATTGTGAACCGATTTCGATGTAATTCGGTGTGTACATAGTACATACCAATGTCTCGTCCGAGTTCGTTGGCCAGCTTCATCCGTCGTTTTGTTTCAAAATGGCGGCCATTTAAAATTTAAAAAAAAATTTAAAACTTGAAATGTGGTACCAAAAAAATAAAAATGGAAACATATTTTTTTCTTATGTATTTGACCTTTATACAAAGATTCCGGAGCAGTTTTTGTTTCGTCTATATCTTAAAAAATGGCTGAGTTATAGCATTTTGAATTTCTAGCGTGGCTGACATTTTGAAACATCCTGAATTTTGTCACGCGATAAAAGGCGTATTTATGAACCGATTTGGATGTAACTTCGTTTATACATAGTACATACCAATGTCTCGACCGGGTTCGTTGGCCAGCTTCATCCGCCATCTTGTTTAAAAATGGCGGCCATTTAAATTTTTAAGAAAAATTTAAATTTGAAATGTGGTACCAAAAAATTGAAAATTGAAAAAATATTTCCTTCTTATGTGTTTAACCTTGATTAAAAGATTCGGGAGCAGTTTTTGTTTCGTCTATATCTTAAGAAATGGCTGAGTTATAGCATTTTGAATTTCTAGCGTGGCTGACATTTTGAAACGTCTTGATTTTTCTCACGTAATAACATGCGTATTTATGAACCGATTTGGATGTACCTTGGTGTGTACATAGTACATACAAATATCTCGACCGAGTTCGTTGGCCAGCTTCATCCGCCATCTTGTTTCAAAATGGCGGCGATTTAAAAAAAATAAAAAAATAAAAAATTTTAAATGAGATACCAAAAAATTGGAAAATGAAAAAGATATTTTTTGTATGTGTTTGACCTTAATACAAAGATTCCGGAACAGTTTTTCTTTCGTCTATATCTAAAAAAAATGGCTGAGTAATAGCATTTTGAATTTCTCTTGTGGCTGACATTTTAAAACGACATGATTTTTGTCGCGCGATAACAGGCGTATTTATGAACCGATTTGGATGTAACTTGGTCTGTACATAGTACATACCAATGTCTCGACCGAGTTCGTTGGCCAGCTTCATTCGCCATCTTGTTTCAAAAGGGTTGCCATTTAAAAAAAATTAAATTTAAAATTCAAAATGAGGTATTGAAAAATTGGAAAATGAAAAAGATTTTTTTTATGTGTTTGGCCTTGATACAAAGATTCCGGAGCAGTTTTTGTTTCTGAAAATTTGTTCTTTTGTTTATATCTTAAAAAATGGTTGATTTATAGCGCTTTGAATTTCTAGCATGGCTAACATTTTGAAACGATCTTGTATTTGTCACGCGATAACACACGTGTTCGCCTATTTCGATGTAAGAAGGTATGTGGATAGTATACATCAACACCTCGACCAAGTTCGCTGGCCAGATTCATCAGCCATCTTGTTTCAAAATGGCGGCCATTAAATTAAAATATATATATATATTTAAAGTGAGGTGAAAAAAAATTAGAAATTGAAAAAGGTTTCTTTCTTAAGTATTTGACCTTGATATAAGGATTCAGGAGCATTTTTTGCTTGTCTTTACCTTAAAAAATGGCTCAGATATAGCAGTTTCAATTTCTATTGTGGGTGACATTTTGAAAAATCTGATTTTTTGCATGCGACAGCACTCCTATATATTAACCGATTCCGATGTGAGTGAGCATGTGCGCAGCAATTACTAAGGTCTCGACCAAGTTCACTGCTTAGCCTCATCCACCATGTTGTCTTAAAATGACAGGCACTTTAAGAAATTGCCGAATTTGGCAGCCAAATATAAGTTACTTTAAAGAAAAGCAGCTTGGATAAAGCTGACTAATTTCGCGAAATTCTCATTCATTATATTGATAAAAATTAGTATTGAATCTCCTATATTCGGTTTCCACTAAATTGAGCTTCGTGTGTTTGAATGATATAATTTGGCTTTTTTAAAATAAGGATTATGAAAGCTACCTCTTCCTCCCGGCACTGGCCGGAAGGACTTTTTTGTTAATTAATCTAATTATTCTTGTAAGCATTTTGCAAAAATCTGTAGCTACAGATTCATTATGTCAGTTTTATTTAAAAATCTATCTAAAAATCAGATTGTTGTAATATAAATTGCTTTGATAACCTTCAGACATAATTATTAAGGAGAAGCAATTCTGATTTAAAATTTGGGACATAAAGGATCAATGCCAATTGTATAAAACAAGATTTAGGTTTATCTGTAATGCCAAAAATCCTAATATTTAAATTAAATTTAAATTAAATACAAGTATTATATTAATTAAATTAAATATATTTTAAACTAACTAGAGCCTTTATTATATATAAAGTGGAGACTAAGTATTATCCGAAAACAATTTATACTTTATCCTGCGTTACCGCGGCGATCATCAATTTACTTAGTAAAAAATTTTATCGTACCAAATCAAAAATATATCCTTCCGACGAAGTTTGCCTGCGTACTACCTGCGTTTCATGATCATAAATTCTTATGTTTTGGCATACATGTTGCTTTTAGTACAAATTAGTATTCACGTTAAATTGAATTTCCATATTTAAAATAAATATAAAGTAAAAGTTTTTACATACTCTTTAAGTAATATTTAGCGTTAGGTTTTCTTTCCTACTAATTCTCACATTATTCCCATAAAATAGTACGAAAAAAATACTGAAAATTTGTAGCAATTTACTATTCATCACAAAAGTGAAATGCTTCAAACGTACATTTTTGGTAAATTAAGAATTTCAAAATTTTTATATGTATTTCTTGAACGTATTTTTAAAATATTTCATGCATATTTTATCTTTAAAGATTTCGTAATGTGTTTCCTGAAAAAAAAATGTTGTATTTTAAAAATATGAAGTAGATGTGAGATTTAAAATCTTCAGAAGAAAAAAAAAACAAGAAAAAAAAACAATCTAAAACGAAAAAAGCGCTTAAAAGGAAGATTTCCATGTTATATTTGTAAAAAGTAATTTTATGCACATGTGCAAACTAATATTTCAATGCTCACACTTTTTAAAAGAAAATCTAGAGCATTCATTATAATGCTAAAACAGCAAATGGAAAACTTAAAAAAGGAATACTTAAAAATTAACAATGTTTGATTTAAAAATGAAGCAACACGCAATATATATATATATGTATATATTATTGTATACCGTTTATTGGCAACATAATCATTTCTATTGATGAAAAATGTGGATTGCATTAATTCGCTAATAAAATATTTATTTTCTATATACAAATGTTGAACTGGTACGTTAATAAAATATAATCGATATATCACGTCAAAATACATCATTAAGTTATGTTAAGACATTTGTATTTTAGAAAATGAAAATGCCCAAGTTGCAAATTCAAATGCAATAAGCGATTTTTATTTCTAACTTTCCAAAGATGGTGATTTTTTTCATTTCAAAATTATGTACGCGTACATATACACACATACATATATAAAAATATATATGTATATATATATATGTATTACGCACACACATATATAGCTTCAGAATATATCGAGCACGTTTCACAATTCTTTCTTAAACTATTCAACAATGAAAAATTTAAAAGCTTCTATATAATTATAAACAATAAACTTAAGTGCTATCTGAGAACTTTTATCTGTAAGACAGCTGGTCTAGACGTTTACAAGCATTTATTTGCTTTCAAAGTTTCTAAGCACAATGGTTACTTTCTACATTCTTTCAAAAAGATTAGAAAAAGAACTAAGAACCAAGCTGCACTGAAAACTGTCAGTACAGTAATGATTGCTTCTCCTGAGTTGAATGATCAATGTATGTGATCACAATAAGAGGATATTTTTTTAAACTGTCAACTGGAGAGTGCTTCTTAGAAATTGTTGATTTTGATTGTTGAGATGATTGTTATTCTTATCACTAAAGATAAATGAATTTTCATTTGCATTAATTTAAGGAAACTTTCTTTCCGTAATTCATAATATAATTATTTATTGTTTTCTTTTCGCTTATTATTGGTCTATGATGTATTTCCGCGCGAATTTCGGGTAATCACCGTTATTGATTGGAAAGGAACGAATAAAGCGGTTTGTTGGGTATTGTTGTATTTTCCACAAACTTTAAATCTTTAAATTTTTCTATATAAAACTGATGCCTCATTATTGTTCTGTAGCAGTATTAAATAAAATCTTAGATTCATTTCAATAAAATACCCATTCATATAATTTAAATGTTTAGTATTAAAACTTCATTTGAAAAAATAAAACCACACATTTAATCCTATAGTTCAGTCGAATAGATTTCTTAAATATTATACCTGAATTAAAAATAATTACAATTTAATTAATCTGTTGAGTATTTATGCCAATAAAATAAAACAACAATAATAATATTTCTTACATTAAATTTTTTTACAATTGTCATACAATTGTCATACAGCGGGTTTTTTTTTAAAAATGAAATCGGTAATAAATTATACTTATCATTAATGATATACAAGAAGTTCTTCAGGAACATTCTCCATTTAAAATTTGAACAAATATAAAACTTTTCAATTGCAAACACACAATTTCGACAGAATAATTTTAATGTATATTGAACTCTCTCCGGGGTACCAAATTGAGAGAAACCTCTAGATCATAGAGTTTTGCCATGTATTAAACCCAGTGAGAAAAAGCCTTTAAAAAAGTGCGCAAAAAAGTACACAAATTGTAAAAGATTTGGCACATCTGATTTTGCATAAATAGTGCAAACTGAATTTTGGAAAAAAAGTGCAAAAAAGTGCTGGTGTCGCCACCTTTGGAGAATTCCGAAAGCACCTCTAATTATTAGTAGGGGATAATTATGGTGGGTGTTTTTCCCCGACGAGGAAAAAACTCATTACCTGGCGTTTGGGAATAAAGCGCTCTTCCTATATTGCCACTGGGGACGTACTTGGAAATGATTGATATTTTAACAAGATAAACGGTAAATTTGTCGATTCTATTATAATCCCTCAAAGTTTCAATGAATAAGGTTAATTTATTATTAAGTTTTTTTCTATTCTTATTGAATAATTAGATTTAGGCTTGATTAATATAACTCATTACATTTCTTTGGTTAAGGAATGGTTTTAATTATTTACTGCAGATAAAGAAACAATTTTGATGTGGAATTTGGATAAAATTTATCAATTTCAGGTGGGGATTAGGATTTTAACACTTTAGTGCTTATTAGGAGTGGGGTCGATTATACATAATTTCAGTTCGATTGACGAAAATATTTCTTAAATGAAAAAGCTCTCGGAACAGATGTCATAAACTCCCTTGGCCGCCATCTCGGAATTTTTCTTGGCGTGAAACCCCCTTTTCCGCCAAGTAGTAAATGTCGCCAATTACTGGTTTATACGCATGTTTGGCTTATCGAAAATAAAGTGTAAATAATAAACAAAATTCGCTAAAGTGGCAATCAGTAATCGTTGTATGAGCGCTCCACGCTCATTAACCGAATAAAGAACATCACTGAATTCAGCAGTTCTCGCTCTGTAGTAATCTCAAAATTCAGCATTCCTTGCTTTGTAGCAATCTCAAAATGTACAAAACTCGTAACTAGCGAAATATACATAAAAAACGAAACTCGCTAAAGTGGCAATCAGTAATCGTTGTATGAGCGCTCCGCGCTCATTAACCAAAAAATATCACTGTATTCAGCAGTTCTTGCTGTGTAGCATTCTCAAAATTCAGGAGTTCTCGCTTTGTAGCAATCTCAAAATGTAAAAAACTCGTAAGGCAGCAAAATATACATAAAATTATCAACATACTTTAACAAACATTTGCTTTCTTGAAAGCTTCAGCATGAAATACCTGTCATAACATCACCGTAATTTTCCAAAATAGGCTTATGAATACGCATTGACGCACTGTAAATAAACCTCCCTTTTTCTTCAAAATTTCCTCATATTTCTTAATTACTTCAGCAAGAACGTTTAAACGGACTACAGAAACCATAGTCAATCAAATACATCCAATAAATTTAACATAAAAATAAAAAGACAGAACGATGCAACATGATATCAAAACACATCCACAAAATCCTAAGCGAAAATGAGCTTCGGCATGCCAGAACTTACACGTCACACGGGGTTCCGCATATCGATAACGATCGCGAACATAAAATCGCCAAGAAATTTCAAAACATTCAAGATGGCGGCCGTCTAGGAATATACCGCATCTAAGCCAAGCGCTCCTTGAATTTTGAAATTTAACTGACTAAATTTTCTTTTTGGCCGATTTTGAAAAACACAGTATTTTTTTAATAATCTAAAATAAGAAAAAGTAATGCTAAGAGTTTTACGTTGCGGTGGGGTGGGGTACTTTTCCCCAAAAATCCTTCATGTAAATAAATTTTCAGTTCTGTGGCAATGTTGAATTTAGGTTGCAGTAGCCCGAAGGGGAGTTCTAGAACCCCTGGATTTTGAAATTTAACAAAGTAAATTTCTTTCTCTGATTAAAAGAAAAAAAACACAGTAAATTTAATCATTTCCAGTAACTATAAATAACTAAATACACACTAAGAGAAAAATGAATTTTCCCTTTTGAGGTGGGGGTGGGGGCTTTTCGATTAACACTTTTTCTGCCAATCTTGTGACAGCGCGCCATGTGGTATCAAGAGACAGCCCGTGGGGCAGAGTGATGTCTTAATAGGACCTATAGGAGACGAAAGTGAGTGGCACCTGGGGACGGATTTTAAAATTTGGAGCGGCAGCCAAAATGTTAAATCTACCATGGAAATTGACAGTTAGGATATGTTTAATTTAATTTCTTAAATTTATCTCAAACGTATTCAAGGGGATGTGTTTAATGCAGGTGGCGGTGACTCGGCGCACCCCCCCCCCTCCAGTTTTTCAAATTTATTAAAGAAAATTTTATTTTTATCCGGTTTTGAAAGACATAGTAAATATTACATTTTCAAGTAATTTGGTATAATTTTACTCTAAAAAAGTTACCATATTAAAATGTTCCCCTTTTTAGGGGGGGGGGGGTACCAAGTCCGCAGTGGAAATTAATTGTTAGTTCTGTTTCTTTTGATGTCTATGTGTTAAAAGCTAATTTCAAACGGGTTGTTTAAGTCAGTGTTGAACTCAGGTGGCGGTGACATCGTCCTCCTCCTTGCGGATTTTGAATTTTAATAAATTAATTTTTCTTTTTCTCCGTTTTTTAAAGTCATGCTGATTTTTTTTTTCTTTTCGAATAACTTAAAACATTTAAACACTACGAAAATGGAAAACGAAAATTTTTAATTTTATGGGGAGTGCTCCAGCCCCAGAAGCTTTCCATAAATTAAACGCGTCACAGAAATTACCGCCCCCCCCCTCTCCCATAGATGTTAATTTTTTTAAAAAAATATAGAAGATCTTTTTTTTTACATCTTAAAAAATTGCAACATGCAGTAAAACTTCCGAAACGGACAGTTCCGAATAGCAAACACCTCTATTTTTCTAATCTTAACATCTATATAATTGTAATTTTTTAGCTCTGATTAGCGAACACCTCGGAATAGCGGGTATAATCCGTGCTTCCGAATTGTTCGTTATTTAGATTAATATACAGAGCTTTTATTCATAAGAATGTGCATATTTTGCAAACATAGAATATGGACTAAAAAATTTAAACGTATGAGACATATTCAATATGCAAAAAATTTCAACAGATTTTCAATAAATGGAATATGCACTTATTTGTATGCATAAAAGATGCAGATAATTTACGCTAATGTGTATACTTTTGAAATATACAAACAAAATTCACTTTTTAAGCACAGATTGTGTGCAATCCATCTTTAATTGCAAAAAAGTGCATACTTTTTCTAGCTGGCTTTTGATATTCGTATATTAAATAGCTTTTGCGTTATTAAAAAATATATATTTCTGAAAATAATACTAGTATCATGCTGACTTTTTTATGTAAATAATATTTAAAATCGCAAGCATATATATCACATTTTTTTATTTCCTGATTTTTTGTAATAAGAAATATGTATTGTTAAGTACAATTTGAGAAACAATATAACAACAACGTATTTATTTTTTCTGTACTTACACTTTACAAAAATTTAGCTTCTTTCTTATTAAAAAAACTTATATGAGTCTTGTGGATGGTGTATGAAATATATACAATGCTCATATATCCGTTTTATATGCCGGATTTGATATCAGAAAGAAACTTTACAATTAACATTTTATAAAACAGTTAATACCTCTAAACTCACTGTAAAAATACCTATAAACTTCATATTTAGGCTAAATAAACATCATCTTATATTGTCTCAAATTTAGAAGATACGAAAGAAAAGTTTAAAAATTTCATTTTCTTAAAGTTGTGTGTAACCCAATAGTTAAATATATATATATATATATATGTGTGTGTGTGTGTAAAATTAATTTACACATTTTCTGGAATCAATTCGACTTCTTCCAAGAACGTTCTCAAACTAGCATGGAGTGTTTCTTTTCTTTTATTGATGAAAATTAATTGTATAACTTAAACAGGATTTTTGCATAATCGAATAAAAAGCGAAACCATTAGTAAAGTTTTTTATCTACAGAAAATAAAACCTCTTGTATATTTATCTGAATTCGTATGCCGAGTGTTGGTAGATATAACATCAATTTAAAAAAAACTTAGACGATTTTCATTAATCATTCATAAACAAATGCTTTTTTAAAGTTATTGCCGAATCATTCTGTTTTTTTAGTTTTTACATTTTGTCATTATATATTGAAAGTTTATAACAATGTGCAGTGTGGATCTTTTTATAATGCTACGTATTATAATCAGTACCATATTCATATTTATAACAATTTAAACTTTATGCTAAAACATAAATTGAGACAAGAATGTCAAAATCAAGTTAAATGCTATTTCTGAGTATTTGAAACGATTCATTTCGGATTATAATATAGAAAATAAATTGATTTTGAATTTTTGTAAATGAACAAATAGCAATTTTGTAATAGAACAAATGTACTTCGATGAAAACAAAATAAAAAATACTATTTTGTAAAACATTATTTTTCTAATTAACTATAAACAACATTTTTACTAGAAAGAAACATATAATGGGTGAATAAACACAAATCCGGGAAAATGGTTACATTAAAAAAAAATTAACAATTAAAAAGCCGGTTTGTAATACATATATAATGGTGAATAAACACAAATTCTGAAGATTAGATACGACATTTTTAAAAAATGAATATTAATAAAGCGGATTTGTATATAACTTTAAATGTCTGCAAAAAGGTAATTAATGAATCACGTACTAAACAATATGCATTATGAAAAAGCTTTGTAGCAAATTTTATAATGTTTGCTTTTTTGTTAAAAAAAAAACATTATGCAAATACTATCAATATGTTATATATAAGGTGTTTCTAGACTATTTCCAAAGGAGTTCAATAGAAATAAAAATATGTAGTTAATACATTTTAACTGTATTATTTTCTTAAATTTAATTTTTTTAAATAGATTTAAAATATTATTATTTTTTCTTTCATATGCGTAGGAAATACATAAAATTTAGCAAAACCTTATAGGACTGAATTCTATGGGACTTAAGAAAACTTTTGTTTTAGAATGACTTCCGTCTTTACAGGTACACTACTAATTTTTTCAGTCCCATTGCAATCTTTTTGCTGGATTCACAAAATGTTTCCAGTTCATAGAGAATTCGTTTGTATAAAGGTCCTGGTTAAACATGTTTATCTTAAATCAATGCAAAGTCTCTTATATTACACTGGTAAACACAATTTTTAGCATATGAAACATTCTGTATGATTCCAATACAATTTTTTTGCGAAAGTTTCTCTCATCCGCAGTTTTTTCATTTTTACTTTCTTCAATCTTTACAAAAAGAAAGTACTGAATTCGTGAAAATTTTCGAATTCCGGTTTACGACGTATTTACACATTTTAGGCGTCAGAGATCCAGAAACAGACTTGTTTTTTACAAAATATCTATCTGTGAGTCTATCTATGACATGAATGTTGTGGTCGCTCTGTATCAGGAATTAATGCACGGGTTTAATAAAACTTTAGGCACATTTAGTCCTTCATATAATCTGGACCTGATTACTTTTCGTTTAAATCGTCCAACAGGTGGCTCTTCTATACTGCATTTTTCACGATTTCCGCAATAACTATCTCTTAAGAACTAATTCCCGGATTTTCATAAAACTTCAGATTCACTTAGCCCCTGATATAAGTTGGTGCTGATTACTTTTTGGATAAAACCGCCCAATACTTGGCGCTGCTACAATGTATTATTCACAATTTCCGCAATTTCTATATTCCGAGAGCTAATGCACAGATTTTCATCAAACTTCAGATTCAGTTATAACTTAATTTAATTTGCTACTGATAACGTTTTGGTGAAAACCGCGCAATGGTTGCCGCTGCTGTGATGCATTATTTATGAATTCCGCAATTGTTATATCTAGAACTAACGCACGAATATTCATCAAACATCAAATTCAGTTAGTCCCTGATGATCTATCACAAGGAATAATGCCCTGATTTCCATCAAACTTCAGATTCAGTTAAACATTGACATAAATTGCTGTTAATTTTGTTCTGGCGTGAATCTCCAAAGAGATGGCGCTGCTATGCTGCATTTTTCAATATTTACACGATTTTTTAATGATGCTAATGTCTTAAGACCTAATGCACGGAATTTAAACAAATTTAATATTCTGTTGGACCTTGACATAATCATATGGCAAACATCTCCAATTAATGGTTAAAAATTATTGTATAGTTGCTGGGTTTTCAGCCTCGTTATATTAAATTTTGATGTTTTTGAACGAATGAAAAAATAGAAACAAAAATGAGTTCCAACGAATAATCAAAGAAGTTTTGAAAGGGGAATTTCTTATGCCTGAAAGAAAATGTTATACAACTTCAATTGGATGTCTCTGAGATTTTTGTTTGGTCCCCATTTGAGACTTGATAAAAAAAATGGTGTTGAATTTAATTATTTGAAGGAAACTTTGTCCTGTGTAAGCAATGCCAAAATCAAGAAATTATTGTAGGCCCACAATTAAGATCTCGCATAGAGATGGGCAATTGTAAGCTCTTTAGCAGAAATTGAAAAATGAGAATGGTATTCATTAAAACGTGTAATTAACTTTTCATGGAAATCATGAAGCACCTAACTGCCGTGATATCGTTAATCATTTCTTAGAGTCATACAGAGATATGGGTTGGAATATGTCTCTTGTGATTAATTTCTTTGATTCTCAACTGAATTTCTTTCCTGACATATTTACTACTGTAGCTCTGTAAAAGAAGTTATAATGACAATGGTATACAAGAACGCATGATCCTTACTATTAGACAGTCAAGAGATACATTATAGATTCTAAATATTGAAGAAAATTAATATTTTAGACAAGTTTATAAAGGTCTTTTAGGCGTTTAAATCTTTTTTTTTTTTCATATTTAAGTATAGAAAATAAACTAGGGGTGATGGAAAAAAATAATTTTAAATCAGTATTTACTTGGATATATTCTATAAGTGTCAGATATTTCACTTTGTGTGAAAAAGAAAAAGTTTAATTTTGTTCCCCTAATGTTATTAATCTTTATGTTTGCATTTATGTATGTGGGTCCATATCTTTGAGACAAACATGGAACTCAATTAAGTACTACAATTTACACTAAAATTATAGTGCGCCATGAATGACTTTAAATTAACTACGTCACGGTTTTGTTGTTATATGCTTTACTTTACCTCACAATAAACATGAGAATGGATTTAAAAATAGCAAGTTGTGATACACGAGTAATATACAGTACACTCATGATTCTTCGGACTAATGTGGCTGGAGGGCTAGCTGTATACAACATCAACAACAAAACCCCGAAAAATCCGGAGCAATACGTATACTAATTTCGTATTCCGCTAAATCATGAAAAATACAATTTTGCGCTATACCCGTATTATTCATACTTTCAGTGCTCCTAGTTACATACTGCAGGGTACGTTTTTCTAAAAAATATATTATAGGAAAAAGAAATTTAGGAATAAAAATATTGTACACATTTTAAGATAAATTTTATAACTTAAAATGAAAAATAATAATGTAAAACATAAGCCTAGTTAGAGAAAAAGAAGAAAAAATATTTTTACTGTTTATTTATAAAATAAAAAGCCAACAGTTACATTATTATTTAAAATTCCTTTAAAGATAAAAACTTCTCTTTTTGAGCACTCTTACACGAAACAATGTCTCTACATTTCGAAAGCGAAAAATATTTCCTCCTGTTGACTGATGTACTGGAGTGCTGCCTTTATAGTCTGGGAAATAGCTAAATATCAGATGAGATATTCCCTGTCATCTAAGAATGACACCTTCTACTCCCCTTCTTCTCTTACTTCGCCGGTGTTAGAATTTCCAAAATATTGTCATATATTATACCATCCACTTTCTCGTATACCATTCCTTCTTTAATGCCATTTGCATTGACATCGTCCCGGAAACGTCGTCCCAGAACGTTCAGAAACGTAAGATGAACAAAACAGCAACAGTAAGAAAAGTGGAATCTTCGACTGTTATTAAATTTTGTATTGTTTGTATATATATTGCTGTAATATGTTCTATAATTCCTTTGTTGAGATTGAGTATTTTTTTAATAATTAGCAATTTTTCGTAACAAACATTGTAATCTTGTTAGCTGTCGGGATTTAATTAACTCAAAACACAGTATCTTAAGAAAGTTCGTCGATTACAATAACGGATACCTGTGCATGCGCACCCATAAATCTTAAAACTGTAATTGAAAATATTTATGTTACTTTGTAACTTTTATAATAATGCTGCATAATTGAGAATTTGCGTTTTTTTAGCATGTGTAACAGAAAAATATACTATTCGTCTGACAGTACCGAAAAAGAAAAAAAAAGAAAAAAAAACAAATATCGTATAATATGGTGAAAATCTATTTCTTATGTGATTATTTTAAAGTCGAAACTTAACTTTCCACTGATAAAAACTATATTTATATCCATTATATGAAAATGACGTCATTTTCTATAAGCATAGAGCCATGACGTCAGTCATGGCTTTTTGTTTTTAACGAGGAGCACCAAAGAGCTTTTTAAAGAGAAATTTAAAGCGACCGTCTTAATTATGATTATTTTAGCTTTTAAAAGCGTAGTTGTTCAATATTAAAATATTTAATTCATGTTTAATGTATATTACTGTTTTATTGATTTGTTGATGGAGTTTTTATTTCATTGTGGATTATCAGCCGGAAACAAATGCTGAGCCAGTAATATTGTTTTAACTGCAAACAGGTCAATGTTAGGTAAAAGGACATTCTAGAGATATATGTAAAAAAGCGTTGATGCCTTACATTTATTTTATAACAAATAAAATATCAGTAAATAAGTTTTCAATTAAATTTCACTTAAATGTACATTTTCTCTATCTAGCGGTGTAAAAATTTAAACTTTGCGACTATTTGAAGTAAATAAATTCACAAAAAAGTAAAATTTGTTATTCAGGTTGTTGCATCACCAATATGATTTTGACGTTAGTCTCGGACATATTTTTGTTTTACGATATAGATATTTCTTTTTGTGGCAACAGGAACGGAAAATACCTTATCTAGAAATTTCATTTAATCCAGGAAATGATGCTAATTTTTGTTGGAACAAGTTCGCACACACGTTTGACATCAGCATATAAAAAAAAGTCAGATCGAGAGGCTCGGTTAGCTACTGGTTATGCATACAAAAGGGGTCAGGTCCGACGTTGTCGGCCAGAAGCAATACTTTAGTACTGTTAGGTATCTAATGTGTAACCTAAAATTACCAGCCATTTGTTTAAAAGACGATCTTATTAATTTGTAAAAATAGCTCCGTTTTATTTACATCCTTTTAGGATACACAGCATCTTTCTTTATTTATTAGTGTGGAAATTACCGATTCTATTTTTAATATCTCTGTATTTTTCAAAATCAAATATGGAAAATTCTGATATATAAGACAAAAATTAAGTAAAATTTAACTGTATCTTAAAAAATATTACCAAATTCTAATGGACTATCTGCACATAAAGTACCGAAATATTATTGAATTAACATTTCATAAACTATTAAAAAAAATACAATTTTACCAAGTATAGCTCAAACTCATGATCAAATACAATGTGTATGCTAATAAATTATTTTTTAGAAGTAACCTAAAATAAATTAACAAATATATTGCTCTATGTACAACATTAATGTTTTTTCTGCATCAGTGAAAAATTTTAAACTGCATAAATAATTTTTGTGCATTAAATACCTATACACAGATCGACTTTCACGGTTGTTTTTCTTTATCGAGAACAGAAAATGTTTCAAAAGCCAATGTTTCTGAATATATTTTAATTAAGTCTTGAATAGTGAAATAAGTTCTAATAATGTCTTTCAAACTTGCTTTTATCCTAGAAGCATCTCTTGGAATGTAATGATCTTTACAGAACATTTAAATATAAATAAAACACATTAAACCTCATAGTCATTTAAGAAAGGTATTCAGCTAGCTAGCTAATGCACTATTTGTGAGGAGGTGAAATATAAGTATCTTCACAAAATTCTTCCGTTTAACCATTTTAATTAAACACTTTTTAAGATTTCCTTGGTCAGGGATCTTTTACTATCAAAAGATTTTAAAAAGGAAAATATATACATTAATAGTTAAATATTTCTTAATTTGAATACGTCTTTCAAAGTTTTTATTTTAACTAATTCTTTTTATACTCTAAAAAACTGTCAACCACTGAGCAGTAAACTTTTAATTTAACTTTTTATAACAAGTTAGTTACTCTAAACATTCTATAACACAATCTTTCTAAGAAGGTGAAAAGCAAGCAACTTCACAATTTTAATTGAAAAGGTTTCAAGAGTTTCGTGCAATGATTCAAGGGCTATGTACCATCAAAGGATTCAGAAAAGTAACCAAAATATACATTTGCATTTGTATAATTGTCAATATTCAGAAAGCTTTTCAAAGTTGTTTTTTCTCAAAAATAAACAATTTTTATATAATTAAAATCTATTAACCATGAAGCAGTTAACTTTTAATTTATTTTTTTGTAACGAGTTACTTTGTCCAAACATTCTATTTAATGAATGATGACTTCACGTGGGAATTTCTTTTTCTTCTTTAAATAAACTGCGAAGCTTAAAGAAATCTCTCGCCTTACAGTTTTTTTTCTTATTTGTTACAAAACAGATTTTGCCAATTAAGGAGTAAAGCGGAAAAATTTTCATATCCACTAATTAACGCTAAAAGCAGAAAGACTTAAAAGAAATAAGATACACGTACTCTAGAGGTTCATTTGGTTTATTTAAGCCAGAATTTCTGAAAGAAAGAAAGAAAATGAAAAGGTATTTGAGAAGGCATTATCCAGATATGTTGTATCAATAAAGGATAAATAGTTTAAAAAATACTTAACATCTCTGATTAAATGTATAATTATAAGATAGTTTTAAATACTTTCTTTAATACATAAGATAACAGCTTATCTGAATGTTATGTACTGATTAAATGAAATTTTTAACATATTCTCTATTGAAATTCAAAAAAGAGTGTAAATTACAGAAAATTGTGTTTAATGAATGTTTATAATAATCTGCAACTGTGAAATAGAAGCGGGATTTAACTAACTTTTTGAAGAAGGTTATTTTTATGAACAAGAGGCATTAAATTAGATTTATGAATTTGATAAGAAAGATTCAAAGGTTCATATAAGGATTTGTTTATATGAATATCTATTGAAAAAGAGTATTATAATGTCTGAGGATAAAGTATAATAATGATAATATTGGGAATTGATAAATATAATTAAGAAAAAACCCCAACATCAATATAGACATATACATAATATCTTAGAAATTTCACTACGTCAATTACAGGAAGGCTAAATGTACACACTGTAAAAAAATGGTAACGTTCCATGTAAAATCCAGGAACGTTTCGCCTTTTCTCAGGTTTTCAGAATAATTTAGCTCTTTCCTGTGAAATTCTGGTTTTCTTATCTGAAACGTTCCTGAACAAAAGTTGGAAACAGCAAAACAATGCGGCCGCCATTTATTATTTTTTTGCTATAATCCGTTGCTCGCGCGCGAGTGTCGAAAACGAATTCCTTAAATGAATGTAAAAAAATCAATATGGAATGCAAATAAATCAATAGACGACATAATCCTTTACGTCTCTATTGTCAAGACAATTCAGATGAAAATACAATACCTCTGTGACATTGCTAAGAGATTATCTCTCGTACTTGTCTGTGGAATGTTTAACGAGCAGACCGTGTAAAAAAAATACACCTATTATTGGGATCTCCATTAACCAGGGGACCATCAAACATGATTCTCTCCGATTTTGATTAATTTAAAGTATGTTTTAGAGTTCTTATCTCTAATTATTCTTGTGAAATGATTTCTTCAAATGGGCCTTAGATTTTCAGAAATTAAATGCCGAGGTTTAGCATACGTTTCAAATACCCATTAGTTTGCAGCTCTCAACATGTCTTTCGTGGTGTGGACGCAGAAGGCTCGCACGCCACCCGTACGGCCCGAGTTCGATGCTACCTCTTGAATTTTTTTTTCTTTTTTAATTAATTTTATATTTTAACACTTTATTACAATTTGATTTAAATTTGATATATATTTGACACTTTGAATTGCTGCAAATTTGAATTTATTTTATTTTCGGAAAAAAATATACAATTACGTTTAGTTTTTTTTTTTTTTTCATGAAAATTTATATGTATTTTATCTAACTTGTAAACTAACATAATTACTGACGAAAATCCAAAATATTTTATGTCTAGATTTTTTTTCTAATTATTATTTACATTTATATATTTTTATATTTTAAGCAAAGTTCAGAAACAATATATCATATATATATTTACTTTATTGAATTTTAACTGAAAATTTATTTTATCGTGTAAATTATATATAATAATTTGGATGTCAATTTCAAAATATTTTCTCATTCTAACAAATAATGATAATAAAGCGAAAATTGTCAACTGGAAATGTAAAAATCGTCTGCGGATCCCGCATGCTGTGAAATGTCAGTAATGTTTTGCTCCTGGTATTTCGCGAATGGGCAACTCATCTGCCCATTTTTAGTGTAATCAGGTAAGTGTATTAATAGAATAAAGCGGTATATCAAATTTAAAGCTAATCAGATGCATGAAAAAACCATTTATCTAAATTGTAAGGGGTGGTTAACCCCTCGTTCCCGTTTATAATTAACCAATGAACCTGCAAATCTAATCAGGGAAGCGCCTTATCAGAATAAACCTGTTCACAAAATTTTAACCAAACTGGAAAATTCTGCATGAAAAACCCAATTATCTAAATTAAAGTGGATGATTAGAATACCTTAACGCTCTTTACTCTTAACCAATGAACCCCCAAAACTAATCCGGGAAGCATCTTATCAAAATGAACCTGTTTCCAAAATTTGAAGCAAATCGGATATTTCTATCAAGAATTATCGCGTTACGTACATATATTCATACGTCAGGATTTGATAGCCTGTGAGCTAAATAGGAACTTTTGAAACCAATTTTTAGTTTTTTTGCTGTTTCAGAGTAGCAGTATTACCTTTTTTTTTATATTAATCAGAAACAATTAAATGAAGTAGAATTCAGCCAAGTATGAGAAACTCAAGATCCTGCACTTGTTACCAAGGGTTTATTTATTATGTAGCGATCTCTTCTCACCTGATCAATATAACCCGAGTTTCCAGCTTAGAGTAACTGGCTTGGCCTTTTGCTCGACACTAAAGTTCTCGCCTCCTGATCATGAGATCCCTGGTTCATATCCCAGCGGCACCAATCCACCACTCTCCCCTCATTGGTGACCCGGACGAACACGCAAAAACAACCTTTAGCAACAATCATTTCCTTACATAAGCAACAGATGGCAGCAAAAAATATATCATCTCCAGCAAGCAAAGCCTGTGAAACGCTCACAGCAACAAGCCTATCATATTACGCATCACACTTGCGTACTACAGCATTACTCACGGGTGCATATTGCTTGTCAGATGTCAGCAATAAGTCTTTTTCACTGTGGATGGCGTGTGTAGCGATCTCATCTCACATGATCAGTATAAAACGAGTTACCAGCTTAGAGTAACCGGCTTTGCCTGTTGCTCGACGCTAACGTTTTCGTCTCCCGATTATGAGACCCCTGGTTCGTATCCCAGCAGCGCCAATCCATCACTCTCTCCTCCATTATAATCTTCATCTAAAAGTTCTTGTATTAGTTAAATTAAAAAAGAAAGGTTGCAAGAATTATCTTCAATTTAACTCAGTTAATTAAATGTTTTATCACACCTCGTAACTTCTGTTTTTGGAAACTCTCATTGCCATATTTCTTCGACTTTTTTATCTATTTTAAAACTAAAAATAGTTTTTGAAGAAATTCACCTTCATACTTTATACCTACATCATAATTGGAAAACCTTCTATTTCCATTGGAGTCTTCAAAGTGCGTCGTTTTATAAAGAGTAATCTAGTGTTGGGTAATCTAGAGTGATTCCCCGCAAAAGTCCGTCCTTTTACTTGAACGTGAATTGATGAGTGAGGCATACTATAAGTGCTATGAGCTTGCAATTACGTCAGTAGATCAGCTTTAGATCAACAACAGCTTGGTAAATAATTTCGGTATTTGTTCCATAAGAAAAATATCCTGTAAAATATAAACTGTATTGTAATTACATTACTAAGAACATTCTGATCATTTACTTTGAGCACTATTTTCCAAGAAAATTTGGAAATGACTCTTTTGGGTTAGCACCAGTGTTGATTATTTACCCTCTAATTTAGAAATTTCAAAATACTGTCATACCAGAATTTTGTATAGTAATATTTTTATTGATTGACAAACGTACTGTGATTATATAAAATAAAAAGAAATACTATTCAGAAACCGATGATATTTTTCCTTCAGAAGTTGCTGTGTTAGCAAGACTGGTTACAGTCCTTGGACCAAATTACGGCCTTGGATTCAAAACTTGATTTATTGGCCATATTTCTTTATTCCTTGTTGAAATATACAAAGTATTTATTATGTCAAAGTTATGAATTATTTTTTTGAAAGAATTAGTTTTCGTGATTTGACTATTTGAAACACAAAATTTAAAACTTATTCAAATAAAACCGCTAATATATCACTATGCAAGATTTTTCAAATATTGAAGAAAATTAAATTATTTAAACTATCATATTTTAAAAACGCAACCGATTCGCTGACCACATTTTAATTTTCAGTAACAATCCTGAAGAGATGGAAAATATGCTAAAAGATTTGGCAGAAGCTTGCATTAATGTGGGACTAAAAATAAGCTTGGAAAATACTAAAGTGATGTCCAATTCATCTGCATCAAAAAAGAAAATCGTCTACAACAACACTGAAATTAAAGAAATGCAAAGTTATGTATACCTTGGGAAGGAAATATCATCGGATAATAGTATTATGAATGAAATCAATAGAAGAATATGAAATGGATGGAGTGCTTTTGGGAAGAACAATATTATTCTGAAGAGTAATATGCCTCTTCGTTTGAAAAGAAAGGTATTTAACCAATGTGTTTTGCCTGTGCTAACTTATGGAGCAGAAACGTGGATGCTAACGAAACGGATAGTACAAAGATTACAAACAACACAGAGAAGTATGGAAAGATGTGTTCTAGGTATAACTAGAAGAGACAGAAAAAGAATAACCTGGATAAGAAGCCAGACGAAAGTTTTTGACAGCATTGAAAGAATTAAACGGCTAAAATGGAAATGGGCTGGGCACATTGCAAGAAGACTAGACAATAGATGGAGCACAAACATCCTACAGTGGTATCCCAGAGATGTAAAACGGCCAAGAAGACGACCTCAAGTAAGATGGAGTGATGAAATCAGAAAAGTAGCCGGTGTGAATTGGATGACTAAAGCACTAGGCAGGAAACATTGAAAAAATCTGGGGGAGACCTACATCCATCAGTGGATTGAAAACGGTTGGTGATGATGATGATGATTTTAAAAACCATTTTTTTAGTAGATTAAAATAGCATGAATATTACTTTAGTACATATGCTGAACACATCTTCGCTGTTGAAGGATTCAGTTTGTCGCTAAGAGGTTTATTAAAAAGTTAGAAATTAAAACGTGGTGGAAATTTTAGAAGAATTCTTAATCTAAAACTTGCCGTCTTTTCCTAATTTGACATTAATACATGAAAGAGACATTCAATGTCGTGACTAGTGGGTAATTTTTCATGTAAAGGTAAAAAAGAAATGAAATGAAAATATCGATTTCGGGATTATTCAGCACATTTAGGAAATTTTCTTGATTTTTTATCGCTATCGATGAAAATCTGCAATCGGAAATTCCCCCAGATAAAAGCGACTTTATTTCAGTGACATATCTCGACTTTTGTACCTGAAGTGCAGATATTTAATTGCATCAAATTTACATGCGGTTCTTGTGTTATGATTTTAGGAACAGGATTTAGACATGATATAAGGACAGGATTTTAGGTACATTTTCCACATTTATGTGTCATCACTTTTATACACATTAATCTATGATTTTTTTAATTAAAATTAATATTGAATATAATTTGGAATTCTTTGTTATCATTATAAATTATATCAGATTGATATGCAGATATACGTAAAAAAAGAGACATGTTTGATCGCTGCTACATTATATTTTTCTGACGGTAGTTCTCCAGTTAGTAAAACTTACTATAAGACCCCACTCCCCCCCCCCCCCCCCGAAAAAAAAACTTTCTACGATGTTACTTTGTCTGGGATAACATATGTATAAAAGTTTACAAAATATCAGTATGTTTTTAGACATTAATAGTTCAAATTTTCCATCTTCTAAGATTGCTTTGATATTGATTTTACAAAACTGTTTTTTTTTTCATTTTTATTAAAAAGGCGTTATTTTAGGTCACTTGACATAAAAAAAAGTTTCCAAACTATTTTCTGAATTTTAACGGGAAAATGGAATTACTTTACAACAAAATTCGTTTATTTTCTATGAAAATGTTGTGGTACTTTACAAAAGAAAATAGGAAGAAGGAACAGTGCTTATACAATTTGTTTATTTATTTGTGTTTAGATGCATAACTCAGGCTAAATTATTGACTTTAATCGTCATACAAGTTAGCTTTATGTAACTGACTGAGGCGGTTTAATTTGCTAAATGCAAAAATAAATGACAGTTTGAATAAGAATAAATATTATCCACCAGGAATGAGGGTATTATAAACTTTCTAAACACAGATAAAGTGTATAAGTTCATTGATATTGTCCATTACTGATAACGAAAAGAATTTAAATTTTATTTCCCCTACAAGAATTCTCCGCAATTGACCCAAATTTTTCAGTTTATAAAATTGTTAACAAACAGAAACAAGGAAAGAACAATGAAATATATTTTTGGCACATTTTAATAGTAAAACTTTTTATGCAAAATACTCAGTATTTTCTCTGTTTCATTTTTAAAATATTTCGTTTCTAGATGAGTTATACAGAAATATTTCTTTATAAGTTAAATAATTGAGAACTTCGAAAAGTGTACATGACTTACATCTACGTGAAAATTTATAATTTTAATTAAAAAAGTCACTTTTAAAAAGTACGTATTATTCAAAGTTTTTATTAAAAAATATTGATAATCTAATAGACTTTAACATTATGTAAACACTGTTGTACTGTAACTTCACACTATATTGAAAAAAAAAAAATAATAATAATATTTCTACCTACGCTGTTTCAGCACGAACACACATTTTCAGAGCCATTTATGTCACCAAAAGAACCATACTCATAATCTATAATCACATTAACATAGATATTCCCTAGGAGGAATGAATAGGGGAAACTGACATATCAATCTTACGATGTGGAAAATTTTGAAGCCTACAAACTAATTCTTCCCATCTCCTGCATCGCCCTATTTGAATATAACCAACAGCAGTCAGGAAGCAGTTTCTAGTGCCAGAAACGATGCGAGAAATATGGCAAATGCAGGGAGAAAAGAACGGCTTTAAGCTACTCCATTTATGTGGACTCCACCTATTCTATCCGCCTAGGATAATCCTTTCCTGGTCTAAAAACTCGAATCGAAGATCGTTCTGGTTTGCAAATAGAGTAAAGTATCATTTTTTATCAACCGGTTACAGTCCATGTTTTACTTTCTGTAGGCATGACTAGTTTTGTTTATAAATACACCGGGTCTTAAAGGGTTGCGAGACCAACGAGTATGCCCCATAATTCACACACCACAGCTAATTTATTTTTCTGCCCACAAATGTAAGAGAAGAATGGGGTGGACATATAAGATTATATAAGAATTTCAATGTAGCTAGAATAGTTTAAGTTAACTGTTATAAATTTATTTGCAAAATATACAGAAAAGCTGTTTTTAATTTACAGGATCCTTTTATTATATTTTTGTAACTTTTGCCTTTCATAAAATATTATCTACCATAAGACTACTATAAACTTTTTACTACATTTATTTGTCCAGTAGAACCCACGTACAATTGAAAATAAAAGAAAATTCACCATGTTTTTCGACTATTAAGGAAGTGAAATTTTCAAACTTATAAGATTAGTTTGAACATGAATTCCGATTTTTTTTTTCATTTATCTTAAACAGACGTTATTTTAGATCCCTTGACATAAAAAAAAAAAACTTTTCCCAAACTATTTTCTGAAGTTTAGCGAAAGAAATGGAATTAACGTTACAACAAAATGCGTCTACTTTTTCATGAAAACGTAGTACCCCTTAATGAAAGGAAAGAGGAAGTAGGATTAGTGGCCATATAATTCGTTTAGTTTTTGTGTTCAGATGTATGATTCGGACCAAAGCAAAGGCTTTAATCGTCGTAAAAGTACGCTTTATGAGAGTGACTGAGGCAGTTTAATTTGCTAAAAGAGGAAAAGAAATGAAAGCTTGAATAAGAATAAATACAATTATCCGAGAGAAATGAGAGAATAAAGTTTCCAAACACACAACAGCAATTTATATCTTCTTCGATATTATCTATTATTGAAGATGAAACGAATTTTATTTTTACTTTGTAAGTTTTTCGTTTTCTAATTTTGATTATATCTATCCAGTAATAAAGGTTTTATTCTTCAGAATTGCTTATGCAATAAGTTAAATAAACGTGAAAGTATAGCTTTATTGGAGATAAAATTTGCTCATGTTAGCATTCGTTTTTAAAAATTGCGCAAAGGTGTTGTAAAAAAGAAAATTAAAAATTAAATTTCAAAATACTAGAACATTAAATTTAAGCAAAGAAGTAAAAAGAAAACGTACCTGTCTGTAAAAAAAGTAAGTGATTCGATGAATAAAAAAATATATATGAAATAGTGAATCTCACAATAAATATAAGAATTTTGATAAGTTTGTATAAATAAAATAACTATGGACGAATTTAAAATACAGAAAATAAGTTCTGGAATATAAATGTGATAAGTATTTATTTATATATTATTAGAAAAAGAGCCAAAGTTTTTTATATTCATTACTTAATGTTCTAAAGGAAATTTCAGAACCATCGATAAAAGATCTGTACATTTTCACCACGAAAAGTTTAATATTAACGTGAAAATATAAATCACAAATTTACTGAGTTTGTGCATACAAAATGTTGTAAAGTTAAGAACTAAAGAAAGGTTAAAATAAAATTAAAATAATCAGTGTTGCGGTCATATCATCTAAATGCTATTACTAGGAAAGAGTTTTTATTGCTTTAAAAAACAAAGCCAAACAGTGTTGAATTTAAATTCAAGAATGTTTAGATTTGTTCTTTAAAAACAGTATAAAACATATTCTTCAGTAATATATTTTACTGCTTCTTTTGTTACAGCTTAAATCTCTATTCTATGGAGCTTCAGCATTAATCTTCTTCTAATCTTACAGATTAAACAGGTTGCAAATTATGAATGATCATTCGTCAATTTTAGGTGTACTCATGGAGACGTTTAAACTGCCGTTAAATAGAGCACATATACAAAGGGATTACCAACAAAGTATGCTGTCCTATGAAACGTAAATGATTGCAGGTTGCCAAAATTTTTTTACATGCATTACCACAGTCAGAGGCATTTGATTCATTTCTAAAGGTAACAAATTTTCACATGACATTCACATGAGATACCATTATTTCGCCTTTTAAGATATTAATAGAATGCAAAATAAATAAATTTGTTAAATTTCTGAAAATCTTTTGTGATTTGAATAGCTAATTTTAAATATTTGAACGTAGAGGTAATTTTTCACAAGAAAGAAACACTCCCACATGTTAACTGTGGGAGTAAATTGAGTAAATAGAGCCAGAAATGTTGTTAGGAACGAAAGCGATACTCAACGATAAGCGAAATCGGAAGTAACAATGCGATACTTTAAAAAAAATGCATTCACGATTATTTCTAAACATATTATTCAATAATATATTTTACTGCTTCTTTTGTTTCAGCATAAATCTCCATTATATGGAGTATCAATATTAATCTCCATCTAATCTTACTGATTATACAGGTTACAAATTATGAATGATCATTGATCAATTTTAGGAATACTCATGGAGACGTTTAAACTGCAATTAAATAGAGCACATATACAAAGGGATTACCAACGAAATATACTGTCCTATGGAACGTAAATTACTGCAGGTCAGCAAGGATTTTTTACATGCAATACCATAGTGCATACCATTGCATTTGAATCATTTCTGAATGTAGCATATTTTCATATGGCATTCACATGAGATACCATTTTGTTGACGAGCTATCGTCATCAAAGTTTTTTATAAGTTACTGCAGTTTAGGTACTTTTACGAATTAAGAAGATTATAATTCCAGGCAACGTCGGGCGAAAATGGTAGTACTATGATATGTTTTGAAAATTATGTATTAAAATCAAAGTAATGATAAAAATATAGATTACACCACTAATTATGTATCAAACTTCAAAATATTTAAAAATAAATTCCAGTTTATAGCTAATCGACTATTTTATAAAGAATAGAATAAAGTAAATTTCAAATAGTCATGTCCAATTCTACGTAAAAATGCGCATCCCTTTTTTTTAAAGGATTAATTAATATAAGGAAAAAAAATATCCATACCCTTATGTTGTCCTGTATATGATCTATAATACGTAGTAATACATACAAATTAGTTAACTAATACATAACACATCAAAAAACGCATATTACCAGTTTTTGAACTTAGTACGTACTGTAACCAAATTCATTTGAGTGTCTCTGTAAATAAATGATAAATTCTATGTATTCAGTAATCTTTAGAAAATATGCTGTTGTGCACCTGAGTAAAGTATATAAATTTAATAATGTTTGAAATAATGTAACATCATCAAAATATACTGCAAACATTTTTTCCCATAAAGCATAATGTAATTAAATGATTTGGTGCGTCCTTATTAACGAACGACTGCTCTATACTCTATAGAAAGTATGTTACTATTCACCTGAGTGACGCATATCCTTTTCATTATGTTTTATGTAGTGTAAAATCGTTAAAAGGCACTGAAAACTATTTTCCCACATTGATCGTAATGGAACGGAATATATTTCGGCGTCCCTATATATATAATTTTTTTTGCAATTATTTCGTAAACAAATTCAATACATAACTTTATGTATAACATAACCCTGACCAGATGATATCATTTTATAACATCTTCTATTTTTATGGCATGTACATTTTCCTTTGACATAAATTTGTGTTATTGCTCCACGTGGAACATTTGAGTATTTTGATAAGTACTAACTTTATCTCATTCGAGCTAGAATCAGAGATAACTGAACTTTTCTATTATACTTCGCCGAAAGCTGAATATGCGTTTTAAATAATCTTTAAACATATTTTAAAACGTATGACCTTAAACACAAAAAAAATTCTAACTACAAACATCATATTTTTTTGCACAGATTAAAAATAATGTAATATAGTTTTAAATATATATATTTGTTCAAAAGTTAATTAAATATGCGATAAATTTCCGTGTAATTTAAAAAAATATATTTAAGAACATATATTATAAAGTCGCAAACTGTACGTCAAAATTACTATAACTAATTTTATAAATATTCAGATCTTGGTGCAATAGCTGTTGCACTCTTATGCAAAAATGCATGAATACAAAATTTCTGTCGAGTATATCCATTAAGTTAAGTAATACGGAAATAATATGACTGCATCTTAAATAGGATGCAATCTCCATGGCGACTTAGAATCATTACCTATAATGAAATATCATTGAAATAATTACGTGTGATAGGATTTAATAGAATGAAGAAAACTTTTATCAACAACTTTTTAAGTTTTGATTGTATTTTCATAAAATTTGAAATCACTCGACAAAATTCTGCAACGATTATATATATTAAATTTCAAACCACTCGGTTGGGTTTTTAGATGCGTAAAGACGAACAGACAAGACGGCGACTATAGGTGCTACGTATTTATATAATTACGAATGCACCTAAATGTGTTTTTAAATCACATGTTATATTATTATTTTCAAAAACTTAAACAATTACAGATAAATTATGTCTTGAAGTTAACGAACGCTTTGTTTCATCCCCGATGAAAGCTGCTTATATCAACACACTTGAGTTTGTTCATTTAATGCATACAATATACATACGTTAATCAAACTGGGATTACTATTAAATTATTCAATTAATATATTTTTAAGATCTGTAAACAGATGGTACTTTCTTTCTCTTTTCTTTATTTTATTCTTTTTAAATCTTTTGTAATTCGAGATTGTAAAATTCACTATATAAATTCTTCCCAGAACAAAACTCTAAAAAAAATCAAACATATTTAACGGGTAAACAAATTTTTTCTGAAAGCGAAAAATTTTTTTTTGCATTTTTTACATAAAAATATTCAACAAATAAGTTTAGCTATAACACAAGCCATACGATATCACATTACACAATTTTCTATTTTTAAGGCATGTACATTTTGCTCTCACATGAAATTTACGTTGCTGTCCCAGGAGAAACATTTATGTATTTTGATATATACTAGCTTTATCTCATTTAATCTAGACTCTGAGAAATATGAAACTTTCAATAACATTGCGCTGAAGATTAAATTTGCATTTTAAATAAATTTTGGACGCTTTCGAAAAGTATGAATTCAAAAGAAAAATCTTTCTTTTTCAGAGCTAAAAATAAAACAGCAGTTAGGGTTTCCAATAAACAGATTTTATAACAGTCTACTAAAGCATGTGATAAGTTGTAGTTTTTTTCGAAAATAAATAACATTTTAATGTCCTCACTAAATGGAAACAATTAAAATGTACATCGTGGTCTAAGGTACTGCACAGGTTGGGTTCCACCCGGCAAGGACCTGAAAATTCTATTTGAAATCATGATTTTGTTTTTGTTGGTGAAATTAGTACTTTACTTCAAAATCTACCTCTACCTGCAAGCTGAGCCGACAGGGAATTTTTTTTTAATTAAAAATTTAATAAAACCATAGGATAGCTGACACTTTGCAATCGTTGAAGAAAATTCTGCATCATGTTGGGTTGTCATTATTTTATCTTTTTCAGGACACTGTGGTTCTAATTATTTTCTGTGTGACGGGTTCGTATACAATGCTACCCGCGGGCATAATTTTCGTTTTTTCAAGTTGGGTTATTGGTATTTAAAAATTTTATCGAATTTTAGTTTCTTTAATCACGTTTTTATTTACAGTTATTCTTTTCTAGACTGTTTTTATATATTCCCCATTCGCATGTGATGAGAGTGACGATGACTTCTTATATATTTCAGTTAGCGTTATTGGTTGAATCAGAAATCTAAAATCTCAAACTAATGTAGGATGATTTGAGTTCTGAGTATCGAAATTTCAACGAGTGCTGGATAAATCCTGTACATTTTATAAAAAAGTATTTGCTTACCATGTTTCTATTAAGTATTATTTAGTCAGTTATCCTGTACATGAATGTATTTTTGGTGTGTTGTTTATGACGGCCAATTATCTAAACAGGAGTTTAGAAAAAATGAATTACAGTTAGATTGGCGCTAAGAGCTATGTAATTTCTACTTCTATTTTCACTCCTATAACACCCCCCAATACCTTGTTGTGTTGCAAACAGAACGTAACGAACGTTGCTTTAAGATGTAGAATGATTTTCTTACTTTATTGTCAATTTATAAAGATGAATGTGGAGTATTATGCCTCCCTTGGTTTTGAAGTTGGGTAAATATGCATTATACCTTGTAAATAGTATTTGTAATTCAATTAAATGTTTAGTTAAAGAATTTCGGCGCCAAGACTCATTAAGTTTTTGATCCGACCTTGATAGATTTTTTCTCATGTTTCATTACGACCGAAATATTAATGATTTAGTGTTTATATTATTGAAACTGGTGAAAGCACTTCGTGCGAAGACTTCTCAAGGTAAGAGTTTTTGATTTATGATTTAATTTTGATGTTTAAACATGGGTGATCTTGAAAAGTTTAAGAAAATTAGTACTATTTTGGGGAGTTCTGTTACAAATTTAATAAACAACATAGATACAATATTGAAAACTGATGCGATAGATATAGATTCACTTAAAGAAACTTTTAATCAGTTGAAAATTAAACATGTAATTTAGATGAAGTACATAATAAAATATTACCTTTTTTGAATTTATACGAATATGAGGCTGATATGGTAACAACTTATGAATATGCTGACAAGATATCTTTAACGAATTTATTTTAGCTGATATGGTAACAACTTATGAATATGCTGACAAGATATCTTTAACGAATTTTCTCGCCGAAAAAAAACCAAACATAATGGAACGAACGTTGCTTTAAGATAAAAAATGATTTTGTTACGATTGAAAATGTGACATTATTGTCAGCATATAAAGATGAATGTGGAGCATTATGTTTCCCTTGGTTTTGAAGTTGTGTAAATATGCATTATAACTTGTAAATAGTATTTGTACTTCAATTAAATTTTTAGTTAAAATTACTTCGGCGCCAAGACACATTATGTTTTGATTTGATACTTATACGCAGTTTCTTCTTGTTTATTTATTCTCCGGACGAGATAACATTTCAGAATGCCTTTGGTGTATTATTTGCGATTCGAATTCTACATGAAGCATGATTTAGAGATTTGATTAATATGTGAGATTTGAATTTTTGATACGGCGTTGATTCTTTTTTTTTTCAAGAGAGATAGGTCCGAAAGGGTTGGTGCCCTCCGCGGGGGGTCTTTCTAAGGGAACGTAACTCGTACTTACGCAAGTAAATCCAAACTTCGAAGAAAATCATGGAAAACTCCGCACGATTAGGCCGACGGGCGCGATTTGGTTTGAACCGAGCATCTGTCTTCTACCAGCTTCGAGAAAAGAACCTCTTGGCCACTGGTAGGGCAAAATGTATTTTTGTATGAATTGTTATTGTACTTTGAATAGGTGGACTAAGAAGAAAATGTTTATGTTTTTTTAGTTCAAAATTCATAATGCCTCAAAATCATAAAATTGAGTAAGAATGTCGAGCATAATCTTTCAAAATTGAAGTAATATGAATTCTCAGTTGTGTTTAAAAATTTAGAAAATGACAGGCTTATATTCACATTATACAGCGGCTTCTTTAATATGTTCAGGTTTAAAAAAAATATATATATTATATATTACTTTATTTTATTTAATATTTAATTTTTTATTTAATATATTATATTATTTTCATTTCTTTTACTTTGAATTTGTTAACGCTTACAGAGAAATAATTCCAGCAACCATTAGGCGCAATTTAGAAACTATAATAAACTTTAATTACAATCAGAAATCGCTTTTAAGGGATCTAATAATATGTTATGATCCTACATTAATAATCTGATTTGTGCTTGTCTAGATGTGTTCTTCTTTCCGTAAAGGTTTCTACTAATAATTTTGACTAATCTTGTATATTTATAGAAAGCGCTTTAAATGATAAAGATGTGTTATTATTTTCAGAATTTAAATTAACTTAGTATGTATACCCTTAGTAAAAGCAAGAAAATTTGAAGAACAGAATGTTTTCGATAAACGCTTTCATTCTCTGTTAATTCTAAAAACATTTATTTTTATTCCACAAAAGTACAGAATAGAGTTTCTTCAAACTTTGCCCAATTTCCTGAAATTTTTAAGGGAGGAAAACTGGACTTTTCTTTAATCTTGAAATTCGATTACCTGGAAACGAAATCAATACATTACGAGGCTTCCAATATTTCTTTGATAAAATCAATGTAAACAAGTTTTATAAAACTTTAGGAAATAAAGCAATTTTTAATGTTTCGAATAAACAGTAATATGTTGTATAAGCAAATGCTTGAGAAATCTTTTGTATATATCAGAATAAAATATAAAATATATTCTCTACAAGATTCTTTTTTTTAAAATATTAACCAATAAATAATATATATTACATTTTTAGATAATAAATTTAAAGAAAACCAATTGTTCGTTGAATAAACAAAATGAAAGTTTATATAAAGTTTACTAAAGAAGAAATTTTACGAAATTTATATTTTAACACATGTAAATAATTGAAACTAATATTGAAAACTGATATTTAGATGTTAACATATATTTCAGAAGAAGTGTTTTTTGTAGGTACGGTATATTAAGAAGAAAAATAAAAACGCAATTTTAACAATATTTAAAATATTTAAAGGAAATTTTTAAATACTAACTTTTTTAATTTATATATGATGATATCATTATCTGTAATTTTGTCAGTGGCTTACTGTCAACTACATATTCATTTGCAGGGGCTTCTAGCTGAATACTGGTTTGGTGTCAGTGGTGGCCATTTCCTCCATTTCTACTGATGGTATAAAATATCACTGAAATCGAAGAAAAAGTAGGGGGAAAATGTCATTACCAAATATTCATTAATGTGTAATGTTTAATTCTTCAAAGAAATCTGATTTTAAATTGAAGTGAAACAGATGATATTTTTATCAACAGAAATACGTCATGAAATTGGCGCCCTATGCTACAGTTGTTTATCTTCCCAGGTGTTAATGTAAACCAAGACATATTGGCCATAGGGGCACGTTGGCCCATCCGCGATGTTTCTCAAACTATCCGGTACACGTCATTACTAGTTGAGTGATCTGTGTCTTCCCGTGCCTGCTTTCATTCACAAAAGCATCAGCAGCAAAGAAGCAATCGAACGAGAGCCACTTGAAATTTTCACTCAGGTAATACTTTTTTGCCCTTATAAATAATCGTTTCTAATTTGTTTCTAAATTAAAGTTTTACTTTGTTGAATAGAAATCTTAAAGACCGTTGTTCAGAGATTATGTGCTGCCTACTGTTTTTTTAAAAAACAACATAATATTTTGATAGAGCGATTAAAAGCCAAAATAGCGATATGGGGCATGTCGGTCCATTTAAACAGTGGCATCTTGATCCACAGACCAAGAGTTTGTTTTCTACATTCATAAACCAATAAAAGTCAGTCTAATTGATTATTTGTGTGTGTTACTCAGCAAATCGGTATTAACTAATAAGCAAATAAGACAAATGTCCAGGCTCGTAAATCGGAGAAAGAAGGCTTTATAAATAATAATAATAATAAAATTTTATAATTCTCTAATTTTTACATAATCTAAAATTTACAACTTATCTAAATTCACAAAATGTTTTTTTTTCTTTTTTTTTTTCATAAATAACTGACGAAAAAAATGTGTAATTTAAAAGAGACTTGGGGACTGGTTGATTTCTAGGAAATGTACGGAAATTTATTTTCAGAAACTTTACTTTAAAATTATTGTATTAGTTTATTATATTCTCAATTACTAATAAAAACTATAAGTAACTTTATTTAAGTTTTCTTTAAAAGCTACACTTATTAATATGGATCCATATTTAAATTTCGTCTAGGACTTGCCAGACCTATTGCCTCAGCTCTAGCTGCCAATTAGGTTTGTAATTAGGTTATAAAAACAGATAGAGGAATGGCTCCAGATGTAACAATGAAATATGTTCTCAAATTGAATAAGAGATGAAGCAGGAAAGCTGCTGAAATATTTGGAATTCCACGAAAAACATTGGGTATTGTAATAACTACCAGGAAAGAACCTCCTTTAATGCCTTCTTCAGCCCCTGACTCACAAGATTCTGATGCAGTAAATCAAAATCAGACTTCAGTCCAATAAAAATCTTCAGTTCAACCAGAAACTCCAGCAGTTTTTACAACCCCTTGTACCGCAGAAAACTACAGCCTATTCTGCATCTAATGTCTTGTCATCTATATCAGTAGTCACGGTTCCAGCGTCAAATGATCTGAAACATTGTGTTATAGTTCAACAAAATATCGTTTCTTATCCTTAGCATATTCTATATACCAAATTATAATAACGTTTGATATCTTATGTGGTTTTTTTTTTTTTTCCGTTTCCGCTAGTAATCCGAAAATCAAATCTATTTAGAGGGCTGGCATATCCCGTACTATTGGGCAGGATGACCCAGTGATTTTATATCCTTCCGAGTTTCATATAGGAAGTATTAATTCATGTTTTTCAAATTTCCTCATCCATGGTTATGCTTTAAGTTGGGCTAAATGTACAAACGAAAAAAAAAAAAAAAGGTTTCATAAAATGAAAAAGAAAACAATTATTGAGGAATAAATGGGCCAACAAGCCGCGGCGAGCGGCCCATCTTCGTCCGCAACCCTTTATTCTTCTACTCTACCCCGACTCTTTTGCGGAAGCAAGATTCCCAGGTCCCCAGCCACATCCCAAATGAAAGACTCTCTAGCGAAAGCCAGATTGAAAAAAAAAAAAAACACAAATTGAAACCGGACAAATTTAAAAGGGAAATTACACAAATTAAAGACACCGAAAAGCGGGAAGAGTCGGGCCCGGGGCGATGAAGCTACCGAACAACTCCTAGCTAATTCTAGCTTATTATTAGTCTACCCTATAACTGCTAAATGTTTGTATTAATACATTTTACGATGCGGTATACTCTGAATTATTAGAAATAAAGCATTAAAGTATATTCCTATTAACTATTTTACGTATCCCTCTGTTAAAATAATAAATTCCTTTAATCACTTTACATCAGTTAACTTTCAATTACCTTTTCAAATAATCGACATAATGTAAACAAAGCAAAACATTTTTAAAAGGATGGAGAAACCATTAGTGAGAAAATTAATTTCTGATAATTACTAAAAATTTAATTATTTCCTATTTCTGTGTTTCATATATCAAGTTTACGGAACTAGAAAAATAGATTTAATCAGATGTTCGTTTAAATTTTAGGAAGAATAATGCAATTAACACTGTCGGATGAAGAACAACAGCATACGCACGACGTTACTAAATTAAATTTCTTTCAGATTATATCACTTGGGATTCAACGCCTAATTTAATGTAGTTTAATCGATTTTTAATGATTTGGGATGTAGGAGAAATTTCGTACAATTCCATTTTGGAGAATTGGGATAAATATAAAGTTTTTTCCGTTGTTGTTGAATATTTTTTGAACTAATATTTATCATTATGAAATTATTACTTTTTGGCTGAAAAAAAAAAAAAAAAAAATTAAGAGAAACTTTTGAAAATGTTGTGCATTTTTTTAACATACAAGACACGGAGCGGTCTCTTTTTTGGCCACCACTAATTTTGTTACTAAATTTAATTTCTTTCAGATTATATCACTTGTGACTCAACGCCTAATTTAATGGAGTTTAATCGATTTTTATTGATATGCGATGCAGCGAAAATTTAGTAGAATTTAATTTTGGTAAGGCTTGGAATAAATCTAAAGATTTTGAGGTTGTTGCTGGATATTTTTAGCACTAATATCTATCATTATGAAGTTAAAAGTTTTCTCCTGAAAAATAAATTACGTGGAATTTACAAACGTTAAGCAATTTTGTTTTAATCATTGAACATTCAGGCCATTTTTGGTCACTGCTAATTGTGTTATATTAATTTTGTGTTAGATTACTTCAACAATTCCAAACAAATCTCATCACAAAACCGGTTTTTACGACCTTTACAAGATAAATCTAAAAAGAAAATTTTCGTAAGGAAATAGTGGTAGTGAAATTTATGGTTTCGTGTCTTTTAAAGGAGAATCCTCCGAGGACGGAACTTGAAATAGATAGATAGACCTTGCCTTTTAACATTATTTTAATTTAAAAAAATTATGAAAACAATTTGTGAAATAATCAGCAAAAAATACTTTAGAACCTACTTTCATAAATTACTAGAACATTTATTTTAATAGTTTGTCATATTTGTTCATTTAATATTCTTTCTTTTGATGATGTATGTATAACATACATTAGATTCCAATTAAATGCTTGGATTGACATAAACCTTGTGTATTTTTGTTTTCACCATTTGATATAAAAACTCAGTAATTATACGGAGTTAGTCTTTAGTAGTAAAGTTTGCAGAAATAATTTTTTACTGTTGACTGTTTAAGGTTTAAGTTTATGTTCTAGTAAATGATGATTTTTTATCAATGGTAATTCATAGCAATCAGTTGATGTTTTTCTTTCTATTTCGATTACATGTCCCCGGCTTTTGACTGGTTATATAGTGACACTTCTGTTTCTTTTTCTAAACTTTAATTAATAAACTAATGTCTAGTCAAATTATTGCTTTTTCCAGTCTAGTCAGAATCAACGTAAATTAGAAAGTTTTTTTAGATATGACTAATTTCTGAAATAAAATAAAATTTTAACAGCAGTACCACTTAATATAATTTTCTAATAATATTATGAAAAAATATATAAGTTAATTTAAGAAAAAGAATGTGGCCAGTCTAAAAGAACTGTGAAATATAAAAAGAACGTGATTTAATGTGGTTTTGCAGAAATTTTAATGTGTAGTAAAAATGCTACATTAAATTAAAAGAAATCATAATTACTGTCATTTATTTAGTGCTTCTACATAAAGGAATGATTGAACTTCTAAAAGTCTTTTAAATTACCTATATCATTTTAATACGTATATAAAGTTTCTAGATACCCTTTACAACATAACATTTTTCGTAACTTACTATAACATAAAGTGCTCGAAATTATCTGTAGCTATAACAGATGGCTATGTGTATTTTTTACACTGTCTGTAATCATTTGTACAAGAATATATAAAATTGAAAACATTAACAATTAATTAAGCATTAACTGATCACAATTAATTTTTCCCATAGCATACAGTGATTGCAGCTAATTTTAACAAAAAAAAATCACAAATTTGACAACGTGTAGTAGATAACTCTGCAGGTAAATTCAATGTAGATAAATTAAATAGTTTTAATTTGAGCATTTGCATGATCAATTTTTAACAGGAGATACGTAAACGGTAACAAGATTCCATTTTCATAATTTAGTATTCAACATATAGGACATATCATATAAAAATACCAATGAAATATTGAGAAAATGGAATACAATATTAAGGGTGTAGTGAGCTGAATAGAAATTTCTAACTAAAAATAGCTGGATGAAAATAGATTTCAAAAAATTTTCATATTTTATTAAATGACTTTCACCATATTAGTATATATTTAACATATGTCCACAAATAGCTTTTGAATGGATGTTTTGATTTTAACAATTCTTTTTTTTTTGCTGTCATTGTTGGACTGAGCTTGTTCTAATTGTTCTTACAAAAAATCCTTTCAAAATTACAATAAAATAAATATGAAAAATGACTTTTTTTGAAAAATCACTTATCATTTAGCTCTCTTAAAAATATTAAGGGCAATTCAGACCATTATAGCGTAGCTATCGTTTTGAAATTTTGCGGTATTCGAAAGGCCTTTTCATAAAAGTGTTCATGAATAGTGCTATATTTTTAAAAAGAAATTCTGATATCGTTCACGCACTGATAATTAAACAGCACTTCATAGAAATGCTCATATTTCATCTCTTTTGAAAACCTTACCTGTACTGTAAAAATTTGCAGCAAACTGTCATATCATACATAATATGGCCAATAATATGATCAGATACGCTACATAATATGGCCAAGTAATCGTTATATTTAAAAATGATCGAATGGCTAGATATTTTGCAGTAGATTTTTAACAGTGTGGTATAAACAAAAAGCATGCACATTGTTTTTAATTCTTTAAAGAAACATTTACATATCCACTGGTCCCGACTTATGCAGGGGCATGAGGGGCAGCTGCCCCGGCACATTTAGGATGCAAGTGTGGTCCCCGTTTCCCTCTTTGCTTCCAGCACACCCTCGACTCATGCACAAAAGAAAATATATAATTAGAAAACTAATGATTAAAATTTTATTATAATAACTTAGTGTTCTATTATTTTCAAAAGAAACTCTTAATAAACGTTTTCCTCGTAACGTGACCAGTTAAAACCATTAAATATGACCAATTTAGTGCATTCTCTTTTATACACCTTATAACGTACGTAGATAAGCAAAGCAAACGTTTGAAAAGAAATACTCCTGTCAACAAATCTATCATTTTTTTTTCCTATTATTGTCATACTAATATTTTTTCTTAAAAATGTGACCATCTTTTTGTGATACCCCGTATACAAATGTGAGCAGTACCGGGTACAAAATTCATGCCTACATACAAAATGTATGAAGTTTAGTAGTAGCCACTTCCATATTATTAAAAAAAATTCTATAGATGGATAGAAAGGGGCTACCCAGGATGATGCATTCCCGGGGGCCCTCCATAGCCTAAGTCGAGCCCTGCATATCCATGTATAACCACTCTACTCTAACAAAATTTAATAAAAATGCTCTAACAAACACGGATAATGAACTGCTTCATTTTCAGGTCGTTTGGAGCCATTTTTTATAGGTATTAAATTTTTTATTGGGGAATTTTTTATTGTAGCTACAATTTTGATAAAACTATGAGATCAAACAATTTCTAAACAATCCTGAAGTTCTATTAGAATTCGTTAAATATTTCTGTAGCTATGAGTGAAAATGGCTAAAATTAAATGTTTTCAGTTAGTTTGATTACATAGTAAATTTATCGAAATTTTTTTTTTGATTTTAGATTTTTATATATTTTAAGCACTAGTTGAATAACTGAACTAGTTAGTATGTATTGAATTTTATATATGCATATATATATGTGTGGGTGTATTTATATCAGTGTATGTGTGTGTGTATTTATATCAGTGTATGTGTGTGTGTATTTATATCAGTGTATGTGTGTGTGTATTTATATCTGTGTATGTGTGTTTGTTTGTATGTCAGGTGGTTTTTCTAGTTTCGTGAATTATTTTAATATATAATACCTGACCTCCACCCACTGCGCTGCACGGCCAGTGATAATAACCTTAAATGAACCTAAAATTCTTATGATTCTCTGTCTTTAAGTCCATTTTGTCTGAATTTATATTTCTAAACGAGAAAACGCAAAAAAATATTGATTTTTAGTGGTAAAAGCGCATGTAAAAAAACTTTTTCTTGGTATTCACGTTTGGTCGTTTACAGTTTTCTTATTTTAAATAGTTCTTTGTTGTCCGAACCATACGCATTTAACAACATTGGCAGGCGCAGAGCAAAATTCAGAACGGGGAATATTTTGAAAACATGTAAGTGTAATTCGATTTTTTTTATATATATTTAAATAGAGGATATAAACATGAAATAATGTAGACTAATATTTTTGTAACCAGAACTGTACGTACAAGGCAATTTTTAAGCGTATATGTATAAAAAGTAATTAAAATATAACAACACAACAAGTTTTTACTTTTTTTCATCAATGGAGCTCTCCCTCCGAGCGTTTTGAGGACTTTCCTGCATTTTCATGAAAATGCTTATAAAATTAATCTTAATTAAAATTTTCTTTCCCTGTTTGTTTCTAAAATACATTTTATGCCATCTTAACATAAAATTATGTTTAAAATATTTTTGTTATACATGTTAAAGTTGTTTTAAAACGGAAAAATCCGGCAAACCACTCAGCGGGATAATAACTCATTTTCAGATAATTTTTTAAAAGTATGAACATAAAATAAAAAAATAAAGGTAAACATTGCTCCCAACTTTGAGAGGGAAATGAATGGGAGCACAGAAAACCCACATTTTTTTTTTCTCTTTTGATTAGTGTTTAATTATTTTAATTTATTTAGGAAGAATAAATTTTACATTTGTGATCAAAATCATTACCGAAAACAAACGATAAAACTTGAAAGTTCAGGGAGCGGCAATTACTTTCCCTGACTGGTCCCCTCCTTTCCGTGCAGGTAACCATGTTTGTCGAACATTTAAATGAAAAATAATATTTCAAAATTCCCCCAATAAAAACACCTGATACCGCCATTGATTACTAATACATTTTTATTTATATTGATAAATTCATTTTTTTAACTAATATTGATTTTTAATAACGGATATTCTTTTATATGAAACATTTTTTTTTTTCTGAAAACAAATATTGGACAGTATAGCAGAGTTTTACTTTTATAGGCGGTGTGGAATTTTAAGGAGATTAAGGCTGTTTTTTTTTTACATTAGAAAAGAGCCTTTTTATTAATTTTCTTATCTGGTGTCTTTTTTCTAAGTAATAAAAGATCTGGTGTTTTGAGTAAATGATTACTTTTTGGGGAAAAATAAGATAACGGATATTTTGTTTACCCTGCCTCATACACAAAAATAATAATAAGGAATGATCCTATACAATATTCATAAAAAATACTTGTGGAAAATACAGGCATCTAGTCCAGTAAGCGAAATGACATACCGATTCGTGAAGTGGTCGTGAAGAGCTCTTTGACCGTAACATATATATATGTGTGTGTGTGTGTAATACATATATATATACACTGGTGTGCAAAAATTAAGGACGATATGGTTTTTCGAATGTAACGCCGTTCTGAAGTTTTCCACATCACCCGAAATCTACCATAAGATCACCATGATATGAAAATATGGGACAAGTGATCAAAACCATCTAAACAAGAAATCAAAAGGACACGAAAGCACTTTATTGAAAAGGTAACTTAGAGCACAACTGTAGAGAAAACAGAAGCGTCCATGTGGCAGGCACCTGACAGGAATAATTCAGTCTTTAATAGGGAAGATGGTCACCCCAGACTGCGATGCTAGATTTTCAATGTCTGCCCAGGCTGAGGACTAGGATGTCAAAGATCTGTTGAGGTATCGAGTCTCATTCCTCTAGTAACGTCAATTGCAGCTGTGGAATCGTTGCTGGCGCAATGTTACGTGCTGTCAAGCGTCTCCCGAGACGGTCCCACACGTGTTCTATAGCATTCATGTCCGGAGACCTTGCAGGCCAATCCATGCGTTGAATATCTTCACTCTCCAAGAGCTCTGCGACAGCCACTGTAAGCTGAAGTGCAGCGTTGTCGTCCATGAAGAGGAAGTCCGGACCGATAGCGTCTCTAAACAGGCACACATGAAGCAAGAGAATCTTGGTAAAATAACGGGCACAAGTGACTGAACCCCCTTGGAAGACGTGGGGGCTCCCACGTCTTCCAAGGGGACCAAGGGGACCCGAAGCAGTACCCAATCATGGTACTGCTTCAAACCGGAACTCCGAGACCTACAAAAAATGCTCCCATTCGGTGATGTTAAACGGGTGATTGCGTGTTCCCTGCTCTCGCCAGATGTGTATAAGTCCAGAATGCTCATCAGACTAAATCAAGTCTCGTCCGTAAAGAGTACTCGACCCCATTCCTATTCTGTTCCTGACATCACAGAAACCGACGTCTCCGATGAACAGGCATTAATGGTACACACCGTACTGGTTGCCATGCGTATAGACCACCTTTGTGCAGCTTCCTGGCCACGGTAAAACGTGATATCCAACATCCAGTAGTCAGTTCCATTTGCCTTGTGATTTCTCCAGCTGTCTGCCGCCTGTTTCTTTTCGCCTGTAGGAAAATATAGTGGTTTTCCAAAATTGTTATTGCTCGTGGACGACCAATGCTGAACTCTCGGACAGCTATTCCTATCGTTTGAAATGCTCTCTAGGCTCGTGAAACGAAGCTGTGGGCGATTGCGGTTATCCAGATGACATCTCTTGGTTTCCCTGTTGGCCGTATCACACAGTAGTAGCAACAAACTATCGTTAAAAGCAATGTACACCGTGCAATAATTTTTACTGAATTGCTGCGCGTTCATCGCCTCTATGCTTTATATCCTTCCGACCTCCTTCTCTTACGTTACATGTCATATATGTGCATGCCTCTAGTGCGTCGGTCCCAGGTCTATGACCTGGTTGGTCTTTCAGTCCGTTCTGTTGCCCTGTTCAGCCTTTATGCTAATTTTTCTGCTTCGTCCTTAATTTTTGCACATCAGTATATATATATACAGATAGATAGATATATAGATAAATAGATAGATAAATATTCCTTTGTTAAAGCTAGGGATGGCAGAACTAGTCTCTTTTTTATTTTTATTATTGTCTGCTTGTCTGGGTTCAGAATTACTTAGAGATATTGCATGGTGCACAATTTAGTATATTGCTTAATTCTAGACAAATTTTATTTCCTAGTGAGATGTGTCTATTATTTAACAAGTTTTTTACATATTGCAGTTACATTATATATATATATATATATATATTGGATCTCTTATTTATTTAAAATGTCTTAGGCTTTTCTGTAGGACATAAGGAACTGAATATTGTCATTTTTAGCCCTAACGACGACATTAATTGGCGAAATAAGACGTCTTTACAATGACTTATGCTTGTGAATTTACTCTGAAGAATACATGAGATATTCATATTTCTGCATTTTTGCATTTAAAATTTCCTGTATTCATTTTATGTTTTATCTTTTCAGTTTAAATTTAAAAATGTTATTCCATTTAAACTATATATATATATATATATATATATACAGGGTGTTTCTAAACTCATGGTACACACTTTAAGGGTAGGTAGAGCACACAGTAACAATCATTTATTGTATAGGAATGTATGGGACCAAGTGACGCATTAAGGTAAAAACACCACGGATGCAATTAGGCCCTTTTTTAATTTTCAAAATTTCTCATTCATACCAGAAAATTTTCATACTACCTTTTTCTTTACATTTCATAATTATTTAACAATAAAATTTTTCTTTGAAATTTTTTGGTATGAAAGCGAAATTTTTGAATTAGAAAAAAAGCACAAAACTGGCAAACTTATCAAACGAAATACACGAATAAAAAAGATAAAATGTTCATTTATATTGTAGTTTACAAGTAAATAATAATGCATACAATAATATTACAACAAATGTTCAAAATTGCGCCCACCAACTGTGATATATGCTTCGCAGAGTCGGTGAAACGATTGGCGTACACTTCTAAAGATGTCAGGCATTTCCCGCACACGTGCAGCAGCTTCGGATATGCGAGATACTAGATTTTCGTCTGAGTCAACTGGAGTCTCATAAACAAGACTCTTCAGATGTCCCCATAAAAAGAAATCAAGGCTCGATAAATTGAGAGATCGCGGCGGCCAAGGAACTTGTCCACCACGTCTAATCCATCGCGTCCCAAATGTGGCATTCAAGTAACTGCGCACATCAGTGGTGAAGTGCGCGGGCACTCCATCATGTTGAAACCGAACCCGGTTACGAATGGCGATTGGAACATCTTGCAGCAGTTCTGGTAAAACCTGTTGCAAAAAAATAAGGTAATAGTGACAATCCAGCATCTTTTGTAGTAGGTATGGGCCAATAAAATAATTACTAACAATACCCGCCCACAAATTCACAGAAAATCGTTGTTGATAAGCATGTGGCCGCGTTGCATGTGGATTATTGGTTGCCCAAAGATGGAAATTGTGTGCATTAAATACACTCTCGCGTGTAAATACTGCCTCATCTGTAAATAGAATATGAGCAGTAAAGTATGGCTGCAATGCGTGTTGCTGTAAATCCCACAAAGTTCAACCGCAGAAGATAGTCTTCCGGATTCAAATTTTGTGCACGTTGAAAACGGAACGGGTGAAATCGATTTTCATTTAACACTCTCCAAACGGTCGGATGACTCACACCTAAATTCTGTGCAACAGCTCTTGTACTTGATTCGGGCTGTTCACTCACAAAATTCAAAATAATTTTTTCCAGGCTTACACTGCGTACAGCTCTTTTTCCCCCAGATTCCTGTCTGGTGACGTGGAAAGAATCTGTTTCAGAAAGCTGACGGTGTAAGCGCTGAAACATTCTATGATCAGGCATTCTTCTGCTAGGAAACTGCTCCTGATACATTCGTAGGGCAGCTCTGGCGTTGTCATTTGCACGACCATACATGAAATGTATTTCGGCTTTTCCGGCATATTTAAAGTCTTCCATGACGAACGATAGCAAAATTAAAAAGTGGCGATTTCTTCTACTTGCATGTATGGTATTGAACGGCGACCAGTCACTTACTGCCCTCTACCGCCAGTGGAATCAACCAAAAACCCCATTTCTATTTCAAAAAATTTCTATTTCTATTTTCAATTGAAAAAATTTCGATTTCATACCAAAAATTTTCAAAGAAAAATTTTATTATTAAGAAATTATGAAATGCAAGAAAAGGATAGCATAAAAACTTTCTAGTATGAATGAGAAATTTTGAAAATTAAAAAAGGGGCCTAACTGCTCCTGGTGGTTTTACCTTAATGCGTCACTTGGTCTCATACATTCCTATACAATAAATGACTGTTACCGTGTGCTCTACCTACCCTTAAAGTTTGTACCATGAGTTTAGAAACACCCTGTATATATATATATGTATATATATATATATATATCTGTGTGTGTGTGTATGAAAAAGCTTCAGAGTAATAGTAATAGAATTTAAGGTACGTTGTTATCGAACTTAGGCAAAATAAGTTTACTCTTTGCAATAGGAGGGACTTTGAGATATTATATTTGATATATTGTAAGATTTTTTATTCACATTGTCTTATAAAACAAAAGGAAGTTCAAAAATATTTTCACCGTTCCGTTACATTGCCGTCCAGCTCATTAGCACACAAATAAAATCTGAGGTCTTCTTTCTTTTTTGAAGGAAACGCTATGAAATTTTAAAGTTACTGAGGATTTTAGAAAAATCATTTTTTCCTATTTCTAATCATTTCTTTGTTTTTAAATCCATCCTTTTTTACCTCTTTTGTTACAACATTTATTATAAATAAGCAATAAGTGAAGATAAATTGATTTTTACTGCAACATCTTCTGTTTAAAATTTATCTTAGTCTTTTTATGACTAGCATATGAATAAAATATTTATTAGATATCTAATTATTTGGATATTTCAGAAAAGAGACTTGTAATTTTTTACTGAACAACTCATAGAAATTCAAGCATGATTGGGCTTATTATCATTTTTAATTTGATATATAATTACTCAAAGTATTTGATATAAAATTACTCAATCAGTAACTCAAGGTTCTTGTTGTAAAAGTATTCATTTAGCAGAATTGTACAAAAACATTTATTTCATTAGATATCACAGAAAAGCTGACGCACTTAGGTAAATAATTGCATGCGGTTAAAAATTTAACTATGTTTTTAATTTTATTTTCCTTCTTAAAAATAAGGCTTCTGTAATCAACGATTTTATGCACATAAACATGAAAATTATAAATTAAATAATATTATTGTATATAAACTTTAATTTTTAGAGCATAAACTTCTCCTAAAACAATCTCCTGCGACTTTTTTTATCATTAATTTCGATAACACTATCCTAAAGAATTATTTTATGATTAAAAAAAAAACATTTTTCACTACTAATAATCTTTGAATAATAATTTTTTAAATCATCAAAATCTTTTAAAATATATTGCAACAATAAATAAATATGAGAAGCTATTTCAAAAACATACTTAAAACATGCTTAAAAGTAGAAGTGAGAAAGCCCTTTTCGAAAGTTTTAAATAAATACTTGAAGGGAAAGTCTGAAAAAATAAATCTATTTTCAGCTTAAGTGCGATAAAGCTTAGAGCAATTTCAAGTCCATTTTCAGAAAGGTTTTTTAAGATAAGTATAGGTTTGAAAATGCTATACACTGGGGTAGTTTTTAAATACGTTGATGCTTTGAATTTCCAAAAAAGATGTTTGTGTAATATTTCCCTTTATGTATTTTTTTTTATCAGTGAACAAAATCCATTTCGATACCTGCGTGTACACGAAAGAATATATTTACAGATATCAAACCTTTTTCAAATAAAAGAATTTGCATTTAAATATAGCACTCTCACATGCCGTTTGATTCAACATCCCAAGTAGTTTATGTAGGAGTTGATCCGTTGATGTCTGTAAAATAACGTATTACTTTACATAAAATTACTCACGTCCCGCTTCTCAAAGGAATGTAAACTAGGCTTTAAAGATTTGAAATAAATTGTTATTCATTTTCATAACTTCTTACTTACCAAATTATTTTTTTCAATCACCTGAAATTCAGTGTGTCATTTCAGGAGTTTGGAAGAGAAAGGGCAAACTCAAAAAAGCGATTTTTTTTTAAGTTTGTTTTTTTCCGCATTAGATTGATGTAGGCAACACGTAGGTAAGTCGTTTTGCCCTGGTTCACACTTAGTATGCTCACAGTGTCGAACTAAAGTGAGAAGTACCTTAATCTATAATACTACTTGCAAAACTTTGAACTTGATTTCCCAACACCCCAATTTCGATATTCGCCCTTTCTCTTCCTAGGTCCTGATTTGTAATAAACGCACATTTGTTTTTGGACTTGTTCTGTAAAGTGCTGTTATTGTATTACGAAAAATTGTATTCTATTATATTCTGATTCATTTTTTTTCTATGCTGTCTGATAAAAAAAAAATGGAGTTTTACAACTTAGTAGATTTGTTAATTTTTATTAAAATCGGGAATTTTGAAAACTTCTATTCAGTCACTTTAAATTTCATTTCTTGAATTGAGATAACATAGTTTAATTTAATTTTTTTGGAAGGTTATCATCGTTTACGTGTTAAATACATGTTTGAAAATTTGATGAGACGATTTGAATTATTAAAGAGATGTCTATGTAATTATTCCTTTTCATATATCTTTAATCAAAAAAAAAAAAAAAAAAAAAAAAAAAACTCTATTTTGGTTGCAGGGTGTAAATGAAAGAATTTGCTGTACCAATAACAATCTTTTTTTTTTTTTTTTAACGAAAAAAAAAGAGCATAAATTTAAACACAACTCCCTTAGATGCTGCGTAATTCTCTACATGAGATGTGCTATTTATGGGGGGATATGTTTCTACGGTGAAATATGCCCTGTAATTAAAATTAGGTCTTCAAAATCATTGAATCTAAAGTTTGTACCGTACAGTTGTTCAAAAGCATTGAATATAAAACTACACTGTAAAAAAAAATCTGTAGTTCTACAGATGTAAAAATACATGCTTACTAAACTTTCACCTGTAACTGTACGAAAAAAGCTGCAAATCTACAAAACTAGTTTTTGTAAAGCTACAAAAATCTGTAACTTTACAAATGAATCTGCTAAAATTTCAGTAATATTACTAAACTTTTATTTGTAACCCTGGCTGCAGTTACATGAAAAGTTCTCGGAATCCCAGTTTCCAAAAAAATTCTTAGTAACCTTACAGATTTTTTGATTTTCGGCGCAAAAGTGTGTCTGTTACATGAAATTTTGTTGTTGACGTTACATGAAAAGTTTTAGGAATCCCAGTTTCCTAGAAAAACTTTAGTAACTTCACAGATTTTTTTTTTACAGTGTAGTCCCTGCAGTTGTTCAAAAGCACTGATTCTAAAATTAGTCCCGTGCAATTGTTCAAAAGCACTGAATCCAAAATTAATCCCATGCAGTTGTTCAACAGGATTGAATTTAAAATTAGCCTTATGCAGTTTTTCAAAATCTTTTAATTTAAAATAATACCCGTGCAGTTGTTCAACAGCATTGTATCTAAAACTTTTCCCGGGCAGTTGTTCAAAAGCTTTGAATCTAACATTAGTCCGTACAGTTGTTCAAAAGAACTGAATTTAGAATTAGTCCCGTGCAGTTGTTCAAAAGCATTGAATCTAAAATTAATTCCACGCAGTTGTTTATATTGTGAGATAAACTTATTAATGCATAAAAATACATATACAGAGATAAACTAATAAACAACAAATGTAAGGCAATTTTTAAATATAGTGATTAATACATACACATAATGTGAAATAAATAACGGTGAAAAATGTAAACCCTTCTTGCATGGATTTTTAGAAAGGTATTATTAAATAAAATTAAATATTTAATAAAAATCTATAATTAAATATGATATTATACTGCAATCTTATATTATGTTTTACTACAATTAAAATATATCTTTAAGTAGACCCTACTTTTCACAAGTATCAGAATAATCAAGAACTTGTGAATATTTATTGTAAATTAGCGATGCATTGTCCTCTAAATAACATCCGAATTTACAGATGATTAAGCAAAAGTAAAAATTGCTTTAATTCAGATTGTATGAATATGGAGAAGAGAGTATGATTTTAATTTCCCTGGAAAAACAATTCATTGTTAGAAATTTACAAATTTTTGAAGAAAGTAAACTGAATAAATAATAGGTAAATGTATAATATTTTTATAATTGATATTTTAATTAAAGTTTAATTGTCTAATGATGACAATAAATATGATCTTTTGAAATGACATACTTGAAGAATAACTTGTGTTTATTGCTAATCTTGTTGAAATATTTGTCGTTTGGTAGAAACTTATAATTCAGCCTTTTGAAACATAGCAAAATACATTTCAGACATTCTGCACTGAAATAAAAATTCTTTTCTAATAGTGAGAATATTTTTTCTTTTTATAAACATGATTTGCACAAACTCAAAATTCAAAGACTAAATAACATTATATGCATTCTGTGTAAAAAGTAAAAGGAATTTATCATTTTAAAAACGCGCTTGAAACAAATGACGACAATTGTTTTCTATAATTTGTCCCATTGTACATTGTTACAACACGGAGTCTGAGCGCCATCTGTTACTTAGTTTGTTGACAGCAGCTGTTATTTTTTCAGGCATAATTTAGAGTGCTCTGCGATTTTTGAAATGGAAAAATTAGTTCAACAAAGAGTTTGCATTAAGTTTTGTGCTTCAAACAAACTTTCGTGTGCCGAATCACTGAAAATGCTGTAGAAGAAGTACGGTGAATCGTGAATGTACAAAACACAGGAATTAGTATAAATCATTCAAAGACGGTCGAGAATTGGTAGTTAATTTGCCTCCTTCATGTCGACATGAACGTCTCCAACTGATCAAACATCGATAAAATCAAGAATCTATTGCTCTAAAATCATGTATGAAACTTGGATTAAGAGATAAACTTATCTTACAAGTACGTTCATAAAGATATGATCAACGTTTTGGGCATGAAACGTGTCGCCGCAAAAAGATAAAAAATAGCTCAATTTTGTACTATGGTTGTGCCAGAGATATTGAGACGAATCGCAGAGAAAATCATCACAACGAATGTCATTGACCAAGCACCGTAAAAGTTTTATATAGCCCCAGAGACTTTTTCGTGTTCCCAAAGATAAAATTACTTCTTCAAGAAAGGCGTTTTGAATCAACTGAGGGCATGAAAGAAGAATCGCTCAAAAAGTTAAAGGCCATACCTCCAATCTGCCTACAAAAATGGAAAGAGGATAGAGTTCTGCTCCGGCAAAGTTTTATTAAACTCGATGAGGTCTATTTTGAAGACGACAAAATAAATTTTGTCAAATAAATATATTTTTTAATGTTTTATTTAACAATTCCGAGTACATTTTACTCAGAATGTATGTAACCAAATATTTTTACATGATACCGGTGGTTAAGGTAGACACGGATTCTTAATAGTTAAGAAAAAAAAAAGTATTGCAATTTTAATGGTATTTTTTACAAAAATCGCAATTATATAAAAATATGTACATATATGGATGTATTCAGGATATTCCTTCTTTTATAGACCATAGTTAATTTTTCAAGGATTAGTTATACAAGCATTGTTTCGAGTAAAAAAAAAAAAAAAGTTTGAAATGTAGTGTTTCATCATATAAAAATTAATTGACATTAAAATGGTCAGATCGTTTTTTAATTTACGATTTTGAATTCTTTTACGATATTTGTGTTGATAGGGTTATATTTAGGAAGAGTTTCAATATAGTGAAACAATAAAAATTCAGTTCTTCTGCGAAAACAATTTGCCTATTGATTGAGTTTAATTTGATGAGTTTTCTGGCATTATAAAAAGAAAAACGCTTATTTACTGCGATAAAAACGGAAGAAGAAAAGAATACGGATGGCACTCCGTGCCTATACTTAATGTTTGTATTCATATTTTAAATTATACTGCCTACATCTAAATGGAAAAAAATAAGTTAAAAATCAGAATATTAATGAATTAAAATCCAAATAAATACCAATAATTGTTGATACTGTAAAAAAAAAAAAAAAAAAATAGATATATTTTAGTAAAGAAAAAAAAAATATTGTTTGGGTTGCATTTGTGTGATTATCTAAAAGAAAGAATTGATAATCCTTTAGTACACATCAAATGTATAAGTTAATTCCGGGATTTATGCCGCACATTTTTTTTAATTTGTGTATAAAGTCCCATGGTCGACATAAAATAAAAAAAATCATGCTGTGCTATTTAATGTTAAATATACAACGCGTGTACTGCGACAAAAAACATTCAGAAAAAAATTATTAGTATTTTTAACAATTTTTTTCTAAAACATTACACTGTGGCGCGTCACCCGTATATTCAGGCTGAGACGCCGCACTTGTGCGGTAGTTATGCCGCGCAAGTGCGTACGTACCTTTACATGAAAATGCTCTAATAATCATGAAAATGCTCTAATTAAACAAAGCAAATATTACTTTTCTTTTTTACTGGTGAAAGAAACACATTTTGTAAGCTCTTTATGCAGGTGCTTATATGCACCTATGGTCCAAAATGATTTAAGAAACCTGTATTTTCGACTACAATCTACAGAAAAAGTGTCGAAAAAGTACAGTCTTTATGTAACTACGTTTAAACACATTATGCAACGAAGCCAATTACACTACCCCTTTTTTGGAGTAGTTTGCAAAGATCTGCGTTACACGTAATCAAATTTCATTATTATCATCTCGCATTAGACCTTTTTTGCCCTTCTTACTTTTTATTTTTCTCTTTTTCTCCTTTGGTTTTAGTAAACTTGATAGCATGCCTAACATGGTTAGTCTGTGCAAAAAAGAAAAAGAAAAGTTAATAACACTTAATCATCCCGTACAAAAGAAACTGTGGCATGTATACCGGAATAACAGTGCGGCATGTATCCGATTTTGTATGGTGCAGACGTCGACAATCACAGTTACCTGCCATCGCTAAGGGAATGTGGTAACCATACACATAGTACCCTATACAAACGTTACACTTAGTTTTGACTTCTAAATCATGCATGCATTTAGTAATTAGTGTATGAAAAGTATTTAAACATAACGTGTTTAAAAGTTTGGACTGTGAAATCATGCTCTTACGTCAATTTAAGGATTGTACTTCCACAAGTAAACATCGAAATGGGATTCACGCTATAGGGGAGACCGGCGCTAGTAGGCGCAGTTTTTAGTTATTGATTTTTATTAATTTTTTGTTTAAGTTTTTTTTTATGAAACTATAACTGTACTTTTAAAGAACAGTCAGTGGGCTATAAATACCCGGAGTTTTGAGTTTGTTGCTTTTGTAGTTTATGTTTAGAGGAAGCTTAAAGTAAAAGGAAAATTGTGTGCTAACTTACCCCGTCACGAGGCAAGTTGCCTATACCAATGGGGCAAGTTGGCACACGCTTTATAAAAAATTAAATGAGACACGCAGTTAAGAGAAATCAATTTCCTTATTATCAGTATGTTTAATCAAAGGCGTTATCGCCGTACAATGTAAATTCTAAATCACACAGACATAAAAATAATGAATAAAACATTAACATTGAGTAACTTCTATCCTACTCGATAACATCATCAGAGTTACCGTTGTAACAAATAAAAAATTGAGTGTCTCCGTTTGGGCAAGCCCCGTGTGCCCAAAATATTGCATTGCTAACACTTTTCTTGGTGTTTGCTGTTTTTCAAGCTACCAGCATACACCAGACACCGAGCCAACCTGCCCCGTGTTCAATGCGCCTACTAGCCCCATAATAAATTTCTTCACAAAAGGGACACGTAACCATTTAAGCATAAATAATCCAAGTAAATCACATATGGGGTAGGTACAGTTAATCATACACTAAAAAAAATTGCACAAGTTAAATCGCAATTATTAAGATAAGTATTAGAAATTAGAAAAAGAATGAAGTAACAAAAAATTACTTATGAGCGCAAAAAACAGAAAAATCGTAATAAATGTCCACTGCACGTACGTAACTCTGCAAAACTAGAATGAGGACTGTAAAACGCAAGAAGAAATGTACTCTGTGACTGGTTGCACAATCTATCCACAAACAGGCGATTTATGGAGACTGCGCCTACTTACCCCTGTGGCCAACTAGCCCCGGTCTCCCCTACACTGCTTAAAATAATATCATTGCGCACCTATAATGTGCATTTGACGACCATCTATCGATAATTACAAGAAATACAATGGATGTGGCATCTATCCCGTATGCGGCGACTCTCCCGGAGTTACCCTACACAAGAAAATGCATATACCATACAAAAATACAACATTTTTTGTATGTCCCTAAAAACTAGTTATAAATGCCACACATTTCTTTTTCAGTAGTGAAAATTATACAGTAAACCTCAATTTCCTTTAATTACATAGCAATTAGAGTCCAAATATACAGGAATAAGAGCACACACTGACAAACAGACATACAGAGAAACGAATTCATAAACACTTATCAAGTATGTTGGAAAGTCACTAAAAGACTACATTTGAACAGATAATATATACAAATCAAGAAATTATGAAAATTAACAGACGTATGCGTTTTGTGGGTACTTGGACTCACATCGTCAGTGTGTAAAATAAAATCAACAGCAACCCAAATATATTAAACTGAAAGATGAATAACCAAATAGTAAACAATGCACCGAAAGACTATCATATTCCTGCAACAACTGATATTAAAACGGAAGTGAAGCATCTTAACATAATAAATCCAAAAATAATGTTGATTTTACTTTATACACTGATGATATGAGCCCAGTACTCACGAAACATGTATACGTCTATTCTTTTGCATAGTGCTTGATTTGTATATATTGTGTATTCAAACTTTTTTTTATTTTGTGATATAGTTTTTCATACAAATCTTTTATTAATTTCTTTGGAAAATGTATAAAATATGGTGTCCGCGAAAACAGTTTAACCAATGGTGTGTATATGACATGCTTACGTTGACTAACAGTTAATCATAACTAACATTCAGCGTATTTTATATGCTACATAATCATCAACGTATGTTCATATAAGATTTACTGAAACAATATGTTAATGTATTTATTTTAGCGGAAATAATATTTATTTTAGATTTCACTGATTCTATTTTTTCAGATTTAAAAATTGGTTTAAAAAAAACTCTCAAATAAACATTGAGTAACATTCCCAGATTCAAATCGTTTGTAAGTTCTGAATATGAAAAATTTAATTATACGGGATAAGATAAAATGTCATCTCCTTTTATACACGCTTTTGAATACTGAAAACATATTAATAAAACGTTAATATGTTTTACCATATTTAAAATTAAAAATTATAATATTTGCAAATTGTTCCAATGAGAAAAGTTAAGATACCGTATTTGTTTTCAATAAAGAATGAAAGAATATTCACGTATTTTAAAGAATTATTTCCTCAATATTTATGTAATTTAAAAACTTCTCAAAACTCATACACAACAGATATTTTCAATGAATTCAATCATATACACGATTAATTTAATGAATACATATACTTACAAAATAAAGTATATGTAACACTCAAACATAAAAAAAAAATAGTTTTATACTTCTGATTTCGTTAATAAAACAAACTAAAGATAATTGTTAATAATAAAAAAAAAAATGGAGTTAACCATTCATGAAGTAAGAAATCCATATAATTCTTTAATAGTAAATATTTGTTTATTAAAACCAAATATTTACGCTCACAGAATGCTATATATTTTTTTTTTTCAATAAATCATATTACTATGTAAAAACTAGATTATGCTAATATAAATTTTATTCATTATTTTTTCACAGAATAATTATTGTTATTAGTAAAACATAATGCATCATTAATTTTTAACCATAACATTTGAATATAGGCAGAGAAATGTTAAATATTGAAATATTTTGGATATATTACTAGAGAGAATGTGTGTTCAACTAAATATTTGATGGGAAAATGAAAAAATATACATTGTTTGTACATGGAAACCTCCAATTTTCAAATCAAGCCAAGTTGGTATTGTATTCCCAAGCATCCACTCAAACGGCGCATATGAAGCAAGCATAACTTGCAAATATAGAGTATAAAATTGTATGTAATACAAAATTTAAAAATTAAAAAATATATTACAATTCATCTGACATACAAGTAAAATTTACATAATTACATATACAAATGCAAATTCATTAGCCCCTCATGTTTTAATTAAATGTTTTAGCCCCTCATCAGTGCAATTACATTCAAATGACCAGAAAACATGTTTTCAGTTAATAATTAGTAACAGTTAAAATCAAAGAAAGTATAAAGAACCATATCAAAACAATGATGTGTATTCATGTGGGACTGCAAGAGTTCTCTTGTCATTTGAATGTTATAGCACTGATGAGGCACTAAAACTTTGACCGAAAATTTTGCATTTTTAATTGTATATGTATTTATGTAATTTTTACTTGTATGTCTGAGGAATTGTAATATATATATATATATATTGTATATCAGACGTTAAACAATGTTTAGTTATATGTAATTGAAATTTCTTGATGTATTATACTTTTCAGTTGTTTATGACAAATATAAAATAAAAGGGAAAAGATACGTATGTAGTAAAAAATAATGATTTATCTATTTTTAAGCTACTAAATCTACACAATTTGAAATCATGTCTTTTTGTAAGGTTTGGCTTTTTTTTTTTAACAAGGGGGTAAACCTGGGCTTTTTGGGTTACAGAATATAAGTAAAAACTATCATAAGATTCCTTCTGGTGTTAACATCCATTTTCTCTTTGCATAGTAAGGGAACAGCAATGGATGAGGTATTTTTCGCAAGATTCTGCACACTGATTTTGACATAGTTTACATATATATATATAGTTAAAACACGTTGTTTTATTGCACTTAATCGAAATTTGATAAACAAACGTATCAGCAAATAATCTCAAAGATTGTGGTTAGAAAGCATCTATTTTCTTCTTAGTATTATTATAGTAGATTTTTATATCAAAATATTTTTTTGGAATGCACGCTAACAATAAAAAAATCATTTTTATACGAAAAAAGCAATAATGTAGTCAAAAATGTTTTGAAACGCAATAAAAGCCATATTTTCAAATTGTCTTCGCGCCAGTAGTTTACCGCCGAAAAAAATCGCCAACGATCTTTATTTTCAATCAGGCTTTTTGATTATGATTGTTTCAGTGGTTTAAGCACTAATTCGATTATATGTCATAATTTTTGTGTTTTATTTATTGGTTGATGAATGCGTTAATTTCGTTATGGAATATAAGCTGAAATTAAATTATGATCTATTTATATTAATTTAAATGCAAACGGATTTATCTTTCGAAACTGTCTGCACGCGGTACAGCTAGATTTGAAAAAAATCATTCTTGAAAATTATTTTTAAAATAATAAAAATTGTGTGAATTAAGATAAAGTAAAAAAAAAAAAAAAAAAAAAGCGATATAGATTTTAAACGAATTGCATTTGAAAGTGTACTTTTTTCTCGATTCGTCGATTTAAAAATAGAAAATGTCCGTTATTTGGAAGTTTAAAAAATTGCCGTAAATTATAATAAAAATTTAATTTAAACGTCTGCTCTTGCCGCCGTGAAAATGACGTTAGAGTAACGCACGAACACGTTTGCCTTTTAAAATATAGATATTACTAAAAACTTCTATTTGGATGTTTTAATTTTGCGAACATTAAATATAAAAATGAACTTTTAAGAAAAAACTCGTAAATTAACCCTTCACTGCATCACGTGCCACATCTGGTACATACCTAAAAAGACTATAATTCTTATTATGTGCCATGAATTTGGCCAATATGATCTCTGTTCTTGAACAAGAACAGCCCAAAGAATTGAATAACAATTTTTTTGTACATGTCAGATGGCTGCATTTGATAAAAAAATAGAATTTGTTCTTCGGAAACAAAACAAAATTTCCTTCAAGCTATTAAGGTAAAAGTTACATTCATTATTTTTACTGAATACTTAAAAATACTAATATAAAAAAAATTACAGAGTGTTAAGCAGATAAAATGAACTAATTTAAGCTCATTTAGTTGTAAAATACAGCAATACAATATTTTAAAACCCTAATTGTGTACATAGGGTACACGCCATAAAATATCAAATTTTAGCTGAAATTTTGAAAATTACTTACTACTATTCCCATTATTAGACCGATATATAGATTTCAAATATTTTTTTTTCATAAAAATAGAAAAAATCGTGCAGTGAAGGGTTAAATAAATAGACAGCTCATTATATTTTACCAATACAAATGGTATTAAAGTTTGTATTGTTTTAATCATTGTCTAAATATATCAGTTGTTATTACGTCTAATTGTTTCCGTTTTCTTCCTACTTTTATGTATGTCTAAAGAATGTATAAATACTTTAATAGCCCAATAAGAAATTTACATAGCAAAGTTTATTAATTCATACTATAAACTCTTGTTCAATGTCAGCTTTAATCATAAAATACTTCACTTCAAATTTAGATGTCCATTATGCATTTAACAATGTACGGAGTTTCATGAGTTAAGTTTACGACAAGAATGCTAAATTACGTTCTCAGATATGATTTAACCACGGCAATAAAGGAACCTCATAAAGCTATTTGCGAAATACACTAGCGCAGATTATGTCACTGCCATATAAACGCTCTATCCCATTGTCGAAAGTGGCAATAAAGTTTATTGTCAACCAACGCCCTAAAATTCTCAAACTATCTACATTAAATATAAGGAGACACGCTATGTACCTTAAAGAAATATTTTATTTTTCTTCTTAAAAAAATGAAATGTTATTGCACCCATAAAAATTGTGGTGTGGGGTTGTCAGAGACTAATAGCAGTATAATCACAAATTTAAGAAAGTATTTTAAAAAAGAAAAATAGTTTAGAAAGAAACAAAATTGCCTCTTTCTAGTTTCCATTTACGATTTAACACTTGCCATGTACCAGCTCTGTCTATGTAGTTAAATGTTGTCTTGCGCCTTTAATAATCACTTAATCATATTATTTTCATTGGAAAATAATGCAACCCAACACATATTATCTCTCCAATAAAAATCAAGTTTTTAGTGTATTTTGAGGTCAAATGTTTTTTTTTTTCATTCCTTAGTATTTCTATTTTATAAAATGCAAATTTGAATGCTGTATTAGCTATTTGGCAACCCGGTGTGTTGCAATTTCCCTTCATGAGGTCTTTCAATCTCTCTATGTTTTCTTCTGAATATGAAATAATGCAGCAAAACAAGTATTTTGACCTGTAATAAAAACCATGTTTTTTTTTTTTTTTTTCAGGGGTAATTTTTTTTTCATAACTCACATTTTTTTTTTCTAAAATACAAATATTAATGCTGTGCTAGCTACGTGGCAACAAGATGTGTTGCAATTGCACTGCGTGAGGTTTTTCAAACGCTCTATGTTCTTCTTCTCATTAGAAAATTATACAGCACAACACACATTTTACTCTCAAATAAAAACTATGTTTGGGCTGAATAATGTGTGACAAATTTATCTTCCGTTACTTACAGTTTTTGTTTTATAAAATGAATAATTTAATACTGTATTAGCTATGCGGAAACCCGATGTATTGCAGTTGAACTGCGTTATGTCTTTTAATCGCTGTATGTTTTTCTTGTAATTAGAAACTAATGCAAGGCAACACTACATTTTGATTATGTTCACCTCATTCGAACATAGCACAGCAGACATTTTGCCCTGTATTAAAAACTATGTTTATACTGTATTTTCAGGAACTAAATTTTGCATTACTCACAGTTTTCGCTTCATGAAATGCAAATTTAAAGGCTGTACTAGATATGTGGGAATGTATTTCATTGCGTGAGTCCTTTCCATTTCTTAAAAAACGAAAGTGTCCTTTTTTATTATGCAATTAGAGAATATCTATAAATTTATTTTCATTAAAAAATGAATCTCAAGTAAAAAATCATATTTACAATATATGGCAAATAAAATTGAGAAAATTACATTTTGCAAATTACTTTGATTTCAGATTTAATTGAAATAAATTGCTGCAATTTTCTCAATCACATATTCAATATCGTTACTTCTCGAAGTGTTTCTGTCTTTTAAAATTTCTTTTTTAATGCAGAGGTAGAGGTATGGAAATCATGTTATTTTGAAGATTTTTACTAGCTTATTTCTAAAGAAGAAAGTATTGTAACCGAAAAAAAAATTTGAATCCTGTTTCTGACGGATTAAAATGTTTTAGGAGTCAGAGATCCCGAAAAACATGTTTACACAAAATGTCTGTCTGTCAGCCCGTATGTCCGCATGTACTCATTGTATCGTCAAAAACTGTATGAAGTTATGTATAGAAATAAACCAATTTTTTGTGTATGATATTAGCTATAGTCAGGAAAGCTCTTAATAAATTTGGAAATATTCCCCTGGTAGGGAAGGGCGCTTTAATAGCAATTTTTGTGCGATTTTCATTTTTGTACTATCGTGAAATTTAGGAAGTTATGCATAGAATTAAGCCAAATTACATAGGTAGATTTTTTGGCTGTCGCCAGCAGGTCCCAGGTGAGTCTGGTCACAATCCGCCAGAAGGAGTCGCTGTAGTACATTTTCTTTCGATTTTTCATAGTTCTATTGCACATCGGCAGTTCATGCAGTCAGAGCAATCCCCATTCAGATAAACCTGCGATTCTCAAGCAGCTGATGTACAACATAACAACTAAAAATAATATTGATTTTATTAAATATTATGATCGAGATTACATAGCTTTCACTCCTGTTAGTAAAATGAAGCAGAAACTTAAAATTAAAATCAAAGCTGGTGTAATATTTAAATAATAACATTGAATTATTAACATGTATGAAAACTTTTTGAAATATTAACCTGTATGAGAAAGAAGAAAGTTTTAGGATTGGCACTTCCGACTAGTACAAAAATAAAACAAATCCTCTAATTAATCATAATATTCTAAATTATTAATTAATCATAATATTATCTCCTGGATAATACGTTTATTGTTACGTTTTTAATAATATCCATATCACTTGATATTTGTGTAAAATGATATATGAAAAAATTGTTTAATATTCATTTAACTTTTATGTGACAGTTACGTTGCTGGGGTAAAAATCAAGCATTAAATGTTTGCGTATTTCCACAACAGCTAAAAACGTATATGGTAAGATTTAATTTTTCTTTTGTTAATATTTTTTAAATATTTGAATTGTTATAATCTAGATCTAATTAAACATCATTATCTCCTTTAGATACTCAAATAGCGATTAATATTTTCACTACAAGAAGGGATGCTTATTAGTGGATTGAATATATATAAATGAAAGATATTTAAATGACTTTTATTTATGCAAATATATGCAACTGGCTATGCTTGGACTTATACTAGAAAACATTTAATTTTTTTTTTTTAATGAATGGAGATTAGCTGTAATTGGGAAGCATCAGAGTGATATGAAGCTGTATTCGTTTTAATTTCTAATTAAACTATATAAAAGTTCCATGTAGTGAAAAAAAAATTCTAAATTCAATATAATCATCGATTGACATTTTTCATAAACGAAAATTAAAAATATAGTAAATATTCTTTCAAGTAGGGAAAGAGGTTTGAATACTAAAAAAAAAGAAAAACAGTTCTTTTTTTTTCAAAACAGGTTTAGATCTACTTGGAAAAGGTGGGAATTTTTTAAAAAATATATTTAAATTAATAACACATACATTTATAACATATACAGCAAGACCAAACAATATCACATACCACATGAACGCACTAACTTTGAAAATTTAATATGATAGGTAATTAAATAAATCTTCTCATGTTAAAAATGAAAATTTACATAAAAAATGTAAATCCTACAAATTAGTTAAAATGACAAGATTGATAATTTAATATAACATGGTTCTTCACTATTCTACGTGCGATTTTCCAGATCTCTGAAAACTCTATCCGTCAAAATTCTGATGGTCTACAGCGTTAGCTATTTTATCGCTTAATACGTTTGAAAATTTTAAACATACATCAGAAATTTTTCTCCCTAATAAAACCCCTGTGTAAAGTTCTAGGTTCTGAAAAAATTGTTTTAATTACATATTGATTAATCGGTAATTTTCTTGATTTAAAAAAATGCTCGTAATCACGAGAAATATTTTAATATTGTAACCATAATTCTTGAGAAATTTTTCTTTAATAAAATGCAGCTAGGATAACTTGCTCATTTCCTCTGCCTTTAGCTTAAATACAGTTAAGTTAGACTTATTTATTAATTTTATATGCATATCAATAAAAAAATATATTAAAAAATGGTTGCTAGGCAGTATGTGTGTACTAATTAAAAGAAAATCGAGTAAAACGCCTTAATACCATACCCATCAAGGCCATGAAATTTGTCTGCTATTCAGAGGTTAAAACTTATAAATAAGAATGTGTTGAGGATTTAAAAATTGTTCGATGAATAAAGGTATATCCTATTCAGGAGTATGAATTTGCATGCTTTCCTGTACTGTATAGTTGTAATATAAAATATCGTTAAAATATCTTTCCAACTGTTTTGTTAGTAGATAGAAAATATACGAATTTTTCTCTACTTTGAATTTTAAAATTAATTTTAATCGCAATTTAAACTAGATAATGCGACTGAAATTATTCTTTCAACAATTTATTCATTTATTAAAAAAACTTATGTTTAATTAAACAAGAAAAACTGTGGGAACTCTAAGATTAAGAGACTAAATTTTTAAAAGTAAAAATCGTTTATTGTATTTATTCATTTATTTTGCAACATATTCGTGTAAAGTGGAAACTATTATTTTAGTGTGCATAAGATTGTAAATGTTTATTTATTTATTTATTTATTTTGAAGAAAAATAGTTGCGGTGTGAGCTTTTATTTGTATAACATCGTTTTTTTATTTCTTTAAAGGGGCGAGGGACCTTAAAAATCAATTTTGTATTTTCTGTAAATTTCACTTTAAATATTGAAAAGGCACATTATATACATTATGGCATGCATTTCGCACAAAAAAAAATTAACTTATTTTTGAGAAAAAAATGGAATTTTACGCGTCGTCTTAGAAATCTTCGAAATGCCCCCTCCCCGTTCCATATCAATGAAAATCTCCAGTATTTTTTATAAAAGTTTGGTTTATATATATAAATAAAACTGTGCATAGAATTTTACATATTTAAATATAAAAGTACAAAAAAAATTTCAATTTTTTTCGAAAAAACTTCAAAAATTTTCGATTTTTTTTAACCTTTATATTCAAATATATAAAAACTCATGCACAGTTTTACTTATACATAAACAAACTTTTATAAAAATATTGGGGATTTTCATTGATATGGATCGCGCAGGGGGCATTTCGAAGATATCTAAGACGACAAGTAAAACTCCATTTTTTTCTCAAAAATAATTTTTTTTTGTTATAGATGCATGCCATAATTCATATAATGTACCCTTGAATAATAATTTAAGTGAAATTTACAAAATATAAAAAAATGATTTTTAAGGCTTTTAAGGTTACTCGTCCCCTTAACTACCATTTTTTTATAGAACTAAAAAACGAATATTTTACACTACATTAAAATTACTCGAAATGTTACATCTCTAATCGTGTACAATACAATAGATGTATTGTACAAAATTTTACATTTGTTGACAAAATTTTATTTAAAAAAATGTTAACTACTAATTTTAAACATTACCATGAATTTTATTCTGAATTTCACAAGATTTATTATCGGTAATTCATTTTCTTTGTTAACGCAAACAACGAAAAAAAAAATAAAACACTCATTTGTAATTAAGTATCTTATTTATAACTACCTCAGGAATAAAACAAATGGTTTCTTTGAATTCAAACTAATTTCCCGTGAAAACATGAATAATTTAATTACTTTAGGAGAACGTGTTTGTACTGAACAGTACTAAGTTAGATTTGACAAGGTCCTTATTAAATTTAGTAGAAATTTTACTGTTGATTTATCTTGTGTATTGAAAAAATGTTTATTACATAATTCAATTATTGTATTTAATATCATTAAATAATTACATTATTGTTTCCATTTTAGCGGAAGGTATTCAATTACTTTCAATTTTTTATAATCAAATATGGCACGTTACATTTCTATAGAATAATTTACTTAAAAAAGTCCACAAGTATTTGAAAATAACATTGTTTAAAACTTCAGGTCTTTTGAATAAATTATTTGCAAATCAAGCATAACATTAATTGTATATTTTCTATGTAATTCCTTATCAAATTTAGTTAATTTTATGTAATTGTGTCAAAATTTATTTTTTTCTGAAGTAAATAATGTTTTTAAACATTTAATTAATTATAAATTAGGCCTTAGTTTGGATTAAACAATAAACATCACCACCGTGTTTTTTATCTTGTACTATGCAATATGAAATTCCTATTTTAAATAAAAATATTTTTTAAGAACCTTTATTGAAAATGAATTATTTGCAAATTATATTAATGTATTTAATTATAAGATGTTTCACATACAAAAATGAATAAATACGAAGAATATAAATGATACATGACATAATGTAACAAATGTATGCGAAACAAAAATCATTTAACAAAACCCTGTTTACATAATTTTATTGAAATGAAAAAATATTTCGTACCAAATGTAGGCATAACCAAATGTAGGGAGTAAACACAAATTAATGCTGAATTTCACAAAGTTCATTATCTGTAATTCACTTTCGTTGTTAACACAAACAACGAAAAAATAAATAAAACCTTCATCTGTAATTAAGCATCTTATTTTATAAGTACCTCAGGAATAAAATAAATGGTTTCATTGAGTTCAAACTAATTCCCCGTGAAAACATGAATAATTTAATTACGTTACGAGAACATGTTTGTGCAGGACAGTGCTAAGTTAGATTTGACAAGAACCTAATTAGCTCTAATCGATTTTTTTTTCTTTTTCTTTTTTTTTTCTATTTAAGAATTTCCATTATAAAATTCAATTAATCCGCTATGTATTCTTAATAATTATATTATTTTCTCGTGCTTTAGCTGAGTATTTTAAATTATGCTAATCTGTTTAAATGAATTATAATTAATGAATTAACAAAAGAAGTTCAATTATGCTTAAATTTAAAATAAAATATTTATTTTTAATTGAAATTTGGTAATCACAAGTACAACTGATGTTTTAGTTATTGAAAGCGATCTTCTGTATTTAGAATTATAAAAATATAATGCCTGGCTTATAATTCCATTCAATACAATATAAGAAAAAATTCCAGGATGCTTGCCATGGAAATATCATTTTAACACAAAATCGATAACGAATTTTACTTGAAATTGTTAAAGTATCACTGAAATATAACTTTTTTTCTGATCTTTAAAAAAGGAAATAATAACTGTTTTTAACTAAATAAAACATTGAATTGTAAGAAATTACTATACTTAGAGTATACTGCAGATAGTCATGATACATTTACGTATGTCAAGAGTCTTTACAAGAAAATTAAAATAACGTTTACAAATAATAAAATATTACATTTATCTTTAAGCTAGTATTACGATATTATCGCACATATTAATTTCCTAATCACTATAGATTGAAATAGTTTTTATACGGATTTTTGTAACTTGTTTTATAATAAATAAAGGTTTTTTTTTAAAAAAATGGTAAAAGTTTGAACATTTATCTGCAGTTCGCTTGATATATGTTTGATATGTAAAAAGTATAGATAATAAAATTATGTATACTTTTATAGCTACACAAAATATTTGAAATTCATAAAGATTAATTCAAATTTTCTGCAAAGTCAACATTAAACTTAGAAAATCAAAATATAGATAACCATAACTCCAAAAATATTGTAAAGTGAGGTAAGTATAACAACATTTTCGAATAGTTAGACTTCCATTTTCCACATTTTTAATGTTATGCTTAATCAAGTGGTTTGTTGTTGTGTTTTATAACGTTCTTTTTTAAATACTTATTTTGAGTACTAGCTCAAATATGGATTTAAAAAATGTTTTGGGAGTTATAATTTTTTTTCAACAGCAGTCAAGTAGTTACACTTTGCCCGAAATCCGGACCTAGTGGACCTTTATCATGCCTCTTCAGAATCCAGTTTCAATCCTACATCAGATGTAACACGTTTCTATTTTCATTAATTTAATTATAATGACTTTATTATATATTGTATTTGAGTACAAAGTTAGGAATGTTTTGTGAACAATATTCGTAGCAAAAGAATTGGAATTTTAAAATCTTGCTTTATTAAAAAAAAAAAAAAAAAGTCAGTTAAGTTAGATACAGAAATGTAATTTTTTCATAAGTATAAAACAAATTATTTTGAGCTTAAACAATCGTTTTTAAACAAAAAATAAATGTTCATTTTTTAATAACTATTACATTAAGCAGTTTATTGAGCCTTATATTATAAATATTTCTTCGCTTTTTCATTTACCCCACGAAGGACACTCCCTTCCCCTTAAGGCCCATATCCCTCGTGTTGATAATTAGTCGTCATAAACACAACCAATCGCTTTTTCATTTAATAGAATTCTGCATATTGTTATTTTTTGTAATTCGGATTAGAAACACAGAACATTATAAGCAAATATCTGTTCACTTTACATCTTATTTAAAATATATATTAACTATACAATTTTCTGTGTTTTTTACTGCAATTCATATGGAGAGAAAGAAATCGTGAACGATATTTCTCCACTCGTATTTAATGAAGGCTATGCTATTTATTTTTTTTTTTAATTTCTGACGCATTTTCTTATTGACTTCTATTTATACTACCCTGAACTGATCTGAATAAAAAGTGGAATTAGAAGTGCTGGAGCAAGTGTAACTAGTGTTGTTACATTTGCCCTAAATGCAACATTGAAAGGATAAGTGGATTCACATCTTTAAACACATAACAAAAAGAAAACAGAAAAACTAACACGTGTTTCAAATATATTTTCTAAAGTTAGCTAAGTATAGCAATTAATTTTAAGACAGTATTTGAAAGCAACAAAACTTATAAAATATAAACTTATAGTACAATACTTAAATGCCAGTATCACTAATTATCTAAATGAAAGTATTTCAAATGTTTAAGCTATATTTTAAAAAATCGGATGACGCTTTATTTGACTATTCTCGGTGAAACACCATGAAAAGCATTCTGGAAAACATGTCAAATTATCGGTTCGTTAAAAAGACATTTTATCATTTCCTAATAAGTCATGAACATTGCTGCGCACCCTGTAATACTTGAAATACGCATGACATTATTTTTCAATTATGTGTTTCTTTCTAAGAAATCAATGAATCAAAGATTTTAGCTATCCATTAAACGTAAATTCCAAATATCTTAGACTAATTTCTCTGGTCGTTAATAATATATTCTTCTACAGCATATGGATCACATTGCAAGGACTTATAAATTTTACGTAACTATAAATAGGTTCTATAATTTTTAGACAAAATAATTATAAAATAATATACTCACAAGTATTAAAATATCGATATGTTAAAAAAATAATATTAAATATATGCAAAGTAACACGCAAAGAACCTAAATTAATTAATACGTAAAATCTTTATTTGCATCTAGTTACAATTACTATTACGCTTTAAAAAAATAACAATTTCTAAAAAATTAAAGTAAACAATATTCGCTACAAAGATTTCACTTTAATTCAACACTGCGTAATTATTCCTACTTTAAATCTCGAAAGTAAATTCTCTATAAAGGCCCTTTTAATTTCTGTTACATTTTCAGTTTTATTTATCAGACACAAGTTATTAATTATCTCATATAGATTAAATTATGACAACAGCAGCATTCGCCATTACCATGTCATTGTTTTAGAAAGTCATAATACCAATATACGGCGTTTTCAGATTCAGATACATTAATTAAATAAAATAATAAATTACAATATATTTATTATAAAAATTCAAATTCATATAAACTTTTTATACGCATTAATTAAAAAAATGAAGTTAATCGAATTGCTCTAGACTATCATATCGATTATTAAAACGTAGATTACATTAATTTTACGCTGGCTGGCGTTCGATGCGTAAAAATGCCTTTTCACGATCTACAACATAAGCGTTTCAAAAGACTTTCATAAATAATTATCTTAAACGTTGCCGTTTAGAACACCGTACAAATACTGTAAGAAATAAAATAAATATTATTATATTAATAACAAGTATCAAACTATGATCAAAGAGCTTTAGTAACTTTGTAGTTGTGTTGAAAATCGTGTATGTGTATTTATTTCTCACGATACCAGCCCAAATTTGAGGGCGGGGTCGACGAGCTAGGTGGGCTTTTATGCCGGTATTCCGGGAGTCTCTGTGGCTTCTCGTAATGTAGAGATGAATACCTAGAGTGCTGGCCCTTCATTGCAAGTTAGTAATTTCTGCCAAGTGTCTAGGTACTGATGTGATGGTCATATGTCGGATTCTAACGTCTGGGATGCTATCACATTGACCCATGTAGACATGTCAGTCCATAGTCCTCCAGATGCTTGTGTAAGCTTGGAAGAAGGCCTAAGAGGGGACCCTGACTTGAGTATCTCATAACCAGGAGTTGATTCATCCACTGGGTGGTCCTCGACCTGAGTCGTGTGCTCTAAGGGAATTAGCGATCCTTTGTGGAGGGATCCGCTTGGATATGAATTACGGCTTTCTTGATTGCTTGGACGCCGCGGCGGTCCATTCCGGGTATACCGTGTGATAGTCAATATTGGTGGTTGCGAACACGTATCAATAGGGGATTTTTTTTTTTTTTTTTTTTTTTTCAAATTTTGTAGAGTCTCAACTTTCGAGAACCGCATTTCAGTTCGGAGACGTTTCCCAAATTAATGTCATTGTAACATAATTAAAATCTCTAAAACTATTCCTACGATTATCATGAAATTTGTACGAGGATGATTTCAAACGTTCAAGAAATGAATCACAGATGGTAGCATCAGTTGGAATAAAATATAAGTAACAGATGACACTAACTGTCAGGAGCACAAAGGTCAAATTAATATTGTTCTCTTCAGCAAAAATCAATTTGGCATTGCTTTGAATAAAGTTATTTTTGAGAGAATTGCAAAATATATAAAACTGGAAAGCCTGCTGGTATAAAATATTTTGTGAAAAAAAGGTTGGGAAGTATCAGTAATTCAGAAATATATACAGGATACTTTTTTACGATTCTGCAAAAGTGGGTGAAGGAATTTAAATACAGTCGTAAGTGTAAAGAAGGTCACCTGCGTATTGGACTACCAAAAACTCCGGCAACGCCTGAAATTGTCCAAAATAATCCACGATATAGTTATGCAGGATTGTCGATTTATGGTCTACAAAAATGCTAAAGATATAAGCATCTCAGATGAAAGAACATTTCATATCCTAACTGTGTAATTAGGGATGAAAAAGTTTTCGGCACGATGAGTGCCACGCATATTGACAATGAATCAAGAGCGTCAGCCAATGAGAATTTTTCCAGACAGATGACATCATTTTAACGCAAATAAAACGAATTTCGTTTGCCGATCTGTTACAAAACATGAAATTGGCATTCACTATTATACCCTTGAGACCAAACAGTAATCAAAACAATGGAGACATAGTGGTTCTCCACCACCACTGTCCGTGACATGGATAAGAAAAGTTATGGCGTCATTCTTTTGAGATACTAAGGGCATATTATTAATGGACTACCTTGGTATGGGCGAAACGATAAATGGTGAACATTACGCTAAACGTCTAGACCAAATGGATAAAAATAATCATTAAAAAATATCGTGTCTACTCAAGAAGATCATTTTCCACCAAGAAGATGCCCGTCACCAAACACGTTTTGTAGCAACGTTTTGGGAAAACAAGTAAATTAAGTACGATATTTTGCAACATCGACCTTATTTGCTTGATTTAGCTCCCTTTCACGTCCATCAATTCCCATGACTAAAAGCTTTACTCGGATTTACTCGGAACTAGTTTTACTCGGAAAGATTTTCACGCAATAAGAAATAAAAGTAGCTGTCGACGACTATTTTAGGGTCTTGAAGATTCGCACTTTCGTGATGACATCATGGCTTTGGAATATAGTTGGATGAAGTGAATTGAAATTAAAAGAGATTATGTAAAATAATAAAACATATATATATATACATAATTTCTCTTTTTCCCATTCAATTCGCGAACTTTTTAAATCAACCTCGTAGTTGGTTTAATTAAAAGATGTAAAATGTTTTTTGTGTGAAATTTGATAATATTTATGTAAATTCTAACATGAAGATCCCTTCTTAAAATAATTTTAACATGTTAGTATCTTATAGACATTCATTATCATTCATTTAGAACCGTTTTTCTTATTCCATGTTATTTAACGCATATTTTGCAGGAGGATGGGTATGATTTTCCATGAATGTACATACATCTTTCTAAATATATCGTGAATGGAAACGGACAGCTGATAATAAATCTTGCTCCACCCAGTGAAAGATATGAGCGGTTGACCCAAATTGACAAATAGAGATATCTAACAAAACACTGTATGTTATATATTATTCTAAAGATGTACTAGAACAACATTTTATACAGTTTTCTTTTACTTTAAATTTTTTTGTACATACTAAAAAAATTCACAGTATCAGTAAAAAAAAAAAAAAAAAAAAAAAAAACTAACCTGCTTAAAAAGAATAGCCAATTCTCCATTTTATAATTTATAATACGTTATTGTGCTATATTGTGTTTATAATATGTTAATGTGCTGGAATGACTATAGTGAATGGAGGTTTTTTTTGTTGTTGTTTTGTTTTTTGTCCCATTAATAATAAAAAAAATCTTTTTTTTTTCTTTTTAAGTAATGGATTGGATGAAATCAATAAACTAAAAATAAAGTTTATAATTGCTTGCGATTTTCGCAATTAGTTTTCATTAAACTTCGCAAAGTATCAATATTTAACATATCTTAAACACCGATTGTTCATTATAAATCTTTAATTCGGTGTTTATATATTAATCTTCATAAGTATAATGTATGTTACAATAAACATAATAATTTTAAAAAATATTATAATTTACATTAATTAAAAGGAGGATTAAACAAAGACTAAAGTTTCAAAAATATAATAAATCAAGTGAATACTTTAACATAGATAAATATTACTTATATGTGAATAATATGACAATTGTGCCAGCTGGAAAAGGCCGACTTATGCTCGGTTAAAATTAAAAACATTATATGGAATTTGGTTGGTTTATTCATGTATATCTGCTCCTATAGGAAAGTTCTCAGAAACTTCTTCAGATTTTAAAATACAATTTTTTTGACAAGTATTGCAAAATTTGGCTTAAAGTCAGAAACTTGTCGATATTTTTTCATTTGGCACCATGTTTGTGTTTTGGGATTGGAAACCATGAAAGGGAATTTTTCCGCTAAATCTTGCCAATGTGCACAAAAGAACCAATAGTTCTCAATAATTGATTAGTATGTTAAGATAAACTGAAGCTGATTAAGACTAACTGAAGCTGATTAAGACTAATTGAAGCTGATCTATTTATATGAAGCCGAACGTTAACTGTTTAATACAGCCGTCTTAGTATTTTGATTGTCAAATTCGAAAACTTCATAATAACGAAGAAAAAATTAAGTTATTTTATTCAAATACATTTATTTACATCAGTGTAATCCTATTGAGATAAAATATTTTACACAGCAAATTTAGAAAGCTTAATTAGATTTATATTAGACAACTTTATAACATGCTCCAAAACAGTGCATATAGTTAGAAGACTAATATGAAGACACTCATGTTAGTCGAGGTAAATAGCGTCGTAGATATTCAATTCCACTAAACAGGTCTGACAGATATTTTCCACATTATCTCCCACGTGCCGGCAATGACATTAACAAAATTCATGTTCTGTTTAAAAATGTAATAAAATATAACAACACTATCCCTCTTAGAATTTCTGTCAAATATGTTTATTTTATTTGTATTGCAAAAGTGTTTGTGCAAACAGAGTATATTTATACCGAATTTGAATGGAATAACTGGATTTAAAAACTGAAAACAACTAATAATAAATGTATGTCATATTGTAAATTAGTAATGAATTTCTTATATTTCCATATTTTAAGCTATTAAATAATGTAATAAAGTAAAAAAAAAGAAATAAATAATTAACAAAAGTCTAGAATAAAAAAATAAATAAACACTATATTGAAAATTGTATTTATGTGCTAGATCTAAGATTTAAAAAAAAATTAATTTCTATCTTAACGACTCTGGAAAGACAATAAATCTTGAAATCAGTAGATTATACGTTATTTTTTCTGTATATGAAACCCGTATAAAATGTGAAATCTTATCTCTTTTCCATTCCTTTTTCAATTAAAATCTTACACATTAACAAATTAATAAAATTTATAAGTCTGTTTTCATCTTTTAAAATTTGGATTTATACCATACTGTTGCGAAACTAAAATTTGAAGATGTTGTTTATTTTCGGTGATTGCTTTTTTTTAAATTCTCAAAACTTGAAAGCGTTAGATTATTTGAAATTCCTTTTCTACGAGCTCAGTTTAAACCTCTTAAACATGTGATTTTTTAGGCGAATAGTAAAAGTAATAACAGTAAAAAGCATTTTTTTTTTATAACCGTTCATTATTTATCCAGAAAATGCCGTTTAATATCATTGATTTAATACATGCTGCTAAAAAAAGGCATTAATTTGATGCGGGCACCGATTAAGAAAAATTCACCGTTTTGGCTTTCACTTGGTAAAATGGGCGAAGAACTGAATTTATTTTAAATTAATACTTTTTGCGCTGCTTCTTTTTTAATAAGTAATAACAAAAGATATTTTCAGAATTTCACAATGTTTTTCGTGACGTATAATCATAATTTAGTCACACATTATTAATCATTTAATTTGGAAAAGCGTATTTATACAGCTAAAATATTATTAAAATATTTTCTTATTGACATATTTTTCTATATTATGGAATTTAATATATTATATTGTTAAAGTTTGACAGTCACCGGCATATTTAAACGAGCGTGCTTTAGCTTATAATTAACATCATTGGTATTGTATCTCATACACGGTTGTATTACCATAAAAAATATTTATTGACTTATTACCTGCGTGCAGTGAGAGAATACTGCCTTAAATAAAATTATTATTTTATAATTCAAATCATTTAAAATACTGAATAAATTAATAAATGTATGTAATATTGTAAATTAGTAATGAATTTCTTATATTTTCATATTTTAAATTATTAAATAATGTAAAAAAAATAGAAATAAATAATTAGGAAAAGTATAGAGTCAAAAAATTAAATAAACACTATACTGATAATCGTATTTATGTGCTAGATCTAAGATTAATACACTAGATCTAATATTACAGCACGGCATGCACAAACACATCATGTCGTGTTGTCATTGGAAATACACCTTTGTACATATTTTTTATAATTCTAGCATACCAGTAATTGAGTGAAAAATCGATTACTAAATTCAATAATCATTACACACAATAATTAAGTTAAATCAAAAATGATTTTGAAAAAAAAAATTGCACTTGAAATATATTTTTAATGAATTATAAAAAATAAATGACGTTAAATGAGAAAATTCTTACATTTATTACATAATTACAAAACAACCATGATATAAAGTTTGCAAGCATAAAAAATATTAAGTTAAAAAATACTGTAAAAGTGATTAAATATTTTTAGTTAGATTGACGAACGTTTCCTCACACAAACAGCTACACTTTCAAAATAATTCATGATAGAAATATTTTCACAATTTAAAAACAGTAACTTCGTAACCAATGTCACAATGTCACAAGACATCATGTATAATAAAAATCAGTGCAAACGTAAAAAAAAATAAATAAAAAAGCAATTTAACAAATTACAACGACCATTTGGGAAATGATTTTTTCAAAGACTAAAATTTAAGACATACAAAATAGCACTGAGTTGATCATACATTACGTACGCCATGAATTAAACATTAATAGTGTTATTACATGTAAAAATTCCAAGCGACAAAAATCGCCTGCAACTCGTATGTATTATCCCCCTTAAACTTATGTATTATCCAAGCATTTCATTGGCTGTTCGGGAAAAGGCTTTTCCATCGTCAGATTTCCAAGAAATCTGACACCAATTTTAAAAGAAATTTCATTCTTAAACTTCTAAACATCCGACAATATTACTTTTTACACCATCGGATAGAGAAAAAAATGTACTTTTAAATGCAATTTGTTTGAAAGCTGTATCTCAATTTGTTTCTGAGTTTTTAATTTTTTATTTTTGTAGTTTTTATTACTTTTTTGTCATAGTGGCAACAGAAGGTATCCATCTCTGTTGAAAGTGAAGGGAAATACAGATTACTCTATAGACCAATGAGAAAACGAATAAAATGCGGATTAAACCAATAAAAACCTTCAGATATGCTTTTGATTTCCTACCCTGATGAGAACAATAACCATTTTTTCAAATGGTTAAAAAAAAGGGGATATTTGAGAGTGGATTAATTTTTACTATTTTTACTAAAATTACATAGTATCTCTTTCCAAATTTTAGGTAAATCAAGGAACACTGAATCATTACAAATATTCTCGTTGCATAAAAAAACTGTATTGATTCCAGGATAATGGATGGTAAATAAAATCTTGATGGATAAATTAATCTGCTATTTTTAAAGTCAAAGATTTTATGTATCATCCATTATCTGGGAATCAATAGAGATATTTTTACGCAACGAGAATATTTGCAACGATTCAGCGTCCCAAGATTTACCTAAAATTTGGAAAGAGATGCTATGCAATTTTAGTAACATTAGTAAAAATTAATCAACGCTCACAAATTTCCAATTTAATTTTATTTTATGTTTGCACTTGTTATTATGTATGATGTCTCGTGACATTGTTTACCAAGGCGTCACTTTTGGCGACTCATTTTGGTCGCCAAATTTGGCGATATATCGCCAAGTTGGCGACAAACTTGGCGGTATTTGGCGACAGAACAGGGTCCCTCCTATGGTAACCCCTTAATGAAAATACTTTCATTGACCTTCAATAACCAATGGCCGCCATTTTGTTTCCCATGCAAAACTAAAATTAATTAATTAAAAATTAATTAATTAATTAATATTTAAAAAAACTGTATTAACATCAATTGTCATCCAGTACAAGTTTAAAAAAATTTATTTCAACTTGATAGGATGAATAATGAGTATTTTATTAACGATTGAAAATTTGAACAAGATAAATATATAAATATATAAATAAATATAGGGAGAGTGTGAGCTAATAGTAGGAATTGAAAAACGGGAAAAGAAATGGGCTAATAATATATCTGGCATAAGCCCCCACATACACCATATATGTTAAATTGTTCCCTTGTGAGGCGTGCGCCCCAAGTTGGGAACCACCGAGAATTAAATTGGGGAGCGACGGCACCATGCTTCTAATATCCATGGTGGGAATGTGATGTGACAATTAATATCAGAAAAAACTATACGCAAATTATCAATAAATTTGTCAATAAATGTTTCGGTCACTTTCATGCAATATTAGGAAATTTATTTGAATAACAATTTATGCATGATTAGTATTATTAAATGGAATTAAGAGTATTCATAGATCAAATTAATTTTAAAATAATCGGAAATTTATATCCAATGTCCCTTTATATATTTGAACAAAGTATGAAAATAGTCCACTTTTATCCAAAAAGTAAAGATCAGTATTAAAGATTTTAAAGATATCTCGATTCTACTTTGATAGATTTAATGGAGAAAGTAACAAATTACAACGTGTGTGCTTACAACGGAAAGTGTATTGCTACACGTTTGCATGTAGAATTTAAATTTTACTTTTAGAAAAAGCAACAAAACATGTTTCTAGACATTATCTCAACGTTTCCATTTTTAGCACAAGTCATTTTTCCGACAGTATAGAATATTATGATGATATCGAGATTTGGATTTCCTTTAGCGCCTTAAGTATCTCAGGGGAGAAATATACATAAAATATAAATTGAATGTTTGGAAATTGCTGTTTTAAATCTTTGCTTCAAACTATATTTTGCACAAGGTATAAAATATGTAAATTTTCTTTTATTTGAAGTAGTTATATTTGAAATTAAATGGAGAAATTGTTTTAATAAGTTAAACAATCCTCTCACGTTCTCACAATCTTTAATGTTAAGAAATAATCGATAATATAGTTTTATTGATTATGTTTTATAAATAATAATGATAATGTAACAGTTTTAGAAGTTTAATGTAATCGATTGTTTAATAAGATATAAATATTTTTTTAATACTTAATACTTTTTTTTATGTTGTTTAAAAATGGATTTAAATGTAAGTAAGAAGACGCCATAGAATTTTATTACACTGTGCATTTTATTGTAACAGAAGAATCTATAAACATAATTAATTGATTCCGCAAACTGCAGGTGCGTACGTGAGATATGACAATGCTTTTGGATATATTGAGAAAAATACAAATTGCCATAAAAGTTGGATTCCTGTAAACTATTGTTCTAGTACAAAAAATATATATAGTATAAACCGGCACAAACAAGAATCCAGAGTGACATTAAATTAAAGCGGAGAACTTCAGTATTAATTTCGTGATAATAATCGCTAACATCAAAAACTGAGTTCCATAAGACTCCATACGTAATAAAATTTCTAAGTTGTAAATACCCTTTAATTATGTATTAAAAAGGTCAATTAGTAAACAAAAAAAAAAAAAAAAATATGATTTAATGCATTAAATGGTAGTTATGGGAAGCAAAGTTACAAGTTAAGCAACATCTCATTATGTAATTCACAATAAAAAGTAAATTTTTGACAAGATGAAATATTAAAATAGTTTGCCGCTGACATAAAGACCATTATTAAAAATTGAAACATTGAGTTACCTGTAGTTGGTTAGAACAAATATAAAAAAAAATAAATAAATAAATAAACGACTTTCAAAAGTTAAATTTAAATATATCGCCCGAAGTTTCTGATTATAATATAGTTTTCCCCTAAAGACATATTAATTAGATATGATCCTACAAAAAATTTAAAATTTAAAAATAAGCATTTTTAAGCTCTCATATTTCGGAACACGTCGGTCAAATGTCTAATGCCATGCACGTTTTGATAAGATACGCATTTTTTCTCTAGTATGTTGTTTGAATGCTGCTATTTTAAATACTTAGTTTTTTTTTGTTTTTTTTTGTTTTTTTTTTGTTTTTTTAATATAGCTTTTATACTCAAGATACTCCTTGAAATTTCCAAGGGGTCTGCCACCACTATTTCAGATAGGAAAATTTCTGTTTAATTTTTAATCACCAGATTAATAATACCTCTATTTAACCGCAGAATTTGCAGTATTATTCTGATATTAAATTGGGAAAAAAATCCATTCAAACATTGTGGTAAACTGTAAGTATCCTTTTATGCTACGTTTTAGATATGCAATTTTTCTTTTTTTGTAGCTTTTCTTTAAATTAAATTATATAATTTATTTTCAAATAGATAAAAATCTCGTTTCCTTAATGTAAATGTTTCATTAATTTAATTTAGATTGACAAGAAATTAATTAGGAAATATTCCATAATAATCTCATGGTACTGATCGCTTTCAAAAACCGCGCCTAGCATTCTGGGACGATTCTATCCAAAGGGGTGTTACGCTGAGATGGGCATTTTAGGTAGCTTTCATTACAAAAAGGTACCTATTGCAGCCGTTCGGAGGAAAGCGATTTCAAAAAATTTTGGTATATTTTCATCGATCATGACCCCTAGACCCCGAAACCACCCTCCGTTTAAAATTTATATATATATATATATCTGACCTATGTCACACTGTAACTCTCGTAATTATGAACCGATTTCGATGTAATTCGGTGTGTACATAGTACATACCAATGTCTCGACCGAGTTCGTTGGCCAGCTTCATCCGCCGTTTTGTTTCAAAATGGCGGCTATTTAAAATTTAAAAAAAAAATTAAATTTGAAATGTGGTACCAAAAAATTAAAAATGGAAAAATATTTTTTACTTATGTATTTGACCTTTATACAAAGATTCCGGAGCAGGTCTTGTTTCGTCTATATCTTAAAAAATGGCTGAGTTATAGCATTTTGAATTTCTAAAGTGGCTGACATTTTGAAACGTCCTGAAATTTGTCACGCGATAAAAGGCGTATTTATGAACCGATTTTGATGTAATTCGGTGTGTACATAGTACATACCAATGTCTCGACAAAGTTCGTTGGCCAGCTTCATCCGCCATTTAGTTTTAAAATGGCGGCCATTTAATTGTTTTTTTTTTAATTTAAAATTTGAAATGTGGTACCGAAAAATTGAAAATGGAAAAATATTTTTTCTTATGTATTTGACAGATATACAAAGATTTCGGAGCAGTTTTAGATTAGTCTATATCTTAAAAAATGGCTGAGTTGCAGCATTTTGAATTTCTAGCTTGGCTGACATTTTGAAACGTCCTGAAATTTGTCACGCGATAAAAGGCGTATTTATGAACCCATTTGGATGTAACTTCGTTTATACATAGTACATACCAACGTCTCGACCGGGTTCGTTGGCCAGCTTCATCCGCCATCTTGTTTAAATATGGCGGTCATTTAAATTTTTAAGAAAAATTTAAATTTGAAATGTGGTACCAAAAAATTGAAAATTGAAAAAATATTTTCTTCTTATGTGTTTGACCTTGATAAAAAGATTCGGGAGCAGTTTTTGTTTCGTCTATATCTTAAGAAATGGCTGAGTTATAGCATTTTGAATTTCTAGCGTGGCTGACATTGTGAAACGTCCTGATTTTTGTCACGTAATAACAGGCGTATTTATGAACCGATATGGATGTACCTTGGTGTGTACATAATACATACAAATATCTCGACCGAGTTCGTTGTCCAGCTTCATCCGCCATCTTGTTTTAAAATGGCGGCCATTTAAAAAAAATTAAAATTAAAAATTAAAATGAGATACCAAAAAATGGGAAAATGAAAAAGATTTTTTTCGAATGGGTTTGACCTTAATACAAAGATTCCGGAAAAGTTTTTGTTTCGTCTATATCTAAGAAAATGGCTGAGTAATAGCATTTTGAATTTCTATTGTGGCTGACATTTTAAAACGACCTGATTTTTGTCACGCGATAACAGGCGTATTTGTGAACCGATTTGGATGTAACTTGGTCTGTACATTGTACATACCAATTTCTCGACCGAGAAAAAAATTAGAAAATTGGAAAAAGAAAAAGATTTTTTTTATGTGTTTGGCCTTGATACAAAGATTCCGGAGCAGTTTTTGTTTCTGAAAATTTGTTCTTTTGTTATATCTTAAAAAATGGTTGAATTATAGCACTTTGAATTTCTAGCATGGCTAACATTTTGAAACTATCTTGTATTTGTCACGCGATAACACACGTATTCGCCTATTTCGATGTAAGAAGGCATGTGGATAGTATACATCAATACCTCGACCAAGTTCGCTGGCCAGATACATCAGCCATCTTGTTTAAAAATGGCGGCAATTAAATTAAATATATATATATATATATATTTAAAGTGAGGTGCAAAAAAATTAGAAATTGAAAAAGGTTTCTTTCTTAAGTATTTGACCTTTATATAAGGATTCAGGAGCATTTTTTGTTTGTCTTTACCTTAAAAAATGGCTCGGATATAGCAATTTCAATTTCTATTGTGGGTGACATTTTGAAAAATCTGATTTTTTGCATGCGACAGTACTCGTATATATCAACCGATTGCGATGTGAGTGAGTTTGTCAAGCTTGTGTCAGCTTGGATAAAGCTGACTAAATTCGCGAAATTCTCATTCATTATATTGATAAAAATTAGTATTGAATCTCCTATATTCGGTTTCCACTAAATTGAGCTTCGTGTGTTTGAATGATATAAGTTGGCTTTTTTAAAATAAGGAATATGAAAACTACTTCTTCCTCCCGGCACTGGCCGGAAGGACTATTTCAAAATTCTTTCGGAGTTCTCGTCTGCGTTGTCATCAAGATTGATGCTTACTTGTTTCTCATTTTTTTCTTCTGGTCAAAGTTTAAAATTCTGTTAATATTTCGTTTTAATTCAAATTAAAACTTCTATATTTAGTGTTTAAATGGGTATTTCGAGTAGAAATATATCTTTCAGAAGCGGTAGTAAGAAATTTATGTATAATGTCATTCAATTTTGTGATCAAGAAGCATAAGAAGGAGAATTAATTGTCCCCTTAGCTCTTTCTAAAAACGAGTCGGTCAAATTGCCGGTGTTTCTAGTAATACTAATAAAAATATTCGCTTAGAAGCAGGAGATGAGCCTAATCCTGTTTTATGTTAACCTAAAGAAAGAGTTAAAAAGAATGTCTTTGGAAAAAACAAGTATAGATGAATTCCACTGCAGCGTTATTAGACAAACCATACACGATTTTTATGTCCCGAGACAACAATGCCGTCTTTGTAAAAATTTCTTCCTGTTTTCAAAGAAACGATCAATTTAAAAAATGAAAATTAATTTTGCGTCGCGAAAAGCAAAAATGCTGTATAACTTTCTACAATTTTTAAGGGTTTTCGTTTTTTATAAATGCTAACTACAAAAAAGTTTTTACATAAATCGATGTTATTTCCCCACAAGCGCATTCTCAAAAAATCCAGCTAAACAAACTCCACTGAACCCTATTTTCATAAAACCAAATCAGACCTGACGCATGCGCAATAGCGCGGAGGGTTTTGCTATCCGAAAACAATCAGCATCTGTGGCTAACAGAGAAAAATCTGAAATTACCATTTCTGTAAACAAACACAGCATGTAGGATGTGATGAGGAAATGTTTAGTTTAAGTAGGGATGATAGAAGTAACATAATAAATATATATATATATCTACCCTATATATATAAAATCCTAATGAAACGAATTTATGAAACGGAAGTTTGAATAGACTGATTAAACAACTGATTATGTTTCACGGCGATTTCTCCTAAAATATGGAATACTTTGCGTTGAAATTAACACCAAAAATCCGTATTGATCTGCAGAACTCAAAACTGGTATTAGAATTTTTAAATTCGAATTAGTTTTCGAAATATTAATTTTTTTCTAATTTTATATACTTTTCTCTAATGATGGCAACTCAAATTTTAATCATAACAGATATTTTTTTTTTCAGATTTTAGAAAATGTTACAATTTTAAACTAATTTGGCGAGAAGTTTGGCCTCCCTTAAATGTATGCTAAGAAATGTATCATGTTACTTTTATTCAGAATTCAATTTGTATTTCATTATCATTTTATTTAATACAAAACTTTCATTTAAAATTGAAACCTTTAAAATAAATAGTTTTTACTTCATTCTTTTTTTCAAACGAAACGAAAAGAAAAATATTAGACACAGATGTCATATACGCAACGGGGTACCTAATTTGCGCCAAAATGGCATTATTTAGCCTGACATGGTAACCCGGCTGTTGTTGATTATTTATTAATAAATGTTTATTTGAATTTATTTATTTTTTATTTACACAAAATGTTATAAATTGTTTTGTTCTATAGTTATTAATTATTTTTTTTATTTATTTATTGTTACATTTCATTTTAAAAATAACAGAAAATAATTTAAAAATACATATGTAACAGGTATTTGAAAACGAGGTTTTCGCCAAATGGTCGTAAAAAAAAAATCACGCCAAACCCGGTGCGTACGTGACAATACAACAAATCATGAGATTTAATTTCCACTTCAAAGCAGCGTTTTAATGTTATTACTTCTCCCGTCGACCAACTTCGCCAAATTATATAAATATCGAAACCACTCACCAAATTATACAAATTGCCATAATTTTTATTTTAAATAACAAAAGAACAAAGAAAATAGTATAACATTAATAAATATACAAATAAAACGTCGAAATAAAAATCACTTGATGACGTAACGACGTGTAACTTGCTTAAAGTCGAGTGAATGTGACATTTACGATCAACCATTATTAAAATTTAATCTTATAGCTTGGTGATAGATTTTTGTTCGACGGGGTAACTAAGTAGTACCAAAAATACATATGTAACTGGTATCGAAAACGAGGTTTTCGCCAAATTTTCGTAAAAAAAATCACGCCAAACTCGATGCGTATATGACATCTGGCCATATATTAAATGATGTAACAAACGATGACATTTAATTTCAACTTCAAAGCAATGTTTTAATTTACCACTCGAAAAAAAAATGCTAACTGGCGAGTTGAAAATAGCTATTGGCGAGATTTGCACACGGCTAGCGTAACAGTACCAATAATTCTTTGCGACCATGGAAACTTTTATGTAGTTTTATTCGAAAAAGAAATTCGATTTTTTAATCAAAACGGAAAACTTTCGGCACAGATGCCACATACGGTCCCATATTGGCGCTAACTTTTTCTGACGCCAATGTCATATACGCAACGGGTACCTAACTGGCGCCATAGTATCGTTATGTTGCTTGATTTGATAAGCCGGGTGTTGTTATTTATGCTGTGGATGTTTTCCCCAAATTAGCATCGGAAAAAATCGCGCCAATATGGGGCCGTATAAGATATCTGAGCCAAACTTTTATATGAAAAGCGAAGGTATCAGAGCGTATTTATTTATGGCAGTTACATGACTTGGGCTATTATAATATAGATGAAATGATGGCGATATAATAATATTTGGCGACTTATCACCTATACCTGGCTAACATTAAAGTACCAAAATGGCACCAGGAGTATAAAAAGCGAAGTGGTTCGCCCGGAACTGTTGATGATAGTCAAATGACTTTGGCTATTGTTATAGAAATTGTTTTAAAATTCCGGAAGACAAAGACTATTGACACTTAATTCATTTTTTAGCTTCTTTTCAAATGTTTTACCGATCCTCTTTAATCAAACACGAAAGCAACCATTGGATGTCTTAACAGCAACTGATTCGGCCTTAAATTTTTAAAATCAAAGGAAATTGAATGGAATGCTTTTACAGAATATTTTTAACACTTCTTACAAAATCTGCAATTTTCCTTATATTGAATATATGCAAAAGTTTCGTTTTTCTAATAGACGACGTAAGTGTTCTTATATGTACTGTGCGAATTTTATAGTACATGCTTTTGAAAACTGTTTTCATAACCTTAAAATTGTAGTACATGACATTTGATTAAAGTGTAAACAACCTAGTGTTTTATTCGATTTAAAACGGAAAGTTTCGTGCCAAATAATCGTCATTTGAGTGAAGTTAAGTTTATACTCTTATAATTTAAATGAAACCGCTGCTAAAAGTCATTGTTTTGATGTAGAAGCTTAGGGTTAACATGCTTTTTCTGATAGCATGATAGAAGTTGGTTCAGGCAATTTATATGAGATTTATTCGATGTTGAAGACGCAAATTGTGAAGGTAGACCCGAAAAGTTTGATGATGAAGAATTTCAAGCAATAGGGAATGAAGACAACACACATAAGCCAAAAGAAAACATTATTAGTACAGTAATACAATACCACCATATTAATGTACCACTTTAATATGTTTTCTACATAAACATGTAATTTTAACCTAAAACGGAACTTACTTTTGTATATACCCAATGATATAAAATTTCCTAAGTTAAAAATAATATGCTTATAAATTACATAAATGTTTCGTTTCTTATTTTAGTTGTACTTAATAATTCAATATTATACTTGTGTACATTAATTTTTAATTGAGAAATTTCTTTTAAAAAATTAAAACAAGATTCAAAGATATAAAAGTATCCTTACAGATTTTTTTAATTGAAATATTGTAGTCAGTCATTTTATTTATTCGCTGCAACGAAGCATATTCATCATTAAGTTAAAGAAGTCAAGAAGGATAAAAACTTTAGCTGAAGTCAGCATTTCTAATTAATATCATTATTACTTCATTATGAATATCACCTACAATTTTTTTAATTAAACATGTATTTGTTAATACATTAGTTTACATATTATGATAAAAACTTATTGGTTCATGGGAAATGCAAAACTAAATTAACATAATTTCTAAAATAATATTTTGTTGATGATACATTATGATTTCTAAGCAAAATATCTATTGCAGACTCTTTTATCCATAATATGAATTCAGAATTTCTTCAAAATTAAATAAAAAAAAAAAATTGCAAATAAATATATCTTTATATATAACTATTTGTATTACACTAAAAATGCACTATTTTGATAAAAATCAAATTTTGATTACAAGCAAAAAGTAATAATAGAAAAATATGTACAATTTACAGACAGCACACATATTTATTATTAACACTTTTTGCATTAAAATATTTTTATACTATAAGATTTCCAAAATTTTAAATAGCCTTCTGATTTTTGATGAATGGTTTTTTATTAATACTATGGATTTTTATGAACGTCTTCCCTGTGTTTGACGTTCGGTACGTAACTTATATGTTAAACATTTTTAGGTAATAATTTTTGAGTTATTTAATCGCAGAAAAATTACTAATTCTATAATTAAACAAGTAGGTAAGTGGGATCGCAGATCGCACAGACAGTTTCGTTTCATATATCTTTTAAAACACTTTATCCTTAATTAAGAAAACAAAATTGTTAATTTTTAATTGTTAGACCGTTACATAAATTACGTACCATTATATTTAATTTTAAAAAAATTAAAAATTAAAGCCAAATTAAAAATATTCAAGTAAAATTTTTTAAATAAAATTGAAAAACCCGAATATTTTTAAATTCAGCAATTTCAAAAATTGGGATAAATAAAATATAATTTTTTATAGAAAAATTGTTTAAAACTTATTTAAAATGCTGAAATCATTCCAAAATAACCCATTCGAATTCTCTCACTTTCAAAACACTCACTAGATGCTGCCAAAAATGGATGTTAAAATCTATTAAAATTAAAAAAAAAAACCGTATAATGGCTAAAAAATACGAAATTTCTTTCAATTAAATCCATTGGACAATTAAATGAAAGAAGTTGAAAATTTCAACTTCCGCTGGCATGCTTCGAACCCGGTACCTTTCGTTTATAAATAACACACTCTATCACAGCAGGACTACCAAATTCATGAAAAGGTGGTTGAAAAAAGATTGTGTTTTGCAATCGCAAAAATGGTGGGATGTCATTACATAAATTTATTTAATTAAAATAACATAACTTTATTTATTTTTCTTGGGGGGTGGGGGTGGGGGGTATGACAGGGGTATTCAGCTCTATTTAAAAGAAAAATTTAAGTCTGTAACCTCATTAGTTTCCGGGTACGCGCGCTGTGATGGACAGGCAGAAAAGTGAGAATATAATGGTTTCGTGAAATAAACGAAAACCTAAATAATATATTAAATTTAAAAAATCAAAAAACCCGACTGCTTAAAAAACGAACTAAATATAATTACATCTCATCAATGCGAAACTATTTTTTATATTACTTACCTATTTTTTTTATTTACTTGCATTGATGTCTTGCAATTGTCTTTTAAGTTGTGTTTAATTGTTAGTTCCTATCTATAAACACTGTTTTTATGAGGCCTATATAGATGTCTATGATGGTTAGAGTTGCAATAAATCTAGAGATCCTTCTTACACAACTTCCATGTGGTGTAAAATTTAAACGGATTATCTAACTGTAAAATAGTCAATGAAAAATCGTCTTCATTTTGAAAGACCTATCCAATGATATGCCACTCAATAGGGTGCGTAACATTTTCTTTTCGTTTCTACCGCCATTTTGTATTTTACGGCTGCCATTTTGAATGTATAAAAAAACCTAGCCTGTAACCATCGGACGGTTAAGACGAATGGATAGAGACATCATTCATTAAAATCCACTCAGCCGTTGGGATGTTTTGAGGGCATAAAGAAACCCGCATACCCAGATACGCTTGAAACACATAACCCTTCTTGGTAGCCAGGTAAAAACAAATCAAAGCATACTATTTAAAAATATTTGTCAGTAAAAATCAGAACTGCACCCAATTTTTTAATATCTCTAAGACGTTTATTTCTTAAACTTCGAAATAACATCGCGGACAACCGAAACAAAATTCAAGGAAAACACTTCTGGTACAAACAAACAACAACAACGATTATAAATAAACGTTATTTTTTAACTTGAAAGCTAAAAGTGTTTATCAGAAAAATGAAAAACATCAAGACAAAAAATACCTTTAAATAAGTATTGTCTTTCAACAAATGGTTTATCCTGTTAATACCAGCATTCTATTCTTATCCTATGTTACAGAAGTTCAGCTTTATTGCGCATAATTACTAAAGTCATGTTTAAACGATCTGTTAAGAAACCTTCCTTCCTTTTGAAGTTTTAACGAGCTATCTTGTAAACTTACTCTTAGTTACAAGTATTGCCTCTACAAACAGGGGGTTGAAAGTTGAAGTTTTAAGTTTTAGGAAAGTAGTATTTAAAACTATAAGTAGAATAATACATTACTGAAGGCATTATTTAAAGTATATATATATATATATATATATATATATGTATTATTTTTTATTTTTAAAAATCCAGCTAATGATCCAGTTTAAAGAATCTTAATATCTATCCAAAAAAGGCATATTATTATAGAGATATACATACATGGTGGCCACTCTCATCGGTGGCCAGTGGTTAATTCTTATTTCATTAGGTAAACACATTAGGTACACACATATAGTTATACACATAAACATTAGGTACACTCATATAGTTTCAATTACAAAAATGTTTTAAATGAGGTAAAGAAATATTTTAAGAGATTTGGGTCAATAAAACATTTCTTAAAAAATTACGAAATTAAAATTTTATATATCCCCCCCCCCCGGCCATACACGGTATGTTTAGTAGAAAATCATATTAGAATAAGAGGTACAGCAAAAAATGTTCCATTCATCTACGATTAAAATTGACTGAGCAATAGCTGTTTAAAGTTGAAGTTGAAGTTTTTTTTCTGCGAAACAGTGGTCATTCACAAATTTACTATAAATATAAATAATCGTCAAATATTCAAAAAAAAATATTTTTTATCGTAAACAAATTAATAGAACAATCTCAATTTGAAATCTGTTTTCATTTTGACATATTAAAGAAAAATATACAACTTGTACTTATAAAAATAAGTTTAAAAATAATTGAATTTTTGTTAGATGAAATTATAAAAAGCAACAGTCGCAATTCTTTACATATTTTAAGATGCTGATTCCCTTCTTCTGCAATGGATAAATGTGCACGCGAAATAAATCCATATAATACTTTAAAAACTTTGTGTACGATCCTTCGAAGCATGGTCACACTAATTTTTCTTCAGATGTAGAAAATTAGTATAAGTCATGCAATTCAAAGTTTCATAAGTCGGTCAATTTTAGTAACAGATGAATAGGACTTTTTTGTCTTACTTGTTAGTGTAATAGGAAATTTTTACTAACTATCACTTTCAGTACCGGGAGAACGTATTAAAATTAAAATTTCATAAATTCGTAAGAAATGTTTGTTTCTGATCAAAGCTACTTTTAAAATAACTTTTTACCTCATTTTTAATACTTTTGTAATTGGAACAATATGTCTATGACTAAGATTTAGAAGTTAGCCATTGGAAACCGTTAAGGGGCAACAACCTGTATATTGAGAAAAAATAGTTTAATAAACTTCAAGCATTCCAGGAAACCTTATTATAACAATTATATGTTTTGAAATTGAAATGCGAATATAATAAAGCTTTTAACATTTTCTGTTACATTTGACACTGCACTGAAAGATCCCATATTATTTATAGTAAAAATTATACCATGCTACTGTCGATAGGATGCTGGATATTGTAGGAACGCCTTATGGTATTTTCAATATCAGTAGTTTTGTATTATTACTAAGAGAGGCGATTGAGTACAGATGATAATGTGAATGAGTTATCTAATCAAATAATGACAGTTACACCTATTTACCAGTACCAAAACTATAATATAAAATAAAAATAAAAATATATCTTGATACCAAATATGTCACTAATGGAAAATAATGTCATAAATTGCATTGACTTTTACTATATATTTTTCTAAAATATTCTGAATTAATATATGTTTCATTGTGCAGCAATTAAAAAGTTCTGATTATTCAGCATTCTTACAGGTAGAAGATATTTCCTTGGCTTTAGGTCAGATAAACACCAGTATTTCCTTGCAGAAAAACTCACCATTTGCAATCACACGATTATATAATTTTCTGCATAAAAATATATGTATTGTACTAAAAGTCTTGGCACTAGTGTTGTCATGTGTCTCGTGTAAATCGGAGATAAAAATGCTCTGAAGACTAGTATTTTAAAATAATTTTCTTCTCCTTATCGAATGGCAGAATTAAATGCGATTAAAGATGGCGAAATAAACTGCAAGAAATTAGTGGTGTACAGGGCATTTGGAGCCATAATTAGGCGGGATACATCTCAACACTACTAGGAATCCTAATATTTTTCTTTACCTCGCTTTTATCAATTTCACTGTTAACTATTACTTTTCTCGTATGTCATGTGCGAAAATTAATCTTCTTTGCAGGGTAAGTTATATGGCAGACACTATACTTCAAAAAATTTATGTTTGAGGCGAAAATAATTTAAACCTTAAAGACTGTCGCGTAAAAATAAACTTTGGAACCGGCTGAAGTAATTTATATCAGTGACTAATATTAATCTTGATTTAAATCTATTTATGAATTAATTGTATGTGAAAAATTAAAATACAGTCGTAACTGATCTTTTCCCATTTTGTCATCAAACTTCTGTGTCTTTTTTGTGCAATTTTCCTTATAATAGAGGAACATTGAGCTTTGTTAAATTTAGACAGAGAATACAGTAAAATATAATCCGGGGTTAACACTTATCGAGGAAGAAAAAAAATATATTAAAAGTAATTTTTAAATTTGAAAATAATAGTGTCATTTTTAGCGAGGAAATTAATTAAATTATTTTATTGCTAAGACTAAACTTAAACTAATCAAACATTTCCAAAGTTAGAACATGCACCCAAATTTTTTGTCACGTAGTTGACGCAGTGTTTCTTTGAAAGCACTCATCACAAAGAATGCACAGCAAATTCGTATACCGTGAAAATTTTCGGTTCAACGTTTCACCAAAAGATAGTACAAGTGCAGTTGCAACCATAAGATGGTAACAGACCTGCATGGCTCTGTTGAACCATAATTTGGATATATGTTGAACCATGATTTGGTAATAGGTTGAACCATGGTTTGGTAATAAATTGAACCTTTGTTTGTAAATAGGTTGAACCATAAACTGAATTTTGGTTGAGCTATACTTTGGAAATAGGCGAAACATAAATTTAATTTAGGACAATGCTCACAGATTTTTATGGAGACAATCTGAAGTATTTGTTTCGAAACTAAAATAAAATAAAGTAATCCTTTAACGTTTGCGGATTTAACATTAGAGAGTTTTGATTATTCGCGAAATAGAAAATGCAGAACATGTCAACATTTGCGAATACTTAACTTGGTTATTCGCGAATTTTATTTTATAAAGAATATTTTTTTTACAAAGTAACCTCAGGATAAAAATAAATAATCAATGTTTAACGTCTGATATACGATTTAAAAACAAAAAAATGTATTACAGTTCATCAGGCATAGAAGTAAAAATTACATAAATACATTTAATACAATTAAAAAGCAAACGTTTCGAGCTAAATTTTAGCCCCTCATCAGTGCAATAAATAACATTCAAATGATAGAAAACTATATATGATGTTTACAGTTAAAATTAAATAAAGTATAAAAATTTCAAAACAATGCTTGGTTAGATAGGTTAGTTAGGTCTTTAGATACCGACCATATCCCAGATTTCGCAAATATGAAAGTTATCAGATCCAGTTGCAATAATATTAAAAGTAGAGTTTTTCTGGAAGGTGTTTTCATTCGTAAGCAAACGTCGCCGATAAATGAATCGTGTGCACTTCCTCCTGAATACACAGCTTTGTTTTGAAATTTTTATACTTTATTTAATTTTAACTGTTAGTAATTTTTAACTGTGAACATGACATATATTTTTCTGTCATTTGAATGTTATTTATTGGACTGATGAGGGGTAAAATTTAGCTCGAAACGTTTGCTTTTTAATTGTATTAAATGTATTTATGTAATTTTTACTTGTATGTCTGATGAATTGTAATATATTTTTTTATTTTTAACCTCAGTTTATATTAACCACGTGACAATGGACTGCGAGAACTTAAGCCCTTGTGTTGAGGTAAATATAGATCAGTAATTTTCTTTATTTTTTATGCAATTTCTATTTTTCAATTTTCTAAAATTCCAAATTTTTATTGCAGGTGAAATATTTTCTAAAAAAATTGTCGGGGAGTTATAAAACATCAACAACAACTTGTTGAAAAAGCAATAGAATTCGAATATTCACTGGTGAGGAGCCTGAAATTTAAAATCGAAATCAAGGTTATAACTTTTCCTTACATGGAAATTCATAAACAAAATGTCTGTTCTGTCAAATAATCGCACATTACTAAATTTCTTCCGCAATCAACTAGTTAATAAATTTCGTACAATATGTTTATAATTATTCAAATTTATATAAAGCATATACTTTTAATGTATAATGCTTAATAAATATACTTTTTGAATTTCAATTGCACTTTTCCATTTAAAATAATAATAAAACCCAAAACACTTTTATGCAAGGAAGAGAGTTTCAACATTCGTGATTTTGACATTCGAGGAGATTTCTGCGACCTAATCCTCGCGATTGTTAAGGTATTAGTATATAATTTTTGAAAATTAATGATAATATTCATATCATTGTATAAAGAATTTAAGTTTTCTGCAAACACAAATCTAATTCCAAACGATCTGTTTAAAGCATTTTCACTGCAGGCGATCTACCTATTTTTACACACCATAAAATTCCGCAATTACGAATTAAAAAAAAAATATATATATATATATGGTTTCATTTACAAGATAAATGCTGTAATTTTTCTTCCACCATAACGTATGAACATTGCTTAGGTTTGAAATGTAGTTTTCAGACTTAAGTGATTGGTTGACGCATAATTCTAAAGTAGTAATGTTTTTGTACACCATTTATAAAATACTTATAAAATTTAAATATTATACTGCTTAGTGATTCATGATTGTGCGTTTTATTACTGTATTTCTCGAAACATTTTCCAGAGTATGAATAATGAATATTTGTTTCTTAAGCTTTAAAACCCAGCGTGTCTGAAAGAATAAATTTATTTCCTGAACCGAAATTATTATTTAACAAAATACCAGAAGTTTAGTACTCAAACGTGGTTTGAGAAATAAATTTATGGAATTTCTAATGCAATAAATGAACTATTATGTAAGCATTTAGCCTACCCACTACCCTTAACAATTTTCAAAGACTACACAATTTTGTCAATGCTTTCTTAACCTTTCTGTGTTGATGTAAGCAGTGCTCAGATCCCCAAATTAATTTTAACAAAAATGCGAAAATCTTGAACCCATCCTTGAATACTTACGTAATAAGGTTAGTTGGGGTAACTGAGCCATGATTTTACAATGTGACTCTGGAGCTTCTGACAATTCAACTTCAAAAAGCTAATGTTCATTTGAATTAAAGTCTGAACTTCTGAAAATGTGTTCAGTTAGGTTCCCTCTATCAGACAGAAATGCTCAAAATTACATTTTCATATTTAAAGAAAAAAATGCATATTTCCTCTTTCTTTCCTCATGGGTCCAGTTGCCTCAAAAAATAGGGTATCTGGACTAGGGGGTGTCTATGTTCCACACGCGTTTATATTTTTTCCTATCGGATATAGAGTCCTGTTTGAAAAAGTGTAAACAACTTATTAACCTAGGCAGATTATTACTTTATTAATTAAACTAGGCAGATCATGTGAATTATATGTCAATAAACAGCGCTGTAAGGGAAACCTTTGCTGTCAATATGTCTAAAAAAGCACTAAAAGTGAAAATATTAGATTTATTTATACCAAAAACATAAAATTTAAGTAAGTACTTATGTACTTTAGTATAGATAATAAGTATAAAAGTCACATGGGTACTTTAAGGAAAAAAATAGCAAGGTACATCTATGAACAAACGGCTACGTAAGTACTTTATCTTTATCCAGGGGTCGCATTATATAGGAAAAATTTTATTGTTTCTACCAGAACACTTAAAGAAAGGTGCGATGAAGATATTATTTTCAAAATAGTGGTAGGAACGATAAAAGTTTCCCTATAGAATGCGACCCCTGGTTATAGTACAATTTCAAGGTTTGGCTATCTCACTTTCAGGATCAAGGTACTTGCATTCGTAAAATGTTGAAATAATTTAATGACACCAATATTTACAAGAGAATTTATCTGGAAACAAGTAAAAGTATATTTTCGAGTAATTATAAAAATGAAATTTTCATTATAAAATTCAGGTGCCAATGTGGCAATTAGGAATTAAAATTAAGTGATGCCATAACGGCATCATCACCATTTCATTACGTAATTTTAATAAGACATTCTATCACTGTGAGCTAAAAACGATGGAGAAATTTACTTCTCGTAGTAAGAGAAACACAAAAAAAATATTTATAACTATTGGGGTAACTGGATCGAGCATGGTCCAGTTAACCCGGATACATGTCCCAGTTACCCCATTCTGGGAAAATTTATGAAATAACTGGGACACCGGGCTTACATTTGAAACATGAAGTAAATATGTATAGATACCTAATTATATACCTAATATTAATGGATATCCTAATATTAATAATACCTAATATTAATGTAGTTATATGTCTAATCTTTAAAAAAAAAAGATTGTTTAATAAAAGTATTTACAGTATTTTAATAAAAAGCCGAGGAAGTTCAACCATATTGACGGTGTTTTTTAAAAAAAAGAAACGTAAATTTTTGACTACCTATCACAGCAAAGTGAGAGTTATGATTGAATTAATACACGTTTTTTTGGAAGTAGAGATTAAGGGGCATTGTTCACAAAAGCTAAAACTTAAAAATCACCAACAGTTTTTTTTTATAAAATAGCCTATGGCCCAGTTACCTCGTGGGTCCAGTTACCCTAATTAACTTTACTTGAATTCTAAGAATAATTGTATTGACTTTGATAACAGTTTAAAATCATTTTCATTAGTATGTTTTGTTTGTATTATTTTAGTTTACGCAACAGATAAGCGGATAACATTTTTATGTAATTTTAATATTGACTAGCTGACATACGTTTGATCACGCAACTTGCAAATATATTACATTTAAAGTGCGAGTTAAAATATAAACAATATTCAGATTTTTGATGAATGCAACTCATAACCTGATAATAACTTCACGTTCAGCTACTTAGCAAAGCATAGGGGAGACCGGGGCTAGTTGACTACAGGGGTAAGAAGGTGCAGTCCTCAGGATTCACCTGTTTGTGGATAGATGACGCAACCAGTCAGGGAGTACGTTTCTTCTTGCTTTCTATAATCTTCATTCTAGTTTTGCAGCGTTATCTACGTGCAGTAGACATTTATAATGTTTTTTTTTTTTTTTTTTGCATTAATAAGTAATTTTTGTTGCTTTATTCTTTTACTAATTTCGAATACTTATTTTAATAATAGCGATTTAACTTGTGTAGTATTTCATAATGTATGATTAACTCTACCTACTTCATATGTGATTTATTTGGATTGTTTTTCTCTATAAGGTTACGTCTCCCACTTTGTGATGAAATTTATTATGGAGCTAGTAGGTGCACTGAACACAGGGCAAGTTGGCTCGGTGCACCAACTAACCCCGTTATATTGTTTCGTAATATTTTCTGCTATTTTATACCGTTTACGGAATTAATTATTCTGCTTGACAGAAAACATGTATTACAGAAAACATGTGTAATTACCAGACAAAAACAGAACAGACTAAAACACAGAAGAATGTTATAAGAAATGCTGTAGATTGCCTATTAATTAACGGACGATCTATTAGGCAAACTGCTAAACTTTTTAATATTGCTTCGACAATCCTGATCTTATATTGCCAAATGATGAATAATGAAGTTCAACCGAGTGACGGTGTTCATAATTCATATTCGAAAGGCTAGAAGCTGGATATACGAAAAATTCAATATACACTTTAATCCCCAGGTGTCACTGGACAACTCGACACTTATGATTTCGGCATAGGATGTTGGATCATTAATTCCTGGCGATGTTAGACTATTAAAAAAGACAGAATCAAGAAAGAAAATATGGGAAAATAGACGTAGGAAAAAGGGAACCGCAAGAATATTAACTGATTCACCAAATCTAAAGCCATTGAAGGAGGAAAAATAAGCTTTAGAGTAGAATAAATATGAAATACAAAAGAGAACAAAAGAAAGGCAGCAATAAAAGTTGGCCAAAGGTAAAGATATAATAAAAAGAACTTTGTTTCACCCTACAAGAAAAGGAAACTTTAATTGAGAAAAACGCGAATCTTAATAATAACTCAGTTGACGAGGAATGTTATTGTCTTGTATGTGCTTGTAGCTTGAAAAACAGAAAAAAAATGAGAAAAGTGGCTGCAATGCATGCTTTTGGGTACATGTGGTCTGCTCAAATGGAGACACTCGATTTTATATTTGTGATAACTGAATCTTTGATGATGATATCGAATAGGGTAAAATTTATTCAATGTTAATATTTTATTCATTATTTTCAAGTCTGTATAATTAAGAATTTGCATTGTACAGAGATGACTCTTTCGTTTAAACTTACTGGTAATAATAAAATTGATTTCTCTTAACTGCATTTCTTATTTGAGTTTCATTTAACTTTTTAATTTGAATTTCATTTAACTTTTTATAAAGCGTGTGCCAACTTACCCCATAGGTATAGGCAACTTGCCCCGTGACGGTGTAGGTTGGCACGAATTTTTTTCTTTTACTCCAGGCTTACTTTAAACGTAAACTACAAAAGATACAAACTGAATACTCCAGGTAGTTATAGCCAAATGTCTCTGCTTTAAAAGTACAGATAAAGTTTCTTAATAACCTTAAACAAAATCTTAATAAAATCAATAACTAAAAACTGCGTCTACTATCCTCGGTCCCTCCAGTTTCCAATATCAGTATCCATAATCCCAATCAGTCCATAATATCAGTCCATAATCAATCCATGATATCAGTGTCCATAATATACATATTAAAATTAATGCATGATACGCAATCTGTAGGAAATGAAAATCCAACCACATATACACATATTACTCAACTAGGCCTAATACAATTGGACACATTGTAAAATTATATTTTATCAATGTTATACAAAAATGGTTGTGGTTAAAAATTGACAAGGAAGCATACTTTTTTCACAAATTATGGTTAAGAAATATAAATAAATCATTATATATCGTTAAGATTAAATGACGAAAATAAAAATGCCTTATGAAAATGCCTTTAACATACACGTACACAGCTGATTCAATGGTGGATGATCTGTGATTGACTGAAACGTTTTGCCATAGGATGGTAAAAGGTTGAACCATACGGTAGGATTCGCCAAAAAACAAAATTTTGAAATAGTGTTTGAACCAACTTTTGTTACATTTGTGATTTTGAAATATATGATGGTATTTGTAACAGTGTAAGATGGTATTTGTTTAAAAAAATGAAACACAAAAATGTTTAAATTTTTAGGTTAAGAAATATTTAAATTGTGTCTGGTTATAAAATTACTCCCCCCCCCCCCTACTTAAACATTTTAAAACTAAGCATAATCCACTGATTGAATATCAAATATCACCACATAAAATATACACCAGGAGGAAAAATGAAAGCATATGTTCCAAAATTTCTAGTATTTTATTGTCATACTTTAACGACATTAAAATTATAATATAAATTGTGTACTTAAATTAACCAAAAGGTTTTAATCATCGATATAACATAAAATGGAATTTTATATTCCAATACCATAATTAGCATTTCATGTTTCATTTTATGATAATGAATTATGTACACTTTCCACTCTCGTTTCGTTAAGAACAGAACGCATCATGATAATACCACCGTTGAATCACCCTAAATGGAATCACTCAATTAATCTTATAGCCACAATGCCGGATTATGTGTTCTCCTAAATAACGTAATTATCCAAGTCTTTACATAAAGGTAACCTAGTAATATCACATCTTTTGAAATACTACTCAGAATTATAATGCGAATTTAGAGTTCAATTTAGGAAAAGGATAGTGGATTCCATTTACTCCCTTATTAAAATAAATTTCGATTTTCCAAATAAATATTCATGACAGAATCTCTCTGTCTTTTTGAATTACTTTGCATGAATTCGTGAATTATAACGAATTCAGAGATATTTCAGTTGCTTTATTCTTAAAAATATGAAACAGCGAAGTATATCCTTGTAAATAGTGAGACTGTATGTAATGGGAAATGCACTATATTCTTCTAAAATGAAACATTGTTGTAATAAAAAAGATTATCTATATTTTAACATAATTCTTAATAGTTAAATTAATAAATCCGAAATTTCATACAGGAACTTCATATTTAATTAAAACAAGAACGAAAAATCATTTTTGAATCATAGATTATAAAACATAGTAAACAGATTCCGATTACAGTAACAAAATTTAACCGTTAAATAAAGTGACACATAATGTCTAAATAAACAACTAAGTAAAAGCATAATATATTTGAAAACACAATTTCAGCAATTACCATCAATATTCAGAAAACAATATCCTTTTGAGAAGCACTGTATATGATTTATAGATCTGTATATGTACTAAATAGTATACCAAATTTTACTTTATTTAGGAAATGCATTAGCACAGCTGAAATTTTCCCCTTGTCAATTTATGTCAATAAACGGAAAATGTATTGTAGATCTTTTATCTGTATATGAATTATACATTTTATGCACACCAGGTAATATGCAAAAAATCCGTTATATTTAAAAACGCTTAAAATAACAGAAAACACACTTCAAGGAAGTATTGTTTATGTTCAGAAATGAAAGGGAATTGTTTTGTGTGCCCCTGTAAATGCACGCTTAATGCTATTATTACCGCTACACACTTCGGAAAAAAAATCGAAAAATTACTTTCCAAAAATTAATTTTCAAAAGCCATTCATTAATTGCGTGAACAAATATGTCAGTATAGTCGAAATTGGAATATTTAAGTAAAATCTAAACCAAATTATTTTTTCAAATATCTGATATTATAATTTTAAAATAAGTAAACGAATTATTTTGTGTAACCGATTTCTTTTGTGTGCCCCTATAAATGTACAACTATTATTAAAGCTACACACTTCATTTCCAATCCCGAACATTTCATAGCAATCTTCAATAACTTATATCAATTACACGACAACCCGCGTGTATTTATAGCCCGACAAACAGACAGGGAGGAGAGACGAACAAAATTCATAAACACTTCCCAGTTCGCAAGTGTTAAAATAAAAGTTCTAATGCTGTAATTAGCCCAGGGGAAATGTTCTAAAAAAAGGGAGTTGCCTTGCAAAAGGTCGGGTAGAAGATTTTTTTTTTCTGAATTGTTTATAATGATGCCAACATGGAAAAACCAAGTTTTCTAACAAAATTTTGTAAAGCTAAATTTTCTGTGGTCAAAAAACAACAAAAATTTGGGACAATTTTTGATTTTTTTAAGAATATCTCGAGACCCGTTGCCGTAGCATATTATTTGTCAATTACAATATTTAAGAAGATAAAATTCTCTACAACTTTCATATTTACAAGTTTTTTATGCACTCACTAGTACACCATTTCAAAAATAGGACAATTTTTCCAATTTCCTTAAAAACCGTGAAAAATGTAGTTCTGCCCCAATTATTCAAATGTTTCCGACGAATTTATCCATGTATGTCAACTTTTATATATTGGTTGCAGTAAATTATGTGTTTCAGTTCCAAAACTAGCCTTTTTTGCACCCTTGGCAAACATGTATTCTGGCGCCCTCTCCCCCCTCCTCTCTTATAAAAAGAAAATTTACGAGAATTTAAATAAATCTCTAATTGCCGGATTTTGAAAATTTTAAGTGTGTAATCATTAAATACCTAATGCTGAAATACGCAATCAGCTTTGTCAAATGTTGACTCATTAAAACCTTGAAAACCGAATTGAAAGGAACCGAAATATATTCCGCTTTATACAGGTTTCCATCTTAGCAGGTATAGTTGTTCATATTCTTTCTCTTGAAAGTATATAATTTTTTTCGTTAAAGACCGGATTCCGTATATACAGATTTATTTTCAAAAATTTTACGGCAGTTGTAGTTTTGAGGCGTTTAAAGTCACTGTTATATGAATTATCTGACTAAATTAGCCACACGAAGGTATTCGCAAGGTAATATTAAACCTATGGAAGCGTTCTTGACAAATATCTTGCTCGCATTTTGTTACTTTTAAATAATTTTTTTTTTTCACGGGATACCTGAGATAAATATCTAAGGTTGTGCTTTTGTACTTTTTCGGGTTTCGTTGCATTTATTTATTTTTTTTTATTCGGACATTTTCATTTTTGGAAAACTATTTGGATCCCGTTCTGAAATTTAAAGTATCCTGTTTGAGCTTTAAAGCAATTGATAGATGATCTTAAAAGTTTTATATACTTTTCCATGCTAAAATGATATAATCTCTTGTTATATTTATTGATATAAGTGGGGAAAAAATGTGACAATATTTTTAAAAACTAATATTTTAAATATTTTTATGATACTAGTGATCTCAAATATTTTATTGACAGAATTTTTGAATTTTAGAAGAGATAAATGCATAACATTAGTTAATAATCTGTTGTCATTTTTATTGCAGATATTTTACAAGGTAAAAATATTTCTTACATAAAATATATTTATTTTTTGAGTCCCCCCTTTTATATGGAACTATAATCCAATGTTTACTATCTTTAAAACAGCAAAACATTAAAACATATATTATCAATAATTGGTAAATAAAATATGCCATTGTAGTGTAGAATAAGACATGTTTTTCGCAAATTTTCATACCTATCCCACTGATACCTGGAAAAATATGTATGCATTATAAAATTTACTAAAATTAAGCAAGAATTCTCTTTTATTGAAACTATCGTGCCTGTAAGTTACTAAATATTGAAGTATTCTTTAAAACAATGCTTTGACGTTAACATTGTATACACTTAAAGTTACTGTCTAAATATGGAAATTGTCTCATTCATTTACACTCTGCCCTACTTTTAACATCATATAAATTTATTCAATATAAAATGTCTGTTGAGATGAAAATAAAGATGTGAGAATGCAAATAATAGATAATTTACAGCTACCAATTTTTAGAAGTCGACATACACGATTAAATCCGCGGGGAACATTTGAATAATCGGGGCAGAACTAAGTTTTTCACAGTTTTTAAGAAAATTGAAAATAAAAATGTCCTATTTTTGAAACAGCGAACTATACTTGCTATTGAGTGCATAAAATTGTTGCAAATGTGAAAGTTGTTGAGAATTTTATCCTCTTTAAAATTGGAATCGATAAATAATATGTTAATAAATAATATATATATGTTAATAAATAATATATATATGCAACTGGTCTCGAAATATTAAAAAAAATTAAAACGGTCCCAAAATTTCGTTGTTTTTGGCCACAGAAAATTTAGCCTTAAGAAATTTTGTTAGAAAACTTGGTTTTTTCATATTGGTATCATTATAAACAATTCAGAAAAAAAAATCTTCTACCCGAACCTTTTGCAAGGTAAAATGTACATTTCCCCTGGACTAAATACACTATATGGCTTAAGGAGACAAGCCATTTACGATTTTTTACGTTTTCTTAAATACAGTCGAACCCGGTTAAGACGCTCACGGTTAATACGCGATCCCGCTTAATACGCGGATTTTTTCCGATCCTTTAAACATCGTCCATAAGGCTAATGCAAAAATATCACGTTTAATACGCGAACGGTTATTACGCGATCCCGCTTAATACGCGATACATTTTCGGTCCTTTGATGGATAAAATCACGCTTAAGACGCGAACTCATTGATCAAGATGCGATTTCCTTCTCGTTCTCGAGTGTTGCCAATTTAGTGGATTTTTTTTAATTCAGATAAACACTTTCCGAATAGTATTATTTACTTTCTTTAATAACAAATTAATTAAGGCGAAAATTACTAAACGGAAATAGTGGTAGATATTTCAATTAAACAAAAACCCGCTAAATTAGCAAAACAGCAATTCTTCTTTGATCCCGCCTCTTAACATTCTTTGTCTCTCGCTTCGTGTATGTTTGTACCGTAGTAGAGGGATATAGACGAATTCAGACTACGCAGATACGTCATAAAAATTATTATGGTTAGAGATGATCATACATTCTGTTAGGGAGGTTTTAAATGTACGTTATATCACTACTATGTTTTATAATACACACTATAGGCAACAAAAATGAATCTCGTAAAGATTAAACTCATATGACTTCAGTTGTATAATTCTTTTGTGTTTTCTTTACTGTTTGCTATGGTAACAATATTTTTTACACAAAAATTAATAAGAATAGGTTTATTATATTAAAAAGAAAGACAGATTATAATGGTATTCATTATTACAAGTACTAAATATGATTTTAAAACTGATAATTTTAAAAAGTGAAAAGATTTAATATTAGTATTTTCTTTGTTTAAAAAAATATATTCTAATAGAAAAATTATTATTATTATTATTACTTTTTTTTTTTTTTTTTTTTTTTTTTTTTTTGCAAAGTATTATTTTTTAATAATCATGTTGGAATCCACATTTATTTTCCATTATTATTCCAGTCGGTTCTATAAAAACAAACAATGAGTTAAAGTGGAATACAATTAAATTTTAATCTAAATGTGCGTAAAAGACCAACAACATATAAATGAAAGCTCTAAAGCTCATTTAGACGATTAGATATGTAAATAAGTCCAGTTCCTGTATCATTATACAAATCACGTTTAAAACGCGATCCCGCTTAATACGCGACTTTTGTCCACTCCCTTGAAACGCGTCTTAACCGGGTTCCACTATATCTAGAAAAATACATGAGGAATTATCCTGAAACTCCAGGTGTGTAAACAGAATAGCGCAGGTCATATACTTCCGTGAAGATTTTTTCCTGAAACCTCATCGGGGACCGTCAACAAATTGAAAAAGAACGAATATCTTTTCGACAACCCTGTAAAAATTTATGCAGAAAAAGCGTTCAAACTGTAGATTATAATTAAGTGCCTTATTGTAATAAATTGTGTTCATTTTTATGAGAATAGCTTGTATATTCATAGGGAAATTAAAGTTTTATAAAGAGAGTCCCAAATTTTGCCAAGTTTCTGCTTATAATTTGTAGAGTTCTTAATATTAAAAAAAAAGTTCTTTTCAGAAATTATGACAAATCACATTGTGCACCATACCCTGTAATCAGAATGAAAAGATAATAAAAATTGTATGAAAAATGAGCAGTTTTACTAAATAATGATTCATTGCGCATGCCCGAAAGTAAACAAAATATAATGTGCATAATATGGTAGCAAAATGTATAGAGCAACTTTTGTAAAAGTCTCAAAAAAATAGCTTGGAAATTCTGAAAATCATCGTTGATAGAATAAGCTCAAAATCATTTGTTTCTAAAATGAAGCAAAAAGATCAGGGGTTGAATCCATATATCCATTTATTAGTGCCAGTATAGCATACACAATACTGCACGTGCTACTATATTTTCATACAGCCCTCATCTTTTTCCTTCCTTTTTGGAATAACGGATTTTGATCTTATTCTATAAACATCAGGTTTGTCCAAAAGATATTCCTCTTTTTCAATTTGTTGACGGTCCCCTATAGGGTTTCGGGAAAAAATCTTCACGGAAATATATGACCTGTACTATTCTGTTTAAACACCTGGAATTTCAGGATAATTCCTCAAGTATTTTTCTAGATGAACTACAATTTTAACACAATTAAACTGATTGGTAAAGCTATCATACGAATTGAATATTTCTAACAGAGCGAAAAAATGCCAAGCCTGAGAATCGAACCCAGATCCTTGGCTTACAAGGCCAATGTTTTGCCGTTTAAGCTAACTGGGCCGGCAACCAGCTAGCATGTTTTGCTCAGATAATCTTATTGGTAGTAACATCTGGTCTGTCATGTAGACAGCTCAACAGAATGAACCGCACGTAAAAGAACTCCATATAAATGATGGATACGTAGATGAACTAATATTTTAACACAATCAGACTGGTTGGTAAAGTTATCATACGAGTTGAATATTTCCAACTGAGCGAAAAAATGCCCAGGCTGGGAATCGAATCCAGATCCTTGGCTTGCAAACCGAGTGCTTTGCCGTTTAAGCTAAATGGGCCGACAACCAGCCAGTGTGTTTCTCTCAGATAACCTTATTGGTAGTAACATCAAGGCCAACGGCACAGCATTGGCCTTGTAAGCCAAGGATCTGGGTTCGATTCCCAGCCTGGGCATTTTGTCGCTCAGTTGGAAATATTCAATTCGTATGATAACTTTACCAATGAGTTTGATTGTGTTAAATTAATAGTTCATCTACGTATCCATCGTTTATATGGAGTTCCTTTACGTGCGGTTTATTCTGTTCAGCTGTCTACATGACAGACCAGATGTTACTACCAATAAGTTTATCTGAGCAAAACATGCTAGCTGGTGTTCGGCCCAGTTAGCTTAAACGACAAAGCATTGGCCTTGTAAGCCAAGGATCTGCGTTCTATTCCCAGCCTCGGCATTTTTTTGCTCAGTTGGAAACATTCAATTCGTATTTTTCTAGATATTTAAGAAATGTCAGAAATCGCAAGTTGCCGGTCACTTTTGGCCATATATTGTATTACCAGCAGTTTAAATTCCAAATTTGCGAATGAGTCTGCATCAGCTAATGATACAGGGTGTCCTAAAAGTTTCCGTACTCCAACCTAAAGAACTCATTGCCTGTGATTTCTTTTTAAATATTAAATTTTAACGCCTGCTTATCATTGCATTAATTCTTGATTTTTATCGTTTGGTTCTTTTCGCGCTCATTCAGTGCGAGAATAAACTTCTATGTTATTTTTTCTTAATAGTGAAATGAGTTTATCACGCATTCAGAGAATTTCGCTGCTCATGACTTATTTTGAATGTAAAACATATGGCCACCTCGATCCTCTGATCTGATCATCTAGGACTCTTTTCTGCGGGTAGATTTAAAGAACAAAGTTTAAGCAAATAATCCTCAATCAATAGATGAACTGAAATTGCCATTACTCAAAGTATACAAGAAGTTACTCGCAGTATGTTAAAACGCGATTCTACAAACATGCGCAAACGAGTTCAGCTTTGTCTCCTAGAAAGAGATGGACATTTTGAATATGTATTATCAATGTATGTTCAGAATTTTTCTTACGTGATGTTAAAAGTGCTCTTTATCATTAGTATAAATGTAATCGTTTTAAGGTTTTAAATTTTTAGAATAATAAATACATATGACGTCAGTACGGGAACTTTTAGGACACTTTACTTTGTCTTTTCGAGAGAATGGTTGACTTCGATAGTAACGAAAATTATCGAAATATACGGCTTATTGGTTTAATTTTATAAAAATGTAAAAATATGCATGGACAGCAATATACTGGATAGAAAGTGGGTTATTATACTTATTAAAATTAAGCAATGAATGTAATATACCTTATATATATTATTAAGGGCGAACATGTCCGTGCGTAACGCTGACCTTATTTTGACGGTGGTAAAAGCAGACGATTAAATTTATATTTTTGTGCAATTTTTTAAACTTTAAAATATCTCACTTTTTCAATTTTTACACGCCGAATATGGAAAAAAAATTACTTTTCAATGCACTTTGTTTGAAAATTGTATCATAAATTGTTTGTAAAATGCATCGCTATTTACTCAATATTTAATGTTATTAACCCTCCGTCTACCAGACGGGTCCATTGGACCCGACAGGTACATACAAAATATTCATTCAAACCAGAAATTTCTTTAAAATAAACTAAGTATATAAACCAGACAAAAATAAGGTAAATAAATAAGTTAAATAGTTTTAAATAAAAATTCTGGTGTAGAACGTTTTATTAAAACTTGAATAAAATTCCCGGTAGATCTAGGGTTAAAATAATTTTCAAGCACGATCAAGTACGATCTCTAAAGCGCACAGACGGTTGCAAAAGATAACTCTATTTGTACTTAAATTAATAAAAATAGCTGAGCATTTGTTTCCAGTTTATATTCCATAACGCAATTCAAACATTCATTTATCAATAAATAAAACAATAAAATATAAATCAAACACATATTCAAGACATGAAATCAAACTACACGCTTAAACCACTTAAATGAACAGAATTAAAATGTTGATTATAAATAGTAATCTTTTTCGATTTTATTAGGTTGTTAATTCCTGTCACGAAGCCAATACATTATTATCTCATTTTTAAAAAAATAATAATACTTATTAATGCAATATTTCTATTATTCAAATAAATATGATATTTGATATCATTAGTGAACATTAAAAAAAATGCATATTAAATGTATAAAATCTATTAATGTTATCAATTTTAATGAAATGGTTTTCTGTTCTGGTTAATTCTGTTACTCAGAAAGCCTGTGTTTATATCCTTGTGTTAAAAATTCAGTTTTCTGAAAAACATTTTTTTAGTCATAGCATTCTTATAATCATCTAATCGTTTAAATTTTAGTTCAAAACTAAATAAATGTTTATATGGCAATCTTGAGTCTCTTGTCTACAACAAATTTATGCACCAAATTTAGAATGTTGATTTATTATTGAAAATATGTTATTACCTACAGTAGTTGGTTTATTAATTAAAATAGTTCTTTCGTTATTCATATTAGTAATAAAGTGTAATAACGTGTGGATTTTTTTTAGAAAGTTCTATCTTGTGTCAGTTTTTTTTAAAACTGTTTTTGAAATGAAGCAAGGAATATACAAATTTTTAATAACGTACTTTTAATAAATACATATAAAAATGGAGAAATTATTCTGATAATTGGAACGCAAGGTTTATTTTAAATTATAAAAAGAAAAATAATAATTAGATACTTTAAACATTTTGCACTTCAGGCAAAGAAAATTTTCTTGCAAGTATTTTTTTTAAATTGATGGTACAGAAGACTTCGATGAAGTTCTTGCTTAAATAACATACATAATGAAAATTATTTTTAAAGTCGCGTGATTTAGGCTATCAGAACTGGGTAAACCTATGAAATTTCACATCTTCGAAATTTGTTATATTTAAAAAAAACGATTGCAACATACACCAGAACGATTAAAAAAAAAATAAAGGCAACATCAATACTGTCATGAAATATTCATTTACAACATAAACTTCTGTCTATATATTTTTTAAATTGTCACGGCAGAAAAAAGTATGTTGTATTTCATATTTTCATTAGATATTACTTTAGGATTATAATGTTGAAAGGAAATGTACTGCTAATGCTGTTAAATTATCTTTATTTCCCCCCAAATTTAAATTCAACTTTTATTTATTTATTTATTTATTTATTTGCCCATTCTACATTCATAATCTCTCTATTTATGAATAAATACATTTTTTTGTGGGTTAACCACTTTTTAGTATCAAAGCTTTCTACATAAATAACAAAACAATTTATGCATTGTGAAACATTTTTTAGGGTAACTAAAAGCTTAAATTAATGTATAACGTAAGACTTTCCTATCTAAAAAAATCATATAATGTTTCAAATAGTACGGACATTTTAAGAAGGTTTAGAAAATCAAGTTGTTTCGTCTAAATTCTACAATATACTTCGTTCCTATCGAAATATGCATCATATTAGAAATATTGGGGAGAATTGAAAAGTTAATAATGTAAAATCGACTAAACAATAAAGATATATCACAGTTAAATTGCCATAAATGCAAGTTTCATTTCTTCAAATAAATCCGCTATTTATAAGCATTTCTTATATATTTCTATCCTGTCACATTCCCTTTGTGAATCAAGATATATTTTACTCATTAATAATATATTTTACTGAAAAAAAAGTAGCATCTAATTCGATAAACACAAAATCATAAGTCAGGAATTGATCATAAAACGCTTAAAAATTTTGTGAAAAAGCATTTTAAATTATGAATAAATTGTATTTTTTTTTTCGAAAAAAAAAACATAATAAACGTGGAATGAAGATTTCAAAAATTCAAAATTTTATTCAAATATTTTTTTTTTCTGAAAAAGAATCATAAGCAAAATTCTAATGCTAGAAGAAGATCGATTTTTTGTATAGCTATTGAAGTGTTTGGACTGTTACATTGGATTACAACTTTTTGGTTTTTTAAGATTATCTTTAGCAAAGATAGGTTCAGCCTACTGTACATTAAACAAATGTTGCCAATTTTGGATATACCTTTCCTTTTGCGTATGCGACACTGTTCTAGTGCAGTTACACGCAATAAAATTTGCGAATTAGGTAAAATTTGTGCCAAAAGTAAGCTTAGGTGCCGCATTTTTGCTTCTACAGTTGTAGGTTTACGTATTATAGTGAATTAATTATACCTCAAAATCTTTTGACTTTTTTTACTTTTATGTCCCTGAATAATAATATTTATTTTAGTACATTTTCAAGAGGGTTTTTTTTATTATTTCATATACTGGGGAATGTCCCATTGCATGATTGCATAACAATATTAACGAGATAAATAAGATTTGGACGGTGTTGGGGATCCAAATACTAGGAAAACTCCTATACCGCCCCATGTCCCTGATGCTGATTTTTGAGCTGTCTGTATAAAATTGTTTCACTAAAAGTAATTCGATAAAAAACATTTCTGAAACTGGGACAATTGTTTTACATAAATATGTAGCAAAAAATTAACGTACACACATTTTTAGGGTTGATATTATTTTTTTAACTCTGTCCCTGGGTTTTTTATCCTTACCATCCCTCTTGCTAAACTTATACAGATAATCACTTCAGATGCATCCATAGAATTTTTTTCAAGTTTTTTTATCATGCAGAAGTATACAAGAGAAAGAATGTTTAAAATTCTTTGACAGGAAATTTACTGTAGAATTTAAATCAGCATTTAAATATCAATTTCAAGATCGTGGCTTTATTGGTAGTCTTACCGTCCCCAAGGTTTATTCCTGCACTTTTCGAGGTAAATTGTTATTATTTTAATTTAATCCAATGTAAATAACTGTTTCTAAAAATCCATGAGCATTGTGGCTACCACTTAGTGTTAACATGATTTGCCTAAAATAGGTGGCTGTTCCATCCTTACCGTCCCTTTTTTCCCATTTTGTCCTTTTTTTCCTATACCGTCCCTTTTTTTTTTTACCTTACCGTTCCTTCTTTAATACCCCTTTAAGACAATGTTATACCAAAATTTTCTACTAAAAATACTACATTGTTATTATTTCTTATTTGAATGTCCTGTGGGTACTATGCAAATTCATTATAAGTAAAAATTTAGAAGAAAATAAAAAGTTTTAGTGGTAAACTGGTAAGGAAAATTAAACTCGCAAGTTTAACATAAACCTCAGTTAAATAAAAATGTTTTCGCTGCTAACCATTTTTTCTTTATTTTGAATCATTAAGGCATTCGTCTATCAGATTAAAATGTTATTTTAGAAAGTTTAATTTCACCAGATTTTTATTCCCGAAAGTCAAAAGATTGTGAGAATGCCCTTTATATAATGTTTATTTACATCTAAAAATTAATGTTAACCGATGTCAAAATTTTAATATTAACTGCCTTGTGTATAGGAACCATTAACGAATAGAATACGTTCGTGAAGGTGAGATGAACTATTGCAGACTAGACTTGCACTACGGAAATACAATATTAGGATATCAATATATATATATATATATATATATATATATATATAGGTTTAATACATACAATACATACATGTATTTAATTGGATTTTAAACTTGCGAGGTTGCAAGTAATGAACTCTAGAGCCACATGCGTCTCGTAAACCGCATAATTAGTACCATTCTACTAGGCCGTACACGAAGAGTGTTTTCCAAGAACCAGTATACAGTTTGGTGGGCGTTGAAACTGAATTATTCAGTGAAAAAAAAATTTCACATTCATTAATATATGCTAAGGATAACTTATGATTTCACCTAATTAAATTAACACCAAATATTCCAGAACTAAGCTAGGGTAAACAAGCGCAAAAAGCTGTTACTTATAAACCTTACATTAAATATAAGAGATTTCATTTATATTTACGTGTGTAATGTCACTGTATTCTTTTTTTCCTTTATCCCGTTCTTTCCCGTTTTCTTACAACTAAAAAAGTTGAGGTACCTCTGGTGTATGTAATTCGTGTAAAATTTTACGTGAGGCATGAAAGTTTGAGAACCATTGTACTAAAAGATTGTTTGCAATTCGTAAATACTAAACAAAACAGAAAACAGAGTTGAAGATATTATAACGTATGTGGATAAATAATGGGGAATCTCATGTAAATAGGAAATTTCCACGCAAAATGCAATAGAGAAAGGTTTTAGTTCGCATTTGATGAAATCTGGAAATGCTGTCAACATAATACAAGCCTTTACCATTGGATAAATGTAAAAGTGTTATTTAAAAATGTTTACTTATTTTACAGAACGACAATGTGAAATTTGAAGAAAATCTCCAACATGCTTTTCTTTTGCATTTTGTTTCCAATTTTCTTTATTTCTTTCGTTCGTTGTTTTTAGAAATATGCGTTAGAGAGTAGAATCTAAATAAAATAAAATATTGATTTCATTACCACATAAAACATATGAAAAAATAACTTAGTTATAATTGTTTCTGTCTATGGGTACATGAAGTGCTCAATGGACCTATTACCCATCCCCAGTCCCTGCTTTTTATTTTTAAATATATAAAAGATGCTTTAAATCTACTAATTTGAGTTTCTACTTATTCAAAAAATACTGATTTATAATAGAATTTTGATATTTACTAGAATATTTACTAGAATACTGATATATTCTTATAGCAATATTGCGTTTTGCAATGCTTATTAATGTAAAAAAAAAAAAAAAAAAAAAAAAAAAAAAAATTCATTGCCAGAAGTGTGCGCAGGTCACAAAATTTCCGCTTCATCCACATTTTGGAATTCGGTAATGTAAGGGTCGAATGTATAGTAAAACAGTGTATAGAATCAAAAAAGTGCATTGCTTTTTAGGATATCTAAAATTATTTACTATCCAACTAAACGTGCCAAATAAATGCTTAAATTTCTTATTTATAATTTTTTTTATTACCTAGATTGCCTTTGTTATAAAGAAATGTTGATTGACACACACACTAAAAATATGTTTGAAAAAGTTTATACATTTTTTTAATTATAAATTCAACACACTACGCGGATTATAAAATACAAGATATGCATCTGTAGTGAAATTCCTGTTAAAAAATGCGCATTACGTCTCTAAACATGCCTATTTTTATTATAAGCATTATAACTTTATTTAATATAGTGTTTATTTATAAGCATAGATTATTAGCATGGATCAAAATTACAGATATGCCAATTCAGTTTTCGTTTCAGGTATGAGCTGAATTTTCTCACTAGAAATTTTTTTGACAAATATGAATACATGTATAAACATTTAATTACTGATGCCACATTTCAACTATTTAAAGTCGCGAAATATTAGAATGCATGTAATATATTTTCTGAGAGAATACGAAAGTGACGAAAGAATTAAATAAGAAATAGAAAATCATTCATTTTTCAACGTTCATTTAAATGATTATTTTTTTTATTTTAATTTATTTATTAACTTTCACCGTTTTTAAAAGAACATTTATTTAAAAATAATTGCAGATGCTTTAATATCCGTTTCATCGTAGATCATAAAACAAAATGCCGCGGAGGCCATAAACTGAAGCAGTTGCTTCTTTTCTCCCCTTTCCTTTTCATTACTTTGACTAAATCTCTTATCATATACTTCAATTTAAATCCACTCTTTCTCATAGTTTTAATACTTATTTACAAGAACACATATATGTAAACTTATTTTACAAGAATACTTATACGCAGAAATATTAATATGTTTCAGTTTTTTCTGAGACATCTTTATTTGGAGACATTAAGGGGACATATACAGAAGTAAAAAAAAGAAGCAGTTTGTAACAGTTTGTTAATTATATTTATATTAATGCCCTATAAAATACATATACGTTATTCTAGAAATAGCCTACTTAATGATATTCATCAAATTTACTTACATAAATCTTCTGTCACTCGCCAGATTTAAAATTAATAATTCCCGATGTCAATCATAGTAATTATATAAGCAAGATGCTGTACGCTCAGTAAAGGAATTAATTGAAAAATATATATAAAAATGTATTTAATTAAATATAATTAATATTTTAATAAACAAATTAATATTTTAATAAGCAACAATCTAGTAATATTCATGTTTTTTAATAGTTACGCTAGCATTTATCAAGGTAATTCAGTAAGAAATTTTGTATTTCTAATTCCTATTTAAATCTATTGATACATTTTTTTGAAAATTTATTGAGTATCATTCAGATTAAATTTTCAGCTTAGTACATTTGCACGCTTGCAGGTTAAAAATTGAAACATTTTGAAAAGAACTTCAGTGGTTCATAAACATTTTGCTGCTTAAAGTTTACTTAATATTTTGTTTCTTTTGGTACCAGAAAGGAAAAATCAAATAACTTTCTTTTCAAATGTCATTTATTAATCGTGCGTAAAAATATGTTAGTGTGGTCGATATTGGTATAGGGAAGTAAAATCACAATCAAATTATTTTCTTAACCCTAGATCTACCGGGAATTTTATTCAAGTTTTAATAAAACGTTCTACACCAGAATTTTTATTTAAAACTATTTAACTTATTTATTTACCTTATTTTTGTCTGGTTTATATACTTAGTTTATTTTAAAGAAATTTCTGGTTTGAATGAATATTTTGTATGTACCTGTCGGGTCCAATGGACCCGTCTGGTAGACGGAGGGTTAAATATCATATATTATAGTTTTAAAGTAAATGATATATTATATTAATTTTTTTTCTTCCTGTTTAAATTTTAAACAATTGAATAGATAACATACTTTTTTTTATATCATATTAATAAATAAAATATTACTTATAAGTATTTTAAATCTTTAAAGATGCATTTAAACAAAGATGCGTATTGCATATTTAATAAATAAATGTTCTTCTTAAACCGAATTTTGAAATGATTGTTCACATTGACCATGAAAATAGAGCATTTCAGATATCCTTTTCCATAAAATTTATATAAAAAATAACAGTTACAAATGTTTTAATGTACCAGTATATTTTAGAAACGCATTATTGTGTGCTTCTATAAGTATACTCGAAAATGTTTTCGTAAAAAAAAAAAAAAAAAAAAAAAAAAAAAAGGTTTAAACACAGAAGGTATGAAATTGTCAACTTGCATTAATAATAATTTTCACTAATAATTAAAAAAAAATCAAAATATATTTTGCTGTCTTTCTCAAAATATCTCCTCCATTATTGAACTTCTGAGAGGTACATAATACGCTATTAAAGATTTCACTCACTAAATCTTTTCTATGCGCGCACACACGTGTTTTCCAATGTCTATTTTTAATCAAATATGTAAATAAAAATGTCTTCGTGTAACAGTGTTGTTGTTGTTGTTGTTTTAACAAAAAATAAAATTCACATTCATGAAAGAAGCTAAAAACATTAAAGAGCATAACACATATTTAAAGTAAACTGGTTTATTCCAAAGCAGTTTTTTAAGTAATAAGATATTTTATTATATATCCTATCTTATCGGCTACCATTTCCTAAACCGTTAATTTTAAAAGTATAGTTATAATTGCAAAAAAATATGCAAATGTTCTTCCTCATTCTACATCCATGCATTTATGTCAAAATATTATTTTTTAATTGAAGCAAAATTTAAGTCCTTTATGGTCACTGGGTCAGTAACAAATATTTAGAAAAACTTTCTCCATAATCTAATCAGTATGAATATCATTTTTGGAATACCGAAAATTTTTGAGTTATGATACTGCTAATTTTTAGAATCCCAAAGATTTTTAATCCCAAGAAGTAATGTAGTAAGAAAATTTTTGTTATTTATTTAGCATATGCCTTAATTCTTGCTGTCATCTCTTAAATATAAAATATTTTGTCACTTTTATTTGAAAGATTTATTTTATTTTTAAATTCATTTTCTTGAATTGTTTAATTTAATCTTTAAAAATATCAACTTTAAAATTTTTGATTTTGTGATTCAATCATATACAAAATATTGCGTTTGTTTTTAATCTTAAATATTTACTTAAAGTAATTCGATATTATTCGAAAATTGTAATGCTATATATTTTATGGTTTAAATTGTTATATCTTTAGGCAACCTCAAAACATTAATATTCAGTAATTTACTGTGAATATTTTCCAAAATTAGTTCGCATTGGATGCTCCGTTCTTACGGTAAATCCAATTGCTAAATACCATCTTCCTAAAGTTTTTAAAATTAAATTAAAATTCCTATTATTAAAAATAAAATAAACTTACCCATTCCACTGACTGTCACATCATAGCACAGGTTTAGAAGTAAATAAATACACAAAGGAAGATGCAGTGCCATTGAATTGAATTTTTTCATCAAAAAAATTGTCAAAAGTCAGTATTTCTATTTAATGAAATTTCCCATAAGTTATTTATTGTCACTTACATTCATGAAGCATATACACTTTCAATAAGTATAATCCATGTTTTCAATCAATATAGTTGAAGATTAATAAGCTCCCTTAATACTTCCTTAAGTTTTGTAACCTTAAACTTTGAAAATATTATACTTTGAAAAGTATAATTAAAAATAATATATCTTTTTAAACTTATAAACCATTTCAGAATATTTCTTCCTATAAAATTCTGTACAGAGTTTTAATCGATACTAATGAGGATATAATAATTTTCTTTTTCAAGATAAACAGTTTACATGCTGTTTGATAAATATTTGCTATTATTGTGATTTTGTAATTGGTTATTTGAGTTTTCTGGTGTATATTTTGGTTTACACATATGTTTATTTGTCATTTGTTCGTGAGATTTTTATTTTCGCAACTCCTTTACTGATAAGAAAGAGTATATTCCCACGCTTGAGTAAAACTAAAAATGAGATTCGATCGTTAAATCTTCCCGCTGATCGACAGCGCCACTCTCAAGTAAATGCAGTTGTTACTTTGGGGTTCTCTTACTGTTGAATCGATCTTGTGGCAGTAGAGACACGTCTTTTATGCAAGACTGTGATGTGACGTCACTGTGATCGGACCAATGGGGGAGGAGATGAAGTTGATTCGATCCAGAGGCGATTTTCAAGTTGTTCCGATATCAAGCTGAGTTTCGTTTCGTATTTGATGGAGAAACTTTCTACGGAAAGGTAGGCACTGAGAGTGGGTGGAATTATCTTCATTTTCTATGTTATATAAACTGGTTTGGGGTTTTTTTGTAATGTTTTGTAGAATTTCGAAGTATTGGGGAATTCGTTTTACGCTTACACAAAATACCTTCTTTTAAAGATCTAAACTTGAAATTTTTCTGTTTGTTTCCTTACTGACACGATAATGTATAGTAAACTACAATTACTTTCCTATTCATAATGACTTTTTAAAATATTAAATAAGATATTTTAAACTTTCATTTAATTAATAACGTTTTAATCTTTTAAATTAATTTTATTTTACATCACTTATATTTTCTTATATAATAAAACAGATAATATAAAAAAAAGTGTATCTGTAAAATGATAATTTTCTTGATTTAAAAAATTACTTTTTTTTATCACCCAGTAACTATGCAGTAACTTCAATGAAATATATTTTTGTCATTGTTAATCTTAAAAAAATAGTAATATCAATCAGCCATCTAAATCTCAACTTGCAATGGGCGTTAAAACCAGATTACCAGGTAATCACGGAATGATGGTAAGGATTTTAAGTGGATTTAAGAAGGTCTGTATTATAATTAGCAACATATTATGCTTTTATAATAAAATGCTTCATAAAGTAATTTTAAAAAGCTGCAATAAATTGCCTCCTTCCCACTTCTTCTTCTTTTTTTTTTTATTAAGTTTTATCTGCATAATACGCTTTTAAAGTATGATATATTTGGATATGCGAACCTAATATTATGAAATACTTATTTTTCAGAGAGGTTAAATTGTTATTTTTTTGTATATCCATCTGATGTCTTACACGTTCTAACATTCTATTTTATTTAATGTTGTTAGTATGCAATTTCAATAAAATAACGCTATTTTGACCATTGTATTTAAGGGTACTCGGTACCTTTTGAAGAACTTTGAATTTTTTTTTTTTTTTTGTTTTACTGGTGTACATTTACTTGTTATATACACATATTATGAATTACTTTATGTAAATATATAAATGTATACGAACATAGGCAAAAACGTGGCAAAAAAAGTATTTCTTCACTGTTTCGGTATTTATTTTTCTCATTTTCATTATATTGTAAAATCGGTCCCTAAATTTATTAAGTACACAATATTGAGCATATAAAAAAATGGAGCGATTTGACAAGTATTTGTAGAAATTTTAGCGTTTTAAAGACAGTAATCTCAAAACAAGAATCTCAAAAAGGTATTACATTAAAAAAATAATTAAAATTCTCAATTTTCAATCACAAAAATATTTTATTTCTTATCAAAATCAGTTTTCCCAAGTATTACTTATAATAATATGTGTATATTATAATTAAATACACATCAATAGAAAAAAAAATCTTCAAAGTTCTTCAAGTTTAAATACCTTTGACTAGTTGTTCAGGAATGTATAAAAAGACAACAACATTTAAAATTCTTTATATTTAAAAAAAAATAAAATGGAATTTACAATTTTTACCTATATTTTTTTTTCGTGTCAAAATCAGTTTTTCTAAGTATAACCTATAATAATATGTGTATATAATAAGTAAATACAAAAAAAAAGAAAAAAAATCTTCAAAGAGTACCGAATGTCCTTAAATATATATATATTTTTTTTTTCACGCTTTTATTATTATTCAGTAAGCAAATTTCTAGTGTAATTGATATTTCTTTAGCAAAATTAGTTTAATTAACTTACGTTTGGCGCGGAAAGTTGAGGTATACATTTATTGAAACCTGCCTTTTTCAACTGTCTTTGTGAATAAATATGGTATTTTGGGGTTAATCTTCATTCGCTTTATTCTCATACATCAAAATATTCTAAAATAAAAGGAATAATTGAAAGAAAAAAATTAAATATAAAAAAGTGTTCTTAATTTTAGAAATGTATTTGTTCTAATTTTATACTCTTGCATGATTACATCAATATAAACTCATAGTTTTGCTAGATATAAAATTATTAACCAACAAAACATTATTTTCATTATAAACGTGTAATTTGTATGGATATTTACACATAGTATATTTAATTTCAAATGAGTTCAGCACTTCTTGTTTGGTTGAAATATGACGTATTTTACTCTTTATTGCACGGTATGAATTTTTCAAAATTTAACTAAAAATTTATTGTTACTATATAACCACTGTCAGTTTCATTACTTTCTGATTAATAAGAAATAGTGCATTACTCATTCTTAACGCTTATACAGTTTTTAGGTAGATTTCGTATGAAATACTACCTATTACATTCTCCCCTATGTTGGAATTTCTGAACAAAAATAGAACATCTACACCGACCATGAACCCTAGTCTCCCAAAACCACCCTCAGTAAGAACTTTATCTATCTATCTATCTATCTATATATATATAATATTAAGTATATATATATACTACATACTATATACTACTACTACTACATACTATATATATATATATATATATATATATAATCATTTTCTTCTGGACGCGACAACTTTCATAAATCTGCAGAAATCTCTTCCAAACAGATACATAAAATCAAGGGGCATAAAATCTCGGTCAAGTTCGTTAATGGGCAAAATGCGACCAAGGTATGGAAATAGGGAGGGGTTTGGTGAAAACCGAAAAAACCCCGTAACTTCTTTTGTACATATCAAATCAGTTTAAGGTTTTTATTACTTCTAAAATTTGGGCGAAAAATTTAATTATCACAGATTTTTAATAAAATTAAAAATGGGCTCAAGGGGTGCAAAAATAGGGTTTTAGGGAGAAAAAATTTAATTCTCAAGATATCAAATGCAATTATTTTTTTTTGTAAATCTTCTTAATATTATCTACAACTTTTATATTGACAAGTTTTTGATAGGACAATTGGTACCGAAAAAAATAATTAAAATATTAAAAACGAAAACAAAAAGGCGGAGTTAAAGAAGAAAAATTCCATAAATTCTTCAATTCACAAGATATAAAATTCGCATGAATTTATTATATATCTTCTTAATATTGTCTACACCATTTATATTGAATTTTTTTTTTATAGGACCAAGTCTTACAGCAAAAACAAATTAAAAATACATAGCGGTCGGAGAAAAAAAATCATCCTATTAAGGGTGTATTCAAATCCAAACTGCTTTTTTTTTTACTCATTTTTAAATTAATTTTTGCTCTCAAACGCATCCAATTGGTAGATTCTCTTATTCAAAAACTATATAATGTACCGTAATGATCGATTTTTTGATAGAGGCAGAATATATTTCAAAAAATGATGTCAAAGTGGGCATTTTAAACCGAATTTCGGGAAGCGATTGTGTTTGAAACTAAAAATATTGTCCTACTGAGAAAATAATTGTTTATAAATCAAGTTTTTATTAATTGAACGAAAAATAAAAACACAGGTCGCTTATAAATCTCTTCATAAATCACGTCAGCATGTTTCATAATTTTTCTATCAAAAATAAATCTGAAAATGTGCCAGAAATTTTCGAGTTGTTGAGCATGGAAAAGTATTTTTTTTAATACCGCCTTAACATGTTTCTGATAAAATCAGCTCTTATATAAAAATGAAATAAAAACTTGTCAAAAGCGACCAGGTAAAATTGTTAAAGTGGGTTTATCTCTAATCATGATTTAGTTCTTGTTGGTGAAATTAGTATATTTAACTTCGAAATCTACCACCGAATGTAGGCCGTGCCGGCAGGGATTATTTATTAACTTTTATGAACAATATACAAGATCTGCCAAAACTATCTGAAACTTTTATCAGGATCGCGTTGGAATGCTATTAAGATGAATAATGTACCTATGTTGAATTAATTAAAGGGGGGAATTCCTCTGATTAAAGAATATTGGGCTTGGTACAAGGTATGTAGCTGGGTTTCTTCTGTGAAATTGAAATAACAAGGGTCTAGCAGGTAACTGATTGGAAATACCTACTAACAATTTATTTTCTAAACTATGTTAAGATTAATTCCCGTTATCTTTACTCCATGGGCTCACAACTCTATTTTAAATGAAAACGGGGAAATAATAATAATAGTAATAATAATAACCTAAGCCAACTCAAATCCTAATTGCTCGAATTGACTATCTTCCACTTGTTGGCAATAAATGAGATGCTAAAAAATCATTAAAAATGGCAGAAGAAAAAAAGGTTAATGCAGAATACATAGATCGATTTTTCTTTTCTTTGATGTTATCCGATCGCTTCTTATAAAGTATCGCACTTAAGTTACCTCTGAAAAAAATTCATTATGTTCTAGATCTGTAGAACTGGGATTTCGCGGAACGTTGGGTTATTTTACGAATTTAATTCACAGTTATTTAGAGATTCCAAGATACGATGCTACCACGATATATATGATTAATTCCGTCGATGTTTCAGAAGATCAGATTTTTCTAAAACGAACGACGGTCTTCAAACAGGATGGCAGATCCTCTCATTAAAAAAATGTGTTCATAGGTTTCCATGATCAAATGTGATCCAAATCGATTAATAGACAGGGAGAATTTTTTTAGTATGGCCTTCCCGTTCTTCAGATCTTGTACTTAATTACATTTACTGTGGGAAACTTTAATACTACAGTTTACAAGACGCCACTCAATTTCATCTGAGCTGTGAAATACGGAATGCGGTAACAACATAATTACCATTCACAATTAAAATAGGCCCCACCAGTGGCCGAGAGTTTCTGCTCTCGAAGCTGGTAGACGGGAGGTGCTGGGTTGGATCCCAATCGCGCCCGTCGGCCTAATCGTTCGGAGATTTCGTGGTTTTCTTCGAACCTTGGTTTTCCAAGCGTTAATACGGTCTATGTTCCTTTAGAAAGACCCCAACGAAGGGCGATTCCCCCACTTAGGCCTATATCCCCCGTGTTGATAATTGGCCGTCATAAATACAACCAACCAACCAACCACAATTAAAATAGCCATTAATGAATTGTAACCCTGGATTACTCCAAAAAAGTACTCAACTCGAAAAACTTTTATTTTAAGAGTGTTTTATTTTTGTTATTTTTTCGTAAAATTAAAAATTAAATGTTTAATGCCATAACTTTTTTTTTTTAAAGAAACATCGTGAAAAAAATAATAAACTGCAGACTTAAATAGACCTTTCCAACGATTTTCCAAAATACAATTTCTATTTGAAATTCAAATTTTGAATTCCTCCCATTTCCCATATCCAAATTTTTTAACGATAAAAAGATTTTTTTGAATTCATTAAACATTTCTATGATGGTTTTAAAAAAAACGTACTGTATCTCTTTTATTTTGAACAAAAAGCTGCCTCCGTATAATGAAGATATTTCAAGTGCATCCATGAATTTCACGTTATATCACAATTCACGACATTCTGATGGGGAGAACATTATTTAGAGAAGTCATGATTCCTTTTACATCATATTAAAGTCATCGTATTTCACGATTGAGAGTTTTACGCTGGTGTTGTTCACTGTAAATGAACACACGAATTTAAAACTTTGCTAATTCTATTTTTACACATTTAAGTATATACTGATTATTTACAGCGAAAAATTTGGTTAATACTTGTTTGAATATACATAAATTCCTCAATGGGAATCCAAGATAATATTTTATGAAAACAAGAACATTTTATTTTCTTCCACATTTGGAAGACCAAGAAATAAAACTACAGCGTACATGCTGCTATCGAATTTCACATTCTACTACTACAACTAAAGAACAAGAGAAAAAGTGTTTTTAATATCAATTATCTATTCAAATCACGTGACTATCGGCGCCGTTCAAGACTGGCTGAAAAAGGCCCGCTGAAGGGGGTTGTGAAATGTTCCACACCGTATGTACGTCGGTAACGTTTTGAGATAAATCATTTTTTCTACTAAATATCCGTTTAGAAAGATTAATTTTTGAATACGTACACTTCATGAACAACATTACCACTCCCAACAAATTCTGCTAAAAAATTCGTTTAGAAAAGATGGATCGACTAATTTACTATGTGTAATATCTACTATTAAATGATACATATAAATTATAATTCCATAATCATCTATATATAAAAATTTACAAATTCCCTTTTTGAAATTGTACCACCTATTTTTAATATTTAGGTTGAGATCCGAGGATTTTCAAAGAACATTCGATAAATATATGCAGTGAATTCTCGTTAAGTCGAAGTCTGATAAGTCAAATATTTGTTTAAGTCGAAGTTTACACGAAGTCCCAACTCCTTTATTAGCAATCAATGTTTAACTTTCTCGTTCTGTCGAAGTCTAAATCTTTTAAGTCGATTTTTTTTTCAGAAAGAGAAATAACACTAATTGGACTAATTTCTTAATTTATCAGCCACAGCTCAAAAATACTGACACTTTCTGTTAGATAAAACTTTTATGCACTCCTTCGCCGGCTTTGAAGGGCGGTATTTTTACTTTCCACCTTGGACAAGGAGAAGAGCCTGCAAGTTTGCAATTTCGGTGGCAATCGTTCACCCTCCCCCATTCATTTCAACTTCAAATATTCCATTTTCTCAACTTGGATGGTTTCGAAACAGAACAGGTAAATTAATGTATTCTAATTTGCCAAATTTCTCACGATTTTATGGACGGATTTATTTATTTATTTATTTATTTAAATCTTTCGATTCCATTATTGAGCTTCCATTGGGGATTTTTGATTTAATGTTGAATCTTGTCATTTTAGTGTTTATTGATTTCACATCGTGATACGCTTTTAGTTGGGTGTTTTAAAATGTCGAAGCGGAAATTAGAAATCCTTACTTTAAAACAAAAAGTAAATTTGATAAAAGATATTGAAAAAAAAATCCTAATTTAATGAAAAATATCTAGCCCTGAAAAATGATATCCCTCCCAATACGCTAACTAGCATACTGAAAGATAAAGAATGCAATTTGAAAAGACATAAGTCAAATGTGAACCAAAGTAAAACAGGACGAATACGTGTCTCCCCCCCCCCCCAGATATCGAAACAGACCTCGTAAAATGGTTTACATATTACAGTACACAGAAGAGTGTAATTCCTTTAAGTGGTACGATATTACATGCTAATGCTTTGGATTTCACAAAATTATTGAATATGGAAGGACTTCCTGCTAGCACGGGATGACTGGAAAAATTTACAGCCAGACACAACATTGTGTTTCGGACATTAGACACTGAAGCAAAAGTTGTGCCTGATACGCTGTGTGATGAATGAAAGACAGTTTCATTATCCAAACTTCTTGCAGGGACGGACGACATTTACAATGTGGATGAAATGGGAGATTTTTACAAATGTTTTCCTAACAAGACAGTAATGTTTAAGGGGTAATCATGTTCTGGTGGAAAGTTAAGTAAAGAACTTTTAAATGCGCTTGTCGGAGCAAATGCTTCTGGAACAGAAAAAATCCCTTTATTTGTCATCGCTAAATACAAAAATCCTCGCTGTTTCAAACATAAAAACTTACTTCCGGTAGAGTACAGATCCGATAACAAGGTTTGAATGACACTGATATTGTTCATCAGAAATTTGGATGCAGTCTTTCATGGAAAAAAGCGTAAAATGTTGATCTTCGTTGTTCCTTGTACATCTCACGATCAACATTTGAACTTGAAATCTACCAAGTTAGAATTTCTCTCTTCTAACACAACTTCTATACTTCTGCCAGCAGACTAGGGAATAATTAAATGTTTAAAACATTCCTACAGAAATAGCTGGAAGGCAATCGAGGATGACGAAAATGGAAAAAATCAAAAGTGTGATGCGTTAGAAGCAATTAAGACTGGTTTCAAGTACCCGGAACAATGATGTGAAACAGATCACTATCAAAAATTGCTTCAGTAGATGTGGCTTCTTTGCAAGCAATGTGCACTCATGTCAGGGGCGGATCCAGAGAATCATTTTGGGGGAGGGCGATACCGAGTGACATATAATCTGAGTAAAGAAAAATACTGAAATTCACAGCGTATTTTTTGAAAGGCTACAAAAGAGGGGGAGGCTGGGGGTGCTCTACCTGTTCTAATTATGGGATTTTTTGCTGTCTTTGGCGAAATTTGCGTTTTTTTTCGCGTTTTCAACCATGCTTTTGACGAAATTCGCGTTTTCAAAGAATCCTTTGAGAAAATTCCCGTATTTTTCGCGATCCTTTGACAAAATTTAAGTTTTTTTGTGATCTTGTGATGAAATTCGCCTTTTTCCGTGATCCTTTGGCGAAATTGGCGTTTTTTTTACTCGCGGTTTTTTACGATCCTTTAACGAAATTAGTCTTTTATTCTCGATTCTGTGGCGAAATTCGCACCTTTTCCGCGATCCTGTAACAAAAATCGCGATTTTTCGCAATTATCTGACGAAATTCGCGGTTTATCGCGATCCTTTGACTAAATTCGCTTTTTTCGGTATCTTTTGGCGAAATTCGCGTTTTCTCGAGATCCTTTAACGAATTTCCCTTTTTTCTGCGACCCTTTGACGAAATTCACGTTTTTCCGCCATCCCGTGACAAAATTAGCGTTTATGCCGCGATCGTGTGGCAAAATTCACGTTTCTTCTCGGTCTTTTGACGAAATACGCGTTTTTACGAGACTTGTTTTGGAGGGGGGTGGAGTCGGGTGATCGGGCGATACCCCCCCCCCCCCCTCTTCCGTAGATGCCAGGACATGTTTCCGTTTGTTTGTATTTTCCGCGAAAACTGCCATAAAAAAAGTTGGATTTATAATATTTTGGTGCGGGCAATCGTCCCGGTCGCCCCCCCCCCCCCCTCCGTGGATCCGCGCCTTTCTCATGTGTTGTGAATGAAAATCTACAAGATCAAGTTATTTCTGAAGACGACTATTATGAGTTTTTGAATATTGAAGAAAATGCCACTTTTTGCGGAGAAGTTAGTGCTTCAGATATAGCTGAAGCAAGGGTGGAGAGCGATCCTGAGTTTGGGGATGATGAGGACGTAAATTGCGTTTCACCCCCAAACAATCAAGAAGCACATGCGGCAATGACGACACTACAGCAATATCTCGAAAGTAGTGACGATGTGGACGATTCTCTTTACCTTTGTGACATGTGAACGACTTTCTTACATACTTTCTGACATGTGAACGACAAAAAAGTTTCTTCAGTCATCGTTAACAATTTTTTTTCAGAAAACTTGAGTTTGTAAGTGCCTTATATGTACAATTATATTATATCTCTCTTTAGCGCTCATTTTGTCAGACTCTGTTATTACAGTGTAATTGCAATCGCTATGTATATGATTGAATTATTTTTCATACATTTTCTGTATGTATTTAATGATTTTCGATAAGTCGAACTTACGATAACTCGAATATTTTTGTCGGTCCCTTCGTATTCGACTTATCGAGAATTCACTGTACTTCGAATCAGACATTTTATCACATAAATTCAATAAAATGTGCATAACGATTTTTATTCAACCAAAGTAAATCAGAACTCTAATAATTAACAACTCTGTTAAATGAATATGAATATTTTTATTATTACCAAGAAAAGCCTTGGTTCAGATGAGATATAGCGTTCATCACTGGCTTCAGAATTTACTTACATCTACATTAAAGAACAAACTGAAAAGTAGTAAAATAAAATAGGGTTGCAATAATTCTTGGTGATGACTAATTTTCGCCAAGTCAAACAGAAAAAGAGGGGGTTTTAAGATCCATGGAGCAAATCTGCTCAGTTTTAAGGTTTTATCTGTGAATTTTGAAAAACATTTGCAGGAAAAGGTATCGGGATAATCAATTGTTTCACCAGAAAATAAAAATAAGCATAAATTAATATAAAAAAAAAGATTTTTTTTAAAATTTAATAGGTTTTTTTATGGATGTAAATGATAAAATGAGACAACCTTCTTTGTCCGTCCGAACAAAAATTGTTCAAATGAAACAGAGAAATGAGATATAAGTCATTTAGCTGTGTTTTACACTTTTTTCTTCTTTTTATGTAAAAATTAATGTAGGTCATTATCTATAAATGAGTTCATTTTTGAACTTGTTCGTTTACGGACACGTGTATGCTGTAGCTGATGACGAGCTGTTATGTTTTTAGCTCGAAACGCGTCCTGTGTTTTGTTTTAATTTTATGGTGATTTTTTACAAAGTTTTATTATTTTAATTGATTCATTATCTATAAATGTTTATGTAATTACTGCAGGACGTAATCAATACATTTTTTCCATTTTATTTTCGTAATGATTTTTGAAAACTGAATGTGTTATCCAACGACTAACCTATCCAAATTCATAGTATGTTGGGGTTTATCCATCGTATCTCATAAAAAAATAAACATTTAAATCGAATGATTTTTATAGGGCATAAGTTATATTATGCGACGGGTTTTTTTGGATTATCATTCTGTTATTCTGTTATTAATTCTTGTTATTTGGCATAAAAAATCCTGTTGGTTTCCTGTTGTATTATAGCTTTTCCATTCAATAACTTATGATGAAAATAGCTCCGGTTTATCTATCTTTAGGTCTATTACTGTTTTAGTATTACCTGAACAAGTTTCACGTGTCTTCAATAATTTAAAAGAAGATGACCACTAAAGAAATTGACACTAGGACATGCTCATTGCTCATTTTTTTTCCCGAAATAAAATAATACGGGTGGTAAATTACCTAGATCTATATATTCTTTTGCCTTCTTGTTGTTCTTTGAAAGCCTAGTTTTATACTGATATTAGTCTATGGTTATAACAGCCATGTGTAGAAACTAGATGTACTAAAACTCGGATGATATGTAAAAAAATATATAAAACACTTTACTAAATTACTTACAACTAAACAATTAAACACAATGTAAGGGGACTTGTAGCTCTTATACGTTTAAATTATCAGGAGTAATTGAATCAGATTTCGTTTTATCTAGATACATTCTCTATTCTAGATATTGAATGTAAATTGCTCCACTGATTAATATAGACCATATTTGTTTTATTAGTTGTAAAAAAAAGCTGTTTAACACTTTAAGACAATTTACATTTTTGAATATTTTGAATTATATTTCAGTTAGTTATAGGTTAGAGATTTAAGTATTGTAATATTAAATTTTTAGAAAGAATTTTATTCAAATATATTTTATAATATTTAAATAGTAAAAGAGTAGTAACAGCTTTTGCACAGAGTATGTATTTGTTTAAAGACTTTTTCACTAAAATTTAAAATTTTCAGTTGCATGTTCTAGTTATTGTGTCTTACAATAATATTTTAGGTCGATCGTCCTAAACTATGCCTCTTGGTACAATTTAAAATTTTAAACGAAATAATATTTCTTTACTTGAAAAATATTCCTTTTTCCTTTATGTGCAAAATGATTAATTTACGGCTGAGATTATGAATTCATTACATATTAAACTGAAGAAACAATTAAAGATTATAAAAGCATAAATGTGAGAGATTTTTTACTACACAATTTAAATAATAAAGTATAGATATTATTATGAAAAACGTTGCTGTTTTTACTCTGTAAGAGTATAAAAAAATTCACTATTACGAAATAACCCGTTAAATTTTTATGCTCTTATATCACAAAAAAATTTTACATGCAAATAATCCGATGTAATTTTTGTTTGTTAATCCGATTAAAAATAATCTATCTTTAGCGTTATTATGCATTTAACAATGTTTTTTTTTTTTTTTTTTTTTTTTTTTTTTTTACATTCAGCTAGCGAATATATTATTTTTTTATTCAGCATGACGACAATAAAAACCTCGATACACTTTTCTCAAATTTTAATAATGTAGTTTTAATAATTTTAAAATATTTATTTCAGAAATGCAAACTCACGCTATATGTGGCATATATATTCGTAAATAAACAAATTATTAGACAATCCAAGTTGCAATATCTAAATAAATCCCGGAAATAAATTAAGTGCTATTATTTTACTTTATTGTTGAGTATTATTAAGTGTAATTTTAATTTATTTAGCTTTATAACTGAAATTCCTGCCTAAATGTACGGAAAGTTAATTTATAGTTTGTTACGAAAAAAGCGGCAGCATAATTATAGATTTAAGAATACTTAATATTCCTAAACATGGATTTATTTACATTCATGTGCATGTGAGAAAAATCAAACAGATATGAAATTTAATTAGCGATGTTTTAGTGTTTTATTTATATCAAATACATTCGAAAATGATATTTAATAAAAAAAATTGCATTAAGTGTTTTCTAATGTAAATACTGTTATATTCAAAAGTTCAATAAAATCTAATACAACTAACAATATTTAATTGAATTTAGTAAGATTAATAAATAGAATAAAAAGATGAAAAAAATATGGGTAAATTTTCTTAATATTAAAAGAGATTATTTATATTTTGTGGACAACATAACATTTCAGTGGTGGTGGTTTTCTACTTTGCATTGTGGGCATACGTGGTGAATAGGGTGGCTCAAAAAAAATTTTTATTTTCTGAACGCTTTAAGGCGGAAGTTAGCCTATTGTAATAATTAGAAAAAAAGGATTTTTTTTAAAACTGGGTCATCTTCCATTCACGCAACTTACAAAAAGTTAATGAAAAAATGCAAAAATCCTTTTTTGTAATGGATCAATTTTTGTAATTTTTTTTAAATATTAAAATTTTTAAAAATAAACACGCTTTAGTTTTTATGCTTGTTTAATAGTTTATATAAACTAAAAAAAGTAAATTCTGATCAATAATCTAATTTTGTTTCGTTCGAGCAACATCTTAGAAAAAACATAAATTTGCCAATGTTTCGCAATTTTCCTCGTGCAGCTCTTCGCTTATTTTGCTAGACGAAAACGACCCAGAAACAGCGTTATGTTTGGATTGCTTGGGAGACATGTTTTGTCCGTCAGTAAAATATAAACTCTTTTTATGGCAAAAAATACATGCCTTGAAGTTTTTGGATGGATCTGATGAACTCATATTTAAACTAAGGACTCGGTTGGCTGCAGTAACCATCTGGATTTGGACAAAAGAGAAGGGTCCCCATTTGCCAAGTCTTCTAGACAATGTACCAAGGTGATTGCATTTGAAATGTCCAACAAATATTGTTGCTCTTATCTAAACAAATTCCTGTCTATATCAGGAATCGAACAATCTATGGGTTCATAATCGGCACCAAGAAGCCTCTCCCAGTAAGGGCGTGTCAATTTGGAGGGCAAAAATAAAAATTCGTGATTTTTGTGAATGAGGGGGTCCAAAAGTTGGCCTTTTGATGTGTAATATTCTAATTTAAAAGATTTTTTCTTATTCATAAAGATTTAGCTTGGTAAATTTGTGCTTGATTATAATCTGTATTGAAATTTCCGAAAAAAGGGGATAACTTAATATGAACGGCAACAAAATTTGCCCAAAAAATGGTTTAATGAACTCAAACAATTTTATTTATATTTTGTCTTTAGTATGAAACGCTGAAAACAGATTGTAAAAAAAGTTATAAGCTTCAACCAACAATATCCATCAAATCTTGCTTCGATTCATTTTTAGACATGATTCTTCTGCTTGCTTCCTGGCCTCTAATGAATCCTTCTCGTTTCTCATGAGTATACACTTTGCCAGAAGCCTCTGTTACTTGTTTTACACACCTCTCTATGGACTGTTCATGGACATGGCCACTTTGGAACTTGCATTGGCTCTTCAAGAAACTTCTTTATTTCTGGCATTTTGAGTTTTCAAGTAAGTGGAGGTTCATATACATTTTTCCGACCAATCTATCAGTTCCAAAAGAGATGTTGCATTTGGGTTTACTTCAGGTGTTTTCTTAGGTCGAACAGATAGGTCACCTGGTGTATTATCATCTTCATTCCTTAATTCGATTATCTTCTGGACCCCAGCTTTTCTTTCTTCTTGGTATTCCGAGCATAAAAGTGTCTGAAGCACCATTTCACTAAATGCAAACCACGATGAACGTTGGATTGTTGGCAAAACAATATCTGCTACTGCCTTCTTCTGATATTTTAGGAGCTTCAATTGATAAATAATATGGCGAGGTCTTTCTACCCAAGAGAATTTCGATTTGATTGTAAACTAGCAGGTATAGTAAACACCAACTATGTATTCTACAAGCAGTTGTAATTTCTTCAAGTTGTTGCCTTTAAGGCCATGTTTTGAAACCCCTATGCGACAAATTCTATTTGCAGCTGTTAACCGCAGAGAGTGGCTTACAGGACCAATTTCTAATAATGCCAGATTAGTTGTAAGTACACCTGTGCTTATGGCCTGGGTTATCCTGTAACCATAAGCCTGATCTGTAGAGACATCTTTGACAACAGTGTTACTCAATGGAACCAAAGATTCTGGAAAAGATATTCTCACAAATGAGGGATTGACTTCATGTTCTGTTGCAGTATCAAGCATATTGCCAATCTTACCACTCCACTTGTTGTTAGACAAAGTTTTTCCATCCAACTCAGTGATCAAGTGCCTCAAAGGTAGCTCATTAGTATGAAGAGCACAAACCTACCAGATGAGTTTACGATATAGCTTTGCCTCAATCCAATGCATGACTCCTCCTTCCCAATCAGTGTTAACATTCGTTGTGCCACCTCAAATAGCCTGCAAACTTTTGTCAATTCTGTTTTTCTTTAAAAAATCCACAAGATGGTTAGCTATAATTTCAGCAGGTTTCTTTCTCGTTAAGTCTTTGTATGGAGTAAAAAGGCAAAGGTACCTTCCTCCAGGCTCACTGCAAACAGTGTAATGCTCTTCTTTCACAATACTTGGAAACTGATGACTTGAGTTATTTGCCTGTAACAGAACTTTAGTGGAATCTTGGCGCCCATCAAAAAAGATACATTCATTGTTGCCAGTCCGGCATCGAACATGGAATTCTTCATCAAGTGATTTCATAACTTTTTCTTGCGCTCTTTTTACTTTATTGTGATCAACCAATTGTGATCTCTTGTCTCTTTCATTAATTAGTCCACCATCCAAAAATGCAGCTGTTGTAATGGCAGCTGTAGCATGGAGACCGACACCATACCTAATACTTTGCAATGCAACATTGCGCAATTGTAACGTATTATACTGACTTGTACTTGAAGTAGAAGGTACATCAGAATCATCACATGGAATGTGCAAATGATCTTCAGGTTCTTCATCTGTAAAATCAGTTAGCTCTTCATCGTCGTCAAAGAAAAGAACTTCATTTGTTTGTAATGTTAAATCTTTCTTCCTTTTCTGCTCATATCGAGAAATTCTTCTTAATTCATCTTCTTGCCTCTTCTGCTTTTTCATTTGTCTTCTGTGCTCAAGTAGATCTGATAAATCCAATTTGATGCTGTCCAACAGATCCAACTTTCTTTTTTTGACTATTAATAAACACTAGTTCTTTGACAGGGATCTTCATATCCTTAGAACAAGAGCAAGAGACGTGCATTTCATGTTTACAATCAACACCACCTGGACATGAACCCTCAAATTCTGAACATAACTTGATCTCACACTTGCAATTGAAGATGTCAAAGAGCTTATCTAACGTTGCTATGAAAGCCTCTTTCACTTCCAGTTTTCCTCTGCCAAGTGATATGTTTTTGGCCTTTTCCCAGTTTTCTTCTATCTTCTTCAGGACTGTAACTCTCGAATTTAAAATTGGCACCACAAAAGAAATGTTCGTTGGTTTCCACTGTTCAAGCACTTTTAGATAAACATCCTTTACAAGAGTGGCTGCTGGGTAATTTCTGATATTCTCTCCACTCTGTTCTCTTAGCAGAAGCCCATATATTAGAACATCACGCAGAGTTGGGAGTTCGGAAGGCAGCATTTCTCGACCAGTTCCAATTAAATTACTCATGTGAGTTGATGTTGCTAGTCTTGTTTTCCTTTTGTTATCCATAGTTCCGAATTTTCATACTTTGCAATCGAAAGCAATTATTTGTTACTGGAAAAAGAACAAAAGAAAATGTCACTATTTGTATGATATTAGAAAAAATTAATAAAAATGCTCTCAGCTGCAAATGAGTATTGATGGTTTAAAAACTTTTAGGAGTGGAATAAGTTTTTTAGAGACATTATAGCATTATATAAGTATATTCTTAACCTTAGAGCAGAAGTACAAGCAGAAATAGTGATAAGAAAGCACTTCTTGAGAGAAGACAGTTTGCTGCGATTTTTACATGAAACGGGAAAATCTCACGAAATTGAAGTAGCTATTTACCAAGCAAACCATTGTAATTTCCAGTTCATGTAAATATATTTGTGAATAGCTAACCAAAACAAAAATTTTTGACCCCCCTTCATTTTTTGAAAAAGGAAGTCGAAAAAATCGACACGCCCTACTCTTCCAGCAAGTAAGCTTCTTCCCGATTGGCGCACTAAAAGATTTAGTCTCTGCAGTTTACTCGTCACTATGTTGGAAAATGGTGCAGAAAGGAAGCTCATTAAAATGGAGGAGGCATATGCTCCACAGTAGCGAGCGTCCAACATGATTTTCCAGTCGGTGGATAGCACTGTAATTCCACCCAGTGTACAGTTGTTACAGTGCCATCACGCCCTCCTACTTCTAATTTTTCTAGTAATATTGATAGTTCAAACAAAAAAGAAATAATGCTCTATTTCATATCATTTGATGAACACGAATAAGTAGATACATATCCAATATAAGTTGATCGAGATTCCTGGATACGAGAATAGTATTCATATTTCACATTCCTAGAAAATTGCTTGCCATTCAGTTTTTCGACAAACTAAGTATCATCTTTTGGTACGTCAAAGAAAAGACTCCGATTTCCACAGCGGGTGTGAATTGACTTTTCAAATCCGTCCTAACACGACACTTGTCTCTTTTTATTTTGCACTTATCAACCACATAAGAAGAATATGTGTCGGTTATCATCCCAATGTGTCACAGGACACTTGACGCTATGACAGCTGTTGGCCGATCACAAACTCCGAACCGATCAGTTTTAGCGCTGTTGTGTTAATTTGAATTCTCATCTGTCAATTGGGATTTTTAGTCTGTGTACGTGATTTTTATTCATCTTTTCATACTTTGTTTTCGGCATAAACATTTAATTAGAATTGCACATTGATTTGGATCTGGTCTTTTTAATATACTGTAATACCACACGCAACAAATGATGGTTAGTTGGATAAGTTGTAGGTAGAATTCAATGTGCAACTACCTCCACGTCGTGAGTTCTGGGTCGCTTTTGTTCTAATAAAATGAAATTAAGAATTGCACATTGAAAATTGCGAAAAATTAGTAAATTTATGCTTTGTCTAATGTTGCCCGAAATAAAAAATTAGATCATTGATTCGAATTTAATTTGCTTAGGTTATTTATACCATAAAACAAGCATAAAAAATAAATCCTGTTTAGTTTTAACTTTTAACTAGCTTAAAAAATTTACAAAAATGGCGCGATTTTTGCAATTTTTCATTCATTTTAAGTACGATATGCGAACGGAAGATGTTAACCGATTTTGAAATATTTTATACAGTTTTTCTTCTTATTATAATAGGCAATTTTTCCGCACTAAAGCATTCATAAAATAAAATATTTTTTTTTCGGCCAAGTGGGGAGTCAAGCCAATAGCATAAAAGTAACTTATGGTTTAAATAATCATTCTCGTAGAAGACATGTTAGCTACCGAGGAGGATCAGACAGAATATATAAATGCCTTCCAATCATGTACATGAATGTATAAGTCTATTCATGTTCAATGATCGTAATGGACGCATATTACAACTTGAAGCAGTATTGTTAATTCTAAGTATTAGCAATCAATATCAACCTTATAATTTCAAGCATTATCTTCCATAAAAAAATTCAGATGCCATGGATATAAGCAAAGAGCAGATATATTTCGCAAGGATGTCATCTCAGTATCACATTGCTGTCAGAATGCAAGGAAGAGCGGTATGGAGATTGGTTTGATCTGCCTTCATATATACGGACTGAAAACTTGAAAATACTGCTTCTGCTTTTGATGGGTTTTATTGTACTGACATTGAGTTTCCAGGACTCTGAAAATAAATAGTCTTTAGATGAAACTGTGATAAATGCACTAAAAGCACAGTATCCTACTCTTGTGAATTCCAGCAAAGGTGATTTAAAACACTGATAAATGGGCTCCTTCTATTCGAAAACAACAGCGGGACGCAAGTTCCGCTGTCCACTAAAAGATGAGGGCTTGTATCAAATATCTGTTGATTTGTGCCAAGATATCGTACAAAATATTGCACGTATTTGGGTACAACCCTTCATTTTATTTGCTTCCTTTTGGAAACAACGGATTTCGAGCTTATTCTATTGACGATAATTTTCAGAATTTTCAAGCTATGATTTTGAGACTTTCACAAAAGTTACTCTATATACTTATCTAATACATTAAGCATATTATATTTTGATTGCGTTCACGCATGCGCAGTGAAATATTTTTTAGTAAACCTGCTTATTTTTCATGCATTTTTTATTATATTTTAATTCTGATTGCAGAGTATTATGTACAATGTTATTTGTCAAACTTTCCGAAAATATATATATATATATTTATATTAAGAACTCTGTATGGAAATTATAAGCAAAAAACTTGGCGAAATTTGGAACAGTTTTTATAAAAACCTTAATTTTTCTACGAGTATACACGCTATTCTCATAAAAATGAACACAGTATTTTACGATAAGCCACTTATCAATAATCTCGAGTTTGAATACTTTTGTTAAATTAGTGTTTACAGGATTATCCAAAAGATATTCTTTCTTTTTGTATTTGTTGACGGTCCCCTATGTGGTTTCGGGAAAAATATCTTCGCGGGAATATATGATCTATAATATACGGTTTACACACCTGCAGTTTCAGGTTAATTCCTCATGTGCTTTTCTAGATATTTAACAATACGTCTAAAATCGCAAATGACCCGTCACCTCTCGCCATATAGTGTATTCCATTGAAAGTGTTTGGTAAGCGACATTTTTTCGCTTATTGATTTCTATTGTTTTTTTCGTCATTTGAACACGCGTGCACTGAAAATAGCTGAAACGTGTGTCTTCAGTATATGCCATTATAATAAAATATCCGAAAGTATAGTTGAGAAAATAGAATTGAACGATTCTAAAATCCGTGACATTTCATACAATGTTATTATTCATATATGCAATGAAAGTAAATTTAGCGCTGAATTAAATACTATAAATTTAAGTCAAATATATGCATTAAAAGGGAGGTTATGAAGTGAACACAACACTTAAGGTGGAAATCACCATGTACTTACAATGTTCCTGTCCTACAAGTATTTCGTTGAATATCTTTTTTTTTAGACAGCGACAAAACGACGTGGGATGGATTAATCCAACTAAGTGTTTGGAGCGCTTCATTCTTTAGTATGTGGTATCACTTAATAAATATAGCTTCAACTATTTCTTATTTATTGGATAATTACCTCTTATGTGCCAGATTTTTTAAAAATGGGTCCTTAATCGTAATATGTGGATCAAGTCTGGGCTGTTTCCCGGCCATCCCATCATCTATATGACATTCTCCTGGAACCACTGCTTCCATAGCGAAGCAGCGAACTGAATCCTGCTGGATATAATTAGGGTCATATGTTGAACATGATCTATGACAGAAGGTAGAAGGTGTGTGAGATGATGTTAACGGGTTCCATTTTGCTCAGTACACTGTAAAAAAAATTCGCAACGTTCCTGGGAAAAAATGGGCAGCTGAGTTGCCCATTATTTCCAAGAAACATTTCTTGAAAATGACTGGAACTTTACTGTATATGTTAAAAACTTTCTACAGAAATGCCAGTAAGTTTCCTGAGAAATACCAGGAATATTTCTGTTGACAGCAAAACATTACTGACATTTCACAGCATGCGGGATCCGCAGACGATTTTTACATTTCCAGTTGACAATTTTCGCTTTATTATCATTATTTGTTAGAATGAAAAAAATATTTTGAAATTGACATCAAAATTATTATTTATAATTTACACGAAAAAATAAATTTTCAGTTAAAATTCAATAAAGTAAATATATATATGACTAATTGTTTCTGAACTTTGCTTAAAATATAAAAATATATAAATGTAAATAATAATTAGAAAAAAAATCTAGACATAAAATATTTTGGATTTTCGTTAGTAATTATGTTTGTTTACAAGTTAGATAAAATAAATATAAATTTTCATGAAAAAAAAAAAACCTAAACGTAATTGTATATTTTTTCCGAAAATAAAAAAAAAATTCAAATTTGCAGCAATTCAAAGTGTCAAATATATATCAAATTTAAATCAAATTGTAATAAGGTGTTAAAATATAAAATTAATTAAAAAAGAAAAAAAAAAGTCCAGAGGTAGCATCGAACTCGGGCCGTACGGGTGGCGTGCGAGCTTTCTGCGTCCACACCACGAAAGACACGTTGAGAGCTGCAAACTAATGGGTATTTGAAACGTATGCTAAACCTCGGCATCTAATTTCTGAAAATCTAAGTCCCATTTGAAGAAATCCTTTCACAAGAATAATTAGAGATAAGAACTCTAAAACATACTTTAAATTAATCAAAATCGGTAAGAATCATGTTTGATGGTCCCCTGGTTAATGGAGATCCAAATAATAGGTGTATTTTTTTTACACGGTCTGCTCTTTAAACATTCCACAGAGAAGTACGAGAGATAATCTCTTAGCGATGTCACGGAGGTATTGTATTTTCATCTGAATAGTCTTGACAATAGAGACGTAAAGGATTATGTCGTCTATTGATTTATTTGCATTCCATATTGATTTTTTTACATTCATTTAAGGAATTCTCTTTCGACACTCGCACGCGAGCAACGGATTATAGCAAAAAAATAATAAATGGCGGCCGCAGCGTTTTGCTGTTTCCAACTTTTGTTCAGGAACGTGTCAGATAAGAAAACCAGAATTTCACAGGAAAGAGCTAAATTATTCTGAAAACCTGAGAAAAGGCGAAACGTTCCTGGATTTTACATGGAACGTTACCATTTTTTTTACAGTGTAGGCCATGTATGACAAGATGAAAGCCCACAACATTTCCTGATATGCAATGCCTAAATAATAGGAACTGTACGATTCTTCGTTGTCGCTTGAATTAACTCTGTATGTACTCTTACCCGTTATAGCATCTCATTTATTCTCTCTCATCATTATTAAATATTGATATCTACGTTTCATCACTCCATACCAAGGTTTAGCATACTGACCTTTTGTCAACGAAATATCATCTTCTGCCCAGTCTGTTCGTCTCTCTTGCTACTATATATTAGAAATGATTTTTATTCGGATAGATTAGAATAGATTTTTTTGGGGAAATATTTCATTCAAATTCAACTCTAGTTAGTCTTCTCCGTACAGTTCTTGCACCGAAAAGAAACACATTTTGTACTCGGTTCACTGCTAATAGCAGCAGATGACATCCGTATGTCCCTTAGAAAAATTAGTTTTGTTCTGCATTCATTAAAAGTTGATATCAATTTTTTACTTCTTTCTTTTTATGTAGATTGCGTTTCCTGAAAGCGTAAACAAAACTTTTGTACTTCTGATGTTGTCACTTTCCTAATAACTTCTGTCGGAATTGCTCATACGAAAGATCATTTTCATGTAACACAACAATTCTGGATCTTTTCCATTGTGACCAGTCACCACTTTGTCTGAATGAGATTGCTTCATTTATTTTTACTCTTCAATAGCACTAAAGAATATTTACAAACTTCAATAACAACTTTTATTTTAGAAAATAAAATACCAACTGACTTTTCAAACCTTTGAACAGAACTTAGAAACATTTCATAAAAGACACCAGATTATTACTTTTTAAAAATCCACTATTTGAATTTTCACACAGATGTGCTTCTTCTTCGGACTTAAAATAGATTAACTTTTCTAATAATGCAAATATTTAAATTGTGTATATTGTTTTAAATTCAGTTTGTTGTTTCATGTTGTATCATGTGATATATAAAATATTGCACTGTGTAAAGTGGAACTGCTTTCATAAGCATTAAAAATTTAAAAACATTCAAATTTAATAATTGTTCACAATTTTAACAATAGCTGTATATTTGGCCAATAAAAGTAGAATACATCAATTGGGAACCGCAATGCACTCCCTAGATCAGTTCGGTAGTGTAGTGTAGCTGTATAAAAACACCAAAAAAATTAGTTATACTACAGACATCAAGCATTTACTTAACTAAATAATGCATTTTAACTCCGGCTTACATATTGTTTTGGTTCAGTATGCTTAAGGCATTGATGATGTTAATCAGGAACATGATGGTATGCAGTTGGGGTACAGTAAAATCAATTTGGAACCTTGAATATCAAGTATCAAATATGATAAGATTAATTTAATTCTAAAACCATTGCAATTGCTAAAGATGATTTACTAAGCATTTAATATTCGTTCTTAACAGTTTTTTAGCATAAATTTAATGGACTCAATGAGGAGAAGTGTATAAAGTAATTTTAAATGGAGTTACAGGATTATAATGATGTTCTAATTCTACATAAACCAACTACAAGAAATTGCTAAGGAAAAAAAAAATTAGTATTATTTATATTACTCTGGGTCAAATAAAATAAAAATGTGAAAAAATACTTTTATTGTATTTTATATGGTTTCTGTATGGTATCATATATGCTACCAAGGGATGATTAGGATTAAATATGAAGGATTTTGCGATATTTCAAAAGTATTTTATTTTGTGAAAATAATTACATTTTTACATGTTGTAAAAGCATAACTGATAGTAAGAAATATGTTTATCTGACAAATATAGAGTTTTAAAAAGTGGCGTTGACACCTTGTTTTTAGTTTATGGTGTCAAAAAAAATTTGACAGTTAAGTGGTTAAGAAAGCTATTAGCAAGACCAAACTGTTTTGTATAAAAATTATTTTGTACCCGCGCTATTGACATAACTATTTCTTTTTTAGGAAATATGAACTATATGAAATATGGAGCAATTTTTTTTTTAAGATTTAATCAAACAGTCTGTATGTTGTTAAATTTATACTTATTAGCCCTCGGTACGGTATGCTATTTCTTTCTTCCAGCTTATTTTGTGTCGTCTTGAAAAATAACGTTACCTTACAGAAGCCAGACGTAAAACAAAGTCATTTCTGTAGAACGCACAGTGTAGAAAGTAAAGGAAAAATAGTTGTAAAATATTAATTATATATTTTTGTTGCCATTTTTTCATAATAACCGAAAGAAAATGTAATTAAAATACGTGCTATTTTGAAAAAAATATATAAATGAAGGATTTCTGTTAAAACATGGAGCTCTTATATACTATATTTAATTTTAAGTAGCTTATATTAATGTTACAAACAAATAAAGGCCCATGAATCATTAGACAACCGGGTTTTTTGATCGAGTTTCTTTAATAATGGCATCTTTTTGTTGCAAAAGTGTATTATTTCGCGATAGTGACGTCCCATGCCTACTTTACTGTAGATGTTTAAGAGTGAATCGTAAATGTGGAATTCTTAAGTGGATGCGAATGACGTCATTTTACATCAAATAAAAGCGTGTGCTGTAAGTCTTAAAATTGAAATATATTTCGTACTATTTATATATACATATTTTTTTTTTCATCGGGGGCGACACTAAATTCTGAAAAAGCGGAATTCCTGTTTTCTAGTTTTTATAAAATTGTTTTTAAAAAGGAAAAGAAAGTTACAAACTTAAAACAAGCTTTTTTTCGTCGATGCTTCAATACTAAACTCTTTAAGTAAACACTATGACATATTTTCATTCATAAAAATATAAGCATCTAAAAATGTTTTATTTTATTTTAAATCAATTACCAATATTTATACATTCCTATATAATCAATCTTAAACAATGGCATTTTAAAATTTATTGCAGAGATTACTTATGTATAAAATTTGACGCAGAAAAAAATACAAAAAGTCTAAAAGGTTTTTATTTAAAAGAACAACCTTTGTCATCAGAATCGAAGATGAATTGTTCCGTGAAAGTATATTGATAGAATTTATCCTCCAAAGTAATCATCTAAATTCAAAAGGGCGGTCCGTAACTTGGCCCGGCCTGCCCTGCTATCGATAAGGTGTCAGCGCCAGATGCTTTCAGTACCGAATGTTTATTTTTTTCTCTATTTGAACAAAAGAAATATCCTTTTAACGATGTTGTGTTTTCTTCTCACTTTAAATGTAAGTTTTCATCACTTTTCGAATTTATGTTTTAGGTTACACAAAATGTTTCAGAAATAAATGCTAAACGTATAGGAATAAGAAATTTCAAAATATTCAATAATAAAAAAAAAAAGAATATTTCAGATAGAAAAATTGATTTTCTAAAGAAACGTTAATTTTATTAGTGAAAAACAAATAGCTAACTAATTGATATCTAAAATTGCGCTTTCTTCAATCTCTAAACAGATTTAATAATTTTTAAGAAATATTATACTAGAGGAAATTTGTGTCTTAAAAAATAAAATTTCCTAAGCACATTTATTACTAGAACAGCAAAATCTAGAATATTGTTCAAAACATAATTTCTCACAAGCTGATATTAGGATGGTTCTATTATATCTCTAAAGTTCTACAATAATTGTCGACCAGATTGTAACTTATATGTAATCTGGTAAATGTAGCCATATCTTTATTTTCGTTTAAATGCCTTCGACAGTTGACATTAAGATACAATTTAAGCTTAAGACTCTCAAAAATTTCTGCTTCATTTCAGAATGCATTTAACGTTATTTTATTTTTCCACTGTGTTTCCTATAAAATTATTATTACAACTATTACAAATTATTATTGCAGACACAAAAGCTGATAAAAAAGGAAAAAATAATAACATAAAGTGTAAATAATGATTATGAATAACGCTTCATAACATTGGTAGTCTCTTTTATCCTTTTTTTTTTTTTTTTTTTTTTTTTTTTTTTTTTTTTTTTTTTTTGTGTGTGTGTGTGTGTGTGTAGTTTTCGAACCGGAAAAAAAAAAATTACATTCAATAAATAAAATGAAATAGACCTGTCGTAGGTAGATACTACATTTTGCTAAATCGAAATTCTAAACATGCAAAACTAACGATGCTCATAAAAAATTACCACATAATGCTAGGAAGGTTAAGGAAGAGTATGGAAACCTATTATTTGGAAACAATTGTAAGCAGCGTAATAAAAGTATGCAGGCGCACGGTTTCATGAAACAAACATCGGTGTAAACATTGTAGCAGAACTACCAAAAATTGCCTTTAGTCACTGTGTGAATGATGATTGGAACCTTTACAATTTATGGACAGTCGACACGTCTTCGATAAAGCAAGAATGTTTAATACCTGCTAACTGTCACTGATATTATGAAAAGAATGGAAATATATGAACGGAAATAATCTGCTAATTACCCGATCGCAAATAATTTCCAAGTTAAAAGTTATTAAACTGTCTTTTCCTTGGAGAAATAATAGCTTTTAAAAAATTTTTATAACAAAATCACCAACATCCAGATACTGGGATTAAGCACTGATATTAATGCAAAATGAATACCCTCATAACGTTGTCTTCAATTCTTTACGAATATTTTCACCAAAATCCCCCATCTTTAATTATGACCAGGCCACCTTGTAAATAAAACCTTGGAAATAAAAATCCTTGGAAATAAAAATCATATCAATTTAAACTTTTATTTCTACTAAAAGGTATTGCTTGATATTTGCAAAATCCTTTAGCTTAAAAATGTCATAAACTGAAAATATCTCCATAATTGCCATAGGCGAGTAAATTAAACTGTCAAAGATACAGTTTTTAAAGTGAGAAATATCTATTTATTTACAGTAAAACATAATTGAGATATTGTAATGAAAAAAGGGGTTGTTTAAATTTATTTTATCAAAATTAAATACATACTATGCTGCAATTCATGTAAAATAAGCCATGATGTGAAATTCTGAACATTGTGAAGTATAAAACTTTTCAGTATGAGAGTAATTTTTTTTTCTTCTATCTCCGAGAAGATATACTTCATATCATATTATGCATTTCAAAAATATTGTTTTTAGATTACATTTAATTACATATTGTCAGTAATTTTTCGAAACCCTTCAAAATTATTTTCACATTGATGTTTGTAGAAAGATGTTTCCATATCATGATAATTTGTTTTCTTAAATATACGATAAAAACGATTTGTTTGTTTTAAAAAAATGAAACAAACCTCGTGAAAAGTTATTGTCATAATATAGTTTTTATACGCATTTTTAGTATTTGAAATATAATTGAAAATATACTTTCTTAACATAATTTCCTTAATATAAATTTCTTAATATAATTAATAGCCTAAGTGAACATAGTTAAGTTTTTAAATGCTTCTTTTATTTTTCCCCCTATTATACATTTAAGCGCACAGTGGGATTTCAAATTAAACAGAATAATAACTTCAAAATATACATTTTCTTGTTATAATAATAATTGAATTTTTCTCTTATTCCTATTCCTTTAACCCCTTCGCGACGAGAACCCTTTGCTTGATTTTCAATTATTTACCACCGGTTTATCAAAACAGAATTTTTTTCTAATTGAATCACGAAAATGCTCTGATTATATATTACAAACTTTACAATAAAAAATAACTGGTTGGAATAATGTAAGATTATGAGCACCTTAAGTGGCACGTATACCGGTTGATCGTCCCCAAGGTGTTAAGGGTACAGTTGACTTCAAACTAAAAACTATGTATATAAAAACTTCAAAATATTGATTGTTTAATTTTTTTATCATAATGAAAATGTCTATGACAACAGTTTCTGATTTAAAAAAAAAAATGCACTTTTCGATTACGATCATTTTTACGCGACTTATGCATACATATTTTGTTGCAGTCAGAACAGCTGTGCCACGCTCATTTAGAACACTGTTTGCATAGCTGCCATGTTTTACGCTTTCTTGTTACCACTCAAGTTTAATAATAAATTGCGCCTTACTTAATCGCTTAAATCTGCGATTAAATAAGGCACAGTTTCATATTAATTTTTATTGGTAACAAAACGTAAATGTTGGGAACTACGTTTTTGAATGCAACAAATACATAGATTGCAGATAAAGATTTCATCATTGGCTTGGTGTTGCTCCGAACGCACTAAAACTCCCTTATACTCTATAATAATTTTAACAACTTATCTTCCTAAAATCTAGCTACGCACATTTTAGGTGGATTTCGTGAGAAAAACTGAAGCTGAGTAACGTAGTAGTCAGCACGCTTGTCTGCCACACTACAGGGCGCGAGTTCGTCTCCCTGCTGAGCAAGGTTTACTCAACCTTTTATCACCTCGGAGTCGATAAAATTGGTACCAAACTTGCTTGAAAACTAAACACAGGGGGTCTCGCGTTGGGCTGATAACCCGGCTGGTGCACATGCAGTGTAGCACCTTGGGGTCATGGGACAAGAAAACAGAGTCGGGCACAGTAGGCCCTGATCCTTCATGGTTCTTATATCCACAGTTTTTTTTTTCGTAAGAAAAACAACCTATTACATTCTCCCCTATGTTGGAATTACTGAAATTTTTAGCAGATCTACGCCGATCATGACACCTAGAACCTAAAACCACCAACAGTTCAAAATTATATATATATATATATATATAACTTCTTTATGGACACGATAACTTCCGCAATTCTGCACAAATCTCTTCCAAACTGAGATATGAAATCAAGGGGCATAAAATCTCGGTCAAGTTCGTTAATGGGCAACATCGAACCCAGTGGGTAGAAATAGCGTGGAGTTCTGTGAAAGCTGAATAAAGTCCATAACTTCTGAATTAAAATGCATATCAAATCAGTTTAAAGTTATTATTACATCTAGGAAAGAGTCCAAACACTCATGTATCACAGATTTTTGATAAAATTTATAATGGGATCAAGAGGCAAAAAAAGTAGGGTTTTAGATAGAAAACAAAACATAACTTCGTTAATTCTCAAGATATAAAATTAACTTAAACTTATTATAAATCTTCTTAATACTATCTACAACTTTTATATAGACAAGTTTTTGATAAGACCAACTCTTACAGAAAAAACAAATCAAACAAAAATAGGTGTTGAAGTAAAAATTCTCTTATTACGGGTGTACGCAACTCCGAACTGCTTATTTCTGACTCGTTTTTATATTCATTTTTGCTATAAAATGCATCCAATCTGCAGGTTCTCTTATTCAGAATCTATATAATGTGCAGTATCGATCAATATTTTGCTAACGGCAATATATATATTTTTTTAAAGCTGTCAAAGTGCACATTTTGAACAGAAATTCCCGAAGCGATAATGCTGGAACGAAAAAAAAAAAGTAATCAGATGTGGCAATCCCAAAATTTTCTTCTATCTCATACATGTTAATACTTCCTAAAAAATGCAGCAATTCACCTGTTAAATGATTTACACCAAAATCTAATTATCAACAACTTTAACTGAATCTGAAGTTTGATGAAAATCCGTGCATTAGTTTTTTAGATAGAGCTATTTCGGAAATTGAAAAAAAAGATCTACATAGCAGCGCCACCTGTTGGGCGATTTACACTAAAAACTAATTAGGACTAATTTATACTAGGAAATAACTGAATCTGAAGCTTGATAAAAATTCATTCATTAGTTCTTATGATATAGCTATTGCGGAAATCGTGAAAAATGCAGCACATCAGCGCAACCTGTTGGGCGACTTACACCAAAAATTAAGTAGCACTAATTTATATTAGGAACTAACTGAATCTGAAGTTTGATGAAAATTCGTGCATTTTCTCTTGAGTTAGAGCTATTGCGATAATCATGAGTAATGCAGCGTACCAGCGCCACCTGTTGGGCGATTTTCACCAAATTGTAATCAGCACCTAACTGTATTCTAGACTAAATGAATCTGAAGTTTTAAGAAAATCCGTACAGTAGTTCCTGAGACATAGTTTTTAAAGAAATCGTGAAAAATACCGCATAGCAACGCCACCTGTTGGGCGATTTTCACCAAAAACTAATCAGGAACAGTTTATATCAAGTCTAACTGAATCTAAAGTTTTCTGAAATTCCGTGCATTAGTTTTTGAGATAGAGCGCCCACAAAATATTTGTCACTATACAGACTCACAGAGTGACAGAAAGAGTGACAGAGTGACAGACAGACTCACAGGCAGACATTTTCTGGAAACGATCGAATCGTGTTCAGGACATTCTAAAACGTATAAATCCGTCGAAATTTTTCACGAATCCAGTACTTTCTTCTTGTAAAGATAGAAGAAAGTAAAAAATAAATAAAAAACATGGTACTGTAAAAATAATTGTTTGCAAATCAAATTCTAATTAATTGAACGAAAAATAAAAACACAGGTCGCTTTTAAATCTCTTCAAAAAATCACCTCAAAAGTTTCATGTCTTTAATTTTAAAAATGACCCTGAAAATGTGTTCAAAAATGAGTTGTTGAGGGTGGAAAAATATTTTTTTTAATACCGCTTTAGTATGATTCTGACGAAACGAGACTTATATAAAAAAATTAAATTAAAAACTCGAAAAAAGCGGACAGATAAAATTGTTAAACTTGGATTATCTCTAATCTTGATTCAGTTTTTCTTGGTAAAATTAGTACTTAACTTCGAAATCTACCTCCCCCTGTAGGCCGGATCGGCAGTAATTTTTTCGTGTGCATTTATATTATCTGAATTTACATATGTTACTTATAAAAAATGTACACTTTATCCTCAAATTTCACTTACTCAAAAAATTTCAAAACTGACTATTTCTTTAACCCTCCGACTGTCTTGGAAAAGGGCAAAATTGTAATGTTGTTTTCTCTGCATTTTGCTTTAAATGCGAAAAAAAAATAATTCTTCGAACATTTTATAAAAAAAAACTTAATAACGAATATGAATGCAATCCTTGGAAGTATTAATCATTGTTCAATGAATTAAAAATACATTAAATCAATAGAATTATATTACTTTAAATATTGCTTGTATTGCAGTGAAACCTGGAGCTTAGTGAACGTATTAACACGGGCTTGTCAGTGAGGGGTTAATAAACTACCTAATTTCATTCACCGTAACTCAATTTTATAATTAACTTTTAAAAGTTCAGGATCTCTTATTATTACTATTATTATTATTATTACCATTATTATTACTAGGGGGCTCAGCCCCCTGCGAGCTACTCCCGCCAACCCCCGTTCAGGCTCCGCAGCCTCTGAAAATATACTAATGTGCCCTGTTTAAAAAAATATTATCAGGTTACGGAAGATTGAGTGAGATTATCAGTATAACAGTGGCTATCTTCTGCAATTGCGTTGCCACACTTTTACGTTTGAATGGTCATTTTTCGGTTATTATGTCTTCATTCATCGCTGTCGTAATAAATGACGCCTGTTTTCGGGATTGATAAGTAAGATCGATTAAAATTTTGAAAATTAGCTTGTATAAAATTATTAGGTTAAAAATCACGCTATCTTTCTGAGTTTTATAACGACGCAATGGAAAATATTCTTCCTATAGGTTTGAGTTTAAAAAACACCATCTGCTTGGGAATATCTTTCAGATCCACGTATTGAAAAGCATTGTGTTTTGAAATTTTACGCTTATATTTTATGTCTTGATCAAGATTTAGATATTCCAAGAACAGGTATAGCTAATCTTGAAATCTTTTTCCTGTTTCAATACGCCATCATGAATATTTTAAAGTTATTTTTAAAATGTATATTTTGTGTGTGTTATTTCTTGATTATTCCGTCGACCAAAAAAATTTTGCCAAAATATAAGATTAAATGCCAATAATGGATGATTGTAAATGTCACATTCACTTGGCATTAAATGCGATACACGTGTTTGTTATGTCCAATTTTTATTAGTAGTTTATTATTGTTTACTAATTTATATGGTCTTTCGTTATTTAAAGTAAAATTATGCAAGTTTGTATAATTTGTTGAAATTGGTCAACGAATGTGGCAAACTGTTTTTATTTATTTTTTTAATTTTCCTGAAAAACATAATTTAATCTCAATATTGTTTCACTATCAATTTAAATGAAAAATATTATTTCAATTATTTATTTTAAAAAGAAGAAATCTAATAATCCCCATAATTTTTCATTGTTCTCCCCTTAAAAAAGGAGTAATTTTGTTGCCATTCCAGATTGTCACTACGGAAATGTAATGAAAATTAGACAAAAATTAATATTTCGAAAACCAATTCAAATTCTAATATTCTGTTGTCCGTTTTGATATGTGCGGATGGATACGGATTTTTGGTGTTAATTTCACCGCATAATATTCCATATTTTAGGAAAAATCGCCGTGAATCAGTCGTTTCACAAAACCGTTTCATAAATTCGTCTCATTCGGATTATATATATATATAGGGTATATATTAAAATTTCTAAAAAGAAACCTATTTTTTTCCTTAATTATTAGAAAAATCATTTGATAAAATATTAATACCTATATTAATCCTCTTGCCAAAATAATCTTTCATTTAAATTAATAAAGTATTTTAATTTTGACATTTTTATGAAACATAGTAAATTAGAAATTTTGAAAACTTTCATAAAGTTTGCTTTATATAATTACATTTTTCAATATTTCACATCTTCAACGTAGTCATTATATATCATTTGCTCAAATATAATTTGCAAGCTAAAAATTTTAGTTTATTAAAGTATGAAAAGTTTTTACGCCATTCATATTAACTTGTAATTCAGTTTTGTTTGATACATTGCAAATTCAAAAAAATGCTTGTTTGTGTGTGTTGATAACAGAACGGCGTTAAATTAAAATTGTTAAGAGATTCAAACATGAAAAGTCTTGTAAGTTCACATGTAAACCTAATTTGGTCATCCATCTTAGTTTTTGAAGTTTAAATAAAAAAGATAAAAAAATTTATAATGTCCTTGACAAAAAATTATGCAGTTTAATAAAATGTATTGCATAATAAAAATTTTAATCTAATTTATGTTGAAGCCATTAATTACTCTGGCCAACGATGGTTGTGTCACAGAATTGAAATTAGTTGATTCTAGATCAGTTTTCTGTGTTGATTCCTAATATGAATTCCGTTTTTCTGTAGGTGATCCTGTTTTTGAGAAATTTGCGTACTTAATTTCAGACAAATTGTAAGCTTTTTTGTGCAATGTTATAAAAATATTAGATACTATAAATGTCAGATTCGAGTTACATTTTCTAGATAATGACTACTGATATTTTTGCTCCAGATAAATGTCATAATCTGCATATTCTTAGCATTTATCTATCAGTTATTAATCCTAATATGCATACTTTTCAAAGATATAATGTTTACTTTACTATCAACATTGAAATAGTTGTAATAGATTTCGCGTAATGTTATTCTAGACTAGGCGTTTTGCTGATTTCAAATCTGCAATCTGTTTCCCTATATCACTTCTAATTTTTGAGTAAAAGGAATTTCTACATTTGTTCTATGTACATTATTTCTACATTAAAACAATTTCTATCAGCATGTTAAATTAATTAATTCATTTTTTGAACCACATAATGTAGGGAAAATACTGCAATCATGATTTTGACTCCCCGAGAGGTACTGCACAGATCAGGAGACCAAGTCTGTAGATCGCTTTTATAGAGGTCTTAAAAAAAAAATACAAAATACAAAATTCAGCTTGAGTGCTCCGGTAAGCTCGTCTATGGACTGTGAATAAATAGGTCAGGGTTGTGAAAAGTAGATGAATATATATAACTAAAACAACAATTCTGAAAAACACAATATTATAATGAACTATTGCTCCTGGAGAAGACAAAGCTTCAACCCAACAGTATGTGCGTGTGTGCGAATGAACAGCATAAATCCCAAGGGCCACTTTCGATAGGACTTCCATTTGGTTAATTTGTTTTATACTGATTTCGCAAGAACTGTTCTTGTAAAAAAAAATAATAATAATAATAAAAAATAAATAAATAAAATAAAAAATAAAAATGAACTGATATTTCTAAATATCGGTGATAAATATTGAGATGGTATAATCAAACACCAGCGTAAATTTAGCTTTGTGTTCAATTCGATATAATAATATGGTCTCCAAAATTTTGCCAAATATCACCAAATTTGAAGTGATGCTTTCATTTGGCGTCAAGCTTTGATTTGACATTGATAATTCAATAAAATCTCAAACAATTCATTTGTGGAACAGGAATAACACCTCGGATAGTGTGCAGAACCAGCAGAGAAGACCAATCAACGTTCGGTTGACATTAACTTTCTGTGCAATTCTGTACAATGATACATTTTTGCTGTATTATGACTATGAAGCATTTTATTTTATAAAAGTAATATTTACAAAAACAATCATAATTAAAATTTTCGCCAATTTAAGTTTTCCGCCAAATATCACAAATTTGGCAAGATTCCTTCATTTGGCGCCAAATATGGGTTTATTGATTGTTAATCTTGAAAGTGAATTTTCCAGCCAAATCTCGATAATGTAGCCTATATTTCACAGAATTTCACCAAATTTGTTGAAATGCTGCCAACTTTGTCAATTAGTTTACTTTCAACTGTTTAACTGACCCGCAGTGAACTCAAAATAACTGACTAATTGAATTTTCTCAAACATGCGACCTGGCTCGATGATCCCAAAACGGTAGGATGCAAAGTTTAGTCAAAATAGTTACAGCCGTTTTTTTAGATAAAATTTGTGTAGAAACATACACATAGACACAAGATTTGCTCGTATTATAATATATTCTAGGTAAACCACAGACAATATTTCCTGTTTTTAAACGGGAATTCTTGCATTCTAAATTGAATAATTCCACCATTTCTACATTTCTTCAAAATAATGTCAGCGTAATGTTGATTTGTAAAATTTATTTTCATCGAGCGTTAAGGGGTATCTTATACAGTTTTTATCCTTGTCTAACCCGACATATATTTGGTCAGAGAGTCTTCGATATTAGAAGTCAATGTCACATGTTTGTGGCTCGTTGTTAATAGTTTACCTACAGGCAAGGACGAAAGCTAACACCTTTTTTGGAGATAACCTAATTAGGATGAAAGTGTGAAAAATTTCGTAAAAAGTCCTTTTTTTCCCTCTCAACATGGTCAGTAGTGTTTAGAAAGTGGAGTGGAGTCATACGACTTTCTTTCGAGTCCCTCGGGATTTTTTCTTGGATCAATGTGTATCCAAAACATGTAATGAATTATCCTGCATTAAACAGTTAGCAATATTTTCTGAATTTATAGTAAACTTTATTATAATAAAATGTAAGCTTTTTAAACTATCTAATATCTTAAAAGTGTTACAAAGAAAGATATACGTAGTTAGGTTCCACATTTGATAAATTACCTAGTATCGATTATTTAACAAAATAATTAAAACCCTGAAAAAGTTACAATAAGTGAAAAACTATAAAATGCTCCTGTTTTTAATACACATCCTAGATGTTGGAAATCGTGATTATCTATACCATTATAATAAAGAGAGAGACTCCTGACTGACTGATTTAGTGACTCATCAACGCAGAGCTGAAACTACTAAAGATAGGACCGTGAAATTTGGACAGTAGATTGCGACTATGAGATAGGTAAGTAATAAGAAAGGATTTTTGAAAATTCACCCATAAGAGAGTTAAAAGAGGGTCGAAAATTTCGTAAAATTCCAGAAAATAAATCTACTAAAAAATAATTAAACACGTATTTCAGCGATTTCACAAAATCCTGCTATGAGAGTGTTAAAAGTCGAGGTCGAAAATTTTAAAACATTTGGCATATATGAGCAACATTTTCGATAGGAACGTGAAATGGATGGCCATATCTCAGCAACCGCTTTAGATTGGGGCGTGAAATTAGCGAAAATAATTCTATTAAAATAAATATTAAACACTTATTTCAGAAATTTTAGTAATTACACCCCTAAGGGAGTTAAATGATGTCAAAAGTTTTAGAACATTTGGATATATCTCAGCAACTGTTTTAGGTAGGAGCGTGAAATTCTAGAAAAAAAAAATCTGCTAAAAAATGTGGATAAACATGTATTTAAGCGATTTTCGAAATTCAATCCCTAAGCATTTTAAAACAGTAATTGACAGTTTTCGGTCATTTTGCCACATCTCAGCATCCGCTTTAGGTAGTAGTGGTAAATTGCATAAGATAAATCTACTAAAAATATTACTAAACACGCATTTCAGGAACTTTAGAAATCCCCCCAAAGGGAGTCGGATATGAGTCGGTCAATAAATGGCAGTCGAATCGTTTAGAATATTTGGCTTTATCTCAGCAGCCGTGTTAGGTAGAAGCGTGAAAATCCAGTAAACAACTGTTCTAAAAAATAATTAAACATGAATTTCAGCGATTTGAGAAATTTCACCTGATAAGTGGTTAAAGGCGAGGGAATAAAATATTTTAAAACACATGGCAATATCTCAGCAGCCGTTTTAGGTAGAGTGAGAAATTCAAGATAACAAACATATTAAGAAAAATAATAAAAAATGTATTTCAACTATTCCTGAAATTCACGCTATGGAGGTTATGAGTGATTGAATATTTTAGGACATTTCACGATATCTCGGAAGCAATTTTAGGTAGAAATGGAAAGTTCAAGATAACAAACCTACTAAAATATTAATTAAAAACAGGTGCATGAATAATTATAGATCTGTTTTGTCTATTGTGTCTCTAACATCGACTTTGAATTAGATTTATTTTGATTCAAGATTATTTTAGAGAAACCGACAATTCAAAATAATGTAATTAACGCGTCAAGTCATATTGAAATACTGGGATTTAAAATATACATTGTGGTAGTTTACTATATGTTTTGTATTAATAAAAGGTTTAAATTGAATAAGATTAAATTTTACACTAATCTACATTAGTATTTATTTATTTATTGTTTATTTTTAGTATATAGTGCAATATAATGTTTAGGATTCAGATTTTTTTTTAATTATAATAACATACCGAAGTTAAGAATAAATCAAGTGTGAAAAAGAAAAATTACATTTTCAAAAATTTCTACAAGATTATAAAATAAAAATAACCAAAAAAGTAAAAAAATAAAATAAAATAAAATAAATAAATAAATAAATAAATAAACGTTTTCAAAAAGATATTATTGCTATACGTGGACATTGAGATTTTGCAAATTTTTAATTTACCTTAGATGTCAAAACCTTTTCTTATATCTAAATTTTTAATCATAAAAATGAAAACTTAACTTTTAATATGAACAAAATCGTGTATTTATAAAATTCATAAGAGCTAAGATCTAACACTGATTAGAATTTTCAAGGAATATGGTACCAATATTTCATATTACACATATTTCCTCCAATATAAAATACTTTCTAAGATATATTGTGGATTTTTGTTTTATTTTCTTCGATTATATGTAGCGAAAAATTATATACATTTCATTTTTTTTTTAATTCATCGCAACCAGTTATTATAAAATTAATTTTTAATGGTTTCCAACATAGTTGAAAAGTGTTTATGAATTGAGTATTTCTGTCCGTCTGTCGGTCTCTCTGTATTTAAATATAGTCCGATTGCCATGAAATTTATATATGTTATTGGCTGTGGCATGTTCGCTATTGAAATTTAAGTGTGTAGAATTTACGGTTCATTCACAGTTACACTCAAAAGAATACTGCTACATTACGGTCTATGGGGAAAAATCGCTTGCGGTGTATTTTAAGGATATTACACTGTGTTAAGCATATTAAAATTGATGTATATCACTGAATTGTACTACAAGTTTATTACTTTTGAACGTAGTGAGCATAGATTTTATCGTTAATTTACAGGGAAAATTTCGAATTTGCTATACGTTTAACTAACCTGACTTTTAGAATATTATGTAGTATACATACATATCTATAGATCATATGCAGAATTGAACAAACAAAAATCGTATATTTTGCCGACTATTCATGGTAATAGCAGAAATCGGGTTTCCAAATCCATTATGGTTCATTTATACATCATTTTTTACCTTAGTAAACTGTGAATATTTGCTATAGTATTGTGAATGCTTTGGAAAGTGTTTAGTAATCTTTGCCGTGGGCATGAATTTTCACTCTTGTTTGGTTTCAACTCATTACTCAAATTGGTTATTCGTTTGGTAATATTCACGAAAAAGAATTTAAAAAATTATTAAAGTGCTTAACACTAGAACCGCTAAAGCGGTCATTTTGACCGTTTCGAAACTTTCATTCCATACAAATTTGTTTCTATTTAGAGAATAAATTTCAGTTTCCGTGACTTTTCGATAATGCAAAAAATTATGATATGCCAGTGATAAATTTTTCAAAATTTATGAAGTATTGCAGCACTATACATAAAACTACCGAAACTGTCAAAATGATCGCCGTCAATTTTAATGCACATTTTTATTTATATCTAGCACATTTTATCTAGATGTCGTTACAGTCTCGCTTTTAGGGCGTTTCTTGATTGTTAATCAAATGTCGTTTAGTTCTGAAAAATTCTTTGCTCTGGTCAGTTTCTCAGTGAGCAAAACGAAGGTAATATATTCCAATACATCTCCAATCTGAAGTGACTGAAAACAAACATTGTTGGCACAGTCAATCGCGGACGAAAGAAAAATTCCACCGGCCATAAAATCTGAAAAAAAAAATCTTTGTACAGCAGCCAAATTCTTGCCAAAGATGATATTACGTTGGCAGTGTATCAATGGAAGAAAAATAGAAATGTTTTAATTCTAAGTTCTCGACATCCATCAGTTACATTTAAAACTGGCGATAAATACTTACCACAAAATGTAAAGTTCTCTAATTCTGCAAAATTTTGCTTCGACGTGCTCGACGAAATGGTAAGGAAGTATTATACGTAAGCTAATTCTATAACATGGCCTCTACAAGTATTTTATAATGTTTTTGATCTCGCAGGCATCAATTCTTGGATGTTATGTAAAAAGATAAAAGGGAAAATTATTCCACGGTTTGATTTTCTGCTCCAATTAACGTGCGAGCTGCGATAGTTATATGGGAATTTCGTGAAAGAATCCAATATTTCAATACCAATTACATCCCGGTACACTTGTGGTCAAGAAATTAAAAAAGAGAAAGCAGTATCGAAGTTCTAGTTGCAAAGAGAATAAAATTGTTGATAAGTGTGAAGTTTGCAGGTAACGGACTTTCGACAAATGCAGGGCGAATGTGGTGAAAAGATTTTTTGTGAAAACTGTGTGAAAGACAATATTTAATTTCTTGGCATACGTACATTACATTTTCACATTTGGAGGAAAATGTCATTTTATTTTAGCCATAAAAAAGGGTATGTTTTGTTAGAAAAAGCAAATGTTAAGAGGTATGTGTGCTTATGAGTTCGTTAACTGCTCATTATTTTTTATTTAGTTAATTACTATTGAGCAGGAAGTATTAATAATTCCCATGAGAAATTTAATTTTTGCCATTATTTTAAATGTTATAGAAATATTGTATAGCTCAGGGAATAAATAAAAATGTTTGTTTTCATAAAGATTATTCTTGTTTTTAGCAACTTCAAATTCTCATGAAAAAAAAATTTTATTATAAAATTTTTTTTAAAATGAAAAAAATAAATGATATATATGCATACCAATATGATATAAGTATAACATAATAAAATATAAAAAATAATTAAAATTATGAAATATATAATATTATATGGGCAATGATGGTAATAATAATAATAATAAACATGGTAATGGGGCATTCTCACAATCTTTTGACTTTTGGAGAAAAAAAAATCTGACAAAATTAAACTTGCTAAAATAACATTTTAATTTGATAGACGAATGCCTTAATGATTCAAAATAAAGAAAAAATGGTCAGATGCGAAAACGTTTTTATTTAACTGAGGTTTAAGTTAAACTTGCGAGTTTAATTTTCCTTACCATTTTACCCCTATTACGTTTTATTTTCTTCTAAATTTTTACTTATAATGAATTTGCATAGCACCCACAGGACATTCAAATAAGAAACAATAACAATGTAGTACTTTTAATATACAATTTTTGTATAACATTGTCTTAAAAGAGTGTTAAAGAAGGGACGGTAAGGTTAAAAAGAAGGGGATGGTATTGGAAAAAGGGGACGAAATAGTAAAAAAAAAGGGACGGTTAGGAAAATTCCCACCTATTTTTAGGAAAATCATGTTAAGACTAAGTGATAGCCACAATGGTCATTGATTTTTAGAAACAGTTGTTAACATTGGGTTAAATTATTTTTTTTATTATTTATTTACCTCGAAAAGTGCAGGAATAAACCTTGGGGGCGGTGAGACTACCAATAATGCCACGATGCTTGAAATTGATATTTAAATTCTGATTTAAATTCTACAGTAAATTTCCTGCCAAAGAATTTTAGACATTATTTTTCTAGCATACTTCTGCATCAGAAAAATCTTGTAAAAAATTCTGTGGCTTCATCTGAAATGGTTTCCTGTATAATTTTAGAAGAGGGATGGTAATGAATCTAAAATCCAGGGACAGATTTAAAAAAATAATAACAACCCTAAAAATGCGTGGTTAATTTTTAGCTACATATTTATATAAAGCAATAGTTCCAGTTTCAGAAAAAAATTACATCGAATTATTTTTATTGAAACAATTTTATCCAGACATCTTCAAACTTAAAAATCAGCATCAGGGACACGGGACGGTATAGGAGATTTGCAGGTGTTTGGACCCCCAACATCGTCCAAAACTTATATATCTCGTCTGCAGTAATGCAATGGGATGTTTCCCAGTATATGAAATTAAAAAAAAACACACAAAAAAGTGTATTAAAATAAAAATTATTATTCAGGGACATGAAAGTCAAAAGATTGTGAGAATGCCCCTAATCCACGTCGGTCAAAATGACTGCTTCGACGGTTTTAGGTATACTTTTTGCCGGCAGTTCTAGTGTTAAAAAATATTGTAATACAAAATCACAAGATTAAATCACAATGTCACTTTATTTTTAAAAAGTATAATAGCGATTCTATTACATTCTTGAGCATGATATTATTTATAATAATGAAGGGATTGTATCTAGAGGTGCTAGTAAAATATTTTCAATTTACTCATTTAAATATCAACAAAACTTTTTATTAAAATATGTTTTACGCTTGTATGTTAAAATCTTTTTAGAATCTTTTATAGTAATTTTAAGAAACAATTCTAGATTTAACGATCTCGAAATTAATGGCATTTTTGTGAATCATTAAGCATAGCAACAGAAGAAACATAAGGCAAATATTTTGTGATAGAAAAACAATATATATTTGTAAAACAGATCCCGCAATATAATGCAAAAAGGAATACTAAATAGATGTTTTTCCACCTGTCAATCATATCATTTTCATATGAATCTATACATTTAATTAAAATCTATTTGGGTCTCTACACTGTAAAAAAAAATCTGTAAAGTTACTAAACTTTTTCTAGGAAACTGGGATTCCAAGAAATTTTCATGTAACAGCAACAAGAAAAATTCCTGTAACAGCGTCTGTTACAGGAATTTTTCTTGTTGCTGTTACATGAAAATTTCTTGGAATCCCAGTTTCCTAGAAAAAGTTTAGTAACTTTACAGATTTTTTTTTACAGTGTAGAGACCCAAATAGATTTTAATTAAATGTATAGATTCATATGAAAATGATATGATTGACAGGTGGAAAAACATCTATTTAGTATTCCTTTTTGCATTATATTGCGGGATCTGTTTTACAAATATAGTTACAGGAATTTTTCTTGTTGCTGTTACATGAAAATTTCTTGGAATCCCAGTTTCCTAGAAAAAGTTTAGTAACTTTACAGATTTTTTTTTTACAGTGTATCGCATAAAATCCTCATAATAAAAAATCAATTTTTACGTAAAGACAACTATACACGTAAAAAAAATATAAAGGTGCACTTTGGCGAAGTAATACAATGAAAATCGTTTCTTCTTAGCGGATGAAGCTGTACTTTAGGAAAGACCTTTTATTACTTCTAACACCACCTTCTTATTAGAGAGGTGACAACGGCAGGTGCTTTTCAGAATAATATTTTGTTTAACACTGCTTAAAAATTTATTTTCTATAGCCCATTTCTTTTTTCACAGAAAAATGTTTATATGAGAACATTTATTAATATCTGTATATTAATTTATAAAAAGAGTAATACCTAACATTATTTATAATGGAATACAGAAAAAATTCTGGATCGAAATCAATTATATAGCATAATTGATTTTGAACTATATAGTCTGGATATAAAGTCTGGATACACACAAATAACTTTTGAAGAGATAAAACTAGAATTGCTGAAAAAGTGTCTAAATATATTAATAAGGCTATGCACTATCATACGAATGTGGCAGATGCGACAATTCGAAGTTATGGATCATATCTCGAACACTCTGAGATATATATATATAAATAAATTACGAAAGTGCATCGCAAATCCGATTTAGTACGAAATGACAAGTTCAATTTACATGTAAACAAGGCTAAATTAATTTTCAAATAAACCAATAACAAAATCAAGTTAAAATGCCTCAATGTGTTCATTAACAGCAATAATGCATGTGTATGTATTCAAATGCACGTTCCCATCGATGGTGGATACATTTGTCATACCAAACATGAATGTCTTATTAGATGTAAATTTCCAACTGGGCGAAAAATGTCCGGACCAGGATTCGAACCCGGGACCTCCTGGCTGAAGCCGCCAGTGCTCTGCCATCTGAGCTATCCCGGACGATTCTGGTCGAACTTTTTCACCCAGCTAACCTTGAAGATTAAAGCATCTGGTCTGAAACCTGGCTCAGCTCAACAGAATAAATTTCAGGTAATGGAATGGTAATGCATGTAATTCAGGTAATGGAATTTAAATAATGAATGTCTTATTAAAATAAAATATACTTTGAGTTCATATTTAAGCTTTACTGGTAAATATAAAACTTTTTTTATTATGCCAAACGATTAGTGAGAATAACATTTGATGGCTCCTAAGAAAGTTATTTTTATACTTAACCCTTCGCTGCACGGTGTGCCATATGTGGTACATACCAATAAAATTCTTCTATTTTCCAATGGATCTTAAATATAGGTGATCTGAGCTTTTTACTATATCTAGAAAACTCAGATAAAGAGTTTTGTACCTATTTTTCTCACTAGATGGCTGTACCTTAATATCTATTAGATTTTCATTTCCCCCAAAAAAATTTGAGCCTGCATCGTAAATAACGCTTCAAATTTTTAACCATAAAAACTTAACAATATCGAAAGAAAAAAAATTAGACATTTAAATATATTAAATATTTATTATTTAGATTGCTTCAAAAGTAAAATATTTCAGTACATCAGCTTGAAATCTTGTTTTTGTGTCTTGGATTGTTTGCTTGGATTGTTTTCAGATGTGGAACAAAGAGCATAATACTCATAGTAAATTCACTTTAAAAATGGCGAGCAAAGGGCTAACGCAAGATGAAATCAGTACATTATTATTTGCATCTGATACTGATTATGAATCTCTTCGACTTTCCGATGATAGTTTGGAAGATACAACATATAAACCAGCTAACAATAGAAGGGAAGATGCTATTTCAACATCCGAATCAGACATTGACCACACAATAACAATAAATGTGACCCAAGAAATTGATTCAAAAGCAACAGGAGGTAATTTTTTATATTTCTTATTAAAGTAATTTTAAATTCTACTAAAAAAATATATAACTCAACAGTGTTGAATTCAGACTAATTTCCCCTTGAATGACATTATGGTGTTCTGGGGGGATCCTGTGGGGAGGACATCTCAATTTTTGGGGGGAATGTTCCTCCACATGCAGACCCCCAATTCAACACTGAATATGTAGATTGAGAAGAATCACTTTAGAGAAAGATTATTTTATTATTTTCAGATGCTTCATATATTCCTGCTGGACCCAGTGTTGATAGAAAAAAGTCAAAAAGGAAAAATGAATATTACCTCCTAAGTGCTGAAATTATGTCTCTGTATACTCCGTATCAAATTTTCTATCTTTCTTTAATGATGAACATTTGAATCTTATTTTAGAAGATACCCATAGATACAGCATACAAAAAGATCATTCTCAATATTTATACGTTTCCATTACAGATGCTCAACGTTATATAGGAATTTGTTATGTAATGTCACTTATACGTTTATCATCTGCGAGAGATTACACGAGTGATATTTTAGGTAACCAAACAATAAAAAAAAAACAACGTCTGTCAAAGAAGTTGAAATATCCGACAATTTTTACAATTGAATGACAATACTAAGGAAATTCCTAGAGGCAGGAAAGGCCATGGCAGACTATTAAAAGTAAGGTATTTTATAGAGAATATAAGAAAAATGTTTATGAAAGTTACTATGGAAGAGTGCTTGTCAATAAAGGATCAAATTTGCGCAACACAATCTCAATCATTTTGAAACAATATTTGCCATAGAAACCACATAAATAGGGATTTAATTTTGTTGTTTTATATAAATATAAGTGCTTATAACCACTTAATAAATATGTGATTGACTAAATTCAGGGAAGAGGTTGGAATCTGCCTTTGTAAAATTTGAAACAAAACACCAAATCCTAAACGAGGACAACAATGTATGTCTGAAGTAAAAAGAGGAATTATAGCCAAGAAATATAAAGTTCCTATAACAGTAATGCCAGTCAAAGATGTAAGATTAGATGCAGTATGCCATTGGCCGGAATACATGGAAATCAGACAACGATGCAAACTTCCAAAAGTGTGGAGTAGCTTTATGCATAAATCGAGAATTTTTTTTTTTTTCTGAGTTACACCAGAAATGAACTTATGCAAATTTTTTGCTGTTAAAGCAATTATTTTACTCTTTTTATGAGGAATTTCTTTTGACTTGCCTTCTGATGATGCTTTATTGTATTGTAAAGGTCTTTTCTATGCATTTTGTTCCTTTATATCTTTTTAGAATCTTTATTTTGAAATTTGTGACATTAAATTTTACTTTTTGCACATTTTAAATACCTGTTAAAGCATTTTAATTCATATTATACTCTTTTTGTATATTTAATATACAAGCATTGTGTGGTTTGTTCCACATATGGATCAAGAAGAAAAATGTATGTTGTGTGCTTAATGACACATATGGCACATACCATAAAAATCCATATTTTAAAATTATATATGAAGTCTGAATTTTTCTATTATTTTTCCTGTATTTGTGACTGTCTAATGTCATCAAATAATTTTTTTCATGAAGAAAAGAAAATTCCTGCAGTGAAGGGTTAACACGTCCTTCATTCTAAATCGGGGTCACTCTACGCTTCTATAATTAGTGCTATTTCTCTGTTTTTCCTAGCTTCTGACATAGGTTCAATACATTTTCAAGTTTTTTTTCTAAATGAAGGTGATGCAGTAATTCTCCTATGATGGTCGTTTTAATATTGGAACATTTATATTCTACAGTTGTAGCTTTGCCTGTTTAAAAGTTAGTCGGATATTAGTTTGCACTCAATATATTCCTGTAAAAAAATTTAATTTTGACATTAATGTTTGTTGTAAATGTACAGAATAAAAAAAAATATATACAAGATAGTTCAAAATTTATGCTATAGACACAAAATGCGTAATTGTAAAAGTGATAAATGTTAGGTACGGTTTATATTCTGATATCAGAAATGGTAAAAATATACTCACTACGGTAAACCAAATTGTGATATCATTAATGTCATATCTTTTCGGTATTATTCTCATGTGATCATTATTTGAAGAAGATTTCAACGCGTCTGTGACTTTTGCTTTTTGACGAGTAACTAGCTGACGATATAGTGAAGTTATTTTATCGTTCTCTTATGACCGCGATTTTGAGGCCCCATTGTGAAGTTATTTAACCGTTGTATTGTGATACGTCATCAAATATTGTAATAATGACGTCTATTGGCGATTTTTTTCAGATTCTACAAGGAAGTAACCATTACCTCTGTTTTGTGACAAGTCAATGGATGTCTTAATTTTTTATTTATCTTGTCTTATCATCACAAGTCTATGGAGACTATACAATGGAATTTTCAAATAACTACTTCTAGAAGTCATAGGGTGAAATCATTGTAAAGTGACCTATTGACTCGTCACAAAGCAACAGTCACTGTGACTTAGTTCTAAGTATAATCAATGAATGACGGTTAGTTAAAAATAAAAATTAAACTAATAAATCGTATGAAATTTCAGTTCACTTAAATATATCAACACTTAAAACATTTGTGACATCAATGAGACGTCACATTGACTATCTCTGCTTCTACGTTATTATTTACTGTCTAATCATGCCGGTTATACCACTTTCTCTTATATCAATTAACAATTAAGTTTTGTGTTCATAAATTAGCATTTTACGTTTGCTGCCTATCTTTTGGATACCACTGCAATATCAACAAAATACATCATCATCTTAAAATGTTGTAAAAAAGAGAACTTTACTGATTTTGGTGTGTGTGGGTGGAGATCTTAATTATTAAAAGATCCGAACGATGTGCCACCCATGTTGAGGTATATGTGTTCGAGTGGATATTCTCTGACGCTTTGGACATTGTAAGTGGTGATTGATTGTGCATTTGGAAGGAAGGCCACCCTCATAGCAGATGAAGAAGAGCGCCTAATTACTCTGAGCTGAAGGATAATCTCATAGCAGATGAAAAACTTAGCCTAATCACTATGAGCTGACAAAGACTGATTTTAAAGATAGTTCTCACGGAGGTTACAATGAGTGACATATTTTTTTTTAGTGAGCCGATAAAAAGGAACTTTGAGGGTGACATGATTTGTTAGTTCTCTCATAGGTGGTGACCAAAGCTCTCACGCTAATTAACTTTCTTCTCGGAGAAGAAAAATGATGGACAAGTGAGAGGCAGTCTGTGAAAAGGAGTCGAGTGCAAAGTTTCTCGCACGGACAAGGAGAGGATACATTTTTCCGTTGCCGATAGCACGAAAAGTACTGCATATTTTCTTTGCGCCGAAGGCTCAGCAACGTCAACGTTGACAAGACGAGTTTATATTTAGCTGCCAAAATAGTGAAAGGCTTTTCTGTCATTATCTACCTGATATCATCTGAGCAATAACTTGTGTCTTTAGAACGGATTCTATACATCTGCAGCTCGTACATGTTAACGACCCATGAATTTTAATTTTTTTGTTATTTTCTACTTAACCCAGAGTTCAATAAACGTTTTATTGTTTAACTTCTGAAGTAGAATAAGAATGCGTTTCACCCGCTACTGGTAAATTCATTGATCGTGAAGCATTTTCTATAATGTAATATTGTTTAAAGAATCATACCAATAACTAAAGAATATTTAATATTAAAAGATGTGATTGTTACATAAAAAAACTGTAATATGTCATGTAACTGCCATGTGATCGAAACAAGTGCTATAGGAAATATTAAGACTTTTTTATTGAAAAATCAATTTTCAAAAATGGCTTGTAGCTTATTTCTTAAATTAATGCCTGTATGATTTTATTAATCGAACAAATGAGACATTGATACTAAAAAATACACCTATAAAGCCATCCTTGCAAGAATGTGTTCTATCATTAAATTATTTCATTAATTGTCAATCTATTTCATTTCAACTTTGAAGTAAAATTACAAAACGCTACTTCTGTTAGTAGTAATAGTAGCCGATATTTTGGACATGTAAATTTTCTACTCCATTCCTTTGGTTAGTTTTATTCAGTTATTTAGTAAATGCATTATAATTACTTGCATATTCATTTTATTTAATATTTTTGTACTATAATTTTTCTGTTAATGTATGTTCATTATGCATTTTTTTTCTTGTAATAATTATTATGCCTTGCAACAGTTTTTGCATGTATAGAACATAGTACAATTTCTGTGAATGTATGTTTTCATGAAACATTTTATGGGTTTTATAGGTTATATAAACAAATAGAATTTGTATATTCAGTGACAGCTACAAACAGTGTATAATCATATAAAAGAATTACTTCTACTTCCAAAAATAAAATTTGATTTCTTTGAAGTACGTGAATTACTATTCAATATTGAATTAAATACCTTTCATTCGATGAAGTGTTTATTTGATTTCAATAAGGCTTTTTAGTATATTATTAACTGTTTCCCTTCATTGTAAACACTATCAATTTATGTTTTATACTATTGTTAGTGTATGTTAATGTATGCAGAGGATTTGTGTCTTCACACCGGGATTGTACTCATACTCTAAAGCGAATGCTGAGTTCCTGTAGCTTTCATCCCTGTAGAAATATTATTTATTATATTTCAATTTATATACCATAGTATCAGGCATTGTTAGTATTGTGGAGAGCATCACTAGTACAAACTTTTCGTTTTTTGTTTGTTTTCAGTTAATAAAAAAGTACACTTTATTTTTCTCATAAAAGAATGGACCTATTACACTTCTGATGTGAAACCACAACAAACAGTTACGTTGGTGAATATAAGGGGATTTCTTTGAATGCATTTGGTGATATGTTATCCCGAATTTAGCAGTACTGGGTATTTACAGTTATATTCAGGTAAAATTGAGCCCCTCATCTTGTGGGTACCTCATCTCCCCAAAAGATTTTCTTCGGCCAAACATCATCTACCACTATTTTAGCAAGAAAGGTGAAAGCGAAAAGGGAATCACTTATCACGGTCGGAGTGAATAATTTTTGTACACGGCTGATATTTAACGGATAGAATTGGATAAAAATTCGTAACCCTTTCCATATAATACTATAACGCATATGCAGATTTCGAGCTATCCCGAGACCGCTGCAAGTGGCAGCAATATTGTCTTGCACTTTGTCGACAATCTCCGTTGCAACTTCTTCGATTGCATCCTGTGGATGCAATCGAATGCGTGTTTTCATCGTATGCGTGTGTTTTCATCCGATGCGTGTTTTCATCGTATGCTTAAATGAAACTTCAGATCACCTGTGTTCTCAAATTTCGTAACCACTGATTTTAAACCAGTAGCTGACAGAGGACGTGGCCTTTACGCATTTTTTCGTACGATCTAAAAGCACGAAGCCCGGCTGACGTGTTGCACGGGTTGATGTAAATCAATGTGGCAAGTAACGCACGCTAGACTAAAGAAGGATACATTATTGCACTTAACCTTCAATCAAATGATTTCTAAAAGTAATACATTAACTTTAAAAGCCCAACAGGATGACACTGCGCTAGAGGGTGTAACGTGAAATTTGAATAAAGAACTTCTTCTACTGCTGCTATCTTTGGGACTCAGTAAATTAAATTGCAGATAAAGATCCTTTATCAGAGGTTTAAATAAAGTTTTAGCTTTTTTAAGTTTTGTAATATGGAACTTGCATTAAATGATTAAATGTGCTAAATAAAAGCTAATTTTATTTCGGCATTGATTATGCATTTTCTAAAATTCTCTTTTCTTTTACACAGCGCCACACATTTCCTTAGCGGTGACTTATAGAAATATTATTTTTTCTCTATAAATATACGATAAATGCGATGCACTCCATAATCTATAGAAAACATATTGCATTGCATATTAGCTAACCGATTTATTATTCTAATGTGTTAAAAAGGTTGTAGTTTTTGCTGCATAGATACACCGCCGCTTTTATAGAAAACTATTTCTGGACTATATTATGGAGCGTTCTCATTGGTCAGAATAGAGATATTCTATGAAAGCGGTGTTTGAGACGGAGTGACTACACAGTAAAAGATGCAAATTTTTATCAGTATATGTTTGAAACAGCGAAACGTCAATAAAATGCACCGCAAATAATTTTTTCCTATGTAGATTATAATGTAATGGTATTCTTTAAGCGTCCTTGTTAACAACAATAACCGATTCTTATTCTATACCACTCTGAAAGCATTTTATTGGCCCCCTCTGTTTCGGTTATCAATCATTTTATGTTTGAAACATAACATCAATAAATCTTAGAGAAAATGATTTTTCTCTGTGGACCAAAATATAATGAAAAGCATTTTTTTCTGTCCCAGTAAACGAATTATAAAAACTATATTCTTTATACACCTAGTAACATATAAAATTATATGAGAGTTCCACTATACTTACGTGAGTTAGATCACGGGGTGATGGACGGACAGATAAACAAACAAAACGAATTCACAAACATTTTTCAACTCATTTGGGAAGTGTTAAAAAATAAAAATATTGACCCTGTAGATTGGGGAAAAGAAATCAATGCCTCTTTACACTTCCAACTTTATCTAATAATTACTGCCGTAGAAACATAAGAAGACTATTTGCTTAGCCATTGAGAAATTACCAATCTCTTTTCTTCAGTAAAAATTGCTTAGTAACTTAATTGCTTCAACACTAAAGAATGAGTAATACCTTTATGCTTGCCACAGCCAAAGACGAAGAAAATATTTTTTTTTCAATCGATCTATCATTATTTAACATTTAAACTATTAATATTTATATTTCGTAAGATGCATCGAACACTGATAAACACATTTCTAGTAAACTTCCGTGCACTTTTATTTTAAAACCTTTTTTAAGTTAATTAAACTATATTAATTTTTTATTGTAATATACAATAATTTTTTACTGTAAAAATATTTCATACTTCCACCATAGTTCAATGACCAGTTTCTTTTCTAAAATCTACATAATTCATACCCGAAATTTAAATTAATTAATGAAATCGAATAAACACCCCATCTAAAGAAGATGATTATTACGAAAACTTGTCTTTTTAAAAACACGTCTATTCTTCTTTAAAAAAAAACAAAACAAAACAAAAAAAAAACATACAATTTGGCATCTGTGACTGTGCATTGTATATTTGAACGTAATAGCTAATCCATGATGTTTATATATTCTCATGAGACTTCCGGAAATTTCATTTTGTGAAAAGATAATAATCAATTTAATTGCAATGTCATAGACTACTTGAATAAATAATAAGATAATCCGGTTTGCTTAAAAAATGTTTCATCGGTTCTCGTTATAATTCTAAAAGCACAATTTCTTATGTCATTTTAGTGATTCTTTAGTTTTCGGATCTTTTATTCATCCCGCAAATACGTGCCTAATAGATCCACTTCTTTTAGGAGCATTACACAAAATGCCTTTATATATCCCCTTAATGTCTGCGATTTAAAGTACATTATTTTATCTATTTATTTCTCCTGAAAAAGAAATCCATAAGATTTTAACTTTAATGAAATAAAGTGAACTTATGCTTTGAAAATTCCATGATTGAAATGGCAATCATAAATTGTAATTGAAATATAAAAAAGAATTGAAGGAAGTCGTAATGTTGAAGCTATTTTAAAATGTATGATTTTCGATTTCGTATCAAAAGCATAAATCTCATACTATAGACTTGAAGTTGAAAAAAAAATCTACAACCGGTCAAAAATAAAAACTGAACACCCGCGTATTATTTTAACGCGAAATAAATTCAGAGAAAAAATAAAATAGCCATTCGAATGGAAGTTGCGTTTTCTTCTAATTTAAATTAAAAGCATTAGGTTATAGGGCGGTATAATATTGAAATTGAAACGAACTTTGAAATATTCAATATGAACAACGGATTTTTACATATATATAGATTCTTATATAAATTTTACCATGTAAAATTAAATGGAAATGTATTCGGTGAGTCATATCAGAAATATGGAAAAAAAATTATTTTAAGCTTCAACAAGATGATAAAAACAAAACAAAAACGAAGTTAATCCCCCCACTGGAACGTTAGCTACACTTTGTTGAATTTTAGGTCTCCATTTTTTCGGTTAAAGTTGAATAAAAAAATACTGAAAGCTACAGTAATTTTTTAATGCTATCAGTTTATTCGTCTCGTCGAGTTCTATCTTTCAAAAGAAAAATTACTGTCGTATGTCAATTGGTTTGCCAGAAATTTAAGAAAGTCGTTTGCATTTTCTTTTTCTTAATCATATTATAGCTTAACGCTACCGCGTTTACTATGATTATGTAAATGTAAAGGGGTAAACTTCTAATGCTAAATTTGTTTTGTAAAAAAACCGCAATGTAGATAGTTTTTTAAGTATAACTCGAAGTTTACGCGGAGTAATAAGCTGTAATTTTGGATGCACATATTTAAAGATTTTATAAATTAACTAGGGGGCTCTGCCCCCTGCAAGCTACGCTCGCCAACCCCCGTTCAGACATTGTAGAATCTAAAAGCACGCAAATCTGATCGGTTTTAAAAAGATTAGAGAAGATTGAATTATAGTGAAAAAACCTGTAGCGATCTCCCTGAAAACGGGTTTCCAAAATTTAAGGTAGAATCAGTTGCTGTTAAGACATCCAATGGTTGTTTTCGTGTTTGGTTAAAGAAGGTCAATTAAACATTTGAAAAGAAGCTAAAATAAAATAAATTAAGTAAACAGAGCCTTTGTCTCTCGGTATTTTTTAACTGCGTTATAAAACGATTGACATAATACAATTACTAAAATTTGCTGCTTTAACCTTTTCAAAAGCGGTGGTTCATTTTTGGACAACTTAATTTTAATTCTTAAATGCCACATTAGCATCAGAATATTGGGATGAAAATTTCCCTTTTATTAAGTAAGTGAAAAAAAGCATTTTTGTATTTCGAAATTTGTTTATAAATTCTGGTGCCATTCACTAATTTCAAGATTTTACGAATAGAAGTGCCTAGTCCGTAAAAGGGTTAAACGCATATTAATGTATTTATTATTTTAAAGTTTCCTTTCCCTTTTAATATTTATGTGTAAATACAATTTTCAGGACATAATTTTCAATATTTTCCTGCCTTTAACACATTCTCATTTAATAGTAATTTTAAAGTTTTTTTTTTCCTGTTTTTAATAGTCACGTGAAAATAAATTTTTAATCGTTAGGAAATATTATTCTTTGCGCTGTTTTTAAAATTGAAAACAATCTCTATAATAATAGCCTAAGTCATGTGACTATCATGAACAGCTCCCGGCTGATACCTTCGCTTTTTATATTCCAGGCGGCCATTTTGGTACTTAATGTTAGCCAGTCACAGGTGTAATAAGTCGCCGAATATTATTCTATCCCCATTATTTCGTTTATACTATAATAGTCCAAGTCATGTAACTGCCATAAACAACGGGCTGATTCCTTCGCTTTTCATAAGAATGGTTTCCATTTTGATTAAAGAATCAAAATTATTTTTTTAATAAAACTACATAAAAGTTGCCATGATCACAAAGAATTTCTGGTACTTTTATGTTAGCCGGGTGAAAATCTCGCCAATAGCTTTTTTTAACTCGCCAGTTAGCATTCTTTTTTATTTTTCCAGTGGTAAATTAAAACGGTGCTACTTGGTTACCCCATCGACCAAAAATCTGTCGCCAAAGTATAAGATTAAATACCAATAATGGTTGATCGTAAATGTCACATTCATTTGACTTTAAGGGAGTTACACATGTTCACGCCATCAAGTGATTTTTAATTCGACGTTTTATTTGTATTTTTATTAATGTTATACTAATTTATTTGTTCTTTTGTTATTTAAAATTTAAAAAAAATATGTCAATTTGTATAATTTGGAAATTTATATAATTTGGCGAAATAGGTCGACGGGAGAAGTAATAACATTAAAACGTAGCTTTGAAGTGGAAATTAAATCTCATGATTAGTTGCATTGTCACATACGCACTGGGTTTGGCGTGATTTATTTTTTACGAGAATTTGGCGAAAACCTCGTTTTCAAATACCTGTTACATATGTAATTTTAAATTATTTTCTGTTATTTTTAAAATAAAATGTAACAATAAATAAATAAATAAAATAATAACTATAGAACAAAACAATTTATAACATTTTTTGTAAATAAAAAAAAATAAATTCAAATAAACATTTTTATTATCATAAATAAGCAACAATAGCCGGGTCACCATGTCAGGCAAAATAACGCCATTTTGGCGCCAATTAGTTAACCCGTTGCGTATATGACATCTGTGTCTAATATTTTTCTTTTCTTTTCGTTTAAAAAAAAGAATGAAGTAAAAGCCATTTATTTTAAAGGTTTCAATTTTAAATGAAAGTTTTTTATTAAATAAAATGATAATGAAATACAAATTGAATTCTGAATAAAAGTAACATGATACATTTCTTAGCATACATCTAAGGGAGGCCAAACTCGTCGCCAAATTAATTTAAAATAACTTTTTCTAACATATGAAAAAAATATCTGTTATGATTAAAATTTGAGTTGCCATCATTAGAAAAAAAGTATTTAAAATTAGAAAAAAAATTATATTTCGAAAACTAATTCTAATTTTAAAATTCTAATATCAGTTTTGAGATCTGTGGATCAATACGGATTTTTGGTGTTAATTTCATTGCAAAGTATTCCATATTTTAGGAGAAATCGCCGTGAAACGTAATCAGTTGTTTAATCAGTCGTTTCATAGAATCGTTTCATAAATTCGTTTCAATTCGATTCATTAGGATTTTGTATATATAGGGTAGATTTCTGACAAAAACGTTAGACAGTATATTTCATATTTATTTTGAACATCAATTTGGTAATTTACGTATTATGAAAATAGTAGAGGATCAAATATTTATTGTACTGTATAAAGATTTTAACATAAATCGAATTTTAGACGATGAAAGTTCATTTGATGACCATGAAATTTTAAGCTCAATTATCGGTATTTTTTTAGTTATGCTTTATCGGTTTCCTTCATTGCAATTTTTTTAATACACTGCGTTATAAAATGAGATGAACACCGAATAATTATGTGATATCAGGTCAAAAATCTATAAATAATTAACATAAATCACTAATCTGGGGACAATTACAATAAGTTTACATAACACATAACAACATAATCAAAATCAAACTTTATATACATTGGAAACATAATTAGTATTATGGGGTCTTGTACCTTTTAAACGCGTCGAAAATTAACGAAAAACTTCAAAGTTAAAAATTAGTCTATCTTCAAAGCTTTTTTATGTATAAACATGAAATTTTGGATATTGATTAAACATATTGTGCTTTGTAATATGCTACCATTAGAAATTTATTAACCCTTTACAGAATTTGTGTATTGTTGAAATCAAAATAGCGCTCTTTTTTTAGCCCATAAGACATTGCGCGCATGATATCTTGAGAAAGTATGTATGGATTGGCATGAAATTCCGTATAGTTACTAAACATATATGTGTGTTTAAAATGATCTACTCTTAGGCTAAAATTATTTCATTAACTATATAAAAAAAATATTTTCGTAAAAAAAAATTAAAATTTTGTATTTTTATTGAATAAAAATAGTCATAACTAAAAATATTACCATTGTAAATACTTAAAAGTTGATCATTTTAAACACACATATTTCTTTAGTATATTTAGCAAATTTCATGACAATCCATACATACTTTCTAAAGATATCATGCGCGCAATGACTTATGGAGTAAAAAAAAAGAGCTATTTTGATTTCAACCATACACAAATTCTGTAAAGTGTTAATAAATTTCTGTTGGTAGTATATTACAAAGCACGATCTGTTTAATCAATATCCAAAATTTTATGTTTATACATAAAAAGGTTTTGAAGATAGGCTAATTCAAACTTTGAAGTTTTTCGTTAATTTTCGATGCGTTTAAAAGGTACAAGACCCCTTAAAAAAATGTGTCAGAAAAGGATATGAACACTGACCAAAATTACCATTGGGCATATAAACAGTACAGGTGTGTAGAATGCCACTCCGAGAAGAAGAAAAAATATCCAAATTTGTTTAGCATAGAAAGATATTTCGCAGGATTTAAAAATTTCAAATATGGCTTCTAAGGGAGCTCTACGAAATTGGATCATAAATGTAGTTTTAGCTGAAATGAGAAAAGAAATTTTATACCTTTTATGGATCAAAGACTATCAACAAGAGTTATCGCAAAAAAAATTAAAAAGACCTCAACGTCAAATATTAAATTTCATTCTTTCACAAGAGATTATTAAACGAAGAAATCTTCATGACGTCTCCCACAGCAATCGAAAAGAGCAAACATTGCCCTTATAAAGAGACTGAGCAGTGGAAAAAACTTCATTGCTTGCACTGCAATCTGATTTGCAACAGTTAACACTTATTTAAAAAACTATAATAATATACTTTAGACCTTATTCCAAATTTTTATCCTGCAAAATTATTTGATTGTTCAACTATTTGACCGAACGACTTCACGTTTAGTATCTAAAAGACAATTTTTTCAAAGAACTGAAATATGATTTACGTTTTAGTACCGGATGGCCAGAATGAAAACAACTGTGCAACAGAAAATATGAAAAAACTAGAAATAATAATATAAAAAATATACATGCGAAACGAAGGTTTATGTGTTTCATGCGTATCTGGGTATGTGGATTTCTTTATACCCTCAAAGCATCCCAACGGCTGGATGGGTTTTAATGAATGAGGTATCTATCGATTCGTCTTAACCGTCCGATGGTTATAGGCAAGGTTTTGTTTTTATATATTCAAAATGGCGGCCATAAAATTCAAAATGGCGGTAGAGACGAAAATATATATATACATACCCTATTGAGTGGCATATCATTGGATAGGTCTTTCAAAAGGAAGACTTCATTTCATTGACTATTTTACAGTCAGAAGCTCCGTTAAAATATTATACAACCTGGAAGTTGTGTAGGTAGGATCTCTAGCTTTACTGCAACTCTAACGATCACAGACATCTATAGACCTCATCAAAACAGTGTTTATAGATAGGAACTAACAATTAAACACAACTTAAAAGCCATCAATACATGTAAATAAAAAAATAGGTAAGTAATATAAACAAGTAATATAAAAAAAAAAAAATTAAGTCAATTCCTACTTAGGTCAATAAGATAATTTTTTTCTCCCATTCTTCTTTCCTCATACCTTGATCAAGAAGAGGGCTCTCTCGATGATTGAAAATTAATTAATTTAATTTAATTAATGGATTAATATTTGAAAAAACTGTATTAACATCAAGAGTCATCCATTATAATTAAAAAAAATATTTGAGCTTGATTGGATGAATAATAAGTATTTTATTAGGGATTGAAAAATTGAAAAAAGATATATATAGCGAAAGTGCGAGCTAATAGTAGGAATCGAAAAAATGGTTTCACATTAATGAGAAATAATTAATTAGTTCGCTTTTTACGCAGTCGGGTTTTTTGATTATTTTAAATTTAATGGTTTATTCATTTCTATTACCGTCACGGAAACAAATAAAATAAAATAAAGTAAAGAAGCTTAAACTGTCTTTTAATCGCAAATTCGCACCATAAGCACAAACTCTCGCATTCTTCTTTCCTCTTGAGTGGCGCTTAAAATGCCTTGATAATGAAGAGGGCTCTCTCGATTATTGAAAATTAATTAATTAAATTTAATTAATGAATTAATATTTGAAACAAAACTGGATTAACATCAAGCGTCATCCACTATAAGTTAAAAAAAATTATTTGAGCTTGATTGGATGAATAATAAGTATTTTATTAACGATTGAAAATTTGAACAAGATATATAGCGAGAGTGTCAGCTAATAGTAAGAATTGAAAAAAATACTTTCACATTGATGAGAAATAATTAATTAGTTCGGTCGGGTTTTTTGATTTTTTAAATTTAATTGTTTATTTATTTCTATTACCGTCACGGAAACAAATAAAATAGAAAAAAGTAAAGAAGCTTAAACTGCCTAATCGCAAATTCGCACTGTAAGCACAAACATATGCCAAAACTGATGGTATGTAGCGATGTCCTGCGTATAAAAGTTGATAAAAATTGGTTTCTATATATGAGTTAACTTACAAGATTTTGTTACCGAATATTCCTGTCTTACTATAAAGCAGTACACATTTATACTTTAAGGAATTTTTACTGACAGAGTAAATTTTGCAATTTATATATGCTGTTAAAAATCTGCAACAAGGATGCAAGCCATTTTTCCGAAAGCTAAATATTGCTTGAAAATATTATGTTGCGTTTCTTTCCATATTATTAACCATATTATGTTAACAATAAAGTTAAATTACGGATATTCAACCGTTTACAATGAAAACAGTCGAATGATTGCACGATTTGCTGCAATTTGTTAACAGTGTTTTCTTTAATGTACTCTCAATACTTTATTCGTCGAATTCTAAACATTAAAATTCTGAGCTGACAGCTGGAGTGTATAATTTAAGTATCATTCATTTTTTTTTCAAACTGCAAGCAGATGTGTACGTTTTTGAAAATATAAAAATAAACAGTATATATACTCCTACTGTACGATTCATGTAAAAAGTAGTTCAAATCTGATGGATTAGATTTTTCGATTAATGCATTTTGGTTAATGGTCGTAACCCAAATACTTTCGTATATTTTGAAAATGAATTTCTAAATTATTGGCATGGGGATTAATATTCAGTTCTAGCTGGCCCAAACGGCGTTGAGCAGGACCGGTATAATGATCTTAAATAAGCTTAAAATTTATATGATTTTATATCGTTAAGAGGCCACACTAGTCACGGCTTGAAGTTCGAACGCTAATGATAAGTCTATGGGAACAATATTTTCAAATATCTTGCTTGATTTTTAATATTTTTAAATGATTTTTTTTGCACAGGATAGCTGAGGACTATCTGTTTACGGGCTATTTTTTACTTTTCCGATTTTCGTTGTAGTTTAATTCTCAGGATCCTGTCAATTTAGGATCCAGTGAAATTCGAGGTGTTGTGTCCTTTTTAGTCTTATAACATTCATATCAGCAAAATTCAGGAAAATTTTTTTAATAACAACGAAAATATAGAGTTTAAGCTTTCCAATACTATGCTTTCAATAGTTCTACTACAATTAGGCTGAGCAAAATTTGTAAAGATTTTGATGAAACATGTGTCAAAAACGGCCTAGTAATGATATGTTGCCCGCCCCATATCGGACATGAAAACACCGCCCTATTAAAAATCTGATTGGCTAAGACCGACACATTTTAGCAAATGGAAACTATTTCATATTTCCTTTGGTGTGATTGGATTATTGTAACGTGGTAAAATAGATCACTCCTATTTATACTTTGGATTTAATTTTTTCTACGATTATTGTTTAATTTTGACAAAATACTCTTGAAAGAATGAAATATTTCAAATTCTATATTTCTATGAATAACGAAGGATATTACGTGTTTACTTTGTATATATAAAATTTTAGAACCGTATACAGGAAGGTAAAACTTGTAAAAGTTACTAGGAGACCAAATTACAGCCCGAGTTTATTACAGTGTTGTATTCAGACACTTTCCTCCGGGAGGGATTTCCGAGGCTCCGGGGTGGGGGGGGGGACATAATAGAGTTCTAGGGGGAAATTGCACTTTTTGACCATTGAAAATGTAAAATATCAAATCTTCCGGGGGGAGGGGGGTACAACTCATCGCTCCGGGAGGGGGATGTCCCCCCCGGGCTACCCCCTGAATTCAACATTGGTTTATTAAGTAAAACGGTAAAAAAAAATAGACGCGTTGTTTTTAAAGTAATTTTAAGTTAAAATAGCTAACAAATAATAAAATTACGAAGTCGGAATTTGCTAGAACATGTTTGTGGCCTGGCCAGGATACTGGGTTTCAAGTTTCCTATTCTTGTATATGTATAAAATATTCGACAATTTAACATTTTAATTTCGAAAAACAGTTTTTTTAATTAAAAATCAGCAGAACTTAAAGTTAGTAAGTTTTAAAGATTGTTAACTTTAAAATTATAGATCAACTTGTTCAAATTTTTAAAGAAATATTTTTAATATTCATTACTTTAATATTTATTATTTTTAAGGGGACAGTACACCTTTAACAGTCGAGAACGAAATTTGTCCTGTGTAACACATATTTTTTTGAGAGTCCACTTCAGACACGAGAGGAAAGGAAAACGTTAATGTTAAGTCTATGGTGGCGTTATTTTAAAATTTCTCGCTTTGATTTTAATATTACTGAATGATGTTTTTTGCACAGGATAGCTGAGGGTGATCTACAACCAGGCTAGTTTTTACTTTTTAGATTTTGGTTATAGTCATATATATAACTATATTTTAAACATAAAATTTATGCAACTTATTGAAGTGCACAGGTACGTGTACAGGGGAATTCAAAAGTATATTTCGATATATTATGGACTGTGAAGAAATAATATTTGCGGTGTATTTTAATAACGTTTCTCTGTTACAACATAATGAAATTGCTATGAATTTATGAGGCGCAGCAAAACATGCTTTATGAAGGAGTTGCGCAGCATTTATCATCATTTACAGGGTCACAGAAAAGAGTTCAGTTTTATTACAGAAAAAACTGCTTGCAGCATGTGTTTTAGTTATACTTCACGATTTTAAACAAGATGGAATTCCTATACGTTACTGAGGATTACTACAAGATGCTTACATTAGAATATGATGTGTATCACATTTTATTTCACTTACAGGGTCACATAAAAGATGTTGGATACAATACTGTATATGAAGTATTGTCTATTAGGGATGATTGTTGAAAGTGAGTTTTTAGCTATGATATATGTTTTAAACTAAATTTCTGTATACTAGTTATATATATATATTCTATAGACTATGAATGGGGCTACGCAAAAGAACTAGGAAGAATTGTTGAGAATGAGAGTGAATTGATTAATTTTATTTTCAAGTTCAATTATATTTAGAAAGATATGTTTGGAAAATACAAATATAATAATATACAAGGCTACTCAAAGAATTGGATGCATCCACGCCTATTTCAGACACGGGAAGAAATGAAAACGCTAATTTTAAGTCTATGGGGGCGTCATGTTAAAATTTCTCGCTTTGATTTTAGTTTTTTTTTTTTTTTTTTTTTTTTTTTTTTCTTTTTGCGTAGGATAGCTGAGGACGATTGACAACCAGACTAGTTTTTACCTTTTCGATTTTGGTTTCAGTTTTTTTTTTTTTTTTTTTTATTAGGATACTTTAAATTTCAGAACGGATTCCAACCGGTTATAAAAGTAAAAGTTTTTTTTTTTTGTTATATTTGAAACCAAAATCGAAAAAGTAAAAACTAGCCCGGTTATAGAGCGTCCTCAGCTATCCTATGCAAAAAAATTCATTTTAAATTTTTAAAAAGGAAGCGAGATATTTGAAAATAACGCTCCCATAGACTTAACATTAGCGCTTTCATATTTTTCCCCGTTACTAGTATGGTTTCTCATGTAACGTAAAGGTATTATTTTAACTGTTAGGAAACGGGAAAATTTATCATTAACTATAATAATGTAAAACTAAAAGTTATGAGACTATAAGGTAAAATATAGCATTTTATAAAAGTATGTGAGCTAGCAAATTTATTTTTCAATACGTATTGTAACGGAATCCTGGTTTAAACGGAATATTTTCAAGATTCCCCTAAAAATATCTTAAAATTGTATGTGCAAAGACGGAAAAAACCCACCTAAAACGGTATTTCGCACTTATTGTTTATGTTTTCATCTTATCAGGTTTATAGTGTCCATATTTTTAGCATGAGGGGGTCGAATTTTAATTACTATTAGGTCCCGCGTTTTTCTCTACGCCCTCTGTATTTTCTATATGTATATCCAAAACAAAACTTTTGGACGTGTACTCAGATGTTTAGCACTCTCCAACATAGTTGGAAAATGTTTATGAGTTGGGCTTGACTGTTCGTCTGTCCGTAATCTAACTAGCGTACATATACTTGGATTGTGATGTAACTGAAATACGTTGTTGAAGTTTATCATGGCATACATGACATTGATAATGAAGCGGGTAATAATTTATACTTCATGACATGGACATTCAAAAGTATTCTTTTATATTATGGCCTATGTGGGAAAAATCATTTGCGGTGTATTTTAATGATGTAAAGCAATTTAAACATAAAATCTATGCACCTTATTGAAGTGCACAGGTTCGTGTACAGGGGAATTCAAAAGTACATTTCTTTATATTGTCTACTATGAAGAAAAAACGTTTTACGGCGTATTTTAATAATGTTTCTCTGTTGCAAACATAGCGAAATGGATATGAATTCATGAGGTGTACTAACATGATTGCTGAAGGTGTTGCAAAGCATTTATCATTCATTTACAGGATCACAGAAAAGAATTCAGTTTTATTACAGAAAAAACTGCTCGCGGAGTGTTTTAGTTCTGTTTCAACATTTTAAACAAGATGAAATTCATATACGTTACTGAGGTTTACTACGAGATGCTTACATTAGAATATGATGTGAATCGCATTTTATTTCATTTACAGGGGCACATAAAAGTTGCTGGATACAATACTGTATACGAAGTATTCTCTATTAGGGATGATTGCTAAAAGTCAGTTTTCAACTATGATATACTTTTTTAATACTAGATTATATATATGATTTCTATAGACCTACGCAAAAGAACTAGGAAGAATTGCTGAGAATGAGAGTGAATTGCTAATTTTTTTTTTTATTAAATTCTACATTTTCAAGTTCAACTATATTTAGAAAGATGTGTTTGTAAAATATAAATATAATAATATACAAGGCTATTCAAAGAATTGGATGCATGCGCGCGCCTATGAATGATAATTTCTGGAAGTACGATTTCAGTTGTTTTAAGCATGTTTATACTGCAATAATTTTGATCTTAACATGTTGCGAGTATATATACTTGTTCGAATGCAAGGGCTGTACAAAATAGTACAATTATACTGACGTTAATTGGTAGAAATTGCTGAAAGTTTACTTTCATCTGCATTAATCGTTTTCTTATTATATTAAATTTTATCATTTTTTCATGCCGTTAAAACAAGTCTAAGAATATCCATTGATGACTTTGTCATTTTAATTTTTCAATAATTGGAACAATTTAAATTTACTAAGATTTAACAAAAACTTAAAGTTAGTAAGTATTAAAGAATGTTTACTTTGAAAGTTTTGATCAACTTGTTTGAAACTTTAAAGGAATATTGTTAATATTTATTACTTTTAATATTTGTTATTTTTAACGAAAAAGTACACCTTTAACAGCCGCAGAAAATGCGAAATTTATCCACATCTTTCTTTAAGAGCCCACTTCAGACACGGGAAGAGATAAAAACGCTAATTTTAATTCTATGGGGGCATTAATTTCAAATTTCTCGCTTTATTTTAATAGATTTTTGCATTGGATAACTGAGGACGATCAACAACCAGGCTAGTTTTTACTTTTCCGATTTTCGTTTTATAATATTAGGATAGTTTCGATTTCAGAACAGATTCCAACCGGTTCCGAAAGAAAAACTAAATATAATAATATACAAGGCTATCCAGAGAATTGTATGCATGCACGTCTATGTGGATGATAATTTTTGGAAGTGCGATTTAAGTAGTTTTAAGCATGTTTATACTGGAATAAATTTTATCTTAACATGTGGCGTGTATAAAATTTTGTTGCTAATGTAAGGGCTGTACAAAAGAATGCAAATACACTTCCGTTAATTGGTAGAAATTCCTGAAAGTTGATTTTCATCTGTATTACTCATTTTCTTATTATATTAATTTTTAGCATATTTTTCATGCTGTTAAAACATGCCTAAGAACATTCATTGATGACTTTATTATTTTAATTTCTAATAATTTGAACAATTTAAATTTACTAAGTTTTAACAAGAACTTAGAATTCGTAAGTTTTAAAGATTGTTAACTTTTAAAATGTTGATCCATTTGTTCGAAACTTTTTAAAAAAAATAATATTTATTATTTTTAATATTTGTCATTTTTATGGGGACAGTATACCTTTAAAAGTCCTGTGTAACATATTTTTTTTTAAGAGCCCACTTCATGCACGGGAAGAAATGAAAATGCTAATTTTAAGTCTAAGGGGGCGTTATTTTCAAATTTCTCGCTTTAATTTTAATATTTTTGAATGATTTTTTTTTTTTTTTTTTTTTTTTTTTTGCATAGGATAGCTGAGGGCGATCAACAACCAGGCTAGGTTTTACTTTTTCGATTTTAGTTATAGTTTTCTTTTATTATTATAGTTTCAATTTCAGAACCGATTCCACTAGTTCCGAAAGTATAAGTAATTTTTTTTTTTTTTATATCTCTAACCAAAATCGAAAAAGTCTAAAACAGCCTGGTTGTAGATCGTTTTCAGCTATCCTATGCAAAAAATTTCATTTTAAAATATTAAAAAGGATGCGAGATATTTGAAAATAACGCGCCCATAGAGTTAACATTAGCGCTTACATTTTTTCCCCGTTACTACACTGTAAAAAAAGGACTAAATTACGGAAATACAACTGGCAATCTAGACGATAGTACTATTTCCGTATTTTAACGGAACTTTTTCCCTTTAAATTACAGAAAAAATCCGTTAAATTCCAAAAAAACGGAAACTTTTGTGTAATTTACCGTAAAAAATTTCCTTTAAAATACGGAAATAGTACTGGCGTCTAGATTGCCAGTAGTATTTCCGTATTTTAGTCTTTTTTTTTTCTTTTTTACAGTGTTGTGTGTGTTCTCAAAGGTAACCTAAAGATATTTTTTGTAAGGAAACGCGAAAATTTATCATTAACTATAATAATGTTAAACTGAAAATAAGGAGACTGTATGGTAAAATATTACATTTTATAAATGTCTGCTAGCTAACAAATTTATTTCTGATACGTAGCTGTAACGGAACCCTGGTTTAACGGTTAGTTGGTTGGTTGTATTTATGTCGGCCAATTATCAGCACGTGGGATATAGGCCCTAAGGGGGGAGTGCCTTCCGTGGAGGTCTTTCTAAGGGAACCTAACCCGTATTAACGCTTGGAGAACCAAGGTTCGAAGAACACCACGAAAACTCCGAACGATTAGGCCGACGGGCGCGATTGGGATCGAACCCAGCACCTCCCGTCTACCAGCTTCGAGAGCAGAACCTCTCGGCCACTGGTGGGGCCCTGGTTTAACGGAATTCTCATTATTCCCCTAAAAATACCCGGCAATTGTATCTGCAAAGACGCAAATAACCCATCTAAAAAGGTATTTCGCACCTATTGTTTATGTTTCCCTCTTACCAAGTTTTATAGTGTCATGTTCTCAGCATGAGGGCGTCGAATTTTAATTACAACTAGGACCCGCATTTTTCATGAACTCTGCCTTTTTGTTTTGGAGGGAAAATAAAATTCGATGTCGGTACGAGTGTGTTTCGAAAGGTTATCAGCCCGACAAAGAAAATAGAAAAATTTTGACAATATTTCATTTTTTTTAACGTAGTTCCTTACAACTTATAAAATTTAAACCAACGAGTTTCCGACTTTTTATTATCTTCAGTATAATAAGCCTTATCTAACTTTGGAAATGAAGTGGTGGTCTTTGCTTTACTCCCATATTTTGAAGTGAATTTCCGACTACCGAGCCATTTCTTCAGGCTTGAGAAAAGGAAATAATCGCTGGGAGCAAAATCCGGTGCATGTGGAAGCACTACAGAGCGTAGGTCATTGACTTTCGTAGCGAAAACTACAGGCATGTGTTAACGAATGTGTTAAAGAACACTTTTTTTTTGCTCAGGTATGGACGTTTTGTCGGAATAAGCAGTCTTTAATTGGTTCCGTAGAAATGCATAACACTGTCCGGTGACGATTCTACCTTTTTGCCGGTGGTCTATGGTCACCACACTTTGTGAATTCCCGAAAACCGTATCCATGGCTTTTCCAGCAGATGGAACCGTTTTAACTTTCTTTGGATCAATTTCAGCTGCTGTTTCACATTGTTTAGATTGCTGTTTCATCGCTAGTGAATAATGGCGGTTTCATGTTTCATCCACCGTTATAAGACGTTGACGAAAATCAGCAGATTGGTTAAGTTTTCTAACATAACTTGAAATCACCATAGTCCACATTACTAAAGACAGTGGGCCATCTGCACTACCTTCTTTAAAAAAAAAAAACGAACAGTGAAGATGGAGAAACTCATAAAATGATAAAGAAAGATGGGGGGGGGGGTGAAGAAGGAGACCAATTTCACGAGGTTTAATTTGATTACGTTAATAAATGAAATGTTTTCATGAAGGAATTTTCAGCAGAAAGTCCACCCAAATCAGCATTTTATTGCAAAGTATATCTATACTAATATTATAAAGAAGTAAAGTTTGTTTGTTTGTTAGAGGTAATCTCTGGAGCTACCGAACCGATTTCGAAAGTAATGGTATCAAAATGATGGTGTTAGTCCAACTTAGAACATAGGCTATATTTTATGTCAGTGTCACTACCTCAAAGGAGATGCAGGAGCAAGAAACGTTCTAAAAATGCGATTTTTGCGTTACTGAAGGGCCTAGAAATATGAAATTTGGAATATTTGTTACTTATAAGATCTAAATGATGTCTAAGAACTGTTCTTAAACAATTCGAAATTTAAAAGGGGTGAAAATGCACAAAAAGCGTTCTAAAAAACGTTCTAAATGGGGTTTCTACACAATCTAAGGAAATACCAAACCAATCCAAAAAATAATGGCGTCAAAATGATGGTGACAACCCTTGCTCCAACATAGGCTATGTTTTATGTCGGTGCCACTACCCCAAAGGGGATGCAGGAGAAAAACGTTCTAAATTGCGGTTTTTGCGTTATGGAAGGGCCTAGAATCGTGAAATTTGGAATGGTAGTTAGTTATAAGATATCAATGATCTCTAAGGCCATTTCCTAAAAAAAAACAAAATTTAAAAGTGGGTCAAAATGCGCAAAAAGCATTGTAAAAAACTTTCTAAATTGCGATTTCTATGCAATCTCAGGAAGTACTGAACCGATTTCAAATATAATTGTGTACAAATGAAGGTGACAGATCTTTCTCCATGATAGGCTATATTTTATATCTGTTTCCACTACTCCAGAGGAGATGCAGGAGCAAAATGCGTGAAAAGCGTTCTAAAAACGTTCTAAATGCCGATTTGTCAGCAATATCTCAGGAAGAATCAAACTGATTTCAAACGTAATGGTAGGAAATTGATGCTGACAGCCACTGCTCTTACATAGACGCTATTTTATGTCGGTATCACTATCACCTAGACGTTTCAGGAGCATTAAAGCGTTCTAAATTTCGATTTTTGTGATCGGTAGGGGCTAGCAACTTAAAATTAGGCAAGGTACATATTTATTAGATATAAATGATCTTTAAGAACAGTTTCGAAAAAATTGGAAATTTAAAAAGGGGTGAAAATGCGCGAAAGCGTTCTTAAAACGTTGTAAATTGCGATTTCTACTCAATCTCTGGAAATACCAAAGCTATTTCAAAAGTAATGGTTGCAAATCAATGATGAGAGTCCCTGCTATAATATAGGTTATATTTTATGTTGCTGTCACTACCATCTGAGGGTTGCAAAAACAAAACATGTTCTAATTTGCGTTTTTTGCACAACTGAGGGGTCTAACACATTGAAATATGGCATGGTATTTATTTACAAGATGCAACTGCTTTCCAAGAACAGTCGAAAGAAAATTCCAAATTTAAAAAGATGAAGTGAGCGAAAAGCGTTATAAATTACAATTTTTAAGCAAACTTATAAAATACCAAACCGATTAAAAAAATAATGATGACAAATTGTTGGGGATAGAAACTGCTCAAAAATAAGCTATATTTTATGTCTGTGCCAGTACCACCAGAGAATTGCAAGAGCTAAAAAATTTCTAAATTGCGATTTCTGTGATATTGAAAAGGCTAGAAACTTTAAATATTTCATGGTAGTTACTTATAAAATATAAATGCCCTCGAAGGACTGTCGAAAATAAATTCGAATTAAAAAGGGGTGAAGGGAAGGGGAGGTGCGAAAAGCGTTCGAAAAAAGTCCTAAATTACGATTTCTATGCAATTTCAGAGAATATAAACCGATTATAAAAGTAATAATAGTTTCGAATCAATGGTAACAGTCTCTGATCCTACACAGGCTATATTTTATGCCGATGATTCTACCACTTGGGGTTCACAGGAAAAACAAACGTTCTAAAAAAGGTCTTTAAAAGCTTTCTAAATTACGTTTCTGTGGAATATTAGGAAAAAAACCGATTTCAAAATTAATTTTGGCAAATTAATGGTGACAGTTCCTATTTCAACATAACCCTTTATCTTTAGAGAGGTGGTAGGACTTGGAATTTGACATGATAGTTAATTTTAAGATGTAAGAAGATGGTTTCTAAAAATTCAAAACTTCAAATGAATACTGAAATGAGCGTATTAATTGAGCATGAAAGTTTCAAAATATTTTCTAAATTATCATTTTTTTAGTTATATTTTGTTTTAATAATTTAAGCCTCATTTCTGCCTAATGCAGTGTAATAATGATGTTAAGTAAAACTGTGTTTTAAATAGTAATTTTTGAATTATTCCTAAAAGTAATAAGTACCTTATAATAAAATAACATATTACTTTTTAATAAAATAAAAATTTAGTTAGTACTTTTTAATAAAGATTAGATAAATATTACTTGGCATATTTCAAAAATTACGCGAGCAAAGCCGCGGTGTTTGCTAGTATCTGATAAAATCATAATAGAACCTCCACTTTTGAGTTTGCCAAATTCGATCTATAAGCGATGATCTAACGGAGGCAAATCAGGCAAATTTCTACCACTTATTTTAAAATGTTATTATTGTCTTAATTAACTGAAGTTATTAAATAGGATAAAAAAAGTTTAAAAATTTGTAATAGAAGTATGCCTACTTCATCCTCCTGAAGTCGGAAGCTACGGTTCGATCCAGCACATTTCGGCCTGAACCTTTTTCTATAAATGATTGAATACCAGTCATAATTGATTGTATCAGTTTCTAAGTCTTTGTTGTCTAAAATTTTTAAAGTAGAGGTCTCCTCGGATAGAAATTTCTTGTTCCCGGTTTTACTTTGCACTTGAACTTGCCGATCAAGACAATGTTAAGCTATCATTCATTGGTGCCCATAAACTGTCTCTATCAGTTCGTTAAAAATGTCCTACTGACATTTTCTACGTAAATAACGCAGACTTTCACAGTGATAGACTTGTTGATGACGGTATTATCCTTCTCCTATATAATTCTTGAAAACCTAATGACAAATTTACTAACTGTTGCTTTGTGAGCCTTAATTTCCTCTCTACTCATTTTATAAAACTGTGTCATTGAATAATGAATTGTAGTAAACGAAAGAATGTGCCATTACAAACATGAAATAAAAATTTTAAGTAACGCAATCTTTAACAGGATACCAATGTAAATTGAAAGTAAAGATGGAGTGTTATTAAAATTTATAGAAAAAGACCAGAGAAGAATCCATTACCAAATTCCGATTTTTGGGACTGATGCAAAAGTTTGTCGCATATTGTTGATGGAAATTAAAGAAAATGTATTTTGTGAAAATTTCAATTCCTAGCAGTTACATAATTAGCGCTCATCTGGCTAAAGAATCGATGTATTTTCTCAAATCTTCCAAAAAATAAAATATCTTATCCTCAAAATGTTTTGAAGTGATCTAAATAAACGGTCATTCGACGATGCAAGTTTTGGAGAATGGTTCTTGGATTGAAACATTTCATCTCAATTATAACAGTTTGTGTCTGAAGCGGGCTAGATACATGTGGTCTAGCAGTCTTGTTGGAAAACAATGCCTAATCGTTGATTATTTGAAACTGCTTCTAGCGGATTGCTTGATTTAATTCACTTAATTATAAACAGTATTTCTGCAAATTAATGCTGTATTTTCTGAGTAACATCTATTAATAAACAATTTTCTTGTCTCACTGAATGGGAAAAAAAAATCTTCTGTGGGTTGGAACTGACTTTTGCTTTGATTAAAATGCCTCTTCGATGTAGTCATCAATGTAGTCTAAATAATCATTAACTTTGTTATTATTCCTTATATTCCATGAATTACGAATATAATCTGAAAATAAAAACTATGCGTAAATCTGGTTTTTGAATAATGCAGAATAACTTTGTTTTAAAAATATCGACATATTTTGTAGACATTGTGTCGGGCTAAAGTTTTAGATTCATAAAACTGCTAATTTACCAAACTAATTTATAAACTAATAAAAACAGTTTCTTAGCAACAACGAATGACAGCTTAACACTGTCATGATCGGCAAGTTCAAGTAAAGACTATAAACTAAATGCACTGCAAATTTACCAAATTCCGATATAGGACACAGATTGGTAAAGGACATTACAGCAACTCCTCCTGATTATTAACTTGGACGGAGAGGAAGGAGATGGAGAACCTCTGGAGACATTTGACTGTATGCTTGCAACTGACAAGGTAAAAAAAAAATCTCTATCAGCAATGTGGGGAAAATAAAATTATAACTTATTCTAAAGATAAAGATGCAGGGAAAAATAAATTTATTTTCTCTGACTTCTGATAATGAAAAAGAATGCTTTGGTAAAATTGGAAAAAATTCGAAATATTGCTTTGAAATGGAATTCTAAGAAACTCATTATCAGAATTGCATATCAATCTAATGAAAAATCCAAGCAGTTTTCAGAGAAAATAAAAACAAAGTCTTTCTCAAACAATTGTAAAAAAAAAAAAAAAAAAAAAAAAAAACTGTATTTATTACAAAAAACTTCAAATTCAGAGGGATGAATTAAAAAAGGTTTTTATACACAATCCAGGTATAAAATCACAGATAAGATGTTTTTGTGCCTGTCCACAGATTCCTAAAGAGTGATACAAGATTTCACAGGAAGGGATTTGCTCGACGGGTGGCAATTACACAGACCATCAGCTCATCAAGTTGAAAACTGAAATTTTAGGATTAGATAGAACTCAATTAGCATATTAAAATGCAAATGGACTGCTAAGTTATATCTTGATAGAAAACACCTGCAGACCGGAGTTTAGTATTTGATCGATTGGTTTATCATTGTATCTTCCTGCACCCAAATGTATTAAAACATTAAGTTTGGGTGCATGAAAACACAATGGTAAACCTGCAGATCAACCACTAAATTGAGGTTCTGCAGATGGTTTCCACCAAGATACGACTTGGCAGACCAATGCATATAACTTGTACATAAGATAAACGGTTAAGTACGAGTATTACTCGCGCTCAGAGGGTTCCGTACAATAAATTTATGAATTATTAACTGTATTATTTAAAAGAATAATGAAACTTTGTAAAAAACTATACAACGTAGAGTTGGGTATAGCTGTATATATTAGAAAAGTATGAATGAGTATACAACAAAATTTCAAAGGGATATGAAGCCGAAATAAAATTAAATATTGCTATTTTGTATAACTCTTTTTTAAACTTATCTTAATCTGCATATGATGAACTTAATTCGATACTGACAATAAAAGTACTGCATATTTAAATTTCATTTGGCATTTCATAAAACTAAATTCATCATAGTAATATTTTTCTTTTTACAGTGTAGCTGAAAGAAAATTCTTGTTCAAAGTTTAATCTTGGCATTGTACTAAGCGCGCTTCGAAAGGAGGTCGCAAAGATGCAACTCGACTTTTTCCGTGCCGCGTTTTTTCAAATAGGTCTTTAATTATCATTTAAAGACACGGGAGGCGTATTGAGAGATCCACTCAACACAAACTAGTCGCGAATCCCATAGTATTTATGCGATTAATTCTAATTAAATTGGTCTGTTTTTAACAATTTGATATTTACTGCTTTTATGCTGCTACTGGGTATTGCATTACACAAATATATCATTAAAAGTTGTTATCTAGTATTTGAAAACCGATGGTATATAGAGTACGCCGCCTCTGCCATTATGTATGTCCAAACCAACCGTGTCTTTAAGGGTTAAGGCTCCTGCCCCTGCCAGCGAAAGCACTCACGAGCTAATGCTAATCGTATGGGGAAGGATTTTTCTAATATCTCTTTTGCATTTCGATATTTTAAAATATTTTTTTTTGGCATTGTATAGCCGAGATCCGTCTCTACATCGCACCTTTCTTTACTTTTTCCTCTTCATAGGATTAGCATTAGCTCGTTAGTGTCTTCGCCGGCAGGGACATGAGTCTTAATATCTTGGCGAATTACCAACGATTTTTTTTTTCGAAAACCATTATAAACAATGCTTTTATACTTTTGATACGATAGGCACCTGTAGCGCTCTTCTATACCTTTGCTGAATGCCCGCAAATAGAAATCTGTATGTAACAGAAAAATGCGCTTTTATGAAAAACTATGCCACCTTGGGCAATCGCTATAATTTCCCTGCAAGTATTAAATTAACCTCTACTACCTCTAATTTTTTTCATAATTTTAGTTTCAGTAGATTCGGAAACAGATGGGGGGGGGACATATTTTTGCACTACATTTTCGACGATATCTCTGAAAATATAATATCTAAAATTAAAAGAAATGTATTTTTGAGTTCGGCGTTACGTAATCTTTTAACCGATACCCCACACGATATACAAAGAAAATATATTTCTTTTTCAAATAATCCAATTAGCCCCTCTACGTTTTCCCCCACATATATTTGTGAATGTCTAATAATCTGTAAATATGTGGGTCAATAGTCTTTATTACATCCCCCAATTTGAACTTTCGACGTTCCGTAGTTTACGAGTAAAATGGCTGTGACAGACAGACAGACAGACACAGGAGTGATCTTATAATGATTCCGTTTCAATTAAGTCAATTAGTTTAAGAATGAAAGTAACATGGTGCAATGCTTAACATACATTTAAGGGAGACCAAACTGGTCGCCAGAGGCGGCTAGTTCAGAAATAAATACGCTGAAAATTATTGAAATCACACGTCTAAGGCTAACATTAGCCTAAGAATTGCTATCCATGGACGGCCATGTATCCAGTTTTTTGGCATACCACTATTTATTTATATGCTACAATGTCATTTAGCCGACGAGACATTTAGCAGACAGCAATTAGACGACAGGATGTTTAGCCGACATGACAATTAGTCGACAGCGACAGTTAGCCGACAAGATAGCTAGCCGACAGAGGACAATTATTTGACATGGACATTCATCTGACAGGACATTCATCCGACTTAACTGTAACCTGATCTTAACCTAATTATAACCTAAGTATAAACTAACTCTAGCGTAACTGTAGCCTAACCAATACCAAACTGTAACGTAGCTATAACCTAAACGTAACCTAAGTGTAACATAACCGTAACCTAAATGAAACCTAACAGCAACCTAATTGTAGCCTAAATGTAACCTAACTGGGACGTAACCGTAATCTAACTGTAACTAACGTTTACCTAGTTATAACCTAATCGTATGCTAACTGTAATGTAACTGTAACATAAATTTACCATGACCAAGCTGTAACCTAAGCGTATTCTAATTATCTCCTAAACGTAACCTAATTATAACCTAACAGTTATTTAACCGTAATCTAAACGTAACCCAAGTGTAACGTAACCGTAACCTAAGGGTAACCTAATTATAAAGTAACCGTAACCTAATTGAAACATAATAGTAACCTAATTGTAGCCTAAATATAATCTAACTGGAACGTAACCGTAATCTAACTGTAACTAACGTTTACCTAATTATAACCTAATCGTATGCTAGCAGTAATGTAACTGTAACACAACTTTAACATGACCAAGCTGTAACCTAAGCGTAATCTAATTATCACCTAAACGTAACCTAATTATAACCGAACAGTTACCCAACCATAATCTAAACGTAACCTAAGTGTAACCTAATTATGAAGTAACCGTAACAAAACTAAAACCTTACAGTAACCTAATTGTAGCCTAAATGTAACCTAACTGGGACGTAACCGTAATCTAACTGTAACTAACGTTTACCTAGTTAAAACCTAATCATATGCTAACTGTTATGTAACTGTAACATAACTTTACCATGACCAAGCTGTAACCTAAGTGTAATCTAATTATCACCTAAACGTAACATAATTATAACCTAACAGTTACCAAACCGTAATCTAAGAGAAACTAATTGCAACTGTAACCAAACTGCAAATTAACTGTAGCCTAGCGGGAGGTGCATAATATGAAAGAGTGATCAAAGGGCTGCCCAGTCCAGTGATATATCACTTGAGGGATGTCGGAAAAGTCAGAAAAATGCTCCCGGTGATACCAATTGGGGGAGGGGGAACGAGAGGTACATAATACGAAAGAGTGATCAAAGGGCTCCAATGCGATGTATCTCATGAGAGGTTTCGAAAAATGTTAGAAAAGTGCCGGCTAATTATACTATCAGCTAAATGTCCTGTCTGCTAATCGCCTTTTCGGCTAAATGTCCTCCCGGATAATTGCCACGTTCGGCCAGTTGCCTATCGGCCAATTGTCTGTATTGCTAAAATTATTGCTATATGTCCGTTTCGGTCAATTGTCCTGTATGCTGTATGTAAATTTCAGCTAATCGTGTTGTCGGCTATACGTACGTATCGGCCAAATGCACGTGCCAGCTAACTCCTATCTGCTAAATGTCTTGACGGCTATTTGGTTGTCGGCTAAATGTCTGCCACCGGCTACGGGTCAAACATCAATACTAAAAGTAGTTGGGCTTGAAAATGCATAAATAAAATTAAAAAACATCTTTCAGTAATTCATGGTCATTCTCGGTACTACTGATGAAATCTTTTGTGTATTGTCTATGCAATTCATATACACCACCTATGTGCCTGTGCAAAAATATTAGTTTAACTTATACCATAACTTATCATAAATCAAACATATCATAATTTAAAACTCACTTTCAGCAATCATCCCTAATGTTTCCCTGTAAATGAACAATAAAAGAGATGCACACGATATTCTTATCCAAACATCTTGCACTCTTTGTCTCCCCTTCTTCGGAAATTTCGCTTCCCGTTTTGCTCCCTTTACAGTATCAAGGTTTAAAATCTTTAAAATTCCTTAATCTTTTCTTTAATTTTCTGTTTTATTTGTTACTTTAAACTAACAATAAATAATCAGTCATAAATTTCATTATCAATTTATTTCACCAAATTCATTTCATTAAAAGTTCTTGTAAATTGCCCCTTCCCGAAATGTGTTTTCTCCCTTTTGCTCCCTCACCCACGGTACCCATATTTTAAAATAAAAACCCTTTAAAACTGTTTAAATTTTTTAATCTTTTCTGCTCAATTTGCCACTTTATTTTAACAATAAACAAACGATCATAAAAATTTCTCCCCCCCCCCCCACCCCAACTGAAATTGGTATTTCCTCCTCGCCTCTCCCTCTTACCAAGCATCTGAAATTTAAAGTTCTTAAAATTTTTTCGTTTATTATTTTTTTAACCTATTTGTAAATATTTTCTAAGGTAAGTAAATAATAAGTCACCAATAAATTTCCCTCCCCACCTCCCGCAAAAAAAGAACTAATTCTGCTTATTCCTCTTTTTTCATTCAGGTCACAAAATTTTAACCTTAAAAGTCATTGCTTTTTCTAAATCATTTTGTACTCTATCTGTTAATTTATTGTAATCATAAATAATCAATCATATAATTATACTCCTCCCCCACCAAAATTGACGTTTGTTCTGACTCTACCCTTACCAAGGACACAAAATTTAGTCTTTTTTTGTCCTATTTCTTATTCTTTAGTAAGGTAAATAAATAAGTCATCAAATAAAATCCCCCCCCTTTTTCCTTCTTTCCCTTATTTAAGTTTAAAATCTTTGAAAATCTTTTTTTAATACATTTTCAGCTTTATCTGTTTCATATTGAACAATAAATAATCGATTATATAATTTCTTCCACCCCCATATAAAATTGACGTTTTCTTTTCTCCCTCCATTATTTCCATGCTCATAAAATTTAAAGTCTCTAAAACTCCTGATTTCAATGTTTTTGCCCTATTTGTAAATCTTTAATAAGTTACGTAATCAATCATCTATTAAACTCACCCCCCCCCCCCCCCAAAAAAAAAAAAAAGAAAAATCTGTTTCTTCCCTTGTATTACCATCAACTCATGAAGTTAAAAAATCTAATTTACAGTCTTTAAAACTTTTTAATTTTTACTTTTTTTGGTCCTAATTATAAATATTTACTATCTATAATATTAACTAAATCTTTTCAACTATGTGCGAAAGTGTTAACAATAAAGCGATAGGTATACATTTAATTATGCACAAAACACATTTTAACTGTATTTCTGAAAGGAAAATGTCTATAGAGATATATTTCAAAGGAAAATATTGTGGTTTCTCGTCAACGTGCAAGTATATTCTCAAAATCTTTTGAAATCCTTTCATTCCGACTAGCTCAGAAAGAACCACCAAACTTAGATACCAAAGATGTTATCGACTAAGCCGAATACATCCATAAACAAAAAAAAGAAAAATCATGCTTTAAAACTTTCCAACACTTCCAGAACGCTGTAACAAAACTTCGCAGTTTAATAATGTAAAGAAGTTACCTAACTAAACAATTGTAAAACGTATGACACATTTGAAAAGCAGATTTCAACAATTGCGCCCATAACCCGGAAGATATTCCAATTCTTTTGTGCAGCTCTGTATATGATATATTTGTACTGCATATATTTGTAGAGATTCTAGATACTATGTTAAAATTAAATTTTGTAAGAAAATACATAAAACAGTTCAAAATTCACCCTCGGCAATTTCTACCAATAGACGGAAACATACTTGAATTATTTTGTGTAGCCCTGTTTAAAGCATACAGATATTTATACACGTCAAATATTAAGCTGAAATCTAATTCAAGCAAAAACATGCTTAAAATTACTGAAATCACACTTCTAGGAATTATTTTCCATAGGCGGCAATGTATCCAGTTTTTTTAATATCCCTGTATAGGATTTTATTTGTATGATACAAACATCTCTTAGCATAATAAATGTAGTTGAGCTTGTACATTTATAACTAAAAAAACTAAGCATCTTTAAGCCATTCATACTCATTCTCAGTAATGTTTGCGAATTCTTTTGTGTAGTCCTGGTCTGTAAAATTTAAGCACACCAATTACGCAAAAATTTAGTTAAACTTAAAAACGCATTCTGTAATTGAAAATGCACTTTCAGCATTAATTTTTAATAGCTAACACGTCGGATTCAGTATTGTATCAAAATATTTTATGTGTCCCTGTAAATGAACGCTAAATGAAATGCAAACCATATTCGATGCAAGCATCTTGTTACAAATCGAAGTAATGTGTATCTATTTCGTCATGTTTGAAATAATGTAACGTAATCGAAATACACTACAAACAGTTTTTCCTCGTAGACCATATACAAGCAAGCTCTTTTGTCTGACCCCGTAAATAATTGTTAAATGCTCATGTTGTACAGAAAGTAGGCTTAGGACACCTCAGAACTTCATATCAATTTCATTATCATTGTGACAGAGTAATATCAATCAAATACTCCGCAAACGATATTTCGTCATGGGCTATAACATAACGGAATACTTTCGAGTCCCCTATACTCGTACTTTAAGCGTTACACATAACTTAGTCTACAGTAACCATTTTAAAGTGTATCTCAAAGTATATAAAATTAACTATGTTTAAGATTGTGTAACACTTAAAATGCATCCTAAATTATCCCCCCCTTTATAGACCATAATGTAAGAGAATACGTTTGAGTGCGTCTGTAAATGAACCATGAATGGTAATTCATTCGACATTCATTTTGAATAGCGAACATACCGTGATGATTTTGAATATCGTATATCAATTACATGGCAATCCGACAACATTTGCGCTATTTAGAGCACGGACTGACGGACGGACAAACCCAATTCATAAACACTTTTAAACTTTCTTGGAGAGTGTTAAAAATGAAAAAAAAAAAATGTAATGAAAATAAAAGTATTTTAGTGTTATTTAGATTACGAACCGCTACAAAAACATTCTTATCTGACTGCATCATTTAAAAAATATTTTGTGTTCAGAAATCCCCCCCCCCCCCCCCACACACACACACTTATAAATAGTTCTTATAAATTTCTTGATAAATTTCATGTTTTAAAAAGAATCCCCACAAAAGATAGTTATTTTATAATATTTGTACTGATATTTCCCCCCTCATTCAATATCTCCCCCTTGATTTTAAATGTAATTGCGTTATGTGAAATAAAATAGTGTTTATACGGCAATAATTTCAATTTTATGTTTGTAAAAACTCTAAAATGAATCTGAATATAAAAAAAAGAAACATATCTAAATAAAATATTCATTTATTTTCTGAAATCGTTTTAGTTTTTGCACTCTTATCATAAACAGATTAAAATTCTTTATACGGCTTTTAATGTTATTGAGGGTCTCCACAAAGCAGCGGCTTTGATCTACGCTGAAAGCGAAGACGGTTGAAAAAAAAAATTCTTTAGACCTGAAACCCACTGGAAATGATCAAATGTAGCACTCAGCCGAAAGGGGGTGGGGGGTGGAAACGAGACAGATAATTGGTCATTTGCTGATTGGAAGAGTTCCCTTGTCAATCATTTGAATTTAGACCATCCTTCCAATTTAACTAAAATGCGAGCGGCCATCTTGCTTTCATTTTGTCTGTGACTGCAGTGTCCTCTTAACCCGAATTTTAAAAATATATATTTTGTAATGAAAAATTCTCGAAAACAGATTGATATTAAGAGATAAAAGCTGTCGTAAGAAGGCAGTTTTAGGTTTTACAAATAGTGTCGTTTTATAGTTTTTCTTATATAAAACTAGGGGGCTCTACCCCCTACAAGCTACGCTCGTCAATACCCGTTCAGAAACAGCAGACTCCAAAAGTACGCTAATTTGATCGGCTTTAAAAAGATTTCGGAAGATTGAATTATAATTTAAAAAACAGTGGTGATCTCCCTATAAACGGAATTCTATTAATTTCTCTTTGATTGGAGAATTTTAAGGCCAAGTCCGCTGCGGTACTACTTGATTATCCCGTCGACCAATTTCGCCAAATTATATAAATCGCCAAACCACTCGCCAAATTATACAAATTGACATAATTTTTATTTTAAACAACGAAAAAACAAATAAATTAGTGCAACATTAATAAAAATAAAAATAAAACGTCGAAATAAAAATAACTTGATGACGTAGACACGTGTAACTTGCTTAAAGTCAAGCTAATGTGACATTTACGATCAACTATTATTGGCATTTAATGTTATAGTTTGGCGAATGATAGATTTTTGGTCGACGGGATAACTAAGTAGTAGCGAAACAGAACCGAAAACTGGCGATATGAAGCAATTAAAATAATTGAACTTTGTAAAAAATCACCATAAAATTAAAACAAAACACAGTACAAACAAAACACTGTGTTTTGTTTTAATTTTATGGTGATTTTTTACAAAGTTTTATTATTTTAATAACTAAGTAGTACTAAAGATACAATCTCTGGTTTCGTCTTTGATTAAGTAAAATACGTTAAACATTTCAAAATAAGCTAATGTAAAAGGAATTATTAAACAGTGTCTTTGTCTCCCGGTATTTTTTAAACGAAGCGAAAAGAAAGTTCTTTTAAATAAGACATTTTAAATTAATCGTTTTTAATGTGACGTAATTTTGACCAAACTATTCTTTCTCTTTTTAATATTTACGTGAAAATACTTTTGTTAGAAATGAAATATTATTTGCGCTTTCCTAATAAAAATAGTTGAAAAGTATCCTCTCAAAATATCAAATACATGTCTAGCGCAATTTCTAAATTTAAACTAGAAAAATTCAGCTGTAAAAGCTCTAAACCTTTCCGCGTTTTAGGTTTTCATCAAAAGTTTCTCGGACATTTTTTTTAATACTTTTTCTGCTTTGTTCGTTTCGACATTTTTGTAGGTGAGATATATCCATTTTGCCGAGATGTTATAAAAAGATTGTGTCGAAATACAGATGTTAATTGTTATTAGAGTAGAAAAAATATTGTCTTCGTTAGGTGCGATTGAACTTTCAGTCGCGAATTTTTTCGAATATATTAAAATTCTAATTTTTCAAATTCAAGGAAGAAGGTCACATATTTAAATATGAAATTTAAGGCAATTAGTAACCATGAAATCAAGTTCTACGGGAGTGTCGTGGAAATGTAGAAAAAGTCAACTGCAAAAAAGATTCTTTTTGAAAAAAAAAAAAAATGAAAGGGTCAACACCCATACTTTTTTTAACTGAGTGCATGTTTCAGACGTAAAAAGAAAGAAACGAAATTTAAGAATATGCCTTATAGTTTTCGGTATCCCGAACGCTTCGTTTGATGGGCGTTAATACATTCATCGGAAAAAAATAATTAATTAAAAACAGCATCTGGTTCTTTACTTCTACGGGCTCATGAATGCAGAGACTGAGCATGCGCAGACGCGTTTAGTGATTTATAGCAAAAGAAATGCGCTTTTCATGAGATTTTCACTAATATCAAAGCTAATTATAAAAAAAAAAAAAAAAAAAAAAACGAAAAATATGCGCCTTAGATACATCAGGAAGTACACTCATCACACAACTGCACATTGGACTATTCTCATCAAAATTTGCATTTTTGTAACTGCGTCAGATTTCGCTAATCATCGCCGACGCACAGAAATGCATAATGAATTTGGGGCCTGCATAAAAAATCTGACTTTAAATAATGATATTTAGTTTAGAAAACCCAACGTCTTTAATAATTTGATTCTTCTCCCCTTTCTTTAATTTTTATGTTATAAAGATATGTATCGGAGGGCTGCATAAAAAACTTCACTTAAAATAATGATAAATACTGCAGAAACTGTAACGAATAGAATAATTTGCTCGCGCTCCCCTCCGACCCAAAATGCAACTCTTTCTTTAAAAATTTTATATGGTATAAAAATATGTATCGGAGGGCTGCATAAAAAAATCTTGATTAAATCAATGATAGTTTGTCCAGAGAAAAGCAACGAATTTAATAATTTCCTGTCTTCCCACGGAAATTCTAACTGCCCTTCTTAAACAATTTTATATGTCGTAAAAAATATTCATTTGAGAGCTGCATAAACATTTTAAAAAATTAAGTAGTTATTTTTAATAATAAAGGTTATAATAATTCGCTGATGGCGTCCTCTTCCACTCTCCAAATTCCAATTTCTTTAGAATTTTATATGTTATAAAAAACATGTATTCGAATCCAATATAAAAACTCTGACTTAAAATAATGACAATTAGTTCAGAAAACTAAACAGTTTTAATATAAGTAATATGTATGTGAGAGCTGCATACAAATTCCGACTTAAAATAAAGATATTTAATGCAGAAAGCGCAATGAGTATAACAATTTTCTCGTGCCTGCCTCCTCCTCAAAAAAATGTACCCTTCCTTTCTTTAAGATTGTTAAATGTTATAAAAATATCTATCTAAGCGCTGCATGAAAAATCTCAATTAAAATAATGACATTTAGTTCAGAAAATGCAAAGATTTTAATCCTAAAATCGCATCCTTTCAATGAGATCCTACTCTTCCCATTTTAAAGCTTTCATGATATAAAAAATGTGAATCAAAGGGCTGCGTAAAATATTTGACTTAGAATAATGATATTTACTGCGGAAAATGGAACAATTTTAATAATTTGCATGCACCCGCCACTAGATTTAAATGTAACTAAAGAGGGAGAAGCCCTTGTGGACCAAATCATAACTCATATCAAGTGTCTATTTCAACACACTAATAGTCTTCGATGAAGCTCATAAAATACTTTAAATTACGTTTTTAGAATTTTGGAATGTTTAATAATTAATACACTTTCGTATACAAAATAATAGGGGGTGGGCTTATTTGCTGAAATGGATCTCTTTTTAGTTTAGATTTTAATGAATGTTCGTCCTTGGCTGGCTCATTCAATAATATTTTTTACTGTCTGGGTCAATTTTTTGCACAAATTAAGAAGCAATTTTAGCTGATTTTCATCACAATTGGATTTTCGGATGCAGCAATTTTATTTACGCATATATGGTGACTTTCAAATCGATACCAAAAATAGTTTTCTTAATATTTGATGTTTAGTGAAAATCAGGAAATTCCATTGTCTGTGATTTCGAATAAAAGCAGCTGTTTTATTTTAAAATAAAAAAATATTGCACTTTCTGAGCAAATTGGAAAAAAGAACCCATTAAACATAGCATAAAATAATTCGCGAAAATGTCAATAATCGCTGTGCGGTTTCCGAATAAACTTTATTGAAAAAGTGAACGAATTTAATATATTGGGTTAAAAGATTCAAACCGTATTTGTTTTATTATTATAAAAAATCTCATAAAAATCTCATAACATAAAATATAAAAACTAAATCCAAAATCGGGATTTGAGATACAAAACTGCATATATAGAAGTATCATCCTGCCATATTTCGTAGTTTTGCGTTCGGGGGCTCTTCAAAAGAAAGTCGACAGGCACACTCACAAACAAAATTCTTTCCTTATTATCATAAACTAGTAGACAAGCCCGGCGTTGGCCAGGGTTCGTAAATAATAACCTTAAATAAAACTCAAATTTGTATGATTTTACATCTTTTGAAATTCTTTGAAATTAACTTAATTTCGGAGGTCTCTTGAATTGCCTTCCGCAGCGTCTAGTGTGTTCCCAAGAAACTTCTTTCTGAACGAACACGTAAACTGGGTCCACGTTACCTAAGGCTGCATGTATCGGAAGTACACCGCACTAACCGGAGACAATCGAAAACCAAATTGAGTGAGCCAAACCTCGTAGTAATCAAGCCCATAGAATCTGAAAAAAGAATGCATCATTAATGTTAGAAAATGTTGGTAACTGGAGTCTAGGATAAATTTTCCTAATAAAGAAATTATCTTAATTGTAATCTAAGTTGATTGAACCAAATCGCATTGAAATTATGTCCTTAGAATCCGAGGAAAGAATGCGCCCCGAAGCGGTGGTAGATGCCCTCTCCCCTTGTATATTTCATGAATTACTTTTAACATTAACAAGTTATTAAATAAACAGATGAAATATATTATCTAAAGTTACCCTCAAATCAATGCGATTTTTAGTCTACGGCAGTAGTGAGTAAACGTAAATTGATGCTGAAAAAGGAGATTAATGTTCGGAAAAGTGGAAGCTGGGGTATAAAGAAAGACCGGGCCCTGGGGGTCAGGGTCTTAATTGGAATGTAGTTTAGTATCAGAAATTTTTTTAGTAGTTTTAAATTAGCTGGAGGACGCTGAAACTTTGTTAATGAAAAATTCCATAGAATCGGATAGTTTTTAAAGAAGCTGCAACAAAGGCCCCGAGAAGGGTATTAATATTCAAAATTAGTCGTAGTTGAAATCTGAGAAATTTGTTTGTCATTGTAGCAGGAGGACTTAAGAAGTTGTTAAAAAAAGCTAGTGAATCGCACTGTTTTACGGGATCTATAACTCAGGGCCCAAAGAGGACCGACTGATAGTAAAGAGCAGGGGTTTAACATCAAAACTTGTTAAAAGGACTAAGTTGTAGCACTTTAGATCTTCAATTAGTCAGAATTACGCATAGGGTATAAATTAATCATTAGAATAAAATTTTAAAGAAATGCGCAAAAAATTGGGGAAATACTTAAAACAGGACACTAGGGTCCAGTAAAAATAAGTGGGTGTTGGTCCGGGGAGAAGAATAGAACACTGAATTTTAAAATTGTGCATTAATAATACGAGGAAATTAGGTGGTGAAAAATGCATACCACACAAAAATTTCAAGGGGCCCCGAATCGGGCCCTATTGAACCCTAGGATGCCCCAGGATTTTAACTGAAGAAAGAAACGAGAAAATAACTAAATCGAAAAAGAGTTCCAAGAATGAAAATCGAATTAAGAGGAGGAAATTTATTAACAATTTATGGTGCAAAAACTTTAAGGGGCCAGGGACTTAAGAGGCATGCAGTTAGATTTAAATTACTTTTTAGTAGTTTTTAAAGTAGTCAGAGGATGCTAGAAATGTGTTAAAGAAAATCGCAAGCAATTCCGATCATTTTTAAAGAAGCTTCCCCAGGGGCCCCAACAGGGAGATTAATATTAAAAATTGGTGGTAGCTAAAGTGTGATTCTTTTTGTCGTCCATGTAGTAGCTTGAGGACCTAAGATGTTGTTAGAAAACTACTAAAAAACTTTACTATCTCGACATCTTTAACTATTTAAGTTTATAAACTAAAAGAAAATAATTAGGTACTTTAGAAAATAATCATCCAGAGAGCAATCTTAAATTCTTTAAGAACTTTTTTACTATAACAATCTCGTACAAACGTAGTTGAAGTATTTCAGGGAAAATATATCATAACCAATTTGAACTAAATATACTAAAAAACATTAAGGCACTATATTAATCATATAAATGGCAACTCGAATATTTAGTATAATCAATATTTAGAAAAAAAACTTTAAAAGAATCAGCTATCATTTATTTACCGGGAAAACTCTTTTATAAAAAAATGAAAACATTTAAAGTACATTTTCTAATGTGAAGCTTTTCTACTTAATCACGTGATGGAAGACAGAGGCATTTTCAAGAAAATGGATCTAAAAACGAATTTAAACGATGGAATATCAGATAAATGAAGTGAAATATTCTGATAAAAACACCAGAAACACACATTTTTTTTTTCCTTGCAGGCTTTTTCTCTTCTTGTCCCAGACAAGTGTGCATTATCGATTTCACTCAGTTTTTAAAACATGGAAAAAAAGAATGTCTCAAACTGTGCGTAAGTGCCTTTGATTTCAAAATGCATTATTTTCTCCATTTACGCTTCAGTGTTAGAGAAACGTATAGAATTATTGTCCCAAAGAACTAAAAGGATCTTTTATTTTCTAGAATCAATATTTCCATTTGTTTTGAAAAAATAAGGTAGATTATTATCCGAATCTTTATATTTCCGATTATATCTCGTTTCTAAAAAAATACTAGGAATAAACACAACTTGTGTTTTCTTTTTTAAATGAATGAGATTTGCCTATGCAAAAGCATTAGAATAGTATTTCAGAAATAAATATAGTTTAGTTTATACCAAAAATCATGTTGTTCTCTCTATTTTTTTAAGTAACTAACGCCAGCCGCTTCCGCCGCCGTAAATGAATTTATTGTGACTTTTTGAATTTATATGCTCTTAATAATAATAATAAAAAATAAACAACTATAGCGTATAAAAACATGAAAACTGTTAGTTTTATAGGAAAATATATGATAAACAGCAGAAATCGAAGAATTGCTTAAGACTGTATTAAATATTAAATCAATACAATAAATTCAATTAAATTTGTTTTATAGTAGCAAAAGCTATAAATAGCAATTTTATCACCTTTCACAGGCACATACGTGACTATTTTGTGATGTACAGTATGGAATAATTCATCTATTCAGCATATACGGCGTATAAAGCATAAATAACGTGTAAATCGTATTAAAAACACATCAAATATATTTAAAAGGGGATTTTTAAAAAGAGTAATCAACAAAAATTAAATAAGAATGCTCAAATTTATTATTTTTTTGTTATCATTAAGCAGTATAATGTGTTTTTTTTTTCCTGTCTTTAAAACATACTCATTATTAAATACTCTAATGCTTCTCTTTGCATCGGCCTCAATTGTTCAACAAAATAAAAGATTTTTAATTAAAAAAAAACATTTTCCTTGTAATCAAATATTAAGGGTCATGTCCCTGCCGGCGAAGACACTCACGAGCTAATGCTAATCCTATGGGGAGGGATTTTTCTAATATCTCGTTTGCATTTCGACATTTTTAAATATTTTTTTTTTTTTGCATTGGATAGCCGAGGTCCGTCTCTACAGCGCACCTTGGATACTTTTTCGATTTTGGTTGCAGATATTTTTAGAATGACACTTTCATTTTCAGAACCGGTTTTGAAAATGAATGTAACTTTATTAAAAATATCTGCTACCAAAATAAAAAAAGTAACCAAGGTGTGCTGTAGAGACGGACCTCGGCTATCCAATGCAAAAAAAAATTATTTAAAAATGTCGAAATGCAAACGAGATATTAGAAAAATCCCTCCCCATAGGATTAGCATTAGCTCGTGAGTGTCTTCGCCGGCAGGGACAGGACCCTTAAAGAACACATACAGATACAAGTATTTTTCTTTCTCAATTCTAAACCAGAAATCTCTCATATTGATTTTAGAAAATAAAATATTTTTTAGTTGTTTGAGACAAAACTCCTAAGCGTTCCTGTACATTCGAAGCGTAAATGGAAGAAATAATGCATCTCTACGTTAGAGACACTTACGTGCAGATTGAGAAAATCTCCATCTCAAGTTATCTAAACATTGAGTGGAATCGGTATTGGATATTTGTCTGGGAGGACAACAAGAAAAGCTTCTACAGAAAATGTGTGTTTTTTATTCGTTTATAAAATATACGCTGTATACGCTTTTAATACGTTTTATACGCTACAAATTTGTATAATATTTTATATTTGTTTTCGAATTCCTCATTCAAATTTACAATAATTTAATACAAATAGAAAATAAAATATGCTTCCAGTTCTTTGAGACTCATAAGCTTTTCTGTAACATCGAAGCTTAAATAATAAATAAAGCATTTTCACGTCAAAGACACTTACGTACAGATTGAAAGAATCTCAATCTTATGTTATCTAAAGTTTAGTGGAATTGGTAGTGCACACTTGTCTGGAACAACAACAACAATAAAAGCTTTTAATGAAAATGTGTGATTTTTGTGTTTTATAAAATATGCACTATATACACTGTTTACGCTTTCCATGCTCTGTTTACGCTTTCCATGCTCTGTTTACGCTTTTAATACGCTTTATACGCTTTTAAAATGCTTTATGCGCTTTAAATTTGTCTAATATTTACTATGCAACAAATACAAAAATCATCTAGATAAAGTTAGGCAGTTTTTATTTTTGTATATTTGTAAAGAAACTGCGTACTTACTAAGCTTTATGGTAATATGAAATAACAGTATGGAACCTTCAAAATGCAAGTCCTACTCGGGCTTGTCAATTCTTATATGCATTATTATCTCAATAATGTTTAAGGGAAAAATTGACGTAGAGTTTGCATGAAAACAAAAACTGTAGCATTTCCCGATTTTAATGTCAAAATGACTTTAAATAAATTTATTTGAAATATGATAGAAAAGGGAGCCACCACTTTTTGGTCCTAGGTTCGCGGAATACGTTAACACATAGATCTGGATGTCTGAATTGACCCAGAAACTCCTCCTTAATATGCATTCCGGCATATGAGCACCGTCCCTCGTGCGTAGACTTTTTGCAAGTAGATCGAAATTTTGATCGTCACAACAGCACTTTCAATGCAATAAAGGAGACTATCACGGAACTTAGAATCACTTTCACGGGTTCACCAAGATTCCCAATGGATCCGGACAGTCACTGCAGAGCTGGGTCTCAAGGAATATTCACAGAGTTCACCTAAAATATGATATAAAAGAAACGTATGTAATGAAAAATGTACAGTCAGTTTGTGGTTTGATTATAATTTAAGGTTTTTTTCCAACAAAATTGTTTATAACTTTTTCTCATATTTGATACAGTTGTGAACATTACTTTCATTAATCGAAGAAAGTAGAGTCAGATTTTGTAACCTATTTAAATGTCGATAATTATGGTATGTAAAATAAATGAGATGGTGTGGATAACGACAACGCCAAGCATCTGCCGCACTTGCGGATAATATTGCGATAGTACCATCGCAAACCCTATAGCAATGTGAAATGCATGGCACCTAATTGCTGATGATGCCATCGAATTTTGGTAACGTGCGTTATTCAGTTGCGAAACATTTTACGTTATAACGGATTGTGCAATGATGCTACCACAAGAACCCCGCACACTGTTAAAAAAAAAAAAAAAAAAAAAAAAAAAAAAAAAAAAAAAAAATCTGTAAAGTTACTACAGTTTTTCTTGGAAACTGGGATTCCAGGAACTTTTTATGTAACGGCAACAACAAAAAATCCTGTAACAGATGCTGTTACAGGAATTTCTGTTCTTGCCGTTACATAAAAAGTTCTAGTAATCCCAGTTTCCTAGAAAAACTTAAGTAACATTACAGATTTTTTTACAGTGCACTGGTGCTCCACTGACTGGCAGTTTCATTAGGGGCTGTACATATATAACGTTATCAACGTTTTAGAAATTTTAGACCCCCCCCCCTCTTACGATATCATGTTTTATCATTCCTCGATCTCCATCTCTCTCTACCTATTATGACATCTTTATCAGTGTGTACAAAAATTTCTGTACAATTTTTTTCTATCGTTTTTCTTATTTTTCATACGTTTGCAATGATATACACATATGGTTACACATTCATTATTCGCATACTTTACTTATTTAAACGAAAAGAAGTTAATACAATATTACTATTATATATAACAAAGTTATAAACCCGGGCTTTCCGGGTTACAAAATATACGTAAAGACCATCATACATATTATTTATCACGTTAACATCCTCTTTTTTCTGCAAATACTAAAGGCGGAGGGATGAATGCGGTAATTTTCGAAAATTTCTGCAAGCGAATTTTGGCGTTATACACATACACTTCGTTAAAACACGTTCTTGATAAAAGAAATCGCATTTAATCGAAAATTAATGAAAAAATGCACCAGCAAGTAATCTCAAAGACAGCCGTGAGATATCCTCGTATGGGTCAAAGTTTTTTTTATTGATCACTCTAAAACATTTTTGTACATTTAATGTATACTTTTTAGAAAGCCCACTATCAATACTAAAAATCATATTCATATGAAAATGTTCAAATAATGTTTTGAAGAGTATTAAAAGTGATATTTTGGTATTAGCAGCTTGTCGAGAGTTAACACACCTAAAAAATCGCTGTTCAAAATCAGAATTTTTGATTGTGTTCCTTTCAGTGGTTTAAGCGTTAAATTCAATTACATATCTTAAATTTGTGTTTTATTCATATCGTATTGTTTAATTATTTATTGTGGGATCTATTAAATTCATTATGAAATATAAACTCGAACAATTGCTAAACTATTTATATTAGTTTAAGTGCAAATGGATTTTTCATTCGTAATCGTCTGAACGCGATAGAGATAGACTTAAAAAAGGTGTTGGTGTTGTTTACGATGGAGGATTATCTGCACGAGGGATATAGTTCCGAAGGAGGAGTGCCCTCCGTAGGCCCCCCGTAGGTCCCGAACCTAACCCATATTTACGCAAAGATTTCGAAGGTCGGAAAAAAACTGCAGAAAACTCCAGAAGATTAAGCGGACGGGCGCGATTGGTTTCGAACCTAGTACCTCAAGTGGGCCAGATTTAACAGCAGAATTCTCGGCCACTGGTGGGGCTAGATTTGAAAACAAAATCATTCTTGAAAATTATTTTAAAACAATAAAAACCGAGTAAATTGCAATACAGTTTTCAAACAATACAGTTTTAAAAAAAATTACATTCGAAAGTACACATTTTTTTTTTCTTATTTGTCTGTAAAAAATTTTAAAATGTGCGATATTTAGAAATTAAAAATAATTAGTAAAATGTAATAAAAGTTGTATTTAGTCGTCTGCTGTTGCCACTGTCTAAATGACGGCAGCATTGCGTGCAGACACGTTTGTCCTTTATACTATGGACATGAAATAACGCTAGATCAAATTACACTTTAAAGGAATACTAATTGTATGCGCATATGGCAGAAGAGTAAGAACGGCCAACGTTGGGCTATTCCATATTTTAGAATGAAATGATTTTATAATCATTTAATGGCATTAATAATAACTTATTAATAATAATAGACTATGTTAAAGCAAAGAATCGAAAAAAGAAAATTTTGGCTGGATCCGAAATTATAACCCCTCCCCTCTCCATAGAGATATCTTAAGATATGAATTGCCAGACCCCCACTCCTCCCTAAAGTGATAACGTTATATATGTACAGCCAGTTATCTTCTCTATCGATTTTACCATATATTCTAACTCATCGATGCTGATAAAGATTGTAAAAATCTGAGAGAGTCTCTCGTAGCATGAGGAATACAAATAAATAAATAAATAAAAATACTTGCCAAATGTTTATGTACTACCTAACAAGCCGTCTTTACCCGGGCCCATCAAAGAACATTACGAATTGCGAAAAAACTCTCAATACAATAAAAAATCGCGAAAAATTTAAAAATCGCTATACGAATTTCGAATGAACTTAATCGAAAAGAGAAGAAAAATTACTATATGGGGCTAGAAGATAGAAACTGGATACCTTTTATTAATGTGAAAAAATAGCAGCAAATCGAGAAAACACACAAAAATCACTTAAAAAATTCACGAAAAATTCGAAAATTGTTGCTCGAAATCCGAATAAACTTTACTGAAAATAAGGCAGAATTTTTGAATATTATAATTTATTAGAAAAATTTTATTTCCTTAACGACTGGTTAGAATATGGTCTGATTATTTTGTCCCTAATAAATTTAGGAATTACAATGTGAATTTGGGGGAATTTGTTTTACTTTCAAATGATGGTTAAGAATTTTAACACATTAGTGTGTGGAAGGCGAGGGGGTTGAATTTTACCTATCTTCGATTAGATTGATATCGATTGAATTCTTGCATGGAAAAGCGCTATTTGGATTTTGAAATTTAATTGACTATTTTTTTTTCAGACCGAATTTGAAAAGATAAGGAAATGTATTTCTTTCCTACTGAAAGCTAAGAAAAATCAAAGACAATAATTTTCAGATATTCCACACAAACATTTCCATGGAAATTATTTTATAGCGCTGTTTATTACTACTGTTAATTTACATTTATGTGTTGAAAATGTATGGCAATCTGGTAGGTAAAAGTTATCCGGCAGGGAACTCCTCACCCTTCCCACGGATTTTGAAATTTAATAAATTAAATTTTCTTTTTCTTTCGGATTTTGAAAAATAAAGTGCATTTTTTTTTTTCCTTTTCGAGTAAATAAAAATGATTAAACACTGAGAGTAAGAGACACTAAAAAATTTCCATTAAAGATGCGTTTCGGGTCCCTTTCCACAAATCCCCATATAAGTTATTGTTTAGTTCTCTTTTTCTTTTATGTTTACGTGTTTAAAATTTATCTTAATCTGAACGTATTGAATTATGGGTAGCTTATGGTATCGGACTGGATTTTAAAATTTAATTAGCATGATTTTCATTTTTTCAGATTTAGTAAGGAAAATTTATTCTTTTCAAGTAACTTAAACACTGTATGTAAAAGATCAAATAAGAATTCTTCCTACGGGCTGCACCACCCCCACCTTGATCCTCTACTGCTGTTCCTCCAGGCTTGAAGAAACGCGTTTTATAGAATATTGTGTTGTCATAGTACAACAGGAATGCAACTTGAAAAAAATTGGAATTTTCGACAATTCACCATGCTTAGGAAAATGCAAATCTGAATACAAAAATTTCTATTTCAAAGACAGACTTAGAAGTTAAAACAAAATTTAATGAAAATAAACTCTTTTCGCATAAAAATGCACAAGTAATGTAAATATAAAATAAGTACTTATTTTATCAAAAGAAAAATTGCTGTCTTTGGAAACAAAAAATATACAATTGTTTATGAATTTGCAGATAATTGGCACAAAAAGTGTATACTACTTTTGAAGTATTTAAATATAACACATTTTATGCAGAAACATTGGACAATCCATCATTTTTTCAAAAAATGTGCGAATGTTTTCTAACTGACAATCGTCAATCAACCAATAATTCAATGCTCAAATACGCGATAATCTATTGTTGACGGCGATTGAAATGTCTCATTAAAATTTATAAATGATAATAGTTATATATTTAGCTTGTACATTTATACTTGTACATTTTATTTTAAATCTTTCCCGCCAAAAATCGACAGGTCTTTTTAGGTGCGTTCGTAATTATATAAATACGTAGCACCTATAGTCGCCGTTCAGTCTGTCTGTCCGTCCGCATATAACAGAGAAAAAACTACCCAACCGAATAGGCTGAAATTTTAAATATATGATTGTTGCAAAATTTTGTCCAGCCATTTCAAATTTTATGAAAATTGGATGTATAGTTTTATTACAGGGACAGTCAAAAGTTTTTCTTTACATTACGGTCAATGGGAGAAATTATTGCAAGTGAATTTCAATGATGTTACAGCCTTCCGAATGGTCTGAAATTTTAAATATATAATTGTTGCAAAATTTTGTCGAGCCATTTCAAATTTTATGAAAATAGGATGCATAGTTTAATGACAGGGACAGTCAAAAGTTTTCCGTACACAATACGGCCAATGGCAAAACATTATTGCATGTGCATTTTAATGATGTTACAGTCTTCCGAATGGTCTGAAATTTTAAATATATAATTGTTGCAAAATTTTGTCGAGCCATTTCAAGTTTTATCAAAATCGGATGCATAGTTTAATTACAGGGACAGTCAAAATTTTCCGTTACATTACGGGGAATAGGAAAAAAATATTGCCAGTGCATTTTAATGATGTTACAGACTATGCACTTATGAAGTGCGAAAAAATATACATTCGGTACAATATGCGGTGCAAACAAATATCATAAAACTAGTTATAGTACGAACACACCTCATTTGCCACGTTTGACGAGCAATTTCCAACTTGTTTAATACAAAATCGTTTTTTTTTTTTTTTTTTTTTTTTTTTTTTAAAGGGAAAAAAAATGTTTAAAGGTCTTTTTTTTTGTTTGTTTGTTTGTTTTGTTCGAAACAAGTGTGGTATACCTATTTCAGTCTGTCTTTAGTTAGCATTGAAAACAGTTTGTCTCAAACTATACGTAAGTGTATCTTATGTGAAACACCACACTGCAAAAGCTCATACACAAAAATAAACACAAAAAAAACGCATTTAAGAACACAATTTGTCCTCAAATTAAGAACACTTTATAGTGTTGTCAGTTAGAACACTTTATAAACAACACTTTATTGTGTTGTGATAGTGTTCTGAAATGTGTTGTGATCCAGAAATGCGTTCTAAAAATAGTGTTGTAAATAGCGTTGTGATTAAAATGTGTTCTAAAAATAGTGTTGTAAATAGTGTTGTGTTAAAATGTGTTCTTATAATAGTGTTGTACTGTACAACGCATTGTCCCCAAATTAAGAACACTTTTCAAGCATCACGCACAATTTAGAACACTATAAATAGAACACTATATTAAGCATCACACACAATTTAGAACACTATAAATAGAACACTATATTAACACATTTAACACACTTTCTAAAATAAGATTTTTTTAAACACAGAAATAATGAATTAATGTTCCAATTTGTTAATAGTGTAATACTGAAAAGACAGCGAAATTCCATTAGAATAAACTTCCTGAAATCATGAAAATAACTTCACATAAGATTTTTATAATGTATACAAATTCTTTGAAATGAAATTCTTTATAAAATTCATTACTCAGATTATAATCTCAGTAATGAATTTTATAAAGAATTTCATATTATATATTCATATAGGTACAAAATTTCTATTAAATTTTGTTATTCTTCTAAAACTAAAATTTTTTATTTAAACTTTTATTACAAAATGTGCAATTACTTAAAGATAAAAGATGAGAAATAATGAAACACAAAATGAATACAAACCTGTGTATTTAGCATAATCACAATACATACAGCTTATTATTTTTTTCAGATTTTATTTTTTATGTTAAATCATTGTATTGTTAGCAAAAAAGCTTTCTTTGAACCAGGCCTAATCGTTCGGAGTTTTCTTCAAACCTTGGATTTCCAAGCGTTAATACGGGTAGGTTCCCTTAGAAAGACCCCCCACGAAGGGCACCCCCCTCCTAGGGCCTATATCCCTCGTGTTGATAATCGGTCGTCATAATGATGGAATGGGAAATGGAATGAGAAATTAAAGTGTGCAAAAATGCCAGTCACATACAATTTTCTGTGATAAAATAAACTGAAAAAACTGTTTAATGCCAGTGTATGATCGACTGTCTGAATCTATATTTCTACTGGTTAACTTTGAATTAACTATATGGGTGTTTTTGCACCCACATATTCCATATTGTTTCCATTTTTTGAAATTTATAATATTTTTTAACCATGCATGTTTATTAATATACATTCTATTTTTGAAGTATAAACACCTAGAATATATTCATATGACAACTGTACTAACAAAGAAAAAAAAAAAGCCATTTTCTACTCCCTGCCTTCCAACACACATCTAAATCAAGTTAAAATCTCCATTTACCATGAAAGGGGAGATGTGTCTGGCAAAAGGATGGTCATTCAATCTACAAAGCAGTGTGTACAATAACGTTTTTTACCTTTTTAATTTTGGTTACAGGTTTTTTTTTTTTTTTTTTTTTTTTTTTTTTTATGAGGACACTTTTATTTTCAAAACAGATTCTGAAAAGAAAATATCCTCATAAAAAAAACCTGCAAACAAAATCAAAGAATTAAAATAGGGTTTTGTAGAGATCGACCTCAGTTATTCAATACAAAAAACCATTTCAAAATATTAAAATACAAACAATATTTTTAAAAATATGTCCCATAGGATTAACATTAGCAAGTGGTTGTTTTACAATACATCATTAATACATTAAACAAATTTATAAAAATGCAGGTCCCAAATATTCTCAATAACTTTATTATTTTTTTTAAATTTAAAACAAAAAAATAGGCGTTAGAATGACTAAAATAAGACCTAAAACTGCTTAACCACTTGAAATAAGTTTTTATTACATTAAATTACAATAATAAAAATATTAATATAATTTTAAAAACTCCTTGTGCAAGATACAAAATGGTTGCTACAGTCTTCCACAGTTTTATAATAAAGTACTAGTTATACTCTTCATGCACACCACTTTCTGTGATATCGTAACTGTAAGATTCCTGACTACATGTTGGCCATGTTGATAATGAGAAAGGAAATTCAATAATCCTGGATCACAAGCAATTTTCAACCCTATAAAAAAGAAGAAAGTGATGTAAATGGCACAGTACAGCTGAATGTTATAAGTAATCTCAATCATTCAATAATATGAATGAAAATATTTCCTACATATACACAGAATAATAAAAAAGTTCTCGCCATTTTGATATTTTTCCTACAATGAAGCATTTTGATGCAAATGGGAAGGGTGCAGCAGGAATTCCGTGTAACCATATAATATACAGGGTGATTCTAAATTGTTCTTTCAAAATAAGAGGGGTGATAATACTCATCCAGAAGAGTAATAATCACCATAGAAAATGGGGTCGCAAACCACTCACTGAGTCACAAATACAGGGTGTTTCACCCTAACTGAAGTCGGTAATAATTTTGCGAAAAATAACAATATTGCAATAAAATGTAACGGTATGTACCTTATTTTGTATGAAATGTGATAACATCACAAAAAGTTCTGGAAAAACAGGGTACTGGACAATCGATGATACCATATGAAATGATAATCACAGTCCAAATGTGGAGCTTCAAATGCATACTGCTGGTGCATATAATGTAAACTTCTATCACTTTTTTTTTGTGATGTTATTACATTTCATACAAAATAAGGTAAATACAGTTAAATTTTTATTGCAATATTTTTACTTTTCACAAAATTATGACCGACTGCAGTTAGGGTGAAACACCTTGTATTTGTGACTCAATAAGTGGTTTGCAATCCCATGTTCTATGGTAATTATTACTCATCTGGATGGGGACAATCCCCCTGTACTGTAATGTTTTCTCTTTCAATATTTCAGTTCCAGTGTACTCCGAGTCGATGATTAACATCTAAAACAATTTATTCACTTTCATATTTACAATGTAAAATTTACACACATTTTAAAACCACATCACTCTATATGCGACATAAACTCAATCCTCTAATATATACATTTCTATATTTCCAACACAATCCAACTCGTATACAATCCGCCACACTTTTCTTGTGTGTGTGTGTGGGGGGGGGGGGGAATATTTTAAGGTGAAGTAAAATATTTTTTCGATTGCCTGTTGAAGGATATGTCTTGTTGCTACGTATGGATTCAGTAAAGCTATTCATTTATTGTACTTTTTGTCATAACTATGACTGCTAGAAAACTTTTTTCTTGGAATTAATTTTACTAAAGCAATAAGATTCTTATTTTATAGGAACATTTGTAAAAATTTTAAAAATGCTTTAATCAATTTGGGGGGCTTAAGAGTCGGGGATATACATATATTTTCTTTTTTTTCCCCTTGCTTTTTCCCGAAAATTTTGAAAGTAATCTAATTAATAAATTGGATGATTTTATTATTAATTCATAGATGTATTCTTTTATTATTAATTCATAGAAATAGATGTCGAAAACTTAAAAAGTGGTAATAATATTTTTAGATTTTCCTTGCTATAGGGACAAATGGAAAAAGGGGAGATTTCACGTGTGTGTGGGAAGGGGGGGGGGCAAAATTTAGCTGATTGATTATTTATGTATTAATTTCAAATGCTAAAAGGTGTAAATTAAAACTCTAAAACCAGTAAAAATATGCTTATTTCGACTGTTGACATGTTTCGACTCACCCCGAATCATTTTCAAAAACAAATAAATAAAGCTATTGTAAATTTGCACAGTTTATGACACGTTATCATTCAGTTCCACATATTCTTTCATATAATGCATGTTACATTTTTATTTTATATGCATGTTTATTTTATTTTCATACTCATTGAGTAGCTCGAGCCATATCTTTGGTAAGTGAAATGATGCTGCATCGTTACACATTAAGTTTTTGCACGTTACCTCTATGGTTTCTCTTATAATTCATGGATAGCATAGACTGGACGGGAAAATTATTTTTCTTTTATTGAAATTTACTTGGATGGTTTCTTCTTGATAAAATCTTGCTAGGGCTGTGTTTTTTCTATTATATTTAATATCAACTATATGCTCCTTTTTCTATACTTAAATTTCCTGCTAGTCATACAGATATAGTAATTCTTTGATCCGTCTGCTCTAATAAATGGTATTTTATATACCCCAGAGTAATTCTCAAAACTGATTGGGTCAATTTTAGCACAAATGATCGTCAATTTCGGAGGTGGTTTTGCTACTAAGCAGATATTGAAACATTTAAGGCTATATTTTAATTTCTCAAAAAAGCTTGGAATATATTGAATAATATGAAGTTTGTATTTTTGCGAATCAAATTTACGTTCAGGTTTCTTATTAATGGCAATCATACTTATTCATATCTTATGATATCATATCATATTATTTATGAATTTTATTGATTGCTTATACTCTTTATTGTTACTTTTCAATAACATCAAATAGAGAAAAAAATAAGATTTTAACCTGTATATTTCTAGGGAAGGAGAGTGAGGGGGGTAGGGGTTGTTAAAATTTCAGGGGAAGACTGAATTGGCTGATTTGTCTTTAAAAAGTGAAATTATTCACTATAATCAAAAGTGGAAAATTCTCCTTCCTGTAAAAAAAGAAACTTTGTTTTAAAAAACTTGCCCCCCTCTATTTCGCCCCCAATCTCCTCCCCTCGGAACCCCAATTACATTTAGTTTAAATTCACAATGTAATATCACTTAGAGTATTATAAAATTAACAAGTTGGAAATTGCTCGTCAAACGTGGCAAATGAGGTGCGTTCGTACTATAACTAGTTTTATAATTATATTTTGCACCCCATATTGTACTGAATGTATAATTTTTTGCACTTCATAAAGCGCATAGTCTGATACATCATTAAAATGCACTTCCAATATTTTTTTCCCATTTCCCGTAATGTAACGGAACACTTTTGAGTGTCCCTGTAATTAAACTATACATCCGATTTTCCTAAAATTTGAAATAGCTCAACAAAATTTTGCAACAATTATATCTTTAAAATTTCAGACCATTCGGAAGGCTGTAATATCATTAAAATGCACTTGCAATAATTTTTCCCATTGGCCGTAATGTAAAGAAAAACTTTTGACTGTCCCTGTAATTAAACTATGCATCCGATTTTCCTAAAATTTGAAAGGGCTCGACAAAATTTTGCAACAGTTATATCTTTAAAATTTCAGATCATTCGGAAGGCTCTAATATCATTAAAATCCGCTTGCAATAATTTTTCCCATTGGCCGTAAAGTCAAGAAAAACTTTTGACTGTCCCTGTAATTAAACTATACATCCGATTTTTCTAAAATTTGAAAGGGCTCGACAAAATTTTGCAACAGTTATATCTTTAAAATTTCAGATCATTCGGTTGGGTAGTTTTTGCTCTGTTACATGCGGACAGACGGACGGACGGACAGACGGACGGACAGACGGACTGAACGACGACTATAGGTGCTACGTATTTATATAATTACGAACGCACCTAAAAATGAATCATATACAACCACTAGAAAAGTCAGAAAGGATTTTTGGCCACTTGATCGCGATGTGGGACCGCTGTGCGGCGTTTTAAAAACTATTCATTCATATAAGTGGAAATATCATGATAGTGAAATATTTAATTTTAATATATTTACAAATTTTGCCTTAAACCTAATTAGGTTTAAAAGATTTTATTAAATTATTTTTTATATTTCATAATGTTATTGGATGCTGTTAACAGATAGTTAAAATACACAGTTGATCGCATCGCACCATTATTCGTAAGTGTCACATGAAAAAGTGAAGTGTTTCAGAAAAAACGAAAAACACTTTTAAATGTGGAAAAAAAAAAAAAAATGCTTGGGAATACATAGAATAAACATTTATTTTAGTATGAGTAATTTTGTTAATTTAATATATCACTCACCCGCAAGAAAAGTGACACATCTCGACAAAAGTAATTTTCACAGGAGAGGCAAAAGAAAATTAGCATGATTTTACTGTAACATGAAATTATAGCACTTAGCTCTGCATGTTGGAATGAAAACTTGCATAAAAGTATAAAACCCTTAAAAATGAAGACGTAGGATAAGGTTTGGGTCATTTTACCTTCCCATACAATCCACTCCTCTTCTGTGGTCATAAATGGACATATGGCATAATAAAGTGATCTTCCACATAGGTTCCGCACTTTTTAAGTACGGAACCATAAAAATGACTTAAATTTAAAAAAATGACCCTAAAACAGGGTTGCAAAAAAGCCGGCTAAAATTTAAAAAAAGCCACGCCGGCGGCTTTTATTGGTTTTAACCGGCTTTTTTTGGCCAAAATTGGCCATAATTGGCTTTTATACAATTGAGCATTTATAATTATAAACTACACATTTTAAAGTGTTTCGAATTAGTTTTAATGACATTTAATTGATTTAGAGCTTAATAAGTAACCCAATTTCTCAATAATGAAGACATTAATACTGGAATAAAACTTAGATCATTTTGCTAGTGATTTGTAGTCCGAATTGCGAATATGTCAGCTAAAATTTAAAAGGGCCATACTAACTGCTTTATCTGGTTTACACTGACATTTAACACCCCACCAGGGTTGCAAAAAAGCCGGCTAAAATTAAAAAAAGCCACGCCGGTGGCTTTTATTGGTTTTAACCGGCTTTTTTTGGCCATAATTGGCTTTTATACAATGAAGCATTGTAATTATACACTACACATTTTAAAGTGTTTTTAATTAGATTTAATGACATTTAATTGATTTAGAGTTTAATAAGTAACCCTATTTCTCAATAATGAAGACATTAATATTGGACTAAAACTTAAGATGGTTTTGCTAGTAATTTGTAGTTAGAACTGCAAATATGTCAGCTAAATTTTAAAAGCGCCATACCAACTGCTTTATCTGGTTTCCACTGACTGACCTTTAACCCCCCTCAAGTCTTATTTTATTTCTAGTAAACATTTAAAATTATACATAGTCATATAATAAAAATATCATTTCTCACTATTAAAAATATTATGAATATGCTTAGCAACAAGCTTTTCAAAATTTTACTTACAGAAATTTTATTTTATTTTTTTCTTGTTTAAATGCTCTATTTTTTATACACTTATGTACCAAACTCCTCAAGTATTATATCCTTTCTAATTTCTCTTTTAACATTTATAACTTAACTCTCCATATGGACACATAAGAATGTTTCCATTTTGATGTGCTACATTTTGTAATTGTTTAATTAAATATAATCTTTAAAATGTGTAGTATATGTGGAGCTATGTAATACAGAACTTCAAAACACCAGTTTGGAGTCTAACTTATATTCTTTTCAATATTTATATTTTTTTTTCAGACATAATGCCTTCACGGTTGCTTTCTAGCAGTTATAAAAGACTTATTTATTTGACAAAATTTAATAGAAATTTATAATTTTCTTAGTAGAAAATATTTATAAGTGTATTATAAACTAATTGTTCCAAATTTAAAACGAATTAGCTGTAAACCAACTTTCAAAAATAAAAGCCGGCTTTTTTTAAGTGGCTAAAACCAAAAAAAGCCGGCCGGCTTTTTTTGGCCTGGCTAAAAGCCGGCAACCCTGCTAAAAGTACAAATTTTTAGCGTCTGGTAAGGTGTTAAAAAATTATTAGGTTATTGTAACATGTTACCAAGCTAGTGGTTTAATGATGGAACCTGTTAACAAAAAGTAACTGGTTTCCCATTTCTACTTAATACAAATCTTAATAAAAATGAATAAAATACATAAAGACATCACAGGTAAGTCATTCTGATTAATTTACACTTCAATTGTAAAATATTTTATCTGCTGATTATTTTTTGACCTTGAAGTACCTGTTGCGGACACTTGGAGCATTTTCTGGTACTAGTAGTTTAGATAGTTATTTATTATCGTTACAGTAGCATAAAATTCTTTAAAAAAAAGTTTTAAATATTTTAAAATTTGCATGCTGCAGGGAGAGGGAACAATAATTTAGATTTTTTTTTTTTAAATATTGTTACAAGTTATAAAACGAAGGGGGGAGGGGGGCGGGGGTTAAAAGATCTCGATAAGTCCTCCCCACCTCGCTCCAAAATTTAACTGTTTTTGCTTTTAAAAAAACGGCAGGGTACAACTAGGATTTTACAGTAGGTTTTTTGTTTTTATAAAATGATTCTTCATATGACTCATTTTTTTTTAGGAAAAAAAAAAAAAACAGGATTATTACATAATTATAATTAAGAAAAAGTTAAAAATTTGTAAATAAATAGATCAATAAATATTTATTGCAAAATATAAATATATATATTTTTTTAATTTAACATAAAAAGTAAATGGCCAAGCTGTGTTAAAACAAAGAAAAGCAACTGGCATAGTGTTTTAAAATGTTTTAAACACCAAGTACAAGTGGGGCATTCCATGAAAAACAGGACATTTCATGAAAAAAGAAAGAAACTTAATTTTTCTCTCAAAACTTCTAATATATTTTCTTAAGAGTCTAAATTTCTAGTATCCATGAGTATTTTTCAGAATTTGTCACCATATGAGTGGCAACACTGAATCCAATATGGCCACCATCAACTTGCTCACATGTGGTTGAAAAGTTGTCATTTTTGAAAGCTTCATATTATTTTACTGTTACAGTTGAAGACTTTATTGCTATTGCAGTGTGAAATGTAAGTATCTCATCTATTAAACATATTCTTTCAATATTTAATTCTCAATATAAACTGCTAAATTAAATATACTAAAGTTATTAAAAATTATTGTCCCACACGTGACACCATTTAGTGTTTTTTTAATATTTATTATTGGACCAAGCAATTTAGCTTGTAGCTATGCAAGATTATAAGTTACCTAAACGTAAATAAACTATTTTCAATTTAAAAAAATAATTTTTACTATTTTAGAAGTTCCTATAGCCCATTTTATTATGTCCCACACGTGACGTCACGTGTGGGACATCAGGTGTAGAATAACCATTTAACCACCTAAAACTCATGAATTTTTATCATTAAAAAGAAAATAAACATAAATCATCATTTTTAATAAATATGTTTACAATTAAATTTCTGTATTGTAACTTTTAAAATAGCAGACTAATGATTAGGCTTAGAAAGGTTTGATAGTAAATAAACCCCACATTATGTATTATGCAGGAGGATGTAATGTAATCTTTTTTGTCATTTGGCTTCATCACATGTTCACTAATTATGTTTTATAATAAAACTCACTTACATATTTTATAAAATTAAGCTGTAGATTTTCTATTTTGTTTCAGTAAGAAAAAATGCCTGACAAAGTAAGCCATACTTCCAGCGCTACCAGAATGAAGAAAATGAGAGAAAAGTTAAAGAAGGAAAATCCAGACTATCAAAAGGAAGAAAATAGACGCATATCAGAGCTAAGAAAATATAAGAAGCAGCACATGTCTGACAAAGAGCTAGAAGATCTTAGAAGGTATGAACGAGAAAGAAAAAAACTTCAAAGGGAAAAGAAAAAAAATAAGAAAAACACAAAAGACACTACACCTACGTGCAGTCCTAGCTCTTCAACTGGCCCGGATGCTACTTATTCCCCATATTTGCGTCCTCAGTCCCTTGGCAAGGCAATTTGGAGGACGGTTAAGTCACTTCCAAAATCCCCTCGCAAACAACAGGCAGTTGTGAGTGGATTGGCTAAGCGTGTAGGTCTTCCATTAGTTGATGAAATGAACAGAAACATATCAGATCGTAAAGATTTTTCCAAAGTAGTTGATTTTTACTTGCGTTCAGATATAGTTTATACTTGTCCAGGTATGAAAGATAGCATGACTGTGTGGCAGGAAGGAAAAAAGTCAGTCCTACAAAAACATTATCTGACTATGTTTTTAAAGGAAGCTTTTTTTATTTTTAAAGAGGAAAATCCAGACTTTGAAATTGGATTTTCAAAGTTCTGTTCCCTTAGACCAAAGAATGCTCTTTTACTTAAAAGTACCCTAACAGAACAGTGCAAGTGCATAATACATGAAAATATATTTTAAAACTTAAAGCCTTACACTACGAATATTCAAATGAATTTTGGAAAAACATCCTATGTGATATTACTCTTAATTCAGAATGCTGGCAAAATAATTGCAGTAGTTGTTGCGATGGTAAGTTACTACCAACTCCTGACAACCCAGAAAATCTTGTAATATGGAAGATGTGGGAAAAGAGGGACAACAGACTTGAACTTGTAACTAAAGAATGTGAAGTGGGAGAACTTTTTGAAATGTTGATTCAGGATTTGCCTAAAATGATGTCTCACGTTAATCTGAAAAGAATACAACATTCAGATTTTGAAAAAGACAAAAAAGAAGAATCTACTCGAATTTTACAGATAGATTTTGCCATGTCTTGTGGATGTGAATACCAAAATGAAGTGCAAAGTGCACTATGGTCAAGATCAAGTGTACTCTTATTTACAGCAGCAGTATTTCAAAGAGGAAAATGCCAAACATACCTCATATGTTCTGATACATCACATAAAGATAAAGACACCATATTTGTTTTCATAGAGTTTCTTTATGAAGAAATTTTTCGTTCATCTGAAAATGGTGACATAAAAACAAAGAAAGAAGTCATCTGGAGCGATGGACCTGCTTCTGAATTTAAAAATAAGTTTATGACAAAAGTTCTATGTTACTTGTCTAAAAAGTACCCTGAATTACAATTTTCATGGAAATATTTTGCTACTGCCCATGGTAAAGGTGTCGTTGATGGGGTCGGAGGGAATGTAAAGAGACTTGTGCGCCAAAAGATGATGAGCCAGGGTGAGAAGCACATTGTTCAGTCAGCAAAGAATTTTGCAGATCTTGCAAGCCAACTTGTGCCTAGTACAAAAATTTTCTATATCGGAGAACAACGTATACAAGAGATAATAACACAGAAAAATCCTTGGGATTGTGTAATTTCAATCCCTGCTATATCAGGCTTTCATATGATTGAGATAAAAGAGGGTGATATCATTAGCTGTCGGACCCATTCCCTTTCAACAGATATCATCAAATTTGGAAATATAGTTCCTCCTGCGGAAAATCTTGAATGTGGAAAGTGGGTTGCCGTAAATTATGAAGGCACCCTATATCCTGGTGAAATAACCAAAATAGATAGTATTGATCAAATTACTGTCAATGTCATGGAAGAATCAAAGATCAAAGGCTATTTTAGGTGGCCCAAATCTCCTGACGCAATTCCATACAAACGAGAGGAAATCATAAAATGTATCTCAGCACCAGTTGTTGTCAATAGTCGAGGCTATTACAAGTTTTTAGACTTTTAAAAGCTGGCCAAAACAAAAACGTTACAACTACAAGACTTTAATTATATTATTTGTGTTACTCTATTGCTTTAGTTTAACTTTAAAAGGTGTACCTTTACTTATGTATGTTTGTATCTATACTACTTACATATGTTAGTAATAAAAATACTAAATATGCAAAAAAATGCCTATTTATCATTTATCTGACATGTAATCAGTACATGATTGAATAATTTAATAGTTAAAAGAGAGTGAACATTGTATAACTCAATATTTAACAATTGAATTTGATAAAATGTCTAAGAAAATCACACGATGTCCCGCACGTGACACTGGTGTCCCACACGTGACATTTGTCTAAAAAATTGTTATTGGTTTATGTTTAATTTTTTTCCCTAAACTATATAAAAACAGATGATAGCAATCATGAAGTTATGATAAAAAAAATACTACGTTCACAGTGTTGTAAAAAGTTCACAGATTTTTTAGTTACAAGGAGGAAAAGTGAAAAGTTGTGTCCTTTTGCATGTCCCGCACGTGACAGATAGATTTAATTAAAAATCTTAATAATAAAAATTTTTTTGAGAAATTGATTACTTTCTAATAATTAAGTAAGTTGTGTACTTTCATCACGCAATTGCACATTTAAAAAATTCAGCCTCAAAAAATTGGTAAATAGAAAAATACAGCTGAAAATTTCATCTAAATGTCCCACACGTGACTGTGGAATCGCCCAAGTAGCTTTATACCAATATTATTCAAATGCATGAAATATTAAAGAATGTTATTTTATGACATTCCAGTTCAAGAAAATGTCTTTAAAATCAGTTAAATTTTAAAATGCATCATTTAAAAACATTGAGATTTACAATTAAAATGCTTCACTATATAAAATCCAATAATAGTAAAGAAGAAAATTAAAACCAATAAAATCCATGGTACCTTTCTAAAAAATAAAACTGAATACAAAACATTTATACAATACTAGCAGAAGCACCTGGCTTTGTCCAGGTTAATCATGGGGGCTAACAGGTAAAATAAATAAAAAATGCAATAATATGGCGATCACAGTAACAAAGTTCTATACATTGCTGCACAAATTGTTAAAAGACAATCGCGAAAAAATGAAGTTACATTAACACAATCATACGAAAAAACCCAGCTTTATAAAAGAGTTCTTTTGTGCATGTAACAGAACAATATACAATTTCCCAGACAATATTGAAAAAAAAAAAATCAATCAGCATTTAGTGAAACTATTTCACATGGCATCTATCTTCTATATAGGGTAGATGTGCCAGTAATGGACACCCTTCAGTAATGGACACCCCTTGATGTTTTTGGTTCATAAAAAAATAATAAATATTTAGCTTTAATTATTTTTTTTATAATTCTCCCTTGTATGTTTTATAAATCTATGTTATTGTTGACACTTTTAATCAAACCAATCAGGAAGCAGAAAATAATGTTTCAAAGTTTCGCTGTTTTTCTGTGAAAATCTTAATGAAGAGGTTAAGAGCTGGCTTAGTTTAATTAATTTTAATATTATTTATTTTCTTGCAAAATTTGAATGTTTTTGTTTGAGTAGCAATAGAAAACTTTGAATTTTATATACTAATGGCTAATTACAAAATTTCATTTCTTTTTAAGGTTTTAAGAGAGGGTGTCCATTACTGGGATGGTTAATTAGTCATTTTCCAGTAATGGACACCCCATGTAGACATTGTTAAAAATGCAATTTTAGTAATGTTTATGGTGCATAAAATACTTTCGCTTAACTGCAAACCTAAATAATCAAATTTAATTTTTAAATTATACTTACCAAAATGTAATAACACCAAAACTTTTATAAATAGCTGCTTTTAAGTTATTTTATGTGATTAATAAAATTTTGATATTTTATTTTATTTTTTTATGTAGTACATATATATACCTCACATATTTTATAATCTGCCAATCAAACCAGCCAGGAAGCAGAAAATACTGTTTAAGAGCACGGTCAAAGAGGGGCTCATAGGGCTTAACCCCTCTCCATTTAAATAAAAACAATTAAGTTACAGAAGCTATTAAAAATCCTTTTTCTGTCTTAAATGTTTCCTTATTTAAAAAAAAAAAAAATAATACTATTAATGAAAGTTATAGGTAATATTCATGAAACTAGTAAATCTGCAGATCAGTGGCCTCAAACATCAGTTCTGCAGTTTTATTTTGAAATTATTTTATTTAGTATTTAAAATATTCAACTCACAATATCATTTCTTTCATATTTGTAATATTAATTATTATAAATGGTATATCAAGTAATCTCTGGAAGATTGTTAAAAATAGTGACACAAAACTAAACATTAATATTCCAAAACTTTTTTTTTTTTTAATTACCTTTTAAATCAAATCCACCACTGTTTCAATAATTTGATAGCTGTAATTGTCTGATATGTAGTATTTTAAACTATCCATCTAAAACAATTAAAACATCGATCTTCTGATAATTACAATAACTGATGCAAACAGTAAATGATTATCACAAATATTTTATTAATTACTGGTATCCTAATTGTTAAATTATTTAAAAATAACTATTTTGTTTCATTAGTAAGTATTCATTAAATTCTGGTTCTAAATACAGTCATAAAAACAATTATATTTATTACTTTTTATGGGGTGTCCATTACTGGAACAGAGTGTGTCCACTACTGGGCCAGAGGGTGTCCATTACTGGGCTTTTGGGTGTTTTGATATATTTCTGTTATATAAAATTAAATTTCTATCCATATGGGGAAATGAGGCTATAAAAATGGTTAAATATTGTTGATAGATTAATATAATATTGAAAAAACTGGAATATAATAATTATAACTATTAATAAAAAAATAATTTTTAAAGAAATTCCTTAAGGGTGTCCATTACTGGCACATCTACCCTATATATATATTACGAAATTAAAAAATATATAACTTTTCCCTGGAAAAATGTTTTATGCAAAATAGCTAATAAAAAATCAGCAATAAATGTATTATTCGTCTAATCATCCATAATCAGATTTATAGCCGATAACCATTATTGGCATTTAATCTTACAATTTGGCGACAGTAATTTGGTCAACGGGATAACTAACAAGTACCACAATATATAATGTATCTGTACAGGATTCAAGTATTAAATGGAGATTATTTAAAGCCTTTTAACAAAATTCCTTTTAATAAAACAGGCCCTTTCACAAAATATTTAAAAATAAAATAGGCCTCTTTACAAAATTACTCTAAATAAAATAGGTGCCTTTACAAAATTTAATTCCAAAAAGACAAACTATTCATAATTTGTATCTCAAAATGTAAAATTTGCAAACAAAACAAGTTTACCAGATAGACAATTTCAGCAGAAAAGGTTTAAAAAAATTGTTATTAAAAAAAACCTTGGTTTTAAAAATTTTTAAATATAAAATTTTATTTTTCACAAAAATATAGTAAATTAAACAAAAGAAAAGAAACAATGAATAAAAGAAAAAAAAAAAACCTTTTTTTGACATCTGGCTGCAGAGAGTTTGGGTATAGACATGGATTCTAGAGCACAATGTCCCTCTTTCTGTGTCGTTAAAACCCCTGCATATTCCAGCACAGCTAAAATGAAACAAAACAAATGTGCAAGCAGAAAACTGTCAAAGCTTTCATTTTATTTTTTCATTTTATTCATTTAAAATTATAGGCAGAGTTTCATTATAATTTTTTTAATAAACAGTATTTCTATTTAAAATTCACTTATTTCTAACTAGCAGTTATGTTCAATAAAAAGTCAAAATTTCAGTGCAAAATTCACCTTGATTAATAATTATAATTCATAAGATACAAATAAATGTAAATACATTGCTTAAAGGTGCGTCAAGTACAATAAAATCCTTTAAAAACACATTAAAGTCATTTTAAAAAATCAAAACATTTCCAACCGAAACTTACTCGGCCTTCATCAGTGAAAAACTAACAGCTGTTGTCTCTCTGTGTCCTCTATTTTTGCCCGGAATAAACCATTTTACTTCAAGGGTGGTATGGAATATAAGGTGGAATAGAAATTTGTTTTTGTTTTTTCCAAAAAAGTACAGGTTTTATCAATCATGTATTAATTCTTTCCAGACTGTGTAGATATAATATGATAACATATCGTTACAGACTATTTCTTTATTGGAGATTATTTCTAGAGATTCTCTTATGATAGACAGCAGCTATTAGTTTTTCACTGATGAAGACCGAGTAAGTTTCGGCTGAAAATGTTTAGGTTTTTTTAAATGACTTTAATGTGTTTTTAAAGGATTTTATTATACTTGACGCACCTTTAACCCTTCACTGCACGATTTTTTCAATTTTTATGAAAAAAATTATCTGAAATCTGTATATCAGTCTAATAATGGGAAAAATAGTAAAAAAAAAAAAATAAATTAATATCAAATTTTCAGCTAAAATTTGATATTTTATGGCGTGTACCCTATGTACTTACACAATTAGGATTTTAAAATATTGTATTGCTATATTTTACAACTAAATGATCTTAAAATTAATTAATTTTATCTGCTTAACACTCTACAACTTTTTTTTTATATTAATATTTTTAAGTATTCAGTAAAAATAATAAAAGTAAAATTTACCTTAACAGCTTGATCGAATTTTTTTTTTGCTTCCGAAGAACAAATTCTATTTTTTAGTCAAATGCAGTAATCTGACATGGGCAAAATAAGTATTATTCCATTCTTTGGACTGTTCTTGAACAGGGATAGAAGATGAAATTGGTCAAATTCATGGCACATAATAAGAATTATAATGTTTTTAGGTATGTGCCAAATGTGGCACGTCGTGCAGTGAAGGGCTAAGTAATGTATTTATATTTAAACTTGTATCTTATGAATTTTAATTAAGGATGCACCGAATAGTAATTTTGGCTGAATTCCGAATACTTGGCCCACAGGCGAACCAAATACCGAATATTCGGCTAGCCGAATAGTAACTGCTAGGCCGAATACCGAATATTCGGCTTGTCAATTACTTTTATATTTCAAAGTTTAAAGGCACTAAAATGTTACATTTAAAAAAAAGTTTTATATAATATTTAAAACAGAAACTTTTATTCTAATAAACAAGAGCTTTTTTCAAGTAAACTTTATGCTGAAAAAAATCTGCTTTGAGTGATTTAAGAAGCGGATAGTTATAAAACTTTTTTAATTAATAAAATTTAAAATTTTATGGCTTCTTCCGAAAATTAAAACAGATGAATAAAATTTTCTTAAATTCTAAAAGAAACATTTTAAAATCAAAGAGAAATTGTGAAAAAATTGTATAGGATAATATATTATTTGTTTGTAAGGCAGAGACTAAAGTAAAAGTAAATAAATAATACAATCTATTCAAATTTTATAGGGTGGCACGTTAAGCAAGAATAACTGTTCTACTCCCTTTGGTTAAGCAAGGAAGTTTTTAAATGCATCCTAGATCGATGTCTGGAGTGGGCAATCATTTTCAGAGATTGTAAACGTTGTTCTGAAAATCTTAGCAAGAAACAGATTATTTACTGGACATTGTTCAGGAACTTGCATTTGTACATAATTCCTATGAAAATCCTCGTGATTGGTTAATTTTCTTAAATAATACTTAACAAACAGCAAATAAATAATGTAAAAACATTCTCTTTTATTTAAATATGATTTTGTTTCTAATTATTTTGAATATCTTTATAAGTTGACTCTTAAACGAAGAAGTTGTATAAGGTTTTTAAAAATATGTTTAAAAAGTTTTTTTTAAGTATTCGGCTCGGCCGAATATTTTGATATTCGGCCAAACCGAATAGTGTGCTATTCGGCCAAGCCGAATACCCGGCATACCGAATAGTTTGCTATTCGGCCAAACCGAATATTCGGTAACATGGCCGAATAGATACTGAATATTCGGTACATCCCTAATTTTAATTAACGAATTTAATGTGTAAATCATTTTGTTTTTGGCAGGTTTACATTATAAAGAGGTTTGTTTTAAGGGTACCCCGTGAGCTTTCTATTATTTAATCATATTATGAATTGTACATAATTCATTTTATTCAGAAGTCAAGATCTACAATTTAAGTATAAAAAATGCTTTGATAGCTTTAAGGTATTTTTAAACCTTCTTGCCTTTTAGTAAAAAAAAATTAAACCTTTCTTGCTCCTCAATCAGAAAATTTTGCCCTAACTGTCTGTTGTATGAAAAATTTGCTTACATAGCAAAAAGTGACTCATTATGTCTTGAAAAGTGTTCTCTGACTTTTTAAAGTCGCCTTTAAAAATAAAAAAGTACCACTAAGACTAAAAAAGTGCCTATAGGAATTAAAAAGTGCACTTACAATAAATAAAATCTACCCTAAAGAATCTTAAAAGTATCCCTTTTCCCACCAGCAACACCTTACTCTTTTTTTTAAACGCATATGGCAGAACAATTGGGCTACCGAAGGTTTGGGGGATTCCATATTTTAGAATAAAATGATTTTATATTCTATTCATTTATTGACATTAATAATAATTAAAGGATTCCTACTTATAAAGAACATACACATGTTATAATTATACTTTAAGTATAAAACATTGTAGAACATAAAATAACATACCTTTAATGTTAGTCAATGCTGTTTCTTCCATCAAAATTTCCAAAATCCAAAGTGGCAAAAATGTCGGTCGAACAGCGTTCATTTTGAGAGCGTCTTCCCCCATCGTCCTTCGTCTTGTTTACATACATCAGGATCACGTGATCACTTCCTTGTGCGCAGGTGCGGACGGATTTGAAAGTGGATTTGATTTTCCTCTGAGGTAGTATCTTTTAACTGCGCATGCCTAGAGATCTGCACGGGCCGGGCCTAGTGACTGTTCTTTACGGGCCGGGTTCGGGCCTTACTTTTTTCTGGACGAATCGGGCCGGGCCTAACTTATTTTTTCTGTACAGAGCCGGGACTGGTTTCATTTCTTGTCTTCACGGCCCAAAACTTTCAGTCCTAGTTTGAGCCAGCCCGTATGAAAATCCTTGTCTCGGCGTGACCTGTCCGTTCAAAGGTCAGTAAAATGAGACTGGCCCAAAGATTTTTGCAAAATATGCATATATTTTTGAATCGCCATAATTCTACATTTAAACATTAATATTTATTCGTTTTAAAGAATAGTAAATTTCTACACTAATTAAAATATAGCTAAATTAAAATATAGTAAAACGTGTGAAAATGAACCTGCCTATGGCGGAATCCTGTTTTTAACTGAAAAACGTGTTGATCCATGCAAAATTAATATACTAATACGTAAGAAAAGAATATATAATACATTTACATTTGCTAAGAAGGGAACTTTTCTATAACGCATTTTTTTCTTTTCTTTTCTATGTAATTGAGTCTTAGAAGATTTTACTGTATAGCATTTTACAGATTTTTAACAATCCAATGCATGGAATATGAATTAACAATATTAATGATAACTGAAACTGAAACATTTACATACAAGAAATAGCAATTCATTAAAAATATAAATATCGGAGCCTGTGGCACTTATAAGTTTAAAAACATGTAAAAAAAGTTACGAGAAGTTCTGACCAAAAATATTTATCTTAAGAGTGAAATTTTTAAGCAAATCGACGTAAGAAATCAATGTTTTGTAGCAATTCACTCGGGCCGAGATTTTAACTTTTTTCCGGGCCGGGCTCGGGCCAAACTTTTAGCTGGTATACCGGGCCGGGCCGGGGCCGAACTTTCAACTTTTCTACCGGGCCGGGCCAATATTTTTTTCTACTGGCATGGCCGGGCCAAAACATTTTTCTATGAGCCGGGCCGGGCCCGGCCCTGGAAATTTCGGCCCGTGCAGACCTCTACCTCAGCCCTTAGAACTTTTCTTTCTCGGGCTGCTGAAATCGAAAATGCTATTATGGGCAGAGTCTGTATGGGCCGGGATTGGCTCGAGGCCCATACCCGTGTCGGCAGATTAAAGACAATTTTTAACGGGCCGGGCCGGTGTAAAAAATTGTACCGGTTCGGTGTAAAACCCAACCCGACCCAAACCACGGGTCCGAAACGAACCCGAACCCGAAACAATGAAGGCCAACCAGACCCGCAACGGGAAAATATAACGCCAACCCAGCCCGACCCAAACTGCGGGTCCGTCGGGTTCGGGTTGACTTCAACTTTTTTGTTAACCCGACCCGACACAAAAAGTTAAAGTCAACCCGGACCCACAGCGGGAAAATATAGCGCCAACCCGACCCGACTCAAACCGTGGGTCGGTCGGGTTCGGGTAAAAGCGGTAACCCGATCCGATGCAGAACTCTCTTCTGCAATATTTTACTTTCATGCGATGAGATAGTGTTTAAAAAGTGTTTCGAAACTGTTGTGACATCAAAGGTTCAGGTGTTTTCAAAATGTTCTAAAATGCGTTTAGAATCTGAATATGTTGTTAAATTTTGATTGAAACACTATCTGAACACATTTTCTGCCCATGTAGTTTTCAACAACACTTTACAGCACACTTTATTTCTTAGTACAACACAATCGTAACACATTCGCAACACAATCTAAACACTTTTGGTTAGAAGTGTTTATTATTATGTTCATTTAGTGTTGCAAAAGTGTTTCACGTATTTGCAGTGCATGTTTTTCAGCATTTTAGCTCCAACGTTACAGATATGCTTAAGAGATGTGTCTCAAATAACTAAAAGCATACTTTATTTTCTAGAATCAATATCAGATTTTTTTTTTTTTTAATGACTTAGAATAACACTGGTATGTGATTATATGTGTTCGCTAATAACTGCTTTCAAAGAAAAAAAATCAACCAAACCGCTTTTATTTTGTTGACCGAATGGGACCGATGCATGCCAAGCATTGAAATATATAATAATGAGGATGTTTTAAAAGTAGGACAAAACGCATTATTCTCATTAATAATAAGAAATAAAAGAAGTAGCATTATCAGCTAATTTCCAGTTTAATCTTTTTAATTCACAATTTTAATATATTTTCTACACTGCATTATGCTTATATTTTCATGAGTGTAATATTAATAAAAATATAAAATCGTGATGTTAAAAATGCATTAATTAAAATATATATGTGTAAAGCCTTAGCAACAAGCATACAGCTAACAAGTATTTGACGGAAAAATCTTTTTTTTTAATTATAAAGTACTTTTTTTTTTTTTTTTGGAAATGTCTTCTTCGAGTCACATGATCTAAGACAATTGCATTCTAAATAAGATAGATCTGATGACAAATTAAAAAGATGGATCAGAAAAATGAAGAGCAATATTCTAATAAAAATACCAGAAACGCAAATTTTCTTCCGTAATTTTTTTTTGTCTTAGACATTTGTGCATTATCTATTTCACTAGTCTTTGAATTAAAAAAAAAATCAAACTATTGGCAAATGACTTTTCTAAATGCAATAATTTTACATTTATATTTCACATAACAGAAATATGTAATAATTTTGTCAAAAAAATAATAAGAGCATCTTTTCGTTTCTAAAATGATTGGCAGCCATTTTCATTGAAAATTGAAGGAAATGACTAATGAAATAAGTTTATGTATCTTTACGGTAACATCCGGGTGTGGGGGAGGGGGGGGGATGGGTTCCAAAAAATGTGATATGGACAACAGAGCTTATTTAGATGAATGGATAAGAAGCTTGCATATAAAAGAACAAGAAAAATTATTTAAAAAGACAGAGGCTGAATGTAATATCACAAATTATATAATCATGTTGAAAAAAAAGCTGAATAAAGAAGAAAATGATGTATTCTCAACTAATACAGATAATATATATATTTTAATGTATAATATACGAGCTTTAATATTTTTATTATATCGCATGTGTTACTGTAGTATTATTAATAAATAAATGGAACACGTGTCCTTAACCCCTTAGCTGTTTTTTTTTTTTTTGACACAATACATTATAAGGACCCGGCACCACTTTTTTAAAAACTAAAATCTTTGACTTTATACAATCCAAAAATGTATGCCATCTAACAAACCAAAGATTACAGTTACAATTAAATGGTATCCAAAAGCTTTTAGTATCGAAGATAGCTAACTCTTTTTGCTCGAGCGGCAGTCGGGCAAAACAGTACATTACTTAATTTTTTGTTTACTGCTTTTTGTCATAGAAACAAAAGTAATGTACCATTCGAGAGGGGAAAATTAAAAGATTCAAATATTTAAAAAAAAAAGAAAAAAAAAGAAAGAAAGAAAGACTTTTTGTACGTATTGGACTTCCAACTGCCGTTAAGCGTCGCATCAGATAAGTTAAGGGTAATTTATTTACAAATTCAGATTATTTGATTACCCCCAATTTTGATGTAGAAAAATTCTTCTTATTTAATGGAAGATAAAATGATACGAGAGTAATACAAATTACACTATTTAAAAAAAAATGGTGTCTTCAAACAATCTGCATTGAAAAGGTAGCCGACACTACAGTTAGAGTTCCGGGCACGAGTATTAAGGCATTAAAGAAGCAAGTATCACATATTTACTGTTAATAAAACTGATTTTAAAAATTACAGAATTTAAAGTATACTAGTTAAATTAACCGGCGTTGCCCGGAATTTTAAGAATGTTTGTTTTGAAAAATGAATTTCCAAAATAAGCATACACTATAAAACAAACAATAAAAAAGCAGTAAAGCCATTTTTATTTCAGTTGTTCACTAAGAGCGCGCTCTAGGGACCTAAACCTTTATGTGAAATCTAATATACACGCATACCCACACATAAACATATGGGATAAATTTAAAAATTGCGAAAACAAATTCGGAGAACATCCTGACGCCTATCATATTTCCAACATGACGTAATGTTCACTTTTTTGAAAATTCGTCAAACTATATATTTCATTTCCATTTTTCACGTGTTAATCTTGCAATAGAAAAGTTATGACGTAATATTAACCTTTTTTTTTAATTCGCCAAACTATTTATTTAATTTTAATTTTTCACGTGGAAATCTTGCAGTAGAAAAGTAATTGTTGTTGTAAGATTTTTTTGCGGATTTTCAATTGTTAGCAACTGCTCTAACGAAAAATGCTTAAATTTGATAGGAAATTGCTGTTAAATTTGTGGTTTTTTATTAATTAACAATTAACAATTAACTATAAATTATTTCGATTCCAGATTACTTTGGTTGCCTCGGCCATGTTTAATACACATGTACGTAACATTTAACAATTATGACTTCCACACTATGGATTTGTATAGAATTACAGACAGACAAATTTTCTTTTTTATATATTAGATTTCCCAACAGCAAGCTTTATCCCCTTAATCACGTGATGGAAGAAATTTGCATTTTCATAAAAATGAAAGTAAAAACGAATTTAAGCGTTGGAATAGCCAATAAATTTAGTGAACTATTCTCACAAAAAACACCCTTTCTCTAAATGCTTTTTTTCCCCTATTGTCTCACAGAAATATGTATTATCGATTTCACTCAGTCTTACGAGCTTGGAAAAAAAATATCTCAAACTGTGTGTAAGTGTTTTTCATTTAAAAAAATGCATTATGTTTTTCCTTTACGCTCCCGTGTTACAGAAACGTACAGGTTTTTTGTTTAATAAACTATTTTTTTAATAGCATGTTTTTTTCTCTAAAATAATCATTAGATATCACCTATTAATCCTTTAATGCGTGATTTTTTTCTTCTGTTCAGAAAACATCATATTTGAAACTATTTTTGTTTATTATCCGCTAGAAAAATAAAGAAAAAAATTATTTATGTTTCTGTTGCACATATTGTCATAATGTCCCTCCTATCTTACATAACATAAATTTCTCAAAAGATTATAATTTTAAAATATACTTACTTTAAAGTGTTTACACCGCACAAGGACAACTGTTCAATGATAGAATTAATTTTTATAATGCTTTTAATAGTTTGAAGCATTAATAATTACTATCGTAGAAAGAGAGAGAAAAAAACGCCAGTCGAGCGCATTATAAGCAGTATCAACAAAAGATGTTATAACCTCCACGAGATAACAAATCAGAACAAAAATAGACTTCACGATCTTAAATATATGTTATCGCACGTAAGTAACACATAATAGTTCACAACAAAACCAATAGAAAGCGTCAAATGACAGAAAAAGATCGTGTAGGTCCTGAATTACACTATGCATTTAAGGGTTAAAAGAAATGAGGGAGAAAAATAGCTGTTGCGGATATTCATCCTGAGAAATTGTTTTAAACTTTTGCTTTTAAGACAATGTTATATTACCGAAAAATCCTACTTCTCTTGTAAATATTTACGATTATGTATGTAGAAGCACTAGATTTTTTTTTATTATAATAAATAACACTTAACCTATAAATGTTCTAAAATAGTTAATCTTTACTGTGAAGATTACGCTAAACAATAAACATTCATAAAAAATTGGATAATGGTAAAAATAATGTTTTATTATAAAACTTTAAGAAAATTATATTGGTTTTAAATACAAATTAACATTTATTTTACAAGCTGAGGGTATAAATAAAATCACCTTATAAGTTAGTTTATTATTATTTTATATTATTACATATATAATGTTCTTGAAAAAAAACCAATCTAGTTGTAGTATCAGCAAGAAACTGAAAACAAACAATTTCTTTAAATTTAATCTATAATAAAAAAGATAACAAAAAAGTAAGTGAGGTACAATACAATATTCTTTAGTAAATGTCTTGATTAATATCTCCATTTTTAAAACAATATGTACAGTAGTCAGGGGAAAATATTGTCAATATATTTTTAAAAGAAATTTATAATATTTAAATAAATATTGGCGTTAGAACTTTGCGTCTATTATTAAAACATACTACTTAAGCAAACATAATGACAACTTAAAGATAAATTATTTTCATAAAGGTAGGATTTTGTTATAAAGAAATAATTAAACTGAAAATGCTACGAAAATTGATACAGACTTTAATTCCAATAAAAAACTAGTCTCAGTTTATTAGACCAGTCAGAGAGCAGAACAAGGGCTAGTCTGATAACAGAGGCTCCCCCAGAACTCTTTAGAATATGCTTTAAAACCCCCTTCATAGCGTAAAATTGAGGTAGGAAAATTTTTGAGTAAAATCAAGATATTTAGAGAAAGGCTATATCACGATCGTAGTCCTGTGGAATGATTTGAAACTCTTAATTAAAAACTAACTATCAAACTTATTGCAAAGGATCAAAATGAAAAAAAAAACAATGCTTTATTCTTTCGATCTATTAATTGTATCATTTTGAAATGTGCTGTTTTTTAAAATAGGTATATTAATTTCAATAAAAATTTTTGAGAATCATTCAACAATGCTCCGTAAATTTTTCAGACTTTAAATCCAGGGTGTTATTAGAAAGAAAGAAAATTATGGGATTAGGGCAGAGTGAGGTGATTCTTGGTCATTCGTAACGTCGGGTGATAATTGGTCAGTTAAATTTTCATTAATACTAGTGATAGAGTCAAAAGAAAAAAAATACTGAATGATAGACATATGCAGGATTATTCAATAACACAAACAACTTTTTAGTTCACAGCGGAATCTTATGATAAAAAATATTTTAACAAGACATATGTATAAAATTTGAGCAAAAAATAAGAGATTTCAAAATCATGCATTTTTTTCATAAGGTGATTGTAACGCGAAATTTAGCTGTATTATGATCTAGAAGGGCTGCACAGAAAGAAAGAGTAGTACATGCATAGAATATGTATGTATGCATATCAATATTGTATGAGTATATAAATTGTGGAAATAGGGGGATAAACATCACACAACATACCCGGGGTGATTCTTGGTCAACATGGGGTGAAAATGTGCCTGCATGGGGTGATTCTTGATCATGTAATTTTAGCTTAACAATTTCTCATAAACTTACAAATAGTGTTAAAATCATTAATGTTTGTGAGTTTAAAATGTCAGCACCTGCATGATTTTTTTTTATTTATTTATATGGAAACCTTTAAAAATTAAACACATTGTTTAGGTTTTTTACAACAACTGATAACTTAAATTCGATACATTTGAAACATCAAAACATTTTTTTTAACCATTTATACTAGAGATATTGGTGTGAGGTAAAAAATTTTACTTGTAGGATATTTAGATAATCAACACTTTTTACAGTATATTTTTGTTTTCATCTTAAATCATATAAAAAAAAAATAACAAAAAAAAAAAAAAAACGTTCAAATGAACACATGGTTAAGCCTGACCATTATTTTCATATCAATACTTTCGAAAGACGTTCTAAATTTCCTTTAGATTTGATTTATAGGCAAAACAATAACGGAATGCCAAGGGCATACGTAACTAAAAAAAATATGTGAGGCATCGCCGACAGTAAAAGAAGCCAGTCTGCACATGAAGGAAAAGGATGCAAGTATTCGGCAACTGCATATCATGCAGGAGTTCCATTCTCCACTTTACAACCATACTTATAAACTAATGAAAAGAACTAATTTTAAATCATAAATCTTGGAATCATGTTATCTTACCTCCAGAAAAAGAAAATAAATTAGCAGCATGCATGAAATTGATGGCCGAATGGGGTCTGGATCTAAGTCGCAAGAAAATCCAAGAAGTTTATAGGTTTTTATAGATTACAGTTATTCCGGTGAGACTGCATCTTATCTTAGAAAGTATTGTAGATTTAAACGTAAGCCACCAATAGAGGATTAGATTAGGTTATTTATGGATCACCACCATCTATCATCGATCAATTATGCTACATTAATAAAAGTTAGCCTTTTAGCAATAGAAGAAACATTTCTAATTTATGAGCTTTATGATTTATTAGAAGGTGAACTTTATGAACATGATTTGACTGATTAGCCAGATCATATTTTAAACCTCGATTAAACTGCATTATTACTAATCCATGAATAAATATTGTTGGAGAAAAGGGTAATGAGCCTCAAGAACAACAGCAGATAGCGAGACAGTATGCATGATGTGTGACTGCATGATGTGCATGATGTGCATTACTTGTGTTTAAAAAAACAGAAATGAAAAACCACTTCCAATAGTGTTCTCAGGTTAATTATAATGAACATTTCCATGTTGATTGTAATCTTTACAAGTCTTTACCCGAATAAAATGTTTAACTAAAGCACTGACGTGATACATGGAATAACATATGCAATGTGATAAAATGTTTGGAGGAAAACTAAAATAGATGATTCGTGTCAATTTTTGTGATATTGTATATCATTACATCCTTGAGGAAGATGAAATTGGAACTGCATACCTTAAATACAAAAAAGCATTTGAAAATCAATGTATTATTTTCTGAAATATATTTCAACTTCCAACCATTTTACTAATGTTCTTTTTTAAGTTTTTTTCATAACACTGTTTATATTTGTAATCAAGATGAGTTCTAAATTTATTCCAAGAATATTTCATTCCATCATTTTCTAAATTTTTATAGTATTTTGTGTGTTTAAAATGGTTGTATTTGATGACAAATAATGACCAATAATCACCCTGTAAGTCGTGGGTGATTAGTTTTCAGATATTTTTAATTTTTATTAATATTACAGATAATTTTTAAACAATAAAACTAATTATGATCATTAGGGATGGGATCCGCTCTCTGTGAGCATAAAAAGTTTCATTCAGTTAAAATTAGTTACTGAGTTATACGGATCTTTATAAAAAGGACCAATAATCACCCTACTCTGTTTTACAGTTCATTGTTGTGGATTTATGGACAATATGTGATCATTATGTGCTACCAAAGGAGTCTTTGCTTCATGGGTTTGAAGAGAAGATGACCTGAATGTATCTACCGAAAAGGTGATACGAAAAACAGACAAATGTAATTTTTATAAATTAGGGTTTCTTGAACAAAATGTACGTTACAATATTTCTATGTCTAGCACGTATATATTTATTTCTATGTTTGCAAATTTTTCAGCTTCCTTCTACATTTCGTTACACAAAAAATATCGGTCATCAAAATTTATATATTTGTAATTATCAAATATTGTAAAAGTAGACACCCGAAATATTTAGTGTAAAACATATTTATAAAAGATAACTTAAAAGGATACAGCTATCTTTTATTTACAAAAAAAAAAAAAAAACAAAAAAAAAAAACAAAAAAAAAAAAAAAAAAAAAAAACCTCTTTTGACAATGAAAAGATTGAATGTACAATATATTTCCTCTAATCATGTGATAGAAGACAAATGGTGTTTCTCGAAAATAGATCAAATTTAAACGACGGAATATCAACTAATTTAAATGAATTTTCCTTATAAAAATGCTAGGAACACATGCATTTCTACCTACGAGCTTTTTACTTGGAAGAAAGACTTTCTCAAACTTAACGTAAGTGTCTCTTCAAAATACATTACTTTCTGTATTTACACCTCGACATTGCAGAAACGTGTAGGATTTTTGTCTCAATGAACTAAAAGCATCTTTTATTTTCTAAAGCCAATATCAGATATTTCATTTTTTCAATAAAGAAGAATAGTATTTTTATCTAAATATTTTTGCTGATATCTGATTTCTTAAAAAAAAGCTACATTAGCAAAAGACATTGTGGTTATTCTGTACAATGTATTAGGATGATTCATAAAAAATAAGGTTTAGAAAGTAGTGTGAATTTGTTAATGTGCAGTATGACATATCTTTACTATTTTTTAGTACAGAGATGAACATCAGCAATCCATATCCACTCGCACAACTAAAAATATGTGATTATCCTTTTATTATACAGAGTATATTTTTTAAAACAAACTAAATATGTATTTATAATTTTTAGCGTTCTTTAATGCAAGCATTATAATTTTATTTTAACAAATGATGAAATAATTGATTGATAAATGAATTTAAAATATCTGTTGTAGTGTGATCCAACCAGTAGTTGATCAAATAAAGTCAGTGCTAAAGTATTTTCATTATATTTCTTTCCTTTTAAGTTTTAGAAGTAAACTAACATGATTGATAAAACCCTCAACGAATGTCCTATAATGGGCAAAACTGAAATCCCCTGAAAATAAATAGCAACAAAATTATAAAGAAATTGTTTTTTTTTTATTATTATTCAATTTTCCCAGTTGTTGATTAGGCGAAAGAAGTCAATCGAAAATCTAAAGGGTCAATATCTGAAAATTGGACAATTTGTGTCCACTGCCAATAATATTTCATTAACTGTACTAAAACCAAAAACTGAAAAAGAAAATATTTTGTAACATTTATCAATGATAAATAGACATATAACGATGTATAACTAATTAATTTTAAGCTTTAAATAAACAAAATCATCATTTCAGTCTCTGTTCCCAGGTACAAATACCCAATATTAAATGCATGCTGTAAAATGTTCTATAAATATTATTAACTTTTACTATTATATATTCATACCTATATACATAAAGTATGGAAAAGCATAATCATCTTTTATTAGTATAGATTGTATAGTAAAATATTGTAGTAAATATATTTGTCCCTGAGGTTGACCATCACCTGAGTCCCGCTAAACACACATTTAGGTTAACAGATACTAGGTGGCGCTGGCATATTTATTTCCATTGCAACAGCAATTTAAGTTCAACTAGTCACCATGGATAAAGGTAATTTGTTCTTATCTTTGTTTCATATTTAGAAATATTTAGTTTTTGTTCTCAATAGGGATAAGTTTTTTTTATTGCATCATTTATGTCCCCATATTTAACTTTTTATTTATATAAAAAAAGTTTATTGCAACTTCATTTATGTAGTATACAACTATCACATGTCATATTTAATAATTTACATGTGTGAAAAATGATTCAACAAAATGTCTGTGCAGCTGTTAAGAGAAAAAAAACCACCTCAATCTCCATCATTTCAGTCGCAATTATTAGACAATGATTATGATGTTGATAGACACTTTCTTCCATCAATGTTTATCCTACGCATAAAATATATATCTTAGACCTCAAAACAATACTGTATTTAAATGACAAAATTTCAATCATAGTACGTAATTGTATGTGGTAATTGGTACATTAATTAAAAAAATAAACATTTTGGAATGAAATTGTCCTTTTTTACAGATATTGGCCATAAAAATTCATCTTTAAAACATCATCCATGGGCTGTGATTAACAAAAATACTTATTAAAATGTTTGTAATAAGCGAGATGGGAGTGAATTATTTTAACTTACCGTAATTGTCTCCAACTAATCAAAAACTAAATGTTTACACTTTCTAATTAAAAAAAAAATTAATCATAAAATGTCTTCTCTTACAGCAGACTGCTGAAAACAATGTGTCAATACGTGCACTAACATTCAAACAGAAGTATTATCTATATTGCTACGTATAAAACTAATTTCTACCTGAAATGGCGTAACATTTCAAAAAATGTAATACTGGAATTTCAACTACTGGAAGGGTATCAACTACTGGCGTGATTCATCCTACGACAAATGGTCGAGAAAAGAATAAATAATGTACAAATAACGTTGGGAAAATTAGTTACTGATTTATTTATTATTATCATTTATTGCAATAAAATGCTTTACACTTTTTTAACAATTTGGACATATTTTTCTTTGCGGAATTTAGCAGACAATATAAAAATAACAAAATATTCAAATTAATTAGTATAATTTTCTATCAAAGAATTGTTACAAAGAACGAGCTATCATGCATATTCAATGAAAAAATCTTTTAAAACTTTTAAACCTTTAACTTGATATTTTTTTCAATATTCGCTTTAGAGGAAATAGCTGCATTGCAATGAAAATATATCTTAAACAAAATTCATTTTAATATATGAAGATATTCTCACACTATCACAAGAAAATCAGGTATTACATATATTTTACTCCTCACCGCACATTTCTTTTCTTTTTTTAGCCCCCGATATGCTATTTCTTTCGGCCAGCAATTAAAGTGTATTCTCTTAAAATTAACGTTCCGTTAAAGAAGCCAGCCGTAAAATAAAGTACATGTATTATTGTATTGTTAAATGCTGATAATCTCTATTGCATTTTTTTAAACTTCTGAGCACACTGTCAATTTTCATCCCGTCATATTCGGAAAGAAATGTACCTTTAAGTGCAATTTTTTGAAAATTGCATCTCAATTTATTTCTTAGATATTATTAATATTTGTTATTTTTAGAGCAATTTTTTTTAATTTTGGCAACCTCGATTTCTGTAGAAAGAAGAGGAAAAATTATTGAAAATAGTAATTATATATTTTTGTTTCAATTTTCAAATAACAAATGAAAAATAATGTCATTAAAATATGTGCTATTTTGAAAAAAAACATAAATGGATGATTTCTAATAAAACACGGAGCTATTATAAAATATTTTAATTTTAAATATATATATATTAATGTTATAAACAACTGAAGGCATATGAATCATTAGATAGCCGACTCTTTGTGTCGAGTTTCTTGTAGGACGACATCGGTTTTTTGCTGGATATCTTATACTATAATGTGAGTAAAACTATGTGTGTGTCTGTGTATGTAAGTTTTATCTTTAAAACGGCTCTAACGATTTTGATTAAATTTTGCACCCTAGCGTTTTCGGGCACGAAAATACCATTGGGATGGGTCACGTGTTCGAGAAAATTCGATTAGTGGGTCATTTTGTGTTATAATTGGTCAGGGTCAAGATAATTGTATCTAAAGAACGGCTCAATGGATTTTAACTAAATTTTGTATCCAACCATTTTCGGGTCCGAGAAGACTATTGGGCTAGGTCCCATGTTCGAGAAATTTTGATTTGTGCGTCATTTTTGGGTCACTGTGGATCAAGCTTTTTTTTTTTTTTTTTTTTTTTAACGGTTCTAACGATTTTCACTAAACTCTATATTTTACAGTTTTGGATTACGAGAATACCATTGGGCTAAATCACATGTTCAAGAAAATTCCATTAGTGGGTCATTTTTGGGTCACCGTGGGTCAAGCTAAATTTACCTAGATAACGGCTGTAACGATTTTGACGAAATTTTGTAATCTATCATTTTCGGGTACGAAAAGACCATTGGATGGGTCAAGTGTTCGAGAAAATTCAGTTAGTGGGACATTATGGGTCAGGATCAAGCTATCTAAAAAAGGCTCAAGATATTTTACACAAAATTTTGAAATATTCTGTTTCTGGGCATGAGATAAACATTGGGCTAAGTCACATATTCGATAAAATTCAATTAGTGGGTCATTTGGGGTCAGAATGTGTCAGGGTCAAGCTAATTGATTCTAAAAAACGGCTCAAGATATTTTCACAAACTTTTGTTATATTCCGTTTCTGGGCATGAGTTGGGGCTATGTCACATGTTCAAGAAAATTTGAGTATGGGTCATTTTGGGTCACAATGGGTCAGGGTCAAGCTAATTGTATCTAAAAATTGGCTTAAACGTTCTTGACTAAATTTTGTATTCTATTGTTTTCGGGCTCGAGAAGACCATTGGGCTACATCGCATGTTCAAGAAAATTCAATCAGTTGGTCATTTTGGGTCCTGAAGGATCAGGATCAAGCTAATTGTATCTAAAAAATGGCTCAAACGATTCTGACAAACTTTGCATTACACCGTCTCTGGGCAAGATAAAACTATTGGGCTGGGTCGCATGCTCAAGAAAATTCTATTAGTGGGTCATTTCGGTGATAATGGGTCGGGGTGAAGCTAACTGTATCTCAAAAATGTTCAAACGATTTTGACAATTTTTTTTTATTATACCGTTTCAGAGTACAAAAAGACCAATGGAATATGTCACATGTTCGATAAATTTCGGTTAGCGGGTCATTTTTGAATCAATGTGGGTCAATCTTATTTTATATAGAAAACGACTAACGATTTTCAATAAATTTTGTATTCCATCGTTTTCAGGCTCTAGAAGATCATTGTGTTAGGTTGCATGTTCGAAAAAATTCGATTAGTAGGTCATTTTGGTTCACTATGGCTCAGGGTCAAGCTAATTGCATCTAAAACAGCAAGAATGATTCAATGGGAATAATATATCGAGATAAACACAAAGCTAATTTTGACCGACCTAAGCTCGGTCATTCCTGCTAGTGTGTGTTATTCAGCGATATTGACATCATATGCATACTTTTCTGTTGTTTAAAGACTGTATCGTAAATGTGCAATTCTTCAGCGGATCTGGATGACGTCATTTTATATAAAATAAAATGGTGTATTTTAAGCATTAAGCCGAGATATGTTTTGTACTATCTATATTTATATGCAATTATTATTTTATTTCCATCAGAGACTACAATAAATTCTGAAAAATCAAAATTCTTGTTTTCTAGTTAAATTTATCTTTTTTTTTTCCTTTTGAAACAGGGAAGCGTATTTTACGAGTATATTTTGAATGTCTGAAAAAATGTCTCAAACTGACTTGCGTGAAGTTGGTACCTCTTAAAACGAAATGAATTATACCTAATTACGTAAACGTTTTGCTCCACTTTTGTGTTGCAATTATTCAGTTTTACCCACCTTTTATAACGATGTAAATCAAACTTCATTCTATGAATCATTTTCGCAGTAGCACGAAACAACTCATAAAATAAATTAAAACAATTATAATGTTAGATTGCCCTAGTTTTCCACAAAAATATTTTTTTGCCTGTATTTTATAACCCTATAAATCATACTTTATGTTTTGACTTATTTTTCGCTTTAGTATTCCCCAATAGGAATTTTTAAAAACGCATCTTAAAAACCACTGTCTTCTGAAATTGATTAATATGGGAAAAAAATATATATTGAAAAGCTTTTTGGAATTAGTGCACTAAAATAAACTTTTATTTTAAATGCTTCTTTAAGGCTGTTCTCAAGTTCACAGCTCTACAAGCCCGAAACGTTCTGACACAATGAAGCACACATTTTTAACGTAAATGTGAAAAATTGGCAGTCCTGACTATGGAATCGATTTGGAATCGAAATGATGTTTCTTTTTATGTATATATATAAATTACCTATCGAGTTATAAGCGAATCCAATCACGTGACAAGGCATTTTTTCTCCCTTCGGTGACTGGTTTTTCTGCTTTTCTCGAGAAATTCGGTTCAAAATACGAACTTTGACAGTAATTTTTGAAACCTCTATTGTATTTACCTAAAAAAACGGAAAACGTCTTTCGACTATATATTTTCTGAATAACAACTCCAGCCAGTTTCATGCGTTTTCAAACAAAAAGGAATTAAAACTTATGTCATAAAGTTGCCCCTTTGGATTTGAGAATAACCTTAAATCCTAAAAATATATTGGATTCTGAGATTTCTAAGGAGAAAGAATGTTTCTTTCTAATCATGGGATACTCGGCAGACGTTATTGCTTATTTTCATCTGTGGTTATATTATATTTTGTAGATTGCGAGACATTCCTCTTTCTTACAGTGTTGTCATGAAAAAATCTCTTCTAAATTAAATAAAACTTTATAAACTGCAGCTATATCTCAAGGAATGTTGTATTGGGCAAATCAAAAAACATTGGACTACAGAACCTGAAAGATAACGTGCGGCAATTTACTTCTAACATAAACATTGTATACGGATTCAATTGAGAAAGAGTGCAACATCTGTTGATTAGCACCGTTCAACATCTATGGAATTGAAATTTTTTGCCCTTTTAAAAAATTACTGAAATTTGCGGTATTCACACTATATCTTCTATTCTATAAGCTATAATTGGATAAAATAGAGCGATAGCATAGCCTTATGAGGAAAGCTGGACGAAACTTTAGGAATGATATGCGAAACTGTAAGAATAGTTTTTAAAACTGAGGAAAATTTTAGAACGTTAGAAAAAACAGGTCAACGCTATGAGAACGTTCGGCAAAGCCTGACAAATATATAACGTTATTACTGTCTTGCTCAGCTTTCCGAAGCATTTTCACCGCTTTGCCTAAAATATCTACAGCAGTTTCCCGCATGTTTCAAGAATTTGGCGAGCGTTAATTACTATTTCCAGCTTTATCTGTCTCCCAATGTAAATGTTGTTATATATAGAATGTTTCATAAAATTTGATTAATTTTAGGGAAAGAATTAGGAAGGCTGATCCAGAATGTGTAATACAACTCGGCAAAATTATAGAAGCATTCGACAAACCTAGACTAAACTGCAGAAAGAATAAAAAAAAACGGGAAATGCTATAAGAAAGTCTGACAAAACCAGGCAAACATTTAGGTATTCTTTATAAAGCTAGGAACGTTGAAATAAACTCTGGTAACACTGCATGAAACTACACTGTTAAAAATATCGTGAAAGATTACCTCTGTTTTTAAAGGAATCTATTTTCTGACCAATGAGAACGCTCGATAGGTGTTTGTGTATAGCGTTCTCATTGGTCAGAAAATAGATAGCCTTTAAAAACAGAGGTAATTTTTCACGATATTTTTAACAGTGTAGGCATTGTTAAAGATTTACGGGTAAAAGTAGGTCTGCACAACTATAGGAATTGTAAAATTTGTTTTTTTATAATTTTATAAAATTGTAGCAATAATGAAAACAATCTTGTATTGGTATAAAAACACGGGAAAAGCATGATAAACTAGGAAAATTGAGCAAAACTACCAAAATTCTAGAAACAGTTAAAACCCTGAATTGCTACAGGAACACGAAAAATAGCATGGTAAAACGTTAAGAACGTTGTGTGAAACTCTAGGAAAGTAATTACAAAACTCGATGAACTCTTGTAAGAAGATGGCGCTGATATAGAAACACGTATAGATACAAAAAAATTCACATGCGGCTCTAAACATTAGGAACATTTGACAAAATGCTAAGACGTTCTATGAATCTAGACAATGTTCTCGGAACGCTGGAAAAAGGCTAGTTAATGCTATACGAACATTTGAAAATATATAACAACATTTACATTGGGAAACAGATAAAAGCTGGAAATATTAACCCTAGAACGCTCCTCGTTCCGTACCTACGAATTAGTCCCTCGGGTCTAGCATGTTTCGCGCTTAAATTCGGCAATCTACAAGTAATAGTTTATTATTTTAATAACAGTTGACGAATACTAAAACAAAAAATAAATTATGACAGTACAAAGATGAAATAAAAGTAAAAAGTACTTACAAAATCTTGTTTACAGGTACATCCAAAAAACACAAATGAATCTTTCAAATATTTAAATGTAATTATCCCGTATAACAGTTATGGCAAACTGTATTCAAATGCTTTTTGCATGTGAAGCAGTGGCATGTTACACACTTTACATTTATTGTCCGTTTTTTCGCATAGTTGACACCTTCCTCGCTTCTTAGCAATTTCCAATTCAGCTGACGTACTAGTAATTTCTTTGCGGATTCGCTTCGCACTTTGAACCATCTGTTTTGCTCCTTGCCCTCTTGAAAGATTTTCTCTGGTCTCCATATGCTTTTTTAGAAATTTTTCACCCAACTTTTCTAAAAAAATTCTTCGTCTATAGGGACAGTTTTTCTTCCATGATTTATTTATTTTGCTATAAAGTACAAAAGCGTTACATGCAGATATGTCTAAAATATTACAAAATACAACAAATGGCCATCGGTTTGTCTTCCTTTTTGTAGTTTAAGTAGCTACCATTTTGTCCAGCGTATCAACTTCTCCCCTAGTTTTATTATAATCAATGTAGATCTCTGGTTTTCTTTGAATACTTCGTTCAATTTTTTCATTCTTATGCAATGTGCTTTGAAGAACAACACATTTATTTTTTGGGGGGGAGGGATGTAAGACACACGCGTTGTATCTTTAGTAAACGCGAATGTTGAACTGTATCTTTCTTTTCCTTTTGTTTTTAAAATTTCTACAGGAATATAGGATTTATTTTTTCTTATTGTACCAATCATTGTTATATTTCTTTTTAGCAACATTTGACCCAAATCATAAGATGTAAAGAAATTGTCACAAGTTATATTATGTCCTCGTAAACCATATGACACGTCTAAAACTACTCTCAATCCTTGGTCTTTCGGGTGCATTTCCTAGTTGTTTTCCTAAATATGGCTGGATATTCCATACATAGCAAGAGTCATTATCGCACAAAATCCTGAATTTTATACCATATTTAGCAGGTTTGCTAGGCATGTACTGCCTAAAAGGACACTTACTTCTAAAAGCAATAGGTTGTTCGTCCACCGTTACATATACTTCTGGATTGAAACGATTGGGTAAAATTTCTACCCATTTATCCCATAATTCTTGAATTGCGGCAAATTTGTCATTTGATCTTCTTCGTTGTCGAGTTTCCCGGTCATCAAATCGTATTACTCTTGATATTATTTTAAATTTCTTTAGAGACATTGTAGCTCTAAACAAATATCTTCCCTTGAATTCATCCCATAGACTTGTTGTTGATTCGTTGCTTGATTTGTACACACCTGCGAGCACAAAAGAAAAGCGCTATATTCGTCTTTTATTCGTGCTGTTGAAAATCGAGTTGGGCCAGGGGTTAGTTTCAAAATATTACGGCTTTCTAATCGACCAGCACTTGGATATGGCTTTGCATGCCACATTATTTTTTCATCTCTGGACTTCATTATCTCAGGTACTTTATGTATAGTATCTATTTCTTCATTTGATGAAGAATAATTATCAATAGATATATGATCCTCTTCTTCTGAAACAGCTTCCGAAACAAATTTTCATCATCTGTATAGCCTTCCATGAAAGTGAAATAAAACTTTCATATAACGAACAAAAAATGCACTATCGTTCTTCTCAAATAAATATTCGAACTGATTCTAAATGGTGAACTTTTTACTTCTAGCTGAGAGAAAAAACAACAAACAAAATGAATTCCGCTATGATTTGTCCAGTACCAGATGTCCCATAACTTCATTCCCTCCCCGATAATTCTACCCCCTTTTTCCCCCTTAACTTTTTTGCAGCTGTACAGCAGAAATAAAACAATATTGGCGTTTTAAAAAAACTATGTGAATGCATTTGTATGCTTGGACAAAAAAGACCCAAGGGACAATTAAGGTGTTTTCTTTTGTTGTGTTAAAACTAAAAGTCGCATTAATTTAAAATTTTAGTATGTGTTAGTTAAAAATTAATCAGAAAAAGTCATTGTATTTCAGAAAATGCTTATGAGTAGTTTTTGAGTAACACACGCTTAAACATGTGTATGGGTCTAAAAAGACCCGAGGAGCTTTCTAGGGTTAATAAACGCTCGCCGAATTCCTGAAACAGGCGAGGAAACGCTGTAGATATGTTAGGTAAAGCCTAGAAAATACTTCGGAAAGGTGAGCAAGACAGTGTAGACGTTAAGTAAGATACTAAGAATAATGGGCAAAATCTGGTGATGAGATATCATCAAGAGCAAAACCTTAGGAGCACTGGAGATTACTGTAGGGACGCTGGAAAAAACTATGCAAATTATGTAAAACATGGGCAAAAACTGTCAACGCTATTGAAGCACTGACAAAGCTGAGAAAAACATTTAAAAAGATGGAACCACATTCATCTCCGACGAATAATATGCGCGGAATGCAGGATGTAAGTTTTGAGTCGTTAGGTCAAATTAGGGAAAACAAAACGGACACTCTAAAAAAACCTGGGAACATTATAAGAACACTGGAAAATCTTTAAGAACGATAGGAAAAAATCTAGGAACATTAAGGAAACAAGAAAAGAGAGAATGCTATAAAAACGTCGGACAAATCTCGGACAATCTTTTGAATGGTAGGCAAAACAGTAGGAATGTTAGGAAAAACTTCTGGAGCACAAGAAAAACCTGGCAATGCTATAGGGACACGGAGAAAATCAGTCAAATATTTAGCAGTGCTAAAAAAACTCTTCGAACTCCACTTTAAACAGGAATTAAATAGAAATGCTTGAAGAAGGTGGGCAGAATTTGAGGATAACTAATCAATAATGATTATGAACTATGGCAAAATTTGGGAACTTTGGTCCATTATTTATGAAAATTTTATGAATTTGACGAAATTTCTAGGAAGTTTGTTTCTTATTTTAAACTTTTAATTTTAAAATATGTAAGTATAGGTATATTTCAGCGTGATATTTCGAGGTGTTATAAAAGAAATTAGGTATAAAGAAATAATTTTGATCACAGTATTATAAAAGATGTGTAAAACTAGGGAAACCTTAGGCAAATCTTATATGCAGTTAGTATGATTTAATTTGTATTTTGAGGTACCAACATGACAGGTTGCCTAAAAAATTTTTCGACAATCAGTGCTATTAAAGATCGTCAATACTAAAAAACCCATGAACAAAGCTAGAGAATTTGGGTTTAATTCATCTTGGCAGGTACAAAAGTAACACGTACTCAAAAGAAATTCTTTTAAATCACATCATTATAAAATGTGGGCAAAACTGAATAACTGCTGGTCAAAACTGTTCAAAATCTGGGAAAAACTTCCATGTCCTTTGTAGAGTTTAATTCGCATCTGTGGGTTACAACTTACCACCTAGTCAAAATAGATATTTTCTATTTACACTATTATTAAAGGTACAAAAAACTAAATAATTGGTGGCAAAAACTATGAAATGTTGACCAAGCTTTCTAGTTAATTTTCACAACTTAATTGGCATATCTAGGAGCCACTTTCACACGTGGTCAAAAACATGTTTTTCATTTGCAGCTACTTAACATTCACACGGGTCTCGGACAGCATCTGTCTGTCTTTAGCATGCATTCTCGGACAGATTTTGTCCAAGCCCCCGTGTAAGGATTAAATATGAGCAAAACTAAACAATTTCTGTACAGAACTGGACAAAACATAGTCAAAATGTACATGCAATTTTAATACTTAAATTCGTATTTTGGGGGGGGGGGGTCCAAAAATATAAGCAATTAAAATTGTGTTTCTTATTAACAGCATTAAAAAAAGTTAGCAAAACTAAATAATTGGTGGCCAAACTGCCCAAAAATAGTCATAATAATAAAATAATTGTTTTTCTGTTTTTTATTAGGGAATGCTAAGGAAAATATATAAAATAATAGATTTACAGACATTATTATAAAAAACTAGTCCCAACTAAATAATAGCTGTGAAAAGTGGGCAAAACTTTTACGTAATTTGTATAGCATAATTAGTATTTAGGGGTGTCAAATTAATAAAAATATATTTTTATTTACTGCGTTATAAAATGTTTACAAAAATAAATAATAGGTGGCAAAAATTGTAAAAAATTGAGCAAAATAATACCATAATCGTCTTTTTAAGTAATCCATTTGGGAATTGTTATTAAGAAAAATGTGAATAAAAGTTAAATTCGATTTCTATCATAGTATTAGGTGGGAAAAGTAAATAATAGCTGGATTAAAATGGCCTTAGCTTCTGCGTAATTTGTATGTCTTAATTATTATTTGGTGGTGCCAACTGGTGCATACGTAGCGAGCTACTCTTTTATTATGGTACACCTACACTGTTAAAAACATCGTGAAATTTTACCTCTGTTTTTATTACCGATATATTTTCTGACCAATGAGAATGCTACATAAACACTTATGAAGCGTTCTCATTCGTCAAAAAATAGATAGCCTTTAAAAACAGAGGTAATTTTTCAAGATATTTTTAACAATGTACGGGACAATTGGATTTATGTTTTAATTATGATCGTGTTGTTCTTACATCATTTATTTAACTTTTTTTTTTTTTTTTTTTTTTTTTTTTTTACATTATAACATTTTAAGTACGTTTTCTAGTAGGGTAACATCTGTATCACGTAATGGAACACAATTGCATAAAAAAAAGATCTAAAAATGAATTTAAACAATAGAATATCTAAAATATTAAGTAAAATACTCTCATATTAATAGTAGAAACACATTTTTTCCACTTTCCTATTAATATTTTAGTCCTAGAGAATTATGCGTTATCGATTTCACTGATTCTCAAGAGAACTTAAAAAATACCGCAAACACATCCTAAGTTTTTTTTTTTATTTCAAAATACAATTTCTTCTCCATTTACGCTTCGAAATTACAGAAACGTGAAGAATTTTAGTTTTAAAGAACTACAAGCATTGTTTTGTTTCTAAAATCAATAGTAGCGAGTTCTTAAAAATAAATTCAGAAAAATTAAGTATATATTTCGAAATATTACAAAATATTTCCAACTATGTAAATATCGATAAGTATATGTTTCGTTCATATAATATCTGTTTTTATATAAAGTGTTTTGTTGGCTTATAAGGTGCACACATTGTGTATATCAACTTATATAAAACAATTTAATGAAATAAATAAAAAGAAAAATATTTACAAAATTTGAATTCGACTTTGCACTGTCATGTTTCTTAATAACAACATACCTCCGCTCACAGAACAGTTTAGTAGTGAGGTAATTATAGGTTTGCGCACTGTGTACACGAATGAAGAAAACGAGCTTTGTATTACAAATATTCTCTTCCATTACAAAATGCATTTTTTCAACGATACATTATTCTCATAATAAGCAAAAATTACATATGTAAATTACGAAGAAATAACTTTAATACGAAATTAGAAACACAAATATACATTTTAAAATTGTGTAAAACATGTTCAAAATGTTCAAAATTATGCTGAATACGTTTCAGCATTCCAGTTGAAATGTCTACTGGCATAAACTTTGTCTCTAAGTATATAACGTCTCTTTCAGAATTATAATAGATTTCTGGCAGAAAAGGATAAACAATTTCAATGTACTGGATTCCATAAAAAATTGAACATACTGGTTGTTTCACAATATTATATTAAATTCAGTTCCTGTTTAAGAGTAATGTTCATTTAAGAACGTTATAAGATGCAGAATATCTTTAACAATCCCAGATAATATCGCGATTCTGTTTCAGTAATTTCCGTCATCAAACATGTGGGCTTTGAAGTCACTGTCTGAATACCAGGAAAGAGGTTGTTGATAGGCGTCGTTAAATGCCATACTAAACTGTTCTTCATAAATACTGACAATCATAGTTGTTTTACGTAATTTATTTAACGTTACAGGTTTATCGACGGCTATTTTCTTTATATATTTCGAAGCTTTGTGCAAACGTTTCAAACATTTGGGCGTTTAAACATAACGAACAACGGCGTTCAAACGTTTCAAACATAGTTACATTTAAAATTGTAAAGATTCGTTTACGCATGTTACGCAACATTTACATTCTAATTCATTCTCCGATTATTATATTTCTGTTATTTTTTATTACTTTACTCGTAAATTTTCCTTTTGATTTGCTCATTTCCAAAATACATAAAATTGCCGAATATAACATAAATATTTCAGCTGAAATCTTTCAATATAAGGTTATGTTTTCGTAAAATCACAGGTCTGTGCTGCATGTTACACTTTCGTACTAGAAACGTATTTTTTACGTATGTACCCTTTTTCCATAAAATTGGAAAAATTCGTGAAATCGAAGCTTAAAATGCATGAAATACCCATGAAAAGATGAATTTTCTTTTATATATAAAAATCCCTCAGTGTTTTTGGTAAATTTCCTACTTGTACTTTTTTACATTTTTTTACGAAATTGTGTTAGAATGTCCGTTTATTTTTCCGTATAATATTAGTTTTATGAATCCTGAGAAATTTGTCTTTTTTCTGTCTTACAATTCTACTAAAAGTTTCATTCTCTAAAATTTGCGCAGGGCAGCTAGGTTTTGATGCCTCTAATAAACGTGCTTCCAATATGTCAGAAAGGAGCAAATGAACGTTGCATTCAAACAGTTATATTCGCAAAAGAGCTCTTTCTGGCGAATGAATCTATGTATATCTCGCAGACTAATTAAGAAATTCGGCTCTTTGTAAAGGGCCTAGGCTATTTGCAAAGAGCCGGGTTAATTGGAGAATCATCTCCGATTTCACAATCAGCTTGATATTTTTTAGACTTAGAACAATGTCAGACGGGCGTCTTTTTTGCTACTTTTATCTTATTACTTTAGTATTATCCATTCACAATGCTATATCATTGTGAATGGATAATACTTAATCAAAAAATCAGCAAAAGCGAATTTATTTCTCAAAACAGCCTAACATTTTCTAGGCTCATTGCAAAGAAACTAGATAGAGTTAGGCTAATTGAAAAATGACCACTTGTTTTCTATTCTATCGAAACATTACCCGATCCGAGAGAGACAAAATAATTTCCATCAAAATGCAACCCAACTAGAACCTGAAAATTCTATTTGAAGTTAACCCGAAACCCGATCCGAACTCTACAAAAAATTATAAATTTATCTATCGAATCGTAACCCGATCAGAGAAATGACAAAAAATTTCCATCGACAAGTAGGACCAGAATCAGAAAATTCCAATTGAAGTCTACCCTAAACCCGTTCCGAACTCGACAAAAAGGGACATTCCATCCAACCATAATCCGATTTGTGCAATTTTAAATAATTTCCATAGAATCGTAACTCCACCAGAACTTAAAAGTCCATTTTTAGTCAAACTCAAATCCCGATCCGAACCCGAAAAAAATCCATAGAACAGTAACTCGATACAAGAAAGACAAAAAAAAAAAAAAAAAAAAAAAAAAAAAAATAAAAAAATCCGTCGGCACGGACTGACCATAATCTGAAAATTCCTATTGAAATTTACCCAAAATCCGACAAATTTCAACTAGAACCCCAAATCCTTAAGCCGAAATACTAAATGAAAAGAAATTCAATCATTTTTTAATGCAATTATGAAAAGTAGTTTATAATTGCATTACAAATACATTTTTTTTTCTTTTTTATTCAAAAATGGAATGTAGTATGCTAAGTATGAATAAAATCTGCAAATGAGGCACAATTTAATTGTTTTCCAGAATTGTATGCAGAATAGATTGTTACTAATGAAAATTATTATGAAAAATATACATGACATATTTTATGTTAATTAAATCTGCAGATGAAGCAGTATTTTAAAGTATTTCCAGATTTACACACAGAAAGGTGTTTGCTAATAAAAATTATTATGAAAAATACATAGTAAAGATTTTATATTAGTTAAATTTGCAGATGTGACAGATTTTTAGTTTTTACCTTGAATTACGCAGATAAGATAAGTTGCTATTGATAATGATTATAAAAAATATATATGAATTTTTTTATATTATTTAAACTTGGAGATGAAGCAGGTTTTTAATGATTTACCAGCATTATGGAGTGAAGATAGTTTGCTAATGAAAACAATTAGAAAACTACTATACAGGGCACTTTCTGTAATAATGAAATCTGCAGATGAGGCAGATTTTTTTTTTCCTCCAGAATTACGTAAAGAAAATATGTTGTCAATGAAAATATAAGCGAATTTTTTTACATTAATTAAATCTTCAGATGAAGCAGAATTTTATTAATTAGTATTATAATTACGCTGGGAAGATGGATTGCTAATGGAAATAATTATAAAAGTATATACATGAAAATTTCAACGACGATAACATCTGCAGATTAGGCAGATTTTTCATGTTTTTTTAGCTTTGCGGATAGAAGGTCAATTGCTAATGAAAATAATTAGAAAGATATGTAAGAAAATTTCTGCAATAATGAAACCTGCAGACGAGGCAGATTTTTAAAGCTTTCCCAGCATTATGCAGAGAAGATCAGTATCTATGGAATATGATGAAATATATTTTAGGAAATTTTGACAATAATGTAATATGCAGATTAGATAGACTTTTGTTGCTCTTCCACTTTATGTACTAGAAAGGCGGATTGCTGGATCAAAACAATATAAAAATAAGTAAGAAAAGTTCTGTAACAATGTCATCTGCAGCTAGAAAAAATATTTTTAATATTTTTGCAAGATTCGATTTGTTGCTGAATAAATTTGATTAAAAAAAATAAAAACGCTTTATTGGCCGATTTGTGCAACTGGTTGATAATTAAGGTTAATAAAAACTTTTTTTTTAATTGGCATAAACCCCCTCCCCCTTCCCAACCCTCTGTAAAGATATAAAAAAATGTGCAGTGAAGACATCGACTAACAGTCTAACATCAACGGGTTCGACTTCAAATGAAACTTTCCAGTCTGTCGAGTTGACGTTGTCGTTTCGACGGAAATTATTTTGTCTTGCACAGATCGGGTTACGAATGGAAGGATTGTTTTTCATTTTTCGGGTTCGGATCGGGTTTAAGATAGATTTCAATTATAATTTTCAGGTTCTGATCGGTGCGTGTTTCTGATCGGTGCGGAAATTGTTTTGTCTTTTTCGGATCGACTTACGATTCGACGGAATTTTTTTTCGAGTTTCGAATCGGGTCGGGTTGAATTCAAATGGAATTTGCAGATTCTGTTCGGTACGTGTAGGCGAAAAATATTTTATTTTGCAAAGAACGGGTTATGGTTGAATACAGTTTTCTTTTTTGCCGTGTTCGTATCGGGTTTAGGGTAGACTTCATTTGGAATTTTCAGGTTCTGATCAAAGCGTGTCGACGGAAATTGTTTTGTTTTCTCGGATCAGGTTACGGTTCGGTGGATATCTTCGGGTTTAGATCGGGTTACTGGTTGAATCAGAGGGAATTTGCAGGTTCTAATCAGGTTGCGTTTCAACGGAAATTATTTTGTCTTTCTCGGATCGGGTTATGTTTCGATGAAATTGACGAAAGTGGTCATTTTTACAATGAGCCTAAAAAAAATATCGGCTGTTTGGAAATGAATTGCCTTATTCCAATTAGCCTAACGTAGGCTTTTTGCAATAAGGCTGAAAAATATCAGGTTGCTAGTTAAAACTGAGATTATTCTCCAATTAGCCCGGATCTTTGCAAACAGCCTTGTGTCTTTGCAAAGAGCATGATTTCTCAATTAGCACCATATACAAGATCAAACAATATGTGGGACAAAAATGTTGCCTTGTAAATAACAAAAGAACAGATTACCGTCATAAAAAATCGTGCCCATAATATAAAAAAAATACTGTAAAATTGCTAATGTATGAATGAAAATTAATGTATATATACTGCTCATATTCACAATATTAGAATAATCACTTTTTTAACAAAGTGAAAATACCGTTTGGTAATTTAATGTCTTTTAATGGAAATATGCAAACGATATTTTTATTAAGAACTTATTGATTAACTTATTTATTATCTTAAAATTAATATCATTTTTGAAAAGATTAATTGAAAAAAAAATTATTTTGAAAAGCCAAAATATTAGAGTATTTATTCAAGTGGTCCAAAATATTAGAATATTTTACATTAATTCTCATAATTATTACCAATTCATAACTGGTGGCATCATTTATTAAATCCAGATGATTTTATTTAAAATTAGTATTCTTTTTGCAGTTTGTTTGCTTTTTCGTCTTAAAATGGGTCGTGTGGGTGATATTCCTGAATCTATTAAACTTGGTATGGTTCATTTGTATCAGCACGGTAAAATCAATGTTATATAGCGAATTATTTACATTGTCATCATCAGTACAATAATAACCATTGAATTCCAAACGACAGAACAAATCAAGAACAGTTAAAGTTAGTTATTTTAAAAACAAACAATATTCACTAAGGACAGAACGAGCATCATTCAAAGTCTGCGATCGCAATTCAGTGAACCAAGCCTCAAGGAGCAATCTACCATGGTAATTGTTGTAACCCGATTTCAAAATACTGGCGTTCGCAATGAGCGGAATCCGCTCATGTATTATTGTTAATTTGTATTATTGTGTGTATATCTATATAATGTGAATTATGTATTATTATTAATTATAGTTTAGATTAAATAAATTACTCTTAACTTTTTAGAATTGTATTTTATAATTAAAGATAAATTTTATTTGAACAATTTTATTTTATATCTTATAGAAATAAGTGGTCAAGTGCGAGTAATACTCGCATACAGAGGATTCAGTACAATAAATATATGAATTAATAACTGTCTAATTAAGAAAAATCGTTGCTAACAAAATAATAAGTATTTGTATAAAACTATACAACTTAGAGTTGGGTATTTCTGTATGGACTAGAAAAGTATGAATGGGTATACCATAAAAGCCTAAATAATAACAAATATTGCTAGTCTATAAAACTCTTTTTTTAATCTTATCCAAATCTGTTTATGATGAACTTAATTCGGTACTGACAATAAAACATAAACATATCTGTCAAGTATCGAATGGTGCGAGTAGCAAAATACCCATAGTCACTGGTTCATTAACTACACTTATTGATTTAATTTACTTTATATACAAAGAATATTATGTACAGTTTATATACATTATTCGAAGAATTATATACATCATTTGAAGAATATTGGATCCAGCGAGCGCACCATAGGTCCGCAGAGATCGTCGAAAACCAAACAACTGAACTATTCTTAAAAGTTGTCAAACGGCCAAACCTAAATTACAGAAGAATGCGCCATGGAGGCGCGCTCGACAGTCAAGGTTAAGAGAAGCCGTAACATACCGGCCCCTGTTGACAGGGGTCAACATTCAACATAATAACACTAAATATAAGAATAAACAATTGCGAACAATAGGAATTAAATTTTTAAAAGCAATATACACTATATTTTCCAAAAAAAAAATTACAAATATACTACTTTCAAATAATATGCACTTAAGTTTTTCAAACTGAGAATTAGATAAATTATAATGCAAACAGTGGTTGCACCTGAATATCATAAAAGACTATTATCAAAATTAGCACTCAATACACATAGCAAACTAATAAAATTAACAAAGTTTATAATATTTAATTAAAGAAAATATATAGATACGGTAACAGTTAGATTTAGATTCTATGTGAAAACTGGAGCAAAGAATTGCGTTCTGTTATCCCAATTTTAACTTGATATACATAATAAACTGTTCAAAATAAAAATATACAATAGTTATGATAATAATGCAATGAGTTAAATGTTTTAAGATAATAGAAATCAGCAATCATCTAATGGAATAGGACACACTTTTGAGACGGACCTCGTAACTATACCTGTTGCTGTTTTGATGTGTAAAACTCTGACTTTTTTATCAGAGCCATGTATTACTTTAAGGACGCGACATAATGTCCATTTACCAGGAGTTAAATTATCCTCCTTTAGGATGACCATACATCCTTCTATTAGATTTTCTTTTTGAATGTACCATTTTGTGCGTTGCTGTAAATTAGCCAAATATTCCGTGTTCCATTTATTCCATAAAAGTTGGGTCATTTGGGTTAATTTTTGCCAGTTAGGCAACCTATTATCATTAATTTTGATCACATCCGGTTCAGGAATTGAAGTAATTGGTCGGCCTATTAAAAAATTGGCAGGGGTCAAGACTTCAATTTCATTTGGATCTGACGACAAGGGGGCTAAATGTCGAGAATTTAAAATTGCTTCAATTTCAGTGGTTAATGTCCAAAATTCTTCGAGTGTGACTCGAGAATTGCCTAAGACTCTTTTGAGATGATATTTAAAGGATTTCACCCCAGCCTTCCATAATCCACCAAAATTGGGTGAACGAGGAGGGATGAATTTCCAGTTAACAGCCTCAGAGGCCAAATAATTAGACAAAGCATCTTCGGGTTTACATACCAGTGCATGTAATTTCTCCAACTCTTTATTTGCACCTACAAATGTAGTTCCATTATCTGACATTATAGTTGTGCTTTTACCTCTTCTAGCGAAAAATCGTTTCATGGTGGCAATAAAGGATTCAGATTTTAAATCTGTTACTATATCCAAATGAATTGCCTTTGTGGCGAGACAAACAAAAATTGCAACATAAATTTTATTATAATTGTCCTTTCTCTGATTTTTATACTTAATCATAAAGGGTCCACAGAAATCAATCACACATTTTTGAAATGGTGGGCTAGGATTTACTCGTTCTGAAAACAATTTTCCCATTATTTGGTTCGCACATATTGGTTTGTTTCTGAAACAGGTTATGCATTTATGAACTATTTTACGCGCTAAAGATCGCCCATTTATTACCCAATATTTTTGCCTGACATGATGTAATAAGGATTGTGGCCCTAGATGGAAAAACTTGTTATGAAAATATTCAAAAATAATTTCACTTAATTTATTATTGTGGGATAAAACAATAGGATGTTTGTTTTCATAGGTCAGACTGGAGTTGTCTAGGCGACCTCTAACTCTGATAATTCCTGCAGAATGTAAATATGCATTCAAAAATTTTAATTTACTTTTACCTGACAGGCTCTTCTCGTTCTTCAGTTGTTTTATCTCTTCAGAAAATGTAGAATACTGTACCTGTTTAATCAGGACAACTTTCGCTTTTTTCAACTCATGAATTGTTAAAGGACCACTTTTTTTTCTTTAACATTTTTACAATTTTCTATAAATCTAAAAATATAACTAATAATAGGAATCAATTTCAAAAAATCATTAGTCAATGTAAACAAACAATTATACAGTGAATTTTCAGTCTTAACTGCGAGGTGAATGTCCTGAACTGATTTGAATTCTAACGCATAGTCATTATTTGTTTCTAGATCTACTGGATTATTTTCTGCATGCTGAATTTTGTCACGAAGAAAGTTCGGACCACAAAACCAAAGGTTGCAATTTGAAAGTTCCTTAGCGTCCAGTCCTCTAGATATTACATCAGCTGGATTATTATCCGATGTCACATGCTGCCATTGGTAAGAGTCTGTAAGTTCTTGTATAGCGGCAACTCGGTTACTCACGAATGTTTTTAACAAATGGAGTGGTTTTCTAATCCAAGCAAGCGAGATCGTGGAGTCACTCCAGAGAACGATATTTTCTATTCGAATGTCCAGTGACGATAGAACTTTATAAATTAGTTTCGCTAATAGGAAGCAAAAACACAACTCCAAACGTGGAATTGACACTGTTTTTATAGGAGAGACCCTGGATTTGCTGCATAATAGCTGTGCAGCAGGAGATCCTTCAACTGGTAACGATTGAACATAAATTGCAGCCACATAGGATGAAGAAGAAGCATCCGCAAACCCGTGTATGATTATGCGATCTTCACGAAAAACAAATCTAGGAATCTTTAAGTTCTCCAACTCTGAGAGGATGGATACAAAGTCATTCCATTCTCTCTCCAGACAATCCGGTAATGGCTCATTCCAATCGATTTTGGCTAACCAGAGCTTCTGCATAAATATCTTAGCCCTTGTTACTACAGGCCCAATTAATCATAACGGGTCAAATATTTTTGAAATTAAAGATAGGACATCTCGTTTACTATAAAATTCTTTGTTAGGAATTTTCAATTTATACAGAAAACAGTCACTCTGTGGTTCCCATAGAACACCCAATGTTTTTACTGAAGTACAATCTGGCTAATGATCGAAACTATATTCGATGGCAACCCTAGTATGAGGTTCAACTAATTCTCGATGATTTGCACACAATTTGTGCAATTTCATGTTTCCACGATTCAAAAGTTGAATTAATTGTGATTTAAGGATTTTAGCTTTTTCGAGTGTTGATTCCCCGGAAAGAAGATCATCTACATAAAAGTCCTTTAAGACGACTGACGATGCTAGAGGTAAGTTTTTTTGTTCATCCAGAGCTAATTGCTTAAGGTCACGAGTAGCTAAATAAGGAGCGTTAGATGTCCCATAAGTCACTGGATTGAGCTTATAAGTTTGTACTGGCGCATCAATATTGTTCTTCCAAAAAATTCGAAGAAAGTCTCTTTCCGAAGGATTAAATAATACCATTCGATACATCTTCTCTACATCCGCAGTGAATGCATATCTATGTTTTCGAAAACGAATCACAATTAAGAATAACTCTTGTTGTGGAATTTTACCCTTTAAAAGAAGGTCATTCAATGACAAACCAGACGTCGTTGGCGTTGACGCGTTAAACACAACACGCAAGCGTGTAGTACTTTTTTCTGGTCTGTAAACTCCATGATGAAATATATAATAACAGTCCTTTACGTTAGATTAATTTTAACACAATTATTCCAATTGGTAAACAAATCATATTAGATGTAAATTTCCAACTGTGCGAAAAATGTCCGGACAAGGACTTGAACCCAGGACCTCCTGGCTGAAGCCGCCAGTGCTCTGCCATCTGAGCTATCCCGGACGATTCTGGTCGAACTTTTTCACCCAGCTAACCTTGATGATTACAGCATCTGGTCTGAAACCTGGTTCAGCTCAACAGAATAAATCTCAAGTAATGGAACTCCAGAAATCGCTGGATACGAAATTACACTAGATTAATTTTAACACAATTATTCAAATTGGTAAACAAATCATATTAGATGTAAATTTCCAACTGAGCGAATAATTGTGTTAAAATTAATCTAGTGTAAGTTCGTATCCAGCGATTTCTGGAGTTCCATTACCTGAGATTTATTCTGTTGAGCTGAACCAGGTTTCAGACCAGATGCTGTAATCATCAAGGTTAGCTGGGTGAAAAAGTTCGACCAGAATCGTCCGGGATAGCTCAGATGGCAGAGCACTGGCGGCTTCAGCCAGGAGGTCCCGGGTCCAAATCCTGGTCCGGACATTTTTCGCCCAGTTGGAAATTTACATCTAATAAGTCCTTTACGTGTTCCGATTCCTGCACTAACTCCATATGATTTAAATTTTTATACTCGTCCATAAATTCCGAATACAGAGGTTGCAAGTTCGAATCCCTATCTACTCGGTGCCAAACTTGATCGAGTCTTTTTCCGGCTATTTTTTTAATTCTCCTAAAAATGTAGCATCCTCCATAGGCATGCTCACAACGTACTGACCAGTGGCAGTTCGATAATGCATAGTTTTAAAATGATTTTCGCAAAATTTCTCTTCTTCACTAAGCAGCGAGCTGGAATCATTAATATTTTCGATTTCCCAAAATTGTCGCAGGATTCCCAGGATTGTTCTATTTTTTTATTTTGAGTGAGTAGACCACAAGATTGAGAATCGGTTGGGGAATTACTCACAACACCGCTAGCTACATATCCAAACACGGTGTCTTGAAATAACAAGTTTTGTGATGAGCAGCGAATTTGATCGGATATCAATAAATCAAAAAAGCATTGAACACACAATAATAATTCTATTTTTCCTGGTATATTAAATTTAGCATCTGCTAACGAGATATTTGTGGGTATATCAGCAATGTCTACTCGAATGGGCGTAAGGGGGTATTTCTGTAATTTTTGGCACTAAAAGAAATTCCAATTCCCTTGTGAAATCTCTATTTTTATTTGAAATCACAGTTTCAATTTTATAATTTAGTGTCGTAGCTGTTCCATTCAGCCCAAATATAGGAGCAAAAACCTTTGTTTTCTCTAAACCCAATTTTTTTGCAAAATCAAATGATACACAATTAATTTGACTGCAAGAATCTAATAGACTTCTTCCCTGAATAAAATTCCATTTACTAGTTTTAATTTCAGTCATTGCTGTTGATAAAATGACGCTTTTATTTGAAGAAGGAAAACAATTAGAAAGACTTTGCGATACTGCTACATCAGGCGCCGCGTTTCTTTCCCCCGGTCAACTGTCTGCTCCTTTCTTTCCTTTTGATTTCGAGATTCATTATTAGAAACAATTGATTTATCTCTATGTAATAGAGTGTTATGAGATGAAGTCGATTTACAATGTTTACATATGTATTTTGACACACAATTAGAAACTAAATGAGATGCCGAAAAACATTTCAGGCAAAGCTTATGCTTTTTAACGATAGGATATCGTTCACCAAACTTCATAATAAGAAATTTCTTACATTTGTATAGAGGATGAAATTGATCACAAATAACACACTGCCTCTCAGAACTCGAATTTACTAACAAAGATTTCTATTTTATTTCACTAGGGATTTTTGATCTAGTTACGTTTCTATTTATACTTTCGAGCGATTGGCTCCTTATTTCTAGAAACTGTTTAAAACTGTCAAAGCTCGGGACTTCAGATGTGTTTATTGACAATTCGTACTGCTTCCTTGACTCCTTATCCAATTTTTCTAAAATTATGGTTGTAAACAAAATGTCCGAGAGTTTATTTCTTTCAAATCCCAAGTTGTTTAGTGCTCTGATATTTTTGTTTATAACATCTACTAATCGCCTTAGCTCTTTAGATGACTCGTGTGCAATTCTTTCGAAATCTAATATAGCTTTTAAGTGTATATTCACAATAATTCGTTTATTCTCAAATCTAATGCTTTAAACAATGAATCGAATGTATCTTCTGGAGTTTCCAATAGTTTAGCTTCATATTTTAATGCGGAATGTAAATAATGTAATTTCTGAATTTCAGATAGCTGTTCATTATTCGTAACAATATTGTTAAATTCGATTTTGAACATATTCCAATCCTCATACTTTCCACTAAATTGAGGAAGTGGAATTTCTGGCAATTTGATCTTACAATTACTAAATTTTAATTCAGGACTTTTAGTTTCATTTTTATCAGAATTTAATAATAGATTGAAACTTACCTCTAGCTGTTCCACTCGTTCTTCCAAATCCATTAATGAAGAGTCGATTTCTGTCATATCATGATCGTCAGAAACTGTTATGTAATAGTCGGTACGTAACGAATCGATGTTATTGGAAGCCTTTTCAAGAGTCTTGAGTTTTGTATCGATTTTGATTTTTGACCACGTAGCGGTCTCATCATTTAGTAGATTTTCTAGCCTAATGATTTGAGCTTTTAACGAGCCCCTCGATCTGTTTAAGGACAGTAATGTGGCCATTTCAATTTGTAATTTCACAACAACTAAAATACAATACTAATGAAGAATCAAAAACGAAACCACTTCCGGTGAGCGGACCAATATCAAGTGTCGAATGGTGCGAGTAGCGAAATACCCATAGTCGCTGGTTCATTAACTACACTTATTGATTTAATTTACTTTATATACAAATAATATTATGTACAGTTTATATACATTATTCGAAGAATTATATACATCATTTGAAGAATATTGGATCCAGCGAACGCACCATAAGTCCGCAGAGATCGTCGAAAACCAAACAACTGAACTATTCTTAAAAGTTGCCAAACGGCCAAACCTAAATTACAGAAGAATGCGCCATGGAGGCGCGCGCGACATTCAAGGTTAAGAGAAGCCGTAACAATATCTAAACTTCATTTGGCATTTCATAAAACTAAATTGAGCGTAGTAATTGTGTTGTTTCTAGTTTAAATTTGAAATGTCAGATGGAAGCACCACGCAATTTCCCTCCCAAATGCATGATAAATAAGCATGAGAGTAAATATTTTAGCCTGTTCTATGATGTCGTATGTAAAGTGACGTGAGTTAATTAAATGTTTATAATGTATCGATGCTACCTCTTCATTTCTAATCACGGATTTTTAATTAATTAGTTATAAAGACTATTAATGGCGACGCTGGATTTAAATGAAATACCGATACCGGTAAAAATCAACAGAAAATTTTGATTCAATTGAAAATGGCTCAGGTTCCAATTTTAAGCTATATTGTTGTTCTTAAAACTTAAATGTACTGTAAACACCTCATCAGCTTTTATTGCAATTAAGCTGGTGGTAAGTGACAACTTACTTTTACATTTTTTCTCTTTTGCAGCATACAATAAATTAAAATGTTTACGACATTTAAAGAATTTGATGATACAATTCAAACGTTCACAACCTATGTGAAGAAGTTGGAATAAAATTTCGTTTTACATGATATCAAAGAGGAGAAAAAGGTTCTGGTTATTTTATACTGTGTGGGACCGAAATTATATGGTTTATTATGTGATTTATGAGTACCTAGAAATTGCGAATCTTTAAAATATACTGAGACTGTTAATATTTTGCTTAAAAACTTAAGTTCCGCCCCAACAAATCTATAGAGTGTATTAAAATTATAAAATGTTATCAAAATGAAGTTGAATTAATTCAAGGTTTTGCTGCTAGATTAAAAATGTGTACTACCTTTTGTTCATTTATAGGTGAATCTTTATATAAAAACTTACTTGAACAGTTTCTGCACGGTCTAAACATTGAAAGCATTAAAAAAATTATGACTTAACTTTTGAAAAAGCTCTACCTTTATGCAGTGTAGATATTGAAATTTCTGGAATGAAGCATAGAAAATTCAGTTCAAATAATATATTTAAAGCACTAAAAATGTACATCAAAGGAATTTTAAAATTGTTTTCAAAAACAGAATGTTAGCCATCATATAAATACTACACATGCTGGCTCGAATAAAAATAACATAAGCGTTTCAGGTGTGTAAATTCCTCACATTTAGAAAATGTATGTAGATTTATAAATGTTACTTGGAACCTACGTAAAAAAGGGACTACTTAAATAAAGTGTGTTGAATTACAAATTTTCAAAAACAGGTTAATTCTTTAAATACATTAAATGTCATTACTGTAAATATGATAAATGATCAAATCCTATTAAATTGTCTAGTTTAATTGAAAACAAAGCTAGAGCTGATATGGAATTAGATATGGGATCTGGAATTTCTACAGTTCCTATAAAAATATTTCGAAGAATTTTTTCTGATTATATAATTTTTTCCCCCAGATGTTCAGTTTAAAACGGCAACTCGTGAAATTTTCAAACCTGTAGGTTATGTTGAAGTAAATGTTACTTATGAAAATAAAACAAAAAAATTAAAGCTGTACCTGATAAAAGAAGGTAATTTCCCATTATTATTTGTCAGAGATTTGGTATCTGAATTTGATATTTTCCCACATAATTTGATATCTGCTTACGTAAATGGAGTTATAAATTATTCTGATAAATTACAAGCTTTGTTACATGATTTTTCTGATTTATTTACTGATAAGGCCGTGGACATTAAATGATTGAAGGCAGAACTAGCAAAACCTTGAAAATGTTGCTACATCCATATTATGAAAAGCTAGGACTGTCACTTATGCTTTACGTGCAGCAGTCAATGAAGAATTACAAAGGTCACAAGCCGAAGATATTATTAAGCCAATTACAAATAGCAAGAGGACAACTCTTATAGTTCCAGTGGTTAAGCCTAATGAGAAAATTCATTTATGTGGTAACTTTGAAGTAACATTAAATAAATTTCTGAAAGTTGAAATGTATCCTTTACCTAAGATAGAAGATATGTTAGTTATATTAAGAGGTGGTGTACATTTTGCAAAAATTGAATTAAATCAAGCATATCTTTTGTTAACTGTAGATCAAAAATCCCAAAAATTATTGAATATTAATACACCAAAAGAATTAGTCTAGTTCCTTAAATTATCTGAGTGTTATAAGTTCTCTTGCAATATGGCAAAGAATAATAGAGCATATTTTAAGTGGAATTGAGGGAGTTACAACTTTTATAGATGATGTTGGGATTACTGGTGAAACAGATAAATTTCAGTTACAAATATTAAGGCAAGTATTAGAAAGATCAGGGGAATATAATATTAGGATAAATAAAGAAAATCATTCTTTAGATGAGATAGTTTTTGATTGTGATAACAAATTATCGCAGTCGTGTGTCTTTGGAACCATTTGTTCCTTAGGAGATCTGCACACAAATTTAAAGAATGTATTCCATTAATTACTAATGTAGCAACGAGTAATGGTGCTTGCTCTCGGAGAAGCATTTATTGTAATTTCATTGAGTTATAGATAATATGTCTGTGAGTATGGATTTTGAAAAGAGAGGGGTTAAATGTAAAACATTTTCTTAGACTGTATAAAATATAATTACCGTATTTTATGGAAGAAACGCCGCACCCGTCGTAAGCGCCGCACTCCCGAAAATTGGTCTGAATAAGCTTTAAAATATCGTAAATATTTAAAATACCGCCGCGGAGAGCGACCCATCATCGTCCGCAGCCCTTTATTCTTCCACTTAGTGCGACTCTTTTTCGGAATCTAGATTCTGAGGTCCCCAGCCACGTCCCGAGTAAAAGACTCTCTAGAGAAAGCGAGATTGGAAAAAAAATCAAAAATTGAAACCGGACAAATTTAAAAGGAAAATTACACAAATTAAAGACACCGAAAACCGGGAAGAGATGGGCTCGGGGCGATAAAGCGACCAAACGACTACTAGCTACTTCTAGCTTATTATGCTTTGATTGAGATTATGGCTTATTGTAGGCATAAAATTAATAAACATTGCATCCATAAATAATAAGATTAAATTGATACAATTATAAATGCTCCAAGACCAGTAAATATATTTTAAGTTAAAGCTTTTCTAGGCCCAGTTATATATTACTCTAATTTTTTACCAAACTTATCTACAATTGCTCATCCTTTAAATAATTTTCTTAAGAAGAATGTGAAGTTCAATTGTTCTTATAAGTGTCAACAAGCATTTAAAAGCATAAAAAAAGAAATTACTTCTGACAGGGTGATACTGGGTGATACAGGCGCACTATAGAAAGTTGCCTCTTGTAACCACGAAGTAGAGACCTGCATCTATATTTCTAAAACGTCATATACGAACAAAAATAGATTTCATAGTGCCAAGTGTTAAAAATTGTGTTCATGATAAACAAAATGCGAAAAAATCCAAAATTAAAGTAAAGAATTTGAAATTAAACAGAAAATAGCAGTAAGAAATTAAACTCTAGAAGCCAAATGTAAAATTGGTCGAATAATAGCAAGATAACGAGAATTACATTACAGAGTTCAAGTTGGTTTGGATATTTGGAAAAGGCATGTGGATCAAATAATTAATGAAGCTTCGGAGATTTTTTTAGTTAATGATACAAATTCTGAAAAAAGTTATGCAGGGAATTTCAGAAATGAAAATGAAATGGTGAAAGACGGTGATTAAACACCAACACAGTCTAGAAACACAGATCTGTAACCAGTTGATTCTCATGATCTAAATACTCCAGGTCCTATACCAACTGACTTTCGTGATGCAGAATTTTCAAGTCCTAAATAAACTGACTCTGATTCATTACTTCCAAAACCTTCTGTTCCCACTAGGTGTATAGTTGATGCTGCAGAATTGTTAAAAACTAATTATCCTTCTTCTCCACAGGTACCGAGAAGATCCAGTAGCTATAGAAGAGCTCCTGATCGAGTTAGATATTAAGCGGGGGCTAAATGTGGTGTTTTTAGTTTAAATTTGAAATGTCAGATGGCAGCACCACGCAATTTCCCTCCATAATTCATGATAAATAAGTATCGGAGTAAATATCTTAGTCTGTTCTGTGATGTCTTATGTAAAGTGACGTGAATTGTTTTGTGAAATGTTAATTAAATGTTTATTACGTATTGGTGCTCTTCATTTCTAATTGTTCTGATAATTAATTAATTAATTTTAAAGACATATTAGTAGTAATAATTTCTTTTACAGTGTAGATAAAACAAAACCTTTGTTCAAGGTTTAGACTTGGCATTCAGCTAAACTGGCTTCGAAAGAAGGTCGCTTAATTGCAACGACTCCTTGGTCCGTGCCGCGGTTTCCCAGATAGGTATTTAATTAGCTTTTAAAGACACGGGATGCGTATTGAGAGATCCACTCAATGCAAACTGTTCGCGAATCTTATAGTATTTATGTGATTAATTATAATTAAATTAGTCTGTTTTTAACAATTTCACACTTATTGCTTTTATACTGCTACTGGGCATTGCATTACACAAATATATCATTAAACATTGTTATCTAGGATTTAAAAGCAGATAGTACATATAGTACGCCGCCCCTGTCCTTATGTATGTCCATGTCCAACCAGTCCGTGTCTTTAAAAGTTAATATTTCTAAAAATTGCGGCATTTTCTTTTCGAAAATCATTATCAACAATGGTTTTATACTTCTGCTACGACAGGTATCTCCAGCGCTACTCTGAATGCCCAGAAATCGAAATTTGTGTGCAACGAAAAAATGCGCTTTTCTCATAAACTATGTGACCTAGTGTAATCGCTATAGTTTTCCTGTACGGTTTAATTTAACGTCTACTACCTCTATTTTTTTTTGTAATTTTAGTTTCAGTTGATTCGGCAATAGAGGAGGCGGAACATATTTCCTATTACATTTTCGACGATATCTCTGAAAATATAGTAACTAAAGTTTAAAGAAATGTATTTTTGAATCCAGTATTACGATAGCTTTTATATGATAAACCACACGATGTAAAAAGTAATTATTTCTTTAAGTAACTAAATTAGCCCCTCTACATTTTTCCTAAATATATTTGTGAATGTTTAATAATCTGTAAATATGTGAGTCAATAGTCTGTATTACTTCCCGCAATTTGGACTTTCCATGTTCCATAATTTACGAGTAAAATAGCTGTGACATACAAAAAGACAGGAAAAGACACAGGAAGTACGGAACTATAAAAACGCACAAAATAGAAGTAACGAGCTAAGCATATGCAGTTTATTATTATGTATCTTCTTTTTAACACTTTGTTTTCGGAATACCATACTTTATACGTTTATATTATATTCATTATGTATATTTTTTTAATATTTTCATCAATTTTTACTTTCTTCTATCTTCAATAAAAGAAAATAATTTAATCAAATTATTTCGATTTCCAGTTTTCGACGGATTTACACGTTTTAGGAGTCAGTGAACCCCAAAACATGTTTATACAAAATGTCTGTCTCCCCGTGTGTCAGTTTTTTTCATGTATCCGTATGCCCGTGTGACGCCATTTTACCATCGAAAAGCGTATGTAGTTATGCCTAGAATTAAACTAAAATATTTTTTATGCTTTTTGGCTATACCCAGCAAGTCCTCCTAAAATTTGGAAATATTTCGTCTTAAGAGGGCGCTGTAATAGCAATTTTTGTGCCATTTTCATTATTGTACCATCGAAAAGTTTACGAATTTTGCATAGAATTGAACCAATATTTTGTGTATGTTTTTCGCTGTGGGCAGAAAGTGTTCCTTGAAATTCGAAATATTGCGTCGGAAGGGGCCGGCACTGTAGTAGCGATTTTTGTATAATTTTCTCTATTTTTCGAAATTCTACTGTAAATCGGCGGCTCGTGAAGCGACGAGAACTTTGCATCCAGCCAGCTATTCGCAAACAGCTGATGTGCAACAGAATAACGAAAAGCTATTCATTTTAATAATTATCATGATCGAGGTTAACTCGCTTTTCTTCTATTAATTGACTGAAGCAGAAATGTAACATGAAAATCAAAGTTGGTATACTATTGTAGTAATAATATTGTAATATTAACATTTGTAACTACTTTTTGAAATATTAAAAATATGATATAGAAAAGAAAATTTTGGGTAAATATTTATAAATATTACCAAAAAGAAAAAAAAAATTAAACAGCTGTCATTTACAAGTAGAAACTTTTTAAATATCAGAAATATTTAAAGCATGTTTTTGAATGGTAATCTTTCTCCTTTAATCATGTGAAGAAAGGAAATTGCATATTTATAAAAATGGATCTAAAAGCGAATTTAAAGTGTAGAATATAAAATATACGATGTCAGATATTATCATAAAGTATTAGAAAAAAACTTTTTTCTAGATTTTTTTTCTTTTTTTTTTACAGATAAGTGTACATTATCGATTTCAGTCAGCCTTTTAAACTCCTAAAAGAGAATGTCTCAAACTAGCCGTATGTCTGGGATTTCAGAATGTATTACTTACTCTATTTACGCTTCCACGAGGCAGAAACGTATAGCATGTTGTCTTACAGAAGCAAAAGCACTTTTTATTTTATAAAATCAAAGACAGACATTTAATGAAAAGAAAAAAAGCAAGGAAGAATAATATGTGTATGTATTTCTTTTCAGTACTATTTAGATTCTAAATAAATGGTATATTAACAAAAGACCTTTTATTTTGAAGAATGAGTGAGACGACGAAATTATACGACGAGACTATAGACGAAACAAGAAAACATATCAGACAGAAATGAAGACGCATTAAAGTATTTAAATCATGACTTTAATATGAAAATAAATCTAAAAATTCAGAATTACCAAAGAGTAACCAGCACTTTTTTTTATCATCACGGAATTTTTTTTTTGTGCATATTTTTGTCTATGGCCAGCAAGACCTGCTTGAATTTTAAAATATTCCGCCCAAAGGGCGTGCTGTAATACTGATTTTTGTGCGATTTTCATTGTTGTATCATCAAAAAATGTCTGAAATTTTGCATAGAATGGAACCAAATTTCATGCATATGTTTTTCCCTTTGGCCAGCAGGTGTACCGTGAATTTTGTAACTATCTGCCGACAGTGTGCACTGTAACATACATATGAAAAATGATGTCGGATAAAGCACTAGAAACCAACTTTGTCTCTAGAATCTTTTTTTTTTCTTTTTTCACACATGGAAGCAGAAATGTATAACGTATTGTCTCATAGAAATAAAAGCATTTTTTAATTTTCTAAATTCAAAGACATACAATCAATAAGAAAAAAGTAAGGAATAATAATGTGTATATCTATTTATTTTAACTACAATCTAGATTCTAATATATGTATATATATTAACAAAATACTTTTTATTTTGGCGCATGAGTGTGATCTTTTCATAAAAGAATAAAATATATTAGGCTGAAATGAAATCATATTAAACTGCTAAAAATCGTATCTTTAAAATGCAAATAACTCTGAAAATTCCGATTCCTGAAAAGTAAACATAATTATTCCGAAAAATACTTTTATTACAAGGTTTTCAGACATGGGCTTTTTTCAATGAAAATATTTAAGTTTTAAGGAACTTGTTCAATGTGTAGCATTTAGTTGATTTTGTGATCATAAAAGTTTACAGAAAAAAACAGAAAATGAAGCATATGTAGTTTATGCTTCGGTGTTTTTTTTTTTTTTTTTTTTTTTACTATTTTCTTCATTAAATTAATAAGTTAGCATATTAATGAAAGGACGTGAAATACTGAGTTCTTAAAATTCATTGACTGTTAGATATTCTTGTGTAAACATTGGATCTTTTGCCATTAATTTTATAATTTTGAAGAAAAATTAAGATCGTATTTCTTTCTTTTTCTGAAATTCCTGAAAAGAAACCGTCAATATTCGGAAATATAGTTTTATTACAAGGTTTTCATACATGCACTTTATTCAATGAAAAAAGTAATGTTTTATTGAATTTTGTTAACCTGCAGAATTTCCATGATTTTCAGATGATAAAAATAGTACACAGAGAAGCAGAAAATGACGCATACGTAGTTTATGCTTCTGTGTTTATTTCGACTGCCCTTTAATATTTTCTTCATTAAATTATAAAGTTAACATACACTCTCAGAAATGATTTCTTCAATTCACGGAAATATTCCTGCCATCACTGATACCGGTATATATCCGAGAATGGAAGAAGTTTCCGTTCTTTTTTCCCTTTCTAGGACAGAAAATTTCCGTAATCTGAAAAAGGGAGTTAAAAAAAAAAATGCTTATTGCGTTCTTCCGTAGAACTCCATGAGTTTGAAACTGTAACCGCCCATTTCGAATCGAGCATTTTAATAACTTGGCAGAGGATGAGTTTAAAAATGAAAATAAGGATTTTCTTTAAAAGGGGGATTATTAAGGCTTGTTAAATTTCTTATGCAGAAATATCGGAAACTTAAACTTTATTTCAGGGACATCTCATCGTTATGAAATAATGGTCGGTGTTTTAACACTTATAGAATAAAAGAGAATAAAAATTATTACATATTAGACCTATTTTTATTAAAACATAATTTGATATATTAGATGTAAAATATGAATATTAAATTTTAAAGTAAATTTGAGAAAAACTATTTGTTTTTTAGAATAAATTCGATTTTTTTAAACTTGATATAACAACTATATATTTTGCAACTCCTCGTTTAGAATATAGTTTACATGCGAATATTTTTTTTAATACTCTAAAAAATAAATTACTAATAAGTTTAAATGAATAAGAAAATTACTACTTTATTAAATTTGAAAGCATTAGTTTTGTTTGTTTGTTTCTAAATAAATTAGAAATTTTAATTTATGGAATTTTGGGTTTTTCATAAAAAAAAAATAAATAAAAATAATAATTCGGACATTGATATTAATACAGCCAATTGGCATGCGTGCATGGAATTAATGGAATTTCTCCCTCTTTTTCACATTTCCTGGAAGAATTAACGCAAAAAACCATGTTTTCTAGGAGTACGAAAATTATTTATTAAAAAATGACGAATAATTTATTTGACGAAAATTTTACTGACAGCGTATTAATGAAAGCACGTGAAATACTCAGTTCATCAAATTCATTGAGTGTTAGCTATTCTTTTGTAAATATCGGATTTTGAAGAAAAATTAATATATTTCATTTCTTTCCTTTACCATTAACTTTAAATCATGTTTATGAATCTTTATTAATGTAGCATTATTTATATTTATAAATTTTTTAAGTTAAAATGAACGCTCTAAAAATTTATAAAAGTATTGTATAAAAATGAAAATTGAATTAAGAGAATTTGGATGAAAGTGCTACATAAAATTAGCAAAAAAAAATAATCATACGCGTTGAATGTTTCAATATACACTTTTTATTTACATTTTACATTCTTTGAATTCCCCTGAATATTTAAATGATGAATTAGATAAAATTAAAACAATAGCTATTAACAACGGATATCAAGTTAAAATAGTTAATAAATTAATTAAAAAGTTTATTAACAAAATGAGCGATGCAGTTTTTGAGAATAAAACCGACAGAGAAAATAACATGAAAAGGGTGGTTATAAATTATTATCCAAATTTCTTCGAATCTGCTAAAACTCAACTTAAAAAGTTTGATATAAATTTAATTGCTAGACCCCCTCCTAAATTAAATTCAATTTTAACCACTAGAATTGACCCTATTGATAAATTTGACCTTTCCGGTGTTTATATCATTCCTTTTCTTAAAGAAGGTGGTTATAGAAATTATTATATTGGCATGACTCAGAGAAAATTCAAAGTGAGATGTAAAGAGCACATTGCAGACATAAAATTTAATAGAGGTAAAACCGCATTATCTAGGCTAAATAAAATAGAAAACATAAATATTTTGTTTAATGAAAGTAGATTAATTTATAGGTCAGAATTTTATTTGCAACTTTTTATTAGAGAATCTATTGAAATTTACGTCAGAAACTCAATGGTCTGCAATGATTCCTTGTCATTTCAAATCCTAATTATTTGCAACTTTTTATTAGAGAATCTATTGAAATTTACGTCAGAAAATCAATGGTCTGCAATGATTCCTTGTCATTTCAAATCCCAACTATTTGGATTGAATTGTTAGATAATTTGAAAATAAAATAGGGCAACGTGAAACATGTTAAAATATTACGCGCGTGATTTTTATTTATTTATTTTTAAATTTCATTTGTAATAGTTTATTGTCATTTTCCATCTTTGTGTTTATTTGTTTTTCTGATGATGATTGAGTAAATTCAATCGAAACATGTCAAATTATTAAGATCTTTTAATGTATTTTATTAACATTTGATGTCCTTTTTAGCAATTAAATGTTTAATATATATTTTGAGTGTGTTTTTAGAATATATATTTTTGAAATATTTTTAATGGACGTATAAGAGAACTTCTGTTTATAATTTAATATATTTTACATTCTTCTTTCTAAAGAAGGAAGCGTTGTAATCGAAATTTTTTTCAACTTGCGTTATTCGACGAATTTACATGCTTTAGAGGTCAAGGCTAAAAGCAAGCATGCTTATACAAAATGTCCGTCTCTCCGTCCGTATAACCATGTGTCCGCTTTGTATAATTGAAAAGTGTATGAAGTTATGCTTAGAATTGAACGAAGTTTTTTGTATATGTTTTTTATTATGCCCACAATCAGCATGTTCTCATTGATTTTTAAATATTCCGCCGAAGGGGGCGCTGCAATAGCGATTGTTGTGTAATGTTCATTACTATACCATCGAAAAGTATATAAAGCTATGCATAGAATTAAACCAAATTTTTGGTTATGTTTTGATTACACTGTCAGAAAAATTCACCTTTCTACACTAAATTTTTCGTCATTTTTAAACAAATAATTTCCGTACTCTTAGAAAACCAGAACCTTTAATTAGAGTATTATTCAAAATATTCATTTGTAAAATATATTATAAACTAATACATCTAACACATTTAGAAAATATATAGAAGTTCAATCAAGTTAAACTAGTCGGATGTGCCAATCACAAATCTTTTTTCTATTTCATACATGCTGTCACAGTGCCAAAATTAAATAAAAATCTGTGCCCATCATGAGGATTCTAAATTTGTTCCGTCACATACTGTCCGTCTAAATACAATCCGTTCATTAGTTCTTGGGATATGGCTACCCCTAAAATCGTGTAAATCCTGAAAAATGCAGCACAGTAGCGCCAAATTTTGGGCAATTTATACCAGAAACCAATCAGGCCCAACTTAAATCAGGGTCCAACTGAATCTGAAGTTTGATGGATATTCTTACATTAGTTCTTGAGATATAACTATTGCAAAAATCGTGAAAATTGAAGCATAGCAGTGCCACAAGTTGGAAGATTTATACAAAAATCTAATCAGTACCAATTTATTTCATGTACTAAGTGAAGCTGAAGTTTGGTGGAAATTCGTGTCTTAGTTCTTAAGATTGAGCTATTGCAGGAATCGGGGAAATGCAGCATCGCAGCGCCCTTTGTCAGGCGATTTACACCAAAAAGTAATCAGCACCAAACAATATCACGTACTGGCAGAATCTGAAGTTTGATGAAAATCTGTGTATTAGTACTTGAGACATACCTATTGAGGAAATCATGAATAACGCAGCATAGCAGACCCACCTTTTAGTCATATTACACTAAAAAGTAATCAGCATTAATTTATATCAGGGATCAACTGAATCTAAATTTTTATAAAATTCCGTACATTAGTTCTTTAGACAGAGCGGCCACAAAAATTCTGTCACATACAGACAGATTCAGACTCACAGACAGGTATTTTCTAAAAATAATCAAATCCTGGTCGGGACCTTCAAGAACATATAAGTCCGTCTAAAACTGGAAATCGAAAATTTTCATGAATCCAATACTTTCTTCTTGTAAGGATAGAGTAAAGTAAAAAATCGATTTTATTCAAAAAAGGAAAAAACTTCTTCTCGAATTTTATTAAAAATATAATACTATTCACATTTTGCATCTACCAATCAAATTATGTCTTATTAAAAGCAATGTCTAATATATAATAATAATACACCAATCAGTTTTACATAAAGACGAAATATCTCTATATTAAGTTTAAATTTACGAAATTTAAAAAGCCTTACTAATCTCCCATTTCAAGACTACCCCTATCTTCATTTTAAACCCACCGCCTACTAATTACTCGCTGACTTAGTGATTTAGACGCTCCACTTGAAACGCGTGGTTCATGGTTCAAAGACAAATGGAGTCACAGAAGAACGATAGATGTACTTTTTTAAAAACTCTTTTTTTTTTCAGATTACATAAATTTTGAGGTTTGCAACGGAAAAAAAGTAAAAATTAAGTTTAAAAAATCAAAAAATCCCGCTGCGTAAAAAGCGAACTAATTCATTATTTCTCATCAATTTGAAACTATTATTTATATTACTTAGCTATTGTTTTTATTTACTTGTATTGGTGACTTTTAAGTTGTGTTTAATTGTTAGTTCCTATCAATAAGCATTGTTTTGACGAGGCCTATAGATGTCTATGAATGTTAGAGTTGCAGTAAAGCTAGAGATCTTACCTACACATCTTCCAGGTTGTGTATGTTTAAACGAATCTTCTGAGTGTAAAAAAGTTAATGAAACATCGTCTTCATTTTGAAAGACCTATCCAATGATATCTCACTCAATAGGGTGCGTAATTTTTTTTTTCGCCTCTACCGTCATTTTGTAATTTACAGCTGCCATTTTGAATTTATAAAAACAAAACCTAGCCTATAACCATCGGAAAGTAAAGACGAATCTATAGAGACCTCATTCATTAAAATCCATCCAGCCATTGGGATGTTTCGAGGGTATAAAAAAATCCGCACACCCAGATACACGTAAAACACGTAACTCTTCTTGGCAGCCGGCTAAAAAGAAATGAAATTTCTTCAATTCTCCGATATAACCCGGTAGAAGACCTGCCAGGAAATTTTCCGTGAATTGAAGAAAGTATTTCTGAGAGTGTATGTCCAGCAGTTCCTCCTTTAATTAAAAAAAATCCCTGCCGGTTCGGCCTACAGGCGCAGGTAGACTTCGAAGTTAAGTAATAATTTCACCAGCAAAAACTAAATCCTGATTAATGTTAAACCCACTTCAACAATTTTATCTGACAGCTTTTGACGAGTTTTTTTAATTTCATTTTTATATAAGAGCTGGTTTTATCAGAACCATGTTAAGGCAGTATTCAAAAAATATTTTTCCATGCTCAACAACTCGAAATTTTCTGACACATTTTAAGTTTCATTTTGGATAGGAAAAAATGAAACTCGCTGACTGGATTTTTTAAGAGATTTATAAGCAACCTGTGTTTTTATTTTTCGTTCAATTAATTATATCTTGATTCATGAACAATTATTTTCTCAAAAAGACAATATTTGTCGGTTCAAAAGGCCCACTTTGACATAAGTTTTCGAAATATATTCTGCCTCTATCGAAAAACTGACCATTACGGCACATTATATAGTTTCTCATTAAGAGAACCGACCAATTAAATGCGTTTGAAACCAAAAACGAATTTAAAAATGAGTCAGAAATAAGCAGTTTGGATTTGAGTAATACCATATTTTTCTCTTCAACCTCTATATATTTTTAATTTGTTTTTGCTGTAAGAATTCATCCTATCAAAAACTTGTCAGTATAAAAGTTGTAAAAAATATTCATAAGATGCATAATAAATTTAAGCGGATTGGATATCTTGTAAATTGAGCCAATAATTGAACCAAATTTATTTATTTTGTATATTTTGGCTACAGACAGCACGTCCCAATTGAAATCGGTATCAATCCGTCGTAAGGTGTCGCTGTAAAATATTTATCATTGTCCTTTTGCGCATCGGCTGTTCAATTCTTTCTTTCTAACCGATGACCAGGCCCCTACCTTCCGGATCTCCGCAGCTGAACGGGTATCATACCTGGTATCGGGGCGGTGATCGCCTAATAGCCACGTGGCGGCAATAAATCTGACGAGGGCCTAGAACTTCATCCTACACTGTAAAAAAAGGGAGTATTATTACACTTAATTTGGGTTTCTAAAATGCCGAATGAAGTTTAAATATGCGCTATTTCTTGTGTCAACACACTTTTAAGTGCTATAATAAATTAAAAATGGTGTAATTTTACTCCTTTAAAGAAATTATGGAAGCCTTACACCAATTCTGGAGTAAACATTTCGAACGACATATGACTCAGAGCGCCAGTTTAAATTCATTTATAGTGATGTTCCCGGGTAAGGATTTTCTCCGATTTCCGATATATTTCTGAGTAATGATTACTGATTAAAAAACAGTTAACATAGTCCCTGTTGCAGTTTTACGAGAGCTGCAGCTGTGTTTATTTTAATATGCTTGGACTAATTAGTCGAAACCAACCAGGCTGGCGCAGAATTTACAAAAAAGAGAATCAAGTATACGTGAACGTGACGTAAGTCCAGATGTTCTGAATAAAAGATTTGTGAAAGGAAAAATCTGCTATCCTGCATTTCCTTGGAATAAATTTTATAACGGTTAAGAAAACTCAGGAAATAGTAAGTTACACTGTAAACTGAAATGTCTGAAATTCAGACATTTAAGTGTCTGAAACGCAGTGTTCAATTTTCAGACGTTTTAAAAAGTCTTAAATTTTTCAGACACTTCTTGCGTCTGAATTTCAGACACTTAAGTGTCTGAAACAAGAGTGTTCAAATTTCAGACATTTTAAAACGTCTCAAATTTTTCAGACACTTCTTACGTCTGAATTTCAGACATTTCAAATGTCTTAATTGCGGCCATCTTTGAGCCTTTTTTTTTTGGGGGGGGGGGGGTGCATAAATATGAAGCCATCTTTGACCATTTTTCTTTCTAAGCCATATACGCAGCCATGTTCCACATTGAATCATTTTTTATAAATGGAATAATTTGTTACCATAAAGCAGAGCTGGTTGCAACGTGGGTAAACTGGGATGCTTCTCTGCCCTCTGATTTTAGGGTACTCCAGTATATAGTAATTAACTACAATATAAATACTATACTATACTTACTACAATATAAATGCTATTACTATATGAATAGTAATTAACTACATTCACTTCTTTTGACTTTAATTACTAATACACATTTCCAACCCAATTGTAAAAATGAAAAATACTGACAAGACTCAGACAACACCACCTAGAAAGTCCTACAGGATTCTAAACTCAATGGTAGAAGGAAAACACACAACAATTAAATAAGAGGTTCTGATATAATCATATTAGATCGAAAATTAAAGAATATTGTTTTAACAAATTTTTAAAAAACATATGGAAGGTGGGGGATTTAAAATTTCGAAAAATACATGGTAATTAATACAGAAATAAATTAATAAGAGATAAAACATGCCTAACAATAGTATAAAAATATATACTCAGATCGAACATAATTATAAAAATATGCTACATTACCATATATAAATTAATCCTAAAAATCCAATTTTTGTTTCCCCGAATCAGATTTTTTTTTTTTTTTTTTTTCATGGATCACCCTTCTCTCTCCTCATTAAATACATAAAAAGTGACTTGAGAAAGAAGTCAAAAACATATTTTCTTTTATGTTAACATAACGATAAAAATAACTTATAAAAACAAATGACAGTGTTATGGGATTTTCTCCTTAAACACTGAGTTACCAATACCCTGAATCCTGTATATGACTATACGCTAAATAGTAATTAACTACATTCATTTCTTTTGACTTTAATTACTAATACACATTTCCAACCCAATTGTAAAAATGAAAAATACTGATAAGACTCAGACAACACCACCTAGAAAGTCCTACAGGATTCTAAACTCAATGGTAGGAGGAAAACACACAACAATTAAACATGAGGTTCTGGTATAATCATATTAGATCGAAAATTAAAGAATATTATTTTAACAAATTTTTAAAAAAACATAGGGAAGAGGGGGGGGTGGGGTGTTTAAAATTTCGAAAAATACATGGTAATTAATACAGAAATAAATTAAGAAGAGAAAAAACATGCCTAACAATAGTATAAAAATATATACTCAGATCGAACATAATTATAAAAATATGCTACATTATCATATACAAATTAATCCTAAAAATCCGATTTTTGTTTCCCCCAAATCAGATTTTTTTTTCTTTCATGGATCACTCTTCTCTCTCCCCATTAAATACATAAAAAGTGACTTGAGAAAGAAGTCAAAAACATATTTTCTTTTCTGTTAACATGACGATAAAAATAACTTATAAAAACAATAACTAATGATAGTGTTGTGGGATTTTCTCCTTAAACACTGAGTTACCAATACCCTGAATCCTGTATATGACTATACGCTAAATAGTAATTAACTACATTCATTTCTTTTGACTTTAATTACTAATACACATTTCCAACCCAATTGTAAAAATGAAAAATACTGATAAGACTCAAACAACACCACCTAGAAAGTCCTACAGGATTCTAAACTCAATGGTAGGAGGAAAACACACAACAATTAAACAAGAGGTTCTGGTATAATCATATTAGATCGAAAATTAAAGAATATTGTTTTAACAAATTTTTAAAAAACATAGGGAAGGGGGGGGTGTTTTAAATTTCGAAAAATACATGGTAATTAATACAGAAATAAATTAAGACGAGAGAAAACATGCCTAACAATAGTATAAAAATATGTACTCAGATCGAACATAATTATAAAAATATGCTACATTATCATATACAAAATAATCCTAAAAATCCGATTTTTGTTTCCCCCAAATCAGATTTTTTTTTCTTTCATGGATCACTCTTCTCTCTCCCCATTAAATACATAAAAAGCGACTTGAGAAAGAAGTCAAAGCATATTTTCTTTTCTGTTAACATGACGATAAAAATAACTTATAAAAACAAATGATAGTGTTGTGGGACTTTCTCCTTAAACACTGAGTTACCAATACCCTGAATCCTGTATATGACTATACGCTAAATAGTAATTAACTACATTAATTTCTTTTGACTTTAATTACTAATACACATTTCCAACCCAATTGTAAAAATGAAAAATACTGACAAGACTCAGACAATACCACCTAGAAAGTCCTACAGGATTCTAAACTCAATGGTAGGAGGAAAACACACAACAATTAAACAAAAGGTTCTAGTATCATATTAGAACAAAAATTAAAGAATATTGTTTTAACAAATTTTTAAAAAAACATAGGAAAGGGGGGGGGGTGTTTAAATTTCGAAAAATATATGGTAATTAATACAGAAATAAATTAAGAAGAGAGAAAACATGCCTAACAGTAGTATAAAAATATATACTCAGATCGAACATAATTATAAAAATATTTATAACTTCAACCATCATCACCTTCTCAAAATATTAAATATCAGCACTTTTTTAATAGGATTTTATGCAGCTTGATTTCTTTAAATAATTTTGAGCACAGTTTAGATTAATTACAACGATTTTTATTCCTTGTTTAAAGTATATTTTCAGGATGTCTCAGTGTCTTGAAAATTAAATATGTTATTGATATGGAACACAGAAAATCAAAGCAGATTTTGTATTTTTGAAACAAGTTTTCAGAAGGACTATTTAAAAAGAAATAAATACTATATAAGTAGGATTTATTTACCATCGGAAAAAATAATTTTTTTTTTAAATAAAATATCGAGATATTCACAATAACTTAACTCTGGTGCTTTCACGATTTCTTTTCATGTTCTATATCCGTCATATAAAGCTTGTGCATTTTCAAAAGATTTACCCTATGTAAATTTAAATTTGATAATATTAAAACATTTATTTTGAAAATATACTCTGTAAGAGAATTAAATGAAATGATACTCTTATCATGATGTTGCAAAAAATAAAAATTAATATGTAAAATTATATCATAAATATAAAGTAACTGGAAATTGTAAGGAAAAACTTAATAATGAAATATCATTAGAAAGATCCTTTTTATTTATATATATAAGCTTTGTTTATATAGGTTAAATGAAAACTGCAATTCGATCGAGCTATTTAGAAATCATTAAATATATATATATATATATATATATATATATATATATATATATATATATATAACAAGCAGGAAAAATTACTTCGAGACTATAAAATATTTATTAATTTATAAAACGGAAGTCTAAAAAATATTAAACAAATTCATTACATTGAAAGTCATGATTTATTGAAAACACACAAATGAACACACGAGCCTTTTAAAACAAAAAATATTTATTGTATATAAAAAAAAAAACTTAACTATGCAAATTATTCTAAAAAAATAATGTAAATGATAAATAGCAACACAAAGTTCACTATTTTACTATAAAATTTCTATTTCAAATTGAATTCACATAATCATACAAATGCATTATTTCTTACCTTTTAAAGTGTAATCCATTATGATGAATAAACTATTTCACAAAGTACCGGTAAAGCGCTATTTTTGAAAAATGTTGTATGTTTTTTTTTGTTTTTTTTATATATATATTCTTGGCACTGCATTCTTCTACCTAATGCACTAATGCATAACAGATATAATGAAAAATATTAATGTGAGTTTCTAAAATCCGTAGGAATTTCTCGATTAGTAATCAATTATTCTTTTTCCATATGCCTAATTTTGAACACACGCCAAACAATAGACAGTCTTGCCGTAATAAGAACGTACTATAATGAGTATGAGTTTCCAAATTCAAGTAGTCCAAATCCATACAATGCATTTTAATAAGAATATTTCTATTAGCATTTCACAATATTTTAAACTAAAAAAATCAGGAAACCATTCCAAACACACTCGTTGAAAATATCTTCATTTAAAATATTAACGAGGTAACAGGCTTAATGTGTCTTCTCAAAAGATAATTCACCCCTGTCAGCACCTTTTTCCGCTTTCCGTTAGTGACGTAATCATTGATTTTGAGCTCGGACTGGACAGGATTGGAAATACGTTACCAGGGAAGGGAGTTCAAATCATTAGATTTTTATCGCAGGAAGTGAAATGGTGCACGAATATAAACAGATTTTTTTAATTAATCCTCCTTTAATATTTTGTTTATTCCGTTACAATTACCCACTATAAGATATAGTTTTTACAAGTATGATGCTTTCAGGCGAAGGCAGTAGGATGTTACTTCAGTCAAGTGAAAAGATTCGTTTGCTAATGCTAACCCTATGGAAGAAATTTATAAAGATATCTTGGTTGCATTTCATTTTTTTTTTTTTTTTTTTTTTTTTTTTTTTGGTTATTGGATAGCTGAGATCGATCTGTATAACGACCATACTTTACTTTTTCGTTTTTCATTGCGTATAATTTTAATGAGGACACTTTCGTTTTCAAAACCGGTTTCGAAACTGAAAACATCCTCATAAAAAAAAATGTAAAATCAAAATCGTAAATGTAAAAAAACCCCTTTGAACAGATCGAACTCAGCTATCCAATGCAAAAAAAAGTCATTTAAAAAGAGCGAAATGCAACCGAGATATCTTTATAATTTTTTTCCATAGGATTAGTATTAGCGAACGAATCTTTTCACTTGACTGAAGTGCCTCTTAAATAAAAATTTTGTCATCACACTTTTAAACAATTTTCATATTTCAAATTTTTGTTTTACATTTAGAAAAGTCCAGGGATTACTTCTATACAGCGATTTCCTTCGTCAAGCCATTAAAAACACTATAATAGCCCACTACGGTAGGGTTGCACTATTTTAAATTGCTTCTGGTCGGCGAAACCCATCCTAAGACATTATTAGGAAATTGTGTGTTTTTGGAAGGGGGGGGGGGGGGGTGGAGAGGGATGGTAGCTGGTAGATTATTTTAATATAATTATTTGGAAAACTTTATATTTTGTGAAAGACAATTCGTTAATTAACTATTGCACTAAAAATAACTTATTTCCAAAACTTAATAAACGGATTTTTATAATTTTGACAGACATAATATGGTCTAATCGCGTTGATTGTTTTATAAAATAATACCATAATTTAGTGCATGGAAAAGTATTTTAAACATCTGTCATCCATTCGAAAACGTTTCTTGATTATCCTGGCATATACATTGTAATGCAATTGTATATACGGCCATCATACATATGATACAATTGTATTGCATTCAGACACTTAAGTGTCTGAATTTCCAAGTGTCTTAATGTCAGACGGTTCATCATTATTCAGACATTTCTTTCAGTTCATCCATACCATAATCCCAGTAAGACACATATGTGTCTTAAATTCAGACATCTGTGATGTCTGAAATTTCATATTCAGGCACTTAAGTGTCTGAAATACTTTTTCAGTCACATATGTGTCTGAATTTAAGACGCTTCTATTTGCAGTGTACTTATTGTTTATTTTGTTACAAACTCTAAAATAAATATCTGTGTATAATTAGTTTTGGTTTTATCGTATTTAGCAATTTTAATCGTGTTTAACCATTTTAAAGCTAAAAACAGCTTTAAAGTTTATGTTATGCGTATCTATTGTGTCATATGTCCAAGTTTTAACAATATAGCCTTTCACATGATCGTACTTATTGTTCGTTTGATAATATACACCGGAATGTCTAAGTAACCAAATATGTTTTCCTTGCACTTGAAACTCTTTTTAAATTCTTTATTTTGTGATATATACATTTGCTTTACATATATATTAAACTGATACATAATACTTGTATTATGACTTAGTAGACTAGTTATTTCGATATTTTTAAAATTAAAATTACTTATATTATAATGTAAACATGTAAAAATGTCACTTTCGTATAGACCTTTGAAATGCTGCTATTACTTTAAAATATAACGCAAACATGTAAAAATGTCACTTTCGTATAGAGCTTTAAAATACTATTAGTTTTGATTTTATAGTGTTTTACATGATTTAAATCCCATCAGCTTGAACTGCTTTAAAATAGTATTGCAAATAAACATGGTGTGATAAATTCATGTGTTAACAATACAGTCTTCCAATTCATATTTGTATTTTTTTTTTCTATTATTTAAGTTTATATGAGGTTTTGTAAGTAACATTTTAAGATACGTATTTTAATAATATGTAAAACACTAAAATTGTTTAAAATTTGAAAAGAGAAAAAAAAAATATATTTATCATCGTAAATGTGTAGTTTTGTTTAAAATTCAGTACTTATTCTGTAAGGATAATTAATGCTAATTAATTGTATTTTCGTGTACTATTTGTCAAAAATAATTATACTGCTTTCAATACCAATCAGTTGCGTAGCCAAGGTTTTCTTTCTGAGAGTGCCGAAAATTTTCTATTTGAATGGAAAATCTGTTTTACTTTATCATAAACAAGAACATTTTCGCTAGAACACATTGCAATGGGAAGGGTTTAAAATTTGAAGCATACGGATAATAATAGGTGGGAAATCAATTTGTGACATATAACGCTGATAAATTCAGATTATTTTTCTCTCATTTTTTTTAATCAAAAAAAGTTAAATCTAAAACTTTGTTAAAATAGATCAGTAAAAAGGGGGAATTGTGGGGGGAATGGATTAAAACCCCTGCAAAAGCTCTAATGTCAGTATTAATAAATATAGTTGCAATACTAGATACGCATAATAATGAGATAAATATGGTAAGGGATGGGATAATATGGAATGTTTTGTTCATTATTTTATTTGCTTTAGCATTAAATGTTTTTTAAGAGTGACATTTGAAAATTGATATCTCACTTAAAATGAAAAACATTTTCCTTAAGATACTATTTTTCCTGAAAAACTTGAGAAATTTATACAGTTAAAACAATGTTTAGCAGCCTCTTTGCGTGAAACAATTTATTGTAAATTATGGTTGCATTAGATTTAAAATGTAATCTTTAAATTGTTTTTTATTTTACTGTTAAATAGTCCAGTCATTTGGTAGAAAATAGGGGAAAGTTTTGGTGTAGTTTTGATATTTGGTGCCTTTATGTTTTTTGGGTCGCTGAACACGAATCTGAAGTTTGCCAACAAAATTTATCCCGGGAAACATGATTTTTTGGAAAAAAACTGGAAAAAAAACGGGATTTTCTTTGTTTTTTCAAAATAACTTCAAAATTATGCATTTTACGCAAAAGTCCTCAATACATAAATTAAAGAGGATAAAATTTCCTACATTTTACGTATAAAAAGTTTTTTTCTCTGATCAATGGTTTAGCCGTGACAATGCCGCAAAAATGGGTGTGAAAATAAAAAATTCTGAAAAAACGGGAATTACGGCAGTGCACGGTGAGTGATTTGCCGATTCTAGCTGGCCATAATTATTTTTGGCGTCAATATAGTCGCATCGCCATGAAATTGAAAAATGTTATCGATATTCCCTATTGAATGTTAGGTATTGTAAAATGTTGCGTGTAGCAGTCATAATTTCGTTACAGGGACAGTCAAAAGTATTTCATTATATTACGGCCTATGGGGAAAAATCGTTTGTGGTTTTTTTTTTTTTTTTTCAATAATGTTTCATAATTTCAAACACTTTGAAATTTATATACATATCTATGAAGTGCACTACAAGATGATTTCTTATAGAATATGGTATGGGTAGTATTTATCGATCATTTACAGGGACACTAAAAAGAATTATGTTACATTACGGTCTATGGAGAAAATTGTTTGTGGTGTATTTTGTTCGTTTTGAAAAGGTGTAAACCTTTTCAAAAGTATTTAAATTGATATATATCTCCGAGGTGCTCTATAAGAGGCTTACTATTGAATATGATGTGCCATTGATCTTTCATATACAAGGGCACACGAAATAAATCAGTTATATTTTTCTCAGTATGAACAATAAATGATGGAAGTGCATTTTCAGTTGTGGAGCACTTTTTTAATTTTAAAAATTGCATACTATTTAGCGTGTATAAATTCTATAAATCATATATAGGGCTGCACAAGACATATATATACCCGCTTATTGCCGGAAATTGCTAACGAGGAATTTTCAACTGTGCTATGCGTTCACTAACAGTTCTAAATTTTAGCATATTGTGAATTATATGATAAATTTATAGTTCATATACAGGGATGTACAAACTTTTCAGCTATTTTTTCGATTTTGGTTGAAATTGTGTTTTCAAACGTGTTATATGTTTTACAAATTATTACTTAGACATAGTTTTTCACGTTATAACTGTGAAGTTTTATTATAGTAGCCCGAATGCGTTCAAAAATGTTCCATAGTCTGATTGACGCATGATTGTACGTTTTTCTTGATACTTTTAAGGATACTTTCTTAACGGTATGAAAGCTAAAGTGATAAAACTATTTTTGTATTATTATAACAAATTTTAAAATGTCTTTTTCTAAAATTTAAGGTACGGGACAAACATTCAACAGCATTAATGAAAATTGCTGTGTTAGATATTCTGTTGTATATTCATATTTATTTCTGCTCAAAACTTACAGGAAACCTAACAGGAACCTTATGTAAAGATAAGGAATCATAAGATATCATGATTAATATATCATGAGAAAATGCCTACATTATGTTTTGCATTGTATCAAATTTGAATTTGGAAAATTTGTCTGGATTCATTTTGTAACCACTCAGAATTTGCAGCCAGGTAATATATTTTAAATGATTTTGTCCCGATATATCTACATACAACTGGCAATTTTTGTCCAAATTTGGTCATAAATTTAAACATTTCGCTCTTGCAAAACTTCGTGATGTGCTCTTCATTGTAATTTTCCTCTATAAACAAAATATTTTGAACCAAATTCACATTTTCGTTACATTTTAAATCTTAATGCCATTGCATAATGGCTCAAAATTTTATTTATGTGACTAACTTAAATTCTGCTGTCTTTGATTTAAAAAAAAAAAAGGTACTTGAACTAAAATGTCAAGAAAAAGTCATGCCAGAAGGTATCAAATATTTTTTATTAAAAAAAGATTTATTTTATACTGTTGGTAGTAATAAAAACACCCACTAATTCTATACGTCTATTTTCTATGCTGTAGATGTCGGTGAAAAGCAGGGACCCTCAAGTAAAAGAAAGCGGAAATAATATTTTTTTTTGTTTTTTAAATAAATGTACTTACTAATGTACATGTTTATTTATAATTAAATAATGATTCATAATGAGTCGTCCTATTTATTATCAGCATCTTCATTGTAAAATGTAGTCATTCATATAATCTTTAGTATAATTTATAGTCAATGCTTGTGTAAAATGGTCAGTTTTCATGTTAAATCTACGTACAGCGGCGTAATTCCCGTTTTTTCTGAATTTTTTGATTTTCACTCCCATTTTTGCGGCGTTGTCACGGCTAAACCATTGATCAGAGAAAAAAACTTTTAATACATAAAATGTAGGAAATTTTATCTTCTTCAATTTATGCATTGAGGACTTTTACGTAAAATGTATAATTTTGAAGTTATTTGGAAAAAAACAAAGAAAATCCCGTTTTTTTCCCGTTTTTTGCCAAAAATACGTGTTTCCCGGGATAAATTTTGTTGGCAAACTTTAGATTCGTGTTCAGCGACCCACAATACATAAAGGCACCAAATATCAAAACTACACCAAAACTTTCCCCTATTTGTCCTTTTTGAGCACCTAATGCCTGGACAAACCAAATAAGCAGTAGTGTGACTTTACACCAGATAAGCAGTAGCGTGACTTTACACCAAAAATGGTGGCAACTAAGTTGCCACTAAAAGTGGTGTTTGTTTACACCATTTGGTAGCTGGTGGCTCATTACACCAGTTTATAAGTGGAATTTCATTACACCATTTGGGGTGGCTACTTAGTTGCCACCCTTTTTGGTGTAAAGTAAGGGAGATCTTTTTTACAGTGTATCGACTGTGCCTACTGCTTAGCTGTGAACTTAGTTAAAACGTTTACTTAATATTTTGAGCTTGTTGTTTTGTACCTGCGCTCTGCTACTCAAGTTGGCCTCGTAATTTAAAACCTTGATCAGGTGACGAGACCTCATCTGGCAAGGCACCTCTAGAGGTTTGATTCACAGGTAACTTGGAGGACTTTGGAGGACTATGTCGACATTGAATTTGGAAATATTCAACCGGAAGAGGATGCTGCGATGGTTATTATTTTTGATTTTTCATAGTCCTGTCGTACATTGGATGTTCATGCAGTGATGGGCAATTCGCATCCAGCCAACCCGGCGATTCTCAAGCAGTTTATATACAGCAAAATAACAAAAATATTGATTTTATTAAATATTTTGATTGAGATTAAATCATTTTTACTCCAATTAGTAAAATGAAGCAGAAACTTCAGATGAAAATCAAACTTGGTGTTACACTGAAGTAATAAAACAGAAATATTAACGTGTCTAACAACTTTTTGAAATATTTACACGTTTGAGAAAAAAGAAAAATTTGGGAATGGCACATCAGACTACTATTAGTATATAAATCAAACGACCGTAAATACTTAATTTGATAAATATTTACAAGCATTATTTAAAAAAGAAACATTTCTCATTTTTTTATCAGTCAAAAAGGGAAAAAAATCATTTGAATGAAGAAAGAAAATGTCCAGATTTCATTTTCTAATGGGAATCTTTCTCCATTAATCACGTGATGGAAGAACTATTCCACTTCCATAAAAAAGGTCTAAAAAGGATTTTATACAATATAAATCAGAAAAAAGAAGTAAAATATACACATTAAATACCGGAAAACATATTTTTGCCTATAACTTTTTTTTTTCTATTTGTCCCAGACATGTGTGCATTCTCGATTTCATTCAGCCTTTAGATCTTGGAAAAAAGAATGTCTCAAACTCTCCGAAAGCGTCTGTGATTTTAAAATACATTAATTTCTCCATCTACTCTTCTGCGTTATTGAAACGTTTAAGATATTTTTTAAAAGAACTAAAAACACTTTTTCTCCTAAAATCAATAGCTGAGAATTTCTTTTTTTAAGAAAAAAATAAGGAACTATAATAACTATACCTTTTATTTTTCGATAATATCTTGTTTCTAAGAAAACGTTATAATATTGTTTTTTACTGTTAATTTTTTTTTAGTAGAGAAAGTTTTGTGATCTACGTATGGAAGAGTATAATTATTTAAAAAGAAAGAAGTTGAATAAAAAGGGAAAAAAAAGTTTCCTTCTAAAAAGATTTGCTTTCAGTATAAGAATTATTCCAAAGATGGAAACTCATACAAAATACCTAATATATATTGTTATTATTTATTTAATATATATATTTTTTGAGATATTTAATATATTTTTGTGAGTTTCTCGTCAAGCCAAAGAAACAACAATGTAATGAACCGTAAATGAAAGGAATTTCCGCCAATTGATGCCAAATGATTTTACAATTTTTTTAATACTCTGTCTAGTTTATATATTGCAGACTGACCACAACGGGATTTTGACACCTATATAGCGAGTTCTATTTATCATAGAAGCAACATTTTCGTTTCTATGGAATGGAGCGTGCCACGCAACTGAGGAAACAAACATAAAGTGGAATTCGACGAATAGGTATTTAGTAAATGAGATTTTAAAAGTAAAGCTTCTTGTTCAGACAGAAAACTGTTGAAAGGGCAACAAGGATGAGTAATTATCGGATATTTGCGCGGTTTGGCGATTTTAAATTTTGGTGCATCAAAGATTTTTGATAGGTCTACAGATATGTGTAATTATCGGATTTTTACGCTGTTTGCTTTGTTTTATTTGTTTCGATTTCCTGTATTTGAATTGTTTTATGAGTAGTTTTTGATTTACGATAAGTTTTTTATTTCAATCAGCTTAAATTAGTGTATTTCTGTACTTAACATGAGTAGCACTTAAGAACTTATGAGTAACGATAAATTTATACACAGCATTCGGAGTTTGCTCTTCTATATCGCTTCTTTTTATGTCATATCACTTCTTTTTATGATTGTTCTTTTACATTTTTGGCTTGGTGGGATCATTTTCATTGAGATGTTTATGGTGAGATGATAGTTGTGTTAAAAATTACGTTTGCATAAGAAAAATCTGCGAATGAAGTCGATTAAATAAGCACTCGCTTGCACGACTGACGACGGCGAGTGGTAAGTAATTATTGAGTTAATATCGTTTGTAAATATAGTGAATCATGCAAAAATAAAACTATCCAATTATTGTTTATTAAATACAATTACGTACAGAGTTATTTTATTGCATTATTCTAACCCACACAGACGTTTTGACATGCAAACAAAATCCAGAAAATTCTATTTTTTAGAAAATTTAAAATCAAAGACAATGAGAAATGTTGTTTGGAAATGTCAATAACATTCTATAATATATTGTATATTAATAATTATTATATAAACTGATATTTTATCGAATTATATAACCTGTACATACATTTTGATAGGCCAATCAAAAATCAAGAAAATTCTATTTCTTTAGAAAATCTAAAATCATCGAAAATCAGAAATGTTGTTTGGAAAATTCTTCAGTATTCTGTAATATACATTGTTTATTAAATACTATTAGATACAGTTATATTTTATTACATCATTCATACCCATACAGAAATTTTGATATGCCAACAAATCCTTAAAATTCTAATTTTTAGAAAGTCTAAAATCATTGAAAATCCGAAATGCTATTTGGAAAACTCCGTGATATTCAATAATATTCTGTAATATTCTATAACAGTATTTTTTATATTGCTTATTAAGTACTATTTACAGTTATATTTTACTGCACTATTCTAACTTATACAGACATTTTGATCTGTCAACAAAATCCAGAAAATTCTAATTTTTAGAAAATCTAAAATTATTGAAAATCAGAAATGTTGTTTGGAAAATTCTATAATATTCTATAATATATTGTATATAAAAAACTAACTCTGCAGTGACACTTTATTTTATCATATAACCTAAACATACATTTTTATATGCCAATAAAATCAAAAAATTTCTAATGTTTTAGAAAATCTAAAATCATCGAAATCAGAAATGTTGTTTGGAAAATTCTATAATATTCTATACTTTTCTACACAATATTGTTTATTGAATACTATTATATACAGTTATATTTTATTAAATTATTCTAACATATACAGGTATTTTAATATTCCAACAAAATCCTGAAAATTCTAATTTTTAGAAAACCTAAAATTATTGAAAATCCGAAATGTTGTTTGGAAAACTTTATAATATACAATGACACCCTATAATATTCTATAATAGTAATTATTATACTGTTTTTTTAAATACTATTATATACAGTTATATTTTATTGCACCTTTCTAATCTATACAGATATTTTACATGCTAACAAATGCTGAAATTTCTAAAATTTAGAAAATCTGAAATCATTGAAAATTATATAACTTTCACCTTTTAACAACTATACAAAAATGATTCGTTCATATGTGTTTCATTCTATGAATTTACCTGCTACTAGCTTGAAATCATTCTCCTGTTCCTCTTCCTTTCTAAAAAAATTATATGTTAAATTCTGCTTTATCTTTTTCTAATGGTTGAAGTATTACTTTATAAGGTGGAATAAAACAAAATGTATTCGACATAATATATGACATATTAAATTTAATTTTAGTATTTATAAAATATTTTTGCAGAAGCCAAATTCAAATATCATATTTATTTAAAGTTAAATATTATTTTCTAATCAAGTTAATATTAACTATTAAAATGAAACAATGACCTCAGTAAAAATTCAAATATTCAATAATTCCTTTTTAAATATGTATTATCTGTGCAAATACTTTAATTGTATCATATTACTTTATACATAATCACAGTTTTTTTTAAACCCATAAAATAGAAATCATTCAAAAATATTAAAAAATTAAATTTTAGAAAATTCTGCAATATTAATACTTCAGAAAATATGCAATATAATGTTTCTTTGGTATTTGTTCAATTCAATAAATTTTCCTACACGTACACATGGAAGTATTTTGTTATTTTGTTTTGTAGGTTTCATCTATTTTAGAAATTTTGAAAGATAAATTCATTTATATCTATTTGAATGTTTCCAGTACTAAGTAATTACTGAGTACATTAACGAAAGTAATTGTCTGAGCGAAGCGAAGGCTAATACTCAGCGAAATATTACTGTCCGGACACTTTACTACTACGATGGATATTAACGCCATGTCCTACTAAAAAAAAAAGCCTAATAAAAACCTTTCGTCAAGCATAACTCAAAAAATATTTGTCGGATTTCGTTTCTGATTGCACCAGAAGGTACCTATGAGGGTCGCCTACTGAATGCACCTACTATGAAAAATAAGTTCCAAACCGTTTAAAAATTATATAGAAAAAACTCTTTAAAAAGCACAATTTATCTGCATACGTCACAGAAATTTGGTGTGCGTCACTTTCACCGGTTTATATTTTCGTAGACAACTGGTTTGAACACATGGAGCAAATAAAAAAAAATACGCACACAGTAATATTGAATAGATCAGTTTCAACCACGTGATCACAAACCTTGCAACAACCCGTGGCAACCAGTTTTGGTGGGCAAACAAATAATAATATAGTATTCCGTACCACGGTGACCGTTTTTAGCCTGTTGTATAAAATCTGGCATGTTGTAGGACATACAACTGTGGATGATTAAAACAAAAGACATGAGTGTTTATTGATCCGGGAGGTTATCTTTCTCTGGATGCCTGTCTGTCTATCATACAGCATGCAATTTTCTTGTAAAGGATGATATTATTATGCAGTAAAACCTCCATAACGGACACACCGATTAGTGGACACCTGTATTTAGCGGGCATTTTTTCGATTACCAACCCTTAAATAACTGTACATTTTTTACTCTCAGTAGCGGACACCTCCAAATAGAGGACAAATTCTGCCCTCCCGAGGTGTTCGCTATTCAGAAGTTTTACTGGTAAAACCTCCATAGCGGACACACCCGATTAGCGGATACCTCTATTTAGCGGACATTTTTTCGATTACCAACTCTTAAATAACTGTACATGTTTTAATCTCAGTAGCGGTCACCTCTAAATACAGGACAAATTCTGCATTCTCGGGGTGTCCGCTATTCAGAGGTTTTACTGTATGTAATATTGATAATTATTTTACAGGGCTGCACAAAAGAATAAAAATATATGAAACGAATATAAACTAAATTCGGGATTGGTAGATCGCTGACTGTAATGTAATTTTAGGATGTTGTTACAGTCATCCGCAGCCTGTTTTTAGAGTTTCGTTCATCTAACAAAACCCTACCTGTCTCATTCCTTTGTCTGTCTGTTTGTCCGTCTGTCACAGAGCCCGTTCTCAGAAACTATATATGTCGGAGACTTGAAAATTTGCATACTTATAGCTGAATGCCACACATCAAACGGCAAATAATAAAATTTTGAAAAGTCTAATATTTAACCCTCTGGGCTCTAACTTGTGTATTTTAAGCAATTTTTCTAACTCAGCCCCTAATTTAATTAAGTTGGAGACATGAAATTTTGCATACTTATAGCTGAACATCTCACATCAAACGACAAATAATAAAATTTTGAAAAAGGCTTAATATTTAACCCTTTGGGCTCTAACTTGTGTATTTAAAGCAATTTTTCTAACTCAGCCCCTAATTAAGTTGGATACATGAAAGTTTGCATACTTATAGCTGAACACTTGCGATAACACGATAAATCATAAAATTTTGAAAAAATCATATTTAACCCTCCTGTCTCTAACTTCTGTATTTTAAGCAATTTTTCTAACTCAGCCCCTAATTAAGTTGGAGACATGACATTTTGCATACCTATAGCTGGACACCTCACATCAAACGACAAATAATAAATTTTTTAAAAAGTCTAATATTTAACCCTCTGGGGTTAAATATTAGACTAATTATAGTATATACTATATATAGTATACTATATACTATAATATAGTATATACTATATTAGTTAAATATTAACCGCAAAATAATAATGGCCTCTAACTTATGTATTTTAAACAATTTTTCTAACTCAGCCCCTAATTAAGTTGGAGACGTGAAATTTCGCAAACTTATAGCTGAAATCCTCACATCAAACGACAAATAATAAAATTTTGAAAAATGTCTGATATTTAACCCTCTGGGCTCTAACTTATGTGTTTTAAGCAATTTTTCTAACTCATCCCTTAACTAGGTTGGAGACTTGAAAGTTTGCATACTTATAGCTGAACACTTGCGATAACACGATAAATCATAAAAATTTAAAAAAGTCATATTTAACCCTCCAGTCTCTAACTTCTGTATTTTAAGCAATTTTTCTAACTCAGCCCCTAATTAAGTTGGAGACATTAAAGTTTGAATACTTATAGCTGAACACTTGCGATAACACGATAAATCATAAAATTTTGAAAAAGTCATATTTAACCCTCCGGTCTCTGACTTCTGTATTTTAAGCAATTTTTCTAACTCAGCCCCTAATTAAGTTGGAGACATGGCATTTTGCATACTTATAGCTGAACACCTCACATGAAACGACAAATAATAAAATTTTGAAAAAGTCTATCATTTAACCCTCTGGGCTCTAACTTGTGTATTTTAAGAAATTTTCAAACTCAGCCCCTAATTATGTTGGAAACATAAAAATTTGCATACTTATAGCTGAACACCTCACATCAAACGACAAATAATAAAATTTTGAAAAAAATCTAATATTTAACCTCTAATATTTTGACTCGCGCAATTTTTAAATTTAAACTGTTTTGCAATACTATTTTTTGTTCATTTTGCATAATAAGTGTAATGTGACGTAATTTGTTCTATTTCAGATTTCTAACGCATGTTAATGAATTTATTTTACCTTATCCTTTCTCTTTTAAAATTCACATGTAAATATAGTTTTTATGGCGTAATTTCCAATAAGTGCCTGCTTTTTATACCTAATTATTTAATTCTAATTTGAAGGTTTTTTTCTGTTTATAATAGTAACGTGTAAATATTTTTTTTTTATTTGAAGCAAACATTATTGTTTGCGCTGTTTATACAGTTGGCAACAGTTTAAATTAATACCATTTTCTAAAATATGTAAAAATTATCTGTCAAAATGCTGAATATTTGAATTTAAAATAGCAATAAAATCTCAAAAAATGAGTCAAATTAAAAAAATTAATAAAATGTGCAGACCGGGATCTTCTATTGAATAAAATGATCTAAAAATGATTAAATTCCCATGTATAGCTTTTGCTCTTATAATTTTTTTTTAATGGAACGATTTTATCCAACTTTAGCATTAAATATCTCTTAAAATAATTCTTCGATTTGAAAACTGTATGCATTAGTGTGTTGATCAAGCATTTCGCTATAATACCACCGATTTTCATATATTTGTATGCTATAGTTTTCTTAATATTAACGAAGAAAGACCTCCGGTCACAAAAAATTCAAAACCGGCGACGGCGGCGGTGGTGACAGCGTTAGTTACTTTTTATAGAATAGAGAGATATATAAAAATGAAAACTTGTCTATCTGTCTGCTTGTAATTCTATAAAAAATCCACAATTTTGAAGCCAAAATTGTGAAGAGATACGTACATGTGTATTAAAACATGGCCGAGACAACTAAAGTAATCCGGAATCGAAATAACTTATAGTTAATTTTTAATTAATAAAAAACCACCAATTTAACAGCAATTTCTTATCAAATTTAAACATTTTTCGTTATAGCAGTTGTCAACAATTAAAAAGCACAATAAAATTATTACTACAACAATTAATTTTCTACTGCATTATTTCCACGTGAAAAATGAAAATGAAGTAAATAGTTTGCCGAATTTCAAAAAAAAGGTGAATATTACGTTATAACTTTTCTATTGCAAGATATTCACGTGAAATATAAAAATGAAATAAGTGGTTTGACGAATTTAAATGAAAGTGAATATAACTTCATAACTTTTCTATTTCAAGGTTTCCACGTGAAAGAGGAAAATATTACGTCATATTGGAAATATAAGGGGCATGGTGGATATAGTATAACGTCATATGAGTGTGAAAAATGTATTGAAGCATGATAAAAACCCGATTAGGGAAATATTGGCGTATTTTAACATTATTGCTCCAATTATAAATTGAAATAAGTTCATTTATAGCTGTATTCTTTTGCGTCTGTTATATACATTTATACATTTTTATATAGCGTTTTCATATGATTCATTCAACAACATTTCGACTGCTTTTTTTAATGTTTGTTTTGTGTTGTATGTTAAATTTTGAAATTGATTTTTCAGAACAAACATCCTTCAAATTCTGGGCAACGCCGGTACTTTAGTTTGTAACAGATAAATGGCTTTTGTATCTGTACATCTAATGCTAATGTTATAAAGCGTTATAATATTATAAAGTATATAATATTATTAATGCTTGTACGTTTGTGAGGTGTTATCTCTGAAACTACATAACCAACTTAAAAAAATATTGGTGGCCATGTCTGCTCCGAAAAAAAGACTATTTTATGTCAGTGCAAGAACCTACATCGCTGCAGGAGCAAAAAACTTCTAAAATTTTGATTTCTGCGATATTGATTGGGTTAGAAACTTTAAATTTGGTGCGGTAGTTACTTTTAAGATGTAAATACTCGTAATGAACGCTCTCTAAAAGGTTCAATTTGACGGATAAACGTAAAAATTTCTAGAAAGGTTCTAAACTATGATTTATTTGGAATACTGAAATTTTTGGGATACTGTTGGGGTTAGAAACTAGAACTTTGGCATGGTAGTAATTAATAAGATGTAAATGCTCGTTGTAGAACGAATTCTAAAAAATAGAAAGACTAAGCAAAGCGGAAAAAGATCTAAAGATGATCTAAGTAATGAAGAAAATGGAACTGTTAGGAATATAAACATGAAAATTGACATGTCTGTATTTATAATGACGTAAATTCTCGCAATAGAATAATTTCTAAAAATGTCGCTGTATAAAACAGTGCAGAAACAAAAAACTTTCAAAAATTTTCTATTTCTCTGTTACTGCTGAGCCCAAAATCTTGAAATTTTGCTTCGGGTTAGTTTTAAAATATACAATTGTCTCTATGAATGGTTTCTAAATAATTTAAAATTTAAAAAGATGAAATTAACGGAAAGCGATCTCAATTACCATTAATTTGGAATTATTAGGTACAGCAACTTTAAATATTTCATAATGCTGCATTTCCTCCGCAAAACATGCGATTTAAATGCAACAAAACCGATAGATATCCACCTAGCATTAAATAAATTGTGTAAATATTGAATGAAGACCTGTATGAAACAGTGAGTAGGTTGCCCGAAAGTACTTGTTAAAGTGTTCCTTCTCTAGGCTTTTCTGTCTCTCGCCAAGGCCACTAGCAGAGGGAAGTGCCGTTTTAAATGTGATATGAATTTTTTATCCGATTCGTTTTTCTAGACATTTTATCATAAGGTCATAGTCTCAATTATCATTAGTAGATTTTTTATATATTAACTTATTCTGGTGAAATTTTGTAATCGGGTTCATATTGGCGTATGTTAGCTTGCATGATTTGCTGAATAAATATGTATGGATTTGTAAATTACTTCAAATGACACTTTGACAGCTCAAAAGTTATGCAGACGATATATTCAGATCTTAGGTCATACTTTATGTTGTAATCATTGCCGATTTCTTTTATTTAATAAAAGACAGCTCAAATACAGCTAAACTTGTGCAGAATATGTTTAAAAACAAAACAATACACCGTATGTAGTGGCCAGCATACACTCATTATTTAAATCCGATCGAGCATATCTAAAACACACACTAACGAAGCATTGCATGCCACTTTTGATGTATTCGGTACTTTGATACTATATTAGATTTTGAGAAGAGAATTCCTTAAATGTTATCGACAATCTCATTGCATCCGTGGAAAACAGATATTCTACAATATTAACTATTCCGGGGGAGCACACACCATATAAAGTATAGTCCATTCTTTTTAAACATCATATATGTGTCATTTAAAGTTACTTAAATTGGTGCGGAGCGTCTGATTATGTTCTTGATATCATTTTATACAGTTAAAATTCCGATATAAGTAAATTAGTGTTTAATTTTCTATTTTATTTTTAATATATTGCGTACTTTCAATTTTATATCCATGCATGGCTGTCTTGAATGGTTTGATTTCCCATTTTTTTAAACAGTGTATACGAATTTATATATAAGATTTTGTAATTCTACAATTCGTTTATGTTCATCATTTCAATTTTTCGCAGTATATGGACAATTAAAGATAACATCTCATTTTCTTTGCTTCCACATGTTATTATTAAATCTATGTTCTCAGTAATATCGCTCAGACTAATCCCTCTGAGGGAAGTCCTAGTTAAAATGATAATTATGTACTGAATTTTTATGTAAGTAATTGAATTTTTTCTTTTGTAGTGTATTTTATATACATTTTTTTTAAATATTCATTTTCATACTTTCTTGTACATACATTGTAATGTATTGTAATATGATATCAAAATACAGAAAACTCTATAATTTTCCTAGAATATTAAGTTATTGTAATGACAGAAAATTGTTTATTTAAAAATCGTGCACTACTCATTTTTAAGAAAATATGTGTTATCAAACTCCTTGTGCGAGACTCTCGTGTTTTTGTTAATGGGTATGGACAAACATTTAATACGATTGTTTTAAGTTAATATTATCCCATGCGGGACGACGATAACCATTTCATAAATTGCATAAAAAGAAGGCTTTAGTTCCTTCAGTGTGCCAAAATAAGAAAATTTCGACTTTACATTTCATGTAATTTATTCTTTTATCCTCCTTTACTGAATTACGTTAGATTTCCCAAGTTCTAAAACAATATCTATAAAAATATAATAAAAATTTTACAATGTAAACTCGAATGAAATATCACTCAAAGAAAAAGTAATAATGAAAATAAAAATACTTTTTGCACTACATAATCTGAAATGCTGCAATTTCAAGTAATACACAAAATACAAACACCTCACTATCTAAATATTTAACAGAAATATTGATTATTTGAGTTAATATTGATTACAGTGAATATTGTTTAACAGTTAATAAATTTCCTGTATTTAGGGGGACTAGGGGGGTGGGGAGGAGGAGTGAACCACTTTTTACAAAATGATTTTTTATTTTTTAAATATTGAACGTAGAATACAATTTTGTGTATCATTTTATTCGTTATATAATCAGATATCAAAATAAAATTACTACATAAGTGTAATATGTAAGAAATTTGAAAAAAAAATGGTTTTAATCATGCGAAAATAATGAGTTAAGGCTCCCCACATACGAGAGGGTTGACCCACTATATGGGAGACACACTTTGGACCAACACTTTGTTTTTTTTTTTATATTGAAATATTTGTGCAGAGAAGTTAAATCAGTTTAAAAAAATAACTTTATGCAACATGCTTTAATTATTGTAAAAAAAATTTTAAAAATATGATGCTTCAACAGACCTGTTTAGGAGTAATCGCATATCAGAGGAGAATAATTTTGTTTTAATCAGGATTTTGTCTGAGCACGTATAATTGTTCAACAGTAAAATAAATTTTAACATTTAAGACAGAATTCCGCTAGAGACAGGTTCCGTTTCCATAGGGTTTCATGCATTATAATGTCCGGATTTAGTAGCCCACTGTCCCGCTCTTTTTGTCTCCCTGTCCTTCTTTTTGTGACATTCGAATTGCCAACTATACTTAGCAGTCACTCGCTATTTTGGCTTCATCTCACTCTATTCATTATGTTGAAATTTGTCTACACACCTTCCTAAAGTTTTTCGATCCATGCTATGTTCTTTTGCAGCCGCATGAGTACTTAACTTATCATTAACATCTTTTATCCCTTTCAGAGGCCTTTCATTTTTAACCCTTTAAGGGGGCTCGGGGCTTGAAAACTTTTGAAAAAATTGATTTTTTTTTTAGTATCTATTTTGATTATTCAAATACTTCTGAACACAGTGCAAAAAACCGCATAAAATTATTTGCATTTTTTAACGGAGTTATTAGCATTTATGTAACAATCAGTTTCATAGCCGTACCCATTTAATTGGAACTTTAAGTATTTTCTTCTCAAAGCTTGATTTTTGACGACTATCCGTAAGATTAAAAAAAAAAAAAACTATTTGATGGAATAGCTTAAAAAATTTTTTGCTTGCATGTAGCATCATTTTCTATAGAATCAATTAATATATTTCAGATAGATTAACATTTTGAGTATTTTTAAGGGAAAAATCTTGTATTTTTAGGGTTTCTTTTATTTTTCAAATTTGAGAGGTTTTTTTTTTTTTTTTAATAAGATTTCCTTTGAGTGATAGTTATATCCTTAATTCATTCTATAGAGTAAAGTTTCCTGATCATTTTAAAGCAAAAATTAGGTTCTTATGTCAATTCAACGTTACGATATCTTACGGATGGTGATAGGACACCTAAATTTCTTTTCGAAAATTGTGTTATATAAATTTTGCTATATTGTTTTTTTATTACATTGAAGTACTTCATTTTATAATTTTATAAGACTAGAAACATACCTTAAAAATACTAGAAAGTTTAAATTAGTTACATTGAATACTTCTGTTTTTATATGGATTCGAAGCGAGAGCTCTATTTACATGTTTTTCGGTATCTACCAAGCCCCCTTAATTTTAGTACTTTCCATACTAAAATGTTGAAATAAATGACTGGCACCGGAATATATGAACAAATTTATTTGAATATATGAAAAATGTTATATTTCACATAAATATTAAATTGAACAGATTTTAGCAAAATTCTGGTGTCCACTATCTTTCTGACGTTTATAACGACACTATGGTCAAATATTTTTCCTTTAGTTTTGAGGTTAAAAAACTCCGTCTGCTTTGGAATAGCTTTCAGAATCACTGTATTGAAAATAACTGTGTTTTCATATTTTACGATTACGGTTTACGTTTCGATTAAATTTTACATATTTTCAATAACAAGCATATCCTATTCATGGATTCTTTTTTCTATTTTAATACACCATCATGCATATTTTAATGTTATTTTTACAATTGTTTATATTAATTAATATGAATATCCGAATATAGTATTTATCGAACAGCAATTTGTACAAAATAAATCGAGAGTGTTTTGCGCATACATTTACCTGTATTTATGCTGCATCGAATGATTTAACATATAAACAAATTTCCTAGGCGCACTACTTTTAGGCCATGTGACGTCACATTAAAATTCTCCGGGATGAATATCACTTTAACATATGACGTAATTTTCACTATTAAATGCAATTCTCAAGTAATAATTCATTTATTTTTAATTTTTTCTCTTTTAAGATTCACGGGTATAGACATTATTTAATTTAAATGTGTTCGGGTAATATTATTATCTGAGCTTTTGATATATAACCTAGTTCACCATTAAAAGTTTTTCACGCGTTATAATTTAGTTATTTTAGACACTTTAAATATAAGGACAGTTAATATTTGAGCATTTTACAAATGACGTAATTATCACCTTTAAATGCGTTTTGCGTATAATAGTTTTATTATTTTAAAGTTTTCGCACTTTTTAAACATTTACATGCGAATATATTTCAAGTAATTATAATTATTTTATGCTTTTAACACGTTATCATTAAGATATTCTTCCGGTCCCTAATAATTATTCTTTTCGATTTCAATTTGAAAATGATGGGAAAATAAAAAGCTAATAATCCCTGTCAGGGTTCGTACGGGTGCTCGAATTTCCCGATTAAGAAATTCTTCGGTACCAGTATTTTCTTATGGGAAATCTCTCCTGAAATAAAGCGAACTTTCATCCGTTTAAACTACCTTTATTTTTCTATGTAAAGAATTCTGATATTTGGCCTTGAAAATTACGGTACCCGTACGAACCGTGCCTGTTTCCCATTTTCTATCTTTTCTCTACTAAAAAGGGAATATTTTATTATTATTATTAATTAGTATATTATTATGTCTATGTATTTTATGTCAAAGTTTCAGATGACAGACGATTACTGTTTTTAAAATAATCTGATTCCTGACGATCGAAATGTGAAAAAAAGTTTAATTTTTTAAAATTTTCTTTAAAAAAAAAACTTAATAACAATATTGTTTTCACCATCGATTGCAAAAAAAGATAATTTTAATTTAAATTTAAATATTACGAAAAAGAAAATATCCGATAGAATAGTTTTTCCTTTTCTCCTTTTTGTACATAAATTTGGCGTAATATAACTGCCATCATTACAGAAATGCAATTAAAAATTTAAAAAAAAATCAATACCTCGAAAACTAATAAAAAATTTAAAATTCTAATATCATTTTTGATACCTGTGGATCAAAACGGATATTTGGTGCTAATTTCGCTGCCAATCGTTGCATATTTTAGGAGAAATATTTGTGAAACATAAACAGTTGTTTCATAAAATTATTTCATAAATACATTTCATTATGATTATACATGACATGCAAAAAATTATATTAAATGAGTTATTTAAAGGATTTGAAATGGTGATTGATGCCTTGTAGTTTTCTATGGAATTCCATTCTATGGCCCACGTTTACTTACATAAAATAAAATAAATTATTTGTTTTAGGAGGAAATGAAACATGAACTTACCATTTATTGATCTTACCTATTTAATGGTTTCGTGTTCAATAATCCATGCATTAAATTGGATCTGGTTTAACATTTGCCGGTAGAGAAGATTTATACGAATAAATCATGCGGTGTAAAATTGGGGTTTGAATTTCATATACATCAGGCTTAATATATGCTGTTATTTAGTATAGCTTTGTCATTGTAATTATTTCAAATTCGACCTTAAGCATTAAAAATCATTGTCGTTTTGCTAAAAAGTATTTTCAAAATCTTTGAGAAAAAAAATGCCTTTGGCACGTAGAAACTGGAAATATTAAGGTAAAGTAGTGTCATTCCGAAATATGGAACGTAAAAGAATCACATTGAAAATCCTATCAGAGTTTTGCATAGCATACACAGACGGCACTGAACAGCAATCGTTTTCTGAATTTAATTTCACCATAAAAAAATAAAAGAAAAACTTAATAACACCATACAAATTAGGAGCAAGACAGCCCTTGCCTTAAAAGTGGTAGCACGCCTTTTTCGCCGGTAAAGAAGAAAGCCAAAGTTCTTTGAAACTGCCTAGAGCAATTTATAACTTTTATTGTGTTTTGGGGAAGTTATTTAATATTTATTGTGACACACCAGTTTGTTTAATATTTTAATATAATTTAAACACAATTGGCAGTTCAATACAACGATCTACTACATTTTTAAATTTGATTTACGCACTTGCCACAGCACACTTAACCCTCTTTAAACCTCCTCTTACCAGACAGGTTCAAGGATCCCGACACGTACATTCAAAATAGTTATTTAAACAAAAAAATTCTTTAAGATAAACTAAATACACTGGCCTCCAAAAGTTAAGGTACAGGGACTGGATGCTATCGGTTGCACACGTTTTGTCGAATATCTACAAAAATTATTGGCGAATTGTTCTTGAACATCTGGGATGAAAAGAACATGTTTGATTTTATATTTCCCGGTGAAGATTTTGTCGGGGGTGCAATTAGAGGGCTAATAATAAATTTAATAATAAAATAATATTTGCGATCCCCTATGTAACAGGAAAGGTTCGAAATGGTTTGTCACTGTGGTAAATGACTATTTGGGTCCTGTTCAACGTTTGTATGCATTTGTGTAAGCATAGCACTCATATTCGTGAAGATGTTAACGTTTTTGTGAAATATTCAAAAGGTTTTTGTTTATAGCATACAGAGTTTTCAACCAAATTTAACACAACTTTCCAAAAATCTGCCAAAGAGTAGTAGAAATATTATACTGCAATTAAAACATGAATATATTAAATATTTGATGAGATATGGGCATTTTTATGAGATAATTTTTAACTGCGCATGCGCGGAAGATTTCAAAATATTTATTTCATTATTTGGTAGTCAGTATTTTGGGGCAACTTCAAAAAAATGTTCAATCAAATATTGTGAAAACCTAGAAAGATATAGCGAGCGGATTGAAAAGTTGTGGAAAATCCCTTATAATAAAGCTATTTTTAGGAAGCAACTCACTATATCGACCCTATCTTTGTGAATTTTCGCGATATATGACTGTACTTTTTATATAAGTTGACCTAAATAACTTACTACCAAATTATGAAATAAAAATTTTGAAATCTTTCGCGCATGCGCAGTTAAAATTTATCTCATAAAAATGCCCATATATCATCAAATATTCAATATATTCATGTTTTAATTGCAGTATAATGTTTCTACTACTCTTTGTCAGGTTTTTGGAAAGTTGCGTTAAATTTGGTTGAAAACTCTGTATGCTATAAACAAAAAACCTTTTGAATTTTTCACAAAAGCGTTAACATCTTCACGAATATGAGTGCTATGCTTACACAAATGCATACAAACATTGAACAGGACCCAATTAGTCATTTACCACAGTGACAAACCATTTCCAGCCTTTCCTGTTACATAGGTGATCGCAAATATTATTTTATTATTAAATTTATTATTACCCCCCTAATTGTACCCCCGACTAAATCTTCACCGATAAATATAAAATCAAACATGTTCTTTTCATCCCAGAAGTTAAAGAACAATTCGCCAATAATTTTTGTAGATATTCGACAAAACGTGTGCAATCGAAACCATCCAGTCCCTGTACCTTAACTTTTGGAGGCCAGTGTATATAAATCAGACTACAATAATAATAATAAGTTAAATAAACAAGGGATAAATTTGGCTTCCCAGTATACCTTGAAATAGTATACTTATATATCGTTAAAACTCGTTGTTTGATTATAAAAAATGCTGTTAACCAAACATTAATGAAAAGACGTATAAGCAAATAATCTCAAAGGTCACAGCGAAAAGAACTTCGCAGTCTTCGACTGTTATTATTTATTTATTTATTTTAATTGACCACTTTAATAGATTTTTTACATTTAACATATATTTAAAAATACCACTAACAATACCAAAAATCATATTTGTATGAAAAATAGCAACGATGCGTTCAAATAAAGTTTTAAAACGTATTAAAATAGATATTTTGATATTTGCATCGCGTCACGCGTTAACAGCCGAAGAAATTGCCAAAGATCGCTATTTAAATTCAGCCATTTTCGTTCATTCTAGAAGCATTCGATTACATGTCCTAAATTTGTACTTAATTTATATTTTAATGTTTTATTTATTGAATGAAGAATGTTTGAATTTCGTTATGGGATAAAAAATTTAAACAATTTTATATTAATGTAAGTGAAAATATGTTTAGTTATTGTAATCGTTTGCACGCGATAGAGGTAGATGTGAAAAAAAAAATCATGCTTTAAGCTTATTTTAAAGCACAATAAAAATGCGTAAATTGCGATACAGTTTTCAAATAAATTGTATTTTAAAGTACATTTTTTCCCCTACTAGATGGTGTAAAAGTTGAAAACATGCGGTAATTAGAATTAAAAAAAATAATGAAAATTTATAAAAATTAAATTTAATTTTTGTCGTTGTCACCGTCAAAATGACGTCTGGGTTACGCACGGACACATTTGTCCATTAAAATTTAGACAACTTAAATAGTTTATTATTATTATTATTATTATTATTTTTTTTTTTTTTTTTTTTTTTTTTTTTTTTTTTTTTGACGTAGAATATTTTTATAAAACTCGATTACAATTTCCGTTAGTTCTCTTGTTAAACTATTTTTGGTTTTATTTTTTATGTTAAAAAATAATATAGAAATAAATATTACTACTTTAGAATAAATATACTATAAATTACTGCAACCATTCAATTATAGTTTCATGCGAAAATGTGAAAAAATATGAGTTATAAATACAGTTAAAAAATAAATCACTTTCTTCCTTGTTGAAATGGAAATGTATAGAAAAAAGTTAAATACATAATAGAAATAAGAAGAAAAAATAATTCCTGTATGCCTTTATTATGACTCTTAGCATGTCTCAATCTAACTGAGAAATAGAGAAAAAAAAATCCCTGGGCTAATCAAAAGATGATTGATATCAATTTAGAGCGTCGAAACGATGTATGAAGGATTTATCTTCGGCGGTTTAGGCGTTGTCCCTTAATGCTGAAACCTATTTGTCCAGATGGGTGGAGCTGAAACGTTCATTAGACGTAAATCAAGAGATCTTTCGGGATATTCGCAATTAGGTGTGAAGCAGCATTTCAATTTTATTAGGGTAGTTTCTCCCACTTAAAGAAAAGGCAGGAAATTAGCTTAAATGTTTCAATTCTTAGTTTTTTGTGAAAAAGAATTGATTACACTTTATAGATTCATTGTCGGTATTTTTCTATTAAGAATGATTTATGGTGTTTTCTTAAAGTGATATATTTTAAAGAATGTTGATAGTATTATGACTTCAAAATTACGCACGGACACATTTATTGTTTGTAATATAGTTTAATAAAAATTCTGGTGTAGGGTATTTTTTAAAACTTGAGTAAAATTTCCGGTTGTTCCAGGATTCGACTGTTTTTGGAATATTTTATTTTTATGTTCAAATACAAAATATAAATAAATATTGCTAGATTAGAACGAATATATTATATATTACTACAAATATTTAATTATAGTTTTATGTGAAAATGTGGGAAATTAAGACATATATAGAGTTAAAAAATACACTATATGGCCATTAATGAACGGCAACTTTCAATTTTAGACATTTTGTCAAATGTTTGGGATCAATGTTGTGGTTTTCACATACTTGGGATCACCATGTAAAATAAAATGCACGAAATGATCTACCACTACCGAATATAGATAAATAGACATTGTGCAATATGTGTATTCTTTTGTGTAAGAATAGCACGTATATTAATAGAAATATAGCGATTTATTTAAAAAAATCAAAAAAATATTGCATGTTTTTTGCTTATAACATGCAGGGTTGTCAACCAACTGACTTTCACTTTATTAACTGACTTTCGGAAAAAAGTTAGTATTTAGTGAGTATCAAGGAGTAGATTTGAAAGAAAAAAAAATGCTTCGATTTTGATACTTCTTTTGATCATGGTATAGGCTCGTTCTGGTGGTTATCCAAGAAGAACTAAAGCACCAATAAAAAAAAAATAAATAAATAAATAAAAATTAAAAATGACAATTTGTGAAAAATCCCTAATCATTCAACTGCTTTTAGAGAGCAACTAAAAATTTGCTCACTTTAACGCCGATATCTTTCTGCATTTTTACGATATTTGACTAATTTTTTTTAATAAGTTGCTCCATAGAGTTGACTATTAAATTATGTAAAATGATCCTTGTTATCGTTCGCGCATGCGCTGGTAAAAATTATTTCATACAACTGCCCATATTTCCTAAAATATTTAATATATTTATATTCCAATTGCACTACTTTATTTCTACTACATTGTGACAATCTTTCTGAAACCGAGGTTAAATTTGGTTGAAAACCCTGCATGTTATAAGCAAAAAACATGCAAGAATTTTTTAATTTTTTTAAATAAATAGCTATATCTCTATTAATATACGTGCTATTCTTGCACAAAAGAATACACATATTGCACAATGTCTGTTTATTTATATTCGGTAGCGATAGATCATTTTGTGCATTTTATTTTACAGGGTGATCCCAAGTATTATTTTTTTTCTTTGATTTTTTGTTGGCCACCTAATTGACCCCCTTATTAAATCGACCTTGCTAAATATGAGGTCATACCTGTTCTTTTCAATCCTGAAATTCCTGAAGTATCTGTCAAGTATATTTCTAAATATTCGCAAAATGTCTAAAATTGAAAGTATCTGGTCATTAATGGCAATATAGTGTAAGTCACATTCTTCCTGGGAGAAATTAAAAGCAATGAAAAGAGTTAAACACATAATAGATATAGTCAAGAAAAATAATTCCTGTATGCCCTTATTATGACTCTTAGCATGTCTCAATCTAACTGAGAAATAGAGAGAAAAAATCTCTGGTCTAATCAAAAGAAGATTGATATCAATTTAGAGCGTCGAAACGATGTATGAAGGATTTATCTTCGGCGGTTTAGGCGTTGTCCCTTAATGCTGAAACCTATTTGTCCAGATGGGTGGAGCTGAAACGTTCATTAGACGTAAATCAAGAGATCTTTCGGGATATTCGTAATTAGGTGTGAAGCAGCATTTCAATTTTATTAGGGTAGTTTCTCCCACTTAAAGAAAAGGCAGGAAATTAGCTTAAATGTTTCAATTCTTAGTTTTTTGTGAAAAAGAATTGATTACATTTAATAGCTTCATTGTCAGTATTTTTTTTATTTAAGATGATTTATACTGTTCCCTAGTGTTGTGTTTTTTGACAATGTTAAATTTATCGACATATCAAATATGTGTCGAGAGTTTTAGAAGAACATTGAATTTTGACAAATAAGTAATTACGTTGAGGTTTAGTGCAATGCATGATATTTTAATAAATAAGCTAGGGAGGTAGGGGTAATTAGTATCACTTTTTGACAATTTGAACTTTGACAGTTAATTGTCAGAGAATGAAGTGAACCACATACAAACGTTAAGCATAATTTTACTCAGTATGTAGTTGTCTCTTGAAATATGTAAATAATTATTTTTCAATGTGCCATGTTACTTGGTAAAAGTGTATTTTTCAAAATCTACCTCTATGGGGTAATTGGTATCAGTGGTATTTACTCTCATGCCGTACTAGATATACAGTCATGGGTAAGAGCAATTAAACGATCTCGGTGTGGGCTTTACATAAAGATAATTTTGTTTACAATTACAAATATTCTCAGGAATACAATATTGGAATGATAAGTACGTTGGATAAAACGTTTTTTAAGCAATTTTCAATATTCATATATTTTACACTCTGCTTACAAAACAAAATAAAATGCAAAATTTTCTATTGTACATTCACAGTATTGTTGTATTACTAAAGAAACCTTTTAAAGTTTTAAAAAAATATATATATTTTTTCAAAATAACATAAAATGCAAGGAATAGGAGGGGGGGGGGAAGATGAGCAAAAGCTGTATGTTGTGAATGAGGAAGAAAATTTCATGTGCATTAAAAGTGTTGAGCCTCAACATGCAGTCAAGGCTAATATTTAATGATAAATATAAAATAAATTGTAAAATAAATGTTTTTTTTTAACACAAAATGCGCAATAAAGTAAACCAAACTAGGAGAATTACACAGGATCTGAAAACTTAAAGAATAAAAAAAGCTTTCCAAACCACAATTTTATTTAAATAATAAAATAAAATATGCGATGTCATTTACCCTTAACTCTAAATCTCTATGATCCTATTTACCTGAAAAATGATATTTCTGGGGTAATTAGTATCATGAAGATTATTAACATTATACTCCGTCTGTTCCAAATTGTAGCCATTTCCTCTTTAAAACAATATTTATCTGAATTTAAATCCATAGTTATATTTTAATATTCCTACAACTTTTTAAACAGGAAATTTTTACTAAAACATTCTCACTTTGACGGACAAAGGTTTTCTATCTGTTCGGAAAACAGTTATTACTTCTACAGCAACATACATTTGCACTAAATATTTTTATTTTGTGTAACTCATAATGCTTTTGGAACAAGATAAAGTAATGTATCTATAACTCACTCTAAACGGTATTACATCTAATCGATGTATTAAATGAATTTTATAAGAATTTATTTTAATGGTACTTAAAAGTACTGTCAGTAAGTAATGGGTTAAAATGGTTACTTTTTATCTGTTACAGATTGCCCCTCAAGTGCCCTTGTTCCCAAATACCCCTGATGCTAGTGTTCTGTACCTCCCCTAACTCATTAATTATGTTGCATTGAAATTAATGTTGTAACTTCCATAAATATGCATTCTATACAGATAAAATAATTTTTAAAAGTAGAAAACATTCAATATATTATAATTTATGAATGAAATGCATTTTGATTCGCAGAATAATTCCTGATTTTGTGGAAATGATAATGTCCTGTATAATTTTTACTATATATTAGCAATAATCATAAAAAGTTCTTTATTTCAGTCAGTAAAAACATTTTACAGATATATTTTTGCATTTAGTTAAGTGTCGAAATAAATATTAAATTTGTCAGTGTTCGTGCGCTTCAAGGACTTTCAAGCACCTTTTATCAGAATTTTTACAAAGTAATATTAGCCTTATTTAATGAAAAAAATTCTATCTTCAGATGTAGTGACTAGCACTTCACGAAATTTCTAGTACTAAAACACCTAAAATCTCCCGAATCCTTTGATGCTTACGAACCTCTTGTCTTTCAGTATCTTCTTTTCGAATAAATACCCTATCACTTTTAGAAGGTACAAATTAACAAATTTTTTCACGTAAAATTTTCACGGAACAAATCACACACTTTTTTATATTTTTAATGTAAAAGCACGGTATATTACATGACTTTTATAATGTCTTTAAGGTACATTAAATATCAGTATATATCGGTATGTACCACACTACATACCATTTTTTTATTATTATTATTATTATTAGCCATTATTGTAGCACCTTTTGTATGCAAGGTGTTTTTAGGGGGTTTTTTTAATTATTTGAATGACCTAAACTGAAAGAAAGAAATAAAATAGATGAATCGATCAAAAATTAATTTCACATTGAAAAAAAACTAGCCATATTTTATCAGACAGTAATTATATTTTTATAATTGAAACAATAATGAAACTTAAAAAAAGTTATTTAAAATCACAGTTTACAATAAAAATGCTTTATCTATTTCTTAAATTACCTTTCTTATTTTAAGGTGATAACAATATTTTTACGCATAAAGTTTAGTTTTCTGAATATAAAAAATATAATTAATTGCATTTTTGCAAATGGTGGTAATTTGACTATTAGATGAAAGATCATTTTGTACTAAATAATGCATTGAGTCACGTATTTCTATTAGGTTCTCTTACGATAGATCTTAAAAATTTAATTTAACTTATATGATTGCTGGCATTACTGTCCAATTTTGCACACGAGATCCAAAATGATCCTAAAGTGGAATACGACCTATTACAAACATTCATGCCTGAGTCGCATTTTGAATTAGTCATCTTTTGTCAAGTCGTCAACAACAGAACCACTAGACAAACAGGTAAACAAAGTACTAATAATAATAAGTTCAGAAGATAAATGTTTCTAAAAAATGTTAAATAGTTAAAAAAATTTAAATCAATATTTAAATTTTAATCTAATGATTATATCTATTTAATTTGAGTTAGAATATTTTTTCTCCTGTTACAAATTAAACAAGTTTGAAATTGCACGTCAAACGTCGCAAATGAAGTGCGTTCGTACTATAACTAGTTTTATAAATATTTTTTAACGCATATTGTACAAAATGTATATTTTAGTGCAGTTCATTAGTGTTAATCATCAATTTCATTCTGTTCAGATGGCTGCAGCATCATTAAAATGCACTTGAAATATTTTTTTCCCATTGGCCGTAATATATCGGAAAATTTTTGACAGTCCCTGTAATTAAACTATATATCCGATTTTCATAAAATTTGAAATGACGCGACAAAATTTTATAGCAATTATATATTTAAAATGTTAGACCATTCGTCTGGGTAGTATTAGCTCTGTTATATGCGGACGGACAGACAGACGGACTGAAGTATAGGTGCTATGCATTTATATAATTACGAACGCACTTTAAAAAAGAACGTAAGAACATTGTTTATTAAATTATATAATATCGTTACTTGCTTTTCAAAGTTATTAAAACCTTTGAAAATCCATTCGCGGACATTAACTTATCCATGCAAATATGTGTTATTATTATTAATTATATTTACCGTACCATTGCAAAAAAATTTAAACATTGCAAAGTATAAAAATACAAAGAAAACAAATGATAATAAGTAAAAAAATTCTTTAATGGTTATCATGACGATAGACACAAAATTGATATTAGTTTGATAATTTATTTAGCTTTTGAATAAACGTCCGTGACTTTTAAAAGCTCTTTTATTCATTAAATCATATCTGGAAAAATATATTATTCATTTAGTAACATTTTAATATGGAATTTTAAAATATATTTAAAAAGTGTATTCAAAACACGTGAGAACTTCAAAATTTCATTATTGACACCGTTGAATTATTTACGAAATAATTACACATAATATACGAATAATTCAATGAGATGCAATATGCATCTCGTTAAAATACTCATATAATATTTCTCTATACATCACGTATCTTCAAAGCGCGTGGAAATACGACATACGCTGTCATTATTTCCGGTTGCCTATGTTAAAATTATTACTGAGAAAATCGATCTGAATATAGAACAAATGAAGAATCATAAGCGGAGAGCTGAATGTTTTGGATTTTAAGTTCTAATCAGTTTTCATTAACGCAGGAAATAATTAATCTCAGCCTTCGAGATAACATTTATTTCCAAGCACATATCCAAGCATCTGGTAGTGACGTTGACTTTCTCTCGGGGCATGTTTCATCAGAAATACTTGCTTTGTTAAAAGGGGATGCTAGACAGTTTAGGAAATGGTAACAACGAAATAAATCTAATAAACAGAGTAAAATTTAAAATATTTGACATGAAGAATCCTTGTATTGTTTTGTTTCGCACATGTCTGTAACTTCTGATAATTTTCTAACAAAAATGTTCTTCGACATAATTAAGTATCTGAATTCAATTTGAAAATCAACTTTGGTAATTTAATAAACTATACATAGTTACAATTTTCAGTTTCAGCTGCTAAGAGAAAAGAAACCTCTCTATGTAAGAATTTAAGATGAATAATTTCTTATCTGGAAGAAACAAAACAACAACAAAAAAAAATTAAACCTTTGAAAAAATATATTGTTTTACTTTTACATCTCCAATGTCTACATAAGTCTGTGTAAAAAACGTGAACAATAATTCAATGAATTCGTATGTTAATAAATATACAGTCCTCTTAATTATTCCTTAACCTGAGAACCAACTTATCGTAAGTCCAAAAATGACAAATTTATGTTAACGCTTTTTATGCTAGAGAAAATGTTCTCTTTCGGGCCTGAAAAATAGTTGAAATGTGACTTAAGATAGCTTGGCTCTCAGGTATACATATTAAAATCATTAATTATAATGCGAAATGTTTAAAAGATTAGCGTTACAAATTAAGGGATTTAGTATCGTAATTGTCATTATCACTATTTTGTTTGGAATTTTATCAAAACGGCAATTTCATTCACTCTACAAAAAAAAAAAAAAAAAAAAAAAAAAAAAAAAAATAGAAATACACTGTAAAAAAACGACAGTACAAAGTACTGTTTATCTCGCGCACAAACTCGATCACAGAGAATGTGCTGTATCTTTCTTTGGTTTCCTGACTATATTAACATGGAAAATACAGTAGTTGCGTAAAATTAACATCACAATGTGCTGGCAATTTGGACACCAGCAGTTTGTGCTGTAAAAAATGCGTCCAAATTGCCAGCACATTGTGCTGTTAATTTTACGCAACTACTGTGTTTTCCATGTTAATATAGTCAGGACTCTAAAGAAAGATACAGCACATTCACTGCGATCGAGTTTGTTTTGGCAGATCTACAGTGGTTTTTTTACAGTGTATTGTGTATCCATTTACGACTTTTAACACATATCAATGAATTTATTATTATTTTTTTTCTCTTTTAATATTCACGCATAAATATAATCTTTATGACGTAATTTTCAACGTTTTCCTGCTTTTAATAAGTAATCGTTTAATTCTAATTTGAAAATAGTTGATTATTTTATAATTTTTTTCATTTTAAATATGCATGTGTAAAAACAATTTTTATGACGTAATGTTGAATATTTTCCTGCTTTTAACACGGTATCATTTAATTCTAATTTAAAAGGATTTTTTTCTGTTTATAATAATCACGTATGAATAAATTTTTAATTTAAAGGATATATTATTCTTTGCGCTGTTTTAACAATGGGCAACAATTTAAAATAATAACCTTTTCTAAAATATCAAAAAAAATCTCTGGAAATTCTGAAAATTTTAATTTAAAATTGAAATAAACCGTAAAAAAAAATTTAGGTAAGTTAAAAAAAATAAATGCACTCTGCAAACTTCGAGTTTCTATTGAATGATTAAATTGAATGAAAATGATTAAATTTCCATGCATAGTTTTTGTTCCTATAAAACTTTTTTAATGGAACAATTTTATCCAGCTTTAACATTAAATATCTCTTAAAATAATTCTTCGATTTAAAAACTGTCTACTTCAACTTGTTTATCAAACATTTCTCTATAATACTACCCATTTTAATATTTATGTATCCAGTAATTTTCTTAATATTTGCGAGATAGACCTCCGGTCACAAAAGATTCTTTGAAAGTGGCGGTGACAGCGTTAGGTATTTTTTTTTCGAATAGAGACAAAATGTAGTACGCGATTGCGTCAAAAGATGGCGACACCACAATTCTGATATGGTCGCTATGCAAACTATAAATGTTGCAAGGCTAAATAAAAACAATTGTCTTGGGGTTATCAAAATTCTTTATTATTATTAAATAAAACATTTCAACTAAATTATTTATTATAAAATAATTATTACATCACAATAGTTTTCATGCTAGAAAAAAAAAATAATAAAAATATTATGGATGTCAGTGATTATATATTGATTGAGCGTCATAATAATAATTAAAAAATATATATATTATGAAAAGGAGAGCTGAAATGAATTTTTTTTTTTTACGTTTCTGATCGTGTAATTTATATTCAAATAATAATTATTAATGTATATTTTTTGTAAAGTGATTGAATTTTATAAATATATTTATAAAATTTAAGGTAATATTTTTGTTGTTGAATAATTGCTAATAAATAATCATCATCAAATTGTCTTAATTTGATTGATTCTCTAATAAACTTAATTACTATTAAAAAATTACAAAGGAGCTGAGAATAATGGTCAACTAACAAACTTTAAAAAAAAAGCAGATTTACATGTGAAAACAAGTGCCAACGAGTATCGAACTGTCGAACATGTGGTTAGTAGACGATTGCCCTTAACCGCTGAGCCAGTGCGAGGACAAAATTTTGCTCCCCAAAAATGGTTAAAAAGAAAGCGTGTGTATGAATACCGTGTCATGCATTTTCGGTGAAATTTCCATAGAATGGCGAAGAAATATAGTCCGATTTTTCATGCGCATTATAATACGAACAGGTTATTTGAAATTGTTATATACGAAATTGTTATTTGCTTCATCTGAAACACATTTATTTGATTTTAAAAAAATCTCCAGCGTCATTTTTGAGACAAAAAAACGAATTATTTAACAAACGAGATTTTTCGCAAAAACAACCAATATGTTATTCCCTTCATATAAAACAAATTCATATTATGTTTCAATTCATATTATGTATCAAAGAAAATCACCCGGGCCATTTTCTAGAATTACAGATTAGGAATTTGATCGATCGAATTTAGTTTAAAAATGGGTTTCGAGATCTCAAAATACACTGCACGTAAAAATGTAAAAATTTCCGAATAGAATTAGACTGCAGATAGAAGACTGTCTTTAAAAAATCAGAGCAATATGCACTATATTTGCTGAGTTATGAAGTGGCGGCTTCTCACGTTTCCTTTGATCTCGAGTTGGGTGTATATATGAGTTCCGCTATTTTAACGATTTTTGGCTTAAGGCTGCGTCACTCTGGATTACTTCCGTCTCCCACGATTTGTACCAACAAAAGCGTATTTCGAAAAGCAGTTATGCATAGAATTAAACCATTTTTTTATGTTTTTGTCTATGGCCAACAGGTCGTCATTGAATTTGGAAATATTCCGCCGGAAGGGGACGCTGCGATGGCGATTATTCTGGATTTTTCATAGTCCTGTTGTACATTGGATGTTCATGCAGCGATGGGCAATTCGCATCTAACTAATCTGGCGATTCTCAAGCAGGTGATATACAAGAAAATAACGGGAAATTCGATTTTATTAAATGTTATGATTGACTCGTTCTTACTCCGATTAGTAAAACGAAGCAGACACTTAAGGTGTAAATTAAAGTTTGTGTATCGAAGTAATAACGAGTATTCGAGTAATACTGAAGTATTGTAGTCGAGATTTTTTTTTTTTACTTTCACTTTTTAACGGATTTGCACGTTTTAGAGGTCAGAGATCCCCCAAAACATGTTTATACAAAATGTCCGTCTGTCCGAAGCATTAACATGTGTATAAAGTTTTAACAAATTAACAAATATGAGAAAGGAGAATGTTTTGGGAATGGCACATTCGACTAGTCTTTAAACGCTGTAAAATTACTAAATGACTCGACAGTTTACGGCAGAATTGTAATAGTGTATGGTAACTGGATCGCATTACTTCATGGCACACATTGCATGGTAAACAGCGTTACAGTTGAGTCTGCACCGAAAAAAATCGTGGGAATGTTCAGCAAACCGTCGAGTCATTGAATGGTTTTAAAAGTAATGGTTACTTATATAAGGATACTGAAAGTTTTCGACAGTTAAGGGGACAAGGGACCTTAAAATCCTTAAAAATAATTTTTTTTATTTTTTGTAAATTTCACCTAAATATTATTCAAGGGTACATTATATGCATTATGGCATGTATTTAGCACAAAAAAAAAAATTAAAAAAAAATTATTTTTGAGAAAAAATGGAATTTTACTTAGAAATCTTCGAAATGCCCCCTGCGTTCTCCATATCAATGAAAATCACCAATATTTTTTATAAAAGTTTGTTTTATATATATAAATAAAATAGAGCATCGAATTTTAAATATTTGAATTTAAAGGCAAAAAAAAAAAAATAAAAATTTTGAAATTTTTTCGAAAAAATTCAAAAATTTTCAATTTTTTATTTTCTTTTAACTTTAAAATTCAAATATATAAAACTTGATGCTCTATATTATTTATACATATAAAACAGACTTTTATAAAAAATATTGGGGATTTTCATTCATATGGGATGCGCAGGGGGCATTTCGAAGATTTCTAAGACGACGCGTAAAATTCCATTTTTTTCTCAAAAATAAATTTATTTTTTATTTTTTTTTGTACTAAATGCATGCCATAATGAATATAATGTACCCCTGAATAATATTTTAGATAAAATTTACAAAAAATTTAAAAAAATGAAAATTTTTGAAATTTTTTCGAAAAAATTTCAAAATTTTTAATTTTTTTTTTTTTTTTTTACCTTTAAATTCAAATATATAAAATTCGATGCTCTATTTTATTTATATATATAAATCAAACTTTTATAAAAAATATTGGGGATTTTCATTGATATGGGACGCGCAGGGGGCATTTCGAAGATTTCCAAGACAATGCGTAAAATTCCATTTTTTTCTCAAAAATAAAATTCTTTTTACATTTTTTTTTGTGATAAATGCATGCCATAATGCATATAATGTACCTTTAAATAATATTTAGGATGAAATTTACAAAAAATAAAGAAAAAATTGAAAAACTTTGAAATTTTGAAATTTTTTCGAAAAAATTTCAAAATTTTTCAATTTTTTTTTTTTTACCTTTAAATTGAAATATATAAAATTCGATGCTCTATTTTGTTTATATATATAAACCAAACTTTTATAAAAAGTATTGGGGATTTTCATTGATATGGAAGACGCAGGGGGCTTTTCGAAGATTTCTAAGACGACGCGTAAAATTCCATTTTTTTCTCAAAAATAAATTTTTTTTTTAAATTTTTTTGTGATAAATGCATGGCATAATGCATATAATGTACCTTTGAATAATATTTAAGGTAAAATTTACAAAAAATAAAAAAAATTATTTTAAGCTCCCCTGTCCCCTTAACGGCCTACTTCAGTCACGCGAAAAGACCCGTTCGCTAATGCTATTCCTATGGAAGAAATTTATAAACATATCTCAGTCGCATTTCAATATTTTTAGATGAATTATTTTGCAATGGCTAACAGAGGTCAATCTCTAAAAAGGCCGTTTTTTATTTTTTCGATTTCCATTGGGGATTTTTTTCAAGAGGATGCTTTCATTTTAGGAACCGGTTCTAAAAATGAAAGTGTCCTGATTAAAAATACTTGTAAACGAAATTGAAAAAGTAGAAAATGTCCTGCATACAGATCGACCTCAGCTAGCCACTTCAAAAAAACCATTTAAAAATAGCGAAATGCGAACGAAATATCTTTATAAATTTCTTCCATAGGAATAGCATTAGCGAACGGGTCTTTTCGCGTGACTGAAGTAGGGCTTTAATAAGAACGATATCTTTGTTTCAAATAATTACTTTACACGATATAACGTTTAAATCCTGAGATAAAAATGTTAGCAGTTTTTTACACAAAAATATTTTTACTTACACATGCATCTTAAGAAGTTTTATTTTTCTTTAATTTCAAATTAATTAAATTTACTTTTATAAATTGTTGGACAATTTTAAAATTTACTTGCGAAACCGAAGTGTAAATATGTATTTGAAAGAAAAGTTAAGATAAATAATTCAATCAGTATAAAATGCATTAATCAGTGAATTCTGTAGTTATTCAATATTGATTTGAATGTTTATTTAAAATACAATTACAACAAAGCAACATGAAAATTCATAAATCCACGGACAGCATTCTACATGTTTACATTTTCATAACTCTCATTTCTTGTAAGCAAAAACACGAAAGAAAAAATATATATAAACAAATATTTGCAGATGGAAATTCAAAAGTCATGATAACAATTCAATACGCATTATAAAAACATCGTGATATTATGTAAACACACTTCCTAAAATGAAATCTGAATTTCCAGTACGACAAGCGGAAAACTCATTATTCGTCCGTAAATGCTCACGGGATTCAAGTATTTTTACCTAGCATAAAAATTGAGTCATTTTTTAATATCTGGGTTTCTGTATTGTAAACATCAGTAAATTTAAGAAAAACTGAAGAAAAATATAGATTATCTTTTGTCATAACGTGAAAAGAGTGAAACTAAATGTTTAAAGTCAAACTTTATTATCCCCTTTTTTATACATTTTTATTAAACACAGTTTTACTACCGCACAAGGAACTTATTTTTTTTTTTTTATTTTATCTACGAAGGATGCTATAATCAGTCTACCCAGAGAATGTCTATATTTGCTTTTTAATAGCGATTTTTTTTTGTATTTAATTTCTATAATATTATTCAGTAAATATTTTAAATTTTGAATAATGAATATAAATTAAACTTTATAATAGTATACATCGTTGAAATAAGTATTGCAAAAAACTTAAAATCATGTCCCAAAAGATTTACTAGGTAAAATTTTGCAAATGTTATATTTGAAATATATAAAGCGAGTAATTTTGAATGCATCTTTATAAATTATACAAACATTTTTGAAGAAATTTAAATAAACTTGACGACACTCGGAGATCTGTAGTTATGGTTTGAACTAAACGTTTCAAAGAAATCATTGGAATCAGAAGAGCAACATATTGTTCAATATTTACTCTCCATAATTAAATGGGATGATATTACCCTAAATAGTGGCCCGCAATTTACTTAATTTTCAGTATAAAAATACACAAGATAATTTTTCGTTGTAGACTATGTATGTATGTAAGTAGCAGTAGCCCCCCGAAATTGACACTAAACTTCCATTCAGAAGAAAAATAATAGCAAAATAAAGAGGAGGTAATATATATTTATATATATTTGCTTAAAGCACCACTGCTAAAATTACAGGAACAATGATCGTATTGGCGGAATAATTGTTTAAAGAAAACCATGCACGATTTTGTGATTTTTCGATAATTTTTAATGCGAATTAATTAGAAAAGCATGAAGCACTTAACCTACATTTTTATCATAAAATTCAACCCTACTAAATGCATCATGCTACTTATGATATCCTATTAATATTTTTCGTCCTCAACATAAATACATAAATAACTCTATGCCGAGTATGAAACTGAGTGAATCTAAGCGAAAGCGTCATATAATCAAAATAAACGATTGGTGATATAATGTTATATTGGCGAAGTGCTATGATATGAGAGAACATATTGTTCAAAGAAATCACATATGCACAAATCCTAGTTAATAGAAACTTTCATTTCATAGGTACTTATAATAGAAGGAATTATTAATTTACTTCTATTCAGCTTACATATTTCGATTGAATGAAATACATACAATGAAGCATACTGCGTCAGCTGTTGCTCAAAGCAGAAGTTGAAGGAACAGATTGATAAAATGCACCACATAAGGGTTTTTTTAGCTCACAGGCTATCAAAGCCTGAGAGCTAATGTGCCCGCCCGTATTGTATGAATGTACGTATGTATGTATGTATGTATGTATGTACGTAACGCGATAACTCTTGATAGAAACATCCGATTTGCTTCAACATTTTTTTCGAGGTTCATTGAAATAAGGCGCTTCCCTGATTAGTTTTGGGGGTTCATTGGTTAAGGATAAAGGGAAAATGGGGGTTAGTCCACCCCTTTTAATTCAGATAAATGGGTTTTTCATGCAGAATGATTCGATTTGCTCCGAATTTGGTATACCGGTTTATTATGTTAAGGAACTTCCCTGATTAGTTTTGGAGGTTCATTGGTTAAGGATAAAGGGGGAAAAGGGGAGTTAGTCCACACCCTTAATTCAGATAAATGGATTTTTCATGCAGAATCATTCGATTTGCCCCGAATTTGGTATACCGGTTTATTATGTTAAGGAACTTCCCTGATTAGTTTTGGGAGTTCATTCGTTAAGGATAAAGGGGGAAAAGGGGGTTAGTCCAGCCCCTTAATTCAGATAAATGGGTTTTTCATGCAGAATCATTCGATTTGCTCCGAATTCGGTATACCTTTTTATTATGTTAAGGAACTTCCTTGATTAGTTTTGAGGGTTCATTGGTTAAGGATAAAGGGGGGAAAAGGGGGGTTAGTCCACCCCTTTTAATTCAGATAAATGGGTTTTTCATGCAGAATGATTCGATTTGCTCCGAATTTGGTATACCGGTTTATTATGTTAAGGAACTTCCCTGATTAGTTTTGGGGGTTCATTGGTTAAGGATAAAGGGGGGAAAAGGGGGGTTAGTCCACCCCTTTTAATTCAGATAAATGGGTTTTTCATGCAGAATGATTCGATTTGCTCCGAAGTTGGTATACCGGTTTATTATGTTAAGGAACTTCCCTCATTAGTTTTGGGGGTTCATTGGTTAAGGATAAAGGGGGAAGGGGGGCTAGTCTACCCCCCTTAATTTATATAAACGGGTTTTTCATGCAAAATTATTCGCTTTGCTCCAAATTTGGTTTACCGGTTTATTATGTTAAGGAGCTTCCCTGATTCGTTTTGGGGATTCATTGGTTAAGGATAAAGGGGGGGGGGCGAGTCCACCCCCTTAATCTTAATTTAGATAAATGGTTTTTTGCAGGATTATTCGATTTCCTCCAAATTTGGTATACCGGTTTATTATGATAAGGAGCTTCCCTGATTAGATTTGGAGGTTCACTGGTTAAGTATAAAGGGGAAAACGGAGGCTAATTCCCCTTCACTTATTTTTTTGAGGGGTATTATTCTTTAAAATAAGAGTATGATATACAATTAGTGTGAATAGCCTGTGAGCTCATTGCCATCAGTTTAGCTGGGCACTTTTCTTTTTATTGTACAGTTCTCCATATCTTGGTATAAACTATTACTACTATTGCTGAAAAAAAAACGAGAAATTTCAGCTGCGTCAGTTGATATAACTGAAATTGTAAGTGAAACAAATTAAACTTACAATACTATAAAATGAAAAATCTTTCATACATGCTAGTGTAATTCAATGTAAATATCAATTTTATACGGGTATACCAGTTGCCTTTTTTAAAGTTCGGGTTACTTCAAATTTCTTTGTTATTGTTTTCAAAGTAACAGTGTAAAGTAGTTGGGACTAGAATATTTTGCTACAAACGGAATGCAGCATTAATTAAACAAGTCGATAAATCCGGCCTTCCTGGGTTACAGAATACATGTGAAAGACATTACATATATTATTTGCGATGTCAGCTTCCTTTTTTCTCTGCACATACCAAAAGAAAAGCGATGAATGCGGTATTTTTCAAAAGGTCCAACAAGCGGCCTTGTTCGTAGTATATTTGCATATAATTAAAACTCATTGATAAAAATAGCAATTAATGAAATTTTAATGGGAAAACCTATCTGCAAATAATTTTAAAGATTTGCGGCGAGAAAGTCCTACGTGAATCTACTGTTTTATTATTATTTTTTTTTATTTATAACTATAATAGATTTTGTGCATTTAATATGTATTTTAGAATCCACTAACTATACTAAAAATTATATTTATATGAAAAATAGCAACAATGCGTAAAGATAAAGTTTTGAGACTTATTAAAAGATATAGTTTCGCATTGACTTCGCGGCAGGATTTAACAGACGAAGAATTCGCAAACGATCAGTATTTGATTCTGTTAATTTCAGTGGTTATCGTGCTTAGTTCGATTAACTGTCATAATTTTCATTTAGATTTATATTTTATTGTTTTATTTATTATTTAGAGAATGTTTTGATTCCTTTATGGAATATAATCCGGAAACAAATGCTGCTATTTATATTAATTTACGTGCAAACGCAATTATCTTTCGAAAATCGTAATCGTCTACACGAGACAGAGATAAATTAGAAAAAAAAATAATGCTTGAAATTTATTTTAAAAACAAAAACCTTGTATAAATTGCGATACATTTTTTAAAGAAATTGCGATAAAGCTTTCAACCAAATTGTATTTCAAAGTACATGTTTTCCTCATTCGACGGTGTAAAAATGAAAAATGTGAGATAGTTAGAAGCTTAAAAAATTGCATTAAAAGTCAAAATTATCCGTCTACTGTTGCCACCACCAAAATGAAGTCAGCTTTGCACATAGGCGTGTTTGTCCTTTATAATGTAGATACTTATATATCATTTTACTAAAATCGCATGCTGTTAATTCTCTGTTCTAGACATAAATACCAAAATCGCACAAAGAAACTCAAAATGTATGATGTTAATTTATTTCTAAATATTTTTATTAAACATAATAATAATGGACATCTATACAGAAAACATATATGTATCATTATAATAACTTGTAATGTTACATTAAACTTATAATTACAGGCATTAAGGGGCCACAGGACCTTTGATTTTATCGGAACGATCAAAAACATCGCCGTTTTCAAAGTACCAGAACACATATAATATGCAATTAAGATCTTTTTATTCCATTTCTTCCTAAAATACACATTCTTCGCTATATTATCCAGAAAAATAAATGTCTTATATAGAAATTTAATATATAAATTTTATATTTTAAAATTCATTTCACTAATGCGTGAATTAAAATCATTAAGTGCTGCGCGTATCATAAAACTGTAAATTATGCATATAGAAAACAATTTTTTAACAAAATAGAATCATAGCACACCTATTTCCAAATTAAAATCAAAATATATACCAAATGTTTTGTTTAACATTCTATTTTAGCACAAAAAGTATAAAATCTTCAAAAAAATAAAAAAATAAAAAAAAATCCAGTTTTTCAAGTGCAAAAAAATAAATAACCAAAGTATGCGATTTTTTTTAGTTTTAGCATGAAGACTAAGAAACGCATATTTTCTTAATTTTAAGAGCTGTAGTTTATATAGTTTGAAAGTAACAGTACACGCAAACTCCAAATTTGCTATTATGAGAAAACGTGCTTTAAAGTTTTAATAACAGTCTTTAAATGATTATAACTCAAGAAATAATGCAGATTTTTGAATGGATTTTTTGCATATTTTTGAGATTCCTTTAAAAATTCAGAATAAAACAAAATCCGAAAACTGATTTTTGGAAAATTTAAAGGTCCTGTGCCTTCTTAAAATATCAGTATTTTATATGAAAAATTATACAACACAAAGATGTGATCGGTCTGAATTCATCTATCCTTTATAAAGATCTCATAACCAGTATCAATTTCTTGAAATTTTACTTTATTTTATTTTTGACCTCATTTGACACACGATGTTTATAAAGTAATTTTTCAAGTACATAATTTCGTAACATTCCAATGTCCTGTCAGTTGTAAGTATCAATTAATCTCAGTATTAATTATAATAGGTGACCATCGATATATAGTAATAGAGACAGAATGGCGAAAGTGTTTATTACGTGGGTCCAGTTAATTGAGAAATTAATGTAGTTAAATCTATTTCAATCCTGGGTTATTTCTGATTTTGTAAAATATTTCATATATATTTAAAGATAAAATATTTTTTTAAACGTATGCAAGTCCCTGCATTCTCTCCTGTGATATCTAGTATTTTTCATTGAATTACGGTAAATTTTCTTCATATTTTCTGAGAACAAATTTTATTTCATTATCTTATAAGTGAAACGGCCTAATCTTAGCCGGAATAATATTGTTAAACATAAAAGAAAAATAAAATACAAATCTAGATAAAAATTTATGAAATCATTTTTTACAATAAAGAAAAAAAAATAATTTTCAATATGACACTTTACGCTTACGGGAATGTGTTTCATTTTTATCAAATGATTAAAACAGTATTTATCTTTCAAAAAACTATGTAGTTCTAATGCAAACATAGAACTAAACAGAATATTACATAGTAATTAATCCGGTGCGACGGACGTCCATATATGCTTTTTTTTTTTAAATTTTGACAGCAACTATTTTCGTATGGTAATCTTTGTCTTTTTCAATCACATCAATTTTTGAATAAATTACGGAAACTGTTTGGAAAGAGTAGTGATCACAATTAAGGATTATAAGCACCCTACACGGCGCGTATACAAGACGCCTGTACCGAAGAAAAAAATACTCGATTAAATTTAGGATAATTTCTGAATTAGTACTTAGTTTATACCTGTCTTTATTAAAAGAAAAAAGAATTAGTCAACCTGTGATAAGAATAGAGTGCCGTTATACTTGGTAAGACGCAAAACTTTCTAAAAAGAGATTCTTTAATGGCATATTTGTATGCTTTCGAACGTATAGTTGCTCAAATAGCACATTCACTAATTTTTCTGTTGTTAAAATGAAGTGATATGTACTATTATATATTTGTAAAAATAATAATTTTACAAAATACAGTAAAACTCGTTTAAGATAGGCTGACTTATTGTACGACATGCTTAAGATACGAATTACCTCCCGGCCATTGAAAAATGGCCGGGAGGTTACTCCGGGAGGTTAAAATTACTCGCTTAATGCACTTACGGATAAGATACGATCCCGCTTAATATAAGAAAAACAAATTTTTCAGTGATGTCAAAACCCGTTTAATATACGTAACAGTGCCTATGAGGCCTCCTTAACAGATATATTGGGTGAGTGCAAAAGTTCTACCCGTTTTTTAGCGAATACAGAAAGGCGGAGAGCACAAAAAGTTAACCACCGATGAATTCACGCATGCACCATAATTATATATGACCTCTTGCCATCTGTCTGGCAGTAAGTTAATATCACGCTGATAAAACTCCTTTGTTTTACAGTCAAAATACTGATGTAACGCCGTTTTTACAGTCTCCACATAGTTGAAGGTTTGATGAGCAAAGGCGTTGTGTAACAATAAAAAAAGGTGATACATCGAAAGTTCAAGGTCGGGTCTATACGCCGGCTGAGATAAAAGTTCCCAGCTAAGGTCCAGTAATTTCTGCCACGTCCTTAAAGCAACACGAGGGCTGGTTTTATCGTGTTGTAAGAGAATCCCTCTGCGATTGATGAATGCTGGCCGCTTAGACGTGATTTTTGCTCATAATTTGAGCCAATTGTTGGCAGTAGAGGTGGGCCTTGATAATTTGGTTTGTTGCGAGGATCTCCTAGTTGATTATTACCCTAGCATTAAACCATACACTGAGCAAAACCTTTTTGGAATGGGGTCCTCCTGTTTAGGTCGATTGGGTACCCTCTGAAACATCGGCACATGGTCCTTTGACACTTCACAATACGGTACAGTACCCACGTCTCATAACCCTTTACAATTCTGTTTAAAATTGGTTCCCTACTGTTACAGGAAAGCAAAGAAACACAGGTGCTGATCCTCTCTTATCGTTGCCGTACTGTAAGCTCTTGTGCTACCCACTGATTGAATTTGGTGATGAAGCAAGCGCATGCATCCGTCTTTTGACTGTTGTTCTGTGTTCCGAGAACATTTAGGCTAATTATTTGTTGTATGTAGGGAATCTGCTATGGCTGTGTCCAGACCCTCGTCAGAAACCACTGATGGGCGTCCAAAACGGGCATGATCTTTACAGCTCCCGTCTCTGCCCCGGAATTTCCTAAACGAACGGTAGCAGATACTATCGTCCATGGCATCTTCCCCATACGCATGACAAATGCTGTGGCAAGCTCTGGCTGCTGTAACGTCTTTATCATACCCGTGCTGTAAACAATGTCTGACGTGGTTGCTTGCTTGCTATGTTGTTTCCCGATCCACATGAGTTCTTTTGACAAATGTTTTGCCTATACATACTCTACTACTCTACACGTTATTATCCACTTTTTTTGACCTCGAAACATAAGCTGTAACGAATGTATCCCACTTGACATTTACATATGTTCAAAACGTGTAGAACTTTCGCACTCACCATATTTATACTCTTTTCCAGTAAGAGGTGCGCTTGACTTTCATTAACCATCACAGCTTGGAAGGTTGTTTCTATGGTAACGCGTGATAGATGTTCCAGTTGCTCCCCGTTTTTCACATTGCATATGAGGATTGTTTCAGCTCCCAGTCCAATTGAATAAGAGATAATTCTCAAAGTGGAAATGAAGTGGGAAAATGAGATAAGACGGTAGCAGAAGTGACTTCCATGTCAACAAGCGAGAGTGACTGTGAGATCGAGGCCTACTGCTTGCTATAATCCGCCACGTACGCTAATGGCGCCTGGTGCATGTAAAATCGGTCGTGGGTGCAAAGTCCTCCAAGTTACCTGTGAATTATACCTCTGGAGGTGTCTTGGCAGGTGAAGGTCTCGTCATCTGATCAAGGTTCTAAATTACGAGACCAACTTGAGTAGCAATGTGCAGGTGCCAAACAGCATGATATAACGTTAAGTAACAGGCAAAACATAGTATACACAAACGTGCAGTAGGCACTGAAGATAGGATGACGATCGAGGCAATGATGTCAGGTTTATTGACGCTTCGCGGCGATTAGGCGGTCTTTCGCCCCGAAGCCAGGTACTAAACCCCTTAAGCTGGGGCAACCCGGAAGATAGTGGCCTGGTCATCGGTTAGAAAGAAAGAAAGAGTGACTGGGTCAGCTAGGTGGGGAGGCCTACCAAATGGCTTAAGCACTCACAAGCCGCACCCAGCGGTTTCCATCTACTACCGCCGTCACCACACACACACACACACACACAAAATAAATAAAAATAACAATAATAATAATAATAATAAATAAAAGGCCCGAAGGGACCTACAGGAAAGCCAATTGAGAATATTAAGATTAAATACAATATAAGTACAATATATACACGATGGAAAGCCCAATTTTTACTGGGCATTTACGAGAGAAATTTAGATATTTGTAATTAATAAGATCATGAGATAATAGATAATAGGATTTTTAAACTTGTTGGAGCGGCAAAAGCTCAATTACTCTGCAAAGCTGGGCGTTCTGCAAAAATACAATAAAAGCTACGTATATGTATACTAAATTAGAAAGAGATTCATAATTTTAAAAATAATGTAGAATATAAAAAATAGGTAAAATAGTGAATAATTATGATGAATATTATATAATTATATACACACACAAAAGTTCAAAAGACTATTGTTCTTGCAACAGTTCAATTATAGTTCAATCGTGTTGTTTGTGGCTAAGAGTTTATTTTGAATTGGTGGTATCTGTCTATTTGTTAAGATACGTTCTCATCATCATCTATAAATGGTAAAACATTTTGAAACAAATAATGGTTGTTTTCTAAAACTTTCATACATTCAATTATCTTTTGACAAAATGATGGATTTGACAAAACCACTGAGAACCACTGAGACAAAGAAATTTTTGGAGATTTTCTTATAAGATAATATGATGTAAGGGTACAGTTAAAGATATAATGCAATGATGTAGCTCGCTGACCGCATACACATAATGGAGAAGGAACCCTGTCAAATTTATAAAGATATGATGAAAATGGGCCGTGGTTAGTGGCAAACAGAAAAAGATTTCTATGCAGCAGGATTCTCTATTCCGAGACTTTTGGGGCTAAAGCGTATGTGTACCGTCCTGTGGTACCATAGTCCCAGCGAGTCTGCCATTGTTCGTGTAGAGATGATTTTAGAAGCTTCTTCAAGTAAGAAGGAGGGTTGGGAATGAATTTGTATTTGGCATGTGATGTGGCTTTGGTTGCTTCTTTTGCCAAAGAATCTGCATGCTCATTCTTCACATTACCCACATGTCCACGGACACATTTAAAGAAGATCTTTTTTCTTGTTTCTTGGAGTAGTTTGATAATTTGTACTGCGATGAGATTTTTTGAAAAAACATCTTCTATTGCTAAGAGACTTGAGAGACTGTCCGAGTGTATTAATACTTCTTTATGAGGGTTAGTTCCTAATCCACAGCACAGCCTCTTCTATGGCCAGGAGTTCTGCCTGAAAAACAGTATTTTCTTTACTTAACTTAGTTTGATCCTCGTGGATTAACTCTCCTCTCTGATACACACAGAAGGCATATGCCGTTTCATCTTCCATCTTGGAACCATCCGTATAAATGTTTATTTCTACATGTGGAGTATTTTCTGGATCTATTTGAAAGAAATATTCTTTAAATGGCTCAACTTGATCTGACTTCATTTTTGGTTGGTAAAATATTGGTTCTTGATTTCCTGTCAGGATTCCAAGACGTAAGACAAGAAAGAGATACTGTGAAGGTCAAGCGTCACTAAAGAAAAAAATTGAATATAGGACAGAAAGTGAAGAGAAGTATTAAAATTACGCAGGATTCTTCCCTCGCCCGAGTCTATCACTCCTCCGTTTCTTCTTCCCTTTCACCAGTGTGGACGCGAGATCGGAAGTTCAGACTCTCTATAGAAAATTTTTCTTCAGGAGACGATCACTTCACATGACGCACCTCCTTCCCGTCCATTTTTAAGAAGCCTGAGTATGGGTTAATTCTCTCTAAGGGACTTCGTGTAAATCTAGTCTTTTGTTCGTCCGCTCAATTGTGATAGGTGTAGATAATTAATGAGCAACTAAAAGTGAAGAGAAAAGCAATTTCTCTGACTGAAAAAATGAACGTCTTAAATAAATACAACGCCGGGAATGTGATCAGAAAAACATTCTTTGTCATATCTGTGAGAATACGCGAGTCAACACTTCAAGTTCTGTTAAAGAAACAGACAGAAACTGGAAATCAGTGCGTTAGCTGGAGAAATTGGAAGAAAGAAAATTAAGGTAGCAAAATTCAAAGATCTGGAGAAAGTTTTATTTGAGTGGTTCATTCAAACCCGATCGACGAGCATCCCAACTAACGGAGGATTAATTAAAGAAAAGATCTACGAAATTGCTACATGTTTTGGAGTGTATTTCAGTCCTAGCAACGGTTGGTATCTTTTCAGACAAATATACAGCATAGTTCATAGGCAGGCATGCGAAGAGTTGGCAGCTATGAATGTAAATGGCGCCAATTGTTAGAAAAAAACGTACTCGCGCGGCTACGATGCAAGTACTCAAGCAGTGGTATCTACAATCTCGACGGAGTGGCACCTTCTTTTAATTAATGCCTTATAAAACAATGACGTTTAAGGGTGATAGATGTTCTGGATGCAAATTGAGCAAACAACGTGTGTCTGTTCTCGGCGGATAAAATATGAACAGTATGGACAAATTAAAAGCCATCGTTATTGGTAAGTTGCTGAATCTTCGCTGATTTACGAATTCTAGAAATCTGCCTACAATTATGAAAGTCAATCCAAAGCATATATGACAAGCGATCTATTCGGGAATTGGATTGGCAAGTTCGATAAACAATGAAAAAGGAGTCCAGGAATGTATTGTGCCTCTCCGACAACTGCCCCCACACTCCCCAAGAATATTCTCGGCTTGGAAAACATCGAGCTGGTCTTTTTACCAATGAACGCGAAGAGCGTGGATCAGCAAATGGACCAGGGAATAATTCACATTCTCAATATAAAGTACAAAAGACGTGTCGTTGTACATCATCTACTGCAAATAGGACATCGCGAAAAGAACCGCTCCTTCCAAAATGTAAGCCTATTAACACGCTGGACGGGATAAATTTACTCAGTGCATCCTGTTAAGACGTAATACCAACCACATTGCGAACGGCTTCTGTATTGCATTTAATCTCGACGGTACTTCGCAAAACTGTGACATCGCTAAAAAGCAGCAGCAGCAAGAATAATGCAAATAATGGCATTCATTTGTCAAAATTGACGATCAGGTTGTAACAAAAGAATTTCGTTTAATCGAGGATATAATTGAGGAAATCAAATGTTCCGAAGAACCGAGATCTTCTGGAGAATCAGAAGACGAAGCGAAAATGATCCACTAGCCGCGCCATCATTTGCGTCTCTAATGAGCGCGTTCAGTTTACTTCGACTGTACGTATCTTTGCTGGATGCTGATCCCTTGTCTAAGGTTTTTCCACCACATGAACAAGGCAAAAACTTCGTGATAACATCTCGCCCTACGCTGCACCAAACCAACGTAAACTACTTTCTTTTTGAACAAGCTATAGCTATTTCAATTTCTTTAATTCTGATAACGTAGCAGATAATTATTTTTCCTTGCATACAATTAGTTTGCGTTTAAAAAATAATTAAAAAATATTATTATTTTCCTCTTTATGTATGTAATATTTTAGTTTCTGTTTTCCACAGATTAACAAGAATTTTATTCTACTGTCTTTTTAGGGTTCCGTGCTTTAAAAGTAAAAACGAACCATTATAAGATCCCTCCTGTGTCTGTCTGTCACCGCCATTTTACTCGTAAACTATGGAACATTGAAAATTCAAGTTGGGGGAAGCAATAAAGACTATTGACCCACCTATTTACAGATTATTAAACATTCACAAATATATTTAGGGAAAATGTAGGGACTTAACTATGTTACCCCCCAAAAAACCTGTTATTTGTATATCGTGTGAAAATTTTCGTAACGTTGAAGTCAAAAATACATTTCTTTTAATTTTAGGAATTATATTTTTAGAGATATCGTCGAAAATGCAGTGCAAAAATATGTCCCCCCCCCCCCCCACGTATTTCCGAATCTGCTGAAACTGAAATTATGAAAAAATTATAGGTAGTAGACATTAATTTAAACCTTGCAGGAAAATCATAGCGATGACCCTAGGTCACATAGTTTTTTGGAAAAGCGCATTTTTCCGTTATCTATAAATTTCGATTTGCGGTCATTAAGCAAAGTTGTTTAGGAGCGCTGAATGTACCTATCGTAGCAGAAGTATAAAAGCATTGTTGATAATGATTTTCGAAAATAGTTGTCATTAATTAGCCGAGATATTAACACTTACAGAAACAGACGGTTTGGACGTACATAATGTCAGGAACGGCGTACTCTATATACCGTCGTCTTTTAAAGCTTAGATAACAACTTTTAATGATATATTTGTGTAATGCAATACCCAGTAGCAGTATAAAAGAAATAAACGTCTGATTGTTAAAAACATACTAATTTAATTAGAATTAATCACATAAATGCTAAGGTATTCACGACTAGCTTGCATTGAGTGGATCTCTAAATACGCCTATTGTTTCTTTAAAAGTTAATTAAAAAACCAACAGGAAAAACGTGGTACGGTTCAAGGCAGCGTAGAAACTTTGCGATCGCCTATCGAAGCGCGTTTACAACAATGCCAAATTTAAACTTTAAACAATGGTTTTGTTTTAGTTACACTGTAAAAAGAAAAGATTATTACTGCGCTGAATTTATTTTTATGAAATGCCAAAGGAAGTTTAAATATGGACTACTTTTATTGCGAGTACCGAATTAAATTTATCATAAACAGATTAGGATAAGATTAAAAAATAGTTATATAGTTACACAGAATAGCAATATTTGATATGATTTAATCTTCATATCTCTGAACTTTTATGATATACAAATTCATACTTTTCAAATATATACAGCTGTACTCAACCCTGCATTGCATAGTTTTTTACAAAGTCTCATTATTTTTTTATCAGTGATTTTTTTTAAATAATACAGTTATTATTTCATATGCTTATTGTGCGGAACCTTCTGAGTACGAGTAACACTCGCACTTGACCGATTATTTTTATTTTGAAAGAGAGTATTGCATAAAATCACTTATGTTTTCTTACTCTACATACAGTGATTTAATAAAATTTTGAAAACCAAAATAACATAGTTATTGTTTATTTTAAAACCTTAAACTAAAATTTTCAATAATATCTAAACATGGCTAGAAATAGGTAAAATAAGAGTTGGAAATACCTAAAACACGTTAATAACAATGTGCACTGGCTTTATATGCATTATTACTCGAGAATCTATAAAATCCGTATAAAATACGATCAAGTTTAAGATATGTAATGACATCGGCAAGTTGATTCGTATCTTTAACGAGTTTCAATATATACTTATGGCGACCGTATGTTATTATCAAATAAAAATAGAATGTATGTTTTCAACTGTTTAAAATTACGGTAGAAAAAATATTGGTTTCAAAATCAATATACAATGATTCGTTCTCTCCTCATTGATAAATTATCGATCTCTAAAGATTTCATGAACAATTTAGTTCCACCCATCGTTCTAAATTGCCTTTATGATGGGTGACGCCCAGACATCAAAAACAAGTCATTTAGTAAGGTTCCATGTTGTCAAAGATCCAGGCATTATCTTCCTAATTTAGGTACTTATAAATAACTAATACAGTATTCCTTCTTGGCCATTTCTTTCTATATGAATAATTGAATTCCCTTCCGTCCGATATATTATTATAAAAAAAAATACACATAAATTTCAGTATTAAGCTTTTTTAAACATAGTTATATCTACAGGTAGAAACTGCTATATACCGATGGCATTTAGCTGACTAAAAATTATGCATACATAAAAACATGTATATATAGGGTGATCCAAAAATATTACTAAAGGAATAAAATTTTTAATATATAAAGTGCATGGATAGTATAATCGCGAAACAACTTTCATATAAGAGGCATTCTCACATATTTTTGACTTTTAAATCCCTGAATAATAATTTTTATTTTAATACATATTCTTGTTTTTTTTTTATACTAGAAAACATCTCATTAAATGACAGTATAACAATATTAAAGAGATAAATAAGATTTGGACGATGTTGTGGGTCAAAATATACCACGAAATTCATTACCATCCCGTGTCCCTGATGCTGATTTTTAAGTTTGTAGCTGTCTGTATAAAATGGTTTCAATAAAAGTAATTCGATGTCATTTTTTCTGAAACTGGGACTATTGTTTTACATAAATATGTAGCAAAAAATTAACCTGCACACATTTTTACGGTTGATATTTTTTTTTTTAAACTCTGTCAGTGGGTTTTAGATTCCTTGCCGTCACTCTTGCTAAAAGTATACACTAAGTCACTTCAGATGCAGCCACAGACTTTTTTTCAAATTTTTCTCATTCAGAAGTATGCTAGAGAAATAATGACTAAAATTCTTTGGCAAAAAATTTACTGCAGTATTTAAATCAGCATTTAAATATAAATTTTAAGCATCGTGGCTTTATTGGTAGTCTTACTGTCCCCAAGGTTTATTCCTGCACTTTTCGAGGTAAATATATATATTTTTAATTTAATCCAATGCAAATAATTGTTGCTAAAAATCAATGAACTTGAACATTGTGGCTATCGCTTACTCTTAACCTGATTTGCCTAAAATAGGTGGTAATATTCCTTACCGTCCTTTTTTTTTGTTGTTACCGTCCCTTCCTTAACATCCCTTTAAGACAATGTTAAACCAAAATTTTATACTAAAAATACTACATTGTTATTATTTCTATTTAAAAATAAATACATAATTAAGTCTAGATTTCTTAATAATTAACACAATTTACATAAATACAGACATACACATATTAACGTTTATTATATAAAAGTTTCGGTACTTTCATAGCCCTCATCAGTAAACGAGCAGAGTCACAAAACAACAAGAGCCACAGCAAACGAAAAATCAGTTAAAATCACGTTTTAAGTAGGGTAGTATAATTAGACGAACTAGCCACGTCGTTGGTGTTGAGTTATTTCGGAACTTACGAGCAAATCAGAGCAGTATCCCACTCCTTGCCAGCGTGTCAATCCTATAGGGACTTAGGGACTGTATCTTTGCCATATTACAGTAATATTTCAGAGAAAATGTCAGCCGTACCCAAGGATGTTAATGTTAGGACAGCTCATGCTCCTTTAAATCGCATTGGTAATTTTTTCAGTAGTTTTAAACATAAATATTCGAATTTTGACCTGAATGGTGTCGTTTATAAAATTCCTTGTAAAGGTTGCAGCTCGATTTACATTGGTGAGACTGGACGCTCTCTGAATGCTAGACTCATGGAACATAAGAATTCTTTTAAGGGGTCTCAGGACTCTTAAAGCTTTAAAATTTTCGAAAATTTAATTTTTTTAGATATTAAACTACTATCTTTTCTGAACATTTTGGTATAAATGTGTCCTTGAAATTTCTATTAGAACAGAAGTTATGGCTTTTAGAATTATACACGCTCGATAGCTGAAGCGGCGTTTCAGAAACTTTGAAGTCAATTTTCTCCAAATGACGTTTTTGGGCATAACGCGCACGATATCTCAAAAACTTCTGAATTTTTTAGCATGAAATTTTCAAAACATATGTTTCATGTTAGTCTGTAAGAACTGAATCTAAAATTTCCTTCTTATTGTTCAGAAATATATTCTTTATAGGTGATTATACAGTTGAAAATTTTCAAATTCTGCATTAACTGAATACAACTTTGTATTAAAAATAGAAAAATGCTTTAAATACAAATTTATTTAGGTTCAGAGTAATTATTATAATGTGAAGGATAGGTAGGACCCAAAATTTTCCTTCTAATTGAAAAATTTATTTTGTAATCGTGCGCATAATCTGTTATGCCGATTTTCCGCTCGTCAAATGTCTGAAATTTTGGAGCCCCCTGTAAATTCTAATTCTGCTTCTTGTAATTTTTTAAATACATGAAATGAAAGAACATGCCTATATCTTTCATCCCAATATAAAATTTTGTCTTAAAAGCAATTACATTTTAAGATATTATATGTTGAAAATGGTCTTTTTTTTCGATTTTTCCCATTTTAAGAGTCCCGAGACCCCTTAATAAAGGTACCCTGAATTCAAGATTAGTTGATCATGCACTTGAGTTCGATCATGTCCCCGATTTTGAGAATGCCCGAATTGTGAAAGCCAAATTGCCCCGCATATTTTAGTCGTGTCGTCCTTGAGGGTTGGGTGACTGATTTAGCTGAATCACCAATTAACGAAGCGACCCAGGTTCCTACTGATTATTCTATCCTACATAAACCGCGATTTTAACTGGTTTTTTGTTTGTTTGTTGTGGCTCTTGCTGTTTTGTGACTCTACTCGTTTACTGATGAGGGCTACGAAAATAGCCGAAACGTTTATATAATAAACGTTTATAAACGTTAATTTGTGTATGGTTGTAGTTATGTAAATTGTGTTAATAATTATTTTTAATTTGAATGTTCTGTGGGTACTATGTAAATTCATTATAAGATTAGTTGGGGTAACTGGACCCACAAAATAACTAGGCAATAGGCTATTTTATAAAAAAAAAAAAACTGTTGATGTTTTTAAAGTTTTAGCTTTTGTGAACAATGTACCTTAATCTCTACTTCCTAAAACAACGTGTGTCAACTCAATGATAACTCTCACTTTGTGATAGGTTGTCAAATATTTACGTTTCTTTTTTTTATAAAAACAACGTCAATATGGTTGAACTTCCTCGGCTTTTTATTAAAATAATGTAAGTACTTTTATTAAACAATCTTTTATTTTAAAGATAAGGCATATAACTTCATTAATATTATTAGGTATCTATACATATTTACTTCATGTTTCAAATACAAGCCCGGTGTCCCAATTTCCTTATAAATTATTCAAGAATGGAGTAACTGGACCATGCTGGATCCAGTTACCCCAATAGTTATAAATAACTTTTTTGAGTTTCTCTTACTACGGAAATAAATTTCTCCGTTGTTTTTTTTTTTCTCACAATAAAGAAAATTATAGAATTCCTTATTAAAATTAAGTATTAAAACTAAAAAAAAGCATATTGGGTGGTATCAAACCACATTTCTTGACACCTTGAGAGACGTTGATGCCGTTATTGCAACACATAATTTTAATCCCTAATTGCCACATTGGCACCGGAATTTTATAATGAAAATTTCACCTTTACGAAGTGCACGAAAATATACTTTTACTTTTTTATAAATAGACTCTTTTGTAAATACTGGTGTATATAATATATTACCTATACTAAAGTACATAAGTACTTACTAAATTTTTATGTTTTTGGTATAAATAAATATAATGTTTTCACTTTTAGTGCTTTTTTTAGACACATTGACTGCAAAGGTTTCCCTTACAACGCTCTTTAGTTGATACATAATTTACATGATCTGCCTGGTTTAAAATTTTCTAAGTTGTTTATACTTTTTCAAACAGGACCTGATATCCTATATGAAAAAAAATATACGCAAGTGGAACATAGACCCTCCTGATCCACTTTCCCCATTTTTATGGGCAACTGGACCCATGAGGAAAAAAAGATGAACTATGCATAGTTTTATATTTTTAAATATTAAAATGTAATTTTGAGCATTTCTGTCTCATTGAAGGAACCTAAATGAACACATTCACAGAAGTTCAGATTTTAATTCAAATGAACATTAGCTTTTTGAAGATGAATTGTCAGAAGCTCCAGATTCACATTGTAAAATCATGGCCCAGTTGTCCCAACTAACCTTAAATAAAAATTTAGAAGAAAATAAAAAGTTGGAGTGCTAAAATGGTAAGGCAAAGTAAACTCGTAAGTTTAACTTAAACCTCAGTTAAATTAAAAAAAAAAAATTATCATTGCTGGTCATTTTTTTCTTTATTTTGAATCATTAAGGCATTCTTCTATAAGTTTAAAATGTTATTTTATTAAATTTAATTTCACAAGATTTTTATTCCTGAAAGTTGAAGAAGAATGCCTCATAAATACACAAAAAGAAAACGAATATTTCATAGCAAGACACATTAGTGGTAGATTAACTGAGTAACTGTATTAACTCAGTGTACTGAGTAATATAAGCGCACTCAGTACATTTTTAAAGTTTTTGCTATGTTAAAACATTTTTTAGTACTGCGGTAGCTGTAACCATAAGATTATTAAATCTCGTTACAGCATTTGGAGCTCAAGTCGAACCATAACTATATGTTGGAACAAGAATGTAACATCTTACAATTACAGCTACTGCAGCACCAATAGTTGCTTCAAACCAGCATACTTTTATTAACAATGTACTCCGGTCGTGTCTTAGCTATATAAATATTAAATCGTTAAGTAAAGTACAAGTTCAACCAAAAGTGTTATTTTTAATTATTAATAGCATATTATACTATGAATGACAAAAATAAATATAGTTTTTTGGGTAGGAAGGAAATTTCAAAATTCTGTATTTTTTTAATATGCCTACAAATTTCTAAAAGATAACATTAACAAGCAGAAAAAACTTATATGCTTTCGATTTGTACTTATCAGCGAAAAGCCTTAAAAAAATAATAAAGGCAGTGGCTCCATAATCCTGTTTGGTCAAACATCACCTGTCTCATTTACTATATACGATTAACAGATACAGAAAATGCTATGACTGAATTTTCTTCTAATTTGAATTTTTCTAGCTATTGAAGTAAACCATGTCCTTTATTTATAAAATTTAGTTTAGAAAAAGAAGAAAATGCTTAGTTAAAAAAAATGTATGCTTTTCTTTTCAGTTAAATATCATTAAATGCGTAACCAAATCTGTTTTGGTTTAAAACAGTAAATTACATTGGACTATATTATTCATAAAATTTCTAAATCGATATAAATTTTATAAATGATTAATAAGCATACATTCGCCACTTATTTCAGCGGTGCACATTGTAAAATAATCATCAACCTGTTTGCGTTGAACCAGCGCTACAAAGTAATTGTCAAGAGATTTCTGCATTTGAGATAAGTTAAAAGCCAATTTTCAGATTAAGGTTAATAAAGTAAAAGGCTATATTTGTTAATGTTAAACAAACCGTGAGATGGTCTTTTGCACTAGCAACTTTTGGCGTTAATTTAACTATTTTCTATAATATCTCAGTAAAGCAAATTCCAAAATTTATCTAGTTATCGTGGAATGGTTTTTATACTTTGTTGACTTCGTAGAAAAGTTATTTCTGTTTCAAGTGGAAAATTGCCTTATTATGCAAATATTTTTAATTTATAAATAAAAAAAATAAATAAGTAACCGTAAATGTCTTTTAAGGACACAACCTTATTTTAAAGACATAGGAACACTTTCAAAGGATAAATTAAATTCGTTTTTGAATTTACAAGTTACCAATTTTCATTTTGAACCGTATTGGTAAAATATGTGAAATATTTCAATTATAATTTTTTTTTTTTTTTAAGCACAACTTTTTATTATTAGATTCTAAGAAAAAGTTCAATATCAAAAATCTTATTTATCTTTAATGCCATTTAATTGCAAGTCCATCTCCATTTCAAAATGCCTTAAACATGAATTTAAGTTTCACCAGGTGTACTGTCGATTTACTAAAATCATTTGTACTGGTGATCAAGAATTTCGAACAATATTATCATTAATATCCCTAAAAAATATATCTAATAAAGAAGTATCTTGAAATAGTATACTATCATATGATATCTACGGAGTCTGTAAGGAATTATTACATAATGAAAAAAAAAAAAACTGTGTTTGTTCAAATTTTGAATATATTTACAGGACCACCCTTGAAGTAGAATGGTCACTTCCGGACGAATCTAGATAGCGCAAACAGACAGAACAACCTTTAGTTTTCACTGATGACGGGCGAGTAAGTTCGGTTGAAAACTTTTTGATTTTAAAGGATTGTATTTTTCTTATATTGTGCTGTATGCTCCTTTAAGTAATGATGACAGATTTAATTGTATTTTTCTATAAATCTTAATTATTAATAGAGGTGAATTTAGCGCTGAAATTTTAACTTTTTATTGATATTATCATCGTTTTCTTCATCTTCAGGCCGGATCTGTCTAAGTACACGAATCACATCGTCCTATGTAACTCTATACTATAATCAATATTACAAGTAAGCAATATTTCTTTATATACAGTGAAACCTCTCTAAGGAGACCACACATTACACCATAAAAAATCGGTCTTTCAGAGAGGGGTCTCTGAATAGAGGTGATGGGTAAAGCAAAGTTTCATGAAATATATACTACAAAAAATTCTTATTGATCTATTTTATTATATTTCATGTCTATACAAGTTTAAACAAGGAATTAATTGTAGTTTGCTTTTAATTTAAATATTTCGCATTAACAATTTTTATTTATAAACATTCTTTGATTTCTTTAAACAAATTATTTATTTTAGTATAATCTCTAAAATGTATCGAACTTTCTCTCAATGTATTGATTTCAACGAGTATTTCTTGACATGTAACAGATATTTTAACTGGCAGAAGATTTGAATTCCTCATACATTTTTACCAGAAAATCTTTGTTTTCAACGTATTGTTTATTTGAGTTTTGCTACAATTAAACTGTGCTGCCAATTTCCTATCTGAAATTCCATTCTTGTGTGCTCTTAAAACTTTCACTTTGTCTTCCAAAGCAGACACAATTCTCTTAGACATCATCTAAATTGGTACACTAAGAACACAGCAAGACAAATACAAAGTGCAATGTGTTTTAACTTTCAATATTAACCAAAACTTAGGTGATAATAACAAGTAGCAATCATCCCAAGAAAAGCAACATAATTTAAATAAACTGGAATCTGGACCACACTCCACACTCCCTCTTGAAAAAGACTCCTGCACTTTCTGGGTGTCTGTAACTCGGCCAATTCCAGGAAAGGGGACAATAGCCCTTCTCCCACCAACATCCCCACCTATCCCTCCGTAAACATAGTAACACCAAACGCGGTAATGCACGAGAACCAGCCTTTTTCCTCTTCAAATGGGGAGAGGGGAGGGGGGAAGATGGCCTTGTTTCACCAGCTCCAAGGAAGTACACTTAGCTGAGCGTGTTTTGCGTAGAAAAGTGGAGTTCGAGATTTCCCCATGCAAAGTATATTTTGTATTAGACACACGCCAGGTGTTAACAGAGGAGAAAACCTCCAAAGATTTTGCTGTATATTGCACATATTTTTAATCAGCTTATTCCATTGCTTTATTGCATAATTTCATTACATTTCTGTTAGATTTGTGTTTATTTTATTTAATTATTTACTGAGGAGGTTTTAATTTTGTTATGAAGAAATATGCATATTTAAGATGTATAATACATTAATAACATGAAAAGAAATTGCATGAACGTTTTGCTTAAATATAAAACATTTTTATTCTTCAAAATTGGGTTTGCAAAGGGAACTATAATTTATCAAAATTAATATTGATATTTTTAATACGTAACCAAATTTTCTGCCAGTACTCTCTGATGAAATAGGCATTTCTAGCAGTTGCATTAATAACTTGAAAATAATATAAAATAAAATTTTACTCAAATGAAAAAGCCAACTTTCATGCATTGTATTCCAAAAAACGAAATTACTTTGGAAATAAAAACTTAATTGAGAAAGATCCATTATCATTACTCTTTTCATGTAAATATATGTGAGTGAGTCTACATTTTTAAAGATCTAACCCATTTTCCTACAAGTAAATCAACATGATAGCAAACTGCATTAAAATTTTACTTAAATGTAAAAGGCAAATACCATGCATTGTAGAAAATAAATGGTTTTACACTAGTAAACATAATTTATAAAAATTAATTCTGTGCACATTCATTATTATTTGTCGTACTCATGTAAAAGTACGCCAGTGTGTGTCATTATTTAGAACACGTTCATTGTAGTATACTAGAAAGAAATATCAATCTTCTGCAGTTACATGTATTAAACGGAAAAAAAACTATGTTTAAATTATTTTTTTAATTTAAAGAACAACTACCAAGCAATAGAACGGAAGACCGGTATGTTACTGATAAGCAATAACTATTGCACTTATTCAGGAACTTTTACAGTCATGAAAAATGTGTAATAATAATTACACATCTATTATATTACATATATTATTAATATTGTCTCTGAGAGATGCGTGAGGTTTTTGCGACTGAGCATTTCCCCTATTTTCCGCATATAAATACAATTTTTTTTTTAATATAGGAAGCCTACATATTAAAAAAAGAATACGAATTTGGAATTTTCAAATAGTAACACCTTTTTGCATCTTATTTGAATTTACCTTACAAAAGCATCCAGGAATGTGAAAGAAAATGTGTCATGTGTTTATTCATAAATTAAGAAAAAAAACAATAAAAATCTTACCCAAAACATTCAATAAATTACCAGATAAATATATAGTATTTTTTAAATATACAGAGTGTTTCAAAATGATATATCAAAAATGTAAAGGCAGGTAGAGGGGACTTAAATAAGCAGATTTTGTATAGGTATGTGGGTGCGGAAATGTAGTGTTGAGGCTCTGGAGTTGTGTGCGCTGTTGGATGCGGTATATGAATGCTCATCGTTCTTGAATCGTCATTTACCGCAAGGATTTCGAGCAACATGCATTAATGCACAAATGCGGAGCTTGTCGAAATGCATTTCTTGATTGCGCAATGAAATGGATTGGCTGCTCAACGAATTTAGGTAGAACGATTCTCGGGCAGGATTCTGCTGGATAGTCGAACATTCGATCTTCTGCATTAGGAGTTGTGCGCGAGTGGATCGATTTATGCTTCCACGCGTGATAACGGCACTGTTAGTTATCGCAGGATTCCTGCAGTGGCAGAAGTAGTATTACGCACAATAGAGGCTAGACGTTCGACAAGCTCAAAAGCTGTTAAACGTGCGTTGGGTGTGAACCATTTCGTTGCTCAATCCCGTACTGAAATACATGTCGGCAAACTCCGCATTGGTGTAAAGATACACGTTGCTGTAAATCCGCGAGGAACTGACGATTAAAGACAGCAAAGCGCTTTCATCTACCGAACGAAACAGCGATTTCTACTGCCTCAACACTGCAGTTTTGCACCCTCACTGCTATACAAAATCTACGTATTTAGGTTTCCTCTACCTACCTTTACATTTTCGACGTATAATTTTGAAACATCCTGTATACTGAACTGAATAATTTTCCGTTATAGACATTTACTTTCCTTCTGGAAGGAGGATGTTGCAGTTCCTATCACGAAACCCGTAGAGAACACTGCTCTGGCAACGAGTAATAGATTCGATAGATTAGTTCGTGCATAAATTAAACTATCTCAGAATATTTTTATGACACACCTCCAACAATTTCCCATTGACAACCCTGAAATATTTGGTTTGAGACCTAAAAATTTCACTGAGCATCAGCTGCTTAGATTATTGGAATTACTCAATGACGGATTTGAATACTCGGGTATGATTGGTGCGTTCTTTATTGATGTCACTAAGGCATCTGAGACAGTTTGGAAATCTGACCTCATTTACAAATTGCTAGAATTAAAAATTCCTAATGCTTATGTTCAGTTTACTTTCCCTTACTTTCGCAGCAGAACATACATTTTCTGCCGTGCCAATAAATTCTCCACACCATGCCCTGTTAATGCAGGAGTGTCACATGGTTCACAATTGGATTCCTGTCTATACAAAATCCATAAAGATGGAATATCACGTTCACCACGCATTTGATTGCCATCTTCTGGAGATGATAATACAATCGTGTAACACAACACGGATATGGACAACTTACACTTTCAGTCACAAATACACTTTTTTGCTATATGGGGGAATGACGTTTACTGTAATAAATCTACTGCTGTTTTTTGCAAAGTAAACCAATTCCGCCAACTTCTCTTAAATAAAGTAGCTCATTAATGCAGTTTGTTTGGGAGATTAAATATGACGGTGGTCACCTAAGGAGTATTTTTATTTGGCGCAAGCACATCCCATTTATCGTCTGTAAATTTTACAAAGCTAAGAATGATTTTTCTAATCTGATGTATAATGATGATATGAGAATAGCAAACTATGTGTTGTAAAATAAAACAGTACTTAAACCAATACTTCTCTACTCTGCTCTGATCCTGGAATCTGCCGCCAATTTCACCATCCAAAAAATTCTGCTTATCCATTATAAAGTTCTAAGGAGCCCTTGGTATTGCAGGAACCAAACCATTGATAATGTCTGTAAAATAAATCCTATTAAAAAAGGTATAATCTTTTTTGACAAAATTCATTCTATTCCTAATCCTGAACTGCTTACTCAATGTCTCTGAGTAGGATGGACAAGCATGTTATTAGCAGCCTTGCGCTGTCCTCCACATGCCGCAAGTTATCAAACTCTAACTTCATACTCAGGTTTCTGTTATTAACTATTACTATGGTTGCGTACCTTCACGGGTTTTTTTTTATATATTTATTTGTATATAGGTTTTTATATGTAACATTTAAAGCTTTTGATTTATTTTTTAACTGTAAAATTTCGTAAGATTATTTTTTTATTTCTTTATCACTAATTATTTAATTTAATTCGTACTTTGATTATTTTTTTATTCAAAGCTGTACCTTGTTGTTTATCTGTGTTTCTTCTCGTCATGGGCCACTGTAATTTTTTTCATTTGTACTTGTTTCTCTGGACTTCAGCTACGGTCATACATCTAAGATCCTTATTGTTTTTTCTAGCGATACGGAGCCCATGTCTCCAGTTAATGTATACGTTAATGTGTTACATAAATGTCCCGGTCTGTATAATAAACTCATTCCAACTTCATAATAATAAAAAAAAATGATAAACCTTTCCGGTAACTGTCTAATAATTTTAATTCTGTGGATGCCAACGATAACAAGAGAAAGTCCACTTAGCTCATCGGAAAAGTACCATTATCTACTTAAAAAAAAACTAATGATGCCAATCATTAGTTATTAGCAATGAAAAAATCATGGGTTGAAGACTGAAGACTCATGGTTTTTTCACGATACACACTCGTGATTTTGTCAGTTTTGATATATTTTATGCAAACATCAATAAAGATCATAATCCATAAATTATAAATAAATTTATTAAAAATTTTTACAATAAAAAATTTGCTTATCAGTCGAACAAATATTTATTTTTATTCACTGTATGTCACTAAAAATAAATCATGTGGATTTTTGTTTAGTGGTTGGATATATAAATAATTGTTTTTCAGCTAGATTGAACATTAGCATCCTAAAATTATGAACTGTTCTATCTCTGCGAAGATAAAAATTCGCACGTAAACGGTACTTTATTTCCGAAAAGGCTTGAGAGGAAAATTGAAATATTATTAAAATTTGAATTTTTCCGTTAAAAAATTCAAGGTCGGTCCAATTTTAATATATGCAGACGATATTTCAAATGTTGTACAACATTTTATAATTTAGATGCATTTTGGAATGGAAGATTGCTTATAGAATGTCTCTGATTCAAAATGGGGATTAACATGTTCTTTTTTATCGAATGCCTTTTAATTTATTGTGCTAAACTTAATTGTTATTAAATTTAATTGAATTATTGGAATTGTTTAAATATCTAGATTCTCAACTGAAGTTAAATTTCATAAATATCTCCATCTTTTGTATAATAATTAGCTCACTAATCCAGAAACAATAACTGTTATTAATTAAATACATAATTTAACGTTTTTCTGCAACAGATTTCAAATCGTGAATTATTTTTTTTTTAATGTCATTTATCAAATTCATTTATGGAGAGTTAATTCGATTTACAATTAACATATTCGATACAAAATTAAGAGAATATTAATTGTATAGGCCGATTCTCCAAATTTTTCCTCCATGTTGTTTAACATTTAAAATCCAGGCATTTTAAAGGTTAAAATTTAATCCTAATATGTACTACCGCATGCGAAAAGAAAATTGTTAGAAAAGTGGAAAGAAAAGTGGTTAATTACTAGACTAAATATAGATACCCGGCTTAGCTATTTTTTTAGCAAGGGCTAAAAATATATGCAATAATATTTCCCGACACTGAAAAGATTAATACAATAAACATCGCATCATTAACATATTCAGATGATTATTCTGATGATCCGGAAATCGTTTGTTTCCCTCCTGAGTCCTGATCCCAAAACAGTTACATATGAGGAATAAGTAATAAAAAATATTTTATGCAACAATTTTCATAGTGGTACATCTCGTAAAATACAACATTCGGTGAATTCAAAATCAGCAAAATTCGAGTTCTTTTTAAAGGAAATAAAAAGAAATCAATTGAATCAGGATATTATATATGATATTTCAACCGAAACGTGAATCGGATAATGAAAAACTTAACACAGTAGAAAAACAAAAAAAATCTAAAAAACAAAATTCACAAAACGAAACTCTAGTTTAACATAAGAATTCTAAAAAATATTTGACTGGATAAAATGTTTGGATATATTGCCTAAATCAAAGAAACCCATTTTCTCATTTGAAAAAAAAAAGTTTTCAAAAATGGCATCGAAATCTTTCTATGAGCAATTTCTAATGCTTATTGATGGCGCAATTACTAATTTCATTATTACATAAACCAAAAGTTAAGCAATTCAAAAGAATGATTTAAAATTTCCGTTGACCGAAAACGAAATTCGGAAGTTTTGGGGAATAACATTACTTTCTAGATTTCATTCTAGATACCTCACATTTTCATTTGTGACCAAAATTTACTGAGAAAACTTAAATCATATAAAACACGCAACTGCCCTTCACGTTTAAAACACGAAATGATTACTTCCGGTGTATTAACAACTCTTTTGAAAATATAAAAGCTTTCCTGATCATGCACACCTCCGAAATTGTTTAAAAGCGCAATTATCTTAAACCAACATGTTTAGAAACACCGATAGAAAACAAATATCTAGTGAATGTATGAAATTACCTCCAGATACTTTTTTGAAAAAAAATTAATATTTTTTAAATAGATTTTCTTCAATTGAAAGATATCACTAGAACCAGAAAAGTGTGTTGGATACGCGGATTTTTTATTTTATTTTTTATTTATTTCGAATGGGAAGCAAATGCTGTAGTTTTAAAGAGCAGAAAAAACAGAAAGCATGAAACACGAAAAGTAACATAAAATAGAATGATAGTTTCAAAAAATATTCTTTTTGAAACTGTAAGTATTTCAATTAACATAAAGAATCCCGTTAAAAACGTATAGGCACCCCAAATAAGTGGGTATTTTTTATCCATTGAAATTTTTATTTATTTTAATTATTCTTGTATTTTTGTCCTAAAGCGAATAATAACTACACTTTCAAAATGTAGAAAATTTGAAAACTGAAGTGCAATAAAGAAGTTTTTGAAATAGAATACATTAATATTTTCCAACGAAAGAAACCGTATAAATAGGGCAGATAAGACGAAATATAATGGGTTTATTTTCTGTCTAACTATGCGGGAATGCGGCGATTGCGATTTCAAAATACAGTATAAAACCGAACACTGCGCTTTCATCGGTAAACGTACAGACAAAAACAGCAGAAGAACGGAATTTCTCCAATTGGCTATATTCACTCGGTTTTTTTTTTTTTTTTTTAATATCTGGGATTATTTTCAAAAATAAAAAATCTGAGCTTCAGGTACATTCGAACATATCTACGATAATACTCATCCAAATTTTCAGACATCTACGTGCGCTAGATTTCTATATTCATCGCCAGCATACAGACAAAGGGACAATCACATTTTTTTTTCATATTAATACAAAATAAATGAATTTAATTTTTATTCAGTCGTTATGTTTATGCGTTTATGTTATTCATTTCTAAAACTTTTTTGCAGAAGTAGATCTATCATGACCCCTATAATACAAAACCACCCCCAGCTTAAACTTTCTCTCTCTTTATATATATATATATATATATATATATATGTATAATAAATGTTAATCTTAATTAATTTCTTAATTTCATCAATTAATTTCATTTCTGTTTTATGGATATAGATGGCAGCACTAAATTTTGCCATTTTAGGCTTAATGCCGACAAAATTGGATGAAATAGTGCATCTTCACTATGAATTAACTAACAAGCACCTCTGATGATTCTGTGGGTTATTCATGGATTCTTATTCTTCATACTGGTCTCCTATGTTCATATCTTCAGAATTTTACCATTTGTTTATATATTTGTGATTTCATCTTTATTATATATATATCACATTTTTATAGACACGAAAACGTCCTTAATTCTGCACAAATATCTTCCAATCTGACACGTAAAATAAAAGGGCAGAAAATCTCGGTCAAGTTCTTTAATGGGCAAAATCCGACAAAGGCGATGGAAATAAGGAGGGGTTTTGTGGAAAAAAATAACGTCTTAATTATAAAACATATTAAGTCAGTTTAAAGTTACTATTACTTCTAGAAAAAGGGCCAAAAATTTATGTATATCAGATTTTTGATATAATTAAAAATGGGCTCATGCGGCTTAAAAGGTAGGATTTTAAGAAGATAAAAATTTAATAATTCGACAATTCACAACATATGATATCGACTTACATTTATTATAAATCTTCTTAATCTTATCTGCAACTTTTATATTGACACGTTTCTCTTAGAAGAAAAAAAATAAATACAAAGTAGGGGTTCAAGAAAAAATTATCGTATTAAGGCTGTTCTCGTATCCAAAGGAGAAAATTTATGACATATGATTTAAATCTTTTTTGGTCGGAAACGCATGAAAGTGGAAGGTGTTGTTACACAGAAACTATGTAATTCAAAGACGTTTTCCATTTTTTTAGTAAACACAATACATGTTTCAGAAAATTCTGCCAAAGTTGGCGTTTTGAACCGAATTTTCCGACGAAAGTAGAAAAACCAGTGAACGAAGGGAGAACAGCACCTTGTGATGGGTCTGCCAATTTTATACCTTTATGTTTAAAAATGTGTACATCATTGTGTCAGAAAGTATCAGGTTTGTTGAGCTTTGAAGTTGAGGACAGCCTTAACATGAATGTGATAAAACCAGCTGATAGAGAAAAATGAAATTAATATCTTGCCAAAAGCGTCCAGATAAAATTGTTAAATTTGTTTATCTCTAATCTTGATTTACATTTTGTTGGTGAAATCACTACTTAACTTTGAAATCTACCTGTGACAGTAGGTAGAGCCAGTAGGGATTTTTCCAAATATTCTAGATTATATAAATTAGCAAGACTACTTTTATAATTTTACAATGCCATTAGTTCGGTTTACCAAGGCATTATACAAATGGCAATTGCTTCTGTAGGGTTTTTTCCTGTTAATTTCATTATCTGTAAACTAATTCTAATCTCATTATCTTCTAAATGGATATCATCTAAGTTCTTGAGCATAATATACAAAATGTTTAATAATATATAGTATTTAAAGTTCTGCATAGTTATATAAATGTGTTTTGTTAAAATCAACATTATATATAGCGCATTAAATACATTATATTTCAATCAATATTTATAGTTTTATTCTACCTTGAATCAAACAAAATTTAAATAATTTAATATCTTTCCTAACAAGGAAACAAAAATCCCACGTTCATAAAATAGTATTTTTTTTTTAAATATAATTCCGATGAATGCATATGAAATTGAATAATAATGCAGATTAAAAAATCTTCATAAATAACACACAACTCGATATATACTAAATTCTTAATTCAATATAAAGCAATATATATATATATATATATATATATATATATATATATAGTCGTTTCATTATTCTGCATATATTAAGAAATTTAAGAAAATGCAATTTTGTATAAATTCATCAAAAAAGCCAATGGCTTTTAATAAAAATTGAAAGAACCTTCCCATTTCAAACGCTTGTTCTTAAATTAAAACGCGAATGAATAAATGAAATAATGTATATTATTTACAATATACTCCTGCAAAACTTACCACTTAAAAAATATACCTAATTTTAGTGAAAACTATAGATTATTTTTCATAATTTTTGAGAGAAACGTTTTCTTGAGGAAATTGTTGTTCAGAAACAAAACAATTTCACAAAACAATTATCTTTCAAATACTTTTCAAACGTAGTAAAATATTTTACATTCAGTCTTTTTTACTTGAATAAAGCACGGGTATAAAATGGACTAACCATATTTAATTTTTATTTTCTTTTTTTTTTTTTTTTTTTTTTTTTTTTGCTTATTAATAAATAACATATTAAAAGAAACTTATTAATGCAAATAAAAAGAACAATTACAAATAAAGATTTACAATAAGAAAATAGTGCTTGTAGTATAAGCTTGTAGTATAAGCTTTTAAAATATTTTCCTTTCCTTTCGAAATTTGAGAATATATATAGTATTCATAAATTGTCGGAATAAAAATAAGAGAGAAACACATCAATGAGAACAGGGTTGAAAATAAATCGGAGTAGTAATCCACTTATTCTTCAAAAGTACCAGATTTATTACACGAAATCAGACTTTCTAATAAAGAAGAAGTCGAAATAACAATAAGATCATCTGATTGTATTTTCATATAAAACATACTGGAAATTGTCATCATTCATATTCTATTTAAGGATGGACATTCCATAATTTCGAATATAGTTGACAATACATGCTGCTCAGTGACCAAATTCCATTGCGCTGCATACTTCACACAAACAAAAAGTCTGGGAAAAATTTTGCTTAGGTGTATAAAATACTTTCTAATGTACGAATGGAAAATTATATGGCTTAAGATTAGATATCCTATTTTTTTATTGAATAAATTTATTTCGACTGCAGTTTTCTATGCAAATTTTGCTCTTTTTGAAGAGAAACATCAACATTTTTCTCTTCAAATTCTTTATTTACAAACATCTTACACACATAACTTTTATAGAAATATGTATGATTATATCACAATATATATATATATATGCAGAAATGATCATAAAAATATTGTTTACACATAGTCTATTATCTTATCATTAATTGTTCTAACTGCAAACTAATAATTTGACTTCCAATGCCTCTTGATGCAGATATTTACTAAGTAAAACAAAAAAAAAAAGGTTTGCAATATTATCTTCGTTTGTATTATTTGCTACTACTGATTTTTTTTCTTTACCGTGACCGATACGATGCGGTTATTGATACAGAAATAAAATGCTTTACCTATAGAAATAGTTTTAAAGCTGTAAATAATTTTAAGTCGTTTCAATAACTTCTAATTCATATTATTTGCTGCCACTAAATATATTTTTTTCCTTATATCTTTCGGTTTTGTTGTAGTTATGAGTAAAGAAATAATATATTTAATTCATAGAAGGGTTTAAAATTGTATATATGATATTAGAATAATTTTAGTGTATTTACTCAACGATTTGTAGGTACTTTTAAAGTTCTATACAAATATTATACTTATGGCGTAGAAACGTAAATACTATATATACTTCAAAAATTCCTTGTTTTTGTAAGAGACTAAATTGGTTTTATAAATGAAAGGGTATTACCCAATGTGATTCAACGAAGATTGGACAAATTTATAGCCCTTTAAGACCGGGAGTTTTTGGTTTTTTTGGTAGAAATTGAAAGTTTCTGTGGTTTCCCCTTATCGATAGGATCATATTTGATTAAAAAAAATAGTTAAAAAAATCCCCGTTGACAGGTTATACCAAGGGAGTACCCACACAATTTTGAGTTCGGTCTTAACCCTTAAATGCCTGATTTTTCAAAAATCATTGTAATAATGTTTTTCGGCTTTCATTTTTTAAATAAATCATGGGAAAAATACTTTAAAAAATCATATTTTGTTTTTAAGTACAGTTTACGGCTAAAATACAGTTTGTTACTAATCAGCAATACTGGTGTTAATTGAAAAAAATAATTTCCCTTGATAAAATTCTATAATATTAAACGCACAAAAGTTTTAGGAACTATAATAAGAAATAAATTTTACTCGCTCACTGCAAGTCAAAATAGTGTATTTCGCAAGCTTCCAAACAAAACAAAAAGAGCAAGTAGCATTACCTGAAAAAATAAATTTATCTTTATTCTTAAACAGCACAAGTGTTGCCATCTACATGTTGAAAATCGATTTAATAATATCTTCAGAATGTATTTTATTGGCAACATTAGGCATTATACCTTCAATATTATTCTAATAGTATTTTAGAGCCTAAATCGGGTATGTTGCCGAAAAGCAATTAAGGGTTTAAGGCATTTAAGGGTTAATGCAGCTGTTTTTGGATTAAATATTCACAGTTGTGTAGTTTGGGATTATGTGTGCAAATATCTAAAAATAAATGTTTAAGCAAAAAAAGTTGTTGTTTATTGATATAATTTTCATCAGCCATAATGAAAATGTTTGAAGCAATTTTTGTTTTTGGACATACCACTACAATTTCATTTTCTGAGACGTGCTCAATGCTCGCACCCGTCTTAAGAACCGTTGACAAATGGTATGCCCTTTACTCCGTTTGAAATGTGCCTGATTCTTCAAATTTCATTTTTTTTATTATTTCCAGCAGCGGTATTTTGTTGAAATAGCTATCGAAGTACGTAAATCTAGGTCTGAACCAGAGTAAGGACTACAGCAGGTCCTAAGCCTAGATCCCTGCGGACCAGGTCTATACTTTTCCACTGGTATACAAAATTTAAAACTATCTCAGATGATGCTATTACCACAGAGTGTGGTTTATGTTTTACATACTGCTTTACTGAGGCACGTCCTAAAAAAAGGAATCGTCTGCTCATCTATGGAAAATTTTCCCTGATCTCCTGGTAAATCCAAGCAGACACTACGGAATCGGTCAAGCATGTGCTGAAATTTCCATAATTTATTATTCATTCCTGGTGGTTTACTTGCTGTGTCGACGAAATGGAATGAATTTATCAAATTTAAAAATCAATCTCGTTATATGCATATAACTCATATATAACTTACTAGCAAATCCCGCGGCTTTGCTCGCGTAATATTTGAAATATGCCAAGTGATATTTATATGTCTAATTTTTATTAAAAGGTACTAACTAAATTTTTATTTTATTAAAAGGTAATATTTTAGTTTATTAAAAGGTACTTATTACATTTAGGAATAATTAAAACAATTACTATTTAAAACACAATTTGTTTAAGCATGATTGTTACACTGCATAAAGCAGAAATGAGACTTAAATTAATAAAACGAAATAAAACTAAATAAATAATAATTTAGAAAATATTTTGAACTTTTATGCTCAGTTAATACGCTCATTTCAGTATTCATTTAAAGTTTTGAATTTTCTAGAAACCATCTTCTTACATCTTAAAATTAACCATCATGTCAAATTCCAAGTTCTACCACCTCTCTCAACATAAAGGGCTGTGTTGAAATAGAAACTGTCACCATTAATTTGCCAACATTAATTTTGAAATTGGTTTGTTATTTCCTAATATTCCACAGAAACGTAATTTAGAAAGCTTTTAAAGGCCTTTTTTAGAGCGTTTGTTGTTCCTGTGAACCCCAGGTGGTAGAATCATCGGCATAAAATATAGCCTGTGTAGGATCAGAGACTGCTACCATTGATTCGCAGCTATTACTTTTATATTTGGTTTATATTCCCTGAAATTGCGTAGAAATCGTAATTTAGGACTTTTTTAGAATGCTTTTCGCACCTCCCCTTCACTTCACCCCTTTTTAATTCGAATTTATTTTCGACAGTCCTTCGAGGGCATTTATATTTTATAAGTAACTACCATGCCATATTTAAAGATTCTAGCCTTTTCAGTATCACAGAAATCGCAATTTAGAAAATTTTTAGCTACTGAAACCCTCTGGTGGTAGTGGCACAGACATAAAATATAGCTTATGATTGAGCAGGTTCTATCACCAACAATTTGTCATCATTATTTTTTTAATCGGTTTGGTATTTGATAAGATTACATAAAAATTGTTATTTACAACGCTTTTCGCTCACTTCATCTTTTTAAATTTGAAATTTTCTTTCGACAGTTCTTAGAAAGCAGTTGCATCTTGTAAGTAAATACCATGCCATATTTCAAAGTGTTAGACCCTTCAGTTATGCAAAAAAAGCAAATTAGAACATGTTTTGCTTTTGCAACCCTCAGATGGTAGTGACAGCAACATAAAATATAACCTATGTTATAGCAGAGACTGTCACCATTGATTTGCAACCATTACTTTTGAAACAGCTTTGGAATTTCCTGAGATTGATTAGAAATCGCAATTTAGAATGTTTTTAGAACGCTTTTCGCGCATTTTCACCCCTTTTTAAATTTCCAATTTTTTCGAAACTATTCTTAAAGATCATTTATGTGTAATACATATGTGCCTTGCCTAATTTTAAGTTGCTAGCCCCTACCGGTCACAAAAATCAAAATTTGGAACGCTTTTTTGCTCCTGCAACGTCTAGGTGATAGTGATACCGACTTAAAATAGCGTCTATGTTAGAACAGAGGCTGTCAGCATCAATTTCTTAACATTACTTTTGAAATCAGTTTGATTCTTCCTGGGATATTGGTGACAAATCGGCATTCAGAACGTTTTTAGAACGCTTTTCGCTCATTTTGCTCCTGCATCTTCTCTGGGTTAGTGAAACATATATAAAATATAGCCTATCTTGGAGCAAGATCTGTCACCATCATTTTAACGCCATTATATTTGAAATCGGTTCATTATTTCCTGAGATTGCATAGAAATTGCAATTTAGAATGTTTTTTACAAGGCTTTTTGCGCATTTTGAACCCCTTTTAAATTTCGATTTTTTTTAGGAAATGTCCTTAGAGATCATTGATATCTTATAACTAACTACCATTCTAAATTTCACGATTCAAGGCCCTTCCGTCACGCAAAAACAGCAATTTAGAACGTTTTTCTCCTGCAGCCCCTTTGGGGTAGTGGCACCGATATAAAACATAGCCTATGTTGGAGCAGGGATTTTCACCATCATTTTGACGCCATTATTTTTCAAATCGGTTTGGTATTTCCTGAGATTGTGTAGAAACTACCATTTAGAATGTTTTTTAGAACGCTTTTCGCGCATTTTCACCCCTTTTAAATTTAGAATTGTTTAAGAACTGTTCTTAGAAATCCTTTATATCTAATAAGTAGCTGATACTTCAAATTTCATATTTCTAGGCGCATCAGTAACACATAAATCGCATTTTTAGAACGTTTTTTGCTCCTACACCCCCTTTGGGGTAGTGGCACCGACATAAAACATAGCCTATCTTGGAGCAAACGTTGTCACTATCATTTTGACACCAATATTTTTTAAATCGGTTTGGTATTTCCTGAGATTATGTAGAAACTACCATTTAGAACGTTTTTTAGAACGCTTTTTGTGCATTTTCACCCCTTTTAAATTTCGAATTGTTTAAGAACTGTTCTTAGACACCATTTATATCTTATAAGTAACTAATATTCCAAATTTCATATTTCTAGGTCCTTCAGTAACGCAAAAATCGCATTTTTAGAACGTTTTTTGCTCCTGCACCCCCTTTGGGGTAGTGGCACCGACATAAAATATAGCCTATGTTCTAAGTTGGACTAACACCATCATTTTGATACCATTACTTTTGAAATCGGTTTGGTATTTCCTGAGATTATGTAGAAACTACCATTTAGAACGTTTTTTAGAACGCTTTTTGTGCATTTTCACCCCTTTTAAATTTCGAATTGTTTAAGAACTGTTCTTATACACCATTTATATCTTATAAGTAACTAATATTCCAAATTTCATATTTCTAGGCCCTTCAGTAACGCAAAAATCGCATTTTTAGAACGTTTTTTGCTCCTGCACCCCTGTGGGGTAGTGGCACCGACATAAGATATAGCCTATGTTCTAAGTTGGGCGAACACCATCATTTTGATACCATTACATTTGGAATCGGTTCGGTAGTTCCTGAGCTTATCTCCGACAAATAAACAATTTTTACCTCTTTATAATAGGAGTATGATAAATCATATATGGCATCTATAATTCAGAGCAGACACATACAGTTCGTTACATGCCCATATTATATATCTATTACTATCCATTTTAAATAGAAATCATGGATAGCAGAAACCTATTAATTTAAAATTAATCCGCTTTCAAATATAATTAATAAAAAATAAATTGCTAAAAACATAAATTAAAAAAAAATCACTTAAAAATAAATTTTTTATATATTAGGAATTGCCGGTAAATAGTAAATGTCGGACCCACACAATTGTGTGGGTCATTTGTTTTTCAACTTTTGTAAAGCCTAATTAAATTTATCAAGGGCAAAACAATTAAAATCATGGATAAAGTATATGAAAAGAAAAATTAAATCTAAGCAAACATTAAAAATCATATTTAAAAGAAATTTACGATAGTACATACTTTTTGTCTATTGCTGTCACATGATGTAGTCTTTTTAAAAGCAAAAAAAAAAATCTAACCCTGTTTTTTAGTTGGTGCCCCCTAGTCGTATCTTATCAAAAAATCTGAAGCCAATTAACTCATAAATATGTGCAGATTTGATATTAAATCTCACAAAATCAAGAAATAATCTTTTTCTTTTACTTTAGTATCACCCACACAATTCGGGCCTTAAAGGGATAGCAGTGATAGTAAAAATCGTAAAAATCCTTTCTGGCGTGGATTTTTTTTTGTTTTACATTCTGTGGCAAAACCCGAAATAAGGGAGAAATAATTTATCCATATTCATTGCCTTAAAAGAAAGACATTCTATTAAAAATCTATAATCCACCACCATATAGTAAAATATACAGTTTTTGGGCTTAAAGTTTTTAAACTATTGTTAGTGTAATATTATTATCTTCTAAAACTGTAAACATTCAGTTGTATTGGTAAACAGTGTTGTCAAGCGATTTTCCAATCTAAAAAATAGTTACGACGTATGCATTTAAATAAATATAAAATTCCTTTGAAAATTAGATTGCAAAAAAATTGAAATCATGCTCTAATCAGTAGAAACCCCTTCACACAGTGTTCTATAGATTCGTTTTCACAGTCCTTTTTTTCCAATTTCATTTGCAATGGTCCTTTGAAAAATTGCATTCTAAAATTTTCGCGTAGCAACATAAGAAATTTACATTTGAAATTCAAGTAACTCAATATGTTAAAACCAATTGTTATTTACATTCTTTAACTGGATTAAAAACAAACTCATAGATGCTAGGAAGAAAGCTTCTCTCGTGGAAAAAACAGAAAGAAAGCTTTCAAGTAAAGAAGAAAAAAAAAAAAAAAAAAAAAAAAAAAAAAAAGATGTCTTTGAGGCAGTTAGTCAATTTACATAGTGATAGTGCAATATGGTTCCCAGTAAACTTTAATATCTATATATTTATTGGTAAAACGTACAGAAATTTTTTAACACCGATATTCGTCGATCTGAGAAGGCGCAATGATCATTTTATGGTGCTCTTCAGTTGCTAAACGGAATGTGACAGAAGAATGTTTAAACAAGTCGAAATAACCCTCATAGTAATAAGTCACTAGACGGACGGATTCTGGTTCTTTAAACGGTTCGTGTGTTACATCATGTGCTCCTGCATCTTTCTTTCAATTAAATTAATGATTTTGTTTTTTCTATGTTCAAACAAAATCTGTAGTTATTGATTACATGATTACATGACATGTAATTATGGATTGAATAAATTGAAATGATCTACAATTTTTGATATATATATATATATATTAACTTGCCTATATGACATTTACACTAAAAAAAGTAAATAATTATATTTCCGAAATAAAACAGAAAGAAGAAAAATTAATAAAAAAAAAAACTGCGACATCACCTACTGGTATTGTAGTGCAGTTAAATGCTTATGGTATAAGATATACTTCTAATATTGTTATTTTCTGATAGATCAGTTCAACAACGTAAAATATATTTCATTTTAGGAGGAAATTTTGCATAATTCGGTTTTCTTTATTATAATTAAAAACTATTTACAATCACAAACCGATTTTATTCTAATTTAATAAATTTGTGTTTTCAAATTCAAATTAAAAATTCCTTCTTGCTTTCACTGGGAATATAAGATAGTTTCCCTATTCATTGTTTTTAAAAGTTCTACTGATTTTACTGAAATACACGAAGCTGTGGAATTTGATTATAAAATATTCAGTAAGAGTTTTTGTCAATACTGAATTTGAATGATAATTTCCCCAAATTAGTCAGTTATATTCAATTTGACTTCATTTATAACGATTTACTTCTATTTCCTAAGCTTCGTGATATTTTGTCAAGTATCGTCCAAGCTCAAAACGAATTCAGCGCTATTGAATATGACTATTGAAACGTATGGGAGTAACAATATTGGTTACAACAATCTAAGTACGCTTGTAAGAAATCACGTTTTCGAAAGCTCATAAATGAATCCTGATTATAGAAAAATCAGCCAGCCTAGAATTTCGAGACCATAGTAATTCCTGTACACATGCTTAGTGAAGCTCCAAATCGGTTAATAATTACGAGTACTGTCGCGTTACAATTATTAGAATGTTTAAAATAGAATTGTAAATGTATACACATTTACAATTCATATATACACACATATATGTAAGTTTTTATTTTACATACTGGTTTCCTATATATATATACAGGGTGATTCATAATGAATGGGACAAAAAGAAAACTCCAGTAATCAAGCTCCTGCCACACTCGTGATAGCATATACCCTGTGATGGAGTTCAACACTGCAGTTATCCACTGCTTCAGTTCCTCTAAGTCCTGAGGAAGTGCAGGCACAAACACCTTGTCTTTAAAGAAACCCTAGAGAAAAAAAATCACAGGGCGTTCACGAATTCTTTCAACCACTTCGGGTTTTGTTTCTTTTCGTCCTGGGCTTTTGTTCTTGCATAAGCAGCCGGTATCCTGGAACTGCTCCACCCACCTTCTTATGTTATGCCGATGCGGTGGTTGTTTACGAAAATTCGTGCGAAAATGTGTTTGCACAATAGTTACCGAGGAGGTTTTGACATATTCGAAAACGCAGTACACTTTCTCCTGCATGGACGACATTTTGTTTAACAGCGCCTCTAGCGACGAGTTCGTGATTTGATGAGTTTTCTCTGTTTCCAAATAAAACTTGTGTAATTGTAGTTGTAGAATAAATTTGTTTACGGCTGAATAAATCTATTACGGCAGTCACACTGCGCTATTCTTTTTGACCCATTGATTTTGAATCATACTATATATATATATATATATATATATATATATATATATATATATATATATATATATATAACGAGACAAATTAATGGGTTAAGTCAAACAATCACGTCGTGGTATTTACGACATATTACTGGATTAGTACTACATTTTAATCAACCACTGGAGAGGTTGTATAGCAGTCGTACCACTTAGCGCAAGCATCGCTATTGAAGGAGTCAACTCTGTGGACATTTAGCAGCTGTGGACCGATGATAAGATTGGTAAAGCCCAATCAAACACTCATTTATTCATGATGAAGACAAAGCAGATTAGGCCGCATGAGTGGTGAAAAAAGGCTTATGAAGAAATCTATCGTTTTCCCAATCAGACATAGAAAGGTAGTCATCGGAAATTGTTTATTCCATCAGAACATACCAACATAAAGCAATTCCCACAGGATGAGAAATCAGAGCAATCCCGCTTGAGCACGAACTAGTTATTCATGCTAAAGAGATGTTAAATAACGAATTAATATTCTGCGCGACATACACAGTAAAAAAAAAACGACATTTTTACAGTACAAATTACTGTTCATCTCGTGCACAAACTCGATCACAGTGAATGTGCTGTATCTTTCTTTGGTTTCCTGACTATATTAACATGGAAAGTACAGTAGTTGTGTAAAATTAACAGCACAATGTGCTGGCAATTTGGACGACAGCAGTTTGTGCTGTAAAAAATGCGTCCAAATTGCCAGCACATTGTGCTGTTAATTTTACGCAACTACTGTATTTTCCATGTCAATAAAGTCAGGAAACCAAAGAAAGATACAGCACATTCACTGTGATCGAGATTTTTCTGGCAAATCTACAGTGGTTTTTTTTTACAGTGTATGACACCAGGTAACAGATTAAGTAAACAATCAAACAGCACAAAAAATCTACTTCTGAACTCATGCTCGAGCTATTTATTAGAATGCGCGGAGGAAATCCGATTGAAATAGAAACTTCAAGCTAACCAAACAAATTCACGAACGAAACTCGAAGTGAAACTGCGATCCGTCACTCAGCCAATGGAAAGCGATCAAGAAACGTCACATAAAAGAATCCCGGCGCTGCTAATGGAAGAATTTCGATATGAATAAGCTGTCGCTCAGCTGGCGGGAAAATGAGATGAAATAAAATAAAAATGTAAAAATGGCTTTTATAAATATTCAAAAATAAAGTAACTGCGCTCAAAACTTTACAGTTTGGTAGAAGATAAAAATTAATAAAGGGATTAAAAGTTTAGATTACGTTTTTGAATAAAACTATTAATAAGATACTCGTTTTAAAGTTATAGGAATTTAAGTAGAAATAAATAATAGAGCGTTTAAAAAAAAGGAAATAATGAATATGTTGGCAATTTAGAATAATTTAAATGGATAGTAAAAGTAAATTTCTTTTATAACACATATATTTTTATATATATATTAAATAATTTGGAATCATCTACAATTGTTGGTTTATTTTTTATTAAAAATACCCGGTAAGCCATATATATTTTAAAAAAAAGTGTGAGATTGTTTCATGAAATAAGAAAAACAGAAAGAAGGAAATAAAAAAAATGCGGTCCCATCTATTACTATTGTAATGCAGTATTTTTTTTTTTTTTTTAATTCAAAGATCCTTTTTCTTTGTTAAAAAAAAAAAAAAAAAAAAACTGGATTCTGTGGAAAACAATCTGTTATTTGTATCCATGTGAAGTTTTTTAATAAGGCACCAGTCCCTATCCCGGTTATAAAGGCAGACTATTTATCTGTTTCTAACCATTATCCTGTGAAAATATCTGTCATTTTTAGGTGCGTTCGTAATTATATAAATACGTAGCACCTATAGTCGTCGTTCAGTCCGTCCGTCCGTCTGTCCGTCCGTCTGTCCGTCTGTCCGTCCGTCCGTCTGTCCGTCCGTCTGTCCGTCTGTCCGTCCGTCCGTCTGTCCGCATGTAACAGAGCAAAAACTACCCAACCGAATGGTCTGAAACTTCAAATATATGATTGTTGCAAAATTTTGTCGAGCCATTTCAAATTTTATGAAAATCGGATGTATAGTTTAATTACAGGGACAGTCAAAAGTTTTTCTTTACATTACGGCCAATGGGAAAAATTATTGCAAGTGCATTTTAATGATATTAGAGCCTTCCGAATGATCTGAAATTTTAAAGATATAACTGTTGCAAAATTTTGTCGAGCCATTTCAAATTTTAGGAAAATCGGATGTATAGTTTAATTACAGGGACAGTCAAAAGTTTTTCTTTACATTACGGCCAATGGGAAAAATTAGTGCAAGTGCATTTTAATGATATTACAGCCTTCCGAATGGTCTGAAATTTTAAAGATATAATTGTTGCAAAGTTTTGTTGAGCTATTTCAAATTTTAGGAAAATCGGATGTATAGTTTAATTACAGGGACAGTCGAAAGTGTTCCGTTACATTACGGGGAATGGGAAAAATTATTGCAAGTGCATTTTAATGATATTACAGCCTTCCGAATGGTCTGAAATTTTAAAGATATAATTGTTGCAAAGTTTTCTTGAGCTATTTCAAATTTTAGGAAAATCGGATGTATAGTTTAATTACAGGGACAGTCAAAATTGTTCCGTTACATTACGGGGAATGGGAAAAAATTATTGGAAGTGCATTTTAATGATGTATCAGACTATGCGCTTTATGAAGTGCAAAAAAGTATACATTCAGTACAATATGGGGTGCAAAAAATAATTATAAAACTAGTTATAGTACGAACGCACCTCATTTGCCACGTTTGACGAGCAATTTCCAACTTGTTTAAAGTTAGAAACTTTTTTCTGTGCAACCGTTAACTCGATTATCGTCATCTTTTAACGGCAACTATCTAGTAGATTTCTCTATTAATGCATCATAAATAATCTACCAGAAAAATTATTTTTTGAATACAGAGCTATAAAATAATTGCTTTAATCTGAACCATGTTTGACATTTTGCTAAACAATGTTTGAACATTCAAAACCAGAAAATTGTTTAAGTGTTAAAAAAAAGGGGGGGGGGGTAAAGAAAATGTCTTTGATGTACTTGGAAGGTTACCATTTTTTTTTTCTTTTTTCTTTTTTTAAATCTTGGTTCTGCATTTTCTCTCAATAATGTTTCAGCGAAAAAGAGCAGAAATTTCCAGGTCATTGTTTAGTTATAATAATAAAGACCTATGGAATGGGACAATTCTGAAAGTTACACGAAAACTACCAACAGTCTATGGGGCATTCTTACAAACTTTTGACTCTCATGTCCCTGAATAATAATTTTTATTTTAATAAACATTTTTTTTTCATATACTGGGAAACATCCCATTGCATGATTGCACAACAATATTAACGAGATAAATAAGTTTTGGACGATGTTGGGGGTCCAAACACCTGGAAAACTCCTATACCGTCCCATGTCCTTGATGCTGATTTTTAAGTGTGGAGCTGTCTGGATAAAATTGTTTCAATAAAAATAATTCGATGTAATTATTTTCTGAAACTGTAACTATTGTTTTATATAAATATGTACTTAAAAATTAACCTGCACACATTTTTAGGATTGTTATTATTTTTTAAACTATGTCCCTGGGTTTTAGATTCCTTACCATCCCTCTTCTAAAATTATACAGAAAATCATTTCAGATGCAGCCACAGATTTTTTTTTCAAGTTTTTTCTCATGCAGAAGTATGCTAGAGAAATAATGTCTAAAATTCTTTGGCAGTAAATTTACTGTAGAATTTAAATCAGTATTTAAATATCAATTTCAAGCATCGTGGCTTTATTGGTAGTCTCACCGTCCCCAAGATTTATTCCTGCACTTTTTGAGGTAAATTAAAAAAAAATAATAATTTAATCAAATGTTAACAACTGTTTCTAAAAATTAATGAACATTGTGGCTATCACTTAGTCTTAACATGATTTTCCTAAAAATAGGTGGGAATTTTCCTTACCGTCCCTTTTTTTACCATTTCGTCCCTTTTTTCCAATGCCATCCCCTTTTTTTACCTTACCGTCCCTTTTTTATAACCCCTTTAAGACAATGTTATACAAAAATACTGTATTAAATGTACTACATTGTTATTATTTCTTGTTTGAATGCTCTGTGGGTACTATGCAAATTCATTAAGTAAAAATTTAGAAGAAAATAAAGAGTTATAGGGGTAAAATGGTAAGGAAAATTAAACTCGCAAGTTTAACTTAAACCTCAGTTAAATAAAACAAAATCTCGCTGTTGACCATTTTTTCTTTATTTTGAATCATTAAGGCATTCGTCTATCAGATTAAAATGTTATTTTAGCAAGTTTAATTTTGTCAGATTTTTTTCCGCAAAAGTCAAAAGATTGTGAGATTGCCCCTATACATAATAAAAAACAGCCAATGAAATGCTTGGATAATCCGTAAGTTTCAGGTGGATAATACGTAGTAATAACACTATTAATGTTTAATTCATGGCGTACATAATGTAGGATCAACTCGGTGCAACTTTATATGCCTTAAATTTTAATCTTTGAAAAAGCATTTTCCAAATGGTCGTTGTAATTTGTTAAATTGCTTTTTTTTTTTTTTTTAATCTTGGTTCGGCATCTTCTATCAAGAATGTTTCAGTGAAAAGGAGCAGAAATTTCCAGGACATTGTTTAGTTATAATAATGGACCTATGGAATAGGACAATTCTGAAAGTTACACGAGAACTACCAACAGTCTATACATAATAAAAATCATATTACGTTCTTTTGACATTTTATTCAAACGACTCTGTATATTTTTATTTTTAAATAATATAATAAAGACAAATCTCAAGAGAATTTTGCAATTCAGCGAATTTCCGTATGAGTTATTGTCTTAAAATTAGAAAACACAATTCTTGCTTATGTTAAACAATCGATGAGGAAATGAAATACACATAAATTCAAGATCTCTTTAAAGCTGTATCGTGGAAGGATGATTTTAAAATTTTGTATATCATTAAATCGACTTTATGCTTTGTTGGTAATGGCTAGCAGCTCGTTCGTTATTTAAAAGGAAAATAAATTATACTACAGAGAAAAGGAAAACCCTATCCAAAAGAATTTATTACAGCCGTAATTTTCTCAGTAATTTTGATAAAAGATTGCTTATTTATTTTAAGGCTTTACAATTTTAACAGATTAATATTAATTAAATTCGTTCTTCCTTGCTTTATTCATTGTGTAAACATGTATATCTTTAATATAAACCACTTTAGGTTTTGTAATAATGCACAGTCGTGATAAAAAAAAAAGTAAACACTTCCTACTAACTCTGCAACTAATTGTAATAGAAGAAAGTAACTGATACCAAACGATTGGAAATAAAGTCTACTTGTAAGTGATGTATATAAAATTTGCATAGGTGGCCATCTACTAGTCAAAACCAGACCAAACTTTGTATTTTCAAGGGCAACACCCAATTTTGACACTATATTTTAAATATTCGGTTGAAATTATGCCTAAAAACTAAAGTTTAATTCTTTTCAAGGATAATTTTTTTAATTATAAACATTCACAAGTTAGAGCTTCTAAAGTTAAATTACACTTTCATATTTTTATTAATAACTCCTGAAATTATAATTCTCATGTGATAATTTTTTGTGTGGACTATAAAACTAAAAAACCCAAACGTAAACACATTGAATGCGTAATTAAAAAAAAATATGATATGAATTATGAATTATGTAGTTAATATTTGAAAAAAATATGAATTGCAACCTATCATTTTTTGATAGATTTATATTTATTATGTCCTGGTTTAAGCAAATTCTCAATTTTAAATATTTCTGCAACGATGTTTTGAATTATGATTAAAAAAAAAAGCCAAAATGGTGCTTTAAGGGGCCGCCTATAATGTGCATAGAAGCATAATTAAAAAAAAAAAAAATTTTACTCATTTTCTGGAAACATTTGGACTATCAATAGTCGAAACATATAAAGCGAGTGAAATGGTCATATTGGCAAAAAATAATATACTGTAAAAAAAAAAAAAAAAAAAAAAAAAAAAATCCGTTATTATACACAAATTTTCCCGTAAACGGTAAATAGTTTCAGTTTTCTAAGAAAACAGTACGTAATTTAGACAATTAGAAAACAGTCCGTAATTGACATTTTCAGAATATAAATCCGTATAAACCCAATAAATTTTACCTAAATTTTACGTTATATTACTGTATTGCTTTCAAAAGAGTACTCGTTGATACAAATGATGTTTTGAAATAACTACTTTTGTTTGGAAAGCAAAGTAAATAATTGTTGTTTATACCTTTCTTACAGTGATATTATTTATATTGGAATCCCATTATTGGCTAAATATGGCTCTATATTAAAAATATTTTGAATGATTTTCCAACAATGGCTAAATAGTATGTTTCACATGAGTTTTCAAGTAAAACCGATAAAATTTATGGCGCCATCTATAATATGTATTTTTAAACAACTCGCTATAACATATTTTTTTTAAATAAAAAGCTAACGTATTTTTACGATATTTACAAAAAATTGAAATCTTATTAATATCTTTTTTGGCCTGTGACCGTTAAAAGGAAATGTTACAATTTATTTTTCCTTATGATTTTAAAGTAATGTTTGACTTATTTATAGCAAGCTGTTAATATTTTCTTAAGTTTCTGTTAGGAAGTTTTAAATTTAGAAAATCAATTTTTAATTTTAATATTTTTTCATCTATTAACTTTAACAGATTCGCACATAAAATTTATAACATATCTGAATAATAATAATGAAATTATTATAAAATTGACGTTTATCTAAGTTTAATAAGCGATGGAGAAAATTTATTTTAATACCATGTAGTACTTATCTTTATTTGAGTTATCATCAGACAAATAATTTGGAAAATTTGAAAAGTATATGTTCGAAAAAATTATGTTGGTATTCTTGCAAACTAAATGAATAAATAAATAAGTAAATAAATAAAAATAATTGTAAAATAAAATATTAAAAATCTCGCAAAAAAGAAGCAGTCTTCACTCTTAATACATACTTTCATACCTGTAATATTTTAAAGAGTAAAATTTATCTTTTACAAAGCAAGAAACTAAAAAGCTAAATGTTCAAAATTATAGGGGGTGGGGGGGAGGGGGTATGTGAAATATTCGAAATTGTTTACTCATTTGAAAACTATTATCTGTACGAAAATATCTTCTTTGTATAACGTGTTAGCCTTTGCTTTATAAAAGACATCTGAAATAAATAACTATATTTGAACACGCAGTTTGTGAAGCCGTGGCATAAACGTTAAGGATGCTGTATCTGGTACAGGACAGTTCCCTGGTTTGAATCCTGTTAGAGTAAGTGTTGTTGATTTAGTATTGTCTGAATTAAATTGTAATTTTCTGACCTTGATGTAAACGTGTTCTTGAAAACTGAAGTGTGAAATACAGAAACATGCAAGTTTTTTCTTGTAAAATTATTCTATTTTGTCTGTGAAGCAAAAATACGGAAATATGAAAAAACGGAAAATTTTTGTGAAAAAGCTGAATTTTTTCGGAATTTACGGAAAACAACTTCCGTTAAATTAAGGAAATAGTACTAGTGTCTCGATTGTCAATACAATTTCCATATTTTAACGTTTTTTTTTTTTATTTTTTTTTTATTTTTTTTTTTTTACAGTGCACATTAATAGAAGTGCCATTGCCATTCTGTAGCATTTCAACAATCGAGTACCGAACTTCAATTTCGATACAACACCTAAAATAGGCTCTTTTTAAAATAATTAATTTATCTGAAAATAATTGTACGAATTTTACGAAAATTGTTTGTAGGCCAATTGAAAGGGTGTAAAATTTGTTCATTGTGTCAAACTTTGGTATTGCTATCGATAAACAAACGAAGTTTGGGTTTGTTTTAATATGTAGTTGCATCCCCAAGCAAATTTGATTTACATCATTTAAAAGTAGGCTTTATTTCCAATCGTTTGATACCAGTAACTTTTTTCTACAATAATTTGTTGCAGAATTAGTAGTGGGTGTTTACTTTTTTCTTCCACGACTGTACGTAGCTTTTACACTTTTACGTACATACTTGAACGAGAGAATATATATGCAGTAATATAATCGCCTAAATGTTATTGGAAGTTTACACTGGGCACCGGCAGAAGAAAACTTTTTACTGTCTGTCAGTATATGCATGATTACACTATATGGCAGAAGGTGAACGGCCACTTGCGATTTTTGACGTTTTCAAATAATAGAAAAATACATGAGGAATTATCCTGAAACTCCATGGGTGTAAACAGAATAGTACAGGTCATTAATTTCCGTGAAGTTTTTTCCCCCGAAACAACATAGGGGACAGTCAACAAATTGAAAAACAACGAAATTCTTTTGGACAACCCTCTAATGTAGGAAAAATGTTCAAACTGCAGATTATGATTAAGTGCCTTATTGAAAAAAAAATGTGTTCATCTTTATGAGAATACCATGTATATTCGTAGAGAATTTAAAGTTTTTATAAAAAGAGCCGCAAATTTTTGCTTATAATTTGTAGATTTTTTATTAAAAAAAGTTCTTTTCCGAAAATATGACATATAACATTGTACCCTGAAATCAATATGAAAAAAAATAATAAAAAGTTTCTTAAAAATAAGCAGTTTTACTAAATAATGATTAACTGTACATGCCCAAATGTAAACAAATTATAATTTGCATAATGTGTACGCTAAATGCATAGAGCAACTTTTGTGAAAATCTCAAAAATATATTTTGAAAATTATCGTTTGTAGAATAAGCTCAAAATCCGTTATTCCAAAAAGGAATTAAAAAGATGAGGTACTGTATCAAAATACAGTAGTACGTGCAATGTTGTGCATGCTATACTGGCACTAATCAATGGATATATAGATACAACCCTTCATCTTTTTGCTTCATTTTGGAAACAACGGAATTTGAGTTTATTCTATCAACGATAATTTTCATAATTTGCAAGCTATATTTTTGAGACTTTTAGAAAAGTTGCTTTATACAGTTAGATAACACATTATGCTTATTATATTTTGTTTACATTCGAGCATGGGCAGTGAAACATTATTTAGTAAAACTGCTCATTTTTCATACAGTTTTTATTATTTTTTCATTCCGATTGCAAGGTATTGTGTGCAATGTTATTTGTCATACTTTCTGAAAAGAACTTTTTTTATATTAAGAACTCTACAAATTATAAGCAAAAAACTTGGCGAAATTTGGGACTGTTTTTATGAAAAATTCAATTTCTCTACGAATGCACAATTTATTACAATAAGGCACTTAATCATAATGTACAGTTTGGACGCTTTTGCTACATTAGTTTTTACAGGATTGTCCAAAAGATATTCTTTCTTTTTCAATTTTTTGACAGTCTCCTATGGGGTTTCGGGAAAAAATCTTCACGGAAATATATGACCTGTACTATTACACACCTGGAGTTTCAGGATAATTCCTCATGCATTTTTCTAGATATTTAAGGGAAAGTCAAGAAACGCAAGTGGCCGGTGACCTTTGATAATATAGTGTATCTCGCGATAACTGTATATAAATTTAACCGATTAGCTTGAAATTGAGTATATATTTTTGCGAGTTATTCGAAATTAGCTGTATAGTTTTTGGCTTAATTTAGTCGATTCTGTCAAAATATGCGGAGAATTTGCTTTTTCATCGAAATTGTTTTCTATGGGAATTTAGATAACTTTAGAATAATAATAAAAAAAAAGTTATAATCAGTTTTTATAAAAAAATGTATACACCATTCTTTATTCGTAGACCGTTTGCGATAATGTCGCTCTAAATGTGTCAATATATTTGGATTAATGTGACCTTTCAAAAAATATATGTATAATTTACTTTCTTCTGTCTTTACAAAAAGAAAGTATTGGATTCGTGCAAATTCTCGAATTCCAGTTTTTGACGGATTTACACATTTTAGGAGTCAAAGATACAAAAAAAAAAGTTTTTACAAAATGTCTGTATGTGATTTAATAAAAATTTATATTCAGTTTATCCCTGATATGCATTGATGCTGATTAGATTCTGGTGCAAATCGCTATATCGGTATTATTATTTGTCATCTTTTAAGTAAGTGGAAATTTTAAAGTTCATATTCTGAAGTTTGTTTTAAAAAAATATTTTCACGAAATAAATGTCATTAAAAATTAAATATATTTTTTCATCTCTTCGTTAAATCAGAAGAAAATGAAATCGATATAGCCTATTCCATAAATACCATTTGAAAAAAAAAATCAATAGTATGTTGATTTATAAGACAATAAGATTTTTCATCATTCTAAAAAACTTTTTTAACAATAACATCATCATGATTGAATAAATAGGCTTGGAGAATAATAGCGAGTCATTATATTGTGCATACTCGCACAAAAGAGAAAAGCGATATACTCTAAAATGCAATGTAGCAAAAGTTACTAAAATCGGAAAAATTATATCCACAGATATTTTCTGTTTCATAGCTGTCATATTTATACATTTTTAAAACGTATTGCCACGTTTGCTAAACAGAGTAATTCTAACCTTACGTAAATAACGAATTTCTGATTAAATAAGGCAAACATCACTATTCTGGAAAAAAAGAGCGCTGCTTCTAACTGTGGTAAAAACCTTCTATGTGTTTCCAAAGTGTTAGTTTGTATGCATATTACAAAACTTGTAATAAAATGAATCGGATTTAATGAAACTGACCTTTCATAAGTTTTTAAAAATTTGTCTATGATCCAGAACGAATATTTTTTCAAGAATTTTAATATAAAAAAAAGATTCAGAAAGAGATATATTAGATTGAACAATATTACGAGCGATTTTTCTTAAATAAATATTTGTATAATTACGGACAATTTCCACTTTATAGTATATAATTTATTGTTTTTATTTTTTTATTTTATTTATTTTTTTTTTTAGAGCAGTAAGTGTTTATTGATATAAAGCAGTGCTTTCTTTTACAGTTGGATAGTAAGAGCATTTCTTTTTATCTTAGATACTAGACGTCCAAAACGGCGTGGAGATGCATGAGACTTCTAAGATAATTGCTGGCTGAGCTGGGAGATTTGTGTTTCTTCCGTGTCTAGAGAAATCTCTAGGCACGCCTCAAAGTCATTGATTTTTGTGATCCCGATCAGTTACAAATCCATCATTTCTCATTTTTCTGACACTAAATGATCCACTTTTTTTCTTTTGTTGTTGACAGTGTTGTATTGTAATCTTATATCAACTTGTGTATTTAGATATATTGGATAAAAGTAAAATTGACAACTGTAATCTGACATTACAAAACATTACTATTTATTACATTTTGTCTAAAAGACGAGAAAAAAATTGTTATTTTTTCTGCTTTTTCACTTATTTTATGAAATAAATGTACTATTCTAAGTAAAAACAAAGTTTAAGAAAGTGCTATTATTATACGAATTTATATTCAGGCAGATGATTTGTATGTAAAGCATTATTTTGTTTTATTTTTAGATAACATGCGTAGTTTGATTTTATACGCATTTTATTAATTACCAAATATGTTTAAAACAATTCTTTAGATTGTGACTGTGTTTTACATTAATGAAAGTACTGTAACAAAAATAATTTAATTTAAACTGCATTAAGTCTTAAACTAAGTTAACAATGTTAAACATGCAAAATGTTTAGTTTACACCATTTACTGATACAAATGGTAGGATACCTATGATAGAATGTAATATAGAATGGTGTCTGTATTTTACATTAATGAAAGTACTGTTAGAAAAATAATTTAATTTAAACTGCATAAAATCTTAAACTAAGTTAACAATGTAAAACATGCAAAATGTTTAGTTTACATCATTTACTGATAAAAATGGTAGAATATTTAATATAGTATAGTGTAATAGATATAAACTGTGAATGGGTAGATATGTATGCATATATATATACTATACCCGTAAGGCATGGTGACGTCACGGCGACGTCGTTGTGAAGTCACACTGTGATTTTGTGACCGTCGATGTGACGTCACGTGACGTCGATGTGACGTCATAGTGACTAGAATGAGAGGTTGTTATGGCCGTTTTAGATGTCGTTTGTGACGTCACATTGTGACCACTCTGTGAAGTCACGGTGTGACAAATTTGTGAAAAGTGTGTCATTTGTGACTATTTTGGCATTAATTTTGTGACGAACCTGTGACGAAAGCGACAATGCTTTGAAGTCACACCGTGACCAATTTGTGACGAACTTGTCATAAACACTGTGATTTCAAATGAAAATCAAATTTCAAATTAATTGCTTAAAAGACGCAAATAGTGAAAAAGATTCCATGCTGGGACTCGAACCCGGGCCATCAGTACAGCGCACTGACATTCTACCGAATAAATCACATGGAACGATACCCAGGCTGGAAAATTTCTCACTATTACATGTTGGCAAGGCTACAAACGCAGCACAAGATGGAATATTTAGCGTGAGCCACCAACATGATGCAAACACGAAACTTAATTAAATCCAGCATCGATTGAAATTATATTAATACTTGGAAAGTTTTCCAGAGAGAACCATTCGCCTTGCATACAATATTTCAAATGAAAATCAAATTTCAAATTAATTGCTTAAAAGGCAATTTTAATTTGAAATGTTGTATGCAAGGCGAATGTTTCTCCCTGGAAAAATTTCCAATTATTAATATAGTTTCAATCGATGTTGGATTTAATTAAGTTTCGTGTTTACTCCATGTCGGTGGCTCACGATAAATATTCCATCTTGCGCTGCGTTTGTAGCCTTGCCAACATGTAATAGTGAGAAACTTTACAGGCTGGGCGTCGTTCCATGTGGTTTAGTCGGTAGAATGTCAGTGTGCTATACTGATGGCCCGTGTATGAGTCCCGGTATGGAATCTTTTTCACTATGTTGGCCTTTGCGCCTTTTAAGCAATTAATTTGATATTTGATTTTCATTTGAAATATTGTATATAAGGCGAATGATTCTCTCTGGAAAATTTTCTAAGTATTACTACAGCGATGAATTTTAAAATAAACTTTTGCTGTAAATATAAAATCTTATCTTTTTACCGTACTCTTTAGCAAAATATCGCTATTTTAGAGTCCTATTCTTCTAAAACATTTAAAATTTTTCCACTTAAAAAGAATGCTTATCAACTGACATATTTTTTTATTAAGTACTATGCTTGATATTGAGTTCAAGCTTGATATTTAGAATGTGTAAGTTTTTTAATTTGTTGTGATTTGTCATTGCTTTATTAAATATGAACATGGAGACTAACGGATATTAATACAACTATTATTTATAGAGCGGCATGATAAACGATATTTGTTTAAATTTTTTATTCCCGTGTATATTGTATTTTGTGAATATGAGCTAAATAAATTTGGTATGTTTTATTGGAAAAGACGGATCTGGGAAATAGAAAAAAAAAACGAGTAAGAAAAATCAAGCGTTAAGCATAGATTATAAAATACTTTCCAACACTTTCTGAATGCTTTAACAAGTCATCGTAATTTAGGGAAATGACGTAAATAAGATAACTAAGTAAACATTTTAGAAAACGCATAAAACATTTGAAAAACTGATTTCTGCTGTTACCGTTCGTAGCCAAATATGTTTTCCAATTCTTTTGAACAGCCCTGTATTTGATCTGTAGGTTGATACACTGAAAAAAATGAAGTACTCAAAAATGAGTAAACCGACGTACTCATATCGAATTGAATATTTTTGGATCAAAAATGAACCTATGTTTTCTCTATTTTGAAACATCACATGTTATCAAACCCAAACAAATGAATAGTTTTGTACCCTGTAATGGTTCATTTCATTTATAGCGGCATAAATTATGTTTATTAATGTAAATATTAAATTATGCACAGCATTTAAAAAATAATTTAAAAGTGCTTGGAAATAATGCTCTTGTCATAAAAATATTCGATTTGAGTATCTTGTTAAGAATTTTGCTATTTTTCTTAATAAATAATCAATTAAACATTTCTTGTTAAGAACTTTGAACGGGAAATAAATGTCAGTACATTTTTACTTTAAATTTTAGGGGGTTTTTTTTTTTGGGGGGGGGGCGGGGGGGCAGTACATAACGATTCATATTTGATCACAACCATGGAATAAAAAATGAGTACATGTGTTTCTCAACTTTGAGTACATTTGGATCGGAGCTATTTTGAGTATGTGACGCATTTAAAATTGAGTACTTTTTACTCAATTTCGAGTACCCATTTTTTTATGTGTATATATACTATATAATGGAAAATTTTAGTTTAGCAGGAAAACGCCTAACAGGTTGAAATTCTTTTTCAGCAATTTATACTAATGTATGGAAACATACTTGAATACTTTTGTACAATCCTGTAGTTTACCTAGAATCTTTATTTCACGCCACTATTTAGTTAAAATTTAATTCAAACTAAGACACTCTTAAAACTGCTGAAATCACATTTCCAGAAAATATAATATATAGACGGCCATGTATCCAATTCTTTACGTGACCCTGTATATCATTTTATATATATTCTACAAACATTTCTTGGTAAATTAAATGCAGTTCAGCGAAAAAACGGCCTAACTCATTTAATAACCACCTTTAAGCAATTTGCACCCATACCCAGTAATCCTTACGAATACATTCGTGTAGCCTTGTATAGGAATTATAGCATTTATATACACCATATACTATGCATAAATATAGTGAATCATAAAAGCGCATATCATAATTAAAAATACATTTCCAGCAATCGTCGCTAATGAACAGTACTTCGGATACAATATAGTATCTGAAATATTTTGTGCGTCCCTGTAAGTGCTATATACGTATTATTCGTATTATACATGAAATAATTTATAGAATATATACATAGACATATATTAATTTCATTATGTATGAAATAGATTAACATAATTAAAGTATGCCGCAAACAATTCCCTCCACCCCTATATCATTATGTATTTGAATTCCTTTTTTAGCCCTGTAAATGAACAATAACTATTCTTTGCATTGCATTGTCAACAGAATGCATATTTTAGTGCACTTCATAAATTGATATAAATTTTATTAGGTTTGAAAGCGTGTGTAAAATCATTAAAACTCATTTGAAACGATTTTTCCCATAGGCCGTAATGTAACGGTAAACTTTTGTCTGGCCCTGTAAATGAACAAAGCATGCTACAAACTTCATTACAAATAGGTACCGTACTATGGTAAACGTCAATAACATCCAAAAATTTCAGGGAAATCCGAGTATATTTTCGAGAGTTAGAGTGCGGACAGACTGCTAGACGGACAGACGGAGGGACAAACCCAAGTCATAAGCACTTTTCAACTTGTGTCCTATATTATGTATCCTGTATTATATGAACTTTTAAAAAATATATACTAAAGCAGTTTAATCTATAACTTCCTATCAGGCATGAAAAATACTTTATTACAATGCTTAAATATCATATTTTACTTTTTAGTGCCGATAATTACGCGTATCATAAACGTAGAAAATGAATTTACAATAGAAGAAAATTTAATAACCGATTCAGAATGTCTATAATTAAATGTTTGATAAATTCACAAGCAGAAAAAAGTGCTTACATACAATTTAAAAAAATAAATATACGAATTTGAAAAACACTAAAAATAATAATTAGTATTTATAATTGTACTATTAAACAACAGCAAACTACAATAGATAAATTAAATGCATTATTAGATTTAACAATATCTCAAAAATATTTCCATATGGTATAAGGAATTCCTATTGTTTTATAATTTTGACAAATGTTAAATCTGAAAACATTGGTTTGAAGATTTGGGATTTTAAAAGATAATTTAAAATATTATTAGCACTAAAAGAAAATTCTTTCAAATGTTTCACTACTGTAATATGTAAAAATACATTTTCCCAGTATAATGTTAATTTCTAATCTGAAACAGTTTCGTAATCTCATGATAATCGAACATCATATTTAACCCCAAAATAATAATAATAATAAGCGTTAGTAATCAAAAAATTGTAAGAAGCCGATAAAATAATTCCAGATAATTGTCCTTCCATACATTTTCAAGTAAGAGTAAATTAATGTTTATATTAATTCCAGTACGAATGTAGGCATGAATCCGTCTCTGCGCAGTTTTTTCTTTTTTTTTTTCAAGCGATGGCAGATTAAGATATTTTTCTTTACAGTTATCGAATTGGAAAATATCGCTTCTGACAGTTAAAGATCAGTCTCTTACAAATGTAACATAAAACTATTACTCATATGAGTACAAAATACTCATAATATACAAATCAGGAACAAAATATTTAAATTAAATAACACTTACATATACGTTCCATTAATATTCGTGTATCCTAAAATGGTCATTTCCTTATCTTAAAGTGTTGTAGACGTGGTGATGTTCTATAAACAGTAAAATATTTCCCGCATCTTCTCATATTTATTTTTCTGTGGGCAGACGATTTTCAAGCAGATGGTCTGTTACAGATTATTTGTTTTTGTATACAAGAAATATAGAACTTGAATGCGCAGTAATTTTCTGAAAGTATCGTTAATTAAAATTTTGTATTTGAAGAAATGTCCAATGTATTTAACATTTTCTTTTTATCCGTACCAAATAATTCAAGTTAAAATGTACTGTAAAGTTCTTTTTTTTTCTAAATAATTATAATAATAATATTCATAATTAGAGTTTATTAGATAAAACATTGTTTAAATTTTTAAAAGGTGCAAAAATAAATTTAATATTAATAACCTTTTTTTTATTTATTTTTTTTTTAAGTAAAGTTTGTTTTGCACAAATTTTGTATATTTCTTTTATTTTCGGAAAATGCTAATTTTATTTAAAAAGTCTGAAAGAAGTAGAATTTATGAATTGAATACAAATTATAAAAATATTCCAAAGCAAGAAATGCATAGATGTCTAAACTCTGAAGACTCTTTCTACGTGCTCATTAAAAAGCGCAGATTTAACTGTAATAGAAAATTTTTAGTTTGAAACCACAGAAGTGTTTCAAATAATCCTGGTCGGTAAAAAAAGAAAGAAATAAATAAATTTCCTCCCAGCAAACTAAATATGTAAAGTGTATAAATTTAATATTCCTAATTCTAAATATATTATCTAAATGCTAGATAAAATTGAAATCATGAAAAAGTATACATTCACTGTCTTAGATACCAGATTGATAAAATATAGCCTGAAAATTTAGTTTATTAATGCTTGTATCGTGCCCTTTATTTATTATGCTCCCCTCCCCTTTAGTGACAGAATTTACTATTTGCTATCCACTAATATATTTTCATTCCTTATGCCGCTGTAACTCGCGACTGTTTAAAATATTTCTCTTCATTTTCAAAGATTTTTGAAATTCATATTTTTGTCACACTGTGACTTACAATACAGTGGTTTTTTTGTGACATATGTGACGTGATGTACGGTACATAGCAGTGACATAACAGTGACGTCACAATTTTTTTTTTATTGCCAGAAAAATATAAATTTACAGTAAATAACATGTTTTAAAGAATTTTCGTAATTTTTTAAAGTTTTCTAAGAAGTTCACATCTCAGTCACAATGTGACATCACTGAGTGGTGGCATTTTGGTCACAGATGCGACGTGACCACAGTGACTTACAGTGACGTCACAACGATGTCACCGTGACCATGCATGCTATGAGGGTATATACTAAATATACACAATACAGAAAAAAAGAAATAATTCAACAGAAAATTAATAAGAAATTTTTGTATACATCTTTTACATTTATAGAAGCTTAGTAAAATTATATTTATGATAAAACAGTAATATAATAACATTTTCTTAATAATTTAGAGTAGAAAACATTATTAATGAAGTTTTCTATAATTATATATTAGTGCATGCTGGTAACTCTGGTAACTCAGAACGATAACTCTTCTTTCTGAGTTATTGTTTTAGTATACCAAATGGTATACATATAATAAATAATTTCCTATATAAATCATTTTAAGGAACAGATAAAAATTAACTGTTGATCTTGAAAATATGCGAAGACGATTTGCTAATCAATTTCTCAAAATAATAACAAAAATTAGTCTAAATAACAGTTTTTTACTAAATACAGCAGGGTGCAAAATTATAGGACGAATAATAATAATAATAATAATAATAATAAAATCAGTTCCCTTTTGCTACGAAAATGCGCAAATCTTTGTGTTAAAATAAATACATGATTTTCCAGATATTATTACCGCTATCATTTACAAAAAATATATACGCTGGTGTGCAAAAATAAAGGACGAGGGGATTTTTCTAATGTAACGTCGTGCAGAAGTTTTCCACATTTACGGAAATCATACCATAAGATCTCCAAGATGCGAAAATATGGGACAAGAGATAAAAACCATCTAATCAGGGAATCAAAAGGATACAAAGGCACTATATTGAAAAAGTCACTTGGGGCACAAGTGCAGAGAAGACAGGAATGTCCATCTTACAGGAACCTGGCAGGAAAAATTCATTCTCTAATAGGGGATATGGCCACCCAAGACTGCGATGCAGGATTTACAACGTCTTTTCATTCTGAGGACGAGGTTGACAAGAAGCTGTTGTGACAACGTGCCCCATTCCTCTTGTAACGTCAATTGCAGCTGCAGAGTCGTTGCTGTCGTCAGGTCACGTGCTGCCAAACATCACCTGAAATGATTTCACATGTGTTCTATGGGACTTACGTCCCGGCCAATCCATGCGTTGAATATCTTCTTTACAAGAGTTCTTTTACAGCCGCTGTAAGATGAGGGGGCGATTTTTCGTCCATGAAGAGAAAGTCCGAACCCACAGCACCTCTAAATAGACGCACGTGAGGTATGAGAATCTCGGTGCAATAGCGGGCACCATATACGCAACCTTCTTGGAAACTGAACCTTCTTGGAAGACGTGGATGTTCGTACGGCTACCAAGAATGATACCTACCCAAATAAGAACTCCGGCACATCTAAAACGGTCTCTTTCGATGATGTTGGAGTGGAGATTACGTGATCCTTGCTCTCTCTAGATGTGCATATGTTCAGAATCGCTCGTCAGACTTAATCGGCTCTCATACGCAAAGAGCGCTCCACCCCACTCTTGTTGTGTACAGTTCTTGTGTTCCTGGCACCACAGAACCCAGCGTCTCCGATGAGCAGGCATTAATGCTACACACCGTACCGGTCGTCGAGCATAGTATAGATCACGTTTATACAGGCTTCTAGCCACGGTAAAACGTGATAACCGACGTCCAGTAATCTGCTCCATCTGCCTTGCCATTTCTCTTCTGTCTTCCGCCTGTAGGACATTATAACGGTCTTCCACAGTTATTGTTGATCGTGTTCGACCACTGCTGAATGCTCGGACAGCTGTTCCCATCGTTTAAAATGCACTCCATGCTCTTCAAACGATGCTGTGTGAAATCGCGAACTCTTCAGCCACACTTGCAGACTTCGAAGTTCTTGCAACTCTCAATGATGACACCTCGTGTAAGGTATCTAGACGACATCTCCTGAATTTTCTCTTGGCCATGTCAAACAAAAGTAGCAAAAAACCGTCGTTGAAATCACTGTACACAGTGTAATAGATTTCAAAGAATTACTGAACATCCACCGCATCTGTACTTTATCTCCTTAGGATATCCTCCTTTTACGTCATATGACATATACGCGCATGTCCTACTGAATTTGTTCCAGGTCTATCTCCTAATTGGTGTTTCATTTCGTTCTGTTTCCTTTTTCGGCTTTTATGCTAATTTATCTGTTCCGTCCTTAATTTTTGCACACCAGAGTATATTGTATTTTTAATGCATTTTAAAATATTTATTTTGCTAAATTTACGCTGGAGCAAAATAATAAGAACGGCCTGAATATTTCGATTTCTTGATTAGTGAATATTTTCACACATCATTTAACAAAGCATTTAAAACATATTCTTGACTAAATCATTAAGTTCGCAAAAAGGTGTGATTTTCGGAAAAGAAAAATTATTTCTGACCTCACATTTGGGGTCAAATTCCAACTTATAACAACATCCGAATACCACATCGAAACATTCTACTAAAATTCAAAGTTTAAAGGCCGTCAATTTTAATTTCTTACAGAATCCAACTACTTATGGAAATGCAAAATAAATAGGAAAAACGAGAATTCTTTAGAAACGATCCGAAGATTTGATTGTTCGCACGGTCGGAAATAAAAGAAAGGCAGCAACTGAAATTGGAAGTCAAAAAAAGTTCCAGCATCACTATGGAATGAAAGAAAAACGATAAAAAGTAAGGAATCCTTAAATATATAAAATGACTTTGATTTCCACCTTTAAAATTTAGCCATATAAAACAAAGCATTGAGTTTTCTGATAAACATCTGAAGAGACAAACAAATTAACCTAAAATTATATTCAGTGAAGAGAATAGGTAATTTCGATTTTCCGGAAGGTATTCACTCATGCTGTTATGATCATTGAAAGGAAAATAAAATATTTTTGAAGCGCGAGCTAGGTGGAAAATCCCTAATGATCTGGGCTGTTTATATTCTCACTATACTTGGGGAACGAGGAACTTGATAGTACAGAATATACTGTGAACTTTATACTTCCGCGACAAGAAGAAGTGCGTTGACTACAATCTCTCTCGATATCTGTCTTTTTTTCAAAATTTTAATGCAAAATCGATTTTTTGACTAAATAAAACTGATTTAAGTTAAAATTTGTCACTATTTTGATATGTATATATTAATTTTACATGAAAATGTAATTATTCGCTTTGACGAAATTTTGGCGCTAAGAACGTGTGCTGTACAAAAATTGCAAACCTATTAGAGGTAATATCTCCCGCATCTCCCCAATTTCCGGTGAGTTAAGATATAATTACTTGAAGTTTGTGATTTTAAATCTGCAATATATATATATATATATATATATATATAACTTTTTTAAATGCAGAAACAATTTTTCTGGATTTGAACTTATAGGTAAATTGTACCTGAAATATACACCAAGCATCACAATAAAATATTTAAAACAATTAAAAAATGCAAATTGAAATAAATGGAATAGTGTTTATATATAGTGCTGAGATTGTAAATAAAAAAGTTGAAGGAAGTTATTCCGTTCTAACAGGAATCTTTCTAATGGCAAAATCGAGTCATTTTTTTAAGAGAAACATGGGTATATGCAGGGGGAGAGGGGGAGGCTCTAAATCATTGAAAAAAGTAAGAATTGTTATAACATTACTGTTTAATACTTTTTTGTTTTATTTGTTTTTTATTTTCTCTCTTTTCTCTTTAAATTCTGATAGAAATTTATTTCTGAATATTAAATATTATTTAATTGTTAAATTTCTAAGTAAGTTTGTATTTTAATATGTTTTAAAAATTGTCTTGCACTACAAATTTTATTATTAATTTTATCTTTTAGTTTACCTTATTTTATGTTTATAATATATATTTAAAAAAACAGCGGATAAGGCTGCGGACTACAGTTGTATCCGTTCTAAAATCTTGCCCCTCCATGGGTTTCGTACAGCCAGCGTTCATACAACGCTCTGCTACTTATAGCTGTGGGAAATATTTGAAAAAAAAATGCATAATTGTGCTATTTTTTAATGATTCTTTTTCGTCGTCAAAGGTAGATACTTTGAACCACCCAAACTTATACTAAATCCTGCATTCGCTGACATACATAATAACATATAACATGTAGTCATTTACGGTACCATGAAGGGAAAAAGATACCCGGAATGTGGTATTCATTCGTTCTCCCCCACTTCCTGTACTGTAAAAACAAAAACAAAAACAAAAAATATTTTCTATGACTTGGAATACAAATATGAATACAGAAATTGTTGATTTTTTATGTATATTATATCTTGATATACATATTATGTATGAAGGAGTGAATGTAAGTATATATGCAATCATGTATATATGCATGTATGTGTGTATGCATGCATGTATATATTATACAGGGTGTCCGGTCTCAACGGTGTCTAATGGCCAATTCCTAAACCGTTAGTCATAGACATACAGTTCCAATTACAAAAACGTTTAAAATCATGTAAAGAAATATTTTAAAAGCGATTTGGGTCGAATTTTCCTATTACACTAACAAATAAGGCAAAAAAGTCCCATTCATATAACATTAAAATTGAGCGAGTTATGAAACTTTACAAATGCATGACTTATGCCACTTTTCTGCTCTGAAATGAGTTCGGTTTGGCTTTGAGGGGTCAAATACCAAGTGCTTAAAGTATTCGAAGATCTTATTTAATGTGTGTCTGCGCTTTGAAAAAAATCGTACAAGTATTACGATTAAGTTACCATTTATAAAGTTTCAGATTGGCTAAAATAACGTATGTTTTATTTTGTTAGAATTTGAGACCGTTTCTTTTAACAAAAATTATGTTATTTTTATAAGTTTTTATGTTACTTCAACGATGGTATGTATGTTTTTTCAGTTCAAAATTTGTACTCGAACTTTAACTCACTTTTAAATATCCGATCGGGATTACATTTTACATGCAAATCCAATAACAATCTAATATTATTATGATTTTCGGTGATTACCATTTATACTTATTTTACAAGATAACACGAAAAATTTCGGATAGATTACCGCCAAGAAGTTTAAGAAAAAGTTTTAGATTAGATAATACAAGACTGCGATTGTTGGTTTTTAAACTTTTATGTATTTTTAGCAGTGAATCCGAATATTACATTAATTTTTAGCCATCATGTCGGGATATTTTGCAATTCATAAATTGTCAAATTTAAAGAATAACAAAAATCGGATACTATAAAGTAGAGGAGATGGTTGTGTTTTTTAAGTTTTGAAAATGGATTTTTACGTAATTTTTAGCACTGAATCTGAAAATGACCTTCATTTTTAAACATCACGTTAGAATTTTTTTGCAAATCGTAAATGTGTAAGTTAAAATATAGCGAAAATCTCATACTATAAAACATATGAAAAACTTTTTTCGTTTTATTTTACTTTATTTTATTTTATTTTATTCAATAATTTATTCGATATTTTTGCTTTTCCTGGGATTCTTACAGCTAAATAGCTGAGTAGTCCGATGAAATGAGAGAGGAGATTCAATTTTGACTTTGAAATTTGCGAAAAAGCCTGCTGTGATGGTTAAAAATGAAGGTCAATTTCAGATTCAGCGGTACAGAACCCACAAGAATCAATTATTAATTGCTAAAAAACATGACATAACCCAACTTTTGCAGACTAGTGTAATCTAATAATATTTTTAAATACGTATAATTTTGTAAAGAATTGAGGCTGCTAATTTAGCATAATTTTATTTAACAAAAATACTGTTTTTTCTTTCTTCTTAAATGTTTATTACAAATTGTATATTTTGCATTAATATGTCATAATGATTAAAGATTTCAAATTTATATTGCAATGTTAATTTAACTCTCAACCATTTTTCAATATATCTGACGAAATTACATTTCAACTAAATTTGTGAATGACCCCCAATTTGCAGCAAAAAATATGCTCCGACTTTAAACAGCTATTACTCGGTCAATTTTAATCGTAGAATAACGGGACTTTTTGTGTATCACATTATCATTATAAAAGGAGCATTTTACTAAATATAACTTATAGGACCAGGGGACTGTATAAAAATTTAAATTTTGTATTTTTTTAAGAAATGTTTTTATAGACCCAAATCGTTTTTAAAATATTTCTTTACCTGATTTTAAACATTTTTGTAATTGGAACTATATATCTATGACTAAAGGTTTAGGAATTAACCATTGGATACCGTTGAGACCGGACACCCTGTATATATCTAGAGAGACAGAAAGAGAGTGAGGAAGAAAGACAGTTATTTCCTGGTAGGTTTTATTCATTAATATGGTCTGTATGTGTGTGTGTGCAAAAATAAATGTGACGATATATCCTTCTATATAGAAGAAAAAGTAACGCTTTGGAAATGGACAAATGAAAATCTGCGTAGATACTTCAGAGCACACCTGATTGGTCAGAGCTTTCTGATTTTCCTAACGGGAATTGTGCTTGTCGAAAATCCATGAAAGTAGAGAAATTTCATAGGATGGGCGGGGAAAGGGAAGAATCTTTTTCCTTTCGTTAGACTTCTGTTTTTTTTTTTTTTTTTTTTTTTTTTTGGGGGGGGGGGGGAGTTTCAGTAAAAGTGATTTGGGTAAAAGTTCTATGGTAAAAGTGATTTTTACCGAAATAAGATAATTTCTATTAACTAATGACAAAAGGGGAGGTAGGATTATCTGCGTTTGGAATCTAAAAATTGAATGCATGGGAAATAAAGGATCGCGAAGCGATCCAGAATGGAAACCCGACACAAATACGTCTTGATTTGGCTAGAAAATAGGGATTGCTTCCCGATACCGAACCGAATCGCTAAGCTATTACGCAGGGTGTTGGTGACTGTAGAGAGCAGGGCGGCAGAGTTCCCCTAGTTTTTCAAATTTTTAGAATGTTTAGAAATGAGTTTCTTTTTTTTTTTTTTTTTTTTTTTTTTTTTGTCTAAATAACCAAAAACCTGTAATGCAAGATTGTTACTTTACTTTTAGCACACATGTATTAAACATCTGACATATACGATATGTATAAAACCACCTTGTTTCTAATTTTGACCCGTTCAGGGCAGAAGAATTCTGTTCGTAAAATGATGAAATAACTGACTGACACCATAATATTCAAATGCATTTCTTGACAAATAAAAACCCGCTATTTTGCACTTTCATTACAAAAACAAAATTTTACTAAAATATTCTTGTTGCCATTTGCCAGTTTTTGAAATAAAATTAGGTAGCTAGAACCTCTAGCCACCGTCCTTGAAAGGGTTAAACCTGCTTTCCATAGCTATACTATCAGATTAACTTCTTAGTCGTGTGAAAACTGGATATCAGAGTAAAATTTCACCTGTTACATGTTACGTATTTCGCAAACGGAAATATTTCTCTTACGCTGAAGGTTTGACTAAATAAAATTAATAGTTTATCTTATATCTTCTCCATTTAAAAAAAAAATGTGGTTAAGGCTGCGGACCACAGTCATGTTCGTTCTAAAATCTTTCCTCTCTCTGGATTTGATATTCTCGGCACCTATTCAACGAATTACTATTTATAGTTATAGGCAATATTAGAAAAGATTGCATTATTATGCTAATATAGTACAGATGTTTTAGCATGGATATGGGATTGAATTACAAATAAAGAAAAAACATTGATAATAAAAATAAGCTTAAAAGTTTATTTTACATACTTTTATAGTGTATACATGCAATAATTTGCTTCCATTTAGCTTTTTCTTCATCTTTACATTCAATATTTTTAGATATCACAATTTTCATTGAACATTTTAACCTGCATGTTTACGTATGTTGATGAGATAATTTTGTATCGTAATGTGGATAATACAGGTATTCCGGTGATTTCCATTTTTGGCTAATTAAAACTAAAAGTTTTAATTTTTTTTTGTTTTAATAGTTTATTTTCTCCTCTTAATATAAAATATGAAAAGTTTTATGTAGAATATAAATGTGAATTCACGGTTCTTAAATATTGCACATTGAGCAATGTTAGATACCTGTTACGTGTTACATATATATCACCTTAAACCTGATTGGAAACACATATGCATTGGTTAAAAAAACATTTCTCAACGAAAAAATTATGACTTCTTTACAAAATAATAAATTTATTTAAATAAATAAATTATAGGTGGTGGTAATTCGCAATAGTAAGTTTTTGTTCCCTTTCAGTATATTTTAATTCCCAAGATTACATTCAAAGGTGAAATTTTGTTGGAACATAATGTGTTATTCTAATTTAAATAATGTGCCTTGGTGATAAATTGCAAATAACCAATTGTTTTTAATTTTTCAAAGAACGACGAAAAAATAATTTTTGAAATAATGTTTTTGCAAACGCAATTCAAATTTAATTTTATTTCGCCGAAATGAGTGATGTATCGCTCGACGTTGAAACCATATTAGGCCAAGGGAGGTAAATAGGCAGTATCAGGCTTTCGCCTTATATCAAGCTTATCTTCCCCAAGTGTAGGTAAGCGCAGAATTGCTTTACTAGAAAGACGACAAAATAGACATACATATATTCACATCTTAGAAGGCCATATCTTAAATCAGGGTTATAAAATTACATGCCGTAACTATAATTTTGAACAAGACAATGTCTCAATGTGTCAGTTTTCCTTGCACGAGACAAAAAGAAGTGGTTTCATAATAATAAGATTCTCACACTTAATTTGCCGGCCAATAGTCAGGACCTAAATCTTATGAAAAACGTTTGAGGTATCACAGTGCGCTTATGTATACGGAATAACTACCGAAAATGGTCATATCATATACTGTATAACCCGAAAGCTGACTTAAATTCTGCCATTTATGAGGATTGGAAAGTATTCTCTCTTCGGCAAATTAGAAACATTTAAAAACTATGCCATTATGTTGCATTAGAGTTGCATAAAAACAAAGGTCACCCAACTGACAGGTGATGTTTCTCTAATTTGGAAAAATCTGTTCCGCTCTTAATATTTTGCTCCTATTACATATGCAGTTAAAAAACAATTTATTATATTGTAATAATAATAATTGATATACAAAGTTTTTTTTTTATACTGTCTGTTTAGTTTCCTAAAATCAAGTTATATGGTATATATGAGGATTAATTTAATAATATTTGTTATTTAATCAATTCAATGATCGTTTATTTTCATGCTGCACCACTGTGTATACTAAAGGTATCTGAAACGAATATAGCATGAAATTCTTATAAAAAGAATATGCTTTATTCTACAAGATATTTGTAAATATATATATATTTTTTTTTTGGGGGGGGGGGGGGAGGGGAAATACTGAACAAATCTAATTATATATAAAGACACTTTTATACTATTGATTTCATTCATTTCTAAGTATATGTGAAAGTGGAAAAACCAAAAGTTACTACTAGCTGAAAGAAAACAGTCTACGTTTTCCTTTAACAAATTATTTTCTTGTATGTAATATTGATTAAGTACATTCTGTTTTGTACATCCCTTTTAAAAAGGAATAGTTTGAGTGAAATTTAAACAAAATTAGGTATTTTTATTTTTAAATCACTAAAGAGGAAATGCAGTTATGTCTACATATTTTATTATGAGAAGATTTGTTTGTTTATATGTAAGAGATTTCTAGAGCAGAAATAGAAATTTAATCGAAAAGCAATTTTTTTCTTTATAATATCACGACTAATAAGTTAAATGTGTACATAAAATGTGTTTTATTTCATTTAGTTCAGTAAATGTCTAATTTGCTGCAAATACGTTGAGAGGTTACTGTAGGGGGGGATATATCGTAGCGAAAAAAATCCAACTTGCTATTAATATCATATACAATAAAAAAGTTATTTAGATACATATAGCAGAGGGTATACAGTGATCTGCGCCATATACCATGTATTTATTAAGAACCTCGTTATAACCCCTTTTTAGAACATAAATGTACAGCGTATACTCTGCAGAATACAAATGGTTATTTTAAGACAACGTTACTTATTACACTGCAAATAGAAGCGTCTTAAATTTAGACACATATGTGACTGAAAAAGAATTTTAGACACTTAAGTGTCTTAATCTGAAAATTAAGACACTATAGATGTCTTAATTTAAGATACATAAGCGTCTTACTATGACCATGGTGTAAACGAACTGAGAATAATGTCTAAAATATCCGCAAACGTCTTATTTTAAGACACTTCATTGCTTTAAACGTGTCTTAATTTAAGACGTTTTGATTCTTCCGACGCAATAACCACCAGGGGGCACTAGCACTCCCAGTTGCGCATGCGTTTTAGATGTCTTCGTTCGAAGTGGTATACGTTGTAATTCAAACAAAGTTTGTTTTTATGTACGCGTGTATTTTAATTCGTTTTTTGCGAAATGTGAAGTACTGTGATTTTAATTCGTATTAACTTGGATCATTTATTTATTGAATACATACATCTGACGTGTGTGCTCGACATCAAATGTCTCTTAGAAGCTGTCGTCGATACAAGGGCGGGATAGACACAGAACAGAAGTAGACGACGGTTGAAGATTACACCCGGAAATTCTACAAAGCGTGTGCAATGGGCTTAGTGTTAACTCGTATCAATTTATATCAATAATATTGTGTTATTCATCTTCGTCCTGTCGAAGCTGGCAAAAAAAAGAAACTTTTGTCTGGCGGGTCCTGTTTTTAGGATGAAACATCTCATTCTTTAAATATGGCTAGTCGGATGTATTATGGGATTACCTTTTAAACTGATGAAAGTCTTTCTCCCTCACTGTGGTTGTGGTAGTTTTTAAAATTTCAAATCGAGGAATATTTCTTACCTCTTGCAGCAACTCAAGTAAGTTTCTTTATAGTAGTAAAATTAGTGTATTTTATGATTTTATTTATTGTACTAAACAAAATCCTGCATGAAATTTAATTAGTTTTGAATCTGTTCGCAAAAAACCCCACTAATTCTAGAAGTATATATTTTTAAACTTATGACGTTCTTTTTTATTACGAATTATATATTCAATGTCAGTTCTTAGTTTCAACGGATAATTTTTATCTCGCAGTAAATGACGGCCACAAGGAAGTAAAGAAAAAAAAAACTTTGAAAGATGACCTAATGCTTTCTTACTTCCTGGCATAAAACCGCAGATTAAAAAAAGATAAATAAAGTAAATGAGACTGGTCTATTATATGAAGCTGCCTGTAAAAATATACATATGTATTTGATTTGCAATCAACTCTAATACTGATTTTTTTATTATTTTTAATAAAAAAGTAATTTGAAATTTATAATGGGAAAAAGTAAAAACCTCTAACTAGATTTCGTATTTAAAATTGTGGTAACTTTATTTATATGCACTTATACGAAAAATACAAAAATGACAGATGTTACTGTATATATTTAAGACGAAAGAAGTTTGGAAATCATAAGTTATTTTTTCCTCATGTTTTTAATATAGAATATGTACTTATTTGTTTTTATTGATAGTTGAATAGCTTTTGTGAGTACCCTCTGAAAAACTTGCCCATGTGGAAATATAAATTTTTTAAAAACATAATTTTTAAATAAGTATTTTCATTTTTTTTTTTTTTTTTGGGGGGGGGGGGGATTTTGCATGAATTTTTGTAAAGCTGATATCTTAAATCTTGCATTGATTATAATGAAAGCTTTGAACTTTTAGAGTAGGACAAGTTTAAAAACGCAAATATATTTAACAAAATACCAAAGTCATTTTTTCCCCAATGTTATTAAAGTAGAATATTTATTTATTTATTTTCATTATTCATAGTTAAATGGCTGTTGTGATTATCAAGTGATGTATATGTAAAATTGCCTATGTGGCAATATATTTTTTTATATTTTCATTTTTTCTTTTTTGGGGGGGGGGGATTTTTGCAAGTTTCGTACATCTGATATTTTAAATCTTTTTCCACATTCAACCGAGTATAATAAATATTTTGAACTTTTAGAGTAGGACAAGATTATAAAATATATATATACCGGGTGTCCCAAAAAGGACTGACTGATTTTAAAATTCAATAACTTGCAAACGGTGACAGATATTAAAAAAATTCTTGCAGGAGGGTTATGCATAAGGTCAAAAGTTTTATTACAGTGATTTTCAATTTTAGTTCGATTTACAAACAATAGATGGCGCTGTAAGCAATAGTCGCTAAATACAGGCTCGATTTTTGGTCCTTTATCTTGTTCCATGCAGAAAAAGGAGATGGAAATGTATTATCCGGGCCACGAAGTACCAAAAATCGAGCCTGTATTTAGCGACTATTGCTTGCAGCGCCATCTATTGTTTGTAAATCGAACTAAAATCGAAAATCACTGTAATAAAACTTTTGACCTTATGTATAACCCTCCTGCAAGAATTTTTTAAATATCTGTCACCGTTTGCAAGTTATTGAATTTTAAAATCAGTCAGTCCTTTTTGGGACACCCGGTATATTTATCTATGTACCTTAAAAGCCCTTAATAGCGAACACTTCGGGACCGCGGAATTTGTCCGATAATTGGAGATGTCTACTTTTTTGAGGTAAAAATATACAAATATGTATGTCTGCTGATTAAAAAATATTCGTTAAATAGAGGTGTTCGCTATTCGAGAATGTCCATTAACCTCCACAACGGATACTCCCGGATACCGGACATCTCAATTTAGACAACTATAATGCAGGGTTGCGTTTTTTGCAAAAGTACTTCTTGATTAAAGGAAGGGCAAACTGGGAAGTGCCCCGTCCCCCTACGACTGTAGTGCCCCCAAATTTGATGTGCAATATTTGTAAAGCTTATATTTTAAATCTGTTTCGAAATTGTACTGATTATAATCAATATTTTGAACTTTTAAAGTAAAATAAGGTTAAAAACAAAATAAATTTAAAAAAATCTAATATTTAGATAAATATTTTTTGTTTTTTAATCTTGTTCTACTCCTGAAGTTCAAGATATTGATTATAATCAGTACAATGTCGTAAAAGATTTAAATTATCAACGTAACGAAAATTGTATACCAAAACTGAGAGCACCAAAAAAATCAGGCTGTATTGGGGGGGGGGGGGGGGCAGGACCACAGCCAAATATTTTTCCAGGATTCAACGTGGTCAAACATGGCTACGTATGATGCTTACAAAAAAATGGATGCGATTCAGACGTTTGAAGTGTCTGAAATTCAGACGCAAAAAGGGTCTGAAAAAATTCAGACATTTTAAAATGTCTGAAAATTGAACACTCCATTTCAGACACTTAAGTGTCTGAATTTCAGACATTTTAATTTAGAGTGTATCTGTATAAAATAAGTTTTTTTTTTATTTAAGTAAATGTCTAATTAGTTGTAAATGCTTTGGAATCGGGTTGAGTTGTATTTTTGATGGCAGATTATCTACTCGAAGGATATAGGTCCAAGGGAGGAGTGCCCTCCGTGGGTGTCTTTCTAAGGGAACTTAACCCCGTATTTACGCATGTAAATGCAAGGAGCGAAGAAAACCATGAAAAAATCCGAACGATTAGGCCGACAGGCGCTATTGAGCGTGTTGAAATAGGATAATTTGCTTTAGAGATTAAAAGAAAAAATATTCATCTAAAACATTTCATTTTAGGTTTTGTAAAACTATAAAGATTTTAGAGGAAGTTGAGAATATATATTTAACTGATAAAATGACATCTTGCTATTTATATCATAACAAATGTAAAAGTTATATTAATGTGGGATTGTAAATATTCTCAACAATGCAACTTGACTATCTCAAGGGTTTATTTAATGAATATGCAATCTTATATGAGATAAAAAGTACAACACGAGGAGCGTGAAAAGAACCTAAAAAATGTGTGGCAACGGTTTGAGGAAAAAAAAAAAAGAAATTTCAAGAGATGTTTATGTTTAGAAGTTCTATAGATTTTTATCTTAATATGAAGGTTGAAGATTGGTTAAATGTCAAATAAAAGATTTGAGTAAGAATTCTAGGTGAATTCCAGTATTTATGTTTACAAATGTATTATATTATTGATATGGATGAACTGCTGTGATCCACTAAGAATATTATTTGTTCGAGTGAATAATAAATGCCGTATAAAATTGATGAGCTAATAGATGCATTTATTTGTAGTTATAAGACAAGTGAATCTTTAAATAATTTTTAGAATAAATCCTACATTTATATGTATGAAATATACTTTAATACTTGAATATTTAGTTACGTGTAAATGAGTTGAAAAATGTTATTAAAAAATACTAAAATATTTTTTTTTCTTATACTACCAAACTATCGTGTTTAATATAGTTTCAAATATCAAATAGTTGCACATTCCCATAATTCTCTAACATTACACATTTGTCTCCATAAATTGGAACAATTTGAAAGAGGAAATTTTTCCTGTTTCAAATTCAAAATGTTGTAGTAACACATCCCGCGAGTAGGCGAGGAGACACGTTCACCTATTCATATGCAGTACATACAGAAACCATTTATCACACCGCCAGATTTTTCTTTTTAATAATGCATAGATTTTGTACAGATAAAACATGTAAACTGCCATTCGCTGTGGCGTCCCCCTTTACTTGAAGCACGTGTTTACTGGATAAAGTTGTTAACAGAAGATTTATGATAGGTACTTCTGCGGTTTGAGAATTCGGTGTTTTGTTTTGTGTATTGCTGTACAGCTAAAAATATATTCAATATTGAATTCTTAAAAAAGCATTTTGAAAGCATTTTTTATGACTTTTTGTTTGAAAAAAGGGTAATTGTTGATTAAAAAAATAATAATCGTTGCTGATTATTTCAGCTTTTATAAATTTTTCATGACCGAATTTGATTTATTGCATCAGGTAAAAGTTTAAAGAATGTGTAAATAGAAATATATTCAAGAATCTTACTTTAAAGTATGAAACGTTTATAAAAAGGACATATTTCTTACAAAATTGCAGGTGAGTGCAGTATAAAACTTTTGATGTGAATATATAACGTGACTTTTTAGCGTCCTATTTACAAGTTATTCTTATGTAATCTGTGGTTAATTTTTCTTTTTAAATGTTTTCATTGCAATATAAAATGTCTACTACAAGACTTTCTAAAATGAATTTATGTAAATATTTTATTACAAATGACTATTTACAAAGTATAAATTAAACAATACTTCATAAAAAATAATTTTATTTAAGCGGGGGGGGGGGGGGGGGGATGGACTGTAGAAGCCCAAAATAAGGGTGTTTTTGGAAAACATTTTCTGGACCAAGAATATAGATTTACTTCCGGGTTTTTCACAAGCAATTTGTTAACATTTGAAGAATATTTCAAATTTTTTTAAAATAAAAAATGAATGATGCTGCTTATGTTGCATTGGTGAATGCCCTAGTGTTCGCGCAGTGCACTTTCAATCGTTCGGGATCCGAATGCTTATCAGAGTCGTTTGCAATTTTGCAATAATTACAGGAATTAGTGGTATTTACATATTTCTTTCTCGAGAAAAAAGCAAAATAAATCCCAAAAGTGGTATATCACCGTGCAAGCACTGGGCGCACTCTCCAAGCTCATTTACTATGCTTCGAGATAGGCAAGAAGTCCCCCTCGCTGTCCACATCGGCATTCGAACATGCAACCTCACGGTCAGGCCAATGGGAACAGCCAGGGCGAGGAGATGATGAACGGACGACTACAGCGGAAGACTCGGAGTGTACCACCACCGCTTCCCACACCATCTTTTATGAATAAGAGATGTATTATGCAGGCGTTTTGAAGTAGCGTAACATCGCTGATTTTTTTTATGCGAGATCACTCGTTTCATATGTTAGAACATCAGTGAGGGTTTTGCAATTTCTGTCAAGGAATATTAAAGTAGATAATATTGTCTGGAGCTTCAACCACATTGAGATAAAAAAGATGAAAAACAACAAAGTGGCAGCGATTTAAAAAAAAAAAATGTCTATTTTTGACCCTTTTATCGCAATTTGGAGCGCTTCAAAAATATTTATTTTTTTATAAAAATTGTTGAATATGGTCCATGGTCCTATAAATTATATCACATTGAATTGAAAATAATTTTCAAGATCAATGTAATAGTTTTTGCGTTCTCATGCTGCCTAGTTTGAAAAAAGTCATTTTGAGTAAAATGCATTTGTATTGCTGAAAACTTTTGGGCCGTTTATGGTGTAGCAAAGTGCCTTTTACAAAGCAGAACGATCCGAGCGCACCCTGGATTGCACTTTGGAACCCTACTATCATTGCATTATCCGTTTTTACAGACGCCCCTTGTTGCAGTGACATCGAAGTGTAGGGCAACAAATTAGTTTCAATGCTCTATGCGCCTTATTTTGAACGTTATATTTAACCTCATGCTTGCAACTCTGGAATGTTATCCGGGACTCCACCAGAATTAACGTGAGGGCGTTTCACGCACCCCGTAAGCATCGCGATGACAGGGCATAATTTGCGGCAGAAACACAACGGAGCTCCTAAATACAAGGCTTCGGATTCCTGTGCAATAACGCTTCCGTAAAATCAAAGTTTAAATGACCCTTTCCTTTCCTTCCCATCTCCAAGCTTTTGCTTTCTTTTTTATCAAAACACTTTTTGTGGCGTAATGTGTCGAACACGTAGGAGATGGAGTTGAAACGGTCTCAATTTTTATATCAGTTTTGGGGGTAGGACTGGCTCAAGCTCAATGTGTCTTACAATGAAAGTTTTATTTATTCATGTACAGAAAAAAAATACTTTTCCTCCTTAAAAATTACGCATTGTATTATGTTTCAAATCATTTCAATGCTATTTTGAAAAGAATGAAGGAAAACAGAAGTAGTGTATTTCAATTCTACTGATATGTCTTTATTTATAACATTAATGGCGGCGGCGTGTTAAAAACAGTGCGACTCAAGAACAATGAATTTGCTTTCAGTTCGAGTTCTTTTTGTAACAGTAGGATAACTTTTAATTGTCTGCTTTATTTTATTTTTTATTTAGATGTCTAACCTGAAAAGAATAGTTTCGGTTTTTAGCCAACGAGCATCAGCTTGAGTTTTTGTCTGTTTGAGTTTTTTTTTTTTTTTTTTTTTTTTTTTTTTTAATCATCTATTAAGTACACGTATAAAAATCAAACTGATTTATTTATTTATTTTGTATCATAAATGCTGCCTATGCTAAGGCTTTGCACTCTCTAAGGCTTTGCTCTGCAAAGTCATTTTCATTTGTGAGTAGATATAATTATTTGTTATTGTTATTCTGGCAGAAAGCGATCGAGCAGTGTTTACTCTTTTTTCCATAAAAGCCTCGAATCTTTCCAATAACGTTGTCAAATATTTAATTTAATCTTATTTAACAATCCCTTTTTTGTGCTAACTCTATTTCCGAATCATAATATTTGCTTTTTATCATATAATTCTGGAATTAATTAACATTAAAATCAGGTAAAAATTACAGTTCGAAAGGAGTAATAACTAAAAATTTGAATATTTGGCAGCTAATGTTATGCTGATAGATATATTTAAAAATCTTATTTTGCTAAAAAAAAATAATGTATGAAATAAAAATATGCAGATTGAAGTTTCAGGGAAGGAGTGGAAGGTTATAGTTGTTAGTATCGGCAGTATCGCAAAATATTAGGCCTCCGGTAACTTTTTTGTTAGAAATTAAGTCCTGGTCATTGCTCCAAAGTAGTGTAAGATACGGATATTTTGTGCTAAAGCACGAAATAAGTACGAAAGGACTATTTGATATAAGATAGGTTATAGACATTTTTGTTTTTATTTTTATTTATTTACTTTTTTACAAATTTATAGAGACACAAAAAATATTTCTAACGCTTTGGGGCAGTCCAAAACAAAATGCAAGATTTAGATTTATATATGTTTACAGTCCTCCTTCTCATAATTAAACGCCTTGCCCCAGAATCCATCAAATGTATTCCAAATGAAATGTTGACACAAGACATGTGACACAAATGACATGTGACACAAGTCACATGCGAAACCTTCAGAATCAGCATATTTCTGTGCAACGAAAGTGTATGCAAAATAATGTTGATCTTGAGCCATCAACCGCTACTGGCCACCGAAGACAGCTATAATGATTTCGGAGTCAAGACGGTCGTCCGACGAACAGTTGATCGCCACCTCGGTACCTCAATACAGTCGTCTCTCTGTTTAACGTCACTCTACTTAACGACGATCTCTGTTTAAGGACGATATTTTGCGGTCCCGGCTCCTTTAAGTAAAAAAAACTCTATTTAAAGACGAAATTGTTTCTATTTAACGATGATTTTCATGTAGTTCTTTTTTTTCCTTAAAGCGCTTTATACATGTTAAACGAAGGAACTTCCTCTGATAGAAAAACCCGTTTTCTTGCAATTCAGATGAGTACAGATAAAGGAGAACGGTGTAATGGACTTTACCTATGTGACGAAGACGTTTTAACAACCGACTTCAGAAATTTAGATAAAACTTATGATGACATCGCAAATGAAAATGCAACTTCAGATGCAAGACAAAAGAAGAGGACAAGATCACACACCGGGGTACCCACCAAAATTTGGCATAGGTGTTTACTCCCCCGTGGAAGTTCCCCCACTACTAACCATCGAAACTCAAACTAAGGCAACCAGCCCGGAAAAGTAACTGGTCCTAATTTAACTAAAATAAGTAATACAAAGCAAATGTGCCCCAGCACCAAAAATAAATAAACATAAAAATATCTTGATAACAACTGTTAAAGGCAATTCACAATCTAACAAATGTCTGCCTGTCAGTAAAACTAAATTATAACAAGCTTTTATATACAATTACAGTATAACAATTGTCTGCTAATAAAAATAACCAACTGAACACTGTCAGAGTGAACATAAAATATACAATACTTGTGTAGCTACAATATGATATACATGTCTTGATGAAAACTCCATCAAACAGGAAAATAAACTTTGCCGGTATACGCTAAGCCATGCATTAGTCCTGTTAATAAAAGTTCACCTTAAAGTCAACGAAGTTCTGGTATAAAATCAGACTTAAGATAAAAATCACAAGTTCGTAAATAAAATCACAAGTTCGTGAGTAAAGTCCAGGAACCAAAATTGAAAGTTTTGACTATAAAAATCAGTCAAAGCATCAGAACTTGTATCTAATAAACGAGAAGTTTGCATTTAGATCATTGTAAACAACTTCAGATGCAGAAGACGGTGATGAAGCTGGTGATACAGAAAGCGAGACTTCTTACTCAGATGCGAATTCTGCCCTGGATATTCTTCGCCAGTATATTGTTTCATAAAATATGGAAGATGACTCATTCAACATTCTTGAGAAGCTTGAAGCAAGGGTACTAAAAACTAGATCACCAATCTACACTTTTTATTTTTTAAAACTTAATTTCGTTAATTAAATGTATTATAAATATTTTTATTGTACTATAAGTAACCTTGTTTAATTAAATGTATTATAAATATTTTTATTGTACTATAAGTAACCTTGTTTAATTAAATGTATTATAAATATTTTTATTGTACTTTAAGTAACATTCTACGGTGCAATGTTGTTCTTGTATGCAGTATAATTACATTTATAAACACGCCGATATATTGAAAAATCTATAGACAGTTCTAAGCCTGTAAACTGTGAAGGGCAATGTTTTTCAAATATTATTTTTCCACAAATTTTTTTTAAGCACTATCTCAATTTAAGGACGATTTTTCGAGGTTTCTTGAAAGTCGTTAAACAGAGAGCGAATAGTAGCTAAAATATGTGTTTAACTATTATTTAGTAGAATTTTTTTTTAATTTCACGCTCTTATCTAAAAAAAGTCCTTCCGGCCAGTGCCGGGAGGAAGAGGTAGCTTTCAAATTCCTTATTTTAAAAAAGCCAACTTATATTATTCAAACACACGAAGCTCAATTTAGTGGAAACCGAATATAGGAGATTCAATACTATTTTTATCAATACTAAATCATTATGAATGAGAATTTCGCGATATTAGTCAGCTTTATCCAAGCTGCTTTTATTTAAAGTAACTTATATTTGGCTGAGATGTTGATGTATACTATCCACATGCCTTCTTACATGGAAATAGGCGAATACGTGTGTTATCGCGTGACATATACAAAATCGTTTCAAAATGTTAGCCATACTAGAAATTCAAAGTGCTATTATTCAACCATTTTTTAAGATATAAACAAAAGAACAAATTTTCAGAAACAAAATCTGCTCCGGAATCTTTGTATCAAGACCAAACACATAAAAAAATCTTTTTCCTTTTCCAATTTTTTAATACCTCATTTTAAATTTTAAATTTAATTTTTTTTTAAATGGCAACCCTTTTGAAACAAGATGGCAAATGAAGCTGGCCAACGAACTCGGTCGAGACATTGGTATGTACTAAGAACAGACCAAGTAACATCCAAATCGGTTCATAAATACGCTTGTTATCGCGTGATAAAAATCAGGTCGTTTTAAAATGTCAACCACAATAGAAATTCAAAATGCTATAACTCAGCCATTTTTTTAGATATAGACGAAACAAAAACTGTTCCGGAATCTTTGTATTAAGGTCAAACACATACAAAAAAAATCTTTTTCATTTTTCAATTTTTTGGTATCTCATTTTAAATTTTAAATTTTTTAAATTTCTTTAAATGGCCGCCATTTTGGAACAAGATTGCGGATGAAGCAGGCGAACGAACTCGGCCCAGATATTTGTATGTACTATGTACACACCAAGGTACATCCAAATCGGTTCATAAACACGCCTGTTATGACGTGACAAATATCAGGTCGTTTCAAAATGTCAGCCACGCTAGAAATTCAAAATGCTATAACTCAGCCATTTTTTAAGATATAGACGAAACAAAAACTGCTCCCGAATCTTTGTATCAAGGTCAAATACATAAGAAAAAAATATTTTTTCAATTTTCAATTTTTTGGTACCACATTTGAAATTTAAATTTTTCTTTAAAATTTAAATGGCTGCCATTTTTAAATAAGATGGCGGATGAAGCTGGCCAACGAACTCGGTCGAGACATTGGTATGTACTATGTACAAACGAAGTTACATCCAAATCGGTTCATAAATACACCTTTTATCGCGTGACAAAATTCAGTACGTTTCAAAATGTCAGCCACGCTAGAAATTCAAAATGCTATAACACAGCCATTTTTTAAGATATAGACGAAACAAAAACTGCTCCGGAATCTTTGTATAAAGGTCAAATACATAAGAAAAAAATATTTTTCTATTTTTAATTCTTTGGTACCACATTTCAAATTTAAAATTTTAAAAAATTTTTTAAATGGCCGCCATTTTGAAACAAAATGGCGGATGAAGCTGGCCAACGAACTCGGTTGAGACATTGGTATGTACTATGTACAAACGAAGTTACATCCAAATCGGTTCATAAATACACCTTTTATCGCGTGACAAAATTCAGTATGTTTCAAAATGTCAGCCACGCTAGAAATTCAAAATGCTATAACTCAGCCATTTTTTAAGATATAGACGAAACAAAAACTGCTCCGGAATCTTTGTATAAAGGTCAAATACATAAGAAAAAAATATTTTTCTATTTTTAATTCTTTGGTACCACATTTCAATTTTAAAATTTTTTTAAAAATTTTAAATGGCCGCCATTTTGAAACAAAATGGAGGATGAAGCTGGCCAACGAACTCGGTCGAGACATTGGTATGTACTATGCACATACCGAATTACATCCAAATCGGTTCATAAATTCGAGAGTTACAGTATGACAAAAGTCAGATATATATATATATATATATGGATATATATATATATATATATATATATATATATATATATATATATATATCAACTTTTGAACGGAGGGTGGTTTCGGGGTCTGGGGGTCATGATCGATGAAAATATACCAAAATTTTTTGAAATCGCTTTCCTCCGAACGGCTGCAATAGGTAGCTTTTTGTAATGAAAGCTACCTAACAATGTTGAGACATGGCGAAATGTTTTAAAATTTCGAACCCCGCTTTAACCCCCCCCCCCCTTCTGGTGTTGGAGAGAATTCTAAACTTACGAAAATACGTGTTTGATAATTTTTAGTACATTTGTTATCTTTAATTTCGCCCTTCTACCTGAAACTGCTGTTGAGATATACCGAATGTATATAAATTTCTGACCACCTTATTTAACTCCCTTACACTGTAAAAAAAAGGACTGTACTTACGCTTAATTTGAGCTTATGAAATGCCAAATGAGGATTAAATATACTCTAAGTTTGGTGTAAACATCGAATAAAGTGTCATGATACACTCAAAACGGTTGAAATATACTCTAAGTTTGGTGTAAACACCAAATAAAGTGTCATGATACACTAAAAACGGTTTAATTTTAATCTTTTAAAGAAATTGTGGAAACCGAACACCAGTTCGGATGTAAAGTTTTTAAACGACACATGATTCAGTCAGCGATTTTGTATATCTTCTTTGGCTAATTTCTTCGGAATAGGGTAAGAACTCAAAACTTATGTTAACTTCATATTTTTGAAAAATTCCCAATCATTTTCCAACATTTTTATACCTTCTATGTATCACTAGCTGCTATATTTATAATTTTATGAGTATATGAAGTCCACCTACTTTTACAGTGCATTGGTGCAATTTCAAATTTTGGCATTTTTGTCACTTTTGAGACGCTCAGTATACAATGAATTCCGCTTGTTAACTTTAAAATAATGTTCGATTCAACTAAATTAAAGATCATAGAATATTTTTTAACCAAGAATTTTAAGTTTTCAATAAGTTTTAACTATTTGCGAGCCATTTTAAAAAGTATCGTTTTTTAGGATTACGACTTTCGTTTTCCTATAGGAAATACATTACGTAAACAACGATATTCTTAAGCTTTTTTAACTACAAAAACTAACTTTTTCTGAAAACCTAATGTAATATTCAGGTCATTTAAAGATTAAGCTTCAAGATTCTATCTAGTTTTAAAAGTTTTGAATGCTTTTTATGCATTTGTTGAGCGTTTCAAAAGTTGACATTTTTCGATTTTCCAGTTCGAACCCGCCCATACAAAATACATGGGATTTTTACTGTTGTTGACATATTTTAACATAGCTTGTTTTCAACTTTTATTAATTATTTTGAAAAAGTAATACTTGTTTTTGTTCTATAAAGTACGGGCTTTACTCCGCTACCCACCGTGTATTCATAGCTTGAGTTTAGATATGTTTAAAAAATTCATGAAATTTGGTATAAAAAATTTTGTCTCAGACCACTTTTCCATAGCGTTACGCGTTTTGTTTACTTTGTTTTGCACCTTTTTTAACTATTTACACCTTATCATTTTGCTTAACTATTAGTATATTTTTAAAGCTTAAACTTCAAGCTTTCTAGCGGCGTAGTGTTTATTAATTAATTATGCCGTTAAGTATTTTTAATTGTTCTTTAGCGATTGAGAGGTTGGTGGTTTTTAGCTCTCTGTATCTGATTTTTGTACAATTTGCAATGTTTAGTTGTATTTATGGTATGTTTATTTTAGTTTGCTTAGAATATTTATTCGAAAACCCGTGAAGCCTACGCTGAATTTAAAAAAAAAAAAAGAGTCAAGTACACGTGACGTAAGTCCAGATGTAACGAACGAATGATTTGTGAGGAAATTTCGTTGTTTACCAAAATTAAAATGTTTAAAATAAATGTTTAAATGAGATAATAAATTATCGCAGTTAAAACAATGTTTAGCAGCCTCTTTGCGTGAAACTATTTATTGTAAATTATGGTTGCATTAGATTTAAAATGTAATCTTTAAATTGTTTTTTATTTTACTGCTAAAGTGCAAACCAAATAAGAAGTAGTGTGACTTTACACCAGATGAGCAGTAGCGTGACTTTTCCCCAAAAATGGTGGCAACTAAGTTGCCACTAAAGGTGGTGTTTGCTTACATTATTTGATAGCTGGTGGATCATTACATCAGTTTACAAATGAAATTTCATTACACCACTTGGGGTGGCAACTAAGTTGCCACCCTTTTTGGTGAAAAGTAAGGGATATCTTTTTACAGTGTAGGATGTATTTCTAAAATAGCTGAAATATGTGCTTAATTATTTCTTCAATAGATTTGCTATATTGATTTCCATAATCCTACCTAAACATACTGCTGAGTTTTTCGACCACCCTATGTAACCCCATTGGGAGGGATGAATTTCCAAAATTGCTTAAATATGTTTTTAACTATTATTGAGTTTTTCATTTACAGAGAGGATTATAAAATATTTATTTCTTAAATTGTTTGTATAAAAATTGCGATATTTCCCATAACAGTATTTTTTGTTAATTTATCTATTTATATTTGTAAATATCTTATACAAAGAGCTATAACTGCCGATTTACTATATCAGTTTTAATAAAAAAAATCTAATTTTTATTTCTTATTATTTATTATATATGTTTCCGGCCAAGACCGATTTAAGGCCAAACTATATTGGCCTAGGCCAAAGTGATTTATCCTAACGCGCATAGGATAAACTAGCTTTTCCTAAGCCAAACTAGTTTATCCTAACGTACATAGGATAAACTAGTTTTTCCTAGAGTTTTTCCTAGGCCCAACTAGTTTACCCTAACGCACATAGGATAACTAGATTTCCCGAGGAAGAATTAGTTTGGCCTAAAGCACATATGATAAACTAGTTTATCTTGCTATTCATTGGTCTGAACTAGTTTATCCTAGGTGATCTAATTTATCCTAGGCCAATTCAATTTGGCGTGCTTTTATGTGTAGATCCCAAAGGCCGGGCCGGCGCCAATCTTTCAGTTTACCCTAGGCCAATTCAATTTGTCTTGCATTTATTGATCGCAACGACTGCCGACCTGGTGCCAAACTTGTGAAGAGTAGTATTGCCGTCACCCATGTATAATATATTTTATTCAATGGGGAGTGGGATAATGTCTCAATATCTTCCCCATTTCACCGCCATCAGTAGTTACAAAATATGTTCCATATGACAAACTATGCAATATAAACTTTAAAAAGTTCTCCGTTTCTCTTGAAAGGTGTCAGATAATAATAATACAGATGTTGCAAGTTTAAAATATACATTTTATTTAAATTTCCAAGTCCTTTTGGTCTGCAATCGCGCTGTCATCATCTAGGAAGGCATCTAACAGAAATTAACAAAATATTCCGTGACTATGACTGTGGGATTTCACATCGAAACACCTGGAAATTTAAATAAAATGTATATTTTAAACTTGCAACATCTGTATTTTTATTATCTGTCAATTTTAAAGGAAAACGGAGAACATTTTTTAAGTTGATATTGTGCAGATTGTGATTCATTTAAGGTGAATTATTGCATTTCATCTTACGATTTTATGTCCCATATGGTTAATATTAGTTTTGAAAATAGTATAAGCTTTAAAATTATTTCAATACTTACTTAGAACATATTTCATTAAGAGTAGTTGCAAAATATGTTCCATTTGGTTAATATTTATTTTGAAAATACTATGAGCTTTAAAATTATTTTAATACTTATGTAGAACATATTTCATTAAAAACAGTCACATTACGTTAAAATTAATTTTTCTCTTTGTGGATCAGTCTTTTACGTCTCTAGCATGTGAGTACTAGTCTTAGGATAAAGCTTATTGACTTTGATCTATGTATAAGCTTATATGTAATAAGAGCGTGCAACTTCAAATTTTTAAATTCAACTTCAAATTATTTTGGACATTTTCAAATTCAAATTATTTTGGAGAAAGACATCTCAAACAGCCGTCGAGGAAGTCGTTTGGATCAATAAATGCACACGGAATTGAATTGGCCTAGGATAAACTAGTTCAGACCAATGAATAGCAGGCTAAACTAGTACGTTAGGCCCAGGAAAAACTAGTTTCTCCTATGTGCATTAGGATAAACTATTTTGGCCTAAAAAAACTAGTTTATCCTTTGTACGTTAGGACAAACTGGCATGGCCTAGGAAAAACTAATTTATCCTATGCGCGTTAGGATGAACTAGTTTGGCCTTGGAAAAACTAGTTTCTCCTATGTGTGTTAGGATAAATTATTTTGGCCTAAGAAAAACTAGTTTATCCTATGTACGTTAGGATAAACTATTTTGGACTAGGGAAAACTAGTTTATCCTATGCGCGTTAGGATAAACTAGTTAGGCGTAGGCCAATCTAGTTTGGTCTGAAATCGTGTTTGGCCGGTAAAATATATAAAGCTTACAACTGGAAATTTGGATCCGGCTGCGTATAACTTGAAATTTGCTGAATGGATGTTGATAGGACTTGCACTCTGTCAGATAGATAACTTTTCAGAGAGGGTTTTAGTATATAATATTTTACGTTGTTTTGTTATAGAATTAGGGGTGAAAGTTATTTAATCAGATGAAACGGATTATGAAAAATATTCTTTTTAAAAATACTCTGCTATTGGATTTAAAGAGAATTTAGCCTGTTAGTTAGATAATTTTTCAGGAAATGTTTTAATTTATAATATATCATTCAACATAGCTTAGTTATAGAATTATGGAGAAAGTGCTATAATCAAGTGGAATCCAATTATTAAAGATTACCATATTTGGAAAGTTCTATTACTCAAAATTTGATGAGGCTTGCATTTTTAGATTAGATACTTTTTCAAGGAAGGTTTAAGTGTATAATATTTTGTTCTGCGTCGTTTTCTTATAGAATTTTGAGGGAAAGTTCTGTAATTAGGTGAAACAGATTTTGGAAGATCAGCATTTTTAATAAGTTCTACTGGACCGATTATAAGAGACTTGCATTGTTAGTTAAGATAATTTTTCAGAGATGGTTCTAGTTCATTGCCAAGTACTATTACAAATAATCAACAGAAAGTATTGGTGAATAACAGCACGATATTTGTTTTATGATACATTGCAAAATATAATAGCGTAATGGCGTTTGAGTTGTTTTCATCACTGTGGAACTATATTCCATATAAACGCCCATATTGCTTTAAAACCCGACAACAAATTGACCGTTATTATTCGAGTGATTCATGGCGAAGCCTTCTAGTTAATATATAAAATTCCTAATATATCTTCAGAGATAACGGAAGACAATTATTGATGAGGAGCAATTTCTTAACTCATGAGCTTGGCATAAGCTTGGCTAAGCAACAGTATAAATACATTTTCTATTTTTATAAAGAAACTCTAAGTGTTAACAAGCATGTATATATATATATATATATATATATTTCATTTATAGATATTAAGAATGTCCATTATTTTACTTCTGAACATATTGAACACAAAAAATATTTTATTTCTCATATCTTAACGCATCGACGTATTTCTTTTTTCAAGGAAAACTGATGCTCTTTATTATTTGCTTGGTTTGTAATTCCACTACAAAATATTGAATTTATTTTTGTGACTCATTCTATAAGGTTAGGGATAAAAGAAAATATATCTATGAACAGAAACAGTCGGAGAAATGTAGCGCGCTTTCATATTAAAACATTAACAGCGTTTTTTTTTTTTTTTTTTTTTTTTTTTTTTTTTTTTTTTTTTTTTTTTTTTTTTTTTTTTAATAGAACATATATATTTAAGATTCATTTAGACACAATTTATGAGCAAAAATAATTTTGTAATTTCTGAGATGCAATTTTTAATTCTTCATTTCTTGATACAAGAAATGACTGTAAATGTTGCTGCATTAAATATATAAGAAATTATAACACTCTGTAATAACCCTCCGAAGTTTAAGAATATCATTTGCATTAAAATTGACCGACTTCATTTTGATAAATTTTTAGGTATATATGAAGTCCCATTTATTAGAGCAGTCGGATAAAAAAAATAACTACATTGACATGAGTAGCAGGAAATGTAGTTATATATAAATGAGCTTGCATCTTATATAAAGAATAATGGAAAAAACCCATAACCTTGGCAATATTCTATCAATAAGAAACCCTCCAAATGCATTTCAATGAAGTAAGATAATTTTCCCTCCAATGTATACTAACAATCATACTATCAATCATCTATACTATCATTATAAAAGAAACCACAGAGTTGGTAACATGTAAGAATTCAATATGTAATAATGCAGCATCATTTAACTTACCGAAATTATGGCTCAAATTGCTCCATGGTTACTACACTATTTTCCCCAAATTAAGAAAAAACAACAAAAGTTGCGTTTACTAAAAATGTTACAAGTAGATTTTAATAAAACTGAAACATTATGTAAAACATATAGTAAGATATAAAATAACATTAAAAGAAATTACCAGACGATTGTGGCGTTTCAGAAATTAATACAATTATAAAATAAACAAAATAAATGTGTCAGTTTGATGTAGGAAATGTACCTTTAATATGGAATATGATCACCCCTTGAAGCAATACAGCACTTACAGTAATGTGTGATACTGTCGATTATGCGATCGATAAGCCCGCTGGGATGTGCGAGCCACTGCTCTGGAAAAGCGGTTACAAGCGTTCAAAGGGTCTGAGAAGGGGGATTGAGAGCAGAGACGTATCTTCCTAAAGCATCCCAAAGATGCTCGATGGGATTCAAATCCAGTGATCGAGCTGGCCATTCCATGCGCTGCATTGTTTGGTGCTGAAGATAAACTTCTACGATGTGAGCCCTGTTTTGTCTAGCTTTATCATCCTGTATCAGGAAATCATTTCCTATTGCACCGGTATAAGAGTGCTCATAAGCATCAAGAATGTCATCTCTATAGACGTGAACATTCACAGTTCCACGTGGAAAGACATGGAGGTCTGTACGTCCGCCCAAAAAGATACCATCCCAAACACAGATACTGCTTCCTCTATACAAATCCCTTTTACTAATGTTTGATGGATGATAGCGTGTTCCCGGTTCTCTCCAAATCAAACAATGCCTACTATCGCTTTGGAGGTTAAACTGGAACTCACCTGTGAAGAGAACAAGCCTCCATTGATCAGCCGTACAGTGGACATGTTGACTTACTCACCTTAAACGTTCCCTCGGTGACATGAAGTGAGCGGCACACAAATGTCTGGTCGCATCGCGTAAAGACCATCTTCATGAAGCTTTCTACGCACAGCAGACGTTGGTACCAACCTTCTAGTGGCTGCAACAAGGGAGGCTCAAAGATGAGAGGGAGTTGCTGTTCTATTCCTTCGTATACATAACCGCAAATATCAGCCGTCGATGCTTGTCGTAGCTCTTGCCCGTCCTTCGCTAAACATTCTGGAGGTCAAACCAATGGTTTGAAATTGTTTCCAAAGCCTATGAACAACAGAAGGTCTCAGATGTAGCCATCTGGCCACCTCTGTCTGACTTTGACCTACATCCAATCTTCCAATAGCTCTATATAGCAGTTATGCGGACAAACGATACTTCGAGGTCATACTAATGAATTGGCTATATCAGTTTTCTTATTTCATAATCACAGCGATACCAGCAGCCGTACTCTCTAGCACGCATTTTTATGTTTCGCACAGATGACGCAATCCGATTGCAACGCCACTAATTTGCATTTTGTAATTTTAATAAGCATCTATTAGTTAACAACATATGCAAATTTCATACGGATAGGTTCATTTTTGAACGAGTTATCGCTTTTTTGTGATTTTTCCTTAACTTTTGGAAACCAGTGTAATATGGAAATAAACTTCTACATAAAATTAAAAAATAACTTGCGTAATTTGAAAGATTAAGTGAAAAGTTTAATGATAGCGTTTCAATTCATTACATCATAGTTCATGCAATTTTAGAATATTCTTTTTTCTTTAGATAATGGCTCAAATGGAGCTGAAATATATAAACAGTCTAGTAAAACTTTTTTTTTTTTTAATACTTTTAAATGTTTGTATCTTACAACTTTGAGATTTTAAAATGTATAGAAGTAGTTGTCTTAATGCCAAAAATTACGTTGTGAGTAGATTTTTATTAAGTAGCTAGATAGCTAGATTATGAGTTAGCTATTATGAGTTTCTAGCTATGTTATAAAGCAAAAATTTTTCTGTGAATAACACCGACGTCATATTGACAGTGGCACCGACATCTTTGATTTATTTCGTATTTTTCGCAAGTTTATTTTCTAATAATTCCATAATTGCGATTTTTCCACCTTAGAGGAGAGAAAAATGAATCTGAAATCGATTTAGTTACAAACTGCATTTCAATTTATGGATATTTTAAAGGATTTTAAATAATTTTCAGGTAATATTTTAAAATACACATCTCTATCACTTACAGCGCGATTACGGAATTATTAGCGTGTTTGTACATAAAACATTATAAATAGTTATATATCTGTTCCCATATATTATTCTATAACGTAATTAAAACATTATTAATCAATCAATAATTAAAATCAGTTAAATAAAACAAGAATTTAGACGATATTTCAAACAAAGGATTAACCTATCTTGTCCTGAGGTACGCAAAAGTTGGCCTGTATTCCTTTCTTTATAAAACTAAGCTGTTTGATTTTTTTTTTTTTTTTTTTTTTTTTTTTTTTTTTTTTTTTTACTTTACTTAAAAAAAGATGTGTCTGACATAAATGTATCAGAATGTTTTTTGCTTTGAAACAAATCCAGCAAAGGTTAGCTACTTATTTTCTCATAAAATAAATGTTATTTTCATCTCAGGTTTCAAAATGCTTCTAAGTCAGTGTGACCAAGAAAGTAAGGAATTTTCAGATATATTAACTTAAACCATTTTAAATAAAAATAAATTGAGGATTAGCAGTTCATTTATTTGTTTGCGGATCTCAAATTTGTTATTACGTAAATTTGGGATATTGATAATTAAATTTATGTTTTAATGAGGTTACGAATTTTACATCCGTATTTGTGAAGATCAATTACCCATTCCTAAATTATTAATTTCAGAATAAAGACACTTTTTGTCATCCATGGCGACATATTGTTTGTGCAAAAGCAATGAATGCTTATTTGTAGTTCTAATTTAACAACAGATTTCTAGAGGTTAAACATGGAAAGATTTAGAACCTAAAATGTTTCTGTAAATAGTAAAATTGTAGGTGATTTTTTTGACTAATAATCCTTGGCCTAATGCGAAAATATCACTTAATTTTTAAATTTAAAAATGTTATTTGAATAATTAATATTTTTATTATCATAATGAATGCTTATTTTTAGTTTTAACTACAGATTTCTAGAGGTTAAACAGGGAAATATTTAGAACCAAAAATGTTTCTGTAAATAGTAAAATTGTAGGTGATTTTTTTTACTATTCCTTATATTCAGAATCATATTATCCACTCAATATGAGTACCGGATATAGTAAACTGAGGAATATGAAATTACTGTGAAAAGGGAACCTTATATCAATGGACTTAAGCCAGACAAGTAGTTAACATATGGTTGAATCTTAAACACTTACGGTTTTAAGGTTATTTTGGGCTTTAATCTTCCAGGCTTATCAATGACACCTGGAATGGAATTTGGCTCATACTTCGTACTAAACTGATCTCTCAGGTTCTCGCTCCTTACCAAATCAGCCTGTAACCTATTCTTATGAACCCAAATTTTTAACTGTTTATGAATGTTTGAAATTCAGAATGTGTTAAAAATTAAATTTACTCCCCTCGTTGATTTTAAGGCACCAGTAAAGCTCAGTCCACATTTTCAGCTATCAACAAAAATTTGGGTAATTTCATGAGTTTTACAGATAATCTGGTTGCATTACTTTTCTGCGCACTACTTACTTTTTTAGACTGAAACTATTTGCCAATTTTTTACTGTAACTTTTTTAGATCGAGCTTTACTTTTCTCTCCTATTCCAACAGTTTTTTATATCATAGTACTGGTGAGCAAGATAGTACTGGCGAATGAGACCCACTCCATAGCCTTAATCTCCTTCCTTCGCATGACTCCTTCGCTTCCTGCTGATTGATGTCAGATTCGGCCTCGACAAAGCGCCAATCGCTGTCACTTCCATCTGTGTTTGAAATTCGAACAAAATCAAGAATCACAATAGAAAAAATCCTGGCAACATACATAACCCTCCCGCAAGAATTTTTTAAATATATGTCACCGTTTCGAAGTTATTGAATTTTAAAATCCATCAGTAATTTTTGGGACACCTGGCATTTTGCTTAGAGAAATATGATTAAATCTTTTGAAGTGTGTTAAGATAGTTAAATTTTTGTAATTAATTCCAGTATTTATTTTCAACCAGATCACTTTTTAATCAAATAAATTAAATGTTATTTATTTTGTATTAATATATTACTGGAGTGGCCAGGTCGTGGGTCGGTATTTTTCTGCTCATATAAAGTTTGTCCCTTTAACCCATCTTCCCTTAAAAGCACAAAGAGCCTGGTAGTTGATCTTAAAATTTTCTCCTCCCCCATAGAAAATTTACAAGACATTCTTTTTCAGATATATACTTAGAAGAAACTCGTCGAATGTTTCGCGAGAAAGCTTACTATTTTCAATTCATTTTTATTCTTTTCCAGTGTTTTATGGTTCGCAGGAAAATTATATAGTTTCAGTAAACTTCAGTTTTATAAATTAATTGAAAATTAATATTCGAGCATTTAATGGAACTTGTTTAATATTTCCCATTTCCCATAAGCGGATTCCGGTGGGAAAAGGCCGAATGCGAGCTATACGAGACTACTCTGTGATTAAATACAGCGTCAGTATGTAATCTAAAAAAAAACCTAACGCATAAGTGCCAGTCGACCCGTACGAGGCTTTCCCACTGCACTCTCTGAATTTATTTTCTGGTACATTTTCATAAATTTATAATTTAACACTTAAGCACCATATTAAATTTAGTGATAGTGTGCTTTATATCAAATATATTAAATTTCGTCAAAAATAATTTTTGTTGTTATTTTTAATTACATGCGAATAACTTAATTACACGTAATGTAAGGAGATGAAAAAAATGTTTATTTATATTATACAAACATAAATAATGTTCGAAATAAACAACACTGTTAAAAATTTTGCAGCATTCTGGCAGGTCATTCGAACGTTTTTTTTTTTTTTTTTTTTTTTTGAAAAAACGGTTTCATAACCATAATTTAACTACATTCTGACCATAAAACGAACAATAATATGGTCAGAATAGTGTTAAATTACGGTTGTTTTAACCGTTTTCGGAAAAAAAACGGTCAAATGACCTGGCAGAATGCTGCAAATTTTTAACAGTGAACTTCTATAATACCGATAGCAATTAATGACGTAAAAAAGCACATGCTTAGAGAATTGCAGTCTGGACTTAAAATGAGGATATGCGCGCATAAGTCCTGGTATTTCTAATAGAAGAATTCATTACGTACGGAGGTAAGTCGTGTTGCTTAGGGGGTTAACTAATTTTTTCTTTAATCAAAGAACTTGTTTTAATGAAATATGTGTGTACAATGTCAAATGCCCGTACAAAAATCTTTCGATATCAAATGAGTATATTGTTCAAAACCCCTTTTGTGTACTTTGTATGTGCATAAAAAAGGCATGTTGACATTTGAAATAATATGTATGATGATACGTAACATATAACAAAAAAAAATAGTATGCAATGTCAGATAAGGGCAAAAAACCTATCCAATGATACCTCATTCATCGTTGTTCGTTACATATTAGTTGAAAAAGAGGGATATTGACAACAGAAATAACATATATGTTTAATATTACACTATTTTTGAATACCAGAAAAAATCATCAAGCAAATAGAGGTAGAATTACTTTATATTTAGCATATATATTTTACAAAATTTTAATGCAATTAATAGATTGAATATAATGCTATAAAGAATTGCGTAAAGATCGCAAAGATGTTTTAGTAAAATCCATATAATCATGTGTTTTGAAACCTTCCCTATGTCAAGTTTAAAGGAATTATAAACATAATATTCATTTTACGCTATCATGATTTTCATTACATGGTCTGATTGTTTTCAATAGCACGAATGCATCAAAAAGACACAGATTCAGATAGAATCTTAATTCTAAAGGATAAAAAAGGTAGTATTTTTTAAAAACTTCTATAAACTGATTTTTGTATTTTTGTTTTAATTTTTAAGAGATAGTATGTTAGGTTCATTTCGTAGGAAACGAACAAAGATATAAAAGAAAGATACATTTTGAAAAGAAAGTTAAATTTAATTAAAGTGTATTATTTTTGTTAATCTGTTTTATCTTTAGACAAATACACGGAAAAAATATTAATTTATATTTCGCTTGGATATTTTGAAACATGTCTATTACAGAGATAGCATATTTAAAAAGTTAATAAACTACATCTACACTTAAAATAAAGTTTGATGCCAAGAACTATATTAAAGTATTCTTAATGAGGTAAAACTCAATATATCCAACAGTGAAAATAGAAACAGGTTTGCCACTGTCAACTATTTTCCTTATCATTTTTTTTTTTCAAATTTGAAAGGGAAAAAAATACAATCTACTTCTAGACAGTTTCAAAGAAAACCCCTCACAGATTTTTTTTAATAATGGTACTTTTAGAATAGAGAAGTTAGAAGTGTAAGCTCCTTTTCTGTCTAATGAGGAAGTTAGAATACTGAATTTGACTTAACAATAATTTTCTGTTTATAGAACGAGGCTAAAAAAAGTCTGTTTCAAGCCAGACCTTTAAATTAATAACTGCCAAATAGACATAAGTTACATTTTATTAAATAGAATTTGTTGTCGAAAATAGATTTCTCTGAGGTACACATACATATGTTCCCGAATTTATGTAACAATACTGTTTTAAGAATTCTGTTTTGTTGTATATTTTTCTAATCATCATCCTAAAAGTATGTGTAAACAAAGAAAATTGATGGGATCACAGAATAATTTAGTCTGAGAACGTGGTTCTATGCAAAAGTGGTCTTCCTGTCACCAAAACAAATGTTTAAATTCTGTCCTTTGTGTACTGCGTAACTAATTGCTGTGCTAAACAATAGTTTAAGACCACAAGCTAATTTTTTAATTAAAAATAAAATTCTGAAAAGAGTTATATATCTTGAATTTAGACACACCTATCCAATATAACAAGTGAAGTTAAATGAATTGAATATGTAAAAAAAAAAAAAAAAAATATCTACAATTGTTAAAAATTAGTAATATAAAGAAATGGAAATAGGTTTAGGACCTGTAGTTTCTTATAAATATAGCATAATGAGATGACTTCAGAACTGTAGCATTTAATGCGGTACTCATCTGTAATAATGCTAGAGCAGTAGTTCCCAACGTGAGGCGTACGCCCCACAAGGGGGCAATTTCATATTTTTTATTAACAAAATTTGTCATTTTTTTCTCTGATAGAAATAATAGATGAAAAAAAAAATTAAAATATCTGAATAAAAATTAATCTTCGAAACTTCAAAATACACTGACACCGGAATAATTATGTGATTACTTTTTAGATATTTTGACACCTTTTTATGTATTAAAAAAATCCTTTTAATTTTTCTGGTTGTAATATTATTTTAGTAAAACACACCTCTTTTTTCATACAATTTTTTTAAAAATGTTTACATCTATTCATAATGCAATATACCCCATGAAAGAACTTTTATGTATGAAATTTTGTAGGATATATCTAAAGTTGGCTATTTGGTCATATTTAACCTAAAAAATGTTTTGAATTATCTAAATGAAGTACTACTTTTATGAAATTAATAAATCTCCCTGCGCATCACGGTAGGAAATGGATAGAAAGTAAACTTCTTATGGCTCTTCTGAAGACCACATACACAATATATAAAAATACTTCATGACATAACCATTTTAAAATTTAAAATCAGAGAAAACATGGTGTCCAAATAATAACAATGGAGAAAAGTAAGCCCGCTATCAAAGAAGCATGTTGTGAGGGGGAAGGAAAATAGTTATTTAAAATGGATAAAAGCGAGAATCCTTACTTGCGAATTATGTTATTCAGACTGTCACGGTGATAAACAAATATCACTTGTTCTTAATGAAGTACTAAAATCCATTATAAAATGCATCGTTTCTATCAGATATAATACAAAATGTGAGAGAGATTTCAAGAAATTTTACGAAGATAATGTAGACTATGAAATGTAGACTATTTATCACTTTTAAATTTGAGGTATGAAGCCAAAATAAATAAAACTTTTGAAGATGTAAAGACGAAGATCCATGACCTCATTGATTCATAGAATTATGATAAAAACATACTTGTAATAAAAATATATATGATTTTGATAAATTGAAGAATGTGAAATCACTTATCAGAGTTAATGCTATTTTCGCATTTTTCCGAGAAAATAGAAGTTTTTTTTTTTTTAATTATAAAATTAAGATTTATATGATAGAGAAGTGAAGAGGGGGTGGTGGACATCATGATTTTACTGATGCTTAGGTGGGGCGCGGCCAAAAAAATGTTGGGAACCAGTGCCTTAGAGGTTAGTAGTCACTAGATTTGAAGTTTTGAGATATGCAACTGCTACTTTAAGCACTGGCCGCGGGAAATCATTGACTGAAGAAAAAATGGGTAAAATCACAGTTTTCTTGGATTGCGGGCTGAGTGAAAGGCAAAATACCATAAAAATAATTAAATTAAAAACTGTTTTGCAGATACCTTTTTTGGTCCAATGAACTATGGAAGAAATAAAAGAAGCGGAAGACCATCAAAAATATCAGTCCGGTGCAAACAAAAAGTTATTAGAATGACAATTCAATACTTTGTCTATTCTGCTACTATAAAATCTTCCCTCGAACACTCAGTAACATCCAGAACTGCTAGAAATATATTAAAAAGGGCCGAATACTTGTCATATGCTAATTTAATTCCAAACCAAAATTACAAATGCATCACATTGATTCAAGAATAAATTTCGCGTCGCCCAATGTCCTAAAATAGAATCTCCGACGATAATTGTTTTTTCTGATGAAAAAAAATAAACCTTGATTATTATTTGTATGACTTATAAAAGGGAACATATTCTCTTTCAACATGTGCAAATGACATAGTGATGATTTTGCAGGCTTTAATACAAAAAAGAAAAAAAAAATGTTGGGTTTTCACCAAGACAAAGATGAACTCATTTGACTATCAAGATATTCTTTGTATTAATTTTATTCCATTTAAAGATCTGGATCATAATTTGGTGTTGAATTAATATAAATATTATATTCACAAGTCTGTATGAACTTTAGATTGGTTATTTGCAAAAAACATTAACATTTTGAACTTCCCAGGCAAATGTGCAAACCGAAGTTCCACAGAAAAGTTGTTCGGAATCTTGCTTTGTCAAGATTACGCTACACTGTAAAAAAAACGACATTTTTACAGTACAAAGTACTGTTCATCTCGCGCACAAACTCGATCACAGTGAATGTGCTCTATCTTTCTTTGGTTTCCTGTCTATATTAACATAGAAAATACAGTAGTTGCGTAAAATTAATAGCACAATGTGCTGGCAATTTGGACGCCAGCAGTTTGGTGATGTAAAAAAATGCGTCCAAATTGCCAGCACATTGTGCTGTTACTTTTACGTAACTACTGTATTTTGCATGTTAATATAGTCAGGAAACCAAAGCAAGATACAGCACATTCACTGTGATCGAGTTTGTTCTGGCAAATTTACAGTGGTTTTTTTACAGTGGACCGAAAATTATTTTGATTTGATTTTTGAATTGAAAGCAGTCACAGAGCTCGCATTTTTCCTACAACTTTCCCACTTTGCTACCAGTATTTTCAATATACATTATTCGTGGTAGAATTCATTAACATCTATAATAGAATTATACATTAAAGTTTAGCCTTTTAAAAATCTGGTAGCAAAGTCCGGAAATTTTAGGAATGCTGCAAACCCTGCAGTCATTTTAGAAAAATGGAACCAAATACTCATTTTCATATGCGAAAGCCTGGCCAAATCCTTCCCAAAGTGTCTTTTGGAAATCATCCATGTTAAGAGGAATCGGTACTTGTTAGTTATCCCGTCGACCCATTTCGCCAAATTATATAAATCGCCAAACTACTCGCCAAATTATACAAATTGACATAATTTTTATTTTAAATAACGAAAGAACAAATAAATTAGTATAACATTAATAAAAATACAAATAAAACGTCGAAATAAAAATCATTTGATTACGTAAACATGTGCTGTCAAGTGAATGTGACATTTACGATCAACCATTATTGGCATTTAATCTTACAATTTGGCGACAGTAATTTGGTCGACGGGATAACTAACAAGTACCGAGGAATCAAACAATGTACTGAAAATTAATGTACAAATCATTTCCATGTGAAATTTAAATAATGGATTTTGTGGTCCTGAACTTTTTTACACAAAGTTTTGTAATGTAAATATTAATTTTTGCTTATATTCTAAAACATATTATTGTAATTTAAAACAAATAGCAAAACTTGCATAATTTTATGAGTAAAATATTTTAGTGATATTAGTTTTTCATTAAAGTTTGAGATTAACTGTTTTCGCAGGTGGTCCTAAACATTTTCCAGCACTGTATACCTGTTATGTATACACTTTTAAATATCTGAAGCTTTTGCTGCATAGTTACTCCAAAGCATCTGTAGAAAATCTCTATTTTGACTAATGAAAATGTTCCATAGTCAAGTAACAGTTTTGTAAAAAAGCCGTGGAGTGACTACGCAGCAAAAGCTACAGATTTTTAATAGCGTAGATAGCAGGTGGATCACGTCAATAACATCAACAGAGCAGATCAAGGACATATTTAAAATAATTTTTTGGCTGTAAGTATCACCTCAGAATATAAGTGACACAGATTTACAGAAACTTTTTTTTTTTTTAACTCGAAAATTATTGTTGAAATTAAACAGCATGTAAAATCTTATGCAAAGGATCCTAAAATAAATAGTTTTTGCGATGATTTGTATTTAATATTATTTTTAAATAATATTCCTTATTTATAATAAAAAAGACCGTAAAATAATTTACTTAGATGTTCTTTGTAAAATTCGAGTAATATCTTTCAAAACAGTAACCTTAAAACAAGTAAATGTAATTTAACTTATTTTGTAACTACCTTATGTAAATATTTCTTGTGAAACAACTCGCATAAGGTTTAAAAGTTCATAACTTAAACTTTAAGGGGGTCCGGGGCACATTTTCAAAAAAAAATTATTTATTGAGTTAAAATTTTTAAATTTTTTATGATAGTTAACCATATCATTTGTAAACAAAATCGCATGATAAAACGTCTCATAATTTTTTAAAAAAAATTAAAAATTAAAATTTTGTTAAAAAAGTGAGGTTGTTTAAAATCGTTATAACGCGAAATATTATTAATAGAATTACATTTTTTTTTCATTTAAATAAACAGAAATATATAAGTTTTAACTCAGATTCAGCATTTTAAAAAGTATTAATTAAAAAAATATTTAAAGTAAAAATTAGAAAAAAAATGATGTACCTTTTTTTTAAAAAAATCATATTTTCAAAAGTAATATATATTTTTTAATTTGCTGAATCTAAATTAAAGTAAAGCTATCGAAAAAGACATGTTCCAAGTTTTTACCATTTATCTGAAACGGTTCTTGATTTATAAGAATTTAAATATGATCAATGGTGAAAAAAACGCAATTTCACAAGAAACCGTTTACTTGACAACCGTAGCTTGAAAGGTAGATTTTGAAAACAAACCAAAACTAAAAAATTAATATTTCCTGTTCTAATTAAAATATAAGCATGATTTAAACGTTATTTCAAGCAGAAAACGCCAGAGAAAGTTTTAATCCAATAATTTGTTTTTGTAAATTTGAAGATTTTTGTGTCCTGGACCCCCTTAAACTTTCGACGATTTTAACAATTATAAAAAATTGCAATATAAGTAATACGTTCTTCCTATATTTGCATAACCCATGTAATAAATAAGTTCTCTATTTTTCTCGTTATATGTTTAACAAGCAATCTGTACAGTTACTTTTCATAATATAGTTGGTGCGGTTTAGCCATTTGGATACATTCGGCTCTTAACTCAAAGAAGTTAAAGAGTATTCTTGTAAATTATCATAAGGTATATTTTACAAATAAATGCACAAGTATGCCTTATTCACGATCTTCATGCAAGTCCCTACATTTGAAAACTACTCTTTTAGAAAATTAATCCCCATATTAGTTAGTATCAGGTCTTTGTTATTAAATATGTCAATAATTACTATTCTGAAGTAGTAGTGCCTAATTGTAAGAACAGTATGAATCTTGTATCATTTTCAAGCCGATTAGTGGAAGAATAATGTTACATGTTGTCTACATTGTATTCGGAATAATGATTTGTAAATAACCTTTAAAGGAAGTGCCAAATTTTAATAGAACATTAGTGATTCACTAGAAAGTCTACTTATTTTTGAACTAATTGTGATAAAAGAAGACATAAATAATATATATTTTTTCTTTCGTCGGTAAATTTTTAACCATATAAATTTTAATGTCCAACAAAAAAGGTTTCATTTCAAGCTCAGGCAATGTATATTTTGAATGAATCTATCTATTGCGTGTCACATATATTATATCGACTCTCTCTCTCCAAATAAATTAGAGTCAATTATCTCTTTTCCAAGTTAAACTGAATTTAGCAGTCCAGTGATCAACGCTCCATTTATCTGAAGTATTAGTCATCTCTGCGTACTCGTGTTCGACGTGACAATGTTTCGCTGTTTTAGGTAGAGACTACATCTAGAAATCGGTAGCTGTAAAGTTCTTCTAAAAATTTTAGTTCGCTTAGTATTCGTGTTCTATCAACACGTGCATATGATAGCATTATTGGAGCTGAATGTAGCCTTTGTTCATCCTTTGTTGAATATTCTAAATATCAAACTATGTACAAATTCCATACAAAAAAGTTAATTCCTATAATCTATATCGCCTACTTGTTATCTATGCCAGCGTCAGTTAATATTATTCTTCCACCAAAAAATTACTTGATATTTTTAAGATGTTTTTTGTTTCAATATTTCAAAGTGAGACCTAACAACAATCCATAAAGTGCATTAGCTTCCTGTTACAGATGACATATTCGAACTGCACCAAAATAATTTAGAAGTTTTCAGTTTTCTTGGGTATTTTCAAAAATTTGTACTGATTGCTTTGTTCCATTCAGATTATAGATTATTGATGTATTTTCTCATTTTCATTTTGTAAAAAAATAATGTTAGTGTTCTTTTTCCATTTTTTAAAATATGATCTCATGCATTGTATTAAATGTTTAAACATTGAAATCTGAATTACGTTCAAAAGACCTATAGTAAACTCCTTCTTTTTTTATTATTTAAAGTTTTAAATCATTAATGTTCTCCCAATTTATAAAATGTAAACGATTTAAAGCATCAAAATAATTTTGTTTTTATCTCTCGTGAAAAACTTTTTTTTTACTTTTTTCTTATTTAAAGATTAATATTGCAAGAATATTTACTATCATTTAATGGCTACCGCTAATGCCTATTGTCACCTTCTTGCAAAACGTCATTGAGGTGACTTTCATGCTTAGATTTAAAGCAAAATGTACAATGGTGTCTTTATTGGGAACCAGAAGAGTTTTCCTAACCTTATAAATAAAGTCCGATATCGCTCGGATTTTCAGATATAGTAAAATAACCTTACAAAGATTTACACCTTCTCCAAACAAGCAAGAACTTGAGTTGTTTAAGGGATAAAAATGTCAAAAAAGCAGTAGGTGCAATATTTTTTCTTAACTGAAATGTTAAAGTTATGTAAAGTTGTATGTAAATTTCTAGTATTTCGAATTTTTGATTAATGATTGTTATTGTGTTGCATCTTGAATTTGTGTGTCATCCATTGGTGAAAGACAAACTTATAAGCCATGTATGTACTTTTTAATATGATTTTATTTTATTACAATTTTTAAGTGAAAACAATACAATAAAACCTCCAACTTGAAAACAAAATTACTTATAGGCGTTAGTATATGCATGTTTTATTAGCAGAATATTGCTTTCCATCAGATCTGAACAGGCCTTTAAACAGGTCAATAAGTTCAATTTATATATTTAAGGGGCTTTGTCACTCAGCTTCCGCTTTCCCCTCACTAATCTAAAGTCTACGGGAATTGGATGCATTCGTATATTTAAAATATCTCCTCGGGAAATTAATATTTTTAACTTCAATTTTTTGTGTACACTTTCTAGAAGATGTCTCTTTCTTTCTTAGTTCTCAAAATATATATAAATTATAGACGTAATTTTATATTAAGTATTAAATTCTTACTCACAGTTCGCCTGCTTCTAACTCATAAATTATTAAATTCAGCATAGATTTTTGAAATATTTTGAAAACTAAGAAAACAGAGACATTCTTTAAGAGTACACAGACAAAAGATGTTAAAAATGTGAATTTCCCGATAATATATTTTAAATATACGAACGCATCAAAAGTCAATACCTAACATTACAGAGGAGAATTCCGAAGTTGAGTGACCAGACTCCTTAATTGGAAAACTTCAACTGGTATATTTCATTTTTCACATTCAGGTATTTTTATTGTGGTGTACCTTCAATTTTATTTTTCATACATTATTTATTTGCATTGATAAATTAAAACTGAAATTTCTTTTTTAAATAGCAGTATGTTTAAATACATGGGGGGGGGGGGTTTGTAAACCTTTGGTAAGCGTTTTATAGGTTTAACTCAGCAGAATACTTTGAGAAAGGCGTTGTTTGAAGATATAGATCGAAATAGAATTAAATTCCATAAACGCACGAATTTACTCAAGCTCAGCATTTTTTTCACAAAAATAAAATAAAATAAAAAAAAGATAAAAAAATAAATAAATGAAACGGAACTCAGTGAATTTCATTCCATTTCGGAATGTGTTGAACAATTTATCAAAATGAATAAGTATGAGTAGTTCATAAAGAAAGATTATCACGCAATTTATGGAAAGAGTGCAAATGAAAAACATCATGACGAATTAGTATGAAATTTGCAATTTGTATAAATTCCCTTTCCACCTCTGACTATGTGTCATTATGTTTCATTATTTTCAGAAATGATTGATATGAAAAAAAATTAATAAATACCGGTTATCAGAGGACTGCTGTTCAGCTTGTAGCTTAAAGATATTTAGGTATGAACAGATAATAAATATTTCGCTTTCAAGATGAAATAAAAGAAATCACATTTATTTATCTTTATTACTTTCTAAAATATAATTTAATATAAAATTATTACAGCACAGTACATCAATGTATATAATCCGTATATTTTCCCATAAACAAAAATTTAAGTATTTTTTATTCATTAATCTTGATATACTAATGTTTTGGTTATTTATACATTATGATCTCTTATTTGACAAAAAATTGGCACGCAAAAAAAGAGAAGATTTGAAATCTCTGTTAAAGTTGTTACAATATTTGGAGAGAAAGCATAGTTACCAATCCAACCAACTTAAAGTAGTGGATGAAAAAACGCAACTCCTACTTGCTATTTAATTAGCAAATGGTCACAGAAAAATTCGGGTATAAATAACTTGTTTATCTGTTTGGCGAATATGAATGTAATTTTTCAAATAGTAAATACCATATGCATTGTTGAAAATGTGCCAAATTCTATTTTTCAAACGGATCCAATTGCCAAACAAGTTTGAAGGTGCTAATATTTACTCCACCTGACGATACTTTAAGTTATATATTTCTTTAAAAATTATGCGATTGAAAGTAATTTTCTTTATCATTTTTTTTATATTTTTCTCTTAAGTACGCTGAATAGACCCAAACATATTCAGGACATTTTTTCCACTCAGAAATATACTTTTTATTTTGAAAATTATTAATGAATTTACGTTTAACAGGTTTGAAAAATATGACCAACATAAAAAGAAACATATATTTAACGTAAAAATAATGAGAGTAGTCAAAAATATGGCTATGTTGTTTGAAAACTCAATCCTATTATCAGTTTTTGAGATATACAGAAATTTTATTGTTCTGCGATCTAAATAGTCACTGGCTTCTACAGAAAAGAAAAGTAATTTTAGACATGCACTCCCAAAATTTCGTGGAATTTTATTTCCTATTTACTGAGTTTATCAGATTTTTATTTTTTGTATCATTTCCTGTCATCTACTAATTGGATTTTCCTAGTAATGCTATTCGTAAGATATATATATATATATATAATTACGGTATGTTTTGATACAAGAACAGTGGTGAAAAATTGGCGCAGAGGCGGAGCCTACTGACACCACTAAATTTATATGATATTATTCAGTTTAATAAAAACTCAGAAATTTGATCATTAGATAAGAGGCAAAATACTACTATAATTTATTGGTGTCAATAGGCTCCACCTCTGCGCCAATTTTCCACCACTGATACAAGAGGCTAAAAAAACCCCTAAAATTATGTGTTACAATTTGAAAATCAGAAATGGTACAATTTTTACTATATAATCGACAATTATTTAGAAAACAGCTGTAATATTTAAAAATTTGATTAAATTCCAAATCAATTTTTATCTCGCACATCTGCCGCAACAGTTTGTTGTTGAAACAACATTGCGGGGAGCATTTTATTTCCTGATTGCGTTTACATGTTGAAAATTATTTATTATTCAAGAGATTTTGTTTAAGTGACTTATATACATGAGGAATAACCCATATATACTGCAACTTTCACAAGATAACATTTTATGGAGTTTAATTTAACTCTGCAATATTAACCGGGAACAAATGCAGAACTATTTATATTGTTTTTTAAATGCAAGTAAATTTATCTTCCGTAATCGCGGCTTACGCGATACAGATAGATTTACCATAAACAATCCGTAAATCGAGATAGAGTTTTCAGCCACATTACATTTGAAAGTACATTTATTTTTATTTTTTCGGTTTAAAAATCTGAAATTGTTCGGTTACATATACGTTAAATTTGTATTTTATTTTATTGCTTTTATTTATTTATTGATGAAGTTTTAATTTCTTGTGGAAAATTAGTCGAGACAATCGCTGAATTATTTATATTCTTTTCAATGCAAATGATTTATTATTCTTACGTAATGGAGCCTGTATGCTATCCAGCGGGGTAAAAAAAAAAATCATGCATAAAACATATAGTACAACCACGATAAATGCGTAAATTGTGATGCAGTTTTGAAACAAATTGAATTTGAAATATTTTTTCCCTTATACGAGGATAAAAAAAATAAAAGAATGTGTGATGTTTAGAAGTTTAAAATGTGCAGTACCGAAATTTTCAACACAGATATTTCATCGTCAATTGATTTCTACTTAACGGACGGATACGTTTAATATTTACAACGTAGCTAGTTATTTGAAATAAAAATATTATGTATTATCATGGTCTGGGAATTCGGTATTTTGTCATTTTAACTCCTATACTGTTTCAAATTATTAACCTATGAAATTAAGAAAAAGTTTTTAAAGTTTATTTGATAAAGCATTTTAACAAATTTGAAGAAAAAAATGTAAAAACTTTTCATGTTTAGTTTTGTTTTCCTAATTTGCTCCATAAAGAAATTTTATAGCATTCTGAACAGTAAAATTATTTTGAACGTCATTATAAAAATTGTAGCTGATTAATATTTTCATTGCAATGTTTAAAAAAGTTCAATGTAGTTGCTTAGCTGCATACATATATAAATATTATTACTTTTTTTCTCTATGAATTAATATATTTTCTTTAGAGTTTAATGCATTTGCATAAGTCTCATTTTCCAGATGCATTATTTATTTTCCTCTATAAATAGACAAAATGATTCCAACTTACAAATTCAAACATAATGTAGTAGATATCATCTCAAGAGAAACCACGTTTATTTATTCATATGCAATGCATAGAGAAGCCATTTGTCACAACACTAGATCTTTCTTTTTAATAATGTATATTATTGTGCAAATAACATACGCAAAATGCCAGTTTCGGTGCACATTCTGTTTTACTTGAAGCACGTGTTTATTTGATAATGTTGTTAGCAAGAGATTTATTATGTGTATTTCCGTGGTTTGGGAATTCTCTGTTTAGTCATCTACATTACGAACTATCGAAAAAATATTTCTTATTAAATTTATCAAAGATTATTGAAGAGCATTACGTAGTTAAAAAACATATTGTAACAGACTTTAATTAAACTGCATAATGTATTATCAGTAACTATTTTTTGTTTACGATGAACAATAACACAATATTTCTTATAGGGATTTGTTATAATGTAAAATTATATGAGTCATAATTATAAATATACTCTTTGATATTTAATAAACGGTAAAATTATACGTGGTCTATATTTTGCAAGAAAATAAAATATCTGTGAAAGAAAGACACAAAAAATTATTAACATGGTAATACTCGCCCCGCGTTCCACCTGGAACCTTACTAAACTCTAAAACATGTAAAGAAAAATTATTTTTAAAAAACATTATTGTTTTAAGATCAGTTCCTGAAATCATATTCTGAAATTGGGACTATAACTTCAATTTTATTAAATGAAAGAAAGAAAAAAAGTTTTTGAATTTAAATACATTATTTATAGTTGTAAATAATGTTTTTATGCATAAGTGATTAGACATATACTAAAACTAGCCATAGCACTCATAAGTTTTAATCACACCGTGATTATTGAATGCGTATTGTGTATCTAGAAGTCGTAAAAACAAAACTTAAGAAATTTGAGATTTAGCGAATAATGTTAAAAGAAATGTCGAATTTAGATGTAAATTCTATAATAGTATGTGAATTTAAATTTATTAATTTCTGTTTTTTTATCGTATTTTGTAAAATTACAAATATAAATCTCATTACAGGGCGCGAAATATCCACTTGCCAGCTCGTCATCAGCGAGCAAATATTTAAGGTTGGCGAGTAATTTTCATCTTTTAAAATGTTGTGCTTCTAATCAAACTATACACATTCAGAATATCGTACCTCAATACAGCAGCAAGCGGAAGTGTTTCAGCATTTATCTTCAAAAAAAAAAAATGCGGAGTTATCTATTTTCCTACCGTTTCCAATAGAAAAGAAAATGACAGTGCTAAAGCTAAAGATTTGCTGAAAAGTTTGAAAAATTATAAATTTCTTAAAGTTTTGTACTTCTTCTTTGATCTCTACAGAAAATTGAACCCTTTAAGTGTGACATTGCCAAGCAAGAAACTTGTCACATTTCATCTTTGAAATTAAAAGTTAAACCTTGCAACTCAGTTCTGACAGAAATCGAATGTAGTCTTGGACCAAGCGAACTGGGGCTTTTCGACCAACTATCCATCTTAGGCATAATCAAAGTTTTCCTGTTTTTGACACTTTGAAAAGCCCCCCAAAGAAAAAAAAATTGAATTTGGGATAGAATAAATAAAGAGGCTCTTCATGTATTTGAACCCTAGCCTCTTTAATGAAAAAGTGGATATTGTATTGGCAAAGTTGGCAGAATTCAAGTTTCTGTTCCCTACACAAACACTGAAAGATATGCTGGAGAAGTTTACAGTGAAAAGTGTTCAACAAGATTCTCCAATTTGCTTCTAACATTTTGTGGTGTTCTACCAGTGAGCACAGCTTAATGTGTGAGAGGATTCAGCTGTCACAACAGACTCAAGACTACATACATGGAATTTCTGAAGAGAAACACTGGATGATTTGATCAGAATTTCAATTAATAGACCCACCCTGACAGAGTTTGACCCTAGAGCTGCGAATGACAAGCATCCAGCAAAGAAAGAAACAGTGGGCCATCAGCTGGAAAAAAGATGGCAGCCAGCACTGCCATCAGCGATAAAGTGCAATGGTGCCATTACATAACTAGTACAAAAGTGTCCGTGCGGAATGCAGCTGGCCTATCAGTTATGGGCAACAGCAGGCTAGTATTGGTAACCATCACATTACTTCAATCCGGCACTTTTCCTGCAGTGCTAGCACCTATCCCACTGCTATTCCTTTGCTGGCCCAGCCCCGTTCCATTACAAAATTTTCTCATAAAATACTATAAAAAACATTGTATTATAGAATTATGGTCCTTTTTTCACCAAGAACTACAGAAATATCTGTAGAAGTGTCTATAATAGAAATATTTGAACTTGCAGCGGTTTCCATGTGATCACCCTCCCAAGTACTAACTGCTCTCGGTGCTGTTTGGTTTTCGTGATTGGACATGAACAAGTACTTTCAGCGTATTCTACGAACGCTCATAGTTTTCAAGATCGCATTACACTATTTCAAGTTTGCTTCGTTTGTGATTTACGTTTCCAATCATTAAACTGGTATAGAAATCATTGTATTGTATAGAAATCCTATATATTTTATAAGCTTTTTTTACGCTTTTTTTTTATTATTGATTCTCAACTGAGTAAATTATGAAACCGAAATCCTTTGTAAGTTAGTAAAACCAGATTTAAGGACAAACAAAAAGCGTATTTAAATAAAGAATTTATTTATTTATTCATTTACATATTTATTTTGCTGGTGGCAATGGTACTATATTATTTACAGTTTCAAACAAAATTAGCTTCACAGCTTAAATTGTGTTACAATATTCATTTCAGATTTGGGTTCAAATACTCATTGTCTTCAATATTAGCAACGCCACCTAGTGTAAGGATTCCCAGCAATAATACTGCAAAAGTTCGTGCACTTCCATGTAGTGGTGGGCCAGCGCATGACATAAAACGAAAGCCCACCAGAACTTTATCAGATGATTTCCAACAGCAAAGTTGACTGAAGCTGTCCAGTAGTGGTCATGCAGTGGTAGACCATTAGCCAGCACTTCTCCATCATTGCCATCACTATCTTGCTGCCGGCCAGCAATTTCCTCTTTGCTGGGTAGTATTTCAGTGCATAAAGGCAGCGCTACACAAACATAAAGTACTAAAAGTACAGGAGATTTTTCTTTTATTTTTTTTTTTAGTGGTATGTGACAATTTCTGTAACCAATGAAACCTTATAGCAACGTTATTTTGAGTTAATATATAATTTTAAATTTTTGCAGTAAATATGTTTAAATTTTTCAATTTCTACAATCTTTTATGATTTCGGTTACCAGAAAGTTCTACATCCTACATCTGTTAAGATTTTTAAAAATGTTCATATTTTTATGAATGTCAAATATCCTGGATTTAACAGACAGCTCCTTCTAGCAATGGGTAATTTAATTTCAGTTCGGCATAAATAGTTAATTAACTGGGCAGGTGTGGTTGCCAACTTCATATTCTGAACGAATGCAAAATTGTGGTAAGCAGAAATTTTAGTGTGTCTAGTACCTTTTCAACTGAAATTTCATACACTATAGATTAACCGAAACTTCAATCATTATTATTTAATAAATTGTGCCACTTGCTGAAATTCATAAACGCAGACCTGTATTTTTTTTTATCATCAGATCGGATATTCTCCAAATAATCTAAACTAACTCTCTTTCCGTTGTTAGGTAGATTTCGTATAAAATACGACATATTACATTCTCCCCTAAGTTGGAATTTCTGAAATATTTTTGCAGATCTACACCGATCACGACCACCTAGAACCCCCAGTAAAAAAATTTATCTATCTATCTTTCTCTCTATATATATATGTATCCCTTTTTATGGACACGATAACTTCCGTAATTGTGCACAAACCCCTCCCAAACTTATACACAAAATCAAGGGGTGTAAAATCTCGGTCAAGTTCCTTTATGGGCAAAATCGGACGAAGGGGATAAATAGGAGGATGGTTGTGAAAACCGAAAAAAACCACAATTTTTTAATTTTTTTTTTTCCATTTCAAATCAATTGAAATTTTTTATCACTTCTAAAGATACGGCCAAAAATTTATAGATCACATATTTTTGATAAAATTAAAACTGCGCTCAAGGGGCGCATAAAATAGGGTTTTATGGAGAAAAAAATTCATAACTTCGTCAATTCTCAAGATAAAAAATCCACGTGAATTTATTATATATCTTCTTAATATTATGTACAACATTTATATTGAAAAGTTTTTGACAGGACCAATTCTTACAGCAAAAACAAATTAAAAATACATAGCGGTTGAAAGAAAAATCATCGTGTTAAGGGTGTATTAAAATCCAAACTGCATATTTCCTGACTCATTTTTAAATTCATTTTTGCTCTTAAACGCATCTAATTGGTAGATTATCTTATTCAGGAACTATATAATGTACCGTAATAGTAGAGTTTTTGATAGAGACAGAATATATTTCAAAAAATGATGTCAAAGTGGGAATTTTGAACTTAATTTCCTGAAGCGATTGTGTTTGAAACGAAAAATATTGTCCTACTCAGATAATAATAGTTTATAAATCAAGTTTTAATTAATTGAACGAAAAATAAAAACTCAGGCCGCTTATAAATCTCTTCAAAAATCACGTCAGAAAGTTTCATATTTTTTTTTTCCTTTTAAAAATGAATCTGAAAATTTGCCAGAAAATTTCGAGTTGTTGAGCATGGGAAACTATATTTTTTAATACCGTTTTAACATGATTCTGATAAAACCAGCTCTTATATAAAAATGAAATAAAATCTCGTGAAAAGCGGCCAGATAAAATTGTTAAAGTGATTTTATCTCTAATCATTATTTAGTTTTTGTAGTTGAAATTAGCACTTAACATCGAAATCTACCTGCGGCAGGCCGAGTCAGCAGGGATTTTTAAATTTACTTGGCTACTTATAAGTACATTATAAGAAACCAGTTTTATTAGAAAAGGGTTTAAGAGAAAAAAAAAATAAGAAAATAGGTTTCCTACATTTCTCGTATTGCGTAATTCTAAAGAAAATTATGTTATTTTTATCGCTACATCTCATCTATATTCCATTTACTAGTTTATTATCAATATTATTAGAACTGATTTCGTATTTTATGAAAAAAATAACAAACTTAAATAGCATAAATATGCATACAAAACGTGTATAAAGCTGCTTCAAAGCTTCTAAAGCTCCGTTAACATTTCTAAATTTAAAAATCAAAGATTAAAACATTGAGTGCAGAGAGATGTACATTGCAACTCGCCGTCATTAACTGAATAGCGGTGAGGGTAAAAAAGGAAATATAGCAGAGTTAAATTTTTCCACGCGTACGAGGAAACCAATTGGAAGTGCTCAACCATTCTGGAAAAATACACGCTTAAATGATAATAAAAGGGGGAAGGGAAGAGAACAAAATAAAGTTCTTGAGCCATACCTTTGATAACTTGGGAGTACTGGACAAATTGTTAACCCAACTGTTAAAATTCTTGCACTTACAATATTCTTCCCAAAACGAAAGAACGTAAATTTGTGAGCAGTTGTGTATTATGGAACCTTCGGAAAATTTTAAATTGTGATACTAGACCAGGAGTGGTTAGCAATAGCGGTGCGTTTAATGTCAAAATTTTAACAATAGTTTTATACTGCCCCAAACAGAATTTAAAAGGTCGCTCCGTTTGACCAATGTACATTTTATCGCATTCTCAAAATATCTTGCAAATTCCCAAATAGGAAAATTAGTGTATTGGATGTTTGAGATTTGTGAATTTTATTTTGTTAAAAAGAGTAGAAACTATTTTAAAATAAAAATTTAACAAGATTTTAGAAAGTTGATGGCTAGTTTTTGGAAGATATGGAAGTATAATTAAATTTTCATTGAAGATAGTGTTAGCGTTGGAAAGGGTGCGTTTACTTAGTCTATTATGAATAAAATTGACGATTTCAACTTGAAAATCCCAATCAATAGCAATGGACTTCATTTATTCTAATTCTACTTTGAGTAAACTTTCGAAATAACAAATATTTAAGGCCCGTTCATCAGAAGTATTGAAGGCAGCCAACTTCGGATTAGGGGAATGAAATTAAAGACAATGTAAGAGTAAAGATACTGCGAATGGCTAATGGTAAAACTTAGTTTGAAATAAGTTATTTTCGCGGAATTCTGTAACATGAAGGGAGGATAAACGATTGTTATTTTTAAAATCGGAAGTATGTTCAACTATATGCTATATGTTCAACTATAGGGTTCATAACAATGAGAATATTAGTAACATTAAGAACATCAGAATACAGTAATGCAAAGCAGTCGTAGACATAGGGCATGCTAAATGCAAAGGTCATTTCTTGACCAGGTTTGATTTGAAATAATCAGCCACGCACTCAGTGATATTTATATCATTATTTCGAGTCAAACATATTCAAGACATTATCTTTTCCATTTTACCTCTGCCAGGTTGACGACTGCTTTGCATTACTGTATTCTGATAATCTTAATCTTACTAACATTCTCGTGGTTTCGAATTCTATATATGGACATATACAGTTTCCCTCCGAATTCAAAAATAACAATCGTTTACCCTTCCTTCATGTTATGGTTTTCCGAGAACCATTAGACATTCGCTGTATCTTTAACCCCACATTGTTTGTAATTTCAATCACCTAATCAGAAGTTGGTTGCCTTTAAACTTATGTTCATCGGCCCTTAAATATTTGTTTTTTTCCAACAGTTTACTCAAATTAGAATTAAACTATTCTAAATCCATTAGCATTGATTGGGCTTTTCAAGTTGGAAGCGTCCTTTAAACATCCCAACGTTAACAATGTCCGCAATGAAAATTTAATTATATTTCCATATCTTCTGAATATTAACCATAAAATTTCTAAAATCTTGTTAAAATTTGATTTTAAGGTAGATTATATTGCTTTTAACAAAATCCAATTCACATATCTCAAACATTCATTACACAGATTTCGCATTAGAGAATTTACAAGATATGTTGCGAGTGCGATAAAATGTCCATTAGCAAAACGAAGTGACATTTTAAGGTCCGCTTGTGGAGTATAAAATTAGTGATAAAAACTATGATATTAAACGCTCCGCTGTTGCTTATTACTGCTTGTCTCGAAATTCCAATTTTAAATTTTCCGAAGCTTCCATAATACAAAAATGCTCATAAATTTACGATACTTAGTATTGGGAAGTATATTATAAGCGGAAGAATTCTAACAGTTTGTCCAGTACTCCCAATTTTTGAAAGATTTAACTCTCGTTTTTTATTTTGCTCTCTTTGTTATCCCTTTTATTCTCATTTTTTATTATGGTCTCCCAGAATGGATGAGCACTTCTAACTGGTCTCCTCGTATGCGCCTAAAAGATTGACTCCGCTGTTGTTTTTTGACGCGCACCGCTATTTAATGTATGACGATGAGCCGTGATGTGCATCTCTCTGGCACTCTCTGTTTTAACCTTTAATTTTAAAATTTCGCTATGATGATGGTCTTTAGAAGCATTGAAACAGCTGTATTCACCTTTTGTATACATACATTTGTACTATATAACGTTGTTCATTTTTCTTAATATAGTAGCCAAAATAAAATCCTTCCATTTTATGAAATATCGTACATTTCTAAAGAAAATAATTGCTGAGTGAATAAGCAAAGTTTAAATTTTTTAATACATTAGAAAATTTTTCATGCTACGATATTTCTGCTACAATATTCAGTTCAGTATTCTTCATGATCTGGTATCCTCCATCCTCAGTAATTATACAAGTTGAAGAAAATTTAAATATTCTTTATGATTTTTGTGATAATACATGTAATGAAGAAATGAAAGTGACCTATTGAATTAACTTTATAGGTGAAAATATTTTATAATTTCTTTCTTGCATGTAGATACATAGGGTTTTTGTTAGAATACTGATGGTTGCCTTACGTGGTGCATTATTTATTTTTAAAATATTGTTTTAAAATATTTGTGTGTTTTATAAGCTACTAAATTCAAAATTACAAACATAATTTCCAATTTGGTAGTGTATAGCTCTTTATGTTTCTAGTAAAGTTCATATAGTTTTGTATCCTACTTTTTCTATTCTGAAAATATTTTCATCATTTTATACTTGAAGACTACATGCCATATCATTTATTTGATTTTTTACTTAACTTTTTCCATCTGATAGGAGTCGCCATTGCTTACTCCATCGTTAATTAGTTTAGATTTTTATTCTGTTTCCGTCCGATAGATGATGCCACTAAATATTCTGTTCTTATGATTGGCGGAATCGATTATCAACGAACTTTTCAAATTCAAGACATCTTTGCTTCTGAAAAGTAATGTAACAACTCTTTCCTGAAGATGGTCATAGATGATGACCGAAACGTTGATTGTTGTAATTTTATTTCAATAATTGTTTAGTTTTAACTTTACAACATTTTGTATACACCATTTTGTAAACTTGTGTTTTTTTTTTTTTTTTTTTTTTTTTTTTTTTCACGTTAATATTGAACAATTTATTTTTTTTTTTATATTTTTTATTACTTCTAGCCATTATACTATTTTAAATTTACACAAAAATTTCATTAACCAAATTCTGCATATTTGGCACTTTTACGAAATTTATGTATTGTGTGACGGGAATGCCACCTTTCCATCCTTCTTTTAGTTTATCAAGAACAAATATTCAATGTGACATCGTGAATACATCTTAATAAATATATGAATACCGTATTTGATTTGTAATTTCAATATCTAAAAGTGAAAAACCTCCTCAGGTAGTCTCAAAGAAAAAGCTCTAGTAAAAATACCTCATGTCGAAGGTAAATCCAATCATTGAGGTTTCAAAGGATACTTTATTCATGAATGTTGAAGCCTCAAGGGATGAAAGAGACGCAGGGCTTATTTTCGTCTAAAATACTTTGAAAGCCGAGATTTTCTAAAGAAATTTTATTTTTTAAATAAGGGACGAAAAATCTTGTAGATGTATTCAAATGATGGAAAGTTTTAAAATCTGTTTGCTCTTCTATAAAGCATATCCATGTTTACATTAGAAGATAGACTTTCAGAACATTTCGCATGTGAAAACAGATTTCATGAGACGTATAGATTTAAAAAATAAGGTTGACAAGAATTAGGAATAATAATAATGTACTTCTGAATATGGTAATTTTTAAATTTCAAATCTCGCTCAAGATTTAGGGTCTTAATATTTATTTTAAAATATATACATTTCCAAAGATGTATAGATTTAAAAAGTAAGGTTCACAAGAATTGGGAACATTAATAATGAATATGTGATTATAATAATTTTTAAATTTTTAATTTAGGTAGAGTTTTAGGGTCTTAATACTTTTATTTTTAAGTAAATATTTTTATATATTTTTCTGTTTTATTGAGTTGTCGTTATTTTCTTCACTCTAATTTAGACTTTTTAATTTACATCAATCCTAATAAAAAAAAAACTTCAACTCTGTGTGTCTATGTGTGTGTGTGTGTGTGTGTGAGTATCGGGCTAAGAAAACCTAACGCACGCACAAGACAGAAAATTTGGCTGCGGGTAGTTCAAGGCATCTCCTGATGCTCCTAAAGCCCATAATTTATTTATTTATTTTATATAAATAGCTGAGTTTTTAATTTAAAACTAATCGAAAACGCATACTTATTTATGAAAATTTAAAATTGCGCCCGCGTATGCTCATTTTGGAGATTTTCGAATCCCACAAGCAGAAAAAAAATTTGCAAAGTTGGAGATCGGACTGTTTTTGTTAACGCCTACTGCCAAACTTTACAAAATACGGAGAATAGAATGATATATTCTTAAATTTTATACACTTATGTTTTGAAAGTTGCAATTTGTTAAAAAAATAACATTAGCAGTTTAAAAAAATAATTTCTAGATATTGAAATCCTGTTTTTTTGTTTTTTTATCATTTCATTTAACTTCACATTCGCCGAACTAACTGATTGTGCAAAATTAAAGACCGTCCTTTGCTATTTTGAACGACATCTAAGATAAAAAAAAATGCATTTATAATAGTCCCTTAAAATAATTTATTTTCGATGCGCCAATTCGCGATTTTCACGAATTCTGCAATTTTTAAAAATCTGCGTCAGAGATTCTGATCAAGCTACTAGAAAACTAAAAATATCAGCCTATATCTAAATTCATTCCCATTTCCAAATGTGCATTGGTTTTGTAAAATACGAATGTTAACACTGAATATGAAAGAGAAAAAAAACGAATTTCAAAATTCGTTTGCAAAAGACACTTTTGCGATGTTCTCTTTTAAGCGATTTCAAAAATTTTGCATCTGTTTCGTAAATTAAAATACACAAAAAACAAAGATGCCTATTCACATTTAATTTTAATGGACTTGTTTGCGATGCTCAATATTTCATACCAATACAGTATACCCATATATTATATCCATTCAGCACAGAACATCAAGAACATTTATTCTATATTGGTATTGCATCTAGAAAATTTAAAGAAAGGCTAAATGTTATGTATTGTAACACACTTTTATGCTACCGGAATGGCAACAGGCCGCACGAATTGAATATGTAAATATACTTGGTTGTTACTGTTTGATAGCTATGTTTCTGGCTAGTAATGTTATATAATAAATAGGTTTAAGCTGCATTTGTGTTAACTATTTATGTCTCGGTTAATACCTAATAATTGGCGACGAGGTAAAAGTATTCTGCTAAGCTAAAAGTATTCAGATAACTGCAAGAATTGCTGAAGATCGAAGCTTATGCTTACGCTTTAGGCCTAACTGCGGCAACGCTTACCGACGTTTCAGAACTGTGAGTATATCTACATTCTGCTAATTTCTAATAAAGAACCCTTTTTTTTTTCTTTCTAAACATCGTTTTGGGAAGAAAATGGCTACTTTCGGCAGCTTGGAGCCTTTCGACGTATCGGAACCGTCAACATGGGATGCTTACCATGAACGCTTGGAATGCTTTTTAGAAGCAAACAATATCACCGAACCAACAAAAAAACGGGCCATATTTTTGAGTGTGTGCGGGGCGAAGATGTACGCGACGATCCGTTCTCTCGTGTCCCCAGCAAACCCTACTACTAAGTCTTATGACGAGCTAATAAAACTTGTTAAGGCACATTTCTCGCCGAAACCTTCTGAGATCTTCCAGCGATTTTTATTTTATCGTAGGAATCAACAGTCGGGAGAAAGTGTAAGTGCATTCATTGCAGAATTACGGAAGCTATCCGAGCACTGTAATTTCGGTGCGTCGTTAGATGTCATGCTCCGAGATAGGTTGGTGTGCGGTATGAGAGATGAAGCTCTCCAACGTCGTTTACTCGCCGATTCATCGTTAACGTTTGCTCAAGCACTAGATAAGGCCTTGGCGGCAGAAACGGCCAATTCTCATGTAAAAGAGATTAGAGGATCTGGAACTGTTTCAGTTATGCCTCTTGGCAAGAGACAAAATCGAAATCAAAGGCAATCTCAGAAAGAAAATTGTGCTAGTTGTGGACGCAACCATCCAAGAGCACAGTGCAAATTTAAAGATGTTGAATGCCATGCCTGCAAAAAGAAGGGCCACATACAAAGAGTCTGTCGGAATAAATCAAATTTCTCTAGGGAAACAGTACATGAGCAGAATTTACAAAATAGTAACTCTGATTCCTCCGACACAGAGAGTTTAGACACGGTCCATTTGAAAAATGTGTGCCTCAACAGTGTGGAAACACCAAACATGAAAACAACCGTCCTGATCAACGGTACACCATGCGTTATGGAAGTAGATTCAGGAGCTAAAATATCCATCATTGACAAAGGTACTTTTGACCGGTTATATCCTCACAACGTTCCACTGTTGGAAAAGTCTCCTTTCGTTGTCAAAGACTACAATAAACAACCAGTAGAAATCTTGGGTCGGTGCCAAGTTAGAGTTAAATATGCTTCATATGAACAGGAACTTCCACTTCTGATTGCTAAAAAGAAACGTCAAGGACTTCTAGGTCTAAATTGGTTCGAACCATTGGGAATAAAGGTAACAGGCATCCATAGCATACAGCATTCTACTTTGGATGATGTCCTGAGTGAATTCTCCGATGTTTTCAAGGAAGAACTGGGAAGGTTTACAGGTACACCTATCAAGTTACATTTGGATCCCTCAGTTCGTCCAATTCAGCTGAAAGCTAGGAATGTACCATTTGCTCTAAGACCCAAGATGGAGAAGGAATTACAACGATTACAAGACCAATGAGTTCTGGAACCAGTTAGTTACTCTGATTGGGCAACTCCTGTAGTTCCTGCCATGAAATCTAATGGAGATATTAGGTTATGCGGTGACTATAAATGTACGGTCAACAAGGCTTTAGGCACCCATCCATATCCAGTACCGGCAGTAAATCAAATACTTGCAGAATTAACAGGAGGCCGACATTTCATAAAGCTTGACTTGTCCCAAGCATATCTGCAGTTAGTCGTGGATGAATCTTCTGCCATGGCGCAAACAATTGTGACACATCGTGGAGCATTCAAGTGCAATCGCCTCCAATTTGGAATTTCCACAGCTCCTGGAATATTCCAACGGTTCATTGAGACATTGCTCGCAAACATACCAGGAGTGTTTCCATACTATGATGATGTCTTGATCAAAGGTTCTACAGAAGAAGAAGTAGCCAAGCGATTTCGTGAAGTTCTTGGTCGATTCTCTAAAGCTGGGTTACGCTTAAACAAAAATAAATGTATTATTGGAACTCCAAAAATTGAATTCTTAGGTTATGAAATCAACGAGAGAGGTATTAAACCCACAAAGGACAAAGTAAAAGCTATTCAAGAAGCCCCTACGCCAACAAAGAGAGAAGAACTCCAAGCATTTTTGGGTCTACTAAACTTTTATCGTGTGTTTTTACAAGATAAAGCAACAGTGGCAGAGCCTCTTCATCGCTTGCTAGACAAGGGAGTAGTGTGGAAATGGAAGAAAAGTCACGATGAAGCTTTTAATAAGGTTAAAAAACTCTTATCAAGTGATTCCCTCCTCATACATTTCGATGAAAAGAAACCAATCATCCTGACATGTGATGCTTCTCAGTATGGTGTTGGCGCTGTCCTCAGCCACAAATTGTCAGAGGGAGTTGAAGCTCCAGTGGCGTTCTATTCAAGAACAATGAACCCAACAGAGCGTCGGTATGCCCAGATTGACAAAGAAGCCTTGGCCATCATTCAAGGGGTTAGGAAGTTTCACAACTACCTCTATGGGCAGAAATTCGAAATAAGAACTGACCACAAGCCTTTACTGGGCCTTCTGGCCAGCGACAAACCCACACCAACAATGTTGTCTCCAAGAATGCAACGGTGGTCCCTAGCTTTAAGCTCATATGATTATCATCTTGTATACCAACCTGGTAAATTGATTTCTAATGCAGATGGACTTAGTCGTCTACCTCACCCTCAGATGATTCCTCATGGGACATCTCCTAACGAAGTATTGCTCCTAGAGGTTTTGGACAAGCCTCCATTTCAGCCAAGGATATTGCACGGTTGACTATGCAAGACCCTATCTTAGCCCGAGTGCTCAACTGGGTTTTGAAGGGGTGGCCAGCTGAAAATCCAGATGCAGAATTCATCCCTTATTTTCAACGGCGACTGGAAATCTCAACCCACAAGGGATGCCTCCTTTGGGGATGCAGGGTCATAATACCCAGAAAGGCACAAGAACACCTATTGGCCACTGTCCACAGTTCACATCAAGGCATCGTACGTACAAAGGGCCTTGCAAGAAGTTACATGTGGTGGCCCAAGATGGATAGTCAAATTGAAGACACGGTAAATAGGTGTAACGTTTGTCAACAAACACGACACGCACCTCCTAAGACACTGGGAACATGGGAATGCATTAAAAAACCATGGTCAAGACTCCATATCGACCATGCTGGGCCTTTTCAGGGATCACTTTTCCTCATTGTCGTTGATGCATACTCAAAATGGCTAGAGGTTATTAAGGTATCGTCAGCAGATTCACCTTGTGCTATTGAAGCTTTGAGGGAGCTTTTTGGCTCACATGGTATTCCTGACACCATAGTCTCGGATAACGGACCTGGCTTCACATCGTCTGAATTTGAACGGTTCCTTATGAGAAACGGAATCCATCATACATTCACAGCTCCTGGGCATCCTTCATCAAACGGACAAGCAGAACGAATGGTGCAAACAACAAAAGATGCACTTCGAAGAATTGTTTCGGGGAATTGGAATACTAGACTTGCATCATTCTTATTAGCACAACATGCTACGCCCAATTCTGCTACCAATGTTTCTCCAGCAGAGCTGCTTATGAACCGTCGTTTGAAAACCTGCCTCGACAGGATCCATCCAGATTTTTCAGAGCCTAATCCTAAGGATCAGTCTAATTCAAGATTCCGGATGTTTGCACCTCTAGACTTGGTATATGCTCGAGGATTCCACCCTCACGACAAATGGGTACCAGCTACAATAATAGAAGTAATTAGCCCCACAATGTATGAGGTTTTGACGGATAAAGGTCTTGTGTGGAAAAGACACATTGACCAACTAAGACGACGCCTGGGCAGTCTTCAACATATGACAGACTCTGACAGTTCTTCAACATATCCATCTAATGTCCCAACACCTTCATCGTTGATGTCAGAATCAGTAAGAGACAGCGAAAACTCTGAGCCAGCAGGAGGCAACCAGAATCCAGTTCTGCCGACAAAGGACGTGGTTTCAGAACCTAGGAAGATGGACAGTTTAATTGGGACTGCACCCGCAGGGGTTGGAACGTTGCCCGATGTTGCAAGGCCAGCGGTCCTTCCATCGAGACCGGTCAGAGCTAAACATCCACCAAGCTGGCTAAAGGACTACGTTACATAGTGGGGAGGAATGTTATGTATTGTAACACACTTTTATGCTACCGGAATGGCAACAGGCCGCACGAATTGAATATGTAAATATACTTGGTTGTTACTGTTTGATAGCTATGTTTCTGGCTAGTAATGTTATATAATAAATAGGTTTGAGCTGCATTTGTGTTAACTATTTATGTCTCGGTTAATACCTAATAGCAATACCTAATAGAGCACTTATCTGGTATAAAGTTTAACAAACCAAGTACAGCTTTATTTAGATTGTATCAAAAATAAAATATTAAGGTAAACTTCGAAAAAGCTATAATGATCATATCAACATCTGATCATTACTCATCAATAATCCGTCAATACATTGAGACTTTAGTTAGGAATGATACTGTTTGCAATGATGTCCGTTCTTATAATATTACCGCAATAAGGTATAAAATTCTAAGTATTTGAAGAGCTCCAGAAAATATGAAATGATCTTATCACCCCTCTGTAGAGCAATGGACTGAACTTCGCTTGCGCATGCGTAGTATTTTGTTTTGCTTTTAAATATTTTTTCTATTCTATTCAATCATCTTTTTTCCTTTGAAAATGATCTGTGAGCGTTTGAAAGTTCTCAGGGTTATATTGAATAATATCCATATATGTTTGTTTCACCTTTTAAGTAATTATAAGTATGTTTTAAAGTTTATATACATAATTTGATTGTTAGATGTAAAATATGAATATTTTAATATTTGAATATGAATATATTTGAATGAAATTCGAATAAAAAAAATTTCTTTTTTTAATAAAATCTCTTTTTTTTCCTTGATTGAACTGCTATATATATATATTTAATGCGTTCGTTTAGAATATATTTTACATGCGAATATTTTTTTGATACTCTAAAAAATAAATTGCGAATTTTAAATGAATGAGAAAATTGCTACATTATAAAATTCGAAGGCATTATTTTTGTTAGTTCCTTTTTAAATAAAATATAAAATTTAATTTATTGAATTAAATTTTTGGTTTTTCATAAAAAAAAAATCGATCTTTTGTATTAATACAGTTAATACATTTGCGTGTAAGGAATAAAAGGAAAATGCTTCTTTTTTGCAGGCATCCGGGAAGAATTAACGGAAAAAGCATGTTTTATACGCGTACGAAAATTACTAATTTAGTGTGTAGAAACGAATTTTCCTGACAGTGTATTCTTTATTTTTGTAAATTTCTTGGAAAAAATATTAATCCTTTCAAATAAGTTTACAAAACATCAAATTCGTGTTTTTAATTTGAGCCTTGCATCCTCCGAATTAAGGAAAATATTGCAAACAAATTGCACCAAATTAAAGAGCGTACATTGTTCTTTTAAACACCACCTATCATTTAAAAAATATTTATACAAACAATTTGAAAAGAATAATTTCCCTATTCCATTTCAAAATATTCACGATTTCTGCAAATGTTTTAATCTGTATTAGCATTTCTGACCATGCTACAAAAAAAAATAAATAAATAAATAAATAAATAAATAAATAAAAAATAAAAGCACCAAGTCAAATCTACGTTTCTTTCCATTTCGAAATCTTTATTTTGTTTTAAAAAGCGAATATTAACTGTTTTAAAAATTCGCTTATAAAACTTAATTTTGCGATTTGTCCTTTCTGCGATTTTTAAAATTATTCATCTGCTTCGTAAATAAAAAAATACAAATAAACCAATATCTGTATTCAACCTCATCTATATTCTATTTTTTTATGACGAAGCATTTGGTTTAAAAATATTAATATTAACCCGCTCAAAACGTTCCCTTCTTTTTATCTCTTCCATGATTTGACGATTTCTGGAATCTATAAAAATCCGAATGTTCTTTTCTAATCAAGCGACCAAAGAAAAAAAAATGCCAAGCCATCATTTCCATTTCCATTTCCATTCATTTCCATTTCGAGATCAGTAATCACTTTCGAAAAATTTAAATGATAAACCCTTAAAAAAATTTTCTTTTCCGAAAGTCTCTTACGCGAATTTCGTTTTTTTTTTTTTTAATGTCATCCATAAAAATCGGCATCGGCAACGAGAAATGAAACTTTGAACAATCTAAAGATACGATATCATATCTAGGTTAGTTTTTATTTACAACGCCGACTTCCGTTATAAATAATATCAATATTAACCCTCTCAAAAACATAATGTAAATCATTTTGTCGAATTCTGTATTTTATACAATATTTAAGTTTTTCCTACTGAAAGCAGTGGGACCCCCTGCATTAGGATCTTTTAGAAAGTCCTTCGGTTAAATATATAAAATCATTTAATTTGGTTTATTTTAGGTATACTATACTTTAGGTATATACTTAGGAACACTATCACGGCCCGGAATATGCTGGTCGTGTCAGCTAGTTAATTTAGTTAGATTTGGTAAAAGATATTTACCAAAACTGTTATTTTTAGTAAATTCATTATTTATTATATTTTTTCATTAATATAACAAGGATATACTTTCATATAAAAAAATAACATAAATTTAAATTATAGATGACAACTTTTTCAGAATATTCATTGAAAAATACTTATATTTATAATATCCATTCACAATTACGTAAGATTTCACGTATTTTTTTTTTTTTTTATGCTTCCAAAATCAGTCGATTAATCACCGAATTTGTTAATGATCCACAGTTTAATATTATGAAAAAGGCAAGTAGAGGTAAGTGAAGAATAACAATAAAACTTTTCAAAATTTATAAATGAAACTAAAAAAATTCATTTTATGTTAATTATTTTCAAAACAAAATAGATTTTGACTCATATATTGTAATGAATTTTTTCTTTCTTACCTTATCCAATAGAATATTATAACTGATTCCCAAAAGCTTACACCCATATAATGGTCTCATCTTATCTATCCGATACGGCTTTCAACAATAAACTCGTCATACACTTTCAGGAAAAACTGGAAAATAATACATTTCGCCGTTTAAGAAATAATAATAATAATGTAGTATAAAATATAAAGTAGATTTTCTGATGCATTTTGGGGATAAGATTCAAATGAAACTGAAAGGAAGGAAAAAACTAGTCGAATGGGCCAATCCCAAAACTTTCTTCTCTCTTGAATATGTTAATGTTTCAAAAATTTGTGACACATGTTGGTACTTCAATATTATAACTTCAATGCTACACCAACTTTATTTTCATATTAAATTCCTGCTTAATTTTTTTTTCAATCGGAGTATAAAGGTATTAATCTCTAACAATTTTAATAAAATCAATAATAGTGTTATTATGTTGTGTATCAGCTGCTTGTGAATCGCAGAGTTAGCTCGACGCGAAGTGTCGTTGCTGCACGAGCAGCCAATATACAACAGAAATATGAAAAATCTAGGAAATTGCACGAAAATCGCTGACGCTAAGCCCCCTTCTATGGGAATATACCAATTTCAACTGGGACCTGAACGCCATTGTCAAAAACATTTATATGAAGTTTAGTTCAATCCTATTTATAACTTTGTACACTTATTCCGATGATATAATAATGAAAATTGAAATATCGCTATTACAACGCCCCTTACGACGGAATATTCCCAAATTTAACTGGAAACTGCTGGTCATAGCTAAAAACATATACAGGAGGATTCAAAACTTATTGTTAAAATTTCAAGGGGAGGTAGGGAATACGTCAGGAAACCAATCTTACATAGGAAAGTATGTCCGAAAACGTCATCTACATGGACCCGAAAGAACAAAATTAAACGAGAAGCTTCCTGGAGGCAGGGAATGAAGGCGTTGAATAAAGATTATTAACGAGATTTTTAAAGATGTAAAAGGCTTCTGTAGAGCAAAGTTCCCCTACATAGATTTAGGAATGATATTGTACACTTTGCAAGCAAGTGAACTATAATAACAGCACCATAAAGCATTAAAAAACCGGCGAACACAGTCCTCCGTGGCTTCTCTCTCTTTCTTTGCAGTGGGGTTCTCTTATCTACGAGTCTCAAGGCTGCAAGTTTATTCCCCTTCCTTCCGCTGCACCATGGAGCTAGCGAACGCAAGATGAAGAGCGGTTGTATTATTCCCCTCGCTGGTTTGGCAACAAGAGAGAGCGGGAGTTCAGTTTTCTTTTTTCCGCCGATTCACCTCCCACATGGAAGAAGTCATGCTGTAAAAAAAAGTCATTTTAGGTAGATTTCGTAAGAAATACTACCTATTGCAGTCGTTACCATGGTGCGACTTTTGAAAAATTCCTTCATAACATTTCATTAGAGGACCCCAGGAACCCAAAACCACCCCCACCTGAAAAGTTTATATATATATATATATATATATATATATATATATATATATATATATATATATATATATATATATATATATATATATATATATATATATGTATGTATGTATGCATGTATGTACTAAATTTTGTCCGCACGATAAAAGTCGCAATTATGCACGGATCATCTTCAAACTCGCCAACAACTTTGAGATGGCTAATATCTCGGCGGGGATTGAAAATGGGTAAAATCGGATCAAGGGAATGGAAATGGGGAGGGTTCAAAAATTTGAATACCATCTTAACATGATTCCGATAAAATCAGCTCTTACACAACAATAACAGAAAAAAATAAATATTTTTCGTTATTGCTGTTGCCAACAATAAAAAAAAGCAATAAAATTCTCACCACAACAATTGCTTTTCTTTTGCGAGAATTTCACGTGAAAAATTAAATAAAATAAATAGTTTGACGAATTGAAAACAAATTGAATATTACGTCATAAGTTTCCTAGAGCAAGATTTCCGCATGAAAACTCAAAATGAAATAAATAGTTTGACGAATTAAAAAACAACAACAAAATATTGCGTCATATTGGAAATAAAATGGACCTCAGCAGGTGAATATGTAACGTCATGTGAGTTTGAAGAAACGTATTAAAACAGGATAAAAACCCGACTATGGAAATATTAACTTATTTATCACTTTGAGGTTCTCTGAATTTGCTTTAGCTATTTTTTAAACCTATTCCATATGCATGCGTGTGTGTATTCGTGTATATTAGAATTTTCACAAAATGTTTAGCTCCCTAGAGCTCATTCTTAGTGGAGGAACTGGGTTTATCTCTAATCTTGATTTAAATTTTGTTGGTTAATTTAGTACTTAACTTCGAAATCTACCTCCGCCTGTAGGCCCGAGCCGGCAGGGATTTTTTTAATATGAAATTTTAGAACTAGTTTTTGATTTTTTCTGAAGTTTTAATTTAATCAGTCAATTGTTGAGGCTGACATCCAGTAGAGGAATGCCTAGGATAAATTAAGTGCAGAACTAGTGTCCATATCAATCCTAAGATCTGCATCTGTGCCCAAGATCTGTTTTTCATCCCTTTTCTCTGTGTGGCTCTTCACAAATTTCGGGAGGGTGTTCCAACAAAAGAGACATTGATAATTTCTGCAGATTGTGTTACAAGGTTAAATCATCCAGATAATTTGTGCAAGATGTGTTTCAAATATAAAAGTGTGATTAAAGTCAAGATATGTGTTTGGTGAAAGATAAAAATTACACAGTGAAATATGTTGAAAGGTCAGTAGTGCTTGATGGATGCAATGATTGATTGGGACGCAGTCGAAGGTTGGGTACACACAGCGCTCTCTACATACGCATGCATAAATTTTCGGACATATTTTCCTGTGTAAAATCAGTTTTAAGTTGTATTCCCTACCACCACACGAAATTGGAACTATAAGTTTTAAACCACCATGTATACGGGACATTCTCACAATCTTTTGGCTTTCATGTCCCTGAATAATAATTTTTATTTTAATACACTTTTTTGGGTTTTTTTTTTATATTCCATATACTGGGGAACATCCCATTGCATGATTGCATAACAATATTAACGAGATAAATAAGTTTTGGACGATGTTGGGGGCCCAAATACCAGGACAACCCCTATACCACCCCGTGTGTCCCTGATGCTGATTTTTAAGTTTGGAGCTGACTGTATAAAACTATTTCAATAAAATTAATTCGATGTAATTTTTTTTCGGAAACTGGGACAATTGTTTTATATAAATATGAAGCAAAAAATTAACCTGCACACATTTTTATGGTTGATATTATTTTTTTTTTAACTCTGTCTTTGGGTTTCTCATTCTTACCGTCCCTCTTGCTAAACTTATACAGAAAATCACTTCAGATGAAGCCACAGAATTTTTTTCAAGTTTTTCTCTCATGGTAAGCTAGAGAAAGAATGTCAAAAATTCTTTGATAAGAAATTTACTGCAGAATTTAAATAAGCATTTAAATATCAATTTCAAGATCGTGGCTTTATTGGTAATCTTACCGTCCCCAAAGTTTATTCCTGCACTTTTCGAGGTAAATAAGGAAAAAAAATTAATCCAATTTTAACAGCTGTTTCTAAAAATCAATGAACATTGTGGCTATCACTTAGTCTTAACATTATTTGCCTAAAATACGTGGTAATTTTCCCTACCGTTCCATCCTTACGTCCCTTTTTTTCCACATTTTGTTCCCTTTTTTCCTATACCATCCCCTTTTTTTTTACCTTACCGTTTTGCCTTTTGTGGGTACTATGCAAATTCATTATAAGAAAAAATTTCGAATAAAATAAAAAGTTTTAGTGGTAAAATGGTAAGGAAAATTAAACTCGCAAACTTTAATTTTCCATAGCATAAGTTTAACATAAACCTCGGTCATATGAAAATTTTTTCGCTGTTGACCATTTTTTCTTTATTTTGAATCATTAAGGCATTCGTCTATCAGATTAAAATGTTATTTTAGCAAATTCAGATTTTTTTCCCAAAAGTGAAAAGATTGTGAAAATGCCTTATATGAGCTTTGGTTCAATTTTATGCATAACTCAATACAGTTCTCGATGAAACAAAAAAGACATACACACGGACACATGGATGGACTGACAGACATTTAGAATAAACATGATTTTCGGGATCTCTGACCCTTAAGAAATGTAAAACCGTCAAAAACCGGAAGTAGAAAAAATATTTCGACAGAACATTATTATTTAGAAATAAGATAGTAAAACTATAATTAAAGATAGTGAAATGCAATTATTATTGAATTTGCCATCTATACAAACTGTTAACATAAATTCCGCACCTAACTACAGATACTTCTAAGAAATGCGCATAAAAAAGTTTTGACAACCATGAAGTCCCGAAAGTCAAAATTGTTACTTTTAGCATAGGAACTTTTTTTCTTAAATACAAATTTGAAACTATGAATGAGATTCTGTGATAAAATTTCGTGTATTATTGCATGAAAAATATAAAAAATAAAATGAAAAATAACAAAGAAATATAATCATTGTTCTTTCCCATTTCGATTAATCATTGAATTTCGTGAATGATACTCGTATGATTCAGTTGTAATTGTGATATAGTTTCACCAGTAATGAGATTCTCAAAGTTTTACTTTTGCTTCATGAGTTAAACCTCATGAGCTTACATTGCGGTCACAGCATTTCTCTGCCACAGGTGTATTCATCTCGATAACTAGTACCGTAATTTCCGGTGTATAGCCCGCGGATCAAACAATCGTGTTTCGACCCAGAAATTTTTAAAAATAAAATGTAACTTTTTAGATCACAGTAAATATTGGTCTTCAAATACTGAATAAAATTTCTGGGTCCAAACTGAATTGTTTGATCTGCGGGCTATACACCCGAAATTACGGTAAATGAACAGCATAACAAATTCATGATGTTGGTCTTATTGTTAGACTTTTTATCTCTGTAGCTGTATCTGTGAAACATCTTATTTATTCTACCACATCCTTGAATCAGTCAAAATCATTCTCCGTACGGGTCTTTTAACACTGTTTGTGCTGAAAAAATTTAGCATCAGTTGCGATTACAGTTAACCTTTACAGGAGTTTAAAGTTGTTAAGAGTAAATATTAGTATGTAACTGCTTATTTTAGATTGTTTAGACGTAAGATTTAAAAAAATATATATAACAGAAATTCATATGATGTGCAGTGTTTTTGGAAATTTATGGGAAACATTTTTCCCAGTGGACTATAAGGGTAACACAAATTATACTTAGACTTAGTATGCAATATCTTTTATTTATTGGTTTATTATAATAAAATATTAACTAACTATACAAAATGATGTTCTAATTATGATATTCTGCAAAGGATATCTCTTATTCAATATTTACATAAGGCTACTATAATAGTACGTAAAATAAATTCACTTTCCTTGTACGTTTTGTCATTTTGGCCTACTCTGTCTAAATATGTTGAAAACAACTCAAAAATTTAGTATAGAATTTTTTACGCATCTTCCAAACAATTATTTATGTATGTGAAAATAAAATTATTTAAAATAGTTTAGCTTTTAATGAGGAAAAATATCATTACTGTTTTAAAATTTGCCTTCTAGAAAGGTCTGCAGTGTCGTAATCGGTCCCATTTTTGAGCGAAAGAATCCAAGTAGGAGTCGTCTATTTTACAAGCAGGTCTGCATTGTCGGAGTCGGAGTCGGCACATTTTTGACCGAAAGAGTCGAGTCGAATATGTTAAAATTCCTGGAGTCGGAGTCGTCCATATTACCCACCGACTCCGCAGCTCTGCTAGAAACACGCCTTAAAAAAAAACTAGTATGTTGTGGCCATCACAAAACTTTCTTCTATATAAATCCAACCAATTAAATCATTTAAATAATACAAGAAATTGCATTAATTTAGCACCAATTCATATCAAAGCATATCTGAATTTGAAGTTTGATGAAAATTCGTGCATTAGTTTTTGAGATAGAGCTATAGCGGAAATTTTGAAAAATGTAGCATAGCAGGGCCACCTATTGAGCAATTTTCACCAAAAACGCAAACAGCACTAATTGATATCAAGGTATTCCTGAATCTGGAGTTTGATGAAAATTCGTGCATTAGTTTTTGAGATAGAGCTATAGTGGATATTCTGAAAAATGCAGCATAACGGCGCCACCTGTTGAGCGATTTTCACCAAAACATAAACAGCCGTAATTCATATCAAGGTATACATGAATCTGAAGTTTGTTGAAAATCCAAGCATTAGTTCTTGAGTTAGAGCTATTGCGGAAATCGCAAAAAACGCTGCATAGCAGCGCCACCTGTCAAGCGATTTACACCAAAATGTATAAAACGTAAAATCCTGCGAAGGACTAATTGAATCTTAAATTTGATAAAAATCCGTGCATTAGTTGTGTAGATTGAGCCATTGTAGTAATTGGTGAAAATGCTGCATAGCAGCGTCACCTGCCGAGCGATTTACGCCATAAACTAATCAGCACCAATTTATATCAGGGACTAACTGAATATAATTTTTTAATAAATTCCGTTCATTAGTTCTTGAGATAGAACGCCTACAAAATATGTGTCACACACAGACTGACAGACTGACAGACAGACATTTTTTAAAAACAAGTTTTTCGGGTTCTCTTACCTCTAAAACGTGTGAATCCCTCAAAAACCGGAATTGGAAAATTTTCATGAATCCGATACTTTCTTCTTGTAAGATAGAAGAAAGAAAAAAAAAAAAAGATTGACTTTTATTCCGGAATATGTAATCGGATTAATAGGACAATGCAAAATATCATGTCTCAAAAGAATGGAAAAAAAAAAAAAAAAAAACTATTTTCACTTATAGTTAATGAATAAGATTTATCGCTGAATTAAAATATTTTTTCCCTCCGTCCTCACAAATGTACACATGTTTATTTTGCCACGAATAAATATTGACTTCTGTTCAATTATTATTAATTAGGAATGGTGTGTAATTTAATTTTTCTTATTACTAGTAGTAAACTGTTATTTTATTTTTAAATGGGAATTTGTAGGATATTTATTAATCATGTGTAAAATGTTTTACTACTATTAGAAATCTTTAAAAATATTGAGATTTTTTCTAAATATTGCTTACAAAATTTTTATATGTAGAAGTTTTATACTAATACTTAAAATACTATCACAGAATCCTCTTTTAATTACTGTTTTTTTTATCTATTCAACTAAAACATACATGATTGTTTCAGAAATATAGTAAAAATATGAAGGAATAAATATTTTATGTTTGCGTACTTATTGTTTCATTAAAATATTATTAAATATGTAAAAAATTTCTTTTGATAAAAAACAGTAATTTATAGCAAACTAGATCTTTAATAAAATTTCAAAATCGATATCAAGTCTATAAATGATTAATAAACATAAATTTCCCATTTATTTTAGCGGTACACATTGCGAAATTATTAGTAACCTGTTTTTGTTGAACCAGCACTTCAAAGTGATTGTCAAGAGATTAATGCATTTCAGATAAGTTAAAAGCTACTTCTCATATTTATGCTAATAAAGTGAAAGCATATACTTGGTAATGTTAAACAAACCGTGAGATGATATTTTACTCTAACAAGTTCTGGCATTCATTTAACCATTTTCTAAATATTGCAGTAAGGCAAATTTCAAAAATTGTCTAGTTATCATGGACTCGTGCAATGCTCAGGTGATTTCATGGAAAGTTTATTTCTTTTTCGAGTGGAAAATTAGTCTTATTATACAAAAATGTTATTTGTAAATTAAAAAATAAATAAGTAGTTCTGTATTTCATTTGAGGACATACATTTATTTTAATAACTTTGGAATGCATTGAAAGGGCAAATTTAGTTCGTTTGTTGATTTATAAGATAACAATTTTTTTAGAACCTTAATTTTAAAATACGTGACATATTTTAATTATGATAGTTTTTTCAAGCATAAAATTTTATTATTCTCCTCAATGACAAATGTTTTATATAAAAAATATAATTGATTTCTAATGTCTTTTAATTTCAATAACTTTCCTATTTCATAATACATTAATCTTAGATTAATTTTTAGCACATTTATTTAATTGTAAATAACTCATAACAGTTGTATATTTCAAAATAGGTGAAAAATATCCGGGCCAGGATTCAAACTAGGGATGTCTTGGCTGATGCCGCTGATGTTCTATCAACTGAGCGATCCTAGGTGAATCTGGAGGTTTAATTCACCCAACTAATTATATATATAATAGCCCTAGGTGTAAACTGTTCCGGAGTGAACTCATCCGGACCCCGATAATCGCACTCATCCTCAGAAAAAAGAAAAAAAAATATCGCGACTATGTTAGGCTTAAGCATTCCGATCCAGTGGATAAGGGAATTCTTCGACTTATAATAATCCACGTTGCATCACATCTATTATTCATTTTCTGTAAAAGCTTCAAAATTTATACAATTATAATGATTTAACTTCTAATTTTAAAATACCCAGCTACCAACATCAGATTATCGATATAAACGAACGAATACCGTTACCATTCATAAGCACAAATTAAAAATCTAGAAACAAATTAACGACTCTTTGACCGTTTCATTAAAAAATACCGTTTAACATTCATCTCTTAAAATATTTGTAAAAACGTATTAAACCCTTTAAATATTTCGAAATGCGTTTTTCTCTTTTACATACCGACTTGTGTTTTATGAAAAAACGGATTTGATTATTAAACAAGACATTATAAAGCAAGACAGCGGTTCCATGTATGAACTACGCTTTATTTCAACGCTTTTTTGGCGCCATCTTTCGGTAATGAATATAAATGACCGAATTTTTGACTGAAATTATAGTTTTTTATTTAAAAAAAATACACGACGTTACGATGTAATTCGAGATCATTTTTTAAATGTTTCCGTTATGTAATTTTAAAATATCGTTCAATATAAATAAATGAAATTTCCTTTTGCTATTATACCTTTGATAGAATTTTAATTTTGTTTTATTAATTTTTAAGAGGCTAACGTTTATCCGCTTTTTTAAGAATTTTGTTTACATTATAAATAAAATGATTTTTTTTCAAGTGTTATGAAATATAAGATATTATCATGACTATTTTAGTATGAGAAAACTATTTTTTCACATTCTCTTATTAAATTACAATTTTGTTTTCACTCAAAGTTATGTTTCAAAGTTATGTTCAAATTTTAGGATGTTAAAAATCAGCATTATATCTGCAATGATTTAATTAATATTTCTAGTACATGGCATTGTATAGTCCTTACATATTAATTACATTGATAAGAAATATAAATTTTATTTTCAATGCAAGCAAATTTCAAATGGATATAAGCTAATCTTTTAAACATTGATAAAATTAAATTAAAATTTTACGAAAGAAATAATAATAATAATTTTAATCTTGTCATTTTCTACAATGCAAACCCTTTAATAATAAAACTTTCATTCTGTTTGTTTGTATGAAATATTATAAAAATGAAACGCAGATCAACATTCCATCATTTTTGACGTGTTATATGCTAGTTTTAACGATAACAGCATCTGGTCTGATATATGAATCAGCACAACAGAATAAATCGCAAGTTTTTTTTTTTTTTTTTTTTTTTTTTTAACTGCTGTAAACGCTGCATGCGTAATTTAGAACTGTTATGATTTATTTAGGAGTTAAATAATTGTGTTAAAAATAATGTAATATTATATATACGCATGCAGCGTGTATTGCAGTTAAAAAAAAGAACCTACGATTTATTCTGTTGAGCTGATTCAGATATCAGACCAGATGCTGTTGTCATATAGTGTATTGTGAATTAGTCCTCCAGGTTCGTCCGGGATGGCACAGTTGCAAGAGCATTGGCGGCTTCAGCCAAGATGTCCCTGGTTCGAATCCTGCCCCGGACTTTTTTCACCCATTTGGAAATTCACAACTCTTACATAAAATAATATTTTAAATTTCACTAGTTATATTGACACTACAGTAAAATGATATCTATGAGTGATCCAGAGTTTCGAAAATATTACTGTTATATCATTGTTTTAATAGTTCCCATGCTGGAGGTAGCTAAAAACAGGTATCGTCGATCTCTATTTTTACCCGACTGCCAAGAAGGGTTATGTGTTTCACGCGTATCAGGGTATGTGGATTTCTTTATGCTGGAAGTGTATCATGTAACTTACATAAATACCCTTGATGCCACTTCAGCAGGTTATTTTATTTTATTGTCATAATAAAATACTATTATTTATATATTTTGATTATTATTATTATTTTATAAAATGTATATATATATTTAGAGTGTGTCTTACATATAGGTATTTTGATTATTATTATTATTATTTAATATAAATATACTCATATATGTATTTATGCTATAAGGTCTCATTAAGAAAAGGACCACACAGTGAGTCCTATCTGTAGAGGGGATCTTTTCAGAGAGTCACGGAGTCTGCAAGCCTGACAATAGCTTGACATAAAATGCCAAGTCGTATTTATGACGGGATACTACTTTATTTATGATACCTAATAAAACAGACATTACAAGCGAGATCCGGAGTCCAGAAACCAAGATCGCTGAAGCTCAAGGGGCGGGGTATGGTATACGCCGAAAAAAGTGCAATACCGAATCAGAGGTTTGCAGGTCGAAGGAAGAAATGGGGTGTCAGCAAGGCTGACCGATCATTCGACGAAGGGGGCGGAGGACCCTCCTCCACATTTTCATCACGAGGTGATATCGTAACTGAAGGAAGAAGTTACAAGAAGTTCGATGCCAGTTGCAAAGCTATGAAGTCCTAAAATAATATATGGATGCAAGCTCCTATGCCATGAAGACTTGAAAAATATACATCGATTCAAGTTTCTATACCATGAAGACTTAAAATATAGATATCGGTTCAAGTCCTTAAAACAGGACGACTAAGAGAGCGATCCAAACTCCTAAGCTATGAAGTCCTAAAAGCAATGAGTTCAGTTTGAGTTCCAGAAACATGATGACTTAAAATAAAGATTCCGATTCGAGTTCTTAAAATATGAAGTCTTAGAAATAAAGAGAGTGATGCGAGTTCCTGAACTAGGATGTCTGAACAGAGAAGAAGGCGAGCTACCAGACTATGATGTTTTCCAGTTCTCTCACCCGGGATGGTTTTAAATGATTGAGTTTAGCTGCAATGTCCTAAGTGTTTTAAAAGAAATTCTTCGTCGATGACGACTTATGCGGGTCGTGTTTTCCCGTTAAGGGATGGCCCTATGATAAACTGTCCTCGAACTTTACTTCATCACTAAGTGTTTTAAATTAGTGAACGATACCGAGAGTGTAAAACAAAGATCACTCAATGTGCCAAGGATTCAAGTGTGACCTTAACCACAAGTGATCCCTCTCTACAGAAGATTTGTTCGCTTTAACCTTTTTGCATTCCCATTGTTTTAATAATTTATGTTGTATTAGGGAGGTACAATTTATGGTACTCAAGCAATTAAGTATTAATTGTAATGTTAATTTAAAAGGTAAATTTAATGTAATTACTAATTCAATTTCGTCCTTTGGAACGCTGGTGTCTTATGACACAATTCTATTTTGTTTATTTTATTATTTTGTAAATATGTACATTAACTGTAAATAAACCTTTTGTTTATTGTTAACTTTTGGCTATGTTCTTAATACAACATGAGTCCAATGTTTTACTTTAATATGCTATTTATGCGTAGTTTAGATAGGTTTTATTTAGATACAACTGCGCGTCTATACGCTATTTCTTCACTAAAATTACACAACGCAGCTTGGGGCGTTTTGAAGATGTGTTTCCTCCCGCCTCAATTTAAGATAATTAAGGTTAGTTTAATTATCAGGAATAGCCAGGACCAGTATCATATAATTACGATCACAAATGTTTGTCTATAAATTGTAATGTTTAAATACCCACTATAATAATTCAGGTATTTCAGGTTCAGTAATTGAGGAGTAGTTAACCTCTCTTACTCTTTATGGTAATCTTCCCCCATTTACCGTACTTATTTCTCCCCACTTAGAAGGTATGTTTGGGTAGTTAAGTTGGTTCCGGTAAATGGACCTGGATCTTCCCAACACTTTATACCCTCGAAATATCCCAACGGCTGGATGGATTTTAACGAATGAGGTGTCTATCGATTTGTCTTATCCGTCCGATAGTTATAGGCTAGGCTTTGTTTTTATAAATTCAAAATGACGACTGTAAAACACAAAATGGCGGTAGAGGCGAAAGAAAAATTACGCACCCTATTGAGTGGCATGTCATTGGATAGGTCTTTCAAATTGAAGACGATTTTTCATAGAGTATTTTCAGTCAGAAGCTCAGTTTAAATATTACACAACCTGGGAGTTGTGTAGGTAGGATCTCTAGCCTTACTGCAGCTCTAACCATCATAGACATCTACAGGCCTCATCAAAACAGTTTTTGGATAGAAACTAACAATTAAACACAACTTAAAAGTCATCAATACAAGTAAATAAAAAAATAGGTAAGTAGTATAAAAAATAGTTTCGCATTGAGGAAAAATAATTAATTAATTCGCTTTTTACGCAGTCGGGTTTTTTTATTTTTTTAAATTTAATTTTAACTTGTTCTTTATATGTTTGCTACCATTTTTTTTTTTTTACAAACAGAATATTTACATGAGATTTTTGTTGCACATATACCAGATACTAGGAGATACAACACAGTCTTTCTGGTTTTCAAAATATAGGTAAAACCTTTTTTATTGAAAGTTCCAATAGATTTTTATGATAAATATATATTACTTAGATTGCACACTTATGATACCAAAAAACTTTTTTTATATTAAAATTATTAATTATGCATTAAAATAGAGTTTTAACTTTATTAAAAGTTTTAGAAATAATAGCCGCATACCAGGAACAAGTAGCCGAAGAAATTGCCAAAGATTTTGCTAGTTGTTGCAGAGTTTTTTAATCGATTATTCTTGTACTTGAGACATAGTTTTATTAAATATATATTAAATTAGGGTTTTTCTTATTTTATTTTAATTAATCATTTATTTTTTTAAGCGAGTTTGTTAGAGAAAAAATCTGTAACAAATTTGGAGCTATTTCTATTTTCTTTTAAGTGCAAACCGGTTAATCTTGCATAACTGGAGTGCCGTAATTGGAGATAGACTGATTTTTAAAATTATCTGTAAATTGAAATGCAGTTTATAAACAATTAACTTAATTTATTTTCATAATTTGTGCAAAATAAAGAACCTGAATTTTTTTTTCAGAAATTTGCCCATTATACTGCCTTTGAGAACTATAAAAAATAGATTTAAGTAAGCATATTAGTTTCAATGTAAAGTACATACTGCTAAAAGAACATTTCCTTACGAAGCACTTTACTAGTGATCATCACACATTGTAAAAAAAAAATAAATAAAACGCACTAAAATACGGATATACTACTGGCAATTGATACGCCAGTAGTATTTCCTAATTTTACCGGAAGTTTTCCCCCGTAAATTCAAAAAAAAAAAAAAAAAAAAACGGACATTTTTCTGTTATTTACCGGTAAAAAGTTCCGTTAAAATACAGAAATAGTACTGGCGTCTCGATTGCCAGTAGTATTTCAGTATTTTAGTTTTTTTTTTTTTTTTTTTTTTTTTTTTTTTTTTTTTTTTTTTTTTTTTTTACAGTGCACACTATTTTAATGAATTTCGGCAATACAGTATTTTATACACATTCTACACGCTGTTCTCAATGAGTTATTCTAAACTTTGGCCAGTAGCTAATTCCATTTCTAAATTTACGTTTACCTTTATACTCTCAATTTCAAAATTATTTCAAAAATTGTTCTCCATAATTCTGAAATCGATTTAAAATAAATATAATTATTTTTAAATCTAATCATATTCTTTTACGTACAAAACTACGATATTTTGATTTTTTTTAATTTTTAGCATTTTAACCAAACAAGGAGATTTAGTACACTGAGGTAAAGAAAAAAAAATTAAACTCGATTAAAAAAGCTAGATTTAAAAAATACATTTTAATACTAAAAATATGTTAAATACTGCCATAATTAAAGTGATAGTACTCAGCGAGTTTTATAGAGTTATCTAATTGAGAGAATGGAGCGATATTTTGTAAGATAATTTAACAAGACGAAGGGTAAAGGGTTACAAAAAGGAATATTTCCAAAAGTCATTGCTAGGAGGAAATGTGACGCTGGTGTAATAAAAAAAATAGTTTAAAAATGAAAAATCAATGCTGAAATTAAATTACAATTTACTTAGCAATTTCAATTCAGGTTCAACGTTTTCCCCGTTTTTGTGAACCATATTGCTTTTCTGTGCATTGAACACACAAGAGCAGAAAATAGCATGTGTGCAGGAGTGTCCCATGCTCCTCGTCATATGTTATTCTTCTAAACTGTCAAGTGCTGGACAACTTCTTGATAATCATGAACTTTAACTAGCCCAATAGCCATAAGTAGTATGGGGTAAGACAAGTGAGCGATATGGTCATGCAGTTGGAAAGCAGTGACTAATGACTCTTTCTATTGTAATTTTATCTCATATCAGCTGCTGTACTCGCAAAGAATTGTGTGGAAACTGTCCATTTTGCATGAAAATGATTTTATTCAAGCAATGGTTTTCTGAAGTGACGGAATGACATAGCTTTTTAACATGTAGTAATATTTCTCTCCAGTAACAGAACAGATCAGCGGTCCTTTTGGGGAGTGTTCTTATAGCAGCATGGATCTATTATCATTTCGGCTGTAAAGCTACATCGAACAGGAAATGTAACTATTTTTAATTAATTTACTGAATCACAATCGCAAATTTTGCAGTTCTGGATATTTAGATATCCATTCAGGTAAAAATAAGCCTCTTCTAGGCCTTTACATAAGGGACGACCAACCTCCCCACTGCCAAGCATCATCGACCTCAGATCTGACAACTAAAGTGAGAAAAAAAGTCAATTGCTTACCATAGTGAGTATGGCGTAATTTTTTTGCGCTCCTATTCTTGTACTGATAGCAGTGGATAATCTTTCAAAAAATTGTCCATAGAACACAATAAGGCGTATCCACATTCAGATTTCGTACTAACGCACGAGCGCTGGAAGTGCCGATGCAACCTTTTCGAGTGTATATGTGGCATGAATCTGCATCCTTTGCCTCATTGAACTTTCAGAGTACCTGTTTTCTCAAACCCCTCATAAGGCATTAACTAACAGGTACATCTATTAAAGGTATATATAAATATTTTACAGACATACATACAATAAATACAATAAACCCAACTGGAGTGAAAAATTAGCCAGAGCCAGGAATCGAACCCGGGACCACTGCATTCCAGGCAGCCGCTCTAACCACTGAGCTACTCCGGCCGATGCCTGAGTCTGCAATTTCTCACTAATAAACCATGTTGGGGAAGTCACCAGCCATTTACAACAGCCTTGGATGACCGGACAACGATGAATAGATTTTACTATTACATCGATCTACGAATTTATTATTATTATTTAATTAATTAATTTATTGTTTATTATTATATTTCGTAGATCGATGTAATAGTAAAATCTATTCATCGTTGTCCGGTCATCCAAGGCTGTTGTAAATGGCTGGTGACTTCCCCAACATGGTTTATTAGTGAGAAATTGCAGACTCAGGCATCGGCCGGAGTAGCTCAGTGGTTAGAGCGGCTGCCTGGAATGCAGTGGTCCCGGGTTCGATTCCTGGCTCTGGCTAATTTTTCACTCCAGTTGGGTTTATTGTATTTATTGTATGTATGTCTGTAAAATATTTATATATACCTTTAACTGTTGAATGCAGGCGTTATTTATGTGTGAATGTGTGTTTTAATGTATATTGTAGTATGTGTGTTTATTATTATAGGTACATCTATGTTTTTTCTGCGTTCTAGAAGAACATCGATCGCCTTTAGCGTTGAATTATCTGAACTAAAATAAGTTACCAACTAGCAAATGTCCGGCAAGAAGAGGAGACATATCGCACATAACTTTCAGAAAAAAAATTCTAAAAAAAAAACACTTTGCCATTGAAGCCCAACAAACTGGAACTGTGCAAAAAGGGCGTAACGTGAAATTTGAACAAAGAGATTTCTTGTTCTTCGACATTCTTAGGGCCTCATTTTTTGAAATTGCAAGTTAAGAGATTTATTTGTGTTTGTGTAAATGTCCATCTTTTCCTAAACTGATTCCATATTGAGCTTGAAATATATCATTAAATGTGCTAAATGAAAGTTTTTTTCTTTGTTGTTTCTTTTAACTGTTGAATCTGAAATTTTCAACTCTCTTCCTAGTACCCATCGTCACGGAGCGGTGACTTTTGAACGATTTTTTTCGCGCAATCTTTCATCCTCGTTCTGCTTTATCATATTGCTAAATTTGGAAACATTCTTCCAATAACATCATGCTATAGTAAAACTCCATGTATTGCTAGTTTAACTAGATCCATATTGTGTATTACATTAAAAGCTATTTATTAACTACTAGAATTATTCGCCAGCCACGCTAACCTATTTCTCTAAAGGAATCTTGAATCAAACAAAATAAATCTAGCAAAGATGAGATTTAAATAAAGAACTTTTTCTTAATATCTATTTTCAAAATATCTTATCAAAATCCCTAATCGTTGTCTTATTCGTATAATCTCACATTATCCAGTTCAAAGTCAATGTTGTCGACAAAATGGCTCTAAAATAATTGAAGTACTCGTGTTTCATTAATTTTTAGTTGGTCTGTTATCTTAAAATTCCCGCCCTTACCTAAAACTGCTGCTAAGATATGACGAAATTATCTAAAAATTTAGATTACCCTATTAAAACCCCTTAGATGGAGAATTTCTAAAATCGCTGAAATACGTGTTCAATTACTTCTCAATAGATTTGTTATCTTTAAATTTATTTTTCTATCTAAAACTGCTGCCGATATACGGCGAAATGGCCTGAAAATTTAGACCACCCTCTTTAACTCCTTAAGGGAGGGCGATTTCTAAAATCGCTGGAAGACGTGTATAATTTTTTTTTTCAGGAATTTCACGCTCCGAAATAAAACTATTGCTGAGATATTGTGAAATGTTGGAAAAATTTCGACCCCGCCTTTGAACCCCATAGGTGGAAATCTCTGAAATACGTGTTTAATTACTTTTTTAGTAGATTCGTTATCCTAAATTTCTTGCTCATACCTAAAACTATTGCTCTGATATGGGTAAATGGCCTAAGATATTCGAACATACCTTTAGCCCTATAGGGCGGAGGGGTTTTTTAAATCTCTGAAATACATGTTTAATTACTTTTTGATATGTTTGTTATCTTGAATTTCACGACCCAACTAAAACTGCTGCTGAGATATGGCGATCTGTCCTAAAATGTTCGATCCCTTTAACTCCTTAGCGGTAATTTGTATTTCGTGGAAATACGCAATTAATTATTTTTTAGTAGATTTATTTTCTGGAATTTCCCTGTCCTAGCTAAAACTGCTGCAGAGATATGGAGAAAAATTCATAAAATTATCTATCCCTTTTAACCCCCTTAGGGGGAATTTATAAAATCGCTGAAATACATGTTTAATTATTTTTTAATTGATATTTTTCGAGAATTTTACGCTCATACCTATAACTGCTTTTGATAAGTTGCGGAATGTCCTAAAATTTTGAACTCCCTTTTTAACCCATTATTTCTAAAATTGCTGAAATACTTGTTTAATTAATCTTTTAGTCAATTTATTTTCTGGAATTTCAAGCTGCTACCTAAAACTGCTGCTGGGATCTGACGAAATTTTCTAAAATTTTCGACATCCTATTTAACCCTCTTAGGGGTGGGGGCTTTTCAAAAATCCTTTCTTAATCAGTGACTACACAATATAAGGAATATGCCTCCCGAATTTCATTGTCCTAGCTTCAATGTTTGAAGCTCGGCGTTCATTATGAATCAGTCAGAACAAACTCTTTAATTTACAAATAGATATAGATATCTACCATAAAATTAGTGAACATTTATTTTGTTTATTTATTACAGTTTTGGATTTATTTTAACAATTAACATGTCGTTTGCCATTCCACCTCCTTTTAAATATATTTGGGTAGTACGTTTGTAGTACGTAACTAAACGTTAGGTCCCATAGTAACACAAATAAAGTATAGGGTTTTACTTTCTTATGATTAACAAACCACCAGGAAGAATTTTTGAAGCTTCAAGTTTTATCGGGCGAGGCAAATTTGAAAATTTATCTCCTTTTCTGGATTTGGCTTAATGTATTGTTAGTAGTGGATAAAATAATTTTACTCTTGAGAAATTGGACAGTAAACGAAAAAAATGAATTAAGTAGTTATTTCCCTTTTTCGTGATAAGGTTAGCTAATTTATTTTGAAGCTTTAAAATTGTACGTCACCAGCTAATTTAGAAACCGGCTGTGATTCTTAATTTAAAGTATCAGAAAAGCGTGCAACTTCCCTTTCATAAAGTTTTTATCTAATATCATAATTTATGAATGTAAGACTTCGTCATATTCGAAATTCATTGTACTTGTATCCATAAACCTGTCAAAATACGCTGTTAAAAATTTCTGTAAAAACACACAAAAATTCAAAAATAAAACAAGACTCTCTGTATATTTTCACCAGTTCATGGTTAAATGCATTCCATTCAGTTTCTCGGTTAACATTTTACAAACATTTCTCTTTTCTTATAACAAATGCCCTGTAGGCATTTCCATGTCTAGTCTATATGCTTTGAAGATATTTATATTATTTAAAGATATTTTCATCATTTTTATAACATGTAATTCAAATTACACACGTTTAAATTTCTTTAATAATTTTATTAGAAGTATTAAAAAGGAAAATTTGATTTTAAAATTATTTTATTAAAAATTATAACATTTTAGAAAGGGGAAATCCATATCTGCGAAATTAACGGGAATTTTTTTTATCGACAATAACTTTTTAGTTGTTTCATTCCTCATGTGCATTTTCAATATTAGGAGTACATTAAAAGTATATTAAAAGTATTTCCTCGCTGAAACATGAATTACATCCTTTTCCTGCAGTAGTAGCAGCTCCTATATCTCAGTCAGTAAGATGTCCTTCTCCAACCCAGCGGACTCGGGATTCAATCCCGGGCAGACTCTAAATAAATATTGTCAAAACTAAATGCTACAGCAGTTCAAATTCATTCGAAAAATTCTACTTTATCGAATATCAAAAAATCAGTAATTTCGAAAAACAAATTGTACTATTATGAGTCAAAATAAATAAATTTACATAATATATTATAAATTTACCGAATAATTTATCTGTTGTTTTACAGTATCTCTGTTTTTATAATATCAGTAACATCACATAAGACTTAAGATAATGGATTACCAGTAGATGCTCTGTAATTTCGCAGAAACGTTTTTAACAGTGTAATGTACAACATTTATTTTATTTTTAATCTAATACAATATTAATTACATTTTTTTTATTTCTTTATTTCAATATTGAGTTTTACAAAATAATTAGAATTCCTCTTGTTATTCCCCCAACACTTTGAATATAATAGTGAAGAAACTTATGTAGTAAGTCGACAGGTAATTCCTACCTCCTCAGTCCTAACAGTAACAAAAGAAAAAAGGTTTAATTTCTCTTGGTTAACAAACCACAAGAAAATCCTTTGAAAAATAAAATGTTTGACTTTCATTTATACCAATTTTGCGAATTTTGAGCAATTGAGTGGAAAAGGCGAATTTTGAAATTTAACTTCGTTCAATTGTACTTAAATTAATCCTTTTTTACTACAAAAGAAAATCTCGCTTCTGTCTTAAGTAAAAAATTAATTTTACTCTTGTGAAATTTCAGAGTATATCAAAAGATTGAATTAAAGTCGTAAATTTTGCACATATTGTGATAATAACAAAATTTATTATTTTTAAAGTTTAAAAATATGTACGTCATGCGATTTAATGATGTGTGTTTATTTTGTACGTTGTTATAGATTTAAGGGTAACAGAATTTTACTTAATTAAAAAGTAACCATTGTGTTTTTTTTTCTCAAAGCCACATTTCATTTTATTAAAAATATAGCATACTTTAGCATGTGAGAAATTGGAGAATTAATTAATTTTATTTAAGATAATTATAGTATTATAGTGTAACAGTAAATAAATAATGCATTATTTTAGATCAAACTTTACATAGATAAAGCTCTAGGGTTTATTTTTTTATTTTTAAAGCCTAAATAATTTCCTTCTTCTTTTTGTATGATTGCTGTTTCATTATTAAGTTTTATTTAAATAAATTTCGTGAAAGATAAAATGTATATGTATGTATGTATTAATCTGCATTAAAATTCTGTAATCGGTACGCTATATTTTACAATTAATTTTATAATATTTTAAATTGACGTATTACATTAATAATTGTTTATAAATTATATTTAATATGAAGTAAATGAATAAATTTTCATTTCTTTATATCGGTCATTGATTTTATTAAATAATTGCCATGTCTCTTGATATTTTGTCAATCCTTTTAATATAATTGTCAAGAGATTTGTTAAATAAATAAAAAGGTACAATTACCATTCACAACGATAATAAATAAAACAAGAATACTTGCTTATAGTTAACGAACCTTGAGAAAATCCTCAGCTTTAACAAGGTAGTGTTAATTTATGCGATCTCCGTGAATTCGGGCTGGTAAATTTGAAAATTTATCTGCTTTCCGTGGACTCAGCTTAACCTCTTCAGACCCCAGGGTTTATTATTATATTTTTTTAAACTTCAGTTATGAATTTATATTAACAAACCGATAACTAAGAATGATTGAAAAGCGAAAAAAATTAAAATGTATTTTTTATACATAAAATTCGATGATACAAGGGGACCCAAAAAGTACATTTTTTGACAGTTTGTTAGGATTTTTTATTTTACTTTATTTTGCATTGCATTGAAAAAACAATGCAAAACGTGAAATAATTATACATTTAATAATTTTTTATTTCTAATGGACTCTACAAATGGTATTTTAACATACTGAAAAACTGTTTACATTTTCGTTTTTGTAAATTTCGTGCATTTTTGCTGCAAGCCATTTTGATATAACACGTATCTCGCTAAAAAAACACTATAAGAAAGAAATTGCTTTTTTATTTAGTTCTGCTATCTGTAAGGCTCCATACACACCAATTTTCCTTTTTTTAAACATTATTTATATACGTGAAAAAAAATTGTAAAGATGTGTATCCTATAGGATACATCGGGTCTGAGGAGGTTAATGCTTTGTTAACAGCGGAGAAAATCTCGTTTCTGACTTAAGGGACGATTTAGTATTACTCTTGAGAAATTACAGAGTTAATCAAAAGAATGAATTAAAGTCGTAATTTTTCTTGTTATCGTGATAAGGATAGCTCTTTTGTCTTGAAGATCGACAGGTGTCAGGACTCGAAATGAAAAAATCCATGAACCGGAACGCTATTTCAAATTCATTGTTGACTTAAAAAAAATTCAGATATTCAGAAATAAAAATCTGATATTAAATGTTCAAATATAATATATCCAGTGGCGTGGCGTGAACATTTTCGGTGGTCATCGCAATTATTTAAGTTTGTGGTGAAAAATTATTAACTCTAAAATTCAATGGTTGAATGTTCAAAAAAGAAACTTTAAATCTTACCTTCACTTATACATGAACTCCTAATGTTCTGCTAAAACTGGATCGTAGAGTTTTAAAAGCTTATTAAGAGTTTTAAAATATTGCTTGGTCATCGCCGCATCCAGCGATGACCGGACGCCACGCCACTGAATATATCGATTTCTAATCGCATTTACTGTTACTCACTTTCTTTAAATATTTAATATGGTAAAAAAAAAAAAAAATACATAATTATATTTACAAAAATGACTAAATGTTTTTAACTAGTAAATCTGTAGATCAGGAGCCTCAACGTCAGCTCTGCAAGTCATTATTTTTAATCACTCTTTTGGGAATATTCAACTCCCTGCAATCCGCAATTTAAAGTTTTAATATTACGTAATTCTTTATAAGAACAAAAAATACGAAGTTTTCAGGCATTAGAGGCGTTAATTTAAAAACGTTATATAAGGATATTCTGAAATTTTCATGAGCTGCTAATTCTGGTATTTTTTTAGATAAAAAAGTAGATTTTTTCTGGGGGGCTACGCCCCCCTGAACCCCCCGTTGTCTCATTAAATTTCCATATCTAACTTTTTTTTCATTGTGCTAGTAGTTATCGTAAATCTTAGATTGATTTTTACACTTCCGAGCCTTATTTTTTAATACCGTTGAACAGAAGATAATTTACATTGACGCAATTATATTAAAAGTTTAGGTTTTATGAACGAAAAAATAATTTCCTTTTAAAAATAAAATAATTCTCATTCATATTTCCTGAAATGAGGCTGCATTACGAAGTAACACTGGTCGAAAAATATTTTTTCAGGCAATCTAATTAATGTTTTGGCTTTTAAGAAGGAGAATATTTATTTCCAGATACAATGTCATTTTCGACAGCGATAATTTTTCGGTACATAATTTTGACATTTGCTATCTATTTGCTTTTCAAAAGTTTTTTTCTTATTGAAATTTTCGATTAAAAATTAAACATTTCTGTTATTCGTGTGCAGACGATAAAAACATGAGATATTGGATTTTTTTTTTAAATTACGATTTAATATCATAACACAAGGCCCTTTTATTTCAACCTCAAATCATGTTCGTTTTGTTTTTGATATATGAGGTTAATTTCATCTTCTTTTCGTATTTTCGTCTTATTTCCAATATGGAGACGTATATCCATGTCTATTGTTTATTTCATTTTCCTCTTGCACATGAAAATCTTCCAATCAAAATTAACTGTTTGGGGTAAATTATTATTCCGGGATCTGATTTTCTTGGCAACAATAAAAAAAAAGAAAAAAAAATGTTAAATTTTATAGAAAAATGTCAATTTATTCCTTGTGAAAATAATGAACTTTTTAATTTATAAGAAATATATTTGAAAAAAATAAATAGAACATAGTCTGCCTTTATTTCTGGGATAAAATCCATCTATATTTTGTAAAGACAAAAAGGCATTCATTCATCCCTTTTTGACGTTCATTTGACTTCAAACAATTACACATACTTCCACATCTACGATATTTTTAGGTTTATTTCCGTTCCTAAGCAACAGTTGAAAGAAAATGAAAACAATGAAATGTGTACATTCTAAAGAAGTAAATTTATAAAAGAAAATATTTTATGTTATTGGAACGCATATATAAATTCCCTCCATAATTTATACAACGAATTTAAAAACTCTGACAAATGTATACAAACATTTCAAACTAATATGAATAATGTATGATTCCAGTTAGGAAATTTCATCATCCATAATTTATCATTTAAATCCTTCAATCATTTGAGCCATTTCCTTTCAACAAATAAAAATGGAAAAATCATCTGAATTGCCATAGAAATGCATTATTGTGAAAAATAAAACATTCTATATTTTCCGAATGAATGAACCAAATATAACAAAAAACTATACAGCTAATTCCGGTTACCTCACCTACACACCCACTTAATTTCAAGATAATCGGATGCTTTTTGCGGCAGTTATAGCTGAATAGACAGACATACTAACAGACAGACTAACAGACTAGCGGAAACTAAAACTCTTCGTGTCTCCACAGAAAGCCTGCACAGACGTTTCGGCAATAATATTTGAAATGAAATTATGTTAAAAAAAAAAAAAAAAATATATCTGTCTCGTTACTGGGGGAAGGGTCACAAAAATCTTCAAATTTTCTAATGATTGTCATGAAAACGGCTTCTTGTAAAATTACGTTTTCTGTATGATGGGTTTTTTCATCATTTCTCGTATTTAAATTCTAATAAGTCTAGAACCGTTTAAGATAAAGGGTTCAAACTTGAAAAATGTCTTATTCAACTGATTTACTTTAACTTTGATTCAGCAAATTTGAAAAAAAAAATATTTACTTTTGAAAATATGATTTTTTTTTTTTTTTTAAGTTGCGTCTTTTTTTTTTTTTTTTTTTTTTTTTTTTTTTTTTTTTTTTACTTTAAATATTTTGATTTTTTATAAATTAATATTTTTAAAAATTGTTAACGAAATTAAAACTTATATATTTTTTTTCTATTTAACGATTTTAGTGTTCCTTCTGCAATTTTTAGAACTCTCTTTTCTGTTACACAGCGCCACATATTCCCCTAGAGGTGACTTTTTTTTTTTTTTCGCGGAATCCTTCATTCCCGGTCTTTTGCAATATTCTTACAAAATATGGTGACATTCTCTCCAATAGATCGCGCTACAGATCACTCTGAGTACAGTCAGTTTAATTATGGCCACATTGCATTTTATATGTATTTTTTAATAAAATTTTAATTTTTATTATTTTTAGATACAATATACTTGTTTTTGTGTTACTGAATCAAATCATCCGAGTGCATTTTTGCTCTAAGATAATATTTTGTTTTGTAAGTTTATGAATAAACCTTTAACGCATTTTTTTTATACATATATTCGTTATTTGTGAATATATCTGTATAGGTTTTGTATAAATGTAACGGGGAAATCATTTTACACTAAAAAAGTTGGAGTTTCATGAGAATGATTAAAATAGGTACAACTTAAAATATTTTGACGAGCTCTAATTTCATATTTGCAACAGATTCGGTAATAAAGGTTTCTTTGGAATTAATCTTTTTCTTAAAAATTGACGTTCGTCGAAAACACTTCTTGCTTCATGACGAGAAAACATTTTTTCTACTTTCATATATTAATTCATGGCTTTTTAATATTTTGTGAATAATAATACACCGTTGTTACTTCGTTTTTTGTGTATTATCCACTTATTTTCTATGTAAAAAAAAAAAAACAGTTGTTTTTTCTATTTTTACAAATTCGAAAACAAAATGTACCACTAAATAATGTACGCAAATATTGCTCAAAATTCTTCTTTATTTTTTAAATTATTTTTATTTATTATGTATTTATTTATTTTTGTTTGCATTCTGTGTTTTAACATATCTTGGTTTTTAGATGCGTTCGTAATTATATGAATACATAGAACCTATATTCGTAGTCTGGTCCCTCTGTCTGTTAGTTTATCAGCATAACAGCGCGAAAACTACAAACCGAATAGTTTGAAATTTCATATACATATAATCGTTGCAGAATTTTGTCGCGTGATTTCAAATTTTGTGAAAATCGAATCAAAGCTTAAAAAAGGTATTAATTAAAGTTATTTCATTCTATTAAATCCTATCATACGAAATTAATTCAACGTTATCCCATGATATGTAAGGATTCTGGTTGCCATGGTGATTATGTTATAACTAAGATGGAGTCATATTATTTGCCTGTTACTGAATTAAATATTATATAATAGTAATAAATTTTGTACTCGTAAGGCATTCTCAAAATCTTTTGACATTCATCTGCCTGAATAATAATTTTTATTTTAATACATATTCTTGTGTTTTTTTATTTCATATACTGGGTAACATCCTATTGTATGATTGCATAACAATATTAACGAGATAAATAAATTTTGGACGATGTTGGGTGTCTAAATACCAGGAAAACTTCTATACCACTCCGTGTTCCTGATGCTGATTTTTAAGTTTGGAGCTGTCTGTATAAAATTGTTTCAATAAAAGTAATTCGATGCATTTTTTTCCCGAAACTGGAACCATTGTTATATAAATATGTAGAAAAATATTAATCTGCACACATTTTTACAGATGTTACTAGGATGAGCAAACGTTCTGGAAAATTTGTTAAAGTTGGTTTTTATGCGCAAATTAACACTAAAAGCAACAAGGACTACTTTTCAAAATAGAGACCATCGTAGTCCATTACTTTCTGCCAGATTCGGGATTTGCTGGAAGTGCCATGGCGGCTCCTTGAAAAAAAAAAAAAAAAAAACTCTTGACATGCTGCTTCAACTTCATTAAAAAGATTCAAATCGTCGACCCTTGAAAAAGTGTTGCAAGACCTTTTCTCCAATAATGCCGGATCAACACACGCAAATTATACTGTTCAATAGGCATTTTGGAGCCGAAATTCCTGAACTCCTACAGATATACTACCACTAGTACTCCTATACATGACACAAATTCTGGTAACTATTAGATTAAAAATTTCCCAGGACTTTTTGCTCAACCCAATATTAATTTTTAACTCTGTCCTTATGTTTTAGATTCCTTACCGTCTCTCTTCTAAACTTACACAGAAAATCACTTCAGATTCAGCCACAGAATTTTTTTAAAGCTTTTTCTAATGCAGAATTATGCTAGAGAAAGAATGTCTAAAATTCTTTGACAGGAAATTTACTGCAGAATTTAAATTAAATGCAGAATTTAATAAAAAAGCCTCGTGACTTTAATGGTAGTCTTTCCGTCCCCAAGGTTTATTCCTGAACTTTTCCAGGTAAATTAATTTTTTTAATTTAATCCAATGTAAATAACTGTTTCTAAAAATCAATGAACAATGAGACTATCACTTAGTATTATCATGATTTGCTTAAAAATAGTGGTGATTTTCCTTACCGTCCCATCCTTACCATCCTTCTTTTCCATTACCGTCCCTTTTTTCCTATACCATCCCCGTTTTATCCCTTCCGTCCTTTCTTTAGCACCCCTTTAAGACAATGTTATACCAAAAATTTTTACTAAAAATAATTCATTGATATTATTTCTTATTTGAATGTCCTGTGGGTACTATGCAAATCCATTATAAGTAAAAATTTAGAAGAAAATAGAAAGTTATAGTGGTAAAATTGTGAGGACAATTAAACTCGCAATTTAAATTAAACCTCAATTAAATAAAAAAAAAAATACTGCTGACGATTTTTTTCTTTATTTCGAATCATTAAGGCATTCGTCGATCAGATTAAAATGTTATTTTAGCAAGTTTAATTTCACCAGATTTTTATTCCCGAAAGTCAACAGATTGTGAGAATGCCCTTCATATACATTTTTTATAAGACTGCAGCTATTTCAACAAAATCAGAATATTTATAAAACTAGTTATAGTACGAACGCAATATCCACATTTGACGTACAATTTCCGATATGTTATATTCAAAGACGGAATTTTTACTCGATTTTTCACTCATTTCTTATTAGATTAGAATAAAAAGAAATATGTCTCTATACTATCACAATACAAGGTTTTAATATTTTTAGAATTTTATTATAAAAAATAATAATAATAAGGCATTTTCTCGTTAGGCAGGCGCTGGTGATAAGTCACAAATAATCCTTATAGTTACAAATGTTTACGAGTTGCAAAAACAATGAAGTTTATGATGAACCAAACCAATTTTAGCTAATATACGACAGCTAGCAGTGAAACGGGAAAAAACGAAATATTGAAAGAACAGAAAATATAATTAAAAATTACACAGTATATATATTTTAAATATACTTTTATCCTTTACTTATTTATTATTATTTAAAATATGATTTACACTGAGAAAACAATTCAGAAATCTTGAGTTTTTATTTATTCCTTTTTTCCTGTTGTCATATAATAAACCATCGCAAAAATGGTAATCTTTTTCATTACATTAAATGAATATCGCTTTCTTTCAAACGTAAATCAAAGCCGTTATTTTGCAATAATCAAGACTCTCGCCAAATTAACTTATTGTAACAGAAATATTTGGATCTAAATAAATTGCGCACATAAAATTGGGACTGATTTTAGGTATAAAAATCAAATGCTTGAAAAAAAGAGTTGAAAAAACTATCTTTACTTTTATTTTTGTTAGACAATACACCATCAAATATTATTCTATATGACAGTCCCAGTAATGTTACTATTAGTTTTAAATTATTTACTTTAGTAAAAACAAATTTTTCAAAAATTTTAAAGTTTTTCTTCCTTCTAAATGCCTCACTCATGAGTATTCTTAGAAATGAATAATGCACTTCTTTCGAAAAAATAAATTTTTTGTCAAAAATTCAATAGCTGATAATCTTTAAGAGAAACTTAAACGGGAGACATTATTTTAACCGATGAGAGAAAGTTATCCTTACAAGTATGGTTTAATCATTGATTACCGATACCGAGTCATGCTTCAAGACATAGAATACATGATTTCGATTTTTTCCTACTCTTCACTCTTCATATTTTAACCTTTTCGCCAACATTTTTTTTTCAAAATATTTTGAATTGTATAAATAGAATTGTATGTAAGAAGAAAAATTTAGCAATTTATAATCAATAAAATAACGTTATTAATTAGTGAAATTATAACAAAGTCAGTAATAAACAATAATTTTTTGTACAAAGTTATGTGTGGGTTAATAGGTTTGATATAGCTATCCTTGTAAAACGATAAAAATATTTTTATTTATAAATAATATAGAATTGTTATACATTTTTTTACATACTAATTACCCTTTTTTGTAAAATACCAATTTTGATACTTTATTCATTGCTTGCTAATAAAATCTTAGTCCATATCGGAGTGCCTACTGTCAAAAGAAAGTTCCTCTATTCAAGTAAACAGAAGGCAATTTGGATTTTGTGTATTTTGAGATATGGGCCATACTGTGAGATGAAGAACAAAAATAGATCTCTTCCAGTTATGGTTAGACAGGGAAAATCTCAAATTCCAAATGACGATACCCACTTTTAAAATCGCCAAATTATCTGTAGTGTATTTTTTTATGACATTGAATCGGTGACTGTATCCTTGGAAACTGTGAATTCACCCTCACTCGCGATCATTTCCCTATTAAAAAATAAAATAAAAAACGTGGGTATTGTTATTTGAAATTTTCGCAATTTGCTCCCTCTCAGAATAAGCGTTAGGCTCGATTGCTCCTCGTCGTATATTTAATAAACATTCTAGTTTTTCTCTTATAAAGTGATTTTTCCTTTTGCAGTTAAATTTGCATGTTAGCGACGCCGATGCATGCAGTCTCATCTTAACTTGGCAATTTAATCACGGTTTTTGCAAATTATCAGGAGGTGTCTTTTACAAACATATTCACAAGTATACCTCATTAAACTCTTTACAAGAACCTAAATTCGAAAACCACTCTTTTATAATATAAATATTCATATTCTTTAATCTTAGGGCTTAGCGATTAAAAAAGACAATAATTACTAGTCTGAAGTAGAGGTTCTCAATTGCAAGAACCGGTATAAATCCGGCATCATTTTCAAGAATCTCATTAAAAATAATTTTAAAAACTTGTCTACATTATATTCGAAATAATTCTTTGTAAACAGACTTTAAAGCACGTGCCTAACGTAAAAGGGAAATTAGTTGTATTGCATATTCACTAGAAGGTCTAGTTAAAGAAATTCGTATCGTACTTATTTATAAAGTATTTGGGATAAAAATAGACTTAAAATATACATATTTAATTTTTATTTGGTAAATTCTTAAGTGAATAAATTTGAATGTCCAAAAAAAAAATGTTGCAATCCAAGCGCATTCTTTGCATCTTTCGTATAAATCTCTCTAATGGGTATGTCACACATTATATCGGCTTGCATTCTTTGACCAAATCCATCAGAGCCAACTATTGTTTTCCAAATCAAAACTGAATTCAGCAGTGCAGTAAAGAATGCTCCATTAATCTGCAGTCCATTAATCAACTCGAGGTACTCATGTTCGACTTCAGAAAGTTTCGTTGTTTTGCGTAGAGACTGCTTGCATGAAATTCATATCGGCAAACTTCTTCTCAAAATTTAATTTCGTTTCGTGTTCGTGTTTTATCCATGCGTGAACATGGTAGGAAATATCCACTATTGAAACCCAATGGAGACGTTGTCCATCTTTGTTGAATACCCTAAATCTAACTATTTACAAAAACCATAAAAAAGGTAATTCACATATTACATATCGCCACATTTGTCTGATTTTAACCCCTTGTTATATTCCAACGTTCAGTTCTTCTAATTCTTCAGCCAAGTATTTACTTGTTATCATCATAATAAATTGCCTATAATAGATTTTTTGTTTCACTAGCTCACGGTAACGAAGCAAAAATCTACAGAACACATTTGTTTCCTTTTGCAAATGACATATTCTGACTTTAACAAAATAATTTTCCAATTTGAAGTTTTCTTGAGAATATTATATATAAGCTTACAAAACTTTGCACTGATCGTTTTGTTGTACCCAGATTATTGATAATTGATTTATTTTATCATAATTTGTGAAAAAATAATTTTAGTGTAAGTTTTTTATTTAGAAAAATATATGCACGTGATATATTTTAAAAGTTTATACACTGAAATCTGAATTATTTTCAAAAGACTTACAGTAAATACTATTATTAATTTTTTATCATGGATAATTGAAATTAAACCTGCTGCTTTTTTATTACTTAAAGTGTCAAATAATTAATATTCTCTCATTTTATCAAATATTACCTAATAAAATCGCCAAAATAGTTTTCTTTTAAACTTGTGAAAAACTATTTTTTTTGCAAGATTTTTATATCCTATCATTTAATGGTTTTAAGCCGCTAATGACCATTGTTACGCATTTGAAAAGGCTTCCAGTGCCAGTTTTTAAGTGAATATGCACCGTGGCTTCTTTCTTTAGAACTAAAACAGTTTTCCTAACAGTATAAAAAAGGTCCGATATGTTTCGGATTTTCATATATGATAGAATGGTAAGCCGAGATTTCCTAAAGAAGTTTTATTTTTTAAGTAAGAAACGAAAAATCTTGCAGATGTATTCAAATGATGAAAAGTTATAAAATCTATTTGCTCTTTTATAAAGCTTCTCCGTGTTTACGTTGAAAGATAGACTTCCAGAAAAATTCGCATGCGAAATCAGATTTTCTCAGATGTATAGATTTTAAAAAAAGGTTGACAAGAATTGGGAAGAATAATAATATACACCTGAATTTGGTAAATTTGAAATTTTAAAATTTTAAACCTCAATCGAATTTTAAGGTCTGAATACTTATTTCAAAATATATGCATTTCCTGATATGTATAAATTTACAAAAAAAAAATGAGGTTGAGAAGAATTAGGAATAATAATACTGCACATGCGAATATAATATATTTTTAAATTTTAAATTTTAAATTTAGGTAGAGCTTTAAGGTCTAAACAGAATTTTTTAAGTAAATGCATTTTTAATATTTGTTATTTTATAAAGTTATTTTTATTGTTACCACTCTAATTTAGACTTTTTAATTTTTATCTACAGTAAAAAAAGAAACGCCCTCTCTTTTTGTGTGTCTGCGATGAGTAGGAAAATCTACCACGTACAATTCTGAAAATTTGGCTGTGAGTAGTCCAAGGCAGTTACTGACGCACTGAGGCTAAGAAATTTACTTATATAGCCGTTATGTTTTTAACGCGCAAATTGTTCAAAATTATAATAACATTTATATTTACAAAAAATATTACTAAAAAGAGAATTCATGATTTTTTCCAATTTTACATCCGCATTCATTTTTAGCCGAATTAACTGATTATGCAAAATTAAGGACCATATATTGCCTTTTAGAATGCCGTCTAAGATTTTTTAAAATATTTAAATTAACCCATAGTAACAATTTATTTTCGGTTCACCATATCGCGATATTCATGATTTCTGTAATTTATTTAATTCTGAATCACCGAATCTGATCAAGCCACGAAATGAACTAAAAATAGAAATTCATTTATACATTCATTCTCATTTCGAGATTTGCATTTATTTACGAAAAATATGAATTTTAACACTTTGCAAAAAATTCGTTTTGAAAAATGACCTTTGCAATTATCTCCTTTCTGCGATTTTTTAAATTTCGCATCGGTTTCGTAAATGAAAACACATAAATACCCAAGCTGCGTAACCACATGTACTTTTAATGGAGTTTATAACGAAGTCTTTGGTTGAAAAAATAAAATATTAACTCTTTCAAACTGTTCGTTCTCGTAAGTAGCTTTCAAGATTTTCGTGATTTCTGCAATGTTGGAAAAGCAGAATTCATTTTCTCATCAAGCTACGAAAAAATGTAAAATACCAGGTCATATCCACGTTCATTCCCATCTCGAGATCTTCAATCTGTTTTGGAAAAATCTGAAGTATAACCTGAAAGCTGAAGTATAAGTTAAAAAATTCATTTTTAAAAGTCACTTACGCAGATTTTTTTTTTTTTTTTTTTTTTTTTTTTTTTTTTTTTTTTTTTTTTAATGGCATGCTTATAAATCGACATCAAAAATCGAACAAAGTAAAGACACGAAATTATATGTAGGATCAATTTCCTTTAAAACGCCGCTTTCGGTTTTATAAAATAGGAATAAGCACCTTTTCAAAAACGTTCATTGCCGTACGTTACTTTCGCGAATCCTGTATTTTTTTTTAATGTTTAACTTTTTTCACAGGGATTTTTAATCAAAATGCGGAAAAACATATTACACACGTTTAATGTGTGCACATTCAGTTTTTAAAATACATTTTTGGTTAAAAAAACACGAGTATTAACTTTTTTTTTTCTTTAATTCATATCCGAAAGTCACTTTTGCGAAATTCTCTTTTTTTTCTCTCCCATACGATTTGCTTTGTGCACATTTTGTTTAAAGAGTACGCTTAATTTTATTTAGAAATTTCGAGATTTATTTGGAAAACAATCTATTTGACTATAAAACATTTTCCCATAAAGTTAACACTGCATATGCTTATTTACACTTACAGCTTAACCCTATATTTGAACTATTGCAATAAAATTTTAATAACCTTAACTAAACTTTCAGCTGCTGTTACAGTAACATTTTGGTTTAGATTTAATACACTGACCTCCAAAAGTTCAGGTACACGGACTGGATGCTTTCGATTGCACACATTTTGCCGAATATTTACCAACATTATAGGCGAATTATTCTTGAACTTCTAGGATGTAAAGAACATGTTTGACTTTATATTTCTCGGTGAAGATTTATCGGGGGGTTCAATTAGGGGGCTAATAATAAATTTAATAATAAAATAATATTTGCGATCACCTATGTAACAGAAAAAGTCTGAAATAGTGTGTCACTGTGATAAATGACTATTTGGGTCCTGTTCAACGCTGGTATGCATTTGTGTAAGCATAGCACTAATATTCGTGAAGATGTTAACGTTTTTGTGAAAAATTCAAAAGTTTTTTGTTTATAGCATACGGTGTTTTCAACCAAATTTAACACAACTTTCCGAAAACTTGCCAAAGAATAGTAGCAACATTATACTGTAATTAAAATAGGAATATATTGAATATTTTATGAGTTATGGGCATTTTTATGATATAATTTGTAACTGCGCATGCGCGGAAGGTTTCAAAATTTTTATTTCGTAATTTGGTATTCAGTATTTTGGGGCAACTTCTATAAAAAATTCAGTCAAATGTTGTGAAAACGTAGAAAGATACACTGTAAAAAAATACGACCAGTTTTCCTGTAGCAATTGGAAAAATAGTTCTCCTTATCGTACCGCAAAATTTTCCGACCCAGCTCGGAATAAAATACGTAACCAAAACGAAATAGTCAATAAAACGGTATTTTACGGTTTTATTCCGAGCTGGGTCGGAAAATTTTCCGGTACGAGAAGGGCAACAGTTTTTCCGATTCCTACAGGAAAACTGGTAGTATTTTTTTACAGTGTATAGTGAACTGATTGAAAAGTTGTGGAAAATCCATTAAAGTTATTTTTAGGAAGCAACTCACTATATCGACCCTATCTTTGTGAATTTTCGCGATATTTGACAGGACTTTTATATAAGTTGCCCTAAATAGCTGACTGCCAAATTATATAATAAAATTTTAGGATCTTCCACGCATGCGCAGTTAAAAATTACTTCATACAAATGCCCATATCTCATCAAATATTCAATATATTCATGTTTTAATTGCAGTATACTGTTGTTAATGTTCTTTGTCAGGTTTTTGGAAAGTTGTGTTAAATTTTGTTGAAAACTCTGTATGCTATAAACAAAAAACCTTTCAATTTTTCACAAAAATGTTAACATCTTCACGAATATGAGAGGTATGCTTACACAGATGCATACAAACGTTGAACAGGACCAAAATAGTCATTTACCACAGTGAAAAACCATTTACAGCCTTTTCTGTTATATAGGTGATCGCAAATATTATTTCCCCGGTCTTTCGCTTAAAAATATAAAATCAAAGCAGAGTAAAGCATACATAGTGCGGCCGATGTACGCTGCCGAAGACAATGGAACTTCAAAATCTAATTTTGATTAATTATACAGGGTGTTTTTAAAGTCCCGGACCCATTTTGATGTTTAATAACTCATAAAATAATGAAGATATAAACAAATTTATGGCATTTATTGATGGAATAACTCATATATTTTCTTTTCAGGTTTAGAATATCTTTACTTTTGTTAATATCGTCTGCGCGTGTGGTCAGTTTCAGATAATTTCATTTTCCAGTTAAAATATCTTTACTTTTCTAAATATCGTCTGCTTATTAATTGCATTTTTCTATCTTTTGCTTTTGGCAACCATTGCAATGTTATGTTTAATTTTGATGTATTTGTTCTGTGTCACTTTTGTATGTGATGTTTTATTCGAGCTGATATGAATGAGAATGCATACACCACAAGAGAAGGCACAGATTTTATGGTGGTTCATAGAAACAAAATCGATAGTGCAAGCACAGAGAAATTTCAGAGGAATTTACCAAAAATATCCTCCATACAAAAGCAGCATCTTGCGGTGGAAAAAGAATTTTGTAGAAACTGGAAGTATCGCAGATAAGAAACGTTCCGGACGTCCTTGGACAAGTGATTTTGATGTTGAGCGTGTCAGAGAGACATTTTTACACAATCCTAGAAGATCTGTGAGATCAGCGGCAAGAGAATTGGATATGCCGATTTCGACAGTGTACAAGGTTATTAAGAAAAAATTAAGACTGCATGCATACAAAGTTCAAATTGTTCAAGTTTTGGAACCGGACGATAGGCCTAGGAGGATGGCCTTTGCAACAGATATGATAAGAAGAATAGAAGATTATGCTGATTTTCTGAAGCACATAACGTTCTCCGACGAAGCATCCTTTCATGTTTCTGGCATTGTTAATCGCCCTAATGTGCGCATATGGGGATCTGAAAACCCCCATGAATACCGTGAGGCAGTAAGGGATTCCCCAAAGATTAATGTGTGGTGTGGACTAATGCACGACCGAGTCATTGGGCATTTCTTTTTTACAGAAGAGACGGTCTCATCAGTCGTATAGTTAGACATGTTGGGAAACTTTGTATTTCCACAACTAGAAGAGCTTCAGCCACATGTCATTTTGCAACAAGATGGTGCACCACCTCATTGGGGTACCAACGTTCGTACTTCTTTGAATGACCATTTTCCAGGAAGATGGATTGGGAGAGGAGGTCCAATTTCTTGGCCACCCAGATCACCTGATATAACGCCGCTGGACTTTTTCCTTTGGGGATTTGTAAAGGACAATGTTTACAGGAGGAGAGTGTGGAACATTGATGACTTAAAAGCAAGAATTACAACCGCAATAGCCTCAGTGGATGCCAACATGCTTGCCGCTACTTGGTGTGAAATTGACTATCGACTTGATATTCTCCGTGCGACGAAGGGGGCACACGTGGAAGTTCATTGACAAGGGTCATGAAACTTTTTGAGTCTATCTAACCATTTTTGTTATTCATTTCAATCTATCTTTATTATTTTATGAGTTATTAAACATCAAAATGGGTTCTGGACTTTATAAACACCCTGTATTTTCATTTCAAAATAGAAAATAAATCTCAGAAAACTGACGGTGTACATTATTTAAAGCACTGGTGACCCCGGCATTAAGATCTTTTAGAAAGATTTGGGATTAACCATATAAAATCATTCAAATTGATTTTAGGTAGTTTGAAGGTTATTATGTTGGGTTTATTATCAGGGGAAAACGCTGAGCGGTTCAGTTAGATAATTAATAGAAATTTGCTATCTCTGTACGTGTGTCCCCGTGTTTCTGCAATGGCTTGGTAAATCTAGCCCACAAAGAAATCTGAAAATTTGTGAGATGTTAGTCTGTGAGGCTGTTTTTCGAATGCCGTTCGGCTAAACATGACATATTCTTAAATTTTGAAAATATGTTGGAAAAAATATTAACATTAATCCTTCAAAAAAATTAACAAACATCGTTTTTGGGTTTTTTTTTCCGAAATTTGCATCCGCCGAAGTAAAGCAAATACGAAAAAAATAATTACACCAAATTAAAGACAGTTCTTTGTTCTTTTAAACGCCGCACAGTGGAGTACTTGACCCAAAAACCTCGCCAAATGCAAAAATTAAAATTTCATCAACAATTGTAAAAATCATATTTTTTTTAATAGCTGACAAACTGTCGCGACGATGAATGTCTATATCAGGAACCTGAGCCATATGCGGTAGCTGCAGGCCTCATCTATATCGGCCGCCGGTTTTGAATTTTTTGTGACCGGAGGTCTTTCTTCGTTAATATTAAAAAAACTGTTGCATACAAAAATATGAAAATCGGTAGTATTATAGAAAAATGTTTGATAAACCCGCTGATGCAGACAGTTTTCAAATCGAAGAATTATTTTAAGAGATATTTAATGCTAAAGTTGGACAAAATCGTTCCATTAAAAAAGTTTTATAGGAGCAAAAACTGTACATAGGAATTTAATCATTTTTAGATCATTTTATGCGTCAGATTTTCCCGGTGTGCTGATTGCAGTTAGTTTTTTAATTTGAATAATTTTTCGAGGTTTTATTTCTATTTTAAATTCAAATTTTCAGCATTTCGAGAGATATTTTTTACAAATTTTAGAAAATTGTATTAATTTAAACTGTTGCCAACTGTATAAACAGCGCAAACAGTAATGTTTGCTTTAAATTAAAAATTTATTTTACACGTGACTATTATAAACAAAAAGTATAAAAAGCAGGAACTCATTGAAAATTACGTCATAAAAACTATAGTTACACGTGAATTTTAAATGAGAAAGAATATTGTAAAATAATAAATTCAGTAACATGCGTTAGAAGTCCTAAATAGGAGAATTTACGTCATATTACACTTATTACGTAAAATGAACAAAAAATAATATTGCAAAACCGTTTTAATTTAAAAATTGCGCGAGACATTTACTTGACATTTTAAGATGATCATAATATTTCATTTCTAACAAAAGTATTTTGACGTGAATATTAAAAGAGAAAGAAAAGTTTGGTGAAAATTACGTCAGATTATAATTGTCAGATTCAAATTATAATTTAATCTTCCGAAATCTTTTTAAAGGCGATCAAATTTGCGTGCTGTTAGAGTCTGCGGTGTTTGAACGGGAGTTGACGAGCGTAGCTCGTAGGGGGCAGAGCCCCCTAGTATTTATAAAATACAAACGGAAATTTCGTTCCGAACGCCTAGATTTCAAGTTCTACTGCATGGATTTTTACGGACCTTATTCCGTTAGATAGGTATCATTTGAGGGAAGGTTTTAAGCTATAACACATAATTCTACCTATATTAGTTATAGAATTATGACGGAAAGTTCTGTTATTTTGGACGATAAGGTTTACCATTTTATTTCTTGGCGAAATTTATCGTTGATAAAAAAAAATTGAAACAGCTATTATACCTCGAAACATAAAAGAAAAAACTGTTATTAATTTTAATTAAAAAAAAGAAGAAAGAAAAAAATCCGTTTTAATGATTTATAATATTAAAAAACGAAAATATTTAATTTAAACATGAAAAGGAATGTTCGCAATGCTTAAAAAATTACTCAGTTAAAATATTGCAATTGAAATAAGATTTGGCTCTTTATCTTTTGCGCCAGGTTAAGAAAAATGCATCTGAAAAATTAATAGGATGATATCAAGGAAATTTCGATAAGTGCATGCTCAGAAATATTTGAAAAAATATCTTTTCATGAGGAATAATATGGTTATAAAAAAAATCCGCAGAACCTCGATTTAGCGTTTGTAAAAAAATAAGGAAAATTTAATTTTTTTGGCGATTTAATGCTGGTTGGCAGCACAATAAAATTTTGAATGATACTTTTTTGATCATAAATAATTTTTTAGTAAAACCTTTTTCTACTCTTCATACAAAGATACTTAGATTAAGTTTAACTTAAATAAATACTTTTTTATTACTACAGTTTTGTCATATACCTTTATATGTGTATATATTAAAATTTTATTATCGTAATTATACGGTTTAAAACAAAATTTCAGTTTATTAATTTTTTTCCAAATTCAAAATTAATGTCCGATTCGAAACATTGGCAATTCGACTTCGATATTGTTAGTATCAGAAACAAGAAATGAAGGTTATTGTTGCCATGGAAACAAGTATTTAATATAAAATGTTTAATGGTAGCATCTTGTCTAATGGTAGCATTAGCCAGCTACTTTTAAAACAAACTTAAAACGGTGCTACTTGATTATCCCGTCGACAAAATAACTATCGCCAAACTATAAGATTAAATACCAATAATAGCTGATCGTAAATTTTACATCCACTTGACATTAAACATGGTACACGTGTTTGTAGAGTCATCAAGGTATTTTTAATCCCACTTCTATTTGTAATTTGATTAATGTTTAAAAAATTATTTATTCTTTCGTTGTTTAAAATAAAAATTTTGTCAATTTGTATAATTTGGCGAGTAGTTTGGCAATTTATATAATTTGGCGAATAGTTTGGCAATTTATATAATTTGGCAAAATTGGTTGAATGAATAATCAAATAGTACCCTTAAAACATTTCTAGCCGGTGAAGCCATGTAAAATTAAATAACTACTGCAAAACGGTATTTTTTTATATTATATACGCTTAAGGATAAAAAAATAATACGCTAATCCTTCGTTTAAGTTTAAATTAATTCAGTTTTAGGCATCTAAACACTTATTTAACAAGCAATTTTCAAATGCATTTTTAATATCTTGCATTTGGTATGGAAATGTGTCGGCTAGCCAAATAGCGTGGAGCGTTCGTCTTTTTTGCCCCCAAATACTCGAATATATATAGATTTTTTTCATATTTTTACTGAGATTCCGCGTCAAATTTGACTGATGTTTTACTACATACATGAGTAGTTTTAAAAGCATTTTTCTTTTCAAAATAATTTGAGTATGCTCTTGAAGGAGACCTTCCTTGTGGTAAAAATTTTATTTTTGATTTGTTGTAACTGTTCTATCATGTAACTCACAGACGAAACTAGCAGATGTAATTGTAAAAATGATGGTACTTATGATTTACATGTTATATGTTTATTTGTGATTTTTGAGTTCACTTTTGTCGCCAAACAATTTGATTTTAAGCCAAAAAGACATAAAAGTGAATTGGGTTCAAGCGATGTTTACAATAAAGGTGATTTTGCAAGTGTACGAAAGTATTTTTTGAGTATTTTTTATAATTCAAATGTACAATATATAAATAGCAATTAATATTTTAAAAATGGAGTCAAATATTTTAATTTTAGTATAAATGTCTCCCACACACGCGCATACATATTGTAAAATAATTTAATTTTAGACATTTAAAAAATTTCTCATCATACTTTACTGCGAAAGCATGTCGGTTTGTTTTCCTCAAATTTGTGACTTTTATAACCTCGAAGTCAGATTAGCAAATATTGTCAATTCTTTTTTTAATAAAAAAACATATCGCCAATTTCCCTTATACAAACGTTCAATATTTGCAATGTTAGGTAGTTAAGATTATTCTTAAGGAAATGTAAGCAATTATGCGTTATTTCTATCACGAAAAAAGACATTTTGTAATAAAAATTGCTTTCTGAAATCAATTTTGATATTCCCTTCCATTCGTCATTTCTTTTTCTTTCTTTCTTTTTTTTTCTTATCTTCCTTTCTTTTAGAAATGTTATAAAAATGTATTGGATGAATCTTGTATAATCAGCTACCTTACAATTGGCCAACTTACTATATAGTGTTGGAAGATTCGTTTATATTTGAAAGGAGCCGTGAACGGTAAATCCGATTTCAGAAGATTACGCGAAATTTGTACTTTTAGTAATTAGCGATTAGTAAATTTATGTTTTTTTTATTATAGAGCAAACGGACAAAAAAGATTTAGTATATTTTTCATGTGCAGTTATTTTACTATCACTAAAAAAGCATTAATTTGAATGTACAAAAAAAATTTTTCAAACTCCAAAGGTAGCCAATGGAACAATATTTGTTCATTTAGCCTAGGTTTTTTTTAAAAAAAAGTACCTCAAATTCAATTAAAATTTCAATCATTATAAAATTTTGGCTGATGCACAGCCCGAGCAGTTGATCGTAGTGACAAGTTTTAGGTTTATTTTACTATCACTAAAAAAGCATTACTTTAAATGTATAAAGAAGAAAAACTTTCAAATGACAAAGGTGGCCAATGGAACAATATTTGTTCAATTACTCTATGTTTTTTAAAAAAGTACCTCAGATTCAAATAAAATTTCAATCATTATAAAGAAATTTTGGCTGATGCAGAGCCCGAGCAGCTGATCATAGTCACAAATTAACGTTTTTAGTTTTATTTACACTGTCAAAAATAATTTACTTAAAAATGAAAACTTCCATGTACTCGTATTTTTTTAAGTACAATTGTTTCAAAAAGAAGTACATTGTTAAAAATAATCTCCTTAAAAATGAGCATTTCTATGTACTCTAATTTTTAAGTACAATTGCTTCAAAAAGGAGCATTAATCTACTTTAAAATGAAAATTTCTTTGTACTCGATTTTTTTAAGTACAATTAATTCAGAAACGAGTACATGATATTTTGAAGTTGTGTATACTTATACTTGATTTATAAATATATGCAGAAATGAATACATATATTTTGTATTTTAACTCTTAATATTCATGTTTAAATCCTATGTGCTGAAAAATATGAGTTTTCTGATAATCCCTTTTCTTATACCGAATTGACAGTAGGGATTTCCAAGCTTTTATTTAAAGATATGTCTATCTTAGTTATAATTTTAAATTTATAATACACACTTTTCAAATTTATTTACAATTTCATTAGAAATGTTAAAGAAGAAAAGTTAGTTTAAAAATTGTTTTATTAGAAATTAAAATATTTAAGAAAGGGAAAATTCATCTCTGCTGTTAGCAATCTTCCGTTGCTGATTCATAAAAGGTGTCATTTGGAAGCAGCTGGTAACTGCTCTTATAGCACAGTCAGTTCAATATTGATCTCCCACCTAGAGGACTTGGGCTCAAATTACGGGGCGGCTCATACACAAAATTTCAGGAATTAAAATAGTAAATTTCGTTGTTCTTTACTCCAAAAATTGTAGTTTTCCGCAATTCAAAATTACCGTAATGAAAAATGGTGATTTGTCGGTTCTCTGTTATTTCGCTTTTTTTTCTTATAGAGTATGTGTGTTCCTATACATACTTATTTTCGAGTCCCTGTATGTACTCACAAAAAATGAGTACATGCGTTTCTCAAATTTAAGAGTTAAGTACTCGGAGCTATTATAAGATCGGAAAGTACTCAAAAATGAGTACATTTTACTTATTTTTAAGTATCCAGTTTTAAGAGTGTAGGCAACAAACTGATGAATAATGTCGTCTTGAAAATAAAAGGATGTTTATTTCTCCGTCTTATTACGCTCATTAGAGAAATGCGAAAAAAAATCTTCGGTTTGCCAAAAAAGATCACAACTAAAAATTTTGCATAACTAACTTTATTTATCATTTGCAAAGAGTTTTGATAGTGAAAGATCTAAAATTCAGTCAACAGAAATTTGACATTATTTAATGGAATGTAGTTTGGAACGTAATTAACTCTGTTTTGTAGCTAACTCTGGTACATTTTTAGCCATATCGTTACGAACATTTCTAACGTTGCATATCAAACTTGGTTGTAGATCCGATTACGGATGATTAGGAAGATTTTATTGAATGAAAACTAGAGGTTTAGTTTTCTATTTGAATCCTTATAGAGGGTATTTTCCTAGGTTAATAGTTGCATGATTAAAACTGGTATGTAAAATGAAACGGCAGTTAAAATGACATTATTTTAATTTTATCCACACAATTCCGCTTTAAATATCCACTTTTACATGATTCAGATATTTTAAAATATAAAAGTTAAATACTGTTTTGATTGTATTTACTCTACTGGAAATCGAAGATAAGAAACTGTAGAGAAAATCTGGCAAAAGAAGACGTATATTACCAAATATAATGTAACGTAGAGAGAGATTGTATTTATGTTATCAGATCCGCACAAAGTACCAAGCTGAGAAGCCCGGAGTAAAAGAACTAACAAACGAAAGTGAATAACCCGGACATTCTTTAAGTTAAATGGCCAATCTCTGCAGTTATTGTAATTTTCTCTTTTTTAGTAGTGTGGTGATATGATCGTAATGGCCGCATTTTCCTCCCGAACTCTACATGTGTACTAAAGAGTTGCTTATGAATTGCCCGTATTTCGTCTACGCATCATATAATATAATAGCGCAATTGCGTCCGATGCGTATTCAGAAAATGCGGAAGGACCTTCCAGGTGAAGGTCCATATTAATTTAAAATACATGGTCGGATTTTCCATTTCGTTTGATTGAAGGTTTATTTGAAAAATGGTCCAGCGCTGCGGGCTCAGCCTGCTAGTTTGAAGATAAAACTTCTTTGAAAGAAGATATCATTTTTTGTTGATTTTTGGGATTGGTGTAGCTTTTAAATGCAATTTTTTTGTGGTTGAATGAATTGTTGAACTGAAATTAAATAAAGCTTACGTGTTTAAGAAATATCAGAGCTTAGTGTTAAACTATGTGTTAAATTAAACAGTTTAGATTTTAATAAATTTAAAAAACATTAAATGTGTAGAAGAGGTATTTTTAAGCCTTTTTGGCTCTAGTTTAAACCTATCGAAAGCTTTTTAAAAGTGCGCCTGGTACAAAGTGTCAATTTCACAACACAAAAAATGTTCCGCATATTGTTGCCATTTTTTATACAATTTTTTTTCGGGGGTAATACTTAAATCCCATTTTTTAAAACAATCGAATTGAAGAGATAAAAACTATCTTTTTACCCTCCTATTGCAGGTGTTTTTAGCTTACAGGATTTCTGCTGTACAGTATCGTATATTCAGAGAGATTCTTCTAAATGTTGGCCAACAGCTAATTCCATTTCTAAATTTGAATCAACAGTTATACTCTCAGTTGCAAAAATTATCCAAAAATTGTTTTTTGTGTCAATTTAGAAACAAAGTATAGTTATTTTTATAAGCAATCCTATTCTTTTGCGTATAAAACTTAAAAAATCGTAAATTTTTAGCTTATTAAACTAACAAGAATATTTATTACATTGAGGAAAAACAAACACAAAAAAATTTAAACTATAAAAAATGTGCTACATTTTAAAAACAAATTTTAATATTAAAAACATGTACAAGGCGACGATGATTAAACTGATAATACGCAGCTTATTCTGTAGAGCGATCTAATAGTTAAAATGGACCGGCATTGTGAACATAATTAAACAAGACATGGAAAAAGGGATTAAACCAAAAAATATTTCCAAAAATCATTTGTAGGGGAATATGTGGCACTGTTGTAATTGAAAAGCGAGTTTATAAAATGGAAAATCAATACTAAAATAAAATTATATTTTGTTTAGCACTTTCATTTCATGCTGAATGCTTCCGCACTTTTTGGGGGACCACATATTGCTTTCTGTGCGCAATACCCACAATAGCAGGAAGTAACATGTCTTCAGGCATGTCCCGTATATCCGTCCTGGACATATCCGAGATAGACCACGAGCATTAACAAACTCTATAGCCTTAAGTCACATGGGCTGATACCAGAGACCGAGGTGGCCATTCAGTTGGAAACCAGCGACTTATGAGTCTTTCTATAGTAAGCCTACGTCAAATCAGCTGCTGAACGCGCAAAGCAATGTGTGGAAACTCTTCACAATGCATGAAAATGATTTTTTTCAAGCATTGGTTTTGCTGTTGTGGCGCAATGGCCAAGTGTTTTAACGTGTGGTGATATTTCTCTCCGGTAACGGAAAAGATTACCGATTCTTTCGGGGGAATGTTCTTATAGAAGTATGGATTTATGATCATTACGCCTGCAAAACACCATCAAAGAGTGATTGTAAAGGAATTTATTTGAAGGAATTTGGTGATTTGGAATGCAAAATTTCGGAGTTCTAGTATTTAAAAACCCATTCATGTAAAAGTACGCTTCTTCTTACCGTATGTTTTGCACAGCACAGCATCATTCACCTCCATTCTGGAAATATAGGTGAGAAAAAAGACAATCGTTTATCATGGTTAGCGGGACGTAACCTTTTCCCACCACTGATACTGGACGGATTTCAGTGGACAATCTTTCAAATAATTTCCATAGCGTACAAAAAGTCATATCCATATTTCCCGCTAACTCACGAGTGCTGGAATATTGCCTTCTGTCGACAATAGCCTATGCATGTTCTTCGAGTATATCTTGTTTTACGAGTTTGCATCCGTTCCCTAACTGAGCTTTGTTCTCATTATCTCTAGAAGTTCTGGTTCTAGAGTTTTTACAGAAGCTCCAGTTAAATTATCAACTACAAGAGCTTCGACCTTTATCGAGTTAATAGGTTGGACAACACTGGATATTTCAAGAGCAACAACTTCATTACATGATTCATAAGGGTGTCTCCGCCCAAAGGAATAAACTAATAAATATTCTCTTCGCAATGGCTTCAATTTTAATTTTTGTACTAGAGATCTCTTCACAAAATATTTTTCAGAACCCCTATCACATAAAAAACGAGGCAACAGGCATTGTGCACAAGCAGATACAGAAACTGTATAAGTCTGCAATAATGTAGCTTTATTTTGTCTATATTTTTGTTCTGGCATCATAGATACAATTGCACGTTTCGTTTCATTTTCAGGATTTTCTTTTATTGTTTCTTTAAGACAAAACAAATAATTCTGGGTATTTTTACCACATTTGGAACAAGGGTTAATTTTTGTTCTACAATTAACTGATAAATGTGATTTATAAAAGCATTTGTAACAGCGACCTTATTTCTTTAATTTCTATCGTTTTTGTTCATCCGTGAATCCCAAACAATTTAGTCCTACATGATCAGAAGACTTGCAAAATATGCAAAACTGTTTTGTAGATGTATTTAAAGCAGCAGCTGAAGGTATATTCTTCTTTTGAGACAAATTTTAATATTTACTTGAAGAATTTTTATATTTTGTTTTAGAATTTTCATCTTGCTTTGGGAATTATTTACTAAATTAGTAGCTTGACGGCGTTTCAATTCCATTTTAATAAAATTTATTGAGTTAGTTTCTTCGCATTCCTTATCGGGGTCACGTTTTCGATGGAAATCTAGTATCAAATCTTCTGGTAATATCCTTAATAATATGGGTTGTAATAAATGGCTGTAGGAGCTTGATGTTACTCCTAATGCATCAAGATTCATAACGCTAGTTTCAATATTATCATATAATGTTCTGAGAGAAGTGACATTATTAGTTTATTTTACTGGTTCAAGATTTAGAATTTTATTCATATAATAGTTTATTATATTTTCCCGCTTCCCATACATTTCTTCTAACAACTTTAAACATGTAGAATAATTTTTTGATCAGTCAATTCGAAACCAGCTACAACATTATATGCAGGTCCAGACAACAAAGATTTAAGATATTGGAATTTTTCGATTTTTGATAACGATTCATTTGAATCTATTGCACTAGTAAATAAATTGAAAAATTCTAAGAACTGGCTTGCATCACCAGAAAATTTTTCTATGTTTAGTTTAGGCAGCATCACTGCCGAAACTGGTTTACTACCGATTTGCGAACCGTTACTTGTTTCTAGCAGAACTTTTGGTTCCGTTTCGATTTTACATTTTTTAAGCCTCATCTTAATTTTAAATTTCAAACTTGATATTTTTTTCAGAATATTTTTCTACCGATTTTAGTTCTTTTTCATATTCAGTTTTTTTCCCGAATTAGCTCATCTATTTCCTTGAATCCAAATTCCTTGAGTAGAGCTTCCTTCAATTTATTTTCCAGCAACTATTTTCTTCGATTAATAAGCCATAATAAACAACAGCATCATTTCATGGTCGAGATAAATTTCTTTTTTAAAATTAAAAGAACTTTTCTTTTATTTTTAGAAGACCACGGGAAATAATGCAATCTACTTACTGCGTTCAAATTTTACATTACTATAAAAATCTAAAGAATAAGAAAAATGTTTTTAATATTAATTATCTAGTCAAATCATGTGACCAAATGGCGCCGTTCCATTCTGGTTGAAAGGGGCCCAAAAAGGAGTTGCGCAAATATTCCACAGAATATTTTAAATATTTAAAAATAAACAGTGCATTTTTCCTCTTAAATACACATTTTATTTTCTTTAAAATATAGTATACTTTCGGCATGTGAGAAATCAGAGATTTGGTTAAACTTAAACTTGTATATTATTTTAGATAAAACTTTTTGTTTATTTATATAATTTTGAAACTTAACTAATTTCGCGCTCTTTTTTATCTGATTTTCAAAAATTTAATTCCCTTTAACAGCCTGTCGAGTCTGTGAAATATAAAGAAATCAGTTTATTAAGATTTCTTAAACGACTTTCATGAAAGTAAAAATGTATATATTAATATATATATATATATATATATATATATATATTAATCTGTATTAAAATTCTATAATCTGAACGCTATATATTAAAATTAATTTTATAAAATTATAAAAAGAATTATCAAGTTAATAACTGCTTATTAATTATATCTAATGTGATGTAAATGAACATGAACAAGTTTTCATTTCTATATTTCGGTATTTGATTTTGTGTAATAGTTAACATGTGTCTTGATATTTTGTCAACCCTTTTAAAATAATTGTCAAGAGATTTGCTTAATAAGTAAAAAAGTATAGTTCCTATTCGACACACAAATAAAGTAAATGGTAACACTTGCTTCTGGTTAACTAACCATGAGAAACTTCTTAGTGCGAAAAAGTTCCGTGTTAATTTATCCGATTTCCGTGAGTTCGAGCAGGCAAATTTGAAAATTTATCTGCTTTCCGTGGACTCAACTTGATGCTTTGTTAGCAGCGGAGAAAATCTCGTTTCGAACTTAAGGGACAATTTAGTATTACTCTTGAGAATTTACAGAGTTAATCAAAAGAATGAATTAAAGTCGTAATTTTTCTTATTGTCGTGATAAGGATAGCTTATTTATCTTAATGTTACAAAGGTGTACGTCCTCAAAGATTTTGCGATTTCTATTGATTTCAGATGTTTACATTTTTATAATCAGCGTTTTTTTTTTTTTTTTTTTGCGTCACACAAAGAACAGTTTATTTTCTAAACCCATTTTCTCCCTAAGTTCACATATGTCGATCTCCATTCTTTTCTATTTTAGTATATATACTCAAACATGACTGCTATTTCGATCTCAGAATGACGTGATCCGAAATAATGCATGTAGATTAAAACGTTTGCTCTGAAATGGAGTTCCAGAAAAAACTGTACAGTAATAACCAGTTAACAAGATTGGTGGATATCTGATATGTCAGAAATCCAATGAATTTTTTATTATTAAACCAATGATATGTACTAGCAGAAGATTTAAAAAATTATAAATGCAAATTCACGCTATCTACCGAATATGACGCAATGCGCTGTAAAAGAATTATTTATTGTTTCCCCATAAAATTGGTGGCAGCATGCTGTCTCCAATTTTATGGAGTATTTTTTTTCACTTATATAATGGTGTATTTTAAACTGATATAATTGGTGTAATATTACACATTAGTGTAACATACCACCGGTTATATCGGTTAAAGTACTCGATAAAATCAAGGCTGCCACAAATTTTATGGAGTAATGTTACATAATTTTTTTAGAGTGTATGCAGAAATAAAAATAATGTTATTAATGGCCAAAAATAGTCTACTGATTTTCAAACTTATAAATTATTGCTATATATATTTTTAAAAAATTCCGTAAAATGAAATAAAATGCATAATTACATTGACAATAAAATTAGTAACTGTTTCAAATAATGCTTCAAATGAAATTTAGCTAAAATAAAATAAAAACATATCTCTCGTTAACGATGACGCAATTTACGTCTTCAAAATTTCCAACATAAATTGTTATCCACGCTCCATGTATCATTAAAAAATACGTCAAAAGTTAAAAATTTCATTATAACGTCTAATTCATTTAGACGCTATAATAAGGTTTTAAAAAACACGGAAGTTTCACATTCAAATACTTTTTTGCGATAAAAGTGCAATTATTCTAAAGGTGTTTTTCTTTTTTTCAGATTTACATGTAAATATATAGTTATATTTAAAATACTAGGGGGGTCTGCCCCCTACGAGCTACCCCCCGTTCAGCTACCCCTACGCTCGCCAACCTCCGTTCAGACATTGCAAACTCTAAAAGCAGGGTAATTGATCGGCTCTAAAAGGTACCGCTTAAATATATCGTTGTAAATATGACATAATTTTCACCAAAGTTTTCTTTCCCTTTTTAATATTCACGTGAAAATACTTTTGTTGTTAGAAAGGAAATTTTATTTAAGCTGTCTTCGAATTCTCAACACGCGAGCAATGAGACTCTGGTAGCCGCTTCAATAACATCAACAACCTCAACATGTTGATTTTCTGTAAGCAAGTAAACCCTGTTGGTTTACAATGTAAATCTACGGGAATTTGGCGAAATATTAGAGATATCGTCGTATAGAGATATCGCTCAAGTTGGCGTCACTTTTTCCGATTAATTTTGGTCGCCAAATTTGGCGGTATTTGGCGACAGAAGAGAGTCCTCTCTATGTTAACCTCCTTTATAGGTATGAGGTTGCATTAAATGCTGTTCAATAACCAATTAGATGCGTTTTATTGATACGATAGCACAATATATATATAGATATAGATAGATTAGTTTTAAAAGATTATCTCAAAGTATGAAATAAACGTCTCGTGCAAGTATATTTTTTAATTTAAACTGTTTAGCAATATTATGGTTTGGCAATTTTTATTAATACTACATTTATCAATTTTTAGCTATTAATATTTTCCTGATTTTAATACGTAATCATTTAATTCTCATTTGAAAGCTTTTTTTCTGTTTATAAATGTCACGTGTAAATAAACTTTTAATTTGAAAGAAATATTATTAGTAATATCAGAAGACGAAACGCAATTTTTCACCTTGATTCAACATAAATAAATAATAACATAAATAAAGGAAATATTATTCTTTGAGCTGTTTTTAAATTTGCAACAATTTAAAATAATATCCTTTTTAAAATTCTGTAAAAAGTATCTATCGAAATGCTGAAAATTTGAATTTAAAATGGAAATAAAACCTAAAAAAATAGGTCAAATAAAAAAAAAAAATGAATGCAGTCTGCTCACCGGGAACTTATAATGCATAAAATGATCTAAATATGATTAATTTCCTATGTATAGCTTTTGCTCCTATAAAACTTTTTTAATGGAACGACTTTGGACAACTTTAACATTAAATATCTCTTCAAATAATTCTTCGATTTGAAAATTACGTGCATCAGCGTGTTTACCAAACATTTCTCTATAATACCACCTATTTTCATATTTTTGTACGCAATGTTTTTCTTAATATTAACGAAGAAAGACCTCCGGTCACAAAAAAAATCAAAACCGGCGGCGGCGGTGGCGGTGACAGCATTAGTTACTTTTTTTTAGAATAGAAAGACACTGTTTGGAAATATTATTCGTGTTTTTAAAAATCTCCAAACAGTAGATAATAAATTGTTGTTTAAATGTGCCATTTAAAATGATATTCAGATAATGAAATTTTTAATACAAAATGAAAAATAAACTAATTACATGGAAACAAACATAGCTGAAAGTTTTGCTCTGCCTTAAATGCAACAAGGTTAATTTTCAGTTATTGGATTGTAAGTTGATTAAAAAATAATCATGTTCAAAAACTATTTTTTAAACCATAAACAACAAATCAATCAATTGAAATACAGTTTCGAAACAAATTCTATATGATAGCACATTTTTATTTGTATTCGATGATCTAAAAATGGAAATTATGCGTTTTCAAATATTTTTAAAATTGCAGTAAAAGAGTAATTTATAGACAGATTATTGGCAACGTCAGAATGGCGCCTGCGTTACTCACGGACAATTTTTACTTTAATATATATATATATATATACCTATAAATGTTTACACTCACTATAAAAGTAGTGTATAAAAGTGTTTATTACAGTTTTAAATCAATGAATTTGAAAGTTCCAGGAGGTATATTTGTTTATTATATTAAACACCTGCATCTTAGCTTTTAAATATAGTTTTGTAAGAACTCACTATATCTCAAATATATATCCTAAAAATGCGGAAAAAATTAATACACTATATTATTGAAAAAAAATATATCAATTAACATTAAATTAATGTTAAATACTATACCGTTATTTTATAAATAAATATTATATACAAATGCGAAAATAACTTTGAAAATTAGTTTTTTATTTTCTAAATGTCCCGGAATTATTGCATATTTAATTTTAATAGCCGCTTTCAGAAATTTGTGTATCATAGCTTTTGAAATGTTACAGATTATCATTTCGATTTTTTTTTCTCCTTGATTGGGATATTGTAGTATATTTTGTTTCTCTAATGACTGAAAACATTCAGTGATCTTTTATGTAAAAATGCCCGAAAAATTCGATCTACTATAAATATTGTATGCTCTAATTTCATTCTTTCATATTCCTGAAACATAAAGTGAAGTTTTTGCGTACGAATAAATACCTATTGCAATTACTTAAGTTAAATTTAAAATTTTTGACTTTTAAAATGGTTTTGTTGTTAAGTCGACTTTAATCTTTAGTTTTTTTTTATAAAAAGAAATAAGACCATCAGTAGACAAATCGTCAAAATTTAACTAAATCGCGTTTATAAAAACGCATTATAAAAATATGAAATGTATTTATAAATGGCCAATTTATTTTACAAAATGCAATACAAATAAATATATCATAATAAATAAAAAAATATATGAAAAAAACTGTAAAAAATGAATGTTATAAATGCTTAAACGCGAGAGGAAAGGCAACTTCTGTTGTCAGCGGTAACATACTATATGCGTAAAATATTCTAACCGATAACATTTTGCATTTTCAACCTAAAAAAATTCTAATTTAGAATATTTGTATTTCGATTTCCAATATGCAAAATCGAATCTACCCACCAACTCGGAAGACTACACATTCAGCTTGTTGAAGATATTCTGAGGAAAGTAAACGATAACATTTATATAAAAAGGCACAAAATATATATTTTTAGAAAGATAAGATATATGTTGACAATAGTTTAGATATCTGTATTTTAATGTTGTATTTAACGAGAAATAAAGAGAATTTGCTTAAATGAAATCATAGTTTATTTACTTTAATACTCTTTTTAAAAAAATCAAACATAAAGTATCATTATATTTATTAATTAGGATATACAGTAATTATTTTATTTTATCTTGCATATTCTTATCTAAATGCTTACATTAACTGCTTTGTTTCACATACCTTTTAATGAATTAAACAAAAATAATATGTCTAATTGTCGCAGCATAATTGACTCTCATAATGGTTTACCTGTGGAAAAGTAGAATAGTCAATAGATCGATTTTTAAGAAAGTTAATAAAAACATAACTGAGCAAGTTTATAGCTCATTGATATCATTAGACTTGAAAATGTAGATAAATTTTATTTTTATATTATTTGAAGGGAGCAGGCGTCACTTTTCGTCTGTACCTACAAAAAAGGTAAAATATTAGATGAAACACGTCATATGTTTTACACGTATTTTTGAATATTTTTTTTAAAACTTTTTTAGATACATTATACTGCTTTTTTCAGTACCGAATCAATTCACCCGAGTACATTTTTCCTCTAGGATATTAATTAGTATTGTAAGTTTATGAATAAACCTCTAACGCATTTTTTATGTATGCAGCTTGCAATATGTTATCTATCTCCGACCTCTAATTTCTCAACCGTTGGTTGTAGACATATAGTTCCAATAACAAAAACGTTTCAAATGAGGTTAATATTCATGTTGTGGCTTTATTTAAAGTAAATAATCAATTTCATAAAAATTACGAAATCCAACTTTTTATACAGTCCTCTGGTCCCTATAGTTATATTTAGTAAAGGTTTACACATATCATAATAGATATAACACAAAACGCTTGACATCTGCTAAAAAAATTGACACTTATTAAGTTTCAAAGTTTGATGTTTTTGCACATGATTTTGTCTTTCACTGAAGAATCAGTTAACAGATGAATAATAGTAATTCGAGATCAAAATCAGGGTACAATTTCCTTTTCACGGTTAAACCATCTTTAGCCGGTATCGCCAAATCGGGGAATCACCAAAGATATCATCTAAAAATTTGAGCTACCTTTTATGGGTCGAACTGCAATCAAACGTCAAAGTAAGTATAATCGGCAACCGGAAAATAAAACATACTCACTAAGGACTAGATAAATCGCAACGGAATGCAAATGACCAGGCGAGCTATAACGAGTATGAAAATTGGGACTATGTAAATTACCATAGTACCGCAGGGCCACACGTTCGGGATAAAACACGAGCCATCTCGCAGTGGACATGCTAGTCAGCGTTGAGATAGCGATGGCAGGCTACACATACCTGCAATATGCCGAAATGATACTTATTTATGGTGAATGTCAAAGGAGTGCCAGAGAGGCTGCGAGTTTTTATCAGAAAGTTTCCCTAAGGATCAACATCAAACGCATGAAACAATAACTGATGCATTGCACCATCTTGAAAGACCGGTTCTGTTTCAAAAGCAGACGGGCAAGGTGTAATGTAAGAGTGACACCGGAGGAGGTGCTGCCTTCGTTCTTTTAATTCCAAAACTCAGCACGGCGGAAATAAGTGAGGCATGTGCTCAGCATGTTTGGCATTTGTTACATGCACATGATGCGCATTCATACCATACGACACTGGTGCGAGCATTGATGCTGGGTGATCACACACGACGATTTGATTATTGTAATTTCATGAAACAACTTAGAGGAAAATCCGTCGCTCCTTTGGGAGATTCTGGGAACAGATCGGTCAATGTTTACACGGGGTGGCATTGTGAAAGTGCACAATATGCATATACAGGTCTCTGGAAAAGCTCCACATCTCTCACACAGCGCGACACGTGTGGTGCATTATATGAGAAACCAAGATTGTTGGACCCATCTTCTACGATGGGATCTTAACGGGCTGTCGTTTACCTGCATTTGCTACAAAACACGGTACTTGACTGGTACGAAGAGCTGCCTCTTCGACATGCATGTTGAGTGTAGTTTCAACATGATGGGGCCCTCTCCGCATAAACCATCAAACGTCCGGGTGTATCTGGCCACCGAATTCGGTCAACAGATCTTTAGATGTGGTGGTCCGGTAGAGTGGCCATCTCGCTCTGCAGACTTGTCTTCCATGGACTTCTACCTCTGGTGTTACATCGAGGCATAGGTCTATGTGAATGAGACTGCTTTTCTGGTTTATCTGAAGCAGCGCATCATCCTTGGTTGTCGCGCATTTTGCACACCTGCTATGCTCTAACGTGTCCAGGATTCAGTACTGTCACGCATTCAATTGTGAATTGCCACCAACGGAGAACACTTTCAGTACTATCTCTAGTTGGTTCCGGCGTTTGATGTATTCATTTTTTATAGTAGATTGTTTTCTGATATTATAATAAATTGATATTTATGTTTCTGTTTAATTGCAATATTTCATTCTGCACTTTATATACAACCCCGAAAAGTCAGCACAAATTTTTAGATGAAATAACTCTCCCTCTTTGGTGATACTCCAATTCGGTGACACCGGCCAAAGGTGGTTTCGTCATAAAAAGGACATTGCATCCTGATTTTGATCTCGAATTACTTTAATTCATCTTTCAACTGATCCCTCAATGAATGACAAAATCATGTGCAAAAACTTCAAACTTTGAAATTTAATAACTGTATGAATTTTTGTAGTACAGGTGTCAAACTTTCTGTGTTATATCTGATATGATAGGTGTAAACTTTTACTAAATACAACTATAGGGACTGGGGGACTGTATAAAAAGTTACATTTCGTAATTATAATAAATTGGATTATTTAGTTTAAATAATGGCACAACATGAATATTTACCAATTTGAAACGTTTTTGTAATTGAAACTATACGTCGACGACCAATGGTTGAGAAATTAAAGGTCGGCGATAGATAACACATTGCACCCTGTATATTCGTTATTTGTAGATATATCTGTGTAGGTTTTGTATAAATATAATGTGGCAAATTGTTTTGCACTAAAGAATTTGGAGTCTTAATTTAAATACTTAATACAGGAACAATTTAAAATGTGTTAACGAGCTCTAATGTCATATTTGTAATAATATTCGTTAATAAGTGTTCATTTGGAATTATACTTTTTCCTAAATATAGCATTCATTGAAAATTCAAAAGAGATCATGAGACTCTGGACGAGTGTCTTTTATGAAAACAACAAAAAATGTCTTGCCTCATAACAAGAAAATACTTTTTTACTTTCTTCTTTATTCAATAGAAGAAAGTGTTGTAATCGAAATTTTTTCGACACATTTTAGGTGTCGTTGATTCCAAAAATATGTTTATACAAAATGTCTGTCTGTCCATGTGTCGCCATTGTACCATGGAATTGTATGAAGTTTATCATAGAATTGAACCAAATTTTTGGCTATAGCATGCAAGCAATCCTTGCTGTCTGCTGGAAGGGGGCTCTGTAGGAGCGAATTTTGTGACGTTTTTATTATTTTAGCATAGGAAAGTGTATGAAGTTATGCATATAATTGAACCAAATTTGTTGTGTATGGTTTTGGCTACGGCCAGCAGCTTCTGCTTAAATTTGAAAATATTCCGCACGAAAGGGTAGCTGTAGTTGCGATTTTTGTGTCATTTTCTTTATTGTACCATCCTGTTAAGCTGGCTATTCGAAAACAGCTGATGTACAATAGAATAACGAAAAGCTATTGTTTTTAATAAATATCATGATCGCGATTAACTTGTTTTTACTCCTGTTTTGACTGAAGCAAAAATTTAAGATGAAAATCAAAGTTGGTGTAGCATTGAACTAATAATATTGAAGTATTGACGTCTGTAATTACTTTTTGAAATATTAAGATATATGAGTTAGAAGAAGTTTCGGGATTGGCACATCCAACTAGTTTCCTAATTCGATAAAATATTTTATGTAGTTTTTAATATTTTGAGAACAGCGATATAACATTTTTACCTCGTTTTTCTGAATTATTTACTTATAGGGGGAAAAGGCTGTTTGTTTTATTTTTTACATATTAGAAAAAAGAATGTAACACCAACTATTGTACGTGAATATTGCTAAAAATGCTTCTTTATTTCCTAAACTAATTAATTTATTTTTGTTTTTTTACTTTCTACTTTGTGACATATCATTGTTTTTGTATAAGACATAATTTTTGACTCGATTTGTCTTTCACTTCCTAAAAGATTAGAATATAAAAATAGACAAGTCTACGTACTATCACAGTACAAGACTTTATCATTTTAGAGCTTAATTATAAAACAAATAATTAATCTTGAGGCATTTCCCCGTTAGGCAGGCGTTGGTGATAAATCACCAAATAATCATCCTAGTTGCAACTGTTTAGGAGATACAAAATCAAAGGAGTTAATTATCAAACAAATCAGTTTTAGCAATACACGGCAGCTGGCAGTTTAACATGAAAAACGAAATATTTAATGCTCTGAAAATCAAAAAATACGTGGTGTCCATAGCATAATGTACCAGATATAAATCTTAATGGTATCAACTGTAAGGTTTGTATAATATTGGATCAAGGTCACAAATAAAGAGTAACGCAACCAGTTTTAGATAAGCGCGTGCACGAGTATTACTTTTTTATTTACTCGCTTGTAGTATCACATACGCAAAATGGCGACTCCTGGGCGTAAAGCATTACTGCTGTGTTAAACATTTAAATGCCTTTAGAGCCACGTGATTTTTTCTTTTGGGGCTTTATAGAAGATCGTGTCTCCGTTCCGCCACTGCCTAATGATTTTCCAGATTTTTTAACCGAACTGTGGGAAGAATTGGACTTTAGGTCAGATGTGTGTCGTATAACTAAATGGACAGATATTGATCATTTGTTAGAAAAACTGGGTTAATTTACATTTAATTTGATGTACGATTTGTTGTAAATAGTCTAAATTAATCTTTATAATACACCATTGAAACTGGGAATTAGTTTTATGGACACCCGCTAAAATTAAAAATTAGACAGTGTAAAGTTTTTAAAATATCCTGCTACCATTTACTTAGTTATTATTGTTTAAATCTTTATTTACGCTGCAGAAACAATTTAGAAATCCTGAGTTTTTATTCATTCATTTTTTCATTTCGAATTATCATAAAAAACTGAGCAAAATTATAAGGTTTTCCAATATATTTAATGAATATCGCTTTCTTTCGAACATAAATCTGTTAATTTGCAATAGTCAGGGCCTTTACTTATTGTAACAGAAATATTTGGATCTAAATTAATTGCAATCGTAAAATTAGGAGTGATTTTTAGTATAAAAACCAAATGCTTGAAAAAGAGTGTTAAAAAACTTTTTTTTTTACTTTTACGTTTTTTGTTCTATATGAAAGATTCAGTAATGTTATTATTATTTTTGTATTATTTAGTATTATTATAAATTATTTACTTTTCTAAAAAAAACAAACAAAAAAAAAACATTTAAAAGTTTTTTACCCGACTGAAAAAAGGGTTATGTGTTTCACGCGTATCTGTGTAAGTGGATTTCTTTATACCCTCGAAACATCCCAACGGCTGGATAGATTTTAATGAATGAGGTCTCTATCGATTCGTCTTAACCTTCCGATGGTTATAGGATAGGTTTGTTTTTATAAATTCAAAATGGCGGCCTTAAACTACAAAATGCCGGTATAGACGAAAAAAATTTTTTACGTACCCTATTGAGTGGCCTATCATTGGATAGGTCTTTCAAAATGAAGACGATGTTTCATTGGCCATTTTGCAGTCAGAAGCTCCGTTTAAATAGTACAAACCCGGAAGTTGTGTACTTTGGATCTCTATCTTTACTGTAACCCTAACTTTCATAATAGACATCTATAGGCCTCATCAAAACAGTGTTTGTAAATAGGAACTAATAATTGAACACAACTTAAAAGTCATCAATACAAGTAAATAAAAAAAGGTAAGTAATATAAAAAATTGTTTCATATTCATGAGAAATAATTAATTACCGTATATACTCGCGTATAAGTCAAGGAATTTTTGACAATTTTCGGTAAGCAAGTTTGGGGGGTCGACTTATACGCGAGTCAGTTAAAAATGCAAATATAACAACTTCGACTACTAAAAAATTATGGCTTTTTATGTGTATGAATAAAAAAAATAATATATAAAATATACAAATAATTATAATCCATCATTTAAAGAAAACTAATGATTTGTTTCTGTTTACTTACTAACTTTTCGCATTAGAAAATGAAATCTTTGGTTTGATTTTGTACAAAATTGAAGTAAAAAGTTAGGGGGTAGACTTATACGCGAGATTTTTATTTTTTCCAAAATTTGCATCCGAAAGTTAGGGGGTCGACTTATACGCGAGTATATTCGGCAGTTCATTTTACGCAGTCGGGTTTTTTGATTTTTTAAATTAAATATATTTATTCTTCCTTCTATATACCTCACTCATGAATTTTCTAATCTCTTCTTTAGAAAAAATAAACTTTTTTGTCAAATATTTAATAGCTGATAACTTTTAAGAGAAACTTAAACGGCAGACATTATTTTAACCGATGAGAGAAAGTTATCCTTACAAGTATGGTTTAATCATTGATTACCGATATCGAGATACACTTTAAGACATTGAATACATGACTTTTATTTTTTCCTACTCTTTCTTCTTTATATTTTAACCTTTTTCTCAAAACTTTATACAGAAAATTTTCTGAATTTAAGAAATAAAAACGTATGTATGACAAAAAATTTCGCAATTTAGATAGAAATGAATAAATAATCTTATTAAAAAGTGAGATTATAACAAGTGGATAATAATCAGAATTTTCAGGCCAAACTAATTTTTAGGTTAATAATTTAAATTTATTTAGCACTTTAAAGTGCTATTTTTGTAAAAACTTAATAAATAATATATGAACTTTACACATTTTTTTACATACTAATTATCTTTTTGCTGCAAAATGTCGGCTAAATTATGCAAAGGGTGGTCATAAGATTTTCGTCGATATCGTAGGGCCTAGTGACCCTATCGTTCAAAGAAACGCGACGACATTTGTAAATTGCATATTTTAAGGTATGCACAATACAATGAGGTCAGGAAAAACAATACTTACTTTTATAGGGAAAAAATCTCGAATATTTCAAATGACAATACTCACTTTTAAAATGTCAAAATGATATTCAGTGCGTAAAACTCTTAAACGGTGTTAAATCGCTAACAATAGCACTTGAAACTGTGAATTCACCCTAATTTGAGATTATATTGAGGTTTAAAAAAACGGGTATTTCTATTTGCAGTTTTCGCAGTTCAGTCACTCTCCGAATAAGCGTTAGAGATCGATTGCTGTTTTATACATCTTTTTCAAGTCCGTGACATAAAATACTCATATCCCAAATGAAAATCCATTTTTCTAAATACTACGATTGTTAGCGGTTTCATAAAAGGTGAAAGTTTTTCATTTAAACCGTATATATATACATATATATTATATTGTAATATATACAATATTGTATACTATGTTATAACTAATAAATACATAGCTAATAATCTAAATAACTAATAAATTGTATACTATATTGTATAGTCCATTGTATACTAAATATACTATATTGTAAAATAATTAAAACTATGGAAGTGCACTAATAAAATTATGGAATAATAAGGATATATATTTAGGTCCTGTAAACAGTGAATAAATAAAAATATTCTTAAATAATTATGATTTTTTAAAATTGCTTATATCTATTCAATGTTAGATAATAATTAGGTTCTCTGCAATTGTAAACAGGAAAATTTTTGTTGTCAAAAATTTGAATTATATATATATATATATATATATATATATATATATCTGGTTTAAGTTTTTTTTTTCACACGTAATAAGTATAAATACCAAATTTATTTTAACATATGTTTAGAGATAAATAAGGATTTTATAATACGTCAAAATTACATGGTACCTCAAATCTGTCTTCTTCATAAAAACTTTTCCATTTGGTATTTCTTTACTCATTTTTTGCATGTTACATGTTTATGCCATCATAGTGACTAAATTTTATTACGTTGAGTAAAAAGTTTTCCGCCAAACGGAGAGATACCTTTGCGCCAACAGCTGACATTTCTGCGGTTGTTAGTTTTTCAACCAACCAATTTTTGCATTCGAAAGAAGAGCATAGGAACTACTTGACTGTGTAATTTGTTTGTTAAAAATTTATTATCTTGTGCTTAAAAAAAAAAAAAGAGTTTAAATTGGTGCTATCCCGTCCGCAGCTCAGAAGGATTATGTACTATGAGTTCCGTAACAAACTCAGTGCAACTGAATGCCACAGAAAAATGTGTGAATATTTAGTCATCAATACTGTTTCTCATGATACTGTCAAAGTTTGGTTTCAGAAGTTTAAAGCTGGAAATTTCGACATTGAAGATGAACCATGTTCTGTCCGCCCTATTTAAGTTGATTGTGGGCAGTTAAAGCAAATCATTGATCAAGACAGAGATGTTTCAACACGAACTAGTGCGTTAGAGCTTAGCATTTCCCAAAAAATAATAGTTAACGCTCTGAAATGCATAAATCTAACGTTTAAGTTAAACCGCTAAGTGTCACACGAATAGACCGCTGAAGACAAATGCAAGAGAAAAAACTGTTGTTTGGCTCTGCTCAGAGATCAAAGGAAGGGGAACATTCTAGACAGAATTGTGATCTGTGATGAAAAATGGGTGTACTACAAGAATACAAGCCGTAAAGGAAAGTGGTCAGCACCTGGGGAATCAGCAGGCCCGGTTGCAAGACCTGCTCTAACTAACAAGTAGGTGTTTCTTGGCATATGGTGCGATTGTCGCGGAATTCAGTAAAAGAGTACCGGAAAAGCGGACAGACCATCAACAGTGCAATATACAGCAACATGGAAATGAAAGTTCGCGAAGCAATTAGCGAAAAACGAAAAAACGAGTTTAGATGGAAGGTGGTTCTCTTTCATCAATACAACGCCCTGCCACACGTTAGAACGATGACAGGTTGGACGCTCTACAAGCTAGAGTGGGATTTAATGCAACATCCAACATACAGCCCCAAAATGGCCTCTTCAGATTTCTATCTGTTTTCTCATCTGCAGCTGCATCTTGATGGCGCAACCTTCGATTCCAATGAGGAATTCATAAATGAGGTCGATCTCTTTCTGCACTCGCACACGCCCCAATTTTTCTCAGAAGGGATTGAAAGGTTGCCAAAACGTTAGAAGACAATTGTAGATTTAAACGAGATTACTATCATCATTAGTTTTGATGATTTCTTATGTATTTATAATTTTACATTTAACACTATGCCGTCCGGCGACACCACAATGGTGACGTACGCAAACTAGCGGTCAACGGCCGGTGACACCACAGTGGTGTCGTGTGCATAGCATTGTAATGACCGAAGAAAAACTCGGAGACCTTTCTGATTCTGAGTTGCCGGACTAGTTTTGGCCCAGCGTTTGTCCACGCCTAGAATGGTCATTTGATGATCGCCTGTTCTTGCCTTACATCTTGGAGACTGTTTTGCTGCGTACCATACGAAAGAAAAATACTAAGTACCAAAGAAAATGCAAATAAACAAATATATAAAAGAAACAAATTTTGTATTTATTTACATATGTATATCTTCGTAATTTCATGAAAGTAGGGGAACAGGGTTGAGAACTTATGAGAACTAACGATGAGATTAGTAAAACTTAACAATTTATAATCTCTCAATAATGTCAAGAACGGCCGGCGACTAGTCAACTGATCCGAATTAGCGCTGCCGGAGCCAAGCGAATAAATATTTACGAATCGTGCGGACGGCAAAGTGTTAAAAAAAGTTTGTACTCAAAGAAAACTTTTTACTCAGCGTAATACCAACATAGTAAACAATTAATGAGTACTTTTATTCTTATGTCCGTATATATGAATTAATCATTATTGCACATTATGTATTTATATGCATTATATAAGTAGCAATTTAAAAAATAATTTTAATTACATATTGTAATTTCATCTTAAAATGTGAATATTTTTAGTGGCCTTTTTTAAAGCCTTATGAACCCTAGTCGTTTGTATTCAGGATAAAACTTTATCGGACCCAAATATATTTTAAGGTTTTGTATGAGTTGAATATTTCCAACTGAGCGAAACAATAACCAAGCCGGGAATCGAACCCAGATCCTTGAAGTAAATTGCCAATGTTCTACAGTTTAAGCTACCTGGGCTGATCACCGGTGAGCATATTTCGCTCAGATAACCTTATTGTAACAATATCTGGTCTGCCATGTAGCCAGCTCAACAGAATAAACCGCAGATAAAGGAACTCGTACGTAACTCGTACGGAACTCGTACGTAACTCGTACGGAACTCGTACGTAACTCGTACGGAACTCGTACTCAATGGGTACGTAGATATACTATTATTTTTAACACAATCACACTGATTGGCAAAGTTTTCATACCAGTTTAATATTTCCAACTGAGGGAAAATATTTCGAAGCCAGGTATCGAAAGCAGATCATTGGCGTAAATTGCCTGGCGGTAAAATGTTAAAAATATCAGTTTGAGCCAAGGTAGAAAATGTAATTAAAAAATGTGTTAAATGAAATGTATTAAATGTGTTAAATATATTAAATGAAAAATCTAAATCAATAAAGCTCCTAATTTATAAAGTTCATCGTCTAAGTTATTTACATTAGTTATTCTTTTTCTCTTGATGTTTTTTTTTTTTTTTTTAAATTCTTTGTTTCATGTGCAACTATTTACGAAAACTTCGGTAGCGGCGGGCTAATTTTAGTTTTAAAAACTTGCGACTAAGTACTATTAAAATGCCTGTAACTCAAGTTCTGAGCAAGATAGAAACAAAATTCAAACTCATTTAGAAAGCTAAAATGTCAAGTGTTAATATTAAACCAAATATAGAAAATCTGATTTTTGACCGAAATTGCATTTTAAAGGTAGGCCGGCACATTAAATGATCGGGAAATGCTTCTTAATTTTTTGAAAGAATGCGGTGTAATAAAGTACAGCTTGGGTAATGGTTCTCGTGTACTAAGCTTTCAATTTGAACAATTTTGGAGTTTAGATTAAAATTAATGAGAAATACATATGAAATAAGCAATTTCGCTAAAGTTTTTAACGATATTTTTTTAACGAATAAAAACTTAATTATTATTTTTAAAAAAATTAAATCTGATGAAGAAATTAATATGACGCATTGTTTTGAACAACCCCTATTTTTCTAAAAAATGGAAGTGAAATAATTAAGATTTTAAGAAATAGCAAGACGGTGAGAACAATGTATATTATGGAGGAATTCTCCTTTAGGAGTGACGTAATTTATATCTTATAGTTTAAATCTTCTTAAGGAGGTTCAGTAAGCAGAACTCTCACACTGACAAAGAAAAAACATTTTTGTATAACAACGTATTTGAATATGTTGTTTTATAATGTTCTCATTTGTTTACTTTTTTCAAAAGTAAAATTAATTTGTTTTATAGATATACGCTGCCGCCTCGACACCGGACCTTTCGGCTCAGGTAGCGTGACGTGCGATGGGCAGTGCACCACCTTGGACGATTGCGGGTTGGCGGCGACATCACCCGGGGAAACCCGTCCCGTGCCAGCTCCGCGCATTTATGGGCTCCACAGAAGCCTATATCGTCAAACGAAGGCTCATTGCTACACGGCGAGAGCTAGTACTAAAGTTTCTCCACGTGAAGAGGCAGAATTCAGAAGGAAAAGGAAAAGAGCAGTGAGATACACCCCGTATTTTCATGCTTTTAAATTTATTTCTCATGTAGTGTTACCCTAGTTAAGTTTGTATTTTTATTTTCAGTTTCTGCTTCAACCACATTCTTGAACTCTTTGAGGAAGATCATGTAACAAAATTGTTCACTAAATTCTACCAGATAAAAACGAAAGATGGACAAGACGGATGCTTAATGGAATTTATTTCTGTTGAGCGTAAAATATCTATCCCTACAGTTCGCGAGTGGAAAAGGAAACCCAAACAACTCTCCGCCCGCTACAACATGCTTCTCTCATCTTCTGTTCAAGAACATGTACGTAAAATATTGGGTAGTTCGGAAAGTTTTGTCCGTTTGGGAAAATCAATTCGTACCGGAAAATTCTTCCCGATAATTATTATATATTAGATATCAGAATCAATGTCTAATAATTAAATGATAGAACTTTCAGGTACGAATTTATTTTCCCAAACGGACACGACTTCCCGAACGACCCAATAGCTGTTATAAAAAGATTCCACGCTTTTAAAAAACGATATTACAGGATAAGTGACCTTCTGACTGTGGGCCTTAATCAAGGTGGCATGAAAGGTAAATAAACCCTTAGCTTTGCTATACAACAGGAACATTTCATCTAAATACATTATAACAATTAATCATATGCAACAAAAGTTGCTAATTATACTGGGAAGGAAATATTATAAACGAATTCCGAACGAATGTCAAAATTTGCACATTTAATCTTCAAAGAAGCTCAGTCTGATGAAAAGGTTTCATTTGAGTTTTACTGGCCGTAAAAAAAAAATAAAAAAATTATAAAGGTTTAAAAAACTAGCGAAAAATGTTGCTGCAGATGTGAAGAGCTAAACAAGATAATTAAAAGATAGTTTTTTTTGTGAATGAACTAAAAGAGCTCCTGTAGCGTGTAGCTGATATGCTGGTGCATAAAAATAGGAGTAAAACATCCCACGAGGCAGTCAGATAATTTAAGAAACTTCGTGAATAAAAGAGATGACGTGTTTGGCAAGTGTTCAAAATGGTAACTCATCCTTATCATGGACTCTAGTTCAAGATATCTACTATTTTAGACAGCTCAGTGTTAATACTTTTGACTCTTTGAACTTGCTATTAACAGTGTTTGCCATTTTTCTTAATCTAGCTCCTTTGACAGTGCAACTAGTTTCACTCCTGCCTAAGAACCCAAACTGTTAGGCATCATTTACCTACCTATAATTGTGTAATCTAGTTCTGTTTCATTTTATTACTCTTTTATTACTCGCATTGCTTATTGTTATTGGTACTTCTATCGTGTATTATTATTATTATTTGCATCGTGTTAGTCTTATTTAACATTTTTATTGTTGGCATCATTACAGTATTCATTAGTGCCAAATTTGTTTTGCATAGAGTTAAAGTTGTCTCCTGCATCGCGTTTTTCATTTGTAAATCAATTTTAATGTGCAAAGTGTCAAACCTTTTTTTTTGTAGCATTTGCATTTTTGTCTTTTTGTTAAATTTTTCTTGCATATGGGTTTTGGCATCAAAATAAGGATTCAAACTCACTTCAAAAACATCTTTATCATTGAAAACACAGTATTGTTTTGAATAGTGTTGTTTCATTTTTGGCATTGTGCTTTTCTGTAAATAGTCTCCAGTGCCTGTACCATTTTGTTTGTGTTAAACTGTTATCTAGCATTGTCTCTTATATGAAAAAATAGGAAAAAAACTTCTTTTAACACCGTTTATTTTTGTGGTGTGCGAATTTTCCACGTTTAGTTCACAACTGGACTCCTTTTTTTAATGTATTTTTATTGTATTTTACTTGTCCAGCAATGCGTGATACTGCATTATGAAGGGGTTTTTTCATCATAATTTGTAATGTGACTAAGATTGAATAATGATAAGTCCTGCACACCTGGGATAACTCTGAACTGCCACTTGTAACATTTTTGTATAATTTTACAAGTTTTAATATATGGGAATCTCATTCAACGATGGATTTTGGGGCCCTGCTTCCGGCAGCGGCCAGTGATGGTGGTAGTTAATCTAATGGGCAAGGCTTGTTGAGTTAAAACCATATTAGTATGCCTCCCTGCCTGTCCTGAAATTGAAACTGATATTCATACACTAACACTTAACTGAAGTCTTTTATTTATAGCGAATTTAACCGAACGAAAGGGAGGGGCAGACGAGGAAATTCCTCCTGAATAAGTATCTTGATACAACTGGAAATGCAATAAAATTCCCTTTTTTATTAGTAACATCGAATACTAAAAGAAATCACACCCTGCTGTCATTTTTAACGTTCTTGGTCGAATATTCAGGTTACGATGAAGTCAAACTTCATTTTACAATCAGAGGACACTCTGTTTTACACCGTGACAGTGATTTTGAAATCATCAAAATGTTTATAAATAAAAGTGACAGACTTTATACTTTAGACCAGTACGCGTTGATTTGATCTATGGCAGAGTTTCTACTGTGGAAAAGCTTTCTCTTAAGAACTTGAAAGCAACCTGATTAGGAAGATTGTTAAAGAAGAAAATAATGCGTTCTCGAATTAAAAATATTGCCATTTTTCTATAAACTAGAAACCAAATTACACCATTCAATTCACTTCCTTCATCGATCGGCTGTGCATGGCGATCTTTGCTTTAAGAAAACAACGTGATCCTTTTGTGAGACCACATTCAACGACTAAACTACCCACTATTATATACTACTATACTTATTCAACGACTAAACTACTAATCAGTGAAAAGTAAACATTAAAGACCTCAGAAAAACGTAAACCTACATCATGAAATTGCAAAGCAAGGAAAATTATGGAATGTAATTTTCAATAAGGCACCAAAGGTTGCTAGTTGCCCTGGGTTACCAGTAAACGTTCACCCTTTATAGAATTGTATTAATTTTCGACAATTCTATAATATGTTCATAGTGCATTTTGTTTTTCGCGCTTTTTGTTTATATTAAAAGCGTATAACTACACAAAACATATTGTAATAGTATTCTAAAAATAACAGAAATGGAATTTTTTCTAAAAAGTCATCAGCCAATGTTTAAACCCATGGTCGGCAATAGCCAGACCGCGGAAGGTCAAAGCCTGTAACGCCAAAAATTTTCAATTTGAATAAATTATTACTATTTATATATAACAAATGCGTTTGAGCAATAGCCTTATCAATGGTCCTTATTTTTTACAAGTAATAGCGCGATTAATTAGATTTTTAATAGTGATGCATATTTCCTATGATATGAAACGCAAAATTCTGCGTTGGAGAGCTGGCGCGGTTGTTGGAAGGAGTGAACAGGCTGCTGTGTTGGTGCGCATGCACGGCGGTGAGACTGGTCGGCTGCATGGGATCGCTGGGGTCTGGGAGGGTTGGAAGTTGTCTTGTCAGTTACAGACGGCGATCTTGTGAGGACCTTTCGTTGTTCTGCATTGTTAGTGTTATGTACTAAAATAACGTTTTGTGAATCAATATGTATAAAAAAACTATCTATTAACGTGGCTACTATGTTTGGCTTCACATATGTATGCGAAACAATTTTTTCCAAAATGAATTTTTTGAAGAACAAATATCGTTCGAGATTAACGGACGCCCACCTTGAAAACACTCTTCGCATTGGTTATTCACTACGTGAACCAAACTATAAAACACTTGCTCAAGACCGCAAGTGTAATTTTTCGCATTAATGTTTCAACTAATACCTGCCTTTTCTGTTTTATTATGTGTATGTAAAAAATTGCAGAACGTATACCTGTGTATGTAGTAGTTTTTCAAAGCGATACCTGACTTTTCTATTTTGTATTATATGTATGTGTATGTAAAAATAACAACTTAAAACTAATAAGTACTTACATTACTTATGTGGGTTTTTTTTTTCTCTGGATTTCGATAAAATTCTTCAAAAGTATTCGGACCCCACTTAAAATTACTTGACGACCCATGGTTTAAACAGTTTTATTTTATTACCTGTAAACACGAAAAAGGTTTTACATTTAAGTACTCGATTTTTTAACAGGCTAAATTACTAGCATTGATATTGAGATTACAATTAAGAATATTATTTTGTCACTCCTGTGTGCATAAACTAATTACTTTATGCAGATAAAAATGCTTACTTGAGAGTTGATAGCAAACGAAAACCGATATTCTGGGTTCTGAAAACAGATAAATGCACTTTAAAAGCTACTCGAAAACATTTACAAAAATTATAAGGAGCAAAAGTTCTTTTATATATATATATATAAATGTTTGTTTCTATAAATCTTACAAATCTCTTGTTTTCGGAACATTTTAGTGATAATTAAACGCTTTTTGTAATTGTGCTTAACTTGGAAAAAATTGTAGAACATTTTTATTCGTTGTTATATTCGTTTCACCGTAGATTAAGAAGCAATTGTGTGGTTTTTACAGTCTATGGAATCTTAGAAAATATAAAAATCGAAGAAATATCTTAAAAATCATTAAAATTTTAGTAACAAGTAATGCATTTCCTATTTAATATTTGAAAGATATTTTCCTTGTTGTTAATATTTTGAAATGTCATCTGGAATTAAGATACTTTTCGTTTACCTTCGTAAAACTTTTCAAACATGATGCAGAATTTCATTTTTCAAATACAAAGGGCGCACAGTTATTCATAAAATAAACATACATCACAGCACCAGATTTTCTTTTCTTAATAATTCATTGTTCTTATTATGATAACATAAATAACCTGAAAGTGGCAGTGAAGATTCGTTTTTTACTGAAACACGTGTTCACCGGATAAAGCAGTTAGCGAATGATTTATGGTACCTTCTTGAAAGGTTTATTTAAAACTGCGTAATAATGTTTCCATCGAAAATCTTTTTAAATACTTCTACACCGAAGTTTCAAAAGTTTAGTTTAAAGCAATTTTTAAAGAATCATCAACAATAAAATAAATGCTAGGAGCTCATTTAAATCTCATTTCAACTACAATATTTTTCATTTCCCTTTCATAAATTTTACATGAAAGGAAACTAAATAAGGTATATTTACACAGTTAGAATATAAGTATAAAATGTAGATCTACATTTCTTAATACATTTTAGATTTATCATCATATTAGATCTAGATTTCTTAATACATTTAATATTTTTTTTTACAGATTCAGAAGCACAATTATGCTCATGAGATAACATGATGTATTTGCTCTACTTATTTCTACAATTAAATAAAATGTACATTTATTAAATGCATGGCATTTCTAGTACGCAAGCTTAGTTCATTTCCTTTAGCTGAATTTCGCATATGTATAAACCTGGACACTTTTAAAACTTCTCTCTAGCAAATTTTCAAGGTTACTCAAACACAACCACATACACACACATATATATATGTATGCGTATATGTATGGTTATATACACATATATATATAACCATACATATATATATGTATGGTTAAAAACTGACATCCGCGACAAAAGCATAAAATTTAATTATTGTTGTTCCGATTCTGTAAATTACTTTTAAATTTCTAGAATAGTGTTTAGCATCAATATGCATCATCGATTTTTTACATAATTTTATCCCGATTATTGGAACCGAATTGTTAAAAGATTTCTCTTTAATGTAATAAGAAAAACGTTTGGTTTAAAACATTTTTTCGATATATGAGTTCCTAGGGAGCATAACAATCAACTAAAACTGACGCCATTTGGGATGCGATTGTTTTATGGCATATGCTCGTGAATAATTTAAAGAACAATAACCGAGGTCTTATATTTGCAGTTAAAATGAAAAAAAAAAAAAAAAAAAAACACTAAATCTACAATGAGAACACCCATTTTTAAAAATAAAAAAATGATCTTTACAGTGAAAAAACGTAAATGGTATTAAAAAACAAAATTTATGAGTAGAAATGGCGACATAAAATAAACACTAAGATTACCATTTCTTTTTGTACATGTGATACAAGGAGGATCAGTGCATTATCATACACCGCCACTTCCGTTATAAATAGTGTCATGCGAAAGTACGTAAAACAATTTTTGTCTTCTGTTCGTATTTAAAATGCTAACTATACATTCTAATTGGTGTATTGTTTTCCACAGTCTCCGGCATGCATGCTACAGTGCGTGTAAAAACTTTAAAGACAGCAATAAAAATAATTTTTTTTTGATAAATTTCAAATCAGATGAAAATAAGTTTACTATAATGGGTATCATAAAGTTCAAAAGCGCATAAAAAAGTCAACAAAATTCATCTGTAAGTATTTTATTACGAAAATTAAGTAAATGTTTAAAAAAATACTATTTCTGCCTGTGTAAAAACTTTAAGGAAAGCAAAAATAAAAAAATACGGTAATGAAAAAACGAACTCTTAATGTATTATGCATCCACCATTGCGTTTAATGAGTGCAAATATTCTATCTTTCATGGACATTATTAATTTTTGGCACAGTTCGAGACTGGTTTTTACCATTCATCTTCAATCGTAGATATGAGTTCTGAAGCTGAGGGAATATGTCTTCAATTTTTTATAAACTCGTCTTGCTAGATCTCCCCACAAGTTCTCGATAGGGTTTAAATCGGGGCTTCTGGGTGGCTATTGCAAAATTTCAATATTTTTCTTCTGAAATTAGAGTTTTGTCTCACGGCTTGTGTGGATAGGCTGTGGATGGTGCTGAATTCAGTGGATTATTCAGATTCCCTCAATCCCGTCACATGTATTAGATACAGGGCAGTAACGCAAAGTCAAAAGCCAATTATTTGGCAAAAATTGACCGTTTGAAATACAAACAAAACATAATATCCATGAGTTAAAATGTTGTCTTGATTGCATAACTCAAACTGTGAACTAATACGTGCACGGAACTGTTACACAAAAGCTCATTCTGTTTATATTAACAACTAGCTGAAATACCTGGCGTTGCCGAGGGTTTTAAGCATGTTTTTTAGAAAAATCAATTTTAAAATTAAACACCGTACGGACTATGAATCTCGCATAAATATGCTCTTTTTTTTAATATATCAGCTTTAAGAAATTTTGCTTTTATATCAGTATTTATAAAAAAAAAAGTTTCCTAAGCTTAAATAAATATGCCCTGCTTCTTGAAAAAAAAAAGAAAAAAGAAATGCAAATTCATAAAAAGCCCTTCATGATATCCCTTTCTCTTTTGGAAGCCATGCATTAACTATATATTTATTTTAAATATGAGGTCATACGTGAATTAACCTATATTATTCACAACTAAAAAGATATGGCGCATCTAGAATTTGTCGAAAATTAAATAAAAATCATGCACTCGTGACATCATAATTCACTTTTATATTTTAACAAAATAATAAATCTACTACAATTTGTGACTTCTGCTATAGCCAGTATACACGTCAGCCCACATTGCCGTTATCATTATATTTTTACTCGGGAAGGTTTCGCTATAGTGCTCCATGCAAAATTTGGTAATTTTTGAAATTCAATATTTCGAAAACTGCATAATCATTAGATTTGAAATTCATATCAAGAAAAATACAATTTTTCACATTTCTAACGCAGTTTATCTAACAATTTTCTGACAAAAACTTTCCGAGCTATTAATTTTTTCAGTGGCTTCAAATGTTTTGTTATCGGAGATTAATCTATTTCAACGATTAGTAAAAAAGCCAGTCGTCAGCAATGCGTACACTGTACAAAAAATACGACAGTTTTCCTGTAGGAATCGAAAAAAATACTTGCCTGTATCGTACCGGAAAAAGTTCCGACTCAGCTCGGAATAAAATCCGTAAAATCGGGATAAAATCCGTAAAATACTGTTTTATTGACTATTTCCTTCTTTTTACGGATTTTATTCCGAGCTGGGTCGGAAAATTTTCCAGTATGATAAGAGCAACAATTTTTCCGATTTCTACAGGAAAACTGGTCGGATTTTTTTTTTACAGCTAGCTTTTTATTATAGAGGATGTTATTTTTCAAAACAGTGTGATGTCTTTCTTGATGACAGTGCTAAATATTTCGATAGTTACTTTTATAACGTAATGCATCCAAATAATAGTTTTAATCTACATAGTCATTCATTACCTTATTATTTGACCACAAAACTTAAATTTTAATTTACATTCCACCACGTATTTTACCATGTATGTAAAAATTTAATTCTGAAATTTTGGAAAACGCTTACGTGATAGAAAATTTCTGATAGCAGATTTGGATACTATATGCAAAAATACATACAAAATTTTTCTTTGCAAATCAGATTAAAAAAAATTGCTATTGACTAGTTATCTTAATTCTTAAGTGCCATTTTTGTTTTTTCAAATTTACGACGATTTTGCGATGACACAATTTGGATATCGTCGTTTGGAATTTTCACTCTTTTTCCAGTGTAACCGTAACTGTGAAAGCTTGAATCTTTTATTTTACACCATTCATGACCTCATGCTATAAAACCACTATATCTCAAATCGCATCGCATTTTCATGAACAGCGTAGTCACTAGCTATTTATCTAACAGCAAAACTTTTTCATGACCACTTTTTATATTTTTTTGAAAAATTTAATAAGAAATACAAAAGTCTTTCAATTTATTTACTTTCGTTCAAATGTTACGCTATTGTTTCTTTATATTTTACAAATATCATTCAATTTAAAAACCATAATTAACTTTTTTTTTTTCAATTTTCATTAAAAGCCTGATTTTCCTCATATCTAGTCTTTCTCTCAAAAGTTATGAAAAAAAATAAATACAATAAAAAAGAACAAAATTCGCGACGAAGTAATTATTATTTTATTTCAGATATAAATTGCAAAGAATACAATGTTATCAAGCATTTCAATCTTACAGTTTGCATTTCTTTTCCTTACTTAATAAAATGGGAAGAATAAGTTGAATTAAACAAAATATTTGCATAACAAATTCTATTTTTATTCCGACGTTTTCGTAATATTCCAGGATAAGTGTTTTTTCAATGATGAAATCAACTCATGTGAATCAGATAAAGATCGTTCTTTTAAGGCTTCTAATCTTTTTTATGAGATATTATCGTGACATAAATTTCCTAATCTGGTGATTTTTTTCGTTCTAACACGGCAAAAGAAAAATAAGGAAACGTTTGTTGGATAAACAGATAATTGAGTATTGATTTACGCACAATTAGTTTTTGTTCTTGTTAATTATTTTTTATGGAAAAATGAATCTTTAATATATGTTTTTACAAAATATATTTCAATTTGGGAAACTATATAGCAGAACGTTAAAAGGATTTTTTATACATGCAACTACAGTAAAATATACAATTAAATTCGCAGATATGTTTAAGGCATAGAAATAAGGAGGGCGCCCTTTCGTATTGCTGTTTTAAAGCCCTTTCCTAAATCAACAATTTTAGATGATTAATTTAAAATGAAACAAAAATTCAAAATTTGAATTTCCGTTTTTACAAAACATTTGATGTCAAAATAGTGTTTTTATGATAGTCTGGAAAATTGTATTTTTTGTATTCTCTTGCTACGAAACTTCTATTTAAAAAATATTTTCATGCTCTGACAAGTAAAGAAACAATAATAAAAAAAAATAATAAAGAGAAGACAAAGAAAACATATTTTTTGTACGACCAAACTAAAGGAGTTTTGATACTTTGAAATTCATCAACATTCATAGTTTCAAATCTTTAAAAACGCGTCTTTCCATTTTTCATGCAACATACAGTTTTTTTTTATTCATTTTACCTTTCTTTTGTAGTTAATATTGATATTCTTAATATTTAAAATGAATAAATAAATTTAAATAGACAATCTGTGTTGTTTTGTGAAATGTTCATATTCTAATTGATAAAAATTCAGATAATTGGCGTTACACTCTGTATTGAAAAATCTATTTTAAGCAGAAAGAACACGTTAAAAAATGAATGACGAAGCTCAGCAAAAAAATTAAAGACCAAGTTTAATTTATACAAACATTTTAGTAAACGGACATGATTGCGGAAAGAATCATATTCCTTATCCAAGATATCACTGAAAATATAAGTATGAATAATAAGTATGAGTAAAATGTATATAGAATTTTATATACCTGTATATATTTGTGCAATTTGTACATAAAGTATAAATTGTATATGCGATGTATTTTACATATATTGCGCATTTTGTGCATTTTGTACAGAAATATTTATACAGCTTTTCTTCAAAACCCATGTATTAAAAAATGTAGATAACCAGTAGCAAAACGTGACCGAAAAGGATAAGTGGCACTTAACTCGAGTGTTTTCATTGTGTGTGTTTAACATATCGTGTTATCCCACAATCACTTGATTTGTTCAACATTGATTTTCTTGGAAAAAAGTATCATATAAGTTTCAAAATATAATTCTTAGTAAAGATATACAGTAGTCTTCCTCTTAACCGGCCTCCTCTTAACCGGAACTCCGCTTTAACCGGCCGACTTTTTTCCCAACATCAATCAAAATTCAGGAAGGAAAATTTCGGTTCTCATTTCTTTACGGATAATTTACACAAATTTACGTAATGTAGAATAATTTAAACTTTTTATAAAGATATATGACAAGATTTTCAACAATTTAATTTGTATTACAAATTTTTCAGTATTTCTTATCAGTCATAATTTTTATTTCAATTCAGTTAATTACAACTAGTATTCATTTCACAAAATATAGAAAATATGTACCTTTTTAAAACTACACAAATTAAAAAACTAAATGCATCCTACGCATTTAATTAATTAAATATGCAGTTACTTATTTATTTGTTTTTACTTCTCCGGTTTAACCGGGTTTTCGCTTAACCGGCTAATCCTCTGTCCCGTTTAGGCCGGTTAAGAGGAGGCTACTGTACATCTTCATACTTTTATATATTTAATTTTGCACTAAATTTGTACGCATATGATGCTTGGCGTAATTCAATAATACCCATTTCCTTTAAATACAAAATGCAAATATGGTTATATAAGATATTCTACTGAAACTGTGATAGTTGTTCGAGAGGTGTGTAGATATAGTTGTTGAGGGTAGCAACCAACGAGTCTAAAAAGGGTTGTCCTTCTAATGCAGGTTCTTCAGTCGATATTACGATGAAAGGATAACAAATACACCTCATTTCCCATTGTTAACAGGTATTTATTTTATAGATAATAATTAAAGTGTGCAGTTACACGACTTGCATAAAATATTCAAGGAAGGAATGGAAACTATCAAAAACGACGTTCACAGTCAAGGCCAATTTTGGATGTTTGCATTTTTGCCCCTTTCAATGTAGTACACGACTTCTAGTAGCTAGACAAGACAAGTTAGTATTTTGCTGGAAAATATGAAGATTTCTTGACAATAACGTTATTCTTCACAGAACAATTTCTGACCAAAAACGTCTTTTTTCACTAAACCTAAAATTCATGAAATGAATTGAGTATGTCAAGAGCAAAAGACTTACATTCTATACTTATGATTATCACATGTTTAGACTACTAAAATACATTTAAAAGACATCGTTTTGACGACAATGCAGTTGTCAAATCGTTTTTGCAATGTTAGCTAGATAAAAACCTTAATTTATTTTATGATAATGAAATAAAAAAATATTATACGCTGGGATCAATGTATTTTGAAATTAAGAGTTTGTGCAGAAAAAGTAATGCCACATTCGTTTTTGTTTGTTCAAACCCAGATTTTTGTTATAGATTTCCTTTGTTTATATTTTATCAATTAAGGATGGCATTTACGGTCAAACATGCCCAAGACAGTATGGTGTATATCAGTTATCTCTACTTCCAATCAAAATTTGAATGTGGATTTTATGGTTCCTCATAAACGAAGCATAATATTATGTTAGTTTATATTAAACACGGATTTAAAAGTAGAGATACGTCTTAATAATATTTTATACAAAACTTGTCCGCAATAAAAGGCAAATAGAGATTTTATATTTAGACTTATTTATCGTAAACTGGTAGTCACAGTATAATAAATTATTTAAATATTTAAATTCAGTACTTGATTTGTAAACTCAACATCTAAAAGTGAAAACCGTTCCAGCCAGAAACTCCAAGAAAAAGATTAACTAGTAAAAATACCCCGACTCGAAGGTAAATCCAATCATTGAGGTTTCAATGCATGCTTTATTCGTGAACAGAATCTCTAGGGATAGAATAGATGCCACACTCGTTTTCGTCTGAATTAGTTAAGAAGCTAACCTTTACTGGAAAAAACTCATTTTAAAGTAAGGTAGGAAAATCATTCACATGTTTTTATATGATAGATTTTTATCCAATGTGGACCGTCTGTGTGTAGAAAAAAACAACAACCTTATTTAACCTAATTTAACCTTAAAATTAGACTTAAAGAAAATATATTTATTGAATTATTTTTGTATCAAATGAATTATATATGTAAAAACACTTTCTTTTTTTTTAAATTAATTCTATTTTGAATCTGATGACTGTTTTTTTATGGTAGGAAAAATAGAATGATGATAGAATGCCTATACATAAATATATTTATAATTAATACGTTAAATACTTTTTCAAAGGATATATTAAATAGTTAAAGACTTTTAAAAACGTTCCGTATTTATGATTGTCTCATGTTTAGACAACAACAATGCAATTAAAGGACATCATTTTGAGAACAATGCTGTCCTGATATAGTATCGTCAAGATTTGCGAGAAAACCATCTTAATTTATTTTATGATAATGGAATAAAAAAATCATTACCCACTGGAGAAAATGCATTGTGAAATGAAGAAATTATGTAGAAAAATAATGTTCCACTAATTATTTTGTACCATGCAAATAAATAAATAAATAAGATTCTTTTTTTTTTTTTTTTTTTTTTTTTTTGTTTGTTTGTTAAACCCTTGTACATTGCTTTCGAATTTTTGCTATTAATTTAATTTGTTTATTTTATTTAAATTATGGAGAGCATTTTTCCAAGGAAATGTTGTTCATATCGATGTTCTCTACTTTCTCCGAAAGTTTGTATGTGGATTTTGAGATTCCTTGTAAACGAAATATAATAGTATTTATGTTTACATTAAGCACAAGTACAGGTTGCTCTTTTTAATATTTTATATAAAATATTTCTGTACTGAGATGTAAATGGAGATTTTTATATCTCAATTTATTTATAGTAAACTCGTGGCTGCAGTATAAGTAATCGTTTAAATATTTTAAACCAGTACTTGATTTGTAAACTCAATATCTAAAAGTGAAAAACCTTTCAATCACAAACTCCAAGAAAGAAATTAACTAGCAAAAATACTTCGACTCGAAGGTAAGTCCATTTATTGAGATTTCAAGGTATGCTTTATTCATGAAAGTCAGATTCTCTAGAGATAGAATAGATGCCATACGCGTTTTCACCTGAAGTAGTACAGAAGCTAACCTTTTCTAAATAAAAATCTTATTTTTTATGTAAAGCAGAAAATTCATTCAGATGTTTTTATATGAGGGAAAAAAATATCCAATTTTCAACATCTGCTATGCAGAGTAGCATCTAAATTTAACATTAGACTTCATTTCTTTATTGAAGCAAATTTTTATGTCAAATGTACCATAAAATTGAAAATCTTTATTATTATTATTATTATTAATTATATCATGAATCTAATACCCATTCTTGTATAGTAGAAAAGATAGAATCATGATAGAATACCTATAAATAATTATGTTAATAAATAATACGTTAAATGATGCTTCAAAGAATATATTAAATTAGATAAACGTTGAAAGTATTTCTTACATACGATCATTTGCCTTCTATTTTAAATCAGTGACTTATCAATACATTTTCACTTGCATAAAGTAATGATCAAAGACTTAAATGGGTGTTTCCACGTTTTAATAATTGTAGATACAATTTGAAATTTTGCGTTTGAAATTATGAAATTATGAAAGTCTTTTAAACTTCATTTGATAGCATTTCGGTATTATTTGATTTAAATTGTACATATAAATGCTAATATTTTTTTTCATTTCCCTCACTTAAATTTTTATTCTGTATACTTATCTGCCTTTATGTATATATTTGAGAGTGGTACATTTATAGTTCAAGAAAAATCACATAACTTATAAAATCTCAAAATTTCAATTTATTCTTAGTTGCATTACATTTAAGAGCCTACACCACTAATATGAATAAACTCACAAGCTAAACATATGTTAAATTAATATTTTTGAATGCTTTTTCCGCATAGGATAAATCAAATCGATTTCTAACATTAGCAGTTTGTATTTTATTTTTCGATTTTTGTTGGAAAATTATGTTACGGAGGTTATACAAGTATAGATTGTTCTTATTAACGGTTTGTATAAAAATGTTCTGCATTGAAATGCAAATGGGGAATTTTATACATAAATTTATTTATCGTAAAATAGTAGTCACAGTATAAGAAATTATTGAAATATTTAAATTCAGAACCTGAATTTTAAACCCAACATCTAAAAGTGAAAAGTCCTTGCAGCCACAAACGCCAAGAAAGCGATTATCTAGTAAAAATAACCGACTCGAAGGTAAATCCAATCACTGAGGTTTACTTTATTCATGAAAGTCAGAGCCTCTAGGGATAGAATAGGTGACATACTCGTTTACGTCTGTAGTAGTTTAGAACCTAACCTTTTCTAAAAATAATCTTATTTTTAAAGTAAGGTAAAAAAATCATTCAGATATTTTATATAATGGAAAACTTTTATTCAATTTTCAACATCTGCGATGTATAGCAGCATCCAGATTTAACCTAAAAAACAGACTTCTGGAAAATTTCTTTATTGAATAAATTTTTTATATAAAATGTATTATAAATTCGAAAAAAAAATCATTACTTCTATCATAAATCCAATGCCTCTTTTTTAAGGTAGAAAACACAGACTCGTGATAGAATGCCTATAAATAATACTTATAATACAGTATATACTGTTTCATTGGATATATTTAATCACCTGAAGACTTTAAAACACTTTCCTTAAATCAGATACAGGTATTGTTGTTAAACGTGTTTCTTGCATACGATCATTTGCCGTCTGTTTTTAAACTGAGAAATATCAATACATTTACACCTCTATAAAGAAATAAGCACAGACTTACATGGGTGCTTCCACTTAACCTAAAAGTAAACTTCTAGAAGAAAAAAATTATTGAATAAATTTTTTATATAAAATGTATTATAAATTTGGAAAAAAAAATTACTTCTATCATGAATCTAATGCCCCCTTTTTTATAGTAGAAAATACAGAATCATGATAGAATGTCTATAAATAATATTTATCATTTATTAAATGCTGTTTCAGTGGATATATTTGATCAGCTGACGACTTTTAAACACTTTTCATTAATCAGACAGAGGTATTGTTTTTAAACGTATTTCTTACATACGACCACTTGTCGACTATTTTAAATCAGAGAAGTATGAATGCATTTTCACCTGTATAAAGAAATAAGCACAGGCTAATATGTGTGCTTCCACGTTTTAATAACTTTGGATACAATTTCAAATTTTGTGTTTGGAATTAAGGAATTACGAAAGCCTTTTAAATTTCAGTTGATAGCATTTTGGTAATATTCGATTTAATGATATTTATAAAAGCTAATATATTTTTCCTTTATTCCACCTCACTTAACTTCTTTTTCTGTATATTTATCCGCCTTTATACATATATTTAACAGTGCCACTTTTATTGATCAAGAAAATCAGGTGAATTATTAAAGTCACAAAATTTCAATGTACACTTAGTTGCATTACCTTTAGAAATTACACCACTAATACGAAGAAACTCACAAGCTAAACATATATTTAATCTATAGATGCGTTATTTTTCAATTTATAAATGTATTTAATACACTGTTGGCCATCAAAAATGCAACACCAATAAAGACATGCGATATCAAAACAAAATTTATTTTAAAGATTACACATAGCACCAATGTTAATTGACTCCAAAGACAACCTCCTTTGAAGCTAGGTAGACTGGAAAATCAGTAAGAACTGTTACTTCCACGTCTGTGAATAACCACTGCGGTATAGAGTGAAAGAGGCTTTGGATGTGTTGTTCGGGAATGGCATCCCACGCTGCCTCCACTCATAGTCAAATTACATCTTGTGTGCTCGCGGGTGCGCCAATCCGTGATAAGCGTTCTTTAATCATTGACCAGACATTCTCGATTGGTGATAGATCTGAAGAACAGGCAGGCCAGGATAACAATGAAATATGGTGAGCTAAGAAGAAGGCTTGAACATTGCGTGCAACATGTGGTCGTGCATTGTCTCGTTGAAATGTGGCCACAGCCAAGCCCTGAAGGTAAGGGAGGAGTACAAGCTGCAAAACCTCAGAGATATAGCACTGGCTGGTAAGTGTACCGTTAATGCGTACTAGGGGGTGCAGGTGTTCAATCCAATACCACCTCACACCATAACACCGGGTGCAGGTGTGATCATGCATAATACAGCAGTTGAGCAGACTCTCCCAACGGTGTCTCCAAACTCTAATTCGACCATCGTGATACTTCAGGCAGAAGCGTGATTCAACCGAAAACACAATGCTATGACATTCGGATAATCGATCTCTTCCGTTCAGCGGACCATTGTAAACGCAAACGCCTGTGGTTTAATGCCAAATGTATGGGAAGCAATAGACGCCTAGCGGACAATCTACTGTACTGCAAACAATTTCGAATTGTTCGTGAGGACGCCCATTGTTGTGTTAGAGATGGCATACATTGTGTTATGGTTGCGGGTGTGGCAGTGCGTTCCGTCAGTGCCATGCTCACACTATCCCTGGCTTCCAGTGGAATGGTGTGACGAGGCGGTTGCAATCGCTCCTGTCGGTCTGTCGTTCCCTCCTGCATCCACCGATTCCATATTCTCATGATTGTTGCTTGGCGTACGAGAAAACAATTCACGTTCTTCAAAACTTCTTCCCTTTATATACAGATTGTAAGGGAGCCCACGAAGTGCGCGAGCGCTGAATTCCTAATCATTTGCATATCTTACCCAGGTGTATACATGGCGTAAATTTTACGCTGTTTCATTGATTCCTTCATGGTGTTGCAATTTGGATGACCAGCAGTATATTTGAAATTGATTTTTTTGCTTAGTATATTTGCGGTCGATTTCTAACATTTTCTATATGTACTCTTTCGATTTTGATTGCAATTTTATTTTACTGGGGTTATACAAATACAGATTGCCCTTATTATTCCTTTATACATCTTTTATACTTTTCTTCACTGAAATGTAAATGGAGATTTTTATATCTCAATTTATTTATCGTAAACTAGTAGTCAGAATATAAGAAATCATTTAAATATTTAAATTCAGAATTTGATTTGTAAACTCAACATCTAAAAGTGAAAGACCCTTTCAGCCACAAACGCCAAGAAAGAGATTAACTAGTAAAAATATCCCAACTCGAAGGTAAATCCAATCATTGAGGTTTCAATGTATGCTTTATTCATGAAAGTCAGAGCCTCTAGGGATGGAATAGATGCCATACGCGTTTTCGTCTGAAGTGGTTTAGAAGCTAACCTTTTCTTTAAAAAAATCTTATTTTTTAAAATAAGGTAGAAAAATCGTTCAGATGTTTTATATGGTAGAAAAAGCATCCAGATATCTTAAATGATGGAAAAATTTGATTCAATTTTCAAGATATTCTAAGTATAGCAACATCTAGATTTAACCTTTAAAAGTACGGGATTCTGGAAAATTTATTTATTGAATTAAATCTTTATATCAAATGTATTATAAAACTGAAAAACTTTTTTTTTCTTAAATTCTATCATGAATCTGATGCCGGATTTTTTATAGTAGAAAAGGTAGAATCATAATAGAATGCCTATACATAATTATACATATAATTAATATGCTAAATGCTGTTTCAAAAGAAACAGTTTAAATCGGTTAAAGACAACATGTAAAATAATCACTTATGCATCATGTCTCGTGACATTGTTTACTATGTTATTGCTTTTTAATTATGCGAAAATATTTTCTATGGTGTATTATTTTGAAAATTTCGCCGTTTGTGCGATGCAACGAACGTCAATCTTAATAAAGATACTTTATCACTTTTTATAGCATTATTTAACTTAATCAGTTAAAGACTTTTTAAAACTTTTCTTAAATGAGATAGAGGTATTAGCGTTAAAAGTATTTCTTACATACGACCATTTGCCTTCTATTTTAAATCACAGAAGTGTAATTTTATTCACATGCATAATGAAATGAAGAGACTTAAATGCTAGTTTCCCCGTTTTAATAACTGTGGACAAAATTAAAAAAAAAATTGTGTTTGCAATTACGAAATTATGAAAGTCTTTTAAATTTCATTTGACAGCATGTTGGCATTAGACGATTTAAATTGTACTTTTAAATGCTATTTCTTTTCTTTTCCCTCACTTAAATATGTATAATTATTCACCTTTATATGTGTACTTCACAGAAGCATTTTTATACTTCAAGAAAATCACATGAATTATAATTCATGTGATGGCATTTATGACAACATTTTTACAAGTAAATATAATTCATGTCGACGTTATCTACTTTCGCCCAAAGTTTGTATGTAGATTTTGAGATTCCTTGTAAACGAAACATAATGGTATATAAATTTACATTAAGCACTATTATAAAGTTACAAATTGCTCTAATTAACGTTTTATGCATAACTCTTCTGCACTGTAATGTAAATGGAACTTTTTATATCTAAATTTATTTATCGTACACTAGTAGTCACAGTATAAGAAATTATTTAAATATTTAAATTAAGAACTTTATTTCTAATCTCAACATAATAGTATATTATTTTACACTGAGCACGGTTTTACTAGTACAGATTGCTACTATTAATGTTTTATACAAACCTTTTCTGCACTGAAATGTAATTGGAGATTTTTATATCTCAATTTATTTATCGTGAACGTGTAGACGCAGAATAAAAAACATTTAGATATTTAAATTCAGTACTTGATTTGTAAACTCAACAACTAAAAGGGAAAACGCTTTTCAGCCACAAAAGTCAAGAAAGAGATTAACTAGTAAAAATACCCGGACTCGAAGGTAAACCCAATCATTGAGTTTTCAATGTATGCTTTATTCATGAATGTCAGAACCTCTAGGGATAGAATAGATGCCATACGTGTTTTCGTCTGAAGTAGTTTAGAAGATAACCTTTACCGAAAAAAAAAAAAAACTTATTTTAAAGTAAGGTAGGAAAATCTTTCGGATGTTTTGATATGAAGGAAAAATTTAATTCAATTTTCAACATCTGCAATATAGAGAAAGAAGTATCAGAATTTAACCTTAAAATTAGACTTCTAGAAAATTTCTTTATTGTAGTAACTTTTTATATAAAATTTACCCTACATATATAAAATCCTAATGAAACGAATTTATGAAACGGAAGTATGAATCGACTGATTAAACAACTGATACTGTTTCACGACAATTTCGCCTTAAATATGGAATACTTAGCGATGAAATTAACACCAAAAATAAATATTGATCCGCAGATTTCAAAACTGGTATTAGAATTTTTAAATTCGAATTAGTTTTCGAAATATTATTTTTTTCTAATTTTATATACATTTTTCTAATGATGGCAACTCAAATTTTAATCAAACAGATATATTTTTTTTATTTCAGAAAAGGTTGACATGGTAACCCGGCTATTGTTGTTTATTTGATAATAAATGTTTATTTACTTTTATTTCTTTTTACAAATTATATAAGTTATTTTATTCTATGATTATTAATTTTTTTCCTTTAGAAAATAATAGAAAATAATTAAGAAATACAGTACTACTTAGTTATTCCGTCGACCAATTTCGCCAAATTATATAAATGGCCAAAACACTCGCCAAATTATACAAACTGACATAATTTTTATTTTAAATAACGAAAGAACAAATAAATTAGTATAACTGTTAGAATGTTATTCCATATGGAAGGCATGAATACGAAATTCCTCAATAGGTAAACAATAAAAAAGTTAAAAATTTTACCTTTATGTTTTGATGTGTTTCAATAGAAATATATTCTTCTTAGGATGAACAAAAAACATTTATTAGAAGATTGAATACACTAGAATAATATATATGCTGGTCAAAATACGGATCACATTTCACAATAAAACAAAACAGACGTATAAGACTATTTACAAACACAAAGAAATACTTTGAACTATGGCTTGTTGCAGTTTTTTTTTATCATATTATATTCCTTTGGAATATTATTGGATTTTTTTAATCAAGCAGCATTTTGCTGCCAACTGCTATAAGGGAAGGAGCAACACTCACTGAACTGAGTGTCTGTCACAGTAGATCAAATTAAAAAGATTGTCTGATGCTGCCATCTGGTGGATGTTCTTGAAAACAAAAGAGCATTTTCTAACAATAACATTAATAAATATACGAATAAAACGTCGAAATAAAAATCCCTTGATGACGTAAAGACGTGTAACTTGCTTAAAGTCAAGTGAATGTGACATTTACGATCAACCATTATTGGCATTTAATTTTAGAGTTTGGCGATAGATTTTTGGTCGTCGGGATATCTAAGGAATACCAAAAATGCATATGTAACTGGTATTTGAAAACGAGGTTTTCGCCAAATTATCGTAAAAAAATAAAAATCACGCCAAACCTGCGGTGCGTATCTGGCCAAATATTACCACTCGAAAAAAAAAATGCTAACTGGCGAGTTGAAAAAAAAGCTATTGGTGAGATTTGCATCCTGCTATCATAACAGTACCTAGAATTCTTTGCGACCATGGCAAATTTTATGTAGTTTTATTCGAAAAAAAAATTTTTGATTTTTTAATCAAAATGCAAAACTTACGGTCCCATATTGGCGCGATTTTTTTCTGACGCCAATGTCATATACGGAACGGGCAAATAACTGGCGCCAAACTATCACTTTTTTGTTTGATATGGTAAGCCGGATGTTGCTGTTTATGCTGTTGATGCGTTCCCCAAATTGGTTTCGTTAAAAAATTACGCCAATATGGGACGTATATGACATCTTTGCCAAACTTTCATATGAACGGCGAAGGGATAAGACCGTATTTATTTATGGCAGTTGACGACTTGAACTATTATAATATAGATGAAATGATGGCGATAGAATAATATTTGACGACTTATCACCTGTGCCTGGCTAACATTAAAGTGCCAAAATGGCACCTGGAGTATAAAAAGCGAAGTGGTCCGCCTGGAACTATTGATGATAGTCACATCACTTAGGCTATTCTCATAGAGATTGTTTTAAAATAACAGGAGACAAAGACTCTTATACTTAATTTATTTTATTTTAGCTTCTTTTAAAATGTTTAACTGATCCTCTTTAATCAAAGACGAAAACAACCATTGGATGTCTTAACAGCAACTGATTCGCCCTTAAATTTTTGTAATCAAAGGGAATTGAATGGAAAATCGTTTACAGGAAGATCTGCACAGCTTTTTTCAGTATAATTAAATCTTCTCTAATATTTTAAAAACCCATTACATTAGCGTGTTTTTAGATTCTGCGGTGTCTGACCGGGGGTTGGCGAGCGTAGCTTGCAGGGGGCAGAGCCCCCTAGTGTATTATAAAATTTAAAATTTTTTTTTAAAAATTAATACTATCATAAATCTAATGCCCGTTTTTAGGTGTGTTTGTAATTATATAAATACGTAGCACCTATAATCGCCGTCTGTTCCGTTCGTCTGTCTGTAATTTGCCCGCATGTAACAGCGCAAAATATACCCATAGGAATGGTTAGTAATTTAATATATATAATCGTTGTAGAATTTTGTCAACTAACTTGATATTTTATGAAATTCTAATAAAAACTTAAAAAGAAATTAAAATTTGTTTTTATTCTATTAAATCCTATCATGCGTAATTAATTCAATGATATACCATGATGGGAAATGATTCTGTGTTGCCATAGATATTCCGTCATATTTAAGATGGAGTCATATCATTTCTGTAGCACTGATTTTAATATTTATAATCTTAATAAATTTTCTGTTCATGCAATTTTCCATAAGAGGGCAAAAGTTATTGCACTAAGATCTAAATATTTATAAAACTAGTTATAGTACAAACGCATCTCATTTAAACAATTGATGGTCAATTTTCGAATTGTTTTATAGTAGAAAATATAAAATCATTAATGAATGCCTAAAAATAAATTATTATAATTGATACTATAATTGTTGTTTCAAAGGATATATTAAATCAGTTACAGACTTTTAAAAACTTTTCCTAAATCTGATAGAGATATTATCGTTAAACTTTTTTCTTACATATGATCACTTCTCTTCAATTTTAAATCAGAGAAATATCAAAATATTTTCACCTGTGTAATGAAATGAGCACAGGCTTAAAAGGGTGATTCAATGATTTAATAATTGTGGATAACTTTTGAAATTTTGTTTTTGAAAAAAAAAAAAAAAAAAAAAAAAAAAATATGAAAGGCTTTTAAATTTCAATTGATAGCATTTTGGTGTTATTCGATTTAAATGATATTTATAAATGCTTATAGATTTGTTTTCATTCCCCTCGTTAAATTCTTATTCTGTGTACTTATCCGCCTTTATATATATATATCTATATATTTAACAGCAGCACTTTTACAGTTAAAACAAAATCGCATGAATTATAAAGTCACAAAATTTCAATTTACTCTTAGTTGCATTACCTTAAAGGTCCTACATAAGTATTGCAAAGAAACAAATAAGGTAATGCTAAATCTAAAGGTAAGTTCTTTTCAAATTTATCACTTGTATTTTATTATTTTTAAATGAATTTTTTTATAGTTGAGGTCGACCGCTAACACTGTCTGATAGAGGTCTGCACTGTCCCGGGCTTGGCCCGAGGCCCGTAGCCGGCCCGGCCGGCGGAATGAAGGCGAATTTTCCAACGGGCCGGGCCGGCAGAATTAGGACAATTTTTTCAACGGGCTGGGCCGGGCAGGCAAGAAAATTGAACGGGCCTGCAGGGCCGGGCCGATAAAAAAATTAATCGGGACTATCGGCCCGATATAAGATCCAAGCGAAGCAGATAAAATACGAGCCATTTTCAATGAATATGATTTTCTCGAGAAGTATAAATGTGAGTCACGAGCCGATGCGAGTTGAACAACATCAATACATATATGTAACATGTCCATCGTAGAGATCGGCATCGTACAGTTACAAGATGTCTGATTACGAGTTTAATTTTTTTCAGCAGACTCGTATCGGGACGGAACTGGTCTTAATCGATCTCAGAATGTGTAGGACAGGCATTATGTTTTGTAAAAATATTAATAGTGATAATGAACTTCTGTTAACAGTATCTTTGGAAATATACCTTAAGGGGTTCTCATATTCACTGCTCAACAATGCGAAACTTTCAAACACATTTTCTGACTCATTTTTAACTATAAAGGCATAAAATTCACAGGCCTGACTATTGAAGGCATTTGGAAACGAATAGCTTTCTCCATATTTGATAAATTACTTACAGAGGTAACAGAGAGTCTTGTCATGTGACTGTACGTTTTTCTCCTTTCCTGTGCTATCGCTTCCGGAAATTTGATTCATAATGCTAACTTTGGCAGTATTTTCAGAGAAAGATATATTGCTTTTATCTATGAAAAAGACGGCATTTACATAGTTTCTGAATAAGAATACCTGCCAATCTTACGCGTTTCCGAAAAGAAATGAATTCTCAAATGTGTCGAAATGTAACTTCTTTCGATTTGAGAAAAGCCTTAAAAATGAGAGAAATATTTTCGCAAATCTACTTTTTATCATACAGCTTCAAAAGGTATCATGTTTTTAATCCTTTATTCTGAACTACATTAACTTTTTAATGAATCCTTATTGGAATTTCGAAATGTCTGTAGAGACGATGACTAAAACACTGTGTAATCGTTAATGTTTACTATTGTGTGTTTTTTGCTTTGCGAACACATAGTAATCTAAAATATACTGTAAAATTTTCCCATAAATATGTACGTAGTACTCATTAAAAGAATCTTAATTGTATGTCGAGAAAAAACATTTTTTTTTTGTAGAAATTGAATCGGGCCGGTCCGGGTCGGGCCTGTTTTCACTAATTTTTGTACGGGCCGGGCCGGGCCGAGAACTGTAAAAATGCAAACGGGCCAGGCCGGGCCGGGCCGGGCCGGGCTCGGATCGAACTTTCAATTCTTACACCGGGCCGGACCAAGATAGCTTTCGTTCGGCCCGGGCCGGGCCCGGAAATTCCGGCCCGTGCAGACCTCTACTGTCTGAGTTACATTTTTGACTTTTTCTACTTTTTCGATTTTGGTTGCAGATATTGTTTTTTTTTTCAAAGGCTACATTCACGTTCAGAACTGATTACGAAATTAAAAGTATGTACATAATAAAAGAAAAATCTAAAAGTAAAATCTAGAAAGAAAAATCTAGCTCGCCTAAAGATCTAACTCAGCTTTGTTATGCTAAAAGAAAAAAAAGTCATTAAAAAAGACTGAAAGCAAACGAATTACTAAAAAGAACACTCCCGTAGGTTTAACATTAGCGTGAGAGTTTTTTTTTTTTTTTCATGAGTAGTGTAGGCCTTTAACCACTTCAACGGCAGCCCTAAAAAAAGTCGAAGGTAACAACACCGTTTCCATATCTTTTCTGTCGGTAAAGTGAAGTGTTTATTCCAGCTACGATTATAACAAACAGCAGCGTTAAATTCAAATGTCATTTACATATTATTATAAGGTTGTTTCTCTTTATAGGATATAGGTGGGATATATAGGATTTCTATCTTGATACTTTTTCTTTCGGTTGCTACTAGATGTATGTCAGAATTCGCATTACCTGTGAGACAGTGTCAAAAAATGCAAAATTTGAATTAAAATATCTTCTGAACTAGAAAAGTTAGAAACGTGAAATTTGATGATTTAGATCCATTTGCGAAGTACTCTAAATAAACAAAATTTCAGATTTCTGGGAAATTCCAGTATAAAGCCATTGCGGGTTTATTAAAAGTAACCTGCGTAGCTTCCTGAAAAGGATGTTTCAGCTGTTCTTTCTCGACTTGGCGGGCTGTCACTGCCGTGCCTAAAAAAATGGGTCTAAAATAATTAATAATGTGTATTATTGAATTTAACTAAATGCGAACACTGTTAAATATAAAATCAGGCAACAAACTCTACTGTGCTGAAATGTAGCATATTTTAAAGGCAGGATTAAAAAAAAAAACTAGTGTACTGAGAAATAAGATTTCTATTTTCACACATATTTCATAATATACTATTAAAATTTCTGTATGGAATGTGTTTAGTTTTGAAAGAGGGATGGAAGAGTGGATAAACTATGCCTGATTAACAATCTCAAATAATTTTTTAATGAATTATTGATAAATGAGTTCTTTGTTATAAATATTATTTACTCAAACTGTTAAAGTAAAAGAATGTATGAAGTTTATGTTTGGGCTGATATAAATATCAAAGAAGAATAACATGGAACAACATTATCAATAACAATAAGCAGTGCAAATTTTAAACCTTTTCGGCATTTCGAAAAACCAACAAATGAAATTTTTATGAAAAAAAAATTTAAGGAGGGGGGGGGGGGGTAGTGAGGTTTTATAGTCTAACATAAGATATAAAATATAGCTATAGTGCTGCGATTTTGTTATCAAATCTTAAGTATCATTACATTATATAAATGATTTATATGAGGAAGTAAATACCTTAGATCTTTTAACCTATTATAATTACTTCTATTTTCTGTCAAATTTTGATTCTCGCGCTATACGCACAAGCTTGAAATATGATTTTTTTTTCTCACTGATTTATTTAGTACCGCATATATGCATTATCGTAAAAACGTGAAAATTCAAGAACGATAATGCAAAGAAGGTTATATCAAGTATTGCAGTATTTAAAAAAAAAAAAAAAAAAAAAAAAAAAAAAAAAAAAGCTTACAACTTTATAGAATATTATGAAAATTATATTCACATTTTCTTGCAATTTGTTTTATTCAGCTATGAAAGATCGAAAATGATTTTTGGAGAGCATATTTTCATAAGTTGAATTTTAAAATAAACAGCTGTTTATGCATTTGTTAAAAAACTATAGGCAATTGTATTTAACAAGATTTAAAAAAAAAAGTTTCATTTTATATCATAACTTACAAAACGCATTAGGGCGTGACAGTTTTGAAAATTTTTACTTTACCAATGTTATGTGATATATCACTAAACTAAAAGTAGATAACTTAATAGTTCTATTTAATCTTTTCAATGTATTATATAGAAAGGACTTTATAGAATTATTTTCACGCAAAAGCCTCCAAAATTTGTTTCCTTAGGGAAATACACTTGAAAAATTCAATTTGTAACGAAGAAAATATTTCCTCTGAATGAAGAACTAAACTGCTCTGTGTAAACGTATATTTAGTTGTTTTATTTTTTAATACGGTCCATGAAAAATATTATTAGAAAACTTGAGGATCTGAAATAATTCTCATGGAAAATTGAAACGTTTGAGTCTATTTCTGTTATTTTATCAATTTTTCTGGTTTATTGTTCAAACTAATATCTTTTAGAAACTGTGCTTTAAAAAAATAGATATAATTATTAATGAAAAGATCAACTTTTACACTTTTATTATATTTGGGTTTTTTTCCTTTTCTAAATTAAAAATATTTTTCAATTTTAAGGAAAAACACATAACAACAATTTAAAGTTAAAATTTTCTACACAGCAGCTTTGTTTAAATAAATTTATCATACAAATATGTAATTAGTACACATAGTATAACAAGTTATACAATAACACCTAGGTTAACACATTATAGCGACATAAGTACTGTGTTCACCTGGAGCAGTTGACTTTGAAAATTTAAACATTTTATAGAAGGCTATATTATTTCAATAAAAATGTTATTAAGATTTCCTGCACAAAGAAAATAATTATCAAATAAATTAATTATTAGTAACGTTCTAACATTTAAGTTCGGATAAAACTGTTGTTACATTTTGAGAAAAGAAATACACTGCTAAAAAAAAAAATTAAAGGTATAAAATAACGCTATAAGTTTTTTTTTTTTTTTCAGTAAATGAAAGATGAGGATCACGAATGCAAATATTTCTCATTTTCAAACTTTGCAATGTGCAAATTTTGAATTTGAGATCAAAAATATAACTTTACCGGCAGCGAAATAAATTTGACTTTCAACTTACTGAAAGACAGAAACGTAAAGCAATGATCGGCATTCAACAAGTGCTTTGTTTCGATGAGTGCGATGTCTCAACAAAGTCAGTTAAGCGAATCAGAAGCTTGGGGAGATGTTGGTCTTTTAGAGTGGGGCCATAGAAAAGCCGAAGTAGCAGAAGCCACTGGAGTTTCACAAAGTATGATTTCCAGGATTTCAAGCAGTTTTTCGGAGACTGGAAATACAGGCGGACGAATACCCTGGGTCGTACACGTGGAATAATGCCCAATGGAGATCGATATATAACACTAACGGGTCGAAAACACCGAAATGTGAAAGCCACTCTTTTTCAACAAAATTTTCGATCGGCTACCGACACAACATTTTCGATACAAACAGTACGAAACCGGCTCCACGCTGTAGGCCTGTATGCTCGCAGACCAATAGTGTGCTTTACGTTAACAGCAAGGGAATTGGCGCCCACAGGGAGTAGGCAACAGAGCATGTGAACCTGAGGATAAATGAATGGTGCAATATTCTTCTCTCTGACTAGTACCGTTTAACTGTTCATCCTAAGAGGTGTATTTTCATCGAGGTGTAACGTTACACTAGAAACGATCTTGCGTCGTGTAAGCAATTCTGAGATTTGGCGGTGTGGTGTATTGGTTTATGCTGGCATCATCATTGATAGCCGCACCGAGCTCCACATCATTCGAAATGGAGCTCTGACTGCTCAGTGGTATAGGGATGAGATCCTCGGAATTATTGTAGTCCCTTACGCTGAAGCAATTGAAGATGACTTCATGTTAATGCACGATATTTTCAGGTCACATAGTGCTTACTTGGTGGATGATTTCCTTGGTGGATGATGGATGATTTCGAGGAAGGAGCCATGGAACTGGAATGGCCAGCGTATTCTCTGTAAATAAACGAATGGAGCATATTCTAGGCAGATGAGTTACTCGCCCCCTACTACCACCAGAAATTCTCCAAGAACTAGAAAGAGCTCTTCTGGAGATGTAAGGCAGAATATCCCAGCTCCTTATTATTAGCCTTATTAATTTATGTCTAAAAGGTGTTCAATGGTGCTGGCCATACAGGGAAATCATACCCCTACTAAACACAATTTTCTTTGAAGGAAATACCTTTTTTATTAGTTTTTTCTCATACGCACTTTTTGTGCATTTTTTTTCTTCTGTACCCAAGTTCTCATTACAATGCATTTTTCCTGCCAAACATGTGTAATTTTTTCTCATATAGCCTACCACGTTTTTCGATCACGTATCAATCATGTAAACAATTCCCCGACAGCAAGATACATGCACATTCTCAATATCCTTTAATTGTTTTGAGCACTGTAGATAGTAAATATTCAATTTATATTCCATAGTATACGCTCTCTTACTTTGTTAATTCATGAAATACATTTTATTGGACTTTAGAGGAATTTTATTTAAAAAAATATTTTGATAGTAATGTAATAATTCAAATTCATGTCGGACAGTTTTTCGTTATCATTTTCGTATTTTCTCTAAAAATCATACAAGATATACATAACGGTAAATGTATTCTTAATATATGGATGTTTTTATTGTAAAATGTAATTTTAAGATGGGAAAAGTATTATTAATAAAACATATAATTATTAATTATTAATAATAAATAACGGTTATTAAAAGGTTCGTTGACATCATAAGTTAAGTATAAGCAGAACTGTAGCGTCTTTAAACAAGATGTTATTTTTAAACTATAAAATTTGGCTTTGACATGTACTATATGTCATCTAGTAGCGTATATTTATTGCCTATATAATAAATGTTTCAAACATTCAATTGAAACTTATAACTAGCCCAAACAAGCATCGAATAGCCTCTCTTGCTAAACAATTTAACACGTCAATTTCAAAATTATTTTTCCTCTTTCCAAATAAAAATATACTTATTTTATAATTTCTCTCACATAGATAACACAAACTTCCATGAGTTAAATCTTACAAACTTGTACTGTTTTAGTAGAGAATAGAACATATGGTCAATTTTGAAACTATCCAGTAACATCCTTGGTAATTCATGTTGATGTTCATCAGAGGGATACATTTTTAAAGATAAAAAATGTAAACGATCATTAAATAAAGTGGATGTTAAATGGTCTTTATAGAGAAAACCTGTAACCCAAAGTTCTTTCATCATAATAATATCGTATAGCAACGTTATAATTTTTCAAAGTATTTTAAGTAGAGATTGACATAAATTTGATTTCGTTTTCGTTTTCGGCCAAAAATCTCAGTTTTGGTGAAAATGCGGCTGTAAATTCGGCCCCACTGAAACTATCAGTATTCCAAAAATCTCGTTTCTTCTTTCGGAAATTTTCAACATTACACATCGATTTGAGCTTTATCGGCTCAAATGAGACTGTTTATTGCTCCAAATTTCCTTGTTTATAATTATCAGCCATGACTGAATCAAGACATGAACTCAAAGTATAAACCAAGCAATGCACATAAAACTAAACTTTTGCATCTGCTCATTAAAAGCTGCAGACATAACAGTAACAAACAATTTTGAGTTTGAAACCGCAGAAGTGTTTCAAATACCCTTGGAGAAAGTTCTAGTATAACAGATGATCATTTATAGAAATCATTATAAAACATAAATTGAGATATCTATACCTAAAACATTTTTTAATTTGATGAAATTCGTATAATTAGAAAATCATTCTCTGTCGTTGGTGAACCAATTACGTTTTATTTTACATGAAATTAAAAGGTTTCGGGCAAATTTGGAGTAAATTTGGCCCACAGGTATAATTAATTATTAATTATGCATATTTATGTATATATTAATTACTTCAATACATACAATTTAATTAATTTAACAAAATTGGGATATTTTCGTTTTCGGCCGAAAATAAAAAGATCACCGAAATTCGGTTTCGTCTTCGGCATTAAAAACCTGTTTCAGTTGATCCATAATTTTAAGTATCGCTGTGCGAGCGGCGGAATGTTCTTCGCATCATTGTGTGCACTTCAGTAGGATATTGTAACCATACACAACCTTTGGAAAGACATTCTTGAAATTTAAGTAAACATTTCTGAAAAGCTGTTAGGACAAATAACTTTTATGAACATATGTTAGACACAAATGTATGATTTTATATTTAATTTTATAGACGATAAGTATAATTGATTACGATGTGAATAGAAAATTTGTCGAATGCAATTCATATAGGAAAGTTTTCGACGGAGACTCCCATTTTAACGGCGTCATTCTACTAAATAATTATTATATATGTGATCTCTCCAGGCAATAAAATGTCTAGCAAACTGCATCAGACATAGTCACAATAAGAGTTCATTTATATTTTCGAAACGTATTGTTATATCATGAAGTAATCCATATTATCATTTTAACCTCTTAAATGTTCAATGTCTTTGTATCGTTTCTGGTTTAATTTATGAATAATAAAATTATTTATCCAGCACTTTATTTTTTTGTACTATTATTAGATTATAATATGAATAATCTATAAATAAAAGTCCCATATACTGTTTAACTTCTTGTGACTACAAGTGGATTTTATTAAGACATTATTTTTTTTTGTATCACGGAGAAGCTATCAATAACAATTATGACAAAACCAAAATACTTCCTAATGGGGAATTTACATTTAATGACTGTTAGTTTACAAGAAAAGAGATGCAGTTTTCATACTGTGTATTAACGGTTAAGCCAATCTTGATATTCAAACAGTTAACAATATTTGGATTTTTTGGACATCGACGGTGAAGTACAGGGCCAAAACTAAGGGGGTGCAAAGGGGGCATGTGCCCCGGGCGCCAGAGGCAAGGGGCGCCAAATGAAAGATTATACCTTTGGAATCGATAATTTTCTTCTGATGGACTGATGGCTTTCATCTTCTTCTAACACTAGATTTATAATGGCTGTTTCATAATAATGAAAGCCATCAGTCCATCATAAGAAAATAACTCGGTTAAGCGGGACTGGGATAATCGGAACTCTACTGTATAAGCAAATACTGTAAATAGCTGGTAATACATGCGATTTCTTTTATGTGAACGAACTATAATTGCAACAACCATCACATTCAATTTTTGTAGTTCAATATTACATATTTTAAAATAAGTCGGCCATTAGAAAATTAGTAAAATTCTCTTTGTAAATTTACTTTGATGAAGAAAGGGGGGGGGGGGGGGCGTGCCAAAATTCATGTTTGCCCCGGGCGCAAAAAAGGCTAGTTTCGGCCCTGGTGAAGAATTATAAACATCCAAGCAATAAAAGTCATTTATTTAGGTTATATCTGACAGAGCTCAATATAACTCGCCTGTTTGTCTAATGATTAGGAAAAGAATGTCGTACAATGGTTTCTGTTTTAATTTTATTTCGTTTAAAAGTACTTTATACTCTATTGCATGATGTTACATGTGATTTGTAAGTTATTTTTCTAAAGGTAGATTCGGTAACAAATGGCCTTTACAATCGTGCTTTAATTTTTATATACGCTAGTTAGCGACAAAGAAATTTTAGGACATAATTTTGAACAAGATTCAAATGAAATGAATATTTCCGTTAGAATGATACTTGTTAGCTACATTAATTTGATAGATTTTACAGTACAACGTAAACAAATAAATCATTTTCAAGTTAATAATTGCGTATTATTGGCACACGTTTGCAGGACCAAATATTATATATATATTGAAACTCCTTTGAAAATATTATTATACATATTTTTTTTAAATGCAAAATTTGTACTCAACAGCTAAGAAACTAAAACAACATTTTGAATTCCATCATGGAATTTTTAACAAAATGGTACTAAAATCTCAATTTTTCTACTTAAGACAAAGAAATATGAATTTTACTGTTAAAAAAAAAAAAAAAAAAAAAAAAAAACTGATATAATGTGAAGGTATTTATCTAAACATTTTGCTAGAAAATTTATAAACTTTTGCACGGTAACAAAAGCTAAAAAAATATTTTTTTAGAAAACTTCATGAATTAGATTGAAAATTCTTTTATTTTATAATATTCTTAAAGAAAAATAAATATAACTAAACAAATATAAACAAACATATAAACAAATAAAATTAAATACCAAGAATATTTTGATATTGTTGCCTGTCTTTCAATGTTTACTATTCTTTCACATTTACAGTCAAATTGTGGAATATACAGCACAATTCTTTAATTTAAGATAAGTAAAAAGTGAAACACGTGATTTCAGCAATAAGGTACAAACATATTTGCTTTCAATTTAAACATAATCTAAAGTTAAAACAAATAAAATTTATTTTTGTTTAACACAAAATACATTAAAATATACGGCAATCTTTCTAAAAAATGCTTCTACAGAGTATTTTTTTTTTTTTTTTTTTACATTTTCTTCTATTAACAAAAATATCTATGTATTATATTATTTCTAATTACTAAAAAGGCGTAAGATAAAAACTTTAAAAACAGTAAAATAGTTTTATTTGATTATTGACATATTTCAACTCATCCAGAGTCATTTTCGAAACAAATAAATAATGATGTTCTGAAATTGCATGGTCTATGGTACAATGAACTGAAACGCCATCATTCAGTTTTTCATGTAACACGCGTTCCTTTTTTTTTTTTTTTTTACTTGGATGTTTATTTCTATTTTCTAAACACTTGAGTAACTCGAGCCACAGGTTTTTTTCAAAATGACACTGGGTAAGTTGAAACATGCCAACAGTGAAATAAAACTATTTTACTGTTTTTAAACTCTTAATCTTAAACCTTTTTAGCAATTAAAAATAATATATTATTACAAGTTGTTAAATTGTTATATATTTATCTATGTATTCATCGCAGTTCAAATCACGTGAAATGTATTCTATTGAAAACTAAACAAATTCTATTTCTTATTATCATAATGATTAAAAAAAATCCCATAAAATTACGCATTTAATATAATTTTCGAATCAGAATGCAACAATCTTTGGAACAAAATTATACTAATATATCATCTGAATTATCTATTTTTTTTAAATTTATTTATTTTTAATTTATTTTAAATATATAGTATGAAAGAAAATTATGTGTTCGTATGTTGTTTATTGCAGTTGAGATATAGGATCAGTGAAGGGTTGGTGATGTCCGTGGCGGTCTCTCTAAGAACACCTAGCCTGCATTTACGCAAGATTACCCAATGTTAAAAGAGCGCCACGGAACTCCAAAAGATTAAGCCGCCGACAATGTTCAAACTCAGTACATCCCGTCTACCAGCTTTGAGAGCAGAACCTCTCGGCCGCTGGTAGGGGCATCTTAATTTCCGCTAAACAACAATGGATTAAATAAAATATGTTATATGAAGTTTTAAAAGATCACCGTTTTACTTAAAAGCCGTCTAAAATAATAAAAGAGAAGTTACAAGTTAAAAATATACATTTCATTAAAAAAAAAAAATCTTAGTTCTTTCTGGTTTTTTCAATCCCTTCACTAAAGAATATTATAATAACTATTTGCTGTTTATTTATATAAATACGTCACTTCGTTCTGAAAATGAGAGGGCCCATATTTATTAGAGTTGAAAATAGAAGTAGCAGTTTCTTGGATTGAAATTAATCAGAGAAAATTTATATTATAAAAAAAAATATATAGAAAGTGCTACTTCTACTTTCAATCCTAATAATTATTGTCTCTGTCATTTTCAAGACGAAGGGAGGTATTTGTATAAATAAACAACAATTAGTTACTGTAATATTCTCTGATGAAGGGCTTCGGAAAGCCCGAAAGTGCTAAGACGTTTTAAAAATAAAATGTGCATTTTTAACTTAAAACATCTCTTTTATTATTTTAGTCCAATTTTAAGAAAAAACAGTGAACTTTTTGGAGTTCATATTACATACAGTGACCTCTCACTTATACGCGTTTGAAGGAATTGATTTAAAATCGCGCATAACTGAGAGCCGCGCATAACTGAGAGAATGTTGATGTAGTATTTCTTTATACACATTATGGGGAAAAAAGCATTTTGCAATATAAGAATTATGATTAATAACATTTTATAAAATAAAAAAGGTTTAATATTAGTATATCGTACTTTAAAAAAAATTCTTACACTTTCACTATAAAAATTAGTTAAAAAAATACAATAAACGTAAAATTTAATTTTACGTAGAAAGAGATATAGTACTTACAAAAGAAAAAAAAATGCTAATTAGTCCTCTTTAAAGAAGTCATCAATGGTCGTTTGTTTGTGTTTATGTCGTGTTTGTACAACGACGTTCTCTAATGCATTAAAGTGCGTCATTGTATTTGATGCTACATCAGCATTTTGAAGGTAACATCTCAAAGTGTCCAGGGCTCCTAAAGCAGCAGCATAAGATGGGACAATCACAGTATCCCAGTTTCATCATTATCATCCTCTTCTACTTCTTTTTCAGCATTCACGTCATCAAAAACAGTTTCAATATCTCTTATTGCCGTTGATGTTAAGTTTCATCAACATTGACGAAATCTTGAAAAGAAAGAGAATCTTGGCTTATGCTGTTCCATTCTTCCACGTCTACGTTAAAAACATTGCTATCGTTTTCATTTTCCTGTAATGGAATAATTTCAACATCATTTGAATGAAAAAAACCCGCTTTTCTAAAGCAGTTAGAAATTGCTGTGGCTGTTACATTATTCCAAGAGGAAACCAACATATGCATATCATCCAGAATCCAAATTTTCTTGAATTCCTTATTCTGCTCTAGTGATATGAACATTCTTCTCACCAAATCTTTCCTATATTGTGCTTTAACTGACCCTATTATACCGAAATCTAATGGCTGAAGTCTGCTAGTACAATTTGCAGGGAAAAATATAACTCGTGTATGTGTCAGCAATGGGAGATCTGGAGGATGGGCGGGACACTGGTCCATAAATAGCAGAACGTTTCTTTCTTTTTTTGCCATCTTCATATCAAATTCTTTCAAAAAGTCTAAAAAAATTTTCGATGTCATCCAGGCTTTGATGCTACTTGCATAAGAACATGGCAATTTCTGCACATTTTTTAAACACTGTGGTTTCTTCGATTTACCAATCACTATTAGCGGTAACTTTTCTGATCCGTCCGCATTGCAACATAAAGGCACAGTCACTCTTTCTTTGCTGTGTTTACCACCATGACATGTTTCTCCCATAAAATCCAGCGTTTTGTTTGGTAAAAGACGGTAAAATAAACCTGTTTTGTCGCAGCTAAAAATATTCTTAACATCAAAATTTTGAATTAAATTTGGAAGATCTGCAATCCATTCAGTAACAGTTGAATCTGAAACAGCTGCGCTTTCACCATTCAGGCAATGATTTTTTAAACCGTGTCTTTTCTTATGTTTTTCTAGCCATCCCGAAGAAGCAGAAAAATTTTCGATTCCTAATTTTGTTGACAAAGTGAGTGCCTTTTCTTTATATAACTCACCCTCTAATGGGTAAATTAGAAGCTCTCATTTCTCTAAACCACTGAATTAAAGTGGTTTCTAAAATCTCAAATTTTCCTTTCTGAATTCTTGTTCGTTTCTTCGCTTGTGTAGAATACTCACTGTTCATTTTTTTGATCGAGTCCTTGTTCTTTAAAATCCCTCTGAGCATTGATTCTGGCAAATCGAATTTTCGAGCTAAACTTATTTTTGACAGTTTAGGATCATTTTCTGCTACTCGTATAACCACCATTTTGAACGATATTGTTAACTTTCTTTTACTCATTTTTATGGCACAAAGAAAACAAAAATAAAATCCAGGTGCTACCGTAATAGAAAAGACGGAAAGAAACACGCGAGTAGATTCATAAAAATTAAAGAGAAAAAAAGAAAAGAAGAAACCATTAGATCTGAGGGGAGAGGGTGGAATGCCTAATTGTAACAACCTATCCACACTTTCAGGCGCCGCGGAACGGTCTCTTTTGTCCTTGAAAACTGCAGAAATTTTTTTATAGATAAAAGAAACTTTCTAATGTAATTCATAGTTTGTGAATTTCGTTTTATTTTCGCATATAACTGAGAGAGAAAATTCAAAGTTCCGCTTATAAGTGAGAGATGTATAGCATTATTTTCCTATTCCTCGTGACGGGACCTTACGAAATTCGCGTATAACTGAGAGACGCGTATAACTGAGAGGCGCATAAGTGAGAGGTCACTGTATTTTATACTTGAATCAAGGTAAAATATTGCGTTTCGTCTAATGATTTTATTTGCAACAATGGATTTTTTGAGGAACGATTAGATAATATCGCTCGCCCGCCAGAAAAGTGACACATCTCGACAAAAGTAAATTCCACAAAAGAGGCAAAAGAAAATTTGCAGCATTTTACTGTAACATGAAATTATAGTGTACTTAGCTCCGCATGCAGGATTAAAAACGTGCAAAAAAAGCGTAAAAGCATTAAATGAAGACGTGCGATGAGGTTTGGAGGGTTGGGTCATTTCACCTCCCCACACAATCCATTCCTCTTCTATGGTCACAAATGGACATATAGCGTAATAAAGTGATTTTCCGTATAACTACACTTATGAAACTTTTTGTGTAGCAAGACAGACCTATTAGTGGAATAAAACGCAAAATGAATTTTTGCGAGATGTGTCACTTTTCTTGCGGGTGAACGATATGTTTAGACAAATTTAGATGATAAAAATAGCGCCTTATCTTATATATTAACGGTTAAGTACACCCTGATTTTGAAACAGTTAACAGTATTTCAGCATTTGGATGTTTTTGACATTCGACCGGGAAGAGTTATAAACACGCATGCAATAAAAAGCGTTTAGTTAGATTAAATCTCTCAGATCTCAATATGACTCTATTGTTTTTTAATGACTAGGATAAGAGGCTGTACAAAAGCTTTTTAAAACTTTTATTTCATTTTAAAGTACAGTATACTTAATCGTATGATTTTACATCTCATTTATTTTGAATTTTTAAAAAATATTCATGATATTTACATGTATGCATTATATAAATCAGGGTCTTTCAATAAGTGTTACTTTGTTTTTGTTTTTTTACTATGACTAAATGATGAAAAATATGCATATATTTAGAAAGAATGTATCATATGCTGTTTTATTTAAAGGGAAATCGATTTCAAAGCAATTGGTTTTGAAATTTATCAAGAGATTAGTCAACACTCGTACAGATACAATGATTCATAAACGGATAGATAGAAAATATAGTTGCTCTTAATGTGTGTTTGTAAAAAAATAAATATATAAGCTGCTTTTAAGGGATAGGTACAGAAATAAATTTTACTGTCAAATGGAATGTAGAAAATTATTGTTATTTATTTCTTCTATACTTTAAATGTTTTAATAGCTTCTAGAATATGATCTAATAGCACACATGTTCAGAATTAATCATACTGAGTATTTAGGGCACTAATTAGTGTGTTTAACGAGTTCGAATCAAACTTATTACCATAGTATTATAAGTAAGAAACTAAGAAACGGTTTGATGTGTGCTAATTTACTTATTTTTAAAATGTGAGTACAATTACTTCCTATCATTTTTTTAAAGCTAGGATAGAAATGTCAATTTAGATTACACATTGAAATTTCTAAGATTTAATGGTTAAAATATAAAAAATGAAAAGCGTATTAAGTTAACGTGAGTTGAGTTTTAAAACTTTTAAAATATCCCATTTTAATCCAATATATAACTTTCTATTAATTACAGTTTGAAAATAAAATCATAAAGCATGAAGTTTGAAATTTGAAATTTTCATTTAAAAAAATAAGTAAATTTGAAATTTAAAATACTTAATTAAATTTTTAAATTACTGTTTCATCACGTTTTATAAATATGTGTTTTTTATCCTATTACATTAATAATTAAAAATTACAAACTTTGCTATTTAATGTTTGCTGTGCCTTTCGTTCCCTTGAAATAATTACCATGCATATTTTATGCAGCCAACACTTTAAATATAATCGTCAAGAGATTTGTGCAATTTAGCAAAGTTAAAACGCAAGTCCGACCTTAACGTTAATAATGTAAAACGATATACTTGCTTATGTTAAACAAACCATGAGAAAATCTTATGCACCAACAAGTTCTACCGTTCAATTATCCATTTTCTAAGTGTTCTGTAAGGCAAATTTGAAAATTTATTTTCTTGCTGCAGGCTCAACTTAACTCTTTGTTAGCAGCAGCGAAAACCTCGTTTCTGAAGTAAGGGACAAATTAGTTTTAAGCTGAGAAATTAAGGAGTAAATCAAAAGAATGAATTGAAGACGTAATCTTCTCACTTATTGCGATAAACAAATGCTTATTTATTTTAAGGCCTCAAAACGTTAGGTCTTTTGAGATTTAATTGCGCTTCTAGATTAGAAGCGCTTTCGAAATTTAAATAGATTCTCCTAAAATGTAACTTTGCTAAAATACTCAATGTAGCTCGAATTATAGATTTAAAAGTTACATTTGTAAGCAAATAAACGGTTTGTTCAGTAAATTTGGCTTATTTAAAGAAATTCATGAGTATTTTACATTTAAATGCTTTACATAGAAGAATTCAGAATAATTGTGTATTTAAATAAGAAAATGCATTACTCCATAAATACTGAAACAACAATGCAAATAACATATTGGTAGTAATTTATAGAATTAAAAAATATATAACTAAAACATAATTTGTGAAAAGATTTAAAGGCTAAAATATCATTTCAATTTAAATAGGACTTTCAAACTGTTTTACACATCTATAAATTAATAACAAAATTTATAATAAATAATTCTATATAAGATTATAAAATTCTTTTAGACCATAAGATACTAACTTTCATGAAATATGTAGGATGTTAAGAGCACAAAGGGACATACCCGTTTAATTTTAAAAAGGACGCAGTTACATATATAAAAGAGCTGTAAGTTAAGATAGTAAGTAATTTAGTTCAGTCTACACAATGAGATAAACTACAGTGCCTCTAGCGGCGAAATGTGAATTTAACTTTATTTCCTAGACAATACTTAGAAACATGGAAAATGTTATATTGAAAGTTTTCCTGTTTCGTAAGTTTAGCAATAAATTACAATTAACGTACATGAATAACCACACGTAAATCGAAAATTGTGAATGTCAGTTGTTGTAATTTTTTGGTATTTCCCCATCTGTTTTTCACCTTCTCTTACAATATTATTTATAAAAAATATAAAATTACTATACATACAAACTATTTATTCACGTTTTTAAATTACAGAGTTAGTCTAAATGATTTATCGGGTTTCAAAAGACATATTTACAAGATTTATTTACAAGTATAGGACGTTTAAAGACGGGTGATAAATCAAAAGATACAAACACTCACCAAGTTTCTGTTATATACAACATATGTTCAATGTGTGAGCACTTAGTCACACAGCATACATCTCAAATGTAATCCAGTTCCTTTCATACGTTGAATTGCTAGTTTCTGTCAATGTCCATTACAGCAGTGGTGCGTTCCCGTACGCGAGCCACGAGACAGAACTTTTAGCCCTTTACCTACTGACGGATAAGTATCATTATAATAACTTGTTATAAAATTCATTTAATACATCGATTAGTAGCACTACAGTTTAGAATGGCTTACAGATGCATTGCTTTATCTTGTTCCAAAAGCATTATTGGTTACAGAAGCAAAAATACTTTTTAAAGGATAAAAGAATACATTTATTTTGCCTTTGCTTCTTTTCAGTTTTCTTGGCATAGTGGGGGGGGGGGGGGTATTTTTGAATTCGAAAATATATCTATATTTCTATTGTAAGAACATTATATTTGTATATTTCCTAATTCTACAAAATACTAAGAAAGATATTCAAAATAAAAGATGTGAGTGCGGTTATAAATATAGCACAAAATCCCTATAAATTCAAATTTATTTAATCCTTCGAAATCCTTCTAAAATCCCTCTAAAATTTATTAAATGATTATATAAATCTTTTAATGTAGTTTCGAAAATTCACGAAATATGCTTTAGAAGATAAAATTTTCATGAATTCATAATTCAGCACATAAAGGGTTAAACTATGTAAGTGTATTTATCTTGTCATGTATTACAAGTCTTTGTAGGTCGTACAGCTCTCAATACACAGTGTTTTGAAAACCGATGAACCATTTGAGCTAACCCAGCATATCTAAGAGCAGTAACCATGTTGTATAGCTGAGTCTCAATAGTTACTACTGGTTTCTGATTACAAATTTAAAAAATACATATATATTGTTTAATATTGTAATGCAATAAAAAAAAACTTAAAAAAATAATATGAAAAATATTTTTAAACAAATACTAAAATTAAAATTCCATCAATCTTTTTACTGAAAATTAGTCTTTACTAAAAAAACTGTATATATTTTTTAATTAAATATTTTTTGGAGGGTCATAAATATTAAATTTTCAATACTGATGCCTTTTTCTAACCTATTGTATGAAAATAAATTAGCATTAATAGACATTTCACTTTTCTTATCTAGAAAGTTTTTTTTCCTAACTGAGATATCTGTTTTTCGATTTCCGATATTGTTAGTGAGACGACGTCATTAACATGTTGAACAGGTTCTAGCTGAAGTATACGGAAATATACGGTACGGTAAAAATAATAAGAAGTATTTTTAGCGTCAGCTAAAAAGAAAAATATTTCTTAAAAATTGTAGAGAAAAAATGTTATTGACAGATGAAAATGCATATTAAAAAATGATAATTTTTCGAAATATTTCTTTTTCTTAAATTTAGTGCATGGTTAACAATCCATTTTCTTTGCTAAAAAAAATTCTGTTGCTGCAATGAAAATTATATTTTTCTAAATGCACATTAAATATTTAATGTACAGATTGTTCATAAAAGAACATCGTTTAATTTAGGCTATCTAAGACAAATCATAAACTCTCAGAAAAAAACCCTTAAATTTATGAGCGTTTGCCCTTCAATTTTCACGGGCAACAGCCTTATTTGAAGAAAAAAGGCCTGATTCTTTAAATAGGGGGCCCTATCCCTAAGATACTTAGAAAATTAAAGAATATCCACATATTTTTACAGTTCTAGCCCATCTGTTGGAAAAAATACGGATTGGTAATTGAATGTGGATCTTTTTTACGGTGTATTAACTGGAATCTTTGCTCCGGCCTCTGCCCGCAATTTTACGGGGATATTTTTGTATGTGTACATCAAATTTAAGGTAAACTAACATTTTTTTTTCTTTTTTTTTACAAATGTTCAATATGTGCACGTTTAGTTATACGTACGCATCAAACCATCAAACATAAATTCCAATTTTTCCCACAAGCACGCACTAATTACGAGAAGTTTGGATGTATGTGTAAACGTGTTCTTAAAAACTCCCACACTGTCATCTTTGGCAAATGTAGTTCAAGATTTGCTTTCCGATCAGATCTTGTTAAAGATGCTTTGACACGGTCAACATCCTGTACAGACACTTTTGGTCGTTCCCTGATTTTCCCTTTACAAACACATCCGGGCGTTTCGAATTACCTATACCGTCGCGGATGTTTTTGAACCATGGTGGATCACAATCAAACTTTAAACGAAACGCACGTTGAACTGAAATTACGTATTCATTCTTAACAAATTGCAGAACACAAAACGCTTTACGCTCAAGAATTGGCCTTTTGCGTATGTGGGACTGCAAAAGAGTAAATAACAAAGCAGTACTCGCGCATGCACTTGTCTAAAACTGTTTGAGTCACTCTTTATTTGTTACTTTAAACCAAAATTCTATAATACTTACAATTGATTCTATTAAAATTTATATCTGAGACATTCTTTTGTGGACACCCTATATATGTAACTTTTAATTCATCTGGGTACTTTTCAGAATATGTCTATCTTCTCATTGGATCCACTTGTGCTACTGTATATAACAACATTTAGAAAAGATATGCATAGTATGAATGGTTGTACATAATATCTATGGTTGGTTCTGGTTGGTATTTTTAATACGTAGTGTATGCTCTTTTTACCAGACTGAAAAGAAGGGTTATGTGTTTCACGCCTATCTGTGTATGTGTATTTCTTTATACCCTCTAAACATCCCAACGTCTGGATGCATTTTAATAAATGAGGTCTCTATCAATTCATCTTAACGGCCCGATGGTAATAGGCTAGGTTTTGTTTTTATAAATTTAAAATGGCGGCCGTAAAATACAAAATGGCGGTAGTGACGAAAAAAACTGGATTAACATCAAGTGTCATCCACTACAAGTTTAAAAAAAATTATTTGAGCTTGATTGGATGAATAATAAGTATTTTATTAACGATTGAAAATTTGAACAAGATATATATAGCGAGAGTGTGAATTGGAAAAAAAAATAGTTTCACAATGATGATAAATAATCAATTAGTTCACTTTTACGCAGTCGGGATTTTTGGATTTTTTAAATTTAATTGTTTATTTATCACAAATGTTCTTTTTTATCTGTTTCCCCGCTAGTTAACTTTTCTTTTTCACACGTTACACTGTTTAACAGAACATATGTACAATGTGTATGTTATGCGGTTGTTACAAGCGTGTATGTTATACGGCGATGTTTGCGGTTTTTTAAGGTACCCCAAAAAAGAGTGCATATAATTTCCTTTTTATTTTTTAACAAGATTTTTGTCCAAGTCTGTAATAATTGCTTACTTTAAGTTATGGTATTTAACGGAAAATGGCCACAGTATTTAAGTTTATTAAAAGTGTAAATAGTTTATATCTTATCAAGAGGTGATACACATTGTCGTCGGATATTGTTGAAAGCTAAGAAATCGAAGACGAATAGGAGGAATTTTTATCTACGTTTGGGTTAAAATCATACGCTCTTAGTATTATAATTTAAAGTATCATTAACTCTCTGAATCGTATCTGGTTATAGCGGAATAAAACTTTCCCAATGTATGGCATATTTACATTATTTTGCTATGATTATAGAATGTTTTTCAAATCACGTATTGTATTTACATACCATTTTATTAAATAAGCACCACCATTATACGTAATTGTTACAATAATCTGGTTTTCTAATGTTTGGTTAAAAATTGCCAATACATACAATAGTCATACAACTATTGATGTTTTAATTTTTAATAAATTATTGTGTATGTGATAAAATATATCCAGTTTTCATTAATATGCCGTGAAAACTTTAATACTCGGGCTGGTTTATCTTTATATAATATGAGTTTCCTGATAGTAAATAACGGTGATATTATAAAATTGCAATATACTAAGCGCGAGTGATAAATCTAATCTTCACTAAATAGACATTTTTAAAATAAAATAAAATAAAGAAAGAAAATAAGAATAAAAAATGGCCATGAAAATTACATATTGGTTATAAAAGTTTGCTTACGTTCCTCCTTTAATTTTTATTTGAAAAATGTTACCTTTGCGATACAATTGTCAATTGTATTAGCTTTACATCACAATATTTAGGTTCATTTCATTCGATACCGAATACCAATTTAATAAATAAAAAGCATACATTTCACATATTTAAGGTGTCACTTAATTAAAAAAAAAAAAAAAGAAGAAAAAAACATTTGATTCAACTCTCACTGTAATATTTATGAGATTTCTGCACAGTAATTACAATACCGAATATGTAAAATAACAATTAATTGTTGTCTTAAGTGGGTTTTTCAGTCTAGCAATTACAATACAGAACTTGAAAAAGAATGTCTAATTATGATGCTTTGGTAATTTTTTACTGAATTATGTATTACGTAGAATATAAAATGAAAAGTTATTATATGGAACAGTTATTGCTTATTTTCCAACAACTATGAAAAGCTTGGTTAATGGGATAGCTACAAATGATATAAGTGGTTTTAGTTTGACAGAAAATGTTTATTCAAGGAATACATCCCTTTTAGATATTTCGTAGACATAAAATGCTCGTGCATGCACACTTGAATAATTTACTAAATACTGAATGTGTGAAAAATTTCTCGGGCACTCAGGGTTTCAGAGATGTTTCAGTTAATAAATGTATAGTGCAAATTCAAAATTTTGAATCACTAGGTTTTACTTTGGATACATTTATTTTTTAATTTAAACAATTTTGCTTATTTTAGTACTCACAGATATAGTATTAAACATAAATAAGTAAAGGTCAAATATGAAATATATAAATACTCTGATGATGTTTTTTAAAAATGAAGTTAAAAGTAGATAAAGTGTGAAAATAAAACATGAATTAAATTCTAGGAAACAAAATTCTTTCATAATTCTCTCATAAATAAAATTCTCTCTCAATTTCTGAAATTCACTCATAATGTAGGAAATCCATCCAAAGCCAGTCGGAATAATCAGGCCATTTTGTATTTCAACTTATTCAATCAAACCTATTTCACCAATCTGTACGTCCTTTGAACTCTCTTTTCGGAACTGAAACGAAATAATTTTTGTTTACATGTACATTCTCACATCTTTTGCGTCGTTTTATAGTACCAATATGTTTTTCTCATGTTATTAAAAGCCTCTACTGTCATATTGGTTTCTTATTACTAATCAGAGTACACTGAATTTCTATCTAGACTTTAATATGCATGCTAAACTAGATTTCTACGTAAATTTTAAATTAAGTTGATTTAAATGCTAGCATATAATTGCATATTCCATACCAAAAATATTTTTAAAACAAGGTTATCACTAAAGTCATAAAGTCATGATTTTTTGCATGAAATATTGTATACATTTTTAAAGGCTATATGTAGCAGCAATATAAATTTATAATAAATCAAAACGTTTAATGGCAAAACTATTAACACAAATAAACATTAAACTAAAAAGATAAAATACTTAATGTTTAAAAAATTACTGTTTCCTCACATCTTTAACGTATACTGAATTTTTTGAACTGATTTCTAAATTAATGCTTTAATTAACACGGCAATATTCAAATTAAATGAACAGTAATTATGATACACAAGTTTAAATCATAAAAAATATTAATCTTTATCTGTGTATTTTAATAACAGAGCATAGAATTACAGAAAAAAAATTCTCAATATTTTTTAATGGCCGTGTATTGCATTTGTGTAAAAAAGGAAAATTTTTAAATCTCCAATGCCTGATATTCTTTGAAAATTTGGATCTAAGAATCGAGTAAGAATATAAAAAAAACTCAAAATTCTAATTATGGGAAAAAAGTAAATCTCGAGTTTTTGAAAATTTTCCTTTCACGAATCAATGCCTGATGACCTGATAAAGAATTTAAACTTAAGGCATTACTAGAAGCTCTCAGGGAAAGTTACACTAAGAAGTTTTCGCTAATCATTGATTTTCGATACTTAGATGTACTTTAAAATGTAGATTTCATGGTTTTGAATATTTTTCTGTTTTTCGGATTTAAGAGAAGAGGTTACTTAATGTGCTCTAAGTATTATTACAGGGTTTAATATCTTTAAAAAGTCGTAAATGTATCTACTCACCTACAATAGAAAGCTGTCACATTGTAGGGTTTTTTCGAATAAAACCATATTTATAATTCCTGGAAGAGCAAAAGTTTTAGTAAAAAGAACTTCACCATAGGTGCCAACCTCAAACTAATCTTCCGTAATACTTGGGTTAATTTGACCTTGGTAAGTTTCGTACCAGAAATTTTTTTAAGAAAGGAAATTAAATATGTTCTACGTAGAAACCTGGAATTAAATAAGTAAATATTCATGAAATAAATTTTATGGTTCAAAATGTGGTTAACCTGGGTCAAATTAATCCAGGCATTACGGAAGATTAGTGGAAGGTTGGCAGCTATGACTTCACCAATCGCAGTATACTTCATAGGGACGGTTCTACTTCAAAGTTACTTTATTCATAAAGCTTCCACAGTGCAAACACGATTTCGTTAAAATGGCTATGCCACTAGTGGCTATGTTCTTGAAATTTTAACATCCTTTTTTAGTAAATAAATGTATATGATCTAATAAAAAAATTCATCTTCTACCACAAGCTGTTAAAATATGTTTAATTTATGCTGTTAAAAAATTTAGAATTTTTTACGTTTATTAAAATTTTTAAAACTAAAGGTACTGTTTCAGTAGTCGATCATTTCATTTTGTCTATCACTTTTTTTTAAAACAATTGTTTTAAGTAGTGATTAATTTTCAGCTTATACGGTTTTTATTCTATGGTTGTTATACCGCCAGAATCAGGAAACATGTAGATTTATTTAGGAGTTAAATCTAATATATTTAACTTTATTACTTAAAAGCCAATTTCAATAGATGCGATTTTTAGGAAAGTAAACAAAATACTTCGTTATCATAAACAATATGCCAATACTGTAAAACAAAAAATATCATTGCATTATAAAATTTCTCCCAAAGAATTTTTTTATCAATTAATTAATGGTACATTACTAGAAATAAATTAATCACCCACTACTAACTTTGCTGTAAATCATGGTATAAAAATTTTACTGGTACCAAGCAATTAGTAATGACGTCTATAAATAAATTACTTTAAATTTTTCTTAATAGTTATCACCATACAGAATTTGTAACAAACTCTAAAATGTTCAATACTACTGCATACATTTGACAACATGTTTATATATATATATTTTTTTTGTTTTGGTAAATTTCATCTTCTAAGTCTAAATAGGTAAACATTCGGCCAAGTAGTTTAGGAATTCTGCAGGTTTAAATGTTGGAATTCCTAATGTTAAACTCAAATTTATACGTTGCAAAATAATTGCAGTACAGAGAATATTTTAAAAAATAACTATTTGCCTGTAAAAGCGGTGGATTTTAGCATTTGATGCTTCTACAAATAGATTTCAGTTAAAAATTTTATTCCTTGCATACATTTCATCTTTTTCTTTTCGAAAAGTTTTTTTCAAAATACATACATTTTTTTAATCGATTTTCCGAAAAAATATAAATGTTAACTTACGAATTGTGTTTAAGGAATCGATTTCTAGAAGTTTTAAATATATAAATCTAGGTAAAATTTCCCCAAGAATCCAAATAGAATGACAAAATTACGTTTCAATGTTGAAAAAATTACATGGCACGATTCCTTTACGACAGCAAACTTTAAATCTAAATTCACTCGCTAATTAAATTGGTTCCAGTCACATTTTTATACGGTGATTAACGGAAGAGTTAGTAGGAGCTAGGTATGTGCTATGAAGATATCCAGGACCGAAAATTTCAAATTTTATATTATATCGATTTAATTGAAAGATTTTAAGTATGTTTTAAGGAATAGAAGAATCCATTCTCAATATAAATTGGAATATTAATGTAATATAGATTAGTCACTGTTTTTATAGATAAAACAGAAACAAATTAGTATACTCTGAGTCTTTTAAAAAAGACGTGCGCGCACCTCAGTACATAATAGTACTAAAATACCTCAGTACTAAAATATCAAACCTGTTTTTAATTTTGCTACATATATATTTTCTACAATAAAGAGTTTCATGATTTATGAATACGTTCTCAGTAGAACAAAATTTCATTAACGCGATGAAATCATGTGTGTCAACTCAGGTGAAATTTTAAATTCTTCAAACTTCAAACGAAATTTAAAGATCTTAAAATTCTGTTATCTTTTCAGTTATATAGTTTAGAATTTTTAATAATTAGAATAATTTCTTCGTACTAAATAACCGTTGAATTGTATAAAACATTGTTTTTCATAATGTATAATAAATACTACTTCCACTTGATATTTGCTTAAAATCCTGAAAAAGTTTGTAGTTGCACGTGGAAACACAAGGGCACCATTTAATTTTATTTTGACGCAAATGTTTTGTTATATTATTCTTTATTTTTTTCCAGGCATATATATATATATATATATATATATATATATAAGCAACACATAATATTGCTAGGATTTATAAATCAATTAATATACTTATCTTTAATTATAATATGTTATTTCTATTGTTATATCTCAACTATTTTGCGAGTGGATTAAATTGGTTTGAAAATATGTATGTTATAAACAAAAAACATGCTGACATTTCTTTATTTTTTTTTATTGAAACATTTACATCTATAAGAACATAGCATGCCATTTTTGCACAAATCAACAAAGCTTTTTTTACGTGATCCTCGTAAGTCATATGCTACAGCTAAATGTCATTTCGAGTAGTTATTTTACAATGGAATAGCAAATATTATTTCATTGCTCTACTTGTTGTCGGTCTGTCTTATTGCTTTCCGTAGTAAAACTTCACGGAAAATATTATTTTAAACATTTATTTTATATTTACGAACTTCCAGTAGAAATGGTCAAGTACTTATGTAGATATTCGGCAAAAAGTCTAAAAGCCGAAGTTTCCGGTGACTATTGTCATATAGTGCACCTAATATTTTTCTTTAAATAGTCCTATATTTACTTTCCAAGATTTATTTTTAATATAAAGCCTCCGCCGGTGTCTTGAAATTAAATTTTCACAGCACTTCATTGTTTTTTTTTTATTTAATTTAATTTTATTTTATTTTTGAAAAATAATTTGTATGTAATAGTGGAAATTTAATGTATATTTTTTTTCTGCTGTTATACTTGGAAAGTACATACAATATGATATTTATTTATTTAACGTTTGAAAAGTTTTTATAAATAATATTATTAGACGACAGAAAACACCGTAGCAAAATGTCAGGAATTTGAACGTAACGCGCTTAATTTATTAAAAGATTTGATGAAAGCCATGCAAATCAACCATGCAACACTCATTTATTTTGTTTGCTTTTCACGAAAGATAATAAAAAAAAACACTTTATGATGCTCTTTAAATTTTATCTTAACTTTTATTTCCAATTGTATTAAAACATTGTGTATTATGAAATGTTCTTTAAAATGTAATTTCACCTTTTGAAAAAGATAACAGGATTTTATTATTAGTTAAAATGATTATTTTTTATTTTCTTCTTTTAATTATACATATAGTTGTTACTTCTATAGTTGTTTAATGCATCGTAAAAAACCGTTCGATAAAGAATTAGACTTGTAATATGCAGGGTGTCCCAGAAGTAATCGGACAAACTTTAAGGGGAGGTAGGGGACATCAGAAGGATTCAGAATTGAATAGCAACCCATGGTCGGAAACGTCTTCGTTCGTCGGTAGGTTGTGTTGTTCACAAGAGCATTGGAGAAAAACAGCTTTCTCAGATTAGGGAATTTTTAAATTCCTAATTCATACCAGAAATTGTACATAGCATTTTTGGTTACGCAAATTAAAGATGCATCTAGATTTTAACTTGAAACGCTGGAGAAGACAGACCTGCAGTAATTGGATCTTTCGTCGCCATCACTGGAGTATGCAACGCTTTACAAACACCGAGCTGGCAGATATGCACCTGATTTCCGGATTGGCACAGGGAAGTGCACGAGAAGCAGAAATATTATATCGCGAAAAGTACCCACAGAGAGATGCACCGGACCGCAGGATCTTTATGAATTTGCATCACAATTTGTGTGAATATGGATCCTTACGAGGTAATAGGCATAGAGTGTGCAGACCACGTTTGACTCGAACTCCTAGCACACTGTAAAAAAATATTTGTAAGGTTACGAAGAATTTTGTCGGAAACTGGGATGCCTGGAACTTTTCATGTAACCACAAGGAAAGATAATCATGTAAAATTACAAACGTTTCTTCAGTAACTGTTACTAAATATTCCTTAGTAAACGTACTAGTGATTTTTTAGGGCGTTTCCCAAAAAAACTCTTGTAAATTTACTAAATATTGTTTAGTGAAGTTACTAATGCTTGTTTAGGGAGTTTACTATGTAAGTTTTAGTAAATTTATCAGTGAATATGTTGTAAACGTACTATCCATTTTTAGGGTGTTTTCTAAAAATTTTTTCGTAAATTTACTAAATATTGTTCTGTAAATTTACTAACGGTTTTTCAAGAGAGTTTCTCTAATTAGTTTTTGTAAATTTACTAAATATTTCTTAGTAAACTTACTAGCAATTTTTAGGGAGTTTACTAAAGAATTTGTGGTAATTTTTCCAAAGATAGTTTAGTAAACGTACTAAGGATTTTTTAGAAAGTTTCCCAAAGAATTTCTTGTAAGTTTACTAAATATTGTTCAGTAAACTTACTAACGATTTTTTAGGGAGTTTACTAAAGAATTTTTCTTAAATTTACTTAAGATTATTTAGTCAAGGTACTAACGACTTTTTTAGGTAGTTTCTTAAAAAATACTTTGTGAATTTTCTAATGATTTTTTAGTACACTTACAAAGGAATTTTTAGTACATTGATTAAGAATTTTTTTCGTAAATTTGCGAAGGATTTCATAGTACATTTACTATGATTTTTTTTAGTATTGCACCCAAAACTTTACATATACTTTAGCAAAAAATTTTTGGTAACTTTATTAAAGTACCGTCAGAAAAATTACCAATGATTTTTTAGTATTGTATCTAAAATAGTTTTAGTATTCTCGCCAGAAAGTTTTTTGTAACCGTGCAAGAGATATTGCAGTAAAGTCAAAATCCTTCGATCAAAATACTTCGATCAAAATAAGTAATATGGCCTGACGTGTTTTTCACTAATACCACAGCAATTGCCAGCAATTGAAATATTTGTATGTTATGCTTTAAAAAACTGACTGAAGCTTCACTGTAGATATTCAAATAGGTACAAAATCATTTCCATATTAAATGAGCATTATAACAACAGCAGTAAATAAGCAGATAAGCAGAAGCACATCTTACGGTTTTTAGTTAAATTAAAAAAGCGAATAGAAACAATAATGAAAGTAAAGTAGCATTACTGAGTTTATAAAGTATGTCTAAATTTTTAAAAAAATGTTATCGATACACTGTTAAAAATAAAGTGTGATGTTTCACCAAGAAAATGGTGAAAAGTCGCTGAAATTTAGCTGCAAGCAAGATATTGGCGATAAGTTTTACCAGTTTATTGGTGCTTTCTCAGATACCATTATATCAGTGAAATGTTAAACAATGATTCAGGTTTTTTATAAATCCAATTTTCTGGTGAAAGGTTGAACCATAAATCAGGATTTTTTTTAATCCAATTTTCTGATAAAAGGTTTAACTATAAATCAGGATTTTTTTAAATCCAATTTTCTGATAAAAGGTTTAAATATAAATATATATATATTTTTGTTTAATCCAATTTTCTGGTAACAGTTTGAACCAAAATTTAGTTTTTTTTAAATCAAATTTTCAGGTAAAAGGTTGGACCACGAATTAGGATTGTTTTTAAATCCAATTTTTTGGTAAAAGGTTAAATCATAATTCAAGGTTTTCTCTATTCTAATTTTTTGCTAAAAGTTTGAATCACGATTCAGGATTTTCTCTCATCTTTATGGGGAATGGTTACACCGGATTGTAGCTTTCTTTTTCCCTCTCACTTTGGTTTTCAATTTATCATTTTATGGTGTAATAATAAATAAAATTTCAGATTATGGAGATTATCTTGCAGTAGGAAAGCTTATTTTTTTTTTTTTTTTTGTTTGTTTTCATTACACCGAAAATTATTTAAGTTTTAATTATTGATTCTATTGTCTTTGAAATATATTTAAAAAACAAATGTAAACCAATTTGATCTAATTTCACAAAGTAATCGCATTTCTTCCCCACAAGTATTACCATTCTGTCCTTTTACATTTTGGAACACAGTGTTCGAAATAATTGGTGGTCCGCTGGTCCGAGAACACCAAAAATTCATTTGGACCACTAATTTGAAAATTTTAGTGGTCAGCAGAAACATTAACTCCCCCCCCCCCTCTCTCTCTCTCTCACAGGGTCACAGGTAAACTTGAATTTTCCCGTCTCAGAGAAAACGGCAACCAAACGCAAATCGCACAATTTTATTTATTTTAAAAAATAAATAAAACTGCATTAAACCTTAGTCAATTGAAATATTGCAATTAAAATATCTAAATTAATAATTTTATAGTTTTTCTTATGTGCTGTTTATTTAATTTTTAGTTATAATTTTATATTTTATTAGACTGAAAATTTTGGATAAATGCAAAGAATGTTTGTAAGAAAAAGCTGCAAAATTCTCCATTTATTAGGTAGAAGCAAAATATTGTGAAATTCTTAAATCAAATGTCGAAAAATATTGCAAAAAGCGTCAATTGGTTGAAGGAAAAAAATTCGTCAATCAATCGTGATTAACAAAAACTAATGCTTGCCATTTAGCTGCAATAGGATGTTAACGATTTTAATCAACCATTAAATCATGATTTTAATCAACTGATTTTTTTTTTTTTTTTAGAAAATTTGTGATTTTAATCAATGATTTTTTATGGTCTATTTCAATGGTCTGTAGGGAAAAATCATTTGCAGTATATTGGAATGATATTACACTATTTCAATTATATAGAAATTGATACACATCACTGAAATGTACAAAAAGATGCTTACTATAGAACATGATGAGCATAGCATTAATCGTTTATTTATGGGGGGAAACAAAAGGATTCGCTTATAGTACTGTATAAATAAACAATAATTGCTGGAAGTTCGTTTTCTGTTGTGGTACGAGATTTTTTTTTTTATTTAACTAATTTAGTTACTTCGTATGTATAAAATCTGTAAATCATATACAGGGCTGCAAAAAAGATGTATACATTTCTGTTTATTGACGAATATGTTGAAGGGGAATTTTCAACTGTGAAAATGCGTTTCTTAAATGAACTAATGTTTAGCATACTATTTGGTATATATTCAAATCTATAGATCATATATAGCGTCGCACAAAGGAATTCGGATATTTTTCCGATGACTGATAATTGCTGAACTTTAATTTTCAAATGTGTTACGTGTTTTGTAATTTGCTTACTTAGCCATCATATTTAACTTTATTTAAAGGTTGATTTTTTTTTTTTTTTTTTTACACATAATTCTGAATGTGTTGGAAATTTATAATCTGTCGTTGAAGGTTGAGTATTTTACGTTATTCTTAAAAAAATATTTTTATTTAATAATTTTTATTTGTATGTGTGTATATATATATATATATATATGGGCGAGTTGTAAAAAATAGGGTAAGTGGGTTAAACCGGGTAGCGCAAATCGCTCCTTCAGTTGTACTTCTGTCTCTCAGCCAACACGAGAAATTACTTGTCGGTAAACATTATGGCATTTATAGCTGATTGAAACGTTACTGTGTGCGTTTTTTTTAGTGGGAAGGAATTAGTTTCAATTACTCTTAAAAAATTGTTTTATTTGATTCTAGATTTTACGCGTATAACCACTTTTTTTCAGCATATTAAATATTCCTGAGTACTATATTTAATTCTTTCCTTTCCTGATAATATTTAAAAATTTTTACTGATCTTTTGCTTATAGGATTAAGAGTAGTGACGCCATGTTTTAAACTCTGTCATGTTGGGGTAAAACCGGGTACTTAAGAGTGGGTCAAAACTCGGTATACCCGATTTTGTCCGACACTCATAGAATGTTTTTTTAGTATAGTTAATAAATTAGGGTGGAAATTTAAATTGCATTCTTAATGCTGTTAAGTTATAATATAATTCTAAATCTATCTATTTATAATGAAAAAACTATTTTTGATTTTGTTTTATATTAAAAAGTGGGTCTAAATTTTAACTTACATTTATGAAATTAAATAATTTGCAATTATTAATGAAATTAATAATGTTACTAATTAAGGCATAATTTTACATTATGATTATTACATTTTAATAAATAACTTTCTAATCTGAGGTGTAATAACTTGCGTTATAGTTCCACTTAAAATGCAAATATATTTCGTGACTTGTTTCTCTAAATAAAATAATCTGCCCAAAATGACAAATAATCCATAAAATCACAATCCTATATAACTAGGCTATATAATCTGTAACAGGATTTTTTTTTATCAAATATTAAACAGGCAAGAAAAAAACCTCTTGATGAATGAAACTTTCCCAGACTCATTTGCTGTATATAATAGGAGTAGATGGATTACGAAAGATGTCTTTATTTTATTTGGTTAAAAAATGCATAGATATTTCCAGTCCTTGCCCTGAAACGCCCATTCTTTAAATCCTTAATAGGTGTTCAATTCATATAAATGAATCCAGTTAATCTAGTAAGAGAAAGCAATGTATTTATATATGCATCTTTCCTTACGCAACGCATCGATTTCAACCCCTTGATGTGTCATTCATGCATCTCTAAGCTCATACTAAGAACAAGAGGTGAAGAAGTTATTTTCCCACTCTGCGCGATCTGTAACAATTTACCAAATTGGAAAATTATTTAAAACTGCATTTTCGAGAGCAGCAATTGTAAATACTGCAATCAGAAGGTTCGAATAAACAGGGATTTTCCCCTACAACAATGTTTTTCCAGACCATCTTTTTGCTCCTTTCGGAAGTGACAGAGAAACCCATGAAAGTCATGATAACACACCTAGGTCTATGCAGCCACAGGTTTGCATAGCTGCAGAAATAAATATTTCTGAAACATTACAGGATAATGGAGCTCAACCTTCCGAACATAAACGAGTTGACAACGTCCAGCGTCTTTCAGGTCGAGCTGCTTTCAGATGCAGCAGTTAATATCACAATCACAGACGTCATCACTCATTCAAAATTTTACATCTACAGAATACATTAGTAAAATTATCCATTCGACATCTTCAGACTATGTAGCCCAGCAATCTGTATTTCCAATTTCGCCTAAAATGTTATTATCCCCCTTCTAAGGAAGGCTTTAGAATTGAGAAAAGAAAGGGAAAAACTTATTTTGATTTCTTCTCTCTATAAATTACAGATCGAAACAGATATTAAGGAGAAATAAGCCAAACAAACTGCAAGACGAAAAAGGAAGTTTCTTTAAAAGAAAAAAAAAGAAACCAAAAAAGATTGCGGACACATCTTCAGAAGAAGAGGATAATGAAACCTGTATGCTTTGCTATGAACATTACTCAAATTCTAAATCCAAATACGATGTTTGAAATGCCACGGATAGGCCCACGAAGCATGTAGTAATGCAGAAGAATATGATGACAAATTCATCTGTGATTTTTGAAGCTAAAAAAACTCTAAAACGTACAGTGTAAAGTAAGCAGGCCTATACAACGTAGAAAATTTGCTAACAAATTATTTTTTTTTTACACATGGAAGAACACATGTGCAATTTCGTTTTGTTAAAAATAATAAAAATGTAATTTTTACTATATTAAGCAAGACCTTTTTGACCAAAATGAGTTTTCCAGTAGTTTTAAATGGATACCCAGTTTTACCCAACCAGCGAGGTAAAACCAGATTTTTGCATACGTTTGAAAAAAGCTATTTTTTTATACAAACAATTATATATATATATTGTTTGAAAAAAATGTTTTTAATGTAAAACGAATCCTTGGCTATAATAAAAGTGTTCAAAGTTTGTTTTTTTTTTACAACAACACAAACAAACTTTTTAACAAACTTTTAAGGTACCCGATTTTGCCCCACCTTCCCTATATATATATATATTTAAAGGATGCTGTAGAAGAAAATAGCATGAAACATTTATTAGCTCCTTTCTACATCTGTTTCTACTAAAATGTTTGGTAACATGCCATTTATCTTTTAAAATAAGCAATTTTTCTATTCGCATACACTTTACACGGTAGTTATCGCGATATATCACCAATATTAACACGTTGATATATTCCGATATTAAATTTACGATATTCTCCCCACCTAGCAGTTAAACGTTTGAAAAAAAAAAGATCAAAAAAGTTTTTCCGAAAACTTGTAGCAATTTATTCCAGGATGATATTTTAGAAGTATCGGCAAATTATTACATATATATATATATATATATACGTAAAGCACAGTAATCACCAACAAAAAACAAAATAAATTCATGGGAAATGCGCCAAACAGCTGCAGTAAAACACATAAATTAAATATAAAGCAGTATAAGATAATATTTAGCCTGAACCAGCGCACCCCCCCCCCCCCCCCCTCACATAACAAGAAGAACAAGCAAAATAACTATGTAAACATTAAAACTTAAAAAAAACTAGGAAAAGATAGGCTGCGGCCTCACCGGCAGTGGGTTATGTTTCAAAAGTTTTCGAATGCTCGGCAGCTTTTGAAACATAACCCACTGCCGAAGAGGCCGCAGCCTATCTTTTCCTAGTTTTTTTAAAGTTTTAATGTTTACATAGTTATTTTTCTTGTTCTTCTTGTTCTGTGAGGGGGGGGGGGGTGCGCTGGTTCAGGCTAAATATAATCTTATACTGCTTTATATATATATATATATATATATGCTCTAAAAGTTAAAATCTTCTAACTGATGATGCAATTGATTTTTAAAAACATCAGTTTTAACTGTTTCAAATACATTGGTGAGCGGATCACTTCGCGCCTCACAAAGACTAAATTTTTTCTACCATAAAACTAACTAAACGTCCGTATTTTAACACAATCATTTTAGAGCAACTCAACAGGCCAGATTTACATTTACCTACGAAAATTTCGAAACATTCGGACAAATATAAATATTTTTTACTAAATAAAATGTGCAAAAACTTCGATAAAATTAGCAAAAACCAGAGTTACATCGTGGTAAAAATCTTACCAGCCTTTTTCCCACTAAATATTAATATTTGTTCACTCGGCCTACGAAAACATTATGTTTTTAACATCTAAAAATTTCAAAGAGTCTGGAGGATAACGACAAACTAAGAATTTAAAATACTGTAAGAACCTTGTCCCTCCCCCACATCCCTTTCCAGGCATATTTCAAAATTACACATAAGACTCCGAAAATCAAATTATCCAGAATATTAATACCAAATAATAATAACAATACCAAAAAGCATATACTTTCAATTCTCTTTGAAATACTGCAATACATTTTAAAAAATACAAAATTAATCTTTTAAAAAAATTCACTGTCCGAAGTCACTTTTCTGTTTTTCTGCGCATTTTACTGTACGACTCGCATTACGTATATACTATTGAAAAATACACACTTAATGTTATACAATAGCTTTAAAATGATCGAGTATTGATTTGGTTCAGATATAAATGGATTTAAGGGTGAAAAAAATTAGTTTGAAAAGAAAAAAAAAAACCACCAAGATTTTGATATGAAAACAAAATCTATATATATCTATATTATAAAACACAAATATATATATCTGTGCGTAACGCTGACGTCATTTTGCAAATGGCAGCACTTTGAAATCTGGAATGAAATTTAAGTTTTGCTATTTTCGTGTTCAGCTCGTCGTCAGCTTAAAATTCCCAGTAAAATGAGAACTACATTTAATATTTTTGTTGAACATTGTCACAATTCTATTTCAAAGACCCGTGATCGGGGGGATGTAACTCACAATTATGTGGGGGGGAAACTGGAAATTGTTTTAATCCCTTCCGTTTAGGTCTAAAATGAAAGTACTAAGTTTTATCCCACGTACTAGGTGAACATTAGAAAATATGTACATATTTATAGTCGAAAAACACTTTTTTTAAATTATCTTAACAATATCTCAGAACAATTAATTCTTTCAAAATCATTGTCAATACAAATGTCGTAGAATTTGAAATTCTGAATAAAATGAGTACCTATATTAATATTTTTGCTGAACATTAAGGTCGCAATACTATTTTTAAATTTTGCCTTAACCGCTAATCAAGAGAGAGACAGAGTTATCAATCCGCCCTGCCTCCGTTTATTACATGTATTTTCTTTAAGTTGTTGAGGCCCTCGCGATGTTTCTGCAATTATGTTAATGCTTTATTTTGTATATTTTGAGGGTTATAATTTAGTAGTTATCGAGAAAGAGGTACATAATTGACAGCCGTTTTACATGCCATTTCTCAACTGATATCGTCAACCTTAAACCTTAGTTTAAAAAAAAAAGTAAAGCTTATAATACTTTTTTTAAATATTACGAAGGTTTTAAAATTTTATGAATTTAAGATGCTCGTATACTAGTCGAAAATAATTTTTATTAAAACCATCTTAGTCCTTTTCGTAAAATATCGAAGTTTAAAATCGTGCTATTGGTTGACCTATAATTCCTCTAGCGACAAGAATCCTGCACACTCATTTGTTCCCTCGCTCCTCCCCACTATTTTCGACTTCCTTAAATGTGATACATACACACTGTTATTCACTATATATGTCAAATTAAATGCGACGCATGATTCAAATACAATATCAGAGATCATAAACAATATTTCACATCATTTACAAATCCTTTTTGAAATATGCTAAAAATCATGGAATAATGCACTTTTTAAGTTATCTATTTGTTCGTAGCGGCAAAGCCGCACCTAGTAGGGCGGGAAAACTTAGTACGTTTATTTCTGACCTATGTCGAAGGGATTAAAACAATTTCCAGCTTTTCCGTATTTAATTCCGAATTCGGCCTTTTTTTTCATTTCCTACCACTGGGCTATATTCCGTGATCAAGAGTTTAAGCCATAACTCTGAAAATATCCAAAATAAAGCCTAAAATAATTACAAAATCCTCAAATAATACCTCAATAAATTAAAAAATATATATAAATTAGAAACAGGGTGAACTGAACATCGTCTGTTCTGGCTTCAATCACTTGATTTACGAATTAGGCAAAACTTTGCATTATAATTGTAAAAATTCAACAAAAATATTAAGTACACATTTCAATCAGAATTTTAACCTCTACAACATCTGTATTGACAATGTTTTTGATAGAGTAAGTTTTTTTAGATATTGCTATGGTAATTAATAAAAATGTGTTTTTGGACTATAAATCTGTACATATCTTCAACCACTCACCTAGTAAGAGGGAGAAAACTTAGTACATTCATTCTAGACTTAAAATAAAGGGATTAAAACAATTTCCAGCTTTTTCCTAATTAATTCCAAATGCGGCCCTTTTTTCCTCCCCTACCACTGGTCTATGAAGAGTTTTAAAGACTTTAAAATTCTATGTGCTCTATTTTTTTTTTTGGGGGGGGGGATGCCAATTTTGAGTAGGAAGAAAAATCTTGACTATTTATTGTGACAATAAAATGACACAGAACAGATTTTTTTTTTTTTAATTTAAGCAGTTTTAAAGAGTTTTGAAACTTTAAGTATTATTACTGTGAGAGGTGAAGAAAACGGGGAAACGAAATTTTGAAGGTGAAATTCAGATAAAATTTTAATCAAACGGATATGATGGAATGAATAGTTAATGAAATTTAGGACTGATTATTTATTCACTTAAAGTAACAGATACAGTAGAGTAATTTTTTTTAACCTTTAACTGATGTCAAAGAAATTGTCACATAACTAGTATGAAGCGGTCTGGGAGACCGCTCCAACGAAAGATGAATAAAAGTCGCGATAAACTTATAGGATGTTTTTGTACTAAACTTTTTCCACAGGTGTGTTATAATTAAAATTCATCTATTTAAAAGTCTCTGGTATTAGTACTAAAGTTTCAAACGAAAAAAAAAAATTCAGTAATGTTTGTAGATAAACTGAAATTTGCAAGTTAAACTATGAAAATTGAAAAAAGCACTGGTCTGTGAGACCGGTAACATCAGTTAAAGGATAAAAAAACGTTTTAAACAGTTTAAACTTTCGTATTGTGGAGAAGGGAGTAAAAAGGGGAGGTGAAATTTCACAAGAAAGGTTAGGACAATGGCGGTTTTATCTTTATTTTTTAAATCAGAAATGAAAAGAAATGCAGAAGAGTTCCACTCCAGATTAAGAAATAATATGACAGTAAAGCACTTTTAAGGACTTTTAAAAATGTTTGTATGAAAATAAGCACTTTCAAGCACAAAAAAAAATTCTTTTGAAAAATGCAAGTACTTTTAAGGACCGTACGAATCCTGATATATTGAAAATTTCCCGACTACAGAGTAGTCCTGCACGGGTCAAGTTGCACCAGACACAAAACCGAATATTATACTTAAGTCAACCCGCAACTCGACCCGACCCTCCAAAAATATTTCCTCGATCCGCAACCTGTCCAGAATCAGCCAAAATAATTTTCGGCAACCCAGACTTATTTCAACCCGAACCCGAAATAAAAGGAAAGGAAATCGTGTTTTATTGATATTATGAAATGTAATCTACAATTACATCTCTAATAAAAATTTATGTTTTATGTAGGAAAATGGACAAATGTATATACTTTAATATTCAAACATATCAGTGGCGTGGCGTGAAAATTTTCGGTGGTCATCGCAATTATTTAAGGTTGTGGTGAAAAATTATTAACTCTAAAATTCAATGGTTGAATGTTCAAAAAAGAAACTTTAAATCTTACCTTCACTTATACATGAACTCCAAATGTTCTGCTAAAACTGGATCGTAGAGTTTTAAAAGCTTATTAAGAGATTTAAAATATTGCTTGGTCATCGCCGCATCCAGCGATGACCGGACGCCACGCCACTGAAACATATGTGGGTATCATGCCCACAAGTATTTGAAGTGAGGACAGCTTGTTAAAAAGCGCCATCGATATTCACCATCATGGTTGATCTCAATGGCGCTTGGTGACAAGTTGTCCTCAACATGGCTCACAATCACATGACACACCTAAGTGATGTAGGATAGGTGGGGGCTAAAGTTACGCACTTATCATTAATTTTGATTTTTAACGAACACATTGATCTAAACTTATGTGACGACTGATTAAAATGTTTTATATAAACCTTAGGCACGTTCCACTATCAAACGATATTCTGTCAAATTATAATTCCGTGAAAAATTGTAATTTTTAAAAAACATTGCTCTGCGTATCTTTGCCTAATTGGTTGGGCTAAAAGTACGCAGTGATGAGGTAAAGATACGCAGTGCGCATTTTTGCCCCATTACGGCCGGATTTTGCCCCATTTTCACTAAAATGAATGAATAATGTAAAAGAATTAGTAAATTTCGATAGTATTTTAACTGAAAATTCTAAACTAGACCATGAAAAAAACAGCGGTCTGCGAGATCGCAAATACCAGTTAACCTCTAACTGTTGTGACAAAAATTGTTTCATAAATACTGTAAGCGGTCTCCGAGAAACGCTTAATCGTTGATTGAATAAAATGGTTGACTGACTCATAAGAGGCGGTTTCTGCGCTAAACTTTATGCAAAGGACTATTATAGTAAAATTTCCCGCATTCAGAAGTCTTCAGCTATACTTCTAATTTACCAAACGAATCAAAATTAAACTAACATAACTACTTAAATTGAAAATTACAAGTTAAACTGTGAAAACTGAATATTGCAGCGGTCGGTGAGACCGTTAACAGGAGTTAAGGATTATTGTTTAAAACAAAAGCGATTCATGAAACAATATTGATTTTTAAATGTAGGTAGGTAGATACCTACGTTCTATATTTAAAAAAAAACTTAACTAGAAAAAGGAAAATATACAAATTTAGAAATTGTGGAAAGCTTTGCATCTAGCTAAAACGATAGGCAATGTCCCGTATCTTAAACATGTGCGTATCTTTGTCCCAAAAATGATGCGTACTTTTACCCTATTCTGCAGTATTTTGCTTAACCGGCTACCCATAAGTATAAACAAATGTGATCGAGGCAAACTACCGCATTTAGAAGCTAAAAATATTTCGATCTCCACTAAAATTTTGGATTTGTAAAAATTCCAGGTACTGTCAGCTAAAGAATAAAGTGAAATTTTAAAAATATTAGATCAAAATTCGAAAATTTAAACTTACCTCATTTTCTTAGCACAAATTGCTACTTTTATCAAAGGTTTAAACAAATAACTAGTACACTTGAAACAAAACTGCCACCTATTGGTCATGGGAGCCGAAATGTTGCTTCATATGAAATCAGCCGGTGCATATTTATTCCCCGCTAGTATCTTTACCCCTACCTACCCCATATATCTCTCTTTGCATGACAAAGTATAAACTCGGCATTTTATCGCTCAAAAACTCACGTAAAATTAAAATGTTTATATTTAGGTTTTTTCCAAGTCTAAGATTTTCACAAAAAGTTTGAGCAGAACAATTTTTCAGATAAAATAAATACATATTTCAATATGAATGAGTTATTAAATTTACTCCTTAACCTTTAACTGATGTCACAGAAATTGTCACAACTAGTGTGAAGTCAACTAGTGTGAAGTTGTCTGTGAGACCGTTTTATAGAAAGATGAATAAAAGGCACGATTAACTCATAGGATGGTGTTTTTGTACTAAACTTTTTGTACAGGATTGTTATAATTAAAATTCACCTATTCAAAAGTGTCTGGTGATAATACTGAAGTTCACAACGGAACAAAATTTCGGTAGTGTTTGTAGTTAAACTGAAAATTGCAAGTATATAAAAAATGGCAAAACTATAAAAATTAAAAAAGCTGCGGTCTGAGAGACCGGTAACAACAGTTAAAGGTTAAGAAATAAAAAGTATATAAGAAATGTGGTAAATTCTTTTTATTTAAGGCACAGCTAACCATTTATTCTTCTCTAGGATTTGCAAAAATATTACCAACATTTCATTTTTCATATACACGCAAACACATGTATAATATTTCTGATAGTTTTAAAACACATACCCATGATACATGTGTATAGATAGAGAAGTGCCCAATATTCAGAGTTAGAAGCATAGGAGAGAGTATGGAGGAATGGGACACCTTTTACAAAAATAAGAAAATGAACTTTGTTTGACACAAAAACAATATTTCAGTTTATAGAATACAAAATGAAACACTTTCTAATGTTCTTTAACAATATAGAAACATAATTTCAGAAACAATTTTATAATTAAAGAAATTGCAAGTTTCAAAATTTGTCCCATGCTTAGTTTAATCCATGCTTAGACCCATGCTTGAAGGCTTAGTTTATATTATGGATAATATATAGTATAACGTTCCATAAATAGGGAAACTATTACATCTATGCATAAACAAGTCATTAATATTCAGAAAGCATAAAAAGTATATGAAGCAAAATTACTTCTGATTCTTGAAATAATCTTTTACTTTATACAATTGAAATCTTATGCAACTTTTTTCAACTGAAGATTGGGCTACCATTGCTTCATCTAGTGTGCGATTGATGAAATGTCTAGAATGATCATATTCAAAATTTTTTATTACTACCAAAACAAAAACAAAATTTTGCAGGAAATTTTGCAGGAAAGTAAAAGAATATATAAAATTTATTAAGTTAAACCAGCTCTTTGCATGTTCACCAACTTAAATGACTTCTTAAACTTGCTTCCTAATTGGTTTGATTGAGAGTATCATCAACAATAACACAGATTATAAAATATGTAAGAGGTGGGGGAGGGGGGGGGGGGCTTATGAAGATAATTTTTAAAGTAAAATTTTTATTGTTTAATTTTTTTTTTATAAACAAAAAACTTTGAATTTTATCCATTACTGGCACATCTGCCCTATACCTAGATTTTTAACCTGAAAAAAATATTTTGGACATTCTTTTGAAAAATCAGTCAACCCGAACCGGACATACAAGATTCAAAACCCAAACCGTCCCGATCCGAACCAAAAAAGTAAAGTAAACCCGAGCCGATGTCGGAATCTAGTATAATAAATACCGATTACACAGCACGACTCTAATATTAAGAAAGATAATTTTGGTATACATTTTAAGTATTCTGCAGAAGAATAGTGGAATATTTGGCCTTCATTATCAGTCAAAGAGGGGGAGTACAATTCATTGTACCACTAATTAAAAATAAAATATTTAATCTGCTAACCATATTGCAATAAAATTTTATTTATTACATAAAACATTAGAAATTGCACGCATGCAATAAACACTGATGTAAAGAATAGTCATTTGACTGAATGATAAATATTTAACAATAAAATAATAGGATGATTAGGCATTAATACCTGCTAAAATCATGTTACATTATAATTCGAAATCAAACGGTCTTACTGTGTAGTTCATTTTTACTTACTAGGAATCAAGGAAAATGGAAATATAACAAAATTTAACTCATAAAGAAGAAATATTTACTTACATCCTTATTTGAAATCATAATCAAGATGGATGCCTTGAACACCTCTGTGGCTGCGTGAACAGTCATTACGTCATCATTGAAGTCCTTTCTCATTGGCTGACAGGTGCGACTAAGATATTTCATGTATTTGTACTATGCGAGTGGTAAATATTTTACCCGGTTACAGATAAAATTCTAGTAAACATACAGATTTCTGTAGTTTTACAAAAATTAGTTTTGTAGGATTACAGATTTTTTTTACAGTGCATGGAGCAAAATGTTTTAGATATTGTTCAACGAAATCCGAGTGCCAGCGTACGAGCCATCGATTCTGCCGTAGAAGCATCTCGGTGTACTATTCATCGTATTTTACAACGTGAAGGCTTACACCCATAACATCTACAAAGAGTACAGTCACTGCTCCCCAGAGATTATCCTGCGCGTGTGCGTTTTGCACAGTGGTACCTCGACCAATGTCGCCAAGACCCGCATTTCTCATCCTACGTTTTATTTACAGATAAGGCGTACTTCGCGCAAGATGGTGTGTTCAACCACCACAATGTTCATTTATAGGCTGGCGAGAATCCCCATGGTGTGAGATCACATGCTGCCCAACATCGCTTTTCAGTGATTGTTTGGGCTGGTGTGGTCAGCGACCTCGTAGTCGGGCCTTACTTGTTGCCAGCCCCTCTAACATCTGAAGATTATTGCATCTTTTTGCAAGCGGTGCTACCAAGCTTACTTGACAATGTACCACAACATGTCAGACGCCATATGTGGTTTCAACATGATGGGGCACCTCCCCATTATGGCAGATGTGTTCGTGAACATTTGAATCGGGTGTTTGGTCACCAATGGATTGGCTGTAGAGGACTGGTTCCCTGGCCACCGTTCTTCTGATTTAAGCAGCATCGATTTCTTTTTTGGGGTGCACTGAAAAACGCTGTGTACGCAACGTCTGTGGAATCTGAAATGGATCTGGTTGCAAGACTCATCTGTGCTACTGCGGATATCCAACAAAATCCAGGTGTATTTGAACGAGTCCGCCAATCCATGGTTCGAAGGTGTAATGCATGCATCGCTAGCACTGGTGGAAACTTTGAACATCTTTTGTAACATTTTCACATATCATTTACCACAGTAAATGTAATATCGTTGACCAATAAATTATTTCAGATGATCTCAGTCTTGTGTCTCTTCGTCCCTTGTACCTGTCATACTACCTTCCCATGACGTTTCCGACCATGGGTTGCTATGCAATTCTGAATCCTTGTGATGTCCCCTACCTCCCCTTAAAGTTTGTCCCATTACTTCTAGGACACTCTGTATTTTCTGACGTAGCTGATAGATTTGTGTTATTTTTGCGTTGCACTAATGAGTCATAGTCTTGAAGTCTATGATTTATACGATCCCACTAAATTATATATTCAACATTTTTCCATTTTCTTGACTATAAAAATACCTTTATCTCCTTTTGTTTATGTTTAACAACATTATGTTCCCTATTAATCATATAACATAAAAACAAATTATTCAGTGTTATGTGATATTTATATATTTGCAGATTATTAGAAAATTACAAATTTGAAATATCTTTCCTTTTTTTAAATGATTTTTTTCATATTTTGAAGAGTGAGGTAAGTGTAATATATAAGTACCTGCAGCTTACAAAGAGCTGCATAATAAATCACTCCAGAAAATTGATAGTTGGCCACTCTTTAAATAAATTTACGAAACTGTAATAACTCGGGAAAACTGCTGAATTTTAATAATAACCTATTGATTGCAATATAATAAAATCTGTTTATAACTATTTTCTGTTAGTTTTTATTCTCAATTATTTTACCAAAATAAACTAAAATACCAGTGCGTGCGAGGACGAAAAGGCGTTACATGAGGACGCGTCACACACGAAAAACCACGGTATTAATTCATAAAAAAAAAAAAAATAGACACATACACAGTGCCTCATGTTTCCGAATTAATGCGACAAACTGTAAGCGAAGGTAAAGTATACGTAAAGAAGCAATTTTGGTATAGCAAAGTGAGGTCAGAAATGAAAAGTTTTGGCGAAAAACAAGAAATGCAGTGGAAATGAAAACGAGCGTTTCGTTGACATAACAATTACCGTAAATGCTCAAATGTGCCACTGGTAGCATCTAGCAAGCGATTGACGTGCTTTTTCACAGATTTCAATTATTTCAAGAACATTTTCAGTAATGACTGAAATTCTTGTAATAAGGTCGTCATCAGATTAGAATGATGTCCCATGGATGATAAATCTAGAACCTTCGAAATGGTATGAAAATCACTTGCTAAAAGATTTCTGGCTTGTATCGATGTTGGTGGGGCACATTTGAGCCCTTACTGTAATTGTTACGTCAAAAAAAAAAAAAAAAAAAAAAAAAAAAACGCTCGTTTTCATTTCCTCTACATTTCCTGTTTTTCCCTAATTTTTTTCATTTCCGACCTCACATTGCTGTACTAAAATTTCTTCTTTATATGTACTTTACCTTCCCTTATACTTTGGCCCATGCATTAGGGCGAATCCTGTATATTCCTAATTGTATGATAGTCGTGCATTCATGCAAAACTATGATTTAAAAATTCGATTTATCAATTTCGAGATCACACTCATTTTTTCCCTTTTTAATTATAACTATAATTACTTTTATATACGATATTGTGTGGTAAAAACCGCTTGATGACGAATGGGGCTTCTAATATAATTGCTGACATAGCAGAGGGATTTGTGTTACTTTCGTGATCTTACTAATCTCATGGCACGTCTTGAAGTCATTGATTTCTGCGACCCCAATAAGTTACATATCCATCATTTTTCATTTTCCTGATAATAAGAATATCTTTATGTCCCTTTTTTATGTTTAATAATCGTAGATTAATGTCCGCAATTAATCACTAAACATAAAAAGCAAATTACTCAGTGTAACATGATATTTATCCTTATAATAATAAATTACAGTTTATTGGAAAAAAATACAAAGCTTTCTTCGCGTGCTCTTTTTTTCTGCATTCAAATAAAAGAAATATAATTGAAAATATGATTCATTATTTAGATTTCAGCATTTACTGCTTGTGTATGATTTAATTTTCTTTTAATTGATTTTAGAAGAAAATGAAAATTTATTTTATATTTTTACTATAAAAACATAATTCCCTTAGAAAATACATTTTAATTGCCTACCGTACCGTATTTTTCACCCTAATTTGCTTCAAAAACTATCCTGAATTAAAAATGATTAATTATTCACTGATTAGAAAAAAATATTATTCTATTTAAAAAGTTAAAATACACCTTTTTTCTTTTTTCTTTTTTTTTTTGGCAGCTAGTTTGAAGTGAAATGCACTTATTAATTGGGGAAAAGGTAATATCATGGAATTATAACATTTTCTATTAAATTCAACTATTTTTGACATCTTAGAATTTTCTAAAATGTTAATTTATATATATATAATGAGATTTATAATACCATTTAGTATAGTATAATTAAATCTCCGAAATTGTGAATTATGCAAGATGTTCAGATAATATGATGTCATGCTGAGAATGATTGTGCGGAACAATAGCGATTTGGAAAAGGTAGTAAAGGTGTTGGAGTGGAGATCCCACTCAACAAATCAGACGTATGTGTCATTTATATATACAAAATTAACTATAGTATTATACATATTGTTTTGCATATTTATATATTGTGTTGTAATTTATAATATTATGTACAGTAACATATTGAGATTTTTCTTTTCATGCTTACGTCGTAGGTGACATGTGTTTTTGTGGTGACAATTAACCTGGTTCCACCAAATTAAAGGGGCTGATCACTCATCTTCCGATTTCACTTCGCCAATGTAAAGTCTATGAGCATTTGATGCATTCGTATATTTAATATATCTCCTCGGGAAATTAATATTTTTAACTTCTATTTTTGTGTACACTTCCTAAAATATCTTTTTTTCTTAGTTCTCAAAATATTTCTAAATTATAGACTTAATTTTATATGAAGTGTTAAGATCTTACTCACAATTCGCCCGCTTTTAACACATAAAATATTAAATTCCGCATAGATTTTAGAAATATTTTGAAAACTAAGAAAAAAAGAGACACCTTTAAGAAAAGTACACACCAAACAGATGTTAAAAATTTGAATTTCCCGAGAAGATATTTTAAATATGCGGAGGCATCAAAAATCCATAGACTTAACATTACGGAGGAGAATTCCGAAGCTGGGTGACCTACCCCCTTAAAGAATGTATTTTTGGAGCACATGTATCCCGGTTTTCACAATAGCTTTGAGAGTTTCTGCAAAGAGTAGTTTATGAGGCAATTGGGTCTTATTTACAGTGGTCGTAAATCGGAGGTCACAGGTTGAGCTGTGCGTCTAGCATAGTATTTCCCAACCTTTTATTTACCGCGCCCTCCAAAGCGTCTGTAAAATCACGATGCCCACCACCTAAAAAAAAAAAAAAAAAAAAAAAAAAAAACTTTCTATTCCTTATTATTTAATCCTCTATATCTTATTACTAGCAAACCCCCAGCTTTGCTCGCGTAATAGTTGAAATATGCCAAGTCATATTTGCATGACTATTTTTTATTAGAAGAACACTTTTTGGAATAAATCCAAAATTACAAATTAAGCCTCATTTCATACGCTTATTTCGGTATTCATTTGAAGTTTGGAATTTTTTAGAAACCACCTAACACATTTACATCTTAAAATTAACCATCATGTCACATTCCAAGCTTCTCGTCTACCACCACTCTGATGTTAGTGGCACCAGCATAAAATACGGAAACAGAGATGAAATAGAATGTCTCGAAAAAGGTTGAAACAGAGACTGTCACCATTAATTTGCCAACATTAACCTTGAATTCGGTTTGTATTTCCTAAAGTTCTATAGAAAACTTTATTTAAATGTTTTTAAAGGCTTTCTTGTTGTTCCTGCCAACCAAGCGGTAGTGACACCGGCATAAAATGCAGCCCGTATAGGATCAGGGACTATCACTCTTGATTCGCAACCAATAACTTCTGTAATCGGTTTATTATTTCCTGAGATTCCATATAAATCGTACTTTAGGACTCTTTTAGACTCCTTCCCTTCGCTTCACCTCTTTTTAATTTCGAATTTATTTTTGACTGTTCTAAGAGGACATTTTAATTTTATAAGTAACTACCGTGCTATATTTAAAGTTTCTAGCCTCTTCAGTACCGCAGAAACCACAATTTAGAAAGTTTTTTGCTTCTGCAACCCTCTAGGTGTTCGGCACCGACATGAAATATATCTTACGTTTGAGCAGGTCCTATCACCATCAATTTGCAACCATTATGTTTGAAATTGGTTTCGTATTTCATACGATTGCATAAAAATAGTAATTTAGAACGCTTATAAAACGCTTTTCGCTCATTTAATCCTTTTAAATTTGGAATTTTCTTTCGACAATTCTTAGAAAGCATTTGCATCTGTGAAGTAATTACCATTCCAAATTTAAAATGTTAGATCCCCTCTTTAACACAAAAAACGCAATTTAGAACATTTTTTGCTCCTGTAACCCCCAGGTGGTAGTGACAACAACGTAAAATATAGGCTATGTTGGAGCGGGGACTGTCACCATCAATTTGAAACCATTACAAAGGGTACTAGGAAAGTTTTGCAATATGATGAAACAAAAAGTCGCAGACGGCTGCTTGTGGCTGCGTGTTGACATAGGTTCATACTTATGCACCTGCACGTAACCACAAGTCTGTAGGCTCAGTTATTTTTTAGCTGTGATCGTGTGAAGTTCTTCCAGTGGTGTCCTGGTCACGAAGTGAGATAAAGGCAGTTTTGCGGTGTAACTTCGCGCGTAGTTTAAACATAAAACAATGCTTAGAAGAAATGACTCTTGCACTTGGTGATGATTGTTCACATCGTATGACTATAAACAGAGGGTACAGAGAATTCCAAACAGGAAATTTCTCCCTGGAGGACGCTGAAAGAGGGGGAAGGTTACGGAGGAAAACATTACTGCTGTGAGGAAAATGCTTGACGAAGACAGACAAATAACTTACAAGCATGTAGAGGATACCTTGGGCCTAAATGCACCTGCAATTATTTCAATTCTGCATGATCATTTGCTCATCAAGAAACTGTGTTGTCTCTGGGTGCCACATAGACTGACTGAGGAGCAGATGACACGAAATGTGACTTGGTGCTGGGAGATGCTAAAAATGTTTGGGAAAGGATAATCTCGGTATGTGAACAGCATCGTGACAGGTGACAAAAGCTGGCTATACTATTAAAATGTGCCGACTAAGTCTCAAAACAAAATCTGGGTCTTTGATGATGAGTACACACCGGTAGCTCTCAGAAAATCTCGATCTGCCAGAAAGAAAATGATAGCTGTATTTTTCAAATCGAGTGGAATTGTTGAGTATGTCGTTTTGGACGTAAAGAAGACAGTTACTGCTAAGTGGTACAATGAACAGTGCGTACCTAAAGTCATAGAATCTAAGAAGAACCTGTGACCAAAGTCAAGAATGAACAAATGGTTCCTCCATCATGACAAAACTCCAGCTCACCGGCACAAAGCCTGCATTGCATATTTGGACACTACAGGACTGAAACTTCTTGAACACCCTCCTTACAGTCCAGATCTTGCGCCCTGCGACTTCGTACTGTCCCCGCATGTGAAACTGAAGCAGAAAGGTATTCGGTTTTCCAGTGATGTGACGCTTCTGAGGGCTTGGGAAAATGAGTGTTCCTTACTCCCAAGTGAAACTTGGCAGAGCTGGTTTAAGGACTGGTTTCGGAGTTTGGAGAACTGTATTGCTTGTAACGAAAATTACTTTGAAAAAGTTTGATAAATAAATCCGTATTGCAAAACATTCCTAGTACCCTTTGTACTTCTGAAGTCGGTTTATATTTCCTGAGATTGCATAGAAATAGCTATTTTAGAACGCTTTTAGTTTATTTTCACCCCATTTAAATTTCAAATTTTTAAGGAACTTTTCTCAGAGAGCATTTACATCTCAAACGTTATTATCATGACATATTTCAAGCTGCTAGCCCCTTCAGTATCAGAAAAATCACAATTTAGAACGCTTTTTAAAATGCAACCGCAAGGTGGTAGTGACGCCGACATGAAGTAGATCCTATTTTGGAGCAAGGGCTTTCATCATCAATTTCCAACTATTACTTTTGAAATCGGTTGTGTACTTTCTGAGATTGCGTAGAAATCGCCATTTAGAACGTTTTTTAGAACTCTTTTCGCGCATTTTCAGCCCTTTTAAATTTCGATTTTCTTAAGAAATTTTCTTAGAGATCATTAATATCTTATAAGTAACTACCATTCAAAATTTCATGTTTCTAGGCCCTTCAGTAACACAAAAATCGCATTTTTAGAACGTTTCTTGCTCCTGCACTCCTTTTGGCCAGTGGCACGGACATAAGATATAGTCTATGTTCTAAGTTGGACTAACACCATCATTTTGATACCATTACATTTGGAATCGGTTCGGTAGTTCCAGAGCTTACCTCCTACAAACAAACAATTTTTACCTCTTTATAATATTAAGTATAGATTATTTAAAAAGTAAATTCTACTCACACGGACATGGAGAAAGCAATATCAGAGCCTTAAGAATAACTATCCATTCCACATTTTTCATTTTATCAAAGCGATGAAATACCTATCAAAAATGTATGTTTTAACATAAACATATAAATGCACTGATAATACACATATTCATCTTTATGGCAAAGGTAGTTTTATTGTTGTTTCTTTCCAACTTACCTCCGTTTTAAGCAAAAGTGTTATATGGCCTCTATTTGTTTCTTCACAAAATATCTAGAAGAAACTCTTACATTTATCATTAAAATTGATAACACTGACAAGGAAGGTCTCCATACTGAGCATACTCAGAATATTTTGAAAAAAATATTAATTAAACTACTTATGTATATAATAAAGGATCAGTCAAATTTAGCGGCAGAATTACAGTAGAAAGTCTGTAAAAAAATAAAATACTTTCGAATATTTGGGGCGAAAAGACAAAAGTGTCACGCTATTTGGCGAGCGGTACTTTTCCTCGCCGTTAGCAAACGATTTTTAATGCCCCTGAAAATTTTTTGCTAATTGATTTTTAGAATGTGTGTAAAAAGTATTTAATGAATTTAAACATAAAAAATGTGAAAGTTTAATAAATGAATTTCTTCGTATTACATATTTATGCTGCTTGTTATTTAATTTTATTACTTTAAATACAATTTCATATATAAAACATACTTTCATATATTTAAGCGTATTCTAAAATAAAGGTAAGATTCATTTACCAATTATTCATTTCAATATCAAAGAATTCGTCGTTTCCATAGCAACAGAATTGAATCGAAAGTGCTCAATTGGAATTAATTCTGAGACATTGAAACAATTTTAATTTATTTTAATTTTGCTTTAATTCATAAAATTTGATATTTAACTTTCATTATAAATATAAATATATATATGTATTACCGGCCAAACCCGATTTTAGGCCAAATTAGTTTATCCTAACGCGCATAGGATAAACTAGTTTTTCCTAGGCCAAACTAGTTTATCCTAACGCGCATAGGATAAACTAGTTTTTCCTAGGCCAAACTAGTTTATCCTGAAGCCCATAGGATAAACTAGTTTTTCCTAGGCCAAACTAGTTTATCCTAACGCGCATAGGATAAACTAGTTTTTCCTAGGCCAAACTAGTTTATCCTGAAGCCCATAGGATAAACTAGTTTTTCCTAGGCCAAACTAGTTTGGCCTAACGTACATAGGATAAACTAGTTTAAACTATTCATTGGTCCGAACTAGTTTATCCTAGGCCGATCTAGTTTATCCTATGCCAATTCAATTTGGCGTTATTTTATTGATCCTAAAGACCTCTCCAGCGCTAGAACCTTCTATTTGTCCTAGGGCAACGCAATGTGATGTGCTTTTATTGATCACAACTACCGCTCCGGCGCCAACTTTGTGCAAATTAATATTGCCGTCACCCTTGTATAATATATTTTATTCGATGGGGAGTGGGATACTGTCCCCTATCTTCCCCATTTCACCGCCGCCGTTAGTTACAAAATATGTTCCATTTGACAAATTGTGTACTGGAAGACCGAAGAATTTGATGAGAGGTTATCCTAAAATTTAAGAGAGGAAGAATTTAGAGGATTGATTATGTACCGTATAACTTCGAAAATCCGGCATCGTCAGGACCAGGTCGTCAGTGGATTTTTGGAAATTCCAGATTATTGAAAGAATATCAAATGTACTTCTGATCTTCTTAATGGTGCATTTATTCATAAATAATCCAAAGCCAACTGATATTTATGTGAGAAAAAAAATTAATATTTAAGAAAAAAACATTGATTTTATTTTCTCGCATAAATATCACTTGGCCTTGTATTAATTATGAATAAATGCACAATTAAGTATATCAGAAGTACATTTGATATTCCTTCAGAAATCTGGAAATTTTAAGAATCCGGCGAAGTCCCAGTCCTAGTTTGGCCTTGTGTTTTAAGACATATATTTTTCAGCTACCATTATACCACAATTAAAATTCTCTTTAAAGAATAGTACATATACATTTATACGGATAGGGAAACAGAACTTTAAAACCTGTTAAAGAATCTGTGTATGACAAAATCGCATTTTAAACGTTTTTTTTTTTTTTTTTTTTTTTTTTTTTTTTTTTTTTTTTTTTATCGGTGCAAATTGGATATAATAATCCGTTTGAAAAAAACATATGACATTTGCTAGAGACGACTGACCTGCTAAAAAAGGAACTTAACTATAACAAAGTTTTTTTTTCTTTCCTATGTGATTTATCCTATGTGATTTCCTTAGAAAGTTTTTCTACATAAAATTTTTCAGATTTTCAAGTTTCCAAGCCGTGTAAAAAATTAATGGTATCAGTAATTATTCAGATATTTACATACAAACAGAGATTCATTAAAAATCAATATAGTTTACAATAGAATCATTAATATCGTTAATACACATTATATGGCTTAGAGATTTAAAAATTGTATGCAATAAAATCTTCTAAGACGGAATTGCATAGAAAAGAAGAAAAATCCGTTATAGGCAGGTTCCTTTATTAGAAGGTTCATATCTGTTGTAAATGCATTATATTCTTTTTACAAGTATAATATCCTCATTTTACATAGATAAACATTTTTTTTTTTTTTTTTTTTTTTTTGTTAAACACGGAATTCCATCAGTGGCAGGTTATTTTTTTCAGGTTTTACAGTACTTTTATTTTATTACCAAAAAAATGTATCTACTCATGTTAAAAAAAATTAATAAAAATAACTAGAAAACAAGAATTTTGCTTTTTCAGAATTTAGTGTCGCCCCCGATGAAAAAAAAATTATATAAATTAATAATTATTACAAAACTTATTTTAGTTTTAAGACTTAAAACACACGCTTTTATTTTATATAAAATGACGGCATTCGCATTCCACTGAATAATTCCTAATTTACGATCCAGTCTTAAACAGCATCTACAGTAAATTATTCATAGGACTTCACTATCGCTGAATAATACATAAATCCAAAATAAGAGATGTCGTCATTCAAGAAACTCGACAAAAAAATCTGCTATCTAGTGATTCATATGCATTCATTTGTTTGTAATATTAATATAAATACTTAAAATGAAATATAGTTTATAATAGCTCCATGTTTTATCAGAAATCCTTCATTTATGTTTGTTTTTTTTTTCAAAATAGCGCGTATTTTAATTACATTTTTTTTCGATTGTTATTGAAAAATGGTAACAAAAAAATATAATTATTATTTTACAACTATTTATCTTTTACTTTCTACATAAATGGAGTACTGGAGTTGCCAACATTAAACAAATGGCGTTAAAAACTACAAAAAAATTAATATCTCAAAAATAAATTGAGATAAAGTTTACAAACAAATTGCAGTTAAAAGTCCTTTTTTTTCCTAACACGACGGTATAAAAATTGAAAATGTGCGATGCTTAGAAGTTAAAAAAAAAAAAAAAAATGCAGTAGCGTATTTAGCCGTACATTGATACATCTGATTTTTTACGGCTGGTTTATACAACGGAAAGTTGTGACGAAACTTTTATTGCTGGCCGAAATAAATAGCATATCGCGGCTAATAAGTATATAAATTTTAATTGTAGAATAATAGCGATTTAACAGTATGTGCATGAAAAAAAAGTGGCCTACCTAAATGTTACTGATATTTTTACTAGAATAGAGATCCTGCCGGTCCACATGATTTTCATATGAACTGGCTTGGATATTGGTCTGAAAATTTCTGCCTGTGTAGACCTCAAGAAGAATGCAGTTCAGTCCCGACTTACGCCGGAAAAAAATTGAGTCCCAGTCCATCTCGCTCCGGACCTCTCGAAAACAGTAATCCCCAAACCAAGCCCGGGCCGAGTGTCGGGAAGGAAAATTGAGCCGGCCCGCAAAGACCCTTACATCGAATATCCAAAAGACTAGTTCACAAAATTTTGCAAATTTGGACGCTAAACTTCTATTATATTTAAAAAATAAAAAATCGAGTTTTTAGTGAACTTTTCTCAGTTCTATAGATGTGTTTGAGTTGAGCGGATTCGTTTGAAAATTTTTGAATTTGAGCGTGAACTTAATTCCTTTTTGAGAAACTGAATTAGAGTTTGGATTTGTTCGTTTTCTTTTTCTTTCTATCTTTCTTTCTTTTCTTTCTTTTTTTTTTTTTTTTTTGTAAGCGTGCTCAACACTGGTTGGCATCAATTAAAGCACGTCAAATTGAATTGGCCTAGGATAAACTAGATTGGCTTAGGGTAAACTAGAAGGTTGGCGCCGAAGCGATCTTTGGGATCAATAAATAAACTAAGAACAAACAATCTTCTTGAAACACCATCAAAAATTTGTAAATGCGCTAGGCCTTTCGAAAGATCTGAGTCTTTCTTCGTCAGGCGCAAAAAAGACGTCCTTCTACTATGAAAGCAGAGGCAAGACTACAGATATAGAATATTAAACTATGAAAAGACAAAAATAAATAAGCAAATAAATTAATCAATAAGATAAATAAAGAGCTAAAACAATGCAAAAAAAAAAGTACTTACATACAAAAGGGAACGGTTGGAAAAGTATAAAATGTTGAAATGCCAGAAGAAGCACAATCAAAGAAAATAAGTTAAAACTGGTGTGAATGACTAAGAACAAACAATCTTCTTGAAACACCATAAAAAATTTGTAAATGCGCTAGGCCTTTCGAAAGATCTGAGTCTTTCTTCGTCAGGCGCAAAAAAGACGTCCTTCTACTATGAAAGCAGAGGCAAGACTGTTCGGTTCAATAAATAAACGCCAAATTGAATTGGCCTAGGATAAACTAATTCGGCCTAGGATAAACTAGTTCGGACCAATGAATAAAAAGTAGTTTATCCTATGTACCTTAGGTCAAACTAGTTTGGCCTGGGAAAAACTAGTTTATCCTATGGGCTTCAGGATAAACTAGTTTGGCCTAGGAAAAACTAGTTTATCCTATGCGCGTTAGGATAAACTAGTTTGGCCTAGGCCAATCTAGTTTGGCCTAAAATCGGGTTTGGCCGGTAACATAAATATGACAAAACTATAGTTAAATAAATCTAAAACTGACTTACATTAAATTTATTTAAACAAGCTCAACATGAAACATTTTTATCTTAAAGAGAATTCGACATAAAAAAGTATTTTTCGAAATTTCACTTCATCGCCAACCGATGATAAATCGCCAAATAAACGACATTTTCATTATTTTTTTACGAACGTTCTATCGAGTTTCCGCCAAAAAAAAAATATAAACATATATATCCACATGGTAAGAACACTCTGTAATTTTTTCAGATTTTTCTGAATATGCCCGTATGGAGACTGTTGTGAGATGATCTATAATTCATTTTAGAGACTTATTAAGGGTTGTTATAAGCAAACATTCAGCAGACTAGTTTCGGTAGCGTTTAGCGTACCGTCCTTAGTGCAATGATTAACGGAAACTTGCTCATTTATGTAGAGGAGAAGCGGATTCAACTGAGAAGTTCATTAACCATTGGTTAAACGGGAAAATGCGGGTACCAGCCAAAGGGAAGAATAGTATAGGTAATACCACCAGAATGTACCATCTTAATAATTAATAATTATTAAGAATTGGTCGAAAAGATTGGGTGATTAATTTTTTTTTTTTTTTTTTTTTTTTTTTTTTTATGGATAAAGCATTATACAAGAAGCATTTCAAGATTATCATATTTACCAATTTTAAATAGCCATTATTCCCCACCAAAACATATTTCTTCTGTTCCCCCTTCCCTATTATCATTAACTGACTGCCACGTGTTATCTTATTCTAAAGTTTAAAATGTATGCGTCATGATGTATATTTATTTACTGTGTAGGAGGCCTGCACTAAAGTCATGGATCTTTACTTTTTATCCAATTACTTTTTCTGACGCTATTTAAGATTTATAGGTTTTATGAAGTTGGTAGAACCTCGTTTACATATTTCAAATAATTTTTAGGTTGAACATGTATTCAAAACAGTCAGATTTAGATATACTCTTAAATAATTTCACATGTCCTTCAGTGAATATATACACAGCATAGTGTGTGTATAGTGTTCCTTCAGTGAATATATACATAGCAAACAGAAATAAAAAGCCCATTTAAGAAATAGTGTAGAACCTAGATTATCCGAAGTAATTGGGACGACCCTCTTTCGGAAAATCGAAATTTTCGGATAATCGAAAATGCTTCAATTTTAAGATTAAGGAGAAATATATGCAATATTTCTTATTATAGTAACAAGTGCTTAATAAAAACAAAGCCATAGCAAAATAGAAACAAGAATAAATTACCTGAATTTTAATTTTGAAATTAAGTACCTTTCATATGTACCAAAAAGGGTTTGAAAAAAGGTTTTGTTCGTCGCAGTGTCTATTGCCTTTGCTTTGAAGCTCTGTCACGGAGTTTTTTAATTTTATTAGTTTACCAGTATCACAGTATCTTTCTGTCCACCAGTAACGTTCTGCTGCTGCAGCCATGCCAAACCTTTTGCAAAACATTCAAAAGCTTCAGAATTGCTAATTTGTTCCTTTTCTTTGTTCAATTCCACAGCTTACGGGAGCTCAAGTTAAATTCAAAGGAACTCTAAGAAAGCGGATCGAAAATATTTATATGTACACTTAGTTCGGAAAGGGCCGCTTGCACACAAGGAATATGGTAGTTAAATAGAGAGAAAGGAAAAAAAAAACTTTCAAAATGGTTTCTGCACATAAGCAATGTGAGAAAAAAAATTGATTTCGGTTAATCGAGAGTTTCGGTTAAAAGAGTTTCGAATAAAAAAGGTTCTACTGTAATTGAAATAGTTGTAAAGAATTATAAAATACGTTATATAAACCAGAAATATTATAGAAAGTTTTACAAAAAATTAAAAAAAAAAGAAGAAAAAAGTTGGAATCATAAAGTTTTGTAGAAATTGATAATTATTCCGGTTTTATTTCTATTTTTAAATTTTGATTGGGAGCATTTTATTAAAATCAATGAGGAAACTTCTTTTTCATTTTTTTTTTTGAATTTTGCAACTGACAGCGAATGGTTGAGTAACAAATTTGGAATTGCCCTCCTGAAAGGTCAAATTGCCCCCTTGTGGGGCGAACAGTGGTCTAGCAGGAGGCATTTCCATAGTAGAGAAGATGGGTTTTCTCTATCTGGAATGCTTCGATGAAAGGCTGGTTGTCTAGAACATATTCTTATATTACTTGGAAATGACCCTGGTGAATCATAAAATTATTCAGGGACCTGCCTCCGCTTCTTAAAAAAAAAAATAATAAAGATTTTTTATGGGGGGGAAGGGTAAAGTATTTTCCCAATACACATTTAAATGGTGTGGTACTCTAGAAAGTCCTCTACAGTTGTTGTGTGTGTTAGTATGGTAGAAAAAACACCAAGTAAAATTAAGTTAAGCAGGAAAGACATCTATCTGTAAGAGTGAAAAATGTCCGTTAAATTATGACATATTGTTGTGTCCCTGCTGATGCTTGAAAAAAAAAGTATTTTAGAGGATTATATTTATTGCTGCATTTTGATTATAAATTGTACCGTAAGGTTGTATTTGATCACTTATGTTGTTAGTGTGACAATGTTGTCTTTTAAGGATTAACCAATTCGGATAATAATAAAACTTTCAAAAGTAATAAGAATAATGATTAATATTTACCCTCAAATGAGACATCTTTTATGTGATTGTATTTTTTTGTTTTGCACATATATTTGTTTTGCAAATAACTTATGTGTATTCAGTTCCCTATGAATCCTTTCTTTCATCAAGAGTCCATATCTGCTTTATTTATGATAATTTGATTTAACCCTTAACCGGAAACGTGAAATCCTGTTCACAAACAGAACACATAATAATTTACCAAATAGTGAACTTAAACATTTAATCTTTTATAGTAAAGCATTAACAGGACCAATTTTTTTTAATATAACAGCATAAAAATAAGTTTGGAATATCGCAGAGAGAAAATATTAAGTGCAGATATGTAGACGCAAACATCTCACAGACGTACGTTTCCGGTTAAGGGTTAACAATTAATTGTAGCATTGTTAGGTTTTTATTTTAGGTAGAATTTTCTTGTGCCAATAAGTTAGACTGCAGTGAAAAATATTTCACAATGTAATGACGGTAAGGGTTACATCCGCCGTATAGTATGAATAATGAGTGTATTATATACAGCCTAGCCAGGGTATTTCGATCACAGCAATAAACAGTTTTTATTTCCATCTTACCTATTTAGGTTATAGGAATATGACGGGAAGAATACAGCTTTTTTAAAAGGGAATTTTAATTTCCCCCCCTCCCCTTCTAGATAGTTGGTTGGATAGCGGACAGGTAACCACTATTTTCGAATAGGGCTGTTTCCCCTCAACAAAAGGTGAAGACAAACAGTTTTCGTAAAGAGGACCATGGTTTCGAAATTTCGTTCAAACATTTAAGGATAGTTTAAATAATGCAATGGAATTTAAATATATTTATGTTTTATTTTCAGCAATATTAATATTATTAAAGACGTGCAAATTAGTGCGGTAAGTGATCTGGTACGTAATGTCAGCTGCCAAATTTAAAGGATCTTGCATGGCTGCAAATTGTGCTTGACTGATGCTTGCCTTCATGTTTTACTATTATGTTTGCATGCACGGCTCATAGAAATATATATACAATTTTCTCAAAACAATTGCTACAATATCTTCATTAATGTTGTGCTATGAGGGAATACTCAGATTCAGCTTGTTCTTGCTGAATTTTTGACTTAATAAGTTTATTAAAACATTAGTTGTATTGTTCATGACATTTATTTTATTATATAAATATGTTAAATACAAATATGTTGAATCATTTTTAAATTTAAGGGTTAAAATTTGTAATACTTTTGTTTCCAAAGGTATTAGGCAAAGTGAATTATATATATATATATATATATATATATGAATATAAATGTAAATTTGCAATAAAAATACTTTGTTAAAGATTGTTGCCCTTAATAAATGAAATGTTACTTTATATTTTATTTCATATGTCGATATCGACATGCTTATAGCCCCTAACCCATACATATGAACTACTAGTAAAAATTATCCACAATAGTTTGTTTTCGATATCAATTTCAAAAGTGAATTTGCTGGAGAAATAGTGGAAGTGTAAAATATTTCATAACTGCACATATCTCTAATTAAATACAGAGATATGTGCTTGACTGGTTAGGTGTGAATTGGTGCCTCATATGTATGAATTGACTGATTAGGTGTCAATAACAGGGGTTAAACCCCTGTTATTGACATCTAACCAGTAGCTACTACTTCAGCAAAAATCTATCTCAAATAAGAATTTTCTTGTAACATTCTGCAAAGTAATGTCATCTAGTGCTCACTTAGACACTTATTTTTATATTGGAGTTAATTTATTCTCCACTAGAGTTTCAAGAATATATTCAATGAGGAAGGACCTTTTAAGGACACAAAAAGTGCCATTTTGAGGGAATCAACTTCTTTCTAATATTAACGTAGTTTTTTTTTTTAATCTGCTTGAGATGCTACCATGATAAACATTTTCTTAAAGTTATACTTTTAAAACTAAGTTAAAAGATGCCTATGATGCATTAGAGCCATGATTTAGAGAGTATAGTTATTTAATAGAGCTTTAAGGGGCTGTGCCAGTTATTAGTTAAAGGAATTTAATTCCACCAGTCAGCAACAGATGTGTCAGTAATTGATTGTATTAAAGAAAGTTGAAATCTATAATTTGAACTGTTTAAAAAGACGTAATAATTAATTAAATTTATCTTGTTGTATATATCATTAAAATTTAAGTTTGTCTACGAGTGTCTGATAGCACGTGTCAGTTACTAGTTAATAAATGTCAGTTATTTGATATCTGCATTGCTAATAATTTAAAACTCGAAACAAAGGATACATGCATCTGTAGTATTAATTGAGATATTAATATGGTTTAAGTATTTTGTATGTAAAATAAAGATTAGAGTATTCTTAAAGCATAAAATCCTTGAATATAAAATAACTTTATTTTTTAATCTTTACGAATAAAGTGCCAGACATTGGTTCACTTTGTGCCAGTTATTGGTTTTTCAAAACAGAGTTGGTGTTAGTTAATTAATAATGAAATGCATAATATTTTCGAAATTTTGCCAATAATATTTTTTTAATGTATCTCTACTTGTCATTCAAAAAGAAAGATAAATATAAAATGGATTTAAATTTTTATAATAGTAATTCGAACAAGAAAGAATCCTTAAGGCGTCAGCTACTGGGTATTTTACTTTATAGTTCGTTCAGTTTAATGCTCCTAAAACATACATTTCAACAATGTAAATTATCAAAAATTCACCATTTTCTATACATGACATTTTTATATTTAATGTAGTATGTATTTGTAATGTGGTATGTATTGTGGTATGCGGTATGACTTTGCTTCTTTACGTTAAAGTTCAAAAATATATATTCGTGAAATTGATGAAAGCTAATTCATTTAATAATATGTTTTGGAATTTATATTTTAAATTAAATTAAATATATATGAATTATTGATAAACAATCTTTCAATGCTTAATTTCGTAATATCTATATTAATAAAATAACCTTTCTTTCTTTGTATGTATTTCCTTGAGCGCTTCTTTGATGGCGAGTGCAAGGAAAATGTATCCCACTATTTGGTTCCGTATAGAGCAAGAAAGTTTCGAATGCACATGCAATTCAGTCTTTCGATCGTTCGATAAGATTTTTTTAATACTGAACGGGAAAATGTACGTATTTTCAAACGATTTTAAGTCACACAAAAATGCAATCCAAATTCAATATTTTGCAAGATACGAAATTTTTTTTTTCATACAGTGGGTGACTGGTTAACGAAATTAATCCGTTCCAAAACAGTGTTCGCTAACTGAATCGTTCGTTAACCGATCATAGATATTGTATTATTTTGTATGGGAATTCAATTAATTCGTTCTTAAAAGCTACATAATGTATAAAAAATAATATAAATATATCCCATTTATACTTTGGTTAATATAAGTCCTTGTTTAAAACGGACATGTCGTATTTGGCATACTTTTTTCGTGTCATGGCGTATTTAAAAAAAAAATGACATGCCCTTTGTAAAAACTTTTAAGATTGCATTCATTGACTACGTCATTAAATCGCATCAATTTGTCACTTTGCCCTTTCAAAAATCTTAGCTCTCTAAAAGACAGTGTTTACTAAAGGGTTTGATAAAGCTCGAATTGTGTCTAGATCCTGTTAATAATTAGTGATGTAAATTTCATTAAAAAAACTAATTTGAAATTCAAATATTTCTTTAAAATATTATACAAAATCTAAAAATTAATGTTTCTGATCTATTCATTCTAATGTGGGAGCCCTAAAATGTAGGACGTGAACCCCCGGTAGCCTATGAATTAATTAGTTCATATTTATACAACTGTTAAAATGTTCTCTAAGTCGACAATGGATGCAATTAAATATAGCTCAGAAAATCTTATTTAAAAGCAAGAACTTAAGTGTAATTCAGAAAAAAACTTATCTAAAAACAAACCGCGAAGACCAAAGCATTGCTTTTCCGTGGCTTTGTTTTGTGAGGTGTTCGTTAACCGAACACGTGTTCGTTATCCGAACATAAAAATCTCGCGACAGCGTTCACTAACCCATCGGTTCGTAAACCAAACCACCTTCTGTATTTTCATTAAATTGTATTATGACTTCGTACAATAATTATTGACATTTTCGGGTTTTTATTAAATTTTTCTTTGACCGAAAGTGATGACTTTGTTTTCATGAACCGATTTCTGTCTGTTACTTTGGACAACCAATATTATATTTTACATAGCTGTGTGGCAAAAACTTTCGGTAATCGTTTGGATAGAAATCAAACATTATTAAAATTTAAAATTTATACTATTTTTAAAAGACAATAAAAAATGGGAATTTTCTAGTGGCAAAAATGAAGTTCCAGTGAGGGATATTTTCCTAGTTGTTTTGCTACCGTTTACCGCCAAAAGCCTTTATTATGCCGATGGGTTTTCGACCTGGAACAACGATAAAGGATTTCGTAATACAACCTTGCCGTAACGTTTTTTGTTGATCGACATAAATAGAATTGAGATACTAATGATTTTCGACTCGCCATTTTTTAAAATTAAATTTCTAGAGGAATTTTGTCGTTGTTCTCGGTAAAATATTTCACGGGCTCAATCTGACCCGAAAGTCTAACCATGATCTATCTGCGTGACATCATCTGGACGATTTTATGTCATTAGACTGGAGCAGATCCGACACCGTGCAACGCTGGTCGGGTCTGCTATTTATAAATAAATTTGTACAAATATGTTATTTAATGAAATAATTGTCTTATCATGTTCAGATGATACAAGTAATAAACAAAACTTCTATACACATTTAATAATTTTGATATGACTTCCCTTTTATAACAATACCATCTAAAAGGGTTATTTCGAAGCAAAATGATGTATCAATATAGTGTTGCAGTTTATCTCTCCTGGGGAAAAGCAGTATGTACGTTTCACAGTTACTGGAGCCATCCATCATATTTTCAGGGACATTTTGTTTTCTTTTTCAGAGCGTGTAATTCTCTATGCATACCATGTATAAACTGCACAGTACAAATTATCATTCATCTAAAGTACTTTTTTGCCAGTTAAGCAGTTAACGAGAGATTTATGATCGATGCTTTCCCAGTTTGAAGATGGTTCTTATGCTCTATAAAACAGAATAGATGCATTAAAGATTTTGCAGTTGATATAAAAGTTAATTCTTTTTTATTATTATTCAGTATTATTTTCTATAACGGAATGTAAAAAGAACTGATTGATCTTTTAATTGTTAGATTAGATTTATATTACGTAATTAAATTTACTTTTTAAATAAAATTAAATGCAGGGTGATTCATAATGAATGGGACAAAAAGAAAACATGATTGTGAACGTTGCAATTAATATATTTAGAAAATTCAAATTTACCTCAAAACGACATTTATTCAAGTTTCTACAGGTGTTCAATATGTACCCCTCCGGTGACACGACAAATGTCTACACGGCAATCAAGCTCCTGCCACACTCGTGATAGCATATCCCCTGTGATGGAGTTCAACACTGCAGTTATCCACTGCTTCAGTTCTTCTAAGTCCTGAGGAAGTGGAGGCACAAACACTTTGTCTTTAACGAAATTTTCTTTCAACCACTTCGGGTTTTGTTTCTTTTCGTCCTGTGCTTTTGTTCTTGTATAAGCACCCGGTATTCTGGAACTGCTTCACCCACCTGCTTATGTTATGCGGTTGCGGTGATTGTTTACGAAATTTCGTGCGAAAATGTCTTTGCACAACAGTTACCGAGAAGGTTTTGGCATATTCGAAAACGCAGTACGCTTTCTCCTGCATGGACGACATTTTGTTTAATAGCGCCTCTAGCGGCGAGTTCGTCATACGATGATTTTTCCCTGTGGTCAAATAAAACTTGTATAATTGTAGTTGCAGAATAAATTTGTTTCGGCTGAATAAATCCATTACGACAGTCACACTGCGCTATTCTTTTTGGCCCATTCATCATGAATCACCCTGTATATGTGATGTATTCGTTTAAATATTACTTCAACTGTCATTAAATATAATTATAAATATATTTGCGGAAGTATTTTTTTTTTTAAATTGTAAACTTTTTGATATGATTAAAACGATGACAGAAAATTATGTGCATTTAATTAGTTTGATAATTCTCGCCATCCCTTACTGGATGTTAAAAAGTTGCAAGCGCATTTAATTTTTTTTAAGTTTATTGAAATTTCTGATATATGCTTGCTTTAAAAAGAAATATATATGTATATATATATATATATATATATAAACAAAATTTGCAAAAAAACTATATCATGTAAGGGTTTTTAAATTTAAAAATAACTACTTGAAATAAACATTTTTTAAAATTTAAATCTACATAATTTCTAACTAAATTCTTTAAAAAAATAATTATTTATAAAATAGCAAAAATATCGTAGTAACCTTCATTTTTTTGTACAAAATTATTATAGGGGAATAAGTGTGAATACGTATGTAAGAATGGAATGTGCATGGACCACTTTGAAAAATGGTAATTATTCAGAACTTTAAAAGATTTAATTTTGGTAATTCCATAAACCAGCTGTTAACAACATATAGGGCGCAACCTACTGTTGGATCGCGTCGGGAGTTTTGGTGCGTCGCGGAGCAATCAGATATGCCACAAAAATATTTTTTTATTTCATCTGTTTAAAAAATATTTATCAAATACAATATTCCACTACTGTAATAATCATGAAAGCTATTAGCTTAAACTAAAACTGCGAGTAAAGGCAGTGATTTTTAAACAGTAAGTCGGTATTAAGTTATGACCTCGTCGTGATATAGGATAGTAGTCGCGGAGTCGTCATGACAACGCTTGAAAAATCCTTAATCTCCTTCTGGATAAACATAGGAGCAGAATATCCAGAAATATCTAAATCAGCTTTGAGGTCCTTGATGAGGTTCAACACGACATACTTGTGTGGACATGTTTTTTCTACTTTGTTGTTTTTGAAAAACAAGTACAGAAACAAACTGTGTACAAAATGTGACATAAGGTTAATCTTAACCAGTTTTAACTCTGATATAGGAGCCCTCATCGGAAAAACACCAGTGCCAGAAATCTGCCTAATCGTGAAGTTTAGATTTAATAATAATTAAAAGTATTTTTCATTATATTTTTGTTTTAACCCTTTAAGCGTCCTGCAGAATTTTCCATTCATGTTTAACGATTCATAAAATAGTAGCTATGAAAAGTATTGGTTTGAGAATTTTTATTTGATAAGCTTACATATTTATTTATCTTATTCAGTTAAAAAAATAGCTTTAACATCGATTTTGTGTTAAATCAGCCTTTATTCCAAAAGTTACACGACTGGAAAACACGGCTATGCCGTTTAAAGTGTTAATTATTATATAACTTACACATTATGATTGCCAATTCTTGTTTTTGTTGATACTGCACCATTCGTAAGAAAATATACCTTTTTTCATAGGATTGAATAGTCGATAGCTTTCAGATGTCACACAAAATTTCTATATTGCTATCAGATACACACTTATATATGTGAATCGCGAATTTTTTTTACTCCCTTTCGTAAAAAATATTTAAAAAAAAAATCTGTAAAATAATTGATGCATGGTAACTGTGCTGCAATTTATCTTTTTAGAAATAAAAACTTAAGAATGTATCGCAGATACAGCATCCAACCATCAGAGCATGATTTTTTTCTTTTCCAGAGTATGTAGTAATATTATGTATCACACATGAACAACATTCTACTCATTGTAAAAATTTCTTTTCATCTGAAGTACGTGTTTTCCACTCAATCAATTAGGGATATATTTATTATTGTAACATTCTTGTTTTGAGAATACACTGTAACGCTTTATGCAGTCTCTCTCAAAAGTTTTGGCAGAGACTAAAATATGATAATGTAATTGAAATGAAACACATTACAGATGTTACAATGTTCTCAATTCCATCATTTATTTAACAATGACGCCTTTTTATTGTTACAAAACCACTGTCTTAAACGTTTAGGCGCATTAGGAAGTGCTAACAAATCCTGGATTAGTTTCAAAAGCCAACAGTTTTCTGATGCACATAGCATCACAGCTATTATTCAGTTTCTGTTGGTTCTGTACGATTCCCAAGAATAAGGAATTAACAAAAGAGTAGAATTCAACGATTTTTAAGTTTCAATCTAATTACATGCCCTCTATTGAAGAGAAAAAAATTAGGCATTCAAAGCGATGAATATACTAATAATGTGCAATAAATGACAATTTCGGCCAAAACAAAGAGGCAGGTAGCCATGGGTAAAAAGTATTTAGTCCGATCGAAAAATTGCAAGTTTCATATAGGAAATTTTAAAAATTATATAATAGACATATTAAAAATATTCTCAGTGTCAATGTCTTAAAGCACATAATGCAAACACGCGTAAGATAGTGCAAGAAAAATGAATACAAAGAAAATATCTTAAAAATCGCGCCTAAAATCACACCAAAAACAGACAAGAATGGATTGCTTTCGATAGCATAGGTCGTACTTTAACAAATGTCTCGCTATATCATTCACCGACGATCATAAATAAAATTTGAATTGCCCAAATGACTTGAATTGCTACTGACATGACATTATGAAATGGCCGCGTAATTTCGTCAGTAGGCGACAGACAACGCGGTATAAGCCTCTGATGGTTTGGCGAGCAATTAGCTTTAGTCACCTTATCTTCCTTAAGGGGTCTTGTATCTTTTAAACGCGACAAAAGTCAACAAAAGTATTCAAAGTTTGATTTAGTGTGTTTCCAAAATCTTTTTATGTATAAATATGAAATTTTGGCTATTAATTAAACAGATTATGCTTTTAATATACTACCATTAGAAAATGACTACGCTTTTACAGAATGTGTGTGTTATTGAAATTAAAATAGCTCTTTTTTTGCTTTGTCAGTCATTGCGCATACGGTATCTGGAGAACATATACATGGATTGTTATAAAATTTGATATGTATAATAAGGCATTTTTTAAATGATCTACTCTTAGGTTAAAACTGTTTCATTAACCATGTGAAAAAGAAAAAAAAACATTTTTCTAAACAAAAATAATTTTTTAGATATTTAATGAATAAAAATTTATGAACGTAAATATTTAAAAAGTAGATCATTTTAAAAATACTTATGTGTTTATTATATAAATCGACTTTCATAGAAATCCATACATGTGTTTCCAAGACATCACGCGCGGAATGACTTACGGAGTGAAAAAAAAGGTCAAATTTAATTTCAACAGTGCACAAATTCTGTAAAAGACAAGTCAGTTTATGATGATATTATAATAAAAAGCATAATCTTTTTAATTAATAGTAAAATTTTATGTTTAAATATAAAAAAAGGTTTTGAAAAGACATTAATTCAAACATTGAAGTTTTTCTTGATTTTAGTTGTGTTTAAAAGGTACACGACCCCTTAACTGACCCCATGCAAACAAAATTCAGCACAGTATCAATAGACAATAAGGAAACATCTATTATTACTTGGTGACACTTTTTGGGGTTCTCAAAAGATATTTCTTTACGAAAATCCTTAGACAACAACTCGCATAAGTACAAAACTGTGGCTCTATGTGCAAAGTAATAACGTTTTCGATTGGCCAGTTTTAAGTGCATATATAAACTCAATTACGAATATTTGGGTCATCCTAATCCAGGGATGGCGAACGTTTTCACGTGCACGTGCCAAATTTCCCCCAAAATATACTTTACGTGATCATGACGTGCCAACAATAAAAAAAAAAAAATTAATGGATCAAAAAGTAATGAATCAAAACCACTTAAAATTTTGTTTTTAGCATTAAAAAAATACAGGTGATATTTGATGTTATACTGTAGAAATTTATTGAAAAAATATTATTTCTGATGTCTCATCGTAAATGCCAAATAATTTATATCCGCTTTGTACTTAGTTATTTTCGATAGAATGCAAGTTGAATTGCACTCACTTGACAAGACGTTTTTAGTTGAATTTGTCTTTTTTTTTACGATAATAATGTCTTGCAGAAAAAATTGTCAAAATAGCAAGCGCCAGAAACTATATATTTTAGTGTCTGGAATTGAATTCCAAGTTGTTATAATTTTAAAATCAGCATTTTTGCTTATTACTCTTTTAATTTTTGTTTAGCGATAATCTTCTAATTCTCAAATTTTTCTGAGCCAATATTGAGCTAGATTTGGATAAATTAAGTTATATTTCAATTTCTTCAATCTATGTGACAATCACAACCAACCGAACTAATCGGATTCAAGTGACACAGACAACATCTATATTAATTAATGCATTTTGTGAAATTCTACTATATTTTGATGTAAAAGTTAAATCTATGCCGTGCCAAAAATAATCTGCAGCGTGCCAGTTATGGCACGCGTGCCATAGAATCGCCGCCCCTGTCCTAATCCGTGAAGTATACTATAAGAATGAAAAGCAACATGGCTCTACTAAAGAACTGTTAGAGGCTGTTTAAAAAGCACTGTATTCTCTGCTGCAAGATATATTTTAAAAACTAATTGATTCCATAAAAAATATCGAATTTATTACAAGTTATTCCGAACGGGATAATTCGTACTCATAAATAGCGCCACTTAAAAGTATTAAATGATGGGGTTTTTTTCCGTTTAGCTTAAAATTTTGACAAGCTGTTTTGTTACAGATTTTTATGACTTTTTATTAAAGGTATGATAATGCACCTATTTATTATTTTTTTATTTGATTTATTTGAAAATTTTGACATGATCAAATAAGTAAATAATACTTTTTGTTAATTTTCTGTATTCTTATTTAATAAACAACGTTTTTGAGACAGACTGTACATCAAAATATGGAAATGGTAATTTTTGCTATTGAAATAATAAAAGAAAATATCTAAAATTTGATACATTTTATATTACGTTTCAAACTTTACAATTTAAATTAAAATACACATAAAAAATTAAAAACATATTAAATTGTAATTAAATAGGTTTTAAATAAATTTGCACATTTTTTAAAAACAATTTCAAGTTCTAATTTTATTAACAAATCATATAAAAGAACTTCCATGCATTTAATTACATCGATAACAACCCTCCCCCCCCCCCCTCTGTTCCTTAAAAGTAACATTTAGGGAAAGTCTTTTTTTTTAGCGTATTTGTTTTCTGTACAGTTTTGATGTGTAGAAAAGTTTTTTTAATATTGTTTTTGAGATTAATTGCTAGATTTTATAGTCTTTATAACATATGCTTGGTCGTGTATAAAATTTAATTAAGTAATCCATTTTTTTTATATTAAGAGTTTCCTACTTGTAAAAAAACTCTTTCAATTTAAGTAAGTTTTAGAGTTGTGCTATAGTTTATTTCTATACAAGAATACACACACACACACATATATACCACAGATACTCAATCATAGCATGGGAATTTTTTTTAGACACTACAGTATTCTGCATTATAACATGAATAAGCTGATACTCATAGTACAAATTACTTTTCGTCTAAAGTGCGTTGCTGCCAGTTACTCAGTTAAAGAGTGATTTATGAAGATAATTTTGCTGTCTGAGAATGCACTGTAATTGCTTTGCAGAACGGAATATATACAGTAAAAATGTTTTTGTTCAAAAAAATGTATTTTTTTTCTATCCCGTTTTATTACGTTTAACCGAATTAAGAAAAAATCAATGATTATTCTTATTATTTGTTAGATCAATTTCATTATATTACGTCTAGAAATTACATTTTAAATACAACTGAACGTATGAGATGTTTTGATGGAAGAAATGACTTAAAATATAAAAAATAACATTATATATAGTAAAATAGAAATAAAAATATATCTGGTATATATATCTGGCATTTATATATCAGTTTATAACCTAGATGCTTAAGGAAATGTTAATGAAAGAAAATTTATGCACATTTTTTCCTCTCTGAATAGCGATCTTTTCCTGTCTAAAGGAACATCTAGGAGAGCACTGTTGAAAAATATGTATTATAAATGAAATTTAGTTTGTCATTCCGGAAGGAAACGTATGAATATGCATCAAAGATACTGGAGAAGGCCACCCTAGCATCAGACTTTTTTTCATTTTTCAGAGCGTGCAGCATAGTTTTTCAAACTACGATTACGCATACTCTTTCATGTTATTTATGTATTTGCCAATTAAGCAATAAGCGATTGTTTTATTATTGACTAGCAGACCCGCCTGGCGTTGCACGGGGTTTGTAAATAATAACCTTAAACAAAACTTAAGTTTGCATGATTTTATATCTTTGGAAATTCTTCTAAATGAACCTAATTTCGGAGGCCCCATTTTCTTCCGCAGCATCTAGTGTGTTCCAATGAAACTTCTTTTCTAAGGAATCTGCAATCTAGTTCCCCGCTACGACGGCAGCATTTACCGGAAGTGCCTGCACGTCCTGGAGACAATCGAAAACCAAGTTGAGTGAGACAGACCTCGTAGGAATCAAGCCCATAGAATAATAATAAAAAAATGATGTACCATTAATGTTAGAAAATGTTGGTAACTAAAGTCCAAGATAAAATTTCCTAATACAGAAAGTAGCTGAATTGTAATCTAAGTTGAAGGAAGCAAATCCCGTTGAAATTCGGCTCTTTAACCCGAGGAAATATTGCGCCCCCAAGCGGTGGAAGATTCCCCTCCCCTTGTAAATTTCATGACTTACAGTTAGCATTAACACATATTTAATAAATGGATGAAATCTCTTATCTAAAGATACCTTTAAAGTAACGCGATTTTTAATTTACGGCTGTAGTGAATAGACGTAAGTTGATGCAGGAAAAGGAGACTAATGTTCGAAAAATGTGGTAACTGAGGTATAAAGAAAGACCTGGCTCTGGGGGCCAGAGTGTTATCTAGAAAGTAGTTGGGTATACGAAAATTTAGTAGTGGTTTTAAAGTAGCTTGAAGACGCTAAAACTAAGTTAAAGAAAATTGCAATAGAATAGGATAGTTTTTAAAGAAGCTGCAACAAAGGCCCCAAGAAGACGATTAATATTCAAAATTGGTGGTAGCTGAAGTCTTCAAATATTTTTTTTTTGTTGTTGTTCATGTAGTAGCTGGAGAACCTAAAAAGTTGTTAGAAAAAAATTCGTGAATCGGACCATTTTTAAAGGAGCTATAACAGGGCGCCCAAAAGGGTCCAACTGATAGTTGAGAGTAGAACCCTAAAATGAAAACATGTTTAAATGTTGTAGTAATTAGCGTTTTAGATTTTCAATTAGTCAAAATTAATCATAGGGTATGAAATAATCATTAGAATAATATTTTTAAAAAACGCGAAAAAATTGTGTAAATGCTTATAAAGGGGCCCTAGAGCCCCAATAAAAATATGAGGGTGTTTGTCTAAGGAGAAGAGTCCAAAACTCAATTTTAAAATTATGCAATCAGAAGGTGAGAAAATTAGGGGGTGAAAATTTCATGGCATACCTGTAGGGCCCCGGATCGGGCCCTACAGGACCGTAAGGTGCACCAGGATTTTAACTGGAACATATTAACATGAGAATGACTAAATGCAAAAATGGTAAAAATGAAGATCGGATTAAGAGGGGCAATTTATTAATAATTTATGGTGCAAAAGCTTCAAGGAGCCTTGTACCGAGCACCAAGGGGGAAGGGACTTAAGTGGTATGTAGTTTGGTATAAAGACATTTTTTAGTAGTTTTTAAAGTAATTAGAGGACGCTAGAACGGTGGTAAATAATTTTGCAAGGAATTCGGATCATTTTTAAAGAATCAAGGGCCCCAAGAGGGCGATTAATATTCAAAATTGATGGTAGTTGAATTCTGAAATTTTTTTTTCGTTCATGTAGCAGCTGGAGCACTTAAGATGTTAGGGAAAAAAGCAAGTGAATCTGACTATTTTTAAGGGAATTATAATAGGGGGGCTCCAAAGGGGCCAACTGATAGTTCAGAACAGTGCTCTAACTCGAAAACATGTTTAAATGTTTTAGTACTTAGCGTTTTAGATCTTCAATTAGTCAAAATTAAGCATATGGTATGAATTAATCATTAGATTAATATTTTAAAGAAATGCGCACAAAATGGGATAAATGCTTATAAAGAGCCCTAGGGCCCCAATAAAAATATGCAGGTGTTCCAGGGAGAAGAGTCTAAAACTCAATTTTAAAATTATGCAATGAGAAGGTGAGAAAATTAGGGGGTGAAAAATACATGGCAAACAAAAAGTTCAAGGGGTCCCGCATCGAGCCCTACGGGACCCTAGGGTGCCCCAGGATTTGAACAGGAACATAGAAACAGGAGAATAAATAAATTGAAAAATTGGTTCCAAAAATGAAGATCGGATTAAGAGGGGCAATCTATTAGCAATTTATGGTGCAAAAGCTTCAAGGGCCCTGTACAGATCCCAGGGGGTCAGAAACTTAAGTAGCATGTAGTTAAGTATAAATGTACTTTTTAGTAGTTTTTAAAATAATCAGATGATGCTAGAACAATGATAAAGAAAATTTTAAGGCATTCAGATAATTTTTAAAGAACTTCACCAAGGGCCCAAGAAGGCGATTGATATTCAAAATATGTGGTAGCTGAAGTCTGTAATTTTTTTTCGTTCGTGTAGCAGCTGAAGAACCTAAGATATTGTTAGAAAAAAAAAAAGCTAGTGAATCGGACTATTTTTAAGGGAGTTATAATAGGGGGGCCAAAAGGGACCAACTGATAGTTGCGAACAGGGCCCTAACATGAAAACATGTTAAACCGTTTTAGTACTTGGCGTTTTAGATCTTCAATTTATCAAAAATAATCATAGGATATGGAATAATCATTAGAATAATAATTATTAAAAATGCGCAGAAATGGTGTAAATGCTTAAAAAGGGGCCCTAGATATAGGGGCCTAGCACTGCGATACTGGTGAAGTAATATTAAAAAACTCCGTGATAGAGCTTCAAAACAAAAGCAATCGAAACTGCGACAAACAAAACATTTTTTAAACCCTTGTGATATATGTAAAAGGTACTTAATTTCAAAATTAAAATTCAGGTAATTTATTCTTGTTTCTATTTTGCTATTGCTTTACCTTTATGAAGCACTTGTTACCATAATAAAAAAAAATTGCATATATTTCTCCTTAATCTTAAAGTTGAAGCATTCTCGATTATCCGAAAATTTCTATTTTCCGAAAGATGATCGGTCCCAATTACTTCGGATAATTGAGGCTCTGCTGTATGTGCAGATATTTTTAGTTAAAATATTATACATCTACTACATTTTATTTTTATAATATTTTCCATGTTGATTTTAACACCGTAAAATATGATTTGCATCCCAGTCCTGACAAAAATTCACTCTTAAATTACTCAAAAAAAAAAAAAAAAGGAAAGGAAAGAAACACATTAAGAAATTATCCTAAGCGCAAACGTATATTTTCGCGCAATACTTATTTTTTTCATTTGCTTAATATCACTATGAATATTAAAAGGCATTCAAATGTAAAACTTTCACTGCGAAATACCTCATTTTCTGGTATTTAAATAAGTATTTTATTATCATAATAGAAATACATATGCTTCTGTATTATAAATATAAAAAATTATCTTTATCAAAAATATCTTATTTATTATGAAAAAAAAAAAACCTTATAAAATAATTTGGGGCGCGAAGGATTCGAACCCATAGCCCCTAGTCTCGAATTCAAAGCGCTATCCATTCATCCATTTAGCTCGCCTTTCATTTGCAACAAATTATCTTTATAATTAATACCGTAATTAATCAAATCGTGATTTGTTCATGAACGCGCTGAATCTTTATTTCGTCAACGATAAAGACCCACTCCATGTTCCTGTCTCCTGATGACCTCGCGCGCGCGTGCATCTTGAACACATCCATTGCTATTCTGGTTTATTTAATTTCTTCTGAGAAAATTTATACAACCAACCAATCGAAAGCAAGCGGATTAAAAAAAGCCGAGAAAAAAGTGTATTTTTGATGAAAGTGAGTTGCGTTTGTAAATTAATTACTCAGCTATTAATTAGAATATTAAAATTCTGAAAGTCAGGTGCATTAGGAGAGGTTTTGGACTCTCTTCAGAAAAATTTTGAACCTCGTACGCGCCGTAGAGTTTGCTAGCCCTCACCGATACACACACATACACACACACAGTGTGATCTGTTCTTTTATTTTTATAGATACATCTGCGGTTTGAAAATACACTCTTTGCTTTTAAACCAGAATCAATAAAAGTTGCTTTTTGACGAAATAGTGAAATTAAATTATTTTGCTCAATAATTATACTGTGTAAAAACAAACCCCGCCGAGAGAATGCTAAAATATATATCCACGTGTATCATTTCTTTTTTTTTTACTATTTAAACTGGACAACTAGGATGATAATTTTAAACTACAGAGAATTCGGAAAATAAGAAAACGACCTCCAGAAAATATTTTTGAAATTTTTTCAGTGCGGAAATAAACTTTCTGTACTTGGGTAGATTTTTTCACTATTTTCATTGAATATAAGGGAGGACGATTTAGGGCTGCAGAAAAATCGAAAATATGAAAACGGTCATCAGGAAATATATTTTGATGTAGTAAAAATTTAATTAGTTTTAAACTAAATATACGGGCATATTTTAAAGATTCCGCCTTTAAAGTATTTTTTTAACTCCATTCGGGGACCGCGTATTTGAGATGACAATACATAAGAGAGGGAAAATGTGAAAGCGAACTTTTATTTACAGGTCCTATTAGTCCCAGAAAGGCAGCGTGAAAAGTTGGTTTATACTTTTTTGCCCTTTTTGTTTTGTAGTTACATAGGGAACATAGTGATCGCGATTTTGAAATGCTGAAAAAAAGGAATGTTTATTGACTCTTTTTAAAGAAATACGTCTTCACATGACACGCGTAGAAAGTACCGCAACGCAGGTAAATTTCGGAAAATTGAAGCTCCTTTATTAGCGTGCGATTAGGCTTTTTTAATAACATCTCGGCTAAGTATCAAATATGAGTTCAAGATTGATTTTGACATGTCTTCTTCTAATATACCCAAATTTGTTGACATTAGCGTGGGATACATTTCTATTTAATCGAGCAAAGAACACCAGATAGACAGACAAACAGGAAGATACGCAGACATGTTTCTTTTATTAGTATAGATAACCAATTAAGAAAGCGTAGGATACTTAATTGAATTATTAATATTTCTAAGTTCCAATAATATCTATGTGTTTGATTACGTAGCAGTTTCAATTATCTAACCCAATTATATTATTTTGAAATTCATACTATTTCTTGTTGCTTCAAATTAAGTATCACAAGGGGTTTTTGTTTTCAGGTAGACATAATAGTACACATTACGTTTACTTTGAACATATTACTAAGTAGTCATCTGTAATTGAAGTGAAAATAATTTATCTGTAAAAATAATTATATATTTTATTCTGAGAAATTAAAAAATCGTTTTGAAAAAGGTCCCTCAGGAATTGTTTTGAACACAGCTGTACAAAAATTGTAGCGCATAACTATTTATAGGCAAAGTTAAACGTAAAGACTTCGATATGTATTAATTTGAGAACTGAAGTTACTGTATCGAAACGTAACAGTTAATCATACATATATTTTCAAAAAGGACGTAAAAACACTTAATATGTTGCAATACACTTTAGCCCAGAATATTCGATAAAGTTAAATATATGAATATAGAAATTTGACATCATATTGAGGATGGCACAGGATTGCAAATTAAGGTCAATTACGGTAAAAATACGAGTTAATGTATAAAATATGGAATATACTAAAGCAATGTTTCTTCAGTCATTTTTATAATTTTTAAATATTTATCTTTAAAATGTTTTTAAAAACATAATGAAATTTTTAAAATGTTAAATTTATAGAATTTAAAATTCTTTCGTAAATGCAGTACTTAGTATAAGTAATTTAACAAGGTTGTTTTCTTTCGCATTGAACTCCTAATGTTTTATAACAACAGGTTCTGTTTGTTTTAGGATAGCAAAACCTCCCGCGTTATTGCTCATGCGCCAGGTCTGCTTTGATTTTATAAAATAGGGGTGGTGAGCGAAGTTTGTTTAGCTGCATTTTTTAAGAATGCGCTTTTGAGGAAATAATATCGATCTATGTAAAAACGTTTTTGTAGTTAATATTTATAAAAAACGCAAACGCTCAAAATTTTTAAAAAGTTATACAGCAATTTTGCTTTTGGCGAAACAAAATTTTTATTTTTTAAAGTGATCGTTTTTTTTTAAAAACAGGAAACAAATTATTCAAAGACGGAGTTGTTTTCTCCTTGACATAAAAATCGTGTATAGTTTGTCTAATAGCACTTCAATACAATTCATCTATACTTGTTTTTTCAAAGACATTCTTTTTATCCCCTTTTTTAGGTGAACAAAACACAGGATTAAGCTCATCCCCTGTTTCTCGGTGGATCTTTTTAATGGTGCTATTAGAAAACCCGGCAAATTGACTGGCTAAACAATTGATTCTCTTTTCTCTGCTTTTTTTATCACAAAATTGAATGAGATTATATATAATTTTCTTACTACCACTTTTGAAAGATTTATTTCTACTTGAACTACCCATTTGAACACTAAAAATAGAAGTTTTAATTTCAATTTAAAAGAGATATTAACAGAATTTTAAACTTTGTTTGGAAGTAAAAAATAACAAACAAGTAAGCGCCACTCTTAGTAACAACTTAGACGAGAACGGCGGAGTAATAACTTTGGAAAATGCCCATCTCAGCGTAACACCTCTTTTAATGGTAGAATCGTCCCAGGGTGCTGGGCGCAGCTTTCGAAAATGAACAGTATTACAAAGAAGTTTAGTTGTTATATCGGTTTGTTATGATTTGAATACCACATTGAATGGAAAGAGAGATTTAAACCTGTATGTATGTATTGTTATTCGGTATTAAAGAACATATTTAAAAATTGTTTTATTCTTATGTCCACTTTTAATATTGAGGGAGTGTTATACATTTGAACAAGAGCAGAAGCACATATCTGGTACGTTTATATTCTAGAAAAATGCAATAGGTTGAAATGTATAGTAGGTAGTATTAATCAACCATGGGCAGAACAAAAAATTACATTGCTAGATGATACAGGTATAATAATAATATATTACAACAATAATTGTAATGTATGTTATTATTTAAAATAAATACAGATTCTAATAACACCATTCATAGAATAAAGCCGAGTGTCACAGTAAATATAAAATATCCATTCCGACCATATTTTATATGTCCATAAATAATATTAATATTTCATTCAAATAAAACCCTTGTATATTATTGCGCATTAACAGAATAATGCTATTTCGTATATTATCTAAAGATTCGAAGTAGGATATTATTTTTCAGAATTACAATTACATATATTACACAATAAGCTAAAAAATTAAGAATAGTTAATACTTCTATTAAGAAAAAGTCTCTGATATTCAAATATGAACCTCTAATCTTGACTCTAAGCACAAAATAATCAAAATCATGAAGGTTTCTTTAATACAACGGTTACGAGTGTTTTCCCAACAATTTAGCTCTAATTTTCCTATTAAAATCTAATTTAACTGCCAATAATGCGCAAAAATCTCAGTCGAACAATCAAATGGTACTCATATTTAACCTGTTTGGAATTCGGATGCGATCAGTTCCAAACGTGTATGAGTACCCTTTGAACGTTCAACCGAGGATTTATTTATTAACACCCACCCCTAAATATTAAGCATACGGTTTGACCATAATTGCAGCCGTCGTAGAGAGGATTTTTTTTTTCAGAGTAGGTACGATACCTTACATTTTTATTCCAATTATTTTTTAAAGTTTTCTTCAAGTTATTTTTCTGAGATAATATAAGGCAACGGAAACTTAAAAAAAAGTGGTGTTAAAATTAAGATGCCCTAAAAACTCTCAAAAAATCTTACTACGAAAACCGCAATTTTTATTTCAGTGCTTATGCCTATTATTCAGGTATGAGTGAAATAGCTAGAAAAGGACGTAGTTGGGGAATACAAGCTTTAAAGCTTTAAATCAGCAATAAGGAAATCTTGTGGACAAATTAATGTAAGTAAGTCAAAAAAAAAAAAAAAAAAAAAAAAAAAAAAAACATATGAGCAATTTTTTACTCAGATGAAGACAGTGATAAAGGTTTGGCGTATAGGAATAATTTTGTTTTAAAAGCGAACCAATGAATCATTTTACAAAAGTGTTTGGGATTTTACTGACAAATTATCGCATAGAAAATTTCGCTAAAGTTAAAATACGTTATTTTCACTAATATATTTTCTTCTTATTACTTCTTTATAAAGAAAATTGGGGAAATGCCATTTATTAGAAATGTATTATACACGTTTTTTTTTCTAATAGGTGAAGATATTTACTGAAAATAAAATTAGTTTGGCACGAGCATTGATTGGACTGATACAGAGAACAACCCATGCTGGAATCAGTCGCTTTAAAAAAATTATGAAATTTACTTAATCAAAATTTTCGTTCTGTAAATGTGAACACTGAAAGAATGCAAGTTTCCTAAATAATACCTTAATAAAACTGTGAAGTATATCAAGAGTTATGAAGTATTCTTCATAATCGGCATAAAGTGCCTCAATGTTTAACCGTTCTATTTCATTGATATGCCTTGTCTTTTGACTTGCCCATCGGGGTAGTCAAATAGAAAGGAGCTTAAGTTACACAAAATAAAAAAAAAACACAAGTAATTTATAACAGAAGACAGGGAACATTAGCAGTGGATAGTTTTAAATCAGGTGATTCAAAATAAGCTCATTTCACGATCGACTGAGTAAGAGAAAATCCTTTCCCAAAATGTGTTACATTTTAAATCATTCAACTCGGCTTTAAATGTCTTCATCATTCGCTGTACAGGAAACTAAGAAATTCACTTTAGAATATAATACAACTATAAATAGGATCCAGCAAATCCCAGTTATTATTTATTTTAATTAGGAAGCTTAAATTCTTAACAAATAGGCGAAAAATCAATAACAAATTACTCTATTAGAAACTGCTAGTCGGGAACTCTATTTGAAATGTACGAGCGGCGTCAATTGGACAAGAAACGTAGTTAACTTGGAGTTGAAATGCATTTCAAATTCATTGAATCCATCTCCTCCTGCACTGAATTAACATCATCCTCAGATAATGCATAAGAACTGAGTTTTAAAATAACGGCAAATATGCCACAACACCGGTGCTGAATTGATTATCCATCCTGCAACTTTTGAAGTTGTTTAATAGTATTCAGTATATCAAGAAGTAAAATGTCTGCTATTTTAAACAGTTAGTGTTTTAGAAATAAAATTAATAAAAACTGTCCATAAAATGAATTTAAATCTAACTATAGGGTAGACCGGGGCACGTTTATGCAGTTCACTTTTTCCGAAACGAGTTATAGCTGGCGCGCCACCAGTCATGACAGATTTATGCTGCTGCCTAGTGGATATTCTCACAGGTTTTTGAGCGTCAGTTGAGCTTCGGTCTTGCAGGAGGAAAGGATAATCTGTTTTCTGTCAAGGTGAATAAATTTTGTGTTGAACTTATTGAAAGTTGTTGTGAACTAATAATACATAGTTAAGGATAAACAAAGATATGGACATTAGCAGGATTTTATCCTTTTTTGAAAACTGTATTTGTATGAACAGAAATGTTATTAATTTTCGTTGCTCGTTAAAAATAAATACAAACAGAGCGGCGGGGCACGCTTACGCATTGACATCGAGGCACGTTTATGCTCGCTCAAAAAGAAGAAAGTACGCAAAAATTTACTAGTTTCTATGGAAGCAGAACAAGAAGACAGCAAAGGAAGAAGTATGAAATCAAAAACTGCAAAAGGGAAAAAGTTTGTACACTTTGGAATAAAGAAAATAGTGAATGAATCTGATGACGAAGATAAAAACTGTATATGTGTATTTATTTATTATTTGAAACCATACAACCAATCCGAAAAAAGGTCAAGACGGGGTTCAATGTCTTAGATGCAAAAGGTGGCCCCATGACAAGTGTGCAAAAGGAGATTATTTTTTGTTTGTAGAAACTGTAACAGTGATGATGAAGATGACTAATACTTTCTGTTTTCAATTAGAAATAAGCCCTATGTTTTCAGCTTAGCCCTAAAATACTCTTTAATTAATTCTCTTTATTTTTTTAAAACAGTATTTTAAGTTATAAATGAAACATTTCAATTTGATTAAATATTTATTTCACTTATTCCTTGGTATCACTTATAATATGCGCAAACGTGCCCCACTTGACGCAACGGGGCAAGTTTACACAAAGGACTTGGATCTAAGTAAAAAAAAAAAAAAATACTGTTAAAAATACAAATAGGGCAACAACTGAATACACAAATTTTGACTTTATTAACTGCTTTATAAAACCACAGTGGCTAAAATTTTCAAAGTTGAAACATAAAAAATAGAAAAATCATTGAAAAAAATCCGCGTAAATGTGACCCGGTACACCCTACTTGTAAGAAAATTAAAAGATAGATTAATATAAGATTTTTATTTTAATAATATATATATATATATTTTACGGTAAATCCTGCAAGAAGACTAAAAACTTATGTTTTTGAAACATGGAAGCTAAAATTATTTAGTTTCGACATATGTTATTTTACTTACAAAAATCACAAGAAAATTATTACTATTAGTAGAAAGAGTCAACTTTTATCACTGCAACATAACTTTCCATATTTACCAATTTTATTTTAGTCTTTACATCTGCATATCATGGAGAATTATTACAACTTTTCTAAAATTTTAAAAGCATTTTTTCTCACAAAGGTTAACAAAATAAAACGTTTAAACATACATACCTAATTTATTCAGTTATTTGGATTATCCTACTTTCTCTTTTGGTCATTTAAAACAGAACAAAATAAAACTCAAATGAAAATTTAAAACTAAAACTAAAAAATAAGCACCAAAAGCAAACGTGAGATTGTTTGGTTGGAGCTTAATTACTCAGATGACTAGCTGTAATTCATTTTTTTTTTAAATTCTTCATCTTTCGATCAGCCAAAATTGGCTGCTTTAGGGTCGGTGTTATAATTACCCTTACAAAAGGGCCCAACATCTCCGTAGACTATTTTAAAAATACATAATCAAAAAAAAAATTTCGCACAGGGAATTTACCAAGCTAATGTAATGCATAATTATTATATGCTCCTATCCCCAACTACATCATATAATTTTGTGTTGCCAATACTGGTTAGTATTTACTATATATATCTACACAATTACAGGTACCTAATTAATATGTCTTTACGAAAACAACCTTGACAGCCAAACTTTATGTGTAAACTTTGCTTAACATAAAGAAAGACAGTATAGATAGCTCATTCATGCACAAATGTTAGGACTCATAGGAATACTATAGCAAGTAAAATCACAAAACGCAATCATCCGATAGAGTACCTTTAGTAAGAGTAGAGCATTCTGTAACAATATAAAATAGAGTTAAAATTATATTATAATTATAATTAGTTTTTGTAATGCTAGAGAAGCAGATGCTTCAATGATGCAATAATATCGAATAACAACTTTCTTATTTGTTAAATTTTTCGAAATTTAAGTAGTATAGACAATAAATTATGTCTGTTGATTTGCATTTTATAATTTTTTCTATCTGTTATTATGCCAATTACATAAAAATAAGGCTTTTTTTATCTTGTGCTCAGCTATTTATTTAACACTATTTTCATTAATTTTAAATAATAAAATATATTTTCTACTAAATTTTACTCACGCATTTAGCCTATTTACTAATTTTTTAATTTTATTTTATGCTCTAAGAAAATAACAATTCCCTGCACATTACACTGAGATAAAAACAGAAACCATTCAATATTAAAGAACTATCAGGAGAAAAAACACGTATATGTGATTGATGGGATGCTTATATGGTTGATAGATGAAGACACGTAAATCTTTCTTATGAGAAAAAGTGTTCTTACATAGAGAAATAAAAGAGATCGAGGATTATTGAAGAACATGTTGAGTAGGAAATACTAGTAAATGAAGAAGATTAGGGTGTCAATCATAAGTTTCTTCCTTAGAACTTGGAATAAAGAAAAGATAAAAGAGTGCTTCTTATATATTCAAGAGTTATTGACGAAAAAAGAACCCTTTTGGAACATGATATAATTTTATTTTTTTTACACGATGATTTGTTAAAAAAAAATGTTTATTAGAAAATTTTGCAAATTCAAATGTATGTTTGATTACTTTTCAGTTGTTTGGTAAGTCTCGTGTTTAACTGAAACGAATATAATATAAACTGTAAATACTAAAAGGATAATTTATCATCCCGAATCATCCATAATCGCAAATGAGTAATTCCGCATCCTGAAATATGTCATAATATGTATGGGGAATTGAGGATGAAATGATCTTTATCCTGATAATATAGTTTACTATTAGAAAGCTGGTTAGACAACTTGAGTTACCGCCGATTTTTGTTAATGCCCCTTAATAGTATAAATAATTATACATACTTACGTAAAATATAGTATTAAAATGGCTGCGGGAAATCATCCATCAGTGATGAGAGTCAAATGAGACTTAGTTACATACTAACTATGAATGAAAATTGTCTGCGATGAGATAAGCCATTCGATTTTGTCAAACTTATGGGGATTGTGGAACTGATGGAAGAGTGAGTATGTTATGGAAACCTTAGGAAAGGATAAATCGCTCATTCCATAGGAAAATTGCACAGATAAGATTGCAGCTTTAAACATCGTTGTTATTATTAGATGTACATTCTTATTTCCTTTCACAGCATCTATGTTTTTAAATTAGAGTTCACTTGATTGGAATATCTACCACTTTTTCAAATAATAATACGCATCTTATCCAATTATTCTTCTAATAAGGCGAATATTACTATTCTGTGATATGTTTAGATTTATTAATAGAAAATCATCTAAATTAGCAACATTGGGTAGAATTAGCGGCATCTTTAATGCCTGGAGGATATAATATTCTAAACGATATCAGGATTTTAAACTAATTTGTCATTATTATTATTTACTCTTTACACGGGTCTCGGAAAGCGTCTACCCGGATAATTCTGCCCCGCATAATTCTGATTAAATCAGAATGTTTAAATTAATTGCATAATTTAGAGGAATCGTTGTTTATATAACGCTGAAAACAGTCATCAGCAGAACTATCTGAATCAAGGGAATCTTCAGAAATAAGTTTGGAAAAAAATTTGTGGAAGAAATGTTGTAAATCTGAGAATAATTTTGCTTTTTAAAAAAGGCTTTTTTAAATATTTATAGTTACTAACAAGACATAAAAATGTCACTAAAGGACATCAGCCTAGTATTTATGCACCTTCATACATTATTTGATAACAAATCAAAATTCTTGTATTTACCCTTGGTAAACATTATTAAAACTTATACATACGAACACAACAAAATTGTCCATAATACGCCTTGCTCCTTAATTTTCACTCCTATATAAGTAAAATCTTTTTTTCTAATGGAACTGCACACATTTAATTGTTTGTAGTTTTTAAGGGGTCAAAAATGTTTTTTTACTTAATTTACTAGGGGCTCTTCCCCTTACCACCTACGCTCGCCAACCCCCGTTTGGACACCCCAGGTTCAAAAAGCACCTTAATTTGATCGGCTTTAAAAAGATTGAATTATAATTTAAGAAAACAGTAGATATCTCTCTGTAAATGGTTTCCCATTCATTTTCCGTTCATTGGTGATTTTTAAAACAAAATTAGCTGTTCTTAAGAGATAGAATGGCTGTTTTCGTCTTTGATTAAAATACATTAATTAAAAAGGGTCTAGCCGGATAAGCATAGCGAAATGGCCCACACTGCTGATATTTGAAATAGCATGTGTGGTAATAAGGCTCACCATGAGAATACAATATAGAGTGTTTTTAGCCTCTGACCTTGAACTGTCCTTGAGATAATCGGGGAAGTATGCGCCAACGCTACTATTTTTCAAATACGTTTTTCTCAAAAAGTACAAAAGTTTAAAAAAATGAAACCAACGACAATTATTGAAGAATATATTAGTTCGCATTGTATATTTTTTTCACATTTTTACACAAGTTTTAATATAGAAAAATAAACAAACATATATAAAAAATTATTAATGTAGTAATTTTATATTTACACCAACCAAAAAATTACAGAATAATACTCAAAGTATGTACTTTAAAAAATATTCTTAGTTAAAATCGAAGATGCGCTTTTTGAGTTATAACAAAAAAAATGGTAGCAACTTGCTAAATTATTCCTAACTTTCCCTGATTGCTTTTGCAAAAATACACCACTATCAATGCATTGGTCGATTCGTGACATTTCCACTCGGGTAGGATGCGCAGTGCTCCAAAAAAGAGAATGTTTTCGTACATACCACTTCCCTGTAGGTTTGTTTCGTCTTTGTAAACATTCTGTTATTTTGACGTACTGCGCATCCTTCTCGCGTAATAATATCAAGTCGATGGTGTAGTGGATTGTGCAGATGAAGCTGGATAGGGCCTGTAAATATATAAGGTTAACAAATTTTTGGCAATTTCGGACCCCTCCCAAACTTTCGATATCATACGTTATCATTCCTCGAACCCCCTCCCCCTAATAGTGTTGTTATCAGTGTCTAAAAACTCTTTTTATTTTTACAATCGTTTGCCCCCCCTTTTTTATACGTTTGCAATGATATACAGGTATGGTTGTACACTTTTTATTTGCATATTTTATTGATTTAAATGAAGAGCAGCAATTCATAAAATATCACTTTTATATAAGAAATAACTTTATATCAAATAACATTTTAAGGAAATACTTATTATTTAAAAGTTTTTAATAATAGCTCTTTGTTACATAATACATTGAACAGCAATACTGTCTTCTTGCACTTCGCCCTTTTACGGGGCTAAACAGAGCTTCTTGTAAACAAAACAGGTGGACAACATCCTTACCCATTTTTACTAGTAAAAATAAGAAGTATAATTTCCAATCTGGTTTCTCTAACAACGAATTATATACGCATATGGCAGGAGAATATTAATGGCGAACGGTTGGGTTATTCCCTGTTTTGGAATGAAATGTTTTATAATCATTCATTTGTTTTAATAATAACTTTGTATTTTCATAAAAAGAAGAAAACAGATTTAAAAAATTAAGATAACAGATGTAAAGAAAAATATATAAAAAAAGTTAATTTTGTTTTGATCAAAAATGATAACGATATCAAATGTTAAAACACCCTCTACCTACAGATATCTTCCGATGTCAAGTGACAGATCCCCTCCTCACACACACTCTTCTCTAAAGTGATACGTTATGTATGTACACTGCTCAGCCCCATAGCCTTCTTCTATGTGAAAAATCATCATAGGCAAATGTTACCATTTTGTATGTCAGTTCTTCATGTTATGCAAGCAGGATGCGCAGTACGCCAAAATAACATAATCTTTACAAGCACGAAACAAACCTATAAGGAAGTGGTATGTATGGAAACCTTCTCTTATTTTGGCACACTGCGCATCCTGTCCGAGTGGAAATGTCACGAATCGACCAATGCATTGATAGTGGCCTATTTTTGCTAAAGAAATCAGTGAAAGTTAGGAATATTTTAACAAGTTGCTAGCATTATTTTTTTATAACTCAAAAAGCGCATCTTCGATTTTAACGATTTTTTTTTCCTCAAAAGTACATACTTTGAGCAGTATTCTGTAATTTTTTGGTTGATGTAAATATAAAATTACTACATTAATAATTTTATTTTAAATATTTTTGTTTATTTTTCTATATTAAAATTTTCGTAAAAATGTGAAAAAAAAAATAGAATATGAACTAATATATTCTTCAATAATTGGCGTTGGTTTCATTTGTTTAACTTTTGAGCCTTTTGAGAAACGCGTATTTGAAAAATAGTAGCATCGGAGCACACTTCCCCGATTATCTCAAGCACAGTTCAAGGTCAGAGGCTAAAAACACTCTATATTGTATTCTCATGGTGAGCCTTATTACCACACATGTTATTTCAAACATCGGCCGCGGGGGCATTTCGCTATGCTTATCTGGCTAGACCCTTTGAAAATAAGCTAATGAAAAATGAATTACCGTATTTACCCGCGTATAAGTCGAGAAATTTTGGACAAAAACAGACATTCAATTTGGGGGGAGGGGGGTCGACTTATACGAGGGTCCTTAATTTTTTTTTTCCCCAGAAGTCAAAAATGCCCTCCTTTACTGCCGATTTCCATACCAAGAGAGAAAAAAAGGAGATTGAGTGACGGGTTTGGTGCTGGCGATGAATGTACGCCTACTACCCCCCTCTGTGAGATCAGTAAATAAAATTCCAAATGTATCACCCCTATGTGCAATTAAATCGTTGGCGAGTGGCTAGAAACACGTGACTCTCTAAAAACACGTGAAAAGCGCTATATCTCGCTTGTTCTTGATAGTACACTTATTCATTATTTCTTCGTTTCTCTAACTGCATTTTTCTCCTTGTTTCTACTGATATGGCTGATTTAGTTATTAGAAAGCAGAAACGCAATTCATACGCAGCTGGATTTAAACTTAAAGTTATTTCTTTTGCGGAAGAGTCTAACAACTGTGCTGCTTCTCGTCAGCTTGGGGTTCACGAAAAATTGATTCGTGATTGGCGCAAGAATAAGGCAAAGCTAGAAAACATCCCAAAATCAAAAAGGATTTGCGCATGGAAAATCGCTCTTTCCATGACCCGAAAACGTATTGTATGATTGGGTTGTAGAGTGCCGGCGCAATGGATTTCTTGTCACTAGAACTGCAATACGTTTATGAGCTATGAAGTTTGCAAAAGAAGAAAAGTATGATATTCCAAACACGTTTCGTGCATCAGAACATCCATGCACTAGATTTATGAATCGTCATGGTTTGACTTTACGCCAGCGCACTAAACTAGCACAAAATTACCAGCTGACTTGGAAGCAAAGATTATGAAATTTCAAAAATACGTCATCGATCAAAGAAAAATGAGATATTTTGAACTATACCATATAGGAAATATGAACGAAACATCCATGTTTTTCGACCTACCAGAAAATAAAACCGTGAACTGCAAGGGGGAAAAAACATTTTGGTAAAAACGACTGAGCACGAAAACACCCGTTTCACGGTCGTTCTTTCCTGTTTGGCCGACGGTAGTAAGCTTCATCCGTTGATTATTTTTAAAAGAAAATGTTGCCGAAAAACGTTACATTTCCATCTGGTTTGCTGATTCAAGCCCATGAAAAGAGGTACATGGATGTTGACGGAACAGTCGACTGGCTTAAAAATGTGTTGGGTAAAAAATGGGAACTGTTCAAAAAAAAAAAAATTCCCTTTTAGTTTACGACTCCTTTCGTGGCCACTTTTATGAAAACGTGAATAAAGTGACTAAAGAACTGAAAACGACTGTAGCTGTAATCCTGAGAGGTTTGACATCCGTCCTTTAACCGCCTAGACGTTTGCCTCAAAGCAAATGTTAGAAAATATTGGGCCGAATGGATTTCATCCGGTTGTCCAACATTTACAAAGGGCGGTAATGTTAGAAAGCTCGACATTGCATTGATTGCTCGGTGGGTTAAAGATGCGTGGAATCAAATTCCTTCCGAAATGATTATAAAATCTTTCAAGAAATGCTGCATAAGCAACAATTAGACAGCACAGAAGATGGTGTCATTTTCGAAAGTGATAACGACGAGGAAGAATGCAGCGATACAGAGATTGAAAACGTGCATCATGATGAGCCGATAACGACGGAGGATTTTTGTGAATTGTTTGGCGAGTCCGATACTGAATCGGACCTTGAATCAGTTTAACTTTGTATATTACTTTAGTATATTAATATCTTCATTATTGTATATTTTGTACTTTTTTTCATGTGATTTCGAATAAATGAAAAAAATATTAAAGTTTCTTTATTATTGTATATTTAGTACTTTCTTTCTTTTTCCAGGTGATTTTGAATAATGTATTTTAAAAAAAAAATCAAATTTCTCGATCGGAAAAGTGGGGGGTCGACTTATACGCGGGATTTTAAAAAATTCAAATTTCTTGATCGGGAAAGTAGGGGGTCAACTTATACGCGGGATCGACGTATACGCGGGTAAATACGGTAAATAAACAGAGTCATTGTCTGCCAGTAATTTTTAAGAAAGCTATAAGGATATTCTTTTAAATAAGTCATTTTAAATTTATCTTTTTAAATATGATGTAATGTACATCAAAGTTTTCTTTCTCTTATTAATATTCACGTGAAAATACTTTTGTTGTTAGAAATGAAATATTATTGCGCTATCTTAGAATTCACAAATAATAAGGATTAGCTCAAAATATGAAACATATAAATGTCTCGCGCATATGTATTTTTTAAATTTAAACTGTTTTGCAATATTATTTGGTCATTTTAAGTATTACATAATTTCCTCCATTTACGACTTTTAACACATTGTAATGAATTTATTACTTTAAAATTTTCTTTCACTTTTAAAATTCATGCCTAAATATAGTTTTCATGGTGTAATTTTCAATATTTTCCTGCTTTTAACACTTAATTATTTAATTATAATTTGAAAGTTTTTTTTTGTTTATTAAAGCCAAGAGTAAGTAAATTTTTAATTTGTAGGGTATATTATTCTTTTCCCTGTTTTAAAAATTGGCAACAATTTAAAATAATTCCCTTTTCTAAAATATGTAAAACATATCTCTCGAAATGCTGAAAAGTTCAATTTAAAATGGAAAAAAAACCCTAAAAAATGAATAAAATAAAATAAATTATAAATGCAGTGTGCACTCCGTCAAATACTAATGTATAAAATAACCTAAAAATAATTAAATTCCTACGCACAGTTTTTACAACTATAAAATTTATTTAATGCAACGATTTTGACCACCTTTAGCATTAAATATCTCTTTAAATAATTCTTCGATTTGAAAACTGCTGCATCAGCTTATTTATCAAACATTTAATCAATTTTCATATTTTTATGTGCAGTAATTTTATTAATATTAACGAAGAAAGAATCCCGGTCAGAAAAAATTCATTAACGGCGGCGGTGATAGTGTTAGTTCATTTTTTGGAATAGAGATATATTTATTTGATAATAATATTTTTAACACATTAGTTAATCTTGAATTAGTTTGAAAAACTGAAAATTTATAAAATTTGTCAAACTAAAAAAATCTTAAGGGTCAAATAAATTTTAAAACATTTGTGAAATTCATGCCTGATGTGGTATTACATATGAAAAGCAGAAAGTTATAGTTTGGAAATTACTTTTTATTTCTTACATCTTCAAAATAGCTTAAAAAGCTTTAAAAAATGTACAAAATCAGAATTTTTCCTCATAAACGGTACAAAATATCAAATAAAGGAAAATTCAGACATCAACAATATTGCATACGCAAAAAAGATTAATATGACTACGATTTACCAGAAAAAAAATCAAGGTTGCCTTTGATTGCTAACATAACAGAATTAAGTTCAAAAACATGATATTTGTTACATCCTATGGACTATTCCCTGATGACATACAGAGTCAGTTTACCGTATATTTTTTTAGATCATAACGTTATGACTTTAATATTTTGTAAACCATGATATCTCTTAAAAACCACAACCACACAAGGCTATGTTTTGGCTTTCAATTAGACACATTCTGTTTATTTTGTGAAAAACAATTGAACTTCAAAGTTGTGCGACGTTTGTGACCATTTTACCAATGAAATATATTTCTTTTTACTGCTAGAAAAGTACACCAAATTACTGAGAATGGTTTTAATTTAAAAATATTTGTCATATAAACGGTTCATGTAAACATAAAGTTCAAGCAGTTCACTTCTTTTTTCTGAAATGAAAATAAATGTATTTATTTATTTATTTATTTTTATTATTTAGTTTTGGTCAATACCGTTTGTGATATAATATATGTTAATGTACATAAACAGAAACTTCAAAATCACATAATGCAATACATCCTCACTCACGAATAACATGTACTAAAAATAATCAATAAGAAGTACAACCCAACAAATAAAGAAATTGTGGGCCATCAGCTGGGAAAATGGTGGCAGCCAGCACTGCCATCAGCTGTAAAGTGCAATGGTGCCATTACTTAAACCAGTACAAAAGTGTCCGTGCGAATGCCGCTAGCCCATCAGTGATGGCCAACAGCAGGCCAGCATTGGTATGCCATCACATTACTTCAGTCCGGAACTTTTCCTACGGTGCTTGCACCTATCCTATTGCTATTCCTTTGCTGGCCCAGCACTTTATCTTACAAAAATTTCTTATAGAATTCTATAAAAAAAAACTTATAGAAAAATGACCCGTTTTTCTATGAGCTAGATCCCCCAACAGCTATAGAAGCGTCTATAATAGAAATGTCTATAGAAATATTTGAACTTGCAGTTGTTTCCATGTGGTCACCCTCCCAAGTACTAAACGCGCTCGGTGCTGTTTCGTTTTCGCGATCGGACATGAACAAGTACTTTCAGCGTATCATACGACCGCTGGTTGTTTTCAAGCTCTCATTAAACTATTTCAAGTTTCTTTCTTTTGTGATTTGCGTTCCCAATCAATTAACTTTATACGATATAGAAATTATTGTATTGTATAGACATCCTATGTATTTTATACGTTGATTGATTCTCAACTGTGTAAATTACAAAAACCGAAATCCTTTGTAACTTAGTAAAACCAGATTTAAGAAGAAAAAAAAGTTCGTTGAAATAAATAATTTATTTATTTATTCATTTACTTATTTATTTTGTTGGTGGTAGTGGTGCTATATTATTTACAGTTTAAAAAATAGTTTGACAGCTTAAATTGTGTTAAGATATTTATTTTAGATTTGTGTTCAAATTCATTAATCTGCCGCGGGTGATAAATATAACTTTTATTTTAATATAGACTTGACAAAATATTTAAAAGTCTAATAAATTATTATTTGTTAAACTTGAAACGTAATTTTTTAAATATTTTTGAACTTCAGATTAAAATATTTGAATAAAAATTACAGTTAGTAATTTTTTTTAACGTTCGTGCACTTCCATAGTGTGGTCGGCCAGCGCAAGAGATAAAACGGAGGCCCACCAGAATTTTATCTGATGACGTCCAACAGCAAATTTGATTGAAGCTGTCCAGCAGTGGTCATGCAGTGGTAGACCATTAGCCAGCACTTCGCCATCATTGCCAGCACCTATCTTGCTACTGACCAGCAATTTCTTCTTTGCTGGGAACATATATGGTGTGATCACAAAGTTTCAAAACTGGTCTGAGAATACAAAATTTACTAAACATTTTTGTTCTTGCGAACTAAAATTCTTCGAAATATGACCCTTGAGCTTCAACACACTGCTGCCAGCGTTTTTTTCCATTGTTCATTAGCTCCCTGGAAGGCTTTGCGCTCAAAGCTGTTAAGGGACCCATCGAAGCTTCCTGGATCGCTGGAATCGTGTCGAATCGCTTCCCTTTCGGGTCTTTCTTGATCCGGGCGAACACAAAAGTATCTGGGAGCAGGGTCGGGGTGTAGTGGGGCTTGCGGGCGATTGCCACGTTAAACTTAACCAAAACTTCGGCCCGGCGAGCGGCATGTGAGAGAATGCAATCTCGACGTGAACAATCCAAACATCTCTGATGTCTGGATGGACGCGCATGACTCGATCCTTCAAATGGTGGTGCTTTCCAGCGTAAAACTGACCTGACCCGGCGAGTACGCCCAGACATCAGAAACGATTAGGTTGTTCACCACGCTTGACAATGCGTCCTCTCACTCATCGCTCGCAGCGTGGCAGTACTGCCGTATGCGCTCCTACAGCCCGGACCTCACTCCCAGTGACACTTTTTTGTTCTTCCAGATCAAGAAAGACCTGAAAGGGAACCCATTCGACACGTTTCCAGCGATCCACGATTCCAGTTTCGATGAGATCTCTTAACAGTCTTAGCGCGAAGACTTCAAGGGAGACTATGAACAATGGAAAAAACGCTGGCAGCAGTGTGTTGATGCCCAAGGGTTATATTTCGAAGAATGTTAGTTCACTGTATAAAATCTTTAATAATTTTTTTTATTATCAGACCAGTCTTGAAACTTTGTGAAACATTATGTGTTAAAATATTATTATAAAATTGAATAATTATTTAAATAATTTTCATTCAAGAAAACTTATAGGTGAACATATACTATTATGTAAAGCTTAAGAAAAAGGGCAGAAGTGAAACAGTTATGCGACAGATTTTTGGAATTTATGTCTAAATATTTCCTCAGTCTAGTTAAAGGTGTGTTGTTGGATATTTTATGATCTATCTGTTGATGATATTGGTGGAATCGATACTGTAATATGTCTATTTTCAAATGCTACCGAATAAATATCAACTTTGATGTGCCACGGAAAGTGTAATGAAGGTCCATGTGGTCTCATTAAATTAAAAAGAAAATCGCGATTATCTGATTAAAAATCAGCTACAATAAGCTAGTAATATTTGCCATATAGTTAGGAAACAAATGATGAATAAACAAATTGTCCAGGCTTTGTCCCAAAACACGTTTTACATTTTATTTATTTATTTATTTATGTATTTTTTGCTGATAATTGTGATAAGTGTTCATTTATGATTACTAAGTATTTATTTGGTAACGTCTACTCTAACTTAAAATATTTTTCAGACAAAAATAATCTGAAGGAAAAGGTTTTCATAATTTATTTTTTTCTCACTAAGCAATAAAAACACATTTGCAAAATTACACCAATTACACTTATTATTCAGTCTCAATTATAAAAAAAATTATATAGTCTTTCCATTCCTAAAACTAACAGTAAACATTGAAATTTCAAGTGTATAGACAAAATCTTGATTTTCAAGTCGCTATTAATACTTAAAAAAAGTCCTGAAATCTATTTTATTGCATTTACTCATAAATATATATTGTCTACTTATATGCTGCTCTTCATTAAGATCTGTCACATGTCAGCCACATTTGATATGCTTATTATATGTGGAATAGCTTATTTGCAAAGTGTAAAATCGCGTTTACATCAGAGAACTCAAACGTTTGTAAAAACATACGTGATGTATATTTTTATTGTGATTTTAAAATTCGGAAACAAATATTACATAAAGAATAACTAAACATGTTCAAAAAATTTTTTATTGCAGAGCAGTAATATTGATTTTCACTTTTCAGGTGAACTACAGATTTCAGCAAAAACCATTAAAATATTTTATGATCATTAAATAAATTAAGGCAATATAAACCATGATGAGATGTGATTGCGAAGGATGAATTTATTTTATTTATATTTTATTAGTTAAAATAAATATAAACATTATGTTTGTATTTCAAAACCTTTGACATTTTTTCTTTTATGTAATAGGTTTTAATAAAACATCAAACTATTTTAATTATTTTACATTTAAATAATTTTGATTTCGGTTATATATTACGATAGTAAACCCGCATAACCATGATCATTTTATCGTAGTTTTTTTTCTTCTTTTTAATGCCAAACCATTTCAATGCAACATACTTGTAAAATCTTGTTTCATAGTGTACATTTGCGTAAAAAACTGCTTCTAATTTTAAGGCGTTGTATCCCATTAAATTCTAGTCGAAGAACCCCTGTTAAATAAATAAAAACATTTTAAATTTTCGATCCAATATAACTCGTCCGGAGCAAGTAATGTGTAAATTCAAAAAAAAAAAAAAAGTTCGATTTTAAATTAAATCCATTGTGATGACAGTGGCGACATTAAAACATCTGCCCTCAAGAATATATTAATAAGAGTTGAGCATATAAATATTTTATATGTGTTCAGACTGATAAATCTATGCAAACCTATATTTTCTGTTAATTGTCTGCCCATTTTTCAAAAAAGAAAAATATCAATGCGTAAAATATAAATTATTTTAGATTATGCATCATACTTATATTGCTAAAAATTGTAATATTTGTAACACTTGTAATATTTCTAACATACACGATACGAGCTTGATAACTCCCTATAATGGGATTGGTATTATTCATTAAGTAGTTTTAGCACTTTCAAAGTACGTTTTTATATACTACGTTTTTTAGCTTTTAAATCGTTCTTTTTTAACAGTAAAAAAATCTACAAAAACAACAATAGAATGAAATTTTTATACGTCAAGAAAAATGGATGAATAATTTATTATTTGTGGGTTTCACAAAATCCATATTTTATGAACTCTAGGAGAAAGTAGAATTGACGATCGTACTCAAAGTTCAGAAAGGAAATTACCCTTAGAAGTTCAAAACTATCATCGATTTATTGATATTAAGAAGTTCTTCAAAAACTAAGTTGTTCATAGTTAAAGTATGCCTCCATAATATTTCCTTTTATAACATAATTTTACATATCTAAATATCTTTAACGATTTTTTGATATATATATATACTATATTGTCTTTGATGTATTTAATATTTTGAAGATATTGGATTTTACAAGATGAAAGTCATAAAGACAAAACTTAATATAAGACAAAACTAAAGATAATTTTTCGGCCAAAGTGATGTAATAATTAGGAAAAAAATAGTTTTATGAAATGTATGTATATATATATATATATATAATTATTTTACACTATTACTTTTTAAATCAAGTTCACTGATAAATAAAGTTAGTATTCAAATTCAGTTTTTCAAACTGAGCGCAAAAGTACCCACTCAGTGACTCGAACCCAAATATTTTACTTACAGTGTCAATGCTCTGCGGTTTGAGATACCTTGTATGACAAACGCCAGGCATGTATCGCTCAGATAACCTTATTGCCAATAGCATCTAGTCTGCTATGTAGTCAGCTCAACATAATAAACCGCTGGTAAAGGAACTGTATATAAACGATGAGTTCGTAGATACACTTGTATTAACTCAATCATACAGATTGGCTAAATTTTCACACAAATTCAATTATTTCAACTGCGTGAAAAAATTACGAAGACGAACCCAGTATCTTCGACTTAAAAAACCCTTCATTTAAAAATAATAGTATTTCTACGTACCCATCGTTTAAACGGATTTCTATAAGCTGCAGTTTATTCTATTGAGCTGTCTTTAAGGCAGACCAGATGTAATTGCCGATAAGGTTATCAGAGCGAAATATGCCCACTGGTTGTTAGACTTTGTATCTCAACGATATAGCATTGACAATATATTTGAACTCAGTTGGAAAATTCGAATTCGTAATATAATTTTAAATATAATATAGTTGAACTAATAGCGTTTTGTATGGAATACATCATAATATTTTTTTACGGAATGTCTTCGTTCGGCTACATTCTCTTAGAATAACTCTTGCGCAAAAAAACTTAAGTATACAATTAAATTAATAAAATCCTTGAAATTCCTGTTATTTCAAAACTTGCTGTTAAATTAACTCGAAAAAATAACCCGTATAAATTAAAATACCATTCAGTTACATTTCTAGATATAAATTTCAAATGACAAAATTTATGTAAAACTATATTAATATAAACATACACATACATCCTAGTATTTTAAGATGTACAAAAGGAAACAAATGCTTGATAAAAATGCAAACAGTTAAAAATCGTACATATATATTTATTTATATTTCCAGATAATTGAATATAACTCTAACTTGCTAATTTCTAGTTTTCTCAGATATTTAAATCCGTTCTTAGACTATACTTAACAGAACACGACAATTCTACTTTAAATGAACAATTCATAATTATAAACAACAATAAAAAAATTCAAATAAAAAAGCATTTAAAAAATATTTTTTTTCCTAAAGTTTGTGTTTTAATATACTCCCCTGATGATACGAAATCTTTATTATTATAAATTAATACTACATTCGAATGTACCGAGTGCATATTTTAACTAGCTATAACTGCTGTAAAATGTGAAACATAACTTTGTCAAAAAATAACAATGATATTTAATTTCTTATTTAAAGTTTCGACTGAATTATAATTCAAATATATATATATATATATATATATATATATATATATATATATATATATATATATATATATATATATAAGCCAGAAATTTGAGTTAATTAACATGAATCAAAATTTCAGAAAGAACTTGGTGGAACAAAGTCGAATAATAACTATTAAGGAATTACACTTCAAAATCGAATATAAATAAAAAAATGCAGAAATCTAAAATTTCACAGCAATTTAAAAATCTATAACAAAATTACCTTAGTACTATCAGCAGCAAATATCAATCGAATATTCATAAAATATTGAATGAACGCTTTTAATTTTATTAAACTTCTTTTTAACACGTACTGAAAAAACAATTTCCATGCTTGGTATGTTAACGTGTGAGCATTTGACATTCGTAACACAATAACCGTTTTAAACTAATTGCTGGGTATGAAAAAAACGTAGTCATGAAGATTGGCCCTCCCCCATTTCCATCAAGTAAACGAATTAAAAATTTAGTTGTTAGAAATTTTATGCATTCAATTTATTTAATTCCGTCTTACAGCGCGTCCCAAAAATTTATAGACAACGGTTTTTTTTTCCCAATTTAAAAAGAAGAGTAACAATTTTAAAACAATTTATAATTATAAATAATAGCAAGAAAATAATAATACTGCACACAAATAATATTACACAACCATAGACGTTATGAGAAAAATTAAAACTTAAATTTGGCTGTCCCAAAAGTTTATAGACAACTCAATTTTTTTTCTTTAACGTTGACATGTAGCCTTTTGTTCTAATCACTTCAAAAACTCGATCAGTCACACTCAAACAAGAGTCTGAAGAAGTTCTGACTTTAAAGAAAATCAACTTCGTTCAAATTACAGCATTATATCTTGAACCATTGTAAATTGACGCCTTTTAGCATATACGTCTCTAGCTAATCTCCCCAGATGTTCTCTATTGGGTTCATGTCAAGACTAAGGGATGGTCAGTCCAGAACAGTTACTTAGTTTCGTCTAAACTACTGCAATGCAGAGTTGGACGCGTAAATCGAGCAATGGTCTTGCTGGTACATCCATTTGCCCCCCCCCCCCACCCCGTAGCAACTTTTTCAAATGGGAGTAAATGTACTTCAAGCCTTTTCTGGTAAGCTTCGGAACATTAACGACATTTCAAAAAAGCAAAATGTGTTGTTCCATTATTAGAAAATGCTGCACACATAATGAGTGAACCCCCTCCTTGTTATCTACTAAAAAATTTCGTCAATCCTTCTGAATCTCGTGCCATTAATATTCCCAACCGTCGGGGCCATCTAAATTGAATTTCTTTTCATCACTGACCAGAAAGCTCAGCCATTCATCTGACAAATTATTGCGATTTCGAGGCCACTGAACACGAGTGTCTTTATTTCGTTTTGTAAACTTTGGCGAATGATACATTTTGCGAAAATCAAGAAATGTGCTTGTAAGCAGCCATCGATGGGCCATGGATATTGGTACTGAAACGTTTACTTCTACAGAAACTAATCGTACACACAGGTTCTACGTTGAAATTAATGTCAAAATTTCTCTGTCTTATCATTTAGTTGTTTTCCTCGGTCGTCTAGCATGGGATTTTACTTATGATTGTCACCTTTTGACAGAATTCGGTAAATACCAATTCTTCTACATCTAGTTTTTTTTGAAATGTCCAAAACTTTCTATCCACGAGCCTTTAAACAATATATTTCCAAAATTCCCTTTTTGAAAAACTGCACATTGCGAGGCATCTTTGCAATCAGTCGAAAACGGAAAGACAGATTAGATTTTATCTCAGGAAACTATTGCGTCACAAATACATTGGAATATGCAAATTTTGGACATCAGTAGTTAAATCGCCTTTTAACACCAGCTTTCTATATATTTTTGGGACAGCATTTTTTTGTTTTTAATTTTTTATATTAAATCTATGACTGCTAAAAGTTACTTGAGTATTTTATTATTTTTATTTCATCGTTATATATTTTCATAATTTATTTCGTCTTTTTTATTAGTTTAGTTAGCTATTAAATGCAAAAAATTGGTTGTCTATAAACTTTTGTGATGCACTGTACATACACATAATTATTTAAAATTTAATCCATTTAAATTAATGATTGTTCTTATTATGTTACTTTTTAATCTCGTATTAGTAAGAAAGTGCTTAATATTTAAAAAGATAACACGTGTCAGTTTTATTTAGTTCTTAATATAAGATGTAATAGAATAGATTCTAGATAAGACATAAATGAATGACCCTAATCCACACAAATTTTCAAGTAATCCGATTAGTTTTGATACATATTCTTCCCTCTTCATTTCGGACAGCTAAACATTTCTCTGTTCTAATCGATGGGAATCCAATTTCCTCATTTTTCTCTTTATGCTACAATCAGATAGATGTTCACTGCTGTTTTTTGTTTTGTAATCGATTTCTTAATGTAATAGAATCGTGTAGATTTTGCATGTTACAAATTATCCATTAATGTGACTCATAGTAGGATAAAAGAATACAAATATAAATTATTCTTGCATTTAATATCACATACATAAAAAAATATTAATAATTTGAAAATCCCTTGGTAATCGCTAAAGGCAAAAATTTTTAATTAATTTTTGATATGTAATAATAAAGTTAGTTATAGCGGGTGTAAAATGTAAATAATTTAGACTAATAATTTAATATTTTAAGCACTTTGTGTTTAAAAGAATATGAAAACTGTTATTCATTGATGTTCTCGTATTGAAACTGTGAAGCACGAATATATTCTTTCTGGTATTTGTCTGCTACTTATAAGATATATTTTTAACTTTAATTTAACTTTCGATTTATATTGTTACAAGCAAATAACGTATATAAAAATATTCATTTAACACTTTAGTTTTTCTTCTCAATTATAATTACGATATTCGATTAGGTAAAGTTATATTACAGATGAAAAACTACTGTGTATTTCTTTATACAAAATGACTGGCATACCAGAAGAGTTGGTCAAAATTTCCTTTTTACCTTATATCTGTATTATGAATTGACCTCCAAATATTAAATGTCTACTAATGTATTGAGAGCTTCATCCAGAATATACAACATATGACCATTAATGACCAGCAACATTCAATTTTAGACACTTTGTCGAATATTTAGAAATATATTTGGCATATTCTTCTGGAATTTCAGGATTAAAAAGAACAGTTATGACCTCATATTTAGCAATGTCTATTTGATAAGGGGGGCAGTAAGGGTTCCAAGAAAACATCAGAGAAAAAAAAAGAATACTTGGGATCACCCTGTAAAATAAAATGCACGAAATGATCTATCGCTAAAGAATATAAATAAACAGACATTGTGCAATATGTGTATTCATTTGTGTAAGAATAGCACGTATATTAATAGAGATATAGCGATTTATTAAAAAAAAATTTAAAAAGTCTTGCATGTTTTTTGCTTATAACATGCTTGGTTTTCAACCAAATTTAACGCCTGTTTCAGAAAAATTGACAAAATGTAGTAGAAAAAATATAGTGCAATTGGAATATAAATATATTAAATATTTTAGGAAATATGAGCAGTTGTATGAAATAATTTTTATCTGCACATGCGCGAACGATAACAAGGATCATTTTACATAATTTAATAGCCAACATTATGGAGCAGCTTATTAAAAAAATCCAGTTGAATATCGTAAAAATTCAGAAAGATATTGGCGTTAGAGTGAGCAAATTTTCAGTTGTTTTCTAAAAGCAGCTGAATGATAACGGATTTTCTACAAATTGACATTTTTTATTAACTGACTTTCAGAAGAAAGTTAGTATTTAGTAGCTATCAACGAGTAGATTTGAAAAAAAAAATGCTTCGATTTTGATACTTTTTTTATCATGGTATAGGCTCGATCTGGTGGTTATCCAAGATGAACTAAAGTATCAACAAAAAATTAAAAAAAAAAAATTAAATAAAAATTGACAACTTGTGGACAATCCCTTATCATTCAGCTACTTTTAGCAAGCAAGTAAAAATTAACTCACTTTAACGCCGATATTTTTCTGAATTTTTACGATATTTGACTACATTATTTTAATAATTTGCTCCATGGATTTGGCTGTTAAATTATGTAACAACATCCTTGTTATCGTTCGCGCATGCGCAGATAAAAATTATTTCATACAATTATTCATATTCCCTAAAATGTTTAATATATTTATATCCAAGTTGCCCCATGTTGTGTTTACTATATTTTGTTAATTTTTCTGAAACGGGCGTTAAGTTTGGTTGAAAACCCTGCATGTTATAAGCAAAAAACATGCAAGATTTTTTTTTTTTAATCACTATATCTCTATTAATATACGTTCTATTCTTACACAAATGAATACACATATTGCACAATGTCTGTTTATTTATATTCTGCAGCGATATATCATTTAATGTATTTTATTTTACAAGGTGAGCCCAAGTATTATTTTTTTCTTTGATTTTTTGTTGGCCCTCTAATTGTCCCTCTTATCAAATCGACATTGATAAATATGAGGTAATACATGTTCTTTTTAATCCTGAAATTCCAGAAGAATCTGACAAGTATATTTCTAAATATTTGACAAAATGAGTGACGTATGAGAACAAAGTGATGTAATAAAACAAATGAAACTGCAGTTAAATATTTTTCTCTACATAAGTGAAATGAAATGCACAGCTACTTCTACTTTCAAACTACCCTAATAACTGTTGGATCTCCCATTTCAAACAAAGTGAAGTATTTGTATGAGTGAACAGCAATTAATTATAAAATACTCTCTGATAATGGCCGCGCGAAATGCTGGCCGAGTGTACTAAGAAGTTTTAAATAAAATGCATATTTTTAACTTGTAACATCTATTTTATTATTTTCATCGCCTGTTGAGTAAAAGTGCGAGCTTTTTAAAGTTCATATTGTGTATTTTGTGTATTGTATATTTGAATCAAAGTGGGATATAGCATCTCGTCTTATGATTTTATTTATGTATTAAATAAACAAATTGTGCAATGACACAATGCAATATTTTATAAAGTTAAATGTCTATTTCATATGCTAAATGCCGTGATAAATGCATATATCAACGAAATAATGGACTTTTAAAAATAATTTTACTACGGAGAAGTGTCCTATGTTAGCATAAACTTTGCAGGAAATTCCTCTATCTCAATAAAAATTTTCTTACTCTTATTAAGTACTTTGTAATGAACTTTCTTTGGCCAATTTTGTGCTTGAGTACATTTTATTCAAAATTCATTAGTTTAAAAGAAGTTTTTACAATAATATTTTAAACAATGATGCGTGACTCTAAGCAGTTTTCAAAGTAATTAAAAGTTTCTTCTTTTAGAAGTCGCTTCTTTCTTAAGCTATTATAATTATGGTTAAATCCACTGTAATTAAAATAGTTTTTAAAAAGCAGTCTTTAGCATCTATTGAAAATATTCTATTAATTTTCAGTTCACACTGCTGCTATAACTTCTCGGATGGTTAAAAATACTTCGATATTTAAATGCTTAGGTTACGAAAAAAAGGGATATGAATTAAATAAATGTAACATTTTAGAATCATAATTTACAGCATATGTTCAATGTTATTTTGAAGTAGTAATAAATATTTAATTACAAAATTAAAGTGTCTAATTATCAATTAAACTTTTTTTCGGTCGCTAATATCTAAACCAGGTTTGTAAATGAATTATGTTTAAATTTTTAGTGTTTAAAAATATGTATTTCAAATTAGTGTCTGATGAATGCATAAAATATTGTCAAATGTTTTAAATATTGTTCTTGAAATTCAATAACAGTATTTTTTTTTAATGACAGACGAAGTTTCTCAAATAAAATTTAAACCATAGGTTTCACCTTAGCATTTAAATCAGTAATTAAAATTATTATTATTAAAGTACGGCATAAATGTTGAAATTAAAATACATAAACTATGCTATTGGTTTTTCTTTAAACTATCAAAATATTATTGTTTTCTATATTTTCAAAACTATGGGTAAACATTTTCTTTGATCCTGGCTAATGCTTTCTAAATGATTGCTATTGACAATTTTCTATAAAAACAGCAAAACAGAAGAAATAGTTGTAAAACCTAAGAAAAGCAGCTCGGTGGATGATGTAGAAGACCATATTTTATTTTTATCTTATATAATAAATATAATTCTACATAAAATAATTGAGTGCAAAACGAAAAACAACATATACATTTTTCCTATAAAAATAGAAACTAGATACAATAAATAGAATGTAAAATTAAAATTAGTTAAGAAATTTAATTTATTCCACAGACAAGTGCGTAATATGTGAGGTATCATATAGATAAATTAAATTAAATTATGCCGGAAATTATTTAAAACGTATGAAAAATTTAAAATTTCGAAGAACCCTAATCATGCGCTTAGGGTGGAGTTTTGCTTTTTTTTTTTTTTTTTAAATGGGCTAGGAAAACCATCACCTGAACTAGAAATGTAAATTTTTATATATATTTAACAGAAAGGTTGTTTATACTGTGTTATTTGATATAGAGCATGAATCATTGTTGTATGCCTTCATTATTTATCAATATTTTACATCCAGTATTGATATTTTCATTATCGCAATAACGATATCTAAGCTGTGACTCTGTTTGCATATCTCAATAAAAAATACACACACACGCACACACACACACACATATATATATATATATATATAAACGTTAAATATAGTAATCACCAACAAAAAACAAATTATATTCATGTGAAATGCGCTAAACAGCAGCAGTAAAACACATAAATTCAATATAAACCAGTAACAAATTATATTCATGTGAAATGCGCCAAACAGCTGCAGTAAAATACATAAATTCAGTATAAACCAGTTCTTTATTCTTCTTGTTCTGTGAGGGGGTGGCTGGTTCAGGCTAAATATAATCTTACACTGGTTTATATATACACTATGACGCAAAAGTTTAGACAATGACGTCATTCAGCTTTAAAATGTAGAATTATGACGTCAGAATTACAAAAACCTGTAAATATATTCAAAAACTGATTTAAAATGCTGTGTACAAAAGACAGTCGTTTTATTTGCTATAATACTAATTTTTTTCATAAAAATTCAAATGTGCTTGTCGCAAAAGTTTAGACACTATTCTAAATTTCTTTGAATATTCGCTGGCATATGCAAATTTAGAACCGATGATGTCACAAATTTGGAGTACTTAAATTCTGCAAACGATTGCGCTTCATAGTCGACATGCCGAGAGCTAAAGAAATTCAAGTGAATGAGGTTTCAAGGATTTGGCATTTGGAAGGTGAAGGGAAGAGCGTTTCTGAAATTTCTTCTATTATTAATAGGTCAAAAAAATCTATTTATCGAGTTTTATCAAGTGGTTCCGAATATAAAGCAAAATGTCGGTCTGGGAGGCCACGTGTGACAAATGTACGAGAGGATCGCCTGATACAAAGACTAGCGAGTACTGAACAAATGAGCGTACGTGGAGTTCAAAGCTCATCGGGACTCTCTGTATCAAAGGATACGATTTGTAGACGAATTTTGGAAAAAGGATCAATCGTTTATAGCAAAATGCAGAAGAAACCAGCTCTGAAACCACATCATAAGTTACAAAGACTTATGTGGGCTCGAAAGCATATGTCATATGGAGAGAAATGGCAGTCAGTCATATTTAGCGATGAAAAAAAGTGGAATCTGGATGGTCCAGCTGGTTGTTTATCGTATTGGCATGACTTGCGGAAGGATCCTCGACGTTTTTTTAGTCGCAGACAAGGAGGGGGCTCGGTGATGGTTTGGGCAGCCTTTTGCTATAATGGACAAGTATCTCTGACCTTCACCAGTGGTCGTCAAACTTCACAGCATTATACACAGACATTAGAAAAAAACCTACTGCCATTTGCTGAGCTTCTAGGGGGTCCTCAGTGGGAATTTCAGCAAGACAATGCTTCAATTCACACTGCAAAACATTCCAAATCTTGATTTAATTCCCATAATATAAGAGTTCTCGACTGGCCAGCATGTAGCCCAGATCTTAACCCTATAGAAAACCTTTGGAGCATCATGTGTCGCAAAGTTTATAGCAACGCTAGACAATACTCTTCTGAAAAGGAACTTAAGACATCTATTGAGAATGCATGGTACGATATCGATCCACAAACTATGCAAGATTTAGTTTCTTCCATGCAATCTCGTGTATATGACGTAATACATAAGCATGGATGCGCAACCAGGTTTTAAAAATTGTTTATTTCGATTTTATTTAATTTGTGTCTAAACTTTTGAGACAGCAGTTTATTTTTGTTACCATTTAATTTATTGCAATATGCACAATTCCACTTTTCTTTGTTATAAATATTGTTTATATGTACAGCACATTAATTTCAAGCAGTGATTTGAAAATTGAATAAATATTTTTCAAAGTATGTAAGAATTTCTTCATTGTCTAAACTTTTGCGTCATAGTGTATATATATTTGCACATGGCGTTATCGAACACCGAAAACAAAAAAGGATGAATTCCTTATACCAATATCTTCTTTAATCCTTTCTTTTGTCCGATCCATTCAATGGCCTGTTTCATACAAACAAGGAAAATTACCTTTGGTGATTAAGTCTCTTTCATTAAGAACTCCAATTAGGAAGTATTCAAACACATATACTTGCTATTGATAACTTCATTATCGTTGCTATAACTCCATACCGGAGTTTCCACTTTTCGTTAGGGAGAAATGCTGTATCGCTTGTATTTTAGTAAGGTTGACACTATTGGTCATGATATATTGCAATATATCAAGAAATTAATGATATCATAGCATATAACATGCACTGGACATGTATTTGGTATTATCGACAGTATTGCTTGCGGTGCGATTATTCATATTATCTTCTCCATTGTATTGTCGACAGGGTCAAGTTTTCCCGAGTGATTAGAATATATCTTAATATTTTAGCACGAGTCTTTGATATCGTAAGATACAGTGTCACTGTGGAAACAAAAACAGAAGTTTTAATATCAAAGCGAGTATTTTGCATAATGAAGTTCATGTAAATTTATCTTTATTTGTTTATGTTTTCTCATTGTTCTTTATTTTCTGAATCTGAGCTTGGAAAAGAGATCTCTACACAAGTTAACAGTAAGTCAAAGTTTTTTTCAGAGGATTTTTTATCATTATTTCTTTTTCTAGATTCTCCTATCTCTTACTCAGAGTCATGATCAGTTTTACCTATGCTCTCTTGCTCTCTCTTTGTTTATCTCCTCAGAATCATTATTATTATTATCATACATCTAAATATCGGAATAATTATCACCATCATTATCAGTATTATAATTCTTGTAGAAGGCCTAACATAATCACCCGGATTAACAATATTTCCTTTCCACCCAGACCTAAAGTGAAAGAAATGTCAGCAAAAATTTAACGAATAGAAAACTATTTTTTCGTACATCAGGAGTTAAATAAAAAAGACTGCAGTATTAAAAAAGTTCTAAGAAATAGCTTTGGGGCTGTTTTATTTGATTTTGGTATCTCAAAAATTAAAAAAATATATCAGCTCCATACAAAAGGTTGAAACATCTCCGTATTGGTCACTGTTAAAAAAAAAAAAAAAAAAAAAAAAAAAAAAAAAAAAAAAAAAAAAAAAAAAAAAAAAAAAAAAATACTGCCAGTTTTCCGGTAGGAATCGGAATAATAGTTGCCCTTATCGTACCGGAATAGTTTCCGACCTAGCTCGGAATAAAATCCGTAAAAATAAGGAAATAGTCAGTAAAACGGTATTTTACGGATTTTATTCCGAGTTGGGTTGGAAACTATTCCGGTACGATAAGGGCAACCGATTCCTACCGGAAAACTGGCATTATTTTTTTACAGCGTAGGGTTGGAGAAGAATTATACCACCTCCCGCGCAAAACTTTAAGAATAGAGCTATATAATTTGGAATACTAACAGAATTTTACTAACGAAATACCATTTCTCGCCATCTCACTCATAAGACAAATTCTGTTCCCGCACATATCTGTTGGCCTTAAATGTATGCTAAATTTTTCGAATATTCTTTGCAAAATCTTAAAATTTCATTTATTAAAATATAAATATCAAAGTTACGTAAAATTAAATGTATAACAATTTAAAATGGAATCGATCAATCACATGAAAGTTGTCATTCAGCACTAATGATAATACTTTACCAAGTTCATATGCTGTTTACTGACCATTTTATATATTTTGTCATATGAATTCGGATTTTAAAACTTTTGTTTGTGTCTAAAAAGTACAAAAAATCATTTAATAACATAGTACAACAGACGTAAGAAAATGAAATTGGTTACCTGAATATTTTCTTTACAACACAGATTCTGTAATTCGAGCGCCGATGGTGAGTTTCAGATTAAAATAATTAAAGAATGGAAAAAATTACGACCTTCAACTTTCAAATTTAGCCCTGCACTCAAGGGTCTTTGAGAATAGGGTAAGTGATGCGCAGGTGTGCATCGCTTGGTAATTTTCGAATTTGTTTCTGTTATTACTCTCCGTAGCGCCTTTATTACGCAGTCTGCTTTTTTTAAAGGTCAAGATTTTTTACATTTTCCAAAATAAAACATTGTATAATGCATCCTTTCTTTCGATAATAACAACTGAATTTCTCTGATCTAATTATGTATGAACAGAAAATCTAATTAATTTCATTTCCTGCTAGGTTAGTCTGATAAAGCCACTTGTTAAATAACAAACAAGATTTTATTCTAGTGCTTTAGCAGTTCAATATGAAATGAGAGACTTGTCACTTTTTTCACTTTGTTTGCAGTCTGATTATTGGGACCATAAATATCAGATTATATTTTCCTATTAAGAGGTTGTTTACTAGATGACACAGAGCCCCAATTATCCAAAGAAACCTTTTGTAAAGGGTTCTGGGCAGGGAAACAGAATTATCACTATCCTTTAAAATCTGTCTTTATGGCGAGGAGAAAGAGTTATCAACAGAAGTTTTTTTTTTTTTTTTTTTTTTTGAGAGAGAAACATCTGAAAATTTTGATGGTATCTAGTTGTTTAGTGAGTCAATCTATTCATAAAGGAAATCAGTCTTTCCTCTAACTAGGTCGTACATATTTCTTTATATGTTTTTATCCTGTTTATCTTTAGCCGTTAACAGGTGTCCATGTGTCACTTGGTAGGAGTGAAAAAGCAAATTATTTGTCTGATTATGAAGGGATTCAATGTTTACTTTACCGTTGTTGATCTCCAATAAATCTCAAATGCTGCTGCAAAGAAACCTTGGTTAAAGTAGCCAAGCCTGCTAATGCGAACACAAAACGTGACTGAATTATAAAAAGACAGGAAAAATACATCTTAACATTTCCGCGCATGAGAAACAACTGTATTCAGCTATAATAAGGAAATGTTTCTGGGTCGTATGCTAGAAAAATGTGGCCTAGATTATTCAAAAGTGATTTGTACCCATAGCCCAAAAATGTCGATTCTTTTGCAATTTGCTGTTTTTAGGGGGGGGGGGGATTTACGATGATTAGCCAAAATTAAGCATTTTTTTAATAACTGGTTTGTTCAATTATCGTATAGATTAAAACAGAGCGGTTTGGATATGTTTACTAAAGTTTTGACTTGCTCCAGATTTCTTATAGTCAGAAATGTTAAACTGTGCTTCATACAGTACAATATATGACATACAGTATGTGTCGTGCACCGTTTCGAAATTTAATAGTTAACAAATTGGCCAGCATTTGAGCAACAGATAGTTATTTATTAATTATTATCTCATTTTTAAAAGTTATATATATATATATATATATATATATATAATAAATTTGAAATAACAAATATATGAACAAATTGGTAAAATTCTATAGATGATATGAAAATAGGAAACCAGTATGTAAAATAAGAAACTATTATATATGGTGATTGAGCCAGTAGTTGATCAAATAAGGTCGGTTCTGTGGCGGTTTTATAATATTTCCCTCCTTTTAAATTTTAGAAGTAAACTAACATGATTGCTACAACCCTTAATGAATGTCCAATAATGGGAAAAATGAAATCTGCTGAAATTAAATAGCAACAAAATTATAAGTAGATAGTTTCTTTAATTGCCATTTACCCAGTACTTGATCAATCGAAAAAATCAGTCGAAAATTCAAAAAGTAATCTTTAAAATATCATGGTTAAGCTGTGATTAACAATAATTCACATAAAGCTATTATTTGAAATAAGCAAGACGGAAGTGGGTTATTTTAACTTAGCGTAAAGGTCTCCTACTAATCAAAAACAAAATTTTTACATTTTCTAATAAAAAAAAATCATAAAATTGTTTCTCTTACAGCAGTCAGCTGACAATAATATGACAATAGGTGCTCCAACATTTAAACAAAAATATTATGTCTAGTGCCACGTGTAAAACTGATTTCCGCCTGAAATGGTGCAATATTTCAAAAATTTGATCAACTACTGGAGGGGTATCAACTACTGGCGCAGTCACCCTATATATCAATATTCTTGATGTAAGATTATAAAATTTCGTATTGACTCAGAATTAAACTCAAAATTAGGCTTTAGCCTAATTGGGGAGAAGGACTACAAGATTCGAGTTGCACGACAAATTTTATTCCCCTATGCAAGCTGCGAAAAGCAAGCTCCTAAATGCAACCTGCGTGACACTGCCTGTCTAGGATTATGGAAGAGTACTTACTAGCAATGCAAAAAAGTATGATAATGGTTTGTTAGCTTGAGTGGAAAGTAAGTGTTGTAAAATTGTTATGAAAAATTTAATAAATTTTTGAAAACGTAAAACTCATTTATTTATTTTCTATCTAAGATGTTTATAAAATTACGGGAACGAGATTCGGATATTACACTTGCAACTAAACTGTGTCACTTAATACATTCTACATACTGAATCAACTTACGATGTTGTAAATTTATTCTATAATAGTTAAAAATAATTTAACTAAAAATTACTAAATGCTTTTAAGGTATGTAGTGCTCTAAATACCCCTGTATTCTTGTTTTTGAAATATTAATATTTAAAAAACAAGAAATGATTAGCATTAAATTTATATGAAAAACTTCCTTAAAACTTCTGAAAGAATTTCAAATAAAAATTACTTTAACATCTAAAACAAAATAACTTGTTAATTAAAATATATTATTCTTTTGGCTTTCAAATTTAAACTTTTTAAACATTTAGATAACAATAACAATGTCCCTGAGCAACCAATTATTTGCATTATAAAAAGAATTAAACAGTTATTTGGGAAATTGTGTTCAGAAATATGATTAAAAAACAACTAACTGTATTGAAAAAAGAAAGTTTTAAAGAATTTCATGTAATTAATGTGAGATGAAAGAAAATACATAATTATAGAGGCAATTATGTTTGTTTTAATGATACATTTTAATTCATGTTTTTTACAATGTATATAGAGACAATTATTTTATTAGCAATCAAAAAACGAATTATGAAACTAAATTAATATCTGTTGTTTTCATGCGTAATGCAAAAAAATCTAGGCTTTGTAAAAACAATATTATTAATTTTTATAATTGATTATTCCATAAGTGACTACGGAAATATATATGAGCATTTTTCGGATTTGTTAAGATGCACTCGTATTTCAAATAAAACATGCATTTAACGGTCTACGTGTTATGTTATTTGCACTGATTGTTCTTCTTTAGCATAATACTTATGGGACTAAGTAATAATTTATATAAAAATAATGATAGATTTTTATTAGTTTTTTTAACAGTTTTATTATGGAAGCACTTTTCATGTATTGTCTCTGTTAACTAAGCTTATTAGTACTGTTATTTCCGGCAATCTAGTTTTTACAGTTGTCTTCTTTAGATTTAAAATAAGTTAAGATCTGGATTAATCTTGGACCATTCCAGTTGTCAGATGTGATTATCTAAAAACCAGTTTATCCACGCAGCAGCAAAATGACAAGAAGCAGAGCTATTTTGAAATAAAAATAAAATATCGCATATAGAAGACTATAATTTGGGTTCATTTTTCTGAATTAGAAATATTTTATCGTTTCTATTCCCATACATTATCAGGTTATACCCTCACTTTTCATTCTCGTTGAAAACGACATCAGAAAATTAAATTGGTGGTTCGAGCAAAGTGTAATGCCATAGGCAAAGAGAACTGCACTTCCATATTATGTGGAATAATTTGACCCAGAATCAACATGTTTAGAACAAAAAAAATATTTCTTAAATAATTATTTATATAATTTCAGATTATACGTGGAATGTATTTTGGTTTATTTCTTTTAAAAAAATCTGATTCAAAACATGGTTAACCTGGTCAAATCAACCCATATTCTTCGGCAGATTAGTTGGAGTTTCGTCTCTACATTTAATGTAATCAAAATGGAATTTTTTTCATTCCTCTGCTTGCGTACATTATGCCTTCACTACCAACTTTTTCATTCCTCTACTTGCATGCATTATACCATCGATATCAACTTTTTCAGTCCTCTACTTTCATACATTACGTCATCACTATCAACTGTTTAATTCCTCTGTTAATTCCACTGTTAAAAATAAAGGTTTAACTTTTCTCCAAAAAACTGGATTAAGCAGGAGGTTTCACCATGTTTTTCGTTCAAGTAAAAATGTCTGGAAAAGATAATTACATGCCGGATGCACTATATCCGAAAATATGGTTCAACATTTGTTATCGTTGAGTGGCAACACTCGATAAACTTTAATGGCGTCTTCCGTTCTGCCGATGCCGAATCAAAACTTTGATATCTCAAGCAGAAACGTGGATACTGGTATCCAGGTTTAGTTTTTCGCCATGTCAATCCATGAAATACTGGAAGTAAGTGCACTAGTGATTGTTTATTTTACTGTTACTAGGGGGCTCGGCCCCCTACGAGCTACGCTCGCCAACCCCCGTCCAGACACCGCAGACTCTAAATGCACGCTAATGTGATCGGCTTTAAAAAGATTTCGAAAGATTGAATTATAATTTAAAAAACAGTGACGATCTCCCTATAAACGGATTTCTATTCATTTCTCTTTGATTGGGGGAAATTTTAACGCCAAATCCGCTGCTGTACTACTCGATTATCCCGTCGACTAATTTCGCCAAATTATATAAATCACCAAACCACTCGCCAAATTATACAAATTGACAATTTTTATTTTAAATAACGAAAGAACAAATAAATTAGTACAACATTAATAAAAATACAAATAAAACGTCGAAATAAAAATAACTTGTTGACGTAGACACGTGTAACAACATTTCAAAATAAGCTAATATAAAAGGAATTAAGTAAACAGAATCTTTGTCTCCCGGTATTTCTTAACAAAGCGAAAAGAAAGTTCTTTTAAATGAGACATTTTAAATTAATCGTTTTTAATCTGACGTAATTTTGACCAAACTATTCTTTCTCTTTTTAATATTCACGTGAAAATACTTGTGTTAGAAATAAAATATTATTTGCGCTTTCCTAAGAAAACAAGTAATATAAAAATCTTGTTTTTAAAGTCAATTCCTACTTAGGCCATCAAAGAAAAATTTAATATAATCCCTTAAGCTAATATTAGTTTTTATTGCATTAAAATATCTCAATTTGTTGATTTTCTATAAGCAAGTAGGTTTACAATGGAGCTCTATGGGAGTTTGGCGAAATATTAGAGCTATCGCCAAGTTGGCATCACTTTTGGCGACTCATTTTGGCCGCCAAATTTGGCGACATATCGCCAAGTTGGCGAGAAACTTGGCGGTATTTGGCGACAGAACAGGGTCTCCCCTATGGTAACCCCTTATTGAAAATACTTTCATTGAACTTCAATAACCAATGACTGCCATTTTGTTTCCCATGCAAAACTAAAATTAATTAATTAATATTTAATTAATTAATTAACATTTGAAAAAACTGTATTAACATCAATTGTCATCCAGTAAAAGTTTAAAAAAAATTATTTCAACTTGATAGGATGAATAATGAGTATTTTATTAATGATTGAAAATTTGAACAAGATAAATATATAAATAAATAAATATAGGGAGAGTGTGAGCTAATAGTAGGAATTGAAATAGTTGAAAAGTATCCTCTCAAAATATCAAATAAATGTTTATCGCAATTTGTAAATTTAAACCGTTTTGCAATATTATTTTGTGTTCATTTTATTCAATAACTGTAATGTGACGTAAATATGACGTAATTTCTCCTATTTAAGACTTCTAACGCATGTTAATAAATTTATTATTTTACAAATTCCTTTCTCTCCTAAAAATCACGTGTAATTATAGTTTTTAATTTTTTATAAGTTCCTGCTTTTTGTACATAATTATTTAATTCTAATTCCAAATGTTTTTTTTTTTCTGTGTATAATAGTCACGTGTAAATAAATTTTTAATTTATGACACGTATATATATATATATATATATTTTAAGCAAACATTATTGTTTCCGCTGTTTATACAGTTGGCAACAGTTTAAATTAATATCACTTTCTAAAATCTGTAAAAAATATCTCTCGAAATGCTGAAAATTTGAATTTAAAATAGATATAAAACCTCGAAAAATGAGTCAAATTAAAAAAATAAATCAATTCTGCACACCGGGAAATTATAACGTATAAAATGAACAAAAAATTATTAAATTCCGATGTATAGTATTTGCTACTATAAAACTTTTTTAGTGGAACGATTTTGTCCAACTTTAGCATTAAATATCTTTTAAAATAATTCTTCGATTTGAAAACTGTCTGCATCAGAGTGTTTATCAAACATTTCTGTATAACACTACCGATTTTCATATTTTTGTATGCATTATTTTTCTTAATATTAACGAAGAAAGACCTCCGGTCACAAAAAATTCAAAACCGGCGGCGGCGGCGGCGGCGGCGGCGGCGGCGGCGGCGGTAGTTACTTTTTTTTTAGAATAGAGAGATACACATAATAATGTCTTACTGTAACTCTCGTAAACAAAATTTCGTATCAACGTATTTCTTTTACCGGCAAATGCTGAATATTTTGCTTAAGCCTAAAGTATTTCCGATCTGCTTTATATCCGAAGCGAAATTCGTTTGAATTATTGTTTTAATGTGTGGTATAAAGTCTATTTTGTGAGTGAAATAGTGCATTCCTTGAATGAATAGAGTGTCTTAATTCAATTTTATAAACATTTGATCATGAATAATAACATTCTCTCATAAAAATTCAAATTCATAAAACGAAGAGTATCGCCTTTTCTAAACGTGCAACTTTTTACTTTTAAAAACTTATAATATATATCTCTATCAGTATCGTAAACATTAGTTACCATGTTTAAAGCAATTTATACAAACAAAATAATAATAAAAAAAAAAGAGATTTATATGATTTTTAAGCATTGTTTTTAAAAAGTTACATGTATCCAGATTTTTTTTTTCTATTATTGTCTTTATATTTGATGTAACATCATTTACATTCATGATAATTTTGTTTTGTGAGGGAATTACTGCATTCCTTGAATGAATGGAGGGTCTTATTCAATTTTATAAACATTTGACCATAAATAATCACATTCTCTCATAAAAATTCAAATTCATAAAACGAAGAGTATCGCCTTTTCTAAAAATGCAACTTATTACTTTTAACCCCCTCACTGACAAGCCCGTGTTATTACGTTCACTAAGCTCCAGGTTTCACTGCAATACAAGCAATATTTAAAATAATATAATTCTATTGATTTAATGCATTTTTAATACATTGAACAATGATTAATACTTCCAAAGATTGCATTCATATTCGTTATTAATTTTTTTTTTTTATAAAATGTTCAAAGAATCATTTTTTTAGCATTTAAAACAAAATGCAGAGAAAACAACATTACAATTTTGCCCTTTTCAAAGACAGTCGGAGGGTTAAAACTTATAATATATATCTCTATCAGTATCTTAAACATTAGTTACCATGTTGAAAGCAATTTATACAAACAGAATAATGATAAAAAAAGAGATTTATATGATTTTTAAGCATTGTTTTTAAAAAGTTACATGTATCCAGATTTTTTTTTCTATTACTAGGGGGCTCGGCCCCCTACGAGCTACACTCGCCAACCCCCGTCCAGACACCGCAGACTCTAAATGCGCGCTAATTTGATCGGCTTTAAAAAGATTTCGAAAGATTGAATTATAATTTAAAAAACAGTGGCGATCTCCCTATAAACGAATATCTATTCATTTCTCTTTGATTGGGGAATTTTAACGCCGAATCCGCGTTGTACTACTTGATTATCCTGTCGACCAATTTCGCCAAATTATATAAATCGTCAAACCACTCGCCAAATTATACAAATTGATATAATTTTTATTTTAAATAACGAAAGAACAAATAAATTCGTACAACATTAATAAAAACACAAATAAAACGTCGAAATAAAAATAACTTGATGACGTATACACGTGTAACAACATTTCAAAATAAGCTAATATAAAAGGAATTAAGTAAAGAGAGTCTTTGTCTCCTGGTATTTTTAGGTAGATTTCGTAAGAAATACTACCTATTGCAGTCGTTACCATGATGCGACTTTTGAAAAATTTCTTCATAACTTTTCATTATAGGACCACAGGAACCTAAAACCACCCCCACCTAAAAAGTTTATATATATATATATAACAGGGTTGGCAAGTTTTTGACATGTGACGGTTTAAACCGATTTTAACCATGGTTAAAACCGTCTTGTCAAAAACCTTTCTGTCAAAAATGTCCAAAAGTGTCAAAAACCTAGTTTTAATAAAAATCATACCAAAAGAATTATTTAGCAGAGTTAGATGGGCTTTAAACAATAAATTCTAAGTAAAACTGCATAAATACATTAAAACTGTGGGGTATAAACTGCAGAAATACATTCTTGAAACCTATTTGCATAGGATATGGTAAAATGCAAATTGATTGTTGTATGATTTTTTTTATTATTATTTATGAATAAAAATTACCTAACTGTTATTTAATGATTTAGTTTATCATTAATGTATGCTTTTAAGATGAACAGTTAATAAATCCTTAATTATTTGTAATCATTAAAACTAGATAGGTTTAATCTAAATTTTGCAGAGATAAATAAATTGTTTAGATTTTTTCATGGCTAGAAGCACAGAGTAATATACCACAATTGGTATCTAATGAGGGTATTTACTTTCCTTAAGATAGAGCAAATTCAAAGATTCCCTTCCAGTACAAAACAGTATTGCTATTGCAACAAAACCAATTTTTCTTGCTTTTCCTCTATTATGTTCTTATGGATGGGGTTGTTTAAGGAGCTACCTTCACCAAAGTTCAAGTTAAAACACCCGAATGCTAATGTTAATCCTACAGGAGAATTTTTTTTTTTAATATCTTGTTCGAAATTTCATACTTTTAAATGATTTTTTTCAAAGTAGAAATGAAAACCCCACTCAATAACGTCAATTTTATGATAGAAATTTTGCTTAATATTTCAATATTTTTAAATGTTTTTTTGCATTGGATAACTAATGTCGATCTCTACAAAGACCGATTTTTAAATTTTCGATTTTGCTTGCAGTTATTTTTGTTATTAGGATACTTTCACTTTTAGAACAGGTTTCAAACTAAGTTAAGCATTTTTAGGTAGATTTCGTAAGAAATACTACCTATTGCAGTCGTTACCATGGTGCGACTTTTGAAAAATTCCTTCATAACTTTTCATTATAGGACCCCAGGAACCCAAAACCACCCCCACCTAAAAAGTTTATATATATATATATATATATATATATGTATGTATGTATGTATGTACTAAATTTTGTCCGCACGATGAAAGTCGCAATAATGCACGGAGCGTCTTCAAACTCGCCAACAACTTTGAGATGGTTGATATCTCGGCGGGGATTGAAAATGGGCAAAATCGGCCCAAGGGAATAGAAATGGGGAGGGCTTAAAATTTTGAATACCGTCTTAACATGATTCTGATAAAACCAGCTCTTACACAACAATGACAGGATAAAAATAAATATTTTTCGTTAAGCAGTTGCCAACAATAAAAAAAACAATAAAATTCTCACCACAACAATTGTTTTTCTATTGCAAGATTTCACGTGAAAAATTAACTTAAATAAATAGTTTGAGGAATTGAAAACAAATTGAATATTACGTCATTAGTTTTCTAGTGCAGGATTTCCGCATGAAATCTCAAAATGAAATAAATAGTTTGACGAATAAAATATATATATATATATATATATTGCGTCATATTGGAAATATAATGGACCTCAGCAGGTGAATATGTAACGTCATGTGAGTTTGAAGAAACGTATTAAAACATGATAAAAACCCGACTATGGAAATATTAACATATTTTAACACTTTGAGGTTCTCTGAATTTTCTTTATCCATTTTTAAACCTATTCCATATACATGCGTGTGTGTATTCGTGTATATTAGAATTTTCACAAAATGTTTAGCTCTCTAGAGCTCATTCTTAGTGAAGGAACTGGATTTATCTCTAATCTTGATTTAAGTTTTGTTGGTGAATTTAGTACTTAACTTCGAAATCTACCTCCGCCTGTAGGCCCGAGCCGGCAGGGATTTTTCTTTTTCTTACTGGTATGCCGAATTATTCATTTGTCCCTAATTTTAGGAGAAATTCCACAAATAAGATAATTTCATCAGTAAGAGGTGATTGTCAGTCACTAACAAAAATTAATATTGGGATAAAATGATTAAAATATCATATTTTATCATTTTATCCTAACATTTCATTCTTTTCTCATTTGTAAAATGTTATTTTTATTGTTCTGCGTTTGTAAAAGAAAATGCGGCAGAGAAAATATTTCTGTTAAAGACTGTATATAGGGCAGATGTGCCAGTAATGGACACCATTAAGGAATTTCTTTAAAAATTGTTTTTTAATTAATAGTTATTATATTCCAGTTTTTTCAATATTATATTAAACTATCATGATTGATTTCGTTTGTTATAATGGCTTATTATGACAAAACGTTTGTCTATATATATATATATATATTGTTTTTTAAATAAGAAATGCAACCAAGTATGCTGAAAAGCCACAATAAAAATACATATAAAAAATTTGGCAATTTAGTCATAAACAAAGAAATAAATTATAATTTAATATTTGATTACAGTAAAATAAGTGCTAAAACTAAAGTGCACAATCATTAAATAAAAGCAATGTTGTATCTTGCTATAACAGCATTTTTTTTTGTTGTTGTTGTCCTGACCATATTTAAATATTGGTGTTTTTGACGGTTAAAACCGCTTAAAACTCGGTTTAAACCTATGTCACGTCAAAAACTGGTTTTTGACTGCTTAAACCCAACCCTGATATATATATATATATATGTATGTATGTATATGTATGTATGTACTAAATTTTGTCCGGGTACAGATGTCATATTCGCCCCATATTGGCGCGATTTTTTTCGGTTGCCAATTTGGCGAAAACATCAACAGCATAAACAACATAATCCGGGTTACCACATCAAACAAAATAACGACACTTTGACGCAAGTTAAGTACCTGTTGCCTATATGATATTGGCGACAGAAAAAAATCGCGCCAATATGGGGCGAATATGACATCTGTTCCTTTGTCCGCACGATAAAAGTCGCAATTATGCACGGATTGTCCTCAAACTCGCCAACAACTTTGATATGGCTAATATCTCGGCGGGGATTGAAAATGGGCGAAATCGGTCCAAGAGGTTGGAAATGGGGAGGGTTCAAAATTTTGAATACTGTCTTAACATGATTCTGATAAATCCAGCTCTTACACAACAATGGCAGGAAAAAAATAAAAGTTTTTGGTTATAGCAGTTGCCAACAATTAAAAAAAAACAACAAAAAAAAAAACAATAAAATTCTCACCACAACAATTACTTTTTTAATGCAAAATTTTCACGGGTAAAATTAAATAGTTTGACAAATTGAAAACAAATTGAATATTGCGTCATAAGTTTTCTAGAGCAACATTTCAGCATGAAAACTCAAAATAAAATAAATAGTTTGACGAATTAAAAAAATATGTATATTGCGTCATATTGGAAATATAATGGACCTCAGCAGGTGAATATGTAACGTCATGTGAGTTTGAAGAAACGTATTAAAACATGATAAAAACCCGACTATGGAAATATTAACATATTTTAACACTTTAAGGCTCTCTGAATTTTTGTAGCCATTTTTTAAACCTATTCCATATACATGTGTGTGTGTATTCGTGTATATTATAATTTTCACAAAAAGTTTAGCTCCCTACAGCTCACTCTTTGTGAAGAAACTGGGTTTATCTCTAATCTTGATTTAAGTTTTGTTGGAGAATTTAGTACTTAACTTTGAAATCTACCTCCGCCTGTAGGCCCGAGCCGGCAGGGATTTTTTAACAAAGCGAAAAGAAAGTTCTTTTAAATGAGACATTTTAAATTAATTCTCAAAATATCAAATAAATGTCTAGCGCAATTTCTAAATTTAAACTTTTTTGCAATATTATTTTGTGTTCATTTTATGTAATAACTATAATGCGACATAAATATGACGTAATTTCTCCTAAGACTTCTAACGCATGTTAATGAATTTATTATTTTACAATATCCTTTCTCTTTTAAAATTCACTTGTATACTTTTTATGACGTAATTTTTAATAAGTTCCTGCTTTTTATACGTAATTATTTAATTCTAATTTGAAAGTTTATTTCCGGTTTATAATAGTCACGTGTAAATAAAATTTTAATTTGAAGCAAACATTATTGCTTGCGCTTTTTATACAGTTGGCAACAGTTTAAATTAGTACAATTTTCTGAAATCTGTAAAAAATATCTCTAGAAATGCTGAAAATTTGAATTTAAAATAGAAATAAAACCTGAAAAAATGAGTCAAAATAAAAAAATTAATGCAATCTGCACTCCGGCAAATTCTAACGCATAAAATGATCTAAAAATGATTACACTGCCATGTATAGTTTTTGCTGCTATAAAACTTTTTTAGTGGAACGATTTTGTCCAAATTTAGCATTAAATAACTCTTAAAATAATTCTTCGATTTGAAAACTGTCTGCATCAGCGTGTTTATCAAACATTTCTGTATAAAACCACCGATTTTCATATTTTTGTATGCATTATTTTTGTTAATATTAACGAAGAAAGCCTCCGGTCACAAAAAAATCAAAACCGGCGGCGGCGGTGACAGCGGTAGTTACTTTTTTTTAGAATAGAGAGATTGTATTTATATTTGATATAACATCATTTACATTCATGATAATTTTGTTTTGTGAGGGAATTACTGCATTCCATGAATGAATTTAGTGCCATAATTATATTTTATAAACATTTGACGATGAATAATACCATTCGCTCATAAAAATTCAAATTCATAAAACGAAGAGTATTGCCTTTTCTAAAAATGCAACTTATTACTTTTAAAAACTTATATATCTCTATCAGTATCTTAAACATTAGTTACCATGTTTAAAGCAATTAATACAAACAAAATAATAAAAAAAAGAGAGATTTATATGATTTTTAAGCATACTTTTTAAAAAGTTACATGTATCCAGATTTTTTTTTCTATTATTGTCTTTATATTTGATATAACATCATTTACATTAATGATAATTTTGTTTTGTGAGGGAATTACTGCATTCCATGAATGAATTTAGTGCCATAATTCAATTTTATAAACATATGACGATGAATAATAACATTCGCTCATAAAAATTCAAATTCATAAAACGAAGAGTATCGCCTTTTCAAAAAATGCAACTTATTACTTTTAAAAACTTATATATCTCTATCAGTATCTTAAACATTAGTTACCATGTTTAAAGCAATTTATACAAACAAAATAATAAAAAAAAGAGAGATTTATATGATTTTTAAGCATAGTTTTTAAAAAGTTACATGTATCCGGATTTGTTTTTCTATTATTGTCTTTATATTTGATATAACATCATTTACATTAATGATAATTTTGTTTTGTGAGGGAATTACTGCATTCCTTGAATGAAGAGAGTGCCTTATTCAATTTTATAAACATTTGACCATAAATAATCACATTCTCTCATAAAAATTCAAATTCATAAAACGAAGAGTATCGCCTTTTCTAAAAATGCAACTTTTTACTTTTAACAACTTATAATATATATCTCTATCAGTATAGTAAACATTAGTTACCATGTTTAAAGCAATTTATACAAACAAAATAATAATAATAAAAAAGAGATTTATATGATTTTTAAGCATTGTTTTTAAAAAGTTACATGTATCCAGATTTTTTTTTCTATTATTGTCTTTATATTTGATGTAACATCATTTACATTGATGATAATTTTGTTTTGTGAGGGAATTACTGCATTCCTTGAATGAATAGAGTGTCTTAATTCAATTTTATAAACATTTGACCATAAATAATCACATTCTCTCATAAAAATTCAAATTCATAAAACGAAGAGTATCGCCTTTTCTAAAAATGCAACTTATTACTTTTAAAAACTTATAATATATATCTCTATCAGTATCTTAAACATTAGTTACCATGTTGAAAGCAATTTATACAAACAGAATAATAATAAAAAAAGAGATTTATATGATTTTTAAGCATTGTTTTTAAAAAGTTACATGTATCCAGATTTTTTTTTTCTATTATTGTATTTATATTTGATATAACATCATTTACATTCATGTTAATTTTGTTTTGTGAGGGAATTACTGCATTCCATGAATGAATTTAGTGCCATAATTCAATTTTATAAACATTTGACGATGAATAATAACATTCGCTCATAAAAATTCAAATTCATAAAACGAAGAGTATCGCCTTTTCTAAAAATGCAACTTATTACTTTTAAAAAATTATATATCTCTATCAGTATCTTAAACATTAGTTACCATGTTTAAAGCAATTTATACAAACAAAATAATAAAAAAAAGAGAGATTTATATAATTTTTAATCATAGTTTTTAAAAAGATACATGTATCCAGATTTTTTTTTCTATTATTGTCTTTATATTTGATGTAACATCATTTACATTAATGATAATTTTGTTTTGTGAGGGAATTACTGCATTCCTTGAATGAATAGAGTGCCTTATTCAATTTTATAAACATTTGACCATAAATAATCACATTCTCTCATAAAAATTCAAATTCATAAAACGAAGAGTATCGCCTTTTCTAAAAATGCAACTGTTTACTTTTAAAAACTTATATTATATATCTCTATCAGTATCGTAAACATTAGTTACCATGTTTAAAGCAATTTATACAAACAAAATAATAATAAAAAAAGAGATTTATATGATTTTTAAGCATTGTTTTTAAAAAGTTACATGTATCCAGATTTTTTTTTTCTATTATTGTCTTTATATTTGATGTAACATCATTTACATTGATGATAATTTTGTTTTGTGAGGGAATTACTGCATTCCTTGAATGAATAGAGTGTCTTAATTCAATTTTATAAACATTTGACCATAAATAATCACATTCTCTCATAAAAATTCAAATTCATAAAACGAAGAGTATCGCCTTTTCTAAAAATGCAACTTATTACTTTTAAAAACTTATAATATATATCTCTATCAGTATCTTAAACATTAGTTACCATGTTGAAAGCAATTTATACAAACAGAATAATAATAAAAAAGAGATTTATATGATTTTTAAGCATTGTTTTTAAAAAGTTACATGTATCCAGATTTTTTTTTTCTATTATTGTATTTATATTTGATATAACATCATTTACATTCATGATAATTTTGTTTTGTGAGGGAATTACTGCATTCCATGAATGAATTTAGTGCCATAATTCAATTTTATAAACATTTGACGATGAATAATAACATTCGCTCATAAAAATCCAAATTCATAAAACGAAGAGTATCGCCTTTTATAAAAATGCAACTTATTACTTTTAAAAACTTATATATCTCTATCAGTATCTTAAACATTAGTTACCATGTTTAAAGCAATTTATACAAACAAAATAATAAAAAAAAGAGAGATTTATATGATTTTTAAGCATTGTTTTTAAAAAGATACATGTATCCAGATTTTTTTTTCTATTATTGTCTTTATATTTGATGTAACATCATTTACATTGATGATAATTTTGTTTTGTGAGGGAATTACTGCATTCCTTGAATGAATAGAGTGTCTTAATTCAATTTTATAAACATTTGACCATAAATAATCACATTCTCTCATAAAAATTCAAATTCATAAAACGAAGAGTATCGCCTTTTCTAAAAATGCAACTTATTACTTTTAAAAACTTATAATATATATCTCTATCAGTATCTTAAACATTAGTTACCATGTTGAAAGCAATTTATACAAACAGAATAATAATAAAAAAAGAGATTTATATGATTTTTAAGCATTGTTTTTAAAAAGTTACATGTATCCAGATTTTTTTTTTCTATTATTGTATTTATATTTGATATAACATCATTTACATTCATGTTAATTTTGTTTTGTGAGGGAATTACTGCATTCCATGAATGAATTTAGTGCCATAATTCAATTTTATAAACATTTGACGATGAATAATAACATTCGCTCATAAAAATTCAAATTCATAAAACGAAGAGTATCGCTTTTTCTAAAAATGCAACTTATTACTTTTAAAAAATTATATATCTCTATCAGTATCTTAAACATTAGTTACCATGTTTAAAGCAATTTATACAAACAAAATAATAAAAAAAAGAGAGATTTATATGATTTTTAAGCATAGTTTTTAAAAAGATACATGTATCCAGATTTTTTTTTCTATTATTGTCTTTATATTTGATGTAACATCATTTACATTAATGATAATTTTGTTTTGTGAGGGAATTACTGCATTCCTTGAATGAATAGAGTGCCTTATTCAATTTTATAAACATTTGACCATAAATAATCACATTCTCTCATAAAAATTCAAATTCATAAAACGAAGAGTATCGCCTTTTCTAAAAATGCAACTGTTTACTTTTAAAAACTTATATTATATATCTCTATCAGTATCGTAAACATTAGTTACCATGTTTAAAGCAATTTATACAAACAAAATAATAATAAAAAAAGAGATTTATATGATTTTTAAGCATTGTTTTTAAAAAGTTACATGTATCCAGATTTTTTTTTTCTATTATTGTCTTTATATTTGATGTAACATCATTTACATTGATGATAATTTTGTTTTGTGAGGGAATTACTGCATTCCTTGAATGAATAGAGTGTCTTAATTCAATTTTATAAACATTTGACCATAAATAATCACATTCTCTCATAAAAATTCAAATTCATAAAACGAAGAGTATCGCCTTTTCTAAAAATGCAACTTATTACTTTTAAAAACTTATAATATATATCTCTATCAGTATCTTAAACATTTGTTACCATGTTGAAAGCAATTTATACAAACAGAATAATAATAAAAAAGAGATTTATATGATTTTTAAGCATTGTTTTTAAACAGTTACATGTATCCAGATTTTTTTTTTCTATTATTGTATTTATATTTGATATAACATCATTTACATTCATGATAATTTTGTTTTGTGAGGGAATTACTGCATTCCATGAATGAATTTAGTGCCATAATTCAATTTTATAAACATTTGACGATGAATAATAACATTCGCTCATAAAAATCCAAATTCATAAAACGAAGAGTATCGCCTTTTATAAAAATGCAACTTATTACTTTTAAAAACTTATATATCTCTATCAGTATCTTAAACATTAGTTACCATGTTTAAAGCAATTTATACAAACAAAATAATAAAAAAAAGAGAGATTTATATGATTTTTAAGCATTGTTTTTAAAAAGATACATGTATCCAGATTTTTTTTTCTATTATTGTCTTTATATTTGATATAACATCATTTACATTAATGATAATTTTGTTTTGTGAGGGATTTACTGCATTCCTTGAATGAATAGAGTGTCTTAATTCAATTTTATAAACATTTGACCATGAAGAATAACATTCTCTCATAAAAATTTAAATTTATAAAACGAAGAGTATCGCCTTTTCTAAAAATGCAACTTATTGCTTTTAAAAACTTATAATATGTATCTCTATCAGTATCTTAAACATTAGTTACCATGTTTAAAGTAATTTATACAAACAAAATAATAAAAAAAGAGATTTATATGATTTTTAAGCATTGTTTTTAAAAAGTTACATGTATCCAGATTTTTTTTCTATTATTGTCTTTATATTTGATATAACATCATTTACATTCATGATAATTTTGTTTTGTGAGGGAATTACTGCATTCCTTGAATGAATAGAGTGCCTTATTCAATTTTATAAACATTTGACCATAAATAATCACATTCTCTCATAAAAATTCAAATTCATAAAACGAAGAGTATCGCCTTTTCTAAAAATGCAACTTATTACTTTTAAAAACTTATAATATATATCTCTATCAGTATCTTAAACATTAGTTACCATGTTGAAAGCAATTTATACAAACAGAATAATAATAAAAAAAAGAGATTTATATGATTTTTAAGCATTGTTTTTAAAAAGTTACATGTATCCAGATTTTTTTTTTCTATTATTGTATTTATATTTGATATAACATCATTTACATTCATGTTAATTTTGTTTTGTGAGGGAATTACTGCATTCCATGAATGAATTTAGTGCCATAATTCAATTTTATAAACATTTGACGATGAATAATAACATTCGCTCATAAAAATTCAAATTCATAAAACGAAGAGTATCGCCTTTTCTAAAAATGCAACTTATTACTTTTAAAAAATTATATATCTCTATCAGTATCTTAAACATTAGTTACCATGTTTAAAGCAATTTATACAAACAAAATAATAAAAAAAAGAGAGATTTATATGATTTTTAAGCATAGTTTTTAAAAAGATACATGTATCCAGATTTTTTTTTTCTATTATTATCTTTATATTTGATGTAACATCATTTACATTAATGATAATTTTGTTTTGTGAGGGAATTACTGCATTCCTTGAATGAATAGAGTGCCTTATTCAATTTTATAAACATTTGACCATAAATAATCACATTCTCTCATAAAAATTCAAATTCATAAAACGAAGAGTATCGCCTTTTCTAAAAATGCAACTGTTTACTTTTAAAAACTTATATTATATATCTCTATCAGTATCGTAAACATTAGTTACCATGTTTAAAGCAATTTATACAAACAAAATAATAATAAAAAAAGAGATTTATATGATTTTTAAGCATTGTTTTTAAAAAGTTACATGTATCCAGATTTTTTTTTTCTATTATTGTCTTTATATTTGATGTAACATCATTTACATTGATGATAATTTTGTTTTGTGAGGGAATTACTGCATTCCTTGAATGAATAGAGTGTCTTAATTCAATTTTATAAACATTTGACCATAAATAATCACATTCTCTCATAAAAATTCAAATTCATAAAACGAAGAGTATCGCCTTATCTAAAAATGCAACTTATTACTTTTAAAAACTTATAATATATATCTCTATCAGTATCTTAAACATTAGTTACCATGTTGAAAGCAATTTATACAAACAGAATAATAATAAAAAAGAGATTTATATGATTTTTAAGCATTGTTTTTAAAAAGTTACATGTATCCAGATTTTTTTTTCTATTATTGTATTTATATTTGATATAACATCATTTACATTCATGATAATTTTGTTTTGTGAGGGAATTACTGCATTCCATGAATGAATTTAGTGCCATAATTCAATTTTATAAACATTTGACGATGAATAATAACATTCGCTCATAAAAATCCAAATTCATAAAACGAAGAGTATCGCCTTTTATAAAAATGCAACTTATTACTTTTAAAAACTTATATATCTCTATCAGTATCTTAAACATTAGTTACCATGTTTAAAGCAATTTATACAAACAAAATAATAAAAAAAAAGAGAGATTTATATGATTTTTAAGCATTGTTTTTAAAAAGATACATGTATCCAGATTTTTTTTCTATTATTGTCTTTATATTTGATATAACATCATTTACATTAATGATAATTTTGTTTTGTGAGGGAATTACTGCATTCCTTGAATGAATAGAGTGTCTTAATTCAATTTTATAAACATTTGACCATGAAGAATAACATTCTCTCATAAAAATTTAAATTTATAAAACGAAGAGTATCGCCTTTTCTAAAAATGCAACTTATTGCTTTTAAAAACTTATAATATGTATCTCTATCAGTATCTTAAACATTAGTTACCATGTTTAAAGTAATTTATACAAACAAAATAATAAAAAAAGAGATTTATATGATTTTTAAGCATTGTTTTTAAAAAGTTACATGTATCCAGATTTTTTTTCTATTATTGTCTTTATATTTGATATAACATCATTTACATTCATGATAATTTTGTTTTGTGAGGGAATTACTGCATTCCTTGAATGAATAGAGTGCCTTATTCAATTTTATAAACATTTGACCATAAATAATCACATTCTCTCATAAAAATTCAAATTCATAAAACGAAGAGTATCGCCTTTTCTAAAAATGCAACTTTTTACTTTTAAAAACTTATAATATATATCTCTATCAGTATCGTAAACATTAGTTACCATGTTTAAAGCAATTTATACAAACAAAATAATAATAAAAAAAGAGATTTATATGATTTTTAAGCATTGTTTTTAAAAAGTTACATGTATCCAGATTTTTTTTTTCTATTATTGTCTTTATATTTGATGTAACATCATATACATTCATGATAATTTTGTTTTGTGACGGAATTACTGCATTCCTTGAATGAATAGAGTGCCTTATTCAATTTTATAAACATTTGACCATAAATAATCACATTCTCTCATAAAAATTCAAATGCATAAAACGAAGAGTATCGCCTTTTCTAAAAATGCAACTTATTACTTTTAAAAACTTATATATATCTCTATCAGTATCTTAAACATTAGTTACCATGTTGAAAGCAATTTAAACAAACAGAATAATAATAAAAAAAAAGAGATTTATATAATTTTTAAGCATTGTTTTTAAAATGTTACATGTATCCAGATTGTTTTTTTTTTTCTATTATTGTCTTTATATTTGATATAACATCATTTACATTCATGATAATTTTGTTTTGTGAGGGAATTACTGCATTTCTTGAATGAATAGAGTGTCTTAATTCAATTTTATAAACATTTGACCATGAAGAATAACATTCTCTCATAAAAATTCAAATTCATAAAACGAAGAGTATCGCCTTTTCTAAAAATGCAACTTATTGCTTTTAAAAACTTATAATATATCTCTCTATCAGTATCTTAAACATTAGTTACCATGTTTAAAGTAATTTATACAAACAAAATAATAAAAAAAAAAGAGATTTATATGAATTTTAAGCATTGTTTTTAAAAAGTTACATGTATCCAGATTTTTTTTTCTTCTATTATTTTCTTTATATTTGATGTAACATCATTTACATTCATGATAATTTTGTTTTGTGAGGGAATTACTGCATTCCTTGAATGAATAGAGTGCCTTATTCAATTTTATGAACATTTGACCATAAATAATCACATTCTCTTATAAAAATTCAAATTCATAAAACGAAGAGTATCGCCTTTTCTAAAAATGCACCTTTTTACTTTTAAAAACTTATAATATATATATCTCTATCAGTATCGTAGACATTAGTTACCATGTTGAAAGCAATTTATACAAACAAAATAATAATAAAAAAAAGAGATTTATATGATTTTTAAGCATTGTTTTTAAAAAGTTACATGTATCCAGATTTTTTTTTCTATTATTGTCTTTATATTTGATGTAACATCATTTACATTCATGATAATTTTGTTTTGTGAGGGAATTACTGCATTCCTTGAATGAATAGAGTGTCTTAATTCAATTTTATAAACATTTGACCATGAAGAATAACATTCTCTCATAAAATTTCAAATTCATAAAACGAAGAGTATCGCCTTTTCTAAAAATGCAACTTATTACTTTTAAAAACTTATAATATATATCTCTATCAGTATCTTAAACATTAGTTACCATGTTTAAAGCAATTTATACAAACAAAATAATAAAAAAAAGAGAGATTTATATGATTTTTAAGCATAGTTTTTAAAAAGTTACATTTATCCAGATTTTTCTTTCTATTATTGTCTTTATATTTGATATAACATCATTTACATTAATGATAATTTTGTTTTGTGAGGGAATTACTGCATTCCTTGAATGAATAGAGTGCCTTAATTCAATTTTATAAACATTTGACCATGAATAATAACATTCTCTCATAAAAATTCAAATTTATAAAACGAAGAATATCGCCTTTTCTAAAAATGCAACTTATTGCTTTTAAAAACTTATAATATATATCTCTATCAGTATCTTAAACATTAGTTACCATGTTTAAGGTAATTTATACAAACAAAATAATAAAAAAAAGAGATTTATATGATTTTTAAGCATTGTTTTTAAAAAGTTACATGTATCCAGATTTTTTTTTCTATTATTGTCTTTATATTTGATCAGGATGTCAATGATTTAAATCAGTTGATTTAAATCAGTGATTTGAATCATGATTTTAATCAAGTGATTAAAAAAAAATCATTGATTAAAATCAAAAATTTTCTAAATGTTTAAAATGACATAAAAAAGTATTCAAATCTGAGATGAACATAATTTGGATAGTTTCTACAGGTATTGTGACTTATGAATACACAAAACAAAGTTTTAAATAATTGTTTCTAAGTGTAATTCCTGAGTATTGGGAAAAATTTAAGTACAGTAAGTTTGTAAAATGCATGGTTTTTATCTAACATAAAAAGCATTTAATTTAAAAATATTTAAATCTAATATATCTTACAACGTCCGAATTTCCTTTTAATAATCAAATTATTCATTCTTTTATATACAATAAACATAGCAATAGAGTGTCAATGATTTTAATCAACTGATTTAAATCAGATGATAAAATCACATATTTTCTTATTTTTTCAAATAGAGTAAAAAAAAACATTATAATCAGTAATGAAAATTATCACTAAATCACTTGTAAAAACTGTAATATTTGTTATTGTTAATTATAACAATGTTAAACTGTGTAAAAAGAAGTATTATACATTTAAAGAAACATCTAACTAAATGTTAAATAACTTCAAAATATTATAATATTTAGTAGCTATTCAAATATTTTAATGTTGTGGGGAAACAATCTGATTTAAATTTCAAAATAGAATTTTTGTAATCTATTTATAAATTATGTGCGAGTTTGCTGTATACATTGCTACAATTTTTGATCAATTTGATATAAATATGCTTTAGAACCTGTGTAAAATTATTGGCTGCTTTATGAATTTATCAAACTATTATCACCTTTTTTTCAACCACTTTTTCAAAAATGTAGATTGTGTTCTTAATTAAACAGTTAATTGTTTAATAATCACAAAATTTAATCTGTATCATCAATTTAAAGTTAAATGCAATTTATCAATAACTTTAAAATATAAGGAGTATTTAATATTGGTTTATATAATTATTACAAAATATTAGTGCACCTAATGTTATATGCTACTAAAGAAATTTTTTATTTGCAGTTTTTTTAAATTTCTATAATTACATAATTAAAATTTTATTAATTAAAGCAAAAAAAAAAAAAAAAAAACATAGATTGTTATTGGAGGGTTATTCATTTTTGAAATGCTTAATTCTTGGTAGATGTTTAATATTTTAACACAGGGAAAAAAATAAAAAAAATCCTATTTAAATAAAAAAAAATCAGATTTTTTTTATTTTTTTTTTAAAAATCATGATTTTTTTACACCCTGTATTTGATATAACATCATTTACATTCATGATTATTTTGTTTTGTGAGGGAATTACTGCATTCCATGAATGAATTTAGTGCCATAATTCAATTTTATAAATATTTGACCATAATTAATAACATTCGCTCATAAAAATTCAAAATCATAAAACGAAGAGTATCGTCTTTTCTAAAAATGCCACTTATTATTTTGGTTTTCTACTTCTGTTCATCTTAGATTTTAATAATTTTATATGTCATTTTAAAATTTAGAAAATTTGTGTTTTTAATCAATGATTTAAAAAAAAATCAGTTGATTAAAATCATGATTTAATCGTTGATTTAAATCAGCTGATTAAAATCGTTGACACCCTATTGCAGCCAAATGGCAAACGTCAGTTTTTGTTAATCACAATTATTATGGATTTTTTTTCTCTGAGCAGTTAAATTTCCACCTAGATTGAATCCTGTATATAAAATCATAACAATAACTTCTAGCTGAATTACTAAAATTACTGAAAAGGAAAACTTTAACCCTAAAATATCAATGCCACACTTAAGGAATTTTAAAACTGCAACAAAATACTAAAGCAATACAGGGTTCTCAATTTATCTGCTCAGATCAACCCCAACAATTGTCATAGAGTCAGAATATTCATGCATGACCAGAGAAAATCACTTAAAAGGAGATGAATATAATTAATTAAATGAAATTTAAACATACCGCAAGACAAATTATTTAAAGGAATGTGAATGAACTGAAAAGGTAGATTAATTTAAGAATTTTGAATAAGTTAATAGCCAATAGCTGAAATATGAAAACAAGCTTCAAAGTCATACATAAAAAGAATCTAACTCTATGGGCTGTGACCGTAATGAGGCTACATTCATTAAATTGTAAAGGTGTGTAAAATTGAAAATTTTAGTTAACTTATGCTATTTACCTTCATTACAATAAAAAAAACTAGAAGAAACACTGTTCATATTCTCTATATTCTTCAATTTGTTAATGATTTCTTATAAATCTTTATTCTTAAATTAATATATGATTCTAATATGATTAATCTTACAGAAACAGACCATTGCTACTTCTTCTTGGGTTAATTTGAACTGAAACATTTATTCTCATTATTTCTGTTTTTAAAGTATATTTACTTATTTAAATCTAGTGAAGTTACTTTATTGAGGAATAGTTTTAGCAGTGCAAAAATAGATACAAGTCAAGAGAATAGGATTAAAATTGATTTAATTCTTCATAGGGAGTTTTAACTCTTATACATACAAGTGTTTCAAAACTTATTTCTCAAGCTATCACAATTAACAAATGATATTGTAAATATTCTAACATTAATAGGTAAGAATTTATCATGTTGACATTTTCTGGCTTCTATTATACAGATTGTAAAATTAAAACAAAGATAATCAATCATTACATTATAATGGAACAAGAAAAAAAAAACTTAACATACCCAATGTAATCCATAGTAAGTTTCAGAGATTGTACACCACAAGTTATTCTTTTTTTTTCTTTTAACAATTACCTTTTTTTTTCAGTTTGGAGTTAGTTATCTAGTACTGTTCACGCATAGTTATCTTAAACACAATTTTTTTTTTTTTTTAGATGATTTTTCTTTGACGACCATATCTTAACTGGCAGTGTTTTTTTTTTCCTGTAGTATAAAAAAAACTCCTTATCTTGAAAATAGTTTCAGGGGGTGGGCTACACACCTCACACTTCCTTCGGTACGCAGCTTTACCCGATGAGTTAGGAAATCGTTTTGGAATTTGAAGACAGCAGCCGATATCGCTCTCCGTGGAAGTAGCTGGAATTATTTTTGCTTAAACTCTAAACAAGCAGGCATCCTGCGTAATATATTTCTAGGATGAATTGAAGCTTAGCAGAAAAGGGAGCGGGACGCTAACGTCTTGCTTCGCATGCCCATGATTTATCTTGGATCTCTATTTCACAGAATCTGATATCAGGGCATTTTTAACTCGTCCGATGCTCGGTCAGCAGCCAGGTATATCCAGCTCACCAGCAAAGTCGAAAGATGCACCTTCTAAAACCGCGCTCGCTTACCATTCTTTTTTAAAAAAACGAAAATCCAGTAGCTTACGCTTACACTTCAATTCATACTGTTTAATCGCAAAAATCGACCTTCTCTGTCTTCGGTCTCAAAGCGAATCTCCTTTGTAAAAATTGTTTTAGGCCTCGACAAAAAAGGGGGCGGGGGTTCCCAGGCCCCCTTTGGCCCCTCAAAATTTTATGTTGTTTCACATCTTACTGCACTCAGGACACACCTAGAAAAAACGCTACTCGACCAACAGACCACGCGCTCGCTTCTAGAACCCTCTCAATCTTCCCGCGTTACTTCCCAGGAAGCAATAAAGGGTGGGGGTGAAAACTGTCTTCATTGGTCAATTTCCCTACCTGATGCCAAGAACATCTTGTTGCTACGTCCCTCTAACCACGGGGGCATCACGTGAACTCAAATCTCGGAAGCCCAGGCAATACTTGCCGCTGCTTAAAGAATTTTCTTTCGTAAACAAAGTCATAAAAATGCATTGTAAAAAGGGGCTGGTATGCTATGAGAAAAGTATCATTCCCACACAATAATCCTGTGTTTAAAATGTAAACGTGTGTGGTGCCAATTATTTCTGGAAGCTGAATTTGCCGTATCTGAACACAGCTGACCATTTACCCCATGTTTGCTAGTAAAAGAGAGAAAGGGGGATTTTTTTTTTCCGTGAGAGAGTATCCCAAAATAAAAAGGTTTTATTTACAGAAAAATAGAGGAATGTTTTTGAATAACAACATTTACATGTTGTAACATAATTTAAGTACGAGAAATTAATAAAAAGAAAAGGGGGCTTAATTTATTAAATTACTTTTATTTATTTATTTATTTATATTATTTTTAGAAAACACAACTGACTTTAAACTGAACTCTTAAAAATAAAGAAAGTGTACAATGAAAAATTTTTAATAGAACCAAGCTATTAATGATATACAAAAAAAGGGGGGGGGGCGTGCTGTGTACAAATAATATATTTTAAAGGAAAATTTCTTAAAAATAAGTAAATTACGCCTAACACAATTGAGAAATTATTTCCTCAACCAGCTGACACTTTTTGCAATATTTTTCCACATTTGATTCAAGAATTTCACTATATTCTCCTTCTACCTAACAATTGGAGAATTCTGCAGTTTTTTCTTACAAACTTAATTGCAGTTATCCAAAATTTTCAACATAATAAACTGTAAAATTATGACTAAAAATTAAATAAACAGTACATAAAGAAAAACTATAAAATTATTTAGATATTTCCAATATTTCAATTGACTAAGGTTTACGTTTAATGCAGTTTTATTTATTTATTTTTTTTATAAATAAAATTGTGTGATTTTTGCTTGGTTGTGGTTTTCTCTGGGACGGGAAAACTTAAGTTTACCTGTGACCCTGTGAGAGAAGGGGGAACAAGTTATTGATCCTGCTGACTACTAAAATTTTCAAATTAGTGGTCCAATGTCCAATATCATTTTTGGTTTTCTCTGACCAGTGGACCATCAATGATTTCGAACACTGATTGATTTTTCAAATGCTGAAGATTTCCTTGTAAAAGAGATTTGAATTATATGCTGTTTAATTTTTTGATTATTTCCCCTGTGTGAAATTTGACTTTTATTGTTATGTCTGCACAAGAAACAATTTTATGTCTTAAAATATTTACTCTTTCATTTAAAACAGGTGGAGAAATTAACCTGATGCTTGGATCTCTTCCATTTTACCTGACTGAAATCCTGATTCAGAATATACTAAGCTTCAAGAATTTAAATATTTGATGACCTGAATGGTCAGACAGAGTGCAGCACCCTCCTAAAACTGTCTGAGAGAAACTCTATGTAAAATGATATTATATTACAATAAATATTAGTCTGACATACTATACATATAATCTAATGATTATATAATTTGTATTTTCAATAAATGGAGCGGCATACCGCAAACCAACTTAAATGTGTTGCTATTTAATTGTGCCTGTAATCATTTCTTTTTTCAGCTATTGCAAGGCTGCTGTTGGTGAATATTTTTCTTCTCTACGAGTATTGTTAAAAAATAAATAAAATGTCATCATAGATTATCATTTAGGAATACTGAAAAAATATATATGTAACAATAATTAGTCGCTTGGTGGCGACACTGCTGTTATTAAATTAACCCTTCAAAGTAAGTATTTAATATACTATGGATGTACATTGTGTATTTAAAAAAAGCTTTAAAATTTAAAGTAATACTTTTGTATTAGCTGATATTAGAGGTTAAATGGATTCTGCTACTTATAGCTGCCTTTTTCATGCTGATTATTTCAGTGTTTACACATATACTTTGATTATGTATCCGTTATGTTTTGCCTTTATTTATTGAAAAGTGTTATATTCATTATTGAATGTTAAACAGAAACAAATTCTGAGTTTTTTTTTTTTGTTGTTGTTTTTATATCCAAATGAGCTAATTTTGCATAATCGAGCTGTGTGCAGTATAAATTTTTAAAAGAATCATGATTGAAAATTATTTTTAAAACTATGAAAAATTAGTAAATTGAAATACAGATTTAATTTAATTGCATTTCAAATTGCAACCCCCCCCCCCTTTTAACGACGTAAAAATGAAAATTATGTGACAATAATTCAATTTGAGGAAAAGGGGAAGTGGATTGCTTAGATTGTTACTGTCGATATATGTCAGCAACAGTAGAAAAATTATTTTTTTTTTTAGTCAATTTTACTGTTCAAAAATAGTAATATTAAATATTATGTAACTTAAAATAGTGAAAATATGTGAAATTTTCATATGTGTAACAATTGTACCTTTATATTAAGTATATTTTTTTTGTATATTTTGTATATTAATTTGAGAACTGTATAATATAAAAATTTCAGCATCTGGGCGATTCCATGTGGAGAGTCACACACGTAACGCAGGCTTTAATTTGCATTTATTCAATTATTTATTATATTTTAATGTTAATTCTGATTTTAGGTGGTATGGTAAATAAGTTATTAACATATTTTTTAGTTTAAATGTGTGTAAGTAAAACTCACAGAAATATATAATTTAATTTCATACTCAAACTGTGCTTTTTTTCTGAAGTAGAAAAAAAGCACATTTTGAGTAATGAGATTAAATGATATACTTCTGTGAGTTTTATTGCCACACATTTAAATTTAAAAATATATCAGTAACTTATTTACCATACCACTTAAAATCAGAATTAACATTAAAATTTAATAAATAATTGAATAAATGCAAATTAAAGCCTGCGTTATGTGTGTGAAACTCTCCATGGAATCGCCCATCTATAGATTCACAACAATAAAAAAAAAAAAAAAAAAAAAAAAAAAAAAAAAACAATTACAGATCATGAAAGCAGCAGCTAACTGCGTTGTGGGAAAAACTTTTTCAAACCTGTGCAAAAATTAATATTGGTTGAAGAAATTCATTCAGCCATTGTTTAAATTAAAATATAATGAAAACTGGGTATGCATTTAAATCTAAGAAAATTATTATTATTTTTTTTAATATTTTTTTGTTAATAAGCAAGCACTAAATGGACTAAGTGTAAGTGAGTGCAGAGAAATATTCCAAAAAGTACAATGACAGAATGGTAATATTTGTGAGAAGAAAAAAAAATGCAGTTTCTTCGTGAAATCAGATTAGATCAAACTGGTTTACATTTGTTTTTTAAATATGTTTCAAAGACAATCGAATCAATAATTAAAAATTTAATAATGTTCGGTTTAATGAAAAAAAATATATATGCTTTCCCTACTGCAATATAATCTCGCATAATCTGAAATTTTGTTTATTATTATACCATAAAATGATAAATTGAAAACCAAAGTGAGGGGAAAAAAATGAAAACTACAATCCGGTGTAACCATTCCTCATAAAGATGAGAGAAAATCCTGAATCGTGGTTCAACCTTTTACCGAAAAATTGGAATAGAGAAAACCTTGAATTATGATTTAACATTTCACCAGAAAATGTTATTTAAAAAAACTCTGAATCATGGTTAAACATTTCACCAGAAAATTGGATTTAAAAACAATCCTGATTTGTGGTTCAACCTTTTACCAGAAAATTCGATTTAAAAAAAAACTGAATTATGGTTCAAACTTTTACCAGAAAATTGGATTTTAAAAAACCTTGATTTATGGTTCAACCTTTCACTATAAAATTGGATTAAAAAAAATCCTGATTTATGGTTCAACCTTTCACCAGAAAATTGGATTTATAAAAAACCTGAATCGTGGTTTAACATTTCACTAATATAATGGTATTTATGAAAGCACCAATAAACTGGTGAAACTTATCACCTATATCTTGGTTGCAGCTAAATTTCAGCGACTTTTAACCATTTTCTTGGTGAAACATCGCACTTTATTTTTAACAGTGTACTTGCATACGTTATACCTTTGCTACCACCTTTTCCATTCCCCTACTTGCATACATTATGCCATCACTATCAAATATAGCATTTTTTATAGACTAAAATATTTCAATTTATACAGAACTTTACTTTGCTTTAGCGCCAGAGTGCTATACACTATTTGATTTTGCCTATATTGAGATGATTTTTTTTCCGTTCCGTAAACACAAGAACATCACTCTTCTACCATCAGCTTCAACCTACTGCTTTTCTCCTATTTATCAGCCTAGTTTTTTGTTACTTGGATATCTATTGGTTATATTTTTTCTATTTTTTTCTTCAATACTCTATTCTTTGTAACTAAAGCCGTCTGCACTTACCAATACTATTATGTATTGTGTAACTTCATGTGTAACTAATAGACTGTTTGCCACGTTTTTCAATTTTTTTTTATATTTACTTGCTTAAAAATTTATAACCACATAGAAATTAAGCAATAAATAGTAATCATAAAATCGGTGATAAAAGTCTTTTAATCAATATCAAAACGATATAAATTTCTTGAAATCTTTCCCTGGGGTTTATTGACTCATTACCAAACGAAATTAAACATGTTTGTCACTTCAAAATTCATATACATAGGCTACATTTAAAAAAAGGTTTCGTCCACCTAACGAGATTTTACTGACTTTTTCTTAATATTTGGCTATAACTTTGATAAAATATTTATAATTGAGCAAATCAAGTGTTGGAAAATATTTATATTTTCGAAATTAAACAAAAACAGTACAATGTTAACTTCTTTAATTTATTAGTTTTATGTTAAATTAATTTTCCATAAAAAAAGGTCTTCTTCGGAAAAAGGTATCTTCGGAATTATAAATTTAATTCAACAGATGGAAGTTTAATAATAGAAAAGCTTTTATAAAAAAAATTCGATTTAGATGATAGTTTTAAGTCACTGTTACTATCAGAGTATTCTTTTACAAAATTAAATGTCAACAAAAGCCATTGTGAAAGATACCAAAATTGCTCTGATGTTACTAAACTTTGAATTAAAATTAAATTTTAGAAATGCCCAAATAAGAAAGAACCAGACGTACCGTATACCAGTTATTAGAAGACTATAAACTAAATATAAATGGTATAAACCAGCCTTTAATTAATTAGATGCTTCTAAAAGATAAGTTCTAATATTCTACAAAAACTGTTACGTATATTTAACCCTTAAATGCGCAAATTTTTATTTGGTTTCTAAAAAAATATATATGATTCTCTCAAAGGTTTATTACACAGGAAAATATTTAAAAAAATCAGAGAACATTTTCATATAATACGTCAATCTTTTCTTCTGTTGCACATCTGCAATACAAGTAAAAACTACTGTCGTTCGGTTGTTTTACGCTAAAATAATGCAAATTAGTAAATATTTTAATAAGTATGTCCCCAAATACCTTATTTTATAATGTTATTTATCTTATAATACTTAACATTTATTCCTTTAATTCCCGTGATAGAATACGTTGTAGAAATTACGTAGTTCAGCGAATATGACTTCACACCAGAAAATTTCAGTGGTTAATTTTGATTTGTTTTAAAACGGAATGTCTGTTATTAATTAAAGCATACATTGCTATTTTAATTTTCTGGTATGAATTAGGCATATGCGATTAAAAAAATCTATTAAATTCAAAACACTGTTGTTTGCATATATGCAAAGCTGCGCACTAAAGGGTTAAAGCATCTTGTTGCTTCGATTCGACAAGCATCCTGTATATAGATTCAGAAAACATGCTATCCTCTTATTTATTTTTTTTCATTTAAATTTTTGATCATTTAACAATATTTCAGCTGTTGATTTATATTTAAAAAAAATAAATACAATACTTAAATTTCTATCAGACATATTATTTTTTCTCTCACGTGTATGACAGTAAATTGCAACAATCATTATTTCCATTTTTATTGATAATCTTTTTTTAATTTTTATGCACGTCTGTTACGAGAATTTTAATTGTGTATATGAAAATGTTCTTATTTAAAAATTCTAAAAATGTAGAATGAAAATATTATATTTTGCAAATACAGTTTTCGATAACCTTCATATTGTTGCGGAAAAATGTAATATTCTTAAAAATAATTAGACACATATCAATATATATATATATATATAAATTCAGACCTTCCTCAAATAAAATCAAAGGTAGATAAGTGTATTTTAGGAAAACATAATTTAAAGTGAAAAGGAAGAAATAATTCGAAGTTAAAAAATTAACTAAAACACATACAAAAATGCTTATAAAATTAAATGTCGACAAAAGCCATTGTGAAAGATACCAAAATTGCTCTGATGTTACTAAATTTTGAATTAAAATTAACTTTTAGAAATGCCCAAATAAGAAAGAACCAGACGTACCGTATAACAGTTATTAGAAGACTATAAACTAAATATAAATTGTATAAACCAGCCTTTAATTAATTAGATGCTTCTAAAAGATAAATTCTAATATTCTACAAAAACTGTTACGTATATTTAACCCTTAAATGCGCAAATTTTTATTTGGTTTCTAAAAAAATATATATGTTTCTCTCAAAGGTTTATTACACAGGAAAAATATTGAAAAAAATCAGAGATGCATTTTCATATAATACGTCAATCTTTTCTTCTATTGCACATCTGCAATACAAGTAAAAACTACTGTCGTTCGGTTGATTTACGCTAAAATAATGCAAATTAGTAAATATTTTCTGCACTTACCAATACTATTATGTATTGTGTAACTTCATGTGTAACTAATAGACTGTTTGCCACGTTTTTCAATTTTTTTTATATTTACTTGCTTAAAAATTTATAACCACATAGAAATTAAGCAATGAATAGTAATCATAAAATCGGTGATAAAAGTATTTTAATCAATATCAAAACGATATAAATTTCTTGAAATCTTTCCCTAGGCTTTATTGACTCATTACCAAACGAAATTAAACATGTTTGTCACTTCAAAATTCGTATACATAGGCTACATTTAAAAAAAGGTTTCGTCCACCTAACGAGATTTTACTGACTTTTTCTTAATATTTGGCTATAACTTTGATAAAATATTTATAATTGAGCAAATCAAGTGTTGGAAAATATTTATATTTTCGAAATTAAACAAAAACAGTACAATGTTAACTTCTTTAATTTATTAGTTTTATGTTAAATTCATTTTCCATAAAAAAGGTCTTCTTCGGAAAAAGGTATCTTCGGAATTATAAATTTAATTCAGCAGATGGAAGTTTAATAATAGAAAAGCTTTTATAAAAAAATTTCGATTTAGAGGATAGTTTTAAGTGTCACTGTTACTATCAGAGTATTCTTTTACAAAATTAAATGTCGACAAAAGCCATTCTGAAAGATACCAAAATTGCTCTGGAGTTACTAAATTTTGAATTAAAATTAACATTTAGAAATGCCCAAATAAGAAAGAACCAGACGTACCATATACCAGTTATTAGAAGACTATAAACTAAATATAAATGGTATAAACCAGCCTTTAATTAATTAGATGCTTCTAAAAGATAAGTTCTAATATTCTACAAAAACTGTTACGTATATTTAACCCTTAAATGCGCAAATTTTTATTTGGTTTCTAAAAAAATATATATGATTCTCTCAAAGGTTTATTACACAGGAAAAATATTGAAAAAATCAGAGATGCATTTTCATATAATACGTCAATATTTTCTTCTGTTGCACATCTGCAATACAAGTAAAAACTACTGTCGTTCGGTTGTTTTACGCTAAAATAATACAAATTAGTAAATATTTTAATAAGTATGTCCCCAAATACCTTATTTTATATTGTTATTTATCTTATAATACTTAACATCTATTCCTTTAATTCCCGTGATAGAATACGTTGTAGAAATTACGTAGTTCAGCGAATATGACTTCACATCAGAAAATTTCAGTGGTTAATTTCGATTTGCTTTAAAACGGAATGTCTGTTATTAATTAAAGCATACATTGCTATTTTAATTTTCTGGTATGAATTAGGCATATGCGATTAAAAAAATCTATTAAATTCAAAACACTGTTGTTTGCATATATGCAAAGCTGCGCACTAAAGGGTTAAAGCATCTTGTTGCTTCGATTCGACAAGCATCCTGTATATAGGATCAGAAAACTTACTATCCTCTTATTTATTTTTTTTTTCATTTAAATTTTTGATCATTTAACAATATTTCAGCTGTTGCTTTATATTAAAAAAAAAATAAATACAATACTTAAATTTCTATCAGACATGTTATTTTTTCTCTCACGTGTATGACAGTAAATTGCAACAATCATTATTTCCATTTTTATTGATAATCTTTTTTTAATTTTTATGCACGTCTGTTACGAGAATTTTAATTGTGTATATGAAAATCTTCTTTATTTAAAAATTCAAAATGTAGAATGAAAATATTATATTTTGGAAGTACAGTTTTCGATAACCTTCATATTGTTGCGGAAAAATGTAATATTCTTAAAAATAATTAGACACATATCAATATATATATATATATATATATATATATATATATATATATATATATATATATAAATTCAGACCTCCTCCAATAAAATCAAAGGTAGATAAGTGTATTTTAGGAAAACATAATTTAAAGTGAAAAGGAAGAAATAATTCGAAGTTAAAAAATTAACTAAAACACATACAAAAATGCTTAGTGCGTACACATATTTAATGGGTTAGTGTTATATTGATCCTGATGCAAAACAAATGCATTTATGCACTATTAAATAAGTTATCATATTAAATTTAGAGAAAAACATTTGAATTATGTTATACAAAGTAGTGGCCAAAATTATGGAAATATTAGGTAAAATTTCGATTCCTAAAATTCTTAAAGCGAAAACTGAACATTGTATGTCAATGAATGGTAATGTAATCCAGAATATGGTAACATATGTTAGACAACTATTTCTTTTGTAACAGACATTGGCAAGCAGAAAACTGAAACATATGTAGAAAGTTGGCTACACAAAAAAAAAAAAATTCCAAGCCAATTAAATCCTATTTGTAAAATTCAATATCACTAATACAAGACTTAAAACACATTTCCAATAAATGAACAAGATTTATTAATTTACTCCTTTGTATAACTGATAATTTTTTTTTCGTGCAACTTTACCGTTTACACTTAAATATTGCAATTTTTGTTGCAGTACGTCAAAGTAATCCTGCATACTTTGAGATTTTTTTTTCCTGTTTTTAAAATAGATAAACCTTACTCTTCTACCACCATTTACTTTCCTGTACCTTTTTTCTGTTTTAATAGTCTAGTTATCTGTTGCTGTAGCTTTCTGCAATAAACTTTAGTATTATACGTTGCGTAGAGAATTAAGTAAGACATTTTATGACTTTTTAAATTTTATTTTGCTGTACCAGCTTAAAAAATGTATTAACGCATCGAATTATAGTAGTCTGAATATAGATGCGATAATAAAACTCAGTAAAGCATTCATACAACTCAGTGTTAACGCAGAAAAATGTATTATCTGATATTTTGATTAAATCATAAATCGAATGGTTTCTTGCTTTTATGGTATTACTAAGTAACAAGTGAGACTTATTAAGCATTAAACATAAAAAAAAATTAAAATCCCAAAATGTTTTCATAATGTATATGCCACTAATGTATATGAAATAATATTTTTATTTTGCAATTTTTTTGTAAGCATATACGCAGTTAGTTTATAGGAATTAAAAAAAATAATGAAATGTAAAATATGACAGGAAGCATATTAATTATTTGTAAAATGGAAACATAACTATCTTTATTAAGAAATGTGTTATTCAGGTTGTAATCCTTTATAATGTATGAAATTTTAAATATTACATTAAAGTAAAACATTTATATTGTTAAAGAAATTTGTTTTTAAAGGCAATATAAGTGCTACCTATTAAAGTGTTCTCCAAGATATTTAAAGAGTTTCTCATCATATTTTAAATATTAAAATAGTTTTTTAGCATTTCTTTCAAAAAAAAAAAAAAAGAAAAATGTAAATAGCTGCAATTCTGATTTTGTAATTTTTCTATAATTCGTTTTATATCTTCAATTTTCTCCTTTCTTTCCTTTAGGAACTTTAGAATTTTAGAATTTTAAAAGTTATTTTTCTGCACATTCATTAGTGTACTCATTATAAAGCAAGCAACTTTCTTCAAAAGTCTTTCTCTGCTTTCTGTAAAACCTAGTAAAGTTTTATAAAAACATAATTTAAAGTTTAAACGAAGATAAAATTCGAAGTGAAGAAAAAAAATAAAGCATACAAAAATGTGTATTACACACACATATTTAACAGCCAAAATTATGGAAACATTTTTTTTAATCTCGATTTCTTAAATCGTCTCGTGAAATAAAATCCAAAAATCGCATATCAATGAATTATAATGTAATCCAGATGGCTATTTATTATGTAACAGCAGTTATCAAGTAGAAAACCGAAACACAGGGAGAAAATTAGCTACACAAAATAAATAAATAAATGAATGAATAAATAAATAATTCACCGAGTCAGTTTATTCTTTTTAGAAAAAAAAACTTTAGTGTTAGCAGCAGCTTTTCCATGAAATGGACCAAATTATTAGTTTAAAACTTCGTATCATTGATATTTTTTGTTCATCGAATTTTACCATTTAAGCTAAAATATTGCATTCTGCACAGATTTTTACTTTCCTTTAACTGCATCTTTTCAATACGCCATTTAATAGTGACAAATTTGAGAATTTATTTCCTGGTTTCTAAACAAATGAACCTTACTCTTCTACCACCAGTTTCTTTTCTGCACCTTTTCTGTTTTTAACAGTCTTGTTTTGTGTTAATTAGCAATTTTCTGTTTCATTTTTTCCCAATGTTTGTTACAATAGCTTCAAAGTTGTGCAATTTGCGCTAAATAGTAGTATTATACGTTGCGGTGGAAGGTAATAAATCAAGTCTTTAGGTAAATTTTCGAATTTTATTTTCATTTACTAGCGTAAAAATTTAAAGCATAGAACATTAGCAATCTCAATATATAAATAATAGTAAAACACAGTAAATCCTTCATAAGACACACTAAACCATTCATAAAACACAGTAAACCATTCATAAAACACAGTAAACCATTCATAAAACACAGTAAACCATTCATGAAACGCAGTATATAATTTAAAAAAGACAATGATAACAGACAGTGACAGCAAATGGAATTGCCTGAAACTTTTGATTAAATTATCATTCTAGTGGTTTACAGCTTTTATGATATTATTTAGAAACTTGTAGTGTAAGTAACCATAAAACTTCCCACAAAATTTCCCGAAATGTTTTAATAATTTTCGACGCTAGCGTATATATTTTAATATTGCATATTTTTTGTAAGCATGTGCGAAACTTATAGGAATAAATAAAAATAATGAAATTTAAAATATCGTGAGAAAATATTAATTCTTTATAGAGTAGAAATAAAATTATGTGTATAAAGTAAACTTGTATTAAGGTCGTAATCTTTTTTAATGTGCAAATTGTAAAATATTAATGTTATATAAGTGAAACACCAATGTTTTTAAAGAAATTCGCTTTTAAAGGCAATATAAGTACAACCTACCAAAGTGTGTTCTCAAATATTTAAAGAGATTTTAATCATATTTTAAATACTAGAATAGTTTTTAGCATTTCTTTTCCAGTAAAGAAAAAAGTAAATATCTGCAATTGTGATTTTCTAAATTTTCTATAAAAAGTTTGGCAACTTCAATGTTCTGCTTTCTTTCACTTTAGAGCTGTTTTCGCATTTTTAAAAGATTCTAGAACTTTCAAAGTTATTTTTCTGCATCTTCATTAGTGCACTCATTATAAAGGAAATAAGTTTGTTTAAATGTCTTTCTTTACTTTCTGCAAAACCTGGGAAAGTTTTATGGATAGTCGCATAAGTTCGTATAAAAAACATTTTCTTCGAAGCGGAAAATTTTGACGAATCTTCCTTTAGCCTAATTCAGATGTTTGCTATATATTTGTATACTATGTTTCTTCAGTTTAAAATTTTAAAGGCTTTGAATCAAAAAATTTACACTACATTTATGCATTTTAATCTAATCGTTCATTTTTATATAGGTTTCGTCTCATAATTTACATCATACACAACAAAAATTAAATTTAAGACACGCTCTTCTGCGTACTTCTCGATATTCCTTAATTTCTTTATATAATTTATGGGCGGGGGGGGGGGGGTATGTAACTCAAAACTACTGTCAAATGTATCGTGTAGCGATAGTGCTGTTGAATTTATATTCACTTAATAAAAACAATTTTTCGAATTGAAAAATTGAAACGTTCAGTTTTGTTACCATATTTTGAAATGAAAACAAATTCGACATTTTTTCATAGGTACAATTTACTTAAGCGTAAATTTAATAAATATTGATCAATGAGAACGGTTCATAATATATATCTATATCTATATCTATATCTATATCTATCTTTATATATATATATATATATATATATATATATATAATAGTCAAGTAACAGTTATTAAGAATATTGTCGATTGACATTACAATTTACAGCAAATTGTTTACGGAGTAGTTCATCCTGTTCAAGAAATTTTTATGTAAACATGTACATTCTTTTAATAAGGCTGTTTCTAAACTAACGAAACAGAAGATAGATCATTCTGAAATAGCTTACTAGGATGAAGGAAATGATGGGCATTAACTTGTCAATCAAGAACATCCATGCAAAAGAAAATGGATGAAAATGTAATCTATTAGTGTTCTTTTAACGTTAAATGAAGAGAAACAGAAATAATGGTACACCACCAATTCAATTATTTTTATATTTCTCATAATAACAGAATATTATAGATTGATTAAAATATCTGAAAACTGCTGTAAAATATTTTAATTGATTGTAATATTAAGCTCGATACATTTTATACGTTATAATTATATAACTTCCAATATTTTGTTTACATTAATGGATAAGATAATTATATTTTTATATAAACGAAGTGTTTAAATGTTCAAAATGAAAATAATTCATGAATTGTTTTGAGCATTGAAAAAGAGGTACTTTAAATATTAAAGAACTATCAAAAAAGCTAATGTATAATATTTCAGATAAAAACTTAATGTTGTTTAAAATTCTGTTAATTAATTTATAATTTCTAAAAATTTCCAAATTTTCGTGCTGAAGTTTTGAACTCGATTTCATTTTTTGTATGTATGACCAAATGAACTTGTGTTGCCACATATTCTTGTCTGGATTAAAATTTAAAAAATATATATGCGCTGCTGACATATGCATTTAAAAAATGTTCAGAAGTTCCTGGACAACTCGATAATATGTTTCAGTTTCATAATGTTCTTAACCGCTTAAGAGGTTAACATTTTTTGACAGAATAAACTAAAAATAGTGACCATACACCAATTTTATCGTACTAAACTATTCGCCTTATAGTCCAGTCAAAAAATAGTTCGATGTGGAAAATTCTGGTGCAATTGAATTTAGTTACGTACTTTATGTTTTTGGGGGTTTTGAACACAATTTTGAAGTTGTCCTACAAAATTTTCCTTGGCAAATATGAAAAATCATGAAAAACCACTAAAAATCACAGATTTTTGGGGTTTTTATCTTATAACTTGCAAAGTAAGCTTTTTACACAAAACATTGCCATATATTACAATACAGATGAAACCATTACCTACAATTCATGTTCTTATAATTTTTTTGTACGACATATGGTTTCGTAAGAAGCGTTGAAAAGTCAACGAAATCCAGTAATTTTGGAAAATCTCAAAAAACACATTCTTTTACACCCTTTCGGTTCATAACACTGAAAAAAGCATTTCACAATAGCCTATACTTTGAAAAATGCGATAAAATTCTCTACAATTTATGTGTAAGCAATTTTTTCGGACCTTGAATAGTTATGAGAAAGCAACTGACGGGTGCATGGAGTAGTCAGACGCCACTTTATTGAAAACATACAGCTTAAAAGCATCATTATTCGTCTGCACAGATATGTAACACGTTAATGTTAAGTTATATAGGTACAAAAAAAGTGATTAATGATCGGTTAGTATTAAAACTGTTTAATGGTATACAGTATAATAAAATAGGTAGGTATTTTTTTTTATAAACACTTATAATTAAATGATTATTGACTTGAAGTGAGACTCATCAGTCATAAAGAACCCCCGTGACCAAAGGTTGCATGATTGCTGGCATGCCTTCCAATTCTTCTACTCCTAAAAAAATAATGAAATATAATTTTTACATGGGCGCGAAAGAGACGTTTTCGTCCCAAGGGAGATGACTGCTGCCCCAACAGTAGGCAAATATTGCAAGCATCCAAGGATCGAATATTAGGCTCCTGAGCAGCCCTGTTGTACATAGTACTAAAAACAGTGGAACTAATTGTAATTATGTTTGTAAGTAATGATTCATACAACATTTTATCATAACAGGATTTTTACATCTTGTTTTGTTAGCTCTCTTTTACAACCCAAGTTATGAATACGTTACTTTTGGGCCTCAATTTAGAAAACATATTAGCGTATTATATTACGAACCACAGTAAAAAAATAAATTATGATTTTGTTCTCATTAATTTGAAATAGAATAATTATACATACTGTATTGGGATACGTATTTTGATCACAAAAACAAAAAAGATAGTTAAAAAATGAAGGTGAAGTGGAATTATTTATACATAGTTACCTTCAAGTACTTCAGGGAATTCCGGATCATCCTCATCTTCTTCGATTTATGTTGAGAAGTATGTTATTGCAACTGCTTTCGATGTTCACACACATATTGAAGCTCTTGTGGCCTGTTTTAGGTAGATTTCGTATGAAATACTACCTATTGGGATCGTTCCTATGTTGGAATTTCTGAAAAATTTTTGCAGATCTACACCGATCATGACCCCTAGAAACCAAAACCACCCTCAGTAAAAAACTTTATCTATCTATCTATCTATATATATATATATATATATATATATATCACTTTCTTCTGGACACGATAACTTTCGTAATTCTGCACCAATCTCTTCCAAACTGATACATAAAATCAATGGGCATAAAATCTCGGTCAAGTTCGTTAATGGGGAAAAATCGGACCAAGGGGAGGGAAATAGGGAGGGGTTTTGTGAAAACAGAAAAACCCCCGTAACTTCTTAATTTTTGTACATATCAAATCAGTTTAAAGTTTTTATTACTTCTAATAATAGGGCCAAAAATTTATGTATCACAGATTTTTGATAAAGTTAAAAATGGGCTCAAGGGGCGCAAAAAATAGGGTTTTTGGGAGAAAAAAAATTCATAACTTCGTCAATTCTCAAGATATCAAATTCAATTAATTTTATTATAAATCTCCTTAACATTATCTAAAACTTTTATGTTCACAAGTTTTTGATAGGAGCAATTCGTACCGCAAAAAAAAATTAAAAACGAAAACAAAAAGGGTGTTTGAAGAAGAAAAAAATCCATAACTTCGTCAATTCTCAAGATATCAAATCCAATTAATTTTATCATGAATCTCCTTAACATTATCTACAACTTTTATATTCACAAGTTTTTGATAGGACCAATTCGTACCACAAAAAAATTAAAAACGAAAACAAAAAAGGGGTTTGAAGAAGAAAAAAATCCATAACTCCGTCAATTCAAAAGATATAAAATCCCCATGAATTTATCATATATTTTCTTAATATTGTCTACAATATCTATATAGACAAGTTTTGGATAGGACCAATTCTTAGAGCAAAAACAAATTAAAAATACATACCGGTTGAAGTAAAAAATGATCTTAGTAAGGGTGTATTTAAATCCAAACTGCTTATTTTCTGAAACATTTTACAATTCATTTTTGCTCTCAAAGGCTTCCAATTGGTACGTTTTCTTACTCAGAAACTATATAATGTACCGTGATGGTCGATTTTTTGATAGGGGCAGAATATATATATATATTTTTTTAAATGCTGTTAAAAAGGGCAATTTGAACCGAATTTACCGAAGCGGATTGTGTTGGAAAAATCATTGTATTAAGGATGCGCTTAATTCCAAACTGCTTATTTTCTGACTGGTTTTTAAATTCATTTTTGCTCTCAAACGCATTTAATTGGTAGATTCGCTTATTCAGAAACTATATAATGTACCGTAATAATCGATTTTTAGATAGAGGCAGAATATATTTCAAAAAATGATGTCAAAGTGGGCTTTTTGAACGGAATTTCCTGAAGCGATTGTGTTAGAAACGAAAAATATTGTCCTTCTGAGAAAACAATTGTTTATATATCAAGTTTTAATTAATTGAACAAAAAATAAAAACACAGGTCGCTTATAAATCTCTTCAAAAATCACTTCAGCAAGTTTCATATTTTTTTTAAATTAAAAATGAATCTGGAATTATGCCAGAAAATTTCGAGTTGTTGAGCATGGAAAAGTATTTTTTTGAATACCGCCCTAACATGATTCTGATAAAACCAGCTATTATATGAAAATGAAATAAAAACTCGTCAAGAGCGGCCAGATAAAATTGTTAAAGTGGATTTATCTATAATCATGATTTAGTTTTTGTTTGTGAAATTAGTATATTTGACTTCGAAACTACCTCTGCCGGTAGGCCGGGCCGGCAGGGATTTTTTTTGCATCCGAAGTTTTTCTGTCAGGTCTTCTTGCATTTGCAAGAAAAATTTTCAAAACGGCTTCAGGTGCTTGTGGCTGTAGCGTGATTACTGGCTCTAGGCCGTCTTTCGTTTTCCAAACCCATTATTCAGGATATTTTTCATTCCAAGCCATTGTTGAACTTGGAAATACACCCACAAGGAATGTTGCTTAGATGCAGACTCGGTAGCAAATCAAGACTCCAAATGGACTGATGTCTTATATGCAGACCTAATGTAACATAAATACCTCAATTTGTTTAATGACGTGGCTTCCTTGTCAGAAATTTATACATTGGGACCAGAAAACGATGGCTAGCATGGGTGACTGCACAGCATCTGCCACAGGGTCTTTAAAAGTCTCAACGGTTTTAGTTAATGCAGGGTTTTTCTTGAGAGTCCGAAGAAACTTCATATTTCCTACTTTGAAAAAGGCTGAACTAGTGTCACAGCCTCCCATGGCATGCAAAAATAAAATGTTGTTAGCAATCGATTGGTCAAGTTTGAGGTCAGAAGAAAAAATGAGTCGTGAAGAAACCCTTTGACTAGCTTTAGAAAGTATACATTTGAATGTACATCCTTACAGCGACAAATCATGATAACTAGCAAATCGGCGTCACCACCAACGATAACTTCAGAGTTATGTTGCTGTGTAAGGTCCCTTGCTGTGGTGACAATAAGTATATCCGCATCCTCTCATGTGCGTTTTTCACTCATACTACTAAGAATTCGGAGAAAATCTATACCTATTAATACACCAGTATAACCTCGAAAATCGGGAATTATCGCGACCGAGACTAAGCCGGATTTTTTAAAATTACAGATTTCTGAAAAATTCTCAAAAGTACTTGCGATTTTCTTGATAGTGACATTTATTCGTAATTTAATTCATACCCAAATGATATTGATGTGAGAAAAAGAGAAAATTGGATGTTTAAAAAACTTACTTTAGTTGACATTTTAAGAAGTGTAGTCATTTCTTCTCATGTAATTTCTCAATCATCAATGTCAAGAAGTTATCTTCTTTCTTAGATTTTATACAAGTGAAAATATCCATTTTGGAAATACAGTCTTGTTTCTCTGAAAATAACATGAATTTTCCAGTCAAAATTATGTAATTTTTTGGTGAGACCTTATCTTCAGCCAGGTCCTCGTCCTTGTTCCTCTGAGCAGCTACCAGTGTTATCAAGGGTTCTATTTAGCACAGAGTCAGCGATTCCGCTGTCCGCTAATGCATCTTTTTTTTTTTTTTATCTCAGTTCTTAATTCGTAAACAATTGCTATTTTTGCTTCTCCCGTAAGTTGGAAGTGAAAAAAGAAAGTAGGGATAGAGCTGACTTTGATGCCGGATTTCTGTATGCGGGATTTTTGAGGTTACACTCTATACCTATATAATAATAATATATAACCTAATAATAAATGAGTACGTTAGCAAATGTTTACAATGAAATGCTTACTTTTAGAGTTATGAACAGAAAAAGTGTAAAATAATATCTTTCTTGCGATTTTCCAAAATTACAGGTTTTTGCTGATTTTTCAATGCCTCTACAGAAGCCATATGTCGTACAAAAAATGATAAGAACATGAATTTTAGACAATTTTCTCTTCTGTATTTTAATATAGGGTCATCTTTTGCGTAAAAAGATTACTTAGCAAGTTATAATCTAAAAACACAAAAAATCGGAGATTTTTATTGGTTTTCTCATGATTTTCATATTTGCCGAGAGAAATTTTGCAGAACGACTTGAGATTAGTGTTCAACACCCCCTAAAAGATAAAGTAAGAAACTAAAAATATGACACCAGAAATTTCCACTTTAACACTTTGACTGCCAAGCGAAAATTGCAAATATTCACCACGGGTCCGACAAATGTTCTGGAAAATATTTCATTTTCCACAAAACTTAGCTCATACAATCGGCAGATTTATCAATTTTCACAAACAGTGTATACCTAATACATCGTAGTGAGCCCAACAATCAAAGTCCAATACGATTTTTATGTAACTCATATCGTTTTTGATATCCAAGGCCTGAAGTGTTGAAACACCATTGCTATCATATCTCATAGCCAGGGTCCCAACTGAAACATCCCTGGCTATCACATATCATAGCCATGGCAGCTAAAGTGTTAAGATCTTTTTTAACCTAATTTTTCTGGACTATTACATATAATCGAAAATGTCTATCATTTAATAAAGGGAATATTGTAGTTTAAAATTAGTAGTGTCAAGAAGCTTTTAGTAATAATCGTGAAATAAGCAAACTTTTCTTGCACATACAGTGTACGGGCAAACCGGTTAAAGGGTTAATTCTTTTTCAAAAATTTATTATCATACTTTAAACATAGAACTATTTATAAATAAAGAGTAATATATAAATTTACTATTTAGAATTATAATAATTTTTTTTAAAAAATGAACGCACCCCGTGTTAAAATTTAATGTCGTTTTACTTATCTTATATTTGTAGAAAAAAATTGATTAATGATAAAACTATCACAGATTTCTACATTTAAAACGAGCGGAGTGAAAAAAAAAATTTCTAAATTTTGTGTTCCATTTTTCCAAAATTATAAAGAATGTTACTTTTATTTATTTTTTTATCATCTCATACAACGAAAAACAGACAGTTAAAGATTTTGTTTGTATAAAATGCATCAATGTTTGTATAAAATGCATCTATACATAAATTTTAAAGTTAATATACAATTAAAGATACGTATTGTAAAAGTAAATGTAAGTATTAAAATTATTTTAATAGCATCGTAAACGTATGATAAATAAAAATTTTCTAAGAAATAAATGAACATATAAGACTGCATATCAGGAGCTTGGAAGAGAAAAGGTGAACTCGAAAAATCGATTTTTTTTGTTGTTGATTTTTCCACGTCAGATAGATGTAGTAAAACTTTAGGTAAGTCGTTTTGCCCTAGTTTTCCATTAGTATTCTCATAGTGTCAAGCTAAAGTACCATGTTCTATAATAAACTCGTAGTCTGGTTTTACGATAGGAGCAAGCGAACCCCGCGTGTGAAACCCCCTCTCTGCATGTTTTCCGTTAAGCACGTTCGTATGTTCGCAGTGATTAAAATAAAGGTTCGCCATTGCGATCTTGAATAATTTACAGGGCTCCCAAATGGTCCCCTTTTCTCCCCCCAAAGTGCCCTTTTTTAAAAAATGGTCCACTTTAGTCCCCTTTTATGCATTTTGGCCTCCTTAGTCCCCTTTCTGTTGCTTACTAATGTGGAAAAATCGCCGCAAAACTCAAAAAACTCTGAAAATCACAAAAATTCAAATATTGCGTTTTATTATAGTAAGCTAAAACATTGTAACTAGAATTCTTTCATGGAAGTCAAAGAATTGCCGCACAATGTGAAAAGATGTTAAAATAATCATCGAAAATCTCATTAAAAAGCACTAAAAATTCAAAAGTTAGAGGACAAAATTTTATTACATTAAACTAGAAATTTGAGAGCAAATTTCAAAAAATCAACACGAAATGTTAAAAAAAAAATCCAAAAATTGCTATAGGAATTCAATTTTATTGAAAAAAGGACAAAATTTAATAAATTCTGCGAAAAGATTGAAACTGGAATCCTTTTACAAATGTCAAAAAATCGTATAAAAAATTCAAAAACTGCTGTTTGAATTCCGAATAAGGTTTATTGAAACGAGCACACATTTACTAAATTGGGCTAAAAATTTGAAACTATATCCCATTTACTAGTGTGAAAGGTCACTGCATAAAAATCGCTAAACATTCAGAAACTCAGAGAAGTTAAAATATATTAGGGCTAAAAAATAGTATCCGGCCATATAGTAGGGCTAAAATATTGTATCCGGAATTTTTTCACAAATGAGGGGAAAAATCCTTGTGGGATGTGATATTGAACTCGATGGAGTCTATTTTGAAGGTGTCAAATATATATATATATATAATTTTTTGTATTTAACTATTCCGGGTACTTTTTGCACAGAATGTGTAACATAACTGCAAATAAATAGATACTCTCGAGATGCACTGTATATATTTTTTTAATGCCTTAGTGAGTAGGGGAGTTAAGGGAGGTTTGATACATAGGGAGGTGTTTGATACATTGACAATTTTTCTCAACAAATGGCATTAATAGCCATTTTAACATGCAAAGGCGTCTTTTATTAGCAGAGGCCATCATTAGCTGGACTTAGCAGTGAAGAACTGACAACGTTTTTTTATTCTTTTAATTTTGAAGATTTTTTGAATGTCAATGTAAATTTTTAAATACTGATTTTCTTTCATAACTCCCATTACAGTGAAGAAAATATCTTGTAAAAAATTTTTATTTGTAAATCACATTGTTAGAGTGAGTTTTAGTAGAAAGCAGATTGGCGTTTTGCAACTGCATTTAGACAAAGTTATTGAAAATCCAATAATGCATGACAGGGAGAAACAATACATTAGCGCAGGGGAGAAATGATACACTTGTATATTTGAAATTTAATGGTTCTTTTAGCTTTGCGATGATAGATGATTAATTCGCTTTACTCCCATTCGCGTAACTCCCATTACAGTGAAGAAAATATCTTGTAATAATTTTTTATTTGTAAATCACATTGTTAGAGTGAGTTTTAGTAGAAAGCAGATTGGCGTTTTGCAACTGCATTTAGACAAAGTTATTGAAAATGCAATAATGCATGATAGGGAGAAATAATACATTAGCGCAGGGGAGAAATGATACACTTGTATATTTGAAATTTAATAGTTTTTTTAGCTTTGCGATGATAGATGATTAATTCGCTTTACTCCTCCTGTAGAAGGAAAAAAGTTTATATGGCCTGAAAGGGAAAATGTTTGTATAATTGACGAAATGCAAATTGAAAAAACATTAAATCTAACAGATTTTACTTATCAAAATGATAGAGTTATTAGTTTTTATTTGAACCATTTTAGATGTAATGGTATGTTTATGAAAACACTTAATTTTAATTCCTAAACGCCACATTGGCACCAGCATTTTTGTAAAATATTTTCCAGTTGCTGTGAAAGTGAAATATAGCCCTTTTCACATTTCTAATTAAATTCCGGTGCAATTCATTTATTCAACACTTTAGCATTGAAAATGCTTTTCCCCTGAAAGGGTTAAAATAATCTTAAATATGCTAACTTTATGTTAAATTGTTTGAAAATCAGCAATGTTCACTACATTTGTCCTTGCAGCTAGATCTCTAGCATTTTTTTTTCATTATTTATTTTCTAAAACGTGTGTTAATAGGATTGTTTAAACAATAGCAATAGTTTAAATATTTTTGTAAAAACATTTCTGAAACAAAAATATGTCAATGTCATTTCGTTTTAAATTTTACTTAAATATTTCAAGATTTATCATAAAAAAATGTATGACGCATAACTTGAATTGTCTGCATTTTTTTTTTTCAATTTACTTTACAATGTATGAGGCCTCCCTTGCAAAGTGTATCAGTGTCCCCAGTAATGGGGAGATTTGATACAGTAGTAAACATTCAAAATAATTGGGATATATATTTTTTAATGACTATTTTCTTAAATCAGAAATATTTTGAATAAATGAATAAAAGGTCACTTTATAAGAAAACATGAAAAATTTGTTTTAAAATAGCTTTCTAAGGGTTGTAAAAAATTAGTAAAAAAGAAGTGTTTTATACCCCCCTGCCTCCCCTATGTGAAATGTTCGATAAAAACACGGAGAGAAATTAGTTATATAACGTTACTTTGCAATAAATACCGAAACAAAGCATTCGAAAATGCGAGGGTTTTTGACATTGTAAAATAATGTAAAGTCCTTTTGGAGAATTCTATTACAGTAGGTACAATGAATTTATTAAAAAAGAAAGAAAGAAACAAGATCTCAAACTATTTTTTTTTTTTTTTTTACCTATAAAATGTACATCACTGTAAAATGAAAGTTATATGTGCTTGCTACAATACCGAAATATTTTAAATAATTAATAAATTATATTTATATCTAGAAAAGGATTTAATTCAAATTTCAATATCTTTAAACTTTTTTAAAGTCTTGTAAATTATTTCCTTTTCTAAATAAACTTCAATTTTTTAAACGTGATACAATTTAATATACAAGGAATATTCTGTTTCAATGCCCTATGCGTCATAAACTTAAAACAGCTGTAAATAGCAAAATAGTTTTATAATCAGGAATCAAGTACAATGAAAGTTACTTTTCGGCGTAGTCACTGTGAAGATAATGACATTTATCAAACTGGTGGAGGAGTTTCCTAACACCCTCTTTATAGAAGGTGGACACCAGCAATTTGAGGTAGGTCTCCACATCCAGCATCTAGAAGATTTTTGATTGAAGAAGCACTATCCTCCGGACTTATCTTCAGTTCTCAAAGAAGGTGAATGTCAGCGGGGACAGAAATGGGCTGCACGCCTGGTAATGGGACACTTCTCATCTAAATTGCAAAAGAAGCTGTTTGGGTATTAGTTCGCCCTGCCTCCGAGTGACAGGCACTATAACGACTATCTCGTTATATATGTTTGCGTTCCATTCCCCACCCCCAGCAGTTTCAATTAAATTCTGTTTAATAACTTATATATTTTAGTTCACTACAGTCAAACAGTGCAGCCCCTAAATTAAATTCAACATTTAAAAACTAAAGCGATTGTATTAAGAGCCCTTCTCATTTAAATTAAATTATTCTAGTTACTCATCTCTCTAATAAAATAAAATCAGTGATTCAGTCTCCATTTTTACTTTGTGAGTCTCTCACACATACGATTTAACCTTGTAGAAAAACGTTACTGCTGTCTGTTAGAAATAAAAGCATTTTAACTTCGGGCATTTCCTTATTTAGGCATGAATATAACTCATCGTTTAAAATCACTTAACATGAATTTATTCATTAGAATTATCTTCGCAATATGCTTTAACATTCACACCCTTTTGTTCATATGTATGTCAATTCTGTATTTTTGTGGTTAGGCACGGGGCTCATCTTTGATCTAACATCTGGTCTAGAAAAATACATTCTCATGCCTTTTCGCCTAACGAATTCGGTCTGTTATTATGTCGTTATCCAGAAACATTTTTTTTTTTTTTTACACTTAACCGCAGGTGTATTCAAAGTACAGATTAGATTGCGCCTATCATGATTCAGGAATTTTAGCAACCCACAGTCTGGCGCCCCTACACAATTAATATATGGTAGAAGCCAACCGTATGTATTTGGCGAATCCATACCAGCTAATGTTTTTCAAGGCATCTTGTGCATGGCGCAAAATACTTGTAGATTGGCGATATTGTAGTCCGCCAAGCAAGAAAGTTGTAATTGTATATTCACCCCACCCCTGCTCTGTCTCTTGCCTCGTGATGTGATTTTAACAAGAAGCTCTGATCGCTTCCCCTTGTACTTCTCCCTTCGGCTTCAGTATGAAATAAAGAAAGTCTTCGTTTAACAAATTGGAGTTTTTTTTTAGTAAGTCCTGGTGTTATAAATCTCTATACGTTATCAACAAAACGGCCATCTCTGTATCTAACGAAATCGTCTCCATATACTTCTCTTTCGAGAGCTGACGACATCTCAGTGAGGACAGCGCTTCTATCCCAAAGAAAATTCCCAGTTTATAGAAAATTCCCAATTTATAGAAAATTCCCTATTATTAGACCTATTCTCAAGACGCTGTCTACAAAAATTATATGAAGAGTGCATTAGAAACACAAAGTTCTAATATAATATAGTTGCAGTAAGCCGGCAATATGGTTTGCAATATGAAGTTCAATATGCTCCTTCAAATTTAAGTGTCATCATTCGGCTAAAACAAGACAAGCACTTAGAATAAGAAGTGAATTGTTTGGACGAGGGGATATTTCCAAATAGAGCCACACACAGACTCTGTATTTCCGCATATATTTGGGATGAATTTTGATCGATTTTTAACAGTTTCAGATTTGTATTTTTAACTTCAGGTCAAACCAACATATTTACTCATTATATTTCACTGGACTCTGTGATTGAAAATTTGTCCGCCTGTATGACAAATGTCTCAGTTTTCACTTTGACTATGTTAAAAAGAAAGTTTCATTGTACTTGACTCCTCATAATAAAACCATTTCGTTATTCATACTTGTCATCATTTTACTTTATATTTTTAGATTGAAAAAAATATCCCACTTTTAAATACACATATATTTTTTTTATTTAAAACTTATCATACTTAGTTTGAAATAAAATTTATTCAATCCAACATTTTTCGTATTATTTTAAATACTAATAGGCATTAAGTAAGATTTATCCACACTATTTAGTATTAATATCTAAGAAAATAAAATAATATTTTATTGTATTATAAAATGTTCGTACATACACAATCGGAATAAAAATGTAATACTGTTTATTTTTTTAGTACCAATTACTTTAATTTCTTTTAATTTTTAATTGACATTTTTACCAATTGTACTACACATAAACAATTGATATGAGAAAATATAACAGAATTTAATGAACTATTTTATTATTACATGAAATAAATAAATATTCTGAATTGTTTTTACCAGATATGTTTTTTGTAAGATTTCTAAAGCAAACAGCTAAAACAGACAATTAAACAAATAGCAGTTAGTAACTCATAAAACTGTTGCCATACAAAGACAAAGCATATGCGATATGAATTCGTAATTTAGCTAATGACATCGCAGTTACAGAAATCATTACCGCAATGTTGAGAATAATTAGAACACGGATGTAATGGAATTTTCATTGCTAGCAAACCTGAATTTCCTCATTTAGATGAAAGATTATAACTAGCAAACTAGCATATTGAATTTCATTATTTTGAGAAATCTCATCAAAATTTATCTGAACAAAAAAATTAGGAAAACAATTAACGTTTAAATCTCTGTTATAAAGAAAATCACTGTTCTATTTTTATGAGTAAATGAAATATATATTCTTAAAAGAACAAATCTATACGTACATGCATTTGTATGTAACTGCATAGAGTTTGAAAAAGACTAATTGAACAAATAATGTAATACTTCCGTTTTCTCTATGCATATAATAATTTCTTAATTTGTTTTTTAGAACTCAAATCTGAAATTTCTTAAATGACAATTCAAAAATAATTTTAATAAATATTTTTGAGTTCTTTTAAACATCTCTCTAAGCAGTCTTTATGGCTGCTAGCTTTCATATAAAATGTATATATCATGTCTTAAAAATAGTACAGAGTATATTTATATTGATACATAAAAATCTTAAATGTATTTTAATATTCTGTATACATAAAAACAAATCCAGTAACTCTGAAACTTAAAAATAAGATCATGTAAAAAGTTATATACAATAGGGCTGTAACAAAATTGTTTTAGATTTTTTTTTAATTTTTAGAGATATGTAGAGCAATTTTGGTAAGCTCTGTTGTCACACGTGCTCAAAATTCCAGCAAACAATGATGTTCCATGAATTTACATTAGTTCATTGGTAACAAATATAGTTACAATGATTACAGATATGAGGATTCTAGAGCTTGATATTTAGGGGCTGTAGTCCCCTGTAAATCCCCTAATGCATTCAACTTGTTATTTCAGATTTAATAATACAGAAAATTCTAGTCATTTTATCAGCTCGTTTACATTCACCTTTATGCGCGTCGCGTTGTTGTGAGAATTATCATCCATGAATAGGAATTTTTGCCGATTTTATCCCTCATCAATTTGACGAAATATCAAGAACCCGATCTCTGTATATTTCAGCATTCTTAATTTTTCTATTATAAATGTGCATACCATTCAAAATAGTGCCTGTCCATGTCATGATTCCACCGTTTTCGCGACAGTGCCTTTTTTAGGTCTTTACAGTGTTACACTGAGTGCACTGCTCTCTTGAGATTGCAGCGCCTCCGGAGATTTACTCCAAACAATACTGAGACACATTAATAACGAGATCATAGACGCAGTCCGTGGTAATCTAACCACAATGATCTGTGCACCACTGAAACAAGTCAACATTTCGCAGTCCGTATAAAAGGGACGCATATATTCGTTTTATTTTAATATTCCTTTCGTTAATACATCATATCTTGCATGATCGGTATACCTAGATATTCAACTATAGCTTTACCAAAATCCCTTGAAAACTGGACAAACATGAATTCCATTTACCAATTTTTGCCACTTAACGGTTTTTAAGACTTTCTTGCAGCATGTTTTCGATTTTGGATTTGTCATTCATTTACTGAATAGCGATTTCTTATAATCCGTCAAAGTCCTTCTGAATAATGTGTTCCAACATCTACACGCCTACAAGCATAAAATTTTATCCAGCTACTAAAACCATCGTTAAAATTAAAATTTGAAGCATCCATATGCACTTTTTCCCACGCTTGCCGAAAAAACTTACATAAAAATTGGCACATTTATGTAAATTGAATATGAATTCCATCCAAGAACAGGATCACTTTGGCCTACATTCGGTTACCAAATCAGAATTCAATCAGTCAAATAGTTTCGATTTATGAAGGTTTAACATTTCAAACTTCTAACGTTTATTCATCTATACTCTTTGCAAAATAGATGGCAGTGCAAGTAGTATTTTAGTCAAAATTCAAAATATTCTGGCCGAATAAGCTTTAATATTGAATACGCATATCTTAGGCTTCTAGGAATCTATTTTGGATACAAAAAATATTAAAGTTTACATTCATATTCTTTTTTAAACTTAATTGATATATATATATATATATATTAGAAATTAATTACTGTTTTGATACATTATGAACTGCAAAAGGCTAATTATGCATTACATGAGCACAAAAGATTTGTTTTCAGTTAATGTTATGTATATATATCGTATATACTCGCGTATAAGCCCGATCACGTGTAAGTCGATCCCCCCCCCCTTATACTTTGAATGAAAAAAAATGGTAAAACTCTGGACCAGCGTATAAGCAAACACTAAATAAATAATAATAAAAAAAAAATTCAAATAAAAATCGCATTTTTAACAATACTAAAAGAAAAAAGTAATTGTATAAAAAAATTAAGAACGAATCTTTCACATTCGGGATCATAAACTGAATCTCTTAAAAGTTCAATAAGTTCCCGTTTCGTTGCTTCTTCGTATTAAAAGTCGCACTAGAGATATGATGAATTTTCGTCTTCACTTTCATATGTACAATCGTCTTCAGTGCCATCCACGGCACTGCTAACAGCACTTTTTAAATGATTCAAATATAATCTCCCTTGGAATTGATACCCACGCCTCTTGAATTAAAATTCAAGAGGCTATAACATCGGTTCCCGTTTTTTCAAATTGCCCTCTTTTGTTTTCTACACATGTGCCGAACAAATCCACTCAATACTGATTTTTCGCAATCCATCTTTAAATAGTTTGTTGATGCAATTATAGAGTGTTGTAATCTTGATATGAGTCCATCTGGTATAACAACCATAGACGACTTAAGTTTTTCAACTTTTTCTTTCACTTCGTCTGTCGTATGAGTGTTAAATCTATCCATACAAGCATCACGGGTTTTTTAAACACAGCTCCACGTCTTCTGCCCCACACATTTTTCCAGCCCATCTATGGTACCTCTTTTATCCAGCCGTCCACTTTTTTCTAGCCTTGTAATCACTCAAGTCGGAAAATTTACATTGAATGGATTTTTTTTACTCTTAAATATATTGAATGGGGCAATTTGGAGCAATCTGCTAACAAGCAATGTCTCCTTACTGGGCATACTCAGAATATAAAAAAAAAAAAACTAAGTAAACTACTTATGCATGTAATAAAGGATCAGTCAAATTTAGCGGCGGAATTACAGTAGGAAGTCTGCAAAAAATAAAATACCATCGGATATTTGGGGCGAAAAAACGAAGGCGGCAGGCGATTTGGCGAACAGCACTTTACCTCGCCAAAAGCAAACGATTTCAATGCATCTGAAAATTGCTTGTTAATTGATTTTTAGAATGCGTGTAAATAGCATTTAATGAATTGAAACTTAATTGAGAGAGTTTAATGCATATATTTTTTTACTACATATTTATGCTGCTTGTTGCTGCAGTTGTTTAATTTTATCACTGTTAAAATAATTTCATATATAAAAAATGTTTTCATATATTTAAGCGTATTCCAAAATAAAGTCCAGATGAAGAATGCTTGCAATTATACATTTGTTTGTACGTTTTTGTTTTCATAGCAACAAAATTGAATGGACAGTCCTCAATTGGACTTAATTTTGAGATTGAAACAATTTTAGTTAATTTAAATTTTGTTTTAATTCATAAAATGTCATAGTTAATTTTCATTATAAATATATATATATGACAAAACTATAGTTAAAACAAACTAAAACTGACAAATCTGAAGTTATTTAAATTAAATTTATACAAACAAGTTCAACATGAAACATTTTACCTTAAAGAGTATTTGGTATAAAAAAGTATATTTTGAAATTGTATTCCATCTTCAACCAGGGATAAAGAGCCAAATAACGAAATTTTCATTATTTGTTTTATGGACACTCAATCGAGTTTCCGTCGAAATTATTTTTATGAACATATCTATGAGAAGAACATTCTATATTTTTTTCAGATTTTTCGGAGTATGCCCGAATGGAATGCCCTTCCTTGTAAGCAAGATGAAACAACGGTAAAACGCGTTTTTTAGTTACCTAGTGTCTTAGAACTTTTCCCTTGAAATCTGACCCCCCGCGTATAAGCCGATTCACCCTTTTCAAAAGACAATTTTTTGTGAAAGTATTTTAATTTATATCGAGTATATACGGCATTTACTTCAATTAATATTAACACAGTGAAACAATAAACCAATGAAGTTGGTTATATTTTTTGAAAACTTTTAGGTATTTTAACAAATCTCTTATCAATAAATAGGAAATCTACAGTTTAAACAAAAATTGTAGACATTTTTGTGGAGTTTATCATCGCATTGAAGCAATATATTCAAATATAAAGGGAATATTTCTGTTTTTCTCTATGAAACTCGACAGTGTCACTAGAATTTTTCACACATCAGCAAATTAGAAAACTAATTTTTTTAATCAAAATTAGATATAAATGCAAAAATGTTTTATTGAATAGTTCTTTATACTTTACACTTATCAGAATATGATTCTATTGCTCAAGATTTGCAAAGGAATGTCTCCACAATTTGTAGTATTGTGACTATTCTAAATGAACCGTAAAATGAGACAGATATTACCGAAAATATTACGAAAATTAATGTAGTTTTCTGTCATTAAAAAAAAGCGTTTATTTATCTTCCAAAACCTCAAAAAGCAATCTATTTAAAAGGTTTAAAAAGAATGTATCTAATCGAAATTCTCAACTCCAAATATGTGTTTTCGAATGCTATAAATTCTGAACTAAACAAATTTTTGTTTCACAAAATGCCGCATTAACTGCATTCCTATTAACATTAACATTAACATTAACGTTATTATTATTATTATTATTATTATTGTTTTTGTTGTTGTTGCTGTCTCTGTTGTTGTCTTTGTTGCTCGTATGTAAAAAAATGCGCAACAGCTGAAATTGTTTAATTGAGAATAGATAAACTGATAATTTGTGTTGAAAAAACAGCTTAACACACTATAAAATTTGCAACAAAACTTAGGAACATAACAAAAAATAAGTTTCAGAAATGATTCTTTAAGGGTGTCCGGGACACAAAAATCTTCAAATTTTCAAAAAAAAAAAAAAATATTGGATTAAAAATTTCTCTACCGTTTTATGCTTAAAATTTCGTTTAAATCGTGTTTCTATCTTAATTAGAACAGGAAATATTAATTTATTCGTTTTGGTTTGTTTTCAAAATCTACCTTTTAAGCTATGGTTGTCAAGGAGACGACTTCTTGTGAAATTGCGTTTTACTTCATGATGGGTTTTTTCACCATTACTCATATTTAAATTGTTATAAATCAAGAATCGTTACAGATAAATTGTTAAAACTTGGAACATGTCTTTTTCAATAGCTTTACTTTAATTTAGACTCAGCAAATTAAAAATTATATATTACTTTTGAAAAGATGACTTCTTTAATAAAAGTTGCATCCTTTTTTCTAATTTTTAATTTAAATACTTTTAATTTTTTTAAAAATTAATGTTTTTTAAAATGCTGAATCTAAATTAAAATTTATACATTTCTGTTTATTTAAATGAAAAAAATTCTATAAATAATATTTCGAGTTATAACGATTTTAAACCACCCCACATTTTTAACAAAATTTAAATTTAAATTAAAAAAAAATATTATGAGAATCATGCGATTTTGTTAACAAATGATATGGTTAACCATCACAAAAAATGTCAAAATTTTAACTGAATAACTTTTTTATTTTTTGAAAATGTGTCCTGGACCCCCTTAAATGTGTGAAATGTATTCGTATGTGATGTTTTATGCGATAAAGGAACATTTTTTGTATTCGCGGCTAATTCCAAGTAGGTTATATTACTTTTTCGTAAGTTTTTTTCTTATATTATTTTGCTGTGCGTCGCTTCCAAAACAGACACGAAACGCTAATCCATAAAAAGAATTTATTCGATAATTTAAAAAACAATCATATCATACAGCAAAAGCATTAGTATAAAACTTTTAATAAAAACACTGAAATCTAATTTAATCAATTATAAGCTGAAAAATCGGATTTGAAAAGCTACACAGTTTTAAGAGACATTTCATTTACTTTTTATCCTACTTCATAGGTCAAATTTCATGAACCTTTCCAAAAAAAGTTAGATGCTTGAATCAAATAACTTACAAGCTCATTTTCTGATACACAATGAAAATACTTATCCTTTTTTACATATTCTGTATGTATTGACGGTACATCAGTATTACCATTTAACTTCGTCTCTCCATTTTGCGGACCTAGGTAAAGTGCATAGCTATCTATCTAATATTTGATAATTACTGTTAAAAACATTGGCTGATTGGCAAATTTAAGCGTGCTCAATTTTTCTGCTTCTTACTGCTTCAGCACAGTATCAGTGGGACTGTTTTCTGCGAATATTACTGTTTTTTTTTTTTTAAATTCCTCACCACAATAAGGGAGGAGTGATTTTTCTTCCTGAAATAAAATAGAATTTACTTGTAGTTTTTAAGACTAGGCTTAGCAATCACATTCGATAACCTGAGCCGTTAATGCATTGATAAGAAAACTTTTCCAAAAACCAATTTAGAGTATTCTTTATTTTTTAATTATAATGTCATATACAAGGTGTGTTTAATAAATTGCAGGACTGTGGCTAATACAACGGAATAAATAATAAAAAAAACATACGTTTAATAGTCCTCAAAATAATCACTTCCGGCACTCAAACACTTTTGTGCACGGCGGTACAAATTCTGGAAACACGCTTTATAGTCTTCTGCAGATAGGCTTCGAAGTTGAGCGGTTACGTTTTTCTTTATGTCATTTACAACCAGAAGTCGATGCCCTTTCAGAACAGTCTTATGTTTTGGGAACAAGTAAAAGTCAGGAGTTGACAAATCAGGAGAATACGGAGGACGATTAACATCTGCGATGTCATGATTTGTCAAAAACTGGTTTTCCTAATTTTGAAACAAAACTTGATAGTCATTCTTTGCTCCATCACCGACCATGACACGCGCTCAATGAACCATCTGCGTTTACCTTCTACAAACCGAAAATAATGACGCAATCACTGCGCATTAGTTCCATTTTCGCGCCTCATTGATTATGCTTTTACATCCGCATGATGACGCGTTCCTACACATTTTCATTCATTAACTACACCTACAGTCCTGGAATTTAATAGACACACCTTGTCAATATGTAAGATAAATTACATCATTAATCCCCTGACCGCCGGCAAAAGGCAAACATTTTAATGTTGTTTTCTCTGCAATTTTGTTTTTATTGATAAAAAAAAGATGTTTTTTCCAACATGATATAAATTTATTTATTAAGTATGGGTAAATAAGCCTTGACAGTATTAATCATAACCTTATTTTTTAAAACTGGACTATATCTGTATAATTATATTAATTTAAATAATGCTTCCATTGCAGTGAAACCTGAAGCTTAGTGAACGGATATATTCAGTTCGCGGCGGAGAGAATTAATGACACGGAATTTAAATTTAGAACAACATAAGATAACTCGCTCAACAAGAAAACAACCACCAGAAAATATTTTAACAAAGACAAAACAATATTAAAATAACTGTAAAAAAATGTTTTATATGCAACAATAATTTTTTAGGCCAAAGTAACCTAACTAACCGAATTTAAAAATTATCCATTAAAACATATAATTAAACACATATACTGTTGAATATATGAGCTGGCACAACGTATACGAAAAAACAAATGGGAGTACAGTAGAACCTCTCTAATCCGAACTAATTGGGACCGGTGCCTGTTCCGATTACAAAAAATTCGGATTACCCGGAATTCCAATAAAAAATGAAAAAAAAAGATGCGTACTGTAAAGCTATCATTAACTTTAATATTTGCGAATCACGGTTGTTGGTGGTCGCCAAACAGTGAACTCTCGCCAAGGCTTGACTATTCGAACTGAAACAGGCAGCAGTGGCTGTAGAGATCGTGGAATGAAAGGATGGAGTGAAAATCAGTGGTGTGTCGCCCTGATTGTTTTTTATAACTTCGGCATCTTAATGTCTTTGTGAAATAGTGTTGACTTTGTGAAACCATTACTTAAAGAATTTTCGACCGGCGAAAAAGTGATACCTCTGACCGTCTCGCAGTCTGTAGAAAAGTATTTAGAAGAACTGAGAGAAAAGATAAAGGACGCTCAAAAAATTGCAAACGATAATGCTTAACTAAATCAGCAAAATTATTCTCAAAGGTGTAATTTGAGATCCTGAGAGAAAACGTATCAAGTAGGTGACAATGTTTTGATCTTGATACCAACATCTCCTCATAAGCTGTTGAATACTTGGTCTGGACCAGCGACTGTGGTACAACTGAGTAGACCACACTCTGCTATTGTTGAATTTGATAATGGTACAAAAAGAGAACTACATTTCAATAAAATTCAACCATATGTTGCACGTGTCCAACACATAGGGTTTGTTTTTGAACAGGATAAAGATTTTGTACAGTTACATTCTGCTCCAACAGAGCGCATGACTGTTACTGAAAGTGAAGTGGAACAACATGCCAGGGAAATGGCAACCACTTTAGACGTTATACAACGGCATGAACTAAGCGACTTACTTTGTAAGTATCATGACGTGTTCAGTACTAAGCCTGGGACAGCGAAAGTTGAAAAACATGTGGTTAAAGTTGAATCTGATTGTTCACCCAAAATACTTCGACCGTATCGAATTCCAGTAGCCCTTCTAACCGAAGTAGATCGTCAAATTCGAGAAATTCTGGAACTTCGTCTGATCGAGCAAAGTGATAGTGAATGGGCTCATCCCCTAGTGTGCGTTGCTAAAAAGAATAGCAGCATACGACTGTGTATAGACTTTAGATTACTGAATAGTTTTACTATTCCAGACGCTTACACAATGAAACATGCTAATGAACTTCTGTATGAAATAAGGGAAGCACAAATAATCACTGTGCTTGACCTCACCAAAGGGTATTGGCAGATTCCTATGAGAGAAGATTGTAGGCATTATACTGCTTTCGTAACTCGCTCTGGCCATTACCAGTGGAGAGTCATGCCTTTTGGCCTGAAGAAATCAGGCAGTGCCTTTCAAAAATCTATGGACAAAGTCTTGATTCTGCATAAAGACTACTGTCGGTCCAACAATGATGATGTTGCAATTTTCTCAAAAACATTGGCTGACCATCTGAAGCATATTAGTGCAGTTTTACAGACCTTTCGTGAAGTAGGTCTTACTGTTAATCTGGAAAAGTGTGATTTCGGAAAAAGGAGAAGTAAAATTTTAGGGCATATATTTGGATCAGGAAGACATGCCTCAGACCCAGAATAGGTGGAAGCTATGAAGAAACTAGCGGCGCCTACCAACAAGAAAGAATTGAGAACAGTAAGTTATTATAGAGACTATATCCCGAACTTTGCAAGCATCGTATTACCTTTAACCAACTTAACAAAACAGAGAGTTCTCAAGGAGATCCCATGGGGTAAGTTAGAAGTAGATGCCTTTCAAAGCTTGAAGGAACATTAAGTTAAAGTGCCTTCTTTACTCCACAATTTGACAAACCCTTTCGGCTTTACACTGATGCTTCTGCTACTGCAGTCGGAGCGTGTTTATCCCAGCTCGATGAAAATGGAAAAGGGCATCCCATAGCTTTCTACAGTATAAAGCTTACCCCATGCCAGACCAGATGGTCTACAATAGAAAGAGAGGCTTACAGTGTTTTAGCTGCACTTCAGAAATTCGACACTTTGATTTTGGAATCTCAAATTGAAGTGATTTCGGATCACAATCCCCTTGCCTATCTTACCCAGGGATTGCCTCATGGGGCCAAGCTAGCTCGCTGGGAATTAGCCATTCAAATATATAATCTAAAATTTACCTATAGGAAAGGAAATAGGCATGGTAATGCTGATACACGTTCCAAATTCACCTAAGGAAATATATAAACTTATCGTATAATGATTGTATTATTATATATTCTGATATTTTATTTTATGTTTAATTACGACTGTTGTTTATATTATTATTATATATATACATATATTTTTCATTTAAGTGTTTAAAAGTTTGGGCTAGCGAACAGGCTCTTTCCTTTAATAATGTGTTTGTGAAATCTAACTGTATTTTTCTTAGCAGCATAGTCTCTAAGGAGAACTGTGTGCTCCATAAGGAGGGACGTGTAAAGCTCTCATTAACTTTAATATTTGCGAAGTGCGGTTGTTGGCGGTCGCCACACAGTGAACTCGCGCCAAGGCAGAACTATTCGAACTGAAACAGGCAGCAGTGGCTGTAGAGATCGTGGAATGAAAGGATGGATTGAAAATCAGTCGTGTGTCGCCCTGATTGTTTTTTATAACTTCGACATCTTAATGTCTTTGTTAAATAGTGTAATATCCAAAAGTTATAGTATTCGTTGTGTGTGTGTATGTCATATTAATAAACAAGTGTTCGTCACTCCGGCAGTTCTTATTTTAGCAGTGTGTATTATTCCTTTAGGCATCTCAGGTATTATTTAAGGTAATAAATAAGAAACCATTTACTGAGGTTAAGAAGATAATAAATGAGAAACCTTTTTACTAAGAAGGTAATAAATGAGAAATCTTTTACTGTACTAAACATAAAATAATCCGGCATCCTAAGGTACGGCAAGTTGGATAATCTGGCACGACTTTCGAAAAAAAAAAAAACTCTGTTTCACTGCTGATGTTTATAATAATCCAATGGAACTTCAGAATGATGAATTACGTAATAACCCATTACAAACGGTTCAAAATCGCAAATCTATAAATATCTTAATGCTCAGCCACCACCTTGACGAGGGTGGAAGAAAATAAATATTTCTGTAGATTATTTGCAAAATGAAACTGCCAAAAAAAAAGTTTTTATCATCATAATTAACTAATATTTGTATTTTAGAAAATAAATTTATAGTGGCTGGCACTGATATTCGAGATTTTTTTAAGATCGCTTCAATGATGTAGGCCTACAGTTCACGTTTTCATTTTATATTCATTTATATATATATATTAATCAGTATGTTTTTTATTCTATTCAAGCTGTTTAAAGAATAAAAAACATGTTTTACTGCTATTTTTTGTTTAATTCTAATTTCTACACGTTTCTCCTGACATTTATTCTGTAATCCGGAAAATTTTGTAAGTTAATATTTTTAGTTAATTTGTTCACGTATAATTTTCAAAAATAAAATCGGTTCGGATTAATATGTATTTCTGATGAGCGGGGTTCTAATGTAGATACAATTGACTCAAACATTCCCAACATGATAAAATCTAGAATTTATAAGGCATGTTTTGAAGAATGAATCCCAGTTCCTCAACATTAGGTGCATGCTGTACCAACAACAACTGAAAAATGTCATGTTGTATTCCCCAAAGAAAAACTCATGGATTCGAAATGCAAGTATATTTCACAATTTTATGATTTAGAAAAAAAAGTTCGTAATCGTATTGCTTTATGAAACATGCCATAATAGTTCTTTTATAACCAAACTTTGAAAATAATTTTGTTTACAAAAAAAGTATTTAAATGTACTACTCTCAACTATTAATTGAACGATGATATATTCAGAAGCATATATGAAAACAATACAAAGTATAATATTAAAAAATGCACTGGTGAAAAATTACTTTTTTCTTCTTCATCAAAATTAATAAAGTAAACTGTTGTGCATTCACGTTTTAAAAATCTATGTTTAAATTAATAACCAAATTTCAAACTGTTTTATTTTATCCTTTCTCAATGATGTCTTATTATTATAATTATTATTTAAATATGGGGCATATTTATATTCTTTAGGTTAATAATCAAAACGATAATCAATATTTTTATTAGTGCGGCTAATTAGATACAAATAAACACATTGACAGTGTACGTAACAAACTATTCTTTAGAAGTTAAACAAATTATTTTAAAAATGATTATGGTATTACCCGTCTTTAGATAAAATTATCAAGATCAAGCAAAACTTTAACGTCCTTTTATTTCCTAATCATGCAGTTTCCTCACTGCTGACAGTGGTTTATCTTGCGAAAGTAAATTGTGACAATTTATCATGCACACAGACAAATATACTCTTTTGTTTGAGAGTATATTAGTGTCTTTGTGAAGAAATAGCTCTAAGCTATGTATTTTCGTATTATCTTTTCTCTAGTAGCATTTATCATTCTAGTTACACAAAATGTAAAAGCGAATCCACTCTTCTATTTATTGTGTCCGTCTTAAGATAATTTTAGCAATGACTTCGAATTGCTGAATTGGCAATTCCCTTTAATATATTTTAACTTAAATTTCTTATTTATATCTTTTTACGTAATATTTTTAGAAATGCTTTGGTATTTCTTTTCTTTATTTGCATATTTTTCGTAATATCTAGAATATAAATCCACATGAAGATTTCATAAAATTATTTTTTTAATATATATAAAATATATAATTAGGTAATTAAATGATAATTGAGTTAATTTTTTAATCACTACTTCTTTCAGATTGATATAAGTATACTTTAAAATTATTTCAGAATTTAACACTTAACTTAATATGCGATAAATTTTAAAAAAATGTCATCTTACTAATATTTCAAATTGTATTACTTAAAATATCTATTTAACTAATTTAATTCACATTTCCACGAAGATGTATCATTACGATTGTTTTATAATAAATATCTACCAACATTTCATTTATTTAGGGTCAATTAATCATATTTTTAAAAAGAATTTTTACTTAAAGAAGGAATCCTTCTAATTACATGCATAGAAATTATATACATTTTGTAAAAGAATGTCCCTGATTGAAAATAATTTCAATTTGATTTAGGAAAAATTGGCAGCTATATTTTAGAAAGTTATATTAATATTAATAAAAATAATTGTAGAATATTTTATCAATTTCTGCAAACTTTTACGCTTTATCATTACCAGTTTATTTGAATTAAGTAACAGCTGAATTTCTGTGATTAAATAATATAAAGAAGTGGTGGTATCATAAAGTTGGCATATTTTAATTAACCAATATGGTTACTATGCAGATTACCTCATGTCAAACAAAATTATTTGACATTTTTCTTGTGAACATAACGTTAAACATTTCTTTTCTGAAAAATTCTTATAAATTTAGGCTGTGCGAAACAAAAGTGAGAATCAATTTATATGACTAATAAATCTGGGAATATCTATACTCCAATAACTAGTATGTTGTGGCTATCACAAAACTTTCTTCTATGTAAATCACGTCTATTAAATCATTTAAATAGTACAAGAAATAACAACGATTTAGCACCAATTCTTATCAAAGTACATCTGAATTTGAAGTTGGATGAAAATTCGTGCATTAGTCCTTGAGATAGAGCTATAGCGGAAATTCTGAATAATGTAGCATAGCAGCGCCACCTGTTGAGAGATTTACACCAAAAATAAGCTGCACTAAATTATATCAAGGTATACCTGAATCTGAAGTTTGTTGAAAATCCAAGCACTAGTTCTTGAGATAAAGCTATTGCGGAAATCTAAAAAAATACAGCACAGCAGCGCCACCTGTTGAGCAATTTACACCAAAAATTAAACCGCTCTAATTTATACGTCAATTCATGTCAAGGACTAACTAAATCTGAAGTTTGATGAAAATCCGTGCAATAGTTCTTGAGATACAGCTCTTGCGGGAATCGTGAAAAATGCAGCACAGCAGCGCCACCTGTTGGGCGATTTACACCAAAAATTAAACAGCACAAATTTATATCAGGGACTAACTGAATCTGATGTTTGATGAAAATTCGTGCATGTTTTCTTGAGTTAGAGCTATTTAGATAATTATGAATAATGCAGCATAGCAGCACCACCTGTCGGGCGATTTTCACAAAAAACTAATCATCACTAAACTATGTCCTGGACTAACTAAATCTGAAGTTTTATGAAATCCGTGCAGTAGTTCTTGAGATATAGCTATTGCAGAAATCGTAAAAAATGCCGCATAGCAGCGCCACCTGTTGGGCGATATTCGCCCAAAACTAATCAGGTCCAGTTTATATCAAGGTCTAACTAAATATGAAGTTTTGTGAAATTCCGTGCATTTGTTCTTGAGATAGAGCGCCTAAAAAATTTTTGTCACTCACAGAGTGACAGAGTGACTGGGTGACAGACAGACATTTTCTAAAAACCATCAAATCGTGTTCTGGGCATTCTAAAACGTATAAATCCGTCGAAAACCAGAAGTCGAAATTTTTCACGAATCCAATACTTTCTTCTTGTAAAGATAGAAGAAAGTATAAATGAAAACTTAAACAAAACTTACCCACACATTGCATTTATAATACCTACCTCTGTAAATTATAGATTATTTCCATAATAAAAGCATTTACACTAAATTATTCTTGTATTCTTCTTTCAATTGCATCAATAAAAAAATTATCTATTTTACACTCACAGTAAAAAAAAAGATACGCATTCCTTTACTCTTACGCCGTTTATATATAATCACACGAAAGGGCCATTAGTCTCGGAATGTTTTCTGTTTTAGATTAATAATAAAGGTTTTGAAATATATATTCGTCTACACATTAAACACTTCACTAACTTCGATTTCTTAAACGTTCCCGAAGATCATGTGAGTGTATGTTGGCAGTTCATTTAAAATCATTATTTTTCGAAATATAATGAAATTTTTATTGTGGAAGGCCTATGGAGACTATGTTTTTACCGTTTAATCACTGTTAAGAAAATAGAAAATATAAACCAGGAAAAGTTCTGCGAAGTATTTCTTTTAATAAAAATTGTGAAATGAAAGGTGCTCCTTTTTTCCCATTTATATACTAATAAACTTTATAATTTTGCCGTGTAAATCTGTAAGTTTTCCTTTCCTGATAAATTTCTTCGAAATTTAAGGATTTACAATCAATATATTTGCTGTTAAAAACCTATGAAGATTTTATTCGTCCATTCCTATATCCGTATTTTGTATTATACTTTATATTTAACATATGAAAACTATACCTTTATCTAACTACTTTGACCAAAGGACCCCAAAAGTGTGTGTTACTATATGAAAATTTGAAAATGATGAAATTTTTACTTTGTAAACCCCTCCATTACTGAAACTGCATTAATAATGTGAAAAAACAATATTCCAAGTATAATGATATGTTTAGTGTAATATAAACGTAATCGGCCTGTGAATAATGGCAAATGTACATTTTCTTTAAAAATGAATGTACATCTTACAGATTTTTATTTCCTTTCTCATTCAGATTAACAGGTACAGATATTGTAATTATAAACGTTTTAAGCATATTACGTACTTAAAGCCTCCAATCGCTATATGTTCAGAATATTGTACAAATACAGGGTGCATAGGAAAGATCCTTTGTCCTTTAACATAATAGAAATTATACAGGCTAGTGATACGCTAGTGGGATAACGGTATAGTAAAGCGATTACTAAAAGTGCCTTCCATGTTACGCGTAGTGAATTTATTAGTAAATGAAACGTTATATGCGTTATGAACAACCAAATTGTATGCGAAGTAATGAATTTATGTGTGGTCGATACCCTTTGATACTTCAGAGTTTATTTCTCTACAAAAAATAATAATATGAGAACAAAAATTCACGAATTACAATAAAACAACATGCTCTTACGGAATGAAAGTTGACTTTGTAATAGGTGCTCGAATATGCCGCTTTCGGGCACTTATTCTTCATTTTTAGTTCGGATATTGACACAACTCATACCAACAGGCAAATGAACTTTTTGCTTTATGTTTAGTCTATCTATGCATATAAAGTGCTATTTCCTACTAAATCGGCAAAATGTATTAACTTCATAGCTATTTTAACATTTTTCTGTATCTTGTAAAATTTTAGAGATGGTATTGATAAGTTATTCAATTTGCTCCTTGATGAGCTGTTTTAGGAGAGACAGAGGCTAGTTGGCTACAGGGGTTAGAAGGAGCAGTCCTCATAAATCGCCTGTTTGTGGATATATTGCGCAACCCGTCACAGAGTACCTTTCTTCTTGCTTTTTACAATTCTCACTGTAGTTTTGCAGCGTTACCTACGTGCAGTGGACATTTATTATGATTTTTCCGATTTTTGCACTCATTAATTTTTTGCTGCTTCATATTTTTTCTAATTTCTAATATTTAACTTAATAATTGCGATTTAACTAGTGCAGTTTTTCTTAGTGTATGATTAACTGTACCTACACCATATGTGACTTACTTGGATTATTTATGCTTAGATGGTTAAGGGCCCCTTTTGTGAAGAAATTTATTATGGGGGGGGGGGTAGTAGCCACATTGAACACGGGGAAAGTTGACTCGATGTCTGGTGTGTGCCAGTAGCTTGAAAAACAGCAAACACCGAGAAAAGTGGTTGCAATGCAAGACTTTGAGCACACGGGGCTTGCCCAAACGGAGACACTCGATTTTTTATTTGTGACAACTGTAACTCTGATGATGATAGCGACTAGGATTGAAGTTACTCAATGTTAATGTTTTATTCATTATTTTTATGTCTGTATAATATTTAATTTAAATTACAAAGGCGATAAAGCCTTTGTTTAAACTTACTGGTAATAATGAAATTGATTTCTCTTAACTGCGTGTCTTATTTGAGTTTCATTTAATTTTTTATAAAGCGTGTGCCAATTTACCCCATAGGTATAGACAACTTACCCTGTGGCGGGGTAGGTTGGCGCACAATTTTCCGTTTACTTTAGGCTTCCTCTAAACATAAACTACAAAAGCTACAAACTCAGAACTCCGTATATTTATAGCCCAATGCCTGTTCTTTAAAAGTACAGTTATAGTTCCATAAAGAAATAAAAAAAATAATAATAAAAATCAATAACTAAAAACTGCGCCTACTAGCCCCGGTCTCCCCTACACTGCTAAAAACCTGCAAAAAACTGTCCAATTGTTCGAACGTTTTTAAAGATAACGGTAACTTGACCATATTATTAATCATATCTTACCATTTAATTGACCATATTATTGTCAAAATAAAGTTAATTTGTGGTTATGTAGCCGTTTTCTATAAAAATGGGCGAATCACTGGAGAGTTTGTTACAAATTTTTAACAGTGTTGGTTGCATTACATTGGGCTTAGTCATTTTACTATAATTTTACTATAATTTACTATAATTTACTATAATTAATTAATCCATAACTGTATCTCTCTCCGTCCCCAAATTTATTTTTAAAAAAAAAGGTAATTTCATATACTCCTGCGTACATTTTTATTTATTTATTTATTTATTTATTTGTAAAGAATATATCTTTTCCCAAGTGCATTTTCTCAGCGATTGTTTCAATATTGCACTGAATTATTTATTACAAGAAAGTCTCGAATTCAGAATAGTGTGTTTACTATCATATCTGTCTGAAGGCATCCTGTACAAATCTCGATATTTATATTTGTAATAAATACTATTATTGTAGTTTCAATAATTGCAATAATGCAAAAATATAATATCTCCAATAAAATGTTACACTCGAATAATTTTGGGCTCCTTTCCGTTACACAGTCACCACAGCGTGCAGTTGTTGGCGCAATTGTCAGCTCAAAAAATAACAAAGAATTTATTTGTAATTATTTCGTAACTATTAGATAAACAATGCAATGGAAACTAGCATATAATGAAAGTAATTATTATTTTCAATACACACGATGCCTCCTTAATAGCCACTCTTTTCACTTAGAAGACTAATAATAAGCTAGAAGTAGCAGGAGTCCTTTGGTAGCTTCATCGTCCCGAACTCTCCCTTCCCTCTTTTCGGTGTATTTAATTTGAGTAATTTCCCCTTTAAATTTGTCCAGTTTCAATTTTTGATTTTTTTTTTCAACTTTGCTTTTGCTAGAGAGTCTTTCACTTGGGACGTGACTAGGGACCTACGAATCTTGCTTCCGCAAAAGAGTCGGACTAGAGTAGAAGAATAAAGGGCTGCGGACGAAAAGAGGCCGCTCGCCGCGGAGACAAAATGTCTCCGGTTTTTCATGCCAGCGTAGCTATATAAATCTGTTAAATATTATTCACATTAACCATTTATCTACTGACGGAACTTATAAGTACCAGTCACTTTAAACTTCCCATAGTGAATATTAATAATAATCTACTGGTACTTTGCAAAAACACTCTTTTAACTCCATTTTATCCGGATACATGGCAGCAGTAGTTCTAGGTTTGCTATTTTAGCGAGGAAGGAGGCTATCTTTGACACAGACGATGGGTTTTGGGCCGAGATTTTGTACAGATTGTCATGCTCGTCTTTTTATTGCTGCAAGGACAGTAAAGGATATAAGATAAGTGTTGGATTTTTTTTATGTGTTCATTATGATCTTACAATACAGTTTGACTAGCTATTTTAGGTGAACGGTGTATGTATTTGGTTTAACAGTTGAATTACTCGGTGGTACTTATAAGTACCGTCAGTACACTTTGTGTTGGAGAAAAACTTCTTATTTACTTTTCGTCTGTGTAGTTATCCATAGTTTTCATCTGCTTTAAAATGTAATTACTAAAATGCTTTGTAGTAAGCTTGTTTTTCTTATGCTAGAAATGACTTATGTAAATTCTTATATTGCATATGTGGAGATGCGAGAGAACGTGTTGTCCCTGGAATATAGACGTCTCATAACTAAAGGACTGCTAAAAAGTTCGAAACCTAAAAAAAACTAAGAAACCTAGTTTTTTTTTTAACCCTTTCAGGGGCAAAAAATTTTGAATTCTAAAGTGTTGAAATAAATGATTGGCACCGGAATTTGCTAAAAGATTTATTTGTAAATAAGAAAAAGCCTATAATTTACATACCTATTAAATCGAAAATATTTTCTGGTGCCATTTGAAATACCTTGTGAGTTTTCTGTTACGATATTTTAAGTCATAGTGTACTGACGGTACTTTAAAGTACCACTTTAATTAATTACAATTAAATAATTAAATTTTTCATGAGTGAGTATTTTTTTTATGTTTATCTTTTAATTTTCATTGTAGTAACCGAAAAAAAATTACATGAAAAAATTTGTAGTAGATCATAATGCAGTAGATAAAGGGCTAACTAAAGGTTATATATATATATATATATATATATATATATATATATATAAATCGATGTGGCATTATTGAATGAATAGGGGAGTATTTTCATTAGGTTTTGGGTGTACATCTTCATTTTATGGTTACAGCGCTATTTTAGTTCATTGAAAACAAGAATACATTATTATATCACAAATTTGTTTGAGAAACACCTTAGAATATGAAATATACTTCTGTGTATGATTAATTTTACAACAAAGCATTCATCATTTGCCAGTTGCCAAATTTACTACCCCATATTGAAATATTTCCAACGCTCATCAAAATAATCTGTCAAGTGCGAGTTTTGCGCGCGCAGAAAAAGTTCGCGAAAAGTTTTTCACTATAAATTAATTACATATTAAGTTATAAGCGATTGTTTTCTTAAAAGTACTGACTTTTATTGTCAAAGAATTATTCTATGAATTACATTTTCGTAGTTGAATTCAGTGAAAAAATTGGCTATTAAACATTATGATTCGCCTTAGCTAGAAGAAAGTACTTGTACAAAGTTTAAAAACTTGCCGTTTTACTAAGAGCGCTATGAAAGATGGTTTTAACACCTCCTTGCCGTATCATTTAAATAGTAATTAAATTATTGTTTCAGCTAATAACCAACAATTTGTTTCCGAAAAACATTATCAACAATCCACGCACGATTACGCGTAGATTGGTACCTTGAGCGCAGCTCAATGCACCTGCTGAGAAACCTGTGTGTAACAAAATGATGCGAGTTTTTCAAAAAATATGTGACAACTGATAATCGCTGTAGTTTTCTTGCAATGATTAAATAACTATCACATTTTTTTTATATTTTTAATTTCAATAAATTCGTATTTAGGGTTAAAGGCTTATTTTGGTAGTACTTTTTCATGTCTGAAAATATAACACCTATATTCTAGGTGTTATATTGTATGTATTATATTAATTGTAGGATTCCTACAATTAAAATAAATATGATTTTAAGTTGAGATCTTTCGAACTATACAATATACGATATATATATATAAATATATGTTTTTTTAAGTAGCTTTATTAGCCCCTAAATTTTAATTTATAATTTCTTATTAATGTCTAACAATCTATCAATACGTGGATCAATAGCCTTTATAAATCTACAAACTGAACTTCAGGCGCTTGATAGGTTTTGAGAAAAATGGCTATGATAGGTAGATAGACATACGTTTATACGTTTAAGTACTGAACTGTAAAAATCACCAAATCGTCACAAAGTGAAATTTTGAAAGAAAAAATAATCTATTGAGTGAGGTTTATAATTGGTTTACTACACATTCAAGAGAAATTCGTAGTTACTACATCTGCAGATTTTGCCCAACCCAGAGACTGATGTTAGACTAATGGTAAAGTACCCATTTTTATAACATATTAATCGGTTGCATGAAAAGGCCTGCAGACACATAATCAAGAAATCTAAAAAAAGAATTGTCAAAAATAACACATATAAAAGAATTGAGTAAAGCTCTTTTGGAAATTAATTCCCACTAATGTTAATTTTTTAAGTAAAGTTATTGAATAAAAATTTTCATTTGCACTACAAATCACGACACGTGAAAAAAAAATATTTTTGTTATAAATATTTCAAGATAACTTTAAATGTAATTTTCAAAATTATTTGTAAAAAAAAAAAAATTTCAATTTTTAAAAATGATTATTTAATAATATGTGCAAAATGTATACTTTTAAAATGGACACAATAAAATTGCACAGAAAGTTTCTTTTTTTTAAATCCTTAATAACATCTAGAACTACAGAAAGTATAGATATTATTTTCATCTTTTCTAAACACACAGCATTTTGAAAATATAGCAAAGGACAGCCAGTGTTTACAAGAGTAGAATTCTTGCTTCATCCATCATATTGTCATAGAAATAAATGAAGCACTTTTAAAATTCTATTTTTGAGGCTATTTACATAACAAAGGTACACAGTATGATAAATCAAATATATGAATAGGGGAACCCCCAGGGCAAACCAAGATAAGAAAATATATCTTTAAGAAAACAGCCTTTAAAAAATATTTTCTCTGTCGACTTAACATAAGAAATATATTTCACGTTTTTAAAAAGGTATTGAGCAAAACAACTCTTTTTTTCAGAAGAGTAAGTTTTTTTTAAAATTCATGGCTGGAGTATTATTCATCTGAGTGGGATGTTTATTAATGTCACTGAAGTGTTGATATATTCTTCAAAATGTTTTCCTTTTCCTTTTTCAAAAAGTTTGATTTATAGGTTACTTTTATAGATAACTTTCTTTCTGAATGTGTGATAAGTAGGCAGCAGTTGGACAAAAAATATTGATTAATGACATGATTATAAAAGAAAAAGTTTTAGATGTAGATAAATAGAATAAATAAAATTCTCCAAGAACTTTTTGATAATTAACAAAATAAAGTAACGAATACAACCACATATCGTACATAAATTATAAATAGTGATTCATACACATTCAAACAAATACATATACAAATATATGCTTACATACAATGCTTATTTGAAGTCTTACCAAAAACTATCATATTTATGAAGCTGGGTGAATCCGGGAGCAACAAATTGCATTACAAGTTTATTTTCACATACAACAAGTTGTACTATAATTGCAACTATTGTTAACGTACCTCAACAGAAAAGACATGCGCATAGAATTTACACTGAAAAAAAAATCTGTAGTTGTGTAGATATAAAGTTACATGCTTACTAAACTTTCATCTGTACCTCTACAAAAAAAGCTTCAAATCTACAAGCCTAGTTTTTGTAAAGCTACAGAAATCTAATACTTTACAAATGAATCTGCTAAAATTACAGTAATCTTACTAAAATTTTATCTTCATCCCTACTTGCAGTTACATGAAAAGTTCTAGGAATCTCAGTTTCCTAATAGATTCTTAGTAACCTTACAGATTTTTTAATGTTCGGCACAAAAGGGTGTCTATTACATGAATTTTTGTTGTTTGCGTTACATAAAAAGTTCTAGGAATTCCAGTTTTCTAGAAAAACTTTATTAACTTTAAAGATTTTTTACAGTGTAGTAATGCACTCTAGAAGTACATATATGACTAAATATGTCACAATACATATACATAGCAAGTTTTCCGACTTTCTTTGATCCAAATAATGTCTGAAAACTAGGTGTTACCATTTAAATGTGAAATTTAGTGAAATTGCTAATGTGTAAATAACGCATATTTAAAAACTTGGACTAATATTCGAAAACAGTCACAATTTCTAGTCGAACAGTACCTCTCGCATGATTATGCGATAACTACACTGTAAAAAAAAAGTGTAAGGTTACTAAGAATTTTGTTGGAAACTGGGATTCCTAGAACATTTTATGTAACCACAACAAAAGATAATCATGTAAAATTACAAAAGTTTCTTCAGTAACTGTTACTAAATATTGTTTAGTGAACTTACTAATGTTTATTTAGGGAGTTTACTAAATAAATTTTAGTAAATTTACCAACTAATATGTTGTAAACGTACTACCAATTTTTTTAGAGAGTTTTCCAAAAATTTTTTTGTAAATTTACTAAATATTGTTCTGTAAATTTACTAACGGTTTTTCAAGGGAGTTTCTCTAATTAGTTTTTGTGAATTACTAAATATTTCTTAGTAAACTTACTAGCGATTTTTTAGGGAGTTTACTAAAGAATTTGTGGTAAATTTTCCAAGGATAGTTTAGTAAACGTATTAAGGATTTTTTAGAGAGTTTTCCAAAGAATTCCTTGTAAGTTTACTACATATTGTTCAGTAAACTTACTAACGATTTTTTAGCGAGTTTACTAAAGAATTTTTCGTAAATTTACTTAGGATCATTTAGTAAAGGTACTAACGATTTTTTAGGTAGTTTCCTAAACAATACTTTGTGAATTTTCTAATGATTTTTTAGTACACTTACAAAGGAAGTTTTAGTACATTGACTAGGATTTTTTTTCTAAATTTGCGAAGGATTTCATAGTACATTTACTATGAATTTTTTTAGTATTCCACCCAAAACTTTGCATATACTTTTGCAAAAAATTTTCGGTAACTTTATTAAAGTACCTTCAGGAAAATTACCAATGATTTTTTAGTATTGTATCTAAAAGAGTTTGTGTATTCTCGCCATAAAGTTTTCGTAACCGTGCAAGAGATATTGCAGTACAGTTGCCAATGATTTATTTCTGTTCTGTGTAAAATTACACTCATCAAAAGGTATTTGTAACTGTAAAAAATTTTGCAGTAGATCACTAACGGTTTTTCAGCAGTATTACGAAAATATTTTACGTAATTGTTTTTGTATGCTAATACTTATATTATTTAGAGTTATTGTTATGGTATTCTTTCAATATGGAGTTGAATTTTTACAGTTTTAGATATTTAGAGTGGAATTTTCCTCAATCAAAATACTTCGATGCAAAATAAGTAATATCGCCTGACGTGTTTTTGAGCAATACCACAGCAATTGACAGAAATATTTATATGTGTATGCATTAGAAAACTGAATGAAGCTTTACTGTAGATGTTCAAATAGGTACAAAATCATATCGATATTAAATGAACATTATAACAACAGCAGTAAATGAGCAGATAAGTAGAAGCAGATCTTACGGTTTTTTGTTAAATTAAAAAAGCGAATAGAAACAATAATGAAAGTAAAGTATCATTACTGAGTTTATAAAGTATGCCTAAATTAAAAAAAAATATATATATTACCGATACACTAAAAAATAAAGTGTGATGTTTCACAAAGAAAATGGTGAAAAGTCGCTGACATTTAGCTGCAACCAAGATATTGGTGATAAGTTTCACCAGTTTATTGGTGCTTTCACAAATACCATTATATTAGTGAAATATTAAACCATGATTCAGGATTTTTTTTAATCCAATTTTCTGGTGAAAAGTTGAACCATAAATCAGGTTTTTTTTTTTTTTTAATCCAATTTTCTGGTGTAAGTTTGAACCATAATTTAGTTTTTTTTTTTTAATACAATTTTCTGGGGAAAAGTCGAACCACGAATCAGGATTATTTTAAATCCAATTTTCTGGTAAAAGTTTTAACCATGATTCAGAGTTTTTTTAAATAAAATTTTCTGGTGAAAGGTTAAATCAAAATTCAAGGTTTTCTCCATTCCAATTTTTTGCTAAAAGATTGAACCACGATTCAGGATTTTCTCTCATCTTTATGGGGAAAGGTTACACTGGATTATAGCTTTCTTTTTCCCCCTCACTTTGGTTTTCGATTTATCATTATGGTGTAATAATAAACAAAATTTCAGATTTTGCGAGATTATCTTGCAGTAGAAAACTTTTTTTTTCATTAAACTGAAAATTATTAAAGTTTTAATTATTGATTCATTGTCTTTGAAATATATTTAAAAAATAAATGTAAACCAGTTTGATCTATTTCACAAAATAATTACTTTTTTCCCCCCCACAAATATTACCATTCTGTCCTTGTACATTTTGGAATATTTCTCCGCACTCGGTTACACTTATAGTCCATTTAGTGTTTGCTTATTCACAAAGAAAATATTAAAAAAAAATAATTTTCTTACATTTAAATACATACCTGTTTTTATTATTATTTTATTTTAAACAATGGCTGAATGAATATCTTCAACCAATATTAATTTTTGCACGAGTTTGAAAAGGTTTTTTCCATTATGCACTTAGTGCCTATGCACCGTACTTCCATGATCTGTTTTTTTTTTTTTCTTTAATTGTTGTGAATCTATAGATGCTGAAATTTTTATATTGTACAGTTTTCAAATTTTTACCTTTTCACACACACACAAAAAAATTAAAATTTATATTGCAACACAGCTCAATTATGCAAAATTAATTCATTTGAATATAAAACAACAACAAAAAAAGTTCAGCATTTGTTTCTGTTTAACATTCAATAATGAATATAACATTTTTGAATAAATAAAGCACAAACATAACTGATACATAATCAAAGTATATGCGTCAACAATGAAATAATCAGCATCAAAAAGGCAGCTATAAGTAGCAGAATCCATTTAACCTCTAATATTAGCTAATACAAAAGTATTACTTTAAACTTTAAAGCTTTATTTAAATACACAATGTATTTCTATAGTATATTAAATACTTACTTTGAAGGGTTAATTTAATAACAGCAGTGTCGCCACCAAGCGACTAATCATTGTTACTTATATATGTATTTTTCAGTATTCCAAAATGATAATCTATGACGAAGATTTATTTATTTTATAACAATACTCGTAGAAAAGAAAAGTATTCACCAACAGCAGCCTTGCAATAGCTGAAAAAAGAAATGATTACAGACACAATTAAATAGCAACACATTTAACGCTGGTTTGCGGTATGCCGCTCCATTTATTGGAAATACAAATTATATAATCATTAAATTATATGTATAGTATGTCAGACTAATATTTACTGTAATATAATATCATTTTGCATACAGTTTCTCTCACAGTTTTAGGAGGGTGCAGCACCCTCTCTGACCATTCAGGTCATCAAATATAAAGAATTCTTGAAGCTTAGTATGTTCTGAATCAGAATTTCAAGTCAGGTAAAATGGAATAGGTCCACGCATCAGGTTAATTTCTCCACCTGTTTTAAATAGAAGAGTAAATATTTTAAGACATAAAATTGTTTCTTGTGCAGACATAACAATAATCAAATTTCACACAAGGAAAATAATAAAAAAATTAAACAGTATATCAATTTAAATATCTTTTACAAGGAAATCTTCAGCATATGAAAAATCAATCAGTGTTCGAAATCATTGGTGGTCCGCTGGTCCGAGAACACCAAAAATTCATTTGGACCACTAATTTGAAAATTTTAGTGGTCAGCAGGAACAGTAACTTTTCCACCCTCTCTCACGGGGTCATAGGTAAACTTAAAATTTCCCGTCCCAGAGAAAACCGCAACCAAACACAAGTCACACAATTTTATTTATTTTAAAAAATAAATAAATAAAACTGCATTAAACCTCAGTCAATCGAAATATTGGAAATAAAATATCTAAATAATTAATAATTTCATAGTTTTTCTTTATGTGCTGTTTATTTAATTTTGAGTTATAATTTTATATTTTATTATGCTGAAAACTTTGGATAACTGCCAAGGAAGTTTGTAAGAAAAAGCTGCAAAATTCTCCAATTGTTGGGTAGAATCAAAATATTGTGAAATTCTTAAATCAAATGTGGAAAAATATTGCAAAAAGCGTCAGTTGGTTGAAGGAAAAAAATATCAATCAATCGAGATTAACAAAAACTCATGCTTGCCATTTGACTGTAAACGGGTGTTAACAATTATTATCAACGATTAAAATCATGATTTTAATCAACTGATTTAAAAAAAAAATCATTGATTAAAATCACAAATTCTCTATGGTCTATTTCAATGGTCTATAGGGAAAAATCATTTGTAGTATATTGGAATGATATTACACTATTTCAAACATATAGAAATTGATACACATCACTAAGGTGTACAAAAAGATGCTTACTATAGAACATGATGAGCATAGCATCCATCGTTTATTTATGGGGGGACACAAAAGGATTCGCTTATCTGTATAAATAAACAATTGCTGGTAGTTCGTTATCTGTTGTGGTACGAGGTTTTTTTTTTATTATTATTTAACTAATTTAATTACTTCGTATGTATAAAATCTGTAAATCATATACAGGGCTGCAAAAAAGATGTATTCATTTCCGTTTATTGACGAAATATGTTGAAGGGGAATTTTAAACTGTGCAAATGCGTTTCTTAACTGAACTAATGTTTAGCATACTATTCAGTATATATTCAAATCTATAGATCATATATAGCGTTGCAAAAAAGGAATTCTGATATTTTTCAGATGACTGATAATAATTGCTGAACTTTAATTTTGAAATGTGTTACGTGTTTTGTAATTTGCTTACTTAGCCATCATATTTAACCTTATTAAACGTTGATTTTTTTTTACATAATTCTGAATCTGTTGGAAAATTATAATCTATCGCTGAAGTTTGATTATTTTACTTTCTTGTTTAAAAATATTTTTATTTTGTGTATGTATGTATATATATATATATATATATATATATATATATATATATGAGTTGTACAAAACAGGGTAGGCGAGTAAAACCGGGTAGCGCAGACCCCTCCTTAATTTGTACTTCTGTCTATCAGCCAACACCAGAAATTACTTGTCGGTAACCATTATGGGATGTATAGCCGATTGGAACGTTACTGTGTGCGGTTCTCGTTCGTGTGAACGATTTAGTTTCAATTACTCTTAAAAAATTGTTTTATTTGATTCTAGATTTTACGCGTATAACCACTTTTTTCAGCATATTAAATATTACTGAACATATCTAATTCTTTCCTTTCCTGATAATATTTAAACATTTTTACTGATCTTTTGCTATAGGATTAAGAGTAGTGACGCCATGCTTTAAACTGTGTCATGTTGGGGTAAAACCAGGTACTTAAGATTGGGTCAAAACTGGGTATACCCGGGGTTTTGTCCGGCACTCATAGAATGGTTTTTTAGTATAGTTAATAAAACAGCATGGAACTTTAAATTGTATTCTTAATGCTGTTAAGTTATATTTCTAAATCTTTCTAGTTATAATGAAAACTTTAATTTTGATTTTGTTTTATATTAAAAAGTGGGTCTAATTTTTAACTTACATTTATGAAATTAAATAACTTGCAATTATTATTGAACAAAATAATGGCACTGATTAAGGCATAATTTTATATTATGCTTATTGCATTTTAATAAATAACTTTCTAATCTGGGGTGTAATAACTTGCGTTATAGGTCTACTTAAAATGCAAATATATTTCGTGACTTGTTTCTCTAAATAAAATAATCTGCCCAAATTGACAAATAATCATTAAAATCTCAATCCTATATAACTAGACTACCTAATATATAACAAGATTTTTTTCTCAAATATTAAACAGGCAGAAAAAAAACCTTCTCTTGGTGGATGATGCTTTCCCAGACTCTTTCGCTGTATATAATAGGAGTGGATGCACTGTAAAAAAAAAATAATAATGCCAGTTTTCCAGTAGGAATTGGAAAAATAGATGCCCGCATCGTACCGGAATAGTTTCCAACCCAGCTCGGAATAAAATCCGTAAAATCGGAATAAAATCCGTAAAATACCCTTTTACTGACTATTTCCTTATTTTTACGGATTTTATTCCTAGATGGGTCAGAAATTATTCCGGTACGATAAGGGCAACTATTTTTCCGATTCCTACCCGAAAACTGGCAGTATTTCTTTTTACAGTGTGGATTACGAAAGAGGTCTTTATTTTATTTGGTTAAAAAATGTACAGATTTTCTCCAATCCTTGTCCTGAAAAGCCTGTTCTTTAAATCCTTAATAGGTATTCAACTCACACTAAAAGAATCCAGTTAATCTAGTAAGAGAGAGCAATATATTTATTTAAACTTCTTTTTTTTACGCAACGCATCGATTTCAGCCCCTTGATGCATCATTCATGCACCTCTAAGCTCATACTAAGGTCAAGAGGTGAGGAAGTGGTTATTTTCCAACACTGCGCGATCTGTAACAACTTAGCAAATTGGAAAATTATTTAAAGCTACATTTTCGAGAGCAGCAATTGTAAATATTGCAATCAGAAGGTTCGAGAAAACAGGGATTTTCCCCTACAACAATGATATTTTTTCAGACCATCTTTTTGCTCCTTCGGAAGGGACAGAGGAACCCATGAAAGTCATGATAGCACACCTAGGTCTATGCAGCCACAGGTTGGCATAGCGGCAGAAATAAAAATTTCTGAAACATCACAGGATATTGGAGCTCAACCTTCCGAACATCAACAAGTTGACACTATCCAGCGTCTTTCACGTCGAGCTGCTTCCAGATGCAGCAGTTAACATCACAATCACAGACGTCATCACTGATTCAAAATGTTACATCTACAGAATATATTAGTAAAATTATCTATTTGACATCTTCAGACTATGTAGTCCAGCAATCTGAATTTCCAATTTTGCCTAAAATGTTATTATCCCCTTCTAAGGAAGGCTTCAGAATTGAGAAAAAGAAAGGGAAAAACTTTTGATTTCTTCTCCCTATAAATTACAGATCGAAATAGATATTAAGCAGAAATAAGCCAAACAAACTGCAAGACGAAGAAAGAAGAAGATTCTTTAAAAAGAAAAAAAGAAAGCAAAAAAAGATTGCGAACACATCATCAGAAGAAGAGGATAATTAAACCTGTATGTTTTGCTATGAACTTTACTCAAACTCTAAATCCAAATACGATGTTTGAAATGCCACGGATAGGCCCACGAAGCATATAATGCAGAAAAATATGATGACAAATTCATCTGTGATTTTTGAAGCTAAATGAACTTTAAAACGTACAGAGTAAAGTAAGCAGGCCTATACAACGTAGAAAATTTGCCACCGATTTATTTTTTTTACACATGGACGAACACATGTGCAATTTCTTTTTGTTAAAAATATTAAAAATGTATTTTTTTCTATATTAAAGAAAGACATTTTTGACCAAAATGAGTTTTCCAATAGTTGTAAATGGATACCAGGTTTAACCCAACCAGCGAAGTAAAACCGGATTTTTGCATACGTGTGAAAAAAGCTATTTTTATATAAACAATTATATATATATATATTTGAAAAGAATGTTTTATTATAGCCAAGGATTCATTTTACATTAAAAACAGTGTTCAAAATTTGTTTTCCCATTTCACAGCATTTGAGACTAACAAACTGTTATGGTACCCGATTTTGCCCCACCTTCCCTATATATATATATATATTTAAAGGATGCTGTAGGAGAAAATAGCATGAAACATTTATTAACTCTTTTCTACATCTGTTTATACTAAAATTTTAGGTCACATGCTATTTATCTTTTAAAGTAAGCAATTTTTCTATTCGCATAAACTTTACGGTAGTTATCGCGATATATCACCAATATTAACACGTTGATATATTCCGATATTAAATTTACTATATTTTCCCCACTTAGCAGTTAAACTTTTGAAAAAAAAATAAATAGAAAAGATTTTTCGAAAGCTTGTAGCAATTTATTCCAGGATAACATTTTAGAAGTATCGGCAAAAAAAAAAAAAAAAAAAAAAAAAAAAAAAAAAAAAAAAAAAATAATAATAATAATAATAATAATAATAATAATATATATGCTCTAAAAGTTAAAATCTTCTAACTGATAATGCAATTGATTTTTAAAAACATGAATTTTAACTCTTTCAAATACATTGGTGAACATATAGTCCAAGAGCCAGCAACAGATTTTGATGACCAAGTTCCTCTCGACCGATAATTTGTAAAATGCTTCAAAAGGTTGTATTATGAAGCTCTGTGAACATCAGCTACGGTTCCGTGGATGAGTGTAGCAGCGGTAACCTCCCACGCGCGTAAAAAAATTAGTCATTTCCTCTCGATTGAAAATATGTCAAATTATAGCTAACCCAATATCTTGAAGGGAAAAAAATTCAGCTGATTATAAAGTGTTGGTTAATACGTCAGCTGGTCACACGAACATGAAAAATATATACAGGGTGCAAAGGAAAGGCCCTTTAACCTGAAAATACTTGCGAACGGAGAGAACTAAAGCTATGGAAGTGAGGTAACGGCATAGTAAAGTGACTACGCCCGATTTAATGCAAGCGCCGGCAGCGCCCCCTAGTGGCTAAATTTGGAATATAGCCATTGCAAATCGAAAACGAAAAGAGATAGAGCAAATTTTCCAATCAGAATGTTTGAGAGCATCAATTAATTAGTACGAAACGGCATTTGGTTTACATGAATAAGATAAATCTTTGCCTGTATACCCAAAAAGGTCCAAAACTGAAGCACTCTATTTTGTGTAAACGTTTGGATGGAATAGCCAGAAGTATGAAGAAATACGTACAATTTCTGGTATAAATATGTGCTTATCTGAATGTATTTTGGATAACATCACATAAAAAAACAAAAAAGACAAACAGTCTCACAGTGATAAAATGTTAATATTCAGTTTGTTCGAAAAGTTCGCCATTGCTCACGATACACAATTGTGTTCGTGGCGTAATTCTACATGCACATTTCTCAGCATAGAACGTCTATTGCAACACTCTTGAATACGACGACATAGATTTCAACCTTTCAAGGGCGGTGGCTAGATGGTCTAGCCACCTAATTTTAATTCCAAAATGGACAAATGGCAGCAATAATATTTTAACAAAATTTTGCTTTCCTAATGAAAGTGAAAATTAACGAGCTTTTATTTTTTGTGAAATTCGTTTGAATATTCTGGTATCAGTCAATTGTTTCATAAGTTTACTAACAGAATTCTTCTGTCCCTGAAAGGGTTAATCTAAAATTTTAAATGCATTGGAAATTAAATTTTTACAGCCATTACAGCACAGTACAATGTCACAATCTAAAATTTTGCACTGCTACATTTACAGAATGTGAATATGCAAAGTAGAATCGTCGCTCATTGATTTCGGACATTTTTGTGTATACAGGCAACGATTTATCTTATCCGTGTGAACCAAATGTCGTTTCGTACTAATTAATTGATGCTCCAAATCTTTCAAACTGGAAATTTTGCTCTATCTCTTTTCGCTTACGGTTTTCAATAGGTAACTTCCAAATTTCGCCACTAGGGACGCTTCTGTCGTTTGCATCAGGTCGGGCGTATTCGCTTTACTATACCGTTACTTCAATACATAGATGTATCTCTCTCCTTTCGCAAGTATTTTTAGGTTAAAGAGACTTTCCTTTGCACCTTGTATATTTTTTCATGTTCGTGTGACCAGCTGACGTATTAACCACCACTTTATAATTAGCTGACATTTTTTTTCTTCAGTATATTAGGTTATCTATAATTTGAAATTTTTTCAATCGGGAGAAAGTGACTTTTTTTTTTACGTGCGTGGGAGGCTACCGCTGCTCAACCCACCCACGGAACTGCAGCTAACGTTCACGGAGCTTCATGATACAACTCTCTGAAGCATTTTACAAATTATCGGCCGAGAGGAAATAACTGACAAAATTTGTACCTGGCTCGGGGACTAATAGGTCATTTCGCGCCTCACAAAGGCTATATTTTTTCTACCCTAAAACTAACTAAACGTCCGTATTTTAACACAATCTGTTTACACAACAGGCCAGATTTACATTTACCTACGAAAATTTCGAAACATTCGGACAAATAGAAATATTTTTTACTAAATAAAATGTGCAAAAATTTCGACAAAATTAGTAAAAACCTGAGTGTTACATCGTGGTAAAAATCGTACCAGCCTTTTTCCACGAAATATTAATATTTTTTCACTCGGGCTACGAAAACATTATGTTTTTAACGTCTAAAAATTTCAAAGAGTCTGGATGATAACGACAAACTTTTTAGAATTTAAAATTCTGGAAGAACCGTGTCCTCCCCATCCCTTTCCAGGCATATTTCAAAATTACATATAAGACTCCAAAAATCAAATTATGCAGAATATTAATACCAAATAATAATAATACCAAAAAGCATATACTTTGAATTCTCTTTGAAATACTGCAAAACATTAAACAAAAAATACAAAAATTAATCTTTAAAAAAAAATTCATTGTCCGAAGTCACTTTTCATTTTTTCTGCGCATTTTACTGTATGACCCATTACGTATATATCATTTAAAAATACACACTTGATTTTATACGGTAGCTTTGAAATGATCGAGTATTGATTTGGTTCAGATATAAATGGATTTAAGAGTGAAAAAAGTTTGAAAAGAAAAAAAAAAACAGTAAGATTTTGATATGAAAATAAAATCTATATTTATCTATATTATAAAGGACAAACATATCTGTGCGTAACGCTGACGTCATTTTGCAAATGGCAGAACTTTGAAATCTAAAATGAAATTCAGGTTTTGCAATTTTCGTGTTCAGCTTAAAATTCAGAGTAAAATGAGAACTATATTTAATATTTTTGTTGAACATTGTCACAATTCTATTTCAAAGCCCCGTGATCGGCGGATGTAACTCACAATTATGTGGGTGGGAAACTGGAAATTGTTTCAATCCCTTCCGTACTAAAATGCAAGTACTAAGTTTTATCCCTCGTACTAGGTGAACATTAGAAAATATGTACATATTTATAGTCGAAAAATCCTTTAAATTATCTTAATATCTCAGAACAATTAATTCTTTCAAAAACACTGTCAATAAAAATGTCGTAGAATTTGAAATTCTGAATAAAATGAGTACCCATATTAATATTTTTGCTGAACATTAAGGTCGCAATTCTATTTCAAAATTTTGTCTTAACCCGAGAGAACTCGTTAGTGAGAATGCCCAATTGCTTTTCTTTTACTTTACATTCATATAATATCAACTTTTTTTGGTTGGCTTAGTACTTTTATTCACACAATAGGTAAAATAATTGAAAAATATTTTGAAATTTTAATTAAAATGAAAAATGATTTAAATAAGAGTCTTAAAAAAGTACGACTGTGAGAGAAAATCTCATGCAGCGAGTTCTCCCGGGTTAATCGGTAATCAAGAGAAAGACAGAGTTATCAATCCGCCCTGCCTCCGTTTACTACATACATGTATTTTCTTTAAGTTATTGAGGCCCTCCCGATGTTTCTGTAATTATGTTAATGCTTTATTTTGTATATTTTGAGGATTATAATTTAGTAGTTATCGAAAAAGAGGTACATAATTGACAGCCGTTTTACATACCATTTCCCAACTGATATCTTCAAACTTAAACCTTAGTTAAAAAAAAAAAAATACGTAAAGATTATAATACTTTTTTTCAATATTCCAAAGGTTTTAAAATTCTATGAATTTAACTTAACCTGGGAGAACTCGCTAGTGAGAATGCCCAATTCATTTTCTTTTACTTTACATTCATATAATATCAACTTTTTTTGGTTCGCTTAGTAATTTTATTCACAAAAGAGGTAAAATAATTGAAATAACATTTTGAAATTTTAATTAAAATGAAAAATGGTTTAAATACGAGTCTTAAAAAAGTACGACTGTGAGAGAAAATCTCATGCAGCGAGTTCTCCCGTGTTAAGATGCTCGTATACTAGTCGAAAATATTTTTTATTAAAACCATCTTAGTTCTTTTAGTAAAATATCGAAGTTTAAAATCGTGCTATTGGTTGACCTATAATTCCTGTAGCGACAAGGCTCATTTGTTCCCTCGCTCCTCCCCACTATTTTCGACCTCCTTAAATGTGAGGCATACGCACTGTTATTCACTATATATGTTAAATTAAATACGACGCATAATTCAAATACAATATCAGAGATCGTAAACAATATTTCCCATCATTTACAAATCATTTTTGAAATATGCTAAAAATCATGAAATAATACACTTTAAGTTATCTATTTGTTCGTAGCGGCAAAACTGCAGCTAGTAGGACAGGGAAACTTAGTACGTTTATTTCTGGCCTATGTCGAAGGGATTAAAACAATTTCCAGCTTTCCCGTATTTAATTCCGAATTCAGCCTTTTTTTTCATTTCCTACCACTGGGCTATAATCCGTAATCAAGAGTTTAAGCCATAATTCTGAAAATATCCAAAATAAAGCCTAAAATAATTACAAAATCCTCAAATAATACCTCAATAAATTAAAAATATATATATAAATTAGAAACAGGGTAAATTGATAACCTCGTCTGTTCTGGCTTCAAGAACTTAACGAATTAGGCAAAACTTTAAATTATAATTGTAAAAATTCAACAAAAATGTTAAATGTAAGTGCACATTTCAATCAGAATTTTAACCTCTACAACATCTGTATTGACAATGTTTTTGATAGAATTAGTTTTTTTTAGTTATTGTTATGATAATTAATAAAAATGTGTTTTTTGACTATAAATCTGTACATATCTTCAACCGCTCACCTAGTAAGAGGGGGAAAACTTAGTACATTCATTCTAGACTTAAAGGGATTAAAACAATTTCCAGCTTTCCCCTAATTAATTCCAAATGCAGCCCTTTTTTCCTCCCCTACCACTCGTCTATAAAGAGTTTTAAAGACTTTAAAATTATATGTGCTCTATGTTGGGGGGGGGGGGGGGGGATGCCAATTTCAAGTGGGAAGAAAAATCTTGATTATTTATTGTCACAATAAAATGATACAGAGCAGATTTTTTTTTTTTTTCTTAAGCAGTTTTAAAGAGTTTTTAAACTTTATTACTTGTACTATTACTGTGAGAGGTGAAGCAAACGGGGAAACTAAATTTCAAAGGTGAAATTCAGATAAAATTTTAATGAAATGAATATGATGGAATGAATAGTTAATGAAATTTAGGACTGATTATTTATTCACTATAAAGTAACAAATAGAGTAGAGCCATTTTTTTAACCTTTAACTGATGTCACAGAAATTGTCACATAACTAGTCTGAAGCGGTCTGCGAGACCGCTCCATCGAAATAGTTCAAGAGCTGTTAAACATTTTAGGGAACGTATTTGAGGCACCCTGAAAATTTGTGCAACACTTCATTTGTAATGGCTGAATACAAAATCGAATGACTGGCTGAAGGATCGTGTCCCAAAAACTGTGCCAGATACGTGTCAAGTGCCATTTTTTGACTACCCCAAAAAAAGGTATTTGAGGCACGCTGAGATTGAGGCAGAATAATATTTATGCTTAGAAAAAAGTATTTTGAAAATGACACACTTTAGTCGGCACAAAAACTGTGCCAGACACGTGTCAAGTGCCAAATACCTACTCAAAAATGTTCAACAGCTCTCCTACTAAAAGATGAATAAAAGCCGCGATAAACTCATAGGATGTTTTTGTACTAAACTTTTTGCACAGGAGTGTTATAATTAAAATTCACCTATTCAAAGTCTCTGGTGTTAGTACTAAAGTTTCAATCGAAACAAAATTTCAGTAGTGTTTTTAGATAAACTGAAATTTGCAAGTTAAACTATGAAAATTGAAAAAAGCACCGGTCTGTGAGAGACCGGTAACATCAGTTAAAGGTTAAAAAAAGTTTTAAACAGTTTAAACTTCGGTATTGTGCAGAAGGGAGCAAAAAGGGGAGGTGAAATTTCAGAAGAAAGGTTAGCAATGGCGTTTTTTTTTTTTTTTTTTTTTTTTTTTTTTTTAATCAGAAATGCAGAAGAGTTCCACCCCCGATTAAGAAATAGAATGCCAGTAAAGCACTTTTAAGGACTTTAAAAAAATTTGTATGAAAATAAGCACTTTCAAGCACAAAAAAATCCTTTTGAAACATGTAAGTACTTTTAAGGACCGTACGAATCCTGATATATTGAAAATTAGCCGACTACAGAGTAGTCATGCATGGGTCAAGTTGCATCCGACACAAAACAGAATATAATACTTAAGTCAACCCGCAACTCAACCCGAACACGCCAAAAATATTTCCTAGATCCTCAAACTGACCAGAATCAGCTAAAATAATTTTCGGCAACCTGCAACTCAACCCAGACTTATCTCAACCTGAACCCGAAATAAAAGGAAAGTAAATCATGTTTTATTGATATTATGAAATGTAATCTACAATTACATCTCTAATAACAATTTATGTTTTATGTAGGAAAATGGACAAATGTATATACTTTAATATTCAAACATATGTAGGTATCATGCCCACAAGTATTTGAAGTGAGGACAGCTTGTTAAAAAGAGCCATCATGGTTGATCTCAATGGCGCTTGGTGACAAGTTGTCCTCAACATGGCTCACAATCACATGACACACCTAAGTGATATAGGGTAGGTGGGGGGTAAAATTATGCACTTATCATTAATTTTGATTCTTAACGAAAACATTGATATGCGACGACTTATTCAAATGTTGTATTAAAACCTTAGGCACGTTCCACTATCATACGACATTCTGTCAAATTACATTTCCGTAAGAAATTGTAATTTTTGCTCTGCATATCTTTCCCCCCATTGGTTTCTTCCCCCAGGGACTGCACTAAAACTCAAAAGCATTTGCTTGGTTTCCCTGGGTGGCCATCCTCCTCCTTGCCCCATTGGTTGGAGTAAAAGTACCCAGTGATGAGGCAAAAATACGCAGTGCGTATTTTTGCCCATTACGGCCGGTTTTTGCCTCATTTCCACTAAAATGAATGAGTAATGTAAAAGCATTAGTAAATTTTTATAGTATTTAAACTGAAAATTGTAAACTAGACCATGAAAAAGCAGCGGTCTGCAAGATCGCGAATAGCAGTTAACCTCTAACTATTGTGACAAATATTGTTTCATAAATACTGTAATTAATCGTAGATTGAATAAAGTGGTTTACTGACTCATAAGAGGCGGTTTCTGCGCTAAACTTTATGTAAAGGACTATTATAGTAAACTTTCCCGCATTCAGAAGTCTTCAGCTATACTTCTAATTTACCGAACGAATCAAAATTAAACAAAAATTAATACTTAAATTGAAAATTAAAAGTTAAATTGTGAAAACTGAATATTGCAGCTGTCGGTGAGACCGTTAACAGGAGTTAAAGATTAAGGTTTAAAACAAAAGCGATTCATGAAACAAGAATATTGATTTTTAAAAGTAGGTATGTAGAACATATGTTCTATATTTAAAAAACTTAACTAGAAAAAGGAAAATGTAGTTTACTAACTTATATTAGTTATGTATCTATTATATTTTATATAATACAAATTTAGAAAAGTGGAAAGCTTTGCATGTAGTTAAAACGATTGGGCAAAGTCCCGTTTCATAAACATGTGCGTATCTTTGTCCCAAGGCGTATGCGTACTTTTACCCCATTCTGCAATATTTTGCTTAACCGGCTACCTATAAGTATAAACAAATGTGATCGAGGTAAACTACGGCATTTAGAAGCTAAAAAGCTTTCGATCTCCACTGAATTTTTGGATTTGTAAAAATTCCAGGTATTGTCAACTAAAGAAAAAAGTGAAAATACAAAATATTATATCAAAATTCGAAAATTTAAACTTACCTCATTTTCTTACCACAAATTGCTACTTTTATCAAAAGGTTTAAATAAATGACTAGTACACTTGAAACCAAACTGCCACCTATTGGTCATGATAACCGAAATGTTGCTTCATATGAAATCAGCCGGTGCGTATTTTTGCCCCGTTCGTATCTTTACCCCTACCTACCCTATATCTCTCTTTGCATGAGAAAGTAAAAACTCAGCATTTTATTGCTCAGAACCTCACGTAAAATTAAAATGCAGATGTTTATATTTAGGTTTTTTCCAAGTCTTGATAAGATTTTTACAAAAAGTTTGAGCAGAACAATTTTCAGATAAAATAAATACATATTTCAATATACTGCTTAACTTTTAACTGATGTCACAGAAATTGTCACGTAACTAGTGTGAAGTGGTCTGTGAGACCGTTTCATCGAAAGATGAATAAAAGGCACGATTAACTCATAGGATGGTGTTTTTGTACTAAACTTTTTGTACAGCACTGTTATAATTAAAATTCACCTATTCAAAAGTCTCTGGTGATAGAACTAAAGTTCCAAACGGAACAAAATTTCGATAGTGTTTGTAGTTAAATTGAAAATTGCAAGTTAAACTATAAAAATTTAAAAAAGCCACGGTCTGAGAGACTGGTAACATCAGTTAAAGGTTAAGAAATCAAAAGTATATAAGAAATGTGATAAATCCTTTTTATTTACGGCACAGTTAAGAACCATTTATTCTTCTCTAGGAATAGGTAAAAATATTACAACATTTCATTTTTCATATACACGCATTCATATATATAATATTTCTGAGAGTTTTAACACATATACCCATGATACATGCATATAGATAGAGAAGTGCCCAATATTCAGAGTTAGAATCATAGGAGAGAGTGTGGAGGAATGGGACACCTTTTACAAAAATAAGAAAATGAACTTTGTTTGACACAAAAACAATATTTCAGTTTATAGAATACAAAATGAAAAAATTTGTAATGTCCTTGAACAATATAGAAACATAGTTTTCAGAAACAATTTTATAATTAAAGAAATTGCAAGTTTCAAAATTTGTCCCATGCTTAGTTTAATCCATACTTAGAACCATTCTTTAAGGCTTAGTTTATATGATGGATAATATACACTATAATGTTCCATAAATAGGGAAACTATTACATCTATGCATAAACAAGTCATTAATATTAATAGTCATTATTAACATTAATAGTCATTAATAAATTTTGCCAGAAAGTAAAAGAATATATAAATTTATTAAGTTAAACCGTTGCATGTTCGCCAACATAAATGAAAAACAGTGGAATTTCGAAGGATCACTTTTTGCTTCCTAATTGGTTTGATTAAGAGTATCAACAATAATACAGATTATAAAACTTGTAAGGGGGGGGGGGGGGTGGAGTTATGAATTTTTTTTAAAGTAAAATTTTTATTGTTTAATTTTTTTTATAAACAAAATATGTAGAAGTTTGTCCATTACTGGCACATCTGCTCTACACCTAGATGTTTAGCATGAAAAAAATATTTTGGACATTCTTTTGAAAAATCAGTCAACCCGAACCCGACACGCAAGATTCGAAGAAACCCAAAGCGACCCGATCCGAACCAAAATAGTAAAGTAAACCCGACCCGATGCTGGAATCCAGTACAATAAATACCGATTACTCGGCACGACTAATATTAAGACAGATAATTTTGGTATACATTTTAAGTATTCTGTGGAAGAATAGGGGAATATTTGGCCTTCATTATCAGTCAAAGGGGGGAGTACTATTCATTGCATCAGTAATTAAAAATAAAATTTTTAATCTGCTAACCATATTGCAATAAAATTTGATTTAAAAGATAAAACATTAGAAATTGCACGCATCTAATAAACACTGGTGTAAAGAATAGTCATTTGACTGAATGATAAATATTTAACAAAAAATAATAGGAAGATTACGCATTAATACCTGCTAAAATCATGTTATATTATAATTCGAAATCAAACAGTCTTACTGTGTAGTTGATTTGTACTTATTAGGAATCAAGTAGAATGGAAATATAAAAAAAATAACTCATAAAGAAGAAATATATACTTACCTACTAATTTGAAATCATAATCAAGATGGATGCCTTGAACGCCTCTGTGGCTGCGTGAATAGTCATTACGTCACCATTGAAGTCCTTTCTCATTGGCTGACAGGTCAAACTAAGATATTTCATGTATTTGTACTATGCGAGTGGTAAATATTTTCCCCGATTACGGATAAAATTCTAGTAAACATGCAGATTTCTGTAGTTTTACAAAAACTAGTTATGTAGATTTACAGATTTTTTTTTACAGTGTAGGTAATGAAATAACGATTGTTTCCAAGCTAAACATTTTATATTAATGTACAATATATAATACGTAATGACATATAGCCTGAAAGTTGATAAATACTAATACATTCCCAAAGTATTGCAATTTATGTGTAATTTATTTTATCAGAAATTATTCAATAAATTTGAAGGTACTATTCAGAAATATTTTTCTCCAGTACCTTGAAACTGAAATAAATTATATGTTATTGCACATTTATTTATGGGTCATTTTCAAAATATGTCCATGTTTTGGTTGGTTGTTTGATTGATTGGGGGTTTATGTCTCAAAATCCCGTCCATGTTTTGGAATAGCAGAATCAAATTTTCAGAATCAAAAAGAAAGTTTAAATTTTTTGTAAATAATTATCTTACCTCATAACCATCAACATACAAGAATCAGCAGAGACAAAAATTACTAATTTAACATTTTTAAATTTTAATAAAATTAGCAATGATATGTGAGCATGGTAATGACAAATTAAGCAAAATATCTTTATTTTTTTCCAGCATAAATGACAGTCTTTATATCTTCTGGCTCATACATTGATTTTTTATTTCTTATATAATAAAAACAGATTAAGAAATAAAAGTTCATTTAATTATCACTTAGAAGTGGGTACGGTAAAGACGTACAAAAAGTACTCACCAAAACATTAAAAGTCTTTTCTTGTTTTATTGAAACTATAAAACAATTTACTCTGTTCACCCAAACCTGATAAAAAGTTAATTTTTGAGGATTATTTTTGCCTTGATGAAAAGGCATGTGCTGCCCTTTAAAAAATTCCAGATGAACTTTTTGTAAGAAGCATGGTAATGACACTCTTTCTTAGGACACGGTTTAAAAAAAATATTAAAAAGTATACATAAGTTTAATTTATGAAAATAAATATTTTTTTTAATTAGTAGCATCTTAATAAATAAAAATGTATTTAAAAATTATAACCAATTGTTTTAAGTCGAACAGAAATTGCTAGTTGGGACAACCTATGGTGATGGCATTTTGACTACAAAAGAACACGTTTCTTATTTTTAATTTTTTATAAATAATAATATATCTGTAAATTATCATTAAAAACATGATAGTTAAACTGCAATAATTAAAATTATGATATTTAACTATTTTTCTGTGGAAATGTGAAAGGACAGTAAAACACGCACGTTTTGAAAATCACTCTTATACTTCCTGTAACGAAATTGGCGCATTCGTAAAACTACTTATAAAACAGCCAAGTTAGATTAAAAAAAAAAGTATACGTTCAAATATGTAGACACATTGACACACAGAGGACATATATACGGTCTACGTTAATTCAAAACAAAATACAGCGATAGGTCATTCACGCACGCGTAAGTATGTGCCGTCGAAAGGAATCATAATGTAGAATTGAAGATGAGGTCAATTACCTCTTTACGCCATCGAAGCATAAAATTCCTTCGAACCTTTGTAACTAAAATATTGTACATACATTTCTGTAAATAGTTTCTGGTTTAAAAATGTGAATAATATGATATAATTAATACGATATATCTATAATTTGTAGTAGCAGTACCCCACTGAAAACAAGGGTTATGTGTTTCACGCGTATCTGTGTATGTGGATTTCTTTATACCCTCGAAACATCCCTACGGCTGGATGGATTTTAATGAATGAGGTCTCTATAGATTCGTCTAAATCTTCCGATGGTTATAGGATAAGTTTCGTTTTTATAAATTCAAAATGGCGGCCGTAAAATAAAAAATGGTGGTAGAGACGAAAAAAAAAATTACGCACCCTATTGAGTGGCATATCATTGCATAGGTCTTTTAAAATGAAGACGATGTTTCATTGACCATTTTGTAGTCAGAAGCTCCGTTTAAATATTACACAACCTGGAAGTTATGTACTTGGATCGCTACCTTTACTGTAACTCTAACCTTTATAATAGACATCTATAGGCCTCATCAAAAGAGTGTTTGTAGATAGGAGCTAATAATTAAAAACAGCTTAAAAGTCATCAATGTAAGTAAATAATAAAAAGGGTAAGTAATATAAAAATAGTTTCATATTGATGAGAAATAATTAATTAGTTCGCTTTTTACGCAGTCGGATTTTTTGATTTTTTAAACTTAATATATTATTTATATTAGTTATTTGTTACTTAAATAAAAGTTGCGTAGTTGCGTTATTTAAAAAAAAGTAACTTTGGACTCGCTCATGTAGCATTCCGAAAAGACTCATTAAAATGTATAAAATGTATGAATCAATCTCATCTAATGTATGATTTGAAATTTCTAGAAGAAGAGTTGAATTAGTAATCAGTAAATCATGTGTATTTCGCTTATTTGAATCAATGTTTAATAGAATCAGTGTGTTTACTGAATGAAACAAAAATGGTATTTTTCAGTAAATTAAAATGTATATTTATGTCGAGAATTATTCATTGAAACAGCGCTTACTCCATTATAGTTACAAAATACAAATTACACCATTTAAATAAATTAAATGTAATAGTATAACATAATTTTTTTAGTGTTGAAAAAAATAGGTAAATTTTTATAGGAGAAAGAACGCTTTAACAGCAAACGGATTTGGAATAGGAAACAAGCCCCCAAATTAATTTGTTCAATCCAATTTACAGAATGTTTCACCCTAAGCTGACCCGATTCTTGTTGACAACATTAATATGTGTGAATCTATATTTCAGGGTATCAAATACACAAATATAAAGAGACTTAAATTATTTTTAACCTCTACCAAGCATCGCTGAAATAAGCATGATTTAGATTGTAGTGAAAATATATTAGTTTTTCATAATATCGTACTTCTCAAAATCTATTTAAATGAGTTATGAAATCAATAAATCTCTTGAACGTTTTTTGAATATATGAAACGTTGTATAAAGTTCTTGTCGAACTAATGAAAGATTGTAGTTGGATGCATTAAATTCGTGGAATATTGGCGGCTGATGAAAAGATATATATATATATATATATTTGTAGCCGACAAATTCAGTCAACTTACTTGAAATTGTAGGTAATAGATGTAATCGGCTAACTCCAATTGAGACATAAGTATTCGTTTTGCAGTTGTATTATTAATCCATAAAAAGACAGAGTCAATTGTTGTTCTAAGATGTTTATTCATGAAAATATGAAAACGTAAAATCAAGACCTACATTATGAGAAAATTCGTAAAGAATTTAAGCTAACAAGAATAACTACATCATTCTATAAGACATTAAAAGCAAATTTAGAATTCTACAAGACTCTTAGACACCAGGAAACATAGTTTGAAGCACTTGAACAATGCAAAAATCTGAGCTCCGAAGTCACTGCATCTAGTTTTTGTTAGAACTCGCGGAGGGTGACAGATTTTGACGTAGTACAGCAATGAAACAATCGGTGAAATGCGCAAACAACGGGCAGCTAAACTAATGGCGCAAGAAAGAAAGTGGCTTAGAAGAATGAATCTCATACTTGGTAATGAGTGTTGAATTCAGGGGGCCGCACGGTGGGACATCCCCCCTGGAGCAATGAGATGCACCCCCGGAAGATTTGAGATTTTGTGTTTTCAATGGGCAAAAAGTGCAATTTCCCCCCGGAACTATATAGTGTCCCCCTCCGGAGAAACAAAAATCCCTCCCGAAGAAAAGCGTCTGAATTCAAAACTGTTTGTAACTTAGAGATTTCGTGTTAAAAGGTCTAGCGTCTAAAGAGCACGGGAAAACTAGATTAGTTGAATTAAGATTAGAAATAAAAATATCAAAACGACTTTTAAAAACATTCAAAAATAAAAATTAGCTTCTCTGAGAATATTATAGCTAGTGTAGCTGATAAAAATTCACTAAGGGATTAAAAGTTTTATATTACGATGTCTAATAAGATAATTATTATTATACGCGTTTCAATTTAAAGGAGATTAGATAGGAATAAATAATAGATATTATTAAGAACTAGCAAAATAATGAATATCCTGGAAACTTAGAATAATTAAATGAATATTGCAAAGTAAAATTCTTCTATAACATATATCTTCATCATTCTTAATCTTTGAATAACTATCCGTAACTGCCTTAATGGAAAAAAAAAACTTATATTTTAAACTGAATAATTGGACTAAGATACTGATTTCCTATATCAAATATGATGGAACGGCTTCCCGGTTTAATTTAAAATTTAATTTCTTTAATTATACCAAACTCTTTAATTTTATTTTATGTATTTTTCTTTGAAATTTTCTTTGAAAATGATTCTTACCGGATAATAATTAATTCAAGGAGTAATTTGATTGTATTAATAAATATAATGAATAATTATAAATCAAGTCATTTTTAATTATTTTAATATTTTTTTAATCAGTATTTAAATGTTTTAGAACATGAGTCAAAGTACCAAGTGATTGTACAGTTTGATACGAATTTCAGTTTTCAATATTAATTCCATTAATTGTTAATGATTCTGAGTTGAAATATGCTCAAATAAACTACTTAGACACATCTGCATGGATTTCATATTGTAGTTGCCAATGAAGCTCTTTTTTTATTTGTACAAAAAAATCGAATCATGTTCTTCAAACTGCCACTACAGTACGTGTATTTTTTTTTTCAAAATTGTTAATTTAATTCTCAGAGAGAAAGACAAATTTGGTGTAACGTTTGTTTTTTACATACAGGGTGTCCACAATTAAACGACCCTACTTTAAATTTGTGTACATCCGAAACTGTTAGTCAGAAAGTTGCGAAATTTTGTGGCAGACATAATGAAGGAATTGGAATTTGTTTGAGTCAAAAAGAAAAAAATAGTTCCAAATCTCGCCACCAGAGGGCTTTTTTAATAAAATACACATTTAGACACTACCCACTGAATACTAGGCATGAGCTCTGAGAAAATAATGGCAGCTGACGTAGGTGGATTTTTTTTTAGATTCTGTACGGTCCATTCAATTCGAACGCCAATAAATTTTAAAAATTTTTACGCTCTATTTTTTTCCGGGTGTGGTCTGTATATTTGTCTTATTCAATCTGAAAAAAATAGCGTAAAATCTTTTAAAAACTGTAACTCATTAAAAAATGCCTTCTGGTGGCAAAAGTCTGAACTAATTTTTTTTCAGTCAAACAAATTCCCATTGCTTTATTACTAATCCAGGCAATAGGGTATTTTACCTGACAAAATTAATGGTATTTCAGAAAATCGGCTTACTTTATGTTTTTTGGGTCGCTGAATCCGAATTTGTAACTTCCCACCAAAATTTCCCCCGGGAACCCCCCCCCCCCCACACACACACACACATACAAAAATTTTGACAAAATGCCCCCCAAAATATCTAAAAATTCAGAAAGTAGATAAAATTTGCAACAAATATGACATTATGACGTGCGATGAATGGAGAAGGGGGATCTGCCTCGGAACATGCGCTGCGGTGCCGCGTGGATTAAGTTGCGCAATTACACTTAACCACTCACAATATTTACATTCGCCCTCTCGTCTCCCCTCCGCACTTTCCCTATAAGGTTTACTTTAAGTTTTTTTTGGTTTCTGAATCCCAATTTTTAACTGCCACCTAAAATTTACCCCACACACAACCTCCCCAAAATAGTTGTTTTCAAATTAAATTTTTCATTGTTTTAGGGGGAAATTATGTAAAAATTCAGAAAGTAGACAAAATTTGCAAGAAATAGGATATATTGCATTATCACGTAGGATAAACGAGGAGACGTGGGGCTGCTTCGGAACATTCCCCGCGCGCTGTTCTTAAAACTCAATTTTTTTCAAAAAATCATTTTTTTTTGGGGGGGGGGGTGCCGGTTGAAATTAGGGTGGGAAGTTACAAATTCGGATTCAGCGACCCAAAAAACATAGAGTCGAAATCCAGAACTAGTATTAATTTTGCCAGGCAAAATCCCCTATTGCATGGACTTGCATAACTTAGTGCACGTAGCACCGCAGTTCATGTTCAGAGGCAGCCCTTCCCTTCCCCGTTCATCCTACGTCATAATGTCATATATCCTATTTGTTGCAAATTTTGTCTTCTTCCTGAATTTCTACATAATTTTCCCCTAAAACAATGAAAAGTTTAATATAAAAACAACTATTTTGGGGGGGAGGAAGTTAAATATTCGGATTCAGAAAGTCAAAAAAATTAAGTAAACCTTATAGGGAAATTTCGGAGGAGAGACGGGAGGGCGAATGTATATGATGTGAGTGGTTAAGTGAAATTGCGCAACTTAGTCCACGCAGCACCACGGCGCATGTTCCGAGGCAGATACCCCTCTCCATTCATCCTACGTCATAATGTCAGATATGTTATTTGTTGCAAATTTTGTCTACTTTCTGAATTTCTAGATATTTTATTCCCCTTTAACAATAAAAAATTGATTATTTTAATAAAAACCCTTTTTGGGCGGCATTTTACCAAAATTTGGGCGTGGGGGGGGGGGGGGTGCCTGTGGAAATTTTGGTGGGAAGTTAAAAATTCGGATTCAGCGACCCCAAAAACATATAGCAAGCCTTTTTCCAGAACTTCCATGAATTTGCTACCATGCATGGAATTTGCTACCATGAATTGAGCGTTAATTCTCCGAATTAACGCTCAAAACTGTAAAATTATTTACATAGGCATTTTAAGATCGCCTATGATTATTTTATCTTTACTTATTCCAATATGTTTATATTCTTCAAATGAGAGAAAATTTAACTATAATAAAAATAGTAGAATTTCAAAAATTCTATACTACCGGTTGCGTTAAAAGTTTGCTAGATATTTAAAATTTATTTTAATTAGAATAAAAAATAATAAAAATTTTCGGTATGCATAAATGTATCAGGGAATAAAGTGATTTTTTTAATAAAGTAAACTTTACAGATACGAGTAAAGAGTGCTAGGATGAAATATAAATCAGATATGTCAATTGAAACTAATAAAAAACAATAAACATAAAACAAATAATAGGAAAGCGTATTAGAAGCTTTACTACCACTTAATTATTCCTCTTTTCTTTCTATCTTTCCTGTTTTAATACGTTCTTTCTGGATCACCGTTCATGTAAAAAACCTTAGCCAAGAAGGGTAGTGGGGTAATATATATGCAACTTAATTTTAAATTCAAACAGTCACAATTATATAAGACTTTTTGTATCAATGTTTACTTTTATAATGAACGTGAAGAAAATCTTTTACATATTTTCAAGCAAATTTTTTCGTAAAATTCATTCGAAAATTTCAGTATTTTACAACATTATGTCTATGAACCTGACTGTTTTAATCAACAACGTTTGGTCTTGAAATGATATCATTTTGTCTGCAAAGAAAAAAAAATCCTACACAAAATTTTTTACGCATGATTTGCGTATAAGTCAGCCATTATGACAGCGCCCTGTATATGGGACTTGAAAGTGCATCCGTTTTTTTTTTTTTTTTTTTTTTTTTTTTTTTTTTTTTTTTAATGAAAGATTATATTTTTTCTATCTTATCCGTTTCATGCAGGCCGCTACTTTTAATCAACATTCATTCTTTTTATTTATTTTTATTTGTAACGATCTTTTGACGCACTATGTATTGTAGTACATCATACAATCTTCAATGTGAAAAATCCAATTAAGATATTTTTATATAATTACTCGATATTTTTTTAATGTTAAATATATTATTATTAAAATATTTTAAAATATTTCAGACGATCTATTGTTTTATCTTACATTTTGATGGAGTTAAGTGCTAGTACAAACTATCATATGAACAAAATAAAAATCCGTTATTCATAACATCGTTATGAAAATAATAAAACTTTTGTAAAAAAAATAAGGAAGAGAGTGCACAATTAATTCTATTAAAGGTGCATTATATCCTTTAGACTTGAAGGAATCTCTTAGTCATGGACTTATGAGTTCCCAGGATAAAGTAAGATACAGGAAATATTTTCATGAAAAATACATTAAATGTAAAGTTTAACTTTTTTCTTGATGAACTGGGAAAAGCTTGTTGATTTATGGAAATAAAGAAAAGATCTGGAGTTCTGTTGATATGCGTTCAAACGTTTGCTTTCGAATTGAAGGATACATTCTAAACATGCTCTGTCACTTTTCTTCATAAAATATGCATCGCTTTCAGAAAAGATGCATTACACATCAAGTTACTTCTAAATTAAAATCACGTATTCTGTATAAATTTTTTTAAATAGAATTATAGTACTGTGTAAAAATAAAACCATCATGTTTTATTTCGATATGTCATGTGAGTTTTAGCTTTTCTTTCTTGGTTTATTCTGTACCTTAAAGCAAATGTTTTCTTGCTCTATAATTCAAAAAAAGAAATTATATCAATTTAACAATAAAACAATCATTTTATTAATTCACTTTACGGACAAGACAGTCAGTTAATTGAATAAACGCAATTCTTATAGCTTCAAGTAACCCTAAACTGGAAACGCAAGAGTGGTAAAAATTCGTCGTGAATTTGTTAAAATTGAAGTATTTAGCTATCTTAATATCTTTTATAACACAATTCCTTTTCTAGAAGCATATTTCTAACGTAATGACACTTAACGATATAAAATATCTGAAAGTAAACACAATTTTATTCTAAAATAAATGAAAATATTCCTTCTTACTAATGCTCGCAGCCTTAGAAAATCCTCAATTACACTCCAATACAACATTTGAGGAGAAGGCTAATTCAACAACACATGTTTAATAGCAACTATTATACCATTTCTGCAAAATCCTATGTTTTTATTATTAACCCCTCATTATGCATATCTGCTGAACAATCATAATAAGCAAATGAATATATCTTTTCAAAATAACCTTGGTAACTAGTTCCGGAGATATATTAGCCATATTAGCTCTAAATGAAAATAAAAGGAATATTGAGTAATTTTTCATTCACTTACAATGTTAATAATGCAAATATATGTGTTCGCTAGGAAAACTCTTTCGACTAGTTATAGTAGTCAGTGTACTGATACAGCACATCTACCGAATCTCAGAAAAAAAAATCCTCAGCCTAAATATGTGCCAGGTATTTTTTAGAGCCAAAAACCTTTAGAAAATAGATGGGTGATCAATTAAAATGTTTTGTTCACAAAAATGTTTTTAAGTTTACTTATGTCCCGCTCATTCAAAATATTGTTGTTCAATCACGAATTCTTCGTCTTTACTCAAATACTCTATTTCAACAAGAACATACCTAGATCTAGGTATCAGGTTCGGATCCTGGTCCGGACATTTTTTGCCCAGTTGGAACTTTACATCTAATGTGATTTGTTTACCAATTGTAATAATTGTGTTAGAATTAATCTAGTGTAATTGCGTATCCAGCGATTTCTGGAGTTCCATTACCTGAGATTTATTCTATTGAGTTGAACCAGGTTTCATACCAGATGTTATAATCATTAAGGTTAGCTATATGAAAAAAAAAGTTCCACCAGATTCGTCCGGTGGAATTCCGGCAGTTCCTTTACCTGAGATTTATTCTGTTGAGCTGAACCAGGTTTCAGACCAGATGCTATAATCATTAAGCTTATCTGGGTGAAACAAAGTTCCACCAGATTCTTCCGGGATAGCTCAGATGATAGAGCACTGACGGCTTCAGCCAGAAGATCCCTGGTTCGAATCCTGGTCCGGACATTTTTCGCCCAGTTGGAAATTTACATCTAATATGATTTGTTTACCAATTGGAATAATTGTGTTAAAATTAATCTGCCTTCATATATACCTGTGGATTACCAGTTAAAGCCCCAGCAACTATACTTTATTTTTCACTCCTAATATCAATAACAGCATTATATTTTAAAAGTTATTGCTTATTACCATTATAAAAATTAATACTTATTATCATTTTTAAATATTAATAGTTCAACCATTCAGATATTAATTTCTATTGCCACTTACGAACTCTCTACCCATTGTTCGAAAACCATGTCCATGATACTCACGCTTCTTGACTCAGGTGAGGGGTAAGAATTAAACTGCGGAGGAAGATATATTGGCCAATTTACATCGCAAACAATATTACTGAAATGATTCGAGCTTTGGTAACAAGTTCCGTTTTCATCTACATAGAATAAAGTGCTGATTAGACAAACGAGATCTCTATAACTCGAGCAAGTTTCAGACATAATTCTGCTTCTATAAAAACAAAATTTAGGAAAACATTTTACTTCATTATATAAAACTACTAAACAACCATAGTAAATTCATTTCTTGCTAATTTAAAACTTTTTATATTAAATAATTTGAGTTTTCATATCGACTTTATGTTGTTTCATAATTACATTTTCTGTAAAATTTTGATTTAGTTTATATAATTAACAAATATCCAATAAAATATGAAAAATGGAATTAATTACATAGTACGTGATAGTTTATAAAATTCGCTTTATCATCTTCTATTAAAATGTTTAATCATATACTAATAAAACGTTTTATCATCGACTATTAAAACGTGTTCACTGCAATAACAAAACATCAATATATGTGTTAATAATATTAAAATTTAATTTAACATTTGCATTTTCTGGTGAAACACATCAACTAAATTTCAAAGAAGAAAAATAAAATCCCATTGAGACAAGATATGTGATAAGTAATTTAAAAGCATTGACTGATGTATCCCGTCACTAAGTTGTAGTTTTCACTTCAATAAAAGTAATGTTTAAATTAATATAATTCTACGGATACTATTTAGTTTTAAAAACATTAAATTACTATTAATACACTCAAAGATTATATTTGTACAGGTAATTAAATTGTTTATATCGTATTGGAAAATTCATCTCTTTTAGTTTTTAAAAGTAATAAAAGAAAAAACAACATTAAAATTTTGCCTTTTTGCTCGGAGGTAAGCGTGTTAAATAACTATTCGCTTTTTGGGTTTGCCTACTAAGCCTTTAAAACACTTGATATTTTCCTTTTTACATGTAAATATAGGGTAACTCCGGGAGAGTCGACGCATACGGGATAAATGCCACACCCCTTGTATTTCTTGTAATTATCGATAGATGGTCGTCAAACGCACAGTATAGGTGCGCAATGAGGTTATTTTAACCAGTGTATAGCGTGAGTCCCATTTCGATTTTTACTTGCAGAAGTACAATCCTTAATTTGATGTAAGTGCATGATTTCACTGTCCAAACTTTTAAGCACGTTATGTTTAAATACTTTTCATACAGTAATTACTAAATGCATGCATGATTTCGAAGTCAAAACTAAGTGTAGCGTTTGTATAGAGTATCGTGTGTATGGTTACGCTATTCCCCTTAGCGATCGCAGGTAACTGTGATGGCCGACGTCTGCACTATGCAAAATGGAATACGTGCCGCACTACTATTCCGGTATACATGCCGCAGTTTCTTTTGTACGGGATGATTAAGTGTTATTAACTTTACCTTTTCTTTTTGCACAGACTAGCCATGTTAGGCATTTTATCAAGTTTACTAAAACCAAAGGAGAAAAAAGGCAAAATAAAAAGTAAGAAGTGCAAGAAAGATGCAAGTCAAGATGATAATAATGAAAAATTGGATTACGAGTAATGTAGACGTTCTTTGCAAGGAATGTTTAGAAAACTACTCCAAAAAGAGGAAGTGTAATTAGCTTCGTTGCATCATGTGCTTAAAAGTAATTACATAGATACTGTATTTTTTCGACAATTTTTCTGTAGATTGTAGTCGAAAAAACAGGTCTCTTAACCCATTCGAGACCATAGGTGCATATAATCACCTTCATAAAGAGCTTAATTTTTTTTTTCTGGCACCAGTAAAAAAGAAATGTAATACTTGCTTTGTTTAATTAGATCATTTTCTTGATTATTTAAGTAAAGGTAACTTTTTTTATAAAAGTGGTACCAGCCGAATAAAATTTGTGTAAAAGCCACCGGTCCTGAAAGGGTTAACAAATAAATTCACTAAACACAATTTTACTTTTTTTATTTTCCCTTTCTAATACATTGTTGTTATGTTGTTGCTGAAATGACAATTAAAATTTAATGTAAAAAAAAAATAAGTCGATAATTTTAATATTGAAAGTAGGCAACAATTATTAATTTGAATCTACAAATACGTTTCATTATACCCATTTAGTTTCAGTTTCATTTTCATGTTCATTTATAATTTCATTCTGTTCCTATTATACGCGCGGCATAACTACCGCACAAGTGCGGCGTCTCAGATTGAATGTACGGGTGATACGCCGCAGTGAAATGTTTTAGAAAAACTGTTAAAAAATATTAATAATTTGTTTAGAAATTTTTTGTCACTGTACACGCGTTGTATATTTAACATTAAATAGCACAGAATGATTTTTTTATTTTATGTCCACCAACGGACTTTATACACAAATTCAAAAAAATGTGCGACATAAATCCCAGAATTACCCTATGTTCCAGAATAATGCTAAGTGTCAGTATTGAAAATTATCTGTACAAAATATAGAATTCAGTTATTCGTAAAATCATTACGAAAAGAGGAAAACCTTTTACATAGAAACTCGAAGGAAAAGAGTCTATAGTGAAATAGTCCAAATTGAAGGTAAATCTCATCTTTCAAATTTCGAATAATATCTTATTCACGAGCTCTCTAGCTCAAGGGATAAAGAAAGATGCGGGAATATTTTCATGAAAAAACATTGAATTTAAAGTTTGCCCCTTATTTTATTATTATTATTATTATTTTAAAGGAGAAAAATCTAGTAGATAAAAGTAAATGAAGGAAAGTTGTGAAGTTCTCATGATATCTCGTCAAAACGTATACTTCTTAACTTAGCTCCGTCGGGATCATGGGCGCATATATGCATTTTAAAAAGGTGCGTACAGCACTTGCTTTAGGTAGTAGTAAAAAAAAAGTAAAATTTACCTTATTTAATTAAGCATTTCCTTGATTAGTAAAGTAAAGTAAATTATTTAAGAAAACATGATGTAAACCCAATAAAATTCGTGTAAAAGATGCTGGTCCTGAACGCGTTAAATGCAAAATCTTGAATTATTATGTCTTTTTTCTGTTAAATATACGTGTTTTCAAGTAGAAATATATTAAACTTCAAGAAGTTGCTGAATGTAATTCAAGTATTCTGTACGAGAATTAATAAAGTTAGAAGCCATTGCCCATTTGTCCTACACTGACACATGTAGATAGAGTTATAATATGTGTCATTCAAAATTTTTATCGTTTAAAATGTGATTTTCCTTGCCATTCACCTGTAATGCCAAAGTTTTGCTTTTGCTTTTTAATTTATCATATTTATATTTTTTATAATTATTTTATAAGTTATTTATTTTTCTTGGGATATGAATATTTCTTAACATTGTTTTAAATCGCGTAATTTTTTTTTTACGATATTGCTATTTTTACAGTTGTTCGCATTGCATGTGTTGCATATCTTCCTTTTTACATGGAAATTGTTAATTTTTGTATTTATTTTAAATTAATAATATTTCATTATTTTTTACAGCCATTTGTTTTGATTATTTTCATTTTCATATATACATTAAATAATTAAAATAGATTTATTGTTATATGGTATGCTGTTCATTATTGTGACCGTTTCATTTTATTAAAACGAAAGGCTTTTTATTTATAATGAAATAATATGTGGTAATCTTTACTTCGTATATTTTTTAAACATTTCATCTAAATCTTAAAGAAAAGATTACTATAAATAAATTGGTATTTGGGATAAAAAATTTTTGAGCATTAAATTTCTTCTTCTTAAAGTATTTACAATGACCATTACAAAACTCCATATTTTATCCACGTACATGTTGATTTACAATGCTGAATGATATTAAGGGGCACAACTTTTGCGTTGAGTTGCGTTGCGATATTTGCGTTTGTTGAAACGATCAAAAACATTGCCTTTTAGGTACCTTTCTTTACAAAAAGCTACATATTGCAGCCGTTCGGAGGACAGCGATTTCAAAAAATTTTGGTATATTTTCATCGATCATGACCCCCCAGACCGCGAAACCACACTCCATTAAAAGTTGATATACACAGTGCGTCTCATAAATATAAAGACACTGATATTTTCGAAATAGTATTTTAATAATTCAGTATTCAAAATTATATTTATGCATATAACGAAAAGTATGTACCAAGAAAACATTTTACAGTAAATTAAATTAGAATTAAAAAATTTCAACTCGAAAATTGATAAATGTAAATAAATTTGATGTCTCATAAATATAAAGACATTTTACATACTTTCGAATTACCGTCCAATAAATAATCCATTCTTATTAATGACAGAAAATATTCTATCTGGCATGCTCTTTATTAAGTTGTATAACTATTTTGGCTTTATATCAAACCAACTTCGTTCGATTTCTTTTTTCAACTGAAGGACGTTTGAAAATTGTCTTCCAGATGCATATACACTGCGAACGAGAGTGCCACAAAGATTCTTAACTGGATTTAAATCAGGCTTACGTGCGGGCCACACCGTGACATGAACATTGATAACCATTTTTTTTTGTGAGTCTTGATGTGTGAATCGATGCATTATTCTGATGGTACAAATAATTCCGACCACCAAGAGTTTCAGCAATTGGCAACAACTGACTATCAAGCAGTTCGATATACTCTTTAGATGTCTGTTTACCTTCCAGAATATACGTAGTTCTATTAAAGGAGAAGGCACCCCACACCATAACTGAACTTCCCCTTTCTGCCTACTGAAGAAGGTTCGAGATTAACGTCTTAAATCGTGCAAGTAGGAATTTCAACCATCTGGGCCATCCAAGTTAAATTTCTTTTCATCTGAAAAAATGTCTTGCATCCATTCGTTCTTCCAGTGCATATGATCTTTAACCCCGATTAACCTCCGTTCTTTGTGCTCTTTTTTCAGTAAAGAAAATCTGCACGTATGTCGCATACAATGCTTTTTTTCTAATAATAGAACGATGTACTATATCCTTGGGGACCATACCGTAAACTCGTCGAGAAACTTATCGTAGTGACTTTTTTTTGCGACGAAACAAGTCGCATGATCTTGCGATCGAGTCTTTCACTAGTTTTTCTCGGTCTGCCAGATCGTTTTCTCGAATATAAATTGTAAGTTTTTGATAAAATTTTATAAAGTGCAGCTCTGATTCTCCCAGTTTTTTTACATATTTGACTAACTGTTAAGCCATTAGCTTTAAATTCACGTATTTTACAAATTTCATCTTTAGAAATTTCAATGTTCCACGGCATCTTTGCAATTGAAACAAGTCAAACAAATTTGGTCGTTTGGGTAAGTTAAAGTGTATTTCTGCGCGTGCGCATTAATTCTGTACGCGCGCATTCGAAAAAAAATTGCATATGAAGCAGTTTCAAGTTTGTCTTTATATTTATGAGAGAGCGAAATTTTTTATTTTTTTTTTTTATTATTCGAGACGAAATTATTTTATTTAAATTAAAACCCCTATAAGAGATTCATTTCAGTGTTCTTAATATGAGGTATAAAATTTAATTTCTTTTAACTGAATTAATAAAATGTAATTTCAAAAACATTTGTGGCTTTATATTTATGAGACGGACTGTATATATATATATATATATATCTGATATTTGTCACTCTGTAACTCTCGTATTTATGAACCGATTTGCATGTAACTGGGTGTGTACATAGTACATACCAATGTCTCGATCGAGTTCGTTGGTCAGCTCTATCCGCCATTTTGTTTTAAAATGGCGGCCATTTAAAATTAAAAAAAAATTAAAATTTGAAATGTGGTACCAAAAAATTGAAAATAGAAAAATATTTTTCTCTTACGTATTTGACCTTCATACAAAGATTCTGGAGCAGTTTTTGTTTCGTCTATATCTTAAAAAATGGCTGAGTTATAGCACTTTGAATTTCTACCGTGGCTGACATTTTGAAACGTCCGGATTTTTGTCACGCGATAACAGGCGTATTTATGAACCGATATGGATGTACCTTCGTGTGTACATAGTACATACCAATGTCTCGACCGAGTTCGTTGGCCAGCTTCATCCGCCATCTTGTTTCAAAATGGCGGCCATTTAAAAAAATTAAAAAAGAATTTTAATTTAAAATGCTGTACCAAAAAATTGGAAAATGAAAAAGATTTTTTTTCTTATGTGTTTGACCTTAATACAAAGATTCCGGAACAGTTTTTGTTTCGTCTATGTCTAAAAAAATGGCTTAGTTATAGCATTTTGAATTTCTATTGTGGCTGACATTTTGAAATGACCTGAATTTTATCACGCGATAACAGGCGTATTAGGTAGCTTTCATTATAAAAAGCGAGGAAAGCGGAGGAAAGCGATTTCAAAAAATTTCGGTATATTTTCATCGATCATGATCCCCATTCCCCGAAACCACCCTCTATACAAAAGTTTATATATATATATCTGATCTTTGTCACACTGTAACTCTCGTATTTATCAGTCGATTTGGATGAAACTTCGTGTATACAAAGTACATACCAATGTCTCAACCGAGTTCGTTGGCCAGCTTCATCCGCCATCTTGTTTCAAAATGGCGGTCATTTAATTTCTTTAAAAACATTTAAAATTTGAAATGTGGTACTAAAAAATTGAAAAAAAATAATCATATGTTTGACCTTGATACAAAAATTCCGGAGCAGTTTTTGTTTCGTTTACATCTTAAAAAATGGCTGAGTTATAGCACTCTGAATTTCTAGCTTGGCTGACATTTAGAAATGACCTGATTTTTGTCACGCGATAACAGGCGTATTTATGAACCGATTTGGATGTACCTTGGTGTATACATTATCCATACCAATGTCTCGAAAGAGTTCGTTTTCAGCTTCATACGCCATCTTGTTTCAAAATGGCGGCCATTTAAAAAAATTAATAAATTTAAAATTTAAAATGAGGTACCAAGAAATTGGAAAATGAAAAAGATTTTTTTTGTATGTGTTTGACATTAATACAAAGATTCCGGAATAGTTTTTGTTCCATCTATATCTAAAAAAATGGCTAATTATAGCATTTTAAATTTCTATTGTGACTGACATTTTGAAACGACCTGATTTTTCTCACGCAATAACAGGCGTATTTTTGTACCGATATGGATGAACCTTGGTGTGTGCATAGTACATAGCAATTTCTAAACCGAGTTCGTTCGCCAGCTTTATCCGCCATCTTGTTTCAAAATGGCGGCCATTTAAAAAATTAAATTTAAAATTTAAAATGAGGTATCAAAAAATTGGAAAATGAAAAAGATTTTTTTTTATGTGTTTGATCTTGATACAAAGATTCCAGAGCAGTTTTTGTTTCGTCTATACCTTAAAAAATGGTTGAATTATAGAACTTTGAATTTCTATCATGGCTGACATTTTGAAACGATCTGATATTTGTCACGCGATAACACGTGTATTTATTAACCTATTTCGATGTAAGGAGGCATGTGGATAGTATATAGCAGTATCTTGCCCAAGTTCGCTGGCCAGCTTTATCTGCCATGTTGTTTCAAAATGGCAGCCAGTAAATTAAAAAAAAAAATTATATTTAAAGTAAGGTGCAAAAAAATTAGAAATTGAAAAAGGTTTCTTTTTTGGGTGACATTTTGAAAAATCTGATTTTTTGCCTGCGACAGCACTCGTATATATCAACCGATTCCGATGTGTGTGAGCATGCTCACTGGAATTACTAAGGTCTCGACCAAGTTCACTGGTTAGCCTCATCCCCCATGTTGTATTAAAATGGCAGGCACTTCAATATATCTCCAAATTTGGCAACCAAATATAAGTTACTTTAAATAAAAACAGCTTGAATAAAGCTGAGTAATTTCGTAAAATTCTCATTCATAATGATTTAGTATTAATAAAAATTAGTATTGAATTTCCTATAATCGGTTTCCACTAAATTGAGCTTTGTGTGTTTGAATAATATAAGCTGGCTTTTTAAAAATAAGGAATATGAAAGCTACCTCTTCCTCCCGGCACTGGCCGGAAGGACTTTTTCAAAGTACCAAAACACAAATAATATGCAATTAAGATACTTTTTTTTTTCTTTTCGCTAAAAGTATATGTTATTAGCTAAATCACACAGAAAAATAAATGCTGTACATACAAAATTAATATTTAAATTTTAAATTTAAAAATATATCTCACTAATGCGTGCTTTAAAAGCATTAAGTGCTGTGCGCATTATAAAACTATAAATTTAGCATATAGAAAACAATTTTTGAACAAAATAGAATCATAACACGCCTACTTCTAAATTAAAACCAAAATATATACAAACAATGTTGTTTAAAGTTTAAATTTAGCCGAAAAAAACACTATATTTTCAAAATAAATTCACGTTTTGCATGTGAAAAAAAAAATATATATATATATATAATTTTTTTTGTTGTTGTTTTACCTTGAAACTATAAAGAAAAGCGTTTTTGGTAATTTTTTCTGAGCTGTAGCTCATATAGTTTTAAATTAACATTGTGCGCAAACTCTGAATTTACTAAACTGAGAAAATGCGTTTTAAATTTTCATTATCAATGGTCTTTGAATTATATTCACTGTCTATAAATGATTATAACTTAAGAAATAATGCATATTTTTGAATGGAAATTTTTGAGTATTGTCGATTTTTTTTTTTTTTTTTTTTTTTTTTATTCAGAATAAAACTAAATCTGAAAACTGAATTTTTGAAAGTTTAAAGGTTCTGTGATTTTTCTTTTTGATGGAGTAATTGTAATTATCCTTTAACCTTAAAAAGAAAAAAAAAAGCTATGACAATACAATTTTTTCTAAGGTGTTCTTAAAGTGTCAAATTTACTTCCTATGTACTAAAAACACCACTTTTCAAAACAGTAAAAAGTAGAAAAAAATAACAGGGTTGATCACTGATAAACAAATTTTAACGAATTTTCTGTTTCTCTATATACATTCGGTGTTCCTTATAGATTTCAAGCTGCTGAAAAAGAATATGTTTATAAAAATTTTCTATCACCCTCCAATTTTGCGAAATTTCATTTATACGTTTCGGAGTATGTAGGCATCGTATAGGCATTATAATTATATTACATTATTCTCTTACATGCGTTTGATTCACACAAACATTCTTTTTCTTATTACAACGATAGAAGATACAGCAAGAGAGTAGAAACATATGTCCACCTAATAAATTTTATGTTAGAGACCTTGAACAGACAGCGCTAGCCGCCCCACAGTATTTTACTTTAACGCAAATCCGTGACAGTTGAAACTTATCTTTCGGGGCGAGTGTACTGCTACTTGTTTGTTCTGTAAGACTTTTTACTTAAATTTTGATTATAATTATCCTATTTTCCTCTAAAATATGTGCAAAATGTCTAGAGGATGCTTTAATGAATCCGATTCTTTTTGCTATGTGTGCGGCGAGCTAAGTTTGAAAAAGCATCGATGACCTTTCACGCCGCTAATAAAGACTGCCTATCGTATGTACTTTGGATGTAAAGTATGTGAACAAGATAAGAAATGGGCACCTCATTCTTGTTGTACCCGATGTGCTACAAAGCTCAGGGCGTGGATGAAAGGTACAAGAAAGACCTATTTGCTTTACCCATGATATGGCGCGAGCCGAAGCATCATATAACTAACTGCTATTTTTGTATTACAAAAATTAAAGGATCCTCTGCAAGAAGTAAACATAAAATTATGTACCCAAACCTAGATTCAGCAATGCGACCAGTATTACATAATGATGATTTACCAATACCGAAACCTTCAGAGAATTTTACATATTACGATGCAGCAGTAAAATTAGATATTGGTGAATATGAAACTTCCTCTACATCTAATATAAACTATTCTCCTGGTATAAATGAAGAACCACACCTAATTACTCAAGAAGAATTAGATGATCTTGTGTGAGACTTAAATTTATCAAAGAAAACTCAGAATTACTTGGATCAAGATTGCAAGGTTGGAATCACCTAAAAAACAATACAAAGATATCTATTTATCGAGTTCGACATAAGAAATATTCGACATTTCTTTCAAGAAAAGGTCATTTATGCTATTGTATTGATATAACTGGTTTAATGTCTGCTTTAAATTGTCAATATAACTTATTCGATGAACCACATCGATGAACAATGGCGATTGTTCAACGATGGTTGCGATCGAAACCAGCTTGAAGGCTGTGCTTCTTCATAATGGAAATGCCCTGCCGTCTGTTCCGTTAGCATATTCTTGCATAATGAAAGAGTCTTATGAAAATATAAAGATACTCCTTCATGAAATTGATTACTCAGACCAAGATTGGAATATATGTGCGGATTTTAAAGTAATTGCCATTCTTATTGGTATGCAACAAGGTTATACAAAGTATTGCTGTTTCCTATGCAAGTGGAATAGCAGAGTAAAGCATGAGAATTATATAAAAAAGAAGTGACCAGAGTGCAAACAATATATTGCATGTGAAAAAAATATCCAAAACATTCCTTTAATCGATAAAAAGATATTCTTCCACCTTTACACATAAAGTTGGGATTGATGAAGAATTTCGTTAAAGCTATGAATAAAGAAGGTCGTGGATTTCAATATCTGCAAGAACAATTTCCATCGCTAAGCTATGCAAAAATTAAGGAGGGTATTTTTGCTGGCCCACAAATTAGTCCACCTTATGAAGGACAAAAATTTTGATGATACATTAAGTGATTTAGAAAAAGCAGCATGGACCGATTTAAAAAATTTTGTTACACATTTCTTAGGAAATCTTCGAAGTCCTAACTATGAAACATTAATTAAAGACATGTTGAAAAGTTACAAAGATTTAGGATGTTCAATGTCGTTAAAAATTCACTTTTTAGCATCTCATCTAGATGTTTTCTCCGAAAATATGGGAGCTCGAGCGACGAGCATGGAGAGCGCTTCCACCAGGATATTTCTGTAATGGAAACCCGATATCAAGGCAGGTGGAACCCTAATATGCTGTTGGAATCTTATTAGGAAAGCTAGTGATTGTGTCTGTAAGAGAGCATCCATATATAAGACATTTACCGCTACATAAAATATGAAATTTCTTATTAATATCATTTCTTTTTACAAAAATTCTTCTACATTTTTCTGAAACTTTATAAACAATGGATATATTCAGTGTTTTAAATATTAATTTTAAGATTTGTAAGTGTTTATTTAAAAGTCTCTCATTACTAAAATACCAAATGATAAATTTCATAAGATATATGTGTTGAATAAATACAACAAAATTCAGATTTTCAAGATTTTGAATTTTTTTTTTAATCTGTTGGTGATGGAAACTTTTTAATGGCATATTCTTTCCCAGCACCACCTAAAATATAAAAGTCATCACATACTTAGTTAGAAACAGAAACCTTGTTTATCAGTGAAATATACAAAGTGGTCCTAATTACCCATCCTCACCCTAAATCCTATATTTGACGGTTTGGAGAAATGTCTTATTAATGAATTCTTGCATTCTAAAGTATATATATATATACATATATATAACATACATCTAAACTAAAATTCGATCTTTTTTTTTAATTTCGAAAAACGGGAAAAAGTTTGCAGATAATAATAATAGAAAATATCTAACGTTTTATTTATATTAGTTAAAAAGTTTAATTTTTAAATTAAAATGAAAGACGTGAAGTAGGGTAGACCGGGGCTAGTTGGCCATAGGGGCATGCTGGCCCAGTCGCAATATTTTTTTAACTTTGCGTTAGATAACATTGTCAGTCCAGCCAAGTATGTGTTTCTTCGCTTTCCTCCTCCAATATAAGCACCATTGAAGTCGGAGAGTCCGTTAAAGAATTATTGAGAATTTTCAAAATTTTGCAAAGTTGAGTAAATTTCCTCTGTTATAAATAATAGTTTGTTATTTGTTTGTAAATTACATTTTAGATTTTGATATAAAATAATTCAGAAAATTAATTGTTCGTAGTTATTGCAGGGCATGCTTTTTTATTGAAATACTTTCAGAATAATTCGTTACAGTCATGAAAAACAAAAATGGCGATACGGGGTTAGTTGGCCCATTTGGCACGGGGCATGTTGGTCCGCAACGGATTAAGGGAAATGCGATTTTTTTTCCTTATACAACCTCCCTTCCACCCCCCCCCCCCACCCCAACACACACACACTTTTTTGTTTTTAATTTCTTTTTGCTGTAAGAATTGCTCCTATCAAAAGCTTGTCAATATAAAAATTGTGGATAATATTAAGAGGATTTATGATAAACTTAAGTGAATTTGATATCTTGTGAATTGACAAATTTTTTTATTTTAATTTATGAGGCTATATTGTGTTTTCGTTCGAAAGAAATAAAAATTAAGATTTGGTAAAATTTTGATCATTCCTTAAAATTTTTCACTATTTGAACATTAAAAAGTGACGTGGGCCAACTTACTCCGCAATCGGGGCAGGTTGGCCCAAGCGACTTGGTGTCAATTTGAGCTTCTAAACTAATACTTATAGAACCCTTTCACCGTCCGAGGGTTTTCCAATATTTTTATAAGAATGCTTGTAAATCCCATGATATATATTTTTTTAATCGCAGGTTGATGCTATGATATCTTTAATATCACTACTTTCTATATATGGTTCAAAATAGAATTATGTTTGAAATATTTTGGTCTACAGCCATTTTAACATGATTACTGTTAGCGGAAAAATCCAGGCCAGACGGTTAAAGAGTTAATATTTTCAAACTTTACTATTGTTACTTCTTCCTGAAAGTACGCTGATAGTGGTAACATAAAAAGAAATTTAAAATGTTGAATTGTAATTTTTTTTTTTAATTATTAGAAGAAAAAGCGGGACAACTAGCCCCGGTCTACCCTATTCTGTATCTTTCCGTCATGCAATACGCAAGATTTTTATAAAAGTGTATTAATTTAAAAAAAAGTTCCTGAATGAAAACTAACGTATAGCGTATCAAAACTATTAAAACAACAATTTCTATTTTTTCCTTACAATGAAATATGCAAAACGGCATGACTTTTTTTAATGTTTATTACAGGGTTCCTATGCATCAAGGGATTCAAGGAACTTTAAGTGTTTTAGTACCAGAAATTTCGTAATGTACTGGTCGCTATATCTGAAAATAGATTTCTTTTTCATTAAATAAGGTAAATATTATTTCAAAAAATTCTTGTAAAAGGTCCTTGAAACGTACAAATCTTGTAGTGTTATTTGTTTTGCTTGAAATTTTTACTGTAAGATTTAGCTTTGCTTTGGCGTTTTAATCTGGCAATCTTTGCTTGTTATCACACTTTTTAAAATCTTTGTTTTAAGAAGTCACAGTTTTCTAATAGTTTCTTAAACTCAAACATAAAACTTATTCAACGAAATTGATATTTTTTCAGCTCTAGTCTTTTAATGCATCTGATAAAATTTTTCTATCGTCTACAAAATTTTTACAATTGTTAAATTTATGAAGTTCTCTCATTTCAAATTTCTTTTTGAATGAATATTATTACAGTCCTTGCTTTTTTTACAGCCTTTTGCTTTTATTTACTTCATTAACGTATCTTCATTTCGAAAACAAAATGGGCTATTTTAGAGAATAAGTGCATTTTTAAATTTTCAAAGTTCACTCATTTGTTTTTTTCTTTTTTGATTGAATGTTGTTTGAATGATTCGTCATTTACAGCTTTTTGCTATTATTCCTGTCGTTTACATAGCTTCATTTCTAAGACGAAACCGGTATGTTAGAGAAACGTTCACTAATTTCAGTTTAAGTATTGAATGTTACTTCTCTGATTGCATTTGCTTTTATTAACGGAGTTAACATAGCATCATTTCTAAGACAAAATAGGTTATTTTAGAGTAAAACAAAATTTCTTTAATTTTTGAAGTTCACTAATTTTGATTCTTTTTGATTGAAAGTTGTTTGAATGAATATTTTTTTACAGCTTTTTGGTTTCATAACGCCGTTTACACATCTTCATTGCTAAAACGAATGTCGGTGTTTTAGAAAAAAAAAGTTTTGGAGCTTGTTGTTTTCCGTCGTTCACTTTTTACAGAAGACTGTTTCAAAACAATTGGGTTTAACGCCAAAATATGCATAAGCGTGTCTTCACATTCGTTATATATTCAAGATTTTTGTCCACGAAGAGTTTCCAAAGGCAACGTTGATATATTTTAGATTAGGAAGATTATTGGAAAAATACCCTGCGAGTAATTGAAAAATACTAAGCATGACTATTGTCTTCAAAGTCGCAGGCTAAATCTGTTCGTATCAAAATTCTTTTATACTATTGTATACTTTGTATACTTTTTGTATACTATTGTTATAGTTAAGGTACCTTCCTACTTTAAAATGGCTGTTTTGGTTTAAATTAATATATATATATATATATATATATATATGTGCATATATATTACATCCTCAGGGTTTGTACGGGTACCGTTATTGTCAAGGCCAAATGTCAGTATTTTTTTAAAGAAAATAAATCTAGTTTAAACATGCGAAATTTTGTCTTATTTATGAAGAGATTTTCTATAAGAAAATATAGGTAGCGAAGAATTTCTCTGTTTGAAAATAGGACTCATACGAACCCTGATCCTGCTGAATGATTACTAAAATCTAATCAGGCATCGGTGAGGTTGCAGAAATTTCGTACCAGTTAGTGAACACATTGCTGCTGGTTGTATCAGTATAGAGGGATATTAGCAGCTGTAGAGAGATATAATACTTTTCAGTTGACCAGTTTAATCACCCTATCGATTAGTTTATATCAATGTGATTGGTTCAGTTCAATCGAAACACCATCGATTCTTGATGCAGTCAAATGCAAGTTATGCACAATGAGTGGTAAGTAATGGATTAAGAAATCCGGTAGATTTCCCAATAAAACAGAGGCTAAATTCACTTGAAACTTTTTATTCAAACACACATATAAGCGTCAACAATTCCCACATTGCGAGAATTTATCAGTACCTTGAAGCTTGAGCACGAATTAATTATTCCATGTTAAAAAGATGTTAATGAAAATTTAGATATTCAACGAGGCGTAAAGACACCTCTGACTTTCTCTCTGACCTCATGCTCGACAGTTTTGTCAAGATTCGCGTAAGAATACAGATTGAAATATAAACTTCAGACGAACCAAACAGATTCAGAAACTAGACACGAACTGAAATGCGACCCGTCACTCAACCAATGAAGAGCAAGAGAGGGGCGTAACAGAAAGCGAGTTCTGGATCGGATTGCGGAGGAATTTCGATGTAATACGGCTGACGTTAGACAGGCTGGAGGGAAGTTGATATGAAACAAAATAAAAATAGTAAAATTGGCTTTTGTAAACATTAAAAAAATAAAAGTAGCTGCGTTCAGAATATTAGTTTTGGTAGCTTATAAAAATTAATGAAGGGTTTTAAAGTTTAGATTAAGATTCTGAATAAGATAATTATTAAGATATGAGTTTAATTTTGTAGGAATTTAACCAGAAATAAATAATAGAGAATATTTAGAATTAGGAAATAATGAATTCGCCGAAAATTTAGAATAATTTAAATGAAGGTTGTAAGTAAAATTTTTATATGACTTATATATATATATATATATATATATATACAGATACTTTTGTAGACCGTGGTCAATAAAATCTATGATTCGAATATATGATTTTTTAAATAAAAATTTGTGTATGTCTGAAATATAGGCACAGATCAGGTTTTACAAAAAATAATAATGACAAATACCCGGTCACATACATGACGATGTAGACGGTAACTGGTAAGTAATCAAGATAGAATTATTAGTACATGGTACATCATTAATTAAACTGTCTGTTTTTATCATACATATTAACTAGAATAAAAATGGTTCATTTCGAAAATTTCATGTTCTGTTACAACGTCAATTAGATCTTGCAGAAAAAAAAACTACAATTAAACCCATATCTTAAGAAATATTTAGCATCGAAATTATTTTTGTCAACGCTTTTACAACGCATTACGCTACTACCTTTACAACACTCTATTTTTTTTTCTTTTGCATGTTGATATATGATGCAGAAGAATGTTAAGTGCCAGTATCGAATCTTGCAAATAAAATTCAATATTCAATTATTTGAAAAAAAATCTAACGAAAAGAGGAGAACCTTTCAGATGCAAACCCAGCGGAAGGTTGTGTCTAGTAAAATAGTCCAAATTGTAGGGAAATCTCATGTTTGAGGTTTAGAGGAATGCGTTATTCATGAACTCTTGAGCTCAAGAGATAAAGGGAGATCCGGGAAATATTTTTATCTAAAATACATTGGATGTAAAGTTTGCCCCTTATTTATTTCTTTTTGAAGAACGGGAAAAAGCTTGTGGATATATATATAAAAAATAAAACGTTTTGTTGATATGTAGTGAAATGCTTATTTTGCAACTGAAGGCAAAATACTTGAAAATACTTGAGATATTTTGTCATTTTACTTCATGCAATATGCATCATGAAATAGCTGGAATAAAATAATGCATATTATTTAAAAACAATTTAACAAACAATGAAAAGCGTAAAACAGTAAGATAAAATTGTGCCAAGTTTAAATATTCTGCTTTAACGCCATTTGCGTTTATTTTTAAAAGTGTTTTTATATTTAATTGCTGTTAGTGAAAATTGTTCTGATTTCTTTACTTTTATGCGTAACATTTTTTTTTTTAATTATTAATTTTCGATAAAATATTTGCTTTATCATTTCAAAGATTTTCTTGAATTACACTCAAAAATTTATTCAACATGTTTATAAATATAATTTTATAAAGTACTAATAGAGCATTTTATGTCATGTCGAAATTGAATGTTTTTAATTTTTGTATTTCCCTCTTTTTTCTTTTTTTTTAAAAATCAATTAGCTTTTAATTAGTAAATGTGAAATTGCTTTGTCAAACATTTTTAAGCATCAATGCTTTCATCATGTGAGAATTTTTATGCTTTAACAAAGTAAGTAGAACATTGATGCATATTTTGAAACATCGTTAGAAAAGGGAGTTATATGAAAAATCCTATTTATTTTTCACCCCATTCGCTTTATAATAGTTATAAAAATTTGACTTCACCTGCGGAGCTGGAATCTATTTACACTGTAAAAAATAGCAGTAAAGCTACTAAAGTTTTTCTAGGAAAATGGGATTCCTAGAACTTTTTATGTAACGCAACAACAAAAATTCGTGTAACAGCCCCACTTTTGCGCCGAAAATCAAAAAAATTTTAAGGTTACTAAGATTTTTTTAGGAAACTGGGATGCCTAGAACTTTTCATGTAATTGCAACCAGGGTTACAGATAAAATTTTAGTAAGATTACTGTAATTTTAGCAGATTCATTAACATATTGCACACCGTACTCTTTTATTAGCCTCCGGTACGGTATGCTACTTCTTTCTCCCAGCTTATTTTGCGTCCAAAAAATAACGTTACCTTACAGAAGCTAGCTGTAAAACAAAGCATTACGATTAAATACTCTTTAGCAATTTTTTAAACTTCTAAGCATCGCACATTTTCCATTTTTATACCGTCGTATTGAAAAAAAAAGTTATTTTAAATGCATTTTGTTTGAAAACTGTATATTTATGAAATATTATTATTATTTATTTATTTTTATTTTTATTTTTATTTATTTTTTATTTTTTATTTTTTTTTTTTGAGCCATTTGCTATGTATTGGCAACGGAAGTACTCAATTTCTGTAGAAAGTAAAGGAAAAATAGTTTTAAAATAGTAATTATATATTTTTGTTTCCATTTTCTCGTAACAACCAAAAGAAAATGTAATTAAAATACGTGCTATTTTGGAAAAAATTTAATGATTTCTGTTAAAACAATGGAGCTATTATATTTAATTGTAAGTATCTATAAATCATTATATAGCCGTTTTTTTTTTTTTTTCGATTTTCTTGATTGTTGGAATCTTTTTGCTGCATTTGTGCATTATTTCGCGATAGTAATGTGCTATGCATGCTTTACTGTAGATGTTTAAGAGTAGATCGTAAATGTGGAATTCTTAAGCGGATGCGAATGTCGTCATTTTAAATAAAATAAAACGTGTGCTTTAAGTCTTAAATTTGAAATATGTTTTGTACTGTAGTAGAGTCCCGCTTAATCGAGTTATTTTCTTGTAATGTACTGGTGGCTTCCATTATTATGAAACAGCCATTATAAATGAAGTGTTAGGTGAAGATGAAAGAGCAGTCGTAAAAAAAATTATGGCCAACACCCCCCCCCCCTCCCACACCTATCTGACCAGAAAATCAGAGTTCTAACTTTTTACGGCTGCTCTTTCATCTTCACCTAACACTTCATTTATAACGGCTGTTTCATAATAACAGAAGCCACCAGTCCATCAGAAGGAAATGAAGTAATGGAAATGCCGAGGCGACACTAAATTCTGAACAAGTAGAATTCCTGTTCTCTAGTCATAATTTCTTCCTTTTCTATGAGTTTTTAAAGTTGTAACGATCTTTTGGCTCACCCGTTTCATTGCAAACAACGTTTCCTCACATACTATAACTTAAGCGAATTGTTTTAATGTCCCTGAAAATGCACTAGAAATGGTATACACTTCATTTTTCATACCGACATACAACAGAAACATGAATAACATGTAATACAATAATGCGAATTGTTTTAGTGTCCCTTAAAATCCACTAGAAATGCTATACACTTCATTTTTCATACCAACATACAACAGAAACATAAATAACATGTATCAATAGCATGACAATGCGAAAACACTTTTCAGCTCTTTTGGAAACTTTGAAATACAGGGTGGTTATAATTAAACTTCCCCTATAAACGGCATCCTACAGCGCAAACGGGTGAACGGAATGCAACGAAATTTGGTATATAGATTATACACGAGATGCGCTCACTGAATTTCGGGAAAAAAAAAAATAGTTCCAAATTGTTCACCAGAGGGAGGCTTTTCCGGAAAAAAAACGTTAATATTAACACAAAAACAGTCAAAACGGAATACAAAAAAAAAAAAAAAAAAAATATTAACAATCCAGAACAAGAATTGTGAATAATAAAATGTAAAACCGGCTGTTTTGGTCGTTTATTGTGTTAAATTTTATGTTTTTTTTGGAAGAAGCGCCCTCTGCTGGACATTTTGGAACTAAAAATTTTTTTTCGAAATTCCGTGGGCGCATCTCATGTGTAGTCTATATACCAAATTTTATTGCATTCCGTTCGCCCGTCTTCGCTGTAGGATGCTGTTTATAGGAGAAGTTTAATTATAACCACCCTGTATATATATTCATTGCAAATCATTTAAGTAAAATTAAATAAGTTACAATACACATTTTAGAATATTTTATTTAAATGTCATAATAGAAATATGTTACACCGTGAAACAGTTATCAAATATTCAGAATTAATAACATTTTTAAAGTTCGACACTCATACATATTTAAAAAAAAAAATTGAATTCCAATATAAAACAAATGTTAAAGAATTGTTTATTTGTTTACAATAAACTCTAAGTAAACTAATATATTAATATTCATAGAATTATGCTGAAGTTTTATGTTGGTAATAACACTGAATGATTGCATTGTTCTGAAAAACAAATTTTTCCCAAAGGTCTATTTAAAAAATCATTTTAGGAAGAAATTTAATTTCATAAATGCATACTGTTATTGTTCTTGCCTTGGACAACTTAACATTGTTTTTTTTTTTTATCAATATTTGAAAGAATAATATAACAGCAAAGCTTTTTTTTTCTTTTTTTTTTCAATCATATACCGACATAAAATAAGGAACAAAATTTATGAAATATTTTCCAAATGCATTTTATTGAAGTACTTTTATAAATTGTTTTATTATTTTAAAACAATTCTCACATCAGAAACAAAAAATGGCATAAATAGCAGAGAATATCTGTTTTTTATGAGGAAAAAAAAAGGAAGTATGAATAATTTATAATTTATGGTGCTCTAAAAATCAATATTTGAAGAACCAAGAGAGAAAATTAAACTAAGTAAAGTATCTGAAGCCCCGAGAGAAAGTTCTTTTTAGAAGTTCATGTGACTCATAGATTATCGATAACGAGATGTATTTTAGAGTCTCGATTTTAAAAGTTGTGTCGCTTACTTTTCTTTCAATTTTTAAAATGTTTTCTAAATTTACATTTAAACTTTCTTTTAATAATGAATCTTATTAACGCAAAAAAATAGAAAAGTACCTTAATATTCTTTTAAGAATAAAAGAAAAATTACTTTAAACTGGCATATAAAATTCATATTAAATTAACTCAATTAATCTCTAAAATCTTCACATTAGAAAACGGTGATTTTGCCTGTTATATCGCCAGAAGATTGTAAAATCATTTAACCGTATTTAATAATAGAAATCATTTTACTGTATTATAAGTTATTTCTGTCGGTCAGCGTGTGGTTAAAATTACGTTTACTTTGTGAGATTCATGAAAACATTTTAAGAAGTGATATACATATACATTAGAAATTTGATCAAACGATATCATTATAAATTAATGGTGATTCTACCATTCATCAAAAACTTGGCGGAAATTCCATTGATAAAAAGAATAAATATATTTTGACAGTTAAAAAATAACCTTCAGCCATTTTTTAGCAATCTGATAAAATAACATTAATTCTCTTTTTCTCTTTTTGGTGACCAATGAAATCCATTTATAATACAGTTAAATGACCAATAGGTTCATTTGAAACCGTAGTATTTATAATGTTAATTATAAAAACTGGTGGACAATGTACCTTAGGAACTAAAGTTAAATTATCGTTATCATACGTGAATTTATCCACAGTGTAAATTTTATTTCAAAATACGTATTTCGATTTGTACCAGGAGAACTAAATTGGCTTTCAAGGTTACAGAACCGTGTATGCAGGATATATACAGAGTATTCCAAAAACGTTGAAACGTGCTTTAGTAATTTTTTTACATTTGCACCTAACCCCTTTGCAATAAACGACCTTTTTTTTATTTTAGCACACGTTTTTTTCCAATAAAATGTTATTCCTTACGCAATTACTGAAATCCTGTGATTAGATAAGGTGAAGAAATCTATTTAGAAATACTGGATTCAAGATTGAGGATTTTATGACTCACGAAGGGCTTAAGTAATTAATGTATATTGTAAAAGTATTTAAATGAGATAAGATAAAACCTTATATCACTCAACTTGTCCTCGCATTAGATTTTAAAATGTTACACTTTTATAAATAATTATATGTTCCTTGGAGGAGAGATTTGTTTATTACATTTTTCCTTCCTTTTACAATAGCATTACAAAATAAAACATATCTCTACATCTTTGAAATTAACTGAATTTTAATAATTCTATAAAATGAATAATTGTGATATTTGTCTTTAATTATTTTTTAAATGTTACATTGTTTCTAACTAAGTATGTTTAAAATTTATTTTTTATTTACTAATTAATTCAATCAGATTGAAAACGAATAAAAAATAAATTGTATTTTCGACATTAATTTGACTGAAAAATGATGATTTTCAAAAATTTTAAATAATACTAATTTACAAAGTAACAAACTCAAGAATAGTGACCATATTAATTGAAGTAGGAGCTTGCCGGCATCGTACGAAGGGTCAGTACACTTTTAAAAAAAATCTGTAAAATTACTAAAGTTTTCCTAGGAAACTGGGATTCCAAAAAGTTTTTAGGTAGCGGCAACAACAAAAATTCCTGTAACAGCTTCTTTTACAGGAATTTTTGTTGTTGCCGTTACATAAAAAGTTCTAGGGATTCCAGTTTCCTAGAGAAACTTTAGTAACTTTGCAGATATATATATATATATATATATATATATATATAAATTTTTTTTTTTAGTGTAGCGCGAAGCAGAGCGGCGGTCCGCGCCCGGATACTAACATGATTTTCAGTATCTTATTTATTTGTTTCTTCTCTTTATGACGTATATCCCCCTTTTGTATGTACGTCATTAATAATATGCAACCTTCAAAAAAGAAATACAGTATTATTTCGTGTTAACGAGGTTCGACTGTATTATAAATAATGCAATTTAAATTAAAAAATAATAATGAAAACCTCTTTTAAGAAATTAGTTCCGCCAATTACATTATATGTTTCACCCAATGCCGTTATAGAAAATGATATTTTAATGAAAATGTTAGAAGCTCATTTTATCCAATTTTTTAATAACATTTTTTTTCATTTTACAAATACAAATAAATATCAAAACATATCGATAACATAAATTTGTTTCATTAACAGTATTCTATTTATCATAAAAACTGAACACTGTAAAAAAAAATCTGTAAAGTTACTAAAGTTTTTCAAGGAAACTGGGATTCCTAAAACTTTTTATGTAACGGCAACAACAAAAATTCCTGTAACAGACGCACTTTTGCGCCGAAAATCAAAAAATCTGTAAGGTTACTAGAAATTTTTTAGGAAACTGGGATGCCAAGAACTTTTCATGTAACTGCAACCCAGGTTACAGATAAAATTTTAGAAAGATTACTGTAATTTTAGCAGATTCATTTGTACAGTTACAGATTTCTGTAGCTTTACAAAAACTAGTTTTGTAGATTTGCAGATTTTTTTGTACAGTTACAGATGAAAGTTTAGTAAGCATGTAACTTTACATCTGTAGAACTACAGATTTTTTTTTACAGTGAAAAGAAACTAATGAAGCATACTGATAAAGCAACTGGTAAATAAAAACAGAAATGCAAAATTCTGAAATAAAACAGAATACGTGCTTTGTAACCCACGCTGTCAGCGTCATTTGAAAATGCATCAAAAAAGAAAGTATTTGGCACTCATGGAAATCATGAAACGTAAGCGACAGCTGAAGAGTCTCATTTTGAAAATACACATGGCGTCATTGTGGGTAAAATCGGTTTTGTTACTATAGACAGAAAATATTCCATATGGTTACGCACAGCTATACAATGCGCAACAAACAAAAGGTGTATAAGTTTATAAGATTGTTTCAACTATAATGCTATTTTGTAACCATAAGCCATTTTATATATTTTTTAAATCATAGAATATGTCCAAGTACTTGTAATAAATGATTTAAAAAAATCCGTTGTACTTTGTTTAAATGTACTTAAATTGGAATTAATTAAAATAAAAAAATAATCAAAAACGATGTGTTTTCAGTATTAAATTACGCAATGATACAATAAAATGGGAAAAAATGATCATATCTAGAAATGTGTAAGGCCTTCGCGAAAATAGTTTTATTATCTCGGAGATAATAATACCATTTAACTATACCTAATAAAACGTAAACCTGCTTAAAAGACAACTTTCTTAGTATCTTGCAATTTCTTATTATTATTGATTTTACTGTATTAAAAAAGAGTTTTGATTACTTGATTAATTTTTTCATGCATTTCATATATGTTCTATATAATTTAAAATAAGTACAAAATCTAACATTTTAACCTTTGTTTTTGCGGATATTCCATATGATTATGTCATACTTGAATACACAAAAAATGGTAATAATTTACAAACACCAAATTTATAAAATAATGTTAAAAATATTTTATAACAATAAGCCATTTATTCTATTAATGAAACCATAGGATTTTTTACCTCTACATAAAATATAATAAAATATAACAATAATATCCATTATACAGGGTGTCCATAAAACGATGTCCCAGTTTCAATGGTATATTATAATAGTTTAATTTAGAATATTTACAACAAATCATGCATCGAATTGAAGGTAAACTGACCTAGTTTTCTTACAAATGTTCAATGAACATTTTGTTATGCGGCACACCTCCAACCTAAAGCCAAATTCTTTCCACACTTCCGTTAACAAGTCCGGAAAAATGGAAGCAATAGAATCTTCCATTATGTGTCTCAACTCTGCAAATCATTAGGCAGCGGCGGAATGTAGGCACGATCTTTTCTGAAACCCCGCTGGAAAAATACAACATGACTCTTTGTGTTAAAGAACTATATCGTAATAAAGAACTATGTTAAGTTAATTGTTATTAGATGTTGTAAAATGTTAATTGTTGTAAGTTATAAATGTTAATTTAATGGAAAATATGTTAAAGATTACTAAAAGAATCTATTTTTTCAAATCCTCGTTTTTGGGATATCTACACCAGATATCCCATATGTCCAGCTACCTTTATTACATACATCTATATAATAACCAAGACAGAAACTATCTAATAATTTATAACATTGTGTTAGAGAACTATTTCACAATAAAGAACCATGTAAAGTTCATTGTTATTAGATGTTATAAATTCTTAATTGTTATTAGTTATAAATGTTAAGTTACTTTTTATTAGATGTTAAAGATTACTAAAGGACACCATTTTTCTTATCTGTGTTTATAGATATCTACACGAGTCATCCCATATGTACAGCTACCTTCATTACTTATATCTGTATAATAACCAAGATAGAAAACATCCAATAATTTATAACTTTGTGTTCAAGAACTATTTAGTAACGATGAACCATTTATGCTGTTACTGAAATAATAAATAATTTTCCATTTACCCTCAATAAAAGATAAAAAAAAAAAAAAACTCATTTATAATTTGTTTAGATGTACCTCAGAATGAGGTTAATTAAAGTAAAAAATAAATAGAAAAACCATGTTTGCATCTTGTGTCGTGTTTGCTTCGGGGGAATAAAACTGCTACATTTCGGATAACACAAATTCTTTTATGGCTTCTAATCTTTCACCTGAGACATTATCGTGACATAAGTCATCAAATTTGGCAATTTTTTTACAAGGCACTTCAAACAAAATAACTATAATATGTATGTAAACTAAATAAAAAACTTTCAGCAGACAAAAGATTGTTTTCTTTCATGCGTATTCTTTGAAGAGTATACAGGGTATCGTTTGAACTTTTTTCTTTAATAATTGCGCATTTTGTACTACTTTTTAAATGTATTATTAAAATTAATTAAGAACGAAAATGATTTATTCAAGACTCGCGGTAGTTCTCGTTCTAAAATAAATAAATAAATAAATCTAAAAAAAAAACTTAAGAAACAGAATTTAATTAGTTTGAGATAAAATAAATAAAATGTCATGACATATGTAAACATGCACTAAAATTACATAGATAATCACTTCTATTTTTTATGAATTATTTATATTATTGGAAACTGAAACTTATTGTCATAAAACATCACAATGAACGTCAATAAAATAAACTGAAATGTAGCTGTCGGAGTATACATATTCATATATTGAGAAATCAGAAACAGAGAAAGCGGAATTTAACGATTTTATCTCTGAGTAATTTAATCCTTAAGAGGCATTTGCTTTTTTTCGGTTGATAATTTTTTTTTCACTATAATCAGTAGATTTTCCCTGAAAAACGATTTGGCTGAATTCAAAGTCCTATCGTAGTTATTTAGTGCAATGCGTCCGTAGTTTTACACGGTTTTTGAGCACTATGAACGCATTTTACGCTAAATTAGTGTTTTTCACACTGGGCAGAATCACAACGCAAAAACTATCAAACCGACTTTCCTAAAATTTGTTAATTAAAATTAATATGCTTTATTGGAGCTTGGACCACTTTCAGCCCTTTTTGTACAACTATAAACAGTCCTAGAAATACGCCAATGTGCGAAATAATGCGTTCAGAAATAGAACATTTTTTTAAATGACTGCCACTTTCTTTAGTTTCAACTATTTTTATCTAAAAGAGCTTGAAGCTCCATTTAATATTATCTTCTTTCATAATCCCTAAAGGAAATTGACTGCAGACGACTCTGGCGATTGGAAGTTCCGCCAATTGGACAGACCGATTGGAAGAGCACGTCGCGCACGCTAGGACATCCATCCTGGTATGTCGAGCCAAATGTTCTTCAAGCGATAATAAATAGCATGCAAAGAACTCGCAGCTAAAATCTTGATTCGTATTTAAAAAAAAAAAAAAAAAAAAAAAAAAAAAAAAAAAAAAAAAAAAAAACCACCCTATTTTTTTTGACCTTCTGCAGCAAATATCCCTTTAACTGCTGTGACAGAAATTGTAGCATAATTACTCTGAGTGGTACATATCAAGTGGTCTCTGAGAATACAGGCACGACTATCTCATAGTATATTATTTCTGTATTAACCCTTTATCTACTGCATTATGAATTCATGAAAATTTTATGTTCTAAAGCATTTTTCGTAAATTTTTGAAACTACATTAGAAGATTTACATAATCATTAGTAAATTTTAGAAGGATTTTAAAAGGATTAAAAGATTTAGAAGGATTAATTAAATTTGGATTTATACTGCTTTTGTGCAATATTTATAACCCGACTCAAATATTTTACATTAAATATTTTTCTTAGCATTTTGTAAAATTAGAAAAAAAGTATAAAATCATCCCGCCACAACGCCAAGAAAGCGGAAAAGATGCAAATGCCAAAGAAATTATCATTTTAAAAAATATTTTTGTTTTGTGTAAGCAATAATGCTTTTGAAACAAGATAAAGTAATGCATCTATGACTCATTCTAAACTGTATTACTACTAATCGATATGTTAAATGAATTTTATAACTTGTTATTTTAATGGTACTTATAAGTACCGTCAGTAGATAAAGGGCTAAACTTTATGTGAAGGACTATTATAATAAAAAGGCATGTATTCAGAAGCCTCTACACGCAAAAACAAAATTTCACCATTATCTGTGTAAATTTAAAAATTCAGTCTAATCTGTATAAATTGAACAAAAAAGTAGCGTTCTGTGAGACCGCTAATAGCATTTAAGAGTCAAAGGAAATGAATGCAGTAAAAAAACTTGTTTACATATTTATTATTACTGGACCTTTACGTAAATTCAGAATGTAAAGATGTCTTCGGAATGTAAAGATGTCTAAAAACGTTTTAAGAAAAATATCGGAAAAATTCCTGTGTAAGAAATGAAGGGTATTAAGTCACATATCTTAAAAATCATATTTTTTTAAGCAAAGAAACATTTTAAAACTACACCTGCATTTAATCAAAATAGGAAAAAGAAGTACCAATGTATATGAATGTGCTAAAGAATTCTTTTGTAAGAGAGGATCATTTATTGTGTTATAGAAATAATATCTTATTTTCCCCTACTGATAAAAATTATAAAAAATACCCATTATTTTATGTTTATGTGTATGTACCTCAGAACGATATTAAGTAAAGTAAAAAAAAAAGTAGTAGGAATATCAAGTTTGTATCATTGATCGAGTTTTACTTCAGAGGGATAAAATGCTATCATTTCGGATAATTCTTACTTATTTATTTTATTGACTTATAAAGCCTTAAACTTTTTTGTTAATTTACCGCATTTAAAACTACATCGTACATAATGTGGTTTATACACAAGTAAATACCGCGTATAACCACAGACATTAAAAATATTTTTTTAAATATTTTCCTTAAGATTTATTTTTTTAACTACTTAGAAATTATATCACTCCCACAAAATTTTAGCAATAAAAGGAACAGTCATTAATAAATGCACTTTGTCTTTGGTCCTTTACTTAAAATGATGGGTGTATACTTTTCATATTCCTTAGTGTTTTAAATTTTAAATTTAAAGAAACGATAAATTCTTACTTTACACTTTTTAAATATTCTTTTAAATAGCTGCTTTGGGATATTTTTGTTCGCTTTGTTTAAGAATTTAAATTTAATCGTTTATAAATTATTACTATATATCTAGTTAAATTCGAATTCAATTATGCAACTATTTATTTATTTATTAAAGTAAATGCATTTTTTAAATATATCAAACACTAAATATATATTCTTTTAATAAAATATTATAAAATGTAAAATTGTATTAATTTATAAGCATTTACAGAAAAAAGTGATTGCTTAAAACACTTTTACCAACCGTTGTATACGTACATTGTTAATATTCTTTTATTTCTATACATATATGAATAAATGATATTTCTAATATCTTAAAAATCACTTGTGTTGTTTTTCTCAATATTTCAATTAATGAAAAGTAGTGTAAAGAATCAAATATTAGTATAAACAAGAAAGAAAAAATCATGTGTTAAGCATAGATTATGAAACATTTTCCAACACTTCCTGAATGCTTTAACAAAACTTTGTTATTTAGTGAAATAAGGTAAATAAGATAACTAAGTAAATATTTTTAAAAAATGCATAAAACATTTGAAAAACTGATTTCGCAGTTACCGTCCATATCAAATATGCATTCCAATTCTTTTGAACAGGCGTGTATTTGATCTGTAGGTTGATACATATACTGTATAATAGGGAAATTTAGTTTAGCAATAAAACGCATAACAGGTTGAAATTTCTCTTTCAGCAATTTATACTAATAGATGGAAACATACTTGTATAATTTTGTATAACCCTATAGTTAACCTAGTACTTTTATTACACGCCACAATTTAGCTAAAATTTTATTCAAACTAAAACATTCTTAAAACTACTAAAATCACATTTCCAGAAATTATCATTATAAATGATAATTTCTGGAAATGTGCCATGTATCCATTTCTTTACGTGACCCTGTATATGATTTTATCTATATTCTACAAACATTTCGTAGTAAACTAAATGCAGTTCAGCGTAAAAATACATAACTCATTTAAAAACCACTTTTAAGAAATTTGCACTCATACCCAGTAACCATTACGAATTCTTCAGTGAAATTCTGTATATGAATTATAGCATTTCTACTCACATTATAGAACTTATACTATGCATAAATATAGTGAAACATAAAAACGCATAGTATAATTAAAAATGCATTTCCAGCAATCATCGCTGCTGCACAGTACTTCGGGTACAATATAGTAATATAGTATCTGATATCTTTTGTGTGTCCCTGTAAATGCTATGCACTGCGTATTATATATGAAATAAGTTATAGTAAACCTCAGCGACGTAGATGATTTCATTATACATGAAATAATTTAACCTAATTAAAATACGCGGCAAACAATTCCCCCCATCCCTATATCATTATGTAACGGAATTATTTTGCGTGGCCCTGTAAATGAATAATAACTATTCTTTGCGCGACATATTCTACAGAAGGCATATTTTAGTGCACTTCATAAATGCATATCAATTTTCTTATGTCTGGAAGCGTGTAACATCATTAAAAATCATTCGATTTCTTCACATAGGCCGTAATGTAACGGAAAACTTTTGACTGTAGTTGTGAATGAACTAAACATGCTACAAACTTCATTTGAAATAGGGAACATGCTATGGTAAACGTTAATAACATCCAAAAATTTCAGAGCAATCCGAGTATATTTACGGGAGTTAGAGCACGGACAGACAAACCGAAGTCATAAACACTTTTCAACTTTGTTGGAAAGTGTTACAAATTAACCCACTGAGGAGAATAGAGTTTTAAAAGTTATAGGTATAGTAACTGCTTACAGCGATTCTGATAGCTCATATAGTAAAATATAACAACTTTTATAAAAGAATATGACATAAACTTTTTAATTTAATGTTGCTTTATCTTAAATATCCTCCCCCCCCCCCCCCCCACAAACTTATGTCTGGAACTATCCAACCGATTTAAAAAAAATGGTGGTAAAACGATGACGACAGTCTCTGGTCCAGGTTAGGCGACATTTCATGTCGGTTCCTGAAGAAGATTATGCACGATCTAAAATTATACATTTTGTGATACAGAAGAAAATTTGAAATTCGTCATGGTATTTAAATAAAAGATGTAAATAATTTCTAAACACGATTTTATAAAATTTCGGAATTTGCAACAGTGAAATGCGCTAAAAAAGTTCTAAATTACGATTTCTATAGGCTTGTAAAGGGTACAAATTGGAGATTTGACATCACAGCTTCACTGTAAAAAAAAATCTGTAAATTTACTAAAGTTTTTTTCTAGGAAACTGGGATTCCTAGAACTTTTTATGTAACGGCAACAGCAAAAATTCCTGTAACAGCATCTGTTACAGGAATTTTCCATGTTGCCGTTACACAAAAAGTTCTAGAAATCCCAGTTTCCTAGAAAAACTTAAGTAACTTTACAGATTTTTTTTACAGTGCACTTTTAAGTTTAAGAAAGTCCTTCCGGCCAGTGCTGGGAGGAAGAGGTAGCTTTCATATTCCTTATTTTTAAAATGCTAGCTTATATTATTCAAACACACGAAGCTCAATTTAGTGGAAACCGATTATAGAAGATTCATTACTAATTTTTATCAATACTAAATAATTATGAATGAGAATTTCGCGAAATTAGTCAGCTCTATTCAAGCTGATTTTATTTAAAGAGACTTATATTTGGTTTCCGAATTCGGCGATATCTTGAAGTGCCTGTCTTTTTAAGACAACATGGCGGATGAGGCTAACAAGTGAACTTGGTCGAGACCTTAGTAATTATTCCTGTGCACATGCTCACTCACATCGGAATCGTTGATATATACGAATGCTGTCGCAGGCAAAAAATCAGATTTTTCAAAATGTCACCCACATAAACAAATTCAAACTGCTATATCTGAGCCATTTTTTAAGATAAAGACAAAACAAAAAATTCTCCGGAATCCTTATATCAAGGTTAAATACTTAAGAAAGAAACCTTTTTCAATTTCTAATTTTTTTGCACCTCACTTTAAACATAATTTTTTTTTTAATTTAATGGCTACCATATTGAAACAAGATGGCGGATGAAGCTGGCCAGTGAACTTGGTCGAGACATTGCTATATACTACCCACATGCCTTCTTACAACCAAATATGTTAATAAATACGTGTGTTATCACGTGACAAATATCAGATCATTTCAAAATGCCAGCCATGCTAGAAATTCAAAGTGCTGTAACTCAACCATTTTTTAAGATATATACTAAACAAAAACTGCCCCGGAATCTTTGTATCAAGGTCAAGCACATAAGAAAAACCTTTTTCATTTTCCCATTTTTTGATACATCACTTTAAATTTTAAATAAATAAAGAAAAAAATTAATGTTCCCTTTTGAAACAAGATGGCGAATGAAGCTTGTCTACGAACTCGGTCGAGACATTGAATGCACTATGTACACACCAAGTTACATCCAAATCGGTTCATAAATACGCCTGTCATCGCGTGACAAAAATCAGGTCGTTTCAAAATGTCAGCCACAATAGAAAATATTCAAAATTGCGATTAGTATGGAATTATTACGAAAATAAACTTGAAATTTACCATGGGTGTTGCTTTCCAAAAGTAAATGATCGCACATAATCATACAGGAAGAAATCTAACCTTTTAAATCTGCAGAAGAAGAAAGTCCTAATATTGCAATTCTTGCGATACTGTTGGGCATAGAAACAATAAATTTGGATCCGTAGTCAGTTATAAGTTGAAAAGGATTTCTAAGAGCCATTTCTAAAAACATAGAAATTTAAAAGTGTTGAAATGCGAGGAAACCTTCAAGAAACGTTCAAAATTATGATGTCTACAACATTTTTAGGAATAGAAACCTGAAATTTGACATGACAAAAATTTTCACAGAACAGTTAAAAAAAATAGTAAGTTGTAAGGGTGCAAGAAGATAAACGTCTCAATTTCTTTTAAATTGAAGTGCTAGAGACTTGAAATTTGGAATGATAGTTACTTATAAGATGTTAAAAGGGAATATAAGATGTTATTTAAAAACGTATAAGATAATTTTATGATCCTCATTAGGAATATTTTGTAAAAAAATCGAAAACTAAAAGTCTTAAATGAGCGGAGGGCTTTCTAAATCAATATTTATTTGGATTTATTAAGGATAAAAACTGACAATTTGACATGGTGTTTACTTTAAAAACTTTTTAAAAACTTGTTAATGCTCCCACCAAAAATATTTAAAGAATTCGAAATTTAAAAGGCTGCAAAAGGAAAGGAACTTTTTTAAATTGCTATTCTATGATACTGTTGAGGCTAGAAACTTGAAATTTGGTATGGTGAGTACTTTTAAAATCCAATTGCTCGCTAAGAATTGTTTCTAGAAAAACCGAAACTTAAAAAGCAAAAATAAACGGAAAATATTCTAAGTTAAGATTTATTTTGAATAAATAAGGCTAGGAACTTGAAATCTGACATGGTTGTTACTTTTAAAACTGTCATTCTGCGCAGAACAGTTTCTAAAATTTCAAAATTTGAAAGGATTAAATGAGGGTTCAACGTTCAAAAATAAAGATTATTTTAGAATTACTGAACCTATTTTTAATCTCCTCTCAGCATAACAATGATGATCATCTCTGCTAAAAATAGGCTACGCAATTGATATCTCTGTAAACTTCTCTGAAAGAGGTGCAATATAGAAAAATTTTCTAAAATCTGGATTTCTTTGTTTTTTCGGATGCTGAAGCACGAAATTTCATCTGGTGGTTACTTTTAAGACGTTTGTCCTCGATAGAAAAGTTTTTTTGAAATACTTGACATTTCAAAGGATGCGCTGATTAGAAAATACTCCATAAAGACTTTTACTCTAAAACTAGCGAGACTACAAATTTTTAATTCGACATACAGATATCTATTAAGGTGCGATTTTCCAAAACGAAAGTAAAAAAAAAAAAATATCTAATTTTCATTGCTTAAAAAGGGAGGCAAGACAACGGATTTATATTTACCAATCCCCTCCTTTTCTGAGCTAGCTGATCAAACTCATTGTTTTCAGCTCCCATTTCAGACAGGAACCCCTGTTTTGTACATAATGTAAATATTTGTCTTATTTTCATTGGTTTGTTTTATTTAATAATTTAGTATTTTCATTATATTTATCAGCATATGCATTTCACTTAAAGTTTTTCAGCCTAATATTCAAAAAACATGTGTTGTAATTGTTTATGCATGTATACAACATAGTGCAATTGCTGTCAATGTATGTACTGATGACACTTCTTGTAAGTTTGAGAGTCAAAATCAGCAAACTGAATTTATTTTTCTGTATGTTATTAACTGTTTTAAAAATATTGTCACTGTTAGTGTATCTTACCATATGCAGTGGATTGGAGTCGTCCCCCCCCCCCCCCGGGATTCCATTTATACTCAAAAGCGAAAGCTGGGTTCCCGGGGCGGTCATCCGTGTCATCCCTGCTTAAAAAGGGAAAGAAAAAATTCTACAATTTTACTTTCAGTTTAATAATTACTCCCAATTTGACAGCCTAAAAACTGTAAATTTAGCATAGGAATAATTTTCAAAACGCAAATGTCCAAGCTTTTTTTTTTTTTTTTTTTTTTTTTTTTTTTTTAATATATATATATATATATTTTTTAAATGTAAATAGAAGAAAAATCAAGTATTTGTTATTCCAATGTTATACAGGGTATCCCCTCTCAACGGTGTCCAATGGTTAATTTCTGAACCGTTAGTCATAGGCATATATTTCCAATTGCAAATATGTTTTAAATGAGGTAAAGAAGTATTTTTAAAGTGATTTAAGTCAAAAAAAATTTATTAAAAAATTCCGAAATTTAAATTTTTATACGGTCCCCCTGTCCTATAAGTGATAGTTAGTAAAAATATCCTATTGCATTAACAAGTAAGACAAAAAATATCCCATTCCTCTGCGATTAAAACTGACCGAGTAACAGATGTTTAATATTGGAGTATCTTTTTTGCTGCAAAACAGGGGTCAGTCACAAATTTACTAGAAATAAAAATATTCTTCAGATATAAAATTTAACATTAAATAAACATTGAGAGTAAAATTAACATTTCAATTATATTTTGAGATTTTTGTTCATTCTGACATATTAAAGTAAAATATACAACTTTTACTAAAAATATAAATATAAAAAAAACAGAAATTTTGTTACATCTCCCCCCCCCCCCCACCTCCTTCCCGCCCCAAGCACAGGCACAAGAAAGCTCAATTTATAAGTATTTTTTTTGTACCATCTTAATGTTTTTTTTTTCATTTTTTTTCTTCTTTTTTTTTTGTATACGTATATTATTATACATAACTTTTGAATGGATACTCTGAATATGTTAAGGAAATTAATATGTTCCTTTTTGAAAATGATCCTCGTATCACTTTTATGTTCTTTTACAATAAACATCAATTATTTGAATTATTTGATGCTACCTTTGCGATTATTTCAATGATCTAAATAAAAATAACAAAATTGTTTCAATATTTTAATATTTTGTTCTAATAGAGCACAAATTTATCCATTAAATGCCGGACATCTTATAACCACCGACATTCTCTCTTTTTAATAAACTTTTCTCTTTTTAAAGATTGTATTCCATTTGTCATTTTATAGTAATGATAAAAATAATAATTATTATTATTTTTACATTACATTTTCTGAAAATGCCACTGTCTCTCCCCTCAGCAACTATTCATTAGATCAGTTAAAAAAAAATAAGTTAAACATTTAAATCTTTAAAAATATTATTACTTTTAAATTGTTTAAGATTATTAACTTATTTTTAATTTAAAAATTAGGAAAATCATATTGTTAAATCAAAACATATATTAAATTATTAAATTTTAACATTTAACATTTAAGAATTTATATATTTTTTTTGCTCTACTTCCCCCTAATTTTCTTGCTAAGCAAGTTTCAAAAGCATATAAATCACTTTTGCCATCAAAACACTTGCCTCTGATGGTTTGTGCCATGCATCAATACCGCCAAGATGAGTCACTTTGACGCCGCAACCTCTGGCCAATCACATTACGTATCTGCAAAACATGGTTGGGAAAAATATGCATTTTAAATCTGAGAAAGTATTTGTATGAGCATGATTTGAAGCCACAAGTGTTTTGGCACATCTATTGCGCAAATAAAGTTGTTTACCTCATTTTCATTGTCCAACAGCAAAATGTCTCAGTCCATTTAATATTTATTTTTTGTTTAGCAAGCAGAAATTGTATTTTGAATTTCGTCTCTAAAATATTTTTTTCAAATAAGTTTTTATATTTGCTTTGAAGAACTAAAAAGTTGAATTCGAAAAAAATGCATAATATCATTAAAATGTATTTTAACACGAGAACGCCCGGAAGGAGTCGAACTGACTCCGACCATATGATTAAATGTCCACTGGAACCAAAAATCCTTTCACAAAATAAGTTAAATTTAAACTATGCAGATTTACGTTAAATAAATCAATCAAATAATTTTAAATAAAATTTTGGTGTCAAATATTTTTATGAAACTTGAGTAAAATTTACGGACGTTCTAGAGTTAAGCAATCCCTGCTCATACATCGTAATGTATCAGACTTCTTTTGTGCGGCACTGTATAAGAAATACAAACGCAACGCACTTTTATTTGTAAAAATGATATTATACATCTCAATGCCCTACATAAATGTTACTGATTTTGATTTTAAAATTTTTGTTTGTAGGCAGTAATGTATACGAAATATTTAGTGTGGTCCTGAAAAATAAATATGAATGGTACGTACCTAAAATCATATTAATATTACATTGTCATTGGGTTTACATAATTATGCAAAATTTAACCACGATTGGATATTTTAAAGTGAGTTAAAATTGGAATACAAATTTTGAACTAGAAGGCATACATACGAAAGTTGTAAGATAAATAAAAGCTTATACAAATAATACAACTTTATAAAATAAAATCATCAAAAGAAACCCACTCATTTCCTTACAAAAAAAAAAAAAAAAAAAAAAAAAAAAAAAAAGTCAAAATACAATTGAGGACGCCAGTTACGAAACTCGCCTTATCCGAAATTTAAAATATCGTGTTTCTCTATCAATATATTCTATTGGTAAATCAAGCGCTACAATCTGCAAATTTTCAATGAAAACCAATGGACGCATTTAAAGGTTTTATGTGATTTCCCAAAATTTGGATTTTCTCGATAAGGTGAGTTTTGAAACTCACGTCTTCAATTATTTTAACCAATCTGAAAGTTAGTTACTAAAAATTAACACTACCGTAATACTTATAGGTGTGTGTGTGTGTGGGGGGGGGGTGCAGCACCTTAAGTTAAATCGCTTTAAAAATACTTCTTTACATTATTTTAAACATTTTTGTAATTGGAACTATATGTCTGTGACTAACGGTTTAGGAATTACGGTTTAGCCATTGGAGGTCGTTTGGAGTGGACGCCCTTTATAATACTTTAAGCACTTCGTGTACGACCCTAAAAGCTTGGTCCAACTCATCTGTTTTATCTTACAGAAAAGTGGCTTAAGTGATGAAATTCACAGTTTCATAACTCGGTCAATTTTAGTGTTAGTGAATGGGACTTTTTTTGTCTCACTTGTTACAGAAATAGGGAAAGTTTACTAAACATCACTTATAGGACCGGGGGACCGTATAAAAATTTTGATTTCGTAATTTTTAATAAATGATTTTCTTGACCTAAATCGCTTTAAAAATACTTCTTTACCTCATTTAAAACATTTTTGTACTTGGAACTATATGTCTATGACTAACGGTTTAGAAATTAGCCATTGGACACCGTTGAGAGGGAACACCCTGTATAAAACTTTTCAGAACAGTAAGAGAAGGTGCAAAAACCAATAACTACACTAATAACTTAAAATGACCGAAACAAAGAAATATTACTGACAGTAGGAAACGAGGTACTGCATTTTTCCGTTTTGCCACCCAAAAAGTATCATTAAAAACATGCTAAATCACTGTTTTCGAACATATTGTTTAATGATATTGTACTATTCAAGTTGTATCAGTGATTCAAAATATAAATAAGTATTTGTTTCTTAGTAATAATTTCTGAATCTTCTGAACAAATTTGAACAATTCTTTTATCTTACGATAGATGATAAACAGATTCCCAAGTGCATTTCATTAAATCTGATTTTTTAGGGGGTGGCTGTTTTTCAAGTTGATTTTTTACAATATAAAGTCACTACTAATCGCTTATAATACATTTAATTTTGTAATTGCACTGGATATTTTAATTTGCCTGAAATAAGTATATTTAGTGCTGTTATGTTTGTATAACATAATGGTTACACTTATTTTTAAATGTTATTTTACCATTCTTTAATTTGTTTACATGTTGTACGGTATATCGTCTTTTACCTTGATTATATTTGTCCCTTGTACCATGTAATATCTTGTACCACTTTGTACATTGCACTTTATTTTATTATTACATTTTAATTTGTTGGCTCAGTTAATATTGTTGTGGTTGTATGGCTGTATAATATAACATATACTCTGATTATAAAATGTCATAAAGTACAAAAATATGTTGCATTTTGGAATAGTTTGGAAAATGCATCTTAAATATTTAAAATTCTTTTATCTTCAAATCATTTTAAATGCAAAAACTATGTCATAAAAAGGTATATTGATGCAACAATCCCTGGAGTTGGATTTTCATACTGATTTTAGTTAGCGACGTAAAATGTGAAACGTGAAAAATGTCCCAAAGTAAACCTGCGTCCCCCAACAATACATGTCATGAAATAGTAATCACGTTTCAATGATGGAACGTTCAAATTTGCACGTTTGTCTGTTTCAATGTCAAGATACTCATTTCAATTATTTTAAGATAGCATGAGCAAATATTTTCTACTTTATTTTATTATTCAAATTTGGATCATAATTACTGTCTTTAGATATAATTTCTTACATCAGTTCAAAAGAAAAAAAATATTAGTATAGAAAATGCAATGTGAAATGTAATGCAAATGGTCGTAACTGAAAATATTACTAACTCAAACAAGCACTTGGAATTCAAAGAATTCTAAGAAAGTATCAATAAAAATCAAAGCTTTTCAATAGATTACGTTTAAAAAAATTTAATTGATAAATCAGTTGATGACATATGTACTTGTTCACTAATAATAAGGAAGAGAAGTGCACTAGAATTTCTTAAAGCGAAAATATACCAACTATTCGTTAGTTTTGAAAACATTTTCTTAAACAAAAAGAAAACACACATAAATATCTAAAAATATTAAGTTAAATTAAATTAATAGCAGTAAAATTATTTTTTTATATAAATTACGGTATCAGCATACTAGCTCATTCATGCTAAAATCAATCGAAGAAACAAGGGTTTATATACAAAGAAGTATTTTACATGAAAATTAACCATATTAACTATATAAAAAACATTATACAAAATTTCACAGATCTAGTAAAGCATTGTGTAATGTGATTGCTGTACTTTTTTAACAATAAAAACTAAATATATTCGCTTTTGTTTTAATCAACAACTGCATTAAAAAAATAACATATCAGAAGTGAAAAATGCTTAATCCATTATTATATCTAACAAAAATATTTATTCAAATATAACAAAACGCAAAATGATTTTAAACTAACAATTTCTGCGCCTGCAATAAATTTCCTGTCCTTGTTTGACAGGGTAATTATATTAGGAACTGAAGCTAATGGAAAATTTATGTCGATTCTGGAAAATCGACAATAGAGGAAATTATTGCGTCGACCAAATGTTAGGAGGAACTAAATCATTCAAAGAGAACGAGAGATCAGTTATGTTCAGATAATTCCCCGTTGTATTATAGAGCAGAAATATAATTGGAGAATAGAAATTTATGATAGCAAAATTTACCGTTCGTATCCGTATTTTTTGTTTCGTTTTAAGTCTGTATATAAAAATCCCACGCATAAATTTAAATGATAAAGTCGTAAATATACTTTCGTGATATGAAGAACATATCATTCACATAAATGTATAATAAAACTCCATTTACAGATATCATGATGGACAAATACAGAGATCCATAACTGGAAAAAATAATTACTTTCATATAAAAAATATAGAAATGTGATCTGTATTTATTTATTCACATTAGTAAAATTTACTGCACACTGATTTTTAAATCACCGTTTAAGTTTAATTGTAATTTTCAAATTTTATGTTTCATTAGATCTTAGAAGGTGTTTCAGCAATTTCGGAGATATTCATTTCCGGTAGATTTCGTAAGAAGTACTACCGATGACATTCTCCCCTATGTTGGAATTTCTAAAAAAATTTAACAGATCTACGCCGTTCATGTCTCCTAGAATCCAAAACTATCCTAAGTTCAAAACTTTACATATCTATCTATATATATATGTATATATATATAGAGAGAGAGAAATGTGAAGTATGTTTTATTGCATTTGATATGTGCTGCTGTAGCGTCGTTCATGCGATAATTTTTCATTAATTTTGAAATAAATAAATAAATATATATATATGTATATATATATATATATATCACATTTTTATGGACACGATAACTTCCATAATTCTGCACAAATATCTTCCAAACATATACATAAGATCAATGGGGAGAAAATCTCGGTCAAGTTCGTTAATGGGTAAAATCGCAGTAAAGGAGTAGAAATAGGTAGTGGTTTTGTGAAAACCGAAAAAAAAAACACCATAACTTCTCAAATATAATACATATTAAATCAGTTTAAAGTTATCATTTCTTTCAGGAGTTGCAGATTTTTGATAATATTAAAATTGGACTCAAGGGGAGAAAAAAATAGTGTTTTAGGGAGGAAAAAAAACTCACTTAAACTTATTATAAATTTTCTTAATACTATCTACAAATTTATATTCACAAGTTTTTGATTAAAAAAAAAAATAAAAACGGCAAAAAAAAGTGGGTTGAAGAAGTAAAATATATTAAACTGGGGTTATCTCTAATCTTGATTTAGTTTTTGTTGGTAAAAATACAACTTAACTCCAAAATGTACCTCCGGCTGCAGGCAGAGCTGGCAGGGATTTTTGGACTTTAATGTTCTAAGAAAGTCTAAACTTTCTTTCTAAGTGGATCTTACACTGTAAACATTTCCAGCAAACTGTCCAGTCATGCGACCGTTTTTATATAAAATGGGCAGATAAATCGTGATTTAACTTAATTCTGTCCATAATATGGATAGATACCGGTAATAATATGTTGAAGTAACCGTTATCTTTAAAAACGGTCAAATAACTGGACTAGGCAGTTCGCTGCAGATTTTTAATAGTGCAGCTATTGATAAATATTGTTGACAAATGAGATAATGCTACAGAAGAAAAATTGGCGCATGTGTCATGGCTTGATATTTATAAATGGCTCGTTTTCGAATACCCGTTACATACATATTTTTAAAACATGTTCTATTATTAGAAAATAATAATAAATAAAAAGAAACCTAATTAATAAGTGTAGAACAAAACAATTTATTCATTTATTTTTAAAAGAAAATAAAAGTAAATAAATAATTTATTGATAAATAAACAAATATTATTAATAAATATATAAACAAATAAGCCGGATTACCATATAACGTCATTTTTGCGTCAGTTAGGTACCCCGGTGCGTATGTGACATCTGAGCCGAAAAATTATTTGTCATTTTTCACCGCTACATGATTTTTTAACTGTGTCAAGTAAAAGTAATCGTATTTTTAATTCGCCACATTACACATATATGTATATATATGTATATATATATATATTTTTTTACAAAAACATAAATAAAAAGTATTTTTTTTATTTATATTTTACAACATAAACTGTTTATTCGATTGTTCGAATTAACAAAAATTTGCATATCCGGATTCCGTTTCGAGCACATTAATCCAGGTACCTGAAGCTTTACTCTTTATCTACAATCATGAAGAAAAAAACACCTCCTACTAAATCTGCTTCAATTAAAACGTACAAAAATGTGGCTGTGTGTGTACAATACAATTATTAATGGCGTCTATTAATGAATGCTATACTAAATTTATGCTTAGGGGATAATCTACATACAGAAGATGTAACAAACTTTTTTTCAATATTAAGAGAAATTTTAACATCATATTCAGAGTTTCATAAGTTTAAAATTTGAAACTCGGAATATTAAATTCATATTTAAGAATTGAAAAAGAATTGCGATGAGAGTAATTTTTTACCATTACTGAAAAGCTACTTCCTAGAAAGAACTGCTGTTTTGAATTCAGACATTTCAATTATATATATATATATATATATATATATATATATATATATATAAGTATATTATACATTTCATTTTTTAAATCAAACTTATAAAAAATCACTCGCAATTTAAATTTGTTCCTTTAAAAAAGGGTATTTTTTTTTCAATTTCTCATCAATATTTTCCTTGAAGAAAGATAGATTTAAGATTTTATTTTCAATTTATTTTATATTTTAAATCTAACTCATAAAAAAAATCCCTTGCAATTTAAATTTTATTTCTTTAAGGGTAATTATTTGAATTGTCCTTCAATATATTTTTACAGTACACTACAATAACAGATTGTGTTTAAAAGAATTATTACTTATATTTTTATTAATATTTATTCGGTAAAAGAAACTTCGAAAATGATTTACAGTAAAAATATGAATCATAACTGATATATATATATATATATATATATATATATATATCAGTCATTGCCTTGCCTTTATTGATTATGAAAAAGCATTTGATTCGGTCTACACATCAGCAGTAGGTATAATCTCTGGAGGACATTGGTATAGACAAACCTTACATCAATATTGTAAAGAAGATTTACAAGAAAGCAACAGCAACCATCCGCTTGGACAAAGGAAAAGCAAAGATCAAGCTTGGAAGAGGGGTAAGACAAGGAGACACCATTTCGCCTAAGCTTTTTACGGCTGTCTTAGAAAATATTTTCAAGAAGCTGGATTGGGAAAACAAAGGGATTAGAATAAATGGGGAATATTTAAGTCATCTCCGATTCGCTGACGACATTGTAATTTTCAGTAACAGTCCTGAAGAATTGGAAAATATGCTAAAAGAGTTGGCAGAAGCTAGCATTAATGTGGGATTAAAACTAAACTTGGAAAAGACTAAGGTGATGTTCAATTCATTTGCATCAAAAAAGAAAATTGTCTACAACAACACTGAAATTAAAGAAGTGCAAAGTTATGTGTACCTTGGGCAGGTCATCAGATAATAGTATCATGAATGAAATCAATAGAATAATAAGAAATGGATGGAGTGCTTTTGGGAAGAACAATATTATTCTGAAGAGTAGCATGCCCCTTTCTTTGAAAAGAAAGGTATTTAACCAATGTGTTTTGCCTGTGCTAACTTATGGAGCAGAAACATGGACGCTAACAAAACGGATGGTACAAAGATTACAAACAACACAGAGAAGTATGGAAAGATGTACGCTAGGTATAACTAGATGAGACAGAAAAAGAATAACCTGGATAAGAAGTCAGACGAAATTTTCTGACATCATTGAAAGAATTAAACGGCTAAAATGGAAATGGGCTGGGCACATTGCAAGAAGACAAGACAATAGATGGAGCACAAACACCCTACAGTGGTATCCCAGAGCTGTAAAACGGCCAAGAAGACGACCTCAAGTAAGATGGAGTGATGAAATCAGAAAAGTAGCCGGTGTAAATTGGATGACTAAAGCACTAGACACAAAACATTGGAAAAATCTGGGGGAGACCTACATCCAGCAGTGGATTGAAAACGGTTGATGATGATGATGATATATATATATATATATATATATATTCTTCCATTTTAATTCTCATAATATAGTGCAAGGGACTATACTTTTTACATAACATCTGGTATATATATATATATTTATTTCTGTTATTCAATTTCTGCTCTTATTTACTATGATTTTGGAATGTATGTTAAGTGTGTTGGGGGGGGGGGGGGGGGTGCAGAACTTTATTCGTTAATGTCATTTTATTCATAGTTTCATAGTTTTTGTTGGTGGTCGGTTCAGAAATGTTTATTTAATGGTGATATATATATATATTAATATATATATATATATATATATATTTTTTTTTTTTTTCAAAATTAATGAAAAATTACCGCATGAATGGCGCTTTACAGCAGCACATATCAAATGCAATAAAACATATTACACCATTTCAAAATGTCAAAACACCATAACACCAAAACTACTTTTGGAGTTATGGTGTTTTGACATTTTGAAATGATGTAATATATATATATATTATACATATTATAACTGATATATATATATATTATATATATTATAACTGATATATATATATATATATATATATATATATATATATATATATATATATATATCAGTTATGATTCATATTTTTATTGTAAATCATTTTGGAAGTTAATTTTAAAGAATAAATATTAATAAAAAATATAAATAATAATTCTTTTAAAAACAAGCTATTATTATAGTGTACTGAAAAAAATATGTTGAGGGACAATTCAAATATTTATCCTTAAAATAATAAAATATAAATTGCAAGTGATTTTTTTTTTATAATTTTGATTTAAAATGTAAAATAAATTGAAAATAAAATTTTAAATCTGTCTTTCTGCAAGAAAAACATTGAAGAACAATAGAAATAAATACCCTTTTTTAAAAGAAATACATTTAAATTGCGAGTGATTTTGTATAAGTTTGATTTAAAAAATAAAAATAAGTGGATATAAAATTTGAATTAATCTTTCTGATAAGAAAAATATTGAAGGTCAATTGAAATAAATATCCTTTTTAAAAGAAATAAATTTAAATGCGTGTTTCTTTTTATAAGTTTGATTTAAAAGATAAAATGAATGGACAATTTTAAATCTGGCTTCCTGCAAGAGGCAAAATCTGTCACCATCCTCATGATCATCGAAGCCTGCCATTAATTCCCAATTTGAGCGGATTTGTATGGCATAGCATTTACCACCAATGCCACTGTTTAATCGAAGAACATAAGTTCATTTCTGACACAATTAGTGACATTTGAGTGAAAAGACACGTGATGTGGTTTACGTACTCTTATTGAAAAAAATGTTTTGTACCCTGTGGGGTGGCTGAGGCAAATTTTAATTTTATAATTATTATTATTATTATTATTATTATTTATTTTTTTTACAGCATGTTGCATTGTCACGTGCAATATTTCACACTTTCAAAAATTATTTTGATTGTAGCACAGGAAGTTTGTTAGTTGGATTCCGATTTTTTTGCAGAACGGGCAGACAAGGCAAGTTAAATAAAATTTGTAAAAATGACTTTGGTTAAACAAAAGTATGACTTGTTATAAATGAATTTGTACATGTACTTATAAATTGAAATTTTTTGTTTGAGGATTAATTTGCATTTTATAAAGTCCCCCGAAGTTTATTAAGAGGGTGTAGTATAGATTTACTTTACCGGATAACTTGAGTTGTTAATTTTGAGTCAAATACATTTCGCCGGATCAAATATCAAGTACATTGCATATACACGTGAATAACTCAGGCCATGACATAGATTCAGATAAAAGGTCCAAAATATGTATGTGGGATTTTATTAAAGGCAAGCGAGCAATATAATATTCTCGAGGGGTGACCCCCGGTATACAGGAGATAAAATACAGCCTCATCTTTACAGTAGTGCGGTCAGAGATAGAGTGCCCCCCCCCCCCCCCCCCCCCGAAAGATTTGATTGTAAGCGCGTCGAGCCTCAAATCTTTGAACTTTTCACAATTATAACCCCAAAGAATACGTCACTTATCGGACCTTTTGAATTCAAAATCAGCCCAACGATTCGTTAGCTTAAGTAACTGAAATTTTAACGAACACTATGATATGCCAAGGCTGGGCAATGGAAAAGTTATTTTTAGAAAAAGTAATGCAGATGCCAGGCGCCGATTTCAATATTAACAGGATATCTCTTAGACCGAAAAGGCATTTGTATTGACTATCAAACGCAGAATTACAATGCGTGTTTATGTTACTGCTGCAACAGGAGGATATGGCCAAAGATTATCTATTTTTTTTATCTATTCGCTAACAGAAGGAACATATGCTCGAATAGCTTTTAAGATGAGAAAGTAGCTTTGTTTTTTATTTATTTTGTCTTTAAGGGACCCCAAGAATATAAAGTTAATGTAATTTACCAAGCGCAAAAGAGAAGGAAAATAGATATACTTTTTGAAAAGGAAAAGTAGTATCGATTAAATTTAGAATTGTAAAAAAAGGAATTTAATTTTAAAAGAAGGAAAAAAATAATGATATGTGATGATATGTTAATTTCATCATCACAGAGGTTATTTAAACTACGGAGACATGTGTAATCAAAATGCTTTATAATTATTAAATACTATGTTTTTTTTTTTTTTTTTTTTTTTTTTTTTTTTTTTTTTAATAAACGATAAATATACATACCTATCCCTAGAATAAAAAATCTGGATTACTTTTAATATTCGGTCACTTATATCATAAATTAATTCTGGTAGTTTAAACTATAGTTATTTTTCTAGTGATAATTATAATTTATTACTACCATTATTACTCTTCCTTACTTTATAATTATGATTTGTTTTTATTTTATACAGGTATATTTAATTTAATTGTTGGTAATACTACACGGATACCGGAAAGGGGAAAAGTATACGATAAAACAAATTATATTAATTATAATATTCCAAAATATTTTTGGAACAAAAATAAACGCAGGATAATCAAATTGTTTGAAATTACTGTGTTTAAATTCGATTTCACTTGTTTTAATAAATGAATGATGCACTGAAACAGTTTAAAAGATATAATTAAACTTTTTCTTTCGAGAAAATGCATTTTGCTGCCGTGATTAATTTTTACTATTGGATATCGTTGTTTAAAAAGAAAATCATTAATAATTTTTAGCATATTATAGAGAGTAAGGCAATGTTCCCAATTATTTATAAAATATTTCATTGGATAATTAATTAGGTTTTTTTAAAGTCTTATTATGCTTATAAACAGGAGATTTTTTTATGTTTAAAGTTTATAATTATTACAGTATATTATAATTATTACTGCACGGGTAAATAATGTTTTTCAATAATTCCTCTGAATAATTCTTAATTAAAAATTCTTTTCAATAATTAATGATAATCTGTCGCCTGTAATTTCTATCAACAGAAAAATGGATATGAAAACAAAGTTTACACTACTATACTAAATGTAAATTAAAACATTTCAATGTGAGAAAAAATATGCTTCTAAAAACATGCACAAATCCATATTTAACTTTTTCATAAAAGTATCGACAAGTATTTATACTTTTGATAAATCCGAATATTTGAAAATATGGAAAATTTAATACCGTTAAAATTATGCATGTCCAGAAGATAATTAATGAGCAAGGATAAAGACATGTAATAATGCTTATTATATTTTTAATTTTTTTCATGAAGGTGAGAGTGGTGTATGATCAGAGAAAAAAAAAAGTATATCCTGTACATATATGGGGACAAAACAAATACGGAAGTAAACAAAATTACCATGTAAATAAAATGGTATTTACATCATTTTACTTGATTTACCTGTACTTGATTTGTTCGGTTGATTAAATTTAAAATAGTTAAATTGTACTGATGAGTTTTTGCAGTTGCTTGGAAAAACGTTTACTGAATGTATTTTTAATGTTTTTAGTAAAACTGTATTCAAGTCTGTCTTATTTTCTTCATATTATTTAGTCTTTTAAAAGTTTCAAATTCAGACGTTAAATGTACGTATATTGCAAAGTGTTGTACTGTTTAAATATTTACGAATGATTCAAAGTTAGCGAACTATCTCTATATACATACAAAACATGAATAAAAAAAATAATTAAAATTAAGTTATATATATATATATATATTTTTTTTTTTCTAAATTTCAGATCATTTCGCTGTAGCATGTAGCAAATTATACATTTCAAAAATCTTTACGCTTCTAATATTAAATTACTTTTAAACACTTTCATTTATGTTTTATGTGATACTTATTTTTTGACTCCAATATTTACTGTTTATCTCAAACTAGATCTCTTATATAATTTTCCTTTATTCAGAATTTTTTTTTTTTTAATTTATTACAAATCTGAAATACTTATAGGAATATTTGCATAATTTATTTTGAGTTTATTTTTTCATTGAGTTGTTTAATGTTAACTCTTGCAAATTAAATTATATTTGTTAAATATGAATATGACAACAATGTATTTCATTTATGGGATCAAATAAAGAATAAGTTTACACTTTAAGATTAAACAGTTATAGAACAATTTATAGAACTCTAATTCATTAGCCTAGTTAAAAATTATTTTTTCGTTGTTCAAAAGAAGTATTGTCTCCAAATTTTTAAAGCTTATATCAATTTCACTGAAGAAATATACGCGTTAATTCATTCCTTTATTGCTTTGCTGATTAATACGGTTTGCTTCAAGTTGGAATAATTTGTTAATATAATTGTATAAGTTATTCTCTCTCTCTCTATTTCTCTTTCTTCCAATAGGCGCATGTTTTCGTACTGCGCATTTGGTCGTGGTCAATCGTATCATTTAATTTCTTAGATAAGTTTTTAACATATTTGATTAAAATTTTGTTTTCGATAACCACCAACCTACAAGATCAGGCTGGAAAATTTTGAAGCAAAAAAAAAATATAATTTTATACAACTGCAGGGTAAATCTTTGTAACAAACTGACGTAGTTTTGACTATGTACCTTCATACCATGCGACAATTGCATGAACAGTTTTGATCGATTGTAAAGAGCATAGAAATTTTCCATTTATCTTTTTCTCTTGATATGGCTCCATCTAAACTTTAGACTTTTTCTAGGTGTGTAGAAAACTACAATTAATATACGTTTATGAAGTCATTATATAGGTTTTATTAAATGTTGTGAAGGTTAAGAAAAGGTATAGTGAAAAGATCGCTGTTTAACATATGACAGTAGACAACAACATCGAATACATAATTGTATGGACATGCTGGATGAATATGTGGAGAAATAAAATTCGTGATTTCCAATATAATGTAAAGGCAGTGTTTCACATTAATGACAAATGAAATTTCATATATACGAGCATAAACAAATTAACAGTTAAAACAATAAATACTTTACAAGTGATTTCTATTTTATTTTCTGTGTTCTAGATAAGTTATATTGTTAAAAGATACAAGGCAGCTTAGATTTAACGCATTTTCACGCATGTCTAGAGATATATTGCACATTCTCCTGGAAATATTTGTAAAAAGAATATGTTTATCCTCATATTTTTCAGATTTTCTCACTGGACACATTAGAAGACATGAATGTAATTAGATTAGATAAATAAACCTTATTTGCGTGTATTATTCTTGGAAAGAGAGTTCCATATAATAAATGTATTAAATAGTACCTGAACAAACAAAAATTTACAATAAAAATTAATTTTATATTACAAAAATTTGCTTTTAAAAGAATAATAACACTTTGTAAAAAACAGTACAACGTAGGGTTGAGTACAGCTGTAAACACTAGAAAAGTATAAATGGATGGTCCATAAAAGTTCAGGAAGATATGAAGTCTACGTAATGTCAAATATTACTATTATGTACAACTATTTTTTTAATCTTATCCTAATCTGTTTATGATGAACTTAATTCGGTGCTGTCAATAAATGTAATGCATATTAAACTTCATTTGGCATTTCATAAACACAAATACAGCGTAGTAATAATCTATTATTTTTATATTATATCTAAAACGAAACCCTTGTCCAAATTTTAAACTTGGCATCGTGTTGAGCGCGCTTCGAACTGAAGTCACAAAGATGCAACGGCGCCCTGGTCCGTGCCGCAGTTTTACACATAGGTTTTTAATCAAGCTTTAAAGACCGGTATGGCGTATTGAAAAAGCCACTCAATGCAAACTTGTCGCGAATCCCATAGTATTTATGTGATTGATTCTAAGTAAATTAATCTGTTTTCGAACATCATTATCGACCTTTATACTTCTGCGACGGTAAGTACCCCTAGCGCTTCTCAACTCCTTTGCTGAACGCCCCCTACTCAAAATTTGTGTGTAACGGAAAAATGCGAATTTCTTAAAAACTATGTGACTTACGGTAACGGCTATACTTTTCCTGCAAGGTTTAAATTAAATTCTAATTCACTAATTTTTTCATAATTTTAGTTTCAGTAGATTCGGAAAAAAAAGGGGAGGGGCATGTTTTTGTACTACATTTTCAACGATGTCGCTAAAAATATAATACCTAATATTAATAAAAATGTATTTTTGATTTCGGTGTTGCGAAACCTTGCACATGATACCCCACACGATGTACAAAAAGAAGATTTTTTTTGAGTATCTTAATTAGGCCCTCTACATTTTATTTGTGAATGGGTAATAATCGATAAATATGTGGGTCAAAAGCATTTATTACTTCAGCCAATTTGAAATTTACACGTTCCATAATTTACGAGTAAAATGGCTGTAACAGATTTGCATTTACCATTAATTAATTTTCAACAAAAGAGATAATATTTTACAAACTTGAACGCGCAGCTTTGGCACGAATACTTCATATCTAATAAATGCTTTATTTTCAGAATGTGCTCGTTCTAGGGGTTTTTCAAGAACTAAATCATCAGTAAAAACTTCCAGTTAAAAAGAATAAAAAATTTAAAATTTGTCGTAAAATTCGTTTTCATCAAGCTACTTAAAAAAAAAGCTCGAACTCAGCTCACTATATCACCAATATTTTTCTAAAATTTCGCAAAACGCCGTTGGTTTTTGTATATCCATTACCGTATTTAATTAATTGATAAATTATGCGAATGCACTTTTGCTATTTTTTTGCTCATGTACAGTTAAGAAATATTTCATCCGAGCTCCTCTATTTCATTAAATATTTAATATACATATATTCTAATTATAGTATGTAGTTTTTTACTACACTTTGTCGATTAAAGCAAGGGGCGGTAAATTTGGTTGAAAACCTTGCATTCTATAAACAAACAATATATGAAAATTTCTTTAACTATAAAACCCTTATATCTTTATGTATACATTCTTTGCAAAGGAACACAAATGTTGAATGATATTCACATAATCATATGCTATATGTACGGAGTATTTTGAACATTTTATTTAGGTTGATATAAATATTATTTATTTTTACTGAATTTAATTTTAGTTCCGATATAGTTCTGGCAACCAAACATAAAAAAATATGAAGTAAAAAAAGCTCTTTATTTTACTGATGTTCCAGAAGAGATACTAATTAAGTAATTCTTTAGATACTCGAGAAAAAAAAATTCGAAAATTGGAAGTACTCTGTGACTTATGAATAAATAATGTATGTATTAAATAAAATGTGTGTCATTTTAATTATTTCACATAAGCTAACAACGATTTATTTAGTTATTTTTATTTAAAACATTTTTCCTCTCTATAAAATAATGACTATATATCAGTTATTTTAATATCAGTATTAGGCATATCCTTAGATATTATAGCCATTTTCCACCAGTTTTAAGTCTTTCAGGAAAATCGAAGGTACGTTTATAAATATTAGCGCAATAGCAATTTAATCATTTAATTTTAACTAGTATTAATTGACTTATCAGCTCATATTGATAACGCAGTTAATGCTTAATGTAAGTGCAACACTTAAAAAAAAAAAAAAAAAACACCCTCAGGATTACATTGAAATAATAAAAATTTCAAAAGAATTATTCACACAGCCCTCAAAACAACGAAACTCGTTTAGAAATAAAGGTATTTTCCCATGTAGTGTACATTTACAAAAACTTTTCACACAAGTTTTACTAGTTTTAATTTTATATAATGAAGATTCAAGATTCATTTCAATCAAAAAATATATATTTTTTTATAAATTCGTTTTACCTAAAACATATATATATAAACATACATTTAAAGCGATATATAAAAATAAATAATTTAAATATTCCTTTAAATACTTAAAAAAAATTGCAAAAATGAATGTCATTTAAAGTTTAACCATAATTAATTAATTTTTGTGTAACGTACTAAATTCTAATTTTTTTCAAGGAAATAGAAATTTCAATACGTACTATTGAATATTCAGTGATATAATTAAACTAAAATTTCGAACCAGCGAGTAGTTTAATATCTTTAAAAAATCAGTAGCTTAAAAATGTAATAGTTTGCAAAATATTTAAAACAAATCATTTGTAACATATTTGTACATAAGTAACTTAAAAATAAATGTATTCATTAAGATGAAAATTTTACCATAATCAAATCCTAACGCATATATCTTTTTCATTTTTCTATATTCTTCGTTTTTTACCTTTTGAAGTTACTTGAGTAAGAAGAGTTCAATTACATATTGTTGAATCGTTTAGCTTACAATGCCTTCCCTCACGTGCAAACTACGTTACCTGATTTTGCCCCATCATCATTTGTTACGTTCATCACGCAATTATTTGATCCTAGAACGATACTTGCTACAGTTGTAACTTGCAGAAGCCAAATAATCTTTCGACGAAATATTAATGCAGACAGAAGGTGAAATGATTTATGTCGATTTGTCTAAGTTGTGTGCAGAAAGATGTCACAGATTTTTCTCGTTTGACACGTTAATCTTTCATCGCACGCAAACTGAAAATCGTGATGCTTGTACAGAAAAGAATACCTATAATCGAAAATAAACAAGAAAAGAAACTCGTATAAAAGCGAATGCGTGTGCATCATAGCAGTATATTTTTAGCATGAACCATAAATTGTGCGTTATTCAACTAAAAATATCACAATCGCAAAATATAAATACTTTTGATTTTACTCTTACCTGAGGTAATTTAAAATTGTATTCACCTGTCTTGCAACTGTCTTATTTGCCATAATGGTATTGCCAATATTTAGCTTATCATGCGAGTCTAAAAATAATGTAATTTTAAGCAATAACACTTTTATAGTGTTCTTTGATTGTTCCTTAAAATAAAACAAATTATAAATATATAAAAATACATTATATTTTATATGAGTATTATAGAAGAATTTTGTTTGATAATTAGTAGAAATACAATTCTGCCGTGAACAACATATCAAATTTAAAAAAATACTGTAAAATATACTTTTATTTTTCCTTTTGCTTATGTCATATAAATTTTTAAACCTTCAACTGTTTCATACAAAAATGGTTTTAGAATAAAATGCTAATTATGTCAAAACAAATTGCAGTTTTCAAACAAAAGCACTTTTGAAATATCCTCTGAATTTTTCGTAGAACTCAGCGAACTATACGCATGTGTGTGTGGGAATATGATAGGGATGCATCATAATGGAATATTTTTAACATAGAATATAACATTTGCCACGCGTTCAAATATAATTAAAATAGACATTAGTGCTTACAAATTTTATTTAAAAAATGTATCAAAACCGCAAAATTTCTAAATTATAACGTAACATTTTTGAACTCATAAAACAAAATTCTAATAAAATTACAAAATGTTATACTGTTTGTAATATAAAATAGAATAAGAAATAAAAAAAGCAATATATATATATATATTAAGATCTAGTTCAGGAAATTAGGTATTTTTTGAATTAATAAATTATATATAAATTTAACACTAATATGAATTGCACTTACTCCACATTTAATTAACTTATGCATATGGAACTTTAAAAACAGATTAGAAAAGATATATTCTAGCAGCTAATGTTCTGAAAAGAGTCTGGATGCGTATAAAGTTTGTTAATTAAATTTGACTGTTAATCGTTTTTTTTATAAAATTAATTCACTTTATATAGATACGACGCGCCATTTCTCATACTTTTCATTATTCTTTTGAGTAAAAATAAAAAATGTGTTTAATATGACCTAAACTAGAAATCAAAATTCAATTATTAATTCTTTATTAAAAAAAAAGAAAAAGAACCCTCAAAATTTTGAAACTTTAAAAGAAATAAGTCATAATTTCTAAATTCCTTACTTGATGATCATAATATTAGATTCTTTTGTGCATCTATATGGTTTATACATTCAATAATAATTTCATGAAATTGTATCCAGGTATTTTGTATAGATCATGCGCCAAATGACCAATATACCTCTTTTTAGAAAAATGATCTTAAAGATAAATTTACCCATTCATCAAATAAAAAAATTCTGAACGTTTTGAAAATAATTTTCCTTCAAAAGCAAATTTTTGTATTTCGCTTCTATTAAAGTATTCCCAAATAATATAATTTTAATATGAGCTATTAAAAACGGTAATTTTTTACACTGTAAAAATACCTCCCTCTTAAATACATTTAAACCTATGAAAATTGGGATTTTTTATACACTGTAAAAGGTGCTTACCCCTTAAGTATATTTAACGTAAGAAAATTTGGAATTGTTTTACATTGTAAAAGGTAAAGTATACTTAAATTATCGAAAACAGGAATTTTATTTATTTAAGTTTGTTGCTGAATGAAAATCTAAGAAGAAAGACAGATCAAAGATGATATATAATGGGTCTGTCAAGATATTCTTAACCCTTTGTGACATGTTAGATTACATCATTTTAACCATGAATAACATAAATGAGTAAAAATTGTATATTAAAATAACAAAATACTGACTATGACCTATACATAAAAAAAATAGATAATTCCATATTTCCCATAAATATTTTCAGTTTTATGATACAAAATTGTAATTTATATGAATTTACCTTTGCAGAAAATTGTTCATTTCAGCTATAACGATGCAAAACTGCTTGAATTATAAATGAAACTGGTACTTTTCAGTTAGCTGGGTTCCAGTGTTACATATACATACATACACACACACATATATATATATATATATATATATATATATATATATATATATACATATTTGTATATGTACATATATACATGCATTGTATATATGTATATATAACACTGGCGCCCGGCTAACCGAAAAGTACCATAAAACGTTTTCATTAAAAAATATAACCCAGTATCAGCGTTTGTTGGAAATTTCCTAAACAATTTATAAATTTGCTAACTTCTGTCTTCGGAGTTCTCATTAATAAATACAATCCGTTTTCAAAGCCCACTGCGTAAGTAACATTGACTTTCGGGTGTATTGCAGAAATGCAATGCAGGGATACAAACAGTTCAAAAGAAAAAAAAAAACTTCATAAATAATTACATTTGCATTAGTGAGATTAAGGAGAGATATTATTTCACCAATTAAAAAAAATGTTGTTGTTGTTGCAAAAGCATGGATGGACGGTTCAGACATGCAATAAACGAAGTATATTTATGTATATAAGGCATAAATAAAACACCTGGATACACGAAATTCCTCCTGCATTGCAAACAGCATGCTATGATTACCAGGTCAAGCGTTGTTAATTAACCCTTCTTTGCATGATGATGGAAATTTCCATCTTAAAATTGAATGCCCAAAAATTATATAAAAGAACAAGTTCACTTTAAGTTGATCGTGTCTGGATACCTTTTTAATGTCCATTGCATAAAAAAACATAGCTGTCAAAAAAAGGCTTCTCCAGCTCCTCCACCTCCAAAAGATATAAGAACAGATGGTGCTGAACATTGGCCAACAGTGGGTGGGTCACTCCGGTGCAAGTATCCTAAATATAAAGGGTATTATACAATTTCTTGTAGTAAATATGGCGTCAATTTGTGTCTAAATAAAACTAATAATCGTTTTGCTAATTATCATAAAGAATAAAAAATATCCAATGATATCCTCTTTTGTTTCTATTTAGTATTAAGCTAATGATCTAACTTTGCATAATGATGGAAATTTCCATCATATTGTTTTTTGCTAAATTTATACTATAAATATATACTAAGATTTTTTTAACCATTTTTCCTTTAATTTTGAACATGAATTATATCACCTTGAATTATTTCACCAATAAAGAAAAAAATCATGCAAAGAAGGGTTAAAATTTTAAAAATGAACGGAGAATCAGAAGCATATGGCGAAAGAAAGTAAGACAGGAAATAAACTCACATCATCTTAGGTGAAAATGAAGTTTTTCAAGACGCTGCCCAGTTGTTGTTCCCTCTTCAATGCATTTGTTTTCAAGCTTCATTTATATATAGCTGTAGCATACTTAGGCTGATATTTCTCTATCAGCAAATTTTAGTTGTACAACTTTGTTTGTTATTAACATTTTATCACTAACGTCTCATAATTTCATACTGCGATGTAGATAAATAGCAGTTTTATGCTATGTATACTTATGCGTCATGGCTGTATCTTATAATTTGAAACTCACAACTCGTCCATCACACAGGTTCGTGGAACGAATCTATTCGAACCTATGCAAGACCTCTTCATCAAAATGTAGAGGGGTTAATTTTTAAAGTAATAAAAATTAATTTTAAATTATTTTACAAGAAAATAATATATGTAAAACAAGTATAAATTACTGTTCAAGTGACATCATATATGTATTTTGTTTTTCTTACTTTGTTTTCTTAACAAAAAAAAAAAAAAAAAAAAAAAAAAAAAAAAAAAATGTACATTCGAAAATGGGTGGATCAAATCCCTTTTATATAATGTAAAATGAGCACATACTGATAAGAATTACTTAGGAGTTAATCACCAATAACAAGAACAGAAGATTACTCTTTAAATGTAAAAAAAAATCAATCATTCGTTTAACACTTAATCTACTGACGGTACTTTACTTTATCTTGTTCAAAGCGCATTATTGCAATTGCATCTTTTCAGCTTTCTTGGCGATGGCGTAGGGGGGGGGGGGGGGATTTTTCAATTCGGAAATATTTCTATATTTCTATTGTAAGAACATTATATTTGTACAATTCCTAATTCTACAAAATATTAAGAAAAATATTTAAAATAAAATATTTGAATGGCGTTATAAATATTTCACAAAGCCCTATAAATTCAAATTTAATTAATCCCTCTAAATCCTTCAATCTTTCTAATATGCTTAAAAAAAATATTAAATGATTGTGTAAATCTTCTAATATAGTTTCAAAAATTCACGAAAAATGCTTTAGAAGGTAAAATTTTCATGAATACATAATCAAGTACATAATTAGTTAATCACAAAATTTGTAATTATTTTCTGCTATTATCTATTGCGAATATTTCTGTTTTATATTTAGCATAAAACTATAATGAACAATTACTGTAATTTTCTGATCGGCATGCATTTATTTTACAGTAAAATCTGTGAAAACGGAAACTGAATGTAATAGAATTACCTTATTTAATTAGATGCCTTAAGCGGAAACGTACCATGACGTAGACAAAAAAGACACTATAAATTTATATATGCTAAAAACGATGGGAACTTGACTAGAACAGAAAAATTTTCAGGTTCATAGCTATTCCGTCTCAGGTGATTTTACTGCATAACAATACATTTTTAATATTTTAGACAAATGCAAGTATGTTTTTCCAACAAAATATTTTCTTAAAGTGACTTTGTAATGATATCATATGTGTAGTAAAAGAAGAATAGTTAATTAGAAATACTATTAAATTTGAGAGTATCAAACTTGAAGGTGTAATTCAAGAGAATATCTTTGTGGGAACTGGCCATAGAAATATCCATATTAAGTCAAGATACATTAATCGAATTATATTTAATCTGTTATGAAAATGCTATTGGCAAGGGAAGAAACATATTTGATTCACAAAGAACAGATATTCTGAAACAATTTCATGCCAGTGCTGTGCTTTTTGTTTATATCAAAAGAAGTTCATATGAGGTATGAGAACATATGCAATGAATAAGCCTCTCTTCAGAACCCCTGAATTTGATGTGAGATTCTGCAAAAATTTAAAAAGATATAAAAAATGCTATGTTAGAAAGAAGGTTATTTTTGTTAAAGCACAGTTACGACAAATATTACCCTCTGCTATCTCATGATGCATTTTTATTATGTACAAATTTCAGCGGAAGGGGTTTATTTTTCACTTGTTGAAAATGTCACCGTTGGAGTGTAGAAAATAGTCAGTTTCTTAAATATTTTTTCATATCCTTTTATATACGCTGTAATAACTTTTAATATGTGTATGTGTAATTTCTTTCAGTTATAAGAAGTATTATTTTTATATATAATCCTATAATGCTTATTATTTTCTTTTCTCTGCAACAATTGAACAAAGCAAATAGCAACCTCTTTTCAAGAAATTTCCCTTAATCTTTTAAAATTTAAAATTTAAATTTAAGAAAAGGAATATTTCGAAAAATAGCCAGTCTTGTTTCATTTACAAATGTGCATATTTAAGTTAAAGGAGCAATTTATAACATTAGCTCTGCAGAAAGTCCAGGAGAGAGGACGAAATTGATCGGCTTTTATTTTAAACATCTAGATTTTTTTTTTAATTGTTAGATATACAAATGCATATATATTTTTTGAACGTTTCATTTCTATCATTTCTTTTTAGTTTTATTGATATTTTGTTTCAAGTAACTACAGATAAGTACTTAAACAAAGTAAAAAAGAAATATGCTGTTGTATTTAAATCTTTAAGTCGCTGGAAACTTTAAATTTCAAAAATAAATACATCATACAGCAGACTATACAAGAATATTACAAGTTAACTTCTGTAAAATATTTGCTTCCTGCAGAAATCTTTGTGTGCAAACTTAAAGCTCTATCTCTAAAAATCCACTTTACTCTTAAAAAAGAAAAGAATCGGCTCTTGAGAAACTTATTTTCTATATAATGACAGCACTAATGAAGGCAAGGGAAAATCGCTTTGAAAGTTTCAGAAACCTTAAAAAATAACCTGTGTTCCCGCGAAAAGAAAGTTAAACTTCGAAGATGGAAATCTTTTTTCAGAAAATTTTACAAAGCTTGGATAGAATATGTCTATTTAATTTATTTTTCTTCTAGTGGTATATGTAGAAAATCTTTAACACTTTTAATTTTTAATTAAGAATTGTTCAAATATTTGGTAAAAGTCCTCAATATAAAGTATCTGTATTATCTTTTAAGGATAGTTTAAATCGTTAAAGATGCTCTTCTATAATATCTCTTCAAGTACTTTTATTACACACAATAATGAATAAATAGAAAGAATTGTGTAATATTATAAAGAAGTAGCGTTTCTGAGTTTTTTTATATGGGGTAATCTCTTAAACTATCAAGGTGATTTCAAAAATAATGATGGCAAATATTGGGGACCATATCTGCACCATCATTGGTCATACAGAAGAATTTCGTTACAACGAATCTCCCTGCAACCAATTTTTCAGTTTAACGAATATTATTTAAATTAGAAAAACATCCTATACTTCGCCATTATAAATTTATTTTCTTTAATGAATTTCAGATTAATGGATTTTTAAATTAACGAATTTATTGAAGTCTTAAATAGAGTACTTATTTCAATTTTACGAACACCCAGTTCGAAAGAAAGTAATATTGAATAATTAGAATTCAAAAAGAAAGCATTCCTTATTATTGTTTTTCTTGCCTCACGATATTCAAATTTTTAAATTCTTCTTAATTTTTTTTTGATTGCTTACACTTAAAAAAAAATATATATATATATATATTGGAAGTCCAGATAATGTATTTTTTTAGTAGTCTCTTACATTCGCACTTGACAATAAATAGCTTTAATAATTACAGAATTTCTAATCTATAACATATTATATATGGAGATAAATTTTTTTAGTGGTAGAGAACAGGTAAAGAATGTAATTTTCATTGAAAGAAATAATTAATGTTGCACAATCAATAAGTGCTCCAAGAAGGCAGGTAAATATGGAGACAGATTGCGTTCTATGATCAAAAGAAGCTCTGTCACACATGGGAATTTCTACAAATCATCTATCGTAGCAAAGAAATGTTCCCGAAACTTTTTATACAACGTTGGAATATATTGAAGTCAAAATCAAAGAAAATTTATTCCTGTAGTGCCTACGTAGGTCTTAATACCTCTAATAATAATGATAATAATAATTAGAAGTTGCATTAAGGGTATGTATCAGAATGAATTTTCCTCATTTTAGGTATGTTAGTTACATTATAATTTCTTCATTGTTACGACTAATTTCTTGAAATTTAATTAATTTAACAACTATTTTATAACAAATAGGTTCGTAATAATATACTGTATATTAATTCTTCATTTACATATTTGCAGAAAATGAATATAACTTTAGTGATCATACATAATTTTATTTAATTTGGATCCGAATTTAATTTTTTTTTTAATCCACTATAGTGGAATTTGACATTAACGAATTTTCCCGAATAACGAACTTAATCAGTGGTCCCTATAAAAAAGTTCTGAATTCCGATTTATTTGGAATTATTAGGACTAAAAATATTAAATTTGATATGGCTCTTACTTTTAAGACATAGATTCTTGCATAGAACAGTTTAAAAAAAGCTCAATGTAAAATGGTACATGAACAACAAACGTTCCAAAATTGTAATTTGTGTGACACTGTGTGACAGTCCAAACGTTTGATATTTCACATGATACTTTCTTTTATAATATAAATATTTCCAAAGAACGGCATTTAAGAAATTCAAAATTTAAAAAGATGAAGTGGCCGTAACGTTTTCTAAAAAAAGTTCTATATTACAATTAATTTGAGTAAAGTGTCATGATTAGAAACTATTACATGGCTATTACTTTTAAGACGTAAATACTAGAAACTGAACAATTTAAAAAATATTCGAAATTTAAAAAATGAAATGAGCTGAAAAGTGTAAAAAAAAACCCTTTCTTACTTACAATTTATTTGGTATTGTTAGTATAAAATCTTGAAATATACATTAAAACTATATTTATTTTTCCTCCAAATAAACAAAAGACCTCATTCGATTTAAACACGACACAACGGGTTGTTAAGAAGCTAGTGATAAATAGTATTTAAATTTAAAATATCGAATCATTTTTCAAAAATTATTGTTTGAATTTATTTTATTTTTATTTTTATGCAAACTTTTTTAAAGTGAAACTTTATGTGGTAAAGACTCCCGTCGTAAAGTACATAGCAACATTTATATGCACTATGCATCACATTCATTACTATAGTTCTTACCTTTCTGAAGGGGGAATCGACTTTTATTGGGCACCCTGTATAATGTATCGACTTGTATTCAATGTGCTACATAATAAAACACACAAAGCTGATTCATTTGCACATAAACATAAATAAAATATTTTAATAAATATTTCAATCAATTTAAATGGAATTAAATATATATATTAAATTAGATAAATTGCTGTGGAAGAAATTATTCTTTTCCATTCTTTTTTTTTAACTAAACATCTTTTATCTTTTTAAATTACACGTTACTGTAAAAAGAAGAATAATTACTCATATTTGTTTCTAATCCTACAAAATAGCTAATCATAATCATTACACACATAAACATTTACCTAGTATGTACTTTGCACAAGCAGTAACTAGATAAATAAATATTTTGAAACTTTCGTATGTTTTATTGCATGTTTTTTTTACATTTAAGAGCATCTTGCCTTTTCAAAATATTTTGTTAAATATAAAAATAGTTTCTTTCAATACGTTTTATTTGTTTCTTTTTTGAGTAATTGTATGGTATACACTTTTGTATTTTCAAAAATTCGTAGATAAACTTAGCTTGTTCAAAAATATAACTACTAACATGAAGATATTTTTTTTTTCATTTACAAATATATACTTTGTTTAAAATAACATAATTGTCAAAATAAGTACATTAAGTAACTAAAGTTAATTCTTCTACAAATGCTATTATTTTCTAGTTTTCAGATTTTTTTCTCAGCACACTGTAAAAAAAAAAATCTGTAAAGTTACTAAAGTTTTTTTAGGAAACTGGGATTCCTAGAACTTTTTATGTAACGGCAACAACAAAAATTCATGTAACAGACGCACTTTCGCGCCGAAAATCAAACAATCTGTAAGGTTACTAAGAATTTTTTAGGAAACTGGGATGCCTAGAACTTCTCATGTAACTGCAGCCAGTGTTACAGATAAAATTTTAGTAAGATTACTGCAATTTTAGCAGATTCATTTGTAAAGTTACAGATTTCTGTAGCTTTACAAAAACTAGTTTTGTAGATTTGCAGCCTTTTTTTGTACAGTTACAGATGAAAGTTTAGTAAGCATGTAACTTTACATCTGGAGAACTACAGATTTTTTTTACAGTGCAGAGGAGATTTGCTGATAAAATAAGAAATAATTTGAGATATATTTTATTTGTTAATTTTTTCTCGAAATATCTCAAAAAAAATATTTGATTCAATTTTATGCGTTCCGTATGAAAAAAAAGGAATTTAAGAAATACTTAATGATAGTGAGATGTCTAATAAAAGTTATCAGATAACTCTCATTTAATTTAAAATATTGGGTATTGATGGGAGCACGATTGTAGTGAAAATCTTTATCTAGCGGTATTTCTTCCTATTTTGAGAGTGTTTTTTAAAGGTTGCGCTACATGTGGAGCATAGGTCGAATGGTCCTTGAATGTCGAAAGGAATCTTAACCTTATATATTCACAGTAAATTATTCTAAGTTCTGCGATTATATGAAACAAAGGTTACTGTAGAGAAAAAGTGACTCTATACATCATGAAAATGAGGTAGTGTACGCACACTAATAACCTCACGTCATTTCCTTTTACATATCAAAATAGCAAACGCAAAATTTGTGTACAAAAATATCATAAAGAAATAAATGCACATGATTTCACACATAATAATCTGCCAATTTATTCAGACATTAAAAATATTCGCAAATTACCTTGCCGACGTCATAAAAAAACACTTCATAAATAGTAGAAGTCAACATTGAAAGAGATCATTATATTGATAAAAACCATACAATAATTTTCACCACATTTACCGGGGCATTAGTTATGCTCTATGTTTCACAAAAAGCTCAATTGAAGTTGCACAAATACTTTTACTTGAAGTTCAGAAGTTAACATCATTTATGATTAATAATGGAGTCCGACATATCATTAAAAATGCTTGAATTTACGTTGATAAATTCAATCGCTTATCCTACTAATACATAATTTAGTTAGAAAAGATAGCTTTAATATTTAACATAAAAATATCGGCAACATATGTTATCCATATTTCTTTTAGTGTAGAAGTATTGAATAACCACATTTACCATTCCACAGAAGAGTTTAATATTGATGATCCCACATGTAGATCTTTGGTCTGCTTCTAAATCTGTTCATTAAATTTAAATTAATTCTCCTTTAATAATACCTCTCTTGCTATTTCGTGTATATGTTTAAAAAAATTCTATTTTAAGGTTTAACAGTGTCATCTTAAATAATGTTTTTGTTTACGTGCAAACAATTAAAAAAAAACTACAAACACAAGAACTGCGTCACAGGGGATATTTTCTCAGATCTAAGAAGTAAAATTTAGTTTTCCCCCCAAAATTATTATGGTATCTCAATTTATCGTGCCTGATATTATAGAAATATTTAAATATTGATTTCCAACACATAATTCATGTACTTGTAATTATATTACAAGTCCAAAATAATAAGTAAAACATTTCCTATCCTAGCTTAAAAGTATTATTTTTTAATAAATATATATTTTGATGAAATATTAACTCAGATTTTGACAATATTACACGTGATTATGAATATTTTACTCATTGTTTTTCATTTGCAATCTTCGTTTTGTGTTTGTGGTAAAAGATTTATAATAAGCCAATGGAAATTAATGGGACATGTTAGATTAAAAGATCATAAATCTATTATAGATAAAGGTTGTCATTTTATTGCATAAAAAAATTGTGTAAATAGCACATTCTGCGTGCAAAAATCTAATGTGTTTTAACCCTTAAATGCCGGGTGTTGCTTTTCGACAACATACCCAATTTAGGCTTCTAAAATACTACTAGAATAATATTGAAGCTATAATGCCTAAAGTTGCCAATAAAATACATTGTGAAAATATTATTAAATCGATTTTCAAAATGTAGATGGCAACACTTGTGCAGTTTAAGAATAAAGATAGATTTATTTTTTCAGTTCTTGCTACTTGTTTTTTTTTTTTTTTTTTTTTTTTTTTTTTTTTTTTTTTTTTTTTTTTTTGGAAGCTTGTGTTTTGCTGAAGCTTGGATATCCTATTTTGTTTTGCAGTGAGAAAGTAAAATTTATATCTTATTGTAGTTCCTAAAATTTTTGTGTGTTTAATATTATAGAATTTTATAAAGGAAAATTATTTTTTCAATTAAAGACCAGTATTGCCGATTAGTAACAAACTGTTTTTTTTTTCCTGTAAACCATACTTAAAATAAAATATGATTTTTAAAAGTATTTTTCCCATGATTTATTTAAAAAAAATAAAGCCGTAAAACATTGTTACAATAATTTTTGAAAAAACAGGCATTTATATGTGTTACAATTAATACAAGTTTACCAATTTAAGTTTCAAAACAAGCATGACAAGCTAATAAATACTTCAATCAGTTTTTGTTTTAAATAAATGTTACAAAATTAGAAAACAAAAATTAAGTAAGATTCTGCATAATGAATTTATAATAGTGTCGAAAAAGTTTCATATTTGCATATTTATGAAACATTTCTGTTTGATTAACGTATCCCATAAGACCTATCGATTCCACAAGCAAGTCTCGTTAGAGAGCGATGTCGGGGTCGAATGGGGGAAAATTTGTTTTCAAAAATCAAGGCTATTTCTATTTCGACAATGAAGCTGTGACTATCACATTTTATCTATGAACAGAAATTTTTTTTAAGTGGTAATATGTTTAGAAAAATCTGTGAATTTTATAAATTACACTTTCTACTACATGCAGTATAAATCAGTCTCATGTGATATATGCGATACATGTCTCAAGAGTCAACATGTAATATAAATCGTCTGTCTCCAATAGTATTGTAGCATAAATTAAACGATAAATTTTCTTGCATTAATTTTGTAAAAAGTCAGAAAAATACTATTCATTTTGTAGCTGCTTACCATTTTAATAAAATAATGTTTACATACAATAAATATCCCTTTCATTATAACGTAAAAAAAGCTTATAAATAAAACATAATGAAAAATAATAAAGTAATGTAGTATCTTTCATTTATAACATATTCTTTTCCACAAAAGTAAAGCACAAAAGCTCTGTAAAAAAATTATATACTTATAAAAATAATTTCTGGGTTAATTTCGAAAATTCTCTTAGGTTATTGTAATAATTGTATATTAATGGATCTTTTGTAATGAATAAAACATGTGTGGTACAATTTTGTGATACAGAGAATAGTAGTAATTTATTTATTATGGGGTAGTTTAAATTTCTCAATATTATATGCTTTTAACGATAAATAAATACGTTTTTAATGTTTATTTTAATAAATGTTGCTCTACATTACCCACTGCATCTTTCAATAAAAATACAGCTGTCCTTTTAGCATTATGTGTAAATCATAGAAATATTTAATAAAACGTGATACTTTTTTTTATATAGCAGAAAATGTTATATTTTCAACAAGAGATTCTCTTACCCATAGAACTGATAACAGCTTTATTTTTCACCCTTTTAAATTCACGATATATCCGAGATTCGAACACAGAATATAAAAGTAAAATGGCAATGATTTTATGAAATAATCTGTTCCTAGTATGTTTTAATAGCGTAACAATATTTCCTTAGAACCACTGCTTTAAATGAGTTATCGGATTAAGTACAATGGGTGATATTTAAGCAATAATCGTCGTAAATCATAAAGTATATTGATAAAATTTGATGGGTAAATTATGTATATATTTTTTACTTTTATACATTTTTTCTGTTTTATAGTTTATAACTCGATTTATATATTTATGCATTACTCTAAAACATTTCACCATATCTGACAGTTAATTTAAATATAAATCATACTCTTCAAGACATGAAGAACTGACGCAACGTTTAATTTCAACGGTAATATATTTAAGTGGTCTCAGGACTCTTAAAATTGTAAAAATCGAGAAAAAAGACCATTTTCAACATATTATATCTTAAAATGTAATTGATTTTAAAACAAAATTTTATATTGGAATGAAAGATATAAGTATGTTCTTTCATTTCATGTATTTGAAAAATTACAAGATGCAGAATTAGAATTTACAGTGGGCTCCAAAATGTCAGACATTTGACGAGCGTAAAATCGGCATAACAGATTATGCGCACGATTACAAAATATATTTTGCAAGTAGAAGGAAAATTTTGGGTCCTACGTATGCTTCACATTGTAATAATTACTCTGAACCTAAATAAATTTGTATATAAAGCATTTTTCTATTTTTAATACAAAGTTGTATTTAGTTAATGCAAAATTTAGAAATTTTCAACAGTATAATCACCTATATAGAATATATTTCTGAACAATAGGAAGAAAATTTTAGGTTCAGTTTATACAGACAAACATGAAACATATGTTTTGAAAATTTTACGAAAAAAAAATTCAGAAGTTTTTGAGATATCGTGCGCGTTATGCCCAAAAACGTCATTTGGAGAAAATTGACTTCAAAGTTTCTGAAACGCCGCTTCAGCTATTGAGCGTATACAATTCTAAAAGCCATAACTTCTGTTCTAATAGGAATTCCAATGGAACATTTATACCACAATGTTCAGAAAAGATAGTAGTTTAATATCTAAAAAAAATTAAATTTCGAAAATTTTAAAGCTTTAAGAGTCTTGAGACCCCTTAAAAAGTCTGACAGATATTATGATGATGAATATATGACAATATGTCAAAGGCATAACGAATTTTATATAATACATAAAGAATTTAAACGATTTTTAATGCGGCGATTTTTTGGGATTCGGAAAAGGAAAATGGTTTCAAACTTTTAGCTAAATACAGTAAATTTTCTCCCGTGCGATAAATGATTACTTTATGCTTTTATCCAGATATTTAGAGTTTCTTCGCGATTTTTTGACATTCGTAAAAGAAATTCGTTTGAAATTTTTTCCTACTATAGTATATTTTGTTCTTTGATATTTTTGAAGTTTTTGCGATTTTTCGCTTTTCTCCGATATCCTCGATGATTTTTCACATCCGTGAAAGAAATTCGCCTTTAGAGTCATATAACTTATTTTGATATCTGCGAATTTCAATGCGATATTTAGCGATTTTTCGATTTTCCCACTCTTATATTGACATTCGTTAAAGAATTCCGGTTACAATATCCACAGTAATAAAATATACCGTATTCTGTTCTTGAATTTTTACGAATTTTATGCGATTTGATTCGGAATTTTGTGATTAGTGGCGATTTTCTCATAATAGTAAATTTATTTTCAGAGAATATATTCAGGGTGCAATATGTTATATATCGCCGACCTTTAATTTCTCAGCAGTAGGTCGTAGGCACATAGTTTCAATTATAAAAACTTTTCAAATGAGGTAAATTTTCATGTTGTGGCCTTGTTTAAAGTAAAAAATGAAATTTATAAAAATCTACGAAATCTAACTTTTTATACGCCCCCCCCCCCCCCCCCAGTCCCTATAGTTATATTTAGTAAAAGTTAACAAATATAGCACAAAAAGTTTGACTTCTGTACTACAAAAATTATCACAGTTATTAAATTTCAAAGTGTTAGACTTTTTCACTTGATTTTTTTCTTTCGTTGACGGATGAGTTAAAAGATAAGTTAAGGTAATTTGAAATCAAAGTCTGATCATAATGTCCTTTTTAAGGCGAAACCACCTTTAGACGGTATCGCCAAATCGGGGAATCACCAAAGAGCATTCAAATTTCATCTAAACAATTGAGCTAACTTTTATGGGTCGAACAACATTCAACCGTCAAAGTAGTCAGAATCGACACCCGGAAAATAAATACTCACTAAGAACTAGATAAATGGCAGCGGAATGCAAACAACCAGCATAGCTATAACGAGCATGAAAATCAGGATTATGCAAATTACAATAGTACCTCAGCGCTACATGTTCGGGATAAAACACGAGCCGTCTAGCATGGACATGCTAGTCAGCGCTGAGATCGTGATGGCAGGCTACACATACATGCAGTATGCCGAAATGATACTTAATTATGCAGAATGTCAAAGGAATGCCAAAGACGCTGTGAGGGTTTATTCAGAACATTTTCCTAAGGCTCTACATCCAATGCATGAAACTATTGCTGATGCATTGCACCATCTTAGAGAAACGAGCTCTGTTGCGCCACGATCCAGAACAAGTTGACGGGAAAGGTGTAATGTTCGACTGACACCGGATGAGGTGCTGGCAATCATCCTCGTAATTCCACGACTGAGCACGTCAGAAATAAGCAAAGCATGTGATCAGCATGTCTGGTATTTCTTACATTTACATGATACGCATCCATACCATCCGGCACTGGTGCAAGCATTGATGCTGGGTGATCACGCACGACGATTTGATTATTGTAATTTCATGCTCAACACCTTACAGGAAAATCCATCGTTTTGTGACATTCTGAGGACGTCTCTGTGTATCTGACCACATAATTCGTTCAACAGGCCCTTTTATATGGTGGTCCGGTAGAGGGGCCACCGCGTTCTCCGGAAATGACTCCAATGGACTTCTACCTCTGGGATTACATCAAGGTACATGTCTATGTGAGTGAGACCATTTCTCTGGTTTATCTGATGCTGCGCATCATCCTTGATTGTTGCACAGTTTGCAAACCTGCCATGCTCTAATGTGTCCAGGACTGTCACGCATTTTACTGTGCATTGCCACCAATGGAGAACACTTTGAGAAGTATCTCTAGTAGATTCCGGCGTTTGATGTGTTAATTTTTTATAGTAGCCGTTTTCTGATATTATAATAAATTGATATTTATTTCTCTGTTTAATTTCAATGTTTCATTCTTAACTTTGCATACGACCCCTAAAATTCAGCTCAATTTTTTAGATGAGCTCTCTTTGGTGATACCCGAATTTAGTGATACCCGCTAAAGGTGGTTTCGCCGTAAAAAGGACATTGCATCCTGATTTTGATCTTGAATTACTTTAATTCATCTTTCAACAGTGAAAGACAAAATCATGTGCAAAAATCTGAAACGCTGAAATTTAATAACTGTGTAAATTTTTGCTTTAAAGAAGACAAACTTTTCGTTTTGTAGCTGTTGTGATATGTGTAAATTTTTGCTAAATAGGATTTTGCTATAGGAACTGGGGACCGTATAAAAAGTTATCTTTCGTAATTTTTATAAAATTGATTTTTTAGTTTAAACTATGCCACAATATGAATATTTACCTCATTTGAAACGTTTTGGTAAGTATAATTATATGTCTACTACCAACGGTTAAGAAATTAAAGGTCGACAATAGATAACATATTGCAACCTGTATACACATTTCATTTACAAACAAAAAAAAAGATACATAATTCTTGTTTATTTTACATTATTTTGTTTAGTGACGGAAATACAAATGAAACGCCAGAACTTAATACTTTACTTTTCTTTATTACACCAGAAAGATCCAGTTTTTATCTTTTAGCGCAATATAGTAAATTCTGTTTTCTTTTCAATAAAGTTTATTCGGATTTCGTAGAGCAATTTTCAAAGATTTTCTGAAATTATTAATTATTTTTTAGGTTTTGTTCGCGACTCTCAATGTTTTTACTACATTTGTAAAAGAAATCCTGTTTTAACATTTTAGTCCAATGTAGTAGTTTTTTGTCCTATTGCTATTTTATTGCTTATTTGCGTTTTCTTGCGATTTTTCCACATTGTTAGGAATCCTGTTTCAAACCTCTATGTCCAAAAAGTATTTTTTTCTCTTTTCAGTCGGTGATGTTTATTCGAAATTTGAGCAGCGATTTTTATTGTGATTTTCAGAGTTTTTTCCGCATTCCGTGTTATTTCTGACGGCCCTGTCAACGCTGGGCATGTCAGCTAGTTTATTACAAATTACTGTAAGTAAGCTTAATAGTTCCTCCAAAGTTGATTCAATAAATTTAGATATATAATAATTGAAACGCATATAATAATTGGAACTAATATGATAATTGAATCCTGCTCCGGATACTTATTCACTGTGTTGGTTTTACACCGTGGTAGCAATGGGAATAAAAATGCACGTAATTAAATTCAAGTTAATTAAATTTAGGTTTGTGGCATTTTTTTAGAGGCAGCTGAAAACATTACAAGACCATTACATAAAAAAAAAACAAATAATATATGGTTTATAGTATATCTGTTCTTTAGTGTGTGTTTTTTTCAAATTGTATTACATATATTACGTATTTCATTTATTTTTACTGCTAAAAAATATTATGTTGAAAAAGATTTTACTGTCAATATTGATTTTCTCAAAAAGCTGAACTAATTTTTTCACAGGACCTTGATAATGAGCGGCCTTATAATTGGTGCCATAATTTTTGGAAGTCATTCGTTATAGTTCACAAACGTACGAGGCTGTCAAAGTCTAATTTTTATGAACTGGTTACAAAAGAACTTTTCTACAATTTGTAAAATAATTTCCAAGTTGATATCAGTCTATTTTTTTAGATCTTTAGCATGAAAATGTTCGGTATGCGTCCCATTCTTTTTACGGTCATATTTCAATTTCTAGAATTTGTAATCCATTTTTCTCGACCTTTTCTATTTCTATTATAGCTAAACTATGGAAAATATTTCAGGACTTGTGCTTCTATAGCAGAGCTGCCAAATTGTACGGATTTTTCTTACCACTAATATTTAATTGAAATCTTTGACTTATTTAAACGTTTCAATGCTTGAATTTCAGGGATTCAATAAGCTAAAATTTACGATAAAGTTTTAGTGATATGAAAAATCAGTACAAATTGGCAGTTATGCTATTGTAATATCGTGCAAATTTTAGCAACGAACAAATTGTCATGGAATCATACCTTTAAATATGTGTAATGTCAGATCCATATTTTTCTGTGACACCACTATCACAAATCTTAAGCAATCTGTTTAAATGGTTTACGAGGTTCAATTCCAATGCAGAGTTAATAAAATCTTATTGGTGGCCTTCTGATGTTGTTTAGATATTTCAAACATACATTAATACAGAACTCAGAATTGCATTACAACGTATTCTGTATAGGTTATGGGTGCGTAAAATTAATCGTTTATTTAAAGAGACAACATTCTGTCAGAATATGAATCTGAAATACCATGCTGACTATGTCCGATAATTCTTTCCGCTCTTGTTTCATTCTTAAACTTTTTTAATTTTAGTGTATTAGATGGTGTGTGCAAATAATATGAATTATATAGATGGTTCACAGAAGAATTCTCTCATAATACCGGTTATGGAGAGCAAATGAAAAAATTGAATTTATGGATTATGTATTTTTTAAATTTCGTATTTAGATAACTGAATTATTTGTATACAAAAAATTAAATATCTTAATAATATTCTGTTAGTGTTGGAACGTGTTTAAAAATCCATTTTTTATGCATATTTTTTTTTCTTTTTTTTAACACTGTCTGGATTTGGTTTTCTTCCCCTGCATTTAATGACTTCTTATGATTAATATATATCGTTTCAACAAATAAACAAATAAATAAACAAACAAATAAATAAATAAATAAATAAATAAATACATAAATAAATGTTTTATGTGTATTAAAACAACCTTTATATGTGAGGTGTAATTTTCAAACTAGAATATCATTTGGAATAATTGTGTTGAATTTTATCTAACGCTTACCTATATTTAATTTTTCCTTTACTATAGAAATGCAGTATTAAATATATATATATATATATATATATATATGTATATATTGTATAACTTGGAGAAACTGGGCACAAAAATCACATAAAAAATTAACTTACATAAAAAAGTTATCAGAAAAAATAATGTTTGCGAACCCAACAAAACAAAAAGATAATATTTATAATCTATAAATAATAAGGAAAGAAGTTTGTGTGTGAGTGTGTCGAAGGTGTTCTGAAGAGACCGCAGAACGTAGAGCTAAAAACTTTTGGAGGAACTACAAACTTTTGGTACATGCATATACGAAGTTTGCGCCTCGAAGCCCAACTTTGAGTTAGATTTTTTTTTGTTGTTGTTAATATTTTATGCGATTTTTTATCTTTTTTCCACATTTTCCAGCGAATTTTTCCCCATTATTCAAAGGAATAGGGTTTCATTCTTCGAACCCAACATAGAAAAATTTTTCCCTTTTTTCAAAAAAGTTTATTAAATACGTACTGGGATTTTTTAAATTTTTCGCGATTTTTTAAGGCATTTTTTATCGTTTTTTTTTCTATTTTATCCTCTAGAATTTTTTTTTTATTTTTATATTTTTAAAGTGATATTAAATGCGATTTTCAGCGATTTTGTAATGTCATGAAAGAATCCTGATTACATAGTTTTAGCCCATTATAGTTATCCTCGATTTTTGAGTTTTAACGATTTGTGGTTTTTAGTGCTATTTTCAATGCAATTTTTAGTTTTTATTCGAACTCTTCGGCAAATTTTATATTCAGAAAAGGAATTTCGTTACAAATATTTTGTCTAATGTAGTAAATTTTGTCCTTCGCAAATTTTCAATTTTAGGGGGGTTTATTGCAATTTTCAATGCAGTTTTTAGAGTTCCGCGCCATTTTTTTTTTCTTTTGCAGTGGTAAAACGTTTTCAAAAATTTAGCATAATAATAATTTTTAGATGTTTTCAGAAATTTGGGCTTTACACGGCAATTTTTTCTCATTTATGAAAAAATCAGATTACGATGTTTTAGAAAATTTTGACCACAGCTATCTTTAATGCAATTTTTTAAATGGTTTTGAACGCGAATTTTAGCATTTTCGATGGTAGTAAATTCCGTGTCGATTTTGTTACTTTTGGAAAATAAATTCAGTTTTAATCTGTTAGCCTAATATGGTAAATTTTGGTAGGCGAGATTTTCGAATATTAGCGATTTTTAATGCATTTTTCTGCGATTTTTCGTGTTTTCTGACATTTGAAACCTAATTTAGTATACAATTTTTAACATAATTCATTAAATTTTACCATCCGCAATTTCACTAATTTTAGAGATTTTTTGTCATTCATGCAAAATTTTCGATTACGAAGTTTGACCACATTCATCAAATTATTGGTAATGTAGCAATTTTTAGCAATTGTTAGCAATTTTTATAGCATTTTCAATGCGACTTTCAATGAGATTTTTAGTGTTTCTTTCAAGTCCAGCGCCAGTTTTCTGACAGTCTTCAAAGTAGTACGGTTTCAAAATTTTAGTTAATATAATAATTTTTGTTTTCTACGATTTTCGAATTTAAACAATTTATGCGACTTTCAATACGATTGTTAGCAATTTTTCGAGTTTGTAGGAAATTTTTTTCCATCTGATAAGTGAATTCGATTTCAAACATTTAGACAAATATAGTAAATTTTGTCCACGTGATTTTTGAATTTAAGAGATTTTTAATGCAATATTCAATGTGGTTTTTAGAGATTTTCTGTCTTCATGAAATATTTTCAATTTCAACGTTTTTTTCGATCATAAAATTTCACCACTGCGATTTTTGAGTATTTAGTGAGTTTAAATGCGATTTTCTATGTGATATTTGGATATGTTTCGAATCCGTGATGATTTTTGATATTCGTTAACGATATTCACTTGCAAACTTTTAGTCAAATATAGTAAATTTTCTACTTGATTTTTGCATTTTAACGATTTCAATGCAATTTTCTAATAACATTAGTAAATGAAATGCTGCTTCAAAATTTTAGCCTATTATGGTAAATTTTCTTCTCCTTGATTTTTGAATTTTACCGATTTTTAATGTAATTTTAAGGGTGTTTTTCCAATTCCTACTATTAGTTCACACTCTCCCTATATATATCTTGTTCAAATTTTCAGTCGTTAATAAAATATTTATTATTCATCCAATCAAGTTCAAATATTTTTTTAACTTGTAGTGGATGACCCTTGATGTTAATACAGTTTTTTCAAATATTAATTCATTAATTAAATTAAATTGATTAATTTTAGTTTTATATGGGAGACAAAATGGTGACCATTGGTTATTGAACAGCATTTAATGCATCTTCATACTTATAAGGGGGTTACCATAGGAAGGACCCTGTTCTGTCGCCAAATACCTCCAAGTTTATCACCAGCTCGGTGATATATCACCAAATTTGGCGACCACAATGAGTCACCAAAAGTGACGCTAACTTAGCGATATCTCTAATATTTCACCAAATCCCACAGATATTATAGTAAACCAATAGGGTTTTAATGCAACAAAAAACTAGTATTAGCTTAAGCGATTAAATTAAATTTTTCTTTGATGACCTAAGTAGGAATTGACTTTAAAAAAATAAATTTTTATATTACTTGTTTATTTTGATTTCCGCGGTGATTTTTTGACATTTGTATATTTTCGATTTTTTCGCGCTTATGATCGCGATTTTAAGTGTTTTTTCGCGTTTTACGATAATTCTTTTAACATTCGTAATTAAAATTATATTTTAAACTTTCAGCTGACATAGCAAAGTTTGTCCTTTGTCATTTAAAAATTATTTTACTATTAAAAATGCGATTCTTACGTTTCTTCGTGATCCGTGGCGATTTTTTTATTTAATCTAGTAAATTCTATCTTCTTTTTAATAAAGTACACTCGGATTTTGTCTAGCAATGGTTGAATGATTCATGAATTTTTTATGTGATTTTCGTGTTCCGCATAGATTTTCCGACATTCGGAGAAAAAATCTTTTAGCCCAATATAACTATTTTTTTTTCTGCCCCTGCGATTTTTGACATATTACTTTTTTTGGAGATTTTCAGAGATAGTTCCACATTAGTAAATGGAATCTGGTTTCAAACTTTTTGAACAATATATTGAATTTATTTCTGTTCTCGTTGAAGATTGTTTGAAATTCGTGCAGTGAGTTTTATTTCTTTTTTGCGACATTTTACATTGATTTATAGTTATATCGCGTTTAGTGCTACCTTTCTGGTTGACCCGGGGAACGTCAGTCCTATCAGCTAGTAATAAATAATTCTACAACTTGGCGAAAACAGCCAGTAGACAAATAAATATTTCTTTTTTTTTTTTGCCGTATAAAATAGTAATTTAATACAAACTGTTTTAAAATGTTTCATTTCAAGATTTTGTGCAATGTATACTTGATAATTTAATATTTTTTAAGTGTTTTAATTATTGCAAGGTTTTTTGTTGAAATATGGATAGTAAATATATAAATTTAATAATATATATAATTACGATATATTTTCAGTATAATTAATTTTAGCAGCTATAATTTAATATTTTAATAGGTAAAAATATATTTGTTTTTTAAAAGCATTTTTAAGAGCACCAAGGGTTGAAAATTAAATCATAGAATCAAGAGTAGTCGTTGCAATCTACCTCGAGAATTTTAACAGCTGTACTGCGGCGCTCTAATGTACCGCGAGAGTATCACAGATGTTCCGCGAAACATTTTACATGTTATTGGATAATTTGTCCATTTTTGTTTATTTTTAAAAAATAAATTTCCAAAATATTCTAAACATGTTAAAATAAATATCATTATTAAATTTATTCCGGCCTTTTCAACCCGTGTTGTAATAAACTTTTCTGCTGTAAATATACCAGAAACAAAATTCTATCTTAGCTTGAATACACGGAAGAATATGTAAGTATAAGTGGATCTAAAAGTGAACTTTACAAAGAAATTTCTAAACACCGAGCCTAAGAAAATGTTTTATTTTTTATTACGATGCTCATATTTTATTGTCAATAAATAAAATCAGAAAAGTAGATTCATTTTTTCCTTATTTGTTAACTTAATAACGTACGTGTTTCGCGGAAATTTACTTGTATATTCAAGTTTTCCTCCAGAGAAAAAATGTTGAATAACAAAAGTTGGTGTACTTAATCCGCTATGGGTGAGTAAGTGTTTTTTTTTTTTTTTTTTTTTTTTTTTTTTTTTTACGACCTAATACTTGCGCGAGAGATATAAGTGGAGGGGAGGGTGCCTACTGCGGTGAGGTTCTAAGAGACGTTAACTCATGTTTTCGCAAACTGAGAAACGTTCTAAGAAAAGCACTGTAGGAGAGTGAAATCAACAGTCATGCAAGTATGTACACAAGGACACGAATCGACTCTTCCCTTTATATAATTGGTAAAGGTGCGAGATTTATACAGTAAAAATGCAATATCTTTCCCCCATGATTATTCATTTAGTGTTACTGCATGTCCGCAACGGGTTAAACACTCTCATGCTAACATAAATTGTTTTTAGCGTCTCTGTATACTTATGTTCTACACCAATCGTGCTAGCACGTGGAGAAAGCTCCGCTATTCAGTTAAAATGAAGTGTGTTAAGAGAAATCATACCCATCCCAGCTAAATCCGCAGGAGAAAGTATTATGTTGGAAGCCCAAAATAAATTTCGACACAATATCATTGGCGGTTTTGTTCCCCAACATTTTTATAGTGGCTACTGATCATGCGTTCACGCGTGTTCTGGCTAGTTTAAGCTTGTTCAACGAACTTTTCTCTGAGTAGACGTAACGTAGAGAATTACAAATTTCATCATTAAATATCAGTAGAGATGCTCTTAGTAATTGTCTCTGTCACTCAACTAGACTAGAATAGATATATTTCTCTACTTGTCTGTTTGACAGTCTTCCAATCTTCGTGATGCTTCAAATTGATTATTCTAGAGCTACATTTGATTGTTTCAAGTAGAAGTTTCCCTTGCTAAAATTTGCAGCTGCTATTGAACTACGTTTCTATCGGGAATTATTAAAGATATTTAATTATATATATTTATATGTACTATATTGTTATTAAAACTAATTTATATTTTGATCGCCTCATTTTCAGAAACACGAATTCCATTTTAGTAATGATAATTTAACAAAATCTTGAATTTTGTGTTTCTGAAATCGCATGATTTTTTTAGACCAAAATTAGATGAAGTTACACCACATGAAATTACAGTTTACCAACTGCTAAAACTATTAAAAAAGAAAGTGATGAAATCGCTTCAGTAGTTTCCGACAAAGGGATAACCCAAACCCAATATCATCTGTTTTCTACAGGATTTCGCAAATATTTTTGCCTATTTTTTTAATGTTAATTAAAACGTGTTTCTTGTTTTTATTCAACGAATAAGGCCAATGAAATGCTATAACAAGAAAGACAGTTTATGCGTTCAGAAAATTAAAACCAATCTCGTCAATTATTTGTGGATATTAGTACTAAAATGTTTTCTTTAACAATTGTTGTGCAATTTTTTTTTTAGGTTTAATTTGATGATTTATTTTTCTTTTTGCCCTAAACTTTTCATCCATGTTTTGTAAATATCGAGTCTACAACTAAAACATTTCTAGTATGAGTAAAACTGTTGTTATTGGAGTTTAGTTTGCCCAAAATAATTTTATTATATAGGAAATATAATTACATAACGTAATTTTTTTTTCAAAGACAAACTATAAATGTTTCATTGAAAACGTCCCAGTTATTCTGGTAAAACTATATTTAAATTTTAGATTTCTTCAACTGCAGTATCCTGCTTTCAGTAAATCCGACTTATTAAACTTTTATGCATGAATTACTTCTGTGTACATTTCTTTACTATTCCATTTCTCTGATAAGAAAAAAAAAACGCAGAGAGAAAACAAATACTTGTTTGAAGTACACTGTGCCAAGATGTCTTGGACTGTACAAAGAAAGAAAAGAAACTCAACGCATATTTTATAAAAAAGATGTTTGTATTCATAATTTGATTTCAACTTCTTTTCAGTTCATGTTGAGAAATTAATTTATAGCGTTGATTGCATCGATGACATTTTACTAACATTTGTATTTCCCATTCTTATATTTTATATGCGTTAAAAAAGTACAAATTTTATATGAGAAGATTTAATATTATCATTTTTTCTGATATTTTATATTTTTTAATATAGCGCAAAACTGCGCAGATATGCATTTCTGACGCGAGGTATTTATATTTTAAGAATAATTCCAAAAATTAAAAGATAATTCCTTTGCTCATAACGCAGTACATAAAGAAAAAGTTTGCTAAGTTAGTAAACATTTCTTTTTTATTGTATTTTATATTTACTTAATGTACGAAAAACATATAAATTGTACAATCATTTTTTTATATTTAAATATATTTAAAAAGATAGATAATTTTAACTTTCAATCTTTAGCCATTTCAATCATAAATGTTAATGTATCTGTAGTCATCATGAAGAAATTCGATTTGTATTTGGTTATTTATTTAAAAGAAGAAACAAAAATATTTATTATGTAGGAATAACTATTTGTCTTAGTTTATCATATGTATTAAACGAACACATAATTTTAATGTCCAGGTGTTATCGAAAACGATTGTAATGATTTTCACGAAACTTGCATCCTATACTAAATCTAACCCGAGAAGACGATCTATAGGTCCGAATTCGAGAAAAGAAAATTTCTCAGAGGTTGTGTGTCCCGTGTTTTTTTTTTTTTTTTTTTTTTTTTTACTAATCGGAGAACAGGAAAACGTTCTAAATATATATTGAATTTGTGAAAAATCGTTCCCATAGTGTCCATCGTGTCCACTCAAAACTGAAAATGTTGGCATATATTTAGAAAACGCCTCGAATGATTTTCACAAAATGCGACACCTACACTAATCCTAATACAAGCAACTGATATAGAGAGGTTCCAAATTTAAGATAATTTATTTTGACAGAATAAAACGCACTCTAATTTAAAATAGAACAAAATTAACGATTCCCACAATTTTAATAGAAAGATTCTTACGCACTATTTTGAACACAACCATGTAGCTTCCTAAAAATCCCTATTCATAAGCATAAACAATTATTTATCATTAACCGAAATCGATATCTAGAATCTTTAAATGGGCGAAATTAAAATTACAAATCATTCTGTCAAAAAAATTTAAATTATATCCTTAAAAAGCAGATTTACGATTTGTTTTGTAACTAAGAAAAACACAATTGTGGGTTCCAAACATTGCATATGCGCAATTCGTAAATTATTTCCCAAAGCTATTTATAGTTTTGTATATGAAGATAAACTTTACTGAACAATCCAAATATGATATAAAAACAGAGTATTGATATTGAAAATTTCATGCTTTGTAGCAACTTTAAAATGGCTATTATTTTAAATGATCCCCTAGTTTCTTTTAACATAAATTAATGTAAGACATAATTCCCGATAGATTATTTATTTATTTATTTTTATTTATTTTTTATACTGCGACCATTTCGTGATTAAAATATATGGATAGTATCATCTTTATGAAAATGATTTTATTTTAGGTAAGGAAAAAGGTTAATGGGACATATAAAAAAAATAATACTTTTTTCGAAATATTTTATAGATTTATCTATATTTACAAAAGACTTAGAGTAAATGGTTTCATTTAATAAATATGCCTGCCGATACGTTGGAGACCATGCTCACTGTCAATAAATTCAAATAAGTGCTTTAAAATTCATAAAATTCTAACAACCTTTATGCACCTGATATATTATTGTTTATATACTAAGTAAAACACTAAACAGTAGTTTTATCTTAGAGTACTTACATTTAATATCTATATTTTTGTTGTTGCTGTTTGGCCTCTATCAACAAAGAAAAACATTTTTATATGAAAAATAAATATAGTATATTCAAACATAGTTTTAAAATTTATTCTGAGAGATAGTTTCATGCTGATTCCCAAAGGTTACTAGTCGAAGAACTCACCAAAGCATCTGCTACTTATTGCGGCCTTTTTTATTCTGATAACTTTCATTGTTTAAGTGCGTACTTTGGTTACATATCTGTTACATTTGTGTTTTACTGGTATTGTTTTATTATTTTTTTATCGATTGATGAAGTTTTACTTCCATTACGGTGTTTGCCGGAAACAAATACTGAACTATTTTTTACTGTCTGAAGTCGAAATTACTTAAATATTGTAATCGAATTGCTCATGACAGATATAGACCTTTTTTATTATGCTTAAAATTATTTTAAAATTCATAAAAAATCAGTAAGTTAAAATACAGATTTAAAAATGACATTTGAAAGATTTTTTTTTTTTTTTTTTTTTTTTTTTTATTCAATGGCATAGAAATTTAAATTATGCGGTGTTAGAAAAAAAAAAACGGAGTAAAAGCGAAATATTTTGGTCAGTTGTTGCTACAATCAATATAAGGTCAAGGTTACTCACACACATTTTTTTGTTTATATTATAGGTTACGCATCTGTAAAAAAAATCACTTAATTCGTTTTTATTTTAAATATATGATATTTTTTGTTTAACGATCTTGTATTAAATGTTATATTTTAGTATGTATTCATATAAAATGTGTGCTTAAACAGCTGAGCTTTTAAATCACAGTACCAGAGAAAACTATTTAAATTACGTTTTATAATACGGAAAACATTATATGTTTGAAACGATATAATACATCACTTGATAAGGAATGCATTAGCAGAATATAAATTAAGGAATATTTCTCCTCTTAAGGAAATTGTCTTAAAATACACTTTGAATTTAAAAATTATAGCACGCTTTGACATATTGTCTGAATATTTTGAGATATTAACAAAAAATACCAACATATATATTATTATTTTCTATTAATCCCGCTAAGATTACTTGAGCTCGTAAGTATAAATATTTAATATAAATATTCTAACCACAGCTGTATTTCCAAATTTTTATTAACTTCTATGTTTACATGAAATTAATATCAAACTGTATAATTATGGAAATTTTATTTTAAAGAAATCGGCATTTAATCCATTCTCTTTCATTACCTATTGTGGGGAAAACGGAATCGCATTTTAGAAGTTGCCTTGTTGACGTAGCTGCTTGTTTCATGATTTTTCAGCCGTTTACTTATTCAGGATTTTAAAATTTTGTCTCAAATTAGATTTAAAAAAATAATTTTGAAAGAATAAAATCACTTTACGTAATTCGCAGTATTAAGATAAATGATGTTGCTGAAGAAGCCTTTGCAAATCACATATCTCGGGACAATTTCGAAGGTATTTCAATGAAATAGCCTCTTATAAATGTCCGAAATATATTTATCTTATTGGAATACAAATGGTCAAATTTTCTTTTGGGGACGTTAACTACTATCAGCAAAAATAATGTTTAATTATCTACACAAAACGAAAGACATTATTATATTGAATTACTTTTAAACATAGTGATGCTATCTGACTACTGTACATTACAACTTTGGGTACATTTTTATTGAACAGATTACCCAAATTATAGAAAAATCAATTTTTATGAATATGAAATACAGTCGAACTTGGATAATTCGAAGTGCAAGGAACTACTGCAAAACTTCGAATTATCCAAACTTTGAATTATCCAAAAAAAGTTATTTTTATGTTGTAAAATAATCAATCGGAACAGAAATTGTGAAAAAAATATGTTTATTAATTTTAAATAACAAAAACTACAGCTTTTTAAAATATTGAGATATATTAGATTGTTTTAAAGAGCTTACTTGATTTTTTTAACAAAATCTTCAAGGATATCTACAGCTCGTAACACAGCTTCACTCACGTTAGATTGTCCTTCTACATAACGACGATATTCGGCTAGATGAAAGACTGTCTCACTTGAAGTTGGAATCGTTCTCTGTTCTTCTACCTCATCTTCAATATCTTCATCGTCTTCTGTTGCAATGTTCTTATTGTTTAGAACTTCTGATAGAATATCTGTATCAGACAGCTCTCCACAAATGTCTAAGTTTTTATCAATGTCGACGTAATCATCAAATGGTATGCTATCTTCCCATGAAACTGGTGGAGGTAAATTTTCTTCATCTAAAAGCTCGCTAGGGGCAGTGTTACTGATGAATCCTGCTTTCCGGAAACAGTTTGCTACTGTTTTTTGGCTCACTTTGGACCATGCATTTAAACACATTCTTGATGCATCGATGAGGGTAATGGGAAGCTTTTGGGAAGATTCAGTAAGGAGGTTTTGAACGACTAGATGTCTGTAGAAATGCTTCAGATTTTTAATGATGCCTTGATCCACTGGTTGCACCACTGAGGTCATGTTTGGCGGAAAAAATTCAACCGTCACATTTTCCATAGCGGGTATCGATTTATGGGCCGCGCAGTTATCAATAAACAGGATGATTTTTCTGTTTTTTCTTTGGTACGTGCGATTGAGATCTAGCAGTCATTCTTCAAAAAGATTCCCCGTCATCCATGCTTTCGTGTTAGAACGGTATTCTGTAGGCTTTGTTTTGACATTGTTAAAACACCTTGGATTTCTTGATTTTCCAATCATCAGTAAAGGTAACTTCTCAGTGCCGTCCATGTTTGCTCCCACAAGTAGAGTTATTCGCTCTTTACTGCGTTTTCCTCCACTACATTTTTCACCTTTAAAATCCAAAGTCTTTGCAGGGGTACATTTGAAAAAGAGTCCAGTTTCGTCAACATTAAAAATGTCTCTGTCCTGTGTATGCTCAATGATTTGAACAACTTTTTTTTCCACTAATTTGCTGCATCTTCGTTCACACTTGAACTTTCACCACACACAGACTTAAAGGAAATTTCATTTCTTTCCTTAAATCCGTCTAACCATCCGGAGGCTTTGAAGTTGTTGTTTCCAAAGCTGACAGCAAATTCTTCCGCTTTTGCACGAACAAGAGTTCCACTGAGAGGGATGTTTTTGTCCCGCGCTTGTTTAAACCACTTCAAGACACACTCGTCCACATCAGGATTATCGGGTTCTCTAGCCCGTTTGCGATTTCGATTAGATTTCAAAATTTTTTCTTTATTTTTCAAAAAGGTCGGAAGAGTGTTAGATGCTATTCCATACTCTTTTGCGATGATGCATTTTTTCTTTAAACCCTTTTCTACCTCACGAGTCACAGCAATTTTTTCATCGAAAGATAAGGTTTTATGCGGGACACGGGGCTTACTCAATAACATGCTTGCACTGAACTCTCACCACAAAAACTAAAAACACAATGAAGAAAACTAAAGCGACTATAGTCCTGGTTTCGAAGGAATTGCAACGCGTGTGATCTAAGATTTATCGCATTGGCGAGAGTAGCATGTGTCACTTACAAGGGAAAGGGCGTTCGTTTCTCCTCCCTTTATCCCTGCTCTGTTTCCTAGAACAGATAAGAATATTCTCCCACCCCTTTTTCTTCCCTAAAGAATTTTCCACAATAACTGAAAATAACGCGGACATTTTTCAAACAACTGCAATGAAACCATATTGTCATTTTTGAAAGGGTAAAAACTTCGAATTAAAGAAGTTGGACTTCGAAATTCCCACAATAGCTGAAAATAACCTGGCCACTTTTCAAATAAACTGTATTGAAACTAGATTTTGTCATTTTTGAAATTGTAAAAACTTCGAATTAAAGAAGTTGGACTTCGAAATAACCAAGATTTTTTAGCATTAACTGAATACAAGTTTCAAGGGACTGACAAAAAATTTCGAATTATCCACGAAATCGAATTAAAGACGTTCGAATTATCCAAGTTCGACTGTACATAAAGGTACATATAAATATTATACAGACATACAAGCAACAAATACAATAAACCCAACTGGAGTGAAAAATTAGCCAGAGCCAGGAATCGAACCCGGGACCACAGTATAAAAGCTACTGCTCTAACCACTCAGCTACTCCGGCCGATGAATGAGTCTGCAATTTCTCACTAATAAACCATGTTGAGGAAGTCACCAGCCATCTATACGACAGCCTTGGATGACTGGACAACGATGAATAGATTTTACTATTACATCGATCTACGATAATTATAATAAAACACTCATACTATAATATATATTAAAACACACATACACACATAAATAACGCCTGCATTCAACAGTTAAAGGTATATATAAATATTATACAGACATACAAACAATAAATACAATAAACCCAACTGGAGTGAAAAATTTTTCACTCCAGTTGGGTTTATTGTATTTATTGTTTGTATGTCTGTATAATATTTATATATACCTTTAGCTGTTGAATGCAGGCATTATTTATGTGTGTATGTGTGTTTTAATATATATTATAGTATGAGTGTTTTATTATGAAATACATAGTTTGCATTTTAGTTGTCATTTCCCTCTTGAAAATAAATTACCTTATTTGAGGTAATTTCCTTCGTCTAAAACGAGTAATCAAAAATGTGTTTTCTTTAGTTACTCTAAGGGATTTTTACATTTTAAAACACACTGTGTTCTTTTTTAGAATGAGGGAAATCAAGTTATCAGAGTGGCCAATTATCGCAGTACAGAAATGACATCAGCAGGAGATTGGAATGTTTTTAAATGCGAACCGCGATAAAGAGTTTACTTCTACGAAGCAGATTTCTTACAGTGACATAAAGAATATTTACTGTATAAGGAGATTTACAATATCTGAACAAGTAATTAAATTTAAAAAATCAAAAAACCCGACTGAATATAAACCAAATAATTATTTCTCATCAATGTGAAACTATTTTTTATATTGCTTACCTATTTTTTTATTTACTTGTATTGATGACTTTTAAGTTGTGTTTAATTATTGGTTCCTTCTATAAAAACTGTTTTGATGAGGCCTATAGATGTCCTTGAAGGTAGAGTTGCAGTAAAGCTAGAAATCCTACATACACAACTTTCAGGCTGTGTAATATTTAAACGGAAATTCTGACTGTAAAATAGTCAATGAAACATCGTCTTCATTTTGAAAGATCTCACCAATGATATGCCACTCAATATGTTGCGTAATTTTTTTTTCGTCTCTACCACCATTTTGTATTTTACGGCCGCCATTTTAAATTTATAAAAACAAAACCTATCCTATAACCATTGGAAGATCAAGACTAATCGATAGAGATCTCATTCATAAAAATCCATCCAGCCGTTGGGATGTTTCGAGGGTATAAAGAAATCCACATACACAGATACGCGTGAAGCACATAACCCTTCTTTTTAGTCGGATAATAATAAGAACTAATCGTTTTACAGATTGTTTTATACGCTAGATATCAAATCTATCTTCAAATATTACAGCCACTTCAATCGAGATGTCGTGGCCGAGTTGTTTAAGGCGCTGGTTTAAGGCAACAGTTTCTTCGGAGGCGTGGGTTCGAATCCCACCGCCGCCAAAATGAAGATTTTGCTAATAATATTCTTTTTTTTCCCGTAAAAGCCAATGAATTATGCAGTTTCCATTTAAAGATTTCTTTTCGAGATATGCAAAATATTTTGGCGATAATTAAAATTCATTTCAGAAGAATAATTTTATTCCGCGTTCAATGTGGCTGAATGAGGAAATTTATTTTTTAAATTATCATTTATTAAAATATTCAGAATCATAGGTTATTTTCAAACCCATGTTACAAGAACAGAAGATTCTAATGAACATTTTTAAGGTAAAACAAAATCACGTGTTCTCAAATTGTGCATGCATTAGCATAATCATGGGCTGAACAGGTCCCGTGTTGCAGTTTCGCGACAAAAATTACTTATAAAAATACAGATACACCAGATAATTGTATAAGAAAATGAGATTTTTTTTTAATGTTTAATTCTAATTTCTCGTAATAATATATTAAATTTAAAAGATCAAAAAACTCGACAGCGTAAAAAGCGAACTAATTAATCATTTCTCATCAATATGAAACTATTTTTTATATTGCTTACCTTTTTTTTTATTTACTTGTATTGATGACTTTTAATTTGTGTTTAATTGTTAGTTCCTATCTACAAACACTCTTTTGATGAGGCCTATAGATGTCTATTATGAAGATTGGAGTTACAGTAAAGGTAGCGATCCAAAATACACAACTTCCAGGTTGTGTACTATTTAAACGGAGCTTCTGACTACAAAATGGTCAATAAAACATCGTCTTCATTTTGAAAGACCTATCCAATGATATGTCACTTAATAGGGTGCTTAAATTTTTCTTTTCGTCTCTACCGCCATTTTGTATTTTACGGCCGCCATTTTGAATTTATAAAAACAAAAACTATCCTATAACCATCGGAAGAATAAGACGAATCGATAGAGAGCTCATTCATAAAAATCCATCCAGCCGTTGGGATGTTTCGAAGGTATAAAGAAATCCACATACACAGATACGCGTGAAACACATAACCCTTCTTTTCAGTCGGGTAAAAAATCACGTACACGAACTATTAGAAAATATGAACGTTTCGCTGATTATTTTATGTCTCAATTTTTTAATGCCATGGGCGCGTAACTCCGATTTTTAGAACCAAAAATGTACGTTAAATCAGAAAAATAATTTTAACATTACACCAACCATTGTAAAAATGAGACGTAGAAACAAAAGAGTATTCAAGTCTGGGATATTTAGAATATGGTTATCTATATATGACAGTTGGTATCCTTTGATAGATTGCAGTTTTTTCGCAACAACATAAAATATTTTATTTCTTCTTTCTCTAACGCCGAAGATAGATCTGTGATAATGATTTACGGTTCAGTTTGCGATGGGTGATTCAGAACAAGAGGCCTGGTATACTTAGTAGATTTTTTATTAGATAATACTTGAGCACTAACTGCTATTCATGCAACACAGACTTTTCTGTAAAGCACTTGACCAATCACCCTTCTGTCCTGATCTCGCTATCGGTAATTACCATCATATATTAATTTTAACTCAATTTTTCTAACTGGTAAATTAATTAAAGTAGTTGTAATTTTCCAACTGAGTAAATAATCGTCCATGTCAGGATTTGAACAAGGGGCATTTGACTTAAGTTTAAGTCAAATGTATATATTTTTTTTCAGTTACGCTTTTTCGTTGGCAATAAGATGATGATAATGACGCAAACTACAGTCAACCACTTGCAAAGAAATAAAATAACCACTGTTTTGTTGATAGGTTGCCACCAACTATATATGCATGTTATCGGACACAATGTGAGTAAGATAATAATTAAATACTAAGTGTCTCAGATAATATAAAATAATAATTTATTTACAGCTAATTTACATAAAAAACATTATTTACAATTATTGTCTCGGATATAGCAGATCCTGCGCAACAATACGTTATACGTTAAAATAATGTCTACGTACTGGGTTGTATTACTAAACTACGCTCTATCCCTGTCTCACTTTATCGAACTCAGCAAGGCTTATCGGAGAACCACTTAGGTATCTGCCCTTATATACACGTTTCTCCCCACAGGAGTCAATCTTTTATTAGGAACGCATTCACTGGCAAATCGACTGCTCAAACCACTAGCCTCTTTCCACAGCAATTCCTAACACACTTTCTCAGCTTTTCCCTTGAGAGAAAACCACGCGGGATCCTCCTCTGTAAAATCGAGCAATCATCTTATCTCTCACTATATTTCGCTTCCTCGCTCAGTCATTTACTAGGGACTCCTAAGGAATTTCTTTTGTTGCTCTTTATCTGGTCTCTTTGTTGTCCACATTCTCGTATACAAATAAAATGTTGATATGTCCTTACACAATCGTATTCCAAATGCCGCTTATTTTGACACTCAGTAGACCATCAAATCTTACAATTTTTAGGTGTCTAAGATAAAACAATAGAAATATGATTAATATTTCTAAAAGGTAGAGTAGCACTGTATACCTTAACATATCACGAGTACAGATAAACGGACAAAAATATAATTCTTAGAACGTAATGGTATTAAAACGGTATTATCTGCAGAAGGAATTCTGTCCGATAAAAAATAATAAAATCGGACATTTCATTTAATTCTAATACGCGGATATACAGATGAAAATTAAACAAACGAATCGCATAAACTCCTTATTTGAAAATCGGTTGAAAAACTTATTTTATTTACGACAAAAATTATAGAGCATTTGCTGATCTCTCTGTGTTAATGCATAGAGAAAAACATATCCATAAAGCAATTTATTTAAAAATAACCAAAAGCATCATTACTATAATAGAAGAATGAGCGTATAATGTGTTCATAGTCTTTGGATCACAATCGGCTATGTGCAATTAATTTTTCTATTTTTCAAGTAAGCAAATACGTTTGTAGACAGATGAATTTCTAAGACAGATGAATTTCAAGAAGTTCATTTGTTAATAATAATATAACATTTAAAACAGATGATTTATTTCTTTTAGCGTTTAAATTTACATTGCATTCCTGTTTTAATCATCTCAGAGATAATGATTTCCCCAAATGCTGTGTCGTTATGTAATTTGCGAATTCATATCTCATATGCTTTGTCTTTGTATGTCAACAATTTTATGAGCTACTTAAGATAATTTGCTTAGTCACTTAATGAAGTAACTTTGTTTTGAGAATAATTATAATATATAGGATGACCAAATATGCAATCAATATAAGTTCTTTCTGATTAAGATATAGAACAAACTGGTCTGTTATAGTGTTTCTTAAATATTGCAGATCAAAATTCTAATGAAGTCATTTTTAAGCATTGCTAATTTTTTTAACTTCTCCTTATCTTTTGGGGATGTACAATGACAGCATTAATATAAGATGTAAATTAATTTAATATAAATACAATTTCTATTCTTTAATTAAAAGTTATAAATAATTAAATAAAAGGCTTCATGTGAGAGAACAAACCCTCAGAAATATTTAAAATATATACGCTATATCAGTGTATTTAGCATGCGAAACAAAATATACATGACATTTAAAAACATACATGACATTTGAAATTTTAAAACGGTGTTAAAAATTTCACAACGGTTTTGGTCAAAACCGCTTGACCATTCTGCAGGAATTTCATGAAAGAACTTCCATTCAACAAGTTCATTCTTGAAATCTCTTGAGAACGGCCAAATTGTTTTCAACGAAACCGATGGGAAGTTTTGCACATTGTTTTAAAATTTTAAATGTCATGTATATTATATTTTTCCCATGATACACTGATGTAGCATATATTATTTTATATACAGGGTGGTTATAATTAAACTTCCCCTATTAACAGCATCCTACAGTGCAAACGGGTAAACGGAATACAATAAATATTAGTATATAGACTATACACGAGACGCGCTCTCGGAATTTCGAAAAAAAAAATTAGTTCCGAAATGCCCACCAAAGGGTGCCTTTTTCGGAACAACATTAAATTTAATGCAATAAACGACCAAAGCGGAATACAAAACCAATATTAAAAGTCCAGAACAAGAATTATGACTAATAACATGTAAAACCGAAAAAAGCTGTCAATTCTAGGGGAAAAAATGTAGAGATATGCATGCTTGCGAAGAAGAGGAATCTTTATGCGAAACAGATTAGGATATAAAACGTTTCCAGACGTTGTCATGATTTATGCCGAAGTTTCCGGATGTAATGATGACGGTATTTTTAGTTGAACGTGTGTTATTGGTGAGCATGTTTTACAAAAACAAGGAGAATGCTTCTGCTACAGTTCTTGAATTTCGTCGTATAAAGAACCTACGGTGTGGACCAATGTCTAATAAAGGTATCCGGGTTATGATTAAGAGATTTGAAGAGACGGGAAAATTAAGAGTTCAACCTGCAAGAGACCGTAAATCTGTAACATCGGCACTTTTTGATGTCGTAAAGAACGCTGTTGCCTCCCGGTCACAGATACCAGAGTTTCTGCCCAGTAGCGCGCGCGCAGTTTCTCGGGAGACGTGCTATTCTTACAGTGCCGTCCGAAAAGCGCTCAGAAACATAATGCTTCCCATACAAGATCCACCATACCCAAGATGTGTTGGATAGGGACATGCCACAAAGTCTCTCATTCGCAGTACGTTTTCTCAACAAAATGACTATTGATCCTTCATGGCCTTGGAATATTCTGTGGGCGGCGAAGCTCATTTCTACCTTACTGAGAGAATCAACACACACAATTGCCGTATTTGGGCTCACGAAATCCGAGGATGTGAACTGAAATTCCTTTACATTATTCAACGGTGACTGTCTGGTGTATATTCACGGCGACATTCATCCTTCGGCTATTCTTCTTTGAGGCATCGACCATTTTTATGCAGGATGGTGCGTACATATTCATGAGTCCGTGAAAGCGCTATTGCTCCAACACTTCGCAGACGAACGTGTTATTAATCACTTCTTTCGTAATCCATGGCCACCACGTTCGCCGGATCTAAATCCATGCGATTTCTGGTTATGGGGCCACTTAAAAAGTCTGGTGTATCGTGAAGTTGTTGCGATGTTGCATGACTTAAAGAACTCCATAACACTTCATGTGCGAAGCAACGCAACTGATCAGTTACGATCCGCTGTTGAAAACACTGGCCATCGACTGGAAAATTTTCAGGTGAATCAGGGTGGTCACTTGGTCACATGGATTATCTTTCCTTACATCGTCCTGGGCTCGATTAACAACTGCTCCTCTTGTGCAATTTCGCCCTAATCTGTTCTTGTTTCTGCAAACTGAACTTTTCATTTTCTCAAACAGCGTACTGATATTTTTCTTTATCTTTTCTTAATGTGGTTCGATGACAAGGTGATCAGAAAATAGTCAGTACATGTTAATATTGTTTTTGGATTCTCTTTTGGACATTTATTGTGTTAAATTTAATGTTTTCCTGAAAATGCGCTCTCTGGTGGAGAATTTGGAACATTATTTTTCGAAATTCCGTGAGCGCATCTCGTTTATAGTCTATATACCTAATTTCGTTGCATTCCGTTCACCCGCTTGCGTTGTAGGATGTTGTTTATAGGGAAGTTTAATTATCAAAACCTTGTACTTCTGAATTCTTTTAACTTATTATTCACACACATAGCTCACAATGAAAAAATCTACTTTTAAACATTTTTAAATATTAAAAGATTCCATTATGAAATATTTTAAAAGAGAGAATAATGTAAAAATTCTTTTAAAAAATGCTTAAACTTTAAAATTATGTAATTTATATAAACAATCAAATTTCGGAATTTGATCAAAAATGGAATGAAGACCATTAAATTGACAATGAAACAAAGAACCGATTAAAATTTAAAACAATTTCGAATCGTTTTGGAAAATAAGATAAATATGTTTATTAAAAATAGGTGGAGTTAGATCAACATAAATATCTTTTGGTATTTGCAAAAGACTTCAACTATTCAATAGCAATGAATCTACGCAAATATGAGTATCACGGCTTAAACATTAAATTAGATGAATATGCACCAACATGGGCATATGTAGATGAGTATTATGTTTCCACACTTCGATAACTTTAAAACATTAAATTTATAGGACTTTAACTCATATTTTTCAGTCATTCTATATGCATTACAGCTCTGATTTACCGTATTTTCAAAAGTAGTAACGCACTTTTCAAACCTGCTTAACTACTAAAATAGACTTGAGGATTGCTGTCTGTAACTTTAAACCATATTGAGTAAATTTTTAATTGTTATTTTTTTAAATTTAGATTTTTGAAGTTTATTAAATTTGCTATTTCGGAACTTTCTCTGTTTGGAGAAAAATTCAACATCCGTGGGGAAAAAGGCCTCAATTTATCTTCAAATTTACGGAATTAAATATATTATTGCTAAATAAAACTGAGTATAGAATAGTAATTGCAAAATATAGAGTAACTTCTTCGGAATTATTCTCGATTCAAAACAGCGTTTTTTATCTTTAGGAACCTCAGTACCCAATATATTTTGGGGATTTTAAAAATCAGTTCTCAAGTAATTATAGTTCTTGTTCAAAAAATTCATTTCATAGACAAACATGATAAATTAACAGCATTCACTTCAAAGTTAAAATTAATGATTTGTTTTTTTCATTCTTACATGAATAAATTCAATTACTCAGCTGGAAATGTTTAAATGAGTATAAAAACCTATATTCTACCAGAATCTACCAGTTACCTATATCTACCAGAGTATAAAAACCTATATTCTGATTTGAAAAATTCTGACTAATACACTATAAAAAAACTATTCGGAAACGTTTCCAAAAATCACTGGTAGCAAAAGAAGTGTAGTTTTATAAATTCTTCTTTAAGTATCGAAAATATATTATTTTCTAAGCTATATAAACATTAAGAATGATTATCGGAATTGTAGGTAAAATCTGGAGTGGTTATTGTACATTTTCTTTCGTAGTGATATTAGATTCTCGTATATTACTGAACATTTATTTTACTTCAGAGTAAAAATAAACGAACGTTTGTAAAAAATAAAATAAAATAAAATAAATAAAAATAAAATAAATAAAAATAAAATATTGATAAGTTTTTGAAATTTACATTTATTGCACCATTAGTGTTCAATAGTAATTTTTAGAATTAATATGTTTAATTTCTGTAAAACACAAGTTACCTAATGATCTATAGGATTTTTACTAGGAGTGAACATCTAGAATGTTCAGTTAACCAAGCAAAGATATTATACCAATCTAAAATTGTTATTCGTTCATTATGTTGCTGGTAAAAATGTATATTTCAGTTCTTTTTTTTTTCAAGTGTCTAATAAAAGAGTAATGTTATTTTACTTTCAAATATCAAATATTTATTTAAAAAATATGTTTCCTCCTCTTAAATATTTTGAATTTTTACTTTCTATGTATCATTAACAACCTATTCCAAAAAAAAAAAAAACCGATACAACCGCAAAATTTCTGTATGCCTATATATAAAACATATGATTTAATTCAGACTTTCTAAAAAAATCTTTAAAATAAAAATATAACAAACTCATTTCTTTTGTTATACTAAAAAGATCAATGTGATTTTATTTACATTTGGATTCGATTTTCCTAAACAGATCGATTTCAGTCATATACAGTGTACGAAAAAAAATTCTAGCGTGCGCTCTAACAAAGAAAGTTTTGTTAACTTTTATCAGTAAACATTTTCAAGTTCACTCGAAATGTTGAAATGCTCCATTTTTAGTGTATTTTCAAACGAAGTGTTTGTATATATTTTATCTACACTAATATAATAAAGTTTAGCACTGTGTCTGCGTCTGTCTACAACGGCTAGCGAATTCTCCCGCACGTACAAAGCTGAAAATGTTTGTGAGGATACTTCAAGGCCTCTCCCGGTGTACCTAAGGCTCTGAATTTTATTTATTTTTTTTAGTTGTTGAGATATTAATTTTTAAAAAACAACGAACGTTATTCAATAGTAAGCTTTTTCCTTCCGCTTCCTTTGAGTTGGTTGGTTGTATAAAGTTTTCAAAGAAATGATTAACTGAACCTGGGTAGCAATGCAATTTGAGTATTTCATGTTTCAAGAATAACTTAAAAATAATAAATATCAATATTTTAGCACGAAGGTTAAACACATGCTTTGGAAAATTTTTATTTATTACTCACGAAACTTTTAAATAATAGATCAATTTGAAATGACGTCACACCCTAGAAACAACTTTAAAAAATCGCAGGAATTTTGTTTGACAGTCGGTTTTACCGATTTTTCTCTACTTTCATTGTTTAAGCGATAATATCCGCGAAAAATTCTGTGATTGTGGTTGGTATTGGGAACACGTGGACACGGGGTTGAAATTTAGACAACACAACATTTAGACAAATTTTGGTATCTAGATAACAATAAATATGATTTTTAAAAGTTAAATAAAATATTAGACTACACCTTACTGGTTCTTTTACTACTACAAATTAAATATTGGTAACAGTAAGACCTTCCATTCCCATGCTTTCAATTGCTGTAGCGAGTAGCAACATTTTAAATAGAAATTAATTTCTCATTTTTAGGGTTCTGTACTTAAAAAGTAAAAACGGAAACCATTGTAAGATCACTCCTGTATCTGACTGTCTGTCTCTCACAGCCACTTTACTCGTAAACTATGGAACGTGGAAAGTTCAAATTGGTGTCATAATATAAGTCATAAATATTCATAAATTTATTTAGGAAAAATGTATAGGGGCTAATTAAGTTACTTGAAAAAAAGAAATATTTTCTTTGTATATCGTGTGGGGTATCGTGTGAAAGCTCTCGTAACGCTGAACTCAAAAATACGTTTCTTTGAATTTTCGGTATTATATTTTCAAAGTTATGGTCGAAAATGTAGTGCAAAAATATGTCCCTCCCCCCATCTAATTCTGAAACTACTGAAACTAAAATTCTGAAAAAAATAGAGGTAGTAGACTTTAGTATAAACCTTGCAGGAAAATTATAGCAATTGCCATAGGTCACTTGGTTTTTGAGAAAATCACATTTTTCCGTTACACACAAATTTCGATTTACGGGCATTCAGTAAAAGTGTTGAGCAACGCTAGAGGTATCTATCGCAGCAGAAGTATAAAAGCATTGTTGATCATGAATTTCATAAAAAATCGTCGCTAATTAGCCGAGATATTAACCGTTAAAGACACGGACGATTTGGGCATACATAATGACGGGGATGGCGTATTCTATGCTCCATCACTTTTAAAGCCTAGATAATAAATTTTAAGGATATATTTGTGTAATGCAATGCCCAGTAGCAATATAAAAGTAATACACGTCAAATTGTTAAAAACAGATTAATTTAATGAGAATTAATCACAGAAATACTATGGGATTTGCGACTAGTTTGCATTGAGTGGTTCTCCCAATACACCTACTGTGTCTTTAAAGGTTAACTAAAAACCTGTATGGAAAAACTCGGCACAGACCAAAGCGGCGTTGATAATTTGCCATCTCCTTTCGAAGCTTAGCAAAATGCCAATTTTAAACTTTGAACAAGGGTTTTGTTTTAGATACACTGTAAAAAGAAAAGATTACTACGACGCTAAATTTAGTTTTCTGAAATGCCGAATGAAGTTTAAATATATCTACTTTTCTTCTCAGTGCCGAATTAAATTCCGAATTAGATTTAAATAAGATTTATACAGAATAGCAGTATTTGATATTATTTAAGCTTCATATCTCTTTGAACTTTTACGGAATACCCATTCATACTTTTCTAGTATATATACAGCTATACCAAACCCTACGTTGCATAGTTTTTACGAAATCTTATTTTTCTTTAAAAACGAGTGTTTTAATAATACAATTCAAAATTCATATACTTATTGTACGGAGCCCTATGAGCGCGAGTAATTCTCGCACTTGACCGTTTATTGATACTATTAATACGAGGGTGAATCAAATATTAACCGGAATTTCTGCAGAGAGGCATGAAGGTTGTCGCGAGGGCGCTCAAACCTCTGTCCATTGTAGGTGGGGATGGCACATGACTATCTATGCGTCGGTATGTGTTACTCTCTCCGTTCTTCAGTTGGCATCAGGATGAATGAGGGAGAGGTTCACCCCCAACGTTGCGCAACGCATTATCGTTAAATTTCTCAGAAATGAAGGCATAAGACCGGCTGAAATCTTACGAAGACTTCACGCACAGTTTGGGAAGACATTCCTGAACAAATCCCAAGTGTATGACTGGCACAGAAAGTTTGTGGAAGAACGAGCAAAAGTTGAACCACCCCCCAGACACCCCCCCCCCCTCTCGAACAAGTTTGACTGGGGAAAACATTAGCGCCATTCGGGACATTCTCAAGGGTTCTGCCTACTACTGCCAGCTGTTGGATGAAACAAAACATGCATATCGGCGGCAAAGACGTGAATTTTCGATCAAAGAAGTGATTTTTCTTCATGACAGTGCCCGTCCCCATACAGCCAACCTGACTCGCGAAAAGTTGGAGGAAATGCATTGACCATCACTGGAATACCCTCCCTATAGTCCCTCTGTGATTAACACAAGTTTGGGCCTTTGAAAGAAGCAATAGGAGGTGAACAATTCGCCGATAACACTGTTGTTCGAGCCTTTGTGCGCAATTGGCTGGAGACGCACCCCTCTTCTTTCTATGATGACGGCATCGAAAAACTTCCTACCCGTTTGGAAAAATGTGTTTTGAAATAAGGAGATTATATAGAAAAATAATATGTAACTTTCTATTTCGTATCCTGTACCAATAAATTAAAAAACAGAAATTCCGGTTTATATTTGATTCACCCTCGTAATATTTCTTTTAGATCAGAAGTGTTCTTTTTCAGGAAGAAACCATACCTTGATTGGAACAATCTTCATTTTTTTTCCTTCATCATTGATTTTTCTTGTTTCAGGATTATGTTTGCTGTTCTTTATTTTTCAGTAACAGTTCTAATAAGTGGAAAGACTGATATATTAAGGTTTATAGGTACATTTAATCGGAAGAACTTTGCACCGAATGCAGCATTAACATTGTGAAAAAATATGATGATTAACAGGCAGTGAAGATATGATCGATTGTAAAACAAACGAATACGTCCAACATATGACAAAGAAATCTATTCTAAACGGATTTATAATCTATTTCTAAAATTTTCCAATTTATTAATTACTTCAAAAAGTCTATTTTTTGATAAAAGTAAAACTTCTAAAGGTGATAGGAATTATATTATGCTAAGTTTTGATGCAAATAATTTACATCCTTCTGTTGATATTCCAAAAAAAATATAAATAACAATATAAATGTCTACTTCTATAATGAATATACAATATACCCCTCGTTTTAATAAGCGCAAGTAATCTGGTTTTGTTTCAAAATTCATTTAAATTTAATCACTAAATGGATAATATATCCAATGGTTTCATATAAGATCCCCTCTTTTAAAATTATGATTTAAATTATCAAAGATCAAGTAAAAAATAAGCAATTAGTAAAAAATAAAAAGTAAAGATTGCTCATTCAATGAATGTCTTTTATATACTAAAATTTCATCGGTACAATAATGAAAATATTTTAATAAACATCTTTTAATTATGAAATGCAATCTTAATACATGAAAATGTACATGATAGTTACTTATACTGAAGATTTTAAAGCTTTCATTTCTAATGAAAATTTAAAAAGAAACACGTCATATTATACTACATGACAAAAATATGATTAAAAATGTAAATCAGATATAATAAATTTAAATTAACATTTGAAATCAAACCGTCCCACAAAATAAATATAACATACAACTACTTAATGTTTTATGAATATTTATTTTAAATACACATATATTTATTTATTTACTGTTCAAAGAAGATTGGTGGCATTTTTTATTTTTATAAGTCGACTCGATAATAACATAAAAAATTATGGTATTATCTATTTTTTTAGAATAAATTTCAAACATTAGTCTTTCACTCTGCATATTACATATTCATTTTTCTGTATCCTTACTAGAGGGATAAAAAGGAAAAAAAGAAATCTTCAGGATATTGTTTTAAGAAAAATCTCCCTGGAAAAAAATTATAAGGAAAAAAAAATACTTTTTTGCGACTAAAAGTACTTACTTGTTAATTAAAAAACGCTAAGAAGAAAAATAAGAATTATTTCTTTTTGTTTTAGTTTAATATTGATAAACTTGTTAATCTATCACAAACTTTACTTCTTCCCTTTGGAAACAGTCTAAAAAATATATTCTTCAAATAGTCTGTCAAGTTGAATGAAAGAGGAAATTAAATTCTCTGGGAAGAAATGTTTATAACACTTGACGTTATAACTCACGAATTTACATTCTCAATGATTCGTCTGTTATTCTCTGTCATAAGCGTGTTTGTGATAAATATGTACATTCTAAAAAATAAATGTGTAAATTAGTCACTTTTACATACGTATTTAAGTAAATTTTTTTAAATTATACCTTTGTCACAAAATTTACACACATGTCGCCAAAATTTACCAGTATTTATGAGTGTTTATTGTCTTAATGGAAGTGTGTACTTTGTTATCTATTCGAAAACTCAAACAAGTGCGTAAATGGTAGAAAACGTTTCAGATTTACCCAAATTGTGTGTTAATGTAATTTACAAATTTTGGATATTACACAAATATCTAGGTATTTTGCACATTACACCTAAATACGTGCGTAAGATCAGAATATTACACAACTCTATGTGCACAAATTTTATACAGCTATATGTATAACAACATAATATTATACAGGCTTATGTGTAACAATATTGCGTAGAAATATGTGTAAGAACATAATATTACACAGAAATATATGTACATATGTGAACATAAGAAATAGTGATATTTGAAAACTTGGCTTGTGTAGTTGCTGAGTGGTAAAGTTAATAACTTAGGAAGTCGAAGATCGTGAGGTCAAATCCCGTTTCGGTAAGTATTGCTTGTTTATTGTAGATTAAATTAAATAGCGAATTTCTCGTCGTGTTGTATATGTATCTGTCAAAATTTGTGACTGAAATTGATAGGGGAAAAATCCTAGAAAAATAATATCAGCTTCACGATTTCCGTATTTTTCAAAATTTCCGTATTTTTCAAATATTTTACCGTGTATTTATTTAGATTCTATTCTAAATTATGACTATACTATTTTTGGGCTTCAGCATAAATTTAATAGGGAGATGGAATGCACAAAATACTTCAGACTGTTTTTTGTAATTTAAGTTACACTATTCTGTGGTCTAAAAACAAATATGCTGGAAAGAGAATAAACGCACCAAGCACTCGTGTTTGTTCTTCATAGAATGTTGTTCTGCGACTATAAAAATATTTAGTTCCAAATATGTATCCCAAACTATAAATTTATTTACTATGTACACAAAATCTATCGTTTTTTTATAACACACAATATATGTGCGCAATTTGCGCGTTAAACAGCGCATTTTTAAGTTATCTGATAATATTTTAAACACTTAAGCTTCTTAATGCGAATTTTTCGGGATACGAATTTGCGAATTTAATTTTTGAATATTCATTGAAATTTTATTGTAAATTTTGTATTTCATGGTTTAATTAACAGAAAAAATATTTTCATCTGTAAACGTGATATTATTTTAGGTTGAAGTTAAAGTACACATCTTAAGAGATTATATGTATGTAGTAGTAATTGGATATATAGAATTTTTTTTTTAATCCTGCGCGCAAGACATGGATGTCAAAACACTTTTTTGAAAATCATTAATTTGTTTGTTATAATTAAACTAAATTCTAATTAGTTTTCATTAAAATATTTAATATTATATTTAAAAGTATTTAATATTTAATATTAGGAATACGTAAATATATATATATATATATATATATACAATTAACTTGTATTTCAATTTTAGTCTACTCAGGACAATGTCATATTAATTTCTAATAGTATACCATCTTTTTAGAGAAAAATATGCGTAATAAGTTTATTTGATATAACTATTGCTATGACAGTATGTATTATAATTTGGTTATTAGTTTTTTTTATTATTACTCTATCCTTTTTAATCTTGTTTCATTTTGAACTTAGTGTTCATTGATTAATTCTCGGTTTTCTGTGTATGGTATGCATGAACTTTAGGCAATTGAGATCTGAAGATTCGGACTTAGTTCTACTAATATCCATTTTTTTTCTTTCCTGTTCTTTTTTTTTTTCTTTTTTTTTTAAGTGTCACATATATATATATTTATTATATATAATTTAATTTATACGTTTTAGCATATTGCTTTATAATAATATCAATGTTATAAAATTATTTAAATTCTCCGTATATATTAATTGGGTGTGGTAGAAGAATATATTGTATCCATTATATGCTATTTATATTCTAATAACTTGCTATTACATATGTTACAGTTAACTTTCATTATAAATATGTAATTTTTGAAATTATGGTGCATTGTATCTTAAGAATAATAATTGTGGTTAATCTATTAACTTTTATATCTAATTAATATTTTTGTGAATAATGATATATAATATGGTATTATTCATTTATTGGGATATGTTCGGTAAAGTAGTAGGTCATTTTGAAAGCATTAGGTTCAATATGGTTACTCTTATGTAATTAGATCATAATAGTTTCATTTTATCATAATAGATGGCAGCACCAAAATTTAATATGCATTTCGTCTTTGGCTTCTATTAGTGTAATATTTTCAATTTTCAACACTAGGTGGTACTAATGCTGATTATTGGCGATATTGTAAATTAATAGTTTTAAGTTTTTTATACTTTATTTAAGAAAATTTAAAAGTGTTAATAGGCATTTTAATTACTAATATTGTAATTATTTTCTATTTATATTAATTAATTGCATTTATCACGGTATTTCAAATTGATTAACTGCATCCATTAGGTATTAATTTCTGTGGTAACTTAATTGCAACAATAACCTTAAAATTATAGTAGTAATGGATACCATGTGCAGGAGTGTATTTGGATTAAATAAATATGGCATATATTAGGTATGCTATGTAATATTACTATATTTCATTGCTATAAATTAAATATTTAAAAGGTTGTATTGATTTTTCCATTTCATGGCATTTAATATTATTCTGTTTTCATCTTGAATCTATTCTTTTGGTCATATAGTCGTTTGAGTAGAGGAGAGAAAAAAAAATCAGCTTTCAGCTTTTTTTCTCACAGAAAACGACTATTTTGCTTATATAATTGGATTCTGTATTCTTGATAACGTAATTTAATATATAAGCTTTTCAATTATTTTTTCGGTATCCATATTTTTCTTTTTTTCTTCCATATTAATTCTTGTAATATTTTATTCATAACAGCTGGAATATACTATGTTTTTGGTAAACATGTTAAGTGTGTGTGTGGGGGGGGGAAACTGTTTTATTGTCATTTCTTTAAAAATATTGCTTTTTTTTTCTTTTTTTTTTTTTTTTTTTTTTTTTTTTTTTGGTGGTTGGCAATGTTTATCTAATGGTATATATATATATTTATATGTGTGTGTGTAAATTTACTCTAAAAATACTCTTTAATTTGAAGACATATTTACAGCTCCAAATATTTCTTAATATTGTGTTAAAATCAACCAATATCCTTCTGCTGAAGTTGACCCCCCCCCTCCCCCCCTTAAAGAATTATCAATTTTCAGTGATAAGAAGGGTCACATATCATAGTATTTTTTTTTCTAATCAAAAACTCTAATATTTTTTTTTAGTTTATTTTAGTCTATTAAACGGTTTAATAAAATATATTGATGAAAACCTACTTATCCTTTTATAAAATAAAAATGATTTATTATTTTATAATCGCAAACTCTTGTAACCAATGTACAATAAACAGAATGAAGTACATATACCCAAAGGATATTACTTCTTTACTATTTATCTTAAAAAGTTATCAGAAAATTGCGTATTGTCACAATAAACTTTCAGTTTAATGTCAAATAAAGAAGATCGGATAAAAATAACGAATAAAGTCATCAGCCGCAGGTGACAGATTTATCAAATCATTTTTTGCTGTAATGACTTTTTCATTACGAAGTAGCATTGGAGTTATCTTTTGAAGAGAACGAAATGATTCTCAAGGAATCAAACAAGTTTTAGACATGAGCAAATACTATTAATCCCGTCAAAACCAGATGAACTGTTTTACTTTTTAAGAACTCCCTTTTATAAATAAAATTATTTTGACAACAATAATTTTCCCCTTGTTTAATTTTACCAATTATTTTTTTTAATTTAATTTAACAATTTCATAAAACATGCAAAATAAAAAATTATTGAATTTCCGTTCAATATACGGAGACACCTAAAAGCTTTTATACGCAGCCTTATTTTGTAAAAAATGTGCCTGTGTTACTAATCCCCTTTAATCTGAGTTTTGAAACCATAATTATATTTTAAGCCAAATTTCTATTATTAATTATATTTTAAGCGAGATTTTCGTTATTAATTTTATTTTGCTTCCTATAATTCAACATAATAAATGTATTTTTTCCAGATCAACTAACACGAATAAATATTTTTTTAATTACATATTACAGTAATAATTCTTCAAAGTATTTTTGTCTTAAAAATTTAGCATGATTCACAGCATTTAGACGTTATAAAAATTTAGTCAATATGTTTAGTTATTTTAAATCAATGTATCATGGCATAATGGTTCATCATAATTGCTGTTATTTAATATAATTATAATCTAAAAAATTAGTAGTTATGTAAGCATTATAAACTAAGTAAAAATTAAAGAGAATAAACAGACCCTATTAAAATAGACCAAAAAATCATCAACAGAAAAGTTAAATTAAAAGTATCTTTTTACTTTTAAAAATGAAAGAATATATTAAAACAGCCACCATCATTCATTTTTGAATTCTCAATTTCTTGAAAATAGTAGAAAAACAATATTCCTTCAATATTCATGAATATTTTTATAAGTATTTTGAAAATACGAGCAAAAGTATGAATTAAACGTTATTAAAAGAAAAGGTATAATGTAAATGACATTTCTATGTATACATTGGAACGTAAGTAGTTCTAAAAATAATTTAGGATCTATTAAACATCATTGAAATGAAAGTCACTAAATTTAAAATTCTTATACTCGCAAGAAAGGAACTTTTGATGACCAACAAAGTTATATTTAGATATCTGATTAATTTCTATTTTTCAATTAAATTAACGAAGCTAACATAGAAATCCCAATCAGCGAGACTTTCCTTGTGTCTTTAAAATTGCAACAAACTAATGCATTTTATATCTTAAAAAGAACAAAATAAAGTAAATAAATCTATAGGAGATCCGGCCAACATATTCGCAATTCTTACTCTGTTCAAATTTATGATTGGTATATCCCTTAGTATATTTTTCTGGTATGGAATTTTGAATTTTCTGAAAACTTTATAAAGGCGATCACCAGCATGGAATATTTTATTTGACCCGTCTAACATGTCTATTCCTTGAGTATTATTTTGCCTTAACAATTAGTTTTGTTATTAATTCCATACAGAAATGACACTATTCTACTACTACTAATATTATGAATGTGAAAGTGTGAAATTATTTGAATTCAGCGTCAAAACAGATGAGTAATTTTGTATTAGGGTGATTGCCTTTGTATTCATTATCCATTATATGGTTTTTTTTACTATGTCTGTAATACATAAATTAAAGTTATAAAAACAAAACCTGCTTTCAATGAAATGTAACAATGCAATAAATTGTATTGAGTTTGTTATACTGTGGTATTTCAAAGAAAAATAAATGTGAGAATTGTTTTGACACTGCAGTAATAACAGTAAAATAAATTTTAACCAAATTCTGTAGAACTACCTAGGAAAAAAAACTGGTAAAAGATAAATTCCTTGACAAAAAAAACTATTGTGGCAATATTGTGTATTGTTATGTCTTAGTCATTGTGGGCAATATTTGCATGCTCCAACGCTGGGAAGATTACTTTTTGTACATATTTTTGCAATTATGGCAACAAATATTTTGTAATTTCACTAATAATATTTCCAAATTAATGTAAATATATTTAGAATTTCAACTATCAATAATTCTAATATAAATCCAATATATTAATAAATTTGATCTTTCAATTCACGTATTAGATATAGTGATCAGTGTTGAATGGTAAATATTTTTTGCTGTATTTAATAGCAGACTTTCGTCAATTATAAAAAATGAAAATAACTATTTCAACAACCTGGTACATATTTTGAATTCAGAATTTCTCGAAAAGAGCAATACTGGTATTATTGAATGCAATTATTGGTGCAGTATATTTGACATAGCTGGTACTGATTTTCAGTGCAATTAGTTTTGTGGATTTTTATAATTGCTATATCAAAATAGTAATCTCCGTCTTATTTAATCTTATATTATAATACGAGAAATATTGTGTTTGTGAGTATTTGTAAATTTTATCTTAAAAACGGCTCAAACGATTTTGACTAAATTTTGCAACCTACCGTTTTCGAGAATGAGAAGACAATTGGGCTAGGTCACATGTTCGAGAAAATTCGATTAGTGGATCGTTTTGGGTAATTATGGGTCAGGGTCATATATATATATATATAAATTATATATATATATAATATATATATGCAATGACCCAATCTAAAAAAATATATAAACAATGATCATGGACATGTAATCACTGGAAATCTTAATATTGTTGATGATTTTAAATTGAAAAAACTAATGGGTTTTGGTACTAAATATAGACTCCAATCTAAATTTACTGTTAAATCTATAATCAAACAGTTTACATATGATAAAGATATTTTTATATATAAAATTTCAATCTATTACAATAAACCTATTGCATATTTTAATCAGTGGAAAATATTAGTAACTGAAAAATTAACTATGGCTTTAAAAAATAATATTTCTGATTTGGTTTCTATTAACACAAAGCATTTTTTTCCAACAAATAACTAAATTACAAAAAAACTACGTTATTACATATGTAGACAAATCTCCTAATAATTATGAAATCATATGTAAATCTTATTATAACCAACTTCTTACAACCTGTATCTTCTAATAAATCTTTTCAAAAAACTAATGAAAATGTAATTGTAAATAATCGTAAAATTCAAAGTTATTATAAACTATTAAATATTCTATCTACTAATTTTAATTATCCTTATTTAGTTCTAATTCCCAAATTTCATTAAACTTCAATTAAATTTAGGACTGTAACTATTGGTTGCAATACATATAATAATAAAGCCAATAAACTTCAATTGAAAATTCTTAATCAATTATATATACTTTCTACAAACAATGATAATACACATTGTATAAAAAATAGCTATCAACTGGTCACTATTTTAAAAAATCTTAACTGTGTATATAATATAACGACATATGACTTCAAAGATCTTTTTAATAGTATAGACTTATTAGATTTACATAATATAATAAATGCATTATTTAAAAAGTATTATAAAAAACTGGAATTACCATCTAATATTGATATCGCTTATTTTAAATCATTAACAAACTTTATTATCTATAATAATTATATATTGCAAGATAATACATTATGTTTACAGCACGTCGGTATACCACAAGGTGGTTGTACATCCAGTTTATTATCAGACTTATTATCCAGTTTATTATAAGACCAGTTTATTACTTATATCACTATGAACGTACTTTTACCAATAATAATCTCCATTTATATCGTTATATTGATGACATAGTGGTAATTGCCACTGATCAATCTAAAATTTCTCAATTTCCAGTTGATTATCCCACTAATTTGGAATTAACGGAAAACCTCTTATCTAACAATACTATTAACTTCTTAGGTCTTAAAATTACAATAAAAGACAACAAAGCAATAACTGATTTATATGATAAACGTAAAGAATTTAAATTCAAAGTTAATACATTTACAAATTTTAAATCTTGTCTTCATCATTCTGTATATCGAAATATACTACTTAATCATTTATATAGAATAAAATGATTATGTTCTTCTCATCTAATTAACAATAATATTAAAAAACTAATTTATGATGCATTAAATCATGGTTTTCCAAAAAAAATTCATATATTCATTAATATATAATTAGTACTTATATGATCTATATAAAAAAAATAACACATGCGTAAACAAAATTACAAAAAAATTATAAAATAAAAAATATTTATAAAAAATAAAAATTGTAAAATAATAATAAACAATTACTATAGGATGGTTGGGTGGGTAGATGTTAGAGTACGGAGGAGGGTGGTGTTGTCTGGATAATACGCAATGGTTAATTTATAAAAAAAGGGGGGGGGGCTTTTGTATTATACATATTTTATATGGATGTTGATTTGATGTATTATATGTAATTGGTGACTTTTCCTCTTTTTTTAATTTCATATTAAATTTAACTTATTTAATCAAATTCAATATTAACTTATTTTTAATTTACTCTACTCAGGACAATGTCATATTAATTAATAATAGTATACCAACTTTTTAGTGATTATTATGCATATTGGTTTATTTGATTAACTAATGTTATACTGTATGTATTAAAATTGGGTAAATAGTTTTTATTATTATTATTATTCCTCTATACTATTTAATATTGTTTTATTTTCAACATTGTATTCCATGATTAATTATCGGTTTATATGTTTGATTGGCACAATCATATTTTTTTTTAGCTTTTTTATGACTAATATAAGGATAATTCACACACTATATATGTGATTTTTAGGCTATTTGGAATTTTAGTATCTGACAATCTTCTTTAAACATCAATTTTTATTTATTTATTTTATAATTTATTTATTTATTTATTTATTTATTTTTCTTTCCTGTTCATTTTTTATATATAAAGCTAAATATTAAGACTATTATATTTTTATAATATATAATTTATTTTATTTTATAGCATATAGCCTATATTCTATATATTATCAAGTTAAAAAAGTTTTTTAATTTCTCAGTGTAGATTTAATGGTATGGTAATAGAATATATTGTATTAACATTTAATTTATTTAAAAAAAATCTGAATAATTAAATACAGTATGGTATTGTTTATATTAGGATGTGTGTAGGAATGCAGTTGATACATATTAATTCATTAGCATGTATTAGGTTCTACTTATTGTGACATTTGTATAATCATAATATTTTTTAAAATAAAATAATAGATGGCAGCACCATAAATTTTGTATTTTTAAATAGCTTCTATTAAAGTCATAATTTTAATTTTTTACACTAGGTGGTAATTATGTATTTTTACAATGTTGTAAAATTGTTATTATACAATTTAAAATTGTTTTTAGGTATTATAAATAATGTAATAATTTTTTATTTATATTATATTAATTATATTTATCACAATATTTCAACATGAATTAACTGACTCCATAGCTTTTAATTTCTGTGTTAACTTAACTGTTTTATTCACCTTAATCTTATCATGATTTTTGGATTCCATGTTCGGGAATATATTTTGAAAATCTACTGGGAATTAATACGGTATGTTTTTGTAAGATTTCTATTGCTATAAATTAAATATTTAATTGGTTGTAGTTTTTTTCCATTTCATGCAATTTGATAATGTTCTGTATTCATCTTGAAAATATTATTTTGATTATATTGGTTGTTTGAGTACAGGGGGAACTTTTTTTCAGCTTATAGCTTTTTTCCCACAGAAAACAACCGATTTGCTTATATCATTGAATTCTGTACTCTTGAAAACGTAATTCAATATATAAGTTTTTCAATTTTTTCGGAATCCATATTCTTCTTTTTTTCTTCCATGTTAATTCTTGTAATTAGGTATACGGTACTTTATTTTACACATACAGTTCTATATTGTTGGTTTATGGCGTGTAGTCAATCATTCACAATATTGCAGTTTTTGATGATGGTCGGTAATGTTTAATTAATGGTTTTACATATATATATATCCAAAAACCAAACCAAAAATTCGAAACCACGGAACTGATCCAACGATCAATAAACTAAACCAAATGACAACAACTAAATAACTAAAAACAACTAACTGCAAAAACAACATACTTTAAAAACGGCAAACTTTAAAATCATTCAAACTAAAACCAAAAGAAATTGAATCAATGGAGACAGGCGGCATGCACTTGCGACATGCATCTGCGGGGTTAAAACCAGTTTTTATGTGCACAACGCTCCCCCAACAACCAGTCAAGACCAAATGGAAAAACTATCAAATTGAATGAGCCGCCTAGACCCATCGAAAGCAACAACTGAACGTGAAACCTCAAACAATCGTGCACGCAATCCCTGAACAGTCAATGCCACAGTTACTCCTCTCTTCGCATCCACATTACCTCTAAATCTCTGCGATAAGTTTTACACTTTACGAAATTTCGCAGCAGACTCTTCAAAAATCTCTCAGGATAGCCATGGTGCAATGCCAGAATATACCATTTGTAAAGTTCTTCAATTTTTTCCCCAGTATTTGATGTCAGTCTATCTATACGGTTTAGCCCGTTAATAAAAATATTTCTATATATTGAGATATGCACATTTGATCCAAAATTTAACATTTTTATAGTTTCAAAGTTAAAGCTTTTTCATTTATCATATATATTTGTTTTTATCTCACCATTTTTTATCTCGATATTAATGTCTAAATAATTGACCATGTTTTTACTTTTTGACTCCAATTTCAAATTTAAACCATTAGGATAGCAATCAATTTTTTATTTTTTCACATCATTGCATCTGACTATTAAAACGTCATCAATGTAACGAAAGCACCTCATATTCTCATTTATATCAATTTTTTTCGCATACATATGTAAGTAGATATCGGCTAAAATCGAACTACAACTTCCCCCCATTGGAATACCTCTAACTTGTTTGTAAACATTTTTCCCGTCATATAAGTAGTTCTCACTCACTACAAAGTTAAACAAATTAGTAAACCATTCCTGTCCGAAATATGTCCGAATATATATATATATACCCTCATAGCATGCTTGGTCACAGTGACGTCATTGTGACGTCACTGTAAGTCACTGTGGTCACGTCACATCTGTGACCAAAATGCCACCACTCATTGATGTCACATTGTGACTGAGATGTGAACTTCTTAGAAAACTTTAAAAAATTACAAAAATTATTAAAAACATGTTATTTACTGTAAAAAAATATTTTTCTGCCGGATTTAAAAATTTTTTAAACCGTGGTCCAAGTTGCCTCTGTGCCTCTAACCAAAACTTTTTATTTTCATATAACATAAAATGTAATTAATTCATCAGCGACACAAAAATATTTCCTAATTATGCGAATTTCATATTATTAAAAAAATGTTTTAGGTAAACAGACCTCGACTTATCTTTTATAAAGATTTTTGTAAATGATCATCTGTTATACTAGAAGTTTTTCAAAGAGTAGTCGAAACATTTCTGTGGTTTCAAACTAAAAACTTTCTATTACAGTTAAGTCTGCAGCTTTTAATGAGCACGCAGAAAGCGTCTTCAAAGTTTAGTCATATATGCATTTCTTGCTTTATAATTTGCATTCAAGTCATTTTTTTTCTTCTTAGTGTTTCACTATTTTAAGTAACAATTTTTTTTTAAAATTCTACTTCTTTCAGACGCTTAAAATAAAATTGACATTTTCCGAATATAAAATTAATGTACAAAATTTATGCAAAGCCCATGACATAATTAAGTATTCATATTTTATTTTTTGTTTTCAAAATATATCTTTAAAAATTATTTTACAAGATGTTTTATTCTACAGAAAATTAATATTAAGAGAATGACAGATTGACAAAGAAAAACTCATATCTCTTCTCGATAATCTTGTTGTATTTTTTAAGCAGATATTTTGTATATATTACCTGTGATACATATTTTACTTTAAAAAAAGGGGGGGGGTCATCATTATTACCATTAAATTAATTTGTACACATTTTGAAAAACTAAGCAATGTTTTATCTAGTAAACTCTAATTATGGATAATATTATTATCATAATTTACGTAAATGAAACTTTACAATTCAATAAAACTGATAAAAATAATAGGTGAAATACAATAAATCATTTTCAAACAGGAAATTGAATTAGAGACAACTTGATAAAATTATTACGCATTTAATTTCCTTCCGAAACTGTTGTATAGAAAAACAAATAAAACCGAAAACATCTGCTTCGAACTTCGAAACTTAAAAATCGTCTGCATCTGCACTATTTCAGTTGTTACGACTCGACCGCAGAATAACGGATAAAAGTAACAGTGAAGCTTTTTAGAATAAACGCGGAAAGTTCTGTGGACACTGGACAGCATAGACGTGTTGACACGGATTTAAAAACTGAAACAAGAACGTTCTCATGATCCAAGTTAGTTCAGCTAACAAAATATAAACCCGAGAAAATTACGGTAGCTTTGGCTTGTTGAAGATGATTCAAGTCATTGCTATCGTACTTATTATCGGATTTAATTGGTTCCCCAAAATCAAAGTATCACGTACAACGTAAATGAAATTAGGTATGTAAAAATATTATTTTCCCTGTTTGCTTTTTTTTAATCACAACAATTTTAGTTAGCTTCTCATAAACATGCTGTAGAACATAAATATTTCATTACATTTATTTTTTATTTTGTTGAAATATCTAAAATACTATTTTCCCTGTTTGCTTTTTTTTGAATTACAATGATTTTAGTTATCTTCTAATAAACATGTTATAGAACACAAATATTTCATTACATTTATTTTTTATTTTGTTGAAATATCTAAAATATTATTTTCCCTGTTTGCTTTTTTTTTTAATTACAATGATTTTAGTTATCTTCTAATAAACATGTTATAAAACACAAATATTTCATTACATTTATTTTTTATTTTGTTAAAATATCTAACTTCCTTTTTAACAGCTTTGATCAGATTATTAAAATTAGTGATTTAAATTGCATTTTAATCTGGTTTATTTTCTTATTTAAATATTTGGTTAAAACCACATGGTGTCATAAATATGAAAGTATATGGACAAGCATTAAAATCAATCATTAATATAATTAATAAACTTTTAAAGATAATTAAATTATTTTAAAAAAGGCTTTTTTATGGAATAAAATTATTGGCAAACATAATTTTTTAATTTTGTATTAAGTGATAGTCTTAAACAATTTGCATTGCATATTTTTATTTAAAAAAATTTGCATCTGCTCAGAAGAGGAATTTATACAAAATAAGACACAACGGAAACGTATACTATTAAAAGAGATCGTTGATATGTAATGTTAAGAAAAAAAAATGATTATTTAATGTGTTATTCAACCTGAGAAATGTTTTAAAATCTATAAAGAAATAGTCATAGCGGGTGAAAGCTTTTCAGTTGTTAAACATTCTTACTGAAATGTTTTCAAAGTGAACTAGAAGTCTGCTGGCAAATGAAAATATAGAAGGTACGCAATCAGTATGTGTTTAAATATGATTTTATTTTAAAAATAACGCAAATACTTGAACGGTATGAATCTAAAATGTAATAACCATCTTTTATTATTTACTTTTTTTTCTGGATAATTTTATCATTTTATTTCCTGAATGATTTTATCGAGATAATTTTCAAAGTATCCATATTATACACTCTTTATAAACAGCGTGATTAAAATGGATTTCTTATTTATAATTACCATAATCTTGTAAATAAAATAATAATAATAATAATGAACCTATGTGTGGCTCTATTTTGTGTTTATGGTCTCAATTTTTATACTTTATTTACATTAAAAAGTAGTTAACCATTTGATACTGAGTTCATTATTTTGTTTTATTGTGTCATATAAAAATAAATATGATTATTTGTATTTCTAATACAATATATACAGTAGAGTGCCGATTGTCCGAACAAGTCGGGACCGACCCTAGTTCGGATAAGCAAAAGTTCGGATAAATGGGCAGACAGTTTAAGGGATGTTCCTGACTATTCTAAAACCTTCACACTTTATCTAGGTTTAGGACTGACAGCACCAGTTAATACTGGAGTGCTTAAAAAATGTTTGTTTTTTTTTAATTGTTTTTTGTTTACTTTTTTATTATTTAATTTTTTTTTCTCTTTTTATCATTTTCTAAACTTCAGAGATTATAATTTAAGCAAAAAATAAATTGGAAGTTAGGAGTTTTTCTTTTCTTTTTTAGAGAGAGAAATATTTGGATAATTGGAAATTCGGTTAAAAAGAATTCTTTGAGAGAAATATGCTGTTCGGATAATTGGAAGTTAGATTAATTGGAGCTCCGATAATCGGCATTCTACTGTATTTATAAAACTTTCACCAGACTTTATTCTAAAAATTTCGTTGTAGATTCTAATCTCTTTGTACTATTTATGATAATATCCGAGTTATAGATGTCATGGCAACATATATCCAGCCAGATAGATTTTTGGCAAAACATAAAAACTTTCACATTAGACGCAAAATAGAGTAGCTGCGGTGCTGTGTTTTATAAACAATAAGGTATTATTATTTTAAAAAATCATAGATAGTAAGAGTTATTTTTATAATATATAATTCCATAAATAAAAATGTAATTTTGGCAATCAATTATTAAAGTTATTTTTTAATAATCAAAAAGTTGTTTTATATATGGATTTTACTTCAAGCAAACCCTGATGTAAAATAAATTAACCCTTTGTATCACCGTTCTATGCATACCCAAAAGTTTTACTTACTTTTACAGTGAGCATAAAAATACGATTTTATTTATTGCTGCTACCTTCCAACATAACGATTATTGCCAAAATTGTTCTTAGAATTCTCAACATAATGATACTGGTGATACTCAGTTAATTTTCTATACCAAAGCTGTATTTTTCATTTGAGTAGTTTCAAATGGTTATTGCTAAAATGTACTTCCGAAATTTTCTAATGCATGTATGTGGCATAAAAGACGTCAACAATACGTATATAATGACTATATGGCACAAGATGAGCGTTTCGAGTGTATATATATATATATATATATATATATATACCGGGTGTCCCAAAAAGGACTGACTGATTTTAAAATTCAATAACTTGCAAACGGTGACAGATATTAAAAAAATTCTTGCAGGAAGTTTATGCATAAGGTCAAAAGTTTTATTACAGTGATTTTCAATTTTAGTTCGATTTACAAACAATAGATGGCGCTGTAAGCAATAGTCGCTAAATTCAGGCTTGATTTTTGGTACTTCGTGGCCCGGATAATACATTTCCATCTCCTTTTTCTGCATGGAACAAGATAAAGGACTAAAAATCGAGCCTGTATTTAGCGACTATTGCTCACAGCGCCATCTATTGTTTGTAAATCGAACTAAAATTGAAAATCACTGTAATAAAACTTTTGACCTTATGCATAACCCTCCTGCAAGAATTTTTTTAATATCTGTCACCGTTTGCAAGTTATTGAATTTTAAAATCAGTCAGTCCTTTTTGGGACACCCGGTATATAACGCATGCATAAACTTCACAATGATCTTAGCAATGTCGTTACTGCAATTTTTGCATAATCAAATTTATAGGGGCCCCTATAACAAAGAAGTATCCTATTTTCTCAGACCCAACTTGTTTGAATTACAATCATATATATATTTTTTATGGTAATCAGTATCATAAAACATATAAAATTTAATTACTTAATATCGGCATTTCTTTTTATCCTTCATTTTTTTTTTTATTATTTATTTTTTTTTTTTTAACTATAAATGTTGTGTAATCGAAAAAATTCAACTTCACCAGTGACTTCGAGTTTGTAATGCGTATTAAATGAAATAACTTAATTTCATTCAGTATTTTCTATAGTTTAAAGAATATAAAAAGTACTGTATATATTATAAAATATTATATTTTTAACACAAATTTTATTTTGATAAAGATTTGAAAATTTAAAAAAAATTGTTTCTTTCGTAATTTTGATGCTTTTAACAAATAGCTAATTTAAAAAAAAAAAAAAATTGTGATAGATCGATCATTCAGTTGTCTTGAATATTCTCATTTATTGCAATAGGAAAGAAAGGTGCAACAAAAATTGAAGTTTGCGGGGCATTGCATTTTGATTCAATAAAATTCTTTTGGTATACCCTTGTTATAGCGGCCCCCAAGTTTTAATTGCGATGTATCGCCGAAGTATATTAACGTTATAGATGTAAATGATTTTACAACTTGCATAATTATGACTATGTGTGACATGCATACGTGTTTACAACTGTACAAGTATGTCATAGTGTGACTTCACAACATTGCCACTAGTCACATATTCGTCACAACGTTAATGACAAAATCGTCACAAATCACACAATTTTCACAAAATTGTCACAATGCGACTTCAAAGCAGTGTCGCTGTCGTCACAGAATCATCACAGTGTTAAAGACAATTTCGTCACAAATGACACATATTTCACAAATTGATCTCAATGTGACTTTAAAGCATTGTCACATTCGTCACAAATTCGTCCCAAAGTTAATACCAAAATAGTCACAAATGACACACTCTTCACAAATTTGTCACACCGTGACTTCACAAAGTCGTCACAATGTGACGTCACAAAAGAGCTCTAAAACGGCCATAACGACCTCACATTCTAGTCACAATGACTTCACATTGACGTCACGTGACGTCACATCGACGGTCACAATGTCACAGCGTGACTTCACAACGACGTCGACGTGACGTCACCATGCCTTACGGGTATATATTCGGATATAAACCATTCCTGCCCGAATATATATATATATATATAAATTATATATACATATAAATCCATGCCTACTCGGCTCGGCCTACAGGCGGACTTAGATTTCCAAGTTATGTACTAATTTCACCAACAAAACCAAGCTAACACAAGATTAGAGACCCATTTTAACAACTTTATCTGACCACTTTTGACGAGTTTTTAATTTCATTTTTCTGTAACCAGAATCTGTTTATCAGAATCATGTTAATACGATAATATTTTCTTCAACCCCTATTTTCATTTAATCTATTTTTGCTGTAAGACTTGGCCCTATCAAAATCTTGTCAATATAAAAGTCGTACATAATATTTAGAAAATTTATAACAAATTCAAGTGGGTTTACTATCTTGTGAACTAACGAAGTTATGTTTTTTTTTAATTCTTCGACGCCCCCTTTTCTGTCGTTTTTATTTATTTATTTTGGTACATGTTGGTCCTATCAAAAACTTGTCAATATAAAGTTGTAGATAGTATTAAGAAGATTTATAATAAGTTTAAGTGAATCTGATATCTTAAGAATTGTCTAAAACTTTTTATCACTAAAACGCTATGTTTTTCGCTCCTTGAGCCCATTTTTAATTTTATAAAAAATCTGAGATACATAATTTTTTGCCATTTTCATAGAAGTAATAATAACTTTCAACTGATTTGGTATATAGTTTAATTATGAAATTATAGTGCTTTTTCGGTTTTCACAAACGCTTTTCCTATTTCTATCCCCTTCGTCCGATTTTGCCCATTAACGAACTTGACAGAGATTTTCTACCCATTGATTTTATGTATCAATTTGGAAGAGATTTGTGCAGAATTGTGAAAGTTATCGTGTCCATAAAAAAGCGATTATATATATATATAGATAGATATATATTATTTTGATCTGGAGGGGAATTTGGATTCTAGAGGTCATTATCGGCATAGATCTGCAAAAAACATTTTGAAATTCTAACATACGGGGAATGTATTAGGTAGTATTTCTTAAGAAATTTACCTGAAAGGCTCAAATTATTTTGACTGACTTTTGTATCTAAAAGTTTTCAGGCAGCAGCAGATTATTGGGATAGGTCACGTTTTCGAATAATTTCGATTAGTGGGTCATTTTGGGTTAATTGCGTGTCAGCTAATTTTATCTAAAAAACGGCTTTAACGATTTTGACTAACTACAGGCCATGGTCAAGCTAATTTTATCTTAAAATCTAACAATTTAAACAAAACATTTTGAATAAATTTGACATGCTACGGTTTTGAATTGTGAGAAGAACATTTGGCTAAGTCACATGTTCGAGAAAATTCGATTAATGTGTCAGTTTGGGTCATTACGGGCCAAGCTAATTTTATCTTAAAAACGACTTAAAGTATTTTGAATAAATTTTTTATACTACCATTTTCCGGTACTAGAAAAAACATTGGACTGGGTCAAGTGTTAGAGAAATTTGATAAGTGGGTCATTTTGTGTCTCTATGGTTCAGGGTCAAACTAATTTTATCTAAAAAACTGTTTAAACGATTTTGACTAAATTTTGCACCTAACCGTTTTAGAATACACGAAGACACTGGACTAAGTGACATGTTTGAGAAAATTCGATTAGTGGTTCATTTTTGCGTCACTACGGTTCAAGTCATATTATCTAAAAACAACTCAAGCTATTTTGCTTTAATTTTGTATCTTTGGATTACGAGTAGACCATTGAGTTGGGACATAGGTCATGTGTTCAAAAAAATTCGATTAGTGTGTCATTTTGGGGTCACTACATTTTAGTGCATTACAATGGGAATAAAGGTTGAAAAAGTTATTAAATTATTGAACAGTGGACATAAACGAAATCGCAAACTAGGCAGCATTTCACGAAAATTGGTGATTTTTGACGAAAGGTTGGTGACATTACCGTGATATTGCTGGAAAAATTGATATTTTTTAAATATAAAATAACATGTTTGGTGCCTAATGAAAGAAGGCACAAAGTTTGCGATTTATTGAAAATTTTGACATTTGGCAAATGTTCTATTTCAGAATCTGAAGGAATTTTCCAGAATTTCGCAATAGGAGTCTATATACGTAATTCAGCCAATCAAAATCTGAAGGAATTTTTCAGAATTTCGCAATATGAGTCGATATACATAATTCAGCCAATCAGAATCCATAGAATGTTCTTGAACAAGAGTGACGTAGTGCCGTACAATGCATACCTGCTAAAAAAATACAACTGCCATATCAAGGTCAATGTCTTATCGTGTTGAACACAGAACTAATTTTAACATAGCTTAGCTCGATCTTCCCCGCATTTTGCAAAATTTATAAGGAGAATATTACTATTAGTATAAATAAGTGGTTATACAAAATCCGAAACACAGTCCCTACTAGTATTTTTTATCTGGTATATTTTTAGTAAGGTAAATATTACTTGTACCCATTATTACTGCAATGTGAAATCAATTTTCACGTGCTTTTTGCCTTTGAAATGTCTTATTACTAGAAATACAATAGGATTTTTCAATGTTATATTTGACTTTTTTTTTTTTTTTTTTTTTTTTTTTACTTTTTTGTTATATATTACAAACGCATGAAAAATGAAAAATTTATTACTACAGTGAAAATATTGCACGGTGGAAAAAAAGATGAATACTTGAAAAGATGAAAAAGGCATTTAATCATTCGTTTTGAGGTTGACCTCAGCCAAACACTTTCACACTTTTACAATTATTATATTATTAGGATTCCAAAATAATACTGACAATGTAAAAACCTATTACCTTAGGATACTTGACCCCGAACGAGTTAAATAATAATCCCATGTTTATATGAGATGATGATCGCCCTAATAAGTGTTTTAGAAAATTGAAAATTTCATAACAGAAAACTATAATGAGAAGTAACAGTATCGAATGTAAACTGAAACGTATGCCCCTGGACTCTCTCAGGTTTTTACCTGTTAAAAACTGGCGCTAACAATTAATGTAACTAAGAGTTCTTTAAATGAAAGGTGAGAATTATTTTCGTTAGGGACTATAGCATCCTTTAAATTTAGGACACTGCGATAATAAGGGCTGCAGTGTATTGAATGGTCGAGATCCCAGTATTTTATGTGCCACTAAAGTTTTAAAAAACAATAATTCAGCTGTTTACAATCACAAATTAAAAATTATGGTACTTATTATACATGCTTAATGTGAAGAACATAAACGCATGGCAAAAAAAAAAAAAAAAAAAAAAAAAAAACATGAGGAGAAATACTGTGAATTGAAAAAAATATTTAAAATATTTTAATTCAAAATCGAAACCAGCTAGAATTTTAAGCCACATTTCAAGCACGTGTTCGTCTAGAGAAAATGTGGCAGTCGTGATTTAATGTAATCATGACTACATAATAACATTTTTAATCATGGCTAATTCTAATTATCTAATACTAGCAAACCCCGCGTAATAGTTGAAATATGCCAAGTGTCTAATAAAAAAAAATATTTGGATGATTTTTTTTTTTTTTTTTTTTTTTTTTTTTTTTTTTTTTATTACAAGAACACATTTTTGGAATAATTCACAAATTACAAAATTAAGCCACAGTTTGACTAAACTTAATTATAAAAATGCAATAAACAGATTTTAATTAACAGATTTTAATTAATTTTAAACAGATTTTATTTAATTAGAAGAACTAAAACTAATTCCAAATAAATGATAATTTAGAAAGTATTTTAAGACATTTATACTCATTTCATACACTCATTTCAGTATTCATTTGAAGATTTGAATTTTTTAGAAACCATCTTAACACATTTACATCTTAAAATTAGCCACCATGTCAAATTCCAAGCTTATTGTCTAACAGTCTACCACCTCTCTGGTGTTAGTGGCACCAACATAAAATGCCTAAACAGAGTTAAAATAGAAAGTCTCGAAAAATGTTAAAACAGAGACTGTCACCATTAGTTTGCCAACATTAACATTGAAATCGGTTGGTATTTCCTAATATTCTATAGAAAAAGGAATTTAGGTGTTTTTAAAGGCTTTCTTGTAGTTCCTGCCAACCAGGTGGTAGTCACTCCGGCTTCACGGATAAAACTGTTTTGTTGAAACAACTAAATTTTGTAATATATCTCCAACCAAATATTTTGGTCAGAATGATTAAATTCTGGTTAGATTAACCAAAAGATTTTGTTAATTCAACAAATTATTTCGTTGGTCCAACCAAAATATTTTGTTGGAGCTATATTAGCTAAAATTTAGTTGCTTCAACAAAACAGTTTTTTTCCGTGTAGGATCAGGGACTATCACACTTGATTCGCCACCAATAACTTCTGTAATCGGTTTATTATTTCCTGATATTCCATAGACATCGTAATTTAGGACTCTTTTAGAATGCTTTTGACTCCTTCTCTTCGCTTCACCCCTTTTTAATTTCGAATTTATTTTTGACTGTTCATAGAGGATATTTATATTTTATAAGTAACTACCGTGCTATATTTAAAGTTTCTGGCCTCTTCAGTATCGCAGAAATCTTAATTTAGAAATTTTTTTGCTCCTGCAACCCTCTTGGGGTTGTACCGACATAAAATATAGCTTATGTTTGAGCAGATTCTAACACCATCAGTTTACAACCACTATATTTGAAATCGGTTTCGTATTTCATACGATTGCATAAAAATCGTAATTTAGAACTCTTATAGAACGCTTGTCGCTCACTTCATCCTTTTAAATTTGGAATTTTCTTTCGACAATTCTTAGAAAGCATTTGCATCTTTGAAGTAGTTATCATTCCAAATTTAGCCCTCTTAAACAAAAAAAAAACGCAATTTAGAGCATTTATTGCTCCTGTAAACCACGTACGTTGTAGTAGTGACAACAACGTAAAATATAGGCTATGTTAGAGTGGGTGCTGTCACCATCAACTTGAAACGAATACTTCTGAAATCGGTTTATAGGGGAGAGTAGCCTAATTTGGACCGCCGCTTTAATTGGACCGTTGCCATTCTGTCGTTAATTACAGGATGAGACGCCATCTACCGCTGAAATCCTACTCATCAGAATGACGTCACTCACGATTAGAAGATGCAATCGCCTACCACGTGTTGTTTTCAGACAATTTTAAAAAAACCTAAAGTTAGCTGTTTTGATCTACTTTTTTCCTACTAAACGTAAGTAAATACTTTAAAACTAAGGTAAGTTGTTATGTTTTTATATACATATATAAATTCATCTGTTAATTACGCATATTTCTCACGCGGCTTTGTTTGATTTCGTTTTTGTTCTTAGTCTTGAAATTGTCTGTTTTAAAAAAATGGCGCAGTTGCCATAATTGGACCATTTTAAGTTGCTTAAATTGGACCAGATATGCGATCATAAATTTTGAAAATTAAGTAATGAATTTCGAGGACGGTACACTTTGTACACTATTTTTTTTAATTTTTATAATGGATTACTATCTCCATGCAAGTTTTTTTTTCTTTTTTTTTGGGGGGGGGGGGGGTTATATCTGGATTAATTTTTTTATACAGTTTAGGTCTATATAAACAAAAAAATATTTTTATATGTTTATGCAATAAATTTTGTTTGCAAATTTTTATCTTGTATGTATTTGTATTTATTTTCTTTGAATACATTATTCCTACGGCGTATTTGGTTTACAGAGTTGAATTCAAACATTTTCTTCCTGGAGGATATTTGCGATTCCCTGAGGAAGGGCAGACTTTTTACAGTTCTGGAGGGTGGAATTACAGTTTTTTACCATTAAAACTCATAAAACCTCAACCCTTCCGGGAGGAGGGGGGTGAATTCAATACTGTTGAATATATAATGTTTGCGTATAATTAATCGTAGTGTATTTTTCAATAGAGCATATTTTTTTAAACACTCTTATAATATAATGTTAAAAATGTTGAAAAAGACACGAACAAGCTGTCTGGAAAAACAAACAGACAGCAAAAGCTGTTAAAGATATAGGAAATAAAAAGGAGAGAGTAAGTTGTGAAGAAATTGACCTGCAATAAGGCTGTAGCTATAAATCCTCCCCAAAAGCCAAAAAATCATTAGAAATATTATATCCTTTGCTAAATTTAGTTTTAAAAAATTACAGAGGGAGCCAAAAAACAGTTGTGTTAACATCTTCGCCATATAAGGTAAACCTTGAAATGAAAAAACACAAAAAATCGACTAAAAGGAAGCTATCACAGCATAAAAGCAAATGGAACATCAAGTTTTAAAAAATAGGAGTAATGCAATTATCAAGGAAATGATGAAAGGGGAGAACTACAATCATAATGTAAAGAAAACTTCTATTGCAAAAAAAAGTCTAATAATTCAGAATCTAAAAAGGAAAATCTAAATAGTGATGATTGGGTTTGCCTGATTTGTAAGAAAATAAAGCAGCAGAAATGATTCAGTGTTCATATTGCCAAATACGGTTCCAAGTTGTGTGCGCTGGAAAAAAAATTCAATAAGCGAAATTCATATGTAAGCTTTGCATCACTCCTTAAATGATATTCAAGTAACTGGCAATTAGTTTCATAATTTCTATTCTTAATTACTGATAACTTTGATTTATATTTTGAATACATTTTGATTTAAAAGAATTACACTTATTTTCAGATATTTGATTTCATTATATTTCATTGCTGTTATTTTGTTTGATTGTTTCAGTAACCGTAAACTTTGCTTTTAATAAAATTAGTTATATTCCCTAGTCATTAAAACAACCTGATTTTATTTGGTCCAATTTAGGAGATTGGTGGTCCAACTTAGACGAATTTGGACCACTTTTGACAAATTTTTCAAATTAAAATAAAATATAAGATTTTCAAAAAGAAAATTATCTAAAGTTTTATTTAGTTAGTGGATGAATTGATTGACCCCATGTAGTGATATTTTTCAGATATTCCAAAAATTAAGTGAGTTACACCTGAAAATAAGCGAAGTGGTCTAAATTAGGGTACTCTCCCCTATATCTCGAGATTGAGTAAAATGAGAAATCGCAATTTAGAACGTTTTTAGAACGCTTTTCGTTTATTTTCACCCCATTCTAATTTCAAATTTTTAAGGAACTCTTCTCAGAGAGCATTTACATGTCATAAGTAATTACCATGCCAAATTTCGAGTTGCCTGCCCCTTCAGTATTACAAAAATCACAATTTAGAACGTTTTTAAAAATGCAACCATCAGGTGGTAGTGACGCCGACATGAAGTATATCCTATATTGGAGCAAGGGTCATCATCAATTTCCAACCATTACTTTTGAAATCGGTTAGGTACTTTCTGAGATTCCGTAGAAATCGCCATTTAGAACATTTTTTAGAGCACTTTTTGCGCATTTTCACCCCTTTTAAATTTCGATTTTTTTAAGAAATGTTCTTAGAGATCATTTATATCTTATAAATAACTACCATTCCAAATTTCATGTTTCTAGACCCTTCAGTAACACGAAAATCGCAATTTCGAACGTTTTTTTGCTCCTGCACCCCCTTTGGTTGTAATGGCACCGACATAAAATGTAGCCTATGTTGGAGCAAGGGTTGTCACCTTCATTTGAAAACCATTATTTTTTAAATCGGTTTGGTACTCTTTGAGATTGCGTAAAAATCGCCATTTAGAACGATTTTTAGAACGCTTTTTGCGTATTTTCACCCCTTTTAAATTTCGAATTTTATAAGAAATGTTCTTAGAGATCATTTATATATAATAAGTAATTACCATGCCAAATGCCATGTATCTGGGCCCTTCAGTATAACAAAAATCGCAATTTCGAACGTTTTTTTTTGCTCCTGAACCCCCTTTAGGGGTAGTGGCACCGATATAAAATGTAGCCTATGTTGGAGATAGTGTTATCACTATCATTTTGACACCATTATTTTTTAAATCGGTTTGGTACTTCTTGAGATTGCGTAAAAATTGCCATTTAGAACGTTTTTTAGAACGCCCTTTTGCGCATTTTCACCCTGTTCAAATTTCGAATTTTTCAAGAAATGTTCTTAGAGATCATTTATATCTTATAAGTAACAACCATGCCAAATGCCATGTATCTGGGCCATTCAGTAACACAAAAATCGCAATTTTGAACGTTTTTTTGCTTCTGCACCCCCTTTAGGTGTAGTGGAACCGTCATAAAATGTAGCCTATATTGTAGCAAGGGTTGTCACCGTCATTTTGACACCATTATTTTTTAAATCAGTTTGATACTTCCTGAAATTGCGTAAAAATTGCCATTTGGAACGTTTTTTAGAACACCTTTCGCGCATTTTTATCACTTTCTAATTTCGATTTTTTAAAGAAATGTCCTTAGAGGTCATTATTATCTTAAAAGTAACTACCATTTCAAATTTCATATTTCTAGGCCCTTCAGTAACGCAAAAATCGCATTTTTAGAACGTTTTTTTGCTCCTGAAACCCCTTTTGGCTAGTTTCATGGACATTAGATATAGCTTATGTTCTAAGTTGGATCAACACCATCATTTTGATACCATTACTTTTTGAATCGGTTCGGTAGTTCCAGAGCTTACTTCCTACAAATAAACATTTTTTACCTCTTTATAATATTAGTATAGATATAAAAATTAAAATGTGTCTGTATGTCTATAATTCTATACGAATCCAGAGTTTGGAAGCCAGAATTGCGAAATGTTACGTACATGTGTATTAAAACACGGCTGGGGAGTAATCCGGAATCGAAATAAATTATAGAATTTTTAATTAATAAAAAAAAACACCAATTTAACAGCAATTTCCTGTCATATTTAAACATTTTTCGATGGAAATAAAATAAATAGTTTCACGAATAATAATAAAAAAAAAATGTTACGTCATAACTTTTCTATTGCAAGATTTCCACGTGGAAAATGAAAATGAAGTAAATAGTTTGACGAATAAAAAAAAAAGTGAATATTACGCCATATTGGAAATATAATGGACATCAACAAGTGAATATATAACGTAATATGAATTTGAAAAAACAGATTGAAGTATGATAAAAACTCGTTTATGGAAATATTGGCATATTTTAACATTTTGAGTTGCTCTGAATTTTTTTTCTCCATTTTTAAAACTATTCCATATATATACGTGTATTCGTGCTTGTATGCTTGTATATTACAATTTCCAGACATGCTTAGGGCCCTAGATATCATTCTTAGTGAGGAAGTGAAATAAAGATGGCTTTCTGCTTTTTTTAATTGTTTGTTTTATAGTGAATATTTAATTTTGAAAGTGATTTTTCAAAACAAACATTCTCAAAATTCCCGGCGACGCCGAATAATTTAGCTAGTATTTAAAGTTTTACATTTATAATATATAAGAATGAAAATTTGTCCGTCTGGAATTCTATACAAATCCACAGTTTGGAAATCAGAATTGTGAAATATTAGGTATTAAAAAACAGACGAGGCCATTAAAGTAATCCGGAAACGAAATAATTTATAGTTAATTTTTAATTAGTAAAAAAACCCCAATTTAACAGTAATTTTCGATAAAATTTAAAAATTATTCCTTATAGTAGTTGCCAACAATTAAAAATCCACAATAAAATTTTTACCACAACAATTAATTTTCTATTGCAAAATTTTCAAGTGGAAAATTTAAATTAAATAAGTAGTTTCATGATTTTTTAAAAGTGAATATTACGTATTATTGGAAATATAATGGACGTCAGCAGGTGATTATATAACGTCATATGTATTTGAAAAAACATATGACAAATACCCGACTATGGGAATATTGGCGTATTTTAACAAATTGAGGTTCTCTGAATTTGTTTTCGCCAATTTTAAATCTATTCCATATACAGTAGCCTCCCGCTTAACCGTTCTAAACGCGACCGAGAGTTAGCCGGTTAAGAGAAAAACCGGTTAAAGCGGAAATAAATTAAATACGTATCTGCGTAATTTAATTAATGTACGATGCATCTTTTTTCAATTTGTATAGTTTTAAAAAGGTACATTGTTTCTACATTTTGTGAAGTGTATACTAAGTATAACTAACTGAATTGAAAGAAAAATGTTCATTGATAACAAATGAAAAATATTTAAAAGAAATTAAATTGTTGAAAATCGTGTCACACACCTTTATAAAAAGTTCAAATTAATGTACATTATGTATATTAAATTAATCAACCATAAAAAAATCAATGACCTACTTTTGTATAAGGCACGATGCCCGAAATTTTACAGCATAATCTCTCCATCTCTTTAACATCATAAGTTTAACCGAGGACGCTGTTAGTCGCTGCTCAACATAGCGTAGCGCTACCTCTAATGCTTTTACCCTTTCCCTATGAGAAATTTTAGCAGTGTCAACTTCAACTGGATCACCACCAGGATCGTCTTCGTACTGAACAGCATCAGTTACAGTACTAATTATATCCTCGTCAAATAATGTTTCCTTTATCAGATTCAAACAACTGTTATACATCTTCTACGGTGATTTGTTTCGCATCCCTCTTTTTAAATGTTTGTACAAAACAGTTTGCAGATAGATCGGTTACAGAGCTCAGGGGGAGGGGGGATATTGTACTTTTGACCATTAAAAACATAAAATCTCAAATCGTCCGGTGGGGAGGGGGGAAATCCCATTGTTCCTGGGAGGGATGTTCCCCAGCCCGAGCCACACCCTGAATTCAAAATTAGTGAAGGTCAATGAGAATCCATTTAGAACCGACGTTTTTCTTTCTGAATTTTGCCTCCTTTCCCTCTTGATTGCATTTCAACTTGAAAGCGTAAGCTGAGTTCCCGAGGCTGTCATCCCTGAATTTTGCCTGATGTTGGGAAAAAAATTCGGCCGGTTAAATCGGAGTTCCGGTTAATAGGAGGCCAGTTAAGAGAGAGGCTACTGTATATACGTGTGTGTATGCGTGTATATTTGAATTTTCACAAAGCTTTAGGTCCCTAGAGCTAATTCTTCTTGAAGAACTGAAATAAAGATTATAGTTTTTTTAAAAATAAAATTCATATAATTTTTGTACTTGCCATTTTCCTATAATCATAAAAAATAATTTAAATACTCGGAAGCAACTTTTCATGAAAAGATTATAATTTCTGTCTCAATCCAGATCACAGATTATTTTTACTAAGTAAGTAGGTAATCTGTCATCCTGATTAAATGAAAAAAAAGAATGAAAATTAGGTAAACTAACATGCAATCGTTGACTTTCCACAACAAACTTTCTTAAAATTTCGGGCAACGCCGGACGCTTTAGCTAAACAGTAATAATTACAGTAGGTCATTAATCATGATTAGATAGATTGCAAGAATTTGATTGAAAATTTGTTGTAATACATTTATAATTATCGTCTCTTAGAATAGGAACAATATGCGTTTTTAAAAACCGGCTCTTTCCTCCAAACAAATGTATGTCGAAAAAAATTTTTGTTTGAATTCAAGATCGGATTTATTGAAGCTGTTGAAATAAACTTTAATTCTTTTTTGCCGGAATTTTTTCTTTCGAAATTTATGTTCTTTTTAGGGTTCCGTACTTAAAGAGTAAAAACTGAACCATTATAAGATCACTTCTGTGTCTGTCTGTCACAGCCATTTTACTCGTGATCTATGGAACATGGAAAGTTCAAATTGGAGAAAGTAATAAAGAGTATTAACATACATATTTACAGATTATTAAACATTCACAGATATATTTAGGAAAAATGTAGATGGGCTATTTAAGTAACTTCGAAAAAATATCGTTTCTTTGTATATCGTGTGGGGTATCCTGTGAAAGCTTTTGTAACGCTGATTTCAAAAATACATTTCTTTTAATTTTAGGTATTATATTTTTAAAGATATCGCCGAAAATGTAGCGCAAAATTATGTTTCCCCCATCTATTTCCGAAACTACTGAAACTAAAACTATGAAAAAATTAGAGGTAGTAGGCCTTAATTTAAAACTTACAGGGAAATTATAGAGATTACTCTAGGTCGCATATAATTTTTGAGAAAAGCGCATTTTCTATTACATACAAATTTCGTTTTGCAGGCATTCAGCGAAAGTCTTGAGCAGCTCTGCGGGTACCTATCGTAGCAGAAGTATAAAAGCAGTGTTGATAATGATTTTCGAAAAAAATATCGACCGCAATTTGCCGAGATGTTAACCTTTAAAGACACGGATGGTTTAAACATACAAAATGAGTGGTTCGGTGTACTCTACGTACCATCAGCATTTAGAGCCTAGATAACAAATTTTAATGATATATTTGTGTAATGCAATGCCCAGTAGCACTATAAAATAAATAAAAGTAAAATTGTTAAAAACAGACTAATTTAATTAAAATTGTTTACATAAATATTATGGGATTCGATACTAGTTTGCATTGAGTGGATGTGTCAATATGCTTCACGCGTCTTTAAAAAGTAATTAAAAACCAATCTGGGAAAACGCAGTACCGACCATGGCGGCGTTGCACGTTTGTGACCTACTTTCGAAACACGCTTAGCAAAATGCCAAGTTTAAACGAGGGTTTTGTTTTAGCTACACTGTAAAAAATAGATTATTACTAAGCTGAATATAATTTTATGAGATGTCAAATGAAGTTTAAATATGCTCTACTTTTAACGTCAGTACGTACCGACTTAAGGTCATAGAAAAAGAGATTTGTATAAGATTAAAAAAAAGAGTTATACTGAGTAGCAATATTTGATAATTTATAGGCTTCATATCTCTTTTGAACTTTTATGGTATACCCATTCATACTTTTTCAGTATATACAGCTATACCTAACCCTACGTTGTATTGTTTTTACAAAGTTTTATTATTCTTTTAGCAACGAATTTTTTAATAATACAATTAATAATCAATAAATTTATTGTACGGAACGCTGTGAGTGTGAGTAGTATTCGAACTTGACCGTTTATTTAAAAATGTTATGAAAATTTTCAGTTGTATTTAATTACGGCACATCCATTCTCACTCACACAACAAATTCTTAACTCCCCAAATATCAGCTACTTAAGCTGCATGGCTCACCTGGCCCAACTCCGTAAAACGCACCTGGGCGGACGTTAGAAACTAGTAACTTCGTGAGATCTACAAAATGTAGTTATTGTGAAATAATAACTTTATTTATTTGAAATTTCAGTGTTATTTTCTTTCTCAGCATTTAAATATCCCTATTAAGATGACTTATAAATTTATGTATTCAAAAGATAGATTTAACCAATTAATTAAGTGGATTGGCTGAGAAACAATAAGTTAGCTTATAAGATGTAAATAGTAGGAATTTTTAAATTTATAGTGAAATATTAAAATATTTAAAAAACCACTATTCGATAGAAGACATCATTATAACTATTTTCCCATAATTTATCGTACGCGATATTTTAGTTTAACTGCGGTGTAACAATTTTGTACTATTGTAAAGCCAGTACAAATAGAATATTTTAGAACTATTGGTGGTTCAACTTAGTTACTGAGCAGTATCCTAACACATATAAATATTTGTCGTGAATAGATAAACTGAATTAAAGTTTTTTTTTTCAAAATAATAATGAGTAGTTCGAGACGTTGGTGTTTCTTATTAACACTAATATGCAAATCAATGGTAGTTTAAATTCTTTGCCAAATGCAACGAGCAAGTATGTTGATTTAACAGCTCACGATGATTGAATGGTGTATGATGAATAAACATCATCCATTTTGCTCAAAGATCAAAATCAAAGACAATTATCTACCATTATTTAAATAACAAAGTTTGAAGCAACTATTTGCTCCATAGGTATCCAGAAATAAAATAAGTCCTCATTAGATATAACACTTGGATTATTTTTCTGCTGGTTCAATCGAGGTACTTTTCTTTTTCTACTATGTCGAATCTACCAAAGTGTCATAAGATTTAAAATGAAATATTTGAAATGAGAGATGTACTCAAATCAAACTTATTAAAATAAAATCTAAGTAAACATTTTGAAGTTAATTTATGTTTAATATAACAACGTTTATGATCTTTAGACTAATGTATATTTAAAAAAAGTAGAAATTTGAGTAATGTTACAGTCTTATATTTTAATTCATCAAAACTTCTTTAATGCTCTATTACGTAAACTGCAGCGTAAGTTTTTTGCTGTGTTTGATGATTAATGGAGGAAGAATATCCAAACATAACGAGAAGAAGAACGAAACTATCGTATACTTCAGTAAAATCCAATACTAGCCCCCCACCCCCCTCAACCCTCCATCCTGATTTCACTTAATTTATTTTTACAAATGTTGCGTTTAAAATCCCCTTCCTCTTCCCAGATAAGCACCATACTTATCATCAGCTATTCCGCACACCATTCGTAAAAAAAAAAATGACATTGGTATAACTTGTTTTAAAGACTGCGCATTTTATGTTAAATACTTGGCAAAAATTCCGTTATCTATACTAATTATTATATTTTAATATAAAGTTATATACAATTCGATATTCATTATTAGTCAGTTAAGTTATATATTTTTCATACAAATATTAAAGAAAAGTTTCATCTGGTATCTCTTTTATAAAATAAACTTTTTCAAGAAATTCTTTTATTAAGCCATTATATATATTTTACAAATGCTGCTTTTAAAATCCTCTTCCTCTTCTCAGATAATCACCATACGCATCATCAGCTATTGCGGGCATCCTTCGTAAAAAAGAAAAAACGCGGTTGGTATAAACTCTCTTAAAGATTGCATATTTTATCTTAAAAACTTGTCAAATATTCTCTTCTTTATACTAATTAATATAATTTACTATAAAGTTATATATAATCCATTATTATTTATTATTCAGTTATGTTTTATGCTGCTCATACAAATATTTAAGAAAATGTTTATGTGGTATTTATTTTATAATCTGAGCTTTTTCAAGAAATTCATATATAAATCGATTATATATTTTTTTCAAATATTGCATTTAAAGTCCTCTTTGTCTTCCCAGATAAGCACGATACTCGTAATCAGCTATTGCGCGTATCCTTCATAAAAAATGAGATTGGTATAACCGCTTTTAAAAATTGCGGATTTTGTCTCAAATGCCAAATATTCCTTTCTCTGAACTAAATAATATATTTAAATATAAAATTATATACAATTCATTATTAATTATTAATCAGTTAAGTTCTATACTATCCATACATATATATAAGAAAATGCTACTGTGATATTTCTTTTATAATCTGAGCCTTTGCAAAAAATTCATTTATAGATCGTTTTTAAGGCCATCCATAACTTTGTTCATATTTCAGATTGTCAATAAGAGGGTCGGAGCTATTTTTTCACCTTTAGAGTTGTCATTTATCACGTAATCAAGTACCCTCATAGCATGCATGGTCACAGTGACGTCATTGTGACGCCACTGTAAGTCACTGTGGTCACGTCACATCTGTGACCAAAATGCCACCACTCAGTGATGTCACATTGTGACTGAGATGTGAACGTCTTAAAAAACTTTAAATAATTATAAAAATTCTTCAAAACATGTTACTTATTGTAAAATTTTATTTTTCCGGCAATTAAAAAAATATTGTAACGTCACTGTTATGTCACTGCATGTAACGTACGTCACGTCATATATGTGACAAAAAAACCACCATATTGTAAATCACAGTGTGACAAAAATATTAACTTCAAAAATTTTTGAAAATGAAGAGAAATATTTAAAACATGCCCTAGTTACAGCGGCATAAGGAATGAATATTAGTGGACAGCAAATAGTAAATTCGGACACGAAAAGAAGGGGGAGGGGAGAAAAAGAAAAATGCACGGTACAAGTATCAACAAACTAGATATCCATGCTATATTTTATCAATTTGATATCTAAGAAGTAAAAGTATACTTTTTTCATGATTTCAATTTTATCTAGCATTGCAATTTAATATAATAATACATCACGGATTGTTATTATTATAAAAGTATTTCTCAGAAAAATGCCATGTGCTGGAGCAATTTGAAACATATTTAGAATTAGAAATATTAAATCTATGCACTTTACATATTTAGTTTGCAGGGAGGAAATTTTTTAACTTTTTTGGCGACCACTGGTCGAAACACTTCTGTGGTTTCAAACTAAACATTTTCTATTACAGTTAAGTCTGCAGATTTTAATGAGCACGCAGAAAGAATGTTCAGAGTTTAGTCATATATGCATTTATTGCTTTATAATTTGCATTCAAGTCATAATTTTTTCCTGTTAATCTATTTTTAGTAACTGTTTTTTTTTTTTTTTTAAATTACTTCTTTCAGCCTTTTTAAATAAAATTAGCCTTTTCCGAAAAAAAAAATATATATATATGTACAAAATTTATGCAAAACACATGATATAATTAATTTTTCGCATTTCCAATTTGTGTTTTAGAGGTATGACTTTTAAAAAAGTTATTTTACAAATTGTTTTATTCTGCAGAAAATTAACATGAAAAGATTGACAGATTGACAAAGAAAAATTTTTTATCCTCGAAAACATTTTTTTTTATTTATCAAGAAGATATTTTTTATATATTACGCATGAAACAAACTTTACATAAAAAAGGGGGGTGGTATTATTACCATTAAATTTATTTTTACACATTTTAAAAATTTAAGCAGTGTTTTATCTAATAAACTTCCGTTTTCAAATGATTTTTTTTGAAACTGATAAAAAAGAAATGGTAAAATGCATTGGAAAATTCTTCAAATAGAAAATTTTAATTACAGACTAACTCATAAAACTATTCCGCCTGAAAGTTAGGACTGCAAATAAACAGTAAAATCAGCTGCTGAAGATCGTCTGCGTCGGATATAACCGCAACCGCAGGGTAAACAGAGAACTTTTTGTAATACACGCGGGAAAAGAACATGACCAAGTCTACAATGTCAGCTTTTGTTTTTGCTTTTTTAAATGTAAGAGAAAGACGTCTGCCATTTTCGGGCAAAAATACTCGGATATTATTAATTTACAGCAAAAAAAGGTAAGTCTTATTTAATTTAAATTTTTTATTTCTGTTTGTATATTACGATTATGAATTAAATAGTTTTATGTTATACATATGGAAAGTGACTGATCTGGAATTGTTTTGAAGCGAAATTTTCCTAATCGACACTATTTTGTAAAATGTGTTAATCGGCCATCGCTCAAAAAAAAAAAAAAAAAAAGAAATTCATGTCTACATTCATAGTGGGATGAATATAAACATTAATTTGCAGTTACTTGAGATTGAGACAGTGATGCGGAATTTTTTTCGGCTTCTTATTTTTTTTCTGATTACTAACACTCATATAACAGTATTTATCGTCATTATTGTTTTGGAGTTAAATATTATATTCGAATAGTATGATAGTACGAAACTGTTTCAGTTTAGAAATTAACATTATAGTGGGAAAATGTCTTTTTACATATTATAATAGCGTAACTTTTGAAAGATTTTTTTTTTTTTTTTTTTTTTTGCTAATAATATTTTAAATTATTATTTAAAATCCTGAATCTTCATACCAATGTTTTCAGATTTAACATTTGCCAAAATTATAAAATAATAGGTATTCCTTATAACATATGGAAAGATTTTTGAGAAATTGCTAAATCTAATAATGCATTTAATTCATCTATTGTAGTTAGTTGTTGTTTAATAGTACAATTAAAAATACTAATTATTATTTTTAGTGTTTTTCAAATTGGTATATTTATTTATTTATTTTTAATTGTATGTAAGCATTTTTTTTTTCTATTTGCGATTTTAATCAAACATTTAATTATAGACATTCAGAATCAGTTATTAAATTTTCTTCGATTGTAAACTCATTTTCTACGTTTTCGATACACATAAATATTGGCATTAAAGGTGTATTCGAAAAAATATTTTTCCACCTTCAACAGCTCGATATTTTCTGAGACATTTTCAGACTCATTTTTAAAAGTAAAAACATGAAACTTGCTGAGGTGATTTTTGAAGAGATGTTTAAGAGGCCGTGTGATTTCATTTTCCCGTCAATTCATTAGAATTTAAGTTTTAAATAATTATTTTCTCAGTAAGACCTTTTTTTTTCATTCCCAGATCTTCCGCTGTGAAAAATTCGGTTCAAAACGCCTACTTTGACAGCATTTTTTTGTAATATTTTCTGCATTTATCAAAAAATTGAGAAGCACGGTACATTAGGTAGTTTCTAAATAAGAGAATTTTTCAGTTTGATGCGTTTGAGAACAAAAAGGAATTTAAAAATGAATCAGAAAATAAGCAGTTTGGATTGAAATACACCCTTAAAAAATAAAATATTATATTTAAGCATTGAAATAAAGTGTTTTTCATGCCTTATAGGAAGCTTATAGATTAAACTGCTTTAGTATATATTTTTTAAAATTCATTATTTTACTTTTATATTTCCTTTCAATCATTTATTTTACTTTTATATTTCCTTTTTAACACCTTTCAACAAAGTTGAAAAGTGTTTATGACTTTGGTTTGTCTAGCCGTCTGTCCGCGCTCTAACTCTCATAAATATACTCGGATTGCTCTGAAATTTTTAGATGTTATTGACATTTACCATAGCACGGTCCCTATGTGTAACGACATTTGTAGCATGTTTAGTTCATTTACAGGTACAGTCAAAAGTATTCCGTTACATTACGGCCTATGGGAAAAAATCGTTTCAAAGGTTTTTTCATGATTTTACACGTTTTCATACAGAAAAAAATTTATATGCATTTATGAAACGTACTAAAATATGCATTCTGAAGAATACGAGATGCAAAGAATAGTTATTGTTCATTTACAGGGCTAAAAAGAAATTCCAATACATAATGATATAGCGGTGGAGGGAATTGTTTGCGGCGTACTTTAATTATGTTAATCTATTTCATATATAATGAAAATGATATACGTCGCTGAGGTTTACATACTATAAATTTTTCATGTAGAATATGAAGTGTATATAGCATTTACAGGCACACACAATATAGTTCAGATACTATATTCTATCCGAAGTACTGTTCATTTGTGATGATTGCTGGAAATGCATTTTTAATTATGATATGCTCTTTTATGATTCACTATACTTATGCATAGTATATGGTGTATATAAATGCTATAATTCATATACAGGGCTACACAAAAGTATTCGCAAGGATTACTGGGTATGAGCGCAGGTTACTTAAAGGTGGTTTTTAAATGAGTTGTGCATTTTTACGCTGAACTGAATTTAACTTACTGTTGTATAATATAGATAAAATGGTATACAGGGTCATGCAAAGAATTGGATACATGGCCGTCTATAAATTATAATTTCTGGAAATGTAATTTCAGCTGTTTTAAGTGTGTTTTAGTTTGAATTAAATTTTAACTAAACGGTGGCGTGTAATGAAGGTTCTAGGTCAAATATAGGGTTGTACAAAAGTATTAATGTATGTTTCCATATATTAGTATAAATTGCTGAAAGAGAGTTTCAACCTGTTATGCGTTTTCTTGCTAAACTAAATTATGCCATTATATAATATATATATCAACTTACAGATCAAATACAGGGCTGTTCAAAAGAATTGGAAAACCTATTTAGTATGGACAGTAACTGCGGAAATGAGTTTTTCAAATGTTTTATGCGTTTTCAAAAATGTTTACTTAGTTCTCTTATTTACCTTATTTCCCTAAATAACGAAGTTTTTAAAAAGCATTCGGGAAGTGTTGGGAAGTGTTTTATAATCTATGCTTAACGCATGATTTTTCTTACTTGTTTTTCTATTTCACAGATCAGTCTTTTCCTATAGCACATACCAAATCTATTTAAGCTCATATTCACAAAATACAATTTACACGGAATAAAAAATTTAAATAAATATGGTTTACGTCGTATTTAACAAAGCAAAGATTAATCACAACCACAACACCTTAAAATTTTATACATTCTTAATATCAAGCTTGAACTCAAGATCAAGCTTAGAACTTAATAAAAAAAGATGTCAGTTGACAAACATTGTTTTTTAAGTGGAAAAATTAAAACTATTTTAGAAGAATAGGACTCCAAAATAGCTATATTTTGCTAAAAAGTACGGTAAAAAGATAAGATTTTATATCTCAAACAAAACTTTATTTTAAAATTGTCCATTTTAAAATTCATCACAATATTAATACTTGGAAATTTTTCCACAAAGAAATATTCGGTTTGCATACAATATTTCAAATGAAAATCAAATTTCAAATTAATTGCTTAAAAGGCGCAAAGGCCAACCTAGTGAAAAGAGTCCATGCCGGGACTCGAACCCGTGCCATCAGCATAGCGCACTAACATTCTACAGACTAAACCACATGGAACGACACTCAGCCTGGAAAATTTCTCGCTATTACATGCTGGCAAGGCTACAAAAGCAGCATAAGATGGGATATTTATAGTGAGCCACCGACATGGGGCGAACACGAAACTTAATTAAATTCAGCATCGATTGAAACTATATTAAGACTTCGAAATTTTTCCAGAGAGAAACATTCGCCTTGCATACAATATTTCAAATGAAAATCAAATTTCAAATTAAAATTGACTTTTAAGCATGTAATTTGAAATTTGATTTTCATTTGAAATATTGTATGCAAGGCGAATGGTTCTCCCTGTAAAAATTTCCAAGTATTAATATAGATTCAGTCGATGCTAGATTGAATTAAGTTTCCTGTTTATTCCATGTCGGTGGCTCACGATAAATATCCCATCTTGTGCTGCTTTTGTAGCCTTGCCAACATGTAATTATGTGAAATTTTCCAGGCTGGGTATCGTTCCGTGTGGTTTAGTCGGTAGAATGTCAGTGCGTTATATTGATGGCCTGGGTTCGAGTCCCGGCATAGAATCATTTTCACTAGGTTGGCCTTTGCGCCTTTTAAGAAATTAATTTGAAATTTGATTTTCATTTGAAATCATCACAGTGTTTATGACAAGTTCGTCACAAATGACACATATTTCACAAATTGGTCACAATGTGACTTCAAAGCATTGTCGCTTTCGTCACATGTTCGTCACAAAATTAATGCCAAAGTAGTCACAAATGTCACACTTTTCACAAATTAGTCACACTGTGACTTCACAGAGTGGTCACAATGTGACGTCACAAACGACCTCTAAAACGGCCATAACGACCTCGCATTCTAGTCACTATGACGTCACATCGACGTCACGTGACGTCACATCGATGGTCACAAAGTCACAGTGTGACTTCACAACGACGTCGCCGTGACGTCACCATGCCTTACGGGTAATCATGATTGCGATTACAAATTTTAACTATAATACTTAAAAGGATTTTTTCAATTTTTTAGCTGTAATCTTGATTACTGATTACAAAATGTAATCGTAATGTGTAACTGGTAATCTTATTACAGTTTTCCCAACACTGCAATATGACACCAATCGAAATATATAACGTGCAATAAGAAATTTTAAAACTCATTGTTCAGCTGCAAATAATACAGATTGAAATAATTTTCCATATTAAAGCAGATCATTCCATTGAAATTAAAAACAATTTGATAAAAAAAAAACGGAATTTAAAAAGGTAAGATCATTTTTCAAAAAAAAAAAAAACCCACTATATTCTTGGATAATACTCTACAATATAGCCATAATTAAATATATTAATTTAACCGCTTATTTATTCATTTTGATCTATTTACTGACACCTATAATTCTTTTTAAAGATCTGACACGTAAGGACAGATTTGACATATATATTATGAAATTGTTGTGCGTGAAAATCTCTGTAAAATTTGGTAATTATAATTTTTTGTTTAATTTAGAGCAAATAATAAGCTATCAAACTTGATATTATATAGAAGTTTAAAAACAGGAAAAATATCCTAACTGTTACTGATTTTAATAAGCATATTGCATAGAAAAATAAATAACATTTTCTCGAAGATTATTAAGGACGCAGAAACATAACATCTTCAGGGCCGATTTTTTTACGGAGAGAAAACAAAGTCCTATTTTTTTTTAATGATTTATTCATTTTATATTAAAAGGAATAAAAAAAGACAAAAAAAAAAAAAAAAAGAAATACTATAAAAAAAATCACACAACAAATAACGCCTATATTTGTGGCCGCTGAGCATTTCACTTTAAAAGTGAAATGATTTCTTATAAAATCAAAAAAGATTAGTAAATTCCATTCTTACATTTCTACAAATTATTAAATATATTATATAATAATATATTTAATTTACGTGATATTACTTTTCTCAAATATTGACGATTTTTTCTCAAATAATCCAACAACACTGACTGCCGAAAAATTACTTCACGCTTTATCTTTATCTGTATAGTCCTAAAAAAAAAGGAAACATCCTCTACTAACTCTGCAACTAATTATAAAAAAATAAATAAATTACAGTCACTAGTCCCCGAGTCAGGTGCAAATTTTGTCCGTTTTTTCCTCTCGGCCGATAATTTGTAAAATGCTTCAAAAAGTTGTATCATGAAGCTCCGTGAACATCAGCTGCGTGTCCGTGGGTGGGTTGAGCAGCTGTAGCCTTCCACGCACGTAATAAAAAGAAAAGAAAAAAAAAGAAAAATAGTCATTTCCTCTCGATTAAAAATTTGTCAAATTACAGCTAATCCAATATCTTATATCCAATATAAAAATATACAGAGTGCAAAGGAAAGTCCCTTTAATATGAAAATAGTTGCGAACGGAGAGAACTACAGCTATTCAAGTGAGATAACGATATAGTAAAGCGACTGCGCCCGATCTAATACAAACAACAGCAGCGCCCTCTATTGGCGAAATTTGGAAGATAGCTATTTAAATTCGTTAACGAAACGAGATAGAGCAAAATTTCCAATTAGAAAGTTTGGGGCGTCATTTAATTAGTACGAAACGACATTTGGTTCACACGGATAAGATAAATCGTCGCCTGTATACCCAAAAATGTCCGAAATCGATGAGCGACGATTCTACTTTGCATATTCACATTCCGCGAATGTAGCAGTGCACAATTCCAGATTGTGACGTTCTACTGTGCTGTAATGTCTGTAAAAATTTAATTTCTAGTGCATTTAAAATTTCAGATTAACCCTTTCAGGGGCAGAAGATTTCTGTTCGTAAACTGATGAAATTATTTACTAACACCAGAATATTCAAACGAATTTCTTAGAAAATAAAAACTCGCAAATTTTCACTTTCATTACAAAAGCAAAATTTTATTGAAATATTCTTGGTGCTGTTTGTAAATTTTGGAATAAAAATTAGGTGGATAGACCATCTAGCCACCGCACTTGAAGTGGTTAAATCTATGGCTTCGTATGGAAGAGGCTAGCAATAGACGTTTCATGCTGAGAAATGTGGCATATAGAATTACTCTCATGAATACAAACGTGTATCGTGAGCAATGGCGAACTTTTCGAACATACTGAATATTAACTTTTTATCCCTGTGAGACAGTTTGTCTTTTTTTGTGTGTGTGTGTGATGTTATCAAAATGTATTGAGATAAGCACGTATTTATACCATAAATTATGCGTATTTCTTCATACATCTGGCTATTCCATTCAAACGTTTATACAAAATAGAGTGCATCGATTCCGGACATTTTTGGTTATACAGGCGAAGATTTACCTTATTCATGTAAACCAAATGTCGTTTCGTACTAATTAATTGATGCTCTAAAATTTCCTAACCGGAAATTGTGCTCTGTCTCTTTTCGTTTTCGATTTGCAATGGTTATCTTCCAAATTTCGCCACTAGGGACACTTTCGTCGTTTGAATTAAATCGGGTGTAGTCACTTTACTATACCGTTACCTCAGTTCCACAGCTGTAGCCCTCTCCGTTCTCAAGTATTTTCAGGTTAAAGGGACTTTCCTTTGCATCCAGTATATTTTTTTCATTTTCGTGTGACCAGCTGACGTATTAACCACCACTTTATAATCAGCTGATTTTTTTCTCTTTAAGATATTGTGTTAGCTATAATTTGACAAAAAGGTTTTTTTTTTTACGTGCGTGGAAAACTACCGCCGCAGCTGACGTTCACGGAGCTTCATGATACAACTCTCTGAAGCATTTTACAAATTATCGACCGAGAGGAACTTGGTCATCAAAATCTTTTGGTAGCTCGCGGACTATACCAAATTATTAGAAATAAAGTATAATTTTAAATGATGTATATAAAATTTGCTTAGGTGGCCATCTACAAATTTTGCTCTGACTATTTTCGTTTTAGATTTGCAATGAATATCTTCCAAATTTCGCCACTAGGGGCACTTTCGTCGTTTGCAATAAATCGGGCGTAGTCACTTAACTATACCGTTACCTGACTTCCATAGCTGTAATTAATTTCTCGGAAACGAATCATTCGAACTTCATGAATATCTGGATTTAGGCTAATTGGAGGAGGTAGAATATATTTATTGTGTCCAACTTCGACATTGCTAATTAAAAATGCAAAGTTTGGGTTCGTTTTATATGTAGTTGGTCCTCTAAGCAAAGTTTACATACATCATTTAAAAGTAGACTTTTTTTCCAGTTGTTTGGCAACAGTAACTTTCTTCTACAATAATTTCTTTCAGAGTTAGCAGGGATGTTTACTTGGTATAAAAAGACACTTCGCGTTCACGTGGGGGACGTTTTACCAACGTAGCGGCCGGTGTGTTGTGTTAGGCTTTCTTTCGTATTTTCTGCGGTGGTTTATTATCAAGTGTTACAGATTTTGCTATTATTGTTCAGTTTTCTTAAAAAATATTTTTTTATACTATATACCACGAAAAATATCATCCTGTCATAATGTAAGACGAAATTATAAATGCTTTATTGAAAACTAAAAAAAGTATTATGTGTCTATTTGTTTCTGTTTCGTGCGGATCTGACTTAATAAAATTCTATGTATGATTTCTTTTATGGACATTTTTTACTTCTTCATTTTTCTGATAATAAAAGAAAGGCAGACTAAATACAAATTACTTGTTTAAAGTACGCTGTCCCAAGATAAATTTGACCGGGAAAAAAAAAAAAAAAAAAAAAAAAAAAAACGCAACACGTTTTAAAAAATATATTTGCTTTCATAACTTGATTTCAATCTCTTTTAAGTTTGCTTCTACGAAATAGTTTGTCGCACTGATTCATCGAAGTAACTTTCCTAACTTCTCTGTTTACTTTAAGTAAACTTTTAACGAAATTAAAAAGAAATTTTATTCTCACATTTAAATTTTATACAGTTTAAAGTTTATTTAAGGAATATTTAAAGCTTTATAAGAATAGAAAGAAATAAGGCTGTGCTTTTCAATCACAAATTATGTTTGTTTTCCGACAATTTTTCAAGAAAATAGAAGAAAAATTATTTGTTGAAATATACAATATAAAATATAAGAAATGATAAGAAAAGTCAAGCAGGGCGGAATTAAATACTCGTTTATAGTACGCTATCCAACGATTAATTTTACAGGGACAAAAAGTAAACTACAACACATAACTAAAATATATTCTTGCATTCAAAATATGGTTTCAACTTATATTCAATTCGTGTCCAGGAAGTATTTTGATGCGCTGAATACATCTTTGAAATTCTCCTACTTTGTATGTTAATATTTCTTCATTTTTTTTTTTAATGAAAAACTAATAACAACTTTTTTTTCTTTCGCATTTCAGATTTTCTAAAAACTGTATAAATCTGAGTACACTTACTTTTGTGTTATAAAATATATTCATTTTGCCAAAGAGCAATATGAAAAATAAAGTTTGTCTGGTTTGAAAACATTATTATTATTATTATTATTATTATTATTATTATTATCATTTGTATTTAAAAACGTATAAATTATGCATGATTTTTTTTCTTCAGGTAAATTAATATATACTACTTTGACGATTTGGATTATTTATTTGAAAATTTTTTATCCAAATTTACAGATAAACGTTAAAACAATCTGTTGGCCTCATGAAGTATATTCGATGGGAATTGATCATTTTTAAGATGTGAAAAAATTATACAATATTCAAAATTAATAATTTATTTAAATTAAATGTGAATATAGTTTTTACAGAAACATGTTTTATTTAATACCCAAAGATGAAATTAATAGATTTTGTTATTCATATATCTTTTATTATTTAAGTAATATGACAAAAAACTAAATGTTTTATGAGCTGTCATTGAAATTTTGAACTCTGAAGGCTTTTGTCTGTATATTTGGAAGTTTAAAAACAATCTATAAGGAACTTTGACGCCTAAATATGCTGTAAGGTTTCATATATATTATAACTTTTTTTCCCCTTTACAGTGACAATACAATCCTGATTTAAGCAAAATATATAAAAAAATAGAGATAGTATTAGGTTTAATTATACTTACATCTCTAACGGCAAGAATATTCATTATTTTAAAGTATGAATGTAGTTAATGGTGATAACTTATTTCGTTGATCTGCATCCTTGAAGCACTACGTTCGTAAGCAGGCCACAACATATGTATGCATTCCTATTAAGTTTTTTAGCTCCTTACGCTAATACATTCAATATGCGAGTTACGCATATTTCGTTTCATAATATAAGTATACTGTTGTTTACATTTCAGTAATTTATTTAAAATTATGTAATTCCATGAGTATACGAGTATTTGTCTAAACTCGTTGTGACAAGTAGTTTCACTAATTTCAGTATATACAAACGCATTTTTTAAATTTCTTGCTATATCCGTTTATCCTGCTGTTTCTAAGAATAAACTTTCAGGCTTTGTGGTTTTCCTTAGATTTTCCTTAGATTCATTACATTTTAGATAAGGAAGGACGGGTGGGAGAGGGATAAAATTAATTTTAATTTACAGCTTGCATCATGATGATTGAGCTGTATTTACGAAGGATATAAAACTTCAGATCATGTACACATTGACTATCAATAAATGCAAGTTAGAATGTAGAAAAACAAAAACTTCCTATTAGCTTTGATACATCTAATATATTGTATAAAAATTAATCCTTTGCGCTCGGCGTCTCTTACACAAATTTTACTCGATCGGCACCACCTATTAAAAAGAAGTTCCGTTCAAATACGCAATTTCAAAAATACTTTGATTAAATAAGGTACATTTTATTTTCCTTTATTACTGGTGCCAAAATCAAATTTATCGAAGAAAGATTATGTCTCCCGCAGCGGAGCCCTCGAGCGCAAAGGGTTAAATTTAGCACTTGATACTTTTTTAGTCTGCAACTGGCATAGTTCTTCCCTTCTTTCTAACCGCATTTTAAAACGGTTGTTTATTTAAAAATCTATTTGATTAAATAAAACACAACCAACATTTGTTAAAGGAAAAAACAGTTAAGTTTTTGCTTGCAGTCCATATTATTTTAATGGGATAGAAAAATAATATAAATTTTATTATAAATATTAAAAGTCTATGGCTATACAATTAAATTTTTATATAATATTAAATTAATAATTTATTCACCGTGACATTTCTTGCTTAAAAAAAAAAAAATTACAGTTCAATACTTAAATATCTCCGATCTTGAACCTTAATACATAGGAAAAATATTGAAATTATATTCAGTAATATATCAAAAAGAAATCATGTTTCTGAAACGAAATACTATATCACTTGCTTCAAAATGCATTGGCAGTGGCACAAGATCCATTAAGGAGCAGTTTGCCATCTTGAAAATATTATTTTAAAGTTACATTTGAAAATGAAAATGTTATCTAATCGGTGTTTCTACGCTTAATAATTCCCTAAATATACATTATTTTTTACTTACCGCGATTAAGTCATTTGAATGCATAGCTATCATTATCTAATATACATGTTCTAATAACAATAACATGCTTTAATATAAACGTTCTACGTAATTATTACCTTATACATTAAGACGATTAACATTATTGGATTTTATAGCTTAATTTGTGTTTATGACGGCCAATTATCAACACGAGGGATATAGTCCCTAAGAGGGGGAGTGCCCTTCATGGGGGTCTTCCTAAGGGAACCTAACCCGTATTTACGCTTGGAAGTCCAAGTTTCGAAGAAAACCACGAAAACTCCGAACGATTATGTCGACGGGCGCGATTGGACTCGATCCCAGCACCTCCCGTCTACCAGCTTCGTGAGCAAAAACTCTCGGCCTACGGTGGGGCTATTGGATTTTATAATCGAGGATATTTTATTCGGATAAGAAAACATCTTTCATTACCTACTACGGAGAAAATTAAAACGCAATTTAAAAGTTGCGCAGTAGAATTAAATGTTTGTTTCACAATTTTGCCGCAGATTACCCTTTCAGCAGTTTAAAAGTGTCGCTCTGTTCAGATGCTCAAAAACAAAATTATCAGTAAGAAGAAAAATTTGCTTTCCGTAAATGGGAACAGAATGATCAATGACGCTGGAGGAAGTTTTTGTTGGATATGCCCATATCTCAGGGCATGTTCTTATGAAATACAATGAACTAGCAAATAGTTCAACATATACTTATCGAAGAAAACAGAACTATCGTTATTTGCATTGGCGAAATAAGATGCTGCCAGAAATGAGGCAAGTGAATTCTCAAAAAAGAGCGAAATACTGATTATATTTCTGTACTTGACAACATATGTCATTTTAAAATGAAAAAAAAAATAATTTCAACTATAAATTTTATCTAATTAATAATATCAAATGTTTATCACATAATGCAAGACATATTTAAATAAATTAATTTTCTAGTTCAGGTTATGCTTTTTCTATTTAAAAAATACGGGATGCTGCCATGTAAGTATTACGTTTTATGTAATGTTATTTCTACTATTATTTCTATTATTTCTTCACCTTCTTTTAAGAAGAGATTTTATATAAGATAATACTGGTGACGAAAAATTTTATGGTCTGCAAAATTCAATGAGGCGTACAAACTATGAGACAACCACATCGTCGAACTGTTGGCTGAAATTCTAGAATTAGCTAAATCTCGATTCTTATATTAAATAGCAATCGGTCTGCCAAGTCACATCTTGGTGTAAAACACCTAAAATCGGATTTTTATCCGATTTTATCGGTCGACTCGTAGGTTTAGCGTTGAGCTTTCCTGCACCCAAAGGCATGAAAACATAGCGGACTGGGAGCAGGGAAACACAATGTTAAACCTACGAGTCAACCGGTTGGCAGGAACTGATAAATACATAAGAGGTCCTATTGGTTGACGGTAGGAATGATATTCATTTCAGATTTTTCTTCTTCCGTTTTCGGACACATTTCTTTAGTAAGCTTCGCATTATTATCAAAAAGTGTAGATATCGGTTTGGATTCTTACATTTTAAATTTGCTTAGAATGTCTTCAATGTACATATTTTAGGTAATTTTAAAATTGTCCCCATTTTGTATAAATTCAATGGCAAACAGTTGGATGTGCCAATCCCAAAACTTTCTTCAATCTTATACATCATAATGTTTCAAAAACTAGTTACACATGTTAATACTTCAATATTATTAGTTCAGTACTAATCGAACTTTGATTTTCATCTTAAATTTCTGCTTCAGTCAATTAAATGAACTAAAAACGAGTTAATCTATACCATTGTATTTGTTAAAATTAATAGTTTTTCCTTATTCTGTTGTTATTAGATGTTTGCGAATAGCCGGCTTAGCAGGAAGCGAGTTTCCTCCTTTGCACGAGCCGCCGATGGACAATAGAACTACCGAAAAGTATATCAAAATCGCTATCACAGAGCCCCTTTACCGCGCGATATTTCCAAATTCAAAGAGAACCTATTGGCTACAGCCAAAAACATGCACAAAAAATTTGGTTCAATTGTATGTATAATTTTATACACTTTTCGATTGTACAATAAAGAAAATGGCACAAACATCACTATTACAGCGCCCCCCGCCTACCGGCAGATTTTTTTTTAATTCAAGGAGGACTTGTTTGCCATAGCCAGAAACGTACGCAAAATGTTGGTTCAATTCCATAACTTGATTCACTTTTTGATGGTACAATATTCAAAATGGCACAAAAATTGCTATTACAGCGCCCCCTACCGGTGAAATTTTCCAAATTAAGACAGGACCTGCTTGTCATACCCAAGAACTTAAAATAAAAATTTGGTTCAATTATATGCTTAACTTTATACACTTTTCGAAGGTACAATTTTCAAAATCGCACAAAAATTGCTATTACAGGGCCTCCTACCGGCGAATGTTTTCCAAATTCAGGGAGGACCTACTTGCCATATCCAAAAACTTAAAATACAAATTTTGTTCAATTCTATGCATAACTTCATACACTTTTGGATGGTAGAATATTCAAAACCGCACATTAATTGCTATTACAGCGCCTGCTACCGGCGAATGTTTTCAAAATTCAGAGAGGACCTACTTGCCATATCCAAAAACTTAAAAGAAAATTTTGGTTTAATTCTATACATAGCTTCATACACTTTTGAATGCTACAATATTCAAAATCGCACAAAAATCGCTATTACAGCGCCCCATACCGGCGAATTTTTTCAAAATTCAGAGAAGATCTGCTTGTCATAGCCAGAAAATTAACATAAAAATTTGGTTCAATTTTATGCATAACTTTATACACTTTCTGATGGTGCAATGGCGACAGACAGACGGACACACGGACAGACGGGCAGACGGACACACAAACAAACAGACATTTTCAATAAACATGTTTTTTTTGGGATCTCTGACCCCTAAAACGTGTAAATCCGTTGATAAGCGGAAGTCGAAAAAAATTTCGATAACAATACTTTCTTCTATTGAAGATAGAATAAAGTAAAAATAGTGTAAGAGACTTAAATGTTTCACTTTAAATGATTTCGCTAATTCATATCTACTATATTGATAATGTTCGTTACATTTAGTAAGAATTATGAGATCATCCCATGAACAATAATAATAGCTTCAGTTTGAGATTTAGAAAAATACACACATTTATCAGCATTAAGTGATTCAAACTTCATTTGTTTCAATTTTACATCTAATTTTTTGAACCACTGACCACTCGATTGTTTTAATCCATAATAAGATTTCTTAATAGATTTTGTCAGGACTTGATTCATTTTTAAAACCTTCAGGTAATACCATGTATATTTCTTCAGTTAAATCACTGTTTACATAAACCATAATAAAATCTAATTGATGTGCGGTGAATCCATTTTGGATGGCATATGGGGGGAGATAGCAGTTCTGGTTGAACTTAATCTTGCTACAGGAGAAAAAATTTCGTCAAAATCTATGGCAGGTTATTGTGTACAGCCTTTTGTCACAATTCTTGATTTGTATTTTTTAAAACCACTTAGGTACTATCACTCTCTTATGTTTTGGCCTATCTACTATTTGCATGTATTTTCTTACATTAATGAGTATAATTACAAATGTATCGCATCTATTCATTCCTTTTTAAATAGACTATTTAGAGCTATTTAGAGAGAAGATTCAGGAAAAGATTCAAAAGAATTATTCACTGCAACTAGAGATTTTTCTTTTTAGGAATATTTATTTCATATTCCTTTTTTGGTCTACATTTTTTACCAGTTTTTATTTTACTTGGTCTGCAGAGGTCTTTGAAACACGGGGGTTCGAAATTTCATCAGTTTGCGATTCGATTTCTTCTTTAATGGCGCCGGTGCTAGAGTCTAGTTCTTTCTTCACGACCGGAAATATTTCTACCTCTTGCCTAATTACGTTTATGCTCGTATTTTCATTATTTTGAGAGAAATGAAAAATTAATTTTATTTCGCTGTTACAGGAGGAATCATTTTAAACTCGTTAATGAATCGAACATCTCGGCTTATAATACTTTTTTCTGGATTTCTTGTTCCACATCCTATTTGCTTTCGATTCATTAGAATAACCTACAAAAATATGTTCTTCTGATGGAGTTATTTTTTTTTTTTTTTTACCTTTTCTTAAGTACGAAACATTTTCGACCAAATATTTTGAAGTATGATAAAGTTGTTTTGATATTAAAGAATAATTAATATGGAGTTTTGTTTTTGCTTAAACATCGTGTCGGGCAGCGATTGTGTACGTAAAGAGCACAATGTATATAGCCGGCCCTAAATGATTGTGGAAGATTACTTTTTAAAAATAAACACCTTGCCATTTCAGTTAAAGTTCTGTGTGATCTCTTTGTGGAGCCGTTCTGATGGGTGGTTAAGGGGGAAGAAAATTCTCGTTTTATACCGCATTCTTCGAAATATTTATGAAGTTCCTAGCCGCAATATTCTAAGCCATTATCTGTACGCAAGAATTTCATTTTATTTCCTAGGCGGTTTTCGACTTCTGTTTTGTATTAAAAAAATGCATTCTTAACCTCATCCTTTGTTTTAAGAAATCTAACTTCAACATAACATGATTTATATTCAATAAAAGTAACAAAATATCGCGATCCTTCTTCAGAAACGACCTTCATGGACCCACATAGGTCTGAATGCATGAAAAAACAATAAATCATTACTTTGAAAATTCGATTGTTTAGGGAAAGTGTGTACAGTTTGTTTACCTTGAATACAAATTTTACAATCTTTAAGAGATTCATCGTCATTGAAATTTAAATTTCTAACCATATTCTCATATTTAAGTTTCTTTAAATCAGACTCATTTGAATGCCCTAAATTTAGATGTCATTTTACAAAATCTGTTGTCTGTGCTATTGCAGCTGTTTCGATGTTTGGATGTACAGTCGTGGGAAAAAAAGTAAACACACCCTACTAACTCCTCAACAAATTATTGTAGAAGAAAGCTTCTGGTACCGAACGATTGGAAATAAAGTCCACTTTTTAATGATGTATATAACATTTGCTTAGGGGGCCATTTACAACGAACCATTTTAAAACGAACCATAACTTTGTTTTTCTCAATAACAGTACACAATTCTGACAGTATAAATGAACTCTACACCCTTCTATTAGCCCAAAAACAAATTTTTATGCAATTCGTACCATAAGTTTCCGAGAAATTAATTATTTTAAAACGAGGCTATTTTAAGGGCTGTATCCAAATTGAAGTTCGTTACTCGATTTTTAACCGAGAGAGCCCCATTCTTGAGCAAGGCACCTTAAGCACAACTCAAGCAGTCAATGCAGCCGGTTAGATTACAGGACAGAAGAAGAAATTTCATAATATCTACTCACTTCTATCATAGACGGCCCCTTAAACCATCATTTTGCCGTTATTTAAGCATAATTTGAAAACTACTTGGAAGAAAAATATGAAATTTTGGATTTCCATAAAGAGAGACTTAATAAATCTAAATCCATCAAAAAATTGTAGGTTGCAATTCATAATTTTTTCGAATATTAATTTCATAATTCATAATTCATATCATAAAATTATAAAAATTGCAAATTCAGCGTATTTATGTTTGGGTATATTAGAATTATTGCTACTGAAATAATTAGCACATTAGGAGCATAATTTCAGGAGATATAAATAAAAATATGAAAATGCAATTTAACATTAGAAGCAGTAAATTTTGAATGTTTATAATTCAAAAACTTATGATTCAAATGACTTTAAATTTGGTGTCTAGGCATAGTTTGAAACGAAGATTTGAAATATCTCGCTAAAATTGGGTATTGCCATTGAAAAAAATGAAGTTTGTATTCGTTTTAATATGTAGATGGCTCCCTAAGCAAATTTTATATACATCATTTAAAAGTAGACTTTATTTCCAATCGTTTGGTACCAGTAACTTTCGTTTACGTTAATTTGTTGAGGCGTTAATAGGGGTTGTTTACTTTTTTTTCCACGACTGTACATAGTATAAATTGCCTTGAAGAACAGCTTATACTCGTGTAGAGCATTAGGTTCAATTATTTTAGTATAGCATCCTTGAAAAAGCACAGAACGGTTATTAGCCGTTGCTTTTGACGTTGAAAATAAATAAATTACATTTTAATTCAGTTACACAGAGAAAGTTCGTAAGTGTGAGATTAGTAGTCCCACTCCCGTCAGACACTGTTATAAGAGCTGTTACTATTCTTGTTGTTGCTCTTTTATCAACTGCAAAGTGTATTGTAGATTATTTTCTCGAGGTTGTAACTCTGTAAATAAATTTCTGTCTTTACACATATGAAATGTACAACCACTAACTAAACACCATGCCGTATGTTGATGGCATGCGTCGTTAAATGCAATATTAACCGGTTCTTCATAACTAGTAGTCATCATCGATCCTTGATTTATTTTTCTAAAGATGCAAGCTTTTTGTCAGCTATTTTCTTTATGCATTCAGAAGCTTTATGTCCTGTTTTCGAATCGGAATTGCACTTGAAATTACGATAATTTCTTTCCACAGGGAAATTTTTATTCGGATTAATTTTCCCTTTTCCATTTTTCTTCTGTTCTTCCTTATTTCTTTTATTTTTTTATATAATAGGCATTTTGTGAATCAGCAGTGTTTTTTCCTTTTCCGACTTCCCATTCTTTTAGCATCTCAAAAAGAATCAGATTTAGGTAGCTCATTTCTCGATTTTATAGTACGTCTAAATTTTTTTCAAGTAAGTTATCAGTAGCACTGTAGAGTAGAATAATTGATAATCAATCATCTGCTATTACTATTTCTATTTAATTTCATTTCTCTTTAATAAATCTTCGAAGAAGATATTTAAATGTTCAGACATCGTTTCACTTATACTCATCTTTCGAAATAGAAGCTGTTTTAATAGAGTTGTCTTCTTTGCGGGCCCTCTCGATTCATATGATTCTTTCAATTTATTCCACACAGAATTTGAAGTAGCACAGTACTTAATATGACATTGATCACTAGGATTTATGGCAAGAATTATATCAGCACAAGCTTTTTGATCAGCACGGAGCCATTTCTTTTCATCTGCATTACTTTCAACCGGGTTTTCTTCTTTGCCGAGCTTTTGAATTATAGTAACATGAGATACAGATGAACAGAATATCTCGCAGCTAAAAATCAAAAATAGTAAATGAACGAACCGGAATAGTTTTTAGTTTCACTTTAAGCTTAAGAATTCACAATTCAAAAGTTCAATTTAAAAATTATTGCTGCTTGTTACAGCGCATTGCGTAGCGTCTCTCGCACCCATAACCTTTGTTGGTTAATGAGGCACACAGAGTTAGCAGAACATCTCGACATAAGCTATTTATTTACATTAGCACGAAGACAAAAAATTATACATAGCTTAAGTGCGACTAAGCGCTGGCTTGTTTTTGGCAGAGCAGAATACACTCCCTCGCAGAGCGGAGTTGGATAAGTGTCACTGTACGCGAATACGTTGAAAGGTGGGGTAAGAGAAATGAACGTTGTATTTCATCAACAATCTTGTTTTTTAGACATGATGAAATTTCGAATTTTTACCTCTTCGAATTGAAAATCAAAAATATTAAAAGCGATTGTAAAATTCGCTTCATGTTATTAATTATCGTAATATATTAAGAAAGTAAACTTAATATATTTTTGTCTTAATCATCCTTTTAAAGGGTATTTTTATAAATAAATGTAAGACATGTTGTTTTACACATAATGTGTAATTCTTTAGGCACTGTGAAAGACTATTCAACTTTTGAAAGAGGGTTGTTAATATAATAATATTGGATTTCTGATATTTTATTAATTTTTTAACATCATAAATTTTATTTAGTGCTTTATAGTGTCATTTAAATGCACATAAAACTAATTTAGTCTGCAGCAAAATTCGCTATAATGATTTTATTATTGTTAGGGATGTTAACTAAGATTTTAGTTTAATTTTACTTTGTGTTCCCTAGTAATTTTAATATAACGAGTTCATTGCGATCAATTACAATCACATTTCTGAGTTTGTGGTTGGAGTAACAGAGCACCCTCTCCCTCTCTCTGTATATATATATATATATATATATATATATATATATATATATATATAGTTTTCTACTTTTTTGACTTAATAGTTTAAAAATCGCCTGTTCTTTTTATTTGTTATTCATCCATTTGTTTTTAAAGGAAATACTTTTATGTATGATTTAAAAACACATTTCATTTTACAGATATTATAGAAATCATCAAACATTTTGTTTTTGTAAACATTTACATTTCGGTATTTTACCCCAATTTTGGGGTAAGATGCCTTCTGGATTTGCAATGAAAACAATAACTTTTGATGAGAAAAACATAATGGGAAGAATAAAAGTAACTCTAATATTTTCGACATACTAAATTTGTTAACTTACATAATATCAGGAAATTACAAATTATGAATATAACAAACGTTGAAAATTTAATAAGAAACCAACTACTATTTAAAAAAAACTACGTGCTACTTAAAATTTAAATGAATTGTGGCTCATAAGTATGCTTATTTTTAAAACTTTATAATAAGTTTATATACGACAGAACTAGCCAGAGTCCAGCTTTTTTGTAGATGTTTTTTATATATCCCAATGTTCTTTTCAGCAATGGCTCAGATCTACCACCAACTGCAAATTTGCTTAGGAACTTTGAGCAACTATCGTGTAACCAACAGTTTCAATAAATGCATTCGATCCAATTACATTTTCCATCCTTTTTTGTACCCTGGTAAACACACTTAACATTTACTCTCAATCACTAAAAAAAAAAATAATCCACTTTTGAATGGTAGCAGGTAATTTAATTATTATCCATATCAACGTCTGTTTGCACATTCTCGCTTTCTAGCCTTTGAATTTTTCCTAAACAATTCCGTTATTAAGTGTAAAAAAAAATATGTAACATTGCTCTATAAAATTGATGGTTGCATGCTGTGATGCATAATTAATTACCAATGCATTGTATGAATATTTTAATTAGTAATGCATAATTATTCATACACTTTATAATATTTTAATTTGTTTACATTTTAATAGTATTTAAGTTACAATTTTTAAAATTAATTTTTAAATGACATTTTTTCAAGACAATTTGTTTTTGTAATATAATTATGCTTTGTTTATACTTCTTTTTTTATTTACGTTTGGCTTTACATTATTTACCTTTTTAATTCTTAAATTTTTATTTCTAAAATGACAATAATTTAGTTTTTACTGCTGTTTTTAATGCGGAATAGGTGTGTGTTTAGAAACCTGCATGCTTTTGACATTGAGGATGGAGTTAGGTCTGTCTGTCTACCAACAAACGAAGAACAGACAGTTATTTTCCTGTATTTTTTTTTACCTGCGTAGTTTAAATTTGACAGTTTTGGGGCTTTAATAGTTAAATGCTATAAATATTGTTGATATAGATCTTTTTTCCAAATTTATTATGTAATTGCATTTTTTTATTTATTGATTATATATATATATATATATATATAAAGCAGCTCACAAAATATGCAACTAAAGTATAATTCAAGACAAAATAAAATTTTTAACACATTGAAAACTCGAAAGAAGGTGTATATAGCAAGAATTTAACAATTAACTCTAAACACGATCATTCAAATCATTGACATTTATAAGTTAAACAAAAAATATAAAAAAGACTGCCTATTTCTCATCTGTGCATGGACATGCAGACATAACTCCAACCTCCTACTATTAAATCTTGTAGGTTTCGAAACACGGGCTTGTCTTACATTCAAAAACATAATAAAAATGTGAATAACATAATAAAAAACCTTCTATACGTAATACGTATAGAAAATAAACATAATAAATATACAGCATATATATACAAATATAAAATAAGCACACACACAAACACACACATATATATATATACATATATATATTTGTATATTACCATTAATTAAACATAACCTGCCACCGTCAATTATTATGAATTAAAGCTGTAAGTATTAAAAAAAAAAAAAAATATTATAAGAATTATTATGGAAGAAAAAAGAAAAAAGTGGACACCGACAAAAATTGAAAATCTTATACATTGAATTACGTTATCGAGGGCACAGAATTCAATGATATAAGCAAAATGGTTGTTTTCTGTGGGAGAAATAAGCTAAAGCTAAAATTAATTTTCCCCTGTGCCCGAACAACCACTAAAATCAAGTGAATTGATTAAAAATGAAAGCAGAATAGAAACAAATAATATGAAATGGAAGAATCAATAAAACGTATTTAAATATTTATAGGATATAAAATAGAAATAATAAACACCATACCGATTAATATTTCAGTATTTTACAAAAATCCATGTGCACATGTCTTCCAGTATATCAAAAAGATTAAGGTGAATAAAACAGTTAAGAAATCACAGTAAATGATACCAAAGGATGCAGTTAATACATTTTGAAATAATATTTGAAATACCTTGTAAAACAAATTTAATCTAATATAAAATATATAGAAATTAATTACATTATTTAAAATGCACTATTAAATTAATAGATAACAATTTAACAATATCGTCAAAATTTAGCTAAAAATACACCCTGGTGTATAAAATATAACTAAAATGGAGCTAGAAAAATTAAAAATAAGAGCAATATGAAAGATACAATTTTAGTGCTGCCATCTATTAATAATTATATTAAACATCTATCGCAAAATAAAAATTTGCAAGCTTTTGAATGTAAATAACTGTTTAAACAGCAAAACCAGTCAAATCCTTATATAAAGAGAATTATAGAACAACCACTAAAATCAAGTGAATTGATTAAAAATGAAAGCAGAATAGAAACAAATAATATGAAATGGAAGAAGCAATAAAACGTATTTAAATATTTATAGGATATAAAATAGAAATAATAAACACCATACCGATTAATATTTCAGTATTTTACAAAAATCCATGTGCACATGTCTTCCAGTATATCAAAAAGATTAAGGTGAATAAAACAGTTAAGAAATCACAGTAAATGATACCAAAGGATGCAGTTAATACATTTTGAAATAATATTTGAAATACCTTGTAAAACAAATTTAATCTAATATAAAATATATAGAAATTAATTACATTATTTAAAATGCACTATTAAATTAATAGAAAACAGTTTAACAATATCGTCAAAATTTAGCTAAAAATACACCCTGGTGTATAAAATATAACTAAAATGGAGCTAGAAAAATTAAAAATAAGAACAATATGAAAGATACAATTTTAGTGCTGCCATCTATTAATAATTATATTAAACATCTATCGCAAGATAAAAATTTGCAAGCTTTTGAATGTAAATAACTGTTTAAACAGCAAAACCAAACAAATCCTTATATATAGAGAATTATAAACCTAATATAAATCACACAAAGTATTTAAAACTATTGTTAATAAAATTTAAAAGCATACAATATGTTCTATTAGCTAAATTATTTAAACTAAACTAAGAGTTTAAATAATGTTAGAACATTGATAATATATAGCATCTATCTATATGCTATAAAACAAAATAATTTCAGTAATAATTAATATAAATAATTAGTAAAAATTATCTAAAAATTATTTTTTAATGAATTATATATAAGATATTTATAAAATGAACAGGAAATATCAAACATGTGGAAGTATATAGAAGGTTAAATAATACTTAAAATCCCATTACTTAAAACGCACAAATATAGAATGTGGATTATTTTCAGACATCCATAAAAATCCATAAAGTATGATTATGGGACATTCAAAAACATTAAACTAAGAGTGGCATACTATTAGTAATTAATATGATATTGTCCTTAGTAAATTAGAATTTAATAACAAATAATTGTAAATTAGATTAATGAATAATTAAGCTAATTATAATATTAATGAAAATCTCCAACTTACATATAAAATATCAAATCAACATCCACATAAAATACATAACAAAAAAAAATAGTAATAATACAAGAGCCCCGCTTTTTTTTTTTTTTTTTTTTTTTAAATAAATAATTAACTATTGCGTATTATCCAGACAACACCACCCTCCTCCGTACTCTAACATCTACCCTCCCAACCAACCTATAATATTTTTTTATATATATTATTTTACAATTTTTAATTTTTTATAGATATTTTTTTATTTTATAATTTTTTTTGTAATTTTGTTTACGCATGTGTTAATTTGTGTTTATAGATCATGTAAGAAAAGTACTAATTGTATATTAATGAATATATGAATTTTTTTGGAAAACCATGATTTAATGCATCATAAATTAGTTTTTTAATATTATTGTTAATTAGAGGAGAAGAACATAAACATTTTATTCTATATAAATGATTAAGTATTATATTACGAAATACAGAATGATGTAGACAAGATTTAAAATTTGTAAATGTATTAACTATGAATTTAAATTCTTTACGTTTGTCATACAAATCTGTGATTGTTTTATTGTCTTTTATTGTAATTTTAAGATCTAAGAAGTTAATTGTACTGTTAGATAAAAGGTTTTCCGTTAATTCCAAATTAGTGGGATAATCAACTGGAAATCGAGTAATTGCAGATTGATCAGTTTCAATTAAAATGATGTCATCAATATAACGATATAAATGTAGATTATTATTAGTAAAATTGCGTTCATAATGAGATAAGTATAAGTCTGAGAGTAAACTGGAAGTACAGCCGCCTTGTGGTATACCGACATGCTGTAAATATAAAGTATTATCTTGCAATATATAATTATTATAGAAAATGAAGTTAGTTAAAGATTTAAAATATGCAATATCTATATAAGATGGTAATTCCAGTTTTTTATAATACTTTTTAAATAATGCATTTATAATTTTATGTAAATCTAATAGGTCTATATTATTAAAAAGATCTTTGAAGTCATATGTCGTTATATTACAAACAGAATGAAGATTTTTTAAAATCTTAACAAGTTGATAGCTATTTTTTATACAATGTGTATTATCATTGTTTGTAGTAAGTTCATATATTTGATTAAGAATTTTTAAGAGAAGTGTATTGGCTTTATTATTATATGTATTACAACCAATAGTAACAGTCCTAAATTTAATAGGAGTTTTATGAAATTTGGGAATAAGAACTAAATATGGATAATTAAAATTAGTAGATAAAATATTTAAAAGTTTATAATAACATCGAATTTTACGATTATTTACAATAACATTTTCATTAGTTTTTTGAAAAGACTTATTAGAAGAAATAGAATTTGTAAGTAGTTGGTGATAATATGATTTACATATAATAGCATAATTGTTAGGAGATTTGTCTACATATGTAATAACGAAGTTTTTTTGTAATTTAGTAATTTGTTGGAAATAATGCTGTGTATTAATAGAAACCAAATCAGCAATATTATTTTTTAAAACCATAGTTAATTTTTCAATTACTAATATCTTCCATTGATTAAAATATTCAATAGGCTTATTATAAGAGATAGAAATTTTATAAATAAAAATATCAATATCATATGTAAACTGTTTGATAATAGATTTAACATTAAATTTAGATGGAAGTCTATATTTAGTACCATAACCCATTAGTTGTTTCAATTTAAAATCATGAACAATATCAAGATTTCCAGTGATTATATGTCCATGATCATTGTTTATGTATTTTTTTAGAGTGGGGTCTTTGCAGTTACACGGAAAAGTACTAGCAGCAGATGTATTTTTTGAAAATGTATTATAGTTAAAAAATTTTCTCCCAATTGTATTCGGATATTTAAAGGTTTTTGATATATGAAGATTATTGATAGGAAAAAAACAATTTTTATCATTAATTATAGAATTGATATTAATTTTATTAAAAATGTGATTTGAAAAAGTAATTATCATTTGAGTATTCATGTTCTGAATTTTGTGTTTTTTTTTGTATATTAATATTGAAAAGATTAACCCTACTCATAATAAGGTCAAAGTAAATATCAGAGAAATGTTTAGAGAAAGATTTACTTAGAAAGACATTTAAATGTTGTACCAGCTGTTTCTTTTTAATAGCAAAGATGTTTTTACGAATTAACAACCAGTTATAATTCTCTAAGTAATTTCGTTGAAGATCATTAATTTGTTTTGTGATAGATTTTTTGGAAACTACAACTGATGATGAACCCTTTCCGCGTTTATTACGTGTTGTTTTAGCATTTAAATTATGATTAAGAGTAGGATAAATTGGAGAATAATCAATATTGTTATTTATAGATGTGAAGACTTTGACAGGTCTGTTAAATACTTCACTGTTAAGTCCATAAGGATATATTGTGTTATAATATTTCATATATGATGATTCCAAATAAAGACGTTCTGATTTATTTTTTAGAATTTGAAGGATTTCAATTGTCGTATTTTTAAATAGATGTTTATGAAAATGTTGAATTTCAGCTGTAGATTGTATATTTTTTGCTTTGTTATTATTAGAGTCTGATCGATGATGATTGATTCGTTTATGAATTGGACCTGATGTTTCACCAATATATTTCATATTACATAAGTTGCACTTTATACTATAAATAACATTAAATGCTTTACAAAAACTTGAATAGTTAGGATCTGAGACAATTTGTGTCTGAGCAGCGTATGGACATGTCTTGCACCGAGAATCATAGCACTTACGAAAAAATAAAGGACGAGGGGGAGAGTATAAATGGTCGCTGGATGACGATCCAGGAACAACCCAATTATTATTCCTGTACCGGGCACTACACTGCATAGATGCTAAGTGTATCTTGCCAGTATCGAGATGTTTACTAAGAACTGCCATATAAAAATTATGTATGGAAAGTGCAATAATTGCCATAAAAATAAGAAATTTTAATAATAAAAATTAATAATTTAATTAAATTAGCCTTGATTAAATAATAAAACTTGAGTATGAAAAAATATATATATACAATATTTACAATCATAGAAGCAGAACGCAGAAACAATCTTCAAATTATCCAAAACCAAATTATGATAACAACCCAAATAACGTAGATGAATAATATCAAGCAACCACTAGACTATTTTATAACAAATAAGTCTAAAAAGATCCGCATAACATCCAAATCCTAGAACAACTATAACCATGCAAAGACAACCAAAACGCTTACCCAACTAACTACTCAGATCAAAGTAATATGAATTTAAACTAAAGCAAATTAACATTAAATCATTGAATAGAATTAATTATTGCTACCATATTAATGTATATATAAAATGATTATCTCTACAGAATTATGTAAAGCTATAGCACAAATAGAAAATATATAGGACAATATCATACACTAACTACAAGAAAATTCAGATAAAATCATAGCTAGAAAATTAAAAAACATTAAATAAATCGTTGCAATGATAGGAATGAAAAAAATTAATGGAATCCTAAAATAGGTATCAGATAACTACATGGTAGAAATCTTATTGATAATACACATAGATTGTGCGCTAATTGCAGCAATGATCTAAGCGTATAATATTTAAAAGATTGCTAAATAATTTAGCGACCTGGGAATATATAAAAATATATATAAGATACCTTAAGGAAAAAATACATCAAAATGAATTGTTGACATTCAAATTGAAAAGATATTTAAAATATCGTAAAAATATCGTAAAAAGCTAGTTTCTCTATATATTATAAAAATTTCATCAAAAGTTCTATTTCAAATGTTTGTTCGGTAAAATGTATAGAGTATGGTTTTTCTATTCAAAAGCTATCCAAAACAGAAAAATAATTACTCTTTTCCTGAAACATCTCTCTTTATAGGTAAGAGCGCTTTTTAATTTATATTCCATCTACATTAGATATTATACATCCATTACTTTTAAATTTACCTTTTTCTAGATAAAACTAAATTGTTTGTAAAATGACATACTTTTAATACAAACAACTTAATACGCATAAAAATTTATCCTATTCTGCTCAGAAAATTCTGACCAAAACTTTCCAAATAAATATCAGAAAATCAGAAAGGAATATGTATGCTTTCATCCTAACATTTCTTCTTAAAAGATACATTTCACATAATTTCACATGCATGGGTATTAGAAACATTTATTGACTATTTCTGAATATTATCAATGTGTATTTAAAGTTCTATGTTTTAAATAATTTTATAAGACAAAAGTGTATTAGTGTAACGTAGTGATGAAATTATTCGTCACTTTTGCATTCCTATATTTCATGAACGTTTTCGCTCAATAACACAAACTAATAGCTAATTTTAATCCTTTTTTTTTAGGTTTGTAGAATATAGAAGTTTTGCATAGTTTTTTTCGTGTTACTTTAAACAGTTTTTGATATTTAACTCTAAAATTCCCATTGTAGAAAATACGTTCTAGAAATTCTGTAACTCAGAGAATCTAAATTCATACCACAAAATTAGAATAATAAATTTCTCTTTATTTATATACGTAATATATGTTGTTAAATAAAACAAATACTGCTATTTTAAATTCCATAAATGAATTTGGAACATGCGAAATAAAAAATCCAATAAATTCGAAACACTGGTGGTAGCATATATGTTACCATGGGCATTAGAGAGTTAACTATCGGTTGTAGTCTGTGCCTTTCGCAAATCCGCCAGACAGCTACTTAACACTTAGAATAGTCGTGTGATGATTTCGGGTGTCATTTATTCAAACTTTTTGTGTTTGTTTTAACAACATGGACTTGAAAGTTAAAAACGAAATAAAACATGGAATATGAATTTGTCTTAAATTTACACTAGTGCTAACACATTTTACAAAAGAAAAAAATCATAAAATTACAGTTGGAAGGATGATTATAAGTAGTGCAGACTAAAACACTCTAGAATTGAACTGTAAAGTAAACACTAGAAAAATCCCACATCTTTACAGCGCAAAGTACTGTTCATCTCGCGCTCAAACTCGATCACAGTCGAATGTGCTGTAGCTTTCTTTGGTTTCTTGGCTATATAAACATGAAAAATAACAGTAGTTGCGTAAAATTAGCGGCACAAACTGCTGGCAAATCTACAGTGGTTTTTGTTTTACAGTGTAGCTTTTTGTGCCAAAGAAAGAAGTGTAAAAATTGCAAAAACTATGAAAACTATCACACGTTCATTAGTTTTGTTCGGAGAAAAAAAATTCTGACTGTTTTTCTTGTAAGATCAAGGATAATTTTTTTCCTAAAAGTAAATTTATGATCTGGAGACTCTGTATAGGTTTTGTATCGTTATTAAAAATAGCTTTTTTGGTGTATATGAATTCTTGTATGTTATAGAACAGCATTCCAAACATTTTTTTAAAAACTACTGCACTTCTAAAACTAATCCAAAGGAATCAGTTATTGATCAACTATAAAAAAACAGACCTCTATATATTAATAATTTGTAATATGAAACTCTATTTATTTTTTATTTTTTATTTGTATTAATTCATTAACCTATCGAGCGTATTTATAAACCTCAGTTAAACTTTTGTAAAGTAAGTATAATATAATAATATAAGTAAGTAAAATAAAATTATAGCTAGAAGACTATATTCTTATGACTGGTGCACATTAATATTACTTTTTGGAATTGAGTTGTAAAATAGACACGTCTGTGGCTCTAAAAATAGAATGTACTAAAAACTCTCTCTGTAAAATATAACAAGTCAATTAGTTTCGTTTGAAGAAAGCATTTCTTCTTAGAACATGGATATTTTTTTCTACATATAACTTTTAGGACCCGCTGACAGCATACAAATTCAGGTTTTACAAGGCTATTAAAAAAACCTTTTTAAAGTAAATGAATTTCTATATGTTAAAGAACAACATTCAAAACATTTTTTAAACTAGAACGTCACTAATAAATGTAACCGTTTAGGAATTAGCTATTGATCAGCTATAAGTAGAGACCTCTATATATAATTACTTTCCAATATGAAACTCTATTACTAATTTGCTTTATATTAATCCACTAACCTATTGAACGTATTGATGAACTTTACATAAATTTTTGGAAAGTAATAATGAAGTATAATTTTATTGTCTTAAACTCTTGTAACAAATATTCAGTAAACAGAAGGATGCATTTCTATTCAAAGGATATTACTTCCTTCCCCCATATCTTGAAATGTTATAAGAAAATTTCCTTGTCACAAAACAGATAAACTTTTAGATTAACGTCAAATAAGGAAAATTGGATGAAAATAATGATTAAAGTCACCAGACGCCAGTGACAGATTTATAGAATCAACATTTTTTTTTTTTTTTTTTTTTTTTTTGGTTTAATTTAGAAACAACTCAAAAGTTATCTGTTGAAAAGAAGAAAGGCGTTATTGTTAAAGAATCAAACAAGTTTCATACTTGGATATAAGCTGTTAATCCTATCAGCACCAGATGAGCTTTTTAATTTTTTTAATAATCCTCTTTTTTTCATTGCACTTATTTTGAAAAAAATAATACTTTTTGTCTTACTTATAAGCTTGTAGCAATTTCATTAAAAATTAAAAATATTAATTATTACTATTAACTACTAATATATTATGTAATTTTATTCAACCAAAAACTTTAAATTTACTCTTTTAAGCTTTTCTACTTATAGTCCAGTCAAATTGTCAAAAATAATTGCAAAAATTCTGCTAGAAGATTTTACGTTTTTAAAGTATTTATGGGGATACTAATAACAGGAATTAATTGTTTTCCAACAAAATATCTCGAGGTTAAACTTTTTGGAGCCAAAAAACCGCGAAATTTTCGGACTTTTTTCAGTTTTTAGCCTATAACTTGAAAATTATAATTTTTTTTGTGTACCATACTTAATTACAAAAAGAAACAGCATTAAATTCTCTACAAATTTCATAATAAAAACGTTTTTCTAAACTCATTACTAAGCGCGCTATGGCTTTCTGAAAAATACACTTTTTTCTAAGTTTGTGGAAAATCTCAAAAACCAACATTTGACATCATTTTTTTATCCATTTTATCCTCTTTAATGTAACTCATTTCTATTACAGGTATTTGCATGATAGCATTAATAGTTAATTACAATGGTGACATTGTAAAAAAAATTTTACTACATTGTAATTATTTTTTTGTATTTAGAACTTAAATAGAGAACATTAATAGTAGGTATTTACATGAATATAAGTAAGAGTTACGGTAAGATTTTTAATGTTACTAACTTCTGTATGTAGTTCTTGTGGGTTGATGGGTTTGGTCCGTAAACCTCAGTTTGAGGAGAAAACGAACAGTTTGCTTTTTATTCAACAGCGTTGATCTTCTTTGAGCTTGTGGCGACATCATCAACCTAATTGTCAAAGTCATCTTCGTTGCTGGTTTGGTCGATTGTTTTCGAGGCATCAGTTTCATCCTCCTCTTCTTCTGGGTAAATAATGTCGTCCACAGTTTCGCAGTTTTTGCAAATTGCCGAATATTTGAGTCCTGATTTTTGGCAAGAACATGCCTTGCTGCACCCTTTTATACAGGTACATGATACAACATGCAGCATGGATTCAGATGCTGGGTTTTGGCACATTTAAACTGGCTGAAAGAGGCCGACAGACCTGTGAACCCAACCCCATTTTTCAGGGGGATCTTGTTTCCTAGCCAAGCTTGTACCTGATAATAACATCGGAAGAAATGATGCTGCTCAGAATCTTGCGTTGGTGGTAGCCGTGCAAGATGAAGTTTGCTTTTCGTGGCAGATTTAGCAAATAACGGGAGCACCAAGGTATTCAATGACTGTGTGATGTCTACGCATCCGGTGTATAGGGTAGTATTGAATTTTTCTCCAGCCTTGATGATTTCTTGACGGGTTGACTCTGGTTTATTGAACAAACAGGCTATTTCCATAAGCTGATCATGTTTTTTCAAAGTGTTATAAAACTTTAACTTTCCTTGCCCAAAAAGAGCATATGTTGTATCGCATCCTCTGATTGCATGAGTGAAAAGAACATTGTTGTAATAGTATCTGTATGAAATGTTTGAAAACCACTTGGTTTCGAGGTTACCTCTGTCTGGATTTTGGAAAAAGAGATTTTTCTGTTGATATCCCAAGCTCGTCATGATCACGATAAAACCAATCTCTTCTCCGATAGTACTACACTTTCAAAGGCTTTGGCTCTTGAAATGGCTGAAGTAACAATCATGACATCATCGTCTTCTTCTGCGATGTCAGCTTGAACTCTGCTATTTTGAAACTCTGTTTTGAGAAGTGGAATGAAGCGATTCCTGTTTCTTTCTTTGGCTAGAAATTTGTCGTGACGGAATATTTTGATTGTCACTAGTTTCTGTTTTAATGTGCTATTGTCCTTTTTCGTACTATGCTAAACTATGTTGAATATGTCAGTAATGTTTTCGTTAACGAATATTTTTAAAATGTGGTTACTATTAATTAATCGATTTAATCAAACTATATTTTTATTACACTATTCTGTTAACATATTTTAACTTATTTTGAAGTCATATCATATTATGAATGAAAAAATAATTGAATTGCAAGAATAAAGATAAATCAGACCATCCTACAATTCAATGATTGTCATGAAAATTTTAGTAATGGACAGCCTACAAAAATAAATATTTTTATTTAACCCTGTGATCGTCGCGCCTGATACATTTACAGAGAAATTTCCCTGGCCTCGACGATTAGGGGTTAAGTATAAAGGGTGATAATACATCAAACAAAATATCTAAACTTAAGATACACTTGTACTAAATTAAAAATTTTATAATGTGTGTATTTATAATCTATAATAAGATCAAGTTCACATGATCTAATGCTACAGCAAATGCAGTGTTAATATTACACAACTTTCCCAGTATTTTTGTATTACCGATCTGAAACAAGCCGTTTTTAGGTGCGTTCGTAATACGTAGCACCTATAGGCGTCGTTCAGTCCGTCTGTCTGTCTGCCTGTCTGTCCGCATATAACAGAGCAAAAACTACCCAGCCGAATGGTCTGAAATTTTTAATATATGAATGATGCAAAATTTTGTCGAGCCATTTAAAATTTTATGAAAATCGGATGTATAGTTTAATTACAGGGACAGTCAAAAGTGTTCTGTTACATTACGGGGAATGGGGAAAAAATATTGCAAGTGCATTTTAATGATGTTACAGATTATGCACTTATGAAGTGCAAAAAAATATACATTCAGTACAATATGGGGTGCAAAAAATAATTATAAAACTAGTTATAGTATGAACGCACCTCATTTGCCACGTTTGACGAGCAATTTCCAACTTGTTACATTTGATGCGCATGTGTTTAACTTATTTTCGGCAAAAGGTAAAATTTTAAAGCAAACTAGAAAAGATTTCTTTTTAAGCTATCAAAAGTAAGATGTGGTAGAAAAACGGAAGAAATCGTCATACGGGCACATTTAAACGTACACCTAATACCTAAAAAGCGCTAAAGACCTAAAAAGCACTAAAAATCGTACAACTTACGAGAAAAACGTACAATTTGGCAACCCTACCTTCTACCTACCCTTTTTGAAAATTTCCCTCCTCAATTATCTCGCCACTCTTTACTGGTCAATGGGTACATTTCATGTCCACAGTTAGTGATGAAAAGAATTTTTTTTGGGATGGGAGGCGAAAAAAATGTCACTTTCTGTGAAGTTGAAAAAAAAGTGTTGTTATCAAAAAGCCATAGCTCATTTAGTATTGGATATAGAAAAACGTTTTTATTGTGAAATTTGTAGAGAATTTAATGTTCTTGCTGTTTGTAATTAAGAATTATACACAAAAATTTTATAATTTTTGAGTTATAGGCCGAAAACTGAAAAACATCCGAAAATTTCGCGGTTTTGTGGCTCTACAAAGTTTAGCCTCGAGATATTTTGTTGGAAAGCAATTAATTCCTGTTATTAGCATCCCCATAAACACTTTAAAAACATAAAATCTTCAAGCAGAATTTTTGCGCCTGTCTACCCTATTTTCTGACTATTTCACTGGACTATTAGCATTATTTTTGTAAAACTTTAGCTTTTTAACTGTTTGAATATTGTTAAGTCAATTTATTACTACTTGAATATCCCAATTTATATCGACCAATTTTACAAAATTAATATTTGCCAAACTTTTCGCCAAGTTATGTAAATGAAAGAATTTGGCATTATTAAATTTTAAATTAGGTAAATCAATGAATTTAAATATGAAAAATCACTAAAAATAGCGTAACTTTAATGATGAATTTCAATTGCGACGTGCGACATACCAAATATAAAATTTGCTTTATTCGTATGGTTTCGGACAAATGAATACTAAGAATGATTTACGTATTTAAATGCATAATTATTAATTTAAACTATAAACAAGCAGATATTTTTAGTCATTGCATTTGTGAATAAAATGTAAGAATTTTAAATGTAATAATTGACTTTATTAAGGAGCAAAAAACATCTATGATAACGGAGCATTGAAAGTAACCTTATGCACTTTATTTAGTCAAAAAACAATCCTTTGCCTTTGAAAATAATTTATCGCTTTAATTTATGTAGAAGGAAGATCCCATATGTTTATCCTATTTTCTCAAACTGCGAACAACAACAACAACAAAAAAAAAATCATCAAAAATCTTCACTAGAAGACAAATCTTACATTCACAAAATAATTAAAAAGAGAATCAATACATCGCGTGCTATTTTATTTTAAATCAAACATAACGTCACGATTTTTATTTGTTTTATACTATAGTACTAAAATAGTTTATTTTAGTTAAATCTTTCTACCGAGGAATAAATATTTCGGATGAAAGTTTAAATTAATGTATTATATATTTTCTCTCTTAATATCATGAGATAATTTTTATTTAAAATGACAAAAGAACAAATAAATTACTGGAGCATTACGAAAAAATACAAATACAAAAACTTCGAATTAAAAAATAATTGATGACGTAACAAATACGTGTAACGCGTTTAATGTCGAGTGACATTTACGATCATCCAATATTGGCAATTAATCTTATAGTTTTGCGATAGTATTTTGGTCGATGGGATAATCATATAGTACCGTTAAAGTTGTGTGTTTCTGAAACAATTCAACTTACAGTGAAATCCTAATTTAATATAAAAAGTTGCGAAAAGAACTGAAAATACATCTTACCTGCAATTTGAGAATTCAAAATTAAATAATTTCAACCCTGTGAAAAATGTTTTCTGATTTAACCAATTGAACAATTCATATAATTTGTAAAACATCTTTGGTGGTTTATGAAGCTATTTCTAAAAGTTCACGAAGGCGACGTGCTTAGGTTTTTTTAGAAAAGCAGAAATAGAGAAATTTGTTTCAAAACTTGTTTCTTTTTAAACAAGGTAAGGAGACAGTTTACTTTTCTAAAATATTGTTCAAATGGTGAACTCACTGCATTTCAGTGTTCAAATAAAATTACATTTCGAATAAAAAACAACTGCATTTTTAATTAAAAAGTTTATAAAAATGCTTTTTTTAAAACCTTTACTACTTTTTTAAAAATTGATATTTTTGCCCAATTTTTTTACATCTAATATTACAATTAAAACTGATATATATAGTGTAAAATGATGACATCTAACGCATATTCATTTATTTTTAATAACAAAAAAGATCCGTCCTCAGAATTATCCCATATATAATAATGAACATGCATAAAAAGTTTAAATCTCTCTCCAAATGCAAAAAAAGCCTTTGCATTTTTAACTTGAAACTGAAGAAAATATGAACATGGAGAACAAGACGTTTAAAGTTTTAATTTCTGTGGATAATTACGCTGAGTGTATTAAAAAAATTCCGTAGGTTTAAAAATTAGGTGTCAAAATATTCACAACTAGCAAACTTGCCCGGCGTTGCCCGGGTACGTCAAAAAACAGCAGGAATTACGAAAAAGCTCTGAAAATCACAATAAGATATCGCGAAAAATTTTTAAATCGTTTCTCAAATTCTGAAAAGAGAAAATATATATATATATATATATTACGTTCGAAGATTGCAAGTTGGTTCCTTTCACTAATGTGGAAAAATAGTAGCAAATCGCTAAAATACACTAAAAATCACATACAAAATTCCCAAAAAATTCGAAAATTGCTGTACAAAATCCGAATGAACTTTATTGAAATGAGGGCAGAATGTACTTTAGGTCAAAAATGGAATGTCAAAAAATTGCAGCAGATCGCGAAGAAACGTAAAAGTGCATTAAAAATCACAAAAAGTTCAAAAATCACGAAAGTCAACATTTACTATAATTGGATAAAAGTTTCAAATCTGATTCCTTTGACCTGCGGGCTCTCTTAAAATTTATGTTTTGGAAATCATGCTAAGCATTAGATCATGTTACTTTTATTCGTAATTAATTTACTTGGACTCCCTTAAATATAATTAGTATAATCCCTTAAGTTAATATTAGTTTTTGTTGCCATAAAATATCTCAATTTGCTGATTTTCTGTAAGCAAATAAACGCTATTGTTTTACGGAGGAAGTCTATGGCAATTTGTCGAAGTATTAGAGATATCGCCAAGTTGGCATCACTTTTGGCGACACATTTTGGTCGCCAAATTTGGCGAACGCCAAGTAGATATCGCCAAGTTGGCGACAAACTTGGCGTTATTTGGCGACAGAACTGGATCCCCCCCCCCTACGGTAACTCCCCTTATAGGTATGGCCATGCATTACATGCTGTTCAATAGTCGCTTAAAAAATTCGGTAAAAATTCAAAAATCGCTGCACGAATTCCGAATAAACTTTTTTGAAAAGAGAACAAAATTTACTATATTGGGTTAAAAGAAAGAAACTGTATTATTTTTCCTATTGTGAGAAAAATCGAATTAATATAATCCCTTAAGTTAATATTAGTTTTTGTTGCATTAAAATATCTCAATTTGTTGATTTTCTGTAAGAAAGTGATCCATATTGGTTTACAATGGACGTGTATGAGAATTTGGCGAAATATTAGAGATATCGTCAAGTTGGCGTCACTTTTGGCGACTCATTTTGGTCGCCAAATTTGGTGATATACCGCCAAGTTGGCGACAAAATTGGCTGCATTTGGCTACTTAACTATGTCCCTCTACGGCAACCTCCTTATAGGTATGGAAATGAATTAAATGCTGTTCAATAATTGCATAAAAAATTCGCTAAAAATTCAAAAATCGCTGCACGAATTCCAAATAAACTTTTTTAAAAAGAGAACAAAATTTACTATATTGGGTTAAAAGAAAGAAACCATATTCTTCTCACTTATATGGAAAAATCGCCTCGAAATTAAAAAAGCGCCAATAATCGCATAAAAAATTAAATAAAAAAAATCTAATCAAAAAATCGAAAATCGGGCTTCAAGGTGCAAAACTTCATATATAGACGTACCTTTTCCCTAAATTTTGTAGCTCTACGTGCAGCAGTCCCTTCAGAACACCGTCGACACACTCACTCACACACAAACTTCTTTCTTTATTATTATAGATTACACAGTCTAACATTTAATAAGCTCATTTAACGCAGATATAATGCTAAGAATATAAGATATGCTTTTTTTTTAACTTGTAAAGGTAAAATATAGCGAAAATTTATGAATGAACACACAATTAACTATCCTTCTACAGACTATCAGGGAATTACGTTTGGTTTTAGGAAAATTCATTTTAATAAAGCTCATTTATCGCAGCTATAATGCTAAGAATATAAGATATGCTTTTTTTTAAACTTGTAAATTTAGCGAAAAAAATATGATTTTAATCACATTTTATTGCTTCACTTTTCCATTTGTTTGTGCTAAGGCTGTAGGTCACTCAGCTTCCGAATTACCTTCACTAATGTTAAGTCTGTGGGTGTTTGATGCATTCGTATATTTAAAACTTCTTCCCACGAATTTAATATTTTTTCTGTGTACTTTTTTTTTCTTAGTTCTCAAAATATTTCTAAACTAGTATATACTTAATTTTATATGAAGTGTTAAATTCTTATTCACAGTTCGTCCATTTTTAAAACATACAATTATAAATTAAGCATAGATTTTAGAAATATCTTGACAACTAAGAAAATAATAAACATCTTTTAAGAAGAGTACACAGGAAAAAGTGTCAAAATATTAATTTCCCGAGGAGATATTTTAAATCTATGAATACATGAAGCACCCATAGACTTAGCGTTAGCAAGGGGATTTCAAATTGGCTGACTAGCACCATTAACTACACTTCTGCAATATGTAACTTGCTCTTGGAAGCCTTTAAATTATGCGCTTTTTTTATTATTCTACTGAAACTGAACAAATGTTTCTGACCAGATACACTGACTCAAATTTTGTGAACTATGGAATATTATTCAATTTATAAAATTTGATAATTAGTATTTTTATACAATTCAAACTTTATCATTAACTGAAATACTTATGCTGCATTTTAAATGTAATTCCTTTAGCTCCTAGTTCACTACTTATTCTCTGAAAGCACAAGCTTTAACTAAAAGCGTTTGACAACTTGCACAGTTTCAGTACATACTCAGAGCGTTCAAACTTTGAAATAAACTTGCAAGAAGTTTTCCAGAAACTTATGACTCTAAATCTGATCACAAAATATAGAATATTGCTTAATGTAGTTCAACAGATAATATTTTAGTTAATCTTTTATCTACTGCATTATGTTCTACTGCAATTTTGTTGATGTGATTTTTTTTATCATTTACTACAATGAAAATTAAAGGATATTCATAAAAAATACTCACCCGTCAGAAATATAATTTGCAAGAGGTAATTTATTAAAGTGGTACTTTAAAGTACAGTCAGTAACCTATGCCTAAAATATTCTCGTAACACAAAAACCACATGATATTTCAAATAAAATTTAAACTCTTACGAATGCTAAATAACAAGACACTCGCAAGTTAACATTAAAAAAATATTAAATTGACATTGTTTTATGTTACACATGAAAAATGAGTAAAAATTCAAATTTGATGGCATTAAAAAAACTTTAATTCGGTTTTGATCTTATTAGCAGTCTTTTAGTTATGTGACGCCTATATTCAAAGGACTACGTGTTCTCTCGCTTTTCCACATATGCAATATATGAAATTACAAATGTCATTTCTAGCATAGAAAAAAAGAGTCGATGCCACAATTTTTTCGATTTAAAAAATAATAATGAAACAGAAAAGAAATACTAGCAAAAACATTACTACACTAAAATTTACTAATTACATTATAAAGCAGATAAAATGATAACTATTCGGACGAAAAGTAAACAAGAAGTTTTTAATCAACACCCTGTGTATTGGCGGTACTTATAAGTACAGCCGAGGAATTTAACTGTTAAATCAAATATATACACAGTTCACTTAAAATAGCTAGTCACTTGTATTCCAAGATCATAATGAACACATTAAAAAAATCGAACACATCTTATGTCCTTGTAGTAATAAAAAGACAAGCGTCACAATCTATACGAAATGTCGGCATTAAATACACTGGTTGTTTCAAAGATAGCCTTCCAAGATAAAATAACGATCCTAGAACTACTGCTGCCATGTATCCTGAATAAGTGGTGTTCAAAGAGTGTTTTTTCAAAGTACCATTAGAAAATTAGTAATATTTACTGTAAGGTGAAAGTTTAAAGTGCGTGGTACATATAGTGAAGGAATTCAGCCAAAGCCATCTTACGCAGGCACACAGTGTGGCCAGAAAATACATTGTTTTAGTCATTGGTTAGAAATCATAAATGTTGTGGTAAAAATGTGGTTACAGGTTTTATCATTATTATTTTATTATATGCTTATTCATTACATGATTTTACGCTTTTTTATGAGATCTCTTTTCTCACTTTGGGAAAATTTTGATAAGAGTTTCTGGAGATTTTTGTGAGACCTTTGTCTTACCTGTTCGGTAGGTCACGATTTATTGAAACGCAAGTAGTGGGTACAGTTGCAAATGACTGCAGTTAACATTTGCTTTATTAACATCAATATTACCTAGGGAAACGAGTAGTAAAGGTTAATCTTTGACACGCCTGGGCACAAAAATAATGTCATACTTTGTTTAAAATTGGCAGCAAAACTATTTAAGCTTTTAACAAAATAATAATCATATTTCTGAGATAAGATTTTTTTTATTATTCTAACAATGAACTGCGAAAAGAGACAGAGAGCAAGGTATTACTTATCAAATTCAAAAGATTTCCCCGTCAGTTTTAGCAATATGTTTAAATGATTACATTGTTTTTGTTTTTTAAATCTGATCTGGGGGCACGGCAGTGCCCCTGCCAAGTCGAGAAAGCACAGCCGTAAGCATCCTTTTCTGGAAGCAACTCAGGGTACTTTTCACAGCCCTAAATCCCTTCGCTGGAATTTCCCAGGAACTTGAAACTTTGTTTTTCTAAAAGTACTCTTCAAACGGAAGCAAATGGTAAAATTTCAGCGTTTCCATCTTTTCTAGTTCAGAAAATATATGAACTCAAAATTTCTCTTTTTCGACACTGACTGACTCACCGATCATCAAAAATCTGAGGTACATCCTGTAGCCCTACAAACTTGAAATTTGGTAAGAAGGTAGTATTTGGGATACAAAGAAAGGAAAAATTAAAAAATTTGGAAAATTCGAAAAAAAAAATCGAAAATCTTTTATTTTCCGTAATCGGAACTGTTGCCAATACTGTTGCTCACTGATTATCAACATGATAAAACGCAGTTTGTCAACTAAGCCATCGGTTTTTCAACTATACTAAATCGAGCACGAAATAGCTGGGTCCTGAATACAGTAAAATTCGTTTAAATTGACTAGAACAAATAAAGGTACTACTTGATTATGCCGTCGACCGAAAAACTATCGCTAAACTATAAGATTAAACGCTAATAATGGATGATCTTAAATGTCGCATTCACTTGACATTAAACATCATACAAGTGTTTGTTACGTCATCAAATGATATTTAATTCGACATTTTACTTGTAGTTTCATTAAGGTTTTATTAATTTATTTGTTTTTTCGTTATTTAAAATAAAATACGGCAATTTGTATAATTTGGCGAATTGTTTGGCGAAATTGATCGACGGGATAATCAAATAGGGCACAGATGTCATATTCGACTCATATTGGCGCTATTTTTTTCTGACTCCAATGTCATATACGCAATGTATACTTAACCGGCGCCAAAGTGTCGTTATTTTGCTTGATATGGTAACCCGGATGTTGTTGTTTATGCTGTTGATGTTTTCGCCAAATCAGCGTCGGAAAAAAAAAACGCGCCAATATGGGGCGAATGTGACATCTGTGCCTCAAATAGTACCCAAATAAAATTAATTTATTTTACCAAATGTTAATTTAGTGAATTTAAATATTTTATAAACATTCTGCAAATATGCTAACATTTCTTGATAGATAGCAGCTCTTATACTTTTTCTATTTTTAGCATCACCACCATATTATTTTAAACATCGCTATAGTTTGATGCAATGTCAATAGACCATGGCGCAAAATTAGCAGCAGTTTTAAAAGCAAGAGAATTTTGCTGTCAAACTTACCTCATATCTACAAAATAGCTCACATTTGTTGCCAAACTATTGACGTAGACGTAGACAACAATTGTTGAAGAATAATAAATTCAATGTTTATAAAACATGGAGAGTGGCACTCAGGATATGACTAACATAATCGCATACGTAAAAAAAAGTTTATTTTTTTTAATGGCAATACAAACTCCCCTGCGATGTATAATTTTTTTTAAATATGTTTTTTAGGTACTCAAATTATCGATTTGGAATTCAAAATCAAAATTCTACATTCCCCTCTTTCCAGAAAAAATGACATATTGAAAAGAAGTCAATTATTTTTATATTTAAAACTTAAACATTATCACTTTTGCACCACTATGACGTCATTTTCTCTGACTAATCCCTTTCAACCGTGCTAAGACTACGAGTGGTAGATATGAATATTCAGTTAACAACCGTTAATGGACTTCCAAGGGGAGGGCATTTTTCATCTGTCACCGAAATCCGCAATAAACGATGCCTTTAACATTAATTAAATGTCATGGGGAAATGAAACTGTCCGCATTAACCGGAGATACGTCTTAAGAGGAGACGCATTAACAAAAATTCCGCTATATTCTCCGCAACTTATTGATGTTTTGCGGATAGTATCTATCACATTTCTACATTTACTAAAACAAAATAAATATTTAAAAAAAAATACCGAGCTATGCTCGGTCTACTGTGAACTAAAATCATTTAAATAATAAAATTATTACGATTTACTTTAAATTCGAAAGTATGAAGGATTGAAACTTTTGTGTAAAATTCTTCCACCTACTTGTTTCTAAAAACAACTTGATTGTAAGTGTTACTTATCGAAAAGAGGAATAACTGAATTTCAAATTTTGGCGACACAGTTTTTTATTGTGTAAAATTTGAATTCTAGATGTCAGTGTGCATCTGCAAAATTGCTGAAAAGACGCGGTAACGAAGGGAAACGCGAAATTGTAGGATATTCCAACGAAGGACATTGTTGATCGAAGAAAGTTTGAAAGGAAAAAACTGAAATGTTATATTTTGATCACAGCGAAGAAAGTCCTCATCGAGTAGTTCCTACATCTGGAGATCGTTCGTATCTGTTTCATCTATATTTTCTTTTCTGTGCTAGGTAACATAGCCTAGTCGTATGATATCAGATGTGCTATAGTTGAGTATGTGGTTGCGCACTGGGATTAGCTGGGATTAGTTTCTTAGGAGGTCACTTTGACGTTCTGCTTCCTCTTCTTAACAGCTAGCAATAATCTATTATTTTTCCAAATGAATACCTATCACAGAGAGAAATCAACTAGAGAAAAAAATTAGAAGACCTATTGAGGTCAAAAGCGGAAGGCCTAATCGTTCCGAGAAATCACGTTCTCAACAGCTCCAAGCTAGAGCTAGACGCCAGAGCTCTCTATCGTCAAAACCATTTTCGAAAACAAAAACACACATTAAAACGTTACAACGATTCACACTCTGAAATGGGAAGAGGTAGCTCGCTAAGAAATCGCGTGCTGTTCTGTTTCCCACCCTGGTATGAATATTGGAGCTTACTGACGAAAAAGGTCTAGAGGTAAGCTGCAGTTTAAAATAAACACAGAAGACATTACGAGAGCTGTAACTAAAAAAATAGGAATTAGACTGGAAACAGACAAAGTTATAAAATGGACTCACAATAGAATTAACTTTGGAGGACTTTGATTGAACAGCTGATAAATTGAAACAAAAACTAATATAGTTACCAGAAAATTTGAATGAATGGATTTGAAACAGTAGCACACATGTCAATTCGCTTTTCTAGGAAAAGCGGAACATCGAAGCAATCAGGAGCCATAAAGTCTATGAAGTTAAAGATAGTGTAATTGAAATCGACGCTACTGGAAAAGCTTTCTTTGGCTTTCTCCTTACAAAAAGAAGTGAAATTCCATCAAAAACATCTCATGTAAAAAAAAAGCCAAGTCTACTGGCTCTTTGGCCGTAAAAAGTTCTGAGATCATGTGTAGAGCCAAGCTTAGCTCTCTTATTAACTCTGATATTTTAATTCACAAATTACTTCTAGTCTCTACACCTTTAGTAAATGATTATTTTGTGACTTGGCAATGACGCAGCACGAGAATGTAAAGGCTGTTGTTTACATTTTAATATTAACGTTTATTTATAGAGTTTTGCGTCGCCCAGTGGCGTGGTCGGTAGCGACAGCTGCTGCCACGGCGGGGGCCTGGGTTCGAATCCCCTGGTAAGGCATGGATGTATTTGTGAATGTCGCTTTGTAGTTATATATATATGTAATGGAACAAGAAATAAAAATTGTTGTGACTTGTTGTTGTTTCTGTATATAATAAGGATCATTCGAGGCGAAAAGCCATAGTTGTTATAGGCCCCAAAGCAATCTCCACTACGGTGGTGCACTAAACCAAAAATAAAGTTTTGCATAAAATAGTTTCTATAAGAGCACTGAACATATATGTATCTGTAGCATGGAAATAATTTTACATTACATTGTAAGCCCGGATGCGAAAACTTTCTACTGGTCAAACTTGATGTCCGGAGTTTTGGGTGATTTTCTTCCTACGTAACGTGAATACGAGCCAGGCCCCTCTTTTACAAAGACCCCCAATCGGTGCATCCCTCCTTCAGGCTTCTTCTATCCCTCGTGTTCATATTCAGCCTTAATCAAATAATTTAATCTCAATTCAAAACATAAGTAAAGTGTTTACGTAATAATTTTCCTGTGCTGCGTAATTGCCAAGTCACAGAATAATCATTTACTAAAGGTGTAGAGACTAGGAGTAATTTGTGAATTAAAATAACAGAGTTAATAAAAGAGCTAAGCTTGGCTCTACACGTGATCTCAGAACTTTTTACCGTCAAAGAGCCAGTAGACTTGGCTTTTTTTTTTACATGAGATGTTTTTGATGGGATACTGAGGTTTCTTGAAGGTCACTAAATGGCGTTCTATTTTAAGAATAATAATGAATTTATTCAGAATATATCTACAAAGAAACATGACTTGTAGTAAATAGTTTAAAATTTTACTAATTTGTTGTTTTTTCTGTTAACTTCTCACAATCAGGAGTTGTTATGGGTACAGCGTCTTAGTTAAAAAAAAAATTTAGATCATTTCCCACTAATATTTTGTTTTATTTATTTATTTACAGAGATGGCTGACTTGTAACATTTAGTGGATTATAAGAGAATGTTATGAGCATTTATTTCACTGAGTAAGAATGGACCCAGTAACTGCCTCATACTCATTTCAGTACCCCTTTAGATATTTTCGAGGAGACATTTTTGAATGCATCATTTCTGTGCTTTTTTACAAGACAGAAATTACTAATTTTTGATACACTGACACATTACATTTTTATAACTGCCTACAACTGTTACGATTTTTTTAAATAATTTATAATATAAGATGACTGTTAAACGACGCTTTAAGGATTGTCTTTTTTATAAACATTCATGAGCTCTATACGAGTTTTAGCACGAAACAAAAAAGTAGTTTTCTACTTAAATTTAATGACCATATTATCCCGTTGTATGAAATGATTCACTAAATTTTTATTTCTTTGAAGATATTTGATTCCCAGATGCACGTGGTGATTACCACACATCCCAGGTATACGATTAATATGTGTTAACTGGACTAGCAGATTACCTGACTGGTGCAAGGGGAGAGGGGACAAATATAAGTCAAATAGAAAATTGAGCTTGTAGAAACGAACACACAATTACTAAAAATTCGACTACAATTACTAATAAAAGAAGACGGTTATAGATAGCAATATATACTAACTATATGGTATGATATTTTAAGTTTTTAAAGGAGTTTATTACATATATATAAATAATTACATTAAAATAAAATAAAAAGAAGAAAATACTTGTCTAGGACTGGAATTAAATAAAAAAGAGAAAAGAGGGTTTCCGTCAGCTTGACTTTGAAAATATCCCCCAACAGAGGACTTGATTAACCGCCAAATAATTGCTATACAAAGATTTTCTCGTATACACAAAATGATAAGATCTACTTTAATAAAATTTAACGGATCAATGTAATCAGCTGTATTCAGTTTTTAAAAAAATGCAGTAATTTCAGTTTGTAAAATCTTTACAGAATTAGGATGACGAATTTAGTATCAAACCTGACGTCATTTCAAGTCATCCTGGTTTTTATGTCTACTATAAAATAAATATTTAAAAATATATATATTCTTTATATACATTATGTCGGAATATTTAATATTTTTTTCTTGAATGTTTCGTTTTAAAATATAATACACCGAATATTTCGTCTAAAAATAGCGTCATCAGCGTCACTCATTTATCATAGTACTATTTTGGATTTTCTACATAACAAAAAATGTAAACGATTTTTATGAATTAATTTTCAATGAAGAGCATTTCCAGACATTAATAGAAAAAACAAAAGATAATAATACTCAAAGTAACTCATAATGTCTTAATATATAAAAGATTTTAAGACAATTTCAGCATAAAATTTGCCATCAGAATTATTTAAAAATCGATAATACCGCTACGTCTAAAACATTTGTATACCGACGCAGTGAATATATTTGTTAAAATTTCATTTCACGTAATAGTAATTTAATTGATGAGTAATAAATTAAAAAGATAAATGATATACTAGTTCATAATGTCAAAAAAAATCGATAAAAAATTGCGATAAACTAGAAATAGATTTCGACCAAAATTTGTTTAAATCCCATATCACCTCACATTCCACAAATAAGAATATCACTGCTCGTAGTTTTCGTTGTGAATCTCAAAACAAATTAATTAATGGAGGCTATAAAGTATGCATTAGAAACCTCAAATTATACAGTATAATAAAACAAATGAATTATCTATAAACATAAGAAATCAAGCATTATGTTTCAAGGAATGCGAATTATATCTTCTGAAAAGAGCCATTTATTAAAATATATATTTTCTTAAGCTAATATATGATCCAAATTCGAAGTACAATGCAAAAATTTAAACTAATCTTCGAACAATATATGAAATATTAGAAATATATTTTCAAATAACAATATATCCAACATTACTTTATGCTGAATCAATGCAACCATTCCAAAATATTATTTTCTCTTTCAAACCTTTACCATATGCGAATATAATTTTCTGAAAGTATTTGTTTTTGGTAAAAGATTGTTTGACAAGAGTAAAAGGTTAATATTTAGAAATACATTCCAACAAATCAGATCATATCTCAGCTTTATTGGTTTGCATGGAAGAGATTCCAGTATCTAATTAAAAACAACGATTTAATGATGTACTGATATATTAGAAAATTCTCTATACTCTTTATTAGAAAGGTTATTTGGAGTGTGCAAGTTTCGTAAAATAAGAGATGAAATTCTAGGTACAATGAACTTCAGAGGCTCTAAGAATAAACATATGAAATTCTGGCAAAATAATGACTATTTTACTATAATTGTTTCAGAAGAGAGAAAAACTAACATTTCCAAATTTTATTTGTAATTTCTTTTTGTTATATTATCCTAAAATATTTGTTAACAAAAAGTTGTAGATATTTAAAGTTTTGTTGAATACACTAAAGAATGTTTATATAAATAATTTTATTACATATAATTTTTAAAGATATGTTTTAATTTAATTAAAAAAAGAAATATGAAGTGTAAAGAAAAAGTCGATTGAATGTTAAAAAATTAAAAAAAAATAATTATTATGTTTTCATCAAACGCACACTAACTAAAATAAACTCCTAATCTTAAGTCAGATTTACAATGTACAGGTTTTCCGTAAAGATTGTTCCAGTTATAAATTTTAAGAGTAACAATAGTAGAGTGTTATATCAAAGTCACAAATAAAGAGTAACTCAAACAGATTTAAATATGCGAATGCGCGAGTTACTTACTGGTTTGCTCTGCCACATACTCAGAATGGCGACTCCTGATCCTAAAGCTTTATTGCTGGGACGAATATTAAGAAATCGTTATGCGATATTTTATTTTGGGGATTTATAAAAGATCGTGTGTATATTCCGCAGCTACCTGATGATTTCCCAGAGTTGAGACTCAGAATTGAAGAGGGTATTGCTTCCATTACCACAGACTTGTTAACCGAAGTGTAGGAAGAATTGAGCTTTATGTTGGATGTGTACTGTATAACTAAATGTACAGATTTTGAGCATTTGTAAGTAAAACTAGGTTAGTTTACCCTCGATTTCATGTATGATTTGCTGTAATTAGTTTATATTAAACTGTTATAATACACCATTGAAACTGGGACAATCATTTATGGGTACCTTGTTTTAGTCTTTTATGGTCACCTTGATATTTGTCTGCGGAACACAGAACTACTGTACAATAGTAGTAAATAAACAATATTTCAAGATCTTTAAAAAAATTGATTATTGCCTTTTTTGGATTTTTTATTAATCCAGCAATAACCAATTTTTCGCATAAAAATTGATTAATATCTATTAAAATTCATGTCAAGAATAAAAAGTATCAAAATGATTAATAACAAATTTGAATTGCATTAATTTATTTTTTTAAGTAAAAAAAACCTTTGTTTTATAACTGACATTTTCCAGGTACAAATTTTATTATAAAATTTTAAAACTATAGTATGCAATCTTAAAAATTCGTTTGAAGAAGTTTCTGGAATAAATTACTGTCTGTATCACAATATAAAAGATTCGAAAATGACCTAAAATTAACTGTATGTGGATTGTGAATTTGAATTATATTTAAATAGTTTTACTAAATGCTATTATATAAAAAGATGGAAACGTTTTTGTTCCGCTAATTGTGAATGCAAATATTGTTTTACTCAATCCAGAAATGCTGCAGTTTTAAAAGCCAAGTTATTGGAAGTACTGGTATTCAAATATCCGAAATGTTGATATTTAAGCACATACCGTTAAACAATAAAAGATGAAGATTTTTAACTAAGTTAATTAAAAATTTATCATATGAAATACATAAAAATAAATATAAAGTGTTCAATAAGATACATGAAAGAAAAGAAACTTGGAATAAAATACACACGAAAATTCAATCTTCAGTTTTAATTTGATATAATGAGTTTATTATTTAAAATCAGTGCAGTAGAAATGTTACGAGATAAAATTGAATTAAAAGTTAAAGGGTTATTCTATTTTTGACCTGATATACACACTATGGTTCCAAAAGTGCACCTATGGAATCCTTGTAACGGATATTCTTTATACAATTATATCAATCATTTAATCGTTGCGAAGTGACGTATTTGCCTTAGCATGAGTAACAATTTTTACAATCGTATTAATGCGTGAATGAATTACTTCAATTACGACTAATGAATTGATGTTCATTTCAAGGGAAAAAATGCATTTAGTGATAATGTTATGATCGGCAAAGATATGTGATTACATAACTATAAGTATCCGAGAAGTTTCGTGGTGAGCTTTTAAAATCCTTTAATTGTATCTCTGTTTAATACACTCTGTGTTCCTACCTACATCGTTGGTGAATTTAACTTAGTGTTTAGACATAAAGCATGGAGAGAATTTGTCTTCGCATAAGTGACTTTTTAGCATAGTATTATTGGGTAAATAAATTATTTTATTTATGGATAATGAATTATTGATTATTTCAAGGAAACAAATATGTTTGGTGATAATGTTACGATTAGCAAACATACAGTGTATCACAAAAATATAGGAACAATTTGCTTTTTGAAATAACAGTTAAAAAAATGAAGCCACCATAACGAAAAAAATAATAAGCATATAGAATCCTAATACAATTTTATGACATCAAAGAAATAAAGAATAGGTTTTAAAGAATTTTTGCAACATTTGGATTGAATTGTTAGATAATTTGAAAATAAAATAGGGCAACATGAAACATGTTAAAATATTACGCGCGTGATTTTTATTTATTTATTTTTAAATTTCATTTGTAATAGTTTATTGTCATTTTCTATCTTAGTGTTTATTTGTTTTCTGATGATGATTGAGTAAATTCAATCGAAACATGTCAAATTATTAAGATCTTTTAATGTATTTTATTAACATTTGACGTCCTTTTTAGCAATTAAATGTTTAATATATATTTTGAGTGTGTTTTTAGAATATATATTTTTGAAATATTTCAGTAGGGTTATAAATATTGCACAAAATCTCTGTAAATTCAAATTTAATTAGTCCTTGTAAATCCTTCTAAACTCCTTCTAAAATGTATTAAAGGATTATATAAATATTCTACTGTAGTTTAAAAAATTCACGAAAAATGCTTTAGAAGATAAAATTTTCATGAATTCATAATTCAGTGCATAAAAGGTTAAAACAAATCCCCCCATACGATAAAAGAATCCCCTCTTTTTTGTCGACTAAAGAACTCATGAAATTATCATCACAGATCATACCAATAGCATGCTTAGCCATCAGGGCCGTCCAAATTGATTTTATTTTCACTGAAAAAACACTTAACAATTCATCTTCACAAAACATGTGTTTTTTAGTTCAAATAAAGAGTGCATTTCTATGGTGCAATTTCAACACGGGTGTTCGACACATTCTGCGACATGTATGAATTTTGCTTGCCTGTATGGAACGATGAACAGTAGATCTCATAATAGGAAACGCTAAAGTCCTCGAAATTTCACAAACAGACTTATTTTAGGTTGTAACTGCTCGCAAAATATATCTGTCTTGTCGTAGAAATGTTTTTCTTGGTCGACCTGAAATTTGTTTTGCAATCGCATTGTCTCTTTTTGATAAAATTCCACAAATTCCTATACTGTATTCATAAATCCCCATACTGTATTCATATGTATGAATTCCTATGCTTTTCCCTAATTCCTGTATTGTAAAATCTATATTGTATTCCGTTGTTGTAATAAACATATATTATAATTCCATATGCTTTTTTTTCATGGTTATGGCTTCATTTTTCGAGCTGCTATTTCAAAAAATCGCTTATCTATATACTTTTGAGAGGCACTGTATATGATTTCAAAACTGTAAGTACTTGTGAAATTTCGTGATGCGCTTTTAAAATCCTTTAATTGTATCTCAATAAACTTAAGTGCTTACATAAACCGTTGGTGTGTTTAACTTAGTGTTTAGACATGATGCATGGAGAGACAGTTAGAAATTACTTCTACAATTTATCCTCTGGGCAAAAACATGCATGTCTACTATCTTTCACTGCTTCAAGATGTTATTCAAAATCGCCTAAGGATGAATTAGCCACATTTTGATTAAGAAAAGTATTATAGCAAGTTGTTTTTATTAGAATAAAGCAGTTTGTTTTAAAAAATGTATATATTAGACATTTTGCTTGATTTTATAAACATTATAGAAATGCATGTTTGGAATATTCTTGAAAAATATTATCCAACGTTGAATTCAGAAAATTTAAAAGTTCCTGTATTGCGAAATTTCTAAATAAATAGTCATCCATGCCTTTTCGGAAGAAGTTTTAATTTGGGAAATTATTTTTTAGGGCCGAAACAGCTCTTCTTTGTAGAGTTTCTGTGTAATTTCCACGACATCGTTTATTCTTGCGTTACTTGTGTTTAAAACATACGTTCTAATGCGAAATATCATAGAAGTGGTCCTGGTTCTGACAAGTATTTTTTTTTATGCATTCTTATTAGTTTAAACAATGTTTTCTTTTGTTATTACTTTGCTTCGAAGTAACTACTGAAAAGTACATAAAGAAATAAAATAGAGTGTGCTTTTAAGTTTAAAAGCTCAAAGCTTGTATAAACTATTATTTTAATATGTAAATACTTCATACACCATAGTGTGCAAGAGCATTATATGTAAACACTTCGAAAATTCTTGCGGAATTCTTTGTATGCAAACTTAAAGGCTTGTCTTTAAAACTCTTCTTTGCTTTAAAAGTCTACTTCGATTTTAACAAAGAAAAGAAACGACTCTTAAGAAACTTATTTTCTATATAATGACTGCACTAATGAAGGTAAGGTAAAATCACTTTGAAAGTTTCAAAACCTTTAAAAATAGAAAACTCTTTTACCGCGAAAAGAAAGTTTAAATTTGAAGATAGAAAACTTTTGTAGAGAACTTATAAAGACTTTAATAGCAAATATCTATTTAATTGGGGGGTTTTATGATTCGAGGGAAAAACTTCATAGTATTTCTTTAAATTTTTAATTGAGATTTCTTCAAATATTTGAAAACAAGCTTTTGTATAAAGAATGTTTATTCTGTTTCAAAGAAGAATAGTTAAATTCAGTAAAGAGGCTTTTTGAATATTGCCATTTAAAGCATTCTATAACTTAAGAAAATTAATAAAATGAAAGAGATAACAAATAACTGTTTAGTTTCTGACATTTAATTTTGACGTTTCAAATATTGCCGTTTTTATACAGTGGGGGCCAAAATATTTTTGACAATCATTTTTTGCGCAGAGAAATTAACAATTGCAATTCAGTTATTGCATTAAAAAACACGATGTTTCATCCCAATAGAAACAAATATTTTGTTTAGAACTTTAATTATAATAAAGATATTTTATCAAAACTTTAAAAAAAAAAATCATTACTTAAAATTGTGTGTAAAAAGCCTACACAACGAGAAGTACTCAAACTAACGTCCGCTTACATCTCTTTTCGTTCTTGTCGTATGTGTAGACATGGCTAGAAACATATTCCTTAAAAACTACCATTGAGAACTGTTTGGCATCATTCATCAATGAAAAAAGATTACGGTCTGCACTAAAAGGAAAATGGAGCTTTCTTATTCCTTGGTTTGAAAATTTTAGCAAAGTTAATTCAAAAACACCAAACTAAAATACCATGAATACGATAAATGAAGTTTTATTCAAAGTTTTCGACAATACTGAATTTGAACAACAATTTAACCAAATTATTCAGCTATAATCCAGTTAGTTCATTTATGGCGATTTTGTTTTGGTCTCCAACTTTGGCAATATTTTGATAAATGTCAAGAAGTTTGATAAAAATTCGACGCTTAAGGATCTGAATATATAGCTTTATGCATATGGGAGTTTTTAAACTGGTTAAATCAATAATTTTCGAGAAAACACAATGTCTAATACTCATAAATGAATAGTTTTTTGTAAAATGGTGCCATGTTACAAAATGCTCTATCTCAAGGCAAAAAAAAAAGAAAAAAAAAAAAAAAAAAAAAGGTCCAGGATTCTTGTATGAAAGCCTAATGTTGAAGTGAAAAGTTAATTTAGTAATTCCAATTTTCTATAGATATTTTTGGAGATTGAAATCTTTAAGTGGTCGTCGTTTTAAAACAAAATGGCGTACTAATCGTTCAAACTAACTCAGTAGATATCTTAGTAAGCTCAATACACATGCTTTGTTACATCAAAATTGATTGATAAGTACGAGCTCTACAGTAATGGCCAAACTTTAGGACATTTTTTGAAATTTTCATGTTTTATAACTTTGTGTGCTTTTAGAATATAATAATTTTCACTTAAATACAAATATTTATAAATCAAATTCAAGGACATGTAATGTAGAATTTAATAAAGAAAACAGAATTAAAATATCTGCATTACAAAAAATGTTACACTTACTCAAGCTTAATTTAAAATACAAACGCAATTAGTCATGAATTCTGAAGTGTATTGTAATAAAAGCTTCCTAGCTATTCACAATGACTGTTCTCAGAACCAATCAAATGTCAGTAACTAAACTGCAGTATATTTGGATTTGTAAATACGGTATTTTGCTAGAATGAATTTTTCAGCAAAATTAATTCCAGCGGAATGAACCTGGTGCTCCAGTGAATACTAGTGTATCTAAATACAATAAAGTTTCTTTTGAAATATTTCTATTTATTTTTAATGCAAATAATTTAAAACAATGTCATCAACAACAAGAACTGATTGGACACCTACAAAAAACAGAACTGTCATATTCAGAGAATATGGTCTCTCTTATGCTGAAATTGCAAGACAGGTTGGTGGATCAGTCACTTTATCTGGCGTACAAATATTAGTTTTTCTTACATCATGAACGCTGGAAAATTTTCAGTGGGCAAAATAACACATCAATTGGTCAGAAAATCATTTGAAGCAAATAATCTGGAGCGATCAGAGTAAAATATCGCTCTTTGGTAGTGAAGGGCGAAAATATGTGAGATGTAGAGTAGGAAAAGAGCTGCATCCTGATGTCATGATTTGGGCCTGTATGTCTGCAGATGGTGTGGGTCGCATTCAAGTGATTGAGAGCATACTGAATACTAAAAAGTACATCGAAACTGTCCAGGAACAAAAATTGATAACTTCCATTAGGGATATCTTTCCCAATAAAGCACCATTTATCTTTCAGCAGGATTCGGCTCCATGCCATACGGCAAAAATATGCAAAGAATGTTTAAAAATAAAAGTATAGAATTATTACTCTGGCCAGGAAACAGCTCAGATCTGAATCCTATAGAAAATTTCTGGCGGTGCTTGAAAATCCTTGTACAAAAAAGCGACCATCTCATAAAACGTAACGTATTGAAGCTATAATTGATTATTGGCACCATGTGGTTAAAACTCCAAACACTAGTTCTCTCAATAAAAAGACGTTGTGAGTATGTAATAAAAAAATAAGAGTTATTCTACTAAATATTGAATGCGTAAGTGTAACTTTTAAATATACTCAAATCTAAGATAGATCTTATTTTTTGTAAGCGTGAATTTTGTAATGCAGATATTTTAAATAGGTTTTTCTTTTAATTCTACATTAAATGTCCTTGAGTTTGATATATAAACATTTGTATTTCAGTGAAATTTATTACATTCTTCAAGCACACAGACTTATAAAACATGAAAATTTCAAAAAAATGTCCACAATTTTGGCCACCTCTCTCTCTCTCTCTCTCTCTCTCTCTCTATATATATATATATATATATATATATATATATATATATATATAAACTATTAAAAAATTGCAAATTACCACATATAAACATAATAAAAAATATAATGAAATGAATACAATGGAAATTTGTAGAACCTAGGCAGAATCTTCAGGCCCTAAATATCTTGAAACCACAATATATATAAATCAACATTTGGAAGGAAATTTGTTTTCCGATCTGGGTCTCTTTTCTGTGAAAATTATACCAAAATTTCAAGTAATTGTTTTCGTCTGTAAGGCTGCAATAGGTAGCTTCTCACTTTTTGCAATGGAAGCTACCTAAAACTATAAATCCATTGTTCATTCTAGTACCTTTATACTTAAAATGCCGTTCCTGTTTTAAAATCCATAACTATCAAATCTGTTATATCGTAAGATCCATATACTTATTGTTTATTAATGCCAGAATACATATTTCTTATAAAAAAAAGTCCTTCCGGCCAGTGCCGGGAGGAAGAGGTAGCTTTCATATTCCTTATTTTAAAAAAGCCAACTTATATTATTCAAACACACGAAGCTCAATTTAGTGGAAACAGAATATAGGAGATTCACTACTAATTTTTATCAATATAATGAATGAGAATTTCGCGAAATTAATCAGCTTTATCCAAGCTGCTTTTCTTTAAAGTAACTTATATTTGGCTGCTAAATTCGGCGATTTCTTAAAGTGCCTGCACTTTTAAGACAACATGGTGGATGAGGCTAACCAGTAAACTTGGCCAAGACCTTAGAAATTGCTGTGCACATGCTCACTCACATCGGAATCGGTTGATATATACCAGTGCTGTCGCAGGCAAAAAATCAGATTTTTCAAAATGTCACCCACATTAGAAATTGAAACTGCTATATCTGAGCCATTTTATTCTTAAGATAAAGACAAATAAAAAATGCTCCTGAATCCCTATATCAAGGTCAAATACTTAAGAAAGAAACCTTTTTCAATTTCTAATTTTTTTGCACCTAACTTTAAATATAATTTTTTTTTTAATTTAATGGCCGCCATTTTGAAACAAGATGGCTGATGAATCTGGCCAGCGAACTTGGGCGAGATATTGATGTATACTATCCACATGCCTTCTTACATCGAAATAGGCGAATACTTGTGTTATCGCTTGACAAATACAAGATCGTTTCAAAATGTTAGCCAAGATAGGAATTCAAAGTGCTGTAATTCAACCATTTTTTATGATATACACAAAAGAACAAATTTTCAGAAACAAAAACTGCTCCGGAATCTTTGTATCAAGGCCAAACACATAAAAAAAATCTTTTTCATTTTCCAATTTTTTAATACCTCAATTTAAATTTTAAATTTATTTTTTTAAATGCAACCCTTTTGAAACAAGATGGCGAATAAAGCTGGCCGACGAACTCGGTCGAAATATTTGTATGTACTATGTACACACCAAGGTACATCCAAATCGGTTCATAAATACGCCTGTTATCACGTGACAAATATCAGGACGTTTCAAAATGTCAGCCACGCTAGAAATTCAGAATACTATAACTCAGCCATTTTTTAAGATATAGACGAAACAAAAACTGCTCCCGAATCTCTTTATCAAGGACAAACACATAAGAAAAAAAATATTTTTTCAATTTTCAATTTTTTGGTACCACATTTCAAATTTAAATTTTTCGTAAAAATTTAAATGGCCGCTATTTTTTAAACAAGATGGCGGATGAAGCTGGTCAACGAACTCGGTCGAGACATTGGTATGTACTATGTATAAACGAAGTTACATCCAAATCGGTTCATAAATCGCCTTTTATCGCGTGTCAAAATTCAGGACGTTTCAAAATATCAGCCATGCTGGAAATTCAAAATGCTATAACTCAGCCATTTTTTAAGATATAGACGAAACGAAAACTGCTCCGGAATCTTTGTATAAAGGTCAAATACATAAGAAAAAAATATTTTTCCATTTTTAATTTTTTGGTACCACATTTCAAATTTCAAATTTTTTAAAAAATTTTAAATGGCCGCCATTTTGAAACAAAACGGCGGATGAAGCTGGCCAACGAACTCGGTCGAGACATTGGTATGTACTATGTACACACTGAATTAAATCGAAATCGGTTCATAAATACGCCTTTTATAAAGCGACAAATTTCAGGACGTTTCAAAATGCCAGCCATGCTGGAAATTCAAAATGCTATAACTCAGCCATTTTTTAAGTGTGACATAGGTCATATATATATATATATATATATATATATATATATATCAATTTTGAACGGAGGGTGGTTTCGGGGTCTGGGGGTCATGATCGATGAAAATATACCAAAATTTTTTGAAATCGCTTTCCTCCGAACGGATGCAATAGGTAGCTTTTTGTAATGAAAGCTACCTAATTGATCTACCTGATGAATAGTACAGTCTGGGATGCACAACACAAGGAGCATTAAAGATTGCATCCTGTCTGAGTTGTTTTAATCGAGTCCCTTTAACCTGCAAGCAATTAACTGTATGACGACATACCTACTCTTACGCGGAGGGCTCATTGAAGTTCATTTGTCTGTGGTTTATTTACGTGAACTGTCTCGTTTGACAAATTAGATGTTATTGGTAGAACATTGCTTGAGGGAATAGTGACCTTCAGTTTATTTTCTAGATAGACGCGAATATATCACATGGAGGGTGAAAGGTGCGCCGTTCGAGTTATTTCCAATACATTCTATCAGTCAGTTTGAAAATTTTCAAATCGTATCATACCTTGATCGAAAGTAAACATATGCCTTTTTTTTTATTTTACCTCAATCAGTGGAAAAATAATAAAACTTATAAATTACGTAATAATTAACGAATATCAGCTACGTAGAAGAAGGAGAGTCAACACGCCACGTGTTCTGATACTAGAAGCTGATTATTATCAGAGTTAACATCTAACAGTGTTCATTCCCCAATTAAAACAATGTTTTGTAGAAAATTTGATAAATTAATAGATAAATTATCACGCATTAATTATTTAAAATTTGAAAACAAATTGCCATTTCATATTCTGATGTTATAATTTCTGAATAAGACAAAGTTTATGTAAAATAAATAACAGTTTTTTAGAGAAGCAAAAAAAATGCTATAAATAAATTACAAAGATTTTACAAAGTAGCATTTATCTAATAGTTATATGAAAATTATTTTCATAAAAATGAGAAAACACTAGAAATGTAAAATAAAAATGTTACTACTGTTAAGGTATTCTTCTGTTAATTTCAAAAATACTCTAAACGTTATTGTACTAAGTGCATATTGATGATCCTTCTGTAAAAAATAATCATGTTTTAGGCATTTTTATTTTAAATAAATTACTGCATATTCGAATGGTAGTTTATAAACCACGGGGTGCTTTCATTACAAGTTTTTCATGCGCATTTGTATAATTGTATAACATTTTTATTAGTGATGTGTGCATAAATCTTTCTTTTACAAGTATGAAAAATATTTCTAGTTTTAATTAAAATGGAATATATTTTTTCAATAACGACGGAACATTAATAAAACAGATTTCAGTAATTAGTTTTTAAGCAATTTAATTTAGAAAATTTATTTTATACGTGTTTTAACAATAAAATTTAATTACCTATTACCGTAACTGTTAGTATCAATTTTGTTTAAATGCAGCAGTTCCCAAACCCATATTATATTCGACCTTAAAGTTTGAGAAGTTTCCGAGGCCATCCTCATACATAATTATACAGGATTGTGTATTCTCCATCCTAAGCACAGACGAAGTAACATACTAAGCAAAAAAAAAAAAAAAAAACAAGTAATGTTTAAAATATGTATAATTATGTCATGGTACTGTGGTATAGTAGTAAAATGCAACTTACTGTGCATAAAAATGTATATTTATTAATAAATGAGTTTAAAAAATACAATTTAAGTCTCAATCCAATACAATTATAGTCTTTGCCATTTTTAATACTCTTTTGCTGAACAAGAGAACATGTATCGGATGTAACGTTAAATTTTTCCGCATGTTTTGCCTCCTACGCAATGCTTCATATTTGGTTGTGTTCAATAATTGTTTATATTAACAATTATCTTAAGATATAGTGTTGGTTATATTTTTAAGTAGATAACATATTTTTGAAGAACTGATTGATAATTTTACTTCTCACAAAAATTTACTACGCGGCCCATTTGTTGGTCTAAACTCATAAAGTGACAAACGCTGTAAAATTATAAAATACTAAATGAAATATTCATAGAAGTATTGTCCCGAAGAAGAATATGTAAAATTATTTTTTGTTTCAGTAAAAGGTATTTTGCATAATGAATATAATTTTGAAAGCCAAATCAATATGAAGAAAACTGATGAGAATATATTCACAACTCTATATATCTCTATACTCGTTTCATGGCGTCAGATGCCACCATCCACAGAATCTGCAATAGTCAATTTCCATTTTATCCGGTCAAGGGTCCATTCCTCCTCCAGACCTCTATCCCTCATTGCCTTTAAAACTTGTCCATCCAGTTCTTTCGTAGTCTTCCCCGTTTCCTATTTTTATTTGTTTTATAATTAAGTGTGATTTTGGATAGTCTTTTATCAATCATTCTTTTAATATGAGCATGCCATATTAATTGCTTTTCTTAATATCATCTAATATGGTTCACTTTATTTTCATCATTTCCCTGATTCTTGCATTTTTTATTCTTTCTGATCTTGATATCCTGCATATTCTTCTTGGGGCATCCATTTCTACTGCCACTAATTTGTTTCTTTCTCTTTAGGATTCTCCTTCTTTCTGCTCCATATAACAATATGCTCTATACAATATAGTTGTATATATTATACTTTCTTTTCCAAGCGATCTCCTTAATCCACCAAATATAACTTAATAGTTTTGACAGTTTTTCTCCCCTGGCAAATTATGTATATAATTTCCTGACAGACTCTTCCTTCTCTATTAATGTATACACCTATATATATATAATGCTCCCAACTTTCGATTTTTATGTTATTATTTAGATTTAGGCCTGTCTCATTCCCTCCTGTACATCTGGTCTTGCTAAAGTTCATGTAAAGTCCCATCTCTCATACTCTTCCTATCCTCATTTTCTATGCAAGAAAATAATGAATACACTGTGGAGAACGGATAAAAAATATAACAAAAAATACCTGCGAACTATGCGCGGAAATTTATACATATATATTTTTGAATTACATAACCTTCTTTCTTTAAATATATTGATGATCCTATCCAATAATTGAAGACTATAATTTTTGAAATAATGATTAAATATTTACATTTAATCAAACTCTTATTTTTCTTGAAATATAACCTATGTTAAAGTTTTATAATTTTTATTTTATATTAAATGTATTTGTTTCCGTATATTGATACATTTAGGTATATTTCCATGGTTTATTGCACTATTGTGTTATTAGGTTGAACGAAACATTTTCTGGCATGTTTATATGTAATAAAAAATAATAGAAATAAATGCAGAAAGAGATCTTCATCGATGTAAATGTCATTGTGAATTATGCTTTGCTGCCATCACAGCGCCAAATGTTCCATTGCCCCTTCGTTCTATTCGGCTGCTTGAAATGCAAGCAACTCAAGCCACGAACCTGTCCACGAAAGCTGTTATCGCATAAGGACCAACATAACATATTGGAGAGACTACCCAAAGTGCTAGAAAAACTGAAAATAAATTTTATATTATTTCTACGCGCAAGTGTGCGTAATTTCAAACTTTTAAAACTTAAAATATGTTTACTTCTCCCGTATTGCATAATGTAAAAGCATTACAATTTATTTTATTTAATAATATAATGATGGGGAATATTTTGATAATTAATTATCTGAATTGTTGCAAGTAATACACTAAAAATTAATCATTTCTGATGAGACGTTTTAGTGATTTAGTAAGATCTAAGGATAATGTTTCATTCGTAGTATTGCGATCTTTTGAAAACAATCACTACTGAATGAGAAAAAAAAATGTTTTATATCCAAACTAAGCCAGTGGAATTAATAAATGAAAAAAGACCATTTGCAATATTACCTTTACTAAAATTGTGATTATTCCCTACATTAAAGCTTTATTATTATTATTTTTTTTTTCCTCAATGATTGCAGGAAATGGATTGAATTTTGATCTGATGTTATACAAATACACGACATGGCATCCACGATGTTGTATTTCTTGATTTCGCGTAATGTAACTTACATTAGTGCATAACAAAATATACATTACATTAATCAAAAACTACTCCGTTAGTTAAAGTTGTAGATTCCTATTTTCATTATTCGCTAAGACTGGAGAAAGATAGCACAGATTGTAGTTTGAAGGCATTCTTTTTAGTGTTACGTTCACACAGAAATTCAACCAAGGAGTTTTAAAGGATGTAGTCTGACATTGAACAGTCTGACGTGTATGCATATCTGCTATACACTTCAATACTTTCTGGTTTTTTACGATCTTTTAAGGATGAAAAAACGAATGCAGTAATCGAAGAATGGTTATGGCAGTAATATTATAAAAAATTCAATAAATATCGATGCATGTAATAACCAACTTAAGAATTATTTCATCATTCAGATAATATAAAATTATCCAAACGTTCGGTATGTCTTTGGAAGCAAATACCGAAGAAATGTCTACAAGCTTCTTCATTGATTCCAATATAACTGAAGTATTTATAATATACACTGCTAAAATAAATTAGGGGAGCAAGCAAAAAAGTGAAGAGAAAAGTGCAAGACAGCCATGCATGAGCATAAAATGGATAGTACACGTGTTTCAATGTGCATTACAGTAAAAAGGCGCAAAGAAAATTCTAAGGGAGCTTTAATTCTCTGAAATGATGAAAAGAACATGAAAAGATGGTTTAGGGCAACAATTTGGTTTCATGTAAATGATGAAAAAAGTATTGTTTAAAAATGATGCAAGAGTTTTGATATGGCGTGTGGTCTCCTTGAACAGATAAGACTGCTTCACACCTCTTTTCCATGGATGCGATGAGGTTATTGATAAGAGATTGGGGAATAATGTTCCACCGCTCAAGAACTGCAATCTCCAAGTCCCGGACAGTAAAAGGAGGCCCCGGTCTCGCAGCAATGCGTCATCTGAGTATGTCCCAAGCATGCTCGATTGGACTTAGGTTAGGAGAGCATGCTAGTCATTCCATACGCTGTATTATTTTAGCTTCAAGCATGTTTTCCACAAGAGGAACTGTATGAAGTCTGACATTATCATGCATGGAAAAAAAAGAAATCACTAATTGATGCAACATAAAAAATGACTCAGTATAACGTCGGTTTATCTTCGGATCGTTATTCCGAATTCGCTATTCCGAATGATATGCACGCCCTTACGCCTATGCTGATTCCAGCCAATAGCATCAACCCATCTCGTCTGTAATGTGATCTTTCACGAACGAAAGTGGGATTATTTTGAGTGTCTGTTTCTCTCCATGCCAAAACACGACAGATGTCACATCCAGAATGAATCGGGGCTCGTCGGTAAACAGAAATTGACTCCAACAACGTTGCCTTCAAACTAGATGTTCAGTTCCCCACTTTCTTTGGGCTGTACAGTGGCTTGAGGTCAATGAATAACAGACCGATGGCTTACGTGCATAGAGACCAACTGATGAAGCCTATTTTGGACTATTTGGCTGGACACTCTTCCTCCTGTGGCCAAGAACAACCATGTATGCAGCTGAGTAGCATTACCCGTTCCGTCTCGACGAGCTTTTAAGAGGATATATCGGTCATCCGTTTCTCTGTTGGCACATTTTCGACCTTGCATTTGTCGATTACTACCATTCCATGTGTCTTGGAATCGATTCCATAGCCTTTCATGGACACTTTTTGCAACTCCAACAGCGTCCACTAAACTCCGTTGTATTTTTCCAAATTCAACTGTCCCGATAACACGCCAAGCCATGGATTGTGGTAAATCATGTTGTTGTGACAATTTCAAGCCACCTTTTCTCAAAACACAGGCTGAGCAATTGAATTTTACAACTGAGGCAGTGAAACAGACGTTTCTGCAAAATCCCGATTTCTGCACTTTTTTTTTGTTTTTGACGTCATAAACTTTAATTTACATGTGAAGTTTTTTGTTTATCTGTTTTGTACAACACTTAAAACCATGTGCTCCCCCAATTGTTTTGAGCAGTGTATAACTTTATAAAAATATATGTATAATATATAAATTAATGTGCGATAATGTATTTTTCTAAACTATAATAAATTTTAGCGGAAATCAGATTGTAACAGTTTCAAATGTGGGAATCTAAAATTGCATATGGCTCGGACAGGAGAGTTTTAGATTTTGCTTAAACGCCTAACTGCATTTCAGTTTAATTTGAAATTATTTAATCTGAATTTAACATTTTGTATTCAAAACTTTATTTCTGTAATATTCTAAGACAGTCCTCATAGAATAAATTTTCAGTTGATATATGAATGTAAAATTTACAGAATAATCCAAATATGATGCTAAAATTTGATGCTAGTGTAAAAAAAAAAAGTTCGTTGCAACAAAAGGTCCTCCTACGCTTTCTTTATACATATAGTATTTTAAAACATATAATTTTCAGTCTCATGACACCTAATGCATCTCTCGGAAATAAACTGGTAATAAAATAGAGTGGTTCTTCCTTTATTTTTCTTTATTTTATTAATATATATAAAGTCTTTTTTAATCATTATATATTATTTACCTCCAAATGCCCTATTATTTGAACAAAACAGTTCCAATTAGAATTATTTGTTTTAAACAAACTTATATACAGAAATATTTTAGTAGTGGCGACCATTCTGAGATACCGTGGAGTAGAAGCTACTTACTCTTGAAGTAGAAAATTCGATGAAAATAATAATTGCATTATGCTATTTCAGCCATGATCTGATTTAGTGTATTAGCTTCTTCTAAATGCATCACCACATTGAACATATGCGTAAAAATGGAACTCAAAGAGGATATTTAAAAAATCTTAGCATATTGCTTATTTTTGTTTTTCGAATAATCTTATTCTCAGATTTTATAAAGCACCACCGTTTGTATGAGCAAAACTATCGTAATGAGTAAAACTTGTAAAAGGAAAACTATCTTAAAACTATGTCGAATTAAAAATAACATTTAAATATCTTACATAAAAAAATCATTTAGAATTTAAGAATAAATTTGATTAAAATTTTTAATATGTATCAAACATTGTTTCTAACTTTTATACTGTACCACAAAAATTTAATAGAATTTTAGTGATTAACGAAGAATAAAATTTAGCTACCATGAATAATTATATATATAAAAAAAATAGAATAAATGAAATTCCATTTAACTGACAAAATGGGTACTAAAATTCGATATTCTCTTTTGTCTTAATAGTAAAAAAAATAATACATCTACTTATTAAAATGTTGGTTTATATAAGGTATTATATTGTGGCATAGCAATAAGAACACAAAAAATAAAGTGAAAAATATTCATTAAGATCGTCCGAATAGTTTTTTTTTTAACCTTGGAGCAAGGTAAAATAAATGTTGTTTCAAGAAAAACGTATTTAGCTTGTTTTTTCCTTTTTTTACTCGAATATATTATTATTATTAAAATATTTACCGTTATTCAGCAATTCTATGGCCATAGAGTACACATTGTTTTTCCCCGAACAAGACGTTAGACAACGGATGATCTTCTCTGGTATCAATTCTGTTCTATTTTGCGTATTCCGACACAGGCAGCTTTTAGCTATGCAAGCGGCCTTCGTTGCGATTGCGGCAGCACGTCATAGACGTTGAAACTATCTTAATGACCATTATACTCATAGAAGTGGGAAAAATCTGCCGTTGACCTAGTAATAAAAGTAGCTATTTTCATATTAGCTATGTCGAAATTAGCATACTGCGGAGGAAATGTCCAAATAAATTAATTTAAACTTAATCTTTTATGTGTTTCCTCCGAGATATCTTTTGACTACACTGTTAACAGATAAATTCTCGCACATATGTATTATGGCCAATATTGTTTTATATGTGCCAGTAGTGAGCATTAACCCTTTTTAACTATTCACGCCCTGTTTCACTCCATATATGTTTTTAGAAAAGTCTCTTCCCCAACATATTTATGAGACTATAAAGATCCTTTTTTTATTTCTTTTATTTTTTTTTTAAACCGAGATTGTAGAAATCTCCTAAAAAAGGTATACACAACACATTTCAACCAGTTTTACTTGGATTACAAATGAATTTAACATAAGTAAAACCAGTGGCGAAATTTTATTCTAAATTTTGTTGTATACTTTGAAAATTTCACAGTGTGGTATAATTTCTGTATCAAAATGACCCCCAAGCATATTTTTTTAAACACAAATTAAGATGACTTAATTTCTAGATGAACAAATTTATACGTTCTTATAATGACAATTTTGAAAGTAAAATGTGTTAGGTGCTCTCTCTTTCTCTCTTTTTTTTTCTTCTTTTGGTTAACTGCATGTACAATCATTATCTTAAATAAAACGGAATGTGTGGGTATAATACTTGTTTATTAATCAACTACACGAATCAAACATAGTAATCTTTTCATAAGTAAATTATTTACATGCTTTAAAAAAAATTCAAAGTTCTTTAAGTAAGTTGGTAAAAATTATGAAGGTAATCTTCGTAAAATTATTATTAGCCCTTTTGTTTGCACAATAATGTTATGTTAACATTAATTATAATATACGTGACGCTTTACGCACAGTATATGCGTAGGTACTGAAGCTAAAAGAAAGTTGTGTTTTTTAACTAATTTTAATTACTTTGTAAACTGCATTGGATCACGCGCCATTGTTTAAAATAATCTTTTAACAAGCTTAGGAAATTACCTGAGTATGAATAACATCTATTGAAGTACTCCCAAGAAGGTTTATTGAAAATGTTTTTAGAAAGAAATGGAACCCTTGTTTGTTGTGATGGAGAAATATCCTTCACCATTATTTAAGTTCAGAACACATTATTTTAAATACATATAAAACATGTTTATTAAATGGTTAAATATTTATTTAGTTTCGGGCTACGCAGAAAGATAATGAATATGAAAGTTGAGTAATATATCTACTAACTATGTATTTGAATAATATTGTGTCTTCGCAATAATATTAAATGTATTTAGCGATTGAAACTTATGTTTATCACTTAATATTCTTGTTAGTTATAAAAAAATGTTGGGAAACAGAAAAATTCTCTAAAATGATTTGGTGGTATATTTGTAATATAATGAAAATTAATGCACACAGAAGATTTTTTTTATCCCCAGTTTAAAAAACCGAAAAGACTCTGAGAAACGATATATTATTTGCAGGAAAATTAACTAAATCTTCTTTTTAAGAAGAAAACAGCCAGTAAACAATCGAAACGTGAAATTATATATCATTCCTTTAGCAGTGACTTACAAAGATTTAAAAATTCTGTTATTGTATATTTATCATAATGTGCATGCAGAATTTATTGAATATTTTAATTAGTTGTATAATATATAAAATATGCAAACGAATATAAGACATGAAAAATGAATCCTACGGTAAGATAATAACGTGTGTTACGTATTATCAACAGGAAATGTTTTTAAGTGCAAAAAACCATTGTTTATCTTTTAGTGTCGTGCATAGTAAAATTTAGATATCGTAGTAAAATAACGCTTTTTTAAAACAAATTTCTATGTAGCTCTTTGGAATTAAAAAGAAAAAAGAAATACGAAAATTATCAGCTTTTATTTCAGGCAAAAACAATCGCGAAAATGAAAAAAAAAAGGTAACAATAAAACAACAGACTATATACAATATAAAATTTATTTAGTACTGTTACAATATAAAATGTATTGTTTAGAAATATTTACAATATTTGTAAACATTTTTTATTTTAAAGATCAAGAGAATCCAAGGAAAAAAAACGAAGTATACAATTATAAGTCCTTATTGTAATAAAATATTTACATAAATTTGTACAAATATTTAAGAATAATTACCTTGGAGATTTTTTAATATGCGAATTGTACTTCTACACGATTATCCAATATTTTAATTAGGCATGTAATAAATACAGTAAAAGAATACCAGTGTTAAATAAGATATTTAATCGCTTTGTATACTATTTATAGTATTAAAGTTTAGCAAAAAATGCCTGTACGTTTAACGAAAAATACCCATACGTATAACACTAGAAGCGTCAGAACAGTCATTTTGACTGTTTTCACTAATTCCGCTAGGATTTCTAAATAAACCCTCTGTCTTAGGAAGTCAACTTTTTTTTAAATTTTCTTAAAAGGCATTGACAATTATTGCTCCCAAGTATGAATCGAATAAAATTAAAATTAATGAAGATATTTTTAGTTATACCTAGAAGCGTCACAATCAGTTAAATTGACTGCTAGTAAAATTGTGTAGATTCATCTTGTTTTCTCGTTCAGAAAACGCCTTTTCTTGGAGCATAATAATCCCTATACTTTCTTTTAATTCACTGTTAGAAAATACGTACCATATTCCCCCTCCTTTCCTATTGTCCATCTATTTTTTGCTATCTGTAAAGCAGGCCGCACAATGAGGCGATACATGGAAAATGTTGCTTCATTTCGGAGAGAAAACAAGTTAAAAACATGTTTGATCAAACTTTCTTCTTTGTTTCGACCAGTTTATTTTTCATAAGTCGCACTTCATTTTTCTCCTGACGCCTCAGCGCGCGGTCGGCATAACACATCATATTCCCCCTACACATTCCTTTCATTCACTGTTTCTTTCAAACAGTAAATTCTTTACATGCACCCCCTCTTCCATGAATTTTTTTGCGAAATGTAACAGCTGGGCAATATGAAACGCAGAATGTGCTAAAAGTGATACCGAGTCCAACGCAATATGCAAAAAGATATGTCGGGGACAATGTGTCCAGTGATTGGAGGTTGCTTATGGATAAATCCATGTTACGCCATATAAAACAAATGCGGCATATTCAAAATGAAGCAGAGGCAATTTTGAACAATAAATAAAACTAGGAAATATCTTTGGAAGAGCTTAATGCTTTTATTAATATTATTTATGCAAGAGGAGCATGCGATTGCAATGATATGGATTACGATTTTCTGTGGAATAGTACATGGTGTCATGCTTTTCATCGAAAAAGAACGTCGCGCAATCAATTTCGAGTTATAATAAAAAAAGCAACGATTTTATTTGAAGTCAACTGGGATTCAGAGTATAGAAACTGATACGATTGCTATGTTTTCAGATATTTGGGATAAGCTTATGAAGAAGTGTGCTATTTCCTATAATGCTAGTTGATATAGGCTCGAAGTTTATCTGCAATGTATTTCCATATATTGAAAAAGATAAATCAAGTAGATAACTACTTAGCCTTCCTGAAAGTATAGTAATGCGTCTTCTAAACGCTTATCTGAATACTGGTAGAAATGTGACAGTGGATAACTACTTCTCCTGACTATGATCAGTTAAAAGACTTAAAATAAAAAACAAGTTTTGTGGCACAGTAAGAAGACCTCCGTGAGAAATTCTGCATGAAGTAATGCATTATAGAACCCGGCTGTAACTATTATTACGGTCTATCATGGTAAAAATGAAAAATATGCTGCTATTCAGTACCTTGCATTAAGAAGAAACTTCCACAAATAGCGGAGTTCTGCAACAAAACCAAATGTGGAGTTGATATCGTTGACCAGATGAAGCGTAATTACTCTATTTGGGCTCGTTCATGTAGATGACCAGTTCATGTTTTCCACAATGTGATGGATTTAGAAGGAATAAATGCCTATGTTATCTACATTTGACTGGTAAAAATATTTCAAGGCTTACCTTCCAATTTCAGTTAGTGGTTGAGCTAAGATAGAATCATTTGAATAGAAGAACAAGCTCATAATTGATCCAAGAAATTTCCAATACTAGTTATATTCTCAAAAAAAAAAAAAAAAAAAAAAAAAAAAAAAAAAAAAAAAAAAAAAACACGTCAGTGACGGATTGAAATTTGTAACGACATAAAACGAAGTAATGTATGTGAAAATGTTCCTATTATGCATGCGGAAAATGCACTTCCGCATTGAAAAAGTTGTGTTGTGCAAAAATTGCGAATAGAAATAAAAGGTTTGTTGTAAGTAGAAATGTATTACAAAATTATCTATTTTTTATAAAAGAAAATAAGCTGCTATTTTATGTCAAAGTACTTAAATAATTAATTAAAAGTAATTAAAATATTATAAATAGTAGTATAAAGTAGTAAAGCATTTACAATTTAAGGCATGTATTTAATTCATTGAGCAGTAAATTTGACTGCTGTTGGCGGTTTTAGCTAGGGATAATGCTTGTAGATACTAGTGTTAAACAGAATGAAACTTATATTTATGTTTATATTTTTTTGTATTGAGAAAATTTTGTTTAAATATAAAAGTTTCTCCATAAAATCTTTATCATAATGGGAAAAAACACAAAAAAATATTTCATATTACAAATTTTGCGATTCATGGCAATATTCTATGAAACAGAAATATTTTACAATAATATTAATAATTTTTATATTTAATTAAACAGCAATTTTGCTGGGAAAAAATGTTGAAATCATATGTCATTACTAAATCAATATTGTACAAACTTATAAGTATTTTTGGGGTAGATTTTCCCTTGTGGATATGGAGTTATAATTGTTGCAGAAATGCTATTTACGAGGTATGATTCCCTTTTCTAGATGGAATAAAGTTCGAAATTATTAAAATCAATTCAAATGTGTATTGTAGGACATTTAAAATATTAAAATGAGATACGTAAGCTAATAGAAAGGCTTTATTTCTTGAAGATTTACATTGAATGTCAACCACATCTTGATGCTTCTACACTCCAGACTCTTTCAAACTATAATTGAGAAATGGTTGTGAACAGAGTCGGGCAAATTTGTGATCTCAATTAAACGTAAGATAATTACAAGTTAATTGCATGTAATTGATTATGGTTACAGCCATACAAACAAATAAATTTCGTCAAATAATGGAATGGTGGAGGTTTCTGATACAGTGCTGCAAGAGGACGGCATTTGAACTGTACGTAACTAAATTGTAATTACATCGCAAATAATTGCAATTACAAATTTGTCCAAGTTCACGACATTGTGTTTAACTTACGAGTGACTTCCATTTCTTCCCAGATATGAATGTGGGTGGACATTATTTCTCAACATATGAGAGCTATAAGGGATATCTGAATGAAGATTAGGATGGGAAATATTTTTGTAGCAAGTTTACGAATCCTCACACACCGGCCTGACCAGTATTTCAACACAAAAAAGAACATGAGGGGTAATTTTTGACTCCTACCATATGAATATATTTCAGTTCGAACCAGAATTTTCTTTGTAAAATAAGTTTAAAAGATACAAAGAAGAAAAAATGTTAAATAAATATGTTAAAGAGCTTTAAATAAAAATTCCGGTGTAAAATGCTTTTATAAACTTGAGTAAAATTTCCGGTTGTTTTAGTGTTAATTATTATGCATTGTAATTAACTCAGTAATTACAACTATTGCGACCCGTTTGTTTTGATTCTACGCACCAAAATAATTTGAATCAAAAATAACCTTTGTAAATATCATACGCCGCTCACTTCATACACTCACATGGCAACGGAATTAACAGTCATTCAATCTAAAAATATTTTTGCATACTTCTTTCGAGTCCGAAATATTTTTTCTTTACAGATATGTAATTATTTAAACTATACGCTATCTTAATTATTTTATAAAACGATATTTAGTAAATTAATGTCGACATTGTCATATTGTCGGAATGTCAATTATCAGTCAATTTCATTCAATTATCGACAATTTCGAACATAATATAAAAGTGTTTATGACGGCTGGCCATCAGTTTGTCTGTCTGCCCGTGTATTTGTCTATCACTGCTAAAAATCGCACAAATATACTTAAATATACTTGGTTAGCCACGTATTTGACATATGTTATTTAAGTGTACTATGGCATGCTTAATATCGAGTAGTATCTCTTATATTGATTAGTAAGTAGCATTTATAGTTCGTTTAGAGAAAAACTAAAGAAATTCCATTTCATTATGGTTTATGGATGGAAATAACCGTTTGCAATGTAGTTTAGTGATATTACACTATTTAAACATATTGAAAATTTTATAAATCAATTAGGTGCACTGTATATGGATAGTGTAGAATATGGCGTTATAGCATTTATCGTTCATTCAACGAAAATTTTTCAACCGAACTAAATGGCAACCGATCTCATGATTGTCCATTAGTTTCTGACACTTAGATATATTAAATTTCCAATTCTGACAAAAGTTACGGAAAAAACCTCCTAAAGATTACAAAATGCGCCCCCACTTATCACTCTTTTAAAACTCGAAATAATTTTTACGATATTGACAAGCTGCTTTTAAAGTAAGGAGGTTTATTTGGAAAACGAAAATCTATCAGAAAATATTCGAAAGCACACTTCTCTTACAACGGGAAAATGTATCTCCAAAGACGCTGGGGGGAAATAAAACTGCTGTCCAATCGGTGAAACTATTTCCAGAAAATTGTCCTTTCTTTTTGGACGTCGCCCATGCTTTATAAACGTTTTCTATTTTGTGTAACAGGTTTATTGCTGCTGTTTGTAAACAGATGAACAACTCAACTTAAATCAACTCATAGTTTGTTTTTTATTAAGTTCGTATGACAATTTTGAAATGGGTTTTCTAGATATCTACATTATATAGCGGTAAACTGTAAGCCAATAATTTTATTAAAATTTTATTTGATTTTCCTTTTTTTTTCGCTAAAAATTCGCAATTAGGAAAGAAAAATAAAGGCTGATTTTTGCGTTGTGCGTCATCTATCAACATAGAATGAAAATGCCAATCTGGTAGACATAGCATATTTCAATTATTTAATTCATTAAAAAAATAATCAAATAATCGAAAAAAGGCTGCAAGGTACACAACATCAGACATACAAGGACCTTCTTATTAAATATTATAGGTCTCTGCATAGCAATCACTTCAGAGCACAGACATTTATTTTTATAATTGTAGATAAAAGCTACCTAAGATGTCGTCCATTTGTGTGTTTGTTATATAAAAGAATTAAAAATGCAGGACAACGTTTGCATTTATGCATGTATAGCATTACAAATAACAACCGTGATTTTTTTAATCATGGAAGAACGTTATATATATGTAATATACATTAAATTAGTGAAAAAAATTGAAAAAGAAAGTGTGTTATGATTCCACAAATTTCCTTTTTTTAATAAAAAAGACACTATTTTAAAACTGAAAATAATAGAGAACTTAAAAAAAATCTAAATCATATGTTAAAAAAAAAAATTATGATATTTCAATTTTAAATAATATGTAAAGTTAAAATGCGTCTTAGACTGTTTAAAACATTGTAGTACTTAATGCCATCGTAGCAATAACTAATTTTTATTATACATATTTTATAAAGATTGACTTTACAAATATAGTATTTAAAGATTTAGTTTGCTTCAAAAATTTATCTTTTTTATTGAAAAATATCTACTCATTTTACTCACATTGAAAATAAATTAATATTGCAGTTAATTTGATAAAATCTGTTTTTCAATTTTTGAAACCTCCAATTTCACAAGTTAATTTTCTGCAAAAACAGTTTTTAAACCTTTAAGCCTGAATTGTTTTTTGTAAATTCCTTTTAATATTCCATTTCGTCTCTAAGAAAATTAAAAAAGGAAGAAAACAAATGCTTGTTTATGGTACGTTGTCCCAACATGAATTTCGAACAAAAGAAAAAACAACAACAATACATGTTTTAAGAAATATGTCTGTATTCAGTCATTTTTAATTTGTATTCAGGAAACCTTTTGTTCCATAGATTGCATGGTTGCCTTGAATTGCTCTAACTTTCTATCTTTTGTTTAAACTTATATTTTTATAGAAATTTAATATAATATTACGTCTCATGTTTAGAGTTTTTTAACAATATAAGATATGTACAGTCAAAATTCATGTTTCTGTATCTCAAATAAAGTATTTTAATCTGAGAATTATACTATAACACAGAAGGTATTTCATTTTTTTTCAAAAAAAAAATACATAGTTAAAATGCATACTTTTAATTATATTTAATTTTATAGGTTGTAGTTTCCATTTAATTTAGGTTTACAATTTTTGTAGAAAAAGTTAAAGTTGTTGAGAAAAATATTTATTAAACAAAAATAAAATAAACAAAGCCTTCAATAATATGCTAAACCAAAATTCACTCTGAATGTCTGAAGGCATCCGGACGAGATTCCTTAAATGCTATTAAATAAACATAAGTTTTTAGCATGCAAGTCCAAGGTATTTCAAAAAGTGCTTTTTTTTATCATTATCTTGATAAATTAAATCAGAAAAAAACTTATTTCAGCGATGACATTTTCAGTACATAACTCTGTTAATACTGAAAGAGTTAATAATTTCGCTAAATGCTGTGTCGCTATCTAAATTATGAATTCAAATCGCTAATGCGCGGCCAAAATTTTATGAGCTATTAAAAGTCTTTTGCCTAATCGCTTATTTCAGTAATTTTGTTGTGAGAATATGAGAACTTATTGAATGGTCAAAGAGACAATGGATGTTATTTTCCTATTTGAAGAAAACTGATATGTCAAAACATACTATTTATTATAATTATACAACAGTGCTTTCTTAAATATTTGAGGGATCAAATATTATGATAACTCTATTCAAAAGAAAAAATAAATTATCTTATAAAAAAGATTTAACTTTATATTGTGGATTAAATTTCATTTTTTAAACAATGTTAAAAAAGTTATTTAAAATATTTATTTAATTGTTAGTTTTATTTTATGTTTCGTAAATATACGGAAAACCTACAAATTATAATAGTATTTATCTAGAATGTAAGTTTAACATATAAAAAAAAAGCTTATAAAATTAAATTATTTAAAATTCGTATTTCCAAAATTATGTTCAATATTAGTTATGCAACTGAAATTATACAGTTCTCTGAAGCCCAGTTCCGCAGTGTTAAATTTCTGAAATTTCTCTTATTCAAACACATCTTGCTTTTTTAATTTTACAGTAAAGATTCATTTAATATAGTCATAAATAAATTACTTTGGGTAGTAACTATGAAATTGCCTTTGTGGTTATGCTATTTATTCTTATTTTTTATTTCTAATTTAATATAAACGTTCTCGGTTTTATTTTTTAAAGTTTGGAATATATTTAGAAGGTTTATTCAGCTAATATGTTATGGTTTGAAAATAAAACTAGTTCTTACAGTCATATATGTCTGTTATTTAATATTAAGCAAAAGAACCATTGTATGCAATCAATAGTATCTGTAGTCATTAATAATATTTTTATTATAATTTTTTTCCGATAATTTTCACAAATAAATTTGTAACACCAAAAAATTTGCATCTTACTGAAATTTAATTGCAGCAAACACAAAAACAAGTTCCTTCAAACAACAAAAACTACAAAAACAACAAAAAGTAGAAATGTGCATTAAGAATACCGCCCCTTTTTTCACAAAATTGTTATAACATACATTTTTTTATTCCTGTTAATAACGTAAATAAACACTTTCAACTATCTATCATCAGTTTTCAATATTTATATTTCAATATTTTTATTTTAATGTGTTTATCGGGTATATATACTGATTTCATAAAACAATTTTTTTAATTAAATATGTTTGCTACCAAAAACAAATAATTTTCGATAGAAATAATTCAAGTTGGAGAAAACATGTTTATCAAACAAATTAAAAATAACGATAACCTTCAATAATATACAAAACCAATTAGCACTCTGAATGTCCGAAGGCATCTGGGCCAAATAACTTAAATGTCATTAAATAAACATTAGTTTTTAGTATCTAAGACCATTGTAATTGAATAATCACTTTTTGTTAATCCTTATCGTACATTTAAATAAGAAAATAAAACTTCTTGTAGCGATGGAATTTCCCTTACATCTCTGTATCATTTCATAAAGAGGTAATAATTTCGGTAAATGATGAAACGTTATAAAAATTAAGAATTCACATTGCATTTGCTTCGCAGCAGTTTTATAAGTTATAAAGCAGTTTTTTGCCTAATTATTTATTTCAGTTATTTTCTTGTGAAAATACGAGAAATTATCAAAGGTTTAAAGAGACAATGGGTGGTGTTATTTTTCTTTAAGTAAACGGAATGGGACAAAATATTCTTATTTCAGTAATTTTGTAAAATAAGAGAACTTACTGTATGATCAAAGAGACGATGGGTGGTACTTTATTTCTTGGATAAAACGGAATGGGACAAAATATACTATTATATTATAATGATACAAATGTGTTATATTAAATATTAGAGGGATAAAACATTATCATAATTTCATTCAAAAGAAAAATTAAATAATCTTATGAAAATGATTTAATTTCATATTATAGGATTAAATTTAATTTTTTTAAGAATTTTAAAGTATGTTATTTCAAACGTTTATTTTAAGATCACAAAGTAGAATAACAGCAGTTAGAATAACAACGTAGTAACAGCAGTTATACTATAAATAGAGGTTATTTGCAGTAGGTTTTTTAATTATTATCGATACTTTAATTGTTAAAAATGTTTAGATATATGAAATATTATATCACTTACAGAAATTAGCAGAAATCATTAACTGATATTGCTGTTTGAATATGTGTTAAGTGGTGATTTTTTGCTTAAATATGAAAACTTCTTCTTGAGTATACATGGTAGCTGAAGCCAAATATTAGTTATAATGCCCCGTGCATTCGAAACATAATTAGTCAGGTTTAATAACAGATCAATAAAGTACTAACAAAACTTAAATCGTATTTCATATATTCATTAAAATTGCAATTTAGACAATGTCTTTTTATGGAATGACATCCTATTAGTACTAATGTGTTTTATATTTGTTCATGTTTTTACTAGAAATCACTAATAGAATTTAACACAGATGGAAATCATTTATTATTAAATTCTAATAGGAAATTTTATTTCATGTATTAATTTTTTTAGAATTAGTGCCTATGTGATCGTTAATGTCACATTTATGGTTAGTTATATTATTATTGCCAGCTTACGTTGTATTCAAATTAAGTACTCATTTTATATAATTTTTTACACACAGTTTTTTAAGTTTTCTTTTTTATCAAATATTTAAAAAAAATATTTTTAAATATTTTTGTAATTTAGTTGATTATTATGAATCATTATTTATACTGATGTTTTATCTTCAATTGCACAAATTAGTATAAAAAATTTCAATTTTGCATTTCTCTCTCAAATATTTCTTTTAATTGAATTTTTATGCGTTTGTAAAGTTTCTGATGTAGAATGAATGTTACAGCCAAAGACATATTGCAAGAAAATGCACTATATGGCCAATGATGACCGGTCACTTGTGATTTTATACGTTTTGTTAAATGTCTAGTAAAATACATTAGGAATTATCCTGAAACTTCAGGCGAGTAAACAGCGTAGTAGACGTCTTTAATTTCCTCAAAAATTATTTCCCAAAACTCTATAGAGAACCATCAACAAATTGAAGAAAAACGAATATATTTTGGATAATACTGTAAAAAATAATGTCGCAAAAGCGTTGGAACTTTAGAAAATTATTAGGAGGCTTCTTGTAGTAAGCTTAGTCATTTTTATGAGCATATCACGTATACTCGTGGAGAAATTAAGTTTTTTTATAAATACAATCACAAATTTCACTAAGTGTTTTGTATATAATTTGCAGAGTTCTTAATCAAAAGTGTGTTTTTTTATGCAAATTATGTCAAACATTGTACACAATATCCTGCAGTTAAAATTAAAAAATAATAAACATTGGAGGAAAAATTAGCAGGTTCACCTAATAATGTATAACTGCGCATGCGCGAATGTAATAAAAATATAATGTACATAATTTATTAGCTAAACGCATAGTTCCCAAACAATGTTCCCAAAAGGAAGCAAAAAGATTAGTGGCTGTACACAAATATAGTATATGTTACACACAATTGCACTTACTACTATATTTTGGTACAGCCTCTCATATTTTTGCTTCCATTTAGGAACAAAATTTTTCGAGCATATACTATCGACATTCACTTTCAGAATTTTCAAGCTATGTTTTTGAGACTTTCACAAAAGTTTATCTATGCATTTAGCTAATACATTATTCACATTATATTTTTAATGCATTCGCGTATGCGCAGTGAAAAATTATTTAGTGAACCTGCTATTTTTTCCTCCAATATTTATTACCATTAAATTTTGATTGCAGAGTACTGTGTACAATATTGTTTGTCATGGTTCCTAAAAATAACATTATTTAATATTAAGAGCTCTGCAAATTATATGCAAAAACTTGATAAAATTTCGTATTGTTTTTATAAAAAACCTAATTTCCTAAGAGTATATGTGTTATCCTCATAAAAATGAACACAGTTTGCTATAAGAAGCTTCCTAATCATTTTCAGATGTTTGAACGCTTTTGCGACTTTAGTTATTACAGGGATATCCAAAAGATATTCGTTTTTCTTCGATTTATTGATGGTTCCCTAACGGAGATTCGGGAAAACATTTTCACAGACCTTAATGACGTCTGATATGCTGTTTACACGCCTGAAGTTTCCGGATAATTCCTGACGCATTTTTCTAGATACTTAACAAAACGTCTAAAATCGCAAGATATTGCTATCATTGTCTATATAGTGTAGAACATAAGTAAATCTAGTTTTAGTGTACTGTAGATTCAAAAATGTTTAATATGGATTGTTGGACATTGTCAGTGGCACTTTAAAAGAACTTTTTTTACTCTTTGAAGAGATATGTTATTCTAATTCCAATTAGTAAGAGTCACAATATTATTTAGAAAGAAAATTATATTTATTGTCTGTAAATTGCTATATTTTCATGAGTCATTTCGAAAATCTATTTTTAATTGCCTGCTATTAAATGAGTAATGTTACATTTCCTGCAAAACAGGTATTTAGCTAATAAAGAAAAAAAATACGCTATCTTATAAAGTAAAGATAATTATATAAGTATTTGTTTGCAATTATCTTGAAAGTTTTATTGGGTTTAGATAGTTTTGATTTATAAAAAGCAATGTAGAAAAATATAGATAAAACTGGAAATTATTTATATGCCTTTGTGTAAAACATTTTCTTTAATTCACTTTTCATAATTTCCACTATTCAATCATATATATTCAATCATATCATACCATAATTCAACTTTTTTTAAATCGTGTACAAACTTATCATGAACTTTATTTTTTAAACCAAAAAAACACCCTTTCGATATGTAAATATAATATTATTGCTATTTTTTAAATTTCGAGAAATACAGGAAAAAATATCTTTAACTGTATAACAACAGTTAACAGTTATTACAACAGTTAACAGTTTATTATAGTTACAATTTCGATATCATAAATAATCGGAGAAAATAACTATTAAGACAAACAAAATTCGAAAACAATCCATGTTTGATTTGTGATACATTTCTGAAATCACAGTAACAAACGTATTTTACAATTTTTTAAAAACAATTCTGTTGCATTTTGCTTTCCGATCTTTTCCAGGCTTTGTTTTCAATAAATATTTTTGTATTATTTTTATAAGCACTATTGTACTTAAATTTTAATTCATATTCAGACACATATTATTTTCCCGTGTATTTTTAGTATCTTCAGAAAATGAAATGTATCATTAGATAGATTTTAAAAGGTGTATAAATCATTTTAAGTTTTGAAAAAGAAAATAAATGATAATACATTTTTCTTCAATGAAGATTAAGCATGAAAATGTATTTTGAAAGATTAATATTATAATGTAATTATAATAATATTATTATAATATTAATAATGTTATTAAAATAAGATATTTAAAAAAATATATGAAACAATTTCTTGATACTCAGCGATATTCTTCTTGCTTTTGAGGAATATTTTGGAAAAAAAATATATTATAAGACATGTTAAAAAATCTTTTCAAGTTTATACTAATGCAGGAATAAAATTCTCAGCCTTATTATTGAGTTGTATCTTTCGATTTAGTATAACAAATTTTTGCCCATGGATGTAAGATCTATTAGACATTGTGGGAGAACATTTAAATGTTGAAGTTAATTGGTAAGCATAATAATACATTTCTAAATTTTAATATTACTCATAAAATCTCCCAATCCCTCATATTTTATACTACCTTTTTTGGTTGGAAGCCTACGTATCGCATTAAATCAGTCTAAAAGTGGAAATTTTATTGATATGTTGATCATGTATTATATATATATATATATATATACACTACATATACCGGGTTTGGCGTAAATTTTCAATATTTTAAAAATTCATAATAAGTGAGGGAATCTCTATTTTTTATGGAGTTTGCGACAATTTTTTCCAAAGCAGGGAGATTTCTTTTAGTTAAAAAAAGGTGAACAAATTTGCCAATAGATAAAATCACAAGATTTGTGGAAAATTACGTTTATTTGCATGGAAAGGTTACATGTTCATAGAAGTAAATGTTCTACTTGTCCACCCCAATAAGGAATTACACATTGCAACCGAGTGTGAAAACTATTTTCTGAGGAAGGTAGCATGTCCGGATAGATGCAGGAAATTTCATGGCGTATGGCATACGCTAACTCCGCTGAGGAAGACGGTCTAATGTGGTGCTTTTCTTAATTAGCATTTTCAAGTTGAGTCCACCAGTAACTGTGCATGGTTTTTAATCATTTCCATGGCTTCCATAATCCCTTGTGGTTGCAGAAAATTTGAAAATTAACTGTTAGTATCATGTGAATATTTTCTTAAAAATGAACATAATTTTGAACGAAATTTTCTGATTTTGAATTTTAAAAAGCCTTCTATTGATTAAAATTATGACTAAAATATTTTCCTTACTAAAAATATCTTCCCTCTTGAGATTAGGTTTGTCGCAAAAAGCTTTCAATAAAGCAACTCCTTCAATGATATATATTTTGGAAAATTCAACGAATTTGTGAAACACCCGATATGCATAATACATATATTTTTTAAACTGAAATAAGTGAAAAGAAGGCTTTTAGTCAAATCTAACAGTGGCCTAACGAAACTAACTAGTTCTACATTCCATACAATTAACTTTTATGCAGTACTGACTACTGCATAATTACTTTATTATTTCAGAAGCTGTTATTCGACTTGCCCTGAAAAGTAAGGTTAGTCGAAAAAAAAAAATAAATATTTTATTTTCGGAAACACCTTAGTGCGGAAAATTTCCCTATTGTGATAAGAAGAAGTACGGCATATTTATATATATATATATAAATCCGTTAACATCTTCCGTTCGCGCATCTTACTTAAAGTTATTATAAAATTGAAAAAATCGCGGATTATTTGTAATTTTTTTAAAGTTAATTAAAAGTTTAAAATAAACACCCTTTTGTTTTTTATGCATGTTTAATGGTTTAAATAACCTAAATAAATTAAATTCTTATCAATGATGTAATTTGTTTCGTTTGCGCAACATCTTAGAAAAAACATAAATTTACCAACTTTTCGCAATTTTCTCCGTGCTATTTTTAGATCGTTTTGCTAGAACAAAACGATCCCGAACTCACCACGTTTTGATGGTTGCACGTTGAGTTCCACACACACCTTACGCAACAAGTCGTCAAATTTTTGGGTGTGGTATTTACATTATATTTAAAAGATTAGATACTTATTGATGTACATTTCAAATATGCTTATGTAAAAAAAAAACAGTCTTCCAGTCGAGGTTTTTTCTTCTTCAAAGAAATTTCAATTTGGAGAAAATCGGATCTATTGACAAACCAGTTACAAAAAAAGTTAAATGTTAAGACCGAGCGGAAAGCTTGTGATCTTCAGCGAGCACAGATTGGTTCCTAAAATAGAACCGAAGTTCATAAAGCAATAGAGTACTCGAAGATTGATGAACAGAAACACTTTTCCTCTGAAGACTTGGAATTATGACGAAAATGATTACAAACCAAGTACATATACTAAAAGCCCAAATGGCAGATGAGAATTCAATATAACTGAACAGCGCTAAACAATGCTCGGTTCGGAGTTTCTGATCAGATCTTAAAAGCAAAAGAAACCGTCCCAAAGAAGTAGACTGTTAGAAATGTCGTACCACCGAAGGTAAACTTTCAAGCTTCAGATTATATTGAAATTATCAATTGGAATGTGCGGTGTATGCTTCACCAGTGCTGCGGGATCTAAGTGAAGCTGATGTTAAATCACACATCAATTATGACACTGCACTCATCAGAAAAATACAAAGATTTCCCTGTCACACAGAGGTTGTAGAGATGTGCGTCAAAATTGTAACAGAGGTTTCGAATAAAGTATAAGAACATGAAGCTAGAGAAGGCTATATCCGTCCAACACTGAAGTCTAGATCGGTTCTACACTATTTTTACAAAAAAAAAAAAAAAAAAAAAAAAAAACTTACCTGCCCGGCCTACAGGCGGAAGTGGATTTCGAAGTTAAGTACACTAATTTCACCAACAAAAACTAAATCATAATTAGAGATAAATCCATTTCGAAAATTTTATCTGGTAGCTTTTGACCAGTTTTCATTTCATTTTTATATAAGAGCTGGTTTTATTAGAACCATTTTAAGGCGGTATTAAAAAAAAATATTTTTCCATGTTCAACAACTCAACATTTTCGTGCACATTTTCAGATTCATTTTTAATAGAAATATATGAAACTTGCTGATTTTTGAAGACATTTATAAGCGACCTGTGTTTTTATTTTTCGTAAAATTAATTAAAACTCCTTTTATCAACAATTATTTTCTAAGTAGGACAATGTTTTTCGTTTCTAACACAGCCGCTTCTGGAAATTTGGTTCAAAATGTCGACTTTGACATCATTTTTTTTAAATATATTATTCCTCTATAAAAAAATCTATCATTACGGTACATTATATAGTTTCTGAATAAGTGAATCTATCAACTGGATGCGTTTGAGAGCAAAAATGAATTTTAAAATGAGTCAGAAAACAAGCAGTTTGGATACGATGATTTTTCTTCTTTGTTTTTGCTGTAAGAATTGGTCCTATGAAAAACTTGTCAATATAAATGTTGTAGACAATATTAAGAAGATATATAATGAATTCATGCGAATTTTATATCTTGTGAATTGACGAAGTTGTGGATTTTTTCTTTTTCAACTCCCCCCTCTCTGTTTCCGTTTTTATTTATTTTATTTTATTTTATTTTTTTACGGTACGAATTGGTCCTATCAAAAACTTGTCAAAATAACAGTTATAGATAACATTAAGAAGATTTATAATAAATTTAATTGGATATGATATTTTGAGAATTAGTAAAGTTTTGAATTTTTTTCTCACAAAAACCCTATTTTTTCGCCCCTTGAGCCTATTTTTAATTTTATCAAGAATCTGTAATACATATATTTTTTGCCATATTTTTAGAAGTAATAAAAATTTTAAACTGATTTGATATGTACAAAAATTAAGAAGTTATGGGGTTTTTCGGCTTTCATAAAGAACCTCCCTACTTCCATCTCCTTGGTCCAGTTTTGCCCATTAACGAACTTGACCGAGATTTTACGCCCTTTGATCTTATGTTTCTGTTTCGAAGAGATTTGTGCAGAACTACGGAAGTTATCGTGTCCAGAAGAAAGTGATATATATATATATGCATATATATATATATATATAGATAGATAGATAGATAGATAGACAGATAAAGTTTTTTACTGAAGGTGGTTTTGGGTTCTAGGTGTCATGATCGGTGTAGATCTGTAACAAATTTTCAGAAATTTCAACAAAGGGGAGAATGTAAGAGGTGGAATTTCATACGAAATCTACCTAAAAGAAAAGTAATAAACACAGTAAGCCAAAGAATTCTACTCTATGGAAAATCGTTGTAAATAATTGTATATATAATATAAATATCACAACCAATAATTGGATGGTTGGTTGGGTAGGATATGGGTGGAATTCAACGTGCAACCACCTGCGCGAGGTGCGTTCTGGGTCGTTATGTTCTAGTAAAATGAGATAAGGGTTGCACGGTGAAAATTGCACAAAATTTGTAAATTTATGTTTTTAATAAGATGTTGTGCGGACGAATAAAATTAAATTATTGTTCAGGGTTTAATTTATTTAGGTTATGTAAACCCTAAAAAAAACATAAAAAACTAAATTGCACTTATTTTTAAAGTATTAATTATCTTTAAAAAATATTTTTAAAAAGGCGCGATTTTTGAAAATTTTCATTATTTTTAGATATGATGCGTGAACGGAAGATATTAATCGATTATTTATATCTTTTTTCGATTTTCTTATTATTACAATAGGCAACTTTTCCGCACTAAAGCGTTCCGAAAATAAAATATATTTTTTTAACCCTTCCTACTGAAAAGCTTAGAGGTAATGTATTTTCTCAAGTTGATTTAAAAGCATGTAGTAAGTAAAAAAAATCTTGATATAACATGTTTGTTATTATCCTATATTTTGAATAAAAATTGCAAAATGTTAATTGCATAAACATGTATTGATTGCAAACAAAAATAAAGAAACACTTTTCATATAGACGTAAAAAATATATCTGGGTATATATGTAAAATAAAAGGAACTTCTTTACGTTTAAAAACAAACCTTTTTTCGTAAAGAAATATCTCTTTGTTAGTGACAAATAAATTAGATACTAATGAATATTTTTTTTTATTATTATGTAAAAACATGTGAATGCATCTCTGTTTTATTTTTGTTTTCTTTCCTCATTATAGTGTTAAGAAAAAGGTAACTTTTAATAGTCTTTTAAATTGTGCAAAAGAGGAAATTGAATTTTCACGAAAAATACATTTTAGAACATATTACAGTTATATTTTTACTGCTCTAATTTCCGTTCGTGAATAGATTTTAATATCAGTATTCACACTTTTTCCCCTTACATCCGTTGCAGTTTGCGAAGCATACACATGATAGCTTTTCATAATAAAAACTAGCAATCAAGTAAAAAAGTTCTTCATTTCGTTCATGAGATATATAATGGTTCTTCAAATATATACACTGCTCAAAAAATTTAAATGATTGTTAGGGTTTTTTTTAATATGTTAGGTGAGAATATTAAACTGTTTTTTTTTTTGTAGCACTATATAATTATGGCAATGCAAAATGAAGTTTTAAAAATTATTTTTTTTTTTATCAGATAAAAGGTCTGTCTCAATCAATTGTTAAATTTTGAAAACTTAAAAAATAGACATAAAGTTAAAATTTAAACAATTTTTTTCTTTGAATTTTATGAATATTAACAGGTTTGTTGTGTGTCTGAATTGGTAAAATGTCTGAGCATCTACCTATCATAGAAACTACAAGAGTTTTAAAGTATTTTTTTTAGACAATAAGGGTTTTGCCTATTTCCAGAAGTATCAAAGAATGTCTTAGGCGTATTTATGTATTGAAAACATCTATTAGAATCAAATAAGGTGAGCTTGTGGACAACTACATAGCTTGAATGTTTGCTCCAATTATCTTAAAAACGATCTCTGTGACGTTAAGATTTATAAATTTTTCATATATATATATTGAAATGCATACATTTAACAATACATCGCGGAATAAAAGTAAGCGTAATGTGCGGAGAAAGTACAGATGTCACCGATGAAGATTATAATGAGTGGAGACAAATATATTCGAAAAAAATCTTGGATGAGTATACACCTGCGAATGACAAGGGGCTGCTTATTAAGTGCTTTCCCTCTGAAACACTAAATTTAAAAAGAACGATTTAAAATTTAGGGTAAAACACAGCTATGACACAGATGTTTTAAAACCAAATGTTTTAAAAGAGCAAAACACTTATTGATATTAATACGTTGAATATGATTTTAATAAACTTTCTTGGATGACTGCTAGTACCTTTGAAAAGTGGATTCTTAAATTAGACATAGTAAAGTGAGGACAGATGCCGCAGTTTTTCTTTTCTTCTTGTAAAGTGTACAATAAAGCAAAAAACAACAAACTAAGTACAAGAAATCATTGATCAAACCCTTTAGAATCTAATTTCTATGTTAAACAAGTTAAAGCCCTCTTAATAAAGCAGGCATAATTATTTTCCCAAAGTCCTTTTTTAACATCATTTTTTAAGTGCTGGGTAAAATGCCGCATGGGGTGTGGTACAGATGCCGCATGGAGAAAAAAGCTATGCTGTTTATTTTTTTTTCAAATAAATCACATTTTTATTTCCTCAAACTACTTAAAATGAAAATAAATAACAGTAAAGTTACATAAATTATATATATAACTAAATTGTGAAAAGTTTAACGAAATTGCAAAAGTGTAAGCTCGAAAAACAAAACTTAAGACAAAAAATGAAAATGAAACGAAAAACATTTGAATTTACGTGAATGGAAACATAATTACTGGACATAATTACATAATTACTGGAAACAATAGACAGCATAATTACAAAAAAGATATAAATCACTGATTTATGTCCAGGCGAACATTGCAGTTTGCTCTTAATGTAAGCATTAGTTATATTCTATTTAGGCCCTAGTCTAATTTTTTTTGCCTTTCATCTCATTCTTTAATTTTGTATTTCCATTCGCCCACAATCACATCACACTTCCCGTTGCAAAAGTAAAGTGAGCCTTCCTCATGCAGCTATCGATCGAATTTGATGCACTGAACCCTGTTCGCTTTAGACTTTGTTTCTTGATAAGACTCCATACACAATCAGTACATTCTGAGTCATCAAATTCCAATCCAATACATACTGCCATCAAAATCTATAAAAGAAAACTTTCGCCATTATCGGAAGATGACTCATATTTTAGTTTCTTCCTCAAGTAAGGTGTGTTCAAGTTGATATTTCCTTTCCGTTTTTTAAAAATTTTACTTCCACCAAGCTGTCGTTCTTTGACGCTTTCTAGTTTCTTTTGCTTTTTATTTCATTCTTCTTTTTTATTGTTTATAAACTCTCTGCTTGTAATATTTGCATTCTTTTGATTTCTCTTGCTTGGCTGTATGGGCCTTTTCACCATTGGGATAAGAGATATTTTGTTCAACAGTTTAAATGGCAAGACTTGTAAAGGGCCTATGTTTTCCTTGTTCAAACATGGAGAACCAGCATTGTTGCTGAGAATATTTTGATAAGTAGTAGAATGTGCTAATATACCTTCACTTAAATGTTATTTATACTTAAGTCGCAGTGATGAATGTATTGAACCGAAAATCAAAAATATATTTTGCGGCATCTGTCCCTCAACCTCTGTGCCGCATCTGACCCATAGTGGGGGGTAAGATGCCGCGCCGCCATTTTGTGTCATGTGAGCGACGCGTGAGAAAGGCAAGCACATGTCTGTATTCTATGATCTATTCTACAGTTGCAATTGGTTTTGGGATGGAATCTCTGCTTATTTGGTTTAAAATATGCAATAAAACTTTATTAGAATAATTTTAGAAACATTCCACGCAGGTTTGAAGCATAAAAGCAGGCAGAAATATTTGAATACTAATAGTTAAGCAGTGGAAACGCATACAACACAACAGACAGCACTTAGACACACCACGAAATTCTTAATTTGGCTTAGGGAGCACTAGTGTCGCCAATATCTCTGCGGCATCTGTCCGACCGCGGCGTCTGTCCTCACTTTAGTATAAACATATGGCAAAAGTGCGTAGTAAAATTTCTACGTTTATTGACTCTTGTCCAGCTCACATTAAAAACGCTGAAAACTTAAAAAAATAAACGGTCAAGTATAAAAAATAATAATAATAAACGGCCAAAAAATAATAATATAAGTTCAAATGCGAGTATTACTCGCTTACAGAGAGTTCCGTACAATAAATATATTCAATAATAACTGTATTATACAAAAAAAATCGTTGCTAAAAGAATAATAAGACTTCATAAAAACTATACAACGTAGGGTTAGTTATAGCTGTACATATCAGAAAAGTATAAATCGATATAACATGAAATTTCAGAGAGATATGAATCCTAAATAATATCAAACATTGTTATTCTATATAGCTCTTTTTTTAATCTTATCCTAATCTGTTTAAGATGAACTAAATTTGGTGCTGACAATAAAAGTACTGCATACTTAAACGTCATTTGACATTTCATAAACACAGATACACGGTATTAATTGAGTTACTCACATGCAATAGAAAATGACATTTTTAAAGCTATTTTTTTTTCTCTTTACTACAACTTGGTATCCTAGGTATTCCTTTAATTGGAAAGCAATTGTGAGATGCATTTTGATGACTTAATTGTAACATAAGCGTTTCATAAAGTGGCATTAGAATTTAATATTATTAAATTTAATATTATTAGAATTTAATATTTTTAAAGCTATTTTTTTTCTCTTTACTACAACTTGGTATCCTAGGTATTCCTTTAATTGAAAAGTAATTGTGAGATGCATTTTGATGACTTAATTGTAACATAAGCGTTTCATAAAGTGACATTAGGATTTAATATTATTTAAAACTCATTTACTAGAATTTTATGTAATTATGATGAACAGGTATAATTTATAGATCAAATAATAAACCTTTCTGTAATAGTTTAAATATAAAAAAATGGTATTAAGCATATTACTGTCGTTACAACATTACACAAAAATATGTTTTTAATACATTAAAACAAACGATTTTTCTGTCTAGTAAACAAAATTATATATATTTTTATAAATTAATATAAAACTGAATTTATTGAAATAACATGGAATTAAAAAATACGTTTTAGAAAGAAAAACTATTGAATTTTAAAATTCTTCATTTTCTAATATTACCCAGCATCGCAATTTATCTCTATTGACATACTAAGCATTTTACAATAGGTATCTACGTTTTGATGATCATTTTGTATATTTTTTAATAATAACATTTTCCGTGACAGAATAAATACAATCATGTAAAAAAAGGAGTCACTGAGGCTGTAAAAATTCGCAGCTGCAGAGATTAGAGCAGAACTATCAAAGAGTATTTTAATGCGGGTGTGGATGAATCAGCTGCTGTCTGTGGCTGAACAAAAGTGCTCAAAATTTTCTAATAAATTTACGTAATAAATTGTTTGTTCAGGTGTTAGCTGTAGTTTTTATATTTATTTTTATGCTAAAAATAAGCAAGTCAAAAATTGTACATCAAACGTGGCAAATGATGTGCGTTCGTACTATAACTAGTTATATAAATATTCAGATCTTGTTGTAATAGCTGTTGTACTCTTATGCAAAAATGCATGAATACAAAATTTATCAATATTACATAAATTAAATTCAGTAGTACGGAAATAATATGACTCCATGATAAATATGACGTAATCCCCATGGCAAAGTAGAATCATTGTCTGTCATGGAATATCATTGAATTCATTACGCATGATTGCATTTAATAGAATGGAGAAAACTTTTATTAATATCTTTTAAGTTTAGATTCGATTTTCATAAAATTTGAAATGACTCAACAAAACTCTGCAACGATTATGCATTACGGTGTATCACGAAATTTTTTTTTTTTTTAATTTCAAAATTGCAAATTGATAAAAAAAATATTTCTATCGTCATATATTTACCAAAAAATTTTTTGTTGAAATTGAAAAATATTTATGTCTGGCGGAATTATCCTAAAGTTTAAACTTTTTTAACAAAAACCGTGATTTTAATTTTTTTTATAAAGTATGTCTAAAGCAAAAATAAGTATTCAATTGCAGAGTCTCAGATGGATTCTACCAATAAAAAATGTATTGCATTTGAAATTTAACATTTAGGTCTCCCGGAATTGGAAATAAATCATCACTTTTTTGTCAAAATTGTAATATTTTTAAGTTACCAGTTAAGTTACTTTAAGTTGTCCAGCTACAAACAAAGTTCCAAAATTAGAACATGCGTTCTTGAACGACCAAAGAAAACTAAGGGTTATATGTATCGGAGGTATTGAAGCAGTAGAGAGTAAAAAAAAAAAAAAAAAAAAAAAAAAAAAAAACTTGAGAAACGTATTAAAAGAAAGGAAAAGTTCTTAAAATGCAAGTTAAACAGAAGTCTCCAATCAACAAAGACCCCTGCTTTAAGAAAGGAAGGCACTGTTAGTGTCATTGACAGTGAGTCCATGCAACAGGATTAAACTGATGAAAGTGTTTCAACTTTCAGTGGTCTCTTAACCTTCTCACCGCCGCGAACTGATATATCCGTTCACTAAGCTGTATGTTTCAATGCAGCAGAAGTATTTTTTTTTAAATTAATATAATTCTGAAAATATAAAGCAGTTTAAAAATATTTTGTTATGATTATTACTCTCACGGCTTATACTCCGTTACGTAGTATTTTTTTTTTATGTCATGTTAGAAAAATAATCTTACTTTTAAAAAAATACAGTTAAAACAACATTACAATTCTGCCCTTTTGCACGGCGGTCAGGGGGTTAATGGAGATCATGTTTAAATCTAGATTTTAATTGTTGAAAAAGGATCAATTAATGCTAATAAAATTTATTTTTCATATTAGGAAAAATGTGAAAATTTAATTATAAAAACAAAACTTAATTACATAAGTTAATAGTGCAGTGTTTAAAAAATAAATACATTGACATTTGCTTTGATTTTACGGTTTTATCTTCTATACCTTTTATTTCCAAGTCCTTTCGAAGTTCAGTAAATAAATGCAACTTTTTTTAGACGGGAACAAATTATGACGATTTCATTAATTTATCTATTTATTTGAGAGTTTCCTGACAGAATAGGGCAGACAAGTTTATTGACCGTAATCCTTAATTTGTCATCAGAGATAAAACCATTGCCTAAAAAGACACAAAGGTTTTTATGCACTTGAATGTTACCGGAATAAATAATAAAAAAACTAAACTTAATTTAGAAGTTTGATGGATAATGCGCTCTCCGGAATTATCATTCTAATAAAATCGTATTCAAGCGGGCAGTAGAAAACAGATTTTTTTTCCTTTTTTTTTTCAAAGAAATTGGTCGCTCATGGAGGGAGTTCAACTGGGATGGTCTCCGAATAGAGATAAAATTAGTATTGGGCCTATGGGAATAAATTTCGTTCCATGAAAAAATGGTCGTTCAGGGAGGTGGTCACTTAATGAAGGTGGTCGCACAGAGACGCTTCACTGTAGTTTACACGTGCTTTATTTTCATATTTTATTTTATGCATATCCATGATAGGTAAGTTTTACGGGGGCCTCCAACGACTAGATTGTTTTTGTGTGAGTAAAATTATACTTCGGTATATTTTTAATAATATATTTGGTATACACTTATAAATTTCAATTATACATGGTGTACCAGTACAGCGGTTACAAACTTTCAGGACAGATAGAATACACATAGTTGATGGTAAATCACACAGCAATGCATAATCGGAAGTGCTTTCCTTGCGCGGTAATAACGACACAAAAACATAGGAAAGGAAGGACACGAACAGGGAGAGAAAACATATTTATTATTCTTAGTTCTGCAAAAATGCCGTACAATGCTGGAAAGTGCTACGAAACTCTTTGCATGCATCGTGACAGCTGCTAGAGAAGGATTCCCGGTATTTTCGAGAACATTAGATCGTCCATGAACCAGAGATGCCCTCCCATGCATCACCGCCCAGATCGTAATTTCCATCACCTACATTGATCACGATCGTTGTCTCTTTAATGTTCTTTTTTCTTAGAAATTTCCTGTACTAAGGATAATAAACATGTTTTCTCCTTATATTCGTGTCCTGCCATTCTTGTGTTTTGTGTCATCACTACCGCGCCAGGAACGCGTTTCCGACCATGCATTACCATGTGGTTCTCCTTTGTATCCTAGGAACAGACATTTCAGACCTATTCCGCCCCTGAAGGTAACTGATGCTTCTCCCTAATACTCTAATTTGTTACCATAATCATAATTGTGTAATACATATTCATTGATCTTATTGAATTATTAGCAATATTCTGACCAAAATATCTCTATAATCTCTGTACCAGCGGAATGAGAAATAAAAAAACATTTCCTTTTTTGACAAAATCACAAAAGCTTTTAAGTAAATTAAATCAATGTTGTAATATTGCTTAATGTTCAAATAATTGTGTAATTTATGAAAACAAACACTGAAAGTTGCAAAACTGTTTTTATTAATAGCGAAACCTTTGAAATAAACAATCAATCAATGAATATACAATACCAGACAGAACCCTAATAATGTCTAGATTGCAGCTAAAAATGTTTATTTTTCATGACTACATTTAAGACAAGTAATATAAGTAAATCTGTAATTATATATTACTTTTTTCCAAATAAATGTAAGCAAAATGTACATTTGATTTTACTTTCTGTATATGATACTAATACTTCAGAAAATTATTGTTTTACCTCAGGTTTTGAGATTTTGTTTGCCATTAAGTATGAAATAATAAGCTGGAAAGAACATTTATATGTATTATAAAAACATCATTCATCGTAGTATCTCTATTTCAAACATTGTACACATTAAAAAACATAAGTGTACTAAATTATTTTATCCATTGAAAATATACTTATTTCCGGAAAAAATATATATCATAACCAAACTTCTTTACAAGTAAGAGTCTTTTGAAAATATAATCTATACAGCTGAAATATGGAACATGCCATATTTTTGAATTCACATTTAGTAAGCTAAAACCAAATTTTTGGAAAATAATGTAGCAATACAATAATGCACATAAAAAGGATTTCTAAGCTTCTTATAAAGTTTTTGACAAAGACCTCAAAATGGCTTACAAAAAAGTATGTGTATTTAAAATTCTTTTTTATATTTTTTTAATCTTTCATTTTATTAGAAATACATCAAGATTTTTTTTTTTGTACTATGTAATATTTTTTTCAAATTATACCATATCATATTAAACGTTAGAACACACACACACTCACGTATATATATACAGGGTGCAATATGTTATCTGCCGACCTTTAATTTCTCAACCGTTGGTCGTAGACATATAGTTCCGATTACAAAAACGTTTCAAATGATCTCAATATTCATGTTGTGGCATTATTTAAAGTAAAAAATCAATTTTATAAAAATTACGAAAACTAACTTTTTATACGGTCGCCCAGTCCCTATAGTTATATTTAGTAAAAGTTTACTCATATCATAATAAATATAACACAAAAAGTTTGACATCTGTACTGCAAAAATTGACCCAGTTATTAAATTTCAAAGTTTGAGATTTTCGCACATGATTTTGTCTTTCATTAAGGGATCAGTTAAAAGATGAATTAAAGTAATTCGAGATCAAAATCAGAGTGCAATGTCCTTTTTACGGAGAAACCACCTTCAGCCGGTATCACCAAATCGGGTAATCACCAAATAGGGTTATTTCATCTGAAAATTTGAGCAAACTTTTATGGGTCAAACAACATTCAAAAGTACCGACGATACCGGCTAAAAGTGGCTCTATAATACCTCCTATTTTCATATTTTTGTATGCAATAGTTTTCTTAATATTAACGAAGAAAAACATCTGGCCACAAAAAAATTCAAAACCGGCGGCGGCGGCGGCGGCGGCGGCGGCGGCGGTGGCGGCGGCGGCGGAAGTAACAGCATTAGTTACTTTTTTTAGAATAGAGAGATATATAAACATGAAAACTTGTCTATTTGTCTGTTTGTAATTCTATAAAAATCCACAATTTGGAAGCCAAAATTGGGAAAAGATACGTACACGTGTATTAAAACATGGACGAGGCAACTAAAGTAATCCGGAATCGAAACAATTTATAGTTAATTTTTAATTAATAAAAAGCCAACAATTTAACAGCAATTTCTTATCAAATTTAAACATTTTTCGTTATAGCAGTTGCCAACAATTAAAATACACAATAAAATTATTACTACAATATTTAATTTTCTACTGCAAGATTTCCACGTGAAAAATGAAAATGAAATAAATGGTTTGCCGAATTAAAAAAAAAGGTGAATATTACATCATAACGTTTCTATTGCAAGATATCCAAGTGAAAAATGAAAATGAAATAAATAGTTTGACGAATTTAAATGAAAGTGAATATAACTTCATACCTTTTCTATTTCAAGGTTTCCACGTGAAAGAGGAAAATATTACGTCATATTGGAAATATAAAGTACGTGGTGGATATAGTATTAAATATTGCATAATATACAATTAAATATTGTAGTAATAATTTTATTGTGTATTTTAATGGTTGGCAACTGCTATAACGAAAAATGTTTAAATTTGATAAGAAATTGCTGTTAAATTGTTGGCTTTCTATTAATTAAAAATTAACTATAAATTGTTTCGATTCCGGATTACTTTAGTTGCCTCGTCCATGTTTTAATACACGTGTACGTATCTTTTCCCAATTTTGGCTTCCAAATTGTGGATTTTTATAGAATTACAAGCAGACAAATAGACAAGTTTTCATGTTTATATATCTCTCTATTCTAAAAAAAGTAACTTATGCTGTTACTGTCGCCGCCGCCGCCGCCGGTTTTGAATTTTTTGTGGCCAGATGTCTTTCTTCGTTAATATTAAGAAAACTATTTCATGCAAAAATATGAAAATAGGAGGTATTATAGATAAATGTTTGATCAACACGCTGATGCATACAGTTTTCAAATCGAAGAATTATTTTAAGAGATATTTAATGCTAAAGTTGGACAAAATCGTTCCATTAATAAAGTTTTATAGGAGAAAAAACTATACATGGGAATTTCATTTTTACATCATTTTATTCAATAGAAGATCCCGGTGTGCAGATTCCATTATTTTTTTTTAATTTGACTCATTTTTGAGGTTTTATTTCTATTTTCAATTCAAATATTCAGCATTTCGACAGATATTTTTTACATATTTTAGAAAATGGTATTAATTTGAACTGTTACCTACTGTATAAACAACGCAAACAATAATGTTTGCTTCAAATAAAAAAAAAAATATTTACACGTTACTATTATAAACAGAAAAAAAAAACCCTTCAAATTAGAATTGAATAATTAGGTATAAAAAGGCAGGCACTTATTGGAAATAACGCCGTAAACACTATATTTACATGTGAATTTGAAAAGAGAAAGGATATTGTAAAATAAATTCATTAACATGCGTTAGAAGTCTTAAATAGAAGAAATTACGTCACATTATACTTATTATGAAAAATGAACAAAAAATAATATTGCAAAACTGTTTAAATTTTAAAATTGCGCGAGACAAAATATTAGAGGTTAAATATTAGACCTTTTTCAAAATTTTATTATTTGTCGTTTGATGTGAGGTGTTCAGCTATAAGTATGCAAAATTTCATGTTTCCAACTTAATTAGGGGCTGAGTTAGAAAAAATGTTTAAAATACACAAGTTAGAGCCCAGAGGGTTAAATATTGGACCATTTTCAAAATTTTATTATTTGTCGTTTGATGTGAGGTGTTCAGCTATAAGTATGCAAAATTTCATGTCTCCACCTTAATTAGGGGCTGAGTTAGAAAAATTGTTTAAAATACATAAGTTAGAGCCCAGAGGGTTAAATATTAGACATTTTCAAAATTTTATTATTTATCGTTTGATGTGAGGTGTTCAGCTATAAGTATGCAAAATTTCATGTCTCCAACTTAATTAGGGGTGGAATTAGAAAAATTGCTTAAAATACAGAAGTTAGAGACTGGAGGGTTAAATATGACTTTTTCAAAATTTTATGATTTATCGTGTTATCACAAGTGTTCAGCTATAAGTGTGCAAACTTTCATGTCTCCAACTTAATTAGGGGCTGAGTTAGAAAAATTGCTTAAAATACACAAGTTAGAGCCCAGAGGGTTAAATAATAGACTTTTTCAAAATTTTATTATTTGTTGTTTGATGTGAGGTTTTCAGCTATAAGTATGCAAAATTTCATGTCTCAACCTTAATTAGAGGCTGAGTTAGAAAAATTGCTTAAAATACATAAGTTAGAGCCCAGAGGGTTAAATATTAGACATTTTTCAAAATTTTATTATTTTTCGTTTGATGTGAAGTGTTCAGCTATAAGTATGCAAAAATTCATGTCTCCAACTTAATTAGGGGCTGAGTTAGGAAAATTGTTTAAAATATACAAGTTAGAGCCCAGATGGTTAAATGTTAGGCCTTTTTCAAAATTTTATTATTTGTCGTTTGATGTGAGGTGTTCAGCTATAAGTATGCAAAATCCCATGTCTCTAACTTTATTAGGGGCTGGGTTTGAAAAATTGCTTAAAATACACAAGTTAGAGCCCAGAGGGTTAAATATTAGACTTTTTCAAAATTTTATTATTTGCCGTTTGATGTCTGGGGTTCAGCTATACGTATGCAAATTTTCAAGTCTCCGATATATATAGTTTCTGAGAACGGGCTCTGTGACAGACGGACAGACAGACAGACAGACAGACAGACAAAGGAGTGAGACAGGTAGGGTTTCGTTAGATGCACGAAACTCTAAAAACATGCTGCGGATGACTGTAACATCTTAAAATTACATTACCATCAGCGATCTACCAATCCCGAATTTAGTTTATAATAGTTTCATATATTCTTATTCTTTTGTGCGGCCCTGTAAAATAACTATCAATAGTATATACAGTAAAACCTCTAAATAGCGGACACCTCGAGAATGCAGAATTTGTCCTCTATTTGGAGGTGTCCGCTACTGAGAGTAAAACATGTACAGTTATTTAAGTGTTGGTAATCGAAAAAATGTCCGCTAAATAGAGGTATCCGCTAATCGGGTGTGTCCGTTATGGAGGTTTTACCAGTAAAACTTCTGAATAGCGAACACCTCGGGAGAGCAGAATTTGTCCTCTACTTGGAGGTGTCCGCTACTGAGAGTAAAAAAGGTACAGTTATTTAAGGGTTGGTAATCGAAAAAATGCCCGCTAAATAGAGGTGTCCACTAATTTGGTGTGTCCGTTATGGAGGTTTTACTGCATAATAATATCATCCTTTACAAGAAAATCGCATGATGTATGATAGAGAGACAGACATCCAGAGAAAGATAACCTCCCGGAGCAATAAACACTCATGTCTTTTGTTTTAATCATCCACAAGTGTTTCTAAATTTCGTTATACGAGTATTAAAAAAATATGTTAATTTACAGTGGATAGACTGACAACTATCTTTTAACCTGAGTTTTTAGCCGGATTTAGCCTGTTGTATATCATAAACAGGCCAGATTTTATACAACAGGCTAAAAACGGTCACCGTGATACGGAGTACTGTATTATTATTTGCTTGCCCACCAAAACTGGTTGCCACGGGTTGTTCCAAGGATTGTGATCACGTGGTTGAAACTGATCTATTCAATATTACTGCGTGCATATATTTTTTTATTTGATCCATGTGTTCAAACCAGTTGTCTACGAAAACATCCACCGGTGAAAATGACGCACACCAAATTTCTATGACGTATGCAGATAAATTGTGCTTTTTTATCAGTTTTTTTTAATATAATTTTTAAACGGTTTGGAACTTATTTTTCATGGCAGGTGCATTCAGTAGGTGGCCCTCATAGGTACCTTCTGGTGCAACCAGAAGCGAAATCCGACAAATATTTTTTGAGTTATGCTTGACGAAAAGTTTTTATTAGGCTTTTTTTTTAGTAGGACATGGCGTTAATATCCATCGTAGTTGTATTGTGTCCGGACAGTAATATTTCGCTGAGTATTAGCCTTCGCTTCGCTCAGACAATTATTAATGCTTGTACGTTTGTGAGGTGTTATCTCTGAAACTACATAGCCAACTTAAAAAAATGTTGGTGGCCCTCTCTGCTCCGAAAAAAATAGTGTATTTTATGTCAGTGCAAGAAGCTACATCGCTGCGGGAGCAAAAAAGTTCTAGAATTGCGATTTCTCCGATATTGATTTGGTTAAAAACTTTAAATTTGGTGCGGTAGTTACTTTTAAGATGTAAATACGCTCTCTAAAAGGTTCAATTTGACGGATAAACGTAAAAATTTCTAGAAAGGTTCTAAACTATGATTTATATGGAATACTGAAATTTTTGTGATAGTGTTGGTGTTAGAAACTAGAATTTTGGCATGGTAGTAATTTATAAGATGTAAATGCTCGTTGTAGAACGAATTCTAAAAAATCGAAAGACTAAACAAAGCGGAAAAAGATCTAAAGATGATCTAAGTAACGAAGTACATGGAATTGCTAGGATTATAAACATGAAAATTGACATGGCTGTATTTATCATGACGTAAATTCTCGCAATAGAGTAATTTCTAAAAATGTCGCTATATAAAACAGTGCAGAAACAAAACACTTTCGAAAATTTTCAATTTCTGTGTTACTGCTGAGCCCAAAATCTTGAAATTTTGCTTCCGGTTAGTTTTAAAATATACAATTCTCTCTATGAATGGTTTCTAAAAAATTAAAAATTTAAAAGGATGAAATTAACGGAAAGCGATCTAAATTACTATTAATTTGGAATTATTAGGTATAGCAACTTTAAATACTTCATAATATTTCATATTACCTCCGCAAAACATGCAATTTCAATGCAACAAAACTGATAGATTCCCACCTAGTATTAAATAAATTGTGTAAATATTGAATAAAGACCTGTACGAAACAGTGAATAGGTTGCCCGAAAGTACTTGTTAAAGTGTTCCTTCTCTAGGTTTTTCTCTCTTTCGCCAAGGCCACTAACAGAGGGAAGTGCCGTTTTAAATGTGATATGAATTTTTCATCTGATTCATTTTTCTAGAAATTTTATCATAAGGTCATATTATCAATTATCATTAGTAGATTTTTTATATATTAACTTATTCTGGTGAAATTTCATAATCGGACTCATATTGGCGTATGTTAGCTTGCATGATTTGCTGAATAAATATGTATGGATTTGTAAGTTACTTCAAATGGCACTTTGACAGCTCAAAAGCTATGCAGACGATATATTCAGATCTTGTGTCATAGTTTATGTTGCAATCATTTCCGATTTCTTTTATTTAATATATGCTAAATACAGCTCAACTTGTGCAGAATATGTTTGAAAACAAAACAATACAGCGTATGTAGTGGCCAGCATACACTCATCATTTAAACCCGATTGATCATATGTAAAACACACTCTAACGAAGCATTGCATACCACTATTGATGTATTCGGTACTTTGATACTATATCAGAATTTGAGGAGAGAATTCCTTAATTGTAACCGACAACCTCATTGCATCCGTGGAAAACAGATATTGAACAATATTACCTATTCCGGGGGAGCACAAACCATATAAAGTATAGTCCATTCTTTTTAAACATCATATATTTGTCATTTAAAGTTACTCAAGTTGGTACGGAGTGTCTGATTATGCTCTTGACATCATTTTATACAGTTAAAATTCCGATATAAGTAAATTAGTGTTTCATTTTCTATTTTACTTTTAATATATTGCGTACTTTCACTTTTATATCCATGCATGGCTGTCTTGCATTGTTTGAATTTCCATTTTTTTAAACAGTGTATACGAATTTATATATAAGATTTTGTAATTCTACGATTCGTTTATTTTTATCATTTCAATTTATCGCAGTGTATGGACAATTAAAGATAACATCTCACTTTCTTTGCTTCCACATGTTATTATTAAACTATGTTCTCAGCAATATCGCTCAGACTAATCCCTCTGAGGGAAGTCCTAGTTTATGTTTGTTACAACAACGAAATACAGTATAGGTTTTACAGAATTTTTGTAAAAGAATAAAATTTAAAATAAGCTGTCCCAAAAATATATGGACAATTAAGAGAATTGCTGTTATTTCCAGCGTATCAAAAGAAATTGTATTTTCTGCGTTCTGTACATGTGAAGTACACACTGCGAAATATAAAATCACTGCTCATTCTTCAATTATAGAATCGTGGGAAAATGCCTCGCAACTTTCAATTCTCTGCTGCCGATATAGCTAAAATTTGGCGTTTAAAGACACAGATGTTAAAATTTCTGATATTGTTAAACACATAAAGAGTAACAGATACGGAATTTATAAAATGTTATCAAAAAGTGATGATGCGATTGCAAAACAACGTTCAGGTCGACCAAAAAAAGCAACTCTATGACAAGCCAGAGAGATTTTTCGAGCAGTTTCAATCCAAAAGAAATTTGTTCGTGAAATTTAGCGTTCCCTATTACGAGATCTATTGTTCACCATTGCATACAGGTATGCATAATCCATAAATATCGCCGAACGTGCGCGGAATCTATGCTGAAAGTGCACCATAGACATGAACGCGTTCTTTGAACTAAAAAACACAAGCCTTGGGAAGATGAATTGTTAAGTGTTTCTTCAGTGACGAAAAAAACCCAATTTGGATGGCCCTAGTGGCTGGGTATACCATCGGCATGATCTGCGACTTGAATCTCGGGTGTTCTTTAGTCGACAACAAGGAGGGATTATCTCATCGTGTGGGGCGCGATTTGCTTGAATGGAACAACAGATATTGCTTTTCTTAATGGTTGACAGTTCTCCGAGGATTAATAAAATGTCCTTAAAAGCAATCTACTTCCATTTGGAAACACTTTAGGAAGGGAAAACTGAAAATCCCAAGTGAACAATGCGTCGATTCACACCTACCACTCAACAACAGATTGGTTTACGCAGAATCAAGTGACTGTGATAGACTGGCCAGCCAACAGCCCAGACCTAAATCCATATGAAAACCTTTGGGGAGTATTTGCACGAGATTTGTATGCTCATGGTCGTCAGTTTTCAACTATTCAGGAATTAAAGAAACAAGTAGAGCAGAATTGGGTCTCTTTTCAGCCACACATTCTCCAAACATTATTTTGGACCATACTTTATAAGGTTTTCATGATAATTCAAAGGAACGGATCGAAAATTTGAATTTAAATGCAATATTCTCGAAAAATCCAAATATTTTTGGGACAGCATATTTTGATTTTTATTTTTTTACAAAAAGTCTGCAAAACCTATACTGTATTTCTGTGTTGTCACAAACTTGTATTATGATTACATATGCTTATTATTTTTTTATGATTATGGCTTTATATTTTGAACTATTATTTCAAAAAATCGCATGTTCATATACTTTTGGGACGCACTATAACAACAATGCTATCATCTGCAAATATTACTATCATCACCTTCTATCTAAAGCAGTTACTTCCAATAATATTTTCAAATTTCATCATGTTACATTAAAGGAAAATAATAATCATATATTAAGCTATCATAAATTACTAGGCATAAAAAATAACACCATAAATTATCCTTATGCAGTCATGATTCCAATGTTTCACAAAAGTCCTCTTAAATTCTACACAGTCACTGTAGGTTGTAATACATATAATACTCGTGCTAATACATTATTTTTAAATATTCTTACACACATTTGCGAGTTATCAGTTACAAAAGACAACAGTCATTGTATTAAAAACAGTTTTGAATTGGTGGATAAAATAAATCCATTAACAAACGTCAACAATATTATTACTTTAGATTTCAAAGACCTTTTTAATAATATCATTCTAAAAAACTTGCATTATACTATCGATGCATTATTTATAGGATATTCCCTTTTATTAAATTTACCTGATAATATTGATACTGACTACTTCAAATCTTTGACTAATTTTCTACTATTTCATAATATTATCTTCCAAGACAATGCTTTTTTTATTCAAATACAGAACATTCTCGAGGAGCTACTTCATCAAGCATGTTATCTGATTTATATCTTTACTTTTATGAAAGAAAAATTATTAACAATAATATATTGCTTTACAGATACATATATGATATAATTATTCTTTCTGTTAATGATAATAATTCTATATCTCTTCCTGTAAAATAAATACCCTTCTAATCTAGAACTTAGCACTTCTTATTCATAATTCTAGTATCAATTTTATGGATTATAAAATTTATATTCTCCTTAATAACGCCCTAACATTCAATATTTATGATAAACGAAATGACTTTTCATTTAATGTAATTAATTTTACTAACTTCAATTCCCGCTTACATATTTCAGTATATAGAAATATTCTACGTAATCAGTGTTGCCAGATGGGCTACTTTTTTTAAATTCAAATTCTTGATTGGCACCACTTTTTTGAAATGGTAAAAATGCGCCTTATTTAATGACTTATTAAATTAAGGCGAAAACAAAGATAATTATACTGTTTCAAAAAAGTGGTGGCAATCAAGAAATCTTAATTAAAAGAAAGTAGCCCACTGGTAACACTGTACTTAATCATAGTGTTCGTATCAAACGTTTATGTTCCTTCCAATTCTTACAGCCTAACATTTTTAAATTAAAGCAATTAGCATTGTCTTATAGTTATCCCGTTGCTTGTATTTCTGCATGGCTCAAAACTCAATATTCATATTTTTTTCTACTTTTTACCAGTATAGGCATATAATATGAAAAAAAAAATTAAAAAATCAAAACACTATTATGGAGGGTGGGATGTGGGTTGCTGAAAAAATTATAAAACATCACAAAAATTTTATTAAACAAAATGTGTGTGTATGTCTCAAAATAATCATCATTATTTTTTAAATGTTATTTATATACTCATTTTTTTATTTTATAATATTTACTTTTAAACTAGTTACTTAATCAATGCCCTTCTATTTATTTATTTTTATATACTTAGTTATTTTATTTTATATTTACTCAGTACTTATTAAGTTTATTCCTATTTTTTCCTTCTACTTTAAATAAATGTTAATTTTGATTCATTTCTTAATTTTTTCAATTAATTTTATTTCTGTTTTATGGGTATAGATGGCAGCACTAAACATTTTTTAAACCTAATTACAATATAGTTTTTTCTTTTTCACACCATCTGGCAACAATGTTCTGGTCCTCAGCAACTTTTACCCACATCCTTGTATGTAATTGACGTAGAGTGCTCTTATAATTTTTAATATCCTTGAGAGGTGTATCTTTCTTTAGATCCCTTGGTATTTTAATTTATTTTCTTTTATGATGCACTATTAGGTGCTAAATTTTGTCATTTTAGCCTTAATGCCAACAAAATCGGATGAAATAACGCATCTACACTATGAATTAACCAACAAGCACCTCTGATGATTATGTGGGTTATTCATAGTTTCTTATTTTTCATACTAGTTTCCTATGTTCATATCTGGTTCATCTTTAGAATTTTACCATCTGTTCATATATTTGGGATTTTATTTTTATCACATATTATATATATATATATATATATATATAACAATATTAATGTAACTGTTTTGGTATGAGATTATAAATTGTAAACGTTAAAGTAGATATTCGAGTTTTTACTACAATATATATATATATATATATATATATATATAATTCGAATTTACATTAACTTATTTTTGTTAGATTTTAAATACTAAATTATCAGAAAATTATGTAACTTTCATTTGAAGCTTTAAAAAAAGTACAGTTATTTAATGATTCTATGTGACTAAGCATTATTTCACTGTCTTTAAATTTTAAATTCACCAAGAGAATGTTTAAAGTGATTTTCCACAACAACCGTAGAAACATATAAGATATATTATTGAAATACCACTTAATCCCTGTCTAGTGCAATTTTCAATATATTTTAATAAATTCGTTTGCAAAATAACTTGCATAGAACATCGTGTTGCAGGCTACCTCAAAAAAGTGTCTTGAAATGGTTATCTAGAAATGCTGAACAACACGGTCTCAAGTTAAAGTCTATGTTATTGGAGTTTACGTTGGGCATTATAACTAGTTGCTACAATAATATATATATAATATGAAAGAATAATAACTAAAGGGATATAATCATGAAATTTCTTTAATACAAACTTCTCGAAATATATCGAGAAAATTACGTCGATTATGATGAATATATTTAAGCAAAAGAAAATGTAATGTGTATTATCTATCTGTTATAAAGTATAATCACAGTACATCAAAAAATATTTCTCTGATAAAAGTAAAGAAATGAAAATTTATTTTGTTAATCCTCTGGATTACTTTTACATATTTAAAATATAAACAAAATTAAATTATATTTTATATAATTTAGAATCAAATTTCAATAAATAATTTTGCTTTTCCCAAATTCTTTTTTCGAATGTCACAAACCGTTAACTAATAACTGCGCTCTTATAGTAAAAAAAAAAAATCGATTACACGTTTTTTTGGGTTTTTTTTCTACATAATTAAATTCACTTGTCTATTTTGTCTGTATATATGCTATACAAATTATGTACTATTCAAATAATAATCCTCTGAAATAACTACAAATATTAGAAATGTTAATGTTGGTTTATAAATAAAAAAGTAAGAAAAAATTGAATATTTTTAGATGGAAAATAATCTTCCCTAATTGTACAAAAGCTTCAAGTTTTGCAAGTGCTTATATGGAAACTAAAGACAATAGTGGTATATTATACATTTTTATCGTATTTACCCAAATAATTTTCTTTTTTTTTTAGATTCATTCGATACTAAAAATCATAAAGAGATTAAGTTTCTTAAAAAAAAAAATAGACGGAAGAAACTTTTTAAAGGAACATTTTGTTTGAAAATAGAATATGGTTGTCTATAGAAAATTAACGAATCAATAAAACATAATTCAAAGATTCAAGTATTTGCAGATCATTTCTGAACATGTAAAAAAGATTTCTGTAGTATTCTAGAATTAAATGTAACAAATGATAAACTTTACGTTACCAAAAATATAAAATATGTAATGTAAAGTACAAAGAAATACTTACTGTACCTAAAGCTGTTGTTCTTCGAAGCATATACAAACCTGGCACATTTTATTTCAGATTCTTTTTTCTGACCACAAAATACCACAAAGTACCACAAAAATTCATTTATATATAGATTGTGTAGCACACATTTTCTGATTGCGATATTAACAATAAGCTCTCTAATTGCTCCAAAACCATTTCCAAGTATCCTATTACAATTTTTTTTTAACTTACAATCTACTGGAATACAAAATGCTTGGCAAATAAGATTATTTGTATTTTTTCTTACACATTATGAATGTAAAAAAAAATGTACCATTGTATCGGTATTTATCATATGAAGTTATAATACTATCTGTAAAAATCGGGCAGCAGATGAAACGAATAAATCACGGGGAAACACAGATATTTTATTACTAATACTAAGCGGAAATATTGAAACTTTTTAGGACAGATTCGATTAAAATAGCAAGAAATACTCTTTCTGTTTTTACTTATTCTCCAAATTGCCATGGAAAATAATAATTTACATTTTGTTTAGTAAAGAAAAAACATAGTGCACGTGTCAATACACAGATAACGTTCCGTTTTTGTGTCAATATAAAGCATAAAGAGCACTACCAAAATATAATATTAATATAGTACAAGCAAGACGCAAATTATCCCTAAAAGAACAATTATAAGTGAAGATTTTTTATACGTGATTAAGTGAAGCATACATTTCGAAAAATTGATCTCGTAGGGTAACTTCCCCAGTAATTGGCACCTTAAGAATTTGTCCTTAAACTTACCCCTGCTTTCATTACTTAGAAAAAAAAATATTTACTTGCAAATAATTTTAAATCAAAGAGTGCATATCTGTGTATCTATTTTGCCCACTAAAATCAAAAATATCTGGATAGGTATTTTTAGAAAAAAATATTTATAAAAAGCTACTATAATCACCAGTAATTAGCACCAAGCGCACCAATCTATGACACCTTGCGATCCAGTGATTGGCATATGTGTATATAAGTAAAAAAAAAACAACACTATTTTTAAATTTTAGATTATATGAAAAAAATGACTATGAGAAACATATGATAGAAAAATTAATTATAACATAATATAGGCAGAAAGTCTTGGTTATAAGATTTAGCAACAACTTCAACCATTTTTGCAAATGTAATTTTTGTAATAGCTCCATGAAAGTTACACTCCGTTCACTTCAATTTCATCACTTTGAACAAGGTGACATCGCATGGTTGCATTGTATGTGTTGCATTTGGGGGAGAGCAATCAATACTATAACTTTTTCAGCACAATAATTACTTAAATGCAATGTAAGGTGACTCTGGTGACCATCCATAAAAAGTATTACTGGTAAATCAATCTGATTTTGCTGCAGTTATGGAAAAAATATATTAGCTATGTATTCATAAAATGTTTGACCATTCATATAACCACTTTTACTTTTCCCTGAACTCCAACTTTTAGGAGCATTATTGACCAGATCTGATAGCAATCTCGCATAAGGATAAACTATAAATGTTGGAAAAACAACTCCATCAGGTCGAACTGTCATCAGTACAGTAAGAAATTCTTTGTCTGAGCCTTGCACAATTTCATAAACATCTTTGCATCCTCTTTTCCAGTTTTGGGACAAAGCAAAAATGCAGCCTCATCACAATTATTGTATATTCTCTGGGGCAGAGCAAGAATGCAGCCTCATCACAATTATTGTATATTCTCTGCGGATCATTGAAAAGCTCTTCGAGATTTTCTTTACAAAAATAATCTTCTATTTCGTTAAACAATATTCGCAAATCTAACTCAATTAGTTTGGCTATTTAATGAGTAAGAGTTTCTGGAATGCTCACGCGAATTTTAGGATGACAAGCTAAAAATAATTTAAACCATTTTTTCCTAGGTTTATTATATGTGAATGGAGTTTTACTGTTTGACAGTTCAATAATTTTTTGAACTGTGCACAATAAATCCTCTTTTATTAAGGGAAAGCCAGCTTTGGCAATGCTCAAAATTCATTTTACTACGTTAACTTCTTCTGCTGCTGTAAGAACTGATGATGCTCTCATTCTTCGTTCTCTTGGAGTTTTCCCTTTAACTTAGTTTTCTAAAGTATTATGAGGCACACCATACGTAACATTGGCTTTATGAAAGCTCATGTTTTGAGTATGTGTAACATGCATTGCATTCATCACTGCTTCTTCAGAATACAAGAATTTGGGTTTAATCCCTTTCAATGAATTTAATCTAGATGAAGATGCTATATTTCAGGTTTTTGAGAGAAAGAATTGTGGTAGTTTGAAATGTGAACATTTTAAAACAATACAATATATTTGTATTAATTCCCAGTAATTGTCATGCCATCCCCAGTAATTGTCATATGAAGCTTTAATGCATGCCAATTACTGGTAATTTTTCATATTTTCAAATAAAAATAATTACTAAACAAAATTAGTTTATAACTTTAAAAGAACTGCCAAAATAAGTGGTTTAATCTCAAACTTTGTAATTCCCCAGTAATTGGTACACATGCCAATTACTTGGAACTAGCAAAACTGAAGCACCATTAAATGGCACCTATCATTAATTCAAAAATCCAAATATTTATGTCAAAAATACTTTTACCCAATTAAAGTAAGCCCTTTCAACTAAACAAAACTTTTGTTAGTTAAAATTTATAATATATTATAAATCAGATAATAATGAATTGATATGCATGCTACCTTAAGCCAGAGAAGAAGCATTTGCAACAAAAATGGCTAATTTGACACAAGACATAATTGTTTCTCTTTCCTATGCACTATTGTCATCTAGTAGCATAAATCAAAGTTATAATCTTTAAAGTAAATGTACATATAGCTGGAATATGGTCTTGCATTTTTAAAAGACTGGATATAAATCTTATTTTAGGACATTTTTGAAGGACGTGCCAATCACTGGTGACCTGTCAATTACTGGGGATTTTACCCTAATTCTTAACTTACTTTTTAACATGTTTGCAAACTTTATTTAAAAAATAAAAAGTTAAATATTGAGCAATATATTATTTTTTGTCCCAATACTTCCATACTAAATGTACAGTAAATAAAATGATACTTCATAATCAAAGTTTTTATTTTCGTCATTATCTTAAAATGATATTAGAAAAATTAACCGTTGTCACAAACGAAGTAAACGATCAGATTAATGTCAACTAAAGAAGATCATATGAAAAGGATGAGTAAATGCATCAGCCGCAAGTGACAGATTTGCCGAATCAGTTTTGCTGGAAGTAGTTTTTCATTGCGAAATTGCCTAGAAGTTATCTTTTGAAGAGAACAAGGTAATTATTTATAAGAAATAAAATATGTTTTTGACATGTAGTAGCTGATGCTAATTATGCTAGCAGCAGGTAAAACTTTAATTTTTTCAAATGTTATTATTTTTATTGTACTCTTTTGAAACTTTTTGTTGCCACTTTCAAATGATTCACTTCTTTGAAAGATGCAGAATCTTTCTTTTTTCACAGAGTAAATTCCCATAATGCTGCTCTTCTAAAAGGAACAAGGGACCTTCGAAGTCATTTTTCTATTGTACCTTAAATAGAATTTAAGGGAACACTATATGAATTACGGCAGATGTTTATCACACAAGAAATTACAAAATGTTCTTTTGAGAAAAATAAGGAATTTTCCAGAATATTTTAAGCGTTATAAAGAACTTTAAAAATGTAACAACCTCCCTTCATATCAAATAAAAACAACAATATTTTTTATGCCAGTTTGGTTTATATATAACCTGTAAAACTGTACATCGAATTTTATATATGTGAATATAAAGATAAGGAAAAAAAATCTAAATTTTATGGAATTTTCAGCATTTTTGTATCCTATTTTTGCATTTAACTACCTTTAACTTTTTCAATTATATTTAGTTTTAAAAAACTAAGCACAGTTTTATTTCTATATGTAAACCAAAGTGCCATAAAAAATATTGGGGATATTAATTGAAAAGGAGTGAGGTTGCGACATTTTGAATGTTCTTGATAACACTTAAAATAATCAGGAAAATTCCTTCTTTTTCTAAAAAAGTAAAAAAAACAATATTTTCTGTGTGATAAATTTATGCAATATTTCATATAGCGTGTCCTTCAATAGTATTTAATCTGAAATTTAAAAAAAATAAAAAGATGAATTTGAAGGTCCCTTGTCCCCTTAAAATTACTTAATTGCATCATTTACAATCGTATACATTAATGTTTTAAAAAATCCTCATACATACATTATAATATAATGAAATTATATAAAGTTTAATAAAATTTGATGCAAAAAAGACACAATAGAAAGAAAAAAAACCATAGCTTGTGATTCCGGAGTTCATTAAAATATTTTCGGATTATGAGACATTTAATTGGAATTTGCTTTATACATTTATAAAATTTTGTAAAAATGTTTTTTTGAATTTATGCTACATCAATAAAATTTTGTGATTCTGCAGAAAAGGAGAAAAAACATACAATTCTTATAAATAAAGTTTTCTAAACACCATTTAGTTCGGATAATTTTTATGGCTGATGTAGAGAAACAGGCAAACAATAAAATCTGAATATGTCATATAGTAGACATCATTGGAATTATCGGGAAAAAACGAACAATCAATATTCTTATGTAATAATTTTGTGCAAATTTTACTCATTAGGAAATAACCAATTAGTTCTTACGCAATTACAACTATGCACATTTGAATTCGTATTGATCAGATAAAGCGTGCATATTCTGTTTGAGATACAAAATACTGTAAAATATATAATAATTATAAAATGGAACACAACATAAAGTTGTTTTTTGTCTATGCTTATGTTAATATCCATCGCCTATCTAAAATGTAAAACATCAAAAATGTTGTCAAATCAAAAATGATATTGTGGATTTAAAAGTTTTTTCATCTGAAAGACTTAATAGGTATAAATCGTTAAAAAGTTACTAGTTCACTTGAATCATACCTGTATATGAATACGTATCATATCGTTTCTAATTTTGGTATTGTGACACTCAGAATGCATTCTACGTTCAAATGGCATCGTGGTATTCAGTGTTAATTTGGATGTTCCTTCACATTGTTTGTACATTTTCACTAGTGCATTGTCTCTTCATAAAGTATTCACTACTAAAGTATAAGCATTCGGTGTACTCTATAATTTTATCTAATTTTGTTATCATGTAATATATATTGTGTTTACATATGAAACAGGGTATCAAAGTATTAATATTTTGCCACAGTATTGTTATTATTATTTTAAATACATTATTCTTCAGAGTTATTTTTTTTGTTATTACAAATTTAAGTTCTTTTTTTGCAGTAATGGGCATTATTGCAAATATTACTCTGTATCTAGTATTAGTAAATGGAAGTATTTTTTTTTCAATGTATAAATAACGTATGTGTATTATTTCTATAAATGATAGCAATGTACTCGTCATTCTGATTCTGAAAATAGTTTATAGTAGTATATTACCCTAAATGTTTAAAAATTAACGTTACAAATGCAACAGCCGTATCCACTATCTCTGTTTTAAATACTAAATTTGTATTCAACGTTGATTTATGGTATCTCAAGACTCTTAAATTGGAAAAAAGACGTTTTCAATTTTTAATATCTTAAAATATATAGGATTTTAAAACACAAGTTTTAGTGGTGATGTAAAATACATGTGCTTTCATTTCGTGCATTTAAAAAGTAGTAAGATGCAGAATTAGCATTTATAGGGGGCTTCAAAGTGTCAGACATTTGACGAGCAGAAAATTGGTATAAAAATTTACGCACAGAATTACAAAATAAATTTTGCAACTAGAGTGAAACTTTCATTGCGTACTTATACGTCAGATTGTAATAATTACCCTGAATCTAAATAACTTTGCATTTAAAGCATTTTTATATTTTTAATACAATGTTGTAATTAGCTAATATTCTGATATTAATAATCTTATATTAATATAAATTCTGATATTTTCAACATTAAAATCAGGTAAAAAAATATATCTTTGAGAAATAAAAATGAAATTTTAGGTTCTGTATATACAGATTAACATGACACATTGTTTTGAAAATTTTATTAAAAAATATTTAGAAGTTTTTGAGATATCCTACGCGTTATGTCCAAAAACTTCATTTGGAGCATCATTTCAAACGGCATTGAAAACATCAGTTATAAGATTCTACTAAACTCATTTCAAAATTTTTTTCGCAAAGTTACATCACCTTGTCAGTTGCTGAATACTTACTGAGTTAGGTGCCTTGCAAGGTGAAGGTCTCGTCATCTGATCAAGGTTCTAAATTACGAGACCAACTTGAGTAGCAATGAGCAGGTGCCAAACAGCAGGATATAACATCAAGTAACCGATGAAACAAAGTATACACAAAACGAGCAGTAGGCACTGCAGACAGGATGACAATTGAGGCAAATATGTCAGGTTTATTGCCGATTCACGGCGATTAGGCGGTCACCCCCCTAACCGCCTAATCGCCGTTTAGTACCCGATGCCAGGTACTAAACACATTAAGTTGGGGCAACCCGGCAGGTAGGGGCCTGGTCATTGGTTTGAAAGAAAGAATACTTACTGAGCTTTCTGTTTTAACTGTTTCACTCTACAGCAATACTTCTCATTAGAAATTTAAATTACTTAGATATATTGGAAAATTACCTTTTTTTTCAATATATTATTCAGACATTGAAACAAACTATTAAGCAATACAAATCTGTGACAATGATTCCCAATTAGTAGTCCACGAAAAAAAAATTGACAGTCAATAGAAAAATCTAGACATTATTTGCATTTTTTATTTTTGATAAATTAAAAATCTTAAATAATATTCCAAGAAATGCTTATATTTGTAAACTTTTAATGTTTAGTTTTGAAACTTTAAACCTAACAAGCGCTGAAAATTATATTTATTGATAGTATTTGTTATTTATTTTGCTATCATGTAATTTTGAATTTTTGTTTGAACATAAAGAGTTAATACAATTTTCTAAGTGTAAAAGGTATGGGAAATTTTCATTTAGTATTATTTAACTTATTTTTTTGAAAATTGACTTTTTCATAACTCAAGGTAATAAGATTTTACTTCTAACAGAGATGCAGATTTAAAATAAAAAAAGCCGACAATTTTCTGTAACGTCAATGGAGCCGAACATCCAAGAACTTGTTTTAACAGGCAAGAACAACAAATTTATTAAATGTGGGAAATGCTTAATCTGTCTACATTCGCATGTCGATATTTTTACCAGTCTTAGCACTAACCTTCTTTCAACCCATAAGTAACCTAAATTTGCTACAGAAAAATTGCTGACATGACATTAATTTCTTTAAACATACTAAAGTTACGAGTTACTGCTGTTATTTGCCAGATGTATAATTAGAAGCAAGTATGAAATTCGTCTAAATGTCCTCCACACATTATGTAGTGTCTATTCCCTTTTATCACATCCAAATCTTATAAAGCTCATGAGAAAACAATCTAATTTCCTTAAACGGCAATTTTATTAGTATATTGAATAGTAATATTTGAATAGTAACTATAATTTGATTCTTATTGTATATCTCAAACAAGTGGTAACCAACAGTAAAAAGACTAGTGCCAAGAATGCCATTCTAAATTAAAGTGATACTGTTCACGTATTAAATGAGCTTCATTTATATTCAAATATGTAAACTAAGATAGATACAGGTAAACAAAATTTACATAGTTTTGTTACGATTAAATAAGCATGTTTTATTTGTTTATAACTCAATAAGAATTTTTTTAACCTCAAATAAGTGCTTTTGTCAATCATAAATTGTATTTTATCAGATCATTAATGTTCAAATGTTTAAAAAATCATATTAGTGTCCACGGAAGTGATGAATATATTTGCCCTTGAGCATCGGAAGATTATCTATCTAGATTATCGACTAAGCCTCAACACGGTGTAAATTGCATAATATATATGTTCACATTAAAAAAATATAAGATAGCATGGAGGGCAAATGCTGTGTAATTTCGTGGAAAGAGTCTAATATGACTGCAACTCGAGCAGGTTGTTTCAAGCATGGTAACTCCCGAAAAAGAATAAATATTTGAATAAAACAATTTTTTCGATAGTATAAATTTTTAAATCGAAATTGAAAATAAATAATTAAATTCATTTGCAATAGTTATATGACAGTTTTCAAGTATAAGTTCAAAGCAACTGCATACAAATTCATTTTTATACTAAACCAAACAAGTTATAAAAAAGTTAATTATGTCTTTTAACCTTTATTATTTGAGAATACAATTTTCTAAAAGTATCTCGTTTTGTAAGAGTTTCTATTCGATATGAACAAAAGGTAAAGTTCTAGAAATACATTTTCAGAAATGAGATCATAATATACGTTTATTGGCTTACAAGTGTGACTTCCATTATCTAATTAAAATAGCGACTGAAATGTGTATGAAAAGAACAGTTCTATAAGAAAATTCTTAAGCTTATTGAAATTACTACTTTGTACATGAAACTGTCTGAAGCAATCGGTATCAATGAGGTTATGAACTGGTAACAATATAATGAAAATCTTATTATGCTTTGTAGAACTGTATAAAATGGTAACTTCTAACGTCGGGCTGTAATTACGTCCAAACCTTTGAAATCAATTTGTGGATTGAAAATACTCTTTTATTTAAATGTTTCAAAATTTTTATTTTTTAACGAATTTACGAAATAAACTATTTCTTCATTAACATTTTCGAATTTAAAATTTTATTTTAAGTATATTTAAATATTATTAAGAAATAATACATGATAGATATATAAAATTCAACAGTTTGAAAATTGTAGTATTTGCATATTTGTGTGCATAAGCATAAAATTTTAATGACATTTACAATACAGGTTATTTTCTGAAATTCGATAAACGCTGAAAAGCAATTTTAAAATTAAATAACTTTTAGTTCCGTCCATTTTTTAAAAATTATAATAGGAAAGGAAATTATTATTTAGTTTTGTTTCAATTACGCGGTATTAAAGATAGTATTCGTTGTTTTTATTCTCATTTCAGGACATTAGAAATCAAGAGGTATAAGAGACACAATTTAAATAACTGAGCTAAGAGCACAGGCTATCTGGAAATAAGGCTATTTGTTTGGAGGGAAATTAATATGAGTAATTTTCTAGTTATTTGATGCGTTCTTGAGGTCAACTACTTAAGCTCTTTAAACTACTGAATTCTTTAATCTGTACTTAATTTTTTAAAAATATTGTACAAAATTTTCTTTAACAGTTATTGAAATAAGAGATCAAACACTGCTGAAACTTAAGCAACAGTTTCATGTTCTAATTCAGTCAATTACTATTCATGTTTTCTCAATTGAACTCAATTTACTTCCAACTTAAATTTCGTCACTTGTATACCTTGGCTTCTGGGGCCCTCATTTGTATTCGACCTGGACATTTCTGCACAAACCATCACCTGATCAAGTTGATGGTTGAAATTCGAGTATTATTTAAAACTCGATTAGCATATTAAAATGCAATAGCATATTAATATTAAATGGTCTGCTGAGTCATATCTTTGTGGAAAACACATACAAGAGCGATTTCAGTGGTTGGCTGGTAGGTTTGGCATTTTGTTTTCCTGATCTCACTTCTCCGTTCTTTCATACCTTTGGGGGCAGGAAAACAATAATAAACCTACCGATCAATCACTAATATAGGGTCCACAGGTAGTTTCCATCAATATATAATTTGACAGACCAGTTGTGTTTTCATATGCTATTCGAGTTCTGCATAGTCCTAGAATTTCAGCCTTCAACTCGATGAAGTAATGGTCTGTGTAACAGCCTCACGGTCAATATGGAACGTTTGTTTTTGTTAATGAAAGTATCTAAAAACTGCCAAATTAAATAAACAAACTCGAATTCATTAAATATGTTATTTGATAAAGTAAGCATTAATTTGAATAATTTAAGTCAAAGCATGTGTTATATAGAGAAACAGAAATCAAATATCTCAAATTATTACCAAGTAATATTGGATGTTATAGTGAATAAGTATTAAAAGCGCTACAAATAAACGTGAAAACTTACGCCTAAATTTTTGTCTCTATAAAAAAAATATACACGAATGCAATGAAATTATATTATAAAACCCGAGGATTTTTTTTTTTGTCGCATTTTAATAAATGTAAAGTGTCCACATATGTAGTGAAAGAAAAATGATAAAAAAAAATATAGTTATACATACTTTTGCACTAAGTACGCCGCGCCGTTAAGCCTACTTTAATTTTTACTATATTTTAATTATATTGGACGCTGTTCAAGCGGGCATAAAGCCACATAAAGTTGTGTTTATAAATAAAAAAATTTAAATTCTTTTAAAAACTGGTTACAGTCATGCATCATTGTTTAAAATACTATTATATAAAGTTTTTAATGAATTTCTAAGTTTGAAAACTCTACTGATGCACAAAATTGCATAAGAATGTTTATCAAAAACGACTTTATGAGAAAACTGAAAGTTTATATTTATTACCAAATGTGAATTGAAATAAAACCCACAAAACCTTAGCTTTTGTAAGAAATTTTGTAAAAACATCATTTTTAGCATTTATTCTCTTTAAGTAGTAATAGTTAAAAAAAAAAAAAAATAATATAACTAATGTAGCAATAGTGTACCAACTTTAAAATATGAGTTTATTTCCTTGTTAAATACTTAAATGCACAGAATAACTCAAAAGTTATATGATTTCTTTTGCCATTTGGTGCTTTCTATTGGATTTTTGGTGAACTTTTACGTATTACTTACCTGTGATAACATACATTCAATGTCACGATAGTCCAGGCAATAGAGACCGCATAGGGGCTCTACCTAGAAAAATTCATGGTAGTTCTGGAAAAAGGCTTACTATATCTTTTTTGGGTCGCTGAATCCGAATTTTTAACTTTCCCCAAAAATCCCCCCATCCCCGACCGACCCCCACCCCCAAATACTTGTTTTTATGTTAAATTTCTTATTGTTTTAGGGAAAAAGCATTACGAAATTCAGAAACTAGACAAAATTTGCAACAAATAGGATGTATGACATTATGACGTAGGATGAACTGGGAGGGTGAGGGCTGCCTCTGAACATGCACTGCGGCGCTACGTGCACTAAGTTATGAAGTTCAGGCAATAGGGGATTTTACCTGGAAAAATTAATACTAGTTCTGGATTTCGACTCACTTTATGTCTTTTGGGTCGCTGAATCCGAATTTGTAACTTCCCACCAAAATTTCACCCGGCAACCCACCAAAAAATTGATTTTTTGAAAAAAATTGGTTTATGAGAAAAGCGCGCAGGGAATGTTCCGAGGCAACCCCCTCTCGCCCGTTTATCCTACGTGATAATGTCATATATCCTATTTTTTTGCAAATTTTGTCTAGTTTCTGAATTCCGTAATGCTTTTCCCCTAAAACAATAAGAAACTTGAGTTAATAACAACTATTTTGGGGAGGGTGGGTTCGGGGGGGGGGGATTTTGGGGGGTTATGTTAAAATTCGGATTCAGCGACCCAAAAAACTTAAAGTAAACCTTATAAGGAAAGTTCGGAGGGGAGATGAGAGGGCTAATGTAAACGTGTGAGTGGTTAAGCGGAATTGCGCAACTTAGTCCACGCAGCACCGCGAGCATGTTCCGAGGCAGATCCCCCTTCCCCTTCATCCTAAGTCATAATGTCATATATCTAATTTGTTGCAAATTTTGCCTACTTTCTGAATTTATAGATACTTTTCCCCTAAAACAATAAAAAATTGATTTTTTAATAAAAACCTTTTTGGGGGGGCTTTTTTCCAAAATTTGGGTGGGGTGCCGGTTTCAATTTTGGTGGGAAGTTACAAATTCGGATTCATAAGGAACATAAAGTAAGCCGATTTCCACAACTACCGTTAATTTTGCTAGGTAAAATTCCCTATTACCTGGACTACGAAGTCTATTTTTGTTGTGATTCGTTATCACAGGGAGGTTAGAACCTCTTTTTTATACTACTTGCAATTTGCTCGACCGCGTTTTTTCACGATCATTTGAGGTAGTAATTATTAATTCTTCAACCTTTTAAAAGCATAATAAAAATTATTATATCGTTGAATAGTTATTATTATGTTGTGTAAACATTTTAAAGTAAGTAGAAAATTTAAATTGATAATTTGTTGAGTAATTTTCGTTATGTGACTCCGTAGTGACATTATGACATCGCTCACTCACAAGAAAAGTGACACATCTCGCAAATATTTATTTTGCGTTTTATTCCGCTACTAGATCTGTCATAGGTGCGTCTTGATAAACAAAAATTTTCATAAGCGTAGTTATACGGAAAATCAATTTATTACGCTATATGTCCATTTGTGGACCACTGAAGAGGGGTTGATCGTGTGGGGAGGTAAAATTACCCAGGATAATTAACAAAAAAAACCTCAAACATAATGTTTTTCTATCAATAAAAAAACGTGCATTAAAGGATTACCTGTGCAGCATTTTTAAGGGGTCTCAGGACTCTTAAAGCTTTAAAATTTTCGAAATTTTAATTTTTTTAGATATTAAACTAATAACTTTTCTGAACATTTTGGTAAAAATGTTTCCTTGAAATTCCTATTAGAACAGAAGTTATGACTTTTAGAATTATACACGCTCAATAGCTGAAGTGGCGTTTCAGAAACTTTGAAGTTAATTTTCTCCAAATGACGTTTTTGGGCATAACGCGCACGATATCTCAAAAACTTCTGAATTTTTTTTTCATTAAATTTTTGAAACATATGTTTCATGTTAGTCTGTATAAACTGAACCTAAAATTTCCTTCTTATTGTTCAGAAATATATTCTTTATGGGTGATTATACTGTTGAAAATTTCTAAATTTTGCATTAACTAAATACAACTTTGTATTTAAAATAGAAAAATACTTTAAATACAAATTTAATTAGTTTCAGAGTAATTATTACAATGTGAAGCATAAGTAGGATCAAAAATTTTCCTTCTACTTGCAAAATTTATTTTTTAATCATGCGCATAATCTGTTATGCCGATTTTCCGTTCGTCAAATGCCTGACACTTTGGAGCCCACTGTAATTTCTAATTCTGCATATTGTAATTTTTCAAATACATGAAATGAAAAAACATACTTATATCTTTCATCCCAATATAAAATTTTGTCTTAAAATCAATTACATTTTAAGATATTATATGTTGAAAATGGTATTTTTATTATTTTTCCAATTTTAAAAGTCCTGACACCCCTTAAGCTTTTAAAATATAAAATAAATCATATTTACACGATCTCAATCTAGTCATACATATATAGAGATATTAAAATTAATTTATTAGTGTCACTACTGAAGGCTTTTTTAAAGAAAAGATGCATTTATAAAAATATCTTATCTGCATGTTTCCAAACATAATTTTTTTGTGAATCAGGAAGCTTTTAAACATCATCTTATAAATAGATTAAAAACGTGCTATTCTACAATATTTTTTGGCTTATAATGGTTTTTTATCCCTTACATAAAGAGTTATTCATTTATTTTTATGCATAATATCAACATTATCGTGGTAGAAAGGACTAAAGTTGTCTGTTCCCAAGATATTGCAATTTTTTCTCCACCATTTTTCTTTTCAACACCAGCACTTTTTTCTTTGTTGTTTCCAAAGAAATTCGATTTTATTATATTCACAGAAATTTTTAAAATGAATAAACTTCTTCAGACAATACAACGCTTATAGCATGATTTTAAAAAATATACTTTTATATTTTCTGAAAAGGTGTTTATTGCATATGATAGGTACAGTCGAAGAAAAAATAAAGAAAGCACTCTTAGTAACTCTGCGACAAATTATCGTAGAAGGATGTTACTGGTACTAAACATTAAAAATAAAGTCTACTTTTAAATGATGTATGTAAAATTCGCATAGGGGGCCATATGCATACCAAAATCAGCTCAAACTTTTTTTTTTTTTTTTTTTTTTAAGGCAATACCCAATTTGACAAGATATTTTAAATCTCCTGTTCAAATTATGTCTAGCCACCAAATTTCAAGTCATTTGAAATTTCAAGTGTTTGAATTAAAAACCATCAAAATTTAGTGCTTATGACGCTCACGAAAATAGTTCAGAGGGCTGTATAGAATTTTAGTATTCGTTACAAGTTCTATAGAACAGCCTCTTTATAGAATATTACTAATTCTATACTGTTTTAGAAAGTTCTGTAGAATATATTTTCTAATGAATATGTTTCCATAGAATTCTTAGAAGCGCTGTAGAATTTTTTTTCTATGCCACAGTTTTTCTGAGGAGTACTATAAACTTATAGAAGTTCTATAGACTAATGATTCTGTCGATTTTTTAATATTTTTATTTAAAAAAATTAGTTTTTTGGTATTATAAAATTTATGAGTTCTATTTATACCTATGCATTAAAAAGAAAAAAAAATGGTTATACATCAGTTTAATATAATAGTGATCGACAGATTTAATATGATTATAATTTAATTTTTATAGATTGTAATTCAATTATTTGTGTAATTATATATTGGTCTAACTACCGATTTAAATAATGGTTAATTAATTTGTTTGGTTATGATTAATTAATTTGTTGTTTAATTTTATAATCTTTTTAACCATTTGGAAAAACGGTTATTGTCCTCGTCAGGGTAGTAAATCAAAAGTATATCTCAAGCTTTTTATCGGTTTAATCCGCATTTTATTCGTTTGCTGATTGGTCTATTCAATAATCTGTACTTCCCCTTTACTTTAAACATAGATGGATACTTCTGTTGCCACTATGACAAAAAAGTAATAAAAACTAAAAAAAAAAAAAAAAAAAAAAAAAAAATCTCAGAAACAAACTGAGATACAGCTTTCAAACAAATTGCAGTTAAAAGTATATTTTTCTTTTTCTATACGACGGTGTAAAAAGTAATATTGTGAGATGTTTAGAAGTTTAAGAATGAAATTCCATTTAAAATTCTTCGTCGGATTTCTTGGACGAGGGAAAAGTATTTTCCCGAACAGCCAACGAAATGCTTGGATAATACGTAAGTTTCAGGAGAATAATATGTAAGTTTCAGAAAATCTGACGAGTCGTAGGCGATTTTTGTCGCTTGCAATTTTCACGTGTCGTAACACTTTTAATGTTTAATTCATGACGTACATAATGTAGGATCAACTCGGTGCGATTTTTTATGTCTTAAATTTTAGTCTTTGGAAAAATCATTTTCCAAATGGTCGTTGTAATTTGTTAAATTGCTTTTTTATTATTATTTATATAAATTTGCTGTTTATTTTATAAAAAAAATTCATCTAATTTAATAAACTTTATTCAGTTTAATAATATTGTAACTTATTTTCGAATATTTAAATCTGAAGTAAAATTTATTTAAGAATTATTTTTCATGCTTGATAAATAATAATTTATTAGGTTTTTAAATATTTTAAGACTATATTATAGAGATATTTTTATCACCCTGCGACGAATGCCTTCAGATTAACGAACTTTAACAGAAATCTGAAATGAATCTTATTGCAATTTACGCATTAAACTTATTTGAAGCTATACTTAATAGCACCACCACCAAAAACAAAATAAATATGTAAATAAAAAATAAAATCTTTATTTTAACAGACACTTATTTCTACTGAAATCTGGTTTTCTAAGCTACATATGGTGTAAGTATTCACACAGATGTATTCACACAGTTGATAATCATGTAAAATATATATGATTTCTATACGGATTTAATGATACGGAACGCAAATCAGAAATAAGAAGCAAAGTTGAAATAGTGTAATAAGAATTCAAAAATTGCGAACAGCCATAACATGCTGAAAGTACAGGTCCAGGTCCAATCATCGAAGAGAAGAAGCGTCGAGCGCAGTTTGTACATGGAAGGGTGACAATATGGAAACAGCTACGTGTCGTAGGCAAAATTCGAATGTTTTTATTGAAAAACTGTCCACAAATCTAAAGTATTCTAAAATACATTATATATATATATATATATAGAATTCTGTAAGAAATTTTTGTAAGGGAATGTTAAATTAAATTTTCAAATTTATATTAATATCTCCAGAAACTATAATTCTAATGTGCTGAATTTTGTATGGTTATAATTTTTTTTTTAAATGCCATAAATACGTTAAATTTATAATATTTATAATTTTGTAATATGAATTCGGAAATTAACATTCGAAAAAAATAGGAATTACATCTTACAAGTATTTTTTATTTCTATTTACTATGTCCTGCTTTATACACATACAAAATTTAAAATTTTTCTTCCAAGTGATTTCCGATTTATGTTTAAAAAACGTCAAGATGCTCGTTTAAGGGACCGTCTATGATGTGCAGAAAAGCATTATTTGAAGAAAATATTTTGATCCTTTTATTGAAATATTTCGACTGGTATTACGGTGTCTCGTTTAAGGTCAACTTAGTGTGTAACCCTGTCTTACGTTGTAAACAAAGAGTAAACACTATTTCAGTGTCTCGATCTGATAGATTCCACCACTGGATACTCTATCGTTATTTAGTTTAAACTACTATGCAGTTTTCGTCCGACAGATTCGGCCACTGCATATTATATTCTTATGATTGGTTGAAGCGATAATCGATACGGAAATTAACGAACTTTTTTAATTCAAGACGTTCTTGACGCTGTTCATTAAAACTTCAAAAGCAATCCAATAACTCTTTCCTGAAGATGGTCATAGATGATGACAGAAACATCAATTGTTCTGATTTTAAGTTAATGTTTGTTTAGTTTTCAGCTTTACAAAATTATGTATGCACAATGTAGTAAACGGGTCATACGTTTCATTTTCACGTTAGTATTATAATACTAGTAGTTTTCAGTCACAAAATATAAAATAAAAAAGTTATTCTAACAGGAATGAGAGCGCTCTCACCGAAATGACCGATTACTACCACTAAATTTTAATAGTATTCCTTACTTTATTAAGTATCAGCATTTCTGTCGTTAAATAACGCTGGAAATACTATTAGACTTCAGTAGTAATTGGTCATTTGTGTCGGAGCGTTCGCATCCCTATTCTAATGTTCAAAATTGTTCAGTGTTTAATAATAATAATGTTATAACGAACTTACTGTACTTTTTTTAAAAAATCTATATTTTTCATAAATATTTGTAAAAATCTAGCTTAGATATCTTATTATAGTATATATAAAACTTTTCTCGATCAAATTTAGTTTAATAAATTACATTTTTATATAAAATGATACATAAACGGAACAATGTTCTAAAAGCTAAAATTATAAATATTTCATTGGAATATTTGAGATTTGTTTAAAATTCAAATGAATAATGTTAGTTTTCTGTCACAAATATATATATATATATATATATATATTTGTTAGAATATTGGATCTATCTCCACCGATTTCCGTGTATTATTCCAAATTACTACTCTATATTCACTAAATACTTATTCTTAAATAATCTCTATCCTTAATTCTATTAAATTTATCTTAATTCACTTAATTATTACGCTTTTAGTATTCTTAACTTAAATGTTCCATTTCCGATCTTTCGCGTTTTAGAATGTTCTTTGGTTGCCATTTTTTCAGCCGAGATTTATCTTCCCGCGCTTAATTCCGGTGTTCCTTTTTGCTTTATAATCTCTCCACTCGCTCCGTCAGCACTCTTTCCATGGCGTGATATCTTTACATCTTAATTGGTTTAGAGCACGTACTACGTCAAAATTGTATTCCTATACTTAGGAAGTAAAAAGCAGTTACGCACGTTTCCCCAGTAGATTTTGCTGAGTTTCTTGAAATGAAAACTGCCTCCTAGCTGTGTGTCGGGCAAAATGACGTTCCTTCTAAAGATTTTACACTTTTTATGTAATCAAATGATTCCTATTGATTATAGATGTTTCTACATCGAAGTTATTAATGGTACTGCATCGTGAGCTGTGCGAACTGCAATGCGATCTTATTGAATAAAATCCTGTGAACAGAATTGCTTTCGTTACTTGTCTCCTGGAGAAATCCCAGTCTTCATCTCCAGTATTTTTTAGTCATTGGCCACTTGACTGCCAACCATCTTTCATGAGAAATGATGATCGTATACAAAGATTAAGCTGCTCAATTAAATAGGTGAAGCTGTTGATCTAGTTTCGCTTACTACATGTTTGTACATCTATGCTCTAACTCCATGCTACACTCAACTTCTGCAACGACATCGCTACTAGATCCACGAATTTGTTTTCCAGTAACCCGGTATCGTTACAGATAACTCCTACGATACTTAAATGGTTCGTAACAATAACTACATATTATGTTCTGATCCACAAATTTGACTAAACATTTAAGCAATTTATAATATTCCTATTATCAAATTTTTGGTCATAAGTATCAGGATCGATTTCATCCTTTAAGTCCCTTATAAAACTTCCTGTCATACTGTCAAACTTATATAAGTCATCCAGAATAATTGTTCTAATATTTTTTTTCGTGACGTTTCTATTGGGACCATTAAATTTTATGTTACCAGAAAGTATACCGGTGTATTGGCGATTAATTGATGAGCTCATTATATTTTTATGCTCATTAGAAAGATATGTGACATGTGTTGTTTGCCAGTTTGATCTAGAATACGTTCGTTTTCTGCTCGTATTCCAACAAAAGCATCAGCGCTTAGATAACTATACATTTTATAACAACTATACAAATATTTTTGCTTCTGTGTTATTGAGCATTGTTAAGCCCTGCAATGTTTAAAATAAATAAATAAATAATCTGTCTATTCAAATAAATAAAGTATTCCGTTAATTTGTTAATCTTATTTAAGTATTCAAACCATCTTAGACTAGTTCTGTCATCGCTCTACAGATAAAACATCATTTCACCAATAATCAAAGCATAAGGACTCGCAACATTTCTTTATTTCATTTCCTCTGAGAATTTTAACTTAAGGAGCTTTATGAATTAGGAAAGACCATTGACCTCGCGGAGATAGATCTGATATTGTAACATATATATATATATATATATATATATATCAATGTTCAAAATTTTGCAGTATTCAATGATATTAATGTTATAACAAACTTACTACACTTTTTTCGTAAAAGTTATTTTCTTTTGTAAATATTTGTACAGTCCTGGAAAAAAAAAAAAAAAAAAAAAAATATTATTTTTTAAACATGCACATTCGTCTATTTTTGTTCATTTTAAGATCATTTTAGTAATTGTATGACATTTTTGCGTTTATGTGTTGAATGAGAATCATTTGGCTCAATGCCAAAACACTGTCTTTTGCAGAACACCTCCCCTTGAATACTATGGCTGAGCGCTGGCACCGAAATGGCGGCTGCCAAAGGCGGTTTTTTATTTATTTTTATTTATTTATTTATTTATTTATTTATTTATTTATTTTTTGCTTTAACGTAACTACGGTCCCTTAAATTTAGACACCAGAATTTTATAAAAGATTTCTTTCACTAATTTAATCTCAGAAGAACGAAGCGAAGAAAACTAAAAAAAATTACTTGTACCAAAATTTACGGGACCATACACACGTTAAAAAAAATCCGCCTTCGGTAACCGCCATCTTTGGGCTCTCCTAGTATTCGGGGGCTCTGTACTGCGAAAGATACATTTCAGCCACATCACCGCCATCTAATACATAAACGCAAAAATGTCTTGCAATTACAAAAAATATTTTAAATTGTACCAAAGTAGGTGAATGTGCATGGTTTTTTTTTTTTTTTTTTAATTCTTATTATTTTTAACCATGACTGTAAATATATAGTTTAGACATAATGCTATTTTAGTATAAATAAAACTTTTTTTATTATGATTTAGTTTGCTAAAAAAATTCTATATAGAAAAATATGCATATGCAATAATATTCTAAAAGCTAAGCTTATAAATGTTTCCCTGAAAACTTTCCGATATTTTTAAATTCAAATGATTAACAGTAGTTTTTTTGAAAATTTTGCTGTATTCAAATTATTATTATACCGAAGTTACTTCACTTTTTTCTTAACTTTTTTTTAAAAATATTTCTAAGTATCCAGTTTAGACATAATGTCATTATAGTATAAATAAAACTATTTTTATTAAAATTTAGTTTGCGAAAAGAAAATAAAAAATTATGTAGAAAAATTTATACATCCAATTATATTCTAAAAGCCAAAATTATAAATATTTCATTGGAATCATTTTTACTTAATCTGATAAAACCTATTTCTAGACTCATACAATTTCTCTATCTCGTTTCTTGCAAAAACTGATTTATTAAACTTTTCTGCATGAATTCTTGTCTGTGTACATTTTTTCTATTCCATTTGACTGATAAGAAAATGAAAGTAGAGAGAAAACAAATACTTTTTTCGTGTACGCTGCCCCAATTTGAATTTAACTGGAACAAAAAAGAAAATGCAACACATGTTTTAAAAAATATGTTTCCATTCATAATTTGATTTCAACTTATTTTCAGTTCTTATTCAGGAAGTATTTTTTAAGTCTCAATGCATCGATAAAATTCTCTTACCTTGTCTGTTTATCTTTCTTGTGTATTCTATGCAAATTTAATATCAGCTTCTTTATTCATATTTGAAAGTTAAAATATAAAAAATAATAATATATTAAATTTAAAAAATCAAAAAACCCGACTGCGTAAAAAGCGAACTAATTAATTATTTCTCATCAATATGAAACTATTTTTTATATTATTTACCTTTTTTTATTTACTTGTATTGAGGACTTTTAAGTTGTGTTTAATTATTAGTTCCTATCTACAAACACTCTTTTGATGAGGCCTATAGATGTCTATTATGAAGGTTAGAGTTACAGTAAAGGTAGCGATCCAAAGTACACAACTTCCAGGTTGTGTAATATTTAAACGGAGCTTCTGACTAAAAAATGGTCAGTGAACATCGTCTTCATTTTGATATGCCAATGATATGCCACTCAATGTGGTGCGTAATTTTTTTTCGTCTCTACCACCATTTTTTATTTTACGGCCGCCATTTTGAATATATAAAAACAAAATCTATCCTATAACCATCGGAAGATTAAGACGAATCGATAGAGACCTCATTCATAAAAATCCATCCAGCCGTTGGGATGTTTCGAGGGTATAAAGAAATCCACATACACAGATACGCGTGAAACACATAACCATTCTTTTCAGTCAGGTAAAAATTAGAGTAAATGTACAACCTGATCACACATATTTTTCTTTCTGATAATATATTTTTTATTTATACCATACAATAGAATGTTTTGGAATTGAAAAAATATTATAAAAAGGAAAAAAATTGTAAAAATAAGAAATTGTCTTTTATAGCTATACCAGAGTCATCAAAATTAGCTACATCACAAGGCTTTTTGAAAATATGAGGATGAGGTATACTCTTTTTGAATATGATGTAAAATTAATTGCAACCTCTCCTCAAACTTAAAAGATCTGTTGATTACAAAAATTAATCCCATTCAAGCAATCAATAGATAAGGAGTATACATTATACCATTAAAAAAATATAATAAAGACTTTCTTTATCTAGGTATAAGGAGTATACATTATACCATTCAAAAAAGATAATAAAGACTTTCTTTACGTAGGTATGATGATGAGAAAATTTCGTGATATAATTACAGAACATGAAGCAAATCTCAGGCTTCGCTCAAACTCAACCTATCCAAATAGAGGTTGATAAACACAAGATTATTTTTCGTACAAATAATTGACAGAAAGCCATTAAAAGAGAATCTGTTGAAATACTTAATAATCAAGATATAGCTTATAACGATACTCTATCCTACGATATCCATGGAGTTTGAAAAAAAATTGCTGCGTAATAAATGAAAGCTTGTTTTGGTTCGAAATTTGAATACCTTTATCTGCCATCTTATCAACCATACAACGATTAAATTGTCATGATCTGTTGTAGACGATTCTCGAATAAGCGCAAAGTAAAATAACGGCATTTAAATAACCACTGATGACGGCCATGGGATGTTTGAAAACGTTTTGGATTTTGAATAGTTTTAAATGTATTTTTTAGATATTTCGAATGTAAATTAAATAATTCTATATTATATATCTGCACACACTCACTCACGGATACTCAGATTTCACGAAATTTACTTCGTTTTTGAAGAAACCATTTTCTGGGGAAGGCTTCGATCGAATATTTCGTCAAATTGAGGAAATTAGCTTCTCCGTTTTTTTGAGAATGCGAATTTCGTCAAAAATGCTTGTTCAAAAAGTGCAATAAGATGGTACCATCTATTGAACAGTTTAGAAGCACCTGTATTTATTGAGAGGAGAAAAAATAACGTATTTGGGGTGATTCGAACTCACGATCTCCTGTATGGTAGTGTGTTGCTCTAACTATCTTACCAATGAGTCCTCGCATGGATGCGGTTTTAGATGCATGTAGTGGATTCTACTGTATATTTATATTTTTATAAGGTTGATTGTAATTTTATCGATGCTGTTATAATTCTTGTAAGTTTTAACTAATAAGGCAAATTTATCATTATGCTTTTTCTGTTGTTAAGAAATAATTATAATATGGCTTGATTAATATAATTTATTAGAGAATTTTTCTTTGCTCAGTTAATGATTAGAATATCGTCTGGTTAATTTGTTGCTCAGAAATAACGAACCTTGAAATGCATATTGGGGGAGATTTTTATCACTTTGAGTAGGTGGTTAAGATTTTAACTACTGTTTATAAAGGGGAGAGGGATCAATTATGCATATATTTAATTTGATCGTTAAATGAATATATATTTCTTAAATGAAAAAAAAAAGGTCCGGAAATTTAGAAATTTTATTGACCAAATTTTCTTTTGGAACGATTTTGTAGAACAAAGTAAATTTATTCTTTTCGAATTAAACTATAACGAAACACAGCAAATAAATAAATAAAATAAAAATAAATAAATAAATAAATAATAAAATAATAAACATCCTAAAAAATTTAACAGCTAAAAAAATAACTAATGTAGAAACAATAACTACTTATATTTCAGTATTTTCTGAAAAGTTCTAAAAAGGGCTGTTTTTTAAATAAATTGTGACAGGAATAACGTAAACAAGCATATATATGCTTGCTAAAATTGCAGGGCAAACAGCTATATCAATTGTTTCCTTAAAACACATTGAGTCTGGTTGTCAGGGAGGAAACACTTTCGTCAAATATTTGAGAGTTTACGTTTCGTTAAAAGTCACGTGATTTTGATACGCAATGATCGTCAAAAACGCTCGAGGATTGCTAAATCCTCAAAAGCAAGAGTTTTATTTCTGAGAGTGCACCTGCAAGTAACGTTTTGTAAAGAAAATAATGCAACATAGCTTGATAATTAATTTTATTTAATTAGACAATTTTCACGATCCAATCACATTCAAAAATAAATCTTTAATTGTTGAAAGCTATTTGTTTATTAAATAATACACAAATTAAATTAAACTGGAAGAAATACTCCCAATAATAGTTTTATATTTAAATCAGTAATTATTATAATGTGTATAGAAATAAATAAATATATGTTGTTAGGTATCGCTATGTTTGTAAAATAATAAGGAATAAGAATATTGTATTTATATTCTAATAATATTAGAAATTTTAATTGTACAATATTTATATGTGCACAAACAGTATAATAGAAGTTCCTAAATAGACCAGACAGCAAACAAGGCAATTAGCGATAATGCAAGCAACATGGACGCCTTTTTTTGACATAGGATGAATAGAAGGCTGACAGCAAATTTATGATGCTTTAGCAATAAATTTAGAACTAACGAAGGAAAACTTATGATACTTCGACATGGGTGGCGACCATTCCCACGAGATCAGAATCGAGAGTAATAATAAAAATTTGCTATACGTAGTGAAAGGAAACGTGCACGCCCAGGTATGGGGGACCAAAAACGAACCGGCATGAAGAACACCTAAATTACCAATGAGGAGGTGAAGCGGAGTAGCCAATAAGAGAATTATTATTGTGCTGACTAAGCACTCCCAAAATTGGGGCTAGAGAAAGAGAATGCAAGAAAATTATTAAGTCTGGCATCTCTCCTACAAGAATGTCTTAAAATTAAGACTATCTTATCTCTCTTAAAAGTGACTTTACCTAGAATCATCAATCTAGCAAAATAATGCTAGCTTTGGAATATAACTCCAAGTCCCCTTCTGAACATGCTATATTTTTCTACAAGATTATAAATTCTCACGAAACAACATTGCCACACTAACATACGAAATTGTATCTCTCAAATACACTATTAAAAGGTGATATTGGAAGCCAGAGTCATCATTTGGCAGGAACGGAAAGGATGATGTAGTTTCCGTAAGGCACAGCGTCAAGCAGACTGAAACCCTTAAGAAGATCTTCTGGATCAACGAGATGATAAGATTTTTGAATGACGAAGGCATCTAATATGATTTGTGGAAACCGGAACGCAAAAGATACGGATTTCGCAGAATGTTTGAACATTTTCCAGGAGAGTATGCCTGTCTAAGTGACACTAGCAGACGGAATTATTGATATCAAGAAAATAATTCGTATAAACGTATGAACGCTCTGATGAATATATCACCGGCAAATAAATTCCAGGACGATGCATCATCTAGTGATCTCTGAATGAATGAGACAACAGTTACGATCAAATCTGATAAACTGTATAAACTATTCAGTGCATTTGATGAACTTTCATGTTTCACATGAACATTCTAACATACCCTTGAAGAGCAAAGAGCCCTTGTTTGGTCAGTGTCTATTTGGGTGAAAATTATTTTATAATTATCTCTCTTTTAACCATGGCTATTATTTATTTGATATTATCATAGTGTACATAATTGATTTTACATAACTTATACTTATAATTTAAATTTAACTGATGTTTGTGTTATTAACTCATTAAATATTTTAAATATGAAATGATGATAATTTTTTATTTCATGATAATTTTGATTAATATTTTTGGCTAAAAGTCTTTGGATCGGTGCTGTGAGCAATTTACAATAATTAAAAAAAAAAAAAAAAAAAAAAAAAAAAAAAAAAAAAAAAAAAAAAAAAAACAAGGGGACCAGACTTTTGTAATGTGGATTGAACTATCATTTATACAAATAGACGAACTGAATATTGATATGAAAATAATATTGAAACAATAATAAAAAGATATTTGAAATAGGAAATTTATGTGTTTGAGAATAAAATTTGATTATAAATATACATTTTCTATCTTTCCTTTTCAGATTATAATAAATTTTATGAATATAGATAATTTAAAATGGGTAGACTTCAAAATTAAATAATTTTTTTACAAATCTTCCAATCTTAAGTGACAGGTTAGAACGTTAAATAAGTCATTCCACCGTTATTTTGCAAAAGTAATCTCCAAACTAACTCTCTCTTTTTTTATTATTAATTTATATCGCCACATTTGTCCTTTCACAACGCAGGACGTGGTGATATTCTGTCTATTTGTACTAATCACTACTCTGTCGCGTGACCCTGTATAGAGGTTTCATTTTCGGCACCACATAACTTCAATACATTTATGTGTGTTTTTTTAATATGAATTTTAATTAATTACTCAAGGTGATTTCAACACTAAAATTTTAACTTTCAATTAAAGAAAAGTCAATAAACAATGATATATAATAGTAGTAAAAATATATTTTCCGGCGCCATAGGTGAGATTAAATTGTAAGCGATAATGTATGTGACATAAAATTTAAGACAGCGCTCTTGCTGGAAGGTTATAGTATGCTTAAGAGTTCTATCATATTACCCCATGTATGTATAATGATTTGCGGAACAATAACCACATAACTGACAATTATTTGAAAATGATCGGAATCACAAATATGCAATTAAGTAGTAGTGCATTTGCTAACTTTAACAATAACAAAGAACTTTTTCTTAGGATTATTTTTTATTTCATTCGTGATTTTCACATAAAAAAAGTTTGCACGTATTTTGTTTTATTAGGATTAGTTTAGGTTCAATTAAAAGCTAACAACTTTAGTAGCTAGTTTAGTCATAAATTTAGCTTTCGAATCCTATTTGATTGCGACGTCAGATTTGATACATTTTAAAACGGGAAAAATAGCATTATGAAAAGTATAAAAAGTGAAACATCCGCGAAAGAATCATAAAGAGAGTAGGGTATGAGAATAAAGGGTATGAGATACATTATTATTATTATGTTTACGAGAACCACTCTTATTGATTTACCTTTGTGCAACAAGTCAAGACAAATTACGGATAAAAATCTAAAGTTGACACCAAGTATATATTCATTTTTGGCCTAATTTTAAAGATTATAGAAATAATGGTGTGATATAATGGTGTAAAGATTATACAAATAAGTGTCCATATGAACCCTCCCTGATTTCAAATGCTAATTGTGCGGAGTCCTAAAGATTTTCGGTATACCGTGTCATGAATAGCAATACAACAAATTTTCTTTGCTGCAATTGTTTTTCGAAAAAGCTAATTTTTGTAGTAGGCATTGTTGATATGCCATGGCTGTAAAGTTGATTTATTCTTTAGGCCGTGGCTGATCGTAATAAAAATCCAGGTGTAGCAAGTTGTTGAAAGAAAAAAATCCAATATATTTTACGAAGGATTGTTTTTATTCACTCATGAGAAGCAGCGGGGAGAGGTACAAGGAGGGGACGACAATTAGCCTGTTCTTAGTGGAACATCCTGAAGCAAGCGTCAGAGAAGAACTGTGCAGATTACGCAGTTACAATTCACGTGCTTGGCGAAATACAATATCGCCAGCCTACAAGTATTTTGCGCCATGCAAAAGGGATACAACAACATTGGCTGGTAAAGGACCAACCAAAGACACACGGTGAATTTATTACATATTATTACATATTTAATTGCGTAGGGGTCCAGATTCTGGGTTAATAGAGTCTTGTGCCGTGGGAAATGCAACGGTAGTCTGTACTTTGATACAAATGCGGTTAAGTGTAAAAATAAAAATGTTTCTGACTAAAGACAAAGGATAAAAAACTGAGAGAGCCGTTAGGCGAAAAAGGCATGTGAATGTATTTTCTAAAACAGATGTGAGAGCAAAGCTTAGCTTGTATGCAGAGTGCATTTGCCACAAAAATGTGCAAAACAGACGTATGAATATAACGGTCTAGATTTTTAAATGCAGTGCGAAAATAAATCTAATGAATAGATTACATGTTAAGTGATTTTTAATGATGTGTTAGATTCATGACCAAATAAGGATGTGAAAGAAGTTAAAATGCTTTGTTATGAACAGATAGCAGTAACTTTTTTCTACAAGGTTAAATCTTATGCGATAACGTATCTGAAAGTAGGATTGTAAGACTGAATCACTGGTTTTCTTTTATTAAAGCAATGATTAACTACAATAAGGTTAGTTCGTGTAACTGGAACCACGAGGTAACTAGGCCATAGGCTATTTTATAAAAAAACTGTTGGTGCTTTTTTAAGTTTTAGATTTTGTGAACAATGCCCCTTAATCTCTACTTCCTAAAACAACGTGTATCAACTCAATCATAACTCTCACTTTGCTGTGATAGGTTGTCAAAAATTTACGTTTCTTTTTTTTTTTTTTAACAACGTCTATATGGTTGAAACTCCTCGGCTGATTATTAAAATACTGTAAGTACATTTATTAAACAATCATTTTTTTAAAGATTAGACATGTAACTGCATTAATATTAGTAGGTATCTATACATATTTACTTCATGTTTCAAATGTGAGCCCGGTGTCCCAGTTACCCCATAAATTTTTCAAGAATGGGGTAACTGGACCATGCTGGATTCAGTTATCCCAATAGTTATAAATAATTTTTATTTCTTTCTCTTACTACGGGAAGTAACTTTCTCCATTGTTTTTTGCTCACAATAAAGAAAATGATAGAATACCTTATTAAAATTATGTAATGAAATTAAAAAATAGCATATTGAGTGGTATCAAACTAAATTTCTTCGCCCCTTGAGAGGCGGTGATGCCGTTATGGCATCACTTAATTTTAAATCCTAATTGCCACATTGGCACCGGACTTTTATAATGAAAATTTCACCTTTATTAAGTACGCGAAAATATACTTTTACTTGTTTTCAGGTAGATTATCTTGTAAATATTGGTGTCATTAAGATATTTCAACATTTCACGAATGCAAGTACCTTGCCCCTGAAAGCGAGATAGCCAGACCTTGAAATTGTACTATACACAGGGGTCGCATTCTATAGGGAAACTTTTATCGTTCCTACCACTATTTTGAAAATAATATCTTCATCGCACCTTTCTGTAAGGGTTCTGGAAGGAACAATAAAATTTTCCATATATAATGCGACCCCTGGATAAAGTACTTAAGTACTTACGTAGCCGTTTGTTCATAGATTTACCTTGCTATTTTTCCCTTAAAATACCCATGTGACTTTTATACTTATTATCTATACTAAAGTACATAAGTACTTCCTTAAGTTTTATGTTTTTGGTGTAAATAAATCTAATATTTTCACTTTTAGTGCTTTTTTTTAGACGCATTGACAGCAAAGGTTTCCATTACAACACTGTTTATTGAAATATAATTTACATGATCTGCCTGGTTTAAATTTTTTTAAGTTGTTTACACGTTTTTCAAACAGGACCTGATATCCGATATGAAAAAATATGAACGCGTATGGAACATAGACCCCCTGGTCCAGTTACCCCATTTTTTAGGGCAACTGGACCCGTGAGGAAAGAAAGATGAAATATGCATATTTTTATATTTTTAAATATTAAAATGTAATTTTGAGCATTTCTGTCTGATAGAGCGAACCTAACTGAACACATTTACAGAAGTTCAGACTTTAATTCAAATGAACATTAGTTTTTTGAAGCTGAATTGTCAGAAGCTCCAGAGTCACATTGTGAAATCATGTCCCAGTTGTGCCATCTAACCTTAATTTAATTTAAATGTGGGGGGCTATTAATACAAGCGATATATTTTTTAAATGTTACATTTAATTTAGGGGCTGCACTGTGTGACTATAGTGAACTTAAAATAAATAAAGTATTAAACAGAATTTTAACTGAAACTGCGGGTTGGGGGGATAGAACGAAAACATATATAACAGGATAGTCACTATAATGACAACAGGTTTATTCAACTACAAGCGTTTATGTGTCTTAAAAAGTTGCATTTTGTCTATGTATGCAGTTTGTTATGGGCTCCGATGTTATGGAGAAATATTTTTCATTGTAAGATGTAAAAATGATTTAATTATTTTAAATGTATGAAAATTCGTTTTCATGCAAATAATAATTTTTTCATAATAGAAATATTTTTCACTTTAAAATTCAAAAGTATTTTCCTTTCGCTGGTGTAATAATTGAAATAAAAGAAATTTAAAATTGTTTGTATGTCTAAACAGTGTTTTAAAATGATTTTACAATAAGAATGACAAGTAATTACAATTACAATCAAGCAGGACGGTCGTTCTGCCAAGCCAAGTTGAAATAAAATGAAAACCCCGCCAAACAAACAAACGCCAAGAATAACGGCAAGACATCGTAACTGCTTATTATACTGCAGACAACTTCTCCATGTTAAATGGACGAAATATGCCAGCGTAAAATTTCCCATATCAAAAGAAGCAATCATCGCAGAAAAACAAAACCAACACCAGAAGGACCTAATAAAGAAGATCTTCAATTTGAGATCAAATGCATCCTCATAAATTAATTATAAACAGAGATATAGATTTTTTAAAATAACGTCGAGATACTGAAAATGACAGATTTATTTTCTTCGTCACAACTTATGTTTAAATCGAGGTAGAGACTTAAATAATGGACAGAAAAAAGTAAGGATGGAATTTTTGGATAGATATTTACTCAATCTACGTGCTTTTATAAAATTCAGCTTTAAAAACATTAATTTTCTATATATAATTAGCGAAAAACTGTTAATTAGTTCAAAAGTTTACAAATTATGCCAAATAGCGATAAACCCGCCAAAATATTTTAGAAATCTTATACTTTTCTTTTATATTATCCTTTTGCATTCATTTCATCGAAGATAACTATGGCTGAGATTCAGATAGATTTTTCGCTGTTAGCGAAATGAGTTTGACCAATCAGAAGCCTGCATGTTTTAGAATATTTGCTGTTTCTGGATCCCGGCCTATGTCATGAAAGTTTTGAGTCATTTTTTTAGTGCCGTGGATGAAGTGCAATGTTTGTAGAAATGTAGGCTAGGATCCAGATAGATTTTTCGCTGTTAGCGAAAGAAGAACCACCAATCAATACCCTGCATTTCTTCAAACAGCGAAAAGTTCACAAAAATGCAGGCTTCTGATTGATGAATTTCGTTTCTCTAACAGCCAAAAATCTATCTAGATTGCGCCCAATGGAGGATATTCCAAATATGGGTTCGAGGCTGAAAAAGTCACGTGTTACCTGTAATTTATCCAAGGAATTTTTAACTGATAAGAAGGGAAGATACTACTACTTTGCCTCATGAACCGTTTCATTGGCTAGCGGGGATTTACATTACACGTCTACGGAGCCTTCCCTTCTTTACGATAGAAGTTTTTACCTTGACCACGTGATCACAATGTAGATGGAATATCCTCCATTATGTTGAACACAATTTTGCATTTCCACATCCAGGAAGGGTATTGATTGTCATAACAACAATACATATTCGAAACTATTTAAGGCACTGATTCTGAACTCCTTTGCTATACATTTCGATATTAAAGAAGTTGTTGTTTCCCTAGTAACAGTACTTTTCTGTATTGCTTTCTCTAAAACACAAATATAGAAATTTAGAAAGAGCGCTCAGAATCAACACCATAACAGAAAGCCTTTATACATAAGAGTGGTGATATATGCACAGGAAGCATGCTCATTTCAAGTTTTTGCCGAAAGTATGGCTAGAGCGTCTAGAATACCTTATGTGGAAATATGCTATCCAAACAACGCTAAAAATTTGTATCCCTTAAATGTGCGACGATACTGCTAAAATCCCAAGTATCGATCACAGCGACATCTGCGGGATTTAGTATTACATTGTATAGACTAGCAATATCTTGCAGTTTGAGAAAATATCCTGCAGATGTCGCTGTGATCTGTATATTTCAGCAGCATCGTTGCACAGTTAAGGGATACAATATTTTAGCAGTCTTTTAAGTATTACAGGGATAGCCAATTTCTACACTATATATTCTAGGTGCTATAGTACGGCAATCCACTTTCTTGAATAGTGGCTATTCTATCTACGTTATGTTTACGTGGTCAAGGCAAAAACGTCTAACGTAAAGAAGGGAAGGCTCCGTCGACGTAATGTAAATCCCCGCTAGCCAATGAAACCGTTCACGGGAGAAAGCAGTAGTAGTTTCCTGTTTCCCTTCTCATCCGTTAGAAGTTCTTTAGGTAAATTGCCGGTACCACGTGACTTTTACAGCCTTGAACCCATATTTGGAATATCCTTCATTAGACGATACGCGCATGGATGAGCTTTATTAGACTAGGGAAATAATTCAATATGCATTAGCCTGACGATAATGACACGCTCGTAAAGACCTTTAATGTTTTAATCACTTCTACCAAAAAACCTTTATTGGCCATATGTCGCTACTTCGTTATAGCGACACACTTGTTCCTAATTGGATCCCGGCCTTAATGTATCAAAATACGGAGGTTGCTTTCTGTACTATTCCTGAGCTCAGTTATAACGTCTAGAAATATAGGCCGAGATCCAGGTACATTTTTGCAAACAGTGAAAAGTTAGCAATAATTCTGGCTTCTAATTGGTCAATCTCGTTGCGATAACAAGGAAAAATCTACCTAGATCATGATCATGGTCATGGTGTGGAAACCGGCTATTCCAGTAATACTTAAAAATTGCTAAAATTTGAATCCCATAAATATTGAAAAATACTGAATGACAAATGGCGATATCAGGAACATTTTCTAGATCTTCTCTGAGCGAAACGTTTTCTCATTTGATGTCTTTTGAAATAGTTACGTTGGAATGGAGGATATTCCAAATATGGGTTCGAGGCTGAATAAAATCACGTGATACCGGTAATTTACCCGAGGAACTTCTAACTGATAAGAAGGGAAGATGCTGCTGCTTTGCCTGATGAACTGTTTCATTGGCTAGCGGGAATTTATATTACACGTCTACGGAGTCTTCTCTTCTTTACGCTAGACGTTTTTACCTTGATGACGTGGTCAAAACGCAGATGGAATATCCTCCATTACCATATGTCGCTGTGATCGACATTCATCGTTCAGCCTCGTTCAACATTTATGGGATATAATTTTTTAGCACCTTTTTAATAAGCCGATTTTTAAACTATATCTTCTAGATACTATAGCTTCGTTATATGCCTAGATTATATGTTGTAGAAATCGACTATCCCAGCAATACTTAAAAAAGCGCGGAAATAGTGAATCCCTTAAATATACAACGATGTTGAATTCCAAACAGTCATTTGCAGCGGCATCTGCAGAATATTTTTTAAAGAAGAAAGAGACACGTGTAATGCACCGCTATAGCGTCTAGAATACATAATGTGGAAATTTTCTATCCAAGCAGCGCTAAAAAGTTGTATCCCTTAAATGTGCACTGACGCTGAAATCCAGGGAGCTGATCGCAGCGACATCTGTGATATACTTTCAAAGTAAACATCCTATTATTACAGCGGGCTTGACGCCAAGCACACAGGTCAGATGTATGCTAATAAAATGTAAAAAAAAATACTACAGCGTCTAAACCAAATTATAGCGCCTAGAATATATAGTGTGGAAATTGGTTATCCCTGTAACACTTAAAAAAGTGCTAAAATATTGTATCCTTAAATGTGCAACGATGCTGTTGAAATATACAGATCGCAGCGACATCTGCAGGATATTTTCTATAATTGCAAGATATTGCTAGTCTATACAATGTAATACGAAAATCCCGCAGATTTCGCTGCGATCGACACTTGGGATTTTAGCAGTATCGTTGATCATTTATGGGATACAAATTTTTAGCGTTGTTTAATAAAATATTTCTACACTATGTATTCTAGACGCTGTCACCAAATCGTCATGAAGTTTTAGGAAATATCCTGCAGATATCGCTGTGATCGATTCATTGGATTTCAGCATCATTTGAAATTTAAGAGATCCAATATTTTAGCCCTTTTTAAAGTATTACTGGGATAGCCGATTTCCACACTATATATTCTAGGCGCTGTAGCACCGCGGTAGCCTGTCTTTTTCGTTTACCTCGGAGTAGATATAGATGAAGTCATTTGTAGCTGTTCCTAAACTGTGGCCAACAACACATAAGGCCAGTTCATAACGTCACACGGAGTTGATTATCTGTACACGGCAATGGACACAAAAAAAAATCGGCGCGCAGCTTTGTACTAATCATCGTGTAAAGATTATCCAACTCTGAGGCTAACGAAAAAGACAGGCTACCGTGGTGGGTCCGATTCTTCTTTTTTTACAGACCGCTGGAGTCACGTGATGCTCGAATGCACCAAGGTGCGTGAAAAGAGCATCACGTGACTCCAGTGGTTTGTAAAAAAAGAAGAATCGGACCCACCGCGGTAGCCTGTCTTTTTCGTTAGCCTCGATCCAACTCCGTGTGACTTTTAAACATCATGAACTGGCCTATTATGTCATTGGTCGCGCTAACACCCTCCCTCCTGCGTTTACCGTATATAGCGGCATCTTGTACTGGAGGCTACTAAATGGGCTGCTATCGGTCAAAATCAAGAGAGAAAAGGGCAGAAGAGAGGGAAAGAACTCGTTTTTTTTGGTAACTAGTTTTTCACACGGGAAGATTGACATGTCTGTTCCACTCCTTTCATAACTTCATGGTGGTGAAATAAGCCAAAGCCTCCTAAATATTTGAGAAATTCTTGACTCGCGTCACGAAAACATCACACAAAGCAGGCAAAGCAAACAAACAAAATCATTCATTGGCTCGTGAATATGGACGAGCCAATGAATGATTTTTCTTCTTTGTTTTGCCTGCTTTGTGTGACTCAAGCTCGTAACATATTTGCATTATTAAGAATTTCGAACTTCTAGTTTTAGCTACAGACAGATAAATTAAAGTTTTTTATTTTGAAAAAAACAAATTGATTTTTACTGCTTTAACTAATTAATTAAGCCCCCTCAGAAAAAAGAGAATCATAAGATGAAACCTGAAGTTACTTCAGCTTTATTTTTAGACACAAATTTTTAGGCACTCATTTCCATAAATTAAAAGAATAAAATGTTTGCTTTAGTAACAATTTCGAACTTCCAATCTTAACAATGAACTTGTGTGCTTAGAAATTTGTGTAAAATATGGAAAGATGGCCACCAAGCCCATCATGCATAATTTAAAAAAATTTAATTTTCAGAAACACGTTATGATGTATTTAGTAAAGGAGAAAATGCTTTCTATCAACGCATACTTAGGTACTCGACTTACATATGGTAAATTTTTATCAAAAAATGTTAAATAAGTAGCGTAATATAAGCTTGGAAATTTGATATCACACTATTTTTTTGCCACAACTTTCACCTTTTTTCTTTTCTTTTTTTTTTTTTTTTTTTTTTTTTGCTTGGCTTTTTTTTTACTTTTGAAAAGTTGTTTTTTAGTAGATTTATATTACTCTTGAATTTTCCTTGTAAGATGCAAAAACATTTATATATCAATATTATAAGTAGCAAATAAGTAATGAACGTAAAAAGATAACTTAAATTATATTTAATTTGTATCTTACAATAGGAAATTAATTGCAATTTAAATTTTAATTTCGATTATTTATAATTTTTATTGTAAAATGAATTAACAGCAATATTATGACTTATGATATTAAATTTCTTTCCTTTGAATTACCCAGCAAACACAGAGCTATCGGTAAGCAATCGGGCGACAGCCGCTTGCCACTACCGGCGGTATTGGTACGATACCGGTTGCCGCTACCGGTTCCGTATCTTTTTTGATGCGCCACGCGAATGCGGCCCGATTCATGAGGCACGCAGCCGGTCCGGTATCGGCAGAAAACTATGCCGACAGCACGCCGATAGCTATCTATATGAATGCCGACCGCAGCCCGACACCAGCATAAATTGAAAAAAAAAATCTGTTTTGATGGCGCCATCTATGAGACATCGTGGAGTGTATATTTGGAAGGAACGTGTTTCAGCGTTGGGAGAGGCGGGGTTTGATCCATCGTACCCAGGGACAGGAAGTAGACGCCTTCACCACTCAGCCACTGAGACTTGAGCAGGGGAGGATTATATGAGGTCATAAGGGGAAGACATATCGATAAGTATTGGTTGTCGTTGAAGGTAAGTGGTAGATGGGAAAATTGGAATTTTGAAGTGTTTTTATTTTATTATTTATTTATTTATTTGTAATCGTCTTACGCGCGTGTATTTAAAAGTTAATTTAATATTTAAGTGAATGAAATAAATACCTTAGTGAATTCGTTAAAGCAAACGAATTTAAGAATAATTAAGATACATATATAATTAAGAATAATTAAGATATAGATATAATTAAGAATATATATATATATTTAAGAATAATTAGCTATTAAAAAAATATTTAAAGGTTTTGTTCAGTTAATCAAATTTCTTTTTTAGGATTTATAATCTAATTACATGCGTTGCGTTAATTTACAAAATATATAATTTTAATATGGAAAAATTTATTTTAAGAAATAAAAAGTTGGTGATTAATAACTTTTAATTAGAATAAGAATTCATTTTATGTCGTTTTGATGATTTAAAGTAGAACATATATTTAATGAGTATGTTGCAATATTAATTTGTTACTTATCAATAGTTTTAATTAAAAAATAGAATACAAATATTAATTTATATATTTTTTTTCTTTTGGAAGACAACTTTAAATAGCGGATATTTCTGAATCATTCTTATAAATTTAAGAATGCTTATTAAATAAAATAAGTGAATTTCAGAGGTTTTTCTCTTAATAAAATTTTCTCTTTAGGAATTGTAATGTAATTAAATGTGTTAATTCAAGAAATATATATTTGTAACATAGAAAAACTAATTTTAATAAAAAAATAAGTTGGTAATTAATTACTTTTAAATAGAATAAAAGTTTATTTTTTGTAATTTGATAATTTAATGTAGAATATATTTTTAATAATTATGTAGCAACAATGATCAACATTTCTATGATCAGCAATAATGATCAACATAAAATAGAAATATTAATTTATCTTTTTTTTTTTTTTTTTTTTTTTTTTAGAAGTGTGAGATTTCTGAATCTTTCTTTTAAATTTTAATGCTAAAAAGTTGGGTAGTTTTTTTTTATATTTTTATAGCTTGTAAAATAATTTTAAACACTTTTTTAATAATTTGATTTTAGATAAAATCAGAAATATAGCTATTGCTTTTAAAATGAATATAATAGCTAGAAAATAAGTTCAATTAATTTATGAATATTTTTTTTTCTACGATTAAGTTTATAATGAATAATAATTTTAAGGAGCGATTTAAAAAACTCTTTTGATGATTCAAACAATTGTAAGTCCTTTTTGGAATGAATTTAACAACAATTTTTTTTTAAATAAATAAATATAGGCTATTTTTGACATTTATTTTGTTTATCACTGTTAGAATTTTATATGAAATACATCAAATATACATATCTTATCAAAACTGAAACTCAAACCAAACTAAGAAAAAGAAAAAAAAAGTGTCGACTAAGACTAAAAATTCCGAATTCGGACCGATGTTGGCAAATCTGATCGGACCACTATCAGAAATCACATATCGCTCCTGCGTCACTTGCCGGCGTAAGTCGTTTGCCGATATATAACCATATGGGGACCGATTACGGTAACCGGCAGTCGAAAAAGCAGATTCTTATGTTAGATGTAAATTTCCAACTGGGCGAAAACTGGGCTTTTCGCCCAGTTGGAAATTTACATGTAATATGATTTGTTTACCAATTAGAATAATTGTGTTAATATTAATCCAGATTCTTATGTTCCAATTGCCGACATACTGCCGGCGCTTCACCGAAACCACTGTGCCTATGCCGACACTTAACCGACAGTGCCATCTGCGGTCCGATCGTGTGCCGAAAGGTATGTGTTTGCTGGGTAGTTACATCCGCGATAGGTAAAAATTTTCGCATTTAATAGTTGATAATATTCGTTTTGAGCAAAATTTATTTTTTGAATTAAAACGAACTTTCTTACGTTTTAAATAATATTTTTACATCCTACAAATTTTCCTTTATGATATCAGAAAGTAATCGGCAAAATATCATGTGATATCGCAATGTACTCCGAACTCAACATTTCTAGCTGCGTAATCGAATTTATGCATGGGATTAGTAACAAAATATTCATATAAATATTGATTTTAATGCTGTTAATTTATTATTTTTGTATGCAGTCCTTTTTTTTTTTTTGTTTTTTTTTTTGTTTGTTTTTTTTTTGTTGTTTGTTTTTGTTTTTGTTTAACTAAAAAATGTCTTCTTGAAATTTTTTAACAACAGAAAAACGTATATTCTTTTTTGGAAAAAAAAAACTGATTAATACACTATAAAAACTACTCAGAAACAATCATAAAATCGGGAGCAACCAAGCGGCCAAATGATCGCAAATTAATAGGCAAACCCTTCAAAATTGATTCAGTATTAATCGGGGTAAATGCCTGGTTAGTAGGGCTAAGAAAAAACCTTCCTCGCCGACTTAAGGAGTGAGGTCTTTCGGATGAAAAAGACTCACATTTGGAACCTTCCATAAATGATGTCACGCTTGGAGCGGGGGAGGGCGGTTCATGAAATTGTGACAGTTTGTGACAAAGGGATGAGAGGGGGTAAGAAGAAATGTGACATTACACATGTTGGTTAAAATAAAAGCATTAAAAAACAGCAGATTAAATTTTGAAGTTATTTAAAAATTAATGCATTTTGTATTCATAAAGTAAGGGTAAGATTTAAAGCCAAATATATGAAATTCCGCTTCAAATTCCAAAATACTATACTGTTTTCAAATCCTCTTTCATATTAATATTTTATTACTATTGTATATTAATTATACTTTTCATATTAAACCTGAACATTATTTCATACAAAATAAGTACACGAATCATTTTGATTGTTAACTCACAAATGGTATTAAAACACATAGTTGAAGTTTAAGAATAAAATTTTAAATATGATCCTTAACGCAGTGCTTTGTTTCTAAACTGCAAATACATGTTTATGTAATATAGCGTGACATATGGCAAGAAGGTGGGGTGGAGGTAAGGTGAAGTTTGATACGTTGTGACAAGGGGGGGTTGGGCGGGGGAGAGGGTCATAAATATTGAAAAAAAAGTAACATCATTTATGGACCGCCCTTAGGACATTCGGCGGAAGTTCGGACAGGGATTATTTGCTGCTAGTGTCTTCTTACGCACTCTTTATAACGTGGATTTAGGTAGATTTCGTATGAAATACTACCCACTGGGATCTACCCTATGTTGGAATTTCGAAAAAAAAAATTGCAGATCTACACCGATCGTGACCCCTAGAACTCAAAAACCATTCCCAGTAAAAAACGTTATATATATTATCATATATCTTATTTATTACCTGATTATTTTAAACATCTCCTTTTTTTGTACTTTTAAGTAATAATTTATTCCAGGATCCTTAAAAAGGAACATATTCATTTTTTATAGAGACTATTCCAGTTAATTATAATTATTATATCTATAAGAATGATAATATTATCTGCAGGCTGTGATGATTTGGAATCGTAAGGATTCCCTTTTAGCTGCACCATTTAATTAGGCGGGAATTTTTGCTGTGCTAAAATGGGATACTTGTTAGTGATATGATCATAGCAATTCTATTGCTGGGTATGTCTTAAATTTAAATGTTACATATTTTTTTTCATATTGTTCATTATTAAGGAACTTGCATTGATTAAGGATTTATTTAATTAATTTTATATGGCATGGTAAATGTATACATTTTGGTGTATAATCGATCGGGTGCATAATGGAATTCAATTTTTAGCTTATTGCAGGATTATATTACATAAATCGACTATGTTTTTGCTTATATTTGTATGTCATATATACGTATATATATATATATATATAATTTTCACTTTTTATGGACACGATAACTTCCGTAATTCTGCAGAAATCTTTTCGAAACTGAAACAAAAAATCAAGAGGCATAAAATTTGCGTCAAGTTCGTAAATGGGCAAAATCGAACCAAGGGGGTGCAAATAGGGAGGGATTTTATGAAAAAAAAAGAAAACGTAACTTTTTAATTATAATACATATCGACTTAGTTTAAAATTATTATTACTTTTAAAAAATGGGCCAAAAATTTATGTATGACAGATTTTTGATAAAACTAAAAATTTGCTCAAGGGGTGAAAAAAATGGGGTTTTGGGGAGAAAAATATTCAGAACTTCGTCAATTCTCAAGGTATCAGATCCAATTGCATTTATTATAAATTGTCTTAATAATATCTATAACTTTTATAATGACAATTTTTTTATAGGAACAATACTTACCATAAAAAAATAAAATAAAAACGTAAACAAAAAAAAAGGGGGAGGGGGGTGAAGAAGAAACAAATCCATAACTTCGTCAATTCACAAGATATCATATCCCCATGAATTTATTATATATATCTTCTTAATATTAGCTATAACTTTTATATTGACAAGTTTTTGATAGGACCAATTCTTACAACAAAAATAAATTAAAAATACACAGAAGTCGAAGAAAAACATATCGTATAAAGGGTGTACTCAAATCCAAACTGCTTATTTTCTGACTCATTCTTAAATTCATTTTTGCTTTCAAACGTATCCAATTGGTAGGTTCTCTCATTCAGAAGCTACATAATGTACCGTAATGATCGATTTTTGATAGTGGCGGAAGATATTTTACAAAATGATGTCAAAGTGGTCATTGTGAATCGAATTTTTCGAAGCGATTGTGTTGGAAACGAAAAATATGATACTGAGAAAATAGATACTCAGAAAATAATTGTTTATAAATCATGCTCTAATTAACTGAATCAAAAATAAAAACACAGTTCGCCTATAAATATCTTCTAAAACCAGGTGAGCAAATTTCATGTTTTTCTTTTAAAAATGAATCTGAAAATGTGTCAGACAATTTCGAGTTGTTGAGCATGGAAAAATATTTTTTTGAATATTGCCTTAACATGATTGCGATCAAAACAGCTCTTATATAAAAGTGAGAATAAAAATTCTTCAAAAGCAGCCAGATAAAACTGTTAAAGTTGTTTTTATCTAATTATGATTTAGTGGTTTTTTTTGGTGAAATTAGTCGAAATCTAACTGCGACTGTAGGCCGAGACGGCAGGGATTTTGTTGTTGTAAACTTTGTAGATAAATTTTCATAAATGAAATTTTCAATATTATTTTAATTTATTTATTAAATATCACTATCCATATTGTCTAGAAAAATATGTAAAATTTCTTGCTACAAGAATTCTAAATCGTTTACAAATGTAAACGCACAAAGATGCCCCGTTCCAACTACCGTCCGCTCCCGCGAAAAAAAAATAACAAAATACCTAATTCCTACAATAAAACGTTGACCAAATGTATTGTGCGAATGGATCTGGATCCGGATTGAAATTACTTAATTGCCATCACAATGTTTTAAATTAACGTTCGTTTTTTGTCATCCAAAACAAATGGATTTAAGAGAAGCATTTGTTAATTATTTTCTTTCATTTCAAGCAGAAAACACAATCTCTGGTAGCGACAAAATTTCCATTACATCCCTCTTCTAATCATCGTTGAGGTAATGATTTCGCTAAATGCTGTGTCTTTTATCTAAATTACGAATTCATATCGCATTTGCTTTGTCTTTGTATGGAAATAATTTTATGAGCTATTAGCGGTCATTTGCGTAATTACTTATTTCAGTAATTTTGTTGTGAGAAGGATGAGAAATTACAACATATTTAAAGAAGCTATTAGAATAATTCTTTTCTACGTAAAGAATGGACTAAAACGGTATATTACATTATAATGATGTAGCTGTTTCTTCTTAAATATTTCAGGTATAAAATTTAAGAAAAATTTTAGTATTAAATTTAATTTTTCGCAAATTTTTAAATGTATTTAATCGGTTTTTTGTGCGCAATTTTTCAGAATTTCTTCACAGAAAAAACATCTTTATAAACTAAATTATTACTCTTTTTTAAACAAATAATTTCGTAGAAAATAGTTCTTTTTTCGTTAATTCTTCTCGAAAGTCAGAAAAACAGGAAAATATTCCTTTTATTCCTTGCACGCATAGATATTTTCTCTATTAATATTGAGGTTCGAATTAATTTTCAAGTTAAAAAATCGAATATTCAATAACTTAAAATTTCTAATTTATTCAAAATGATAATAATAATAATGATTTTGCATTTTATAAAGTAGATATATAAAATTATTCGCAATTTGTACTTTAGACTATTTATTATAGTTAAAAAAATAACACAGAATCCGAAATAAAGTTTCATAATATTTCATAATTACTTCAGAAATTTTAACTTATATTTTAATTCAATAATTTTTTAGGAAGTATGTAAATCAACTTAAAAAATCGATTTTACTAAAAAAAGCACCATATCTTCTCGAAATTAATTAAAAATGTAATACAGTCAAACCTCGTTAACGCGAACATGCTGAACGCGAATTACGTTTAGCACGAACTGTTTTGGATTGCCCCATCCAATTGTATGTAATGTCTTTTAGTTCGGATAACACGATCTTCTTTTAACACGAATAAAAAAAAATTCCCCTTGAGTGTTCGCACTAACGAGGTTCGACTGTATTCATATTTTACATCCATCAATCAAATTATATGTCTTGTTAAAAATATGTATAATTCACATTTTCATCCTCTATTATTCTATAAATGTAGAAATCTTTACAATTATCTTATAATGACAAAATCTTTCCAGAATTAAGTTTAAATTTACGAGCTTTCTGAAACTGAAATTTATCAAGCTTTACCAAAGCCCCCAAATGAAGAAAACCCCTAACTTCATTTTAAACCTAACCTCTAGCAAGCGATCTTTTCCTCAGTGGCTAAGATATAGGATTCGAAGCAAGTCAGTCAAAGGCTCAACGTTGTGGTCAACCACAGAAGTAAGAGAGAGTGTATTCTTTAAAAAACCTCTTTATTCAAATTACGGAAAATTTCTCGCGTACAACAGAAAAAAAGAGACTGAATTTTTGTCAATTGGTGGATATTTTCTCTCTTATCACAGAAAAAAAAAAAAAAAAAAACGAAATGGGCATTTTTCAAATAACGGAAATATGCTGGTCGTACTGCCGCCAGTAATATTTTCGCGAATTGGAGAAAGCATTTCTGAGAGTGTTCAGTTCTAAAAAAAGAGGGTATAAAAATATTCAGGATTTTTCTTTTCTTGGCAATAATTTTTTTTTTTTAAAGGCATCATAGAATAAGAAATGGAATTACTTACTTTAACTGGGATATAACATTTTAATAAATGGGTACTTAAATGTAATGTAAGCAAAATTTATTACATTTTCAAATATTCAAAGACAAGTTTGTTTAAATGGTACAATACAGTCTCTTTTTTATTTTATTTTATTTTATTTTTTTAGTTTTCTGGAGCATCTAGAGTCAAATACGACAAAAAAACCTTTAATTCTTTGAAGCACACGCACACACACACACAAAAACCTCAACAGCTTCCATGAAATGTATTCTCTAATAAATTTAACTTTTTATTTGCCTGGGGGATATTTCTTTTTACGCTGATAACTACATATCTTTCATCTGTCCTTTTACTGTTACCACAATCTTAATCGTAATCTTGGGTGAATATATATATATATATATATTTATCCAATTTTTCTTTCAAAATTACGGATGATTAAAATACTCCGACATTCAAATTCCGATTTTTTTAGAGAGTTGTAAAAAGACATTTACGTATTTTTTTAGTTTTTAAAAAATATACAAAATATTCAAAAGGTAAATAATTCAAGAGTGAAAATTATTTAAAAGCTAAGGATAAGAATTATTTTTTCATTTTACGTTTTACGCATTAAATGTTTAAAACTGAAACAATCTTAATAAAAATGGTACTATGTATCCTTTCGGTGCAAACCTTATAGATAATTCCTTAAAATCTAAAGAATAGTTTTTTTTTATTTTACTTATATACATTTATTTATAAATGTCAGAAAATAATGTACATTTCTATCAAAAATTGTTCAAAAAAGAAATTTTAGTAAGGAAAAATCTAAATTAATTAAAAAAGTAATATACACTTATGCTCCAATGAAGACAAACATATAATTCACAATTTAAATATATAAATGTGGAGTAAAACACTTTGTACTAGAGATAATACTCGGTTTGGAGACAATCATTGACATTTTTTGTACATGAGAGGACGAGAATAAAACATATAGAATACGAAACAGCTACACTTTATCTCATCATCGTTAGGTTTTAATACAGCAGTATTTGGCTTTAATCAGAGCAAACCACGCTATACATCCATCATATGTCAGGACGTCTTCGGATTTCTCATTTTATTATATCAAACAAATATTTTATTATTTATATACCAGTTGCGAATGTTTACCGCGTTCTGTCTTTCTCCGTTCTTTAATCTCGAGGCAGCGTCGTTCTTTTTAATCTCAGAGTAGTTTTCTTCTTATTTCCGCTCGCGACGGGCACGTTCTCTCCGAATGCAAGTTTAGCTTCGAAAGATTGCTCTGAATCACTCATAAATGCAATTGCAAAAGATACATATATTATAACCCACAGTTTAAGAAAAATAAACCTCTGTATGCATTAATAGACGGGGAGACTGGGGATGAAAGGAATAAGGGATGAAAGGGATCCTCAAAATTTCAGGAAGAAAATAAAATGTAGAAAATTTAAACTTTCGCTCAATCGATGACGATACTTTTTCTATCTTAATAATCCTTAAAACTAACGTCAGCAATTGTAGAGTTGTAGGTGGTGAAAGCAAAACCCGTTTTTGATGTACAAAAGTAAATTTTAATCTTTCTTTTCTTTTTTTTAATGTGTGTTTAGCATTATAATATTTATGTTATTTAGCACTGTAAAGTATGCACTTTATATGAATACCAGTATATTTTGTCAGCTAAAATACTGTCATGCATGAATACTTTTTTAATTTCGGTAGGAGGATATAGGGTTGAAAGGGACATGTCTCTTTCAATCCCTCGTTGTTTATAATTATTTCATCAAAATATTATTTACTTTTCGTAAAATTTAAGTTATTGTTTTTAGTTTTTTGTGTTGAAAGAATGAATGCATTATTATGTAGAGCAAAAATATGCAAATATTGCAATAACATAAACCTACAGTTTAGGTATTTTTCCTTTTCCAAAAATTGTCAAAAAGTCAATATGCTTCGAAAATATAAAAGGAAAATTGAGAAAGAGTGCATTATTTAAGAACAAATAATGTTACTGTTGTACTTTTTCTAAAGTAGCAGAAAAAGGAGTGTCTGTAAGATCAACAGCTAAAGCCTACGGCATTGAAAAGACCTATTTAGAAAGAATTGTTCTAAAATTTAAGAATGCACAAGCAGATGAATTTCAATACGCCCATTTGGTAACAGAAAAGATTTTAGTGAAGCTCAATAAAAAGAGTTGCTTTATATTTCCTCCAAGCATCTAATATGAACTATGGTTTGAGAATTGTGCATATGAGTATTAATTTCTATGGATTTTCCAAATATGCCCCGGTCTTGGCAAACAAGCAAACAAGCTGAAGTTTGTTGGTTCCAAGATTTTAATTAACGAAATTCATTACTTTCTCTTAAGAAAACCTATAGCCGTTAGTTTAACAAGAAGTACAAGTTTTAACAAAGCTAATGTTGATATATATTTTTTTAATTAGTTGGTTATTAATTGCTATAAATGCACACGGAATACAATGTATAAGTGTGATGGTACAGGCTTAATGACAGAGCACAAGCCACTTAATATAGTTGCAAAACATAGTGAAAAAAAAATTCTGACGTAACATCAGCTCAACGTGGAAAGCTTGTCACACTTTTGTGTTTTGTTTTGCATCAGATAACTCTGTTCTACAGTATTCGTTTTCCCAACAAATTATCACAAAGAGTTCATGCTCAGAGTTGTCCCATCCCAAAGTCTTGGACTTGGTCATCAAAGTTGGTGAATGTCAGCAGAATTTTTTTTAAGCAATTGAGCATTAGCTTAATTTCTAGTTGTTCCAAAACCCATCCCACATTTTTCTTATTTGATAATTATGAAAGCAATATAAATATCAATACAATAACATTTGCGAAAGAGAATGGAATAATTATGGTGACATTCCTACTTCACTTTAACCGCAAACTCCGAGAAAAGCACTCGGAACGAATTCGAAGTATATCTTTTCAGAAAATAAACGAATAAATCCACTTTGTAGTTACTGATACTATTGACATGAACGACGTGAATATTAATGGTATTGTGCAGAAGTTACCTGAATCCGTAACTCGTGGTGAAACAGGTAGAGATAAATCTTTCTTAAAATTTTTGATTTAAAGTTTTTCTTTTATGACAAACAGACTTAAACATGTTTTTTTTCTTGTTTTTGTTTTATCATATGTTGCAATATATTTTATTCTTATTTGTGTATTATTATCTTTTATTTTTAAATAATGTAATCGCAAATAAAAACAAGAAAAATGTTCATAAAAGTGTTTTATTAATGTGTGTTCCTTTCAACCCCGCACAGTGTTCCATTCATCCCCTACAATGGGGTTAAAAGGGACAATTCTCCCACTTCATAAAAATGCGTACAGATTTTAAATTACTGTACTTGAGGATCAGAGTTTTTACTAGAATTAAAGCAAAGGTTTCAGCCGAAAATTAGGCGCAAACATGAGAATAATATCTTTTAATGTCATTATTTTATAAGCTTATAAAGACAAAATATCCCTTTCATCCCCCATCTCCCCTTCTTTTAAATTACATAGAAAAAACATACAAAAAGAGATGAATGGGTATACGATTAATCTAAATACTTCTAACTAACCTGTGTGTTAAAATGAATAAATTCTTAAAATAAATTATTTCGGGTCTAACATTTGTTATTTTTAATACTGTTTTATTGTTATTTTATAGCTTTTTATAACTATTTTTAAAGTTACCTCCCAATATAGTCTCAATATATCTTCTATATCACGTCTCTATACTGCCATATGTAAATGCCTTCATGATTAAAAATGTATGGAAAATATCGAACCATTTATTTTATTTTTCGAATGATAGACGGATAAGTACAATTTTATGATTTGTAATTGTTTATTATGCTGTATGAAAATATATGTAATAGCATTTCTCTACCACATATATCAGTCAAAATCCAAGTTTCTTAAAATTCATTTCAAGTACTAAATTGTTTTGAATTGGTGATTTGGCCCTTTTTTGGCTTTTTAGTTGCGTTCTTAATTATATAAATACATAAAACCCATTGTCGTCACCTAATCCGTCCGTCCGTCTGTCTGTCTATCCGCCTGTCCGCGTATAACAACGCAAAAACTGCCCAACAGAATGGTTTGAAATTTAATATAAACAAAGGTTGCGTAATTTTGTCGATTCATTTCAAATTTTATGGAAATTGAATCAAAAATTAAAAATACATTAAAACAAGTTCTTTTCATTCCATTAAATCCTATCATACGTAAATAATTCAATGATATCCTATGTTAGGTAAGAAGTCTAGGTTATGGTTACCATGGGGATTACGTCAGATTTAAGATGGGATCATACTATTTACGTATTACTGAATTTAATATACATAATTATAATACATTTTGTATCATGCATTTTTACATAAGAGTCCTATGGCTATTGTACCGAGATCTGAATATTTATAAACATAGTGATAGTACGAACATACCTCATTTGGTACGTTTGACTTAGTATTTCTGACTTGTTTAATATTGTCAAAATTTTAGATCTCTAAATATAATAATTTTTTGACAAAACTGATTGACAGTTTTGAGATTTCTATTTCAGAAAGATTCAAAGCCCTATTGAAAAAAAAATCATGTTTACCAACATAAAAATATTTTTATTTTGTCTTCAATTTTACAGTCATTTATACAAATTAGTTCTTAATTTTTTTTTATAGAATATTTTACAGCATTAAATTTAACGCAGTATCAACAAAACAACATAACCTAAACAAACTTAAAACTGCTAATAATATATATCCATCTATATGAAACAAAACGCAAATGTCCAACAAATGTCCAAAACATATAAAACCATTAAAAATATTATATCTGACTTATTTTCGATTCAAAGCATAACAGCAATATGTTACTTCCATTTTGTCCAGGATTATTCCATTTTCCTAAATACAACATATAAAATCCAATGAAGAATAATGACCAAGAATAATTTTAACCTATAACATCGTAGTTATGTTTAATTTTGAAAAGTAAATATCTATACCGTTTGAGTAAAATACATATTTCATTTGCGATGTATTTACAAAAACTTTGCTCAGTGAACATGTTCTAACTTAGCGATGGGCGATTCTGGAAAATTTGAGAATAGATTAAAATCTACATCGTATAAAAAAGAATCGATCCCAATAAGAATCGATTCCCAAGTTCTAGAATCGATACTTCAATCGATATTTCGATGTCACACCGATAAGCTCAAAAATAGTAATTCCAAAACGTAGCTAATCAGAAGGGTCGTAACGACTACCTCTCACCCCTCACCCCCATTTATGGGAGCCCTAGACAATGTCAGGGGCCTAGACGTAAGCTACCTTTGAGTCGAATAATAAGGTTTTTTAACTTTTAAAATTATTATTTTTAAGATGTAAATTTAATAATAATTCATATTATATTTAAATTGATTTTTTAAGAAAGATCTCGGTCAGATAAAATAAAAGGAAGAAATATATTTTTATTCGCCCGGAAAAGATCTACTTTCAACTCGTATTTCCTTCAACCAAACAAATGGGGACTTGCTTCCTATAAACGTCATTCTTCTTTAAAATGTGCAGATGAACGGAAATTTGAAGGCTCTAAATTTATTTAAAGATTAAAAGGGTTTTCAGTATTTTTAGGGCCTCCTATAAGCGTGAGGGAAATGCAATTATTGCAAATCATCTTTCAAAATAGCTGTGATGATGTAATTAACCAATCATCACATGCCACACACTAATTAACCCCCAATGAATAAGCAAAATTCTCTATTTAATAATATATTAAACTAAAATTTCTTTCCCTTTTTAAAAAATATATTTCCTTATCTCATTTACAGTTTATAAATATCTTTCTCTTTAATGTTTACTAAATTTTCAGCTGTTAACAACAAAAAAAAAAGTTCTCATATTAGAATCATTAACAGTGAAATAACATACTTTTCTCTTGTTAACAAATAAATAAAAATATATCCTTTGATTATATGGGGTTTTTTCCAGCAGTAATCTAAAAACTCTAAACAGTTATTGACTCATTCGCTGACAGTGTCGGACGTGCAACATGAATCTGCAAATATCATGATTTTCTGTCTTTTTTCTTTACTTTTTTTTCTGTTTAATAGCGTTCTCGTTCTTATACTAGAACAGAAAAACAGGATTTCTGTGATCATTTTGTTTATTTAAAAACAAAGAAAAAGAAATAGGATACAGTTATAACAGGCAGATGCCTCCGTTATTTATTGAAACCACGAGAATCTGAAAGATTAATGATTATGAAATTAGTAATTAAATTGCTTTTACTTAAATAAAAGTCTTTTTAGCAGAGATATAAAGATAAATACTAAATTTATTTCAGAAATATAAACAGATTTTAGATATTAACGCAGCTTAAAAAGCATTAACAACACAACATATTTTGATAAATTTGATTTGATATAAATTTGATATATTTTGATACATTTGCTACTAATAAGTATGCGATTACTTCTTATATTTAAAGAAATATTCTTTTACTTTTTTCATACGAGAGTAAATAAAATTTTACAGTTAAAAAAAGAATAACCCCGAGCCTGAAGGCTGGTATAAAATCGACCTAAAACAAAAGACTTAGGTCATCTGAATGTTAAATTTACAATGGTTGCTTATGCTTTTTAGTGCGTTGGTTTTTAGATGCCACGAATTTACTAAAATCTAATTTATAAACATATAAAGCAATGACATTTTTTTCTCAGTTTATAAGTAGAAAAGATTCAATATCCTTCCCAGTTGAGGGTGATGGTGAAGATCCTGGTTGCGCCACTCTAGAGAGAAAAAAATAAAAATAAAAGTGCCCAATTAAACTGATGGCATAGAGCTCTCAGGCTGTTCACACTAGTTGTATATTATACTCTTATTTCAAAGAATAATCTTCCTCTAAAAATAAATGAAGGAAGATTAGCCCCCGTTTCTCCCCCTTTATACTTAACCAATGAACCTCCAAATGTAACCAGGGAAGCTCCTTAAAATGATAAATATACCAAATTTGACGCAAATCGGATAATTCTGCATGAAAAAAAACATTTCGCTAAATTAAGGGGGGGGGGGGCTCTAACCGCCCTTTATTATATATATAATGGTGCAAAGTGTATAACGCTTCCGGAGTGAACTCATCCGGATCTTAATAATCTTTCGTTAACGATATAACCGCATCTAAAAAATCGACCGCAAAACGATCTATCCGCATGTAAAGAATCGTCTTGAAAACGATTCAACCCGATCTAAACATCGACATCGAATCTATGTACTGAATCGATTCGCTACTTCTGATCCCACGTTACCAATGGAATCGATTCGTCCATTTTTTCTTTAGTCCAGGCAATAGAGAATTTTACCTAGCAAAATTAATGGTAGTACTGGAAATCGGCTTTCTAGTTGTTTTTTGGGTCGCTGAATCCGAATTTGTAACTTTGCATCAAAATTTCTCCCGGCAATCTCCCCAAATTTTGGTAAAAAGCCCCCCAAAAAGGTTTTTATTAAAAAAAATCAATTTTTTTATTGTTTTAGAGAAAAAGTATCTAGAAATTCAGAAAGTAGATAAAATTTCCAACAAATTTGATATATGACATTATGATTTAGGATGAAGAGGAAGGGGCGATCAGCTTCGGAACATGCGTGCGGTGCTGCGTAAACTAAGTTGCGCAATTCCACTTAACCACTCACACGTTTACATTCGCCCTCCCATCTCCCCTCCGAACTTTCTCTATAAGGTTTACTTTAAGATTTTTGGGTCGCTGAATCCGAATTTTTAACTTTCCCCCAAAATTTTCCCCCCGAACCCCCCCCCCCCCCACACCACCACCAAATAGTTGTTTTTAACGTTAATTTCTTATTGTTTTAGGGGAAAAGCATTACGAAATTCAGAAACTAGACAAAATTTGCAACAAATAGGATATATTACATTATGAATTAGGATGAACGGGGAGGGTGAGGGCTTCCTCTGAACACGCATTGCGGCGCTACGTGCACTAAATTATGAAGTCCAGGCAATAAGGGATTTTATCTGGCAAAATTAATACTAGGCCTGGATTTCGACTCACTTTATGTTTTTTTGGGTCGATGAATCGAAATTTGTAACTTCCCACCAAAATTTCACCCGGTAACTCCCCAAAAAATTGATTTTTTGAAAAAATTTGGTTTTTGAGAAAAGCGCGCGGGGAATTTTCCGAGGCAGCCACCTCTCTCCCCGTTTATCCTACGTCATAATGTCATGTATCCTATTTGTTGCAAATTTTGTCTAGTTTCTGAATTTCGTAATGCTTTTCCCCTAAAACAATAAGAAATTTAAGTTAAAAATAACTATTTGGGGGGTGGGGTTCGGGGGGGGGCATTTTGGGGGTAAGTTAAAAATTTGGATTCAGCGACCCAAAAACTTAAAGTAAACCTTATAGAGAAAGTTAGGAGGGAAGATGGGAGGGCTAATTTAAACGTGTGAGTGGTTAAGTGGAATTGCGCAACTTAGTCCACGCAGCATTGCGGCGCATGTTCCGAGACAGATCCCCCCTTCCCCTTCATCCTAAGTCATAATGTCATATGTCTAATTTGTTGCAAATTTTGTCTACTTTCTGAATTTGCAGGTACTTTTCCCCTAAAACAATAATTTTTTTTAATAAAAACCTTTTTTGGGGGACTTTTTACCGAAATTTGGGGAGGGGGGGTTGCCGGGGGAAATTTTGGCAGGAAGTTACAAATTCGGATTCAGCGATCCAAAAAACATCTAGAAAGCCGATTTCCAGTTCTACCATTAATTTTGGTAGGTAGAATCCCTATACGGTCTCTATTGCCTGGGCTACTTGCTTTCTTTTGTATTTAGAAAAAGAAAAGTGTTGAATTCGTGAAAAATTTCGACTACCGGTTTTCAAAGGATTTATAGTTTTAGAAGCTCTTGTCTGGAATACGATTTGACTATTTTTATAAATTGTCTGTCTGTTCGTCTGTCCATTTGTTTGTCTCTGACAAAAAGATTGTGGACGGTCTATTTAAAGAAATAATGCATGAAATCTGTTGAAACTTTAGATTCAGTTAGACCTTCATGTAATTTGGAGTTGATAACATTTTGGTGAAAATCGCCCAGCAAGTGCCGCTGCTATGTTGCATTTTTCATGATTTCTGCATGATCGCTATCTCAAAAACTAATGCACGAATTTTTACCAAACTTCAGATTCGGCTGGACGTTGACGTAAGTTGTTGATGATTAGGTTTTGCTGTAAATTTACTGGTAGTTGGCGCTGCTATGCTGCATTCCCCCCGATTTTCGCAACATCTCTATCTCAAGAACTAATGCACGGATTTTCATCAAACTTCACATTCAGTTAGACGTTGGCATAAAATGTTGCTTATCGGTATAGCGCGCTGGTTGAAATTAAATAAACACAAACTCGTCAATAACTCATAACACTTAATAAATAACAAAGTGAACTGTATCACACGTTTAATTATAAACCCTCTTGGTTTCATACTCTTAGAATAGAAATAAATACATGTCAACAAAAAAGAACGTTGCCATTTTTTTATATTAAACTTACACAAAAATGCTCGCACTGAGCATTGGCAGACGATAAATAAACCCCTGAACATACACCCCTGGCCTTGAAATAGTCAAGGGGTACAAATAAAAGAGTTATATATGTTAATGAAAGTTGTTGTTAATGAAAGGGCAAAGGACAGAGTTTATGAACCGCTCGTTTAAAATTTCCGGCAGCAGTTCTTACTTTGGCGACTCTCACATGACCGTCATGGCCGAGAAATATCTGAATAATTCTTCCTAACTTCCACTGAAGTTCATTTTTAATTAGCACTAAGTCACCAACATTTAAATTTGCTGTCGCACACAACCACTTGGGATGTTGCTGGAGTTGAGACAAATACTCACCACTCCATCTCTTCCAGAAGTGCTGAAATACTCTCTGGGTTAAATGCCAACGGTGAAGTCTATTAGGGGGAATTTCAGAAACGTCAAGTTCTGGAATAACCGTCAAGGCATCACCAGTCAAAAAATGACCTGGTGTCAGGACTTGTCGATCACTTGGATCGTTCGACAGAGGACATAAAGGTCTCGAGTTCAAACATGCTTCAATTTGTGACAATAATGTAGAGAATTCTTCAATTGTAAATAGTGAATTTCCCATTGTTCTACGTAGATGATATTTCACAGATTTTATGTTAGCTTCCCACAGCCCACCAAAATGTGGAGCAGAAGGGGATTAAAGTTCCAGATGATACCTTCATTAGCCACATAATTCTGCAATGTTTGATCCTTACTAATGGAGTATACGGAATTGTATAACTCACGCAGTTCCCTTGAAATTTCCTGCGCAATCACTAACCAACTCAGCTGGTTTACCTCTACGGGCAACAAATCTTTTCAGAGCAGCCAAAAATGTGGAAGCTGTCAAATCCGAAACCAATTCAAGATGAATAGCACGAGTTGAAAAACAAATAAAAATAGCAATATAACTCTTAAACGACTTGATATTTCTACGATTTCTCTCCTTGCACATAAATGGGCCGGCATAATCAATTCCAGTCTTTGAGAATGGACGACTTGGCCTAACACGTATGGCTGGAAGATCTCCCATTATTTGAGTGCCAACAGATGGTGAAGCATGAAAACACTTTTAGCAACTCCTCACTATTTTTCTTACTGCATCTCGACCACTTAAAATCCAGAAACTGGTTCGAAGAACAGCTAAAAGAAACTGTGGGCCAGCATGTAAATAAGTTATATGATAATGTTTGATAATTAATGCAGTTGTATGATGTGTCTTAGGCAATAATATTGGGTGTTTCTGATCTTCTGAGACATTAGCATGTCTCAATCTTCCACCAACACGCAAAATACAATTATGATCCAGGAATGGGTTTAAAGACAAAAGTTTACTTGTAGATTTTAAAGATTGGTGATGACTTAAATCAGATATTTCATCACGGAAACACTCGTTTTGGACTATTTTCAGAATTTTCGTTGTGGAATTTGAAAGCTCTAAGACTGAGAGAAAACCATTTACTCGGTTTGATAACGACTTTCTTGCATTGCCTAAAAATCTTAAGCACGATTCGTACTAGTCTATTCCGAGAAGAATATCTGAAAATCAGATGATCATCCTTAAGTTTAGTAATATTTAAAAAAAAAATTCTTTTTTCTTCCTTTGGGATAATTTCTTGTACATCCTTGCCTTCAAATGATTCATTAGACGGTTTATCCCATGACTCTCTTAACCATTTAGGACCATGAAACCATCTTAAGTTCGTTCTATCACTCGATTAACAAAAAGAAAAAAATATCAAATCTCCGGTAGACGTAACCAAAAATTATGTAGCGCGCTGGTTAAAATTAAATAAACACAAACTCGTCAATAACTCACAACACTTAATAAATAACAAAGTGAACTGTATCACACGTTTAATTATAAACCCTCTTGGTTTCATACTCTTAGAATAGAAATAAATACATGTTAACAAAAAAGAACGTTGCCATTTTTTAGAAATTAAACTTACAGAAAAATGCTCGCACTGAGCATTGGCAGACGATAAATAAATTTCGAACAATCAGGTTTCGGTGTAAATCACCCAACAGGGGGCGTTGCTATGCTGAATTGAATTGAGCATTTTTCTCCCGGAGGTATTTCTACGGCTCCAGCGAGGGGCATTCTAGACTTCAGGGGAGGGGAGGGGAAGGTTGGACTTTTGTACATTGAGCATAAAATCTCAAAACTTTTGGGGAGACATTTGAATGTTCGGGGGGATGTCACCCCCCCACACACACACACACATGGGCCGCACCGTGAATTTAACATGTTTCTCGGGATTTACATGATTTTAGGGATCATATCTCAAGAAATAATGAACGAAATGTCATCAAATTTAATATTCCGTTAGACACTGCTCGGGGGGATGTCACCCCCCCCCCACACACACATGGGCCACACCGTGAATTTAACATGTTTCTCAGGATTTACATGATTTTAGGGATCATATCTCAAGAAATAATGAACGAAATGTCATCAAATTTAATATTCCGTTAGACACTGCCATATGTTGTTCCTGATTAGGGTTTCATGCAAATCATATAACAGGTTGCACTGCTATGCTTGTGTTTTCAGCAAATTTAATTCAGACATTTTTCTCCGGGAGGGATTTCTGCGGTTCTGGAGAGAGTCATTCTGAAGTTCCGTTGGGAGGGGGGGGAGACTTTTGTCTATTAAGCAAAAAATCTCAATTTTCCTGGGGGACATTTTAATGTTCCAGGGGGTTGTCCTCCGGGACCCCCTGAATTCAACACTGTTTTTTCAGGGTTTACACGATGTTAGCGAGAATATCTCAAGAACTAATGAACGGAAATTCATCAAACCTAATATTCTGTTAGACATTGACATAAGTTGTTCCTCATTAGGTTTTAGTGTAAATCATATAACAGGCTGCGCTGCTATACTGCATTTTACACGATATTCGTGGTAGCTGTATCTAAAAACTAATGCATGGAATCAATTCTAACTTCATATACTGTTACACTATCACATAAATAGATCCTTATTAGGTTTGGATGTATACTGCCCAACAGGTTTCGCTTTTATGCTCTTTGAATTGGGAATTTATGTTGCAGACATCTAAGAGGGTGTAGGAAGAAATTCAATTATTTGTTTGGAAAATGCATTCTTTTAAGATGCACATATTTCAACGAATCTATACTTTTTGAATCCTCATGATGCCATAGGTTATCCTATAAATTTGACACTGTGATAGAAAATTTTGAAGTTTTAACATTTTTGAGATAGAAGAAAGTTTTGGTATTGGCACTTCCGACTACTTTACCTACAACTTTTTAAGGAAAATGAAAATGACATTACCTTTAGAGACATCGATTAAAAAATTTATAGAATCGATTAAATCGAGTTCGCCGTAGTATCGATTAAATCGATTAAAAAATTCGAAATCGCCCATCACTATTCTAACTTCTAACAGTAATAGAAAAGTGAGATGCACGATGTCACAAACAGATATAAGCACGCCTATTATATTTTTTCTTCAAGTCGGAGGTAAGTAGTAAATGTAAATTTTCAAAATGTTAAAAATAGGGCAGGAATTATGTTACCAAAATAGTTCTACATTTAGTTTTCAAAAAGTTAATTTATTTTATTTTTATACGGTGCCTGGTGCCTGTAAGTTATAGTTAAAGAACAGCAGTTAATTAAAATTCTTATACGGTCAAAAATCCCTTGTTTTTAGTACTCGAAGGTTAGGAAATTTCATTAAATTCAAAGTATCATAATTTGGTTAATTATAATTTTAGAAGAATGTATTTTTTACTATTATATTTCTCAGAGCTATCAAAAGACATTCTAAGTGTAGTTGATACGACCCAAACTATAAAACTTTAAAAGTATATCTTTTTAAAACTTAATGGCAGGAATATTTCATCAAAATCTTAATCCCTACCTTATGTTGAACACTTTTACAATTTAAATTGCCCACATATACTCAACAGTTAAAAATTAAAGTGTTTTTCACTCTTTTTGGAAATCCTCCATTTTATTTTTAGAAAGCATCCTTTAAAAAAAAAATCGAGTAATAGTTAACTGTACTAAAATATTACTAACAAATTAAATTTATATTAAAATTCCATAAAGTACATTATCTGCTGATGTTTTAATTTCTTGAAAAATACAAATTTCAACAAATTTAAATAAGCCTTTGAAAGGTATCTTGCAGATTTCCATTACATTTTATACATACAATAAATTCTTATTTCGGAAAACGATCTTGAACATATTCATATACACGATGAGATTTATTAGATTCAATGTGATGCTATTAACATTTTTATTATTTAAAATGTGTATAGGTTTCTTGTTTTTCGACATCTTGAAAATCATGTTATCGTCTTTTCGGATAAATTTTGGCTGAAAAACATAAAATATATTAAAAGCATACTCAAGCTTTTAAGAGGCGTTTTTATAATATGTATAAGAAAATTTTTACAGAGGTATTTAAAATCCATAAGACATTATCACAGGATTTTCAACTTTCTAAACTATTTTGCGAAGATGATATCTAATTCATTATGTTTCAATAATGTTTTAGAAAGCCATTTATATTGTACTTTTTATTGATTTTTTTAATTTTTTGATAGATTTTTAAATATACATTTTGAGAATTTCTAAAAATATTTATTATTTTCTAAGCTTTTTCTTCAACATCTAGCTTAATTATTATATTTTTATAATTTATCATTCACGTATTTCTTTTCAAGAAACTACTTATTTCTATTAATTATTCATATGCATTTTTTTTAATTGTGCGCAATTTTCCATTTATATAAGTTTGCTGTAAATTGTATATCGAAAACTTGATTGCTATTTAAATATTTTCAGAAAAAGAATAGAAATATATTATAAAAGTGGTAGCATATTTTCTAATGTTATTTATTGCTTTAATAAATATATGACTTTTCATGTACATATTTTTTTCCGATTTTACATGTATAGAGAACATACGAAACAACTCTTGATATGAAAGATTTAAAATCATAAAAAATGTTTAAAAACTATTATTATTCGTACAATCAAATTTTCGAATTTGTATTAATGCATGAATTATCTTTAAATTTTTAATTAAAAGACTGTTCTAGTAATCAATCCAATACCTTGATAATTTGAATTTTTTGAAAAATAAAAGTATGAATTTTCTTTCTTTTCGAATTGTCTTCACGAATGCATTTTAACAAATGTATTGTCTACACAATAATCTTTATTCAATATTTATCTGGTTAGAAGTAAATCAAAATATAATATAATGTAAAGTGCTGTTAAATATTTACTTAGTACTAAATTAACAACGAAAATGTGCATGTATGTAATGATTATTGAATTCTTTCGAGATTTATCCGCATTGTTATAAACTGTAAAAAAAAATGTGTTATTCTACAGATGTAAAGTTCAAGAAATCTATGTGCTTACTAAAATTTTATCTGTACACTGTGCGAAAAAAGATCTAAATCTATAAAACTAGTTTTTGCAAAGCTACAGAAATCTGTAGCTTTACAAAGAATCCACTAAAATTACCGTAATCTTACTAAAATTTTATCTGTAACCCGGGTTGTAGTTACATAAAAAGTTCTAGGCATCCCGGTTTCCTAAAAAAGTATTTGTAATCTTATAATTTTTTTGATTTACAGTGCAGACATGTATCTTTTATATGAATTTTCGTTGTTGTCGTTACATAAAAAGTTCTAGGCTTCCCGGTTTCCTAGACAATTCTTAGTAACATTATAGATTTTTTACAGGGTATTTACTGTAAATAATAATTATGTTTTCTTAGGGAAATTTTAACTGTACGTTTCAACTATATTTTTTGAAGTGCAATCTACTGCTGTGGAGTAGAAATAGCTGACTGCAAAATCTGCAAAGGGTATATGAGTGACACAATGGTATTTACTGTATGTAAAAGGTTTTAGAAGATCCTACTTGATGAGAAACGTGGCTTGTGAACAATATCTCAATAGTTGATAACAATCAACCAGTGATGTGACCAAATTAAAACTTTTGCACATGAGAAATATTTTCACTGGTAAGAGTTTTCTCGATGCCGATATTGTCAAAAAAAATATCACTACTTCGATATCATCAAAGGCGGTATTGTTCTTCGATATGAGCATACAAACTATAAGATATAGAAACACTATTTAGGCACAAATGTTTTCCTTCTGCAAAACGATAAATTTTAAAGAAGATAACTCGTTATTTGGAAAACTCTGTGCACAGAACTCCTGGAGAGTTAATTTTAAACACCATTCATTGGATGTATTTATCATTCACACTGAGCCAGCAGCAATGTCATCCTTCATGCGATTTCGTGTAATTTTATAAACAGAAGATCTATTTTAGATATTTAATTAATTACAGATCTATTTTAGATTTTTCATTAATTACACATCTATTTTAGATCTTTAATTAATTACAGATCAATTTTAGATCTTTAATTAATTAACATCCAGATTTTATATCTTTCACTTTTACAGGGCTTTATTTTGCAATAAATATATAGGGATTTAGATTATTTTATTATATTTCAATCCATGCAAGAAACTTCGCAAGATTATAGAAATCTAAATATGCTTTTGTCGGTTTATGACATTTTTATCTATGAAATAAACAATCCAATAAAAAAGATTATAATTATTGTTAAAATTATATATTTTCAAGAGAAGGAATATAAACAATTATACCTGATTAGAAGAAACCCGTTTAAAGTGGAATACATATCGGTTCCTTTCGGTTCAGTTTTCAAAGTTTTAATGAATCAATATTTAAAAATGGTGATTACGTAATTCAGCATTACGTATTTAATGATTACACCCTTAAAATTTTTAAAATCCGGCTATTAGATATTTATTAAAATTCTCATGGTAAATTTTCTTTTCAAGGGGGAGGGGAAAAAATCCATGTTTGCAACGGGTGCAAAAGTGCGACTAGTTTTGGCCCTGAAATACATAATGTACTGCTACCAATATATAGAAGTTGAAATGCACGATTTAACATTTGAACCGCGGTAAATATTTGAATAATCGGGGCAGAACTCCGTTTTTCATTGTTTTTAGAAAAATTGAAAAAAATGTTTTATTTTTTTTTTTTGCTATTGAGTGCATAAAAAACTTGTAAATATGGAAGTTGTAGAGAATTTAATCCCCTTTAATATTGTAATTGACAAATAATATGCTACGGTAATAGGTCTCGAGATATTTAAAAAAATAAAAAAGGTCACAAAATTTTATTGTTTTTTAGCCACAGAAAATTTAGCCTTAAGAAATTTTATTAGAAAACTTGTTTTTTTCCATGTTAGCATCATTATACACAAGTTAGAAAAAAAATTCCTCTACCCGACATTTTGTAAGGTAACCCCCTTTTTTGGTACATTTACCCTGGAATAAATAAAAAGTGCTAAAAAACAACGCCTTTGCAATTATTTATTCCTTTATAATATGTAAATTTAAAAAAAAATGACAAATATATATTTTAAATTGAATGTGCCAATATTTAAAATATAACAAAAATATATATATATATATATATATATATATATATATATATATATATATATATATATATATATCAGATATTCACACAAATGAAATGGCAGGGGATTGTAATCAAGATTTTACAATGGATACTACAATTTATTTGTTTTCCTTCAAATTTTAGCTTATGTGTTCAATTCTAAGCTTAGTAAAAAATATGTTTTCTTACAATATACTGTCTTTTAAAATTTCTATGAGCTATAATAATCAAAATCAAAAATCAACTTGATCTTTCGATTAAAGTCTTGCTGCATTCGGTTCTTTCCTTCGTTCATATGGTCCTTCATTTTGACTCTTGCTTCTTTAGATTTTCCGAAAATTCAATATTTCGTTTCTTTTTTGGTTAGGTCTTTCTGGAAAACTTGGGGTCACAATGGCGTCTTTTTGTCGGTCTGGCTAAAATCATATTTTAAAGGTATTGACATACTTTCGGAAGACATTGTTTAAAAACAAGCGTGTCACTTTATAGCATTCTCCATGGATTTTATCACGTCTTTATGTATTTTCAAATCTAGGTTTTAAATCCACACAACAGTTCTCCAAATGATCAAAAATATTAAAAAATGTAATTCAGAAAAAAAATATATATATTAACAGGAATAAATCAATGTAGAAGATTTTCCAATTTGCAAACAAAGTTGACTAAAAATCATAACTACTGTTTTTCTAATTATGAATTTTTCTGTACTTTTCTGTGATTATTAGGGTTTAAAAAACAACATCAATATAAATATACAGCAAGTATATGAATTAAAAAAAACTTCGTCTTACAAAAATGATGTTCAGAAGAACAAGTATTAGGAATTCTCATTGTATTGAATAGAGACTTATTAAAGAGACATTCTGCAGATTTTATCAAATTATTAAAACTTTATGATGTAGAAAGATTTGGTTTCCAAATCTGTGCAATTGAATTAAAGCATTTTATTAAAAAAAAACAAAGTTTTTAACAAAAGAATGATAGTATTCATTCATGTATAAACATTGTTTCAATCCTTAATAATATTTTTTTCTTTCGGCCAAATGATTGTTTTAGAGCTATTTCGGTAGAAAAGTCATTCCAGCAAAAAATGATTTGATTAATTTGTCACCTGCGGATGATGACTTTATCCATTTTTTTATTTATCTTCTTTATTTCAAATTAATATCAAGGTGTAGCTATTTTGTGACGACATATACTTTTCTGATTACATTTTTAGATAACGATGAAGGAAGTAATATCTTTTAGACATAAATGTATCATTATGTTTATTGTTCATTTTCTTTGTAATTTTAACTATATATATATAAAAGGAATCCTTACTTTTAAGTAAAATTTTCAGTAGGGTTTCTTGTTTTCAGTATGTTTTATTAACACATTTCTAAACTTAGAATTTTCGAAATAATAATATATATATATATATATATATATATATATTAGGGGGAGGGAGAATGGATAATTCCTGTTTTGGTATATTGCTTCGTTCTGCCTTTTTTTACAATAAATACTTTTAATATGTTCGTTTAACATGGAAACGTGCTGCATACATATTTTATGTTTTCAACATGGAATTTTCGTCTTCGGCATATCACCTCTTCCTAAAAACCGGTTTGATTTTAGGGCTATTGGAAACGGTGATTAATACTTCTAAAACAGCTTCATTTCTTTATTTTTTTAATAATGAATCCTCAATATTTTACATATATATATCTATATGTAAATATACGGTACAAACATAATGCATTAATACACATACACTATATATACAAATATAAGTGAAGCACGCAAACAAGCACACACACATAAATATATATATATATATATATATATATATTTATAAGTGATAAAACGAGCACATATAAATACGAAGTTTCCGGAGAATTATGTGAGATATCATCAGAACATGTATTTCAAATATATTTACATTAAACTGTATAGGATTAAAGCTTTACTATTCAAAATTACCATAAATTCCAATACAAAGTATTATTTCTTTATAGTTAAGAGCCCCTTTTAAATTATAACCTGCCTACTTTAAATATTATAAATAGCATGTTTTTCTGTTCATATTTAGTATGTAAAACTAAATTGTTCGGAAAATGGCATAGTTTTAATAAAAATAACTCTTATGCAGCTCACAAGGTTTCTGACTATAAACAATTCCGAAATATCTGCAAAATAAAGAAGGACATACGTATACTTTCATTTTACCGTTCCAACCGTTAAAAATTAAATTTCACATTATTTCATATGCATGCGTGTTTGAAGCATTTCTTGCATATTTCTGAATGTTATCAGTGTACAGTGCTTTTAAACAATTTTAAAAGATGAAACTTTGTTATTGCAGAGTAGGGATAAATTTATTCGTCACTTTTCACACTTCGATTTTTATAAACATTTTTCACAATAACACAAACTAATAACCAACTTTAAACCATTGTTAGAAATATCTCAAATAAAAGTTTCGCCTAATTGCTTTAGTATTACATTAAAGAGTTTTTGATATTTTGTTTGCTCTCTAGCTTGTTTTGCTCTCTAGATACGTTGCTTTTAGCAAATTTGTCACACAGTTTTTTTAACTACTAGACTGAGAAAAAAATAACTTCTAGTGTCAATTATTCACATTTCTTCTTGTGTTGCTTTTAACAATATGAACTTAAAAACATATTTTTTTTTCTTTGTACAGTATGGTGAAAGGATTTTTAATATAACTTATACGACCCAGGGACGTATAAAAATTCTGGATTCGTACCGTTATTAAAAATACCTATATTGAAGTAAATGATTTTTGTATGATGAATAACATCATTTAAATTATTTTCGTATGCATAACTACATATATAAAACTGATCGTTGAGGAACTAGCTCTCGATCATCCATAAAAAGAGATATGTGTGTATTTATATTATGTAATCTGAAACTGAATTACTAATATTCTTTTTTATAGTAATCCATTAACCTATAGAACGTACTGATAAACCCTAATTAACATTTTGATACTCAAGAAAATGATGTATCAAACATGATGTACAAAATGATGTACAAAATGATATATCTGTTTATAATCTGATACCCATGTAAAAATGTACAAGAAATGCATAATGTAGTTATACATACATTTATTCCTACATATCTCAAAATTTTGTCAAACGCATTACATCATTACAAAAGAAATAAACTTTTAGATTAATGTCAAACCAAGGAAGCTGGAATCAAAATAATGATTAAAGTCATCAGCCGTTGGTTTAGATTTATGGAATCTTTTTTTTTTTTTTTTTTTTTTTTTTTTGCTTGAATAACATATTTATTTAGAAACATCTCAAAATTTCTCTTTTGAGAAGAAGAAAAGTGTCATTCTTAAAGAATCAAACAAGTTTCAGACATTGTGACATGCTGTTAATCCTGTTAGCAACAGATGAAATTTTTGATTTCTTGATAAAATCTTATTTTTTTATCAAACTGATTTTGAACAAAATACTTTTCGACTTATTTATAAAATTTCAGAAATTTTATCAAATATTAAAAATATGCCTTTATTTAATTTCAATTCACATATTGAAAGTTCTTAAAGCTTTTCGCCCAGGAATATTTTTGTAAATCGTGGACTTTTAAAATTGAATGTATATTGTTATGTTAATTTAGTGTTGTTTTTGAAATTATTATACTTAGGTTAAAGCACAGTAAAATCTTAATTAAATATAAAAAGCTTCAAAATACTTTTTACTTGCAATTTAAGAATTCATACTAAAATAATTTTAAATCAATGAAAATTTGTTTTTGATTTAACCGATTTAAAAATTAACATCTTTCGCAAAATTTATTCGTGAGTTTATAAAGCTAGATCTAAAAGAACACGAAGACGATGACCAATGAATATTTTTAGAACAGCAAGGAAAAGAAAAATATGTTTGAAAGAGCTTTTTTTAAAAGTTAAATCGGGTATTTTTTAATTCCTCATATATCGAGGCTGACTTCAAAATCATTTTATGTTTCTTTCCGTTGTGCCTTTATTAACACTTATGTAAAAAACTACGATGAAAAATTTCTAGAAAAGCCTGCCGCGAATGTGCTGTACATTAGGAACACTGTTTTTGTCAAAATAATTTCCATATTATGTTCTTACATTACGAAAATATTTAAGGCCAGGTAAGTGAGCTTAAGAAACGTGAGGGAAATGCTTGAAAGAAAAGTAGCATAACATAATTATTTTTATATGAAACAATGTTTTTGAATGTCTTTTATCTAAAGATGCAATTGAATCAATGTTTAACCATACCTGGAATTTTTAAACTCTGATAATGAAATATGAAAAACAAAACTATATATATGCCTTTAATTATCAGTTTAATGATAGAAATAGTATGCCTCATTACTGAAAAAAAGTAAAACTTAATTTTTTTGTTATAAAAATTATATTAAAATTCTACGGTTTTTCATTGAAAATGCTTTCTTTGATAAATTGTATTTATGGATGCTTACACACTGAAGCATTCTTCTAGAGATATAGACGAAATTTATTTATATTTTAATAATGTTAAACCCTGACCGCCGAGCAAAAGGGCAAAATTTTAATGTTGTTTTCTCCGCAATTTTGTTTTTAATGATAAAAAATGATGTTTTTTCCAACATGATATATTTTCTTATTAAGTATAGGTATATAAGCCTTGACAGTATTAATCATAACCTTATTTTTTAAAACTGAATTATAACAGTATATTAGATGTAAATTTCAAACTGGGCGAAAATTATTATTAATCTAGTATGTCAGTATAATGATATTAATTTAAATAATGCTTCCATTGCAGTGAAACCTACAGCTTAGTGAAAGGATATATCAGTTCACGGCGGTGAGAAGGTTTCATTAAAGCTCATTTAGATCAAATTTATTGTTAAGAAAAGTAGATCATTTGTAGTACTTCTAAACTCAAAACTGAGCGAAAACAAATACATTTTAATCACATTCCTTCCTTTTGCATTTGTTTGTGCTGAGTTCCCTTTAGTAATATTTAAACGTGCTGATGTAGGCCTTTAAATTACAAACATATGTGATCTAAGGCACCAAAAAAGCATCTGGTGACCATGCCCTGAAATTTTGTGAACAATAAAACAATACTTAACTTATATAATTTGCTAAATATGATTTTTATTCAACTTACATCTTATCATTAACTGAAACATTTATACTACATTTGCAATGTAAATCCTTTAGATTCTGATTAACTATTTATATATATATATAAAAGCATGAAAATTACCTAAAAAAGTTAGACAAGTGAACGGTTTCGCCGCATACTGAGAATATTTTAACTCTGAAAGAAATTTGGAAAAATATGTGTAGATTTTTAACACTATATCATCAAAAGTTTTATGATACTTAGGAAGTATAGTTTAGGATATTTCATTATGCCGAATTAAAAGTTTATTTCTCTCTCAAATCTTTGGAATATGAGAATATAATTTTCTGAAAAATTTCGTGTTAGGTTAAAGATTTTTGTCTGAAATCAGTAAAAGGTTAGTTTTTAGAAGTACGTGTCCTAATGGGATGATATCTCAGCTTTCGTGGCTTACACTGGAAATTTCAAGTGTCTAATTAAGAGACGACTGTCGTAGTCACGATCTAAATACCTTGGTTTTCTCCCTTTTATTCAGTTTTGTCCCTTGAGTTCGTTTGATCTCAAGCTAGGCATTCCTTTTGTCCACCAATCTCTTTGGTTTTACCAGTTATCGCCCAGATGAATCTTTCCTTTCGCAATTTTTGCGATCTCCCATTTTACCTACTTTGACTTTCACTTCGCGTAGTCTGTTTGCCACGTTTGGTGTATTAGCCCGCGGAGTTTGGCGTTTCCCGTATTTTCTAGGCCTTTTCATCAACTCTTTGGCGCACGTTGTGGCGGTTTGCCTTTTTGTGTTGCCAACCCTTGCCGTGCTTATAATCTGCGGGTTTCACTAGTGAAGGGGGGGAAAGAAGAAGCGGATTCTTTCAGCATCCAGAGATGTGTTTCCAGTGCCCGATATCTTCAGAACATGCGTTTGGAGATCGCTGTGCATGATGGACATTCATTGACAATGAAGATGACTATGGGAAAAGGTGATATGCTAACCGTCTTTAGAAGTATCGGTGTACAGTTTTTGTTATGGCTTTCCAAGTTCTATATAAATAGGTTCTTCCCTGCTGTCTAATATCTTATTTTTATGTTGACTAAATTACATGTCGACAGCCTTAGAATTCAGCAGAAGTGGAGCCGATATATTTTGAATTTCTCTCTCGTAAATTAGTCCTACCACGAGGCCTAACATACATATTGGATTATTGAAGTTTCAATAAATATGAATGTTCGAATGAACTATTAATCTCCAGTCATTTTGTTTTTATCGATTGTTACAACACAAGTTCATGGAAGTAAAACTTCCCAGTAACCCAGTTATTGCCACTGGATATATATTTTATAAGAAAACACAACGCAATGTCTCAAATCTACTATGCGCAAGATTTTATTGGACTCTTGTAACTGAAATTTCCTGTAGCTTGGAGTAAAGCGCCATTAAGTTTAAATAAAACATTGCAACTTTAAACCCTTTCAGATTAGTTTTTCAAGTCAAGCTTTAATTAACTCTGAGCTTATCCAACCAACCATCCATCGCATTCTATGAATGCATGTTTTATTTTTCAAGTTGATTTTCAATTATCAAACTTTAACAATTGGTACTGGCTTAGCCAACCAACCAGCATAATATCTTAACCCGACAACGACAACTGAATTTTGTACTGAGATATAAGATATTTCTCAATCTTCGTTATTGGAAAGGTTGTTTTGTATATGCAAATGTCATACATTAAGAGAGGAATGTTGGTTATAATGAAATTAAGATATTCTAAGAATAAGCTTCTCAATTTTAAGGAAAATAATGAGTATATTTTATTATAACCGTTCAAGAAGAGTATAAATGTTTCTAATTTTAATTTTCACTTTGTTCAAAACATTTCGCTTAAGAAAATTAAATGTTTAGAAAATTTGCAAAAAAGTTTTCAGCTAATTACTTTTATTATTATCCTCTTTTAAAGATATGTTTTAAATTAATTTTAAAAATATATGACACGAATCAAATTAAATCGAATATCAAAAAATTAAATAAAGATTAATTTATAATTGTGTTTCGAGAATGTCCTAATTATTTTTATATGAAACAATATTTTTCAACATACTTTATTTAAAGGTGCAATTGAATCAATATTTAACAATATCCAGAATTTTTAAATTATGCTAATGAAAAAGAAAAAAAAAAAAAATATATATATATATGCCTTTACTTATCAGTTTAACGATAGAAATAGTATGCCTCATTACGCCTAATAAAAGGAAAACTTATTATTATTTTTTAAGGTGCCTGCCTACGTACGAAGCAATTTTTTCCAAAAAAGCTATTTAATTATTTTTTTAACTTATTTTTACTAAGATTAGGACTAGAAAATGTGAAAAAAAGTAAAAAAATATTTCATTCATTGATAAAATTTTGGTGAATGGAGGAATTTATAGTAAAATTTAGTGAAATTTGGACCGAAACGCAAAACGCTCTAAAGGAAATTCTTCTGTATGTATCTTAATTTCCTTTTTACACACCCTATTTATGACATTAGTGAAGGCAATGAACTAAAATCCAAGAGATTCTTTAAGTATTTCAAAACTTATAGCATATCGCACCTGTTTACATGTTAATTTTCATAATATTCATAGCTGTCATTCCACAAAAACATCCATAAAACAAAAAATATTTATTCTAAATTTAAATCTTTAGTTCATTGCCTTCACAATAGTGTAAGTAATATATATTTTAAATTTCATAGTGATATTCGAATAACATTTTGAGAAATCATGTTTTGCGTTTGGAATTTCACCGAAAATTACATTTTCCAAAAAATGCATTTAAAGTTTAGATTTATGTTTTACTACAAGAATTTGCAGTAATATACATCTAAATTACATGGAGCATATTATTTACATTTCTTATTATTAAACAAATGCATCTAAAATCGCGAAATTTCTCCAAACATACGACCCTTTAAAAGCAATTTAAAAATTTTAAATTTTAAAGCCATTTAAACAACACTTCCGGTTTGAGTGACAGCTGTTGAGTAGTTTTAAAACCGCTATAACTCCGGATCTATTTATCGTACAATAAAAACAAATACAGTTTTGCAAAGGTAAAAAGTTGGTCTTTAATAAAATGAAATAAAATAAGTTTGACAATTTTGGTCGAAAATTGCATTTTCAACGTAGTCAGATACCTTAAATAAAAATTATACTAAAATTATAAAGTTTTTCATTTAAAATGCTTTCTTTGTAAAATTGTATTTATGGATGGGTATACTCATAAATATTCTTCTAGAGATCTAACTGGAATTTATTTACTTTTTTAATAATATTAATTTCAATAAAGCTCATTTAGTTCCAATATATTATTAAGAAAACTGGATAACTTTTGTAGTTCTTGTAAACGCACAATCGGGGCAAAACAAATATATTTTAAAAACATTTCTTCCTTTTCCTTTGATTTGTGCTAACGCCTCTATTGTAATATTTAAACTTGCTGTTATAGGCCTTTAAAATGCAGACATTTCTGATTGTTTCACAGAAACCGAAAAACATCTAGTGACTATCCCCTCAAATTTTGTGAAAAATAAAACATTACTTAATTTATAAAATTTGATTAATATAAATCTGCTGATTTATATTATGAATTAGAAAATCTGCCCATTTTTATTCAATTTATACCTTATCATTAGCTAAAACATTTATGCTACATTTGCAGTGTGAATCTTTTAGATTCTGATTCACTATTTTTTCTTTATAAAAGCATGAAAATGGCCTGTAAATATTACACAATTTGAACGGATTGGCCGCACGCTCAGAGCATTCAATCTCTGAAAGAAAATTGGAAGAATTTGCTACACGTTTTAACATTGTTATCATCGAAGACTATATAACATTTAGGAAGTATAGTTTAAATAATAACATATACAATATTTCATTATGCTGAATCAAAAGTTTATTTTCTCTCAGAAATTTTTACCATATAAAAATATAATTTTCTGAAAACTTCCGTGTTTGGTTAAAGATTTCTGTCTTAAATCAGTAAAAGGTTAATTTTTAGAAATACTTTTCTATAAATCAAAAAAATCTCATTTTTATTGATTTACACTGGGCATTTCAAGTGTCCAATTAAGTAACGACGATTGAAGGCTGTAGTGAAATATAAGATAATTCTCAATCTTCTTCGTTGGAAAGATTATTTTGTATATGCAAAGGTCATCAAATAAGAGACAAAATGTTGGTTGAAATGAAATTACGATGTTCTAAGAATAATCTTATGAATTTTAAGCAAAACAATAAGCATATTTTGTTATATCTGTTGAAGAAGGGTACAATTTTTTCTAATTTCATTTTGCAATTTGCTCAAAATCTTATTATAACAGACAAAAAAATTAACTAAATGTTTAAGAAACTTAATTGTTTAGAAAATTTACAAAAACGTTTTTAGCTAATTACTTTTATTATCATCCTTTTTTAAACATATGTTTTAAATTAATAAGAAAAAAGAAAAAAATAAATCAAATATAAAAAAATAATTAAGATTCATTCACAAATGTATTTTCAGCAAATGCATGTTAATCTGCATAAACATAAAATAAATTCAGGTTAACAGTTTATGTAATTTTTAAAACTCTGAATTACTGTACAAAATTAGTCGATAAACACTATTTGAAAAAGTTTTTAAAAATAAATTAAAAGTTAGTGTTTTTTTTCTTTTTTAATTTATAGATTTATATGCGTTTATATTTTAAAGATCAGTAAGTATTGTTTTTCAAAATGATTCTAAAACAGACATTGTAATATTTTCTAAAATGTCGCAAAATCATGCTTTTAACAACTGTATATAACTTATATTTATATCGATTTATACAGCAATATCCAATTATTTTTGCATACAAAACAAATCGTTAAAGTCTATAAAATGATCGCGCATAAAATACTATATACAAAATGAGTATTAACAAATTTCAATTTCATTGCATTAATTAATTTTTAAGCAAAGAACCATTGTTTTATGATACATTGTGAATGTACAGTTTTTTTAATTTATAAAATAAGTTTTGTATTTGATTTTAAAACTTCATTTGCAAAAAATACATGAATAAATGGATGTTTGACTCAGGCACACTGTAATAGATGGTAAAATGGCCCTAAATTTTCTATATATATATATCCAGCATTTACATTATATTTTAATATATATACTAAATGTTGATATATAAAGAGATGTAAACTCTTTTTTATTCTACTAATTATTTATTTTTTAGGGTCGTAAGACCACGTTCTGGTGAGGTTCTGTGTCATATTTTTAAGGTCCCTGAATATAATTTTTAATTGCCTTAACAAATTTTAAAATGTACGTTTTAGTGAGAGATTTCTTAAGTAAAGGCCTGCTTTTGAAATGCATTTTTTTGTAATTGCTAGTTAGTTTAATCAATGTTAAAATTTTGTTATTATTGAGCTTCAAAATAACTGCTGAAACTGACATAACAAAAAAAGTACTGTGTGTTTCCATTTTAAATCTCAAAGCTCATAGAAACTTGCATTTTTTAAAAGAAAACCTCATACCTGTATGCAAGTGCATTATAAGTAAACACTTCTAAAATTTTCACTTCCCGCGGAAATCTTTGTATGCAAACTTAAAGGCTTGTCTTTAAAACTCCTCTTTGCTTTAAAAGTCTGCTTCGCTTTTAACAAAGAAAAGAAAAGACTCTTAAGAAACGTATTTTCTATATAATGACTGCACTAATGAAGGTAAGGAAAAATCTCTTTGAAAGTTTCAGAACCCTTTAAAAATAAAAACTGAACGCGAAAAGAAAGTTTAAATTTGAAGTTAGAAAACTTTTTGTAGAGAAATTACAAAGCTTTAATAGCAAATGTCTATTTATTTTTTTCTTCAGACGCAAAGGAATACCTTTCTAATATTTCTTTTATTTTTTAATTGAGATTTCTTCAAATATTTTTGAAACAGTCTTCCGTATAAAGAGTGTTTATACTCTTTCAAAGATGAATAGTTAAAGCCTTTAAGAGACCTTTTATAAAACCTATCATATAAAGCATTATATAACTTAATAATATGAAGAAAATGAAAAGAAAGTAATAAATAACTGTTTTATTTATAAAATCGAATATTTATTCTATATTAACCGTTTAAATGCTGTCATTTTTATACACTAGGATTAAACGAAGATTTTTTAAAGAAATTTTTAATGAAAATCTTAATCGCAATCCAGTTATTCAATTAAAAATGCACGATGCTCCACTCAAATAGAAACAAAGATTTTTTTTTGTATTCCTTTAATTATAATAAAGATATTATATTGAAAATGTTAAAACACTAAGATTCAACTGAGTGAAATATGATGACATCACCAGAACTGCTTGAAATCCCCTATACTGACATCTCCTATCGTTCTTAAAGTATACTTAGTCATTTTAATAATATAGTCTTTTAAATTTTCCATTGAGGATTCTTCAAATTCATTACAACATAATTTTCTGAAAAAAGATAAATCTACCAGTGATTTGACTTGCTTTACAACTACAGCCATGCTGCTGTTTTGAAAGCCACAACTACAAAAGATTTTACCTCATTTGATCCTAATATACGTTTCTTATTAAAGCTAGAATATATATTTCCACATGCTTCAAAAGTAGATGTAGCAGAATGGATCATATTCAAACAGTAAGGGAACATTTATAACAACATAAGAAATATAATTTACCTCTCTATCATCAATTTATTGATTATGAAAAAGCATTTCATTTGCTTTACAAATCAGCAGTAGTATAACCGCTGGAGGATATTAGTATAAACAAACCTTGCATTAATATTATAAAGGTATTTTACAAGAAATGAGCAACAACTACCCTTTTCAACAAATGGAAAAGTGAATATCAAGCTTGGAAGTGATGTAAGCCTAGTATGCTTATACACCATTACACTTAGGCATTCGACACCCGTTATAGAAGATATTTTCAAGGGGAAACAAATGGAAAAAAAGAGATTAGTATAAATGGGGAACATCTAAGATCCATCTAAGGATCATCTCTAGTTTTCTAACGACATCTCAATTTTCAGTAATAGCTCTGAAAAATATGAAAATATGGTAAAATAGTTGGCAGACATTATCATTAACTTGAGTTTAAACATACGGTTGGAAATGATTAAGGTGATATTCAATTTCTTTGCACAAAAAAAACAAAATTTTCTGCAATAAAACAGAGATTAAGGTAGTACACATGTATTCCCTGCACAGGAAATATCAGCGGACAACAGTATCATCGATGAAATCAATAGAAAAAATAAAAAATTGATGGAGTGCTTTTGAAGATAACAATATTATACTGAAAAGTAGCATGCCTCTCTTTTTAAAATGAAAGGTATTTAACCACTGTGTTTTGTCTGCACTAGCTTATTGAGCGGAAACATGGACGGTAAGAAGACGGATGTCACAAAAATTACAAAAAAATACATGGGAATATATAAAGATGTATGCAAGATATAAATAGAAGATACTGATAAATAACATGGGTAAAAAGCCTGTGGAAAGTTTCTGACATCTCAGAGATATAAAATAACAAAGAAAGAGACCTCAAGCAAGGTGGAGTGACGGAATTAGAAAAGTAAAATGTGTTAATTAAATAACTAAGCACTAGACAAGAAACAACGGAAAAATCTATGGGAGACATACATCCAGCAGTGAATTGAAAACGGTTGGTGCTAATTATAATGATATTGTGACTTATAAAAATGTATCCGCGGGATGCATTTGCATAGTACAGGTTGGCATGCACAGAATAATGAATGTTGAAGATTGCATCATAGAGCATTTGCTGGAATAGAGCCCCACACCACTGCAAGCGATTAGCTCTACGGCTACACAAGCAATCAGAAAGGGAGGTTTAATTGAAGTCAATTTGATTGTGATTCATATCATTGATTTGTTTCGCATTGCAAATTAGATGTTATTGACAAATTATTGTTTGGGTGAATGGTGTTAGCCAGTATTTTTCCACATAGCTTACCAATTCACAACTTTTCAGCCAGTTTGGAAATGTTCAAATACTATAATTCTACCACTAGTACTCCTACATACAAAAGAACATACTATTTCAAATTACCCTGAAGATAAATCTAAATTCATGTTGTCTGGAACAATTACAGGCATGAAGAAACAAGAGACTGCCTGGTTGAAACACGTCTTGAGTCAAGATACTAATTACATCGCGCTTGATGTTTCATGGGCAGATATCCATGCAAGTAATGCAACAGTCTCAACCGTTTTCATTTCAGGAATACCGACACATGTATCACTACTTTATGAATAATCTGGGTCAGTTGCTATGATTAAACACACAATGTAATTAATGAGACAGGTTACACAGATACTAAACGGAAATCAAACTCCTGTTATGGCCGTTGACCAACCGTTATTCACATTAGCGAAATTGATACAGTGGAATTATCCAGAAATATAAAGGGGAACCAAATTTTTGGTGATGTTTGGTGCATTTCATATTGATTCATATTAAGCAAGCTTTTCTCCAAGTGTTAGGAAATTGAATAACAGGCAGGATGTGGAATGAATGCAATTTCTCATGCCAATATGGCGTCTTCTAGTGCTGCTGAAACTTTTCTTAATGTGGCCAATATAATGCTGGTATAATTTTTTTAATACATACAATACATTAAACTATGACGTAAAACCATGCTTAAAGCATAGATTATGAAACACTTTCCATTCCATTTAGAATACTACAATAAAACCTCACAGTTTAATAAGTTGGAAAAGGATGTTTAAATAAATATATAAAATGCTCGACACATTTCAAAACCCAATTGCAGCCATTCTCATCACAAGTTGAAAAAAAATCTGAATTTTTGTGCATCCCTAATATGAATATAGATTTGTCATTTAATACATAGTATGCTAAAATTTTGGTCAATTCGGAAACGCATTACCCAGTCGAAAACTCCCCTTCAGCAAAATCCATCAGTAAATGGAAATATACATCAGATGTTTTATGCAGTACTGTATAAGAATTATAGAATTTATATACACTAAGTAACATGCAAAAACCCACATAAAAATGTTCACCACAACGTAAAACACACTTCCAACGGTCATTGTTCATAGAGAGATAATATAGATAAATTATTGTATGTGTCCCTGTATATGTATGGCGAATGCTATGCACACAATATTGTATAATAACAATATTGGAGAACACTTCACAGATATGCATCCTTCTTAATACGTTTGAAATAGTGTAACATGGGTCAAATACACCGTAAATGATTTTTTACAATATACTATCCTATTTTTACTGTAATTTACCGAAATTCTTTTGAGTGTCCCTGTAAATAAACGATGAACGCTATTCGTACCTTATTGTATAGAAAGCAACTTGTAGTATTCTTTAGCGATACATATATAAATTTCATTGTGTTTGATATTAAGAAACATTAGAAAAGATCGCATACGATTTTTTCTCCATAGATTGTAATGTAACGGAATTCTGTTGTTTCAAACTATAAATTACTTAAAAACAACGTTTAAACACACAATAAAATAAGTTCTTAATACAATAATAAATAAGGTTACTTCGCGTCTTTATTCAGGATACACGTAGTAAGCTCACTTTTATTGAAAACGAACTTTTCTATTTACATCTTTCTCTTGGAAACTCAGGGTCAAATTTTGACACACTTGATCGGTTATCATTGTACCGGTCTGTCAAGTTCTCTGCTTTTCATAAACTTTCGTTAGTTAAAAAACTTTCACATTTACTCCCCTTTGCTGCTACACCCCCACCTTGGTTTCCGGAAGTCAATAATAATGCTATTGTAAACATTTCAACTTCACAACTGTCACCTACATGAGAGAAAGGTCTCAAACTTAAATATAATTTTTCTGTTAGCAAACGTCCAGAATTACCTAATCTTATTGCTCCAGTTGAAAGAGGTTTCAAATTTAGCAAACTATCTAGTTCTCAAAAGGATACCATTAGGTTTCTCATTAAAAGCACAGTTGATCACAATTCTACGAATTTCAAACCAAACATAACAAAGGATCTTAAAGAAGCTTTATGCTCTGTAAAATCTAATGACATTGTTATTTCTAAAGCTGATAAGGGAGGTCAAATAGTAGTACAGGATAAAACAATTTATTTGGATAAAGTGCAGAATCTTTTACAATCTGGCCCATATATTAATTTAAATCTCGACCCTTCCGACAGCGATCTAATAAGTACTATAAAACTTATAAAAAACTCTCCTTGCATTGATGACAGTATTAAAATGTCATTAACTTCTATAGCTAACTGTAGTCGCTTTTACGTTCTGCCTAAAGTTCATAAAATTGGTGTTCCCCTCAATCCTATCGTATCCAATATCGGTTCTGCCTCATACCCTCTTTCTAAATATTTAGTTAAACGCTTTTCATTCTTTTTAAGTTCCAATATTTACACTATTAAACAGTCTAGTTCTTTTGTAAATCGTATTAAAAATTTCATCCCCTCCAACTCTTTACCCATGGTTTCGTTTGACGTTACTTCTCTGTTCACCTATGTTCCAGTTCAATGTGCACTACAAAGCCTCACTGTTAGATTAAAAGAGTTTCATTACACGGATTATGAAATCATCACATTATTGAGTTATTCAGTACTTGTTTAAAACAAAATTCATTTCAAATTTTTAATCAATATTATACTATGACAGATGGTTTAGCAATGGGTAATCCCCTTAGTCCTTTCCTAGCAGATTTATTTATCCATTACTTTGAGGTTAAAATGTTTAACCTTATCAACTTCCCATTTTATTGTAGATATGTAGATGATTCTTTTGCGCTTTTGGACCTTTCTCTTTTTTCTGTTGAAAATATATTAACGATTTTGAACTCAATAGATTCAATTTACTTATGAAGTTGAAATAGACAATAAATTGTCATTTCTTGATGTGTTGGTTACACGCCAGCTTAACACCTTTGACACTTGCGTTTACCGTAAAACTTTTGCTATCACACCCACCCCCTTCCCAAAAAGCTTCAGCTTTTCTTTATTTGATTAATAGAGCTCGCTTAATTTGCTCAGATAACAACAGGGCACGCAGCGTTCCTAAAATTTTCGCACTTTGTTACCACTATTTTAAAACGATAATCTTTATTGTATAATTCTATTACAGATTTTAAAGAAATCCAACAAGAAGAATTTTCATTTAAAATACTGGTAGCATAGTGCGAAAATTTTAGGAACACTGCGAGCCCTGTAACAATTCACTTGTTACGGAATTAAATTAAATTAGATCTGTGGCTATCATCGTGGTTTTAGTTTATCTTATATCAATAATTTTATTTCTCAAAGTCTTAATCAATGTGTTAATAATCTTGATTCTTCTGTTACTGCAGTTTCCATTCTAACCTTATCATTTTACTATTTTATAATAATATTAGCTTTAAGATGGCTAATATCGTAAGACATTATGATTTTAATGTGTTTTTAAACCAGTTAATAAATTAACTTTTTCACAACTTAAGGATCAAATTCCTCCTCAAAATTATTGGGGTGCTTACAACATTCAGTGCCAATGTGGTTTGTCCTATATTGGACAAACTAAACGTAAACACCGTTACAGAGTAAAAAAAAACATAAACTATGTAAAGAAAAAAGAATTGCAGAAATCCTCTATCGCCTCTCATTGCTGGGGGGAGGGAGAAAATTTCAATTTTGACTCAGCTACCATTATCAAGAAATGCATTACTCCTCTGGATTTAGACTTTTATGAAGCTGTTCATATCCATTTATTTAATAATTCCTTGGTTAATGATTTGTCTAGTGTACCAAACATCTCAACTTTCTGGGTGAATTTGTTGTGTCACGGCACTTCACTTCCGCTTTAATTTCATTGGCTGTTGGAACTTGATTGTCTTTTGGTATTGTGTTTTGACATTAGGGTTTTCACCGTACATGTAGTTGGGGGGGGGGGAGTATTGTTTTTGTAGTTTTTATACACTGAGGATTTGAGTCCTTGAACTCACGAAACATAAACGCCTGTTCAAATATCTTATTTTGTGTGTTTAAACGTTGTTTTTAAGTAATTTATATTTCCACACAAGTTTTGTACTTACTGTTTCACGCTATATTTTTAATAATATACATGCCATAATGAATAGCAGTAACATATATAAATTTCATGTCGATCCGAATATATGAACGCGGACAGACAGACGGCCACACAAACTGAATTCATGAATACTTTCCACCCTACGGAGCAGGCAATACTACTCAGCCGCATAAGCGGTTGTTCTTGGCCGAAGGCCAAAGGGTATCCAGCCAAACAGTCCGAAAAAGGCTTCATCAGGTTCGTCTCTATACACGTAAGCCAATGATCTGTCTTTCGTTGACATTAATCCACTGTGGAAGGTGGACAGCCGAACGTTGAGATTGAAAGCAACGTGGTTGAAGTCGAATACTGTTTACAGACAAGCCCCCATTCAGTCTGTGTGCGACATCCGACGTATTTTGGTGTGTAGAGAAAGGGGTACTTCAAAGAAGCCCAAATTAGGGTGGAGTGAAAAAACGAAAGTTGGAATTTTGATTTCGGATAGCTGCCAAAAGTTGCCTTTTAGCACCTTTAATATACGTGTAAAATTTCATTGATTTTAAGAAACACCTTCAGGGCTCTACCAGGACATTTATATTTTCATTGTTTCACACAATAGATTCTTAACATTATGATTTTTAAATCTTTATTTTAAAATATCTGAAACGTTTTATTGAGTTTTACAAATTCTTTGTTCTCATTTTTAGAGTCAAAATGAGTGCGAGTGAAGGCCAACCTAGGTTTACCATTACTAGAATCCAGTGGAATGTTCCCTATTTGGTGCTCCTTCAAAATTAACTGAAGTTGTTTGCCAACAATAACAGACGTTATAAAATATTACTTATATACAAGACAATAATAAAACACAGCAGAAATTTTTTCTGAATACCAGAAGCTTATTCCATTCCAAAAATCCAAAATAAATGATAATTACATGAGGAAAGTTCAGTTTTTCAAAGCTCAAGCTGTAAGTAAATTTCAAGACAATTCGGCGTTAAAATGCAAGCTAATTCCAATATATACCAGTGAAAATCAAAGAAGTTGGCTCTAAAAGAACAAAAATGTTTTCTTGATCCTTTAGAAGCAGGAATTGAAAGCATATATTTTGATAGAAGAAAATATAAAGCACTACATCAAGACATGTATATATGATTGAAGAGATAATTTCGCTGTATTTGTGCCACATTACACCATCTTCTGGGTCAGAAAAGCATATTGCAGAAAGCATTTTAAAATACTGCACTTAAAACATCTTAAACTTTGATACACTTATGGCTATAGGTTGTGACGGAACAACTGTAAACATTGGGAGAAAGAATTCGCCTTCTTGTACGCATGTAGCGTTCCAGTTGAAAGCTATTCGACACTGAGTAGCGAGTTTATTTCCCCACTCTGTCAATAGATGGACAACCCAAATTAAATAAACACATAGTTCGTTTGTTTATTTCGAAGCTTGCGTGGAAACTATGAAATAGTTTTCCCCAGTATCTACATTATATTGAGGTAAACAGTAAGTAAATTAAATTAATAAATTTCAATGTTTTATTTGATTTTTAAAACACCCATCTTTAATATTATAGATAAAACATATCTAACGACGCGGTTCATTTTTGTGTTTAGTATATGCAAGAATAAAAAATCTAGGAATATTTTAGTATTTATGTACGTATAGTCTTACAAATAAAGATCGTAGATACTTTTAATCGTGTAAAAACGCTATATGTAAGTAACATATATTAAAATAAAAAGAAAAATCAGAAAAAGAATAATTGCTATGATTCAGCAATTTTCCGTTTTTTTTTTGTTTTTTTTTAGTGGTGGGGGGTGGGGGGGGGTGCGGTGCGGAAACGCCATTTTAAAACTGAAAATAAAGGAGAAAACTTTTTTATTACAATTTGCGATGTTTGAAACATATTTCAAACATATGAAATTAAAACACATCTAATGTTTAAAATAGTGTCATATTTAATGACAAAATCGCAATAGCAAACTAATTTTCGTTATAAATATTTTATTAAAAGTGAGTTTTCAAATATAATATTTAAAGTAAAATTTGAGTTTAGTTTACTTCAAAAATTTATCTTTTACATTGAAAAAAATATATACACATGTTCACTGACAACATTTCAGTTAATTTGATAAAAAGTATTTCTCGATTTTAGAATCTTCCATTTTCACAATCGCATTTTCTGCGAAAACTAATTTTTTAAACTTTTATGCACGAATTATTTTTTTGTACAATTTTAGTACTATTCCATTGCGCCGATAAGAAAATTAAAAGAGGAAGAAAACAAATACTTGTTTGAAGTACGTTGTCCCGATATGAATTTGACCGGAAGAAAAGAAAAAAAGACACAACATATGTTTTGAAAAATATGTCTGTATTCATAATTTAATTTCAACTTCTTTACAATTTGTATTCAGGAAGCATTTTGTTGCATTGATTGCATCCATGAGTTTCTCTGACTTTCTGTCTTTTTTTTTTTCTTTACGCATATTTTTATTTAAATTTAATATAAGATTTGGTCTCATATTTTATGTTTTCTAAGAATAGAAGATATGTACAGTCTGAGCACCTATGTTTTTCTAACTGAAATTACCTGTTATCTCTGAAAATTATCACATGATACAGAAGGGTTTCTTTTCAATAAACATCATATATATAATAAATATAAAGTTTTTATTCCATTTAGTTTTGAAATTAATTTTATTTTTAATAAATAAACGAAAAGTCTACAATTTTTAAATTTATTTTAAATAGTTTGCAGAATGTATAGTTAACAGCTAAGCAAAAGCACTTAAAATTAATTAATTTATAATTCGTTGTAAATAAAGTATGTATTAATAAAATTCCGTCCAATATTATTTATGTAACTGACATGATACAATATTCTGATGCCCAACTCTGCAATTTTAGATTTATGAATTAGCTTATATTTAAACACATCCTGTTTTATTGATTTTGCAGTAATTTTTCTTAAATATAGCCATGTATGATTTACTTTCGGTTCAAAGTATGAACTTGACTTCGTGATTACGCATATTATTTATAGTTTAATTTGTAACTCTGCTAAAACTTTTCATGGTCGTTTAATTTGAACGTTTAGGTATAGCTTATAAAAAATTAGTAAACATGTAATGGCTTGAAAACAAAATTAGATCTTGAAATCATGGATGGCTGTTGCATACCATGCTGTTATTTGCTGTTAAAAAAAGCCATTTTGAGATTCAGTTGAGTGCGAGAATTTGCACAATTAAATTTGTAACACAAATAACTTTGCATCTTACTGAAATTTAATTACAACGATCACTAAGACAACCTCTTTCAAACAAACTTTTAAAAATGTCTGTCATAAAATTCTCGTAAGTATTTTACTATGCATATATGGTATACAAATTGATTTTTTAAAACAAATTTCTAAGCATATATTTTCACTGCCAAAAAAGAAAAAAACTTCTATATTGATATGAATTAATTTGTAGAGAAAAATATTTATCAAATTAAAAAAAAACGAAAGCCTTCATTAATATGCTAAACCAATTAGCACTCTAGAGGTCCACATGCATCCAGACTATAATGATTATTATGAAATATTAATCATATTGGTGTTTTAACTTTAATTACTCTAATATTTATTAAAATTGCTGCTTCAAACATCACCCTAGAATGTTTAAAAAGTTCTATTTCTTCTTTAACGTTCTTGAAGATTCTGATGCCGAAAGGGTGTTACTGCCAAAAAAAAAAAAAATAGTGCAAGAAATAGAGCATATTTAAATCTAATTTTATTACATGGTCGATTGAATAATGTTAAATATGGATTGATTGATATTGTTAATGGCGTTTTAAAAGAATGTTGCTTGCGCTTTCAAGATCTATGTTCTTCCAATTACAATTATTAAGAGTTGCAATATTACGAGAAAGATCTATTTGTGGTCCGTAAATTTTATTTTCATGAGTAAATTAGACATTCTATTATATAATTATCTCTTGTAAAATTTCAGCTCCGGAAAAAGTGGTATTGAGCTAAATATAATGAAATAGATTTAATTTATCTTAAAAAGGTAAAGATTACGATGCAAGTAGTTGTTTGCAATTACCTTTAAGAGTGTATGACTCTTAGATGCTTTAGATGCCATTTAATAGAGGTCATTTTTTGGTATTTCAAGACTAATGTACGAGTATTTGACGAAGCGCTTTTGTGAATCATTATGTTACATTTAAAGCAGAAATAAAACTTCGATAGCTACGACATTTCCGTTACATCCCTGTGCTATTCTAGAAAAAGGTAATAATTTTGGAAAATGCTGTATCGTTATCTAAATTAAGAATTCATATCATATCTGCGTGGCAACAATTTTATAAGGTATTAACAGATTTTGCCGAATCATTTCAGAATTTTTGTTGTGATAATAACGAGAAGTTATTTAAAGAACAAAGAGACTATAAATGGTAATTTCTTTTTAAAAAAATTGAATGAGGCAAAATATAATGTTATAATGATATAACAGTCTCTTTTAAATATTAGAGGAATAATACATGATCATAATTTTATTTAAAATAAAAATTAAAGAATCTTATGAAAAAAATCCATATGCTTGATTGCATTTATTTTTTTAAACAATGCTAAGCAATGTTAAGCATCAGAAAGATACTATTTGTAAGACTTTTTTTAACTATTGTGAGTATAATTTTCAATATGTTTTAGATATATTGAATATATATAATTTATAGAAATTATCGGGTAGCATTAGCTGTCATTTATGTCGGAATGTGTGTTAAAGGATGCATTTTTGGAAATAGAAAGTACCTCATTGAACATATATGTTAGATGAAACCAAGGATAATTTATAATCTGCCGTGCTTTCGAAATAAAAATAATTACTTTAAAATCACATCAATAAAGAATTTAGCAAATTTTATACTGTTATACATATATTCATTAAATGTCTTTTCATCAGACTATGTCTCGCTATCAAATTGCATCCAATTACTGAAAATGTATTTCATATTTGTTCATTTTTTTGCTTGAAATAGCGGACGCAATTTTACCCAAATAAAAAGTATTTGTTATCAGTTTTTAGTTAAAAAATTTATTCCATATAATAATTGTTTTGCGAGATAGTTTCTCAATATATCTTAATATCTAATTACTGTTAATAACCTTATTATGTTGAAATTGCGATGTATTCAAATTAATTACTCATTATATATTGTTTATTCGACACAAATGCTTGAGTTTCTCCTTTTAATAAATATCTAAAAATTCTACTTTAAATTTTTTTTTCGTTCAGTTGATTATTATGAACCATTAATTATATTCATGTTTTAACTTTAATTACGCAAATAATTATTAATATTGCTTCTTCAAACACCTCTCTAAAATGTTTTAAAAGTTCTATTTCATTAACGTTCCGGAGGATTATGATGCCGAATGAGTGTTACTGCCAATAAATAGTGCAGAAAAATAGAGCATATTTAAATCTAATTTTATTACATGGTCGATTGAATAATGTTAAATATGGATCAACTGAGTTTGTTAATGGTGTTTTAAAAGAATGTTGCTTGCGTTTTCAAGATCAGTTAATATATTAATAGTTAATTATATTACAATTATTAAAAGTCGCAATATTACACACTAAGAAAGATCTATTTCCGGCCTTTAAACTTTATTTTCACACTGTAAATAAATACGACCAGTTTTTCTGGAGGAATCGGAAAAATAGTTGCCCTTATCGTACCGGAAAAATTTCAGACCCAGCTTGGAATAAATTCCGTAAGATACCGTTTTATTGACTATTTCCTTTTTTTTTTTTTTTCCTTTTTTTTTTTTTTACGGATTTTATTTCGAGCTGGGTCAGAAAATTTTCCAGTACGATAAGAGCAACTATTTTTCCGATTCCTACAGGAAAACTGGCCGATTTTTTTTTAATACATTGCATGAATAATTTAGATCTTGTCTTACGGTTATTTTCATGGGTTTTTTTAGTGTAAGTCACACAGCTGATAACTGCTATGGTTTCCGGCCACCGTAATTTTTAAATTAATCAAAAATTTTCTTAACCTTATTCAATTAATGAGATATCTCCGATGGAATAAATCACATTTTACCAATCTAAAATACTGGTAGCCAAACATCGTAACAATTTGCACCTATGTGACTTACACGACAAGTAAGCATAGAACTAGCATTATATAGTTATCTCATATTACTGCGTAAAATTCCAGTTCCTGAAAAAATGGTATTGAGCTAAATATGATGAAATATATTTATTTTATCTTAAAAAGTAAAGATTATTATGTAAGTAGTGGTTTGCTATTATCTTTACTGAATTCAAAAACAATTGACGAGTAGGAATTGAAGACGCTGAAATTATCAAAAATCGAAAATCTTTATTTTTTACGAAAATATGTATTAACTGCCAAGCTCAACAAACAGGAGAAGGATTGAAGTGGTAACCCTGGTAGTATTGTTCAAAAACGCCGGATATTTTACATCAAATGTGGCAAATGAGGTGCTTTCACCTTCTTTCACATTCTTTGTCCCCAATTAATGTTTGATTTGTGATATATTTCTTAAATCGTAGAAGCATATATATTTTACAATTTTTTAACAAAAAATTCAAAACATTTTCCTTCTGGAAGCCTTTATTCCCTATAAATATTTTTCGTGTTACATTTAGTAGCATTAAAATATTACTATTATTTTTAAATTTAAATTTATATTTAATGTCAAGCATTATCTTCTCGAGTGTTTCTTCTTTCTGTAAAAAATTGGTATTTATCTTAAGATACGATTTTAAAACACATATAAAAAAATTAAGTCTTTAACGAAAAATAATAAATGTTTATGCGTTATCTTTCAATACATAATAACCCTGAATATGTTATTTATATAGATTAATATTATAATAATAAATTTAGTAAAATAAACTTTTGTAAAAATGTGGAGCAGTTTCTTCTTAATGAGCCATATTTTATTATATGTGCTATTGTTTTTGAAGAAACTTTTTCGATAAAAATATTATAAGCAATATAAAGTATCATTTCAAGTTTATACTTAATGCAAAGTATTAGATTCTCAGTCATGCTTTTAAAATGTGTCTTTGAGCATTAGTATAAGAATTTTTAATAGTGCATGTACAATCGATTAGATATTCTTTCTGAATATCTAACTTTTAATTAATATATTTAACTTTTAGAGCTATTTGGTAAACATAATATCAAATTTCTAAATTTTAATTATGCTTTATGAAATCCCAAATAGCATGTCATATTTATAATAGTACTTTCTATTTTTTTTTTTTTTTTTTTTTTTTTTAGTTGGATTTGTGTGTACGGCATCAAATCAATCTAAAAGAGAAACTTTATTTATGTGCTGGTGATTTTAATCAACAGTTATTATATACATATATGTGTATATACATATATTACATAATACATATATTTTGTAAACTTAAATAACTGGGAAGTGGGCTTTAAATGAAAACTAACATTTGCTTAACGTACATAACGCTAACAATTTTTGAACACAATGAAGTGATTATACATTATATTCAACTTTATGCTAACACTTAAGAACGCTTAAAACATGCAATCTATCCAGATATTTATTATAAGAAATAACCTATTTTTAACAAGAAGATATAAATTTAGAGTTTAATTATTTCATGATGAACATATTCACTTTTGGTTTACGATTAACTTGTATCTTGGAATGCATCGAGCAGCATTGAGCTCTGTTATTAAAAGTCTATGATAATTACTTCGTTGTTGTGAAAAAGCTGCTATTTGACTTAACCTTAGCAGCGTAGAAATAAAGAATCTTCAGAATTAGAAAAATTCCGTAGTTCTAGAACAGGCTTTAAAGTATTTTAAATTGTAGATTTTTATTTACAAAGTAAGTAAGACAAATAAGCAATATTGGTTTAAAAAGTTCGTTATAAACTTATATTTGAAAGTAAATGGAATCGCTAATTTTTCGATTTCCATAATAACTACATACATTTCTCCTAATACTCATCAGAACAATTTATATATATATATATATATATTTAGAATATTGACTTTAAAAAATATATTTAGCTAAAAACGTAAAATTTTAAAAAGCTTGGATTTAAACCTAAATCTTTGTTCGTAAAAAGTAATTCTTTGTTAGTTAAAATGAAAAAAAAAACCCTAAATATTCGTTAATTTATGATATTTTAAAAAAAAGTATGTGAAAGAATCACAGTCTTACCTTTCCTTTGTTTTGAAATTGTCAAGAAAAAAATGTACTTTTAATAGTCTTTTAAAGTGTGTAAAAGAGGAAATTGAATTTTCACGGAAAAAACATTTTTTAACACATTATAGTTAACTTTTTACTACACTAATTTCCGTTAATAAATACATTTTAATATCAGTATCCACAATTCTTGTTTTTAGTTATCTCCGATGCAGTTTGTGAAGCGTAGACTACACATGTTGGTTTTATTTATAAGAACTAGCAATCAAGAAAAAAAAATTACTCACTCTATTTATTTGTACATATAATGAATGGTATTACATCCATATACACTGATCAAAGATTTAAAGGATTGATAGCTTTTTAACAAAGATTACACGCTCTAATTTGAGAAATTGAAATAATTTTATATTTTTAGTGCTATAAATGTGTGATATAAACAAGTTATTTTTACAAATTTTAAACAAATTATTTTCATTCAAAATGCAGGTTACGAGCGTTTGTAATCTCCCTGAATTACTAAAATATCTGTGAATCTGAATATCATAGAAATAATACGAAAATTTCTAAGATGTTTATTTTTACTCTACCACAAGGGTTGTGTCTATTTCCCGAAGTGTACAGGAAACCACAGACGGTTTCTGTATTCTCTATTGGAGTCAACAGATGAACATGTGGACTACTCCATCGCTCCATTCTTATCTCCTATCATATGCAAAACGATCTATCTGACACTTAGCTATATTACACATTAAAGAGAGGAGAGAAAAAATAAGTTATTTCGCACAAGGAAAAAAGGCAGCTTTAAAGACTATGAAGTTTGCTCCACATACATATGGAATATATTCAGGAAGGATACTGAATTGTAATTAAATGTAATACTTCACAATCTTTAATATGTAATCATTTTTCTCAAAATGCCGTTTTGTAATATATTCAAAGGCCTTTGCGAAACTCTTTGGAGGATATTTTATCATTTAGATATGTTTTTACATAATACTATGCTCTAACCAAATTTGAATTAGTCGCTTTGTAGCTTCTGAATTTGGAAAATTTAAGACGAATAATTATGTTATTTTGATAATATTTCATAATTATTATATATGTAACTCTTTTTTTGGTATTTACATAAAAACAATTTAAAACTTACATTTTAAGAACCAAACAGAAAACAAACCTCCCATTTTTTTTGTTTTACTTCATTCTACACCTCTTATGTGTCATCAAGAGCAAGCGTGTATGTTTAACAGTTCAAATGAAGTAGGTGCAGGAAATGACCCCATTTTTTTTGCATTATTTTTGATGCACCTATACATACGAAGGAAATGCAAAAGGATAAAATGCCCCCCCCCCCCCCAAAAAAAAAATATATATATATATATATATATATATATATATTATGTGTCATAAAGTTTTATACTCCAATTTTTCCATAAAAAAATTCTTAAATTAAATATTTTCGGATTTTAAATTTTCACATTCCTCTGTTACACTGTAAAAAAAAAAAACACTGTAAATTTAGACGCCAGCACACTGTTAATTTTACGAAACTACTGTAATTTTCATGTTTATATAGTCAGGAAACCGAAGAAAGATACAGCACATTCACTGTGATCGAGTTTGTGCGCGAGATGAACAGTACTTTGTACTCTAAAAATGTCTTTTTTTTACAGTGTAGAAAAATGAATGTATCGCCAAAAGAGTCGGTGTGCGTCGCATAAAAAGTTTCAGATATAATTCCCTGTCACCTTCTATCCATCAAACTACATTTTTGAAATATATGAAGTCCGGAAAAGATAAATTGATTTATATCTGACTAAACGAACAACGCTCCGGTTTGATTGTGTGAGATTTCGCGCAGAAGATTGGCATTATTTTACTATACATTTAGGTTACAAACTACTCAGGGTCAAACTTAGGTCATTACTACTTCTTTTAATACGAGTTTTATAGCTGTAAAGAGGCATTTAATCTGCAATACATATTCGCAAAATTATTCACCCTGTTGGTATTCTTTTATCATTATAGCCATCATCAATTAAACATTCACATGAAAAAACACTTAAATGTTAGTTTTTACTCTTATATTACACTTCGTTTGACAATTTTGATAGTGTATCTCATAATTTCTTTTTTTTTCTATAACATTCCTTCCTTTGTTATACAATACAACATAGTTCCAAACTATTCCATATTTTTGTTACCGAAAATTTCAGATAGTATTTTTTCACCATTTAAATTGGCAGAATTTTCCGAAAAAAAGTGGCTTGTACTCGTGAATAATGTTACTTAATACATATTTTCGTCATTATTTTACTTCTATGTAACATACATTTTCGAGTAATTATTATAACCACATTTCGTTGAATTTACCCTGTATTTAACTATCTATCTCCCTCTCTCTGTATAGGATACAATTAAAATCAAAATACAACTTAAAGTTAATGTAGCAAAACTTATCAAATCTCTTGTTAAATAGCTTACGCACATACATAAACTGAAATACTTATGATTTACATGAATTTCTTATTTTTGTTGTTTATATGAATAGATTAGACATAAGTATGTATGTTAAAACTCCTCTGTACAATGTTTATGAAACAATAATAAACTAGTATGTTGTGGCCATCACAAATCCTCTTCTATATAAATCACGTCAATTAAATCATTTACAAGAAATTACATTAATTTAGCACCAATTCATATCAAAGTATATCTAAATTTGAAGTGACTCACATGAATTTGACTCACAGATGGATATTTTGTAAAAACATGTTTTTCGGAATCTCTGACGCATAAAACGTGTAAATCAGAAAACATTTGTAGAATTTAAACTAAGGGTAATCAGTTGGGGACATACCAGGTTGTCAGCTTGCCCGATTGTAAGTGGGCTCCGCTAGACTCTTGAAAGTATGGTCTACCAAGATATATGTTAAAAAAAATACATTAAAGAACAACTCAAACACTTTTGAACTAGAAAAGCTGAAAATTTTGATTATCAAAATCAGATGCTGGCACAGCGTATGCTTTCTGTGTATATAAAGAAGGAAAATGCATCCATACTCATCAAATAAAGCTACAAATATCAAATTCAATTTTTCGGGCTGAACAACTTGCCATATTAGATGCAATGTTATGGGCAGACTCCTCAGGGGACGGGAACTTCGTCATTTACACAGATAACCAGTCAAGTCTTGCATTAATGGAGAACGTTTTTAGTACAGATTTTACCACAACAAAAATTATAATAGCCTTACAAAAAACATCTAAATCAATTAAATTTCAGTGGGTACGGGGACACACAGGTATTAAAGGAAATGAACATGCAGATCAACTAGCCAAAGATACTATAACAAATATTAAGGTACGAGAAATATTTCATCCATACCCAGCTTCACACCTTAAAAAAAATGAAAAAAGAAGCCATAGACAAATGGCAGCAACAGTGGGATTGTGGTACCGCCGGAAGATTTACTTACAAATTATGCCCTAAAGTATCAACAGACTTCATGTTAGTACATAGAAACCTGTATATCTTCTCAACTAATCATGGACCCTTCCCGTCTTACCTATTCAAAATAAATAAAGCTCCGTCGTCACGGTGTATTCTGTGGTGAAATTGGTAACTCCCTTCACTATGGGCTCAGCTGCCCATTAACATCAACCCTCCATATCCGTAAATCAGACACAATAGAACATCACCATTGGTTCAAATTTGTGCTGAAATTACCAATGCTATATACTAAAATAATAGAATGTGCGCGGATAATAGAAAACAATCCCCTAATTTTTCAAAACCCACAAATGCCAATAGATGAACAAGATTAGCACTAATGAACAGAAACATGAACTTCAGGCCAAACAGTGCCTAACTAAATCGAGAATATAAAATTTAGAAAACTCTTGTACATAGAACAGCCATACACTCAGGTTATCCATAACCTAAAAGTTATCTCACAACAAAACACTTGAACCCATGATAACAACTATTAAACTAATGCACCTGTGAACATGTAGAGACATAAGGACATTTTATTCATCTGCTGCTTATTCATAATTAATCAATCATATTCGTGTTAAAAATAATACACATTTCCGTCTGTAAAGCGCTCAGCTCATCTGTTCTATTATTACTTTTATTATTACATTTATAATTACTTTTATTATTATTTTTACTATTACCTTTAATTCTTATTGTTAAAAATATTGTTAAATAATATTGTTTTTTTTTTTTTTTTTTTTTTTTTTTTTATAAACTTGCAACTTGGGATCTGGAAGGCTACGCCAATGGTGGGTTATACCGCGTTGTACAAAATGTAAAAGAAAATGTTCATAAATAGTAGTCACAAAGAGTTGCAGATACAATACCAATGTTTAGTTGGTAATCAATAGACTTGAGAAGAATGCCGAAAAATGTTCCATTCGAACCGGACCAAAATGAACGCAGTTAGGATTTGAGGCGGAAGGGAGGGAGTGGCAGAGACGAAATTGAAAAATACAACTTAATAATCTAGTAACGATATAAGAAGGCTTCTAAACTAAAAATATGATAATTAACCTTAAAAAAATAGCCCTTATACGAAATTTGACAGAGACTCTGCAGCTAAAATACTGACTCGAAATAATAAATACGTATTGCTACGAAACTAACTCCAGAAATATCGATGTAACCCCTTTAGACACAGACGATGATTGATAAAAATGAACGATACTACGCGTGTCGAAGTATTGACTCAATGAAGATTTGAAGAAATATTAAAATTAGCCATACTGTTCGTGGTGATGTCAATAAAACAATCATAGTATCAATAAAATAGAGTGAACCACAGTACAATAAAATCGATAAAAAAAGTCGACATGCCCATCATTACCTATAATATCTCATAAGAACACTCATTTTGAAGGCAGGAAGTGTTTTAGCTCCCAGATTTTCTGACCCCTTCCTATCCAGTCAGCATACCCAATTCAGTTGTTTTACTGCGAATGATCGACGAAATTGCCTAATATTATCAAAAACGTATTGACAAATTTAACAATATTTTTCTTTCTGAGTGTCAAAATTTGCATTTTTTTAACAACCTACTGACGAAATTCGCGGGTTTTTTCCTGTGACAAATTGTCGACAATCGTGATTTTTCTGCTCCAAATCGATAGAATTAGGGATATTTTATCTGCACATGATTGAGAAAATTCGCAATTTCTCCCGCAGAGCGAATGACAAAATTCGTATTTGTGAAATGCTGATATCTATGACCCCTGCGGCCTGACAATTGCTTTTTTGGACAAGTTTGGACCGATTGAAGAAATTCGCGATTTTTATAAACAACTGATCGATAAATTCTACTATATTTTTCCTCGACCGATTGAAAAACATTGCAATGACCAATTGACAAAATTCGCGATTGTCTTCCGACGTACAATGATAAAATTTTCCATTTTTTTCCTGGGACGAATTGGCAAAATTCGTGATTTTTCCTCACCCAATCGAAGAAATTATATATTTTATTGTATGAGCGATTGGCAAAATTTAAGTTGTTTTACGCATCCCATTGAGAAAATTCGACTGTTTGGCGAAATTCTGAACGTCGAAAATATTGGCATCTATTGTTACCTGAAGCCCATTTAAGCCAAGATTGAAAAATTTTCTGAATATTGGAAATTACTGAATGATAAAGGGGTGAAAATGACTGAATGTCTTGCATTATGGCTAAAAATTTAATTTTAATAATAAAATATAGTGATTAAAAGTTCTTGATAGTAAAATTGTTGTAATTCAATTATACAAAGTAGAATTTGCTATGAGTCAAAAATCTGTCTTGGACTGAAATTAGGCTAGAGTCTGAAGGTCTTGCACCCATATATAGGTCCCTTCATAGAATTTCATTCCATTGAAACATACCCTTAAACATTTTTTTTAAATTTCGTTATGTTTTAATATGTATAATTTGAAAACAGAACAAATTTACCACAAGAGAAACTTTTTGTAGAAGGACATTTAGAAGTTATTATAAATAAATGCTTGGTTCTAATTCTAGTATATGGATTTTCCTTTGTAACAAAATTTCATTTTTCACAAAGATGTAACTCGTTTCACAAAAATGACATTTATTTTACACAAAATGGGCTTAAAAATTCCCTGAGTAGACCACAGCTGTGTAGAATTTCTTTTCAAAAACCTAATAATGTCTTTTTGATTAAAAAAAGATTCTAAATAGTTTTTGTACTTAATTCAAGTGTTCTAACTGCAATTGAGCACAGTGTAATAAACCTTAATTTTACGCACGAATACAAACGAGTAGATAACAGTGTTTCATGGAGTCGCGGTTCAAAGTTCAACAGAATATCATGGTAATGGAGTAGTAATATAGTCACGATTTTAATCAAGATTATATAAGAAACAAGAGTTTTCCTTAAAAAACGGAAAACATCAGTCACAACATCTAAAGGCGATTAATATCATATATCAATTTAGAAAATCGCTTGAGCCAATTTTGAGCGAAAAAGTTGAAACGATCACACCATTACACCAAAAACAAAACTCCCAAAATACTTAAAATGATTTGGGAGATCTGAAAATATACTGTATGTGGAAATTAGGAAATTTCAGGATAGGATTAGATAGTAGTATACGACTGTTTAAAAAAAAAAATCCGAATATATCGCATATTTCCTCAGATATTAAATGGCGACCTTTTGCATTTTCTTTGATATCAAGTTATGCGTATGTATAGAGTGCCGCTATTCTTCGATTTTGGGTACAGCCGCGTCACTCGAGATATCGCCGTACCTCATAACTATTTTGAATAGATATTGTTTTAGTCTTGAGAAGCTCTATACATATATATATATATATATATATATATATGTATATATATATTATTATACTCACTTTAACTTTAATATAATGAGCCGCATGTGATACACTTTTGTAGATTTAAACTATTGGAACTTAAGTGAGAAGCATTTATTCAAAAATGAAACTTGTAGAGAGTTTTGATTTAATTATCTCTCTGGTTAAAATTTCTCAAATTAAATGTATAACAGAATTACAGCTATGACCTTATTAGAAATTAAATTATAAAATTCTGTATACATATTTTGTATTTCTATTCACTGTCAATAACATGCAAAGCATGTAGATACCATAGTTAGTATTACATATTTTATTTAATTTTCTTTTAAGTAAAAAAAACTATGTCTAAATAAGTATGTCTGGTTTTCTTTGATGTAAGAAATGAAAACAAATTAAGTTATAGCGTTGTAGATGTGATTGGTCATTGTTCAATCATATCTATAACGCTACAACTTAATTTTTAAAATGATTTTGCCCAATCGGTATCCTTTGTATCCAGGGAATAAATATTTTTAGATCCAGGCCTTCCCTGTAGGTAACTGACGCTTCTCCGAAATACTCTAACTTGTTAAAAAAATTCGAAAATTGTTTATACAATATTCCTTGACAGCGTTGATTTATTAGCAGAACTCTGATGAAAATTTCCTCTAATCTCTGTACAATCAGAGAAACAAGTGATAAAAAAGAACCATTGTTCAGGCGAAATCACTGCAAAATATAAGAAAAGATATACATAAATTAAATCGATAGTTGCAATTTTCCTTTATTGCCAAGAAATAGAGCAATTTATAGAACGACAAAACGGAAAGTGAGTTTCTGTTTTATTTTTGTTGTTGTTGCTTTTAAATAGAGAAATCTGCAAAATAAGTAAACAATCTATAAATACAACAGTTCATACGGAAACTTAAATAATGTCACGATGCCAACTAAAATGTCTATTTTTCATGATTACGACTTCAATATATCTTACAGCATTCAAGACAAGAAAAATAAATAAATGCGGAATCATACATAATTTTACACATTCTATAAAAATTCAATGCAAATATAAGCCAAATGTACATTTGATTATACCTTCAGAATGACACTAATATTTCAAAATATTATTCTTTTAACTTATGTTTTGAGTTTTTCTTTGAGATTTAATAAAAAGTAATAAGCTCAAAAGAACGTGCATATATATTATCAAAATATCAATCATCGGGGCATGTATTTCAAATATTTATACATTAAAAAAAGATAAGCGTGCGAAATTATTTTACATATAGAAACTCTATTTATTTTTCGGAAAAATAAAATTCATAACCTAACTTCTTTATTCGTAAAATCCTTTTCAAAATATAATCTATATAGTCTAAATACGGAACATGCCTTATTTTTGAATTCACATTTAGAATGCAGATACCATTTAGAAACCAAAAGTTTGGAAAATACTATAGCATTACAATAATGTATATAAAAAAGACTTCTAAGCCTCTTATAAAATTTCTGATAAATAATTCTTAATGGTTTAGCAAACAGTATGTGCATTTGAATTTCAACTTTATGTTTTTTTTAATAGAAAAATTCCATTTTATTTGAAAAGCAAGAGGAATTTTTAAAAAAAAGTTTCATAATTTTATTTAACTTATTTATAATTATACTGTATTATAATAACAAATTTAATGCGTACACGTATATATAGAGAAGGGAGTCGTGACTCGTTATTAAAAAAAAAAAAAAAAAAAAAAAAAAAAAAAACAGCGGGCAATTTCAGAATTAGCTAAATACGTATTGAAGCATATATGTACATTTTGATGAATATTTACAATGAAGAACGTATTTACAGGATAAGATGAAGTCGTCTTTAGATAAAATAATTCCTTGAAATCGAAATATACACGTATTATTCATCGTTATGTACCATAGTTCTCCTACCACCGTCAAAAAATATTTCTTCCAATCAGCTAGCTCTCAACTTTTTTCTCTATGCGCGAAAAAAAAAAAAAAAACCATCTTCCTCAATCGTCCCGACGCTACCCATTTCATTCTAATTCGCACTTGTTCTGCCCCCAAAATCGAACATCTGTCCCTAGTAGCATCGACAGATCGTATTTTTCTCGGCCTTTCATCAATTCCTCGAAATGTGCTCAAGTAATAACACAGGTATATCCTTGCGAGCAGTACCTGAGAACCGGTTTTCGATGGGCACAATTTCCTCGGTTAAAAGGTATCATTATGAGCATAATTACCGAGGAAAATGTGCTAATCGCATAGTCATGTGCAACAGATAACGGCCTGATATCAAATCACGGTGAAATATGCTAGAAAAAGCAGTTTTTCTGGAAGCGTGAATCTGATTGGTTGAAACACGAGAGCTACGAAGATCCCGGAAGAAGACGATGTTGTTGTTGACGGCCGTTCGCCAGGAAGAAGGAAGCGGTCGCCATTGCTACACCGCATTATCCTTGGAATAAATACATTTTTTCCGGAAATATGTAAGTACCTATTTCATTCTTTCTGATGTTATTACCTTTTTCATTTGACAATGCTTCTGATTTACACACGTTTTCCCGTGCTCTTGATTGTAATGCACCTTTTTTAATAGTCTGTGTAATTGTTTATATTTAATCTTATATGACAACAAAGCGCAATTTAAAACTGAAAAAAAAAATTGATTTCATTTCTGATTTTTGGATTTCGGAGCTTGGCAAGTCTGTATGTAGTAGGGTGTCAACGATTTAAATCATGATTTTAATCAAGTGATTTTTTAAAAAAAATCATTGATTAAAATCAAAAAAATTCTAAATGTTTAAAATGACGTAAAAAGTATTCAAATCTAAGATGAACATAATTTGGAAAGTTTCTACAGGTATTGTGACTTATGAATACACAAAACAAAGCTTTAAATAATTGTTTCTAAGCATAATTCCTGAGTATTGTGAAAATTTAAGTACAGTAAGTTTGTAAAAAGCATGGTTTTTATCTAACAAACATAAAAAGCATTTAATTTAAAAATGATATTTCAATCTAATATAATTTACAATGCCACAATTTCCTTTTAATAATCAAGTTATTCATTCTTTTATACTATACAATAAACATAGCAATAGAGTGTCAATGATTTTAATCAATTGATTTGAATCAGATGATAAAATCACATATTTTCTGATTTTTTAAAATAGTGTGAAAAAGCATTATAATCAGTAATGAAAATGATCACTAAATCACTTGTAAAAAATGTAATATTTGTTATTGTTAATTATAAAAATATTAAACTGTGTAAAAAGAAGCATTATACATTTAAAAAAAACCATCTAACTAAATGTTAAATAACTTCAAAACATTATAATATTTAGTAGCTATTCAAATATTTTAATGTTATGGGGAAAAAATCCGATTTAAGTTTCAAAAATACAATTTTTGTAATCTATTTTTAAATTATGTGTGAATTTGCTGTATACATTGCTACAATTTTTGATCGATTTGATACACATACGCTTTAGAACCTGTGTAAAATTACTGGCTGCTTTATGTATTTATCAAACTATTATTTATCACCTTTTTTCAATCACTTTTTCAAAAATGTAGATTGTGTTCTTAAAAAGTCAATTGTTTAATAATTACAAAATTTAATCTGTATCATCAATTTAAAATTAAATGCAATTTATCAATAACTTTAAAATGTAAGCAGTATTTAATATTGGTTTACATAATTATTACAAAATATTAATGCACATAATGTTGTATGTTACTAAAGAAATTTTTAATTTGCAGTTTTTTGTAAATTCTATAATTGCATAATTAAAATTTTATTAATTAAAGCAAAAAAACATAGATTATGTTAGTAACTGAAGGGTTGTTCATTTTTGAAATGCTTAATTCTTGGTAAATGTTTAATATTTTAACACAGGGAAAAAAAAAAAAAATCTGATTTTTTTAAAAAAATCGGTACAGATGTCATATTTGGCGCGATTTTTTTCGCTTGCCAATTTGGCGAAAACATCAACAGCATAAACAACATAATCCGGGTTACCACATCAAGCACTTTGGCGCAAGTTAAGTACCTGTTGCCTATATGATATTGGCGACAGAAAAAAATCACGCCAATATGGGGCGAATATGACATCTGTTCCAAAAAATCATGATTTTTTTACACCCTAGTATGTAGTAGTATTTTGTTTCTGAAACCAAGCAGTTTGGCAGCCAAAATCCAAAATGCTTTAGTATCATTCAGTCAAGATTTAAGGATACTAAACAAAAAACATCTTTTAACGCTTTCGTTTATTAACACACAAAACAACCCCTACTGCTGGGATATTTAAAAAGAAAAAAAAAACAGGCAGAGGGGGGGGGGGGGTGATATTAAAATACAAAAAAGTTTATAAAATACTCTTATTTTTATCGCTTATGATAAAAAATAAATTTTTGCAGGGTTCGCAAATATCAAAACAGCGGTAGAAATGATTAAAAAAAAGTCACTGGTCCCAAGGACCAGTAAACATCAGAGTTTACTGGTCCGCAGACATCGTCACTGGCCCTCTACATAAAATTATATTAAGTACTTTTAACCCTTTGAGTGACACCCCCCCCCCTCTCCTCCTCCGAGAATATAAACCAAACTTCCTTTCAGTTACCCAAAATTTTCGGCATAATAAAATGTAAAATTATAATTTGCTAAAAATTAAATAAGTAGTATACATTAACAAAAACTGAAATTATTAATTATGTATTTTATTTTCGTTTACTTATTTTAACTAACTAAGTTTTTATGCTTATTGTAATGTTTGGTTGCGGTTTTTGTCAGGGATGGGGTAATTTAAGTTTACTTGTCAGAGAGGGAAAAAAGTTACTTGCTTCATAGGAATGTTAAAAGACATATTGAATAGATTTTTTTTTTTTTTTTTTAACCAAAATTTTTCTAATTTACCAATTTTTTTGAAGACAGAATAATATTTTGTATTTATCGCTAATGCTGCGTGGGGACAAGCATTAACAAATGTTATTAAATACAAGAATATTGTTTTGAATTTTTGCTTTATGGGCATGCAGTGCTCATACATGCAGTATTTTTTACTTACTGCACATGCATGCACAAAATTTTTTGTTTATTTTATTACTATTTGCTTTTTACAAATTCCCTTTCCCCTCTCTTTTTTTAGAAATAACGTTTGGAAAATTTTGGTATTTTGTTTTGAAAAAAACATCATTGTTTTTTATTGGGCTTAGATCAATTTTAATATTTATATGAATCTCAGAATCATTATCATTACAAAATTTTATACTATTTGCTTTTTACAAATTTCTCCCCCCCCCCCCGCCCCCCATCTCTCTCTCTCTCTCCTTTTTCATAAATAACATTTGGAGAACTTTGATATTTTGTTTGTAAAAGCATGTTAAAAGATAGATTGAATAGATCTTTTTTTTTTTTTTTTAACCAAAATTTTTCTAATTTACCGATGTTTTTGAAGACAAAATAATATTTTGTATTTATCGCTAATGCTGATTGGGGACAAGTATTATAACAAATGTTATTAAATACAAGAATATTGTTTTGAATTTTTAATCTTATCATCTGTTAACCTTATGTTAATTTTTATAATGAAATTGAATGAGTTTTTGTATATCCCTTGCATATTCTCCCTTGATCGTCTGTCATCTTTTTTGTTATGACCGACATTTTTTTAGCGATTTTGCAACCCTGACTATTTTCAGCGGTAGAATTGATTAAAAAAAAATCACTGATCACAAGGAACAGTAAACATCAGAGTTTACTGGTCCGCAGACATCGTCACTGGCCCGCTACATAAAATTATATAAGTACCTTAACCCTTTGAGTGACACCCCCCCCCTCTCCTCCTCCGAGAATATAAATTAAACTTCCTTTCAGTTACCCAAAATTTTCGGCATAATAAAATGTAAAATTATATTTTGCTAAAAATTAAATAGTACATAAACAAAAACTGAAATTATTATGTTTTTTATTTCCGTCTATTTATTTTAACTAAGTTTTTATGCAAATTTTATGCTTATTGTAATGTTTGGTTGCAGTTTTCTCAGGGACGGGAAAATTTACGTTTACCTGTCAGAAAGGGGAAAAAGTTACTGTTAGTTACTGGTCCTTCGGACCACTAAATTTTTTAAATTAGTGGTCCAATTGAATTTTTAGTGGTCTCGGACCAGCGGACCACCAAGGATTTCGAACGCTGCAAAATAGTCAAATACTTATTGCTGATTATAAATATTTTGAGATTTAATATAAATTGGAAACTAAAATGTATTGCACCTAAAAAGAACACAATCTTTTTCTTTCTATTTACACCAAAATTGACAGTCAACTAATTGAAAACAGAAACAATTTGCTTTTCACAAAAAACAAACATTCACTATCAAGGGAATTTTTATACACAGAACAAAATATATTTTTTACTGAAGAATTTGAATGCAAATGTTAGCATGCCTGTATTTTTATTGCCTAACCTTTTTAAACTAAATTAAATGAAAACCAGAAAATATTCTTTCTAATGAAACTATAAGTAACTCATTGTCTTCTAAATTAGGCAGTTTATAAATTAATATTGCTCCACATAAATATTCGTTCTACATTTACAAATCAACATTCAGAATCCTTGGTGTTCTGCTGGTCCGCGACCACTGAAAATTCAACCTGACCACTAAGGGACAGTCCATAAATGATGTCACACTTTTTGCCCCCCCCCCCTTTGTCACACTTCACCTTACCTCTTGCCCTCCCCTCTTGTCGCATGTCATGCTATATTACATAACATATACTTGCAGTTCAGAAACAAAGCACTGCTTTATAGCAGTGGCGTGGCGTGAAAACTTTCGGTGGTCATCGCAATTATTTAAGTTTGTGGTGAAAAATTATTAACTCTAAAATTCAATGGTTGAATGTTCAAAAAAGAAACTTTAAATCTTACCTACACTTATACATGAACTCGAAATGTTCTGCTAAAACTGGATCATAGAGTTTTAAAAGCTTATTAAGAGTTTTAAAACATTGCTTGGTCATCACCGCATCCAGCGATGACCGGACGCCACGCCACTGCTTTATAGATCATATTTAAAATTTTAACTTTATAATTAAACTTTCATATTAACTTTAACTATTTGTTTTCACGACATTTGTGAGCATAACTATAAAATATGATTTGTGTATTTATTTTGTATGAAATAATATTAAGGTTTACGACAAAAAACATAAATTAATATGCAATAGTCATAAAATATTAATATGAAAGAGCATTTGAAAACAGTAGTATTTTGGAATTTGAAATGGAATTTAATATATTTGGCTTTAAATCTTATCCTTTAGTGTTGACTCTAGAAAAAAAGGGCCGCCGGGCGGTAATTTTTCAAAAAGGGAACACTATTCTAAAAAAAGGGAACACTATCTAAAAAAGGGTACATTTCTTCAAAAAGGAAACATTGTTCTAAAAAAAGGCACATTTTTTTTTTTCAAAAAAGGGACACTTAAACCTTGTTCACAAAAATATTTTGAACTGGTTTGTTTAGAGAACCTAGAATTTGTGATATTTTTTCGGGATCAATTGGATTGCCACGAGGCACATAGGAAATGTTGAAAAGGGCAGCTGGGCGTATCGGGAGGGTTTAAAAGAGCTGCCGGGCACAAAAAAAAAATAAAAAGGGTCGCCTAGCGCTGTGCCCTGCTAAAAAGCGGCTTAGAGTCAACTCAATACTATCCTTACTTTATGAGTATAAAATACTTTCAAGGATCGATGCAGGTTTTTATTCTTGGGGCCCATTTTGTGAAAAGTGAGTTATTTTTGTGAATTTTATAATATTTTTGTGAAAAATAGCATTTTGTAACGAAAGTGGAAATCCAGTTACTTATTCGAACCAAGAATTTATAAACAAAAACTTCTTTAAATCCCCTTGCTAATTTTTTTGTTTTTCGTGATCTGGTTTTATTTACAAATTACACATTTTAAGACAGTTTTTATGAAAAAGAATGTTATGAAAGGGGTTTTTATTTATTAAAAGGATTTATTTTCTTATCTATTATCTGTTTATTAAAAGGAATTTTGTGAAGGGGCCTATTTTATTAAATAGATTTTTGTGAAAGGGCCCTAAATAGGCCCCAAATTTTGCATGGATCGACCCCTGATTTTAATTTCAAAATAACTTCAAAATTTAATCTGCTGATTTTTAATGCTTTTATTTTAACCAAAATGTGTGATGTCACATTTCTTCTTACCCCCTCCCATCCCCTTGTCACAATTTCACGAACCGTACTCCAAGCATGACATTAGTTGTGGGCAGCCCCTAATTTGAAAAATTTAGTTGTCCGCAGAACCAGTAACTTTTCTGCCCTCCCGATCGCAAATCACAGTTTTATTTTATTTTTAACAAATTAAAATTTCACATTTTATTAATGCTGAAAATTTTGGATAACTGAAAAGTGAGTTTGGTTTATATTCTGGGGAGGGGAGAGGGCTCAAAGGGTTAAAGGTGCTTAATAGAATTTTATGTTGTGGACCAGTAAATTCTAATGTTTGAGTCCTTTAGACCAATGACTTTTTATTAATCAGTTCTGACACAGCAAATTTAGCTCGAAACATAAAGATTGGGGGATATATATATAATAGTAGAAATAAGCAAAAAAAAAAAAAAAAAAAAAAAAATGCAATTTTGTACCAATCATTTTGACAGCCATAGTTTGGTTATCTTCACTGCAGTCTTGATTGGTTGTTGCCATACTTTCTTAGCAATCTTCTATAATTAGAATGCACAGACAAGATATTTGACTGTGGTCCAAAAATGATAAACATGTAACAAATGTGACCATATTACACTTATGAACTTTATGGTCTTAAATCACATTGTTTGGCGACTTTTTTTCTTTTTTTTTTCTTTTTTTAAATATAATATATAAGTGAACTATTAAATACAGTCAACTCTGTGAAATCCGCTGATGTATAATCCGCCAATGTCTATTATCCGGACTACATGTTGGAATGTAAACAATGAAAATTCCATTAACAGTTAAACTCTTAGATAAAGTTAAATTTGTTTTTTTTTTCATAAGTTATCAATTCTCCAATGAATAAATATTTAAATATAAATTGGACATAAATGTTTAAATTTCCCAGGGCAACAAAATTTTATCTCAGAGCAAAAAGTAATGATTGTTCATAGACTATAGAAAAAAATTATTGACAACAAAGCAAAACTGAAATTACCATTATGTTGTGTCAACGTTTAAAAAAATTAATACAATTAGTAAAATAATAATGCATTATGTTTTTCTTTTACATTGTAATTATAATTTGTGTGCAGTTGTTTCTAATTTATTGCCAGACTCTAAAAAGTAAAATGTAAACAAATGGATGATCTATAATCAGCAAAAATGTGTAATCTGCAAAACCCTCTGTCCCTAAGTGTGCAGATTTCACAGAGTCGACTGTATATAATTTTATTTTTATTTTATGAAAATCAAAAGGGTTTTGTCGTAAAGATAAAAATAAGCACTCGCCACCCGGCGATTAAACTTGAAAGACTGGCGACTAAAAATATGGAAGGAACCGGTCAAATGCAGGATTTTGTAACAAAAAAAAAAAAAAAAAAAACTCAAATTTAATCAAAAAATCATGAAAAATGCCGCTAATTTTGTCAAGAGATCGCGAAAGAAGTGTAAATTTCGTCGAAGGATCGCGAGAACTCAAATTTTTTCGAAGGATCACAAGAACTCAATTTCTTTGAAGGATCGTGAAAACTCAATTTCTTCATAGGATCACGAAAACTCCAATTTCTTGGAAGGATTGCGAAAACTCAATTTCTTCGAAGGTTCGCGAAAACTCCAATTTCTTCGAAGCATTGTGAAAACTCTCATTTGTTCGAAGCATCATGAAAACTCTCATTTCTTCCAAGGATCGTGAAAACTCTCATTTCTTTGAAGGATCATTAAAACTTGCATTTCTTCGAAGGATCGTGAAAACTCGCATTTCTTCGAAGGATCGTGAAAACTCGCATTTCTTCAAAGGATCGTGAAAACTCGCATTTCTTCGAAGGATCGTGAAAACTCTCATTTCTTTGAAGGATCATTAAAACTTGCATTTCTTCGAAGGATCGTGAAAACTCGCATTTCTTCGAAGGATCGTGAAAACTTGCATTTCTTCGAAGGATCGTGAAAACTCGCATTTCTTCGAAGGATCGTGAAAACTCGCATTTCTTCGAAGGATCGTGAAAACTCGCATTTCTTCGAAGGATCGTGAAAACTCGCATTTCTTCGAAGGATCGTGAAAACTCGCATTTCTTTGAAGGATCGTGAAAACTCGCATTTCTTCGAAGGATCGTGAAAACTCGCATTTCTTCGAAGGATCGTGAAAACTCGCATTTCTTCGAAGGATCGTGAAAACTCGCATTTCTTCGAAGGATCGTGAAAACTCTCATTTCTTTGAAGGATCGTGAAAACTCCAATTTCTTTGAAGGATCGTGAAAACTCCAATTTCTTTGAAGGATCGTGAAAACTCCAATTTCTTCGAAGGATCGTGAAAACTCAATTTCTTCGAAGGATCGTGAAACCTCAATTTCTTCGAAGGATCGTGAAACCTCAATTTCTTCGAAGGATCGTGAAACCTCAATTTCTTCGAAGGATCGTGAAACCTCAATTTCTTCGAAGGATCGCGAAAACTCAATTTCTTCGAAGGATCGCGAAAACTCAATTTCTTCGTAGGATCACAAAAACTCCAATTTCTTGGAAGGATTGCGAAAACTCAATTTCTTCGAAGGTTCGCGAAAACTCCAATTTTTTCGAAGGATCGCGAAAACTCCAATTTCTTCGAAGGATCGCGAAAACTACAATTTCTTCGAAGGATCGCGAAAACTACAATTTCTTCGAAGGATCGCGAAAACTCCAATTTCTTCGAAGGATCGCGAAAACTCCAATTTCTTCGAAGGATCGCGAAAACTCCAATTTCTTCGAAGGATCGCGAAAACTCCAATTTCTTCGAAGGATCACGAAAACTCAAATTTCGTCGAATGGCTGCTGAAAAATCGTGAATTTCATCGAAGGATCATGGGGGGGAGATGCAAATTTCATCATAGGGCACGGAAAAGTTCAAATTTTGTGAATGGTTGGCAGAAAAGACTAGAACGGGCTTTGTGACAGACTGACAGAGGAGCGAGACGAATAGGGTTTCATCAGATGAACGAAACCCTAAAAATTGAATTTCAAGCCCCGTCTTCAGCGGTTATAAAATTTTTGCGACGATTGATAAATCCTGCCATTTCATTTTACGATTGATTGACAAAATTTACTCTGTTTTTCCTCTGTTGAATTGAAAAATTGCATGTTTTTTTTTCTGAGATGAGTAGACAATTTGATATTTTTCCCCATTAATCGATCACAATTAAAAGATTTCGCAGTTTTTTTCTTGTGTGGAGTTGACATATTTCTTGATTCCCCCCCCCCCCCTCTTTACAATCAATTAACAAATTTTGCATTTCCCTTGCCTATTCGATGAATTTAGCTGGGTTTTTTTCTCCTTTGGCCAATTAGTGAAATTCAGATTTTTTTTTGCAGCTGATTGATGTATTTTTTGATTAAATTAAATAAAAGGGTGAATCAAAAAAAGCAGTAAGGACCCCTGGGTGCATAAAGTAGTTAGTAGTAGGGCCGCCGGGCTTTATGCCCTGACAAATAAGCCCATAGTCAATACTATTTTTACATTACCAAAATTCCTTTTTAGGTGCATTCGTAATTATATAAATATGTAGCTATAGTTGTCATTCAGTCAGTACGTCTGTCTGTCACTCTGCATATAACTGAGGAAAAACTACCCAACCGAATGTTCTGAAATTTTAAATATATAATTATTGCAATATTTTGTTGAGTCATTTCAAATTTTATGAAAATCAGATCTATAGTTTAATGACAGGGATAGTCTAAAGTTTTCCATTACATTACGGCCAATGGGAAAAAAAAAATTCAAGTGCATTTTAATGATGTTACAGCCTTTCGAACAGAATGAAATGGATATGCACTTATTGAACCGTACTAAAATATACATTCAGTGAGTACAATATGCGGTGTAAAAAATATTTATAAAACTAGCTATAGTACGAACGCACCTCATTAGCTACGTTTGACGTGCAATTTCCAACTTGTTTTTGTGTATCAGTACTTTAATGAAATCCAATATTTTTTTTACATTTCAATTACTTTTTTTTTAATCCTTAGGATATACCTAGAATTCCTGAGAGTCCACTCTGAGAATGCAAACAGTGTTCCCCTTGCAGCGTGACTTTGTAGAGAAATCTGTTTAACGGTAATTATAATTATGTTTATGCTAAAGAAACTACTTTTTGCAGTAGATGCTGCTTAATGTGATTATGTGTAATATCAGCCTGTTAGTGTTTTCAAAATCATCATGTCTCGACCTAACGCATCATGCTAAAAGCATCGCTTTGTGTGAAAAATATTTTGAATTATATTAAGAATTATATAAAAAAATTCAATTGTAGTTGGTTCAATATATTCTTAATGCAGCAAACCAGTCCCATGAGATACAAATGTACTTTTTAAATTAACTTAATTTTTTATATATATATTTTGCTAAATCATACTTAATTAATGCAAAATTATACCCAGGTTTCACTGATAAATGTATATGTATTATGTAGAAGTTTAAAGTGTTCTGCAAAAAAACTCAATAAAGTCCCCCCCCCCACCCTTTTTTTTTAAAAAAAACCCCGAGTTTTAGACCAGTGTGCTGGGTGTTTTAAAACCCTGTATATTGTTATCAAAAACTTGTGGTCCCGAAGTAATCACATTAAGCAGCATCTATACTATACAGTGAAACCCCCGATCTATCGTTCCAGCATCCATCGTTTTCCCACATTGATCGTTTTACTTCTATGGTCCCTGCACAAATTATACTTAAATAATGTTAACGAAACCCGCATTCATCGTTCGTCAAGAAATCTTTTTCCCGCATTCATCGTTGTAAAATTTTTCTCCCCACCGAAATGAAATTGAAGGTCAAGCGGATCCATATGACATACAAACTGGAATTACTTCTTTTATCCTAAAATAACTCATTTGAGCTGTTTCGGGAGGGGGGGGGCAGAGATTATCAAGAGGTCGTACATCTTCTTGATGCCAGAATAATCAATTGTTTTAAGCAATTTTACAGGAGAAAGCTAGTGAAATATCTTTGTTTCATGGAATAAGCAAAAGAACGTACTCCAAAAATAGAGCTTCTGCAGGCTATTCATTTTGTACTTTCAGCTTGGCATGGAGTAACTTCTTCATTCCATCCAGAAGTGTTTCGTGAAATGCAGTTTTTTTGCGAAAAACTCATGAAGAATGCTCAACAGAAGGGAAAGAAAATAATGAATATGCTGACGATAATACAAATGAAGAGTGGTTGCGTGTAAAAGAGGATGTCTCTGTTACAAAATTTAACGATATATTTCTATTGATCGAGATGTTGCGACATGTGGTGTCCTAAGCATAGAAGAAATGTGTGATGATGCAAAAAATGAAAATAATGGCGAAGAAGCAGAGGATAATGTTCATGCCGATGAAGCTAAGCCTACACCAGCGCAAAGTCTGTCTAATTTAATTACGGCATTTGAAACTATACGAACTTTTTTATATGTACATGAAATTACAGAAAATGACCAGAAATATGTTGTACATCCTGAAAATTTGTTGTTTAACTTAAAAAATGAACGAAAAACTGAATATAAAATTACTCATTTTTAGAATAAATATCCATTTTCTACAACTTTGATTTATTTATTTTACAGTTTGGTCTGTAACAAATTAGTATTTATTAATATACTGTATGCATTGCATGTATTAGTAAATAATGCTTAAACTTTGTTTTGTTTTTTTTTTTTTTCGTGTTTTGACGTTAAACCACATTCATCGTTTTCCTGCATTTATCGTTTTTTCCACACACACCTTGAAAAACGATGGATCGAGGTTCTACTGTATTTAAATATTAATAAATTTGTATGTGTTCAAACTGTTCAAAGCAAAAAAGACAGTATTTATATGAAACATTTAATTATAGACTTTTTTCCATAATTGTATTAAAATATGTATTACTTTCCTTTCTCTTCAGTTTGTAGAATTTTTTTGTTGTTGGATTCGTATTGATTTTAAGCAGAAAATTCGTGTTTTGGTTGGTATAAACTGATCCATGTTAAACGTTAATGTTTTTGAGTTACCAGACGTAACTTGACGTCTCTTGCTACTTCAAAGAGTATGTTAAGTTATACACTAACGTAACAAATACTTCTTTATTATAGGGGCTATGACATAATTCAGTCATGACCGAGTTAAGATTAAGAAAGTGTGATTTCTTGGCAAATATTATAAACTGTCGTGAAAGTGAAATTGCGACCAATAATAAATGTCTAACTATATATGGCTTATTTCTTATTATATATATATATATATATATATATATTGTATTAATTGTTATGTTTTATTTATGCATAAATTAAACTAATAGTTTTTTAATGTGTATATTAAATGGTATCAATATAAAACAAATAATTGTTTGTGCGTTTGATACATTGATAACTATTTTATAAAGATATTTCAATCTGTGAATGTTTTTAAAATGTAAATAAAGGTTGCCACAAAGTGATTTTGAAAATGTTGATAAATTGCCAAATAATTTTTGCAGTTGTAATTATTTATGAGTACAAAAACAACGAAGATAATGTGTCAAATGATTTCTACCAAAATATGCCAACTGACTGTGAATCTGCAGTAACAAAATATTTTAAGCACTAAAAAGTAGAAAATATAAATAAATAAAAAATGTATTTAAAAATATTACTTTTTTATCATTTCAAATTTTCAAATAGTTTAATATTAATTATGATTACACATTGAGTAAACAGTTTAGAAGAAGTGTAGTTATAATTGTTTATGAGTACAAAAACAATGAAGATAATGTGTCAAATCATTTCTTCGAAAATATGCCAACTGACTGTGAATCTGCAACAACAAAATATTTAAACACTAAAAAGTAGAAAAGATAAAAAAAATAATGTATTTAAAAATTTATATGCCTACTCTTTTTATCATTTAAAATTTTCAAATGGTTTAATAAATATAATTATGATTACACATCAAGAAAACCGTGTAGAAGTCTATTTTTAAGGACCATTTCATGTTTTTTATCCAAGTGTCAATCAAAAGGATGAATTTTGAATAATCGGGCCCATGCCAAATTAACGTGTTGTAATAAAAATTTTTTTAACTACATAAACTTGCAGTTTTGAAATAGAGATGCAACGAATATTCGGCCTGTCTGCCGAATATTCGGCTTCGGCCGAATATCAAGTCCATTATTCGGCCTTGGTCGAATAATACACTGTAATAAATGTTTTTATATTTACACAGTATAACTTTTTAATTTGACAATTTATATTCATCATATATAATGAAAATTTTATTTGAAATTAACTATCAATTTTTTTCCCGTTAACTTTCATACTCCGAATGGATTTTATCTACCCATTTTTATATAAGAGGTTAATTTAGGAATCATGTTTAAAAAAAAAAATTATGCTGTATCAGTAAGTACAAAAAGTATCTGTAATAAGCTAACATAATCTGTTAAATTTAAAATTAATCTATTCAAAATTGTTTTAATACAGCTGTAACAAGCTAATACATTTTTTTTTTTTTTTTTTTTTTTTTTTTTAATCATAATGGGAAGTTTAACATTTAACCCTTGTTACATAAAAAAATATTTCTTTCAATAATATTTTGAATTATACCTATAAAGAACATAAATATATGATTGATTAGATATAGATGTATTATATGTATAAGATATTTAAGTCGTATATGTTGCAATAGTTAAGGGTTTTTTTTTTGTTGTTTTTTTGTTTTTTTTTTGTTTGTTTGTTTGTTTTAGTAAAATACGCATAAAAGTGAAATATAATTTAAGTGATTTTTTTTAAGTCTGTTACTATTTCTTATTAAATAATGAAAGAAATGTAAATACTAAATTCTTTTAATTAGTATGCATTTACGTTTTAGATATTTTTTTCAAGAATAGCATTGTAATGCCTTAAAAAACAGTTAAAATGTTTTCAATAAACGTAGATTGTGATGCAGAAATAATAATAATCAGCATTCTCAGATGATAGTCTTTCTTTTTTTTTTTTTCCCGTAAATGTTACCTGTTTCTGAAAATAACCTCTCACTATATATGGTACTTCCTGGTGCAGAAAGGTACTTTTTGGCTAATTGTGAAACATTTAGAAAGTCTTCCGAATTTTTTGCCCACCACCCCAAAGGACGCTGTTGTCTTTCTAGTAGTGGCTGGAAAAGAAAATTACTAATTTCTTTTACTCTTCACATTGAGGCGCACTTTTTAAAGAGGCTTCACTGCTGACAGCAAATAATAATAAAAAAAATAATAATAAAGATAAATAAAAATTTTGTTAATTGTGAGCTTAATAAAGTCTATAGTGATTTCTTTCCACCATTTCAGAGGATATTCCTTTCACCCTTTCTATCAGTGGTTTTTCTTAAGATATTAAGATTTCTTATTTTTTATTTTATTTCATCTGAAAGCTGAAACTTATGTTTCCTAGTACTTTTAAAATTTTGTCATTATTTTAAAATGTAGCAACAACACATATAATATCTATTAAAATGTAACTAGACAGTACCTGATGAGGAACTTTTGCTAAGAATTTTTTTTTTTTTTTTTTTTTTTTTTTTTGGGGGGGGGGGGGGTCTGAATTATATTATTGAGGCAATTTTTAGGCCGAACATGGCCGAATATTTTGTCAGAGTAAAATAATGCTTTAAAAAATTAAAAATTTTTATATAAATAATTTTTTTAAAGAAAACAATACATTTTAAATGTGAAATATACAAGAATTGTGCATATAGTGCATACCATATTTTGTTTTTAGGCCAAAATAAGTTCATTATTCGGCGGCCGAATAGGCCGAATATTCGGCTGCAACTTGGCCGAATATTCGGTATTCGGTTATTCGGCCAAACCACTATTCGTTGCATCACTATTTTGAAAGGTGTGATTTTTAAAGATAAACGTTGAATGCTTATAAATTGTTTTTTAAATTGTTATTTTTTTTCACCCCTCCCTTTTTTCCCCCTCTTCTCCCTCATGTCTGTGGAAACATAAATAATTTCGAAATTAGAACCCCCCCCCCTCCCCCCCCCAATTGTGAAAATTTGGCTTTTTTTTTTCTCCTCAGGTTTCCAAGAATAAAAATTATACAAAATTGTATTTTTTTTTTTTGCTTGGTTTTATGCACCTTGGACCTGAAATAAAACAGATGTTGTAAAATTATCTGTGTGACTGAAAATAAAGCCAAAATGGTAAATTTTCTCTTCAATCTGTGTGCAGTCTGTCTCAAATCGAAAGGTCTGTGTGACATAAAATAACGATGGTGGTGTAAACTTTTTACAAATTTTACAGCAGTTTATTGAAATTTAATTTTTTTTTTTTTTTGGGGGGGGGGGGCGAAATTGTTTTCAGAAAAAAGTGTCATCTTTTTTCTGAAAACTTTTATCTCTTAACTTAAGTGTAGCTCAAAGAATATATTATAATTACATATGTAAAAGGCTGATGGGCCCGCAAAATATTCTGCTATTTCCAAAAAGAAAAACATGATTGGGTGATCCATTTAAACTGTATTTTACATGTCATGCTAAAAATGTTGTATATGCAACTGACAATATTGCCATCAGTTTTAATAGTTGTTGTCCCGGTAGCAGAATGTTCGAAACAGGAGACGAGCTTCGCAGATTTTCTTTTCTCTTTTGCAGATTCTTCTTCGTCAGACCTTTATTTTGCTTCATAGTATTATGTTTAGCTCTTTCTTTATTACTTAATACAAAAAGTTAATATTGTTATTAATAAAATATTTTAAAATGTCTAAAAACGTTACATGTAAGTGATTGTTTGATTAATTAACGCTTCAATTGTAAAAATATTTTACCTGCAGATTATTTTTTGTCCCTGAAGTATCTGTCACAGGCACATGGAGAATTTTCTGCTACTGGGGTTGTTGTATAATAAAAAATATCTGTTATACTACAAACTATGAATAATAACTGGTTAAATTCAGTTTTTGTGGTACTTTATTCTTTCTATGGGGGGGAGGATGAAATCGACCTACTTTTTCGGCTCAATGAATGGTATCCTGCCTTTAAAGAAAATTATAGAGGATTCCATAAAATCATAAAACCACCTTTTCTTCATAGCAAAAAGCTGGTTTTTGTTGTTTGAAATAAAATTTTGGGTGAAATCTGTAGGGTATACTTGATAAGTACCAGGTTTCAATCTGAAGAAAATCTCCAAAATTGGCTCTTTGTAAAATGGTTATTTAAACACTGAAACTGTTTATAGAAACAAAGTGTAATTTTGTATATGAAGTCTTAATTTTTTTTTCTTTGCAAATTTGCCGGTTCCTATTTGGAAAGTTTTATGTTTGTTAATTTTAACTTGTATATAGAAAAATTAACTGAAATAACAGTAGACATTAAAGGTCTGCACAGACTAAAATTTTCAGGTTTGGCCTTAACAAATTCTATCTTGGCTTAAAATTTTTACAATTTTGCTGTTATTTCAAATTGTGCAGACCCAAAAAATCCAAGATTAAAAAAAAAAATACTAAGCTGGGGCCAAAATCCCAAATTCACCTTCAGTTTCTTTTTTGAATAAGTATTCAATCCTTTTCAAAAGATATTTTTTCTTTCTTAAAAATTTCAAAATGGACTTTTTTGAATGACCCCATATATCTCTCATTGAAATAAAATACAAGGGTACTAAATAAAGCTTACTGAAATAAACCACAGTTTTATATGTATATACACAACACATGATTATGCACAAAAATTTACTATTTTTTTCTCTTTTTGTCTAGCTTTGTGAACTGCATTTTACATCTGATGACATTCATGATATCCCCTCTCTACACTGCAGAAAATGAAATATTGTCAGCAGTTTTGTTAGCTACATTTAAGAAAAGATGGCCTTCCGTCCTGATAATTTGGCTAGAACACTTCTAAAACAAGATACTTCATGTAATTACCCAGATGACAGACTTCAAATAGAAAATACAGATCAACCTTCCCTTGCGATTTTTTTTCCGAAGTTATTTTAAATGCATTAGTTTTTGTTTGTTCCTGTTGGAACATTAATTATAAACAGTGTAATTGATGCACTTATATATTTAAACTTACCTTGAATTTCTTTTGATGTGTATGTTATATTATGTGTTATTTAAAAATAAATAAATCTTAAATTTATATCAGAGTTAATTAAAGTTTGCTTTTGAAATTATTATCTATATTTGAGGACATGAGTTTCAAAATTCGCCTCATCCAGAAAATCAAATTTTCAGAAATCGTGAAAAACCTCTGATCACGTCCATTGGTCTTCATTCTAAACCAAGATTTTACAATGCCAGAAATACACAGTAAAGCTAGTGTTTTGCAGATTGTATTGTTTTCTCAATTCATGTCCACCAGTACCAGTAGAATAGAATGACAGAGAAAACTCGATTTTTTAACTTTTAGATAAGACAAGTTTTGAAACTGACGTCCTCATTTAATTCTTATGCATGAATATTCAATAAATATTTTATTACTTCTACTTTTTTATGGGATGTGAATGTACACAGCCACGTTTGAATCATTCTGTGACAATAAATTGCTTCAGAAACTTATTTAACGTAGAAGATTTGTGTTTAGATTTCTATGAAGAGTTACGGGAAGAAGCAACAATTTTTTTTTTCTGCCATTGTTTAACCTTAATAAAACTTTCAAATAGTACATTTATATGAAATGAGCAAGTTAATTGATCAGAATTTAAGTACTTTTTGTGTACTCTAATTTCAGATGTACATAGTTTGCAGCCGATCCAATAAATTTTACATCAAGAAAGTTTCTTTAAATATGTTGCATAATATGTAGAAAATAGAAATAAGATAAATCTTATTTATTAACATTTCTGGATCTAAACATGTTTGTTTGATCAGCAGAGTATGCACTAGAAATTGGGGTATTTTATTAATGTAGTAATTAAAAAATGCAGATAGTATATGTAGATTCTTAAAACAACACTTCAAGTTTAGAAACAATAAGATAAAATAGCTAACATTAATGTGATGTTTTATGTAGGCATAGAGATATAAAACTGAAAAAAAAAAAATGAATTAAGATAATGTATTTTTTCAGTCATCTGCCCTAATATCTAAACAGCATAGCTGCCAACTTGTACGGATTTTTCATACCACTAAAATGTAACAGAAAATTTTAGTTAATTTAATCACCGCAATTCAAGCAATTTTAACGTTTAAATAAATAAAAAAATTCTATAAAATTTTAGTGGTAAGAAAAATACGTACAAGTTGGCAGCTATGAAACAGAAACTAACAGGAGATGGATGTTGCTATTAAACAACAAAAAGTACATTCAAACCTCATTAACATGTACAAAATTAACCTGGTATACTTTTAATATGAATTGTTCCTACAATGCCTGTCAAAATTAATACAACGATTTTGTTACTAATAATATAAACTATTGATGATAACATGAGGGAAAAACTTTTAATTTGCCTTGAAATTTATGTTAACGAGGTTTGACTGTATAACTACTACAGTAGTATTTTAAATTTTGTTTCAGTCATGAAATTTATGGATTAATAAACAAAAACAGTTAAACATTTTAAATAATATCACGAGCATTAAAGCCTTTCCTTATTCCACGTTGTGTGGATTTGTTCGCATTCAACTATTGTGACCTATGCATCTGGATGCGTAAGTTTAGGTGTTGAAAATTTTTTTCTTACACTTCCAGAGAATGTTGATCCTGTGCTAATGAAGCCCAATTCCATAATGAATATAAATTTATGTAAATTTTTTGAATGAAAAAAATCATCGCAGCAGTGTTTTGGGAAAAAAATTATCAGAAAGGCTCAAAAAGTTATTTTCAAATAAATTGGACAATTAGATTGATCAATAATTATTAAAATATTAATTAAAATAGTTTTTCTATCCATTTTTCTTAAATCATATTAAAGATACAAATATTTCAGAGGGGAAAAGACCTACTTTACAGAAGTTTTCACAGACAATACAGTCTTGAAGTATCAGCGTGACATAAGATTTTTCCTTAAACATCTAGGTAGTACTAATAGAAAAGAAATTAACCGTAGACGTGAAAGTTGTGAATATTAACCCCTTGAGAGGCGATGGGATATATTTTATCTCACCTAAGTTTAATCAAGATTTGCACCGGAAACTTTTAAATAAATTTTATTTTTGTAACTTTGATGGAAAAAACTTGTAAAATTGCTTTTCCTTATTTTGAAACAAAAATTTTCAAAGATCCGGTGCGAATTTAACATTACAGGAACACAATCACTTTCTCAAGGGGTTAAATGAAATGGATTTGAATTAAAAATGGGACTTGCAAAGCTGAACCTAATTCATACATTTGTTTTAGAAATATAATCTGTTATTACGGTGTGCTTCTTCAAGAGTTTTATTTTTTATACTTTACAGATATGAATTATGAAATATTTAAAAAATATATATAAGCATACTTATTACCACCTTCCCACGTAATGAAAGAATAAAAAAACTTTAAACCAGAAATTTTATTTAATGAAATAAAGTATATTTCAAATCTCTACCACATAGAGGCAAGACACATTTAATTAAATAAATTTTCTGGTTCAAAGTATTTATTTTTGGAAAAAACGGCTTATTGGCAAATATGGGTATGTGTTTGGGACAGTTTGTGTGATAAAAAATGGTCTTTATTTAAACGAGGAGGGTGTGAGGGCCTTTTTCTTTTGTATGCCTCTTGTCAAGGATCTCCGAACAGACCTAAATTGTACCTAATTAGACACCTGAATCCCACCTTAACCCTCCCCCTCCAAAAAATGCTTATTTAAAAATATGCACTCTTGTGAGTTATGAGTGTTTATACAATAGTATAACTTACTGAATTATTCATATGTACCTTGGTAGAAAAAAGGCCCAATGCATTTTTCATCTCTTAAAGTCGAATAAAATGAAAGAAATAACCTTTCACATTTTAAAATGAAAAATTTAAAGGGCAAAAACTTATCAAAGCAGAACAATAATTTAGAATTAACAAAATTCTTTTAAAATATTTCTATCAAACAATATGATAAACAATAACAGTGGTAATTGTTAGTCCAATATTAATACTTAAAAAATCCCTTTTTTAAGTATAAATATTGGAAAATCCCTTTTTTAGAGCCTTTTTTTTTTTTTTTTTAATAAATCAGTTTGAGTTCAGCAAGCAAACTTTATTTAAAATAAAAGGCTCTAGGAAGAGGATAAATAATAGAATTTAATAGGATTATTTAAATGAAGGAGTAGTATTTGTTCAGAAATAAACTAAGAAAATATGGAACTTTAATTCAGCCCCCCTCCCCCCTCAAAAAATAAAACAAAATTTGGATATTTTTGTTTAAATATTTTGTTTCAAATGATTGTAGTAAAGCTAATAGAAATTAAAAGTGAGCATATTTAAATTTCTAACTCCTAAAATTTTAATGTATGTATATTTCGCAAAATCTGAAAATAAATATTCTGAAATCGCTTTCATTTATACACCCAACCAACCAATCTATAATTCATCGCTTTCTCATCACAATTTGCTCGATAGCTCATCTAAAAGTCATCGGACATTCATCGTCATGAAATGGTACTCCTCGCGGATTCATCATATGTTTTTCTAAAATTCATCAGGTTGCGATCATCCATAGATCTAAGGCCAATGAGACATTTCTGAGTAATTGCCGATGAAAATCATCCCTGTCCGATGAGAATACGATAATCGACCACTTATCGTGTAATCGGATTTCGATGAGAGGCCGTTCAAGGGCCAGACACAATTTGCTACTAGGGGTATCTCCGATCTCTGACGCATGAGCTGCACTCCCGGTCACACGATTCCAGAAGATGGCGACGTGATAAGTTAGCGCTTAAATATACAAAAGTAGCTTTCCGTGCAGGGACAACCTAAGAAATTAATATCATATATACGAAATGAACTAAGATTTCAAATTACTTCATTTGTATGTTATCGGTTCATCCTCCAAATTTTACCTTTATTGTATTTATTTTTCTATTATATATTTTATAATTATCTTTAGCTTTCCTTTTAATTCATTATTTGCATTTGACACGCCTCTCTTTCCTATTTTATATTAAGACAAACAGAAAATAGATCATGTGTGACTTCATCAGATTTCTTGTTAACTTCTTTAGCTTAGGGATTTTAATATAAATATACTTAGAAATAATGGTGAAGTTATAGGTATATACATGGTAGTATATTTTTAAAAAATATATTGATATATGTTTTATATTATGTGATTATAGATTCTAAACGATTAACTCCATGTTCGAATTTATTTATAAAGTGATTATCATAATTACGCAATGTTACACGTAATTGGAATTTATGTTTACTCTTATTTGCTAGATTTTAATTAATACATTTTCAGCACAAAAATTAATTTTCATTTGAAGCTTAAGAAAATGTACAGTTAAAACGTGGAATACTGTAACTCCATCAAATCGATCAAGTATATTTCTAAGTACGTGAATAAAGGCAGCGACATGGCAGTTTATGGCGTGCAACCAGAAATAAGTGATAGGAATGCAGTCATACACCATGACGCATTTCACTTCATGAAAATGTATTGAAAAAAAATTCTGCAAATGTTGATCTACACGGTCTCAATATGTAGTCGAAGGTCACTTACTTTAGCATTATGCCTTGAAAACTTATTACAGTTCATGAATAGTTTTTTTATATATATATATAAAAAAAGAACATAAATAAAAATAGTGGAAAAAAAACATTATAATGAAAAATAATTAGAAACAACACTACAAGCTACCGTGAAAATATAAAACAAATTACTTCGATTATGATGAATACATTTAAGTACAAGAAAACGTTATACGTTTTATCTAATTTTTATGAAGCATAATCGTATAACATCAAACACATTTCACTGGTATATAGCTAAGAATTGGAAATTTATTTTAATAATGATATGTAAGTACTTTTGTATATTTAAAATATGAAACAAGTAATCATATCATGTAATATAGAATACAATTTCAATAGCTGATTTTACTATCGCATAATTCTGTTTTCGAAACTGACAAACCAAAACTGATAACCGTGCTATTATAGTAAAAATAGCACAGATATTTTTTTTTCCGTTTAGTACATGAATTTGGTTGTCTATCATTTTAAACAAATCTGATAATATTTAAATAATGTTCCTCTCAATTTACTACAAACATTGCGAATGCTACTTTACCTTTATAAAAAAAAAAAAACACGAAAAATTTAATATTTTTAAAGGGAAAATATCTTACTCTACGTGTACAACACATTCAACCTTCGTAAGATTTTATATGGAATATAAATGCAACAGCGGAACCGTATTTACCTATGTATTTTTCATAATTTTTATATCTACATTTCTTCGATGCTAAAAGTAACGGGCTGTAAAAAATTTCGTGAAATTTAATATATATATATATATATATATATATATATATATATATATTGACAGAAGAAACCCTTTTAAGGGATTATTTATGGTAAAAATAGGTGGGTCTGTACATGAGAATGCATTGATTCAATCTAAAAATTGTTCAAAAGTTCAAATGTCTGGAGAGGATTTCTGAAAATGCGAAAATGATATCTATAGGGAAAAATACCTGCCGGCTCGGCCTACAGGCGCAGGTAGATTTCGAAGTTAAGTATGCTAATTTCACCTACAAAAACTAAATCATGATTAGAGATAAACCCAGTTTAACAATTTTATCTGGTTTTTAATTTCATTTTTATATAAGAGCTGGTTTTATCAGAATCATATTAAGGCAGTATTCAAAAAATATTTTCCATGCTCAACAACTCGAAGTTTTCTAACACATTTTCAGATTCATTTTTAAAAGGAAAATCATGAAACTTGCTGACGTGACTTTTTAAGAAATTTATAAGTGACATATATTTTTATTTTTCGGTCAATTAATTGGAAATTGATTTATAAACAATTATTTTCTCAACAGCAAAATATTTTCCGTTTCCAACACAATCGCTTCGAGAAATTTCTTTTCTTTTCGAGAAATTTCTTTTTTTCTTTTGAAGTAAGAATTGGTCTTATCAAAAACTTGTCAATATAAAAGTTGTAGATACTATTAAGACACTTTACAATAAACTCAATTGGATTTGCTCTCTTGAGAACTGTCGAAGTTATGAATTTTTTTCTCCCCAAACCCCTATTTTGGCGCCCATTGAGCCCATTTTTAATTTTATCAAATATCTGTCATACATAAATTTTTGTCCCAAAGTAGAAGTACCAAAAACTTTAAACTGATTCGATATGTATTATAATTAAAAAGTACTGCAGAAGTACTCCACTGCAAATAGAGGAGTCTTAAACTTAGAGACACGTGTGACTGAAAAAAAAAATTGACATTTAAGTGTCCTAATCCGACAATTAAGACATTATAGATATCTTAATTTAAGATACATAAGTGTCTTACTATGATCATGGTGTAAACGAACTGAGAATAGCGTCTAAAATATCCGCAAACGTCATACTTTAAGACACTTCGTTGCTTCAAACGTGTCTTAATTTAAGACGTTTTGATTCTTCCGTTTTTTCTACGCAATAATAACCAGAGGGCACTCGCATTGCGTTTTAGATATATTTCGTTCGAACTCGGTGTACGTTGTAATTCAAACTGAAAGTTTTCTTTTTATGTACGCGTATATTTTAATTCGTTTTTTGAGAAATCTGAAATTCTATGATTTAATTCGTATTCACTTAGTTTATTTATGTATTGAATACGTACATCTGACTTGTGTGCTATACATCCAATGTCTTTTATAAGCTGTCATCGATATAAAGGCTGGATAGACACAGAAGCACTTGAAGATTACATCCGGGAACACTACAAAGTGCGTGGAAGGGACTTAGTGTTCATTTGTATTAATTTGTATAGATAATATTGTGTTATTCGTCTTCGTCTCGTCAAAGCTCGTAAAAAAGAAAAAAACCCTTTTGCCTGGCGGGTTATGTTTTGAGGTGAAGCATTTCATTCTCCACATATGGCTAGGCGGATGTATTAAGTGATTCCCTTCTAAAACGATGCAAGTCTTTGTTCCTCACTGTAATAGTTTTTAAAATTTCAAATCGAGAATTTTTTCTTACTTCTTGCAACAGGATTTAAGTAAGTGTCACAATTTTTGTGTTTTTTATTATTTTCTAAATGGCACTGATCAAAATCTTGCATAAAATGGTATTAGTTTCGAATCTGTTTGAAAAAAAAACACAGTTCTTGAAGTACATATTTTTAAATTTATGAAGTTGTCTTTTATTACAAATTATATATTCTACATTCTCATCTTTTTTTCCCGAATTTAAGGTAATAATATCACTAAAAGACAGAAATTTTAAGTTGAATTCATTCTCTTGCTTTCCATGTTTCTTTTTTCTCTTGTTTTTCATTTCTTATTTCTTGTTTCTCTTGTTTTTCATTTCTTATTTCTTGTTTCTCGTGTTTTCTTAGTTTCAATGGCTAATTCCTATCTCATACTAAACGACCACAAGGATATAAAAAAAAGCTTTGAAAGATCTCCTAATGCTTTCTTACTTCCTACCTAGGGATTACAATCTTGGAATCCCGTATCCCAGATCCCGGGATCCCGTTTTATTTTTAATCCCGAAAATCTCGGGATTTTTTCTGTCTAATACCTGGATTTTCGGGATTGTCTTTATTTTAATAGAACAATATTCAACCGAAGAAAAAAGTATATAGACTTTTGCTTTTCGAATAAAAATCAATTAACTTTATAAATTTATATATTATTAAAAAAGAATAACCCGGGTGTCCTAAAAAGGACTGACTGATTTTAAAATTCAATAACTTTCAAACGTTGACAGATATTTTAAAAATTCTTGGAGGAGGGTTATGCATAAGGTGAAAAGTTTTTTACCCTGATTTTCCATTTTAGTTCGAATTACAAACAATAGATGGCGCTGTGATCAATAGGCGCTAAATTCAGCCTCGATTTTTGGTACTTCGGGACCCACTCAATACATTTTAACCTCCATTTTCTGCATAGAAGGAGAGAAAGGCCAAACAATCAAGCCTGTATTTAACGCCTATTCATCGCAGCGCCATCTATTGTTTGTAATTCGAACTAAAATCGAAATCACTGTAAAAAAATTGCTGTCCTTATCCATAACCCTCCTGCAAGAATTTTTTAAATATCTGTCACCCTTTGCATGTTATTGAATATTAAAATCAGTCAGTCCTTTTTAGGACACCCGGTATATTTCGAGTATTTTTTACGTATAATTATAAGCGATTAAATATTTCGACCTGCAAATAGACGTAACCTGCACAACTATTAGTCAGGAAAAACAAAATCATTCCTTTATTTCGATTTTACTGTGTGTGTATGAAATATCTTCCACTCCGTAAGTCATTTTCGAATTAGAATTTACTGATAAGCGTTGCATTTGTGTATCATAGTAATCCTCATTATTATGTGCTAACTTCTTTCTTTTCGTTCTTTTATATTTATTTTGCTTTAAAGATGGTTTAATGAAAAGGATTTTCTAGCTCATAGGAAAGATAATGATACATTTTTAGTATGGTACTACCATTTAACCTCAGAACACAGAAAAAGCACTAAATGTAAATGACGTAGCACAGTGTTTAAAACATTATGTGGATAGACTAAGGGGTTGAATACACAGTTATCTACGGAACATGGTACTAAAGTTCAGAAAAAATACAACCTCTCTTCCTTCCGCATGTCAGGATTGCATAGAAGATACATCGCTTTCTAAAAAGCGGAAAATAGAGGATTCTTTTAGTAGTGATAAGGAATCACTGGATTTAATTTTATCACGAATGACAGCTAAAGACGGTTTCTCAGTTAACGTTTTCACCTCAACTAATTAAAGTTTCATGCTAGGGAAAATCTTGCATTTGCGATATCCTAGCATTGTAATCTTTAATTACGTTGTTATGAGTACAATGAAATTTTAATTAGTGAGAATAATTATTTTTAATATTGTAAATATTAAGCCATTCAAAATCTCTTTTCACATTAAATAAAAATAAGTATGTAGAAGATGAAAGATAGACTTATATGAAAAATACAAAAATGACAATTAGATGTTAAGATATATATTGAAGACAAAAGAAGTTTGGAAACTACACGTTATTTTTTTCTTCATGTTATTAGTATAGAATATTTATTTATTTATTTTTATTGATAGTTAAATAGCTTTTGTGATTACCCTCTGACCCACATAAAAACTTGACCATGTGGCAATATAAATTTTTAAAATGTCTAATTTTAAATGGTAAGGTTATATTTTTTTTTCAGGGAGGGGGGATTTGTATGAAATTTTTGTAAAGCTAATATCTTAAATCTTGCACTGCTTATAATGAAAGTTTTGAACTTTAAGAGTAGGACAAGATTAAAAACACAAAATATATTTAACAAAATACTGAAGTAATTTTTTCTCAATGTTATTAAAGTAGAATATTTATTTTTTTATTCATATTTAAATAGCGGTTGTAATTATCATCTGATATATATATAAAATTGCATATGTGTGCAATATAATTTTTTAAAGAATCTAATTTTTAAATTATATGAATTTTTATTTTGGAGGTGGGGGTGGGGAGGGGGGATTTGCTTGTAATTTTCGTACATCTGATATTTTAAATCTTTTTCGACATTCAACCGAGTATATTAAATATATTTAACCTTTAGAGCAGAACAAGATTATAATATATACAGTGTGTCCACGTATAACCTGATCGACCTTTATTTTCGCAACCGTTGGTCCTAGATGCACACTTTCAATTACAAAAATTGTTTAAATAAGGTAAAGAATTATTTTTAAAGCGATTTGGGTCAAGAAAAACATTTATTAAAAAATTACGAAATTTAAATTTTTATACGGTCCCCCGGTCCTATAAGTGATATTTAGTAAAAATTTACCGTGACACTAACAAGTCAGACGAAAAAAAGTCCCATTCACCTAAAATTAAAATTGACCGAGTTATGAAACTTTGAAATGCATGACTTGTACCACTTTTTTGCATATAAAAACAGATGATTTCAGCAATGCTTTCAGGGATCGTATATAAAGTACTTAAACTTATTTCAAGGTATCTGCGCGTTGAAAGAAATCGTACAACTATTACGATTGAGTTAACCTAAGTTTCAGATTAGTTAAAATAATTGTATTTTAACATATGTTTTATTTTGTAAGGATTTGAGGCTATGATTTCTTTTAACAAAAATTATGTTATTTTCATAAGATTTTATTTAACTTACAATGATCGTCTTTCCAGTTAAAAATTTGTACTCGAAATTTAATGCCCGATCTAATAATGTCTTCAAATGTCCGATCGAAGTTAAATTTTACATACTAACTTAAATTCGATGAGAATGCAATATTATTAGGATTTTCGACTCTTACCATCTTATACATACTGATATTAGAGGATAACACAAAAAAATTCGGATAGATTATCGTCAAGGAGTTTAAGAAAGTGTTTTAGATTAGGTAACATAAACCTGCGATGGTTGTGTTTTTTAACTTTTATAATTACATTTTATGTATTTTTTAACGCTGAATCAAAAAATTTCCTTCACTTTTTACCATCATGTCAAGATTTTTCGTAAATCGTAAATTTCAAGGTTAAAAAATAGCGAAAAATATGATACTATAAAATAGATGTGAGACTTTTTTAATTAAGTTTAATTTTATTTAATTCAATAATTTATTAGATCTTTTGGCTTATACTGGGTTTCTTACAGCTAAACAGCTCCGGGGGTCAGATGATGTTGGGAGGGAAGGGAGGATCAATTTTAACTTTTAGCTTTTTAACTTTGAAATTTGCGATTAGAGAAAATTCCTGACCTGATGGTTTAAAATGAAGGTTATCTTCGGATTCAGTGCTAAAAAATACATAAGAACCAATTTTCAAGAGCTAAAAAACATGCCACAACCCAAAATTTAAAAGACAGTGTAATCTAACAGCATTTTAAAATATGTATCATTTTGTAAAGAATTGAGGTTGTTGTTTTTCATCCGTTTATTTAACAAAAAATCTGTTATTTTTATCCTCTTTTAATGTTCAGCACAAATTGTACATTTTGCAGTAATATGAGAGAATTATTAAATTTCAAATTTATATTGCAATGCTAATTTTACTCTCAACCATTTCTTTTATATATCTGACGAAATTATATTTCTACTAAATTTGTGAATGACCCCTAATATGCAGCAAAAATATATATTCCAACTTTAAAAAGCTATTACTCGGTCTATTTTAATCGTAGAACGACGGGACTTTTTTTGCCTAACTTGCCAGTGCAACAGGGAAATTTTACTAAATATAATTTATAGGGCCGGGGGACCGTATAATATTTAGATTCTGTAATTCTTCACTAAATTGTTTTTTCGCTTCAAACTTTTTTTATCTTTACCCTGCACCTAATTTTGACCATTTTTGTAATTGGAAGTATGCATCTAGGAACAACGGTTGCGAAAATAAAGGTCAGTTAGGTTATACGTGGACTCACTGTATATACCGGGTGTCCTAAAAAGGACTGGCTGATTTTAAAATTCAATAACTTGCAAACGGTGACAGATATTTAAAAAATTCTTGCAGGAGGGTTATGCATAAGGTCAAAAGTTTTTTTACAGTGATTTTCGATTTTAGTTCGAATTACAAACAATAGATGGCGCTGTGATTAATAGACGCTAAATCAGGCTCTATTTTTGGTACTTCGTGGCTCGCTGAATACATTTCCATCTCCTTTTTCTGCATGGGACAAGAGAAAGGACCAAAAATCGAGCCTGTATTCAGTGACTATTGCTTACAGCGCCAGCTATTGTTTGTAATTCGAACTAAAATCGAAAATCACTGTAATAAAACTTTTGACCTTATGCATAACCCTCCTGCAAGAATATTTTTAATATCTGTCACGTTTTTGATATCTGTATTTGCAAGTTGTTGAATTTTAAAATCAGTCAGTCCTTTTTAGGACACCCGGTATATCCATGTACCTTAAAAGCCCTCAACAGTGACCTCTGCGGGACCGCAGAATTTGTCCGATAATCGGTGATGTTTGCTTTAGTGAGGTAAAAATATTCAAATATGTATGTCTTTCGGATTAAAAAAGTATTCGCTAAATAGAGGTGTCCGCTATTCCGGAATGCCCATTATCCTCCACAACGGATACTCTCGAATGCCGGATATCTCAATTTAGATAACCATAATGCAGGATTGCATTTTTTGCAAAAGAACTTGATTAAAGCATGGGCTTACTGGGCAGTGCCCCGTCCCCCTACGATTTTAGTGACTCCAAATTTGATGTGCAATATTTGTAAAGCTTATATTTTTAATCTGTTTCGAAATTGTACTGATTATAATCAATATTTTGAATTTTTAAAATAAAATAAGATAAAAAAAATAAATAAAAAAATCTAATATTTAAATAAATATTTTTTGTTTTTAATTTTGTTCTACTCCTGAAGTTCAAAATATTGATTATAATCAATACAATGTCGTAAAAGATTAAAATTATCAGCTTAACGAAAATTGCATACCAAAATTGTGAGCACTAAAAAAAAAAATCAGCTTGTATGGGGGTTGAGGTGAGAGGGCCACAGCCAAATATTTTTCCAGGATTCAACGTGTTCAAACATGGCTACGTTTCGTATGATGCTTACAAAAAATGGATTCTATTCAGACGCGTTAAAGTGTATGAAATTCAGATGCAAAAAGTGTTGTAAAAAATTAAGACATTTTAAAATGTCTGAAAATTGAACACTCTGTTTCAGACACTTTAATTTACAGTGTCCTTGGTTCGATTTTGCCCATTTACGAACTTGACCGAGATTTTATGCCCCTTAATTTTATGCATCAATTAGGAAAATATTTGTGCATAATTATGGAAGTTACCGTGTCCATAAAAATGTGATATAAATAAAGTTTTTTACTGGGGGTTTTTTGGATACTAGGGGGTCATGATCGGTGTACATATGCAAAAAATTTTCCAGAATTCCAACATAGGGGAGAATATAATTGATAGTATTTCATAGGAATTCTACCTATTTTTAAAAGTAACAAACGCTGGCCTTTGCGTTAACGAACAAATACAAGATAGAAATAGCAAAGCTTGTATAGAAATGTTTATTGTAGCAATATCTCTTGTTCTTCGGAGTATAGAAAAATAGCATGTTTTAATTCAGATTCTTTTCTCGGATTAAATACCACAAAATGTTCGCATACATGTAGATGATTTGTATAGCACATGTTTTTGTCCACGATATTATCAAATAAAGCACTCCAATCACTCCAAGATTATTTCAGACTTTAGTTTACCTAAACTTTATGAATATAAACAAAACAGTGTTAGTTTATTAAAGTATATAGCATATCAAGTTATAATACCAATTTATAACACCACCTGTATATTTTCTCGAAGCAGCTGAAAAGTATATGTCATGGGGAAACACAGAAAATTTATTTATAACTAAATTGAAATACTGAAAAACGATCAGGACACATGTGGTTAGATTAACAAGAAATCCATTTCTAAATTGAAATATTTTCACAATCTTCATGGCAAAATTAAATTAAACTTTGATTTTAGCAATTATTTTTTCATAAGTAGGGGGTCCGAAAAGGGCGGTAAGTGATTCTGTTTAAATACGTAATGATCGACAAGACAAACCATTTAATAAGGGAACTTTCTTGGCAGTATGTTAACCGTATTTCAAATGCAAGATTCTGTTGAGTATGTAATAGCACAGAGACGGAGCCAAATATAAAAATAAGTTACATTCAATTTTTATTTTAAAATAAAACTTAAAGGGTATTACCAAGAATTTGCAGTAATATTGCAATAATGATCCAATTACTAGAAATGAAAACCATTGTAATAATTGAACCATCCATTATCAAAAACCAATGTCGCAATTTTTAACTTAGTTTTGAAGCAAGTTTAAAAACTCTATTGAAAAAAAAATAATAATATTGTAAAAAAAAATATTTTTTTTTTCTTTTCTGATTCTGTCATACTAAATGTATAGTAAAGAGGATGATACTGTTATAAACAAAGTATATTTTTTGTTCGTCTTTCTCTAAAATTGTTATCAGAAAAAATTATCCATTGTCACAAAATAAGTAAACGTTCAGATTAATGTCAAATAAAAAAGATCGTGTGAAAAGGATAAGAAAGCTCATCAACTGCAAGTGACCGATTTCTCGAATTCCTTTTGCTGAAATGAGATTTTCATTGCAAAACAGCCCAGAAGTTATCTTTTGAAGAGAACAAAGTAATTATTTCCAAAACATAAAATGTGTTTTAGACATGTAAACGCGACACGATTTATGTCAGTACCAGGTAAAACTTGATTTTTTTAAATATTTTTATTTCCATTGTACATTTCAGACTAATTCTTTCTGCATCTTTAAATAATTATCCATTTGAAAAAGATGCAGAAAGTTTCTTTTAAATAGAGTAAAATACCGTGATTTTTCTCTGCTGAGAACTAATTTTTAAAACTTGGTTAAATTTAATTCATTGTATCTAATCATACACATTACTGTTTTAAAAATGATTATACATACATAAAAGCATAATAAAATATAAATTTAAGTTTAAAAAAAAGAATAATTCAAAGAAATTTGAAAGAAACATAACGTGCGATTCTGGAGATAATTTCAAATCTTTTGGAATACAAGAATATTTAATCTGAGTATCTTTAATGCATAATTATAAGCATTTGTAAAACTGTTTTTTGAATTTAAAATACTAGTTCGAAAGAACTTTGTACTTTTGAAGAGAAAAACACAAGCTTCTTATAAATAAGGTTTTCTAAACACAAATTTGTTCAGAAAATTTGTGTGGTTGATATAGAGAAACATACAAACAACAATATCTTAGCCCAAAGTACAGGGTATCCCAAAAGGAGTACCAGTTTTAAAAAATAAATAAGAAACAAACGAATAGAGTTATTAATAAAATTTTTGCAGGATACGGATGTGTGAAGTCTGGAATTTTGTTTAGGGTATATTATTATGTTAGTTCAAATTCTTATCGACAGATGGCACTGCGGCAACTGCATTCATCAGTAATAGTTGAGAATTAGACGACAGTATTTTAAATATTTCCTCCATTCATCACAATAGCATGTCGGAGTCTTGGAATGAAATTAGAATACACCTTCTGCAACGTCTGTACGGAAATGGCTGCGCACTCTTCAAAGATTAATTGCTGGAGCTCAACTAGCGCAGTTGGATTTTGGCAGTAAACCACATCCTTCAGATGGCCCCAAAGAAAAAAATCACACGGATTTAAATCTGGTGAGTCAGGTGGCCAATTCATACTCTTTCCAGTTAATTTCGGGTAATCTAATTCAATCACGCGTTTCAAAGTATTCCTCAAGAAGAGTGAAAACCTCAGATATTCGACCAGGCCTTGCACCATGTTGCATGAACCAAGATGTTTCGGATACATCTTCGAAGGCATTATGGGTGGCCACATATTCATACAATTTCAGTGTAACGACTGGCATTGACTGTCTACCGTAGGAAAATGTGTCCAATAATGCCTCTGCTGGATAAAGCTACCCATGCAGTATTTTTTTTTGCATACAACGATCGTGGAACACACACATGAGGGTTTTCAGAACCACAGATTCGCCAATTCTGTTTATTAACGAAGCCATCCAGGTAAAAAATGTATTTTGTCAGAAAATCATATTTGACTTACTTGAATGTCACCACCATCAATCATTTGCAGCATTTCGTTTGAAAATGGGTTTTTCATGAATGGAAGTATCCCGTAGTGGCTGTTGCGTTTGCAATTTGTATGGAAACATTTCCAAGGATATTCGCAGGATTCTGCGCGTAGTTGTTTTGCTTATACCACAGGCAGCTGCAGTTTTGCGAACAGAGGTTTATTGAATGCGTGGAATGGTATTCTGAACAACTTCAATATTTGCTGTTGTTTTTGACGATCGATGTCGTCTAACGGTCCCCGCCAATTCATACGCAACACTACCAGTTCATTAAAACGTTTCCCATAAATTATTTATTGACTTCGTCGGCGGACCTTTCTTTACATTAAAGCTTTTCTGGAAGCTCTTTCTTGTTGATGTGAAACTGACACACAATCGGTGATATTCTTAAACAATGAAATTTCTCTCTTCCAACGAATACACCATTTTAAAGAATTTACGCAACGACAACTACTGTTTCCCTTGAAGTGGTTACTACTAAACTTTCACTCGCCACGCCTTTTTCTGTCTGGTCTTCACCCGTGTTCTGTTTGTTCATATAGTCGCAAAAATGTGCTGTAGCGCCATCTGTTGGTCAGATTTTGAACTATCATAATAAAGTTTTCACAAAATTCCAGACTTCACACATCCGTTTCCTGCAAGAATTCTTTCAAGTCTCCACTGCAATTCCGCGGGAAGATAGAACGATTTATCTAATTAATTTTGCACAAATTTTATATAGTTAAAAAATAATCTATTATAGATATTATGCATGTACAAATATGCTTGTTTGAACTCACACTGATCAGTATATTAAGTGTATATTTTTTTCTTCGAAACGTAAAATTCTGTAAATTATGTATTACGATTAAAATGCCTCAAAATCTAGATAAAGCATTATTTTGATATTGATCAGATACCTAAGATGTAAAATGTCAAAACTATTGTCAAATCAGTTGTTTTTTATTATTATAAATGTATCCTTTCTAGCAGAGTTAATAGTTATAAATATTTTAAAGGTTGATAGCTCTGTTTTATCCGACCTGTACATGTATTGGGATATGAAATAATACTGTTTCTAATTTTGTTATTATTACCCTCAGATTATTTTCTACGTTCATATGTCATCGTGGTATCGAGTGTTTATTTTTAAAATTATTTAACTTTGTAAGTATATTTTATGTAGTAACTAGTTCTGCATAAGCGAATTGTGTACTGTATAATTGTACCTAACGCCTTTACCATATACTAGCTAAAGTATTCGCGTTGTCCGGAATTTAAAATATGTTTGTTTAGAAAAAGGAGTGTTAATTTACGTAATTTTCATTCTGTTTTCAATTTAATACGGACGACAGATTACCTATTTACTTACTAAATATAATCTGTGATCTGGATTGAGGCCGAGAATAAAACCTTTTGCGGAAAAGATGTTTCCGAGTATTTTCTTATTTAAATATTTTTTATACATTAAATAAAAATAGCAAGTACAAAAATTCTAAGAATTTTATTTTTAAAAAATCTGAAATCTTTATTTCACTTATTCACTAAGAATGCGCTCTAGGAACCCACACCTTTGTGGAAATTCTAATATACACGCATACACACACGTACTATATATATATATATATATATATATATGTATATAAACGTAAAGTGTAGTAATCACCAACAAAAAACAAATTATATTCATGTGAAATACGCCCAAAAGCTGCAGTAAAACACATAAATTCGATATAAAACTAGTAAAAGATTATATTTAGCCTGAACTAGCGCACCCCCCTCACAGAACAAGAAGAATATAACTGTTTGTAAAAAAACAAAACTAGGAAAAAAAACAGGCTGCGGCTTCATCGGCAGTGGGTTATATTTCAAAAGCAGTCGAGCATTCAAAAAATATAAATATCAAATATGTATTAGTGGCAGTGGGTTTCGGCCAGAACAGTGAATAGCAAAATCAAATGTTAAACATTCGATGGCTATTATTACATGCTCCCCCACCGGACCCTACGCCACATTATTAAATGAATGTCTCACCTGTAACACAGTAAAAGATGCTAAAAATATGTTCATTTAAAAAAACTAAAACTTAACCAACTCATCCACATTGCCACAACCAAAAATATAAAACATAAAACGAATTAAACAAGGCAGAATCCAACACCCAAACAACCAATCAAAATTCATTACAAGTATGTTGCCAATCGACACAGCACATCATCATAAAACCGTCCTTGAACAGGCTTTAGTAAATATGAGTCATTCACTGACGTCGAAAAACAATCGATCAGTAATAAAGAAAATATGCAAAATCTGAATATTTATTTATAAAAGTTAAAGGAATACAGTTTTTGTAATATAGATTACTTTTAAAATGAAATATTTTCTTTTTAAACAGATTTTTATCTGTACAAATTCTAAAAATTCGAAATATTTGACTGATAATGATATTAATGTATTTACGTTTGTAAATATTGGAGGACCAGTGAACAAGCTGATTAAACTGAAATTGAAAACTATTATCTTTATTGTAGATTGAAATATGTACTGTGTTACCTATTAAAATTATTTTTAAAATAGGTAATCAGCCTGCAAACCATTATTATTTGTTTTCTTTAATCTCAGGGAATCAGGATAAATTTCTTGAGAAATTTCATTAAAATCACTATTGAAGTTTAACACGATCAAGTCGTCTATCCCAGCAAAGAGGAAATTGCTGGCCAGCAGCAAGATAGGTGCTGGCAATGATGGAGAAGTGTTGACTGATGGTCTACCACTGCATGACCACTGCTGGACCGCTTCAGTCAACTTTGCTGTTTGAAATCATCAGATAAAATTCTGGTGGGCATCCAGTTTATCTCATGCTTTGGCCCACCACTACATGGAAGTGCACGAACTTTTGCAGTATTATTGCTGGGAACCCTTACGCTAGGTGGCGCTGCGAATATCGAAGACATTGAGTACTTGAACACAAATCTGAAATGAATATCTTAACACAATTTAACCTGTGAAGCTAATTTTTTTTTTTGAAACTGTAAAAAATATAGCACCACTGCCACCAACAAAATAAATAAGTAAATGAATAAATAAATAAATTATTTATTTCACGAGACTTTTTTTCTCCTTAAATCTGGTTTTACTAGGTTACAAAGGATTTCGGTTTTCATAATTTACGTAGTTCAGAATCAATAAGCGTATAAAATGCATAGGATGTCTATACAATAGAATAATTTCTATACCAGTTTAATGATTGGGAACGTAAATCACAAAAGAAACAAACTTGAAATAGTGTAATGAGAGCTTGAAAACTACGAGCAATCGTAGCGTACGCTGAAACGACTTGTTCATGTCCAATCACGAAAACTAAGCAGCATCGAGCGCGGTCAGTACTTGGGAGGGTGACCACATGCAGTTCAAATATTTCTATTCTAGACACTTTTACAGATGTTTCTATAGCTCTTGGTGAAACTAGCTTATAGAAAAAAAGAGCCATAATTATGTAATACTTTGTTTTTTATAGAATTCTATAAGAAATTTTTGTAAGGAAAAGTTCTGGGCCAGCAAAGGAATAGCAGTGGGATAGGTGCTAGCACTGCAGGAAAAATTGCGGATTGAAATAATGTGATGGCATAACAATGCTGGCCCGCTGTTGGAAATCACTGATGGGCCAGCTGCATTCGACTCGGACACTTTTCGACAGGTTTATGTAATGGCACCCTTGCACTTTACCGCTGATAGCACTACTGCCTGCTATCTTTTTTCCAGCTGATGGGCCACTGTTTCTTTCTTTGCTGGGATGTATCTATAAACGAGGAATTGGAGATCAGCTTTATTAATACTGTACTGAAACTCATAAAAAAATATAAATAAGTTAGCAGCTGTAGATGAGTAGCTAGTACCCATACCAATTCCATTTATTTGTAAGTATATTTTAGATCCTGTATAAACATAATTGTTGTAAAGGCAAAACCGACATAATTTATTAAACAAGTTAGAGTTGAAATCCGTAACATTTAAAACCAATTCCGCTGCCTTTGAAAGTGCCTCCTTTAAACTATTAATAGGAATAGTACTAAATAAATTTTCAAAATCATCGTTTGGATAGAATTAATGCTATTGCTTTTTAATTTTTCAGCAATCTCGAAACTATTTGAAATAATCCAGAAACAATTACTGCCCTTTTACTTGTATTTTAACATGTTCAAAACATTTCAAACAAACAAAAGTAAATCCTCAAATTTCCTATTAAAATTATTGCCTATACTGCTGACAATACGGCAAATAAATCTATATTTAATAGGTACTTTATGAAATTTAGGGGTAAGAAATAGAAATGAAAATGACAGATTTTTACTACGTGGGAAAGGAATCTTTGTTTGCTTATTAATAAGTGTTTGCACTGAAGATTTACATACTCTGTAAGTTATACTATTATTTAACTCTGCATTGAGCATTTCAGCATAAAATTGTTTTCATGTGACTGCAATATATATACAGTGTACTCTCGATTATCCGTGTGCGGTTTATCCGGTTTGCGGATTATCCGTTCTCATTCCGGACTCGGGGAAAAAAAAAAATTCAGGCTTATCATGCATGTAAAATCGATGTTGATGTAAATTAGAATCTTTTCCGGTTTAGCTGATAGTATTCAGAAGTACGTAGAGGTAAAATCGAACGCTCTGGAACCTATTTGACGGGTAGGATTAAAAGAAATGGGAGGGCATGGGAGCCTGTCTTCCAGTATTTGACAGATGATGACATCGTTTATAAGTGTGTTATTAAATCTAATAGTGATGATAGTACTGGTGAAGAAGATGTACTAAATGAGGGAAATACAATTTCTCATTCTACTGCTCTACAATCTATAGAAACTTTGTCAGACTATATGGGAGAAAGAGAATTTGATTACGGTGATATTACTATGCGGCTCGTAAAGTACGTGTTAATGTGAGGCAAGAGATGAACAAAAAGCAGTAACAAAGATGCATTACAGATTTTTTAAAGCAGTAAATATTAGAAGGAAAATTCCCAGTTTGATGTTATACTGCATGCAAATGTAAGTAATTTTTATATTTCTGTACTGATCTTGATTTTTTTCTTTAATAAAAAGGAGTTTTCGGATTATCTGTGTTTTCGATTATCCGTGCGACCTCTCCCGGTGATTAACATGGATTATCGGGAGTGCACTGTATATAAATTATAACTATAAGTATAACTATATGTATATGTATATATATATATATGGAATAGATTTTAAAATGTTGAAAACGAATTCAGATAACCTCAAAATATTAAAGTATGCCAATTTTCATACTCTGATATTTTTCATGTGTCAATAATTTTTTTCAATCTCATATGAGGTTACATATTCACCTGCTGACGTCCATTATATTTTCAATGTAACGCAATATTCACTTTTATTTATTCGTCAAAATATTTATTTCATTTTCATTTTTCACTTGGAAATCTTTCAATAGAAAAATTATCATGTAATATACACTTCTTTATTTCTTTTTAATTCGTCAAATTATCTATTTCATTTTCATTTTTGACGTGAGAATCCTGCAATTGAGTAAATATTTTGGTAAGAATTTTATTGTGGATTTTTAGTTGTTGGTAACTGCTATAAAGAAAAATGTTTAATTTTGATAGGAAATTGCTGTTAAATTGCTGATTTTTTATTAATTTAAATTTAACTATAAATCATTTCGATTCAGAATTACTTTTGCTGTCTCGGCCGTCTTTTAATACATATGTACGTAACAATTCGCAATACTGGCTTCCAAGCTGTGGATTTGTATCAAATTACAGACAGGCAATTTTTCATTTTTATATATGAGATTAAATACAGCGTTGCATTTTAAATAGGCATAATTGTGAGAATATAATCCGACATTATTGTAATTATTATTTTAAACATTTTATTTTGCAAATTATCATTTAGACATTTTTTTTTTCTCTCAAATTTGAAGTTTATATTTCATTAATAGATATCATTGCATTTTAATAAAAACTTTTCAAAATAACAGACATTACATTACAAGATAAAAACACTAAAAACAATATAGAAGGACCTTTCGGATTCATTCTGAATCCTTCATTACCTAATTCCTAACGTAAAAGTCATACTAGATTTCAAAGTTCAACAAGTAGAAAAACAGTACATTAAGTTGCCAAAAAATTATAGTTAAAACAAAACTGAATATTCTATTGGTAGGGATGCAGCCTCATTAATTGCTAAATCAGCAGCTCTCGTGTACCAAGCTTCCAAAAACATACGACTTGCATAAATGCGGCAGCCTGATCTAATTTTATAAGCATTCTCAAAACTCGTAAAATGATCAGTTTTCATGGCGCGGTCAACAATTTTAGAATTTAAATTTTTATTTCTAAAAGCATGTTTATGCGTCTTAAGTCTTGTTTCAAGTGTACGGCTGGTTTCACCTATGTAGACTGCATTACACTGTTTGCACGGAATTCCATAAATAACATTTTTAAACTGTGAGATTGGATATCGATGCTTAAAATTGCTTAAAAGATGCTTAAGTTGTTTCTGTGAAATGAAGGACGTGTGAATGCCAAGTGGTTTAAAAAAATGCGAAATCTTCTCTGAAATACCTTTGTAATACGGAATGCTTGCGAATTTATTAACTTTCATACGTTGGAAGGGTGGAGGAGTATCCATGTTTGCACGAAGAAGTTCCATAAAAATGCGAAAACAAAACTTTTCAGGGTAACTATTCAACTTTAAATCGTATATATTTTTTTTTTTTTGGTATTTCTATATTAAAAAGCTCTTCTGTGCTGCAATATCGTATAGCTCTGGTAAATAAAGTCTTCACAACTGCCATCTTATGGAATTTAGGAGATTCGGAATTAAAATTGAGATAATGTCCAGAGAACGTTGTTTTTTTGTAAACTGAAGTTTCAAGGGTTTGCGAAGTGGATCCCATGCATCTATGAATCAGAATGTCCAAAAACGGAATTTGCTGGTCAGTTTTATGTTCAATTGTAAACTGAATGAAAGAACATATTGAATTTGCATGGTTTAAAATAATAGGAAGGTTATGGTGTTCAGCAACTACAAAGACATCATCAACATATCTACGCCAGAATTTAATTAGGTATCCTGTATTATGAAAAATCTCTGTTTCTATATATTGCATAACTATTTCGACAATAATAACAGATAACGGTGACCGCTATAAATCATCGCATTTATTTCTCTGATTCTAGTATTAGTAAATGAAAATATTTTCTCTTGATGTCTAAAACATTTATCTGTAATATCAGTATAAATTACACTACTGTATTAATTATTCTGTTTCTGAAAACAGCTAATAGTAGTTTAAAAATTAATTGCAATCATATGCACAAATGTAACCGTCACAACCATTTAATCCTGTATTAAACACTAAATTTATATTCGACGTCGATGTATTGCACATATGTTGTTACACTTAAGGATCTGCAAGAAATATCTCCTTTAATACTGCTTCTCAGCACCTATATAATACAGCCATCATTTTACTTTTCAAAAATGGCAGATGTATTATAAATATTATGTTGATATATGTATTTTCAACACAACATTTAGAGTTTAAATTTGATATTACATATTTCTAATGTTTCATTAATGGTCATCGTTGCATTTATTACCCTGTTTCTAGTATTAGTGAATGAAATAATTTTATCTCTACAAATCTTACCTATATCTATGAATGGTATCTCTGTACTCATTTCTCTATTTCTATAATTAGTTAATAGCGGTATATTATATTAAATGTTAATATTAATACAAAGCTACTATGTAAAAATGACAACTTTGCATCTATTTATACTGTTTTGAATGCTTGTTCTGTAATCGAAATCGATGTAATGCACTGATGTTACTGTTACTGTTAAGAGTCTGCTTGAAATTTCTTATTTGATGATGCATCACATAATGTTCATTGTATATTATTTTGTTAAAATTGTGAGGTCTATTGTAAGAATTAGGTTACATCCATATTTTTTTCAATGCAGCATTTAGAGTTAATATTATTTTTTCAAAATCTTCAGTGTTTCGTTCATTAATGGGAATCATTGCTTTTATTACTCTGGTTCTAACATTAGTTTATGCAAGTCTTTTCTTTCAGTGTCTGAAAAGCTTATGCATAATATGTGTGTAAATTATATCACTGGTAATTCTCCCGGCTGGTATTTTAAAGAGTCCGACTTTAATTGCCTTTTGCACTGTTAGTAAGTCTATTTCGCCAAATCAGATATTCAAACCATAGGACAGTGCTTCGGAATCTTGGTCTTCTATTTCCTTTACAGTAAAGTTTTCAATGAATGCTCTCAACATTGTGAATATATCTTTTCAATAAAGTAATTTCTCGTTATATTATTACTGTGCAAAATATTAAAATAAACTCTTAAACATAAAATAAAAGTTAGATAGTCTATCGCGTTCACATTTAACTTGAAAAAGAATGTTTCTATACATTCGTTTTTATCTGATGGCATATCCCAATTCGTAATAAATCCATTTGAACTGTAATAATAAAGACATATTTAAATATGACTTATTTAATTTAATAAACAAAATGTGAACAGTTACAGTCCCCCTCCCCAAGAAAAAGCAAGCGCATTACAAATATTCGTAATAAAAGCATTATTGTCTTTTCTTTTATGTTTAGATTTTTTGTAAAATATATATATATATATATATATTTTTTTTATTTATTTATTTTTTTTTTTTTTGTGAAAATATGAAATTAATTTTTCGTTGAAGAATCAATTTGATATTTTTTATTTTATATTTTAATGAACTTAATTTGTTGCAAAAATATTCAGTTCTAATAAATACAAAATATGGAAAAACACACCTTTTGTGAACTTACAATTGATAAAAATAAGTAAAACGTATTATACATTTTTATCTTTACATTTTCACATCCTGTCATTTTCATTTTTTATTAACTGCCCTTTTTATGTAATATACAAGTTTGATGATATATTCCTTTAAATGAAAAGCACTTTTTATATATTTCAATACGCTAATAAAAGTGCTTTTGAGTAGATAAATTCTTTAAATTTTTGTACCATAAATATAATACTAATAAATTATTTTATCATAATTACACATTTTCTGACTCGAATAAACTCTTGTCAACAGCAGGAATAATTTTTGTAAGAAAATTACTTTACTTTGTTACGTGGAAAAAATTGCTAGATGTTGAGCACACTGAGAAAAATTTACAAGGCATGCAATTTTGTGTTTTAAGTAAAGTCAATGGAGACGAATGTACATAAAATTATTTTAAAAGGCAGAAACAAATAACATACAGAAATTGTGCTATGGTTAATCTGTCTGTACTAGATTGCCAGTATTTTTACTTGCCGTGTCAATTATCCTCTCCTAACCTACTTTCTTCTTAATTACAATGAAAAAAGTTCCATGTTACTGACATTAAATGGTTTTGTTTTACCATAGTAAAGTTACAAGTTGTTCGTGATATTTTTCAGATGTATATTTACAAGCAAAAATGAAATTCATCGAAAACTCTCCCACATGTTCACTAATGTCAGTTTATGTTAATCAACACCCCCCAATATTACAAAGTTCCTGAGGAAACTGTTTAATTTCACTAAACAGCAATTATAACTGAAAGTTTATTTTTATTATATATTTGCAACAAGCAGGAACCGGCAGAAAAAAGACCGAACGCAACCAATAGCATTCTCAAATAAAATGCGACTATTCTCGCATTAAATGAGATAAATTTACATTGTAATGATTAAACTAATACTTATTACAAGGTATATTAAACTAATATTTATTACAAACATTTACAGAGTTTTGTCATGATTAAATAAGCATTTTTGTTTTGATTATAAATAAATAAGAATTTATTATTTTCTAAAAGTAAATAACTGCATTTCGTAAATAATAAATTAAATTTTATCTGATTATTTTTCTTCAAATATTAAAAAATATATATTAGTGGCCAGAGTGTTTAAAATCGTGATGTTTTTTTCCTTGAGTATACTGCTTTATGACACTAAAACGCAACACAAAGTAAATCGCAAAATATAAATTTTCGCATTAAATTTTTATTTGATATTATGGAGGGAAACTGCTGTGTAATACCTAGGAAAGAGTGTTACATGCGTGAACTCGAACAGGCTGTTTCAAGAATGGTGAACAGTGCTGAATAGTATATCAGCGTTGAGGGGTTTCCTAGCAGTTAACAGCTTAACACCCAGACTGAAGATTTGATGTCTTACTAATTAATGAGACATTGGATAATAGTAAAGGGGTAGTAGACGATCTCTGTCAATGTGTTTGGCGTGGAGATCCAGTACACTATCTTTTCGAAAAATGCAAGTTTATGAAATACAAATTTATTAGAAAACATCCACAACTGCTAGACAATATAATAGAAATTTTAAATAACAGACAGTCCCTCAGTCAGCTTTACCAAAATAATAATATTCTTAATGAAAAATACTCGTTCATTAATTATGAATTCATGCTAGTATGATTTGTACCTGTGGCTTGACAATGATGTGGGATGCGGAAATGGAATATAGTGGAAAGGCGTGATTCGTGATTGGTGTACTTCTTTTAGGTATCGTATTGCATTCAACTAGAAATATTGAAAAAAAATAATTTAATTGCAAAAGTGTTGTAAATAATGTAAATAATCTGGTTACTGCTGAATTTTTATTGAAACCTGTTTGTCATAATTTGTAACTATATTGATCAATTTAAATTTTACGATTATTGCACAGTTGTGTTAAAAGAGTGATTGGAGAAGTTCTTTGGATAGCATTTTGCAATCTACTAGAAATTTTGAAAAAAGTAAAATAATGCTTCAATTAATTGTGTTACAAATGTGTTGTAAATAACATAAATAATTTGGTCATTGCAGCATTAGTATTGTAATCTGTTTGTCATAAATTGTAACTAAATTGATTCTTTTAAACATTATGATTACTACACAGTGTGTCATTCTACATTGTGACCTGTAGTGTGATTTTCAGGTTAATATGGATTTAGAAAAGTGTTGTAAATAATGTAAATAACTTAGTAATTATTGTAACTGTAGTGAATCGCATCATATTGTGTCATATCTTAAAAATTGTACTGAAACATGCATATAACCTGGTAACTACTGTAATTGCATCATATCTTAAGTGTTATTAATTTTAGTAATTATTATCTGACAATACTTACTTTATATTCAAGCCAATATACTAAGTAACGTTCCCTGGTTTGCGGTGCTGCAAAGGTGGTAGGAACATCCCGCCCTGGGCTAGGGGCTTGACCCAACCATCAGCCACAAGCAGGTTCCCAGGGTTGGCAATTAGATTAGATTAGATTAGTAAAGAGGTAGTTGTTAAAAACTACATAATGATTGAGAAAAAGTACTAAGGATAGAAACTAAACTTAAGAACTTATTTCTAAGAGATAAAAAAAATTAAGTTAAGTCTTGTAACACAGATAAAATGAAAAGAATTATATTATATATAGGTATAACTATAGTTGCTAGAACTACTGAAAAGAGTTAAAAACTTAATTAAAAAGTATTTTTTCCGGTAGTATAAATTTTTAAATGAAAATAGAAGATGAATATTTAAATCTATGTTAAGTAAGTTATATAATTGTTTTGACGTATAATTTAAGTTCAATTTATACAAAGTCATTTTTATGCTTAACCAAAGACGTTACAAAAAAAGTTCATTATCTCTTTTAATCTATGCTAGTTGAGAATACAATTTTCTGAAAGTATTCACGTCTTGTAAAAGGTTTCTATTTGACACGAACAAAAGGTAAAGTTCTACAAATACATTTTCAGAAATGAGATCATATCAAAAGTTTATTGGCTTACAAGGGGGACCTCCAGAATCTAATTAAAATAGCGACTGAAATACGTTCAGAGATATCAGTTCTAAAAGAAAATTCCTAATCTTGTTTATTGAAATGACTACTTTGTAAATGCAACAGACGTAAAAGGTAACCTAAAACTTTCGGCATCATTGGGGTCATGAACGGCTACCAAGTAAATGAAAATCTTATTATGCGTTACAGAACTATGCAAAATGGTAACTTCTAACGTCGGGCTGTAATTACATCCTAATCAATGACATCCTTTTGTATACAGAAAAGTCGCTTTTATTTAAATGTTTCAAAAATTTTACTCACGAAAGAAATGTCCATTACATTTTTTAAAACATTCTTTATAACTTTTTTACGAACACATTGTTTTATTGTAAATACATTTAAATATTATTAAGAAACAAGAAATGATGCACTATAAAATTCAACCATTTTATGAAAATGACAATTTTTATTTATAAATACTTATGACAGTATTTGCGTATTTGTCTGCATAAGCATCAAATTTGTATGCATGACCATGAAATTTGTGTGCATAAGCATCAAAGCTAGTTTCTGGAATTTTGAAATTCTATAAATTCCTAATTTATTTATAATTCTGTACATGTATCATTTTTTTTAACTGTAATTGAAAAGTAAGATATTATTTAGTTCTATTAATTACTCGGTATTAAACATGGTATATGTTTTAGGATTTTATTCTCAGTTGTATGGAACATTGTTTGTGAAAATGAAAATATATAAAACTTTCATATTAAATAAAGTGATGAAATGTATGATTCATAAAAATTGTTATTTGATAAAGTAAGCATTAATTTGAATAAAATAATTCAAAGTAGAATTTATGTATACAAATAGAAATTAATATCTGATACCAAATGCCAATCTATGTGCTACTACTTAAGTATTATCATCTGTAAAAGAAAACGCGACAATTTATCCATAATTTGGATTTTTTAAATAACACGAATGCAACAAAATTGCTGTTTAAAAACCTAGAGATTTTTCTGCGTAGCATTTTAATAAATGCAAAAGTTAACTAAAGCAATGAAAAACAAATCTTTTAGCATTATTGTTATTTGTGCTTTTGTACGAAGTACGATGTTAAGTCTACTTTAATTATTACGATGTCTAGATTATATTATACTCTGTTTAAGCGGGTATTTATATATAACAGCCAAAAAAGGTGGTTTTTAAATGAACTTCTTTAAAAAATGTGCAGAGACACGCTTCATTATTTAAAAAGCTATTGCAAAAAGTTCGTGTTATTTAAAGTGGTTCGTGTTACTTAAGTTTTAAAAACATCTACTGAAGGACGAAATTTTCCAAGAACATTTATTAAAAACGACTTTATAACTAAACTGAAAGTTTATTTTTAAATTATGAAACATCTTCTTTTCAAGAGACTATTTTTAATACATTTTTAGGAATACAGGGTGTTTCATAAAAAATGGGTGAAACTTCAAATGATGATAGTACACAACCAAACAAACAACTTCCATCAAATTATCCATGGTCGAAAATAAAACGCAACCGTGCTGGCGCATTTGGAAACTTGGTCCATGCAAACGTTAAAGCTCCATTCCTGTTTCGAGTTATTGGGAGAAGAACTGCACTAATATCATGGAGGTGTGATATGGGGAAGAAGATGTATGAAATGGCTGATATGCATTTTATCTACGGAACTGAAAATGGAAATATCTTAGAGGATCGACCATTGTACGGAGAGCGGTTTCCCACCTTGCTTTTGTCACTTAATTGTTACTTCTGTGTTTTGCCTCGTTTAAAAACATCACCTTCAGCGACCTTTGCATGCCATTAGTGTCATTCTCCTCCCGATAGCCCGCTACAGGAATGAAGCTTTAATCTTTATATGGCACAAGTTTCCAAATGCGCCAGCACCTTTGTGCTTTAGTTCCGACCATTCATTCTTTGACGAAAGTTGTTTGTTTGGATGGGCACTATCACATCTTAAAGTGTTGCCCATTTTTATAAACACCCTGTATATTCATTACATTATTAAATATTTTAATTAGTTGAGTAGTACAAAAACAAATAAAAAACATGAAATTTAAATAATATATTTAATCACTGTTGTATTAAAAAAATTATTTATTAGCAAAAAATAAGTTTCAAGGGCAAAAACCCCTTGTAACTCACTTAATATCGTTTTCTGTAACAAAAATATGTATTCATATAATAAGAACTTTGTTGTATAATATTAAGAAAATTAAAACAAAAAAACACGGTACATTATCTTATTGAAGAATTTTTTATATAGAATCAGCTTTTTTAGTATATTTTTGCTGTTTAAAGTAGTAGAGACAGCTGCTAGAGTAGTTAGAGAGACGCTTTATTATTTAAAAAGCTATTGAAAAAAATTCTTGTTTTAAAAACATACTGAAGCACAAAATTGACCAAGAACATTTATTAAAAACAACTTTATGACGAAACTGAAAGTTTATTTTTAGATTGCGAAACATCTTCAGTTGAAGGGACTCTTTTCTTTTAATTCATTTTTAACAATATACTCATCACATTATTAAATGTATTACCCTCCGAGCGTCTTGAAAAAGGGTAAAATTGTAATGTTGTTTTCTTTGCAGTTTCTTTAAATGCTAAGAAAATGTGATTCTTCCAACATCATATAAAAAAAAAAAAACTCAATTACAAATATGAATGTAATCCTTGAAAGTATTAATCATTCTTCAATGCATTTAAAATTCCTTAAATCTATATAATTATATTATCTTAAGTATTGCTTGTATTGCTGTGAAACCTGGAGCTTAGTGAACGGAATATTACGGCCCAAACACTTAGAGGGTTAATTAGTTGAGCAGTAGAAAGAAAAATTAAAAAACATAAAATTAATAAAATATATTTATTCAGTATTTTATTAAAAATATTATTTATTAGAAACAAAAATAAATTTCAAGTACAAAACCCCCTCTTAACTCTCTTAATGTCGTTTTCAGTAACAAGAAAATATATTCATAAAATAAGAACTTTTTTGTATAATATTAAGAAAATTGAAACAAAAACACACAGTACATTAGTTTATTTAAGATTTTTCTTTAAATGGTAATAGCAATTTTAATTATTTCTGCTCTTTAAAGTAGCAACAGTCACCAACTAACAACAACAACAACAATAATAATATTATTAATAATAATATTAATAATAATTTCCCTTTTAAATTTGTCCGGTTTCAGTTTTTAATTTTTCTTCTTTTCAACCTGACTTCCGCTTGAGAGTATGGGTTAATGTGACGTAGCTATGGACCCCCGGAACGCCGCGCTCCGCAAATTCTGCGGCGATCGACTCACTCGCCCTCCCTCGACCGCCATCGCGACGAACATTACTGAATTTGTAACTTCAGAAGCCAGTATTGTAATTGCTGTGGTAGGGTGCTAATTGTATGCATAATTTATAAATGTGAAATATAACATTTTGCTTATCTCTTTGTTAAAACTTCTAAATAAACTATAACAAGCATAAATTATATATATATATATATATATATATATATATATATATATATATGTATGTATGTATGCATGTACTAAATTTTGTCCGCACGATAAAAGTCGCAATTATGCACGGATCGTCTTCAAACTCGCCAACAACTTTGAGATTGCTAATATCTCGGCGGGGATTGAAAATGGGCAAAATCGGCCCAAGGGAATGGAAATAAGGAGGGTTCAAAATTTTGAGCGCTCTTCCAGCAATTATTGGTCATAGACTTCAATTGTTAAATTTATTCTTCGGCCAAATTCTTTTGTGTGCCCCTGTAAATGAATGATATATTCTATGCACACTATATTCTACAATAAGTGCCTTAGTACACTTTAGTGATGTATATAAATTTCAGTACGTTTAAAATAGTGTGATATCATTAAAATACAGAGCAAACGATTTTTTCACATAAACCATAACATAAGGGAAGTCTTTTGGTTGTCTCTGTAAATGAATCGTAAATGCTATAGACTTTATTTACAATATTAAACATGCCATAGTGGTACCCAATAACATCTAACAATTTCAAGGCAATCGGACTATATTTACATAGAAAAATATTTTTGGCCAGGATTTTGGGTCAAATACTCCACTGTGCGTCTTAACAAGATTCTGATAAAACCAGCTCTTACACAACAATGACAGGAAAAAATAAACATTTTTCGTTATAGCAGTTGCCAAAAAAAAAAAAAAAAAAAAAAAAAAGCAATAAAATTCTCACTACAACAATTGCTTTTCTACTGCAAGGTATTCACGTGAAAAAATAAATTAAATAAATACGTCATAAGTTTTCTAGAGCAAGATTTCAGCATGAAAACTCAAAATGAAATAAATAGTTTGACGAATAAAAAAAAAATAAAAATATTGCGTCATATTGGAAATATAATGGACCTCAGCAGGTGAATATGTAATGTCATGTGAGTTTGAAGAAACGCATTGAAAACCTAATGAAAACCTGACTATGGAAATATTAACATATTTTAACACTTTGAGGTTCTCTGAATTTATTTTAGCCATTTTTAAACCTATTACTTATACATGCGTGTGTGTATTCGTGTGTATTAGAATTTTCACAAAATGTTTAGTTCCCTAGAGCTCATTCTTAGTGAAGGAACTGGGTTTATCTCTAATCTTGATTTACGTTTTGTTGATGAATTTAGTGCTTAACTTTGAAATCTACCTCCGCCTGTAAGCCCGGGCCTGCAGGGATTTTTTAAATCTAAGTTTTCGATTTTTACACCACCGTATAGGAAATAAAATCTACTTTTAAATGCAATTTATTTGAAAACTGTATCTTAGTGGACTGTTTTATTATGTTTTTAGAAATAATTTTCAATCATGCATTTTTGTAATTTATCACGTACCAGACCCATTACATAATAATAATAAACATTTTGCACATAAAGCAATAAAAATCTTTCAACATTTATTTCTGATAGAAATTAAAACTTCCTCTGTAAATAAATAAAAGAATATTATAAAAAAGGGGATTTAACATACATGTAATCGAGCAATTTAAATTTTTACACTAAAAAAAAAAAAAAAAAAAAAAAAAAAAAAAGTTATCATATGAAATTTGTTTGCAAACTACTCTCAGTTTGCTGGTTGCCTATGATTTTAAAAATAATTTTCAAGCACGAAATATTGCGTGGTGCTCGATTACGAAAGGTCAATCCACATCCACTTAGAACAATGCAAAGGTTTCCCCATTTTCTGACGGCTAATATTCCATAAAAAAAAATTAAAACTTATTCTACAAATCAACGAATAAAACAATGCAAATAATAAACAATTTTAACATGCATATAATTGAACTACGCCTTAAAAGCACAGAAATGATCAGAATCAAAATGCTGTTATGAGTAGCAAAATCTTGGCCTAATAACTCTTAGTATGGGAATGATACGAAAATATCGTTTTTGATAAATTTCAGAACTTAATTTGATGACATAATTGATATATTTATATATAAATACTTTTTTGCGTTAGTGGGCAATCCAAACATAGTATACTGAATACAAACAAGTAAAAATTAAATTTAAAAAATCCAAAAACCCGGAACTAATTAATTATTTCTCATCAATGTGAAACTATTTTCTATATTACTTACATATTTTTTTATTTACTTGCATTGATGCTTTTAAGTTGTGTTTATTTGTTAGTTCCTATCTATAAAGACTGTTTTGATGAGGCCTATAGATATATATGATGGTTAGAGTTGCAGTAAAGCTAGAGATCCTACCTACACAACTTCCAGGCTCTATAATATTTAAACGGAGCGTCTGACTGTAAAATAGTCAATGAAACGTCATCTTCATTTTGAAAGACCTATCCAATGATATGCCACTCAATATGGTGCGTAAAGTTTTGTTTCATCTCTACAACCATTTTATATTTTAACGGCCACCATTTTGAATTTATAAAAACAAAATCTTGCCTATAACCATCGGACAATTAAGAGCAATCGATAGAGATCTCATTCATTAAAATCCATCCACCCTTGGGGATGTTTCGAGGGCATAAAAAAATCCACATACCCAGATCCGCGTGAAACACTTTACCCTTCTTGGTAAAATGTTATTAGAGTTTTGAATTAAAAAAATGGTTTTCACCTATACTCTTAAACTCGGGAAGCCCTGATTCGAAACCCTAGTTATAATAACGAACTTACTACTCTTTTTACTTAAAAGATATATTTTTCTTAAATATTTACAAAGATCCAATTTATGCATAATGTCATTATAGTATAAATAAAACTTTTCTTATTAGAATTTAGTTTGCTAAAGAAATATTTTTATATGGAAAAATGTATACATGCAATAATATTCTAAAAGCCAAAATTATACATATTTCATTGAAATCATTTTTACTTAATCTGATAAAACCTATTTCTATACTCATACAATTTATCTATCGCGTTTCTTGCAAAAACCTGATTTATAAAACTTTTCTGCATGAATTGTTGTCTGAGTACATTTTTTTCTATTTCAATTTACTGATAAGAAAATGAAAGTAGAGAGAAAACAAATACTTTTTTGTGTACGCTGCCCTAAGTTGAATGTAACCGGAACAAAAAAGAAAATGCAACACATGTTTTAAAAAATATGTTTGTATTCATAATTTGATTTCAATTTCTTTTCAGTTCTTATTCAGGAAGTATTTTGTAACTCTGATTGCTTCAATAAAATTCTCCTGCCTTGACTGTTTATCTTCCTTATATTTTCTATGTAAATTTAATATATCTTTTTTTTTTCATAAAAAAAAAAAAAAAAAAAAAAAAAATTAAAAATAGAGTAAATGTATAACCTGAGAACATATGTTTTTCACTCTCATAATATGTACTTTATCGGAGGGTCATACCATAAAATAAAAGTTTTTGAAATGTTAGTAAAATGAAAAGGTTGTAAAAATAATCAATTTTATTTACAATAGATTTTTAGATTTTTCCGTTTTTTTTTTTTTTACTTACGAGGGTAGGCTGAAAAGAAAACCACGCATGCTCGTAGAACACTAATAAAACAAATAGCAAAATCGGACAAAAAGTACATTAAAGTACAATTTTTATGCTTCAAAATGATATATTTATTTTCAACTTATTCACCATTAAATATTTCTCCTAACGTGTAACAAGTTTTTCTTATTCCGTCACTTTAAATTTCTTCCGACTTTTCTGGAATCTAGTAATTTACAGCTGCCATCACCTTATCGTACGAAGTATAATGATCACCCTTGTGGTCTCCCTGTGGTAGAGGAAAAAAATAAAAATCACAAGGCGCAAGATAGGGGAAGTAAGGAGGGTGTTGACTCAGTTCAAATTCCAGGTTTCGCAGAGCCTCTGCAGTTTCAGATTTTACGGTATCCGAATTGTTCAATAATGAAGACGATACCTTACTTGGATATTCCAATATGGTCTGCGATACACTTTTGTGTTATTCGCCAGTCATTTTAAATCAAATCTTTGACGAGTTGGCGATATTTATCGTCTGGGCAATGACGGGACATCAGCTGCATTTTTCATCAAAACTCATGGCTTTTCTATGCTCGCAATTACACTTATTCACATATAAGACGGATGAACCACTCCTACAGATTTACGTTTGTGTGAGAATTTTTGAAAAAATTATTAATTGAACTTTAAATTTGAAAAAGAACATCTTGTAATAGCGTCCGGCGAAGTAAAAGTTCTTTCTTTCATCGAATGTCGAGAGGAAAAAGCGAGTTGATTGAATTCATCATCCGGCGAAGTAGCAGTTTTTTCTTTCATCGAATGTCGACGGGGAAAACCAGATTCATCGTATTCCCGGTAGGAGGTCTCATGTGCCAGCGGAGAGAGAGAAAAGGAAGAGAAATGAAGTCAGAGACGGCGGGGATAGCGACGAGAGGTGTCGTTAGCTAAGGAGATCTGTGTGAGCCGAATATTTATGTTATTGTTTTAAGAACGTGGTGATGGTGATTTTAAAAATAAGTCTGGAATGTGGCTTATAAACTCCAGTGAAGAAATCTGTAAAGTTATTTTCCGTGTACATATGTAAATAGCGTTGTTTTATTAAAATTGTTTCGTTGAGATATTGAATTGCGTATTAATTCAACATTTATATTAGCTGTAGTGGTTCTTATTGGAGTGAAGACATCACAATCTGTGCATTTTTGGAAGACTTTAAGAGATTTTTAATCATAATGTAAAAATAAGAAGCTCTTCCAAACATCTAAAACAGAAATATTTTATTTATACCTTTAAAAAATTCTATGAATAACACCTACTTATTCATATATATATATATATATATATATAGAAACGCTTACTTTTTGTTGGAGGAAAAGTATTTGCAATGATTTTTAAAGATACCGTTACGTTTTAAGCCTCACATTATGTTAAAATTTACTTCAGAATACAAAGAGTGAAAACGTGCATGGTTATTTTTTTTCGCATGTACGTATTTGTGAATTTTTATGCCAAAAAATACAAAATAGCAAACATATTTCACTATACAACATAATAGTACACAAAATTATTTCCATTAATATAATCTTTAAATGCTTCTTCTTAGCGATTATTCAAAAGACATTTGGAGACATCACAAGGGAAAATTAAAAACATTAGTTTAATTCTTTTTTAAGAATTTAAATGCATATCGGTTTTTCCGGAACTTCACCTATTAAAGCGTTTGTTTTTCAAATCAATATGGTTTAGTTTTATAAAATTTGTGCATTACAATTTTTCAGCCTGTTAAAATTAGAAGCGAGAGAACACGAGAAAATACCATTTAAATTTAAATGAGAATTATGAAATAAAGTTAAACGTAGACGCACATTAAAGATCGTATTCTCGAATTTCATAACCGTCTTTTGCGCACTCTTTAGACCATACATTATTATTTTTTTGAATTATGTAGACAAATTTTCATGAGTATCTATCATCAAATTTTCAATATTTTTAAACGATTTATTAATTACGACTATCCAAATTCTTTCATGAATTGCAAAATGTTTAGCAATGCAAGCTTAGAAAGACAAAAAAAATCAAATAGGACACCTAAAATAACAAAAAGACAAATAACTACATAAAACATTAAACACATTCAAAAGATATTTCTTTAGAATGGATCTAGATCCGGATTGCAATAATTTAATTCAAATCATAATGTTCTTAATTTAACGCTAGTTTGGTATAAAAAAATGGACTTAAGAAAAGCTTTTGTTGAAAGTTTTCTTTCGTTTAACACAGAAAATACAATCTCTAGTAGTGACAAAATTTCACATTACATCCCTGTTATAATCAACATAATGGTAATGATTTTGGTAAATGCTGTGTGTTGAACTAAATTACGAATTCATATCGCATTTGTTTTGTCCTTGTATAGCAATAATTTTATGAGCTATTAGCGGACATTTTCTTAATAACTTATTTCAATAATTTTGTTGTGAGAATGATGAGAAATTATAACATTTTTAAAGAAGCTATTACAAAAATTCCTTTCTAATTATAGAATGGAAGAAAATGGCATATAATAATATAATGATATAGATGTTAAATATTTCAGAGGTAAAATTTCCCATTTTTTATTCATAGAATTATATATATATATTACAAATACTTAAATATATTTACTCGGATATCTTGAACCCTTCTTCTAGAATTAAAGTTCTAAAAAATTAGATTGTAACTATATTTCTTGAAGACTATCATAGAATCTATATATATATAATTATTACGCTAACGTACGTGGACCAGAAATCGCGATTATTTGTTATTGTTTAATGGCAATGCCCGAGAAACGCATCTCATTGGTTATTGTGTAAGATTCCTTTGGCAGGATTTAGGGTGATCGGGTTTGTTTTCGTTTCGCTTTTTCGGTGCAATATCTTTCGGTGGAATTATGTAAATTCAAAATATCATTTGGAATGCCCGTAAAAATTCTCGTCAAATGCTTCAAAGTGAAGGAGAAGCCGAATTCGAGTAGAATCGAAATAGATTCGAAATTCAAATAGAATTGATCGAGAACGCCGTTAAGCGATCGGCAAAATAGGCTTAATAACTGTAGCACGCACACGTTGCTTCTGAAATCCAAATTACTGATTTAAATGTTCCGGGGCAACATAACTGTGGGCGAAACGTGCAATTTCTGCAAAGCACTGTATTGGAAATGCGAATCAAATAGCAGCAAGAAGTTTACAAAATGTTGTCATGACGTAAAAAGTAATTTTGTACGGAGGATAGTTTTGACTGTATGGACCTGTGATACGAATTTCAGGTTCATTTAAGAATATTACTACCGTCCCCTCAGAACTAAGATACGATAAAACTGCTTAGACGGAAACGAAAACAACCAGTGATAAATTCCGTTTTATGCAAGTTTTTTAAATTGAATAAAGCATAATAGAATTTTTTTTTTTTTTTTGTGGAGGGGATGAGGTGGAACTTTCTTTTTTCTTTTATTGCAGGATTCCTTTATAAACAGGCTTTACTGTATTAGAAAATAAATTTGCTGGATGGTAGTTTAAAAAAAAATCTATACAGTAATATTTGCTTACAATTCTTATTTCTTATACAACAATTATTTTTTTTTTTTTTCAGTATTACACTTTATGTTGTATTTGTAATTGCTTTTTCATATAAAGATTTTAAATAAAAAATTAAATTATTGAAAATATAATTACATTTTAATTAAATTCAACATTTAATTTGGAATAAAAAAAGTTTAATTTATGAGACATATAAAAATTAAAAAACTTAACCCTTGACTTTACACAACTTTGGAACTGTACAAGAGTCGGGCCCTTGCAATTTGCACTGTCTCCACCCGCCTACCTCTGTACGAACCTGCGATAAATATTTCAGATTCATTTAAGAATACTAGGGGGCTCGGCCCCCTACGAGCTACGCTCGCCAACCCCCGTCCAGACACCGCAGACTCTAAATGCACGTTAATTTGATCGGCTTTAAAAAAATTTCGAAAGATTGAATTATAATTTAAAAAACAGTGGCGATCTCCCTATAAACGAATTTCTATTCATTTCTCTTTGATTGGGGAATTTTAACGCCAAACCCGCTGCGGTACTACTTGATTATCCTGTCGACCAATTTCGCCAAATTATATAAATCGCCAAACCACTCGCCAAATTATACAAATTGATATAATTTTTATTTTAAATAACGAAACAACATATAAATTCGTACAACATTAATAAAATCACAAATAAAACGTCGAAATAAAAATAACTTGATGACGTATACACGTGTAACAACATTTCAAAATAAGCTAATATAAAAGGAATTAAGTAAAGAGAGTCTTTGTCTCCTGGTATTTTTTAACAAAGCGAAAAGAAAGTTCTTTTAAATGAGACATTTTAAATTAATTCTCAAAATATCAAATAAATGTCTAGCGCAATTTTTAAATTTAAACTTTTTTGCAATATTATTTTGTGTTCATTTTATGTAATAGCTATAATGTGACGTAAATATGACGTAATTTCTCCTAAGACTTCTAACGCATGTTAATGAATTTATTATTTTACAATATCCTTTCTCTTTTAAAATTTACGTGTATACTTCTTATGACGTAATTTTTAATAAGTTCTTGCTTTTTATACGTAATTATTTAATTCTAATTTGAAAGTTTTTTTTCCTGTTTATAATAGTCACGTGTAAATAAATTTTTAATTTGAAGCAAACATTATTGCTTGCGCTTTTTATACAGTTGGCAACAGTTTAAATTAGTACAATTTTCTGAAATCTGTAAAAAATATCTCTAGAAATGCTGAAAATTTGAATTTAAAATAGAAATAAAACCTGAAAAAATGAGTCAAAATGAGAAAATTAATGCAATCTGCACTCCGGCAAACTATAACGCATAAAATGATCTAAAAATGATTACACTGCCATGTCTAGTTTTTGCTGCTATAAAACTTTTTTAGTGGAACGATTTTGTCCAACTTTAGCATTAAATAACTCTTAAAATAATTCTTCGATTTGAAAACTGTCTGCATCAGCGTGTTTATCAAACATTTCTGTATAAAACCACCGATTTTCATATTTTTGTATGCATTATTTTTGTTAATATTAACGAAGAAAGTCCTCCGATCACAAAAAAATCAAAACCGGCGGCGGCGGCGGCGGTGACAGCGGTAGTTACTTTTTTTTAGAATAGAGAGATTATTACAGGCCATGACAACACAGGCGGGTCAGAACAAAATGACGTTCTATGTTAGTAATATACCATTTAATTATTTAATTCATGCGTATGTAATCAAAATCTACAGCATTTTCAAGTATTCGTAGATATTTTTTTTTTTTTGTCAAATAGTATATTACGGTATTATAATTTTTGTTTTCAAAAAAAGAGAAAATTTGTTAGTTATTGCAGTTATTGTATTTTATTTAATATAATAGTAAAATATTTGTGTAACACAATATCAATTTATATAAATCATATAAAATGTTGCAAAAATATATTCAAGATTAAAAAAAAATATTTAAAAGTTAAGGATAAGAATTATTTCCCTGTATATAAAATAGTATTGTCTATCCTTTCGCTGTAAACCATAAGGTTATTTTGTTGAAATCTAAAAAAGAGATCACTATAATTCAATAATAATAAAAATACCGCTACCATTCAATTTTTACGTTCTTTTAATAACGTATTTATTTAGATCAATTAATTTAATAATAAAATAAAATTAATGTAAGTATTCTCAAAAATCTTGCAGAAATGCAAATTTTAGTTTAAAAAATTATAAATAAATAAATAAATGCAGTAGCATTTATTGTCTACGAAGACAAAAATATAACATATAACTTAAATGTATAAATATAATTACGAAAGATACATAAATTATAAACGTGTTTAGAAAAGGGTACTTTAGTTTGTTTTAATAATACTTTTCACTACAGGGAAAAATTATGCAAATAGCGCTATATTGAAGATCAAGGGAAACATCTCTCTATTCTAAAAAAATGTAACTACCGCTGTCACCGCCGCCGCCGGTTTTGAATTTTTTGTGACCGGAGGTTTTTCTTCGTTAATATTAAGAAAAATAATGCATACAAAAATATGAAAATCAGTAGTGTTATACAGAAATGTTTGATAAACACGCTGATGCAGACAGTTTTCAAATCGAAGAATTATTTTAAGAGATATTTAATGCTAAAGTTGGACAAAATCGTTCCACTAAAAAAGTTTTATAGTAGCAAAAACTATACATCGGAATTTAATAATTTTTAGTTCATTTTATACGTTATAATTTCCCGGTGTGCAGAATTGATTTATTTTTTTAATTTGACTCATTTTTCGAGGTTTTATATCTATTTTAAATTCAAATTTTCAACATTTCGAGAGATATTTTTTACAGATTTTAGAAAGTGATATTAATTTAAACTGTTGCCAACTGTATAAACAGCGGAAACAATAATGTTTGCTTAAAAGAAAAAAAAATATTTATACGTGTAATAAATAAAAAATTTATTTACACGTGACTATTATAAACAGAAAAAAAATCATTTGGAATTAGAATTAAATAATTATGTACAAAAAGCAGGAACATATTAAAAATTACGTCATAAAAACTATAATTACACATGAATTTTAAGAGAGAAAGGAATTTGTAAAATAATACATTTATTAACATGCGTTAGAAGTCTTAAATAGGAGAAATTACGTCATATTTACGTCACATTACAGTTATTACATAAAATGAACACAAAATAATATTGCAAAACGGTTTAAATTTACAAATTGCGCTAGACATTTATTTGATATTTTGAGAGGATACTTTTCAACTATTTCAATCCCTACTATTAGCTCACACTCTCCCTATATTTATTTATTTATATATTTATATATTTATATATTTATATATTTATCTTGTTCAAATTTTCAATCGTTAATAAAATACTCATTATTCATCCTATCAAGTTGAAATAAATTTTTTTAAACTTGTACTGTATGACAATTGATGTTAATACAGTTTTTTTTCAAATATTAATTAATTAATTAATTATTAATTAATTAATTTTAGTTTTGCATGGGAAACAAAATGGCAGTCATTGGTTATTGAAGTTCAATGAAAGTATTTTCAGTAAGGGGTTACCATAGGGGAGACCCTGTTCTGTCGCCAAATACCGCCAAGTTTCTCGCCAAATTTGGCGGCCAAAATGAGTCGCCAAAAGTGATGCCAACTTGGCGATAGCTCTAATATTTCGCTAAATTCCCATAGAGATCCATGGTAAACCTACTTGCTTAAAGAAAATCAACAAATTGAGATATTTTAATGCAACAAAAACTAATATTAGCTAAAGGGATTATATTAATTTTTTCTTTGATGGCCTAAGTAGGAATTGACTTTAAAAACAAAATTTTTATATTACTTGTTTTCTTAGGAAAGAGCAAACAATATTTTATTTCTAGCTCACGTATTTTCACGTGAATATTAAAAAGAGAAAGAATAGTTTGGTCAAAATTACGTCGGATTAAAAACGATTAATTTAAAATGTCTCATTTGAAAGAACTTTCTTTTCGCTTTGTTAAAAAATACCGGGAGACAAAGATTCTGTTTACTTAATTCCTTTTATATTAGCTTATTTTGAAACGTTGTTACACTTGTCTACGTCATCAAGTTATTTTTATTTCGACGTTTTATTTGTATTTTTATTAATGTTGTACTAATTTATTTGTTCTTTCGTTATTTAAAATAAAAATTATGTCAATTTGTATAATTTGGCGAGTGGTTTGGCGATTTATATAATTTGGCGAAATTAGTCGACGGGATAATCAAGTAGTACCGCAACGGATTTGGCGTTAAAATTTCCCCAATCAAAGAGAAATGAATAGAAATCCGTTTATAGGGAGATCGCCACTGTTTTTTAAATTATAATTCAATCTTTCGAAATCTTTTTAAAGCCGATCACATTAGCGTGCATTTAGAGTCTGCGGTGTCTGGACGGGGGTTGGCGAGCGTAGCTCGTAGGGGGCCGAGCCCCCTAGTGTTGAAAAAAATACCTGTGTGTTAGAAGGAAAAAAATTCACAATATAAATTATTAGCGAACTGATATGCGTTATTTTAGTTTTTTATAACTTGTATTAGTTTTTTATAACTCTTATTTTATAACTTTTAGGTAGCTTTCATTACAAAAAGCTACCTATTGCAGCCGTTCGGAGGAAAACGATTCCGAAAATTTTTGGTATGTTTTGACCGATCATGACCCCCAGACACCGAAACCACCATCCGTTCAAATGTGATATATATATATATATATATATGTATCTGATCTTTGTCATACTATAACTCTCGTATTTATGAAACGATTTGAATAAAATTTCGTGTGTATATAGTACATACCAATGTATCTACCGAGTACGTTGGTGAGCTTCAACCGCCGTCTTGTTTCAAAATGGCGGCTATCTAAAAAAATTTAAAAATTTAAAATTTAAAAAAAGGCACAAAAAATTAAAAATTGAAAATATATTTTACTTATGTCTTTGCGCTTGATACAAAGATTCCGGAGCACTTTTTGTTTCGTCTATATCTTAAAAAATGGCTGATTTATAGTACTTTGAATTTCTAGCATGGCTGACATTTTGAAACGATCTGATTTTTGTCACGCGATATTACGCGTATTTATGAACCGATTTGAATCTAACAAGGCATTTGCAAAGTACATAGCAATGTCTCTACCGAGTTCGTGGGTCAGCTTCATCCGCCATCTTGTTTCAAAATGACGGCCATTTAAAAATTTAAAAAAAAATTAAAATTTAAAATGAGATAAAAAAAATTGAAATGGGAAAAGATTTTTTCCTTATGTGTTTGAACTTGATACAAAGATCCCGGAACGTTTTTTGTTCCGTCTATATCTTAAAAAATGCCTGAGTTATAGCACTTTGTATTTCTAACATGGCTGACATTTTGAAACGATCTGATTTTGGTCACGCGATAATACGCGTATTTATGAACCGATTTCGATGTAACAAGGCATGTGCATAGTACATAGCAATGTCTCGATCGAGTTCGTGGGCCAGCATCATACGCCATCCTGTTTCAAAATGGCGGCCATTTAAAAATTTAAAAAAAAAAATTAAAATGAAGTATAAAAAAACTAGAAATCGAAAAAGATTTTTTCTTATGATTTTGAGCTTGATACAAAGATTTCGCAGCATTTTTTGTTTCGTTTATATCTTAAAAAATGGTTGAGCTATAGCACTTTGAAATTCTAGTGTGGCTGACATTTTGAGACGATCTGAAATTTGTCACGCGATTACACGCGTATTTATGAACGGATTTGTATATAACTTATTGTGTACATAGTACATACCAATGTCTCGACCGAGTACCTTGGCCAATTTCATCCGCCTGCTTGTTTCAAAATGGCGACTATTTATTTTTTGTTTAATTTTAATTTAAAATGAGGTACAAAAAAAATTAGAAATTGAAAAAGATTTTTTTCTTATATGCTTGACATTGATACAAAGATTTTGTAGCATTTTTCGTTTCGTCTATATTTTAAAAAATGTCTGAGTTATAGCACTTTGAATTTCTAGCATGGCTGACATTTTGAAACAATCTGATTTTTGTCACGTGATAACACGCGTATTTATGAACGGATTAGGATGTGATAAGGTATGTGCATAGTACATAGCAATCTCTCGGCCGAGTTCGTTTGCCAACTTCATCGCCATCTTGTTTCAAAATGGCGGACATTTAAAAATTTAATTTTTTTTAGTTTAAAATGAGTACAAAAAAATTAGAAATTGATTTTTTTTCTTATGTGTTTGAGCTTGATACAAAGATTCCGGAGCCTTTTTTGTTTTGTCTTTATCTTTAAAAAAAATGGCTGAGATATAACTGTTTGAATCTCTAATGTGAGTGACATTTTAAAAAATCTGATTTTTTGCCGTGTACAGCACTTGTATTTATCAACCGATTTAGATGTGAGTAAGCATGTGCACAGGATTTACTAAAGTCTCGACCAAGTTCATTGGTTGGCTTTGTTGCACACGTTATGTTGCTTTAAAAAGTTGGGCACTTCAAGACATCGCCGAATTTGGCGATCAAATATAAATCACCTCAAATAAAACCAGCTTTGATAATGCGACTAATTTCGCCAAATTCTCATTCGTATTCAGTATTGACAAAAATTAGTATTTAAACTTCTATAATCGTGTTCCACTAATTTGAGCTCCGTGTGTTTGAATAATATAAGCTGGCTTTTAAAAATTAAGGAATATGAAAGCTACATCTTCCTCCCGGCAGTGGCCGGAAGGACTTTTTATAACTATAGTGGCGACCAAAATTGTGGACACCTTTGGTAGTTTTCATTGCAAAAAGTAAAAAGCACTATTGCAGCCGTCAGAAGGAAGACAATTTGGGAAATTTTACTATATTTCGCCGGTCATGACTCCCCCCCCCCCCCCCGATACCGAAACTACCCTCCATTGAAATGCTGAATTATATATATATATGTATATGTATAGTTTAATGCTTTATTTGGTCAGTTTGGTCCCGACAGGGTATCGATGGGGGAAGTTTCATGTGTAATTATTGGTATAACCCAGCCTGCAAGTCTTTAGTCTTGAAGTCTGTCTCCATTGGATGTTTTCTTTTGGTTCATGATTTTGTTAGTATAAATTTCCCATGGTTATTTTGTTAATTTTTCTCTGTTATTAAGGAGTTTTGGGATTAGATGTATAGAATGTATTTTTGGTATTATATACATACATACATATATATATATATATATATATATATATATATATATATTCATATATATCTGTATTTCGTCATGCTGTAACTCTCGAATTTTTGAACCGATTTGGATGAAATTTTTCATATCCATAATACATACTAATATCTCGATCGAGTTCGTTAGCCAGCTTCATCCATTATCTTGTTTGAAAATGGTAGCCATTTGAATTTTGTGAGCACTTTTGGAAATTTTTAGGTTTCCTTACTTTCTCTATTAAAACGACCTATGTTGTTAACTTACAGTGTGTGACTCTTTAAAATATATTTTAATGTTTCTACCATTTTTTTCAAAGGATACATAAGAGTTTGCAATTTGTGAAACGTAACATTTTCTATAAGTATACAATATTAGAAAACACAAAAAAAATCAATAATTCAAATGGCCGCCATTTTGAAACAAGATGGCGGATGAATCTGACCAACGAACTCGGTCGAGACATTAGTATGTAGGGGAGAGGGGACACATTTGGACAGGGGCACAGATGGACATCTCAACTTTCCCTAACTTAAAAAAATGTGAAAATTATGACACGATTATATTTAGTTGAAAACACTATGATCCATTTCCCAGGAAAATTTGAAGCAATTGGCAGTAATTTTTTTTTAATTATAGCAAACAATCAGTTTTGAAACTTAAAAGTAAGTTATGTTGGATTTGTTTCAAGAGTTTGTAAACTTAAATGTAATTATGCTGGACTTGTTTCAAACTTAATTTTACATATTTATATTGCATTATGAAAATTAATTATATAAAACTAAATATCTTGTTTGGTGAACATAATGAATTGTTAATCATATTTGCCAAAAAAAATTTTGGCAAGCTGGCTAACAAAATTCTAAACATATGGCTATGGAGGACATTTGGACAATGTTTTGGGGACACATGTGGACTGTCCAAATATGCCCCTAAGGTTTTATATTTAGAAGTTATAACAAAAACTTAAAGCAATAAGGTGCTTAAAATAATGTTTTAAATAACAAAGACTGTAGCTTTTAATCTTTGCTAGTGTAGGTAAGCCTAATTCTATAAATTTAGCCCGGGCTATTGCCTTTAACTTAGAAAACGTTGATGTGTTTTTTAAAAATTATTTAGATATTATAGCACGGTACAAGTTCATTCCAAGCAGACTTCTAAATATTGACGAATGCGGAATCACAACAGTCCTACACAGTCCAAAAGTAATTTGTAAATGCGGCAAAAAACAGGTTGGTCAAGGAGTTTTGGGGAGTACGAGAAGAGTTGGTTATCTTTTGTTGGATTATAACTGCCACAGGTAACGCAATTCCACCTGTGTACATCTTTTCCCGTGTACGATATATGGATAACGTTTTGAAGGGTGGAACAGTGGAAGCTTAGGCTTGTCTGCTAAATCAGGTTTGATGACACAAGAACTACAGTGAAACCTCTCTGTAAGAGCCACCTATCATTCCATTGAAAATTGGTCCTTATAAGGGATGGCCCGTCAATGGGGGTGACCAAATTTTTCATTTCTCCTTTTTTTATCCCTAGATTTTTTAAATGTACATATTCCTTCAGTAAGTTCTCTTTGTTTTTAACAATACTGCTTAATTGACTCCTGCACCTCTGCCACCAATATAGCACCTCTGCCACCAACAAAATAAATAAGTAAATGAATAAATAAATAAATTCTTTATTTCAACGCACTTTGTTTTTCTCTTTAAATCTGGTTTTACTAAGTTACAAAGGATTTCGGTTTTCATAATTTGCACAGTTCAAAATCAATAATAATAAAAGCGTATAAAATATATAGGATTTCTATACAATACAATAATTTCTATACCACCCAGCAAAGAGGAAATTGCTGGCCAGCAGCAAGATAGGTGCTGACAATGATGGAGTAGTGCTGGCTGATGGTCTACTACAGCATGACCACTGCTGGACAGCTTCAGTCAACTTTGCTGTTGGAAATCATCAGATAAAATTCTGGTGGGCATCCATTTTATCACATGCACTGGCCCACCAATACATGGAGGTGCACGCACTTTTGCAGTATTATTGCTGGGAAATTTTACGCTAGGTGGCGCTGCGAATATCGAAGACATTGAGTATTTGAACACAAATCTGAAATGAATATCTTAACACAATTTAAGCTGTGAAGCTATTTTTTTTAACTGTAAATAATATAGCACCTCTGCCGCAACAAAATAAATAAGTTAATGAATAAATAAATAAATTCTTTATTTCAACGCACTTTGTTTTTCTCTTTAAATCTGGTTTACTAAGTTACAAAGGATTTCTGTTTTCATAATTTACACAGTTCAGAATCAATAATAAAAAAAAGCGTATAAAATATATAGGATTTCTATACAATACAATAATTTCTATACCACCCAGCAAAGAGGAAATTTCTGCCAGCAGCAAGATACGTGCTGGCAATGATGGAGAAGTGCTGGTTGATAGTCTACCACTGCATGACCACTGCTGGACAGCTTCAGTAAACTTTTCTGTTGGAAATCATCAGATAAAATTCTGGTGGGCATCCATTTTATCACATGCGCTGGCCCACCACTACATGGAAGTGCACGAACTTTTGCAGTATTATTGCTGGGAACCCTTACGCTAGGTGGTGCTGCAAATATCGAAGACATTGAGTATTTGAACACAAATCTGAAATGAATATCTTAACACAATTTAAGCTGTGAAGCTAATTTTTTTGAAACTGTAAATAATATAGCACCACTGCCACCAACAAAATAAATAAGTAAATGAATAAATAAATAAATTCTTTATTTCAACGTACTTTTTTATCTCCTTAAATCTGGTTTTACTAGGTTACAAAGGATTTCGGTTTTCATAATTTACGCAGTTCAGAATCAATAATAAAAAAAGCGTATAAAATACATAGGATTTCTATACAATAGAATAATTTCTATACTAGTTTAATGATTGGGAACGTAAATCACAAAAGAATCAAACTTGAAACAGTGTAATGAGAGCTTGAAAACTACAAGCAATCGTAGCTTGTTCATGTCCGATCACGAAAACCAAGCAACATCGAGCGCGGTCGGTACTGGGGAGGGTGACCACATGCAGTTCAAATATTTCTATAGACATTTCTGTTATAGACACTTCTACAGATGCTTCTATAGCTCTTGGTGAAACTAGCTTATAGAAAAAAGAGCCATAATTATATAATACTTTGTTTTTTTATAGAATTCTATAAGAAATTTTTGTAAGGGAAAGTGCTGGGCCAGCAAAGGAATAGCAGTGGGAACGGTGCTAGCACTGCAGGAAAAGTGCCGGATTGAAGTAATGTGATGGCATACTAATGCTGGCCTGCTGTTTGCCTTTCACTGATAGGCCAGCTGCATTCGGCTTGGACACTTTTCGACAGGTTTATGTAATGGCACCCTTGCACTATACCGCTGATAGCACTGCTGGCTGCCATCTTTTTTTCCAGCTGATGGTCCACTATTACTTTCTTTTCTGGGCAGTTTAATGACTGGGAATGTAAATCTTAAAAGAAACAAACTTGAAATAGTGTAATGAGATCTTGAAAACTACGAGCGGTCGTAGCATACGCTGATAGTACTTGTTCATCTCCGATCACGAAAACCCAACAGCATCGTGCGGGGTCAGTACTTGGGAGGGTGACCGCATGGAAACCGCTGCAAGTTCAAATATTTCTATAGACATTTCTGCTATATACATTTCTACAGAGATTTCTATATCTCTTGGTGAAAAAAAGTGCCGTAATACTTTGTTTTTTCAATAGAACTGTATAAAAAATTTTCGTAAGAGAATGTGATGGGCCAGCAAAGGAATAGCACTGGGATAGGTGCTAGTAGTGTAAGAAAAATGATGGATTGAAGTAATGTGATGGCATACCAATGCTGGCCTGCTGTTGACCATCACTGATGGGCCAGCTGCATTCCACACGGACACTTTAAGTAATGGGACCATTGCAATTTACCGCTGATGGAAGTGCCGGCTGCCATATTTCTTTCTAGCTGATGGAGCGCTGTTTCTTTCTTTGCTGAGTTCGTGTTTACCTAATTAAAGAATATTTTTAAAACTTAAATAATTGAGATGTGAACAAATCACAAATCCTCTGCTATATTGGCGTATAAACATTTAATACAGATTAAAACATTAACATATTCATTCCACAGTTTCAGCACACCTCCGTGGCCTTCCTGAGAAATGTAAAATCTTGATTTACATTCCTGAGGAGATTTATACGCACTTTTACGCTATTTTTACAAGTTGGATGTACGTATTCAATGGAAATTGCAAAATAATAAACATAAGATAGAAATTAAAATTATGTTGTAGAAATAGTAGCCTTTTGTTTTGCAAATGTTACATATGATATATTCTAACATCGTTCCTGGGCGGAATTATACACTACTGTGAGAATTAATTGGGACAAACAGAAATTTTTTCACAAATGTTGTTTAATTGGTATAGGTTAACTTACATGCACTGTATAACAATCTAATACGAAATATGTCCTCCTCTAGCTTGAATGAGATACTCTACAAGCTTTGGCGTGGATTCCACTAAATTAGAACATATATTTTTGATCTCGTCTTCACGAAACCAAACTTTTATAATATTCTCAATCATTCTTTTCTTTGTTGAGCAGTCCATTTTACTCACACGACTCTTTACAATGCTGCATAAATTTTTGTGGGATTTAAATCCAGAGACTTATCAGGCCAATTCGAAACCGTTAATTTCTCTTCTTGAAAATATTTCTTTGTTAACTTAGAATTATGGAGTTGTTGTAAGATACCGACACCACCAGCGAACGTTTGCATCATAGGCACAAATTTTCTTTGTACTACAGAGATGTATTTTTTAGAGTTCATGGTCCCTTCAACTAGTTCAAAGCCACCAGGTCCTCCAGAAGTAAAATAACACCAAAACATCTGTATCTGAGGGTGCTTAACTGTTCGTGTAAGATGTTGTTCCCTGATGGGTTCTCCATCTCTTCGCCTGGCAAATCTAGGTCGAAATCCTTGTGCCAAAAATGCATTTCGTCGCTGAATACAACCTTTTTCCAGTCTTGTGCAGTCCATGATTGATATTTACTAGCCTAATCCAAACGTTTTCACTTCTGTGAACGGGTTAATAACTGTTTTTGATTGGTTTTCTTGGAAACCTCCCAGCTTCACTAAGCCTTTGCCGAAATGTCGATGAATCCACGATCACAGCAGTAGATAATAATTCTCTCTGAAGAGTTGTATTTGTTTTGCAAGGATGCATTTTACTATTTTGTAGAAGAAATTTGTCTATTCGAGGTGTGGTTTTGCGTTTGCGTCCACATTTACTCCTTCATTATGGAGATACTGCATCAAAATTCTTTTGCTGACTAATAATCCTAGAAACATTGGATTCTTCAACTCCAACTGCTGCAGCAATATCCCTTACAGTCATAAAGGTATGCTGTCTAAGGGTAACAATTATTGTCCTTTTCCTGGGAGTAATATCCATTTTTAGGTGCGTTCGTAATGATATAAATACGTAGCACCTATAGTCGTCGTTCAGTCCGTCTGTCTGTCCGTCTGTCCGCATATAACAGAGCAAAATCTACCCAACCGAATGGTCTGAAATTTTAAATATATAATCGTTGCAAACTTTTGTCAAGTCATTTAAAATTTTATGAAAATTAGATTCATAGTTTAATTACAGGGGCAGTCAAAAGTTTTCCGTTACATTACAGCCAATGGAAAAAAAAATATTGCAAGTGCATTTTAATGATGTTACAGCCTTCCGAATGGTCTGAAATTTTAAATATATAATTGCTGCAAAATTTTGTTGAGTCATTTCAAATTTTATTAAAATCAGATGTATAGTTTAATTACAGGGACAGTCAAAACGTTTCCGTTGCATTAAGGCCAATGGGTAAAAAATATTGCAAGTGCATTTTAATGATGTTACAGCATTTCAAACAGAATGAAATTGGTATGCATATAAGAAGTGTACTAAAATATACATTCAGTACAATATGCGATACAAAAAAATATTTATAAAATTAGTTATAGGAGGAACGCACCTGATTTGCTACGTTTGACGAGCAATTTCCCACTTATTTAAATACACGTCAGAAGCAAACAAGTCACACAATCGACTACTTCTTACAGCAACTGAAGCGCAACTGAAGGGAAATATTTTCGACGTGTCGTAATCACGCGGTCAAAACGATTTAGACTAATCAAGGGCAGTCGCTCGTTGTAAGAAAATGCTGTTGAAACTGGTTTGAGGAAGAAAATCTCCAAGAAAGGAATAAATTTCTTAAAAAACATGTTTGTCCCAATTAATTCGCACAGTAGTGTATTTAGAGATTATTTCTTAATTCTCTAATCAGTATAACAGTTAACAGTAAAAAATGAAATTCTTCTACGACTTTAAATCTCTAAGTTATGATACTTTGAAATTTTTGAAATATTGGAATTTTCCAAAACTTGGAAATCGGGTATACGTTTTTAGTTCTTAGACACAAAGTTTCATTAAATCTAAAATATCAAAAATGTGAATTATAGATGAAAAGAAAGATTTTTACTGTTATATTTGTGAAAGCAACAACAACAAAAAAATTCTAAGTACAGTTTATGGAAGCCAAACATAAATATTTAAAAACTGATAATTTTAAAATTAATGGCAGGATATTTGCATCAACAAAATCTCAAATCCTACCATATATTGAACATTTTTCTATTTATATTGCCCACACATTTCGAACAACTAACAAGCTGGAAATTGCTCGTCAAACGTGACAAATGAGGTGCGTTCGTAATATAACTAGTTTTATAAAACTTTTTTGCACCGCATATTGTACTGAATGTATATTTTACTGCACTTCAATAAGTGCATATCAATTTCATTCTGTTCGAGAGGCTGTAACATCATTAATATGCACTTGAAATACTTTTTCTTCATTGGCTGTCATGTAGTGGAAAACTTTCGACTGCCCCTGTAATTAAACTATACATCCGATTTTCATAAAATTAGAAATGACCCGGCAAAATTTTACAACAATTATATATTTAAAATGTCAGACCATTTAGAAGGCTGTAAGATCATTAAATTGCACTTGCAATAATGTATTCCCATTGGTCGTAATGTAACGGAATTTTTTTTTTTATCTTCGATAACCCCTTTTTATTTATTAAGAAGATATTTTGTATTTTTACGTGTGAAACAAACTTTACTTTAAACAAGTTTAAAATTGCTCGTCAAACATGGCAAATGAGGTGCATTCGTACTATAACTAGTTTTATAAATATGTTTTGCACCGCATGTTGTACTGAATGTATATTATAGTGCACTTCATAAGTACATATCCATTTACTGCGGTTCACAGGGCTGTAACATCATTAAAATGCACTTGCAATCATTTTTTCCCATTGACCATCATGTAACAAAAAAGTTTGACTGTCCCTGTAATTAAACTATCCATTAGATTTTCACAAAATTTGAAATGACTCGACAAAATTTTTCAACTATTATATATTTAAAATTTCAGACCATTCGGTTGGGTAGTTTTTGCTCTGTTATATGCAGACAGATGGACAGATTGGCAGAACAACGACTATAGGTGCTACGTATTTATACAATTACGAACTCACCTAAAAATTAAAGCGTTTTTCAATCTTAATGGAAGAGCCTGTATATTACTTTTAGAAATCCCTCTTTTCAACAAATATTTTTTAGAGTATAGGTTAAAAGTATTATTTATAGTAAAATTAAATCTTATGCGTTATCGTCTGATATTTTAAGTTTCAAGAAAATACAGATTTAATTTTAAATGAGCCTTTAAAATGTATATGTAACATTTCTAAAGCATTATATATATTGATAAACATATATAAATTCCTATTTAAGAAAAGGATGTTTAACATAATAATCCTATCCATATACATCAACATCAGATTTATTAGATTTAATGTAATGCTATTAGCATTATTATTATTTAAACTGTGTATCGGTTTCATGTTTTTTCTACATCTTGAAAATCATGTTATCTTCTTTTAGAACGAACATTTGCGGAAAAACGTAAAATATATTAAAAGCAATAATAAAAGTGGGTTTAAGTTAAAATTTAATGGAAGTATATAAAATCTAACGCAAAGTATATTATACTCCTGTTTTCAAGAGATATTTTTTTGCATATCTACGAGTATAAAAAACTTTTTGCACAGGGATTTAAAATCCATTAGACATTATCACAGGTTTTTTTAACTTTCAAAACTATTTTGTAAACAAGATATCAAATTCTCTGCGTTTCAATACTGTTTTAAAATTCATTGATGCTATTTTTTTATGTTTTTTTTTTTTATTTTTTGTTAGATATTTAAATAGAGATTTTATAAAACTTACTTAAAAAATAATATGATTTTTTTTCATCTAACTTAGTTAAAATAATTTCATAATATATATTTTAGGTATTTTTATTGATGTAACTACGTTTTCCCTTTAATTATTAATATACTATTTTAAAAATCAATGAGCAATTTCCTATTTTTACAATTTTGCACTAGATTTTTTACGAAAAATGTTATTGTTATTTAAATGTTGTCATAAACGTACAGAAATACATTGTAAAAGTGGTAACATATTTTCAAATGTTTCTGCTTTAATAAAAATATGACTTTTGATGTAAATCATTTTATGACTTTACATGTATAAGAAAGGTAAAAAACTGTTCATATGAACTATTTAAAATCATTAAAAATGTTTAAAAAAGCTGTTTATTCGTACAATAATATTATCGACTTTGTATTTATGCATGAATTATTTTTACATTTTTAATTAAAACACAGATGAACAATCAATATAACACGTGGATAATTTGAATTTTTTGAATTAGACTAGTTTAAACTTTTCTTTATTGCATTTTGTATTGTTTTCACGAATGTATTAAATGTAGTTCTTTCACAATAAACTATATTCATTCTGTAACTAGTTATAATGAACTCAAGAGGTAAAGTAGTCTAAAGGACCGTTGAACGTTTATTTAATAGTGATTTAATAAAATAAAATATGCATATATGTAATTAATAATTAAATCTATTTGAAATTTATACTGATAGTTATTTTCACTCTAAATTCGTAATTAAAATAATTTCGTAAATTATATTTTAGGTATTTTTTATTGAGGTAACTACATTTATCTCAAATTATTCATATACAAATATAAAATCCAATGAAAAATTTTCCATTATTATTGTTATTTAAATATTGTCATGAGTGTACAGAAATATATTGTAAAAGTGGTAGCATATTTTCAAATGTTCCTGATTTAATCAAACTATGCCTTTTGATTTAAATCTAAATTAAAAAATATATATGCATTTATGTGAATAATAATTAAATTCATTTTAAATTTATCCTTATAATTATTTTGTCTCCAATTTCAGAAATTGGAATCAAAATTTTTGGAATCAATTCAACAGTTCAAATTTTTAATGAAATTTGAACTGTAGGGTTAAACTATATCTTATAAAGTTCAACTATAAAAACTACTGTTGCTGATTAGTAATGACTAATTACAAAATTTGCAAAAGGTATTTATGTCAAGAAGCACGTTAACCCTTATTTTAATGACCGGGTACCCGGGTACCTTTTTCCGCTTTTTATCCCATTTTCAGGGTGTTAATATCAAAAGAAACTAAAAGGAATTTAGGTCCCCATTATTTGTTGTATTCACTGTCCATTAGTATAATCACTTTAAATTTTGGAATTCCCTTTATTACCGCTTTGGGGCATTAAACATTTTTATACATTTCATCAATGATCAGTGTACCCGGGTACCCATACGAATTTTCGATGGAAAAATACTGAAATTGATAGGCTTTTTACACTGTAAAAAAATAATGCCAGTTTTCCGGTAGGAATCGGAAAAACAGTTGCCCTTATCGTACCGGAATAATTTCCGATCCAACTCGGAATAAAATCCGTAAAATCGGAATAAAATCCGTAAAATCGGAATAAAATCCGTAAAATACCATTTTACTGACTATTTCCTTATTTTTACGGATTTTATTCCGAGCTGGGTCGAAAATTTTTCCGGTACGATAAGGGCAACTATTTTTCCGAATCCTACCGGAAAACTGGAAGTATTTTTTTTACAGTGTAGATTTAGATCAATAAAACTAGAAATGAGTTTGAAAATTTGAGTTAGGCATATTTTTTAACCCTTAAATGCCTGATTTTTCAAAAATAATTGTAATAATGTTTTTCGGCTTTCATTTTTTAAATAAATCATGGGAAAAATACTTTAAAAAATCATATTTTGTTTTAAGTATGGTTTATGGACAAAAAACAGTTTGTTACTAATCGGCAATACGGATCTTTAATTGAAAAAAATAATTTTCCTTGATAAAATTCTATAATGTTAAACACGCAAGAGTTTTACGAACTATAATAAGAAATACATTTTACTTACTCACTAAAGAACAAAATAGAGTATTTCGCAAGTTTGCAAGCAAAGTAAAAAGAACATGTAGCAACAATTGAAAAAATAACTCTATCTTTATTCTTAAACAGCACAAGTGTTGCCATCTACACGTTGAAAATTGATTTAATAATATTTTCAGAATGTATTTTATTGGCAACATTAGGCATTATAGCTTCAATATTATTCTAATAGTATTTTAGCAGCTTAAATTGGGTATGTTGCCGAAAAGCAACACCCGGCATTTAAGGGTTAAGGTAAAATATATATATATATATATTTACGTGAAATTTTAAGGACAAGCGGTACAATAGCAAAAGGTGTACGATTGTACATGGCATACTGGCTTTACACATTGTTTACATGATTTTCTGATTTTTCTGTGACGTTTTTGATCCTCTAACAAGCATATGCGATACGAAAGGTGTTTAACCTTCGTGTTTCATCTGGCTTTAAGCTGTTTGGACACGGGCAAAGATTCTTTTCAGTATACTTCCAATTCCCGATTTGGTCAAAAATATCTGATAGCCACTGATGTTATATCTGATAGCCACTGATGATAGCTATCTGATGTATCGTTTACTATTGATCTGGAAGGCTCAAGATCTCACCTAATTCCTACAAAAATAGGCGACAATTGCCCGGTTCATTTTAAACCATATCATTATTTGCAGTATTTATAATTTAAGCAGCATGTGCTGCTGTATCCACAATCTATAAAAATAATGCAAAAGGCTATGTGGTTGTTTGCCTATGTCTTGTACATTGCCCGAATAATTTATAAATTATATACACTTCATATTTCGTTTCATTATAAAACTGAATCATTCGGGTTTCTCTTTGGTCCCGTGATGGTTTTATCATGATGCATAGTAGACATTAGAATGACAGCTTTGTTCCTCTTTGGAACATACGAACAAATTCCTTACATCAACAGGAAAACCAAATTCGGTTAATAAAACTTGCGCGTTATACATGGCCTTATTTCTTGGGGAAAATAAGGTTTGTTTCTTTTCAAAGAGATCAACCGTCCACCATTTTGAGCTTCAGGCATAATAAATGCTTGATCAAAGAAAGAGAAGAAAAAAATGGTCCATGTTGGTGTTTTGTCTAGAATCGTTGAATGGAGAGGCCAAATCTCACAACTCTTCACCTTGGTTTATTTTACGGTATCTACCTGTTTGAACCGGTGCATATTTGGCCTTTGAGAGGATAATAATTATTTTCATGATATACCCTTTTGATTCCGTATATAGGCGGTTTAGACGAATATATTGTTCTTCCTCAATGCGAAAATAAGTGCTCATCAAGAGTTAAGTCTTCCGTCAGTTTTTATTTTTTCCATATTTTATGATTTAGCGTAGTCGATAAATCACGGATTGCTGTAGCTTTACTCGAAGATGTTCCTCTCGTGTGTTCTTGTTGTCAAAACGAAAAAAAATCTAAGAATATTCCATATTCGGGATACACTCATACTTGCTCGGTATAACGGATATGAGTTTGTTTTCCACATTTCTAATGTGCGATCTTTGTTTGAATTGTTGACAGTTGAAACAATTAATTTTCATAAAAATGCGTCAAATTCTTCTTCACTAAAGACGGGCGAGTGACATATTCTGAAATAGGGGTGATTTATGGTTTGCGTATGTTAAAATGGCAGCAGGTACCCAGGTAACCCAGTCATTGGACACAAGGGCAAATTCTGGTCATTGGCATAAGGGTTAAATGTGAATTCTACTTGATATGAATCTTACAACAGTAATTATATGAATTTACTTTAAAAAAAAATTAGCTTGAAAATGATCTCTATAGCGAGTGTCGTTTAATTTAATTTTATAAACAGAAGTCTATTTAGATCGTTAATTAATTACAACCAGATGTATTTTACAATAAACGTAACATGATTAATACTAGAAGCGCCAATAGCAGTCATTGTGACTGCTACGAAATATACAGTCGAACCCCGTTAATACGCGAATCAAGTGATCGTTCAAAATTCGCGTATTAAACGGGTTCGCGTATTAACTGAGGTACGCGAATTTTCGTCCCATTGTCCATCTAATAATAACCTATACGGATAAAACACATCATTATGACAGATTTTAGCGTTTTTAAGCCATAAAATGAGGACGCTTTCATTTGTTTTTACCATTTTATGTTTATCAAGCAGGAAATTTCGAAAGTTGTTTATCCAGGGAGGCGGCTGGACAAACCATCACCTCATCGATTTCATAGATGAAATTTTAGGATTAGTTGAAACTCGGTTAGCATATTAAAAAGCAACCGATCTGCCAAGTAATATCTTGGTGGAAACCACATGAAGACCTGCTTTTAGAAGTTTACTGGTAAGTTCACCATTGTGTTTTTCTGCTTCCAAAGGTATGAAAACGTAGAGCATTGGGAGCAGAAAAACACACAATGGTAAACCTACCAGTCAACCCATAGAATTTCGTCTGCAGATGGTTTCCACCAAGATATGACTTGACAGACCTTTTGTTTTTTAATATGCTAATCAAGTTTTAATTAATCCTAAAATTTTAGCCGTGAATGCGATAAGGTAACGGTTTGTGCAACCGCTGCCCGATCTAATGGAAATTCAAATAATGTATGTAAAAATCTATTGTTGTAAATAAAAATCTTTTAAAATTTTATTAAATTTATATTTATTATGTACAACACATAAACTTGAACAAAGCGATACCAAAACTTTTTGCCAACCATGTTAACTAAGAAAGACTCATGTTAGCAAAATTTAAATCCTTTTTAGCTTTACATAACAAAGAGAGAACAGCGGATACTAATAAAAATCAATATAAAAATTGAAATGTTAAAATTTAATAAATTCAATAGTGACATAAAAATACTTTTTGGCAAAGTAGCTATCAACTTTGGCCAGTTTGACATGCAGCCGCACCATCAACATGATGTTTTCTGCCCTATTTTGATTATGGTAAACCTCGCTACTCGAAAGCCCTTCCTCCAGTGACGATGCATACGGCCTGAGAAAATTGGAACGCCTCCGTAACTTTCGAGAATGGGCATAGGGCTGTGGTCTCAGATTCATCTAATTCCTATTCAACCGGTTTTCCAGTCGCAGTTACATCGACGATTATGTCATCCAGACTTCTGAGCTCAGAGCTGCCTAGATCTTTGTCGATATTTGTACCTAAATCATCAAAATCTTCCTTTATAATTTCCTGTGTGCTTAGCCAGTCTTCATCAACATCAGGGTGCTAGGTCGCTCCGTACCTGTGATGTGCTCGCTGTTTCCAAAACCTGCTTTGCGAAAACAATTTGCAATTGACTTTATTGGAACACTCTCCCACTCTGCGGTAAGCATGTGTATAGCGTTAAGGGCGGTAATAAGACGATACTCGTAGCGAGAAGAGTTGCTGCCGTGTTCCATTTGACGAAATTATCGTCGTACTATGGGAGTCTTGGAAATTAACTTTGCGTTGTTAATGATTCCTTTATCCATTGACTGAGAGACACAAGTCGAATTTGGAGGTAAAAGTTCAGCTTGATTTTTTTTTCAAGGCATTGCTATCTTTCGGATGTGCAGCGCAGTTGTCCACAAGCAATAATACTTGGCGCGATCGTTTCCCATCCGCTGGTCAAAATTGTGAACCCATGTAGAAAAAAATGCTGCCGGGCATCGACGCTCTGCGCTGACTTTCGTACACGCAAGGGATTAGGTTTTTGACTTTTTTTTAAAATATCGCCGGTTGCTTAATTTTCCTAGGACCAGTAAATGTAACTTATTTGATCCGTCAGAGTTGGCACCGAGCAGAAAAATAAAACAGCCTTTGTTTAGTTTATCCCCTTGACATGTTTCTTCTTTCGTAGCTATTGTTTTGTTGGATGCCAGTTTGTAAAATATCTGAATTCGTCCAAGTTGTAAATATCACAGCTTGAGTAGCTCTTTACAAGCAGCGGAGCACATTTGTTTTTGAACATTTGACGTCTTAAATATTGACCAGCAGCTAATTCTCCGCACACTTGCTTGAAATTTATTCCATAACGAGATTTTAATCGATACCTAACTCTTTCTGGTCAGGAGGGGAGGCAGCACGTTTGCTTATTTACTGTGCGGTCGTTACCAGTAAAATTTTCACTTCTGTCTTCCTGGCCTATTTGGCTATACGAAACAATCAGCGCCAGGAAATAATTCTCCTTTAGCTGGGAAAGGTTGCAATTCATATTTTTAGTAAAGGAAAGCGCAGCTGACGTCACTGTTGGTCGATTTACTGTTGGTCACCAAGAAAAATCTGTTCATTCATTATTACTCCTACTATACACATGAACTCCGGGAATTTGATTGGTCTTTAAGAGATTTATGATATGATTGGCCTACGTCGCCAAGTGTGATTCCTGCAATGATCACTATGATAAAAATGTAGTGATAGATTGGTTGACGGAAGTGTTTGTTTGTAAACATGCCCTTTCCTTATACTTGGTTGCTTAGAAGTGTATTCATGAGATCGTGGTAATATTAAAATGTTTTGATTAAAAGACTAATAAAACATAACACAATCAATCATTTCGAATGAAATACTGCGCTCGTTCGTGAGTTTTTGAAATCTTGCTGTCGTAGCACGTGATCAAAATGAGCTACAACCAAAGGGGGCGGGGGAGAGAGGAAGACGTAACATGTCATTGACGGAAGAACACAGATTTGTACAGAAAAAAGCATTCTCAGTTTAAAGCATTGTCTTTCCTATGTAAAGCTTGAGCCATTATTCCCTCCAAAACCTCACCTGTTTCGAACCAAACTGCATTCGCGTTTTAAACATGGGATTTTTTTTCACGGGACTGATAAATCTTCGCATCTTAAACGCGTTCGTCTATTAAACGTTTGCGTAATAAGCAGGCTTTTTTATATGCAATAGATAAGCGTTTTTCAAGGTAACGAAGAAAATTCGCGTATTAAGCGGTTTCGCGTATTAAGCAGGGCGCGTATTAACGGAGTTCGAATGCATATAATTCGACTTAAACCACAAATTAAAAATAAAAAGAACAGTTAAAAATGTATCACACTAAAATAAGTTAAATAAATAAGTTAAAAACCTTTAACAAAATTCTGGTATACATTGTTTTTTATATATAATCTATTTTTATTTTTATTAATTTATTTTTATATAAATTTTATTCTTTATGAAACTTGAGTAACATTTCCGGCATTACTAGTGTTATGATTATTTTATTATTTTTCAAACAATGCAAAGAAATCCACAAGCTCAACGAAAACAAAGTGTACTTTTATTATTTTATGACATTTGCATGTTCAATAAAATCATTCCAGTAAACAAGATTAAAAGATTTTTCTTATGGAACTAATATTTTAGTACATCTTTCAATCGTCTTTTTAATCAGATGCTTGAAGTTCTCCTTCTAAGCCATCAAATATAAGATACGATCTGATTTACAGAATCGTAATTCGGGATTACTTTGATTCTCATTTGTAGGAACGTGAAGTTTTACAAATGTCGAATAGAAACATCTTACTAAACGATAATTCTTTTAAAAATCCTTATTCGCAAAAGGTAAAAGACTTGAATGAGCTAATGATCTTTTACCAACTTCCTTTGATTTACCATAAAGTAAGATTGTGTATGATGTTGATGTTAAGATGGAGTTGAAATATGTCACATAACTTGCGCAGATAGGTTTAAAATTATTGAGTTTTACTTAACTTTCCATGTTTATAGTAATATCAAAATAATAGAATTTAGTTATTTGTTCCTTTGAGATTTTAATTTTTACATTTCTGGATAAATATTTTTTTTCCAATTTAATATATTTTTGTCTTTGAATTTTTACTTGTTTATGAATATATTTTTTTAAACTATTAAAAAATAAAATTTATATACGTGTTCCAAATCATTTTGTTAGAGAATGGTTTTTAAGATTTGCAAAGTAAATCATGTGAAATTTGATCTATTCGGATATTAGTGGAAATGTGCAGGTGGACGACTAAACATATATAGAAAGAAATATATTCCTGCAATAGTTCGATTTTCCTTTTTACGCGTTGTACCATTACGGATTATACATGTCTTGATTTCTATATTCCTAAATTAAATAACTCTCTTTTCAGTACTCACTCTCTTTGCAGCTTTAATTTGAAATATATCTTGAAATTGTATTTGTTTTTGCATTTTAGTTGCAATAGCTAATGGGTTTATTTTCACATGTACCGCCAAACTTTGTGACTTTAGTCCATGCCATAAAAAAAGATTTTATTCTTTGTATTGAACAAACAATAAAAGATAATTTGGAGTTTTTGCACTTGAAAAATACTTTATATCCTACTATAGGGTATTTGAATAGTTTTAGAATAATTTATTTTTTTCTAGTGGCAACATAGGATGTGTTTGTAAACAACTGTTTTCGTGTGTAAATTTTAACTCTCCATACTTTCTACTGTGAAACGATCTGGATAAGAGCTAAAAATAAGATAAGTGTCAAAATATTACCTTTAGTAACCTGCAACCGATGTGTGATCATAGTTTTTACTTTAACTTTTTATTTTGACAGAAAATGTTTGTTTCTTCATGAAGCTAACATGAAAACTACTATTTCGGGGCTACTTTGTGCCAGGCCTTATTTGGTCCGAAAATAGCCCCAATTACTTAGAAATGCCTTTTATACAGGCAAATCTCTTAAAACATGTTTTATGTCACATTTTTCTTCAAACGTTACTGTAGTAAAATTTTAAATTAATTGTTTTTGTTCCAGTTGTTCATGATAACATGATGAAAACTCTTTCTCGTTTCTTTAATATTAGATATTGGTTTATTGTGTTTAAATGCTTTAAAAACCACTTGTTTATCGAGCTTGCAGTGTTAATTTATTATCTAATGTTATTGCAAGGGATTTCAATACAAATGTATTCATTTGCATATGAAATGCATTTATTTTATATGAAACCAATTAAAAGGACAAAAGAAGCCCCCAGCACGGCTACTTTGTTCCAAAACTTTAAAAATAGTTAAAAAATATAAAAATAAAAAAAATTCCACTTTAAAACCATACATTTTGCTTCATTATTTCATGTTAATTGTTTACAATTCCATTTTGACGTTGAAAAATGACATGTAATATTTTTTTAGTAGTGGAAAAGTGAGTGGAACCAGGAAAAGTGGCACCAAGAATAGTGATATGTTCTATATATGTATATCTATATGGTTATCTACATGGTTATCTATATGACCAAGTTCTATATATGTTTAGTATAAGGTTGGCGGTACTTCTTGTTATGGTAATTTTCAAGAAAAAAATTACGAAATATATGAAATTTGAGAAAGTATCCGAGATATTCTAAAAATTAAATTTATTTCAAGAAAACTCTTGCTTTACAGAAGTAGTATTCAAGAGGAAAAGCATGCCATGCAAGTTTGCCATAAGAGAAAATAGTGAGAAACAATTTTTGTTCCGGAGATGTTCTACGATTAATAGACGTCGCATTTCTTCCAACAGTTTCTGTCTTACATACGCAAAACATTTCGAAATGAGCTACGATCTATTTACACCGGAAAAAGTAATTTAACATTAAAACTGTATATAACATACCATTTTTAATCGAGAGCAACATGTCACAAAAAATGTAGTCAAATATCGTAAACATTCAGAAAGATATCGGCGTTAGAGTGAGCAAATGTTTAGTTGTTCTCTAAAAGCAGCTTAATGATAAGGGATTTTACACAAATTGTCATTTTTTATTAACTAATTTTCAGAAAAAAGTTAGTATTTAGTGACCATGAACGAGTAGATTTGGAAAAAATGCTTCGATATTGATCATCTTATGATTCTTTTGATCATGGTATAGGTTCGTTCTGGTGGTTATCCAAGAACTAAAGTACCAATAAAAAATGAAAATTAAAAAAAATTAAAAATTAAAAATGACAATTTGTGTAAAATCCCTTATCATTCAGCTGCTTTTAGAGAACAACTAAAAATTTGCTCCCTCTAACGCCGATATCTTTCGAATTTTTACGATATTTGACTAGATTTATTTAAACAATTGCTCCATAGAGTTGACTTTTAAATTGTGTAAAAAGATCCTTGTTATCATTCGCGCATGCGCAGATAAAAATTATTTCATACAACTGCTCACATTTCCTAAAATATTTAATATATTTATATTCAATTGCACTATATTGTTTCTACTATATTTTGCCAATTTTTCTGAAAACGGCGTAAAATTTGGTTGAAAACACTGTATGTTATAAGCAAAAAACATGCAAGATTTTTTTATTTTTTTTTAAATAAATCGCTATATCTCTATTAATATACGTGCTATTCTTACACAAAAGAATACACATATTGCACAATGTCTGTTTATTTATATTCGGTAGCGATAGATCATTTCGTGCATTTTATTTTACAGGGGGATCCCACGTATCATTTTTTCTTTGATTTTTTGTTGTCTCTCTTATCAAATCGACATTGCTAAATATAAGGTCCTACCTGTTCATTTTAATCCTGAAATTCCAGAAGAATCTGACAAGTATATTTCTAAATATTTGACAAAATGTCTAAAATTGAAAATTGCCGGCCATTAATGGCTATATAGTGTATTATCACATGTGAAATTACGACAGGGTTTTGAATTGAAAAAACAACGAATATTATAATTTCTGTGTTTTCGCTCAATTTTTAGCTTATAAATTTAATTCTAAGTTGAGTAAAAAATATGCTTTATTTACAATATGCATTCTTTTCCATTTACTACAACCCATAATATAAAAAACAAAAAATAAAAATCAGTTTTATCTTTCATTTAATGTCTCGCGTCATTGGTTCATTCATTTCTTCATCTTGACCTTCATTACTAATTGCTTCGTTAGTGGTTGATTTGTAATTTTAAAAATACAATGTACTTCCTTTCTGTTTTACCAAGCCCATACTGGAAGCCTCTGATCGGGTTACAATTCAATTTTTTCTCTCAGTCTCTCAAAACATTTTTCACTCATCCGCCATACATTTTAACAGGTCTGTATACATTTTCCAATCGAGCATTTAATATCCACATAAACATTTCTATTTCAATCAAAAAATGTTCAAAACTCTAATTTAGAAAATATATTCACAGAATTCCCATTTTCTAAATGAAGTTTGCTAAAAATTATCTTTATGTTTTTTTCATTCTAATTTGGAACCTTATCTCGTACTGACGGGATTAACAGTATACTTTCATGTCTAAAGCTTGTTTAATTCCGCAATAGTGATTTCTTTCTTACTGCCAAATGATGGTTTAAGAGCTATTTAGAAAGAAAATGTCATTCCACACAAAAAAATGATTTGATTAATCTGTCACCTGCGGATGATGACTTTACCCATTATTTTTATCCAAACTTCTTTATTTGACATTAATCTCAAAGTTTGATCTCATTTGTAACGACATATACTTTTCGTATAACGTTTTTAGATAAGGCTGAAGGAAGTATTATCTTCTGGGAATAAATGTATCATTTAACTTGTTATGAAAATATTATAATGCATCTTTAATTTGAAGTACAAATATATTCAGAAATGTTGTTTTCAGTATATTTTATTGACACAATTCTAAACGAAAATTTTTTTAATTCACAATATATAAGATTTTTTCAGAATGAGTAATGCCTGTTTTGATATATTCCTTTGTTCTTTCTTTTAATTGTAATTGACATATCTAACCAGTTCATTTAACGTTTAAAGTACTACATTATAAATATTTTTTTTATTTTAAAAATAGAATGTTTCGCCTTCGTATGCACGCCACATGGATAAAAAGGCCATTTTCAACGAAACGGGTAAAAGAATTTAACGTAAGCAGCAAAACGTTTCTTCTTTAAAAGGTTTCGTGTATTAAACTTTAAAAAAAAAAAAAAAGAGGAACATATCAATAACACAGTAATTGTTACAAGTGACAAATAGGCATTCGTTTTTTTTTTCTCTTTTTCTCTTTTACCTTTAATAGAATAATGTATTGTAATCGAAAGTTTCTCAATTTCAGGTTTTAGACGAATTTACACGTGTTAGGACTAATAGATCACTTCCACTTCCTCCCAAAAAAAGTTGCAAAAGTATACAAAATGTCTGTATGTTCGTGTGTCCGTATTTCGGCATTGCGTTATCGAAAAGTGTATGGCGTTATGCATAGAATTGAACAAAATGTTCTGTGTATGTTTTTGGCCAGTAGGTATGCCTTGAATTAGGAAAATCTTTAATGAAATTGGTGCTGTAATAACGATTTTAGTGAGATTTTCTTTATTTTACAATTGCAACGTGTAGGAAGATATGCATAAAATTGAACCAATTCTCATATTTATGTTTTAGAATATAGCAAACTGGTCCTCCTTGAATTTGGAAATAATCCTCCAGAACGGGCGCTGTAACAGCTATTGAATAGATTTTAATAGCGATATAGTATTCAACTAACATTAATAATGCATCAACATTTGTAAATACGTTTTGAAATATTAACATTTATGAGATAGAAGAAGGTTTTGGGATTGGCACATCCAAATAGTTTACTTTTCATATGAATACTCTAAAGTCATGTGCTACAAGAATTAAAAAATTCTCGGCAATAGTGTGTCTCCTTATTAGAATACTATATTGTCAATCGAAGAGCTTGAAACGTACAATAGAGAATGATAGGTGGTAGGTTACATTCTGCCATAGGCGCTTTTCAAACGGAAATCCTTCTACGTGCGTAGTAAATATTAACAGGTACTCTTTACTAAAGAAATCCTTGTTATTTTATTTGTATTTGTTGAGTTCAACAAATCATAGTTAAAATGTTTTAATAATAAAAATAAGTACGTATATTATTTTTAAACATTAAAATAAGTGACGGAATTTTTTAAAGAGAAAAGGAAGTGCCTTATTTTTCCTTGCTCTGTGGACCAAGTATGTACACTGTTAAAAATTTGCAGCATTCTGTCCAGTCATTCGACCGTTAAAAAAAAAAAAAAAAAACGGTTTCATAACCGTAATTTAACTGTATTCTGACCATAAAATGGCCAAAAATATGGTCAGAATAGTGTTAAATTACGGTTGTGTAAATGTTTTCGACAAAAACGGTCAAATGACTGGACAGAATGCTGCAAATTTTTAACAGTATAGTTGATGTTCTGACATTCGAGGATAAACGATCAGATCACGATAGGGAAAAATTTAGTTGCAGGATGCAATGCCAAATCCTGACAACATTATAAGACTGTCGACTGAAGAGACTAATGAAAATGCAAATTATAATAAATAATTTTTTAGTTGCCTTGCTAGGTTTTAAAAATGTATTGTACCGTTGTTTTACTATTTTTATATATTTTGATGCAAAGCCGCTCTTATTTTATAAGACTGACGATTGATGTATGAGTTAAAGTCAAAATTATTCCAGTATATTTTTTGGCATTTTTCAGATTTCTTGTTAAAACTAACTGTATGTGCTGATACAAAAATCAGAAGTGCATTTTTTTTAATTCTTGCTCCGTACAAAAAAAGAAAAAAAAAACTACAAAAATGAGAAAAACACCTCGCAAAGTTGATGCAGTGACCGCAGTCAAAAATTATATGAAATATTACACTTGTGTGCAAAACTTAAGCAACCATCATAAAATGCTAATTTTCGAGTGCGCGAATACTGAAAAGATAATAATATAATTCAAATATGTACTATCCCTACAACACAGCTAGTCGATGTCATATTCCCTTCACGCCACACATGGTCACAAGTGTTGCAGTCACTACAGAAAACGAAATGTGGGAGCTTTCATCCGTCTCATTATTACCCTCAAATAATCGCCATATGATGACGCCACTGAGATGTCACTGTGACTATTGTTTTTTGATGAGTCGCCGGATAAAATTACATTGAAGTCACCTTGGGATTTTCATGTGACTAGCATTTGAAGACTCAATTTTGAAGTAATCGTCATCATTACTGTGGTGGAGATCGGGATCGATGTGTTGGGGCGGACATCTGGTGGTTCACGGGTTCGCTGAAATGGTGTAAAAAAACTTTCTTGTACCTCTGATATTACTTTCCTTGACGTTTCCAATCATGGGTTGCTATGCAAATCTAAATCCTTGTAATGTCCCCTACCTCCCCTTAAAATTTGTCCCAATAATTCTGGGACACCATGTAGATAAACAAATTAATATGAGCTGAAGTTAAATTGGGTACTGTGCGAATATTGATAAAAACTGTAAGAAATTATCTAAGTAAGGATATACCTGACTAATCTAATAAAAGAAGTGATATATATATACAAGTTGTGTTGTACAAAGAATAAAGTATCTTTCGTATATGAAAATTAATAAATATATCTTTCTTAGACTATGTGAAATTGTACAAAGCCAACTTCAAATTTCATTTATTATGTACACTATAGGGCCAATTGCCACCTGATACTTTCGATTTCAACCGTTTCGTCGAATATTTCGAGAAATACTTGACAAATTTTTCTGAAACTTTATTAATATTAAGAACATGTTTTATCTCATTTTCAACAGTAATTTTTTTATATTAAAATACAAATGAATTGAGAAATAAAAAAAATTAATTGCAAAAACAGTTAAAAATAAATATTTCGAATGCTTTCTATCTGTAGCCCATGACTATGTAAATCGTGTAAAAAATTCGTGATCATTTGGGTGCAAATAGCACGTAGTTGTATGGAAATGAAACGGTTTGTTATAAAAATTCAAGAAAGATTCTACTTAATTTTTGTTAATAGTATGCAGGGTTTTCGACCACATTTAACGGTATTTTCAGAAAGATTTAAAAAGTAAGGGTGAAACAATAAACAATTTTAAAATTTATTTATAAAAGCACAGAAGCAGCATAACGGAGGATCGAAAATTGTCTCACTGTGTACCACGAGTGGTAGACAGTGAGACATCTAAACGACATATAAACATTATCTAAACGCGTCCAATAAAACAATAACAACAAGTAAGTATTATATTGCAATCAAAGCAGGCGTTCCGAAGCTACATTTATCTTAATTTTTAGATCCCTGTTTGAAATTAGTATATAAAGGGTGATTAAAAAAAGATGAGGAAAATTGTAAGAGGTGATAGTACACGCCCAAACAAACATTTTTTTATCAAAGATTGCATGGTCGAAAACTAAACGTAAAAAAGTTAGAGGGCGCCAAAAGTTATGTTCTTGTATGTGGCAAAAAATCACAATGAACTATTAAGTTAAGTTACGAATACAAATTTAATGGCATTTGATTAAAATAAGTGCTCAAAACATTGACCGGCAGCTGTTATGCACGCAGTACAACGGCGAAGAACAGATTGGCGAATTTTCTGAAACACACCAGGCATATCGCGAACTTCCCCTACAGCAGCCGAAAGCTTGGCGACAAGTTCTTCTGTGGATTCAATGGGAGTCTCATACACAAGAGCATTTAGCTGTCCCCACAAAAAAAAAAAAAAAAAAAAAAAAAAAAAAAATTCGAGACATGAAAGATTTGGCGAGCGCGGTGGTTCCTGGTGTGTTTGAGAAAATTCGCCAATCTGTTCTTCGCCGTTGTACTGCGTGCATAACAGCTGACGGTCAATGTTTTGAGCACTTATTGTAATCAAATGCCATTAAATTTGTTTTCGTAACTTAACTTAATGCGTTTTTTTGCCTCGTATAAGAACATAACTTTTGGCGCCCTCTAACTTTTATACGTTTAGTTTTCGACCAATCATTCTTTGATACAAAATGTTTGTTTGCGTGTGTACTATCACCTCTTAAAATTTTCTTTTTTGAATCACCCTTTATAATAAATTAATCAATGCTCTCATTCCCGCAAGTCTAAAGCTCCCGGATTCCTGTTTACTATTTCAGTCATTTTGAGTCAGACTTGGAACATAGTAACAAAAGTTATTGGCTGACGATGAGACAATATTTTTCTACTATAGTTTTATGAATAGAATACTGATAAGAAAATAAGAAAGACTAGAGAACCGGAATTCTGCTTTCTCAGAATTTAGTGTCACCCCCGACATTCCCATTACTTCATTTTCTTGTGATGGACTGGTGGTTTCTATTATTATGAAACAGCCATTATAAATGAAGCGTTTAGGTGAAGATGAAAGAGCAATCGTAAAAAGTTAGAACTCTGGTTTTCTGTTCAGAATGGGAGAAAAAACTGAGAGAAATTACTACCTAACGCTTCATTCACGCTAATCACCTAACGCTTCATTTATAGCTGTTTCATAATGATAGAAGCCACCAGTCTATCAGAAGAAAATAATTCTGATAATCGAGACTCTACTGTAGTGCAAAACATACTTAAATTTTAAGACTAAAAGAATACGCTTTTATTTTATGTAAAATGACATCTTTGCATTATATAGATACTTAAAATTAAATATAGTTTATAATAGCTCCATGTTTTATCATAAATCATTCACTTATATTTTTCTCAAAATAGCACGTATTTCATTACATTTTTTCAGCTATTGTGAGAAAATGGCAACAAAAACATATAATTACTATATTTCAACTATTTTCCTTTTACTTTCTACAGAAATGGAGTATTTGAATTGCCAAAATGAAACAAATGTCGCTAAAAACTACAAAAAAATTAATATTTCACAAACAAATGGAGATACAGTTTTCAAACACTGTGCATTAAAAAGTATATTTTTTTCCCAATACGACGATGTAAACATTGAAAATGTGCGATGCTTAGAAGTTTTAAAAATGCTGTAGTGTATTTAATCGCACAATGAAACATCGGCTTTTGTTTTATTGCTGGTTTATACAAGGTAACGTTATTTAGTATAGACACAAAATAAGCCGGGAGAAAGAAATAGCATACCGGGGGCAAAAAATGAAAAAATGATAATTTAGTTGACTACTAAATTATATAAATTATACAAAATTTAGTTGCTTTAAAAGCGTACAAATAACAGGGTGAAAAAGGCTCGTACCCGTGTCATCGGTACAGAGCACCGACGTTCTACCAACTGAATCACTTGGAGCAATACCTAGCCTGGTACTTCTCACTATCATATGATGGCAAGACTACAAGCGCAGCACAAGAGGGAATATTTTTCCGTGAGCCAGCGACTCTGGAGCAAACACGAAACTAAAGAGAATCCAGCATCGATTAAATTGAATAAATCTATATAATAGTTTGAAATTTTTCTGTAGAAAATTTCAAGGGGTGTGAAAATTTCTACAGAAAAATGTCCAAGAATCATATAGATTTATAGAAAATAAATTTTATTGCATATGACGAATGCGCAGTTAAAAAGTATTTCATAAAAAAACTTATATTTCCTTAAATATTATATATATATATATATGTAGTTTTCTTTTTATAAGAGCCATTGCACCCAGTTCTATACTCTGCATGTTACAAACAAACAACATTGGAAAATTGCTCGAATTTCTTAAAGAAAATTTCAAATGTCTGTGCATATACATGGTATTTTTACACAAATGAACAAAAACTTAGTACAGGATTCACAAAGCTATATACAATAGCTAAAGATCATTTCGAATGTTTTGTTTTATTCAGTTTCTTGTTTGTCTCTAATTGATCTCAGGATCAAACATTAACTAGAAAATATCATGTAAAATATGTTTTTCATATTACTGATTTTATTTATTTATATTATATCAGTCATAAATATTTTTTCTTGCTCAATTTATTTCATGTCTAAAAAATTTATATTTTTTGTTTATTAATTTATTTACTATTTAATTTTCGCAATATCTTTAATCTAAAATATGCACGCGCTTTATATTCGGGCTGTTACAATGAAACTTAAAAACTAAAGAAAATAAATGATTAAAATATTTTATCGTCTGTGCTTAATTAATCAATGTTGATATTTAATATTAGCTTATTCACTTTTAAATAATTCATTCTTCACATCTCGAATTTGAGGATAACGCCTATTTACATCGTGGTTTTAAATATGAAATAAAACTTCAATTTAACCATTATACACCTGTTTCATATAAATTTTAATATATGTCACATAATAATGAAAGAATGCAGATCTAAAACGAATTATCATGAGAACAGAATTATTATAATTCATTAAAGTACCAATGTATTTTAGTACTTTGAATAATATAAAGGAACTGTAACGTAAACATACTGCGTTTATGTATATTTTATTCATAAATAAACATTTTCGAAGATATCAGAGATCTACATAAATAAATCCATTTATTAAGGAATTCAATCATAGACATGAAATGTATTGAATAGAAAGGACTATAGTAAATGGGTAGATCTTACATTTAACAATTTTAAATAAATATCTGAAAGAAAATAGTAACTGATCTAGCAATATGACTTAAGACTTTGAATGTGTGTTGATATTTATGTAAGGTATTAAATTTTTTGTTTTAACCTGTTCATTCATGATTATGTGAATTTTTTTTTTTTTTTTTTTTTTTTTTTTTTTTTTTTTTTGCCTTTAGAGGTGTCTTTTACGAACAAGATTTTAATGGTTGCATTAACAAAATGATTTCTAGGTTGTTTTTCTACCAGCTTATAACTGTAATCAGGATTCTTTTTATATTACAGAATGAATTCAATATGTTTATTTATAAAATATATAGAAAAGTTTTCTTTTATTTTAAATGTATATAAATATGTCTGAAAAAATATTACCAATAACATGTATTTGTTTATTAAAATGGATCAGAAAGTAAAAAGATATTTCTACATTAAGAATATTTCAACTGATGAGAACATTTTAACATAATTTTCTTGCATGGAAATACATTTCTTGTGTTCTGGGTGTATTTATAAATCTGAGTGATGACATACGCACAACTCGAAAAAAGATCCTGTGATAGGACATTTTTGTCAAAAATATTGTAACTCACATCACAAGGCAGAAATTGATCAGTCAACCAGTTTGTTTACTCGATCAAAACGAGCAAACGATTATTAGCTTTGCAGTTGTTCTCACAGTCTGTCAAATATCAAATTTTGCTACTATTGAAAAAATAATATGGTAAATAAAGGTACTCTTTTGTCCTTCAACAAATTTCTCCATCACTTATAAAATCAGAAATAACTATTCCTCTCGTTTTAACTAAATCACATTTTTATAATTATTGCAGCAGATACCAGGACCAATTTCGTTTGCTGAAATGAGGATAAATAAAATCATACTTAGCGATTTTGAAATGATGGCTAATCTATTCAATTTATTTGGTCACCTATTTTATATTATTTCGTACGGTATAAAATTAATTAAATATAAATTATACAAAACAGTTACTTTAGTATACGGAGCTTTCCTAACTGATGTGGCCCGACGCTGATCTCGAGTAAGATTTCCTAAGTTTTGATTCTGACACCATTAAATTGGTATTACCCGATAAGTGAGAAAACAATATCAATACAAAGCGTTGGGAAGTACTTATCGTTGATTTTGTATGAATCATGCATTGTTCAGAATAAATGTAATTTAGATAATTTTTATTTATGCAAGGTTTGTAAAACTGCAATTTACATTGCATGATGATTCATGATGGCACAAACACTGAGTGAAGCAACCAAAAATCTAACATTATTTCTTGCTTTCTGTAAACCTAATAACAAAATGGTACACAAGGTAGCTACAAGTCATGCCACTGGTATATCTGCTTCTGCGCATGTAACAGCAATTAACATATAAATCTTTAATTACTATTATTTTTTAATTGACCCAAATATTTTACTTTAGTAATTATTCTAATAGTTACAATATTTTTAATTAAAATTATTGTAATTCCATATATATTTAAATACACGTAAGTCATTTCGCTTAAACTTATCCTCAAATTTCTATATTACAAAGGCATTTTTTCAAATACTTATTGTGAAAATCTATATTTTTTCTGTCTTCAATTAAAAAAACATGTATAACATTAAAATAATAAAAAAATTTGTATTTTATAACGGACACTTTTCTTTTATTATAATTTTATTTATAAGTTCAAGTTGGTTTAACAGGTGTGAAGCAAACAAATTTTAAGTACGTTCGATTCTTAAATGAAATAAAGCTATTTAAAACGCGTCTTTCATAATTCCTTTAATTTTACCAAGTCTTCCTAAATATGTTAATTTTGTAAACATCCCCATTGCTTGTAGAGCAACATGTATGTATTATAATATAACTTCTTTCATTATTTTACATTAATATTGATATATCTAAATTTAAAATAATTATCTTTTACACTAGTTCTCAGTATCTTCCACCCTGAGGAATCGCATGATTATCATTACAATTATTCACGCTTCATTTTTATATATTTTACTAAATATCAATACGAAAGACAAATGTTTTGGTTTATAAAGGGTTATTTTAAATGGGAATTATCATTACATAATTTTTTCGAATTATTTTTTTAATTTCATAGCTAAATATTTAAATTTTTGAATTCGAAAAATAGAGTTTTAAATCGCATACATGTGGACATTAATACGATTTTAAGCGTTATAATTTTGAACAAGACAATTTTTACTAATATTCTTCTCTTATGTTTCACTGAATTACAATTTTTTTACATAAACTTAAATTAATATATAAAAATGGATAATATTTTATGTTACTTGAAAAAAAAGACATGCACCTAATCTGAGTGTACCAAAACATTTTAAATGAATTTTTTTTCCCTTAGCCAATGAAAATAAATTACTGATGTGGTAAAAGTGTTGAGAAAGTGTTCAGAAGAAACTTTTATCCATGCCATGACACGAAAAACAGTAATAATTTCTTTAATTTAAGACAAAAACTCACCTAGTTATGATACCTTCAATTTTATGAAATTCAAACTTTACGGAACTAAAAATGGAGATTTTGTTTTTTTTTTAGTATCGGAACGCTCGAAAATTATGTTCTTCAATTTTAAAATTTCATGTATCATGACTTAATGAGTTTTAGTCGCAGATGATAAATAGTTTTACTGTTCTAAATGTGAGAGCATAAACGTTTTATTAAATATTAATTATAGGGCTGTACAAGAAAAAAAAGTGCTACCTTTGAAATTTACCGTTTTATTTTTTCAACAGAATCTTAATTCCAGCCATATTTTGATTGATTTTGCAATTTACATTGCCTCCTTTAGGTGAATAATTAAAGCATGTATTTAACTGTTTAGAAACCTTGAATTTAAAACAAAGAAATTGCTAAATATTTATTATGTTCTACAAAGACAAATTTATTTATTGATTTAAAAAAAACATTTGAAAATGAAACCTTTATTTTAATAAATTTGTAAATATATGATCATGTTCCTCTGACAGTCTTGCAAAAGGGCAACATTGCAAAGTTGTTTTATCCGTAAAGTTATTTTCTCTCTATTCTAAACATTTTTTCTTTCAATATTATTTAAGAAAAATTAATTAAGAATATGAATCTAATCCTTGAGATTATTGTTCATTGTTCAGTGTGTTAAAAATCCATTAAATAAATTGAATTATATTACTTTAAAAAAATGCGTATATTGCAGTGTCAACTGGACTTTGTTGAACGCATTAACACAGGCTAGTCGGTAAGAGGGTTTAAGTTTAAAGCGCTTTTTGAAGGTTTAATTCTTTTAATTTGGAGAGTAAAATTTAGAATACTGAAGTATGTTTATATTTGGAACGGAATTATTAGCATTTTATACTCAATGGGTAACACCACATGAACGCTTTGAAATTTGCGGATCTTTCGTGAATTGTTATTTAAAAAACAGAAATTGTATATACATGTCAGTTTATCTTATATTTTACATATATTATAATAGAAAGATGTTTTTCTCCCTTTGAGTTGACATTAAGAAAATAGGGTTAAATTATAAAAATTGCAAATATATACTTAAGATTTATCCTCAATTACAGAACATTTTGTACCATAGAGAATTCCTAAGTATCGGATATAAGTTTGATTGCTGTGAGTTGAAAGAAAACAGGGATAGTCAGATTATATGATGAATGTAAAAAAACGAAGATATAGAATATAGAGAAGATTTAGACACCTTAATTCGAACAAACAACGAGGTAACATACAAAAACGTTTGTAAATGTGCTGCATTGTTTCTTCATGTATAAAGAAAATGAAGAATGTCCGATTATATCATCAGATATTTGTGGTGGTGTTCGTTTGATGCAGAATCAATGAAGAAATTGCGTCAAATTACACTGGTAATTTTTTTTTTTTCTGATAGCCAGTTAACTTATTCGTGATGTGAAAAATGTTATGTAAAAAAAAGTATTAATCATAATATGTTTCTTTGTACGGTTTAATAAAAAAAAAAGTATTGCATTATTGACTTCGGTGCAAAGCAGTTTCTGTAGTGTTTTGTAGAAAACAAGTCAAATACAGATTTAAATTATCGGATAAACCTTTTTATCTAAATGTTATTTGAAATTCATACTGTTAATTAGACTTCGGAATAAAGGAGAAGTCACTTTATTGTCGCAAATTCAACTAAAACCTATGAATTCCAATTAACCTGAATAATGTGTAGATATTTTAATATGAGAATTATTAGTAAATTCATGTTCATAATGTTTATTAATCATGATACAAATATTAATTCATAAATAGAACGATCACCGTCAAAATCATGTGTGCGTAAATTTACAGCACATCCCGATTGTTATTATTTTTTTAGATATAACCTATTACTGTCAGGCAGTCGAACGTGTTCCTATCTGTTATCTTTTTCCCTGAAAAAGAAAAAAAAACTTAAATAATTATTTTAATGACATATATTATTTAATTTCAAAGTTAGATTTTTTTTCAAAAATTTGTAAAATTCTAAAAGTGTTTAATATCAGATCGTTTGTTTATTTTCCTAAATTTATAGAAACATATTTTATTTTATATTACTAAACATATTAAAGAATAAGTATGTAACGTATATATTTTTCCAGCCTGCGTTAATACATGGAAGTAAAAACATATTTTAAAATTGGGTGTTACTATTTGAAAAATATTCTACTTTTGAATATATGTAGTCGGTTCTAGTTTGCAAAATTACATTCATAATATGAAAAAAAAAAGTTACATTAACAGTCTAACCAACCGAGATCACCAACAGCGGTTAGTTGTTATGTTAACTGTGGTACTTGTTAACGAAATGCGAATAAAAGCTGGTGTATATATTCCTACATGGGCTGTATATAAGCTCATTTCTTTGAGTTCAAAAACTAAATCAAAACAAGAAGCTTATTCTATTATTTTGCTACATTCACTTAAAGAAAATATTAATTCCAATAAACGAGATTTAGGATTTTCTGATATCTGAGTACATGTTTCAATTGTATTTTTAATTAGATGTTTGAAGTTTCTCTTGTAAGCCAATCAACATGAGATATGATCTCATTTGTAGGAACGTAATTCTAAAACTTAACCTTTTACTCACGTCAAACAGAAATCTTTCACAAAACGCTAATACTTTCGGAAACTCTTACTCCTAAATACTTGCGATTTAAAGAGATAATGAACGTTTTCAATAGTTGCTTTGATTTAGCATAAAGTAAGATTTTGTTTGTAGTTGATAATAAGATATACTTCAAAAACGTTATGCATATATTGCAGGTAGATTTATAATTTTGTCTTGCTTTTGATTTCAAAACTTTATTTAACGACTTTATGTATTATTTTAAGAAGTAATATCTCGCATTCCATGATGCACGTTTCTTGATTTTCAAGTAATACATCTAGTGTTAATTTTTATATGCTTATTACGACGCATTCAATGTCATTTATATGATGATATTTTTAATGCATATTTCAAATCATTTTATCAGCAAAATATTTAATATTTTTAAAAGAAAAATTGTGTGCAGAGAATTTTATTATATCTATAGAACATTTGATGGACGAAGAACAAAGCAAATATTTCTAGAAGTATATAACTTGTATTGTTTCCTTATGAGCAAAAGGACTTATTAAACTGGACTTAAATGAATAAAGTATGACGACGCTAATCAGTGTAGTTAATATATTTTAAAATTCTTAAAAAATTCACATAAATTACTTACAATAATGTAATACAATTACATTTCTACAGATTCGGACAATTAAAAATTTGCCATTCTCAGGGATAGCATTAGAGTATCTAATCTGTACCATAGCTGCATTAACAATTTCAAAACAAATACTGATATTTTCTTGAGGGATATCCCAAAAGACGATTTATAAAAACGGTAGTTGCGCCATTTACTGCATAAAATTCGCTTTAAATGTTTATTGAAACATAATTACAGTTTTGAGAAATTCTATCCAAGCACTTAAAACGTGAGATATATTATTGTAACACACATGGTTATTTTTTTATTATTATTTCCAGCAGGTAACGGATATTAGCTTTGAGTGAGGTTTGTTTGTCAAAAAAAAAAGTATTGCACACTCAAAATCGATTGTATTTATCTCACCATTGGAGCAAAGCATTGATAAAGACGTGTTGAATTTACCAGATTTAATATCTCCTTTATATTTTTAAGCCGGTCACAAAATTTTCGATTAGTCATTTTTATATAATATCTACCCTATATATATAAAATCCTAATGCTATATGAAACGACAGAAATGAAGTGAATTTATGAAACAATTCTTTGAAACGACTGATTAAACAACTGATTATGTTTCTCGGTGATTTCTCCTAAAATATGGAATACTTTGCGATGAAATTAGCACTAATAATCCATATTGATCCGCGGATCTCAAAACTGGTATTAGAATTTTTAATTCAAATAAGTTTTCGAAATATTGTTTTTTTTTTCTAATTTTAAATACGTTTTTCTAATGATGGCAACTCAAATTTTAATCATAACAGATTTTTTTTTTTTTTTATATTTCAGAAAAGATTATTATTTTAAACTAATTTGGCGACCAGTTTAGCCTCCCTTAAATATATGCTAAGAGCAATGCTTTTTTTTTCGTTATAATTTTATTTAATACAAGACTTTCATTTAAAATTGAAACATTTAAAGTTAATGGCTTTCACTTCTTTCTTTTTTTTTAAATGAAGCGAAAAGACAAATATTAGGCACAGATGTCATATACCTAATTGGCGCCAAAATGGCGTTATTTTGCCTGACATGGTAACTCGGCTATTGTTGCTTATTTATTAATAAATGTTTATTTACCTTTATTTTCTTTTAATTAAAAAATGTTATCGATTGCTTTGTTCTATAGTTATTAATTAAACGTTTTTTTATTTATTATTATTTCATTTTTAAAACAACAGAAAATATTTTAAAAATACATATGTAACTGGTATACGAAAACGAGGTTTTCGCCAAAGAAATATTAAATAATGTAAAAAATCATGACATTTAATTTCAACTTCAAAGCAATCCTTTAATGGTAATACTTAGATATCCTGCCGACCGATTTCGCCAAATTATATAAATCGCCAAACACTCGCCAAATTATATAAATTGGCATAATTCTTATTTTAAATAACGAAAGAACAAATAAATTAGTATACACATAATAAAAATACAAATAAAACGTCGAAATAAAAATTACTTGATAGCGTAAACACGTGTAACTTTCTTATAGTCAAGTGAATGTGACATTTACAATGAACCATCATTGGCATTTAATCTTATAGTCTGGCGATAGATTTTTGGTCAATAGGATAACCAACTAATACCGTTTTAATTTACCAATCGAAAAATAAAAAAAAAATGCTAACTGGCGAGTTAAAAAGAAAGCTATTGGAGAGATTTTCACCCGGCTAACATAAAAGTACCAAGAATTCTTTGCAATCATAGCAACTTTTATGTAGTTTTATTTGAAAAAATAATTTTGATTATTTAATGAAAATAGAAAATATTTTCATTAAAAATATATTCATTGAAAATATTTTCATTAAATTTTTTTTGGAAAAAAAATTATGGCCATTTTTTCCCCTCCCAGAAAATCAGAGTTCTAACTTTTTACGACTGCTCTTTCACCTTCACATAACACTTCATTTATAATGGCTGTTTCATAATAATGGAAGCCATCAGTCCATCAGAAGAAAAGGATCCATTCCAAATGTATAAGTTTGATTAACTTGGATAATCGAGACTCTACTGTATCTATATTTATATATATTTTTTCCTTCATCGGGGGCGACACTAAATTCTGTAAACGCAGAATTCCTGTTATCTAGTTTTATTTTTGCTTCTTTTCAAATGTTTAACTGATCTTCTTTAATCAAACAAGAAAACAAGCATTGAATGTCTTAACAGGAACTGATTCGGCCTTAAATTTTCGCAAACAAAGGGAATGGAATGGGAACCCGTTTACATGGAGATCGCTACAGACCCTTTTTTCATTATAATTCAATCTTCTCTAATCTTTTAAAACCCGATCAGATTAGCGTGCTTTTAGATTCTACGGTGTCTGAACGAGGGTTTGAGAGCGTAGCTTGCAGGGGGCAGAGCCCCTTAGTAATAGATATAATAGATATAAATCCTACATAATAGATTTCTTTCTAATTTGCTCCAAACGATCAGTTGCCAAATGTGGTAACTGAAAATAGTTAATTTACATAACTGTGACAAATAAATGTCCAATCTCGTAACTGATGTTAACAATGATCCTTGCTTTAAAAGTATTTTAAAATACACTTATATGAACTATTACGTTATAAAAATGTCTAACAAAAGTACAATTTTTTTCAATATTCGATGGTGTAAAACTTTAAATTGTGCGGTACATTGAAGTAATGCATGAGAGATATAAATAGCAAAACTTTTTTTATCAACCGTCCAAAAGTGAACTACAGGTTTCTGAATAAATGAGTAATGAAAAAAATATGAATTTATCGCTAACTAAAATAATCGAAGTTCTTTATGCACATTTCTTTTTTTTTTATTATGGCTATAGCAAAATTTTCTTACAGAAATGCCTACGTAAGACGCTTTAACCTACATCTCTGATTTATAATTCTACCAAAACTGTTTTGAGAGTTTCTTTAATGGAATCCTATTAAATTTTGACATATATGTTTTGGCATTAACCGTCATAAAGTGATTTTTTTTTCGATATTTTTATTCTCTTAATAAGCAGTTCACTCCTCAAATCGTTGTCGCATTTTTTATTAATGTAAATGCTTTCAAAAAAGATTACTCAGAAAATTAGTAAAAGCGTTGTAATTAAGGATGAGATGTATACTAGATGAATATCGCGGTGAAGAAACGTAAAAAAACTTCATATTCACAGTGTACACGTTTTGTATAATTTCAACTGTTGTAATTATTGTAACTGCTCACCATCACTTTATATATGTTCAGTGGGGAATATTTTTGTTTTAATTATATTTATCTTTAATTACAGAAGAAAATGGGAGGAGATTACAAAAGAAAAATTAATTGATATTGAAATGTGTTTGTATTTATTTTTCTAAATTGCGATTATACAAGTATTACATAATATATTCTGACATTCAACATTATGCTGGGTGAAAATGTATTACTTCTGGAACAACCAATAGTAATATTAATAATAATATACTATACACCAACAAACACAAATAGTACAGATTAAGAATGTTTCTATAGTAAATTACACAAATAAAACAGAATATTATGAGTTAATCTTTCGAATGTTTGGTATGTTTTACTAAGCGGTTGAATACATCGGTCACGTGCACAGTTAACAAATTAAGTACACACATGAATATTCAAAAATTAATGCTGAAAGTGGAGACATAAAATGAAGAAGAAAATTGCTCTCATATTGCATAAAAAGTACGTTAAAATATATTAAATCTATATTCAATTATTTCGTCTTTGGGAATTAAAGTATTTAAAGAGATTACACAGCAATACAAATATGAAATAAAATGGAGATTAACACAACCAATCATTCAAATGTTAGATTAGATCAAATAATTAAGTTGTGCAGTAGAAATGTTATTTGAGAAAAGAATTTAACCAATTCCAAACGAAAATAAGTTACGCGTTGCTTAATAAAACTTCTAATTAGAATTATATTTATATGAGTCTTATAAACAGCGCTCCCGGAGTAAACTAACAAAAAGTGAGAATTAGAACAGTGCTACTTTTGAACATAAACCAAAATAAAGACTCTAACGATGCTCTACTATAATTTGATTTTCCAACCTAAGCTAAACAATTGAAATATATAGGTTAACGCTAAAGTCAGTAAATTTAACAATTATCTGTAACTCGGAAGAAGGTGACAGTAAAGTTAATACGGGAGCGACGATGTGAAAACTATAATTAATGCATATTTTCATAAACAGTTAGATCATTCGTGGAATATTTAACACATGGCAATCCATAATATGGGTCTATAAATCACATATTGAAAAAGGAATAAAAATTCAGAATTTCAGAAACATTTAGCTTAAAATTTTAATAACTTCTTTTTTAGCTTTGACCTTGATGGACATCCATTATTCGCGTTATTAAGAAATACATTTTTTTCATATATTTTCATTATCATTATTTAAGTGTTCCTCGAAGGATTACCCATCATTTCAACTGAAGCGTGAGATAATAAGGGGATAATAAGGGGCGGGGGGGGTAAGAGATAAAATGTCCTTCCGGCCAGTGCCGGAAGGAAGAGGTAGCTTTCATATTCCTTATTTTAAAAAAGCCAACTGATATTATTCAAACACACGAAGCTCAATTTAGTGGAAACCGAATATAGGAGAGTCAATACTAATTTTTATCAATACTAAATCATTATTAATGAGAATTTCGCGAAATTAGTCAGCTTTATACAAGCTGCTTTTATTTAAAGTAACTTATATTTGGCTGACAAATTCGGCGATTTCTTAAAGTGCCTGCCAATTTAAGACAACATGGTGGATGAGGCTAACCAGTGAACTTGGTCGAGATCTTAGTAATTGCTGTGCACATGCTCACTTACATCGGAATCGGTTGATATATACAAGTGCTGTCGCAGGCAAAAAATCAGATTTTTCAAAATGTCACCCACATTAGATATTGAAACTGCTATGTCTGAGCCATTTTTTAAGATAAAGACAAACAAAAAATGCTCCTGAATCCTTATATCAAGGTCAAATACGTATGAAATAAACCTTTTTCAATTTCTAATTTTTTTGCACCTCACTTTAAATATAATTTTTTTTTAATTTAATGGCCGCCATTTTGAAACAAGATGGCTGATGAAGCTGGCCAGCGAACTTGGTCGAGATATTGATGTATACTATCCACATGCCTTCTTACATCGAAATAAGCGAATACGTGTGTTATCGCGTGACAAATACAAAATCGTTTCAAAATGTTAGACATGCTAGAAATTCAAAGTGCTATAATTCAACCATTTTTTAAGATATAAACAAAGGAACAAATTTTCAGAAACAAAACCTACTCCGGAATCTTTGTATCAAGGCCAATCACTTCAAAAAAATCTTTTTCATTTTCCAATTTTTTAATACCTCATTTTAAATTTTAAATTTAATTTTTTTTTAAATGGCAACCCTTTTGAAACAAGATGGCGAATGAAGCTGGCCAACGAACTCGGCCGAGACATTGGTATGTACTATGTAAACACCAAGGTACATCCAAATCAGTTCCTAAATACGCGCGTTATCACGTGTCAAAAATCAGGACGTTTCAAAATGTCAGTCACGCTAGAAATTCAAAATGCTATAACTCAGCTATTTTTCAAGATATAAACGAAACAAAAAATGCTCCCGAATCTTTTTATCAAGGTCAAACACATAAGAAAAAAACCTTTTTTCAATTTTCAATTTTTTGGTACCACATTTCAAATTTAAATTTTTCTTAAAAATTTAAATGGCCGCCATTTTTAAACAAGATGGGGCGGATGAAGCTGGCCAACGAACTCGGTCGAGACATTGATATGTACTATATATAAACGAAGTTACATCCAAATCGGTTCATAAATACGCCTTTTATAGCGTGACAAACTTCAGGACGTTTCAAAATATCAGCCACGCTAGAAATTCAAAATGCTATAACTCAGCCATTTTTAAAGATATAGACGAAACAAAAACTGCTCCGTAATCTTTGTATAGAGGTCAAATACATAAGAAAAGAATATTTTTCCATTTTTAATTTTTTGGTACCACATTTCAAATTTAAATTTTTTTTAAAAATTTTAAATGAACGCCATTTTGAAAAAAAATGGCGGGTGAAGCTGGCCAACGAACTCGGTCGAGACATTGGTATGTACTATGTACACACCAAATTACATCCAAATCGGTTCATAAATACGAGAGTTACAGTGTGACAAAGGTCATATATTATATATATATATATATATATATATATATATATGTGTGTGTGTTTGTGTGTGTCAATATTTAACGGAGGGTGGTTTCGTGGTCTGGGGGTCATGATCGATGAAAATATACCAAAATTTTTTGAAATTGCTTTCCTACGAACGGCTGCAATAGGTAGCTTTTTGTAATGAAAGAAACCTAAAAGTAAGCTTTACACCACGCAGGTCAAATAAATACCCGCGCTGCCAATTTTTCCTTCACGTTTTCCCAACCTGATTTCAGATGTCAGAAAGTAAAAAGGAAGAGTAGTAAACAATAAGAGGTAGAGTCATAAATCCACATTTATTATAATAATGAAAAGACTTAATAAAATAAGGTAACTTTCACTGGCTGCTCGTTCCGCCAGTACACAGACTAGGGAATCTAGTCTGTAATTTCCAAGAATGTAGAATAAAAAATCTGTAAATATGGATCATTGTGGACAAAATCATATAACACAAATAAATTTATCTATCTTATGAATTAATCCATGCGTATATCAATGTTGTTTTATATAAGAATTTTAATAATTAGCAAATTTTGTAAAAGGGTAAATGTCGATTGTTCTATGTACATTGATAAAAAAGAATATTCTAGAAAAAAGAACGTTTAAGCAAAATTTAATATAAAACACTAATGCTTTTGGGGAAGCAAGACATGTCGGACTGAATACTTTGGTTAACTCGCTTTATCTAATTTCCTTTGGTTTAAGCAATATTAAAAAATATATATGTTATATTTATTCAATAGCAAGTAATGTACTGTAAAATTAATATCAAAATGCACTAATTAGGAATAGTTAAAAAATTAAATAAATATTTTAAAAATACACTTATCGCTTTTAATTGAGTAATTTTGAAAGCGACATGAATTTATGATTTCATGCAAGAAAAATCCTCACTCGGCTTTTCATTTGATAATTAGTTGAACATATGGAGTATGAATTCAAGCTCTTTAAGTATTTTCATTATTTGTTTTGGTAAACGTCTCATCGTTAATAATCGCTGTGTGATCTTTATTTCATTTTTAATTCATATATCCGTACTCATAAACATATTACGATTTAAAAAAAAAATATGTTAAAGTTCTCCACCAATATGAATAACTGTAATTGATTGAAGACGAACATCGCAGATTTTTTTTTATGTTATATACTATGTACTCATATTTAAAGAAAAACTGAATTTTAAATTGAAACTTATATTTTCATAAAAAATTATTGAAGTATTTTTAACAATGTGAAAAAAATTAAAGTATTTTATTTTTCATTTCCTGCAAGTGGAAGTCGTTTACTTCCAAATGGTAGAAATTGTATTTAGATAAATTAAAGAAAAAATTGTAAACTTTAAATTAGAAGATTTTAGATTTAGATTTAAAGACATGTGTATACCTAGGAGATGCAGGTATCGTTTTAAACCTCTAGTTTGACTATTTTATACGAGTTACATTGTAATTCCTAGCAATAAAATTACAAGGAACTCCACTCAGTTGGTAGTTTCAATTCAAAGGTATGATTTGAACTTTAAAATTTTGAAAAGCTTCTGAAAATTATTCCAATGCTCGGTACAACCAGCGGCGTTGATATTATTGACACACTTTTGAAATTTTTTTATTGAAACAATTCATCATTTAAGGGCGTAGGATACCTTTAAACAATCAAAATTTTCGAAAAAATTTTAATACATATTTTGATTCCGTAATCATTTATGAAAAATATGCAAAAAACCACATTTAAAAATTCTCTTTAGTTGACTAATTCACAAGCCTGCGATGAAAAAATTGCCGGCATAGTAAGTGGTATTTTTTATAGTTTTTTGGATGCTGATTACTAGAAAAATAATGAAAAAATTCCATCACGTACAGTTTCATCACAAATCGCAATCTATGTTTTTATGAATTTAGTATATTTCGGACCAAAAATTATTATTTGTATGAGTTTCATAAATAAATTTATGGATTTAAAATAAACAATTGGTGCATTAAACTAATAAAAAAGAAAGAAGAAACTATTTCAATACAAATTATTTCTTTTTATCGGTAAAGTGCCTATCAAAATCAATATTCAAGACTGTAGAAACCAGTTGAAATCGGATCTCTCCTGCTTGCAGGTACCTGCTCGCCACCCCTTCTTCACACGTCTTTTCACGGACCTTATGTATACTCCTGAATCAGTGTCTTTCTTTACACTGTGCTGTACACACGTGTTTTTATTCCAACTTATGAGTTATAAGTTGTAGTAGTAAATTTTACTTCTAGTTTTTTTCTGCATTAGAGAACATGGCTTCCAGAGGATGTGCTAATTCACCGAATTGTTTCTGCTATATTTGTTGTAACTGTACAGTGAAAACACAACAAAGAAGCATATCTGATTTTGTAAAATAGTGTATTTCGCTTATTTTGGCATGCAATTTGGTGATCAAGACAAGCCTTGGCCTCCACACAAAGTTTGTCGTATTTGCGTAGAAGAATTAAGGCAATGGTTTCAAGGTAAAAAGCAGTCTTTTCGGTTTGGTATACCAATGGTTTGGAAATAACCTAAAAATCACTGTGATGGTTGCTATTTTTGTATTTTTAATGTGAAAGGTTTCAATTTAAAGAACAAAAAGGAAATATTTTATCCTGACATTCCGTCTGCCATACGTCCTGTCCCTCATGGACCTTGGAAAGGAAAAATCTTGTTGATCCAAAAAAGGTGTTACTTTCCCTGCTTCATATAAAATTAGGTCTTATGAAACAATTTGTCAAAGCTTTACCAAAAGAATGTGAAGGCTTCAAATACCTTTGTGAGCAGTTCCCTGGTTTATCCAAAGCAAAACTGAAGGAAGTTGTGTTTGTAGGACCAGACAGCAGGAAAATAATAAAATAATGGAAGATGAAAATTTTGAGAATAAAATGAAAACAAACGAAAGAAAAGCCTGGAAATCTTTCAAACCAGTTATTACTAGCTTTCTTGGCAACAAAAAGGACTCCAACTACAAATCTATTGTAGAAGAGATGGTAAAAAATTTCAAGGTTTTAGGGTGTAATATGAGATTTAAAGTTCATTTTCTCGATTCACAATTAGACTATTTTCCTGAAAATTTAGGTGCAGTTATTAAGGAACAAGGTGAAATATTTCACCAGGATATAAAGGAAATGGAGAGGTGATATCAAGGCAAACGGAATGTTAGTATGATAGCCGACTATTGCTGGATGCTACAAAAAGACAATCCTTGCGAAGTTCACAATAGGAAAAGTGGCAAAAAAACTTTTGATGAAAAGAAAAAGTTTTACTCTAAGGACTTGTAACCTTCTACATATACTTAACTATTACTTGAACTCAGATATAAATGTAATTTATATAGATTTATAAATAAATGAAATTTAAATGAAATGTCAAAATTTCGTGATTTTAACATTTTCTTTAAAAATATGCTATCATTTTGTGAAAAATCCTTACGTGATGGAAAAAAATGGATTTCATTTTCGGTATCAGCAATTAAAAAAACATAAAAATTAGTCATCAAAATTAATGCAATTTTCAAAAATTATTTTTTTGCAGGTCTGTGTTATGGCAGTTTTATTATGACTACACATTAAGACTACATAGGATAATTAAACTTGTATTTATTCAAAACGATGATTTTTGATACTGCGCGCAGTGTTACTAAAAAACTATGCATGGCAATCAAAAGAAATTTTTACCCCATATTCATTTCTGTATTATCTACAACTTAAAACTAAAAAAATGTAATTTTTTTTTCTGTTTTGGTACTTCGAAAATATTTTTCAAAAAGTAAAAATTTTTAATTTTTTGTTAATTCTTTAATTTAGTCAATATTTTTTTACAAATATTCTGGTTTTAGTATAAAGGTAACTCTATTATGTATTTATTTTCACCAAAATTTCCTCTTTATATGCATATTTTCAGATTTTATCATGCGCGCATGATTTTTTTCACTTATTATCATATATTTTTAAACTTATCATTTCAATATTGATTTATGAATTTACAAGTATATATATATATATATTTGAATATAAATTTAAACATGAGATTTATATTTAAATGAAGTTTGATTTTTATTTTTGACTTATTACAGAAGTTTTGAAACTTGGAAAATAGTGATTTTTTGACTTTTTCGACGTGTTCAAAGGTATCCTATCCCCTTAAGGCAAAAGTAGCATTGTAAATTAAATGTAACATCTCATATAATACAAATAATACTACTGCTTCTATTAAAGAATGATTTAGAGAAAAGATAATATAAAATATTAAAGAGAAACCGCAAAAATTGACGTAATACGTTTTTGTATCATTTTCATTATTTTTAAAATAAAAAAAATCCGTTTATAAGAGCTCAAAAATCTTATTTGAAATTTTTAATTATAATCTTAGTTATAGGATTGATCATTATAAATCTATTGACTATCTTGGTTGTGAGGGTAATAAATATCTACTTTATAATATAGAAAAGTGATAGTTCTCACATTCATAAACTGATAAATTTTGTTTTAGCTGATTAACATTTTCTATTTAAATCAACGACTTATGAACGTGACTCATTAAAAGACTATAAATAGATGATGCACGGGGAATTTTGAACTCATATTACAAAAAAACTTAATAAACTTTAACCTCAATGCAAATTACACGATGCTACCAAGTTATTTAAAAGTGTTTTATTTTAGAAATTAGAATTTATTACTTTGGAAAACAATTTTTAAAAGAAACTTTATTACATAATACGAATATATTTTTCGCTGAAAGAAACTGTGATCGTCAATGTAAAGATTAAATCGATGAAATTTATTACGCGAGTGCATTTACAGAAACTACTTAAAACTACTTTACTATTTAAAAATGGTACATTTATATTATTTTTTTAGATAATCCTTATATTTTGAAATGTTTTCAAGAACGAAAAAGAAATAAATGGAAAATTCATTTGTTGAAAAATCAATATAGCTAATCTTATTAATTTTATTATATACTCATTAAAATTTCAAAAATATTTCAACTCATTATAATTTTTTTTTTACTTTGTATTTTACAAAGGCAGCACTTTGTACTTTACGATCATCTTTAAACAAATTATCTACTGCCGGAGTGTTTGTTATGCAGTTTTGAAACTACCGTAGTCATTACTTCGTCTTCTACTTGATGTAATTTCTTGATAGTACAAGATATTGTAACCTTTCATATCTAATTCTGAACACTTCAATCTATGAAAAAGACTTAATAAATATTCTTCTTATAATTCTATCCATAATTAGACTTATTCATAATTAGGTTTATAAAATATAAAATAAAACTTTTACAATCTAATTAAAATTTTATTGAAGCGTGCATTTAAAAGTATAATTGCTTTAAAAAAGAAAGTCGTTGTAAGCTCAACTACTTAATTGACTAAAAAAAAAAAAAAAAAAAAAAAAAAAAAAAAAAAAAAAAAAAAAAAACCCATTGAGTAGTGGAAGAATTTCAAGATTAACTAAGAATGCTTTTAACGTTACGCAAGGAATGGAATCAATAATATATACGTTACTTTGATGTTTTTATCAGTACGTTTATGTTTTAGATGTTTGTATAATTTTTCTAAATAAAGTCCCTTTGTCAAAAGATAGTAATTATGAAGAAATTCGAAGTATATCTTAAGGGAACTGTAAAATTTCAAAAGAGTGAAAATAAAAATGCATATATACATTTAATTTGTTTTCAAAATTAAAATAACAGTCACTATATAACGACATAGATGTATATGTTCATACTTCTCAAATAATTAAGAAATGAAAATAACAATTCATAATGTTATTTAAATGAATTTTTCCCAAAGTGAATTTTTCACAATTTATAATTCTTTGAAACGTTCCATGAATTTTAAATTTTCTTCATGTTTCCCAATTTTACAAAGAAACAACCTTGATACATAAAATTTTTCACTTATTTAACTTAAAAACTTTTCAGCCATTCTTTGTTACAAAAGGCTCATAAATCAATAAAATATCAAAAATTGTCGTGAAACCGGCGCAAAACCTTACTGGCTTTTTAAATTGTACTAAAAACTCCTCTTTTTTATGTATGTTTTTTATATTCGGAGTTATTTTAAAGAAAGACAACTTTTGAATGTTACTTTTAGATTGACTTTCTAATGTGAATTCTTTCATATTTGTTTTGTATCACAAATATTAATTTCATTCTGAATAACTTAAAAGTTACAACTTATATTTAATTCTCGCCTGTTTACAGCCGTCTGGAGCTTCTAATGGCCCTATAAAGCCACGGAAAATAGTCTTATAATAAGGAGTACATATATAATCCAACCAAGACTAAATTGAAAGTCTTTGCTCTCATACGTTATGCTCCATGCCCAAAATTTGCGTGTTAGTACGCATGTATCATAAATAATAAAGTTACAGCAAACAATACTTTCATGCACAGCAAAGACAAGTTCTAATTTTTAAATCTAATTCTGTAATTTTTTTAATCAAATTAATGTGACTTTTGAGGTTCGTAAATTTGAATTATATATAATTTCATGCATCTTAAACAAAGATATTAACTGATAACAAAAATGCTTCGATAATGTTTCGTAAAAGAACTATATATGGGGTGCAAAACCCTTTACCTTGAAATAACTTTTAAACAGATAAAGTTGGAATAGCGGAATAGTTCTCTAATTTCATTAAAATAAATATGTGCTATCATTTCAGAGAAAATGAAAATGCTTAGTTATGGAATTTGTAATTTATCGAACCCATATCGATTACTATTAGAGATAGCGAAAAAATTCAAATATGTAAGTTAGAGTGTCCTATTTTTTTTATCATGAAACGGCATCTTATGCGAAAAACAACTCTTTTTAAGCTACAAAATTTTAAAGCATGTGTAATACGGAAAACTGTATAAAACGAAAATATTACGAAAAAACACAAAATTTTTTTACGTAATAAGATTTTAGATGCATTAAAATTTGCGCATTAATTTTTATTTAGATAAATAACTGTGGCTCTTACCGGCTTTTATATGTATAAAATATATGAGATGTTTAAAATGAGTAGGTGACGTGCATTTTAGGAAACTTTGCTAAACAACTAGTAATCCCCCCTGCGTTGCTCGGAACCATTATAATAAATTTAAAAAAAAACATAAAAAAAATTCAAAATTTATATGATTTCTTAGTTTCGTGCGCCGCACTGCCTTCAGCAGCATAGAATCCTTCAAATGAACTTAATTTTCGGGACTCAATGCCTTCGGCAGCGTCTAGTGTGTTCCGAATAAAGCTTTTTAGTGACCTGTGACCTTGACTGCCTCTGCATACTGCAGCATATATCGGTAATACTCCTCAAGCGAGTTAGAAAACTGATAATCAAATTGAATGCGCCAACTCCCATAATAATCTGTTCCGTAGAACCCGAGGAAAGAATTCGTCCCCAAGCGGTGGAAGGTGTCCTTCCCTGTAAATTTAATGAAGTAATTTAAAATTAACGAAATATTTAATTTATGCATGAAATCCCCCGTATTAAAGTTAAACCATTTACCTTGAATAGCAACGCAATTTTTTATCTACGGCTGTATTGAGTAAACGTATGTTGATGCCGAAAAAGAAGATTAATATTCAAAAAAGGTGGTAACTGGGATATAAAGAATTTTTTAGCAGTTTATAAAGTAGCCGAAGACCCTAAAATTGTGTTAAAGAAAAATGCAAGAGAATCAGATCTTTTGTAAATAAGCTGCAGCAAGTTCCCCAAATAGACGATTAATATTCAAAGGGGACAATGATCGGGCCCTACGGCACCAGGATCTTATCTGGGATATAAAAACGCGGAATAACTGAATGGAAAGTGCCCCATGAACGAACATTCGATAGAAAGGGGAAAGTTTAGTAACAGTTTATGGCACAAAAACTTTAAGGGGCCCTGTACAGGGTCCCAGGTTGGAAGGGTCTTAATTGGAATGTAGTTCGGCATAAGGGAATTTTTTAGTACATAAAGTAGCCGGGGGACGCTAGAACTACGTTAAAGAAAATTGAAATAGAATAGGATGTTTTTTAAAGAAGCTTCTCCAAATTCCCAAAGTAGGCGATTATTATCCATAATTGGAAAGTAACTGAAATCCGAGTACTTTTTTTTTCATTTATTAGTCACTGGAAGACCTAAGATGTTGTTAGAAAAAAAGCGAGAGAATCGGACCATTTTTAAATTAGCTATAATAGGAGGTGCTAAAGGGGGCAACTGTTAGTTAAGAGTAGAGCAATAAGATGAAAACAAATGAAAAGGTCCTAATACTTAGCGCTTTATATCTTCAGTTAGTCAAAATTATGCAGTAATAGAATAAAATTTTAAAGAAATGCGCAGAAAATGTACGGAAATGTTTGAAAAGAGCCTGATAAAAGACTCCAATAAAAATATGAGGGTATTGGTCCAACGAAAGGGATCCAAGACAGAACTTTAAAGTTACGCGCTGAAAGTTTGATACAATTAGGGGGTGAAAATGCACGCCGAACAAATAGTCTAAGCTAAGGGGCTCCAGACAGGTCCCTACAGTGCCCTACGCGGCCACGGTCATAATTGGGATGTAGAAACAGGGTAATAACTGATTGGAAAGGGTCCCAAAAACAAATATTGGATTAAAAGGGTGAAATTTATTAATAGTTTAGGGCACAAAAACTTCATGAGATTCTATAGCGGGCTCCAAAGAGGCAGGGTCTTAATTGGAATATAGCTGGTTATAAGGAATTTATTTAGTAGTTAATAAATTAGCTGAAGAACGCTAGAACTATGTTGAAGAAAATTGCATGAGAATCGGATGTTTTAAAAGAAGCTCCACCAAGGGCCCCAAGTTGGAGATTAATATTTAAAAATGGCGGTATCTGAAGTTCGAGATTTTTTTTTTTTTGTCTTTTATGTCTTAGCTGAAGGACATAAGAATTTCTTTTAAAAAAAAGCTTGTGAATCGGACCTTTTTTAAGGGTGCTATGATAGGAGGCCAAAAAGGGGATAACTGATAGTTGAGAGCAGGACCTTAGGATGAAAACATGTTAAACGTTCCTAATACTTAACGTTTTAGATATCCAAGTAGTCAAAATTAAGCATCATTGGAATATAATTTTAAAGAAATGCGCAAAAATTGGAGGGACATTCTTAAAAAGGACCCTTGGGCCCCAATAAAAATATGAGAGTATTGAATCGAGAAGAGGAGTACAAGATACAGCTTTAAAGTTATGCATTTAAAGGGTTACTCAATTAAGGTGCATGCCACAATAAAAGTTCAAATGACCCCGGAACACGGCCCTGGGGGGGGGGCGGGGCACGGTCTTAAGTGGAATATAGAAACGGGGGAAAAACTAAATGGAAAATGGTAACTATATGAGGAACGGTTGCCGAAAACGAAGAAGATTGGATAAAATAAGGGAAGAATTAGCAATTTAAACCATAAAACCATAATGGGTTCCAGGGGGCACTGGTCTTATAAAGTTAAAACTTTAACTAGGTTAAACTAAAGTTAAAGCCTCAGGTGCATGAGGACCTACCTAGGAATATGCTCACCTAGTTTTACAGACTTCTACATGCAGTAGATTTTGTTAGCCATCGCACACAGACACGCCTCACCAGTGGTCGATAGGTTCTGATCTTTAAGCTTGTATAAGAAAGGTGCTGGGTTCGAACCCAATCGCGCCCTTTGGCCTAATAGATCGAAGTTTTCAGTGGTTTTCTTCGAATCTAGGGTAACCTTGCGTAAATACGGGCTAGGATCAATTAGAAAGACCCCTAAAAAAGCACTCATCCTCTGGCTTATATCCCTCGTGTAGATAATCGACCGTCATAAATAGCACCAAATAAAACCATCGTACACAAACAGAGCGAAACCTTGTTTTATTAGTACAGATTTAAAATAAAAACCCATATTGCAAGCAATGTTGCAAGCAATTTTGTACTATTTCAGTGTATTCTGTATTATTTTAGTGATTATTGTTCCCAAAATGTATGAAATTGAAATGTTATTGTAGAGAGTTATTTAGTAGTAAGCTGCGTTGAAATATTTCTGTAATCTAAAAGCCACCAGAATGGTTGCATGGAACAAAAAGTATCAATTTATTGGTAAAAATACAGTGGCGGTGTAAAGTTTCCGGCCAGTTAGTTTTTTTTTTCATTTGTTTGCCAGAATTTTCCATCGAGAAGAAGCGCAATCGACCCAAAAGTTAGGAATATGCAAATGACCTCTGACCACGTGATAATTTTTATTGGATACTGGAGACACTTGATGCAAAGGGGAGAAATTCGAAATCCGCGTGTGCAAAAGTTTTCGGCCATTCGTCATTCGTTAGCTTTTGCTTTCGGTAAAGCATTTATTCGGCCGTGTTTGTTAATTTATCAACGTGAATAACGTAGTTGAAATTCAAAAATTAAGAGTTCAACAATTATTGTTTGTAAACGAGTGATTTGTTTGTCGGTAAAGGGCCAATCCACTCGTGAGATTGCCTCAAAGTTATGGATCGGAAAATCTACAGTGAATAATATTTTTAAAAAATATCAAGCTACCCTTCTGGACATGCCACGGTCCGAGAGATGACGGAATACGACTATTCGTGTGGACACAATTATCAGGAGAAAAGCAGTTGATGACCCTCATATAAATGCCGCTGCAGTAACCTGTGATTTACGGCGTGAAAATATTGCTGAAATAAGTCAGTCTACCGTATCAAAATGCTTATGTATGATGTAGGACTTTATGGAAGACTCGAGGTTAAAAAATCTTTCATATGTAAAAAAAATGAGAGGGACCGACTAGCGTTTGCCAAGGAACACAAGGACTGGTCAAGTGAAAACTGGAAAAAAGTACTATTTTCCGATGAATCGAAGTTAAAACTTTATTGGTAATGATAGCAGATACTACTTTTAACGACCTAAAAAACAAAGATATGATTCAAGATATGTTATTTCTACAATTAAGCATGGTGGAGGACACGTTATGCTCTGGGGAGCATTTTCTGCAAAAGGTATCAGTCCGTTAGTTAAAATCCGTATCAAGATGAATTGTGCAATGGCTATCTTGCAAGATCATTTGCTGCCTTATTGAAGGAAAACTGTGGTCGCAACTATTCGTTTCAGCATAATAACGACCCAAAACATACATACAAGCTCGTCAAGCCGTGGCTTTCGTGCAAAAAAATTCTGCTTTTGAAATGGCCAACCCAACAACCCGATCTGAATCCAAAGGTAAATCTTTGTAACGAACTTGAAAAACGTATGCGGGATTATAAATATTCCAATTCAGCAGAATTTTCCCAAAAATTAAAAGAAGAGTGCAAAAAACTTACCATAAACAATCTTCAAACGTTCATTGAATCGATGACACGTTGCTGCGCCGCAGTACTTATTGATAAAGGTATGACGACAAAATACTAATTGTAAATGTTGTTGGCCACTGCAATTTTCAATTATAACACGATTTTCTTCCAAACTTTCCAAGATGGCCGGAAACTTTTGAGAACATGCGTTTTCCTTTGTAATTAATTTTGTCAATTAAATTCATTGATATTTATTTGTTATTTCATAAATAAGTTCCTAACTATTATGTGAATAAATTGTATAAGTATCACTTTGAGATTCCTCTTCATATGGGTATATTTACAAATTAACCAAAAATTTTATGCTGGCCGGAAACTTTTGACCGCCACTGTATATTGCATCTACTTCAAAGTAAACTCTTCCGACTGCAATGCAGGTCTGGCAACGTTTTATTTCAGTCACATGCCTTAAAATTATTTTTGTGAAATCATCACAAATTCGCGGAGAGAATTTCCTTTTATCGAATTAATGGACTCAAAACGGTGACCACATAGAGGAAATTTCAGCCTTGGAAATTAGAAAAAGTCATACACTGAGTCACACATCAAGAGAATACTGAGCTGCTGAGACGGTATTTTTTTATGTTTTGTTAAATACTCACGAATATTAATTTCACTATGAGAAGACGCATTGTCGTGGTGCAAATCGCATGGGGCACCCTCTACATTTCAGGACGTTTTTCGTCGAGGAATTTCTTTACGCAAAAGGCGCAAAACCCTCAAATAATAATTCTTCTTAGCTGCCGGGGGTAGTTGGTATGAATTCATAATGTACAACACGACAACTAAAGAAAACAGTCAATATTACCTTGATTTCTGAGCATCTTTAACGTCGTCTTTTCGGTCCTGCTTCAACTTCCAAGGGTCATTTAATTGATTGCTGAGCTGTTCCTGTATTAAAAGCACATATGCAAGTCTCCTCAGTGATATTAATGTGTTATAGTAAGAAATCGCCTTGAGAAAGCATCTCTCGAGCCACCTGATCACGTAGTTGATTTTGGAACTAATTCAAAATTTTAGGAACAATTCGATAATCGATGCTTCTCAACCACAAATGACCTTTAAAATTCCTTGACAGGAACTAAGTTATATGGGAACCTCTTCAATAATATATCTGATTGTCAAAGGACTATTGCTCTAAGTACCAATTCTGTAACCTTATCGATATCTCGAATATTAATTGAAGTGGATTGAATACCAGATAGCGGATCATGTACGTCGGATTCTCTACCATCTTTAAACTTTTTTATAACAATCAGATACTGTTGATTTTGATACACAGTTGTCTTTAAAAGATTTTTCCAATATTAATACTTTTGTAGTAGAAATTTCATCGCAAAAACGAAATTTAATGCTTTTTCTTTGCTCAATAACTTTCGCCATTTCCGGAATATCAACAAAGTAAAACTTTTTATGAAGTTAAAAAGAAATTTATTTTCAGACCATAAAACGAAATTGTTTGTAAAGACCTATTTACAGATGTTTATAGAACTCGTAAAAAGTTTGATAAAAGTTTGCAGTCGATATCTACTATAGATGATGTTTAAATGAAGGATCTGGATACTTTTTTATTATCACAGGAGTATATGTAAAGTACGCGCCATTAGCTATTAATATTTTTTAACACTTGGCACCTTGCATTATTTCTGTTCAAGATTCCGTTCAACATTCCATACACTGGTCATCAAATTACAATCTTTGGCAGCTGACAATTCTCAAAATATTGAAATTAAAACCATATTTATGTAAACTGGAAAATGATGAAAAAATTAAATCACCTCTTTTAGATTTTTTTTTCTTTTATATGGTGTATGGTCACCTCGGAAATATATGCATGCCTCACATCTTGATTTCATAGACTTTACCAAAATGTTGATCAAGTCTTATGGAATTTCAGGCCACTCTTCTAAAAGTGCCGTTTTCAGTTCCTGGGAGATCTGGGGAGGAATTTGTAGCGCTGAAAGTCGGCGCTCTAAGGCATCTCACACATGCTCAATCGATTTCAAGTCGGGTTAGAAAGGTGGTCAATACATTTAAGTGATATCTTCTTTTTGCAACTATTCTGACACCACATATGCTCGAAATGGCCGAGTATTGCTATCCATTAGCAAGCATTTTGAGCTATAGCACACCTAAAAAGATTAGCTTGGGATTCCAATACCTCCTCCATACATCACCGATCGGCTACAGACCCTTCTTGAAAGACATTCATCTCGGCGTGGGCATTTGTTATGATTCACCCCAAACCCATTAAACCGCGGTCGCGGAAACGGGATATTTCACGGCCATGGGATGGCAAGTTTCGTGCTCCTTCCTCTCTCCAGATCAAAACACGTATAGAATAAGCTTTCAGACTTCATCTGAACTCATCAGTAAACAATACTCGGTCCCAGTCACCTCGGTGCTATTAAACATTACGACGGCACCAGTTTAAACAGGCACCATTGAATGCTGGAGTGAATGAGGCACACATTATTGGTTTTCGCGAATACAGTCCAAGCACGTTACGCCTTCGTGCAGAAGTAGAACGGCTAATTCGAGTACATTTGGGCCTAAAGATCTGAAAATAAATCTGTTGCAGTCGCTTCGCGGTTTCTTCGAGCCAACAATGACAGAAAACGATCTTTGGTTCCAGTTGGTGCTTTTGGTCATCCTTGACCAAGCTGGCTATCAGCGGAACTAGTGCTTAAAAAGCGGCTCCAAGCTCTTGATATGACACTTGATATGAGGCATATTCAAATTTTTAGCGACTTCCATTCGTGTTTGACCTTCCTTGTTTTTACCAATTATTCGTTACTTTTGACCTTAAATTAAATGAAGCCTTTGAGCCATAACTAATGAATGTTGATCACTCTGAATGTTGAATGATGACACCACATTTACTTTAAACAACATTACAAACTAGAATTCCAAAATGCCGATATCGCGCACCGCATTGTCAGTCACCAAATTTGCATAATTCCAGCTCTAAAATATGCGCGGGAATGCAATTTTGTGTACAATCGAATTTAATTAACATAAATAACAGCAGCATTGGGCATTGTTTGCAAGATAGTTTAGTAAGCATATATTTTCTCATTATCCTTTAATTTTGATGACCGGTGTGCTTGTGATGAGTTCTGTGATTGCAAACATTTGATTTTGCTAGTAAATGATTGTTTTGAAGAGGATTACAATGTAACTAAACCCCTTTTTTAATAAATAACGGAGCCTTTATAAAAATGTTAACCTTTATAAGTTCTTCTTTAGTTTCATTTTTATGTGCTCTATGAACAACAAAAATTGCAATCCAATTTTTCTGTTCAGTTTTAAAGATTTTCTTTGTCCGTTTTTGCCGTTGTGAAAAACAATTTTTCTTAATTTACATTACTTATAAACCAATATTAACTTAATTTCCTTTAAATATCTAATGCATTTATACATTTGATTACAATGGATATGTGTCTGCCCAAAATTATATCACGTGCATATGTTTCAATAAATCTTATGCACATAGATATCCTAATTAAATGTTCTATTGAATAACTACACTGCTCAAAACAATTAGGGGAGCACATGGTTTTAACGATATTACGCAAATATTTACACCGATAAGTAACGTAAAATAAACCATCCATAATTTAAAGTGTTGTCGAAAACATATAAAGAAAACTTCACATGTAAATTAAAGTTTATGACGTCAAAAACTAGAAAAAGGAGATAAGTGCAGAAATCGGGATTTTGCAGAAATGTTTGTTTTACTGCCTTGGTTGTAAAATTTAATTACTCAGCTTGTTTTTTTAGAAAAGGTGGCTTGAAAAAATCACAACATGATTTACCGCTATCCATGGCTTGGCGTGTTATCGGGAGAGTTGAATTTGGGGAAACACAACGAAGTGTAGTGGATGCTTTTGGAGTCATAAAAAGTGTCCATGAAAGGCTGTGGAATCGATTCCAAGACACATGGAATGGTAGTCATCAATAAGTGCAAGGTTGAAAATGTGCTAACAGAGAAACTGATGACCGATATATCCTGCTAACAGCTCCTCGAGACGGAACGGGTAAGGCTACTCAGCTGCAAACACAGTTTTTCTTGCCCACAGGATGAAGGGTGTCCAGCCAAACAGTCCGAAATAGGCTTCATCAGGGTGATCTCTATGCACGTAAGCCAATGGGCTGTATTCCGTTGACCTCAAGTCACTGTGCGGCCCAAAGAAGGTGAGGAACTGAACTTCGAGTCTGGAGTCAAATTCTGTTTACAGTCGAGTCCCGATTCAGTCTGGATGTGATATTTGATGTGTTTTGGCATGGAGAGAAAGAGGTACTCATATAATCCCACATTCGTTCGTGAAAGATCACATTACAGACGAGGTGGGTTGATGCTATTTGCTGGAATCGGCATTGTTGGACATACGGCCCCTCATATCATTCGGAATGGTACTTTGACGGTCCGAAGTTATTCAGACGAGATACTGAGACCTCATGTCGTATTTTATGTTGCAGCAATTAGTGATTTCTTTTTTTACATGAATGATAATGCCAGACTTCATACAGTTCTTCTTGTGGAAAACATGCTTGAAGATAAAACAATACAGCGTATGGAATGACCAGTATGCTCTCCTGACCTAAATCCGATCGAGCATGTTTGGGACATACTCAGACGATGCATTGCTGCGAAATCGAGGCCTGGGCCCGGCCTGAGCCGAGGCCCGGGACATGGAGTTTGCAATTCTTGAGCAGTGGAACAATATTTCCCTAAGTTTTATCGATAACCTCATTGCATCCATGGAAAACAGGTGTGCAGCAGTCTTAGCTGTCCGAGAAGACCACACGCCATATTAAAAATCTTGCATCATTTCTAAACAATACTTTTTTATCATTTACATGAAACCAAATTGTTGCCCTAAACCCTATTTTCATGTTCTTTTCATATTTTCAAAGAATAAAAGCTCTCTTACAATTTTTTGCCTATTTTTTCTGTATTGCGCATTTACACACGTGTACTGTTCGAAATTTATTTATCGTCTGCCAATGCTCAGTGCGAGCATTTTTGTGTAAGTTAAATTTCTGAAATATGGCAACGTTCTTTTTTGTTGATATGTATTTTATTCTATTCTAAGAGTGTGAAACCAAGAGGGTTTATAATTAAAAGTGTGATACAGTTCACTTTGTTATTTATTAAGTGTTGTGAGTTATTGACGAGTTTGTGTTTATTTAATTTCAAACAGCGCAACATAATTTTTGGTTACGTCTACCGGAGATTTGATATTTTTTTTTCTTTTTGTTAATCGAGTGATAGAACGAACTTAAGATGAGTTTCGTTTTTAAGAGTAATCATGTGATCGTTCCGAAGTTGTGATATGAAAATAAATAAAGAAGCTGCATCATTCAAACATCTATACTATCTGGTGAGTCTTTTTTGTTAATATTATCTCATTATGACTGAATTTAAAGACATTTTAGTTAGAAAACGAGTTTTAAAAGCTACTGTCACTAAACTAGAAAATAATATTATTAGTTCGATAGATCATCCTGATTGTAGTCAGCTTGCTTTATTTGAAAATAAAATCGAAAAATTAAATGAGGAATTGCATGAAATTTTTAATGCAATTTTTTCACAATGTAAAGAAGAAGATGTAGATAATTTTGTTGATGAGGAACAATCCGTACAGGATAAACTTGACAATCTTTGGTTAAGTGTTAACCGAAAAAACTCAAAATTTACTTTAAATGAATCGAATCAAAATAATAGTCTTTCTAAATCTCAAATACCAGAAGTAAAGGTCCCGAAATTGACTCTTTCTACGTTTAGTGGTAATTTAGAAGAATGGATATCATTTTATGATTTATTTAAAGCTAGTGTGGATAATAATGAGAGTTAATCAGACTGTCAAAAATTGCAGTATTTGAAATCGGTATGTAAAAACAGTGCCCTTAAAATTATTCAGAGTATTCCAATATCTGATTCAAACTATAAGACAGCTTTAGAATTATTAAAGTAGCGATATTCAAATAAGCGTGAGTTAATTAATGTATTAATTAAGAGGTTAATTGGAATGTCTTGTATTTCGGATAATGCACCGTCTATTTTAGAGAGTGTAGATGTTATAAACGAATGTGTGCGTTCATTTAGTGTGCGTAAACAAGACGTTAGTGGATTTTCGGAAGTAATGATTGTTTATGTAATTACTGATAACTTAGATAAAAACACGAGATATTGGTGGGAAAGAACATTAAAAAAGGAGGAAGCGGGAACTCTTGATATTTTATTGTTTTTCTTGAAGGATCACGCTAGAACCCTTCAAAACAGCAAATCCTCAGTAAAGGAAATAAAGAAAGGTAAACTAGCGACATTGTTGTTTTCTAGTAATAGTTGTTGTGTATGCAAGGAATCACATTCGTTGTATAAATGTCCTAAGTTCTTGCAGTTAAGTGTACATAAAAGAATAGAATTGATTAGAAGAAACAACTTCTGTTACAATTGTCTTTTAGATAAACACCATGCAAAAATCTGTAAGAGTTTAAGTAAATGTAAAGTGTGTCATAAGCCTCACCATACAATTTTACATCTTCCGAGAGAGCCGAAATCTTATTCTGATAGAGTAAATGAAACGCCGACTGGCCCTCTGTCTCCGAACGCACCAGAATTTCAGCCGAGACCAACTGAGTCATTAAATCAAACTTCTTGTGCTAGCAACTTTCAGTTTCCAAACAACTCTGTGTCGGGATTACATTCATTGCAAAATAAGCAAACTCTACTTTGTACAGCAATGATTGAGGTTCGTGACTCACTGGGTAATCTTGTAAACTGTCGCGCTCTGCTGGATAGTGGCAGTGAAGCCTCTTTCATAAGTGAAAATTGTATGCGTAAATTATGTTTGCCAAGGCAATATACTAAAGTACAGATTACATGTTTAGTTTCTTATAATGCTGAATCTAATGAAGAGGTAAATTTAAATTTTACTCCCCATTTTAATTCTGAAGTGAGATTTGCTACTAGAGCATTTGTGATAAAAAGAATCACATCAAATGTGCCGTATAGTTCTATTCCTTCAAATATTGTGAATAATTTCAATGATTTAGTTCTAGCAGACCCAGTATTCTTTGAATGAAGACCAGTAGATATTTTATTAGGTGTTGACGTTTTCTTTACATTGATTAAAGGGGAAGTTATAAAAAGAGAAGGAACTCTACCCTTCGGCGTTTGTTCTAAACTTGGTTGGATAATTACGGGAACTACCTCTTTTGATACAAGTCAACGTACATTTTCTGTTAATAATATTCAATTTCAACTAGATGATTTAGTTCAAAAGTTTTGGTCTTTAGATTCCATTCCTGAGCTAGTTCGAATTTCTAAGGAAGAACAAGAATGTGAAGACCATTTTAAGAGCAATTATTTTCGAAATAGTTCTGGAAGATTTGTTGTGAAACTTCCATTTAAAGATTCTCCATCGCAATTAGGTGATACTATGGAATTAGCCATACATCGATTTCGTTCTTTGGAACGTAAGCTTTCAAAACAACAGTCTATTTATAAAAACTATCGAGAGTTTATCAAGGAATATTCGGATTTGGGTCATATGGAACGGATATCCAAATCGCAAAGGGTCCCTGCATTTGTTTTTTATTTACCTCATCATGTGGTAATTCGTGAATCCAGTTCGACGACAAAATTAAGAGTTGTTTTTGATGCCTTTGCTAAATCTACTTCAGGTGTGTCCTTGAATGATATTCTAATGGTCGGGACCCGTAAACAACCGGAACTTTTTCCAATTCTTTTAAGACTAGAGCTTCGCCTATTGTTGTACGAGCAGATATAGAGAAGATGTTTAGACAAATCTTGATCAATCCAGAAGATAGAGATTTTTAAGAATTTTTTGGAGAGAGAAATCCCAGGATCCGTTAGAGGAATATCGTTTAACAACAGTCACTTATGGTACGGCATCTGCCCGTTTCTGTCTACAAATTCTCTTCATCAGCTTACCTTAGATGAGAAAAACGATTTTCCTTTGGCATCTGCAGCTGTGTTGAAAGGTTTTTATGTAGATGATTTTCTCTCTGGCGGCCAGAATGGGGAAGAAGTTGTGGAACTAATTAGTCAATTGACTTTATTAATGAAACGATGTGGCTTTACGAAAATGGATTTTAAATGTACCTGGAGTACTGAGGAATATTTCTGAAGAATGTAAGGAAAGTACAGAGTCATTGCTCTTGACTAATGATGGCGGTATAAAAATATTAGGAATTCAATGGAATTTAACGGGTGATTTCTTCTGTTTCACTGCTTTAGACCATGAGAAAAAGGACAGATATTCTAAAAGAGATATTTTGTCACAAGTTGCAAAGGTGTTCGATCCGCTAGGCTTGCTTTCCCTCTGTGTTATTTTCATGAAGGTACTGCTACAAGACTTATGGACGTTTTCACTTACCTGGGACGAGCCAATTAGTGAAGAACATAGTGAATTGTGGACAACTTTTTGGAATGATTTAAAGGTAATTTCTAAGTTGAAAATTCCTCGATTTGAATTAGCTGCAGATAAGATAAACCTTCTAATTCACGCCTTTTGTGATGCGTCTGAAAAAGCATATTGTGCAGCAATATATATGCGTTCAGTTTCTCAGAATGAGATAATCACCGTAAATCTTTTGACATCTAAAACTAATGTCGCACCCATTAAGACTCAGTCAATCCCAAGGCTGGAACTTTGTTCAGCTCTTCTTTTGACAAATTTGCTAAAAGTTGTTTTGGATCACTTAAGTCTCAAGGAAAGTGAAGTATTTGCGTGGACTGATTCTGCGTGGACTAAGGTTGCGTTGGCATGGCTTTGTTCAGAGCCTCATAGATGGTAAACCTTTGTAGCAAACCGTGTTGCTAAAATCCAAGAAACACCGCCTAATATTTCGTGGAATCATGTTCACGGGCTTGAAAATCCAGCTGACTGCGGAACAAGAGGTATGCTACCATCGGAATTAGTGAATTGTGAGCTGTGGTTTCATGGTCCTAAATGGTTAAGAGAGCCATGGTATAAACCGTCTAATGAATCATTTGAAGGCAAGGATGTACAAGAAATTATCCTAAAGGAAGAAAAAAGGAATTGTGTTGTAAATATTTCTAAACTTAATGATGATCATCTGATTTTCAGATATTCTTCTTGGAATAGACTAGTACGAATCATCGCGTGGTGCTTAAGATTTGTAGACAATGCAAGAAAGTCGTTATCAAATCGAGTAAATGGTTTTCTCTCAGTCTTAGAGCTTTCAAATTCCACAACGAAAATTCTGAAAATAGTCCAAAACGAGTTTTTCCGTGATGAAATATCTGATTTAATTCATCACAACTCTTTAAAATCTTCAAGTAACCTTTTGTCTTTAAACCCATTCCTGGATCATAATTGTATTTTGAGTGTTGGTGGAAGATTGAGACATGCTAATGTCTCAGAAGATCAGAAACACCCAATATTATTGCCTAAGACACATCATATAACTGCATTAATTATCAAACATTATCATATAACTTATTTCCTTGCTGGTCCACAGCTTCTTTTAGCTGTTCTTCGAATCAATTTCTAGATTTTAAGTGGTCTAGATGCAGTAAGAAAAATAGTGAGGAGTTGCTTAGAATGTTTGCATGCTTCACCATCTGTTGGCACTCAGATAATGGGGGATCTTCCAGCCAAACGTGTTAGGCCAAGTCGTCCATTCTCAAAGACTGGAGTTGATTATGCCGGCCCATTTATGTGCAAGGAGAGAAAGCGTAGAAATATCAAGTCGTTAAAGAATTATATTGCTATTTTTATTTGTTTTTCAACTCGTGCTATTCATCTTGAATTGGTTTCGGATTTGACAGCTTCCACATTTTTGGCTGCTCTGAAAAGATTTGTTGGCAGTAGAGGTAAACCAGCTGAGTTGGTTAGTGATTGCGCAGAAAATTTCAAGGGTGCAAGTAGGGAACTGCGTGAGTTATACAATTCCGTATCCTCCATTAGTAAGGATCAAACATTACAGAATTATGTGGCTAATGAAGGTATCATCTGGAACTTTAATCCCCCTTCTGCTCCACATTTTGGTGGGCTGTGGGAAGCTAACATAAAATCTGTGAAATATCATCTACACAGAACAATGGGAAATTCACTATTTACAATTGAAGAATTATCTACATTATTGTCACAAATTGAAGCCTGTTTGAACTCGAGACCTTTATGTCCTCTGTCGAACGATCCAAGTGATCTACAAGTCCTGACACCAGGTCATTTTTTGACTGGTGCTGCCTTGACGGCTATTCCACAACTTGACGTTTCTGAAATTCGCCCTAATAGACTTCGCCGTTGGCAATTAACCCAGAGAGTATTTCAGCACTTCTGGAAGCGATGCAGTGGTGAGTAATTTTCTCAACTCCAGCAACGTCCCAAGTGGTTGTGTGCGACAGCAATTTTAAATGTTGGTGACTTAGTGCTAATTAAAAATGAACTTCTTCCCCCTCTTCAGTGGAAGTTCCGTCATTTCCCGGCCATGACGGTCGTGTGAGAGTCGCCTTAGTAAGAACTGCTGCCGGAAATTTTAAACGAGCGGTTCATAAACTCTGTCCTTTGCCCTTTCATTAACAACAACTTTCATTAACATATATAACTCTCTTATTTGTACCCCTTGAAGATTTCAAGGTCGGGGGTGTATGTTCGAAATTTATTTATAGTCTGTCAATGCAGTGTGCTGCCGCCAGTGTGAGCATTTTTGTGTAGTTTAATTTCTAAAAATTGCCAACGTTCTTTTTGTTGACATGTATTTTATTCTATTCTAAGAGTGTGAAACCAAGAGGGTTTATAATTAAACGTGTGATACAGTTCACTTTGTTATTTATTAAGTGTTGTGAGTTATTGACGAGTTTGTGTTTATTTAATTTCAACCAGCGCTACAAATATTTCCCTAAATCCTACCCTAAATCCGATCGAGCATGTTTGGGACATACTCAGACGATGCATTGCTGTGAAATCGAGGCAAAGATGAACAAGCACAACGAACAAACCCTTTTTCCCCTTTTTGTGCCGTAAATAAATTTAAGGAATTTCACATTCTTGGAAATCTTTCATAAACACATACATTTTTTTCTTTTTCAAATTTCCGTTAATGTCTACAATAAATCTTCCAAATCTTTTAGTTTGATAGTTTTATAATTATCCTTCTTAAACTAATAAATTACAATATAATTTAATCTATTTAATGTAAATGGCCCAATTATTTATAATCTATATTGTATGCCACCTGAACTTGTGGTAGACGGGAGGTGCTGGGTTCGATCCCAATCGCGCCCGTCGGCCTAATCGTTTGGAGTTTTCGTGGTTTTCTTCGAACCTTGGTTCTCCAAGCGTTAATACGGGTTAGGTTCCCTTAGAAAGACCTCCACGGAAGGCACTTCCCCCCTTAGGGCCTATATCCCACGTGCAGATAATTGGCCGACATAAATACAACCAACCAACCAACCAGCCACCTGAACTGGCGACAATAGTAAGTACATGAAACATTTCAGATGTTTTAAGACGACACATTTAACTTTTTCAGTATGCATTATGCAAATAAATGAAGGTACCGTATAAGTTGAAAGAAACTTAATATTAAAACTTTTTTAGTTTAAGCAAAACTTATAATATCAATCCGCTTATATCAATTTGAATTTAATATCAAATGGAAATGTATAATAATGTTTAAATATTTTTTAAATTCACATACGATCAATACCTTTGAATATAAAAAGATTAAATTTTTCAGGATTTAACTTTGCAATAGTTAAAATAAAAATGTATTCTATTAATTTGATTAATAAATCATTTATTGAGGTATTAAATTACAGAAACATATAAAATATTTTAAAACTTAATTGCAATGCGCAATTTTATTAAAATATTAATTTGAACTTCTTACTGAAACATCAGAACACAAATTTTAATTTACATTTGCGTATGGGTGAGGGGTTTTTCGAACTGAAGAAAGGCTACTTCATTTAATATATTTATGAGAATCATTATTTGATTAAAAGTTTAATTTTCTTTATTTTAGCTTAAGAGATACAAAATATTGAATTTAATAACAAGACTTAAAAATATGTTTAAATTAAACGAGGTGTTTAATATGAGAATAAGCGGAATGGTAAAGAAAAAAAATCTATTTTAATTTGTTTGATATACATGATATACGATTAATCTAGCATAATTAGAATTTAAATTCAAGTATGTCGTAATTAAGATCAATTTTCTTTTAGTTATAAATTATATTCTTTAATAGAAAATTTGTATTATTATTTTTTTTTTCGAATTTGTAATGTCATGCAGTAAAGGAAATTAGTTTAATTTATTTTGCAAGGATGACTTTTAAACATTATATAATGTGTGTTTTTTCATTATTTATACTGAAAAAATATACAGGGTGCAATATGTTATCTATCGCCGACCTTTAATTTCTCAACCATTGGTCGTAGACATATAGTTCCAATTACAAAAACGTTTCAAACGAGGCAAATACTCATGTTGTGGCATTATTTAAAGTAAAAAATCAATTTTATAAAAATTACGAAAACTAACTTTTTATACGGTCCCCCAGTCCCTATAGTTATATTTAGTAAAAGTTTACTCCAATCATAACAAATATAACACCAAATGTTTGACATCTGTACTACAAAAATCGACCCGGTTATTAAATTTCAAAGTTTGAGATTTTTGCACATGATTTTGTCTTTCATTGAGGGATCAGTTAAAAGATGAATTAAAGTAATTCGAGATCAAAATCAGGGTGCAATGTCCTTTAACGGCGAAACCACCTTTAGCCGGTATCACCAAATCGGGGAATGACCAAATAGGGTTATTTCATCTAAAAATTTGAGCTGACTTTTATGGGTCGAACAACATTCAAAAGTACCGATGATACCGGCTAAAAGTGGATTCGCCGTAAAAATGACATTGCACCCTGATTTTTATCTAATTACTTTAATTCATCTTTTAACTGATCCCTCAATGAAAGACAAAATTATGTTAAAAAATCTCAAACTTTGAAATTTAATAACTGTGTCAGTTTTTGTAGTACAGATGTCAAACTTTTTGTGTTATATCTGTTATGATATGTGTAAACTTTTACTAAATATAACTATAGGAACTGGGGGACCGTATAAAAAGTTAGTTTTCGTAATTTTTATCAAATTGATTTTTGACTTTAAATAATGCCACAACATAAATATTTATCTCATTTGAAACGTTTTTGTAATTGGAACTATATGTCTATGACCAACGGTTGAGAAATTAAAGGTCAGCGATAGATAACATATTGCACCCTGTATATACGAATATATATATATACTCGTAAATCTGTATTCTTGTTTATTTTACATTAACTATAATTAATATTATCCCATTTTTATATCGATGTTAGAATATGAGTGTGAAATATATGTAGTATGCTGTGTATATTTATATATATCCGGTGTAATTCTTTTTTTTTTGTGCTATATAATGTAGTATTTAAGGGAACAGTAATCGTCCAAATCTATGTTTATCTTTTTTCACTCAATTGTACGGAAATTTTGCACAGATATTAAATATATTTTCAATGTAAATTAATCAGTTTTATTAAAAAATGTGAGTAATTAATTAAGTTATTCATTGAATATAATAATTAATCTCTTTAATTAAAAAGGCTCCATAAGCATTAAATTTGGCTTTGAGAACATGGGGTTTTGTTAAGTGAAATATTTATAATATTGCAACAAAATTTGCTATGCGTTTTAAATATATACTAATATATGCAGAAAGAATAATAAAATATTTTCAATATGTACACTTTTCTTAAAATTTCACGGAAAAAAATTATAGAAGTACCAAATTTTCCTTTTTGGCACACTGATGCATGGATATTAATACTGATACTTGAATTATGGCATTTGCCATACAATAATTCTCAATATTACAAAAAAATTGGATAAAAAATAAGACACATGGAACATTTTGAATTTACTACCTCGACGAAAATTCTCAATTTGAGAAAACACGATTTAAGTTATTATTTTAAATATACCTCAATTGCGGTGTACAAATTTGAAATGCCTGTTACTCCGCTGGGGAATCATTACAATTGCTTGTGGTTTTTCGTAAATGGTGCAGTTAAATTTGAATTATATAAATAAACTAAAAAAAAAAACAATGTTTTAGTAGACTTTTCAAAATGAAGTTCCATGGTCCACTTAACAGCACCGCATAGCTGAAAAAAAAAACTAATTACTGGATATTACACCTCGAAACTTTTCGAAGGTACGACGAAACGTTTAATGATAAAATTGCAGAGAATTATCAATTGAGTAATAAGAGACATCTTGTGCTTTTAAATATGATAAATATTTGACTGTACAGACAAAACTATTTGAAACGATGAGATATATTATGTTTAAATAAAATTAAACATTAGTAGATGACATATTCATTTTACATATTAAACATTTATATTTGCCGATGAAAATGTCTGCGCTCTATAAAAATAATCTAGGATTTAAAAGCAAAACAAACTGATGATTTTTTTGTACTATGTTTTAGAAACTTAATTTTATTCATATTTGCATATCGTCGCATTTTGTTATCATAAAATTCCATTTGCGAAAACAAATTACACATGGCTATTACAAAAATTTTTCATTGAATTTTTGTTTGTATCTAGCCACTGATCTTTAAGTTGTATCTGTTATAGTTTCTTAGATATCAGTCTTCAGAAAATAATGTTCGCCAACACTCATTAGAGAGCCTCCCTAACTGTCAACTCAGGATTTTGACAAAAGTGGTATCGTTGGAAAGCTCTTCTAAAGAGGATCCAGTAATGTATAGAAACTATAGAAAGCATTTTCTCTAGCCAGTAATAGAAACTATAGAAAGCATTTTCACTATTCAGTAATGTATAGAAATTATAGAAAGCATTTTCTCTATTCAGTAATGTATAGAAACTATAGAAAGAATTTCTCTATCCAGTAATGTATAGAAACTATAGAAAGCATTTTCACTATTCAGTAATGTATAGAAATTATAGAAAGTATTTTCGAGAGTACAGAAACTATACTCTCGAATACATTAATTCACGAGATATGGAACCTTTTTTGTTTTGGAAGAAGAGAAATAAAGAAGGAAACACCAGCATAGATTCATTCAAAAGTTATTGAAGGAAGGAAATATGTCTTATAATTGATTATAATAGCGTTTTTTACGTAGACCTTTTGAAAAAGCAAGTGTTTCCAACACCAGTCATACACGATGAAGAGCATTATTGTTTGACAGTCAGCGCAATCTTGTTTAGTACGTGTGAAGCATAATTGTTTACTGATCGGATGATTAGATATGTGATTAGAAATAAAGCCTTTTTGAGAAGTATGTTGATACATTTCATTGGAAGTATGCAAAGAGAACTGGTTTTAGGCCAATTGATATAATTTTAGTATGCCTTCTATAGTAATATAATTATTATAAAAGGAAATACTCCGGTGTTACTTCGGTGATTGATTTTAATATTCTTCAGTTTTCCTTACCAAGTACATGTAGTCTTGGAAGAAATAAATATCTACAGGTGGGAGGTATTTTGTAGAATCTAAGTGGGAGAAAGACTGACTATATAGAAGAACCTAGTCTTTTTATGTAAAAAGTTTCATCTGTTTGGCTACAGACCATCTTTCCAGTAACACGATATCATACTCATTATCAAAATATTTTGAAACAATATCGTTAAAACCACTATCATGATTAATTATAAGACAAAATTCCTGTCTTCGTTAGCATTTGAAGGAATCTCATGATGTGTTTTCATATTTACTTCTCTTTTTTCGAAAGAGAAAAGGGCCCGTATCTCGCGAACTATTAATTTCGGGAGTATAGTTCCTATACATTATTTGATCATCGTGACAAAAGCTTTCGAAAGATACAACTGTCGTAAAAATCCGGAACTGACACCTGACGATGGACCCTATTCATAGGCAGGTTTCTCGCTGCCACTCGCCAATGCTCCAAATCTAGACACAATGCTTCGTTTGACGAATAAATGAAAAATGAGATTCGCCAAATTGCGAGTGTTCAATTTCTGCACTGTTTGTGTGAGTGCCAATACTGTCGAGATTTTCTGAACGATTGATGTCGTTTACATGTTTAATCGCAGGATGTCATTTGCATTGCTCTATTTATAGAGATATTGACTTAATACAAATTCAGGTTAGCACCAGCCAAAGACACAGAAAGGATTGTGAGATAGGTATTTCTCTATTGTCAGTTCATTAGTACCTATGAACCGGCGTGGTAGAAACACAATGAAAATTACTCGCATGAAGATGCAAATAGAGAAAAGTTTTACAGGAATGCTCTGTTGAAATTATCCATTTAAAATACTCTTTATTAGTTGTACGTCATTTTTATTTATTAGTTGTATATCATTAGCTGGTCAATTTTTTCGATTGGATTAGGTCGAAATTCAAAGCAATTTTAAGTGTATATTTTCAGAAAGTTAAGTAAATATAGTTGTTTCGAATTTTTACTTAGAGTGCTAAAAGTATGTCTGAAACATTTGCACAATTAGGAGACATTTAGAATGTACTTATTTTTATAACTTTCTGTAACGGATAGCCGAATTTCTATTTTAAAGTAATTTCAAAAAATTAGTTTATTATAGAACATACTCGAAAAAGGGATACAATAAGGGGTTAAAGATAGATTTTTAGCGTTTCACGCCGAATCTATTGTGCTAAGATTTCTTTTCATTTGGCTACTGGTTTTTATTTCTTAGTCACTGAATCGCTAATGTTGGTCAAGAGCCAGCGAGAACACTGTTCAAAGGTATTTCATCCTATATCAAATACCTGTTTTCCTGTACCCATGAACCTACATTTAAGCCTGTGAATATCTGGATTCCCCAATTATTTTTTGCGAAAAACACTTAAGAAATCTCACCGAAAATCGATTGGAAATAACTATTTTCATGGATTACAAATACAGTACAAAACTTGAATGAAGTTACTAATTTCATATTCCTCTTTAATGCGTGACGATGTTTGGTATTGAGAGATGTTCTAAATATTTCAGGTTTATTTATCAATAGAAATTCGAATTCATGCATGAAAACATATATCCTTTGTTTTTCATTATCTTATATTTTTAGTTTTTCTCCTCCTTACGGGCAAACACTCATTCGCATTCACATCTATTTTGTAAACACTTCTGTTCGATATGAGGTTTTTGAGACAAATATGATAAAATAGTAAAAATATAATAAATGCTGTAAAACTAGGAAATCATTGTGATTAGAGAAATTTTACACAATTTCCATTTTTTAAATACAAATATAAGAAACAAACAATTAACAGTTCTGTAGAAATCATTACTAAACGTTTAAAGTTATTTTAAATAGTTTAATAATAAGTGAATAAATGTTATCATGCTAGAAACAAAATATTATTTTCTAATTATTTCTAAAATATATTTATAAATGCCTCAATTCATATTACTTTTCATATCTTAAAATTATATCTTTATTTTATGACGCAGAAGGGTTAAAAAATAGTCGAAATATCTTTTTTAAACATCTTTTTTTTTATTTACTTTTAAAAATATAATGTAGAATAATTTCTAAAATTTGACTTTTTGGGTTCGGTAATTAATTTCTGCATTTTTCTAATTAAATGAGTTACAATACTACGTGTTTTAAATTTAATAAGGTGGCACATTTACAGAATATAATTCATTGCAACTTTGATCATTTATGATAAAATTATAAAAAAAAGTCCTTTATCTTTTTAAAGAAGACTGTCCTGTTCCAACAATTCAGTATTTTAGAAGGGATTCCCTTTCCGTTTCAATAATGAAAAATGAATTTTGAAGTTACAATTTTTTAAATGTTAAAAATAACCGAATGTTTTCTCAAGTGGCATGCAGGAAAAAGTTTTGCAACTTTATTGGTTATATTTCAGTAAGCAAGACAGAACGCAGTTTTTAAATGTATATTTTTATGTAAGTAAAACAACGATTTTTAACAATACCAGAATAAACATCTGAAAATCACCCTTAGTTGGTGCTAGAACAATGAAAGTGATGCTTAATATTTCTTCTTGCGCAAGCGCTCCTTCATCTATCTTCTTCTGAATCGAAACGACATCCTACATCTAAAAAATCAGGGAAGAGAGTTTTGGAGTCGCATTGCTGCTCTATTTGTTCTTTTGCGCCTGAAAAAGTAATACGGATTATTTCAAAATATTTTATTCTTATTGCTCTATTTGTTCTTTTACACCTGAAAAAGTAATATGGATTATTTCAAAATATTTTATTCTAATTGCTCTATTTGTTCTTTTGCGCCTGAAAAAGTAATATGGATTATTTCAAAATATTTTATTCTAATAACTTTTGAGGTGTATTTAAAAAAAAATGCATTGCATAACAAATTACTTTTGAAATCATATTAGAAATTTTATGAAAGATATAAGCAATTGAGAAATATAACAAAAGTGATAAAAATTTATTTTCATAAAAATGATGTATCGCTCACCCGCGAGAAATGTGACACATCTCGACGAAAGGAAATTTCACATGAGAGGCAAAAGAAAGCTTGCATAGTTTGACTATAATATGAAATTTCAGCACTTAATGCTGTATGCATGAATAAAAACGTGCATAAAAGCTTAAAACCCTTAAGAATGAAGACGTAGGATGAGGTTTGGAGGGTTGAGTAATTTTATCTCATCGCACAATCCACCCCTCTTAGCGTAATAAAGGCGGTTTCCATATAACTACACTTATGAAACTTTTTGTGTAGCAAGGCACACCTATGATAAACCTATTAATGGAATAAAACGCAAAATGAGTTTTTGCGAGATATGTCACTTTTCTTGCGGGTGAACGATATATTCAACATGATAATTTCTAAACTGTATACGTGAAAACCTATCAAGGAAAATATTTTGAATCGTAAGTGTTATACCATCCGCCGTATGCATCATACATAGCTCCTTCAATTTGCAATTCAGCCATTTTAACACTTTCCAATGAAGTTGAAAAGTGTTTATGCATTCGATTTGTCTGTCCGTCTGGCCGTCTGTCCACACTCTAACTCCCATAAGTATACTCGGAATCTCATGCAACTGATAAAGTTTATTTAGGGTCACAAAAGCATATTTCGTATAGTATATGAAATATGTAGGGCTAATAGTTCATTTACAGGGGCACTCAGAAGTATTCCATTACATTATGGTATATGAGTAAAAATCGTTTGCAGAGCATTTTATAGACATTACGCTGTTTTAGATGTATTGAAACTGATATAAATCACTGAATTTCACTACGATCACGTTAGAACAGGACATTCATGGCATTTTTTTATTATTTATAGGGGCACAGTACTGTTTTGAGTAATAATTGCTGGAGTGTACGGTTTAAAATTTGGTATGCGCTTTTAAATTTAATAAATGTTTTGCATGTTACTCGTTATATATAAATTCTATACCTCACATGCAGGGCTGCGCAAAAGTATTCACGTACCGTTCTCCTTATTTGGGGAAATTGCTGAAGTGGAATTTTCAACTGAGATATATATATATTTTAAGTGAACAAAATTTTGCCATGCATGTAGTTAATAGATATAAATCTACATATCATATACTGCTGCAGAAATTCGGATAATGTTCCGATTGTAGATTAGAACAGCTGAAATTGGGATTTGAAATGAGTTATGCGTTTCCATATTGTTGAATTAGACTTAATATGTTACTTTTTTAAACGGTGCAGATTTGTTACATTATTCTGAATGTGTTGGAATGTGTTTCATAATCTATGCTTGATACATGGTTTTTTCTTTCTCGTTTCTTTAAAACTCACTGAAATCAGACAAGTCTGAGCTATGCAAATATTCAAATATATGAAATAAATGGAACGCCTGGCACAAAACAATACTACAAAAATGGAATTTTTTCGGTTGATTTTATTCATTGGTCAAATGATAGTTTAAAGTAGTGGTTTACAATTAATGGTGTTCTGACAATAATACAATATGAGTAATTGAAAGTTGTAATTTTTCCAAACACAGTGAAAAAGTGTCCAGGTCAGTATTCAAACCACGAACTTTTGGCTAAGGCCGCCAATGGCTGAAACCGCAAACTGAGCTATCCCTGGCAAACTTGGAGGACACATAATTCATCCAAAAACCTAATTACTATGACATCAGGTCTGATTTATTACAGTAAATTTACCTATGAATTTTATTGGTAGCTCATTCACATATCAGACCAAATGCCATAGTCAATAGGTTTTTGATTAATTATGTGTCTGCCAGGATTGTCCAGAACACCTCAGTTAGTAAACATTGGCGGCTTCAGCACAAAGGTGCTTGACCCGGGCACTTTTTCGTCGAGTTTCGAATTATTACAACTTACAATTATTCATGTTTAAAAACGTATTCAGCGTTTTTCGAGAGGTATATTACCTGCGTTTTATGAAAATAAAACAATATGTTCTTTCTTGAATGACGGTGAAAAAAAAACGCACATACCATTCAAAGTTTTTTTATAATTTACATGGATTTTACACTCTAAAAGGAAAAGGAAAAGTAATAAATATAATAAAATCCATAATAAAATAAAATAAGATTTATTGAATTTACATAAGTGTGTAACAAAATCATTTTGTACTGCATTAACCTAACGAAAGATGAATTTAAGTTTATTTAGGAATATTGTTTCATACTGCTGTGAATTTTATAATTTATTGCATTCAAGTCACACATGCCAAAACTTATATTCTAATAAATTTCATTGAGATGTTTACCACCTGCTTACAACATTGCAAAGTGATTTTCTAACGCACAAATTTAATTACCTCTAATTTCATAAACTCGCCAAACTTTCATAACTTCCTGAGCTTCTGAAAATTATCATATCATCGCCCAGCGATATTCATCACAGCCTGAGAAAAATTGGGTAAAATTCTAACACAACTTCAACACATCTGTTACGCTATATTTTATTAAACTTTTAGAGTAGATGCCTTAAAATATTAATTGCATTCCTAAAATTTGTAATTTCAGCATATCAGCATATAAACATTACGGTCATATAGCTAAAACTGAATATCGGATGATCAATAAAGTTTGAATTTTTCATTAATCTTAACAACTAAAATGGAGTTTTTAATTATCAAAATGTACATTTGTTTTCATGTATATGTTTTTTACAAATATCTGCTGCATACATTTTAGTCACGTTTTGTTTAATATTACGTGTTTGAGACAAAATGAAATGATAAAAAATAAAATTCTTATGTAAAAGTACTGATAAACTCATAAAAACGAATGTTATAGTTCAGTAACAAATATATGTTGTTTCATATAATTCTAGTGACACATTTGATTGCGCAGTTTTTACTGCTAAATGTTTTTGGAATTAAATATAATATAGTGATCTCTAAATATCGCGCCACTATATATTTTCCGCATTCTTATTCTAAAAAATATTTTTAATACTCTAAAACAGTTATGAGTTATAATTCCGAAATTTTATTAAAAACGAATTATTTTCTTTTATACATTATGTTAAAGACAATATCTATAGATAATATTTTAATAATAGTTAAATTCTAAACTTTATAAATGTGTTAAGATGTATTTAAGATTTATTTTTACTTTTATAACATTTCTTTGCTGTATACATATTTACATTAGTTTTACTCTTGTCTTATATTGCTATCATTACAACTGTTCATTGCGCATACTTTATTTCGATGAACACTGGCTTTTCGTTTAAAGAGTATATGCTATTCAAAATATTTTGAAAAAATTCAACATAATTTCAAAATTATAGTTTTATTATCTAGTGTCAATTGCGACTAACATGGAGAGAACAAAAAAATGGTTCTAATGTGGGACACAAAAGGTAAATTCTACAGTAATAAATTTATTTGTTAAAATTTGGAAGTAATATGTTATTTTACTTATATCCATTACGAATATTCTCAAAATGTTATAGAATTTTCCAAAAAAATAATACACAATGCATACCCATACTTTTTTTTATAATAAAAAAAAATCTGTCCGATTTCAAAATTTTGATGCTCAATAAATAAATAGAAACTTACGCAAATCATTCTAATAGGCTAGGACTTTACTCCATAAGAAAAGGTTTTGTTTAACGTAGTCTGAATTTAAGACTATTAAATTCAGTGTGCTAATGTGATACAGCGTATTACGTTAAAATGTGACAGTGTATGGTATTAAATGAGACAGAACTTGGTTCTGTTTTTCTATGAAACGTTATTCTATCAAAAATATTGAAACATCGAGCGCAAAATTAAAGCAAAATGTATTAATCTTTGACTGGGCTTTAGTTTCGATATGTCTGTTATGTGTTTTTTTTTCTTTTTTTCTAATTATATTAATGTTTTCTGCAATACTTGTTACAAATTTTTTATAGAATAACCAACCGAAATGTATTAGGAGCATTCATCCAAAAATAAATTTAAATGAATAAAAAAAGGTATTCAACTGAGAGAATCCTTTGGTTGTTTAATTAGTTGTAAATCTGTAAAAATGATAGATAGTTTTAGTGATATAAAACTATGGAAACGTATAGCAGACCACATTCTGCATCTACTATCGTAACTCTTCTGGTCAAAAAATCATATTCTTCCAAGATCTTTTGAGGTGTTCCTTTTATAGGTAATGAAAAATTGCTGTAACAGTACAGAAAATAGTCGATTTCTGTACATTGTTAAAAATTTGCAGCAAACTACCAAGTCATTCGACCGTTTTTGTAGAAACAGATTACATAATCGTAATTTAACACATTTCTCACTATACTTTTGCCCATATTATAGTCAGAGTACTGTTAAATTAATGTTGTGTAACCGTTTTCTATAAAAACGGTCAAATGACTGGACAGTTTGTTGCAAATGTTTATCAGTGTATGCCATTACAAGTGAAAAGTGGATAAGCGAGTAAGTAAGTAAAATATAGATATAAATTACTTAAATTAATTAATAAGAGCAGAAAAGAAAATTTCCAAAAAACAGAAGTAAAGCTAAAAAAGCAGTAAGATAATCCAAGTTATGATACTATGAAAATGAGAAGAACATAATAATGTGAAAATTATGCAGCAAAAAATTCGCGTGTAGGCTATTGAAAAACCACGGAAGTATTTACCCAAAAACAGGTGAGATCGAGGTTGACTAAACCTAAAATGAAAAGTTATTAAAATACAAAAAACGATGAATAATAGTGATACAGCGTTATTCACAGATTCCGTTGCAAGTGCCACATGGGAAGAAATTAATCCAGTTGTCTACAGCATACCTATATTTCAAGCGAATGTTTATAAAGGAACTTCTGGTTTAGATGGCGTTAAACTTGGACTTAAAAACTTTACCCACAATAAATACATTTGTCTCATAATTGAAGTATATGAAATTAAAAAAGACGTAATTGTGCAAGATTTGAGGTATTCTAACGATTGATTTAAAGATTGAACCCATGAAAAAAGATTTTTTTCTTCTTTGCAGTGGGCATCATGTATCCTACTACTGTGCTGGTTTCCTTTAAACCGCATTAAAAATTAGTAAAACTACTCATAATATTCTTAGATTTATAAATAATAATAAATAAAGAATTAACTCAGCCAGAATCGTAAAGTACATATTTGATATTATTTTTACAAATTGTGTTATATCATTACAGTTTTCTTATAAAAACTCATAAAAATGTAGCATTAGCATTGCAGGTAATTTTGTTTTTCCCGAAGTTTGCTTTAATAAATTAAGGAGTGAGTTTATTGTTGTGAGAAATCATCGGTGTTCTAGCAAAAGTATGGCTAATGATCCAAAATTAAAGCAAAATCAAACATAAAAAATGTTTATTAATACAGATGAAACATTCTAGCTGGCACAACTTTGTTACGAATCTCGCATTTTCTTATTCATCACAACCACTTAAAAAAACTTGCGTCTCAATTTATCTCTATATCCTTTACACAGTGGCTACAGTCTGGGTTAGGGTTTTAATCTTTGCATTTTCTTAGTTAAAATTTACATTTAATACTCATAAACAGATAAAGGAAACGAAAGCACCAATTGCAGCATTTTAAATTTGTACTAAAGTCAGAAGATTGTAAGTAAAAATGAAAAATTTAAAAATTCGCCTCATGATAGCACCCCGATTGATTCTATTTGGCATGATTATTTATTTTAGCGAATTTTAATTATGCAATTTTTCAAAGGCAGCGATTTATCTTTTTTTTTTAAAATCTCTCTCCGAATTTTATTATACGCCGTTATTGCTGACGAAAGAAGAATTTATAAAACCTTGCATGTTACAGTATTAATTATAAATAGTATACATTTACATGCGTAAAAACGGGTAAATGTAAATGTATGTATGTATTTTTCTAATTACAATATCGTGTAAGATGGAATTCTACAAAAATTTTAAGAATATGACGAATATGTTATAAGTAAATATACGTAGAATGCGTCATCTATATATGTAAACTAACAGGATCTATGAATCTATGATCATACCAGAAAACATAAATAATCATATTTTAATTTTAAACAGACTCGTACAAAAAGTATAGAAAGTCGCCAGATATCTATCTATATTATAAGGGACAAACATATTTGTGCGTAACGCTTACGCCATTTTGCGAATGGCAACACTTTGAAATTTGAAACAAAATTTTCGTTTTGCAATTTTCTCTACTGCAATTTTTTAAACTTCTAAACATTGCACATTTTAAATTTTTACACCGTCGTATAAGGAAAAAAATGCTCTTTTAAACGCAATTTGATTGAAAGCTGTATCTCAATTTAATTTTAAGATATTAATTTTTTTGTAGTTTTTATTACATTTTTTGTAATTGTGGCAACTGAGATACTCCATTTCTGTTGAAAGTAAAGGGAATAAAAGGAAAATTGTAGATTGCTAATCATTTTGTTGCCATTTTATCATAAATATTTTTAAAAAAATTGAAATTAAAATATGTGCTATTTTAATAATATCGTCTGTTATAAAACCCGATGTTTAAATAATATCAGGTTTCCGAAGCTTTTGTCCAAATTCTCTCGACTAATAGAATTTTATTGCTATTCTTTAAGACATGTTACTCTAATTTTATCAAAATAACATAATTTGTTTAATTTAATTTTTCATAATTTTATATAATCTATATATTTAAAACACAAGGCTGGTTTTTCGCCATTTTCCCTGAGCTTTCTGCTGAACCAAATGTACTAATAAATTTTTAAACTGAAAGCACAATTTGCGTTGCAAAATGCGTTTTTGCTACGAAAGCAAAAACGCATTTGTAGATGCGCCCGTACTAGCTGTTTTTTTTTTTTTTTTTTTTTTTTTTTTTTTTTTTTTTTTTTTTTTTTTTTAAATACCATTATTATATTTTAATTTTAAAAGTATTCTATGAAACTTCTTCAAAATGATGGTAATGAGATAGCTTTCACTATTGCAGAGAAGAAAGAAATAATGAGGTTTATTTATCTTTATTCATGTGATTATCTGTTAAAAATACAAAATTGTTGATACAAATTGTTGCATAGTTTTGCATTGTTTAATGGCGCAAAATCCCATTAGGTACATAAAATTTTGATCGGAAAATTACGTACTGCTTTTGAAAACACGCATGTTCCCCATAAAGCTTCCATATTTTTTTTTCCCTTCGGAATGTGTACTAAGTTTCAGACACTAGGAAAAATCCTAAGTAAGTGAAAAGGGCGTCATATTTAAAAGAAAACGATCATTATCTTAGATAAAACTAAACTTTTTAACACAAATGCGTAAAAAAAACATGAATTGCGGCAATTTTTACTCTCCGGTGTTGACATTAGTGTCTGTATTTAAGAGTGCGACTGTTCATATGCAAAGATTTTGCTGACACTCGTGACTTCACGTTTTGAGTTAAACTGATTTTTAAATGATCATATGAAAATACCAGTTTTGGAAAAAGGGTGATTGCGGGTATGAGAGGTTGATTTTTAAATTTATCTCTATCGCGTGGAGCTCGATTAAGAAAGATGAATCCGTTTGCCCTTAAAACAACTTAAAGAGTCACCATTTTCTTCCGACTAATATTCCCTACACGAAAATAAAACTTCCTCTATCATTAAATAAATAAAATAATGTATATAAAACACAAATTTAACAAACATGTAATTTAACTACGCGCTTAAAGCTATGAAATTATCAGAAAATAAAAGGAGGCTGGAAGCAGCAAAATATTGGGCGAATAACTCTTATTATGCTGATAATACGAAATAAAATCGCTTTTGATATATTTCAAAAGTTTATTTGATATATAATTGATATTTTTCATATGAAAAATTTATTTTTTTTATTTTTAGCGGGCAATCTAAAAAGTATATTTCATGTTAAAAAAATATTACTATTTCAATTAAAGTTTGGTTTTCACCTATATTCTGTTACACGGGAAGCCCGGGTACGATCCCCTAGTATACTTAATACTTATATACATACAAGGTTTTTTGGATGCATATAAATTAAATAATTTCTTGATAATAGTAGAATTATTTCATTATTCTTTAATATAAATTATAGAAAAGTTAAAACTAAATATTAAGAAAAATAATTTTTTGCAAAAATTAAAGATGAAAACCATCAATTTGCAATTTTTGCGTATACTTTAATGAAATATTCATGAACTTTTTAAATTTACCATTTAATTTTTGCTTTCAATCTATCTGCAAATTGTCAGACTTTTATCGAGTTCACGATGTTTGCATTTTGCATTCAAGCAATAATATATTTCCACCATTTAAAACAAATATGGCATTTAATGTATATATTAAATATGTTGCAGTAATGCCTATCATACTTTTATAGGTTATTTTATTAATTATACTTTTCTAATTATACTTTTCTAGAGCTACAGTATTTAATATCTGTTTAATTTTATTACAGTTTTAAACTCATATTGGAAATTGGAACTAAGTATTTTACCTTTATTGAAATTCATTAGTAGGTTTTTTTATCAGACGTCTGAAAGACTTCATTCGACCACTTTTCATCAGTGAACACCCGAAACTAAGACTTATTATGTAACAAGATGAACTTCATGTATCTAATTAAAAGGCTGATTGAAAGGTAACTTGAATGATTAGATCTATAGTAAAAATTCTTTTCTTGGATATTGGATTACTTTCTTTAAGACTGACTTATTTGAAGATAAAATGATTAATTTCCAGATTTAATAAATTGTTCATTCATTTTATAGATATATGGTAAGTAATAATTATTTAGTTAGTTAAAATTCAAATTTTTAGACGTTATTTTATATTAATGAATATTGCTAAGATAGTAAGAATTATATATGACCTTTATTTCGTTTTATGATCTGTACTATTTTCAAATATCTAATCAAAGTAAGGGTGTTCAGGGCTTGATCGATACAGAAAAACATGTAAACAGAGCTCTCGCTTCGAATCCATATAAAACAGAAGTATTTAATGTAACTAATTTAAACTTCCTGATATTTTTAAGGTGCATTTGTAGTCTTATAAAATTATAAAATTAAGTACTTCAATGTAACAAAAGAAAGAATACAGCAAAATCTATATAACACAATTTTCGAAAAAAAAAAAAAATTACGTCTCATATCACCACCCGCAAGATATCTTAACGTTGAATTGACATAAGAACCCAACTTTTGCTTTAAAATGAACAGGAAACTTTACTCTGTAGAATGAATTAAGGATATAACTATCACTCAAAGGAAACCTTATTAAAAAAACTCTAAAATTTGAAAATTTAAAAAACCCTGAAAAATACAAGTTTTTTCCCCCTTATAAATACACAAAATATTAAGCTATCTAAAATATATTAATTCATTCTATAGATAATAATGTTATATGCATGCAACAAAAAATATAAGTCATTCCATCAAATAGTTTTTGTTAAATTTTACGGATGGTCGTTAAAAATCAAGTTTTGAGAAATAGCGACTTAAAGTTGCAATTATATGGGTGCGGCTATGAAAGTGATTGTTACATAAATGCTTATAATTTCTTTAAAAATGCAAATATTTTTATGTGGTTTTTTGAACTGTGTTCAGAAGTAATTGAATAATCAAAATAGATACTAAAAAAATCATTTTTTCTGAAAAGTTTTCAAGTCCGGAGTCTTGCTTAAGGATTAAGCAGTAATAATGATAATAATAATGGCAATAATAATGACACAAAATTAATTTCCCAAATATAAAATTCCTTTGTAATTAAGATTTTTAAATAATACAGTAAAAATGGAATATTTTTTTATAAAAATATATGTGTTAACACCGTTTTTATAGTCTAAAGCAAAGGTATTAATTATTTAAAAGCAGACAGAATCATAGAAAGATATTAGAGAAAAAGACACACATAGAAAGCGATAAAATATAAATGTGCATTTTTATATTTCATTGTAATGTTACTTTTTACATTTCCCTTATTTTCTTGAAAATGCAACTTTAGTTTTAGGATGTACATTTTCAATTAATTTCGTAATTTCAGATTTTGTATAATCTAAAGTTTAAAAAAATGTAAAGGAAATATTATTTTTAAATGAAATTAAAGTTCATTTTAAAATCAAAAAAATTAATTTCAGATTTTGTTTAATAAAGTTAAAACAAATCTAAAGCAAGTACATTTTTAAAATTTTTAAGTGAAACAAAGACTATTTTAAACTTATACAAGAAAACGAAAGCATTATTAAAATGTGTATGCCAGACGATATAAAGCACGAAGAAACATTGATACAATATATACAATATATAATTAAACTAATAATTTATTCTAGAATTCGCCGATATTTACTACAAAATAAATAATATTAATCCTTTATTCAAGATAAATAATTTTTAATATTTTATAAAATTTAATCGTTCTTACATCACAAACCATCATGAAAAAATATATTTTCTAAATTACAGATGATTATTTTAAATAATACTAAGTATTATATTGACAATCTATTAACTACTGAATTTTCATACATAAAACTTTATTTATTTTCACGTAAATGAAATTGGAATAATGGGACTGACAAAAAAATAATAATAAGTAATCATGTTTTTTAGCAATACAATATTTTATAAAAAATAATACATACACTATACTGTAAAATTTACTGATATGTTTCTATATATTATAAAAACGTTTACAAAAATGTATAGTAACGACTTAAAATATCACAGTAGCATTCCTATTACAAGAAGCGATTTCCTTATTTTCAGAAAATATTGAATTAAGAAGTGGTTTGAGGCGGAAGTTCAAAATTAAAAGATTCTTATATTTTCGTAATTCCGTTATAAAATAAAAATGTCATTTAACCTGTCCACATTCTAACGTTCTGTGCATAACATTATTCGATTTTATCTAACTTTATATGTCTTTATTTGCTATAAAACTTACATCGAAAACACAAATGTAAAATTTATATTTACAACTTTCTACTTATTATATCCTGAGAAAAAATGAAGAAACAAATGTAAACAATCGTGTTTTCGTACAATGATTTTAATGTTATATTTGCGAATATAATTTCAGTATGAAAGCAAATAACAAATAGGAACAGGTTTTGGATTTTTAGGAAGTTTAAAGTAGTAAACAAGTTAGAAATTGCTCGTCAAACGTGGCAAATGAGTTGCGTTCGTACTAGAACTACTTTTATAAATATTTTTAGCAACGCATATCCTACTGAATGTATATTTTAGTGCACTTCATAAGTTAATATCAATTTTATTCTGCTCGAAAGTCTGCAACATCATTAAAATGCACTTGCAATAATTTTTACCCAATGGCCGTAATGTAACTGAAAAATGTTGACTGTCCCTGTAATTAAACTATACATACAATTTTCATAAAATTTGAAATGACTCGACAAAATTTTACACCAATTATATATTTAAAATTTCAGACCATTCGGAAGGCTGTGACATCATTAAAATGCACTTGCAATAATTTTTCCCACTCGAGCGTCATGTAACAGAAAATTTTGACTGTCCCTGTAAATAAACTATACATCCAATTTTCATAAAATTTGAAATGACTCGGCAAAATTTTGCAACAATTGTATATTTAAAATTTGAGACCATTCGGAAAACTGTAACATCATTAAAATCCATTGGCAATTATTTTTTTCCCGTTGGTAGTAATGTAACGGAAAACTTTTGACTGTATCTGTAATTAAACTATACAACGATTTTCATAAAATTTGAAATGATACGACAAAAATTTGTATCAATTATATATTTAAAATTTCCGACCATTCGCTTGAGTAGTTCTAGCTCTGTTATATGCGGGCAGACAGATGGACAGACAGACGGGCGGAATGACGACTATATGTGCTACGTATTTGTATAATTACGAATACACCTAAAAAAATATGTTGGTGACATACCGAAAGCACTTCTTCTGATGAGATACATGGCTATTAATGTCTAAGTATAACAGATACCCGATTGGAATTTCTAAATATCGAGGAAAGACATATGTAATAGAACCTGCCACTGAGGGACTAGATATGAAACAAAAATTTTTATAAAAAATTATATGTATATAATATGATTCATATAAACCAAATATAAAACATGGAGATTTAATAATGATTTTAGCTCAATGATGTATTATAACATAGTTGATCAATACAAGAAAAGGTCATGTGCTAAATGACAAAAAATATATTATGAAAAATATATTATACAACATATATGATAACTTGGTATGAATATAACATTAATTTTAGTGAGATAGTTATGCAGCGGGCATACAAAGTTTAGATAAAGACAAAATCCCAAAAATGCAATAACTAAATACAAGTAATTATAAAGTGGGGTGATGAAATTCTGCATAAAGAAAGTTCTTAATAACAAAAGCTGACAGACATTTCTCTTGCGATATTCCTTTTATCTATTTGCCAACACAAGTTAAATGAACCAACAAAATTGTAGCTATTTAATGGTTAATCGATGACATTATTCGTTGAATGGACTGAACGTTATTTAATTTTTTCCTTTGAAAAAATATATCTGTGTAAATAGTAACTAAAATGCTTTATAGTTTGTTTTCCGTACTCTGTCTGCTTTATCGCAAATAATTGCGTTCTGGAAATCGAGGTATGCAAATGAAGAGGATATTGATAAATATATTCGTACATTAAATAATATTAAAATTGAATTATTCTTAATTCTGAAAATTGATATTTCAAATTATGTGCAAAAAGAAATACGCTATATAAGTTTCCAGAAAGTCAAATAGAGTTTATAGGAAAAAGCCAATTTATTCAAACCAATTAAGTGTACTATTGCATCTTCTCAGTCCAATAAAGGGAGCCGATAATTTTTCCACCCAGATATTGCAGATATGTTCTTTAGATATTTTACTGAAGATCAAAGATGGTTTTCTACCTGCTACAGTTGAAGTATGATTCAAAATAATATATTTTTTTAAATAATATATGCCTAATATTTTAATATTTTAATATCTGAACGCTTATTAACTATCCCAATTAAAGGAGAAAAAAGTATACATTTGATGAGTATTTATATGTATAAAGGCAGACTGGTCTTGACTGGTTTGAGAGACATTTTACTAAAAGTGCTGTAATTTCCGAAAGACATACTATAACATCTCTGTTTTCAAGTTTTGGAAGCAGCAAATCATTTTTAATAAGCAATAAAATGCAATAACTATAAGCACTATATCAATTCTTCTAGCTTAATTAATTCCAATAATCTATAAATAGCTTACAGCATAAATTTTTACAAAGATATCCACTTAGAAAAAGTTTGCACTTTTTTTTTGAAATAATGATAGTTTATAAACAATTTATGCATAAAAAGTGAATATTTCAAAAGTATACACTTTTTGTGCAAATTATCATTTTTTATGCACAAAAAATGCATATTCTACGTTTTCAAAAAATGTTCACATTTTATGTGTAAAAGGAGTGAATATGCTATGTTTGCAAAATTCTGTGCATTTTTATGAACAGGAGTTTGGTATATTCCAATTTTGTAGGATGTAAATATTGGTTATTTTACAGGAACAAGTCCCCCACCCCACAAAATGGAAAATTCTTCCTCTTCCTTTTAGTGTTTAAAAATTTTAAGTTACCCGAAAAGAAAAAAAAAATCCCTATATACTTCAAAATATTTTTTTCAGAAAAAGAAAATTTTGGTTATAAAATTTTTAAATCCGTGAATGGGGACTCCCCCACCACCCAAATTTAATGCTGGTTTGAATCACCCATTTGAGCTAAGATTTGAACATATAAACATAAAAAAAAACAGAACTAAAAATAAATTTCCAAGGGGGATTTAGGGATAACCACCCACCACCCCAACGGACAATTCTTAGCTGAACTTTCTCTTACTGTTTAATTATTTTGACTTACTCGAACAGAATAAATTTGCTGTGTTTTTCAAAGATGGTCAAAAAAAAAAAAAAAAAAAAAAAATGTCAATAAAATTTCAAAATTCAAAGAGGTTTTTTTTTTTCATTTATGAAATAAATTTAAAACAATTAAAAATTAAATTGGCAATATGTATAATTGGTTTCTACTCCCTATAAAAATATAACGGTGCCGATAAATTTACCATCCTCCCTATAAAAATATCAACACACACTGCAGAATTAACTTTATTATCCATTACCTACATTTAATATCACACCCAAGCACGATCCCAGATCAAGACCGTTCTCGTGCTGTTTCTCTGAACACCAGTTCATGAGCTCGATCGTCCCTTGAAACAGATTAATTCTTGTATATCAACTAATGCAAATGCTTCTGAAAAGCTACAGAGATGGCACCACCGTTTTATTTGCACTTTTTGTATATAATACAATTTATGCACTCTTTCTGAACAATTCGTTTGCATCATTTTTATACAATTAATGCTTATTTAGAGGTATCAAATACGTTCAAGTTTTCTGTATTTTTTAATTTACAATTTTTTCCAAGCCTTTTCTAGCTGAGTAATATTCAAATGGCACTTAATTTTCTGCTAAACGTTATTTTTTTTTCTATTTTTATTTCGCGTAACTCTGTGAAATGTAACAAACTTCTAAACTTCTGTAGATTTGGAAGGGAGATTTCACAAATAAGTTAAAAAAGCATATCTTTACAAGAAATTTTATCAAATAAAAGTAACTTATAGCTGCAGGGTATTTATTTATTTTATTATATTAATTTAAAATTTTGGTACGAATCATCTTTATTCGATCAAGTCACTATGCAAAGTCATTGATTCTCTACGGGGTAAAATCTCACATTTACAATTTTACAAATTAATAATTATTGTTTTAATCATGAAACTCAAATCTCAATTTAATGCTTCCCAGTTTAATCACTAAAAACGGTGATTGAATGTGGTCAGAAGACCCTCAAAAGAAATTAATGCAAATTATTTAACACAAGCTTTGAAATGTATAAGGTATATATATATATATATATATACACATATATATATATATACTATTCATTAAATGTAAATATATAATATTTATGATGTTGTTTTCAAAATAATGTGTTCCAAATTACTGAAAAAAATAGTGATTATTTTTGTAAAAAGAAAACATACTTAACAGAAAATGTTTAGTTGCAGTAAATGAAAAAATGGAGATTTTATTTACATGGCTGAAACATCCATAAATGCAGTGAATCAAGCAATTTGCTACAGCAATTTTGAAAAAACAAAATAAAAAAAAGAGCAATAGCCATAATAAAGTCATTATACTAAGGTATACATTATATCAAGGTATTATGCCAAAGTCAAAATAAATATAGTCATATGATTAAATTAAGTTTACTATAGAGCAAAAAATGTCTTGCCTAACTTTATTTACAACAATAATAGACGCTTACGACAGCCCAGTAAGTGTGTTTACTTTTTGGAATTGATATTGCAACATGCCACATTATTATTTTTTATTATTATCACTACATATTTTAGAAAAAAATACCAAAAAGAGAAAAACCTTATAATGTGTTTATATCCTGTGGTTATTTCAAATAATAAATAAAAATAAAAATATATGAATGAAGTAAAAACAGCGGATCAAACCTTCAGTACAGTCAATTCACTCCGTATTTGATTGTAATGTACATATAGAGGGTGCAGCTGGTATTTAAGAATAAATCAACGACTGCTTTAAAACAAGAACATAGACTATATATTAGGGTGGAATGAAAAGTATACGAAAATACATTTTTTTAAAATTAATTTTGGCGCGGGGTACAAAAGTTGCCTTTTATGTAATCTAGTTTACACATATTTTTCTATTGAAATTCATTCATATATTCCGGTGCCCCAAGAGCCCCCAAAATAGTTAAAAATTTAAATTTTTATGAAAATTTATATATTTTTTACCTTTTATTACTTTTAAAAATTAGTTTTGGCGGGGTGTGCGAAAGTTGTCTTTTATGTATGTTAGTTTACATGGTTTTTTTAAATTGAAATCTATTCATATCTCTCCGGTGATCCAAGCTCTCCCAAGATAGTTAAAAAATGACAAATTTATGAAAATTTATAATATATTTTATTTTATTTTATTTATTTATTTATTTATTTATTTAATATTAAATTTAGCGCCTGGTGAGAAAGTTGCGTATTAAGTGTACTACATAGTTGTGTATTTTACAAAATTATTTATCTAAATCCATTCATACCTTCCGGAGCCCCAAGTATAGTTAAAAATTGTAATTTTTAAGAAAATGTATAAAAACCTTTTTTTTTTTTTTTTCATCTACGAAAATTGTTTAGAAATCTGAAAAAAATGTTTAGTTAATAAAGAATAAACTTATAAATAATAATAATTTTATAATAATACATGAAGAATAATTTTAAAAATAAAAGCTTTAAATCATACAAATTATAAAAATTGAACTTACGTAGAAAATATTTTACTTCTTTTATTTTGAAAATCTACATATATGAGACACTAGGCGAACGCATCTTTCAACAGCGTGGTTATGGCATGAATATTTTGATAATTCCTCTTTTTTCCCTACTTTTACCATGGCCTCGATTTATTCACAAGGCACATTCATCAAAAGAGGTGGTTCAAAACGTCCAACGCATTAACAGTTAATAACACGATAATAATCCTTTGCTTTGAAGCGTATTTTTGGTACGTGAAAAATCCTTATTTCTGGTGTTCCTCTATTTTCATTTCCAGCACAAATTAGCTTTCGTATTGCTGAAGACCTGATATGCTCTCTGTTATCTGAGAACATTGCCGATAACAAATTTTCAGGATGACAAAAGAACCTATATCGTTGAACGACAGCGTCTACTATCTTTCTTAGATTGGGTTCAAAATATCTGGAAAACGTGATAAGTTTCCAAATATGCCGCGCTACTTTTTATGGAGAGCTTTGTTTTGATATGGAACCATACACATACCCCCATATATGCATAAAACTCCATAATATATGTTGTAAGAATAATTAGATTCTCAGATGGATTTTCTGTGGCCACATACAACTAACTTTAAAATTCTACGTGCAGCTGTCAGCCATCTTCAGTGAACAACTGGATCAATTTTTTTAATGCTAGGTCAGAACCACATTCACCAGGCGATATTGCTATGCAAATGTCATATAAATATAACTGATCATTGCTGAGAACCATTATATCTGGGATATCTGGATTATTCTCCACAATTATTGAAGAAAAGGAAACTGGAAATAGCTCATTGCAGGTTTTGATTGCTGTGCCAATTGGCCCACCAAAGACTGCAGAACCAATTGTTGCATCATGTAAAGAATTTAGGAAATGTCGTAAGCGCTGCTCATTTGTAGGAATAAAAAAATTACTACTGTAAGAGTCGATTGAATTCAGCTCCATCAGGCACGTAAGTCATTTTTGTGCCCAATATTTACATTTGTTCCGTCGCATCCAATTACTGTAAGCCCATATAATTGTATGTTATTTGGTAGAAAAAAATATTATTGCTTCTTTTATGGCTTTAGTTTCTCTTGTTGCAACTGAAACGTGTCCAATATACTGAGAGTAAGGTTCTTTTACAAGAGTATAATTGTTTCTCCTTTGTGGTTTTTGGATAGAAGTTTGTGGCCTTCGTCGATAGCGATTTGCGTGGACTTTTCTAAATAGTATAAAAGTGTAATTTTATACATTTAATAATAAACGATAAACAATTTTTCATCTTTTATAGAGATTACTTTTTATGCTATACAAATGATTCTTTAACTCTTATTTTTACTTATATTTTTTAGTTCAAAATTTGAATAAAAATCGAATTTCGGCAAATATTTAGGTGTCTTGGTACACCGGAAGTAATTTATCAAAGTTGAAAATCTTTGCATGTACGCCAGTATGCTTAAACACAACATTCGCACTCCGCGCCAAAACGAATTTTATAATAAATATATATATATATATATATATATATATATATATATGATAAATTTTCATAAAATTTTCCTTTTTTAGCTACATTTGGGACGTTTGGAGCACCGGAAGATATCAGTAGATTTCAATAAATTAAAATGTGGTAACTAATATACATAAAAGACAACTTTCGTACCCTGTGGCAAAAACAATAAAAAAAAAAAATAAAATAAAAACATTTTCATGAAAATTTCAATTTTTATCAATTTTCTGGGGCGCTTAAGGCACCGAAAGATTTAAATGGATTTTAATTTTTTTTAAGTAAACTAGTGTACATAAAATGCAACTTTTGCACCCCGCGCCTATTCGATTATCCACATTTCGCTTTTTCGATCTACCCTACTAGATGTAGAGAATTTTTTTATATTTTAACATTGTGTACAGGTCACCACATACATACTGGATGACACCTTTCCTTGAAACCTCTGCCAATCGCAATATCCGCTTCAACAGGCTGCCAAAACAGATTACAGGTAATGTTCAGTGTTGGGAACATTTGCCACTACCAACACAATGGCTGCCATGTGATCCGCAACATTGTTGTGTGGCTGACTATTGGAGTCTCTTTCAAATAACCACATACATAATAGGTCATTCGGTTAATAGCTGGGCAGCTCGGGTTGGGGCAACACCTTGAGGATGACATCGTCATGAATGATTTGGCTATCCATTTTTAGTTTGTAGGGCCTCTATTGGATAGTGTAGAGCCTTGTTAAAAAAAAGCACGGCCTCCCACGTATTACAGAAGTAATTTAGTGTTTTAACAACTCAGTAGAAGTAACTGCATTGACTCTGTTTCGTTGCAAAAATAAAATGTTGCAAAAATAAATGTGGCAGCTTCAGATCGTCTTCGCTTCTCAGGACACCCCAGAATCATCCGTGAGGCTGGAAATTTTCTATACATGTTTATCAGGACCTTTTCTGGGCTTTTAGAAATTCACAGATCGTTTTACTGTTCACTTTCTTGACCTGGGCAAAGATTTTATCCTTGTTAAAAATACTCCAATCTCCTCTTAATGTATCAGCTTGTTAAGGAGGCTCTGGTCAGGTGGTTATCCCTGGTTCCCTCGGGCAAGAACTGTATTCTCCTCATCACGTGCTACTTCTAACGAAAGTCCTCATTAATAACACATTAGATTGTGCCCTCATCAACTTAGTAGTATTTCCATCGACTTGACAGACAAATTCCGATGTCTTGATTATTTCATATTGCTGAAAATGTCGTTTCCTGCATGAAACGTTTGCTACTTGAAATCTGACAGCCTTTAGTTACCTACTTACATTAAAAACGAATACATCGGGTGGTTTCAAGAAAGTGGCAATCTCTAAATCGATGTGTTCTTCAGCCAATGAGCCAATGACAGCTCTTTATTTCCTCAGTTTGTCTAGCTTCTGAGATTTTTACATGTAACAGAATATGATTTGTAACTATGACATACATAATGTGATATTTCACTTATAACGCGTGTTCCGAAATACCTGCCACACGCTGTATATTTAATAGTATTTTTCACGAAACATTTAGAAAGTAGGTTCGCATAGAAGTAGAAATAAAAATTATTATTATATTATCTAAGGAGGATTGTAAAATAAATAAGTAGAACGAATTATTTTTTAACTATTACTTACGAAAATATTTTATATGAAGCTTCGATAAAACAACAAAACAGAAATGGTGCCATCTTCAACTTCTGACAATAAACGACCAATTTTGTTTACCCTACTTTACCCTTAGTTAATTTAGAATTTAGCATTGCTACCAGATTTTTGCGAGCACATTTGCGCTTTATAATAAAGAATTAGGAAATAATTATCTATTTATAGTATTCATTGATATAATAACTACTTTTATATTATTTTTTAATAATAGTGTACGATGGTATGCCCCAATCTTTAAAAATGCAGTATCTTGTGTTGTGGTTATATACAACCACTGCCATATTTTTATTTAATAAAGATTAAAAAAATATTTTCTAAATTAAATTAAATTAAAATATGGCAATGGTTGTCAGTGTTTCGCGAGTTTTTTTAATCTGCTTTTTTCCCGCGATCTTTTGGCGAAATTTTCGCTTTTTCGGCGATTTTTTGAAGAATTCTGTGGTTCTTTTTTGCGATTATTTGATGAAATTTGCATTTTTTTGCGATCTTTTGAAGAAAATCGAGTTTTTTACATGGTTCTCGGACGAAATTCACGTTTCATCGCTATCCTTGGACGAAATTTGCTTTTTTCCTCGCGATTCCTTGACGAAAATTTTGTTTTTTGCAAAAGTTTGGCGAAATGGATTTTTTTTCGGCAACCATATCGAAATTAGCGATATTTTTATGTCCGAATTTTCGGACTGATGACCGATTTTTTTTAAACTTTCGCAACCAAATGCCTCAGATTTTCCGAAAATGCGGGACAGAATCCCCCCCCCCTGCTACTTTCTTTTCTAACATTCGGGAGAATCGACGATTTGGACGCCGTAAATTCCGAATGAATTTCATCACTTTTCTCCCTGTCATCGATCTTTCAACCATCTTATAATTAATTTTTAGATATGATCGGTTCCCCTTAAACTTTAGTTTTCGTTGTGATGTGTTCTTATTATGTACTAAAATCAATAAATTTACTATAATTAGAAACGAAAAAATTAAAGCTAAATTACATGATCGTATCGCTTATATTTTCATAATTTACGTAATATAATACTAATAGTTTTATAATTTTCAAAATATATATTTTATCAAAAGCATTTTCTTGTATGTAATTTAAACGAAAAATGTTACAATGCAGTTTTCAATCTAAAGCATTTCTTAGAAAGCTGGTGTGTTCTTTCGCTTGTAAACGAATATTTTCTTATTTTCTGAATTCCATTTCCTTCTACGAAGTATTGTTTTCTAGAAATTTCTAGAAATTTCAGATTCTAGAAATGAAAGTATCCTGAAATAAAGTAATAAAAAAAGCGATTACGAATGTAAAGTGAAAACACCAAAATATTTAAGAATGAACTCCGCATAAGGTTTAAGAACCTCTAAGATTAGAGACACAAAAATGTTTCCTAACTTTCTTAATGTCTTCATCCCTAAATTTGCTGTTTTTGTTCAAGAGAATAATAACTATAAGTGCAAGCTTGGAATAAGCGCAGGCTTAGTTATGTTTTGTGTATATTTGTTTAAATAACGACAACTTAATAACATAATTTTGCATTCTGACAAAAATGTGTTCTTATAAAATTTCGTACTTATAGAATGTGAATATTTTTCGTGTACTTCTCACTGTATATTAATGCTGCGAAATTGATTGTTTTCTTAGTAAGGGTACAGATTGATTAAATTCAATTTATTTTATTTGCGAATTTAATTTTCTAACATGATTTGTATGACACGAACTTGAATACATTGTTCTGGAGGATTTACGCATATAGAGGAACTTCGGGTATTATTGGATGGCCGGACAATATGGGATATCTCAAGATATGGCCCATACGGTGTTGAATCCGTTGGTAAAACTACCACACGACTTTCTAGTACTTCCATAATGTTCTGCGGTGATTTCTGTTTAATATCTAGAAATGAAGTGTTGTCACTATCGTCACAGTAGAAGTGGCGCGATAAAATCAAAACTTATTCTCAATGGTTGTAGTTTTTTGCAGGTAACTTTTATAAAAGTCGTATTAATTATAAGAAATCTTCCTCAGTGAGTTAACAGAGTTGAGTGTTAAGATGAACAGTTATATTTACATCTTGGTTCGACATTTTAACTGTACGCTAATTTGTTTGTGAATTAAAACCTTATTTTACCCAAGATGACGGGCCGTGTAATATGGAATATCAGCTAGACACGTGTTAAAGACGAATCTAGTGAAGACGAAGAATTATTCTATTCCGTCGTATAATTTGACATGGCGTTTTCACCAGGTTTTACATCAGATTGGGAAAATGCAGTATGCTTGTTTTCCAATGCAAAGTATTTAGAGGATAAAAGACGGTAGGAGTGTATAAAATGCCGAAAATACCTTGAATGCGTGATTTTTGTTCAGCTTAAAACAATTTTTCTAAGTATCTGATAGACTGTACATGATGTAATGCGGTTAGTCATTAAATGATCTTCGTTGTTTTTATGATTTTTTTTCTGCACACTTAATATTCCACATTACCCGACGGGTTCATAGTACTAGAAAAGTGTAAAGGTTTTTTTAAATCTAAATTTTCATATGCATTTTTTTCTGACATTTTAAACACACTAAGATATATGTTAACTAAACGTTAAAGTTTCTACTTCACTAATTTCTAAATTCTTCCTATTTTTTTAAGTTCACTTAAAAATCAAAATGTAAATGGTATTCCACATAATTCCAACATCCTCTACACGAAAACAGTTGCTTATAAAATATTTTAAAGAATTAGTAAATTTTATAACCGATCTATATTATTAACTATTATTTTTAATTACGTCCTTAAAACTTTCGAGTCCGATTTTTTTTTTTTCAGTTTTGAGAAGAAAAGGACTTTTATGTTAATAATGTTATTAGAATCTTTTATGGGATTTTACAAATGCAAATAGATTTACTGAAGACCAATGAATATGTCATTGTCTGAAATATAAGGAATTTAGATATTTTAGGTACTACACTATATGGCCAAATGTGACCAGTCACTTGCGATTTTAGACGTTTTGATAAATATCTAGAAAATACACGAGGAATCAACCCGAAACTGCAGGTGTGTAAACAGTATAATATAGGTCATATATTTACGCTAAGATTTTTTCCCGAAACCTTAGAGGGGACCATCAACCTTAGAGGGGACTTTTGGATAACCCTGTAAAAACTAATGCAGCAAAAGCGCTCAAACTCGAGATTATTAAGAAGTGGGTTATTTTAATATACTGAGTTCATTTTTATAAGGATAGCATGTATACTCGTAAGGGAATTAAGGTTTTTATAAAGACAGTTCCGAATTTCGCCAAGCTGTTTGCTTATAATTCTTATATAATAAGTTCTTAGTATAAAACAGTTCTTTTCAGAAAGTATGACAAGCAATATTGTACACAATACTCTGCAATAAGAATTAAAAGGCAGTAAAAATTGGATGAAAAATGAGCAGGTTTAATAAAAAATGTTTCACTGCGCATGCGCAAATACAATCAAAATATAATGTCCATAATGTATTAGCTAAGTATAAAGAGTAACTTTTGTGAAAGTCTCAAAATCATAGATTAAAAATTCTGAAAATTATCGTCGATAGAATAAGCTCGAATTCCGTTGTTCCCAAAAGGAAGCAAAAAGATGAGGGGTCGTATCCAAACACAGTAGTACGTGCAATATTGTGTACGCTATATTGGCACTAATCAACAGATATTTGATACATCCACTCATCGTTTTACTTCTTTTTGGGAACAACAGATTTCGAGCTTATTCTATCGACAATAATTTTAAGAACTTTCAAGCTATGATTTTGAGACTTTCACAAAAGTTGCTCTACACCGAAGAGCCATTACATTATGACCACCCTCCATCTATAACAATGAGCTTGCCCAGAAACAAAACCACAGGGCATGTGCGGCTGATATTGGAATATATAAAGCGCCCATGAATTGTACTTCAAAACAAAGCGTGATTAGCGGATAATGTTAAAAGCAGCAGATTTATCAGACTTTGATAAAGATCAAATCGTTATGGCTCGGCAACTGGAAACGTCGATATAGGAAACGGCACCTTTGGTGGGCTGTACACATGCAGTCATTGTGAGTACTGAATGGATGGTGAAATAACAAGTCTCCAACTAGCGGTGTGTGGCCAGCGGCGCATTGATTCCAATGGAGAGCAGAGATTGACATGCATTATTCGTCGTGACCGAAGAGGTGCAAGTGCCGAAATCACCAACAGCTACAACAGTGGGGACCCATACATTGTTTCTCAGCACACAGCGTCGGGTGCATTGTTGCGCATGGGCCTACGCAGGCAGCAGCCTAAGCACGTTCCTGCACTGACAGCACGCCATCGCCAGCCGCGCCTACAACTGGCCCATGAACATAGGAATTGGACCATATAATAATGGAACAAAGTTGCATGATCTGACGAATCACATTTTCTGGTCCATCGCATCGACGTGTGTGTGCGAATACTTTGATTTCCAAGGGTAACCCTGGCTCCCGGATGCACAGGTTGTCGGAGACAAGTCTGTGGTAGACATATTATCGTATTGGCGATGTTTTTATGGAGCTCATTAGGACCCATAATCTCCACAGATCAATCCCTGACGTCTGTGCGCTACCTGAACAGCGTTGCAGACAAGGTGCACCCATTATTGACAAAAATGTTTCCGGCGGGTTATTGCAAGTACCAAAAGGATAATGCACCAAGTCATACTGATCGAATCGTCATGGGGTGGTTCGAGGAGCATTCTAATGAGTTTTAAGTCATGTCCTGGCCTCCAAAAACACCTGAAATAAATCCAAAAGAACATTTGTGGATGCACCTGAAAATTCCAATTCGTGCTTCCACGCTACCATCTCGCAATATGCGATAATTTCAGGACCAGTTGGTGAGCGCTTGGTACCGGGTACTTCAGACTACCTATAAGAACTTTATCGAGTTAACACCAGATCGGGTGTTGGCGGTTTTGAGGGCGAAAGATGGTCCTACGTCGTATTAAACAGGTGGTCATAATGTAATGACTCTTCGATGTATATATTTAGCTAATACATTTTCACATTACATTTTGATTGCATTCGCGCCTGCGCAGTGAAACATCTTTTAGTAAACCTGCTCATTTTCCACTAAATTTTTATTATTTTTTTTTTATTCTGATTGCAGGGTATTGTGTACAATGCTGTTTGTCATATTTTTGGAAAATAACGTTTTTTTTTTATATCTGAACTCTACAAATTATAAGCAACAAACTTGGCTAAATTTGGGACTGTTTTTCTAAAAACCTTAATTTCTCTACGAGTATACATGCTACCCTCATAAAAAGGAGCACAGTATATTACAATAAGCCACTTATTAATAATCTCGAGTTTGAACACTTTTGCTACATTAGTTTTTACAGGGTATTCCAAAAGATATTCATTATTTTTCAATTTGTTGATGGTCCCATATTGTGTTTCGGGAAAAAACATCTTCGCGGAAATATATGACCTATACTATACTGTTTACATACCTGCAGTTTCAGGTTAATTCTTGATGTATTTTTCTAGATATTTAACAAAACGTCTAAAATCGCAAGTGACCGGACACCTATGGCCATATAGTGTATTCATTTCATAGTCATAAGGCAATAGGCTAAGGAATAGTTTTGGATACGTTTGGAAAATATCGTATTACAACAGGATTTGACAACTATTACAATTTTCTAATATTTTTTGTTTTTCATCACACATGGTACCTACAGAAAAGTATCATATATTTTAAATTTTAAGTGTGAAATATATGTTTAAAACAACAGAATCACCAACGTTGCAAAGATAATTAAGCAAACTTTTATTATTAATATCATTGCGAAGTGTCGAAGTATAATAGGAGTCATAATAAGAAATGCATATACACATATTACCCTTATTACATGTCGTTAGTAACGAAAATAATTTTTAAGACAACGTAATTCTCAATGAAAAGACATGGACTATTAATAGTACAACAGACCCAAAAGGGTTAAAGGAGGCCACATGTTTTCCCTTGTTCCAATTTTTTTCCCGACGCATACTGAGAAAAGTGGTGTGGACGAGACTTTTGGCGAGACCTTTATAAATTAATTATTAATTAAATTATTAAATATATTAATAAAAACACTTTTTAAGATTTTCGTTCTAAATGTATTTATGTTTAAGTGTTTTTTAGGAAAATTCTTATCGATCAACATAGTTTCTTTTGGTAAAAAAACGTATTTAATGCTTTCTTGGCATATGTATGCATTTTACAACCAATACTTTTCAAAGGCTTATGCGGAAGAAATGAGGTTTTTTAAAGTTGTGATTCAAGTTCAGATAACATATATTACAAATATATAAAAAGCGAAGAGCGTTTCTGAATGTCTGCCAAGATGAAATTTCTGTATCCCAAAACATTTCGAAGCTGCTTTTTTTTAAACATCGAACGCATGCATTTTACTTACATTTTCCAAATGGTATGATGAATAAAATTTCATCTTAATACAAATTTACTTTAAAAAATAATACAATTATTGAGTATTTTAAACACGTAAAAAATTCTATATTTATATTTACTATGCTTTTCCATAAGTTTAAAAAAAAGTTGAATAGTTAATGTTGAATAACCAAAATCAACATTAATTACTAAAAATTGATTGTGTTTTAAGCTGAAACAATTCTCTTTGTTAAAAAGATAATCAAAATTAAACAGATATACCTCAGGCAATTTTTTTAACACAATCTATGGAAAATAAATAAAGCATATTCATTATTTTATAAAATATATCGAAATATATATTCATTGAATTACAGTATAATCCGAAATTAAACATTTTCAAAAAAACGCAGTTAAAATAAATGTTTTGATAAATAATAATAAGGAACCATTGGAATAATTAAAGTGAATACAGTTTTTTACATAAAATAGTAACAAAAAATCTTAAAGCAGAGCCATTATAAAGTAAATGTATACAGGTGTTTCATAAAAGATAGATAAAACTTTAAGATGTGATAGTATACATTCAAACAAATAACTTTTATCTAAGAATGCATGGTCGGAAATAAAACGCAAATATGCTAAAACATGTGGTAACTTGGCCTACGTAAACGTTAAAGCTCCATTCCTGTTGCGAGATATCGGAAGAAGAACGACACTAATAGCATGCAAAAGGGATATATGGAAGAAGAAGAACGCGTATACAAAATTTCGCCTCCATTAATACATAAAAGCCGCTGATACGACTTTGTAACTACCAATTTCGGTAGGAACGTATCGGAATCGGAAGATGTTGTCTTTCACTAATAGGGAAAACGCTGATATGCATTTCATCAACGAAATTGGAAATAGAAATTGCTCAGAGGCTCAATGATTGCACGGAGAGCGGTTTTTCACCTTGCTTTTGTCACTTAATAGCTCTTTGTGCGCTTTTGGCTAGTATACACTATATGGCCAAATGTGAACGGTCACTAGCGATTTTAGACATCTTGTTAAGTTTTGTTAAATATCTAGAAAAATACATGAGGCATTGACCTAAAACTGCAGCTGTAAACAATATAGTATAGGTAATATATTTCCGCGAAGATTTTTTCCGAAATCCCGTAGGGGACCGACAACAAATTGAAAAAGAACGAAAAGCTTTTGGATAACCCTGTAAAAACTAGTGTAGCAAAAGCGTTAAACTCGAGATTATTAACAAGTGGGTTATTGTAATACACTGTGTTCATTTTATGAGGATAACATGTATACTTGTAGAGAAATTAAGATTTTTATAAAAACAGTCCCAAATTTCACCAAGTTTTTTGTTTATAATTTGCAGAGTTCTTAATATAAAAAAAAGTTATTTTCAGAAAAAATGAAAAATACCGTTGTACAAAATACTCTGCAATCAGAAAAAAGTAATAAAAATTGAATGAAAATGAGCAGGTATACAAAAAATGTTTCGCTGCGCATGCGCGAATGCAATCAAAATATAATGTGCTTAATTTATTAGCTAAGTACATAGAGCAACATTTGTGAAAGTCTTAAAATCTTAGCTTGAAAATTCTGAAAATTATCGTCGATGGAATAAGCTCGAAATCCGTTGTTCCAAAAAGGAAGCAAAAAGAGTTTGTATCCAAATAGAGTAGTACGTGCAATATTGTGTACGCTATCTTGGCACTAATCAACAGATAATTGATACAACCCCTCATCATTGTGCTTCTTTTTGGGAACAAAGGATTTCGAGCTTATTCCATCGACGATAATTTTCAGAATTTTCAAGCTATGTTTTTGAGACTTTTACAAAAGTTGCTCTATACATTTACCTAACACATTATGCACATTATATTTTGATTGCGTTCGTGCATGCACAAAGAAACATTATTTAGTATACCTTCTCATTTTTCATGCAATGTTTATTATATTTTAATTCTGATTGCAGGGTGTTGTGTACAATGTTGTTTGTAATATTTTTTCAAAATAACTTTTTTTTATATTAAGAACTCTGCAAATTATAAGCAAAAAACTTGGCGAAATTCGGGACTGTTTTTATAAAAATTTATTTCTGTACGACTATACATGCTATCCTCATAAAAATGAACACAGCTTATTACATTATGCCACTCAATCATAATCTCCAGTTTGAACGTTTTTTGCTGAATTAGTTTTTACAGGGTTATCCAAAAGATATTCACACTTTTTCAATTTGTTGACGGTACACTATGTGTTTTCGGGAAAAAAATCTTCGCGGAAATATATGACCTATACTATATGTTTTGCACACCTGGAGTTTCAGGTTAATTCCTCATGCATTTTTCTAGATATTTAACAAGATGTCTAAAATCTCAAGTGTCCGGTCACTTTTGGCCATATAGTGTAACAACAGCACTTTCGGCGTCCTCTAGTACCTTTGTGTTTTAATTCCGACCATGCATTACTTGATGAAAGTTGTTTATTTAGGTGCGTACAATCACTTCTTAAAATTTCCCCATATTTTATGAAACACCCTATATTTGCATATTTCAAATAAAATTAATAAAAATCATTCCATAACTGGTACTAAAGCAGCCCCCATTAAATGCATTAAAATGTATTTCATCATTAAGTTAAATTTGCAAATACAATAGAAATTTAGAAAGAAGATGTATATCAAAAATATTTATTTATTACTGTGTACAGTGTTAGAAATCGGCAGTGAAATGTTGGAAATAGCACATACAAGATAGTGTATTAGTTATAACGAATATTATACGACGTTATCAGCCACCCGAAGTGAACAGCTAAATATTAAACAAGTATTTAAAGTCATTAAAATGTAGATTAGTGTAATAATGATTAATAATATTTAATTGAACTCCCGTCCAATTAAAGATAAATGAATTATTACTTAACTAACACAATTACCGTCGGATGTAATTATTTGCTGGATTTTAGTTAGTAAAATAATTAGTAAAATAATGTAAATTAATAACCACTGCAATCGAGTAATATTTACTAAATAATATTACGTAATTTGTTACAGTCATTTGCATTTTCAAAAAAAAAAAAAATGCAGGAAAAGAAAAAATTGGCATGCATATTTTGTTCTCAGATTATTTTGCCTCCATTTTTCGTAAATGTAATTTACATATTTAAATAAATAAATATTTTTGATGAATTTTTTTGAGATGAGAAAAAAAAATCGCTTTGCATATACGAAATCACCAACAAAAACATGCATTTTAGATATAAAATTGATAGTTTTAAAATGAGTTTGTCAAAGTTTTTTACATTCATTGGCTTCAATTTTCGTTCCGAATGTCATTAAAGGGAAGTGATTTGAAGACGAAAGAAGTAGTTCTAAATTGGAAATACCTATACGTTTAACAGATAATGTGTACTTTAATTTCTGTATTGTAAGAAGTCCACTGGAAATTAATCAAGTAAATATAATTTTCTAACTTTTTATTTACTATTTACAGAGAATGAGACGTTGAAAAAATAATGTTAAATTAAAAGAAAAAAAGAAAACGCGAGTTGGAGATCTTATGATTGCCTTTTTTTAAGATGTAAGAAGACGAACTTTCTCCATACAACATAAATTGTGAAATATGAATATATATCAATAAGGAAAATTCGCATTCTAGTATTTTTTTAAAGGGAATAAAAAATAATATTTCCTCAAATTAAAAAAATTCCAGTGTTTCTTTAAAGATTAATAATTTTTATAAATTCTAACAACAATATAAAAATCTTCATAATGCCTAATAGATAGTTAAAATCGAATTTCATATTTAAATCTTAATTTGAATAAATCATAGACTTTCATCTGCATACTTTAGGTATACAGTTTCCATGTGGCTGGCTATGAATTATCTGAAGCTAATATTTGGAAAATGGTAAATTAGCATTTAGGTAAATAACTATGGTATTTTAGCTTTACATTAAAAATGACAGTAATACTGAGTGCATGCTTGTATGCATGAGTCTGGTACTTTCCACTTTAAAAATCTTTTGAGAATATTCTATAATTTTGCGTATTTTGCAAAATAATTTTGACTGCAAACAAAATTAGTCAGTAAAGTTATCATGTATGAAACACTTCTAGAATTTAAAACTGTAGCTTTAATTTAAGTAAAATTATAGATTTTTATAGGGAAAAAATGAATATTTACAAGTTCTCTTGTCCTTAGTACACGGAGAATGTAAACATATTAAAAAAGTGCCATTAATATAATCACTATATATTGTGCAATATGGCATTAATATATAAAAATCAATGAAGATCTCTCAGCTCTCAGTTTATCATAGTAATATATTACACCTACATGATTAAATATACAGTTACTCGATAAGCGCATAATATCATCATCATTAGCTTTGTATGTCTGTTAATCTATCTTGTTACATCTGAAAACCGTGACTTGTAATTCAAAAGAGACGGCCAATCTACTTTTTACCCGATACTTTTTAAATTTATTTTCCTGAATAATTTTAAAGTGTTCGTTTGTTTAGTATTTTGTAAAGAAGAGTTCTTATATCTTAATTTGGTATTTAGAGATGCAGTCAAAAAATATTATGTTTAAAAAACGCTGCAGAGAAAACTACTGCGGAGAAAACGTAAAAAACCAATGAATACTTGAAGGGAATAAAGAAGGGAGCTAGAGCTGTATGAAGATAAAAGACCTGAGAGTCAGATGATGTCCATCTTAGTATTTTTATGAGAAAGCTGTAACATGTGCATACAATATATAGAAACCTAACGCGGGGTGAAGTTAAAGAATAGACAATAAAAAGAGCGATACGTCTAGGATATACAGTTTTAAAGACACCAGAGCTGTGTCTGGTTTGATTTTAAATTGTATGAAATTTATTTCGAGTAATAAGTTTTGATGATATTTTTATTTAGTACTAGTTGAACCCGTGACTACGCTCACGTAACATTTAAACTAGAATAAATTCATGAATTAAGCTAACAAATTCGATAAATTAAAACATATACAATTAACCCTTTAACGCATTTTATAGTAGAATAACTTATGCTGATACAATAGCATATATAACATATATATTTATATAGAGAGTGATTTATATTTCTTTCGTGAGCTTGAAATTTCATACGCTTTTTCTAAGATTAAATGAGGAATAAATTAACATTTCTCTTGTTCAATTTTATCATTTGTATTTTTTATATTTTTTATTTATTCCGATCATGAATATTGAATTAATATTTTATGACAACGAATATTGATTAAAGATATTTTATTAGTAAATACGTTTAAAGGAAAGTGGTTATTAACAGATCACGTCAGACATGACTTTGATTTGATATAAAATGATTGAAAAATCAACATAGAACATTATGTTTCCATCCCAAAAAATTACAATTTGGAAAAAATGAAACGTGTTGAAGAATAAAAGTTCAAAGATAGATAATAATTGTAAAGTGCGAAATATATCTTTAACTTTCAGATATTTATTAAATGTTTATACAGTACCACACTTTTAACAGCTGTAAATCTATCAATAAAATTAAAATTTTTATCACGCTCCAAATACTCTTAAAGCCTAAAGGCGTATCTATTAAGCAGTAGAGTTGCTTATTGCTTTCAAACGCGGAAAAATCTATTTATGAAAAAAAGTACCCGGATTATGGATACACATTTCATGTCGATTAATGCTCAATTAGTGACATAGGTTCTTTGCACGTAAATGATGTCACATGCAAAGCCTAATTTCCAAATAAATATTTTCAAAAGTTTTTTACATAGAATTTCATATACTATTTATTAAATTTTATTGAAACCAGCATTGTGGGAGATTGTACGATAAAACGATGTTACACCTTCTTCTTTGAGAATGATAAATTCTGTAGAAATCACGCCATTTTGTATAACTCATAAATAATGCTAATATTTCCTACATGAAAACCGGATAATGATTTAAAATATGAAGACACTTTCATCAGGTTAATTTTTCCTACAGAATAATACTTGTCGGAATGTAAAAATCTTTCACTTCACGAATCATGCAAAAATATACATTTTGATTTATTTAAAACATGATATCGCTTAATGAAATTCGATATTGTTATACGTTTTAATAAAAACATTGGAACATTAATTTTATTAAAAACTAAATTTCGAGTGAGGATTTGTATTATTATTTTAAAAATTCGTTTCTAATTTCGTAGCGGGTGAAATAAAAAAAAAAAAAAAACTTCAATTTGACGAAATTAAAATAAATATATACTATATTTAAAAATTAAAACAATTCTTTTATGAAAAAATATTACATAATTTTTATGACTTTGTTATAACATTTAGGTTAAGTAACATTTTTCACAGAAATGGATCAGGAAATTGATTTTTTGAGACTGAATAATAAGGTTTACTTCCACCCCAGAGAGATAAGACATTGGAATGTTGCTGGGGGGGGGGGGGGGGGGATGATTTTGTTCAAGACTCCGAGAGAATGAAATGTGCAGTTCAGTGAGTGCTTGTGTCAGCCGCTCTCCGAGGAGTTGTATAGTTACTTTTTTTTCTGTAAGCAAGTGGCAAACGCTATAATTGGAAAAAAACAGAATTTTGGCTTGTAGAGAACTAATGTGATAATTTTTTTAATATACTTTATGGGTTTTTTTTCATTAAAATTTATATGTTTTTGTATTGATCTGCGTGTTAATTCAATTGTTTACTAGCTGTAGTGAATTGTTTTTGTGGGGCGGTTCGACAACATAAAACGTTTTACTAAAAATGCCTTTTCGAAATGGTTTAACTGTCATCTTTTAAATGTAATTAATTAAAATAATATATGATTAAAAAAAATCAATTCCTGTGAATATGAGCTAATATATATCAGGGTTGCCACGTTTCAGGGAATTTCCAGACCCGGAAATTCTTTGGCACCAGTACTTCTTTACAGAAAGTCTACCTTTAAATAATGCGAAATTTCTTGCAATTAATCTAGATATATTTTTCGATAAAAAATACTGATATTTTGAGTGCATAATTCCCTGAACTGTGGCAACCCTGTATATCCACTTAAAGACCCGAAAGTTATGTATACATCCTTGCTTTCTGAATGTCAATATGTTGACTGACGATTTTCGTTTCTGTGAAATATAAATTGATTCATGAAACTTCAATGTGTGAAAATATGTTTTTAGTTTTTGAAAAATTTACTTTAATCATTTTTTTCACTATCTATTAAAATTGAAATTACATACTTTTTTATTTAAGTTAGTATCGTGAAAATATATATTAAACCGTTTTATTTATCTTTTTTTGATCAAAAATATTTCGTCCTGTTAAACATAATGTGAATTATGAATAAAACCTCTCATTTGTATGTGTAAATTAGATTCAAATTTATCAAACAGTATTTGGCAGTATGAGGTCATTATTATCCCCCGATATGTTATTTCTTTCAGGAAACAATTAAAGTATTTCTACTAAAACATAACGTTACGTTACATAAGTCAGTCTTTAAACGAGCAGAGAATCATTGTAAACTTAAATACTGATCATCTGTAATGCAATTTTATTTAATTAATTAGCATCGTCCAATTTCAATTTTTACATTTTCATATAAGGGGGAAAATACTTTTCAATGCAATTTGTTTAAAAATTGCATCTCAATTAATTTTTTTGAGATATTGTTTTATATAGTTTTTAACGGCTTGTCATAATGGTGGCGACTGAAGTACTCCATTTCTGTTGAATGTAAATCGAAAATAATTGGAAAATAATAGATTACTATATCCTTTTGTTGCCATTTTCTCAAAACAACAATAAATAAAATTGTACTTAAAATACGTGCTATTTTTAAAATAAATAAATGATAAAACATGGAACTATTATAAATTATATTTAATTTTAAGTATCCATATTAATGTTACAAACAAATGAAGGCACATTTTTTTGTATTAAAGGTATATATAAATACTATACGGACATACAGACATACATACAATAAATACAATAACCCCAACTGGAGTGACAAATTAGCCAGAGACAGGAATTGAACCCGGGAACACAGTATACAAGACTGCCACTCTAATTTTTCACTACAGTTGGGTTTATTATATTTATTGTATGTATGTATGTATAATATTTATATATACCATTAACTGTTGAATGCAGGCGTTATTTATGTGTGCACGTGTGTTTTAATATGTATTGTAGTATGTGTGTTTTATTAGATTTTTTGTATTGATTACGACATCGCTTTTTCCATTAAGTCTTAAAACTGAAATTTGCATTGTACAATCTATATTTCTATTTTTTTTCTCATCGAAGGCGACACTAAATTCTGAAAAGTAGAATTCCTGCTTACTGCCTTTTTTTTTTTTTATCTATTTCCAATAGTTGATGATATTCTTTCTCATTGTATTTTCAACGAATGCTTGAAAATACCATTTTTATTTCAATTATGACGTCATATTTCTCAAAACGAAATATTTTCTTAGTAATGTAATTGTTTTGTCATTCTTTAACCTTCTAATTATGACGCCGTTTTTTACAGAAAACCTCTTTTTAACGTATCTCATATTCGTGTATAATGTACAGTCGTGGAAAAAAAAGTAAACACCCCCTACTAACTACTCAACAAATTATCGTAGACGAAAGTTACTGGTACCGAACGATTGGAAATAAAGTTTACTTTTAAATGACGTCTATAAAATTTGCTTAGGGGCCCATCTACATATTAAAACGAATCGAAACTTAATTTTTTTCAATGGCAATACACAATTTTAACGAGATATTTCAAATCTTTGGTTCAAACTATGCCTAGACACGAAATTTCAAGTCATTTGAATGATAAGTTTTTGAATTATGGACATTCAAAATTTAGTGCTTCTAACCTTAAATTACATTTTTCATATTTTTATTTATATCTCCTGAAATTGTGATCCTAATGCTCTAATTTATTGTGTAGCAATAATACTAATATACCCAAACATAAATACGTTAAATTTGCAATTTTTATAATTTTCGGATGTAGATTATGAATTATGAAATTAATATTAAAAAAATTATGAATTGCAACTTACAATGTTTTTGATGGATTCAGATTTATTAAGTCGTGCTTTATGGAAATCCAAAATTTCACATTTTTCTTCCAAGTAGTTTTCAAATTATGCTTAAAAACCGCAAAATGGTGGTTTAAGGGGGCGTCTATGATAGAAGTGACTAAATATTTTGGGATTTCTTATGCTATCCTGTAATCTAACAGGCTTAATTGACTGCTTATGGTGATTTGATCAAGAAGGGAGCTCCCTCGGTTAACAATCAAGTACTGAACTTCAATTTAGATACAGCCCTTAAAATACGTTCGTTTTAAAATAATTAATTTCTCGAAAACGTATGGTACGAATTAAAAAAATTGTTTTTAGACTAATTGAAGGGTGTAGAGTTCATTTATGCTGTCAGAATTGTGTACTGCTATTGAAGAAAACAAAGTTATGGTTCGTTTTAATATGTAGATGGCCCCCCTAAGCAAATTTTATTTACATCATTTAAAAGTAGACTTTTTTTCCAATCGTTCGTTATCAGTAACTTTCTTCTACGATAATTTGTTGAGGAGTTAGTAAGGGGTGTTTACTTTTTTTTCTTCCACGCTTGTACATAAAAAAAAAAAAAAAAATCATTTTTCTCCGTTTCAAATATGATGTCAAAATCATTTTCTTTTCAATTCTTTGTATTTTTAGTTTTAACGTGGATATAGTTCAATTGTAAATTAATTAAAATTCATATGAAAAGCACAAACAAAATGTACTAAAATTATTTGAAGGTGCATATATATAATTAAAAATACATTAAAAATACCTTTGGAACATATTATAAAACAATGAACAACCTTGGTTGTAAATGCCAATATATTGACAGACGATTTTTGTTTCTCTAAAATAAATTGATTCCTGACATATTTAACACATTTTTATGTATTTTTAATGTATTATAAATAATTCTTTATGATATGCGTCACCTGCAAGTAAGTTTAGTACATTTTATTTGTGATTTTTTATATGAATTAGAATTATTTACTGAAGGGAAATTTAGCACAAGAATTTTAATTTTTATTAATAATGAAATTTTGAATTATTAAGAAAAACATTTCAACAAAATAAAAATAATAATAGTCTATATTCTTTCCCAGGTTATAATCTGTCTATATGCAAAGATACAAAGTTCGTCAAAAGGAATGAAATATTTCATTCGTTTCGATGTTCACATCTGTTAAACATTCACACACACATTCGCTTTTGTAATATTATAAGGATCTGCAGGTATTCATCGCATTCGGGCTAAAATTACTCTCATCATTCCATTCTACATTTGGAGAAGTAGGTTGTAAAGTTTCTACTTTTCATCTATATCTACCTATTTAAAAAATAATATAGTTAATTCAAAATTATTTTAAATATTTATAGTTTTATTAACCTTTACACTGTGCACCAGGACTCGCAACTATTTTTATACTGAATCGTACCACAGCTTAAAAATATCATTATGGTAGATATATCTTGAAAATATTCTAGTATAAATGTTTGGCAGAGGTTAGTTTTGGAACATAACATTTTTACATAATGGAAAACATAATGCAACGTATAAAATAGCGTAACAACATTACCAATTATTACGCTTTAAAGTGACGTGATATAATAAAATATGCAAAATTTGTAGCAAAAAACGGTGTTTCTGGTAGTAATAAAAAAAAAAATTCGGTATTAAATTTGTTTTAAAAAAAATTATTTTGTTTTTCAATTAATTTATATATATATATATATAAATTGTTGATTTGTATATATATATATATATATATATGTATATATATATATATAAATTGTTGGTTTTGTTCAAGTTAAAGTTGCTCATGTTGTGTTTCTTTGAGATTGTTTATTAAGTTTAAATATAGTTCTTATTTGGTATGGTTCAATTAATTTTATACTTCAATTAAAGTTTACAGTTTGTGGTAATGTTTGAAATTACTATTGGAAAAATTTAACTATATATATATATATATATATATATATATATATATATATGCGTGTGTGTGTGTATACAGAATTAATTCCTTCCGTTTCAGAATAGTTTATAAAATTTGACCAAAGTGATCTTTGGAATTCACTATATCACTTAATGTAAATTATATTGGTCTATGTTTTATTATATTATGATAGGTTTGGTTGCTGTGTGGTTGAATTGCCTACAGCTGTTTTCTAATTTATTAATTAACTTTAAAATAAAATTGAAGAATTACAATAGGTTATTTTATTATTATTATTATTTTATTATATTTGAAGAAATTAAAGTTGTCCCTTTTATTCTGAAGAAAAAGAAGTATTTTCTGACGAAGATGTAGCATATGAATTTGGCCTAAGACTTGCATATCTTTAAATTCCCTGTAATAATCTTAGGTTATTAAATATTTAAAACAAAATCAATTTGTAATTTGTAAGGTTTTCTACATTTATTCTCTAACTTATATATTTTTTTATTCTTAATTGATATAAAAACCAATTATGACTCTCTCATTTCTCAGAGATAAATTTGCATTATAAATCGGGTAGAGTTAAAAAAATAAGTTACAAATGTACAAAGGAAGAAAGTAAAATTACAACTAAATAAAAACAGAAGTAAATGTTTAATTTGCATATAAACGTACTATTCTAGTATAATGTTTTAAAACTATAAAACATTCATTGCCGACTGATTTGTTTGTAACTATGAATTTATAGAACATATCATAATAAATGAAGATGACTTCACGAATCGAAGATAATAAGTCCTTTGGTCGTGATATATATGTATATATATGTGTGTGAGTGTGTGCGTGTGTGTGTGTGTTGGGGAAATGAACAGCTATCTCCATACGAAAAGTATCATCTCAATGAAGCATAACAGTCCAAGTGGTGTGATAAATCTATGAATGAGTGCGTATGCACGATCCAAGAGAATGGAATTGGAAGATTAGAAAAATACATCGACAGATATCGGTCTATAAAATGTCGAATGCAAGGTTTAAAAAGCGAAGTTAAAATTAAAGGAAGGAGAAATAAAATTGAAATCTTCAATATTGATTAATGAATAGGCAAAAGGACGTTACTATTGTTTGGTATTAAGCATACTCACTGTATGTATTGAACTCCTATCTGTATATTCAAAGTCTCATTAACCCTCCATTACTCGCGTGGGGTCTTCTGATCACCCCACGAGTAAAAACATGCGCACAAGTACAGAGTTTTTCAAGCTCAAGGTCAAATATTTTCAGTAGCTGCACATTCCTAGAGGCCACGCCTACTGACGACAGATGTTCATTCTACCATTTTTTTCGAAGCAGTGAGGACGTGAAAATTTTCCAACGGGGTGCTGAGAACACCCCGCGAGTAATCAAGGAATATTTTTTGACTGAAAACACAATTAAGGTAAGCTATATTGCAGATTTATTTTATTTTTATCATAATAATAATTAAATTTATGAATAATTTTTGTTTTATTTTAATTTATTTTGAGTCTTTTACATCGATATTTTGCCATTTTTTCTAGAAAATGTCGAAATCTCCGTGGGAAATGGAGCAACAGCGTTTGCGGCATCTTTTGGCTTCTGTTTCATCAGATTCTGAAGATGATGAGGTAGCAGGTACAGATAATACTTTTTCGGATGATGATGAATACTTTGAGGAATGTTCTGATCACAACTCGGAATCAGAACAAGAACCTGATGAAATATCGGAACACGATTCAGATATCGAACTACAGTCTGACTCTCCGTATTACTTAGGAAAGGATAAAATCACGAAATGGTACAAGAAAAAAGGTAAAACACTAAGGTTGGTACACTAAGAAAAAATAAAAAGCAGTTGCCGAAACAATTTATACAGCAACAAGAGACGGGTACGTCAGTATTTGGCTTTCATAATAAGGTGCCCATGACTATAGTTTCTTATTGTAAGAAAAAAAAGAAAAATGTAATTCTTCTATCTACAATGCATTACAATGATGACACATTAATCGAAACAAAGCCCGGAGTTATGAAGCCTGAATTTTTACAATTTTACAATTCTACTAAATGTGGAGTTGATACAGCTGATCAAATGTGCAACACTTATGATGTATCAAGAATTTGTAATCGTTGGCCGCTTCGATTATTTTATCATCTACTAAATACAGCAGGAATTAATGCTTTTGTATTAAACTATTCTGTGTTTCCAAATACAGAAATACCACGTTCGAAGTTCATAGAAGAAATTGGATTCAGCCTTATACAACCTCACATAGATGAAAGAGCACAAAATCCAAATATCAATAAAAGCCTGAAAAGAAGCTTAAATCCTGATATAAGTTTCGAAAACACCAACCCTCCAAAGAAAGGTCGTTGTGTGCCCTCGATTAAAGGACATAGAAACTAACTGCTACTGTGTTTCTTGCAAAAAAAATATGTGCTTAAAACACATGTCTTCCATTTGCCCAAATTGTTTTAAAGAATAATATTATTAAATCATTACGCATAAACAAATCTTATGTATGTTATAATATAGCAAGTAAATGTCATTATCCAATATTTTTTGAGTATAAGTAATATAAGTAGTAAATGTAAATATTTTTTATATAAATTTGACTGTAATGTAGTAGTATATGTAAAGTTTTTTAATCTATTTTTTATAAAATTATACTTTTCTTGTATTTCCAAATTATTTTTATTTATAATAAGTCAAAGTAAGTTACTTTAATTATGAGTAGATGAAAAATTTATTATAATTCATTATAACTCGAAAATTGCAATAAAAAGTTTGGGGTGTGTACAACACCCCCGCGAGTGATCGTGTGACAAAAACAGGCGCGAGTGATGGAGGGTTAAACATTATCTTCCTACTAAACATTTCTGTGATAATGTGTTGACTTATCAATCGTAATCTCACCTGTATATGTACAAAGATAAAAAGGTAATGACAGAAAAACTCTGCAAATTTGAAATGAAAACAATTATTGGATAACTTGCATTTCTTAATAAAAATATTTTAAAGATTTGTTTGGCATATTAAATATTCATCTATGATTAAAAGGATTTGAAATATTTGGAATGCTTGCAATTTTACAATGTTAGACTTAGTTTTGATTTTAATAAGGAGGAATACATTGTCTCTCGTATCTAACCCTATTAAACGTTTAAGCGTAAGCGTGCGAATCAATAAGCTTGACTGTAACTGCAAGGACGATACTTATATATTTGGTAAATTTCAACGCATGGCAACAAGAAATGACGAAACAAAGTGTTTCTTGTATTTAAATGCAGTTTTTAGCTATAAACGTCATACACATCACGATATATATTTAATATGTCACATTTCTGATACGTTGAATTACATGCAGTTACATAAAGTATTTTTTAAATAAAGGCTTGCCTATGATATAATTCACAAAGCTTATTTTATGTTAGAGATTTCAGAATATTTACTCTCAGTAAAAGCTTCCTAAACAGAAACTTATTTTGTCGATAAATAAATACATTACTCTTTAGAACAGTGTGAAAGAATACGGTAATATTTCACGTACTTAATCATTCATGACTGTATTTATTTTTACTGACGCAATGATTTTTATTTACTGCAAGAAATAAGCAGGTTTCATTATCGTTTACAAAAATAAATCCGTATAATGGAAAAATATAGTCAATAAAATAATAAAAAATGTTTTGTTAAATCATTAGATAAGTAAATAATATTGTCAGAATCTACAGATCATATTTTATTTCTATTAAGTTCAAAAATATTTCTTTCCTTAATTAAATTTAAAAAACAATTTTTCAGACATTTTGGCAGAATAAGAAAATATATTTTATATATTTAATCAAGCATAATTCTATCTATAATTACTAACTTCATGATTTATATTTTTTCCCGAAAGCATGCGTGTTTAATTTTTTATTTGCAAAAATACGTCCGTAAAGGAAAAACATGTAAAATAAATTAATTAAATTATTAAATTTTGTAAGGTTATTCTGTAACAAAAAAATAATATTGTGCAAATCTACAGATCATAAATTATTTGTATGTTTCATTTCAAGTCAAAATACTGAATAGATTTTTTGTATGTACGGCGAAATTTTGAGTGTACGGCAAAATGTAATTTGTGTAGCCTAGTAGAGGATTCGCTTCGCTCATCTAATAAACCACGAATCTTAAAGAGAAATAAACAAGAACAACAAATTAAACTTCAAAGGATGAGTATTTTGTGAGCTAAAAAGTATTAAATATGTTTATATTTACATTTAGAAACATAAATACCTTTTAAATATATGGGAAAATGTACTTGAATTTATTTCTTCTAATACTAATTTCAGACATTTCATAATAATTCATGCACATAAATGTCATTTTCATTATTCAGTGTGAATGTTATATTTTAATGTTCAAGAGTTTCATAAAAAATAAAAAATATAAATAAGCGGCTCAAAACATTTCAACTCTTATAAGTTAAATAAAAAATGTATTTTTAATAAAATTACTTGTAGATATTGGATTGACAGAAATAAAAGGAATTAATGTCTCAGATAACATGGAATTTTTCTAAACAAAATAGGGTAAAGTTAAATTCCTTTATAATATTTATTATTGAATAAATTCAAAGTAAAAAAATATCAATTTACTATTAATATTATAATATTATAAATTAATGAAAATTTACCTGCGGTACAAAATACACAATATGAAGTTTTTAAAATCTCACTGCTTTACTTAAAATGAGGCAAAATTATATTAATAGATCTGTGGTAGGTAGCGTTAGAAACGAAAGTCATTAAGTTTCAGAAAACAACCTGTTTAAGGCGTAGAAATTAAATTACATAACTTTAATCTTTCAATTTTTTCATAAGTCTACAAGCAATTATTCAAGGTATTCATATAATTAAATCTAAAAATTACAGTTTATACTAACTTAAAAAATACTGAATAAAAAGTTCTTAAAACATATCTTTTACTTTTCTGAAAAAAATAAAGAAGCAAAAACATAAGAAAATATTTATTCAAAACAGGTTTATACCTTTTAATTTACCTTACATACTTCCACATGTAACATAACACTCTCTTCCTATTTTTAGCTCAATTTTTTAGCAGAATAAACATTCCTTTTTACAGTTTGTTTTCGTTACAAGCCATTAGTTGCCGCATTAGTTTCTCTAATGGATACATAGAATCGAGACAACTAGTTTATTTTTCTTTGGAAGTTACTTTAAGTCAAATTTCGTTTTCTTCATCATTTATTTAACAGAATATTTTTGAACTTCATTGTTCTTGTCATACGGTCTGTTGCATGTTCTGCATGTTTCGGGATTACCTTAGAAATGGAAATCATTATTTTCTAGAACTTAAGTATAATGCTTTCTTTTACATTAAAATATACTTTTGTAAATATTAGGTATAATTTTTCTTGTTAGAAAATGTATTATAAAATAAATGTATTTGTAATAGAACAGTATATTTAAAAATAAATAAAATCTCTATTTTATGTATGTAGAAATAAAATAAGAATGAAAATTATATATTTGTCCAAAATTTTCCATTCGGGAACTCTGCAAATGTCTTAAAATCATAATAAAAATAAAGTAAATTCGAAAAATATATTGTTTTAAACTTTGTGAATTCTTATGAGTTAAATTAAAATGTGTGATTTTAATAAAATTATTTGTAGATATTACTTCTGTCGAAACAAATGTGCTACTGGACATAATGTAAAAATGGTTTCATCTCATGTTCAATTGCTGAATTGTCTTCAAAGTTTTTTGTCCGGTGTTACCAAGATTTTTTTTTTTCAGTGCTGCACTTAATATGTATTTATATTCAATTGATTAAGATGGATACCAAAATGATTCCTTTAAGACTTTCCACGTTTAAAAGTTATCTCGTGTGTTGAAACATTTACTATCTTCGTTTATTTTACGGAAAAAAAAAGATATACTACGTATTTTTGTCTTCAACTAACATATCAGTTATCCACGCTACATTGGAGCATGTTGCCCAACCTATCCGCTTTTCAATTTCATATGTTTAAAATCATTCCATCATTGGAATCATTTGGATATCGTCGGTGAAAAATGTATTAGTATAAATCGATTAGGAACAATGCCAGTATTAAATGATACGCAGTTGCAAAGGTTTGACATACTAAAGTGTCAATGGCCTGTAAATTTGTCTATAGAATTTTGGCAAAATGCTTTTTAATAATTATATCTTGACACGAAATTTTAATTCACGTGGATGCAGTGTATTGGAATTAAGATTATTCAAAATTTTTCCTCTCTAACATGAAATATAATTTGTAGTTTATCTTAATCACTTACTAAATTATAATTTACTAAATCTTTAAATGTGATGACACATTTTAATAAAAATTTAATACTAAAAATTATACTTTAATTACTAGTATTATAATAATTTACTGGCAGTTTATAGTTGAATGATTGCTGAATACATACGTGTTATAATACGCGTTATTATACGTTTTAATGCATACATAAAATAGCAATTTTACATATTTTTAATTATACTGTACAATTACAAATACATTTAGTTTAATACATTTTCTAACAAGAAACATAATACCAAATATTTTCAAAAATATATTATAATAGGGTAAATGCACCAGTAGTCGGCCCCTTTGAGATAAAATACGTTATGAATAGCTTATTTTTGATTTCACATGAAATATTACAATCCCCCTACATGTAGCCATCTTTTATACGTCATAAGACATCAGCAAAGAATTGTGGGTATTTTTATTGCGTTAGTAATCAGTCATTTTTTATTTGGTTGCGGTCAAATAACCGTTTTTGCTATTTTTTTTTTTTTGTTAACCGATGACAAAATTTTTAAAAGACAAGTATTAATTTATTTTTTATTATTTTCTAAAATTATAAGACTCTACTATTAAAAAGTTTAATAAACTAATGTTTTTCAGTATCAAAATTAAATAAATGTGTTTGTATTAATTAATTTTAATGTGGCCGATTATTGGGTATTATATTTACTTACATGTCCAGTAATCGGCCACCACAGTTGACTACTGTCTGAAAGGCCATTTCACTTTTTGGAGTCTATTTTTAATAATCTGATTTTTTGCAATTTGAGATTTATATAAGCTTTTACTTGCATTTCATTTTATGTACACTATATATAAGGTGTCCTGGGGGTAATAACGCCACCTTACGATTCTACCAATTTTTGCGGCTTAGTTTTAGATTTTTTTTTTCCAAACTAGGGGGCTCAGCCCCTTACGAGCTACGCTCGTCAACCCCCGTTCAGACACCGCAGACTCTAACAGCACGCTAATTTGATCGCCTTTAAAAAGATTTTGGAAGATTGAATTATAATTTGATTCTGACAATTATAATCTGACGTAATTTTCACCAAACTTTTCTTTCTCTTTTTAATATTCACGTCAAAATACTTTTGTTAGAAATGAAATATTATGATCATCTTAAAATCTCAAGTAAATGTCTCGCGCAATTTTTAAATTAAAACTGTTTTGCAATATTATTTTTTGTTCATTTTACGTAATAAGTGTAATATGACGTAAATTCTCTTATTTAGGACTTCTAACGCATGTTACTGAATTTATTATTTTACAATATCCTTTCTCATTTAAAATTCACGTGTGACTATAGTTTTTATGACGTAATTTTCAATGAATTCCTGCTTTTTATATTTTTTGTTTATAATAGTCACGTGTAAAATAAATTTTTAATTTGAAGCAAACATTACTGTTCGCGCTGTTTATACAGATGGCAACAGTTTAAATTAATACAATTTTCTGAAATCTCTCTATTCTAAAAAAAAGTAACTACCGCTGTCGCCGCCGGTTTTGATTTTTTTGTGACCGGAGGCCTTTCTTCGTTAATATTAACAAAAATAATACATACAAAAATATGAAAATCGGTGGTTTTATACAGAAATGTTTGATAAACACGCTGATGCAGACAGTTTTCAAATCGAAGAATTATTTTAAGAGTTATTTAATGCTAAAGTTGGACAAAATCGTTCCACTAAAAAAGTTTTATAGCAGCAAAAACTGTACATGGCAGTGTAATCATTTTTAGATAATTTTATGCGTTAGAATTTGCCGGAGTGCAGATTGCATTAATTTTTTTATTTTGACTCATTTTTTCAGGTTTTATTTCTATTTTAAATTCAAATTTTCAGCATTTCTAGAGATATTTTTTACAGATTTCAGAAAATTGTACTAATTTAAACTGTTGCCAACTGTATAAAAAGCGCAAGCAATAATGTTTGCTTCAAATTAAAAATTTATTTACACGTGACTATGATAAACAGGAAAAAAACTTTCAAATTAGAAATAAATAATTACGTAAGCAAGAACTTATTAAAAATTACGTCATAAAATGTATACACGTGAATTTTAAAAGAGAAAGGATATTGTAAAATAATAAATTCATTAACATGCGTTAGAAGTCTTAGGAGAAATTACGTCATATTTACGTCACATTATAGTTATTACATAAAATGAACACTAAATAATATTGCAAAAAAGTTTAAATTTAGAAATTGCGCTAGACATTTATTTGATATTTTGAGAATTAATTTAAAATGTCTCATTTAAAAGAACTTTCTTTTCGCTTTGTTAAAAAATACCAGGATACAAAGACTCTCTTTACTTAATTCCTTTTATATTAGCTTATTTTGAAATGTTGTTACACGTGTATACGTCATCAAGTTATTTTTATTTCGACGTTTTATTTGTGTTTTTATTAATGTTGTACGAATTTATTTGTTCTTTCGTTATTTAAAATAAAAATTTCATCAATTTGTATAATTTGGCGAGTGGTTTGGCGATTTATATAATTTGGCGAAATTGGTCAACCGGATAATCAAGTAGTACCGCAGCGGATTTGGCGTTAAAATTCCGCAATCAAAGAGAAATGAATAGAAATTCTTTTATAGGGAGATCGCCACTGTTTTTTAAATTATAATTCAATCTTTCGAAATCTTTTTAAAGCCGATCAAATTAGCGTGCATTTAGAGTCTGCGGTGTCTGGACGGGGGTTGGCGAGCGTAGCTCGTAGGGGGCCGAGCCCCCTAGTTTGTAAAAAATATCTCTCGAGATGCTGAAAATTTGAATTTAAAATAGAAATTAAACCTCGAAAAATTATTCAAATTAAAAAACTAACTGAAATCTGCACAACGGGAAATTCTGACGCATAAAATGATCTAAAAATTATTAAATTCCTATGTACAGTTTTTGCTCCTATAAAACTTTTTTAATGTAACGATTTTGTCCAACTTTGGTATTAAATATCTCTTAAAATAATTCTTCGATTTGAAAACTGTCTGCATCAGCGTGTTTATCAAACACTTTTCTATAATACTACCGATTTTCATATTAGGTAGCTTTCTTTACAAAAAGCTACCTATTGCAGCCGTTCGGAGGAAAGCGATTTCAAAAAATTTTGGTATATTTTCATCGATCATGACCCCCAGACCCCGAAACCACCCTCCGTTCAAAATTGATATACAGTGGACTCTCTCTATTCTGAACACTCATGGGACCGACCAAAAATGTTCAGATTATGGGGGTGTTCATTATAGAGGGAGATTGGGAAATGTATTACTACTCTACTTAGTATTGAGTTTATAGACTGTATAGAATACTTAGCCTGGTTAGCCATGCCAGTTACCGAGATAGAGGTGCTGAATTTAGATTTGGCGCCTTATGCACTGTCAAACTAAATTCAGTTGGACCTGTATTCTGCCATCTAATTTTTTTTTATTTATTTATTATTATTATTATTTAAAAAGTTTTACAAAACATACAATTACATATCCTCCTGAGACCCAAGCAAAATATAATGCATATATATATATTTTTATAAGAGTTTTTTTCAACAAATAGGCATCAAAAATGATGTTTTTAAAGAAATTAATAAATTTAGATTTTCTAATTTTGTTTTACAGCACATCCATCTAAAAGGATGTTCAGGCCATAACTCGCTTTAAAATAATTAAAAAAAGTCTAAAAGTATGGGAAAGAATAGAATATGTTATAAAGAGCATACGGCAATTATTAACATCTGCTATTAAAATTGAAAAAAGAAAATAATTTAATCAAATTAAAATAACATAAAAACGAAACTTACCAGCAAAACGTAGAATTCCGACTTGATTCATTTATTACTTGATTCATTTATTGACTTGATTCATTATTTGTAAACAAAGTAGTTACCGATGCCAAAATCCAAAAACTGAATGTGGATTTTTGATTCATACATTACCATGTTATACTGGCTTTAGATTGCTACAATGAAATTTAACGCAATAGAAGGAGAAAGCAAAACATCCATTTAAATGTATGGCAGGTCTCAGGAGGATTATATAATACATCTCTTGAAAACAAATAGGTACATTACTTAAAAAACTGAGTAATTTTAGTCTGTTTTTGCACTGTGTATGCTCGTGCAGTATACATGTTATCTAATTGTTTAAGAAGTGGGAAGGCTTCCGGGTGATGTTCAGCCGCATAGTTTAACAGGTCTTGAATCCCTTGGCCATATTGTTTGAAGGTAATCGTACTTCTTGTTCCTTCGGTATTTTCTGATTCAACTTCTTCTTCACTGTCCTCTTCCTCTTCAACGATGTTGTTGTCGCAAACCGGAAGGCTTCCATCGGCTTCGAGATAAGCTCCAGGTTCAATTTCAGTATGAAGCTCCTGAAGAATAAACCCCAAATCTCTCACAACTGTTGCTTCTTGGTCCTCTATTCTTATATGCTCATTCTCACATGGAAATCCAGCTTTGTAGAAGCATCTTTGGATGGTGTAGGGGGTTACTTCATTCCAAGCCATTGATATCCAATGGACAGCATCCATGACGTTGACCTTCTTCATTAGTTCGTTTGCCGAATTTGCCTCTTCCATCACCAGGGACATTTTCTTCAAAAAATAGATTCGGTAGTGAGCTTTAAAGGTCTTGATTACTCCTTGATCCAGTAGTTGGATTACAGAAGTACAGTTCGGTGGCAGGAACTTGAGGCTCACATTGCTCAGATGCATGTTTGTATGTGATCTGGCATTATCAACAAAAAGAAGAATTTTTCTTCCTTCTCTCTTCATCATCTCGTTAATGCCTTCCAACCATTGAGAGAAAATTGGGATTGTCATTCAGGCTTTTCGATTTGATTTATAGTGCACTGGTAATGATGCGATATTCACATTTTTGAAGCATCGTGGTTTTTCACTTTTTCCGATCACAAGTGGTTCGAGCTTCTCACCCGTAAAACTGGCACAGAGCATGACGGTAAGTCTTTCTTTCGACATTTTCCCGCACACGCATTTTTCGCTTCTTTGTGCTAGGGTTTTATTTGGAAGAGCTCTAAAAACAAGCCGGTTTCGTCGGCATTGAAAATGTGAGTGGAAATCGAAATCCTTCGTTATTTCCGGAAGTTTTCTTTTCCATTCCTCCACAGTCTCGATATTTACGTCTGCAGCTTCACCGTTGATTATTTTGAATTCGATGTTATGCCGACTTTTAAAGCGAGTCAACCATCCTTCCGATGCCTTGAATTCCGTAATTTTCTCCTTTTCTGCAAAATCTAGCGCAATCTGCTTTAGCAGGGGTCCAGTGACAGGAAGATTCTTCGTTCTCATTTGGCAAAAAAACTTCCAGTCATTATTGTTTATGTTCTCATTCCCTGTTTTCTTTTCTGAAATTCTGCACTTTGAGGAAGGTTCATTTGCTTCAAAAGCGGCTATAATTTCTTTCTCTTTCTTACTGATGGCATTAACTTGGCCTACTGAAATTCCAAACTCAGATGCAATTTTCCTTTGACTTATTTTTGATTTTAATTTTTGAACAACATCGTATTTTTCCTGAAGCTTCACTTCTTTCCGTTTTTTCATTTTCATACTTATTTCTGACATATCTGCGACGATAGAAAAATGACAAAAAATTTTTACCTTTGCTGGACAAAAAACAAAGAAAGAAACAGAAGCGATAATGTGCGGAAAACAAATAATTATCCTTTTTGTACACTCCTTCTAATACCTGTTGTCTCTTTGCTGCAACTGGGAGGCAGGACATTTCTGTTGCGTAATCTTTCTATTTTTATCTCAGATCGGGAGAGGGGGAATCACGTGATATGGTTTTTACATTATTTTTTCTCGTATCTCTTTGGATAAAAATTGATTGAATTGTTAATTTCATTTTTGATTATCATGATTTACGTTTTGTGAAATGTCAATAGTAGTTTTATATCTGGACATTCTTCTTTATTAAAAATGTATAAGAATGTTAGTGGATATGTAGAACCCGTACGGTAAAAGCTTACCTTTTGAAAAATGTTCTTTCGATTTCTTCTTTCTTTGTTATAATAAATGTTTTATTTGTTTTCTTAACTGAAGATTTTAATCTGAATTATTCAAATTGCAGCATCGGATAGATGCTTAAAATCTAACAATGATTTTGTCTATTTTAAAATCGAGTTCATTGAATATTTTATTCTTCTGCAACGACATATTTCCCAAATTTCCATTATGGGGGGAATTCCCTGAATTCCGATTGCAAACACATGTTCAGTTTAGAGAGAGGTAGGATAAATTGGGGGTCAAAAGTAGCGTTCATAATCGTGGGGTGCTCAGATTAGAGGGTGTTCAGAATACAGAGAGTTCATCTTTTGTTAAGTCTATGGAGTTTCGCCGGGGTCGTCGGAATGTGTTCATAATACCGGGGTGTTCACATTAGAGAGTGTTCAGATAGAGAGAGTCCACTGTATATATATATATATATATATCAATATATATATATATATATATATATATATCTGACCTATGTCACACTGTAACTCTCGTATTTATGAACCGATTTGGATGTAATTCGGTGTGTACAAAGTACATACCACTGTCTCGACCGAGTTCGTTGGCCAGCTTCATCCGCCATTTTGTTTCAAAATGGCGGCCATTTAAATTTTTTAAAAAAATTTAAAATTTGAAATGTGGTACCAAAAAATTGAAAATGGAAAAATATTTTTTTCTTATGTATTTCACCTTTATACAAAGACTCCGTAGCAGTTTTTGTTTTGTGTATATCTTAAAAAATGGCTGAGTTATAGCATTTTGAATTTCTAGCGAAGCTGACATTTTGAAACGTCCTGAATTTTGTCACGCGATAAAAGGCGTATTTGTGAACCGATTTGGATGTAACTTCGTTTATACATAGTACAGACCAATGTCTCCAACGAGTTCGTTGGCCAGCTTCATCCGCCATCTTGTTTAAAAATGGTGGCCATTTAAAATTTTAAGAAAAATTTAAATTTGAAATGTGGTAGCAAAAAATTGAAAATTGAAAAAATATTTTTTTCTTATGTGTTTGACTTTGATAAAAAGATTCGGGAGCAGTTTTTGTTTCGTCTATATCTTAAAAAAGTCCTTTCGGCCAGTGCCGGGAGGAAGAGGTAGCTTTCATAATCCTTATTTAAAAAAAGCCAAATTATATCATTCAAACACACGAAGCTCAATTTAGTGGAAACCGAATATAGGAGATTCAATACTAATTTTTATCAATATAATGAATGAGAATTTCGCGAAATTAGTCAGCTTTATCCAAGCTGCTTTTCTTTAAAGTAACATATATTTGGCTGCCAAATTCGGCAATTTCTTAAAGTGCCTGTCATTTTAAGACAACATGGTGGATGAGGCTAAGCAGTGAACTTGGTCGAGACCTTAGTAATTGCTGTGCACATGCTCACTCACATCGGAATCGGTTAATATATAGGAGTGCTGTCGCATGCAAAAAATCAATTTTTCAAAATGTCACCCACAATAGAAATTGAAACTGCTATATCTGAGCCATATTTTAAGGTAAAGACAAACAAAAAATGCTCCTGAATCCTTATATCAAGGTCAAATACTTAAGAAAGAAACCTTTTTCAATTTCTAATTTTTTTGCACCTCACTTTAAATATATATATATTTTTTAATTTAATGGTCGCCATTTTGAAACAAGATGGCTGATGAATCTGGCCAGCGAACTTGGTCGAGGTGTTGATGTATACTATCCACATGCCTTCTTACATCGAAATAGGCGAATACGTGTGTTATCGCGTGACAAATACAAGATCGTTTCAAAATGTTAGCCATGCTAGAAATTCAAAGTGCTATAAATCGACCATTTTTTAAGATATAAACAAAAGAACAAATTTTCAGAAATAAAAACTGCTCCGGAATCTTTGTATCAAGGCCAAACACATAAAAAAATCTTTTTCATTTTCCAATTGTTTAATACCTCATTTTGAATTTTAAATTTAATTTTTTTTAAATGGCAACCCTTTTGAAACAAGATGGCGAATGAAGCTGGCCAACGAACTCGGTCGAGACATTGGTATGTACTATGTACAGACCAAGTTACATCCAAATAGGTTCATAATTACGCCTGTTATCACGTGATAAAAATCAGGTCGTTTTAAAATGTCATCCACAAGAGAAATTCAAAATGCTATTACTCAGCCATTTTTTTAGATATAGACGAAAGAAAAACTGTTCCGGAATCTTTGTATTAAGGTCAAACACATACAAAAAAAATCTTTTTCACTTTCCAATTTTTTGGTATCTTATTTAAATTTTTTTATTTTTTTATTTTTTTAAATGGCCGCCATTTTGAAACAAGATGGCGGATGAAGCCGGCCAACGAACTCGGTCGAGATATTGGTATGTACTATGTACAGGCCAAGTTAAATCCAAATCGGTTCATAAATACGCCTGTTATTACGTGAGAAAAATCAGGACGTTTCAAAATGTCACTCACAATAGAAATTCAAAATGCAAAACTCAGCCATTTTTTTAGATATAGAAGTAACAAAATCTGTTCCGGAATCTTTGTACTAAGGTCAAACACATAAGAAAAAATATTTTTCCATTTTCAATTTTTTGGTACCACATTTCAAATTTTAAATTTTTTTTAAAAATTTAAATGGCCGCCATTTTGAAACAAAATGGCGGATGAAGCTGGCCAACGAACTCGGTCGAGAGATTGGTATGTACTATGTACACACTGAATTACATCCAAATCGGTTCATAAATACGCCTTTTATCGCGTGACAAAATTCAGGACGTTTCAAAATGTCAGCCACGCTAGAAATTTAAAATGCTATAACTCAGCCATTTTTTAAGATATAGACGAAACAAAAACTGCTCCGGAATCTTTGTATAAAGGTCAAATACATAAGAAGAAAATATTTTTCCATTTTTATTTTTTTGGTACCACATTTCAAGTTTTAAAATTTTTTAAAATTTTTAAATGGCCGCCATTTTGAAACAAAACGGCGGATGAAGCTGGCCAACGAACTCGGTCGAGACATTCGTATGTACTATGTACACACCGAATTACATCGAAATCGGTTCATAATTACGGGAGTTACAGTGTGACATAGGTCAGATATATATATATATATATATATATATCAATTTTGAACGGAGGGTGGTTTCGGGGTCTGGGGGTCATGATCGATGAAAATATACCAAAATTTTTTGAAATCGCTTTCCTCCGAACGGCTGCAATAGGTAGCTTTTTGTAAAGAAAGCTACCTAAAATGGCTCAGTTATAGCATTTTGAATTTCTAGCGTGGCTGACATTTTGAAACGTCCTGATTTTTGCCACGTGATAACAGACGTATTTATGAACCGATTTGGTTGTAAATTGGTGTGTGCATAGTACATACAAATAACGCAACCGAGTTCGTTGACCAGCTTCATTCGTCATCTTGTTTCAAAATGGTGGCCATTTAAAAAAATTTAAAAAAAAATTAATTTAAAATGAGATACCAAAAAATTGAAAATTGGAAAAATATTTTTTTCTTATGTGTTTGACCTTGATAAAAAGATTCGGGAGCAGTTTTTGTTTCGTCTATATCTTAAAAAATGGCTCAGTTATAGCATTTTGAATTTCTAGCGTGGCTGACATTTTGAAACGTCCTGATTTTTGCCACGTGATAACAGACGTATTTATGAACCGATTTGAATGTAACTTGGTCTGTACATAGTACATACCAATGTCTCGACCGAGTTCGTTGGCCAGCTTCATTCGCCATATTGTTTCAAAAGGGTTGCCATTTTTTTAAAAAAATGTAATTTAAAATTTAAAATGAGGTATTAAAAAATTGGAAAATGAAAAAGATTTTTTTATGTGTTTGGCCTTGATACAAAGATTCTGGAGCAGTTTTTGTTTCTGAAAATTTGTTCTTTTGTTTATATCTTAAAGAGTGGTTGAATTAAACACTTTGAATTTCTATCATGGCTAACACTTTGAAACGATCTTGTATTTGTCACGCGATACCACACTTATTCGCCTATTTCGATGGAAGAAGGCATGTGGATAGTATACATCAATATCTCGACCAAGTTCGCTGGCCAGCTTCATCAGCCATCTTGTTTCAAAATGGCGGCCATTAAATTAAAACAAAATTATATTTAAAGTGCGGTGCAAAAAAATTAGAAATTGAAAAAGATTTCTTCATTAAGTATTTGACCTTGATATAAGGATTCAGGAGCATTTTTTGTTTGTCTTTATCTTAAAAAATGGCTCAGATATAGCAGTTTCAATTTCTAAAGTGGGTGACATTTTGAAAAATCTGATTTTTTGCCTGCGATAGCACTCGTATATATCAACCGATTCCGATATGAGTGAGCATGTGCACAGCAATTACTAAGGTCTCGACCAAGTTCACTGGTTAGCCTCATCTACCATGTTGTCTTAAAATGGCAGGCACTTTAAGAAATCGCCGAATTTGGCAGCCAAATATAAGCGACTTTAAATAAAAGCAGCTTGGATAAAGCTGACTAATTTCGCGAAATTCTCATTCATAATGATTTAGTATTGATAAAAATTAGTATTGAATCTCCTACATTCGGTTTCCACTTAATTGAGCTTCGTGTGTTTGAATAATATAAGTTGGCTTTTTAAAAATAAGGAATATGAAAGCTACCTCTTCCTCCCGGCACTGGCCGGAAGGACTTTTTTTGTATGCAACAGTTTTTAGGTAGCTTTCATTACAAAAAGCTACCTACTGCAGCCGTTCGGAGGAAAGCGATTTCAAAAAATTTTGGTATATTTTCATCGATCATGACCCCCAGACCCAGAAACCACCCTCCGTTCAAAATTGATATATATATATATATATATATATATATCTGACCTATGTCACACTGTAACTCTCGTATTTATGAACCGATTTCGATGTAATTCGGTACGTACATAGTACATACCAATGTCTCGACCGAGTTCGTTTGCCAGCTTCATCCGCCATTTTGTTTCAAAATGGCGGCCATTTAAAATATTTAAAAAAAATTAAAATTTGAAATGTGGTACCAAAAATTTGAAAATGGAAAAATATTTTTTTCCTTATGTATTTGACCTTCATACAAAGATTTCGGAGCAGTTTTTGTTTTGTCTATATCTTAAAAAATGGCTGAGTTGCAGCATTTTGAATTTCAAGCGTGGCTGACATTTTGAAACGTCCTGAATTTTGTCACGCGATAAAAGGCGTATTTATGAACCGATTTGGATATAACTTCGTTTATACATAGTACATACCAATGTCTCGACCGGGTTCGTTGGCCAGCATCAACCGCCATCTTGTTTAAAAATGGCAGCCATTTAAATTTTTAAGAAAAATTTAAATTTGAAATGTGGTACCAAAAAATTGAAAATTGAAAAAATATTTTCTTCTTATGTGTTTGACCTTGATATAAAGATTCGGGAGCTGTTTTTGTTTCGTCTATATCTTAAGAAATGGCTGAGCTATAGCATTTTGAATTTCTAGCATGGCTGACATTTTGAAACGTCCTGATTTTTGTCACGTAATAACAGGCGTATTTATGAACCGATTTGGATGTACTTTGGTGTGTACATAGTACATACAAATGGGTGTTTTTCTATTCCACCAAAGGGGGAGATAGTTAACGAACTAACGAATATCGGAGGGTCAAAATTGGGAGGGACGCAGTAGTCAACCACCGAATCCTTCGGTGGGAGAAGCTTACTTTCCCCATTTGACAGAGACGAAGATAAGCTGGCTCCTCCCTCTCCTCCTGCTGACCAGGGAAAGGATTTCCTGGAAAAGGTCCCGTAAAATGCCCTTAGAAATGTAGGATTTTTTCGGAAGTAACTAAACACAAATAATAGCTATTTTTCTTTATTTTTTAATTAAATGATTGAAAAAAAAAAGACAAAATATTATACGTTTTAAATTTTTCTTATAATTATTAATTACAATTCATTTTGCGTTCAAAACTGGTTTATTTATTTTATTTGTTTATTTATTTATTTATGAAAAAAGTAATAATGCTAAGTTTTAATTATGTGTTGTAATTGTCATTTTAATTTACACTGAATATTTATCATCGAAACGGGATTTTTATTAATTAATGTCCCAAATTACACATAACTAAATATAGTACAAAACAGTTAAAAATATTTATGTTAGAAAATATTAATGTACTAACTCTATTTATGTGACTAACTAATGAAATTACTAATTTGTAGTTTTTATTATTTTTCTAATTGCTAGCTCATGTTAGTAAATAGAGTGTTAATTGTTTTAAAAACCAGCAATTCTTAATAGCTATTCAGTATTTTAACGCAGGGAAAAATAATAAAAAATCATAGTTAAATGAAAAAATCCAATTTTAATAAAAATAGTATATATTTTTTCTTTGTTAGGCCATTTATAGAAGACTGCAAAATACAATGCAGAAACATGAACCACAGGTTCTGCGTGTTATAATGCAAACTGCTATTGAGAATATATTAAAAATATAAAAATCAATAAATTAATTTCTAAATAATTCTTTTTTTTTTCTTTATATGTTTAAGCGCATAATTTATTTATTTTTAAGCAGTCTCAATCTAAATTTTTCCAAAACAAGAAGGCATGAACAAAGATTAATGCATACGGTTGAAAATCCTGCGTGTTATAATAAAAAAACTTGCAAGAATTTTTTTATTTAAAAACAAAAACCGCTATACCTCTATTAATGTACGTGCTATTCTTACCAGAAAAAAACCGGTAACCGGAAAAAAGTGACCGGAAAAAAGGGGACAAAATAAACAAGAGCGGAAAAAACGTGACAAGGAAAATACGTTACCGGAAAAAAGGGGACAAGGAAAAAACGGGACCGTTTAGTGCTGCTTGTACTTTGTCCGATATGGAGCCGTTATAACACAGCCAGGCAAATACAAATATTTTAAGCCAATGTCTACAAATGCGAATTTTGAAAAATGGCGAGAATATTCGCATACGAGAATGCTTTACAGCTCTACTTGATTTTTGACATTCGCGAACGGGAATACGAATATTTTCCGTCGATGTTTAAGGGTGTTTGTTCTCAAATCCAAAAGGGCAACTTTCTGACATAAGTTTTAATTTATTTTTGTTCGGAAATGCATGGAACTAGCTGATGTAATTGAGCTGTTTTTTTTTTTCCATTTTTTTTTGCAAACGCAATAGATCTTTCAGAAAAGAGTGTCAAAGTGGGCGTTTTGAACCGAATTTCCGCGCGAAGGAAGAAAGAGCACTCAAGAGCGGGCGAAAAACGTGTTTGTCACGTGATCAAAAAGGCTTATAACTCAATAGGTAATTCATTGATCAAAAATGAATTTGTAAAAGTGTGAAAACGTTTTGGGCTTGTTGAGCAGAGCAGTTAAAAACAGACTTAAGAATGCAAATATTGAGAAAAGTCCCGCATATTCGCATATGAAAATGCATATTTACATCACTACTTGATTTTTGATCTATGCAAATTGGGAAACAGGATATTTTAGTCCCGCCGTTTTGGTCCTGATGCCATTTCGATTTCTAGCCGTTTCGGTTCCTTGCAGTTGTTGTTGGAAGCAGCTATATTGTTAATAAAAAAAATCTCAAAAATTAAATTGTTTTTATTAATGTATTTATTAGTAACAATTCCAAATTATTTCAATTATTAATTGTTTATATAATTAATTTATCAATTACTTGTTTAAAAAATATTACATGAGCCATATAATAGCTATTACAGGGTAATGCAAATATAATTTTTTTTTTTTAATTTTCGGTTACTATAATGTCATTAGATTATATAAAAATGATAACGATTCTGAGGATAAATATGTTGTTTATTTATTTATTAGCTAGTTTATAATATTTTCTTGCTATTTAAATATAATTAATTAATAATATGTAGTTCTTTTTTAATTGCAAACTATAACTGTGCTAAAAAAATAAAAATCTAAATCTACATCTGGACAATAATATCACCTAACATCGTTAAAAAATATTTTTACGTATTTGTACATTGTTACATTATTACTATTATTAATTAATAATAATACCATCAGTCAAAAACATAACAATTACTTAGACTTAAATTTTTGACTGATTTTTCATTTTTTTTATTTATTGTTTTTTTTTTTGGGGGGGGGGGGGGGAGGGGATAATAAATAAAAAATTTTGAATAAAAACTTTAATTGATGAATAATTGCTATTAATTAATTATTAAAATAGTTAGAAATTTTAGTATAAAAATTAAATTAATATTTTATTAAATATATTTTTTAATTCAATTTATTCTTAATTTATTAAATTATTAACGTTAATATAAATTACAATTTTCTACTTTAAAATAAACTCAATACATAATATATTATATATTCGGTTCATCATTATATTTAATATTAGCTATAAGCTGAAATTTATTCTTTATCTGCTTATTTATTTTATATTTAAAGGTACTGAGATTTAAAACTATTAATATAATTAATAATAAAACTAAGATAAAAAATTATTAAACTTATTTTCTGGGCAAAATGGAGGAAAAGGATAAATAAAAGAAAATAATAAAAGACAAATGTAAAAAAAGCTGTCAGTTAAAAAATTATTTATTAAAGTATTAATAACATTATTACATAAAATTAAAAATAATCGTTTTATTAAAAGAAATAGGTCCAATTTCAATAAAATTTGCTCACCAAAATGTGCTTACAAGGGTGGGAAGACTTAAAAAACGTTGCAAGCAACGATTATAAAAAGAAAGAGCAAAGGGGAGGGGGGATACCTATTTTTTTTTTAACAAAATATTTTCTCAGCACGCCCTAGTAAGCAAATCTCTGTTGATTTCCCAATGCTTAATGGTAAAGTAACTTATGAAAACAAATTTATAAGATGCAACATTGTATTGAAAATTTTAGACATTTGTTACCTCGTTAGTTTTTTAGTAATTATTTATAAGTTCAATATTTATCAATTCCGTGTCATATTTTTTCCGTGTCCCCTTTTAGGTAGCTTTCATTACAAACAGCTACCTATTGCAGCCGTTCGGAGGAAAGCGATTTCAAAAAATTTTGGTATATTTTCATCGATCATGACCCCCAGACACCGAAACCACCCTCCGTTCAAAATTGATATATATATATCTGACATTTGTCACACTGTAACTCTCGTATTTATGAACCGATTTCGATGTAATTCGGTGTGTACATAGTACATACCAATGTCTCGACCGAGTTCGTTGGCCAGCTTCATCCGCCATTTTGTTTCAAAATGGCGGCCATTTAAAATGTTTAAAAAATTTTAAAATTTGAAATGTGGTACCAAAAAATTGAAAATGGAAAAATATTTTTTTCTTATATATTTTACCGTTATACAAAGATTCCGCAACAGTTTTTGTTTCGTCTATATCTTAAAAAATGGCTGAGTTATAGCATTTTGAATTTCTAGAAGTGGCTGACATTTTGAAACGTCCTGAATTTTGTCACGCGATAAAAGGCGTATTTATGAACCAATTTGGATGTAACTTCGTCTATACATAGTACATACCAATGTCTCGACCGAGTTTGTTGACCAGCTTCATCCGCCATCTTGTTTAAAAATGGCGGCCATTTAAATTTTTAAGAAAAATTTAAATTTGAAATGTGGTACCAAAAAATTGAAAATTGAAAAAATATTTTTTCTTATCTGTTTGACCTTGATAAAAAGATTCGGGAGCAGTTTTTGTTTCGTCTATATCTTAAAAAATGACTGAGTTATAGCATTTTGAATTTCTAGCGTGGCTGACATTTTGAAACGTCCTGATTTTTGTCACGTGATAACAGGCGTATTTATGAACCGATTTGGATGTATCTTGGTGTGTACATAGTACATACAAATATCTCGACCGAATTCGTTGGCCAGCTTCATCCGCCATCTTGTTTCAAAATGGCGACCATTTAAAAAAAAATTTAAAATTTAAAATGAGATACCAAAAAATTGGAAAATGAAAAAGATATTTTTCGTATGTGTTTGACCTTAATACAAAGATTCCGGAACATTTTTTGTTTTGTCTATATCTAAAAAAAATGGCTGAGTTATAGCATTTTGACTTTCTATTGTGGCTGACATTTTAAAACGACCTGATTTTTGTCACGCGATAACAGGCGTATTTATGAACCGATTTGGATGTAACTTGGTCTGTACATAGTACATACCAATGTCTCGACCGAGTTCGTTGGCCAGTTTCATTCGCCATCTTGTTTCAAAAGGGTTGCCATTTAAAAAAATTAAATTTAAAATTTAAAATGAGGTATTAAAAAATTGGAAAATGAAAAAGATTTTTTTATGTGTTTGGCCTTGATACAAAGATTCCGGAGCAGTTTTTGTTTCTAAAAATTTGTTTTTTTGTTTATATCTTAAAAAATGGTTGAATTATAGCACTTTGAATTTTTAGCATGGCTAACATTTTGAAACGATCTTGTATTTGTCACCCGATAACACACGTATTCGCCTATTTCGATGTAAGACGGCATGTGGATAGTATACATCAATATCTCGACCAAGTTCGCTGGCCAGATTCATCAGCCATCTTATTTCAAAATGGCGGACATTAAATTAAAAAAAAAATTATATTTAAAGTGAGGTTCAAAAAAATTAGAAATTGAAAAAGGTTTCTTTCTTAAGTATTTGACCTTGATATAAGGATTCAGGAGCATTTTTTGTTTGTCTTTATCTTAAAAAATGGCTCAGATATAGCAGTTTCAATTTCTAATGTGGGTGACATTTTGAAAAATCTGATTTTTTGCCTGCGACAGCTCTCGTATATATCAACCGATTCCGATGTGAGTGAGCATGTGCACAGCAATTACTAAGGTCTCGACCAAGTTTACTGGTTAACCTCATCCACCATGTTGACTTAAAATGGCAGGCACTTTAAGAAATTGCCGAATTTGGCAGCCAAATATAAGTTACTTTAAAGAAAAGCAGCTTGGATAAAGCTGACTAATTTCGCGAAATTCTCATTCATTATATTGATAAAAATTAGCATTGAATCTCCTATATTCGGTTTCCACTAAACTAGAGCTTCTTGTGTTTGAATGATATAAGTTGGCTTTTTAAAATAAGGAATATGAAAGCTACCTCTTCCTCCCGGCACTGGCCGGAAGGACTTTTTTAATAGTAACGAAGAAAGACTTCCGGTCACAAAAATTTCAAAACCTGCGGCGGCCGTGACAGCGGTAGTTACTTTTTTTTAGAATAGAGAGACACATATAGGATTTGATACAGTAACTTATTGATTATGTATACAGGAAAGACTATTTTAGCAGATAGCAGATTCATAAAATATAGAGGCGTGATTTCTTGTTAGGCGTTATTACCACCCTGGCTCATATGATGTCATTATTATTTACTTTAGTGTTGCATTTTTAGTCTTCATAGTTTTTACAAATAAAAAATGAGAAAAAGACTTAAAATATATCTTAAGACTTAAATAAATAAGACTTTAATAAGACTTAAATAAGACTTAAATAAATATCATTCTATAAGACTTATATATCTATAAGACTTAAATAAATATCATTCATGCACAAGTTAAATGAAATTGATTTGCGCTCATACGTTTGTCAGTGACTGCAATGTTCACGAATTCCGTTCGTTTGTGATCGCGAATTTCGCGAATTTAGTACATTTTTGAGACTGCTGCATCCAGTGAATTTTTTTTTATAAGTGCTATGCGCTTATTCGTTCCTTAGTTTTTGCGGCGTTAACGAATTTCGTTTGTTTGAGATCGCGGCTTTCGCGAATTACTGCGTTTTTGAGACAGCTGCACGACGAGGTTGTTGCACCGAGTGATGTTTTTTTTTGGTTTTGATTAGCAGTATTAGCTCATACGTTCATTACTGATTGCGATATTAACGAATTTCGTTCGTTTGTGATTGCGGCTTTCGCGAATTACTGCGTCTTTGAGACAGCTGCACGACGAGGTTGCTGCACCCAGTGATGCTTTTTTTTCGTTTTTCAAGAGCGCTATGCTCTTATACGTTTTTTACTGATTGCGGCGTTAACGAATTTATTTCGTTTCTGATTGCGCTATGCGCTCATACATTCGTTTCTGATTGCGCTATGCGCTCATACATTCGTTTCTGATTGCGCTATGCGCTCATACATTCGTTACTAATTGCGGCGTTAACGAATATTGTTCGTTCGTGATCGTGGCTTTCGTGAATTACTGCGTTTTAGAGACCACTGCTCAACGAGGTTGCTGCATCCAGTGAAATTTTATTTTTTGTTTTGTTTTCATTAGCGCTATGCGCTCATACGTTCGTAACTGATCGCGGAGTTAACGAATTTCGTTCGTTTGTGATTGCGGCTTTCGCGAATTTAGTGCCTTTTCGAGACTGCTACACAACGAAGTTGCTGCATCCAGTGATTTTTTTTTCGGTTTTGATGAGAGCTATGCGTTCATACTTTCCTCGACTTTAACGAATTTCGTTCGTTGGTGATCGTGACTTTCGCGAATTACTGTGATTTAGAGACTGCTGCACGACGAGGTTTCTGCACCCAGTGATGTTTTTTTTCAGTTTTCATGAACACTATGGATTCATACGTTGTTACGGATTGCGGCGTTAACGAATTTCATTCGTTCTTGATCGTTTCTTACGCAAATTACTGCGTTTTAGAGATTGCTGCACCCAGTGATGTTTTTTTTTTGTTTTCATGAGTGCTATTAGCTCATACGTTCGTTAATGATTACGGCGTTAACGAATTTCGTTCGTTTGTGATTGCGGCTTTAACGAATTACTGCATTTTAGAGACTGCTGCACGACGAGGTTTCTGCACCCAGTGATGTTTTTTTTCTGTTTTCATGAGCGCTGTGCTTTCATACGTTCATTACTGATTGCGGCGTTAACGAATTTCGTTCGTTCGTGATCGTGACTTTCGCGAATTACTGCGATTTAGAGACTGCTGCACGACGAGGTTGCTGCACCCAGTAATGTTTTTTTTCTGTTTTCATGAGCGCTATTAGCTCATACGTTCGTTAATGATTACGGCGTTAACGAATTTCGTTCGTTTGTGATTGCGGCTTTAACGAATTACTGCATTTTAGAGACTGCTGCACGACGAGGTTTCTGCACCCAGTGATGTTTTTTTTCTGTTTTCATGAGCGCTGTGCTTTCATACGTTCATTACTGATTGCGGCGTTAACGAATTTCGTTCGTTCGTGATCGTGACTTTCGCGAATTACTGCGATTTAGAGACTGCTGCGCGACGAGGTTGCTGCACCCAGTGATGTTCTTTTTTCTGTTTTCATGAGCGCTATTAGCGCATACGTTCGTTACTGATTGCGGCGTTAACGAATTTCGTTCGTTTATGATCGCGGATTTCGCGAATTTACGTCGTTTTTGAGACTTCTGCACGAGGAATTTGCTGCATCCAGTAATTAGTTTTAGTTTTGATAAACGCTATGCGCCCATGCGTTAATCACAAAAAAAAAAAAAAAAAAAAAAAAAAAAAAAGATTTTTTTTCATAAAATCGCCTAATTATATCAAAACGACTGTTACTATAAAATCACAAATCTATAATAATAAGATAACTACTAAAATAACAATAATAATAAACGATTGCTTTGTCACATATATTTAAAATAACGAATATGGGAAAACAACTGAACAAGAAACCATATTTTCCCTTCAGTAAGAATTGGCGCCTCATTCTGCTCATGTTGTTCAAAGATACTACGAGACAGACTGTAATATTTGTAATGTACTATTCGAGATATGAAACTTATTAAAATTACATTTCGAAACTCGATTACGAGATAGTAACGCGAAAATGAAGAATTGGCGCCGCGTTCTGTAAATATCTAACCACGAAATCCCAAGATAAACTGAAATATTTGCAATGTATTAGTCGAGACATGCAACATATTAAAATTTCATCCCGAAACTCGACGACATGATAGTAACTCTAAAATGACGATTTGGCAATCCCTACTGCTGATTTCACAATAAGATACGCATCGACAAATCAGTCATTCATGTTCTGTTAATAATCTTGTCCTACATCATAATTTCATTTTGAAACAGGATGACGTAATAATTTTTTCTCTGTCCGCAGCCTTGTCTACGATGGTTAAACAAAAAATTTGAAAGGCCCACTACTAGATAATTTGGTACTTTTAACTTTACAAACTCTTTTGCGTAGCCTTGTATATGATCTATATCAGTTATACACACCGCATTGTAAGCAAAGGTTTAATTAAACTTAAAAACGCATGTCATAAACAAAATCACACTTACAGCAGTTATCGCTAATAGAAAGATACAGTACTGCATTCGAATTTTTTGTGTTTTCCTGTAAATGAACGATAAATGCTATGCATATCATCTCATACAACGAGTATTTTGTAGTAAGCCTCAGTAATGTAGTAAATCAATTTCATCCTATTTGATATAGTATAAGAGAACTAAAATACGCTGCAAACTGCTTATCCCCTGACACTATTATGTAAAGGAATTCTTTTGCGGTGCCCTATAAATGAATAATAAGTTCTTTGGACTCCATATTGTCTAGAATGCGTAGTTAAATGCACTTCATAAATGCATACCAATTTCATTTTATTTGAGATGACCAACATCATTAAAATAAACTTGAAGCAATTTTTCTCATTGAGCGTAATGCATCGGGATATTTTTGACTGCCCCTGTAGATGAACTATAAATGCTACACACTTTATTTTCAATAGCGATCGTGCTATTGTTAAAGTCAAAAACATACAAAAATTTCAAGGAGATTCGAGTATATTTGCGAGTGTTAGAACCCGGATAGACTGAAGACAATCCAAATTCACAAACACTTTTAAACTATGTTGGAAAGTGTTAAATACTATTATAATATTTTAAATTATTACAGCAACATTATAAGAAAAGAATAAATTAACACATTTTATCATTAAAACGTTGTTCTGTTTATAAAAGTTTAAGTTATTTAAATAACAAAGCATTTAAGTGGCCGATTACTGGTCCAGTGATGGCCGAACACTAGAATTGAGTAGCCGACTACTAGACCTTTGCTACTTTTAAGTTTAACTTTTTATAAATAAAAACTATAAGGTCTACACCAGATCCTAGTGATCTGGTGATCTTGCTCCACTTAGGCATAAAAAAAAAATAAAATAAAACTATAATCAGTTTTTAAAAAAAAATTGCTGAAACAGTAAAAGAAAAGTGTACATTAACATGTGTAGCTGTTAAAAATGTTGTATTGCTTTTTAAAATTACGCTTTGAGCTATATACTTAAAGAAAGCGCTTAAGTGGCCGACTATTGGTGCTTTTACCCTATATTACAAATTATATTTTTCACATAATACTTGTTTAAAAATTATTAGAAAGAATTCTGTTCTTTCGTTTTATTTTGTAGCGATACAAAACAAGACAAACGAGATTGGAATAGCACGCACAAACAATACTGGAAAAGGACACACAAACAGGACTGGAAAAGGACACACAAACAAGCCTGGAAAAGCAAAGTAACAAAATAAGCTATATGTTTAATTTAACGTTATGCTTGTCAACTTCAATCCAAACTAAAAACACAAAGATTGTTTTTGCGCAACTAGTGAAAATTAAAAAAAAAAAACTTTATAATTATAATTCATATAAAAAAGCACAAATAAATGTACAAAAATTACGTTCAGGTGCATATATATAATATAAAATTATTTAAAATACATTAAAATAGCCTAAAATACATTATAAAAACCCAGAACGTTTTCAGTCATTACAAGGCCGCCATCAGTGGGATTTAATTGTTGTTATTATTTGGTATAATTTGTTATTATTGTGGTTTTTCTAATATATTTTAAAATATTTTTAATGTATTTTAAATAATTTTAAATTAAATGTATTCAATTGAATGTAATTTTTCTACATTTATTTGTACTTTTTTATATGAATTTTAATTATTTAACTGAAGGTGAATTTAGCATAGAATTTTAACTTTCATTTATTGACATAACTCGATGTTATTATTTTTTTTTGGCACAAAGCAGGATAAATCTGTTATAATTTCCGTTACGATATATTCATTTTCCAAAATCTTATTAAAGATAACCCAAGTTCAGTTAAATTGGAACATTCTCTATTTTACATAGAACAATGAGTTGAAATCCCATGTTCTAATGTAAAAATGACTTGTTTCTGTATGTCTGACTTTCTCGGGAAATTCATTGAAGAATTTATAAAACACTCTGCATAAAATACATATCTCTAAACTCTGACAATTCTCAAAGAAATTGTAACTCAAAAACTCCTTTATGATTTTTAATGAGACACACATATAGTTTTAAATTTTCTTTTTCATGTATGATATGTGTAAGAAGTATTAGAAGAATTTTTGTTCTTTGGGTTTCTTTTGTAGCGATGTATTCAAGAAAACAAAACAGCTATTTATTCTAATCACAATGAAAACGATGATAAAAGCTGCTTATGATATAAATAAATGAATTATTTTCACATAAAATGCTTATGTTCCATTAAAATACGATGCTTTTGTTCTTTCGAATTCTTTTGTCTCACTATGAATGAGGAAAATATCTGAAAATTATTACTTGTCTACATACTTCAAGACAAAATGAAAATTTGCAAAGACACTGGATTACTGCTAAAGAAAAAATTATTAAATAAAACTTTCAGGAATATTGCTTCATAAATAGATGAATGAAGATTACTTCATATGTGCGATTTTATATATTATAAATGGACACCTAAATGCTTGTATATTTAAAAAAAATTAATTTTCGATGTTTTACATTTAAAAACATGTTTCTAAACTGAAATAAAACTTAAATAAAAATAGAGAAGGAAAAAACGATTTCCTTTTTGTGTAATGTAACTGTATGTTAATTTATTATTTTTTAACACTTTCCAATAAAGTTAAAGTGTGTTTATGCATTCGGTTTGTCTGCTGTCTGTCCGTCTGTCTACGCTCTAACACCCATAAATATGATCAGATTTTCATACAATTGATTTATTTAGGGTCACATAAGCATGTTTCGTATTTTGTATGGAGTATGTGCTATCAATAGTTTATTTATAGGGGCACCCAAAAATATTCCATTACATTAGGGTAAATGGGAAAAATCGACTGCAGAGTATTTTAATAACACTACACTATTTCGAATGTATTGAAATTGATATAAATCACTGAATATTTCATTACAGAATGATTACGATAGAATAGGGCATTCATAGCATTTGTTGTTCATTTACAGGGACACACAAAAGAAATCGATTACAGTACTGTCTGTAAGGAACAATGGCTGGGAGTGAGATTTCAATTTCGGCATGCGCTTTTACATTTAACTATTTTTTTGTATTATACTAGTTGTATATAAACTCTATACCTCATATACAGGGCTGCACAAAAGAATTCATGTGCCATTCTCATTTTTAGCGGAAATTGCTGAAGGGGAAATTTCAACTAATGCATATATGTATTTCTTAACTGAACTAAATTTTGTCATGCATGTAGTTAATGCATGCAAATCTATATACATGGCTGTTCAAAGAATTAGGATAATTTTCCGATTGTAGATGGGAACAGCTGAATTAGGATTTTCAAGTATGTTATGCATTTCCAAAGGGTTGAATTAGACATAATACTTTAGGTGCAGTTTTGTGCAGTTTTGTTACAATATTCTGAATGTGTTGGAAAGTATTTCATCATCTATGCTTGAAACATGATTTTTTTTCTTTCTTGTTAATTATATGACAGGATTAATACATTTCGCACGAAATTCATTTTTACAGTCGAATCTGGTTAAAACTCTTAAGGTTAATATGCGATCACGCTTAATAAGCGGGTGATTTCCGATCCTTTCAACATCGCAGATAAGAATAATGCAAAATATCACGCTTAATACGTAACGGTTATTACGCGATCCCGTAAAATCGCGACATATTTTCAGTCCTTTGAGCCAACAAATTGTATTTTACATGCGAAATCATTGATCAAGATGCGGATTCTTTCTCCCTTCTCCAGTGTGACGAAATTAGTGAGTTTTTTTTCGGTGAAATATTACTGTGTACGAATGGTATTAAAAATTTATTTAATAACTGATTAATTAAAGCGAATCGATCTGAAACAGTGATAGATATTTCAATAAAAGAATCCAGCTAAATCTACACTGCAATTATTTTTTAATCGCGCGTCGTAATATTCTTTACCTCCATTTTTTTTTTTTTTTTTTTTTTTTTTTTTTTTTTTTTTTTTTTTACTTAGATAGCAATAGACGAATTTAGGATAATCAAAGGTTTTAAATATACATTACATAAGTACTGTGTATTACAATGCATATTATACATAAAAGTTTCAAACTCGTAAATAGTAAATAAATAATACATATATGTGTGTATTTTATGTTTTATATACTTTCATTATGTTTTGCTATGTAAATAATTTTTTTTTTACCCAAAGATTAATCAGAATAATTTTTCTTACATTAAAATAAAGGACAGATTATAATGATAGTGACCATCATAAGTACTAAATATGATTTTAACAATTGGAATGTGCTTCAAAGATTTAACGTTCGTTTGTTTCTGTTAAAAAAATAGTCCAACAGGATTTTTTTTTCTGTTTGGTTTTATCGACAATAAAGCCATGTTTGAATGCCTATTTATTTTCAGTTATTATTTCAGTCTGACCTACACTGTAATATATATATATATATATATATATATATATATATATATCTGTAATTCTACAGATGTAAAGTTACGCAAATCTGTATGTTTACTAAAATTTTATGTATACACTGTACAGAAAAAGATGGTAAATTTACAAAACTAGTTTTTGTAAACCTACAGAAATATGTAGTTTTACAATAGAACCCCCTAAAATTAAAGTAATCTTACTAAATTTTATCTGTAACCCGGGTTGCAATTACATAAAAAGTTCTAGGTATCACAGTTTCCTAAACCTATCCTTAGTTACCTTACATTTTTTTTTTATTTATAGTGCAAAACTGTATATGTTACATAAATTTGTGTTGTTGCTGTTACATAAAATGTTCTAGTAATCCCAGTTTTCAAGAAAAATTTTAGTAACTAAACATTTTTTTTTTTTTTTTTTTTTTTTTTTACAGATTATAACAAGAAACAATGAATTAAAGTTGAACACAACTAAATTTTAATTTAAATATACGTAAAAGACACAATTTTTTATCTTAAATATATTTATGAAAGCTCTAGTTAATTTATACGATTATATGTGTAAATATGAACAGTTCCAGTAATGCTATACAAATCACGTGTAATACGCGATTCCGCTTAATACGTGATATTTATCCACTCCCTTCAAACGCGTTTTAACCGAGTTCCACTGTGTTTTTATTTCTGAAACAGTAATTTCAAACAAACACTAAGATATGCTGAAAAACTAAAGTATAACATAGATAAATGAAATAAAATAAATGAATCAAATTATATTTCTAATTTTGCTTTCAATAAAAATTCATCTATAATAATGAGGAAGTTCAAAATATTTAGTCACTATTTCAAATGAAAATCAAATTTCAAATTTCAAAGTAATTTCTTAAAAGGCGCAAAGGCCAACATAGTGAGAAAGATTCCAAGCCGGGACTCGAACCCGGCGCATCAGTATAGCGCACTGACGTTCTACCGACTAAACCACTTGGAACGATACCTAGCTCGGAAAATTTCTCACTATTATATGTTGGCAAGGCTACAAACGCAGCACAAGATGGAAAAAGGCTATTGTAGCCTTGCCAACATATAATAGTGAGAAATTTTCCGAGCTAGGTATCGTTCCAAGTGGTTTAGTCGGTAGAACGTCAGTGCGCTATACTGATGGAGCTTGTTCGAGTCCCGGCTTGGAATCTTTCTCACTATGTTGGCCTTTGCGCCATTTGAGCAATTACTTTGAATTTTGAAATTTGATTTTCATTTGAAATATTGTATGCAAGGCGAATGTTTCTCTCTGGAATAATTTCCATGTATTAATATTTAGTCACATTATGAACGTGTAAATATCGGGAGGATATTTTTCCCTAGTTCATTTAAAATTAAATTTAACTTTCCAAAGAGACTAAATTCCCTATCAAAAGTATGTTATTTAATAATGTTTAGACATGCTTAATTATCAACTGGTTGAGATAGATGTAAAATGGAATTCATACGTTTAAGAATTATAAATATTATGTCAAAGCTATTTTACTTAAGGATACATAAATTTCAGTGTTTTATTCTTACAAATGTGTTTTGTTATTCAAAATATCTTACCAACTTGTATAAATTACAAACCCTTCAAGTATTTACAGTGCAATTGTATAATAAATTTTAAAAATATGTTTTAATGTAATTAGGTAACATTGCATTAGAATAAGTATATATATTACCTATGTATTCGAGTAAACAAAATGCCTTTTATTTTAAGAATGCGCTTTAATTAAAAAGCCCGTTACTATTTCTAATGAATGTAGTTTTAAAATTTCTTTTTTATGTATCATTTGTTGAAAAAGTATCAGAAAGAATTTTTGTTCTTTGGATTTATTTTGTAGCGATGAAACAAAACAGCGATTTATTCTAATCACAGGGAAAGCAATACTAAAAATAGCCTAGCATATAAAGAGATGGATTCTCCATAATTAATTCCATAAATGGATTATGTTCCATTAAAATATGGTGTTTTTGTTCATTCGAAATCTTTTGTTTCAGTTTGAATGAGAAAATATTTAAAAATCATTACTTGTCTAGATACTTAAAGACAAAATAAAATTTTACAAGGAAACTCAATTTCTGATAAAATAAAAATTATTAAGTACGACTTTCTTACATATTGCTCCATAAATGAACGAGATAAAGATTACATTATAGGTGCGAATTTCCTAATTATAAACGGACATCTAAATTCGTTTATGTTTAAAAATAATTAATTTTCGATATTTTACTTTTAAAAACGTGTTTCTAAAGTGAAATAAAACTTAAATAAAAATAGAGAATAAAGAAACCATTTCATTTTCGTGTGATGTAACTATATGTTAATTTCAAAATAATATTTTTTTTTGTCGTGATAGGATTAAAATCATCCGTTCAAAATTTAATTTAATTTTTATTTTTATAACAGTAATTTCAAACAAACACAAAGATATTCTAAAAAACTAAAATACAGGGTGTCCTAAAAGTCTCCGACACATTTTAAAACTCTATATCAATTCAAGTAACTGACATACAGAAGTGCGGATTGGACTAAACTGCTTCTCGCAATGAAATGTTTTCTTCAAGGGAATGGAAATAATCAGTTCCAACACTCTATCATAGAACGCGCCACTTCTCCGTAAACTGTAGACACCTCGTTCCTCATATTTAAACACACTCGATTTTTTTCTTGTGTATTATGTGAACGACAATGAGCATGTTTCTGCTGTGGCTGACATTGAAGCACTGAAGACGAGAATCATGCATGTGATCCATTCAATTCGGCAATCAATGCTAGAGAACACGTGGATTGAACCGGAGTACCGCTTGGATGTGGCTGGAGCTACGAAGGGGGCACAGGCATACATTAAAATATGCTAATGGATTGCAGAAATTATTACTCTGTAACTGCTTTTTATAAAATAAAATTATGTGTAACTGATTATCTTGATTTTTTATGCATATTTCTGATAATTTAATCTATAGCGCCATCTATGGGCAAAGTTTGCAACTATTTTTTTTTATTCTCTTCAAGAAAACTTTTCATCGTGAGAAATATTTTAGTCGAAGCCGCACTCCTGTATTACAATTACTTGATTTTATATTGAATTTTAAAATGCATCAGGGACTTTTGCGACACCGTGTATATCATAGATATATAAAATAAAATACACGACTCATACTCTATTTCCTATTTTCCTTTCATTAAAGAACTTACATATAATAATAAGGATACTCAAAATTTTTTTTCAGCTTATGAATGTGTAAATATCCGGAGAATATATTTCCCTAGTTGATTTAAGACAAAATGTATCTTTCCAAAGAGCCAAATTGCTGTTCGAAAGTATAATATTTAATAAGATTTAGACATGCTTAGTTATCAAATGAATGAGATAGAGGTAAAATGGAATATATATATATTTAAGAATTATAAATAGCTATCTCGAAGCTAATTTACTTACATAAATTACTTATATAATATTTAAATTTCGGTTTTATTGTTATAAATTCGTTTCTATATTCAAAATATCTTACCAATATACACTGGTTATCAAAAATTAAGGAAAAGTCACAAAATGCTAATTTTCAAATACGCGAACACTCAAAAGGAAATAATATAATTCGAGTAATTACTATCTCTACAACACAGCTAGCCCATATAACATCTCATTCATGTCACACATGGTCACAAGTGTCATAGTCACTACGGTGAAGCAAAAAAATAGAAAATTCTATACATCTCATTATGAGTCTCAAATTATCACTATATGTGACTCCACTGAGAAGTCATTGTGACTGCTGTTTTGTGACGAGTCACGATGTGACTTTACAACGTAGTAACATTGTGACTCTCATGTGACTGTCATTTGTAGACTCAATTTCAAAGTCATCGTGAACGCTGCATTGTGATAAGTTACCAAATAATGTCACATTAAAGTCACATGAGGACTTTCAGGTGACAGAGAAACTACTGTGAAGTCATCATTGTGCTCTTTTGGGAAAAGTCTCCATGTGACTATAATATGATATTATTTGGTGACTTATCATAATGCAAAGTTCATGATGGCTATGAAATTGAGTCTAAAAATGACAGTCACATGAGAGTCACCATTTAACTACATTGTAAAGTCACCCTTTCTGACTCGTCACAAAGCAGCAGTCACATTGACTTCTCAGTGGAGTCACATATAGTGATCATTTGAGACTCATAATGAGATGTATGGATTTTCCCATTTTTTTGCTTCACCGTAGTGACTGTGACACTTGTGACCATGTGTGACATGAATGAGTTGTATATGGGCTAGCTGTGTTGTAGAGATAGTAATTACTCGAATTATATTATTTCCTTTTGAGTGTTCGCGTATTTGAAAATTAGCATTTTGTGACTTTACCTTAATTTTTGATAACCAGTGTATATAAATTTATAACCCTTTAAGTATTAGCAGTGCAACTATACATTGAATTTTAAAAAAACTTTTTAATGTAATTAGAGAAAAATGCATTAGAGAAAATAAATATATATATATATTTATTATATACACTAATGACAAGTAAACAAGTTATTAGTAATAGAGTAAAAGCATCTTATAAAAAAATTAAAATAAAGCAAAATAGTACTAGTTTTCCATATTTGGTAATGGTTCCAAAGTTTCATAAAGATCCGGTTGTTTTTAGAGCTATTACATGAGGTTTCGGTTCATATTTGGAAAATTGTAATAAAAAATTGTTAAAATTATTAAAATAGATTTATGATGAAGTATTTTAAAGATAAACCGGCTTGTATAATAAAAAACAGCTTTGAGTTAATTAAACATTTAAATCTAATGAAAAACATTTCAAGTTTAACAGCGTATGATTTTGAAGATTTGTATAATAGTATAGATTTGGACAATCTTAAAATAAAAATTATGGAGTTTTTCAGTAAATATAATTCCTCAACTATCGGACAGGAATGGTTTACTAATTTGTTTAACTTTGTAGTGAGTGAGAACTACTTATATGACGGGAAAATTGTTTACAAACAAGTTAGAGGTATTCCAATGGGGGGAAGTTGTAGTTCGATTTTAGCCGATATCTACTTATATATGTACGAGGAACAAATTGATATAAATGAGGATATGAGGTGCTTTCGTTACATTGATGACGTTTTAATAGTCAGATGCAATGATGTGAAAAAAGAAAAATTTGATTGCTATCCTAAAGGTTTAAATTTGAAATTGGAGTCAAAAAGTAAAAACATGGTCAATTATTTAGACATTAATATCGAGTTAAAAAATGGTGAGATAAAAACAGATATATATGATAAACGAAAAAGCTTTAACATTGAAACGATAAAAATCTTAAATTTGGATCAAATGTGCATATCTCAATATATAGAAATATTTTTATTAACGGGTTAAACCGTATAGATAGATTTTCATCAAATACTGGGGAAAAAATTGAAGAACTTTACAAATGGTATATTCTGGCATTGCACCATGGCTATCCTGAGAGATTTTTGAAGAGTCTGCTGCGAAATTTCGTAAAGTGTAAGACTTATCGCAGAGATGTAGAGGTAATGTGGATACGAAGAGAGGAGTAACTGTGGCTTTGACTGTTCAGGGTTTGCCTGCATGATTGTTTGAGGTTTCACAGTTCAGTTGTTGGTTTTCGATGGGTCTAGGCAGCTCATTCGATTTGTTAGTTTTTTTCTTTTTGGTCTTGACAGGTTGTTGGGGGAGCGTTGTGCACATAAAAACTGGTTTTAATTCCGCAGTTGCATGTCGCAAGTGCATGCCGCCTGTATCCATGAATTCAATTTCTTCTGGTTTTAGTTTGAATGTTTTTAAAGTTTGCCGTTTTTAAAGTATGTTGTTTTTGAAGTTAGTTGTTTTTAGTTATTTTGTTGTTGTCATTTGGTTTAGTTTATTTATTGTTGGATCAGTTCCGTAGTTTCGAATTTTTGGTTTGGTTTTTGGATATATATATATATATATATATATATATATATATATATATCTTAACCGATGTATGCGAGTAAAAAATATCCCTTTTTTATTTTAAGAACGAGTTTTAATTGAGAAACTTCTTTATAATTTCTAATGAGACACACATATACTAGTTTAAAATTACTTAGTTATTTATTATTTATTTATAATGTATTAGAAATAATTTTCATTTTGGGTTTTCCTTTGTAGCGATGTACTCAGGAAAACAAAACAGCGATTTATTCTATTCATAATGAAAACAAAAATAAAAATAGCTTTTCATATAAATAAATGTTTTTTTATATAAATGGCTTGTGTTCCATTAAAATATGGAGCTTTTGTTCCTTCGAATTCTTTTGTCTCAATATGAATGAGGAAAATATCTGAAAATCATTACTTGTCTAGATACTTCAAAACAAAATGAAATTTTCCAAAGAAACTGGATTGCTGCTAAATTAAAAATTATTAAATAAAACTTTCTGAAATATTGTTTCATAAATGGATGAGATGGAGATTACATTATAGATACGAATTTTAGAATTATAAATGGGCATCTATATGATTTTATATTTAAAAATATTTACATTTCGATGTTTTACTTTTAAAGACATATTCCTAATCTGAAGCAAAACTTAAATAAAAATAGAGAATGAACATACTATTCCATCTTTGTGTAACGTAAATATATGTTAATTTCAAAATTAAAATCTTTTGCGCATACATTTTTAACAGTTATTTCAAAAAAACATAAAACATATTAAAAAACTTGAAAATATAACATAGATCAATGAAATAAAATAAAGGACTCCAATTACTATTCAATTTCTCATTTTTCTTTAAAGAATTCATTTATAATAATGAGGATGTTCAAAATATTTTGTTACAATATGAACGTATAAATATTTTTCCCTAGTTGATTTCAGACAAAATGTAACAGTCCAAGAGCCAAATTCCTGCCCGAATGTATATTATTTAATAAGGTTTAGACATGTTTAATTATCAAATGGATGAGATATAGGTAAAGTGAAATATATACATTTAAAAATTATAAATAGCTGTCTTAAAGCTAATTTACTTAAGAATATTTAAATTTCGATATTTTATTCTAGAAATCTGTTTCTATATTCAAAATTCCTTACCAAAATATATAAGTTAACAACCCTTTAAATATTTTTAATGTAACTGTACATTAAATTTTAAAAATAAATTTTAATGCAATTGGATAAAATTGTATTCGAAAGAAAATAAAAAAAATACCCATGTATTCGACAAAAGCTTTTATTTTAAGTACAAAATCACAATAACAAACATTAAATAGCGCATTAATTGCAAATGTTTGAATTCATTTTATATAATCTATTAATATTCCATTTAAATATCAAGCTTTTTTTTCAAGTAAAAAAAGTTATTTAAACTCTTTAGGATGACTCTGATCTGGGAAATATTTAAATATCATTAATTGCTTAGAAATGGTTTCCAGCTTTTTTTTTTTCTTTCTTTCTTTACCGAGTTCCACCTAGTCATCTCTAAATACGTTATTACACCCGTCGTCTCTATAAATTATAACTATTATAATTTAAAAAGTTATTGGTTATATCGAAAAAAATCCCAAAGATTAGTCCAATGACAAGTGTATTAACATTGTTTTATCTTATCAAACAAGTAAAAAAAAATACATAAATGTTTTTAACGCAACGAAGTCATACCTCCTCTACAACTTGAAGACATTCTCCTCTACAACTCCTCTACAACTTCCTACATTCTCCTCTACAACTTGAAGATACAACAGAGTTGCATGGTCTACATTATTATCTTTAGCATATTTCCTAATGGGCTATGCAAATATAACGTTATCATTTCTGGGGGAGGGGGGTCTGGCACATGATATCGTATGATATCACTAGGGAGATATGTCTTTTGATATCGTTATCATGCATTTTTTACCCAAACAAAATTTTCTCTTTTTAGTTGTAACTTTGTCTTTACCTCAAAAGAGCGTGTTATCTTTCTTTTGTCTGTTATCTATTTTTTTCTCAAAATACAAAGGTATTATTAAAATCATAAAATTATTATAAAATTATTCAATTGCAAAATAGGGATTTTGGCATTCCTATTCTTCTGTCATACGTGTATGCATATATAATCCGCTGTTCGACAAACCATATGCGAAGTATGTGTGAAATTATACTTGTGTTTACTAGTAAATTAAAAAGAAAGTCTGTTGTCCACTTTTTTTTTCGAGAAGTTCTTTCTGCCACACCCCGTGCGTGGGCAAGTGCAAGAAGACAGTAATTCTATTGAATGCATTATATACTATTTCTTTTAAGGGTTATTTGATTTTAAATGATTTCGTATATAAAGTGATAGTTTATTGCTATCTCTTCATTTGAATCAACAAAGTATTTGAAAAAAAACCATATTTACATACCACTCCAAACAAAAGAAAAAAAATACATATTGATAACGATATCATTAAGGGGGGGGGGGGGAGGATGATAACGCATGATATTGTAAAGGGGTAAGGAATCCTAAATTATCAAAATGTTAATAACGTTATATAGGTACAGCCCCTAATATACTCTTAATTTGACATTAAATTTGATATAATTGACTCATTTTCTATTGATTTTAATACTGTTTTAAGAAGAATTACAGAGGGTATTTACACATATTGGGATCGATTCTGACAACAAAAATAAAATACTTAAATTAAACCAATTATTTAATAATATATTCTATGTGGTAACCCTTTTTGTGGACTATCATATTGAAGCGGTATTTCCAAGATAATAAGGCTTTTTGTAAAACTGGAAGTGGAATTTTGTTCCATTCCCTCACCACACGTTTCCAGAGTCCACTCAACGTAGTTGATCGGTGTTTCGCAAGAGTTTAATTGTCCAAAGGCACAGTAATCCATTTGTGAAACGTCTGGGGATTGGTTGGAATATGATTAAAGAATATACACTTCATTCCAGCTTCTCTTGTCAATTTTTCGATAAATGCGACTGTACTTTTGGATATACGGCTGTTCGCTTTATCCTGGTAGAACTCAACAGTTTTGACGTCTGTAGGATAAATGTTTGGAATTTCTTAATTAAAAATGGGAATTAGAACATTGTTTCGATAATAAATAGAACTGATTTTGAGATATTTCTCAACGTTTCTGATTAATAATTTTCCTTTGTTAGAAATTCCAACAATCACCATAAATCCTTTAGAAAAAATTTCTTCGTGCAGTGTTTGAACCGAACTTGTAAGTCTTTTTGGCTTCTTTTCCGCTAATAAATCGTTCTCTTTTTATCTCAGTCATTTAGATAAATCCACGTTTCATCAAATGTGACAATTTGTATTCCACTTACCACCTGCTAAAATATTTTTATATAACAATGATAAATAAGTCTCTTCGGAAAGAGCAAATACATAACAGTCAAGCCACTCGTTTCTTTCGCTTGCCATTTGAGGAACAGATGTTGTTTTTTCATGGCATCCAATATTTTACTTTTCACGTTATTGCACGTTGCCAGATATCCCCCCCCCCCTGTTGTTTTTTAATTTAACATCAAAATAGTTCCCAATATGTGTAAGCACTCTCGTTTGTTGGCAATAAGATTTATCTACGAATAATCAAAATCAGAAGAAGCTCGACTAATCACATCATTTGTTTGCGTACATGGTTTTAACTCAAAAGCCATGGTACAAATATAAAAAATTTCTATAATGGTTCTCAGTCATCGTTTACCCACAAACATCATTTTTGACTAATGTCGTTGCGAGAAACTATTTGTCTTGATTCTATTCTACAAAAAAAAAAAGGATTTCTAGATTTTACTCTTAATATAACAGCAGTCATTTCTTCTTTTCCGTCATAATACACGTCTCATTTAGAAAGATGTCACCGCAATTATTCCCAGTTCACCGCCATGTATAATCTGATTAAAATTTTAATATGTATGTTTATATGGTTTTCATGATGCCTATACCAGAATAGTAAGAAATTCATTTTTATTGCTTCTGACCTCCCAGATTTTTACAAGTCAAATAAACATATTTTTAAAACCTACACTTTATTTCATAATAACATTGATGTTTTTAAAAAATTACGTAAGTCCGCTTTTTTCAAAAATGCTATGTATATAGCCAAAAAGACATAGCTTTATTTACACATTGCTACTGAAAATGTTTGATTATTACGAAAACCACAGCTTCAGTGTCACTAACAAAATATCGCTGAGCCGCAAGAAAAGTGACAAACTCCAAATCCAAAATCATGTTACGTAGATCTGACGTAGTTCCGTCTACAAAAAAACTGTCATAAGTGTAGTTATCCTACAAGACAACCAGATTACGTTATGTGTATTACGCCACCACAAAAAGAGGGGCAGGTGGTGGGTTGGATAAATATACTCAAACCTCTCTATCTCTTCTAAGTCTTTATTCTTAAATTTATTACGTTTCTTCTAAAGGTTTTACAGCTGTATGCAGAGTTACGTAAGTAATAAAATTGTATGATACATTAACAAACATTGACACAACCACACATGTAAAGGATTGGTCGAGCCTTCTCCAAATTATCAATTTCTTCAGACTCCTCTAGACTTCATAATATTTCAATAATAATATCACTTATATTACATTTGAAATTTTTATAAATTGAAATAAAAATATTTTTAACAGGATAGGGAGGAATTTTCCGTATATATTTATTACAATTAAAGTAGATGACTAAAGATAAGCTCTGAACTAGTTCCTTCAAAAAAATTGGAAGTCCTCTTTGACTTTGCCGACTGTTTACGGCCCTGGTAAAAACAAGTACAATTTTGTTTTGATGATGTTTTGATCAATTTTGTTTTGTTTCTATGAAATACAACATTTTTTAGATGTGTCACTTTTTGTGTGGGTGCGCGATATATCCCAATATCAACTTAAATACAATGCCAGAGCAGTAAAGTCATTTGAGTCAGAAGACTCAGACACAAGCGGTCTTGAATTTAAACATGACTTAAGACATCATTATCTTTATTTCGAGGTCTGCCACTACAAAATTTGTACCTCTGTCGCAAAATATTTCTAGAGGTTTCCACACTGAGCCACGAATATTTTCAATGAGGATAGAAAAATGTTTCAGTTGTAAGATCAGTAACTAATTCAAGATGGGTAGCTTTTGTTGCAAAACAAACATACAGACAAACGTAATGCGTAAAATGTTTCATGCAATGTCCCTTACGAGGTTTGATCAAAAAGGGGCCAGCTAAGTCCACTCCTACTCTTGAAAACACTCGAGCTTGTGTCACGCAAGCTGATGGCAGATTTCACATCAACTGAGATGAAAGGGGTGATGAATTTCGGAAACATTTCATGCATTTCCTTATTTCTCTTTTCACAAATACTTTAGCACTAATTATCCAAGTTTTTGTCGAATTGCTGAAATTGTCAATTGAGTACCGCTATGGAGATCTTTCTCATGGAAATACTTTATTATCAAGTCTGTAGCATGATGATTTTTAGGTAGAATGATTTGGTGTATTTGGTATTCAGACAGGTTTGCATTTCTTAGCCTGCCTCCAACTCGAAGAATATCATTTTCGTCAAGAATGGATGTAAAGGAAATACTTTGCTTTTAGAATTTAGGGTCATTCTGGATTTTAGAATTTTCAGTTCGTCTCCCAATTCATGGTTTTGAATTTATTTCACAATAGCATTTGTTGCCCTTTCAAGTTCTGGAACAGTAAAAAAAAACATCGATTCGTTCAGATGGACACGTACTATTTTTTTATGAATCTGAGACACCAAGCCGTAATTCGTCTTAATTTGGCCCAGGATGAAAATTTAAATAAAAATTCAAATTTCGGAATATTTTGGGATATGGAGCAAACAAACGTTTTACGTTGCTCTTGCAGGACCTCTTCATCAGGTAGATTTGGTTAAGTTTCAGGGAAAAATACTGGTAACAATTCTTCTTTCAGCCAGCGGGGACCATGTAACCATACCTCGTTATTAGTCAATTCAGATGCAGAGCAACCGGGAGAAAGAACATCTGCAGGATGTTCCTTTCCTTTACAAAATTTCCATTGTACAGGAGCAACAAGTTATTCAATTTAACGTACACGCTTTGCCACAAAGAACCTCCAGTTACTAGCGCTACGTTTAATCCAGTACAGTCAGTGTGATTCACTTAGACAAAATATATTTTCATTCACAATTTTAAATATTCCCTTTAAATATTTCGCTAATCTTGCAGCTGTAAGTGCTTTAAGAATTTCCAGGCGAAATAATGTAATTTTCATGAGAGACGTTACTCTCGACTTTGCTATTACAAATGAAGTTTCACAAGAAAAAGGGTATTACGAATATAAGTCACTGACCCATACCCCTTTAAACTGGCATCAGAAAATATGAAAAGTTGAGCGGTTTCAGGATTTAGTTTTGTAATAGTTACAAAATATTTTCTATGAATTCCAAAATTTACCAAGTCTTTTATTTCATGATCCCATTTTCTGAATTTCTCACTTAAAGAATCTGGTAATGTAGATTCGCAATCAATCCCATGTTCCCAGAGTTCTTGCATTAAACATTTAGTTCTTATCACAAAGGGGGAAATGAGTTCAATAGGATCATAAATTTTTGCTACAGTTTGTAAAACAAAACGTTTGGTAATTATGTTATGGTCAAATCTTACCAAAAGTGCTTGTATGTGTATTTTAAAGGTGTCACTTTCTGTTATCAGTATAATTCCCATTACCTTCGAAAGACTTTGTTCAAGAGTGTATTTCTCAAAATTTACTCCATGTTCTTTCCATGAAAATTTTAAATTCTTAGAATTAGTTTTAAATTTTCTGAGTTTCATATTGGCCTCACTCAATATCTTCTCTGCACCGTTTGATAAAACAAATGCTTCGTTTACTGAATCAGCTCCATGAAACAAGTCATCAACATATAAGGAAGTATCCAACATATTAACTGTTATCCCAAACAAATCTTTATACTCCTCAATGTGATATTTGATGGTCGCAGAAAGGGAAAAAGGTGATGTTGTTATACCAAAAACTACTTGGGTCTTGAAAAAAACCTTCAAAATCGGATTCTTGCTAGTGATATTGACAAACCACAGGAACCTCAAAAAAGTCTATCTTCTTCTTCTATCTGGATTTGCAAGAATGCTTTCTCTATATCTGCCGAGAAAGCAATTTTGTGAAGACGGAATCTTAAAATAATGTGTAATATGTTAGGGTTTAGGTTGGGCCCAGGAAGTAAGTACTCGATTAAAGATTTTGCACCCTTATCGTTGGATGACGCATCAAAAACAATTCTCACTTTAGTTGTCGACTTATCTTCCCTTATTACTTGTCTGTGAGGCATGTAATACGTGTTTATTTCATCTTTATTAAACTCACATTCTTCAATTATACCCAAACCAGATTGTTCATTTAACATTTTCTCATATTCCTTAAGTAACCATTCATTTTTGCACAATTTTGATTTTAATCCCGAAAGTTTATGTTTAGCGACACCAAAATTGGATTCTATTTCATTTTTATTTACCTTCCACAAAAGTTTAGTTTCATATCTTCCATTTACAAAATTTAAATTATCATTAAATAAATCAAAAGCATCTAAATCCTTTTGTGAAAATAATTCACTTTTACTATCACAAATGCCCAAAGATTCCAGTTTCCAAAAATGTTACAAATCAAAATTTTCTGTTTCATTAACCGATACAAGATGAGCATTCATTTTTTCGTTAGCTTCAGAGTTTATTTTGCCTACTGTCGTGTACCCAAAAAGTGTATTAACTACATATAAAATATCATTAATTTCTTCAACCACACCTCTCTGCACATTCCAGAAATAATCAGCTCCAAGTAAAATTTGTACTTCCAATTCCTTGGGGGTAGGGTCGGCTAACCTCCATCTTTTACTTTCAACATATTTTGTAATTACAGGGTCTCAATTGGGAACCTTCAATGTTGTTGCGCTAATCAAATCGGTAGATAACACTTCAACGTTTATAAAACGATGATAATTCATTTTACTTCGCAATTTAATTTCAAAAACATCATATTCTTCCTTGCGACCTTGATTAATACCAAAAGCAAATACAGTTAAATGTTCTTTTCTTAAAACAGGCAAATTTAATTCACGAGCTAATGCTTTTGTTATGAAGTTTTTTTCGCTCGAAGAATCAAGTTATAATCGAACTACCTTTGATTTAGAATTACCTTGAACAGTTACACAACATATTTGCAATAAAACATTATGCTTAGAATTTCTAAAATTAAAATGAGAATTAGATACAACTGTTTGATTTTGATTTTCATTAATTTCTGGTTTCAAACTTTTCTTAAAACAAAATAATTTGTTATGTTGAGTACTTTTACGATTTACACATTGCGTTAATTTTATGCGGCGTTGCGAAAATAAATGCCATTAAAGAAAACATTTGTAACAGCTACCCTCCTTACGTAAGATTAATCTTTTCTTATCATCAGCTAAAATTTTACCCTCGGAAGATAAATCTTCGTTAGTTTTTCAAAATACACAAAAAACTTTAATATAAGCATTTAAGTTATTAGCATGTTGATATTAATTTAATATTTTCTTTTCACGAAATTCATTTTTATGTACAAAAGAAGAGGTTGCATCAATTTTAGAACTAGTCATTAACAAAGCCTTCTCTACATTCTATTTCACATTTTAGAAAGGCAATTAGATCAGTTACATCTGAATTCTTTGCTAGTATCACGTTTCCTATGATATTCAATCACTAATTCAGGGGGCAATAGCTTTAGAAAAATAGGATTTAGCAATTGTCCATAAGAACTGGATATTATCCCCGAATTCCTTAAACTTCTAATATTAATTTCACACATGTCATGCAATCTTCGTAATGCATTTAAATTTCAACTATTTTTAACTGGTTCCATATTTAATAAATTAGTCATGTGTTTATTAATAATGATATCAACTTACCAAAACGGTCCTTTTATAAATCAATACAAGTATCATAATTTTGTTCTGTCAATGGAAACCCTTCTACCACATTACATGCTCGATTACATAAGAAGGACATTAGATATGCGAATTTTTCTATCTTAGACAACGATTTATTCTAGTGTATCGATGTTTCAAAACAGTTAAATATTTCGACCAATTCTTTGATTTCACCAGAAAATTTCGGAACATTTTAATTTAGGCAATTTCATGACAGAACAAGAAATCGTTTCTGTTCCACTGGCAGAACTATTCAATGGATTTACAGAACTAGTTGTTGTCATAGAAACATTATCTTTCTTACATTTATTTAATATATTTTTAATTTTAAATTTAGCACTTATCAATTGATCCGTGTACTTTCCGCTACTAGCACTGTCTTTTTCATATTTTTTAAGTCGGATATTTGAGCTTCAATATCACGATTCAAACTTTGGAAAGTTGATTCTTTTAAGCCGAGTATTTCTTGAAACTCTAATAATTCATCTGTTTTAACATCATCAATATCATCACTTTATAATGTTTCTAATTCTGTAATTAATTTCGTGAAATTCGTTCGTTCAACAAAACGTTTTGCTTTCAATATCTCAAGACTTTCCATTTCAAATCAAGAATAATTCTTATTTTTAAACATAAACAATAGGGTGGGTCGAAAAAAACGAAATATTTATAATCGAAACGTAATATTTGACGTAATATCAAACGAAAAGTTGCCTTTTGTAAAAAAGATAAAATACGTAAAATATTACACCGATTAGTTAATATCTTTTACCGCCGCAAGGGGTCCAAATTTCGAAAAAATCGCAAAAGACATACGTTTAGCAATTTTTTTTTAATTATCCAAACTTACTTATTTAATTTCTAATAGAACGCAATAGCCACGCCAAGATATCAGTAATGTAACATTAACATTTCATTTTTGTGACATCGTTGCTTTTACCGCCACAACAGGGCCAAAATTTCTAAAAAATGTTAAAAATTAAAGTTTTTCATTTTTTCAATTTTCATAACTTTTGTAATGTTTTCAGATTTTTTACATTTCTAATAGGCTGGGAAAGGCATTTCATGTTGTTAATTTCATGCACATTGTTAACCATGATCACTGAAATTCTATTAAAAAAATTGCTCAATGATAGAAACGCCTGCAGCTGCCTGCACGTAAAATTAATTTCTCGCTGCTAGATGGCCACGTTTCACTTTGTTCGTTTTTTTTGTAGTGTTCTCCTTTTACTCTATACTTTGATGGCCCTAAAGATAGAAATATCTGCCAGGTTAAAGAGGTGGCAAAGTTTCATCTTTGCGAAGTCAAGGAGGAACATATATCTTTGTACTAGAACCAGGTCTGAATTATTTTCGTCATTTGACCCCATCGTCTGGCAAGGCGATTTCTATATGCAGTGACATTATAGATTTTTTGAAGAAAAATGAAATCCCGACTGGAATAATAATTGCAGTTGAATTTCGCGGAACTGTCTTCAAAACAGGATGCAAAGGTGGTGTTATAGTAGGATTAGTTGAGAACAACTTTTAAAAAACCACTTTATTGGCTTCCTTGACCTCACTTCAATGAGCTTCCACCGAGACATCTTTTCAAACATCTTGATGACAAAAAACAGGTTTTCTATCATATTGTGTCCCAATTGGTTGATCTCTTGCGATTTGCGAATTATTACCAAATGTAAAATTTAAGCCAATTTAATCTGATCACCTAGCTGTTTATAAAAATGATTTGTCAACTGACCAGAAGTATATGTCTGAAATATTGCAAGCTCTTTCAACACGCGTGTATACAATTGACCTTTTTTGCTGAGTCCCTGGACAAATATTTCACGCAAGGTGGATCATTACTGCTATTCGAATTTTGAGACTACGTTGGAACAAAGAATCCCTTTTCTTAACTTGTCATACTCTTTGAGTACATCCTGAAAATGTATTGTATTAGTTGGTTCACAATTAAAATGAATCACTCATGTTTTCCAGAATCTGTGCATTATAGTTAGTAACTTACGTTACTTGACAGATAATCTACAAAAGATTATAGTTTCTGTATTTTCACGAAATGACTATTTCGCAAATCATACAAATAGCATCTTTGGAATGATAGCATATGAAGAGGAGAACATCAGGGCCCCAGCCATGAAGAAAATTGCAAAAGCATGAAGTTTTGTGGACTAGAATAGTGCCATCTGTCACTTTATCATAACAGTCTTCAACACTGAAGCTTAAAATTGTATGCCTTTAGTCTACTGACAAAACTGAAAACTAACGGAACCACCTGTTATGGTTTCTTTATCGACTAAACACGCTGGTGAGTTTAAAATGTTCGGTTAAAGATACCAGCTATTATAACTTTCTTTGTCCCACTCAATCACTAGAAAGATGCGTGAAATTATTCATTGAAGCACTGATAAAGTTTGTTTACTAGAACAGAGGGAGGATCACATCTGATCAGTTTTGGCCTCTCCAGAAATAATGGCTTCATCTGAAAGCAAGTTATATTATAAAATTCATTTACATTAAATTCTTCTTCATTTTAAATTTATTTAGCCCGTTTCGGTTAAACATGTCTATATTTTAATTAATAAAATACTAAAGCATTTTGCTCATTTTATATAATTTTTGTGGCATGAATTGGCTGTTATGAAGTAAAACATCAGTGGATGAAGCGTTCGTCAAGAAAAATGAATGATTAACTTTATTTTCAAGTCTATTACAAATAGTTATAAAAAATTATGATATATTAATAGATATAAAGTAAAATTATTTATTTCTAGACATATTATAGAAATTAGAAAAATTTAGAAAAAAAAATGAAAAATTAAAATTTTAGAAATTTTTACAAAACATATGGTCTTTTTGCGGCAAATAAAGATATGATTTCATCATAATGAACATTTACCGGGACATTTCTCATATCTTCATGTAGCTATTGCGTTCTATTAAAAATTGTATTGGTATGTTTGGATAATTTAAAAAAAAAAGATTAAAAAAAACATGTTTTTTTTTTCGATTTTTTGAAACTTTGGCCCCCTTGCGGCGGTAAAAGATATTAACCGATCGATGTAATATTTTAGAAATTTATTCTGTATTACAAAAGGCAACTTTTCCGCGCTATTACATTTCGATTATAAAAATTTCGGTTTTTTCGACCCACCCTAATAAACAATTCATATATAATGAAAAATATTTCCTTGCCTGTTAATTCTAGGTAATGTAGATGTCATGACAGGGTGTCAAGTTGTAATCCAAAAGCCACAATAGTAATTCCATAAATCACAGATTGAAAAATAAAGCACAGTTGAAAATCCCGTTAATCACAAATCATTTTCACAATAGTTCACAATTCTTTCAAAAAAAAGTTATATCGGGTTTGTAGAGCACCAAAATAATGATGACCCCGATAGTTTAAAAATCGAGTAAATCACAAATCAAGGTCAGGGTGGGAGAGCCATTAGTGGTTAAATAGTTTATTAATAAAATGAGTTAATGTATTTAAATCAGGTATCATGAGCAATTAATCATAAAATTTTCCAATCATTAAACATTTCTTCTTAGCACAAATTCTCTGTATTAAACAGAGTCAAGATAAATATGTTGCTTTTCTGGATGAAGAGTCAAGACTTCCATGATGCTACAATTATATACTCTGTATTAAACAGAGCTACGATTTACACCTTATATCTCTTGTTACAGAGTCAGGACAAGCCTTTTCCAAAAAGATACATATTATACAAAATAACATCAAAATAAAAATTACAATACGCTGGTTATAAATCTTCTTCAACTACTTTAATAATAATATTATAAATCACATTAAATTAGCTATAAATTATTATAAATAGCTATAATATTCATTTAAATGACATCAAGTTATTATAAAACTTATAAATCTATTTAAAAGATACCAAAATAAAAATAACTCATGAAGCTATATCAAGAAATCACAAAGTCATTAAATTACTAATAAACCAGCATCAAGAATTCAAAATTATTATAAAATCTACTCAATCTACATTAAATGACCTTGAAATCATAATATTACTCATAAATATTGATTGACATCCAGGATTATAAACAAATTCGATTTTCTGTCAGAAGAAATCAATCAGTTTTATAATTATGTTTCATAATATAAACGATAAACAGACTTAAATTATAAACAATAAATTTAATTTCTTCTTCAAGACATTTACGCCGAAACATACAATTATTTCCGAATAGTAATTTTCGCTTTATTTAATTGCCGAATTATGTTTCTTACTAAGTTTAATAGTGTGCTTCGGAAATAGTTGTATTCAAAATCTATAATATTTTGCACCTAAGCTCTTAATTTCACGCCTTAATCCTTAATTACTTGAGCTGGTTTATTTTATATACTATTGGACAAATAATCTTGAATCCCACCATTGTGGAGCATATTTCCCACGTTAGGGAATCATAGCCTCGATGCTTCAAGACAAAATGAAAATTGATCACATAAATGCTCTAGCAATTTTTATCTAATAAACTTTTCAGACATGCATAACAAATACATGAAATGAAGAGTAAATAAGATGTGTACATTTTAAAATTATATATATATACATGTAACAGTTACTTTTTGATTGATATTAAATATTCCATATTTTTCTCTTAAAATGTGTCTCCAGATTTAAATAAATCTTCAGAAAAGTAGCATTGTAAAACTCCTTACTTGCTGTTATGCAATTACATCTTAATCTTTAAAAATATTTTTGAATACGATTGAATTAAAAAAATATTCAATTTTGCTTTTATCCTTTCTGTTTTGTAACGATGTATTCAAGCAAACAAAAAATCAGTTTGTTTTAAACACAAAGAGACACTAACAAAGAAAAATAAAACTTGCAAAAACGAATGAATTCGTATAAATCATTAAGATTCCATTAAAATATAGTGTTTTTGTTCCCGTTTAAGAATCTATTCGAATATCTTCATCCCACTATAAACAAGTAAAATGTCTGAAAATCGTTACTTACCTAGATATTTTAATACAAAATGAAACTATCAAAATAGATAAGATCACTGCTCAGATAAAATTATAAAATAATTTTATATGTAAGGAATTGATAAAATAAAGATAAAAAGGACATGCACTATTGGAAATTATAAATAGAAAATTTTAAGCTAATTTCTGTAATACTATTTAATTACAGCGAGGATTCTTTTCATTGACCAGATTTTAGCTTATTATTTTAAATATATTTTTAAAGATTTTTTTAGGTAGGTGCATTATAACACTAATATTTGTTACATACTATAAACCTATAGAGAATATTTTGTCTTTTTTAATTACATCTGTTAAAACAAAATACAAAATTATATTACAATAATTTTAGAGTAACATGATATAAAATAATTAGGGAATATGAAAAGTAACAACATTTCCGTTAAATGTTTAAGCGGAAAGTAATGAGATATTTAAGAATTAAATTGCTAGTTCAATTGCAGATAAAGGGTCAAAGAAAGAAAACCAGTAATCAGGAATTGGGAAATTTTATATCACAGAGCCATCCATTTTATAGCTTAAGAGATCTACTATTGTTTGGCAAACTTGCCTCAAAAAATTGATTGCAATATTTTGAAAATCAAGTTGTTGTAAAAGGTAAAGAAAATGAACGTACATTGGTAAAACACAGTCGAAGATTTTTAAAATAAGAAACACCAATGAAAATAGACTCTCATAAAAGAAAGTATGATTACAATAAACTGCAAACAAAGCATCAGGCTAGGACTCTCATCATTTCTAGGTCTATCGGATTCCTAGAACTTTTTATATTACGGCAAGAACAAAAATCCATGTGACATATTCACTTTTGCACCGAAAATCAAAAAATCTGTAAGGTTACTAAGAAGTTTTTAGGAAACTGGGATGCTTAGAGCTTTTCATGTAACTGCAACCAGGGTTACAGATAAAATTTTAGTAAAATAACTGTAATTGTAGAAAACTCACTTGTAAAGCTACAGATTTCTGCAGCTTTACAAAAAATAGTTTTCAGATTTAGAGCTTTTTTTGTATAGTTACAGATGAATGTTTAGTAAGCATGTAACTTTACATCTGTAGAACTACAGATTTTGTTTACAGTGTAAAGATGCAAAACTTGTTGGATTTTATCCCATGGATTTTTACTTATTATTAATATAAAGGAAAATTATACAAAATTTAAATATTTAAGATTACATATATATTTTTTATTTCTTTAAACATTTTTCTTCATATTGAGACGCTTCTGATCAAATTAGTGTTGACGATTATCAAGGATTCTTCAAAAAAAAAAAAAAAATAGTTTCGCGCACTCATATATTTCTTTCACTGGTATTGTTTTTCATTCTCTAGAGAGTATCCAAGCACTAAGTACACCATCCGGCAACAAAATTATTTAATAAAAATAATGACTTATTATTATAGATATCAGGTTACTAATTAAAAATGTGGCAATGAAATGTTTGTATTATATGTCAATTGTTAGATGAGATGGCTTGTGTTTATAATTAAAGTATTTGAAGTTTCACTAAAATATAAATGGAAATTGCTTTATTAATGACGTATGTATTATAATGTATATATATATATATAAGATAAAAATCAATGTATATAAAATTGTATAGGAGATATAGTGGCAAAACAAATGAAAATATGACAGTTGATAAACTAAATAGAAATGGAAGAGAGGGATAAAAAATATACGAATCAAATGTCAACAAAATATATACATTCAACATTTATTTTGATTATTTGAAATCTGAAATAGTAAAATTGCCTCTTTCATAATTTAAACTTTTTACAGCATTGTACATTAATAAAAGAATTTTCAATTATTATTGTAAGCTGTTCTTCGAGAAAAGATCAAAACTTATTAGAATAATTTGATTGCTATATTTAGATTTATAAATGTGAGATCTTAATATATTTGTCGTTCAGAGAGATTTTTTGTCCGATTTGTAATATCGAAGAAATAAAAATCTTTAATTAACTTTTTGTCAACCAAGAGAAGATTATTCCTGTGTAGAATTTGTGCGACACACTGTCGTATGCCCTAAAAGGATCATTGTTGTTGTTTTATAAACACAACGAGTATTTAAAAGTACAAGAATCATTTCAAAATATATTTAAAGAATATCTGAATTTAAAAAAATCTAATGTCAAAAATTATTTAAATGAAAATATATGTACTATTACCATAAATGTCTTCCATGCGTTATACTTATCTATTTTTATTAACTTGGAATGAAGCAGTTTAGATAAAATCTCATGTGCGGTTTTTCTGTTACTTTAAAGGAAAATCTTTAAAGTTTTATCCTCATATATAACTATACAGCTACAAGCAACTTTTGAAGATTTATGTGGGAGAAATGTGATATGTTAAAGTTGTGATTCAAGTATAGAAGACATATATATCATCGTCGTAGAAAGAGTGGAGATTCCTTTTGAGAATCTGTCCAGATGATCTTCCCCTATTCCAGTTCTTTCCAGACTTCACAAAGAAGAAAAAAAGAATTTTAAAGACGGCTATATATTTTCAGATAAGAGTATCTATTTTGCCTTAGTATTTGAACAATTTTATGTATTTAAAGTCTTTTAAAAAATGTTTCGTTGAGAGAGAGAGAAAAAAAAAGGTTGTTTATGGTTAGAAGTACGACTTTGTTCAAAACAAATGAATATGTATTTAATGAGGGTTAGGACGCAAAAATGCAATTTATATACTTATAAAAATGTTTTCGTCATTTTGTTTTAAATGTACTTTTTTAAAATATAATGCATTGGAAATGTAATAAAAGAAATGAGAAAAATTTGCTATATCAATTTAAATGAGAAAGATCTTGTAACAGTGCTTTCTGAGATAAACGAACTAGCAACAAACCTGAAAATCCCTAAAAGTGCAATACAACATGCGTCATAATTTATCGTTGAATTAATAAAAGTTGAATTTTTATAATTTTATTCTAAACTATTTAGAGTCTTTTTATATAAAAAATAAAAACGGAAATTTTCGAAATATTTGCATCTTCACCATTAAAAGCATTTAAAAGGTCGTGAATTACTTTTGAATGAAATGATGCGATACGTAAATTTAAATCTTAAAAAGTATTACATTATATCTGAATCATTGGTTAGGTAATAAAAATATAATTGTTTTTGCACAACGTATTTCTTCGAGTGACTTTCAATTATTAAATTTGACATTGAATTTTAAGAAAAAAGACCACGGACCACTGATTAAAAAAAGAAAACTTTCTAAATATGTGTATATTTTTTCGTCTTTAGCTATAACATTTAGATTAAAAATATGCTTTGTCATCACTTAACTTACTACGGGATCATAGAAGTATGAATATTCATCAAATAGAAAAAGTTCTACTGTAATTTGTCACGAAAATATATTGAGTAATCGAAGGCATAAGTATTAAACAAAGAAAGTGAAAATAATCACAAAAGAGTAGACTGTACATTGAAATAAAATATGGGATTATTTATATTTCTTTTCACCCATCATTTTTTTCTCAGCTGAAAAATTTTTTTAAATTTTAAGTAGTTAACTTACATTATTTCGTGAAGTTAGCGTCTAATACAGAAATCTAATGAAGTTTTCCTTTCACTTCTATATAAGATTTACAATTACAAGCATATTCAGATACAATGTATCGTTTAACGATTTCAACTTGACTTAGTAATAACTTTATGTGTGTAATTGAAAGACATTCCTGGTTTCCATGTTCCTCATAACTTTATGTGTATAACGGTATGTAAGATATTTAAAAATGATCTGTAGTCTCTCTTTTTTTGTATGTTTTTTATACAAATCTACAATGACTGGTTTGCCCGAAACACGATATATAAATGTTTTAGAACTTTCGTAAAATTGCTGATAACTGCAAAAAAATATATCAGACCACATTTTACCCCTATTTTCAACAGTCACATTTTTTTAAATTATTATTATAATTTTAACTCCTTGCATTCAAAATGGCTGCAATATAAACTCCATATATTGCTACTCACCCAAATGAATAATAAAACTTACGCAAAGATATTTTTATATAGTTGGGAATGTACTAAGATTCGTGGTGTCATTAACTCGCATATTGAATTTCGATACGCTGTTATATGATAATAATTACAATTACCAGACTTACTCCATTTGTAAATTTGATGCATTCGTATCACATCCGATTTTCAAAAAATATGTTGTTGGCATCATTTATACCCCAACATTTGAAATGTGTATGTATACATATATGTGTGCGTGTGTGTTGTGTATGTATGTAATTAACGCACGCAATAATGCACGCAATGTATCATGCAAAAAATTAGTTAAACATAAAAATTCATACCACAACTAAAAACGCACTTCAACAATCATCGATATTATACAGTACTTCGGATACAGTATAGTATCCGAAAAGTTTTGTGGTTCCCTGTAAATAATATCTATCATACAGGAAGTAACTTGTAGTAAACCTCACTAACGTATATCACTTTCATTATATGTGAAATATTTTAACACAATTAAAATACGACGCAAACAACGATTCCAGCAATACCATTCCGTAACGGATTTATTTTGTGTTGTCCTGTAAATGAATAATTAACTTTCTTTGTCGGCATATTCTACAAAATGTACATTTTAGAGCGCATGACAAATTTATATCTATTCCATTACATCCGAAACGGTGTGACATTATTAAAATGCATTTAAAACGATTTTTTCCAATTGGCTGTAATGTAACATAACGCTTTACACTGTCCCTGAAATTGAAGTATATATCAAAATTCTGCAATGGTTATATATTTTAATTTTAAAAAGATTCGGTTGGGTAGTTCTTGAGCTATTATATGAGGACTGGCAGCCAGACAAACGGACGGACCAGAAGAGGACTATAGATGCGCTGGGAAACATATAACAATAATATGTTCCCGCAACATTTTGGTTAAGTCAAAGTACAGTTGCGTAATTTGTTATTTCTGTTTGTACAAATATCTTTATAAAATATAATTATGAGTTTAAAATTATAATAATTATATGTTTGAGTAAAATAGAGTGTAAGTTCATACAAAAATTATTAATTTTATTTTAAATATTAAATAGATATTTTTAAAAATTGATTTATACTAAAATTAATGTATAATGTCGAGTGTATAGTTCGGATCTCAGATAACAACAATAGCCAGACGCGATGGCGTCGTTTTAGGACAAGCATGAGGAAAGTTATTTATAACAAGACATCGTAAAATAATAAAAATGTCGGAATAAATATATGGCTTTAGACCACCCAAACTTTATGGCATGTAATAAAGTTAAGTATATGTGAGGGGCTTTGGAGGACCGGCAGCTAAGTGGTCTAGCCAAGCATACTATAAAGTTTTCGACAACCAATAAGGTAGGGCTATAACAAAATTGTTACGCCCACTACCATGGGATGGTGCGAGAGAAACAGTTTGAAGTCAGTCTTAGAAAATATTCAAAAGATGCAAGAGCGATCCTGTGGGCCCTGGTAATTCCTGAGAGGTGCTGACAGCCATGGTAAAGAGAAGGAAAGGCCAAGGATATATGCTAAATGATCAAGCCTGATTAAAAGCGAATGCCAAAGATGAAATAGAGCCTGCCTATAGCGTCCCGGAACTATGCTTCCAGTCATGCCGATCCTTCCGCCCGTGTGATGAGATCTATTTGCATGATTAACGGAAACTATCCTTAGCACCGTGACGACTCTGAAAGCGGTTGAACGAAGGCCTCCGAACTGTACACTGTAAAAAAAAAATCTGTAAAGTTACTAAAGTTTTTCTAGGAAACTGGGATTCCAAGAAATTTTTATGTAACGGCAACAAGAAAAATTCCTGTAACAGACGCTGTTACAGGAATTTTTGATGTTGCCGTTACATAAAAGGTTCTAGGAATCCCAGTTTCCTAGAAAAACTTTAGTAACCTTACAGATTTTTTTTTTTTACAGTGTACAAAATTCAAGGTATTCCTTTAATCTTTCTTTAACCACATAAATTTTATTAGAAATTGAAAATATCCCTTTTATGGTATTTTATGGTAAAATGGTTATCTGAGATCCAACAAACCAGTAATGTACTCCAGTAATGTAAAAACTCAATATTAATAAGGTATTTAAAAAGAAAAGAAAAATTATTTCTCTTGATTAAAAAAAATATAATAATAAAAGTAATGGAAATCATTTTGTTAGAGATTAAATATTCATGTAACAATGATCAGCAAAGAAAAGTTTTGCTTCTTTTTTGGTTAATCAATTAATGTGTATATGTATATAATTTTGTTTAATGTAAAATAAAATATTTTAATCAAGAGTTAAAAATCTCTGTGATTATTTTAGAGATAAAATTTTAAAGGTGTGTCATTTCATTTTGCAGCTTAAATTGAGTTTAATTCATAAATGGAAGAGATCACCTAAATAATTCACAACGCAAACTTTTAATTTTTATTTGTAACTAATTAATTTAATAATTACAATTTTTCGCGAATGTTAATTTAATTTTAAGATAATTATTCGCGTTGCTCTTCTACTAGAATTTGTGTTAATTACGATCACTTATTTTATTTGGATAAAATTTTAAGGTATATAAAATTATATACCAAATTACTCTGAGGTTGCATGGATGATTTGGATAAATTAACAATTTTGGGTGAAAATTAGATAGGAGATAAACAAGTGTAATTATCTGTCCAGCATCCCCCCTCATAAGTAAAATGGTGCTATGACTCAGGCAACGTTCATCTGAGGTCATTACAATAAATAATAATAATAATAAAGGAAAATAAATTTAAATATTATTTTAATGTCACAATTTTAAAGATATTGTAGATATGTAAATTTAATTGATTAAAATTTTATTAAAATTATTTTTTTTTATTATTGTAACAATAATGACGCACATATAATAATTTAAATAAATAAAATGAATAATATATGTTAGCAATAAAGCAAAAAAGAAAAAAAATATTCTAGGATATATAATAGATAAATTTAAAAAGTACAATTTTGTTTTTCTCTCTCTTTTCTCTCTTTTGGTTGGATCTCAATTACCATAGAGAAATAATGTCATTCGCATCACAGATGACACATTTGTAAAAATAAAATTTTTTATATACTGCATAAAAATAATAATAATAATAATAAAATTGTTGTTTCTATAGAAAATATTTTCTGTTAAATAAAATTGTGGTGTTTATATATATATATATGTGTGTATTATAAACATTTTAGGGGTATTTATGTGTGTAAAAGAATGATCTACGAAACAATTTCATCTACTAAGAAATATTTTTTTAAATATTAGTGTTGTTGTTTTTATGTATTTATGCAATTTAGAATATTTTCATACATGTGTTGTAATATAGAGAAAATAGTATGATATACAAAAATATTCTTTTAAGAGGTATAAGATCTATTTTGAATTGATATTTTGGAAAAAGTATAGATTGATTACTAATATTTGTTAAAAATGACTCAGACACTGGATATAGATAGACGTATTAAGTTAGTGTCAGCATTTGACAATAAAAAGAACAAAAACATTAAATTTTTCTTAGATGAATTTGATAATGTTTTTAATGATATATATGTAGAGGAAAAGACTAAATTATTGATCTTGAAGGCTAAAATTACTGGGGATGCAAAACACCTTTTAAGTAAACAGATTGAGAATTATAATGAGACCAATTATAACTTATTCAAAAATAATTTGGTGGATTTATTTGGAATAAAACTAAGCTTCCTTACTACTCAAAGCAATTTCCTAAATTTAAAACAGGCCGCAAATCAAACGATAGGGGATTTCATTTTGGAATTTAAAAATGTTGTAAAATCTTATATCGAAAGTGCAGGCGAAAATGTTGATAATAAGGAAGAGAATTTTATCAAAATCTTAAAAATGTCGAATTTTTTTAATGCAATTAGACGGATATTGCACTAAATGTTCGTAAAAACACGCCCAATTCCTTCAAGGAAGCACGTGAGTTAGCACAACAGATGGAAAGTGCGTATAATGAATCAAAGTTTGAGGAAATTAACGCAATAAATGACGAAAACAAAAATCTTTATGAGAACCTTATCGAATCAAGTAAGCATAACAAAGAGCTAATCGAGAAATTAAAAGGGGAGATTGAAAAACTAAAAAAAATCAATGAAAAAAAACCATGCAATTAAAGATGATAGTGTTCCGCGGAATAAAAATCTCTCTAATAAACACAACAATTATAAGGGTCCCCATTTCAATAACAATTTTCATTATAATGATTATGAACAATATTATCAGGATTACTACAATTACTTTAATTACCCGACGCATTATGGGATGTATGATAATTCACAACCTAACTGGAATTCGGGAAATAAGGATTTTGGATATATTTCTGGGAATTATGATCAAAATTGTTATAAATTTGAAAATCGCAAGAAGAAAAAAAAAAGAGGGCAAAGAAAACCGCGAAATCTGATCAATATTCGGGATTTTCATTAACGGAAATCGATAAAATAAATAAAACAATTGCAAATATAACAAATGCAGACAAAGATAGTCTGCCAGTTATATCAATAAATGTACAGGGCGTCGAAATACAGGCTTTGTTAGATACAGGCGCCGCCGTCTCGCTTTTGTCACCCTCTTTATTCAAAAAAATTAAAGATACAAACGTTAAAATCAAATATTTGGGCAATCAGATCCAAATTAAAACTCTAACGAATTGAAAGATTTTTTTTAAACAGTGTGTAAAATTAACTGTTCGATTAAAAGGTATATTCACAACGGGCACATTTTATGTCACTAATGATGATTTTGATAGGCAGTACCAAATGTTATTAGGGTAGGATTATCTCAAGGAAAATCATATGATTTTGGATTTATGCAATAAAACACTAAAATTTAAAGGTAAAAAATTTGACTTAAATGTTGCAAGTGCAGTAAATAATTATGAAGTGAATAACATTACGCCATGTCATTCAGGGGAACAATCAAACAATCAAAAAGGGGATAAATATATGTTTGCCGTTACTAAAAATAAGATTTTTCTTCAACCTGAAGAATCAAAAATAGTAAAATTAAAATGCCCAGAGGATATAAATATGTCAGATTTTTGACGCCATTCAAGAAAATAGTAAATTTTTATGCGAAACTTCGTTACACGAAGTTAAAAAAAATAATAACATACATATTATCATCAAGAATATATCGCCAGAAAAGTTAATTATTCAGAAAGGAACTAAAATGGGGGAAATAACAAAAAACTTTGAGTGTAAGCAAGATGACTCAACTGATAATATAGAGAAAGGGACATTTTATGAAATAAATAATTTAAATATAGAGGATGTGAGAAAATTGCGAGAAGCAGAGATTAAAGAAACGGATTTGGATTTAAGCCATTTATCAGAGGAAGTACAACGAAAATTTCAAGAAATTTTAATGGGTAATGTTCATGCATTTTCAAAAAGTTATCAAACATTGGGGCAATCAGCGTTTGTCGCACCAAGTTTTCAATTGAATCATGAATTCCCGGTAAAAGCTAAGCCATATAAATTGCCTCAGGCAGTAAGACAGTATGCGAAACGGGAAATTGAAAAATTGTTACAGGCTAAAATTATCGAGAAGACAGACTCCGAGTATGCTTTTCCAGTTATTTTCGTTAAAAAGAAAAATCCGAGTAATAATCCGAATGCAGAACCCAAGTTTAGAATGGCAACGGATCTAAGATTATTGAACGAAATATTGCAACCATACACTTATCCGATGCCGGATGTCAAAGATTTATTACAATTAATTAGTGGGAAAAATATTATACAGTTTTAGACTTACATAGCGCATTTTTTCAAATTAATTTAAAACCAGAAGATTGTAGAAAATTAGCTTTTATCACAGAATATGGCAAACATATGCCGCTTCGTTTAGCTTTTGGCACACGAAATTCTAGCGCCATTTTTGCAGAAGTAATTGATAAAATTCTGGGACATTTTGATAAAAGCAAAGTATCATATTATATTGATGATGTTCTTATATCTGCAAACTCAATAGCAGAGATGATGAAAACTTTAGAAGAAGTTTTACAGGTATTAATAAATCATAACATGACAATCGAACCTTCAAAAATGCAAATTTGCAAACCAGAAATAGAATTCCTAGGATTCAGGGTGAATCGAATGGGATATTCTCCATCACAAAAGAATATATAAAAAGTGAAAAACTTAGTCAGACCAAAATCGAAAAAGGGGGTCATATCTTTATTGTTTTTAGCGAATTATTTTCGGACACTAATACCCAACTATTCAGACAAAGTTAACCCTTTAGTAGAACTGACTAAAGATAAGGTTAAATTCAAGTGGAGTCCAGAAGCAGAAAAAGCTTTTCTGATAATTCAGGAAGAAATTGTACAAAAACCAACACCCAGACCCCCCCCCCCCCCGATTTTAACAAGGAATTTTTCTTATTCACGGATGGCAGCAAAATTGCAATTTAAGGGGGTTTAGCTCAAGAAAAGGATGGTCATTTGCTGCCCATTGAATTTTTCGGGAGAAAACTCAGAGAACCGGAAAAAAATTATCCGAGTATTAAATTTGAGTTATTAGCAGTACATGAAGCAATTATGCATTTTAAATATATGCTTTCGGATAGACGGTTTATTGTGTTAACAGATTCGAAAGCACTAACTCAGCATTTACATTTACAAGATAAATCGGAAATTATAAACAGATGGTTAGCAGATTTACAAAACTTTAATTTCGACTTCGAATTCGTCGAAGGAATTAACAATCCAGCAGACTATTTGAGCAGGAATTTAGATAATATGACAACAGACAGAGAACTCCAAAATAATTTGTTTGCAAGTAACATAGCACTTACAGACGAAAATATTAAATCGGAGCAATACGCAGACGAAAAATTAAAAATTATAATGAATAAAATCGAAAAAGACAAAAATAATAGAAGCACGAAGAGGTTCACTTTAAATCAAAATAAATTATTAATTTTAAAACCTGGTTCAGATAAAAAGGATCTTTTAATTACCCCGGATTCATTAAAAATTGCAGCCATAGAAGAAGCTCATAAAGCGCATTTTGGATTTCAAAAAACTTATGATAATGTGAAAACAAGGCTTTTTTGGCACGGAATGTACAAATACATTAAAACATATTGTGCAAATTGTGTATAGTGCCTCACATCTAAACAACACACTACAATTAAAGTACCTATTAAAAAAATGGTAAAAGATCACGAGGTCGGTACGGTCCTGCATGCTGATGTCATTGGACCTTTAAACCTCACGTTAAGGTAAACAGGTACATTTTAATTATAATTGATTCAACATCGAGATTCCTGGAAGCTGTTCCCCTACGGAACGTAGAGTCGCAAACTATATTAAACATACTAAATAAATATTTTGCGAATTATGGGATTTGTAAAGAAATTATCTTTGATAATGCGAAATATCTAAGAAGCGAAATTATGAAAGATTATATGGAATCTTTAAACATACAAAGGAAATTTTTGAGTGTATACCGTGCGCAAGGAAATGGACTTTGTGAAGTTACCAATAAAATATTAAAAACATCAATTGTAGCTATGTCGAAACGCACTATGGAATGGGACATAAGACTGGATTTTTTTTTTAATACTAACGTATAATTCCTCAAAACACCGTGCTACGGGATATAGTCCCTCACTGCTATTTTTCGCAAGGAAAATTAGAAATCCCTTCACAGCTCATATTCCTTCCGAGGAAGTATATACCCACTCTTATGTTAAAAGCAGAATACAGCATATGAAGGAAATCAAAATTCAGTCTCTTGCAAACCAAGAGAAAATAATGCAAGAATATATAGATGAAGAGGCATACGAAAAGGTAAAGGATTTAAATTTGCGTCAAACAGTATATTTAAAATGTATTGGAAAACCAGGTGCATTAGAGCCTAAATTTCAAGGACCCTATGAAGTTACTAAAAAGTTTAGAAACTTTAATTATTTATTGCAATATATTCCAGATAAATCAATAGAACCGATCAAACGACATATGGATCAATTATATGCTCCTAAATATGCAACTGGTCATACAGAGGCGGAAATTACGAATTTACAGCGGTGTCAAAGAAAAATTATGGATGATAAAGATTACAGAAACAAATGTGGCATTTGTCAGAGAGAATCGCACTCAACTGAAAAATGTTGGTTTGAATCAAATAGTAAAAATATGAGTCAAAAGGTTGACAAAGATACTAAAAAGTATTATAAAAAAAGTAATAAATATGATGAGAATGCAGACCCAGATTTAAATTATCAAAAAGACTACTATAATGCAAATATGTCGTTATATGGTTATACACCATATCTAAACTTATACGGGGATGTTATGTAATATCATTACCCATTTCCCCCGACCCAGAATTATCCAGGGGATATGAATTGGTATTATTAAAAAAATACATAAATAAAAATAAAAAAAACCTTTAAATTGAATAAGGGCTGAGGATGGACAGGTCATGGACGTGTAAGATGGTTTCGCATTAAAAGCGTGATCTAATCCCCATTAACAATTAAAATTATTTTCATTTAAAAATAAATAAATAAAATAATATGAATGCTTAATCATTTCCAAAGTTTAATTTTTTTTGTTCCCTTTTCTCATTTATGTAAATATACTATAAAATAAATTTAATAACTTGCCTTATAAAATTCAGAATAATAATGAGAAAGGATAGGAAGATGGGTACGCCAATTTGTCTCTGGGTTACAATTTGAGCAAATGTGCAGGGCGCACCCGAAAACATATTCATAAAATTATGAAATGTGCTTCACAAAATTCCACTGGAGCAGTTAAATATTTCTCTCCAGGCAAAATTTATATATATATTTTTTTAATATGAATTAGGGAATATAAGATCTTAACAAAGCAAAATAACATTAAAACTTAATTAATTTAATAATGAATAAATTTGGAGTAATTTTAAAAAGAGAATTTTTTTTTTCTGTTTTCTATAAGGGTAGCCTTCGTTAATAACCTTACAATTTAGATGACAGAATTTCAGAATTACTCCTTAAAATGAGTAGGTGTAAGCTATAGGTTCAGGGTAGTTAGAACAGCTTTATAACATATTACTCATATATTCCTTTTTCTTATTATAATATATATATGGATGACAAGGAATAAATTATTAGTGCACTCTGTATTGGGATAGCGGTTGGCTATAAGCCTAAATATGATGAAATATACGAAGAGAGTGCTAAGATTTATTCAGGTAGTTCAATTACAACTTATATGCTAAAGTCTAGGATTTGGACAGCAGGGATAAGTTTTATGAACAAAAGTGTTATAAATTTAAAAAAAAATGTTAATAAACAAAAATAAATTATTCTAACAGTGAATAATTAACATTAAGGATTTTGGAGTAGCACATTGTTTTTTTAAAAACACACACACACACACACACACACACATATATATATATATATATATATATAACAATGGACAAGGCAAGTTATTTCAATATGATTACACACATTATTATTCTGCAAAATTATAGTAAACAAATACATAAATAAAAAATTTAAAAAAAAATAATTAAAATTTTCTCACCAAAGGCTTTCTGTATAGGGTGCAATTTTGGCCAACGGCTGGGTTTACACCAACACCAACAAAATATGTGAAGGCTAGGTATACAAAAGATCAAAATTCAGTATAGTTTTAGCATCAGTTAGTCGTACACTTCAGGATTCTTGGCTGAAAAAGGAATCGAAGAAAAAATTAAGTATGGTATAATTACAAGATGTTACGATCTGAAACAATAAATTTAGTAATATTATATGTAAAAAAAACAGCAATTTTTAGTTTTATTTAGGAAAACTTTTGATTTTTAGGTTTTACACATTTATGGAGTATCTAGTTCAGTGTATAATTCCTAGGTTTAATTAAATATATATATATATATATATATATATATATATATATGAATAAGTTTGTGTTTTTTTTTAAAATAAATAACAAAAGGTAGAGCAATTAGCATTTACAGTTAAAACTTATGGAATTTTAAGCAAAGTTAACATTAAACAAACATATTTTATATTATATTTAACGTGTTAAGCTAATTTACTTTTATTAATGGTATTCAATTAGAATTAAAGTAGGCTTATAACAAATGAAGTTAAATTAATTAATAACATTTTAGTAGTGTAAAATATTATGTAAGAAAACTATTATATTTTATTATATATATAAAAATATGAAAATTTAATAATTAATAAAATATTTTAGAAAAATTAATTAATATAAATATTAAATGACGTCTTGCTGAAATCAGCTAGAAATTAGAATTTTTTAAAATTTTAATAACATATTTTATAAATTTAAGTTATTTTAGAATTTAAGCATTTTTTTTCCTCTCTTAGAATTAAATGCAATTCTAATTTTATCACATATAAATACACATAGTATTGTAAATTTGAGTGTGTGAGTTCATAATTTTTTTTGTATAAAATTTGGCCAATTTAAAAGAAATAAAATAAATAAATAAATATATTTATAATATATTGGTCTGATTTTTATTAAAAGATGTAGTATGGCTTAATAAATTAATTTACTTAAATTTTTAATATAGTACATACATATATTGTTTTAAAAACCTAATCTGTAACAATTCGATGTAGATATTTATGAGTATACAAAGATTCTTTTCTGCTGGCAGAAACTCTTTGGTTCGGGCCCGAGTACTCATGGATTACTGCATACGATTTTACGGAGTATTTATCATTTGCTTTTAGTACTTTCACAATTTTACAAGTATATTAGTAACATTTTTTTATACAATTAAATAATAATTATTAGTGTCTGATTATTAATAATAACTTCTTATCTTGTATGTAAAACATATCATTAATATTTAGACAGTAGAATTCACACACGGAATGCTAATGATAAATAAAATTTTGAATAAATTAATTTTTATATCATTCAGTAGAAAAATAAATAAATATGAAAATCTAACAATCTTTTAAAATAGATTTGTTTGGCTAAATAAATAATAATTAAAGAAAAAAAATTGTTTTCTTCTTCGACAATTTCATTGTCTGACAGCACAATTTAATAGTCTTAAATTCAGATGCATTTTTAATGTCAGCGTAATGCATATTTTGCATTTTTTAGGCGGTAGAAGTCATATTTCCGTGTTGTTTACATTATAATAGTAAACAATATCATGAATCAAAATCAATGTTTGTTAGAAAAGTCTAAATATACACAATGTACTCGGTTAAGGAAAAATTATATGCATTTTTTTTAAATCCTGAAAGGCAAATTTGGCTAAATTTGAACCTGTCGGCATCGTGTAGCGCTGGCTGCAGTTGTTTTGAGTACAACGCGGGCGAATTCAAATGCTACATCGCGCCATTTTTCCCCTGCAAATAAAAAAAAGCAGAAGGTTTACGTTAGATATGACACAAATACATACACTATTTATACATAGATTATGTTAAAAATTACATACAGGTATGCACAGTTAGTTAAGAAGAAAGTATATGAAGAAATTATACTAATTAATAAGGTCATTACAAGCATGAAACGGTTTTAAGTACATACCTTTGGAAGTCGTAAATTATCGTCAGAGCTGTAATCATGTCACAGAGAAAGCGATTAAGAGCGAGGCTGACCCCTCGTTCTCTGAGGACTGTGTGGGGGTCAGGAACTGTTTTTTTTTCTTTTTTCTTTCTTTTTATTTTCTTCCCTGTTTTCCATACAATACGATCTGTTTTGATTTTCATCTCTTGTGAGAGAGAATATTACGTAATAATATATTAAGGGAGATACTATAAGCATTGTATTTACTTTTATTCATTATAAAATGTGTTTTAAATGAAAGATTGTGTCATAAGGTTATATGTGATGAAATTATATGTCAAATGTGTATGCCATTATCTTTCCTGTATTTAGGTTTATTTCGGCATATTAGTTTCATACAAAATTATAGCTTTGAAAATATTTTTGGGCACTTAAACTGCAAAGTTACAAAATTATTAAACATGTGTGTGGTAAAGAAAAATTCTTAGGGGAAGATGTCAGATTTTCAGTACAGATGTTCACTAGGAATGAAAGTGTCAACAAACAACTATGAACAATCATGTGTTGAACTTTCTGTTATTACAAATAGAAGAACTTTTCTAAAATATACCAGAACCATTGAACATTGAACATTACAGACTTTGCTCAAGACTGTGTAGATACACTGTTATATGGACACGAACATGCTTTCACACTTTACAAAAAAAAAAAAAAAAAAAAAAAAAAAAAAAACTAGCAGTCAGTTTTATTTTTTTTCTGTCGACCCGGAGAGATGCTGGGAAACATATAACAATAATATGTTCCCGCAACATTTTGGTTAAGTCAAAGTACAGTTGCGTAATTTGTTATTTCTGTTTGTACAAATAGTTTTGTAAAATATAATTATGAGTTTAAATTATAATAATTATATGTTTGAGTAAAATAGGAGTGTAAGTTCATACAAAATTATTAATTTTATTTTACATATAAAATAGATATTTTTAAAAATTGATTTATAGTAAAATTAATGTATAATGTCGAGTGTATAGTTCGGATCTCAGATAACAACAATAGCCAGACGTAATGGCGTCGTTTTAGGGCAAGCATGAGGAAAGTTAATTTATAACAAGACATCGTAAAATAATAAAAATGTCGGAATAAATATATGGCTTTAGACCACCCAAACTTTATGGCATGTAATAAAGTTAAGTATATGTGAGGGGCTTTGGAGGACCGGCAGCTAAGTGGTCTAGCCAAACATACTATAAAGTTTTCTCACAACCAATAAGGTAGGGCTACAACAAAATTGTTATGCCCACTACCAAGGGATGGTGCGAGAGAAACAGTTTGAAGTCAGTCTAAGAAAATATTCAAAACATGTAAGAGCGAACCTGTGAGCCCTGGTAATACCTGAGAGGTGCTGACAGCCATGGTAAAGAAAAGGAAAGGCCAGGGATATATGCTAAATGATCAAGCCTGATCAAAAGCGAATGCCAAAGATGAAATGGAGCCTGCCTACAGCGTCCCGGAACTATGCTTCCAGTCATACCGATCCTGCCACCCGTGTGATGAGATCAATTTGCATGATTAACGGAAACTATCCTTAACACCGTGATGACTCTGAAAGCGGTTGAACGAAGGCCCCCGAATCGTACAAAATTCATGGTATTCCTTTAATCTTTCATTAACCACATAAATTTTATTAGAAATTGAAAATATCCCTTTTATGATATTTTATGGTAAAATGGTTATCTGAGATCCAATAAACCAGTAATTAAATATTAATAAGGTATTTAAAAATAAAAGAAAAATTATTTCTCTTGATAAAAAAAAATATAATAATAAAAGTAAAGGAAATAATTTTGTTAGAGATTAAATATTCATGCAACAATGATCAGCAAACAAAAGTTTTGCTTCTTTTTTTTAAATCAATTAATGTGTATATGTATATAATTTTGTTTAATGTAAAATAAAATATTTTAATCAAGAGTTAAAAATCTCTGTGAGTATTTTAGAGATAAAATTTTAAAGGTGTGTCATTTCATTTTACAGCTTAAATTGAGTTTAATTCATAAGTGAAAGAGATCACCTAAATAATTCACAACGCAAACTTTTAATTTTTACTTGTATTTAATTAATTTAATAATTACAATTTTTCGCGAATGTTAATTTAATTTTAAGATAATTATTCGCGTTGCTCTTCTACTAGAATTTGTGTTAATTACGATCACTTATTTTATTTGGATAAAATTTTAAGGTATATAAAATTATATACCAAATTACTATGAGGTTGCATGGATGATTTGGATAAATTAACAATTTTGGGAGAAAATTAGATAGGAGATAAACAAGTGTATTTATCTGTCCAGCAAGATGCTACGTATTTATGTAGTTACGAACGCACCTAAAATAAGTTAGAAATTGTAGGTCAAACTTGGCAAATGAGGTGCGTTCGTACTATAATAAAGTTTTACAAATATTGACATCTTGGTGCAACAGCTGTTGCACAATTATCCAATAATGCACGAAAACAAATTTTATTATGATATCATTGAATTCTTTACACAGGATTGGATTTAATAGAAAGAAAAACGTTTATTAATATATGTTAATTTCTGACTGGATTTTCAGAAAATTTGCAATGACTCGACAAATTTCTGCTGCAATTATATATATTAAATTTCATACCATTCGGCTGTGTAATTTTTACTAGTTCATATGCGGACAGATGGTTAGATCAGATGACAACTTTGGGAAACTACGTATTTATATAATTACGACATTTCACCATAGACCAGTATGTAATGGAGCATTTTTCAGTGTCTCTCAGAACAAAGCAAATAACGCTACACACTTTATTTTCAATTCCGAAATTGGCATAGTAAATCTCAATAACATGCATCACTTATAAAGCAGTCGAACGATATTAACGAAGGTTAGAGTTTAGAGAGACATACAGACAGAAAAACCGAATTCATAAACACTTTTCAACTATGTTGGAAACTACTAAAAACGCGTAATAGGTTGAAATTTCACTTTCAGCAATATATACAAATAGACAGAAGCATAATTGACTAATTTTTTACAGATCTGTATTTTAAATACTACACTGAAAAAAACTGGTTCTCAAAATTGAGTAAAAAGTACTCATTTTTAAATACGTCACATATTCAAAATAGCTCCAATCCAAATGTACTCTAAATTGAGAAACACATGTACTAATTTTTGATTCCATGGATGTGTTCAAATGTGAATCGATATGTACTCATTTTTGATATTATGTATGCATTCCAATATGAAGTGTTTATGTACTCATTTTTGATCTCATGTATGTATACAAATAAGAACTTGAAAGTAATTGCTTTCTGCTGAGAATTCAGTACAATTTTTTCTTTTTTTATGATATCACGCGTACTTTTAGTAAATATTACAATAATGCAAATATTAAATTATACACAGCATTTTAAAGTAATTTAAAAATATTTGAAAATAACGATTCTGTCATCTATACTAATATTATAAAGAGGTAAAAATTCTTTATTTGTAATAGGTAAGCTATGAAACTACCGTAACCCATTCTAAAAGTAATGGTTTCAAAATGATGGTGTTAGTCCAACTTAGAACATAGGCTATATCTTATGTCCATACCACAGGCCAAAAGGGGGTGCAGGAGCAAAACATGTTCTAAAAATGCGATTTTTGTGTTACTCATTGGCCTAGCACCATGAAATTTGGAATGGTAGTTACTTATGAAATACTAATGATCACTAAGAACATTTCTTGAAAAAAATTGAAATTAAAAAGGGGTGAAAATGCATAAAAATCGTTCTAAAAGACGTACTAAATGGCGATTTTTACGCAATTTCAGGAAGTACCAAACCGATTTAAAAAATAATGGTGTCAAAATGATGGTGACAACCCTTGCTCTAACATAGGCTGTATTTCATGTCGGTGCCGCTACCCCTATATGGGGTTCAGGAGTAAAAAACTCTCGAAATTGCAATTTTTAGGGTTCCGTACTTAAAAAGTAAAAACGGAACCATTATAAGATCACTCTTGTGTCTGTACGTATGTCCGTCTGTCACAACCACTTTCCTCGTAAACTATGGAACGTGCAAAGTTAAGATTCGGGGAAGTAATAAAGACTGTTGACCCACATATTTTCAGATTATTAAACATTTATAAATATATTTAGTAAAAATGTATAGGGGCAAATTCTGTTGCTCGAAAAAAAATATTTTCTTTGTATATCATGGGAGGTATCGTGTGAAAGCTTTTGTAACGCTGAATTAAAAAATACATTTCTTTTAATTTTAGGTATTACATTTTCAAAGATATAGTCGAAAATGTAGCGCAGAAATATGTCCCCCCCCCCCCACCTAATTCTGAATCTACTGAAACTAGAATTATGAAAAAATTAGAGGGAGTAGACATTAATATAAATCTTGCAAGAAACTTATAGCGATTACCCTAGGTCACATAGTTTTTGAGAAAAGCGCATTTGTCCGTTACACACAAATTTCGATTTACGGGCATTCAACAAAACTGTTGAGCAGCGCTGGAGATACCTATCGTAGTAGAAGTATAAAAGCATTTTTGATCATGATTTTCGAAAAAAATCGTCGGTAATTAGCTGAGATATGAACCCTTAAAGATATGGACGGTCTGGACATACATAATGACAGGGGCGGCGTACACTATGTACTATCGACTTTTAAAGCCTAGATTACAACTTTTAAGGCTATATGAGTGTAATGAAATGGCCAGTAACAGTATAAAAGCAATAAACGTCAAATTGTTATAAACACATTAATTCAAAGGGTCTCAGCACTCTTAAAGCTTCAAAAAAAATTTTAATTTTAAATTTTTTTGTGTTAATCTTCCTTTTTTTCTGAAAATTTTAATACAATTGTTTCCTTCAAATTCTCATTAGAAAAGAAGTTATGGCTTTTAGAATTATACCGGCTCAATATCTTAAGCGGCATTTTCGAAACTTTTAAGTCATTTTTCTCCAATTGAATTTCTTGGATATATCGCGCGCGATATCTCAAAAACATTTGAATATTTTTTCATGAAATTTTTAAAACATACGCTTTATGTTAATCTGTATAAACTGAACCTAAAATTCCCTTTTTATTGTTAAAAAAAATATTTTTTTAAGTGATTATGTTGTTTAAATTTTCTATTGGCAAAATTTTCTATTAGCCAAATGTAAACTTTGAACGAATGTTTTGTTTTAGCTGCACTTTAGAAAGAAAGGTTATTACTATGCTGAATTTAGTTTTATGAAATGCCAAATGAAGTTTAAATATGCATTTCTTTTATTGACAGTACCGAATTAGGTTCATTATAAAGAGATTAAGATAATATTAAACTAGTCGGATGTGTCAATCCCAAAACTTTCTTATATCTCATACATGTCAATACTTCCTGATAAATGCAGCACAGCAGCGCCACCGGTTAGGCGATTTATAGCAAAATCTAATCAGGGACAACTTTCGTGAACTTCAAATAAAATTTGAAATTTGGTGAAAATTCGTGTTTTTTTTTTTTTTAGATAGAGCTATTACGGAAATCGTGAAAAGTTCTGAGTTGCAGTGGAACCTCTTGGACAATTTATTTACACCAAAAACTTATCAGGATCAGTTTATATCAGGGACTAACTGAATCTAAAGTTTGATGGAAATTCATGCATTAGTTCTTGAGATACAGCTATTGCGGAAATCGGGAAAATTGTAGCATAGTAGCGCCACCTGCGGGGCGATTTACACCAAAAAGTAATGAGCGCCAATCTATATAAGGGGCTAACTGAATCTATTTTTTTTTAATTCAGTAGTTCTTAAGATAGAGTGCCCACAAAATTTGTGTCACACATGGATAGACAGACTCACAGACAAACATTTTGTAAAAACATGTTTTTCATTACTTCTGTACCCTAAAACGTATAAATCCGTCAAAAACTTAAATTCGAAAAATTTCACGAATCCAGTACTTTCTTCTTGTAAAGATAGAAGAAAGTACAAATGAGTAACACAGAATGGCTGTATTTGATATTTTTTAGGTTCCATATCTCTTTGAACTTTCTTGGTATATCCCTTTTCATTTTTCTAGTATATACTGTTATACCCAACCTTACTTTTTATATTTTTTTTACAAAGTGTTAGTATTCTTTTAGCCACTTTTTTTTTTTTTAATATTACAATTACTAATTCATATATTTATTGTACGGAATCCTCTGTGCGCGAGTAATACTCGCACTTGACCGTTTATTGTGTTACTGAAGAGCCCAGATACATGGAATTTGGCATGGTAGTTATAGAAATAAATGATCTCTAAGAACATTTCTTAAAAAATTCGACATTTAAAAGGGGTGAAGATGCGCGAAAAGAGTTCTAAAAAACATTCTAAATGACGATTTCTACGCAATCTCAGAAAGTACCCAATCTATTTCAAAAGTCACGGTTGGAAATTGATGATGACAGCCAACATAGGCTCTATTTCATGTCGGTGTCACTACCACCTGGGGGTTGCAGAAGCAAAATGCGTTCTAAATTGCGATTTTTGTGTAACTGACGGGCCTAGAATCCTGAAATTAGGCAGGGCAGTTATTTATAAGATACAAATGATCTCTAAGAACATTTCCTAAAAAATAGAAATTTAAAAGGGGTGAAAATGAGCGAAAAGCGTTCTAAAAAACTTTCTAAATTGCGATTCCCACGCAATCTCAGAAAGTACCGAACCGGTATTAAAAATAATGGTGTGAAAACGATGATGACAGCCCTCGCTCCAACATAGGCTGTATTTCATGTCGGTGCCACTACCCCAAAGGGGTGAAGGTTCAAAAAACGATCTCAATTGCGTTTTTTGTAATACTGCAGGGGCTAGAAACTTGAAACTAGGCATGGTAGTTACTTAAAAGATATAAATGATCTCTAAGAACATTTCCTAAATAATTCGAAATTTAAAAGCTGTGAAAATGGACGAAAAACGTTCTAAAAAAGTTCTAAATTGCGATTTCTGCGCAATCTCAGAAAGTACCCAACCTGTTACAAAAGTAATGGTTGGAAATTGATGATGACAGCCCTTGCTCCAATATAGGATCTATTTCATGCCGGCATCACTACCACCTTGCGGTTGCATTTTAAAAAACGTTTTAAATTGTGATTTTTATGATAGTGAAGGGGCAAGCAACTTGAAATTTGGCATGGTAATTATTTATGAGATGTAAATAATCTCTGAGAAGAGTTCCTTAAAAATTTGAAATTTAAAAAGGGTGAAAATGAACGAAAAGCTTTTTAAAAACGTTCTAAATAGCGATTTCTACGCAATCTCAGAAAATATAAACCGATTTCAGAAGTAATGCTTTCAAATTGATTGTGATAGTCCCCACTCCAACATAGCGTATATTTTATGTTGTTGTCACTGCTACCTGGGGTTACAGGAGGAAAAAATGTTCTGAATTGTGTTTTTGTGTTACTGAGGGGGGTCTAACATTTTAAATTTGGAATGGTAATTACTTCAAAGATGCAAATGCTTTCTAAGAATTGTCGAAAGAAAATTCCAAATTTGAAAGGATGAAGTGAGCGAAAGGCGTTCTATAAACGTCCTAAATTACGATTTTTATGCAATTTTAATTAATACGAAACCCATTTCAAACATAATGGTTGCAAATTGATGGCGACAGAACCTTCTCAAACATAAGCTATATTTTATGTCGGTGCCACAACCCCTAGAGGATTGCAGAAGCAAAAAACTTTCTAAATTGCGAATTCTGTGGTACTGAAGAGGCTAGAAACTTTAAATATACCCCTGTAGTTACTTTAAAATATAAATGTCGTCTAATAACATTCGAAAATAAACTCGAAATTAAAAAGGGGTGAAGCGGAGGGAAGGAGCGAAAAGCATTCTAAAAAAGTCCTAAATTACGATTTCTATGGAATCTCAGGAAATAATAAATCGATTGCAGAAGTTATTGGTTGCGAATCAAGAGTGATAGTCACTGATCCTATACGGGCTATATTGTATGCCGGTGTCTCTACCGCCTAGTTGGCAGGAAAAACAAGAAAGCCTTTAAAAACATCTAAATTCCGTTTTCTATAGAATATTAGGAAATACCAACAGATTTCAAGGTTAATGTTAGCAAATTAATGGTGAAAATCTCTGTTTCAACATTTTTCGAGGCATTCCATTTCAACTCTGTTTCGGCATTTTATGTTGGTGCCTCTAACACCAGAGAGGTGGTAGACTGTTAGAAAAGAAGCTTTGAATTTGACATGATGGTTAATTTTAAGATGTAAATGTGTTAATATGGTTTCTAAAAAATTCAAAACTTCAAATGAATACTGACCGAGCGTATGAAATGAGCATATAATTCTCAAAATACTGTCTAAATTATCATTTATTTAGAATTAGTTTTAGTTCTTCTTATTAATTAAAATATCATTTCTGTCTATTGCACTTTTATAATGAAGTTTAGTCAAACTGTGGCTTAATTTGTAATTTTTGAATTATTTCAAAAAGTGTTCTTCTAATAAAAAATATTTATGTAAATATCACTTGGTATATTTCAACTATTACGCGAGCAAAGCTGCGGGGTTTGCTAGTAAAAATATGAAATAAAACAAGATGGCGTCCAAGATGACCGATTAGTAACCACGTGCAAAACCAAAATAAGATACTGGGGTAAAAGACACACATTTTATAAAACACTTTCAAAACTAAAATAAGTTAAATGGGAAAAAATAATTTTCTCGTCAAAGGAGCTCCCCCCCCCCACCCCCTCGAGGCTTTACTACAAATTAAAGTAAAATGTTCTGACATTTATTTCCCGCTGAAAATTATTAACAAGAAACATTTAACTGATTATTTACTAAGGAAAAAAAGCAAAAGTATTATCAAGATACGCTAAACAATTACTTTTATGACAAGAGCATTGTTTCCAAGCAGTTTAAAATCATTTTAAAATACTGTGCATAATTTAATATTTACATTAATATAATATTTACAGAAGGTACAGCAGATTACATTAAACGAGAAAAAAAATGTATTGAATATTTAACATAGAGTACTTATTTTCAAAGTATTCGGCGGCGAAATATTGATAATCCCATTTTTCTAATTTTTGTTTTCACGAACAAATCCATCCACTTATCACACAGACCAGACCAAATCTACGAAGCGCTTATAACAACAACAAAACAGTGTAACGTTACGCGTTATAAAGAAAACACGGCTTTTAGTTCCTTCAGAGGAATAAAAATGTAATATTAAACCTCTGATTTCCACGGTATATTATTTTGTTTTTCGATTTAAGAACATCTTTTAAGCCGCCATGAATGAAATAAACCACTACAAAGTACAAAATTATCGTTTCATTTGGATTTGATAACATGTGATGTATCAAAATTGAGAAAGAATGGGTTCATTTTTGATCTAAACACACTCAATTCGATATGAGTACATCGATTTACTCCTTTTTGAGTACTTCATTTTTTTCAGTGTACTTTTATGTACTCGCTACTATTTAGCTAAAATATAATTAAGACTAAAACATGCTTAAAACTACTCAAATTACACTTCCAGAGATTATCATGCATAGAGGATCATATATCCGATTCTTTGCCTGGCACTGTATATCATTTTATCTATATTCTACAAACATATCTTAGTATACTAAATGTAGTTCAGCGTAAAAAGGCACAGCTCATTTAGAAACCACCTTTAAACTATTTTCGTTCATACTTAGTAACCCTTGCGAACTATTTTGTGTAGACCCGTATATGATCTACAACATTTATTCACACAACGTAATATGCAAAAATTTAGTTAAATGAAAAACTCATATCACAGCTAAAAATAAACTTCTAGCAATCATTGGTGATATACAGTACTTGGGATACAGTATAGTATACGAAATATTTTGTGTGCACCTGTAAATACTCTGCACTATCCCCTACACAGGAAGTAACCTGTAGTAAACCTCAGCAACGTATATCAATTTCATCATACGTGCAATAATTTAACATAATTAAAATACACCCCAAGCAATGTTTCTCCCTATACGATTATGTTAGGAAAACTTTCGACTGTCCTTGAAATTAAACTATTAATCCGATTTTATAAAATTTCAAATGACTCGACAAAATTAGACAAAAATTATATATTTTAAATTTCAAACCATTCGGTTGGGGTGTTTTTGCGCTGTTATGTGCGGACGGACAGACGTATAGACGGACGAACCAGACGACAACTATAGGCCTAATTCGGCGTTCGGCAGAATAATAATTTACTCTTTCCAAATTTTCAAATGTTTATAGTCATATTATATGGTTTTATTTTACAATCTATCTATACAAATGAATAGTATATCATAAACATTGTAATAGGTATTAACAATTTGAACATCAAAGCGTATGTATTTCGAAATTTTTGCATGATTGAATGTTACGTATTTTTATATTTATTTCCATAACGCGCGTAGCAATTATTTGTACCATGTAATTATATTTTTTAATTTGAATAATATAATTTTGACTGCAACCTTTTAAAGACAATCCCACTTCTTTTAAATTAATGGTATTTTACTCAACATTTCGGGAAATGCTTAATTTGCAATCTGTAATTAATAAACAATATCATAGGTTTAGTTGCATTGTTTATTTTTAATTCGCAGGAACTATTATTTTTCCGTACTAATTACTAAAATTTAATTATGATGATGTTAATCAGAATATTATTATTCATTTTAAAATAAATTTCATTTATTAATAATAATTAACATCGACACTATTTACACCGTTAATCACAGTAATTGTTAATATATGTTATTTTCTTTCAATTCAATGTGGCAGTTCCTTTCATCATTTTCGAGATCATTAATGCTGTAAAATATGTAGGTTTTTAGTTCAGCAAAACACATTTCGTGTACATAAAACAAATCTTTGTTTCCCTGATGGTGTTGCTATTATGCAAGATATTATATTATACTAGGGGGGGGGAGCTCATCCCCCTCCGAGCTACGCCCGTTTAAACTTCGTAGCCTCTGAAATATGTGCCCTGTTTAAAGAATATCACCAGCTTACGATTGAATAATATTATCAATATAACAGAGTATATCTGTAATCTCGTTGAGATCCTTTTCCGTTTGAATGGGCTTTTTTCGGTTATCACGGCCTCATCCGTCACTGTCGTAATAAATGACGTGTGTTTTTGGGATTGATAAGTAAGATCAATTACACATTTAAAAATCAGCTTGTATAAAAGGGTTACGTAAAAAATGACGTCATCTTTCTGGGTTTTGTAACGACGCTATGGACAATATTCTATATCTTTCTGTAGGCTTGAGGTTAAAAAACTCTGCCTGCTTTGGTATAACTTTCAGAACCACGGTATTGAAAAGCATTGTGTTTTGAAATTTTACCCTTATATTTTATGTTTTGATCGAATTTTATATATTTCAGGAACAGGTATAGCTTATTCAAGAAATCTTTTTCTTTTTAATATACACTAGACTCTAATATAACTTCTATTATTTTCTGCTTTTAACACATGATTATTTAACTTTTATTTAAAAAAAAATTCTTACTGTTTTTAAGATTGTTAATGTTATTTTCTCTTTAAAATTGATTTTTTTTTTCTTTTTCTTTTTTTTACGTTTGTGGAAAGTGGCTTTTCGTTTCTAAAACAAACTGAGTCTGAATGATCTAAATGTTAAAAAATGTTCTTTTTTTCCCTGAAAAACATAATTTAATCACAATGTGTCTTAACTATAGATTGAAATAAAAGAAATTTTCAATATCAATTCGAAAATGACGAAAAAGAAGAAATCCCATAATCCCTGTGTTTTTCCTTTTTTTCCCACAAAAACGCAGTAATCCAGTTACCATCATTACAGAAATTCCATTAAAATTCGAAAAAAAAAAATAGTATATTGAAAACTAATTCAATTTTTAAAATTCTACTACTACTTTTGAAAACTGTGGATCAATACGGATTATTTTGGAGTTAATTTCATCGCCAAACGTTCCCTGTGAAACATAATCAGTCGTTTAATGAGTTGTTTTGTAAAATTGTTTTATAAATTCGTTTCTTAAATTCGTTTAATTAGAATTTTATATGCACAGGGTAGATATTAAATATAGATTTACATCTACTTATTAGATTTACATATTGCACAGATTTATATTTCTATATATAATCTTAAATCGATAAAATAAAATGAAAAATTGCACTTCGCATAATTTTAACGCATTTTTGTAAAAAAAAAAATGATAATGATAGTGTAGAACCGTGCACAGTGAGACAATTGTATGGAAAAAAGAACGAGTTAAGATACAGATATAATTGATTGACTGAATTATCGATGGTGTTTATGTTAATCATTTTCTTGTGAGTATGTTTCATGATGAATTTAGTATTAAACATGATTAAAATTTTATAAAAACATTTAGAAATAATATTAAAAATTATCTTTCTATGTACCCCATCTAGTACACAAAGAGGCAGCGCAGAGTGTTTAGAAATCTGGTATTTTAGAAGGTTGTACCCTGATTTCTTATCATCCATGAATTTACAGCCAAATTGTAGAACGCTTTAAAGAATCCAAAAACGGATAAATGAAGATACTTCAGTTTGAGGCTGATAAGTTGGAGATAACCTGAGATAAGTGCCACGTACCTGTAAATCTCTATGTCTCAAAGCCATAAACAATATTACAGTAACGTTGAAAATCACATTTTCTAATGAGTATAATTGTAATGGTACACAGTCAGACAAAGTCTCGTTTTGCACAAGATGCTCCATGTTTCACTTTGCACCACGTCGATTTATTGAAAATATTAATTACGTACTTCTTCCTTTGATTTTGTTAGCATTAAATCTTCGGTAATAAATAAAGGTATAGTGCATCATATCTATAATAATAAAACTGAAATACCACTTATAATGAAATGGAAAATTTTCTTATCTGCAACATAGTTTAATGTGTAATTTCCGGCTTCCAAAAGTTATCTTCTTTTCCTATATTTTCAGCGATATAACACCCACTTTTGCAATACAGTGGGAAAGCATTCTAAATAAAAAATTACTGAGCAGCTGAACATCTAACGGTACAAACACAACCTTGGTTTTAATCCCTTGTTTGTCGGATTCGCATGCCATACGTAATGCTTTTTTGTATTTGTAGAATGATCGTCATGCTTCTGAGAGGAACACTTTACCGTTGAAAGAATTCATCGCTAATTACACTACAAGCTGCGCTATATTCCGCAATTCTTTTTTGTATTTTTTTTTTATGAATATTGCTAAGACATTGCGCAACTATGGTCCTACATTTTTTTTTTTTTTTTTTTTTGTATATTCTGCAATGTCGGCTTTCGGAATGCTAAAATAATATTAAAGATACTCTTATATTAATATTTCTTTGTAAATTAAACAATAATCTAAACAGAAAAAAGTGATTTCAATGTGTGTTTTTTTATCTCTGATTGTCAAGAGAGATTGTAAAGCTTTTTCACGGTAAGGTAGTAAAGCGATTTTTCAAAATTTCTTTTACGTTTTCTTTAAAACAAATTTTAAACCAGATATTTAATTTAAATACCGCAAAGATCAATATAGTATCAGATTATTTTTTAAGTTAAAACTTACATGCCTTGCAGGAAAAACTTGAGATAAGTGAATCGAATATACATGTAGAACCACCAACAGCATAAGAAAAGACTGCTTACTGGAAAAATTTCATGGATTTTCGAATTCAAAATGGGACATACATTAAAATACAGCAATAAAAATACGCTTTTATTTGCATGAAAAATAAAAAAAAAACTCGATCAAGAAGGGGTTAAAAGCACGGCTGTTTTAAAGTATACGAGTCTTCCTTATATCAAAAATTAGATTTATCAGAAAAAGTTTTAAAATGTTACATATATATATACTTTTAGGTTTCATCGTTTATCTCACTTATGAGTTGCGTGATAAGTAAACTCTCTGGTACTTATTTATTGTCTATAAATTGAACTCATGAGATATCAAGACAAAGTTTAAGGATCAAGAGTACAATGGCTTTAGACTTTGAAAACCAGACAGAAGAATTCCTTTCATTCATCCCCCATGAAGAATCTTCCCGGAAACTATGAATAAAGCAATTGGCTGCACTAGGTTTAATTGTAATGTTTTACAAATTGCGTACAAACTACAGTTTTCAAGTGTGAAACCCGGAGTATTTGAAAAAAAGCTAGTTACACCGCATTGTAAAATTACATGCCGTCAAGTGATTAAATTAAAGTTCGTATTATTTCAGAATTCTGTATTTATTTAAATACGTCAACTAATTAACATTTCGCATATCACCCTAATATATATATATATATATATATATATATATACATATATAACCATTAAATAAACATTACCAACCACCTACAAAAACTGTGATATTATGAATGGAATGACAATAACAAATACAGTACCCCCCAACACTCATAACATGGATTCCAAAAATATAGTATATACCAGCTGTAAAGTACAAAGTAAATTCCCTTGTACTATCTTATGAGTATTGATATAGAAGAAAAAAAGAAAAATATGGATACCGATATATATATATATATATATATATATACATATATATATAACAAAGATGAAATCACAGATATATGAACAAATGGTAAAATTCTAAAGATGGACAAGATATGAACATAGGAGACCAGTATGTAAAATGAGAAACTATGAATAACCCACAGAATCATTAGAGGAGCTTTCGGGTTTAATTCATAATGAAGATGCGTTATTTCATTCAATTTTGTCAGTATTAAGCCTAAAATTACAAAATTTAGCTCCTAATAGCGCATCATAAAACAAAATAAAGGACGAAAAAAATAAGAGATCTATAGAAAAATAACCCTCACACAAGATATTAAAAATTGAAAAATGATTAGAGCACAATACATTAATCATATACAAGAATCCAAAACTTAAGAATGTTGACCCAAAATATTTAACATGTGAGGATGCAATCAGATTTAATACTATTAAATCATGTGGCCAGCAATTAATTACTGAAATTCAAAACATTACTGCCATCTGGTGAGAAAAATGAAAACTATATTGTAACTAGATTTTTAACAAAAATGTTTGGTGCTGCCATATATACCCATAAAAAGCGAAACCGATTGAAGAAATCAAGAAATGACTTAAATTAATATTTATTTAAAGCAGAATGAAAAAAATAAAGTGAAATCAATTGAAGAAATCAAGAAATGGCTCAAATTAACATTTATTTAAAGTACAATGAAAAAATAGGAATAAACTTAATAGGTAGTGAGAAAGTATAAAGAAAATAAATAAATAAATGGGCATTGATTAAATTAACGTTTTAAAACAAATATTAGAAAATAAAAAAACGAGTATATGAATAACATTTTTAAAAAATGAGGATTATTTTGAGATAGTAAAATATAGCGTTGGATTATATGCCAATATGTGAAATATTAATGAAAAAATTATGATGTGAAATGCTGATATGCCTGTTTATATATATATATATATATATATCCATACAATATATAAAGCAAATATACATACACATATACCTGCTCACACACATATATCCATATAAGGTTTTTAAATATGTATACAGAGACAGAGAGAGAGAGAGAAACAAATTATTATCCTCTGGAAAATCTAAAAGAAAGTAACTTAAGTAACTAATTTACGTAATGTACTGATAGAAAATATTTCATTAAAATTCACTGCTTTTAAAACATTATTTTAATACCCATTCAACTGAATAAAAAGGGAAATGCTAACTAAAATGATTACGTTTCCGTATGTTTCAACATCAAATCCGGTTTCTAAACATATCAAATGTCGCTATACATAATAAAAATATAATCATTATTTCATTTCTAAACAACAAAAAGATAGAATCTAGAGAAATTTATGAATAAATGTTTCTAAATATGATATTTCGCATAATAAATATGCATCTCAAATCTGATATTAGTATTTTAAAGGCTTAATAGAAATGGATATCATTTGCTGTATATGTTTTTTTTTTCATTAAATTTTATTTTTGCATCTTATTCTTTTCAAAACGTAGTAGTGCATTAAACTTTGTTTAAAGTAACAGTAAACCGTTTATGTGTAGCAGGAATTCAAATATTTTGAAAGCAAAATATAAATTTTAACTGAAATAAAGGATGATTAAAAAGCCTTAATAAGACCATTCACCAAAGTATTTTACATAGTAATTATTCAAGTTGATTATTATTCATATTCGTAAAAAAAAAATTAATATTTTATAAAAAGTATGTAATTCAAATACTAAAACATAATACTTGTATATATATATATATATATACAGTGAAACCTCCGTGAACGGCCACCTCTAAACAACGACAACCGCCAAATACCAGCCACATGTTGATGGAACCAAACACATTCCATAGCATTAACATTAGTACGAACCTCTAAATAAGGAATCTGAACAACAGCCGCTCAAAAGTCACGAGAAATTTTTTTATCAGTTTCTGGTACAATTTCATATTTATTTGCTGACCAAAATCTAAGGCAGATCTAACAATGTTTACTAAATGCTGTAATGATAGCAACAAAATATTATTTAATCTCTTGAACACTTAAAACTCCAAAACTAGACACAGAAATAATGATGGAGAAAATTTAGATGATATTCTTGGAACAGCAAGCATAACTAACACGAATGCCAGTGTTTGGTTTCTGTACAAAGATTTGGCACTTATTGCTACATTTGATTTATACAACAATTAGTAGAAGATGGGAAAGAGCAAGAGAAAATTTATGCGGAAACGGATATGAACGAGATTATAGAATCACTTAGAATTTCCAGTATTAACACACATAACAATTTTTTTACGAGCCTTCGTGAAATAAAAACAAATTGCATTAAGTCATACTGATGATGAGCTGTACAACAAAACAATCCATACTATTATTTCTTTTGAGGAAGATATTTGTATAAAAAAAGTAACTGTAAATCACTGATTTTTTTAGTGCATTAAAACAATGAGAATTAATAAAAATGGCTGTGCATTTCTATTTAAATTTATGTAATAATGATTTTTTAATGAAACCTTTGAATAACAACCACCTCTGAATAACGGTAATTTTTCATCGGTCCAACTGGTAACCGTTATTCTGAGGTTACACTGTATAAATAAATATATATATATATTTGGAACCTTCGCCCACTACAATGGTCAGTTTTCCGAAAGAACCTTAAACCAAACAAAATTTTAGGGTGAATTTGACCTTGTGTTTTAAAAGCAATATTGACCTTTCAAACGAGTAGTAGTTTTTCCATCGAGCGAAAATGTGTCTAGGCTGGGGCTCGAACCCACAACCCTTGGCTCTAATTGATAATGTTCTTCCAATTTAGCTATTTGGACGACACCCAAGTCAACACAAAATTCGTTCAAATCAACCATTTAGTCATAACATCTAGGCTGTTATTTGAAACAGTACGACAGAATAAACAGCATGTAAAAGAACTTATACAAAGTATGCATTAGTAATTATGCTTTAATTATTTTAACCAAAATCATATGCATGTGTTTAAAATAGTTCAACATGGACCCTTACCAGGAATATCCTTCTGTATTGATGCAGATGTTACAAATACCATTGTGTTATCGAGTTTGCTGACGTGTGAGACAACCTATGTGATTTTAAGGATCTAATCTCACTTGATTACAGAACTTTCCTCCCTATTTCTATAACGAAGCAACGTAGAACGATATTTTATGTAACTAAATTCTCCAAGAAAAATGTTCTAACTGACAATCTCACAATCTTATATTCCGGCTAGTAGAACTTTTTTTAAAGTCATATTTTTCATAATCGGATGCTCCTGATTATAGAACTTTCTCCGGTATGTCTCTAACTAAGCAACGTAAGATATATTACAGACTAAATCCTGTCCCGAAAAACTTTGTAACTATCACTGCAAGTCCCATCAAAATACATTCAGTAGAACTCAAGTTATAAGGGGCCGGAATGACTTTGGCTTTGAAAATTATGTATAAAGTATATGTATATTTTATGTTGTAACATTCTTTGTTTTATAAATAAATGTTTACATCTGTTTTGTATAATGTTTAATAAACAGCACGCATAGGAAAATTATAAGTTCAAAAAATCGTTGCTTACAACGATTAGCTCTTTATTTAATTAAATTTGTCAATGAATGGTACTTTTCGCAATTGTATTGTAGCCATTGGAAAAACAATTTTAATTATTTAATTTTTTTAGATAAATGTGATATTTCAATGACAGTTTTCTGTGTTCATCATTTATTTAATTTAAAGTTATACATTATGCTGTTTATGCTATAACAAATTAAAAAACAAATTATTGGAAGCAGTAAATTTTTTTATAGAAACTATTATCAATATCGTATAAATATTTATGAGGATTTGAATAGAAATAGCTTTTTTTCGAAATACCTTATTAGCTCTTATTAAAACCCCAGGCTATTAAATATTTATCAATCTTAATTAAAAAAATATATCTTACACTTTATCTGCATAAGAAAGACAGTATAATTTTTCATGCGAGAAGTTTTCGATTCTATAGAAAGGTATTTAGGGAAAACTATTTTAGAATATTTTATATACTATTGAATATTTTGTTTGTATAATGAAAAATGTATTGTGATTTAAAACATAATTTTGTTTCATTTTGCAAAATTAATGGAATAAATTTTTAAACGCCCCAAAAATTTTTTAATAGTATTAGTTTTCATCTTCTTTTTTATATGTTTTAAATTTCATTTTTCATTTCACTCAAATATTTTATCAAAAATTCATAGAATAGCTATAAAAGAATGTACAATTAATTTTCTAATAATATTTCAACTTGATACTGAAGTTTAAATAGATTCATCTGAAAAAAATCTTTGACAAACTTTTAAAAGTACTAAAAGCTTCTACAAGAAACAATTTATGTAAACGAATCGAGAGTCGCAAACCATTAGACAGGTTAAAGATACTTCTTACTTACTACAACCCTACAACCCTAACCCATACTTTTGCTTTTGTGCTTATTCCAATTTTTGAAATGAAACTTTCCGCAGACAAAATTTGCAATTTCTGAAAAATTCAGATATTATGAATATGGTAGAAAGAATAGTAGTTCACATCCGACTTTAAAAAGTACAAATAGTTTATATAAGAGGCAATTTTTGTATAGGCACCCGGGGTCGCTGTCCATTTGACGTGTCAAAAATGCAGGATGCTTCACTCTAGTCGTTACCCATATGTTAAGTAATATGACAATTTCAATTTTTTAACGGCTATTTTTTGAGACTTTAATTGCTATGTTCGAAATATTCAGATATCACGAGAAATGGTAGAAGTAGTCCCTGTACGTACTCAAATTTAAAAAGTTCAAAAACGCAATAAGTAACGATTCCCGGCTTGGACATTTTTCACTAAGTTGGTTTACGCCTTGTTAGCAATGTGATAATTCACGACTTTGATATTCAATAATTTCAAGCGTAATTTCACTGCTGAAATGTAGTTGAAAGATTAATTAAAATTGTATATTCACCGATGCTGGGTTCATTTGTGTCTCATGTTACGCTGCTAAGATTGTGTGCTCATGAACACTTTTCCATCTAGTGCTGCGGTAGCAGCCTTACCGACTTATATAAGTGAGAGATGCCAAGCTGGACATCGTCTTTGTGGCTTAGTGGTAGAGCACTGGAGATCTATTCCAGGGGCCCGGGTTCGATTCCCGGCTTGGACATTTTTCACTAAGTTGGTTTACGCCTTGTTAGCAATGTGATATTTCACGTCTTTGATATTCAATAATTTCAAGCGTAATTTCACTGCTGAAATGTAGTTGAAAAATTAATTAAGATTGTATATTCACCGATGCTGGGTTCATTTGTGACTCATGTTACGCCGCTAAGATTGTGTGCTCGTGAAGACTTTTCCATCTAGTGCTGCGGTAGCAGCCTTACCGACTTATATAAGTGAGAGATGAGAAGCTGGACATCGTGCTTGTGGCTTAGTGGTAGAGCACTGGAGATCTATTCAAGGGGCCCGGGTTCGATTCCCGGCTTGGACATTTTTCACTAAGTTGGTTTACGCCTTGTTAGCAATGTCATAATTCAAGTCTTTGATATTCAAAGGCCTTCATTTTAATCAAATAAATATCAATCTTATATTGTCATATTTCGGTAACAGATAAAGCCACTTATAGATAATTATTTTATACAATTTTTATGTTATAAAGAAGAAAAAAATTATACAAATTTATTTAAATTCGAAGCGTCTCAAAAATATGATGCTAGTCATGAATGCGTTAAAAAGTGCTAAAGTTCTCTACAATAAACAATTTTTGTAGGGGAATCCATGGTCGCAATCTATTTGATTATTCCAAAATGCAGTGTGCTTTATTTCAGTTCTTACCTACACTTTGTCTCAAATCAGAATTCCGAATATTTTTTACGAATGTATCCCCAGACTTAACTTGTTATGTGTGAAATTTTCAGATATTACTATATTTGAAAAATATGGCTATCTGTCGCAGACACTCAGTGTCAAACTGCACACTCCATTTTTAACTTATTTGATATTACTTACAGTGTCACTGGCAGAATTGAAGTGCACTTCAAATAATATACAAGCCTCAAATTTCGTACAAAGCAAGATAAATCTATCGAAAACTTCGTTAAAGCACTCACATTACAGAAAATTACTTTTAGGGTTATGAACGAAAACCTACCTTTGGATTGGTGTGCAGAGTTACCAATTTGATCTTCTTTTAGTTTAGAAATCCCTAATTCATAACGGAAATACCGAAGAAATGTTTTTTATTTTACGTAATTGTGAAATTGCTGCCACTAAATAAATATATAAAATTCTGTTGGTAATTTTTGGTACGTATACGTCATTTCTATAAATGCAAAGATGGCAGCCTTCTGGGAGTAAGATATTTATATTTCCATCACTAAAAAACTCGTTTCCACCCTTTTTTAATATACAGAATTAATTGTTACATAAAGTTTGTCCAATCTGCTTTAATCGCAATGTTTAATTACATTGTATATCTTAATATGGTTTTTAAATTTTATAAAAGAGACTTTATTAGTTATCTTATAAATAGTTAAATGAGTATAAAACGTCTAATTGTTATGTGTATATATGAAAAAATATTATTTTTATATGAATTCCAATATAATAATAACGCAAAGCATGTCTACAGAATTCACATCTAAAAATTTTACGATGGGGGAGAGGTGCAACGCCTTTTCCCAAAAATCCTCCATGAAAATAAATATTCATTTTTTTATGTATGATTTAAAAAATTTTATAAAACGGGTGGACGAAGGCAGTGTTGAATTTACGTTGTAGTAGCCAGTAAAAGAAATCTACCGCCCCTGGATTTTGAAATTTAAGAAACTATTTTTTTTCTAATTTAAATAAACACAGCAAATTTAATCTTTTCGGGTACCTTAAAAGAATTAAATACTAAAAGAGAGTGCATCTATGATTTTTGTATTTTTTTTTGGGGGGGGGGGGGTGCTTTTCCCTTTAAATCCGCAAGGGAAATTAATTGTTATTTTTTTGTATTAAAACATATTTCAAACGAGTTCAAGGGGCAGTATTTAATTCAGGTGAGAGTGATACAGCTCTTCTCCCCCGCCCCAGCTTTTAAAATGTAATACACAAAATTTTATTTTTCTCCGATTTTTAAAGATATAGTAAATTTATAATTCTCAAGTAAGATAAAATATTTTAGCACTAAGAGGTAGATCAGTTAAAATTTTTCTGTTGAAGGGAGAGACTCTTCTAAATCCACTATTAAAATTAATTTTTAGTTTTTTCTTTATGTTTAAGTTTTAAAAACTAATCTCAAATAGGCAGTTTAAAACAGTCTTGATTTCAGGTGGCGGTAAAACCCGTCCCCTTGGATTTAAAATTTTAACGAGTGAAATTTTCTTTTTCTCCGTTTTTAGAGACATAATGCATTTTTTTTAAACTTTCAATAACATAAAATATTTAAATACTAAGAAAAAGAAGAAAGGAAATTTTTCCTTTAAAGCTTGGTGGGGGGGGGTATGCTTTTAGCACGTTTTTATTCCTGTATGCTGATCTAAGTGCTGCAATTGCATGTTAAAGTAAAATTACGCAAATTTTCGTTTTCCTTTCCCGTGAAGTTTACATTTGTCGAGAGGTGTCACTTTTCTTGCGGGTGAGCGATATTTTCTTTTCGTACCACACAACTGACCGAAAACTTCATAAGTTACAAATTTTATTCTTTTAAAATTCATTGTAAAACAATTTTGCTGTAAGACCTGACTTCTGTTTTCCAGTAATTCTGAAATTCACGCTGAAAGAAAAAAACAGACGAGGGGTTTTAAAACTGTTTCTTTATTATTGTACAGTTGTGGAAAAAAATTAACTACCCTAGTAATTCTGCTACTAATTATAATAGAAGTACGTTCCTGGAACCAAACAATTGGAAATAAAGTCTACTTGAAAATGATGTATTCATTGATGAACTTTCTTAGTGGACTCTCTACAAATTTAACAAGTCGGAAATTGCTCGTCAAACTTGGCAAATGAGGTGCGTTCGTACTATAACTAGTTTTATAATTCTTTTTTGTACCCCATATTGTACTCAATGTATATATATATTAATTTCATAAGTGCATAGTCTATAACATCATTAAAATGCACTTGCAATAATTTTTTTCCCATTCCCCGTAATGTAACGGAAAACTTTTGACTGTCCCTGTAATTAAACTATACATCCGATTTTCATAAAATTTGAAATGGCTCGACAAAATTTTGCAACAATTATATATTTAAATTTTCAGACCATTCGGAAGGCTGTAACATCATTAAAACGCACTTGCAATATTTTTTTTTCCATTCCCCGTAATGTAACGGAAAACTTTTGACTGTCCCAGTCATTAAACTATACATCCGATTTTCCTAAAATTTCAAATGGCTCGACAAAATTTTGAAACAATTATATATTTAAAATTTCAGACCATTCGGAAGGCTGTAACATCATTAAAATGCATTTGCAATAATTTTTCCCATTGGCCGTAATGTAAAGAAAAAATTTGACTGTCCCTGTAATTAAACTATGCATCCGATTTTCATAAAATTTGAAATGGCTCGACAAAATTTTGCAACAATCATACATTAAAAATTTCAGACCATTCGGTTGGGTAGTTTTTGCTCTGTTATATGCGGACAGACAGACAGACGGACGGACAGACGGACGGACGGACTGAACGACGACTATAGGTGCTACGTATTTATATAATTACGAACGCACCTAAAAACCAGACAAAACTTTAGTTTTCAATGGCGACTCTCATTTTTTACAATAGTTTTTACATTTTTGGTTCAAACTTTGTCTAGAAACAAAATTTCAAGTCATTTGGATGATATAATTTTGAATTATAAAAATTTTAAATTTGAGTTGCTAATGTTAAATAACATTTTCATATTTTTATCAATCTCTCCTGAAATTATCAACTTTATGTGCTGATTTTGTACGATTATAATACCAAAAAAACCAAACAAAAATTTATAAAATTTTGTTATTTTAAAAAATTTACAATATGAATTATGAATATAATATTTGAAAATAATATGAATTACAACATTTTTTTTATAGATTTATATTTATTATGCCCTGCTTTATTGAAATTCTCAATTTCAAATTTTTATTCCAAGTCGTTTTCGGATTATGATTTTAAAATGTCAAAACGATGATATAAGAAGCTATGTATGATGAGCAGAAATGCATAACTCGAAAAATATATGTTTATTCATTTTACTGAAACATTTGGTCTGGCAATGGTCGATATATGCGAGTATAATGGTACTATTTGCGAGAAATATACATTAATAGAAGTCACATATTTATGCTGCAGAATTTCAACAATCGAGTACCGAACTTCAATTTGGATACAACCCCTAAAATATGCTCATTTTAAAATAATTAATTTCTCTGAAATTAATCGGGCTAATTTCATAAAAAAAAATCGTATTGAAGCTAATTGAAGGGTGTAGATTTTTTTTTTTTTTTTTTTTTTTTTTTTTTTTTTTTTTTTTTTGTAGTCAAAGCAGGCTTTTGCAATTGAAAAAAAAAAAAAAAATGTTTGTATTTCTTTTGAAATGTAGATGGCCTCATATGCAAATTTTATATACACTATTTAAAAGTAGATTTTATTTTCAATCGTTTCGTATCAGTAACTTTCTTCTAAAATAATTATTTGTAGAGTTAGTAGTGTGTATTTACTTTTTTTTTCACGACTGTACTTACACTGACCATCGCAAGGTTTCAAATTTAGTTAACCCTTCATGAGTTAAGGGAACAGGGTAAGCGAAACTCAACCAAAAAATCGATTTTTACTTTTTTTTATATCATTAAAGAGTTTAAAACTTTACCTTTTCAACGATGTAATACACTTGTTTATATACAAAAAAAGTGTTGGATTTTTTTCATTCTTTCTAAGAGCACTATGTAAGGCTACTTTTTTTTAATTTAGACTTCATGATTGGCAACACTTTACTGAAGTGGTGAAATTCCCATTGTTTTCGCCTTAATTAATATGTTATTAAATAAGGCTAATTTTACTATTTCAAAAAAGTGGTGCCAATCAAGAAATCAAGATTAAAAAAAGTAGCCCACTAGCTACACAGCTTTAATTGACTTTTTCTCAAAACTTCGATTTTAGTTGTTATAAAATGTTATAATATGTTATTTTGTTGTTGTTATATCTATTAAACTTAAGAACTCCAATGCATGGGCAAACCCCATGCCGGCTGCACCATGTTGGTGGCTCACGGAAAAATATTCCATCTTGTGCTGCGTTTGTAGCCTTGCCAACCTGTAATAGTGAGAAGTTCCAGGCTGGGTATCGTTCCATGTGGTTTAGTCGGCAGAACGTCAGCGCGCTATGTTAATGGCCCGGGTTCGAGTCCCGGCATGGAATCCTTTTCACTAGGTTGGCCTTTGCGCCTTTTAAGCAATTAGTTTGAAATTTGATTTTCATTTGAAATACTGTATGCAAGGCGAATGGTTCTCTGTGGAAAAATTTCCAAATATTAATATAGAGCACTATACTGTCTGAAAAAGGTTCGAATTAGCTCCGTATTTCGCACGTTTTGAAAACATTTATATTATACAGGGTGTCCCAAAAAGGAGTACCTGTTTCTTAAAATGAATAATTAACAAACGAATAGAGTTATTTAAAAAATTCTTACAGGAACCGGATGTGCGATGTTTGGAATTTTGTTTAGAATACTTTATTATAATAGCTCAAAATCTGACCGACATATGGCGCTACAGCGCATTTTGGTGGCTATATGGCCAACGAATACACCATTTTGAAGAATTTATGTAGCGACAACTACTGTTTCCCTTTAAATGGTTACTACTGAACTTTCACTGACCACGACTACTTCCGTCTGGTCTTCACGCATTCTTCGTTTGTTCATATAACCACCAAAATGTGCTGTAGCGCCCTCTGTCGATAAGATTTTGAACTATTATAATAAAGCATTCTAAACAAAATTCCAGACTTCACCCATTCGTTTCTTGCAAGAATTTTTTTAATAACTCTATTCGTTTGTCAATTATTAATTTTTTAAAAATAGGTACTCCTTTTTGGGACACCCTGTATATAAATATATGTGTGTGTGAAGAAAGTGATTGAAATAGGTCAATTACTAAAGATATCAACCTAAACAAACATGAAAGTTTAGTTTCGGCTTCCTATTCCCATTTACACTAATTCATAAATCAACCTTAAAAAATGAATAAATAAACTTAAATTTATAGCTATACTTTTCCAGCACTTATTATTCATTAAATCATTTTTTTTTCTTATTCATTGTACAATCTAATCAAAATATGATATTTTGTAATATTTCCGAATATCTATATTGGATGTTTTGAGTTTTTGACAAAAATATACTAGAATTATTTTTAAACAGTAGATTAAAAAGTGCTTACTGAGATTATAATTTAATAAAACTGCTGCTTACGGAGAATTAAATTTATAGTAAACTTGGAATACGAATATCTATATACTAAAATAAGGGTTTCCAAAATGAAAATTGGACACGTGCAATTGCGTCAGAATGACTGCAGCTCGCCACCGAACAGGGATATAAAGGGCGGTGGGAGATGTGCTCCGCATACGGCGTACAACAGTATAACCTGTTCCCGGCAGAGGAAAGTAATAGAAAGTAAAGTTGTGTCATACATGGATGCATCCAGATCGGAACAATGCGCGATAGTACGGTTTCTGATTTCGAAAGGTGAGCGTAATGCGGACATTTACTGGCAATCGTGGCAGACTATAGCGAGAACTATTTAGGTTGAACGAGTGTGTACAATTGATGTAAAAGTTTTCGCGAAGGGCGGGAAACGATATAACATCTATCAAGCCCGCGCCAAGAAAACATCTTGATCACCAACGACTACATTTCCGCCGTTGATGAAATGATCAAAGCTAATCGAAGAGCTCTAACCCGTGTCATCAGTGACGAACACAACCTGAGTAAAGAAATATTTCACACCATCTTCCACCACATCTGCAGTTCAGTAAATTGTGTGCGGAATGGCTACACACACCAATTGTTCACAGTCGCTCGACCTAAGCAGTGCTCGAAATAAACTGCTATCGTTCACCGATACATAATGCATTACGCTCACCTTCCGCAATCAGTGGCATGGCTATACGTTTGATCAATATCCTTAACCGCGAACAAGTTTCACTGTTGACAGTCGTTTGCAGTGAACAAGTCCTACCGCCCTTTATATCCCTGTTCGGCGGCGCTTCTGCAGTCATTCTGACGCAATCGCATGTGTTCACTTTACATTTGAGCAACCGTTATACGTAGATAGAATAGTAAATCTATTTTAGCAAAAATATTAATTTTATAGGTATAATTCGAAGAAATTTCGACCTAAGTAATATAAATTACTACGGAGAGTTGTACAGTAGCGCTCAAAAGTATTTTGGCAACCTTATATTCTCTCTTATTTTAATTAAATAAAAATGTAAAAGAAAATATATTCCCTATAATTGAGAACACTGTGACTGCACTTATTCAAATGTATTAAGTTTCAACTTGTTTGTTTACATTCGGCGCCACCGAAGAAATATGACTCCGCCTTAGCTCAAAAGTATTTTGACAATTAGTTTGCATTTAATTGTTGAAGGTGTCGGTGGCGCTATAGCTTCGATTAGTGTTTTTATTGACTTATTGTGATTATTTTTATGGATCATGAATGCCAAAAAGTAAAAAAAAATATATTGAAGTGATTCTAGAAAAGCCGCTGTAAATGCCCTTAAGAAAGGTGGACTGCAAGCAGAAGTAGCTCGTTCTTTTAATGTGTTTCGGCAACTTGTTATTACATTGAATAAAGTTTTTAATAAACAGAAATACATCGAAAATAAGCCTCAAAGTGGCCATCCGAAAAAAAAAAAACTCGCAATATTGACTATATTATAAAAACGATATCTACAAGTGATTGTCGTAAGTCCGCTGTAATAATAAAAAATGAATTGAAAGAAAATTACGGCATAGACATACACGTTTCATCAGTAAACGACGCCTAAACCTCTATTATTTACATGGTAGAAGACCAGGAAAAACACGTTTGTTATCTACTAAGAATAGGTAGGCTAGAGTTGCATTTGTAAAACGGCATAACCCTTTCAGGGCAAAGCAATTCCATTGCGAAAGTGTTGAAATTAATGATTGACACCGGAATTTGAAAACAAATTTATTTTTAAATAAGAAAAAGCTATATTTCACACACATAATAAACCGAATTTTTTTTAACCAAAATTCTGGTGTCATTCACTAATTTCAACACTTTAGCAATAGCATTGCTTTGCCCATCAAAGGGTTATGCCGTTTTACAAATGCAACTCTAGCCTTCCTATTCATAGTAGATTAGAAACGTGTTTTTGCTGGTCTTCTGCCATGTAAACCATAGAGGTATAGGCGTCGTTTGACAGATGAAACGTGTATATCTATGCCGTAATTCTCTTTCAATTATTTTTTATTATTACAGAGAACTTACGACAATCACTTGTAGATATCATTTTTATAATACAGTCAACATTGCAAGTTGTTTTTTTTTTCGGATGGCCACTTTGAGGCTTATTTTCGATGTATTTCTGTTTATTAAAAACTTTATTCCATGTAATAACAAGTTGCCGAGACACGTTAAAAGAACGAGCTAATTCTGCTTGCAGTCTACCTTTCTTAAATGCATTTACAGCGGCTTTTCTAGAATCTCTTCAATATTTTTTTACATTTCGGCATTCCTGATCCTTAAAATTAATCACAATAAGTCAATATAAACACTAATCGAAGCTATAGCGCCACTGACACCTTCAACAATTAAATGCAAACTAATTGTCCAAATGCTTTTGAGCTAAGGCGGAGTCATATTTCTTCGGTGGCGCCGAATGTAAACAAACAAGTTGAAACTTGATATATTTGAATAAGTGCAGTCATAGTGTTCTCAATTGTAGGGAATATATTTTCTTTTACATTTTTATAAAGGTTGTCAAAATACTTTAGAGCGCTACTGTATTTAGGATTAAAGTAAAAAACCTATCATTATCAATTCAAAAGATTAAACGACTATAATATTCACACTCCCGCTAATGCACTGTAATCATCCTCAAAATTAATTAAAAAAATATATATTTAAAAGCACCCACAAGTTTTTTAGGCATATTTATTTACGAAGGTAGATATAGTGTGCCCGCTAAAGACCGTTGTCACCCCAATTTTATCTCAACGGAAAGAACTATAATCATAAAAATGGGGTCTAAGTGTAGTAAAGTTGTCACGCGCTACTGAATGAAACCGCCTACGGCATTACCTGTTTCAGGCTACGGCTGCTACCTGTACGGCTGTGTTTGCATTCCTATATCGAAAACAGAAAGAGATAGGGAAAAAATGATTTACAAAGTTGTAGGCATCCTTGATTTACTATGAAAAGACACCTTGTGAACGGTTAAAGAATAGATAGGTACAGATAGGAAGGGAAAGAAGGAATAGAACGGTTAAAGGAGGTATTTGTTTTTTCGTGATTTTCTACACTGTGATGTTACAAAACGATCTTAGAAAGTAAAAACAACTAGTTATATAAATATATCTTTATTTGAGATGTTCAAACTTCTAACCGTCATCTGCGAAGCAAATTTGGATCCTTGATTGAATTTCACGTTGTACAAGTTGGAGCGTAGAGGGTGACACGGTGGTACAGGCGTCCGTAATGCATCGTTTAAGTTCCTGCAATGTTTGTGTAGGGATAGCATACACCTGCTGTTTCAGGTATACCAACAGAAACAAGTTTGTGACATCACAGTTTCAGAAATCACGAAAAAACAAATCATCGTTTTAAGTGTTCAGTTTTAGCATTCATGTTCACAAAGTATCTTTTCGTACTAAATCAAGGATGATCTATAACTCTTTAATTCACCTTTTTCCCATATGTCGTACCATTTTCGATATACTAACGATAACTTTAACGTTTTTCACCAGGTGGCGCTGAAGCGGTCTCATCTAGTAGCGCATAGTAACTTTACTATACCTAGACACCAATTTCATGAATATAGCTGCCGTCGTTCCGAAGTCAGGAGGGTGACCACGGACTTTAGCGGGCACACTGTATAGTAATTTAGTCTAAAGTTCTTTTTATCCTATATTTTAAAATTGTTAATGGGAAATAATATTTAAAACATTATCTCATATTTCAGACACTGTTTTGATGTAGAGACAGCATTTAATCTTCCTTACGAATATTGTAAAACAGAGATTGTTGAAAAGATAATATTACAAGCATTTTTCCACTATTTTTTTTTTAATTTTGTGTACTTGTATAAAGGAAGACATTTAAAAAGGGTTTATACTAACTCAAGTATATTCTGATTTCGTATTGAAAATATCTGACTATCTATACAAATAAAATTCTAATGTAAGAACGTACTGAACTGATTTAATTTTGAACTGATTTTTGAACTGTTTAAATTTAATTTGCAGTTAATATGTATAATAAATAAAGCATATAATTATGGCAATGCAAACAATATAAAAATATTTTTTTAAATTTTAACCTGAATTTGAAGTATGCAGAAAATCTGCATTTTTTAGGCAAATGTATCGTCAGTGTAGCAGTTTGTTCATTTTCATTTCCTCTTACAAAATTTGCATTTTTCGGAAAATGGCCAACATTAAATACTAATTATTATCTAATGTTTCGTGGTCTTATTTATGTAGCGTTTAAAAAAGTACAACTTTAGCATGTTGTCGCAACATTCGTGTTTATAAAATAATATAGCTACTTAAATGATTAAAATCATATTTCGCAGTTGTTTTTCCTTCTTCTTATGATTTGTTGATACTCGAGACGGAATATGTAATTCCAAAGTATCTGGAGAAGTATATAGTTCTGAAAGGGTCTAGTCGGATAATCATAGCGAAATGGCCCTCATGGCGGATGTTTGAAATAACATGTGTGGTAATAAGGCTCACCATGAGAATACCATATAGAGTGTTTTTAGCCCCTGACCTTGAACTGTCCTTGAAATAATCGGCGAAGTATGCGCCGGTGCTACGACTTTTCAAATAAGTTTTTCTCAAAAAGTAAAAAAAGTAAAAAAAAATAAAACCAATGCCAATTATTAAAGAATGTATTAGTTCACATTATATATATTTGTTTACATTTTACACACTTTTCAAACAAATATACTTAAAAAATTATTAATATAGTAATTTTATATTTACACCAACCACAAGATTACAGAATAACCCTCAAAGTATGTACTTTTAAGAAAAAAAATCGTTAAAATCGAAGATGGGCTTTTTGAGTTATAGTAAAAATAATGCTAGCAACTTGCTAAAATATTCGTAACTTTCCCTGTTTGTATTAGCAAAAATAGACTGATAACAATACATTTGTCGATTCGCGACATTTCCGCTCGGGCAGGATATGTATTGCGCCAAAATAAGAGAATGTCTCCATACATACCACTTCCCTATAGGTTTGTTTTGTGTTTGCAAATATTCTGTTATTTTGGTGTACTGCGCATCCTTCTCTCATAATAACATCAAAAACTGTCAAACACAATGGTAACATTTGCCTACCATAATTTTCACATACATGAAGGCCATGGGGCTGTTCACTCAGTGTAGTACTTATATAACGTATAACTTTAGGGGAGAGTGTATGTGTGTATGTGGGGGGGTTAGCACTTGACATCGGAAGATACCTGTAGGGGGAGGGGGTGTTTTCATTTCATATCGTTATCATTTTTGATCAAACCAAAATGCACTTTTTTGGTATCCTTTTCTTTATATCTGTTATATTCTTTCTGTTATCTATTACAGTTGTTTGCATCTATTTTTTAAAGTCTGTTATTTTCTTTTTATGAAAATACAAAGTTATTATTAAAACCATTGAATGTTTATAAAACATTATATTCCAAAATGTGGAATAACCCAACGTTCAAGATTAATATTCTTCAGCCATATTCGAATGTAATTCGTTGTTAGAGAAACGAGATTCGAAATGATACTTGATATTATAGCTAGTAAAAGATGGGGAATAATGTTGTCTACCTGTTTTGTTTACAAGAAGCTCTGTTTAACCCAATGCAAGGGCGAAGTGCAAGAAGGCATTACTACTGTTTAATGCATTATGTAACAAAGATCTATTATTAAAAACTTTTAAATAATAAGTATTTCTTTAGAATGTTATTTGATATAAAGTTATTTCTCATAGTGATGATATTTTATGAATTTTTTCTCTTTATTTAAATCAGTAAAATATGCGAATAAAAAATGTACAACCATATCTGTACATCATCCTTAAAATGTATAAAAAGAAAAAAATAAGGGGAAATAAATGAAATAAAAAGAGTTTTTAGCCACTGATAACAATATTATTAGGGGGAGGGGGATTCGAGGAATGATAACTTCTGATATCGGAATGTTAGGAGGGTTTCCAAAATTGCCAAAAGTTGATAACCTTATATATTTACAGCCCGTATTCAGCTTCATCTGTACAATCGACTAAACGATTGACTTTATATTATTACGCGAGAAAGATGCACTGTACACCAAAATAAAAGAATATTTACAAATACAAAACAAACCTATAGGGAAGTAGTATGTATGGAAATATTCTCTTATTTTGGTGCACTGCGCATACTGTCCGAGTGGAAATGTCACGAATCGGCCAATTCAATGATAGTAGCGTATTTTTGCAATTGCAAACAGTGAACGTTACGAATATTATAGCAAGTTGCTATCATTACTTTTCTATTACTCAGAAAGAGCACCTTCGTTTTGAAAGAAATTTGTTTCTTAAAAGTACATACATTGAACATTATTCTGTAATTTTTTTGGTTGGTGTAAATATAAGACTACTACATTAATAACTTTTTCAAAAAATATTTTTGTTTATTTTTCTATGTTATAATATGTGTAAAAATGTGAAAAAATATATGATGTGAACTAATATATCCTTTAATAATAGGCGTTGATTTCATTTTTTTAACATTTGTCATTTTGAGAAAAACGTATTTGAAAAATAGTAGCGCCGGCGCATACATCCCCGATTATCTCAAGGGCAGTTCAATGTCAGGGGCTAAAAACACTCTATATGATATTCTCATGGTGAGCCTTATTACCACATATGCTATTTCAATCTTCGACCGGGGGGGGGGGCATTTCGCTATGATTGTCCGGCTAGACCCTTTACATTTAAAAATCTTACAGGGGCAAAATGACTGACAATTTCCACAAAATGCCCTCTACCATTTTCATCAGTGTTGACAGAGAAACAATCCACTTCAGTATCTATTTCTCAACAATTCACTTCCCAACAGGAGTCTTCGCCACACCATCAATTTCACGTGTAGCTATGGACCATCTCGTTGGAGTCAAAAACGGTGCAATCTTTCCCGAAAGTAAGCCTTCTAGTGCGCAATCTCTACCCTCAATGTTTCTTCACTTCTATATTCAGTTTTAAAATTTACTGCATGGTTAGACATTGACACAAAACATTACGTTTTAATGCAGTGTACTGCTGTCAGTAATATTTTATTATATTATTAGCAATAGTAAATAGATTGTAAAGGAATCATTCGAAACTTCTATTAAGCCTTTAACTCTCAAAAATGTTGACTTTTGTATCAGAATTTTTTTCTGATTTAATGAATCAACACGTAATAGATTTTTACTACTGCATGCAGTTTTACTTATAACTTAAACACATGCGTTTTTAACGCTATAAACTTTAATCCGGTGTTTTACAATGTTTGGATTATTATGAATTCTTGGTAGACGTTTTTGATTGTATTGGCGGGTAGATAAATCTTTTTTGTTACATATAACAAGAATTTTTAAAAAGTTCGCATAATTTGGATTACATTATACTTCTATAGATTTGGTTTTTATATACGATACTTTTATTAAAATTTCTGCATATAGAATTTTTATTCAAATTAATCAACTGCATAACCTAATCAATAACATAACGTAAAATTATTATCTTGTGAATTTATATATCCCTGTTTTGTAATGGAAATTACATACATCCAAACACACCTGAAATATTATTTCATTCATTTATGTTAAACAAGTTTTATAATCTGATTTTCAGTCTCAAGCAATTGCGATGAAATCACCCGCATACTATCGCTTCCAATATAAACCGTAATTCTTATTTTCTGAATCCCATTTCCTTTCTGCAAAATATTGTTTCAACATGAATATATTCTAGAAATGAAAGTACCTGAAAAGCGAACCAACTGATAAAAATATTATGCCTCGAAGAGAGGATTACTGGAATACTTAAGGATGGAGTTCGTAAGCTGTAAATGGATTACTGAATTCGATGTAGAGAAATATTTGGTTGTTCATAAAATCATAGCATTTGTAACAGCATTGCATAGATTTTTTTTTCAAAAAATATCTATTAACTATTTAGGGATGCGGAAAATAAATGATATTTCTGCTTGTTTATACGTAAATAGAATTAAATACGTAATAAAATTAAGTGTAAGTATGAAAAAAGAACAATATTATATTTTTTTTTCTCATGTATGAAAAGTCATCAGCTGTTTTTCATTTTATGTATGTTAAATGTTTTTATATAAAACAAATCGTCTTGTTAACATTTGCTTAATAATAAAATATTTTTCTTTGTAATAGAAACGTCTTCTGAGTTAACATAATTTATTTTTCTAATTCAATAAATATAAATAGTAATATGCTTACCATCAAGAATGCATTAGCAGAATTAATTATAAAAATGTGTTCTCATCCTGTGTTTTACAATGTTTGGATTATTATGAGTTATTGGTAGCTTGTTTGATTGTACGTTAGGGTAGATAAAACATGTTTGTTAAACATAAAAATAATTTCACAAAAATTCAAATAAATTTGATTCTATTATACTTAGTTAGATTTTGTTTTTATATAACATAGATTTATTTATTTCTGCATACGTAATTTTATTTTTCAGATTAATCAACTTCGTAACCTAATCAATAACATAACCTAAAATTATCTTGTGAATTTATAAATTTCTGCATTGTAGTGGAAATTACAAATACATCCAAATACACCTGAAGGATTGTTTCTTTCACTTATATTGAACAAGTTTTAAAATCTGGTTTTCAATCTCAAGCAATTCCGATGAAATCAACCACATAGTACCGCTTCCGATATAAACCGTTTTCTTATTTTCTGAATCCCATTTCCTTTCTACAAAATATTGTTTCAATATGAATATATTCTAGAAATGAGAGTACATGAAAACAGAACCAAATTATAAAAAGATTATGCCTCGAAGAGAGGACCACCGGAATACTTAAGAATGGAGTTCGTAAGCTGTAAATGGATTACTGAATTCGATCTAGAGAAATATTTAGTTATTCATAAAATCATAGCATTTGTAACAGCATTGCATTACTTTTTTTTCTAAATAATATGTATTAACTATTTAAGGATTAGGAAAATAAATTATATTTCTGCTTGTTTATACGTAAGTAAATAGATTTAAATACGTAATAAAATTAAGTGTAAGCCTGAAAAAAACAAGATTATATATTTTTGTTCTCATGTATGAAAAGCCAATAGCTGATTTTCATTTTATGTATTTTAAATGTTTTTATATAAAACAAATCTTCTTGTTAACGTTTGCTTAATAATAAAATATTTTTCTTTTTAATCAAAACGTCTTCTGAGTTAACACAATTTATTTTTCTAATTTAATCTATATAAATAGTAAGATGTTTTTCATCAAGATACATTAACGGAATTAATCATAAAACTTTGTTCTGATCCTGTGTTTTAATATTTTCGGATTATTATGATTTATTGGTAGCTTGGTTTGATTGTATGTTAGGGTAGATAAAACTTGTTTGTTAAACATAAAAAAATAATTCATAAAAATTCAAATAAATTTGATTCTATTATGCTTATTTAGATTTTATTTTTCTATAAGATAGATTTATTTATTTCTGCATACGTAATTTTATTTTTCAGATTAATCAACTGCGTAACCTAATTAATAACTTAACCTACATTTATTATCTTGTGAATTTAAAACTCCTGCAATGTAGAGGAAATTGCAAATACATACAAACGCACCTGAAAGATTATTTCTTTCATTTATATTGAACAAGTTTTATAATCTGGTTTTCAATCTCAAGCAATTCCGATGAAATCACCCACATAGTATATCTTCCAATATAAACCGTTTTCTTATTTTCAGAATCCCATCTCCTTTCTACAAAATATTGTTTCAAGATGAATATATTCTAGAAATGAAAGTACCTGAAAACAGAACGAACTGATAAAAAGATTATGCCACGAAGAGAGGATTACCGGAATACTTAAGAAAGGAGTTCGTATGCTGTAAATGGATTACTGAATTCGATGTAAAGAAATATTTAGTTATTCATAAAATCATAGCATATGTCAAAGCATTGCATTATTTTTTTTTCCTAAAAAATATTTATTAACTATTTATGGATGCGAAAAATAAATTATATTTCTGCTTGTTTATATTTAAGTAAATAGAATTAAATGCGTAATAAAATTAATTGTAAGCATAAAAAAATAATGATTATATATTTTTTCTTCTCATGCATGAAACGTCATACAGGATGTTCATTTTATGTATGTTAAATGTTTAAATATAAACAAATCTTCTTGTTAATATTTGCTTAATAACAAAATATTTTTCTTTTTAATAGAAACGTCTTCTGAGTTAACATAATTTATTTTTCTAATTTAATCAATATAAATATTAATATGTTTTCCATCAAGAATACATTAGCAGAATTAATTATGAAACTTTGTTCTTATGCTGTGTTTTACTATGTTTGGATTATTATGATTTATTGGTAGCCCGATTTGATTGCATGGAGGGTAGATAAAACTTTTTTGTTAAACATAAGAAGAATTTCGTAAAAATTCGTATAATGGAAATTCTATTATACTTATCTAGATTTTTTTTTATACATATATAACACATTTTAATTAAATTTCTGCATATGGATTTTTTTTTCAGATTAATTAACTGCGTAAGCTAATCAATAACATAACCTAAAATTATTAACTTTTGAATTTATATTTTCCTGCATTTTACTGAAAATTACATTCATTCAAACATACCTAAAAGATTATTTCTTTCATTCATATTGAAACAATTTTGTAATCTAGTTTTCAATCTCAAGCATTTCCGATCAAATCAACCACATACTATCGCTTCCAATATAAACCTTTTTTTTAAATTTTCTGAATCCTATTTCCTTTCTACAAAATATTGTTTCAAACTGAATTTATTCTAGAAATGAAAGTACCTGAAAACAGAACCAAATGATAAAAAGATTATGCCTCGAGGAGAGAATTACCGGGATACTTAAGAATGGAGTTCATAAGCTGTAAAGGGATTACTGAATTCGATGTAAAGAAATATTTAGTTATTCATAAAATCATAGCATTAGCAACAACATCGTATTTTTTTTTCTAAAAGAATATCTATTAACTATTAAAGGAAGCGGAATATAAATTTCTGCTTGTGTATTTCTGCTTGCTAGAACATGTTTATTACTTGTTCTAGCTTGTTATTGTTATGCCGCTTGTGTTATCTGCTTGTTATTTATTGCTATTAATAATTAATGGCTATTAATGACCGGACACTTTTAATTTTAGACATTTTGTCGGATATTATGATTTATTGGTAGCCAGGTTTGATTGTATGGGAGGGTAGATAAAACTTTCTTGTTAAACATAAGAAGAATTTCACAAAAAATCCTACAATTGATATATTATTACACTTATTTAAATATTGTTTTTTTATATAAGATATTTTATTTATATTTCTGCATATGAATTTTTTTTCCATATGCAGAATGCCCTTGAAATATACTTACGAATGTATGGATATTGTACAATATATTTTCTCATTTGTGGATGATTAGAACGTATATTAATGGAGAATAGAGATTTTTAAAGTTTCGTACTTAGGCAGTAAAAACGGAACCATTATAAGGCCACTTCTGTGTCCGTCTGTCACAGCCTTTTTACTCGTTATGGAACGTGGAAAGTTCAAAATGGTGGATGTAATAAAGACTATTGACCCACATATTTACAGGTTATTAAACATTCACAAATATATTTAGGAAAATATATTAGCATTGTTGATAACAATTAAAAAAAATCTTTGGTAATTAGCCGAGATATTAACCTTTATGACACGGACGGTTTGGACTTACATAACGACAGGTGCGACGTACTATATGTACCATCGATTTTTAAAGCCCAGATAACAACATGTAATTATATATTTGTGTAATGAAATGCCCAGTAGCAGTATAAAAGCCATAAACGTCAAATTGTTAAAAGAGTAATTAGAATTAATCACATAAATAGTATGGTATTCAAGACCAGTTTGCATTGAGTGGTTCTCTCAATATGCTTCCCGTGTCCAGAAAAGTTAATTAATAACCTATCTGAAAAAATGTGGCACGAGCGAAGCCGGCATTGCAACTTTGTGACCTCCTTTCGAAGCGCGCATTGCACAATGCCAAGTTTAAACTTTGAACAACGGTTTTGTTTTAGCTACACTGTAAAAGGAAAAGTTTATTACTACGCTGTATTTAGTTTTATGAAATGCCAAATAAAGTTTAATATCTTGCGATCTATGACGTACGTAGCATGCTATTTTGGTCATTTCCGACAATGACGCACGAAGCGTATGTCATTATATCTTACTGAGATTTTAATTAAACATTCCGAATTCTCACCAGAAAGTTTTATCTTCTACTTTTGCTTTACAATGTGATTTATTTTCCACAAATAAAGTAAAAGAGAATTACCAATTAAATTTTTGTGGCGTAAATTCAAAATTTATAAATAATAAGAATAATAAATAAAATTTAAAAATTTAAAAAAATCTGCCAGATGCGGCAATACTGGTGGGTAGTGACATACATCCGCTATCAGCGCCAGAGCGCAAAGGTTTAAGTATGAACTAATTTTATTGTCAGTACCGAATTAAGTTCATCATAAAGAGATTAGGATAAGATTAAAAAAAAAGAGTTATACAGAATAGCAATATTTGATATTATTTAGGCTTCATATGTCTTTGAACGTTTGTGTTATACCCGTTCATACTTTTTAAGTATATACTACAGCTATAGCCAAACCTACGTTGCACAGAGGAGTATTTTATGAAAAATGTGGACAAAATTATTTTGTGACATATATCAATTTGAAATGTTGCAAGAAGATATTTAGAGTCATTATATGTATTTTTTTTATCGTAAACATATTATTTTTTTGAGTATTTAAAGAAATCTTTGCTTTTTAAAAAGTAAACTATCTATTTAAAACAATTTAGAATAAACATTTATGATAATTTAGTGAAATATTCAGTTTTTTTTAATATATTTATAAAAAAGTTCTTTCTTTAACTTACTATTCTAATCAGATTCATCTTCAACTGTTTCATATTCATCTTCATCTTCCTCTTCTTTTGAATGCTGTCCGTATTATGTTTCAGGGTGTAATAGTGCTTTTGTTTCGCTAGAAAAGAGCTTGCTTTTTTCTTAGGATTTGGTCTTGAACTACTTATAAAAGGATCAGAATTTAGTAAAAGTCTATTCAAAAATCATTATGACATTGCTCTTGTGACAATTGCCAGGAAAACTTGTGCCTATATTGTCGGAAATGTTTGTTTTTAGCTTCAGTAGCCTCCTCCGAAAGTAGACCGATTGGCAATATTGCATATTTAATTTCTGTGGCCCCATGTACTAAAACTTTATGTAGCGTTTTACTTAAAATCAATTCTGTGTCCAATGGACAGTGCCTCTAAGATTACTTTGAACCTTTTTTATAAAGTGAATATTTATTCTAGTGATTTAAGAAGCAGTATTGGAATCCACAAAAAATCTTCTTGGTGTATTTCCATCATTGATGTTGCCAAAACCTGCCTTAGGAATATCAACTGAAGACCCATTTCTTCTTTGAAATTATTTTGAATTCTTTTCTTTTTTGTTTCTGCCACAACTTTTTTGTCTTTATTGGTTCACTCTTGCCACTTTTTAAAAGGAATTTTACATGACAAATGCAAAAGTGACTCAAAAAATTGAATCCTTGTATGAAGAATTGATAAACCAAATCTTAATGCATCAGGATTCTCAGGATTATTCTTTTCCAATTTAATAAAAAATTGTTGAAGTTTCTTCGCATATGTGGCATCTTATTGTAAATGAAGTATTTTTTGCAGCATTGTAAAACTTCGCATCTACCATAGTAGGAACCAGCGTGAGTTTTACGTAATATAAACTACCATTAATAGTAGGTATATCAGTTTTCTTAAGATTTTTAACTTGATTTTCAATAGGGGAGTGTAGTGCACCGTGAAACAGCAGCCATTTTGGTATATAGTTGTAACTTTTTATCCAAGCTGGCACACACACACATAACGTCCTCATCTTATGCAGCACGTGGGTGTAGTTTCGGCGCTTCAGTTACTCGTCCGACGAAATAGTAAATAATTCTTTATTTTATAGTGGTTAAAGTTACATAAACGTCTATTTTAGAGTTTATTTCCTTCAATATAACATATATTACTTAACCAAACCTAGCTATATCTAATTATACACTATTTCGACAAAACGACATAAACATTTTATAGCGATGAAATTGATGTAACCGATGTGGCATCCATTTTGTTACAACGTAACGAAAGAACACAGTGAGACAAACAGTTGCGTACACAATGAGACGTGCCTCATTGTGTTACTACAATGTGGTTCTGGTGTTAAAAAAATATTTATTAATAAAAGAAAGTTTTTTCTCTCTCCCTCTTTCTGCGTGTGTGTGTGGGCGTGCAATGGCTAGAGAAATCTACTAAATGTAAGAGGCTGAAAATTTGCATAAAAGTAGCCCAACGTCTGCCATTGTCCACCCGAGGCTCATATTTTTAATAGTTTGAAAATCTAGAAATATTAATTAGAAATCATAAACTGCAGCCAATTATTGATCGAGTGTAAAAATGTATGATTGATGAAAATATATACATTGTCTCACTGTGTACCACAAGTGTTACACAGTGAGACAATTTCCGATGTTCCGTTATGCTGCTTTTGCTCTTTTGTAAATAGCTTTTTTTAAAACCATTTATGCATTAATGTGTAGTGTATGTGTGTAGTTTAAAGATGTAGCAATTCTTTTTCAAAATAATAAAAATCATCGCTATTCTTTAAGTAATGATAATTTTCGTCTCACTGTGCACTATCCCCCCCTATATTGAATTTCTTCATTAGCAATATCGTTCGTTTCATGAACAAAACGAATGCGTATTGGCCTGCAGAATCTTGTAGCGGAAGTTAGAGGGTTTTGAGGGTAGTAGAAGGTAGTTAGAGGGAAATATTTTCTTGGTCGCCAACTTTGCATAATAAACGTAAAGGAAAAAAAGAATTCTAAAATATATTTGCATCGCTACCAGAAGTATTCTGAAATATCTGTTTAAATTGTGATTGTTCAGAACTATCGCAACCCCAATTAGATATTAGTTCTAAATTGTGGTTTTCTTCTTCTGTATTGTTTTGAATCACTTCTTATAAATATTTACACAGTCTTTTATAGGTGTGATAAAAAAGATGCTGTAGGTTAACTTCAGCGCTTGTTTCTATCATATTCATCGACTCCTCACTTGTATAGCAATCTTTCTTCGCTTTTTTAGTCAGAGAATAACAAGGATAATTATTCTTAGTTGCACTAAGAATAATTTCCCATTTCTTTCTTGTTAGATAAGCTTCAACAAAAATTGATTTCTGATCGTGTATGCTTCTTAATGGTGTTTTTTTTTTTTTTTTTTTTTCTTTTTTTTTTTTTTTTTTTTTTTTTTGCTGAACTTATAATTTTCTTATTTTGTAGCTGTTGTTGGATTTAGAGTTATATGTTTTATGAGTATCGTATCATCAATATTACAAGCAGTACGTTTACTTTTTAAAGCTGCATATGTTAATTGATCAAGAGGTACTTGCTCGCTTAAATATCTTATTTTTCGTCGCTTGCTTCTGTCACACGATTTGGCGTAATCTTTTTTTGGTCGACCTTGTTTTGATATTGTACAGCTAATATCTTCTACAGCTAATTTTATGGAACTGTTAAACCAGTGTTCATTTATCTTAAGTAAGCGAATTTTTGTCCTATTGGCAGACTCCCATACTTCTTTAATATCCGATTTGAATCGGCTTAACGAAAGTTTTAGTGATTCTTGTTTTCTTATTACGGCAATCTTGTATAAGGTCTAATAGCAACTTTTTAAAAACATCTTTTACTGTCACTGAAGTTTCTAAAAGAAAAATGGAGATTTTTTGTTTTCAAAACATCGTCATCTTCCGATACCATTTTTTTTCTAAAATGTTAAAAAAAAAAAAAAAAAAAAAAAAAAAAAAAAAAAAAAGGGGCAAGTTGGGGCAAAATAACAAGAAATATCTATATTATATATTTCAAAAAAAGTTTTGCCGGGAAAACGGCGGAAAGTATTTGAAAATCACTAACAGTTTTAAAGAACTAGTACAAAATACACTTATTTTTAACGATAAAACAATGTGGCTTAATTCATAATTATATTACTTTTTAACTAAAAATAAATAGAGTAATTTAAGCCACATACCTTCCAATTCTTTGTCCATAAAGGATTTTTTCATATCTCCACTGTATACAATGGTAAATGCAGTTAAATAATGCGCTTCTCACCACGGCGCTGAGAAAAGAGACATCTGCGTTGCACGACAGCTGTGTTCAGACTGATAACGTGAGGGAGAGTGTTACCGAACATTTCTAAGATAGTGTTTACGTGAAGCACTGACTACTAATCTACACAAACAAATAAAGTATTGTTGTTTTAACGAAGTTCAATTTTCGACTTTTGTCCAGCTTTTTTTAGAAATACTCCTTTGTGCGTTGCATAGTGTTTTACAAAGTCTTATTATTCTTTTAGCAACGATTTTTGTACAGTAAATAATTCATGTATTTATTGTACGGAATCCTCTGAGTAGGATTAATACTCGTACTTGAACGTTTTTTTTTAAGTTCAAAAAAATTTTGCATGTTTTTTGTTTATATCATCCAGGGTTTTTGACAAAACTTAACTCCAGTTTCAGAAACTTAGACAAAATGTAGAGAAAGTAATATGGTGTAATTGGAATGTAAGTATATTAAATGTTCGATGAAATATCAGCGGTTGAATGAAATACTTTTTATCTGCGTATGCGCGCACGATTTAAAAATATATATATATATATATATATATATATATATATATATATATATATATATATTTCATGATTTGATAGTCAATGAAGCAACTCATAATAAAAGCTGTAAAATATCGTGAAATTTCAGAAAGATATCGACAATATACTGAGCGAATTTTTAGCTGTTCCCTAAAAGCTGCTGAATGATAAGGGGTTTTCTAGAAATTGTCATTTTTTTATTAACTGGCTTTCAGCAAAGGACTTTGTATTTAATAAATGTCAACGAGTACATTTAGAAAAAATGCTTAAATTTTGATACTTCTTTTTTCCTTGGAATAGCCTCGGTCTAATGATTTTATAAGAAGAACTAAAGCATCCATGAAAATGAAAAATAAAAAAAAGTTAAAAATTAAAAACGACAATTTATGGAAAACCCCTTATCATTTAGCTGTTTTTTAGAAATCAACTCAGTCTATTGCCGATATCTTTCTGAATTTTCACGATAATTTACTGGCCTTTTTTTAAGGTTTGCTCCATAGATTTTAATAGCAAATCATGGAAAAAATACTATATATCGTACGTGCATGCGCAGATAAAAAATATTTCATTCAACTGCTTCCATTCCATCGAATATTTAATATATTTACATTCCATTTACCCAATATTATTTCTCCTACATTTTTTCATAACTGGCGTTAAATTTGATTTTAAAAAAATCCTGCATGATATAAATAAAGCAAAACATGCAAAATATTTTTGAACTTAAAAAAAAAAAAAAAAAAAAAAAAAAAATTCTATAGCTCCATGAACATACGTTCTATTTTTTCACAAATGAATACAAGGTGGCCGTAATTAAACTGGCAGTACTCAGAGTGCTCTGTAGCGCGATCTAATTGAGAAAATGACGCCAAACTTTCTAAGAGGATTAAACAAAACGAGGGACGAAAGATTTCGCGAAAAAAAAATATTTCCAAAACTCACTGCTAGGGGAATATGTTGCGCTGTGTAACAGGAAAAAGAGTTTTTAAAAATGCAGAATCAGTACTGAAATAAAATTACCTTTTATTTCACACATTTAACGATTTTGGCATTGTTTCTCAATTTTTAAAAACTCTCTTTTCTGTTACACATATTCCCCGTAGCAGTGACTTTTGGAACTAATTTTTTTTTCGCAGAATCATTCGTCCCCGTCTTGTTTAATCTTCTTACAAAATCTGGCGTCATTCTCTCAATTTGATTCGCTACAGAACACTCTGAGTACTGTCAGTTTAATTATGGTTACCTTGTGCATTTATTGTATAATATCCATATATTCGTAAGCTATAGCGATAGATCGTTTCGTGCATTTTATTTTACAGGGTGATCCCAAACATTATGCTTTTTCTTTGATTTTTTTTTTTTTTTTTTTTTTTTTTTTTTTGCTGCCCAACTGTTTGTCCTTCTGATCAAATCGCCGTTGATAAATATAAAGTCGAGCGTATTCTTCATAATCCTGAAGTTATAGAAAAATCCGAAAAATATAGTTTTAAATAATCGACAAAATGTGTATAATTGAAAGTGTACTGTCATCAATGGCCATATAATGTATCTAAGTAAACAGAATTAAATACGACATAAAATTTAGTATAGCCATGAATAAAATAAAGATTATATATATTTTTTTCTTATCATGTATGAAAAGTAATACAGTTGATATTTACTTTATGCAAATTGAATGTTTAAATATAAAGCGAATCCTCTTGTTATCATTTGCTTAATAACAAAATAATTTTCTTTTTAATAGAAACGTCTTCTGAGTCAACATAATTTATTTTTCTAATTTAATCTATATAAATTTTAATATGTTTTTATTCAACAATATTTTATCAAAATTATTTTTAAAACACATTGTTCTATACGTTAGACCAGTGGTTCCCAAACTTTTTGTCAGGCGGAGCCCTTTTTAGAATGAATTTCTACGGAGTAACTCCTGAAGCCTACGTTACATGGTAACCCTATGTTACAAGGTAACGTTTTTTAGGTGCATTCTTACTGAGCACAGGAAGAGGGAATGAATAGTAATCTAAACAATTGTGCATTGTCCCAGAAATAAAATTAGGTAGATTTCGTATGAAATACTGCCTATTGGGATCGTTCCTATGTTGGAATTTCTGAAACATTTCTGCAGATCTACACCGATCATGACCCCTAGAACACAAAACCATCCTCAGTAAAAAACTTTATCTATCTATCTATCTATCTATCTATCTATCTATATATATATATCACTTTCTTCTGGACACGTTAACATTCGTAATTCTGCACCAATCTCTTCCAAACCGATACATAAAATCAAAGGGTATAAAATCTCGGTCAAGTTCGTTAATGGACAAAATCGGACCAAGGGGATGGAAATAGAGAGAGGTTTTGTGAAAACCGAAACCCCCCCCATAACTTCTTAATTTTTGTACATATCAAATCAGTTTTTATTACTTCTAAAAATAGGACCAAAATTTTATGTATCACAGAGTTTTGATAAAGTTAAAAAAGGGCACAAGGAGCGCAAAAATAGGGTTTTGGGGAGAAAAAAATTCATAACTTCGTCAATTCTCAAGATATCAATTCCAATTAAATTTATTATAAATCTCCTTAATATTATCTACAACTTTTATATTCACAAGTTTTTGATAGAACCAATTCGTACCGCAAAAAAAATTAAAAACGAAAACAAAAAGGGGGTTTGAAGAAGTAAAAAAATTATAACTCCGTCAATTCAAAAGATATAAAATCCCCATGAATTTATCATACATCTTCTTAATATTTTCTACAACATCTATATAGACAAGCTTTGGATCGGACCAATTCTTACAGCAAAAACAAATTAAAAATACATAGCGGTTGAAGAAAAAAATCATCTTATTAAGGGTGTATTCAAATCCAAACTTCTTATTTTCTGACTCATTTTATAATTCATTTTTGCTCTCAAAAGCTTCCAATTGGTAAGTTTTCTTACTCAGAAACTATATAATGTACCGTAATGGTCGAATTTTTGATAGAGGCAGAATATATTTTTAAAAATGCAGTTAAAGTGGGCATTTTGAACCGAATTTCCCGAAGCGGATTGTGTTGGAAAAATCATTGCATTAAGGATGCACTCAAATCCAAACTGCTTATTTTCTGACTTATTTTTAAATTCATTTTTGCTCTCAAACGCATTTAATTGGTAGATTCGCTTATTCACAAACTATATAATGTACCGTAATGGTCAATTTTTTGATAGAGGCAGAATATATTTTAAAAAATGCTGTTAAATTGGGCATTTTGAACCGAATTTCCAGAAGCTGATTGTGTTATCACTTTCTTCTGGACACGATAACTTCCGCAATTCTGCATAAATCTCTTCCAAACTGGTACATAAAATCAAGGGACATAAAATCTCGGTCAAGTTCGTTAATGGACAAATTCGGACCAAGGGGATGGAAATAGGGAGGGGTTTTGTGAAAACAGAAAAACACCCATAACTTCTTAATTTTTGTACATATCAAATCAGTTTAAAGTTTTTATCACTTCAAAAAATAGTGCCAAAAATTCATGCATCACAGATTTTTAATAAAATTAAAAATAGGCTCAAGGGGCGCAAAAAATAGGGTTTTGGGGAAAAAAAATTCCTATCAAATCCAATTAATTTTATTATATATCTCTTTAATATTATCTACAACTTTTATATTCACAAGTTTTTGATAGAACCAATTCGTACCGCAAAAAAAATTAAAAACGAAAACAAAAAGAGGGTTTGAAGAAGTAAAAAAATTATAACTCCGTCAATTCAAAAGATATAAAATCCCCATGAATTTATCATACATCTTCTTAATATTTTCTACAACATCTATATAGACAAGCTTTGGATCGGACCAATTCTTACAGCAAAAACAAATTAAAAATACATAGCGGTTGAAGAAAAAAATCATCTTATTAAGGGTGTATTCAAATCCAAACTTCTTATTTTCTGACTCATTTTATAATTCATTTTTGCTCTCAAAAGCTTCCAATTGGTAAGTTTTCTTACTCAGAAACTATATAATGTACCGTAATGGTCGAATTTTTGATAGAGGCAGAATATATTTTTAAAAATGCAGTTAAAGTGGGCATTTTGAACCGAATTTCCCGAAGCGGATTGTGTTGGAAAAATCATTGCATTAAGGATGCACTCAAATCCAAACTGCTTATTTTCTGACTTATTTTTAAATTCATTTTTGCTCTCAAAAATTCATGCATGAATTTGCTGCCAAAAATTCATGCATCACAGATTTTTAATAAAATTAAAAATAGGCTCAAGGGGCGCAAAAAATAGGGTTTTGGGGAAAAAAAATTCCTATCAAATCCAATTAATTTTATTATATATCTCTTTAATATTATCTACAACTTTTATATTCACAAGTTTTTGATAGGACCAATTCCTACCGCAAAAAGAAAAAAAAATAAAAACGAAAACTAAAAAGGGGTTTGAAGAAGGAAAATTTTCATAAATCCGTCAATTCACAAGATATAAAATCCCCATGAATTTATCATATATCTTCTTAATATTGTCTTCAACATTTATATAGACAAGTTTTTGATAGGGCCAATTCTTACAGCAAAAACAAATTAAAAATACATAGCGGTTGAAGAAAAAAAATCATCTTATTAAGGGTGCATTCAAATCCAAACTGCTTATTTACTTACTCATTTTATAATTCATTTTTGCTCTCAAAGACTTCCAATTGGTAGATTCTCTTATTCAGAAACTATATAATGTACAGTAATGATCGATTTTTTTGATAGAGGCAGAATATATTTCAAAAAATTATGTCAAAGTGGGAATTTTGAACAGAATTTCATGAAGCGATTGTGTTAGAAACGAAAAATATTGCCCTACTGAGAAAATAATTGTTTATTAATCAAGTTTTAATTAATTGAAGGAAAAATAAAAACACAGGTCGCTTATAAATCTTTTCAAAAATCACGTCAGCATGTTTTTTTTTTTTTTTTTTTTTTTTTTTTTTTTTTTTTTTTTAATGAATCTGAAAATGTGCCAGAAAATTTGGAGTTGTTGAGCATGGAAAAATATATTTTTTTTTAATATCGCCTTAACATGATTCTGATAAAACCAGCTATTTTATAAAAAGGAAATAAAAACTCGTCAAAAGCAGACAGATAAAACTGTTAAAATTGATTTATATCAAATAATGATTTAGTTTTTGTTGGTGAAATTAGTATACTTAACTTCGAAATCTACCTCTGCCTGTAGGCCGGGCCGGCAGGGATTTTTTATATTTTGAAACTGTTTCTGTAATACGGAATTTATATTCAATTATCATCAATATAGATGGAATTGCAAACGTTTACAAACATACAGTTAAAAAAACTCCAGAACTCAAGAAATCATAACATTTGCTTTGCAATAAATTTTACATTATTAGAGTGACAAACAATAACGCATGAACACTTAATGTGATTGAATTGTTTTGCACAAATTTCTGAATTCAGTTTCAGTTGATAGTAATTGGAGGCAAATGTTTGGTTCTGCATTTAAAAGACTTCTGTATTGCGATTTGGTTTTAACCCCTTAACGGTCGCATTTAATTACAATTTCAAATTGCTTATTGACACTACTTTTTTGAATAAGAAATATTCATCTTATTTAATGACAGGTAAAATGATGCCAGAATAAGGTCAATTACACTATTTTACAAAACTGGGAGGAATCAAAATATCTGAAAAAAAAAAAAGTCACTGGCGATGAATATCACGGGAACGAGAATTACGTGGTTAAAGTAAGATCTTTAACACTGCAAATATCAGGGATTGCACTCAAGTTTTATAAAAATATTTCACACCAATAATTTTGTTTAAAACTATTTAACTCTTTTATTCAACTTATTTCTCTTTGATTTTTATTTATTTATTTTATGAAAATTTTCTGGTTCAAATCGAAATATTTTCAATTGGTACCACCAAATAACCGGTTGCTGTAGGTATATTTAGCGTAACTTGCTATGATATATCAAATCAACGAGTACCTCGCTGTTTCCCTGAGTTTAAGCTGTTTTTTAGGTGCGTTCGTAGTTATATAAATACGTAGCACCTATAGTCGTCGTTCTGTCCGTCCGTCCGTCTGTCTGTCTGTCTGTCTGTCCGCATATAACAGAGTAATAACTACCCAACCGAATGGTCTGAAATTTTAAATATATGATTGTAGCAAAATTTTGTAGAGTCATTTCAAGTTTTATGAAAATCGGATGTATATGTTAATTACAGGGACAGTCAAAAGTGTTTCTTTACATTACGGCCAATGGGAAAAATTATTGCAAGTGCATTTTAATGATTTTACAGCCTTCCGAATGGTCTGAAATTTTAAATATATAATTGTTGCAAAATTTTGTCGAGCCATTTCCAATTTTTGGAAAATCAGATGTATAGTTTAATTACAGGGACAGTCTAAAGTGTTCCGTTACATTACGGGGAATGGGGAAAATTATTGCAAGTGCATTTTAATGATGCTACAGACTATGGACTTTATGAAGTGCAAAAAATTATACATTCAGTACAATATGGGGTGTAAAAAATAATTATAAAACTAGTTATAGTACGAACGCACCACATTTGCCACGTTTGACGAGCAATTTCCAACTTGTTTTATAACGCTGAACACATTTTAGAGTCCTCCAAAGCCTTTTCTGGTCAGCTGTTGAAAAATGTTTGAAAGTTTTTCAAAGCTGTAAGACGGCCCTGTATATTTATGTGTATACTTTTTATATCTGGTGTTGTTTGCATTCCTTTTTAACCACTTAGGGGTGAGTGATCGGTATACGTGCTGTGTAAGGTGCTCAGAATCAGTGGCTATTCTCACCAGTAAATTTTTATTGTACATTTTTTTCTTATTTAATCCGGGCATTTTCCCGATTCAATTAGGCAAAAATTTCTGTTTTGAAAAACCTGTGATAAAAGATTAAAAATGCTGTAAAAGACGCTCGTCCCGAAGGAGTTAACAAGAGGGACGTTATCGATATTATCGTTTGACTCAGAATACGACAAATACACATTTTATATTACAAGAAGACACGTTTGGTAAATGCATCGGAAATTGTGACAAATTTTCATTGCAATGATAGATACATTTATTTCATTTGGCTAAACATATCGGAGAAATATGCAATTAGAATTCGCGATCTTCATTAGTTAAATGTTTTGCCAGTTTAGGGTTATGGTTCTTCCTCTGCACTTGCAACAATCGTGAAAACGCTCTTCATAGACAATACAATCTTACTTATGTATGTAAGTAGTAGGGGCGGATGCCGGCATCCAATAACTTCATACATAAGCTTAAAAAGTTTTCTTTTATGAGTTCGTGATTCTATATAGTTTCTTATTTTAATCGCAGCAATAAACCTTTTCATAAGTTCAGAAGACATTTTCCCGGGGATAGTGTGTACCTATAAAGAACGCAATAGATGGTGCTACGAAGCTTTATTATCTCTTTAATTTTTGCAATGACATTGTGATCCATCGTTGCTTTCGCATTATCAGTGCAATCATATTCATATATGTTTTATATGCATTGATCAAAAATATTTCGTTCCGTAGTGCGTTGGTTTGTACTGCAAAAAATTTCATTCTGATAGCTTTGTGAAACCTCTTTCACACTGGCACTAGTAAGGCGCTTAATTTTAATCAAGTTAATGTTCTCAAACACCGGAATAATAGAAAAGTTAAGTTACGTACCGGATGCCTGTTTAAAAAAAAAGTCAGTTCAGACTCTTAACGTCCCTGGTCTAAACAGGATACTATTATATATAACTGAAAAATACTAACAAAACTGCTAATCATGTGACGTGAATAGTTTCATTCATTTGTAGCGCAAATTTTGCAAATCTGAAGATCCTCTTAAGTGTTCTTTTACATCATCTGTTATTGAGTTAATTTTTAAAAAAATGATTTCTTTGACGAGGAAATAATGACACCAAATTAACAGCTTTATCTTAAAGCAAATTCACAACAATATCCATTTTACGAAGTTTACCAAGTCATTGCAATTAAATGATCTTCACAATCACAAGCGGCTCGTTAAAACATCAGGCAACAGCCGACTTAAAGGGAGCGATTGGGTCTAACAAAGCAAACTTCATCACCATTATAGAACATTATTTTTGCCCTAATTAATCACAGTGATTAAACATGACAAAAGGAAAATTTTAAATTAATTGTAGAAGTATATTTCATTGCCTTTTTCGCACCCATGAAGCCTGCACCAAGACATTTCATAGGACAGTTTCCAAAACATTTCATATTTGTTTTAACCGGCATTGTGATTATTTTCTTTTAAAGTACTAGGGGGCTCGGCCCCCTACGAGCTACGCTCGCCAACCCCCCGTTCAGACACTGCAGTCTCTAAAAGCACGCTAATTTGATAGGCTTTAATTGAATTTTTTTGGAAGATTGAATTATAATTAAAAAAACAAAGGCGATCGCCCTATAAACGGGTTTCTATTCATTTCTCTTTGATTGGGGAATTTTACGGAAAAATCAGCTGCTGTTAAAAGATACAATGGCATTTCAAAATCATCTAATATAAAATGAATTAAGTAAACAGAGTCTTTGTCTCCCGGTATTTTTTAACAAAGCGAAAAGAAAGTCCTTTTAAATAAAACATTTTAAATATATCGTTTTTAATCTGACGTAATTTTCACCAAACTTTTCTTTCCCTTTTTAATATTCACGTGAAAATGCTTTTATTAGAAAAGAAATATTATTTGCGCTGTCAAAAAAAAAAAAATAGTTGAAAAGTTCATCTCAAAATATCAAGTAAATGTCTCGCGCTATTTTTAAATTTAAACTACTATTTTGCAATATTATTTTTTGTTCATTTTACGTAATACGTGTAATGTGACGTAAATGTGATGTAATTTCTCCTATTTAAGACTTCTAACGCATGTTAATGAATTTATTACTTTACAATATCCTTTCTCTGTTAAAATTCACGTGTAATTATAGATGAAGTAATTTTCAATAAGTTCCTGCTTTTTATACGTAATTATTTAATTCTAATTTGAAAGTTTTTCTTTTCTGTTTATAATAGTCACGCGTAAATAAATTTTTAATTTGAAGCAAACATTATTGTTTCCGTTGTTTATACAGTTTGGCAACAGGTTAAATTAGTACAATTTTCTGAAATAAGTAAAAAAATATCTCTCGAAATGCTGAAAATTTGAATTTAAAATAGAAATGAAACCTCGAAAAATGAGTCAAATTAAAAAAAAAAATTATTTCTGCACACCGGGAAATTATAACGTATAAAATGATCTAAAAAGTATTAAATTCCGATGTATAGTTTTTGCTCCTATAAAACTTTTTTAATGGAACGATTTTGTCCAACTTTAGCATTAAATATCTCTTAAAATAATTCTTCGATTTGAAAACTGTCTACATCAGCGTGTTTATCAAACATTTCTGTATAATACTACCAATTTTCATATTTTTGTATGCATTATTTTTCTTAATATTAACGAAGAAAGACCTCCGGTCACAAAAAATTCAAAACCGGCGGCGGCGGCGGCGGCGGCGGTGACAGCGGGAGTTACTTTTTTTTAGAATAGAGAGATGCATACATTACTTTGTCCTTCATATTGAAAAAAAATCAGGCGGTTTATCTTTCAAATCAGATAAATTTCTTTCGGAATTATGACGTAGTTGAGCATAAAACATGGAGCCATTGGATAACACTTCACCTCAAGTTACACTGAGAGGAGGAGTTGAGAAATTAAAATTTCCAAAATTTCCTTCAGAATACAATTTCCGGCTTTCTTACAGTAATTACACGTTTGTTTCTTGATTTATTGCATTTTTGGTCGGAAAACGTAAAAATAGAGCGTATTTAATATTGGCACTGGAAATTTGAAAGAAAATAAATTTCATTTAATTAAAAAAATTCAGATTAAAGGAAGTATTCTACATCAATGTATAAATACTTTTGTAACAAAAGAATCCGTTCTTATTTTTGAAAGAAAAAAAAACCTTGCTTTGAATGTGTTGGTTTCTTTCAAATTTTCATCATTTTTCTAAAGCGTGGCGGAGCCTCTAGGGCTCCGCGGAGCACAGTTTGGGAACATCTGCGTATACTATACTATGAACTTTAAAATAACTAACAGTCGAAGAGGCAGAGTTGCATTATTACAATATATTTTAATGTCGATAATTTCATATGTGTATGAAAAATATGAGTTGTATTTTTTTTTTCTCTCAGATAGCAAAATTACTACTCAGATGATTTATTTACCAATCAGTTATTTGTATTAAAAATAATTAAAGTCTAATACTAATCCATTGCCTATTGATGTTCCTTTACTTTAGGTATATTTTTCCGAGCTCTTGCAAATAACAGATCAGATGACATAAATATATCGTTTTTTTGAGCGAACATTATGTTTGCTTGGATGTCGCCCAAGTACCTCAATTGGACAAGAATTGAAAGTGAAGCCAAAGGTTCTGGGTTCGAGTCCCAGTTTACGCAAAGTTTCAGTCAGGTGAAAAAATTACTGCACATTTGAGTTGTTTTTCAATCAGCTGTTTGTGCTAAAACTAACTAAACATATTGTGTGGATAACGAAATTTTAATTCAGCTCAGGCCCAAGCTGGATACGATTCCATAGCAACATCGCATAGACCGTTTCATTGTGAAACGAACGGCAATCTGATTGTTGATGTTATTTCGACTAGGGAGCAATATTTGTTATGTGGTTGCCATCCATTTCAAATTGCACTGGTGTTATTTCCATATTTCTATGACAATATTCTCCCGCTGGTGTTATTTCCATATTTCTATGACAAGATTCTCCCGCTGCTGTACCTGATATCAGACTGTTTTGTTTTAAAGACATCTAATATATCTTGTACCTCAAAGTAATCCATGCGAAATCTGGTGGTAAAGATGTGTCGCTTCTTCCTGGAGTATAATTGCAATAAATATAAAAATGTAACGATTGATAAAGGTAACTCATAATTTTTTTGAATAATTTAAAATATAGTTCAAATTGTCGTCTACAAACTTCACTGTTTCAAACTGTATGAATGCCTACAAAAACATGCAAAAATGTATCATTGCTTGATTAAATTTTACCTTTTAAACTATTAAAATTCTAAAAAAAACTTACTTGTTCAAATATGTAAGTTAAACTGAGCATTCTTACATTTATTCAGACAGATAAACGTTATATAATTAAATGACTTTATAATGTATAGTTTTATAGTGAAAACGTTCCTACTAACCCTTCCGTAAATCACCGTATAGAAACGTAACTTTCACCAATTGATTTGTTAATAACTCTTTTGACTAATTGTTGTCACATACGGATATTTTAACCTACTTTAAATTTCCAATACCAATACTTAATTTTTACATCATAATTGGATTCTTCGGGAAGTTTTTCTTTCAGTTAGCAAATAAAAAGGAATTTGGGTAAATAGTTTAGGATTTGTGCCGATGTAAAGTTTGGAAATACCAGGGTTAAAATTTTCAGTCTTCCCCCAGGGACTGCACTAAAACTCTAAAGCATTTGCTGGGTTTCCTGGGTGGCCATCCCGGTTAAATATTTTCAAGATATTTGAAAAATAAATTGCAATACCGGAAGTTTTCAGGAGTATTTTGGTAAAAAGTTTTATTTTTTTATTATTGTTATTTATAGAGCTATTTCTGAAATTAGACTCAGAAAATATTGAATATTACTCTAGTATATATAGCCAGCATTTGTTTTACGCAAAATATAAGTACTTTACTGAAAACATTTACAACTATACTATTAGTTGAAAAAAAAACTAAAACAATATATTTTATATTAATACATGGAAACTACTCCAGAGGGAAACATTCGCCTTGGATACAATATTTCAAATGAAAATCAAATTTCAAAGTAATTGGCCTTTGCGCCTTTTAAGCAATTACTTTGAAATTTGATTTTCATTTGCAAAATATTTTAATTTATAATTTTTAAATTTTTACAATAGATGTTTTCAAATAAAGATAATTAAAAAAAATACTTTAAATGAATATTATTGTGATATTTCAGATAATGGAACGCATTTGTTAAAGTGTATAGCGATGTTTACCTTTTTTTCGTTAGACACTATATCATAAACGTTAAAAAGACCTTTTTCAAGTTTTATTTTATTTTAATTTTTTTTACATAACATGTAATGTAACGCAGTCTTAAAATTTGAACACTGATCTTTGATCAGAATAAACATTCCTTCTTTCAGTGTTTTTCCTTTAAGAGCCATTAGTCGCTGCATTAGTTTCACTAATGGATACACGGAATCTGAGCATCTAACTTGTTTTTCTTTGGCAGTAACTTTAAACTAGATTTCTTATTCTTCTCTTATTTTAAAGAAACTCTTCTTTTTAAAAAAGATTAAGACGCAGGCAGCTATTTTATTTCGGATATCATATACTCTATACTGTGCAAAAAAATAATGAATGTAATAAATAGGGGTACTTTCTAAAATAAACATTTCTAAAAGGAGTTTTTAGATTTGAATGCTATCATATATATTTTTGTTCAAAAAACTGTTTGTTTTGTTTGTGTTGATAAATATTTATTATTTCATGTGCTATGCACTTTAATTTTATATTTTACAGTTCTTTTAAGGGGACCGAGAATGCCCTATCTCCGCCATGTTAAATTTCCCAAATTTATGTACCTTTTTCTCAGAAATAGTGAAAGATAGAGGCCTAGATTTTTTAGAGTAGATAGAATAACATAATTTACGTATTTTAACACACCATTTTATTTCTAAGTGAAACTCAAAATTAATTATTAATTATTTATTGAAAGTCATTTTTAAATTAGAATTTTTCGTAAGATTTCAAAAGAGGCGTAAGAGGCCTAAAATAAATAATTCTCAATAAATCATTAAATCCCTCTGTTAAACTATACAATATAACATAATATAAGTATGAAAATGTTCTCATGTTTAATAGATATTGAAAAAAAGGAGCATAAATATAAAAGATCCAAGTTTTGAGAAAAAGACAATTAAAGATTTAAATGGACATTAAGCTGTGAAGTACTCTTAGAAAGAATGTTTAATTTCAACACTATTTTTTTATATATATAAACATGTGTGACACATCGTTGGAAAGATAAAAGTTTAAACTATTTAATGATATAAAAAAGTAAAAATCGATTTTTTGGTTGAATTTTGCTTTCCTGGTTCCCTTAAAATAACTATTTGATTTCTATTTAAAAAGAAAAAAATATATATACACTGAGTGAATCATATTAAAATTAATATAAAATAATCCAATTGTTTCAGTAATAGATGGATATCTCTTAGCAGTAAAGGTGGTGGTGAAAGTGTAGTAGAGTTCTAGTCAATCACTTCGATGTTGTCTGTAACTGGAAAATGGATTTTGGGTGTTTGAAATCTCCTGATTGACTGTTTTAGAAGCTAAGTTTCTAGCATTTATAATTCTTCTGATACCTAACTCTTTAATATGACCCCTTTTATCTGCTATCATAATCAAAAGCAAGTTTTCTGGATGGGCCTAAAATGCGTTTCTTTCAATCACTGGGTCAATGACCTTCATCAAGTTTTCAGGGAGGAATCTTTCCGATTTTACAACTTCTAATACATGTTCCGGTCCGTTTGTGAAGTATTTACTTTTTTATACTAAACTATACAAGTACACATGACTTTAGGAGAAAAGAAAATAAGATCTTTGGTTCATATGGTGGATTTTCAATAGTTAAATACAACCTGAGAATTCTGTTCGCCGTCGTTAACCACCTAGAGAGGGAAAGTGTGCCAGGCTCACGAACATAATAAATCTTCAGAATAGCTGCCTGCTTTTATAGCGCAACTATTGTAGTGTACGCACTGCTGATCTTTGCTTAAAATTTGCCGTTCAGTTTAACTCTGTCAAAATTTACCCCTGGGCGTTTTTCACATTTCCTGAGCTGCGTGCCAATCGGACCAGTAAATGATTTTGCCACAGTCGTTTTACCATGTAAAGTTTGAATCAAATGCCGGAATGGCAATTCATTAAAATGTAAGAGGCATACCATCACCCCACTGAAGTGGTCTTTTAACTTCTTTAATTGTGCGAATAACACCGGTTTTCCAACCCGTATTATTAACGGTGCCATCATATCCAATATATATATATTTTTTGGTATCCTTTACGTCCACATTTCCAATTTTACCAGTACCATGCATTCTTTGAAAGTATAAGAATTTTAGTTCAAGGATGGGTATCTTTTTTGCTTTTTCACAGTTACAAATAATAGAGACAGGACACTCACAAACCTCGGGGACCATTTTACAATTGCAGTCTAATGTTATTTTGCACTTACACGCAGAGACATCAAACAGTAACAAAAATATTTTTTTGTCTCCAACTCTCATTTTGAACTTTTACTTTCCCTTATCATGGTTAAAGGACTTCATAAGATTACGATAACTGTCATGATATGCATTTGTTAACTGAATAATTCTGTAAGGCGTTACTGTCGGTATTGAAGCTTTATCAAACTCAGATTTAATTCGTGGTGCCACAATAATCGAAACGTGAGAAAAAATGACTGACCTGTTGTTTGACTTCAAGGCTAAGTTGTAATATTCAAGGAAACAACACTTGAAAACGTCTTCATAAGTTGGAAGTTTATTCACAGGTAACTCTTTTGGGTAACCACATAACGGGCAGTTACAGTCACTGCGACTAATTTTCTTGGATAGAGCCATAACACAGTGGTTAATATAATCAATAAATCGAATCACTTATTAAACACTCACTAATTAAATCAGTCTTTAGGAAATGCTATTGAAACGAAGAACAAGAACACACTGCTAACCCTTGCTGACAGAATTCTAGTGAAGAATTCACAGAAACCTTTGAGTCATAAAGCACACGCATGCGTATCACGCAGTTCATTGTGAAACATCATTGCAAGTAGTATTGACGGGCTCTAATTCGCAACAGAGCGCGTCAATCTGAACTGCTGCTAGAATAGAAGGACTCAGAATACAACTTGATTGCGTCAAATTAGGGATATTTTAATTGCTTTGCGCTATCCTAAATGAAGTAATTTTGTTTCTTTTCTCATTGTAACTGTTATTTTTGTCTACTAATGTATTTTTGAATCTGTCTTTTAAAGCTTTCCCATCATAGTAGTTTTTTTTATCTTTTTCGTTTATAACTTTAATAAAACGAAAAAAACTATTGCTTTTTCAATAAATTTCAAATATTCAAATGCTATGCGCTATCGCCAAACGTAAAAATTTATTTAATTTATTTTTGCATTTTAATAAGCTACCCTAAAGCCAAGTTTTCCGTGGTATATCGAATCAAAAAAACAAAAAAAAAATTCGGCCACACCCTAGTACACATGTTTTTGTTAGTTGGAGAAATTGGGCACATAGCACCAATGTATGTGAAATAACTCATGTATGTGAAGTAGCTCAAGAATGTGAAGTAACTGTGGTCACATAGGCTGAAAAGGAACATACTTAGGTTAGTTCGGATTTTCAAACAAATACTCCAAAAGTCAAGGGGAATGTAGGGTATTTATTAATTACTTAGAAAGGCCGTGAAGTACAATAAGAGAGGGCTTTTATATCCCATGCTCGCAGAAGTGCTTCGCTAAGATCGAAAAATTCTGGAAGCAAAGCGATAAGTGAATCAAGTAAAGAAAGAAATCCGCTATAATTGGTCGAACAACACTACCAACTCAGAAAGGTTTAGTGAAAATGCAAACTAAATGCATATGTCACCCAGAAAAAACAAAGGATTTACTGAGCGATTAAAACTCTTGAGTGACCCCAATCCTGTGGCACATAGAGGCCTAGGGTTACCGCCTAAAATAATTTTTGTGGTAATTGGGCCCATCGAAGATAAAGAGTGTTGAAGCATGAATTTTAAGAGTACCATTAGCTATTGAAAGATGTGTGCGTTACTAAAAATGTGAGAGAGAGAGCAGAAGTTGAAAAAAAAATTACAAATGCATGAATAAACTAGACTGATTTGATATGACCGTGAAAAGATTTTGAGAAGGGAGGTGCCCCTTATCTAAGAAAAAGTAGTACGCGTGTTAAATGTGGCTAGTTGTAAAGAAAATGCATGAATCATTTATATCTTATTTTCATTTACTAGAAAGTTTTAAACGGTTAAGTTACAAGTCTATGAGAACCTGAAGTTAATAAATGAAACAGTAGACTGAATTAATGATTCAATTTCTTTAACTGAAGAATATTAAAAGCATTAAATAAGTTTATTAACTTGTGAGAGGGGAGCATGCAACTAGAAAAATGGAATGATTTTAAGTACTGACTTTAATTTTACAACAGGCGGTGAGGGAGAAGCAAACTATTAAAATAAAAATTATGTTTATTTAAATTGAATTTTAAAATCGCTGGTGGTGGGAGAGAGAATTAAAGGGGAATATATATAACGGTATAACCGTTACAACATCCAAATGTGAAAGGTGACTATCTGCACAAAAGATGACACTTTGCTGTTGAGCAAGAAATGTGTTTAACAGAATCATGTACCTTTCTGGATTTATGCAAGGAAATTCACGACGGATAGCGATTTTAAAAGGCTTGATTACGCCATTGTCCAACGCAACACAATACGACTCAAGTTTGTGGTGGCGGACGCATTCAGATTTTAATAATTTTAAGCATATATTAAGTTTATTCGAAATACTGTGGGTTATACCAACAGATGTCAACTGGTCTAAAGTTTCACACACCCGCCCATATAATCTTAAATTAAACTTCCTGTGTGTTATTATCATTGAAAATGCGTGTTTTATGTCAAAGGAAACTTAATGTAAAATAACTCTAAATTAATAATGAAAATAATATTATTAATAAGTGTATAGTTTTTAATTTCCCAATAAATATTTCTGTTTCGCTCAACTATTTATTGCTCATTTCATAGGTTAAAGCAAATGACTTTTATATCATCCATAGTAAAATAAGTGCATTTACCGATTTACACGCTGTCGTAAAAAATGTAGTATCACATATGCTTCATAAAGGAGCTAACCGCACTTTAGAGTCACTTAGTCGATTAGGTATAGTGTGGCTTTTAAATTTTTGTATTTGAAAAATTGTGAAACATGTATATAAATTAACAACAATGGAAAAAAAATATTTGTAGCTTGATGTTGGATTCTGGATTCAGACCTGACAGTCGATGTGTTAAGTGTTGCCAGTAATGCAAATAAAATGCCTATATTTAGTCAAGAAATATATTTTCTTCAAGAACATTTCAGTACATTTTCTTTTTAACAAAAAGGTTTTTAATTTCAGAAAGTTTTAGGTATTTTGTATTTCTGATAGTTAGTATTTTAATTCATTTGTTGTCTGTATTTTGCGCCTGAGATTTTACAAATGTACATTCTCAATTAAATATAAATAGTTTGTAATTTACGCCATGGATAATAACTTAAAAATGAGTAAATATAATATATCTTAATATGCTCACTATATTTTTCGGATTTGCGGATGTTTCTGACTATTTTAACTCTTTATATATAAAAAATTTAATTATACAACATTCTAATATTACTTAATCATATATCTTGTTAAAAAAATACAAAATATTTCAATAAATAATTGTCGCTTTAAAGCATATAATTTTATTGCAAAATATTTTACATCTGCAATTGAATAATGCAATCAAAGTTTATTTGCTATTTAAAAGAATTTAACAGAAGACAAAAAAATTAAATATTTAGTGAACTGTCTTTTGCAACAAAGATAGATTAACCACCAATTACGTAATCCATCACTGTTAACCGTACGAGGTATTTCCAAGCGGCTGGAAATTTTCCATTTAATGTAAATAATTGGTTATTTTATTTCTTTTAAATTATTTTTGATTTACGAAATATATTATAAAAAATTTTACCCAGTGAAGTTATGCTTCGTATATAGTATTTTTTTGTATAATAGGCAAAGAAAATACATCGATGGCTATAACATTGATAGAAGAAATATAAAAGCACCTTGATTTTATAGAAAAATTTTCATTATAAATTCAGAAAAATTCTTTCTGAAGCGGAGATTGTCTTTATATTAAAATTTAATCTTTTAATTTATAGTACAACAGCCGCACATTATTGTATTTCTTTACGTTACACCTTTCCCAATAAATGTTTGAAAAAAAAATCATCAATATAAACATAAGACGAAATGCAATATTCCACCTTGATCTAATAACAAACTACATTTTATGAACTTTAAAAAATTCGCCTATTACTTAAATGTGGACAAATAATAATAATACAGATGTTACAAGTTTTAAAATATGCATTTTTTTTAAATTTCCGAGTACTTTCGGTCGGCAATGACGGGGATCAATATTCAAGAAATATTTTCTTTTTTTATCGCTCCATTCATTATAAACATTTTAAAGTTCATACTGTATGGTTTGTGAACATCATCAATTTTATGTGAGTGTTAATTGAAAGAATTAGGGTCCATAAGCGACGTTTTTGGACCAAAAGAGTTTGATGATCATGTTTATTTATGTGTTAGGGTATGTCATATAAATATAGAGTAGACAAGTTGAAAAGTTTAATAAAAACATGATATTATATAACATAAAGTAGACGTGGCATTCAAAATGTTAAAATATTAGAATATTTATTAAACATTTTGGAATGAAATAAACATGTAAAATATGATCAAAACTAATTAATCAGACTCTTCTGTGATAGAATGCTCACTTTCTGACAAATTTTGAGATAGCAGCATCCAGAAAATAATCCTTGTAGTCAGCAGTTTGTTGTTCTGCCACATGTGTCTGGTATCCCAAATCGCATAAAACGGCTGCAATATGTGCACAACAACCAACTACACGGGCTTTTAATTTACACTGACGATACAAAGAATTAATCTATGACGAATAACAGTTATTTTACTGAATCCATGCGTTATATATATTCAAAGACGTATGTCTCGATTGCAGTTGAACACGGATAACATTATTACGGTCTTTATGAATAAATAATTTCTAAAGTCCGTAATCACGGAAAATTTCCACCGTATAAGAGTTTCCTTTCTTTATTTCATACACTCCAAGAGTTAAGGTATGCAATTCATTGATCGATAATCTAGAAAAATCCGTCAATGTTTGAGCTTCCATTCTATGCCAAATTACTCGTCGTCTCATTCAATTTTCAGACTCTACTAAATGTTTTTAATTGATTAGGTTGATTTACTATGTTCATCATACTTTCAGAAACATATCACCATAATTATTTTGCATAATTCTAGGTAGTCCAAAGGCATTAAAAATGTCACAAATAATGTGCACAAAGTCACCTATAAATGGTTTTTGCAAATTGGACATTATTTGGTCTAAAGCTTTCCATATTTTTATTAAATCAATTTAGGCTTCAGTGACCCACCTGACAGATGTTATTAATCTTAATTCATTCAAGCATGATTTTTATTTTACATAAATATGGCCTTTTCAATCATCTTCAAGGATTCCAATTCTGTCTCGAAATCCACGATTGACGATCAAAACATGATTCAATTTAAGACAGTTCCTAAAACTTGAAGATTTAGAAGCTATACCCGAATTCAGTATAGATGCGTCATAATTTCTTTGACAATTGAGGGCCAGACAATGAACGTTGTCTGCTATAGGCACTGGTATGTTAATGTTTTTATGCGGGCTGTTGCCATTATCATATTTAGGTACAATGTCGCGACTTGATATTAAAACTACTTTGTTTGAAGTCCTACTCTATTCTATAACCAACCATACTGATTAGTAAAAGTTACATTTTTTAAACACGTTTAAATACGCCGTTGTATCCTAAAGTTTCTTAGTGACGTGATTGAGTGTAGTTTCTTAACTCTCTGCTTTTAATATTTTACTATGAGCGCAGCTTTGCAACACTTTTATTTTGACATACTCATTGATATTTTGATGTGCTCAGTAATATATCTCAAGAAGAAAGTGTGTCACGATTGCGCTCATATAAATAATTGGGGTAAAATTAGAAGAAACTGCATATTTTTCTTTAACTACGAATAATACGAACTTTGAGCATGTGTAAGTCATATAAATCGAAAAAATACAAAAAACTGTTGAAATCGTACAGGATAAACTTTCTAATAAAAAAAGGGAAATAATTAAGTCAGTATAACAGAAAGTCTATTTTATGGGCCAGAGACACGGCTCATGGACCCAGATCCTTTAAATTATTGATAAATGAGTTAATAAAGAGATAAATGAGAATATAATTTGATGAATTGAATATAATGAGAGTATATAATTTGTAACTCTATGTAACTCTAATAATATCTTACATAATTAATCATTTTTAATTTTGTATGATACTTTGTATTTAAAAGTTTTTACAACATAAAATATAAATCAACAACACTGTTTTTAAAAATTGATAAATATAAACATTTGTTCTTCGTCATTACTCTAACACGTATGGTCAAACCACCTTCCCGCACACGCCCCTATTCCAAAAGAGAAAGCTGTTCAGTTCTGAGCATTAATTGTAAGGTGTGTCCCACCGAAATAAAGCCACCGTGATTGTGTGCTGTAATTGCACACGAAACAAACCAATATGAACGAAAAGAATTTGTTAAGAAAGTCTATAAACAAATACATATTTACAAGGAGTAACTCACTTCCTGAATTACTTGGACAGGGCAAAAAAAGTAATTTGTAAAAAAAGACGGGGGAAATGTGTCCCGCCGAATTAAAGCCACTACTGTTAATAGACAATATATCCACCATGGTTATATATGACTTGGAATATACGATGTGGCATACCATTTACCAATCCTTGTAGGACAGTAGCATCAATATTGTTCCACGCTTCAATGATGACGACCTTCAGCTTTGCCACAGACTGCAACTGTCTATCATTGGCATATACAGCCCTACTGAGGATACCACACACATTTTCTTGGGGATTGAGGTCAGGGAAAAAGGGGCAGGTCATTCCATGACATGCATGCGATTCTCCAAAAACCATTTCCAGGACGATTTTGTGGCATGAATGGAGGTTTTTCCTGCTGGAAAATCCAACTTAGTTTACTAATTCTGCTAAAAAATGGCATTAAATAGTTTTCTAGAATTTTTTGGTAATAAGAAGCTTCATGCTGCCTGAGAGAATAGCCAGGTTATGTTTACCTCCATAGCCGAAGCCTCCTCACTTCATTAATGAGCCTCCACCTTGCTGTCTTTTGGAGAAAATTTCCTCATGTTATACCAATAGAAAGCAAGTACATCTGTCCCATCCAGATTAATTTTTTCTCATCTGGGACTATAACACGATGCACTGGTCCTTCCAGGTTTGATTATATTTGGCCCTGTCAACTCTCTTTGCATGTGTATAGCTTTCAACATGTGCTGCTGTTTCCTCTTCTTATATCGCTAGTTGCTTGTAAATTTTTCAGTTCGTGACAGGGTTGATTTTGTCACAGATATGTTATCCTCTTTGGCCAACTATTTTAGGGAAATACCACATCCTGAAAGACGATGTAAAACTGCTCTTGCCTACCTGCAAGTCATTTTTCTGCAGGTACACTTCCTTTTTTTCTACCCGTACGCATTGCCCTGATTTACAAAATTGCTTTTACTGTTTTAGATAGTTTGATATGCTTAGGTATTGGTCTGGGTGAAAGACCTCGTTCCTTAAAAGCTGCTATCTGTCCTTTCTCGAACTTTGATAAATGGGTTTTCTTTCCCTTTCCAATTCAGCACGCGAAACAGAAAATACAACGTTCTAAAATCCGCACAAAGCTCGACTGGCACAGAACATTTGCTTGACAACTTCCTGACGTCATAAACATGTTGATCTCAGCAGCTCGAATGTCGGTAGTTACCAATAAATACTAATATTGGCAGTGGCTTTATTTCGGCGGGAAACTTTCCCCCCTCTTATTTTACACATTTACCTTTTTCCCCTGCCCAAGTGGGGCAGGAATTGAGTTACTCCTTGTAAATATGTATTTCTATATAGACTTTCTTAATATATTTGTTTCAATCTTATTTGTTTGTTTCGTGTCCAGTTACGGCACACAATTACGGTGGCTTTATTTAGTTGGGGCGCACTTATATTTATCAGCATATATGCAATTTCGGCTATGTTAACATTCTGAGACTCGAGAAAAAATGTAAATTATAACTAATAAATTTCTATTTTTTTTATTAAATATTAATCTTTAAATTATATGAAAGAAATACTTCCCAAATCTTAAATAATTATAATTATTTGAAACACGAACTGGTTCTTCAATATTGCGTGTTAATAACATTGCTGTGTTGAAGTTTGTTCCTAGTCCGGCACTTACCTAAGTACTTTTATTCTAAATAATTTATATATTTTTTGATTAAATATTATGATTAAAAGTTTAAAATCCGAAATAAATAATTTTCACAACTTTTTAGTAGGTTAATTATGTTTACTCAAATTGTATGTATCTTAAATACATGACAATAAAGTCGATGTGCTGATGAAACTTCTTGATTGTACATTGTAAAAAAAAAATGACATATTGACGGAAAAATACAGTCAATTTTGATGCCGGTTGAAAAACTTTTAATGCACAGAAACTATCTGTATTTTTCATTAAAACATTTTATTTTCTGTAAAAAAAATATAGATTTTTACTGAAAAAAAAAATGCATAATTGTTTTTTAAAGACTGGTTTTTCATTAAACCAGTTTTTTTTTTTTTTTTGTAAAACTTACAGAATTTTTTACAGCACAAGCTAATTATTCATTACGATAAAGTGTGCGCTTACAGATATCTCTCAACGAACTATTTATGCATACTTTGCACAATGGGTAATTGAGGTTAGTTGCCTCAGGTTTTGCAGACTAGTAAACAATATCGTTTAACTTTAAGCACACCTTACAAAGGTATGGACTTCGTACAGAAGATCGTTAAAAGTTAAGGAGATATGTTTCAGATTAAGGATGAAAGTATCTTTTTTGGCAATTTCTAGTATGCGTAGTACAGCAACACGGCTATACTTACATGAATTCGAAGACGTGTATAGCTTTCCAAGTTAAAAAATGATCATTACATCATTATTTCAAACATTTAATATTAAAAGGATATTTTAAGAATTCTGTTCATAATAGTGACTCGATTCTCGAATCTAGTTTAACCCTTTATCTACTGCAATTTTTTTCATGTACTTGGTTTTTTTTCAGTTACTGCAATGAAAATTAAAGGATAAAAAAAAAATACTTACCCGTAAGAAATTTAATTATTTAGAGGTAATAAATTAAAGTGGCACTTTAAATACCACTATGACTAAAATGTTGTAAAAGAAAACCTACAAGGTATTTCAATGGCACCAGAAAATATTATCGAAAAATAAGTATGTCAAATATAGGCTTTTTCTTCTTTACAAATAAATCTTTTGGCAAATTCCGGTGCCAATCATTTATTTCAACACTTTAGAATTGAAAATGCTTTGCCCCTGAAAGGGTTAAAAATACTATTTTTTTTTTTTTAGGTTTTGATTTTGTTTGCAGTCCTTTAGTTATGCGACATCTATATTCCAGGGACAACATGTTCTCTCGCATCTCCACATACGCAATATATGAATTTACATATGCCATTTCTAGCATAGCAAAAACGAGCTGGTGCCACAACTTTTTCAATTTCCTGTAAGAAAAATAACAATGCAACAGAAATGAAATGCTAAGGAAATCATTACTACATTACATTTTAGTAATTACATTTTAAAAGCAGATAAAAACGATGGATAACTGCACAGACGAAAAGTAAACAAGAAGTTTTCTCCAACGTGTAGTGACTTATTAATACTTATAAGTACCAACGAGTAATTCAACTGTTAAATGAAATACATACACCTTTCATCTAAAATACCTAGCCAAACTTTATTCTAAGATTATAACGAACAGATAAAAAAATCCAATACTTATCTTATATCCTTTACTGTGTTTGCAGCAATAAAAAGACGAGCTTGACAATCTGTACAAAATGTCGGCACAAAACCTATATTCTGTGTCAAAGATAGCCTCCTTCCTCGATAAAATAACAAACCTAGAACTACTGCTGCCATGTATCCGGAGAAAGCGGAATTAAAAGAATGTTTTGGCAGAGTACCATTAGAATATTAGTAATATTCACTATGGGATGAAAGTATAAATTGTGTGGTACTTATAAGCACCGTCAGTAGATATAGGGTTAATTAATACCTAACATATTTTTAAATATAGAGTAATAAAAATGAGTTGCATTTAAGGCAAATGAGACATGACAAATTGAAGAAAAGAAAACAATATCTCGATTTGCAGTGATTTTTTTTTTTTAATTTGATATAAATATACGTGTACGGTTCTTGAAAAATATTACTTAATTATACTAGCACTATATAAATTGAAACAAAAGAGCTATTGTGCCAACAACTTTATCCTAGGACTTAAAGAACATATAGCTATTTTTCGTTATGTCTAAAAACAGTATGTAACTGATAACCTGCATATACGCTAATTTTAAATACCAAATTTCAGAAAAATTAAAAATATTAAAGATACTGTCATTCTCTTTTTTTTTTCATAATTCAAAATTTAATCTTGGTATTAATAGATTTGTAATTTTATAGATTCAATCAATTTATTTATTAACTTTTATTATTTTAATATATTTTTCAAAACAAAAAAAAAGAGTTCTTGAAAAGAATTATTAAAAAGTCAACTGAATAATAGTTACTGTACTATATTAATATACTATATTAATGTTCTATACTATATTGATCTTCTATATTAATACTACTTAAATAAAATAAATAATATTTGCTGTAGAATGTATTTTTTTTTTAAATTCAATCATTACTTTCTCCTATGTTCTCCATTTTCGATCTTTTAGTAATACTGACAAATTTCCCTTCTGTTTTTCGAGTATTGGTAACGACGGCAAATAAACCGAAAGCGACTACTATTGTTTTTAAAAACGACACAACTACTCTCGTGTTTATGTTTTTTGGCTATCTCACTACTTATATGTCATATTTTAGCTATTTTTGATTTCATTACAAGATTTTCGGTGTAAGAGCATACAGACGTAATATTTATGTACATGTAAAAAGTATCATTTCAAGGTAGGTAAGACAGGGCCGCTAATAAAAAACAAGTAATAAACATACAATATTTTTACAGAGGGTGGTCGTTAGAGTATAGTTTGGTATCACAATATTTATTTCAATCACATTTTAACAATTATGAAAATTTAATGTTTAGATATATAGGGTGTGTGTAAAAGTGCTTCACGACCGCGGTAAGTTTACACAGCATTTTATACCACATAATGCATTGTAAAATTAACACCAATATTTATTAAAATAATATATTTATACTAGGAAAATTTCAATTAAACAATAGACAATAGGTCAATAAAATTAAGCATGAATAATTTTTATCTAAACAAAAATCATCATCACCACTGTTGTTGGTCATGCAGATAAACTAAGTAGAAACTCCTTTAAAGCCTTCTCCATTAGCTCACTTCTTGCATATTGTACATTTTATGATCTGTTCTGTTGGATTGGAGCTGCAGCATAACTCTATTTGTCATAATTCTGTTTTAAAGAAATAGGCCTGTTTTGCTAAAATTTCCATAAGACCTAATAATTAAACATTTTCGAATATTTTTATTTTTATGTTCTAAAATTCATTTAACATCATAGAATTGTGTAGGTAATAGTAATGTTAAATAAGATAGTGTTTATAATATATTTATTTGTTATGTTTATTTTCATACTATTATCCATGTTATTATGAGCCTTTGTAATAACACAAAGTTCATTATATAATTTATTAATATTATTTTAATTCTGTTGAAAAAAAACATTTCCTAAAACACGTTTACACGGTTTGTAAATACGCCCCCAGTCTTTATGTGTTAAAGCGCCCTGTGGCATTTTTTAATCAAATCTAGCATCGTCGTTCTATTATTACTAATTTAAAAGTCTAATATATAGAGCATATATATAATGGTCTAACATGTAAAGGAAAAGATCCTCTTTGAGAACATAATACTCTTAAAGTAATACTCTGGAACAAATACAGTATGACAGATCACACAAATAACTTTTTAAACTTTCAAAAAAGAAAAAAAAAAAGGCAATTAACCTTCTAAAGAAAATACCATATTTCCTAAAAGCAAGCAATGATGTTCCTTCAATAAATCACACGCCATCCTTTCATTTCAGTAGTGGGACCAACAATCGCACCGTTTGTGAAATGAAAACAAATGTGTACACGTGTCCTGGTCTGTCCTATAAATTATAATAAATAATTTAAATTATCACGATTTTTTAAAAATAACATCTACCGAGTTTATTGCATTTTTATTTTCCCAACCTGTGGTACAGAAGTTGTAGAAATCAGTACTAAATTTCAACTATATTTAAATCTTACAATTCTCTATTGTTTCACAAGTTCTAAAAATAAAGAAATCATTTACCTTCTCCACTGATATTTATCGCAAACATGGATTTTATCTAAAATAAACGCTTGATTGCTAAAATTTCAATGATAAATTAATTCTTACAATTATCAAATGCTTGACAACTATTAAAAATAATTAAATCATTTTCATTTCTTCACTGATATTAGTAACAAATATGGAACTTGCATAATAAACCCTTGATTGATGAAAAAAAAAGTATTACCATATTTTTCTTTATTACAGATGTCAGTTAAAAAGTTACTTTCTCATAATTTCTCACAAACTTCATTTATGTAAAATAAATGACTTTGGCATATTACAGAAAAACACTAGTTACATAACTTTATCAAATTATGTGCATGTCCTAAGTCACTCTTAAGCATGAAAGTGTATTTTGAATTTTTTGAAATTCGGATTCGTTATTACGTTTTGCATTTTCATGAATATTTCTTTGATAGGAAATTTCTCAGCTTAGAGCTTAGATACTTTAGAATATATATATAAATTGAAAATTTTCTACAAAGGATAAGACTTATTCAACATAATGTTGATCAAACGTTATTAATAAATTATTTTCATAAACAAATGGATTTTTATGACACCTTATAGAATGCAAACCAGAATAATTTTTCTCTTAAAATTCAATATTTATACTTGAATAATCAAGATCATTTACTTTTTTTTTTTTTTTTTTTTTGTAAAGCAAGATGAAGCCTAGGAGCAAGGTATTAAAATATTAATATCTTGGTAAAAAGTAGTGGTTTTAAAAGATGGAGAATTTTATATCTATGCACGGTTGGTAACAAAAAGACTTTCTTTTAGTATCCGTTAAACCGTTATAGTTCAAAATCGTATCATACAGAGTATTGTTCACAAACCCATGCATTATGATACCTGAACGTAAAAGAAAATAGCTCATTTTCCTGAATGACAGCGGCCCCACCAGTGGCCGAGAGATTCTGCTCTCGAAGCTGGTAGACGGGAGGTGCTGGGTTCGATCCCAATCGCGCCCGTCGGCCTAATCGTTCGGAGTTTTCGTGGTTTTCTTCGAGCCGTGGATCTTCCATGCGTTAATACGGATTAGGTTCCCTTAGAAAGACCCCCACGGAGGGCACTCTCCCCGGACCTATATCCCTCGTGTAGATAATTGGCCGTCAAAAATCAACCCAACCCAACCCTGAATGACAGCGAATTGTTGTGTAAACTGAACTATAGTTAGCTACGTTAGTTTCAGTATATTTATAAGTCATTACCATGTTTTTGGTACTTGAACCGTTTATTTTATTTATTTATTTACAAAAAGAACTTATCCTTTAATCGAAATCCAGATTCTAATCCAACGCTTATTATAACAAAAAATTAAACTTTAATTCATTGAATCGAGTTTAGAAGCGTATAAATCTTCAGTAAATTCTGATGTTCCCTTATGTCGTTATTTTGATTGTTTAGTTTACATTTTTTTTTTCCTCTATGAGCAGTATAAATTTTAAGATTTCCGTATTTACGATTTCATAAAAGAGATACTCTAATTGTTATTATTTTTTTACACACTGACACCTAAATAAAGGTAGCATACTTTATTCAAAATTCACTTCGAAAAGAAAAACTAATCGAAGAAACGCAATTTACAATTAAAGATTTAAAACTATATACAATATACATATTTTAAGAAAATATTTAAAATGACAAAATATTAAAATTTCGTGACTGATATATATATATATATATATATATATATATATATTGTTTGTTTCTTTTTAATAATTGTTTGAAATGAAATATCTGGTATTCCCTAAATCACATTAACTTATATCAAGAATGTGACACTGATTTCTTTGTCTTCTTATATGATTTATAACACATTCATAATACATCCATAATAGTACTTTTAATAAATATTATACATTAAGCACAATAATTACAGTTTGGATATATTTATCATAATATTTTATAAATTTATTTTCAAAATAATTTTTCCGTGTAGTTTTTTAAATCGAAAAATTGAGCATATTTTTTTTTTGTTATATATGTTTCTTAAATTATTAGCGCATCAAAGGTATGGGGAAAAAGCAATGAAGCTACATAGTGCATTTTCATTTTAAATATTTGTTTTATAAGAGTAATAATAATGATTTTTTTTTATTTAACTCTCTAAATAAATCTTAAAGTACTTGGTAACATTGAATAAGGGAAAAAAATATTAACTCGATTCAAAACACACATTTGCTCTGTTTAAGAAATTGTTTTGTCCCAACCAGCTGGTAATTCGTGACCCAGTCGCGCGAGATTCTGATAACTTTTATCAAAAATATATCTGCCAAAATTCATTCAAACATTCCTAATAATAAAATAGTTTTTAGGGGTATATAGGGGAGAATAGCCATATTTGCCATCTCCGCTGAAATCCTACTAATCAGAATGATGTGATTTATGATTAGAAGAAGCACTCGCCTTCCACGTACTATTTTTAGACAATTTAAATAAAAAAAAAACCCTAAAATTAGCTGTTTTGATCTATTTTTTCCTACTAAACGTAAGAAAATACTTTAAAACTAAGGTAGGTTGTTATGTTTTCATATATGTATCTAAATTCATGTGTTTCTTGTGCATATTTTTTAGGCAGATGTTTCAGCTGTTAACCTGAGAGTAGTTAGGGATCGTTGCGTAGCCTTTTCCACCAATTTCAGATTTGCTTGTAAAAATGTTCCCGAAGAAAATACAGAGATGTCTTGTTACTTCACTATGGTGGTGCAGAAATATTTTAATTCAGCTACATGTTAGTTCTCTATTGTATTTGTAATGGGATATGAGTTCGAAGAAGATAATTTAAATTCTGCAAAAAATACCAACGCGATTACTGCTGGGTTAAGGAGGCGCTTGTCTCTGCCCAGGCAGTTTTTCTTGGTTCCCTCGGGCAAGAACTGTATTATCCTTGGACATATGACCTCTAACGAAGGTTCTCATGAATCACACATCAGATTGTGGCTTCATCAACCTTTATCTCCCTAGCGAGTGCTCTTATTGACTTCGTACAATTTTCATCAATTTGACTAACGAAGTCTGGTGTTCATGGTTGGATTTCATATTGCTGTGAGTGTTGTTTCCTCAATGAAACATTTGCATACGAAACCTGGCAGCCTTAAGTTCTCTCCTTATATTAAATGTAAATGACCAAGCGAGTTTCAAGAATGTGGCAATCTCTAAATCGAAGTGTTATTCAGCCAATGAGCCAATGACAGCAATTTTCTTCATTTACTCACTTAGTTTAGGCTCTAACATGTTTGCATGTAACAGAAAAAGATTTGTAACTAAGATATACCAGGTGATATTTCACCTATTACATATGTTCTCAAATACCTGATGCATACTGTATTTCCAATATACAAAGGTGTAGGGAAATTTTTTCCTCGTGCCGTGATTGGGAAAGCTTTCAAATTTAATTTGTAAAAAGAAAACTCTGTGTTTTTATTTAGGATGCTTTAAAAATATAATCATTAAATGTTATTAATTATTTTAAAAGCATTTAATACAAAATATCTTGTGCTTTACAAAGTATCATGTAAAGCAAAAAGAAATTAAATACATAAAATAATTGTCAAATTTATGTCAAAATAACTGATTTTATTCTTTAACTTTCATTAGTTCGATTTTTAATAATTTATGTTTGACTAACTATGTAATTTGAATTTCATACGAATTTGAATTTACATGCTTTGTGGCATTACAGACATTACCATGAAGTAAAAATATTGTGCTGCAAATAAACTTTTAAAAGTAAAATTACGCTAATTCTGATGACATCTGATTGCAAAATAAATCATATGGCAGAAAAAAGTCCACGGCAGAAAAAAAATTTTTGCTGAAAATTTTTTTTAAACGAAAATATAAGTGTGATACATCAATTTAAAGCTAAAGAGTTGAAGTATTTGAATTTGTAAGTTTTAATTTCATAAGAGGAAGTGTTTACTGAAAATGAGCTGGATACAAACAGTATAAAACTATATTTACATTTGAGCTTAAAATACAACTTATTGAAATGTATGATTTTTTTTTTTTTTTTTTTTTTTTTTTTTTTTTTTTTTTACTTTTTAGAATTCAATAAAATTACTATGCATTTAAATCAACAAACTATTATCATATCTTTAAGATCTACATAGATAAAATCTTTTAGAAAATGCCTTTAATATATTTTTGGCTGTATTCAAACGTTAATACTTAAATGTCACAAGAGTAATGGAAAACATGCAAAAGTTTTAATAAAAAAACTACTTAAAATTTTTACCCAAAACTTCTAATTTTCTGATTTCGAGGTATAAGACATATTATACATTAAATATTTTGTTTATGCTATGCATGAAATAGGCTCTGGGAAGTTGTCACAAGAGTAACAAACGTCTGTGTCACAAAAGTAACACATAATACTTTTGTCGATAGTTTGATATAAAACTGCGTTCCAACCAAAGCAAACAGAATGCATAAAGTTTTGTTGTTTTTTATCTGTTATCAGAGCAGTTCTTGAAATAGTTTTAGCTATAACTAAGGTTATTTTGTAAATTTTAAAGAAGATAAATTATCTTTATTAGTGTTTTTTAATAGGTGGATTTATTTTTATTCATTTTTGGTATTACTTAATATTATAAAATGATCATGACAAGTAATTAAAGATATAATAAAACAACTCAACTCGTGTCATTTTTGTGTGATTTCTTTTGGTTTGAAGCACATGGTCTTTGATTAGACATTTTATAGGCTTTGTAAAGCTTCTTTTACTAAATTCCGCTGTATAACCTAGAGAGGTTCTTATAGTAACTTTTATGGAAAGGATTCTGATAGTATATTATAAAGGAAAGATTTTAATTTTGCCTCTTATACGCGACATTGTTTTAAAGAGCAGGGAAAAATCTGCTTAGCGCCAAAAATTGTAGAAAAAAATAAGAATGAAATTGAATATGCTGTTGTGTGAAAGGAACAAAACAAAATATATTACGATAAGGTGAAGAAAAGTCTTAGAACCAGCAAAAGCTTCAGCGAGAAAATGGAAATATTAAGAAAAGGAAAAAAATAGAGAACTAGAAAACCTCAGATATTGTAACGGGAAAAAAATCTAACTCCACAGCTTTGGAGAATTTTATGTCGATGAAGATTTAAGAAGAAGTAATTCTTCAGCTAAATCTACGTTAGTTAAGCGTGAAAAAGGTCACATAATTTCATCAATTCTAGGGGACATTTAATAAGAGAATACGTTTTTTGTTTAAAGAAGCTTTCCTAAATTTAAAAATTGGATATACATTTGCAGCTTTAACGCATAGTTTCATAAAACAATAGAAAATTACTCATCAGAAAATCTCCATTTGTTGCTATCACGAATACATTCAAGCAATTCATAATGTAATAACTGGTGTATTTCCCTCATTAAACATTCCTGTGATGGATTTAATGACTTTGTCTGCCGAGATACACGATAATTAGAATTTATGAATTCAGAATTTCTAATTTGCGGAGATAACATCGAAGAATTATTTGAAACGAAAGTCCATAATACAGAACTTCTTATAAGTTATTGTAAATAGCAAAACGTTGATAGACGTTTTGCTATTGAGAAAACGTTTATCAACATCTTCTCAATACGGTTACTTTTTCAAAACGTTGATAAACGTTTTGAAAAGTAACAGTTAGAGAAACCATTTCTGGTTGTTTAAAAATTTTCGAAAGCAACTAAATCCATTTCTGTGGCGCACATTCATTGAAACTTGTACAAGGGGTTATTTACGTAATGCCAAAAAAATAACCATTTCTCAAAGAGTAGTTATGCCAGTGGATTTTCTGAAAACTGTTTTATTTTCATGCCAAGACGATATTTTGGTATGAAATACTACATTACTGTTCAAATCTACTAGCGACAGTTTTCAGCTTTTTATTTAGTATGATCCAAATAAAGTAAGATCTTATGCTATTATTTTAGACAATGTAACTCATAATCAATTTTTTGTAAATGCTTTCGTATGTAAAATTTCAACATTGCATCTTTAAGGGAATTTGTATTTTCCTAAAATGTACCTGTTTTACTTTTTTATATGATGGTTTTGCTTTCCAATTTAAAGAAAAATATAACTAAGCAAATATGCCTGCAATGAGTCAGACTCCTTTCTCAATTAACTTAATTGAGCATATTTTTTTTTTTCAAATACTCCTGGTATAGATGTCGTAGATTTATTTTGTGTTGTTGTATAATGATCTATATGGAATGAAGTGCATGCTAAAAAAGCAATTCTAAGATATGCCTATTTTGCCAAAAGAAATAAAACAATAAAGTTTCATTACTTTGCGAGAAAATACCAACCGCGAAGGGCATTCAACAAATACAGTTTGTTAAAACGATGAAAAATGACACTATCTACTACAAACCTTACATTAACATGATTCGTACAAAGAATTTGTGTTTCATTAAGTAAATCATGATACAGGAGAAGTTGCAAGTGATATTATTGATAATGAAGACAATGACTTATTCTGTTAAGTAGCAGAAACTGAGAGTTAGCTATGTGGTTATAGTGTTTGTTAATTTTAGATTTTTTTATATTATTTTATGTATTTTAAAATTAAACCATCATTAAAAGTTGTTCTGTATGGAAAATAAATTTTTTAAACTTATTTTAATTATTTTGTTTAGAATTTAAACTGAATTTTTGCTAATATTACATTATAGACAAAATGTCACAAGAGTAACATTTAGCATTTTGCAAAATCAAATGTAACTAATTCATTCTGTTCATTCAGATGAGTTCAATGATTAATGCTTTTTAAAAAGATATAATTACTCTGCTATATTCTGTAAATTTTATTTCTATATAGTCTCATATAATTCACAGAATTTCTGCGTCAAGCACAATTTTTGAAATTTGCATTTTTTTGTGGTCACAAGAGTAACAGACTTTTGATTTATTATCTAGGTAAGTAAAATGCTTTTTGTTAAAAATTGTATATGGTTTATGAAAATAGACTACATGTATTTTTAAGTAGTTTCATCAAATTTATCTTAAATATATTTGGTAATAAAAGAATGGAAAATATATGTGGAAATTTGCTCTGACGGTCACAAGAGTAACATAGGACGTTCCCATATTTACTTTAAAGAACTTTATACGGAGTAAAATGTGCATGTTCATTAATCAATTAATTAAGGCTAAATTTATAGACACGAAATATTTTTATGTAATGTGCATACATATGTTTAAATGATAAAAAAACTAATAGTTATTATTCTTTAAAGTTCTTAATTATTTATGCACAGTAGCCAGGCGAGATTAAATAAACCTCTGTTTTAAAAGGAAATTTTTACTGTTCTATATAAAGAAGTGCTTTTTTAATTTGGAGAAAGAAAGCTGTTTTTTAAATAATACCGATTGATTAATAAATAAAAATTGTTTTCTGCAAACTGTCAAAAACATTTTTTTATTTAATGTTATGAATACTGGTGAAACAAACAAACTACTGAAAAAAAATAAAAACAAATCGATTTTCATTATATTTTTTAAGAATGAAAAGTTTCATTCACTTATTATTTTTTTCATCATACACATACATTCGATTAATTTCTTTAAACATATTTCTCGTTAAATGCACTTTTCTTTCCCCTACTTTTATCATAATAACATTTAGAAATGAATTCAGAAAAAAGAAACTATAAATAACCCATTAAGATACAGAAATATAAATTGAGAATCACAGTAAACATAAAATTCCCAACTGGCAACTTTCTCACATAGGATTAATTAACGATGCAGGGTTTGAAATTTTCCGATGTAATAGAACAGGATATCCTTATATTGAAAATAATTAACGTTATGCGATAAACTAAATAATTACTGTTTTTGGCCTTAAATTATCTTAAATTATTTACTTGCTTAAAATAAAAGTATTATTTGTTAGAAATTTAATTTCTTCCATAATCATTATCAATAAATCGGGACTTATGATTTAAGATTTTTGTTATTACATTGCATTCTAAATGATTTTCGCATTTGCTCTTTTCATTTCGTCATCATCATTTAGAAATATTATTTTCAATACAATGTCATAATGTTTTTAATAACGTATTTTTAAATAATATTTTCTGTAATTATGTTATTTCTAAAGAAATATAACTAATAATATTTAATTTTTTATTAATAATCACTTAATGTACGTACAGCTAAAGGACGTACTAACAGAATCACTTGGAACAATACCCAGAATTGCACTTCTCACTATCATATATTGGCAAGGCTACAACCGCAGCAAAAGATTGAATATTTTTCAGTGATCTACCGACCCTGGGTCAAACCCGGAACTAAAGAGAATCCAGCATCGATTAAATTGAATAAATCTATATAATTCTTGGAAATTTTTCGGTAGAAAATTTCTCACTTCTTGCATTCAATAATATTTCAAAATTTGTAAAAAAAATTGTAAAGTTACTTTATGCAAGGCTTGAGAAATTTTCTAAAGAAAAATTTCCAAAAATTATATAGATTTATTGAAATATAACCTAACTGTTACTATTAAATTTAATTTTAGAAATTAATCCAGATTTCTGATTCTTTTTAATCACTCATATTAAATTTTATATATAATTAACAAATAGCAGTATAGTATATTACTTTATATTCATTTAATTTTTCACGTTTATCAGTTTCTTTTCTTTTTCTTTTTTTTTTCACAGTTTTATATTCCAAAATACTTTTTCACATTTTTTTAGAGTTTAAATTAACTTTTTAAAATTTCTTCCTACTTTTCTTCTAATTACCAAACTGAAATGCGATATTGGAGGGAAGGATTTTTTGTATTACCAGTTTATAATACTGAAGAAAATATCATCCATTTGATAAAATATAAGATATTATAACCTTTTGTTTTTTAAACATAATAAATATAAATTAAATAATCTCCTTCCAATTTGCTTTATAAATACAGTACCCAGGATAGTTTTCATGATTTGAATATTTAAAAAAAAACTGTCATTTACATGTGTAATAAGAGAAAAGTATACCGGACTACTTTTTGCAAATAATAATAAATAAATATATAAATACTTCAAAATACATGAAAATCATCAATTAAAAACAAAGTTTTCTTTTCAAATAAATTAGAATGTAATACATATTTACTAATTTTTTAAACGATAGTAATTGATTTAACAAAATTATTAAATACATATTATCGATACTGGATTAATTTGGACTGATTTTTGTAGCAGGTTTGTTGTTCATTGAGTTTTTCCCTCTTGTGTTGCGGTTGAAGCCTTACCAGCGTTTAAGAGTGAAGGGTGCTGTACAAGGAGTGTCGTCCCAGATGGCTCAGATTGAAGAGTACTTGTGCGCTGAACCAAATACCCAGGTTCGAACACGGACTGGATATTTTTCACTCTCTTGGTTTTACGCCTTATTAGCAACGTGAATAAAAAATCACGTAAATAAATTTAAATCAGAATGCTTTTAAATTCTTACTTTCTTAATGAGTTCTTAATTTATTGTATCACTGCTTTACTCATTTACATTATACCTAAAAGTCAATGTTACTTACGCAGTACCTTTAAAATACGATTTTATTTATTGCTGCTAAGAGTTTGAAAAAAATAAAAATAAATAAATAAAAATAACAGCGCTGTGTACGTTCTAAAATAGACTTTTTTACAAAAACATTTTCATATACTTCGCAATTTTGCATTAGAAAATTGATAATATTTATGAGAAGTATTTAATTTGCTGTTTTCAGCAGATGTGGAGAAAAATTCCTTTTAGAACGTGATTTTTCATTTTTATGCTCCTTATTGAACTTGTTTCAAATAATGACATCTAGGTAAATATTATTCAAATCAGAGTTGTTGAGTCAGAAAAGATTCATACCAATATCAAACATGAAAAAAAAAGCGTGCAACAAGAAATTTAAATTTATTTTTCCAATATTATAGATCTACATGAATTTATGTGAAAAAAGAAAAGGAATCCCTGAACTTTTAAGCTATTTTCTTCAATACAAATGTGTAATATGTATTTGAAACATATATTTAATATAGAAAATGTGTAATTTCACAATAAATAAAAAAAATATATTTAATGTTAAAGTAATAGCTTAAAAACATAACGCGCTCACATCATATAGCAAAGTTTTTGTCTAACAAGGAAGGTGTTCTTAAAGCGTATACTCAGGATAATTTGAAAAAATTTAATGAATCTACTTGTGTATGTAATAAATATCAATTAAATTTAGCGGCGGAATTTTTGTAGAAATTCTGTAAAAAAATAAGATAATTTCGAATATTTTGGTGGAAAACATAAACGCTTTACGCAGTTTGACGAGCCATATTTTTCCTCCCTAAATGCAAGCTATTTTAATGAATTTGGAAATTACTAGATAAATGAGTGCTTAAATGCTGATTACTTAATGCATTAAATCTTATGAGATGAAACAGTTTATAATCTTTTGTAACGAAATTTTGGCAGTTTCTGCGCACGGGCAGGCTGCGCTAAGGTCGTGGTTCCTTGCGCACGGAATGAATTTCAGAATACGCAGTGATGATCTAGATAAGGTGGATACCGGGTCACATGCGTTGACCGGAAATTTGAATACACCCAAACATGGTGTTTGTGATATTTAAATATGTGAAACTTCTGACTGTATATTGATGTCGTGTCGTCTATTTGTATTTATGTTCGTGGCGCCAAGAAATAAATGTTGTTTGTGCTTACAAGAAATCTCTTCTATTTCTGTTAAAGTGTTCTATCTGGTTACAATGGCGCCCAACGTGGGGCGTCCGAATCTTCGAATCCCAAAGTGTTCTCAGTGGTTAAATGTGTATATTCAGAGTGTAAAAGGTATCATCAATCTTTATTGATGTCATTTACTTATTTCTGTTAGTGAGCCGTCGATTCTCACAGCAGAAGTCAGACGAAGTATAATTTTATTTAATAAAAAATAAGAACGAAATTACACAGCAGAAATGAAAAGCAAATTCGAAGTATTATTTGCTGTGATTTAAGAGTATGTCATCCTAAATGTTAAATAAACGAAAATGTGTTTCATCGTTAAAAAAATTACTTTCGTTGCTAACAGATCATCGAAGTAAGTTCTATTAAAAGTGAAAAGAAAATAAAGTTCGTTTAAGAACAAAATAATTGAAAATATTTTAAAAACATCAGTGCAATTTGTGTTCATTTTGAAGAACGTGAAAAAAAAAGAAAAAAAAGCAGCGTCTTTGGATTATCGAACATTCTGTTTGTGTTGAAACATTTTATTTCTAATCCTACTATACTTTGATTATTTTATGCTGTTTTATTTATTTTCTTTTTCTTTTATGAAGTTATGTGGTCATGACTATGTTTTATTTTTATTTTTGGTTGTGTGAAGAAATATCTTTAAAACTCTGCAAGTGATTTTTTTTTCATTTCTTTTTTTTTAAAACTGGTACCAGTGTGGGCAATTAACTTGTGATAGGGAATTGTTTTATGTTATTATTATATATATATATATATATCGTATTGATATGTTTATTTAAGTGTAAATTATCAGAATATTAATGAAACGTGATCACGTATAGTATTTAGATTGGTATTCACGTAAAGAATTTATTCTGGTATTTACGTTAAGTATCTAGATTGGTATTCAGTTACATTGGTATAAGTAACTGGTATAAGCAGAACAGGTTTATTATTTTAGGTAAGAAAATTTATTATTTGAATATTATTGCCATATTATTTATATGTTTTTTTTTTATTATTTTGTTTAACTTTTTGGTAAAGAATTTTCCGTAGGCGAGGAACCAGAATGTGTTTCGGTTGTTTGTTTTGTAATTCACGGAGTTTAAAAATTAAAAGTTAGGATCATGGCTTTCCTAGGGAAGGGAAAAAAAGAAGATTTAAAAGTTTTGGCTGAAGAATTGGGGGAAATCGTAGATGCGAATCATAAAATCGCCGATTTACGGACTTTAATAAAAAATAGTACTAAAATCAATTTCATCGCGGGATATGCCTTATATAACTTATTAAAAAATAAAGGAGTTGATTTTAAGGCCAAAGTAATTACCATGTCTTTAGCAAATGGAAGTACAGTGAATGGTGAAGTTTTATGTACTGAAATAACTATTAAAGTAAAAAGAAAATTTTTAAAACTAGAATTACTTGTTTTACCCAAAGCTAAAGGTAATCGTACATTGTTAGGTATAGACTTTTTGCAAAAGGCAGGTACTGTCCTTGATGTAAAGAACCGGCAGTGGTATTTTCATGACAGTCCTCGTCAAATTTTCTAAGTTTCCCTAATAATGATCCATTACTTCCGCAGAATCTGCCGAATGTTTTTAATTCATGCGTCTTACGTGAAGAGGAAGGGAATCATCTACCTGGAGACCAAAGAGGCGAATTAAGCGAATTAGTACGAGAAAATGAAGATGTGTTCAAACCAGGGTGAGAGCCCACTCCTTTTATAGAACACCATATTCCTGCACCAGTCGCTGGACCACCCTACCGAATATCACCTATGAAGAAAGAATTGTTAAGGAAAGAATTGGATGCGTTATTAGAACAGGGTGTTATAGAAGAATGCGAATCCCCGTATGCAGCTCCTGTTGTCCTTATACCGAAACCTAACGGTGAAGTTGGTCTTTGCATAGATTATCGAAAGCTCAATGATATTATGTCTCCAGACACTTATCCACTACCCAGAATAGATGACTTATTACAGGATGCTACTCCCACAGCGTACATGTCAACCATTGACCTAAAGTCTGGTTATCACTAAGTTAATGTGTATCCCGCTGATAGAGGTAAAACAGCTTTCGTTTGCCCATTTGGAACATTTCGATACATAAGAATGCCTTTTGGATTACTTAATGCTCCACGTACGTTTCAATGGTTAATGGATAAATTCCGCTATGTACTTAGCAGTGTTAAAATGTTGACATATCTAGATGATATAATTGTATTGTCGTCGACCTTTGAGCAACATCTTTCTGATCTAAGGTTAGTGTTTGAAACATTGGCTAAATTTAAACTTCATGCTAACCGTGATAAATGTCATTTTGCTCGTTCACCAGTCAAGTATCTCGGACCCTGGATTACTAGCAAAGGAATTGAAGTTGACCAAGAAAAAGTTGCATCCATTATGAATATACCTTCCCCAAAGACTGTTAAATAAATGCAATCCTTTTTACAAACTTGTTCCTGGTATCGTAGGTTTATCTCGAATTTTGCTGATGTTTCACGTCCTCTAAGTAATCTTACTAAAAAGAATGTTCAGCGGAAATGGGGGATTGAAGAAGAAAACGCTTTTGCCACTCTAAAGCAAATCTGGTCACCGCTTCAATATTACAACATGCTGATATGACAAAACCATTCATTATTCAATCAGATGCCAGTGCATTCGCTCTCGGAGTAGTTCTACTCCAGGGTGAAGGATCCGAGGAACATCCGATCGAGTATGCCAGCAGACTTCTTACTTCTGCTGAGTGTAACTATTCCACCACAGAGCGTGAAGCTTTAGCCGTTGTATGGGCTCTAAAAAAATTTCGAGGGTATATTGAAGGTTCTGAAATCATCATATCCTCAGACCATCAACCTCTCCAATGGCTGATGAGCCTAAAGTCTCCATCAGGTAGATTGGCCCGATGGGCGTTACAGATGCAGTCCTACAACCTAAAGATAGAGTATATCCCAGGCAAAGTAAACGTGGTTGCGGATATGCTATCTCGCCCAGAGTATTCAAAAGATTCATGTGAGATGAATGCTGTTATAGTGGACTTTCCCACTAAAAGTTCGAAAGTAATTCGAGAAGAACAGTTGAAAGACCCAGAGCTGAAGAAAATTATTGATTGTTTTGAGAGTAGCCCCCTGCTACGTATTTAGTTAACTGGATCGAAACAGGTTATTTAATGAATCAGGGTGTACTGTACCGATATGCCCCTGACTCTGAAACAGTTTATAAAGTTTTCTATAAGCTTATGTAATATATACAATTTGAATGATATTAAAGTTATTTAATTTTAAACGGTTTCACTGCCATGACAAATTTTTAGTAAATGTCCTATTAATAAAACCTAACCTTATACATTTAAATATTGAACAAGTCGTTGTTTCATGGCAAAAATTAATATTCTCTTATTGCCTCCGACACAAATAATATCGAAGTCAAATTGACAGTGCTTAGAATCGTATCTTACATTTCAGTTAAATGCAACATAATAATCAATTTGAATTTAAATTCTGTTCTGAACCATCGCTAAACGATCGTTAAATTTCATTAAAGATACATATAAATGTATATGACGAATCTATATCCATAAAAGTGTTTTTATTTAAACAAAACTTACTTAAACTAGTTCAATATGAAGAGTAGAAAAAGTTTTTCCTTAAAGAGGATATTTATCATAAATGCGCATTTTCTCTTTATTATTGTCGCCGAGAAATCGCCAGGAAAACGAAACTTTCATTTTTTTAGGGGGGGGGGGGACTGTATCGAGATTCCGCCGACATTCGGTTCATAAACATATATATCCTCATAGGACTAATATTCTGTAATTTTTAAATATTTTCTGAGTGTGATATTATGGTAACCTCTATATTTTTACTTTCTTCTATCTTTACAAGAAGAAAGTATTGGATTCATGAAAATTTTCGAATTCCGGTTTTCGACGGATTTACACGTTTTAGGGGTCAGAGATTCCAAAAAACATGTTTTTACAAAATGTCTGTCTGTGACTCTGTGAGTCTGTCTGTCTGTCTGTCTGTCTGTCTGTGTGTATGTGACACAAATTTTGTGGGCGCTCTATCTCAAGAACTAATTCACGGAATTTAATAAAAATTTATATTCAGTTAGTGTCTAATACAAATTGATGCTGATTAGTTTTTGGTGTAAATCGCTCAACAGGTGGCGCTGCAATGCTGCATTTTTCACGATTTTCGCAATAGCTCTATCTCAAGAACTAATGCACGGATTTTGATCAAACTTCAGATTTAGTTAGTCCTTGATATGAATGGATGATGATTACGTTTTGGTGTAAATCGCCCAACAGGTGGCGCTGTTATCATGAATTTTGCAGGATTTACACGATTTCCCCAATAGCTCTATCTTAAGAACTAACTCACGGATTTTCAACAAACTTCAGATTAAGTTAGTCCTTGATATGACTTGCTACTGATTAGGTGTTGGTGTAAATCGCCCAACAGGTGGCGCTTCTCTGATGCCTTTTCCACGATTGCCTCAATAGCTCTATCAATAGAACTAATGGACCAATTTTCATCTAACTTCAGATTTAGTTGTATGTTGACACAAGTTGTTGATAATTAGGTTTTGGTGTTAATCACCCAGTAGGTGGCGCTGCTATGCAGAAATTTTCACAATTTTCGCTATTGCTCTATCTCAAAAACTAATGTACGGATTTTCTCCAAACTTCAGATTCAGTCAGACGTTGACATAAATTGTTGCTGATTAGGATTTGGTATAAATCACTCAATAGGTGGCGCTGCTAGGCAGCATTTTGCTGAATTTAGACGATTTCAGCGATAGTCATATCTCAAGAACTAATGCACGGAATTTCATATCGTTAGAATCCTCATCAGATGCATAGATTGCCATTTAATTTTGGTAGTGTGATAGCGAATTTTGAAGTATTAACATGTATGAGATAGAAGAAAGTTTTGGGATTGGTACATCCGACTAGTTTAATATGTTTTTTTAATTTCCAAAATAAGTACAAAGAACTGCATTTCTTTATGAATGAAAATGAAAATTTTAAGTATATGTCTAACGATAAAAACCTGGAAACATTTTTCCAATAAAAACATTCTTTTAAAAAATAAGTATTTTTAATATCAGTTGATGAAACAGTACGTACAAGTACCACATTCTAATAAAATAACTACTGTTTTCATGAAATTATTTACCTTAAGAAAGCTAACGGCTTTTTTCTGTAACTTTTAGTTTTCTATTCTTAAAGGGACAACTAACATTAATTTTTCGAAAAATATTTTTTTTTGTTTTAAAATTATTCTGATTATTTAATTCTTATAAACTATATATAAAAATCCCTTCAAAACATCAAAGTACTTAATATTTACTGTAAGTGATAAAAATAAATTTAAAAAGCAAAAATACCTTTATTTATTCACTTTCGACATGTTTTATTGCATCCCATGGCAACATTATGACATCATTAATTAAAATGATACAATATTTTCGCAAAAAAAATTTTAATTGAATAACTAGTAAACGAAAATCACACTAACACAAGTATATAATGAAATTAACTGCAATATTAAAAATATATAATTGTGAACGTGAATTATTTTATATTATTTCGCTAGTTCTTTACAAACAATAATAACAATAATAATAATAATCAATTTAGAATTTATAAATGTGTTCCATTATAACACATTAATGTTTCAACGTTTAAAGTTTTATTTTTATTTGAATAAATCATGCAGTTACACGCATTGTAACCGTGATTCTGTTTAATGAAAGATAATTAAATTATAGCTATGTTTATTTATTCCTTCTTCTCTACATTAAATATTTATTTTAGAGCATATGTTAAATACGTAAATGCCTCTCTTTTGTTAATTGCATTAAAATCCTGGTATTTGTGGAGACAGTTCGTTTCAATAAATTAGAATTAGTAAATATATTCAATCAAGGGAATTTAATTTATTTAAATTCTTAATCGAGTAAAAGTATGCGTATAAACACTTTAAAACAAAACGAAGCGTGTAAATACTTCACTCTGGTTTTGATAATCATTGAAATAAAATAATATGAATAGAATAAAGGTTTCTAGAAGTAAAACAAAAAACTTATTTTCAGAAAGATGCTTAAAAAAGTATTTATTTTTTTAAATTTTTTTTTAAGTATCATCCCCCGATATGTTGTTTCTTTTAGGCAAAAATTAAAGTGCCGTACCTAAAAAATAACGTTACGTTACATAAGCCAATTTACGTAAAACGAAGAAGTTCTGCCATTTTATGATTAAATACTGATAATCTCGTGTACGATTAAATACTAATAATCTCAACTGCAATTTTTTTAAACTTCTAAACATAGCAAATTTTCAATTTTTACACAGTCGTATAGGGAAAAAAGTCATTTTAACTACAATATGTTTGAAAACTGCATCTTAATTTATTTTTTAAATATTATTTATTTTTTGTAGTATTTGATGCCATTTATCTAATGGTGACAACGAAAGTATTACATTTCCGTAGTAAATACATGGAAAATAGTTGGGAAATAGTCGATTACTATATCTTTTTGTTGCCATTTTATCATAATAACTAAACGAATTGTAATTAAAATACATGCTAATTTTAAATAATGTAAATTAATGATTTCTGATAAAACATGGCGCTATTATGAACCATATTAAATTTTAAGTATCTATAGTAATGTTACACACAAATGAAGGCATATGAATCATTAGATACGCGATTTTTCTGTCGTGTTTCTTGAATGACTATATCGCTTTTTGCTGGGTTTGTGTATTATTCCGCCATAGTGACGTCACATGCATAGTTTACTGTAGATGTTGTTTCAGACTGGATCGTAAATGTAGAATTCTTAAGCGGATAGAAATGACGTCATTTTGTTTAAAATAAAAGCGTGTATGTTAAGTCTTAAAAATTAAATACGTTTTGTACTCTCTATGTTTATATAAATATTTTTTCATATCGGGAGCGGCACTAAATTCTGGAAAAGCAGAATTTCTGTTTTCTAGTATTTTTGTTGTTATTATTCTTGTTGTTTAAAGTTACTCATAATTGGTGGTCACAATGGTGAGTGGAATTTTTCTGAATTTAATTAATGTTTTTTTATTATTTAAATTATTCGCAAAGCCGAAATTAAAATATATATAACGTTATAATAGTTAGGTCGTTTTTCGAAGTAGAATTGTAATTTGTAGTAATGTAGTAATGTTACATACAAATAAATGTGTATGAATCTTTGGATAACCGATTTTTCTGTCATGTTTCTTGAATGACTGTATCGCTTTTTGCTGGGTTTGTGTAGTATTCCGCGATAGTGGCTCAGATGCAGAGTTTACTAGATGTTGTTTAAGACTGGATCGTAAATGTGGAATTATTCAGGGTATAGAAATGACGTCATTTTCTATAAAATAAAAGTGTATATGTTAAGTCTTAAAAATTAAAAATTAAATATATTTTGTGTTATCTATATTTATATAAAAACATTTTACCATCGGGAGCGGCACTAAATTCTGAAAAAGCAGAATTCTTGTTTTCTTGTATTTTTGTTGTTTTTGTTTTTGCTGTTTAAAGTTACTTATAATTGATACTTTAGTGAGTGGAGTTTCTCTGAATTTGATTAATGTTTTTTTTTATTATTATTATTTAAATTATTCCCAAAATTGAAATTAAAAAATATATAACGTTATAATAGTTAGGTCGTTTTTCGAAGTTCAATGTACGGATTTTCTCCAAACTTCAGATTCAGTCAGACGTTGACATAAATTGTTGCTGATTAGGATTTGGTATAAATCACTCAATAGGTGGCGCTGCTAGGCAGCATTTTGCTGAATTTAGACGATTTCAGCGATAGTCATATCTCAAGAACTAATGCACGGAATTTCATATCGTTAGAATCCTCATCAGATGCATAGATTGCCATTTAATTTTGGTAGTGTGATAGCGAATTTTGAAGTATTAACATGTATGAGATAGAAGAAAGTTTTGGGATTGGTACATCCGACTAGTTTAATATGTTTTTTTAATTTCCAAAATAAGTACAAAGAACTGCATTTCTTTATGAATGAAAATGAAAATTTTAAGTATATGTCTAACGATAAAAACCTGGAAACATTTTTCCAATAAAAACATTCTTTTAAAAAATAAGTATTTTTAATATCAGTTGATGAAACAGTACGTACAAGTACCACATTCTAATAAAATAACTACTGTTTTCATGAAATTATTTACCTTAAGAAAGCTAACGGCTTTTTTCTGTAACTTTTAGTTTTCTATTCTTAAAGGGACAACTAACATTAATTTTTCGAAAAATATTTTTTTCTGTTTTAAAATTATTCTGATTATTTAATTCTTATAAACTATATATAAAAATCCCTTCAAAACATCAAAGTACTTAATATTTACTGTAAGTGATAAAAATAAATTTAAAAAGCAAAAATACCTTTATTTATTCACTTTCGACATGTTTTATTGCATCCCATGGCAACATTATGACATCATTAATTAAAATGATACAATATTTTCGCAAAAAAATTTTTAATTGAATAACTAGTAAACGAAAATCACACTAACACAAGTATATAATGAAATTAACTGCAATATTAAAAATATATAATTGTGAACGTGAATTATTTTATATTATTTCGCTAGTTCTTTACAAACAATAATAACAATAATAATAATAATCAATTTAGAATTTATAAATGTGTTCCATTATAACACATTAATGTTTCAACGTTTAAAGTTTTATTTTTATTTGAATAAATCATGCAGTTACACGCATTGTAACCGTGATTCTGTTTAATGAAAGATAATTAAATTATAGCTATGTTTATTTATTCCTTCTTCTCTACATTAAATATTTATTTTAGAGCATATGTTAAATACGTAAATGCCTCTCTTTTGTTAATTGCATTAAAATCCTGGTATTTGTGGAGACAGTTCGTTTCAATAAATTAGAATTAGTAAATATATTCAATCAAGGGAATTTAATTTATTTAAATTCTTAATCGAGTAAAAGTATGCGTATAAACACTTTAAAACAAAACGAAGCGTGTAAATACTTCACTCTGGTTTTGATAATCATTGAAATAAAATAATATGAATAGAATAAAGGTTTCTAGAAGTAAAACAAAAAACTTATTTTCAGAAAGATGCTTAAAAAAGTATTTATTTTTTTAAATTTTTTTTTAAGTATCATCCCCCGATATGTTGTTTCTTTTAGGCAAAATTTAAAGTGCCGTACCTAAAAAATAACGTTACGTTACATAAGCCAATTTACGTAAAACGAAGAAGTTCTGCCATTTTATGATTAAATACTGATAATCTCGTGTACGATTAAATACTAATAATCTCAACTGCAATTTTTTTAAACTTCTAAACATAGCAAATTTTCAATTTTTACACAGTCGTATAGGGAAAAAAGTCATTTTAACTACAATATGTTTGAAAACTGCATCTTAATTTATTTTTTAAATATTATTTATTTTTTGTAGTATTTGATGCCATTTATCTAATGGTGACAACGAAAGTATTACATTTCCGTAGTAAATACATGGAAAATAGTTGGGAAATAGTCGATTACTATATCTTTTTGTTGCCATTTTATCATAATAACTAAACGAATTGTAATTAAAATACATGCTAATTTTAAATAATGTAAATTAATGATTTCTGATAAAACATGGCGCTATTATGAACCATATTAAATTTTAAGTATCTATAGTAATGTTACACACAAATGAAGGCATATGAATCATTAGATACGCGATTTTTCTGTCGTGTTTCTTGAATGACTATATCGCTTTTTGCTGGGTTTGTGTATTATTCCGCCATAGTGACGTCACATGCATAGTTTACTGTAGATGTTGTTTCAGACTGGATCGTAAATGTAGAATTCTTAAGCGGATAGAAATGACGTCATTTTGTTTAAAATAAAAGCGTGTATGTTAAGTCTTAAAAATTAAATACGTTTTGTACTCTCTATGTTTATATAAATATTTTTTCATATCGGGAGCGGCACTAAATTCTGGAAAAGCAGAATTTCTGTTTTCTAGTATTTTTGTTGTTATTATTCTTGTTGTTTAAAGTTACTCATAATTGGTGGTCACAATGGTGAGTGGAATTTTTCTGAATTTAATTAATGTTTTTTTATTATTTAAATTATTCGCAAAGCCGAAATTAAAATATATATAACGTTATAATAGTTAGGTCGTTTTTCGAAGTAGAATTGTAATTTGTAGTAATGTAGTAATGTTACATACAAATAAATGTGTATGAATCTTTGGATAACCGATTTTTCTGTCATGTTTCTTGAATGACTGTATCGCTTTTTGCTGGGTTTGTGTAGTATTCCGCGATAGTGGCTCAGATGCAGAGTTTACTAGATGTTGTTCAAGACTGGATCGTAAATGTGGAATTATTCAGGGTATAGAAATGACGTCATTTTCTATAAAATAAAAGTGTATATGTTAAGTCTTAAAAATTAAAAATTAAATATATTTTGTGTTATCTATATTTATATAAAAACATTTTACCATCGGGAGCGGCACTAAATTCTGAAAAAGCAGAATTCTTGTTTTCTTGTATTTTTGTTTTTTTGTTTTTGCTGTTTAAAGTTACTTATAATTGATACTTTAGTGAGTGGAGTTTCTCTGAATTTGATTAATGTTTTTTTTTATTATTATTATTTAAATTATTCCCAAAATTGAAATTAAAAAATATATAACGTTATAATAGTTAGGTCGTTTTTCGAAGTCTAATGTACGGATTTTCTCCAAACTTCAGATTCAGTCAGACGTTGACATAAATTGTTGCTGATTAGGATTTGGTATAAATCACTCAATAGGTGGCGCTGCTAGGCAGCATTTTGCTGAATTTAGACGATTTCAGCGATAGTCATATCTCAAGAACTAATGCACGGAATTTCATATCGTTAGAATCCTCATCAGATGCATAGATTGCCATTTAATTTTGGTAGTGTGATAGCGAATTTTGAAGTATTAACATGTATGAGATAGAAGAAAGTTTTGGGATTGGTACATCCGACTAGTTTAATATGTTTTTTTAATTTCCAAAATAAGTACAAAGAACTGCATTTCTTTATGAATGAAAATGAAAATTTTAAGTATATGTCTAACGATAAAAACCTGGAAACATTTTTCCAATAAAAACATTCTTTTAAAAAATAAGTATTTTTAATATCACTTGATGAAACAGTACGTACAAGTACCACATTCTAATAAAATAACTACTGTTTTCATGAAATTATTTACCTTAAGAAAGCTAACGGCTTTTTTCTGTAACTTTTAGTTTTCTATTCTTAAAGGGACAACTAACATTAATTTTTCGAAAAATATTTTTTTCTGTTTTAAAATTATTCTGATTATTTAATTCTTATAAACTATATATAAAAATCCCTTCAAAACATCAAAGTACTTAATATTTACTGTAAGTGATAAAAATAAATTTAAAAAGCAAAAATACCTTTATTTATTCACTTTCGACATGTTTTATTGCATCCCATGGCAACATTATGACATCATTAATTAAAATGATACAATATTTTCGCAAAAAAATTTTTAATTGAATAACTAGTAAACGAAAATCACACTAACACAAGTATATAATGAAATTAACTGCAATATTAAAAATATATAATTGTGAACGTGAATTATTTTATATTATTTCGCTAGTTCTTTACAAACAATAATAACAATAATAATAATAATCAATTTAGAATTTATAAATGTGTTCCATTATAACACATTAATGTTTCAACGTTTAAAGTTTTATTTTTATTTGAATAAATCATGCAGTTACACGCATTGTAACCGTGATTCTGTTTAATGAAAGATAATTAAATTATAGCTATGTTTATTTATTCCTTCTTCTCTACATTAAATATTTATTTTAGAGCATATGTTAAATACGTAAATGCCTCTCTTTTGTTAATTGCATTAAAATCCTGGTATTTGTGGAGACAGTTCGTTTCAATAAATTAGAATTAGTAAATATATTCAATCAAGGGAATTTAATTTATTTAAATTCTTAATCGAGTAAAAGTATGCGTATAAACACTTTAAAACAAAACGAAGCGTGTAAATACTTCACTCTGGTTTTGATAATCATTGAAATAAAATAATATGAATAGAATAAAGGTTTCTAGAAGTAAAACAAAAAACTTATTTTCAGAAAGATGCTTAAAAAAGTATTTATTTTTTTAAATTTTTTTTTAAGTATCATCCCCCGATATGTTGTTTCTTTTAGGCAAAAATTAAAGTGCCGTACCTAAAAAATAACGTTACGTTACATAAGCCAATTTACGTAAAACGAAGAAGTTCTGCCATTTTATGATTAAATACTGATAATCTCGTGTACGATTAAATACTAATAATCTCAACTGCAATTTTTTTAAACTTCTAAACATAGCAAATTTTCAATTTTTACACAGTCGTATAGGGAAAAAAGTCATTTTAACTACAATATGTTTGAAAACTGCATCTTAATTTATTTTTTAAATATTATTTATTTTTTGTAGTATTTGATGCCATTTATCTAATGGTGACAACGAAAGTATTACATTTCCGTAGTAAATACATGGAAAATAGTTGGGAAATAGTCGATTACTATATCTTTTTGTTGCCATTTTCTCATAATAACTAAACGAATTGTAATTAAAATACATGCTAATTTTAAATAATGTAAATTAATGATTTCTGATAAAACATGGCGCTATTATGAACCATATTAAATTTTAAGTATCTATAGTAATGTTACACACAAATGAAGGCATATGAATCATTAGATACGCGATTTTTCTGTCGTGTTTCTTGAATGACTATATCGCTTTTTGCTGGGTTTGTGTATTATTCCGCCATAGTGACGTCACATGCATAGTTTACTGTAGATGTTGTTTCAGACTGGATCGTATATGTAGAATTCTTAAGCGGATAGAAATGACGTCATTTTGTTTAAAATAAAAGCGTGTATGTTAAGTCTTAAAAATTAAATACGTTTTGTACTCTCTATGTTTATATAAATATTTTTTCATATCGGGAGCGGCACTAAATTCTGGAAAAGCAGAATTTCTGTTTTCTAGTATTTTTGTTGTTATTATTCTTGTTGTTTAAAGTTACTCATAATTGGTGGTCACAATGGTGAGTGGAATTTTTCTGAATTTAATTAATGTTTTTTTATTATTTAAATCATTCGCAAAGCCGAAATTAAAATATATATAACGTTATAATAGTTAGGTCGTTTTTCGAAGTAGAATTGTAATTTGTAGTAATGTAGTAATGTTACATACAAATAAATGTGTATGAATCTTTGGATAACCGATTTTTCTGTCATGTTTCTTGAATGACTGTATCGCTTTTTGCTGGGTTTGTGTAGTATTCCGCGATAGTGGCTCAGATGCAGAGTTTACTAGATGTTGTTCAAGACTGGATCGTAAATGTGGAATTATTCAGGGTATAGAAATGACGTCATTTTCTATAAAATAAAAGTGTATATGTTAAGTCTTAAAAATTAAAAATTAAATATATTTTGTGTTATCTATATTTATATAAAAACATTTTACCATCGGGAGCGGCACTAAATTCTGAAAAAGCAGAATTCTTGTTTTCTTGTATTTTTGTTGTTTTTGTTTTTGCTGTTTAAAGTTACTTATAATTGATACTTTAGTGAGTGGAGTTTCTCTGAATTTGATTAATGTTTTTTTTTATTATTATTATTTAAATTATTCCCAAAATTGAAATTAAAAAATATATAACGTTATAATAGTTAGGTCGTTTTTCGAAGTCGAATATTAATTTCATCAAGAGTCTCAAATGAACATTTTAAGTCTAATATATCAATAAATAAAATAAAATATCATTTATAAAATAAAATAGAATTTTGGTTTTCACAATTATTTAAATTAAATAATGGGAGTACAGATAAGTTCATTAGGAGCAAGGTTATTTACTTTGACACTATTTATAAGGGTTTAACTAATTTTTCAAAAAATCCATTTAAATTATTTTTTTAAACTGAAGCTACAAATTTTATAATGTTACTGGTATAAAAAGAGGATCATTTGTAGCAGGATATTTTTATTTAAGGGGAAAGTTCCCCTTCAACCGGTCAAAAATATCGAAAAAATTATTTAATTCCATACCTTTTCACAAACTAACTAATAATACAAATTTAATTAACATTGTAGGATTGTTAAGTATAGCATTACTTCTTGCACTAAACAAAACAGATTGGTGAAAATATTTAAATTAATTAGGAAAACTAAATTAAGTTCCCTATTTTTTTTTTTTTCGTAATTACTATAAGGTTAGTTGGGGCAATTTGGACATGATTTTACAATATGACTCTGAAGCTTCTGACAATTCAGCTTCAAAAAGCTAATGTTCATTTCAATTAAAGTCTGAACTTCTGTATATGTATTCAGTTAGGTTCCCCCTATCAGACAGAAATGCTCAAAATTACATTTTAATATTAAAAAATATAAAAATATGCAGATTTCATCTTTCTTTCCTCATGGGTCCAGTTGCCCCCCAAAATAGGGTAACTGTACCAGGGGGTGTATGTTCCACACGCGTTTATATTTTTTCATATCGGATATCAGGTCCTGTTTGAAAAAGTGTAAACAACTTAAAAAAATTTAAACCAGGCAGATCATGCAAATTATATGTCTATAAACAGCGTTGTAAGGGAAACCTTTGCTGTCAGTATGCCTGAAAAAGCACTAAAAGTGAAAATATTAGATTTATTTATACCAAAATTATAAAACTTAAGTAAGTACTTATGCACTTTAGAATAGATAATAAGTATAAAAGTCACATGGGTATTTTAAGGCAAAAATAGCAAGGTAAATCTCTGAACAAAAGGCTACGTAAGTACTTAAGTACTTTATCATTATCCAGGGGTCGTATTATATAGGTAAAATTTTATTGTTCCTTAACCCTTTAAGACCCGATGTATTTGTAAACAAAGCTAGTCATGCCTCTAGAATGTAAAACATGGACTGCAATCGCTACCTGTTGATAAAAAATGATACTTTACTCTATCTGCAAACCAGAACTATCGTTCGATTCGAGTTTTTATTACATAGAGCTCAGAAGTAAACATTTAAAGGAATGTCTGACCTGCACGATCGTGCGGGTTGGGTCTTAAAGGGTTATAGAAAGGTGCGATAAAGATATTACTTTCAAAATAGTGGTAGAGACGATAAAAGATTACCTATAGCATAGCTGCCGACATTTACGCTTTCCTCTTACCACTAAAACATTATAGTAAATTTTGTCTTATTTAATCGTCGAAATCTTATGATTAAACAAAACGAAAATATCTATTAAATTTTAGTGGTAGCAAGAAAGCGTAAAAATTGGCAGCTATGCCTATAGAATGCGACCCCTGTGTATAGTACAATTTCAAGGTCAGGCTTTCAGGGGAAAGGTACTTGCATTCGTAAAATGTTGAAGTAATTTAATACACCAATATTTACAAGAGAATCTATCTGAAAACATGTGAAAGTATATTTTCGCGTATTTAATAAAGGTTAAATTTTAATTATAAAATTCAGGTGCCAATGTGGCAATTACGAACTAATATTAAGTGATGCCATAACGGCATCACCGCCTCTCAAGGGTTCAAGAAATTTGGTTTGATACCACTCAATATGCTTTTTTTTAAATTTCATTACGTTATTTTAATAAGGTATTCTATTTCATTCTATGGTATTCTATTCATTCTAAGGTATTGTATTCATTTTCTTTACTGTTAGCAAGAACCAATGGAGAAATTTACTTCACGTAGTAAGAGAAACGCAAAAAAATTATTTATAACTATCGGGGTAACTGGATCCAGCATGGCCCAGTTACCCCGGATTCATGTCCAGTTACCCCATTCTTGAAACATTTATGGGGTAACTGGGACACCGGGCTTACATTTAAAACATGAAGTAAATATGTATATATAACTAATGACATTAATGTAGTTATATGTCTAATCTTAAAAAAAAGATTGTTTAATAAAAGTACTTACAGTATTTTAATAAAAATCCGATGAAGTTCAACCATATTGACGTTGTTTTTAAAAAAGAAACGTAAATATTTGACAACCTATCACAGCAAAGTGAGAGTTATGATTGAGATGATACACGTTGTTTTAGGAAGTAGAGATAAAGGGGCATTGCTCACAAAAGCTAAAACTTCACTGTAAAAAAAACGAAATTTTTACAGTACAAAGTACTGTTCATATCGCGCACAAACTCGATCACAGTTGAATGTACTGTATCTTTCTTTGGTTTCCTAACTATTTAAACATGGAAAATACAGTAGTTGCGTAAAATTAACAGCACAATATACTGGCAATTTCGACGCCAGTAGTTTGTGCTGTGGTCCAAATGCGTCCAAAATTGCCAGTACATTGTATTGTTAATTTTACACAACTACTGTATTTTTCATGTTTAAAGAGTCAGGAAACCAAAGAAAGATACAGTACATTCAACTGTGATTGAGTTGTGCTGTCAAATTTACCTTGGTTTTTTTACAGTGTTAAAAAACACCAACAGTTTTTTTAAAATAACCTATGGCCCAGTTACCTCGTGGTTCCAGTTACCCCAACAAACCTTATATCATGATTTCTCAACAACTGTTGAAGATAATGGATTGAAGTTTTCTGAGTGCATTAATATTATACTTCTGCATAAAATAAACTAAAATCTTAGAAATATCCTAAATATTAATAAAAAAAATTAACAAATATGCGAGAATATTTACACATTTTCTTTTTATAATGTTTATTATTAATTATAAATATTTTAAATGAAGATAATTAAAAGATTTTAGTTCATTATGTTAAGTGAAGTGTTATCTTTAAATGTAAAATATATTTAAAGTTAATAAATTAAAATGAACGTGAGATATGATGCTCGCAGTGATATATAGTAATTTCGAAAAAAAAATAGTAGGTTGCTAAATTAAGTTTTCCTAATTAGTTTAAATATTTTTCCTCAAGCTGTTTTGTTTATTGTAACATGCAATTCTATTCTTCACAATCTAAAAAAAATAATTGAATTCACTTTATTAGCTAGTTTGTGAAAAGATATAGAAATTGAATCAGTTTTCTATCATTTTTGACCGGTTGAAGGGAACTGGCCCCCATTGAGTAAAAATAATTTACATAAGCGACTTTTTTTATTCCAATATTTTAATAATTAAAGTTACATACAGTTTTTCAAATTATCATGAATAATTAAACTTAAATATTCTCGAAACGAAAAGTAATTTTCAGTATTATTCTATTTGTAAAAGTATACAACATTAATCAAATGGTAAAGAATCGCCTTTTGAGGTCCAATTAATCCTTCCGAAAAACGTAGTGCAATTTTGAAGATGGGAAATTTTTTGGAAGACATAAAAGTTCAAAGTGTCTTCCACGCACCCTTTTAATTCGACAGTTGTAGATCATTATGACAATTAATCAGAGTCGGCTGAGACCGATAGTTGCTTAGAGATAATTACAGAAAATTACAAAATTTAATTTTTCAGTGAACTAAATATCAAATTTGTAATAAATATAACAAAAATATGAAAATATTAAACATTTTTCATATTACTAATATTAAAATCTTTAGAATAAAAACGTGTATTTGGAGATTGATTTGCTATGGAATAGAATACAATAAGATGTAATCAGGGATCATACTTGTCCTGAAAGTTTACGACCAATATAGTCTTTGCTACCAGTATTTTCTTTTTGAAAATCTCTTTTTAGATAAGGCAAAATTTCACGCGTTTAACTTAGATTTATTTTTGTATAAAAATATACTGATATTTGTTCTGAAAAATTGTCTGAAGTGTACGACCCCTGGATGTAGTTTATTACACAACAGCATATAATTTAGTACACAATAGTGTATAATTTATTATTCTATTACACAATATTATTTAACGTATAGTTTAAACGCTAAATTATGTATAAGTGTTATTCTTAAATTAAACTATAATTGGCCTATAAATATTTGCCTTAAATTATACCACTAATTATCTGCAATAACTTTTATGGTATGATAATACATACTCGCCGCAAATATACAGAATCACACACACAATATATATATATATATATACACATACAGAGTGTAACAAAAATATTTAACCAAGCTTTTATTTTTTATTTGATGGAGATACGTAGGAATTTTATATTGCATAAGCGTTTAAATAAGATAGGCATTATAATTATTTTTCGGATATATTCCTGATATTAGTTTTCAAAAAGTTACACGGTTAATTTATATATGGGGTTTGCATCATATACGTTATATTTAGAAACATAATTTCCATGATTTGGCATGTAAAGCAGTAACAATGCCATTCTTCTTCGATAAAAACTTACCGATTTATCATATTTTTAGCTTTATGAAATTTTGAAGCTTTCTCGGTAAACAGACAGATTTAATATTATTATTTATTTTGTGACAACGTGAAGTTGGCATCTCTTATAATTTTATTATTGCATAACATCTCTTTTTTTCTTTCAGATACGTTAATATAATAGAAGATCCATCCAATTTCCTGAAAGTTCGATTTTGCGATTGTTTTAAACGCTCAAATAGCATTTCTCGAATATTTTAATTAGACATTTAAAGCCCATAAATTGGTTTAATCAGTGTTTATTTTAATCAGGCATGAAGATGAAAGATCTTTTCAAAGAATTTGGGTGACCTTTTCAAAGAATTTCTGATCATGGATGCAACAGGAATTACACTTCTAAAGCGAATTAAATGATATTGATGATGTGGATGATCATGAGGCTGGGGGAATTGCTTAGAAGATTGATACATAATCGACAGACATGTTAGGCTAAATGAGAAATAAATTACACATGCTTGGCAAAAAAAAAGTCCATTGTATTGACCATCTGGGTACAAAAGGAAAAATCACAAGTTGTGCTTATGAGAAAAAACGAACAAAAAGGGTGTTTCCTTCAAAGAAAATCGTTTTTAGTAGGGGGAATGGTTTGCCTGGACGGCCCACAACACTGAACACGTTTGAGGCATGGAGTCAATGAGGCTATTGACCACTTCTCTTACCAATGTTTTTTTCTTTTTTTAAATAATTGCAAAAAGTCTTCACAAGTTTTGCAGTTACATCATTGCATTACATCATTATATTTCACGTCACAAAACTAGAAAAACTGTCAATCAAATATTATATGCAACTTATTAAAATATATAATTTTTTATATTATATGAGAATATTTTCTTTCTTTTTAAGCTTCAGGCCGAGTAAAAATGTGACAAAACAAATAGTTGTGAGAACGTATGTTACGCCTGAGTTTTCTCGTGATAATAATTAATTCTGATACATACGAACTAGAGATAAGTCGCGATAATCAGGGAACCGGTTAATTAGCAGCTGGGGTATTCTGTCCCACTCCTCTAGAAGAGCTATGTTGAGTTCTTGGAGATTTTGTGGGTTTGATAGGCGTCTAGCAACTCATCTGCCTAGAATATCCCAAACATGCTCTATTGGGTTTTTGTCCGGAGAAGATGCTGGCCATTCCAATCGTATGATTCCTTCCTGAAAAGGAAATCATCCACCAAGTGAGCACGATGTGGCCTGCAATATTCATTCATTAACATGAAGTCAACTCAAATTGTTGCAGTGTAAGGTATTACAGTAGGTCTGAGGATCACATCCATATATCGTTGATCGGGCAGAGCTCCATTTCGAATGATGTGAATGTCGGTGCGCTCATCAACGTCGAAGCATTCACCATCACTCCCTACCCACAAATGTCAAACTTCCTCTGAAACGCAAGATTTTTGATTGCCTAATACTAGGGTCTGCTCAGACAAGGAAACTCGTCTGAAGAGCATAGTGTGCTTCCCAGTCGCCTTCATTAATGTTTTTTAAAAATTCATTTTTCAACCAGAGCTGATTCCAAAATCGCAACAGTGGGTGGTATTTCCACAAATTTCCGTGAATAAAAATATGTACAGAATAAGCTCTGTCCACTGGGACACAGGCTGTCCCCTGGCAACAGAGAGCGGAAGAGACGGATGAGATGTGCATGTTTGTTAAGGAGGTCCTGCCCGCTGGGGCGCTTGCCCGCTCGCGGCAGGCTGCGGTTCGGATGGAATGCGTAGAATGATGGTGCGTGTGCGTGACAGCATGCTACAGCAATTCATTATGTAGCGTGTGCTGGATCACACCAAGAGTCCACAAGTGTAGAATAATTATGAAACAGAGAAAAGAAGTTGAAGGTAAAGGAGACAGCAGAGAACATTCGACCTCTCGCTACACGACAGAAATACAGACCGCTAAAAGGTTAAGATGGAAACATCCATTAGGTAATTATAAATGTTCCTGAGTTTTGTCAGCAACGCTGGTTGAGATAGTATCCCTTGTAGCCGGGATTTAAGGGGAGATGGGTAATATCTGAGATGACAGGCTTCAGTCAGGGTACAGGGATAGTAGGTGTGATCTGGGGTTCGCAATTCGCCACATTCACAGAGATGTGATGAGGCGCAGTGGAATTTCTTAAGCTATTGTTTAAAGGGTTCGTGGGCAGTGGAGAATGCTATGGTGGGTGGAGAAAGGAAATAAAGTTCTGTGGATACTTTTGGGATGAGGTTGTAGGTATGGCGTCCCTTGTCAGACTCTTCCCACATAGCCTGCCAGGTAGGTACTATCATTTCTATTAGGACTCGTTTGATGTGGGAGAAAGGGACCGGGAGTTCAAATTCTATTGTTAAATTTCCTGTTGCTGCCTTGTCTAGAGAATCGGGACGTTCATTGCATTCCAATGTGGCCGAGACGTTATCAAGCGAGTTTAATGGACTAATGTCATTAACTGCTGTTTGATTTTTAGGGTTATAAGGTGCTTAGTACGATGATTAAAAATGGCTTGTAAACTGAACAAACTATCACTGTAAATCTGTATCACTGTAGGGTTGCCCAGAGATCCATTCCAGTGCCGCAAGAATGCAAGTAGCTCCTTTTGGTATACGGTGTTAAGGTCGCCAATCCTGCAGGTTCGCTGATGGGCCACCTAGACGCCGCTCATGGCACAGGACGCTGATGCCACACCTGATTTATCTGTGTATACGGTTGGACCTCTGGTTGGTTTGAAATAGTGCTTTTTCGGTTTACTTCCAGATGTAATGCCTCCTTCAGAGGATGCAGGATCCAGCTGCTGTTTTTTCGTGGTATGTCTGTGTTCGGGAATTGTGCTTGTTGCGTTGTGTGTTGTTGTAGATGTAAGAACTTTCATGTTCAATAAAAGCATAGACATAATTTAATTGATATTGTAAAAGTCATACTGAAGAATGTATTCAAACTTGTTTTCATAATGGTAATTAGTACTTCTATTAGAATTTATACTTTTTATATAAAAGTAATTTTGTCAAAGATATCAGATGTTTGAAGCTTTGATCCAAGGTTGGCAATTTTCTCCAATGTTTTTCAAATAATGAAAATGTATTCATAAAAATAATTAGGTTCAATATGTGATAGTTTAATAAATATCTAATTGTTCCTATAAATACAGTGGTAAAAACGTAGTTCATCTTCCTTTAAATCTCCACAGCGCAATACCAGATCGCCAAAATTTCATAACATAAGAAACTAAATTTTTGAGTTTTCCTAGACATAATATGTAATATGTATGCTTTGGAGAAGCATATAGTTTTTTAATTAAAATTAAAATTACAGCGGTATTCTGTATGGCATGTAAAAACAATACAATATTGCCGAAAATTTCATGGAGGTGTAGTGCGCATATCAATAAATGAACGCAAAATTAGTGCCAGCCTGTGATTGTTTTGGACTCACCTAAACTCACAAATCTATGCAAGAAATTCCAATCATTTCCAGCACTAAAATACGAGCAGTAGCTAGCTGAAAATATCATTAATCATTCTGTACATGGAGTAATTTGCATTATTCTGGAATATGCTGGTGTGTAAACTGAGCATTTACAATTATAAACAATGCTGAAAGAATGGATGTCATTTAAGAATTATTACCTGTTATTGATTTTATCTTTCAGTTGCGACGTTTATTATGATATTTTTTTTCTTGTCATATAAAATTTTCCACCACGGTAGTTATTATCTTGAAAGTGCTGTTTTTGTACGGCCCATCGTGATTTTCTTTTACTCCGAATTTTTATGTCCACTAAATAAAGATAAATATTTATACGGATACAAAAAAATAGACTGACAAAATGAAAGAAGATTGTTATGCAGAAAAAATAAAAGAACAAACAAATTTAGACAGTTTGCATATAAAGAAACAAATATTTATATCTACTTATTCCATCTTAAATAATTGGAAATATGTATACAATAATCGAAGCGAAATATATTACAAAAATGAGCATTTCTTATTATAAACAATGGCCCACAAAGCGTTATCCAAGTATTTTTTCCTTTTGTGAGCGCATTATTAAGATATAATACCTGCCAAGTGCCTGTATAATGGCTTTTTGCTATAAAAAGACGCTGAATGTCTTTCATAAGTCTTTCTCTTTTGTGTATATTATATATAAATATATACCATTGGAAATTGTTTATAGCTTTTCAAAACTTTTCTATTAATTTATTGTATCATTCAGCGATTGCTTTACAATATCGATTCTGCGTTTTCTTTTACAGTTATTTATCAAAATGACAAAAATCGTTCTTGAAAGTGAAATTAATGATATAAAATAAAGCTCAAGAAAAATATAAAAGTGGGAATTCTATGGTTTATCTTGCACACTAAAGCTTTATGAACAAATCAGTAACATATACAAGAAAGCAAATTTACTTAAATTTTTTGTATATTAATGGTGCAACAAAACAAGTTATATGCTTTATGGAACATATAAGTTTTATAAATGAAAAATGACGGTTTAATTTTAAATTGCACAAGTTTAATCTAAAAAAACGAAGCGAATCTAAAGTTTAAAAAAAAATTAAATCTTTAAATAGTATTTGTTTAATATCGATTGCGACAGTGTAGCTCATGTAAATTAATTCATTAAAAAATACAAAATAAACTGTTATTTTGGCAGATCATATACTTTTTTAATGAATGGCTATTTAAAAAAACTTATTACTTTAAGTGCTATAAAATAAATAAGTAAATATGTCTACTAATCAAATCTTCATAGTAATACTTTTTCTTCAAACACTTGTCTATTTTTTTTCATTTTTGTCAGAATATTTTCAGAATGTTCCTATTGGTTGTAAATGAAAATTACATTTTGCATAAGACGTTTATAAAAAAAAATGTATATGTAAACATTACTGCTGAATATTTCGATTATTTGTATTATAATATCAAATACAGTTAAAGCTGTAAAAACGAATCCTGACTATATAGTGAAATTCTGCCTAAACTAAAAAATATCATGGTTTTATTGTCCGATTTATCTTCGCATGTTTTCCTGCATTATTTATGTCTGTTATATGCACTAGATTCTTCGTGTATATGCTCTTTATGTAATGAAAGGATCAGTTATTGTGAAAAAATAAATTAATTTCATACCTCTGTTTGTGATTTTTTTTTCACTTTAATGACAAAATTTAAAATATGTTTATTAAGCGCTTAGGTTTTGTGTTATACTCTATAAGCTTTTTTATCACTATCTTTCCGAATGTTTGCTACATTTATTCTCAGAATCTAAGATTAAATAAGCTGGAGATTATAGTTCTGTAATAATGGGGCGCGGGAATACTTCCAGTTGGAAGCTATGTCACAGACACAAAAATTTTGTTGCAGGTTAGTCTGTCCAAAGGTTATTCCAGAGCTAATTCATCTGCCATTATTTTGTTTATTGTCGTTGCAAAATTAACCGGATCAAGACATACCAATTTCTTCGAAATATTTTTCTTATGAATTAATTTTCAGATCGTAATACTATTAATTGTTTATTTAAGATAATGATAATATCTTGTTCGTAAAAACGGAAATGCAAATATCATTGAAATTTAGATATTTGTAAAGATGAGATTTACTGAAATTTGTTACACGTGTAATTACTTTAACCCTACATGGATCAATGGGATATATTTTCAAGATTTGTACCAGACTTTTATAAGAATATTTTATTTTTTTACTTTGGAAAAATAAACTTTTAAAATTTATTTTCGTTATTTTCAAATAAAGTTTTTAGAAAATTCTGGTGTGAATTCAATATTACAGTTACACAGGATACTGTGAACTAAAGTTATTCTTTCGGTTGATTAAAAGTGCATGGCAATTATTATCTGTTAAACTCTATACGATAGACCATATTTCCAAGTACAGAAAGTATAGAGCTCAAGCATTCTTTTCAGGTATCTGTTTTATAAATTCTGCATGCAGACTAAAATTTGAAATTTTATTTATTTTTTAAGAAACCATGCTCTTTCTCTAACGGCGTTCCTAAATTTAGAAAAGTCTATAAGAGAAAACTTAATTTTACGACAAAACTTAAAATAATATGATATTTAGAAAATTAAGAAATATCAGTACTTTTGTCATTACAACTGGGAAAACGCATTTCATAAACTTTGTGATAATAAAACTGTGCTATTTAGTATCTAATAGTGTATTAATATAAAAAAATACCGAAAGTTATATTACAATAAAAATTTAAACATCACGAACAAACATATGAAATTGTGAATATAAAACTATGAAATTGTAAATATAATACTATCTGTAAATACTTTCTAGATACGTATGCCTTATCTATGTATAGCGCAAACTCATAAAAATATGCATTTTAAACTTAGGTATGATATCTTTTTTACCAAATTTTGTATACATACTAAAATAATAATTTCCTTTTAATAAGATGCCATATTCTTTCTATAACTTTAACCCTGCGCATAAGAAGGACATTTAAAAAGTCATTGTTTTATTAAAAAAACTTAAAGAAATATGATACTTAGAATTTTATGCAATTTCAGTGTTTTTGTCACTAAAACTGGAAAAACACAAAATTTGGATATTATCAATGAAACTGGATGATTCAACATATTATCTTTTTTGTTTATTAGAGTATTGATGTAAGAAAACAACGAATGATATATTAAAATAAAAAATTAAACATGACGATGAAAAAGACTAAATTGGAAATATATGACTATCTTCAAATATTTTCTAGTTTATACGCATGCCTTATCTGAACCGAGCACAAACGTATAAAAATGTGCGAATTAAAATTATGTATAACTGTTCTCCCTCCATTGTCACAAATGTAAACTTCTTTTAAAATATTTAATTCGCTTAAAATAAGAAATTATTTTTTAAAAATAAATTTTACTTTAAAAAGCATCTTTATAAATCTAACGGTTTAAAATATAAAAAAAAAAGAATAAGCGGTATATGTCTAACTTATGTTTAGAACACTTTAAGATTCGTAGAGCTAGTTTTCAACGTTTGGAGTAAAACATATATATCAAGGAATATATTTTTTATTTCTAAAAATATCAATCATAAAGATTACTTTTACTGAATTTTGAAAGATTAAAGCAAGATCTATAAAGCTTACTTCTCTTACTGCTGATAAACTGGAATTTGATTAAAAGAGAAATTACTATCCTTGATGTAACATTTGGAAAACTAATATAACAGAATATCACATAGCCTTACTCAGATAATTCTTTACTGGCAGTATTTTATTTTTCATATATTTACAAAGTAATGAAATAGTTTAAATGAAGCTGTGTTTAAAAACCTAATATAAAGTAATATTAAGGCTTATTTAAAAATATTAATATAGAATAAGTTTTTTGAAATTACACCTATTAGACCAGTGTTTTCCCCCTTTTATTAGTACTATATTATATTTTTATTACTACTTTTTTATTTATTTATTTATTTATTTGTAATTTTTGTATTTCCATTCGGTCCATGTGGAAATTTTAAACTGCAGACAAATCGAGAAAATAAAAATGCCCTTTAAATTTTTTTTTTAATGATAGGCATCATTGAGAGCAGATACGTACCTTCTATCCGTGCGTATTTATTACTTCGTGGTTTATTTGTGTATTTACCTGTGTGTATTTCAGCCCGCGATACGGGGATGACAGTGTTTAAAATTGAAACAAAAACGACATTATGTTTTTTTTTTTTTTTTTTACTTGTAAGATATCACCATTACCACGAAATTAAAGGCAGCTGGTAAGTAGTTTTTGTCGTTTTATAACTGATCGCAACGTTGATTTCGAAATTTTCGAATGACAACACATTTTTTTATGCGCAGAATCATCAGCGCATTTAAAAACAATAAATGGCGTAGGAATGATACACGTATGATGAAAATTGCCGGCGAGAAACACATGCAAGAAAGACCATTGCTTGGAACGATGGACGTAGCTACAAGACATGTTTTAAAGTATCCGATTTTTTTTTTTTTCACTTGTGAGCTGAGTAATGTTGTAAGATTTGTTTTAAAAAGCTTTTTGAGTTATGTTTGTGTACATATAGTGAAAATAAAAATGTAATCATTCGTTTCAGTGTGCTGAATATTATGTTACATAGGAGCTGATTAGGATTGAGTGCCACGATATTACACCGACAATTTTAGTCATAAGTGTGTTCTTCCAACTCCATTTATGGTTTTCAATGCGCCGATCAATTTGCGCAGGAAAAAAAGAATGTTGAAATTCGAAAATTTCGAAGTTTTTTCACTGTAACAGTAACCGTGACAGTTCTATTGTTCTAAATCAACACAATCTAGAGTGCATACCTTCAAATAACTAAACATAAAATTCAGCTTCGATTGGTTGAGCGGTTAGGCCGTTCTGGGTATATATATTTATCGGAGAAGTTTTCTTATGAACACTGTATATATATATCTATACATATATTTTTTTAATGGTAAATTTCAGATTTGTTTTATGAAAGATAGCATGGACATCACGAAAATACAATATTCACGTGTTTTTTTTTTTTTTTTTTGTTTTACTACTAACTCCGTCAGGTGGCAGACAACAATTTAAATTGCACAAAAAGAGGAAAAAATATCTCAGAAAATAATCGCCTTAAAAAAATATATATTCATATTTTTTTATTAAGTTTCTATTGATATGTAGAAAGTACCGACTATTCGCAGATGTCTATATTATTTTATAAACTCCGGTTAGGCACCAAGTGATAGGGTTTTTAATTTTGAGTTCTAGAATGCTTTTTCCACTGCCTGCAACGTATACTGTAAATATATATATATATATATATATATATTCAATTTTATCAAGAAAAAAAGCTATCGAAATAAAACATTGGAATTGTTCGATGATGGTGATTTATCGATACGTGATTCCTATCGAAAATAGTTTAGCAATGAGGATATTCACGGACTTCATTTGACGGCTTTTGGGTTAGTTTGCTGTTTTCATTTTCTTCAATTTCTGTTTGTTTGGTCTTGGCAAGTGAGGGGGAATGTTGTGCACGAAAAACATGTTTAACCCCGCAGTACAAGTCATAAGCCTTGGCCACTTGTCTTCATGTTTAGTTTTTTCTTAGTTACTCTTGGTTTTGTTAATTATGGTTTTAGTTACAGTTTGTAAGATGTTTTTTTTCGTGTACTAAAATATATTAATTTGGATTTTTCAATATATATATATATATATATAAGATTACTAATACTTATTTAGGAAACTGGGTTGCCTCGAACTTTTTTTGTAACTGTAACAAAAGAAATTCATGTAACAGATTCACGCTTGCACTGTAAAGGAAAAACTTTAAGATTACTAAGAATTTTTTTTGGAAACTTGGATGCCTAGAACATTTTGCCCAACTGCAAAGGAAAATCATATAATTAACCCGGATTACTCATAAAAGTTTAGTAAGAATACAGACTTCTGTAGCTTTAAAAACCTAGTTTTGTAGCTTTACATCTTTTTTACTTTAAAGCATACAGATAAAATTTTAGTAAACTTCCAGATTTCTGAAGCTTTTACAAAAACTAGTTTTGTAGATTTACATCATTTTAGAATTTCATTCATCTGGCGAAACTCTATTTGTCTCACTCTTCTGTCTGTTTGTCTGAGAGTCCGTTCGCAGATACTATACATGTTGTAGAGTTGAAATTTCGCATACTTATAGCTGAACACCTCACATCAAAGGACAAATCATAAAATTTCGAAAAGGCCTTACATTTAACACTTTGGGCTCTCACACGTCTATTTTAAAAATTATTTCTATGTGAGCCCCTAATTAGGTTGGAGGCATGAAATTCTGCATACTTATAACTGAATACCTGAGACAAACGACAAATCATAAAATGTTGAAAAATTCTTACATTTAACCTTTTTGCCTCCAAGTTGTGTATTTTAACCAAGTTTTTTTTTTTTTCTAATAGAGCCTCTAATTAAACAGGAGACATGAAATCAGAAAATAGTGGAAAAGCAATTTTTATTTAAAACTAGCAAAAGCCATGCTTTGTTTGGATTCACGAGGCATTATTTAAAAAGATAAATATTTGAAAGTAACAATATTTTTTTAATTATTTTTGTTTCTTTATTAAGCAAAATCTGTACTTTATCATTTGGCGCATTTTAATTTTAAAAATGTAAATTCAGCCAAATAATTAAGAATTTCCTCGGAATTTTTCATTTATGATACAACGAATTTAACAATTAATTTTATTTGTTTACAATTATTTTGTTGCCACTTTCCAAAAAAAATTCATAATCTAATTCTTTTAAAATGCGTAAATATCGTCTACTCTAATGATTTCACATAATAAATATAAATAGTGTATTTGAATTCTTAACACTGAAAAATACTTTTATAAATGAATGTAAATAATGGAATTTTCACAAATTCTATTCATTAAAAATATGCCATAATTTTCATAAAAAGGGAATTTTAAAAATTTAATAAAAGAAATTGTCAAATTATTTAATTAACCATGATTCATCTATAATTACTAACTCCATGATTTATTTTTCTTCTGAAAATATACGTGTTTCATTTCTGGTTTGCAAAAATGCGTCCGTAAGGGAAAAACATGTATAATAAAATAATTCAAATAATAATTTTTTTAAAGTTATTCTGAAAAAAAAAATGTGCAAATCTACAGATCATAATTTATTTATATGTTCAATTTCAAGTCAAAATACTAAATAGTTTTTTCTACGGCAAAATGTAATTTGTGTAGCCTAGTAGAGGATGATCTTCGCTTATCCTAATAATAAATGACCGAATATATATGGGTAATACACATTTGAAATGAAATTAAATCTGGAATCAAAAATAAAAGCATAAATCAACGTAATAAGCTAGAAAAATAATGTTAAAATTTAATTTTTAATAAGGATTGCATTACACGTACATTTTCCAGGGGAAAAAATCTTTCTATTATTAAGCGGATTATCAGTTTATACTTTTTTAATCTATGAGATTTCAAATGAATCAAGATCATGATATTTGATTTTATAAACAGTATAATAAGTATAAACACATAAAAACAATTATTTTCTAAATAACATTAAACACCTCATTATTCTGAGGTGAATTTTCTTTTCGAACATAATTTTTTTTTCATAGTCTGACGTAAAAGATTTCCGTCTAAGAAAAACAAAAAGCGGTGGTACATCACAGCTAAATAAAAGAGTGATTTCACAGTTCTCACAGAGTATCTAACAAACTAATAAATAATAAAAATTTATATCGAACTTATAATTAGTCGAAGCGAAATGTGATTGGGAACCTAACGAATTTCATTTCATGACAGTTAGAGTCTGTTCATTTTAGGGGTTCCGGGAAATGTTTTAAAATAATTTTTTATTTATTGAGTTATAATTTTGAAATTTTTTGTGATGGTTAACCATACAACTTGTAAACAGAATCTCATGATAAAACTTCTCATAATTGTTTTTTAATTTTAAATTTTAAAACTTATTAAAAATGTGGTGTAATTTAAAATCGTTATAACTCAAAATATTACTTGTAGAATTTCAATTTATTTCCATTTAAATAAACAGAAATATATAAGTTTTAATTTAGATTCAGCATTTTAAACAATATTAATTGAAATACAAATTAAAAATATTTAAATTAAAAAAAATAATGTGACTTAAAAAAAATCATATTTTCAAAAGCAAATTTTTTTTTTTAATTTTCCGAATCAGTATTAAACTCAACTAATTGAAAACGACACGTTTCAAATTTGAACCGTTTATCTTTAACGGTTTTGGAGTTATAACAATGTAAATTCCAGAAATGGTGTAAACACCCATCATGAAGAAAAAAGAAGTCGTTTCACAAGAAGTCGTTTACACAACAACCATTGCTTGAAAGCTAAATTTTGAAAACAAACCAAATATTTCCTATTCCAATTAAGATAGAAACATGATTTATACGTCATTTTAAGCAGAAAAAAAAACATAAAAAAATTTTTTATGCAATAAAAGATTTTTAGAAAATTTGAAGATTTTTGTATCGTGGACCCCCTTAAACTTAATGCAACATCATTTTCTCGATTATGGTCGTAGTTAAGTTGACCGAAAAGTAGACTTTAATCCATTAGTGCCTGAATTTTTTTTCCAAGTCAATATTTTGCTTAATCATAGTAAATAATGTAAAATAAACGTAAAAAATAATAAAAAAATTCTCTTTGAAAAAATATTCATTCAACTTATAAAAATCTAAACGTCCCAATTTTGGGACACTAGGCAAGAAAGGGTAAGGAGTTTTCTCCGTTAATGCCTAAGCATTAAACCTACGTATTATGTCATTTATTTTGTTACAAAAAGGTTATATATCATTCGGGTTATTATCTATCCTGTATATATATATATATATATATAAAATCCTAATGAAACGACTGAATTGAAACGAATATATGTAACGTTTCTGTGAAACGACTGATTAAACAACTCATTACGTTTCACGGCGATTTCTCCTTAAGTATGGAGTACTTTGCGATGAAATTAACACCAAAAATCCGTATTGATCCACAGATCTCAAAACTGATATTAGAATTTTAAAATTAGAATTAGTTTTCGAAATATTAATTTTTTTTCTAATTTTAAATACTTTTTTCTAATGATGGCAACTCAAATTTTAATCATAACAGATTTCTTTTTCATATTTTAGAAAAGGTTATTTTAAATTAATTTGTCGACGTGTTTGGCCTCCCTTAAATATATGCTAATAAATGCATCATGTTACTTTTATTCATAATTCAGTTTGTATTTCATTATCATTTTATTTAATACAAAACTTTCATTTAAAATTGAAACTTTTAAAATAAATGGCCTTTACTTCATTCTTTTTTTTAAACGAAACGAAAAGAAAAATATTAGACACGGATGTCATATACGCAACGGGGTACCTAATTGGCGCCAAAATGGCGTTATTTTGCCTGACATGGTAACCCGGCTATTTTTGCTTATATATTAATAAATGTTTATTTGAATTCATTTTTTTTTATTTACACAAAATGTTATAAATTGTTTTGTTTTATTGTTATTAATTTTTTTTATTTATTTATTGTTATTTCCATTTAAAAATACATGTGTAACAGGTATTTGAAAACGAGGTTTTCGCCAAATTGCCGTAAGAAAAAATCACGCCAAACCTGGTGCGTATGTGGCAATTCAACAAATCACGAGATTTAATTTCCACTTCAAAGAAACGTTTTAATGTTATTACCTCTCCCGTCGACCAATTTCGCCAAATTATATAAATAGCCAAATGATACAAATTGACATATTTTTTTATTTTAAATAACAAAAGCACAAATAAATTAGTATAACATTAATAAAAATACAAATAAAACGTCGAAATAAAAATCACTTGATGACGTGAACATCTGTAACTTTCTTAAAGTCAAGTGAATGTGACATTTACGATCAACCATTACTGGCATTTAATCTTATAGTTTGGCGAAAGATTTTTGGTCAATGGGATAACCAAGTAGCACCGTTTTAATTTACCACTCGAAAAAAAAAAATGCTAACTGGCGAGTTAAAAAAAAAGCTATTGGCGAGATTTTCACCCGGATAACATAAAAGTACCAGGAATTCTTTGCGATCATGCGAACTTTTATGTAGTTTTATTCGAAAAAATAATTTGGATTCTTTAATCAAAATGGAAACCTTTCTTATGAAAAGCGAAGGAATCAGCCCGTTGTTTATGGCAGTTACATGACATGGACTATTATAGTACACTGGTGTCCAAAATTAAAGACCAATCACAAAATGCTAATTTTCAAGTACGCGAATACTCAAAAGGAAATAATATAATTCAAATAATTACTATCTCTACAGAACAGCTAGTCCATATAACTTCTCATTCATGTCACACATGGTCACAAGTGTCACAGTCACTACGGTGAAGCAAAAAAAAAAAAAAAAAAAGGAAATTCCATACGTCTCATTATGAGTCTCAAATGATCACTATATGTGTCTCCACTGAGACGTCACTGTGACTGCTGCTTTGGGACGAGTCACCCTGTGACTATACAATGTAGTTACATTGTGACTCTCATGTGACTGTCATCTGCAGACTCAATTTCAAAATCATCGTGAACGCTGCATTGTGATAAGTTACCAAATAATATCACATTAAAGTCACATGATGACTTTCAGGTGACAGAGAGACTACTGTGAAGTCATCTTTGTGCTCTTTTGTGAAAAGTCACCATGTGACTATAATGTGATAATATTTGGTGACTTATCATAATGCAACGTTCATGATGGCTTTGAAATTGAGTCTAAAAATGACGGTCACATGAGAGTCACAATGTAACTACATTGTAAAGTCACCTGGTGACTCGTCACTAAGAAGCAGTCACCTTGATGTCTCAATGGAGTCAGATGTAGCGATCATTTGAGACTCATAATGAGACGTGTGGAATTTCCTATTTTTTGTTTCACCGTAGAGACTGTGATACTTGTGACCATGTGTGACATGAATGAGGTGCTATATGTACTAGCTGTGCTGTAGGGATAGTAATTATTTGAACTATATTATTTCCTTTTGAGTATTCGCGTACTAAAAAATTAGCATTTTGTGACCGGTCCTTAATTTTGGACACCAGTGTATAATCGAAATAATGGCGATAGAATAATATTCAGCGACTTATCACACCTGTGGCTGTCTAACATTAAAGTACCAAATTGGCCGCCTGGAATATAAAAAGCGAATGGATCGGCCTGCAGCTGTTGATAATAGTCAAATGACTTAGGCTATTATTATAGAGATTGTTTTCAATTCTAAAAACAGCGCAAAGAATAATATTTCCTAACGATTAAAAATTTATTTTCACGTGGCTATTAAAAACAGAAAAAAAAAAACTTTAAAATTACTATTAAATGAGTACGTGTTAAAAGCAGGACAATATTGAAAATTATGTCTTGAAAATTGTATTTAAACGTGAATATTAAAAGGGAAAGGAAACTTTAAAATAATAAATACATTAATATGCGTTTAACCCTTTCACGGACAAGGAACTTCTATTCGTAAAATCTTTAAATCTGTGAATGGCACCAGAATTTACAAACAAATTTCGAAATACAAAATTGCTTTTGTTCACTTACTTAATAAAAGGAAAATTTTCATCCCAATATTCTGGTGCTAATGTGGCATTTAAGAATTAAAATTAAGTGGTCCAAAAATGAACCACCGCCCTTGAAGAGGTTAAAGCAGCAAATTTTAGTAATTGTAGTAAATTGTATTATGTCAATCGTTTTATAACGCTGTCAAAAAATACCGGGAGGCAAAGACCCTGTTTACTTAATTCATTTTATTTTAGCTTCTTTTCAAATGTTTAGCTGATCTTCTTTAACCAAACACGAAAACAACCATTGGATGTCTTAACAGCAACTGATTCTACCTTAAATTTTTGCAATCAAAGGGAATTGAATGGAAACCAGTTTACAGGGAGATCGCTACAGGTTTTTTCAGTATAATTCAATCTTCTCCAATCTTTCTAAAACCGATCAGTTAGCGTGCCTTTAGATTCTGCTGTGTCTGAACGGCGGTTGGCGAGCGTAGCTTGCAGGGGGCAGAACCCCCTAGTTTGACTATAAAAATTTCTTTATTATTACTTTTTTTTTGGGGGGGGGGGGCTCGACTCAAGAACATGACCACCTTACTCCCCAACCTTAGCCAGTGGCATAGTAAAAATTTATATAGTAAAGATTTATAATGATCAATAATTACTAATAGAGTATATGTACCGTATATACTGGTTATACGCCCAACCCCTAACTTTCGAATGCAAATTCTGCAAAAACTCGCGTATAAATTGACCCCGTAACTTTTTACTTCAATTTTACACAAAATCTATCCAAAAATGTCACTTGCCAAAGCGAAAAATTAGTTAGTAAATAAAAACAAATCATCGTATTTTTTTAATAATAAATTATTATTATTTGTATACTTTATATGTTATTTTATTATTTATACACATAAAAAATCAGTCTTTTGGAGTATTCGAAGGTTGTATTTTTTTTTTTTTTTTTTTTTTTTTTTTGGGGGGGGGGGAGAGCTTTTGTAATTGAATCGCGTATAAGTCTACACCCCAATTTTCTTTCATACATATACCTATATACTCGTTATATCCCGACCTCCTAACTTTCGAATGCAAATTCTACAAAAACTCGCGTATAAGTTGACCCCGTAACTTTTTACTTCAATTTTACACAAAATCTATTCAAAAATGTCACTTGCTAATGCGAAAAATTAGTAAGTAAACAAAAACAAATCATCGTACTTTTTTAATAATAAATGATTATTATTTGTATACTTTATATATTATTTTATTATTTATACACATAAAAAATCAGTCTTTTGGAGTATTCGAAGGTTGTATTTTTTTTTTTTTTTTTTTTTTTTTGGGGGGGGGGGAGGGCTTTTGTAATTTAATCGCGTATAAGTCTACACCCCAATTTACTTTCATTAAATTGTCAGAAATTCATCGTTTTACACACGAGTATATATAGTACAGTATAACCTCGATTATCCGACCCTCGTTTAAACGGAACTCTCTGTAAACCGATATCGAATTCCTGATTTTTTTTCAGCGTTTAAACTTTTACATTCCTTGCATATGCAAGCGTTTCTTTCCAAACCACGAGTAGAGATAAGTATTTTTGTTCCCCTTTCTTCAAATTCCAATGAAATTAGTTTGAACTCCCCCAAGATACGATCCCGGTATAATTATACTCTTGCCCCCCCCCCCTTCCCGCTCCCATGTGTACACGTCCCTGTTTTAAAAAAAAATAAAATTATTTTCATGTATAATTTGAATTTATATATTTATTAAACAGTTCAAATAGAACTAATTACAGTTCGATGACGATGTTACATGTTAAACTGGAGGATTATTTATAAATTATCGATTAACCGATGTAGGTCCCAAATTACGTCGAATAATCGAGGTTCTACTGTATATATATTAGTAAACATATTAGTAACCTCAGGATGTCAAATACTAAACTAGTACACAACATAACGGCATGATATAAATTTTTAGTAAGCCAATAGTTAAGGGTGGGGAGGGCTGGTTGTCCTGTTATTAAACCGAGCCCAGCCCCCCCCCCCCTATATAGTAATAAAAAAGAATAGCCAAATAATGATCCGAATAACAATCCGAATGATATGTAACCATTTTGTAACAAAATAAATGGCATAAAACATAGATTTAATGCATAGACAGTAACGGAGAAAACACCAACCTTTTCGTGCCTAGCGTCCCAAAAATATGACGGTATATAAAGGTTGAAATTCGAACAAAAAAAAATAGAAATCTGAAAAAATTAGAAATATTTATTCTAAAATAATGTTTCATCTTATAAATAATACCACTAATAAAATGATTAATAAAAAAAATAAAAGAAATATCCTACCTTTTCTTACGCGCCATTTTATTTCAAGAAAATCCAACTTTGTGCTACAACAAACATTTATTTCGCCTTTTTATTCTTAAAAATGCTCTGCCATTTATGAATAAATATTGAAAACAAATACTAAGGACATAGTTAACAAAGTTTTGAATGGATATCATTATTCCATTTGTAATGGTTTTTTTTTTTTTTAAAGAAAGCGTCCCAAACTTTGGACGCCAGGCACAAATGAGTTAAAAACTTTAATTGTTGACCGAAACGTCGATTTTAAGTACTTTATTTTAATGTTTGTTTCGTTTTTAACTATTCAATACTGTTTATACACCATTTAGTAACATTATGATTTGTTTTAAGAAAAATGTAGTGACTGTAAAACTAACTTCATTTCATGACGGTTAGACGCTGTTCATTTAAACTTAATGCAACATCATTTTCTCGATGATGGTCATAGCAGTTGACCGAAAAGTCGATTTTAAGTACTTTAATTGTTCACTGAAACGTCGATTTTAAGTACTTTAATTTAATGTTTGTTTCATTTTTAAATGCTCAATATTGTTTTTTCACCATTTAGTAGCATTGTGATTTGTTTTAAGAAAAAAGTAATTTTATCATTTAAAAATTTAACACTATTAGATATTTACATTATTTTACGAAAATGGAGTCTGGACATTTTAACAGGAGAAAAATCAAGACCATACAGTAATAGCTGTATTATTTTATTTTAAAATGGTTCTCTTTTATCATTTCATCTCAAATAATAAATTTAAAATAATGGTGCAGTAAATTTTAATTTCATTTATTTATTTATTTTTAATAAATCATTGTTGAAACGCAAAAAATCTAATTGAATCATATTGAGTTTCTGCTTAGACAGAAAATAATAATGTTTTGGATATGTAGTAAAAACAAATGAATAAATTTGAACAAAGTTTTAAAATCAATATTTTTTCCCTTTTATTTCCGTTCTTTTTTTAGAATTGTTTCAGAAAATTATTTTTACAGGTTTGGATTAACTGTAAATCTAAATGAATAGAATGGAATCTCGTGAGCCGTAATAATCTTTTATTCTAGAATTGAATGATGTAAGATTTTTTTTTTAAAGGAATATATGTGTAGGTTTTTATTTTCATTTTTTCAGAGATTGGAATGTATTTTGAGTGCTACATGAAAAGGAATACGATAAAATATAATCTGTGTATGTTCATGGTTTTATCAAAACTGTTTAATTGGACGAAAATGGAGGGTTGGATATCGAATCCTACTTCTTTAATATAAATCTGGAAATGTAGAGTAATTGTACTGACAAATATTTGTAAGGACAAAAACCTTCAGTGGGATTACATTTAGTTTTATTTAGTATTCAACTAAAATGTAACACATTTTTTGTGCAATGTCAATACATTACTATTCCTATTTATTAACATAATATTATGTTGTTTAATATATTAATATTCTCCTGGTACAGTATTTTTCTTCTTTTTTTGTATTTTGCTTCCAATACAACTAGGTTTTGTGATATGGATTTAATTTAAAACATTTATGTAAATAAATTCCGCACCTTTAGAATTTATTTCAAGGTACCAATATCGAGATAGATTAAGCAAATTATTTTATTTATAATTTTGGTTTATTATATGCTTGTCATTTTGCCACTGTTTCCATTTGTTTTTTGTATCATTAACACCTATAAAACATGAAGCAAAACATTCAACATCATTACTTATTTAATATGTCTGTATTTAATGTGATGTATCTTTTTCTTTCCTTTTTTTATGTCTAAATGCGAAAACTCGTTTTATAAACATAAATTCGCATGAACATCATTCGTAATACTTAATCCGATTCTGTGCAAATAATTTGAGTAAACCATCTGCTTCTTTCAACGTTGATACAAACATCGATGAATTAAAACGAATCACAACTGAAGAAATCTTGTCAATAACACCAACAATATTTCGAAGTGTGTCAAAGAACTTAGTTTGACGTGTTCATGTTTGCATTTAAAATTGTGGCGAACATTTTCAGCATTTGCTGTAAGGAATGTTAATGTGTAAAAAAAAATTGAATTAAATTATGTTTTTCTAAAATAAAATTATCACAGGATTAAGTAACATTATGCTTCTCCATTTCCGTTTTACCTCACAAATAAATTTCTAACAATCCAACAGTGTTGGAAATAGTCTCCCATATTTAAACGAGGTTCAAACAATTATACTTCATTGTTAGAATAATTACCACATCCGTAATTTGGTCGCCACTCTGTATATATATATACACATATAAAACATGCAATGTAGAATAGTCCCTAATAAAGTATGAACTCACACATATTAAAATTTGAAAAAAGCATTGTTATATAAATAAGTAAATTCTTAAATATTAAATAACAAGCATAATGTAAAAGCATTCTGATTTAATTATAAATTGATTGAAAAAAATTAATAAGACAAGATGGTCTTTAAGCCACATTCTCATTCGTAGATGTTAAGACTAAAATAGCTCCTTTCCTTTACTAAAAAAATAGAATTCGTAACAGGTTTTGAAAGATGTGTTTAATTACATTCAAAATTTAAATAGAAACTGTTTTATATGTATCTGAACCTGCAAAAAAGACAATAAAATAAAAACTATTATAACTAAATAAATTCTTCCATAATATTTTTTATTTATATGAGAAAAATTTCAACGATTATTTCCTTTAATTAGTATTTCATTTTCTTTTATATTTCCAATAAAGAAACATTGAATGTAATGTGTTCTGTCTCCAACTATACCTGCATAGAAAGTAATATACAAGAATTAAAATGTATTCTTACTAATACATGAGGCAACCAGAAATAAATCAACAGGGAGCATTGTATACCTTAATTAGCATTATCTCTTCGATATGTATAACCTTGTTTAGACGTTTTTAATACATTGAGAATCTGTTAGTTAATCCAAACGAACCCGTTCTGTTTCCAAATATTATTGCGAAAATATTTGGACACTTCCATAAGCATGCATACTTATGAGGTCACGCCTCTATCCTGAATCGTAGCAACTGCTTCTTCAAAACCAGTTGTATTGCAGTACTACTTGCATTATTAATAGTAGAAAATCATCACAATACCACTCTTGGATATAAGTTCTATAGTATGTAGAATATTTTTATAATAAGAATTTTTTTTAGATAAAATGTTTTGCACAATCTAGGGATTACTTTATTTTAAACATATTTCCAAATGTTTTTCCTAATCTGTAACTACATTTTAAAGAAGAAATATTATTCATAAAAAGATGTATGATACTTTAAAAATTTTCGAAATGTGCATGAATATGTAAAAAAAAAAAAACAACAAAAGCCAGAATTATAAGATATCTCATACACTATTTAAAAGCTTGTAACTTAATTACATAAATCAAAGCTTGACTAAATCTATATTTAACAATAGAAAAAAAAATTGAAACGTTTTGTTATTTACAGTAGCATGTAATAGTTATAGCTCTTACACAGCTAGAGAAATGAAGTGTATAAAATATAAAATACATATTGCTTAAAATAAACTTACAATCCCAGGCAATTAATAACTCAATTCCTTTTAAACAATGGATATTTTAAGTATCAAAAAATCAATATAATCAAGAGATAAATAGGTATAAATGTTTCAAAACATAGTAAGAGAATATGGATTTAAATGTTAATAGGCTGTCACTTTTGATAGCTTTATTAAACAACACATCAATTATAACGCTTTAAAACTTTATATCTAAGTAAATTCATAAGCTTAAAAATATTTTCGTACAACGGTATTATCCTTCGAAGTATGTATCTAAGTATCAGAGAAAAAAATTAAACAGTATTTTTTTTTATATCTCATGAACAAAATATGGGCGCATCTATTAGGAAGATAATAGAGTTCATCAATCACAACAAACTTTTATAAACTTCAAAATTTAAAGATGTTTTCACAATATTTATATCGAGTTTTATTATAAAACTCAAGAAAATATCTTCTTTAAACTTATGTTGCGTATATTTTTGGAAATATTTTGTGATATATAAATAAAAAAATGCTCGCAATACATTTTTTAAACATATATTTATCAGATTTCTCTTCAATATATTAAATTTTATGATAACTCTCTTTAAAATTTAACTTATTTAGACTTAGACTGCATTTTTTTTTTAAATAATTCCTTACGTTGTTTTTTAATTGAGCTTGAAGTATTGTATTTTTAAATGAGCATTTACAAAGCTTTAGTAATAATTTAAAAATTAAAAAATTAAAAAAATTGCAAAAGAGGCAACATTTATTAAAATAAATATTTATATAATAATATATTTATATACTATTATACATTTTTAAGCTTATGAGCTTTGTTATAAATAATGGGTTGAACAATAGGCCATCCACAATCTTCGCAGTTTTCACTACATTATACAAATTAAGTATTCCGAATATACATCTTTATTAATAGTATTAAACTTATATGACTCAAAACACTGAGTATTGCATGGTCATAAGGACATGAGATTTTTTTTCAGGCAATGCGCTTAAGATATATGGGAATAGAAAAAAAGCATTGTCTGCGGAGTGTTTGAAACAGATATGATGAAAAGAAGCATCAGTGAAAATGTCGAATTTGAAAAAAAAAAGGGAATATGGAGTTACACATTCATCCTTGATGTTTATATCCATTAATTTGACCCGAATATATGTCTAGACATGGTGCCTTACCCTATTCAACAAAATAAAATTACATGCACATGAAAGACACATATGGATATAAAAGAGTACCTTTCTTTGATAAAAAGGCTAAGCACATTTAGTGGACGCTGACATCCTCCGTCACTGAGGTCTCCAACGATAGTGAGATGACCACATAATAAAAAATACTATTGACGAGTCCTATAGGGGCAAACTTGATTTAACATAATTTCATTTCCATTAACCCCATAACCTACGATTTACGTTTCAACAGCCTGGATCCAAAACGCAAACAAGATCGCGCAGACTTTGAGCCATTCCGCGGTTCGGCAAATCAGTCCTAAGTTGGACCAAAAGTGCATGACTTAAGGAATGTAAATACATTTGTAAGATGCAACTGGTTTAATTTTCTTGAATATTTGATAAGTAATTACAACCTGATGTAATAGTTGTGATGGATAGGGGAAACCGGGGGAATGGTGAAAAAGAATTTAAATGTTTTTCATCTGAAAAAAAAAAATAATAATAGTAAAAATTCTAAAGCTGAATCATGATTTTTAGTATCTGTATAAATTTAACCGTAATCATAACTGTAAAATAAGCATTCCTAAAAAAAAATCTTTCAACCTCTGTACAGTGGCGGGATTACCAAGAATACTGGGGAAATTCCGCCACTGTATCTTTCTAATGACGCCACTTTTTAATGATCTAGTAAATACATAAATTAGACTGGGAAACACATAACCTACTGAAAATATTTAGAAAGCAATGCAATTTAGCAGAATAATGAATAATTACAATATTCCTCAAGCTAGATTTATTAATGTACTAAACTTACAATTTAACTGAAATTGGAAAAGTCACCCTTTGCCACGATGGCAGCATTACCCCGAGATGACCATGTAGCAGAAATTCCCCTGCAAAGCCGAAAGAAGAAACGAACTTATTCAACACATTACATCAAAATGCCGACGAATGCATGAAGATTAGGGTAATATTATCTTAACTACCTAATGTTACAATAAAAGGTGTTTACCTCTACTCATTTGAAGCTCCAAAATAAGAAGCAACTTAATGAAAACTAAATTTTTCACTAGAATAAGTGAACAACGTACAACAATCTCACTTTTACTCTAGACACTGTTTTATTGCTTGCCACTATAGTGCAGGCGCATTTACTATCTCAAACTGCCGTTAGTTTTTGAACTAGACGGGGTGGTTGCATAACCCCATGTGGCGCCATTCCCCCAATCCCCCTATACATACACCAAAATGTTTATTAGTAATCCGTTTAGCCCGTTGGTTCTATCATTGTACCATGAGCCATGCCCGTAATATTTACATTTCGCTCGACCGATGTAGTACTGGCTATGCCCGTGATAATCCATTTTGGTCCGAATACAAGACCACATGTCTCGCATGTAGTTGAAGGTTAAGGGTTAAAAGGAACGTTGAATTGGCTATTACACTTTTTAGCCAAAATATACAGAGCGAAAAAGAGCATGAAGCTCTTAAGAATCTTAACATAAAGATCTAAAGAAGAGTTCCTAAATATACTCTAACGTTCGAAGTGATATGTGTCAAGTTTTGAAACTTTTAGGAATGGGAAATATAATAAGAAATCGTAATAAACTCTAAAGAAATTCACGTAAAACTCTGCGAAAATTTAAGAAATCTGTCAGTCTAAAAAAAATTAAAAATATCTTTAAAATCTGTATGAATCGGAATATATCACATTTAGGAGTCCGATATTTCCCTCTTCCGATACTTTTACTCAATATATATAGAAATATTATTATCAGATCTGAGTACACAAACAACGCCACCTAGAAATATAACACCCAATAGCAATCATGAATTTCGGATTAAAAGTTCACAATATATTAATTAGTGAATTTTCGCTATTAGTCTTTTACGCTATTTAGACAAAGATGCTCCAAAAAAGCTTTTTGCAATACCATTTCAGAAATTGAACATTGGATTTTTTAAAAGAAGTTCCGTTTTTTCTATTTCTTAAGTAACGCTATTGCGTATACTGTCAAGCGTACCCTCTGGCTATAGCGTATACCTAATGTCTGTTTTGTTTTGTTTTTTTTTTAGGAGTTCATCACTGTATATATATAAACTATGTAAAGGTCTCAAAAATACAAAATTTCCTAAATTAGTACAAACAATTCCTAATTGCAGTTCTCAAATAGAGAATACCAAACAAGTAATAAGATGAAATTTTTATACGATTTACCAGTCTAAAGTGAGACAAAGTAATCAAAATTAAAAATTAGTTTAATCTTTTTCTGCGTTATTACATAAATTAAATATGTGTATTTCACTTTTGTTGTTTCTTTTTTAAAAATCAAGATCCTCTTTTGGAATACATGTTTCTTTTCAGATAAACATATTCTATTTTATTTTGCTTCTTCCAGATTTAGTAAAGGCTACTAATTATAAAGACACTGAAGTATTAAAGAAAATACAATCCACATCTTTTTTTGTAACTCATGTCCTGCCAGCCCGTGTTTTTTTTTTACCTTCCTCCCCTCTCACAAGATAAAGAATTTCGAAACTCCCTGTCTAAAGTCAATTGTGAATTTAAAGTAGTTTAATCGTTATTTATTGTCTAGCAGCTATATTTTTTTATATTTATTATGAATAATACGATACATAAAATGAACTTTGAAATGGTATTTTTACACATATGACTGGTGAAATGTTTTTTACAGGTATTTATATTTTTAATTCGAAGTATTCATACAGTTATAATGATTATTTTTTGTTTGTGTTTTCGGAACTTTTTACGCTTTCTTTTCTGTTTGTATAAAAACATAATTTAAAATTTTGAACTACAAGAGATCATTACAAATGAAATATCTCTATCAACTTTATATGATAAAAAGTAAACTACGATCTTTTTAAATCATAGCATTGAATGTTGAAAAAAAAATATTTTCAATATAGTTAAAAGAAATGTAAAATCCTAATCCTGCTTTCAATATGGGTAGTACTTATTACATAATTATATAATAAATTTTTAATATATATTCACGTGTTTGTCAGAGGGAACATTTTTCTCTTTTATTTTATCATATGGACTCTTTCCTATCTTGTAATAATTCTTTTTCGGCTTATCGGATATCTCAATAACACTTTAGTACCATGTGTAAGAGTTTTCTATTGGTCATTTTGATATCTTAATCTGAGCTATAAGAAAAGTTTTATAAGACTGAAAAAAAATATATATATTATTTCCTCAAAATAGTATTTTGTGTAATAAAAAAAAACAGTGATGGAATCGGGAATGTTTACAATTCAAAGTTAAATTAATTGCAAACTTACTGTGAACTACTATTCACTCATGCTTCAGCACAAACAAATATTAAAGACTAGAAAACAGGAATTCTGATTTTTCAGTATTAAGTGTCACCACAGATTAAAAAAAAAAAAAAAAAAAAATAGTTGGATGTGCCAGTCTTAAAACTATCTTCTATCTCATACACTTTAACATTTCAAAATATTCTTATAAATGGCAATATTTCATTTTTATTAGTCCAACTAGTCCAATTAGTCATTTTTATTATATCAACTTTGACTTTCATCTTAAATTTCTGCTGCAGAAAATTAATCGTAGTGAAAACGAGTTAATCTCGATCATGATATTTATTAAAATAAAAAGTTTACTGTCATTCTGTTGTATATCAGCTCTTCGAGAATAATCGGCTTATCAGGATGGGAAGTTTCTGTCGCTTTATCCTGTGTACAATAGAACTAAGAAAAATCAAGAAAATTATACAAAAATCGCTATTATAGTGCCCCCTTTCGCCGGAATATTTCCAAATTCAGGGAGGACCTTCTTGCCATGGCCAAAAGCATACATAAAGAAGTTGGTTCAATTATATGCATAACTTCATACATTTTTCGATGGTACAATATTGAAAATTTCGCAAAAATCGCTATTACAGCGCCCCCTTCCGACGATCACTTTTACAACGCCGCCTTCCGGCTGAATTTTTTCAGATTTAGGAAGGACCTTCTTGCGATAGCCAATAACCTAAAAAAAAATTGGTTCAATTATATGCATAACGTCATACAATTTTCGATGGTGCAAAAATCAAATGGCGAAAAAACCGCTATTACAGCATTCCTTTCCGGCGAATTTTTTTCTAAATTAAGGAAGGACCTGCTTGTCATAGCCAGATACTTAAAAAAAAAATTGGTTCAGCTCTATGCATAACTTCATACACTTCTTGATGATACAATGGCGACAGACACACGGACGGACAGACATTTTGTATAAACATGTTTTTTGAGGCCTTTGACTCCTAAACATGTCAATCCGCCGAAAACTGGAAGTCGAAAAAAATTTCGTTTACAATACTTTCTTCTGTTGAAGATAGAAGAAAGTCAAAGTATATGAATAAATATAGATAGTACAAAATATATTTTAGATTTAAAACTTAAAATACACGGTTTTATTTTATATAAAATGATGTGATTTGCATCCACTCAAGAACTACACACTTACGATCTTAAGCAAAATCTATAGAAAACTATGCATATGGCGTCACAAAAGAGGAATAATATACAACCACAGTGAAAAACGTTTCCGTAAATCAAGAAACTCGACAAAAGAAAATCGGGTATCCAAAGATTTATATGCCTTCATTTGTTTGTATTATTAATTTGCATATTAAAAATTAAACATATTTTATAATAGCTCCATGTTTTAACAGAAATCATTCATTTATATTTTTTCAAAATTCAGTAAATGTTATTACAAGCGGATTTAGTTCTATAAATGTAAATATGAATATACATATTATTCAACTTTCTAATATAAGATTTTTATGAGTGTTAAAAAATTATTAATATTATCATTTCTAAAGACATGGTAAAATTTTCTATTCAAATTTATAATAGTATATGAAAAGTAAAGTATATTTTAATGTCCTACGGATATATAAATATAAATCTTTTTTTTTTTTTTTTTTTTTTTGGAAAAAATGTTTTGTATCCAAAACTCTGTTTACGTTTGGGATTTATGAACTTATATTTTGCATTAGATGAATCAAAATCCCATAATGTGTTTTCCGAAGTAGATTTTTGATAAAATATTCGGTCGAAGTTATTGGCTTTTCAACGTGCTTTTTTCGTTAAAAAATAGCTACATTTCCATTTCAAATCGCCTTATCGGTACACTTGAAAAGAAAAGCAGAAAAAGTTGTGTCCAAAAATAATGTACTTCTCTGTATATATGAGATGTGTATATATGCAGATATATATATATACCTGTATATTTCAATATTTAACTATATTATATTATTAAGAATTTCCCTTTTTATAGAAATGTAAAAGGGTTTTTAAATGTTTTCGTTGAAAAGTGGCAATTTAAACTTAACATGTTTTATGAAATATGTATTATTTACTTAGGATTAACAAGTGTCTCCCCATAAAAATTAAACTACTTACATGGTAAAATATATGTAAGAGAATTAATGCAGGCAATTTTACGGATAAATAAAAATAATTTTACATACAATACGTACTGTAAATACATAAAAATACATAAAAATTTTAAGATTAAAGCATAAAATGGTCTGAATTGGAACCGTGGTAAGGAAAGGAAACCCACTTCGTATAACGACAACAACATAAATTTTTAAAAATATGTTTTAGACTTTTTAACATCTTTCATTTTGTCAATTCCTTAATATGACAATATGTTGGGAAATTATTTTTTATGTTTTAGGATCACTGTTTTCATACTTGCAAGTTATTAAATAACATGAATTTAAATTACAGATATTCAACTTATCCAAATATTGCCAGTTAAGACAAAATTACTGTAAATATAGGTTTCGGATTAATAATATTTTGTTACATATCGAGTGAAATTACATGAAACATATAGTTGATTTTTGTCTTCGAAAAGGGTATCTGGTAATTTAGATAACAAAATGTACTTTTTCGTATATTTGAAATTAAAATGAAAATGAAAATAAAGACTTTTTTTTCTACAATAGAGAGTTGAATTTTATTTAATTATTTATTTTTTGCATTTAATTTAAAAACATTAAACCCTTTTTTGTGTGTTTCAGACTCAGTGTTGCTAACCTGACAAAAAGCACGCGCTAACCAGAACACTTAAGGTCTCGCGTTGTCCATGAATATCCTAATCGAATCATTGAAGCTTAATGCAATTTGCGTATATATATATATATATATATATATATATGTGTGTGTGTATGTGTGTGGGTGGGTGAGTGAGTGGGTGCGTGTGTGTGTGTGCGTGCGTGTGTGTGTCTGTGTGTATGTGTTTGTGTGTGTGCTGAAATACACAAAATAAGTATTATAAGATATATTCGGACGCATTATTATAAGCTGATTTATGTGGCTAGCATAAATATACAAAAACAGTGCTTTTATCCCTTCACATCTCTATTAGTAGCATCCATACTTTGTAGGCAATTGGTAGATATTTAATCAATACAAACATTTGCGTAAAACATTTGTGTTTAATAAAAATTTGAAATCAATAAAAAAAGTCCCAGATTATACCATACTGCATAATTCCTGAAATCAGCAGATTTTAGTCTTCGAAAAAGGGTAATGATGTTATGCAAATTGATTTTCATTTCTATTTTAAGTATATATTTTTTACCACATTATTGTAATAGTCATTTCTTTTATTTTTAAAATTATTATGTAATTGCCTCTTTCTTGTTAAGAGATATATTTCAATGTTTTCTAAGAATTCAATGTAATGGCCATGATAACAATTTCTTTGATAATCCATTTCTCCATAAGAGAGAGTTTTTTCTTGAACATCTAAATTGTTTTCTTTACCGTATCCAATAACAGTAAATCTTCCCATTGTCTTGTATGGTATTCAGGCTACCCAAGTGGCACATATCTATCCAAGTAATGATTGCTTCTACCAAGCAAATGAAAAGGACCTGTTACTGTTAAATAAAGTTGAAAAAAGTCATGTTCTAAATCATCAGTGTCTCATGATGGCCAAATTAAAATTACACAATAGAACATATGTGCTTGGAATTATTCCTGAACTTTGTCTGAGTGCTTATGGGTTAAGCAGCAGTGTCCACCAGTCAGAAGGCGTCTCAAGTGAAGAATATGAATCGTTTATACTATGATATTCACGATAATAAAGTTATTAAAATTTTTATAAACCATTTTCATTTACGTTTGTCTAATATAAGGTTTGTCTGCATATATATTATAAACTAATTTTGTTAGACGTGGGTCGCATGAAAGAATTTAACAATTTATAATAAAAAATATAGTGAACTACAAATTATGCGTGTATTTTTTGGAGCTGTCAAATTTTAAAGAGTTTAGATATAGTAAATATATGGAAAATATTTGACGAATTCTTGTGAAACTTCAGGAATATAAGGAAAGGTTGTAAACTGAAATGCTTGAAATTATCTGTACCTGAAGTACTTGATTATGTAGATTCTTTAAAATATTAGTGTCAATTTGTGTAAGCATAGAAAATACATTCATAAAAATATGCAGGTCTCTTATAAAGTTGAATATTCGTGATTTTTATCTGAAAATGAGCAAGATATATTAAAAATGTTTTGATAATTATTCTTTTAAAGCACATACATTAACGGTAGCTTAACGGTAGAACAACAGCACGTTACGCTGTCGACCCAGGTTCGATTCCTGGCCCCGGCTAATTTTTCACTCCAGTTGGGTTTATTGTATTTAATTGTATTTAATATATCTTAATATATGTGTCTTAATATATGTCTACCTTTAATAATTATCCTTTTGTTTGTAATTAGCTAGCTCTGATAATTTTCCTAATGTGACCACTTAACCATTAAAAAAATAAAAATAAAAATAAAAATAAAAAGAATGAAAAGGCGTAAATGTATATTGTGTCTAAACCTATTAACTTAATACCGGATACAGCTATAGTTATATATGTGATGACTCGATATGGCTATGAGTTAACTCCGTAAATGCTTAAATTTTTGTTTCATAATAAACTAAAATAGCGAGCAAACAACACTTTTCCTGTACTAAAATATTTGCCTTATATATTCGAAAAATCTCTGTCACTTAATTAACCGAAATTTACAGTTGAAAATTAATGGTATCCAAAAGCTTTTAGTAACAAAACAAGCAAACTCTTCTTGCCCGAACGCCGTTCGGGCAGTGCAGATGAGTGGTTAAGCGGGGAGATTATTAGAATGTCAATTTTAAAAAAACTGCGGAGATAAAGTTCCTTTCTTTTAAACGGTATGAGATGATGGTAAAAATCAGTTACGGATTTGTAAAGTATCCTCTAAAATGTATGGAAAAATGACTTACATGTCAAAATGACTGTAACAGAATCCAAAGGCCAAATTAAATACACACAACTAATTGTATGGAGGAATGTGGCATTGAACACATTGAGGATACTTACTTCGCGTTTCTAATTGAAGTAAACTACAATTTCCTCATGTTCGTGAATTTTACTAGTAAATGTACATTTGCCTTATAACGAGACACTTCTGTATCTAATTGGTGGCGTATTAAGATTTATGAGTGGATTTAACAAAATTGCATTTTAGTGCTTCTAACAAATAATTATTAATAAATGAGTGGTTTCTGTTTTAGAGTAAGTTGTCATTTTTCCCTCCAAAATATACATAATGGTCTTAATTTTATGGGCATTAAAGTGGCATCGTCCCGTTCCTCCCTCCCCCCTCACACACACATACACTTAAAACCCATTAAACGCCAAAGCTCCCGTTGCGGGAACAACAATTTATTATTTTTTTCTCAAAATATTTTTGAACTATTTAAAAAATACATTTTGTGTGGAAAAGGTAATAGTATGGCGTGAAATATATATACTTTTATCAGAATGATATACATATATTTACCATTTTATACTGAATTTTTTTAAAGATATTTTTTGGTTTTTCGACTTCCTCAAGTAAAATTAGTAAAAAGAAAAAAATAAATTCTTAAATTTTTACAAGTGCAGTAAATATTTAAAGCCAACAGATCATCTAATAATCCACTCCTAATTCGAAGTAAATATATTCATTTAAAGCAATGTTAGAAAGGTTTCTTTTGTATGTTTCTACAAATGAATGCTTGTGGCTACATTCCGTCACTTTGTCTGCAAGCGCGCTTCCATAAAGAAAAGAATGCGTTTCTAGGCAGTAAGTGAACAGTAATAAGTTAAATTGTTCAAGGAAAATAGGTGATTTATAGAACATATGACTAATAGATATAGTAATTATAAATTGATTTTAAAGATATTTTATATCGATTTTTATGAAAAGCAGCGTATGTCAGTTCGCTTGAATGTGGATGTGTAATACTATACGGAAAACAGAACCATCGTGAATCAGATTAGACTTAATAAAGAGCAACGAACCCCCTTAAAAGTTATCTTCAGGATGTTCACCGTAATCATTTTAAAATTACAAATAAAATGTAAGAGGAAAAAATATAGGATTGTGTTATACATGAAAATTATTACTATAACATTAAAAGCATTTCTGTACTTTCTTGTAACAGTGAATTTTACCATAAATTAAAGTATAATAAAGTTGCAGTTGGCAGCTACTTTTGAAACTTACCTCCATAAGTACATTCATGTACCATATAAAAAAAAGAAAGATTACAAAAATTCTGAATTGTTTCATGTTATATTAATTGTACTAACAGTGATACTCTTGCAGATCGATTTTTAAATATATGCAGGCCTCTTATTAATAAAAATAATTTTAAAAAATGCTTTTTTTAAAAAATAATTTGAAAATCGATGTTTGGTACTAGTAACGTGAAAGGCATTTATTATATTGAAATGAGAGATGTCTCAATTTTCATTTGTAAAATAACTACTTTATTTGAAACAGGTAATAAAAAAATTCAAAACATCATTTAGGAATATATAGAGTTATATATATCAGTTAAAACGTCAATGGAAAAAACTATATTCTAATTTAACTACATGCCAGAAATCTAAATGCAAAATAAATCCATTCATATGGGCGTGTAGTGTACATTGAAACATAATTTTTTATGTGAGTTATTCCTTTCAAATTGCATAGATAACGTGTAGGAAAATATTAAAAAAGAAAAAGTTACTTTATATTTCTGATATTTTGACAATTCGTTCCAAAATTTGATTGAAAGTTATTTATAAATATTAATATTAAATTATTAAATAGTGTATTTTTAGGAGATATTTATATGTTTGTTTATTTGTTTGCGTCATGCCAAAAAAAGCAGTTTATTAAATTTTCTAATCGAAATTGCATTATGGCAGGGAAAAATAACGCGCATTTCTTTCCAATTTGGAGGTAAGTTCAACCGCCATTAGACGCCAAAGCTCCCACAACGGGAACACATTATATTTTTAAAACGGTTACAGTTATTAAAACAATTTCAACCGCTTTATAATAGGGGCATCTTATGTATATAAAATATATAAGTAAACATTGATTATTTAACGTGCTTAATATAGCGGCGCTTAATAGGCTAATATGACTTTATCAAAGCACCAGCTTATTTTTGCTATTTCTGTTGATACTTTTAAAATATTTTAAAAATTTGATAGATTCAAAACAATTGTACACTAAAAAATAAATGTAATTGCAATATGGAGAACCTTAGATTAAATATTTTTATTTGGAGTTCAATATTTTAAACTCGCGAAAATTTTTCATAGTTTTAAAGTCTTTTAAATGTACAGATACATTAGAATATGTTTCAAGTACGTGACACTTTTTTATTGCGAAAGAGGGTATCTTAGTTATTAAATTAAATGGAAAATTTTATGTTCCTAACATGTAATATACGTTTATTTAACTTAAGATATAATATAAGATTATATACTATTTGGCCAAAAGTGACTGGGCACTTGCGATTTTAGACGTTTTGTTAAATATCTAGACAACTACATGAGGAATTATCCTGAAACTCCAGGTGTGTAAACAGAATTGTACAGATCATACATTTCCCTGAGGATTTTTTCACGAAACTCCATAGGTGACCGTCAACAAATTGAAAAATGACAAATATCTTTTGGATAACCCTGTAAAAACTATTGCAGCAAAAGCATTCAAATTGAAGATTATGATTACTTTCCTTATTGTAATAAACTGTGTTCCTTTTTATGAGGATAGAATGTATAATGGCAGAGAAATTAAAGTTTTTATAGAAAGAGTCCCAAATTTTGCCAATTTTTTTGCTTATAATTTGTAGTGTTCTTAATATATTAACTTCTTCTTAAGTTATTTTCAGAAAATATAACAAATTACATTGTACACAATATCCTGCAATCAGAATTAAAAAATAATAAAAATTGTATGAAAAATTAGCACGTTTACTAAATAGTGATTCACTGCGCATGCCCGAATGTAATCAAAATGTAATTTGCAAAATGTGTCAGTCAAATATATAGAGCAACTTTTTGTGAAAGTCCCAAAAAACATAGTTTGAAAAGTCTGAAAATTATCGTTGATAGAATAAGCTCAAAATCCGTTATTCCCAAATGGAAGCAAAAAGATGAGTGGTTGTATCCAAATACAGCAGTGCGTGCAATATTGTATATTTTATATTGGCACTAATCAATCGATATATGGATACAGCCCCTCATCTTTTTGCATCATTTTGGGAACAACGGATTTTGAGTTTATTCTATAAACGATAATTTTCAGAATTTTCAATCTTGTTTTTGAGACTTTTACAAAAGTTGCTCTATACATTTAGCTAACACATTATGCACATTATATTTTGATTGCGTTCGAGCATGCGCAAAGAAACATTCTTTAGTAAACCTGCTCATTTTTCTTACAATTTTTACTATATTTTAATTCTGATTGCAGGGTATTGTGTATAATGTTGTTTGTAATATTTTTTTCAAAATAAGTTTTTTTTTATATATTAAGAACACTGCAAATTTAAAAAAAAAAACTTGGCAAAATTTGAGACTGTTTTTATTAAAATCCTGAATTTCTCTTCGAGTATACATGCTATTCGCCTAAAAATGAACACAAATTATTAAAATAAGCTAGTTAATCATAATCTACAGATTGAATGCTTTTGTTACATTAGTTTTGGTAGGGTTATCCAAAAAATGTTCGTTCTTTTTCAATTTGTTGACGGTTCCCTAACGGGTTTTGGGGAAAATATCTTCACAGAAATATATGACCTATATTATACTGTTTACACACCTGGAGTTTCAGGTTAATTCCTAATGTATATTTTTCTAGATATTTAACAAAACGTTTCAAATCGCAAGTGGCCGGTTACCTTTGGCCATAAAGTTTATTCTCAGAATACGTTTGGTTGACCATTGAAAGTAGGAAATATGTTTGATTTACACGAACTTTTTTCTTGACTACAAGCGTAACTTAAATGAAAGTCTAAATTTATTCACATATTTTTAACCTCTGACCAAAATATACGTTAATTTATTTTTACATCGCATAAATTTTAGATTATTATACTCATGTATTATCGTATAAGTTGATATAATTCAATTTTAGTTCACCATATATATATAAACTTTTACTAATTACTATGTTGATTTGACAGCTTTAGACGTATTTTTCTCAAAACAAAGTTTTACAAAATGATTTTTGTTTTAAATTAATTGTATATTAAAATTATGTGCAACAAATGCATTACGATCCAGAAAATAAAATTTTCTTTTGCCTATTGAAATTTTTTATTAAGTCTTTATTATCAAGCATGCTTATTATTCTAAAATTATACGTACATTTATTATATAAGTATTTTTCTGAATATTCAATCCTATTTAATAAATAATATTGGCAGCTTTTGAATAAATACCAATACATACATATTAGATAATTATTATTTTTATTATTTAAAATAAAATAATGCAATATACTAAAAAATTTAGTTAGCTAATTACAAAATTGACGCACTTTGAAATAAATCATTTGACTGTAAAAATTTTGAAAAAAGTAAAATCCAAATAAAGGTCATTTTATAGATGTTTCAGCTTTTATGCATTTACAAAATAATTTCAATTTCATATATGCTACATTTCAATAAATATATGATATTTATATTCTTTATTGTACGTAAATATTTATTTCTACAAAGATTTGATTAAACATTTTTTTTTTCAAGAGTGTTCGCTAAAGATACAAAGGTGACTTTAATACTAAAAAAACATGTAAACTAATAATTATTTGTAAATGTAAATTTATATTTAAATTTGAAAAATATTATCTTTGAAAAGCGGAAATTGTTATAGAAAATGAAGGATTTATAAATGAATTATTTTGCTTTAAAAAATATGAAAATACTTTGCACCAATACACTTCTCAAAAGGATTAATTTTTGATTGTTGTGATATATAAATATATTTTTGTTTTGTAAAAAGAAAAAAAAATAAATACCACGCTATTAAAATACGTATAACATATTGAAATTATACAACAGGTATATGCATTTGAGAATATAGAGTTTATGCTACATACTTGAGCTCACATAAGTAATTTTCTAGTTTATTTTATATCTAATGAAGTATCTCAATATTTGAATATTTATTTGTTCTTTTGAGAATGTAAAATACAATATTTTAACAAGATTGATTGTGCACAAAGCACTCCGGTACAACAGCTGGTTATTTTGTATGAATTTTCGAAGTATGAACAGACTTGAGAAAGTACAAGTGTTCATTAATTTTAAATAAAAATTCGAATAAAATAAGTAATGTATATACAGGGTGTTCCAAAACGACCGCAAAAACTCTGCACAGCTAGATTCCTCGTTGGGAGTACAAAAAAACTGCCCAAAGAAGCATTCCTGTACGATCCATAGTTTACGAGAATAATACGAAAAACAAAGTATGACATCACTGCCGGTGCAAGAAAAAAAAACACTTTATTGGACATATCAACAACAGTATGTTCATATCTTTCCGTATAATGTTTAAACACACAATTGTGCACAATTTAAAGCAGATGTTCAAAGTGTCCGCCGTGCATGTCTAGGCAGGCTTGAGCACTCCGTGGAATGGCTGTCATCACACGTTGTAGCATCGCGGGGTCCACCGAAGTACAAGCAGAATGCAGACGAGCTACTAAGTCCATTGGTGTTGTCACTACGTCTCGATACACCAGTTCCTTGAGATGGCCCCATAGGAAAAAATCCAACGGAGTAAGATCTGGCGAACGTAGCGGATATAGCACCGGACCCCCACGTCCGATCCAGCGGGCGGGGTATTCCATATCCAGCCAACCACGTACAGGAGCACAGAAATGCGCCGGAACCCCATCATGCTGGAACCAAAGTCCCTGTATTGCTGCTAATGGTATGTCATCGAGGAACTCGGTTAAGACCTCATTGAGAAACACCAAGTACGACTGTCCCGAGAGCCGTTCAGGCAACAGATATGATCTAAGCAGGCGATCCCTGAGTATGCCGGCCCACACGTTAAGAAACCAACGTTCCTGACGTTTCTGCGGCCGGATTGCATGCGGATTGACCTGGGACCTCATATGGCTGTTGTGATGGTTGCATACCCCATCACGCGTGAAACATGATTCATCAGTTCACAAGATATGTGCAATGAAACCATTATCTGTGTTCTGTTGCTGCAACAGCCTTTCACAGAAGGCCACGCGTTTCTGAAAGTCATCTGGTTTCAGACCTTGCACGATTGTGTACCGAAATGGGTCTAGCATCTGAGACCGTAAAAGCCTGTGAACAGTTCTTTTAATCGAAGTCATCTCACGGGTTAATGCGCGTGTGCTTACCTCAGGCGTCTCTTCTACCCGCTGCAGTATTGCATCCGCCTGTGCTACCGTCAGGCCGCTCTGCGGTCTTCCAGCATCGTGAAGATTGGCTGTTGGCAAGACGCTTCCAGTATTTCGCATTCTGTCGTCCAGCCTACGGATGACGGCGGGACGGATATCGACGGGCATACTCCCTAGCAGTTCGTAAGGCATTTCCATTACATCGACCGTACATCAGGTACATATCGCAGTAGTCACGAACAGAATACATGATAACCATGTGAAGAATACCGGTAGTTGCAAGATGCAGTCTTTTAAATACGAGTTCTCGCGAGTTCCATGGCGCGCGTGCATGCATGACGGGATATGCGCGGCGAACGTATTAAACATTATCGTCTGGAAATATATGCAAATACTGTTGTTGATATGTCCAATAAAGTGTTTTTTCTTGCACCGGCAGTGACGTCATACTTTGTTTTTCGTATTTTTCTCGTAAGCGATGGATCGTACAGGTACGCTTCTTTGGGCAGTTTTTATGTACTCCCAACGAGGAATCTAGCTGTAAAGAGTTTATGCTGTCGTTTTGGGACACCCTGTATAGGGTGTCCAGCGAATAAGACCCTGATTTCAAAATTAAATATCTCAAAAACAAAGAAAGATCAATAGAATAATACGGTAAACGGTTTTTTTATTACTTAAGCTGCAAAAATATTATACAGAAGTTGCAAAATTTAGTTACAAAAACCGTTAATAGATGGCGCTGTAATCTCAATGCCTATAAATTGTGCTTAGAAGTCCAGAGCACTAGTGTCTCATTCCTAGATGGCTCCCTACGGAAGGACGAAAAGTGGGAAGCCTGCTTCCTATTTGGGGTGATGTGCAGAATCAGAGCCATGCGTTGACAGAATTGAGATTTGTTTCAAATTTTGTTATAAGCTATTTCGGTCTGGATACCAGTATACTGTGGTATGTCTTTTCTCTCCTAATTGGTAGATCGTCGAATTGAATTCAAGCAGAGGAGGATTTGAAAAACTGGAAATGTTTGCTTTTTAATATTTATTTAAATTGTAAAAAAAATTTGAATAAAAAAAAATCCAAAATTTCTAGTTTTAAAATTTAATAATGCTAAAAGAAATCATTTTTTTTTTAAATAATTGAACATTTATAATAATGATTCATAAATCCTTTTTTTTAATTGTAGGAAATAGTTTGAATGAAAAAATACAAAATTTCTATTTTTTTAAATTTAATTAAGCTAAAAAATATACTTTTAATTTTAAAAACCCATTTTCATTTTTTTTTATCATTGACCACACAAGTACGGTGCAACTCCCAGCGATATGGTCCGAAGTTTTGTAAAGGAATACAACCACCAAAATACTTTCCTTCGACACAACTTATCTACAATTCTTTTTTTAAATGAAATGATTTAATGCGTAATTTCTGTGCCTAAAACTTTGTTTATAACGAAAAGAAATAAATGTGTTGTGCTAAAATTAAAATATCATGCCGTAATTTAAAAATATAAATGAAAAGAGCAAAATTACTTTTTTATTTATAATAATTCTGGTATAAACAATAGTACCAAAATATTATGCCGTTATTTAAAAACGTTAAAAAAAGTACAAAATTCTTCTTTTAAATGTATGCATTTTTATTTAAATAATTATATGGCATTAAAAATTGAATTTAATAAAATATTTTAATAACTTCTTATATAATGATTTCTAAACTTTTATTGAAAATTCTATTAATTGAAATTCTCTAAAATTAAAGTTGTTACAATAATTCTGTGACCGAATGTCTCCATTTCTGCACATCACACCAACGAAAAGGTGGGCTTTCCCACTTTTCGTTCTTCCATAGAGAACCATTTACGAGTGAGATACTAGTGCTCTGGGCTTCTAAGTACAATTTATAGGCATTGCGATTACAGCGTCATCTGTTAACGGTTTTTGTAACTAAATTTTGAAACTTCTGTATAACATTTTTACAACTTAGCTAATAAAAAAACCGTTTACCGCATAATTCTATTGATATTTCTTTTTGAGATATTTGATTTCGAAATCAGGGTCTTATTCGCTGGACACACATATATATATTTATTTATTTATTTGCTTATTTATATACATATATCTGTTTATAATTCTGCTGTTTCGTATAAAAAATATATATATTTATTATTTGTATTCAGTTTTTAAGCAATTTATTTCTTACATCCAATATTTAGTTAACTTCACATTAATTTGAAAGATATATAGAAAGTTTGATTTAGATTTCTCCAACTCCAAATTTATTGGAAGTGAACAAATACTAAATTTTGATTTAATATTCTTCTAAAACCTCTGTAAGGTTTTTTATATATAATATATTTATATACTTATTTTGTTACTAATTCAATAATGAAACAAAACATTTGAAATAAAAATAATTAAAGTTTTGTAAAATAAAGCTAAGATTATTCAAGATTAAATATTGAATTCTGCTGCATTGTCTAACTACTAAGTTTGATAATATATGTTTTTGGGAAGTCCTATAAATGCATCAATGTAGAAACTAATTAAATATACTTTACCAAGGTGGTAAAAAGGCTTTTTGATAAGACACCAAGTTTGAGAAATATGTTCCCCACAAACATAACACTGAACTTAAAACAAAAGAAGAAAATAAAGTCTATTTAGTACCTTAAGTTAGTACATCATACTAAGGAAAAAGCTTAGTATACAAAAAAGGAGCAATTACATTAATGGACCACTCTTAAATATCTATCTTATAATAATTACTTTTGTTCTGTGCCACGTATTTCTGTTAAAACAAAGGCGCAGTGAAAAAAAGAAACACAGTCTGTAGGCTTCTAATGAAAATGGTTGAACATCACTTTGTGTCATATAAAATAAAATATAATGAAATAAAGAGAATGAGTTTTCAAGAAATTAAAAAAAAAAACAAGTACAGCTCTCTTTGTAATTGCTTTCGGAATCATCCTGGACGCTACAAATAATAACACTTTGTAAAAATTGGGTTATTTTCTAAACTAAATTACTTTTCCATGTACAAGATTTAATACGATTTTTTTTAAAGAATATATATTTAAAAATACGAACATTGGTTGGGTTTTTCTTAAATATGTTGATTTCGTAAATATTTAATGATATACAGTCGAACCTCGTTATGCCGACACTCCTGCCGACACAACTGCCGACACAAGGACCAGAACAAAGTGTCGTCATAAGCGGGGTGTCGCGGTAACCGGAGTTAGAGAAATTTTTTTATAAAAAGCTGTATTTTTAAGTAATTTAAGTCCATTTGAAATTCATAACTAGCCTTGTAGTTTTAAGCAATAAAACATTATTATTAAACAAAATAAACACAAAAACAAAATTGAAAAGAATAAAAATCATATTTATGGTGACTCGTTTTTTTATTGTTACATGGAATACCCTAGATGTGCGTCCCACAATTCTTTTTTCAATATTGTACAATGAATTGTAATCAAAATTCGTTGTTTCAGAAATAGATGTTAGAAAATTTCTGATCGTTTCAATGCAATGCAATGCTTCGGTTTTAGTCGGATGAAAAATGCCTTGTAACCAAAAGAAACCGCCACCTGACCAGAACAAAAAGACCGCGAGTACACTGATACGTCTATCTGAAGCTTAAGTGGGCCATTCATAGAATCTGGGTTCATTTATTCAGATACAGGATTGAAGTAAAATTTCTGATTTGTCTCAATGGGTATTTTAGACACTTTTGTGAAAAGTTTGGTTAAGATATTTTTTAACGCTTAATTTCCCTGCTTATAAGATGGATTATGAAAAATGGACATTTTTTCTAAACCGTCGAGATATCCGGAGTTGAACATTATACAACGATGTAAAATCCGGAGTTTATTTGCATTAAAATCATATACGGAACATCGGGACTTGATAAGCGGAGTGACGAGAAAACCGGGTGTCGGGATAACGAGGTCCGACTGTAGAAGCGTTATTAATCTGTCCTTCGAATTTAGCTTTTATCAAACAGAAATATTAATTAAAAAGAGAGGAAAATATTATACAGCTAATATTCAAAATATTTGAATAATTTAAATAGGAAACAGTAGACAGACTTTAATACAATTTCTAAAAACATACAAAACAATTAAAATGAGATAAAATCATATAAAATTATACACTATAAAATAAACGTTTCGCTATGCACCGCATAGCCTCATCAGTATTCGAATCAACTTACAACAAAACAACGTGCATACACCGGACCCAGTCAAAGTTAAAGTCAATGATTTAAGAAAACAAGATATTCATTCGGAACAGGACTTGATTCATTCAGGGTTAATGGATGCAATTTAGTAAACCATCCCTCCATAAAAATTCTATAATAATAGTCTATGCAATTACTTCTCAAAATTGAAGAATCTGTGAAGGAGGGGGTGTGATCCTTGTCAAGTGCATGTTGCACTAACCTGGAATTTAATTTACCTTTTTTAAATGCACCTATGTGCTCTTTAAGACGAATTTCCATGGATCTTCCGGTTTCACCTATGTAAACATTATCACAATCATTGCATGGAATCTTGTACACAACGCTTATTATAGAATTTTTATGGAGGGATGGTTTACTAAATTGCATCCATTAACCCTGAATGAGTCAAGTCCTGTTCCGAATGAATATTTTGTTTTCTTAAATCATTGACTTTAACTTTGACTGGGTCCGGTGTATGCACGTTGTTTTGTTGTAAGTTGATTCGAATACTGATGAGGGTATGCGGTGCATAGCGAAACGTTTATTTTATAGTGTATAATTTTATATGATTTTATCTCATTTTAATTGTTTTGTATGTTTTTAGAAATTGTATTAAAGTCTGTCTACTGTTTCCTATTTAAATATTTTAAATTCAGACGTTAAAATGTATATATATCTTAGATTTGAATAATTACTTTTTTTTACATATTGTATATATCATTTGGTAATTTAATGTCTTTTAATGCAAATATGCATACGATAGTTTTATTAAGAACTTATTGTTGATTAAACTTATTTATTATCTTAAAATTAATATCATTTTGAAAAGATTAATTGAAAAAAAAATTATTTTCAAAAGTCAAAATATTAGAATAATTATTCACGTGGTTCAAAATATTAGAATATTTCACATTAATTCTCCTTTAATTATTGCCAATTCATAACTAGTGATCATCATTGACTAAATTCAGACGATTTTATTTAAAATCAGTATTCTTTTTGCAGTTTGTTTGCTTTATCGTCGTAAAATGGGTCGTGTGAGTTGGTTCGTATGGTTGATTTGTATCGGCAGAGTAAAAATTAATGTTATATAGAGAATTATTTACATTGTTCGCGTGAATAAAATACTAACGAAATATTTAAAAAAAAAATGGAAATTTTCAAAATAATCGCAGAAATGGCGACCGAAAACCAAAAACATCTACTAGAGATAACAGGAAACTGAAGCGTAGTGTTAAGAAAAACCGTTTTAAAAGTGTTCTGTTCTTGAACCGAAAATGGAGAGAAGAAAGAGTTGGAGAAGGAAGTAGTTTCTACATCGACAACATTAAGACATCTCCATAAATTTAAGTTTGAATCTCGTGTACTGAAAAAAAAAATCTGTCATGGCTGCAAAACAAAAGCGTATAAGATTAAATTGGTGTAAATCAAGACGTTTATGGAGCGATGAAGATTGGAAAAATATATTAAATAGTGATGAAAGTATATTTTGTGTTTCATATGTTAATCAAGGTATTCGAGTTTGTAGAATGAAGCAAGGAGCATTTGATAAAAAATGCTTTAAACGTTCCGTAAAATTTGCTGCTAGTATCATGGTTTGGGGTTGCATGAATGAAGAAGGACTTGGAAAGTTATGCATCGTCTACGAAAAGGTTAACTCTCAGATATATCAAGAAATTTTGGAATATTGCAGGATTCCATCATCAGAAGATTTATTTGAAGATGATTTCATCTTTTAACAAGATTTAGCGTCACCGCATTCCTCGGTGTCACTAAGAATTGGTTTCGCCAACGCAACATTAAGGTACTTGCTTGGACACCAAACTCACCAGACCTTAATCACCATTGAAAACATATGATGTATAGTGAAGAAAAAACTCCAAGAAAATCCTCCTTCAAGTAAAACCGAGTTAGTGGCACGTATAAAGTCTATTTAGGCTAATATTGATAGAAGTGTTTGTAAACACCTTGTATATAATATGCAAGATCGATTGTACGCTGTTATAAAAGCTAAAGTGCATGCTACAAAATATTAACTATCATTTACTTCATATTAGTAACTACATACGTTACAATATACGCAATATTGTTGTGTAAAATAAAATATTCTAATATTTTGAACGAATCTAAATTTTATTCTAATGTTTTGATGTGTTTCAGAAAACTGTATTACTAATTTATTGTACTGTATTTTATATTTTGTAAATGTTAAAATCTTATCTAAACATTCCAGATTTAATTTATAAGAAATTTAATTGCATTTACTTGGTATCAAAAATAAATAAATGAAAAATAATTTTTTCTTATTACTTTTTCTCAATTATTCTAATATTTTGAATATAAGCTGTATTTCTTAGGAGTATTTCTGACGTAACGTATAATAGAACCAGACAAAAGAGCTATTTAAAATATTTTTTAAAGATTAAATTAATTCCCTATTTTTAAACTAAAAATTTCAGGTAAGTTTATCTGGGAGTTTTCAATATAACCTATTTCAAATATTATAGTTTTTTTTTTCGTTTTGTGTACTTCATGTATTAATTTCGATTAAATAAATTTTAATGAAAAATACAAGCCTGATATGGAAGTCTTTATTTAATAAAATTTAGGCTTTTATTTTATGCTTATTTAATTTATTTTAATTTGCAAATTCCTGCAACAGTCTGGATACAAGCTGGTTTCTATATCTGAACTATTTAATAAAATATATAATTCTAAGTTAAATACATTTAATAAATATAAAATCTTTAAATTTCACTGCATCCTTTAAATAAAATACCATTTAAATATGGGTAATTTGCAATTTAAGAACTTTTAATTTATAAAATATTTTTTGATAAAAAAAACTTATATATATATATATATATAATAAAGATGAAATAACAAATATATAAGCATATAGTAACATTCTAAAAATGAACAAGATATGAACATAGGAAAGCAGTCTGTAAAATAAGAAACTATGAATAACCCACAGAATCGTCAGAGGTGCCTGTTGGTTAACTCATAGTCAAGATGCGTTATCTCATCCAATTTTGTCGGCATTAAGCCAAAAATGACTATATTGGAAAATAAAGAAATAAGTGCTTTGACTTTATTTACATTGACTATTTATTTATCAGACGAAAAATGAATTCGAAATTCATTTTAAGAGAAATTAGATTGTTACACATTTGAATTTTGGGTTTCAGTAAGTTTCCATTGATGTATAATTTGCATGTGTATTCCTTTTAGAAATGCTTTAAATTTAATATTAAATATATGAGAAAACAAACCTTTTTGACATCAACCAACAGCTGCAATTTCTTTTTCTCAAAATTTTAAATTTAAAATTTATTTTTCTATTCGAACTGTAATCATGTTTTATTTAAACTATAATAGGTATTTGAATAATTGATTTTAAAGCACATTTTTACTGACACGCAGTCATCTAAGGACACACGGATTAATGATTTTTATCATATAGCAATTCTGTTTTGTTGTTATTGTTGTTGTTGTTGCTACAAAAATCTAGTTTAAGACATTAATTTGACGTTTAAAAAATTGGAATTGTTTTTTTTAATTATCACTTCTGTATAATGTAGCATATATGAAAATATACGGTACAGTAGAATCTCGATTATCCGAAGTAATTGAGACCGATCGTTTTTCGGAAAATCGAAATTTTCGGATAATCGAGAATTCTTCAATTTTAAGATTAAGGAGAAATGTATGAAATATTTCGTATTATGGTAACAAGTGCTTAATAAAAATAAAGCAATAGCAAAATGGAAACAAGAATAAATTACCTGAATTTTAATTTTGAAATTAAGTACATTTAACATGTATCACAAGGGTTTGGAAAAATGTTTTGTTTGTCGCAGTTTCGATTGCCTTTGCTTTGAAGCTCTATCACAAATTTTTTTAATATTATTAGTTCACCAATATCACAGTTTTTCTGCTGCTCCTCCCATGCCAAACCTTTTGCAAAACATTCAAAAGCTTCAGAATTGCTAATGTGTTCGTTTTTTTCGTTACACTCCGCAGCTTACGGGAGCTCAAGTTAAATTCAACGGAACTCTAAGAAAAGCGATCGAAAATATTTATATCTACTCGTAGTTCCGAAAGCACCGTTTGCACTCAAGGAATATGGTAGTTCAAAAAAAATCAAAATGGATTTTACACATAAGGAATGTGATACTAAAAAAAAGTTCAAAAAATGTATTTCGGTTAATCAGGAGTTTCGGTTAAAAGAGTTTCGGATAAAAGAGGTTTTACTGTATTTTGTTTTCAATATATATCTTACACAGATCCTGAAACAAGGCACAACGAAAGTAAGAACTTTACATTTCAGGTACAGGTCATTCTTAGTTCCATTAAAGGGACTCATACACATATATGATGATAACACATCTCTCCTGTTCTGTTTCATTTAAGGCATGATGCGAGTAATAAGGTAAAACATTTTAAAATAATTTTATTGAAATATTGCTTTAAAGAAATAAAACATGCAATACATAGAACTGCAGCTCTAATTATGAATGAAGGAAATTATTATATTAACAATATATAACTGCATAATAATGCACTACATAAATGTACTGATAGTAATTGTCACATAAATAAAACAAATAAATCTAAAAACGGCAAATGTAAGAGTACTTTTGATTTACCAAAACAGTTATGAAATTTATCCATTTGTTCAAATTAATAGATAAAAAAAAAAAAAAAAAAAAAAAAAAAAAAAAAAAAAAAAAACATTAAACCTGTTGTATTTTGAAATAGCCTTACTTGAAAAAGAATAGATGCATACTCAAGATTTTAAAAACTCTATTTTTACTCATATAATGCAGTTTACGTAAGAGTAATGCACAATAGCTTCATTCGTTAACTTTTTAATTAACTCGTCACTTATTAAATAAATAAATCAACCGATTCCTTGTTCGTTGAATTTCTAACGTGAATAAAAAATAATATTCGATGTATTTATAAAAAGTAACATTGAATAAATCTGAGAATATTTTCTGAAAAAGATTTCTAGTGATAAATTACAATCTCTAGTTTTTAAAAGTTAAAAATAGTATCATTAATAAAGATGCTATTCAACATTTCAAACACAAACATGATATTAAGTGATGAGAACAAAGAGGAGCAGATATTTTTTTCAATGTGCTCTTAAAAGTTAATTATCACATACTGAGAATTATGCTAAAAAATAACACAGCTTTCATATTTTGTATCTTAAAATTTCAGTGATAGCGCAGTGGAAATTCTATTCATACAAGCATTTTTTTAGAACTTTTATCATAATTAATTTCACATTAAAAAAAAAATCGTTTAATGTAGGCGTCATATAAAGAAACAATTTAGTGTTTTACGCTATTTATAATTTTTTTAAAAAATAGCTTTTGTCTAATGTCATTCAAAATATTTTACTGGTTGATTTCAAATGAAATTCCTTCTATTAGAAAAAATTACATTAAATAACTCATTAAATATAATTTTTAAAAACAGTTTAAACATTTTATAAAATAGCAGTATAAGACAATATATTCGTTCATGCTTTAAATTAATAATAAACATTGAAAATTTTTCACTTATATTTATCTCATTTATTTTTAAATTGTAATTATACGCCAAAAATTAGTTTGGATGAAAAATAGGTGACTAAAATTTGCACGAACTTCCATTATTTAAAATAAAAAATAAAAGGTAATTTGGTTTTGGTATTTTACTGATATTTTTTGACTGAAAATATTATATGATCATGATGAATATATTTCTTGATAACAGAAATCATAATGTATTTTTAAAAGGGTTTCATATATTAAAATAAAGATGAATAATGATATTATTAATTTAAGCCTCATTTATTCACTGAACAATATTAGAAAAAATAATTGTAACTCAGTTTTCTTTTAAAATAGAGTTACCACAAGAGTGATTATATTATGCATCATTTCGAGAACACTTTCCTTGTGAACACTTTATTTATACCCTTTACAAACGTCAATATCTACCAGGATCTACAATTCAAGCAGTTTAAAGTTCTGCAAAAATTGAATATGTGAAATTTCGCCTTAATGTTCGTTAGTAGTCCCGATATGTCAAAAAAAAGAACTATTATTGCTTGAGGGTAAACTAATAGATATTGGAAGCCTGTGTTACTAAAAAAACAACTCTAACAAAGTAAATCTATGCAAACAATTGGCTGATATTTGATGTAAAGATTTGACAAATTCTCTGGTTAAATGCTTTGTTATAAGAATCTATGAGTGTCTATATACCACTCTAAACTATATTATATTACCAAATTTATTCGCCATCACTAAATAAAAAAGAAGAAGTCAGTTAAAACTCCAAATTATGTCACAGATATTTATGTGTATTGATTTTAATTTTCAACTGTTTGTGTTTATAAGAAGTTGGTATCAGCAGACTACAATATTACAGGCACGAAAATTTGTATTCTTAATCTTGCCTACACAAAAAAAGATATATCATAAAGGATACACTTACCATTATAAATATGCATCGGAGCCTCTCTAATGCGTTTTTGCTTAATACACATTTTCGATTAATAATGATATTTTTTTTTCCGTCTCATTTCCTATTTTTTATTGATATTTCAGACCTTACTTAAAGCTGACAAACTCATCGAATAATGCGGACAATTTTTTCACAAACTGACTGAGAAAAATCGAAACTGATTTTGTGCACTCTTTTTTCAAAAGCAACTTTGGTTATTTAGAGATCAAGAAATTGCTAGTTTTAGTAATAAAGAGAAAGATAATTTTTTGTCCCAAATAGGTAATAGATTCAAAAATTGTAATAACACTTCATGGTTGCTACCGATTAAAATTAAATTAACAGACAAATTGTTATAGTCTGGCTCAATACAAGAAAGTGAAGTGCTAAGAATAACAGTTGTGAAACATGAGAAATTACTTCAATTAAAATTAAAGTATGTAAGTACTTCAATATTTTTGCATATTTTCTTTGTCCTCAGTAAATTAGTCTTTTTTAGTAATAAATTGCTTTTATATAGCATACCGTTAAATTAAATTGACTGACTTTAACGGGCTCTTCTACCTTTTAAACGCGATGAAACTCAGCAAAACCTATCAAAGTTTGAATTAATGTATCTTCATAAACTTTATATGTATAAACAGGAAATTTTTGTTATTGATTAAACAAATTGTGCATTTTATTATACTTTCCTTGAAAATTGACTAATCTTTTACATAATTTTTGTATCATCGAATAGAAAATAACCCTTTTTTTTACTCCATAAGTCATTGCGCATATCATATCTTGAGAACGTTTGTATGAATTGTTATGAAATTTTGTGCAAATAATAAGCACATATGAATATTTAAAATGATCTACTCTTAAATCAAAATGATTTCATTAACAATGAAAAAAATATTTTTGTTAAAAAATTCAAAATTTTACTTTTTATAATGAATAAAACCATTAACAACTAAAAATCTTATATCTTTAAATATAAAATAATAGATCGTTTTGAACATACGTATGGGATTATTATCTATCTATATCAAATTTCATAACAATCCATGCTTACGTTTTCGAGATATCATGCGCCCAATGATTGATGAAGTAAAAAATAGTGCTGTTTTAATTTCAATAATCAGAATTTTCAACAAATTCAGTAAAACACTATTCAATTTTTAATAATAGTGCATTAAAGGAGTATACACTCTGTTTAGTCAATAGTCAAATTTTGACGTTTATTCAAAAAAGTTTTAAAAGACACACTAATTAAAACTTTGAATGATTTTGTTGATTTTCATCGCGTTTAATACGTACAAGACCATTTTAGAAAATGGTGTTTATTTCAAATTTCAGTTGGTAACCTATTCGATTTATTGTCAAAGGCCGATTTTTTTTATTCAATAAAAGCGATTATTTTAGTCTATTTAAATGTTTCAACGTTTAATGTGGACTTTAAGTATTGCGTGCAAACAATGACCTCCCTTGAAAATCTGTACTAAAATAATTAACTATATAGAGAGGCTGCATCTGTGCTTGATAAATTAAGAATATTAAAGCTCATCAAGTCTCCCCTCTTTATGCTTAACCAATGTTCAGATAATTGTTTTATTCGCTTTTTAAAAAAAAATATTTGTCCTTTCTTTTGGTGAATAAAACATTATGTACTTCATCCATGCTCTAGCGATAACTCGTCAAGATTCAATTCCAAATGTAAAGTTTCTCTCGTAGTTTATTATTCACTGTTATAAGTTACTGACCATGATACAGAGGTTGAACAAAGGAGACAATTAGTACATAACTTCCACAAATCAGGCATTAAATCTGTATGCATTGTCCGTGGAATAGAAGCATTCATCCCTTCTAAATCTGCCATATGAAAATAAGAATGATAATAATCGATTAATATTCCTGTCTAATTCCGGTAACGCATGGTGACGTCACCGTGACATCGTTGTGAAGTCACTCTGTGACTTTGAGACCGTCGATGTGACGTCATAGTGAATAGAATGTGAAGTCATTTTGGCCGCTTTAGAGCTCGTTTGTGACGTTACATTGAGACCACTTTGTGAAGTTACTGTGTGACAAATTTGTGAAAAGTGCGCCATTTGTCACTATTTTGGCATTAAATTTGTGACAAACCTGTGACGAATGCGACAATGCCTTGAAGTCACATTGTGACCAATTTGTTAAATATGTGTCGTTTGTGACGAATTTGTCATACACACTGTGATAATTCTGAAACGACAGTGACAATGTTGCGCTCTAAATAAAAAGTACTGACTATTCACTCTGGTGGTGTAAATATCTACTCTATCGCATAATCAAAATATACCCAACCTCTTTAAAATGACTATTCATTCACTAATATGGTGAGGTGGGGGAGTTTGTCACATATGTGACTTGACGTACGTTACATGATGTGACATAATAGTAACGTCACATTTTTTTGATTGACAGAAAAATATAATTTTACAGTAAATAATATGTTTTGAAGAATTTTTGTAATATTTTAAAGTTTTGTTTAGCAGTTCACATCTCAGTCACAATGTGACATCACTTATTGCTGGCATTTTGGTCACAGCTGTGACGTGACCACAGTGACTTACAGTAACGTCACAACGACGTCACTGTGACCATGCATGCTATGATGGTAATAATTTTTATAATTAAATTCCACTTCGATGGACTGCTGCAGATAGAAGTTGTGTGCATTTTCAATACTGACAGCTAAATTTTGAATCGTATTTATATTTTATAGTATATTTTATAGTCGGATACCAAACGGGAGGTAATGCGATCAAATATTTTACGTTTAACTGGGTTCAAAAATTAAGAAATCCCAAAGTAAAATTCTTTTTAATCGTTGCGAAAGATATTGAAATGCGGGTAGTTTTTGAAACATATCTGAAGCACTACTTGTTAGAATGAGCAGTAATTTCAGCTTCCTATGTTGGAAGCTTCTAGATATAGATTCTGTTAATTAACTACAAGTTTACAATTTACATTTTTCTGGAAACTGAAGTTTGAAAAAAAAATGAAACTAATCTTTGCGAAATATCTTAATTCTGAGCTTTGAATTTTTTAAGAGAAATCAATTTTCAGATGGTTAAAATATGCGAATAAGAAATCATAACTCATTCTGCAAATAAATTTCTGTTTTATGGTTAAAAAATTACACACACTGCAATCTGTTTTGAATCAGTTAAAAATGAACATATAATTTATCATTGGTAGTTCTAATCTTTAAACTAGCGTAATTCTGAAGTTACTTGACCGAAGAACTTTCTGTCTGATATCCGGTGATAAACATTACGGAAAAAATCCAAAGTTATCTGAAAATCCGTCTTTATTATTGAAATTTGTCACGTTTGATGCAATTTCTATATGTAGCATTTTGTCTAAACTAAACTTAAATATAGCATTAATTGGTAGACAATTAATTGGTACGAATCATATTTTTATACAATGATTTCAGTTGGTAAAAAAGAGGAGTGCGTTTTTTCACCAGCACTGTACAAGATTCTATTACAATCAGTATGATATTAACTGGACAACGATTGGGCCCCACCAGTGGCCGAGAGGTTCTGCTTTCGAAGCTGGTAGACGGGAGGTGCTGGGTTCGATCCCAATCGTGCCCGTCGGCCTAATCGTTCGGAGTTTTCGTTGTTTTCTTCGAACCTTGGATTTCCAAGCGTTAATACGGGTTAGGTTCCCTTAGAAAGACCCCCACGAAGGGCACTCCCCCCTGGGCCTATATCCCTCGTGCAGATAATTGGCCGTCATAAATACAACAACCTGGACAACGATTGGAATTTATTTAACGACTGTACTAGATGTACATAAAATATTTGGACAACCTAATAGCTGAATAACTTGCGAAACATAAATTGTAAGAAATTCAATACAAAATTACAATTTATCATACGTTTAAAGGCATTCAGTAATAACTCAGTAACAGTAAATAGCCACACTAGGATGTACAGTCGTGAAAAAAAAAAGTAAACACCCCCGCCATTTTAAAGAAATATCATATAATAGATAAAATCGCATATAATAGATATAATATATATAAATATCATATAATAGATAAATACTAAAAAAAATCTCGTCTCAAAAACATTATATTTCGGTTTAAGCACATTTACTTTACAAAAAAATGACTGTAATTTCGATTAAAATGAAATTCATTCTCTAGTTACGGAAAATTTCTTAATTCTGAAAAATCTTAGTTGTGGATTTTCCGCAAGTTAGTTACAAAATTTTAATGAGAATTGTTTGGGTAAAGAAGAAGTTTCTTCAGAAGTATTCAAATACAGACATATATTTGACCAACTCCATCAAAACAGCGATAAATGGGAAATTTGTGAAAAAATGGATACATTAACTAATGTGCTTGATGGTTTTCTAACACAATAGTTTCTTGATAAAATATTAAATAGTATTATTGAATGGCCTTTTTATGAATCATATTCAATATTATTTTAATTTAAATACATTCTTGTGCGTAATATTCTGCTTAACTTCTAATTTAAGCGCGAGAAAAAGAAAAGTATATAGATATTTATTATATATATTTTTTCCTATATATATATTTTCCCCTTTAAAATAGACTTGTTTAATACGATTAATAATTATATGATCAAAGCTTAAAAAATATATATATAAAGCAGCAAACGAAAATTCCAATGTTATTTTTTTAATAATTGAGAGTTTTAATAATATTTTCATTAACATGATTAATGAATTAACAATATACATAAATATATAGTTAATGCTTAAAAAATATATAAAATAGCAAACGAAAATTCTCATAAAAAAAAAATAATTGAGATTTTTAATAATATTTTTATTAACATGATTAACGAATTAACAATATACATAAATATATAGTTAATTTATTATACCTTGTAAATATTCTTTTCAACTAGGAAACTGATAAATAAAATACCGTCCAAAAGTATATTTTTTATTAATGTGGCAACTCTCGTGAGCAGCCATACAGCAGAAAAAAAAATACATTTTGTATTCTCTACTGGTATTTGGGACGATCTATACAATGTTTAGAAAGTAACATTTTTAAGTGAATAAAATTACCATAACAAAAGTAATTTGCATTTCCTTTTGAGGTAAATAAAAAGCGTCATAAACAATTTTAACCTCAAGGCATTCCTAAATATGTATTTTTATAATGCAAAATATTTTTGTTTCCTAGAATTTCATTTGAATATCGCATAAAAATTTAAGCTAAAAGAAACAAAAATAAAATAAAACCCGCTTTCTTTTATTTATATGTACAAAATGAAAAGCTGAAAAATAAATAAAAAAAATAGTTAAACGCATCTTTGCTATTTAAATAAAAAGAATACATTTTGGAAAAAAATATACTCTCGTATCATAATTCATTAAACTTCTTTCTAATGTTATTATCATTATACATTCTTGCCAATCTCTTTATAAATATGTCATACATTTATATAATTACACACTTTTGTGACATGTTAGTATAAGATGTTGGTTATTGTTTTTTAATATCCAAAACAATAGTTAATACTGAATGATTACCTGTTAAAATACATTGTCACGATACTTTTTATGAAAGCTGACATTCTGTCCGTAGAAGTTTTATTCTTGTAAATAACAAAATATCAGTATAATTTCCATTTTAGACATAGTTGAACTTCTAATAATGTTATTTAAAGGATCCAATCACATGCTTTTGAAATTTCATCAATAGTTCTTTAATTCTTCACAATATTAAATTATAATCAAATATATTTTATCCCAATATTTAAAAGCTTTTAAACAAAAATAATCATGAGGTTGTCTACCTATTTAATTTTAATGTATAGTGAAGCTTTCCGCAAATTTAAATGATTTATGTATTATATATATATATATACATGTATATATATATATACATCACTATACTCTAAAAAGGATTATCATTGTACACGTAATATTCGTCGAATCATATCCGTTAACTACTGAAAATTTTCAGTTTTGAGTTACCAATTTTCTCTCTAAACATGGAACTTTTACACTATACTGCAATATTTGGGTTGTATCATGTTTCATAAATTTTGAAAAGTAGTGTGTGATACTTTTGATAGTGCTGAATTCGAAAATGACCTTCATTTGTAATCACCACGTCAGGTTTTTTTCACAAATCGTAAACTTCAAAGTTAAACAGTTAGAAAAAAATAGTAAAAATCTTATACTGCAAAACAGATGTGACTGTTGTGTTTTTTTTTTAATTTTTATTATTGATTTTTATGTATTTTTTAGTGCCGAATCCTAAAATGACCATCATTTTTTACTATCATGTCAGGACGTTTCCCAAATCGCGATTTTTTAAAAATTATAAGTACTGTGAAAATTTGATACTATAAATAAATAAACGGTCACGTGCGAATATTACTCGCGCACAGAGGGTTCCGTACACTATATGAATTAGTAAGTGTATTATTAAAAAATACCATTGCTAAAAGAATACTGGGACTTTGTAAAAACTATACAACGTAGGGTTGGTTACAGCTGTATAGTATACGGGGTACAAAGGAAAGTCCATTTAACCTGAAAATACTTGCGAACGGAGTGAGCTACAACTATACAAGTGAGGTAACGGTACAGTAAAGCGACTACGCCCGACCAAATGCAAACGACAGAAACACCCGTAATGGCGAAATTTGGAAGATAGTCATTGCAAATCGAAAACGAAAAAAGGTAGGGTAATTTTTCCAATTAGAAAGTTATAGAGCATCAATTAATTAGTCCGAAACGACATTTGGTTCACACAGATATGATAAATCCCCAAAAATGTCCGAAATCGATGAGAGACGATTCTAATTTGCCTATTGACATTCCGGAAATGTAGCAGTGAACAATTGCAGATTGTGACGCTGTACTATGCTGTAATGTCTGTAAAGAATTAATTTCTAATGCATTTAAATTTTGGAATAACCCTTTCAGAGCCAGAAGAAATATGTTCGTAAAATGATGAAATAATTGACTGACACCAGAATATTCAAACGAATTTCTCAGAAAACAAAAACTCGCTAATTTGCACTTTCATTACAAAAGCAAAATTTTATTAAAATATTCTTGGTGCCATTTGTCAGTTTTGGAATTAAAATTAGGTAGTTAGACTGTCTAGCCACCGCCCTTGAAATGGTTAAATCTATTGGGTGGTATTGAAGAGGCTTGCAACAGACGTTCTTTGTTGAGAAATGTGCATGCAGAATTGCTCTCACGAATACAAATGTGTATCGTGAGCAATGGCAAACTTTTCGAACTTACTGAATATTAATTTGTATCACTGTGAGATAGTTTGTCTTTTTTTGTGTGATGTTATCAAAATGCATTGAGATAAGTACGTATTTATAGCATAAATTGTGCGTATTTCTTCATACTTCTGACGATTCCATTCAAACATTTACACAAAATGGAATGCATCGATTTCGGACATTTTGGGCTAAACAGGTGAAGATTTATCTGATCCATGTAAACCAAATGTCGTATTCTACTAATTAATTTATGCTCTAAAACTTTCTAACTGGAAATTTTGCTCTATCTCTTTTCGTTTTCGATTTGCAGTGGCTATCTTCCAAATTTCGCCACTAGCGGGCGCTACTGTCGTTTTCATAAAATCGGGCTTAATCGCTTTATTATACCGTTACTTCACTTGCATAGTTGTAGCTCTCTCCGTTCACAAGTATTTTCAGTTTAAAGGGACTTTCCTTTGCACCCTGTATACCAGAAAAGTATAAATGGATATACCATGAAAGTTCAAAGATATATGGAACCTAAATAACAGCAAATATAGCTTTTCTGTATATTTGTTATTCCATATAGGTTTTTAGTTAACCTTTAAAGACATAGTAGGTGTCTTGAGAGATCCATTCAATGGAAACTAGTCGCGAATCCCATAGTATTTATGTGATTAATCCTCATTAAATTAGTCTGTTTTAAACAATTTGACGTTTATTGCTTTTATACTGCAACTGGGTATTGCATTACATAAATATGTCCTTAAAATTTGTTATCTAGGCTTTAAAAGCCAATGGATCATAGACTACGCTGTCCCTGTCATTATGTACGTCCAAACCGTCCGTGTCTTTAAGGGTTAATATCTCGGTTAATTACCCACGATTTTTTCAGAAATTCATGATCAACAATGCTTTCAACAACAAACGATGCAACAATCTGCTACGATGCGTACCTCCAGCTCTGCTCAACACTTTTGCTGTAGCCTGTAAATCGAAATTGGAATGTAACAGAAAAATGCGATTTTCTCAAAAACTATGTGACGTAGGGAAATCGCTATAATTTTCCTGCAAGCTTTAACACTAGAACGCCCGGGAATTTTACTCAAGTTTCATAAAATATTTAACACCAGAATTTTTATTTAAAACTATTTGACTGATTTATTTAACGTAAATCCGCGTGGTTTAAATTTAACTTATTATATGAAAGAATTTCTGGTTCCAGTTGACTTTTAATCATATCGTCGGAGTCGAATCGACTCCTTCCGGGTGTTCTAGTGTTAAATTAATGTCTACTACCTCTAATTTTTTCACAATTTTAGTTTCAATAAATTCGGAATTAGATGGGGGGGGGGACACATTTTTGCACTACATTTTCCACCATAACTTTGAAAATATAATACCTCAAATTAAATGAAATATATTTTTGATTTCAGTGTTACGAAAGCTTTCACACGATACCCCACACGATATACAAAGAAAATATCTTTTTTTTTTCCAAGTAACTTAAGTAACTTTTTCAAATAACCCTCTACATTTTTCCTAAATATATTTATGAATATTTATTAATCTGTAAATATGTTGGTCAATAATCTTTATTACTTCCCCTAATTTGAACTTTCCACGTTGCATAGTTTACGAGTAAAAGGGCTCTAACAGACAGATAGACAGACCGACAGACAGACAGTCAGACAGACACAGGATTGATCTTATAATGGTTCAGTTTTTACTTCTTAAGTACGAAACCCTAAAAACGTAAAAAAAGTATAAAAAATGTATAACGCTCGCTTATTTTCATCGAAATTTATTTCTGTTTTGCTTTATACTATGCATTTATACAGATAAACGTGTGAAATATCGTCTACTTAAATTCCTTCCAATTTTTCTCCATGTGTAGAGGTTTCTTTGAACCGCTCGTGCTTTGCATTGTCTTTTTCATTTTATATTCTCTGTGGGGTTCATCTCAGTTTTCTCTTTTATTTTCGCTGTTGATAAGGCTGGAAATTTGTCACAGATGTATTTAAAAATTCGTCTTCTTTTGGTAAGGTTTTGATAAATTGTTTTGAAAGATGTAGCTACTTTTTTACTTTTAATTTTGAAATTTACGATTTGCCAAAACACTTGACGTGATTCTTAAGCATGAAGGTCGTTTTGGGATTCAGTACTGAAAAATGCTTAAAAAACATTTATCAAAAGTTAAAAAAAACAATTATCACCTCTGTATTATAGTATCAGATTTTCGCAATTTTTTGACTTTTTATCATTGAAATGTACAATTATTTGCCATCTGGGGGACATGAATGGTATGCGCAAAATTAAAAAGATTGCCCAACCCGGAGGACAACCTGGGAAGAGGGGCTTAGGATGTGCATAGCATGAATATGTGATCACCTGTCTTTCCAACAATATGTCACATGTAGGGGTCGGTAAAAGTTAGAAAAATGCACTCCTTTGGGCCTACTATCGCGCCTCCGTGAAAAAATCCTCCCCCTCTTTTTGAAATACCATTTTCAGAAATGTGTTATTGTGCACAGTGACTAAATAGAAAAGGAATAATACAGTGAAGTAATTTCATATTCTTTACTCAATTTTTTATGTGTGAGGGAAAAAACTTATCGATACTCCCTCGTATTAGGTTCTCGAGTTTGTGATTACACAGGAAATAATTACAGATTTTGACCTTATCGAAACAACGTAAATATATAAAAATATGTAAATTTGTCGAACGTAAATATACATACGAAGGCTATACATACTATTAATTAAATATGTCATTTAGCATTTTCATCAAAGACTCAACGTTACAATTGTTGAGACGAGAATTGTGGGTAGGTTTATATTAGGGTAGTAACAGAGCTACGATTACGTTTCTATGTGTTGAAAAAATTAATATTAAAAGTTGTTTTCTTAAAATTCTCCAAAGAATGAAATTTTCATGACTACTAGCTTACCCTCCCAACATTTTCTGCGCCTGAGATCAGAATAAAAATTAATAATCACAAACAAATAATTCGACAAATATATCATTCAAAGCTAAGCTTAAATATGTATGTTGATATTCATCCATTTTCCTTTTTATTTATTTATTTATTTTTTTTGGCAAAGTAATCAAGTATGTGTGTAATGTAATAGTGTGTACAATAGTCTTAGTAATAAAAGTAAAAATTTTCTTCATTGTGTTCAGTGGTGTACCTATGTAATAATATTTATCATATATCATTAATTTTATTATAGAAGAAATTTTATTGATAAATTCATGATATTAATATATGATTGATAAATATTATAATATATATAAATATTATTATTAAATGCCTACCCGCCAGACGTTGCCTTGGACAGTGATAAGAACTTTAAATGAACTATAAATTGGTACTTAATTAGATCGGAGACTAAAATTCATATGACATTTTTCCAAAAAAAAAGGAATCTCGAACAAAACAAACATCCGGCTTGGGTACCCACTACCTACGGCACCATATACAAGGCGTGACGGGACATCTTGCATTTTCGCCTTAAACCGCCAGCAGGCGCATTCTGTTCAAAACGAATCTACGACACGTGTACTCGCTGCCTGCAGTGCCGTATAGCACGCGTTCTCCACACTTGAAGCAAAAATATTTAGTTCTATTTTCCACCGTCAGGCAGCGCAACGTTTTCTATACGAATATCCGAAATGGCTCCCTGCTGCTTGAGGTACCGTATTTAGGCGTTCTGCACACGCGCTGCAAAATTTATTGATTCCATTTTCCACAACCGTGCGGCGTAATCTATTCTAACCAGACCTCTATCCGAACGAAACTCCGTTCTTCAACCTATTTGGATATATATTGGTTGAGCAGGCGGAGTGCAAATAAGAGAAACAAAACCTGGAAAAAAATGGAGGAAGGATGGGAGCATGTTAACAGAGCACGAAAGTGTTGTCAAAGGATTAACCAATGATATATCACATCAGGGAGTCGGAAAAAGCTACAAACGTGCCCATTCTTTTGGCAACTAACCCACCAATGATCGGTGTCAAGCCGAGGGCAGAAAGAGTCCGCCCGTACCGAACAATCATTTCTGTTAAGTTTTCGAGAAGAATATATAAGGGTCTGAAATAATTCGGGGCTAAGATATGCAAGCGTTTGTCAAGCTTTCAAATCTTGGATTACCATGTGAGCATCCCACGCCCGGAATACCCCCTCTTTATAATTTTTGTATGTTATAAAAATCATGTATTGGAAAACTCCATACAATTAAAATCTGACTTGATAATAATAGTGCAGAAAATGCTGCGATTTAAATAATTTGAGATAGATGCAGGATAAATTTCTTTTCTGTAAGGATTAAGTTTTCTTTATTAATTCGATACATTGCCAATATGCTTCTCCCTTATTCTCCCGTTCTCACCTTCAAGTTTTACTTGCATATGTTTAACAATTTTCAAATCTATGTCTTAGTTATTTTAATTTTCCCACATTAGTTCTCTATTATTTTCCTTCTTTTTCGGATCTTCAAAGAAGATCAGTTTTTAATTCATTTTTTAATGAAAGCCGATCCCTGACTGGAAAAATTACTTACCAATTAAAATATATATTTTTTTGAATACAGGAAGTTTTACTACGTTTGTACACAAAGTTTCAAAATTGATACGACAAATAGTTTTCTGAATTTTCGCGAATAAGTAAAATTAGAAATTTCCATCTTCTGCGTTTTGAAGTCAAAGCAGGTGTTTTATTTTTAGATAAAATACATTGCATCTAACTGAGCATGTGTGGTTGTAATTGCCAGAAAGGGAATGGGTATTCGATGAGATTCTAAGCATGTTCCACCGTGTGATGGGTTCAAAAAATCGATTTTTTTTTTTTTTTGCATAAATTGATTCCGTAACCTGTTTAGAAATCGATAGTAATATTTTTCTAAAATTCGAATTCGTTATAAATATAGAGCATTTAAAAGAAGCAGATGTTTGGAGCATAGACCAGTGGTGTAGTGGTCATAGCATCTGACTGCCGCACCGCAGGTCGACAGATCGACTCCTGACTGGGCAAGGTTCACTCAGCCTCTAATCCCTTTGGGGACGACAAAATGAGTACCAAGCTTGCTTGGGAACTAAACACCGAGGGTCTCGCGTTAGGTTGACCGCCTGGTCGGAATGCAGGCTGCATAGCACCTCAGGGCCCCAGGATCAAGAAAATAGAGATGGGCACTGTCGGTCCAGATCATTCATGGATTGTATAGCCACAGAGATTAGTAGCTTAGTAGTTAGATGTTTGGAGCGCCGACTTAATTGGTTTACACAAGTATAGAATGAAATTTATAGAAACACATATTTTGTCGCTGTGAAAAATGCCAGAATGGAAGTAAGAGCAGAGATATCTGCATTGAAAGACCTCCAAGACGAAAAAGAAGGAATGTTCTATGGTACAGGCATCGCAGATTGATGGTAAGTTGATATTTTTATAGTTTTACCCGTACTTGAAACTTTAAATTCGTTTTTATCAAAACATTGTTTTTCAAGCTTTCATCCATCATATCTCTAGAACGGTTTGACCGATTCACTTGAAATTTATCGAGTAGACTCAGCAAATGTAGACACACGGAGTGAACTAGGATCATCCGAAAATTCTTAATATTTCCTTTTTTTTTTTTTCGTAACGAAAAAAAAAAAATAATGAAATATTTTTTTTTTTTTCAAAAGTCTGCCAAAAACCTAATTTTCATTATTTTCAAATGACTCTACTTTATTCGATGCATTTAGGATTACAGATTAAAACTCCGTTTTTTTTTCACTTTAAGATAAGCCAATCAGCTGAAATCGTGGAGAAAGTGAGCGTCCTTTTTTTGGAAGCAGGTGTCTTCAAAGTGGTGTAACTTAATTTCTTTTTAATAAATATTTTTGCTTGAAATTTATTTTACATATTCTTCAAATAGCAATAAATATATCATAAAAAACCCAAAGTTCAATTTTTTTCATTTGTCGTCAAAAAAAATTCCCAAAAATTCTTAAAATAAAGACGTCATACAAGGGAACCCCCTTAAGAGGTCTCAGGATTCTTAAAATTGGAAAAAAAGAAAAAAAAAAGATACCATTTTAAACATTTAATATCATAAAATGTATATGATTTTAAAACACAATTTTAATTGGAATAAAATATATAAGTATGTTCTTTCATTTCACGTATTTAAAAAATTATAAGATGCAGAATTAGCATTTACAGGAGGCTCGAAGCTGTTAGACATTTTTCGAGCAAAAACAGCTTACGCGCACGATTACAAAATAAGTGTTGCAACTAGAATGAAAATTTTGGTATCTACTTATACTTCAGATTATAATAATTACACTGAACCTAAATAAATTTGTATTTAAAGCTTTTTTATATTTTTAATACAAAGTTGTATTTAACTAATGCAAAATTAAGAAAATTTCAACAGTATAATTACCTAAAAAATATTGTTTTGAACAAAAAAAGGAAATTTTAGGTTCAGTTTATACAGACTAACATGAAACATATATTTTGAAAATTTCATGAAAAAATATTCATAAGTTTTTGAAATATCGTGCGCGTTATGCCCAAAAACGTCATTTGGAGAAAAATGGCTTCAAAGTTTCCGAAACGACGCTTCAGCTATTGAATGTGTATAAATGTTAAAGCCATAACTTCAGTTCTAATAGAAATTTCAAGGAAGCAATTATATCAAAATGTTCAGAAAAGATAGGAGTTTAACATCTAAAAAAATTAAAATTTCGAAAATTTTAAAGCTTTAAGAGTCCTGAGACCCCTTAAGTAGTAACTCAATTAATTATTAAATAAAAAAGAAAAGTGCCCAGCTAAACTGGTGGCATTGAGCTCACACTCTATTCACACTAATTGTATATCATACTCTTATTTTAAAGAATAATGCCCCTCAAAAAAATAAGTGAAGGGGAATTAGCCCCGTTTCCCCCTTTATACTTAACCAGTGAACCTCCAAATCTAATCAGGGAAGTTCCTTATCATAATAAACCGGTATACCAAATTTGGAGCAAATCGAATAATCCTGAAAAAAAACCATTTATCTAAATTAAAGGGGTGGACTAGCCCCCTTTATCCTTAACCAATGAATCCCCAAAACGAATCAGGGAAGCTCCTTAACATAATAAACCGGTATACCAAATTTGGAGCAAAGCGAATAATTCTGCGTGAAAAACCCGTTTATATAAATTAAGGGTTGTGGACTAGCCCCCCTTCCCCCTTTATCCTTAAAAAATGAACCCTCAAAACTAATCAGGGAAGTTCCTTAACATAATAAACCGGTATACCAAATTCGGAGCAAATCGAATGATTCTGCATGAAAAACCCATTTATCTGAATTAAGGGGGTGGACTAACCCCCCTTTTCCCCCTTTATCCTTAACCAATGAACCCCCAAAACTAATCACGGAAGTTCCTTAACATAATAAACCGGTATACCAAATACGGAGCAAATCGGATGATTCTGTATGAAAAAACTATTTATCTGAATTAAGGGGGGTGGACTAACCCAGTTTTTCCCCCTTTATCCCTAATCAATGAACTCCCAAAACTAATCAGGGAAGTTCCTTAACATAATAAACGGGTATACCAAATTCGGGGCAAATCGAATGATTCTGCATGAAAAACCCATTTATCTGAATTAAGGGGGTGGACTAACACACCTTTTCCCCCTTTATCCTTAACCAATGAACCTCCAAAACTAATCAGGGAAGTTCCTTAACATAATAAACCGGTATACCAAATACGGAGCAAATCGAATGATTCTGCATGAAAAACCTATTTATCTGAATTAAGGGGGGTGGGCTAACCCCATTTTCCCCCTTTATCCCTAATCAATGAACTCCCAAAACTAATCAGGGAAGTTCCTTAACATAATAAACCGGTATACCAAATTTGGAGCAAAGCGAATAATTCTGCATGAAAAAACCGTTTATATAAATTAAGGGGGGGGGACTAGCCAACCTTCCCCCTTTATCCTTAACCAATGAACCCACAAAACTTATCAGGGAAGTTCCTTAACATAATAAACCGGTACACCAACTTCGGAGCAAATCGAATCATTCTGCACGAAAAACCCATTTATCTAATTTAAGAGGGGCGGGCTAACCTCCCTTTTCCCCCTTTATCCTTAACCAATGAACCCCCAAAACTAATCAGGGAAGTTCCTTAACCTAATAAACAGGTATACAAAATTCGGAGGAAATCGAATCATTCTGCATGAAAAACCCATTTATCTGAATTAAGGGGGGGGACTACCCCACCTTTTCCCCCTTTATTCTTAACCAATGAACCCCCAAAACTAATCAGGGAAGTTCCTTAAACTAATAAACTGGTATACCAAATTCGGAGCAAATCGAATTATTCTGCATAAAAAACCCATTTATCTGAATAAAAAGGGGTGGACTAACCCCCCTTTTCCCCCTTTATCCTTAACCAATGAACCCCGAAAACTAATCAGGGAAGTTCCTTAACATAATAAACCGGTATACCAAATACGGAGCAAATCGAATAATTCTGCATGAAAAACCCATTTATCTGAATTAAGGGGGGTGGACTAACCCCGTTTCCCCCCCCTTTATTCTTAACCAATGAACTCCCAAAACTAATCAGGGACGTTCCTTAACATAATAAACCGGTATACCAAATTCGGGGCAAATCGAATCATTCTGCATGAAAAACCCATTTATCTGAATAAAAAGGGGTGGGCTAACCCCCCTTTTTCCTTAACCAATGAACCCCCAAAACTAATCAGGGAAGTTCCTTAACATAATAAACCGGTATACCAAATACGGAGCAAATCGAATGATTCTGCATGAAAAACCCATTTATCTGAATTAAGGGGGGTGGACTAACCCCGTTTTTCCCCCTTTATCCTTAACCAATGAACTCCCAAAACTAATCAGGGAAGTTCCTTAACATAATAAACCGGTATACCAAATTCGGAGATAATCGAATCATTCTGCATGAAAAACCCATTTATCTGAATTACGGGGTTGGACTAACCCCGTTTCCCCCCCCCTTTATCCTTAACCAATGAACTCCCAAAACTAATCAGGGAAGCGCCTTAACCTAACAAACTGGTATACCAAATTCGGAGCAAATCGAATCATTCTGCATGAAAAACCCATTTTTCTGAATAAAAAGGTGTGGACTAACCCCCCTTTTCCCCTTTATCCTTAACCAATAAAACCCCAAAACTAATCACGGAAGTTCCTTAACATAATAAACCGGTATACCAAATTCGGGGCGAATCGAATGATTCTGCATGAAAAACCCATTTATCTGAATTAAGGGGGTGGACTAACCCCCCTTTTCCCCCTTTATCCTTAACCAATGAACCTCCAAAACTAATCAGGGAAGTTCCTTAACATAAAAAACCGGTATACCAAATTCGGAGAAAATCGAATCATTCTGCATGAAAAACCCATTTATCTGAATTAAGGGTTTGGACTAACCCCGTTTTCCCCCCTTTATCCTTAACCAATGAACCAGAGAAGCGCCTTATCACAATGAACCTAGGAAAAAATTTTGAAGCAAATCGGATATTTCTATCAAGAGTTATCGCGTTACGTACATACATACGTACATACATACATACATACATACATACATACATACAGAGCGGGCGGGCACATTAGCTCTCAGGCTTTGATAGCCTGTGAGCTAAAAAGTAAACACCCCCTACTAACTCCTCAACAAATTATCGTAGACGAAAGTAACTGGTACCGGACGATTGGAAATAAAGTCTACTTTTAAATGGTGTGCATAAAATTTGGTTAGGGGGGGCATATACATATTAAAACGAATCCAAACTTCATTTTTTAGCTCACAGGCTATCAAAGCCTGAGAGCTAATGTGCCCACCCGTTCTGTATGTATGTATGTACGTATGTATGTATGTATGTATGTATGTATGTACGTAACGCAATAACTCTTGATAGAAACATCCGATTTGCTTCAATTTTTTTTCTATCTTCATTGTGATAAGGCGCTTCACTGATTTGTTTTGGGAGTTCATTGGTTAAGGAAAAAGGGGGAAAAACGGGGTTAGTCCAACCCCTTAATTCTGATAAATGGGTTTTTCATGCAGAATCATTCGATTTGATCCGAATTTGGTATACCGGTTTATTATGTTAAGGAACTTCCCTGATTAGTTTTGGGGGTTCATTGGTTAAGGATAAAGGGGAAAAAGGGGGGTTAGTCCACCCCCTTAATTCAGATAAATGGGTTTTTCATGCAGAATGATTCCATTTGCTCCGAATTTGGTATACCGGTTTATTATGTTAAGGAACTTCCCTGATTAGTTTTGGGGGTTCATTTGTTAAGGATAAAGGGGGAAAAGGGGGGTTAGTCCACCCCCTTAATTCAGATAAATGGGTTTTTCATGCAGAATCATTCGATTTGCTCCGAATTTGGTTACCAGTTGACTATGTTAAGGAACTTCCCTCATTAGTTTTGGGGGTTCATCGGTTAAGGATAAAGAGGGAAAAGGGGGGGTTAGTCCACCCCCTTAATTCAGATAAATGGGTTTTTCATGAAGAATCATTCGATTTGCTCCGAATTTGATATACCGGTTTATTATGTTAAGGAACTTCCCTGATTAGTTTTGGGAGTTCATTGGTTAAGGATAAAGAGGGGAAAAACGGGGTTAGTCCACCCCCCTTAATTCAGATAAATGGGTTTTTCATGCAGAATGATTCGATTTGCTCCGAATTTGGTATACCGGTTTATTATGTTAAGGAACTTCCCTGATTAGTTTTGGGGGTTCACTGGTTAAGGATAAAGGGGGAAAAGGGGGGCGAGTCCACCCCCCTCAATTTATATAAACGGGTTTTTCATGCAGAATTTTTCGCTTTGCTCCAAATTTGGTATACCGGTTTATTATGTTAAGGAGCTTCCCTGATTCGCTTTGAGGATTCATTGGTTAAGGATAAAGGGGGGGCTAATCCACCCCCTTAATTTAGATAAATGTTTTTTTTTGCAGGATTATTCGATTTGCTCCAAATTTGGTATACCGGTTTATTATGATAAGGAGCTTCCCTGATTAGATTTGTAGGTCAACTGGTTAAGAATAAAGGGGGAAACGGGGGCTAATTCCCCTTCACTTATTTTTTTGAGGGGCATTATTCTTTAAAATAAGAGTATAATATACAATTAGTGTGAATAGACTGTGAGCTCAATGCCATCAGTTTAGCTGGGCACTTTTCTTTTTTATTTCCATGGCAGTACCCAAATTTATCGAGATATTTCAAATCTTTGGTTCAAAATATGCCTAGAAACCAAATTTCAAGTCATTCGAATGATAAGTTTTTGAATTATAGACATTCAAAATTTAGTACTTCTAATGTTAAATTACATTTTCATATTTTTATTTATATCTCCTGAAATTATGCTTCTAATGAGCTAATTTTTTGTGTGGCAATAATACTAATATACCCAAACATAAATACGTTGAATTTGCAATTTTTATAATTTTATGATTAGAATTATGAATTATGAAATTAATATTCGAAAAAATTATGAATTGCAACATACAATTTTTTTCATGGATTTAGATTTATTAAGTCCTGCTTTATGGAAATCCGAAATTTCACATTTTTCTTCCAAATAGTTTTCAAATGATGCTTAAAAAACGGCAAAATGATGGTTTAAGGGGCCGTTTATGATAGAAGTGAGTAATTTTTTGAAATTTATTCTGCTAACCTGTAATCAAACAGGTTTCATTGACACTTAAACGTGCCTTGATCAAGAAGGCGGCTCCCTCGGTTAAGAATCGAGTTCGGAACTTCAATTTGGATACAGCCCTTAAAATACGCTCGTTTTAAAATAATTAATTTCTCGGAAACTTATGGCACGAATTGCATAAAAATTTGTTTATAGGCTATTTGAAAGGTGTAGACTTCATTTATGCTGTCAGAATTGTGTACTGCTATTGAAAAAAAAACAATGTTATGGTTCGTTTTAATATGTAGATGGCCCCTTAAACAAATTTTATATACATCATTTAAAAGTAGACTTTATTTCCAATCGTTTGGTACCAGTAACTTTCTTCTACGATAATTTGTTGAGAAGTTAGTAGGGGTGTTTACTTTTTTTTCCCCACGATTGTACATACATACAGAACGGCGGGCACATTACCTCTCAGGCTTTGATAGCCTGTGAGCTAAAAAAGGAAGTAGAATTTCACGGATGACTATTATTAAGTGTTGTTTTAAAATAAGGATGAAATAGTTCCTATAAATTAGAAATTGGATATATGTGCGCAGTATTTTCTCTGTTAATATGAATTATAAAATATACTGTGATAACTTGAATGAGTATAATTTACATTTTAAAAATAATTAAATATGTTTTTGTAGATCCGAAAATAATAGCACCTGTCATATGAGAAGAAAATACAAAATGCGTCTTATAATTAATGTTGAGATGAAAGACAAAAGTTTATGAAATGCATTAATAAATAATTTTATCCATAAGAAATAATGTACATATTAACACTAAAATTTTCATGTGCTTAAAATCATTAAAAATGATTCTTACATTTCCCAACATTTTCATACATTTTATGTCATCTATACCAATATATAAAGGGGTAAGGTTTGTGTGTGTGTTCGTTTATTTGTAGGGGTAATCTCTGGAACTACCGAACCTATTTCAAAAGTAATGTTAGCAATTTAATGGTGACAGTCCCTGTTCCAACATCAGTTACATTTGATGTCTATGACAGCACCTCTAATGGGGTGTAAGAACAAAAAATGTTCTGAAAGTGCGTTTTTTGTTTTACTTGAGGACCTAGAAATTTGAATATTCTCATGGTACTTATACGATATATGTGCACTCTTAAGAGCCGTTTCAAAAAAAAAAATCGAGATTTAAAAGTAGTAAAAATGCGTGAAAAGCGTCCTAAAAACGTTCGAAATAACGATTTCTATGCAATCTTAGGAAATACTAAACCGATTTCAAACGTAATGGTTGCAAACTGATTGTAGCAGTCTTTCAAACATAGGCTATATTTTATGTCGGGGCATTTAAAACCTGGGGTTACAGAATTAAACAACGCTCTAAATTTCTAATTTTGTGATTCTGAAGAAGCTAGAAACTTGAAATTTCAAGTGGTAGTAACTTTAAAAATGTAAATGTTCTCTAAGAACAGTTTCCACCCTTTTTAATTTTCGAAAGCTTTAAAAATGCGCAAAAAACGTTCTAAAAACGTTCTAAATTACGATTTCTGATCAATTTCAGGAAGTACCAAACCGATTTCAAAATTAATGGTTACAAATTGATGGTGTCTTTCTGCAATATAGGCTATATTGTATGTTGGTGCCACTACCACCTGGGGGTTCCAGGAGCAAAAAAGTAATAAATTTAGATTTTTATGATATTGAAGGATCTAGAAAGTTGAACTTTTGCATAGTAGTTAGTTCAAGTAATTAGTAGATGATTTTGATGAATTCAGCATTACTTGCCTACATTTAAGATAACTAACTTATCAATCTTATTTCATTCTACATAAAACGTTTTTATGTAAGTAATTCAATTCTAGTTAGATTTTCCAAATTTCGAAATTAAATTTTTCTATTCTAAAACAAAAAGTTAACTTATGCTGTCACTATGGTATTTTTTTTCATGGCCGAATGTCTATCTTCACTAATATTGATATAAACTACTGCATACAAAAATATGAAATTTGGAAGTATTATAGAGAAATATGTGATGAACATACTGAAGTAAACAGTTTTTAAATAGAATAATTACTTTAAGAGCGATTTAATGTTAAAAGTCGGTCAAAAGGTTTTAAAATAAGGATGAAATAGTTCCTATAAATTAGAAATTGGATATATGTGCGCAGTATTTTCTCTGTTAATATGAATTATAGAATATACTGCGATAACTTGAATGAGTATAATTTACATTTAAAAAATAATTAAATATGTTTTTGTAGATCCGAAAATAATAGCACCTGTCATATGAGAAGAAAATATAATATGCGTCTTATAATTAATGTTGAGATGAAAGACAAAAGTTTATGAAATGCATTAATAAATAATTTTATCCATAAGAAATAATGTACATATTAACACTAAAATTTTCAAGTGCTTAAAATCATTAAAAATGATTCTTACATTTCCCAACATTTTCATACATTTTATGTCATCTATACCAATATATAAAGGGGTAAGATTTGTGTGTGTGTTCGTTTATTTGTAGGGGTAATCTCTGGAACTACCGAACCTATTTCAAAAGTAATGTTAGCAATTTAATGGTGTTAGTCCCTGTTCCAACATCAGTTACATTTGATGTCTATGACAGCACCTCTAATGGGGTGTAAGAACAAAAAATGTTCTGAAAGTGCGTTTTTTGTTTTACTTGAGGACCTAGAAATTTGAATATTCTCATGGTACTTATACGATATATGTGCACTCTTAAGAGCCGTTTCAAAAAAAAATCGAGATTTAAAAGTAGTAAAAATGCGTGAAAAGCGTCCTAAAAACGTTCGAAATAACGATTTCTATGCAATCTTAGGAAATACTAAACCGATTTCAAACGTAATGGTTGAAAACTGATGGTAGCAGTATTTCAAACATAGGCTATATTTTATGTCGGGGCATTTAAAACCTGGGGTTACAGAATTAAACAACGCTCTAAATTTCTAATTTTGTGATTCTGAAGAAGCTAGAAACTTGAAATTTGAAGTGGTAGTAACTTAAAAAATGTAAATGTTCTCTAAGAACAGTTTCCTTCCTTTTTATTTTTCGAAAGCTTTAAAAATGCGCAAAAAACGTTCTAAAAACGTTCTAAATCACAATTTCTGATCAATTTCAGGAAGTACCAAACCGATTTCAAAATTAATGGTTACAAATTGATGGTGTCTTTCTTCAATATAGGCTATATTGTATGTTGGTGCCACTACCACCTGGGGGTTGCAGGAGCAAAAAAGTAATAAATTTAGATTTTTATGATATTGAAGGATCTAGAAAGTTGAACTTTTGCATAGTAGTGAGTTCAAGTAATTAGTAGATGATTTTGATGAATTCAGCATTACTTGCCTACATTTAAAATAACTAACTTATAAATCTTATTTCATTCTACATAAAACGTTTTTATGTAAGTAATTCAATTCTAGTTAGATTTTCCAGATTTCGAAATTAAATTTTTCTACTCTAAAACAAAAAGTTAACTTATGCTGTCACTATGGTATTTTTTTTCATGGCCGAATGTCTATCTTCACTAATACTGATATAAACTATTGCATACAGAAATATGAAATTTGGAAGTATTATAGAGAAATATGTGATGATTATACTGAAGTAAACAGTTTTTAAATAGAATAATTACTTTAAGAGCGATTTAATGTTAAAAGTCGGTCAAAATGGTTCCATTAAAAAGTTTTATTGTGAGAGTATTATGAAAAAATATACATAGGAAAAATTTCTAGAGATATACCACAGGCTAGCGCTATGACGACTGCGCTTCTTTTTATAATAAGACTAATGTTTTAAGTGCTCTTTTCAATTTATTGTTGAAATTTTCATCCTTTTAAGAGATATTGTTTTCATATTAACAAAGGCCTTTTTTTATATTGATGGTAATTTTAAAACAACGCACTGCCTTATATTTCCTCAATAATATAATATATTTACACGTGACTATTAAAAACATAAATGATTGCAGAAAATGGGGAAAAGTATGTCATAAATATTATATGGACACGTGAATATTAAAAAAAAATGTAAGAAAATATTAAAATATTTAAATTATTACACGCGAAGCACATTTAATGAGAACTATTGCGCATATATGTAAAATGCCCAAATATGAAATATCGTCATGTGTAAGATGCCTAAAATAATTAAATTATCAAGCGTGAAAAACTTTTAATAATGAAAATTAGGTCATATTTAAAAAGCTCAATTAATAATATTCCAAAATATTTTAAAATTTAATAACATATTTACGCGTGAATGTTAAAAGGGAAAAAACTTTAAAATAATTAAACTATTACAATTGAAGTGCATTTAATGATGAAAATTAAGTCGTATAATAAACCAATACATTTAAATGATTTTCTTAAGCACAATAATAACATTCGGAACGTCACATTGGGAAACCCGTGGTGTAAACGTAACGCGAGCAGTAAATTTGTTTATTTATTTCATCACTGCATGCAGCATATATATAGGTAAATGCATGCGTAAAAAATATTAATTTTGTACAAATAACTACTCTATAAATGCATATTTGAAAATTTTTATCTACTTATAAATAACAATAAACAATTTAAATTTAAAAAGTAATATTCAATAGGCTTGATGGTGCATTAAAATAGCCAAAATAATTCATGTATAAGCTATACCTATTCAGAAAAATATCTAAAATTCGATCAAAACATAAAATGTAAGAGTAAAATTTCAAAACACAGTGCTATTTAATACTATGGTTCTGAATGTTTTCCCCAAGAAGATGGAGTTTTTTAACCTGCAACGCAAAGGAAATATAATCTCCATAGCATCGTTATAAAAGTCTCAGAAGAAGCGACATTTTAAAATTCCGTGCATTACTTATTGTGATCGTAAAATATGCAGAAAAGCAGCCAACCTGTTATATGATTTACACAAAAAATCTAAGCAAAAACAACTTATGTCAATGTCTAACAGAATATGAAATTTGATTAAATTCTGTTCATTAGTTCTTGAGACATGGTCGCTAAAATCGTCTAAATCCTGAAAAAGTAAAAAATTCAGAATAGCAGCGCCACCTGTTAGGCGATTTTTACAAAAACCTAATAGGCAACAATTTATGCCAAAGTCTAACTGAGTGTGACGTTTGATGAAAATCCGTGCATTGGTTCTTGAGATAGAGCTATCGCAAAAATCATGAAAAATGCAGCATAGCAGTGCCACCTGCTGGTAGATTTGTATCAGTACCTAATCATCAACAACTGATGTCAATGCCTAACTGAATCCGAAATTAGGTTAAAATCCGTGCATTAGTTCTTGAGATAGAAATCTTACGGAAATCATGAAAAATGCAGAACAGCAGTGCCTCATGTTGTGCAATTTTCGCCAAAAAGTAATCCGCATCAATTTATATCAATGTCTAACTGAATCTAAAATTTCAATACATTCCATTCACTAGTTCTTGAAATAAATCGCCAACAAATTGTTTGTCAAAGACAAACATATCGCCAGACTGACAGACGGACATTTTCTAAAAATAGTCAAATCGTATTCATGACAGGACCTTCTAAAACACATAAAATCTGTCGAAAACTGGAAGCCGAAATTTTTCATGAATTCAATTTTTTTTTTTTTTTTTTTTTTTTTTTTGTAAGGACAGAAGAAAGTAATAAAAAATGAACCATTCGATTCTGTCCGTAACCCTGATCGAATCGACTGCATTGGCGATTTGATTCAGTACGGGCTCAATATCGATTCTTATAATCGTTCATGTTTAATTTACTTCAATTCAGATTGCATTGTGATCGATCTTTCGATTCGGATTAAATCGTTCATTTTTGTTTTCCTTTAAATCGTCATTGCGCTCGATTCTTGGATACGGATATCCTCCAATTCGGGCTGTAGGACCGGGAATAAATCCATATTTTTCTTCTAATTTCACAGAATTACATTCCTCCAATTTTACTATTTTAGTCGCAGAGTTGCAGTAAAATTTCGTAAAAGGGATTTTTTTCTTTGTTGTTTGCTATTTTTATACTTTTAGTTTTGAGGCCTAGTTATTCGGGTTACTTATTAAGTTGTAGGAATAGTCTTATCTTGGTTACTTTTCATTACATCTTTTTCCTTTACTGTGTACAGGTAAAATTTTAGTAAGCTAAATTACAGAAACATATTACAGTAGTTATACAGTTTAGAAACACAATTCCGTAGCTTTTAGAAACACTAATTTTGTAAATTTACATCTTTTTTTTTACAGTATACGAATTCTAAAAGCATTTCAAACATAATGCAATTGATAAATATAACTGAAGTGGACTAAAACATCTGTTCTCAAGAGCATAGAATAACAAGAATTTCTAGTTCGTTTACAGGGTTGCACAAAGTAATTCGGTTACATGACGGACTGTGATCTACTTTCTTGTACTAAAATTGAAATTTCCTAATAATATTCTGTACTACTGCAATTGTTTCATAATCAGCGCCTGAAGCATGATTTGTTATTTTTTTTTTTCATTTATTAATCTATCTCATTGGCGCATTTTATATTGGCATGAAATTCCATAGCTATATCGGTTAGAACACTGTTAAAAATTTTGCAGAATTCTGGCAGGTCATTCGACAGTTTTTTTAAAACCGGTTTCATGACCATAATTTAACTATATTCTGACCATAAAATGGCCAATAATATGGTCAGAATAGTGTTAAAATTACGGATGTGTAACCGTTTTCGGAAAAAATGGTCAAATGACCTGTCAGAATGCTGCAAAGTTTTAACAGTGAAGGCTTTGAATGGAATAATTTATTGTATATGGACACTGAATGTGCTGAGCCAAATTTTAAAATGCACTTGAACCAAGAAGTTTTACTATTTAACCCTTTAATGCATAGGGTGGAATGCGTTCCCGAAATTTCATAATTCAGAGAATCGGAATTCATACCAGAAAATATAAATGGTAAATTTCGGTTTATTTAATAACGAAATGGCTGTTATTAAATGGAGTGAAATTTTCTTTTTTATTTTTCTGGTGGAAATACGGAATATGTAAATAAAAAATCCAATAAATAGGGAACAATCATGGTATCATAAACGATACCTTATGCATTTAAGGGTTAAAAAACGAAAAAAAGATTCATTTGCACAAATAATTATCGTATTTTTTAAATATGTATATTTAGGTGAATGAACTATTTAAGCTTTAAAAAACAACATATAAAATTTTAAATTATTAAACGTTTTCATACGTATTACATATATACCTGAACCCTATGGATAAATTTTTATGTGAAATCAAAAATTTTGAATATATCTAACTTTAAAATTTATATTACTATTTAAAATGAAGCGTTATATGTATTCGTTAGAATATAGAACTAATTCAAAACTAATAAAGCAAAAGCAGGAAATAATTAAAAATCCTTCTTGAGTTCATTTCATTCTTTAAAACATCATGCGTAGCTGTTATCGTTTTTTATTCGGCTTTCAATGCAGTTCAATGTATATATTCAGATTAGAAAAGGGAATTACTTCTAAATACATCATTTATTTTTATTACTTTTATTAATAGCAGCGCCAGTTATTTATTGGGAAATAAAACAAAGTTAATTAAACATTCCATTAAGATATAAAAATGTAAAAGAAGAGTACACTAGCGTACCCAAAGCTCCATATGGTAATCTTCTCACGATTTGTTAATTAAAGAGCAAGCTTTACAATTTTCTGCGTAATTGTAGATGGATATTCTGATATTGAAATTCTGTGAATATCATAAATAAAAGAAATATACATTTATTTTTGTTTCGTGCAAGTTATTTCATTTTCAATTTATTTTTGTGAAAAATAAAATGATTTCACAAAATATGTTTTTTGGACAAAAATAAAAAGGTTATACACAAGCAATGTAATATGAAGATGGGTCGATGATTCCGGTCTTTTTTTCATCTCATCCTCTCATTTATAACTTTGTACATTAATGTAAGTGATAAAATTCAATTGAACACGCCTAGGCCGTAGTAGGATGACTAATGTCTTTCTCTCTCTGGTTTAAAAAAATGAATAAAAATATACAAATACGCAAAAAATGGCGTGTATATAAAATGTTTAAAAGCATAATAATAATCATTTTAAATATGTTAGAAACTAGACTTGATAATGCTATTAAAGTGATTTATTTCAATCGCAGACATGGAAGTTTATTAATAAGATGATACTTGGCGCGATATAATATAAATAGAAAAAACAAAATTGATAACGCTAGAACTGTAATTTTTAAAGCATACTAGTTTCGATAGCATTAAACATACCATTTTCAGTACAAAAAATGACGGAAATGTGCTTGAATAGATAGCAGAGAAGCGGTTTTCTAAAGTGGATTGCATTCCAAATGCTATTTTTCTTTTGGCTGTTTCCCGCAATCTCCTGTTTGCAATCAAATCATTGGCCAATAATATTTTTACTTGAATCCACTTCTCTCCTATATATTCAAGCAAATTTCCGTTAATCATTGAACTGAGGATTTAAGCTTAATGCCACCAAAACTAGTATGCTTTAAAATTTAAAGTTCTAGAGCTAACAACGATGTTTTTTACTATTTATAAAACATAAAGTTTTCTTCAAAAAAAATTTTATTATTTTTTTAAATGTGTTTATACCTTTTTCATGTTATAAAATATTTAGGTTCACAGCAAATGCTAAACAGGTCCTTTTCTAGAGGCTAAACATTTCTAATCTTTATCTTTTCACTATTTTTATTGAACTTCATTTGTTGGCATGCCGCATGCCGCATAAATATAATATTCGATTTTTTGATCTATAGAATTGCTGGCTGAAACATTTGGAGTTTTTTTTTCTATTTTAAATTTAAAATAGGTTCTGAAAGGTTATTGTTTCTTTCCCTTTGTTGTATGAATTGCAGAAATCACATTAAGATTCTTCAAAAGGCCAAACTTTACAACTAAATTTCAATAAATGAATATTTTGTGGATACGAATCACTCTGGAATCAAGCGGGATAAAAATTTAAAAAATTGCAATTACTAATTGAAGAGCTGAGTGGATAAACATGTTATGCTACATTTTCTATTTTTTTTTAATCTTTCGGATGAAAGCGTTATGAGGCATCCTATCACATGGTGAAGCTAAAATACTAAGATTCTATTTAGTCTTGAAGATTTAAGAGATTATTCATTAATATTTAATACTTTAATATTTAATAATGTCAATAATATTAATCATAAAGAAAATAAATCATTAAATTTTACGGCAAAAACTTTCACCTCCAATTTCATGAAATGTAGTTTTTGTTACTTAACATGTTCTTCCACTTAGCTCTTCAATTAAGTTTAAATTGCCATTTCAATTCATGTTTAATGCAGAATTGAGAGCATTCGAAGCATACATATTGGTCAATGAGAAAACTGCTTAATTCTGCGTAAAAATTAGGTAGAAACGTTTCCGAAATTTGCAATCAGCAAACTTAACTTTTTCATAAATGCTTCCTTAAGTATCAAAAATCTATTGTTTTCTGGTGTTTATAAAGATAAAGGAACGCTTTTAGGGATCATGTATAACTCGGAAAAGATTGTATTATAATTTCGTTTAATCAAATCATATTACGGTTAAGAAACAAATTTGGAAACAAAACAATCTGTTGCTATCCAACATGCACTTTATTCCGAGATTTTAAACAAAGATGTAAAAATTAAAATCCTAAAAATAAGAATTATACTCGATGTTTCAGTTTATCTTTTAAATCATCATCAGGAGTTAATTTTCATAAAAACTGAATGGCAATGAAATATTTACATGTTACATTATTGAAGCTAAACTCAAACTAAAAGAAACAGGATTTAACATAAATTTCATAAAAGCATTTAAAATAACCTCAGGGTCTCCATCTATTATCCTAAAAAATAAACGACATTAATAGAAATATTATGAAAAAAATTAAAGGTCTTTGAAATTACCCATCAAAACAGACAGAATAGAAATTGAAACATTATCATTACAGAGTTCTTGACTTCTTAAACAACTTTCCGTCGATTCTCGAATAATTGCTTTAAACGGTTGGTCTTGTCTTTAAAGAATCTTGGCATCGTCAAATTCAATAAAAGAAATATTTCCTTTAATGAAAGTTCTTGATTATGCAGCGGAAGGTTTATTGTATTTTTATATTTTTTTATGATGTTTCAACATTTCAAACACACAACGTTTCGTTATCCCAATATATGAAGAATCTCTAATTTTATTACGATTGAGAAGTATTTGTATTTCCTTATAGTTTATGCACAATAAATACACCAATGTGTTAGGGAAAAAATATTTATGTAAACTATTTTTTATTAGTACTCCTTTCGTCTTAGATATTTAGGATTTTTTTAAAAACAATACTTTCCATTAGATATTTAGACCAAAATATTCAATATGAAACCAATAACGTTTGCCTTTTTCATCATTAAATATTACTAAATAGAATGTTCATCTTTTTCTAAAACTCTTCAGAACTAAGATATGCAATTGTGGAACTCTATGCTTTTCCACATAATATATATATATATATATACATATCGATTTTTTTTTTTTTACATTTTTGCTTATATATATATATATATATATATATATATATATAAATCTTTTTTTGCTTTTCGAAAAAAGAAAAACAATAAACGGCAACCATAATGCTTATTTCCGCTCATTTCCTTATAACATAAATGATAGTTTCATCTGAATTTTCAAAATACCTTCAAGACAGTGTGGCCAAGAAAGTAAGAAATTTTCATAATTATTTAACTTAAACATTTTGTATCAAACTTTCTGAAAACACAAATAGACAATAAAGTATTACTTGCTACACTGTCAAAAATTATATTCAAACTGGAAGACTCAACAAAAACTTAAAAAAATTCTTTTAAGGGTCTCAGGACTCTTAAAGCATCAAAGCTTTCGAAATTTTAATTTTTTTAGATGTTAAAATGCTATATTTTTTTAACATAGCTGAACGGCATATACGAAACTTCGAAGTCATTTTTCTCGAAATGACGTTTAATGGCATAATACACAAGATAACTCGAAAACTTCTGGATATTATTTACTTTTTATTGTTCAAAAAAATATTTTTTTAGGTGGTTATACTGTTGACATTTTCGAAATTTTGCATTAGCTAAATACAAATTTGTATTAAAAATATAAAAATGCTTTAAATACAAATCTATTTAGGTTAAGAGTAATTAATTCTGTCTGAAGTATAATTAGGCTTGGACAACTTCATCATAGTTGCAAAATATATTTTTTAATTCTGCGTGTAAACTGTTATACCGATTTTTTGCTCGACAAATGTCTCCCAGTTTGGGACGCCCTATAAATACTAATTCTGCTTCATCCATTCTGCATTCATACATGAAATGAAAGAACATACTTATATCTTTTATCCCAATAAAAATTGTGTTTTTAAATCATATACCATTTTAAGATATTAAATGTTGAAAATGGTCTTTTTTTCCACTTTTAAGTGTCCTGAGATCCCTTAACGACTCCAGTGGCATCATATGTTACTCAAAATAAATTAAAAGTGGATGTGGGGCTGGAAAAAAGTGAAAACATTACAGTTCTTTCTAAGGTAAATGCCAACCTTTTCCAGACTCCCACTTTTAATTTATTTCAATAACAGATGTCGCCACTGAAGTCGTTTTTAAACTATTTTTGGATTTTTTGCTGCTTCAACCAATTTGACTATAGTTTTTGACGTTGCAAGTAGATTGTTTCCTGCTGATTTATGTTTTTTAGAAAGTTTGTCTCCTGAGGAGAATTTTAAAGACTAAACCGAAACGTAGAATTTTATTTTTACATCATGTTCATATTTATGAATAAGGTATACGTTCGATAGTAACCTCAATTTTGTTTAAAAGTCTATTTTACAACGTAATGTTCTTTATTATTATTTAAATATTTTTACAAAATAAATATTTAAGAATTGTGGATCATTCACTTCCTTAAATCTTTAAAAATTTTTATTGCATAAATTTAGATTATTGGTAATTAGGTTGATATTTTAAAGGGGCTAGAAATTTTAGATCTATATTTAAGAAGCTAAATTACCAACCTACTAAAGTATCAATTTAAGGAATAGATCTCTTTTTGTCATCTATGTTGTTTATGTAAAAGCAATGAATGCGTATTCTTAGTGTTATTTTAACTTCTGGTTTCAATAGGTTAAGCAGGATTAAAGTTATTGAGCTATATTATCATTTAAATAAGGATATATTTTCCCTAGTATAATAAATAATTTTAAGTAATGTATTTGACGTAAATAACAGTATATTAACAATCCAATGTGGCTGCATATTTTCATTCAAGAAACATCACATTTCACCAATTTCACCTAAATCGAACTACCATGAATTAATGGTCTAACATTTTGATGAAGATTTAGATGAAGATCTGAATGTAAATAATCGAATTGGCTTTACCATTGTCATTAGCAAAGAATGAATTTGCTTTAAATAAATTTAGTGCCTCATAATTTTTACTTTGTGTGTAAGAACATGATACTTTACTTCGGATGTGAGTTAAAAAATGACTTTTTATGAAATAATAATTCTGGACAATAATTACTTTTATGAATGAAGTTTTTTACACTCAGGTGAAATATATTTACAAAAAAGATATGTTTTCTTAGTCTTAAAAGTAAAACAAATATAGATTACTCTAGTAGCACGTATAATAATGTTAAAAAATTAAATATTTTAAATCTTCCGGATTATTTGCAGGTCACCATTTCGAAATATAGCATTCATTCAACTAGTTATGAGAATAGTATTATTAGTAATATAGTATATGCCAATACTCAGGGACGAATAATTATTTAATTATTAATGATGTTATATTTTAACATATAACACTGAGTTATCTAACATTATCGCTAACAGAATTTTTTATTTTTTATAACATATCTAGTTATTCGGGTTAATGAGCCTTGAATATATATTTTATGTTTAAAAAACCTCAGTGAATATTTGCGGAATATCGCATGAAGTAAAATAACTAATTTCAAAAATATGAAAATTATAAAAAATGAGTTGATATTTTATGATAAAGATGCCATGCATCTATTTAGATGAGTAATATGTTATAAAACAATTAAATATTATTGTTTACATTTTCTAAATCTATTAAAAAATAAAAGTTAAGGGATTTTTTATTATTCTGTTCTCTTACGTACCACAAATATTAACAATTTAAAAAATTATTTCTTCAATAGTTTTTTTAAGAAGTCTGACAGAAAAATTGTAACTAAGATTTAAGAGCAACCAATTAGTCGTAAATTTCAATATTATGAATAAAGTAATCAACATATTTAGAGTAATAATGTAGGCAACAGAAACGTCTTATTTTTACACTTATTTATTACATCAGCATACTTATCAAAAGAATGATTGCAATATTAAAGGCTAGGGAATAGATATTTCTAAATACTGTAAAATAAAAATATATAAGTGAATATATATTTATGAAGGGTAAACACAGTGATATATGCTTTAATAATATGTAGAATTCTGCTATAAATAAAGAAAAGATTGCTATTCGGAAATGGTGATACTCAACTTCAAGGTTTCGTACGAACTCTGTTAACAGTCACTTTTTAGCTAATATCATTATTCTCTTTTCAATCAATTATTTAACTAATGACACTATGCAACAACCAAAAATATTGGATTTCTTTCCATAGTAATACTTCATACATATTGATTTTCATTCAAACCATGTGCAAAAAGTAATATATAAGTATCTGATGTTAAAGTGCAACAATAGAGTTCTAAACTTTTGTCTGATATTAATGTGTTGCATTTTCAAAATACCCTGCAATAAACATTCACTTTAATCAAAATCCAATTTATGTGAAGGAACAAAATATGATTTGATCCGTGTTGCCTGGTAATGACGATGGAGGGAAATAATCGAATTGGCTTTACCACTGGCATTTCAAAAGTAACCATTCGTCTTGAATAAATGCAATGCATCATAATATTTACTTTCTGTGTAAGAACAAAATACTTTACTTTTGCTATGTATTAAAACAAACAAGGCATTTTTATGAAAGTAATTTTGAATAATTATTACATTTATAGGTGACGTTTTATACGATCATTTTAAGTATATTTACAAAAAAAAAATAAACTTTTTTTTACTATTCTGGATTAACGCGTAAAAGCATATAAAGTTAATTATTTTAAATCACCTGGATATAATTTTGCAGGTCACCTTTTCAAAATACAAGATTCATTCAACTAATAATGAGATTAGTCGTATTAGTACAGTAGACTCCTTCAAATCCGAACAACTTGGGACCAGAGGTTGCGCGCATTTTAGAGTTTTGTGGATTTCTTTATCATCGCTTTGTTTGCATTATTTAAACAGTAATTCGAATGTAATAATGCAATCAAAATTATAAAGCATGCTTGCAATGTAGTAAAATATTAAAATAATTAAGTACTGTAATAAACTAAAAAGATAAAAAGTAAGATAATTTTAAAAATAATTAAATTATTAAAAGTAAAGGTCAAGTAAATAATAATGCATAGTTAAATATGTAACATAAAGATACATATTTCTTGAATTATTCAATGAAATTTTCCTCATAAAGGTACCCTATTAATTCACATCAAAATCCTAAAGTAAAGAAGCTTTAATTCAGGTTTAGCCAGTCTTAAAAACCTAAAAAACTTGATTAATACATAAATATATTTGGAAGAATATTGTGATTACCAGTGATATCAGCAATATCTTGATTTTTTCTGAAATAAATTTATACTTCCTTCATGAAAAACCACGAGTTCAGTCATATTATCAAGAATCCCATATTAAAATGCATACGGAATTATAAAAATCTAAAATATTCTACAATTTTGCCCCTACCTCTGAATTGAAAGTTTCATTGTTTACATCTGCGACGATGTGTGGATTTCAGACGTTTGTGGATTTTAGGGTTGCGGATTTAAGTGAGTCAACTGTAATATAATTTAGGGCAATACTCATGGACAAAAATATATTTAACTATAAATAATGTTATATTTTAACACATAACTCTGGATTATAAAACTTTGTTGGTAATTCTATTTTGTATTTTTTATAACTTATCATGTTATTTCGATTAATGCACTTTTTGTATACATTTTATTCCGCATTATAATTTTTTGAAGTTCTTAATTCTTAATCCCTTACTAATGAAAATTTTGTTGGTGTATATTCTTAGGTGAATAGTTTAGGGTATATTAGGCATTTTATTAAATAAATATATATTTTACAAAGCCTAAAATTATTGAAACCAATGACTAATGCAAGATGTTTTGATGTACCTACTAGAGTCTTAATGCTCTATTTTACCTCCCATAGAAAGTGATCAGCCGATTTTTCTTATTGCTTAAATGTTTAGCAATAATGGAATTCCTTACGAATTCCTGAGCATTGGAATCTCAAGGTAAGAGAGCCAGGGTATGTGGGGAAGGTGGAAAAGGCCCCAGAACCATACATTTATATATATATATACAGTGGCGGTCCGTGAGTGGATATATTTGGGGCACTAAATGCATAGATGCTCAATTTATTCTTTTCTTACCACTATATTTTAAGGGAAGTTTTTGTCCTTTTTTATTGTCAGTACGTTCAGCCATTAAACAAGTGAAAGATTTCTTTAAAAAAATAATGGTAAGAAAAGAATAAAATTTTCAGCCATGCATTTAGTGCCCCAAAAATAGCTAGCCACGAGCCGCCACTGTATATATATATATAAATTAAGTATATCAAAATAAAGCATGATGGGGTTAGAAAAAGTTAATAAAAAAAGAAGTTACCAGATAAAATATCAAATTTTGAATAGAAACCGACATGGATTTGACGGCTAACTTCAGCTGCCAATGAGAATGCGAAGCGCAACGAAACAAACTGCCGGTAAAGATCGAGCAGATAGAAATGACTGAGATGCCAGTGGAACTGCATGTCTCAGAGAGCTATAAAAACGCTCAGCCAATGAGCGATTACTGAGAAACGAAACATGTTATTTCGTCAGAAAAAAAGTAAGAACCTTCAACCTTGAAAGAAGAAGTAACGCAGTATCTGGGGCCGAAGGCCCCACACTTACAGTAGGACGATGAATGTAGAACATTATACACATAAAAACATCAGGACTCAGAAAATGTAAGCTATCCCGGTCCCCATTATAAAAAACACAGGCCCATATCAGGCGCCATAGAGTAGAAAAATAATAAGAAGTTCGTCAATGTTCGTAAAAAGTAAGCATAGTTCCATAAAATACCGAAGAAATCTTGAAAAGCAGCAGAAACTGGAAGAAAAGCACTTTTATCAGATGAAACCGACAGGAGTCATTGTTTGCACCAATCTAAATGAGTGGGAAAAAACAGAAGAAGGTAGGCCACGCCCACGGTGGAACAGCGGATTCAGAGAGCAAGTTCAGAAGACGATAGGATTGAAATCGCAAGTTCAGGTTGACTGCGGATTGAAATGATAACTTCAGACCGACCAATCAAGAACATGACTGGCCGGCGAGTGGAAAAAAGGATTGAAACATTAACTTTAGAGAGACAATGGATAGAAAATACAACTTCAGACCGAACAATCATGAATATCACTAGCCAACTATGGAAAAATTAAAGATTTTACATAGAAGATGTATTATTCAGACGAAACATGCGACACAAATGTGTCACCTTTTGTCTGAAAAAAGTTAGTAATAGGAATGCTTGTTTTATTGCTGAGATCATAGATTTTTTCTAACATAGTTATAATAAGTTTAAGCTTTTCAATGTAAGGGCCAATATTTTCGAAAATAGCAGGAAAATTAGCTTTTGCAAAGCCAAGTGCACTGGCGGCAGAAATAGAAGAAATATCTTTGGTATTGGAGTTTTTAGTGGAAATAGTTTTACTTGGGAGATCAGGGATCTCCGAGTTAGTATGAATAATGGGGGTATTTCCGGAATCACTAGTGATTCGGCGAATGTTTTTTCAGTGTTAAATTTAAATGAGTTATAAATAGTACGCGTTACTTTTAAGTTTTTAGGATTTTGGGGCAACCGTAAAAGTTAGCTGTATGTCTACCAGAACAATTAGCAAAGTTGAGAGGTATCGGTAATGACACACAGCTTGCTGTCATGCTTGCCGGAGCACTTAACGCACACCGGATCAAACTGACAGTTGAAAGGTGGATGATTGTACCTCTGACAGCGGAGCATTCTTTGACACCTTCAAATTTATATGTTTCAATTTTTACGAGAAATCAAAGGAATTATTCAATACTAAAAATGGCTGGGAATTCATCATTAACAAAAAGATTTACGAGAAATACAGAATTGGGTAATTTGGTCTTAAAATTTTTGAGCTGGGCAATAGTGTGAACATTATAGCCCAGATTAGAAAGCTCAAGTTTAATATCTGCCAAAGGAGTATCCCGGGGAAATCCCTTAATGACAATTTTTCTGGGTCTTTCAGACTTAAGCTGAAGCCCAAAGAATTCAATGTTATTATCCAGAAAAAAAAAATTTGAATGACGCGATAATCGTCAACAGATTTAGGAATTAATTTAATATTATCATTAACTAATTTTTTGTCTAGGATTTGGGTAGTAATTTCATTAATTTTTGCAACAATAGCTCGCCAATTGCTAGTCATCTTAATGGAGATGGGTTCTGGTCTGTTATTTCTACTGTGAGAAGTGCCAGCAGACTGGGTCTGTGGCGCCTTCTCTGAACTGATTTCCATATTAAAAATTTTATCATCGGATGATTTCGGAATATTAGAAGTTTTAACTGCAGTATCTTTAAGGGCAATCTTATCATTGGCTTTAGAAATTCGAATAGAAGATTTGTGCTCAGTGCACTTAGCTTCTGAAAGTTTTATCGCAATTTTGCGAGTATTATTGTCATTTACGTTAGAATTAGTAGGAAAGTGTTGTTAGCGAAATTTTGCTTTTGCCTTTTGGCAGGGTTTGTATTAGACTCGATTTGACTGGCCAATAGTGAAACATTTTTGGATTTTATTTCTGTACAGATTTTTCGAATGTTCGGTACTGAAGGTTTTCTGAGGAAAGTATCTAGGACTTTTTATCCAGAATTTCATGATTTTTAGTGCTGTTTTTGAGAATACAGACATGCTCTTCCAACAAATGAATTAACTGGGGATGATATTTTTCAGCACCTTTTATTGGAAGTTTTGTTAAATACTTCTCTAGAAATTTTTTTAGATAGATCATAGTAGGTGGGAAAAGTGATGCTAGAGCATCTGTAGAGATAATGTCAGAATAATTTGGTTCGCCTTGGCGCATAATTTTAGAACTTTCTTTAGAAGTTTCGGATTGAATAATATCACAGTTCATGTTAGTAGGAAAGGGTTTTAAATAATACTTAATAATAGTAACAAAGATATGTCTCACTTGCTCCAAGCACTGTGGATCAGGCTAGTTGAGGCATTTATCGAAGACCTGTTCGCTCTCAGTCAGGATTTTTTAGAACAGAATGGCGAATGAATAGATTAATATCAGTGTAGTGATAAGCAACATGTTATATGGAATTCAGTATTTCAGAACGCAAAGCATCATCACCAAGGTACTGCTCAGAAAAGAAGCTACGTATCCACCCATTTAGTATAATAATACATTGATGGTCCTCAAGCAGAAAAGGCAATTCATCAGAATTTGATGCCATCCTATATAACTATTCTCAGAAGAACTTCTACATGGCTACATCATACGACCTCTCTGCCACGCTCCACCACGAATACAGACCGATATAACTAGTACGAGGCTCACGAGTCTACAAGTCTAAAAAAAATAGGGAGCGTGCGTCGGGAGGCAAATTCACTAACGCTCAACGTGCTAGCGCACTTCACGCCAACACCTGTAGTCAAGCGCTTTGGCGAAAAAATAAAATTCTATGTGCATGCTGCATTCTGTTTCTAGTACCGCATAATTCGTAATTCGAAGTTTGCATGTGCGAATATTTATATCCGCTTTATAGGAATATTTTGGATAGGCTTGTAGAGTTGAAAGAAAGCGTTTTTTCTCCCCTTGTAAGTTGGTTCAGACTACACAAATTGTATTATTGATTATACTAGATACCTCTAATACTGATGCTGTTACAATAAGATTGCTGTTACAAAGTAAGGATGACGCTGAAAATTTTAAACTGCATGTTTCTAGCGTTATGAAGCTAAAATAGCTGAAACAATAGTTGATATGGTTCAACCAGATAGATCAACATAGTTTAAAAGTGTTTACAAACTCTGTTTGTCGTATATATTTTTGGGGTTTACAATGGATGGAACGTTCGTTATTGAAATGTGTAGCATTTACGGTTCGTTTACAGATGTATTCAAAAAAATTCAGATTCATACGGTCTGTAGTGGAAAAATCGTTTGGGGTGTATTTTATTTTTATGGATATTATATTACATTAAACATATTGAAATTAGTATATATGAGGTATACTGCGAGGCGCTAACTGTAGAACAGAGTGTGCATAGAATTTGTTGTTCATTTACAGGGAAACACAATAGAATTTTACTACAGTACTCCTTGAACAATAGTTCTTAGAAGTACCTTTTCAATTGTGGTAAGCGTTTTTAAATTTAAGTATATACATACATATATATATATATATATATTTGCATATTACTTGGTGCTTAAATTCTATAGTTATATAAAGGGCTGTACAAAAGATCTCAAGTATATTTTCGTTTATTAACGGAAAGTTTGAAAGGAGATATTTTAAACTCTGTCAAACATTTAACTGAATTTAACTGAATTAACTTTTAGCATACTATGTAGTATGTATACAAATCTATAGATCATATACAGGGCTAAAAAACTGATATTTTTCAGACTTTTGATGGTAATTACAGAAATTGGGTTTTGAAATTGTTTATTTAGATAGCACCTTTCAGCTTAATAAAGTGTGAAATTTTGTTACAGTATTTTGAATGTGTTGGAAAATATTTCATAATCTATGCTGGATGCATGATTTTTCGTTCTTGATTATTTTTGAATTATTTTTCCAAAAATAATAGGTTTATTTTTATACAGTTTGTTAAACACTGATAGTATGAAAACATTGATAGTATGAAGTGCATTCTAAAGGAATAATACAGAAATGCAAGAATATACGGTAAAAAAAAAAACCGGACTAAAATACGGAAATCGTACTGGCAATCGAGACGCCAGTACTATTTCCGTATTTTAAATTTACCCCGAAAATTCGAGAAAAATTTCCGTTTTTATCGAATTTACGGGAAGGGGGAGGAATTTGCGTTAAAATACGGAAATAGCACTGGCGTCTCGATTGCCTGTACAATTTCCGTTTTTTGGTCCGTTTTTTTTTTCCGTGTACCACAAATTCAATAATGAGCATGGTTAGACTTTTACTTTTTCAAATTCAACATAATTAAGCATATTTTTTAATTTTTAAAACGAATTGTGTAGTAGTTTATAAAAGAAAAGTAATTGAGCATTCCATTAATGGATACTGGCCTTAAAATCTTTATAAGTGGCGCAATTTTTTAAATGGCAGTATATGAAATTCCAAGTTTTTTATTACTATAAAAAAAAATGTCAATTTTCTGCTTCTTGACTGATTTAATGAAGATTGTCAACAATAACAACATTATGTGTACTAGGAGGAACCATGAAACAAAAAATCTAAATTTTTATATCCTATTTTTTTATGAACCAAAACCTTTGAGGAGGGTGTGGGGGGGTATGTCCATTACTGGATATTTTTAATCTGTTATCAATCAGAAACAAAGTACTTAGTATCTTAGCATACTCTCATCTAGTAACTAAGATAATTATAATGAATTTTCATTTATTTATATGGTGATCATTCAAAGAAAGATCAAAGTTATAGAGTGGGTCTATAAGATTAAATATTTCACTCGTTCACAATATACATATACATGCATATTCAGCACATGCATTATTCAGGAGATGTTTCTTGTAACGTATTTAGCGTGCTGTCACTAAGATGGCAGGGTATAAGAATACGATCTCGATGAAATTTTAGTGCGAGTTTTTTAATAACTTGTGAAATTGGTCGAATATTGAGATCATTGTGAGTGACATCATTCCAGATGAACGTAGTTGCATTGGCAGCCTGTCTTAAAATAGTATTCTGAGCTATTTGAAGTTTTTGCAGCTGAGTATTGCAAACGGATCGCTCAAACAACTGACCCGTCACAGTTTAACTTGTAATTTCCCGTTTAACTATCGATACAGCGAAATTTTGCTTCATTTGGAGCCTAGTACTATTGTTTGAAATGTTTGAAAATCGAAATTTTATTAGAAATAGTACTGCACAAACAGTTTAGTGCAAAAACAGTATTTTATGAGTTTGCAGACCACCGAAGTGGGAATTTCTTTGGGCACTAGAGCTACAATGGCAATCGCCTCGAATGATCCTTTATTATACACAGAAATAATTACACAATTTTTACATCACAAATTCATCAGCATACAAGGACGATATAGCCGAAGGAAATTCACAACACCAGAGACATACCGCCGGGGATCCACAAAGAGTGTGCAACGGAGCCAGCGGGATTCGAACCGGACAAGCCTCCTACGCTTTCAAGCGATTAGCGGCGTGGTGCCTTAACCATTCGGCCACGGAGGCCCCCCTCTTATGAGTTAATAGAGCATTTTATTCATCGTTCAATCGTATGGTTTTGCAGACCGCTCACAGTTGTAATGTGGCAATTTTCTATCGCAGCAGTTAATCGTTAAATGAACTTTTTCAGATGAATTGTCATGTGTAAAATGCATTATCACATTTAGGACTATGAACGTCTCATCTATGTTTTAGCTACCATAAATGCGACGAAAATGACCTAAATTACGAAAATCCTATATTGTGGTTTTATACTACAGATAATTATTAAATTTCTGCAAAAGAAGTTAGTTTTGAACTAAAGGTACAGTATTCAGCAATTTGTTGCTTAATAAAATACACATTTACATGATAAAATCCCAAATATACCCTAAATGCGACAAAACTACGGAGAATCGTGTCTCATTTAAGTAGACTGACCTTACACAATAAATTTACCGAAACAATATTTCTTAATGTATATTTTAAACAAATATTTTTATTTTCAGTTTGAATTCAAATCAATTTTCCTTTTGTCTTCCGTGTAGGTTTCAATTTTTCTTACTGTATATTTCAACCAAATATTTTTATTTTCAGTTTGCTTTAGACTCAATATGTTTTTTGTCTTCCGTGCAGGCTTCATTATTATTTTTTTGTTGTTTCTTGAAGGTATGGGTCTAGATCACTGATTCCAAACATATTTTTAACCATGCTCCAACTAAGCATGTCTAAAATTACGAGACCCCTAAGGTCTCTATGACATATATTTCTTATTTTTTAAAAACAGACTCTTACATTTGATGCATTTTATGACTGATTATAGTACTTCATCGGTTAAAAAGAAATGAAAGATTTTTGGATAATAAGACATCTATGTAAATACCACAATAATCAGTAACCATTTCTGGGTTATATCTTTATCTATTTTAATTAGACAATTTTCTTTCCCACCATTATACACTATTAGAAGTCCTTCCTTTTTCTATTATTGCTAGTACAAAATGTTCTTTAAGCTATAAATTTATGTCAGAATGTATACTTATGACACAAATTTAATGTTTAAAGAAAATTATTATCTACTGCGTATGACGCATGCTCCAAAGCCATAAGAATTTTTCCCACTAACTTCTCTCATGCCCATTGGGGATATTATAAATTTCATAAGATTGGTAGAACCTCGTTTAGAGATTTCTAATATTTTCAGGTTAAAAGCTTTGAATATTGTGAGTCATCTTTGAAACACATATATAAATACCCTGTTTAAAAAAAGGTTAATGCTTCTCCATGTGCAAATTCCTAATATGTTAACTCAACGTAGCTTAATGAAACACAATTCCTTTTTCAAACATCACTTTAATATAACATTTGAAAATACCACATAAACTTACCTGAGTAAATCTCATAAAAGTCTCTACGCAATTGAGGGATTCAGTTCGCCGCTAATAGATCTTAGAGTGAACACTAACAGTGTTATGAGGGATTATATGTGTTTCAAAATTGAGAATACTTTGCAACAATCCTACTGTGTAGAAATTTATATAGATACAAGATATATATATATATATATATATATATATATATATATATATATATATATTATTTTACCATATTGAGTTATCAAAAACTCAGACAGTACAGCACACGTACATACGCCTGTATAATTACTCTTATTATAAACTTATCTTTTTTTAAAGTATGCAATAGAATACTCATAATAGATAACTGATGTAGACGTAATAATAATAATATTAAATTATAAAAGATATTAAACTTATATTTAATATAACATTTGAAAATACCACATAAACATACCTCAGTAAATCTGATAAAAGTCTCTATGCAATTGATGGATTCAGTTCGTCGCTAATAGATCTCTAAAAATTTTCAGTCTCCATAATGCGTAGAATGTCTTAGATCTCTAAAAAATTTCAGTCACCATAATGCGTAGAATGTTTTAGATCTCTAAAAAATTTCAGTCACCATAATGCGTAGAATGTTTTAGATCTGTAATTTGAAAACTTGTAGCTTTTCTAAAGATCTTCCACAACAGGTAAACGAAATGAACGTTCAAGGCCGTGACATTGATGCAGTTTATTAATTTTCAAAGTTAAAAAAACGAAATTTTGATCCTTTTCAGGATTATGTTTTCTATTTAGGGTTTAATGGGGACGATGAGAAAAGAACTGTTAGAATGTTATTCCATATGGAAGGCATGAATACGAAATTCCTCAATAGGTAAACAATAAAAAAAGTTAAAAGTTTTACCTTTATGTTTTGATGTGTTTCAATGGAAATATACTCTTCTTAGGATGAACAAAAAAAAAACATTTATTAGAAGATTGAATACACTAGAATAACATATATGCTGGTCAAAATACGGATCACATTTCACAATAAAACAAAACAGATGTATAAGACTATTTACAAACACAAAGAAATACTTTGAACTATGGCTTGTTGCATTTTTTTTATCATATTATATTCCTTTGGAATATTATTGGATTTTTTTAATCAAGCAGCATTTTGCTGCCAACTGCTATAAGGGAAGAAGTAACACTCACTGAACTGAGTGTCTGTCACAGTAGATCAAATAAAAAATGATTGTCTGATGCTGCCATCTGGTGGATGTTCTTGAAAACAAAAGAGCATTTTCTAACATCTCTCCCGTTTTGTGATAGAATCTGACACCAGGTGGATAAGGTTTCTACAAAGTTCAAATTTGGCCTTTGGCAGTGGCTTCGTCATTATATCTGCTATCATTTCATTTGTTGATAGATATTTGACATCTATAACATTTTTAGTTTTTAAATCTGGTATGTAATGATACTTTGTATCAATGTGCTTAGTGCGAGATTTAAATTTTTCACTTTCAACCAATTTAATTGTAGATTGGTTATCCTCAAAAATTCTAATAGGAAAATGTTGTTGTAAATTGAGATCTTTACATAATTTTAAGATCCATAGCACCTCTTGAGTTCCTTGTGACAGTACCACATATTCAGCTTCTGCTGACGATAATGTCACACATGATTTTTTTCGTGAGAACCAAGAAATGCAGCTATTGCCTAAGAAGATTACATTTCCTGAGGTGGATTTTCTGTCTGTAGTATCTTGTCCCCAGTCTGCATCCGAGTATGCAACTATATTAGGATATTCTTTTGAAGAAATGGGGAGGTCAAGGTCTTTCGTTGTTTTTAAGTATCTTATTACCCTCTTAACAGCATTCCAGTCCTTTTGTCTTGGATTATTGCATCTTCGACTTGGTATGTGTGTAGGAGCGGTAATATCAGGTCTTGTGCATGAGGAAATATATAAAAGACTTCCTATAGCTTGTCTATAATTATCATTAGATGATAAAAAATTTTCTTCTTTATCTAACTATAATAGTTAGTTTCCATTGGGGTATAAGTTGGTTTGGCTTCTTCAAGCTGAAAATCCTTAACTAATTGAGTTATTTTACTTCTTTGTGAAAGTAAATAACTTCCATCTTCTTTTCTGTAAATTTCTATACCTAAGAAGTATTTTGCTTCTCCTAGTGATGTTATGGGATAAGATTTCTTTAAGTAATTTATTACTTCATTAACTTCATTTTCATCTTCTGAGCTCATCAGCATATCATCTGCATACAGTATGAGATAAATTGTCTTCTTTGATTTTTCTTTTATGAACAAACATGGATCAGCTTCACTTTGTTCAAATCCATATGCCTTTAGAGTATTCTATATTTCTTCATTCCAGCACTTGGCGGCTTGTTTAAGACCGTATATAGCCTTTTTTAATTTATAGACTTTGTCTTTATTTTCTTCATCATGAAAGCCTTCTGGTTGATGCATGTATAATTCTTGATTATCTAGTTTACCATGTAGAAAAGCTGTTTTAACATCTACTTGGAATACTCTGGCTTTATGATAAGCTGCCCAGGTCAGAAAAGCTCTAATAGTTGCATGTTTGACGACAGGAGAGAAGGTTTCATCATAATCAGTGCCTAATTTTTGAGCGAAACCTTTGGCAACTAATCGTGCTTTGCATTTTATTTCTTCTCCATTTTCATTACGCTTTGTTTTGTAAACCCATTTACAGCCAATGACGTGCTTGCCTTTGGGTAAAGTAACAAGCTCAAATACTTCATTTTCCTTTAAAGAGTTAAAATTCTTCCTTCAAAGCTTGAAACCATTTCTGTTGATCTTTTACTGGTAATTGTAAAACCTCTTTAAAAGTTTCAGGATCTTGATTTTTGGAACAACTGTCTTCAGTTTTGTAAGAATATTTTTCTGGTGGAATTCCTTTAGTCTCTCTGTTAGATATTCTTCTCTGGAAATTATGTTCACTTTCTTCAGTTGTTGGGCTATCTACTGATTTTTCATCCGTTTTTATTTCTTCTGCAGTATTTTCTATTTGGATAGCTTCACTATCATTTTCAAGATTTTCTTCTGAAAAATTGAAGTGCATTAAATCTGAGATTCGCTCTTCAGGATTTTCTTTAAAGACATTTTCACAGTTCATATTTTCAAAAAACTTCACTGTTCTGCTTATCTCTATTTTTCTACCGCCTATATAAATTCGGTATCCTTTGCTTCTTAAATCGTAACCAACAAAGACTCCTTCAGTGGCTTTTTCGTCAAATTTTTGTCTCTTCTGTTTATGAACATACACATATGCTTTGCATCCAAATACTTTAAGGTGACTCAAATTTGGCTTATGCCCATTCCACAGTTCATATGGTGTCTTTTCCGTTGATTTTGTGGGTAATCTATTTTGTAAGTAGGCTGCTGTAGCTATGGCTTCTGCCCAGAATGTTTTTGGCAGTTTAGCATTTATAAGCATGGCTTTACTCATTTCAATAAGCGAGCGATTCTTTCTTTCTGCGACTCCATTTTGGGACGGTGAATATGGCGTCGTTGTTTCATGATTTATTCCTAAGTTTTTAAGATAGTCTTTGACAGATTCGTTGCAATATTCTGTTCCATTGTCACTACGCAAGGATTTAATCTTCAATCTAAATTTATTTGTTGTTGATGCAACATACTCTTTTAATTTATCAAATACTTCATCTTTAGAAGAAATAAAATATACTTGTGTATAACGAGAGTAATCATCAATAAATGTAACGAAATATCTTTTTGATCCCATACTTTTTGTTTCTGCAGGACCGCATACGTCGCTGTATATCAAATCAAGTGGTTTTTTACTTCTGTAATGCGTTTCTTTTGGAAATGATTTTTCTGTTATTTTAGCTTTTATGCAACTTGAACATTCAGTATTATGAGAACAATTATTCACAGTAATACCTAAAGCTAAATCATCCTTTTGAATTTTCTTGATGGATTCCAAATTTCTATGGCCCAGCCTTTGGTGCCATTTTAGAATGCAGTTAACATTAGAACAAACGGGTAATATTTCTGAAGCACTATATACCTTTTCATTTGTAGGTATTATTTTTAATCTGTATAACCCCTCATCAGCTTTTGCATCTGCAACTAAGATGTTGCCCTTTTTAATTAAACATATATCATCTTTAAATGTTACAACAAAACCTTTCTCAGTACAAGACTGGACAGATAATAAATTACTATCCAACTCGGGAACATAAAGCACATGATCCAATGTAACTCTATTTGTTTGACCATTAAGTGTTTCAATATTAAAAGTACATTTACCCTTTCCCTTTGCAGTTAATTTAGTTCCATTAGCAATTGTAATTGTATCTTTATTCGAACTTTTTAATTCTGAGAACAGTTCCAAGGAATTAGCTAAATGAACAGACGCACCTGAATCAATAACAAAAGACAAATTTTTGTTTTTATTTCCATTTTGTTGAGATTTCATAACAAAACTCGAAGAATTTGATTCTTCCATTAATTCATGATAGTTTCGAGAATCTGATAGATTTTCATTTTGACTAGCAGCAGAGGCAGAGAAATTGTTTGGTTTTTTAAACTGTTGACGTGATCTATCTTGAGTAAAATTTGGTTTTGTTTTGTTAGTATTATTACCCTTTAAGTGAAAACAATCTTCACGGTTGTGATTATTCTTTTTGCAATGAGAACAAAATTTTTGCTTATTCAAATGCTTTGGTTTATCCCTATTACACTTTAAAGCAATAGATTCAAATTTTGTTGAAATTTGTTTAGTTTCAACTCTTCTAAGATACTCATCAATTAATTTGTTTTGAACATATTTTAATGATAAATCTGTTTCATATTTACTTTCAATAGCAGTTATAAAGGTACTATAAGAATTTGGTAAGGAACAGAGCAAAATAGCTATTAAATTATCATCTTGTATTACTTCACCTATACTTCTTAATTTTTCTGCTAATTCTAAGACAGAATTAATATGATCCTGCATTTTTACACTTTCATTATATTTAATGGAATACACCTTCCTAAGAAGATAAAGTTTATTTGTTAAATTTACTCTTTCATGAATAGATTTCAATTGATCATATGTTTCTTTAGCACTTTTAGCATGTCTGACATGAACAATTTGTGAATCTGAGATATTTAAACAAATTAATGCCCTAGCATTTCTATCATTTTTTACCCAATTATCATAATTTTCCTTTTTATGTTCAAATACAACGTCATACAGACCTTCTTTGATTAACAATTGCTCTATTTTAAACTTCCAAACTGAATAGTTGTCATCAGTTAATTTATCAACATAATGAGATTCTTTAATACTAGACATTATGATATAATAATATTTGCTTATTTCACAGAAAATAAAACTTTTTATCTTATTAATACATCAAAACAACAATTATAAACTCAAATATAATGCTAATGATGAAATAAGAACAAAATAAAATTCTTGAGAACAATTTTTGAAGTTACTTTTGATTTCAGAAAAACTGTTCTTAAATGTTCAATTCTTTGTTTAAAACATAAATTTGCATTTTCAACTTGTATAATAAAATTTCAATAAGAAATTGGCAAAATAATTTTTTTTCTTATCAATACACAATACTTTTGATTTCAAAATAAGAACAATTCTTTGAATTTTCTTTTATATCATTCACTTAAGAAAAATACCAACATTCAGAAAATAATTATTTCTTTGAATTTAATTATATTATATTTTCTTCTTTTATATTACTATATTTAAAATTGAGATAACTTCAGTCTCATAATCGACTGTTAGAATGTTATTCCATATGGAAGGCATGAATACGAAATTCCTCAATAGGTAAACAATAAAAAAAGTTAAAAGTTTTACCTTTATGTTTTGATGTGTTTCAATGGAAATATACTCTTCTTAGGATGAACAAAAAAAACATTTATTAGAAGATTGAATACACTAGAATAATATATATGCTGGTCAAAATACGGATCACATTTCACAATAAAACAAAACAGATGTATAAGACTATTTACAAACACACAGAAATACTTTGAACTATGGCTTGTTGCAATTTTTTTATCATATTATATTCCTTTGGAATATTATTGGATTTTTTTAATCAAGCAGCATTTTGCTGCCAACTGCTATAAGGGAAGAAGTAACACTCACTGAACTGAGTGTCTGTCACATTAGATCAAATAAAAAAATGATTGTCTGATGCTGCCATCTAATGGATGTTCTTGAAAACAAAAGAGTATTTTCTAACAAGAACGATGTGTATTGTAATGGGAAATCTTTTTAATGAAAGTGTTTTTATTGCGTTGAAATGTTTCGTGTTTTATTTCTGACGTTGGGTTGTTTCATTATATAGCATTTATATGCAATTTTTTGTTAATATTTTTAGTTAAAGATAGTTGTCGCGTTTATGGATCGTAACATTTAGGCAAAAAGAACTTATATATTTTAAATAAAATAATTATAAAAAAATCGAATAAAAAAACTTATTACTGAAATTTTAAGTTGAACATTATTTGTCAAGTGAACACTAATATAGTGTTTTAAGGGATGATATCTGTTACAAAATTGATAATAGTTTGCAACAATCTACTATGTAGAAATTCATATAGATATTATTTTAGCATATTTAATGTATCAAAAACTCAGACTTTACCGCACAAATATCACACTCTTGTTTAATTACACTTATTATAAAGTTATCTTTTTAAAAATTATGCAATAGAATACTCATAATAGATAACTGACGTAGACTTAATAATAATATTAAATTATAAAATATATTAAAAATTATAACGAAATAAATTGTAATTAAATTCTTAAATTTTAAATTATACAATTACACATATTTCTTTATAATTTAAAGACTTTCTTTAATCAAGTATTATATAAAAACTATTCTATATAAAAATTTCTCACACTATTAGCAGTAAAAATGCGCATTTTTGATTTCAGAATATGGATTTTAAATGTCGTTCTCAAAAAGTAGTATATATATGCACTGTATGACCATTGACGATCGGACACATTCAATTTTAGACATTTTGTCGAATATTTAAAGATATATTTGTCGGATTTTTCTGGAACTTCAGGATTATGAAGAACATGTTTGACTTCATATTTATCGATGGGGGTTTGATCAGAAGGACAATTAGGAGGCCAGCAAAAAATCAAAGAAAAAGAATAATGTTTGGGATCAACCTGTAAAATAAAATACTCGAAATAATCTATTGCTATAGATGACGAATATATGGATATTGTACAGTATATGTCTTTATTTGTGGAACATTAGAACGTATATTCATGGAGATATATCATTTTTTTAAAGGTTCAACAAAATTTTGCATGTTTTTTGTTTATATGATGTAGGTTTTTTTTTACCAAATTTAACGACAGTTTCAGAAAATTTGACAAAATGTAAATGAAATAATATTGTGTAATTGGAATGTAAATGTATTAATTATTTGATAAAATATGAGCAGTTGAATGAAATATTTTTTTATCTGCGTATGCGCGCAAGATAAAAATTATTATTTTTTCGTGATTTGATAGTCAACTCTATGGAGCAAACTCATAAAAAAGGTCAGTGAGATATCGTGAAAATTCAGAAAGATATCGGCAATATAGAGAGCGAATTTTTAGTCGCTCTCAAAAAGCTGCCGAATGATAAGGGATTTCCCACAAATTGTCATTTTTTATTTTCTGGCTTTCAGCAATGGAGTTTGAACTTAATGAATGTCAACGAGTAGATTTAGAAGAAATACTTAGATTTTGATACTTTTTTTTTCTTGGAATAGGCTCATTCTGATATTTTTCCAAGAAGAACTATAGCATCAATAAAAAATGAAAATTAAAGAAAATAAAAATAAAAAACGACAATTTATGGAAAACCCCTTATCATTTAGCTGTTTTTAGAGAAAAACAAAAAAATCAGCTCAATCTATTGCCGATAGTCTTCTCAATTTTCACGATATTTGACTGGAATTTCTTTTATGCGTTGCCCCATAGACTGGACTATGTAATCATGGAAAAAATATATTTTTTATCGTGTGCACATGCGTAGATAAAAAAAAATATTTCATTCAACTGCTCATATTTCATCAAATATTTAATATATTTACATTCCAATTACACTTTTTTTCCTACTACATTTTGTCAAATTTTCTGGAATTGGCGGTAAATTTGGTAAAAGACACTGCATGATATAAACAAAAAACATGCAACTAATTTTTGAACTTAAAAAAAAATCGATATATCTCCATGCATATACATTCTAATTTTCCACAAATGAATACATATACTGTACAATATCCATATATTCTTAAGCTACAGCGATAGATCATTTCGTGCATTTTATTTTACAGGTTGATCCAAAATATTATTCTTTTTCTTTGAATTTTTGTTGGCCCCCTAATTGTCCTTCTGACCGAACCGCGTTGATGAATATGAAGTCGAACATAACCTGCATAATCCTGAAGTTCCAGAATAATCAGACATATATATGTTTAAATTTTCGACAAATGTCTAAAATAGAAAGTGTCCGAACATTAATGGACATATAGCGTATATGTGTGCTTGTATGACTGGTGTTAGGTAATATAATAATAAACATTAAACTAAAATTAACTGTAACCTTGTGCACATATTTTTTTACCATATCATATTATTATAACTATAGATATATTTTATTTATCTTATTGTTTTAAACAATTGCAGATTGATAATGTTTTTTCTTAAGTCTAAAGAAAAAAAATAAGCCTTTTTAAATATTTAAAGGTCAATATACGTTTGCCATTTTAACAGTTAAATTATACAATCATGAAACATTTATTATTTCATTAAACCAAATATACATAAATGTTACAAATGAAATAAATGGGTCTTGTCCTATCTATAATTGGAACGTTTGTATGACTAGTGCAGAAGTTTTTATTCAACTGCATCAATTTTAATTATGCTACAACGTAGCATTGGCATCATATTTCCAAATAAGTAAATACGTGAACAAAAAACTACGTAATGTGAAAAAAGGTAAAAGTAATGACATGTGCTTTATAACACAAAGAAAATCCACATAAAAAATAAAGACTCATAAAAAACATTCGGAATCTTTTTATGGTTAAGACCATTATATAGATCCTATGAACGTATTATTTCTCTATACGATATTCGAAGGGAAATAAAAAACTGCTTATATTACGCCGTTGTGTGTCATACTTAATACCAATAAAGTGATAATTTTAGGAAATATTTATGATTTCGCATTTGTAATAGTGAAATGCAGTTTTGTTTCTAGAATGAATGGAATATAAAATGTATGGAAGCCATAAATTTTTCTTTCATCTTACGTCATCTCGTTACAAAATAGATAAAAGAAAATTAGAAATTTTTTCATGTAGCAATGTAGCCCTGCGTAAACGAAAATACTTTCTTTGAGTTATTACGTTAAACTTTTTGCTTGTAGAATAAAAATATTACATTGTTTCAACTGTAATATAATATAGTCATGAATAAACTGGGTAAATCAAATAAATGCTCTCCATTTTAATATTGTTATGTGAAAGATTTGTTCAAATTTGAACATACGCAATAAAAGCTAGGAATTGAAAATACTACTTTGGGGAAGAATAGCAAGTTTAATTTATAGAAAACAGAGTAAAATACACCCCGAACACTTAAACGAAAAAAAAAAGAAAGAAAATACACTATAGAAATATTACTGTAACATTAAATGGTCAAATATATAAATTTGCATGAATACTGATATTTAACAGAATAAGTACTCTGTACATTTTTAGAAAACTATGGAAATTGCTGCAAAATGCTTAAAAATAATTTTAGATTACGGCAATATTATACTGTTGCATTTTTTATTTATTTTTTATTTTTTTACATATAAGATAGAAGAATATCCTATGTAGAAGAAACTGCAAGCGATCTCAATAAACGAAGTGTGAAAAATAGATTTTTGAAGTTGAGAAAATAAGAAATAATGAGGTCTTTAGGTTTTGGCGATGTACATATATTTGACGTTACAAGTAATAAAGTTTTTGCATAAATATGAAAAATATTATAGGAACAAACATTTAGCTAAACCTAATAGTTATATATTAATACTAATTCTCGCTTCTGTAACCCTTCATAACATAAGTAATTATATAATCTTGATGCTGTTTCCTATTCTGTTTATAATACAATAATAAATAAAGTAAAATAGGAAGACTGGATCAAAAACGACTTGGTAATGTGCCCTGCCATCATTATAAAAAGGCGAAAGAATAAATATTTAAATTTTCGTGTCTTCAGACTCATATTAATATATATATATATATATATATCAGGCGAAATAAATCTCTTTCAATATGCATTTTGCCTGTTTAAATCTGTTATGTACAGTCGTGGAAAAAAAAGGAAACACCCCCTACTAACTCTTCAATAAATTATCGTAGAAGAAAGTTACTGGTACCGAATGATTGGAAATAAAGTCTACTTTTAAATGATGTACATAAAATTTACTTAGGGGGCCATCTACATGTTAAAACGAATCCAAACTTCATTTTTTTCAATGACAATACCCAATTTTAATAAGATATTTCAAATCTTCTGTTCAAATTATGCCTAAACACCGAATTTCAAGTCATTAGAATGATAAGTTTTTGAATTATAAACATTCAAAATTTAGTGCTTCTAATGTTAAATTACATTTTCCTATTTTTATTAATATCTCCAGAAATTATGCTCCTAATGTGCTATTTTTTTGTAGCAATAATACTAATATACCCAAACATAAATACGCTGAATTTGCCATTTTTATGATTTTATGATATGAATTATGAATTATGAAATTAATATTCGAAAAAATTATGAATTGCAACCTACAATTTTTTTGATGGATTTGGATTTATTATGTCCTGCTTTATGTAAATCCGAAATTTCACATTTTTCTTCCAAGTAGTTTTCAAATTATGCTTAAAAAACGGCAAAATGATGGTTTAAAGGGCCGCCTATAATACAAGTGACTAGATATTTTGAAATTTCTTCTGCTGTATTGTAATCTAGCTGGCTTCATTGACTTCTTAAGGTGCCTTGATCAAGATGGGGGCTTTCTCGGTTAACAATCGATTTCCGAACTTCAATTTGGATACAGTCCTTAAAATACGCTCGTTTTAAAATAATTAATTTCTCGGAAACTTATGGTACGAATTGCATAAAAATTTGTTTTTAGGCTAATTGGAGGATGTATAGTTCATTTATGATGTCAGAATTGTGTACTGGTATTGAAAAAAACAAAGTTATGGTTCGTTTTAATATGTAGATGGCCACCTAAGCAAATTTTATCTATATCATTTAAAAGTAGACTTTATTTCCAATTGTTCGGTACCAGTAACTTTCTTCTACGATAATTTGTTGAGGAGTTAGTGGGGGGGTGTTTACTTTTTTTATCCACGACTGTACCACTACTGTACACTATTGCTCGAAGTGTGACATAAAATAAACATGCCCAAATGGTCACGCTTTGTAGCATATTGCTTTCTGGGGTGAATACCTTCGCATATTATCCTGATTCATGTAGTTGTTAATGCAAACATTCAAATGTTTTACGATCGATAATCGTGCAGAAAAAAAAAAAAAAAAAAAAAAAAAAAACCTTATAGAGGCCGCCGCTAAAAGAAACTTTGCCAGATAGACATTTTATCTACCTGTTATTGTCATTTAAAAAGTACATCAACGTATTTTTGCTGTAAAATGTTCTCGATTAATAAATAATAATTGAAAGAATCATTTCTAATTTAAAAAATATTTTTAAGCATCTGTAATTTACATTTTACAAAATAATTTACAAAACATCAGTGGTCAATTTACGATTCATTTATTTTTTTTATTGTATTTAACTGTTATTCTGTAGAAATGCTGCTAGCATAAAATATTACTTATTTAAAAAGAGCACAAAACTACAGAGGTAATTGTTTTTGAATGCTCAAAGACTACAGTTTTCAATCAAATCTCTCAATATTACTGCTTTATTTGTAATCAAAGCTGAAATATTTTATATATAAAGTTCTGCCTATAGGTTTATATATATATATATATATAAAGGATTTGCAGCTCTAATTACAAAATAATTTTCTAAACTTGCAGCAAAAGAATGAAACTGGGGGGATACGTCAAATTAATAACACAGGTCGCCAAAATTTAACTTGTTGTCTCGGGTTTTCATGAACTTATATAAATTGTAAGAAATGTGCTATGCTTATTTCAAAAATAGTATCCATTTTTATGTATCACTTCAGGATTTTTTACAAGTAATAAACTAAGAATTCGGAATTAGAGAATATACAATTTACACAACATTAATTAAAAAATGTATAAAAGAAATCAGATAAATAAATAAAATCATATATACATATACAAATGTGTGTACATGTTTTATATGGAATTATATTCCAATATATACAGTAAAATTACTTTTCTTTATCATTAACAGAACGCTTGTATCCTTTAGATTTTGAAGCTGGTTTAGTGTCTCTTTTTTATCACCAGCAGTAATCTACATACGTATTGACATTCCAGTGTCCTTGATAGCGTTTTCCCATGCATTTTATGTCCTGGTGAAATCTCTCACCTTGTTCTCACTCATTTCGCCAAGATTTTCAGAAAAATATTCAAGATGGGAGTGCAGAAAATGTATTTTTAAACTCATGTTATAACCTAGTTTTCGAAAGTTTTGAAGTATTTTTTCAACGATCGTTGAGATCGTTTCAACGATCATTAGGATCTATGTAATTTCCTAAAAAATTCTGTGTAACGTCTTTGAAAATAACCCATGCATCTTTCTCGACTAATTTAATTTGTTCCTGAAATTTTTCGTCCTGCATTAATCGTCTTATATCTGGGCCAACAAACACACCTTCTTTGATTTTACCTAACGATAAATGTGCAAATTTTCATTTAAGTATCAAAAACAATCCCCCTCTTTTATCTAATGCTTTTATGAATTGTTTCTTTAAACCTTATTTAATATAAAAAGGAGGCAAGAGGACTTCTTTTGCATCAACTAAGTTCTGCCGCATCATATTTTTTTATATTTTTATCCTGGAGTTAATTCTTTTCTTGCAGGTCATTCTTTCCTTATCCAGTGTTGATGTTTAGCTCGGCCATCACACTCGCATAAGAGACAGGGCATTTTGGTATAGCCGCCTTGCTGGCCTAATAACATTGATAAAATTTTTAAATCCCCAGAAATTTGCCATTTAAATTCTTGATATTTTATTTTACTGAGGAGAAAATCAAGGTTTTCATACCATTCTTTAAAAAGTACTGAATGAGCTACAGGAATTGAAGGTAGTACATTAACATTATTAAGTAAAACACATTTTAACGTCTCTTACTAGAATAAATAAATAGTCTCCACTGAGATTGATCATGATCAGGGGTGGAAAATAAATGAGTCATAAGTCCAGGAATATCTGCACAGTATACAAGTAAATTTTCTTGAGAAAAATACTTGGTAAATTCTTTTTCTCAATTTCTGTACCAAGAAAATGTTGTTCCTGATGTAGTAAATTTTTATTCTTAAGTCCAGATCCTAAAACTTGAGCCCATTTTTACGAAAGATTTAAATCGTGTACTAAATCGTTTAACTCACCTTGTGTGAATTTTTGTGGTTCAACATCAGTTGCTTGGTTTGTGTACAAGATTTCGGTTTCATCATTGCTGAATTCTTTAGCATCGGATGATAAATCAAGAGTCGTAGGAGGTAGGTCGTTCCCACCGAAATACTCAAAGCCTGAGGACAGGAATTGTGACGTCATCACTAATCGACCGACTTCTCACTAGTGTTGGAATTCACACCGGAAAATTTTGAATAGCAGTTTTATTTTATTTTATTTTATTTTATTTGTAGAATATCTATCATCTTATAAAATAATAACTATTTAAACTTACTGGTGAGAATTTGGAATCCCCCAATAAAAAATCAGGCAGACACGGCCAAACTGTGGCATTCCGCATCTGGCCGAATTTTTATTTTGAGATTCTGAATTTTCACCAGTAAATTTAAATAGTTAGTATTGTTTTATATGATGATAGATATTCCACAAATAAAATAAAAGAAAATTGCTATTCAAAATTTTCCGGTGTGAATACCAACACTAGTGAGAAGTAGGTCGATTAGTGATGACGTCACAACTCGTGTCCTCAGGCCTTGAGTTTTTCGGTGTCAACGGGTAGCGGCATAGCTAAACATGTACCGTACAGTACAGGTCTAATAGCCGAAATAATTTCTGGGAACACAACATTTGCTTTGTTTTTGCTATTGTAGCCTGTTATTTTTGTTAAACAAAAATAGAAATCCTCATGACTAGCTGGCTCTCACCATACCATTGGAATAGCAAAAGGAAGAGATTTTAGTATATCTTGAGTCCAATTCCATAAATGCCCAACCAATGCGTGACAAACTACAATTTACGTTGATCACACCCTAATTTTCTCACCTTCGCAATGCGTAATTTTAAAGTTGAGTCTTGAGCTCTTCTCCTTAGACTACCACTCACATATTTTTATTGGACCCTAGGGCCCTTTTTTAAGCTATTCCTCAATTTTTTGCACATTTCTTTCAAATTATATTCTTATGATTAATTCATACCCTATGCTTAATCTTGACTAATCGAAGATCTAAAACGTTGTAACATGTTTTCATGTTAGGACCCTGTTCTCAACTATCAGTTGACCCCTTTTGGGCCCCCTATTGTGACTCCATTAAAAATAGTCCGATTCACTAGCTTTTTTTTTCTAACAACATCTTAGGTTCTCCAGCTATTACATGAATGACAAAAAATATTTCAGACTTCAACTACCACCAATTTTGAATATAAATCGCCCTTGGTGCATCTTCTTTTAAAATGATCCTAATTCCTTGCAATTTTCTTTACCATAGTTCTAGCGTCCTCAGATTACATTAATAATTACTAAAAAGTGTATTTATACCAAACTACAAGCCGCGTAAATCCCTTCCCCCTTGGGGCCCGGTACAAGGCCCTTTGAAGCTTTTGCACCGTAAATTATTAATAAATTGCCCCTCTTAATCCTATCTTCATTTTTGGAACCATGTTTCTATTTAGTTATTCTCGAGTTTCTATATTCCAGTTAAAATCCTGGGGCACCTCAGGCTCCTGTAGGGACCGATCTGGACCCCCTTGAACTTTTTTTGTGCTATGCTTTTTTTACACCCTAATTTTCTCACCTTCTCATTGCATAATTTTAAAATTGAGTCTTTGACTCTTTCCCCTAGGCCAACACCCTCATATTTTTATTGGGGCTCTAGGGCCCCCTTTTAAGCATTTACCTCATTTTTGCGCATTTCTTTAAAATATTATTCTAACGATTATTTCATACCCTATGATTAATTTTGATTAGTTGAAGATCTAAAACGCTAAATACTAAAACATTTAAACATATTTTCATGTTACGACACAGCTCTCAATTATCAGTTGGACCCGTTTGGGGCCCCTGTTATAGCTTCCTTAAAAATGGTCCGATTTACGAACTTTTTTTTCTAATAACTTCTTAGGTACTCCAGCCACTACATGAATGACAAAAAAAATTGCAGACTTTAGCTACGACCAATTTTGAATATTAATCGTCTTCTTGGGGCCTTTGTTGCAGCTTTTTGAAAAACTATCCTATTCTATTGCAATTTTCTTTAACATAGTTTTAGCGTCTTCCAGCTACTTTAAAACCCCTAAAAATTTTGTTATACCCAACTACATTCCAGTTAAGACCCTGGCCCCCAGGGCCTGATCTTTCTTTATATCTCAGCTAGCACCTTTTTCGAGCATTATGCTCCTTTTTCAGCATCAACTTACGTCTACTCACTACAGCAGTAAATTAAAAATCGCGTTACTTTAAAGGTAACTTTAGATTAGGGATTTCATCCGTTTATTAAATATCATGTTATTGCTAATTGTAATTCATGAAATTTACAAGGTGAGGAGGCATCTTCCACCCCTTGATGGCGCGTTATTTCCTCGAGTTTAAGGGCCCAATTTCAACTGGATATGCTTCCTTCGACTTAGATTACAATTCAGCTGCTTTCTGTATTGTGAAATCTTATCTTAATCTTTAGTTACCAACATTTTCTAATATTAATGGTGCATTCTATTTTCTTTTCTTTTTTTTTTTTTTTGATTCTGTGGGCTTGAGTCCTACGACGTTTGGCTCACTCAACTTGGTTTTCGATTGTCTCCGGCACGTGCGGGCACTTCCGGTAAATGCTGCCATAGGTTGTGGGTATCTAGATTACAGGTTCGTTCGGAAAGAAGTTTGAAGGGAACACACTAGACGCTGCGGAAGGCAATGGGCCTCCGAAATTAGGATCTTTTAAAAGAATTTCCAAAGATATAAAAACATACAAACTTAAGTTTTGTTTAAGGTTATTATTTACAAACCCCGGGAAACGCCGGGCGGGTCTGCTAGTCATTTAATATATTAATCGACTATAACAATTATGTGGAAAATACATTTTTATAGCAAAGAACTACTAATTAGAAAAATAAATTTTTGTTTAAATCACCAAAACGTATAAAAGAAAAACCAGGACGCGTTTCGTGTTGAAGCTACACATAATACACAATATTTGTTTGTTCATAATATATTAAATTTTTGAGGATAAGGAATTTTATTATTTATAATAGCTTAATCTTTAATTAATCATCTTACGTACACTCCAAAATATTCATAAATTTTGCAAAATTTTGTTTATTTCCTGAAATTTTTACTTATTCTTTAAAACACGTAAGGTTTTGTGTTACGATAGATGTGATTTATTACATTTGTTACTTTACGTTAATAGGCTTACACATGTTCAGAAATTAGTAATTTTTTAACTAAAATATAAATTTCCATGCGTAAAATACAATACTTAATCTAATGTGTAAAATGTACTTTCGTTTTTATCTATTTTACGCATCAAAATTTAAGTAAGCATTGCTAAATTTTGAAACGTAAAAGAGCTGTTTTTATTGATGGTTTGTTTTACCTTGCAAATACCGGGTGTCCCAAAAAGGACTGACTGATTTTAAAATTCAATAACTTGCAAACGGTGACAGATATTAAAAAAATTCTTGCAGGAGGGTTATGCATAAGGTCAAAAGTTTTATTACAGTGATTTTCAATTTTAGTTCGATTTACAAACAATAGATGGCGCTGTAAGCAATAGTCGCTAAATACAGGCTAGATTTTTGTTCCTTTATCTTGTTCCATGCAGAAAAAGGAGATGGAAATGTATTATCCGGGCCACGAAGTACCAAAAATCGAGCCTGAATTTAGCGGCTATTGCTTACAGCGCCATCTATTGTTTGTAAATCGAACTAAAATTGAAAATCACTGTAATAAAACTTTTGACCTTATGCATAACCCTCCTGCAAAAATTTTTTAAATATCTGTCACCGTTTGCAAATTATTGAATTTTAAAATCAGTCAGTCCTTTTTGGGACACCCGGTATATGTTACACTGCTGCAAAAAGCTAGATAAAAAAGGAAAGAGGATACATTTATGACACAAAGATATTAAAATAAGACATTTAATAAAATCACACAAAATACAAGATAAAAGAACATTGTACACTTTTGAGCTTCAACATCAGTTGAAAAAATGATTAACTGCCATAGCTAACATACAAGTAACATATAATTGAAATACGCAACCAACGTCCAAATCTTGGGTCATACGCCACATCAGTACCGCATTTTTAGTGCGAGACATTTATTTAGCGTAACAATTACGTTAAAATTCTTTATATATATATATATATATATATATATATATATAAACTTCCAATAAGTTTTATAAATGTTCCGAAATTAAACTTTTGCGAAATTTATTCGTGATAAATTTTAAATAAAAATGAAAAACAAAAATATATTTTTTGTATTACTGATTTAAATATTTATTCCGGTAACACAAACATATTTCGTTTTCATGGCTTACCCTGAAAGAAAACAAAATAGTATTTTGAAATTGACTTTTCTTAAAATATGGCAACTATAATCCATTATCCGAAAATTTTAATAATTGCAAAGTGTAAAATTTCGAAATATTACTTCACTGAGAAATATTTATTTTCGAATTGTTTTCTTTTAATATAATAGATCGTTAACTTAATTCTTTCAAGCGTTTCTATGCTTCTTATATTTCAATAGTTGCTTTTTTTACGTTTTTTTTATTAAAAAAAATGAAAGCAACCTCTCAAAAAAAAATACCCATATTAGATACCTTTAATCATGTATAATTGAGACCTTATAAACATTCTAACTGATAATAACTATTCATTATTACATTTTCATTAATATATAACTTTTCACATATTGTATGTGACATTTAATTGCATTTGGCTGTTATTCTAAATTCTTTAAAAAAGAGATAACCTAGAATAATTCTCATTTTATTAAGTTATTATACTTGTCCATGTTTTTTAAATGCTTTGATAATTTTAAATACTGTGCACAACAATGTATTGTATAATTTTTAATTAAAAATTAATTATAAAATATTTACATATAAAAGTAAAATAGTAAAGAACGTTTGTAATCTTATTCTTTTTCAATATTTTATATTCTCTTGATTTGAATATTTCTTATGGCAAAGATGTTATTTTAAAAATAAATGCTTTCATCTACTTCTATACATAAATCTCTTTTGAGATATGCCGTTTGCAAGAATTTAAATATTTTACACAATTCTATGGTTTTATGGCCTCTTGCTTTCTCATTTTATTGTATTAATTTGTTTGAAATTAGATTTTAGAAAGAAGGAAATATATTCTGAGTGAGAAATTCTAAACTATAAGAGGAAACATACACATATTTCAAACAATATGTTTTCAAAAGAATTATTAATATTATATATTCTTATAATTGCAATTTGTAATGTTCATAAAGCTTATGTTTAATGAAAATAATTTAAAATTTACTTGAGTCAAATACGTATTTGGGTTTTGTGTTAAACAGTGTACAATATAAAGAATCAGTTACATTTCATTTCATGAATCGAACACATTTACTTTATATATATTGGGTGCTGAATAAAAGACACTTTCCACATATTAATCAAAAACATATTAAGTCATTAATCAGAAATTATAGTGGATAAAATCATGTGCGCAATTCCTTTTAATATCTTTATTTTTAGAGAAAAATATGTAGTTTTTTATCTTTATCACGTCTCTCCGCAAATTAGACCTAGTCACCAAAAAAACATTATTTTTTAGGATGCTGTTAGGATGCCCTAGCACAGAAGTAATACTTAGTCAAAACATTAGCTGGATTCCACCCTATTTTTTTTATCGACTTGGAGGTATCATCTGCATTTGCACACAAATGAAGTTTTTACTCTGTCACAGAAATGTATAAAATATTTTAAAGGAGAGAAAAAAAGTACATTGTTTTACAAATATCTATCAGATATGAACTTATGAATATTTCAAAAGCTGTTCAAATATAAAGCTTACACTTATTTACTTTTTTTTTTAAGTTGGAGAGCGATTTGTCATATACATTTATTTATTCTATAAATAGAAATTTCAGATATTGTTGGTGAATCTACTTGCAAATTCGCTAATGTCTGGAAAAATAAATTTTTGTTTTAAAATCGAAATTGTTTTTAATTTTGGTTAAAAATAACACCTAAAAATTCATACTGAACTTTTAGCATATTCCTTTACTTTCTACATGTTACGTACTTATAATTTTTTATACAATTTTCAACATAACATTTTGTTCGAATATTCAGTACGCATCCCCAAAAATAAAATATAGAAATAGTTTCTACTTAGAAAAATTTATATATAAAATTTATTATTGAGAAACAATGTGTTCATATTTTATCTTTTATCTATCGTATATAATATCTTTTATGTACTTTCGTTAAATTTGTATTAAAAAAACCTCTTAAAATTCATACTGATCTTTTAGCAAATCCCGTTACTTTGCAGATTTTACGTACTTATATTTTTTATAAAATTTTTACCATAATATTTTGTTGAAATATTCACTACACATCTCCAAAAATAAAATATAGCAATATTTTTACACTTAAAAATCAATTTAAATTTATATATAAAATTTATTATTCGAAAACATTGTGTTTAACAGAACCGCCGGAAATTTTACTCAAGTGTTAAACTATTTTACACCAGAATTTTTATTTAAAACTATTTAATTTATATATTTAACTTATCTCTCCCTGGTACATATTTAACTTATTTTAGAAAAAAAAAATTCTGGAGCGAATCGAAATATTTTCACTTTTTAGCGGTCAATATGGCGGCTACGGCGCACAGTGTGAGATTTCTCGAATCTAGCGAGTCAAAATTCAATTTATGAAAATTACCGATATTAAAGTAATAAAATTGATCTTACTAAAGATAAAATGGTTATGTATTATGAAAAAATACAGTGAAACCTCCCTGTGCGACCACCTCCCTGAACGACCATTTTTTCATGGAACGAATTATTCCCTTACGCTCAATACTAATTTTACCTCCATTCAGAGACCATCTTAGTTGGACTCCCTCCATGAGCGACCAATTTCTTTGAAGAGAATGAAACAAATTCCGTTTTTTCCTGGTCGCTTGAAGAAGGTTTTATTACAAAAATAATTTCGGAAAGCGCATTAATCATCAAACGTCTAAACTAAGTTTAGAATTTTTTTTTTTTTTTTTTTTTTTTTTGGTAACTTTTATGTGTTTGTGACTTTTATTGAGATGTTAATGTCATGACTTGAAATGCTTAAAGGATGATATATATTGCTAGCGACCACTGCAGCATCCTTAAAAATCTTCCTTTTTCTATTTCCTACATTAATATTATCTTCCCCTTGTTTTGGAGTTTTTAATAATAATTATCTTTTAAGTCTAAATCTTTCAGTTATATTTTTTTTTCTTTCTGCGATACTTCATTTTTCTTCAGGTTTTCAGAACTCCTATTTCTTTACATAAAATTTATATCAATATGTAAGAGACATTCCATAAATCTCAATTGTGCATGTTGTGCCGATAAGCCCCAAGAAAATTTGTGAGTATTATTCGTATATTATCGGATCATTTTTAAGTTATTCACCACCTTGAATTTTCCGTTACCGACAATGCATTTTTAAGTTGCTTTATTTGAAGATAGAATGCTGCACATTGTGCTATCTACCACCGTGTCTTCAAATTTGTGCTCTATGTCATACACTGTAAAAAAAAATCTGTAATCCTACAAAACTAGTTTTTGTAAAACTACAGAAATCTGCATGTTTACTAGAATTTTATCTGTAACCGGGTATAATATTTACCACTCGCATAGTAGACATACATGAAATATCTTAGTCTCCCATGTCAGCCAATGAGAAAGGATTTCAATGATGACGTAATGACTATTCACGCAGACACAGAGATATTCAAGGTATCCATCTTGATTATGATTTCAAATTAGTATGTAAGTAAATATTTCTTCTTTATGAGTTAAATTTTGTTATATTTCCATTCTACTTGATTCCTAATAAGTAAAAATGAACTACACAGTAAGACCGTTTGATATCGAATTATAATGTAACATGATTTTAGCAGATTAAATATTTTATTTTTAATTAGTGATGCAATGAATAGTACTCCCCACCCCCCTTTGACTGATAATGAAGGCTAAATATTCCACTATTCTTCTGCAGAATACTTAAAATATATACCAAAATTATCTTTCTTAATATTAGAGTCGTGCCGTGTAATCGGTATTTATTGTACTAGATTCCGGCATCGGGTCGGGTTTACTTTACTTTTTTGGTTCAGATCGAGTCGGTTTGGGTTTTGAATCTTATGTGTCGGGTTCGGGTTGACAGATTTTTCAAAAGAATGTCCAAAATATTTTTTTTTTTTCAGGTTAAAAATCTAGGTATAGGGCAGATGTGCCTGTAATGGTTAAAATTCAAAGTTTTTTGTTTATAAAAAAAAATTATACAATAAAAATTTTACTTTAAAAATGTTCTTCATAACTCCCCCCCCCCTCCCTACGCTTACATGTTTTATGATCTGTGTTATTGTTGATACCCTTAATCAAACCAATTAGGAAGCAAAAAGTTATCCTTCGAAGTTCCACTATTTTTCATTTATGTTGGCGAACATGCAAAGAGCTGGTTTAACTTTTTATATATTCTTTTACTTTCCTGCAAAACTTCCTGCAAAATTTGTTTTTGTTTTGGTAGTAATAAAATTTTTTGAATATTATCATTCTAGACATTTCATCAATCGCACACTAGATGAAGCAATGGTAGCCCAATCTCCAGTTGAAAAAAGTTGCATAAGATTTCAATTGTATAAAGTAAAAGATTATTTCAAGATCAGAAGTGATTTTGCTTCATATACTTTTTATGCTTTCTGAATATTAATGACTTGTTTATGCATAGATGTAATAGTTTCCTATTTATGGAACATTATACTGTATATTATCCATAATATAAACTAAGCCTTCAAGCATGAGATAAATTTTGAAACTTGCAATTTCTTTAATTATAAAATTGTTTCTGAAAATTGTGTTTCTATATTGTTGAAGGACATTAAAGTGTTTCATATTGTATTCTATAAACTGAAATATTGTTTTTGTGTCAAACAAAGTTAATTTTCTTATTTTTGTAAAAGGTGTCCCATTCCTCCATACTCTCTCCTATGCTTCTAACTCTGAATATTGGGCACTTCTCTATCTATACACACGTATCATGAGTATGTGTTTTAAAACTATCAGAAATATTATACATGTGTTTGCGTGTATATGAAAAATGAAATGTTGGTAACATTTTTCTATTCCTAGAGAAGAATAAATGGTTCTTAACTGTGCCTTAAATAAAAAGAATTTATCACATTTCTTATATATATTTTTTTTCTTAACATTTAACTGATGTTACCGGCATCTCAGATCGCAGCTTTTTTTAAATTTTTATAGTTTTGCAATTTTCAGTTTAACTACAAACACTACCGAAATTTTGTTCCGTCGTGAACTTTAGTACTATCACCAGACACTTTTGAATAGGTGAATTTTAATTATATCAGTCCTGTACAAAAAGTTCAGTACAAAAACACCATCCTATGAGTTAATCGTGCCTTTTATTCATCTTTCGATAAAGCGGTCTCACAGACAACTTCACACTAATTGACTTCACACTAGTTGTGACAATTTCTGTGACATCAGTTAAAGGTTAAGGAGTAAATTTAATAATAGCTCATTTCCTATTGAAATATGTATTTATTTTATCTGAAAAATTGTTCTGCTCAAACTTTTTGTGAAAATCATAGACTTGGAAAAAACCTAAATATAAACAACCGCATTTTAATTTACGTGAGTTTCTGAGCGATAAAATGCCGAGTTTTTACTTTCTCATGCAAAGAGAGATATAGGGTAGGTAGAGGTAGAGATATGAGCGGGGCAAAAATACGCACCGGATGATTTCATATGAAGCAACATTTCGGCTCTCATGACCAATAAGTGGCAGTTTTGTTTCAAGTGTACTAGTCATTTGTTTAAACCTTTGATAAAAGTAGCAATTTGTGCTAAGAAAATGAGGTAAGTTTAAATTTTCGAATTTTGATCTAATATTTTTAAAATTTCACTTTATTCTTTAGCTGATAGTACCTGGAATTTTTACAAATCCAAAATTTTAGTTGAGATCGAAATATTTTTAGCTTCTAAATGCCGTAGTTTACCTCGATCACATTTGTTTATACTTATGGGTAGTCGGTTAAGCAAAATACTGCAGAATAGGGTAAAAGTACGCATCTTTCTTGGGACAAAGATACGCACATGTTTAAGATATGGGACTTTGCCCTATCGTTTTAGCTAGATGCAAAGCTTTTCACAATTTCTAAATTTATATTATATAAAATATAATAGCTACTTAACTAATATAAGTTGGTAAACAACATTTTCCTTTTTCTAGTTAAGTTTTTTTTTTTTTTTTTTTTTTTTTTTTTTTTTTTTTAATATAGAACGTAGGTATCTACCTATCTACTTTTAAAAATCAATATTGTTTCATCAATCGCTTTTGTTTTAAACCTTAATCCTTAACTCCTGTTAACGGTCTCGCCGACCCTTGCAATATTCAGATTTCACAGTTTAACTTGTAATTTTCAATTTAAGTAGTTATGTTAGTTTAATTTTTATTCGTTTGGTAAATTAGAAGTATAGCTGAAGACTTCTGAATGCGGGAAATTTTACTATAATAGCCCTTTGCATAAAGTTTAGCGCAGAAACCGCCTCTTATGAGTCAGTCAACCATTTTATTCAATCAACGATTAAACGGTCTCGGAGACCGCTTACAGTATTTATGAAACGATTTTTGTCACAACAGTTAGAGGTTAACTGCTATTTGCGATCTCGCACACCGCTGTTTTTTTCATGATCTAGTTTAGAATTTTCAGTTTAAATATTATCATAATTTACTAATGCTTTTACATTACTTATTCATTTTAGTGAAAATAGGAACAAAATTAGGCCGTAATGGGGCAAAAATGCACACTGCGAATCTTTTGCCTCATCACTGCGTGATTTTAGTCCAACCAATGGGGCAAAGATACGCAGAGCAATGTTTTTTTAAAAATTACAATTTCTCACGGAATTATAATTTGACAGAATGTCGTTTGATAGTGGAACGTGCCTAAGGTTTTAATACAACATTTTAATCAGTCGTCACATAAGTTTAGATCAATGTGCTCGTTAAAAATCAAAATTAATAAGTGCGTAACTTTAGCCCCCACCTATCCTACATCACTTAGGTGTATCATGTGATTGTGAGCCATGTTGAGGACAACTTGTCACCAAGCGCCATTGAGATCAACCATGATGGTAAATATCGATGGCGCTTTTTAACAAGCTGTCCTCACTTCAAATACTTGTGGGCATGATACCCACATATGTTTGAATATTAAAGTATATACATTTGTCCATTTTCCTACATAAAACATTGTTATTAGAGATGTAATTGTAGATTACATTTCATAATATCAATAAAACACGATTTCCTTTCCTTTTATTTCGGGTTCGGGTTGAAATAAGCCTGGGTTGAGTTGCAGGTTGCCGGAAATTATTTTGGCTGATTCTGGTCAGGTTGCGGATCGAGGAAATATTTTTGGAGGGTTCGGGTCGAGTTGCCGGTTGACTTAAGTATAATATTCGGTTTTGTGTCTGGTGCAACTTGACCCGTGCAGGACTACCCTGTAGTCGGGAAATTTTCAATATATCAGGATACGGTCCTTAAAAGTACTTGCATTTTTCAAAAGGATTTTTTTTGTGGTTGAAAGTGCTTATTTTCATACAAAATTTTTTAAAAGCCCATTAAAGTGCTTTACTGTCATATTATTTCTTAATCGGGGGTGGAACTCTTCTGCATTTCTTTTCATTTCTGATTTAAAAAATAAAGATAAAAACCGCCATTGCTAACCTTTCTTCTGAAATTTCACCTCCCCTTTTTACTCCCTTCACCACAATACCAAAGTTTAAACTGTTTAAAACTTTTTTTTATTCTTTAACTGATGTTACCGGTCTCACAGACCAGTGCTTTTTTCAATTTTCATAGTTTAACTTGCAAATTTCAATTTATTACAAATACTACTGAAATTTTGTTTCGTTTGAAACTTTAGTACTAACACCAGAGACTTTTGAATAGGTGAATTTTAATTATAACACTCCTGTGCAAAAAGTTTAGTACAAAATCAACATCCTATGAGTTTATCGCGGCTTTTATTCATCTTTCGTTGGAGCGGTCTCACAGACCACTTCACACTAGTTATGTGACAATTTCTTTGACATCAGTTAAAGGTTAAAAAAAATTGCTCTACTGTATTTGTTACTTTAAGTGAAAAAATAATCGGTCCTAAATTTCATTAACTATTCATTCCATCATATCCATTTCATTAAAATTTTATCTGAATTTCACCTTCAAAATTTCGTTTCCCCGTTTTCTTCACCTCTCACAGTAATAATACTTAAAGTTTCAAAACTCTTTAAAACTGCTTAAATTAAAAATCTGTTTTGTGTCATTTTATTGTCACAATAAATAATCAAGATTTTTCTTCCCACTTGAAATTGGCATCTCCCCCCCCCCCCCCCAAAAAAAAAAAAAAAAAACAACTTAGAGCACATAGAATTTTAAAGTCTTTAAAACTCTTTATAGACCAGTGGTAGGGGAGGAAAAAAGGGCCGCATTTCGAATTAATTAGGGGAAAAGTGGAAATTGTTTTAATCCCTTTAAGTCTAGAGTGAATGTACTAAGTTTCCCCCCTCTTACTAGGTGAGTGGTTGAAGATATGTACAGATTTATAGTCAAAAAACACATTTTTATTAATTACCATAACAATATCTAAAAAAAAAAAACTAACTCTATCAAAAACATTGTCAATACAGATGTTGTAGAGGTTAAAATTCTGATTGAAATGTGTACTTAATATTTTTGTTGAATTTTTACAATTATAATGCAAAGTTTTGCCTAATTCGTTAATCAAGTGATTGAAGCCAGAACAGACGAGGTTATAATTTCTACCTGTTTCTAATTTATATATATTTTTTAATTTATTGAGGATTTTGTAATTATTTTAGGTTTTATTTTGGATATTTTCAGAGTTATGGCTTAAACTCTTGATTACGGATTATAGCCCAGTGGTAGGAAATGAAAAAAAAGAAAAGAAGCCCGAATTCGGAATTAAATACGGGAAAGATGGAAATTGTTTTAATCCCTTCGACATAGGTCAGAAATAAACGTACTAAGTTTTCCTGCCCTACTAGGTGCGGCTTTGCCGCTACGAGCAAATAGATAACTTAAAAAGTGCACTATATCATGATTTTTAGCATATTTCAAAAATGATTTGTAAATGATTGGAAATATTGTTTATGATCTCTGATATTGTATTTGAATTATGCGTCGTATTTAATTTGACATGTATAGTGAATAACAGTGCGCATGCATCACATTTAAAGAGGTCGAAAATAGTGGGGAAGAGCGAGGGAACAAATGAGTGTGCAGGATTCTTGTCGCTAGAGGAATTATAGGTCAACCAATAGCACAATTTTAAACTTCGATATTTTACGAAAAGGACTAAGATGGTTTTAATAAAAATTATTTTCGACTAGTATACGAGCATCTTAAGTTAAATTCATAAAATTTTAAAACCTTCGGAATATTGAAAAAAGTATTATTAGTTAGCTTAAAAAGTTAGCTTTAAGTTTTTTTAAACTAAGGTTTAAGGTTGACGATATCAGTTGAGAAATGGCATGTAAAACGGCTGTCAATTATGTACCTCCTTTTCGATAACTACTAAATTATAATCCTCAAAATATACAAAATAAAGCATTAACATATTTACAGAATCATCGCGAGGACCTCAACAACTTAAATAAAATACATGTATGTAATAAACGGAGGCAGGGCGGATTGATAACTCTGTCTCTCTCTTGATTAACGGTTAAGGCAAAATTTAGAAAAAGAATTGCGGCCTTAATGTTCAGGAAAAATATTAATATGGTACTCATTTTATTTAGAATTTCAAATTCTACAACATTTGTATTGACAATGTTTTTGAAAGCATTAATTGTGCTGAGATATTGTTAAGATAATTTAAAAAAAGTTTTTCGACTATAAATATGTACATATTTTCTAATGTTCACCTAGTACATGGGATAAAACTTGGTACTTTCATTTTAGACCTAAACAGAAGGGATTAAAACAATTTCCAGTTTCCCACCCACATAATTGTGAGTTACATCCCCCAATCACGGGTCTTTGAAATAGAATTGTGACAATGTTCAACAAAAATATTAAATGTAGTTCTCATTTTACTCGGAATTTTAAGCTGACGACAAGATGAACACGGAAATTGCAAAACCTAAATTTTATTCGAGATTTCAAAGTGCTGCCATTTGCAAAATGCCGCACAGATATATTTGTTTTTTATAATATTGATATAGATTTTATTTTCATATCAAAATCTTGGTGTTTTTTTTTCTTTTCAAAATAATTTTTTTCACCCTTAAATTCATTTACATCTGAGCCAAATCAATACTCGATCATTTCAAAGCTACTGTATAACATTAAGTGTGTATTTCTAAATAATATATACGTAAAGTGAGTCGTACAGTAAAATGCGCAGAAAAACAGAAAAGTGACTTCGAACAATGAATCTTTTTAAAAGAATAATTTTCTATTTTTTTTAAATGTATTGCAGTATTTCAAAGAGAATTGAAAGTATATACTTTTTGGTATTGTTATTATTATTTGGTATTAATATTCTGCATAATTTGATTTTTGGAGTCTTATGTGTAATTTTGAAATATGCCTGGAAAGGGATGTGGGGGAGGGACAAGGTTCTTCCAGTATTTTAAATTCTTAAGTTTGTCGTTATCATCCAGACTCTGAAATTTTTAGATGTTAAAAACATAATGCTTTCGTAGCCCGAGTGAAAAAATATTAATATTTTGTGGGAAAAAGGGTGGTAAGATTTTTATCACGATGTAACTCAGGTTTTTGCTTATTTTGTCGAAGTTTTTGCACATTTTATTTAGTAAAAAATATTTATATTTGTCCGAATGTTAGGAAATTTTCGTAGGTAAATGTAAATCTGGCCTGTTGATTTGCTCTAAAAAGATTGTGTTAAAATACGGACGTTTAGTTAGTTTTATGGTAGAAAAAATATAGTCTTTGTTAGGCACGAAGTGACCTACGCTCACCAATGTATCTGAAAGAGTTAAAACTCATGTTTTTAAAAATCAATTGCATCATCAGTTAGAAGATTTTAACTTTTAGAGCATATATATATACATATATATATATATATATATATATATATATATATATATATATATTTGCCGATACTTCTAAAATATCATCCTGGAATAAATTGCTACAAGCTTTCGGAAAACTTTTTTGATCTTTTTTTCAAAACTTTAACTGCTAGGTGGGGAGAATATCGTAAATTTAATATCGGAATATATCAACGTCTTAATATTGGTGATATATCGCGATAACTACCGTAAAGTGTATGGGAATAGAAAAATTGCTTATTTTAAAAGATAAATGGCATGTTACCAAAAATTTTGGTAGAAACAGATGTAGAAAGGAGCTAATAAATGTTTCATGCTATTTTCTTCTACAGCATCCGTTAAATATATATATAGGGAAGGTGGGGCAAAATCGGGTACCATAAAAATTTGTTAGTCTCAAATACTGTGAAATGGGAAAACAAACTTTGAACACTGTTTTTAATGTAAAATGAATCCTTGGCTATAATAAAACATTCTTTTCAAACAATATATATATATATAATTGTTTATATAAAAAAATAGCTTTTTTCAAACGTATGCAAAAATCCGGTTTTACCTCGTTGGTTGGGTAAAACTGGGTATTCATTTAAAACTACTGTAAAACTCATTTTGGTCAAAAAGATCTTGCTTAATATAGTAAAAGATACATTTTAATTATTTTTAACAAAACGAAATTGCACATGTGTTCTTCCATATGTAAAAAAATAATTCGTTGGCAAATTTTCTACGTTGTATAGGCCTGCTTACTTTACACTGTACGTTTTCGAGTTCTTTTAGCTTCAAAAATCGCAGATGAATTTGTCATCATATCCTTCTGCATTACTACATGCTTCGTGTGCCTAATCGTGGCATTTCAAACATCGTATTTGGATTTAGAATTTGAGTAAAGTTCATAGCAAAACATACAGGTTTCATTATCCTCTTCTTCTGAAAATGTGTCCACAATCTTTTTTTGGTTTCTTTTTCTTTTAAAGAAATTTCTTTTTTCGTCTTGCAGTTTGTTTGGCTTATTTCTCCTTAATATCTGCTTCGATCTGTAATTTATAGGGAGAAGAAATCAAAATAAGTTTTTCCCTTTCTTTTCTCAATTCTAAAGCCTTCCTTAGAAGGATATAATAACATTTTACGCGAAATTGGAAATATAGATTGCTGGGCTACATAGTCTGAAGATGTCGAATGGATAATTTTGATAATGTATTCTGTTGATGTAACATTTTGAATGAGTGATGACGTCTGTGATTGTGATGTTAACTGCTGCATCTGGAAGCAGCTCGACGTGAAAGCCGCTGGATGTTGTCAACTCGTTTATGTTCGGAAGGTTGAGCTCATTTATCCTGTGATGTTTCAGAAATATTTATTTCTGCAGCTATGCAAACATGTGGCTGCATAGACTTAGGTGTGTTATCATGACTTTCATGGGGTTTCTCTGTCACTTCCGAAGGAGCTAAAAGTTGGTCTCGAAAAACATTGTTGTAGGGGAAAATCCCTGTTTTCTCGAACCTTCTGATTGCAGTATTTACAATTGCTGCTCTCGAAAATGCAGTTTTAAATAATTTTCCAATTTGGTAAATTGTTACAGATCGCGCAGAGTTGGAAAATAACCACTTTTTCACCTCTTGTTCTTAGTATGAGCTTAGAGATGCATGAAAGACACATCAAGGGGTTGAAATCGATGCGTTGCGTAAGGAAAGAAGCATATATAAATACATTGCTTTCTCTTACTAGATTAACTGGATTCTTTTATATGAATTGAACACCTATTAAGGATTTAAAGAACGGGCTTTTCAGGACAAGGATTGGAAAAAAATCTGTACATTTTTTAACCAAATAAAATGAAGACCTCTTTCGTAATCCATCCACTCCTATTATATACAGCAAATGAGTCTGGGAAAGTTTCATTCATCAAGAGGGGGGTTTTCTGCCTGTTTAATATTTGATAAAAAAAAAAAATACTGTTATAGATTATATAGGATTGGGATTTTATGGATTATTATTTGTCAATTTGGACAGATTATTTTATTTAGAGAAACAACTCACGAAATATATTTGCATTTTAAGTGGACCCATAACGCAAGTTATTACACCTCAGATTAGAAAGTTATTTATTAAAATGTAATAAGCATAATATAAAATTATGCCTTAATTAGTACCATTATTTTGTTCATTAATAATTGCAAACTATTTAATTTCATAATTGTAAGTTAAAAATTAGACCCACTTTTTAATATAAAACAAAATCAAAATTAAAGTTTTTTCATTATAACTAGATAGATTTAGAATTATATTTTAACTTAACAGCATTAAGAAGGCAAGTTAAAATTCCATGCTAATTTATTAACTATACTAAAAATACATTCTATGAGTGTCGGACAAAATCGGGTATACCCAGTTTTGACCCACTCTTAAGTACCCGGTTTTACTCCAACATAAGGGTTTAAACATAGCGTCACTACTCTTAATCCTATAAGCAAAAGATCAGTAAAAATTTTAAAATATTATCAGGAAAGGAAAGAATTAGATATAGTACTCAGGAATATTTAATATGCTGAAAAAAGTGGTTATACGCGTAAAATCTAGAATCAAATAAAACAATTTTTTAAGAGTAATTGAAACTAATTCCTTCACAGTAAAAAAAACCGCACACAGTAACGTTTCAATCAGCTATGAATGCCATAATGGTTACCGACAAGTAATTTCTCGTGTTGGCTGATAGACAGAAGTACAACTGAAGGAGGGATCTGCGCTACCCGGTTTAACCCACCTACAATGTTTTTTACAACTCGCCCATATGTGTATATATATATACACACATACAAAATAAAAATATTTTTTTAAACAAGAACGTAAAATAATCAAGCTTCAACGACAGATTATAATTTTCCAACACATTCAGAATTTTGTAAAAAAAAAAAAAAAAATCATCGTTTAATAAAGTTAAATATGATGGCTAAGTAAGCAAATTACAAAACACGTAACACATTTGAAAATTAAAGTTCAGCAATTATTATCAGTCATCGGAAAAATATCCGAATTCATTTGTGCAACTCTATATATGATCTATACATTTGAATATATACCAAATAGTATGCTAAACATTAGTTCATTTAAGAAACTCATTTTCAAAGCTGAAAATTCCCCTTCAACATATTTCGTCAATAAACGGAAATATATACATCTTTTTTGCAGCCCTGTATATGATTTACAGATTTTATACATACGAAGTAAATAAATTAGTTAAATTAAAAAAAAAACTCTTACCACAACAAATAACGAATTTCCAGCAATTATTGTTTATTTATACAGTATTATAAGCGAATCCTTTTGTTTCCCCCCATAAATAAACGATTAATGCTATGCTCATCATGTTCTATAGTAAGCATCTTTTTGTACATTTCAGTGATGTGTATCAATTTCTATATGCTTGAAATAGTGTAATATCATTCCAATATACTACAAATGATTTTTCCCTACATACCATTGAAATAGACCATAAAAAATCATTGATTAAAATCACAAATTTTCCAAAAAAAAAAAAAAAACAGTTGATTAAAATCATGATTTAATCGTTGATTAAAATCGTTAACACCCTATTGCAGCCAAATGGCAAGCATTAGTTTTTGTTAATCACGATTGATTGACGAATTTTTTCCCTCAACCAACTGACGCTTTTTGCAATATTTTTCTACATTTAAGAATTTCACAATATTTTCCATTTACCTAACAAATGGAGAATTTTGAAGCTCTTTCTTACAAACTTTCTTTGCAGTTATCCAAAATTTTTAGCCTAATAAAATATAAAATTATAACTAAAAAATTAAATAAACAGCACATAAAGAAAAACTATAAAATTATTTAGATATTTTAATTCCAATATTTCAATTGACTAAGGATTAATGTAGTTTTATTTATTTTTTAAAATAAATAAAATTGTGCGATTTGTGTTTGGTTGCCGTTTTCTCCGAGACGGGAAAATTTAAGTTTACCTATGACCCTGTGAGAGAGGGGGGGGGGGGGGTTACTGTTCCTGCTGACCACTGAAATTTTCAAATTAGTGGTCCAAATGAATTTTTGGTGTTCTCGGACCAGCGGACCACCAGTGATTTCGAACACTGATTTTTTTAAATGCTGAAGATTTCCTTGTAAAAGAGATTTGAATTGATATACTGTTTAATGTTTTGATTAATTCCCCTGTGTGAAATTTGATTATTGTTATGTTTGCACAAGAAATATTTTATGTCTTAAAATATTTACTCTTTCATTTAAAACAGGTGGAGAATTTAACCTGATGCTTGGATCTATTCCATTTTACCAGGCTTGAAATCCTGATTTAGAACATACTAATCTTCAAGAATTCTTTATATTTGATGACCTGAATGGTCAGAGAGGGTGCAGCACCCTCTTAAAACTGTCTGAGAGAAACTCTATGTAAAATGATATTATATTACAGTAAATATTAGTCTGACATACTATACATATAATTTAATGATTATATAATTTGTATTTTCAATAAATGGAGCGGCATACCGCAAACCAAACTAATGTGTTGCTATTTAATAGTGTCTGTAACCATTTCTTTTTCAGCTATTGCAAGGCTGCTGCAGGTGAATATTTTTCTTTTTTACGAGTATAGTTAAAAAATCGTCGTCATACATTATCATTTAGGAAAACTGAAAAAATACTTATATGTAAGAATAATTAGTCGCTTGGTGGCGACACTGCTGTTATTAAATTAAACCTTCAAAGTAAGTATTTAATATACTGTAGAAATACATTGTGTATTTAAAAAAAGCTTTAAAGTTTAAAGTAATACTGTTGTATTAGCTGATATTAGAGGTTAAATGGATTCTACTACTTATAGCTGCCTTTTTAATTAAAACAATAATAAAAACAGAGTATGTATTTAAATCTATAGAATTTTTTTTTCTTTGTGAATAAGCAAACACTAAATGGACTATAAGTGTAACTGAGTGCGAAGAAATATTCCAAAATGTAAAAGGACAGAATGGTAATATTTGTGGGGGAAAAAATGCAATTATTTTGTGAAATTAGATCAAAATGGTTTACATTAGTTTTTTAAATATATTTCAAAGACAATAGAATCAATAATTAAAACTTAAATAATTTTCGGTTTAATGAAAATAAAAAAAAAAAAAAAAAAAAAAAAGCTTTCCTACTGCAAGATAATCTCGCATAATCTGAAATTTTGTTTATTATTACACCATAAAATGATAAATTGAAAACTAAAGTGAGGGGAAAAAAGAAATCTACAATCGGGTGTAACCATTCCCCATAAAGATGAGAGAAAATCCTGAATCGTCATTCAAACTTTTAGCAAAAAATTGGAATAGAGAAAACCTTGAATTATGATTTAACCTTTCACCAGAAAATTGGATTTAAAAACAATCCTGATTCGTGGTCCAGCCTTTTACCAGAAAATTTGATTAAAAAAAAAACTAAATTATGGTTCAAACTGTTACCAGAAAATTGGATTTAAAAAAAAAACCTGATTTATAGTTAAACCTTTTATCAGAAAATTGGATTAAAAAAAAATCTTGATTTATGGTTCAACCTTTCACCAGAAAATTGGATTTATAAAAAACCTGAATCATTGTTTAACATTTCACTAATATAATGGTATTTGAGAAAGCACCAATAAACTGGTAAAACTTATCGCCAATATCTTGGTTGCAGCTAAATTTCAGCGACTTTTCACCATTTTCTTGGTGAAACGCCACACTTTATTTTTAACAGTGTATCGATAACATTTTTTAAAAATTTAGGCATATTTTATAAACTCAGTAATGATACTTTACTTTCATTATTTTTTTCTATTCGCTTTTTTAATTTAACTAAAAACCATAAGATCTGCTTCTGCTTATTTACTGCTGTTGTTATAATGCTCATTTAATATGGAAATGATTTTGTACCTATTTGAATATCTACAGTGAAGCTTCAGTCAGTTTTTTAATGCATAACATACAAATATTTCTGGCAATTGCTGTGGTATTACTGAAAAACACGTCAGGCCATATTACTTATTTTGATCGAAGGATTTTGACTTTACTGCAATACCTCTTGCACGGTTACAAAAAACTTTCTGGCGAGAATACAAAAACTGTTTTAGATACAATACTAAAAAATCATTGGTAATTTTTTTGACGGTACTTTATTAAAGTTACCAACAATTTCTTGCTAAAGTATATGTAAAGTTTTGGGTGCAATACTAACAAAATTCATAGTAAATGTACTATGAAATCCTTCGCAAATTTACAAAAAAAAAAATTTAGTCAATGTACTAAAAATTCCTTTGTAAGTGTACTAAAAAATCATTAGAAAATTCACAAAGTGTTCTTTAGGAAACTACCTAAAAAAAACCATAGTACCTTGACTAAATAATCCTAAGTAAATTTAAGAAAAATTCTTTAGTAAACTCCCTAAAAAATCGTTAGTAAGTTTACTGAACAATATTTAGTAAACTTACAAGGAAATCTTTGGAAAACTCTCTAAACAATCCTTAGTACGTTTACTAAACTATCTTTGGAAAAATTACCACAAATTCTTTAGTAAACTCCCTAAAAAATCGCTAGTAAGTTTACTAAGAAATGTTTAGTAAATTTACAAAAGCTAATTAGAGAAACCCCTTGAAAAACCGTTAGTAAATTTATAGCACAATATTTAGTAAATTTACAAAAAAAAAATTTAGAAAACATCCTAAAAATGGATAGTACGTTTACAACATATTCACTGATAAATTTACTAAAACTTATTTAGTAAACTCCCTAAACAAGCATTAGTAACTTCACTAAAAAATATTTAGTAAATTTACAAGAGTTTTTTGGGGAAACTACCTAAAAAATCACTAGTACGTTTACTAAGCAATATTTAGTAACATTTACTGAAGAAACTTTTGTAATTTTACATGATTATCTTTTGTTGTGGTTACATAAAAAGTTCTAGGCATCCCAGTTTCCTAGAAAATTTTTAGTAACCTTACAAATTTTTTTTTTTACAGTGTACGTCTGAACATTGAATTCTACTACAGTTAGTGCAAGAGCTGTCAAGATTTAATTTCTGACAATTTCAAATTCTTCTGTTATTGACTGATCAGTTTTAATGATGAACTTAAACTTTATAGATCTAGAGTAAGAAGTAGATGACGGCTGTGGATTTACCCATTATAAAATTTTGATTTCCTTCATTACAGACCTTTTTTATATGACGAGTATCCTGCTTTTTGAACGATTTTTTTTAAATGTCATTGCTCTTTAGAGGCTTTCAGATATATTTTTAACACATCCATAGCATCCTTTTTTTCTAGATTGCCTTAGTTTTAAACACATGGCGCATTGTTATTCATTTGTGTTCTGGGAATAACGAATGCACCTTTTGTCTTTTGATTTCGGTCCACTTAAATAAAAAAAAAATTGTTTGGTTGACCAACCTTTTTCTGGTATTAATTATTACTTCTGCCCTGTAAATATATTTGTTGTTAATATTCGAATCTGTCCATCTCTTATTTTACTTCAAAAAACGTTCTTTAAGAGATGTCAGTTTCTCCATCTTTCATTACTGTCAATTATAAATGAATGGATGAGCTGCCTAATCTGGTCTAACATAACAGATATGCAATGTTGAAGATTATATTTTTGTAATAAATAGTCTATCGGGATATTTTTAGAATTAACGGGTGATGTTTCATGTCTAGTAACATATTTTTTTAAAATCTCATATAATTCTCTTTTCGAAATTTACACTTCCGTACCTGAAAAAAAATTACTTATATTCAAGAGTTGCAAATAATGACAGCTGAAATTGATTTATTCTATATCTATATGCATACATAATCACAAAAAAATTATATTACAATGTACAATCGTGTACAAAATTTTTGGCAGCTTTTTAAAATTTATCATATGCTATTAAATTTTCAAATAATTTTTATATTGACTTAAAAAAATATTTTTTAAATATAACACTTCTAAATAACTATTGTAACAGTAAGATACAAAGTATCTACATTGTTGCAACGATTCCATACTATCATTAAAAAATATTTACAAAATAAGTATGTTTTTAGCCAAAAAATATCAATGGCAATTACAACTACAAAATCGCCATTCTAAAAAGGTTGAAAGAAAATTTGGTTTTTGAGCCGATTTTTGATGGTGTTGTTGTGGAGTTAGGCTGCTATCATTGTACATTTTTTTCCTCCAATGTGTTAGATGTTATTGGAAACATCTAAAAGTGAAATTACTGCAAGTCGATTTTTGGACTTTTCTCCAGCTAGATTTGCAAAATCTTACACTGTTCGGCGGTTCTAGTGTTAACAAATGCCTAAAAAATGATCACGATTTTCAGAAAGAAAAACCTAAAACGATATTTCCTATGTAGTCTTTTTAGCTAAACGTGAAGCACCTTACAAGAATATGTATGAGAGGGTGGGGGGAATTTATATGTTTGGAACTACATGAAAAATTTACGAATTGTCTTAAGTGGTCTCAGGACTCTTAAGGCTTTAAAATATTCGAAATTTTAATTTTTTTAGATGTTAAACTGCTATCTTTTCTGAACATTTTGACATAATTGTTTCCTTGAAATTCCTATTAGAACTGAAGTTATGGCTTTTACATTTATACGCGTTCAATAGCTGAAGCGTCGTTTCGGAAACTTTGAAGCCACTTTTCTCCAAATGACGTTTTTGGGCGTAACACGCACGATATCTCAAAAACTTATGAATATTTTTTCATAAAAATTTCAAAACATATGTTTCTTGTTAGTCTGTATAAACTGAACCTAAAATTTCCTTTTTATTGTTCAAAACAATATTTTTTTAGGTGATCATACAGTTGAAATTTTCTTAATTTTGCATTAGCTAAATACAACTTTGTATCAAAAATATAAAAAAGCTTTAAATACAAATTTATTTAGGTTCAGGGTAATTATTACAATCTGAAGTATAAGTAGGCACCAAAATTTTCATTCTAGTTGCAATATTTATTTTGTAATCGTGCGCGTAATGTGTTATGCCGATTTTTTGCTCGTCAAATGTCTAACAGTTTGGAGCCCCCTGTAAATGCTAATCCTGCATCTTTCAATTTTTTAAATGCTTGAAATGAAACAACATACTTATATCTTTCAATTTCAATAACAATTGCGTCTTAAAAGCAAATACTTTTTAAGATATTAAATGTTGAAAATGGTCTTTTTTTTCATTTTTTCCAATTTTAAGAGTCCTGAGACCCCTGTCTTAAGGCGTCTGAATTCTTTATTGCCAGCACATGGAATTAAGAAAGCTATTTTCTAAGTGTTTTTATATTTTTATGAAGCTAAAAAACCTAAATAGTAATGTGACTTGTTAGAATATTAATACAGATGTATTCGTAAAATTTTAAGTGTTAATCGAGCTGTTAAAAACTATTCTACGTAGTTAAAGTACTTATAATAACGAAAATATAACAATGAAAATTAAAGTTAAGAAAATACATTAAGGCTGTTAGTCAGTCAATTTCCGAATTCTCCTCCCTAATGTTAAGTCTGTAGGTGTCGAATGCATTAGTGTATTTAATATATTTCCTCGGACAATTAATATTTTGAATTAATTTTAATTTGTACTATCTTCATAGAAGTTTATTATTATTATTTAGTTATTAAAATATTTAAAAATATACGCTAAATTTAATATTTTATATGTTAAAAGCTGGCGGACTGTTTGTAAGATTTTAACACTCCCCATAGAATTAAATATCTATTTTAGAAATATTTTGACAAAAAATAAGACATAATTTAAGAAGGGTGCGTAGAAAAAAAGCTTAAAATGTTGATTTCCTAAGGAGATATGTTAAACATACAAATGCATCACACGCCCATAACTTAACATTACTGAGGGGAATTCGGAAGTTGACTAACCAACACCTTAAATGAAGTACTTGTTAATAATTGCATGCCAGAATTAATTCATGATTACAGTTATGAGTAGCAAATTAATTTTAGAAGCTACCTTGTACGTTCTGCATCGAGACTTTTATGTTGAATTAATTTTTTTAAGTTTTCAAAATTTTAGAAAGATAGCAGTAAAAGAACTATTGTCTTTCGTCTGGAAAAAATGAATTGATACAGATGTATAAAAACATTAAAACCAATGTACATTAAATTTACAAAATTTATATACAGTGTTTGTAACTTCTGTTTTAAGAAAAGTACTATCTAAATTCTCTATTCTATTACATAGAAAATGCCTAATAAGTTTCTATATATTTTTTTATTCTATATAGTACAGTATATATTCATGTTTGCAATGATTTCCACCAACTAGAAAATTCCTGCAAAAAGAATTTCTTGGTAAGTAGAAATTATAACGATATATGTCTTTCTACCTATGTAATCTTTAATTGTTTTACCCAGTGCTTTAAGAATTGTTTATTGCAGATAAAATGTTGTAAAAATTTATTCACATATATGAAACTAAATGACAATAGCAAATACATTATTTGGAGAAATGTATTTTTACAGGTACAATATTCTTACAAATAAGTTAGTATTAAAAAATAAGACATTTTGTCAGTAATAAAAAATTGTGGTGTTGCGTGGTATGAAATTATTATCACTTATTATACATAAATTAATTAGTGGAATTATGATAAATTCTGACTAACGGAGTAATATGTACGTTTTGAGATTTTATGATGAATATTTTTTTAATAAAAATTATGTAATATTGGGAAGTATACGGTATGAAGCAAATTTAATTATTTATAAACGGTAATAAAATTATGTGATCTTTCAGACTACGCGATCAATAAATAGTTTTATCATTTAGAATAGCTTATGCGAAAAGTAAAAAATAAGTTAATCTTAAAATGTTTAACGAAATTTAATTCATTAAGAAAATTTATTTACTTAAATAAAATAACAAATCGTTTCTTTCAAATAATGCTTTAGTTAATACTTTAATATTTAATCTCATTAATTTCACAACAGAAATCTTTATTGAATTTATCTTAAATATTTTATTATGTTTTGGATAAATATTCTTAATCGCATTGTATCTACTAACTTTTTTTTTAAGTGGCACTTACTTCAAAAGAAGAATACTAGCTTTTTATTTATTTATTTTGTCTGCGAAAAGTGAAATTTTATACTGGTAAGTTCAATAGTTTCTAATAACTAAGTTATATTTTTTACTGGATAATTCTTTTATATATAACCAAATTACTTTTAATATAGAAAAATATTTTAAAGTGTTGAATACCTTTTTCTAAAATAAATAATAAAACTGCGCTGAGCAGCCTATACTTCAGTTAATTTCTTGGGGTTATTTTACTGTAAAATTCAAATGACTGTAAGTTTGAAAATGGAAGTAAAGTTTTAAGCAACATTTCGCTTCGGTAAATAAAAATCATTGTAAGTCGTAGTCAAAAATTGACTTAGAAAATTAAAATTAAATTGGACAGAACAGAGTTCTGAATGTATTTTTTGAAATCATCTGGCATTTTGCAAAGAAAGCATTTCGAAATACATTTTGGAAGCACATATTTCGAAATTGAACATATTTTAACAGTTGAACATATTTTTCTATTAGATAATCAATCAGATATCTTTCTTTCGATCTGTAAAAGAGACTTATAAAACGAAATCGAGAAATTATGAAAGTGTGCACAAATTTCCAATCAACATTTTAGATCACAGATTCGAATCAAACCAAATTAACAAAGAACTAAAATATATATATATAAAGGTTTTTTGAGTTTTTTTTTATGAGATATGCATACATAATATATGAATTATTATAAATTTATATTTTAACTTTAATTTATTAAATAAATTAATAAAACATGTCCCTACTTTTTTACAAAATTAGATAACACAAAGTTAAAGCAAAAAGAGTAGTAAATAAATAACTGGAACATTTATTACTGCTCCTTCACTTCTACGAAATATGATTCACCTCGAAAAATCTATTGATATTTTTAATAAAAGAATTTTCCTGTGCAGAGATCTTATAATTAATATATACGTAAGCTTTATAATTTGATATTATCTTTTTTGAAATAAGGACGTTCCTTTTCTTAGATCTTGTCAGTGTTTTGATATTTCAGTAATACTATAAAAAATATAACACTTAAAAACTAATTTTATTAATTATAAGTTCGCAACTTTTTGAGTATTTATCAGTTTTTGACAGATTTAAAGTTTATTTTCTAATAAAGTTTCATATAGTTAATTAAAATTTTACTTACTTGCAGAATTATTTATGAGATTATATTTTGTATATGTGTAGGGAAATTCCGAGAGAGTCGCCGCATAAGGAATAGATGCCGCACCCCTTGCATTTCTTGTAATTATCGATAGAGGGTCGTGAAACGCACAGTATAGGTGCGCAATGAGATTATTTTAACCAGTGTATAGCGTGAATCCCATTTCGATGTTTACTTGTAGAAGTACAATCCTTAATTTGACGTAAGTGCATAATTTCCCTGTCCAAACTTTTAAACACGTTATGTTTAAATACTTTTCACACACTAATTACTAAATGCATGCATGATTTCGAAGTCAAAACTAAGTGTAGAGTTTGTATAGAGTACTGTGTGTATGGTAACGCCATTCCCCTTAGCCTTGGCAGGTAACTGTGATGGCCGACGTCTGCACCATGCAAATTGAAATACATGCCGCACTACTATTCCGGTATACATGCCGTAGTTTCTTTTGTACGGGATGATTAAGTGTTATTAACTTTTCCTTTTCTTTTTTCACAGACTAATCATGTTAGGCATGTTATCAAGTTTACTAAAACCAAAGGAGAAAAATTGGAAAATAAAAAGTAAGAAGGGCAAGAATGATGCATGTCAAGATGATAATAATGAAAAATTGGATTACGCGTAACGCAGACATCCTTTGCAAGAAATGTTTAGAAGTCTACTCCAAAAAAGAGGAAATGTAATTGGCTTCGTTGCATCATGTGTTTAAATAGAGTTACATAAAGACCACTTTTTCGACACGTTTTCTGTAGATTGTAGCAAAATAAACAGGTTTCTTAAACCATTCGGGACCATAGGTGCATATAAGCACCTTCATAAAGAGCTTACAAAATTTGTTTCTGGCACCAGTAAAAAAGAAAAGTAATATTTGCTTTGTTTAATTAAAGCATCTTCATGATTATTTAAGTAAAGATAACTTCTTTAAAAAAAAAATGGTACCAACCAAATAAAATTTGTGTAAAAGCCATCGGTACCGAAAGGCTTAACAAATAAATTATGTTAACACAATTTTACTTTTTTTCTTTTAACTTACTAATACATTGATGTTACGTTGTTGCTGAAATAACAATTAAAATCTCTCTATTCTAAAAAAAAGTAACTACCGCTGTCACCGCCGCCGCCGCAGGTTTTGAATTTTTTGTGACCGGAGATCTTCCTTTGTTAATATTAAGAAAAATAATGCATACAAAAATATGAAAATCGGTGGTATTATACAGAAATGTTTGATAAACACGCTGATGCAGACAGTTTTCAAATCGAAGAATTGTTTTAAGAGATATTTAATGCTAAAGTTGGACAAAATCGTTCCATTAAAAAAGTTTTATAGGAACAAAAACTATACATCGGAATTTAATAATTTTTAGATCATTTTATACGTTATCATTTCCTGGTGTGCAGAATTAATTATTTTTTTTTAATTTGACTCATTTTTCGAGGTTTTATTTCAATTTTAAATTCAAATTTTCAACATTTCGAGAGATATTTTTTACTTATTTTAGAAAATTGTACTAATTTAACCTGTTGCCAACTATATAAACAACGGAAACAATAATATTTGCTTCAAATTAAAAATTTATTTACACGTGACTATTATAAATAGAAAAGATACTTTCAAATTAAAATTAAATAATTGCGTATAAAAAGCAGGAACTTATTGAAAATTACGTCATAAGAAGTATACACGTGAATTTTAAAAGAGAAAGGATATTGTAAAATAATAAATTCATTAACATGCGTTAGAAGTCTTAAATAGGAGAAATTACGTCATATTTACGTCACATTACAGTTATTACATAAAATGAACACAAAATAATATTGCAAAACAGTTTAAATTTAGAAATTGCGCTAGACATTTATTTGATATTTTGAGAGGATCTTTTCAACTATTTTTGTTAGGAAAGCGTAAATAATATTTCATTTCAACAGCTTGGGCAAAATTACGTCAGATTAAAAACGATTAATTTAAAATGTCTCATTTAAAAGAACTTTCTTTTCGCTTTGTTAAAAAATACCAGGAGACAAAGACTCTGTTTACTTAATTCCTTTTATATTAGCTTATTTTGAAATGTTTTTACACGTGTCTACGTCATCAAGTTATTTTTATTTCGACGTTTTATTTGTATTTTTATTAATGTTGTACTAATTTATTTGTTCTTTCGTTATTTAAAATAAAAATTATGTCAATTTGTATAATTTGGCGAGTGGTTTGGCGATTTATATAATTTGGCGAAATTAGTCGACTGGATAATCAAGTAGTACCGCAGCGGATTTGGCGTTAAATTTCTACAATCAAAGAGAAATGAATAGAAATCCGTTTATAGAGAGATCGCCACTGTTTTTTAAATTATAATTTAATCTTTCGAAATCTTTTTAAAGCCGATCAAATTAGCGTGCATTTAGAGTCTGCGGTGTCTGGACGGGGGTTGGCGAGCGTAGCTCGTAGGGGCCGATCCCCCTAGTTTAATGTAAAAAAAAAATAAGTCGATAATTTTAATAGTGAAAGTAGGCAACAATTATTAATTTGAATCTATTAGTACGCTTCATTGTACTCATTTAATTTCCTTTTGTTATTATTTAGAGTTCATACTCATCAGGGTATTATGGGATTCAGGGGAAAATCAGGGGATAAATTTTGGTTGTAAAAAATCAGGGGTTAAGGCAAAAAATTTCCAAAACCTGGGAAAACCTGGCAAAAGGATTGACTACTCTGGGAAATTGAGGACAACTGCTGTTTGCGTGCTTTATTTTGAGGAGGTGAAAGTGTCATGCTACTGGTTTAAAAAAATATCGTTAGTTGTTTACATGGAATTATTGTGCATCCCGGAAAATACATCAGGGGATTCTCAGGAGATTTTTTCTTGGAAAATGAGTATGAACCCTGTTATATCGTGAATTATAGTCCAGATATGAGTATTTATTTTTAATATTTTTATTTATATTTTCTTTCTGTTCTTATTACAAGCGCGGCATAACTACCGCACAAGTGCGGCGTCTCAGCCTGAATGTACGGGTGACGCGTCGCAGTGTAATGTTTTAGAAAAAAAATGTTAAAAAATATTAATAATTTGTTTTGAAAGTTTTTGTCGCAGTACACGCGTTGTATATATGTAACATTAAATAACACAGCATAATTTTCCTTTATTTTATGTCCACCATGGGACTGTATACACAAATTAAAAAAAAAAATGTGCAGCATAAATCCCGGAATTACCCTATATATAATGTGAAAATCTCTGTACTTCAAAATAGTAATTACTTCTAAAATTCAATTCTATGTAAGCCTATTTTTTATAAAATTTAATTATTCTTTTAAATAATAATATAATGTATTGAATAAATATTCTTTTAAGTATTCTATGATTCTTTTCAAATTATTTGATGCATTAATTTTCGAAACATCATGACGCACTACTGACACGAGTTTCCCATTTCGTGCTAGCCTGTCACAAATAATATCTATTTTTCCAAAACAAATAAAAAGAGTTCCAAAATATATTTCCGCACTGTAAAAAAATATCTGTAAAGTTACTTAAGTTTTTCTAGGAGACCGGGATTCCTAGAACTTTTTATGTAACGGCAACAACAAAAATTCCTATAACAGACGCTGTTATAGAAATTTTTGTTGTTACCGTTACATAAAAAGTTCTAGGAATCCCAGTTTCCTAGAAAAACTTTAGTAACGTTACAGATTTTTTTTACAGTGCATGTATCAAAATATATCCATGTATCGCGTAATTTTATTCATGCGCCTTATTTATAAAATGGTTTGGAGCATTTTGGAGTCACTTTTTTTTGTACCGATGTTAAAGTTAATTTTACACTTTGTTCATGACCACTCTGTTTGTTTCCCTTAGCAAATAATTTTTGCGATTCGTTTGATTCCCGATCAGTTTTAAAAATATGAAGAAATAATTGTTTACCTAAATTGTTCTGATTCTCTGTATGATCAAAGAAATTTCTCGAATATTGTCTCCTAATTAATCGTTTGATTTCTCACCGTGACTGTAGAAGGAATTAGCTAACATTTCAGCATAAAACGTTTTCAATAGGTAATATAGTTTCATGTCATTTCAATATTTTTTCATACATCTAAAGGGAATATAGCATATTAGAGAAAATATATACGGAAAAGTTTGTTGGGCTCGAAACTTTCTCATTTGATGGCACAATAGAACCTACTAAATTAAAAAGTCCTCTTAAAATATTCCTCGGGATATTATTATACTTTCAAAGTAAATTGAAGATGCATGGTATCTATCCATGTAAGTAATGGTACAATTTCTATAATTTCTCAACAAGGCAAGACAGTCTAAGTCTGTATACAATATTTTTATTAAATTACTCTCAATTCATAAACTAATTTACAATACAGTGTAAAATATACTTTTCATCTTTTTGTTATGAAGAAGCAACCACTACAATATTTTTCTGCATCAGCATCCACATGAAGATGCAATGTTTAATAGTTTTTTTCTAAGGGTAGCGATTAAAGACCTTAAAAGTTTTTCGATAGAATTTTGACAGTTTGCAATTCCATTCCCGGGAGGCATTTTAATTTAGAAATCTCTTTAGCATCGGTCTGACTTTTGAAAATTTATCTACAAATGTGTGTCACACAATAATATAACCTATGGTTGTCTGAATGTCTGTTAAATTTAAAAAAAAAAATAAATATTACATTTTAAGGGGGCTACTAATTTCATTATGCCTTTCCTGCCATAAAAATTACATTATATTTTTATCAAAGTTATATTTTTTTAATTTATTTCTCTATTTTTATACTATATAGTTCAATTATTTTAATTAAATTTTGTACACGCTTGCCTATGGGGAAGTACACTAATAACTAAATTTACTGATTAAATGATATATTTTCTATATTCACTGTAAAGTAAGTCTGTAAAGTTACTAAGAATTTTCTAGGAAACTGGGATGCCTAGACTTTTTATTGAAACTGCTACCCGGTTACAGATAAAAATTTAGTAAGATTACTACAATTTCAGTAGATACTTTTGTAAAGCTACAGATTTTCGTAGCTTTACAAAAACTAATTTTGTAGATTCGAATCTTTTTTTTTTTTTTTTTTTTTTTTTTTTTTTGTATAGTGTACAGATAAAATTTGGTATTTGGTAATTGTTATGTATTCAGATTTCTGTAACTTTACGTCTGTAGAATTAAATATTTCTTTATACAGTGTTTCTATACTATATATGTGATTTATAAAATTTTATACACCTACACATGGTACTCATCAGTAGAATTAGGTTTTCTTTTTCAATTTTCATTTAAGTAGTACAATCTCGAAATTGAATGTTAGTAAAATATCTTAAAAGTATAAAATTCTGTAATTTCTCCTTTCATTTTTCTGCCTTCTGTTAAAAATATTCGAAATAAGTCTTCAATTTAATCAGAATCCATCTTGTGGGGAACAAAAAGGAAAAGATCAGATCCGTTGCTAGGCTATAACAATCCATAAAAATAATCAAATCAGTTTTACCAGTCTTGCTTCATTGGTAGAAATCACTAGGAAAAGCAATTTCCTTGTTAGAGTATTTTCAAGAGGAAAAAGAAATCTTCTCCTGCATTAATCTCAGTAAATATTTTCTAGCAATAAATAAATATCGAATGCATCGTCTCTAATAAGCAATCTTGAAGCTATTATTTTTAAATAAAATAAGTTTATATTCTTGAAACGATATGCATCGAAATATTTTCTAAATATCACATAAAATAGGTTTTAATAACTTTATTCCACTTTATTCTATAGCAGCTAATAAAATTACATCTATAGAAATATACGACATATTACTTTGTGTTTTCTCGATGAGTATTATTGATGGCATACATATGAACTTTTTTAGTAAAATATCTCTCATGTATACAAAAACATAAGTTAATTTTTATACCTATAAGTAAATAATTTTAATTAAATTGCGACACAATAACCCTTAATAAATATCTCCTGAACAATACTTTATAAACATTTACCACTGTACATTCGAAAAGAGATAATCTCAAAAAATGCATTTTAGTAAAATCCTTTAACTTTTAATCTTGAAATAATTTCATATCCAAAGCTATTGGCAAAGTTTGGCAAGAAAGGTTTATTTTGATTTGAATTCTGAATTTAGCACAGACCGAATAAGCCATTAAAATATTCTTTCAATTATATTCAAATTCGAAATCATTTCACCCAACAAAAAAGAGTTCAGTCCTAATCTGTAAGGATATAAAAGTTCTGAAATATAATCGACTCAGTTTATCAATCTTGATTCCTTCCTGAAAACTACTGGAAATATCAATTGATTTGTTAATGTATTTATATGAGGATGAAAAAATGTTTTCCTGTATATAAATATTTCTATTTTATTTAATTCATTTTACCCCATACGATGTTGAATGCTATCCTTTTGAGTCAGTAATATTTTCCATGCGCTTTACTTTTTAATTCTAATGCCAATTTGTTTTTAAAGGGTCTCACGACTCTTAAAGATACATAATTTTGGGGAAAAAAATTCAGATGTTAAACTCCTATCTTTTCTGAACATTTTGATAAAATTGTTCCCTTGATATTCCTATTAGAACAAAAGTCATGGGTTTTAAAATTATAACCGCGCAATAGCTGCAGCGGCGTTTCCGAAACATTGAAGTCATTTTTCCCCAAATGACGTTTTTGGGCATGACGCGCACATATATCTCGAAAACTTCTGAATATTTTTTCATGAAATTTTCAAAACATATATTTTATGCTAGTTTGTATAAAATGAACCTAAAATTTACTTTTTGTTGTTAAAATATGTATATATTTAGGTGATTATGCTGTTGAAATTTTCAAAACTTTGTGTTATCTAAATGCAGCTTTGTCTTAAAAAATATAAAAAGGCTTAAATACAAATTTATTTAGTTTCAGGGTAATTATTGTAATCTGCAGTGTACTTAGGCACGGAAACTGTCTTTCTAGCTGTAAAATTTATTTTGTAATCCTGCGTGTAAGCCAATATTCTGATCGACAAATATCTGTACTTTGGATCACGATATAAGTACTGATTATCCATCTTGCAATTTTTTAAATACATGAAATGAAAGAACATACTTATATCTTTCATCTCAATTAAACTTGCTTCTTTTAAATTATATACATTTTTAGATATGAATTGTTGAAAATTGTCTTTTTTTTTCTTTTTTTCCAAGTTTAAGAGTCCTGAGACCCCTTAAGTGATATGAACTTCAACAAAGATATACATTGTAATATAAAATTTTAGACTGAACGAAAACATTTTCTAAAATTCTGGCAATAATCATAAGTATAGAAGACGTAAAACTTCTATTTTGGCTTCTTATTTCTCGTAATGAAATTTTTTATTATACACTGTAAAAAAAAATCTGTGAAGTTACTAAAGTTTTTCTAGGAAACTGGGATTCCTAGAACTTTTCATGTAACGGCAACAACAAAATTTCATGTAACAGACACACTTTTGCGCCGAAAATCAAAAAATCTGTAATGTTACTAAGAATTTTTTTGGAAACTGGGATTCCGAGAACTTTTCATGTAACTGCAGCCAGGGTTACAAATAAAAGTTTAGTAAGATTACTGAAATTTTAGCAGATTCATTTGTAAAGTTACAGATTTTTGTAGCTTTACAAAAACTAGTTTTGTAGATTTGCAGCTTTTTTCGTACAGTTACAGTTGAAAGTTTAGTAAGCATGTAACTTTACATCTGTAGACCTACAGATTTTTTTTTACAGTGTAATATCGTAAAAACAAATATTTACCAAATTTGAAATTTAGACAATAAGTTAACACAAACTTAATCAAATGTCCTAAGTAAAATAAATAAGTTAAAAGCTATCACTTTATGTTTTCATCTACAAAAAGATGCTACGCAAGAATTACCAATGGATTCATATGTAAATATACAGCATTACATGATCACAAAAGAACTACAGTCTTATAATCCGTATACTATTAAATCCTACATCATAATTTATACAAAATAGAGAGATAAAATTACATTCTAATGCCTAGACATCTTATTTTTGTTATATTCAACTACTGTGTAAATGTTGTACAAATGAATACTGATTGTTATCATGTAAAATTGATGCCTCATGATTGAGGCAATTAAACTGGCATTTTAACCCGTTGTTTATGTTATTGATTTAAATATTGTTTAAAAATTTTAGCGTACATACTATATAGCGTATATATTTATATAAATATTTGTTATATATTAAACTTTTGTTATTAAAGAACTTACTAAAAATCATTTATTTTATTTTTGTAATAAAATCTTTCATTCAAGCTGTGTTTAAAAACAGAGAAATCCAAAAATCTATACTGAAATTATCAGAAAAGGCTTTTAAATCTAAAATTCTAAATTTTCCGTTCTAAATATCGTTTTGTACTCTTTCTAAATATCAGAAATAGTTTAATCAAAATTCAATTTGTGTAAAGCTTCAGTTCTACATTGACTTGCCATAAAAATTCGAAAAATAATCGAATCGGTTTTATCAGTATTAGTTGATTCACAAAACTGACTCTAAAAAGAAATTGCCTTGTTAGAGTATTTCGGGAACAGAACAAGAAAATATTTCTAGAAGCTAATAATTTTTATTTTTGTAATGCATTTTATCACTGAAGGTATTAAATTCTTTTCTTTTCTAAGAATATAATATTTTATAAGGCAGTCATTTTATAAATATGTTATATGAATTATTTTTTAAGCAGGAAAAAACACTGTAAAAAATTATTTTTGGTATAATTTTTTTAGAAAATAAAACGCATTTTCTTACAAAATGTTCATATCATTTTATCTTACAATATCAAAACAATCTAAGTAATTTTGATAATTTAATACTACTTTATGAGTGTTACTAAAAATATACTTTTTTTTCATGAAATACTTCTGTTTATGATTGTTTAGAATATTTTTAGAAAGTTATTTTACAATTAGAAAATAATATTAGAAGAAATATGCATATGGACAAATTTATTAGCCGTTATTAAAGAGAGATATATTCGCACTACAAACTAAATAAAGCTTCAAACTACAAATTCATTTTAAACTTTAATAAGCAAGATTAGAATAATTTAGAGCTGAAAATTGTTTTAATTTTTATATTACTTAAGAAACTTAGATCTCAATTTTTCATGCATTTTACGGGACAGTAGTTGACAGTAGTTTCCGAGAAGTGGGTAAAACGATATAAGATATTTTCAATAGAATAGAATTTTATAAGTGTTGTTTCATCTTTAATATATGCATATTACTATAAATCATAAATAATTAATTAATAACTACAGATAAATTGTATTAGCAATGTTTGTTAACAAATTCTGTTACTGAAAGTTTCTGAAGACCGCCTAATTCGCCAAATGAGTTTATATTTGCTTCGAACTAATCATGAAACCCTTTCAAGTTCCGTATTGAAATGTAATGGAATTCTATATTCACTTTTGCTTGTGTGGACATATGCCAACTTATTTGCATTATTTATTAAATAGCCCAGTATCCCCTATATTTTCTATAAAAAAAGCAATCTGAACAAATATTATCAAATTGGTTTCGATGTATATTAATAAGAAATTATATAATAAATATAAAGTGAATATAATTTTCCGTATCACCAATATTCCAGTCACATCGCTTTCTCTAGACTTTTTTGAGTCAGAGTGGAAAAAATTACTGCACAGATAATCTATCATTTCTGTGACTTTATATTCGAGAATACTTGCTACTTCATTTACATAGAAATCAGAATGCCCTTTATCCATGTAAACAAGATCTCTTTGTCTAAGATCTGTAAGAAATTGAGTATTTCTATTATAAGATAATTTGATGATTCAGAGTTTTCCAAGACTTGAAGTTCAGGACGGCTGTTTGCGAAAATTAGAATGTATCTAAGTGCTAAATTATGGCCCAGTAAATTGCATTTTTAAACGCTTGAGATTCTGTATGAAAAACAAATGTTTGAAACATTCACTTCATCTTTTTGTGAAATTTGTAAAGCCTTATTTGTAAAAGCAGAATAGAGACAACCTGTCCATTCCTTCTGCCGTGGAATAATCTGCATAGATTTGTATATTCGGGCATAAGCCCCCTTTATTTGGATGTTTAAAATAGTTTTGTATGAAGGCAGCTGAAATTTGGATACTTTTGGCAGACAAAATTGGTAGTTTCAGGAATGTTTAGGCAATACGTCTTAGCTTGTTTTGCATATTTTTTTTAGTTTTAAAGGAGATGCGTTAATCCTGTTAAAATACATAACAGTAAGGTGCGCAATTTTTTATGCCCTTTAGAGATAATAATAAAAAATTTTCTTAGTATTGAGGAAGTTACTCTTTGATCGTTAGAGGTTGAAATGTATAATCTATATATATATTACGCTAACGTACGTGGCATAGTAATCGCGATTATTTGTTATTGTTTATTGGCAACGCCCGAGAAACGCATCTCATTGGTTATTGTGTAAAAGTTCTTTGGCAGGATTTATGGTGATCGGGTTTATTTACGTTTAGCTCTTTCGTTGCAATTATGGAGATTCAAAATACGCTTCACTCTTTTGCTGCAATTATGCGGCTTCAAAATATCATTTGAAATGCCCGTAAAAAGTCTCGGCGAATGCTTGAAAATGAAGAAGAAGCCGAATTAAGAAAAGAAAATCGAAATAGAGAATCGATAACGCCATCAAACAACGATCGCAAAAATAGGCTTAATAAGAGTATCACGCACGCGTTGCTTCTGAAATCCAAATTACTGATTTAAACATTGCGGTGCATAAAACTGTGGGACTTTGAGTGAAACGTACAATATCTGAAAAGCACTCTATTCGAAATGCGAATTAAACAGCAACAAGAAGTTTACAAAATGGTGTCTTGATGTTAAAGTAATTTTGTCTCTCTTATCAGAAACTCCCGATTTAATAAAAGATTTGTTGTGTCAAAGTTTGTCCCTGGTAATTTGCACCGTCTCTACTCTCCTCTGTACGGACCAACGATAAAAATTTCAGGTTCATAAATATGATTACGTGCTCACTAGAAGTAAGATACAATAAAACCTGCTTAGACGGAAACGAAAACGAACAATGATAAATTCCGTTTTATGCATGTTATTAAAATTTTAATAAAGAATAATGGCATTTTGGGGGGAAGGGGAGCTGCAACTTTTTTTTAGTTTATTGTAAGATTCCGTTATAAACAGACTTTACTCTGTTATAAAATAAATTTGCTGGATGGTAATTTAAAAAAAAAATCTATATAGTATTATTCGCTAATTTTATCATTCCGTTTTCAGTATTACAGTTTATGTTACATTTGTAATTGCTTTTTCATTGAAAGATTTTAAATAAAAAATTAAATTATTGAAAATATAATTAAATTTTAATTAATTGAATTCATCAATTAATTTGGAATAAAAAAGCTTAAACTAAGAGACATATAAAAATTTAAAAACTTAACCTGTGACTTTACACAACTTTCGAACTGAACAAGATTTAATCCTGAACAAGAACAATCCTGGTAATTTGCACCGCCTCCGCTCACCCCCCCCCCCCCTCTGTATGGACCTGCGATAAAAATTTCAGATTCATTTAAGAATATTATTACGGCCCCGGGCAACGCCGGGCGGGTCAGCTAGTAATATTTTAAATGCAGTAATACAAGATTTTCTTTCCTATAAATGTCTAAAAAGTTATTTTTTACTTAATATTTTTACATATAATTAAACATGCCAAACGATTTTTATGACGGAACTGCACTTTAATAAATAAAATAGATTCAGTGTCCCATTTTTCATCAGAATTGTATAACTGTGCAATGTTCCACTTACTGCCGGCTGGATTGGACATAATATTAAAAAATATCGTCTAATGTAATTGTGATGCATGGGCTGATAACTCCCTTTGTTTTTTAACATTTTAATCGATGGGAAAACATTAAAATTAAAGAGTAATCTAGAAATTATATAAGTGTCCATTTTATTGTATACAAAACTTTACGTACTTTTACTACACAAAATCGTAGTGAAAGCTTTGTTTAAAAATGTGTTCATGATATTTTACAAATTGAACGATAATTATTCTTTGTTTTTGCTGAAAAAAATATATGCGCAAAATTTGATCTTTTGTAAAACATTGGAATTCTACAAGTCTGAAATAAACTGCAGGAAGCAGTTTTGTAATTCTTTGTTGTATTTCCTACCAGAAAATTATAAATCAATAAATTCCAATATAAATGAACCTGAATGAAGCATGCTGAAGGTCAATAACTGTTCTTCAAAGCTCAACGAACTTTCCTGATAAGCCACTATATTTGAGTGATAAAATAAAACTATTATCCTAAATGTACTTTGCACAAATAAATTGAAACTGTGTACATTAAAATTACAAAATTACCTTCAAATATTTCAATATGTATTTTCTCATACATTTGAGTGAGTAAGGTACCCAATATGGAGAGTGCTCTCAATATGGACACCCCTAATATCTTTAAAAGTAACAATTTTGATCGAGAGATGGCGCTACATGTCCGTGAAGAAAAGCAGTTGAAAAGATAATTAAGACTGGAAAGTGCAAAAAAGTGCGCTGTTCGCCATTTGGAAAGAAACTTGTTGTTTCGTGGCGTGCTGATCGTAATTACAGGTAAGTTTAAATTCTTATTAGATAAGCTAAAATTACTTTAAATACTGAAAAGTGGGGTGTTTTAGAAAGCTAACAAAACACATTTTCAGTTTCTATTACATATATTGCTTCAAAATGTTTTCTTTGTTTGTTTATGACAAGATTTATTAAAACTGTGCCCGATTCCCAATATGGACACCTAATGTCCACATTGGAAACACAGCAAGATAATCTTCAGATTCACAAATTTGTAAAATATCAGTTTGTCATCTGAACAATCCTCCAAGAAACCTCCTCCAAGAAAAAAATCCTCCGAAAAGCCTTTGCAGAAAAATCAAAAGAAGACTCCCCTCAGTAGGATATATGTTGGCGAAATCGCAGGTACCAGCGGTATGACTTCCTCAACAAAGGAGAGCTGGTACTGCTTCTTATGCAGTACTGATGCTGTTGCAGACATGCGGCAGATATGTCGATGAGGACTGTATGGAACTTACCGCCCATGGCGAAGAAGTTTTTATATGTCCATCCTTTGAGGACAGAGTGATAACTAATGTAAATTCTGCAGGCAGATTCAATAAAGCTAAGCAAAACCTACTATATTCTTTCAGAATATTTTATAATAAATGAGGTGCTTTGCATGGGTCTACGGAGAGCCACAACCGAAAATGACCCCCCTTCTTCTAAAGTGCATGTTCTGAAGATATTTATTGTGCCTCCCCTTCCCCCGCAATACTTTAAGATATATTTCTTTTATTCCCTCTCCTCTAAAATCCCTTTGAAGAGTGGCTCTTTCATACACCCTGTGTTGTAGGTCAATAAGGAGCCACCTGACCATAATATGGACATGCATGTCAATAATAGGGACAGGTGGTTCCTTATATGGACACTTGTAAACATTTTTTTCTTTTTATCATAAAAATTAAACCAGAATAATTACAAGGTCGCTAATTTTAATAATGATAGTCAACAGCCCAGGGATAGTGGTCACATATTTTTGGAATCCTATGACGTGTACACGGGGGTGAAAAAAATCAATTTTCCTTAGGGTGTCCATATTGGCTACAGGTACCTTATACTTTTCCGAGAGATATATATCCGGTTTTCAATGTAGCAGAACTACCAAGATATATTATATCACCATGATTATTAGTGATTGTAATATTATTTGTTATAAGATTTAAATTTGTACATGATAAAGATAATAAAGATAGATTAAGTCTCTTGTGTTGTCAAAACTCCTATACCCAACAAACTGAGATTCCTTCAAAGTGCGATTATAAGGATCTATAACGTATGAAGTTACACATTAATAGAAGGAAACCGTTGTTTCCATTTAATATTTTAACCAAATCCAAGCAACGGTAATCATAGTACTCGTTTGTATATATCATTTAATGCAGGCCAATGAAAATGATATGAAAGTATGTGCGGATTTATATATATTTTTTTTGTTGTCGTTGAAAGATTTGGTTGTGGTAATTGGCCCGTATCAATTTTATTCTGATCCAAAAGTTATATGGGTCATATTTCTCTCCATTTCCTTGACTTTTTGTCTTTTTTTCTCTAAATTTCGTAAAATTAATCAATCGTCATGTATTGTTAATATGTCGACAAAGTTTACTGTTTTCTTATATGTTTTTAACCTTAACTGCTGTTAAAGGTCTCAGACTGCTTCATTTTTCAAATTTGGCAGTTTAGCGTGTAACTTGCAATTTAACTACAATTATTAGTGAAATTTTCTATCCTTTGGAGTTATACCAATATCGCTTAAGATTTCTGTATTGATGAAATTGATTAAAATAAAAATGTTGTACATAAAGTTTCGTATGAGTTAGTCGAGTCATTTAGTCATGTTTTAGATCCAGCTATCTGAAATACCTCTAACAGAAGTTATGCGACAATTTCTGTCTCATTACTTATGGGTAAAAGTCCGTATGCACATATATGTATATATATATAATATTTTAATTTTTTAACTTAAGTAAATAATTCTAATTTTTTAATTATTAATTTTTTCTTTTTTAATTTTACTATTTTCACTTTGAAATGTTATTATTTCTTTTATGTTTATAATTTAAAAAAAAAAAAAATATATATTGAATTTACGCGTCTTTATTACATTTTGGATTTGCTTCAGTAAAGTTCTTTCCCTTTTCAAAATCCATATTCAAAATCTTCCCCTTTATTTTTCCCCAAATGTTCTTTCTAAATTATTTCAGAATATTGCCTTCACGCCAAAATAAAACATTATCGCAACACCTAGATACATCAGCGATGTTCTCTTTTTTCTTATTGAATATTCCCTTTTCATGATGTAGATATTTATGTTCATACGCTCTCAGTATGAAACATTCTGTGCTATCTAAGATAAGAACTTGATTTAGTGAAATCGTCTGTTAAAAAAATAACTCGGGATCTGAAGATTGTCTTCTGTTTTTATAGAATTTCATCACTAACATCTCATATAAAATGTTTCTGTACTGTAATTTGTGTGTGCTCCATTATAATGAGGAATGAGTATGTAAATAAACAAGTTGATCTACAATTATATGGTTATATTCCTAGGGAAAAACAGCCAAAAATTTCGACGCTTGTTGTTATTATTTTGATTCGCTTGGCACTAAGCGGGTAGTGACTGAACTATTGCTGATTGACCACACGTTTTAATGCCAGTACATGCCATTTTTTAAGTACCTATCTTTAGTCTATAGCTGTAATTATATCACATATATAATATATTTATATGAGCATGCAAATATGCTAATCTATCAACATCTATGAGGTTTACACAGGATTGATAAATGTTATTTAATCTGAATGTGTGTAACAAAAAGAAGCATAATCATTATGTTTTGCCAATCCATTGAAACTAACATACGCCAAGTAACGTACAATATGACAATAGCAGTGCACATAATTAGAAAGAATCTCTTGAATGTTTTTGATTTTTTTTTCTTATAAATTACCTACGTTTAGTATTAAGGATAGACAGTAATAGCATTTCTTCAACCTGTTTTTATAATACAATCAACACAAATTGTATGCCATGCTAATCTGAAAAGCATATTAAATCTGAGGTTCAAGAATTTTTCTCATATCATTTCGCCTTTCTTTGAAATATCAGAAATAAGCTTTCACTTTAATCAAAATCCAATTTGTGGTAAACAACAAGAATGAGATCAGTTCCACTTTGTCTGGCCATAACAATCCGGGAAAATAATCGAATGTGTTTTATCAGTCTTGGTTTATTGAGAGAAATCACTGGGAAAAGCAATTGCCTCGTTAAAGTATTTCCAAAAAGGAAGAAGAAATATTCTGTAGCATACAATATTTTTTATCTTCTCCAGCGCTTTTTATCACAAAAATTATTAAACCCTGCTTTTCTAAGAACATTATATTTGTCGTTCATTGTATAACAGCAACATTATGAGGTTCTATTTCATAGTTCTGTTAAAAGCATTTATATTAAAACATTATATCATGAAAATAATTCAAATAAAATCATACAAAATTATTATCAGTTGTATATCAAGTCAGTAATATATTGTTTGTTTTTAAAATTAGCATAGTAAGATTGAAATTTTGATTTATTTTATTAAATTAATCATTAATATTTTCCAAATTTCCATTTAGCAAATAAACACAACAGCAATATTTTATATTGTGCTAATGTACACTTTAAAAATTTTAATAGAAACCAAATCAAAAACCGGAATTCAATGAAATCCAAATTTCTCAAGATTTATGCCTGTATGAAGCTGTGTAGCTACATATAAATTTAAAATCAAAATTATAAGATATATATAGATGTTATGATTATTCCTCATTCTAACGACATTGAAGACGCTGTCTTTATTCACTTTGTAACTGCTTAGAAAACTCCCTAAAATCGACTCATATTTGCCAAATTCAAGGAATTTCACCAGCAGAATACTATTATTTATTTATTGGATACCGGTTGAAATATAGGAATTTTTACAACAGTGGATTACAGTTTAGTGGTAGCATTGATATGAATTCTAAAAGCATTAGGATTCTGCAGAAATAAACCCATAATTGTTGAAAACACTTTATTAAATATCAATTATATCTAACATAGATGAACATCCCCCACCGATGAAACATTAGTTGGACATTTTCCCTGTTAAAATAACAGCTAGTCATGTCTTCGTACTTGATATAAAGATGTTGAAATCATATAATAACTCCGATGACTCACTTCCTCAGAGTAAATAAATATATTTTGTTTGGACAAGAAATAAGACGACAAAATCTGACCTCCGCGCTCACGTTTGGGGTTAAATAGTCAGACGCGGACAGTTTTATATGCTAGTGCATATGCGAGTTACAGCCAATCATAGCCTTGAAGCAGGGAAGAACTATATTCTAGCCACGCAAGAAACTAGGACACTTGCGGTGTTTACGAGAAAAGGTTTCGACATTCAATTTTGGAACAAAAAAAAAAAAAAAAAAAAAAAAAAAAAGAAAATATTATGAAGAACAGATAGCTTTAATAGAATAAATATGAGTAATTTAAAATTGAGAAATAAAAAGGTCTTGAAGAAAAATGATTTAGGCAAAATGATTCTTTAGAAAGATTTTGAAAAAGAATAAATATTTAAAAAAAGCATTTTAAAAAACAAATGAATCTAAGTAAACGGAATGACTGGAATATTGTTTAAGATAGGAAATAATTTAATAAAATAGGATTCTAGAATAAATTTAGAAGGAAAATTTTTATAGAATAAATTTAATAAAGCGCGAAAATTTAATTTTTGTAATATATGCCCCCTCCCAAAAAAACTGATGAAATCTGATGAAACTGGAGATCCTGTGTTCTACAAGTTCGAAAAACTTTGTTCGGATTAGAAGTATTGCTGCCAGAAAATGCCTTAAAATCAAACCTTATTCAGCTAAGAATGTCAAAAAAAAAAAAATAATAATAATAATAACCAACTCTTAAAACGCGAAGTTGTGGTTCATGCTTTAGATAAAATACAATAAAATACTTTAATTTTGTGAGTACAGTAATAAAGAAATAAAAACAATATGCCAAATAACAAGAAATGATCTAATAAAGATTTTAAAAGTATCGTTACTGTACAAAAAAAGGAACATTGCTGTTTTTTTAAAAACCATTTCCATTTCCATTTTAAAATTATCTTTATTGTTTTTGTAGATTCCCCATATTTTTAAATTGCCCAATGGTGAATAAAAAGAAGGAAGTAATTTATTTATCCCATTGTACCATCATTTACGGTATTGTAATTACAAACAATTGTACATGTAATCAGGGCTTTAATAATGGTAACTATGTTTAATTATTGCAGAGATCTCTCTTAATATGCCTTTACTTTTAGGGGAAGGGAATCGTAGTCACACAGAAGCTTGGTCACACTCATGGTAAATAGTTGTCATATTGGACTAGCATGCTTATAATTTTATTAACAATAATAAATTAATCAATAAATAATAGCAGATTATTGTATTCGATTGTGTTGTCTAGATAAAAATTTATATAGCACAAAACTAAGTATTTATGTCGTTACTATACAAAAAAAGACATAGTTATTTTTAAAAAAACAGTTTCATTTTAAATCTACCTTTATTTTTCTGGTAGAATCACACTATTTATAAATTGTCTAATGGCGAAGAAAAGAAGAAAGTTATTTATTTATCCCATTGTACTATCATTTACCATATTGTAATTACAAACAATCGTCATGTAATTATGGCTTTAATAATGGTAACTGCATATTTAATTATTGCAGATTATATTCTCTTAGTATATCTTCACTTGTAGAGGAAGTGAATCATAATCACACAGAAGCTTGGTCATAATCATGGTAAATGTTTGTCATATTGGACTAGTATGCTTTTAATTTTATTAACAATAATAAAATAATCAATAAATAATAGCAGATTATTGTATTGGATTATATTGGCTGGATAAAAATTGACATAGCGTAAAACTAATTTCTTATAAATGTTTCAGATAAGAAATGAAATACACTAAGAAGAAATAAATAAAAATAATAATAAATAAATCCTTTTGGATTTTCCAGCTACACCATGTGAACAAATAAATATCTTAAGAGGTGTTTTTCCCAATACGCGTCGAACCTTTCATTCATTTTCACAAATTGCGCGTTCCTCTTACTTGACGGTGTAATTTACTGATATAACTGTGGTAATATTACACTTTACGATTTAACACCTTACTGTAACGTAACACCAGTTATATCGGTTAAATTACTCAGTAAAATGGAGGCAGCAAGACAGCCACCAATTTTATGGAGTAACGTTACATAATTTTATGGAGTAACGTTACGTTTTTTACAGAGTAGCATTGTTCGGATTAACATAATTTTTTTACTGCAGGTTAGGTTGGATCGAATTGACTTTATCTGTTTAGGATTCCGTCGTTTTGATTGGTTTTTGACTCATGGTATTTGTGTTATGTAACTTAAAAAAAAAAAATCCCCCATATTTTTTACTTGTGAAAGAATATATATTTGAATGTAAAAGCGCATTTATGCATAACTGCATTTTTTCTAGATAAAAGGTAAAAGTGATATTTCAGTATAATTACAAAGCATTGCTTTATTGATCTTATTAAAATATGTATTCACGTACTTTTATTTCAGGTTTTCTTCCGGTATCAGATTGAACTGCGTTGAATTTGGGTTAGATTTCTGGTGGACTTAAAATTTTTTTTTTCACCGGATCGGGTATAATTTGATTAATGTACCACTATCATGTCGATGACAATATATGGTCTTCAAAAAAAAAAAAAGAAAAAAAAAAAAAAAAGAAAGAAAGAAAAAATTCGTTGAAATTCGATTTATTTTACGGTTAACAATGACTTGTTATGTATTTTATATTTAGCTTATATAGAGTTTCTCTTGAATTCTTCACATAGTAACTTAGGTTTAAAGTTTATAACATTTTGATTACTTTACAGCTGTCCTAGGTTTTTAACTTAACTCAGAAATATGAATTTATATAATTTTGTCTTCTAGGTCAACGCTGCTAAAATTGTATTAAAACTATTCGAGAATATTAACTTCGTATATATTTTTTTAAATTTAAATTGACGAGTTAACCAATTTGCCTATGTTTAATTTTATATTAATATGATTATTCACACACTTAAATATAAGACTGTGAATGAAATATAAAAAAAAAAAGATCAATCAAAATTTCTTTTAAATCTGTTAATAAAAATTTAAAAGCATAGTTACAAATTTTCTTGTGATCTTCTATTAGACATTGAAATCTAGTGTAACTATTCTATATATAAAAAAGCAGCAAATCTGAAGGACAAAAATTGTCAGCTAGAATAAAAGTGGCAAACACATTATTTAAAAGAAAAAGTTCGATTTAGAATTGTTTGTAAACAGAAGTGATTTATTTCATTAAAAAAAAAACAGATTTTTACTGCAATGGCAACCGACAATTGTTTTTTTTTGTTGTTGTTTTTTTTCAATTTCAGGTTTTTTCTACCATGTAAAACTTTAAAAGCAACACTACATTTCGATACTTTGGAATTAGGAATTAAGATTTCATTACTTATTCCCTCTCATGAAATTAGTAATCGAACTGTTATGAATACGGAATATTATTTCTATTTTTTTGTTGGATCAGAGAATCTGATATATTTTTTTCAAAGAATAAAATTAGTACTGTTGTCATTTTGTAGAGAAAATTTAATCCAGTAGGGAATGCAAAAATAAACACAGGAATGAAGATTGCTAATGTAAATAAAAGCTGGGCTTCTTTACTTGGACGTCGGGTGGTCTGGGAGATTATTCTGCATTAGTGGTTGTTTAATATTAACACACGATTAATTTAAATTATACACCCAAAACTCTTTCTATTGTTTATTTTTACTGTCATGCAACATTTTAAAACAGAGTACACAGCATTTTCATTGCTTCTAAAGCCGCGATTGATGTAAATGTTTTATTAAATGATAAACATAAACTTATTTTCATTGAAACGTTTTTTAAGAAAAAGCTTTAAGAAAAAACAAAAGCAAACAAAATTTTTAAAAAAGCTTATTTTTTTTTATATTCATACTGTTCATTCTTTCAAAATGCAATATTTTTAAAACTACTATAGAAATTATCATTACGTCCAAAACAATATGCTTTTTTTTTTTTTTTTTTTTTACAATGCAGGTAAATGTTTTAAGGAGGATTACGTTTTGTAAATAGCTTTGTATACCACTAGGTAGTTATTACCTAGTGATACCCAATGATTACCTAGTAAGTGTCCACAAAATTTTTGTCACATACAGACTCACAGAGTGACAGAGTGATAGACAGACTCACACACAGACATTTTCTAAAAACCATCAAATCGGGTTCAAGACCTTCTAAATCGCATAAATCCATCAAAATCCGGAAGTCGAAAAATTTCACGAATCCAATACTTTCTTCTTGTAAATATAACAGAAAGTAAAAAACTAGAAATTGTTCATTATCACTCAGATGCGAAAAATAAATCTGATTATCTATAAGGTTAGTTGGGGTAACTGGACCCACGAGGTAACTGGGCCATAGGCTATTTTTATAAAAAACCGTTGATGTATTTTAAGTTTTAGCTTTTGTGAACAAAGCCACTTAACCTCTACTTCCTAAAACAGCGTGTGTCAACTCAATCATATCTCTCTCTTTGCTGTGATATATTATGGAATATTTACGTTTCTTTGTTTAAAAACTATGTCAATTTGGTTGAACTTCCTCGGCTTTTTATTAAAATACTGTAAATACTTTTATTAAACAATCATTTTTTTTAAAGATTAGGCATATAACTACCTTAATATTATTAGGTATCTATACATATTTACTTCGTGTTTCAAATGTAAGCCCGATGTCCCAGTTACCCCATAAAATTTTCAAGAATGGGCTAACTGGGACATGTATCCGGGGTAACTGGACCATGCTGGATCCAGTTACCCCAATAATTATAAATATTTTTTTTTTGAGTTTCTCTTACAACGGAAAGTAAATTTCTCCAGTGTTTTTTGCTCACTATATAGTAAATTATAGAATACCTTATTAAAATTACGTAATAAAAATTTTAAAAAGCATATTGGGTGATATCAAACCAAATTTCTTGATCCCTTGAGAGGCGGCGATTCCGTTATGGCATCACATAATTTTAATTCCTAATTGCCACATTCGCACCGGAATTTTATAATGAAAATTTCACCTTTATAATGTGCGCGAAAATATACTTTTACTTGTTTTCAAATAGATTCTCTTGTAAATACTGGTGTCATTAAATTATTTCAACATTTTCAACAACTGAAAGTGAGATAGCCAAACCTTGAAATTGTACGATACAGGGTCGCATTCTATAGGGAAACTTTTATTATTCCTACCACTATTTTGAAAATAATTTCTTTATCCCCAGCAAAGAGGAAATTGCTGGCCAGCAGCAAGATAGGTGTTGGCAATGATGGAGAAGTGCTGGCTGATGGTCTACCACTGCATGACCACTGCTGGACAGCTTCAGTCAACTTTGCTGTTGGAAATCATCAGATAAAATTATGGTGGTCATCCATTTTATCTCATGCGCTGGCCCACCACTACATGGAAGTGCACGAACTTTTGCAGTATTATTGCTGGGAACCCTTACGCTAGGTGGCGCTGCGAATATCGAAGACATTGAGTATTTGAACACAAATCTGAAATGAATATCTTAACTCAATTTAAGCTGTGAAGCTTTTTTTTTTTTTTTTTTTTTTTTGAAACTGTAAAAAATATAGCACCACTGCCACCAACAAAATAAATATGTAAATGAATAAATAAATAAATTCTTTATTTCAATGAACTTTTTTCTCTCCTTAAATCTGGTTTTACTAGGTTACAAAGGATTTCGGTTTTCATAATTTACGCAGTTCAGAATCAATAATAAAAAAAATGCGTATAAAATACATAGGATTTCTATACAATAGAATAATTTCTATACCATTTTAATTATTGGGGACGTAAATCACAAAAGAAACAAACTTGAAATAGTGTAATGAGAGCTTGAAAACTACGAGCAATCGTAGCGTACGCTGAAAGCACTTGTTCATGTCCTATCACGAAAATCAAGCAGCATCGAGCGCGGTCAGAAATTCGGAGGGTGACCTCATGCATTTCAAATATTTCTATAGACATTTCTATTATAGACACTTCTACAGATGTTTCTATAGTTCTTGGTGAAACTAGCTTATAGAAAAAAGAGCCATAATTATGTAATACTTTGTTTTTTATAGAATTCTATAAGAAATTTATGTAAAGGAAAGTGCTGGGCCAGCAAAGGAATAGCAGTGGGATATATGCTAGCACTGCAGAAAAGTGCCAGATTGAAGTAATGTGATGGCATACCAATACTGGCCTGCTGTTGGCCATCACTGATGGGCCAGCTGCTTTCGTCTTGGACACTTTTCGACAGGTTTAAGTAATGGCACCCTTGCACTTTACCACTGATAGCACTGCTAGCTGCCATCTTTTTTCCAGCTGATGGCCCACTGTTTCTTTCTTTGCTGGGTTGCACCTTTCTTTAGAATATGTTAAATAAAAGGATCTTGAAGGTAACTCATTAAGGGTTCTGGTAGGAACGATAAAATTTTCCTTATATAATGCCACCCCTAGATACAGATAAAGTACTTAAGTACTTACGTAGCCATTTGTTCATAGATTTACCTTGCTATTTTTTTCCTTAAAATATCCATGTAACTTTTATATTTATTACCTATACTAAAGTACATAAGTACTTACTTAATTTTTATGTTTTTGGTGTAAATAAATTTAATATTTTCACTTTTAGTGCTTTTTTTAGACACATTGACAGCAACGATTTCCCTTACAACAATCTTTATTGACATATAATTCACTTGATCTGCCTGGTTTATTTATTTATTTATTTATTTATTTTTTTGCTTACACTTTTTGAAACAGGACCTGATATCCCACATGAAAATAAAAAAAACGCGTGTGGAACATAGACCCTCCTGGTCCACTTACCCCATTTTTATGGGGCAACTGGACCCATTAGGAAAGAAAGATGAAATATGCATATTTTTATATTTTTAAATATTAAAATGTAAGTTTGAGTATTTCTGTCTGATAGAGGGAACCTAACTGAACACATTTACAGAAGTTCAGACTTTAATTCAGACGAACATTAGTTTTTTGAAGCTGAATTGTCAGAAGCTCCAAGGTCACTTTGTAAAATCATGGCCCAGTTGCCTCAACTAACCTTATTATGAGAGACAAACGTGTCCGTCCGTAAATCGGACTTCATTTTGATGTTGGAAAGAGCCTACTAGTAAATTTTGCTTTTACTGAAATTTTATAAACTTCTAAATCACTCACATTATCAAATTTGGTAACGCCAAATAAAGAAAAACATATACTTACAAGTGCAATTTGTTTCATAACTGTATTGTAATTTGTTTGAAACCTGTATCTCAGTTTACTCAATTTTCTCAGTTTTTACAGTTTTTAAAGTTTAGTATAGTTTTTAATTTTCAAGCATTTATTTAAAAAAAATCTATGTATATTGCGTGTTGCGTGCAGACGATTTTTGAAAAATCCGTTTGCACTTAAATTAATATAAATTTTTCAGCATTTGCTTCGGGTGGATATTACATAATGATTTAAATTTAATCAATAATATAAAATAATATAGATAAAACAGAAATTTACATGAACTATGCTTTTAAAGGTCTGAAATGATCAAAATTAAAAAGAATTGCTGTATACAGCGAAAACTTTGGCGAATTCTTCGGATATTAATTCAAACAAAAATATCGCTTTTAACCCTTTAACGGTCGCATAATATTTGGAAAAACCATAAAAAAGTACCTATTTATTTTATTACAGAAATTGAACAATTATAAGGTTTCTATATAAAATATGCTATTAGTTTTTTTTTTAAGGCGAATTAAAAGATGTTATAGAACAAATTCACATTTGTGGAAAAGCCATCATGAGAGAATTCTGTGTTTTAATGTATGTTTTACACCATAACAATTAATGCCAATAAGACCTTTTTTTTCACATCTTAGATCTTTATTTATCATCATCAAACACATTTTTACAAATAATATTTGAAATAATATAATATAGATTAAATTTTGATTATTAATATTTTTTTGAGTGTGATATATTTCGCAACATGCAATACAAAGTTCTCACCACAATCAGCACCAAAAACCAAACCCATACGCGAATATTCAAAGACTTCATACCGAAATGACAATTAATTTTTTCTGGTTTCAGAAGTTTTTTTCCAGCAATAAATCTCCAGCCCGGAAATATGACGGGCACGAGAAATAACGAACGACACCTGAGCCCGTGATATTGGCAGGTGCGAGAATTAAGGGGTTAATAAATTAAAAACCTTTAATTGAATGCAAAATTAATACTTTGCAAATAAAAATTAGCTTTTTAGTTTTGTTTGTGACCAATCCAAAGAATTATAAAATCATATTAACCATATGTATCACCACCTTGCATATCTGTAACATACACAAAAATCATTTTTACTGATACAATGGACGTTAGGAGATGATTTTTTTATTGCTGCTATTTCAAAATATAGCAGGTAATATAAATAATTCATAGAATTTTCAACACACGGCGATACTGAGTTAATTTTTTCACGACAAAGTTTCATTTTCAATTAAGCAGTTTCACAGCGCTATTGGTAAAATAAGCTTCGTATATTTTGTAAAATTACAACTGTTAAATTCCCCCAAAATAGTTTTCTTAAATAAGTAAGTTCGTATACTTTACAATCTCGTATTAGAAAATTGACGATATTTATGAAAAATATGTCACTTTCTGTTTACTACAAATCTGAAAAAAAAAAATACCATTTAGTCAATACTTTTTAATTTGCATGTTCTAAATTTTAACTTTCTTCTATCTATAATCGAAATTTTTTTAGACTTCCGGTTTTCGACGGATTTACACGTTTTAGGGATCAGAGATCCCAAAAATCATGTTTATTTCCAAAATGTCTGTCTGTCCGTGTGTCCGTCTGTCTGTCGCTATTGAACCATCAAAGAAGTGTATGAAGTTATGCATAGAATTGAACCAATTTTTTTTTTAGTTTTTGGCTATGGCAAGCTGGTCCTCCCTTAATTTGAAAAAATCCACGCGAAGAGGGTGCTATAATAGTGATTTTTGTGCCCTTTTTGAACATTGTACCATCGAAAAGTATATGAAGTTATGCATAAAATTGATCCAAAATTTTTGTTTATGTTTCTGACCATGGGAAGAAGGTCCTCTCTGAATTTGGAAAAATTCCACCGGAAGGGGAGCTGTAATAGCGATTTTTGTGCAATTTTCAATATTATACTATTCAAAAGTGTATCAAGTTACGTATATAATTGAACCAAACTTTTTATGTATATATTTGGTCATGGTAAAGAGGTCCTCCATGAATTTGGAAATATTCCGCCAAAAGGGGGCACTATAATAGAGATTTTTGTGTAGTTTTTTTTTAATTTTTCGTAGTGCTATTTTACACCGGCGGCTGATGAAGCGACGGGAACTTCACATCCTGATAAGCCGACTATTCGCGAACAGCTGATATACAACAGAAAAACTATTGATTTTAATAAATACCATGATCGAGATTAACTCGTTTTTACCCCGATTAATTGACTGACGCAGAAATTTAAGATGAAAGTTAAAGTTGATATAGTATTGAACTAATAAAAAGGAAATAGTCCTGACATTTGTAATAACATTTTGAAATATTAAAATATATCAGATAGAAGAAAGTTTTGGGATTGGCCAACTAGTTTTTAATTATGTTTTGTTTTTCATACTTAAAATCATGCATTCTAACATCTGAGTAAATCTTTTTCAAAACGGAGTTGCTGAGTCACAAAGGGTTAATATAAAAAAATTATAATAATATACAAAAAAGGTCTTCCCTTATATTCTTGTAACCCTTGAGGTCAGAGTTGGTGTTCCCCTAGTAACTCTTAAAAACATAAATAAGTAATTAAATTTAAAATTTTGGAAGTATTCTTATAGAAGTTACAGTTAATAATGTATAAATTTAACTCAATAAACTTCATTTTAATTAATTTATTGTTTAAGTTCCAATAATCAATAATATTTTTCAATCAATAGAAAATTACATGAAACACAAAATTTTTGAATATTTTATTGAAAAGTTTAAAATATATTTACTGTTTATTTTTCAAAATATTCAATTCTATTACATTTCAAAGATTTAGTCCTCCAGTATTAGATACGAAACGTATGAAACTACGTCGACAATGCGACATTCAAAATTTAAATTATTTTGATGACAGAACTCTAACTTATGACATTTACAGCTGTCTTCTTATGACATTTGTACAGCTCCGTGATTCTAACAAGATTTAACATCATTCTGTACAGGAATGTAAACTTTGTTACATAGTAATAATTCAGAAGACATGTATTTGAAATGGTGAACGACATTTTACATTAAGGGTTGAAATGTATAAATGTATCTTAAATGCAAATGCAATATTTCTTGGAGGAAATCTGTACTTTATAGAATTTTGCTGCAATAAATCTAAATATATATATATATACATATACATATACCGGGTGTCCTAAAAAGGCCTGACTGATTTTAAAATTCAATAACTTGCAAACGGTGACAGATATTTAAAAAATTCTTGCAGGAGGGTTATGCATGAGGTCAAAAGCTTTTTACTGTAATTTTTTTATTTTAGTTCGTATTACAAAGAATAGATGGCGCTGTAAGCAATAGACGCTAAATTCAGACTCGATTTTCGATATTTCGGAACCCACTCAATACATTTTAATCTCCTTTTACCGCATGGAAGAAGAGAGGGGCCGAAAAATCGAGCCTGTATTTAGCGCTTATTGCTTGCAGTGCCATCTATTGTTTGTAATTCGAACTAAAATCGAAAATCACTGTAAGAAATATTTGACCTCATGCATAACCCTCCTGCAAGAATTTTTTAAATATTTGTCACCCTTTGCAAGTTATTGAATTTTAAAATCAATCAGTGCTTTATATATATATAATAAATATGAAATCACAAATATATGAACATATGGTAAAATTCTAATAGTTGAACAAAATATGAACATAGGAAACCAGTATGTAAAATAAAAAAAACTATGAATAACGCACAGAATCATCAGATGTGCTTGTTGGTTAATTCATAGTGAAGATGCGTTATTTCATCCGATTTTGTCGGCATTAAGGATAAAATGACAAAATTTAGCACCTAATAGCGCAACATAAAAGAAAAGAAAAGAAAATACCAAGAAATCTAAAGAAAGATACACCTCACACAGACACACACACACATATATATATATCTATACTCCTATTATAAAGAGGTAAAAATTGTTTATTTGTAGGAGGTAAGCTCTGGAACTACCGAACCGATTCCAAAAGTAATGGTATCAAAATGATGGTGTTAGTCCAACTTAGAACATAGGCTATATCTTATGTCCGTGCCAAAAGTGGGTGCAGGAGCAAAAAACGTTCTAAAAATGCGATTTTTGTGTTACTGAAAGGCCCAGATACGCAGAATTTGGCATGATAGTTACTTATTAGATATAAATGATCTCTAAGAATATTTCATAAAAAATTCGAAATTTAAAAGGGGTGAAAATGCGCAAAAGCGTTCTAAAAAACGTTCTAAATGGCGATTTTTACGCAATCTCAAGCTGTACCAAACCGATTTCAAAAATAATGGTGTCAAAATGAGGGTAACAACCCTTGCTCCAATATAGGCTACATTTTATGTCGGTGTCACTACCCCTAAAGGGGGTGTGGGAGCAAAAAAACGTTCGAAATTGCGATATTTATATTACTGCAGGGCCCAGATACATGGAATTTGCCACGGGAGTTACTTATTAGATATAAAGGATCTCTAAAACAATTCTTAAAAAATTCAAAATTTAAAAGGGGAGAAAATGCGCAAAAAGCGTTCTAAAAAAGTTCTAAAGGAAAGAAAATTCCAAATTTAAAAGTATGAAGTGAGTGAAAAGCGTTCGAACTTACGATATTTATGCAATCGTATGAAATACGAAACCGATTTCAAACATAATGGTTGCAAATTGATGGTGATAGAACCTGCTCAAACATAAGCTATATTTTATTTCGGTGCCACAATCCCTAGAGTGTTGCAGGAGCAAAAAACTTTCTAAATTGCGAATTCTGAAGTACTGAAGAAGCTAGAAACTTTAAATATAGCGCAGTAGTAAAGGTGTCCTAAATTACGATTTTTATGGAATATCAAGAAATAATAAACCGATTACAAAAGTTATTTGTTTCGAATCAAGAGTGATAGTCCCTGATCCTATACGGAGTATATTTTATGCCGGTGTCACTACCACCTGGTTGGCAGGAACAACAAGAAAGCCTTTAAAAACATCTAAATTCCGTTTTCTTTAGAATATTAGGAAACACCAACCGGATTCCAAGGTTAATATTGGCAAATTAATGGTGGCAGTCTTTGTTCCAACATTTTTCAAGACATTCTATTTCAACTCTGTTTCGGTATTTCATGTTGGTGCCACTAACACCAGAGAAGTGGTATACTGTTAGACAAAAGAAGATTGGAGTTTGACATGATGGTTAATTTTAAGATGTAAATGTATTAAGATGGTTTGTAAGAAATTCAAAACTTCAAATGAATACTGAAATGAGCATAAAAGTCTCAAAATACTTTTTAAATTATCATTTATTTGGAATTAGTTTTAGTTCTTCTTATTAGATAAAATCTCATTTCTGTCTATTGCACTTTTCTAATGCAGTTTATTCAAACTGTGGCTTAATTTGTAATTTTTGAATTATTCCAAAAAGTGTTCTTCTAATAAAAAATAGTCATGCAAATATCACTGGGCATATTTAAACTATTACGCGAGCAAAGCCGCGGGGTTTGCTTGTATATATATATATATATATCGAGAGAGAGATAAATACAGAGATCTAGATGTAGTTATCTTACCCATATGGAAAATTTAAATACACTACCTAACATATGTAACTAAATGTAAACCTAAAATTTTTGATTTTTTTCCATTCTATCTTATAAAACTTTTATGCAAAGGGTAGAAGAGAAGGTACCCCTTAATTTTGAATTAAAATAACTAATGCCTTAATAAAGATAAGCTATATATTTCTACACTGTTATATTGGGAAAAAAATGTCAGTTTTTTTTTTTTTTTTTTGCAGTACTTAGAAACCTTCAATTTCAGTTCCCCTGTTGCTTGGCAAGCATCTAAGCGATAGTCGATCTGCTTCTAGGTGTGCTTTAAACTGGTTAAACTAACAAACAGTGGTTTGTTTGTTAAAAAAAAACTAATAGCGCAACATAAGCGCAACATATGTTGCAGTAATGTAGCGCAACATATATTAACCCTTTGTTTGTAGGTGGATCATCTCCACACATACGGCGAAAATTATGTTGTACCACAATAACAGATTTATCTCGGCGTACGATAGCACACACCCATCTTTCTGCTGCACACTTATCCTGATTGTTGTGTACTAACTGATTGAACTTTTTGTTACAAACTAACAAAAAGTGTTTTTTTTTCGCAGTACTTAGAAACCTTCAATTTCACATCCAATGTTGCTTGGCAAACATCTAAGCGATAGTCGGTCTGCTTCTAGGTGTGCTTTAAACTGGTCAAACTAACAAACAGTGGTTTTGTTTGTAGGTGGATCATCTCCACACATACGGCGAAAATTATGTTGTACCACAATAACAGATTTAACTCGGAGTACGACAGCACACACTCATCTTTCTGCTGCACACTTATCCTGATTGTTGTGTACTAACTGATGAATGAAATAGAATCACGTCACAAAGTGGCGTCGGCGAATGCGCACAGTCACATCCAGATCAACGGAATTATCACTACAAAAACTCCTTCAGATGTTTCTCGTTGGTTTCGAATCTATTGATTGCATATTTCGCGTGCAATTTATTTCATTAATCAGGAGCACCTTTTTCGATTACCCTGTGTATACAATTAACAGACCATGAAATGGCCTCTCTTGGTAAATTTTCATTTATTATTTATCTACTGTACTTAAAAAAATCTCGCCAACCCTTATTTACTATGTTGCAAGAAATCATACTAAAATGTGACTGGTTAACGATTATTAACGATTTAAAAGATTATAACGTCTGCTAATTAATGCTATCTATATATTAAAAAGACCAGGTAGTTTTTTTAGTCGTGAGGCCTGAGATTCCTACTGAACCAATTTTTATAATTATTTTTCTTTTATGAAAGCTGTTCATTTTTAGATGTGCCCGATCTACCTACTTTTTAATTTATTTCTATTTATATATATATATTTTAATTTTAAAAGCATTATATGACATTACTTCAAAATGGAGGCAATCAGGTTAAGCTTTTCTCTCTATAATAAAGATTTATTTTTCTTTATCACATTCCACCAATTATAAGCGTGATTTCATTAGTGAATGCGTCATGTATTTAAAAGAAAAAAAATAATTGTCTTCATAGAATTTAACCATAATAAAATGATTGCGTGTAATTATGCTCTAATAATCGCGGAAGAACACTGAGAAATGATATAAAGAAAACTATGTAAATAAAATAACAGAAAAAAAATCTATGATTAAAAAGTAATATGTAAAGCGAAATGTTTACGATGAGAAAAATGACGTCATTGAAAACATATGAATTTTCTCCATGAATATAAGATCTATCTATTAAGTTTTATTTAGGGCAATGTTTACATAGTGCAGCCAGCAAGAAATCATTCAGTGCATGTAGTTTAATTATAAAGGAGTTTAACTATGAAACTCCCAATTTTCAATCTCCTTAATTATTATTATTTCCTAAACAGATTTGAATACCGGCAGTTTTTCAACTCAAAAACTGTACAATGTAACCAGCTGTGATTTTAAACTCACATATTTCAAGTGCAATCTCTTTCGATTTGTTTTCTAAAATTTAAAACTTAAAATTCACATTCTTTTCAAAAAATTAATGTCAAATAAAGTATTTTTTGCATGTAATTTAAAATAACAATTTCAATCTATGATTTTTGATAATAAAAAGCAATTTTTAAAAGTTTTAAATAACGAATACAATTTTATAGATTATTTCAATTCGGAGTTTCCAGTTATATTTTATAAACAACCCATAGCGCAAACTGTTTTCCAAAGATAAAAAAATAATCTTACGTTATTTATTCTAAACTTTAGACGTGTATATTTCCTAAACTGTTTGACTGAATGTGTTCCCGTTTACTATAAGAAGGTGAAAAAAATATCGAATTATCAATCAAAAAATGATTTCAAATTAGGTTTTAGTGCTGAACACTTTCGAGTTTGTTCGAATTTCTATATATGTACGGCTTCCTAAGATAAATAGAAGGAATTCGCTAATTGGTAAACGTTATTCTTAAGCGATTGGCACCAGTCACGTTTTTTGCATGCATTCGTAATTATATAAATACGTAACACCTATTTATACGTAACACGTCGTCTGGTCCGAACGTCTGTCCGCATGTAACAGCTTAAACACTAACCAACCAAATAGTTTGAAATTTAATATATGTAATCGTTGTAGAATTTTGTCGAATCATTTCAAATTTTGTGGAAATCGAATCAAAACTTTAAAAATCGTTAATAATAGTTTTTTCATTCTATTAAATCCTAACATACATAATTAATTCAATGACATGGTATAATAGGTAACAAGGGCGGATCTGGAGGGTCCTCAAGGGGGGGGCGATTTTAGAAATTTGGAGACTCCAATCTGATGAGCGGGTCGGGACTAATTTTTTTCACTGAGGGTCGGGTTTGGGTCCGGTTGACTTCCACTTTTTTCTGCGGGTCGAGTAAACTTCTACTTTTTTGCTGCGGGTCGGGTTTGGGCCCGGTTGACTTCTAGTTTTCTGCTGCAGGTCAGGTTGACTTCTACTTTTTTCCGTGGGTCGGGTTTGCGTCCGGTTGACTTCTACTTTTTGCTGCGGGTCGAGTAAACTTCTACTTTTTTGCTGCGGGTCGGGTTTGGGCCCGGTTGACTTCTAGTTTTCTGCTGCAGGTCGGGTTGACTTCTACTTTTTTCTGTGGGTCGCGTTTGGGTCCGGTTGACTTATACTTTTTGCTGCGGGTCGGGTTAACTTCTACTTTTTTGCTGCGGGTTGGGTTTGGACCCAGTTGACTTCTATTTTTCTGCTGCGGGTCGGGTTGACTTCTACTTTTTAGCTGCGCCTAGCGCGCTGGGTTTGGGATAGATTGACATACATTATTTCGGGCTTGAGTCAGTTTCGGATTGGGTTTTCACTATTGCGAGAAGGGTTCGGGTTGACCCGATTTTTGAAAAGTAAGTCTAAATATTTTTGAAGATAAAAACAATATACAGTAAAAGCTCCATAACGGACACGTCCAAATAATTATTTAGGGATACTTTTCAATCTTCAGGATTATGTAAAAAGTACTAATTTGGTATAAAACTGCTTGTCTCTTTATATCTAAGATCAGTTGTAATTCAGTAAAGAATGCTTTGAAACTTATCAAAAAACATACCGGGTGTCCCAAAATGGACTGACTGATTTTAAAATTCAATAACTTGCAAATGATGACAGCCATTTAAAAAAAATCTTGCAGGTTATGTAAGATGTCAGGAGATTTTTTGCTGCAATTCTTGATTTTACTTTACAATAGCAGCGATAGATGGCGCTGCAATCAATAGTCGTTAAATCGGGGCCCAATTTCTGGCCTTCCTCCTCCGGGCATAGCATCTATTGCTTGCAGCGCCCTCTATCATTGCTATTTTAAACTAAAATATAGAATCGCAGTAAAAAAAACTCCTGATTAGGGGTGATTCCCAATAAATAAATAAAAAAAAAATCTGAAATTCAAAGCAAATTTTCTGAAAGGTTACAGTAGAGGGAGGGGGGGGGGGATTTAATCCTGGCACTAATTATTTTTGTTGCAGGTCGGGTTAACTGTTTTCGATTCGGGTCGATTTCAGGCTGAGTCGCTGAGTGCAGATTCTTGCACAAGCTGTGTTTGTGTTAACCCGTTTCTTCAAAAGTTAGTTCAGTATATTATTTCAGATTAAAAACGATATCTATAATAATAAACATATAGATATATATATATATGTGTGTGCTGTTTTCTAAAGAGACCGCTGTATTTTTTCGACGACTCTTTGGTGAAATTTGCATTTCTTCCACGACTCTTTGACAAAATGCGCGTTTTCCACTACTCTTTGACAAAACTCGCGTTTTTCAGCAATCCTTTGACGAAATTCGAGTTTTATCCGCGATCCTTTGACAAAATTTGAGTTTTTTCGAGACTCTTTGACCAAATTCGCGTTTCTTTCGCGACCCTTTGATGAAATTCGCGTTTCTTTCGCGACCCTTTGATGAAATTCCCGTTTCTTTCGCGACCATTTGATGAAATTCGTGTTTCTTTCGCGATTCTTTGATAAAAATTGCATTTTTTCGCAAACCTTTGACGAAATTCGTGGTTTTTCGTGGCCATTTGCCAAAATTCCCGTTTTCTGCCGCGATCCTTTGACGAAATTTAAGTTTTTTCTGCTGCCCTTTGACGAAACGCACTTTTTTCTCGATCATTTGAAGAATTTCGCGTTTTTTCAGCGGCCTTTTGACCAAATTCGCGCTTTTTCGGTGTCACTTTGAACAAATTCACTCTTTTTCGTCGTCCTTTTGACAAAATTTGCGCTTTTTCCGTGATCCTTTGGAGGAATTGAAGTTATTTTTAGATTGACGAAATAGATTTTTTATGACGACCAATTGTCAAAATTCGTGACTATTTTTATATCCGAATTTAAGCATTGATGATTTTTTTTTTTAATTTTCTGAACCGAACGCCTTAACCCTCTCGCCGCGTATTTGTAAGCAAAATAGCTTCAAAAATTGCGCATTTATTTTATTACATATTTCAAATCTTCATATATTTATATATTAAGTTAAAATATGCCCGAAACCTTTGTGAAAGAGTTTTTTTTTTTTTTTTTTTTTTTTTTTTTTTTTTTTTTTTTTTTAAATAGAATTAAATCATAAAAAAAAAAGATTTGCTGCGGAAATCTCGGGTTGTGCAAATTTTGCTACTTTTACGTTGGCCGTGGAAATCGCGGGATGCGCAGCGAGAGGGTAAAATTTTTGGAAAATTCGGAACATAATCACCCCTGCTCCTTGACTTCTTACATAACTCTCCTGCAAGTATTTGTTTTAATAGCTGCCACCATTTGCAAGTTATTGAATTTTAAAATCAGCCAGTGCATTTTGGGACACCCTGTATGTTCATTAGCTATGGGATGATGGATGAAAGAAGCATTTAAAAAAAAATAAAGCGGCCTTCGATATGTCAGTTAGAGGTTTCCCCGGGCTGAAATTTTCTGGCCCAAGTCCAGGTCCAACCCGCACAAAAAAAATTATCGCCCGGCCCGGTATAAAAGCCAAAATATCGACTCCAGCACAGCCTGCATTTTGCCTTTAAAACTATTCATAAAGCACACCACACTTACTTATGCTCATATTTTATTTTCAGATTATGTTCCAAATTCATGAATACATAAAAACGATATTATTAAGGACTATTTAGGCAATTATGTACATAAACACTACTTAAAAATATGAGGCAATTACATTCAAATGAAAATCCAGTTAAAAAATCAGTTTAGAATGAAAGAAACGGATGATAAAAGAAAATCACAATTTTAAAGCTCTACAAGGAACTAGTATGTTGTGGCCATCACAAAACTTTCTTCTATCTCATACATGTCAATACTTCAAAATTCACTATCTCAGTGCCAATCTGTGTTCATCATGAGAATTCTAAAAATATGAAATTCCGTGCATTAGTTCTCGAGGTATGACTGTCACTGAAATCGTGTAAATCCAGCAAAATGCAGCATAGCAGCACCACCTATTGGGTTATTTACACCAGAACCTAATTATCACCAACTTATGTCAACGTCTAACTGAATATGAAGCGTGATGAAAATTCGTGCATTAGTTCTTGAGATAGAGGTATTGCGCAAATCATGACAAATGCAGCATAGAAGCGTCACCTGTTGAGCGATTTGCAACAACACATAATCAGCAGCAATATTAATCAAGTTATACTTAAATCTGAAGTTTGATGAATATTGGTGCATTAGTTCTTGAGATAGAGCTATTGAGAAAATAGCTCAAAATGCTGCACAGCAGCGCCACCTATTGGGCGATTTACACAAACACGTAGTCAGCATCATTCCATATAAAGGACTAACTAAATCCGAAGTTTGGTGAAAATGTGTGCATTGGTTCTTGAGATAGAGTTACTGCAAAAATAGTGTAAATCCTGCAAAATGCGGCATAGCAGCGCCACCTGTTGGGCGATTTACACCAAAACGTAAACAGCATCTATTCATGTCAAGGACTAACGGAATCTGAAGTTTTATAAAATTCCGTGCATTAGTTCTTGAGATAGAGCTTTTGCGGAAATCCTGCAAAATGCTACATAGCAGCGCCACCTGCAGGGCGATTTACACCAAAAACTAATCAGCACCAATCTATATCAGGGACTACCTGAATATAAATTTTTATTAAATTCTGCGCATTAGTTCTTGAGATAGAGGGCCCACAAAATATGTGTCACATATAGACAGACAGACAGACAGACATTCGGAATTTAGAGGAGTGCACAGGTCGCGGTCGAGCCAGTAACGCTTATCATAAGGACTGACACGGACTGAACGTTTAGCTTTTATTCCGGGCCGAGGCCCGACTTGGAAATTTCGGCCAGTGCAGACCTAGGAAGAATGAAGTCCAGGCCAGGCTCGACCTGGAAGAAAAAGAAGTCTGGCCAGACTCGAATCTGCAGAAAAATTTAAGATCAGGACACGGCCCGGCTCTAAAAGAGGGAAGACCTGACCCAGCACGAGTCTTGTGGATTAAAACTGGCGCGACCCGGGACGGGTCGCGCCGCGCTCGAGCTTCGCCCCAAGTCATTTCTCGTGAGGATGCATAATGCCGTTTTTCAAACCCTTTATTTGCCCAAGGGGGGAGCGATCGCCCCCTCGCCCCCCCCCTTAGATCCGCCATTGATAGGTAATGATTCTATGTTATCGTCATATTTAAGATTGAGCCGTTTTATTCCCGTATTACTGAACTTAATTCATGTAATCTTAATAAATTTTGTATTCATGCATTTTTGCATAAGGGTGCAAAAGCCAAGATCTGAATATTTATAAATCTTGTTATAGTACGAACGCACCTCATTTTCCACGTCTGGTATACAATTTCCGATTTGTTATACGATGATTTGGACAGTGATAGCAAGAAATGATGCTTTTTTGTCCTCTACTTTTCCTAGAAACGTAGAAGCAGAGGTGTGGACCAGGAAAGGAGTAATTCACAGAGTTCCAAAATGTATTCAAATCCAATCTTATCTATTGTCATTACTAATGGAGTTTTATTCATGTACATTTTCTAGGTCAAATAAAGTTTTACAAATTCAAAATTGTATATGAGTTATTTCAATCAGTGTATCAGTCACATTACATCTCGATGCATTTGAATTTACACTTTCTAAACTAAAACTAAACTCTGTGGCTATACAATCCATGAAGGATCAGACCCGACACTGCCCATCTCTGTTTTCTTGACCCTAGACCCTTAGGTACTATGCAGCATGCGTCCCGGCCAGGTGGTCAACCTAACGTGAGACCCTCGGTGTTTAGATCCCAAGCAAGCTTGGTACTCATTTTATCGACCCCAAAGGGATGAAAGGCTGAGTGAACTTTGAACGGTCGGGAGTCGAACTCTCTATCTGCGGCGCGGTAGTCAGATGCTCTGACCACTACACTACTGGGTTTCTTATAGCTTCTAACTTCTTTAAAAATTATCGGATAATAACGAAATGGAAAGAACAATATATGTTACAAGAATATTGAAACTGGTCCTACTAAGAAGAATAACTGTAGTAGTACTTCCAGTTTATTGATTACTTATCTAGAAAATGTTCTATAACCGGTAGCATCATGATAATGAATTAAAATTATTTTTGTGTTTTCTGCTTAAATTTATGATAGTAAGCAAGAAAATATTTTTACAAATCATTCAAAAAAATATATATATATAGGTATTTTTTTCTTGATAGCTTTTTAAAAATATAGGTTCACTTTTGATTTTTTTTAAAAGCCCAAATAATTGTTGATACATGCAAATATTTCTTATAATCAATTCCATGTGGTGCTATTAATTGTCTTTTCAATTAGAGCGCAATTCCAAGGGTACAGGGTACTAAGAGTACCTCATTACTCGTTAGAAAATTAAAAACTGTTAATACAGGGTTTCAAAAAATCTGTGTGCCCATTTTAAAACTCAATATAAACTCAAGCAATTATCGCACAGGAGTGCGGTTTGGATTTGGTAAAATAATTCTCAGGACGAAAAGTTTTCTTAATGGGAGTGAAAATAATTAGTTCCAAATTTCGATCATAGATGGCGCAAGTAGTCCGTGTGTTTGCTTTTAAACATACGTTTCTTTCTGGTTTTCAGATTAATTTTGAAGCTGTGAGACAGAAATGACGACTCATATTGCCCGAAGTCATAATTTTTGTGTCACAGTGACAAAATTAATCTGAAAATGAGAAAAAACGGACGTTGCCAGCAAACATTCGGACAAGTTGCTTTATCTACGATCGAAGTTTGGAACTATTTATTTCCATTAGCTTGAAATAAACGTTAAATCTTGAAAAGCATTTCTGTCCAAACCGCAATCCTGTATGACAATTGTTTGATTTTATATTGAATTTTAAAATGCGTCTGGGAATTTCGGACAGTGGTTTTCAAAAACCACTTTACGTAAAATTATAGAAGTAAAATTACAAATATTAAGGAATGGAGTTCATCTAATAGAGAAAACGCATGAATTTTAAAAAGATCGCCAAATGTTGTGAACGTTTTTTGCCATTAAAAATTTCTTGTGGGTCTTGAATACAAAAAAAAAAGTATATGTTGATTAACCCTAGAACTACCGGAAATTTTACTCAAGTTTTATAAAAACATTCTACACCAGAATTTTTACTTAAAACTATTTAATTTCTTTATTTAACTTATTATTGTCTGATTTATACATTTAGTTTGTTTTGAAGAAATTTCTGGTTTGAATAAAAATTTTGAATGTACATGTCGGGTCCAATGGACCCGTCTGGTAGACGGAAGGTTAAATAAGAACGATCCCTAAGAAGTTTAATTTAGGCTCAACTCTTTCATTATCTTTGTCAATGATTACAGGTATTCTAGCCTGGAATATCAATAAGCTGGAAAAAAGCAATTTTTTAAATACGGAAAGGTATTTTTATATATATATTAAATAAAAAACATACATAAAATGAATTAATATTGTAACAAAAATGATGTCGTAGAAAAAGGAATCGAAAAGAGTAATATTTTGTGTAGAAAAAAAAATACTTTATATTTAGTTTCTGATATTGGAGATTTAATTTTTATGCACCATTTTGTTCGAAATTTTACTGTCATGAAATCCGAAGAAATAAACTACATTTTCTTAAAATATAGCCAAGAAGAGGTAGATTCGTTTTCGTTGGCACCAGAAATAGATGGCAAGAAAAAACATATACCGTACATTTAAATAATTTCATGTATGATAGAGATTATCAAAATACTTTATAACTATTGGTTACCAGTTTCTAAAGAGATTGGAGAATCAAGCTTAATTTTCAGCAAGACAATTATTTGAGGGTACTTGATTATGCTTTAAAACTTGTTTTAAAATGATATATATATATGAGGAAAACTACTAAAATCTGTGCATGCTGGCAAAAAGCAATGCAGTTCAACAAGAGAACTGAAATAAGCAATTTTATCTTATTGGCGAGTTATCAATTGGCATTATTTACAAGACCGCATTATTACAATATCAAAAATCATTTATGAAGTGATTATGAAGAAAGGAGAGGGTTTTTTTATTAAAGTAACTTTTATAAATATAATTTATTTAATGAGCCTATTTTTTTTTAAACTCTTACTTCCACATGTTAATTGAATTTTTTTTTAATATATTTAAAGCCATGTATTTTGTAATTTGCTGCTATAAGTGTCTTATAGCATGTAAAACACATTATTTAATATTGAAATGCAATATTTCAAAAGAAAAGTTTAGTGCAGAAGTATCATTTTGCAATGACCTGTGTGTATGTGGCTAAAAAGTCATTCTAGTACTTTTAGATGTTTCCAAACTGTGCTCTAAAAAATTCCTAAAAAATTGTTGTTTTCGCCTTATCTATATACAATATATGCTGTAAGGTATTGGAAAATGTTCAGAAAAATGTTCATTGACGAGCAATGAAAAATGAATTGAACTACAGGTATTGTGAAAATCTATAATAATAAGGAAAGAAGTTTGTGTGTGAGTGTATGAGTGAGAGTGTCGACGGTGTTCTGAAAACACCGCTGCACGCAGAGCTACAAAATTTCAGGGGAAAGGTACGTCTATATATGAAGTTTTGCACCTCGTAGCCCGATTTTCGATTTTTTGATTCGATATTTTTATTTAATTTTTTATCAGATTTTTAGCACTTTGTTAAGTTTCGAGGCGATTTTTCCACATTAGTGAAAATAATACAGCTTCTTTCTTTTAACCCAATATAGTATATTTTGTTTTCTTTTCAAAAAAGTTTATTCGGAATTTATAGAGCGATTTTTTATGCGATTATTGAATAGCAGTTAATGCATCTTCATACCTATAAGGGTGTTACCATATGGGGGGACACAATTCTGTCGCCAAATACGACCAAGTTTGTAGCCAACATGGCGATATATCGCCAAATTTGGCTATCAAATTTAGTCGCCAAAAGTGACGCCAACTTGGCGATATCTCTAATATTTCGCCAAATTCCCATAGACTTCCACTGTAAACCAATAAGGATTACTTGCTTAGAGAAAATCAACAAATTGAGATATATTAATGCAACAAAAACTAATATTAAATTAAGGAATTACATTAATTGTATTTAAGGTAATCCAAGTAAATTAAATTATGAATAAAAGTAACATCAAACAATGCTTAACATGCTTTCCCAAACATAAATTTTAAGAGAGCCCGCAGGTCGGAGGAACTAGATTTGAAATTTTATCCAATTATAGTAAATTTTGACTTTCGTGATTTTTGAAATTTTTGAGATTTTTAATTCGATTTTTACGTTTCTTCGCTATCTGCTGCAATTTTTTGATATTCCATTTTTGGCTTAAAGTATATTCTGCCCTCATTTCAATAAAGTTTATTGGACTTCGTATAGCAATTTTCAAATTTCGGGAATTTTGTATGTGATTTATAGTGTATTTTAGTGATTTGCTACCATTTTCGCTAATGCTGTATATTACCTCGGCCGCCATCCTGGATTTCTTGGCGATTTTTTGTTGTAGTTGTTTGTCGATAAGGAAACCCCTGTTCTGGCAATCCTGTTAAACCTAACATGCTCATAAATCGCTGCTTGGCGACATTTACTACTTGGCGGAAAGGAGTTTCCACGCCAAGAAAAAAATCCAAGATGGCGGACGAGGGAATATACAGCATTTGTTCCCCATTTTCCCACATTATTGAAAGGAATAAACTTGCAATCTTTGAACACAATATATAATTTTCTTTTCTCTTTTCGAAATTTGTGCAACGATTTAAAATATTCTCCCGATATCTTATTGTGATTTCCAGAACTTTTCCGCAATTCCTTCTGTTTTTTGACGTATCCGGGCAACGCCGGGCAAGTTCGCAAGTTAACAATAAATTGTTCTCTAATATTGTTCGTATTAATAAAATAATTTATATTATATCCAAAGCTTTCTTTTGTATGGAACTAAAATGGACAATTAGAGAGAATTTATTAACAGTGGTAAATGAGAGATAGAATTTTTTTTAAATTTCAGAAATAACGAAGCTATCGAAAACGATGGTGGCCAAAATGGCGTAAAGAAGTTTTTGCTCAAGTGCAGGCTTACTCTTCTCCACAACCTTCAAAATTTTTCCATGTACGGAAAAATTTTACAAATGCAATGCCACAAAAAATTAAATCCATCGGTTACATCGTTAGTTTATCACTAACTATCGTGTCAACTAAAATACAGGAACGGCTTCTAGTAAAAGACTTTATATATTTCAATGAATATATGCATCGGGATATATGCATGTGTATATGCATATATAATGAATATATGCATGTTTTTTTTTTTGTTTTTTTTTTTTTTTTCATTCAAAGAGTTTGCTTGAACCAGTAATATCTCCGTTTTCAGTTTGTTGACGCATTAGCAGATACACATAACATATATACTCGTACATGGAATATATCATTAAAATTTATACCATGAAAAAAATAATTAAGATAAAAACTATTTTCAACTCATAATGTAGGAATTAGGACGAGTAGTTATTTGTATGACAAATAAAAGTAATTTAAAATGAGGTTTGTTTTGTTTCTTTGTTTGTTTCTAAGATAGATTCAGAAACACGAAACAGCAGAGAAAAATAAATAGAATAACTTCGGGTGAGACATAATAATCTGCCTTCTAAAGTTGATGCATTTCGCCCTTTAAGCTATAAAAGAAGTATTTGTTTTCAAAACTTTTCTACCTAAAAAAGAACATAAAATCGATTTATTTTATTCTTTATATAAATTCACACTTTCTTTAAAATAACTTGCAGCCATTTTAAATTAATTATCAGATATTTTAGAAAATTTACCTTTTTATTTGGTTAAAACAAAATATTTCAAAAACGTACATTTTCCCTTTGTTGATACGTTATTTTTCATTGAATTGAGGATGACTGCCAAATTTAAGCTTCATTTCAGATTTTATAAACTTATACACATAAATATATTTTTAAAATTCAATGTATGATAGAATGTGTGTTTAATTTTTCTTTAAAATAAATTTTTATTATGGATTTTGACATCGTAATATGAATGCGTATCATGCAAATTTAGTAATTTAATTTTTTATATATTTATACGTTACGTCAGTTTTTTTATTCTTAATATAGTTGTGTTAAATTGCACAGTTGTTCCTAGCCTTTATGTGTATTATGCCGATTAATTCGATTATGTTTTTTTTTTCTAGAAACTGCAATGTCCAATATAGAAATCTATAATTAAATGAAATTATTCTAGTTTTTAATACAATGTATTCATACTTACTTCATGAACACATTCAACATACAACATTCAAATGTATGAGAAATTTAAGAAATGATCTTCTGTAATTGATTATTAAAAATGTATTTTTTTTTTGTGTGTAAATTAGTTACTGATTTATTTTAAGGATGTGTCGATACTATAGAAATCTGAAAACAAATATACATTTTAAAATGAAATTAAAAATATATATATTTTTCTTTCTTTATTTTTCGGTATAACAAATAGATTTCATTTCTAACAGTTTTCAGCTTCTCAAAATCATATGTGATTACATGTGTACGATAATAGAAACCCGATATTTGTTAGACTAGATATACCTTAGAATGGCCCCCGATGTTAAGCCAATATTGTATTCACTTGAAATAGTTTAATTAAAACAGTAATTTTGATTAAACTTTAGATTTCTAATGAAAAGGACCGTAAAATATTGATGTTAAAGAAACATTGCTTCTAGTTTTGATTTATTTATAATAAAGCTCTAATATTGCAGAAATATTATCGTTACAAACAGCGAAATTTGTTTTGATAATATTACATTAATGTTGCAAAACTGTTAGCACCTCAAAATTATTGTTCATTGTGTAATCATATATACATTGTGTTCATTGTGTGTCATAATTGTGTAATTATACTCTACAAGGGTTCTAAATATTATCCAAGATGTAGCCAGTATAAAAAAATCACTGAATATCGTTTAACTACTAAGGATAAAGTAAACTTTGCATTTTCGTACTGATAATTGTCTTTAAATGAATTACTAGCAAAATTTTAGATGATAAATTCTTTTATAACCTCTGTAAGATGTACTTGTCTTTCTTTCCATCCTCTTGTACTTAATTTCAAAAATTCCCTTGTAATTCCCATGAAATGCGTATTTTAATATGCGTGTATAATTTATCTTTAGCAGACTTAAATTATGTTATTTAAACAAGTTATATATGATTATTTGTTTATATTCATCATCTACCTCATAAACGCTGAATTTAGAACTGTATTTTAGTACTTTTTTCACAAATTCCACTAAGATACAACATGCTGAATGTTAAAGATTTTTTCATTTTCTATTTCACGATATTTTTCATTGCTCAAGTAAATAGCAAATTTCTTTTTAAATGACATTGAAATAAACTTTAATATTTATCAAAAATATTTTAATTGAAGGGTAATAGATGCGTTATTATAATTTTCAGTCCGTAATAAAATATTAAATTAAATAATTCTTTGGAAAAATTAATTTTAACTCCAATTCCATGCTTGTTAGTAATAAGTTTGAAAAGATAATACATTTAATTAAAAACTTACTTTTCCACATTTTTTTACATACAACTTTAATATTTATCAAAAATATTTTAATTGAAGGGTAATAGATGCGTTATTATAATTTTCAGTCCGTAATAAAATATTAAATTAAATAATTCTTTGGAAAAATTAATTTTAACTCCAATTCCATGCTTGTTAGTAATAAGTTTGAAAAGATAATACATTTAATTAAAAACTTACTTTTCCACATTTTTTTACGTACAAATTTTAAAGAATCAGCAAATAACATTACAAAAACGTCCATTTTCTCTAATGGAAAATGCTTCATCATATATTATATGTTTAACAATGTTACAGCAGAAGTATGTGCTTTTTTTATTAATTCGTACCATTTAATAATTTTATTTTTGAGAGAACATAAATTTTTAAATTGCATTTTGTATTGCCGTTTCCCAACTTTAATCGGGTTAGTTTTCATTTACGGCTGCACATTTTACACAGAAATCTCACATTTTTCACAAATTTAATTAGTATTTATTGACAATATTATATGTATTGTATATGCTTTGCAATTTGAGATAAAATTTTAATATTACCTGAAGGATAAAAAAATAATGTACATCGTCATAAAAAGATTATTTTATGGTTGCGATTTTTATTATCTTGAATATATATAAACATTTATGAGGGCGTAAAACAATGATTGATTTAAGCTAGTCAAAATTATGAAATACATTTATGTATACATATTATCAAGTTGTACATATTCAGTGTAATGTAGTAACAACGCATTGTAAATTTTTATCTTCCTTATATTCACGAATGAATTTTTTTAACAGACACAAAAAACATCTTCCCAAAAATTATGGTAAATTATGTGTTAAACTTTTTTTTTTACTTTTCAGTATAAAATTTTCTTTTACAGTTTTATACCCTTCAAACTGAGCGTGAATTTTCTTTATTTCAAATTGATGCATTCATAAAATTCTAATTTTTTGTAAAATGTAAAATTTCTGCTGCATTATTGATTAAAATCCTCAAACATTTTAAATTCACAATCCGTATGTTTTGTTTTCTAAAAATCAACAAAATCTATTTCACGGAAGAGTAATGCGTTCTCATTTAATTTCCTTAATATTCCTTTGAGAAACGGAAAGTGCCTTTCCCTGATTCGATAGAAGAAGACAGTTGCTTTGATATTTTGAAGGAAGATATATATCATTTTTTTCATTTATTTTTCTAAATTACTAGATCACTTTGCTTAGCGAAATGCATACATATATACATATATTCACAGTAGGGTCATTATTTTACATGCAATTATCTCAGCATTATTTCCAGAAATTGAAAGTTGAGTTTGATTTGAAAGATATTTACACAAAAAGAATTTATAATCACTTTCTCAATAATTTTTCTGAATTATCCGCCTCACTACTTGAGTCTTAAATGAATGATAAACATACTATGCTTTAAAAAAAGATTTTAAATTGATTAATAAAAACAAATGATGCTGATTTTTTTTTTTTTTTTTTTTTTTGGTAAATTTGTGAGAGTTTAAACTTCGTACTCAGTACACAAAATAATAATAAAAAATTTTTGTGAGAATTTAAATTTTGAACGCGTTAGGGTAGACCGGGGCACGCCTACGCGGTTTTTTTTTTCAATTAATTTTCACATTTTTATGTTTTAACTTAAGAAGTTTTAGACATTGTGGTTTTATAAAGCAGTTAATAAAGTCAAATTTGAGCATTCAGTTGTTACCCTATTTGTTTTTTTATCCGTAAAAAAATTTTTTTTAGGTCCAAGTCTGTTGCGTAAACTTGCCCCGGGAACGAAACGCGTTTGCGCATATTATAAGTGATACCAAGGTGTAAGTGAAATAAATGTTTAATCAAATTGAAATGTTCTATTTATAAATTAAAACAGTGTTAAAAAAAGAGAATTAATTAAAGAACATTTTATAGGCTAAACTGAAAACATAGGGCTTAATACTAATTAAAAACAAAAACTATTTAGTCATCTTCATCATCACAGTTACAGTTTTTACAAACAAATATAAAGTGTTTCCTTTTGTACACCTGTCATGGGACCACCTTGTGCATCTAAGACATTGAACCCAGTCTTGTCCTCATATAGACCAGTATAGACCTCATCAAAACAGAGTTTATAGGTAGGAACTAACAATTAAACACAACTTAAAAGTCATTAATACAAGAAAATAAAAAAAGTCCTTCCGACCAGTGCCGGGAGGAAGAGGTAGCTTTCATATTCATTATTTTAAAAAAGCCAACTTATATCATTCAAACACACGAAGCTCAATTTAGTGGAAACCGAATATAGGAGATTCAATACTAATTTTTATCAATATAATGAATGAGAATTTCGCGAAATTAGTCAGCTGCTTTTCTTTAAAGTAACTTATATTTGGCTGCCAAATTCGGCGATTTCTTAAAGTGTCTGCCATTTTAAGACAACATGGTGGATGAGGCTAACCAGTGAACTTGATCGAGACCTTAGTAATTGCTGTACACATGCTCACTCACATCGGAATCGGTTGATATATACGAGTGCTGTAGCATGCAAAAAATCAGATTTTTCAAAATGTCACCCACAATAGAAATTGAAACTACTATATCTGAGCCATTTTTTAAGGTAAAGACAAACAAAAAATGCTCCTGAATCCTTTTCAAGGTCAAATACTTAAGAAAGAAACCCTTTTCAATTTCTAATTTTTTTGCACCTCACTTTAAATATATATATTTTTCTTAATTTAATGACCGCCATTTTGAAACAAGATGGCTGATGAATCTGGCCAGGGAACTTGGTCGAGATATTGATGTATACTATCCACATGCCTTCTTACATTGAAATAGGCGAATACGTGTGTTATCGCGTGACAAATACAAGATCGTTTCAAAATGTTAACCATGCTAGAAATTCAAAGTGCTATAATTCAACCATTTTTAAGATATAAACAAAAGAACAAATTCTCAGAAACAAAAACTGCTCCGGAATCTTTGTATCAAGGCCAAACACATAAAAAAAATCTTTCATTTTCCAATTTTTTAATACCTCATTTTAAATTTTAAATTAATTTTTTTTAAATGGCAACCCTTTTGAAACAAAATGGCGAATGAAGCTGGCCAACGAACTCGGTCGAGATATTGGTATGTACTATGTACAGACCAAGTTACATCCAAATCGGTTCATAAATACGCCTGTTATCGCGTGACAAAAATCAGGTCGTTTTAAAATGTCAGCCACAATAGAAATTCAAAATGCTATTACTCAGCCATTTTTTTTTAGATATAGACGAAACAAAAACTGTTCCGGAATCTTTGTATTAAGTTCAAGCACATACGAAAAAAATCTTTTTCCTTTTCCAATTTTTTGGTATCTCATTTTAATTTTTTAATTTTTTAATTTTTTGTAAATGGCCGCCATTTTGAAACAAGCTGGCGGATGAAGCTGGCCAACAAACTCGGTCGGGACATTAGTATGTACTATGTATAAACGAAGTTACATCCAAATCTGTTCATAAATACGCCTTTTATCGCGTGACAAAATTCAGGACGTTTCAAAATGTCAGCCGTGCTAGAAATTCAAAAGGCTGCAACTCAGCCATTTTTTAAGATACAGACGAAACGAAAACTGCTCCGAAATCTTTGTATAAAGGTCAAATACATAAGAAAAAAATATTTTTCCATTTTTAATTTTTTGGTACCACATTTCAAATTTTAAATTAAAAAAAAAAATTAAATGGCCGCCATTTTGAAACAAAATGGCGGATGAAGCTGGCCAACGAACTTGGTCGAGACATTCGTATGTACTATGTACACACCGAATTATATCGAAATCGGGTCATAAATACGCCTTGTATCTCGTGACAAAATTCAGGACGTTTCAAAATGTCAGCCACGCTAGAAATTCAAAATGCTTTAACTCAGCCATTTTTTAAGATATAGACGAAACAAAAACTGCTCCAGAATCTTTGTATAAAGGTAAATTACTTAACAAAATAATATTTTTCCATTTTTAATTTTTTTGGTACCACATTTCAAATTTTAATTTTTTTTTTTTTAAATTTTAAATGGCCGCCATTTTGAAACAAAACGGCGGATAAAGCTGGCCAACAAACTCGGTCGACACATTGGTATGTACTATGTACACACCGAATTACAACGAAATCGGTTCATAATTACGAGAGTTACAGTGTGACATAGGTCAGATATATATATGTATATATATCAATTTTGAACGGAGGGTGGTTTCGGGGTCTGGGTGTCATGATCGATGAAAATATACCAAAATTTTTTGAAATCGCTTTCCTCCGAACGGCTGCAATAGGTAGCTTTTTGTAATGAAAGCTACCTAAAATAGGTAAATAATATAAAGAAGTAATATAAAAAAAAATATTTTAAGTTAATTTCTGCGTAGGTCAGAAATAGAATTTACCCCCCCCCCCCCCCCCATTCTTCTTCCCACTTAAGTGGCGCTTAAAATGCCTTGATCAAGAAGAGGGCTCTCTCCGTCTTAAAATACCTTCATCAAGACGAGGGCTCTCTCGATTATTGAAAATTGATTAATTTAATTAATGAATTAATATTTGTAAAAAACTGGATTAACATCAACTGTAATCCACTAAAGTTTTTAAAAAATTATTTGAGCTTGCTTGGATGAATAATAAGTATTTTATTGACGATTGAAAATTGGAACAAGATATATATATATAGCGAGAGTGTGAGCTAATAGTTTCACATTGATGAGAAATAATTAATTAGTTCGCTTTTTACGCAGCCGGGTTTTTTCATTTTTTTAAATTTAATTGTTTATTACATTTACGCAGTAAGAACGTGCGTAAAGGTGCCTCTATGTCAATGCGTAAACGTGCCTCATCACAATTTTTGGATTTACTTTTAACGTGTAACGAAAATTAATTACGTTTCTGTTCATACAAATACAGTTCTCAAAAAAGGATAAAATTCTACTAATATTCATATATTTGTTTATCCTTAACTAAGTAATAATAGTTCACAATTTGTTTCAATAATGTCAACGCAAAAGTTACTCGCCTTGACAGAAAACTGGTTATTCTTTCCTTATGCTAAACCGAAGCTCGACCCGCGCTCAAAAACGTGTGAGAATACCCGCTAGGGAGTAGCATCAATCTGTCATGACTGGAGGTGGGCCAGTTATAATTCGTTTCGGAAAATGTGCACTGCGTAAACATGCTCTAGTCTAACCTACTATAAAAGAAAAAGAAATGTGATAATTTAAATTTACGACACCTTGCCAGACGCAAGCACAAAAAATTATTATATTTTTCTGTAGATCCATAAGTAGCAATTCTTCGGAATATGTTCTCTCGTGCAGAACATAAATAGCTTGTCAAGGGCGAATTTACCAAAAGCATATTTTACAGCAAAGGGATTTGCTTTTTATTGTTGCATTTGAATTTTGAATTAAAATTATTTGACATGAAGGAATGACAACATCATATGCATGATTCGCTTAGGGTTGGTTTTTAATACAATCTCACATGAGGAGGCCTTGCGGAAAGAAGTTCATGCATCCATAATAAAAATATTCGTTACAAGTAGTAAAACTAGGCTCTTATATGAAAAATAATTTTTTTTTAAACTTATATGAGTTTTTTAAATTCATTTTTTTTCACTTCAATTTTAAAATTGAGAGATACTTTCAACAAATAGAAAATATCTAATACTTTATAAGAAAATCAATTACGCATCCTAGTAAAAAAAATACGACTTATTTGTATAAAATATTTAATCATTGTGTTCCTTAGTGTTCTTGAAATAGCTTTTTTCGCTTTCGAAAATGCAGAATCTTTTAAGTTTCTCTTCAAAAAATCATAAGTGTTTTTATTTCAAGGTGCAACATATGTAACGTAAAATCGTCTTTCATGCTGCATTTGAAATCAAGCTAGCTTTGCGGCAGGTGAAACCTTTAGATGAAACCTTTAGAAAGGTTTATTGCAAAAATATGTTGAAATTTCAACAACTAGTTTGTTTTTATAGAATTTATATTTTAAAACAGTAGCTATGATCATTATTTTTTGGGAATAAGTATAAAAACACTTATTCAGTGCTTAATTTAAGTACATAAATTTAATAATCAATATATATCATTCGTTTGAGAAATACACACAAAAAAATTTCATATCTAAGGAGAGTGAATGTTTTTCCCATTCTATCAGTCGTTGAAATGACAAACATATAATTGATTTGGCACATTTAAATAATTGATTCTAATGTTGCATTATGGATTAAAAATTTGCGTTATGGAAGTAGATTTTTAATCAAATCGGTTTGAAAATTTTATCAATACATTACTCAGACATTCGAAATTGCTTGTACAGTCGCCAGAAAAAAAAAAAATAAACATCCCCTACTAACTCCTCAACAAATTATCGTAGAAGAAAGTTACTGGTACCGAACGATTGAAAATAAAATCTACTTTTAAATGATGTATATAAAATTTTCTTAGAGGACCATCTACATATTAAAACGAATCCAAACTTCATTTTTTTCAATGGCAATACCCAATTTTAACGAGATATTTCAAATCTTCGGTACAAACTATTCCTAGACACCAAATTTGAAGTCATTTGAATTATAAGTTTTTGAATTATAAACATTCAAAATTAGTGCTTCTAATGTTAAATTACATTTTCATATTTTTATTTATATATCCTGAAATTATCCTCATGTGCTAATTTTTTTTGTAGCAATAATACTAATATACCCAAACATAAATACGCTGAATTTGCAATTTTTATAATTTTTAGATTTATTAAGTCCTGCTTTATAGAATTCCAAAATTTCACATTTTTCTTGCAAGTAGTTTTCAAATTATACTTAAAATACGGCAAAATGATGGTTTATTGGGTCGTCTATGATAGAAGTGAGTAGATATTTTGAAATTTATTCTGCTGTCCTGTAATCTAACAGGCTTCATTGACTCCTTGAGAGGCGCTTAAGGTGTCTTGATCAAGAAAGGGGCTCCCTCGGTTAATAAAGGAGTACGGAACTTCAATTTGAATACACCCATTAAAATACGCTCGTTTTAAAATAATTAATTTCTCGGAAACTTATAATACGAATTGCATAAAAATTTGTTTTTAGTCTAATTGTAGGGTGTAGAGTTCATTTATGCTGTCAAAATTGTGTACTGCTATTGAAAAAAAACAAACAAAGGTAGGGTTCGTTTTAATATGTAGTTTGTCCCCTAAGCAAATTTTATATACATCACTTAAAATTAGAGTTTATTTCCAATCGTTTGGTGCCAGTAGCTTTCATCTACGATTATTTGTTGAAGAGTTAGTAGGGGGTGTTTACTTTTTTTTTCCACGACTTTACATTTTTAGGGAAATTCTATACCTATCAGAAAATAGAAATCATTTTTCTTTATCTCTTTTAAAATTTTAATAATATAGGAATTTATTTTCTTCTTTTCCTCCGTTATTTTAAAATTACTTATTTAACAGTTGCAAAGCAACTACATTTCATAGGAAGTAAATAAAAACACTTTAATTAAATCATTCTATTTTGATGGAATTAAACTGAATTTGCAATATTTTTATTAACAGAATACTCATTTTGTTCCGATTTCAATATGTGTTTTCTACTGAAGTAAATCAGGATTTGATTAGATGAACTATCTTTTAAGTAATATAGAATAATTACCCTTCTTTCCCGCCAAGTAAACATTATGAAAGCTTTGGTCTTCTTAATGATGGGTGCTCGTAACATAATCTTACACATACATTATTATCATTGCTACATGGCATTTTATTCAATTTCTGGAAAAGATTCACATGTTTTGTGAAACAAGGACAAGGAAGTACAATCGCCTGAGAAAAAAATCTACTAATAAATTGAAAATTAATGAAATATCAGTATAAAATGCACGCGTAAATATACTTAAATTGTAAAATGACATGATATAGGATAATTTCCAAAAAAGCTGGGGGTTTGAACAACTGGAATTTAAAGGGAAAGAGCAAAACAGAAAATTTGCATTTTTTATCTTAGAAAAACTCACAGGAAAAGAAATACAAAAAAATATTGATATTAAATAATATTTAACGCTACAGATCCTAGAATGTCATTTCCAGACTCTTCGAGAAATCGTATTTCCTAATAATTATTATACACAACAAAAAAAAAAGCTACGCATCGATTTTGGATATTACTTAAAGAGTGATTAAAATTATACTGTTTTTGAACACTTAATGTTGAGAACCTGATCTACATATTTACTACATCTAAGTTTAGGTAACTAGTTTTAAGTTTTATAAATCTAGAATGTTTGCTCATAAATTACTGCTTCTTTAATATTTAAATTAAAGCACCACGTTACCTTACTTTGAAACGATGTATTTAGTTTTATCTCTTTTCTTGTTCTTAGAGACGTAAAAATGAATAACTTTACATGAGAAAGTGTTATTAAAAATTAAAACAATATTTTTGATAAAACGTTATATTATACATATTCCATTCACATATTTATTCAAACACAATGTTAACAACTAAACTCTAAACTAGGACTTCCCTCAGAGGGATTAGTCTGAGCGATATTACTGAGAACATAGATTTAATAATAACATGTGGAAGCAAAGAAAATGAGATGTTATCTTTAATTGTCCATATACTGCGAAAAATTGAAATGATGAAAATAAACGAATTGTAGAATTACAAAATCTTATATATAAATTCGTATACACTGTTTAAAAAAATGGGAAATCAAACCATTCAAGACAGCCATGCATGGATATAAAATTGAAAGTACGCAATATATTAAAAATAAAATAGAAAATGAAACACTCATTTACTTATATCGGAATTTTAACTGCATAAAATGATATCAAGAGCATAATCAGACGCTCCGCACGAATTTGAGTAACTTTAAATGACAAATATATGATGTTTAAAAAGAATGGACTATACTTTATATGGTGTGTGCTCCCCCGGAATAGTTAATATTGTACAATATCTGTTTTCCACGGATGCAATGAGGTTGTCGATAACATTTAAGGAATTCTCTTCTCAAAATATAATATAGTATCAAAGTACCGAATACATCAAAAGTGGCATGCAATGCTTCGTTAGAATGTGTTTTAGATATGATCGATCGGATTTAAATGATGAGTCATGAGTGTATGCTGGCCACTACATACGCTGTATTGTTTTGTTTTCAAACATATTCTGCACAAGTTGAGCTGTATTTAGCAGGTATTAAATAAAAGAAATCGGCAATGATTACAACATAATGTATGACACAAGATCTGAATGTATCGTCTGCATAACTTTTGAGCTGTCAAAGTGTCATTTGAAGTAATTTACAAATCCATACATATTTATTCAGCAAATCATGCAAGCTAACATACGCCAATATGAACCCGATTACAAAATTTCACCAGAATAAGTTAATATATAAAAAATCTACTAATGATAATTGAGAATATGACCTTATAATAAAATTTCTAGAAAAACGAATCGGATAAAAATTCATATCATATTTAAAACGGCACTTCCCTCTGTTAGTGGCCTTGGCGAGAGAGAGAAAAGCCTAGAGAAGGAACACTTTAACAAGTACTTTCGGGCAACATACTCACTGTTTCATACAGATCTTCATTCAATATTTACACAATTTATTTAATGCTAGGTGGGTATCTATCAGTTTTGTTGCATTTAAATCGCATGTTTTGCGGAGAAAATGCAGCATTATGAAATATTTAAAGTTGCTGTACCTAATAATTCCAAATTAATGGTAATTGAGATCGCTTTCCTTTAATTTCATCTTTTCAAATTTTAAATTTTTTAGAAACCATTCATAGAGACAATTGTATATTTTAAAACTAACCCGAAGCAAAATTTCAAGATTTTGGGCTCAGCAGTAACAGAGAAATAGAAAAATTTTGAAAGTTTTTTGTTTCTGCACTGTTTTATATAGCGACATTTTTAGAAATTGTTCTATTGCGAGAATTTACGTCGTGATAAATACAGACATGCCAATTTTCATGTTTATATTCCTAACAGTTCCATGTTCTTCTTTTCTTAGACCATCATTAGATCTTTTTCCGCTTTGTTTAGTCTTTCTATTTTTTTAGAATTCGCTCTACAACGAGCATTTACATCTTATTAATTACTACCATGCCAAAGTTCTAGTTTCTAACCCCAACAGTATCCCAAAAATTTCAGTATTCCAAATAAATCATAGTTTAGAACCTTTCTAGAAGTATTTACGTTTATCCGTCAAATTGAACATTTTAGAGAGCGTTCATTACGAGTATTTACATCTTAAAAGTAACTACAGCACCAAATTTAAAGTTTCTAACCCAATCAATATCGCAGAAATCACAATTTTAGAACTTTTTTGATCCTGCAGCGATGTAGGTTCTTGCACTGACATAAAATAGTCTTTTTTTTCGGAGCAGAGATGGCAACCAATATTTTTTTAAGTTGGCTATGTAGTTTCAGAGATAACACCTCACAAACGTACAAGCATTAATAATATTATATACTTTATAATATTATAACGCTTTATAATATTACCATTAGATGTACAGATACAAAAGCCATTTATCTGTTACAAGCTAAAGTGCCGGCGTTGCCCAGAATTTGAAGGATGTTTGTTCTGAAAAATCAATTTCAAAATTTAACATACAACACAAAAAAAACATTAAAAAAAGCAGTCGAAATGTTGTTGAATGAATCATATGAAAACGCTATATAAAAATGTATAAATGTATATAACAGACGCAAAAGAATACAGCTATAAATGAACTTATTTCAATTTATAATTGGAGCAATAATGTTAAAATACGCCAATATTTCCCTAATCGGGTTTTTATTATGCTTCAATACATTTTTCACACTCATATGACGTTATACTATATCAACCATGCCCTTTATGTTTCCAATATGACGTAATATTTTCCTCTTTCGCGTGGAAACCTTGAAATGGAAAAGTTATGAAGTTATATTCACTTTCATTTAAATTCGTCAAACCATTTATTTCATTTTCATCTTTCACGGGAATATCTTGCAATAGAAAAGTCCTTCCGGCCAGTGCCGGGAGGAAGAGGTAGCTTTCATAATCCTTATTTAAAAAAAGCCAACTTATATCATGCAAACACATGAAGCTCAATTTAGTGGAAACCGAATATAGGAGATTCAATACTAATTTTTATCAATATAATGAATGAGAATTTCGCGAAATTAGTCAGCTTTATCCAAGCTGCTTTTCTTTAAAGTAAGATATATTTGGCTGCCAAATTCGGCAATTTCTTAAAGTGCCTGTCATTTTAAGACAACATGGTGGATGAGGCTAAGTAGTGAACTTGGTCGAGACCTTAGTAATTGCTGTGCACATGCTCACTCACATCGGAATCGGTTAATATATAGGAGTGCTGTCGCATGCAAATAATCAGATTTTTCAAAATGTCACTCACAATAGAAATTGAAACTGCTTTATCTGGGCCATTTTTTAAGGTAAAGACAAACAAAAAATGCTCCTGAATCCTTATATCAAGATCAAATACTTAAGAAAGAAACCTTTTTCAATTTCTAATTTTTTTGCACCTCACTTTAAATATATATATATTTTTTAATTTAATGGCCGCCATTTTGAAACAAGATGGCTGATAAATCTGGCCAGCGAACTTGGTTGAGGTGTTGATGTATACTATCCACATGCCTTCTTACATCGAAATAGGCGAATACGTGCGTTATCGCGTGACAAATACAACATCATTTCAAAATGTTAGCCATGCTAGAAATTCAAAGTGCTATAAATCAACCATTTTTTAAGATATCAACAAAAGAACAAATTTTCAGAAACAAAATCTGCTCCGGAATCTTTGTATCAAGGCCAAACACATAAAAAAAATCTTTTTCATTTTCCAATATTTTAATACCTCATTTCGAATTTTAAATTAAAATTTTTTTAAATGGCAACCCTTTTGAAACTAGATGGCGAATGAAGCTGGCCAACGAACTCGGTCGAGACATTGGTATGTACTATGTACAGACCAAGTTACATCCAAATAGGTTCATAAATACGCCTGTTATCGCGTGAAAAAAATCAGGTCGTTTTAAAATGTCAGCCACAAGAGAAATTCAAAATGCTATTACTCAGCCATTTTTTTTTAGATATAGACGAAAGAAAAACTGTTCCGGAATCTTTGTATTAAGGTCAAACACATACAAAAAAATCTTTTTCATTTTCTTATTTTTTGTCATCTCATTTAATTTTTTTATTTTTAAATTTTTTTAAATGGCCGCCATTTTGAAACAAGATGGCGGATGAAGCTGGCCAACGAACTCGGTCGAGATATTTGTATGTACTATGTACACACCAAGGTACATCCAAGTCGGTTCATAAATACGCCTGTTATTACGTGAGAAAAATCAGGACGTTTCAAAATGTCAGCCACGCTAGAAATTCAAAATGCTATAACTCAGCCATTTCTTAAGATATAGCCGAAACAAAAACTGCTCCCGAATCTTTTTATCAAGGTCAAACACATAAGAAGAAAATATTTTTTCAATTTTCAATTTTTGGTACCACATTTCAAATTAAAATTTTTCTTAAAAATTTAAATGACCGCCATTTTTAAACAAGATGGCGGGTGAAGCTGGCCAACGAACCCGGTCGAGACATTGGTATGTACTATGTATAAACGAAGTTACATCCAAATCGGTTCATAAATACGCCTTTTATCGCGTGACAAAATTCAGGACGTTTCAAAATGTCAGCCACGCTAGAAATTCAAAATGCTATAACTCAGCCATTTTTTAAGATATAGACGAAACAAAAACTGCTCCGAAATCTTTGTATAAAGGTCAAATACATAAGAAAAAAATATTTTTCCATTTTCAATTTTTTGGTACCACATTTCAAATTTTAAATTTTTAAAAAAATTTTAAATGGCCGCCATTTTGAAACAAAATGGCGGATGAAACTGGCCAACGAACTCGGTCGAGAGATTGGTATGTACTATGTACACACCGAATTATATCCAAATCGGTTCATAAATACGCCTTTTATTGCGTGACAAAATTCAGGACGTTTCAAAATGTCAGCCACGCTAGAAATTCAAAATGTTATAACTCAGCCATTTTTTAAGATATAGACGAAACAAAAACTGCTCCGGAATCTTTGTATAAAGGTCAAATACATAAGAAAAAAATATTTTTCCATTTTTAATTTTTTGGTACCACATTTCAAGTTTAAATTTTTTTTAAAAAATTTAAATGGCCGCCATTTTTAAACAAAACGGCAGATGAAGCTGGCCAACGAACTCGGTCGAGACATTGGTATGTACTACGTACACACCGAATTACATCGAAATCGGTTCATAATTACGGGAGTTACAGTGTGACATAGGTCAGATATATATATATATATATATATATATATATATCAATTTTGAACGGAGGGTGGTTTCGGGGTCTGGGGGTCATGATCGATGAAAATATACCAAAATTTTTTGAAATCGCTTTCCTCCGAACGGCTGCAATAGGTAGCTTTTTTGTAAAGAAAGCTACCTAATAAAATGCTATAATTCAGCCATTTTTTAAGATATAGACGAAACAAAAACTGCTCCGGAATCTTTGTATAAAGGTCAAATACATAAGAAAAAAATATTTTTTAATTTTTAATTTTTTGGTACCACATTTCAAGTTTTAAAATATTTTAAAAATTTTAAATGGCCGCCATTTTGAAACAAAACGGCGGATGAAGCTGACCAACGAACTCGGTCGAGAGATTCGTATGTACTATGTACACACTGAATTACATCCAAATCGGTTCATAAATACGCCTTTTATCGCGTGACAAATTTCAGGACGTTTCAAAATGTCAGCCACGTTAGAAATTCAAAATGCTATAACTCAGCCATTTTTTAAGATATAGACGAAACAAAAACTGCTCCGGAATCTTTGTATAAAGGTCAAATACATAAGAAAAAAATATTTTCCCATTTTTAATTTTTTGGTACCACATTTCAAGCTTTAAATTTTTTTAAAAATTTTAAATGGCCGCCATTTTGAAACAAAACGGCGAATGAAGCTGGCCAACGAACTCGGTCGAGACATTGGTATGTACTATGTACACACCGAATTACATCGAAATCGGTTCATAATTACGGCAGTTACAGTGTGACATAGGTCAGATATATATATATATATATATATATATATATATATATATATATATATATATAGATATATATATATATATATCAATTTTGAACGGAGGGTGGTTTCGGGGTCTGGGGGTCATGATCGATGAAAATATACCAAAATTTTTTGAAATCGCTTTCCTCCGAACGGCTGCAATAGGTAGCTTTTTTGTAAAGAAAGCTACCTAAAAGTTATGACGTAATATTCACCTTTTTTTTAAAATTCGGCAAACTATTTATTTCATTTTCATTTTTCACGTGGAAATCTTGCAGTAGAAAATTAATTGTTGTAGTAATAATTTTATTGTGTTTTTTAATTGTTGGCAACTGCTATAACGAAAAATGTTTAAATTTGATAAGAAATTGCTGTTAAATTGGTGGGTTTTTATTAATTAAAAATTAACTATAAGTTATTTCGATTCCGGATTACTTTAGTTGTCTTGGCCATGTTTTAATACATATGTACGTATCTCTTCACAATTTTGGCTTCCAAATTGTGGATTTTTTATAGAATTACAAGCAGACAGATAGACAAGTTTTCATTTTTATATATCTCTCTATTCTATGAAAGTAACTAACGCTGTCACCGCCGCCGGCGCCAGTTTTGAATTTTTTGTGACCGGAGGTCTTTCTTTGTTAATATTAAGAAAACTATTGCATACAAATGTATGAAAATCCGTGGTATTATAGCGAAATGTTTGATCAACACACTAATGCATACAGTTTTCAAATCGAAGAATTATTTTAAGAGATATTTAATGCTAAAGTTGGACAAAATCGTTCCATTAAAAAAAACTTATAAGAGCAAAAGCTATACATGGGAATTTAATCATTTTTAGATCATTTTATTCAATAGAAGATCCCGGTCTGCAGATTTCATTAATTTTTTTTAATTTGACTCATTTTTTGAGGTTTTATTTCTATTTTAAATTCAAATATTCAGCGTTTTGACAGATATTTTTTACATATTTTAGAAAATGGTATTAATTTAAACTGTTGCCAACTGTATAAACAGCGCAAACAATAATGTTTGCTTCAAATAAAAAAATTATTTACACGTTACTATTATAAACAGAAAAAAACCTTCAAATTACAATTAAATAATTAGGTATAAAAAGCAGGCACTTATTGAAAATTACGCCATAAAAACTATATTCACATGTGAATTTTAAAAGAGAAAGTATATTGTAAAATAAATTCATTAACATGCGTTAGAAATCTGAAATAGAACAAATTACGTCACATTACACTTATTATGCAAAATGAATGAAAAATAGTATTGCAAAACTATTTAAATTTAAAAATTGCGCGAGACAAAATATTAGAGGTTAAATATTAGATTTTTTCAAAATTTTATTATTTGTCGTTTGATGTGAGGTGTTCAGCTATAAGTATGCAAATTTTTATGTTTCAACATAATTAGGGGCTGAGTTAGAAAAATTGCTTTAAATACACAAGTTATACCCCAGAGAGTTAAATATTAGACTTTTTCAAAATTTTATTATTTGCTGTTTGATGTGAGGTGTTCAGCTATAAGTATGCAAAATTTCATGTCTCCAACTTAATTAGGGGCTGAGTTAGAAAAATTGCTTAAAATACACAAGTTAGAGCCCAGAGGATTAAGTAATAGACGTTTTCAAAATTTTATTATTTGTCGTTAGATGTGAGGTGTTCAGCTATAAGTATGCAAAATGTCATGTCTCCAACTTAATTAGGGGCTGAGTTAGAAAAATTGCTAAAAATACAGAAGTTAGAGATCGGAGGGTTAAATATGACTTTTTCAAAATTTTATGATTTATCGTGTTATCGCAAGTGTTCAGCTATAAGTATGCAAACTTTCATGTCTCCAACTTAATTAGGGGCTGAGTTAGAAAAATTGCTTAAAATACACAAGTTAGAGCCCAGAGGGTTAAATATTTGACCTTTTTCAAAATTTTATTATTTGTCGTTTGATGTGAGGTGTTCAGCTATAAGTATGCAAAATTTCATGTCTCCAACTTAATTAGGGGCTGAGTTAGAAAAATTGCTTAAAATACAGAAGTTAGAGACTGGAGGGTTAAATATGACTTTTTCAAAATTTTATGATTTATCGTGTTATCGCATGTTTTCAGCTATAAGTATGCAAACTTTCAATTCTCCAACTTAGTTAGGGGATGAGTTAGAAAAATTGCTTAAAATACATAAGTTAGAGCCCAGAGGGTTAAATATCAGACATTTTTCAAAATTTTATTATTTGTCGTTTGATGTGAGGATTTCAGCTATAAGTATGCGAAATTTCATGTCTCCAACTTAATTAGGGGCTGAATTAGAAAAATTGTTTAAAATACATAAGTTAGAGCCCAGAGGGTTAAATATTAGACTTTTAAAAAATTTTGTTATTTGTCGTTTGATGTGAGGTGTTCAGCTATAAGTATGCAAAATGCCATGTCTCCAACTTAATTAGGGGCTGAGTTAGAAAAATTGCTTAAAATACAGAAGTTAGAGACCGGAGGGTTAAATATGACTTTTTCAAAATTTTATGATTTATCGTGTTATCGCAAGTGTTCAGCTATAAGTATGCAAACTTTCATGTCTCCAACTTAATTAGGGGCTGTGTTAGAAAAATTGCTTTAAATACACAAGTTAGAGCCCAAACCGTTAAATATTAAGCCTTTTTCAAAATTTTATTATTTGTCGTTTGATGTGAGATGTTCAGCTATAAGTATGCAAAATTTCATGTCTCCAACTTAATTAAATTAGGGGCTGAGTTAGAAAAATTGCTTAAAATACACAAGTTAGAGCCCAGAGGGTTAAATATTAGACTTTTTAAAAATTTTATTATTTGCCGTTTGATGTGTGGTGTTCAGCTATAAGTATGCAAATTTTCAAGTCTCCGATATATATAGTTTCTGAGAACGGGCTCTGTGACAGACGGACAAACAGACAGACAAAGGAGTGAGACAGGTAGGGTTTCGTTAGATGGACGAAACTCTAAAAACATGCTGCGGATGACTGTAACAACATCCTAAAATTACATTACCATCAGCGGTCTACCAATCCCAAATTTAATTTATATTCATTTCATATATTCTTATTCTTTTGTACGGCCCTGTAAAATAATTATCAATATTATATATAGTAAAACCTCTGAATAGCGGACACCCCGAGAATGCAGAATTTGTCCTCTATTTAGAGGTGACCGCTACTGAGAGTAAAACATGTACAGTTATTTAAGAGCTGGTAATCGAAAAAATGTCCGCTAAATAGAGGTATCCGCTAATCGGGTGTGTCCGCTATGGAGGTTTTACCAGTAAAACTTCTGGATAGCGAACACCTCGGGAGGCAGAATTTGTCCTCTATTTGGAGGTGTTCGCTACTGAGAGTAAAAAATATACAGTTATTTAAGGGTTGGTAATCGAAAAAATGCCCGCTAAATAGAGGTGTCCACTAATCGGGTGTGTCCGTTATGGAGGTTTTACTGCATAATAATATCATCCTTTACAAGAAAATTGCATGCTGTATGATAGACAGACAGACATCCAGAGAAAGATAACCTCCGGATCAATAAACACTCATGTCTTTTGTTTTAATCATCCACAATTGTATGTCATACAACATGCCAGATTTTATACAACAGGTGAAAAACGGTCACCGTGGTACGGAATACTGTATTATTATTTGTTTGCCCACCAAAACTGGTTGCCGCGGGTTGTTGCAAGGTTTGTGATCACGTGGTTGAAACTGATATATTCAATATTACTGCGTGCGTATTTTTTTTTTTTTTATTTGCTCCATGTGCTCAAACCAGTTGTCTACGAAAACATCAACCGGTGAAAGTGACGCACACCAAATTTCTGTGACGTATGCAGATAAATTGTGCTTTTTTAAGAGTTTTTTCTATATAATTTTTAAATGGTTTGGAACTTATTTTTCATAGTAGGTGCATTCAGTAGGGGACCCTCATAGGTACCTTCTGGTGCAATCAGAAACGAAATCCAACAAATATTTTTTGAGTTATGCTTGACGAAAGGTTTTTATTAGGCTTTTTTTTTAGTAGGACATGGCGTTAATATCCATCGTAGTAGTAAAGTGTCCGGACAGTAATATTTCGCTGAGTATTAGCCTTCGCTTCGCTCAGACAACTATAGAAAATAAACAATATTCTAAAATATATTTATTCTATTAATTGGTGATAAAAGTTCATCTGGAAATCGTCTGATCTCCCAAAAGAAAGTTTCAGAAAAGGGAGATTCCAGAACATGTTTTTCAAAGATATGCGAGAGAAAGAATGTATATAATAAAAAAAATTGCTTATTTAATAGATTTTTACGATAATCCAACTACATTATGAATATTTATATGCATGAATATAATCTTTGTGGTATTTATTCTATATTGAATAAATAAACTCGAAGCCGCATCAGTTGTCCGGAGATTTAGCCCCCCCCCCCCCACCCGCCCTACCAACCTATTGATTTATGCATTAAATTCCTAGAATTGTGCTTTTAAATTTTTCCGGTGACATATTTTGTATTAGGCTTTGCCGCTTACCGTTCCGCAGCGAGTTAAAAGTGTTTAGGGACCTCAGTTAAGCGCGCAGCCGCATTTTCTGCAAAGTATCGTCGATCCGGTGACATTTTCCGTGATTGGGTCTAACGCTCGGTAATGTTGAAAGGATAAAGGGACATCGGGCGGGCGCATGCCAAGAGTTATACTGATCTTCAAGCCGCAGCGGCTGTCGAAATTTTGACCGTCTCTGTCCGTTGGTCGATGAATCAAACTAGTGGAATTTAGCTTTAAAAATTTTCCCAATGACATCGTCGATGATTACCGCTTCGGTGAAACGTGGAGAAGGGTATTGGGACTTCTAACATGTGCTTTCTTGCCTGAGGAGTAAATCGGTCATTCCCCGGCTCGCACGCAAGTGACTTCTGCTACTTCGCAGGAAAGGCGGCTGTGCGCATTTCGTAGGTCCCATTACCAGGGCTTCCGCGGGACTATTTTTTTATTTTATTTGTACTGATATTTAATATATATATATATATATATATATATATTATGTAGTATATTTCTCTTGCAAATGTTCTCGAGCAGTATGTCAATAATTTTTGTTTTGATAAAGTGATGTGAGGTAGGATTAAAAAATATGGCCTGTGCTAGCCACCACCCTTTTCGACGCTTGAACGGAATGGTAATCACCGAGGATGTAAGCTGAAAAAATAAAAAAAACTAAATTGAACGAGGTTAAAGCATCGACCAGTGGGCATTGTAAGCCAGTGTTAGGCCGGAGAATTTAATAATTCTGATGACCGCTGCGGATTCGAGAGCTACATTTGCAACACTACTCAGCGGTAGCCCCGATCACGGAAGATGTCACCGGAAAATTTTAAATGATAAATTCATGACATTACAATAAATAAATAAATAAAGGAATCGACCAGTGGACAAGGTTACGCCGGGGCGTTTAATACTTCTGACGACCACTGCAGCATCCAGATCATTGTAGTTCATATAACTCTATACAGCTATAAATCATTATATAATTTCACATGATTACAATTTAGTGTCAAAACGGTTCAAATTGATAAAATAGCAGTAATTTAAAAGATCCCCCAATGAATAAAAAATAAAATGTAATTACGTTCAAATTTATGGTTAATATTGGTTTGACGCCCCAGTATATATATATATATATATATATATATATATATATATATATATATATATGTGTGTGTTGTTATTGGGAGATTAATGTAAACGATAAGTTTAAACATATTTATAATTGACAAACTTTTATTTATGGAAAATATCCCAAGCAAAATGTTTAAATATAGCGCTTTGTGTTTGTAAAACAATATGAAAACTAACAATTTACCTGGTGACAATCATTAAAGCTTTCTGCAGGAAAATTTACTTTTAATATTTTTTTTCTGCAAAATTTCGTTGAATTCAAAAGATTTATTTTCTCCAGCATAATCTGCTATATATTAGCACACAAACATAAAACAAAAATTATAGGATCATAGTGATAACGGTGGTATACTAGGATTAAAACATCTCCCTACCTACATACAAGCATTTAAAGAATTATTAAAATAATAATTATTCTTCTTATTATAATTTTATTTCACAATAGATTTTGATTCAAAATTATGTATCCAGCATCCAATTACCACACATAAATTATCAGAGAATCTATAGAAATTATGTGTCAAATTAAATCAAGTTTGTGACGACGTTACTCTTCTGTTGTAATTGATTTTTATTGTATACTTCTGTTGTATTTGAGTTTTATTGTATACTTCTTTTCTATTTGAGTCAAAAAGAAATAAAAAGTAATTGATCTCATGCATCCACTGCATCTTTTTACAGTTCTTTTATTATGTGCTTATGCAAGATTTATTTTTTTTAACTCTGTGTTTCCCGAAACCAATTTTTTAAGTACATCTTTTATTTTAAATTGATTGCTATAACTTCTAAAGCACGTGATATTATAGTAATTTATGATATCTTCAGGATTAAACTGTCTTTACTTTTTTCTTCAATAGGGAAATTACAAAAAAAATTCTTGACTAGAAAATATAGTTCTTCAAATAAAATGTTTTAGAAAATTAAAGTAAAGCTTTGAAAATGTTCTGAAAATCACTTGAGTTAAAAAACATATAAGAAAAAAAATTAAATATTGTTTAAAACAGCATGATGATCCTAGAAAAATTTAAAAAATGCGCCTAAAGTCCCTACAGATTAAAAAAGTCACTAAAGAACGAAATGAAAATAATCAAATGTCATCAACATCTGGGATTTTCTAAGAAAATTAAAATATCAAGTGATTTCTATATTTATATGAAATTCTTGAGAATATGAATTGACAGAGTTATTGAAAACACCAATGTTTATAAGTGAAATCATAAAATATTTTTAAATAAATACTGCAGCCTCATTAGTGAGTAAAAGCGATTTCAAGAGAAAATGACAAAGCATTCAATATAAGAGTGTAACTAATTAGAAAAAAAAGAAAAAGTTAAATATGTAAATTTAATCAATTATTTGTTGTAGGGTATGCGATAAAACAGTTTAAAACATTTAGAAGAAATATTTCTCGGAAAAAAAAGAAAAAAAAAAAGATTTATTAACCCATTAATGCCGAGTTTTTTTTACAAATTTTTAATACCTAGGTACCAGTTGGCACCAGTTTTCCCATATTGTAATTTTAATTTATTTGATCTCTCAAAGTTTGAGATTAAGTAATATGAAAATTTCCTTACTAAAATACTGGTTTTCATATTTAAAATTTTCGTAATACCTAAATGGCAGATTTTCGTACCAGCCGGCATTAATGGGTTAATTTGTATTACATGACGTCGTGCTCGTGGGGCTCTATTCCACGGTTTTAATTCCTTTTAGTTTTCTTTTTTTTTTTTTTTTCATCTTTAAATTGAGGGTAATACGATGGCTTCAGTATTGTTTAACCCTTTACCTACTGACGGTACTTATAAGTACCATTAAAATAACTTATTTTGAAACTCATTTAATACATCGATTAGTGTTAATACAGTTTAGAATGAGTTATAGATGCATTACTTTATCTTGTTCCAAAAGAACTATGGGTTACACAAAAGAAAAATATTTTTAAAAAGATGATTTCTTTTGGCCTTTGCACCTTTTCAGATTTCTTGGCGTTGGGAGAAGGGGGAGGGATTTTTCAATTCGGAAATATTTCTAAATTCCTATTGTAAGAACATTATATTTGTACATTTCCTAATTCTACAAAAAACTAAGAAAAAGATTTAAAATAAAATATTTGAGTGGGGTTATAAAGGTTGCATAAAATCCCTATAGATTCAAATTTAATTAATCCTTCTAAATCCTTCAAAACTTCTAAAATTTATTAAATGATTATGTAAATCTTCTAATGTAGTTTCAACAATTCACGAAAAATACCCTGGAAGATAAAATTTTCATGAATTCATAATTCAGTACAGAAAGTACTAGATTCATGAAAATTTTCGAATTCCGGTTTTCGACGGATTTACATGTTTTAGGGGTCAGAGAACCCGAAAAAAAGGTTTTTACAAAATGTCTGAATCTGAGTCTGTCTGTAGTATGTGACACAAATTTTGTGGGGGCTCTATCACAAAAACTAACGCACGGAACTTAATAAAAATTTATATTCAGTTAGCCCCTGATACATATTAATGCTGATTAGTTGGTGCAAATCGCTCTATAGGCGGCGCTGTTATGCTGCATTATTTACGAATTCCACAATGACTCTATCTCAAGAACTAATGCACGGATTTTCATGAAACTTCAGATTCAGTTAGTCCTTGATATGACTTGATGCTGATTAAGTGTTGGTGCAAATTGCTCTAGAGGTGGCGCTGCTATGCTGCCTTCTTTACGATTTCCTCAATGCCTCTATCTCAAGAACTAATGCACAGATTTTCATGAAACTTCAGATTCAGTTGGTTCAATGAATGACTTGAGTCTGATTATGTGTTTGTGTAAATCGCTCTACAGGTGGCGCTGCTATGCTGCATTTTTTACGACTTCCGCAATGGATCTATCTCAAGACCTAATGCACGGACTTTTATGAAACTTCAGATTCAGTTAGTCCTTGATATAACTTGATGCTGATTACATGTTGGTGCAAATCGCTCAACAGGTGGCGCTGCTATGCTGCATTCTTTAAAATTTGTGCAATGGTTCTATCTCAAGACCTAATGCAGGGATTATTATCAAAATTCATATTCAGTTAGTCCTTGATATGACTTTATGCTGATTATGTGCTGGTGTAAATCGCTCAGCAGGTGACGCTGCTGTGCTGCATTTTGCACGATTCCCGCAATAGATCTATCTCAATAACTAATGCACGAATTTTCATCTAAATTCAGATTTATTTAGATATTAACACAAGTTGTTGCTGATTAGGTTTTGGTGTTACTCGTCCAATAGGTGGCGCTGCTATGCTGGAATTTTCCTGATTTTCGCGGTAACTATATCTCAAAAACTAATGCACGGATTTTCTCCAAACTTCAGATTCAGTTAGACTTTGACATAAGCGGTTACTTGATGTTTTTGATGTAAAGCATCCAATAGGTGGCGCTGCTAGGCTGAATTTTGCTGGATTTATAGAGATAGTCATATCAGAAAAATTATTGCACGGAATTTCATATCTTTAGAATCCTCATGATGGGCATAGATTTCCGTTTCATTTTGGCAGTGTGATAGCGAATTTTCATGTATAAACATGTATGAGATAGAAGAAAGTTTTGGGACTGGTAAATCCGACTAGCTTCTTCTTTTAAAAGTGTTATGTTATAACAGTCAAACACTGATTTTAATAACACAGCCCAGCAAAATTTACATTTAATCTTGTTGCATGTGATTTATTAAATGTTTTTTAATTCGAGGATGCTGAATTTAAATCTTTTTTTTTTTTTCGTTTCAGTTGTGTTCTTGGTATTGATTGCTCTGTATAAGGTTTTTAAATGTTTTAAAATAACAAAATTTAGAGAAATCGTCTAATGTCATTGTCAAGAATAACATGTGTAAACGATCTTAATTCTTTTTGTTACATTTGTAGAAAATACAACTTTAAAAATGCGCTTTATGTTTGTTATTCATTGTTTTAATAATTTTTGCTACTTTTGAAAGAGTTTTGTTATAACTGTCGAATATCCATTTTAATAGCACCGCAACAAAATTGACCCTTATTGATGTTGCATGTGATTTATTAACTGTTGTTTACAAATTTAAAGGCACTGAATTTAATTTCTTTTCTTTTTTATTTTCAGTTACCATCTTGGTATTTATTGTCCTGTGAATTCAGAAGATTTGTAACAGTTATAATATAACAAAATTTAGCAAATTCTTTTTATAACATCGCCAAGAAGTACTTCTGCAAACGACACGAATTTTCTTTGTTCCATTTGTGGAGAATATATTTTTAAAAACATTTCGAAAAAAAAATCGCTCATGTTTATAGTTTTGTAAAACAAGTGTATTTCTAATATTTTGCATTTAAATTAGAAACACAGAGCACGCGCTGAGTTCTTAATTGTATTTAAAAACTGTGTAGAGTCTTTACATATATGACCTACTAAGAAGAGACAAACTTTCAAGTATTAAACTCAAATGATCTAGCGTGATCCTTTAAATTATCACGATGACTATTATTTCTATGTTCTGAATATAGCAGGAATTAATAAATGTAACAACTCTAAGTGGGCTATGATCTGCTATTTGAGCTGTGCTGTGTTTTAATAATGCCTTTTTATTGATACCTGAGTTGTCGAAAATATCTTGAAGAATACAAATTCTTACGATTAGACTGATCACGTTGAAGAGATGAAATTAGATTTTTAGAAGCTTGGATGCAATATGAGGATTAAAGTACACTTCCTTCACAGCTGTTTAGATCGTTTCCTTGAAAATCTTGGAGATCTGAGTGAAGATCAAGGCGAACGCTTCTACCAAAATTTTCTATGTAGAAGCGACCCCAGTGTTGTTGGGATAAACATATGATGAATACCGTTAGAGTGATTCAGAGTAGTAATAGCACATTTTTTAACTCCAGAAAATCTTATACGAGAATTTTTTTTTAATTAAATTTTATAAAAAGACAATATTTGTCTTTTAAAAAACATCTCCTTATACCTCGATAACTAGAGCTGATGCAGAAATGTTGATTAAGTTCTTGAATTTAGCAGAAATAACATTTTTGAAATCAATTAAAATGTCGCATGCAACCGTAATGCTGTTGGTCGGCGTAATTTATTTATTTTATCCGGTAGTTAATTTAAATAGAAGAGTCTCAAAATTAAAATTAAAGGACTTCAGTCACATTGATATTAAATAAATTTTTTAATTATTCTTAATACCATATAAGTAACAAAAATTTATTAAAAATATTAAAAATCTTTTAAGATATGATTTTTACTAGAATGTAGATTTGTTGTTGGAATGTTGCACTATAGTCATTTTAAAAATTGGTATCCAAACATTAGCGTTCTAGAAATTTACTTACATTAATAATAATCGAAAATTAAAAATGTAATTTAAATACTTTTCAATGAAAAGTCATTAAAAAAACTTTCAATTATATTATGATGTGCATCTCATCCCTGTACCCTGCATCAAATTTATAGTTTTTAGGTAGATTTCGTATGAAATACTACCTATTGGGATCGTTCCTATGTTGGAATTTCTGAAAACTTTTTGCAGATCTACACCGATCATGACTCCTAGAACCCAAAACCACCCTCAGTAAAAAACTTTATCTATCTATCTATCTATATATATATATATATATATATATTTCACTTTCTTCTGGACACGGTAACTTCCACAATTTTGCACCAATCTCTTCCAAACTGATACATAAAATCAAAGGGCATAAAATCTCGGTAAAGTTTGTTAATGGGCAAAATCGGACCAAGGGGATAGAAATAGGGAGGGGTTTTGTGAAAATCGAAACTCCCCATAACTTCTTAATTTTTGTACATATCAAATCAGTTTAAAGTTTTTATTACTTATAAAAATAGGGTCAAAATTTTATGTATCAGAAATTTTTGATAAAATTAAAAATGGGCTCAAGGGACCGCAAAAAATAGGGTTTTTGGGAGAAAAAAATTCGTAACTTCGTCAATTCTCAAGATATCTATTCCAATTAATTTTATTATAAATCTCCTTAATATTATCTACAACTTTTATATTCACAAGTTTTTGATAGGACCAATTCGTACCGAAAAAAAATTAAAAACGAAAACAAAAAGGGGATTTGAAGAAGTAAAAAATCCATAACTCCGTCAATTCAAAAGATATAAAATCCCCATGAATTTATCATATATCGTCTTAATATTGTCTACAACATCTATCTAGAAAAGTTTTGGATAGGACCACTTCTTACAGCAAAAACAAATTAAAAATTCATAGCGGTTGAAGAAAAAAACCATCTAAGTAAGAGTGTATTCAAATCCAAACTGCGTATTTTCTGACTCATTTTACAATTCATTTTTGCTCTTAAAGGCTTCCAATTGGTACGTTTTCTTACTCAGAAACTATATAATGTACCGTAATGGTCGATGTTTTGATAGAGGCAGAATATATTTTAAAAAATGCTGTTAAATTGGGCATTTTGAACCGAATTTCCCGAAGCGGATTGTGTTGGAAAAATCATTGCATTAAGGATGCACTTAAATCAAAACTGCTTATTTTCTGGCTCATTTTTAAATTCATTTGTGCTCTCAAACGCATTTAATTGGAAGATTCGCTTATTCAGAAACTATATAATGCACCGGAATGATCGATATTTTGATAGAGGCAGAATATATTTCAAAAAAATTATGTCAAAGTGGGCATTTTGAACGGAATTTCCCGAAGCAATTGTGTTATCCCTTTCTTCTGGACACGATAACTTCCGCAATTCTGCACAAATCTCTTCCAAACTGATACATAAAATCAAGCGACATAAAATCTCGGTCAAGTTCCTTAATGGACAAAAGCGGACAAAGGGGATGGAAATAGGGAGGAATTTTGTGAAAACCGAAAAAACCCCATAACTTCTTAATTTTTGTACATATCAAATCAGTTTAAAGTTTTTATTACATCTAAAAATATGGCCAAAATTTTATGTATCACAGATATTTGATAAAGTTAAAAATGGGCTCAAGGGTCGCAAACAATAGGGTTTTTGGGAGAAAAAAATTCATAACTTCGTCAATTCTCAAGATATCAATTCCAAGTAATTTTATTATAAATTTCCTTAATATTATCTACAACTTTTATATTCACAAGTTTTTGATAGGACCAATTCGTACCGCAAAAAGGGGAGGGGGTGTTGAAGAAGAAAAATTTTCATAACTCCGTCAATTCACAAGATATAAAATCTCCATGAATTTATCATATATCTTCTTAATATTGTCTTCAACATTTATACAGACAAGTTTATTATAGGGCCAATTCTTAAAGCAAAAACAAATTAAAAATACATAGCGGTTGAAGAAAAAAAATCGTCTTATTAAGGGTGCATTCAAATCCAAACTGTCTATTTTCTTACTCATTTTTAAATTCAGTTTTGCTCTCAAACGCATTCAATTGCTAGATTCTCTTATTCAGAAACTATATAATGTACAGTAATGATCGATTTTTTGATAGAGGCAGAATATATTTCAAAAAATGATGTCAAAGTGGGCATTTTGAACAGAATTTCCCGAAGCGATTGTGTTAGAAACGAAAAATATTGCCCTACTGAGAAAATAATTGTTTATTAATTAAGTTTTAATTAATTGAAAGAAAAATAAAAACACAGGTCGCTTATAAATCTTTTCAAAAATCACGTCCGCATGTTTCATATATATATATGTGTATATATATATATATATATATTTTTTTTTTTTTTATCAAAAATTAATCTGAAAATGTGCCAGAAAATTTCGAGTTGTTGAGTATGGAAAAATATTTTTTTAATATCGCCTTAACATGATTCTGATAAAACCAGCTATTTTATAAAAAAGAAATAAAAACTCTTCAAAAGCAGGCAGATAAAACTGTTAAAGTGGATTTATATCTAATAATGATTTAGTTTTTGTTGGTGAAATAAGTATACTTAACTTCGAAATCTACCTCTGCCTGTAGGCCGGGCCGGCAGGGATTTTTTTAAATTTCGATATTACTTGCGAAATCACATGTAAATTAGAAGATATTAAAGTACTTTTTAATAGAGAACTAATGAAGTAATTTACATTTTTCATTAGTTTTGGTACGGTTAAACCACAAACTTATCTTTTAGCGAAAAATATAGAAATTTAAAATACAATTTTTACATCATTTTACGAACAAATAAGCAAACATACAAAAAAAAAAAAAAAAAAAAAAAAAAAAAAAAAACAAAAAAAAAAAAAAAAAAAAAACAAATGTGAAAGATTTTATTCAATGTGCCTTTTTATAGAGAATGCGCAACACACTTTATACGGGATGAAAAAATATATATTTCGTATAATTTCGCACAGTTAATAATATTCAGATTGTAAATATTACACAATATGTAACTAAAAATGTACTAAATTCTTAAAGAAAGTTCCATAGATTTAGAAAATAAAAATATTAATTTTTTTCTAGCATTCATTTGCAGTGACTAATACGTCTTAAACAAATTTTAGTAAGTGCAGAAATTTCAATGAAAATAACATTAAAAGATATATATAATGCACCTAACGTAATTCCTTATCAATGTAGAATATTTATTAAAATGAATAAATCGCTCGCTTATTCATGTAAAGTATAGTGGTAATAATTAACCTTTATGAATTATGCATTATGTAGAAGTTAAAGCAAATTCACAGCAGTCAATCACAGACTATATAAATACGGGATACTGTGCAAATATTCACTTCATATATGCACACTTGAAAATTAACTTTGTATGAAACATATTCAACCTTTAAAATCTCACATTAATATCAAAATACTCCGTTAACAAGATGAATATTAATTAGAATTTAATTAGTTAGATTACCGTTTAACCGCTAGAGCTCAGTTACTGAAAGCAATAGAAGGAAAACAAATTAATAAGTATTAATAAGTACCGAGTTAGTATTAATTTGAAGGAATATTATTACAGGTAGGTTATTGCATGTACAAAGGAAGCATAAAAAAGTAAAAAAGTATTTCGATACTAAATTCTGAAATTAAAAAAAAAAACTTTAAATGGTTTCAACTTTTAAATATGTACTTGTGTAGATGTAATCTTGAGTTATGTACACTACTATGTACATTAACTATGTACAAAAACATGCGATGGAAATATGATTTTTTCATTTAAAGATTATAAGCTTTTAAATTTTATAATGGAATACCTTAGAAAAACGACAAATAATGAAAATATTATTAAGCAATATGCAAAATTTTAAAATAAAAGGCAATTAGTGATTACTTTTAAAGGAGCTTTTTAAATACACCATTCAATAATATTAGCACATGCATAATTAAGAACTGGCATTTCTTCTTAAGTCGCAAAAAGACAAAAACAAAAACAAAACATAACGAAAGTACACAAAAATCAATAAAATTACTAAATCAAAGCACAGTACCTTGTAGAGCCAATGTTTTTTTTTTTTTAATAATATAAAACTTTTTCCCCATTTCATTTTATTACTACGGTCGTTTTTAAATTTAAAAAAAAAAAAACAGGTATTGAATTATTCCTGAACAAAATAAAATAAATAAATGCTATTTGTTCTAAAGATTAAGATTCAAAGATTATAACCATAAAAAAGTTTAAAATTTCAGCGATTTGCAAATTTAATCCATTTTTTATCAAAACCGAAAATTGTACAGGTAGAATACCCCGCTGTAAGCACTAGAATACATCGGGGTGCAAAATAATAGGAACAATCACGTAATTGTCTAAATAAAAAATATAATTATACTAATCGACATATCAGCCATAAATATTTAATTTATGAAACTAAATAGTCAATATAAACATAAAGAAAACATTCTAAAACAATTGTTATAAATATAATATAATACGTTGCATTTTTACACGATTTGCACAGGGAGCAATATGATAAGAACGGAATAGATTTTTTTGAAATTATAGAAATATTACATGTCAATTGAGCTTCTTTTGTGTTTAATAATTTCAATGCAACATAGTAACATAGAATTTATATGGTTTCGAATTTGTTGAGGGGATGAAACACGTCATATCCCCCAAATGCCAGATTTTAATTATGCTTTTGATTTATACTGCACGATTTGACAATTTCCCTTTATATTTTGCGCCCTATAATACCCCTAACGTTCTTCGTGGTATTTAAGTTTGCACCATTGTCTATCTAATCAAGTTTGAGGGTTGAATTTATTTTCAAACCACTTCTTTGTGTCTATTTCAGAGTGAATCGATGCGTTGTCTTCTTGAAAATTTATTTTCAATGAGGTTCAGCAAACGAGATTGTAATATGTGAATATAGGTATGTATATTTTGTTTACTCGTCTATAAAAGCAAGTCTAAGACCGAAAAAAGCATACCAAAAAATAAGTATCCTCCACTTAATTGACGCGTGGAAAATACGTCATTTTCTTTTTGAAGGCCATACTAATATGGAACAATACCATCCAGAATATCGAAATTAAACTTCTTTCCAGCACTGAAGATAATTTTTGACCAATTCGATTCAGATTTTTGACTGCTAACTTAATGCTGACTTTGTTATTGCCAGATGTTAAAAATGGTCCCCAATGTGAATTTACATACTTAAGAACTCCCGACATATTTATTTTTTTCTTACAGTCGATACTGATGCCGGCGTCTTTATATGGCTTCCAATTTCTTTTACTTGGAACCGAGCAAACATCATTTCCGATCATTTCGAAATAATTTTCGGCCTCCTTGTAGATTTTATAGTAACAAAAAGAGTTGGATTTTGTAATAAATTAAAAATGACAGTCTTTGAACGTTTAATTTTATCAGCAAGTCTTCCAAGTGACATTCCTATCTTTTTATAAGCTTGAATTTGACTTCTTTCGATGTCAGAAGCATTTTGCATCACCCTGTAGTCCAAATGTTTTTTCTAATTGAAGAACTGTGCTGAATCTCTTTTAAATGTGGTTTTAAATGATATATTAAAATATCCACCAATCACATTCCGCGGCATCGAAATATTTAATGTTTTCTTATCACTTTGCTCCTGCGTAAATTTAGAAAAATAAATATTTAAAAATAGATTAAAAATTATATATACAATAATGTTTGTAAACGATCAGTTAATATTAATTAGACTATCATGTATTTAATTTTAAAATAAAGATTTGCGAATTTACATAGCAAATGCGAACTGATTTTTTTGTTTTTGTATCGTTTCTATCATTTTGAACTCCACTGTATATTTTTAACCCTCTGACAGTCTTGGAAAAGGGTAAAATTGTAATGTTGTTTTCTCTGCATTTTATTTTATATTCTAAAAAAATATGATTCTTTCTAGATTTTATAAAAAAAAACTTAATAACGAATATGAATGTAATCCTTGGAAGTATTAATCATTATTTAATGTGTTAAAAATACATTAAATCAATAGAATTATATTACTTTAAATATTGCTTGTACTGCAGCGAAACCTAGAGCTTAGTGAACGTATTAACACGGGCTTGTCAGTGAGGGGGTTAAAGAATAAAATTTGATGAGCTTATTGTAAATGATGTTAAATTAATAAGGAAATCCCTTTATATCTATTTATGTATTAAAATTATTAATGTATTTAGTCTAATATTCCGTATTAATTCTAAAACTAAGCTGTCTTATAACTTAGTATGCAGAAAAATCATAAATTTCGCTAAATAATCCACTTTAGTAAGTAATAGATAAACATATTTTAATAACATGTACTGATTTTGACAGATACAAAAACTAACTAGATTCTAAGGAATTCTTAACGGTTGTAAAGTAAGAGATTCTTTACACAGGTCACGTAGGACTTTTTAGTAAACTTTTATATCTGACATTTTTTGTAACCATTTACATGTTTTATTCTAAACAGGACAGGCAATATTATATGTCTATAGATATATTTTTCAAACCACCGGTTACAGCGTTAGATTTTTGTATAATATTATTACTGATTCTGCCATAATATTTCTTCATTATTACAAAAAATATACTTTTGCGTTCATTTAGCATTTCTCAATTTAATATGTCTCAATAATTATAACATAGTTATAACATTATAATTCTGAAAATTTTCGTGTCTGACATCCGTGATACAATTTAACATATTGTGTGTGTACTAATCCGATTTGTTTGAAATACAGTCTGAATAAACGTAATTATTCAGACGGGATTTAGATGCAGTCTTTGATAGATAGAGTCTTTGAGAATGCAAACTTTAGAGCAATGTAATATTTTCCATGTATTTTTTTAAGGTTGTGTATGCCACATAAAAACAACAATCAGTCATGCAAATTAGTCAATAAATTCATTTCAGATTCTTTTTATATGAATTCAATATTTCATGTAAAAATGTAACGCTCTTATTCACCATCTATTTCGACATAGAAAACCTCAGTCGAACGCTCAAATGAAATTCAGGATAACATTTGATTTGACATTATCAAGGAGACGTCCAATCAGGTTTAAATGTGCATACCGTTTGTGCGTTCGACCGAGGTTATCGGCATAACTCGGGTTATAAGTCGTTGGTGAATATGAGCGTAAGGTGTGCTAGACCATACTGCATATATATATGTGTATATATCAAAATACAGAATGATTAACTCCCATCAAAACTTAGACATTGTTTATAAAACAAAACGAAAATTAAGAAGAAAAGAGATGTTTTAAAGAAATTTGTAACAGATTTGTCTTGCTTTATAATAATTTCAATGATATTGAGAAAAGTGATGTGAGTATACTGTATTTCAATAGGTTAAGCATTATACTTTGTCAATATCGTTCGTAAATACAGAGGACGTATCTGTCAGAGCTTTTTGGATGTTAATCGTGGGAACTTCTCGCAGTTTTAGTGATACTGTTACATTTCTCATAACAAGGGTACTGTTGTAAATGTAGATAAATTTTATTGTTTATCGTTAAAGTTATGAAAAATTTCTGAGTCCACATAAGAGTGAGATAAAATTATTGTGACATTATCAAACGATCTTCCACTATAAAAAGTGTACCTGTATACTCTACCACTTTTTAAAATTTTTACTAGAAATTTTGAATTATTATGCATATTAAAAATATTCGAATAAAAATCTAGTTATTCTAAAAACATACAGTTTACGTCAAATTATACACACTTATTCAAAAAGTTGCAATAAAAGTAACACAAGATTATCTTTAATATTGCTGTATAATTTTAAAGGTAAAATCACTTAATGTTTTTTTTTAACTTGAACAATAATGACTATAGAAAAATAAGTCGTTTCTAGAAAAAGATTATCTGCATTAGTATTTATTTTTTCTTCGAAACAATAATTGCGCTTTTGCAATTAGAATGTTTATTTCTTAAAGAAAATTTAAATTCAGTTCAGAAATTGTAATCTATCACAATTTTACAAAATAAAATTCAGCATTTCTTAGATTGCGTGCAAAGTAGAAACCTTTATTACTAACATTTTTTTTTTATTTTTATTCCAGAACAACATAACAATTACATACATTTCTCAGTGATGATATTTCGGTTGATATCAATAGGAAAAGAAGATTCGTTCACTGCTAGTATTTTACACTTTGTCTATATGCCAATGTTTCATGCCTAAATAAGTTCACGGAATATTTAATTAGATAAAATAATGCTATACCATAAAACACACATACTACAATATATAATAAAACACACACAAATAACGCCTGCATTCAACGGTTAACAATATATACAAATATTATACAGGCATACATACAATAAACCCAACTGGAGTGAAAAATTAGCCAAAGTCAGGAATCGAACCCGGGACCACAGCATTTCGGGCTGCCGCTCCAGTTTTCCCTCCAGTTGGGTTTATAGTATTTATTGCATGTATGACTGAATGATATTTGTATATTTTGTTAATGCTATGCCCTTTGTTTAAAGTTTTTTGAACAATGTCAACGATTTGTTTGTCGAACAATAAGAAGATTTTGCCTGTACTTGGTAAATTTAATGCCGTATTTTTAATAACACAAGCAAAGTTATTATTAATTATCTGACTTGAATAAGCAGGAATATTTTTTTTAATTCGTCTGCAATAGTTTAAATTCGGATTGTTCTTACTTATAAAATGAAAATGTCCGTTTTTGTTTTTAGAAATTTCCACCGTACTCGTATATTTGATTTTTTTTTACATTTATATAAATTGTTAACTTGTTATATAAAGTAAGATAGCTATTTAATCGGCAAATGGATGACTTTCTTAGTTTCATCACCAACTACGTAATCTTCTTACAGTCGGAGTTGGTAGGTATTTACCTACAATAATGGTTTTTACAGTTATTTACCATGATTTTTACTGTCCTCAGAAAAACATTTTTTTCCTGTGGTTTTTATTATGTTTTAATTTACTATTTCTACCATTTCATCATTCTTTTTATTTCACCGAAAAATGCGTTATTTTTAAAACACTATTGTACAAATGACTTCTTGTTATAATGCAGTTATTATAATTATTTCAAAAAGCGTATTGAAGCATGCCCATTTTAATGTTGTAATATTATAATCAATATTTAAACAACATTCTCTCATGTTGTTATGTATGTTGATGAAATAGTAGTTGTGGTAGTAACAAAATTACAATATGTAAACTTTTACCATAATTAACAGAAAATTTATCATTAATAATTTTATATTTCTTAAAGGAATATTTTTCTGGTAGTAAAAATCCTGTCCAAAATCTCTGTTCTTATAACATTTAAATTCATTAAACAAACAATATTTCCAAGAAATTTGCTCGCATTGCAAATAGATTGTTTTCTTCTAATTAAATTTCATGATAATTTACAAATTTTTAGAGTGCACGATATGAATCAAAATTGTGTAACTTCACAAAATGTAAAAGTTAAAATAGGTATTTGTTACATACAAGTTCCTAATCTATTTGAATTATCTTAATTTATTATGTAATTAATCAACACATTTATCAAACCTAGTCTATTTCTATATTTATTAGGAATATACATATAAATTTAATAAAAAATCGTTAATTAAAGATAAAGGCATTTTTTATTTTTTTTAATTGGTATGAAAACTTCTCCCCCTGTTTTGTTAAAAATCTTCTAATATGTTTCCAATTATTAATACTTACCTGGTGGAAAACACCTATGTATACTTGTCTATTAGCATTACCATGAACGCATGAGTTAATGACGCCTGATACCCATTATAAAGTTAATTTTTAAATTAATAATATTACAATTAAACTTTACATAATATAATATAGCAATGATATATATACATTAATTATAAACAATAATCTAATATTTAATGATACATCTATGTAGATTTCAATAGTATTTATTAGGTTATAACCAGAAAACAACAGGTTTTTCCCACGCGCTGGCAAAAACGGGATTTTACCCGCAAAACTAAACACTGATGAAAGTATTACTGATATTTACAGATAAATGTACTAAGTGCTCTGGCACAAAGTTTTTTTGAAATAGTTATCAAATTTTACATACAAGATTGCTTTAAAATGTGTACTAATTAATATTACATTAAGAAAAGAACGTAAAGAACAAAATGGGTCACATAACTTTGTGTTATTTTAATTAAGGATTATTACGACATAAAAAATACTTGAAATAAGTAGAATTAGTATAGCACTTGATACATTTAAAAATACATTTATTTATTTCATTTGCAGAAAAAAATTAAGCAATTGCATATTTTCTTATGTCTTTTAAATATTTAGTTATTTTGATTTTTTACATAAATTTTGAAAAAAAGAAAATGATAATCTATTCGGCTTTAAACTATTAGCTATTCAAAGTTTTGAGATATTATCTTTCTCTCAAAAGATATACTTTTGATAAAACTTCAAAGATAATATCTTGCCATACTTTTGATGGCAAAAGTATTTTCCGGCTTTTACCTTACTTATTCGAACTTAACTTTTGAAACTTCTCTACTTCAAAGTTACATGTATCATTTTCTGATGGCAACTGTCAAGAAATATTTCACTGAGTAAAAATAGAATAATTTTATATTTTACAAGTATAATGCAAATTTTAAATACATTTTAAAACATGAAATGTTTTAGATGATGATGATGATAATAAATGATAGTACGCAATTATAATATAAATTATTACAGCTTTCCTGATAAATTAGTGCAATTTTTATGGAAATCTTATATCTAAAGTAATCATTTTATGGAAAAGTTCGCATATAGACTTTCCCTAAAAACTAAATTTAATCGGAAAAACATATTTTAATGATTATAATGAATGAATATATCTCATTGCCAACAAAAATTGCTCAATTTTCGTTCTAATGTATATTTGATACGAAATTGCGGAAAAAATAAATATTAACACTTTGAATTCTAAGCCCGAGAGTCTCTTGGGGTCAACCTTTCACTCTTTGAGCTATAAAAAATACCTACTATATATGTTCGCTGTCTTCTCATATGTAATCTACGAACCTTTTATTTTGGAAAAAAAAAAAAAAAAAAAAAAAAAAACGCAGCAGCACTAAACAGAAGTAAGTATATGAAAATATCTAGAATAAGAACGTAATTCGAAGTTATTCTGAACCTTTTGGTGTTGCTCTTTGTGCTTTGAAATGTACCGCACAAAAGCAAATTTTACTAAATAATGTTTATAAACAAATAAAACCTATTTTTAGATATTTGTTTAACATTTGGATAAGTTTTTAATCAAGTTTATGTAAAGTTTTATGTTAAATAAACGGTTAAGTGCGAGTAATACTCGAGCTCAGAGGATTCCGCCCAATAAATATATGAATTATTAATTATATTATTTAAAAAAATCGTTTCTAAAAAATAATAAGACTTTGTAAAAAACTATACAACGTAGGGTTGCGTATAGCTGAATATACTCGGAAAGTATGAATGGGTATACCATAAAAGTTAAAAGAGATAATGAAGACTAAATAATATCAAGTACTGCTATTCTGTATAACACTTTTTAAAATCTTATCCTACTCTTTTTTAAGGAACTTAATTCGGTACTGACATTAAAGTTGTGCATATTTAAACTTCATTTGGCATTTCATAAAACTAAATTCAGCGTAGTAATAAACTTTTCTTTTTACAGTACAGAAACAAAGCACTTGTTCAAAGTTTAAACTTGGCATTGTGCTAAGCACGCTTCGAAATGAGGTTGTAAAGTTGCAACACAGCCTTTTTCCGTACATTGTTTTTCCAGATAGGTTTTTAATTAAATTTTAAAGACACAGGAGGTGTATTGAGAAATCCACTCAATACAAACTAGTCGCGAATCCCATAGTATTTATGTGATTAATTCCATTTAAATTTGTCTGCTTTTCACAAATTGACGTTTATTGCTTTTATACTGATACTATGCGTTACACAAATATGTCATTAACCGCTGTTATTTAGGCTTTAAAAGTCGATGGTACATAGAGTTCGCTGCAAGTTGTGTGTTCAAACCGTCCTTGTTTGTAAGGGTTAATATCTCGGCTAATTACCGATGATTTTTGTTCGAAAATCATTATCAACAATCCTTTTATACTTCTGCTACGATAGGTACCTCCAGCGCTCCTCAACACCTTTTCTGAATGCCCGCAAATCGAAATTTGAGTGCAACTGAAAAATGCGCTTTCCTGAAAAACTGTATGACCTAGGGTAGGGATGCACAACCTGTGGCCCGCGGGCCAAAAGTGGCCCGCGATGGGTTAGCGAGTGGCCCGCGATTTATAACTGGAAAAAAATGCAATTTTTGTCTATAGGTCGCAGGGAAAAAATTAATTAAGCGAATTTCGTCAATTTGTCGCAAGAAAAATTGAAAATTTTGTCAGCCATTTAAAAATCGTGAATTTTGTCGATCAGGCGCGGAAATTTGCGAATTTCGTTGATCGGGCGCGGAAAAAGCGCGAATTTTTTCAATGAGGAGCCTAACAATCGCGAATTTTGTCAGTGAGGTGCGGAAAAATCGCAAATTTCGCCAATCGGACACGGAAAAAAATGCGAGATTTTGCGTTGATCGGCCTCGGAAAAATCGCGAATTTCGTTGGTCGGGCTCGAAAAAAATCGTCAATTTTGTTGATGATGCGCAGAAAAATTCAAAATTGTTTTGATCGGCTGCGGAAAAATCGTGAATTTTGTCAGTCGCTAGAAAAGACCGCGAATTTCGCCAATTGTCCGGGGGAAAAATTGCAAATTTCGTCAGTCAGTTAAGAATGGCCAATTTCGTCGATCGGGTGCGGAAAAAGCGCAAATTTTGTCGATTAGGAGAGGAATAACCTCAAATTTCTTTCCTCGGCTGAGAAAAGAATCGCATGTTCGTTTGTTAAACGCGAGAAAAAAATCGCGATTTTCGTTAATTTGCCGCGGGAGAAAATTTAGCCATTTAAGAATTGCGAATTTTGCTGATCGGGGGCGGAAAATCACGAATTTCGTCAATCAGTCTCGGAAAAATCGCCGATCCGACACGGAAAGAATGCGAGTTTTTGCGTCGATCGGCCTCGGAAAAATCGTGAATTTCGTTGGTCGGGTAAGGGAAAATCGCGAATTTTGTCGATCAGGCTCGGAAAAATCGTAAATTTTGTTGATCGGGTACGGAAAAATCGTAAATTTTATTGATGATGCACAGAAAAATTGAAAATGTTTTTGATCGGCTGCCGAAAAATCCTGAGTTTCGTCATTCGCGAGGAAAAACAGCGAATTTCGTCAATTGTCTGAGAAAAAAAATTTCAAATTTGGGAAAACCAGAAAATTTCGTTTATCAGTATCAGAAGAATTGCCAATCGGACGCGAAAAAATTCGTAAGTTATGTCGATCGGACTAAGAAAAATTTCAAATTTCGTTGAAAAAAAAAGCACGAAAAAATCTCGAATTTTGTTGATCGTGCGCGGAAAATCACGAATTTTTCTGTGATGCCCGGAAAAATTGCAAAATTCGTTGATCGGCAGCGGTAAATCGTGAGTTTCGTCAGTTTATCGTGAGAAAAAACCCCAGAATTTTGTCAATTTGCCGCGTAACAAAATTGTAAATTTCGTGAATCAGTGAAGAATGACGTATTTCGTTGATCGGGCGCGGAAAAAAACACAAATTTTCGTTGATCAGGGGCGTGAAAATCAGAGTTTTCCCGATCCGCCTCGGAAAAATCGCGAGTTTCGTCGATCAGCTTAAGAAAAATCGCGGATTTCGTTGGTTGGGCACGAAAAAAGCGCGTATTTTGACGATCAGGCGCGGAAAAATCTGAAATTTTGTAGATCGGGCGTGGAAAAATCCGCAAATTTTGTCGATGATGCGCGGAACAATTGAAAATTTCGTTAATCGGCAGCGGAAAAATCGTGAGTTTTGTCAGTTTATCACGAGAAAAAAACGCGAATTTTGTAAGTTTGCCGTGGGAAAAAATTGCAAATTTCGTCAATCAGTTAAGAATCGCGAATGTCGTTGATCGAACGCGAGAAAATCACGAATTTCGTCGATCAGGGTCTAAGAAAAATCGCGGATTTCGTTGGTTGAGCATGAAAAAATCGCGAATTTTGTCGATCAGGTGCTGAAAAATTGAAAATTTCGTCTATCGAGTGCGGAAATATAGCGAATTTCCTCGAACAGGCGCGGAAAAATAGCGAATTTTGTCGGTCAAGTGCAGGAAAAGTACGGAATTTTTTTCGATCAGGGGCAGAGAAATTCAAATTTCGTCGATCAGGTGCAGAAAAATCGTAAATCCCGTCAATCAAGCACGAGAAAATCGCGAGTTTTATCGATCGGTTCCTAAAAATCGCGAACTTCGTTGGTCGGGCGCGAAAAAAATCGCGAATTTTTTCAATCAGGCGCGGAAAAATTGAAAATTTCGTCTATCACGCGCGGAAAAATCGAAAATTTCGTCTATCATGCGCGGAAAAAAGCGAATTTTGTCGATCGGGTGCGGAAAAATAGCGAATTTTGTCAATCGGCTTGTCCATCAGGCGCGTAAAAATCGCAAAGTTTTTTGATTGGGCGCAGAATAATAGCGAATTTCATTGATCGGGTGTGGAAAAATATCAAATCTCAAGGATTGGCTTCTTCTCTCCCCTTCGTTCATAAAGTTTGCATTTTTTTTGTTCGGCACTAGCCACTTTCATGCCTATGTTTTTTTTTAGCACTTATAATAAAACAAAATTTACTCCGCCGAATAAAGTCAAGGAATATTACCACACCTTGAAAACAATCCTTGCTGTATCTGTGTTATATACATACAAACATAAACTGTTGATATATCCTTGCCAACTGAATTTGATATGCTGACTGGGTAGGGGAACCTAGAGGGTGTAACCCTCACTGAAACCATATTTTTTTATCCGATTATAGGACACAGATCTCCTCCCCGAAATAGAATTCTCTTCATATTACTTATGTGGCCCTCGACAACCAAGATATTTTTGTAAGTGGTCCTTCTCTAAAAAAGGTTGTGCACCCCTAACCTAGGGTAATCGCTATGGTTTTCCTGCAAGATTTAAATTAATGTCTACTACCCCCTTTTTTTCATAATTTTAGTTTCAGTTCATTTGGAAATAGAGAAGTGGGAACATATTTTTGCATTATATTTTCAATGATATCTCTGAAAATAAAATACCTAAAATTAAAAGAAATGTTTTGTTAGTTCAGAGTTACGAATGCTTTCACACTGTACACTACACAGTATGCAAAGAAAAGATTTTTTTGTTTTTAAGTTACTTAATGAGTCCCTGTACATGTTTCCTAAATATATTTGTGAATGTTTAATAATCTGTAAATATGTAGGTCAATAGTTTTTATTACTTCTCCCAATTTGAACTTTCAAAGTTCTATAGTTTACGAGTAAAATGGCTGTGAAGGACAGACACAGGAGTGATCTTATAATAGTTCCGCCTTTAATATTTAAGTACGAAATGCGAAAAATGATGTGAATCATAAAAAATTTGATTTTAGTTAATCAAAGTTTTATTTAAGGCTTGGTAAACCAAGAAAGAACACAAAGTTTTCTGTCTAACTATATCTAAAATGATTATAAAGCATGTGCGAAATTCTTTACTTCAGGGGTTTGTTAAATCTTGTAGTCATATAATTTTATATTCTGTAACATAAAAAAGTTTAGCATAAAAATTTTAATGCATTTAATTTGATTCTTATATGTTGTCCAAAAATTCCCTATGTATTTTTCGCTATTAAAAATAAATATTATATATGTATATTTATGCAGGGAAAGGTACATATTGTTTTCCTAATAAATTATTCTAGTTCATAAACTGTTTGTAAAATACTTGTATTTGGTAGTTCGAATGCATTACAGTTCGATTTACTTTTTAAAATATTAGGGCATGTTTTGTTTTTGTTTTTTAAATTATAATTCCTTTTCGTTTCTTTAAAAATATTAATCATATTAAGCCTACGTCATTGTTACATTTTAGAATTTCACCATTCTATTGCTTTTTAAAGAAGGGTAGGGTGAACGGAGAAAAAACTGAAATTAATTTACTAATATTTAACTTCAATATAAAAACTAAAATTTCAGTAAAGCATCATCATGTTTGAAAAAAATAGCAATTTCATATAAAAACTCTTTATCTTTATTTATTTTTTACAATTGTATTACAGTTTCATTTTGAATTAAAATATTTCAGGTGACATCTTAGAACAATAATTATGTAAAATGATGAGAACTGGGTATAATAAAATTACTTTATTTTATTCATACTAACTGAGAAAATGCTACGCGGTTTTGAATCTTTTAATTTAGAATACTCTACAACATGCCATTTTACAATATCTAATAATTTTTATAAATAAATAAATAAAATAAAATAATATATGTATGTCTTATGTATTCTTCGAAATTTCGATACATTATTTAACGGTATATCTTATAAAAGTCCCGCCATAGTCTGTTTTGTTTTAAAATGTAAACTAAATAAAAATTGATAAAATAGCAAATAAAGTAGACTGAAGAAAATTTGTGCTTGCACTCAAACTTAGTAAACATTAATCTTAGAGTTATTCCTTATTTAAATTATATATTCCTATGCATTTATACAAGAAATAATAAGACTTAAAACCTCAAAAGGATTCAAAATTGCAATAATTATTTGAATAACAGCATTCAAAGATAATTTTTATGTCTGTAATCATAAATAGTTTTCCAGAGCAATTTCGTGAAATACTTGTTTTTTTTTTCTTTTGAAATATACTGTTACTTTAAAAATCAGAAGTATTCATTCTGTACCGCATTTATGCGGCTAAATGAAACAACAGTATTTTATTTCTGTAATCTGTAGCACAATTCTTTAAATATATACACTGATGGAAAGAAAAATGCGTGTTTCTTTTACGTAACAGCTGCACTGAATTTAAAATTAAAAATAAATATTTGGAAAGAAATGGAACATTACGATTACGAGCGTGTTTCACAAAAGATAAACTGTTACTTCAGTGCAAAATAAACTGCAAAAATGCCTAATTATCAATTAATTTGACCATCTAGCGCTACATCAAAAACCCAACTAAGATTGGCAATTACAAACATACAAAATAATCTCAAAATCTTCTGAAATAAACTCAATTCATATTTCATAAGATTACCCGACGGATATTTTTAACGATATTAAGTAGTTATTTTTTTAATCATTTAATTAAAAATTATCCGCAATTTATTTTTAGAGTACTAAAAAATATTTGCATGAAAAATATATTCTAAACGAATGCATTTAAAAAATACATATTAGTTCAATCAAGTTGAAAAAATCAATTTTATTCAAAAAAGCAAAGATTTCTTCTCGAACTTAATTTAAAAAAAAATCATATTTTACATCTAACAATAAAATTATGTCTTATTAAAAATATGTCTAATATGTAGTAATTTTCATCATCTTTTATTCTATAAGAGTTAAAACAAGTTGTTAGAACTTCGACTTCTACCAAGTGCCCGCTAGCCGAGTGGTTAACACTCTCGGGAAACACGAAGTCCCATGTTTAAAACCAAGTGAATCCACGGAAGGACGAGAGGAGTATTTTTTAAAAGCTCCTTTTTTCATATTATGGAAAATTTGCAGTCCTAAAACGGAAAAAGAAGAAAGAAAATGTCTTCAATTCTCAAGTATAAACCGGTAGCAGTGCTTCCCAGGACAATTTCCGTGAATTAAAGAAAGTACCCCCGATGGTGTATTTTGCACAGCTACATAAACCCACGTATGCTTTCCTAAGTCACCGCACATAATATGTACACGGAAAAAGTTTAAGTAAAGCATTATTAATACAAAAGTAAAGTAAATACACTTTGCCCCAGTTCCTTTATTAAAATAAAACACACGGAAATTCTTCTTTTTCCTGTGTAATAAAATGGTTTTAAACAATTCAGGTACTGCGTTAAACGATTCTGTTTCTTATAAATCTTGAATTTTTATTATTATTATCGGAAAGACATTGATATTAAAGCAGTTTTAAAAATAGTTATTGCTCCTCATTCTTTTAACCTAGATTTTCATTCATAGAATATTCGTTTTATATAATAACACGATACACTTATGGTGGATTCGCGAATATAAATTTTCACGTTATTATTATTTGTTATCGCAGCTTCCAGTGGTAAAAAGGTATAATGTACGAGGTGTGGCTGTTAAATAACGAGACTAATGCTGTAGAATATTTTATTTTAAAATTATACATAGTTAGTTTTTATCCATCTCAATATACATTTCTACGATATTGTTTCAGACATTGCTGGAAGTGCTCTTCTGTGACCTCTTTCATGACGCGTGTCGTTTTTCTTTCACAGCTTCAACGGTCTGAAAACTGATTCCTTTTACTGAGGATTTAATCCTGGAAAACAGATAAAAGTCACATGGTGCCATGTCAGGTGAATAAAGCTGTTGGTTCAACACCGGGATGCTGTTCGTGGCTAAAAACGTCTTGACAGACAACAGTTTGAGCTGGTGTGTTGTCCTAATCAAGCACCCATGGTTTGTTATTACACAATTCAGATCATTTTTCTAATATTTTTTCATGGAATTCAGCATGTATTGCACAATCCCATGTCTATCGAAAATTTTCTCCGTTCTTGACGTGGAAGGATGATCCGGGTGGACATTATACTCAATGTCTTTTTGGCCATCTTGGAAACAATTAAACCACTCAAAAACTCGTGCGCGCTTAATGAACATTCCTTGCCGTACATCCAGAGTTGTGCAACTTTCAAATTGCAATTACCAGCAATTTAATTACAAATTAATTGAATGCAATTATAGATAAAATTATATGCCGTAACAAATTCTTTCAGCACTGTAGCGAAAACTGCCCCCATCTCGATATTTGACGAAATTTCTGCCTTTGAATGTGCGTAACTGTAATCATTTAAAGGCAATTAACTTATAATTTCATAATTTTCCCGTCAAAACACTATAACAAGGTTCAGAACAAATGAATGTCACGGCCAAACTAATTGAAATACAGCCAATTTAGAGGAGATAATCAATACAGGAGGCATTACACTACACAACTATTGGGCATACGAATTTGGAGCTTGCGCAATTCTTCTGTAAAAGCGTTAGTATCATTATTAAATAGCCACACATAGTATCTTAACAAAAGTATCTATCTATATTATAAACAACAAACATATCTGTGCGTAACGCATACGTCATTCCTCGAATGGCAACATTTGAAATTTGAAATGAAATTTCGGTCTTGCAATTTTCGCAACAGCAAATTTTTAAACTTTTAAACATCGCACATTTTAAATTTTTACACCATCGTTTGAGGAAAAAAATGCTCTTTAAAATGCAATTTGTTTGAAAGCTGTATCTCAATTTATTTTTGAGATATTAATTTTTTGTAGTTTTTAATACCATTTTTCTAATCGTGGCAACAAAAGTGCTGCATTTCTATTGAAAGTAAACGGAAAATAGTCAAAAATAGGAGATTACTGTATCTTTTTGTTGCCATTTATTATAAAACCTGAAATAAAGTAGATATTAAAATACGTGCTATGTGAAAAATATCGTCTGTTATTCCGCAATAATGACGTCATTTGCATACTTTTCTATAGCTGAAGGAATGTAAAACTTGTAATGTAGTTGGATTGTAAAAGTGAATTGTTTCAGCGGATGCAAATGACGTCATTTTATAAAAAAGCGTGTAATTTAATTCTTAAAAACTGAAATAGGTTTCGTAGTAGTGCGCCATTTTCATCCCAACTGCCCCCTCAAGTTTTTGTCCAAAATTCTCTCAACTAATAAAATTTTAATGCATTCGGTATATTCTAATATAATTTTATCAAAATAACATAACTTGCTTAATTTAATTTTTCATAATTTTATCTAAATATTTAAAACACAAGTGTGTTTTTTAGTCAGTTGCACTGATCTCTCTGCTGAACCAATTTTACTAATATCTGTATACTATTTTTTTTTAAACTGAAGTCTGTTCATTTATAGACGTTATCGCACCAGCTGTTTTTTTTTAAATATCCTCACTTTTATATTTTAATTTTAAAATCATTTTATAAAATTTCTCCAAAAGGGTGAAAATTAGATAGCGTTATTTATTGCAGAGAAGAGAGAAATAATGAGGTTTATCTATCTTTATTCATGTCATTTTCTGACAAAAATTCAAAATTGTTGATAAAAATTGTTGCATAGGATTTAGTGGCGCAATCCCATTAGGGGCATACTATTTTGAACAGAAGATGACATACTGCTTTTGAAAACATTTATTTTTCGTGATAATTTTCCATTTTGTTTGTTCTTCTGCATGTGTACTGTTACTTAGTTTCAGACACTAAGCGAAGTGCTTATTTTAGTGAAAATGAAGTCATATTTAAAGGAAAATAATCATTTTCTTAAACAAAACTCATTTTAACACAATTGCGTCTAAAAACATAAATTACGGAAAATTTTACTCACCGGTACTGAGATTAGAATCTCAAGTTGAGTCTGTTCACATAAAAGATGTTGCAGTCACTCGTAACTTCAAGTTTTGAGTTAAAATGATTTTAAAATTATTTAACAAAGTACATTTTTTTTTAAATTATGAATACGGATATGAGAAGTGAGTATGTAAATTTTGAGAAGGTAAAAACGATGTCGGGTTTAGATTTCAGCTGGAAAAAAATTCTATGATCGTGTCAGAATGGAATAAATTTTGCTGTTTTTCATTCCGGAATACCAAGCATGAGAGCCTCAATTGAGAACCTCAAACTAATAACCTGATATTAATTATATTTTACTGATTACGTGTCTACATTATAAAGAATAAACGTATCTGTGCGTAACTCTGACGTCATTTTGCGAATAGCGAGGCTAACGAAAAAGACAGAGGCTACATTTTCAAAATTTTGAAAATGTCGCCGTTTGTGCGATGAAACGATAGTCAATCTTAATAAAGATATTTTATCGCTTTTTTGTAATTTTACAAAAAAAAGTATTGTAAATGCTAATGGTGCGTTTATTAGAACATAAAAAACCAAATGTGCTCATCTAAACTCTTACCTGGTGGATGCCTTATACATCGCTGTTAGATGCAATAACATTTTGAAGAAAATTATATGTTCTTACTGCTGATCCCCAGTTTCTGTGCGTACTTTTAATATTTATATGTTCAGTAAGTTAAAACTCAAAAAGTTGTGTACATGCTTATTCAGCCGTTAAAAGTTTTGCTAAATCTTTTTTGGTACTTTTCGGTTAGCCGGGTGCCAGTGTTATATACTCATATATATATTCTATATATATATGTATAAATGCATGTATTTGTATATATTTATACACGCATATGTCTATATCCATACATATATATGTTATATAAACTTAGATGTATATATATGTACGTACACTGGCGATCGGCTAACCAAAAAGTATCTCTCTTTTTTTTTTTTTTTTTTTTTTTTTTTTCTCTCTTTTTGCAAAAAATACAACACACTTCAAAAAATTTTAATAGTTGCAGCAAAAATTTGTTAATTATGGGGTTTTATTGCATGTTCCTTAAACTTTTGTTCTAAGAATTCTTAATTTTCTTATGTTATATTAGCCAGAATGTCTGGTCTACCCAAAAGTATTGTTAATGCTAATAATGTGTTTATTAGAGCATAAATAAGCCGAAATTTGCTCATCTAAGCACTTCCATATTGAGAATTATTTTCCTCTTTTTTTAAAAATTTTAAATGAAAAACACAATTTTTACACACCGTCCTAGGACGGGCATTTACACTAGTTATAAATAAATAAAAGAATAATATTAAAAAAAAACACAAATCTAACATATTTGTAATAGCACAATTTAAATTTTTAGATCATCAAATAGGAAAAAAAAAATTCAAATGAAATTTGTTCGCAAAGTGCATCTCAGTTTACTAATTCTCTATTATTTTAAAAACAATTTTAAAGCATGAAATATTTTTTAATTTATCTATATCTCGCGGAGCTCGATTACGGAAGAATAATCCGTTTGCCCTTAAAACAACATAAAGAGTTAATAATTTTCTTGCGGCTAATATCCATAAAAAAAACTTCCCTATGAATAAATATGTAAAATAATTTAAGTAAAACACAAATTTAACAGACATGTTATTGAACTACGCGCTTAAAGCTCTGAAATTATCAGAATATAAAAGGATGTCGTAAGTAGAAAAATCTTGGTCAAATAACTTTTAGCATGCGACTAATAAGAAAATATCGCTTTTGATAAATTTCAAAACTTTATTTGATTGTAATATAATTCATATTTTTTCTATGAAAAATGCTTTTTTAAAGTTAGTGGGCAATCTAAAAAAAAAATATATTGCACATAAAAAATTATTAGTTTTCAATAAAAATAAAAATTCACCTATATTCTGTAACCCGAGAAGCCTTTTTACAATCCCCTAATTTATTTTAATAGATAAAATAATGTAAAAAGGGATTTTTATCCTTTTAGGTAGCTTTCATTACGAAAAGCTACCTATTGCAGCCGCTCGGAGGAAAGCGATTTCAAAAAATTTTGGTATATTTTCATCGATCATGACCCCCAGACACCGAAACCAACCTCCAAACTATTTAATTTTACACGTGAAAATTTTGCAATAGAAAAGTAATTGTTGTGGTGAGAATTTTATTTATTTTTTTTTTAATTGTTGGCAACTGCTATAACAAATAACTTTTATTTTTTTTCCTGCCATTGTTGTGTAAGAGCTGGTTTTATCAGAATCATGTTAAGACAGTATTCAAAATTTTGAACCCTCCCCATTTCCCCCCTCTTGGGCCGATTTCTCCCATTTTCAATCCCTGCCGAGATATTAGCCATATCAAAGTTGCTGGCGAGTTTGAGGACAGTCCGTGCATAATTGCGACTTTTATCGTGCGGACAAAATTTAGTACATACATACATATATATATATATATATATAAACTTTTTAGGTGGGGGTGGTTTTGGGTTCCTGGAATCCTATAATGAAAAGTTATGAGGGAATTTTTCAAAAGTCACACCATGGTAACGACTGCAATAGGTAATATTTCTTAAGAAATCTACCTAAAAATGCTAACTTACGAGTTAAAAAAAATGGTACGTTTCCGTTATACGGACACCATTGTTGCCAAGCGTAATAGTTGGCGCAAAATGAAAATCACGTGAATTAAAACATTTGAAAAATAAAAGAAAAAACACTGTCGATAGTAAAGTGAGACTTTTAAAAATATAACATTTGGAAACTACAGACTTTTACGAACTCTTTTACTAAATCACAAATATATACTTAAAATAAGTGAACAAATTACTGTTATATAATAAAGTATAGCAAATAATAGCAAATCACAATGTTTCGTATGGTTTACAATAAAAATCCGGTACTACTTAGTTATCCCGTCGACCAATTTCGCCAAATGATATAAATCGTCAAACCACTCGCCCAATTATACAAATTGACATAATTTTTATCTTAAATAACGAAAGAACAAATAAATCAGTATAACATTAATAAAAATACAAATAAAACGTCGAAATAAAAATCACTTGATGACGTAAACGCGTGCAACTTGCTTAAAGTCAAGTGAATGTGACATTTACGATCAACCATTATTGGCATTTAATCTTATATTTTGGTGATAGATTTTTGGTCGACGGGATAACTAAGTAGAACCATAAATCCTTTTCACGATCAGGGTTGGAATAATTTGTGCATTAGCATACAATTTGGCATGGTGTACTTATAACGGAAAAATACCAAAAAAGCTATTGGTGAGATTTGAAACCGGCTAACATAAAAGTACCAAGAATACTTTGCGATCATGGCAACTTTTATGTAGTTTTATTCGAAAAAATAACTTTGATTCTTTAATCAAAATGGAAACATTTCTTATTAAAAGCGCAGGAACTGTTAATGATAGTCATATGACTTAGGCTATTATTATAGAAATTGTTTTCAATTCTAAAAACAGCGCAAAGAATAATATTTCCTAACGATTACAAATTTATTTACACGTGGATATTAAAAACAGAAAAAAAACTTTAAAATTACTATTAAATAAGTACGTGTTAAATCAGGAAAATATTGAAAATTATGTCTTGAAAATTGTATTTACACATGGATATTAAAAGGGAAAGGAAACTTTAAAATAATAAATAGATTATTATGCGTTTAACCCTTTCACGGGCAAGGTACTTCTATTCGTAAAATGTTGAAATCAGTGAATGGCACCGGAATTTACAAACAAATTTCGAAATACGAAAATGCTTTTGTTCACTTACTTAATAAAAGAAAATTTTTCATTCCAATATTCTGATGCCAATGTGGCATTTAAGAATTAAAATTAAGTGGTCCAAAAATGAACCACCGCCCTTGAAGGGGTTAAAGCAGTAAACTGTAGTAATTGTAGTAAATTGCATTATATCAATCGTTTTATAACGCTGTTAAAAAATAACTGTCGGCAAAGACACTGTTTACTTAATTCATTTTATGTTAGCTTCTTTTCAAATGTTTAACTGATCTTCTTTAATGAAACACGAAAACAACCATTGGATGGCTTAACAGGAACTGATTCGGCCTTAAATTTTTGAAATAAAAGGGAATTGAATGGAAATCCGTTTACAGGGAAATCGCTATAGGTTTTTTCATTATAATTCAATCTTCTCTAATCTTTTAATAATCGATCAAATTAGCGTGATTTTAGATTCTGTGGTGTCTGAACGGGGGTTGGCGAGCTTCGCTTGCTGGGGGCAGAGCCCCCTAGTTAATAAATAAAAATATCTTTATCAACAGTTTCTGCTAAATTTTCCTTTACTGCAGTCTCTATGGAGAATAAAGAATCATAACTTTATTTTTGGATGCGATGTTTCGGCGAAACTTAAAATGCCAGTTAAGGGAATTCTTTACTTTTTATCTCCGAATGAGGTAGACTCACGTCCTTACAATTGAATGAAATATTAATGATTCCACCCACATACGTTGAATTGTTTATATCCCGTTCTCGTAGTATATACCCTTGTGCGAATTTCTATTTCATGAAGTTATACGCTCACTGCAGTAATTTAGCTTTTAAAATCCATTTATGGAGATCTGTACTTAGAAAGTTAAAATTTTAGAATATGTGTTTTCTTTAATTCGAGTTCAAACTGATCACATATAATTATCTAGTAAAACGAGGTTATATATTAAAAATAAATATTATTCCATTAATTTAATGTATATTGGTTATGTAGATGTGTTATCAGATATCCTTACTAATGTAATACCTTTCTTTCTACGTTGTTTTCCAGTGGTTCGTAATCATTGATTTTAATAATATTTGGAATGCATCAGAAACACATTTCTCTCTATTTGAAATATTCTTTAATTCCTACATACCGAAAAGCACAAGTATCATTTAAGCGATAAAGTCCTGCAAAATTTAAGCTAATCTACATAAAAAAAAACATTTACGACGGTAAATTATATATAAAGATTAACAAATAAAATTAAATCTCTAAACGTATTTTGTAAAATATATTTTATTAAATCGCGGTAATACAAATAAAAATAGAAATTAGAATAAGGATAATCTATAAAATAAAAAATAGTTACAAACAGGGGAGAGTAGCCGAATTTGGACCACTTCACTTATTTTCAGGTGTAATTCACTTAATTTTTGGAATATTTGCAAAGCATCAGTACACGGGGTCAATCAATTCATCTACTAACTAAATAAATATTTAGATTATTTGCTTTTTGAAAATCATAAATTTATTTTAATTTGAAACATTTGTCAAAAGTGGTCCAAATTCAGCAACTGGTCGCCTAAGTTGGACCCCTAATCTAGTAAATTGGACCAAATAAAATTAGGTTGTTTTAATGACTAGGGAATATAATTAATTTTATTAAAAGCAAAGCTAACGATTACTGAAGCAATGAAACAAGATAACAGCAATGGAACATAATGAAATCAAATTCCGTAAACCATATGCTTCGAGTAAAGGTATCAGTCACTTCTGTTCCTGCAAGTTCTTACATAATTATACGTCATACTTTTAACCAGACTCACAGGATAACCCTGTTTCACAGCAATGGCGTACCATTTAAGCATATTCTCTTTCAAAATGTCTCTATCTGATATCAATCAGTTGAGACGGTTTAAACCGTTAATATAAATATTTCTGAATATCAATATATGGACATTTGATTTGAAATTCAATATTGCAATTGTTTTAAAGTTAAAATTCTTTCTTTTATCATAAATCGATGTAATTAAATTTTTGCATTATAATTTTAGATTTACATCCGAATCGTATGTATTATAACTATTGTGACTGCCGGAAAGTTTCAATTCTAATTTTTTTTTATAATAGGTAAAATCATGGTTGGCCTTTATTCCATTTAGCTCAATAATTAAAACATCGTCTATATATCTGAAACTGATTATATCTTTATGTAATTCCCTTTTATTTCCATATATATCTAGATACATGTCGGCCAATATTGAACTGCAACTCCCCCCACAGGGATACCTTGAATCCGCTTGTACACATCCTTGCCATCATGTAAAAATTTTTCTTGAACTACCAATTGAAACAAATTTTGAAATTCACTTAAATCTATGTATGCATCACCATACCTATTATATACCTCCAGGCACGTAGCCAGGGAGGGGGCTAAGGGGGCTGAAGCCCCTCCCGAAACTGACAATGTTTTTCTTGATTTTATCTTCAATTACATTAAAATTTAAAACTACGTACATTTTTTGTCGTAAAAATATAAATTTATTCTATTACAGTTATAGCAATCATTCGTTATGCCACTCATTTGGATATTGTTCTTTATTCATATCTTCCATTAAAAATATAAGTTCTTAAAACGCAATTTTAACTGTCTATATGCACAGTCAAATTCGATAAGGGTAAATCCACATCATTAATTTCACTAGGAAAAAGTAAGCGTAATACTCATATGGCGTATACTAGGGAGTATAGATAGGAGTCAAACATAAAACTTTTGCTTGTATGTTATGATCTTCTTTAATTTTCTCTATCCCCATTATATCAATAATGAAAACTTAGAGTGGTCAATGTTAAAATGTTTTGTAGAGAAAGGAACCAAAACTTTAATAGCCGCCTATAATATAAAATTATGTGAAAATTAATGATTTTAAAGAAAGTGTCTTTGGAAATAGTGTTATAACTGTTAAAAAAAACTTTTTATTAAAACAAATAGTAGCAGGAAATTTTAAAAAAGAATGTTTTTAAAAAAAAACGATAGGGTATCAAAGAAACCTTCAAATGTGCCACGGCTACCGGCGTCCCCCAGGCTCTTCACTGAACAACTTTGCTATAAATTGTTTGTGTATGAATCTTTAATAGAAGGAAAATGTGCACAGTCTTTTTTTTTTCTCTAGGAAATTTTCATTGACTTTTGAAGAATTATCAACTTTAGGTATGGATACCCCTCTGTAGAGATTTGTTTGCAAGTTTTTTACAGACCCCTCTAAATAGTTTTCTAGGGGGCAACATCTAACATTCTAACAGTCTTATTATGGGCTGAGCAAGAGGTTTAGTGCCGCTTAGAGGTGATCATGATAGCGTTCCTCTAACGTTACAGAAACCGATGAAAAAAGACTGTAACCTAAGAGCACTTTTAAGATTTAGAGAAAAGTCTGGAGATGATGAATTGAAATGACATTATAAACAGACGCAGAAATGCTACTTACAAGGCTGCCACAGGCGATTATTTTAATATTCTGTTCGCACTAGTATTTTTCTAATGTAAATTTTGAACTATATTTCTCTTGTAAATGTTGTCAAAGTGTGTGTTAAAGATTTCTGTTTTGAGAAAGTGGTGCCAGTTAGAATTAAAAAATAGTCACCTGTGGCAGCCCTGTATTTACTTCAGCCGAGACATGAAGAATGAAATCATTCAAATATATGTGGATATAGTTACAGAAGAACTAATTACCACAATAAATAACGCGATCTGTTTTAGCTTGATTGTTGATGAAACTATGGACATTTCAAGAATAGAACAGCTTGCCTTTTGTGTTAGATATATGGACTATTTATAAAATTCAAAAAACCCATATTTCGGGAAATTTTTTAGGTTTCATTCTAGTAAATGGCTTGTCCTCCGAAAATGTAACAGAAGCAATAATTCAACGTTGTGACGAACTACGTCTTGACATGTGGAAACACGTCGCACAGGCGTATGAGGGAGCGGCCAACATGACTGGTTATGTTAGTGGGGTCCAGTCTAAAATTCGTTAGAAGTATCCAAAATTGAGATACTTCCATTGTGCAAGCCACCCGTTAAACTTTGCATTGTCCAACAGCATGCTGATTTCTGCCATCCGAAACTGTCTTGGAATTTTTGATGACGACTTCAAAACTGAAATAAAGACCCCAAGACTAACATTTAGGCAGATAACACATGCAAACCCTCAGATTACATCCGCTGAAAAATATTACAGACCCACGATCTTTATTCTCTGTATAGAAAGTCTTTTTCAAAATTTGAATGACAGATTAATTTGAATGAAGACATTGTAAAGATTTCCAAGTACTTCTTCCAGGATTTGCTTCGCCGGAAAAAGCAAGAATATTAGAGAATCTCTCTCAGTGTTATGTCGATAAAGTGACAATGTCGCAAATGAAAGCTGAATATGAATTATGGTGAGAGAGAATTGCTAATGTTGACACAAACACAGAGGCCCAAAAATTTTTAGAGTACAAATAGTAAGTTATACGTATACAACGTATTACAATATGATCAAACACTTGCTGACAGTCTTGGCTACAGGCCTACCTGGTAACAACAGCTTGTACTGAAAGATCTTTTTCGACAATGAAAATAATTAAATTTTTAACTCGAAGCGTTATGGCTGATGAGAGACCGAGTATCCTTGCAATGATTTCCATTCATTGGGACATTACAGTAGATCCTGATAAAGTAATCAGCCTCATGGCTAAGAAGTCATGAAGATTGCTTCTGTAGCACTAGTAAACTTATTGTACCAAGAGTATTTCATTTATAATTCTTCTATTCCTAATCAGATAATGTGACATATAAATATAATTTTTATGAGTACATATATCTGTAACATTATTTTTTTCTATGGAAAAAATAACATGTTTAATTAATTTGGGGGTTAATCATTTTTAGACCCTGAGCTCCTAATACGAGACACATTTTTTAAATTATTATTTACGCTTTAAATTATGCAAATTACCTCTGTTAGATCAGAAAAAAATTCCAAGATTAAGCCCCCTCCGAAGGGAAATCCTGGCTACGGGCCGCTATACCTCCAACATCTTCTCCTTTAAGTCCTCAATCTCTATATTGTTAAGCAAATCTGCAAACTCATATGCATATAATCCGGTAATCTTATTTTTGTAGCTTTTTATTTTTTCCAACAGTTCATAGCTGATACTTATTATGAAAGTTGAATTTTCACTTTTAATCTTTAAGAACACTATCTTCAATACTTTTAATAATTTTTTAATCGCCCATTCAATATAGAAATTGTTACCACAGATAACGGTTCTGAATTTAACGAGGCATTTGTGGAACTTGGGTATTAAAACCAAATAAGGAAAAATCAAAGCATTTTGTTTTGTTTTAATTTTTGTATACATTGCCCTTATTCTGTTCTCCACCTCATTAAGTTTTGCCCCAATTAACTCATAATTATTTCTATTTTCATAACTTTCTCTTAATATTTTTTCATATAATTTTTCCAGATAATTGAATAGTTAGTACTTGCCTTATCTACATATGTTATTATAAAATCATCTTGGATATTTTTTATAGCTTTTCTTAAATCAATATATTTCTCTTTGGTCAAATCCTCAAAGTTTTTAACGTATTTCTCTTTTAGATTACTTAATATATGATATTTCTTTTCTTCAAATAATTCTCCAGGAAGTCTTTATTTATGCGTTAACTTTTGTATAAAGATTTCAATATTATATTTAAAACGTTTAACTGCATTACTTTTCATGAAATTTCGATTTATTCTGTATTTTGCTCCTTAACTAATTTGATTTTTCAATTCGGCATTTTGTACAATATCTAGATTTTCAGTTATATGTCCATATGTCATATATATGTCCATAATGTTTGTCTGCCTATTTAATGTATATACCCTCATTACCTATACAAATGTCTCCATTTTCGTTCCTAATAATATTTTTAGCATAATAATTATAATTAAAGATCATTCTACGTAAAACTTTGTCATACTTTAATGCTTTAACAATATTTAATTTTTTTATTGGTAACATGGCCTGGCATTTATTAAAAATCCTTTTGTAATTTATATTACTACAGCACCCTCCTATGTAGTCTATAACGAAATATACTTTATCCGCATCTTCCCGATTTTCACAAGTATTCCTATATTTTGCGTTAACAAAATCAAAACATTAGGTATCAACTTCTTTTTGACATTGATTATGATATATTTGACACTCTAAAACTTGCCATAACTGTTACAGTTCATTAAAGCTGTTACAATGCTTTCAACGCCCTTCAATCCAACCATTTTTTCTCTAGTAACTTCTAATTCACGATTACATTTTCCGCCTTTATAATCGTTATACACTGTAAAAAAAAATCTGTAGTTCTACAGATGTAAAGTTACATGCTTACTAAACTTTCACCTGTAACTGTACGAAAAAAGCTGCAAATCTACAAAACTAGTTTTTGTAAAGCTACAAAAATCTGTAACTTTACAAATAAATCTGCTAAAATTTCAATAATCTTACTAAACTTTTATTTGTAACCCTGGCTGGAGTTACATGAAAAGTTCTCGGAATCCCAGTTTCCAAAAAAATTCTTAGTAACCTTACAGATTTTTTCATTTTCGGCGCAAAAGTGTATCTGTTACATGAAATTTTGTTGTTGCCGTTACATGAAAAGTTCTAGGAATCCAAGTTTCCTAGAAAAACTTTAGTAACTTCACAGATTTTTTTTTACTGTGTAGACCATTAATATCTTTTATCTTTGCGTAGAGGGAGCCAGTCATATCTCCATTTTTAAAGGTTCGTATAATGTTACAGCCACCAAACATAACGTTCAACCCATAGGAATATAGTGTAGCATGTGCAATCATCATATCCTTTTCATATATTTTTCTTTTAATTTTATTTGGGACAATTTTTAAAATTGATATTTTAATGTTATCTATACCATACTATGCAAAGTGTTTTATTTCTATATCTCCATACTCTTTTTTAACTTCTAAATTTCTTATATCTGACTTATGGTTATTGAAGCGTTTGTTCAGGGGAGTTGAAGTTTGACCAATGTGTGCTACATTACAGACTTGATATCTTGACCGTCATAAAATTGAAAAATAACGAATACCTTTTGGATAACCCTGTAAAAACTAATGTAGCAAAAGCGTTCAAACTCGAGATTATTAATAAGTGGCTTATTGTAACATACTGAGTTCATTTTTATGAGGATAGCATGTATACTCATAGAGAAATTAAGGTTTTTATAAAAACAGTCCCAAAGTTCGCCAAGTTTTTTGCTTATAATTTACAGAGTTTTAATATTAAAAAAAAAAAAAAAACAGAAAATATGACAAACAACATTGTACACAATACCCTGGAATCAGAATTTAAAAAGAATAAAAATTGGATGAAAAATGGTCAGGTTTACTAAAAAATGTTTCACTGCACATGCGCGAAAGCAATCAAAATATAATGTGCGTAATGTATTAACTAAGTGTGTAGAGCAACTTTTTTGAAAGTCTCAAAATCATAGCTTGAAAATTCTGAAAATTATCGTCAATGGAATGACCTCAAAATCCGTTGTTCCCAATAGGGATAAAAAAGATAAGGGGTTGTATTTATATATTGTAGTGCGTGCAATATTGTGTACACTATATTGGCATTAATCAACAGATATTTGTTACAACTCCTCATATTTTTGCTTCTATTTTGGGAACAACGGATTTCGAGCTTATTCTATCGACGATAATTTTCAGAATTTTCAAACTATGATTTTGGGACTTTTACAAATGTTGCTCTATATACTTATCTAATGCATTATAAACATTATATTTTGGTTGCGTTCGCGCATGCGCAGTGAAAGGTTTTTTAGTAAACCTTCTCATTTTTCAGCCAATTTTTATTATTTTTAATTCTGATTGCAGATTATTATGTACAATGTTGTTTGTCATATTTTCTGAAAAGAACTGTTTTCTATATTAAGAACTCTGCAAATTATAAGCAAAAAATTTGGCAAATTTTGGGATTGTTCTTATAAAAACCTTACTTTCTCTACGAGTATAGATGCTAGCCTCATAAAAATGAACACAGTATATTGCAATAAGTTACTTATTAATAATCTCGAGTTTGAACGCTCTTAATGCATTAGTTTTTACAGAGTTATCCAAAAGATATTCGTTCTTTTTCAATTCGTGTACTGTCCTATATGGTGTTTCGGGATAAAATTTTCGTGGAAATTTATGTAATAACTGTAATGTGACGTAAATATGACGTAATTTCTCCTATTTAAGACTTCTAACGCATGTTAATAAATTTATTATTTTACAAATTCCTTTCTCTCTTAAAATTCGCGTGTAATTATAATTTTTATGACGTAATTTTTAATAAGTTTCTGCTTTTTGTACATAATTATTTAATTCTAATTCCAAATGTTTTTTTCTGTTTATAATAGTCACGTGTAAATAAATTTTTAATTTATCACACGTATAAATTTTTTTAAGCAAACATTGTTTCCGCTGTTTATACAGTTGGCAACAGTTTAAATTAATATAACTTTCTAAAATCTGTAAAAAATATCTCTCGAAATGCTGAAAATTTGAATTTAAAATAGATATAAAACCTCGAAAAATGAGTCAAATTAAAAAAATAAATCAATTCTGCACACCGGGAAATTATAACGTATAAAATGAACTAAAAATTATTAAATTCCGATGTATAGTTTTTGCTACTATAAAACTTTTTTAGTGGAACGATTTTGTCCAACTTTAGCATTAAATATCTCTTAAAATAATTCTTCGATTTGAAAACTGTCTGCATCACCGTGTTCATCAAACATTTCTGTATAACACTACCGATTTTCATATTTTTGTATGCATTATTTTTCTTAATATTAACTAAGAAAGACCTCCGGTCACAAAAAATTCAAAACCGGCGGCGGCGGTGACAGCGGTAGTTACTTTTTTTTAGAATAGATATATATATATTAAATCACTCGTCAATTTAGATAAGGCCCGTTTAAGACACATAGTAAAAGCGAAAAGTTGTTACTGTATTTCCTTATTAAGCATTTTCATGCTACGAGATACGTGCACTCCATGAAATTTCCAAAGCGCCTGGCAACTCTATTTAGAACGCGAAAATTTCTATTTAATATTTAAATAAAAAAATCTGTAATGGCTTAATTTAGTCAAAGAATTTGTAATATTTTTATACAATAAATAAGACAGAACATTCTATTAAAATATGTGGTACAGTTGTATGTCTCGTGATACTATTTAAGTAAACTACTTAAATGTTTCTAGGGTCTATAATTAAGAGCACAACAATCTTAAAACTGATTCTTGTCGCAAACGAAATTTTAAAGCAGCTAATCTGCTAGTTTAAAAGAGTTTTTAGAAACAGCTTATATTAAGTTGTGCAAGAAGGAATAGTAACAGAATGGAACATGTTAACGTATCGAAGTTCAATGTTTCCCGAAGTCTTTTCTTAAAAATTCAGTTTGTCTCTGAAATCGTCACAGTGATTACTTGGAAAATGTTTTAAAACATACTCGTTTTTTATTTCAACAGAGGATTGCGCTTATCTATGCTTGTTCAGTAAAAAAAATTGTCGTACATTGTATTTCATTATTTTTTCGTTTATAAAGTGACTGAATAAAATTAGAAAATTTCAATTACAGCATTACTCTGAAAATAAAATGAAATTATAAAATTGAAAACAATATCGCTCATTTTTGTTGCTCATTATTGTCGATTTCAGTTTCAAACTAGTTTTTCACTCAGATAAGTAAGGATTTCTATGGTATCACAGAAAAATTAAGTTAGTTAAACTTTTAAACGTTTAAGTTAGTTAAACTTTCAGTTTCCTTAAAAATGAAATTGAATTTATGTTCTTCAAAATAATTACCTCCTTATATATTAAAATAATAAATCTTTGTAAAAAATCACCATAAAATAAAAACAATACATAGGATGCTTTTCGAGCTAAAAATATTAACAGCTCGTTATATTTTTGTATATTATATCTCAGTCTGTTAATATTTTTAGGTCGAAACGCGTCCTATGAAACGCGTACGAAACCGCGCGAACGCGTACGAAAACCGCGTTTTTATTTTACGCTGATTTTTTACAAAGATTTATTCTTTTAATTGTTTCATATTGCCAATTTTCGATGCTGTTTCGATCCTTATACATATTTTTTTAATATCTCTGTATTAAATGCAAATAAAAATGTTATTTTAGTTTCAGAATTCTTTTTTTAACTTTGACTTTTGAAAGTGAAATTAATATTTAAAGCAACAATCTATCAATATTACAAAAGGCAAACGTGTCCAAATGTAACGCTGACGTCAATTTGAGGTTGGCAAAGGCCGATGATTAAATTTCGATTTTTCAATTTTCTCTACTGCGGTTTTTCTATACTTCAAAACATCGCACATTTTCCTTTTTTACACGATTGTATAGGGGAAGAATCTATTTTCAAATTCAGTTGGTTTGGAAACTAAATATTAATTGAGACTTTTATTATGGTTTTTAAAATAATTTACAAACACGAACTTTTTTAATATATTTCTCTCATACGTGCAGATTCCATTACGAAAGAATAATAACGTGTTTCTACTTAAAACAATATAAATAGTTCAGCATTTGTCTCCGGCTAATTTTCAGGAATAAATAAATAAAGTAATGTAGTATATTAAAAAGTGACTTTCAGTGTGCATTTCCCAGCTACTTCACTTACAGTTTTTTTTTTCGTTAATTTCTAAATAAAATTGAAATGTTTAATTATTTTTTATTTGAATAGATGTTGAGAACGCTATAGTGAAATACATTTTTCAAGAAAATTTGAAGAATTAAAAACGCATTTTAGCTCATGCATGCTCCCGGAATAAAAATTGTTTTCAAAGGGAACAATCCTTAGCCAACTGGGAATTGACATTAAAAAATAATATTATTCCTTTTTTCAGTTTAAGTTAAACCAAGAAGGTTAAACAAGGAATTAAAGAAGAGCATTATTGCCTCTATTTTCAAGAAATGAATTTGAAGAAGAAACGCAGCTTTTCAAATATTTATTTCTTATAGCTAGCGTTTAAAAATTATAGATATCGCAAAAAGCGGAATGCTTTAGCGTGTAAAATGTATTTGTGTTAGCATTTATTAACATAAACTATTTTTTCACAAACCTGGAATAACTTTTAATACGTTCGTCCGAATGACATCGGTTTTGTATACCCCTACTGTATAAATGGATAATAAAAACGGGGATTATTCTACATATATCAGGCTCTAACTGAATGTAGATTTTTATTAAATTCCGTATTTGTATATGTGTCATTTTTTTCATTAAATTTGATAAGAATAAATAAATATATAAATATATATATATATTTAATAGACGATGAAAATAATATTGTGACGACAAAATTAAATTTTTCAAAAATATTTGAAGAAGTTAAAACTTATTTTGACATACATAAGCTTCAGGAATCAATTTATCTTAAAAAGCAAAAAACGGACACACAGAAAGTATTCATTTTTAGCTTTTTGAATATTACATTCAATCAAGAAAGTAAAATAGATTCAAAATTAATTTTCTTGATATAACAAGAGAAGTATATTTACATCAAAATAATTCAAACATAAAACGAAGATTATTTTTAACTATTACCACAAAAAGGAGATTAAAACATTTCACAATTAAAACCAAAGTGATTTAGCTAAAAAATAAGTTTTTATAAGCATTTATTTTAATTCATAAATGTGAAATGCTTCTGAAAAATTTCCTCAAAATAATGTCATTTTTGTATAAGATCACAAACATGATGCTATTTTTATTCCGTTAGCTGCGAAATTAAAAGTCAAATCTTAGAAGAGCGAAATGCTTTTGATAAACAAACTTACGAAAAAAGTGCATTAATATTGGGAAAGCTTTTAATATTTATTGTATATATCATTTATTACTTGTAATATAGTATTTAATAAAGTTAATATTTTAGTTGTCTTTTAAATTGACAATAAATTTAGATTCACTTTTTCTCAACGATTCGAATGACCTCGTGAAATTTAAATAGAACTCATCGGGTTTACACGCAGCTAGTTTGTATAATATTTAACTTATGAATCATTTTAATAAATTAATCTATGCCTTCGAAGCAACTTTCAGAATTACACTCTTCATTGTTTTTAGATTTTCACTGATTTTTTTTTCTTAAAAAATCTCAAGAAAATTAATATATTTACTAATGGCAATTATATATTTAATGATACAGAATGACACCATTTATCACAAACTTATTTAAGAATTAAGCATTTTTTTATGATAATTAAACGGAAGACGATAACCTATTGCTAATAAATCTTGAAAATGGCTTTTTTTAGAATATTAATTACAAATTTAATTATCTTAAATCTCAGGAAACTAGGTTAAATGCTTAACCGCTTTTAGATCTGAATAAAGCATTTCAAAGTTTCAAACGTCTCCAAAGAAATGTAATCAATTAAAGTACTTCATTTTGAAACACGATGCGGACATTCAGCTTTCTAGACATTTTCAAAATGAGACTTTTACTCCTTACTAGTACTTTAACCCTATTTGATTTGTATCCTCTCAATTTTAATCAATGAACATGTCTTTATAAATGAAGGAGAACATTAATTTTTCGCATCGAAGTTAAACAACATATGATAGTCATAAAAATGCATGTAATATAAAATATATATGTTATTTTGCATTAACATGCATGAAAAATTAAAAAAAAATACTGCACTTATTTTATAAATGTAAATAAAAACTATTGCCTAAAATACCCCGGCCCCCTGTTTACTACTCCTGCCTCACCATTTAAAAGTTAATTTTTCTGACATAGTTGACGCCACACCTTTGGCTGAGAGGAACTGCTCTCGAAGTTGGTAGACGGGAGGTGCTGGATTCAAACCTAATCGCGCCCGTCGGCCTAACAGTTTGGAATTTTCGTGGTTCTCTTCGAACCTTGAGAAAACTTGCGTAAATACCGGTTAGGTTCCCTTAGAAAGACTCATTCCCCCATTGGGCTTATATACTTTATGCAGATAATCGGCTGTCATAAATAACACCAATAACACATAACATAGTCGAAAACTAAGATATTGTGGTTGTCATATCCAATATAATACTTTTAATAGAGCTTCTTTCTCTTAATAATCATTCATTTAATAGGATTTTTTTAATTTGAAATTTCTACCAAAATTCATTTGATTATACATATGCAATTCATCTTTTAAGATGGAGTTCTTTGAAAAAAAAGATAACATGTAAAAACAGGTAAACACACAGCCGAACACATGCGTCAATTGAGAAACTGAAGTTTTGAAAAGATTTGAATATATGCTTTTACTTATAGAGAAAACAAAATGGAACTAAAAAAGAAACATTTACACCTCGCATTTATTCAGCATTTGTAGACACTCTAATATTTGTGATATGCAAAAAAAGGAGCATACCAGCAGATGATAATAATACGAATTCAAAAGAGGTATGCGATCTATATGAAAATGGAATAATAGCATAATTGGTCAAGAAAATTAGACATAAATTTCTTAGGAATTATGCTAAAAATACTAATTTTAATAAGCAAAGTGGTCTTATTTGGCTACGTTACAGTATATTCGTCGTCTACACATGGAGTCAGATTTTTGGCGAGTTCTTGAGGCATTCTAGAATATTCTTCGTGTAGTGATAAATTTTAAATTTATTCGGACTCTAGCACCCCCACACGAATTCAACTAACAACAAATCGGTACTTTTTCAACTATGGTCGACATCTGCTTATGGCATGCTTTTCTCTCTATTCATATGCTTTCGAAAAATATACTGAAAGTTAGTTGGTTATTATAACCAAAAATACTTTACTCAATATTCAATTGATAAACTCAATCTTTTCAAACCAAAGAAAACTGTGTCACCGACGTTAATCAAACATAGTCACATTAGTCACCAATATCCAAGTCGCTGCTGAAGAAGAAGAAATGAAATTTTAAGGTGATTGTGGACGTTTAAAGTAAGAGGTTTCTTTTTTATTTAAAAACCTTATAAGCTAGGACACGCATAAAACAAACATTTCTTACATGAATATAACACATTAAGTTTTCGAGTAAAATTAAAAAAAAATAATGGAAGCGAAAGTTTCAGTTATAGTAAAATATTGCAGAAGAATTTCTAATTAAAACTGCATTGTGCGATTTTTAAATAATTTTAAAACCAGTGATAACTTTAATGTCGGCTCAGCTAACAACAAAAAATAAATGTGTATACTATTTTTATATGCATAAATTATTACTAAAATTGTAGTAATTGTAGGCAAATTTATCAGTAAATGACCTGAACATTGATGACTATAACTTTTGTAAATAATCTTCATTTTACAAAATGATGCCTATCTACTTGAAAAGTAAAACCATTCACCTGCTTGAAAATTGCGAAAGAGATCTGGAATAATTTGTTTTATTGGGTAATTTTTAACAAACAAATTACTCAATTTTATTAATTCTGTTATTCATTTTTAAAGCCTGATTTTAGATAAAATTGATAAATTTAAATGCATTTCTTTTATCTCAAATAAGTTTTATCCTCGTAAAATAGTTAAACACAAACAAGAAATTCCACAAAACAGTTTAAAGTAAGTAAAGATAGTTTGTATTATTGTCACATATACCATTAACTTTATGGTAATAATATCTTATTATTAATAGTAAACATGGTGTTAACATAATGTTAACATGAGAAATTAAATTGCCTTCCAAAACTACAATAAATTAATGTCCTGTTATTTTAAAGAATTTAAAAAAATAACTGAATCAATCGTAAAACTGATATTTTTCGAAGTAAAAGTAGATTAAAAGAAAACCCATTAGGCAACTTATACATAAATTATTATTATTTGAACTTAACAAAGCAAAACATTATGATAAATATCATATTTAAATTATGTAATTAAATACTAACGTTTTAATTTCGAATCAATACTTTATAATCTCATAGTTAATTTATACAAATATACTATAAAATCTCTCGGTATTGATTGAATAATTTCACCGTTTATGATTTAACAATGCTCATTTAAATTATTATATTTTTGCATATTTTGAAGGAACATTGGTTTCTGTTTCTTTGATATGGAAATATTTAAAATTGTATATTTGACATATTGTGTCATATTGCAAATATTTTTTAACATTTGCAATATATTTTTTTGGTCAGTTTAATGAACGAGTACTGGCAATTTTAAATTTGATTGACAGTATTCAAAAGTACTTAAATCAATAAAAAGGAAATTTCGAATTCAAAAATGTTTTACGTTATCCTGATTCATTTAAAATTATATATTTTTTAAATGTCCAGCGTCCTTATTTATATAATTTGCGATAAATATATTACTAATTATATAACAGACTGAATTTCTCATAATTTTTAAGAGCATGTCATAAAACATAAAAACATTTATTTTAGGAAAATCAATTAATGAAGTCAATAGTTATTCATACAAAATTACAACAACCATCATTTCTCATTGCTGTTGCAGTTCTTTTCTTAATTTTAAATAGAGGAATTTAGTAATATTAAACGGGAATTTAATTTAAATAGTTTATATCTTTTTATAGTGTTAGTCATCTACTAAGAGAGAAACTGAAAATAATGTTGTAGTGGAATAAAAAATAAATATGTAAACGATAAAATTATATCATCTTTCAAATAAGGAACTCTTTAGTTTCTGTGACACAGTACCAAATTCCTTAATAATACGCAAATTTGCAGCAATCTATCCAGTATTTCGACTGTTTTTATAGAAAACGGTTACGTAAAAGTAATTTCATTCTATTCTGATCATAATATGGGCAATAATGGGGACTGACTACAGTTAAATTATAATTGTGAAAACGTTTTCTATAAAAACGGTCGAATGACGGGACAGTTTGTCGCATATTTTTAACAGTCTTTTTTAAAACATTTCTTCTTCAAAAATGCATATAATAACGTCAGTAATACAGCTCAAAGAAATTATTTTTAACAGATATTGATCTAGTCTCTAATCTAACGATAATGATCTGACTTAACTTCAAAAACTTACGTAATGATGATACACAAATTAAAACTTTCTTTTATTGTAATTTTGCTACGCCATTTAACCACGCGTACACTTTTAAAAAATTGCCCCAAATTGTCCGGACATTCGATCGTTTTTACAGATAACGATTATGTTATGTAACTGAAATTTGCATCGATCCTGACCAATAAGAACTCTTTTTGATGAGGTCAAGGAACATTTATTAATAGAAACATTTGAATGACTGGCGGAGTTTGCTGACAAGATTTAACAGTAGATTATAAGCTTTTGTATGAACGGAAACGACCCATCGTAATCATTTTATTATTCCTATTGCGTGTTAAGCAAAACGTCCTAACATTTAATCTAACACAATTCGTTACCAATATAGAAATATTTGTTATAATGATTGAAAATGCATGTTAATTTATCTAAGGTACAGAGACATTAATTATCCTTTATAAATTATGCATCAAGTATAAATTAAAGCATATTTATAGCAGTCAATTAAAGATAACATAAGTAAGAAATACTGTTCAAACATTCTCTTCGTTTGAAAATTAATGTTATATGATATTTTTTTTACCTTTAAAATCTCGCATAAATATCAAAGTATTGCTATATGATCAGGAATACTAATTACAATTTAAACAGAGAGATTTCCATTTAAATATAAGACCATAGTTATTGAATACAAAGGAATTAAAATAAATTTCTAATACCCAAGGCAGTATTTAATGAAATGATTATTACCAGAGTTGAAAATATTGCTCTTTGGCAATAAACATCTGTAAACAACGGAAGTAAAAGGAAAATTTCATATTAATTTTCTAAAACTACACACAACATTAACTAATTTCAATTTAATTTCCTATATAAATGTGTAAATATGCACACGTATGTAATTATAATAATGAATTTATACTTTATATATTGAGTGAGTGCAAAAGTTCATGCGGAAGTTTGAGAGTAAAAGTCATACAGTGATTAGGCAAACAAAGTTCTTTATTCAATCAATGACATATGCTCCAACGTTTTCTATAATCTGTTTCTAACGTTTAGGCAGCATACGGATGTTTCGATCATAAAAACTGCGCGGTTTAGATTCGAAGAACGAAGACACGACTTTTTTTAAGGTATCCAAAGAGTCAAGTTTTTTCCATTTAAATGACTGTGCAATGACCGGAACAAGTGATAATCAGATGGTGCGATATAAGAAGAATACGGTGGCTGAGTTAAGACATCCCATTTTAGGCTGTTCAGTTTGTCACAGTCTTGAAACGTGTGGTCTGGCGTTGTCGTGATGAAAGACTACGCCCTTGCGATTTGACAAATTCGGACGCTTCTGTTTGATTTCTAGATTCAGATTGGTTAATTGGCGACAATACTTGTCCGAATCAGTCGTTTGGCCAGCGGGGAGAAATTCAAAATAAATTATGCCTTTGCAATCCAACGAAACACAGATCATCACCTTCATCGGGTGCCAACTAGCCTTTGCCATAGCGTCACCATGCTCACCTGCCTGTTTCCATGTGCGTTTGCGCTGAACATTGTTGTAAAGGACACATTTCTCATGTTCCACAGTTCAGGTAGCTGGTGCTTGATCTTGATAAACCTCTTGAATGTTTTTTACGGCTGCTGCAACGTTTATTCCCTTCCGAAACTCGTAAAGCATAACATGCCTTAAATGCACCTTATCGACACTCATTTTGAAAGTAAACGTTCTCGAACAGTTTGTATCTACACAAATTATTTTGTTTGAAATGAAAGCTGCACACGTCACCTTTTGAACGATCTGTCTTACGTAGATGGCAGTATTAATGACAACGATTTACGCCGCTTCTAACGCCATCTATTGCAACTCCGCACGAACTTTTGCACTCACTCAATATATACAAACATACGCAATCATACATGCATTCATATTCGACATCATGTTACTTAATGTTACGTAACGTTATTTATTATTTTAATATTAACTGCCTATCATTAATTGGACTTTGTAAAATAAAATTTTAACAACTTAACAGTTCTGAGCAGTTTATAATACATTTTGACCACTTCGTACAGACAAGCATGATCAACTAACAGCATTAACATTAACATTAAAATTAATATTATTCTGTTGCTTCTAATTTATTACGCTTACAAAAATGTTTAATTGAGAATTATTAGCATTAAAAAAAATCGGTATTTCGGTTTGTGTAAACTGACTGATACAGAATAAAATCTACTCCGAAATGTTTGGGAAAATCGGTCGCAGCAGATGTAACACTGTTTTTAAAAGTTCTTTAGATCTCGAAATATATTTGTTCCTGGGGTTTCTAATGGTAAAGAAGGTTTTTCACAATTGTAGGTAACTCAGAACAGGTTATTGTATATTTCTATGCGTATTTATATTAAATGTTTTGAGATTAATAAATATTTGTCATTGTTTACAATGTAGCCTGCCGATTATCCGGTATAATATGACGTAAGGTCAGGCGTGATAGGCCTGGGATTCATAAGTACTCACACCCTGCCATCCCATAACATTAAAATACATCTTTTATATCACAACCATATATCCCTTATTTATATTTACTGATATCTAAATACATGCCGGTACTTTAAAATGTTCGTTATGTTGTGATTTCTACATTTTAAAAATGAAAAAATGTCCACGAAGAAAATTTGTTAACACATTTTAATATAAATTTTATAATGTCTAACTTAATCGCAATAAACATAAAAAATCATATACCTTCTAGAGTATGAATGAAGTAAATAGAGTTTGAAAATAAGCAAAAACTTAACATAAAATGTAAATATACATATTTTAATGTTTTAAACTTATTTTATTGATCATCTTAATATAATAAAACGCAGTGTGATGATTCTTCGCATGTCGGAGATGAGATGGAGCCAAATTAGGCATAATTTTGTTTTGAGATGGGTGTAAGAAATCTTATCTGCCCAAATCATATCTAGCTCAAATCAGCTCCGTTCAACATATTTTTAAAAAAACTTAAAACTAAGAAAGTTTTTATGATTTGCCGAATCGACAAACAATTTCAGAATTCTTGTTTAATTTTGCTAATCTAAACAACCAATGAGCTGTGTAGGGAGTTAATCATTTTTGAGATTCATTGACAATTTTTTTAAATTTCGGCGCTTAGAATATTTCAACTCCTGTCGTATTAATATCTAAGTTTCGTGTATTTTAATAGTTCATTTTAATCATCGCGTTTAATTTTGCTAATGAGAACAAAAGAATAAATCGTATAAAATCCTTTAACGTCATTCACATATAAGCAACTGAGACTACTTTTTAAAAGTAAATTTTTAGACAACTAAACTCTATTTTCTGCTTATCAACTTTTGAAATGGAAAAGTAATAAACGTCGTCTTTTGTCTGTTTGTTTCATTTTTCTATCTATGATGTATTTTGGAGAATTCAATTGATTTCATGACTTTATTGACTTGTTGATTTTTTAAGCAAACAGCTCTATTAAGAACACGTTTTCCTTATTGTAAATGTACGTACAAAAATAGTATTGTACACATTTACATATTTATTTACAGTACAAGCCAGCAAAAACTATTTGTACCGATATTGCATTGAATCTATATATTTTCCCTTGTACTAGATAAGATAGATCTGTAAATGTCTCCTCCGTTTTGTCATTTTATTTACTTCAGATTACAAATTTGTTGTTAAAACCCCAGAGATCCATTCATTAATAAAGTACGCTAATTTCACGTTTCAGGACAACTTTCCTTATTGCCGACGCATATAAATATTTTTAGCTATTATTTAAAATTTTATCTGAAAACCTCAATTTCTACCCATCGTCCTAGTACGGGCATTTACACTAGATGAATAACTACAAAACATAAAAAATTAGGCATGAGATAATATAGTCAAAACGCATAATTTTCAGCTTATGAAATAGTCTTTCATAAATGACTGCTTCTCTCTTTTAGACCTTTTTCAGGTCGACACATCACATGTATTAGGAGAATCATAAATTGTAGCTGTTACCTACAACGAAAGCCCTGGTGAAATAATGACTAATATAAATATAGGAATTTTTTCTTACGCAAAATTTCATGCGACTATTGTTACAAATTTTATAAGAGCTGAATATTTGTTTTCAGAATCTACACTTTGCAGAAAAAATATAAGCAGATCGTGATGACTTTCAGTGAATTCCAAATTGACGTCAGTAAAACACAAATTATTATTAACTGTTTATTTGTTTAAGAATAATCACGACATAAAAAATATTCAAGTTTCCATTATTTTCTATTTAATGCTTAAAATATTATGTCATTACTTTTTAGAAATATATATTTAAACCTTTTACAAACAATAAGCAATCTCAAATTTTCCTAGGATTCCATCTTTCTAAACCATTTCAAATTTATACATAAACTTGGACAGCAGGGAAGTCGGATTGTAAGCGGCTTTAAAACCATTCGCTATTCAAAATTTTCATATTTGAACTTATTCTCAGAAAATATACTTTTGATCAAACTTCAAAGATAATATCCTAACTGGTTTATACACTTTAGATGGCAAAAGTATTTTGAAGCTTTTACCTTACTTATTTGAGGTTAACTTCTTCAAACTTTTGTAATTGAAAGTTGCATGTATCATTTCTGATGGCAACTGTCAAAAATTATTTCACAGATTAAAAGAATAATGTTACATTTATTAATATAATGTAATGTTATTATAAATTTAAATGTAAAATATTTTAAATAATGATATATATTTTAAAATGATGTAAAATTATTCATTGAAGTTTTACGATTTACTAATAATTATATCTTTGAATACCTTGTGTTGACCTATATGAAAAATAAATAGTAAGGTAGGAATCCCATTAATAATATCATTTTATAGTATTAGTTTGTACAGTTTTTTAAAATCAAGTCGCATACAACAAATGATATTTAAGGATTTTTTTTTTATAAATTGGACAAGAGATCTAATGTGTAACATATTAAAATTTTAATATATATCTAATATGATTAAAAATGTAAAATTTAGACATTTCTGTCTCAAATTTCATAAATGCAATAAAAAAACTTGATGGTTTTCATATATCTGAATAAAAAAAAAGTATTAAAACTTAATGTAAAAAGGTTTTTTAATTAATTACAACAAAAAAGAGCTTTTTAGGAAACTTTGAAAGACACTTAGGGAATAAACAAAACGTATATAGTATCTCTTTTCATTTTGGAAGAATAAAAATTGGCGTAGAATTTTAATTACAAATCTTCAACAAAATGTTTTATGTTTTGAATCCTGAACGTTTGTAGTAAACCCTGAACGAGTTTTAAATAATACTGAAGAGAATATCAAAGACAACATTCTAATGATAGTTGTAGAACAGGCAACTGCATTTGTATATGTGTGCAGCAGAGCTCGCTTGATATCACAAGATTTCGACATACCATAACAAATAGCAGGGAAGGAGGAGGAATTCTGCGAAATATTTTGTCTCAACACTATATAATTTCATCGTAATAGTCTAAATATATTCACGAACCTGTTGACAAGAATATGCAAGTGTATCCACTTCAACGCTCAACACAACTTAGTACCCAATTTATTTATTATTTTTAACGCAGCCTCTCTTTTTTTTAACAAAAGGTTTACTTACATGGTTGAAATCATACCGTGTGTATTTAAATATTTTACCATACTACACAATAAATATTTGACAAGAATAAATTGCGCCCTTTGAGATGCTTTCTTAAAAGATTTAAATATCAAGATATCCAACTGAACGTGATAATTGAATCATATCAATGAAGGAAGTTTCGACACCCCATTTTTAACCCTCTGTCTACCAGACGGGTCCATTGGACCCGACAGGTACATACAAAATATTCATTCAAACCAGAAATTTCTTTAAAATAAACTAAGTATATAAACCAGACAAAAATAAGGTAAATAAATAAGTTAAATAGTTTTAAATAAAAATTCTGGTGTAGAACGTTTTATTAAAACTTGAATAAAATTCCCGGTAGATCTAGGGTTAAGCATAACTGCAAAATATGTCACGCTAAAACTTTTTTATTAAGAAATTAGCAGTTTATTCCTGTATCTAGCTTTCATCGATTACATTCTAAAACCCTTAATGTTATTTTCGGGGACTATTAAAATAAAAGATCTTATTAAAACAAAATTTTAAAATTAACCTTGTTAACAGACACAATTTAACATGTCTTTCAACTCTTAAAAGTCTTGCGTCATTATTTCGAAACTACGCGCTGCGTATGCATTTTTTTAAGCAACGATGCATAAAACAAAGGGAGCTTTACCTAAAATGAAATTAGTTTTCATGATGTCATTTAAAAAACTTTTTTTTACCCGACTGCGAAGAAAGGTTATCTGGGTATGTGAATTTCTTTATACCCTCGAAACATCCCAAAGGCTGGATGGATTTTTATGAATTAGGTCTCTATCGGGTCGTCTTAACAGTACGATGGTTATAGGCAAGATTTTGTTTTTATAAATTCAATTTGGCGGCCGTAGAATACACAATGGCTGTAGAGACAAAAAAAAATTTACGCACCATATTGAGTAGCATATCATTGGATAGATCTTTCAAAATGAAGACCATGTTTCATTGACTATTTTACAGTCAGAAGCTCCGTTTAAATGTTACACAACCTGAAAGTAGTGTTGGTAGGATCTCTAGCTTTACTTTAACTCTAACTTTCATAGACATCTATAGGTTTCATCAAAACAGTATTTATAGATAGAAACTAACAATTAAACACAACTTAAAAGTCATCAATACAAGTAAATAAAAAAAAATAGGTAAGCATTATAAAAAAAAAATGTTTCACATTGATGAGAAATAATTTATTAGTTCGCTTAACGCAGTCGGGTTTTTTTATTTTTTTTTTAAATTTAATATTTTTTTGTTTACAATTATTGTGTTTTACTGAAATAGAGTTAATGTGCAGGGACTCGTACATTACCAATAACTGTTATGTACTTTAGACAATATGAAATTACTTGGGCCATTTTTGTCTGTCCCTATGAGCTGAAATTTGAATTCTTATCTTCAAAACCTCAACAGATATGGTTAAAAAATAAGATGCAGAAATTTTGGCTATGGTTTTCACAATAAGCTTTTCATCAGAGTGTCTTAATTACGTCCTGCTTATTTTTATTGAATTCTAATAAAAAGATTGCTCATCTTATAATATGCAGCTTGAGTTAAATTTACGGAAATTGGAAAATTTGTGATGGTTGTTGCTTGAAGTGATCGATTTTGTAAATTCAACCAAAATCATTCAACAATTTCAACTACTTAAATAGATATCAGAAATTATCTGAAGCATGGTATGTTTAAGTTTAAACAAAGGAGAACTTGGAAAGAAATCTAGTTATATTGCATAAAATACATAATTTTTCATTTACAGATTTGTATCTTTTTTATAGAAAAAAAATCAGATGATAAATTTGGTATATGGAAAAAAAATGTTAATCATCTGATTGGAGATAATAAATTGTCCTCTACCATCTGTCAAATTACTATTTGAAAAAACAATGTACTCACGAAGATTTTAATTGATAAAGGAGGCATTTGACAATAAATCGAAATGCATGTTTTGAACTTTACAGCTCACTATCTCAAAATGTGGATCGTGTTATTTACTACATTTGCCATCTGAGCTCTTCATTTACTCTGAAATTTCACTCTTTTATCCCCTGACATATCCCATTTGTTACTGCCTCCAACATTTTTAACAGCTATCTTGTTAAGTTGCAATTTCAGACGTTTTTCTCTGTACAGTTTAAAGTTTTTTCTGAGAATTTTAATTTTGAGGTTCATCTCCATTATTTAAAGTACTAGGTGATTTGTGTCTGTCCCGAATAAGCCACGTTCGCGAAAATATTCTTGACCGCGCAGCTTGAAAAGAATACTCAATTGCGCTGTTTGAAACAGAATACTCGATTACGAAAAATTTATTGATGTTATCGCGACATGTGACGGTCTTCGGCAATCTGGTTCTCGTTCATTTCTCTTTCACTGGGGGTTTTTAAAGGTCCCAAACCCATATCAACTATTGTAGCGGCAGCTGTCGGCTGTCTCAATAATTGATAAAAAAGATCAATTACCACCGGAAAATCAACTTGTAAGAAATTGTCAACTAAAAAAGGAACTTCCTACCGGACTTTAACAGCATTAAGAAGAAAAGTGTTCTTTTAGACTCTATAGAAAATAATTTTAAATAAATCGTGTTACGTAGGGCGTAATTTGAACTATTACTCACTTTTCGCACGTAAGAATTTCTTATTTCTTATTTCTTTCCTTTCCAATATTCACGGTCAAATATACATTACAATTAAAAATGCAGTTTTTGAAAACTCAATAAGAAAATGGTTTTAAATATGACGTAAATTTCGATATTTAATGCTTTTAGCACTTAATAAATTAAATATTTTTAATTTTCCAACTTTTATTTTTTAAATTCACGAATAAATATATTTTTCAATTCAAAGTGTTTGTAAATACTAATAATTATTATTTGGGGTTTATCGAATCTGACAACTTCAGGTAAAAATTGGCTATTGCAAACTATGAAATCATTCTCAATTCAAAAAAGGAAATTTTTAATAAAACTCCGGAAAAACTCTCGAAAAATTAGACGTATTTTAAAAATGATTGAACACTATACATTAAAATCTAGCGAAGTACTTACCCACAAAAGATGGCTAAATTGTTATCTATACTTTTTGATGATTTATACCTTTTTAAAATAAGCATTTTTGGACTGATTTTAACATTAAAGAGTTCTTAAAATAAATTTTCGATTTTCAAATTGTCTCCTTCAACGTGTGTACCAAACATTACTCTATAAAACTACCAGTTTTGATAGTTTGATATGCAATAGTTGTTGGAATCCCGCGTTAGGATGACCACATAGTCGGTACATGTGCTGTATTGTACCTCAGAGCCTACTGTCAAGAAAACAGGATTAGGCACTGTAGTCCCTGATCTTAAATGAATCTTAAAGAAACAGGTTTATTCTTTTTAGTTGTTTTGTATGAGTCGATGAAATCAAGATTTTACTATACATTACAGCATTGGATTGGTAACGATTTTAGAATATAGAAACAATAAATTTTATATGAGTCAAATTTTGTTTTGTAATGCAGGGTCCTTTCAAAAAGTAGCGAAAACAAATTCGTAAACCAAAACATTGCAAACAAATTGCCGATTAATTTTAATATTTCTCTAAATAGGGTTATTTGACAACTATTCGAAACGTTATCCGCACTCGATCGCTTCTGCCGGGATTCAGAGCAGACCGCTGTTCTCGGCTTCTTCGGTGTTTTCTACGGGGCCAAAATGATGTCCTTTGGCCCTTCTTGAATTTTTGGAACGCAAGGACAAGTCGGGACTGTAAGGCGATTGCGGTAGTATGGTGCCATTTTTTGGTGGTGAACTTCTCTATCACCAACAAAGAGGGGTGTGACCCGCATTGTCTTGGTGAAGGAGACATCTGCTGGAAATCTCTGTCGGATTCTAATGACCATTTTCATCAACCTCTATGCACAGTTATGTGCTTTTTAAGTGCTTTCGTAATTATACAAATGCGTAAAACACGTAGTCGTCCTCTGGTACGTTCATCTTCTCTGTCTGTCTGTTTTTCTTCCTGTCCGTCTGTATATAACAGCGCAAAAACTGCTCAACCGAATGTTTTCAAATTAGAAATATATAATTGTTGCATAATTTTGTCGATTCATTTCAAATTTTATGAAAATTGAATGTATAATTCAATTATAAGGACAGTCAAAAGTATTCCTCTGCATTACGGCAAATGGGAAAAATAGTTTCAAGAGCATTATATTTATGTTACACCCTTCTGAACATGATGAAATTGTGAAGGCGTTTAGAAATGTACTAAAATATACATTCTGTAGGATATGCGGTGCAAAGAATATTTATTTTTCAGAGCCACACGAAATTATTCCGTTACATAATGGTATAGGGAGAAACATTGTTTGGAGCTTATTTTAATTACGCTAAACTATTTCACATATATAATAAAATTGATTTATGTTGCTGAGGTTTACTAGAAGTTACTTCCTATATAATAGAAAGTGCATATAGTGCGTCTCAAAAGTATATGGACAAGCATTTTTTTTTTAAATAGCAGCCCGAAAATTAAAGCCGAAATCACGAAAAAAATAATAAGCATATGTTATGATAATATACAGTATGTCCACGCATAACCTGACCGATCTTTATTTTCGCAACCGTTGGTCCTAGATGCATACTTCCAATTACAAAAATGGTCAAAATTAGGTGCAGGGTTAAGATAAAAAAAGTTTGAAGCGAAAAAACAATTTAGTGAAGAATTACAGAATCTAAATTTTTATACGGTCCCCCGGTCCTATAAGTTATATTTAGTAAAATTTCCCTGTTACACTGGCAAGTAAGACAAAAAAGTCCTGTTATTCTACGATTAAAATTAATCGAGTAATAGCTGTTTAAAGTTGGATCTTTTTGCTGCATATTAGGGATCATTCACAAATTTAGTAGAATTACTTTTTTGTCAGATATATTAAAGTAAAGAGAGAAAAATTAGCATTGCAATATAAATGTGAAATCTTTAATCATTCTTACATATTACTGCAAAATACACAATTTGTACTAAACATCATAAGAGGATAAAAATAAAAAATTTTTGGTTAAATAAAAGGATGAAAAACAACAGCCTCACTTCTTTACAAAATGATACATATTTTAAAATGCTGTTAGATTACACTGTCTTTCAAATTTTGTTGCATGTTTTTTAGCTTTTGAAAATTGATTCTTATGTAATTCTTAGCACTGAATCCGAAAATGACCTTCATTTTAAACCATCACGTCAGGAATTTTCTCAAATCGCAAATTTCAAAGTTAAAAAGCTAAAAGTTAAAATTTATTGCCCCTCCCCTCCCAACCTCATCGGACCGCCGAGTTGTTTATTTGTAAGAAACCCAGTAAAAGCCAAAATATCTAATAAATTATTGAATTAAATGAAATTAAACCGAATAAAAAAGTCTTACATCTATTTTATAGTATCAGATTTTTCGCTATTTTTTAACCGTGAAATTTACGATTTCCGAAAGATTCTGACATGATGGTTAAAGTGAAGGTAATTTTTTTATTCAGCGTTACAAAATACATAAAATGTAATTATAAAATTTAAAAAACACCACAATCGCAGGTTTATGTTATCTAATCTAAAACACTTTCTTAAACTTCTTGGCTGTAATCTATTCGAATTTTTTTGTGTTATCCTCTAATATAAGTATGTATAAGATGGTAAGAGTGGAAAATCATAATAATATTACATTGTCATCGGATTTAAGTCAGTATGTTAAATTTAACTTCGATCGGACATTTGAAAGTAAGTTAAAGTTCTAGTACAAATTTTAAACTGGAAAGACGATCATTGAAAGTTAAATAAAACCGTAGAAAAATAACATAATTTTAGTTAAACGAAATCATAGCCTCAAATCCTTACAAAATAAAACATATGTTAAAATACAATTATTTTAACTAATCTGAAACTTAACTAATAAAACTTAATCGAAATATTTGTACTATTTCTTTCAATGCGCAGATACCTTGAAATAAGTTTAAGTACTTTAAATACGATCCCTGAAAGCATGGCAGAAATCATCTGTTTTGAGACGCATAAAAGTGGTTCAAGTCGTGCATTTCAAAGTTTCATAACTCGGTCAATTTTAATGTTAGATGAATGGGACTTTTTTTGACTTACTTGTTAGTGTCACAGTAAAGTTTTACTAAATATCGCTTATAAGACCGGGGGACCGCATAAAAATTTAAATTCCGTAATTTTTTAATAATTTTTTTCTTGACCCAAATCACTTTAAAAATAATTCTTTACCTTATTTAAACCATTTTTGTAATTGAAAGTATGCATCTAGGACCAACGGTTGCGAAAATAAAGGTCGGTCAGGTTATACGTGGACACACTGTATATTCATTACAACAACGGAATACAGTATAGGTTATACAGAATTTTTGTAAGAAAATAAAATTCAAATTAAGCTGTCCCGAAAATATATGGGCAATGAAGCGAATTGCTTTTATTACCACCGTATCAATTTTTTTTCTTCGTTCTGTACATGTGAAGTATCCACTTTGAGATAGAAAATCACTGCTATTTCTTCAATTGTTCAATAGTGGAAAAATGCTTCGCCATGTTCAATTCTCTGCTGCTGATGTAGCTAAAATGTAACATTTAAAGGCTCAAAATGTCTGGTATTGCTAAACAAATGAAGAGTGGGAAATCCAGAATTTAGGAAATTTTATCAAAAAGTGACAATGCGATTGCAAAACAATATTCAGGTCGACCACGAAAAATGTCTCTATGACAAGATAGAGAGATTTTGCGAGCAATTTCAACCAAAAAGAAATCTGTTCGTGAAATTTCGAAGACTTTAGCGTTTCCTATTACGCGATCTACCGTTCACCGTTGCATAAAGGCAAGAAAAATTCCTAAATATCCAAAGAATGTGTGGGACACCAGTGCTGAAAATGCTCCATAGAAATGCACGCATTCTTTGAACTAAAAAGGACATGTCTTGGGAAGATGAATTTTTAAGTGTTTGTTCAGTGACGAAAACAAAATCAATTTTGATGGCCCTGATAACTGGGCATGCTATTGGCTTGATCTACTACGGAAATCTCGCGGGTTCTATAGTCGACAGAATAGAGGGAAATCTCTCATGGTGTGAAGCGTGATTTGTTTCAATCGAACAACGGATATTGTCTTTCTTAATGGTCGACAGTGCTCTGAGGATTGTTAAAATGTCCTTAAAAGCAATCTACTTCCATTTGAAAACATTTTAGGAAGGGAAAACTGAAAATCGCACTAGGCCAGTGCGTCGATTCACACCTGCCACTCTATAACAGCTTGATTTACGCAGAATCAAATGACAGTTACAGACTGGCCGGCCATCAACCCAGACCTAAATCCAATTGAAAACCTTTAGGGTGTACTTGCACAAGAATGTGTATGCTCATAGTGGTCACATTTCTAATATTCAGGAATTAAAGCAACAAGTATAAGAGAATTGGTTCTCTTTACAGCCACACATTCTCCAAACATTAGTTTGAAGAATACTTGATAAAATTTTCAATATAATTCAAAGGAACGGATCCAAAATGTAAATTTAAATGAAAATATTTGAAAAATTCATATATTTTTAGGGCAGCCTATTTTGATTTTGATTTTTTTTACACAAATTCTGTGAAACCTATGTTGTATTTCTTTGCTGTCATAAACATGTATTATGATTCCATATGTTTATTATTTTTTCATGATTATGACTTCATTTTTTGAATTGTTATTTCAAAAAAAATCGCCTGTCCATATACTTTTGAGACGGACTGTAGTATTTACAGATACACAGAAAAGATTTCGATACTATACGGTATCCGAATTACCGTGTATTACCGATAATGCTTGGGAGTAAATTTTTAGTTGTGATATGAGTTTTTAAGTTTAACTAAATTTTGCATATTACGCTGAGTGTACCTAAAATGATATACAGAGCCACGCAAAGAATTGGATACATGCCCGTCTATGGATCATTATCTCGAGGGTGTAATTTCACTAGTTTTAAGCATGTTTCAATCTTAATTAAATTTTAACTAAATAATGGCGTATACTTTATGATAGTAGGTAAAATACAGGGATGTACAAAACTATTCAAGTATGCTTCCGTCTATTTGTATGAGTTGCTGAATGTCAAATTTCTACACATCATGATTTTTAACACTTTCCTACATAGTTGAAAAGTATTTATGAATTCGGTTCGTCTGTTCGTCTGTCTGTCCGTACTTTAACTTGCGTTAGTATAGTTGGATTGCTTTGTAAATGATATAGGTTATTGAGATTTAATATGCCATGTTCGGTACTGAAAATAAAGTATGTAGTGTTCATAGTTTATTTACAGAAACACTCATAATTATTCAACTACATACTGGTCTATAGGGAAATGTGCAAGTATATAAATACGTAACCCCTATGGTCGGCATCTGGTCCGTCCGTCTGTCCGCAAATAACAGAGTAAAAACTACCCAGCCGAATGGTTTGAAATTTAATATATATATATAATCACTGTATAAATTTGTCGCGTCATTTCAAATTTTATGAGAATTGAGTTAAAGGGATGAAGTTTAAACGTTTATTTTAGAAGTGTTCCTAATTATATAAATACGTAGCACCTATAGTTGTTGTGTGGACCGTGCTTGTATCCGCATATAACAGAGCTAAAACTACCAAATCGAATAGTTTGAAATTTAATAGTCGTTGCAGAATTTTGTAAATTTTATGGAAATTGAATCAAAACTTAAAAATATATTAATAAAAGTTTTCTTCATTCTATTAAATACTATCATATGTACATAATTCAATCGTATCCCATGACAGTTACTGACTATAGGTTGTCATGTCGATTACTTCATGTTTAAGATGGAGTCATATTTTTTCCGTATTACTGAATTTAATATGTACAATCCTAATACATTTTCTATCCATGCATTTTAGGATAAGAGTGCTCTTGCATCAAGATATCAATATTTATAAAACTTCGTTATAGTACGAACGCACCACATTTTCCCCATTTAACGTACAATTTCCAGTTTGTTTTACTTATTTCCGTTTCTGATGTCGGCAGCCGTACTTCGTCCTGTCATTCTGCGACGGTTTCGCGGCTGTCCACAAAGTCTTTATGTTTCTGCATAAAATATAATATATATTTTTTAAATGATAGATAAAGATTAACATATGTCTTATTTTCTTGCATTTTTTTAAAGTTGTATTATTTGGCAATTAAAAAAGCACAATATAAACATACCGCTTTTTTTTTCAATTAACTACAAAAAAAGAAATAAAAAGACACGATAACATAACAATCAGATACTCGTTGAGTGAAACCTGATTTTTTTTTTTTACATTTGATAAATATTTATTCTAAAAACTCTTTTAAAATATATATTCAAGCTAATGTATAATAATCTTAATTATACTCGAAAACTGAAAAAGATTCAAAATTACTGTAATTACTTGAATAATTGTTTTCTCAGAATCTTTTAGTAATTATAAATAGTTTTCAACCACAATTTCGTGCAGTACTTTCATTCTTTTTCTTTTGAAACATACAATTTACATTTAATAAGAGGTATTTTTTACGCAGCTATTGTGTGGAGATATGAATAAATTTTTGCTATTTTTCTAGACTGTAACATAGTTTCATAAACGTATACTTATGAGGGATATAAAAATGAGTATTTCTTTTACATAACAGCTGCACTGAATGAGTAAATTATGTCTCCTTAAAGACACAGAAAAGTATCTCAAAAATATGCTACACAAAAGATAAGCCATTCTTTCGGAAAATAAAAGCTGTAAATATACATAATTAGGATTATTTTAAACACATAGCATTGTATTCAAAACGATTTAAAAATGACAAAATAAAATCATGCATTAGAATAAAAACACCATTAGAAAATATAAACGATCACAAATATCTATTCAAATAAACAATTTACAATTTGATAAAAAGTACTGAACGTTATGAACTTAATGACTAAGTACTAAAAGTTATGACCATAACTGAGCGTTATGTAACGAAATGTTATGAACGATATGAAATAGTAGGTGGAAAATATCCAAATTCAAAATCTAAAGTAGGTCATTTAAGATAAAAATTCCAAAATCTTACAACATAACAAAATTGAGAAATACAAAAAAAAAAAAAAAAAAAAAAAAAAAAAAAAAAAAAAAATGTTTGTAAAAGTAGTTTAGTTTAATAATTAATTTTTAAACACTGTTTGTGGATACAAGCATAAAAAAATAATATCACTTTTACTATTTAGAATAACACTTTTAATATAAGTATTATTACTATTGCTATTATTCTTCATTTTGTAACTTTATTTATGCCTACATGATGCTTACGTAGTTTATAAAAGTGTTTGTCTAACTTAAACTTACACTATGTGCAAAATTACTTAAAAGATGAGACAGTATTTAAAAATGTTAAATGACTTTAATACCTTAGTACTTTCTACTATAAAAACATAGTCTTCCTCAGAGGAATATAAGAAATACAACAGTGATTAACGTCTAATTACTGTTGTATTTCTTATATTCCTGTGACGAAGACTATGTTTTTATAGCTGAAAGTACTAAGGTATTAAAGTAAGTTAACATTTTTAAATACTGTTTCATCTTTTAAGTAATTTTGCACATAGTGTAAGTTTAAGTTTAACTTTTAAAGGCGAATTAAGCATTTCTATTTATTTTTTTACTGGTGTTTGTCTAAATTTAAAATACGCAATATACACGTATTTTTGGCATATATTTGAAACCACCCATGCTTTCACTGAACCATCGGATAGAATTTGCATGCCACAACATGTTAAGGAATATGGAAGAAATATAACTGCAAATAGTGGAACTTTTACGCAGTGTAGTCTGTGTGTTGTGTATAATTAGATAGTGCAATCTTGGATTTAAAACATTTTGATCATAGCTTGATGTTTTGCCAATAGCTGTTATGTATTTCTAGTTTAGTATATTATAATGCGTAGCACGTATATTTGCGACATCATACTTTCAGAATTTATGTTTTTAAATGAATTTTACATGGTTAAAATATGCATTGTAAAACCTATATTTTGTGATATTTTTCAAGAGAGCGTTATATATAAGCATAAATGAATAGTTTAATGGAAGAACGTGTTAATGATACATTTCCTCGAAAATTGTTTTATTTTATGGATGAATGTCTTATGAGGTATTATATCGTATGGTAAAACTAAAACACTAAAATTCTACTATTGAAGGTATGAAAAAGTATATCTTTTAATAGCTAATATTTTTATATTTAATAATTTAAATGTGAAAACAATTTCCAATATTTAATAACTAAATGTTAATATCATTTTCCAGGAGAGTGTTAATATTACCTATTAACATCCGAACATACGCTACTACGAAGGAATTAAATAAATAAGTAAATTACAACAAATAAATTTCACTTCAATTTTCTCGAATTCTATTTTTTGTTACATGACATCTTCTTCCACTCAGGTCTTCAAAAGTGAGGCGGTGCGAATATTAAGCGCATGCTCGATTAAGGACGATTTTGTTAAACATAATATGGTGGACTGCATTACCAGTCAGAATATCCTAAAACGCACAGTTCTGTTCGAATAGTGTGATACATGCTTTTTTTAAAACTAATGGAGAGAGTGACTTTAATGATATGTATGTACTCTTATGATATGTACTCTTATGATTGTCGGGGCCAGTATCCCTCGTGCAGATAATTGGCCGTCAAAAATCAACCAACCAACCTTATGATTGTCAAAACTTTCGATTTGCAAGTTCGACAGTAAGATCCGTAACTCCTCATATGATAATTTAGGTTAAAGAAATGTTCAGAGTCTTAATTTCTAATGAATGTTTATTTGAGATTCTGACTTGCCTGCCGTTAAATTAGTGCACAGCATCTTATATCTAATTTACATCTTTTACCTATTTCTTACTTTTTCTAGAACAGTACGCACAATATGTATAAGTAAACAATGTGTTATTATTATTATTAATATTATCTAATTTTTTATTGAATGTTACTTTTGTAGCCAAGAAGAAATTACTTACAGCAATAATTTGCATTAAATTTCTCTAGCTTAATACAATATTGTTCATCTTTCAAACGTCATACATTTCTGACGCTTTTTGATGCTTTGCGGAATTAAAGAAAATTGTTATTAAGACGACACATGCAAAATAAGCCTTCACACGTTATCAGGGAAACTTATTTATTAAAAATGAAAATCATACCAAGTAGTACTAAAAGATTGTTTATAAAAAAGATTAAAAACAATAAAAAATATTAAGAATGACTTTATCTCAGAATTAGTTGGTTGTGGCAATCCCAAAACTCTATTTCAAACATGTTAATACTTTCTGAAAAATGTAGCATAGCAGCGCCACCGGATAGGTGATTTACACCAAAATCTAATCAGCAACAACTTATGTCAATTTCTAATCGAATTTGAAGTTTGATGAAAATCCTTGCATTAGTTTTTGAATAGAGCTATTGCGGAAATCGTGAAAAGTTCTGCAGAGCAGTGGCACCTGTTGGGCAATTTACACCAACAAGTTATCAGGAAAAATTTATATCAGGGACTAACTGAATCTAAAGTTTGATTGAAATTCATGCATTATTTCTTGAGATACAGTATTGCGGAAATCGTGAAAACGGCAGCTTAGTAGCTCCACCTGTTGAGCGATTTACACTAAAAACTAAACAACACTGATTTATATCGGGGACTAAATGAATCTGAAGTTTTCTGAAAATCCGTACATTAGTTCTAGAGATAGAGCTATTCCAATAATCATGAATATTACAGCATAGGCCACATGCTGGACAATTTACACCAAAAAGTAATCAGCATCAACTGATATCACGGACTAACTGAATCTAAAGTTTTATTAAATTTTGTTCATTAGTTCTTGAGACAGAGTGCCCAAAAAATTTGTGTAACACACAGATAGACTCATAGACTAACAGACAGATATTTTGTATAAACATGTTTTTCGGAATCTCTGATACCTAAAACATGTAAATCCGTCAAAAACTGGAATTCAAAAATTTTCAAGAATCCAATACTTTATTCATTGTAAAGATTGAAGAAAGTAAAAAAGGATTACTTTCATCGGTATAATGGTCAGAATACTTTTAAGAAAAGTCGCATTTGCACTCATAAAATGGAAATATTGAGATACTGTTATGTCAAATTCCGGCAATTTCCAGTTACTTTTCATTCCGTCGGAACACGGACTGAAATCTTAAAAGAAGAAAGACTTTCACATACAAAACTCTAATATTATAACAATGTAAAAGGTATATATAAATATTTTACAGACATGCATAGAATAAATACAATAACCCAAACTGGAGTGAAAAATTAGCCAGAGCCAGGAATCGAACCTGTGACCAGCGCATTCCAGGTAGTCGCTATAAGCTACCTGGCCGCTACCTGGGTCTGCAATTTCTCACTAATAAACCAAGTTGGGGAAGTCACCAGCCATCTGTACGACCGTCTTGGATGACCGGGCAACGATGAATAGATATTACTATTACATCGATCTACGATATGTAATATAATATAACACTAGTACTACCATATAATTTAAAACACATATGGTATTCATTATAACATGGCATGCTGAGCAGTTTACTGCTCAACAAATGCAAAATTTACTGACACATTTACTGACTCTTTTTTAAACGTAAAAGAACAAAATTGGCTGTTCTAACTATAAAAGTAATTTGGAATCGAAAAACGTTACCTATTTTTTGATAAATAAATTATTTATCGAGTTATGAGCGATTTGTGGTCACGTGACAGCCGATTTTTTTACCTACTCTGGCGGGTATTTCTTCTTTCGTCAGGAAATTTGGTTCAAAACACCGACTTTGATAGTATTTTCTGATAGACTTTCGCGTAACCAAAAAATAGGATTAGTCTTTCGATCACATAGTTTCTGAATAACATCATCTGCCAACCGACGAAAAAAGAATTAAACCTCGTGTACCCTTTCGATTTGAGACACCCTTAATGTTTATCATGACGCAACAGACACTTTAAACAAGTAGAATTGGTACACTGTAAAAAAAAATCTGTGAAGTTACTAAAGTTTTTCTAGGAAACTGGGATTCCAGGAACTTTTTATGTAACGGCAACAAGAAAAATTCCTGTAACAGCGTCTGTTACAGGAATTTTTGTTGTTGCCGTTACATAAGAAGTTCCTGGAATCCCAGTTTCCTAGAAAAACTTTAGTAACTTTACAATTTTTTTTTACAGTGTATAACACTTGAAACATTCAACAATACATATTTATTTCATTTGCAGAAAAATACTTTAAGAAAATGCAGACTTTATCACGCTTTTTAAATATTGAATTTGGTCAAAAAAGGAAAATAATAATACATTCGACTTTAAACAATTCTTCATTCAAAATTTTCAGCTATTATCTTTCTCGAACAAGATATGCTTTTGATCAAACTTCAAACATAATATCTTGACGTACTTTTCATGGCAAAGTATTTTCCAACTTTTACACTTATTCCAACTTAAATTCTTGAAGCTTTTCTAGTTCAAAGTTACATATATCATTTTCTGATGGCAGCTGTCAAGAAAGATTTTACTGAGTATAAATGGAATAATGTTATATTTTAATAATACAATGCAAATTTTAAATATGTTTAAAACATGACTTGAAATAAATAGAATTAGTATAACACTTCATACATTCAATAATACATATTTATTTATTTCATTTGCAGAAAAAACAATTAAGCGATTGCATATTTTCTTATTTCTTTTAAATATCGAATTATTTGGATTTTGTAGATAAATTTGGAAAAAAGAAAATGGTAATGTATTCGTCTTTAAACCACTAGCCATTCAAAGTTTTGAGCTATTATCTTTCTATCACAAGATGTACTTTTGATCAAAATTCAAAGATAATATCTTGCCGTACTTTTGATGGCAAAAGTATTTTCCGGATTTTACCTTACTTATTCGAATTTAACTTTTGAAACTTTTCTACGTAAAAGTTACATGTATATTTTTCAGCTGGCAACTGTCAAGAAATATTATATTGAATAAAATAGAATAATGTTATATTTTACTAGTATAATGCATATTTAAAATACGTTTTAAAGCATGAAATATTTTATATTATGATGATGATAAATGATAGTATACAATAATAATCTGAATTATGACCGCTTTTCTGTGCCATTAGTGAACTTCTGTATGGAAATCTTATGTCTAAAGTAAACATGGTATGGAAAAGTTTCCATATAAACTTCCCCTAAAACACAAATTTAATCTAAAAAATATATCTTTATATGAATACCATTGCAAACAAAAATTGCACAATTTTAAGTCTAAGATATATTGGATATGAAATTTCAGAAAAAAATAATATTTAATTCGATATAATGAATATTTTTTAAAGCAAATATTTTATATGAAGTAAATTACATTTTCTTATGTTAATTTTTACTTTCTTCTTTCTAAAGACGAAAGTATAGTAATCGATATTTTTTCGACTTTTAGTTTTTGACGGACTTACAGGTTTTAAGGGCAAGCGATCCCGAAAAAACATTTTTATACAAAATATCTATCTATCTGTCTGTGTGTCCGTATGTGTTCTTTGTATCACCGAAAAGTGTATGAAGTTATGCGTAGAATTGAACCAAATTTCACCTGTATATTTTTGACTATGGCAAAAAGAATCCACGTGTATTTGGGAAAATTCCGCGGGAAGAATACGCTGCGATAGCTATTTGTCTCGATCTTTCTTAGTTCTGTAGTACATCGGATTTTCATTCAGCGACGGGTAATTTGCATCTGACTAACCCGGCGATTCTCAAGCACTTTATGTACAAAAGTATAAGGAAAATATTGATTTGATTAAATATTATGATCGATATTATTTTGTTTTTCTTCGATTAGTAAAATAAAGCAGAAATTTTAGATGGAAATCAAAGTTTTTGTAGTACTGAAGTAATAATACGGAAGTATTAACACGTGTAACGACTTTATTTAATATTAACATGTATGAGAAAAAAGAATGTTTTGGGATTGGCACATCCGATTATTTTTTTAAATATTTTAATAATTTTAATATATTTGACCTTTTTTGAATTGCTGTTCAACATTTTCACATCGCTATTACGTTATACGATGGTTGTAGTTATAACAGGTTAAAAACCATTAACTGATAAGATCATATTATATTATATTTAATAAAGTTTTGTATATACTGGTTTTATTGCTAACTTCATAGTAGTTACACGCTGATGGTGACATATGATCAATTTCTTTATGATGCACTGTAAAAAAATATCTGTGAAGTTACTAAAGTTTTTCTAGGAAACTGGGATTCCAGGAACTTTTTATGTAACGGCAACAAGAAAAATTCCTGTAACAGCGTCTGTTACAGGAATTTTTGTTGTTGCCGTTACATAAAAAGTTCCTGGAATCCCAGTTTCCTAGAAAAACTTTAGTAACTTTACAATTTTTTTTTTACAGTGTGGTGTCTAGAAGTATACAATGTCCTTTATTTAAAGCGTTGCGTGTAGCATTTATAATTCATTCACAGGGACACCCAAAAAACTCGTTACATTATGGTATTTGAGAACAATCTTTTGAGGAGTCTTTTATTACCCGACTGAAAAGAAGGGTTTTGTGTTTCACGCGTACCTGTGAATGTGGATTTCTTTATACCCTCTAAACATCCCAACGCCTGGATGGATTTTAATGAATGAGGTCTCTATCGATTCGTCTTAACGGCCCAATGGTTATAGGGTAGGCTTTGTTTTTATTAATTCAAAATGGCAGCCGTAAAATATAAAATGGCGGTAGAGACGAAAAAAAAATTACGCACCCTATTGAGTGGCATATCATTGGATAGGACTTTAGAGAATGCATTGAAGGGAGATGATAAAAAAATATCTCGGTGACTCACATAATCAGAAGGTTTTGTAGAAAAATAAACTTTATTAACATAACAACACATAGTCAAATATTCGCCATCGTCACTGACAGAATAATCTGCCGCTCTCTGCAGAGTTCGAATGTTACTGCGTCACGTGACTTCAAAAGCTCTCCGAAGAAAACGCGGGGGGGGAGGAAATGCGCCTCATTGCTATTGGCTGAAATTTATAATTGCTCCTCGCGTGCGAGAGAGAGAGAGAAATAGCAGACGGCTACAGAGTATGCCCCCAGTGACGAAGTCGCGATTACAAAAAGGTAGCAATTAATAAGATACATAAGAAAGGTCTTGAGTAAAATTAAAGTACATATGATGCAAAAAAAAATAGAAAATATATTATGCATTACATGAAAAACAATACTTTTGAGAAGGAAATAATATGCGCACTATATACATCAAATGTTTTAAACAATATAATCCGTAACGAGATGTTTCGGAAAATGAACTTTACGACCAGATTTGGTGGTAGGGTGTTCAACAGGAGTAGTTGGAAAATTTATGGGCTCATTTTGTTTTTGAGGTTTGGAAGGTGAAATAGAATCTGCTAATTGATACGCAGGTTTAATGCGATCAATAGATACAGTACAGCGCTTCCCGTTTATTTCCAAGTCAAACGTTTTCTCAGACCTGTCAATCACTCGATGAGGTCCTGTATAAGGGGGTGATAAGGGAGGATTGACTTTATCTGATCTAAGAAATACGTGTGAACAGGTTTTTAATGAGGGATTAACATAAATTTTAGGATTGCCGTGCATTGCAGTGGCAATGGGATTTAACTTTCTCATTTTTTCAGTTAACTCAATGACGTATGTAAGAGTAGGTGGTTGATTTATAGTTTCAGTGTTTATGAGATCAGAGGGTAGTCTGATATTTGTGCCATAAACAAGTTGAGCACAGGTCGCTTGGATATCATTTTTAAGAGCAGTGCGTAAGCCAAGTAAGACAATGGGGAGGATTTCAGTCCATTGAATTTGATTGTGAGCTTTAAGAGAACTCTTAAGATGGCGATGGAATCTTTCAATAAAACCGTTAGACTGTGGATGGTATGCTGTAGTTCTGATGCGTTTACATCCTAATCTATCTGTAAGCTCTTTGAAAAGAGTGGGCTCAAAGTTTCTACCCTGATCAGTAGTGATGGTAACAGGGGTTCCAAATCTGGAGATCCAACTGTGTATCAATGTACGAGCAGTTGTTTCTGCAGTCATATCAGATGTGGGTATAACTTCGGGCCATCTCGTGAACCTATCAATGATGGTCATGCAATACTGATTGCCATCGGATGATGGTAAAGGTCCGATAAAATCAATATGAATATGGGCAAAACGAGCATCAGGTTCAGAGAATGTACCAATTGGTGATTTGGTGTGTTGAAAGATTTTAGCTTTTTGACATCTCGTACAGCTGCGAACCATAGATTTTATATCCTTACGCATGCGAGGCCATACAAATCGTTTAGAAATTAAATCTAATGAAGCTGAGATACCAGGATGCGAGAAATAATGCAAGGTTGAAAAAACTGATTGTTGCATACTTTTAGGAACAAATGGTCGAGGATGTTTTTGTGACATATAGCAATATAAATGTACATCTTCGAGTGGAAAATAATGTTTTTCTAATTTTAATGAAGTGGTGTCAAATTCGAGAAGTTGTTTTAGCTCTTCATCATTTGTCTGAGCAGTGGCAAATTCTTTAAAATCTAACACATTAGGAGAAATTGAATCTATCTCAATTCGAGATAATGCATCGGCCACAATGTTGTCAGAGCCTTTAGTATATCTAATATCAGTAGAAAACTGTGAAATATAGTCTAAATGTCTCAATTGACGTGGGCTACATTTATCAGGGTTTTGTTGAAATGCGAATGTAAGGGGTTTTTGGTCTGTATAAATAATGAAATTCCCACCTTCTAGCATGTGTCTGAATTTTTTTATAGAACAATAAATAGCAAATAATTCACGATCATAAGTAGACCAATTTCTTTGAGATTTATTTAATTTACAGGAATAAAATGCTATTGGTCCCCATTGGTTTTCGGAGAGTTGCATTAAAGATCCACCAATTGCGACATTGCTGGCATCGACCCATAAGCTTAGCTGGGCGCCAGGAATTGGATGTCGTAATAATGTAGCTCGAGCTATAGCTTCTTTTGAAGCAGTGAAGGAAAGAATGGCTTCATCGTTCCATTGTAATTGCTCAGTTTTGTTAGCATTGGAACTGGGATGTTTTTTCTTATTTTTGTATCCTTCTAAGAATTTAACGAGTGGAGCTAAAATATCGGCAGCTTTGGGAATGCACCGTCGATAAAAATTGAAAAGACCTAAGTAGCGTCTTAGTTGAGTTAAGGTAGAGGGCTGGGGGAAATCTAGGATGCATTTTACACGATCAGGTAAGGGTTCAATTCCTGCAGCTGAAAGTTTGAATCCTAGAAAATCGATAGTGGATTGGCCAAATTTACATTTATCAACATTAATACACAGACCATACTCTTTAAGTCTAGAAAACAACAACTCAAGGTGTTCTAAATGTTCAGTTTCATTATTTGATGCAATTAGAAAATCATCAAGAAATGCGTAAACAAATCCTAAGTCACGAATTACGTCATCAATAAATCGTTGAAAAGTTGAGGAAGCGTTACAAAGGCCGAATTGCATACGAGTGCTTTCGAAAAATCCGAATGGAGTGCAAATCACAGTTTTATGTACATCATCAGGATTTATGGGAATTTGATGGTAGGCTTTTACAAGATCAATGTGACTGAAGATTTGTTTACCATGTAATTCAGCAGTGAAATCTGCGATACAAGGGATAGGATATTTTTCTTTAACAGTTTGTGCATTTAGAGCACGATAATCACCAACAGGTCTCCAATCGACAGATCCTTTCTTCGGCACCAGGTGCAAAGGCGAAGAGTAATTACTTTTAGAAGGTCTCATATGACCGAGTTGTAGCATGTGCTGAAATTCAGCTTTGGCAATTTTTAACCGATCTGGAGCTAGGCTAAACCGTCTAGGCTTAGCAGCAACTGGAGGCCCCTTAGTGTTTATATAATGCACAGTATTATGCTTAACTGGTTGGTTAGGATCCGGTAATTTCGTGATTTCAGGAAATTTAAATAATAATTTACCATATATATCATTTACAACATTGGGTTTCACAGAAAATATATTACAAGTACTTAATATAGCAGGAGCTTTTAAATTAGTAGTGGAATCAATAAGACGACGATTCCGTAAATCAAGTTTTAAATTAAAATTATGCAAAAAATCAGCTCCTAAAATAGCACATGAAACATCACAAATATAAAAAGAATATGTAAAATTTCGGCGTAGGCCTAAGTTGATATTAATACATTTACGACCATACACATTAATTTTTGTGCCATTAGAAGCACGAAAGGTTTGAAGAACAGGCTTAGTTTTGTCATTTTTATTCGCGGCCACAAGTGAGGCATCAGATCCAGAATCGACTAGAAAACACATACCTGTATTTCTGTCTCTAACTAAAAGGCGACGAGAAGGTGCTGGGGAGAAGTCCGTCGCCGCTACTCTTCCCGCTTCTGGTTTTCCGAATAAGAACAAGGCGCTAGGCACTTTTTTGCTTTTTCTTGATATTTTTGGTGATACCAACACAATGTTACACACCTATGGCGGGACTGAGAACTATTACGCTGATGGTTATCACTTCTAGATACACTTCTTGAACGACGAAGATGAGCGACCTCTTGGCGTAATGCTTGGATTTCTTTTACGAGCATATCAATGGCTGGTGGTGTCTGAGATTCAGTTATTGGTGTTCGAATCGAAACAGAACTAATGTTGGAAGGCGTTAATTCAATTATTCTATCAGCAATATCCGCCGCTTTATCTGGAGTAATTTTTTCAATGGAAGCTAGAATTGTTTGCACAGTGGTTGGCATTTGTTGAGTAAACAGTTCTAAAAGAAGATCGTTACTAATATTATGGCTTTCAGCCCGTCTTTTCATTAATCGAAGTAATTCAGTTGGTTTTCTGTCACCCAGGCTTTCTCCAGCTAGCAGTTTCCGTATTTCTAAAGTACGACTTTCTCCGCAACGTTCGATAACTTTTGCTTTCAAAATCTGATAAGGATCAGTAGGATCAGGACTCATAATTATATCTCGAACCATAGTAGCAGTAGCAGGCGGTAGATGCGCTACAACATAATTGTATTTTGTTTTCGACTCAGTGATAGCTTTAGGAGTAGCTAATTCGAATGTGCTATCCAGCATATGAAACCATAATGTAGGGTCCACAGGGATATAGGGTGGAATGACTACGGCAGATGTTTCAGCAGTTGCCATTTTGCTAGTTAAACAAAACGTTCCATGAAACAGTTGAATAGTTCGACGTTCTACGAAATAGTTGAAGGTTCAAAAATCCGCGGTCACCATTTTAGAGAATGCATTGAACGGAGATGATAAAAAAATATCTCGGTGACTCACATAATCAGAAGGTTTTGTAGAAAAATAAACTTTATTAACATAACAACACATAGTCAAATATTCGCCATCGTCACTGACAGAATAATCTGCCGCTCTCTGCAGAGTTCGAATGTTACTGCGTCACGTGACTTCAAAAGCTCTCCGAAGAAAACGCGGGGGGGAGGAAATGCGCCTCATTGCTATTGGCTGAAATTTATAATTGCTCCTCGCGTGCGAGAGAGAGAGAGAAATAGCAGACTGCTACAGGACTTACAAAATGAAGACGATGTTTCATTGACTATTTTACAGTCAGAAGCTCCGTTAAAATATTATACAACCTGAAAGTTGTGTAGGTAGGATCTCTAGCTTTACTGCAACTCTAACCAGCATAGACATCTATAGACCTCATCAAAACAGTGTTTATAGATAGGAACTAACAATTAAACACAACTTAAAAGTCATCAATACAAGTAAATAAAAAATAGGTAAGTAATATAAACAAGTAATATAAAAAAAATATTTAAAGTCAATTCCTACTTAAGTCAAAAAGAATTTTTTTTCTCCCATTCTTCTTTCCTTTAGAGCAGTGCTTAAAATGCCTAGATCAAGAAGAGGGATCTCTCGGTCTTAAAATACCTTGATAAAGGAGAGGGCTCTCTCGGTCTTAAAATACCTTGATCAAGAAGAAGGCTCTCTCGATTATTGAAATTTAATTAATTTGATTTAATTATTGAATTAATATTTGAAAAAACTGGATTACCATCAAGTGTCACCCACTAAAAGTTAAAAAATTATTTGAGCTTGATTGGATGAATAATAAGTATTTTATTAACGATTGAAAATTTAAACAAGATATATATAGCGAGAGTGTGAACTAATAGTCGGAATTGAAATAGAAATAGTTTCACATTGATGAGAAATAATTAATTAGTTCGTTTTTTAAGAAGTCGGGTTTTTTGATTTTTTAAATTTAATTGTTTATTTAAATTGCATATTCATATATTTCCATGTCATTATATGGGAAATAAAATGTCTTAATCATTTTCTATTACGGGTTGGAAGTATTACGTAATCTATGTCTGATGCATGATTTTTTGGTCTTTTTTTACTTAGAACAGAACCGGAAATGTTATATAAGTATCTGCAAAAGTTTACGCAATTTTATTTAGTATTAAAATAACGAAGAAAATCAAAATTTTAACACTATTTTGCGATGAGCAAGGACAACAAGAGCACACAACGGGGTCTCTGGAAATACATTGTCCTTAATTGATAATTTAGTGATGCAGAGACCTTATACAAAATATATGTACTATAAGAATTCATTTATTCTAATATATATAACCCTATGTTCTAGCAAGGATTTGCATGGATATAAATTCCCTGCATTTGATTCTTAATCAATTTTCGGTAAATGACTAACAGATGAGCACCTTTTGGCATTTGTTATTTGTATCTTTTTTTTTTTTTTTTCGTATACATTTTGGTTTTAAATATACTTTATTTATTTAATTAATCAAAGTATTATTTAAATCTTCGTAAATCAATAAAGAATGCAAAGTTTTTTCTCTGCCTATATCTAACATGATTATAAAGAATTTGTAAAATTCTTTTCTTCAGGACTTTGATATATCTTGTAGTCAAAAGCATTATGTTATGTTGTATAAACATAAAAATCTTAGCCTAAAAGTTATAATTAATTTAATTTGTTTTTCTATATGTTGTTCAAATTGATTATATATTTTTCTCGTTATTCAAAATAAATATTATTTAAGTAAATTAATGCATGGGGTGCGGAGGTACATACCGTTTTCCAAATAAATTATACTTGTTCGTAAAATATTTGTATTTGGGTGTTTAAGTTCGATTTCTTTAACATATTTTAGTGCATGTTTTCTTTTTTAAATGACAATTCATTTTCCTTTCTTTAGATTTAATTAATCATATTAAACCTGTGTCATTGTTACAGTTTAGAATTTCACCTTCCTGTTGATTTCTAAAGAAGTGTGATAGGGTTATTTGAGAAAAAACTGAAATTGATTTACTAATATGTTCAATCCAATTCCAATATCGTCCTTCATTTAAAAAATAAAACTTCATTGAAGTATCATTGTAGAATAAATGGCATTTTCATATAAAAACTCATAAACTTTATTTAATTATTACAATGGCTTCACAGGTGGATTTCGAATTGAAATATTACAGTCGACTTATTGTAACAATAATTATATAAAATTATGAGAAGTCTGTAAAATAAAAAGTATTTATTTTATTCATACTAACTGAGAAAAATGCTACAATCAACTGAATATTTTAATATTGAATACATGTCTTATATACGTATGCTTCGACATTTCGTTACATTATTTATCGTTTTATTTTACTAGTATATTGTAAATGTCCCACTATAGTCTGTTTTGTTTTTAGATGCAAAATTATATAAAAATTTCCTTATAAGAATTGATGAAATAGCAAGTAATGTAAACTGTTGAAGGATATTTATGCTGATATTCAAACTTCTTAAACATTAATCTTAAAAATACTCCCTTTTTTTAATTATATATTTCTATGCATTTATACAAAAGATAATAAGACTTAAAACCTGAAAAGGATTCAAAATTACAATAATTATTTAAATAACTGTATTCAAAGACAATTTTTATGTCTGTAATTATAAATAGTTTTAAAGAGCAATTTTGTGAAATACTTTTATCCCTTTTGTAATATACAGTTTCTTTAAAAATCAGAAGTATTTATTCTGTACCACATTTATGCGGCTAAATGAACAAGCAATTTTTTATATCTCTAGACTGCAACGTATTTGTTTAAACGTATACATATGATAGAAAATAAATGCGTGTTTCTTTTATATAACCGCTGCACTGAATTGGAAAATTAAACAAAAAGAAATCTGAGGAAAGACATAGAACATTTCGATTAAGAGCATGTTTGAAAAAAGATAAATTATTATTTCAGATTTCAAAGAAAAGCTGCAAAAATTCATAATTATCAATTAATTCATATTTTTAGGATTATCTGAAAAATATGTTTAACGATATTATGTAGTTATTTTTTTTATAATTTCATTTAAAAATAAAATAATTAATTATCTAAAGTAACTCTTTTAGGAAAAATCTACCATAAACAATAATCGTACTACTTTGGGATTTTTTTAAAGATGAAATTTTATATCCGTATTTAGAGAAATAATAACGTCAAATAATAGTACATTCTAGTCAAGTCCGAAATTGTACGTCGAACGTAGCAAATGAGGTGCGTTTGTACTATAACTAGTTTTATAAATATTCAGATCTTGGTGTAATAGCTGTTGCAGTCTTTGCTAAAACGCATGAATACAAAATTTATTAGGATTATATATATTAAATTTAGTGATATAGAAATATTATGACTCCATCTTAAATATGACGTACTCACCATGGTAACCTAGAATCAGTACCTATCATGAGATTTCAATGGATTAATTAAGTATGATAAGATTTTAAAGAATGAAGAAAAATATTAATATTTTCTTTGTTTGTTTGATTTGATTCGATTTTCATAAAATATGAAATCTCTCTAAAAAATTCTGCAACGATTACATATATTAAACTTCAAAACATTTGCTTTAGTAGTTTTTACAATTTTATATGCGGACAGACAGACAGATGGACCGACCAGACGAAGACTATAGGTACTGCGCATTTTTATAATTACTATCGCACCTAAAAAACTCAAGCCTTAAAGGCAGATTCCGGCTTTAAGTATACTATTGAACTATTCCTGTTTAAAGGGGAACATATCTAGAGCCTGATATTTTAGGTTTCGAGCGTTTCCATTTTCACAGGTTTTACTTTATTGTTACGGAACTTTGTTATTACCATGTTTACATTGTAATTTTTTTTTCAAAACGTTTAGGTCTAAAATGTAAAATGCGCAGTTCACGCGCTTAGTACGTATTTTGTGCAGCTACTTAAAACAATATATCCTTCCATAATTCACTGAATCCAGTATGAACGCATAAAGGTGTTTGAATAAAAAAAAATGAGACATATGTAAAGTGATTACACTTTTATTTTCCATAGTTCTTTTATTAAATTAAAATGCACCGTAATTCTTTCTTTTCCTGTGTAATAAAATTGGTTTAAACAATTCAGACACAGCATTAACGGATTCTGTTTCTTACAAATTTTGATGTCTTTTTTGTTAGAAAGACGATGATATTGAAACAATTTTAGACAAAGTTATTGCTCTTCATTCTTTTAAAATAGCTTATCATTAACATTCCATATAATAACATGATACGCGTATGGTTTATTCACGATATTTGAAATTCCCCCTTATTATTATTTGTTAACGTATCTTCCAGTGGTAGAAATGTATAATATCTAGTAACAAAATTATTTATTTTAATAGATGGAATAATGTAAAAAAGAATTTTAATCCTTTTCATTCGTTTTCTTTCACTATTTTGACTTCTACTGCGTTAGACAATAATAAAAAGGTAGAATTGATTAATAATTGCAAAATTATTTATTATACATGCTTTAATATTCCACGCACTTGTTTTCACTATTTTACATAAAATAAAACAAAACATGTTCGAACATTTTTGCTGCATTTAATCATAAATGATATTGAGAATATGAAAATTAAACATTCAATCATTTTCACAGTTTTTGCTCTTAATATGTATGAGTTCAAATCCTTTTATTTTTGATAATAAGGAGGTGAGAGACTTTAAGTGATCTTTGAAGATGAGTATGTTCTCCAAATCAAAATCTACACATTGGGTAAATAAAAATTTTATTGCATTTTAAATAAATTTTTGAGCATACATGTGTGAATAGGGTAATTGATGTTGAATTTATTACGTGTGAGAATCATCGAATAAAGAAACTTTTATAATATCTCAGATTCTTTAAAACTATCCTTCTTAATTCACTTTTAGAACTTACATTTCAGAGTTCATTAATGTATATATATATGCCCAGGCTAATTCTTGTGGTTTCATGTTCATCTTCATTTGCCATAGAGATGTCCGAAAATTGATCTGTTCGTCTGTACCGTGTTTTACTTCTTTTTCTTTACGATGTATCTTTGCAAAGGGAAGGTGTACTTTTTCTCCCTTTATTTTATTTAATCAAGGGAAGAATTACAAATTTCTATACGGAAAGCGCATAGATTTCACATGTGAAACCTCAAACCCAAATATATTTACAATGAAAAAAAAAATCAATACAATTCTTCAATTTTCTTTCCTTATACACTATAGCATATATATGTGAAATTATGCTAACGAGATGTGCCTTTGACTCGTCGCTTCGATGGAGATGATGAACTGTGGATCTGGGTGGACCCTGGGATAATCAGAGGAAAGAGAAATTTCTTATCTCTTTAACTCTAATTTTATGAAAAATGTCTTTATGAAACTATAAGTTCTAAAAGTTCGGTCACTCCGTAAATTTATACAGTGACCGACAGGTTCTGCGCAGGAAGCTGGTTTACGGGAGGTGCTGGGTTCGAACCTAATCGCTCCCGTTGGCCTAATCGTTCGGAGTTTTCGTTGTTTTCTTCGAACCTTGGATTTCCAAGCGTCAATACGGGTTAGGTTCTCTTAGATAGACCCCCACGAAGGCCACCCCTACCTTTAGGGCCTATATCTCTTGTGTTGATAATTGGCCGTCATAAACACAAACCAAAAACCAAACCGTAAATTTATATTAGAAGTAAATTTTATGAATCAAGATTTCTATAGTATTTTTCCCGAATTTTCTGTTATTGAATCAGCTTCAAATTTCTTCGCTATGTAACATTTTCCTCCTGAAAAAATATGGAAGTTATTTATTTACGTATAAATATGGTATTTTATTGTAATGCATATTCTGCAATTTAAAATACGAATATTGTAAAAATACATTATCATAGACAAAGGACTAAAGTTTCTATAACTGTCTGAAAAATATTACAAAACTTTAACAGTTTTAATTTAATATGTATTTGAAAAATGTTTTGCATGTTGACGCTTTGGAAAATATTCTGGTAAACTTGACATACCCCAAATTAACATGCAAAATACCTCGATGAAAAATTCTTCACGGAACAAGGATACGTAAAAACTAGTCGGATGTACCAATCCCAAACCTTTCTTCTATCTCATACATGTCAATACTTCAAAATTCGTTATCACATTACAAAAATTAAATGGCAATCTATGCTCATCCTAAGGATTCTAAAAAGGTGAAATTAGTTCTTGAGATATGAATATCGCTGAAATCGTGAAAATCTAGCAAAATGCAGCATAGCAGCGCCACGTATAGGGTGATTTAACCAGAGCCTTATCATCATCAACTTATGTCAACGTATAACTGAATATGACATTTGGGTAAAATTCGTGCATTAGATCTTGAGATAAAGCTATAGCGCAAATCATGACGAATGTAGCATAGCAGCGCCACCTGTTGAGCGATTTGCACCAACACATAATCAGCAGCAATATTAATCAATGTATACTTGAATCTAAAGTTCGATGAAAATTCGTGCATTAGTTCTTGAGATAGAGCTATTGAGGAAATCGCTCTAAATGCAGCACAGCAGGGCCACCTATGGGAAGAATTACACCAACACGTTGTCAGCATAATTTCATATCAAGGACTCACTAAATCCGAAGCTTGATGAAAATGTGTGTATTAGTTCTTGAGATAGAGCTACTGTGAAAATAGTGTAAATCCTGAAAAATGCAGCATAGCAGCGCCACCTGTTGGGCGATTTACACGAAAACGCAAACAACATCAACTCATATCAAAGAGTAATTGAATCTGAAGTTTTATAAAAATCCGTGCAGTAGTTCTCGAGATAGAGCTATTGCAGTAATCCTGCAAAATGCAGCATAGCAGCGTCATCTGCTGGGCTATGTACACCAAAAACTAATTAGCACTAATATATATGAGGGACTACCTGAATATAATTTTTTATTAAATGCCGTGCATTAGTTCTTGAGACAGAGCGCTCACAAAATTTGTATCACATACAGACAGACCCACAGACAGACAGACTCACAGACTCACAGACAGACATTTTGTAAAAACATGTTTTTTGGATTCTCTGACCACTAAAACGTGTAAATCCGTCAAAAACCGGAAGTCGAAAATTTTCATGAATCCAATACTTTCTTCTTGTAAAGATAGAAGAAAGTAAAAAATACATAAAAGTAAACAATACTCTAAAAAACAAAAAAAGGATCATGTGATCTATAGCACAAGATTCACACTTTTATCAGTGAGAAAGAACACTGGAAATATTAAAATAACTTTGTGTCAAAGTTAAATAATTTTCATAGGCTTTCCATTCCATTTGTACCTCGGTAAACCTCTACCAACGCTTAATTATAAACTCGAAATGGCAAAATTATACGAGAATGTTTGAGTAAAATATTCTTTTATATTGTACGAGACAAACAGCGTTTAATTACTTCAGGGCATAAATCTAATATCTCAAATGCCGATTCATAAATGCATACAGAGCACGTATCTAAATATTTTCGAACAAAAGTATTAGAAAAATATGTAACAGCATTAAAAAATAAAAATATCGTTATCAAGAGTTTCTGATAAGTTTACTTTTACTGCAGTCTCGATAGGCATTAAAGAATCATAACTTTATTTCTGGATGCGATGTTTCGGCGAAACTTAAAATGCCAGTTAAGGGAATTTTTTACTTTCTACCTCCGTATGAGATAGACTCACGTCCCTACAATTGAATCAAATATTAATGATTTCACCCACATCCGTTGAATTGTTTATATCCAGCACCAAATGTGTAGGAACTTTCCCCATTTAAGAATTTCTACTTTATGAAGCCATATGCTCACTCCAGATCTTTCGCTTTTAAGATCCGTTTGTTGAGATCTGTACTTAGAAATATAAAGTTTTAGTATATTTTCCTTCTTTAATTCAAGTTCAAATTGATTCCATATAATTTAGTAAAACGCGGTTATAAATTAAAAATAAAAATCATTTCATTAAATTAATGTTTTAATGGTCACTATGCGTAAATGTAATGTCTCACAAATGCGCCGAATTTATTGTACTTAAAATCTTAACGCAAGAATCGAAATATACGCAACACAATGAGACATTCGAAATTCAGGAATAAAACAGGAATCCTTTCTCCAAATTTAAAACATGGTCTTAAAAAATGTCAATCAAATACACATCGTTCATTTTAAAAGACCCCCATATTCTCTAAATGCTGCGAAAATTCCCGAAAGTGGCTCACAGTTTTCTTTTTTAAGTTAGAAGATCAAATAATCTTATGAACGTCAAGAAATATGGTTAATGTTTCATTTACCTGACTTGCAAACATAAAAAGGAGCCCAGTTAGGATTAGAATTTAAAATATTCTATGCCTTTTGGAGACTTTGTATTCTGCAGGTACGTAATAGCTACGTACCAAATTCTGCAAATGCGGGGAGACTTTTAAGATATTAACGGGGTAATTTTATACGATTATTTTTCATATATTGTATTAAAATGTTGTTTAAAATAGGTATTGTGTTTAATTAAGCTGTGTTGAGATAATAAAATATGAATTTCAGCATAATCCTCCATTAATGATTTTCTTGAACCCCGTACTTAAATATGTGTTTAAGATGATCAAAATAGAAATATATGAGTCTTTACAATTGTGAATAAAAAAGGTGTAACAAAAGCAGTGTATATTCCAGACAGATAATATATACACATGATTTAGGAATATGCAATACTTTTATGTGATGGGAATTCTGAAATATCTTGAATAGACTGAAAACACCTAAATTATGTTTATTTTAAAGCAGATAATTAAGTTAATTTTACCAAAATTATACCATTTGGTTGGTTAAATACTGTCTCTGATTAAAACATGATGCAGCTGAGTCATGATAGTTCATAATTAAATTAACACAAAGTTATTCTGTCTCTGATTTTGATCTTTATGTTCTTTTCTTAATGTAATATTATTTAGTACATTTTTTGAAAACTATCTTCCAAGGACTTCATTTTAAAGTAAAGAAAATATTATTGTACTAGTATATAATCCTCGTCAAAAATGACGGAAAGTGAATGAGAAATCTTCAAAACAATAGTTAAAAAAAAATACTTTGCTGACTTAAAAAAAAAAAAAAAAAAAAAAAAAAAAAAAGATGCCTTATGCATTTTGTTAACCAAAAAGTTTTATCCTTTGATTTTTTATGATTAGAAAAAAGAAATTATGTAAACTACAATTTAGTCGCCAGCAAACGCGCTATTTCCAGCTACACATTCTATGACGAAAATGCTTGTTTAGGTTTCTTCTACATTAAAAATTTGTAGTTCAGCGTACTTTTTTTTTTCGCTACAAACTATGTTAAAATTCATAATTTTATCTGCAAAATAATTAAAATATGTTGTACCGATAAGAAATATTCATTTTATTTGACATGTCTTCAAATCAGATAAAATGCATTGTAAAAAAAAAAAAAAAAGTAAGATTACAACAGAAAGTCGACGCGAAAAGAATTAGCAAGAAACATAAGCTTCTAATTTATTGGGAATTAAAACAGCCTACAGAGGCGCTGCTCGAGCCTTCGGTACAGAAAAAAATTGTCCCTTTTATTTAACTTTAAATACTGCTAAAGTGCCATTGAAATAATTCTTTATTGTAAATGCATTTGAAAGTTTTAGATATTGAAATAAGTATCATTTTACTTTGTCATATAAGACAGAAAATAAATGTCACAGGAAATCCGAAATTGCGCAAAAGAATAATCATTCTGAATAAATTAAAAATACATGTAATGCAATGTGCTTGTACGGACCTACCTAGAGTGAAAGTTATATCTTTTCTCCACCAGATGGCGATAGTTATCCTTTATTTTTAATTTAAAACTTGTTGTTGCTGTTGTTTTGGTTGATTTGTTCCTTAGATTTAGAACGTAATTGAATAGTTTTTGAAGGTTTTAAACAAAGTTAAAATACTTAAAGGTTTTAATATACTTTTACAAATATTTTAAAACCAGCAACTGCGTTAACCTGTATTTACTTTTTTAATGAAGCGTTCAAAGAGTCATTCATTTGTTTGTAGATTTGCTGGAATTTGAAACGGAATGGCAACAGTATCGTTTGTTTAGATCTGATTTCTATGATTATAATAGCTTCATTTTAATTTAGAATTTAATACATTATAAATGGATATCATACACATGTTTTATGTGAAAATATGCTGAACAGACATGATTTCAAATAGAAAATTATCATTTAGCTGTCATATATTAGGATATGTTTTTCATTAATCCTAACATGGCGTTTAGCTACGGTCGATTCGCAGACCAGAGCGGTTCGCACCGGCATGGTTACGAACAGTTTCCTGCACTCACAAGGAAGGTCTCCATACTGGGCATACTCAGAATATGTTGAAAAAAAGTGCTAGTGAAAGTACTCATGTATGTAATAAAGGATCAGTTAAAATTAGCGGCGGAATCACAGTAGAAAATCTGTAAAAAAAATAAAATACTTTCGAATAATTGGCGTGAAAAGACGAAAGCGGCACGCAATTTGGCGAGCAGCACTTTTCCTCGCCAAAAGCAAACGATTTTAATGAATCTGAAAATTGTTTGTTAATTGATTTTGAGAATATGCGGTATTTAATGAATTTAAACGTAAACCATGAAAGAATTTATTATTATTATTATTATTATTATTATTATTATTACATTTTGTATTATACATGTTGCTTGTTGCCGATTTGAACGAAATTTTGCCATTGTTTTATTCTCCAATCCACAATTTTTTTAATTTAAACGGCTTTATCGGTTATAAAAATAACTTTTAACGCCAGATGAATAATGCTGCCGTAATACATTTCCATACCGAAGAAGTTGTTTCCATAGCAACAAAGTTGAATCGACAGTGCTCGATGGGGCATATTTTTGAGTTTGGAACAATTTTAATCAATTTAAATTTTGTTTTAAATCGTAAAATATGATAGTTAAAATTCGTTGTAAGTACATATAAATATATATGACAAAACTATAGTTAAAACAAACTAAAAATGACAAAGCTAAAGTTATTTAAATTAAACTTATTTAAACAAATTCAACATAAAATTTTTTTCCTTAAAGAGTATTCGAAAAGCGTATTTTTTTTTATTTAATTTCTTCGCCAAACGGTGATAAGTCGGCAAATAAGCGAAAGTTTCATTATTTTTTTACGGACGTTCTACCGAGGTTCCGCCAAAAATTTTTTATAAACATATATACCCATGGGAGGAGAACATTCTGTATTTTTTTCAGATTTTTCTGAGTATGCCCGTATGGAGACCTTCCTTGTCAGATTTTATTATAAGTAGATCATTTGACGGCGCAAAAAATGATAACTATGTCTCAAGACAAGAGCACTTAGTACCAGAGCTTTTAGTAAATTTAACTGTAAACATTAGTAACGCTGCCATCAGTGTTAGGTTTAATCGGTAAAATCTAGATTTTAGTAGTAAGAGGGAAAATCTAGGAGCGATAGTGACGCAAGTCATCGTTACAACCACACTCGTGTAAGCGGGTACCAGATCGGTACATATCTGATATTGGCCATAATACGAATTGAGTAGACAAAGCATTGGCGCACAGTGGAGTATTTGACCCGAAATCCTGGTAAAAAATATTTTTCGATGTAAATATAGTCCGGTTGGATTGAAAATTTTCGATGTTATTGAGTATCACTATGGCATGTTTGGTATTGTAAATGAAGTCTATAGTCTTTACGGTTCATTTACAGAGACACCCAACAGAATTCCCTTACATTACGGTCTATGGGGAAAATCGTTTGCTCGGTATTTTAATGATATCATACTTTTAAACGTGCTGAAATTTATATACATCACTAAGGTGTACTAAGGCACTTATTGTAGAATATGGTGTGCATAGAATATATCGTCCATTTACAGGGACACACAAAAGAATATATCTGAATAATAAATTTAACTATTGAAGTCTATGACCATTAATTGCTGGAAGTGCGTTTGTAGTTGTGATAGGCGTTTTAAAATAGAACATTTTTTTTAAATATTACTTGGTCTGGATTTATTGTATAGATCATATACAGGGCTGCACAAAAGTTCTCAATTACATTTCCATTAATTCACGGAAGTGGCTGAATGGACATTTTTAACTGTGCTATGCGTTTCACTGAACTAACATTTAGCTTACTATGAAGTATACATACAAATCTATAGATGAGTTTAATATTTTATATCTTAAAAGCTGACTAAGTGTAAGTAAGATTTTAACACTTCACATAATCATGAATATACATTTTATAAATATTTTGACAATTAAGAAAAAAAAGTGTCATTATTTAAGACATTAGCACAAAGACAAAAGAAGTTAAAATATTAATTTACTAAGTAGATATTTTAAAAATACGCATAAATCACATATCCATTGACTTAAGATTACCGAAGGGAGTTCGGAAGTTGAGCGATTTGTAATCTAAACTATTTGCTGTTTTTAAGAGGAAAATAATTCTCGATAGGTTTGTCTTATTCACTATTAATGTTTAGTTAAATGTATTTAATTTTACTATATATAAAACTTGTTATTTACATTTAATAATGCTTATTACATTTAAATTATATTTAATAATAATTATTGCATTTAATTTATGTTTGATTGTGTTATATTTAATAGTAGGTTCAGTAAAGTGGAGTCTATATAATATAGATTCCTAGTTTTTGAATGTATTTAATATATTACCAGTTTCAAAATGATTCTTCAGAACTATCTTTCTGGCTTTTATCGGGACTACCATCAGACCTTGCTGGAAGAAGAAGTTGTAGGGTCTCGCTATGGCTTGCCATTTTTAGTTGATAAACGGAGCTATTAGAAAATATGAAGTTGCTTATTTTCACGTACATTATAACAGAAAAAAATTAATTAAATTTTCTTGGTGCCGTTTGTCAGTTTTGGAATTAAAATTGGGTGTCTCTTTTTAATGACACAGCCCTCGAAAGAGTTAATTCCCTCCTTTCACTCCTTATGTTACACACATGAGCCCCAATAACTAATTAGGGAACTCTTTTTCAATAAATAAGTATATATAATTTGAAGGCGATCGGATATTTCTATCAAAAGATATCGAGTTGCATGCGAATGTACGTACCTACATACGTACATAAGTACGTACGTACATACATACAGACAGAATATGTAAGTGCAAAAGCTCTTCGGTAATATCCTGTGAGCTAAAAACCTGCAATATGACAGTAAATATATAGCTCTTATCTCTTCAGTTCAGTGGCCGCAAAACAGAGCATTTAAATAATCATCCCGAAAAAGAAAATTATAAAAAATGGCAACAATTTGCGGAAGATTTTTTTGCAGAAATTGACACTCAAGACTGTAACTAATACGATTATTATTGAAACATGGCGGGGCAAAGCGCGACACATATTTAAAAAGCTTTCGATATGTATAAATTAGAGCAAAAAACGCTTTAAAAATAACCCTTTTACACATTTAATGTTTTTTTATTACATTAAAAACGAAACTATTTAAATTAACACATAGTTTAACACTAAGCTCTGACTTTTGTTAAACACGTAATCATTGTTTAGTTTAAATTCAAAAATTCATTGAGCCACAAAAAAAAAATTATATTTAAACATAACAACAATGCCAAAAACAACAAAAAACCACGTCTTGTCAGAAAGAAGCCTCCTCTTCAGCTGAGGCAAGGAGCCACTGGATATAACTCAGGTTCCTAAATTAGACATAGATCGATGCACCAATTAGTTACCTATTAAAAAATATGATTTTAATAATTGTTGACGAAATTTTAGTTTTTGCATTTTTGGCCAGGTTTCGGGGTCAAATACTCCAGTGTGTGGCGTGAAAAAAAGCATATTTCTCTGGACAAACGTTATACACTATATAGGACTTCTGGGGTTGCAAAATAACGAATTTTTGAGGTCAGGCGGTGTAGATGAGAACACAGTACTACACGTGCTTTTTACATGTGCCTTACAAAATTCTGAAAAAAGGCCTCCATTACTCAGAAGGGCATCTGGAAATTATATCATGAGAAACGGATGAGATATGATGTAAATACAAGCTATGAGAAAAAATGGAAGGTAGAGCACTGGCTAACCACTAACTATGCGTTACTTGTTATCGGCTACATTGCAAGGGAATCAATTTCTATCTTTATTCTTTTCTTATAAACGGAAAACGCTGGAAGTTAAGATTTATTTCTACATTTATGTCTGTGTGAAAGTTAAAAGAAAAAGGAAAAAGGAATAACCTTAATGGTGCGCACAGTTTAATTGGAGAGAACTTTAAGAGTAATTAAATTAACTTACAGAAATGTAAGGAGGGAATTGCATAAATACAGTGGTATGATATTAGGTGTAAAATATAAAATTAAATTAAATATTTTATTTTAGGAGGGGGGTGGGAAGATGAAACATATAAAATATAAAGAATAAAAGTTAAGTATTGATTTCCTGACAGGGGGAGGGGTGTTTTAAAGATATATAACAGGTAAAATTGTTATAAGCTCTACATATATCTATCAATAAATATTAGCTTATTGTTTATAACTGATTCATATATCACTACTTTACTATATTAAATAAAACGTAATTATAATATTATTAATTTAACTATTAAATTATAATAAATATTAATTGTCATTAGTTGTCGTACGCGCACGTTACAGATAGAGATTCATAGGTGACTTCCACAAGCTAAGTATTAGTAATTAGAAACATGTGTTTATTAGAATTTTTTGTGGAAACATGGGGGGAAAGTGTTTTTATAAATTAAAAAATTAAGAAATGTTTTTTCCTCAATAACTGATTTTATTATTCAAATTTCATAATGAATTTAGAAATAGACGAGGTTTACTAAAAGTTTTGTTTTATTACATAATAAATTAAGATAATGCAAATACTGAAATTGACAATTTGTGTGTAATAAATATCTATTTCATGTTTTACTTTTATGAAATTGCAGAATGTTGTTTCATATTTTGTTGTCTAAAATTTCATAAATTATGATTAAGTTTAATTAGAAGAAAACAGTTTATTTGGAATTGTGAAGATATTCTATTAAATATTGTTTTCTTATTTGAATTAGATGTTAGAAAAATAAGGACATTGGACAGCATTTTTACTACCAGAAAAATATTCTTTTAAGAAATAATAGATTACAAGTGAGGAAAACAGGGCTATGGTCCGTTGAAATTAGCTTTGTATTCGATTTTATATAACAACAATTTTCGCTCTATTATAACAGCAGCTTGACCCGTAGTGACCAAAAAATGTCATACTAATTTAATTTTCTCAAAACTGTGAAAACTTTGGTCCAATAGTCTTCCCGTGGGTCTTCCCTGGGGCCCAATGGTCTTCCCGTAATCTGACCGCACAAAATTTAGTCAAAATCGTTTGAGCTGTTTATTAGATATAATAAGTTTAACCTTTACTTTAGTCACCCAAAATGACCAATAATCAAATTTTCACAAAACATTTGTCTCAGCCAAACGGCCTTCTAGAACCTCAAAAAAGGTAGAGTGTAAAATTTAGTCAAAATCATCAAAGCCCTGCCCTTTTATATAAAAATTTTGCTTGACCTTGACCCGTGATAATTAATTAATAGAAGTGTTTCGAACGTGTGACTTAGCCCAATGGTGTTATAGTACCTCAAAATGGTGGAGTACAAAATTCAGTAAAAACACGTCAGAGCCGTTTTTAAGGTAAAATTAGCTTGACATTGACCCGTAATGACCAATAATCGAATTTTACTTAGCCCAATATCCTTATAATCAAAAACTGTAGGATACAAAATTTAGCCAAAATCATTTGAGTCTATTTTAAGATAAAATTAGCTTAATCCTGACCCGCAGTGAGCCAAAAATGACCCACTCATCGAATTTTCTGGAAAATGTGACCTATCACAATGGTCTTCTCGTAATCGAAAATGGTAGAATACAAAAGTTATTCAAAATCATTAGAGCCCTTTTTAGATAAAATTAACTTGACCAGAAGTGACCCCGAAGTAACCGCAAAATCACCCACTAATCAAAATTTCTCGAACGTGTGACCTAGTGCACTGGTCTTCTTGTAACCCAAAATTGTAGAATATAAAATTTAGCCAAAATCGTTTGAGACATTTTTTACATAAAGTTAGCTTAGCCCTGACCTACAATGAGCCAAAATGACCGACTAATCTAAATTTCTCGAACATGTGATCTAGCCCATTGGGTTTCACGTGCTCGACAATGGTAGGATACGAAATTTAATCAAAATCGTTTTTTCCTTTTTATATATAATTAGCTTTAAAAAAAGAGAACCAACTTTACAAAACACAAATATAAGTAACTTTAAAACGCATATAGCTATTTCGAATCCTATAAGTCTTCACCATCAGTTAAATTAAAATTAATCAGTTAAATTAAAACTGTTGGATAAAAACTGATAAAACTGAGGAAAGACGAAGCAAGAACAGGCGTACCTCACATTTCGACCGTCAACGGCAAAATAAAACTCACTGTTAACAAACATAAGTGGTCTCACGCGCACACAGGGAGACCAATCGAACTTGCCCAGATATTCTGAGAGAGTTCAAACAAAGAGGAGGAAAAAAAGAAGGGAAGGGAAGAGGACGAATTAAAGAAATTTATTTATTTTAAAATAAAGATAAAAGGAAGTAGACGTATGACACTATGTATATTAAATTAATGTGAAGTTCATTTGATAAAAGAATTGTATTACTTCTACAGTTAGCTTAGAAATAGTTTTACTTATACGAATCCACAACATCACCTATTTTTTTTTCTTTAACTGATGAGCTTCTTCTAAAACTAAAATACTTTTTAAAATCAATTTATTATATTTTAAGCTTTTATTACTTTCTAGTTCTTTGGAATGTAGTCTCCTATCATTGGTTAATATTCTAACTATTGCTTTCTAAAGTTTTAACGCGTCTTATTGATTCTTTCGTGTACCTTAATGGATTCCAGCATTCAGACTTATTTCTTCGTACCGCTTGATACTGGTATAGTCTTGTATATTGTATTTCCACAACAAAAACAAAAAAAAAACTTTCTTCTGCTTTCTTACTAGTTCAACGGATGGTCTGAGGATGATACAAAGGTGTCAATGATTGGCCTATTCCTAGAATGCAACAAACGTGTTGTAGAACAGCGCTCACAAACTGAGGGCCGTTATCACTTATGAGTCTTCTTGGGATACCATAACGAAGGAAGATCTCTTCAATCAGAGTAGTCGCACATTCTTGTGCAGTGGCAGTTGTTAAGGCAAATAGTTCTACCCATTTAGTGGCACAATCTTCTACTATAAAAATCCATCGGTTCCCATCTTTACTAGGAGGCAATGGTCCAAAGAGATCAATGCTGAGGGTCTCAAATCGCTGAGCATAAGCAGGTGTTCGTAATAAACCGGCTGGTTTCTGATTTGTTGCTTTATAACGAGCGCACTCTGGACACTTCTTCACATATTCAAAAATGTATGCTCTCATGCCTGTCAATAATATCTTTTAGCAAATCTCTCATAAATTCCTGCTTCACCATAATGTCCGGCTGATGGGTCGTCATGATGAAGTTTCAAAATATTTTGTCTTTCTGGTACTGGAACGACCAGTTGCGCTTCATCGTCATCTGATTCGGGAGCATACCTATAAAGCACACCTAGATTCATCAGGAATCCTCTATCAGTCCAATTGGCGAAATCTTCGCTTTTCTGTTCGTCTTCAAAAGAATCTATGATCTTTTTAAGGTTTTCATCTTGCAACTGTGCTTCTCTAATATCTTTTGGACTTCTTGTTGGCATGTCTATGCTGACAAAATTGCATGTCTTACAGAAAGAAAATTGATGATTACAGGCAGGGCGTGACAGCATGTCAGCCACGACATTAGATTTTCCAGGTTCATATTCTATTTTCAATAAGAACGACTGTAATTGTAGTGCCCAACGGGCTAATCTCCCCAATGGTGATTTAAGGCTCAAAAGCCATTTTAAAGGTTGGTGACTGATGAAGTAAGATTTTCGAAACGCGTTGCATTAAATTTTTTTTATTGTGTATTTGCGAACTGTCTTTTTTTGGTAATATGTAGTTCTTATTTTTTTGTTGTTTGAGAAATATTTCGAAAACAAAAATCCATCTTAAATTAAAACTTTAAAATAGCTTCAGCGCTAAAGTTTAAGACACTACAAATAACTTCCCCATAGAATTTTTGCTGGTAATTTTAAATATAACCAGTTGTTTTTTTTATTTACCTTTATTTTGAATTTGACTGAATGTTGCATTTAATGGTTACTTACTTTCATGATGCTAATTACAGCCATTTAATTTTTAACTAAAAAAGTGTTTAATTCACCGACATTTTATAATATCAGAACATAGCAAATCTAAAAGATGGTCAAAGCCACTTAATCGGTTAACATGCGGGTATATTTATATTTCTTTAACTAAAATGAAAGCTGCTTTCATATTTGAAGCATTGTAACCTATCATTTGAAGAAAGTTTTATCAAGATTATGTTTTTTTTAAGAGAATATGAAAATACCCAGTTTTGGGGTATGTACCCCATGCTTGGGTAAATATTCGGGTATATACACAAAAAAAAAATTCGTACCAGCTGGTTATTTACCCTTCCCACATCATTGAGGCCAGAAGATTTCTTGTGCTTGTAAAACGTTGGCTAGAAATTTAGTCAAAGCCATTTGAACCGTTTTTTATATATAATTAGCTTTACACTACCCCATAATGACCCTAAATGACCCACTAATCGAATTTTCGCAAACATGTGACCTAGACCAGTCGTCTTTTTGCGCCCGAAAACGATAAAATATAAAATTTAGTTAAAATCGTTACAGATACTTTTAAGATAAAGTGTACATACATACACACACAATATTTGCTCGTATTATAATATAATATAGCCCATAGATTTTCAGTAAATTATAGTAAAACTGTACATATTGTAATTTTGTTAATACGACTAATATTATTTCATCAACTTGCATAACAAAAGAACGTCATTCAAATAATGATTAGAATATTAGAACATTAAAATAAGCGTGCTTAAATATGCTATTTAAAATAATTGCATATAACAATTTCTGCATTCATTTATACGTTACTGTTTTAAAAATAACGTATTTTTCAGTGAAAAATGGAAACAAACTAGTCGGATGAGCCATTCCTAAAATTTTCTTTTATCTCATAAATGTTAATACTTCATAATTCGCTATCGCAGTGCCAAAATTAAAGGACAATTTATGCTCACCATTAGAATTCTAAAGGTATAGTTTCATTCAATTGTGTGCATTTTAAAAGGCAATATAATCATTGCATTTTTCAAATAAATCATTCACTTTCGGAACACACCTTCTTAGATGTCTGCTACCAAAATACCCAACCCAAAAAGCATAAAAGCAGCACCTGTTGGGTATTATAACTGAACTCTAAAAAGGATCTACCTACGTGAACTGCAATAGAATATAAAGTTTGAGCACAAATTTGTCCGATATAGCTACAACGAAAATCGTGAAAATTGCTGCGTAACAGCGCCACCTTTTATATCATTTACATGAAAATCTAATCAGCACCAAATTATGCCGACGTATGACAGAATATCAAATTTGATAAAATTCTGTGCATTATTTCTTGAGATATGAGTATCGTTTTAATCGTGTAAATCTTTAAAAATGTACTATAACAGCGCCTCATGTTGTGCGATTTACACCAAAACCTAATCAGCAAAAGTTACCTCAATGTCTAACAGAATATGAAGTTTGATGAAAATTCGTGAATTAGTTCTTGAGCTAGAGATATTTCAGAAATCGTGAAAAATGCAGCATAGCAGCTCCACCAGTTAGACAATTATCACCAAAAAGTAATCAGCACCAATATATATCAGGGACTAACTGAATCTAAAATTTTACTAAATTCCGTGCATCCGTTATTGAGATAGACCGCCCACAAAGTTTGTGTCACACAGACAGATAGACAAACTCACAGAACCACAAACATGCATACAGTCATTTTCTAAACATCGTCCAATTGTGTTCAGTACTTTCTAAAACGTATAAATTCGAAACGTAAAAATCGAAATTTTTCACGAATCAAACACGGTGTGTGAAACTTGTGACTGAAGCTTCAGAAAAATTATGTGGCCGAAAGAAAAGAGACTACTATGCTGAACCAGCTTTGATTTCGAAGTCACTAATGTTAAACTTTGATAATATAATCTCAGCACAATTTGTTACCTGTAGTACAGCAAAGGGATTCTTATTATTCGGTGATTGTCACGTTATCCGGCGAAGAAACATAAGATAATATTAAAAAGGATATTAAAGAAATATGTCGATACCAAGTAGAGGTTCTTATACCTGGTGATGTTGTCGTTACTAAGGCTGGTAAATTGATTTTAAAGGTAAAGTCAAAGGTTGATTCTGAGGAATTAAAGAAGGTATTGGAGGATTTGGTGGGTTTGAAAGATAGAATTTGGGTTTAAGCTCCGAGGAGGCGTCTTGAACGTATTTTGATTACTAGTGTCGATCCGGAGGTTTGTGAGGATCCGGTATTAAAATCGTTGAATAAAGTTTTAAATGAGACCCGAAAAGACGTGTTTGGTGACATTGATATAGCCAAGAATGTTGAAATTATTAGATGTATAGTAAGTAGGTCTGGAAAGGCAAACTGGATGATTGGAGTGGGTAAAGAGATGGCACAGTTTATAATTAAGAAACGTCGCATTTGCATAGATCTGGAAAGATACCGTATGGTGGATTTTGTTCCCATCATACGGTGTTACAATTGTCAAGCATTAGGCTATGTTGCCTGTAAATGTGAGAACGAAACCAAGCCGTTAAATGTGCTGGTGAACATTTACTTAAGGATTGCAGATTTGACTCGGAAATGTGTGCTAACTGTGTGGGTGTAAAAGATTTGGATATTGATGCGGATCACAGAGCGGACAGTCCTTATTGTCCACAATTTAAAGCGTATCGTGCGGATCATTTAGCGAAAAGGTTGTGATAGTTCCTCCATCCCTTTCTCAGTCTTTGGATCGCCTAAATTTTATTCACATAAATTTACATCACTGTTCAGATGCAACTAATAATCTTGTTCGGTATATGATTAATTTTGATATTCATTTTGCACTTTGTCAGGATCTCTATATTTTGATTCATTCTTTTGTTGGTCTGCCTCCGGACTGGCTTTGTTTTCTTTCTACGTCTTGTACAGCAGCGATTGTCTGTCCCTATAAAAACTATGCATGCGTGAAAAGTCTCACTTTAGATAATAGTGTATTTGTTAATAAAACAGTGAACGGGTTACTTTATAATTGGTTCCCTCTATTCTGCACCTTCCAGTAATCTGTAAACTGATTTGTGAGACTGGTGTCATCATTTTCAAAACTTTAACAGAGTAATCATTGGCGGTGATTTTAACGTACCATTATTATCTATGGGATATTCAAGAGAGTCAGACCGTTCGGAGACTTTTCTGGAATACTTGATGATCAGTAATATGACTATTGTGAATTCAGCTGATGCAGATTTTACATTTGTTCAAGATAACAGAAAAGGACGTCCAGATTTTACTCTGGCGGGTTCTGACGTTCTCCCACTTATTGACAACTGGGTTGTGGATCTGACTACATTTTCGTACTATGACCGTTGCTATATTCGTTTTGCTTTGTTCTTAACTCCGTTACAGATCAGTTATGGAACATTTAAAACAAAACATAAGAGCATGAAAAAAAATCTAATAAACTGTTCACAGAGAAGTTGACTGTTCTTGCAAATACATTGAAGAGGGTTTGTAACACTTCATCGCTTGATGTATGGGTGGATGAATTTACTTAATTATTGCAGTTGTTAATGGATTTATGCTTTCGTCGTGCCTCGCTTCAACATAAACCTACTGTTACCTTGTACGATAGTGCTTTGAGGTGTGAACGTAACCGAGTAAATGCTCTATATAAGCGATATATGAAAAATCTAGATACGGCTGTTTACAAGGAAAATTATATCCAAGCAATACTTAAATATAAAAGAAATCTTAGACAAGCGAAGCGTTCAGGATGGCTTAATGTTTGTGAAAAATCGGACAATGATTATCGTAGTCTCTATCAGTTTATTTCTAAAAAGACAACCTCTCAAACAGATCTTGTTTTTAATATTCTTGAAAATTCACATGTTTTTCCTTCCTACGACGATGTAGCAATAACTCTTACACTGTAAAAAACCATTGTAGATTTGCCAGAACAAACTCTATCACAGTGAATGTGGTTTATTTTTATTTGGTTTCCTGACTATATTAACATGGAAAATACAGTAGTTGCGTAAAATTAACAGCACAATGTGCTGGAAATTTGGGCGCATTTTTTTACCGCACAAACTGCTGATGTCCCAATTGCCAGCACACTGTTCTGTTAATTTTACGCAACTACTGTATTTTCCATGTTAATACAGTCAGGAAACCAAAAAAGATACAGCACATTCACTGTGATCGAGTTTGTGCGCGAGATGAACAGTACTTTGTACTGTAAAGATGTCGTTTTTTTACACTGTATGTCTGAGCGTTTTGCAGTGAATGAACAACCTTCAGAAACCTTTGAATTTATAAGCGACATTAACTTTGAAAACTCAGAAGACTTCATCCCTATTACAAAACGTGAATTGTTCTTTGTACTAAGCAAGCAGAGCAATAATAAAGCTCCTGGTTATGAAGAGATTGATGCATTAATAATTGTTAAAAATATTTGTAAGAAATTTACATCCTTTATGATCTCACTTTTCAATACCTGCCTTAAGTTTGGTTACTTTCCAAAATGTTGGAAAAAGGTTACGGTTATATTTTTTCGTAAGCTTAACCGTGATTCAAGATAACCTAAGTCATACAGGTCCATTACTTTTTTGCCAATTTTGGCAAAGGTCTTTGAAAGGATAATTAGTATTCGTACAATTACAATGCTGGAGTCTGTGTCCTACCTGGATGACGGTCAACGCGGCTTTAGAGAAAGTCGGAGTACGGTTTCAGATCTTGCAACTTTACAGAAATTTATAAAGGAATCATTATCTACTCATAAATATTGCGCATTGGTGTCATTCGATATAGTAGGCGCATTTGATGTAATGGACTGGTTCGTTTTAGCTGTTCTGATAGATGAGCTTCCAATATTTGAAAACTTAAAAATATATAAAAATGTTATTAAATTAATGTAATTAAATTATATAACCCATCGACTATATTGGTTTTAAATTTGTTCGTGGTATACGATGGTTTAGAGTTTCTCGCGGCTGTCCCCAAAGTTCTTGCCTGAGACTATTACTTCGGATGATAGTAACAGACAAGATCTTGAAATGTTACAAGAAACATAGACATAGAATTATATCGTATGCGTATAACTTACGGTCGGATACAGCTGAAGGAGCTGATAATACGTCTGCCTTGAAAAATATAGTCAATAAAAGTATTAGTATCTTTGCTTTGATATGCCGCGAACTACGTCTAACTATTAGTGCGGATAAATCTGCAGCCATACTCTTCGGGAGATATACACTCAAAAAAACATCGTCTTATATTTAAGCTTGAAGGGGAGAGTATTTCAGTTAAAGATAACTTAATGTACCTAGGTTTTTATTTGGATAGGAGGTTCCATTGGTTGGAACACCTATACATGGTACGTGAGAAAATAAAAGACTTCAGTTGCAGCATGCAAAAGATCCGTATACGTGATAAAGGCTTACATTTGGAATATCGTAAGATATGGTACAACTCTGCATTGAAAAGGCAAATATCGTATTGTTACGAAATTTGGTTCAATGATCTTAGATACCATAGTATTCGGCGACTATCTTCGTGTCAAAGGCTTTGTTTATTATCCATAACACGTGTTTGTAGATCAGTTTCAACTGCTGCTCTGTGTGTCTAATCAGGAATGCCACCAATTGAGACAGAATGAAAACAATTGGATCTTTTTTATGATATTTTGAAGAATGACAGGACAGATTGGATAGGTGAAACTTATGTTTCATCAGATCGTTTAGCTAAAAAAGTTGCAACTTTTGATTACCCATATTTTTATTATACACATTATATTAATTTTGTTGGTCCAGTTACAAAAAATGTTCCACATCATACACATCACTGATGGCTAAAAGATGCAAATGTGAGTCGGCGCTGCCTTTGTGGTATTTATGTCAGACGTAATTTTACTAGAAAATAGAATGAAATTGAAATCTTTTAATACTGTGTATCAGGAAGAACTTACAGCTATTGATTTAGCTATAGAATGGTGTAGAGACTCTACTTATAGTACATTCCATATTTATACAGATAGTCTATCCTCAGTCAAGTCACTTATAAATCTTTTCCCGAATGATGAAAATTTATACAATATATATACAAACTTCCTTTTGTTGAAGAACAAAATCATCAACACTGGTTGGATTAAATCACATGTCGGCTTCAGAGGCAATGTGCATGCCGATTCTCTCGCTAAATCTCTTATCGAATTGGAAATTTATGACGTTGAGATAGTCGCACCAATTCCTGTCTCCGTCGTAAAACATTATTATAAAGAGAACATCGTTAAATTGTGTCAGAATGATTGGACATACAGTGATAAAGGCAGAGACAGATTTAGTATAATCAAAACAGTTGACACCTCATTTCTTTGCTACTCTCGAGTCATTGCATATTTTATCATGTCTCATGGGGATTTTCCCAGTCATCTGTTTAAGTTGGTTAAGCGCCAGAACGATAAGTGTTTGTGTGGAAGCATCGGTGATCCAAAACATTACCTTTTCGGACGTTGTCCACTTATGCCTGTCTCATTTGATTTTATTCGGAATCGCACATTGAGCTGGAATATGAAAAACATCTTACTGTCAAGATCAAATTATAATAAACTTAGACAAAATTATAATGAACTTAATAAAAATTTCTTTTTTATAAAATACCAGTTCTGATTTTGACTTTGGTTTTGGGGCATACGTTTTTTTTTTTTTTTTTTTTTTTTTTTTTTTTCCCTTTTACATTTTTGACTTTTGTGTGACATTTATTAATTTGCTCAGTTGAGAACTTTCAATGTCTGCTAGTATTTTGTATGGCAACTGTAAGATTTTATTTAACGTTTTTCTTCTCTCTTACAGCATGTTTAACTGTGTACATGACATACATTATATACAATTCCTTTTCATACAGTCATATATCAAACCTGTAAATAACTATAATTATTGTATTTTGTTGTTGTTGTTGTTATTAAACGCCGTTGGTTTTCTGGGGCTGTTCCCTTGCTAGTTTGCATTTGGCAGAGGGGATTTTTCTGCCGGTGGTTTTCTGCTTTTGCCATTTTTGGTTGGCTCCCTGGTAGAGTGCTCATGTTCCTTGTTACCTGTAGTACATTATGTAGGTAAGAGAGAAATACAACAATTCTATAAAATTGCTTTATGCACATTGTTTAAAGATTTTTTAATAAAATTTGTTTAAAATTGTTTCAACCAAAACTTTTCAAAAGGGTTTTAATAAGCGATATGTATTTTTTTCAAAGCGTTAGTTGTTTAAAGCGAAATAAATAAAATAACCGAAAAAGATGGTTTTATAAAAAATTTAATAATTTAAAATCAATGCACAAGCAAAAGATTTTTTCAATAATATAAAATTAGATTTATGATACACACATATGGCAAATAAAGAAAAAAAATATATTATGTATCAAATGTTGAAGTGAAAAATAATAATTGTCATCCTTATATGAAACTTTGTCAATTTTGAAAATATTTTCCTAAATTCAACGCGATGCGCAACCTAAAGAGGATAAAGGATTTCAAATTTTCATTTTGCTTTGTTCTTCAATTTCTGAATTATAATTTTACGCACTATTAGAAGTAGGTAAGATTTTTTTTTCATCCTTAATTTCAAAAATTGTCATTTTTAACATTTTCAAAAATTCAAGTGCGATGCGCGATCTAAAGATATTAGCCGATTTAAGAAAAATTTTTGGTCTATTCTTCTAATTAGAGAAGGCAAATTTTCCGCACTGTTAGAAATTGATCTGAAAATTTTCAATTTTTTTCGACCCACCTTACTGCATATTTGCATATTTGCTGTTAGTGCATTTATAGTTATGATATGAGTATATAAGTTTAAACTAAAATTTTGCTTAAATTCTGTAGATCGTATTCAGGGCTACACAAAAGAATTCGTAAGGGTTACTGAGTATGACTTGATTTTTAAACGAGTTCTGCATTTTTACGCTGAACTACATTTAGTATGCTAAGAGGTGCGTGTAGTATATAGATAAAATGATAAACAGGGCGACGCAAAGAATTGAATACATATTCGTCTATGGATAATGATTTCTGTGATCTCAGCACTGAAGTGTGATCTCAGTAGTTTTAATCGTGTTTTAGTCTGAAATAAATTTTAACGAAATTGTGGCATATATATAAAAGTAGTAGGTAAATGGGGCTGTACTGTACGTATCCAAGTATTTCTTTAGTTTATTGGCATAAATTGCTGAAAGTGAAAATTCAACCTATTATGTGTTTTATTGCTAAAATAATTTTTTGCAAACTATATACAATATATATCAACCTACAGATCAAGTACAGGGCTCTACAAAAGAATTGTAATGCCTACTTGTCTAAGAGCGGTTATAGCTGAAATCAGTTTTGCAAATGTTTACTTAGGTATCTTGTTTACCTTACTTACCTATATAATACTATTTTGTTAAAGAATTCCGGAAGTGCAGTAAAGTGTTTAATAATCAGTACTTAACGCATGATTTTTCTTTCTTGTTTAATTAAGAAATGCAAGAAGTAATTAAACGAACTTGAAAAATACTTTATGCTATTTAAAAGGAATCTATTGCTATAGATGTTAGAGTGCTCTAGTTTTGTACTTATATTGATTTTGTGATTTTCATTATGCTTAAAGGAAGAAATATCAGTTCTTTGTTCCGCATGTGCTGATATTATTCAATGGTATATTTAAAAAGCTTTTTTCAAAGTAATCATTACTAATTTTTTATTTAAAAATTTTGTATTTTGCCTAATATTTTTTTTTTAATTTGTCCTTAGTCTAAGATATTTCTTTTATTAAAATTTTAAAACATATCGTCTTCAAATAAAAATGGTCTATTTTTTTCTTGCATGTTTCTGCACATATCTGAACAATAAACTCAAAATTACATCCATACACAAGTACACATTCAAAAGTTGAAGTAATTTATAGTTTGTTATTTGGGAATCCTGTATTGACAATTTTTTTTCACTTCTGTTATTAAATTACTATTTAGTATTTATGTTCCCTTTGTTTTACCTGTTGTCACATTTCTTCAAATTAATACTAACTCGTATATTACTAATTTGTTTTCCTTCCTTTCATTTCAGTAACTGAGCTCTAACGGTTAAATGGTAATATAACTAATTAAATTCTAATTAGTATTCACCTTGTAAACATAGTATTTTGATATTAATGTGAGATTTTAAAGGTTGAATATGTATCACACAACGTTAATTTTCAAGTATAGGTTTGAAGAGAATATTTGCACTGTATCCCGTATTTATATAGTATCTGATTGACTGCTGTGGATTTGCTTTAATTTCTACACAATGCATAATTCATAAAGGTTAATTATTACCACTGTACATTACATGAATTAGCAAGCGATTTATTCATTTTAATAAATATTCTACACTGATGAGTAATTATGTTAGGTGCATTATTTTCATGGAAATTTCTGTACCCAATAGAATTTTTTATGACGTATTAGTTATTGAAAATTAGTGCTAGAAAAAAATTAATATGCTTGTATTATATGTCTATAAAACTTTCTTTAAGAGGTCAGTAGATATGCATACTGAATATCATTAACTATGTGAAATTATACGAATATTTTAAAGAAATTCCTTATAAAGTGTATTGTGCATTCTTAATAAAAAGGCACATTAATATAAAATCTATGACATGTGTTTTTGTTTGTATATTTGTTTGTTTGCTTCTTTGTAATATGAAGTTAATGTTCGATTTTTAATTAATCTCTTTTTCACTGAAATATAAGTTTATAGTTTAGCCACTAGCAAAACGAATGAAATATTTAAATTGCTTCAATATTTCTCGAAAAAAAAATGTACTTCAATATCATCTTTTTTACATGTGATTTCGAAAGTAATATTGAAATTTTGAAAACTATAAATTTAACACTGAATACAGGAATCAATTACAGATCATATTACGTCTGAGTATTTTTTTTCAATGACTTTTTTGAGGAATATAATTTAAATTAAATTTTAAATTTTCACTTAATGTTGATTCAAACAAATTTCATGAAAGACAATTTCTGTATTCCAATTTTTTTTTAATATAGCGCAACATTCAAAGAACAAATATTCATTCTAACAAAAATTATATTGCAAAGGCTTTTTAATATTATTTAATAAATCTTGTTACTTATATGGGATAAATTATTTCATTTAATAATAATGCAATTCAAGTGTATCAGTTTGATTTAACTGCTCAACTAATTTAATTAAATAAAACTAAATTTAATAAAATAATTTAATTAAATAATTAAATCATTCCGACCAACAGTTTTTGTTAAAAAGTATTACTGTTTTTTGATAACATTTAATTTAATCACGCTAATTCAACTTCACAATATTTTATCTTATAAGATTTTCTGGAGTTAAAAAACGCGCAACTACTACACTGAATACTCTAAAAGTAGTTGCCATCCCAGCGACAATGGTATCGCTTCCCTATATTGAGAAAATTTTGATGGAAGCTTTCCCCCTTGTTTTTCACTCAGATCACCAAGATTTGTAGGGAAGCGATCAAAGGAAGAATACATCAATTCTCATATTGCATCCAAGTTTCTGAAAATGTAATAACATCTCTTCAATGTGATTAGTAAGAAATTTTATTCATCAAGATATTTTCGACATCTCAGTCTTCGATTCCAATGCATCCTTGGAACTTAGCATAGGTCTAATAGTAGATTTTAAATTCCTGTAAACCCACTTAGAAGTGTTATTTTTGTTAATTCCTGCTATATTCACAACATAAAAATAGTATTCATCGTGATGGTTTAAAGTTTAGTTTTCTATTGGTTTAAAGTTTTGAGTTTAGTACTTGAAAGATGGTTACTTTTTAGTAGATTATAAATGTAAAGACTCTTCATAGTTTTTAAACACTATTACGAAATCAGCGCTTGTTCTGTGTTTCTAATTTAAATCCAAAGTATTAGAAATACACTTATTTTACAAAGCTACAGGAATAAGCAAATTGTTTAAAGGTTCTCCACAAATGTCCAAAAAGTATTCGAATACTTTACATAAATTGTTCTTGACAATGACATTAGAAGAACTCTCCGATTTTCTTTATATTATAACAATAGTAGGTCTAATAGTAGATTTTAAGTTCGTGTAAACCCACTTAGAAGTGTTATTTTTGTTAATTACTGCTATATTCACAACAGAAAAATAGCATTCAACTTGATGGTTTAATGTTTAGTTTTCTGTTGGTTTAAAGTTTTGAGTTTATAGTTACAGATTATAAACTCAAAAGCAGAGATATGACTGCAGAGAAGCAGAGATATAGTTGAATGAGAGAGCAGAGATAATGTGAAATGAGAAAGATAATGAGAAAGCAGAGATATAGTTACGCCCAAGATTCATAGTAAAGCTGAAAAGCAGATTTATAGAGATAGCAGATTTATAGTTACAAATCTGCTAAATATACTGGACAATCAATACAAGGAAGATAACTCAAAGGATATAATTAGATTGAAATTGAGAACCCTGGAAATAGTAAACAGCATTTAATAAGTCATATGCAACAAGAATAAAGTTGAATTTTGTTAGGCTGTGTTATTAAAATGAATGTTTGGCAGTTATAACGCTTTAAAAGAAGCAAAAATAATAAAAGCAACTTTTAAATCACCGTATTACCCTGAGTTTAAAACTGCAAAAAAAAAAAAAAAAAAAAAAAAAAAAAAAAAAAAAAAAAAACTAAAATTTTGAAATAGCCCATAGCTTCACGACACCATATAATACAGATTATTAAGTCTTTTTTTTTATTTCAAGAGATACTTCTTCTTTGTATAGAGATACTTCTTCTTGCTTCAAGAGATACTTCTTCTTAATGTTTTTAAATGTTTTTTCCCATAGCCTACAACAAATAATTAATTAAATTTACATTTTTCTTTTTTTCTTTTTTTTCCTAATTAATTACACTCTTATATTGAATGCTTTGTCATTTTCTTTTGAAATCACTACGGATAACTTTACTCACTAATGAGACTGCTGTATTTATTTAAAAGAATTTTCTGATTTAACTTTTAAGTGTCGGTGTTTTCAATATCTCTGTCAATTCATATTCCCAAGATTTTCATAAAGATAATGGAATCGATATTTTAATTTTCTCAGAAAAGCCCAGATGTTGATGACATTTGATTATTTTCATTTCGTTCTTTAGTGACTTTTTTCCTGTAGAGACTTTAGGTGCATTTTTGAAAATTTCCGAGCATTATCTTTCTATTTAATCAATATTTTTTTTTTTCTTATGTATTTTTGTATCTCAAGTGACTCGCATAACATCGGCAAAGCTTTATTTTATTTTCTAAAAAAATATTTTAGGAATTACATTTTTTTTATATTAGGACTTTTTTTATAATTTCCCTGTTGAAGAAACACAAATAAAAAAAACCAAAGACATTTTAATCATCAGAATATTTTAATTTATTATAATACTGCATGCTTTGGAAGTTATAGCAATCAATTTAAAGTAAAACATGTAAATAAGAAATAGGTTTTTTAGTTTCACAGAGTAAAAGAAAAAATTAAATCTTACATAAGAACATACTAAAAAGAACTGTAAAAGCTTCAGAGGTGCATGAGATCAATTATTCTTTACTTTGTTTTGAATCATATTATTCAAATACAACAGAAGATCAACAAACCAACAGAATATTTCTAATACATTTTAAAAAGCATTTATGTTAAATTATAAATCGGAATAATTTTATGCATTAGGTTACATTTATGAAAATTAGATCACATAAATTAACGTATGCGGAAATCTTGAATAAAATAATTTGAATTCATTTTTAGTTTCATACTGTTGGACTATCTGCGTGACGAAAAATTAATTAGTTGCTGAATTTTACAAAACGTGAAATAGTAGACTATCACGTATATCACGTATTAAGTATTCAGTAGGCTAAATATACGTTTTAATTTTTCGATCATGCAGCATGAGTTTAATTTAGAAGAACTTAAAACATGAAATATTATTGAGCAATTAAATATTATCCAAACATAGTCTATATCCTTTGAAAAGCTGCATATAAATATTATGTTTTACATCTTCATGAATTTATTCTTCCCAAGTTTGGTAATAAAAATAATACTGTAGGGTAAGATATAAATGCAGGATTGTTTTATTTCGAGCAAATACGTTCAAGTTTTTGTTTATTTTTACCTGTAAGAATATTTATAAAAATCCGTGCAACTTAAAATTCTTTAAGTAATTCATAAAATCAAATTTTATTTAGTTCATACCAATGAAAAGTATAGTTTACAATGTATTATTTATACAAACATTTAAACAAACACTAAACTGCGTAGCAAAACATATCAGAACATTCATTTGAATGAAATATCTCAATTATTTTTTCAATTTAAATTATGAATCAGTGGACCTACGAGGATCGAACAGATCGGAAATCTGAGAGTGGACCCCGAACGGTGACGAAAATGAGCGATGACACTTACGGGATGTACAGCTTCATATAGACAGTTGGGAGCTTTCTGGTCAACTGCTACACGGGCATCACTGACTGCATCGTCAATTTGTCTACGGCTGTTGCACCGTAGACTGCGTGCAAGACATGCTTTATACAGTATCCCACCTCCCGCAAAACCATCTGCGCCTGCGGCTGCAATGTGTTCATGAACATAGCTGGCATGCAGATTGGCAACAAGTTATTCTATCTGACGAACCCGATTTTAGTTTATGGTACAATCATGGCCGCATTCGTGTTAAAGCTATGCCGGTAAACACTAACTTCCAGAGTGCTTTATCCAATGTTATAGTGGACGAACAGTGAGAGTTACGGTCTGGGATGTGATTTTGTATTATGGGCGATTTCAGCTGCTACGAATTGTGGGCAATCTGAACTGCAACAGGTATATCACTAAAATGCTGGAGCCTGAAGTCGTTCTTTTTCTATAATGCAATCCTGGAACTACCTTTCAACAAAATATTATCCGCCCACATGTTTCAATGATATTTAAAACTTCTTGTCGGCAGAACACATACAGCTTCTTCCATGGCCTGCGTATTTGCCGAATATTTTGCACATTGAACATGTGTGTGTGTGTGTGTGGGGGGGGGGGGGTGATTGATCTGCTTCTCGTTCGTTATCCTCCTCTTACAGCTTCTACAGATGAACTTTGGGTATGCATACAAAGAATATGGGATGCTTTACCACAATCAAACGTACAAAATATTTTTGGCTAAGTGCCTCGTCGTATAGCAGAACTCATTGTAGCGCGTGGTGGTACACCAAATACTGATTTGGGACACTAAATATTGTTTTTTTATGTTTTGTTCTCTTTGAAAATGTAATCAATTCTTTTTACTAATACCCGTCGTTTATGTATTAAATTTCATTTAATTCTGATGATTCCTTCACAGTGTTGCAATTTTTATAAACATGACAGTTTCCCCTGAAAACTGAGAAAAGTGCAACTGATGTAAATTTATTTTAAATTTGCGATATATGTAATAATGTTGCAGATGTATCCTTAATTAGGATATCTTTGAATAAATTGTGTGTTTTAAAAAATACAAAAATCCTATCTATACAGAATTATATACATTATTAATATAATAAAAAAAAACGGAAATCAAATCTAAAACCTTATATCCTAAAATATTTCTTGTTATAAATGTTACAAGTGTAATTTTTTTTTTGTTGTTGTTGAGCAAGAATAGTGTTTCTATAAATTAGTTTGCTCTTGTATCAAAGATAAATCCCAAGTATACGCAAAACAAAACACTAAAAATAATAGTGTCCAGCAAGACATAACAATCTGACAATTCAAATTTGATAGCTTGACGCGTTTTACCTTCTGCCTCGTAGTAAAGTTTGTTTTCATTTTTTATATAAACAACGCTACAAAAGATATTTTAGATATTGCATTGGTAAAGTTATTACTTCCGTGAGTATCAGAATATAATTAGGTTTTTATTATATTATTTTTGAAAGCATAATTATCATAAACCCACTTAATGTATAAACCCACTTATCATAAAACACTTATTGAGTTAAAAATACAGTGTCAATCAAAATATGAATTTGGGTTTTATTTAGTTTAGAACTTTAACATGAAGTTTACAATAATGGAAGTATTTTAAAAAATTATCGGAAAGCTTACATTAATTTCTCTACAATTTAACAATTCTATTGAATTTGGCAGAAGGAACCTTCATATTCACCCATGTAACTTTGAACTAAATGCTTGATACGGAAGATAATTCCCGTTATATACGATTCAATTTACTCAATTAAAGTGTCCTACCAGCACTTTTCGTAATATCATCGTTTTTCACAAAAAAGGTGTATGTTCAAAAATTCGTTAAAATACATTCATTGCTCTAAAAGGCATGAAGAAAAAAATCGTGTTTTATATTGTAGTGAGACTACAATTAAATAATAATACATCTTTAATGGCCTTCTATCAATTTTTTTAGCTTGATGTTCATCACCAAAATTACTGAAATGTTGTTCTAAATTAACCTGTAAGTATATTAAATGCATTTCTCTAAAACAAAAAAATATGCATATATACATACAGGGTGATCATTAAAAAACTTCTCCGATATATGTACCATCCAGCGACCTAACAGCTCAACCAATCGAAAAGAAATTTCAGATTTAGTTATTTGAATGTATGCGCTCGAGATCTTGATGATTTAAATCAATACAGCAGTTACGGTTACAGTAAACAAAAACCGAAATTTTCGAATGGTAATACCTTTTTTTCCTGCACAAATTCATCAACGCATTGAATAACCATAAATAGCGTTGGAACGATACAACCGGTGTAATATCGTCCAACTCATCCCTAATTATTTCCTATGTAACGTAGCATTAAGCACTATAAAACAAATTATTACATTTTTATTTTCACTATGTGTACACAAACCCAAAATCACATTTTAAAACAAATCTTTCAACATTACTCAGTTCACAAGTGTGAAAAAAAATTGTGTACTGAAAAACATGTCTTGTAGCCACTTCTTCGTCCCTCGCATATCGAAAGCGTGTTCCTTCGGTACGATAATGAAGTCAGTGAGACGCAAGTTAAAATGACTCCATTTCAGGAGCAAGTACTGCTTTCGTATCTCATGGTGTATCCAGAGTTTATTTGGGAATTCGCAACTTATAAAAATTACGCATTCCAAGTGATATTTAGGGTCGTTATACCGACATAAAACATTTGCAAAAAATAGCATTGTAAACGGCCAATGACAATTCAAAGACGCGATAAACTGGCGCACTTTGCATAATTCACAGGAATAGACAGTGGAAGCACAAATCACAGAACACTGTATGCAAATCGTTACGTGTAGAAATTTTTTAATAAACAGTGCGAGAAGATTGTTTCTTCAATGAGTTGTTTGTGCGTACTAACAAGATGACACTTACAATAAAAGAAGGAGATGAATTGGTAAACCTGTTTTATCTGAACGGGAAAATGCAGCTAAAACAGTGTGAGATTATATCCGAAATCACAGTTACGACGAGACGCATAATCCGTAAAAAAAGAACGTGATATGGCGAAAACGTTTGAAGAAACTGCATGCACATATCATCGACTACAATCCGGACGACCATCTGTTCCTGTTGAAGTTGTTGCGGAAGTGCATAACAGGATTACTGCAGACCCATTGCATACTGTAAAAAGTGTTGCACGCAGTTTGGATGTACTGCAAACAACAGTTCTCAAGATTCTGCGCATTGTTCTGCGCATCTGTTCTGTCCCTGTCGATTCCAGGACTTCCAGATGTTGCATACTCGAGACGAGCAACAGCGTTTGGACAAATTATTTTCCCATCATATATGATGCAGATAAAATCTGAATATTGCGAATATTCTAGACAAATGAGGCACATGTCTCTCTAACTGTGAACGTAAAATACACATATTCACAAAACATCACGATGTGAGTTAAACAAACGTCTCTACACACCTTACACGGACCAACCCCGGACGGAAGTTAAAGAAACACATTCGTTCTTAGTTCGTACTTTTTCGAAGAGGCCATTTCCACTGGTCTGAAGACGTGCTCGATAATAAGTGTTCGGCAGAATTACGTAATTCCAGAACTGCAGCAGTGAAATGTCGCTAATGATATTGTATATATGCAGGATAGTCCTCCTCCACACCTCGCCACATCTGTTTGACAAGTGCTGCAACAGCACTTTGATAATAGAATCATCTCTCGTAACTTTGCAGTTTCGTGGCCATCACGATCCTCCGACCTCACTCCAATGGATTTCTAGTTCCGGCGTTATCTGAAATCAAACGTGTACGTATAATATCCAAGAAATTTGTCAGATATGAAAGATGTCATAAAACGTGAAGTTGAGCAGATTCCTTCTGTGATGTTGCGATCGGCAATGTTGTCAACACTCTCACGCACGCAATGCGTTATTGTCTGCGAAGGTGCACAAATTGAAAAGTGCTAATTGAAATAAATGTTTTTCTCTCTTCTCTCCTGTGTTGTCATTGGTCCTTTACAATGGTATTTTTGAAAGTATTTTACGTGGACAATTTTCATCGTACGTGTATCCTCTCAACGCCATTTATTTGTTTTATCAATGCGCTGATAAATTTGCGCATGAAAAAAGTGGGTGTTGCTATTCAAAAATTTTGAAAATTTTCACTGTAACCATAACCGGCAGAGCTCTGCTGTTTTAAATCATCAATATATCGAGTGCATACCTTCAAATAAGTATATCTAAAATCTCTTTTCGATTGTTTGAGCGGTTAGGCCTCTAGGGGTTCATATATCTGGGAAGTTTTTTTATGACCACAATGTACATAAAAAGTATGGAAACAACACATATGTAATTATACAATATTTTAATAAAATAATATTTGTATGATTAAATAACAGTGTAGAAATATGGTGTAATTAGTGGTCATTAAAAAAATACACAGCTAAAATATACAGTGTGTCCACGTATAACCTGGCCGACCTTTATTTTCGCAACCGTTGGTCCTAGATGCATACTTACAATTACAAAAATGATTTAAACAATGTAAAGAATTATTTTTAAAGCGATTTGGGTCAAGTAAAACATTTACTAAAAAATTACGAAATTTAAATTTTATACGGTCCCCCGGTCCTATAATAAATATTTAGTAAAATTTTCGCGTTACACTGACAAGTAAGATAAAAAAAAAAGTCCCGTTATTCTACGATTAAAATTGACCGAGTAATAATTGTTTAAATTTGGAGCATATTTTTTACTTCAAATTAGGGGTCATTCACAAATTTAGTAGAAATATAATTACGCCAGATACATTTTAAAAATGATTCAGAATAAAATTAACATTGCAATATAAATTTGAAATCTTTAATCATTTTGACATATTAATGCAAAATATACAATTTGTAATAAACATATAAGAAGAAGAAGAAAAGAATTTTTGTTAAATAAAATGATGAAAATTAACAGTTTTAGCTTTTGATAATTGATTTTTATGTATTCTGTACCGCTGAATCCAAAATTTACCTTTGTTTTTTACCATCACGTAAAGATTTTTTTGCAAATCGTAAATTTTAAAGTTAAAAAAAGAACAAATATGAAAATTTGATATAATAAAATAGATGTCATTGTTGTGTTTTTAACGTTTGATAATTTATTTTAATGTATTTTTTTTCGCTGAATCTGTAAATGCCCTTCATTAAGGCATGATGACGTCACGGCGACGTCGTTGTGAAGTCACACTGTGATTTTGTGACCGTCGATGTGACGTCACGTGACGTCGATGTGACGTCATAGTGACTAGAATGCGAGGTCGTTATGGTCGTTTTAGAGGTCGTTTGTGACGTCACATTGTGACCACTCTGTGAAGTCACGGTGTGACAAATTTGTGAAAAGTGTGTCATTTGTGACTATTTTGTCATTAACTTTGTGACGAACCTGTGACGACAGCGACAATGCTTTGACGTCACATTGTGACTAATTTGTGACGAACTTGTCATAAACAATGTGATGATTTCAAATGAAAATCAAATTTCAAATTAATTGCTTAAAAGGGCAAAGGCCAACATAGAGAAAAAGATTCCAAGCCGAAACTCGAATAGTGTAGCGCACTGACATTCTACCTACTAAACCACATGGAACGACACCCAGCCTGGAAAATTTCTTACTAGTACGTGTTTGCAAGGCTACAAACGCAGCACAAGATGGAATATTTATCGTGAGCCGCCAACATCGGGTAAACACGAAACTTAATTAAATCCAGCATCGATCCAACCTATATAAATACTTGGAAATTTTTCCATAGGGAACCATTCACCTTGCATGTAATATTTCAAATGAAAATAAAATTTGAAATTAATTGCTTAAAATGCAATTTTAATTTGAAATTTGATTTTCATTTGAAATATGCAAGGCGAATATTTCTCTCTGGAAAAATTTCCAAGTATTTATATACTTTGAATCGCTGCTGGATTTAATTACCGTTTAATTATTTTAGTATCGTTATGGAATTTTTTTTCACTATGTTGGTTTTTGCGCCTTTTAAGCAATCAATTTGAAATTTGATTTCCATTTGAAATATTGTTTGCAAGGCGAATGTTTCTCTCTGGAAAATTTTCCAAGCATTAATACTTTGATGATTCTTGTTATAAACACTGTGATGAATTTTAAAATAAAGTTTTGTTTGAAATATACAATATTATCTTTTTACCGTACTTTTTAGCAAAGTATCGCTATTTTGAGTCCTATTCTTCTAAAATACTTTTAATTTTTACACTGAAAAAAACAATGCTTATCAACTGGCATCCTTTTTTATTAAGTTCTAAGCTTGATCTTGATTTCAAGCTTTATATTAAAAATGTGTAAGTTTTTATGTGTTGTGATTTGTTATTATTTTATTAAATACGAACATGGAGTCTAACGGATATTAATATATTTCCTATTTAAAGAAGAATAAGATAAGCCATATTTATTTAAATTTTTTATTCCCGTGTATATTGTATTTTGTTAATATGAGCAAAATAGATTTGGTATGATTTATAGGAAATGACTAATCTGGGAAATAGAAAAAACAAGTAAGAAAAATCATGCGTTAAGCATAGATTATAAAGCACTTTCCAACGCTTCCTGAATGCTTTAACTAGACATCGTAATTAAGGAAATAACGTAAATAAGATTACTAAGTAAATATTTTAGAAAACGCATAAAACATTTGAAAAATTGATTTCGCCGGCAGTTACCGTCCATAGCCAAATATGTTTCCAATTATTTTGAATAGCCCTGTATTTAATCTGTAGGTTGACTTATACTAGTATATAATGTGAAAATTTTGTTTAGCAAGAAAACTCATAACAGGTTGAAATTCTCATTCAGCAATTTATACTAATATATGAAAACATACTTGAATACTTTTGTACAACCCTGAAGATTACCTAGAATCTTTATTACACGCCACTATTTAGTTAAAATTTAAATCAAAATAAAACACTCTTAAAACTGCTGAAATCATATTTCCAGAAATTATAATTTATAGACGGCCATATATCCATTTCCTTGCGTGACCCTGTGTATCATTTTATCCATATTCTACAAACATTTCTTAGTAAATTAAATGCAGTTCAACATAAAAATCCATAACTCATCTAAAAAACACCTTTAAGCAATTTGCGCCCATACCCATTAACTCTTACGTATACTTTTGTGTAGCCCTGTATATGAATTATAGCTTTTATATACACCATATACTGTGCATAAATATAGAGAATCATAAAAGCGCATATTATAATTAAAAATGCATTTCCAGCAATTATCGCTAATGAACAGTACAACATCAACTTTTATAAATATCATAAATTATAAATATTTTTTTTATAAATATTATAAATATCAAATTTTAAAAAAGTGTAATAAAGCAGTTTAATCTATAAACTTATTATCAGGCATAAAAAACACTTTATTTCAATGCTTAAATGTCATATTTTATTTTTTAATGCGAAGTATCGAACGTGTATCGAAAACGTAGAAAATGAGTTTACAATCGAAGAAAATTTAATAACTGATTCTGAATGTCTACAATTAAATATTTGATTAAAATCACGAACAGTAAAAACGTGCTTACATACAATTTAAAAAAAAATAAATATACCAAATTGAAAAACACTAAATAATTAGTATTTATACTTGTACTATTAAACAACAACAAAGTACAATAGATGAATTAAATGTATTATTAGATTTAACGATTTCTCAAAAATCTCTCCATATGTTATAAGGAATTCCTATTATTTTATAATTTTGGCAAATGTTAAATCTGAAAACATTGATATGAAGATTTAGGATTTTCAATAATAATTTAAAATATTATTAGCAATGAAAAAAGTCTTTCAAAAGTTTCACTACTATAGTATGTAAAACGACATTTCCCATTCAGTAAAATGTTAATTTCTAATCTGAAAAAAATACCAGATCAGTCTCTTTCTATAGGTATAATATAAAACTATTTAACTCATCTCACCAAATATACAAAACAGGAATAAACAATTTAAATTAAATAAGACCTACATTTTAAGCTCCATAAATTAATTATTACTATCCGTGTGTATCCGAAAATGGCGACGTCTTTTTCTTACATTAAAAAAAGCACACGCAAAAGCTTACATTTTAGACTAGTAACTTACCGCATCTGTTAGAACAAAAAGTTCTCTGTTTACCCTGCGGTATCGTGGCAGACGATTTTGGGCAGGTGTTAGTTTATTTGCTTTTATATAAACAGATTTGGAACTTACATGTGCAATCATTTTATGAGACTGTCTGTATTTAAATTTTTGTATTTGAAGAATTTTCCAATGTATTTTACCTTTTCTTTTTATCAGTTTTAACCCCCCACCCCCACCCTTTTACTAAGTAAAGATTGTTTCACACATAATAAATTCAAAATATCTTCCTAAAAAATAATAAGATATGAATAAATATCGAAGATAAAAAAATTTTCTTTGTCAATCGTCATTCTTTTCATGTTAATTTCCTGTAGAATAAAACAATTCGTAAAATAACTTTTTTTTAGAGTCATATCTCTAAAACACAAATTTGAAATACGAATAATAAATTATATCATGGGTTTTGCATAAATTTTTGTATTTTTTTTTTTCGGAAAATGCTAATTTTATTTTAAATGTCTGAAAGAAGTAGAATTTTTTTAAAAAATACTTACTTAAAATAGGTACACCAACAGGAAAAAATATCACTTGAATGCAAATTATAAAGCAAGAAATGTATGTGTGACTAAACTCTGAAGACTCTTTCTACGTGCTCATTAAAAGCTGCAGACTTAACTATAATAGAAATTTTTTAGTTTGAAGCCACAAAAGTGTTTCGAATACCAGTGGTCGATAAAAATATATTAGAAATTTTCCTTCCTGCAAACTAAATATGTAAAGTGTATATATTTAATATTCCTAATTCTAAATATGTTATCCAAATTGCTCCAGCACCTACCATTTTTCCGAGAAACACTTTTATAATAATAAGAATAAGAGAAGGATTATTATATTAAATTGCAATACTAGATGAAATTGAAATCAGGAAAAAAGTATACTTTCACTCTCTTAGATATCAAATTGATAAAATATAGCATGAAAATCTAGTTTGTTGATACTTGTACCGTGCACTTTCCTTTATATGCCCCCCCCCCCCACCATCTTTTCGTGTCTGAATTTACTATTTGCTATCCACTAATATATTTTCATTCCTTATGCTGCTGTAACTCGGGCCTTTTTAAAACATTTCTCTTCATTTTCAAAGATTTTTGAAGTTCATATTTTTCTCACACTGTGACTTACAATATGGGGGGATTTTTTTTTGTGAGTGTGACGTGACCTACGTTACATGCAGTGACATAACAATTCTTTTTTATTGCCAGATAAATAAAATTTTACAGTAACAACATGTTTTGAAGATTTTTTGTAATTTTTTAAAGTTTTCTAAGAAGTTCACATCTCAGTCACAATGTGACATCACTGAGTGGTGGCATTTCGGTCACAGATGTGACGTGACCACAGTGACTCAGCATGCTATGAGGGATTTTTAACCATCACGCCAGGATTTTTCGCAAATTGTAAATTTCAAAGTAAAAAAATTCTAAGTCAAAATTGAACCTATTCCCCCACCTCATCGGACCCCCCAGCTGTTTAGCTGTAAGAATCTCAGTATAAGCCAATATTGTAGTATTGCATTAAATAAAATGAAATTAAATAAAAAAAGTCTTATATCTGTTTTATAGTATCAGATTTTTGCTATATTTTATCTTTGACATTTACGGTTTGCAAAAATGGTTAAAAATGAAGGTCATTTTTAGATTCAGTGCTAAAAAGTGCATAAAAATCAGTTATTAAAAGTTAAAAAATACAGTCATCTCCTCAATTTATAGTATCCGATTTTTGTTATTTTTTAACTTTGACAATATATGATTTGCGAAAAGTCCTGACAAGATAATTAAAAATTAAAGAAAATTTCGGATTCAGTGCTAAAAAGTACATCAAAGTTAAAAAACACAGCCATAGCAGTCTTGTGTTATCTAATCTAAAACTTTTTCTTAAACTTCTTGGCCGTAATCTAAGCGAAATTTTTTGTGTTATCCTGTAAAATAAGTATAAATGCTAACCACCGAAAATCATAATATTAGATTGTCATCGAATTTATGTCAGTATGGAAAATTTAATGTAGATCGGATATTTGAAAGTGAGTTGAAGTCGAGTACAAATTTTGAATTGGAAAAACATACATACGATCGTTGAAGTTAAATAAAAACTTATAAAAATAACATAATTTTTGTTATAAGAATTCATAAAAAGAAACAGTCTCATATCCTTACAAAATAAAACATGTGTTAAAATACAACTATTTTAGTCAATCTAAAACTTAATAAAACTAAACTCAATCGTAATGCTTGTACGATTTTTTTCAAAGCGCAAATACACGTGAAATAAGTTCTTCGAATACTTTAAGCACTTGGTATATGACCCCTCAAAGCATGCCGGAACTCATCTGTGTTCAGTCGCAATAAAGTGGCATAAGTTATGCATTTTTTAAGTTTCATAACTCGATCGATTTTAGTGTTATATAAACGGGACTTTTTTTGTCTTATTTGTCAGTGTAATAGGAAAATTTTTCTAAATATAACTTATAGGGCCGGGGGAACGTATACAAATTTAAATTTCGTAATTTTTAAAGAAATGTTTTTCTTGACCCAAATCGCTTTAAAAATACTTCTTTTTATTATTTAAACCATTTTTGTAATTGGAAGTGTTCATCTAGGACCAACGGTTGCGAGAATAAAGGTCGGTCAGGTTATACGTGAACACACTGTATATATATATATCTTAATTCGTCTATTAGACATTTGCAAAAAAAAAAAAAATCTAAATGCATCACGCCATACTGCACTAAGCCAGTTTCGGATTAATAGAATATTGAGTCCCTCTGGAATTTATTATATTTAATGTTTTTTTCCGTGTACTCAGAAATTATCTTTGAAAGAAGAGCAAATAAATTTTTAGAAACGTTATTCTTGTTCCAGAGGAAAGATTATGTACATTTTACAACTATTTTAAGATTTGTGCTTTGTCAATTAGTTTTACATTTTGCCTATCATAATAATAATAAATATAATTTTGTATATATAGGGTATTTCTAGTTTTGAAAGTACGCTATGTATTCAAAGATGTCCTAATTAAAGTAACATGTGGAATATTTATTATATATATTGTAAATATGAAATAAAATTTTATCATCTCCACCTTTCTCAGTGTTAATTATGTATATCATAGCACTAAGCTTATAACATTTCCGGAGTGAACTCATCCGGACACCGATAATCTTTTGTTAAAATCATCCATTTTATTTTAATTTTCAGAAATTTAATTTTTTCAATAAAGCAAAATAAGATTAAGGTTTTTAGAAAGATTGTGAAAAACAAAAACAACTTGAGTGATGAGCTACAACGATATATGCACATTTTTTTCATATATCTTGCGTTGAAAATCGTATCACTCAACAATCAGCGATGATAAATAATATGCGATTTATTACTTTCAGATTCATTAAAATATAGACCATGGATGAAATAATTTTGCTTAACGGCAATATAAAACATCCAAAACTAAAAACATTTTACTGCTTTTTGCAACCATTTCACTATTTCAAAAACAATTTTTAAGTATGGATGCTTCCGTTTAAAATATAGACCATTGAGCTCATTGGCAATATAGCTATCTAAATGAACTCCATGCATTAACTCTTCCTTTAAAAGGCCAATTCAAGGCAGGCGAAGGTGTGAATTAAATTCAATATTATTAGAAATTTTATATTCGGGCTTTTTTAATTTTTGTTTACAGCCGTGAACTCTTAATAATGACTCCATTGTTATTATTAAAAAATATATTCTTTAAAGTGGCATCACGAATGAATGTTTACAGTTTAGATTTGATTTTTCAACCTTGTAACGTGTGTTCTTTTTTACTATTAGGTAACAAATTTATTAGGAATTGAAGTCTTACAGATTTTTTCATTATTTATAAGAAATTGAAGGTTTTAGGTTTTTTTAAATGCAATGAATGAAGACGAAATTTCCATTGTAAAAAGACGGCGAAAGAATAATGAGCGGCAAACAGGATGGCTAACGAGGCAAAGTCAGGAATCGCTGGATATATAATTCGGGCAGCAAATGCTGCAACTCACAAGTACGACGTTAAAGAGATGCAAAAGCCCTTCGTTCTCGAGAGCTTCAAAGCCGTGTAAATGTTAAAGTCGATGAACACTATTACGGATCGATGGAAGTTATTGGCCAGTTCCATGTGCAAACACTTCATTCTGACGGGCTATCTTCTAGTAGATAACATGAAGCTATACCAATAAATTAAACGAAATAGCTCAATGGACGCTTCCATTTGTAAGTAATCCGTATACTATGCAGGTTTTTGAATACACTATATGTTTTATGTGTACACTACAGTACCAATACTGAAGTACCGAATTGGATCGGTGTCGAGGAGGTTACTCCTCAGCCATTATCATCAACAGATTTTTCGATTCCTGATTTCAAAGTATGAGTTTTTTTTTTTAAGATCGGGTTTACAAGTTTTTAGTTCCTTACACCCATTCCTGAATTGACATGAGGAATAATCACGGAACTTGGTTGGATCAAAGAGGAAATGCTGAGAAAATAAGGCAATAATTGTTTTTTATCGATTCGACATTTTCGGAGAAACGAAGGGTAGCCACATCGAACATTTATTTATTTTTTTAAGTTAAACTTGGCGCATTTCAGTATCTTCTGATCATGCATACACAAATGATTTCTTGCGTATCTTCGCATAATAAACCATACATTTTGGACCGTCCTGTATATCAAATTATATTCGTTAAACATATTGAACAAACTTATAGTCGCAGAGTTTGTAATACTTTTCTACAATAAATAAAGCGAAAAATTCTATTAAAACACCTGGTACAACTTTATGCTCCATGATAGTATTTAATTAAACTACTTAAATATTTATATGGTCTTTAAGTAAAAACACCACAGTCTTAAATCTAATTATGGTTACAGACGAAAATTTAAAGCAATTAATCTGTTAGTTTAAAGAGTTTTTAGAAACATTCTGTATCAAATTGTACAAGACAGAATAGTAACAGAATAGGACATGTTAACGTATCGAAGTTCAGTGTTTCTCGATGCCCTTTTTAAAAAATCCAGTTTGTCTCTGAAATCGCCTTAGTGATTACTTAGAAACTGTTTTAAACATAGTTTTTTTCTTATTTGAACTAAGGATTGGGCTTATCTGCACTTGTTCAGAAAAAAAATTGGTAGATCGTATTTCATTAATTGGTCCTTTATATTGAGACGGCTTATAATTATTAAATTTCAATTACAGCATTGCCCTGAAAAGAAGATAAAATTATGAAATTGAAAACAATGCTTATTGTGGTTTTCGGTTTCAAGCTAATGTTTCACTCAGATAAATAAGGATTTATACGGTTTCACTGAAAATCTTCTTTAAATTTATTACACTTACAGTTTACTTAAAATTGAATTCTAAAATTCAATGTCTTGAAAATAATTTCCTCCTAATATATATTTTTTAAATACCGCTTTATTAAATCGCAAATCGAATTTGTTATAAAGGACAAACGTATCAGTCTGTAACGATGACGTCAATTTGAGGTTGACAAACGCAGACGATTAATTTCGATTTTTCCATTTTCGCTACTATAACTTTTTTTATACTTCTAAACATCATACATTTTCGTTTTTAAACGGTTGTATGGGGATAAAAAATTTAAAAATCTAGAAAAAAACCTTTCGTTCAGATAAATAAGGATTTCTAGGGCTCCACTGACAAAACTTGTTTAAATTAGTTAAACTTTCGATTTCCTTAAAACTGAAATATAAATTTATGTTCCTGAAAATAAAGTTTTCTTTATTACATATTTTTTAATACCACTGCATTGAAATGCAAATAAAATTATTATTTTAGTTTCAGAATTCTTTTTTGAGCTTTGACTTTTGAAAGTGAAATAACAATTCATTGCAACACTATACCATGTATCAATAATATAAAGAACAAACGCGTCCGTCTGTAATGCTGACGTCAATTTGAGGTTGGCAAAGCTTAGTGATGAAATTTCGCTTTTATCAATTTTACTACTACATTTTCACTTTTTTACACGATTGTATATGGGGGGGGGGGTCCTACTTTTAAATGAAATTGTTTTGAAAACTGAATCTTAACTGGCTGATTTATGATCGTTTTTAAAATTATTTACAAGTATGTATTTTTTAAATCTATTTCCATCGCGCATCGGTTCCATTGTGAAATAATGATAACGCATTTGCACTTAAAACAATATAAATAGTTCAGCATTTTTCTCCTGCTAATTTTACATATCGAAATTAAAACTTCATAAATAAATATATAAAATAACCTATTATATTAAAGGGTGACTTTCGGTTTGTATTTCACAGCTACTTCTCTTAGAATATGGAACGTTAGCCGATCAAAATAACACCGAGTATCCGCATGGAACTGAAGATGTCAAAAGTGGTCTCACATCGATGAAAAAAAAAACACCGATCACAGAAAAAACACCGATGATTTTTAACTATTTTTATAAGAAGGCAATTAAAAGCAAAATGTTTTAGTGAAAAATTAACCTTTGCATTTATTTTAATACATAAATATGAAATGCTTTTGAAAGAAATCGTCAAAATAATGTCATTTTTATATACGATCACGAGCATGATGCAATTGTTATTCCACCAGCTACAATATTCGAAGGCAAATCTTGGAAGAACAAATTCTTTTGATAAAGAAATTTGCGTAAAATTTGCATTTATATTAGGAAAGCTTTAAACAGTAATTGTAAACATCATTTATTACTTTCAATATATTATTTTTATTATTAAATCTAATATTTTAGTTGTCTGTTAAATTTAGAATAAAGCTATATTTCATTTTTTCTCTAATATTTGAATGGTCTCATGCAATTTAAATGCAACTAGTCGGGTTGACATGCAGCTAGTTTCTGTAATATTTAATGTATGAAACATTTTAATAAATAAATCTAATCTTTCAAATGAATTTTCATGAATACTTTTCTTCATTATTTTGAGATTTTCATCGATTTTATTTTGTAAAAAATTCTCAGGAATACTAATATATTTACTAATAGTAATCATATTTTTAATGATACAGAATGATATAATTTCTCATGCAATTATTTAAGAATTAAGTGGTTTTTTTTTTGAATAAGGCTTTTATTTATTTAAATTATTAATTAGAAATTTAATTAATCTTAAATTCTCAGAAAAATAGGTTAAATATGCTTAACCACTTTTAGATCTGAATAAAGCATTTCAAAGTTTTAAACTTCTGCAAAGAAAAGTAATCAATTAATGTACTTCATTTTGAAATACAATGCGGACATTCAGCTTTCTAGACATTTTCGAAATGAGACTTTTATTGCTTACGAGTACTTTAATCCTATTTGATTTGTATCTTCTCAATTTCAATCCATGAACATATCTTTATAAATGAAGGAGAACATTAATAATTGCCATAGAAGTTTTACTACATATAATAGTAGTAGAAATATATATAATGTGAAATATACAGGTTACCTTGTTTCATAAACTTACAAATACATTTTTTAATACTGAATTTATTATAAAAGTAAATAAAAACTCTTGCCTAAAATACCTCAGTTTTACTACTCTTGTTTCTCATTTTAAAATTCAATTTATTTAACATTGTCGACAACTAAGGTAATGTGGATATCATATCATCCAGTATATTATTTTTAATAATGCTTATTTGTATTGATAACTATTCATTTAATAGGATTTTTTAGTTTGAAATGCATACCAAAATTCATTACAATATGCAATTCATCTTTTAAGCATGGAGTTTTTTGAAAAAAAAAAGATAACATGAAAAAATAGGTAAACACACAGCTGAGCACATGCGATAATTGACAAACTGAAATTTTGAGAAAGTTTAAATATATTCTTTTTCTATAGAAAAAATCAAAAGGAACTTTAAAAACATTTACACCTCGCATGTATTCTACATTTGTAGACTTTCCAATATTTGTTATATGCAAAATAATGGAACATACCAGCAGATGATAATAATACAAATTCCAAAAGAGGCATGTGATCTATCTGAATATGGAGCACAATTGGACAAAAAGTAAGACATTGATTTCTTAGGAATTATTCCAAAAAATGCTGATTTTAATAAGCCAAATGACGTTATTTGGCTTCATTACAGTATATTCATTGCCTACACATAGTCAGATTTTTTATGTGTTCTTCAAGCATTCTAGATTATTCTTCTTGTATTGACAAATTTATATGCGCATGTCACTGTTCGATACTCATGTTCTGAAGAGAAAACACATGAATGCAAAATGGTATCTTTGTGACAACTTCCATAGTACGTATGAAATTACTTTGGTCCCCAGCACCCCCACACGAGAGATCAGAAAAAACAGATCATTACTTTTTGACTATGGTGATCGTGCCATCCCTTTCCTCTCTATATTTATATGCTTTCGAAAAAGGTAGTGATAGTTAATTCATTATTATAACCAAATATCACCTTTCCCAACAAAAGTTAATTCACAAACTCAATGTTTTTCATACTAAAGGAAACACTGCCTCAGAAGTTAATCACATATAGTCACACTAGTCACCATTTTTGAAGCCGCTGCTGGAGATGAAGCAATAAGAAATAAAATTTGAAGGTGATTGTGGATGTTTAAACTAACAGTTTTCTTTTTATTTAACCCTCCATAACTCACGCCTGTTTTTGTCACACGATCTTTCTCGCGTGGGTGTTGTAAATATCGAAAAACGTTTAGTCACAATTTTTAAGTTATAAGGATTTATAATAACTTTGTAATTTAATCGTAATTAAAGTAGCTTAATTTAAGTTATTCTAAATAAATATAATTAAGAATACAAGAAACATATGATTTTTTTTTATTATAATATAAATTTTCATGAGAATCTGATGAAGAAAAGCCAAAATATTCCACAAACGCTGTTGCTAAATTTTTCATGGAGATTTCGAAATTTTCCAGAAAAAAGGGGGAAAAATTAGTGAAAATGACTCTAAATAAATAAATAAAAAATTATTCACGAATTTAATTATTTCTATGATAAAAATAAAATAACTCTGTAATGTAGCCTACCTTATTTTTTTTTCTATCTAAAAATATTCCGCGATCACTCGCGGAGCACACCATATGAAAATTTTCACGTTCTCACTTCTTCGGAAAAAATGGTAGAATGAACATCTATTGTCATGCAGAGTTGCATTTAGGAGTGCGCAGCTATTAAAATTATTTGAACTTGAGCTTCAGTAGCTCCGTACCTGTGGCCATTTTTTTACTCGTACGATGATCAGAACACCCCACGCCAGTAATAATGAGTTAAAAACCATATAAACTATGAGAGACATAAAACAAACATTTCTTACGTGAGTATAACACGTTTTCAAATAAAATGTAACTTTTTCGACGTGAAATAAGTTTTTATTAAAGTAAAATAATGCAGAAGAAATTCGAACTAAAAATGCATTATGCGATTTTTAAATGTTTTAAAACAAATGATAATTTTAATATAAGCTCGGATTCTAATAAAAAAATTTCTACTAATTTTATATGTATAAATTATTACTAAAGTTGTAGGAATCGTAATCAAGTATATCAGTATATGCCCTGAATATTGCATTTGATGACTATAAATTTTGCAATTAATTTGTATTTTACAAATTGATGCCTACCCACATGAAAAGTAAAATCATTAACCTGCTTTAAAATTACGAGACAGATAGGGGATAATTAGCTCGAATACATAATTTTAACCATAGGTTATATATGAGATTTTAAAAATGCTTAAAATTTAAAAACTTGATTGAATTCATACTTGGACTGAATGTGACTCTCAAACGTGAACACAAATAAATTACACAGGCATACAGTGGTTGGCAACTTTTGATAATTGATTTTTGTGTACCTTTTTAGTGCTACATCCAAAAATGACCTTCATTTTTAACCATCACGTCAGAATTTTTGCAAATCGTAAATATTAAATTTAAAAAGTAAAAAAATAGTGAAAATCTTTCAAAGCAATTTGTCAAACCTTACCAAACCAAGGTAAAAGTTTTAAATACATCTGCGACAAATTTCAAGCCTTATCAATAACCAAAATAAAAGAGGACACAGATATGAACCCAATAGAGAATATAAAAAGAAAAGATTGAGGCAGAGCATGTGCGGTCAAAGAAACTCTCGCAGATGGAATAAAATTGTAAGGATTTTAAATACGCAATATTTTACACGTTCATTTCTGAAAATGCATAGTATAAACCAAAAGTTGAATTAATTATTATGAAAAAAAATTTTACAACTATTTTATAACATCATATTTTCGAAAATTCTTGAATATATTTTTGTTAAATTTGCGATTTGTGGAAAATCCTGACGTGATGGTAAAAAATGACGAAAAAAACCCCCACCTGATGTGACGGTAAAAAATGAAGGTAAATTTCGGATTCAGCGCTCCAAAATATATAAGAATCAGTTATCAAAACCTACAAAACATGACACGACTCAAATTTTGTAGACTAGTGTCATGAGTGGAAAATTTGAGTCAAACACTGATTTTTAGTTATCCCTTAAATAAATTTTCTTACTATGTTAATACTACTTGAAATAAAAAGTTATTCCACGAAACTTTTTTAAAGAAGTAAATATAGTTTGTGTCATTATTACATATCACAACATTAACTTTGTGGTCATAATATATTATTATTAATAGTAAAAATAATGTTACTATAATAGTAACATGAAAAACTGAATTACCTTCTAAAACTATAATAAATCAGTGTAATGTTCTCTTAAAGAATTAAAAAAATAAACAACTCAGTCGTAAAACTGATATTTTTGGAAGTAAAAGTTGACTTAAAGAAAAGGCATTATGTAACTTATACATAAATTATTATTGTTATTTGAACTTAAAAAAGAAAATATTATGATAAATATCAAATTATGTTATTAAATACTAATTTTTAAATTTCGAATCAGTACTTTAATTTCTCATACTTCATTGATACAAATACAATATAAAAACGGACGGTATGGATGAATAATTTCAATGTTTACACTGTAAAAAAAAAAAAAAATCTGTAGAGCTACAGATGTAAAGTTACATGCTTACTAAACTTTTATCTGTAACTGTACAAAAAAGCTGCAAATATATAAAACTAGTTTTTGTAAAGCTACAGAAATCTGTAACTCTACAAATTAATCTGCTAAGATTTCAGTAATCTTACTAAAATTTTATCTGTAACCATAGTTGCAGTTACATGAAACGTTCTAGGCATCCCAGTTTCCTAAAAAATTCTTAGTAACGGTACAGATTTTTTGATTTTCGGCGCAAAAGTGTGTCTGTTACAGAAATTTTTGTTGTTGTCGTTACATAAAAAGTTCTAGGAATCCCAGTTTCCTAGAAACACTTTAGCAACTTTACAGATTTTTTTTTACAGTGTATGATTTATCGCAATGCTAATTTAAATTATTTTATTTTCGCATAATTTGAGGGAACATTAATTTCTGTTTGTTTGATATGTAAGCATTTAGAAGTGTATATTTAACATATTTTGTCATATTGTAAAAATTTTTAACATTTACAAAAGTGTTTTTTTCTGTCAGTTTCCTTAACAAGTACTTACAAATTTAAATATGATTGACAGTATTCAAAAGTACTTAAATCTATAAAAACGAAATTTCGAATTCAAAAATGTTTTACGTTACCCAACTTCATTTAAAATTATACATATATATTTAAGTCTCGAGTCCTTATTTATATAATAGTCGGTAAATATAATACTAATTAAATGACAGACCGAATTGTTCATAATTTTTAAGAGAATGTCATAAAACATAAAAACATTTCTTTTAGGAAAATCAAGTATTACTTTTAATAGTTATTCGTACAAAATTACAACAGCAAACATTTATCGTTGAGTACTTAACTTCATTTAAAATGGAAGAATGCATTCATATTGTAGAATAATTTAATTTAAATAGTTAATAGCTTTTTGTAGTATTAGTCATCTACAAAGACATAAACTGAAAATTATTTTATAGGGGAATAGAAAAAAATAAATAAGTAAGCGAAAAAATTAGATAATTTCTCAAATAACGAACTCTCTAGTTTCTGTGACACAATACTAAATTTCCTGTTTATAATTTGCAAAATCGCAGCAAACTGTCCTGTAATTCGACCATTTTTATAGAAATAGGTTACGTAAACGTAATTTAATTCTATCCTGATTATGATACTGGCAATTGTAGGGACATACTAGAGTTAAATTACGACTATGAAAACGTTTTCTGTAAAAACGGTCAAATAACGGGACGGTTTGACGCAGATTTTTAATAGAGTATTTCTGAAACACTTCTTTTCCAAAAAACTGCACATAATAACGTTCATAATACTACTAAAAGAAATATTTTTCTCAGATTACATCTGTCATAACTTTTGCATAGTAATAATACACAAATTAATAATTTACTTTTATAATAAATGTGCTTTTAACCACGTGTACACTGTTAAAAAAATTGCAACAAATTTTCCGGGCATTGGACCGTGTTTATAGATAATGAATCTGTAACTGAAATTTAAATCGATCCTGACAAATAAGAACTCTTTTTGATATGATCAAGAAACCATTATTAATAGAAACTTTTGAAAGACTCTTAGAGTTTGCTTTAAAGATTTAGCCGTTGACAATTAGTTTTGTATGAACGGAAAAGGTTCGTCTTAATCATTTTATTATTGCTATTGGGTGTTATGCAAAATGTTCCAACATATAATATATCTAACACACTTTGTTATAAACATAGAATTATTTGTTCAAACGATTGAAAATGCATGTTAATTTATCTAATATACAGAGGCAATAATTATTCTTTATGAATTATGCATCAAATAGACCTCAACGCATATTCATAGCAGTCAGTTACAGATTTCATAAATACGGAATACCGTGCAAACATTCCCTTCATTTAAAAATTAATGTTACATCATATTTATTTAACCTTTAAAATCGCACATGAATGAAGATGAATACTAATTAGAATTTAATTAGAAAGATTTCCATTTAACCATAAGGCTTTAGTTATTGAATATAAAGGAGTGAAAATTAATTGCTGATACTCAAGGCGACAGTTAACGAAAGGATTATTACCAGAGGTGAAAATATTGCTGTTTAGCAATAAACGTCTGTAAACAACGGAAAGGGAAATTTCCCGAATATTTTTCTAAAACTACAAACAACTTTAATTAATTTTAATTTAATTTTCTATATAAATGTATACATATGCACATTGCCCATAGATGTAATTATAAAAATGAATTTATAGTTTACATATGTACAAACATACGCAATCACACATGCATGCATTGTCGACATCATGTTACTTTATGTTACTTCACGTTATTTATTATTGTAATATTAAATGTCTATCATTAATTGGACTTTATAAAAAAAATTAACAACTTAACACGTCTGGATGAGCAGTTTATCATATATTTTGTCCACATAGTTCAGACAAGCATGACCAATTACCAGCATTAACATTAACATTAAAATTAATATTATTCTTTTACTTCTACACAGTTACGCATACACAAACGTTTAATTGAGAATTGATAGAATTCTAAAAACCAATATATCGGTTTGTGAAAACGGACTAATACACAATAAAATCAAATAAAAAAATGTTTGGGAAAATCAATCGCGTCAGAAGTAACACTTTTTTGTGAGTGCTTCTTTAAATCTCGAAATATATTGGTTTCTGAGGTTTCTAATGATAAATAAGGCTTTTCGAAATCGTAGGTAACTCGGAACAGCTTATTGTATATTTCTAGTCTTTTTTATATTAAATGTTTTGAGATTAATATACATTTGTCTTTGTTTACAATGTAGCCTGACAATCCGATATAATGCGACTTAAGGTCAGGCCTAAGATTTATAAATATGCGCACGTTACCACCCATAACATTAAAATACTTCTTTTATTTCACAACGATATATCCCTTATTTATATTTACTGCTCTTTTAATACGGACCGTTTCTTTAAAAATATTTGTTATGTTCTGATTTCTACATTTTAAAAATGAAAAAAGCCCAAGAAATTTTTTTTAACACGTTTCAAGAAAAATTTTATAATGTCTAACTTAATTGCAATAAACAAAAAAAAATATTCATATATCTTCTACAGTATGAATGAAGTAAATACAGTTTTAAAATAAGCAAAACCTTAACGTTAAATGTAAATATATATTTTTAAATGTCTTAAACTTATTGTACTGATCATCTTAATATAATAAAACGCAGTATGACGATTGCGGCTTACCGCAATCGTCAAGCTTCTTAAAGTCATCCATCTTAATAGTCGGCGATGAGATGGAGCCATAATAGGCATAATTTCGGTTTGCGATGTGTATAATTAAACAATCGCTTCTACCCCAAATCAACTCTTTTCAACGTATTTTTTTATAAAAATTAAAAACCATGAAAATTTCAATGATTTGCGCAATCGATAAACCATTTCAGCAGTCGTGTTTAATTTTGCTAATGTAAACAAACAATGAGCTGCGCAGTGAGTCCATCTTTTTTGAGATTCATTGACAAATTGTTTTAAAAAATCTTTCGTGCATTGAATATTTCAACTCCTGTTCTAAATTTCGTGTACTTTAATAATTTGTTTCAAATCATCATGTTTAATTATGCTAAAGAAAACACACATAAATCATAAACAATCTATTTACGTCATTTTCCTATGAACAAATAAAACTACTTTTTGTTTTAAAAGTAAAATTTTAAACAACTAAACTCTATTTTCTGCGTATCAATTTTTGTATTGGAAAAGGTAATAAACGTCGTCTTTAGTCTGTCTGCTTCATTTTTCTATTGATTTAATTGATTGGATAAATTATCAATTAACTTCCCTTTATTTGCTAATTAAATTGCTTCTGAAAATCGCATAATTTAAACTATGCACTATTAAACAAGGGGGGAGGGGTGGACATTCAAATATAATATGTTTAAAAACTGTTCTACAATTTATTGACTTTTTATGATTGACTTTTTATGACTTTTTATGACAGCTCGATTAAGAATATTAAAACGTTTTCCTTATTGTAAATGAATCGTATGTACACATTTTTATATTTTGTACAGCGCAAGCCAATAAAAACTATTTGTACTTATATTGCATTGAATCTATATGTTTTTCCTTGTACTAGATAAGATAGATCTGTAATTTCTCCTCTGTTTTGTCATTTTGTTTATTTCAGATTACGAATTTTTTCCTAAAACCCCAAAGACCACAAATTAATAACATATTAATAAATGCCACAAATTTAACATTTCAGGTCAAATTTACTTATTGTCGATGCATATAGATATTTTTATCAATTATTTAAAATTTTATCTGGAAACCTCGTCATCTACCCGCCGTCCTAGTACGGACATTTATTCTAGATAATTAGCTACATAACTGTGAAAAATTAGGCATGAGATGATAGATTCTTGTTCCAGAGCCTCTTTTGTTTGAATACTTATTTTCAGAATCTATGCTTGTTAATCTGAATTGCAGGAAAAATATGAGCATATTGTGATGACTTTCAGTGAATGCCAAATGACGTAAGTAAAAAACAAAACTATTATTAATTCGATGTTCATTTGTTTAATCCTCGCAGAACTAAGATAGAGTCAATTTGACACCATCTGGACATTTTGCATCTGTCAGTTTTTTTTTTCATTTAGAATATGTATGGTAAAATTATTTTCTAGGACTTCTCCTGTAATGGTCTCCTTCATAATTTGCCTACTTAATAAGTTTCAAACAGTTAATTTATTTTTGTTTATTTGTACAAATTACGAATAAGCTTACAGCTTAGTCAATCAGATAATAAATGGAAGTTTTCTATCATGACACCAAATATTCTCAGAAGTGCAGCAACTGCGGGAAGTGTATGTGTAAAAGTAATTTTTAATGTGCTATTTTATGTTGCCAGAAAGATGAGCAGAAGAATTGAAGGTAGTTAAAATGCATTACTAACATTTCTTACTATAAAATGTTATTTTTTATAAAACTTTTTCCAGCTTGAATTTTTGTACTAAACTAAATATTCGTAATATTGTGGAAATTACATTTTCCTCTTTCTGATAAATCTTGATCACCAGTATTATATCGATAGTTTATCATTTGATCAGTTTTCCGGCCTAAACATTATAATTACTTATAGAGTCAAAATGACCCCATCAGTGACACCCATTAGACATTTAAGTAATATTTTGATCTTAGTACTGCGAGTGAAAAGAATAATCATTGCATAGCAAATATTCTAGTTTCGTTCGAATTTCTATTTAAAGTTTTTAGATATTATGTCATTCCTTTTTAGAAATATATATTTAAATACTTTACAAACAATAAGCAATCTCAAATTTTCTTAGGCTTCTTTGTTTCTAAACAATTTCACTTTTATACATAAATTTAGAAAACAGGAAAGTCTTAATGTATTCGGCTTTGCATCATTCGCTATTCAAGATTTTCATATTTGAACTTATTCTCAGAAAATATAACTTTGATCAAACTTCAAAGATAATATCCTAACTGGTTGATGCACTTTAGATGGCAAAAGTATTTTGAAGCTTTTACCTTACTTATTTGAAGTTAACTTTTTCAAACTTTTGTAATTCAAAGTTGCATGTATCATTTCTGATGGCAACTGTCAAAATTTATTTCACAGAGTAAAATCACGGAGCATAATATTACATTTTACTAATATAATGTGATGTTATAATAAATTTAAATGTAAAATATTTTAAATAATGATGTATATTTTTAAATAATATAAAATTATTCATTGAAGTTTTAGAATTTACTAATTAACTATTTCTTTGAATACCCTATGAGAAATAAATAGTAATTGTAGAAACTCATTTATTATATAATATTACAAGTATTAGTTTGCGCAGTTTTTTTTAACAAGTCGTAAGCAACTGATCATATTTAAGGTTTTCTTTTATATAAATTGGACAAGATAACTTATGTGTAACACATTAAAACTTAAATGTAAATGCAATATTATAGCTTTATCCAAAGATTTCTGTCGCGAATTTTATAAATGCAATGAACAAACTTTATGACTTTCTTATATTTGATTCAAAATAAGAAAATATTAAAATTTAATGTAAAACGATTTTTAAATTAATTACAAAAATAGGAGCTTTTTAGTAATCTTTGAAAGATACTTAGGGAATAAACACGATGCAATCTGTAGAAAATCTGTAGGCAACTGATCCAAAAATCTATACACTGTAAAAGAAAGTGTAAATTTACTAAAGTGTTTCTAGGAAACTGAGATTCCTAGAACTTTTTATGTAACGGCAACAATAAAAATTCCTGTAACAGGCGCTCTTACAGGAATTTTTCTTGTTGCCGCTACATAAAAAGTTTTAGGCATCCCAGTTTCCTAGAAAAACTTTAGTAACCTTACAGATTTTTTTTTACAGTGTAGGTATAATTGACTCATTTCTGAAGATATTTGTAAGAATATCTTAAAATATTCTACAGATATTTTTAAGGTAAAGCTAAATCTTCAAAATTTCTACAGATTTCTGTAAAATTTCTGGTGGAGATTTCTTCAGATAATCTTAAGATTATTTTTACTGGAAATGTCACTTTTCATTTCGACAAAATGAGAATTTTCGTAGAATTTTGATATTAATTAACATTCTTCAACAAAATATTTTGAGTTTTGAATCCTCAATGTTTGACATAAATCCTGTACGGGTCTAAAATGATACTGAAGAGAAAATCAAGTAACACATTCTAATGATACTGGTAGGACAACTAACTTCAAGAGTGTATGTGCGCGCACTGTATAAAAAAATCTATAAAGTTACTAAAGTTTTCCTAGGAAACTGGGATTCCTAGAACATTTTATGTAACGACAACAGCAAAAATTCACGTAACAGACACACTTTTGCGCCGAAAATAAAAATATTTGTAAGGTTACTAAGAATATTTTAAGAAAGTGGGATGCCTAGAACTTTTCATGTAACTGTAACCAGGATTACAGATAAAATTTTAGTAAGATTACAGTAATTTTAGCAAATTCATTTTCAAAGTTACAGATTTCTGTAGCTTTACAAAAACTAGTTTTATATATTAGCAGCTTTTTTTGTACAGTTACCGATGAAAGTTTAGTAGGCATGTAACTTTACACCTGTAGAAGTAAAGATTTTTTTTTATAGTGCAGCAGTGCACAATTAATGTCAAAATGTTTCGACATACCATAACAAATAGTAGGGAAAGAGGAGGAATTCTGCAAAATTTTTTGTCTTTACACTATATATTAAATAATTTTATCATGGCAGTCTAAATATATTAACGAACTTCTACCTGTTGGCGTGAATATGCGAGAAGTGCTCACTTTAACGTTGAACATGACTTAATTCCTAACTTATTTCTTTTCTTTAAGACTCAAACTCGCTTTAAAAAAATCAACGAGTTCACTTAACATGGTTGAAATCGTATTATATGTATTTAGATTTTATTAAAACAAACTTTATATATTAACTGTGTTAAAAGACAACATTTAATATGCTACCCATCGCTTAAGTGTATTGCGTTCTTATGTCGAATCTGTCGTGTTGTATATGCATTTTTTAAAGCAGCGATAAGGAAGACATCACGAGCAATTATCTCAAGTGAAATTATTTTTCATTGGTTTGAAATAAATTGAGAACACATAATTGTTTTTGTTTTGAACAATTTGTGTGTGTTATTGCAACATAATTAATGGGTAGTAACTCGCAGATTGACAATTACTATTAGGTAATTTAGACAGCATGAAATTACTAGTGTCAGTTCGTTTTCTCCATATGAACTGAGATTTGAATTCGAGTCTTACAGTACTTTAATCTGGCAGTACTTTACAGTCTTACAGTTAATCTTACAGTACTTTATGGGGAAAAAGTAAGAGGCCGCAATTTGGCTACGGTTTTTGCAATAGGTTTTCTTAAAAGTGTCTTAATTGCATCCTACTTATTTCAATTCACTTTATGTTAGACTGAGATTAGATAGTAGCCCAGATTGTCGAAGCAAAAAGTCTTGAAATTTTTAAGTTCTAATCTTATACCCCTCAGCTTGTGCGCTGTAAAAAAAAAGATCTGTAAAGTTACTAAATTTATTCTAGGAAACTGGAATTCCAAAAAATTTTATGTAACGGCAACAACAAAAATTCCTGTAATATCTTCTGTTGCAGGAATTTTTGTTGTTGCGGTTACATAAAACGTGAATAGAATAAGAAACGTGTTCATTAGAATGTATCATTAGAAACGTGATAGAATAACCTCGAAATCCGTTGTTCCCAAAATGAAGCAAAAAGATGAGGGGCTGTATCCAAATACAGTAGTACGTGCAGTATTGTGTTGGCACTCATTAATTATTAATTTTATATTGGCACTAATTAATTTATATATGGATACAACCCCTCATCTTTCTGCTTCATTTTCCGAACAACGAATTTCGAGCTTATTCTGTCAACGATAATTTTCAGAATTTTCAAGCTACGTTTTTGAGACTTTAACAAAAGTTGCTCTATACACTTAGCTAATACATTATGCAAATTATATTTTGATTGCATGCGAAGTGAAATATTTTTCAGTAAACCTGATCATTTTTTATACAATTTTTTTTTATTTTTTAATTCTTATTTCAGGGTATTGTTTATAATGTTGTTTATCATATTTTCTGAAAAGAACTTTTGTTTATATTAAGAACTCTACAAATTAAAAGCAAAAAACTTGGTAAAATTTGGGACTCTTTTTATAAAAAGTTTAATTTCTCTTCGAATATCCATGCTATCTATATTATAAAGGACAAACATATCTGTGCGTAACGCATACGTCATTTTGCGAATGGGAACACTTTGAAATTTGAAATAAAATTTTGGTTTTGCAATTTTCTCTACTGCAAATTTTTAAACTTCTAAAAATCGAACATTTTAAATTTTTACCCCATCGTATACGGAAAAAATGCTCTTTTAAATGCAATTTGTTTGAAAGCTGTATCTCAATTTATTTTAGAGATATTAATTTTTTTGTAGTTTTTAATACCATTTTTCTTATCTTGGCAACAAGAGTACCTCATTTCTATTGAAAGTTATTGAGAGTAAACTGAAAATAGTCGAAAATAGGAGATACTGTATCTTTTTGTCGCTATTTTCTCATAAAACCTGAAAAAAAAGTTGAAATTAAAATATGGGTTATGTCAAGAATATTGTCTGTTATTCCGTGATAATGACGTCATATGCACACTTTTCTATAGACGAAGTTTAAGACTGTATTGTAAAAGTAGATTACTTTAGCAGGTGCAAATGACGTCATTTTATAAAAAAAGCGTGTATTTTAATTCTTAAACCTGAATTATGTTTTGTAGAAGTGCGTCATTTTCACAGCCCAGTTGCTTTGAAATTCTTCACAGGCGAAAATGCTTCACTTTTGAAAATAATGTAATCGAAATCACACACTGATAAAACGCAATGTTTTACAAAAATTTAGAGTGTCTTTATAAAAGAAAGGTGACATGCAAATAATAGCGATTTATATTACAGAAATTGATGATTTTTGCCTGAATGGATTTGCTTCGCCGAGTTAGACAAGCAAACAAATAATTCGTGGTTTAAAATAATATCATGTTCCTGAAGTTTTTGACGAAAATTCTCTCGAATAATAAAATTTTAATGCTATTCTTTAGGACATTTTACTATAATTTTTTCAAAATAACATAAATTGCTCAATTTAATTTTTCCTAATTTTATATAAGCTATATATGTAAAACACAAGTGTGTTTTTTAGTCATCTGTCCCGATCTTTCTGATAAACCAATTATACTAATATATATATATTTTTTTTTTTTTTAACTGAAAGCTCTTCCTTTGTAACATGTGATAGCACTATCTTTTTTTTTTAAGCATTTTATGAAATTTCTTCAAAATGATGAAAATTAGATAGCTTTCATTATTGCAGACAAGAGAGAAATAATGAGGTATTTTTAACTTTATCCATGCTATTTTCTGATAAAAATTCAAAATTGTTGATAAAAATTGTTGTATAGGGTTTAGTGGCGCAATATCTCATTAGGAGCAGAATATTATAATAGGGGCATAATAACGGAAAATGACATACTGCTTTTAAAAACACGCATTTTTCCTCATAAATTTTCTATATCGTTTTTCTTTCTGCATGTGTACTGATACTAACTTTCAGACACTAGGCGAAATGCTTATTTAAGTGAAAATGAAGTCATATCTTAAAGAAAACTATCATTTTCTTGGATAAAACTAAACATTTTAACACAAATGTGTCTAAAAAACATAAATTACGGAAATTTTTACTCTCCGGAATTGAGATTGAATCTCAAGTAAAGAGTGCGTCTGTTCACATAAAAGGTGTTGCTGACAATCGTGACATTAAGTTTTGAGTTAAAATGACTTTTAAATGATCAAACAAAATACAAATTTTTCAAAAATGAACATGGATGAATATTTAAAGATGAATATGGATATGAGAAGTGCGTATACAAATTTTGAGAAGGTGAAAATTGCTGCTTTCATTCCGGAAATCCAAACATAAGTGTTTCAATTGATAACCACATCCTAATAATTGATCTTTATTATATTTTACTGATTAAATATCTATATTATAAAGAACAAACGTATCTCTCGGTAACGCTGACGTCATTTTGCGAATGGCAACACTTCACGATCAAATTTCGGTCTTGAAATTTTCGCTACTGCAATTTTTTAATCTTCTGACCATCGTAAATTTTCAATTTTCGTTGCATAGGGAAAAAAAAATTACTTTCAAATGCAATTTGTTAAAAAACTGTATTCATTGACTGATGTATTATATTTTCTAAAATAATTTTTAAGCATGATTTTTTTTAAAGTTTATCTTATCACGTGCTGGTTTTAATACATAATAATAATAAACATTTAGCACATAAAGCAACAAACATCTTTCATAATTTGTTTCTGACTATTTTTTCATAACGAAATTAATACTTTCTTTATAAACAAATAAAAGAATAATATTAAAAAACCCACCAATCTAACATAGTTGTCAAAGACAAATTAACGAAATTAATACTTCTTTTGTAAACAAATAAAAGAATAATATTGAAAAAACACAAATCTAACATATTTGTAATCGTACAATTTAAATTTTTAGATCACCAAATAGAATTTTTTTTTCAAATGGAATTTGTTTGCAAAGTTCATCTCAGTTTACTGATTGTCTATGGTTTTAAAAACAATTTTAAAGCATGAAATATTTTTTAATTTACCTATATCGCGCGAAGCTCGATTACGAAAGATTAATCCGTTTGCCCTTAAAACAAAATAAAGAGTTCATCATTTTCTTACAGCTAATATCCATAAAAAAACTTCCCTATGAATAAATAAATAAAATAATATAAATAAAACACAAATTTACCAGACACGTATAAGCTCTGAAATTATCAGAATATAAAAGTATGCCATAAGTAGCAAAATCTTGGCAAATAACTCTTAGCATGCGGCTAATAAGAAAATATCCTTTTTGATAAATTTCAAAACTTTATTTGGTTGTATAATTCGTATTTTCCATATGAAAAATGCTTTTTTAATGTAGGTGGTCAATCTAAAAAATTAATTGCATATAAAAAAATTATTTGTTTTCAATTTAAAAAGAAAAAAAAAAGTTTTCTCTTATATTCTTTAACCCGGGAAGCCCGGGTACGATCCCCTAGTTCTCATAAAAATGAACACAGTTTATTGCAATGAGGCACTTAATCATAATCTGCGGTGTTGAACGCTTTTGCTACGTTAGGTTTTACAGGGTTATCTAAAAGATATTCGTTGTTTTTCAATTTGTTGACGGTCCTCTATGCGGTTTCGGGAAAATATTTTCACCGAAATATATGACCTGTACTATCAGGTATTGTGCTGTACTATTACACACCTGGAGTTTCAAGATTTCTCATGTATTTTTCTAGATATTTAAGAAAACATCTGAAATCGCGACTGATCACCTTTGGCCATATAGGGTAATTTGATTTGCAACATTAAATGCTTTTCGTACTTATTGATTTATTTATTTTAATTACTATGTTTTTCTTTTCGAATATTCACACGCAAATGTACATTTCAATAAAAAATACAATGTTTGGATATCCAATAAGAAACTTGTCTTGAATATGACGTAACTTTCAATATTTAATGCTTTTCACATGTAATAGTTTAATTATTTTAAAGTTTTCATCTTTTATTTTTACATTTGCGAATAAATATATATTTCAAGGAAGGTGCTTGTAAATTATTATTATTGTTTCGGCTGTTTAGATTCTGGCCACAACAGGTAAAAATTGTCTATTTCAAACTTTAAAATCAATCTTAGTTTTAAAATGTCTTTACACAAAAATGTTTTAAAATACTGCATCCAAAAAAATGCAATACGAACATACCGCTATTGCCTTTTCTTGAAATTAACTATAAAAAAGATAAGATAACAATAAGATAAAATTTAATCGATGACAGGAACCTGATTCTTTTTTAGTTTTGATAAACATTTATTATATAAGACGCTTTTTTAAAATATATGTTCAAGCACATATATAATAATCATAATTATACTCAAATTCTGAATAAGATTCAAAATTACTGTAATTACTTCAGTAATTGTTTTCTGAGAATATTTTTGTAATTATAAATAGTTTTAAATCACAAATTCGTGCAGCACTTTCATTCTTTTCTTTTGATATTCACAATTTAAATTTAAATAAGAGGTATTTTTTATGCAGCTTTTGTATAGCGATATAAAGAAGTTTCTTTTTTCTATTATTCTAAACTGCAACATAATTTCTTAAACATATACTTATGAGGGATATAAAAATGAGTGTTTCTTTTACATAACAGCTGCACTGAATGAGTAAATTATGTCTCTTGAAAGAAACAGAACATTATCTCAAGAATATGCTACACAAAATATAAGCCATTCTTTCAGTAAAAAAAAAAAAAAAAAAAAAAAGCTGCAGATATACATAATTACGGTTCTTTTGAAAACATAGCATTTGCATTTAAAACAGTTCGAAAAAAAAAATGAAATCATGCATTAGAAGAAATACACCATTAGAAAAAATAAACGATCACAAAGATCTATTCAAATAAACAAATTACTATTTATATTTTAAGGAATATCTTAAAGATGTTCTTAACGGTGTGAAATAGTGAAAGGGAAATATTGAATTTCAAAATATAAAATAGGTCATTTAGTAAAATAACTCCAATATCCCACAGCTAAATAAAATTGAGAAATGGAGAAAAAAATGTTAAAAATGTTTTTAAAAGGCAATTTTGTTTAATAATTAATTTTTAAACACTGTTTTAGGATCACTGTTTGTCGTTTTTACTACTTAGTATAATATTCTTTAATATTAATATTCTTACTTTTATTATATTATTCATCTTATTACCTTCTTTATGCCTACATAGTGTTCACGTTTTGTCCAAAAGCTTTTATCTAAATTTAAAATACGCTGCTATATTTTCAGATTTATGAAACAAACAATGTTTTTTCGACACCAGTGGATAGAACATGTATCATCTAACATCTTACGGAATATGGAAGTAATTAATTTGTAAAATGGCGGTACTTTTACACAATGTAGTCTTTGTATTACGTATAATTACGTAGTTCCATTTACGATTTAAACAATTTTATCAATATCTTGAAGTTTTAGAAATTTGGCATACTGTAATATGTAGCACGTATATTTGGTATATCATACAATCAGTATCAATATTTTTGAATGGTTTTTGTAAAGGTAGGAACAAATTTTTTATAAGTTTTTCAAGAGATTATAATTTACGGGCGTAAATGTAGGGCGTTGGGTATATTAACAGTACACTCGACCAGGGTCGATTTTGTTAAGCATAATATGGTGGACTACATTATCTTGCACAATCTCCTAAAAAACTTCCTTTTTGTCATTTCTTTTGTTTTTTAATTTCAAGGTTTACTTTATATGGCGAAGATGTTAACATAGCTTTTTTTGGCTCATTCATTACTTTGACATAATTGATTTTGGCAAGGGGGATAACATTACTTATGATTCTTTGACTTTTAGGGAGGATTTGCAATTGTAGTCTTCTTGCGAGTCAATCTCTTCACAACTTACTCTTTCCTTTTCTTTGCCTATATCTTTGACAAGTTTTGCTTGCACTGATGTTTTTTTACAGACTGTTTGTGCCGTTTTTATAACTTTTGTTACTCTCTAGGTATTAGTACTTTTCATTACTGACTCTGACTCCGAAATCGCATTATCTGGAGAATGAACGGATCTAAATTCAATGCCTATTTCCTCTTCAGGAATAAGCGCAGAAGCAGCTGCAAAATGATTACTTTTCAAAACATGCTTGTTAGGAGGCCATATGCCGCGTACAGCCCTCGAAATTCAGTACTTCGTATTCAAATTTATAATCATATACCTGGTTTAATTTAAGCAACTCAAATTGGTCCAATTAAGGAAATTGTGGAATTTTTTAAACAGATAATCTCCAGACTAAGAACAAAAACGAAAACAAACAAATCCGCGTGAAAAATATGCGCAATAAACACATAAATTTAGATATGTATATGGAAACATAACAGCCTACCTTTGTTTTAAAGTATCCCCCTACATTTAGTACAAAAAAATAAGATTAATACTGCTAGTTTTAGGTTTTTTAAAGTTGTCTCAAAAGAGGAAGTGGACGGCGAGTGCTTCGTCTAATAACAAATGTCGCATTCTGATTAGTAGGATTTCGTTGGTAGATGGCGTCTCTTTCTGTAATTAACGGCAAAATTGCAGAGGTCTATTTAAAGCAGCTGTCCAAATGCAGCTATTCACCCCTATTTTAGATTCTTTTATATCACGGTTATAGAAATCTATTTCTGTTAAATTATTTGTATATTAAAAAAAACATTCTTGAGAAAGGAATTTTATAATTTATACATTATTTGAAAACTATGTGTTGCAAATTATTTAAGAAAAATATTAGAAACTGATTTCTAGAAGCTTCAAATAAACAAATTTAAAATATCATAATATTCCGCACATTAGTTTTTAGCTCACAGGCTATCAAACACTGACAGTTAATGTGCACGCAGGTTCTGCATGTACCTATATAAGTACGTATCAGCCTGATAAGGTGCTTCACACATTAGTTTTGGGGGTTTAATAGTAAAGTATAAAGGGAGGACGGGGGGCTAATACATCCTTAATTTTAATAAATGAGTTTTTCATGCAAAATTATCCGATTTGCTTCAGATTTGGTGTACCGGTTTATTCTGACAAGGCTCTTGCCTGATTAGATTTGAATGCTAGTTGGTTAAGTATAAAGGGGGTTAACGGGGGTTAATCCATCTTAGTTTAGATAAATGTGTTTTTCTTGCAGAATTATCTGATTTGCTTCAAATTTGGTATGCTGGTTTATTCTTATAAGGCGCTTCCCTGATTATATTGGAATGTTCATTGGTTAAGTACAGACAGGGAATGGGAGAGCTAATCTTCATCCCCCGATTTTAGCTAAATGGGTTTTTCATGCAAAATTATCCGATTTGCTTCAAATTTGGGATACAGGTTTATTCTGATAAGGCGCTTCTCTGATTAGATTTAGAGGTTTTTTGGTTTAGTATAAATGTGGGAAAACGAGGGGTTAATCCCCACCTTAATTTTTCTAAATGGGTATTTCATGCAGAATAAGAGTATAATATACAATTAGTGTGAATAGCCTGTGCCATCAGTTTAATGGGACACTTTTCTTTTTATTGTAATATGTTTAAAAAATACCACACATTAAATTTGTTTCGCAACTATTAATAATGAACTAAACACTAGAAGATCAAATCTTCTTTAATTTTTGAGGATAATTTTTTTTTTTTTTTTAATCACAGAATGACCGAATGTATCGCAGGGTAGAATTTACTGAAAAATTCAAATATCTATTCGTGTTGCAAATGTCAGAGTTTGTTTAAATTTCAGTGCGAAAAAGATCACTAAACTTTATGGCTATGGTCAAATGGCTATTTTCGTTTTTTCGAGGGCAATTTCTTAATTTAAATAAATCACCTTTTTTACGACGGTACAAAAAGCTTTCTGTTAAATTTGTTTTTATAATATTTGTAATACTTCATATTCTTTAAATAGCTTTCTGTAGAAAATGCTATAAAATGTCTGTTAAAAGTTTATTTAACTATCTTAGAATATAGGGTAACTTGGGGGAGATGCCCAATCATGTAGTTTTCATACGCGTAGGCGGTGTACGGAAACTCTGCTCAGTTGTAAGGAAGAGAGTTCTCTCGTGATACTTTAATTTCCGTTTGCGGTCTTTTAAAAAAAAAAATCAAGTGGTACTTTTTTATTGCTGATTCGTCTTAACACTTCTGGTAAGTATCAAAAATCTTTTACGTGACTTCTTTATTTGCCTATATAAGTCTTAGTTTAAACACCAGAAAAGTAAAGCTGATGTTTTTAGAGAGCACTGGTACCTGGCCTTTCTGCAAATCATAAATGGCGGTCGGTTCCCGCTTCTTCACCTCAATGGAGGTACTGGCGTCTTGTCCAATACTTTGGGGTGCCTCGCTGAAAATTTTTGGAGGTAAGATACCGGTTGTTTTCCCTTGGGGTTAGATGCCGTTTATTTTCGGTCAAATGACTGGTTGCATCTTCGTTCTTTAAATTACTCTTGGCTATTAACTAGCTTGTAAAGGATTTTAATCAGATAATTTAAATCAATAATTAAATCGTGATTTTAATCACCTGATTAAAAAATATACATTGATTAAAATCATAAATTTTCTAAATGTTTAAAATGACATGAAGAAATATTAAAATCTAAGATGAACGTAATTTGAAAGGTTTCTATATGTATTCTGCCTTATAAATAAACATTATTGGTCTTATAAATAATTGTTTAATAGATATCAATTTTAATCATTGTTAAAAATTTGATGTTAAATGCAATTATAAGTAATTTTAATAAATGCAAATATCGGTAGAATATAATGTAGTTTTAGAAACCCTATGATCTTCTGCTCCCTACGAGCTACTCTCCTCAACCTCCATCAAGACACCGAAGAGTCTAAAAATTGTTTTACCAAAAATAAAACCGACTTCAAAAACTACTACAAAGCAAAAAATAATTTTTTTACATAATAGTTAATAAGAAATTAAATTAAGAGCATTGTATTTATCATGCGTATTATTATACTTATGTACATTAATTTGATTTTTTGGAGTCGGGGCCAGCCAAACGAAGTTAAGTATAACTATCCCACAAACACACATCCAAATATCTACGAGTTTTTTTGCGATTTGTTATTTAGTTAAAAAATTTTAATTTTAACTTTTTTGAAACATTTCATCTGATTTTATAAACGTGTATTTTCAAGTGAGATCAGCTGTAATTATGTGTGCTAAATTAAGGGTTATTATAAAATTAGTGCGTTTATACTGGCTATTATGTAAAAAAATCGTAGCCAAACACAGATTTTCAAATGCAGGATGGTGTCAGAGTTGATTGAGAATGGACATTTTTGCCTAAACGGTTTTGCTGAATCTTGCTATTTGTATTGGATAAACAATTTTAATTTTGAACTTGGCTTGGCTTGTCTGGCACCGACTCCAAAAAATCAAATTAATCTACATAAGTATAATAATACGCATGGTAAATACAATGCTCTTAATTTAATTTCTTATTAACTATTATGTAAAAAAATTATTTTTTGCTTTGTAGTAGTTTTTGAAGTCGGTTTTATTTTTGGTAAAAAAATTTATTTTTCACTTTTTAGTTTTTTTTTAGTTACAATTTTTGCATGATTCTTTTGGAGGAAATTACGGACTTTTAAAAATGTTATTTTGATAAGTAAATACTTTTGTCCAGATTTGTGTGTACGTTAATAACACAGGTTTTTTGTGAAAATTTTTTATATATATGTTACATTCATTCGTCTTCAGATTTAATAGCTTTATTTTTTAATTACATATGTTTGTTTCTCTATTTGGACATGAGTAGAATGACAAGAGATGCAGCTCGCATGAAAAAATATCGAACTTTGGAAACTGACAATAAAAAGTTCTTCGGCTTACTAAAAATGCTCTATGAAATAGAGAAGAGAGACCCAATGACTTATTTTTCATACTTTCTAACCGATGACCAGGCCCTTATCTTCCGGGTTGCCCTAGATGAACGGGTTTGATATCTGGCATCGGCGTAGGAGACCACCTAATCGCCACGTATCGGCAATAAACCTGATGAGCGCCTAGTTCGTTTTTCTATTGGCAGTGCCTATTTCTTAATTATGAACTTTTTTATACCAGTTACTTAACATTTATATCTTGTTGTTTAGCACCTGTGCATTGCTACTCATGTTGATCTCGTAATTTAGAAGCTTAATCAGAGGAAGGGGCCTTCACCTGGCAAGGCACCTCAGAGGTATAATTCATAGGTAACTTCGAGGTCTTCGCACCCGCGACGGAGTTTACATGCACCAGGAGTCATTAGGGTACATGACAAACGAATAACTTACCAAAAAATGATTGTGAAAAGACTACAGTGGGAAAAGTCTTAAATGGCGTTCCCTTAAATGGCTGGTCATTGATGAAATTTCTATTATGTCAAAAGAGAATTTATATATAATTCATTTGAGGCATCAAGAATTTAAAAATAATTTATTTTTTGGTGGCATTAATGTTTTCTTATATTATTATGCAAGTGCCAATATGTAATATATAATGTATACGTAATGCCAATGTGCTTAAACGTATGCTAAACATTTCAGCATGGTACTTTTATTCATAATTTAAATTATTTGCTTAATCTTTCTCCAAATCTAAAGATGCTGATAGAGAAATTGAGAACTCATTGCATCATGACGGCATTTTGTTTATCTTTGGTTGTTATGTATTTAATCGTTCTTGGCAAAATCAGATTAACTCAGGCATTTATGCTTCTTATTGTATCATCATTTGCAATACGTTGGGCAGTGGAGATTTTAAAACTATTAAGTAATCTACCGTTATTGAGTCCACGGCCAATTGTTGTTTCTGAGCTAATATGATTTGATGCATTGAAGCGTTTTGCGAATTAAATATTTTGTTATACCCACATTTACATTAAACAACATTACTGCTGCTATTTTTTTTTTTTTTTTTTTTTTTTTACGCTAGCCTTGATTATGGGCTCGATTACGGAAGATTAGAAATTCATAGTCATGCTCATTTAATAGTCCTGTTTAAAGTGTCATCGGTCTCCATAGTAACTGACGTATTTTAGTGAGTACAGTACTGCAAAATATATAGAACATATAGAACTTTCAGAAGCAACTTATGATATTCGCATTTCCTTTAAACCATGTTTGCTGTTAGTATCGCGCACTTTTTGCTTTTATCGGGCAGTCGGATTCAAATTTACTTGCTCTCATTTCTTGATACAAAATTCAAATGTTTTCATGACTGCGTAACTCACTGACTTGCTTTCGCAATTATGCTTATGCCTACTGAAGTTTAAGCTCTGTGTCATGTAAATACACCGAACCATAAAAATGCCGCCTGTAATACTAATTAGAGTAACTCTTTTTTTTCTTTCTATGTTGGTAATATTGTACTTTAACAGCATAGGGATCTTGGCTGAACTTCTGTTTGCATAATAAAAGTAGACAAATGGCCGTTTACAATAAATAAATTTATAAATATTTAAAAACTTGGTCGTGTATATGAGACAGTGGTACTACTTAGTTATCCCGTTGACCAAAAATCTATCGCCAAACTATAAGATTAAATGCCAATAATGGTTGATTGTAAATGTCACATTCACTTGGCTTAAGCAAATTACACGTGTTTACGTCATCAAGTGATTTTTATTTCGACGTTATATTTGTATTTTTATTAATGTTATACTAATTTATTTATTCTTTCGTTATTTAAAATAAAAATTATGTCAATTTGTATAATTTGGCGTGTGGTTTGCCAATTTATATAATTTGGCGAAAATGGTCGATGGGATAACTAAGTAGTACAGAGACGGTTAATAGGTTGTCAGAAAATATGCGTGGAATTTTCATTTTCTTTCCAAGGCCCCTATACAGGAAAGTTATCATTAATGTTATCAAGTGGAAATATTAAAGGCAATCAAAAAGCATTCATACATATAACTATTTAATATAATATAGGTATGCATATAATACACTGCTCAAAACAATTAAAGGATATTTGAAGTTTTATATAAAATAAAGATATAAACGAATTTTTTTTTGCCGAAAATAGAAGAAGAGAATCACAAATGCAAATTTTTCTGGCTTTCAAACTGTGGAGTATGCAAATTTTGAGTTCGACGTCAAAAACGTCGCTTCAGCGGCAGCGAATGAAATTTGACTTTCAACTGGATAAAAGAGAATGAAGACAAGGATGATCGGCATTCAGTGATTGCTTTGTTTCGATGAGCACGATGTCTCAGCAAAGTCATTTGACAGATTCAGAAGCTTTGAGAATTGTTGGTAGGTTAGAAGGGGGCCAAACTCAAGCCGAAGTAGCGCAAGCCATTGGAGTGTCACAAAGTGTCATTTCCAGGATCTGGAACCGTTTTTTGGAGAGTGGATGTGCAGGCCGAAGACCAGGGCAAGGTCGTAGACGGACAACAACGCCCAATGAAGATCGGTATTTAGCGTTAATAGCTCGGAGACACCGAACCATGAACGCTACTCTTCTCCAACAACACCTTCGCTCGGCTACAGGCACCACGATTTCAACTCAGACTGTCCGAAACCGGCTCCATGCTGTAGGTCTGTATGCTCGCCGACCGATGGTATGTGTTAGATTAACATCAAGGCATCGTCGCGACCGCAGGGAGTGGGCAGCCGAGCATGTCAACTGGAGGAGAAATGAATGGAGCAATATTCTGTTTTCTGACGAGTCCCGTTTTTCTGTGCATCCGGATAATAGGCGTATTTTCATCTGGAGGGACCGTGGCAGTAGGAATAATCCTGCGTTCGTGCACGGAAGTGTCAGATTTGGCGGTGGAGGAGTGTTGGTGTATGGTGGCATCTCCATTGACGGGCGCACTGACCTCTACATCATTCGAGATGGAGCTCTGACTGGTCGCCGATATAGGGATGAGATCCTCAGACCTATTGTAGTCCCTTACGCTGCAGCAATCGGAGATAACTTCATTTTAATGGACGATAACTGCAGGCCACATCGTGCAAACCTGGTGGAGGATTTCCTTTTCGAGGAAGGAATCTTTCGAATGGAATGGCCAGCGTGTTCTCCAGACATGAATTCAATCGAGCACGTTTGGGACGCTCTAGGAAGACGAGTTGCTGGCCGCCAACAACCCCCACAAACTCTCCAAGATCTGGAAAGAGCTCTTCTGGAAGAGTGGGGCAGAATACCCCAACTCGTCATTAATAGCCTCATTGAGTCCATGCCTCAAAGGTGTTCAACGTTGCTGGCCGCCCGTGGAAACCATACCCCCTACTGAAAATGATTTTCTTTGAAGAAAACACCTTTTCTTATTCTTTTTTTCTCATATGCACAAATTGTGTTTTTTTCCTTTAGTACACAAATGCGCAATAAAATGCATTTTTTTCTGCCAAACATGTGTAATTTATTCTCATATAACCTACTATGTCTGTCGACCATGTATCAATCAGCTAAACAGTTTACTAGATACAAAATCCACCTAAAACTGCAATATCCTTTAATTGTTTTGAGCAGTGTATTATATATATATATATATATATTATGTGCCGCCAGTCTGATGTTATGTGTTTAATTAAACTAAACTATTGTATACTAAATTATTGTTTTGTATTAAACTAGTTTGCTTCTGTATTATTTAGCATTTGAAACAATGGTGTATATTTAATTAATGTACATTAAATTACTGTTTTGAATGCAAATACCAATTGAGAATTTTAAATATGACTGTTGATTAGAAAATGAGAAAACAGATTGGGGAAGATCCATTACTGAATTTGAATGGGAATATCGCTAAATTAGTCAATTACAGCCAAGTTGGCTCCATTTATGGCGACTTATTTTGGTCGCCAAATTTAGCGGTAATTCACTTAACTGCGCCAAGTTTGGCTACTACTTGGCGCTAACGTATATGAATACATAGTTTTATGCTTATAATTCAGAAACCGGTTACAACAATGAAAGATAATTTGGGTGAAATCCTTCATTTTATTGGTTTTTGTTGAATTACTAAAAAACTACTGAACCAATTTCGATGAAACGGAAGTGGTACCAATTCGAGAGTATCCTCTTTCAATTAAAATAAAAATCTCATAAATCGGACAAAAAGTTCCGGAGCAATCGGTGAACATACATAAAAAAAAAAACATACATACGCGTCGAATTGATAACCTCCTCCTTTTTTTCGAAGTCGGTAAAAACAGGCTTATTTGATCTGCTTTGAAAAGATAACTGATTATATTCCCTACCAAGTTTCAAAAGATGAGATTCTTTTTTTTTAAGTGAATGAGAATCAGTGTTCTGAGTGTCTAGCAGAGTGCAATAAAACCTCAGCAAAATGTGATTGGACCAAATGCTTTCAGTGAAACTGTTGGCTATATAAAGGTTGCTCAAATTTCCTAAACAGATGTGCAGTATGACATTTGTTTATTAGATCTGGGTAACAGCTGAATAGAACAAAGGGGCGTATGAAAAACACCAACAAAAAATTTGCTCTAAAGCACTTTATCACAGTGGCTTTATGGTATTTAAATTTATTATAATGTTTAAAAATAGGCATACTTAAGAGCCATAATTAGTTTAAATGCTAAGTAGAACATGACTTTTTTTTTTAAATATTAGTTTGTCCTTTTATTAAATTGTCAACGTTTGTTACATTCATGTATTTGTGATTTCCTATATTAAGTAAGTTAACAACTTTAGTATTTATAAAATATTAAATTTACTTTTATTCGTCCCATTATGTTTTAAAGTGCTTCACAAAAATTATTGTTTACATTGAAACTCCACAAGGCATCTTACCCCTAGATAGTTGGCTTCCCAACTATCTAGGGGGATATCTGGGGTACCCATATATCTTACCCAGATGCCGAATATATGGGTAAGATATTCGGCATCTTACCCATAGCTATGGGTAAGATGCCGAAATGCAAGTGTTTAGAAAAACAAAATTTTCGATCCTTTATATAATATCTGTAAAATGAAATAAGGTTTTACATGATACATAAGGGTGCAAACTTTAACAAAAAATCAATGTATAACAAATACAAATAACAGGCAATTTTTAAAACAATAAAGTCAAACACTCTGGCATCCTCACCCAATTTACCCTAAGGTGCTTCTACCCAATATGGACAGTACTCTCAATATGGATACCCCTAATATCTTTAAAAGTAACAATTTTGATCGAGAGATGGTGCTACATGTCCGTGAAGAAAAGCAGTTGAAAAGATAATTAAGCCTCGAAAGTGCAAAAAAGCGCGGTGTTCTCCATTTGGTAGGAAACTTGTTGTTTCGCGGTGTGCTGATCTTATTTGCAGGTAAGTTTAAATTCTTATTAGATATGGTAAAATTACTTTAAATATTGAATATTGGAGTCTTTTAGAAATCTGATAAAACATATTTTCGATTGCTATTGCATATATTTCTTAAAAACGTTTTCTTTGTTTATTTATTACAGGATTTAGTAAAACTATGCTCGATTCCCAATATGGACACCTTATGTCTATGTTGGAAATACAGCAAGTGAATCTTCAGATTCACTTGCTATATCCTCCAATCCTCCAAGAAACTTCCTCCAAGAAAAAAATCCTCCAAAAAGCCTTTGCAGAAAAATCAAAAGGAGCCTCCCCTCAGCAGGGTATCTGTTGGCGAAATCGCAAGTACCAGTGGTATGACTTCCTCAACAAAGGATAGTTGGTACTGCTTCTTAAGCAGTATTGAACTATTGCAGACATACGGCTACGCATCATATGCAGCAGATATGTCCATGAGGACTGTGTGGGACTTACCGCCCATGAAGAAGACGTTTTTATTTGTCCATCCTGTAAGGACTGAGTAATAACAGATGCAAATTTTGCAGGCAGATGCAATAAGAATAAGCAAAACCAACTATATTATTTCATAATATTTTGTAGTAACTGAGGTGTTTTCCATGGGTCTTCGAAGAGCCACAACCGAAAATGACCCCCACCCTTCTAAAGTGCATGTTCTGAAGATACTTACTGTACTCCCCACCACCCGCGATACTTTAAGATATATTTCTTTTATCTTCTCTCCTCTAAAATTCCTTGGAAGAGGGCTCTTCTATACACCCTGTGTAGTAGGTCAATAAGGAGCCACCTGTCCCTAATAGAGACATGCATGTCCATAATAGTGACAGGTGTTTCCTAATATGGACACTTGTACACATTTTTTTTAATCATTAAAATTAAACCAGAATAATTACAAGGTTGCTAATTTTAATAATGATAGTCAACAGTCCAGGGATATTGGTCATATATTTTTGGAGTCCTATGACGTGTACACGGGGTTGAAAAAAATCAGTTTTCCTTACGGTGTCCATATTGGGTACAGGTATCTTATACAGTAAACTCTGTCTAAAGCGGAATCGGTCGGGACTGATGAAACTTTCCGTGGTAGACAATATTCCGGCTTATGCAAAAGAGCGTGATTTATTGGAATAAAGCATAACACCAATCGAAAAGCGTTTTATGTTTTCGATAAAAAGATTGGATCTTGAGTTATAATGAATTGCTTCCAGATGATGAGCTTAATGATTGTCTTGACTCGAAAATCTGTTGAAAACTGAAATTCTGGAAGATGCTTTGTCTTTATAAATAAATGAGAAACGCTATTCAATTTCTTAGTACTGCTATAATACCTACAAATTTGAAGTTTACACACAAAAAAAATTATAATAACTTCGGGAACGTGGCAGAAACCTATTAGTTTGAATTTGAGTACAACCTTAAAGCATAATATATTGTACTTTAGACAATACAAATTTTCGTAAATGTGCATTCTACTAGTAATAATAACTTTTTAATGCATATTTATATAGGAAAAAAATGGCATAAGCAAGAATTCCTTAAAATTTAAAGAGTTTCTGTTCTTTTGAATTAACTTTTAAAAAGTACTACTGAATTTAATTTTTATGCTCGACATTGAGTATTTGATGTATATATTAGGGTGGAGCGAATTTTTTTTTTCCTTCAAACCAAAATTGGCCGGGGTGGGATAGTTGCTCTATCAGATCCTCATTCTGAATATAAAATATTTTTGAAAAATATTAATATTAAATACTGCCCCAAGGTCATTGAATATTGAGAAAAAACGTAAAAGCACTCGCCTGTGGAAAAAAAAAAATCTTTTCCTAATCAAAATGGGGCTTTGTGGGAAAGTTGCTCTATCATATCCTCATCCTGAATAAAAAATATCTTTGAAAAATATTAATATTAAATACTGCCCGAAGGTCATTGAATATTGAGAAAAAACGTAAAGGTTGTGCATTTTTCCATTTTTTTCCATCAAATATACAAACTATATTATTCAATTAGTTTAAAAGGATGATCATCGAATTATTATTAATATTATCTATCTATAGTAAAAATATGTAATATTTATATCAAATTTGCTTTTATTATGCTAACTCAACGACTATACTTCTTTTAAATATATGAAATTTGGGTAATTGTAATTATTTTACATATTTTACTTAACCTGTGTAAGAAAATATAATTTGAAATTATCCTTAAAGAACTATAGTAATAAGGTAAAAATAATTTACTATTTAATTTACAAGCAGTGAATTTACCATTTTATGGTAGTCCATACTGTTTTTTGGTTTCAAAAACTGGCATTTTTTTCCTAGACTCCAGACGTTTTAATGTATCCATGGCGTCTCAAAGGACTACAAACAGCAGAAGAAGACTCTGTAACAAGTCTCACACATCTTTCAGTGGCTTGATTGTGTCAAGAGAATAGCTTAATCTTAGGTAAGATGTCTTCATCTATTGCCTTTGGATTTAGGATAGACTTTGTAAGAATGTTATGATCTAAGAACTTAGTTAATGGTGGTTCTGTCACGGTCACTTCAGCCTAATTTATGAAATTGATATAGTCTTTGGTCTCTCAGGTAACTTGATCGTTTATTTTCGTGAAACTTTTATTATTCTGCATAGTGCCAACACTCATACATACTATATAAGAGTGGCACTGCGCAGAATAATGAAATCTCGAAAGTCAAAAAATTCTTTACGTACATGATCTTAGGTAACTTGAAAGTACGTAAAGAATGTCTTCACTTTCAAGATTTTATTATTATGCGTAGTGCCAACACTCTTACATACTATGTAAGAGCTTTGGCACTTCGCAGAACAATAAAATCTTTAAAGTCAAGAAATTCTTTACATACGGATAAATTTTGAAGCCAAAGTCTATATAGATTCTATAAATTGGGCTGAAGTGACCGTGATACAACCACCATTAACTAAGTTCTTTGATCATAACATTCTTACAAAGTGTATCCTAAATCCAAAGGCAATAGATGAAGACATTTTACCTAAGATTAAACTATTACCTTGCCACAATCAAGCCACTGAAAGATGTGTGAAACTTGTTACGGAGGCTTCTTCTGCTGTTTGTAGCCCTTTGAGACGCATTGAGTTCATTAAAACTTGTCTGGAGTCTCGGAAAAAAAGGCAGTTTTTGAAACCAAAAAACGGTATGAACTACTATAAAATGGTAAATTCATTACTTGTAAATTGCAATAGTAAATTATTTTTATCTTATTACTATAGTTCTTTAAGAATAATTTCAAATTCTATTTTTTTACACAGGTTAAGTAAAAAATATAAAACAATTACAATTACCCAAATTTCATACATTAAAAAATATATAGTCGTTGAGTAAGCATAATAAAAGCGAATATGATATAAATATTACATAATTTTACCATAAATTTATAATAACAATAATAATAATTCGATGATCATCCTTTTAAATTAAATTAATGAAATAGTTTGTATATTTGAGAAAAAAATGGGAAAATGCACAAATTTTACGTTTTTTCTCAATATTCAATGTCCTTGGGGCAGTATTTAATGTTAATATTTTTCAAAGATATTTTATATTCAGAATGAGGATATGATAGAGCAACTTTCCCACACCGCCTCATTTTGATTTGAAAAAAAAAATATATTTTCCATAGCCGGGCGCTTTTACGTTTTTTCTCAATATTCAATGACCTTGGGGCAGTATTTAATATTAATATTTTTCGAAGATATTTTATATTCAGAATGAGGATCGGATAGAGCAACTTTCCCACCCCGGCCAATTTTGATTTGAAGAAATTGTTTTTCCCATAGGCGAGCGCTCCACCCTAGTATATATATCAGTTTTAAAGTTTCATAAACGACATTCATTTTTAAAATATTCCTTTTTCCGCCTTATGCAAAGTTTCAGTTTCGGTGGAACCCTAAAACCCTTTCCGTTTCCTCGTTAGGCAGATTCCGGCTTATGCAGCAAAAATTAATGTTTTTCTATTGGTTCGCCGGGACTTGAAAATTTTTCCGCGGTACACAGATTTTAGGCTTACACAGAATCCGCCTTAGACAGAATGTACTGTACTATAAAAATGTTACTCAAAAGAAATCATAGAAATGGAAAAAGTATAATCTCTTTGAATATTTTGCATTTATATAGACAAACATATCAATTCAGCAATTATAATATGAAATCACATAATCCCAATTAAAAAGAATGTCATGTTCTTTCTTCACAAATAAAACTATGATTTATAATAAAACATTGATTTTTGACATTTGTTGTATGCAGATATCCTACAACACTTTGAGCATTTTTTTTTTTTTTTGCTTACTTTTGATAATTAGATCTAAGGAATCCAAATATTATTGTTCTTTCATAACGAACAAAAGTATTTGTTTTCATATTTTTATATGGTTTCGAGCTTTTGAAGTATCTTGAATCTTTTAAAATAACAGTAGCAAGTTAACTAAGGAATAACTTTTGAAGATTAGAATGTGTTGCATACTGATTTAATTAACAATCATAATTTTGGATAAATTAGGAAAATTCCCGCTTGGTGTTTTAGGAAAACGTAGATTTAACGATTGATTTATTGATGCATACAGGTGTACATTAAATTTGAAATTACTGTTGAATTCCGAAAATGCCGATAACATGTATATTTAAAAACCGATTAATTTTGTAGAACTAATTTTTTTTTTCTTTAGAAATAAATTTATGTTTATGCTCCTAACTTACAAGTAAAGATACTAAGTCATTTGTAATGTAATTCAAGACAATCTGAAAAACGTAAGTTCTATCACCCAATATATAAGACCAAAATATAAATTGGATGCTGATTCAAATGTGAATCTTATAATAAAATTTATAAGAAATAACGATACTACATACTCTACGATAATTCGATGCCAGAAATCATACATGAATATACTTGAAGTTGTATCAAAATTCAGAGAAAGTACTAAAATACAATTAATTTTCACGAATATTTTCCTGTGTTTATAAAACAAGCTATAAAAAGAAAACTGTTTTAAAAAGGATTTGAAGTAAACTTACATTATATCGTAAATTAGAAATGTTTATGATTAATTTGAAATTAAAAATAATTTAACATTGTATAATTGGGAAATTTGATTGGAAAGTGCAAAATAACCATTCTTTTTAATAAGTATTTTAAATATTAAATATTTAAAAATTAAATAACATTTGAAAGAAATTTCTTACTTAATTATTTATTTTAACGTTTATTTATACAAAGTAAAGTAAAAAACGATTGCTTAAAGTTACGTATATTAATAATTTAATTTTATTAACTGAATCATTTGTAGGTAATTAATGCTAGTTCGATCATTGTAAGAAAGGCTTTTCTGATACGATATCGGATATATATATATATATATATATATATATATATATATTTACAAAGTTATATTTCAAATTTTAATACTTTCTTTTATTACACATTTAATCACATTAGCATGATAAAAAGCAGCTGCATTAAAATTAATTCAGTTTAAGCGACACAGCATGCATTGCTAGGCATAAAATTCAAAAAATCATTTTACTTAAAATTGACATTTTTTACTAAAGAATTTACATTTAAAACTTTAAAAAATAAAGAATTTTCTTATAAAATATATATTTGAACTATATATATTTTTCTTATTATTAATGTTTTCTTTATATTTTTTTAAATATGTAAGATTTGTAGAAATGCGTATTTAGCAATCTTATAATATTATACGCTTAGTTCATTGTAACTTCTACTACAATTATGCATTATCTGAGTGTATTATCAATATGATTTTTACTTTTGTAATCATCTGATACTTATTCATCTCAGTATTACCATCTCAAGTGATCACTTAAAAATTCAATACATAATTCATAATTAATATCGTAATATATCTTCTATTATATTTATTATTTTATCTGTTAATTTTATTTTTTGATGTACTCGTATGATATTATCTGTTTAAAAGAATTTTATAAGGGTTTATACATAAATTTTAACTTGAGTAAATTCCTTTATAATTTATATAATCCCATTAGTTGTTGATAATTTAAATTGGTTTACGATGTTTTTTAAATATATGTGTATATACATTCACACACATCTACATATATATATATTTCAGTGCAATGTATTGATACTCAATTTATTAATTTTTATTATAAAAAAAGATAATGAGTTGTAATATTATATAATGGTTGTATATATGTGTGGTAATGAAAGATAAGACTCAATGGTTAAATGAACGTGATATCTCAAGCGAGACTCGTAAAAGGTGAACTCAAAAATGCAGAGCGAGTTGATGTTGTTCTATATATATTCAGCAATGGAATCGTTTGTTGGTTTTTAAAGCAAGGCTCAGGGAAGCTCTTGCCAGTTGTACGATGTTATTTTGAATATTAAGCTGTATGTTCGGTAATATATTAAACCTTTTTATACCTATTCACAGTTTGTAGAGCATTAGTTTCGATTAAGCAATATATATATATATCGCTTATTTGTGGCAACAACTTCATAACTCAAATTTCCCGATTTTTCGGGATACGCATATGAAGTTTTAAATATTGAATTAATTTTTGAAAACTATAATACTAAATAAAACAAATTACATTATTTGATCAAATAACATTTGGTCATGATGAGGAAGCGAATTAATGGCCGAAATTTATACTACATAGCTTTTCTTAACCTCAAACTACCGCAGTTTCACTTATGCCGTTCTTGCTGCTAAAATCAGTTTCGTAAGGGAATCTTGAAAAATAAAAAATGACTCTCTAGTTAAAACTTCACATTGTTAGAATTGTCTCTGTGGTAACTCGGTCGAGATATTTGTATGTACTATGTACACACCAAGGTACATCCAAATCGGTTGATAAATACGCCTGTTATCACGTGACAAATATCAGGACGTTTCAAAATGTCAGCCACGCTAGAAATTCAAAATACTATAACTCAGCCATTTTTTAAGATATAGACGAAACAAAAACTGCTCCCGAATCTTTTTATCAAGGTCAAACACATAAGAAAAAAATATTTTTTCAGTTTTGAACTTTTTGGTATCACATTCCAAATTTAAATTTTTCTTAAAAATTTAAATGGCCGCCATTTTTAAACAAGATGGCAGATGAAGCTGGCCAACGAACTCGGTCGAGACATTGGTATGTACTATGTATAAACGAAGTTACATCCAAATCGGTTCATAAATACGCCTTTTATCGCGTGACAAATTTCAGGACGTTTCAAAATGTCAGCCACGCTAGAAATTCAAAATGCTATAACTCAGCCATTTTTTAAGATATAGACGAAACAAAAACTGCTCCGGAATCTTTGTATATAGGTCAAATACATAAGAAAAAAAATTCCATTTTAAATTTTTTGGTACCACATTTCAAATTTAAAATTTTTTCAAAAATTTTAAATGTCCGCCATTTTGAAACAAAATGGAGGATGAAGCTGGCCAACGAACTCGGTCGAGACATTGGTATGTACTATGTACACTCCGAATTACATCAAAATCGGTTCATAAATACGCCTTTTATCGCGTGACAAAATTCAGGACGTTTCAAAATGTCAGCCACGCTAGATATTCAGAATGCTATAACTCAGCCATTTTTTAAGATATAGACGAAACAAGAACTGCTCCGGAATCTTTGTATAAAGGTAAAATACATAAGAAAAAAATATTTTTCCATTTTCAATTTTTTGGTACCACATTTCAAATTTTAATTTTTTTTTTAATTTTAAATGGCCGCCATTTTGAAACAAAACGGCGGATGAAGCTTGCCAACGAACTCGGTCGAGACATTGGTATGTACTATGTACACACCGAATTACATCGAAATCGGTTCATAAATACGAGAGTTATAGTGTGACAAAGGTCATATATATATATATATATATATATATATCAATTTTGAACGGAGGGTGGTTTCGGGGTCTGGGGGTCATGATCGATGAAAATATACCAAAATTTTTTGAAATCGCTTTCCTCCGAACGGCTGCAATAGGTAGCTTTTTGTAATGAAAGCTACCTAAAATAATGAAAATGCGTTCTAACATGCAAATAAATAAAAGAAATAATTTAAATTATAAACACAATTTCACAAATGAATTTTCATAATTTAATGTTTTTCCACGCATACATTTCATATCCTCTTTAGTAAATCTATTCTGGAGAAAACTTGTCGAAAAATATCAAAGCGCTGTGTTACACTGTAAATCCTGGCCGGCCAGGCATACAGGCGAAGGTAGATTTCGTTAAGTATATCAATTTCACTAACAAACACTAAATCATGATCAGAGATAAACCCACTTTAACAATTTTATCTGGCCACTTGTGAGGCGTTTTTTTGTTCATTTTTACATAATAGCTGGTTTTATCAAAATCATGTTAAGGCGGTATTAAAAAAAAAAAAAAATACTTTTCCATGCTCAAAAACTCAAAATTTTCCAGCACATTTTCAGATTCATTTTTAATATAAAAAATATGAAATTTGCTAATGTGATTTTTGAAGAGATTTATAAGCCACCTGTGTTTTTATTTTTAGTTCAATTAATTAAAACTTGATTTATAAACAATTATTTTCTCAGTAGGACAATATTTTTCGTTTCTAACACAACCGCTTTGGGAAATTCTGTTCAAAATGCCAACTTTGACATCATTTTTTGAAATATATTCTGCCTCTATCAAAAAATCGATCATTACGGTACATTATACAGTTTCTGAGTAACAAAATGTACCAATTGGATGCGTTTGAGAGCAAAAATTAATTTAAAAATGAGTAAAAAAATAAGCAGTTTGTATTTGAGTACACCCCTAATATGATGATTTTTTTTTTTTCAAACGCTATGAATTTTTAATTTTTTTTTGCTGTAAGAATTGGTCCTATCAAAAACTTGTCTATATAAATGTTGTAGACAATATTAAGAAGATATATGATAAATTCATGCGGATTTTATATCTTTTGAATTGACGGAGTTATGGATTTTTTTCTTCTTCAAACACCCTTTTTTGTTTTCGTTTTTACTTTTTTTTTTTTTTTTTTTTGGTACGAATTGGTCATATCAAAAACTTAGGAATATAAAAGTTGTAAATAAGTAAATAATATTAAGAAGATTTATAATAAAATTAATTGGATTTAATATCTTGAGAATTGACGAAGTTATGAATTTTTTTCTCCCAAATACCCTTATTTTTTGCGCCCTTTGAGCCCATTTTTAATCTGTCATACATAATTTTGGTCCTATTTTTAGAAGTAATAAAAACTTTAAACGGATTTGATATGTACAAAAATTAAGAAGTTATGGGGTTTTCGGTTTTCACAAAACCTCTCCCTATTTCCATCCCCTTGGTCCGACTTTGCTCATTAACGAACTTGACCGAGATTTTAAGCCCCTTGATTTTATGTATCAGTTTGAAAGAGATTTGTGCAAAATTGTGGAAGTTACCGTGTCCAGAAGAAAGTGAAATATATATATATATATATATATATATATATATAGATAGATAGATAGATAGATAAAGTTTTTACGGACTCCATTTTCAGACATATTAAAATTAAAACTAGTTTGATGTATTTACCAATTTCAATGATTGTGTTAATATTAATTCGGTTCTTTCTCAAATATATCTCAGCACATATTTCTGTTATTTGCTTTATAGAATTATTACCTATTATGTGTGTTGTACATGTGCTCTTCATATGAATCTCTTAATTTTAATGATAAAAATCAGTGTTTTAAAATCAGTTTTCGACTAAATTTTATTTTGAGACATCTGTTAAGAACAAATGCCTCCTATGCGGTAACATATTTATGCTAATATTAAAATAATTCTCATTCTCAAAATAATATATTCCTCATTTTCAAAATATTTCTTATCGCCCTAAATCTTAAAAATTTCTATAATGTATCTGAAGCCTGTACATAATTTGTGTGCTAAAATATTGAGATTTAGTTGTAAACTGCTGTGATTTTCTTCTCACTTGTTTTTCCAAATTGAAATCCTATCGAATTTTTTTTTCTTTCAAACTGAATATTTTGTTCCTACATCTCATTATTTCTAAATATAAATTTTACTTGATCAACATCTAAAAGGTTAGTTTAATGTATCAAAATTTTAGAACATTAGTGTAAAAATTAATTTATGTTAAATGAATTATGCTTAAATGAATGGGACCATTTAACAAACATTTGCTCTGTAATAATTATACACTCGACAAATTTTTGACAAATCTTCAGCAATAAAATTTTATTACCACCACTTTTAAGGGGGACTAATATTCAACAACTCTCACCTATGACTAAAATTGCAACGATTCTAGTTTATTCCTAAGTTTGAAACACTAAGAGAATAAGATTTGTCGACATTGCAATCTTTACAGTGGAAAGTTTTGAAGCTGTCGAATGAATTCCTTCCTCCTCTACAACGTCCACCATATTTGACAGTCAAAATCAACAGGCTATAGTTCAGGAGGCGGCCAAATATAGCAGACACAGGATTCGGAGTAGAAACGGACTCAAGAGACGTCATCCTCTTATTCTATCCTCCTTCCTACATTATCCGGATTCTAGCCCTTGAAACTCTGCGTTTGGTACGCAGCAGACAATTATACACTGAATTTTTTGTCTTGTTCCTAAAAAAATCTATACAATATACGATTATAGATTAAAACCTTTCCTGGCTTACTAGATTTGTTGTGCAAAATTACTTTCAAATTTATCAGTAGTAGTTCATGAGATAACTGCGGAACACATACGTACATGTTAATATGCATAAATTCCGAAAACAGAAGCTTCTTGTTTTTACAGTCGCTTAATAATATAAAATTATGCTTGCACTTAAAAAGTAAAATAAAGTTTGTATAAGCTTACATTAACATTGTAATTTAAACGCTCTTATCCAGGGAGCTTCGAAACGAATTACAACCGCACGCATTCATCTGACCTTATTAGTTCGTCTCTATGGCTGTAAAAATTGGAAAATAGTTAGGTAATTATTTTAAAAAAATACTACTTTTGAACAATTAAAAAAAAAAAATTAAAAACATGTCTTCTGGAAACTTAATACGATAATTTCAACGATAATTTACGATAATTTGAAAAATTAAGCTGGGTATGTTAATTCACCACAATTTCTTTTCGTTGTTTAGCCTCCGTACGGTATGCTATTTCTTTCTTCCAGCTTATTTTGTGTCGTCTCCAAAAAATAACGTTACCTTACAGAAGCCAGTCGTACAACAAAGCAGTACGATTAAATAATCTATAGCAATTTATTGAACTTCTAAGCATCGCACATTTTCAATTTTTATACCGTCGTATTGGGAAAAAAAAGTACTTTTTAAATGCAGTTTGTTTGAAATCTGCATCTCCATTTATTTTCTATCTATAGATCTATAGTATAATATCTATATTAATGTTACAAACAAAGGAAGGCTTATAAATCATTAAACAGCCGTTTTTTTTTTTTTTTTTTTTTTTTTTTTTTTTTTTTTTGTCGCGTTTCTTTAATGACGGCATCTTTTTGCTGCATTTTCGTATTATTTCGCGATAGTGACGCCCTATGCCTACTTTACTGTAGATGTTTAAGAGTGGGTCATAAATGTGGAATCCTTAAGCGGATGCGAATGACGCCATTTTACATAAAATAAAAGCATGTGGTGTTAGTCTCAAAATTGAAATATGTTTTGTACTAATTATATATACATTTTTTTTTTTTTATCGGGGGCGACACTAGATTCAGAAAAAGCAGAATTCCGGTTTTCTAGTTTTAAATTAATTTCTTATTTTTTTTTTTTTTTTAAGGGGACCGTTATTTGCGCAAAATTCGACCCAAAAATCTAAAATTATTTCTGTTATTCCCTATTATACTAGGAATTCCCTCAGATGGATTAGTCTGAGCGATACTGCTGAGAACATAGATTTAATAATAACATGTGGAAGCAAAGAAAATGAGATATTATCTTTAATTGTCCATATACTGCGATAAATTGAATTGATGAAAATAAACGAATCGCAGAATTACAAAATTTTACATATAAATTCGGATACACTGTTTAAAATGTGGGAAAGCAAACCTTCCAAGATAGCCATGCATGGATATACAATTGAAAGTACGCAATATATTAAAAGTAACATAGAAAATGAAACACTAAATTATCTTATATCGAAATTTTAACTATATAAAATGATGTCAAGAGCATAATCAGACGCTCCGCACCAATTTGAGTAACTTTAAATGACAAATATATGATGTTTAAAAAGAATGTAACTTTGTAACTTTAAACTTTATATGGTGTGTGCTCCCCCGGAATAGTTAATATTGTACAATATCTGTTTTCCACGCATGCAATGGGGTTGTCGATAAGAGATAAAGAATTCTCTCTTCAAAATCTGATATAGTATCAAAGTACCGCACACATCAACAGTGGCATGCAATGAGTCGTTAGAGTATGTATGTATTACTACACTGCATTGCTTTGTTTTCAAACATATTCTGCACAAGTTGGGCTGTATTTAGCGTGTATTAAATAAAAGAAATCGGCAATGATTGCAACATAAAGTATGACACAAAATCTGAATATATCGTCTGCATAACCTTTGAATTTTCAAAGTGTCTTTTGAAGTAATTTACAAATCCATACATATTTTTTCAGCAAATCATGCAAGCTAAAATACGCCAATATGAACCCGATTATGAAATTTCACAAGAATAAGTTAATATATAAAAAAATCTACTAATGACAATTGAGAATATGACCCTATGATAAAATATCTAGAAAAATGAATCAGAAAAAAAATTCATATCGCATTTAAAACGGCTCTTCCCTCTGTTAGTAGTTTTAGCGAGAAAGAGAAAAGCCTAGAGAAGGAACACTTTAACAAGTACTTTCGGGCAACCTACTCACTTTTTCATACAGGTCTTTATTCAATATTTACACAATTTATTCAATGCTAGGTGGGTATCTATCAGTTGTGTTGCATTTACATTGCATGTTTTGTGGAGGAAATGCACCATTATGAAATATTTAAAGTTGCTATAACTAATAATTCCAAATTAATGGTAATTGAGATCGCTTTACGTTCATTTCATTTCTTTAAATATTAAAATTTTTTAGAAATCATTCATAGAGACAATTTTATATTTTAAAATTTACCCGAAGCAAAATTTCAAGTTTTTGAGCTTAGCAGTAACACAGAAATAGAAAATTTTCGAAAGTTTTTTGTTTCTGCAGTGTTTTATATAGCGGCATTTTTAGAAATTGTTCTATTGCAGGAATTTACGCCATGATAAAAACAGCGATGTCAGTTTTCATGTTTATATTCCGAACAATTCCGTGTACTTTATTACTTAGATCATCTTTAGATCTTTTTCCGTTTTGTTTAGTCTTTCGATTTTTTAGAATTCATTCTACAACGATCATTTACATCTTATAAATTACTGCCATGCAAAAGTTCTAGTTTCTAACCCCAACAGTATCCCAGAAATTTCAGTATTCCAAATAAATCATAATTTAGAACATTTCTAGAATTTTTTACGTTTATCAGTCAAATTGAATTTTCGAATCTTTTAGAGAGCGTTCATAACGAATATTTAATCTTAAAAGTAACCACCATACCGAATTTAAAGATTCTAATCCAATCAAGGTCACATAAATCTCAAATTTAGAACTTTTTTGCTCTTGCAGCGATGTAGGTTGTTGCATTGACATAAAATACAGTCTTTTTTTCGGAGCAGAGATGGCGACCAACATTTTTTAAGTTGCATATGTAGTTTCAGAGATAATACCTCACAAACGTACAAACATTAATAATAGTCTACACTTTATAATATTATAACGCTTTATAATATTAACATTAGATAGACAGATACAAAAGTCATTTACCTGTTACAAACTAAAGTAATTTTAGGATATGAATTATGAAATTAATATTCGAAAAAATTATGAATTGCAACCTACAATTTTTTTGATGGATCTAGATTTATTAAGTCTTGCTTTATGGAAATCCCAAATTTCAGATTTTTCTTCCTAGTAGTTTTCAAATTATGCTTAAAAAACGGCAAAATGATGGTACTAGTCACTTTCTATGATAGAAGTGACTAGATATTTTGAAATTTCTTCTGCTATCCTGTAATCTAGCAGTTTTCAATGACTGCTTGAGTGTCGTTTAAGATACCTTGATCAAGAAGGGAGCTCTCTCGGTCAACAATCGAGTACCGAACTTCAATTTGGATACAGCCCTTAAAATACGCTCGTTTTAAAATGATTAATTTCTCGGCAACGTATGGTACGAATTGCATAAAAATTTGTTTTTAGGCTAATCGAAGTGTGTAGAGTTCCTTTATGCTGTCACAATTGTTTACTGCTATTGAAAAAAAAAACAAAGTTGTGGTTCGTTTTAATATATAGATGGCCTCCAAAGCAAGTTTTATTAACATCATTTAAAAGTAGACATTATTTCCAATCGATCGCTACCAGTAAAATTCTTCTACGATAATTTGTTGAGGTGTTAGTAGGTGGTGTGTACTTTTTTTTTCCTCGACTGTACCTATCTTTTCACAATTTTGGCTACCAAACTGTCGATTTGTATAGCATTACAAACAGACTGATAGACAAATTTTCATTTTTATATATTAGATTATATACAAACATAAATAACTTATCTAATACGTGCTAGCATATGCATTTTTAAATATAAATATAAAAACCCGTATAATACTTATTCTGTTTTATTTTGATAGTCATTAGGCAAAAAATCTCACTTTCTTAACCCCGAATTGCTTGCTTTTTACAAAAGCGCCAAAGTTTATATAACAGCGAAGTACTATGAAAAGCATCAAATGCATAGCAATAATGTACTTAGAATGCGATATTTACGATCAACCATTATCGGCATTCAATCTTATAGTTTGGCGATAGATTTTTGGTCGACGGGATACTAAGTAGTTCCAAATACAGTACTGCAATTCAACTTCAATTCAACTTAATCTTCTCTCTGCTACTTTATGATTTTTAACTTTTAAACATCGCACATTTTCAATTTTTATACTGTCGTATTGGAGAGAAAAAGTACTTTTAAGTGCAATTTGTTTGAAAACTGCATCTCAATTTATTTTTGAATTTTTTTTTTTTTTTTTTTTTGTAGTTTTTAGCGCCATTTGTTTAATTTTGGCAACTCAAGTACTCCATTTCTGTAGAAAGTAGGGGGGGGGGGTAGTTAGAAAATAGTAATTATACCTTTTGTTGCCTTTTTCCCTTAACAACTTAATAAAATGTAATTAAAATAAGTTCTATTTTGAAAAAATATAAATGAATGATTTCTTTTTCAAAATTTAAGTTTAAGTATCTGTATTAATATTACAAACAAATGAGGGCATATGAATCATGAGACAGACGATTTTTTTTTTTTTTTTGTAGACTTTCTTGAATGACGACATCTTTTTTTTTTGTGTGAGTGTGTGTATATTATTCAGCGATAGTGACGTCCTATGCATACTTTACTATAGAAATTGTTTAAGACTTTATCGTAAATGAAGAATTCTTCTGCGGATGCGGATGACGTCATTCTGTACAAAATAAAAGCGTGTGTTTCAAGTCTTAAAACTGAAATATGTTTTGTACTATCCATTTTGATATTTTTTATTTTCATCGAGGGTGACACTAAATTCTGAAAAAAACAAACTTCCCGTTTTCTAGTTTTTTTTTCAATCTTTGTGCAGTTTCGCAAAGAAGAGTATTTGTTGCAAAAAGATATAAATAGCTATGAAAACAAACCTGATGAACGTTTATGGTTATTTTTACAAGTAAATATGGCACAGATAGCATATACGCACCGAGGTACTTAATTGGCGCCAAAGTGGCGCTACTTTGCCTGACATGGCGTTACTTTGCCTGACCATTGGCGGCTCGTGACTGTCATAGTTTGGGGCACTAAATGCATGGCGGACATTATTCTTCTTTTCTTACCATTATTCAATTCGTACTATTAGTTCTCGCTCTCCCTATATTTATTTATTTATTTATTTATATATTTATATATCTTGTTCAAATTTTCAATCGTTAATAAAATACTTATTATACATCCTACCAAGTTGAAATAAATTTTTTTAAACTTGTACTGGATGACAATTGATTTCAATGCACTTTTTTCAAATTTTAATTAATTAATTTTAGTTTTCGTGGGAGACAAAATGGCGGCCATTGGTTATTGAAGAATTTAATGCATCTTCACATCTATAAGGCGGGTTACCATAGGGGGACTCTGTTCTGTCGACAAATACCGCCGAGTTTGTCGCCAACGTGGAGATATATCGCCAAATTTGGCGACCAAAGTGAGTCGTCAACTTGGCGATATCTCTAATATTTCGCCAAATTCCCATAGACTTCCATTGTAAACCTACTTCCTTATAGAAATCAACAAATTGAGATATTTTAATGCAACGAAAACTAATATTAGCTTGAGGGATTATATTAAATTTTTCTTTGATGACCTAAGTAGGAATTGAATTTAAAAGCAAAATTTTTATATTACTTGTTTTTTGAAAGAAAAATATTAACTTGCTTAATGGTCGAATATTCTGCCAACAAATATGGCAAAGATTTCTTTTAAAGCAATAGTGGTAAGAGAAGAATAAACTTGGCAGCTATGGATTTAGTGACCCCCAAAATGCTAGTCACGAGCCACCACTGATATAACCATATATAACTCTATTATAAATTGTTTTGTTCTATAATTATATCATTTATTGATTGTTATTTGCTTTTAAAAATAATAAAAAATGTTTTGTTTATAACTTTATTTTGTTTAGTATTGAAATAAAAAATAACGTACTGTTATAGCACGCTATATGTAACTGGTATTCGAAAACAACGTTTTCGGCAAATTGGAATAAAAAAATCACGATAAACCCGGTGTGTTTATGGCATCTTTGCCATAAATATAAGCATTTCATTTATATATATAATATCATTGCTTTTTATATACAATTTACCTTTGTTTGTATATAAAAATATGTAAGTGGCTTGCTAACACAAAATAAATTGCATAAATGTTAAAAAAATTGCTTGAGTATATGAAACAATGAATAAGTTGCACGAAAATACGCATAAAAAGCTTACTTGTCTCGCCAAAACCATTTTCTCTACATCGCCAAAACCCTTATACAGGAAAAATACCAATTTCAATTTTAAAGACTAAAACGAAATTAATATAAATGGAATTTTTTTTTTTTTTTTTGAAAATCATGCTTTCATTAAAATTCACAAAAATTTAGAAAAAATATATATTTTTTAAATGCACTAAATATTAGAAAAGTCTTGAAAAAAACCTTAAATGCACCGAGTTTAAATTTAATTGGGTGAGTTCAATTATGGAAGATAAATGGATTTAAATGGGAATTTTGCCACGTTAGCCAGCTATCTCCAAGTTGGCTTCATATATAGAAACTTTTTTGTTTGGCGATAAATTTGGCGATCATTTGGCGATATTTCGCCACGTTAGCAAAGATTGGCGATATCGTGGTAACCCTGTCATTAGTACTTTTCAACAAATACTCATTGTTGAAGCTAATGCTGATTTCTCTATAGAAAATCAAACATAACCATTAAGTAATTCACCCCCCCCCGTTGCCCCCTTAGGGATCGAATTTTAAAAAATCAATCTCCAATTTATATATTGCCCTCAAGAATGCATATATATTACAAATTTCAAAAAACTATGTCAACGGGAAGTGGGTGAAAAATGAATCACAAGATTTGAGTGCCACAGACAAATATAATTGTAAATTAAAAGAAAGCATGTAAAAAAAAGGAGAAATGATGCTATAAAGCAAAATATTGTATTACACATCATATAATTGTTTCTAATTTCACACGCGAAATATAAAATATGCTTTTGGCGATTAAAAAATTCTATTGAGAGATTATCGCAAAATCTGTAATCAAAGTTTTTATGGCTTTATTTCTTTTAAATGGAAAACAAACAGATTTATTTTCCTGTTTGATTAAATTTAAATGTGTTTTATCGCACTTCAATATTACTGCGTGTGCATTTTTAGGGTTTCGTTCATCTGACGAAACCCTATTCGTCTTGCTCCTCTGTCTGTCTGTCCGTCACAGAGCCCGTTCTCAGAAACTATACATGTTGGAGATTTGAAATTTTGCCTACTTATAGATGAACACCACACATCAAACAACAAATCATAAAATTTTGAAAAAGTTGGTAATTAACCTAATTACGGGCTAATTAAATTCTAAAATTAACCAATCAACCTTTTGAATGCAGGTGCGAACACACGTTATCGAAATCCTCCTCAGTTTCTCCTAAGGGTTGCCAGTAAATTCGGCGGATGCTCCGTCAAATCAGCCGGTGCAGGGTTACCACGGAGTAATTTAAGCAATAACTGAAGTGGACCTTTAAAAAGCAAAATCGGATCTGCCGAAGTATCGGTCGTACAAATTCGTAACAGGTGTAGAAATACGCGGAAAAAATTCTACTTTATTTTGGTATAAATTTCAAATTTCTGCGTAGGATAGAACGCAAAAAATCCACTAAAAATCGATCGATAAAAATTTAATTTCTGTGTTTGGAAAGACAATGAAAACAGATTTCCATTCACCGGAAGGCAGCTGTCGTCGTCTGTCAGACATATCGGCGCGGGAGAAATTTAAGGGGGAGGTAAGTCTAATACGAAATTTAAACTTTTTAAATATTAAATTTTTCGATTAAATTTTTTGACATCCGGGCTGGAAATTTCTCGCAGATTTCATACATACCCGGTTCGAAGAGATAGCTTCATTACGAGCTGAGATATTAATTATTATTTTATTAATTCCTTTTATTTCCATCAAATGCCTGATTAAGATGGAGGCACGTGCTTTTTTAACGGAGATTTCATTTAAATTAGGAAATCTAACAATTTGCGTGGGGTGTTTCGACGGCGCTCTATGAGATAAATATTAATAATTCAATATGAAAAAGTTTATACGTTTATAAGTGTTCATCCCACTATTTCCGAATAGCAATTTCAGGAAATATCTTAAATTATTGGTTAAGACCGCCACTCGATGTGTTCGAAACTTTAAGATACTTTATAACACATAAGAAAAAGTGTAAAAAATAATGGAGTGTGATATTTCGAGGAGTGGAGGGGGCGAGGGCTAGATTTATTTATTAAATCTTAGCGTTTGTTATCGCAGAAAATGTTTTAAATTCTTGGTTAAGACCGCACCGCCACCCTCCCGACCATGTATCTACGGAGAGATTCCGCAAAGGGGTTTCGTTCAGATATGCTTTTGTTAAGATTAGAGTGCGCTCCCTGGTGGTGGAATGCGGAACTAACGTAACGCGATTTTGTTAGAATTAGGAAATATAACAAGGCGATCCGTTTTCAACTTTAAGATACTTCATGACACATAATAAAAAGCTTATAAAATAATGGTGCATGTAATTTCCTGTTAAGGGAGGGCGGGGGAGGGGCGCTGTATTTCTTTTTTAAAAATTAGCGTTTACGACCTTTTTAGATGTCGTTTTTTGAGGACTATGATATATTCAGACACGTGCTGCTTATGAAATTTAAAAATGTCAACATTTTAGTTACCACTATTTCCGAATAGTACTTTCAGCAAATTTCTTAATTTCTCGCTTAAGGCCGCCACCAACTCGAGTAACACATCCACTGATAGGTTGTTTAACAGAGTTTCGATCTGATACACTTTTGTTATGAATAGTGTGCGCTCCCTGGTGGTGGAATTTGCAACTAACATAACGCAATTTTGTTAAAATTATGAAATCTAACAAGTCGATCTGCTGGAAACTTTGACATAGTTCATAACACATAATAAAAGGCTTATAATAGAATGTTCCGTGCAATTTCCTGGGGCGCCTACCTATCTCGGGTGCTATAGACCCGATCCCCTCGACTAATATACCTACGGATAGTTTGTAAAACGGAGTTTCCTTTGGATAGAGGTTTGTGTAGAATAGAATGCGCCCCCTGGTTGCGGAATGTCGAATTAACAGATTTCGCAAAAGGATAAAGTGTTTTAAAGGAATATTAAACGAAACCCTCTGTGCGATCTGTGATCACAGTTACCCACTTGTTTTTTATTTGCTCCATATGTTCAAACCAGTTGTCTACGAAAACATCAACCGAAGAAAGTGACTCGCACCAAATTTCAAAAATGCAGATAAATTGTGCTTTTTTATCAGTTTTTTCTATATAATTTTTAAACGGTTTGGAACTTATTTTTCATAGTAGGTGCATTCAGTAGGCGACCCTAATAGGTACCTTCTGGTGCAATCAGAAAGAAAATCCGACAAATATTTTTTGAGTTATGCTTCACGAAAAGTTTTTATTAGGCTTTTTATTTAGTAGGACATGGCGTTAATATCCATTAGACCGGAGTGAAAAACAAAAAGTTTTGCAAATGGAATCGTAATAGTGCGGAAAAGTTGCTACTCGTCAATACAAGCACAGTGAAAAAAAAATTTTTGAAATCGAAGAATATCTTCCGTTCGCGCATCGCGTTCAAAGTTTTCGAATTTGAACAAAAATTGTACAAATATACGAAAAATCGTAAAAAGGTGTAAACCTTTTCCGATTTAACACATTTTTTTGTACATACCATGACCTTGAGATGTAGAATGGAGGAAAAATACCACACACTCCTCCTTTATCCCCTTCAAACCCCCTCAAGGGGATGAAAATGGCCCATTTTCGTGGAAAATACCGAAATTACAGGAGATGTAAATATTGACGAATCGGTCTCATATTTTTTTGCGTAAGGCAACCTTGAGGCTAAAAGTCGGAAACAATCCCCCTCCCCCCTCGAGAGATCAAAATTGTGCAGCTCTTGGCACGTCCTTCTAAGGATGACTCAGGACTCACCACGGGAAGGTGGCTGAACTGCGAGTCCCACCCACACCCTACTCAACCAACCAACCAAAATTTGGGCGTGGAGAATTATGCAGATGCAGATTCAGGTACTGCGAATTCTGATTTAGTGTCAAATTTTATCATGATAGCACGAGAATCGAGGGTGGCTCTTATAAAACCATCACGTCGCTCATGCCAAGACACTTTTGAGGAGGCCTGTGTTACCAGCTTAACACTGCGCTCTACGGCTTGCGTATGACATGGTATGTCTGCCAGATTCAAAGGAAGAGTTGGCTTTTCCCCCTTGGAAATCAAATCTGCAATGTCAGCTGAAGAAATGTTTACCAATAGAGGAGGACAGGTAATCTATGTTTGAATTGGTAAGAATTGCCCTGCACTTTTCTTTTTCTCGTCTAATTTTGCTTCTATCAACGATCAGTGATGTATTACTATCAGTAATAAGACCTACGTCTTTTAGCACGCTAGAGGTAATGGCAGCTGTTGTTCTGTCTGACAGACCATAGCGATTACTTGTCAAAGCAGTAGCTGGAAGCGACATGCACATTTGTGAAGAGTCTGGGCTCCTTGACAGAGCAGACAAAGATCGTGTGCGCTGAAAATATAAATCCTCCTGATCGTCATTGACATCAACATTTGTCTCCCCTCTTTCAGGATCAATGCTGCAACCAGGCAAGCTTTGCATTTGTGTGCTAAGCACATCAAGATGACGAGCCTTTTTTTGCAACCATGATGTAAGTTTTTGTGTTTCCTTTTTATGCACCGTCGGTCCTATTTTACCTGATGTAAGGTGTCTTTGTGCGTAAAGAAACATCAGTTCCAATGTAGATATTTTCCTGTCCTTAGGGCAATCGCAGCTGACAGCTATAGAATTAGGACAAATACACTTGTCAAAGTTTTTCCCTCAAGTGCATTCTAGTGTCATTTCGCATTTGCATCTGATATGTCAAATAATGTGTTATACGACTGATGGATGAAATCATTGTACTTCTTCTGTTTCCCAGCCGTGTCTTTATCTCTTGGATATGATTTATGAAGAGAATAACAGCGATCGTGTAGTTGTTTCATCTTTTGAACGACTCTTGTGTGACAAACTGTAGGAATCGAAGCCTTCAAATACAGTGACTCAATCTGTTGAGCTACAGTGTTTGCCACTTCTAAAAAGCTCAACTTCCTTCCAGGTTTAAAGTCACCAGACTGCAATAACATGGCGTATTGCACCTCATGCCAACATTTGACAACGTCAGCATTGGTGGGAAGAATTGCCGATGGCAGTGATTTTGGTGCACCAAAAAATGGGCAGCGAGAGTGAGCGCCATAATGATGATAAAAGAAGCTAAATTTTGATCGATGAAACCGTTATCCAATTCAAGCTACGGGATTCTAAACGAAGCCGACAAGAAAAGTTTTCAGCAAGAGCAGCGCTTCTTTTATAGGCGAGATATATTCTTTTACAAGCCAGACAAGCAGAAACACGCAGCGACGCTGAGGCAAAACTGAGTGACGCACAGCAATCGTTACCAGGTACGGGTACTGTGCTAGCTCCTCCCCCACTCCGTTTCTCGGAATTCCAGCTGTGCGCACGCGCAGCGAGCATTACAGTGCACCGAAGAAGAAAGGGGCTGACGAGATGGAGAGGTCGAGTGACCGGGCGGCAAACAAACCAAAACATAATGTTTGCCGCAAAAAGTCGCCCCCTCGACAGGGTTCAAAGCGGATAGAGGACCTGTCGAGGGGGGGGGGGATTGTTTTCGACTTTTAGCCTCAAGGTTGCTTTATGTAAAAAAAAATCAGGTCGATTCGTCAATATTTACATCTCCTGTAATTTCGGTATTTTCCACGAAATTTGGCCATTTTCACCCCCTTGAGAGGGGTTAGAAGGGGATAAAGGAGGAGTGTGTGGTATTTTTTCCTCCATTCTACATCTCAAGGTCATGGTAGGTACAAAAAAATGTGTTCGATCGGAAAAAGTTTACACCTTTTTACGATTTTTCGTATATTTGTACAATTTTTGTTCAAATTCGAAAACTTTGAACACGATGCGCGAACGGAAGATATTCTTCGATTTCAAAATTTTTTTTTTCACTGTGCTTGTATTGACGAGTAGCAACTTTTCCGCACTATTACGATTCGATTTGCAAAACTTTTTGTTTTTCACTCCGGTCTAATATCCATCGTAGCTGTATGTGTCGCTGAGTATTAGCCTTCGCTTCGCTCAGACAATTATATATATATTCTCTATTATATTATATATCTCTATTATATTATAGTTCTATTATTCTTCAGTTTGTCCTGAGCCATCTTCGAAAAACCGCATGTAGATGCGGTTATTTTTCGCTAAGTTACAAGCGTTAAAATTTTGTACACAAATAATTTTTCAGACCTTTAGTATACTTTTAATCTGTTTTTCTCAAAACTGATTTTTGAAAGTTTTTAGATTTTTGAAATTCTCCATGGCGTCTTAATTTTTTATCAAAATTTATGAAATTGATAAGGAAGAATTCTGATATTACTTATAAAAACAAACTGTGTACACATTTTAAAATTCGACTTCATTAAGATACTTAAATTAGATTTTTAGCTTATTGAAATGCAAAATTTTTATGAAAATCGATACCGAATTCAGAAAAAATCTCTAAAAAAATAACTATTCACGGGATTAAATAAGCAGATTTGTTAGCAGATCAATAAGCAGATTTGTTTACAATCGACTTTTAAGTGATTAAAATGCAAAATTGAGGAAATATCTCAAAATTTAAGACGCATGGAGCGTTTTAAAATTTCGTTTTAAAATTTAATTTTTTTTTAATCTTAAAATTGTAATAACATTGAAAATTTCTGTTAAGTTGTTCTGTATACTTATGGTGAGACGTATATTTGTACAAAATTTCAAATCTCTAATATGTAAAATAAAAGAATTTTTTTTTAACGTCCATTGTCCTCTTAAGGGATCAGACACAAATTGAAATGACTGTAATTCAAGAAACAATGTTACTTTAAGAGATCCAGGAAGCATGTAAAAAAAAATTATTGAGTTAGAATTTTGAATTTGATTTTTTTTTTTGTGTGATGAAAATTAAAAGAATTTGTTTTAACATCTACCATCATCTTAAGGAGAACTTAATTGCAAGTATGACATATCACATTTATTCCTGTTCCAGTGACTTATCCACTTTAAGTGTTAAACAATGACGCGGAAATCAAAGTTAAAGCATTTGTCTTTCTTGAAGTATGTGTTTTTTAGAGATAAATAAACGTATAAGATCAATGAAATTTGTTGTTGAAGATAGATAGTTTTTTTCTTCTTTTTGATAAGATGTTTACAATATGATTCACATTAATCGATATTACCCAAGAATATAGAATAAATAAGAGTAACAAGAAACGAGTAATAGAGTAATGTTAATAAGAATAACAACAATACAGAGCATAGAGAGACGGAACATTTTTTAAAGTCCATTTTATAAAGATGAGGAGATTCTAAATTTATTTTTATTTATAAACATATATTTTTAATGAAAATAACCGTATTTTTATTCAATTATGTTTTTTGACAATATATAATGCATAAATAATATTAAAATATAATAACATGTAATTTTCAGTTTTAATTCTTTAATTTATTTCTTTTTCTTCTTATTTTTCTTCTTTTACTTATTATTTTTATTACTATATGTTATCTTACAGTACATTTAAAATGTGTTAGATAAAAGCCTAAGCATTTTCTCAGTATGTATATTTATTTTTAAAAAACTTTATTTAGTACGAATAAATTCTCATTGATATGTTTCATTGAACAATAATTTCTTATTACATGTATTTAAGGTTTTTGAACAAATCGCATGAATTTTCGCTATTATGTTATAAACTGCATAATAACCTAAATTAATTTATATTCCTTTCATCAATATTTTATGGCGATGAAATACATAAAAATTCTTTAATTTTACATTTGGACTTTGAATGAAATAAATGTTTAAGATTTTTAAATTTTAAGGCGCTTTTATTACCCTGCGGCTAATATCATTACGGAGGTTTTCATATAAAAGGTGTTTGTAAAACTACTTAAGGATAAAATTATTTCATTTTAAATAAAATTTTATGTATAGATTTATTAAATATCCAATTAAAATATTTTTTTAATCATTATCTGCATTTCTGAGCAAAGTAAACCGCTCTAATTAAATTTAACAGATTTTTTGGCTTATTTCAACTGATGAATGCATTAATTGATTCCCGTTGATTGGAAGGATGAATAAGTTTTATTATTATAATTATTATTATTATTTAAGAATTGCAAGTAATTTTAATTCGTACTTATAATAAATATTACTCAAGAGGAGATTCCACTTTTTAGATCAGAAGGTTTTTTTAAAGATATTTCTCATCGAAGGAGTAGCAAAATACATTTGGATTTCTCTTCCCACTAAATATGACTATTTGTTGTGTGTAAAAAATATGAAAACTTGTGGCAGTATTCTTATTTCAAAAAGTGCTTGCACTGTGTGCACGTCAATGCCTACACTTCAGCAGAAATGCCAGTATTTTTACGTAATCGACTTATAAAATCACATAATTTTAAAAAGCGAATTTCTCTTTGTGAAAATACTGGTGTTTATCATACCTAAAGTCAGGTAAATTCGCTGACCTGTGGGACCGCTGTTTCAGGATTGTGCCTACAAGATTCATCTGAAACACAAATAAGATACAGATTTTAAAAGTCATTTAAATTTTAGTGGGCAGAAATTATTGACATTAAGTTGGCCCACAGAAAACAAATGAATATTGAATGGTGACGTATTTTTGAAAATTGGCCGACAATTTTTACGTATTGTGTCTTGGAAAAATGTTTAACAGTTATTTTTTTTTAATATTAAATAGGTACATGACTGCAACAAAACGAATATCGTTTCATAATCAGTTTACCGGTTACAGCACTATGCTGCTCCTCCGTGTTAGAATACATTATCATTAGAAAACGAATTTAAAGTTGTACTTTATGAATACTCAGCAGATGTATGCTTTCATTGAAAGAGGTATAACTTTAAATAATAATAGAAAATTGATCCGGACACGTTTTTTCTACTTCAGAGATAAGAAGTAAGACTAAAGAGTAAAAAAATTACATTTATATTTTTTGGACTCAAATAAATAAATATGCTATCTCTATAAAGCCGAATCTCCTTTTAAAAAGAAAAGCATATTATGTTTCAACAAATAATCATAATCTTATAATGCAAACAATTTTTTTACTTTTCCGGAATTAATTATTTCTGTTTCAAAAATGACGCTTTAATCATGAAAAAAAAATTGTGGCAGCATCCAATTGCAGATATTTTAGTGTGATATCCTAAAAAATTAATGATATATTTTATTATTGCATCTGTATAAGAATTAATACCACAAGTTTATGAATGAAATCATAGTATTTAAGATTCATTATAAATAATTACTGAGATCTGCAAGAGCTTAAAATACACTTTTTTTAACTAAAAGAAAGAAAATTGCAGATTTTAAAGATAAAAAAAATAATTCCCCTAGACAATTAAAAAAGAATAATAAAGTTTATTTTATTTTTTTCTATTACTGCTTTATTAATACGCTCTATACACATTAACAGTGGTATAAAAAGCATTAAATGACTGCTTAAAGTGCCTTAAATTTTATTTTCTGAACACTTCCAATATATTTATTTTTGAAGTGAGACTAAACATCTAGAATTCTTTTATCAACGTCTGTAACTTTAGTACCACAAGTTATAATATACCAAAGCGTTTGTGCTTTGGAAGTTAATTGTTTTAGAATTATTTTAACATGCTATTCAATTTGGAAAATGAACAAATAAAGATTTTGAAAGAATTTTCTAGGCATCTAGGATTTTCAGAAAGTGTGTAATTAAAAAGAAAATTAGTTTCTATAAAGTAAATCTTAATTTTGAATTCAAAACTTGAAAACGGTCAAAATGACCGTAGGTACTAGTAGAGCTAAAACATCTGATAATTTTTCACAGCTTTTTAATGTTATGTTTTAATATCAATATTTCAAATCGTGTATGTTACATCAGAAACATGTTTTTATTCCAATCAACGGGTTATTTTTTATTTGTAATGAGAAACCAAACAAAAATTATTACTTTAACCTTATTAATTAACTCGTATAATATATAATACGTATGACGGCCAAAGTAGATATCAAATGAACACTAAAGATAGTATTAAGATATTTTCCAGCTTTACAATTTTATGCAGAACTCGGGAAGTCTTGTTGGTTACCTACATTCAAAGTCATAGACTTTCTAACTATTGCTGTAGTCACAATACACAAATATTTGAAATTTTACTTCAAACTTTCTGGGAGTGATTATTCTTAAATTGTCTTCTGAGCATACATTTTTAAAAAATTTCCTACACAAAGCTATTTCGATAGATGAGATTTGATTATGGCAGGTTTTAGAAACTTCAGCATACGAAAATTATTCATGTACATGTAATATTTCGATAGCACAAAAAGTATTAATTAATTAATAATAAATAATACACTAATGTGAATACTATTATCAGCTTGGTCTTATTTTTATTATTAGAGATACCGATACGTGAGAGAAATGCTATAAATGAACAACTCAGTAGTTTAGAAAACTAGTCACAAGATCCCTTATTTATCAAACTTTTTACCTATCATGGCGTATCATGGAATATCATTGAATTAATTATGAATGATAGAATTTAATAGAATGAAGAAAAATTTTATTAATATGTTTTTTTAAGTTTTTATTCGACTTTCATAAAATTTGAAATCCCCCGACAATATTCTGTAAGATTATATATATTAAATTTCAACCCATTCTGTCGGATTGTTTTTGTGCTGTTATATATATATGTTATATGTACACTGCAAATAGAGGCGTCTTAAATTCAAACACATATGTGACTGAAAAAGCAATTAAGACACTTAAACGTCTGAAAATAAAATTTCAGACGTGATAGATTTCTACATTTAAGACACATAAACGTCTTATTATGATCATGGCATAAATGAACTGAAAAAAATGTTAGAATTATGATTATATGTCTGAATTTAAGACACTTGCAATTTTAGACATTTCAGAAATTCAGCCATTTGAACCACTCACCAAGTAAAATGAACTGAAGTGAGTAAGTTTGTTTGTTGTTGAAAGCATGAACGGTGCGCGAGAAGAACGTGACCGGATTTGATTATTGCTGATTTGGCGGGCAACGGCTTTTATTCAACAGATTGGCGAAAGTGAATTAAAGTATCCCAGTACAGTAAATTTGAGTGAAGTGTTAAAATTGCTTTTAAATTTATCAACATTTGATAAATTATTTGAAAGTGTGGCGATATATTTTTCCTCAATCCAAAATCTCTATAATGACGTTTGTTATTCACATAATAAATGGAATCGTCAATCGTCGTTATAATCTTATAACGCATTAAAAGTTTCTGCTTTATTTCCAAAACATTACACTGATTGAAGATTTGAACTTTGAATTCTCTTACTTGTAAATCGAAGTTGAGACAGAAAGTGAGTGTATCATCATTAATGAAGAGAAAGTAGTGGCGCAGTATTTACTTTCTTTTCTGAAATAGTATGCACATCTACATCTACATCCGTTGGTGTGTTAGTCGTTAGAGAATTTTTTTTTTTAGCATAGTGATCCGATGTTTGTATTTTATATCTTTGTGTCTTCATTTTAGAGATGCTAGACGAAAATTTATATTCTGTTTATTGGAATGGTTTGTCAGTACGTGCTTGTAAATGGAGATCGAAAAAAAATAATCAATTGGGAATTATATTTTTCATGGAAATATAAAAATTTCAATATTTCTACGATAATTTTTATTCAAGACTCACCAAATACTCAAAAGAATAGCATGATATTTATAAAAATACAGTGGTAAAATAATATGAATACGCATATATTTTTAAAATGGCGTTCAATATCGTAAAATAATATTTCCCTTAAACTGGATTAGCTGTTACAGTTTTGGATATTTTCGCCAAGGTAAGGTATTCCACAGGTTTGGAATGATAATTCACAGAACATTCTTACATGTATATTATTATTTATTTATTATTTATATTATTCTTCTTAGACTAATTTGCATTTTTAATATTTTTGTCTTTTTTTATCAAATAAATATATTTTGTGTGAAAAGATTTGTTTGCTCATTTCTGGTGCTTTTCAATGAGTGCATATGATTTTCAGTATTAATAAATATATTTAATTCTCATCTATATCTTTACTTTATAAATTAAAGTTTCATGTACACTGTTAAAAATTTTGCAGCATTCTGGCAGGTCATTCGACCGTTTTTTGAAAAAACGGTTTCATAACCATAATTTAACTATATTCTGACCATAAAATGGCCAATAATATGGTCAAAATAGTGTTAAAATTACGGTTGTGTAACCGTTTTTGAAAAAAAACGGTCAAATGACCTGCCAGAATGCTGCAAAACAGTGTAGTAAATAATCTATTTATTGTTTGAATAATACTATTTATGTAAAAAGTACAACAGTTTCAATTAGATTTGGTAAGATGTAAAGGAGTTTTGAAATATTAATGTTTCCTGCATGTTATTAAAAAAGAATATTTATAATTTTGTTAATGATTGTTAAATAGCTCGTATCATCTGAGCAACATATTAAAAAAAACTGTTCAGTATAAGTTTGAAAAAAAGCTAATTTTTATATAACTTTGCACAAGTAAGTTCTTTCCTTGCGAATTCCTTTATTTTATATTAGTGATATAATTTTACATACAAATTTTCATTTTTAGTGACAAGAGTGCCATTTATTTATCTTACAGAGTATATTATTGAAGTGTTTTTTTTATATTAACAAATTTAAATTTATCTTTGAGAAACCATGAACTTTTTATTTTTTGTTTTATATGGTGGATATAGAGTATGAAAAGAAATCTCGAAAGTATAAGGGTTTGTGTTATCGTGTATTTCGGAGTATTTTGTAAACTTGCAGTTTTTCCTATTGGAAATAAATCACTCTTATTGTATTCAACTGCACGCCGATACTATATATATATATATATATATTTAATAATCCTGATGAAAATTTATTTCAAGATGGAATATACCTTGTATGTATTTCCTGCGTTACATCTGAACACCATACTTAAATTTTAAAACATGAAGCGATCTTGAAAGTAATTATAAACAAATTATAAAAATCGGGGTAATTAACTAAATATGTGCGGAAAATATTAAAAAAATCAATTTAACTAACATCATGCAAAAAATTTCAATAATATGGAAAAAAAAGAAGATGGGTATATTAATTCTCGCCCATGACAGTAGGAGATATTTTTCATTTTTGTAATAAAATTTAAGACCTAAATAAACATGTTCTGAAAACGCACTTGCAAGATTTCAGACAAGTATTGCCAATAATTCTGACTGATTGGTAAAGTGTAACTATCCTGATATTTAATATATTTTGAAAAAGTAACATGGTTTGAAGATTAATTATTCTTATAATTACTTTTGCTCCGAGTATGTATATATTTTAATATTATTATAACATTTTTTAATACAAATTATTTTTATTGTGATGTTTATGGGAAGAAAAATGTTTTTAGAAGTGTTTTTCAACCCTCAAAGAATTTTCTTTTAAGCATATCTGGGTGCTAAAAAGAATCCATGAAAATAATAATAAAACAGAAACTCATTAAAAAATAAAATAAAATAAAAAGGATTTTAAGTTTTTTTTTTTTTTGTTTTGTTTTTTTTTTCGTGTGTGTGTGTGCCTGTGTTCGTTAATGACAACGTTAATATCAACGCACGTTATCTTTTAAATTTAGTTTTTAGAATATTATTGAATAGTATCAACAACTGGACCTAGAATTTATTTGGAACGTATTTCTTATACTGTCACAAAAAGGGTAAATACTTTTTACCCTTTAGAATGTGCATATAAATGAATATACAGCAAAACCTCTGAATAGCGGACACCTCGAGAGCACGGAATTAGTCCGCTATTTGGTGGTGTCTACTTTAAAGAGGTAAAGACGTACAGATTTAAAGGTGTTGGGGATAAAAAAAAAAGAGGTATCCGCTATTCGGCAATGTCCGTTATGGAGGTTTTACTTTAAATACACACAGTAAAACCTGCGTAACGGACATTCCTGAATAGAGGATACGTCTGTTTAGCGGGTCATAGGGCGTCTGCTTAAAACATAGGTTAAGGGTGCCTGCTCCATTTTGTTTTTTATTGGGGGGTGGGGGGGTTGATACAATTTTCGTAAATCTGCAATTTTGAAGACCTTTCGAAATTACGCTGATAATAATGAATATTTTGAACGTTTAGAGTAATATAGTATGATTTAAGAAGGTTTTTGCTACACAGAGATTTCTGGTTTTCGGGAATGTTCATTAGCGGACACTTCCGAGTTCCGAATTCTGGTCACTTCTATTTAACGAACCATAACGTTGGGTTGGATTTTTTGCAGACGTATGATATCACATATGCATATATGATATCACATAAATACATTTTTAGGTGATTGTATATATACATATAATACCCTGTTCCAAAATTACAAAATACTGATTACAATCGTCATAAGTTCAACAGTGATTTAAAATATCAATTTTATGAAAATTTCGTACACAATTTGGGGTACCCTAAAATCAGGGGGCAGAGATGCTTCAAAGTTTTCCCACGCTGCGATCAGCTCTGCTTTATGGCAACAAATTATTCCCATTTATAAAAAATGTTTCAATGTGGTCAAATATGGCTGCGTATGTGGCTTAGAAAGAAAAGTGGTCAAAGATGGCTTCATATTGGTGGGGGGAGGGGGAACCGGCTCAAAGATGGCCGCAATTAAGACATTTGAAATGTCTGAAATTCAGATGCAAGAAGTGTCTGAAATTTTTAAGACATTTTAAAATGTCTGAAAAACGAACACTCTTATTTCAGACACTTAAGTGTCTGAAATTCAGACACGAGAAGTGTCTGATAATTTTCAGACATTTTAAAACGTCTGAAAATTGAACACTGCGTTTCAGACACTTAAGTGTCTGAATTTCAGACATTTCAGTTTACAGTGTAGATAAACGGATCAGACTACTACTATAGGTGCTACGTATTTATATAGATAATAACGCACCTAAAAACAGGGAAGAACTATGTTCTGTTTTTCTCTCTTAAGGTTATATAAAATGCATCACAAGTATTACACATGAGATAAAAAATAAGAGTCAATAATTGGTAACTATACTACTTATTGAAAGATGATGTTCTAAAATAACATCATTTTGAAACCTTTAAAGTAACAAGAAATCGCGAAGAACTGATCGCAAAGCTACTGGACTTTCTACAATTTAAATCAATATTTGCACAAATAACAAAGTAGTAATTTTCATCTAAAATTTTATATACATATAAAGAAATATTTTAAAACATAAAAATCCGTTTTTTTTATATTTTCCAAATTAAAGTCATTTTTAAACATAACATTTAGATTTAACTCACTAAATCGCAGCTGAAACCCCTTTTAGTGTCAGATACAACAATTTCGGAAGATGCGAATTTAATGTCAAATCATACTCTGTCTTCTAAAACTAAAAATAATTTTCCGTTTTAGCAATATCTTGATTTAGTAGAACTGAATTTAATCTAATTCATAAAGTTTGGAAGGAAATTTGCGATCTTACGCATCAAAGGCCAATATAGACATCACCTCCTACGATCGTAGTGCACATTTTTCAGAGAATGTGTCAGTATTTACGGGTGAAAGCAGTAAAGCTAAATGTCATTTATAATTGGAAATTTAAATTAGAAAATGATTCAAGTTTAAGGTTGTAGTTATACTTTCTAAGGAAATATCTTTGCACATGTAATCATTAAATATGAAAATAATTCAGTGTTAGAAATTTTAAGAAGCTGATTTAAATTTTAATCCGAAAAGTATGCAATAATGTAACATTAATTTTATTTTGAAGATTATTCTTTCAGGTTTAAATTAAACTATAACGTTAAAACTATATTAAATATAATTTTAATTTAAATTGATTTTAAGGAGCACCGGACAATATTTAGTATTTTTAATTTTTTCACTTTGTAAGAACGTTTAACCAATCAACTCATTCATAGTTTTCATGTATAAAAAGGCATTTTTACATGTATATTTAATAAATGTATAAAACATAACACATTAAACATTGCACACAACATACAACATAAAACATTGATTTTTTTTATAGCGGACTAGACTCTGCTCGTGTCACTACCCTCTTTAAAAAAGTAAGTTAATAATTAAACAAGTAAGAAAAAATCAAAAGTCAAGCATATGTTATGAAACACTTTCCAACATATTCAGAATAATGTAACAAAACTTCACCGTTAAAAAATTAAAATATTACGTCTAATTCAACCATAATGACACGCATAATACATTTCAAAATCCAATTTCAGCTGTTTCCATCCACAATCGGAAATTATACGAATTTTTACAGCAGCCCTGTATATGATATATAGATTTGAATCTATTAACTACATGCGTGCCAAAATTTAGTTCACTTAAGAGATACATATGCTTCAGTTGAAAATTTACCTTCAGCAATTTCCTCTAATAAGGAGAACGGTACGTGAAAATTTTTGTGCGGCCCTGTATTTGAGGCATACAATTTATACATAACGAGTAAGATGCCAAAAAATAATTAAATTTAAAAGTGCATACCAAATTTTAAAACGTACACTCCAGAAATTATTACTCAAAGACAGTACTGTACTGTAATCGATTTCTTTTGTGTGTCCCCGTAAATGAATAAAAAATGCTATGAATGCCCTGTTCTAACGTGATCGTAGTGAAATTCAGTGATTTATATCATTTTCAATACATTTGAAATAGCATAATGTCATACTCTGCCAGAATACTCTGGAAACGATTTTCCCCATATACCATAATATAATGGAATAATTTTGAGTGCCCCTGTAAATGAACGACTAATCCTACATGCTTCTTATACAATACCAAACATACTTTTGGGACCTTTATCCATCTCATGATTATCCGAGTATATTTACGGGAATTAGAGTGTGGACAGACGGACAGACAAACCGAATGCATAAACACTTTTCAACCTTGTTGGACAGTGTTAAAAATGATACGATTTTAGAAAGCACATGTTTAGGATATTGGTCACTTGTTGCCCTCTTCCAAATAAGATGGGTTCTAACAAGGGAATCCATTTTAAATTAGTATTCCGGTATGTTTATCTTTCCTGAAAAAAAATTGCCGCAGTATAATATATATATTTTTTTAAATACTTTCTAATGTTTAAAATGTACATATAGTAAAGACAAATTAAAATGTTATACAACATTTTATAAATAAAAGTCTTAAATTTTCCATTCACACTTAAAACTTTAATCGATCTATCGAATCGATATATTTAGTTTTATCTAAATAATTCGATAATATTTTGTAAAAAATACCACAGTTGTACGAAATTCACAAAATCATATTACATATTGCAGTGTAATCTGATAAGCCTATTAAATATACTATCCTGAATTTCCCAATCATATCATTTTTTACTTTTAGAATATCATAAAATTGTATTTAGCTTTAATCAAAATACAATTTTCAGGAACCAAAAATGTTAGGCCACATTATTTTTATTTTATCACAGTAATCTAGAGAAGTAATCGAATCGATTTTATCGGTCTTTGGGCAATTGTAAATATCAACCTCAAAACCAATCGTATTCATGATATATATTTGGAAAAGCGGAAATATGTTGTTTCTCTTAATACGTTTTATCTATTTTAAAGCTTTTTTTTTTTTTTTTTATCTCCGCACGTACTTCAATGTATTATATGAAATAACAACGTACCCTCTCTTCTTGGTTTAATTTGTGTAAATTAAATGTAGCATACAATTTTTTGTGTGGATCAGTTTTAAGTAATACATGTTTTTTTATGTAAAATAAATTTATTTTTTATGTAGAAACGTAACATTTAAAATTAGTTTTTTTTTTCGATTAAATTTTAAATTCCTTCTTTATAGATTTTAGAACTATTTTAAAAATAGCTAGAAAAACAACAAAAACAATTTTACATATGAATTATTAACATATTTATATTTAAATTGAGCGTGATTTTAAAGAAACTAAACAATACATAAAATATTACAATGCAAATAATAAAGAAAATGTAAAAACAATTTTTATTTTTAAATATACATTAACTATTTTATAATTTTATTTTTCCAATCTTTAATGACTCCAAAAAACTATGAGCATGTCTATAAAGTGAACAATATCCTCTATTCATAAATTAAAATGGATAAATTCTTTTTTTTTTTTTACCGTAACAAATTAAAATTCAAAGATATTTGTAAGTTACTACTTTAAAACATTTCACTTGAGATAAGGTAACCTTATATAAAATATCCAAAACATCTGCGATGGAAAAAATTCATGTTATAACTTTATATAATTTTTTTGAAAATTCGAACCATAACTATAAATATTATGATTTTGAAAAAGTATTTGGCATTTTCTTTTTGGCTCTTCCAAACATATTTGAAAAGCGTTTATTAATTTGGTCCGTAGAATCATCTGTTTGCCCGTGAGTCTCTCGCGTAAAAATCGTCGAATTGCCATTATATGATTTATGTTACTGGGTTTTACCATTGCATGTTTGGTATGGAAAACGAAGTGTGTAGCACTTCTAGTTCGTTTACAGGAGCACTAAAAATATCTGTTACATTATGGTATATATATATAAACTGTTTGCAATGCATTTGAATTAAGCTGCACTATTTCGAAAATATTGAGATTGATATACATCATTAAGGTACGCTACAATATAATTACTATAAATTGATAAAAATTCGAAATTTAAAATTTAAAATTATTAAATAATTGGAAAATCATGATTCTAAAATCAAGAGTATTTTAAAACTATCGTATAAACATGCGTGATTGCGAAATGGTCATTATCCTTTATAAAAGCAAAGTTAATCTAGATTCGACTTGCCTGCCGTGGTATATATTCATGGCTTCACCCACGAATAGTAAATCTACAGTATTGGGCAAATTATTATGGTAACAGAAAATTTTACACATAATAAGTACCTAGATAGAAGATACCTAGATTTTAGATACCTAGATACCTAGAAATTTACGTTCGGAGTTATCCTCTTTAATGGAGAATTATGTGCCAATTAAAACTAAAACTGTAGATGTTAAAATGAAAATTAATTTAACGGATGAAATTCCAGTTTGTTCTTCCCCTCGAAGATTACCGCCATGTGAGAAAAAAATAGTTGAAGACCAAATTGAGGAGTGGCTAGCTCAGAGAATCATTCGGAAGAATTCTTCTAATTTTTCGTCGCCGGTTGTGTTAGTTAAGAAAAAAAACACAATAAGACTTTGTATTGATTACAGGCGTCTTAACAAGAAGACAGTGCGTGAACATTTTCCATTACCAGTAATAGATGATGTTATAGATCAATTACATTCTGCTGAGGTATTTACAACCATAGATTTAAAAAACGGTTTTTCATGTAGAGGTTGAAGAAGGCTCACAGAAATACACCTCTTTTGTTACTCATGACGGACAGTACGAATTTTTAAAGTGTCCATTCGGGCTGTCCAATAGCCCTAGTGTTTTTCAAAAATATATTTATAATGTATTTCGAAACCTATTAAAAGATCACACTGTAGTCATTTATATGGTTGACATAATAATACCCGCCAAATCTTAAAAAATGCAACTTTTTGAAGCGTGAGATTGATTTTTTGGGGTATAGAATTATAAATGGTAAATTGTGCCCCTCCCCACTGAAAACAAAAGCAGTAATAAATTTTCCCGAACTAAAGTGTACCAAAGATATTCAAAGTTATTTAGGATTGACAGGATACTTTCGAAAGTTTATAAGAAAATATTCGGTTATAGCTAAACCATTGAGTGACCTGTTTAGAAAAGATTCTAAATTTAAGTTTGATGTAGAAGAATAGTAAGCTTTTAACGAACTCAAACACATTTTGTCGGCAGAACCAGTACTTTCAATTTACAATCCCAAAAGGGCGACCGAAATCCATTGTGATGCCAGTATGGAGCTGTGTTAATGCACCAATCGCCAGTAGATAATCAGTTTCATCCAGTTTATTTCGCCAGTAAAAAAAACAACCGAAGCTAAACGAAAGTACAGTAGCTATGAATTAGAAGTCTTAGCTGCAATTGAAGCCTTGAAAAAGTTTAGAGTATATGTGCTAGGTATTCCAATTAAAATAGTAACTGACTGTAATGCATTTAAAATTACTATGGATAAAAAAGAAATGAGTACAAAAATAGCTAGATGGGCAATTATGTTATATTATTTCGATTATACTATTGAGCATGGACACGGTATTAGTATGAGGCATGTTGATGCTTTAAGCAGATATCCTATTTGTATGGTAATCCAAGACAGCTTAACTTTAAAAATTATCCAAGCTCAAGAAACTGACGAACATATTAAAATCCTAAAAGAAATTCTAAAAGTAAAATCCTATGATGATTATTTAGTTAAAAATGATGTTCTTTATAAATGTGTTAATGGTAATGATTTATTAGTTGTACCAGATGAAATGCAAATGAATATAATTAAGGCCGCTCACGAAAAAGGTCATTGCGCAGTCGCACGATCAGAAAGAAAAATTAGAGAACGATTTTTACATCCCCAAAGTTAAACAAAAAATCCAGAAATGTATATCAAATTTTAATAAATCGAAAATCCGGTAAACAAGAAGGTTTGCTACACCTGATAGAAAAAAAGAAACTCCGTAACATACGTACCGTGTTGATCACTTAGGCCCATTGGAGAGCACGAATAAAAATTACAAACATATTTTTTCAGTCATTGACGCATTCACAAAATTTGTTTGGTTGTATCCCACAAAATCTACCGACACTGCAGAAGTAATTTCTAAATTAGAAATCCAAAAAACTGTATTTGGAAGTCCATTTCGCATAATCTCAGATAAAGGTCCTGACTTTACCTCCAAAGCTTTTGAAGATTATTGCATCAGAGAAAATATTAAACATGTCTCGATTACCACAGGGTTACCAAGAGCTAACGGCCAAGTCGAACGTCTAAATTCGGTCATAATATCTGTTTAGACTAAATTATCTGTAGATAATCCTACGAAGTGGTATACAGATGTAAGCGATGTCCAACAAGTAATAAATTCGACCTTTCAGAGAAGTATTAATACAACCCCATTCGAGCTGATGTTTGGTACTAAATAGAAGCTAAAAAATAACATCGAGATTACTAGCCTTTAGAACGCTGAAATACAATCTGATTTTATTAATAATCGTGAAGAATTGAGAAAAGACGCTAAAAAACAAATTTTAAAAGCCCAAGAAGGGAACCGTAAAACTTATAATCTCAGACGAAAAAAGCCTAACAAATTTAAGCTTAATGATATGGTTGCTATAAAACGCACACAACAACGTCCAGGTTTGAAGTTAAAATCAAAATATTTATGTCCTTACAAAGTCATAAAAATAAAAAATAACGATACCTACGATGTAAAGAAAGTTGGATTTAATGAAGGTCCAATGGTCACTAGTACTTGTACCGAGTACATGAAGCCGTGGACGGATGAAGCTTGACATAAAAAAGATGAATAATTTCACCGATTATGACACTACCCCGACTATGACACACCACCGGACTGACTTTAAACGATTTTGACAAAATTAATCCCGAAGAACGAAAAAAAATGACGAAAAGACATAAGAAAAAGGAAGACGTAAAAAAGGAAAGACGAAAAGACATAAAGTAAAAGAAGACGAAAAGATGTAAGGTAAAAGAAGACGGAAAGACGTAAGAAAAGGGAAGACGATAAGACATAAGAAGAAAGAACGACAAAGAGACGTAAAAAAAAGAAGAAGAAGAATTTTTTTCAAGAAATAATATAATAATGATGACTTTTTTTCGGATGCTGCTATGTTTTTTCTTTATCTTTCAGGTGATCCAGTTGCTGTTCCCAGCGGTCAGGGATGCATTCGAGGACGAATGACTAGAAGGACGGTCGAGCTGTGGGATCCCATTTCCCAATACCCTACAAAAGCACCGTCAGGAGTCGATATCACAACTCCGGAATCAAGTACTCTATTGATGCTGACGCATGCGTGGAACAAGTGACTGTCGGCGGCAGACGTGCTCCGAGGAAGAAACTGAAGTGACTCGAAGAACTTGAGAACATTATTCGAGTGTTGGTGCTGATATGAGGTGGTGGACGCAAGAAGGTAGTAAAAAAGACGTAGATGTTTGAATCAAATTAAGGTGCATTAACTGTTTTTGTGAGTGCTGTCGTCATGTATTTGCCCTGTAAATATTGTTTTCTCAATATAACTATTTTTTTAAGAGAGAGTCGTAATTTTTTCCTGATGTTGCATTTTATTGTGATAAAAAGCATGATTCCCTACATATATATATATATATATTATTCCAAAATTAATGATAAATTACTGCATGAATGGCGCCACAGCAGCACATATCAAATGCAATAAAGCATATTATATCATTTCAAAATGCTAAAACAACATAACTTCAAAAGGAAGGTGTATATCTGCAAAAATTTTTAAACTATAAAATATTTATAAAAACAAGAAAGACAGGTAAAAAAAACAAAAACAGTCTGTTCTTCATCAGTGGGAGGACAGACAGAAAACTAACTCCACCCCCCACATTTTAAAATTTGCAGGTTTCTGAACACATGTTCACCCCGCATTCAATACTGAAAACTATTGTCATTTTATTAATCTAAATACATAAAAAACTAAAACAACTCAAATTAAAAACTAACAAACATAATATTATCCATACAAAAACAAAAAACTTTAATAAAAAGGTATTTTAGAGGAATGCTTAAATTATCATTAAACTAAAAACAAAAGAAAAAAAAATATAAGAAAACAAGCATGAATGCAGAATAAACATGCGCCCCCCCCAAACCCGCAAAATGAAATTTCTCAAAACATGAATACCTGTATAATGTTTCCTACCCGTCAACTATAAACAAATATATTTTTTCTTCCAAATCCATTATCAAAAGCCAGAAATTCCAGGTCTGCAACTTTCTTTCGTTTCAATTCATCAATAGACACCCGTTCTTTTAACAAGACTTTAGGATGCCCATTTCATACAGAAAGATCCAGAAGGCTGCCATCACATGTTCACGCCGCCAGTCCACATCGTTGCCATTCACTTTTAAGAACTGTCTTTAAATAATATTTCAAAAACTTAATGGGGTAATTGTTATTGTAAAATAAATTAGCCAATAACTTAAAAATCTGTTTATAAAAATTACTGTCTCTGCCACAAATTTTTTTGAAACGTATCAATTGATTAATAATTATATTTATGTAAATTTTTTATGCAAATTTGAAAACCAATGCGGCATGCTTCTAGTAAAAAAATTAAAACTATTTCTTTTATCGTACAAATCCAAAATCAAATTATTATCAATAATTTTGAATAAAATATCTAAAAATTCTGCATTATAATCATCACTGTTTGCTCTGTTCAATTTTAAACAATTTGGATATATAATATCATATTCATTAGAAAATTCAAAATTAAAAATCAAAATATCATCAATATACCTAAAGACCTTTAAAGACTTATTATATTTTATAGTATATTTAAATTCATAATAAAATAAAAATAAATTTGCTGCTGTACTAGAATAGTTTGTTCCCATCCCTATACCACATATTTGATTAAAGGTATTATTGTTAAAAGTTACATAATTATCATAAAAACAGAAATGACATAAGCTTGAAAATAAATCTCTATTTATATTTAATTCATCATTTATACAAAAAACATCAAAAATACTCATTAAAACTTCATAAAGTGAATCAATAGGTATATTGGTGAACAGATTTTCAAAATCGAATACCTGCATTTTCAGAGGAGTCAAAGGCAATCTGCTCAGAATTTCAACACTATTGTCAATTGACCAGAAATAACTACACTTCTTAAATTTATACTTTAGAAAATCATAAATATTTTTTAATAAATTCTGTAAACCAATATTAAAATTTTTATTAATGCTTTTAGAAGTACTACAAATAAATCGAAATTTAATCGGATATATATATATATATATATATATATATATATATATATATATATATATATATATATATATATATATATATATATATATATATACATACATATATATATATATATATATGTCTACCTATTTATCTATGTGCATAGAATGCTAATTTGGCCATCATGATAACGTCCATAAAACTAAACCATTTCGAACCTAATACGGACAGTGTATTGATTTTCCCAATATCTTAGAGGAGCTTGTTAACCAAGTGTGCATCTATTACAATTTATTTACAGGTACGTACAAATAGAGTAAACATGCAAAATTTGTCATCACGATAAGTCCAAAATTCTGAACCAATTCTAATCTAATTTGAAGAGTTTTCTTATGTAACACTCTAAGTTTGTTGACAGGGACATGCATGTGTCATTGCGAAAACGTCCGAAATTTCGAATTAATTCGAATTTAATTGCGATAGTGCATTTATTTTTTAAGTATATTGGATGAATCCGTTCATCAAGTGCGTTGCTCTTATAGGATGTTTATAGGGACACACAGATATTTTCCCATGCCATTCTTTAAGTGGTTTGGGCGATATTTAACCTATGATTTCAATAATTTTTGTTTTTATTTTATATATATATAATTGCCTAATATCCACTTAATTCCGTTTGGTAAGCCTAAATTAGAAATTTCTCTGCAAATTAATATCCTCGTCAAATTGCGGTCTTAGGAGAAAAGGGGCCATTTTGTTTAATTTTTATTTAATCTGAACTATGTACCTTAAAAATAAAGAAATGTGTAGAAATCAACATACTCTTCCAACTGAGTCGGAAAAAGTTGTTTTATTTTCACCACTGTTTATTTTATTTCTGTTATTACTTTAATGATGTTCTTATTCTTTTGATTTCTTATGTCTCTGTAAAAATATATCTGAATTTTCAATTTAAAAAAGTATTATATAAATAATTGTAATGTATTTTTCTTTAATTATTGGAATTAAATGTTGTAAAACACATATATTAATTAAAAAAATTGTTATCGCTTTTATGATAGTATTTTATTATTAAGAATAATAAATACAAGTGAGAATTTTGAGTACAAGTAAATAATTGAATTACATAAATTATGGAAAACTTTTTTTTAATACAAAATTGAAAATAAATTTTTATTGCTTTATTATAAAAATACATTAAAAAAAGAATATTTTTATAAAAATTTAGAAAATAGTAAAAAGCTAGTTTATAAAAAGTTGTTTGAGTTATAGCCTACTCGTTCCTTACGTTCACGTAAATCTCCTTTTCCAAATAATAACATCATTTTACCTTTCTTTCTCAAGTACGTCTTTTACACCGCCAAAATCCTTAGGCAATTTGACTCAAAATAATTTTCACTCCTGATAATGAAATTGATCTGTCCAAACTGAAAGATCCTATTGAGATAACCACATCCTAGGTTATCTGTAGTATAAGTTGTCAGTGTGATCTTTCTTATATTGGGTAAACAAAGCGCACTTCTAAGTTTCGAATTAAAGAGCACAAGCAATATGTTCAGAAAAAATAAATTAACAAATATGCCATTGCTAAACATTGCTGAAAAGTGAATCACATTTATTTTTACTTTAGCGCCGCAAAAATTATCTTAAAACCCACTTCCATTAATGAACTCTACTTTCTTAAAGCATTCCATATTTTTAAAAAATATTTAAAATATTGTTAATTGTGATTTTTCTATTGCTCCGTTGTCAGATTGCTGGAAAAAATATATAAAAACCTCTTGTTTGTAAATTGCACTTGCATGATTTCACATTACATTTATTATATTTTATTGGCTGTTCTCTAAACATTTCTGAAATTCTATTGGCCAATAAACTTCATCTTTGAATTCTCTTACATGGCCCGTTTCCTAAAATTTCCTATCGTAATTCTTTTGGGTTATAATCTTTATCTTTGAATCCACTTCCCTTTCATTGGATGTTTCCTGAAATTTCATGTAATTTTATTGGCGATAAACTTTATCATTGAATCCGCTTCTCCTACATATATTTCAGCAATTTTCTTTTCTGAGCAATCATATTTTGCACTGATAACGATATGCTCTGGCTACTGAAACAAGTTTCCAACAAGAAATAAAGAGTTTTGGTGCTTTAAACGCTGCTTTTTATTTATAATCCATGTATATGTTCTCAAAATATCATGCGCGCAGTGACCGACGGAATAATAAAAAGGGTTATTTTAGTTTCAACAATACACACTTTGTAAAAGTCAAGCCGTATTCTAATAGTAGTAAAAAGCATAATTAGTTTAATTTTTAGTCAAATTTTCATGTTTAAAAAAGATTTTGGAGATACACTAATTCAAACTTTGAATATTTTTTTGGTTCCCGTCGAATACAAAAGGTACAAGATCCCTTAACACTTTCTAACACATTTCAAAAGTATTTATGATTTTTTTCCTCTGGCTTTGGGTCTACCTCTGCGCCTAGCTTCTTATCTTGAATTTTATTAAACAAAATTCTGCTTTTTATGTATTTGTTGTTTCTTAACAGGCAGTGCATGATCCGGCATGAATGCATTTCTTACTGGTAAATTTCTAGTATCTGCTAACGTATAGATTACGCATGATTCTAAGATAATGGAACAAGAATTTCAAGTTTAAACTACGCTCAACGTAAGTTTCAGAGATTCAAACAAATATGTTTAAAACAAATTTATTGCCTTATGAATTTTCGACATTCTAGATGTTAAAAATTTATTTCACAACATAGTTACAGCAAAATTATTATGAGAGCGGTAAATTTCTTTTTATTTTTAATCAGAAGATAATGATTGCTTTCATTGAAATTTAATTGAATTATTATATTTCTTTTTGTACCTAATCACTTTACCAATTTTCCAAAGAAATTCTCTTTTTCACAAAATCAAGGAACATGAAACTTCGATAATTTAACATGTCCTGTTCTATTAACATTCTTTCTTGTACGACTTTATCAGACGGTTTCTAAAAATACTTTAAACTCTGAGAATACTTTCTTAAAAGAATTGCCTGTTACAACAAAGTTTAAACATTAGTGCAGTTTTAAAATGAGGAGAGAAAACGTGTAAAATCAAAGTTAGTTTTTTATGTTTATATAACAAGTTTAATTAAACAACACGATTTTCTCTTAAGACATCGCAATGATGTACATAATGCCAGACTTGAAAAAGTGAAATAAAAGTACATATAATAACAAAAGTGTTTGAATATCTATGTTTATTTGTATCTATATGTAGCACTACCTGTCTCCCCCTTTCATTCTGCTCTTTGATTACATAATATATTCTGTGTCTTTGTTAAAGTTGTAATATCGAATGTGTTTGGTAAGGTAGCTTTTGTCACCTAATACTGTATTTTGAAAGGCTGCATATATGTGTATACTGTAAATAAAATTGTTATTTTTAAACATTCCCCATTAATTAGTTTTTATGTATAGAAAACTCGACGTAATTAATAGAATTTCACAGTCAAATAAATCAAAATTAATTTGTAGATATTTAGGTAAACGAAGCAATATTAGAATGATCGACAAAGTGTCATACAGACCAAAAATAAAAAGTGTTGACCAAAGTAATTTTTAGTATGATGCAAATGAAACACGTATTTTCTGTAATGTATTGTGAAGTTATTTTTATTAGTTGAACAAATACTGTTATTGAAAAGATTTTAGAACACGAATTGAATATTATTTAATCGTATAAGTTAAATATTCATAACTAGAAAAATTGCTCCCAATAAATGTCAAATAAATAAGTGGATAGAGAAGGATTATTTTAAAATGGTACACATTTTCACAGTGAAAAATAAAGGTAAAATCTGTCCTGTTTAGGGAAATTTCGATTAGTGCAGCATGTGTTGATTTATGATTGGTATTCCGGAGTCGGAGCAACATGCATATAAATATATATTTAATCTTTTATGAAACTGTCAAATTACTGTATTATATAGATTGCAACGTAAATAATGCTACACATAAATAAAACTATAAACTCATATAATTTTTAATTAATTATTAATTAATAAACCGTAATATTTTATTAATTAACTATAATTTCTTTCTATTACGATATTTATACGATATACTGATGAAACAAATGTTACAATAACGAATGTTGACATATTTATCACACATTTTGTGAACTGACTTAAATATTTCAAGAATAATATTCAATTCTATAAAGTAAACCGACCCTATTTTCTGTTTTAAAGATTTAAATAATTTAAATACAGCAAATAAACTGATCTCAATAATTTTGATATAATCGAGTAATTTTTTAAACCGTACAAAAAAATATTTTTTTTAATTAAAAGACAAATTTATAAGTAAAAGTGAAAATATTTAGGAAAAATCTTTATTTGATTTAAATGCTTTTTAATAAAATATTTACAGTGAAACTTCCTGGAAAGTTCATTCAAACATTCAAGGCAAATGCAATGAGTAATTTGTTGCATTACATTTTTCTTTCTTTTTTCTTCATCTTCACCATTACGTATATCTTCAAACTTTCTTCGTTTTAAGAAGAGGAGAATTTTGCGGAAGATGTTATGTAAGTTGTTATAAAAAATACGAACAATATGTTCATTAAGATTATCTATATTCAATTAAATTATATGTACATTTTTTAAAAGTAAATTTTGAAAATAAATCATGAGAAAAAAATTAAATAATTAAATATTACCGCTCTGATTATTACAAACAATGCATTTTTTATGACATTAAACAAAGTAATACTATGTTTTCTTTTACTGTTTGTTCCAACTGTAACGTACAACTAATCGAAGTAAGATAAAAGAAATGGAATAGGGACTAGGGAGACATCATAATTTGTCAGTCTATATTGTATGGTTTGATCTATTTCACCCTCGGCTCCAACAAAAAACACTTTTTTTCTGAGAATTCCCTATTGGTAAACAATATTGCATTTTCTATACACTTCAAGATATTTTATTTTTACTACTCTTTTGACAAATGTTTTCTAACCTGTTTTGGATTCATACAAATATTTTTCTAGTTTAAATAGAATTTTGTTTTTTTGAGACATCAACTATTTCAGTTATATATTTAAAGTTCTTAGGGGAACTTTTTCTGTTTTCTACTTTAAATATTTTATAATATTTATACATTAAGCTTCATATTTTCATTCGTATTGAAATCACGATTCTCTTTTATGGATGATTTAAAATCCAGATTTCTTTGCACTTTTAGAATTAAATTCAGATTTAAAATAGTGTTCAAATTAAATAATTATTAAAATTGTAATCGTTTACTATTTATATAATTTTTCATAGCTTATTAAATCATATTATACAGCATTTATAAATTTTATTACTTTCTCTTTAAAAAAATTTTTTAAAGTCCATCCAGAATGTAAACAAAATCAAGCTATATTTAACAATGAAGAAATCAGTGAGAAAAAACGCTGTTTATTTTGAGTTCTATATAATTTATTGACCAATAGACTTATTCAGAAAATACTACTTGTAAAATTGTATCTTGCATTGAATCGTAAGGTTAAGTAGAAATTTAAATTAAGTCATTCAATCTACAATTCAGTAAACGTAAACACTTGTTCAATAATGTGATAGCAGTAGTTTATATTCTATATGTTACCTATAGTATGTTTTTGAATAGGCATCTCACATGTCTTGTGAAATTGAAGATACATGCTACTACAATGTTGTCTTGAAATATACCAAACATTAAAACATCATGTATACAGGCTATCGTTTACAGATAACCTTACTAGCAATTAAGTACTAATAATGAAACAATTAAGTAAATAATATCAGCATTTCTAACATTGAACCATAAAATTATGGTCAGCCCATTCGAATAAAAATATTTACAGTAAGCAACATCTAAGAAAAGGCTGAATAGAATATTTTAGTTTCTTTTCCAATTAATTATAAGGGATTCTTGCACGTTAGGAAAATGCTGTTGTCGGTGTCACCAAGGGCAGGTTAACTGAGAAGGGCGCTTCAAATCGTTTTTCGCGTGCTAGATTGTTCCAGTCTATATCTCGGCGATCATTAATTATCAACCATCGCCATTAGGAAAAAAAATTTAAATCTGCGAAAAATGTGTGGAATTCTAAGTTGAAAGACTTTTACAATACAAAATCTGAGCTTAGGATTTTTTATCTAGATAGTCTTGTAGTAAGTAACATATGGTGTCATAAGATAATGTGCTAGAAAGGGAAGGGATTGATCCGGGTGGGGTGAAAGAAGAAATCAAATTGCATCGCGAAAAATTTATTACACTTGGTTGTTAAAAAAGATCCCTCATAGCATGCATAGTCACAGTGACGTCATTGTGACGTCACTGTAAGTCACTGTGGTCACGTCACAACTGTGACCAAAATGCCACCACTCAGCGATGTCACACTGTGACTGATATGTGAACTTCTTAGAAAACTTTTAAAAATTATAAAAATTCTTCAAGACATGTTACTTACTGTAAAAGATAATTTTCTGTCAATTAAAAAAAATTGTGACGTCAATGTTATGTCATAACATGTAACGTACGTCTCATTATATGACAAAAAAACCCTACCATATACTCACAGTGTAACTCGCAGTGTAAACTCGCAATAAAACAAAACATATGTTAAGATTAAAAATTTCCACATCAAACAATAAAAATAATTCAGTGTTTGTTTCCGACTAATATTTCACAACAAAATTAAAAACTTCACCAAAAAATGTACATAAATAAAACACACAAATTTAATAGACATGTAATCAAACTGCTCGCTTAGACTACTAAAACTTTTTGAATTAAAAAAAAACTGTTGTAGGTAGTATAATATTTTACGATATTTACGACTATTAACTCTTGGAATGTTGCTAATATGAAAGTATAGCTATTGAATTTTAAAACTTTATTTGAATACATAATTGATATTTTTCATATAAAAATGTTTTTTGGTGTTATTAGTGGTCAATCTAGAAAAATGTATTAAATGTAGAGATTTCAATAATAAGAAAATGTTTTCTTCCTGTATTCTATAATCCGGGAAAATGGTTTTTATTTATAAATTATTGTATGTATAAATTGTGTGTGGGTATGGGAAGGGACGGAGTTTTGTAATAAAGCAATGCTTTATTATAAGAAATAAAAACACTTGCATATTTTCAGTAATAAATTTTTCTGCTAGTGTTTAATTATTTTAAGTTATTCTTAAAAAATAAATTTGGCTACTTGTTTCACATTTTTTAAATAAATTTAACTTTTTCCGAATATAAAATAAAATACAGTAAAACCACTTTAAAGCGACCACGTTCCGTTCAAATAAAAATTGGTCGCTGCGGGAAGTGGTCTCTTAATAGAGGTCACGTTTAAATCTAGATTTTAATTGTTAAAGAAAGGTAACAATTAATGTTACTAAAATTTATTTTTCACATTTTGAAAAAATATGAAAATTTAGGTTTCAAAACAAAAGCTAATTACATAAGTTAATTACTGCAGAGTATAAAAAATGAATATATTGACGTTTTTTTGTGATTTTACGGTTTTATCTTTTATAGATTTTATTTCCAAGTCCTTTCGAAGTTCAGTAAATAAATGCATTTGTTTTTCTTTTTTTGAACGCGAGCAAATAATGACGATTTCATTAATTTATCTATTTTTTGAGAGTTTCTTGACAGAATAGTGCACGGCAGTTTATTGACCGCCATTCTTAATTTGTCATCAGAGTTAAATTCATTGCCTAAAGAGGCACAAAGGTGTTTAAACACTTAAAAGTTATCGGAATAAAATATTTAAAAAAAAATTCTAAACTAACTTTAGAAGTTTGATGAATAATGCACTCTCAGGCATTAATTTTCTAATAAAACTTTCTTCAAGCGACCAGGAAAAAGCGGAATTTATTTCATTTTCTTCAAAGAAATTGGTCGCTCATGGAGGGAGTTCAACTTAAATGGTCTCTGAATGGAGGTAAAATTAGTATTGAGCCTATGGGAATAAATTTCGTTCTATGACAAAATGGTCGTTGAGGGAGGTGGTCGCTTAATGGAGGTGGTTGCACAGGGAGGTTTCACTGTATACAAAATATTTGTAAAACTCATGGCGTAATTAATTATTCATTTTTTTTTGTTTTGTTTTGCAAAACTTAAATAGCTTTACAAAACTTAAAACTTGAACTATTTTGAAACACATAAAAAAAAGTTAAATGCATCAACAAATTCTTCAAACAAGAAATTTTAATTGGAAGTAAGTTTATAAAAATATTATATCATATAAATGTATAAAAACGGAAAAGCCATCTGTTCTTGCTTTGATAAACAAAACAGTGCTAACCGCAGACGATAAAACTATTAAAAACAACATATTGCGTTTAACCTTTGGAACAGGCAGATGGAGTTTTTTGCTGGACAATAGGTAGCGTTATGAACATGCAGTCTGTCAGATAAAAACATTTAACCTAAAAAATTCATAGGAATAATCATCCCAAGGTCATACTTTAGACGAAAATATGAGTTCGAGATATTTACACTAGCTTTGGTGTGGTTTAAATGATTCCCATCATTGCTAGTGTATGTATTATTGACATATTTTCTACTGCCAAAATTTGTTCTTCCTAAAACATGGATTATATCGGAATTTAAAGAATGACGTTAAGGGGAAAAAAAAGGTATGAAAAAATATTTTATTCCAGAGTTTGCCTTTCTTTAAATTATAACGCTTTTAGTATTTTCTTATAAACATTTCATTAACCTAATACAGTTTAGTAGATTTATTATTTAATTTATTGAAATAAATAACTGTCTCAACAATTTTAATCAGATGATTAATATCAATTATATAAATTTATTTTAATCAGATTTGTTTTCTTTTAAAATATTATAGGTTAAAATCACATGTTTTCTCAAACTTTAAAATGACATATAAAAATATTATAATCAAAGTTTAACATAATTAGCAAATATTTAAATGTATTTAACGTACTAAATAAAAAGGCCTTTTTATAGGATAAAATTTTTTGATTGTCTCAAACAATTTGCGTTGCACATTTTTATTTAAAAATTAATATATGTTCGGAAGAAAAGAAGATTGTTTATTCTATTTAGAAGAAATAGGAAATTTTTACATAATGGAGAAGTACTATTTAAAGGATATCATACATATGTAGTATTAAGAGTGAAAAATCAGTGTCAATGAGTATTATTCGATGTGAAAAAAGTTATAAAAAATTATAAAGAGATATCCTTAGCTGGTAAGAACTTTTCAGTTAGACATTATGAACGAAAAGCTTTGAAAGTAAACCGGTGTCTTAATTTGTTGACAAATATAGAAATTATGCAACCCAGTGAGAATTTAAATTTGGTTATATTGAAAGATTTTAATTTTTAAAACACATATCCATGTACTTGAATGAATGAAACTAAAATGTAAAATATATTTCATTATTTTTTTTCTAGACACTTTTAATATTTTACTTTTTGAATGATTTTATACGCATAAACTTCAAAATATCTATACTATACACTCTATTAGAAAACAGACTGATTAAAGGGGGCTTGTTATTTATGATTATCATCTAATCCTGTAAATAAAATAATAATAGTAATAATGAACCAATGTGTGCTTCTATTTTTTGCTTATGGTTTGAATTTTTATACTTTATTCACATAAAAATGACTAACTATTTTACATTATTTTCATTATTTTTTATTTTACTGTGCCATATAAAAGTAAATATGATTACCTGCATTTGTAACAGACTGTATATATAAAATTTTCACCACACGTTATTCTAAAACCTTTATAACAAATTAAAACCGTCATCAAACATTGTTCATAAATAAAACACAAATTTAATAAACATGTAATCGAACTGCTCGCTTAAACTACTAAAACTATTAGAATATTAATAATAATTTAAAAAAAAACTGCTGTAGGTAGTAAAATCTTTGACGATTTCTTCGACTATTAACTCTTGGATTGTTGCTTATATGAAAGTATCGCTATTGAATTTCAAAACTTTATTTGAATAAATAATTGATATTTTTCATATAAAAATGCTTTTGATGTTATTAGTTAAATGCATTAAAAAGAGATGCTAGTTCATAAAAACAGAGCATGATGACAGAGCTTCATGAGTAAATGTAATATAGTAATGTGTTTCGTAATGCTATAAGAAAAAGTATATAATTTGTTAATATGATAAATAAAGTGACATTAATTTTTAAGGATTTTATGAATTACAAATTGAAAAATACAATTAAATAACGACATGATTTAACAATATCTTTTATTTTCTGTAGAAATAAAGTTCTATAATTTTTGCAAGGTCTTGGACACACTGATTTAGGAATACTGTTGTATGAGGTAGTTTTTTAGAAGAAATTTCTGATTGCAACTAAAGGTGAATTTCACTTTAAAAAAAAAGGATGTATTTCGCACATTTTAAAAAGAGCAGGGTACTGCAACTTTAAAAAGTGGCCTAGGTTGAACAGTAAGTAATTGCAGAATTAATAAAAACAGCAAATAAATATAATTTAAGGTTGTATTCCGATCCAAACTGCTTATTTTCTAATTCATTTTAAAATTTATTTTTGCTCTCAAAAGTATCAAACTGGGAAATTCTCTTATTTAGAAACTACATAATGTGCCGTGCTTCTCAATTTTTTGATAAATGCAGAAAATACTGTATTAAACGCTGTCAAAGTTAGCGTTTTGAACCGAATTTTCCGAAGCGTGCAATCTGGGAATGAAAAAAAGGGTCATACTGAGAAAATAATTGTTTAAAAATCAAATTCTAATTAATTGAGCGGAAAATGAAATCACACGGCACGTTAAACATGTCTTCAAAAATCACTCCTAGCAAGTTTCATGTTTTTACTTTTAAAAATGAGTCTGAAAATGTCTCAGAAAATTTCGAGCTTTTGAGGGTGGAAAAACATTTTTTCGAATATACCCTTAATTAGTGGCACAAACAACAAAACAAGCAAATATGGTTTCCAGCTCATCTTGCATTTGTACAAAGGAATATTACTATTAATCTCCGACGCTTTGGACGGAAGCAAAGATGACATTTTATGGAATGACGGAGATTCTTCATACACCGATTCATATTACAATAGTGGTACTGCTACCTTCAGTGAAAGTGATTTATTATGAGAATGTTTTGTCAAAATTTTCACAAAGATTATTTGTAAATTTTACGTCTATGAAAATATTACTATAAAAAGAAAAATGGTATTTAATAAACAGCATATAGTTTGGAAACATGTGATAAGTTACTAATTTTATTATAATGTGTTTTTTATACCAGTAATGTTTTAGCATTAGAGTGTACAATATTGTGTAGTAGATTTCCCCGCATAATAGTCGCACTTAGACTTTCACAATGAAAAATTGTCAAAAAAGTGCGACTATTACGCGAGTAAATACTGTAGTTGTTAGCTCCAATTTGCTGTAAATTTATTATTGCAAAAGCAGAATGAGAAAATATTACCTAATTATTCTTTTACTCTCAAAAGTTTTTAATACTTGCTGTGATGTTTATAGAAAAGAAAGAATAACTTGATTGATTAAAGATGAATTTCGTAAAAGCACCGCGAAAAAATGCAAATTTCGTCAAAAGATCATGAAAAAAAGCGAATTTAATCTAAGATTAGTAAATTTTGTCAAAATATTGTAGAAAAAACGCGAATTTCGTCAATGGACCGCATAAAAGGCGAAATTTTTAAAATAAATCGCGCAAATAAGGTGAATTTTGTCAAACGATCGCGAAAAAAATTCTAAATTTCTTCAAAAGGTCGTGGAAAAAAACGTGAATTTCATCTAAGAATCGCAATTTCGTCAAGAGATTGAAAAAAAACGTGAATTTCGTCAAAGGATTGCGAAAAAATGCAAATTTCGTCAAAAGATCGAGGGAAAAAAAGCGAATTTCATCTATCAAATTTTGTCAAAAGATTGTACAAAAAATGCGAATTTCATCAACGGACCACATAAAAGGCGAAATTTTGTAAATAAATCGCGCAAAAAAGGTGAATTTTGTCAAACGATCGCAAAAAAAAATCTAAATTTCTTGAAATGGTCGTAGAAAAAAACGTGAATTTCATCTAAGAATCGCAATTTCGTCATGAGATTGAAGAAAAACGTTTATTTTGTGAATTTCAAAGCATAGTGAAAAAAAGCGAATTTCGTCAAATGATAGCAAAAAAACATAAAATTTTGTCAATAAATCGTACAAATAAGGTGAATTTCGCCGAAGGATTTCGAAAAAAAAAAACGTAAATTTCAATAAAGTATCGTGAAAAAAACATTCTGAAATTTTTCTGTGAACTTCAGAATTTTTTTTTACTTATAATCATTCCTGCTTTCATTGCCATGGTGCATTGATTGAACTCGAATAGCGATTTCATTTTTCAATAAATATATTGCATCTTAACGCTGTCACAACATTGTCATTGTAGTCACATATTCGTCACAAAGTTAATGACAAAATCGCCACAAATTACACAATTTTCACAAAATTGTCACAATGTGACTTCACAACATTGTCACTGTCGTCACAGAATCATCACAGTGTTAATGACAATTTCGTCACAAATGACACATATTTCACAAATTGGTCTCACCGTGACTTCACAAACTGGTCACAATGTGACGTCACAAATGAGCTCTAAAACGGCCATAACGACCTCACATTCTAGTCACTGTGACTTCACATCGACGTCACGTGACGTCACATCAACGGTCACAAAGTCACAGTGTGACTTCACAACGACGTCGCCGTAACGTCACCATGCCTTACGGGATATTCAATGGATAATCTAGGTAACCAAAATTTTGTTGTACTCAGATAATTTTCAATTTTGTAAGTGATTTGGTCAGTAATAAAATCAACTTTTAAGGTTTCTTTTCATGCAGTTGTACAAGTATAATCACTGCACTTGCAGTTTTCGGGAGAAACATAATGGAAAAGAGAACACGTAAAAACAGTGGGATGGTCTGATGAACGAGGGAGAGCAGGCGGCTTATTCTTTTATTTGTCCATATGCATTATCTACACTAATGTTCAAAATTAATATATTTTCCATTTTTTGTCCACTTTCACAAAAGTACTGAACGAAAGAAAAAAATAATGCGTCGAAACAAAGATGCAACTATTTAGTGTCAAATACGTACATGAATATAGATGGAGTGGGAAGGGGAACAGGCTTTATAAGTGAGCATGGTATCTTTCGCCTTTTTTTTCAGTCGCACACCTCGTTGATTATCTTGGTATTTTTTTAAGCATTTGAGGAAATTCAAAAGGAAAAAGTAAAAATGAGTAACCACCAACTTTTGGATGATGGAATGAGGTGACAAATTGAGGAATTGAGGTCAAACTGGAAACAGGGCTCTCTCAAGTGCAGATTCCAATTGACTTCAATGTAACGTCCAGCCTGGTATCCAACGTATGGAAACAGTTTAACGTCTCTGGATGCATAGAGAGAAAGACTAGATAAGGTCGCCCGAAAGTCACGTCAGCCAACGAAGATCATTTCTATTTGCAAATAACAGCGAGGGTAATAGGACTGCAACAGCTTCTCAGCTCTCTGAAGGCTCAAACAGCTTCTCAACAGCTTCTCAGCTCTCAGGAAACTGAGTTTCAAGGGTTATTGTGTAAGAAAACTACATGACAGAGTGCTGTTTGCAATAAACACAGTTGCTTGCGTCCAACCCACTTCTGCACTCAGGAGAGCCCGTTTAGCGTGTTGCAGATATCATCGACGTTGGGTAAGAAATCAATGGGGGAACATCCTTACAATGAAGAGCCTCTGTTCAGCCTAAATACAATTTTTCGACGTACTTTCGACGTACTACGACGAGAAAACCAGGTATACGCTACCTACCTTCTAACTTCAGAGAAAAAGACCACTATGGCAGCGACGTTTTGGTGTATGTTCACCATGTTGTATGGGCGCATATCCCTCCCTATGTTTGGCAAAATCTTTATGACTGATGTGAGGTGTAGGAATGATATCTTGGTACCCCATGTTCCCCTTTTCAGAAATGCAATTTAGCCTGATTTCATTTTAATAGACAACAACTCGCACCCAGATAGAGCTCATCTGTTTTACAATTTTCTAGAAAGTGAGGATAATGGCTTCATGGATTGGCCAGCCAGATCGACAGACCTAAACCGCATACAGCATATCTGGGACGCTCTGGGTAGGAACATTGGAACTCGCTTTCCACCTCCCAAAACCACAAAAACATTGAGACTACCTGCCGCAAAGGCCCATAAGCTGCCTGATTTTCAGTATAAGTTCACGTTGTGAAAGCTGTATAATTGTACGAGCGGACCATAACCCCTATTAACCCATTTTTCGGTTCCATATTGTAAGCTCTGTTTTATACCTTCCGACGATGATGATTGTTACGTACGATCATGCATTAGTATTACAACAATTGAATGTTTATTTTTCTTGCATTATATCAACCTATATACATACACTGTAAAAAAATACTGCCAGTTTTCCGGTACGAATCGGAAAAATAGTTGCCCTTATCGTAGTGGAATAATTTCTGACCCAGCTCGGAATAAAATCCGGAAAAAATAAGGAAATAGTCAGTAAAACGGTATTTTACGGATTTTATTCCGATTTTACGGATTTTATTCCGTATTTTATGATAAGGGCAACTATTTTTCCGATTCCTACCGGAAAACTGGCATTATTTTTTTTTACAGTGTACTTAATTTCATAAAACGTGTTTATTCGTTCTGAAGATGATTAAACAAGTCTAGAAAATCTTCTACTTTTGAACATTGAGTGTATTTTTTCATATCCATATTCTGTGAAATTAATTAGAGGGTGCATTATGAACTAAGCAGTTAAATATACTCTCGTGCTTCTTATAATTTTATTAAAATATACATTGTTGTGGTCCGAGATTACTTTTAATAAATAAGTTTATTTACAAGACTTGAAATATAAAGTATAAAACAATCATGAAAGCATTCATTTTCGCTTTACGCTTTAGAATTAAATTGAAATTCAGTTTCAGGAATATTGCCAAAAATAATACTCTTGTCTTATTAAGGGGGTAGGATACCTTTGAACACGTCGAAAGAGTAATAAAATATCATTATGTTCCAAGCTTCAAAACTTGTGTAATAAGTCAAAAATAAAAATAAAACTTCATTTGAATATAAAACTCATATTTAAATTTATATTTCAATATATATATATACTTGTAAATTCATAAATAAATATTGAAATGATAAGTTTAAAAATATATGATAATAAGAGAAAAACATTTTGCGCGCATGATAAAATCTGAAAATATGCATATGAAGTGGAAATTTTGGTGAAAATAAATACATAATAGTGCTACCTTTATACTAAAATCAGAATATTTGTAAAAAATAGTGACTAAATTAAAAAATTAACAAAAAATTAGAAAATTTCACTTAAAAAAATATTTTCAAAGTACAAAAACAGAAAAAAAGCAAAATCTTACATTTTTCTGGTTTTAAGTTGCAGATAATACAGAACTAAATGTGTGGTAAAAATTTCTTTTAATTGCCATGCGTAGTGTTTTAGTAACACTGCGCGCAGTATCGAAATTCATAGTTCTGAATAAACGCAACCAAAGTTTAACACGTTCACGCAGGCGCGATGGGTCACACTCGAAAATCTCAGAGCTGGCAACTCTCCGTGCTTTTGGATACTAGTATTTTAATACGGAAAATGTTGTTTTTATTTAATTAGAACAATTGGGCGATTTAAAGGAACAACATTATCTCTAAAATGACAGTGGGGTGCAAAAAGCTGGAGACTTGACAACTCTGAAACAGTCGAGTGTGAACCACCGTGCCGGTGTGAACGTGTTAATTATCCTATGTAGTCATAATATGTAATCTTAATAAAACTGCCATAATTAGTAAACTAAAAGGAATATTTTAAGGCGGTTTTTTGCATATTGTTCAGAAATGATTACGGACTCAAAATATGTATTAAGAAATTTTCGAAAATTTTAAAGGTTTTAACGGTATCCTACCACCTTAAGCTGAAAGAAAAATTAAATAATTGATATCAGAAAAAAGTAATGTTGAAAATAATAAGTCAATACAAGTTGAATCGATAAAAATCTTAAAATATGTGCAATATTTGACAAATTATTTCATAAAGTTCGAATGAGTGACTTTTCTATATTTTTTATCTTAGAAAACAAATGTAAATTATACTTTTGCAATCGTAAACAAGCATGTTTATTTGTGTAATTTATGTATTTAGTCCATGTGCAGAAAGACTAAAAAATATATTAGTTTACTTCATGATATGATAGTTCTTAATTTAAAAATTATTTTGTTCTACGTTATTATATTAACAAATTATTTGTTACAGATAAAACTTTTAAAACTTAACTTGTTCGATATTTTCAATTTTGTTTTGTACAACTAAGAAACAAAACTTCATAATGCATCACGGAAAATACCTTTTTATCTTTTAACTAGACATTACTTTAAGAGATTCAATTTACTTTTCGTACGGCCCTTCATTCTACAATCTTTCGAACACATAAATATCTACAAATTGATGTCGTTTTATTCGACATTCTATTTCTATTAATTATATATATATGATTATTTATTTAAAACCAATTAATGCTGAATTTTAATAAGTAGGAACTTTATATACAGCATATACATGAATACAGTCTTAAAAAACAATACTACCAAGCAAAAGCGACGTTAACGAGCACTTTTTGCCATCTAACTTAGACTGAAAAACTAAATGAAGAACAAAAACATTGTGTAATGAAAAAGGAGAAAGAAACGGACAGACATGCAGCTGTACCTATAGATAGAAACAATTATAGAGAGTCACTTTTGTTAGTCTAACTAATTTTCTTTCATGTTTCAAACCTTACATTATAGACATCATCGCTATGTGTTAAGAAAAAATCCTGTTGTTTAATTAAACTTGTTATAGAAACATTAAAAATAACTTTAATTTTATACCTTTTCACTCCTCATTTTAAAGCTGTACTAATGTTTAAACTCTGTTGTAACAGGCAATTCTTTTAGGAAAGTATTCCCAGAGTTTAAAGTATTTTTCGAAACCGTCTGATGAAGACTTACAACAAAGGATTTTAATCGAACAGGACATGTTAAAAAACGAAGTTTCATGTTCTTTGATTTTTTGAAAAAGAAAATTCCTTTTGAAAATTGGTAAAGTAATTAGGTACAAATTTAAAAAAAACATATTCATTCCATTGGATTTAAATGAAAAATTTCTTTATCTTCTGATTAATAAGCACAGAAATTTACTTATCTAATATTAATTTAACTGTACCTGTGTTGTGTGAGAAATAACATGTAGAATATTAGGGAAAGTAATAAAAATTGAAGTTGTTTTAAACATAATTGTTAAAGTGTATCAAAAGTACATTCAGCGTACTTTAAATTTAGAATTATTTATTCCTAAGAAGTAAACGATATAAATCATATCAAGTTTCTTGAGATCCGTAAATTCACCGAATTATAACTAGTTGTAGATTTTTTGTAAAAACAGAATGCTATTTTAAATTACTCAAAGATGTTTTTATTCAGAATAAAATACTTTAAAACTAAGTATTTTTGAGTACGTGCATGCTCATCAGCAAGAGAAAAACGTTAAAAACCTGAAGTTGACTTATTTTATACTAGATGGGCTGTTCCAAACTTCAAAGTGGAAAACGGCTTAAGGTGTTGCCTGAAACCTCCCACTTCAATTAAACTAGCTAGCCTAGCTTCGATAGGCAGAATTTGGAACTTTAATTGAGAGAAGAAAGTTACGAGAAGTTCGTTGCGGAAGTCTGTCCCATTTACAAATAGCAAATGCAAAACTGTCGAAACGACGTAATTTGGAACATCAAAGGTTTTTCAGATATGTGTTTCTCATTTTTGTTTTAAATATACTGATCGGATACTAGCTTGAATTGATGATTAAGTTATTTTCTAAACATATTTAGTTCTCAATTGCTGCGCGCACGTTATAGGTATTTTATTATATGAATGAGTAATACTGGTTTTAATTTAACCATAGCAGTGGTCCGAATACCGGCTAGCTTGAGTGGTCTAAATACCAGCTAGCCGGTATTTGGACATCTCTCGGTTGCTCTGGTTAAAGATAAGGAAAAAAAATAATTTAAATAGTTGAATAATTAATAAATTAATTTAAATAGTTCAGAAATAGTCCCAGTCCCATTTCGCAATATGAAAAAAAAAACAACCGTTGCCGTAATTCTTCAGGAGCGATACTGGTTACAAGATCACTTCACAAAAAAGTGATGTTGGACACTCCAAAATTGCCTGCAATAAATGTGAAGAGAAAGAAGAAAAAGGACGGCAGAAATTGGATTTTTAAAAAGTGATAAAGGGAGATATCCAACAAAGAAAGATGATGCAATTTGTGTCTTCTTCATGGGTGCTTTTTCTGCGGACAAGAGTGGGGGAGGAGATTCTGGGCTAAATGTTAAGAATGCGATATGCGGGCCTATAGAGACTGCACCGACGCAGAGAGTGATATTATGTTTGTGAATTTCAGATAAGATAATTCTCATTTCAATCATCAAGCTCTTTTTTTTCATACACGTTAAAAAACAAAATTAGAAACTTAATGGAAAGAAGACTGCGAGAGATAGTCGTTAAGAATTATATAAATTTCACAAAAATGCTTGTCTATTAACTCATTCAAGCCGGTTGGCAAGAAAACTTGTCATGTAAGGTGAACAAAACTTTTAAATTTGAACACCAGTATTTTAGATTGGAAATTTTCACATTATCTAATCTCAAATTTTTAGCGATTAAATAATTCAAAATTACAATGTTTTAAAAAGTGGTGTGGGAGAATTAAAAGAAAGCTTGTCTCTAATGGGTTAATAATTGCGTATTTTTTCTGTGCATAAAAAATGTTATTGATCAATAAAATTTATTAAACTAATATTCTAATTGCTTAATAATTGTCACTAGCTCTATTTGTGTGATCTTCTGGAAAAAAAAACCTAGGTAACCGGTATTTAGACCCCATTTTCAAAACCAAAATTTGAAGACTTTCGGAATTTTGCTTTTTATAAACAGAAAACGCTTTTTAAACTGATTTTTTTCTATAAACAAGTGTAAAACATGTTCAGGTATCCTGCTGTCACTTTTTCTTTTATTTATTTTGAAAATTGTATGATCTAGATTGAAAACAAAAATGGTAGCCAGTATTTTGACCTTTACCTCTATATATTTAAAACAAAATTCTGTTTCTAATTTCTAATATTTTTCGTATCCAACAGCTTGTCAAATTAATTGCTCCTGTAATTCTAGTCTTAAGACTGAATCTTCATGTTTTACGCTAATCTTACCTGTGGACAAAGTTAAGAGATATTATTCTTAGACTGTGCGTCTCTGATCATAGATCACTGGAAATTAACAATTGTTGTTGAGAAGTTTGATGCTATTTAAGTTAATTTATTGATACAAAAAATTTTTTCGATGATAGCCAGAGCAAACATTAATTAATTATTGAAGTTCACAACATATTTCCATAATGTAATACTGTCCAAATCAGACTTCTTAAACTATGGACACACGCTGTAAAATATTTTTTGTATAGAGTTTGCCTTTCTTTAACACGATAGAAACGTCTTCGTTTTGATAACTCATTCAATCTTAAGTTGCTGCAACCAGTTTCGAACGAAAAATGCTGTAAACAGGGCTCGCACCGTTCCTAAAATTTTCGCACTGTGCTACCAGTAATTTAAATAAGAATTCTTCCTCGTAGATTCCTTTAACATATGTAATAAAATTATTCATCAAAGATTACTGTTTTAATTTACTGGTAGCAAAGTGCGAAAATTTTAGGAATGGTGCGAGCCCTGTGTAAATATACATAGTTCCAAACATAAGTATTTATATTTAATAAGCAACAAATAAATACAAAACAATTATCCCTATCGAAATCAAAACATTTGTTACCCTTAGAAAACGTCAATTTCAATAGTTTATGAAAAATTTCGTTAATTCGAGTTTCTTTCTTAAAAAAATCATATAAAAATGTACAAGATTTATTTAATCATCATTAGAAAAATTCCCCTTTACCATATGTATAAAAGCAATTTTTCTTCTTATATAGCATATTCAATATTAAACTACATTTGATGCAAACAATGATTAGAATGTTTATTCTTTTTTTATTGTTATGGACCAAACACGTCTTTCAAAATTCAGTAATTAGTATTTATTTAATGAGTCTTTAATAAAATGAGGCGTTCAATTAGGTAAATACTTTATGAGATCGTCTCTTATAGGAAGTTATTGAAGCATCTATTTACAAAAGAGCAATTTAAAGTTTCATTATCTAGTCATAATAAATTTAAATGATAGTCATTTTGTTTTAATTGCTTTTAATACTGTAGCGAAAAATTTTAAATATTCAAAAGTAACCAAGTTTAAATTGTTGATTTCTGTTGTTGTTATGTAATTAGTTAATTTAAGAGCGACCGTTTTAATATTTAAGAAGTAATTTTTATTTTAAAAAAGCACAAATACTTTAAATTATGTGATAAGAAAAATATGTTATAGTTTGTACATAGTAATATTTTAATTATATCCGAAATCTTTCAGTTTTCAAAATTAATTAAGAGTGTTTGCAGAAATTATTTTTAAATTTTGAAAACATTAAATTATATTCGCGGATGAAATAGCATATAGCAAAGTTTAAAATAAATTATTATAATACTTCAAAAATTTATTATTTAAATTATTCCATTTTCTATGATAAAGCGTAAAATTAAATATTTCAACACCAGGAATATAATTTACAAATGTATTTATTAAAACTGTTAAACTGCATAAAATACGACTGTTTAAATGGAAACATGGTGTTATCCATAAAATTCAAAGCAACATAAATCGGTAAGATTATTTTCGTAAAAGAATATAATCTTTCTAATGCCTTTTTAGATGCATGGCAATCCTTTTCGACTTGCACACAATTTTAAAAGTTGTAAAGCAGCGCAGACGTATAAAAATTAAATTTCGTACTATAATATATACATAGTTCATTAAAAAAAGCAACATATTAAAAAGTTCTACTTCATCTGCATGCTTTCTACAATTTTGAGTTTTTGTTTTTTTTTCATCTGTCTGATCATTAAGGGTACTATTTAAGGGAAAATATTTATAATCTCTATTTCGAATGTCCCGGTATACTGCGTCAAAAATAATTAATACACATGCCTTGTAAAGTAATAAATCTTATATATTTTATTTTTCGTAGAAATAATTAGTGAATGATTTTTACCCTTTAAAATTTTATAAAATTAATTTAATAAATAATGCGTAGGTATCGAAAATGAAAGTGAGAAATTGAAACAGAAAACATTAATAACATTAAAGCAATTGCATAAAATAATTTATATAATTTCTAAAATTCTTTATTGTATCTACTAATTATAAAGAAAATATCCACAACTTTTCTTATTCTAAAAGAAATTGAAATATATTTCTAGTGTTTAAGTAGAAATTTAGTGTTCGGATTATGTTCCCAAATGGGAAATAATTAGCAATTTCTCTCCTATTTCCGTTTTCCTAATTATTTAAAAAAATTCCTAAGCAATGATAAGCAATTTATTTATTTAAAAAAAATAATTGATTGAATCTTAAAATTAATTTTCATTTGATTTTTTTCTTCGATTTATCTGTCTGCTTCACTATTTGAACATTTTATTTTATTTTTTTTTTTTTTTTGTGTGTGTGAAAACAGTACAGCTTTTGTAAAATCGGTGAAGATAGAACTTCTGTATAGTTTTTCTATCTTTTTGTTTCATCGTTTGATTATCTGTTTGTACATTTGAAATTGAAATGTTTGCAAATTTCATTACAATGCGATATTTAGAAGATTTTGAATGTGTAAAATGCTCTGTGCTTTATAGTTTCCATTAACGCATCCATTTTTAAATGGATGCGTTGATGGAAATCCCCTAAAAAATAAAAAAAAATAGTCAGTTATAGCAAAAAAAAATTCTTGACATTACACTTTTAACCAATAAATCAAAACATGCTGAAATGCAGCACAAGATACGAATAACTATTTAAAATGTAATGAGTATTTTAAAATAAATAATAAGATCTTAGCTAGAACAATGAAAAAATATAACACCAACGAAAAACATGAAGAAAAATAACCTTCTATGCTTTAACTATATTATTGATTTTAAAAACTATATTGTATTTTATGTTATAAAGAAGCTAGAGAAATATTTTTTGAAATAATATATTTCCAGAAGTAGACTAAACGTTTTTAAAATCCAATAACAAGTGAACATCAAAAGCCATTGAAGTTATTCTTCTAGGACAAATACGTGTAATGTTAAGACACATTTCATTACTGCGTTTTATTGTTTTAATTCTATGCATTAATAATAGATGCGCTGCATTTTAGTAAGTCACAAACGCAAACAATATTTTTAGCGTTTCAACTCGTAAACAGAATAAAATTTAAAAGTCCTTCCGGCCAGTGCCGGGAGGAAGAGGTAGCTTTCAAAATCCTTATTTAAAAAAAGCCAACTTATATCATGCAAACACACGAAGCTCAATTTAGTGGAAACCGAATATAGAAGATTCAATACTAATTTTTATCAATATAATGAATGAGAATTTCGCGAAATTAGTCAGCTTTATCCAAGCTGCTTTTCTTTAAAGTAACTTATATTTGGCTGCCAAATTCGGCAAATTCTTAAAGTGCCTGTCATTTAAAGACAACATGATGGATGAGGCTAAGCAGTGAACTTGGTCGAGACCTTAGTAATTGCTGTGCACATGCTCACTCACATCGGAATCGGTTAATATATAGGAGTGCTGTCGCATGCAAAAAATCAGATTTTTCAAAATGTCACCCACAATAGAAATTGAAACTGCTATATCTGAGCCATTTTTTAAGGTAAAGAAAAACCAAAAATGCTCCTGAATCCTTATATCAAGATCAAATACTTAAGAAAGAAATCTTTTTCAATTTCTATTTTTTTTGCACCACACTTTAAATATATATATATTTTTTAATTTAATGGCCGCCATTTTGAAACAAGATGGCTGATGAATCTGGCCAGCGAACTTGGTCGAGGTGTTGATGTATACTATCCACATGCCTTCTTATATCGAAATAGGCGAATACGTGTGTTATCGCGTGACAAATACAAGATCGTTTCAAAATATTAGCCATGCTAGAAATTCAAAGTGCTATAAATCAACCATTTTTTAAGATATCAACAAAAGAACAAATTTTCAGAAACAAAAACTGCTCCGGAATCTTTGTATCAAGGCCAAACACATAAAAAAAATCTTTTTCATTTTCCAATTTTTTAATACATCATTTTGAATTTTAAATTTAATTTTTTTTAAATAGCAACCCTTTTGAAACAAGATGGCGAATGAAGCTGGCCAACGAACTCGATCGAGACATTGGTATGTACTATGTACAGACCAAGTTACATCCAAATAGGTTCATAAATACGCCTGTTATCGCGTGACAAAAATCAGGTCGTTTTAAAATGTCAGCCACAAGAGAAATTCAAAATGCTATTACTCAGCCATTTTTTTAGATATAGACGAAAGAAAAACTGTTCCAGAATCTTTGTATTAAGGTCAAACACATACAAAAAAATCTTTTTCATTTTCCAATTTTTTGGTATCTCATTTAATTTTTTTTTTTATTTTTTTAAATGGCCGCCATTTTGAAACAAGATGGCGGATGAAGCTGGCCAACGAACTCGGTCGAGATATTTGTATGTACTATGTACACACCAAGGTACATCCAAGTCGGTTCATAAATACGCCTGTTATTACGTGAGAAAAATCAGGACGTTTCAAAATGTCAGCACGCTAGAAATTCAAAATGCTATAACTCAGTCATTTCTTAAGATATAGACGAAACAAAAACTGCTCCCGAATCTTTTTATCAAGGTCAAACACATAAGAAGAAAATATTTTTTCAATTTTCAATTTTTGGTACAACATTTCAAATTTAAATTTTTCTTAAAAATTAAAATTGCCGCCATTTTTAAACAAGATGGCGGGTGAAGCTGGCCAACGAACCCGGTCGAGACATTGGTATGTACTATGTATAAACGAAGTTACATCCAAATCGGTTCATAAATACGCCTTTTATCGCGTGACAAAATTCAGGACGTTTCAAAATGTCAGCCACGCTAGAAATTCAAAATGCTATAACTCAGCCATTTTTTAAGATATAGACGAAACAAAAACTGCTCCGAAATCTTTGTATAAAGGTCAAATACATAAGAAAAAAATATTTTTCCATTTTCAATTTTTTGGTACCACATTTCAAATTTAAAATTTTTAAAAAATTTTTAAATGGCCGCCATTTTGAAACAAAATGGCGGATGAAGCTGGCCAACGAACTCGGTCGAGAGATTGGTATGTACTATGTACACACCGAATTACATCCAAATCGGTTCATAAATACGCCTTTTATCGCGTGACAAAATTCAGGACGTTTCAAAATGTCAGCCACGCTAGAAATTCAAAATGCTATAACTCAGCCATTTTTTAAGATATAGACGAAACAAAAACTGCTCCGGAATCTTTGTATAAAGGTCAAATACATAAGAAAAAAATATTTTTCCATTTTCAATTTTTTGGTACCACATTTCAAGTTTTAAATTTTTTTAAAAATTTTAAATGGCCGCCATTTTGAAACAAAACGGCGGATGAAGGCCAACGAACTCGGTCGAGACATTGGTATGTACTATGTACACACCGAATTACATCGAAATCGGTTCATAATTATGGGAGTTACAGAGTGACATAGGTCAGATATATATATATATATATATATATATATATATATATATATAAATTTTGAACGGAGGGTGGTTTCGGGGTCTGGGGGTCATGATCGATGAAAATATACCAAAATTTTTTGAAATCGCTTTCCTCCGAACGGCTGCAATAGGTAGCTTTTTTGTAAAGAAAGCTACCTAAAAACCGAGTGATTCACTTTAATTCAACTTCCACAAAATTTTAAACAAAACACAAAAGGGTCGTGTTAAAAGTTTAAAGTATATTCTTTATTGATAATAAGTATGATACTAAAGTACCGGGTGTCCCAAAAAGGACTGACTGATTTTAAAATTCAATAACTTGCAAACGGTGACAGATATTTAAAAACTTCTTGCAGGAGGGTTATGCATAAGATCAAAAGTTTTTTTACAGTGATTTTCAATTTTAGTTCGAATTACAAACAATAGATGGCGCTGCGATCAATAAACGCTGAATTCAGGCTCGATTTTTGGTACTTCGTGGTCCGGATAATACATTTCCATCTCCTTTTTCAGCATGGAACAACAGAAAGGACCAGAAATCGAGCCTGTATTTAGCGACTATTGCTTACAGCGCCATCTATTGTTTGTAATTCGAACTAAAATCGAAAATCACTGTAATAAAACTTTTGACCTTATGCATGACCCTCCTGCAAAAATTTTTTAAATATCTGTCACCGTTTGCAAGTTATGGAATTTTAAAATCAGTCAGTCCTTTTTGGGACACCCGGTATATTTTATTAGTATTATTAAATATGGTACATATATGCAAAATGAAAATAGAAAAACACATTTACAGTGAACTTCCGGATTATATCTCTAAAATTTAAAAAAATTAAGTGACAGATTAGTTTAAGCATTATTATAAAGTTAGCATTTTCATACGAAAATTAAAACTTTTCATAATGAGTGAAGTCATCATTACTTTTTATTTAATAAAACACGCAGTCTTTCAATATCACAAACTTTTAAGCGATTTCTGATTCGTTACGAAACCACGCCTCCTCTCTTGCTTTTTTAAGTTTAGAAACAGAAAAATTTTATTTCACATTCTCTTTCTCAGTACCCGTTAGAATGTCTCGTACAATTTCAAAAGTATTGTAATATTTTTAGCTATCAGCTACCTTTTCTTTGAGTTAAATGGGACTATAACGAATTATTTTGTTTTCAGAATATCAATTTATTTCACACAAGAGGTTTTTAAAATGTAGTTCACGGTTCATACGGGTACCGTTCTTTTTAAGGTCAAATATCAGTATTTTTTTTATAAAAAAAATAATTTTAGTTTAAAGCTGCGAAATTTCGCCTTATTCAAGGATATATTTTCTGTAAGAAAATGCTGTTACCGAAGAATTTCTTAGTCTGGTAATTCAAGGACCCGTAAAGACTCTGTAGTCAATGATTTTCAAGAATTGTTTGATAGGTCACAAAATTATTGGTTTCCCTATAAAAGTTCTAGAGAAATCCTTCAATTATAGCCAAACCACCCTTCTCGAAACCATAACAGAATATCTTACCTTACGTCAGTTGTATTGAGTTGACACATTTTTAGAGATTATGCCTGAAATGCGAAAAGGTATTTGGACTACTTGCAAATAGCAAATTTAATGGAAGCACCATTGCCCTGCCTTGGGATACGATATAATGTCTCCAAGCAGATATAACTAGGATATTTATTTTCTTTCATTTTCCTCCTAAGCGGTTTAAATGGAAACATTTGTCCTTCTTATTCTGTAATGCATAAGAATGCTAAAATATGATAGTCAGCACAAAAATTGTATAAGAATTTTTAATACATGAAAATTTAAAAGTGCACATAAAATATCTTGTTAGAACTTTCTGCCTTATATAATAAATGAAAATTGAAATCTGTATATGTCTTCTAGAGCCAGGATATGTTAATTTTTAAAAAGGTAAAAATTTAGTTTTCAGCCATCTATCTTTAGCTGCTGGATAAATCCTTTATTAGGAAGTTTTGAAGTATTCTTTATTGAACAACATTATACAAACAGAATCAAGCAGTTTCATATGAAGTAAATATATTTTCAAATTGCGATAATTTTAGACATAGAACCTCCACTGTCTTCAAAACATGTATAGAGAACAAAAATAAATCTTAGCAATACTTTTCATCCATGAAGGGAAAAAGAATCAATAAATTTAAGAATGAAAGGGAATTTCCTCCTTTTGAAAGACTCTATATCTAAAACCTTATCAAGCTTTTCTGAGACTAAAAAAAATCTTAAATAACTATTTCTTAAAAGCTAGAAAATCTTGTTATGTTAGAATGCTTGGAGTAATTGGTCATTTTATCTGAAGTAAAAGGAATTCTACATGAATGATTACATAAAATAATTTTTAGAAGAGCCGTTGTAATAAGAAAGTTTCCATAATGAACGATCGTTATATCGAGCATCTGTTGTACACATAATGCTTTTTTTTTGTCGTTCAGAGGACTGTGAATCAATTCTTACATAAAACTCATAGTTTTTCGTATCGCCGCCTCTTATGAGTCTTTACATATGAGATAATATTTTAAAATGTTATTAACAATTTTCTGATGTGTGCTTTCGGTATCCGTTTCGGACATTATGATACAAAATGTTTCGGGATCGGGAGGTCTCGAATTTCAAATCGTCGGGATCGTGTTCCGAAAAAAAGATCTCGAACTCATATCTAGCGGTTGCACATTTATGGCTTGCAAAACAAACATTTTGCTGTTAGAAAAATTATTTTCAAATATTTGTAGATCTTTCACATTGCGCAATTTACTACAGCAATAATGAAAATTGTTGAAAACTTTTTGAAATGGTACATATTTGAAGTTTGATGCTTCATAACATCAGTATGTCTTTAAGTAATACAATTAAACTATATAGCAACTGGAAGATAATCAAGATTACAATGCAAGAAATTTCAACTACGAATGTACATTAGAACAAGAGTTGCAAAGACAAAAGTGAAAAATATCGAAAAATTAAATGTACACAAATAATCACAATGCCAGTATATACTTATTTGTGTAACCTTTACTATTAAGTACGGCTTTAAATCGCATTCCCATAAAGTGAACGAAGTTTTTTTACTGGAGCTATTATGATACGATACCAATATTGGATTATTACTTCTATTACTTGAATTTTATTGATGGGTTGCTTCTGTGCACCAAGTTTCTGCACTCATCTCTATAGATTTTCAATTAGATTAAGATCTGAGCCATTCCAACACTGAAATATTATTATCTTGTAACCGCATTTTTCACACTTTAGCAATATGACATGCAGCTGAATCCGGTTTAAATATAAATACTTCATTCTCTTGTAAAAGATCTTGTTCGGAGAGCTTCAGCTCTAAATGAAATATTTCATTTAATCGAATTAATCGCACAAATTCTGTCCGCATCTTTTGATGTCAGACAACCCTATATCATAAATCTGACTGGATACTTTACGATGTGTGTATCCAATGAAGATGCAAAAATCCTCCCATTCTTCCCCTTATGTATTTTATGCCGTCTTTACCAAACAGGCAGATTTTTTATCTCTTTCCACCAGATAATATTTCCCAGTTGTACCAGCAGCTTATTCAGCTACCCAGTTATCAAGTGATTTAGCAAAATATAATCTTTTCAACCTTTGTTGAATTCAAATCCTTGCAGTCTGCACCTAACAGTTCCCAGCATGACATTCGCTTGCTCTAGTTCACCTGTATACATCCAGGTGTTTTTATTCTGTGATCTATCCACAATCTACTTCAAAATATTATTCTATCATCACTTGCTACTGTACACCTTTTCCTGTTTCACCAGTTTCGTTTGGCACTGACATGGTCTCCTGATACAGCTTCAAAAATTTAGAAATTACACCATTGGTTACATTTCCCAAATTTTTCTTATAATACCTTTATAACTGTAGCCATGTTCCCTTAATAGTACTATTTTACATCACTCTCTATATGATCAGTCATCTCCTTGTGCTATTTCATTAAATTATTTCTGTTTTACAACTTATTCTAATATGAATCATATGATGCACTGACAAATGTTCAGCTCATATGTCCTCTAACATATCGCAACAACAATTGAATCCTACTGCTACCAGATTAACTCACTGCCAAAACAGGAAGACTGCTGATTGGCTCACTGAATACACATGCTCATTCGCTGATTCCAATAAAGGAAATCTACTTCATATTAACCAAAGCAAGTCTTTTTTGTGTGTTTATTAGTCTATAACTTCTGATTAACACGTTCACACCGGCGCCTATATTCATGTTTTCCGCTGTGAGGCGGCGTTCAAATTCATGTTTTGCTTCATCGGGCGGCGCGGTACTGTCGCTTATTCAGACACTGTATGCAATGACCCGCCTCTCTCATATTTATAAGATTAAACCCGAATATAACAAACAGAGTTGATTAGAAATGTCTGAAAGTTCGTAAGGAGTAAGCAAATTAGTTAGAGACATGATTTTATTGGCTGCATATGTACGAATTTATTATAAAATGTCTTAAAATCTAAATAAATATGGACAACATGACATAAATGCACTTTCTGTAAGGTAGAAGCCACGCCCTTAGTCAATGATATCTTTTGAATGAAAACGAGAATTCTCGTTTCCCGTCGTCAATGTATAAGATTTATAATATTGAATTGTTTTTACTACTGAATTTTCGAATATTCAAGTTTGACCCACCTATAGTAAGTAAGTAAGTAAGCATCCACCCTGGGAACCCGCTTTTGGCTTATGGTTAGGTGTAACCCCCAAGCCCAGGGCAGGGAAAAGTTTTACTACCTGCGGAACTCTTTCAATGATTTTTTTTTTTCTTTTTTTTTTTTTTTACAGTTTAGGAGAAATAACAATGTTAGATATATGACAATTATTGACAGTGTGTGCAATAAATATTTACAGATGACCCCTATAATTACATTTGAGAGAGATATTCATTATTATAACATATAAATGTGCATAGTTTTTAGAATTTGATATTAAACTTTTTTGATCACAATTACCTACATATTTACAACACTTTTATGTTATTTTCAGGATTCACAATACTAACATCAATTTAAACCATGTACAAATGTGATATTTTCAACACTTAAATCTATTTTCAAGGTATATGCTGCAAAATTATTTTTAACTCTATACTAAAAATAAGTATTAAGGTACAAGATGCAAATAATAATTAATATTATGCACTATTATGAAAGTATAAGTAATTGTAGATAATAATTAGTTACAAATTTACAATACAATGATATTATGTTTGAGATATTATGTAAGATACATGATGCAAAAATTATTTTTAAATCTACACTAAAAGTTTAGTATTAAGATACAAAGTGCGAACAATAATTAATATTATGCACTATTATAAAAGTATAAGAAATTGTGTATAATAGTTATATCTAAATTTACAACACAATAATACTCCAATAATAATTATGAATCTGTACTGGAATAATGAAAGTTGCTATTTACACTTTGTACAAATATTTGGTATTTGAAGATGACTCAGTCGAAGAAAACTTGCCAGGAGTATAAATTAATTACATTTTATATAAAATATGACCACGCCGACACGAATACCCCAGACCACAGCCAGAACTAAGTTTGGAAAAGTTAAATAGTATAGAATTAAGCTAGAAATTTATAATTTATAAATGAGTTAAAACTGTTGAGAATGTTATAATTTTCATATAACTTTTTGAGCTGAATGGGATCATTAATAATCTTAAGAATATCTGCGACGATTGAGGGTCCTGTTCGCTTGAATTTAAATTTCATAAATTTGCAATTGCCAAATAGATAATGTAGTGGGTCTCCTCGGACACCACACTTGCAGAGATCGTTATCTTTCTTGTTTATGCGATAAAGAAAAGATGGAAAGCTACCGCAGCCCGTTAGGAAATAAATGGAAGCTTTGTCGTTAAAAATTAGCTTTTGTTGAACATTTGGCACAATCTGATGCGCAAATCGGCCGCTCCCTGAGTGATCCCAGTTGTGCTGCCACCTATCCAGTAATTGTGAATTCATGCATTTTAATAAATATGATTGAGGTAATCTAATACTCCGATCTACTGGAAGGTTTCAGTACTGAACATCGTCATTCGCTAGCTTGTCCGCCAGTTCATTTCCTGCTATTCCAGTATGACCTTTAATCCAAGTTAAGTAAATTAATTTATTTTGATGTTTTTTAATTTTAATTTGAATGTTATAGATATCGGGATTTGTTGAGAATAATTTAAGTAATGCTTTAATTGCCGATTGGCTGTCGGAGAATATTTGGAATCTGTTGTGAGTAGAATTTATTGCCTAATTAATGGCTCTGATGGCTCCGCCTGAAAAATAGAATTATCTGTACGTATTTTAACAGTTTTTTCAAAAATTTTTGTGTTTTGAAGGTAGGCCACTACAGCATATGCCGTGCCAGATTCCACCTTAGAACCGTTAGTGTACATCTTGATAATGTTTGGATGGCTGATTATTTTGTCAGTATTAATTAAATTGTTAATATTTATTTCAGGATTTATTTGATATTTGTGTAATTTATTTTCTACGTGTTTTTTACTAATTGGTGTGTGTTTAGTTAATATTATTTCTTTATTATGTAAAAATTTGTATTTAATGGATTTATGTTCTAATGTGATTACTAATGGAGGGATTCCTAATAAAATTTGTAGTGTGTGCGTTGAAACGTTTTTGTATGATTTAGTGATAGATGTTAGACAGATTCTTTGTATGGACTGGAGGGCACGCTTATCGATCAACCTGAGGTCACCGAACCACACCTCCGATCCATAAGCTACAATTTTCTCCAAAACAGTGATATACCACGCTCTAAGGTATTCCCTGGACAAGCCCCATGTGGCCGAGAAGACCCGCTTTATAGATGAAGTTAGTTGAGTAATTTTGCCTTTAATATTTGTAATATGTAAATACCAATTTAGCGTACTTTGAAAAATTAGTCCTAAAATTTTAATGTTTTTAACTAACTGAATATTATGATTATTTAGTTTTAGAATTGGTGGACGATTGTCCATAGTATTTTTGCCGAGTAAGATGAATTTAGTTTTATCTTGCGATATAGTTAGATTACGTCTATTACAGATTTCATAGAAATATTTTATTTTATTGTTTGTTTCTGTTTCTAGAGATTATCTGCTGTTAGTTTTAATTATGAGGTTGAAATCATCGCAGAATGCGAACACGTCCTCAAACTTCTCGTAGAACTCCGTGAGTATTACATTTACGATTATGAGCCACAGGAGCGGGCCGAGGCACGACCCCTGTAGGCAGCCTTGATAGGTGGGTCTATTTATATTGTTGGTTAAATAGTTGGTTATCAGTTCTCTGTTTGATAGGAAACTCAATAGAATTTGTTTTAGGTAATAGGGGATTGGTAGTTGATTAATAAGTCGACCCAAAGTGGCCCAATCTATGTTGTCAAAGGCTCCCACTATATCGAACGATACAATTCCACAATATTTATTTTTTTTTTATTTTAAAGATAATTTTTAGCTGTGTATTTTAGTTTATTAAGAATTTGTATAGTACTTCTTCCTTCACGGAAGCCGTACTGTGAGTTATGAAAACATTTATTGTTTTCTAAGTAATAATTTATTCTGTGTTTAATTAAACGTTCATAAATCTTTCTCAGCATTGGAAGGAGACAAATGGGTCTGTATGAAGATGCTTGCTTCGGGTTTTTATTTCTTTTAGTGAAAAATATTACATTAGCTATCTTCCACTGTTTAGGGAAGTAATTAAGTTTTAAGCATTTATTGAAAAGTTCGCGAATTAAAAATTTGGATGATTTATTTAGGTTTTTTATTATAAATGCATCTATATTGTCGAATCCAGGGGCTTTTAGATTATTTTGCTCTTGTATTGCTGTTGATATCTCTTTATATAAAAATGGTGGAGGGGGGGGAGAAAAAGTGTCTCCCTCCGCCGCTGGGTCCAAAAGTGGGGGCTGAGGGTTGCTATGTATGGGAAAATGATAATTTAAAAAGTCATTAAAAGTTTCTAATTTATTTGTATACGGGGTTGAACCTTCCATGGTTGTATGTATAAAATGTGTATTGTTTAATCGTTTGTTAGTTGCTATTTTAAATGTTTGTCCAAATTTGTCTTTTGTGCGTGTGCAAAAATTTTGCCATGTTTTAACTTATTTGATTTAATTTGCTTTTTGTACATTGCTCATTCTCGCTGTAGGAGCGTGCGCCACCTCGGATCGCCGGTATTTTTAAATCTTTTCCTGAGGGCCGAAATTTTATTTCTTTGAATTTTGAGATCATTATTCCAACAATCAAATGTGGAGTATAGTTTTAAATTTTTGGTTTTAAGGGACTGATCGCAAATATCTTTAATTATTGTATTAAAATCTGCTAGCCAATTGTCTAATTCAATCTTGGTTGTAGAGTTTGAGAGCGTATCTGGAAGATTATTAATTTTTGGTTTAAGTAGTTTATTAATTTTTTTAAAATTAGTGTATTTAGTTTTATATCTTTTTAGTTCCACTATCTCGGGTTTTAGAGCCAATGAAAAATGAATGTACATGTGGTCCGAGGTACTTTCAGTTTTCTCATCCACGAACCACGAGTCAACGTAGTCTACTAGATCCTTGGTACACAATGTTACGTCTGTATTTCCCTTACAGGGACGATTAGGCTGTCCTATAAATGATGCAGGAGCTTCCGAGTCATTGATCAGTGTCAGATCGTTCGACAGCAATAAGTATGTTAGCATTCTTCCCCGATCGTCCTCTTTTTGGTATCCTAGCAATGCTAGGTGCACATTTAAATCCGCTCCAAGGATGAGGCCATGTAGGGGTGTAAAGTGGTCAAGCCACTTCATACCCTCCATAAAGTCACTCCTGGGAGGAGAGTAAGCTGATCCAATTGTGACCTTTCCAGTAGTTTTAGTGAGGTTTGTAAACATTGAGTTACCGTATTTATAGGTTTCAATTAATTCGATGTCTTTGGGCAGTCAAGTGTGACCCACCGGTGATGCACGCCGGCGTGAACGTGTTAAATACCAATAACTTAACAGAATTTGTTTCATTACATTCTTGTACAAGTTATCTTTCCACTGATGTATAATTTTATGGTATTCCGCAAACAGAAAGCGGTGTTATGTGCTCCTCCAAAAACTACCTTTTAAGAAAGTTTCTAAAATGTTGTCATTTACTGTATTTGTTTTAGAAATATTTACAAAGAATATCATGGAAATTGAAAGAAAGCGTTTCATTATTTTAATGATTTTCCTCTGCGTCTATACTTTTCTGCTGGACTTTTGACTCGTTTTAATGTTCTAAAAGTTTGAGTCAGTGTCATCCATCAGTGTTGTTTAACACTGAAACAGGAAAGGAAATTTAATGCACTAAGATAATATTTTATAAGGATAACTTCAATAGCTGGCACCGTTTACTTGTTAAATTTTAAAATTTTTCAATCCAATTTACGACATTTGCGATTGCATTGCCTTATAAATGAAATGTGAATAGAAACTTTGCAACCGGTAAAGAATTTCTGTGTAAATTTTCAATACCGTCCCTAAAGCATTTCACTTTCACTATTACTGTTGTAAATGTTGCGAAATCAGAGTGTCTTCAAAATTCGCTGCAAGTAAATTCCTTCAAAGAAGATTAATATTAATTTTAAATGGAATAGTTTGATCACAGAGAAAAAAATTCTAAATTATGTTAAATAAACTTCGCAAAATACGTTTACCAATCGAAGCGTAACAGATATTTAAACTGCTACTATGCATTTTATGAAGAAAGACAACATTTAGGTTGGAAAAATGCTGAATTTACAAATATGATGTAATTACAGACTTCCAAATATAGTCTTTTTTAATATATTTAATCCAATTAAAATACTTCTATAATTAATTTTAAAAAATAGAAATTAGTTTTTATGCATTAAATATTGGATATATGAATATATGAATATAATAAAACTCCCATTTAAAGTTTACTCTGGGGTGTTTATAAATTGAAATATGATATATAAAGTTCATAATTATTTTAAATCTTTTGCACTCGATATTTCCTGTGACACACACAATCGTATAATGATTTGTGCTAAACTTATTAGTTCGAATAACTTCATATCTGACATCATTAAGTACGGCTTTTCCCCTCTTTTCTGCAGGATTTTCTTGACTTTTTATAAAAGAAAGAATACTTTTGAAAAGAAATCGACGAAGATTGACCATTGTTTAGGTAAAACAAATTTATCTTGACCATTCAAGGTTAACTTATATTACATTGTTAATTCCTGAAAATATTCATTAAAACGACACTGTCACACATAAAATTAAAGTTATTCCCTGTCTATGTCTAAGACAGGGTTCGTACGGGTGCTTGAATTTCTGGACTAAGAAATTATTCTGTACCAGTATTTCTTTATGGAAAATCTCTCCTGAAATAATGCGAAATTTCGTCTGTTTAAACTAGATTTATTTTTCTATAAAAAAATTCTGATATTTGGCCTTGAAAATAACGGTACCCGTACGAACCCTGCTAAGAACATTTGGATCGTATTCTGAAACTTTTCATGTTTCTGCATCCAACCATATTTTCGTGGTCTTACAGTTAAACTAATTTTAAGGTGAAATGGTCATGTAGATCATTGAGTATTATTTAATATTTTCTTATATCTTTTTTGAGTTCGGAATCATTAGAAGTTCACTTCTGTGCAATGATCAATGATTAAAGATAGCTGAACACATTGTGTGTAAAATGTGCCCAACTCCAAATCCCAGAGAATAAGGTTTCCAGGATTTATCAGGATAAAACTGTTGATTTATTGAAATTGAATATTCATTCTTCCGTTACATATGAAAACTGTACTTTTTATGAAAAAATTCAAAAATCTTACTAATTCTCACCTCTTTGAAATGCTTTAAAGGAAGTATGTTTTAGAAACTACGGTTTTCCATCTCTGAGGGATGTGTCTTTGTGCAGGAGTGGAATTCAGCGATTTTTGTCTATGTATTAAAGGTATCTGTGTCGTTGACTTTTATCTTGTACTTCGATAATTTCTGAAGATCTGTAGCTTACGCAAACGATTTTACTCTTTACGGGAATTAATTTTTATGTTTTCTTAAGAATTGCACGTATATTCATAAAGTTACAATCTATTTTTATTAATTCTATTTCTGCGGATTTTTTTCCTTAATCTGCAAGATTTTTAATCAAACGCCGTGATGATTAAGGAAAGCTACACGAAGCTTCAGTCAAGCTTTATACTAAAATTTAAAAAGAACACATTGGACATACATTGATATGAGCATTTAAAGAAACTAATTTTAACAGCTCAGTACGAAAGGTAACCCTTTTTTTTATAAATTTGTAGTCAGCTATGAATAACAATTTATATAAAAATTTCAGTTGAGTATCGTGAAAATACAGAAACGTACAGTTGATATCGTCAGCTGTATTTCAATTACATTTTTTTTAAATGGATAATAAAAGATAGTTTTTAACAACACTGCATACGATATGTTTTATTGTAATTTATGAAACGACACTTATTTCATTTTATGTAATATCCTTTACCTATTTTATAATTACATGTATTTGGTATATTTGTAAATTTTATACAATTTTATACAACTAAACTTTTTTTTATGATAAATGAAATACTAGGAATCCTTTATCTTCCACTTAAGTTTAGTAATTAAGTGAAATGCAGCTCCTTATAACGCTATCTTTCTGAATCTTCCCCATATTCAACTGGACATATATAGCTAGCTGTAATATTATAAAAGTATAAAATACTATTTTTCGTGGTTGCACAATTGTATAAATACTCATATATTAGCGAATATTCATCACCGTTGTGAGTATAACGTTACGACATTCGTTTTGTAGTGTTTTGTGAGTTTCGTAACATTTGGTTGAAAAACCTTCTAGTTATACGCAAAAAGTACTTGAAAACATTTGGAATTTCACAAAAAGCAAATATATTTTTGGGAATATAAACAAAAATTGTAACAGAAATTCATTCGTGCCGTGTACATATACCATACAGTTACAGTCGCATTCGAAATTAGACGCTTTGTCAAACAGCTAGAGAATTATTTTACGCTTGAACTTCGGGATGTATAGAAAATCTTTGAACTCAGATTTTTCAGTGGAGTTATAGTCCCAAATATGATTATAATGATAAAAACAAAATGAATCGGAAAATATATTTAGACATTACCCTGTATCATAAAAAACAATGAATTATCTCTAATATCACCTATGATTTTATAAGGTTTGTACGTTTTATAAGGTTATGTTCGTATACTTTTGTATGAAAACGTCTATTGATGGAGATGTTAATGTATCTTGTTCAAAAAAATTCCTGGTGTTCTCTTTTTATATAATTTGTAGTATTTACTCTCGAATTTCTTGACATTTTCAGAAAATTTTACAATCAATAAAACGAGAAATGAATAATACCAAAATCTGATAATGAATTTTTAGTAAGATACTACAATTTGAATGAAATACTTTTCAACTACTCATACGCAAATGGAAGTGCACGTTTTCTTTCTTAATCCGGTACTCAACGTTCTTTTAAGGGTAACTTCATAAAAAGTTCTGTGGCATGTCAAAGAAATTTAGAATACACTTGTGATTTAGACAGCTGCTTTTCAGTTTATTTTTAAAAGTAAAAATTCCTCATCGGGCCTATATTTTCTGTTATGAAACCCAATTTTTCTGCGAATATGGAGAGAATTACTGAAATACATAGAGCCCCCGTAGAACGTTCTGCCAATTTTCAGTGCTATCATCATTTTTGCTCTAATATTTAGCAGCGATTAAAATAGATTTCAAACTTGATTTTTAAAATCCCCCCTTTCATTATGACCAAAATAATACTTTTAACTGTGTTATCAGTGAAAAAGTTTAATTTCAAGACTTTTTATTTTACTTTTGCCAAATCTGCCCAATATTGGAATTACATTTTCATTCTCACTAAAAACCCATGATTATATCATATTTAATTTTATAAAACTAAACTTGAAAATGTCATTAAAGCAAGCATTTCTCATCTTTCATTTGTTTAATTTTAAATGCATTATTAATTTTTCAAGCATTTTGTTAAACAAATTCTCATTTCTTAACTTGTTAAAATCATTAAAACTTGAGTAAGAAACATAACTGTTACTCATGTAATATAAATTTAAAAAGAAGTTGGAATGAAAGAATACTAATAAATTTCCTACTTTCTTTTTCGAAAATTTAAGATCTGGAATCGATTTTTTTTCCTGTAATTTCCGGATTGCTTATCCAAAGAAAATAATTAAATATTAAAATTCACCTTCAAAAATTACTTGTTTCTGCAATATCTTGAATGGAAAACACTTGTGTCTCAGCTTTCAGCATTTTTTTTTTTTTGTATCCGTTTTACCTTTTGACTTTCAGAATTAGAAAAATGCATAAGGTAACTTCATATATGTTGCAAAGAAATACGGCCAACCTGATTACATAGAGATTCAGCTTGAAGAAAAATCCAAAGGTTTTACTGTCAAAAGTCAAAAATCAAAAAAAGAAAAAAAGAATGAATCTTGTAACAGAGACTGTTTCAATTCGAAATTTAATACTACTCCAAACGCATTTAAAAGCAACTCAATTTCAAATGCGTTCAAAAACAAAATTTTCATTTTAGTAATGCTTGCTGTCGTAGTGAAAATAAAATTTGCTAAAAGCGCTTTGGAAAGAAAGTCACAGTGTAATAGAATAGAAAGTTATAGTGTCATTTAGGATATTTTTAACTTTTTAATCACACAGAAATTTCGAATAACGTTCTTTTTTAAACTAAATTAATATATTTAACTATTGTATTAATTTAAAATTTACAACTTGCATGAAAATTTCGCAATAGAAATAATTATCCTGAGAATACGTAGTTACAAATAGTAAAGTTAATAAATAAAGCAATGTACCGTTATGAGTCCAGTTCTTTAAATATAGTTTTATTCTCCTCATAATATGTGGGTTTTTTTAAATGTTTAATAAATGGCAGAGACAACACAATTTTCTAATCTTATTCTCTTAATATACTTGTTTGTATGTTCTATTCTAGAGATCACAAATTTTAACTTGCAATAAAAAGATGAAATCTCAGATACTTAAAAGAAATGCAAAATAACACAATAAATGCTATGATATAAAATAACAAAACATATAAAAATTTGTAATACAGCATTAAATAATTTCAGCTAAAGGAATTTCAAAATGAAAATAAAATATTTCTCATTTTTCACAAAAAAATAAATACATGTTCTTTATGCATACTTTATGTGTTTCAAATAGTAACTTGCAATGTGTAACTATATCTTTTGAAATTTTTCATTTTGTATTTATTTAATCCATTTGTAATGGCTATGCAAATATAAAGTTATCATTTTAGGGGGGAGGGTGTTCTGGCACATGATATCGTAAGATATCTCTTGGGGGAGGGGTGATATGTCTTTTGATATCGTTATAATTTTTTACTTAAACAAAATTTTCTCTTTCTATTCGTAACTTGGTGTTTTCATAAAAAGAGTGTGTTATCCTATTTTTTGTCTTTTATCTATTTTTATGAAAATACAAAGCTATTATTAAAACCATAAAGTTGCTATAAAATTATTTAATTGCAAAATAAGGAATATTCCAATCTTTGGCATTCCTATTCTTCTGTCATATGTGTATGCATATATAATCCGCTGTTCGACAAACTATGTGTACTATGCGAAGTATATTTGAAATAATACTTATGTTTACTAATAAGTAAAAGATAAAGAATGTTGTCCACCTTTTTATATATATATAAATGTCTTTCTGCTACGACCCGTGCGGGGACAAGTGCAAGGAGACATAATTACTGTTGAATGCATTATGTAAAATAAAGCTCTTACTAAATACTTTTAATCAGTAACTATTTATTTTAAGGGTTATTTTATTTTAAATTATTTCATATATAAAGTGATAGTTTATTGACTTTTTTTTTTATTTAAATCAATAAAGTATGCAATAAAACATGTAACTATATATGTATATTGTTTCTGACTCCAAACCAAAGGAAAAAAAAATGAGACATTGATAACGATATCGTTACAGAAAAGGGTTGACAGATGATAACGTATGATATCGTATAGCCAGGGAGATATAGTTCAAATTTATCAAAATGTTGATAACGTTATATATGTACAGTACAGCACCTAATTCAGAAAACAATAAAAAATTATTTTTATTTAACGATTTGAAATACATCTGACGAAAAGTAATCGAAGGAACACACAATAAATCTCAAAATAAATCACAGAATGGCAGTAAAATAAATAAAAATGAAAATTCATATTAATACACAGTTTTAAAATTTATTTATATTTTCTGTCTATTAACTGATTCTTATTTCACTAAATTTTTTTCGCTTATAATTTTTTCAAAGATAAAAGTTATTTAGTTTCGATCATTTAATAAAATGCATTGTGATTGAAATAGTTTTTCTATTACGCCTGTGACTGAGCCATCTCATTTGGAACATACGATCGTAATAAAACATGTTTCATCAGTAACATCATTTACATCATCATTTTAATTATTTTTTAAACGTTTAAAGATTCTCTAATTAGAATACGTTAAAGGAATTTTTTTAATTTATTTATTTTTCAAATGTATTTTCTTAATGTTCATTTCCAAAATTAATTTGTTAAATTCACACTATTATGTAATTCAGTTTATGTAGTTTATTTAATGATGTATAAAGAGGGTTTTATCATTCAAAAAGTTACCACAAATTTCTGGTATGTTTAAACAGTATGTATAATTATTATTATTTGTTTTCGGATTGCTATTTATTAGATTTCACTCACATAGAATTAATATAAAATAATTTATCATCAATATTTAATTTTTATATTAAATAAATGCTTATCTTTCTAGTGTAATAATTTTCCATTATTTTCTAATTTCAGTTACTGTGATTTATTCCGTATAAGTTAAACTATATATTTTAAATTAATTTATGATTATATGTTGACATTATCTGTCGCAACACGGCTAATGAATTTTATTGTATACCGAGCTGAAGTTATTTTTGTGTATGCACTAGAGCTATAAAAAGAAGAGCAACAATCGGTCTGTCGCAGCTTCTGTTATAGTGATAAAATTTCTAAAGATTCAAATAGCAGCACCTATATTTTTGCATCAAAGATTTTCGGTTTTTAACCTTTTAACTCTTTTTTTTTTACACAATACAGATCGCTTTTCTAGACGAAAATGTGAATGTTACTATTTGAAATTTTAGAAGTTTTGTTACTGAAAAGATCACTGTAAGAGCTCTGATCTTCTTCTTCATCACATTCGAGATCGAATTTTAGGTGCTTTCGTAATTAAATACGTAGCACGTATACGTCGTCGTTCGGCATGTCTGTCTGTCTGTCCGTCCGTCCGCATATAACAGAGCAAAAATTACGAACCCAATGGTCTGATATTTTAAGGGGGTCCGGGACACAAAAATCTTCAAATTTTAATTTTTTTTAAATTGGATTAAAAATTTCTCTGCCGTTTTCTGCTTAAAATGATGTTTAAATCATGTTTCTATTTTAATTAGAACAGGAAATATTAATTTTTTCGTTTTGGTTTGTTTTCAAAATCTGCCTTTCAAGCTATGGTTGTCAAGGAAACGAGCTCTTGTGAAATTGCATTTTTCTTCACGATCGGTTTTTTCACCATTTCTCAAATTTAAATTCTTATAACTCAAGAACCGTTAAAGATACAGGGTTGAAACTCGGAACATATCTTTTTCAATTATTTTATTTTACTTTTGAGCCAGCATATTTGAAAAAAATATTTACTTTTGAAAATATGATTTTTTTTAAAAAGTTGCACCTCTTTTATTGTAATTTTTTCGTTAAATATTTTTAATTTTTTTTATTAATATTTTTTAAAATGCTGGCTCTAAATTAATATATATATATATATTTCTGTTTATTTAAATGAAAAACAATTTACATTCTACAAATAATATTTCGAGTTATAACGATTTTAAGTTTTACCACAGCGGATTATATATGCATACAATATCAAAAATTTTAAATTAATTTTTTTTTAAAAGCTATGAGAAGTTTTATCATTTGATTTTGTTTACAAATGATATGGTTAACCATCACAAAAAAAATTCAAAATTTTAACTCAATAAATAAAAATTTTTTGAAAATGTGTCCCGGATCCCCTTAAATATATAATTCTTGAAAATCTTCTCGAGTCATTTCAAATTGTATGCAAATCGGATATGTAGTTTAATTACAGAGACAGTCAAAAGTTTTTCATTACATTGCGGCTAATGGGAAAGAAAAATTCAAGGGCACCACATTTGCTGCGTATGACGTGCAATTTCCAAATTGTTCGAAATGTCTACATTTTAAATATCTTTCCAATCCATTGAACACACTTGACACTAGAGATCCACATATCAGCAAAAGTTTTTATAATCCCCCTATATATCTAGTGGTGGAGTTTCAACATATTTATACAATATTATACGTTTTTGTTTGAAAAGTATGCATGTACAGTCGTGGAATAAAAGCAAACAGCCCCTACTAATTCCCAACAAATTATCGTAGACGAAAGTTATTGGTACCGAACGATTGGAAATAAAGTCTACTTTAAAATTATATACATAAAATTTGCTTAGGGGGGCATCTACATATTAAAACGAATCCAAACTTCATTTTTTTCAATAGCGATACCTAATTTAAACGAGATATTTTGAATCTTCGTTTCAAACTATGCCTAGACACCAAATTTCAAGTCATTTGATTAATAAGTTTTTGAATTATAAACATTCAAAATTTAGTGCTTCTAATGTTAAATTACATTTTCATATTTTTATTTATATCTCAAATTATGCTCTTAATGTGCTAATTTTTTGTGTATCAATAATACTAATACACCCAAACATAAATATGATTTTTATAATTATATGATATGAATTATGAATTATGAAATTAATATTCAAAAAAAATTATGAATTGTAACCTACAATTTTTTTGATGGATTTAGATTTATTAAGTTCTGCTTTATGGAAATACAAAATTTCACATTTTTCTTCAAGTAGTTTTCAAATTATGCTTAAAAAATGGCAAAATGATGATTTAAGGGGCCATCTATGATAGATGTGACTAAATATTTTGAGATTTCTTACGCTGTCCTGTAACCTAGAAGACTTCATTGACTGTTGAGTGACGCTTAAGGAGCCTTGATCAAGAAGGAGGCTCTCTTTGTTAACAATCGAGTACCGAACTTCAATATGGATACAGCCCTCGAAATACTCTCGTTTTAAAATAATTAATTTCTCGGAAACTTGTGGTAAGAATTGCATAAAAATTTGTTTTTTTTGTATAATTCATTTATTCTGTCAGAATTGTGTACTGCTATTGAAAAAAACAAAGTTACGGTTCGTTTTAATATGTAGATGGCCTCTTAAACCTTTTTTTATATACATTATTTAAAAGTGGACTTTATTTACAATCGTTTGGTACCAGTAACTTTCTTCTACGGTAATTTGTTGAGGATATAGTTGGGGGTGTTTGCTTTTTTTTCCACGACTGTACATACGAATGTTTCTAACGGCCTGATTAAAAGTAAATGAATAAATGTATCATATGCGAAGAAATTTCCGTTTTAAACGTAAATTGTAAACAGGAGCAATATTAAAGGAAAAACATGCATACCTTATATTTTATAAATCGAAGGCCTTTTAAATCAAAGTACTGTGTGAGCAAAAATTCCGTATAAAATTCAAAAATTCATAAAACACTAAAAAATAACCAAAATGAAAAACGGTTCACAGGATTAGCATCTATTGGTCACGGGACATTTTTAAGACAAAAAATAACCCAAAAAACAGTCGACAGATGGCGCTAGTTCATGCAATTTTGATTGAAATATGCAAATGAGACAGTTATAAGAGCTTGCTCTGCTAATCCAGACCTAGTTCACCATTGTGAGAGTGTGACAGATGGAGCTGGTTCATGCGATTTTCATGGAAATATGCAAATGAGACAGTTATAAGAACTTGCTCTCCTAATCTAGAACTAGTTCACCATTCTGAGTCAAGTACGTTATCAAGGACATTGAGTGCGAAGGACAAAGCTTTATTGGTGAAGTTATTTTACGAGAATCAGGAATCAGCGACCATTGCTTTGCGTAAATTCCGAGTTCAGAAGAATATGAGGACTGAAAAAGGGCCTTTAACACGACTTGCCTCATAAAGCTTATTCAGCGGTTTGAGGACACCGAAACGTTGGAGGATCGTGTAATATCCGGACGACCATGTTTAATGAAGGCACGTTTGCCGCGTGTTGCAGCCGAAATGGAAGCGTTAGCGTCTGATTCAGCTGAGAGAACAAGCAGTGCTTGTGAAGCTGCCAGACGCTTGGGCTTACCACAATCCTCAGTACGCAATATTCTTCATGGAATATTTTATCTGTACCCATACACATTACAGTCATTCGATGAACTTTTACCCGCGGATAACATACATAGGGAAGCATTTGCGAGGTGGGCTTTCTCCAAAATCGAACAAAATCCGACCTAGGTTTTTAACATCTTTTGGACAGATGAAGCTCATTTTTCGCTGCATGGCGATATCAATACCCATAACTGTCGCATCTGGGCGACGTCTAATCCACATGAGTACACGCAGAAAACGTTGTATTCCCCAAAAGTGGCTCTGTGGTGGGGATTTACAAGTTCGTTCATCATAGGACGTTTCTCCTTTGAAACGCAGTGCCCAATAAAAGGGTGGAAAACGGCTACGGTGAATGCTCAGCGTTATTTAATGCTGTTGCTCGAGAAGGTCATGCCATGTTTCCGAGTTGCACTTTCTACCGTCACGTTTACGCAAGAAGAAGCCCCTTGTCTCATTGGTACTCCTGTAAAGGAATTCTTTCTACAGACGTTAGCAGAAGGCAAAATCATTAGCAGGGATTTCAGGTTCCCAAGGCCTCCTCGGTCTCCAGATTTGACACCAGCGAATTTCTGGTTAAGGGGGCATTTGAAATCCCAGGTGTATAGATCCGGTCCACCTAATCTGTCGGAGCTGAAACATGCGATCTGCCTAGAGGAATTTTATGTGCATCCAGACTTGCTACACTCTGCCGTTGCTGGATTTGGGACTCGCCGGCAATTAAATATTCCCTGTAGTGGCGGTCATGTGGAACACATAGAGATGTAATAGACGGCTTGCAGTCATTCTATTTGTTATTTGCGTATCTTTTCTTTGACTGGGGTGCGTCAGCGCCCCATATTGACTGTTTTTGAGGGGTTTTTTTCTCTTTTCTTAAAAAAATTCCCGAGCCCTATAGATGCTAACTCGCAAACCGTTTTTTATTTCGGTTATTTTCCCGGGTTTTATGAATTTTTTAAAGTTTCTACGGACTTTTTGCCCACCAGGTATTACAATTTCACAATCTTTCTCAAAATATGGCAAAACGAAAAACTAAAATTCATTAAAACATAAATAAAATTTATTTAAAATGCTAGCACAACCGTTTTTTAAATTTATTCTGACCATACAATTAGCCATAGTATGGTCAGAAACATTGAATAATACTCTTGTCATAAAATAACTGTTATCTTTAAAAACTGCTTAGTGTGTTTGAAGTGAACTGCAGATTTTTAATAGCGTAAAGTTCAATTTTTTTTTTAAAAAAGTAAATTTTTCAAATGTTACTAAAAAAAGCCTTTTTTATTAAATTATTTTTCTTCACATAACCATGTAGTAATATGTCTAACATGTATTACATAACACTTATTTTTGTGTTCCAATGTTCAAAGTGTGTCTCAATGTCTCTCGAATACAAATTTATTTTCATTTTGCAAAAGCTAAATCTATCTTCAAGTTTTGTATTTTGCTCCTTGAGAAAAACTTAGATTTGTCACTTTATAGGAAATAATAATTATACGTAGAGCCTCATATTTCACCTGTTAACAGATGCAAAATTTTTGAAAAAGATATTAATTATTTTTGTTCTTAAGCATAATTTACCATGTTAATATTATCTTCAACCCAGTTGGGGTTATGCAACTACGTTCATGTATCGTATTTTATAATTTCTTTCCGTCTCTGTCTCTTTTTCTCAATTCCTAGTATTAGTTCACACTCTCCCTATATTTATTTATTTATATATTTATTTATTTATATATTTATATATGTATATATCTTGTTCAAATTTTCAATCGTTAATAAAATGCTTATTATTCATCCAATCAAGTTCAAATTTTTTTTGTAAACTTGTAGTGGATGACAATTGATGTTAATCCAGTTTTTTTTCAAATATTAATTTGTTAATTAAATAAAATTAATTAATTTTCAATAATCGAGAGAGCCCTCCTCTTGATCAAGGCATCTTAAGACAGAGAAGATTTTCTTGATCAAGGCATTTTAAGCGCCACTCTGGAGGAAAGAAGAATGGGAGAGAAAAAAAATTCTCTTATTGACCTAGGTAGGAATTGACTTAATTTTTTTTTTTGTTTGTTTGTTTAATACGAATAGACAATTCTTTATTAATCTTTAAACGATTTCTGCTTTTCATTATTTATCCAGGTTTATGTTGTGACGATATAAATATCGGAAAAGCATTACTATTTTGAATTTATAATAACTTATGTGGGATTGAAATGGTAAAAAATAAAATTCAAGCACATTGTGCCTAACTGTCTGACTGACGCTCTATAAATGCGTCAATGTTCTTGTACCTCCGATTTTAACAAACTAAACTTATTAAAATGTACATTGAAACATCTTAACTTCGGTAACAAATAGAGGTGCATTTTATTGCGTGAAAAGTGTTTGCTTTAAAGGAATTTCCCATTGCAATGCCCGTTGATTACTGCCAAGCGTCCAAATAACTTATCAAATCCGGTAAATATTCCAGAAACAGGTTCTTTTTTTTAACTGTAGAAGATCAAATAACGTTTTTGTCGATAAGGACTCGAATGTATGTTTCATCTGCCATAATTAAAAACGGTAAAAGGCGACAGTTTTCAGATTACAGTTGTTCTAGATCATTCTACCCATTTCGGTTACTGTTTTTTTTTTTTATAATCTATTAGTGACAAGTTAGATTCGTCGAATGAGGAGAAGCTTTTGGGAAATTTACTCAGGCAAGCTTATATGTAATATCCCTATGTACCATATTAAAATGATGTTTAAAATACATATTAAAATTATGTTTAAGCTTTGTTCGTTTAAAAAATTAGGAATTTCCACATTTCTTTTTAATTTTAACCATTTTAACCCATCAAACAAAATAGTTTTAGAGTTAAGATTTCTTTTCCCGAATAATTACAAAATAAGTTTAATATCAATTTAAGGATCGTGTGAGAAAATTCAAGCTAAAATATAATATTATATTAAGAAAGTATATTTTCAGTTATATATAATTTAATACCAAAAATGTTTAGAATGTTAGTTCATCTTTTATATTCCTTTTGAAACATATATTTAATTTTAAATGCTGCAATCATTCTTTATTTATTTTTGTTTAAACACATTATAAATTCAATGAAACTTCCAATTAGGAAAATATTTTTTTAGTAAGCAACACATACACTTGCAACGATGCAATTTAATATATGATTATCTAATCACAGTAATTTTAAATGGTCATCAATTCGTTTTAACTGCATTACTGTTTTAGAGAAAGATTTAAAATGCAATTATAGATAAATTATTACCAAGTAATTATAGATAAATTATTTCTGCTATTATGTATTTAGTTAATTCAGAACAGAAGATTGAATTTTAAAAGAATCCCTCATCATACAAATCTGCAATTATTTTAAATTGTTATAGCAGAAAAAAAATGTATACTTCAAATAAGTAAGCCGCAGTGATGCCACACATGTTTAGCTATGTATGTCAAGTCATGTATGTGCATTGTGTAATTTCAATTTAATTGCTAAAAACTGATACAAATATAATTTTAATTTTGCGTTTCATATTCTGATTCATGTTTACGAATAAGCTGTCTCATACCAGAAAAAATTAAATATTTTGGACACTCAACTGCGCATTTCTTTACAAGTTTGAAGGGAAGTCTTCCAAGGTTGAAGTCTTCTGTAGCCACCCTGCAGATACGAATAAATTCTACATACACTATATGGCCATTGATGAGCGGACACTTTCAATTTTTCAACCTTTCGTCGAATATTTACAGATATATTTGTCGGAATTTTCTGGAACATCAGGATTCTGAAAAATATGTTTTACTTTATATTTATCAACAGCGGTTTGAACAGAAGGAGAATTCAGAGGCCAATAAAAAATCAAAGAAAAATAATAATATTTAGGATCCCCCTGTAAAACAAAATGCACGAAATGATCTATATCTATAGCTTACAAATATATGAATATTCTACAATATAAGTATTCATTTGTGGAAGAATAGAGCGTATATTCATGGAGGTATATCGATTTTTTTTTAAGTTCAAAAATTTTTTGCACGTTTTTTGTTTATTTCATGCAGGGTTTTTTTTTTTTTTTTTTTTATCAAATTTAACGCTGCTTTCAGAAAATTTGACAAAATATAGTAACAAAAATATGGTGTAATTAGAATGGAAATATATTAAATATTTGATGAAACATGAGCTGTTGAATGAAATATTTTTTATCTGCGCATGCACGAACGATAAAAAATATTTTTTTTCATGATTTGATAGTCAAATCTATGGATCAACTCATAAAAAAAGACAGTGAAATAGCGTGAGAATTCAGAAATATATCGACAATATAGTCAGCGAATTCTTCGTTGCTCTCTAAAAGCTGCTGAATGATAAGGTATTTATGTCAACGAGTATATTCAGAAGGAATGCTTTGATTTTGAAACTTCTTTTTTTCTTGGAATAGACTCGTCCTGGTGATTTTCCAAGAAGCACTAAAGCATCAATAAAAAATGAAAAGTAAAAAAAAAGTAAAATATAAAACAACAATTTATGGAAATCCCCTTATCGTTTAGTCATTCGTTATACTCAGTCTATTTCCGATATCTTTCTGGATTTTCAGGATATTTGACTGGCTTTCTTTTAGTATGAGTTACTCCATAGAGTTCACTATCAAATCACGAAAAAAAAATTATCGTATGCGCATGGCAGATAAAAAATGTTTCAGTCAACTGCTCATATTTCTTCAAATATTTTATTTAATATTTGCACAATATATTTACATTTCAATTACACCACATTAATTCTAATACATTTTTTAAAAATTGTCTGAAACTGGCGTTAAATTTGGTAAAAAATCCTGCTTGACATAAACAAAAAACATCCAAAAAATTTTTTTAACTTTAAAAAAGATATCAATCTCCCCATGAATATACGTTCTATTATTCTGCAAATGAATACATATATTGTAAAATATCCATATAATCGTAAGCTATAGCAATAGATCATTTCGTGCATTTTATTTTACAGGGTGATCCCAAACATTATTCTTCTGCTTTGATTTTTTGTTGACCCCCTAATTGTCTTTTTGAACAAACCGTCGTTGACAAATATGAAGTCGAAAGTATTCTTTTAATACTGAGGCTAATGTCAGAAGAACGTTTTTTTGCACGCTTTTTTTCTTTACGTATTATCCCTACACAATGCTAGCGGTATTGTGTAGGGATAATACGTAAGTAAAAAAGCATGCAAAAAGACGTCCGTCTGATATTAGCCTGAAGTTCCAAAAAATCCGACAACTATAACTTTAAATTTTCCACAAAATGTGTAAAATTGAAAGTGTCCGATCATCAATGGCCATATACTGTATACCCTGTTTAAATAATTTTAATATTTGAATTGTTTAAAAATTGTAGTATTGTAAAAGCTGTAGGCAACTCCTATTTTTTTCCGTGCTACGAAGCAATAGGGGTTTTTATATACTTTACAAATAAGGAAAATAAAGAATATTTTTTGAATAATAAGTAATTACCTCTGTTATTTACAATACGTAATCCGTTTTGAAATCCACCAGACCAGTCAAAGAAAATGTTTTGATATTATTTATTTTAAAATTAAAACTAGTTTGTCAATAATGTATCCATGTATTCAAAAAGTCCATAATATATCATGTACTATATACTAAGTACTATAGAAGTATAAAGTTCATTTAAATCTTAAAAATAGCAAAGGTATAGCTAAATGACAAACCACAGCGGGAATTGTTAAATTTATTTCACAATTCAAAATTAGAAAAAAAAAATATGCGTTATATTTTACTTAAATACATTACGTAAGAGTGAATAATAGTTTTATAAGAATCTAATTCATTTCCATGAATGTTAATTTTATTATTTAAAACTCTAATATATAAGCCAAATTAAAGTTCGATGCATTTATCCATTAAACATTTTATTGAAGATTTCATTGGCAAAAAAGAAACAAAAAAATCTGATCGTGTCTTCCATGAACGTAATGAAATAACTCATGACAGTTAAAAACGAAATAGATAAATATAAGATTTATGTAGAAAATTTTGATTCCTGAAAATCAAATTAAAAATTATGAGTGTGTAAGTTATGGTAAGCACGCTTGCTAATATAAGTAAAACAAAATAGTTATGCCTTAAATTGAAGTCCAGAGATTCATTTTAAAGAACATAATCTACTTAACTTTTTTTTAACTGAATTGAGTAACTAAAATTAAAATTTTATGCAAGAAATCACTTTAAAATTACATATATTTACAATTTTAGTAAATTGGGATATTAATTAAAATAATATTAATAACTGGATTAAGTCAGCTATTATCAAATCCCTCTGTTAAAATTCTTTAGATATCAATAAACGAGAATAAATTTATACATGTCATAAATTATGAATTCGTGGCCATTTACACGATAATATATGTATTTGCATGTTTGAATTTATACACGCATATATAATCTTTGTTAACGGTTTATAAGAATTTATTTTTATATTACAAAATAATGAAAGTAATAAAATTTATTTACACTTACCCATTAAAATAAGATAATTATTTTAATGGAATTTTAAATATTTATGAACGCATTAAATTGAATACATTAAAGAAAGCTTTAAAATTCATTTATGTTTTTATGCCATATTTATTTAATATCCACTCGTAAAAATTTTTAAAGGTTAATTCTAGTTTGGGAAGTAATTTCATTCAAATATTTCTTCGATAATGTAGAAAGAAAATTTATTGTGAGTTAAAATCTATTGTAATGACGATTGCTAAATATTATATATGACAGTAATTCCAGATAACTATCAACTACTATAAAGTATTGTTGTCCTTTTTAACAAAACAATTTGTGTAGAAATAAAGCCAAAGCTTTATTCGTAATTACAAAACTAGAACAAAAAATAAAAAAGCCACATAATCGGTTAAAACAGGATATTTCCGATTTGACTCAATTTTAGTATCTTTCTTAAACAAATTGTGGAAATACAAAGATTTAGATTAGAAAATGAAGAGACCATTAAGATATCTCCATATTAACATTTATGTAATCAAAAGTTATTTTTTTCATTTTTTTCTGAACTTCAATTTTTTTTAATGAACACATTTGATGCGATTTAAACTTTTTTTATATTATAATATGTAGCACATTAAATAAGGATTCATTATCTACACCGAAACTTTTGCGAGAATTAAAAAAGGCACTTTGTTTGGTTGGCTTTTTGATCCACAGTATCTATGGATAAAACAGCTTACACTAGGTGGTATAATAAAATATATTGGAAAATAATATAAAAAGAACCGCTAAACAATGATTGAATAAAATGCAGTCAAAATTATCTTAAAAATTTAATTATGATTTTCATAAAGCTAATAAATAGGTGAAATTCTTTTCTAAAATTTCCCAAATTCTAATACAGTGGCTGATAGGTTCTGCTCTTGAAGCTGGTAGACGGGAGGTGCTGGGATCGAATCCAATCGCGCCCGTCGGCCTAACCGTTTGGGAGTTTTCGTGGTTTTCTTCGAAACCTTAATTCCGTAAATACGGGTTAGGTTCCCTCAGAAAGACCCCCACAGAGAGCACACCTCCTAGGGCCTATATGCCTCGTGTTGATAATCGGCCGTCAAAAATCAACTCAACCCAAATTCTAATAACGATGATATCTATTTGTATTTAAATGATAAATTATTCGACTTTTAATAGAAATATTATAAGTTTAGTTCCCCAAATAAAGTTATAAAGGAGATATATTGTCCTTTTTTAAAACAAAGTAGAAAAATTTTCATTTCCTCTAAGATTATTTGAAGAGCTCACAACCATAGTAGACCCAGTCCATTTTGGAAAAACAAATGTGATATTTCATTTAGAAGGTTCATGAAATCAGTTGTATCCAGTCCCACAGTGAACCAAGTCTCTAAACAGATGCCATATATGAGAAAGTGTGTAAAAATATGCATGGTTCACTGTGAAAGTCGATTAAACATATTTTATGTACCTTTTAAATGAACTATCTCTTTTTTTTTCAAAATGCACTGAGTCTACAATGTGGCTACTATGAAGGGTTCTGATCGCCTCATATATACTTGCTTTTACACCCTATCAGACAGCGCAAAATTTTATGTGTCTATGAAATCACGTTTTGTTAATTTTTTAGTTTTTTATTAGTTTAGTTCCCCAATTAAAGTTATAAAGGAAATATACTGTCCTTTTTTAAAACAAAGTAGAAAAACTTTCATTTCCTCTAAGATTATTTGAAGGGCTTACAACCATAGTAGACCCAGTCCATTTTGGAGAAAAAAAAATGTGATATTTCATTTAGAAGGTTCATGAAATCAGTTGTATCCAGTCCCACAGTGAACCAATTCTCTAAACAGATGCCATATATGAGAAAGTGTGTAAAAATATGCTTGGTTCACTGTGAAAGTCGATAAAACATATTTTATGTACCTTTTAAATGAACTATCTCTTTTTTTTTCAAAATGCACTTGGTCCACTATGTGGCTACTATGAAGGGTTCTGATCGCCTCATATATACATGCTTTTACACCCTATCAGACAGCGCAAAATTTTATGTGTCTATGAAATCACATTTTGTTAATTTTTTTAGTTTTTTATTAGTTTAGTTCCCCAATTAAAGTTATAAAGGAAATATATTGTCCTTTTTTAAAACAAAGTAGAAAAATTTTCATCTCCTCTAAGATTATTTGAAGAGCTCACAACCATAGTAGACCCAGTCCATTTTGGAAAAAAAAATGTGATATTTCATTTAGAAGGTTCATAAAATCAGTTGTATCCAGTCCCACAGTGAAGTCTCAAGTCCTAAGTCTCTAAACAGATGCCATATATGAGAAAGAATGTAAAAATATGCTTGGTTCAATGTGAGAGTCGATAAAACATATTTTATGTACCTTTTAAATGAAGTATCTCTTTTTTTTCAAAATGGACTTGGTCTACTATGTGGCTACTATGAAGGGATCTGATCGCCTCATATATACATGCTGCTACACCCTATGAGACAGCGCAAAATTTTATGAGTCTATGAAATCACGTTTTGTTAATTTTTTAGTTTTTTATTAGTTTAGTTCCCCAATTAAAGTTATAAAGGAAATATATTGTCCTTTTTTAAAACAAAGTAGAAAAACTTTCATTTCCTCTAAGATTATTTGAAGGGCTCATAACCATAGTAGACCCAGTCCATTTTGGAAAAACAATGTGATATTTCATTTAGAAGGTTCATAAAATCAGTTGTATCCAGTCCCACAGTGAAGTCTCAAGTCCCAAGTCTCTAAACAGATGCCATATATGAGAAAGTATGTAAAAATATGCTTGGTTCACTGTGAGAGTCGATAAAACATATTTTATGTACCTTTTAAATGAACTATCTCATTTTTTTTTAATGGACTTGGTCTGCTATGTGGCTGCTATGAAGGGTTCTGATCGCCTCATATATACTTGCTGCTACACCCTATCAGGAAGCGCAAAATTTTATGTGACTATGAAATCACGTTTTGTTAATTTTTTAGTTTTTTATTAGTTTAGTTCCCCAATTAAAGTTATAAAGGAAATATATTGTCCTTTTTTAAAACAAAGTAGAAAAACTTCCATTTCCTCTAAGATTATTTGAAGGGCTCTCAACCATAGTAGACCCAGCCATTTCGGAAAAAAAATGCGATATTTCATTTAGAAGGTTCATAAAATCAGTTGTATCCAGTCCCACAGTGAAGTCTCAAGTCCCAAGTCTCTAAACAGATGCCATATATGAGAAAGCATGTAAAAATATGCTTGGTTCACTGTGAGAGTCGATAAAACATATTTTATGTACCTTTTAAATGATCGATCTCTTTTTTTTTCAAAATGGACTTGGTCTACTATGTGGCTACTATGAAGGGTTCTGATCGCCTCATATATACATGCTTTTACACCCTATCAGACAGCGCAAAATTTTATGTGTCTATGAAATCAAGTTTTGTTAATTTTTTAGTTTTTATTAGTTTAGTTCCCCAATTAAAGTTATAAAGGAAATATACTGTCCTTTTTTAAAACAAAGTAGAAAAACTTTCATTTCCTCTAAGATTATTTGAAGGGCTCACAACCATAGTAGACCCAGTCCATTTTGGAAAAAAAAATGTGATATTTCATTTAGAATTTTCATAAAATCAGTTGTATCCAGTCCCACAGTGAAGTCTCAAGTCCCAAGTCTCTGAACAGATGTCATATATGAGAAAGTATGTAAAAATATGCTTGGTTCACTGTGCGAGTCGATAAAACATATTTTATGTACCTTTTAAATGAACTCTCTCTTTTTTTCAAAATGCACTTAGTCTACAATGTGGCTACTATGAAGGGTTCTGATCGCCTCATATATACATGCTTTTACACCCTATCAGAGAGCGCAAAATTTTATGTGTCTATGAAATCACGTTTTGTTAATTTTTTAGTTTTTTATTAGTTTAGTTCCCCAATTAAAGTTATAAAGGAAATACACTGTCCTTTTTTTAAAACAAAGTAGAAAAACTTTCATTTCCTCTAAGATTATTTGAAGGGCTCATAGCCATAGTAGACCCAGTTCATTTGGGAAAAAAAATGTGATATTTCATTTAGAAGGTTCATAAAATCAGTTGTATCCAGTAGCACGGTGAAGTCTAAAGTCCCAAGTCTCTAAACAGACGCCATATATGAGAAAGTATGTAAAAATATGCTTGGTTCACTGTGAGAGTCGATAAAACATATTTTATGTACCTTTTGAATGAACTATCTCTTTTTTTTCAAAATGGACTTGGTCTACTATGTGGCTACTATGAAGGGTTCTGATCGCCTCATATATACATGCTGTTACACCCTATCAGGCAGCGCAAAATTTTATGTGTCTATGAAATCACGTTTTGTTAATTTTTTAGTTTTTTATTATTAAAATGGATTTAAGCTGTCTTCGTTACAAAAAGTTATTATTAGAGGCACATTTGCTTACATCAATGTCCCCCAGATAGAAGCTCCAAACATATATAGGGTTAAAATGGATAACTATGAAGAAATTTTACTGAATGCCGTTACTGACAGCTTAAAGTTGATTCATGTAAAATCTTGTAAAACCGCCATAAAGTTATTCTTTCAATCGTATATTTCATGTGAAATGATTTATTTGTGTTGTAGAATGTAATTAGGTACCTAAATATATTTTTTCCCAATTATCCCAGAGGTTCATAATTACCCTTAAACTATTGGGCAGTTGTAAATCCATGTTTTGTTTTTTTTTTTCGTCAGAATAGTGTACCACAAAAATTATCAAATTCATATACAAGATTATTTTCAGCAACAAGTTCTTACACACAATTCCTCTAACTGACCCGCCCAGGGTTGACCATGCCCGTGATAATTACCTTAAATACACCTACAATTTGTGTTCAATGATTTTATATTATCAAACGAAAACTGCCCCAAACGAACCTATGTTGAGAAGAACCCGATCCCTTCGTCAGCCTACACCTTTAAATTTGCATGATTTTTATATTTAAATGAAGAGATATCCAAATGAACTTGGCCAAACTAGTTTCATATCGGGCATTCTACGAATCCTCCGGTTTCTTTTTAATTTCTGTAATTATACGAAAATCCTTACAAACGAACCTAATGTTGGGAGGGGGGGGGGGAGATCGCCTTATATTTCTAAGCGAAAATCTATCAAAACAAACTAAATGTTAATATCATAGTGTTTCCAGATTTACTTTCTGACATTTAGATATGATAAACTTTCAATGATGAACAAAGGCTCCTGAGGAAATCTACATTTTCAACTCTACAAGCGGTTACGATTTCATATGAGGCTTAATATGACCTAATATGGAACAAAACACTTAGAAGAATATTGTTCATATTTAACACATCACAATTGTTAATTATGAACATGTTCCATAGGTCCATGAAAATGAGTTGGAGCAAAATCTCATTCATAATCTGCTAGAATAATTATAACTTAACAATTACGGTGTAAGAATTACGAAATATCTTCATTTTACCTGATACGAAAGAACAATATTCACAGGTTCTACGAAACTGTTTGGTAATTTAAACTCTTATAGAATTTGATAATCATGTGCAAATGTGCCAAAAGTGAAGCAGAAACGGTGGCAATGCTCTTATCCTGTCAACTGCATGTAAAACTTTGATCCCTACTTCACTTTAGTATCAGTAACTCTCACGCGAATGTTAGTGGGGATTGTTCATAATTACTCTAAATGATGCTTCTTTGTCTGACTTGTTTCCAGGACCTCTTAGTTAGGTGCTCTGACTTACGTTGTGTAACAAGCTTAAAAGTAGGATGAATATTCCATAATTTACTAAAAGATCTTGTATTTATCCAAAAGGAACTCATATTAAATAAACTAGTATGTTGTGGCCATCACAAAACTTTCTTCTATATAAATCACGTCAATTAAATCGTTTAAATAGTACCAATTCATATCACAATATATCTGAATTTGAAGTTTGGTGAAAATTCGTGCATTAGTTCTTGTATAGAGCTATAGCGGAAATTCTGAAAAATGTAGTATAGCAGCGCCACCTGTTGAGCGATTTACACCAAAACATAAACAGCACTAATTGATATCAAGGTATACCTGAATCTGAAGTTTGATGAAAATTCATGCATTAGTTATTGAGATACAGCTGTGGCGGAAATTCTGAAAAATGCAGCATAGCAGCGCCACCTGTTGAGCGATTTGCACCAAAACATAAACAGCACTAATTGATATCATGGTATACCTGAATCTCAAGTTTGTTGAAAATCCAAGCATTAGTTCTTGAGATAGAGCTATTGCGGAAATTTCAAAAAATGCCCAATAGCAGCGCCACCTGTTGAGCGATTTACACCAAAATATATAAAATGTCTCTTCATGTCAAGGACTAACTGAATCTGAAGTTTCATGAAAATCCGTGCATTAGTTCTTGAGATAGAGTCATTGCGGAAATCGTAAAAAATCCAGCATAGCAGCGCCACCTGTTGAGCGATTTACACCAACACGTAATCAGCATCAAGTCATATCAAGGACTAACTGACTCTGAAGTTTCATGAAAATCCGTGCATTAGTTCTTGAGATAGAGCCATTTCGGAAATCGTAAAAAAGGCAGCATAGCAGCGCCACCTGTTGAGCGATTTGCACCAAAATCTCTAAATTGTCTATTCACGTCAATTACTAACGGAATCTGAAGTTTCATGAAAATCCGTGCATTAGTTCTTGAGATAGAGCCATTGCGGAAATCGTAAAAAAGGCAGCTTAGCAGCGCCACCTGTTGAGCGATTTGCACCAAAAACTAATCAGCATCAATTTGTATCAGGGACTAACTGAATATGAATTTTTGTTAAATTCCGTGCATTAGTTCTTGAGATAGAGCGCCCACAAAATTTGTGTCACATACACACAGAGAGACAGACAGACTCACAGAGTCACAGACAGACATTTTGTAAAAACATGTTTTTTGGAATCTCTGACCCCTAAAACGTGTAAATCCGTAGAAAACCGGAATTCGAAAATTTTCATGAATCCAATACTTTCTTCTTGTAAAGATAGAAGAAAGTAAAAAGCTTATAACCTATGTTATGTGCTATGCAAAATTTTCATTCACTGATATGTAAATATTTCCACTCAATTTACTTTGTTGTTTTTGTTATTTTGTGTTGCAATCTGTACTCAATATGTATGTGTTCTTCGTTAATATATATTAGTTTTTTCCCATGTTAAGAATAATTTAATTAGATAATACACATAACATTAGGATTTTGTTACCCTTTTTCATTTTGTATATTTTTGTATTAGCTTTCAACTTATCATACATATCTCGGCTTATCAAAAATGTCAAACGTTTATACGTTTTTTAACTGAATATTTTTCAAAAAAACGTTGAATCTATAAAATTTCGCCTTTTTTGAGTAGCGGTTTGATCTGCCAACGTAGGGCAATTTTAAGAAGTGTTACAAGTGTTGCACTTTTGAAACAGATGCCACGCATATGACTTTTAACGGATATGGATACCACTCTGGTAAGTTTTTCTCGCTTATAAAAAACTTCAAAGCTCACCATAATAAAAGGAACACCGCATCTTATCAAAATATTATAGCAAAAGCATTTTTAACATAAATAGTCTGCAGATGGAAATAAATGTATTTTTATGGTTTACAATTCTGTTAAAACAATGAAGTTTGACTGATGATGTACACTGTTTGTACATGCTATTTTTTAAAATTGTTCATTGAAACTTCACATTTCCATCTTACACTTGAACTATTTCTGTTTTACCTTAACACATTAGACATGTTTTTAATAATCGAACTACTACAGAAAATGTGCAAAAACATTATAATTTTATGAGAGATAACTAGTGATATTTAACTAAAATAAAAAATAATTAAAATATGACATGTTTAAAATTTTATTCTTTTTTAAATTTAACCGCTCGATCAAGTTAAATCAACTAATTAATAATTAACTAGCTAGATAATTGGAATAGGATATACTTTACAAAATATTTGTCAGTCAACACTTAAAGTAGTTTTCGAAACAAGCTTATAAAAAGTTCATTAATAAGTTAAGTATCATTAGAGAAATTTTGAATTAAACTACAACGTTCTGTTTATAAAAGATCTTTTCAATAAAACTCAATGTCATGTAAACAATGCTCAAAAAATAATTCGATGATTAAATTATGTTAAGCATATGTTTTCTTTTTAATATTGAGTTAATTACTTATTAATTTTTCATAAAATTATTTTTATTTAAATGGGACGCCAGAGCAGCATATGTGTTTTATGGGTACAACATTAGTAAAAACAAAACATAGCATCAAATTACATAGAAGTAATTTAATCTATTTCTATCTATTTTAATAAATTTAAATGGTAATAATTTAATTGCTTTAATTTTTGACTTAGTAAGTTATAAAACGTTTCCAAAGTTATTGACGTATAAACGTGCGATTACTTTTTCTTTTATATAACTAGTTATTTCTATAGAAAAGTTTCAATGTATTTAAACAGCTTACCAGGGTAAAAATTTAAAAATGCTTGGCATTATTTGAAAAAAAAATGATTAAACGTATGTCAAAGAGTAAATAAATTACATTAACAATTTCGAACACTGTTCAAAAGGGTTTATACTTTCAATTAGTAATGACTATTAATTTAAGAAGAATTAGCAAAGAAAAATAAACATTATTTTTTATGTTTTTTTTTATTATTGTTGTTGTTTATTAACTATCGAGTAGAAAATTGCTTTGAGTGAATTTCCTACGCAAAAAAATAACTTATTATAAATGTAATGATGTAAATAAGATTAATTACAAATCAAAAATAATATGTATAAACAAAATAAATCTGAAAATGTAATTAGACATCACTCTGCATCATAAAAAACAGTGAATTATCTCCAGTTTAACCTAAGCTTTTTACAACATTCGTATGCTTTTGTGTGAAAACAGCACGTCTATTAAGGAAGATGTTAATGTGTCTTTAAAAGTTCGAAAATTTTCCTGGTATTCTTTTTTTATATAATTTAGTAGTGTTTACTTTCCAATTTCTTGACACTTTCAGAAAACTTGACAAACAATAAAAGGAGAATAATACCAAAATTTGATATGACTATATTGAATTTTTAATATGATACGACAATTTGGATGAAATACTTTTCAAATACACATACGCAAAAGGAAGTGCACGTTTTTTTCTGAATTCGGTACTCAACTTTCTTATAGAGGTAACTGCATAATTTCTGTGGCATGTCAACGAAATTCAGGAAGACTCCTGATGATGTACACAGCTGCATTTCAATTTTTCTAAAAGTGAAATTCCTCATCGGACCTATAATTTCTGTTATAAATAACCAAATATATAAAACATTGATAGTTTTTAACTAAATTTGTTTCAGAAAAAAGTTGTATCTATGACATTTAGTATTTGTAGCGGAGAGGTTCGACCTGACAACGTTGGCAACTTTAACAAGTTTTACAACTGTTGTAATTTCAACACGGATGCCAGGCAAATGAACTTTAGCGGATATGAGGCCACTCTGGTAGGTTTTTCTCACTTCTGAAAAACGCCAGAGCTCACTATAGTAAAAGGAACACTGCAACTTATCAATTTATTATAGCAAAAAGCACTCTTAAAATAAACAGTCCGGAGATTAAAATAAATGTATTTTTATTGTTTTCAATTCTGTTAAACTAATGAGGTTTGACTGATGATGTACACTGTTTGTACATGCTATTATTAAAAAAAAAGTGTTTATTGAAACTTTACATTTCCATCTTACACTTGAACTATTTCTGTCTTACCTTAACGCATTAAAGAAATTTTTAATAATCGAATTACTACAGAAAATGTGCATAAACATTATAATTTTATGAGAGATAACTAGTGATATTTCAAAAAAATAAAAATAATTAAAATTTATTATTTAAAATTTTATTATTTTTAAATTTAACCACTCGATCAAGTTAAACCGTCTAATTAATAATTAACTAACTACATAATTGGAGTTTGATATACTTTACAATATGTCTGCCAGCCTACACTTAAAATACTTTTCGAAACAAGCTTACAAAAATTTCATTATTAATTTAAGCATCATTAGATAAATTTTGAATTAAAGTGCAACATTCGTTTTATAAAAGATTATTCCTATAAAAATTCATGTCATGCAAAGAATGCTCAAAGAATAATTCGATGAATATATTATGTTTAAGCATGTGTTTTTTTTTTAATAGTGAGTTAATTATGTATTAATTTTCCATTAAATCCTTTTTTTAATGGTATCACCCGAATAGCACACGTGTTTTATGTGAACAAAATTAATAAAAACGAAATATAGCATGAATTACGTAGAAGGAATTTAATCTATTACTATCTATGTATGATAAATTTAAATGGTCATCATTTTGTTTTAATTGCTTTCATTTTTGACTGAGTTGTTATAAAAAGTTTCCAAGTTTATCGAAGTTTAAATAGAGGATTACTGTTCCTTTTATGTAACTAGTTATAAAGAGGTTTTAATTTATTGAAACAGATTTCCACGATAAAAATTTAAAAATGTTTGGTAGTATTTGAAAGAATTGATAAACGTATGTCAAAGAGTAAATAGATTGCATTAAGAGTTTCGAAAATAGTTCAAAAGTGTTTATACATTAATTAGTAATGACTATTAACTTAACTAGAATTAGTAAGTAAAAAAAGTTATTTCTATTATGATTTTTGTTTATTAACTATGATGTAGAATATTGCGTATACGACTGAATTACATATGCATATAAAAAAATTTACTTATTATAAATGTAATGATAGAAAATAAGATTAATTACAAAACAAAAACCATGCAATGTATAATATGTATATTATACTCTCATAACTATAAAACAAATTGTAAATTTAAGATGACACATTTTTGTCATTAATTTTATACGACTGATGCATACAGTGTTAGACAAAATTGTGGACATTTTTTGAAATTTTCCTGTTTTATACATTTTTGTGCTTTTAGAATACAGTAATTTTTACTTACATACAAATATGTATGCATCATATTCAAGGAAATTTAATGTAGAATTTAATTTAAAAAAAGAAAGAATTAAAATATCTGCATTACAAAAAAGTTACGCTTACAGACTAAAATACAAACGCAATTAGCTATGAATGATGAAGTGTAATAAAAGCTTCCTAGCCAATCCCAATGACTGGTCTGAGAACCAAACAAATGTCAGTAATATAGTAAACAGTAGTATAATTTGATTTGTAAGAGCAATGTTTTGCTAAAATGAATTTTGCAGAAGGGTGAATAGTAGTGTAACTAAATAGAACAATGTTTATTTTGTACTTCTATTTTTCTATAATTGCAAATAACATATACAATACATGCAAAATAACATGCTATATTAAACATGCAAACAATTTAAAACAAAGTCATCAACAACAAGAACTGACTGTACACCTACAAAAAGAAGCAGAACTCCCATATTTAGAGAAAATGGCCTCTGTTATTTTGAAATCGCAAGACAGGTGGGTTGATCAGCCACTTTATTTGGCGCACGAAAGTTGTGTTTACGTTATGGAGAAACTAAATCAGTGATAAATAAGGCAATATCAGGCCGAAAAAAATGCATAAGTGCTTCTGACGATAGAAAGATAAAAAAAGATATGCCACAAAGATTCATCAGATGCTGTTAGATATGAAATTTATGCAATGGTTATTTCAGTTAGTTCAAGAACAATAACCCTGGAATGCTACCATGATTTTTTTTTGTTTATTAATGCTACATCGGGGTACAGCTGTACCCCAAAATAAAAATGTTATTTACAGTGTCAAAAACATTATTTATCGAAAAAACAAAAAGGCACATATTCATAGCTACGTTTGAACTTCAATAATATAATACAATTAAATTTCCGAAATATTATTTTGAGCAAGAAGGACAAAAATTTTGCTGGTGCTCCAAACAAACAAATTTTTTGCATAGTGCACACCTGATCCTGGATTTTCGGTCACGTGACCTTGAGCAGAATATGCATTGCCTGTAGTGGATAGTTGGCCCTCGCGACTTACCTCTGGCATGGGTATGGGTAAGATGTTGCAAATAGTCTCACGGATTTCCCGCTTCAAATTTCGTTCATTTAGACGGTTCATCATATGTGGCCTCATCAATTCGAAAGCCAAATTCTTCAAGTATCCTCGTCGATGACTTAATAATTATTTATCCGGCGCAAAGCTGCCTCTTAAAAGTATCATAAAATTGATTCCAGTGATGTCTAGTAAATTATAAAACAAACGAAGCGGCCAACGTCTTGTCTTTCTTGCACAAGTGTATAGATGACACAGTTGATCGAATGTATCCACTCCACCTTTCGTCGAGTTATAAAACTGTATCATATCTGGTAGCTGGACGCTGTCTGGTTTATCCTCTTTATCATGTATTGATGACAGTACTAGGACAATTCTTTTCTTTAGTTTTGGGGGACAATAGGGTAATAAAATGAGTGGTCCACTGTAACAAAACATTGCAGAATTAGTAAGTAGCACTCAACAGTAATACTCAACAAAAGATGCCTGAATTTCTTCCTTGTTCTTTCTTATTGTACCTACAATAGTTAATTTTTTTTTTGTAGTAGACATTTTGCTGTGTTAATTGATGTGAACCAATTGTCCATCGTAATGTTTCTATTTGTGCCATGTATGGTGGAAGTGCGTTTTTCACAATAGTATTGTGCAACTGGAATTATCCATAACCATTACCATAACCATAATTATGCATAACCATAAAACTGGAATTATCCATAACCAGATATCCATAACTGGAATTATCCATTAACGGATAACCAGGGTTATCTGTTGTTGAACCTTTTCTAGTATACGCCTCCGCATCTAAGTCATAAAAAGTCTTAGCGTCACAACACATTACGATTTTTATCCCATTCTTGTCATGTTTCGATGGAATGTAAAATTTAAATGGACAACGTCCTCTAAAACCAACAAGCTGCTCCTCTATAGTAGTGTACTCGGAAGGCACATACAGCTGTTTCATGGCGTTCATTGACTTCAAAAACCTCCCGGAATGGAGCTAGCTTATCAGAAGCATTCTGTGTCTTCCTTTTCTTTTTATCGTCGAACCTGAGACAATTTACCAAGAATCGAAACCGACTTTCTGGCATTGCAGCACGACATACAGGAATCCCATTATTCCTGTCGAAAAGTTGTATGGTGCAACCGCGACCCATTTTCATAACACCCGCATAGCCCTATAAGAGCTTTTATTTCTTCTGAATTAGTATTTCGGGTATATGAGGGTTTTTTGCTGTCGTTATCGGTATCGCGTTCTTCTTCATCTTCTGTCCCAATGTACCTCTCGCGTTGAATATTAATTTCGTTATTTGTATATTTTGTAATGTTTTATAAATTTGTTTCTTTAAAACATAAAAGCCATGCCTGAAGTCACGATATAACCTCTTTTGCACTCGCTTTGTTGCCTGGGAGGTGAAAAATAAGTTTTCTAGCTGGTATCCGATGAGCGGAACCTTTTTATCCTGTCCACTTGTAGTCACTTCTTCCACCTAATCTGATGGAAGGTTGGATAATATTTACAAAATTTGATGATGACGAACTTTCTAGGTCTGAAGTTACATGACTTACAGAACTCTCGGAACGATTTTTTTCCTGACTGGGATTAGAATCACTGTCAGTTTCTTCGTTCGCAAAGTCAGGAATAACTTCATCCTGTTCGTCATCACTAAACAGGATCTCATCAGAATCGGATTCTTGGAGAATACGTTGAATTTCTTGAACGTCACTCTCTTTCGACAAATCAAAAAAAATGCCTTCGGCTTGTCATATTTATTGCTTCTAAAAACAATAAAGATAATACAAAAAAAAAAAAAAACTTTTAAAATATTTAATAAAAATGTAAATGTTGTGAATTATTTACTTTTGTTTTCGTTTTAAATTCCATATATATCATAAATACACATTGAAAATAAAGAAAAAGAAACACACTTGCAGAAATAGACAGAAATTTTCTTTGTAAGTTTATAGCGCAACCGCTATAATGGCGTACAACCTCACCCCATCGGCGAAATATAATAGAATTAAAACACGTAGCTGCACTCTACGGCACACACACTGGCACTGACTGCCGCCAAAGTTAACTACACAAGACGGCAGCGTTGCAGCGCGCTCTAGCGGAGAGTACGGATAAAAACAAAAAAGTGTGAGGTACGGCTGTACCCCAGGTAGCTTTCCAGGGATAAGGAAATTAGCAGGTTTTGGACTGAAAGCTAGAATTCCGAAAAAAACCTGTTTTAAATCTTCAGCAATGCATGAAACGTGTTCAGTGGGCAAAAGAACACATTAATTAGTCAGAAAACCTGTGGAAACAAATAATCTGGAGCAATGAGAGTAAAATATGACCCTTTGGTAGTGATGGGCAAAAATATGTGAGACGTTGAGTACGGGAAGAACTGCCAAATGTCATGGTTTGGGCCTGAACGTCTGCAGATAGCGTGGGCCACATTCAAGTGATTAATAGCATTCTGAATGCAAAAAAACATCGAAACTATCCTGGAACCAAAATTCATACCTTCCATCAGGGATCTCTTCCCCAATGAAGTACCTTTTATCTTTCATCGGGATTCAGTTCCATGCCATGCGGCAAAAATATGCAATGAATGGTTTTAAAATAAACGCATACAATTATTATCCTGGCTAGGAAACAGCCCTGATCTGAATCATGTGGAAAAAGTATCAAGTCCAAACATTAACCAACAAACACACAACTTATGATATGGCAACGTTAAGCACTGAAGGCAACGTTAGCCCCTCTGGGTGGTCCGAAACCAACCCCTTGAGTGGGGGAGGAGACTAGGAGCCCGGCCGAGTTCGTTGTACACGAATGCGAGGGGGCCGGATGGGGACGAATCGCTACCTCCTAGAGAGGCTCACGGTCGACAGGCTTCGAGTCCGGTGGCCACGGGTAACGGACGTTGTGCATATGTGGGCATATGAATGTCGTGCTTTCACCTCCGGCACCCGGGTTCTCTGTGTAAGCCGCATAGCAACGGTCCATATGTCGATCCCAGTGCCGGTCGTAGGGCCGGACGGTGACGCTGGGCAAAGACTAGCTAAAGCGGTAGGCTCTCACCCATTAACTGACTAAGAGGGAGCCAAATGTAAGAGAGTGGGCTTTGTAGAGGAAAGATCTCGGTGGCTCGCTAGTGACGACGGGGCTCGCGGGATCGCCATACAGGATATCCCGGAACAACCGAAGGGCGGGGGATTCGGACAGTGCCTGACGTACTTTTTGCATAAGGTGGCTCATCCCGCCGAGATCCGCAACTGGAACAGTTGGGAGCCGACCCTAAGGTGGATAGAGTTTGGTCGTTTACTCGTCGACCAGGGAGATGTCGCAGAGGGAGGCCAGTATGGCTCTGGTTGCCCGATGTAGTGACGGAAACCCTGGGATGGGGTCGGTTGGCAGGTCCGCCATTGAACGCTATCCCCGCCGGGAACCAAGCCGGAGGGTCGGCGGCTAACGCGACGACGCTTCGAGCCTTGAGGGAACTCTTGGTCCCTCCCAGATCCTGCGTGTATGTGCGCTACTGAAGGTTACCGCGGCCACAGGGGAGGATCTAGCGGTGTCTCAAACTAATTTTCGAACGTTCTAACAGGTAGCGGTCGGTCACTGCACGGGGTCAGGGGCATTCGTGCCTGGGTACTTTCGACTGTCGTGAGGTAAGGTAGAGGGAGTCGGGCTTTTGCCGGCCTACCGTGGCTTCTCCACCCCCGGGTAGCGTCGAGTTGTGGGGGGCAGACGGGACTCCGGACTCTCCAACCCCTAGCGAGGCGAGGTCTGTCCCGTCAAGGTGGAGCTTTCCATGCCCGCCTGGTCTCGCTAACGGCACCTAGTCTGCATCCCTTTGACTCCCAGCGTCGAGCCGCGAGTGGTTCCTCAAGTGAGCGGGGAGATTGGGTGAAAAGCCCGGAGCAGGGACGCTTTACGTCTGGAGGGGAGTTTCCCCGCCCCTCCAGGGTCTTCCTGTAGGAGTACCTCCATTTTCTATCGGTTGGCTCGTATAAATGTCTTTGCCAGAAAATGGTATTTGATCTTATGATTGCCCTCCGTAAAACATTTCATAAAAAAAAATACATTGAATGATACAACTGAGTGAAATTTTGAATTACATAAACTGTCCTATTTCCAGCATGATATCACATTGTGAGAGCTGTATAATTATAAGAGCTGTATAATTATAAGAGGGGACCATACCCCTATTTATCCATTTTTTGCTTCAATATTGTAAGTTCTGTTTTATACCTTTAGACACTGTTGATTCTTGCGAAAGATAATGCGCTCGCATTATAAATGTTCTATTTTTTTTGTTGCATTATATCAACCGATGTAGATACCTAATTTCATTAAAATATGTTCAGTAGCTCTAGAGATAATCGCCTAAAACTGAAAGTTAGTTTTGAACATGAGTGTAATAAAGAGGATTGTGATGGGATATTAGGAGAAGGCAGTTCAGTAATAATTTAAGTTCTATTTTAGTATGATGACCCTAAATTAGACATTTATACCCAGCCCTCATGAAAATGTTATGCATGCTTTTCCTAGCATGCGTTTCAAGAGAGCCAAGACATCGAACACCTGTCTGCAGTTACGACTGTCAAACTAGACTCGGACATATACAAAGCAGACTATACATGGCAAATGCCATTTAGTCTGTCATTATTCTCACTCCTATATTTTATGTGTTGCTAACTATTTGGCAAACAAAAAGCAGCGTTCTCAATAACTTCAGTACAGGAAGTGATCACAGGTTGGTAGATGCAAACTGCTGTTACATACTAAAGTGGAAAGAATGAGGCTTTTGCAACACTCAAAGAAATCAATCGATATAATAAATCTCCAGAGACATAAAGAAGAATTCCATTTGAAACTTAAAAACCGTTTCCAAGTACTTCAATCAAATTTAGAAGAAGAGCAAGACGTTACAGTAGTGAACAAGAAACTAACCAATACTCTACAAGATATTGCAAAGAAGACAGCCGGCGATGCACAAGTGAAGCAGACAAAGAAAATAACAGAAGAAAAAAGAAGATTGATGAAGAAACGTAGCGAATTTAAAATTATTAATTAATTTTGAAGAAAAACGATCCTAAATCAAGAGTTGAATATTCTGAATTATGTAAAATGGTAAGAAAATGTGTTACAGAAGATATCAGAAAGTTTAACTGTGATCTTGTCAAGAAAGTTCTAGAAGATAACAAAAGTTTAAAATCAGCTAGGCGCAAAATTTGTATTGGAATAAAATATATTTTTGCACTAAAGAGGGCTGTTGGAACAATCACCATAATCAATAAAGAAATAGTACACATTGTTGAGAAATTCTATAACGATTTATATAAATGTGAAGATCAAAGGGAAATCAACCTATGTGATCCATGAGAAAACTTAACTGAAATCGAAGCCATAATCCCAGTGATGACAGACGAAGTTTTACAAGCCATTAAATTTATGAAAAAAGGTAAATGCCCTGGAGAAGATGGAATTACAGTCGACTTTATCAAAGTAGCAGGAGAAGAATTTGCAAAAATGCTATCCATACTGTTTTCCAAATGTCTCAAGAAGTCAGATGTACCAGAAGATTGGAATAATGCTGTGATGGTGCTACTTTACAAGAAAGGAGAGAAGGAAAACATTAAAAACTACCGTCCGATCAGCTTACTATCAGTGATTTATAAAATTTTCACCAAAGTTTTAACGACAAGACTGGAATCAGCTCTGGACTTAGCTCAACCTAGAGAACAAGCAGGATTCCGAAGTGGATTCAGCACAATGGATCATATCCAAACGCTAAGGAAACTAATAGAAAAACCTAAGGAATATAATTTACCTCTCTGCTTTGCCTTTATTGATTATGAAAAAGCATTTGACTCGGTCTACTCATCAGCAGTATTAGAATCTCTGGAGGACATTGGTATAGACAAACCTTACATCAATATTATAAAGAATATTTACAAGAAAGCAACAGCAACCATCCGCTTGGACAAAGGAAAAGCAAAGATCAAGCTTAGAAGAGGGGTAAGACAAGGAGACACCATTTCGCCTAAGCTTTTTATTGCTGTCTTAGAAAATATTTTCAAGAAGCTGGATTGGGAAAATAAAGGGATTAAAATAAATGGGGAATATTTAAGTCATCTCCGATTCGCTGACATTTTAATTTTCAGTAACAGTCCTGAAGAATTGGAAAATATGCTAAAAGACTTGTCAGAAGCTAGCATTAAAGTGGGATTAAAAATAAACTTGGAAAAGACTAACGTGATGTTCAATTCATTTGCATCAAAAAAGAAAATCTTCCACAACAACACTGAAATTAAAGAAGTACAAAGTTATGTGTACCTTGGGCAGGAAATATCATCGGATAATAATACCAAGAATGAAATCAATAGAAGAATAAAGAAATGGATGGAGTGCTTTTAGGAAGAACAATATTATTCTGAAGAGTAACATGCCCCTTTGTTTGAAAAGAAAGGTATTTAACCAATGTGTTTTGCCTGTGCTAACTTATGGAGCAGAAACATGGGCGCTAACAAAACGGATGGTACAAAGATTACAAACAGCACAGAGAAGTATGAAAAGATGTATGCTAGATATAACTAGAAGAGACAGAAAAGAATAACTTGGATAAGAAGTCAAACGAAAGTTTTTGACATCTTTGAAAGAATTAAACGGCTAAAATGGAAATGGGCTGGGCACATTGCAAGAAGACAAGACAATAGATGGAGTACAAACACCCTACATTGGTATCCCAGAGATGTAAAACGGCCAAGAAGACGACCTCATGTAAGATGGGGTGATGAAATCAGAAAAGTAGCCTGTGTAAATTGGATGACTAAAGCACTAGACAGAAAACATTGGAAAAATCTGGGGGAGACCTACATCCAGCAGTGGATTGAAAACGGTTAATGATGATGATGATATATATATATATATATATATTTAAGTATTGCGCTACTTATTTATTTCAAGCGTCACTTCCCAATGTTAATTTAACATAGAAAAGCCTATGGAGATCATAACTGTTTCATTTTTTCTTCCCACCTTTTTGTCCCTGACACCGCACTCATATTTTTATTTTTTACTAATTCTAATGATATTATGAATTTAAAGTGTAAAAACGTTTGACTGACGTCAGGGTCAAAACGAATGGTAAAATGCCTTTGCATATGAGTGAATTATAATCCAGAGAGTAACATGGACCATTTTTTTATTTTACATTATTCTAATTTATATGGCTAATTTTTATTTACATTACTCAAATATTTTTCTTAATAATTCCAAATTTCGCTTTTATCAACGAGAATCAATGGACATTTTTATAGAAAATGTAACATTTTTTTCTTCATTGTTGCAAATAATTCAAAAGCCGTAATAATAATTTATTTCTTTTTAGTTGAAAGATTTCCACGTGAAAATGTAAACGGATATATATATATATATATATATATTCAACAAATTCGACAATTTCAACCATTTGTAAATAATACAAAGATTATTAATATTAATAAATACAAAAAGCACATAAAAATGACGCCAGATTTTAAACAAGATATTGAAATATATTTTACCCATACGGATTTTAAAACACGAATATCACTTTCATACGGATAAGCATATAGTTCGATTAAATAGCTGTTAACTGTGTGATTTATTTATGTTTTTATTTTATTTATTGATGAAGTTTCTATTCGGAATCGATTATGTTTGCTATTACTATTACAGAATCAAAAATCAGCAAAAAGGATTAGGAATCGGAAAGGATCATAAAATCCTCCCCCCCCCCCCCCCACACACACACACATAAAATTAAAAAATTACGTCATTTTCACATTCTCAATGTTTACATAGGCACCACTCAAATCTATATTCGCAATTAAAAAGTATTTTAACGCGCAGTAGGTTATTAATGAATATATTTCCAAACTTAAAGTCATATTTGTCCGATACAAATTTTCATGTGAACATTCGCACAAACTTGATTTTCTAATTACAGTATCCGCGAATAAAAGATTCAGAAATTTGTCTTTTAGACACATTCGTGGTCAAATATTTAGTTTTATCAAAGAAGATGACCGTTTTGTTTTAAATATGACATTCTTTTCCCTCTCTGAATCATTTAGCTTAGCATCTCAAACCCAAGTTGATCAGTAATGTGTAATGAAAAAATATTGAAATGTAAAAGATTTATGAGGGAGAATGTTTTTTTAAACGCTGGGTCATTTTCTGTTAAAAATTTATAAAATAGTTACTTTTATTTGTAATGTTAAAATCTAGATATATATTATGCTATACGTCTATATATTATGTACGTGGCACAGAAATCACGATTATTTGTTAATTGTTTATTGGAAACGATCAAATGAAACGCATCTAATTGGTTATTAAACAATATTTAATGCATCTCCATACCCATAAGAGGGGTTAATATATGGTGGACTGTGTTATGTTGCCAAATACCGCCAAGATGTCGCCAACTTGGTGATGTATCACGAAATTTGGCGACCAAAATTAGTCATCAAAAGTGACGCCAACTTCGCGATATCTTTAATATTGCGCCAAATTCTCATAGACGTCCATTGTAAACCAATAGGGTTTACTTGCTTACAGAAAATCCAAATTGAGATGTTTTAGCATGTTTTCCTAAACAATAATTTTAATGGAGAACAAACTGGTCGGCAATGGTGGCTAGTAATAATAAAAACAAATTCCATTATTATTATATATATATATATATCACATAAGAATTTGTCTTTACCGAATTTCTAAGAAACGAATATGAAATAATCTATTGGGTTGATCAGAAAGCCATATCGTATTTTTACTATGTCTTTCAAAGGTAAATTATTCCTATAAAAATAAGAATTCAATCAATAAGGTATTGACCTTTTCATTCGATGACCTTTCGCAATCGCTCAACAAAGTTCACAATTCCACGCTTGTAGAATGATGTGTCTTTAGAAGCGAAAAACTGTACCAGGTTCCGATTTATAGTCTCATCGAAATCGAATGTTTTACGATTCAATCAATGAACAAATGGTAATCTGAAGATGCAAGGTCAGGTGAGTACGGTGGTTGGGGCAATGCATCCCAACCAAGCTCTAACAGCTTTTGGCGGGTGACCAAACTCGTGTGTTGTCTGGCATTGTCGTGGTGTAATACAACGTAGTGATGGGCGATTTCGATTTTTTAATCGATTTAAGCGATACTATGGCCAACTCGATTTAATCGATACTATAAATTTTTTAATCGATGTCTCTAAAGGTCATATCATTTTCATTTTCCTTCAAAAATTTAAGGTCAAGTAGTTGCATGTCCGATCCCAAAACTTTCTTCTGTCTCATAAATGTTAAAACTTCAAAATTCACTATCACAGTGTCAAATTTAAATAACCTATACCCATCATGAGGATCCAAAAGTATAGGTTCGTTGAAATATGTGTATTTAAAAATATATATATAAGAATCCCATTTTCCTAACAAATCATTGAATTTCGGCCCACACCCTCGTAGATGTCCGCAACGGAAAATCCCAGTTCAAAGGGCATAAAAGCGACACCTGCTGGGTAGTATACACCCAAGCCTAATAAGATCTGTTTATACGACAGTGTAACAGAATATGAAGTTTGATTAAATTCCGTGCATTAGTTTTGAGATATGGCTATCATGAATATCGTGAAAAAAGCAGTATAGCAACGCAGCCTATTACATGATTAACACGAAAGACTCAGAAAAAACAACTTACGTCAATGACTAACAGAATATTAAGTTTGATGAAATTCCGTTCATTACTTCTTGAGATGTTATCGCAAACATTGTGTAAACCCTGAAAAACAGTGTTGAATTCAGGGGCTGGTACGGGTGGACCCCCCCCCCCAGAACATTGAAATGTCCCCTAGGGAGATTTGAGATTTTATGCTTAATGGACGAAAGTCCAATCCTCCCCCCCTCGTAACTCTAGAATGTTCCTCTCCAGAACCATAGAAACCCCCCCCCCCCCGGAGAAAAATGTCTGAATTCAACACTGTTGATAAAAGCAGCATGGCAGCACAATTTGTTATATCATTTACACAAAAACGTAATCATGGATAACTTATGGCATTGTCTAACAGAATATTATGTTTGATGAAATTTCGTTCATTAGTTCTTGAGATATTATCCCTAAAATTGTTTAAATCCTGAAAAACGTGTTGAATTCAGAGGGTGGCCCGGGGGGATGACATTCCTCCCCCCGCAACAAAGCATAAAATCTCAAACTTTCTGGGGGGCATTTGAGTGTTTCAGGGGGAGGAGAATGTCACCCCCCCCCGGGCCACCCTCTGAGTTCAATACGTTTTTGTACATTAAAAATTGATGAAATTTCGTTCATTAGTTCTTGAGATATTATCCCTGACATTATTTAAATCCTGAAAAACGTGTTGAATTCAGGGGATGGTCCGGGAGGGTAGCATCCCCCCCCCGCAACATTCAAATGCCCCCCAGAAAGTTTGAGATTTTATGCTTTTTGTACATTAAAATGTACAAAAGTCCAATCGCCTCCCCCTCTGAACTGTCCCTCCCGGAGAAAAATGTCTGAATTCAACTCTGCTGATAAAATCAGCATAGCAACGCCCCCTGTTGGGCGATTTATACCGAAACCTAATAAGCAGCAATTTATGCCAACGTCTAACTGAATGTGGTTTTATGAAAATCCGTGTATTAGTTCTTGAGATAGAGCTATTGCGAAACTCGGGAAAAATGCAGCATAGCAGCGCCACCTGCCGGTAGATTTACTTCAAAACCTAATCCTCAACAACTTATGTCAACGTCAAACTGAATCTGAAGTTTGGTGAATATTCGTGCATTAGTTCATGCGATAGCAATCTTGCGGAAATCATGAAAAATGCAGCATAGCAGCGCCACCTGTTGAGCGATTTTCACCAAAAAGTAATCAGCACCAATTTATATGAAGGTCTAACTGAATCTAAAGTTTCAACAGATTCCATGCATTAGTTCTTGAAATAGACCGCTCACAATTTTTTTGTCAGAGACAAACAAATAGACAGACTGACAGACAAAAAAATTATAAAAATAGTCAAATCGTATTCCAGAAAAGAACTTCTAACACTATAAATCCTTAGAAACCGGAAGTCGAAAATTTTCACGAAAACAACACTTTATTTTTCTAAAGACAAAAGAAAGCAAGAAAAGATGAACGCATCGATTCTGCCCTTGGATCAGAAACGGTGAATCGATTCAGTTCAGATTCGATGCCGATGTCGATCTTCAGATGCGATCTTCAGAATCGTTACTTTTTTGATTTACTTCAATTCTTTAGATGCAATGTCGAATCGTTATATTTTGATTCACTTTCAATTCTTTAGATGCAATGTCGAATCGTTATGCTTTGATTTACTTCAATTCAAATCGCATCGCGGTCGATCCACGATTCGGGTTGAATCAATTCTTCCAATTTTGCTGTTTTAGTGCCAGAATTGCTGTAAAATTTTGTATAAGAGCCTTTTTTTACTTTCTAGGTTAAATCAGTGTTGAATGCAGGTATTTTTCTCAGGGAGGGATTTATGCGACCCCGGTCGGGATTGGGGGGGGGGGTATTTCAGAGTTCCGTAATGGGGGGGGGGGGGGCACATTTGTCCATTAAAAAGCATAAAATCTCAAAACTTACGGGAGGGACATTTCAATGTCCCGGGAGGGATGTCCTCTCGGGCTACCCCCTGAATTCAACACTAGGTTAAATCGTTATACTTTTGTTTAGAAGCCTAGTTATTCAGGTTACTAGTTTATTATATTGTATTTTTCAAGTTCGTCTCTTCTAATCTCTCCACCCCCCTCTCCCCTTTTCCTCGCTAATCTTAATTTACAGGGCCGTTCAAAATGTGCATGCAATTTTTAAAATGTCCAATTCTTATTCTATTTTATTATAAAGCCACATTTTGAAACCTTGACCAAAGATACTTTTGAGGTCGCCCCTCCGACCGTTTGGGGCTTACCTGCTCCCTCGGGGGGGGGGGGGATATTTTTTGTTTCTTCCAAACCATATCGTATAACATATCGTTAGAAAGCTTTTAATGTGATCTTTTATTTTCTGTTTCTAGCCTTCCTTCTTTTTGGTAAGGGTCAATCGTGCTCCAACTTTTGTATTGATATTTTTGACAGTAATTTCAAAGGAATATATATTTATTCTTTCGGATTTACTGTTTTAAAGGCAGAACTGCTGTCAAATTTCGCATAAGAGCCTTTTTCTTTCTAGGTTAAATTGTAATATTTTTAGTTTAGGATCCAAGTTATTTGGGTTACTAGTTTATTAAGCTGTACTTTTTCAGTTCGTCACCTATACCCCCCCCCCCCCCCCGATCCGAATTTTCTTAATTATGGTCCAATTTCAATGGGACCTTTTTTGACATTCTTCCCGAATCATTTGTTTACCAACTAAACACTGATATTATATCTGCAGCTCTTGGTGAGCACTATTTATGAATGGTAATAACAAATTTCATCTCTTTTCCATTTTAAACTTATCATTCTTGGTTTAAAGCCACGTGACTCAAGGTTCTCGTTAGTTAAGCCGTATTTTCACCCTTAAGTTTGTCAAAGTGTTTGTGTAAGTTGTATTATAAAAAATTCAGTCGTTTACAACCAAACTTACTGATTTATGATACTTTGAATTTTATGAAATTTCGGAGCTTTCCGAAACTAAAGGATCCCCTGTATGTTATTAATTTTTTTCAAGGGTGTAGGTATGAAAATACGTGCTAAAATGCTTTAAAACCTTTTTTTTCAAATAATATATTTAACAATTTAAACAAAGTGATTCCCAAGAATTTTGTACTGTTTTAAAAGGGGACCACACCTTAGAATGTAAGGGGCGTAAAAATTCGAAACTTGGACAGGGAACAAAAGAAAAAATTCTCCTTTCAGAAATTCGAAAAAATATTATTTTAATTACAAGCTGAGATATTAATTATTATTTCACTAATTGGTTTATTTCTATTAAATGCTTTTTTTTAAAGGCAGTCACGTGATTTTTTATAGCAGCATTAACGCTTTCTACCGTTTAGCGTGCGGTTCTTTGACGGCGGGCTGAGATAATTACTACTTTTTCAATATAAAAAATTTTATAAGTGTTCATACCACTATTTTCGAATAGTAATTTCACAAATATCTTGAATTCTTGCTTAAGACTACCACCCCCTAGACTAATGTATCTTCGGATAGGTTGTATAAAGGAGTTTCGTTTAGATACACTTTTGTTTTTAATAGACTGCGCTCCCTGGTGGTGGAATATAGAACTAACAGACCGCGATTTCATTTAAAGTAGAACATCTAACAAGGCGATCTGTTCGAAACTTTAAAGATAGTTTATAACACATAAGAAAAAGTTTAAAAAAGAATGGTGCGAAAATTTCGGGAGGAGGAGGGGGGGGGGGGAGGCCGCTAGAATTTTTTTTAAACCTTAGCGTTCCTTACCGTTTTAGGTGGGGTTTTTTGACGGAGTCCTGAGATAAATGCTACTTATTAAATATAAAAAAGTCAAAAGTTTAGTTACTACTATTTCCGAATAGTAATTTCGGCAAATAGCTTAAATTTTTGATCAAGATTGCCACACTCTTGAGTAATATATCTACTGATAGGTTGTTTAACGGAGTTTCGTTCACAGTTTTGTTAGGAATAGAGTGCGCACCCTGGTGGTGGAATCTGGAACCAACATAACGCGATTTTGTTAAAATTAGGAAATCTAACAATGTGATCTGTTTTAAGCTTTAAGATTGTTTATAATACATGATAAAAAATTATAAAAAAGAATGGCGCGTCACATTTCGGGGGGGGGGTGGATAGAAGGGAGGGGCAGAACAAAATTAGAAAATATAACAGGGCGATTTGTTTGAAATTTTAAGATAGTTTATAACACATAATAAAAATTTTTTAAATGATGAATGTCAAAAATTGGTGGTGGGGGGGGGGGGAGGTGAGCGCGTTTTTCTTACCCGGTGGGCAAAGTGGGGGGGGGGGTACACCTATACGATGCTGTAGGCAGCGGGAACCCGGTTCGCGGTTCGTTCGCTTCGAGATTTCATATTAGGCGGAACCCGCTAGTTACTAGCTATAATGTTAAAGATTTCCAAGCAATATACATGTGCGTCCACTATCCTTCTAAGACAGTAAAATTAATTGATTTTTATTTCTTCTGAGAAAACTAAATTTTCACGTCTTGCAGCGACGATTTTTTTTTTTTTTTTTTTTTTTTTTTTTTTTTTAATAAAAGAACTTTAATAAACTTTGCTAGTTACATTATTAAACTCAAATTGTAAGTCCGGTAATGTCCGGTTCTTATGGCAACGTGAATTATGTCCCTGAAAATTTAAATTTTAATTCAGGCTGGAAGAAAATCACAATGATTTAATTACAGGGACAGTCAAAAGTTTTCCGTTACATTACGGGCAATGGAAAAAATTATTTCAAGTGCATTTTAAGGATGTTACAGACTTTCGAACAGAATGAAATTGATATGCACTTATGAAGTGCACTGTTATAGTACGAGCGCACCACATTTGCCACGTTTGACGCGCAATTTCCAACTTGTATTTAACCGAGACCTTTCTTAAAAAATAAATTTAAATAAAATCTAAATTACAATATTAGTAAAATTACATCTTAAAACTAATAATTTAAAAGTTAAAAACTTTATTATTTGACTCAAAGGTCTGTAATAGCTTACGACTGGGCCCCTGACTTTGTCTACCCTCTAAATGTGAGGTATGGGAGGTGGTCGCTATGGCTCTTTGATTCGCTAAGTTTTGAAATTAATATTTTTGAGCTTATCTGTGCGAATCTGTGACTATCGAAATATCGATTCAAGTATCGATTCTAGAATTTGGGAATCGATTCTTATTGTGATCGATTCAGTTTTATACGATGTCGATTTGAATCGATTCCTGAATTTTCCAGAATCGCCCATCACTAATACAACGTCTTTACGATTCACGAGTTCTGGGCGCTTTTGATTGAATGCATTGTTCAATTTGTCCAACTGCTGACAGTACATGACTAAATTAATCGCTTGCTTCAGTGGTAAGAGCTCGAAATGCACAGCACCTTTGAAATTACACCACACAGACAGCATGACCTTTTTTCTGGTGAATCTTCGCTTTGGACGTTGATTGAGGTGGTTCATCGCGCTTTCTCCAAGACCACTTGCGTACGACGTTATTGTAAACAATTCATTTTTCGTTGCCAGTGACCATACGCTTCAGAAAAGGGTCGTTTTTTTCACGTTTAAGAAGGGAATGTCAGATGCTTAAACGCTTCACCAAATGGATTTCCTTCAGCTCATGAGGAACCCAAACTTCAAGCTTGCTTACGAATCCGTGCTACTTTAAATGGTCAACAACAGTTGATTAAGCAATGTGTAGTGTCTCTGCAATCTCTCGTGTCGTATACCGCGGGTTAGACTCAACGATTGCCTTTATTTCGTCATCGTCAGCCTCCAATGTCCTTCCTGACTGAGGTGCATCATTCACATCAAAATCGCCAAAACGGAATTTTCCAAACCACCACTGGCACTGACGTATTGTTAGAGCATCATCCCCAAAACCTTTACGCAACTTTTCAGAAACTTGCGTCGCATTTTTGCCTTTGTGGAAATAAAAAAGCGAAATATAGCGAAAACCAACAGTTTATATCTCCGATTTAAAAGTCGTATAAAATCTATCCAACTCATTCGAATTGAACAATTTCCTGTTTATTGAAGGGTTAGAAGTGTGACCTTATCTATATTTTAGTGATATGCGTGCGCATGACGCTTCTACTACATGGCACTTCTACAAAAAACGCACTAACGATATATGTTAGCAAAGACATGACTTTCCGATCAACCCAATAAAAGGAAAAATCCGTTTTCGGTGGCAGAAACACAAAAAATAAATAAAATTCAAACAATAGTATCTCAGTAAATTTTTGGTCGTACTTGTTCGAAAGAGGATAAGAAACTTTTCTAAATATAATGTAAATGATGCAGGTATTGTTTAATCATTTAAATTTTTTTAAGCTTTAAGTAATAGCTTTTTTACGTAATCAGATTCCCTTATGATACAGACATTAAACATATCTAAAACTAACGGTTTGGAAATTATGGAACTTTTAACGATACGAAAACACATCCTGTATACACATTAATCTGTAATAAAAATGTTTTATATATTTTTATTACAGTATTGTTATCTTAATCGTTTTTGAGCAGCTATAACAGCAATTATTTGAATAGATTTATGAAATATTTAAACGTGCATTTATTGTTATATTGTGTTATTGTTATATTGGACTATTTCTAAAATCTATTCATAATTTTAAATAGTAAAATCTTATGTAAAAATCATATTTATTTTACATTATTCATTATTTATTTAAAATGCATTTTTAAAAACTAAACGTATAAGACGTGTTACGCTTTTATAAATTTAACTAAATCAGTAAAATGTTAAATGCACGTACTAACTTGAATGAGAATTTATTGTTGTACCTGAAGAGTAAATCGCTGCCTACATTTCTTATTTATGGTAGTCATAAAAATATTAGTCACGAAACATAATAAATTACTTTTTCGAAAGTTCAAAGTATTTTATTACAAAAATTGATTAACACGAAGCTCGGATTTCAATGTTTGAACCTAGAAAACATGATAAATACTTCAAAGGTTTTGAGCAAATAAATCAAATATTTCACTGCAGTTATATATAATTCAGTAAAGAATAAAACTTCATGGTGTTGATTTTACTCATATGTTTATACTTATTAAATATGTAGGGTGGTACAAAAATTATGATTTTTTTATGTTAGAGCATTCATAAAAATTGCTTCACTTCTTATAATATGTAAATTAGAATCGTTATATTAAATGTCAGCATGCGTAAAAAATAAAAAGAGTGATACGGTAAAATATATTTATGATAAAAAAGAACTTTGAAACATAATTTTTTTACTACTGACATGTATATTAATAACGTTAAGAACCTAATTAATTTTTGTCGAAACGCGTATTTGTTACATTTTATTAACAATTGTTTTATATTACGTATGAAGGTGTTGTAGGTGCTGTGTAAAGTAATTAGATCACCAAGGGATTTCATACAATCTATATTTTAATATTTTATGTTTAATTTAAGTAATAATAATAAAAAGAAAAAAGATTTAATTTAAATACTTATGATAATAATAATTTAATTCGATCAATATATTTTTTGATCTAATAATTAATAATTAATGATTGTTAATGATTGTTTCTGCTTTCTGAGTTTATTACCACCTGTTAACAAATTAAGCACGTGCTACCAAGTAGTATATAAATCAACAAAATTTAGAACACAAATCTTTGACTTTAAATTTATCAAAATTTTATTTTTGTTACGTAACACATATTTTTATTTGTATGTTCATACTTTAATATGAATATCTTTATTTTTTTACAGAGATTCTTATTCTAATGCGTCGCATTACGACATAAATCAAATTTTTGCGTTTAATTTTCGTAGGACAAAAAGTTAGCTAATAATTTTACTATGCATTAATTCCAGATTCTTAAATATTTAATTTTTATCCTAGTTTGCTTAAATAATATCGGTTATCCATGAATTACTGTCGAGGTTTCCTTAGGTGTTAACTTTTGATTTCAGAGCATGACGAAATATATTATTAACTCAAACATGTTTTCATTAACTCACATTAACTCAAAGAAATAACGTTTTTTAATAACACAAACAAAATTATCTTTGCTAAATTTTCAAAAGTTATTTATCAAATAACGATTATATTTAAATAATAATTAATATTAAAATTTTATGAATTTTATGAAAAAAGTTATTAATGAATTATGAGACGGTGTTATATAGATAGATATGCATGGTATACATTGTATTCCTTAGTATTCCTTAAGTAAATAAATAAGTAATAATTAACTAATAATAAAATGAGTACAGAAACTTAGAGTTTTTTACTTTGTCAATGACTAAAAAAATAGTAACAAATATCCTAAGACTATTCTAAAAAAAAAAAAAAAAAAAAAAAACATGTATGCTAAATTCTCTAATTTCACGATTTGAACTGATGCGTAAACTATTAATTTAAACTAAAAATTATTAAGATCTATATAATATTCAGTGATAAAATATTTAATTCAATGAAGTTCTTTAGATAACATTTGTCGCAAGCAAATCATAGAGAAAAACTAAAACTATACTATTACAAGGAAAATTAATATATTTTTCTTCCGGCGGAGAAGCATCAGTAAATAAGTATTTTTGTTTCGTAGCAGAGGGTAAAATATTTCAAGACAAGAGCTACAAACTGACAGATTATTATGTCTTGCTGGGTTCTATTCTATTTACTACATGTTATTGAACAGAAAGTATTCGCCAAAGTATTTTTAGAAGCAAACAAAAATAACTTACAAACACTTCTTTTTTAAGACAAACAAAACTGCTTACTCCTATCCATGACATTTTCAAGGAGATCCTGTTTTTACGGTTTTATTCTTCTCTTAGCCGTTCAGTGTCATAAATATTTGAAGTGTCATTGCGTTATTGGATTTAAAGTTAGATTTTTCTAAAAACCTCTTTTCAAAAAAAAAAAAAAAAAAAAAAAAAAAAAAAAAATCAGAGAAAATTGTTTTTTTATGTAATAAAAAATTCTAATTATATTTCTTAAAACGTTATTTATGACCATTTGTATAAACAAATTTATTCATATAAATATCTTTTTGCAAAAACGGTATCAAAATTATTCAAGAAACCAAATTCTATTACAGATTTTATCCAGTGATGCATTAAATGCGGAATTATTCATTTTAGTTTGTTTTCTGAATGGTCCGAATAACAATAACTGATACTAGATCAAATGACGAAAATGTGTTTTTTGAATAAATCTTTGTATCTAACATTTAATGTATGTTTTTTGTGTTTAAGAAACTTTCCATCTCATTACTTTTGACTTTAATGTAGGAACACAGATTCGAAAATGTGTACAATAACAATGAAACAAACGAATGATTCATTAATCAAAACTGATATCGACGCGAAAATCATAGATCTGTTTATTAAATATTAATAAGTCTGAAATAAATTAATAAATAATATGGTATTTTGAAATTCCCCAAACATGCTGAAATACTGTAGTTTTATCTTTAGTAGAAGGTTTTATTTTAATGTAAACATTGTAAAAGACATCTTTCAGCAGCATGAAAGTTTTAGTAGATAGTATAATAAATATATAATAGATATAGTATATATAGTATAACATATATACATAGTATAGTAGTGGTAATACTTAATAAAAAAGCTAAAATCTTTAACAACGATTTTAGGCACAAATAACGTACAGAACGACAAAAAATTCCCATACGATCGTTTCGAGAATTCCTGGATCCTCTTCCTCAGTGAGGATGAAAAATGTATCGGAACTTTTTGTCGTTCTGTACGTTATTTGTGCGTAGTTAAAGATCTTAGATTTTTATTATCCGGAAGAAATCGCTAGTGAGAATTTCTCTCACGGTGCCCAATTGCTTTTTTTTTTACTTTACATTCGCTTAATATCATTTTTTTGCTTGGCTTAGTACTTTTACTCACAAATAGGTAAAAAAATTGAAATAACATTTTTAAATTTTTATTAAAATGAAAAATGGTTTAAATAAGAGTCTTAAAAAAAGTACGACGGTGAGAGAAAATCTCATGCAGCGAGTTCTCCCTGGTTAAAACTCCCACAAAGTTTAATCTATGCTCACAGTAATACTCAGTGTAATGAAGACCAGTTGTTCCTGAATTACAGTCGTTAAACGTAATTTTTGTTAACACAGCCAAAAGTAAATGCAAAGCTGCTACGTTTGTGTTCCTGCTCACAGCCTTCAAAACATTCATCACTTGAAGCAGAAAAAAGCGAAAAAGATCTTCCTTAGCCGAAGCATTCACTGACCGCTTTAAAATTACACCTGTCGATTGCAATGTATTATTTAAGAAATACACTACGACTTGCATATAATGCAAAAAAATCAGTTTTTAATAGATAGGTTTTTTAATTAGAATAATTAAAATGCCCTATCTCAATTAAAATTCTTGATAATATTTTAAATTTTCTTTTCATTCTTAGTAGTTATTAATGTAAGCAATAGTTAAATTTCAATCACAATTCAAAACATTGAGTGATATAAATTGAAGATAATCGATTTTTCTATAAAATTCAAGACATATATCATATTTATGAAATTTTCATAATTACGAATTTTAGCAGCACTTCTAAAATTAAACTGCAAACACGATGTGTCAGCGCCATGAGTTACCACGCTATATGTCCAGTGATTGGCTGCGGCCTATGAAAGTTTCACTCACTATGAACATTTCTTCGGAGTCCATAAAATAAGTACCATACTTTCTTGTGAACCACACAGAGTCAATTCTACCTGACGGGGACAAAAGGTGAAAAGCACCTCAGGCCCATATTCAAGAAAACAGTCATTGGGCACGGTAGGTTATGATACACAGGAGTTGTAGAGCCACAGGATTTAGTTCTAAAATTAATGTCAACTGACAATCTTCCCACTTTTGATCGCTTCTAGGAAGAATTTGTAGTAGTCAGAAACGTTGCAAGACAGTTCGTTAAATTAAAGACTTGCCGGTGTAAAATACAGCACATTAATCTTATCTACCTTCAGGTACAGCCTATCCTTCACTTATTAAGCATATATATATGGTATAAGATGCCGTGTTTCGGAATTATATTCGTTACACTAAATTTTCGTTAACCCAGCCAAAAGTAAATGTAAGACTGCTACATTTGTGTTCGGGCTCATAGCCATCAAAACTTTCATCACTCGAAGCAGAAAAAGAGAAAAAAGTTCTGTGGAAGCAGAAGCATTTATTGATCGATACAGCCGTTAGCTCAGGTATCACTGTATATATATAGCTTTATCAAAATTATATGAATTATGAAATTTACGAAAGAGAGGGTGCAAAACGCAACAATAAAACCAATGAACATTTATAACAAAACAAAAACAATAAACAAACAACTCCTTGCTTCCCTGAAAGTGGGCGGAGTCAAAAAACCGCTACCAAAAATAGAAATTGAATTCTCATATGTTTCGCAAGATATGACCAACCCCCATACTCCAAAAATGTAAAAAATCAAAGAAATTTAAACTTCTAAAAACATAACGAAACAAAACTGCTTTAAAAACATAAACAACCTACCAATTCAAAATCAGTCGAACTGAATTTAACTTATAAAACACAGTCAATTAAAAATTCTTATAAAACTAAATCATTAATTATTTAAAAAAATTGAACATGTGAGAAGGTTATAATCCCCACCTTGACCCGCGAAGACTTGAAAAACTGATGCCTTTAAAATATCCACTCCACTCCACATCATCCCTCTAACAGCAGGAGTTACAAGGCCATAATCCCAGTTAGACCAGCGTTAACTAGACTTGTCCTTCCGTCATCTTTATATTCATAAATTCCATTCCAGTTCACTTCAGATACAAATTGAAATTCATCAAACTGCAGACGATCTGTCCACATTCTTCATATACTCAAGCAATTCCCTCGGCATTCATTACGGTGTTTGGCCGCTTAGCTGTTGCCACTTCAGGAAACTTTTTAAAACTGATTTACATAATAAAAAATAAAGTGGTATGGAAATAAATTTTTGTAAATAAGATTAGCAGAGAATTTAAATATCTGCAAACTCAAAAATTCTTTACTGCTATAAGGGGTTCTCGGACCTCCAAGTGATCTCGAATCAATCCGGCCTTGGCGCGGAAGGATGACCGAGAGCTTGGCCGAGGTCGCCGTGGCGGTCCTTTTCCATTTTCGGAGAGGACATTAAAGCGGGGGCCCAGACGGGTCCAGGTGGCCGATGGAGTTCTACGTCCAGCGACCGGACTACGTCCGAGGGCGCAACGTGAACCCTGGTTAGCTTGTCGCTGGCATGTCATCGTGTGGAGACGACTGCTTTGGGGACCGACGAGCAGTAACCGGCTTGACCGAGGTGAATGGGGCGAGTGCTGTCCAGCTTTTCTGAGCGAGCATGTGGGTGGGGCTCGGAGCTGCCTTGATGTGAATCTTCAAGGCTGTCGAGCGGTGCGGTGTCTCAGAGGAGCTCGACTTAGCGTCGTGACCCTGTGCCTCGGAAAACAAAGGGCTTGCGAGTCGGGAACCAAGGTACCCTGTGTGGTCTTGGGTGCAAATGCCCATGGATCGTCGAAGCAGGTGGATGTGTTGGCGGCTTGTGAGCGAACAGAACACGGGCGGTCACCAAAGGGTCCGGTCGGACCAAAACTTTTTTTGCTTTTTTCTCTTCGTTCAACACCCGGAAATAGATTGTCCACTGGGTGGGCTGTTGTCCTTGGGTTTCCTTGGATGATGGTCCTAGGGGATTTAGCGACCCCTTGTGGACGATCCGATCGGGTGTTGAACTTTTAATTTTCCTTTTTTTTATTTCTATCTACTAACTCTGTGTTGTGTGTGGAGTCCTCGGGATCTGGACATAGACTGAAGTGCGCCCTTGAACATCTGGGAGGGTTGGTCCCCCTCCGTGCCCAACGAGGTCCGATCAGATCCCGACCCCTTTTTGCTTAATTCTCTTGGGTCTCGTTCGGTGGTCTTAGGGCAGGACGACCGTACTGATACGTCACTCGGTCCGGTGCCTTACGGGACTCTAACTTTCCTAATTTTTGTCTCTATCTACTAACCTACGATCCGACGTTGACTAGGAGGTGGGAGTGTACCTCGGGGGACGCGAAGCCTCTAGGTCCGAAGGGTCGCCTTTGGGTCTGGGCCCAGCCTTTGACTAGTGAGCATCGCGACATACACGCCCCTCAGGGTTTGTAGCTCACGGGTCCTCATGGGCACGGACTCGCTTTTGTAAATAGTTTATTTATTTTAAAGTGTTATATTATGTTATCTTCCTGTGGGTTCGGGTCTTCCTCGGTGGAGTCAAGGGGTGGACTGGGTATGTGCGTCGTGTGTGGTTCGTCCCCTACGCACGCTGTCTCGGTATTCTGCCTTGACTCTGTTTGGGACTTCCTGGGCTCTAAGGCCTATCATTACACTGAAGTAGACCTCGTCCGGGGTCGTGAGGTATCGCCCCTACTTCCGTTCTTGGTCCGATGGTGTAATGATGTGTTTATGTTTAGATTAAGTTTATGTTGTGTTATCTTTCCTTCTCCCTTGGCTCATGGCTAGCCATCTTCGACTCAGTCAACTCGTTGGCTATGGGTCTAGTCTAACTTTCCTGTTTTTTACTTTCTACTAACTCTTCATCCGCGGGCTGAAATCGCAGAGATAACCTTTATAGGAGTTTCTCAGTTTCGGCACGCGGTAAAGGAAGCTGGTGTGGAGTCCCCACTCGCTAGTTTCCGAGCACGGGCTCTTCCTATGAAGTGTACCGCGATTAGGAATCGATGATGCGACGGTGGCTTTGCATTAGGTCGAACCTGTTCCGACCCCTCTTTCGAGTTGTATTGAGCCGGGTTGCTTGGTCAGCGTTCGGACGTTGGTGTATGGGATTTTCGGGGGACCGTCATTGACCAACATGAGTGTTGGTCCGTGGTTCCCTGAGTGTGCAATGCTCCAGAGGAGGCCAAAGCGGGACAATCCTGCTCGGGACCCTATTGAGGAATTCTGGTGCCGGTCTGAATGGCTGGTCCGTCCTCGTAGGTCATTCCCTTGCAGTGGGTGCCGTGGCGGTCCTTTTGGAGGGCACCGTGTGATAATCAGTAGTGATTAAGTACACGTTCGCCTTACTGCTATAAATCCTATAAGATCTGTACACTTGTACCAAAATAATGTTGATGAAAACCCTTTTATTTAAATTTGAAAACCAGTGTGGCGTTGATTGAGTATAAAAATTTAAATAAAACCCTGTTTATCAAAAAGTTTAACTAATATATTATTATCTTTAATTAATAGATCTAAATCAAAAAAATTAACATGCATAATCATCAGAACCCGTATTTAATTTTAAACATGGAGGATAGATATCGTTAATCGATATGAAGAGTTTGTCATCGAAGATGATTAAATCATCGATATACCTTAAAACTACAAGACTTTTATTACTGTTTAAAACATAGTTAAATTCATAATAAAAAAGTAAAAGATTAGCAGCAGAACTCTAAAAAATAGTACCCATTCCAATGCCACATATTTGATAAAAAAGCGTGTCATTAAATGTAATAAAATTATTTAAAAAACAGAAATTACATAAACTTAAGAAAAAATCTCTTTTTATTCCAAGCTCCTCCTCAATGCAAAACAAATAAAATATATTTTTTAATGTATTATAAAGCAACTCTATGGGTATATTCGAAAAAAGATTTTCAAAATCATAAATATACAAATTAGTAGGCTTTATGGGCATTATTTTAATTTGATTCAAAACCTCATTACTATTGTCAGTACATGAAAGCTAACTAGTATTTCTATACTTAAATTTCAAAAAACCATAAATACGCTTCAAAAACTCCTGTAACTTTATATTTAAACTTTTACCAATACCTCTTGAATTACATGTGAATCTGAATTTAATAGGAGTTTTGTGAAATTTAGGAGCACAAAAAAAAAATGGAAAAATATGATAATTATTAATAGTAAAATTATATGAATACATCTTCCTAGCCTTTTTAGTGTAAGCATTACATTTATTAACAATAACACTGCGACTTAATTTACATTACCTATAAAATTCCCTATTATTCAACTAATTTTTAACTTTGTCAATATAAAAAAGCTTTCATATAATTGCATAATTTGAAGCCGCTTTGTCCACAGGTACTATTGCAAAATTCTTATGCAAAAATTGAATATAATTTAAATCTTCTTTACTGAGACTATGATAAACTGTTTAATTCACTGTTTAATGTTCCTTACTGTTTAATTCACTATAGTGTTGCCAGATTGGGGACTTTTTAATTCAGATAATTTAACTGTCACCACTTTTATAAAATAGTATAATTCGCTTTTTTTTCCAGAATTTTTAATCCATTTTTAAACATACCGAATATTTCTGTTTCAAAAAAGCGGTGACAATCAACAATCTGGGGACAAAAATTTCCTAATCTGCAACACTGATTTACTATTAACAAACAAATCAAATTCCTTCATTAGATACCACTCCCACTAAATCAGCTTAAAAAAGTTTTCTGAAGTAGTAACAGCTAAGCTGATAAACATCGTAATGGATGCCGAACTGCTTGAGTATCTGAAGAATGTGGACTAAAATCTTTTTAAGAACGTCTGCAGTTTGATGAATTTCAAGTTGCACCTGGAGTGAACTGGAATGTAATTTTTGAATATAAAGATGACTGAAGGACAGGTCTAGTTGACGCTGGTCTAACTGGGATTATGGCCTTGAAACTCCTGCTATTAGAGGGATTATGTGGAGTGTGGTGGATATTTTAAAGGTATCAGTTTTTCAAGTCTGCACAGGTCAAGGTGGCGATATGGCCTTCTCACAGGTTCAATGTTTTTAGTTACTTAATGATTTAATTTTATAAGAATTTTTATTTGACTGTGTTTTATAAGTTAAATTCAGTTCTACTGATTTTGAATTGGTTGTTTTTTATGTTTTTAAAGCAGTTTTGTTCCGTTAAGTTTTTAGAAGTTTAAGTGTCTTTGATTTCTTACATTTTTGGAGTATGGGGGTTGGCCATATCTTGCAAAAACTATGAGAATTCAATATCGGGGCATTCCACGACAAATCAAGCAGTAAAATATCAATATGTAACCCACCATCACAGATTTTAATGAAACTGCGTGTGTTTGTTCTTACTATTAAGATATGATCACCAGTAATTTTTTTTGCTCCTTGGTGAAATAGTTTCTGAGAAAAAAATTGTCAAAATTTTGAAAAACTGCCATCAGTTGGCATTCTTGACTACTCGATTTTCAAATGTAGCATGACATAAATATGATCATATTTCAATATCTATTCCACAAATCATCTTCAAATAATTTATGCATAATATATAGGGTACGTATTTTATGAAAAAAATACTGTTACGCTTATATAACATTTTAAGTGTGTCTAAAAAAAATGTTTAATCTTTGAAGTCGTGATTTTTTTATGAAAAATAATGCATTAACTAAAATAGCATTATTAAGAAAAGGCGGTATTTTTATTAAATTTATTTTTTATGGGAGATATACTTAAAGGTGTCCTTTACCTGATTCTGAAATAAAAATAGTGGGATGTTGGGTGTTTTTGGTAGTATTTCCTATTTAAAAATATTTTGAGGTGCATTTCATATCAAATCAAGCAGAGTCATTCCATGTCAGTTCCCCTAAGCCATTTAATCACTGCCACAAATTTCAATGAAATTGGGTTTGTTTATAGCTTATTTTAAGACGTAATCACCTTTAATTTTCTTGATCCTAAGTAAAATATTTTTTAAGATAAAAAATATCAAAATTTTGAAAAATTGTTTTAAATTTTTTTAATGACTGTTCGATATTCAAAGACTGCATTAAAAAAAAAAAAAGTCATTTCAATATAAAATCACTAAATAGGTTTCAAATAATGTATATGTGACAAATAATGTAGGCTGATTATTATTTCTTGTTTTTTATCATGTTTAAACACTAAGAGTGTCTATCTTATGAATTTCTAAAATCAAGAATTTTGTCAAAAATAATGTGTTAATCAAAAATTTATTATTAACCGAAGGCAGGGTGTTATTGCTTTTTTTTAATTGTACGTAAACATATCTTTTAAATGGTTATAAAATAAAAATAGTGAACATATGAGAAAAAATTATCAAAAATTTTGGAAAAATGCCACGAGTTGCCATTAATGATTGTTCAATTTTCAAAGGCCTCATTTTATATATAAAATCATATTTCAATAACTAATAAAGAAATCTTCTTCGAATAATTTAAGCAAGGTAAATAAAGTATGTAGATTATGAAAAAAATATTGCTGTAATGTTAAAAAATATTTAAATGTGTCTAAAAAATTGTGTAATCTTTGAAATCAAAAATATTTTACAAAAAATAATGAAATTTTTAAAAAATCTTTATCAATCAGAGGCGGAGTTTCTATGACTAATTTTTTAATTTTAAATTGTACATAATACTACATTATAACTGGATCTGAAATAAAAAATAGTGGGATTTTGGTTGGTTTTAGTAGTATTTAAATCATATTTAAAATTATCAATATTTTCAAATGTAAAACCTATCCAATGTATCATCCCTGGAAATATTTTTATTTATACATTTATTTTATTTTTCAAATTATCTTTTATGTTCGTTTCTTAAGGAAAAAAAATAAACAATATTGTTTTTTAGTAAAACTTCTAGGGCGAAGAGCAATTATCCCTTTCCAAAAAAGAGAAAAATCACTAGCTCCTCACCGCCCAATAGAAATTTTCAAAATGACAGTCCTAATCTTTAAACTCATATTTGTCTGTTAATATTGAAAATTTAGCATTGAGCTGCTAATATTGGAAAAAAAATACCAAATTTCACTCTTTTGAAGAAAATTTTGACGCATTGTGCTTTAAATATATGCAAAAAATGCATAATCCATTATATTTATATCTTTCAAATAACTATATCTAAAAAAATATTTAAAACTTAATGAGTTGCACTTTTGTAACTTTATTCAGTTTCTAATGATATGCAGCGTAATTTCGGGTGTATAGCCCGCAGATCGAACAATTCAGTTTGGACCCAGAAATTTTATTCAGTATTTGAAGACCAATATTTACTGTGATCTAAAAAGTTACATTTTATTTTTAAAAATTTCTGGGTCGAAGCACGATTGTTTGATCCGCGGGCTATACACCGGAAATTACGGTAATTTGATTTATTCCATCACAATATTGCTGAAAGATGGATTTTCAACATATATATGTGTGTATATATATCCCTGCTCTCAAACAAATTATTTAAAAATTATTCATTTATGTTTAATAAAGCATATATATATTGTTTATACACTTATAGAAAATACATATAGTAAATTTTATGATATCATGTGAATAATGTCTAAAAGTAAAGAACTTATCTAATAGTATGTAACGAAAAATTTAACATCTGGTGTAATGACAACAAAATTTTATAATTGTTTTACTTAATTTGGATGAATGAAAAAAGCTTACATGTTTATATTTTATTGAAGTACAGGTGAAAATGTCACAAAGACATTCCTACCTCAACAACCACTGAGTATGTCACATTCACACTACAGATGATTTTTTTTCTTTTTGATCTTTCGGGTTTGATTTCAGATGGTAATGAATTAATTAGTTTTGTTAGAAGTGTCATTGCAGTCAGCATATTTATTATCACTATTTTTTTTTATATAATTTGTTTTGATTGACTCGATGAACAACAATATTTAAAGGGACTATTTCATGACTTTTCAATTAAAAGCTGATTTATAAATTCATCATGTTGTTTAGTTATTATTATCGTCTTAAGATAATAAGTTGATATTAAAATTTTTAAATGCAGTTTATTTATTATTTGAACAGTTGAAAGTATTTTTCAATAAGAGTGGGCTGTTGATTTTAAGTCGGCTGTTGAGCAATGTAGTGTTGGTAAAGGAACTGGTACTATTTAATTTAATTTTTATTGCTGTAAATAATATTTGTTATTTTATTATTGTATGTATTATATTTAAACAAGAGTAGAAATACGCGATATCGTAGTCATTTTAGTACATCTTAGCATGAAAAGCTTCAATATTTATCATTAAACATTGACATTTTATAAAAATTTTGTTAAAATTGCTCATATTTTCACTATTTTTATTTTATAACTATTGAAAAGATATTTTTACGTACAATTAAAAAAAGTAATAACAGCCTGCCTTCGGCTAATAATAAATTTTTGATTAACACATTATTTTTCACAAAATTCTTGATTTTAAGAATTCACAAGATTAAACACACTCTTAGCATTTAAACATGACAAACAACAATAAATAATAATCTGCCTACATTATTTGTCACATATACATTATTTGAAACTTATTTAGTGATTTTATATTGAAATGACTTTTTTTTATGCAGTCTTTGAATATAGATCTGTCATTAAAAATATTTTTAAAAAATTTCAAAATTTAGATATTTTTTTTTTCTTAAAAAATATTTTACTTGTAATCACCTTTAATTTCCTTGATCCTGTCTTAAAATGAGCTATAAACATACCCAGTTTCATTGAAATTTGTGACAGTGAATTAAATGTCTTAGGAGAACTGACATGGAATGGCTCTGCTTGATTTGATTTGAAATACGCCTCAAAATATTTTTAAATATGAAATACTACTAAAAACACCCAAAATCCCACTACTTTTATTTCAGAATCAGGTAAAGGACACCTTTAAGTATATCCCCCACAAAAAATAAATTTAATAAAAATACCGCCTTTTGTTAATAATGCTATTTTAGTTAATGCATTATTTTTCATAAAAAAATCACGACTTCAAAGATTAAACATTTTTTTAGGCACACTTAAAATGTTATATAAGCGTAACAGTATTTTTTTTTCATAAAATACGTACCCTATATATTATGCATAAATTATTTGAAGATGATTTGTGGAATAGATATTGAAATATGATCATATTTATGTCATGCTACATTTGAAAATCGAGCAGTCAAGAAAGCCAACTGATGGCAGTTTTTCAAAATTTTGACAATTTTTTTCTCAGAAACTATTTGACCAAGAAGTAAAAAAAAAAAATACTGGGAATCCTATCTTAATAAAAGGAACAAACACACGCAGTTTCATCAAAATCTGTGATGGTGGGTTACATGCCTGCCTGAACTGACATTGAATGACCCTATCTATTTTTGGTACCGGTTTTTTGACTCCGCCCACTTTCAGACAAGCAAATAGTTGTTTGTTTATTTTTATTTTTTTGTTATAAATGTTCATTGGTTTTATTGTTGTGTTTTGCACCCTCTTTTTCATAAATTTCATAATTCATATAATTTTGATAGAGCTATATTTACTTGGTGCATATAAGAAGCTGCGTTGCGCGTAATACATATAATACTTGTGCTAATACAATATTTTTAAATATTCTTACACAAATTTATGAGTTATCAGTTAAAAAAGACTACACTCACTGCATTAAAAACAGTTTTGAATTGGGGGATAAAATAAAGCCATTAACAAATGTCAATAATATTATTACTTTAGATTTCAAAGACCTATTTAATAATATCATTCTAAAAGATTTATATTCTATTATCAATACATTATTTATAGAATATTTTCCTTTATTAAATTTACCTGATAACATTGATACTGACTACTTCACATCTTTGACTAACTTTCTACTATTTTATAATTTTATTTTCCAAGACAATGCGTTTTTTATTCAAATACAGGATGTAATCAAATACAGGGGACAAAATTGGATGAAATAACGCATCTTCTATGAATGAACTCACAAGCTCCTCTGATGAATCTGTGAGTCATTCATAGTTTCTTATATTACATACTGGTTTCCTGTGTTCATTTCTAAATCATCTTTAGAGCTTTACCAATTTCTTCATATATTTGTGATTTCAAATTTATTATATATATATATATACAAAGTGTCCATAATTAAACGACTCTATTTTAAAGTTGTCTATAGACGGAAGTATTGTTCAGAAGTTTTAAAATTTTGTGAAGGACATAATGAAGGGAAAAAAAGATTTCAGTTAAAAAAAAATGTTCGTAATTTCGCCGCCATAGGACGATTTTTGATAAATTACACATATAGCATAGATTTACGATAAAGTAAAAATTTTATAACAACAAAACCTGTTCAATAAAACTTTTTTTCTACTAAATCAAAATTTTCAAATTCACTTCATAGAAAAACGTGACATTAGCCGCCACTTTTTAATTCGTTGCCTCCCCGACGCCTCAGACATCAATCCATGTGATATTTGTCTTTGTGGACATTACAATCAAATGGTAAGTCGTTAATAACACAAAAACTTTACCTGATCTGAAAGACTGCCTTTCATGACAAATCTTCCGATTTCTCAGAAGAAATATGTGGTCAACTGTGGAACATACTATCTTATGATTCCAAATGGTAGCTAAAATTTATGGCTGCCATATCCAACAGCTTTTATTGAAATAAAATTTCAAACTATAGTAAGTGTATACTAAAAATGTAATTCATTAACAATGCGCCCTGGTGGCAAACATTGAACTATTCTTTTATCTCAAACAAATTCTGAACCTTTCATTATGCCCTACACAAAAATTCACTATTTTCTGAACAATAGATTCGTCTAAAGAACACTTTAAAATAGGGTCTTTTAATTATGAACAACCTGTGAGGGGGGCCAAAATAAGCTTCGGTTGTTATAGAATGTGTGTCCAGAAACAAAGCTTTCTTCCATTGCACTTAGTACACTTTTATTCGTTACCAGTGCTAAAGCATGCCATTTTCGGACGCACATTCTACGATGAAAAATATACTGTATATATATATATATATACTGTATATATATATATAATATATATATATATATATATATACAGTGTGATAAAAAAAAACCCGGCAAAATTATATAGAATGATAGAGGTGTTCTTAAACAAGCATTTTTCATCGTAGAATGTGCGTCCGAAAATGGCATGCTTTAGCGCTATATATATATATATACAGTGTGATAAAAAAAAAACGGCAAAATTATATGGAATGATAGAGGAATCCTAAACAAGCATTTTTCATCGTAGAATGTGCTTCCGAAAATGGCATACTTTAGCGCTGGTAACGAAGAAAAGTGTACTAAGTGCAATGGGAGAAAGCTTTGTTTCTGGACACACATTATATATATATATATGCATATATATATATATATATATATATATATATATATATATAATATATATATATATATATGTATACAGTGTGATAAAAAAAAAACCGGCAAAATTATATAGAATGATAGAGGAATCCTAAACAAGCATTTTTCATCGTAGAATGTGCGTCCGAAAATGGCATGCTTTAGCGCTATATATATATATATATACAGTGTGATAAAAAAAAACGGTAAAATTATATGGAATGATAGAGGAATCCTAAACAAGCATTTTTCATCGTAGAATGTGCTTCCGAAAATGGCATACTTTAGCGCTGGTAACGAAGAAAAGTGTACTAAGTGCAATGGGAGAAAGCTTTGTTTCTGGACACACATTATATATATATATATATATGCATATATATATATATATATATATATATATGCATATATATAAATATCTTATGTTGTTAAATACTCGTAGATATATGTATAGTGAAAATATATTAGTATAAAAATTACATTTTATTTAATGTCAATATGCAAGATAAAATGTTTATGAATGAGGCTAGAAAAGATAAACATTCATTACTCTCAAAAGCACTAATATTTAACAAAGAATATTGTACCATTTCTTATCAAATAAATGCGTAATTTTCGCAGTATTGAGTCGTTGAAATCTAATTTATTTTAAAAAAGAGTAACATCATTTCGAAAATAAAAAACGTATACTTAAAAAAACGTGGCTAGTTAATTGTAACAATTCAGTATATCGTCGCCTCAGAGCAACTGTAGGACACCTTGTAATAATAAAAAAATGAGATGTCTGACTTACTGCTATGAATAACTGTGTTTCCATCTAGTGGAACAACTTCTGAAACATAAAGGTATGTTTAATACTATATCTCAGATGTGTTTTATAAAAATGCCCTGCTGTTCCACTAGATGCAGCAACATAATTTCATAGCGGTAAGTCAGACATCTCATTTTCGATTATTACTAGAAGTCTCACTGTTGCTCTGAGGCGACGTTATATATGTAATAATATCTCCAACATTTAAGCAGTAATCTTTAATCATACAGTGCTAAATACTTAAGGTTAGTTGGGGTAACTGGGCCATGATTTTACAATGTGACTCTGGAACTTCTGACAATTCAGCTTCAAAAAGCTAATGTTCATTTCAATTAAAGTCTGAACTACTGTAAATGCGTTCAGTTAGTTTCCCTCTATCAGACAGAAATGCTCAAAATTACATTTTAATATTTAAAAATATAAAAATATGCATATTTCATCTTTCTTTCCTCATGGGTCCAGTTGCCCACAAAAATGGGGTAACTGGACCAGGGGGATATAGGATATCATATCGGATATCAGGTCCTGTTTGAAAAAGTGTAAACAACTTGAAAAAATATAAACCAGGCAGATCATGTAAATTATATGTTAATAAAGAGCGTTGTAAGGGAAACCGTTGCTGTCAATGTGTCTAAAAAAAGCACTAAAAGTGAAAATGTTAGACTTATTTATACCAAAAACATGAAAGTTAAGTAAGTACTTATGTACTTTAGTATAGGTAATAAGTATAAAAGTCAAATGGGTATTTTAAGGGGGAAAATAGCTAGATAATCTATGAACAAAGGCTACGTAAGTGCTTAAGTACTTTATCTGTATCTAGGGGGCGCATTATACAGGGAAAATTTTATTGTTCCTACCAGAACTCTTAATGAGTTACCTTCATGATCATTTCATGATCAGTAACACATCATAAAGGAAGGTGCGATGAAGATATTTTTTTCAAAATAGTGGTAGGTACAATAAAAGATTCCCTACAGAATGAAATCCCTGCGTATCGTACAATTTCAAGGTTTGGCTATCTCGCTTTCAGAAGCAAGATAATTGCATTCGTAAAATGTTCAAATAATTTACTCACATCAGTATTTACAAGATAATCTATTTGAAAGCAAGTATAAGTATATTTTCGCGTACTTAATAAAGGTGAAATTTTAATTATAAAATTCCGGTGCCAATGTGGTAATTAGGAATTAAAATTATGTGATGCCATAACGGAATCCCGCCTCTCAAAGAGTCGAGAAATTTAGTTTGATACCACTGAATATGCTTTTTTTTAAATTTTATTACGTAATTTTAATAAGGTAGTCTGTAATTTCCTTTATTGTGAGCAAAAAACAATGGAGAAATTTACTTCCCTTTGTAAGAGAAACTCAATAACTACCGGGGTAACTGGATCCAGCATGGCCTAGTTACCCGGACACATGTCCCAGTTACCCCATTCTTGAAAAATTTATGGGGTAACTGGGACACCGGGTTTACATTTGAAACATGAAGTAAATAAGTATAGATACCTATTAATATTAATGTAGTTATATGCCTATTCTTTAAAAAAAAAGATTGTTTAATAAAAGTACTAACAGTATTTTAATAAAAAGCCGAGGAAGTTCAACCAAATTGACATTGTTTTTAAAAAAAGAAACGTTCATTTTCGACAACCTATCACAGGAAAGAGAGAGTTATGATTGAGTTGACACACGTTGTTTTAGGAAGTAGAGGTTAAGGGTCATTGTTCACAAAAACTAAAACTTAAAATATATCAACTGTTTTTTTTATAAAATAGCCTATGGCCCAGTTACCCCAACTAATCTTACATATTTTTCTTAATATATTATATATCTCCTTTATTATCCTGTACGATACTTATTGCATGCGCTTTTAAATGGTATTTAATAGTTTCAAAATATACTTTTATTTTAAATGCGATAATTTTATTAACTGAAAATTTGAAATCAGTAGAAAACGCAGTTTTCTAAATACCATCAATAACATACAGCCAAACACTTCAAACTTAAGGCAGCGTATGGGATGTTTCTCACATTAAAGCAATTAAATTTTCTACTTAAAAATTTTTTTCTGAGAGTAGAGTTCGATTTTTCAATATTGAAATTCTGTGGATGTTATGAATTTTAGCATATTACTTTATTGCGTTCAAACTCTTTCATTTTGTGTCTTTTTTCTAAAATCAACAGCTGACAATTATGATTAAAATTTCTTAATTAAATTAGCAAATGTACTTTTCTTATTATAATATAAATATCTTTTTCTTATATTTGCGGTAATTTAGTGTATATTACAAAGTAAATTATCATTCTTATTTTCGTAAAAAAAAACAACAGCTGTTTGAATTTCATAATTACTACATTAGATGTACGAAAATTTCAATAACGTCAGTTTGAACAACACTTGAAATCATAACTCCGTTTGAAAAATTCTTTTAAAAAAAATGCTTTACGCAAAGGTTATATTATAACGTGCATATCATGGGAACTTGAAATAATACTACACTTGTTTTGACAATTTATTGTAAAAAAAAATAGAAAGAATTTCAGTTTTGCTGAAATTTTCGAAGTAGTTAAAAAAGATGTCGACGTTTGATAATTAAATGATATTAGAAAATAAAAGAAACACCTATATTGTAGAATAATCTTTTATTCAAGCTACAGATATCCTAAAGCAACTTGTGAGTTTTATGTAAAAGTAAATGTATATATATTTTAGAGACTTTTTTTTATTACTGCAGTACAACTAATTTTATTAATCATATATTATGAAGCTACAGTATGAAATATTTCTGAACGCCATGGAAAATCTTCATTTATATGTCCCCATTTTATGGAATTTTATAGAATGCATCAACAAAAGTCCGTAATTAACTCATTAACCAATTGGAAATTTAAAATACTTTTTCAAAAATAACGAACTATTATATTATATTTAATCAATAAATATGCTGAGATTTTTTTTTCTTTTTACAGTATAGACATGCAAAAATTTATTTACAATTGCTTGTATATTATCTGATCATATATATACTTAGTACATAAGATATTTATAAGATTTTTTATCAAATTGTTAGTTTTTTAAGCGTAACAATGTGAGCACGCTTATGATCACTTCGAAATCAAAGGAATTGTAATCATAATAACATTTATAGCATCAAATAATATTCTTTAGTTATATACACAATTATTTTCTGAAGAATTATAAAATTATAGAAGAATATTATGGTTGGCAAATTAAAGTTTAATTTGTAATATGTAATTAAATAATAATTGGTTTATTAACTATTATTTTAACAAATAACTTAAAGTAATTTTTCTTATCCCCCAGAAATTTTATCTTGATATATGTATGTATTATTTAGTTACCGATTTCCAATAAAAGTTCGTTAAGTGATTAAGAAATTTAGAGAAAGTAACTGAAAGTAACATTTAATGTATTATATCCTTAAAAATTTAATTATAGCGAACTAATTTTAGATTAGAATAAAGCAGTTCGTTTCTTCAAGTACCTCCCGAACACAGTAATCAATTAAATCAATTCAGGATGAAACTTCGCACTGCCATTTAAATCATCCAAGCGATTTCAAAATGACTCTTTTACAAGTTCCTCATTATTCTTATCTCCTTTAATTAACTGTAGTTTCTTTGCTTAATTACAATTAACCGACTTATCTTTATGACTGAAGTGGGGCTTTTGAATTACGTTTATAAATTGCATTACCAAAGTAAATCAATACATGCAAATAATTTTTTTCCCATAAGTAGTATTTGTATTTTAAATTAATAAAATGTAAAGCATAATTTTAAAGTAGGGGAAGGTGGCCTAAAATGATCCGCTTAAGGGTAAAACTTGTGTAAAATAATATAACTGTTTAAGGGGTCTCAGGACTCTTAAAGCTTTAAAATATTCGAAATTTTAATTTTTTAAATGTTAAACTCATATCTTTTCTGAACGTTTTTATATAATTGTTTCCTTGAAATTCCTATTAGAACTGAAGTTATGGCTTTTACATTTATAAACGTTCAATAGCTGAAGCGTCGTTTCGGAAACTTTGAAGCCATTTTTCTCCAAATAACGTTTCTGAGCATAACGCGCACGATATCTCAAAAACTTATGAATATTTTTTCATGAAATTTTCAAAACATATGCTTCATGTTAGTCTGTATAAACTGAACTTAAAATTTCCTTTTTATTGTTCAAAAAAATATTTTTTTAGGTGATTATACTGTTGAAATTTTCTTAATTTTGCATTAGCTAAATACAACTTTGTATTAAAATTATAAGAATGCTTTAAATACCTATTTATTTAGGTTCAGGGTAATTATTACAATCTGAAGTATAAGTAGGTACCAAAATTTTCATTCTAGTTGCAACACCTATTTTGTAATCGTGCGCGTAAGCTGTTATGCCGATTTTTTGCTCGAAAAATGTCTAACAGTTTGGAGCCCCCTGTAAATGCTAATTCTGCATCTTATAATTTTTTAAATACATGAAATGAAAGAACATACTTATATATTTTATTCCAATTAAAATTGTGTCTTAAAATCAAATACATTTTAAGATATTAAATGTTGAAAATTGTCTTTTTTTTCATTTTCCCCAATTTTAAGAGTCCTGAGACCCTTTAAATAAATTTTTTTCACTTTGATAGTATATTTTACACTATATTTTGCATCATAAACATATTTTAATATTATTTTAAACCCAAATCGAGTAATGAAATAATAGATATGGTGTCCAAAGGAATATTTTACCCTCACCAGAGGACAAAATTATCCTTCAGTTCAAAGAGCACCAAAAACTGGCGATAAATCACAATTAAAATAATAAAACTTTATATAAATCACCATAAGATCAAAGTAATTCACAAGACGCGTTTCGAGCTGGAAAATATAACTGCTCGTCATCAGCAGCTGTAAACACGTGTCCGTAAGGGGACAATGTCATTAATGAACAGAAAGGGAAAAGAGGACAGCTTACAAAGCGTGCGACAGGGGGTGCTAGCTGTAAGGTAAACTCCAATCACAGAAGAGCACATGAGGAATTGAAAAGTATTCCAGTTGCGACAATGATAGAAAAACTTTTACCCGGCTACATAGCAGCCCATTTTAGGTCATGTTACTGGATGACGCCGAGAAATATACCAAACTTAGAAAGTGTAATTCACATCTAAAAACATACTCCATTAAGTAAACCAAGTCATATTTCTATACATGAAAGACTATATATCTAAATGAATATGAAAGTTAGGGCTTACCTTACAACAGATGTTACTGCGATCACTTGAATACCGCCATTGCTTCATCTTTACTTGGCACAATTAGTTTATATGTTACCCGGTAGATAGCGCGAACTGTCTAGATTAAAACATATGAGGATCGTTTTGCTCGCTAGGATCATTTTAGGCCACCTTCCCCTACTACATAAATTCATTTTTTAGATACACTGTAAAAAAATCAATGGACGTACATTTTTTATTGTTAGTTATCGACGATGACAGGGATTCCACAGGTTTCTCTTTTGAATACTGCTAATTTCAAGTAATTTTTATTGAAATATGTTTCCTTTAGAAAAATCATATTTTAAAAATAATGATATACAAAAAATAGATTTGTAGGGGCATTCCAAATATTATAATTTATTATTTTTCAATTTTCTTACAAATTCGTAAATTTGATGCCTAGACAGCAGATAAAGTGATCAAAGGGATATTATGAAATTTATTGTTATGAATGTGAATTATGAAGTTTTTTGTTAACGTCTTTATTTACGTCTTTATCACCGTCATAAAATTTAAATACTTACTTTTCATATTATTAAAATACTTTAGCGCGCAATAGATTATTAATAAATGTATTCTTAAGCTTGACGTTCTATTAGCCTCTTACAATTATGCATGTAATCATTCGTACACGTGATTTAAAGGTTCTAATCTATGAGCTGGTCAAATCCAGTAATTTACTTTTAGGTTCATTCGTAGTAAAATTTTTAATTTTATCAAAGAAAATACCCATTTCATTTTTACTATGACATCACTATCACTTGCAGAAATACTCTGATATTAGCGTCTCAAACTCTGTATCACAGGAATGAAAAAAAAATATTGAAAGGTTACAGATTTATGAGTAAAAATACCTTTTAAAAAAATCGTGATGTCATTTTCTGCTATTTTTTTTTAAAGTTATTTTTAATTGTAATACAAAAATAGCATCCGTAATGATATGGGAATTCCCATTGTTTCTTTTCTCTCTTCAATAATGGAAGTAACCCGATTGCTACTAATGTGAAGAAATTTGATACAGGGCATTTAAAATTAAAATTTAACTATAAAAATCTGATTATTTAAAAAAATAGAGTCTGCGGGAACATGTACAAATAAACTGCTTTCATTAAAAAAAAATATATATATATATATATATATATATAATACGAAACAATTTAATGTGTTAAGTTGAACAACAACGTCTTGTTTTTTATTTCATATTACTGGATTCGTACTACATTTTAATCAGCTACTGGTAATGTTGTATAGCAATCATACCACTTAGCACAAGCATCGCTAGTGGGGGTATCAACTCTGTGAAAATTTAGCAGCTGTAGAGCGATGTTAATATTTGTAGAGTCCAATCAAACACTTATTTATTCATGATGCAGACAAGGCAGGTTAGGCCGCGTCAGTGGTGAAAAAAGGCGTATGAAGAAATCGGGGGTTTTCCCAATTAAACACATGGAAACGTAGTCATAGGAAAACTGTTTATTCCATCAGGACATACCAACACTAAACAATTCCACAGGATGAGAAATCAGAGCATTCCACTCGAGCATAAACTAGTTACTCATGCGAAGTAGATGTTAATTCACGAAATGATTATTCTACATGGCTTAGGACACCGGATAACAGGTTATGTAAACAATCATACAGCACAAAAATCTAGTTCTGAGCTCATGCTCGAACTATTTATTAGAATTCGCGGAGGAACTCCGATTGAAATGGAAACTTCAGGCTAACCCAAACAAAATCACGAACGAGCTTCGAAGTGAAACTGCGATCCGACACTCAGCCAATGAAGAGCGACCGAGAAACGTCACAGAAAAGAATCCCGACGCCGCTAATGGAAGAACTTCGATGTGAAAAGGCTGACGCCTAGCGGGCGGGAAAATGAGATGAAATAGAATAAAAATGTAAAAATGGCTTTGATAAACATTCGAAAAATAAGTAACTGCGTTCAGAACTTTACAGTTTGGTAGACGATAAAATTTAATGAAGTAATTAAAAGTTTAGATTACGTTTTGGAATAAATCTATTATTAAGATACGCGTTTTAAAATTATAGGAATTTAATTAGAAATAAATAATAGAGCACATTAAAAAAAAGGAAATAATGAATAGGCCGAAAATTTAGAATAATTTAAATGAATAGTAAAAGTAAATTTTTTTATATAACATATACATATACCAAAGTAAGCTCAGTAGAAAGCTTAGGACAGATAACTAAAAAAACCATCTTGTCTTTTATAAATATATAGATTATTTGCAAAATACCAAACTTAAAAATTTTTGGAACACGTTTTATGACAAAATAATATACTTTCAAATAAAAACATTAAATTTCTCTATCATTTAGTGATTGATAAAACGTTTCGTTGTTATAACAAACAGATAGTGGTGTAACTATAGTTACATCACTTAAATCTAAATCTGAGCACAAATTAGAAAAATGATATTTTAAAAATGTGCGATAACGATATGCATAAGTTTTAAGTATAATAAAGCTTTCCAAAAGAAATTTCAAAATTATTAATAAATAGAAATAGCAAGATTATTCGATTTCCAGCAGTTAGAGAGATAAAAGAGTAATCTAAAAGACAATATATTTTCTTACAGCATCATGTTAAGAAAATGCGGTGCTGGTATCAATTTTCTCTTCTAAAAATATATTTCTACCTTCCAGTAGCAACCAAATTCCAAATCGAAAAAAAAAACTGATTAAATGTTAAATTTTACTATTCAGATTTGAGATGGCTTGAACGAAAAACATATCTCTTTCTGTTTCTTTCGTTTCATCTTCGTCTCAGACTGTAATTTGACTTTGAAAATGAGCTCAACTCATATCCAGGTTTCTCAAATTTTGCAGAAAGTATGATCTGACGAAAAAGAATTTGTTTAAAGGAGTAAACTGAAGTGAAAGATGGTCTTCAAGTAGGATACAGAAAAACTCCTTTTTTCAGGATAGAAATTTTATCTAAAAATAGTTTTATTATACTTACATTGGAAGATAAACTTTTTGATTCGCATTTATGAAGATTATTAATTTATTTATTTAATAAAAATGATAAATTAAAACTAAAGTACAATTTTTTAAACAAGTCTGCACAAAATATATTGAAAAAAGCTACCCATTTCTCCCTTATTTAAAGGAATGCACAAATCAGTTATCTTAAAAGAGCTTAAAGGATAGTGATTAAATAGAAAAAATTCTCATCCAATCACTAATTAAAATGATATATAATTTAAGAGATAATATACAGGAAACAGAAAAAAGAGATCATATAATACTCTTATTTAGAGTTTGAAACGTTCAAAAAAATGATTTTGTTTACATTTTTTGATGGCTTACAGTGTATGCAATTTTTTTAAATCAAAATTTTAGAACAGTTACACCCATAAATGTGTCACTGTTACTTTATAAAACTTTAATCTTTACACGCATTTTATAGCACTTTTCAAAAGTTGAAAAGTTTTTATTCAATTTGTTTTGTCCGGACATCTGCAGATTTGGCTATCTGTCATAGGTCAGCCATGAAATACTTGCTAGTAGACATTTCCATCCACCGAAACAACTACTTCATAAAAAGAAACTTCAGCAATTACTGCAGCTGTATAAGGCTCAATCCCTTTAAACATAAGTAATGCTCTATAACTGACCGTCTATCTGTACGTGCTCTAACTCAGGTAAATACACTCAGATTATCTTGCAATTTATATATGTTATTTACGTTTACCATCTAAATTATTGAAAATAAAGTGTGCAGTATTAATAGTTTGTTTAGAAAGGGACTCAAATATATTCCGTTACATTACACAAGAATAAAAACACAAGTTTCTTAATATAGGAAAATATAATATAACTGCGAAAGATAAGGTACAATAACTTCTTTTGAGTTGTCCACGTTTCCGAAAAGCGTTCTTTATCGTGAAAACTTCAGACACAAAAATATTTTCGAGATATCAAGAAGCATTAATAAAAAAAAATTCTGCCACTAATTTTCGAAACTTTTCAGTGCTGTTTTTACACTTGCATGGATAAATTCACTTACTCAGCTGAAAAAGTTTAGCTGAGAATTCATATCAATTCTAAAACTTCCGGTTTAAGAAAACTGATTAATACATAATAAATCCTATTCAGAAAAGTTTCAGAAAATCTGCGGCATCTAAAAAAACTCCTTTTTACAACAAATGCTTCTTAAAATCTCAAAAATCCTGAAATTTCTGGTTTCTAAAGTTTCTAAACATAAAATATTTTTTCGGAATCATAGAGAATTCGGAAGAGGTTATTGTATAGTTTCATTCATGGCTATGTTTCATTTTCGTAGATTAAGAAATTTTCGTTTTCGGTGAAAAATCGGTCGCAGTGTATGTTAATGAGGTCACAATATTTCAAACAAACCGAATTTGATATCACCACTGGTTTGGACTACATTGATGTTTATTATATATATATATATATATATATATATATATATATATATATATATATATATACATATATATATGATATATTATCAGATGGTGTGGATAGAAATTTTCGTTCATTTATACAGGAATCCACCAAAGAATTCGATTAAGCTATTATCTCTCGGCAGTAATTGCTGGAAGTGAGTTTTCAATTGGGGTATTGTTTTTAAACATAACAAATATTTTCCACATTTCTTGCTGCGTATAAATTCTGTGGAAATATCACATACAAGTGTCACGGAAAACGAGTACATTTCCGCTTATTGGTGGTAATTGCTGAAAGGGAATTTTCAACTGTGTTACGATTAAACTAAGTGAACTAAATTTTTCTTAAACAATTTTCGACTTATTTTAACTCTCATTATTATTTTCCGTTGAAAACGACGACAGTTCAAAATCATCATCCGACGACGATGGTAATCTATAAAGTTCCTTTCGTAGCACTGCTTCCATATTAGAGTCATAATTAGTCTAAACAGAACTCGGTCCTTTAACTGGTTCAATATCTCTATCTCCTGTTTCATTTATAGAAATGGGATACAATCCGCGTTATTATCTGCTAAACCTTTCAAAACACATATTTGCTCAACTGATTCTAGACAAAACCTTAACATTTGATTCATAAACATTATACAGCCATACCACGTAGCATATATACCAATGTGCAGATTATCTATGGTTTTATAAAATAATTTATATAGTTGTGGGACTATCGATGGTAATTGCTGCAATTGCCTAACTATTTTTAATTTTATTCAGATATCTTTTTTCACCTAAGAACGAAATTTTGTTACAGTATTCTGCAAGTGTTGGAAAGTATGTCATAATATATGCTTCACGCAGGATTTTTCTTTCTTTCTTTTTTTAACATTTTGTATTACCTTGTTGCTTGTGTTTCTCATGAACCGCTCGTTTTTCTTTACTTTTTAATAAAAACGTTCAAAATTAAATCGTCTATAACGCTATTTCTGATTTCATTTTATTTTTTATTTGTCAAATTTTTACACGCATTTTAAGACCAGTTTTTGGAGGCAACGTTTGAAAATGCCACAATATTTACAAATATTTGAATTTTGAAAAAAAAATCTTTATGCCATAGTGATTAGGCTACAGATTAATTGCATTAATATTATACATAAACCGCAGACTGATATTACGTTTAAGGAAAACTCCGTTTAGATGGATCTCAAGGACGAAGTATAAGAATTTTTATTAACAAAATAAGGATACACTCTCCAAATATATTTTAATATATTGTGATATTTCACAACAGTTTACATTCCAATTGAAACGCACAAAACATTGTAATGTATACATTTTTACACATATTAATACATACATAGAACGATAAGCTCGTGCTATACTCATTTAATATCATCTGGTGATTAAGGTTTTTGAAAAGAATACTTACTATGCTTCCAAGATTTTACTTGCAAACTCAATACTCATTTATATTTTCCTTTCCAAAAAATGGATTCTTTTGTATCACTGTATTAAATAGAAATTTTACATTTTTATATTATAGCTGCATCTTAAGTTACTCCATTTTATTTCCATTTCACCATTTCCAGTATTTCCATTGTTTGCCAATATATTAATGTATAAAATACTTATAAAAACAGCATAATTATCGAAATTGCTTCTGTAGATTAAAAATAACATTTTCAGAAGTTATTCGATAATTCCTTTAATACTATTTCTGAAAATTAAGCTGTTTTGCTATTTCTTGCAAACTCTAATAACCAATAAAATATCGGTAGGATTTTTCAGAGTAAGCAAGATATGTTATAGAACTCCATGATATATCCCTTTCGTTCCACAAACATTTCTTGAAGCCATAATCGGTTAATATTATTGTAAAAAAAAAAAAAAAAAAATGTTAAATGTTAATGTTAATGCATTAAAAGAAAAAGATTTTTTTTTTTTTAATTTTATGTCAAACGAAACACAGACTAGGCGTAAATAAAAAAAATAACAAGAGAGAAAATCATGCTTCAAGCATAAATTATTATGAAACAGCTAACAACACTTCCAGAATTTTGTAAATGAACTTCATCGTTTAATAAAATAAAAGACGATATCTCAGAAAACACACAATACATTTCAAATATCGACGACCAGATTTCAGCAATTTCAGGCCATAACCGGAAAGATACTTGAATTCTTCAGTGGAGCTCTGTACATTATCTATAAATATGTAACAACATTGTATATTGTGCGGAAATTTAGCTGTTACAAATCGCATAGAATAGTCGAAAATTTTATTTCATTAATTTCCACTATCATACAGATGTGTACTTGTATAACGTTGTACAACCTAGTACATTCGCTACAGATATTTATACCCTCCTCATATTAAATAAACTAAATTTTAATTTAGGAAAAAAACTCATAACACAATTGACAATTTATTACAAACTATATATATAATATGGACTTTAATTAGTCCTGTATATAAATTTATTTATATTCCACAAACTATATTTTAGTATAGTAAATATAGTTGAGTTAAAAAAATGTTTAACTCAATTATAAAACACCCGTAATCAATACACGCTCATACGGAGTAATGCTTACGAATTGTCATGTGTAGCTTGTAAATGATTTATAGAATTTATACACATTATGTATTACTGAAAAATTTAATTAAAATTAAACTCACATACCATATCTGAAATTGCACTTCTAATGTTCATCCCTCATAGACAATACTGTAACTGAAATATTTTGTGTAAAGCTTTGTAATTAAACGATAAGTTTTATGAAAGCCATATTGTACAGTATCCTGTAGTTTACTTCAATAATTTATATAAATTTCATTACATTAGAAAGAATATAATAACATTAAAATACATGACAAATGCTTTTCCACAAAGATCATTATATAACCAAATTCAATTAAGTTGAAAAACTTTGCTGTAATTTTTAAATATTTCTGGGGATCTGAGATAAAATAATGAAGAAATGGTGTTTATAATATTTTCATTTTTAGAACTTGATTATTTTATGAATTTTATTACGATAAAAAAAAATGGTTAACAAATCGGATATATTATTTTAAGTTCATTTACGAAAAATAATATTCATTAAAATTTGAAATCATTATTATTTCTTGGTCTAGTGATTTATATTTCTATATGGAAAATTAACACCTTAAAATAATATACTAATTTTAAATGCTTTCAAGAAGAAACTATCTAAATAAATTTCAATAAAAGTAAAATAACTTTTCCCTCTCGTCTGTACTGTCCATCCATTAATAGAAAAACCATAGAGATTGCAACGCGCAAACATTCAGTATGTAACAATCAGCATCCTTTAGCATACCAAAATTATTATTTGAGCAACTCAATAGTTATGAAAAGGAAAAAAAAATAAACATCCAAGTAAAAAAAGAAAAGGAAAAAACAAAAACGAAAGAATACGTGCAAAATTGAATGATGGCGTTTCATAGACCGTGCAATGCAATTTAAGGATATTTTTATTTATTTATTTTGAAAATGACTCGGGTAGAGTAGAAACATGTAAGCAGTCGAAATAAACGTGATTTTACTGGTTTTAAAGTTTTAATCTACACCTTTTGAAAACATTTGAAATTAGCAGAATTATATTTCTTTTTAAATACAACGTAAAACTCCAGATTTAGAGTTAAATGTTCTAGCAAATTTGAATTTTGATGTGAACTTTTATCAATGGGTTTTCCAAACAACATTTTTACTATACGTTTAAATCTATTAAAAAATTTAACACTCGACATTTTAATTATCCCTAAGAAATCTTTAACATATTATGTAACACGATCTTTTACGACTTCTATGTCAATTCACCAATGTGATTCAAGAAAAACCCATCAGTACTGATGGCTTACACTGAACGCAAATCTGCAAACCTGCACGATGTTCCTGTGACTAGCTTATGTGCTATAAAGTACTAAAAATAATTTTTACAGCTGATCTCTAATATCAAATTCGGTATTACTTATATTTAGTATTCAGAATAATAAATTATTCAATATTATAAAGAAAAATTACGCTGCAAGTACAGGAAAACCTTTTATGCGACGTTTACCGTAAATGTAGCAGCAAAAGAATGCTATATACAGTACATTAGATGATAATGAAATGTACAGTCGTGGGAAAAAAAGTAAACAACCCTTACTAACTATGCAACAAAATATCGTAGAAGAAAGTTACTGGTACCACACGATTGGTAATAAAGTCTACTTTTAAATGATGTATATAAAATTTGCTTAGGGGGGCATCTACATATTAAAACGAACCATAACTTTGTTTTTTCAATAGCAGTACACAATTTTGAGAGCATAAATGAAATCTACACCGTTCAGTTAGTATACAAACAAATTTTTATGCAATTTGTACAATAAGTTTCCGAGAAACTAATTATTTTAAAACGAGTGTATTTTAGGGGCTGTATCAAAATTGAACTTCGGTACTCGATTGTTGACCGAGAGAGCCGCCTTCTTGATCAAGGCCTCACTCAAGCAATCGTTGAAGACTGCTAGATTACAGAATAGCTGAAGAAATTTCAAAATATCTAGTCACTTCTATAATAGACGGCCCCTAAAACCATCATTTTGCCGTTTTTAAGCTTTATTTGAAAACTACTTGGATGAAAAATGTGAAATTTTGGGTTTTCATACACAGGACTTAATAAATCTAAATCCATCAAAAAAATTGTAGGTTGCAATTCATAATTTTTTCGAATATTAATTTCATAATTCGTAATTCCTATCATAAAATTATAAAAATTGCAAATCCAACGTATTTATGTTTGGGTATATTAGTATTATAGCTACACAAAAAAATAGCACATTAGGAGTTATTTCAGGAGATATAAATAAAAATACGAAAATGTAATTTAACATTAGAAGCACTAAATTTTGAATGTTTATAATTCAAAACCTTATTGTTCAAATGACTTGCAATTTGGTGTATGGGCATAGTTTGAACTGCAGATTTGAAAGATCTTGTTAAAATTGGGTATTGAAAAAAATGAAGTTTGGGTTTGTTTTAATATGTAGACGAACCCCTTATACACATCATTTAAAAGTAGACTTTATTTCCAATCGTTTGGTACGAGTAACTTTCTTCTACTATTGTTTGTTGAGGATTTAGTAGAGGGTGTTTACTTTTTTTCCCCCACGACTGTACTTTATCGCTTTATCCTCTTCTACATCGTTGCTCAATTGATCAAACCTTTGAGTACATTGCCAGTAAAACTTGTGTAGCAGAATTAATTCGGTTTTTACTTATTCATACTGTTCGTTTTTAATTACTTTCTAATAATTACGAATTATCGATCTAAAATTATCAGTTGTTATTTATCGCAGAATTAGTGTCATTAAATAAATCAAATATTACAATACAAAAACATTGGTATTAAAATTAAAAAGGAAGAAAAAATACAAAACTTTTGAATTTCAAACAATTACATGGTCTATTCTGGGTTAAAGTACATTATGAGAGTTCTTTTAATGTAACTGAAAAACAGCTCATACTAATTTAGTAAAACTTTGCGTAGTTATATAGGGAGAATTAATGAGTTGAATGGAACTTTCTATTAAATTTATAATTCATAATTTTATTGAATAATGGTTTTATAATTTACATATATAGGAGTAACAAAACTAATATATTTATGTTTGAGTGTTTAAAATTGGTATATTTATTTTTAAATAATATCTTTATTTAAAAAAAGATTTAAGAACATGCACAATTAAGATGATATTTGTAGCAGTAGAATATAAGTTGATAAAACATCGTTTAAAACACCAGAAACATTTAACTTACAGAATAATTTCAATAGCATTCAACTTACCGTCGGTGTTGATGTTGTTTATGACGGCCGATAATCTGCAAGAGGGATATAGGCCCGAAGGGGTAGTATTCCCCATGGGTCGTCTTTGTAAGGGAACCTAATCCGTATTTACGCAAGGAAAACCAAGATTCGAAGAAAACCACGGAAAACTCCGAATGATTAGGCCAATGGACGCGATTGGGTTCAAACCCAGCACCTCCGGTCTATCAGCTTTGAGAGCAGAGCCTCTCGGCCGTGGGTGGGTCTCAACCAGTGCTGCCAAATTAGGGACTTTTTTGTCCTCACATTGTCGATTGTCACAGCTTTTTTAAATAGAAATATACGGCCTATTAAAAAATACATTAAAAATTCTGAAAAACATGGCGAATTATACTATTTAAAAAAAAGGGGTGACAGTCAAATTATCTGACTTAAAAAAGTTCCCAATCTGGCAACACTGGCTCAACTTGCCGTCAACTGTGAAAAACGTAACACAGCACTTTAACATAGAACATTGATAACGGTACAATGAAAATGAAAAGTACAAATACCAAAATAAGTTTGTTGTTAGTTAAAAGGTTCTGCTGCTTAAAACGTTATTTTATCTGCATATATATACAAATATATGAGATATATGAGAAGTTGATTATTTTTAGTTTCTAAAAAGTTAATCGAAACATACAATTTGTTTGAACGGAAATTTAAACATATAGCAAAGATATGTTTTCAAAACGTATATTTCTATTGAAATTTTAAATCTTAGTTGAAATATTATTTGTGGAAGCAAATTCTTAGGCTTTCTTTATGAATATACTTTGAGCTAAACGCAGTTCCCAATCTATTACTATGAGGTTTTTTTCGCATCATGATTTCTAGAAAAATTTGTAAATACTGTTATTTCTTATTAAACAGAAAAAATTCTTACTCACATTCCTTAAATTTACAAATTATTTCTATTTAATATATTTTTTTTTCATTCAATTATCTCTAAAAAAAAAAAACAAATGCTGTGACATTTATTTTAAAACTTTTTGCAAAATACTTTACCCGCTAATGAGTCTGCAGTAATTATTTTTGAGATTTAGTTCCTAAACACCGTAATGACTTCAAGTTCTCTGGTACTTCTAATTATCCACATTTTCAAATAGGTTCTAGAATCAGTTAAGATTTATTTTTCAGAGCAAAGGGCAGGTGTCTATGGCGTTTGATGTTTTAAATACCTCTTATTTAGTTACTTTTTTTTATTATTTTTTATTTCAGATAAAATAATATTTAAAATTTTTAATTGTTAAAATATATTTTAAATATTTTATGTTACATGTGTGTATTAGGATCTAAATGAGGTACTCCTTAAAGGAATTACGGTTTAAACAATATGTTAATCTTAGGCTTATTCAATTTGCAAAGAGAACAAAATTGAATCTGATCTATTTTATTGATATAAACGTAAATCAAACACATGTGAGTAAATCATTATAAATATCACTATTTTTTTCGATAAAAAGTAAGGACACTCAAAATTGAAATTAATGTAGAATATTTTCCAATTACAAACGAAGTTTCAATTTATCCCTGAGATTTTTTATTGATTTCTATAATCGTAAAATAATATTATAATATATTAGAGTTTTTATTTCAGAAGTGAACTACTGTCAACAAATTGTAACAAAGATAATACATAATGGTCAAATACGTTACGATCTAGAGGCGTTTTTTTTTTGTATAATATTTTGATTGCATGGAAAAGATAGAATTTAAAGGATGTTTCGCTGGTTTTTTGACATTTGAACTAATCCTATATTTTAACTTGTCTATTCAATATCAATTATCTCATCCTTAGTTATGTACAATAAAATAAAAAAAGTAAGGATTTGAAAATGTGACAAATGTCTCTTATTTTCGTCTGAATTTATTTCTCTTAGATTTTCTTCCAGAAATAAAGTAACTCGTACGTTATTAGCATAGTGTTTACAATACTATGATAAGAGACAATCGTGTACAATTTAAATTTGAAAATTTTCGCAATATATATATATTTATATACATTTGATTTGGAGTTATGTCTTCTTTCGATCAATATTTAAAAAATAAACGTAGAGGACTATCTATACATATTTAAATAATAGCATACTGTCAAACTTCCAATAGATATAAATTTAACTTGATTTTTTTTTATTCTAGAGTAAAATATAATTTGGAATGCAAAAATTATTAAGGAGTTATGAATATATTAGTTAACTGATATTATATTTAACATAATACTCTGTTTTTTTTTTGTTTTTTTTTTGTATCTACTCTGATAATTATTTTTTCACCGTGATTTTTTTTTGTGATGTTAGTACTAACTATCCCTAACAGACTTCATTTTTATATATTTAAAAAAATGTATCTGAAATATGAATAAATTAATACTTGAATAATTTAATAATTTTAGTCTATGAGTTGTTTTAACAGAAGATTTTTTTAGAATCTTCTAATATGCGAACGCAAAACAACAGACAGAGTCAATAAGCAGTTTTTGAATTATGCTTAAAAAAGAACATTAGCGCAAACAATTATGGGATCAAATATACTAATTAATGGACTAATATTAATTTCGCAAAAAAAATCTAATAACAATCGTAATTATTTGTTAGAATATTTAAACTATTTATTTAGGATTTTCGAACACAAATAACACATCTCAATGAAAAGTATATACGAAATTTGTAATACATCTAAAACTTAAAATAACTATGAAGTAACTATGAATAACTACAGTATTCGATTCCATGATTCCACTATTCGATTCCAGACTGCCAGCTGGGCAGGGCTCACTCAACCTTACATCCCATCGCAATCGATTAAATGAATACTAAGCTTGTTTGAGAACTAAACACAGGTCCTCTCACGTTAGACTGAGTACCTGACAGAGATATGAGCTGATAGAAGGTTCATGGTCATGAAAACATAGTTGAGCACTATATGCCATGTTAACTAGGTATTGAAGCATTATTACGTTTTTTAAAGAAGCGACACTTACTTCGGAAACAATCTCAGAAATTAACTGAGTCTTTATCAATGAATGTGTTTTAATCTAATTATTTCTTGAAAAATATATGAGCTAATTTGAGAGTGAGAAATCGTGTTATGGTGTCAGAATTACGTGTTCATGTTGAAATTTTAAAGATGTATTACTATTTCTATTTGAAAAAGACACGCTGTTTTTATATTTTAATATAATGAGAAAGAAGATAATTACTAATATTTCGTTACGTTACGTTTTCCGTTGCGACAATTAAACGACTAAAATGATGTTCCTTTCCAGTCTGCATCATGTGGTAAATGATCTGAGAAATGGTACGCGTATAGGAAAACAATACACGCGATCTGATTAATTAACAATGGTAAGTTCAACACTACTGGAGCACAAAATTATCTAATAGATAGATGGTTATATGGTGATCCTAGTTGTCATTTTTCGGAAATAAGGAAATGGAATCTGTCGTTAATACGTCAAAATGGCTACTGACAAAATCGCTGTCTTTATGACCTCTTTTGTACTCAATATTTCAGGCAACTATAAGTAATCAGTATCAGACTACTGTAAGTAAGTCTTCTACTATCTGATTGGATTATAAAAAACTCTTTTGTAATACAATTAATCTACACCACCATGGCGTTTCCTGCGATGATCTCTAGGGCAAAAATATAGTAGGTAGATTAGTTGACGTGAATATTTGTTTGTAAACATGCCATTTTCGGTTTTATTTTGAAGATGTAGATTCACGTTTCTGAAAACTGGTTCCTTCCATCTACACACTCATATCCGTATGAAGATAAATATTGTTCGACTCTCAGTACCATCAAATCTGTCCATCCACTGCATAGTTTAAGTTATTTTTATTGCTGTAAAAACTTACAGCTAAAATTACCAACATAACCCCATACACAAACGCTCATTCGTATTTCAAATACATGATTTCTGGTATCATATGCATTGGCGAATGTTGCCTATTATATTCATTGGATGTTGTTTATTTTCTATGTTCTTATTTAAAGAAATATTAGATTCTTATTAGAATTGTTGTTTCATAGCTCCCTTTATAATGATTCATTAATACACTGGTGTCCAAAATTAAGGACCAGTCACAAAATGCTAATTTTTAAGTAAGCGAATACTCAAAAGGAAATAATATAATTCAAATAATTAGTATTCCTTCAGCACAGCTAGTCCATATAGCATCTCTTTCATGTCACGCATGGTCACAACTGTCACAGTCACTACGGTGAAACGAAAAACAGGAAATTCCACACGTCTCATTATGAGTCTCAAATGATCACTATATGTGACTCCACTGAGACGTCAATGTGACTGCTGCTTTGTGACGAGTCACCAGGTGAATTTACAATGTAGTTACATTGTGACTCTCGTGTGACAGTCATTTTAAAATTCAATTTCAAAGTCATCATGAACGTTGTGTTATGATAAGTCATCAAGTATGTCACATTATAGTCACATGGTGACTTTTCACAAAAGAGCACAATGGTGACTTCACAGTAGTCTCTCTGCCACCTGAAAGTCATCATGTGACTTTAATGTGAAATTATTTAGTAAGTTATCACAATGCAGCATTCACGATGACTTTGAAATTGAGTCTACAGATGACAGTTACATGAGAGTCACGATGTAGATACATTGTAAAGTCACATGGTGACTCGTCACAGTGACGTCTCAGTGGAGTCACATATAGTGATCATTTGAGACTCATAATGCGATGTATTAATTTCCTATTTTTTTTTTTGCTTCACCATAGTGACTGTGACACTTGTGACCATGTGTGACATGAATGAGATGTTATATGGACTAGCTGTGCTGTAGAGATAGTAATTATTCGAATTATATTATTTCCTTTTGTATTCGCGTACCTGAAAATTAGCATTTTGTGATTGGTCCTTAATTTTGGACACTAGTGTACCTTGGCATATTCTTAACAAGAAAGAAAAATCATCCATCAAGCATTGATTATGAATCACTTTCCAACACTTCCAGAGCACGTTAACAAAACTTCACCGTTTATTAAAATGAAAGATATTGTCTACGCAAACAATTTGGAAAACGCTTAACCTATTCGAAAACCCAATATCAAAAGTTCCTATGAATAATTGGAAAAATAACCGAATTCCTTTGTGAAGCGCTGTATATGATGTATAGAGTTTTATATATGCTGAATAGTGTGCTAAACTTTTGTTCATTTTGGGAACGCCTAGCACAGTTGATAATTCCTCCTTAGCAAATTCAGTCAATAAACAGAAATGTACTCGAGAATTTCGTTCTGACATCTATATGATCTATTAGAAAATTTATACATATCAAGTAATAATCAAAGAGTCAATCAAATTTTTAAAAGCGTACCACAACTGAAAATGCACTTTCAGCAATTATTGTTCATTGACAGTATTGTAACCTAATTATTTTATCCGTCCCTGTAAATGAATTATGAATACTATTCACACCATATTACATAGTAAGCATCTTGTAGTACATCTTAGCCCTATATATAACTTTTACTATGTTTGAAATAGTGCAACATCATTAAATTATACCGCAAATATTTCATTACCATAGACCGTGATGTAAGGATATGTTTTGAGTGTCTCTATATGTGGACTATAAATGCTACACACTTCACATTGAATAGCGAAAATATATAACCGCTATAGTAACCCACAATAACATATATATATTGCATGGCAATCCGAATACATTTATGCGAATCTAAGCACGGAGAGACAGACAAACGGCAGAGAAACAGACAGAGAAACCGAATTCATAAACAATTTTCAACTATGTTGGACAGTGTTAAAAATGTCTCGAAATGCAGTACTGAATGCTATTATTCTATTTTCTGAGTTTTTGTTTTAATTTATTTTAAAATAACTATAGGTACTATTATTGCGAACCTTTTCGCTTCCGCGTGCCGAATATTTCTAAAAAAAACTTTGTTACCATGGCGTGCAAAAGAGAAAATAAATTAGGGGAACAAAATTTTTGAGAAAAAAAATATTTGAACTTTTTTTATGAGGATTTACAATACACGGGTAATAAACGTGACAATATTGCACACTGTAATAATTGTTGTAAAAAGAATATTTTAGAAAATAATAAAACCAGTAAACGCGAATAAATAATAAACAAATGTTGTTTTGCTAATGACTGTAATGTATTATGCATTTATACCTATACCGATTTCCATCAGCATTACTGTACCAAAAATGATGAAGTCATGCATGGCTATGTTTTCATTACTTGTTAAAATATCATAATATAGTTTTCTAGAAACGATTTGATTCTATCAATAGAAATACATTTTTATTGGTTTATAATTGGCATTTTTGCTTTTTAATGCACGATAATACATCTTTTTGGTATTCTCGCAATTTCTTAATTTGATAAATTATTGGTCCTATTGAAATTGATTGGAATTTATTAACCCCTTAAAGATCGCTTAATATTTAGAAGAACCATAAAAGTACCTATTCTTTATTACATAAATTGAATAATTATAAGGTTTCTAAATAAAATATGCAATTAGTTTTTTAAGGCAAAAAATAAAAAGATGTAATAGAACAAATTCACATTTGTAGAAAAGCCACCATGCGAGAATTCTGTGTCTTCAAGTTTGTTTTACACCATAAAAATTAATGCGAAAAATACCTTAATTTTTCACATCTTAGATCTTTATTTATCATCATCACACAAATATTTACAAATAATATTTGAAATAATATACATACGTTAAATTTTGATTATTAATAATTTTTTTGAGTGTGATATATTTCGAAACATGCAGTATAAAGTCCAACATCACAATCAGCGCATAAAACCAAACGCAAACGCTAATATTCAAAGGCTTCACATGGAAATGCCAGTTAATTTTTTCTGGTTTCAGCAGAGTTTCCCGCAATTAAAAATCCAGCCCGGAAGTATGACAGACACGAGAAATAAGGGGTTAAGCTGCATTTGATTTTTTTTCTCAATTTCAGAAAAACATAAATAAATATATATAGAAGATCGGCTTCTACAGATCCATGACTTTTGTGTAATTTCATTGTTGTTTCATTATTTACCTCGATCAGCATCGTGCCGAAAATTATGTATCATATTCCACTTACGACTCGCATCCCATTCCCAGCCGCCATTTCTATATTCCATGCTCATCATTCCTACGCGAGATCGAGTAATATATTTTCAGTGGGGGTGAGGGGGTGGGAACAGATGTGTAGAAGAAAAAAAATATATATATATATATATATTCATCTTTCTGGCAGAAAGAATTTTTAAATTTCATTCTGTTTATATTAAAATTTATTTTGGAGAAAATAAAAAGAATCAAGTAATTATGAATTGTATCCAGATTGTATATTATATTTTTGTGCATTGCTGTCATACTTTTAATTTCCATTTTGACAGATTTTCTTTTTATAACATCGTGCATTTTCTTCACGACCTTGGCTATTTTTATTAAGAAGTGTGTCAGAAATTTTGATTATTACATTTCCTTTTTAGGGGGACTCTGTATCCTTTGAAGAACTATGAAGAATTTGTTTTACTAATGTACATTTAACTTATTACATACACATATTATTATAGGTAATACGTTCAAAACAGATTTTGACAAGAAAAAACCATTTTTGAGTAAAAATTGAGAACTTATTTATATATTTTTTTTAAGAATTTTAAAGTTTGCTGTTTTTTGACACATTATTGTGTTTAAAATACTAAAACGTCCACAAATATTTGTCTGATCACTCTATTATTTTTTGTACCCTCGATATAGTAGATTTAATAAAATTATGGGTGGATTTTAAGATATAATGAAAGGAAAACAAATAAGAAATCGAAAAGTTGAAAAAAAAATCACTTTTTTCAGCGGTTTTGCCTATGTTTCAATATTTTGTTTTCTCTTTAACTAATTCATTAATTGTAAAATTGATCCCTAATTGTATTACGTACACTATATTGAGGATACAGAAAAATAATGGAGTGATATGACAAATATTTGTAGAAGTTTTTGCGTTTTAAACCCAGTTACGTACCAAAAACCAGCAAACTTTAAAGTTCTTTAAATTAAGAAAAATGACAATAAATTTTCGCTTTTTATCCACAAAATGATTTTTCTTGTCAAAATCAGTTTTCTAAGTATTACCTATAATAATATGTGTATATAATAATTAAATGTACAGCAGTAAAAAAAAAAAATCTTGAAAGTGCTTGAAAGGGTCTCCTTAATTTTTTATTCCTATGAAAACATATATAAAATAGCCAAATGATGTCTCCAAAACAAGTATTCCAAGTGTAAAAAAGAAAATACATTATTTAATGCATAACTTATACATTAAATAACTACATAATTAAAATTTTTCTATTCACTTTTCTTTTTAGCATGTTTCTTCTAATTTTTGTTCATGCATTTCATTGTATTAAAAATTTTAATGACATTTGTTAATGCTGCAAAAACATAAAGTTTAACAATAAAAAAATTGTCATAAAATATAAAAAAGTTTTTAAATCTATATATAAAAATCTCCATTCATAAGTAATTTAATAACTTCGAGTAAATACGATTTTTTTTAATGAGAAAAGAAGATATACTGCATGATTATTGATCTTATACTTTTAATAAAACTTTCTGAAAGTTTTTTATGTGTTTAAATTATTCAGTCTAAATAGCTAACTGCATTAAAAACATCCGAAAATTCGTTCATATAAAAAAATAGGGTGTTAACATGATTTACAGAAACGCTGAAAGTACAACATTTACTCGACCTCATTACTTAGAGAAAAATTACTTAATAAAAAGGTGATTGTTAATCTCATTATCTTAATAAGGAAGTTACTTTTTATGAGTGCTCAAAAATAATTTCTTCCATCTGAATGTTTTATATGCTGAGAACATTACTTAAATTCTTTTTTTAATTTGAGTTAAACATGTAAAAGTGGTAATTTTGGACAGCGGGTGTTAAATCAGTCATTAAATGAGAAAAATGTTTTAATTTGATTTAATGATTTTTGAACTTAAAAAACTGTTAATATTGCTTTTATGAGCAGAACATTATAAAACATGTCCAAGAAAAATTAAGCATTCATCGCATAGTTAATTCGGATCTATATTTTATTATATTCTATATGTTTTGACAAAAATGGGTAAAAGGCTATTTTTATACTGTCCAGAGTAAAACATACAAGTTTACATTTTTATGTATGTAGAAATGAATTACATACAATGCTAAATAAGATATATATATTATTTTATTGCTATATTTTAGCAGGTTCTTTTTCTGAGTATACAATATATATGCCGTGAATAAATTCAAATAAATTTTAGAATCAAACGAAATTCTTTAAAGATACATCAATGTTTCACTCAATATTTTCATTAATTTCACTCACACTTAATGCATGATTATAAATTGGATGTAGCAGGTCTCTTGCTATTATATTGGATCTGTCATTATGAACCTTTTATACAGGTGCAAATAAGATAAATCAGTTGATTTAACCGGCTTAAGGAGTCAAACTTCTTAAGTACATTTCAATCGAATAAACAGTTTATGTATATACCGGATGTCCTAAAAATGACAAATGGATTTTAAAATTCCATAACTTTCAAACGGTGACAGATATTTAAAAAAATCTTGCAGGAGTGTTATGTAAGATGTTAGGAGTTTTTATGCTGCGATTCTCAGTTTTAGTTACAAATAGCATCGATAGATGTCGCTGCAAGCAATAACCACTAAATCCAGGCTCAATTGTTCGGTCTCTCTCTTCTTCCAAGCGAAAAAATGAGATTAAAATGTATTGATGGATCCCGCAGTACCGAAGATTGGTTCTGGACTGAGCGCCTCTTGCTCTCAGCGCTATCTAGCGTTCAAAATTCGAACTAAAATCAAGAATTACAGTACAAAAACTCCTGGCATCATACATAACCCTCCTACAAGAATTTTTTTAATATCTGCCACCGTTTGGAAGTTATTGAATTTTAAAATCCATCAGTCATTTTTAGGACACCCGGTGTGTGTGTCGCCCAAATGAAAATGCCATTGCTGTAATAACTCCGCCATTTGAAGAGAAAGATGACTGCTCCTACAGAGGTCACAGAGTGCTTGGAATACATGCGATATCATCAAATCCCGCAAGATGCTTGTATGATAGCCTGGAAGCACGTTAAAAAGCATCGTTCGCATCATGGATGCCTCCAAACTGTGTCAATGTGCGGTCGTGCAATTTTTAACAGCGTAAACTGTTAATGCTAGTGAAATCGATCGTTTAAAGCAAAATGTGTATGACACGGAGTGTATGTCACACAGATCGGTATTCCGATGGTGTAGGGATTTTCGTAGTTGATGAAGCAGCACTGACGACCGGTCACGACCTGGTCAAGCGCTTGAGTATTTTAAAAACATAAATAAATATATTACGAGAAACACTAAGTGAAACATAAATAATTTAAGTCATTAGTTTATCTCATTTGATATAAAATATTTCAATTTTTAATGGTAATCTACTCAGCCATTTTAGTGAAATCATAAGTTCAAATGGCAAAACAACCGCTTTGAGGAAAATGTTTTTTGCTCATGACCTTTTTTTATGAAAAAATTTAAATACGGTTTTGTCAAATCTGTAAAATATTAAATAACATGTAAGGGTCGCCCAAATGAAAGTGACATTGCTGTAATAACTCCGCCATTTGAAGAGAAAGATGACTGCACAGAAGACCTCATGCGCTTGACCAGGTCGTTATCTCTCGTCATGCTGCTTCTTTCACTACGAAAATCCCTACACCACGGAATACCGATCTGCGTGACATACACACCGTGTCATACACATTTTGTATTCGACGAACGATTTCACTAGCACTCACATTTTCCGCTGTTAAAAATTGCACGACCGAGCGACGACACCGTTTTTTGGCATCCACGATACGAACGATGCCTTTTAACGTGCTCTCACGCTATCGCACACGCATGTGGTGGGATCTGGCGATTTTGCATGCATTCCCAGCTCTCCTCGCCTTCTATAGGGGCATGGGCAGTCATCTTTCTCTTAAAATGTCGAGTTATTACAGCAATGACACTTTAATTTAGTCGACCCTTATATGTTATTTAATATTTTATAGATTTGTCAAAACCGCATTTAAATTATTTCATCGAAAAAAAAATCATGAGCAAAAGAACTTCACAGTTAAAAACATTTTTCTCAAAGCGGTTGTTTTGCCACTTGAACTTATGATTTCACTAAAATGGCTGAGTGGATTATATCATTAAAAATTGTAATCTTGTATATCAAATGACATAAACTAATGACTTAAAGTATTTATGTTTCACATAACGTTTCTCGTAATATAGTTATTTATGTTTTTAAAATAATTTCAAAATTCAAATACTTGCTTAATACTTAACTTATATTAATATTTAGAGAGTACAAATTTTACTTAGTTAGTGGGTTAGTTTAATTATACTCTTTTTGTCTTAGTACAGACATAACCCAATCTATGTTTGTTCTACCTTGCCCGCAATGCATACGTTTAAATGATATCAGTAAAAAATATGTATCAAATGATCAGGGTTTTGTATAAGTGAGTAGCACTTCCTCTAATGTTTTGTACAATTTGATCTAATAATTTTAAAATAACAAGCTTTAAATGTTTCAATAACTTTTTGTTGTTAAAATGTAGCTGAACATTTTTATTTAAAAGTATACGTTCTTATCCAGATCTTGAAAATTTTTAAATTGTTCTAAAGAATCGCAGATAATATAGGTAAATTATTAAATTATTTTTTTTTCTCCTATCATGTGTAATACATAAAAAAAGTCTCAGTAATGATACCAGAACATTTTTGTAAAATGTTTAACACAGTTATTTCATTATACTTGTTATACAATCGACAATAAAATGCCAAATTCTAACATTTAATAGAATACTTTACCATATTTCGTAAAAGTTGGTTGTAAATTCAGGTTTTAAAAAATAACACTATATTCTTTATCGTCATCCTCATTTTAAATTCGACTATTCTTTTCCGGATGACATTCATTTTATGAGTCCTTGATTTTTTTCGTTTCTATTTTGGGGGAAATTAGAATCAGCGAGTTAACCAAATACAGTGAGACCTCAAATATCCGGCATTCAGGAATCTAGCAACTTCAAAAAATCCCCCATCAAAGTCATCCCCCGCCCCTTGTTTCTCTACACTTCCATTTTACGAGAGAATGAAAAGTAATAATTGTTTACGCATTAAAAACTTAGAGTTAAAAAAGAAAAACATATAACTGAATAAGACCGAATGCATGTTTTCTTCATTTGCCAGACTCGATTAGTTCCTTGATCAATAGAGCGTTCAAGAAAACTCGGATCTGGGAATATATGGCCGCAATACCATCGTCAGCAACGCTAGTAGTAGCTCAGAAGACGAGGACAAGGAAGCGAAACAAGTAAAGGTGTCACTGAAAAAATGCATCGGTTTCAATGTCTAATTAATATCTCATTTCGAGAAACAAGACTGCATTTCCAAAATATGTATTCTTTAATTGCATAACATACAAGAAAAAATTGTTAAAGAACGGCAAAAAAGCAAATAAAATTGACATCGATGTTTCGGAAATTACACGATGAGGAATGACTTGTCTGTTCATTAGATATTTTTCTTTTTCTTTCTTTCTTTCTTTTTTTTCTTTCTTTCTTTTTTTTCTTTCTTTCTTTTTTTTCTTTCTTTCTTTTTTTTTCTTTTCTGTTTTTTTTTCTTTCTTTTTTTTTTGTAACATAGAAAATATAAATTAAAGTAAGTTTTTTGTAATAAATATTTTTCTCTCTTTTCACATATTTATCACTTGGTTATGAATTAAATTATGACGAAATGTAGCATTAAGAATATCGTAAGTAGTTTTGATATCCTTCGATAAATCCTGAATTTTCAAAAATCCGGCCTTGTTTCAGCCCCGACGATGCCGGATTTTTGCGAATATGCTGTACCCACGATACCTACTATCTTATTAATTATAATTGTTTCCCACTGCTAAATTATTTGGTGCAAATGGATCGAACGAAACAGGGTTTCAGATGCAGTGAATGAGTTTAATTTGGGCTCATGTTTAACAAGTTTAAATTTATGGTTATAAGCATGAAAGAAAAATCATTTGTTAATCATAGATTATGGAAAATTTTTAAACACTTACATGATACTTTAGTAACACTTACGTGATACTTTAATAAAACATCTCCGTATAACAGGGTAAATTAAAAAGCCTAAAAAAGTATTTTAGAAAACTCATAAGACATTTAAAAAACTGATTTCAGCAAGTACCGCCAATAGCCGGAAAAGTACTACAAATCTTTTCTGTAGATTTGTAGATTTGAATATATTCTATATATTAAGTTAAAATGTAGTTTAGTAAGAAAAAGGTTAAATATTAACATCTATGAATTTCCACCGAGAGATGGAAAAATACTAGAAATCATTTGTACTGCATTGTATATTGCCTAATGCGTACAGATTCTTATACACGCCACATATCAAGCCAAAATTTATTTCAGGCTAAAAAACTATTAAAACTATTGAAAACACACTTCAATGAATTAACATACATAGGCAGTCATGTATCCAGTTCTTTGCGCGGCCCTGAATATGATTTTTTTTTTATATTCAACCTACATTTCTCAGTATACTATATATAGTTCAGCTTAAAAATGCATAATTCAATTTAATTAACCCTAAAGCAAAGGTCATACACAGTAATACTTGCGAATTATTTTGTATAGCTCAATATATGATCCAAAGCATTTATATATACTACGTAGTATGCAAAATTTTAGTTAAATATAAAAATGCATACCATAATTGAAACTAATGGGATGTGCCAAATCCAAGAATTTCTTCTATATCATACACGTCAATGCTTCAAAATTCCGTATCACTGTGCAAAATTAAATGGCAATCTTTCCCATCATGAGGTTTCTAAAGATATGAAATTCTGTGCATTAGTTCTTGAGATATGTGTAAATCCTGAAAAATGCAGAATAACAACGCCACATATTGGGTGAGTTATACGAAACTCTAGTGGGCAACAGCTTATGTCAACGTCCAACTGAATCGGAAGTTTGATCAAAATTCGTGGATTAGTTCTTGAGATAGAGCTATTGCAAAAATCGTGAAAAATCCAGCATAGCAACGCCACGTATTGGGCTATTGACAAAAAACCTAATCAGCAGTAACTTGTGTCAACGTCTAACTGAATCTAAAGTTAGGAGTAATAATTCTTGAGATAGAGCTATTGCGGATATCGCGAAAAATATGCAGTGCAGCAGAACCACCTGTTGGTCGATTTACACCAAAATGAACTCAGCACCAATTCATATCATGGAACAACTGTATCTGAAGTTTGAAGAAAATCCGTGCATTAGTTATTGAGGTAGAGCTATTGTGGAAATCGTTGAAAATGCAGCATAGCAGCACAAAATATGGAGCGATTTACACCAAAAACTAATCAGCATCAATTTATACCAAACATCACCAATATTTGTGTCACATACAGGCAGACAGACAGAGTCACCGACTCATAGATAGACATTTCGTAAAAACATGTTTTTCGGGATCTTTGACACCTAAAAACTTATTCATCGAAAATCGGAAGTGGAATATTTTCACGAATTTAATACTTTACTCTTACAGTTTGCTAATAGCTCTTTAAGACTTGAAGTTTTTTTGGTAGAAATGAAAAGTTTTTGGTAGTTTTCGCTAATTAAAATGATTGTTGAATGGGATGATATTTGATCGAAAATTATTCTTAAAAATACCCGCTGTCAGGTTATGCCAAAGGAGGATCTATGCAGTTCTGTGGGACAGAATTGCACAGAAGACTCGAATTTAAATCGTACAAAAAGGCGCAAATGTTTTTTTTTCTTTAGGATCACCTCCACAATTGTGTAGGTCAGTTCTTAAAGGGACAGACAGTACTTCGGTACAGTATTGTATTCAAATGTTTTCTGTGTCTCTCTAAATGAACTTGAAATGTCATGCACGTCGTATTCTACAGTATGTGTCATATAGTAAACCTCAGTATATATATCGACATCATTGTATTTGAAAGAATGTGCTGAATATAAATACGCTGCAAACAGTTTTTTTTTCTCCCGTAGACCAGTATGTAACGGAATTATTTTGTGTGGCCTTGTAGATGAATAATAATTGCGTTTACTCCATATTCCACAGGATGAATGTTTTAGTACACTTTTTAAATGCATATCAATTTCATTATATTTGAAATGGTGTAACTTCATTAATATGCACTTGAAACAATTTAGTCTAATTGACCGTAACCTAATGGAATGCTGTACGCTTTTTGACTGTCGCTGTAAACTAACTATGAAAGCTTCACAATTCATTTAGAATAGGAATCGTACTGTACTACAGTAAAGATCAATAATATACAAAAATTGCTGGCAATCCGAGTATAATGAGAGTCTTCGATCACAAACGCACACTCGGACACCCCGAAGTCATAAATATTTTTATGTTTTGTTTCAAAGAGCAAAAAATAAAAATGAACGAAAAATCATTCGTCAAGAATAGATTATGAAGCAAATTTCAAGACTTTCAGAATACATGACAAAACTTTACAGTTTAAGAAAATGAGAAATGATGTCTAAAAGTAAACAATTTGAAGAACGCATCACATATTTTTAAAAACAATATCAGGAATTACCATCATTCGTCGGAATATCCAAATTATTTTGTACAGTCCTATATATGATCATTATATTTGCCTATATACTATACAATATGCTAAAATTTAGTTCAGTTACTAAACGCAAAGCACAGTTGAAAATTCCCTTTCACGATTTTCACCACTAAAACAGAAATGTACCTGAGATTTTTTGTGCTTCCCTGTGTAGGATTTAAATAATTTCCACGCGCCAAGTAATAGGCGTATTACAATGCGTTTTAAAACGCGTATCAGAGCTGAAAACGCACTTGCAGCAAATACTGTTAGAAGACATTGCTGTAATCGAATTATTTTCTGTAACGCCGTAAGTCAAAGAGGAATGCTCTGCGCACCATTTTCAATAGTAGGCCACTTGTAGATGATACATATATCAATTTCAATGTTTGAAATGGTGTAAGATCATTAAAGTGCACTGCAAGCGATTTTTCCTATGTGAACGGAATTATTTTCTGTGTCCCTGTAAACGAATAATAAATGCTATATACTTCATTTTCAATAGAGAACATGCCGTAGTAAACTTGAATAACATACACTAATTGAATGGCGATCCTATTATATTTACCGATATTATAACACGGACAGACAGACTAGCCGAAATCCTAAACGCTTTTCAACTATGTTGGAAAGAGCTAAAAATGTTTCAATTCCTAGCAGACAAGCACCTGAGTAGTGTTTTTTTTTATATTAAAAAAGATGTATATATATACACATATATATATATATATATATATATATATATATATATATATATATATATACAGTGATTTAAAAAAATAAATAGTTAATTTTATATTCGTATTTATGTATTTATATACAGACATAGAATTTATTAATCACGGCAAAGAAAAAAAAATGTCAAAATATTACTTTTTTTTTTATTCAAAATCAAAAGAGGCTCTTTTAAGAGCTCATGTGACAGCTGCTGTCACAGTCCACATTCAAAGATTTTAAATGAATTCAAATCCTTATATTCTAACAATCGAATTATTTAAACTGTATCCCTACATTTATCACTTTGTAGTATGTTTGTTTATTCTGGAAAAATGCATATATAAAATAAAGTAATAATATAACAATTAGATTAACTGCATTAAAAAATGTGTATACACATGGATTACTTTTATCGCAAAATAATGTAAATGCAAATGTTCATAATTTTATAGTGTGTCATTCTGAATGATTTCTAACATAATTCTATTGAAGAAAATAAGATAAAACTGGTGTGAATGAATAAGAACAAAAAAAGCTTCTTAAAACACCATCAAAAATTATTAAATGCGCTAGGCCTTTCAAAAGATCTGAGTCTTTCTTCGTCAGGCGCAAAGAAGACGTCCTTCTACTATGAAAGCAGCAGGAAGACTGACATGAGAGATAAGGGAAAGGAAACAAGCTGAAGAAACAGACAATAGGAAGTTAGAAATGAACAGCCAATAGGAAAGTAGAAGCCAATCACAAAAGAGTATAATCAAAACAAAAGAACACAGAGTAGGAGGGGCAAAAATTGGGAGGGGGAAAATACAAATAATTAAAAATGGGAACACATGAAAATAAATAAATAAAAAATAAAATATAAAAAACAGACTAACATTAATTAATACAAAAATAAATTAAATGGTAGTACAGAAAAGGTTTTTCCAATCTGCAGAGAGCATTGTGGAATCAGATTTATCATTAACAATGACATCACGATTAAGATAAATAGCAAGATTTTCAAGGAAGTCCAATTCAGAGATACTATTGGCATTAGAGATAATTTTAGCATTTTGAAAATTAAAACTATGGCCAGAATCCCAAGAGTGCTTGGCAATAGAAGATATAGAAAATTCTTGATTGATTACATAACGAGATTGTTCTTTTAAGCGGATTTCGAGATTTCTTTTAGTTTGACCAATATAAGATAAATCACAACCATTACAAGGAACTTTATAAATTCCCCATTTACGAAGATCAGGAACAGGAGATTTAGTGGAGGGATATATGAATTTATTGACAGGTTTAAAGATAATATTAAAATTGAAACGACGTAAAACTTTAGCTAACTTGAAACATAAAGGAGGATAAAAGGGGAGGACAACCAAATTATCAGGTTTGCTTTTGACAGATTTGGAAAGAGTAGATATATTAGATGGTCTATTGAATTTCTTCACAGCATTATTGATAACAGAAGGATTAAAACCTCTTTTGACAGCAACAGTTTTTAAGTAATTAAGTTCTTCCTTAAAGGATAAAGAATCGGAACAAATTTTGAGAGCACGATTTACATACGTGTAAAAAACACCGATTTTTTGGTTTACATGATGATTTGAGAGAGCATAAGGTGGGTTAGAAACAGAAAAAGGTTTTCTATAAACACAAGTTTTGAAAGAAGAATCACATTTGGTAACTAAAACATCAAGGAAAGGAAGTTTATTACAATTTTCTAATTCAAAAGTAAACTGAATATGTGGGTCGATAGAATTGACAGTATGAAGAATGGTAGAAATATCAAAAGGATTATCAACTAAAACAAAAGTATCGTCGACATAAAGCATCCAACATTTAAAATTAACCAGATTTAATAATTTTTCCTCAAAATAATGCATATAAATATCACAAAGAATTGAAGATAAAGGATTACCCATACTTAAGCCATCTGATTGTTTGAAAAAATTATTATCAAATTCAAAAGTAGTTTGAGTGATGCAAATTTTAGTTAAATTAACAAAATCTTGGACTTCAATATCAGAGAAATGAAATTCACGTAATCTTTTTTCCAAGCAAGAAAGAGCACCTTCAATCGGAACATTCGTAAATAAAGATTTGACATCAAGAGAAAGCATAGAACAATTAGATGGGTTAATATTTTTTAATTTACTAACAAAATCATAAGAATTTTTTATCGTATGAGAATTAGAAATGCATAACGGAGAAAAAATGGATGTTAAAAATTTGGCAAGAGGATAAGTAACAGTACCAATATTAGAGACGATAGGTCTTAAGGGGACATTGGTTTTATGAACTTTAGGCAAAGCGTAAAAACGAGCACAAATGGCTGAAGAAGGAATAACACTATCTTTAGTATTGTCATTTAAAATAACACAATTCTTAACAGCTTTTTTGAGAGTGGAAAGATGCGAATTAGTAGTGTCTTTTTTAACTTCAACATAAGTACCTTCAGATAAGAGAGCATAGACTTTATCAGAATAATCTTTTTTATCCATAATAACAATTTGACCACCTTTATCAGCTTTAGTAATAATAAGATTATCATTTGTGCTTGGCAATGGTGCTTGGCAATAGAAGAAACTTAACAGAACACTCTCGTTATGTAATCAATGAAGAATTTTCTAAATCTTCTATTGCCAAGCACTCTTGGGATTCTGGCCATAGTTTTAATTTTCAAAATGCTAAAATTATCTCTAATGCCAATAGTATCTCTGAATTGGACTTCCTTGAATATCTTCCTATTTATCTTAATCGTGATGTCATTGTTAATGATAAATCTGATTCCACAATGCTCTCTGCAGCTTGGAAAAACCTTTTCAGTACTACCATTTAATTTATTTTTGTATTAATTAATATTAGTCTGTTTTTTATATTTTATTTATTTATTTATTTATTTTCATGTGTTCCCATTTTTAATTATTTGTATTTTCCCCCTCCGAATTTTTCCCCCTCCTACTCTGTGTTCTTTTGTTTTGATTATACTCTTTTGTGATTGGCTTCTACTTTCCTATTGGCTGTTCATTTCTAACTTCCTATTGGCTGTTTCTTCAGCTTGTTTCCTTTCCCTTATCTCCCATTTCAGTCTTCCTGCTGCTTTCATAGTAGAAGGACGTCTTCTTTGCGCCTGACGAAGAAAGACTCAGATCTTTCGAAAGGCCTAGCGCATTTAATAATTTTTGATGGTGTTTTAAGAAGTTTTTTTGTTCTTATTCATTCACACCAGTTTTAACTTATTTTCTTTGATTGTGCTTCTTCTGGCATTTCAACATTTTATGTTTTTCCACCCGTTCCCTTTTGTATGTAAGTACTTTTTTGTCATAATTTTGCATTGATTTTGCTCTTTGTTTTCCTTATTGATTAATTTATTTGCTTTATTTATTTTTGTCTTTTTTATAGTTTAGTATTCTATATTTGTATTTTGTTTATTCTTCATTTATCTTATTGATTAATTTATTATGTCTTATTTATAGTTTAGTATTCTGTATTTGTATTGTGATTATTTATTTATTTATTCATTTATTTATTTTTTATTGATTAATTTATTTGCTTATTTTTTATGTCTTATTTATAGTTTAGAATTGTACATTTGTACTTTGTTTATTTTTGTATTGCCTTTATGTTTACTGCTCAATTTAACAGATTTACTAAACTCAGACGTAAGCGTGTGAAATTTCTTAACCACTTAAATTTTCTTCAAAATTGCAAGAAAAATAATGTTATTCCCAATTTTATTCAACTTAAATGTTCTGTTAGTAGCTCTGTTAGATTTCAAAAGCTATAGTTCGTTCACATTTTATTATTTTAAGGGCCTGTATTCAAGATGTTCGGTAAACTCCTCCAAAATTGAAGAAGAGCTTTATGACCTTCATTTGTTCCTTAGTAAAAATCTTGACAATTTCTGTGATATTGAAAATAAAGTTTGGTCTTCTTTACTTACTTTCAAAACTCATCAAAATAAGCTTGATGAAAAGTTTTCTTCGTTGTACAATAAGCAAAATAAGTCTCAATTTTCAAATAAGAATCTATCAAACGAGAACTGCATTGTTAATCTCTCCTCTCATATGTTAACCCCTGAGCAAAAAAGCATTTTAGATCTTGGTTTAAATTTTTCTCAGTCTTGCAAATCTTCTCTCACTAAATTGATTGCTCCTATTGAGTCTTCCTTTAAACATAGTAAAGTCACTCCTTTACAAAAAGAAACTCTTCGTTACATCCTTGCTGATACTATTTCTTCTAATAATTCAAAATTTAAACCTCATCTTTCACGTTCTCAAAATATCGCTCTGAATGAGCTTAAGTCCAATGATACTCTTATTATTACTAAAGCTGATAAAGGTGATCAAATTGTTCTTATGGATAAAAAAGATTATTCTGATAAAGTCTATACTCTCTTATCTGAAGGTCCTTATGTTGAAGTTAAAAAAGATCCTACTAATTCGCATCTTTCCACTCTCAAAAAAGCTGTTAAGAATTCTGTTTTTTTAAATGACAATACTAAACATAGTGTTATTCCTTCTTCAGCCATTTGTGCTCGTTTTTACGCTTTGCCTAAAGTTCATAAAATCAATGTCCCCTTAAGACCTATCGTCTCTAATACTGGTACTGTTACTTAACCTCTTGCCAAATTTTTAACATCCATTTTTTCTCCGTTATGCATTTCTAATTCTCATACGATAAAAAAATTCTTATGATTTTGTTAGTAAATTAAAAAATATTAACCCATCTAATTGTTCTATGCTTTCTCTTGATGTCAAATCTTTATTTACGAATGTTCCGATTGAAGGTGCTCTTTCTTGCTTGGAAAAAAGATTACGTGAATTTCATTTCTCTGATATTGAAATCCAAGATTTTGTTAATTTAACTAAAATTTGCATCACTCAAACTACTTTTGAATTTGATAATAAATATTTCAAAAAATCAGATGGCTTAAGTATGGGTAATCCTTTATCTCCAATTCTTTGTGATATTTATATGCATTTTTTTTAGGAAAAATTATTAAATCTGGTTAATTTTAAATGTTGGATGCGTTATGTCGACCATACTTTTGTTTCAGTTGATAATCCTTTTGATATTTCTACCATTCTTCATACTGTCAATTCTATCGACCCACATATTCAGTTTACTTTTGAATTAGAAAATTGTAATAAACTTCCTTTCCTTGATGTTTTAGTTACCAAATGTGATTCTTCTTTCAAAACTTGTGATTATAGAAAACCTTTTTCTGTTTCTAACCCACCTCATGCTCTCTCAAATCATCATGTAAACCAAAAAAATCGGTGTTTTTTACACGTATGTAAATCGTGCTCTCAAAATTTGTTCCGATACTTTATCCTTTAAGGAAGAACTTAATTACTTAAAAACTGTTGCTGTCAAAAGAGGTTTTAATCCTTCTGTTATCAATAATGCTGTGAAGAAATTCAATAGACCATCTAATATATCTACTCTTTCCAAATCTGTCAAAAGCAAACCTGATAATTTGGTTGTCCTCCCCTTTTATCCTCCTTTATGTTTCAAGTTAGCTAAAGTTTTACGTCGTTTCAATTTTAATATTATCTTTAAACCTGTCAATAAATTCATATATCCCTCCACTAAATCTCCTGTTCCTGATCTTCGTAAATGGGGAATTTATAAAGTTCCTTGTAATGGTTGTGATTTATCTTATATTGGTCAAACTAAAATAAATCTCGAAATCCGCTTAAAAGAACACTCTCGTTATGTAATCTATCAAGAATTTTCTAAATCTTCTATTGCCAAGCACTCTTGGGATTCTGGCCATAGTTTTAATTTTCAAAATGCTAAAATTATCTCTAATGCCAATAGTATCTCTGAATTGGATTTCCTTGAAAATCTTGCTATTTATCTTAATCGTGATGTCATTGTTAATGATAAATCTGATTCCACAATGCTCTCTGCAGCTTGGAAAATCCTTTTCAGTACTACAATTTAATTTATTTTTGTATTAATTAATGTTAGTCTGTTTTTTATATTTTATTTATTTATTTATTTATTTTCATGTGTTCCAATTTTTAATTATTTGTATTTTTTCCCTCCCAATTTTTGCCCCTCCTACTCTGTGTTCTTTTGTTTTGATTATACTCTTTTGTGATTGGGTTCTACTTTCCTATTGGCTGTTCATTTCTAACTTCCTATTGTCTGTTTCTTCAGCTTGTTTCCTTTTCCTTATCTCTCATTTCAGTCTTCCTGCTGCTTTCATAGTAGAAGGACGTCTTCTTTGCGCCTGACGAAGAAAGACTCAGATCTTTCGAAAGGCCTAGCGCATTTAATAATTTTTTATGGTATTTTAAGAAGTTTTTTTTGTTCTTATAATTCTATTGGACTGCTATATGAATCAATTCTATGGATTACATTATTTGTTTATTAATTTAATATTCCTGAAAATTAAATATTTGATATTGTCAAATTACTGTATATAAAATAAATTTCCGTCGATGTTTTCTGGTCACAATAGGCAAATATAAATAAAGAAAGAAAACTTTTTTTCTGCTTAATTCGTTTTATCAATACAATGATAAATGCCTACAGCAAAAGAAATGTCATTTATTTTTGCTTTTAAAGTTACATAGACAATTTGTACTTTTGCATGAAATCTCAAATAAAACTAAATTCCTTGTCTAAATTGAACAATAAAACAGGTTTGTTAATTGACGCTTCGTGATTTTTCTTTTCAGCTCTCTCTTTTAGTACATCGAGTTTAATCTGACTTCCACAATTTATTTTGTTCTTTATCGTTTGGTGAAAAACCGAAAAGAAATGAAGCATCGTGTATATTGTATTTTCATTGTGTGTGTAGTTGTTTGTTTGTTTAATTTTATAAATTTTAATACTGTTTGGCTTGATTAATTCAATTTAAAATGTTTATTTCACAATAAAAATCAGTTTATGACAAAAATAAAAACTGTACTGAGAAAAAAAAACAATTTTAACTGCATAGTAAATGTGTTTATTATATGTGTAATAACTTTTCGAAGTGAAGTGAAAAAATCAGTAAATTCCATAATATATACCGCAAGGGCTCTTTGTTTCGTATGAAGTAGGTTTAACGTAATAAATTCTGGGTATATATGTTATGAAGGGGACACTTAGAAGCTAATATGAGGCTTTTGTTCTTTTTAAAGCATTTTAAAGCAGTCGCATAAGCATGACAGTATAACTTTTTTCAGTTTATATTATACCTTTCTTTCATTCTAACCGATGCCCAGGCCCCTACCTGCCGGGCTGCCCCAGCTGAACGGGTTTAGTGCCTGGCATCGGGGCGAAAGACCGCCTAATGGCCGCGAAGCGCCAATAAACCTGACATCATTGCCTCGATCGTCATCCCATCTGCAGTGCCTACTGCTCGTTTGTGTATACTTTGTTTTGCCGGTTACTTAACGTTATATCCTGTTGTTTGGCACCTGTTTATATTATACCTTAAGACTAGACTGAACATAAATTATCTAATAGCACTACATGTGAATTTGCTCACGTAGCATTTAAAGAAGCATAAATGCAGAAATTTTCACTAGTGATATTTCAACAACTGTTTATAAAATTGTATAATAAAATGTACTGCTGGTGGTCCGAATTTCCGCATTTCTGTTTTTATATATATGATCATTTAAATTTCTTTCATAAGTTTGAAATTTCATTCGCTTTCTCTAAGATTAAGTGTCTTGCGTTAATTTGCTTCCTTGTTATTTTCCCTTTCTTGTCTCAGTTTATATTATCCCTTAATACAGAGTGGACACAAATTATTTGGCTAAAAATAATGTTTTAATAAGCACTACTTATGACGTCGTTTACGCTTCATTTAAAGAAGAATCAATGCAGAATTTATGTAGAAACTGTCAAAGTGATATTTAAACAATTCTTTATAAAAGTTTAAATAAAATACACTTCTTGTAATGCTAATTTGCACATTTATGTTTTTATGTATATGATCATCTAAATTTCCTTCATGCTTTTGAAAATTTCATACGCTTTCTCTAAGATTAAGTGTCTTGCGTTAATTTACTTCCTTGTTATTGTCCATTCACTCCCTGTCTCAGTTTATATTGCTCCTTAATACAGAGTTGACATAAATTATTAGGCTAAAAAGAATGTTTTAATAAGTACTACACGTGACTTCGTTTAAAAACAATTTAAAGAAAAATCTATGAAGAATTTATGCAGAAAAGTTCACTGGTGATATTTCAACAACTCTTTATAAAATTTTATAATAAAATATACTTTAGGTGTTTCGAATTTTAACATATATATTTTTATATATAAGATCTTTTAAATTTCTTTCATAAGTTTGAAATTTCATTCGCTTTCTCTAAGATTAAGTGTCTTGCGTAAATTTGCTCCACTGTTATTCTCTATTTATATCCTTTCTATTTATTTTATTTTCTATTTTTAACTTTTGGAGGTATTTTTTTTTTAAATTTATGTTTTAGTATCGAAGAATATATGGTTTCAAGTGATTATGGATGTAAATATCTTTGAGAATATGTTGTTAATTAAAAAGTCATTTTAGACACAACTATATGATAATTAGTATAATCGAAATATCAACACGCAACATAATGTTTTTATTACAAAATTGTCATGTGAATTATCGGCAGCAAGTCGTCAACTGAAACTTAAGAATCTGCTTTTTCGACTGTCGGTTACCGTAATCGGTCCCCTAATAGTTACCCTTATAGTCCCCTTATATCGACAAGCAACTTACACCCGTATGTGACGCAGGACCGATTTGTGGTTTCTGATAGAGGCCAGATTAGAATTTCCAACATCGGTCCAAAGTCGGACTATTTAATCTTAGCCAACATTTTTTTAATATTTTCATTCAAGTTCGAGTTTATTTGAGAATGTTAAATATTTTTTAAACTAATGGGTTTTATATATTTTCCTACTTTTCTGCAAGGAATCATTACAACAATATGAAATAAAACTGTTATTTTTTTATTCTTATGTATGATATACGCGTGTGTGATAAATAACACATGTTATTGGAGGGAAAAAATGATTTGTATATATATATATATATACATATATATATATATATATTTCATACAAAGATTCTAACAGTGATAGACCGTAAAATTGTCAAAACAGCCCATATATATTTATTTATAAAAATTGTTTTTGAATTCATTGTAAAATGGACCTACAATTATTTGAATCATCAAAATGATTTTTTTAATCGTTCCTTAAAACTATTATTCAATATAAACTAAATCAGAGAAATAATAAAAAAAACTTTATAAGTTAATGTGACTTATTTTCTAATTATATATTCATTTTAAAACCTATTATTTAGCAAAGTTTCTTATTTTATTTTAAAATCAAATTATTAAAAAGTTTTTAAAATTATTTCAAAAGCTATAAAAATATTAAAAAATCTACCCATCTTTTTAGCATTAAAATTTAAAAGAAATAGTCAGAAATCCCCAACCCCTTCAAAAAATTATTTAAGAAGCGAAAAAAAGGAAAAAATAATAGTTATTTTTTATTTTAAGATTAACAAATGTTGATAAGTAAAAGAATTAATACTTCTACATACACATTACAAAAATAATCTACATTAAATCATCAAATGATATAAAATGAATTCTTATTCTAATTAAAAGTGATTAATTACCAACTTATTTTTTTTTATTAAATTTAGTTTTTCCATGTTACAAAATATTTATTTCTTAAATTATAATATTTAATTGCATTATAATTCCTAAAAAGAAATTGTATTAACAGAAAAACCTCTAAAATTAACTTATTTCATTAAATACTTAAGTATTATTAAATTTATAAGAAAGATTCAGAAACCTCCCGTATCTAAAAAAATATCTATGATAGGTATTAAACAAGCGGACATGTAACATGGAAGAGCAACTTCGAACGGCTGCTTCAAATATATAAAATATATAAAAAATGACAACAATTTACAACGGAGATGAAACGAGGATTCACTATAACAATCACAGACGAACAAAAACATTGGTTCATCCAGATGAATTATGTCCAGCAATGCCGAAAAAAACTTTCATGACCCTCAGATGTTTCGTATTTGATGGAACTGCAACGTCATTTTCCACTATAAAGTGTTGCAAAGGTTTTCAAAACATTAATTGTGCAAGTTGCAAGCAAAGGTTAATCATTTTGAACCAACAATGCAAGAAAAACTTTCAGAGTATACCTGAAAAACTTTAAAGTACTTTTGAAACATACAAATGTTCAGTAACATTTTGAAAGACCAGTCACGGAAATTCTAGAAAATCTTTGTTTGCTACGTTAACCTACCTGTTGTATTCTCCAATTGTTGGTCAGTCGGCTTATTTCTTTCGCAGACTGTTTGTTACAGTTTTCAATTATGATGCCGAAATAAAATATTGGTTGACGACTGCATTGCTTGAAGAAAAACAGAGTTCTTCATTTAAGGAATGCATTTGTTCATTAAGATATTTTCAAATTTGTAGTTTTACATGGAATATATTTTTTTAAATGCTTTCCTTCATTTCCTGAAAAATAAGTACATTTTCTATACTCGAAGAAAAAGCTGAATTATATTCAAAGATATATGTACAAATCAGTTATTAGTATATATATTATAACACCATTTTTATAAAATTGTATTAAGAATTAATTGTGTTAACACCTCATAGTTTTTAAAATATTCGAAAAATCGAAAAACAATTATTGGTGATATTTATTCTGATATGCATTTTAAACGGATATCAGAAGTACTAGAAAATTCGCAATTGAACGTGAGAATTGCTAAATGAAATTCTCGAATGTTTCAAAAGCAGATACAAAGTAAATGTTTAAATTTAAATTACTGTTAATCTCAATTGTTAGACTATTTTCAATAAGTAACAGACAGAGCATTTGAAGATTAATTAAATATTTAATGACAATTGTAATTGAATCTTTCTAACAATTTGCAGTCATTTAACTTTCTATCAATACACATTCAAATGAATCTAATAAATTTCGATTTTCTTTGGAAAAATAAATTATTTGTCATTCTAAAAACTATTTATATAAAAAGGTTCATCATTTAAAAAAACTATGCTTTTATTTTCTTTCTCGTTTCCTATATTTTAATGATCCAAGCTTAGAGATATGGAGGATATACCAAGAAATCTTTACTTAGGGAATATTCAATAAAATGAAATAAAATCTTCCTGATTTTTTTTTATTGTGAAATCTTTTGATTCATTATCATATAGTTTTTTTAATAACTTTTCAGTCAATAATTTTAATCAATGAGAAAAATACATTAATGGAATAATATAATGATAGAAACATTTATATATATTTTCAAGTTAATTACACAGCTTCCTCATCTTTTTAATTAGAAATCAAAGTATATTTCACAATACTTACTCATTTATTTTTGTTTGAAGAAAAAAAATTCTTTAGAATCTCCAGAAATATATGTTGGAGAGATACTTAAAAAATATCAATAAAAAAGAAATTTACCGAATTTTTATTTTTCGAAATTGATATAAGACTTAGCCTTCTGGAACCATCAGATTAAATATATTTCGAATAAAAGCATTTAATCCTTTCACGACTAAGGGAAACGTTTTTCCGCATTTTAAAATTTGTGATTAATCGTATTTAATTATAAACTTATCTGCGTTTTTTATACAGGATGTCAAAATAGAACGTTATGCTGAACGCAATTACGTAAAAGATGTGCAATTTGTGCTAAACATTGCATAGGAAATAAAACACATATTATATGTACTATGTGCAATGTCCATCTTTATCTCACAACCAAAAGAAATTTTTTCGCAGAATATCGTAATTAGCATATCATTTCGTATAGTAATTTTATTTCATATTTTTGATTATTTTAGTTAACATTTTGTTATAATAAACAAGTAAATAAAGGACTACTATTTATTATTATTATTTAAGCTTATTATTGCATAATAAGCTTAATTATAATTTGTGTTACCTTTATAGCTCATTGGGGTAAACATTTCCCATAAAATTCCAAAAATATACACATTGTTATGTATTTTTCTTATGATTTTTATTTATTTTACGTCTAAACAAACTAAAACTGAACATACTATTATTTACTCATAACAACCTTATAGTCCTGTAAGGGTTAAACAGCGCGCGCATTTCATTTAATTAACTCTTAGTTAGGGATCTTAACAGGGATCATCAAAAAAAAAATCTGCGGCGCCTCCTATTAGGTATAGAAGTACAAAATTGGACATTTTTTTATTAGCAACTTCAAATGTAATATTTGTTACATTTTAGTCCACTACAAACTGAGATGCAGCGGTAATGCTCGTTGAAAAACATCCCCCCAACCCCCCTCAGTTCAGGAAAAAGAAGCGAAAACTGAATAAACAAAAATGTACATATCAAAGCTTTGATGTGCTTGCCTTACTTTGAGTAAGATATACAAAGAAATGCGCAATTACCTTTTTTCCGATTATGTGGATTCGTTTCACCCCTCACTTTGATTGCTTATTTAAGGCTGTTAGGCAGTGAGATCTCAGAATTCTCTCGCTAGCTTTAACTTGTCAAAACATTTGTAAATTATGTAATTATTTTTTGTAGCTCGCCAGCTTTAAACACATACAAAATTAAATTAATCATACACTATATGGCCAAAGGTGACCGGTCACTTGCGATTTTAGACGTTTTCTTAAATATATCAAAAAATACATGAGGAATTACCTTGAAACTCCAGGTGTGTAAACAGAATATTACAGGTCATACATTTCTGCGAAGTTGTTTTCCCGAAACCCGATAAGTGACCGTCAACAAATTGAAAAATAACGGATATCTTTTCGATAACCTTGTAAAAACTAATATAGTAAAAGCGTTCAAAATAGTAGATTATGATTGAGTCCCTTATTGCAATAAATTGTGTTCATTTTTATGAGAATGGTATGTATAATCGTAGAGAAATTAGAATTTTTATAAAAAGAATCCCAAATTTTGCCAAGTTTTATTTGCTTATAATTTCTAGATTTCTTAATATAAAAGAAAAAAAGTTCTTTTCAGAAAATATGACAAACAATATTGTACACAATACCCTGTAATCAGAATTTAAAAATAATAAAAATTGGATAAAAAATGAGCAGGTTTACTAAAACATGTTTCGCTGCGCATGCGCGGACGCAATCAAAATATAATGTGCATAATTTATTAGTTAAGTGTATAGAGCAACTTTCGTGAAAGACTCAAAAACATAGCTTGAAAATTTTGAAAATGATCGTTGATAGCATAAGTTCGAAATCCGTTGTTCCCAAAAGGAAGCAAAAAGATGAGGGCTATATCCACATACAGTATTACGTGCAATATTGTGTATGCTATACTGGCACTAATTAATGGATATATGGATACAACCCTTCATCTTTTTGCTTCATTTTGGGAACAACGGATTTTGAGCTAATTCTATCAACGATCATTTTCAGAATTTTCAAGCTATGTTTTTTGAGACTTTCACAAAAGTTGTTCTATACACTTGGCTAATACATTATGCACATTATATTTTGATTGCATTCGAGCATGCGCAGTGAAACATTTTTTAGTAAACCTGCTCATTTTTCATTAAATTTTTATTATTTTTCAATTATGATTGCAGGGTATTATGTGCAATGCTGTTTGTCATATTTTATGAAAAGAACTTTTTTTTATATTAAGAACTCTGCAAATTATAAGCAAAAAACTTGCCGAAATTTGGGACTTTTTATAAAACCTTAATTTCTCTACGTATATACATGCTATTCTCATAAAAATAAAAACAGTTTATTGCAATAAAGAACTTAATCATAATCTACTGTGTTGAACGCTTCTGTTACGTTAGTATTTACAGGGTTATCCAAAATATATTCTTTCTTTTTCAATTTGTTGACGGTCTCCTATGGGGTTTCGGCAAAACATCTTCACGGAAATATATGACCTGTAACCTTTTGTTTACACACCTGGAGTTTCAAGATAATTCCTCATGTATTTTTCTAGATATTTAAGAAAACGTCTAAAATCGCAAGTGACCAGTCACCTTAGGCCATATAGTGTATCCCAGCAAAGAGAAAATTGCTGACCAAAAGCAAGATAGTTGCTGGCAATGATGGAGAAGTGCTGGCTAATGGTCTACTACTGCATGACCACTGCTGGACAGCTTCAGTCAACTTTGCTGTTGGAAATCATCAGTTAAAATTCTGGTGGTCTTCCGTTTTATCTCATGCGCTGGCACACCACTACATGGAAGTGTTCGAACTTTTACAGTGTTATTGCGGGGAACCCTTATGTGGCATTGCGAATATTGAAGAGATTGAGTATTTGAACACAAATCTGAAATGAATATCTTAACACAATTTAAGCTGCGAAGCTATTTTTTTTTTTTTTTTGAAACTGTAAATAATATAGCACCACTGCGACCAAAAAAATAAACAAGTAAATGAATAAATAAATAAATTCTTTATTTCAATGTACTTTTTTTTTCTCGTTAAATCTGGTTTTACTAACTTACAAAGGATTTCGGTTTTCATAATTTACACAGTTGAGAAACAATAAAAAAAGCGTAAAATATAAAGCGTATAAAATATATAGGATTTCTATACAGTACAATAATTTCTATACCAGTTTAATTATTGGGAACGTAAATCACAAAAGAAACAAACTTGAAATAGTATAATGAGAGCTTGAAAACCACGAGCGGTAATTCTTCATGCCCGATCACGAAAACCAAACAGCACCGAGCGCGGTTAGTACTTGGGAGGGTGACTACATGGAAAACGCTGCAAGTTCAAATATTTCTATAAACACTTCTGCAGCTATTTCTATAGCTCTTGGTGAAACTAGCTTACAGAAAAAGGGCCATAATTCTATAATGCTTTGTTTGTATTAGAATTCTATAAGAAATTTTTGTAAGGGAAAGGGCTGGGACAGCAAAGGAATATCAGTAGGATTGGTGATAGCACTGTAGGAAAAGTGTCGGATTGAACTAATGTGATGGCATACCAATGCTGGCCTGCTGTTGGCCATCACTGATGGGCCAGCTGCATTCCGCACGGACACTTTGTACTGGTTTAAGTAATGACACAATTGCACTTTACCGCTGATGTCAGTGCCGGCTGCCATCTTAATCGCAGCTGCTGGCCCACTGTTTCTTTCTTTGCTGGGATATTTTAGAAATATTTTAACAGCTAAAAAACAGATGCATTCTCTAAGAATAGAAAACAGCAATAAGAAATTAAAAATATTATTTTCCTAAAGATATATATATATATATATAAGAATGCATTCCACGTCTTTAGTTTTAACGTTAGCGAGTGGAATCTCACAAGAAAAGGTTACAACGTCCTTGGTGCCGAATTTGCATTTTTATATCTTATTCGATTCGTCTCATTGAGTTTAGTAATTTGATACCTCGCATATGTACTATTTAATTTTGATAATGACAGGGAGCCGGTCATTGTTCAAAATTTCGTTTGTTGAAAAACACTTGCCGTCAAAGAAATAAGTATGATCTAACTTTACTCAAACCTCTTACACCGTCACACGTTGATAATAATCAATTTTTGACACATTGTTCATTACGAATATCAAGCTCGAATCCGAAATAAGTATGATTTAACTTTACTCAAAGTTCTAACACAGCCATACATCGATGATAATCAATTTTTGACACATTGTTCTTTACGAATATCAAGATCGAATCCCCATAGACCGATAGTTCCAAGGCCCCGATCAAAGCCCTTACCCGCGCTTCGAAGTCCTTAATTTGTGTAATTTTGCTGTTAAATTCACCCGGTGTCAGAGGTTTAATTTTTCCCCCTTTCTTCCTCTAGAGAATCGGAATAGAGTAGAAAAGCGTAAAGACCGCGGACGGAATTTTCCATTTTTTTTCCTTTTCAACCTGGATCTGTTAGGTAGTCTAGTGCTAATGGGATGAAGGTAGGGCCCCCGGAACGCCGCCTTCCAGGAGTTCTGCGGTGGTCGGCTCACCCTTCCACGACCGCCGCCTGCACGAATATCAAGCTCGAATCCGCAAGGGTCGTCTTATAGTTCCAAGACCCCAAGCCTATCACTCACCACTCTTAGATGTCCTTAAATTACGTAATTTTACTGTTAAATTTGTCCTATGTCGTCGGATTGATTTCTCCCCCTTTCTTCCTTGCTTCCGTTAGAGAGTCGGAATAGAGAAGAAAATCAAAACGACCGCGGACGGAATTTTCCATTTTTTTTTCTTTCCAACCTGGCTTCCTCTAGAGAGCCTAGGCTAACGGGACATAGGTAGGGACACCCGGAGCACCGCTCACCGTGAATTCTGCGAAAATATTTCTCTCAGTGAACACAACTAGCAAAGGCTTCTTCAGCGGACTCGCCGACGCACTAGAAATAGGTAGGCTTCCTTTCTTGAATTTTAAAACTGTAGTCTGTAGGTGTGACGTAATTTTCCTCTTTATCCATCTAGCCTACTTTTTGCTAATCCACGCTCAAACACAGGGCTGAAATTACCTGATACTAACAGATAGTGTGCCAATGATTGAAAATGATTCATGTCGTTGTTCCTAGTCATATGGCAAATATTTAATTATTCTTACTCAAAGTATATCCTTGATTTAAAGAGTTGAATGAGATTGTTGGCCGTAATCTTGTCTCTCGCAGTAAGTGCGACTTCCAGCTCATGCTGATATTTCTCAAACAGAAGCCGAGAGATGTACTTTTGATTGAACATAATGTTAACGTAGATGTCGAAGTACAAATCTTTATTTTTCAAGTTTCAAGGATCTCATAATTTAAAAAAATACCACAATCTTAACAAAAAAATTGCAGAAAATTTAGTTTAAAATTGAATGTTAACAGGGATTCGTTGAAGCAAGTTCTACTCGGACCAGAACAGAATTAAGCACAGCGAGAATAATATCAGCTGATAAAAACTTCAAAATTTAAAAACAAAACAAACATATTTTCTCCAAAATGCAAACTTAAAACGTAGAATATAAGAACAATATGAAAAAATAAAACCATAATTTAAAATAGTAAGATCTTGTTGCAGAAGAAACTTCATAAATTAGGTAGAGCTAAAGTAACATACTACTTTCTATGACATTATATTTCAACACAGTAAATTAAAAAAAACTGCCCTCCCCATTTCTTCGTACGCACTTTGTTATTTTCCAAACACATATAGTTTGGAAAAAGTATTGTAATCATGTTAAAAACCCGATTGCAAAAATATTGGTGCATTCTTACATTTTGGTGTTTCCTGTATCCAGTTTTTGTATTTTTAGTACAATAATTTCATACGCATTATGCGTGTATTTTGGTATATATTTTTTAAGTTTTCTGGCCCACAAAGTCTGTTTCTGTTTTGCTTTTCTATGATGTCTGTATGTAGGGTGTATGTTAGTGAACACGATTGTGCATAAACTATGTTTTCTATTGATCTCCGATTTCGTGAATATGTTACAGGCCACCTTCTCAAGGGCTGTGAATCAAGCTCACTTAGTATCAAAGAATTGTGTGTTTCACCGAGGGTTGGGTTGGGTTGATTTTTGACGGACGATTATCTACTCGAGGGATATAGGCCCTAGGGGGATTGCCCTCCGTGGGGGTCTTTCCAAGGAAACCTAACCCGTATTTACGCATGGAAATCCAAGGTTCGAAAGAAACTACGAAAACGCCAAACTGTTAGGCCGACGGGCGCGATTAGTCTCAAACCCAGCACCTCCCTTTTACCAGCTTCGAGACCAGAACCTCTCAGCCATTGTTGGGGCCCGTGTTTCATCAAGTCTTTACTTAACCCATTTGTGCCTGAATTTTTGTTTTCCCAAATTTCATGATAAAATCAGTTTAAAATGTTCCAAAATAAATTGGAAAAATACTAAAAAAAATTACGCTAAAATGTTTTTTGTATTTATTTGATAAAATGTGAAGTACTAAATGTGGGAATATGCATAATATTTTTAATAGGAGAATATTCTTAATTATATGTTTTGCCTTAATTTATAGAAAATAAGTTTTAAATTGTATATTATGTACCGTAATTAATATTTTTATGGACTACTAAAGAAATATATTTATTTATTTACAGAGACTAATAAATTATAAATATTATTAATAATAAACTAAGGATAATAGTATTTGACGCTTAAAAACAATTTATTTCATAATAATCTTGAAAAGGACTTTGCATAAATAACTGTCCCCTAAAGGGCTAATGGAAATATGTACCTATTCGAGCCTAGCACCCTATATTTTGTCCATTACAAAAATGCATAAAAAATAGGCATGAACATATAATTTCTCAATTTAAAAGAATACGTATTTCAAGGAAGTCTACAAGCTAATATTAGAACTTACTTATTTGGATCCTTGATAGAAAAAAGACAAATAAACTTATTATTCTATATTTTGTTTCCTTTAAAAATGAAAAATCTATAAACTCCGAAAAAAGCCTTCATTTAAGTAAATAAATACCCATCTTACGCTGTGATCTATCGTTAACAGATACTAAAGACATTTATAGATAACTATTTCAGACAATTTTCATGCTATAAAGAAGAAGAAAATTATACAAAGTTATTAAAATTCGAAGCGTCCCAAAAATGGGATGCCAAGAATAAATGGGTTAAAATAATCTGACTTCCATTGTTCCACACGACGATACCCAATCCAAGCGACTTCGATTTCCACAAGTCTAATAAAATTGTGTTACAGCAACTAATTTTCTAGAAGAAAGTAAAATTCGAGACTCTTTAGTCAGCACAGCAACTGATGGTACTAGCTACGTGAAATGCATTGCAATAACATGATTCAATCAGCAAAATTCTCACAATTTATAGCCATTAAACAACATGTTGTTCTACTACTTCTCTCAAATTCTCAATGTAGAAACAATGCTCATATTCCAATGATCACATTCCTTTAGAAGATACTTAGAGATCGAAGGAAAACATTTCATACTAATCATATTCACGTGTTAGAGTTTGGTGCCAAGAGGGTATTCGAAACAAGGTTGCCATAATGTTTATTTATGGTTGGGTAACGAACATCTGCCTCAATTTTATATACGAATATGTGAATCAAGACTTACGTAGACTTCTTATTATTTAGAAAATTAACTGTATCTTGCATTATTGTATGCTTTTTCTTGTCCATTATAATTATAACCGCAAAATATTATAGTACAAACTGCAACTGATTCATGAGATAATATAGTTGCATTAAATATGAAGCTATGAACTGTTATGAATTTTAGACACTAAGACAATTTTTAAATAGGAAAACCTGAAGAACTACCCGCATGTTTCTTTGAATTATTAGTAGCATTTTTTCTTCTATAATAACATAACACTTTTATAGCATAAGACTACTTTTGTACTAATCTAATATTAAACATGGTCAATCTTGTAATATTAATCAAAATGAAATATACTGAAACAGCCATTACCAGTTATTTCAAACATATACTTTAAGGTCACTCTATTCATTATAGTTAATCAAAATGTATGCTATAAAGCAAAAATCCTTTCCTTAGAAAAGCTGGCGTCATATCGAGTGTAGCAACGATTTAAGGAACCCATTTCAGTTTTTCGCAAAATTAATCACTTGTAAACACCGCCTAGTCTAAATATTTACTCAGTCGAATAGACGAAATGTGTACTTTTAAATGCTATTACTCTGCAAAATTTAAGTTAAATTACTACTTATAGAGTCTATAATAATTTTAAAGTATCAATGTTTAAAAATCTATATCTATAGCGTGCAGCTCTATTATGAGGATTAATCAGTTTTCACTTAAAATAATAATAAACAATCATTATTTCTTATAGGCTAATATTCCATATTGAAATTAAAATGCCTTTAATAAGTAAATAAATAAACATAAAATAAATAAAACAAAAATTTGTCATTCATGTAATCGAACTATGTGCTAAACACTGAAATAACCTTGCTAAAAATAGTTATTATAAGTAGAAAAATATTTGGTAATTTCTTCCATTATTACTATTTGGTAGGCGACTAATAGAAAAGTTGCGCTTTTTAAAAAATTCAAAACTTTAATACATAGAGGAAAAGGTCCAAATACCGGCTAGGGTCCAAATACCGGCTACTAGATGTTCTGAGAACTGAGTGCAGCGCAGACTAGCCGTGATAGGCAGAGTTTGTAGCTTTAATTTAGAGAAGTAAGTTACGAAAAGTACGTCACTGAAGTCTGTTTCATTTACAAATAGTAAATACAAAAGTGTCGAATCGACGTAATCTGGTACGTCAAAAGTTTTTCACATGTGTGTTTCTCATTTTTTTTAAATATACTGATCGTATATTGGCTTGAATTGTTGATGAAGTTATTTTCTAGACATATTTAACTCTCAATTGCCACGCGCACATTATTGGTATTTTATTATATGAATGAGTAATACCGGTTTTGACATAAACATAGCAGTGGTCCGAATACCGGCTACCTAGAGTGGTCTAAATACCGGCAAGACGGTATTTGGCCCCCTCTGGTTTACTCTGCTTGAAGGGGAGGAAAATAAATTAATTTAAATAGTTCCATAATTAATAAATTATTTAACTGGTTCAAAAATAGTTCCAGTCCCATTTCGCAATATAACAAAAGCAACTGTGGTCATAATTCTTCAGGACCGACACTGGTTACTGGATCACTTCCCAAAAAAGATCTGTTGGATACTCCAAAATTGCCTGTAATAAATGTGAAGAGAAAGAAAAGAAAATGACGGAGTAACCAGGCGAATGAGGCAGAAATTGGATTTTAACCCTCTCGCTGCGCAACCCGAGATGTCCTCGAACAACGTAAAAGTAGCAAAATTTGCACAACCCGAGATTTCCTCGGGGATGCAATTTTTTTCGTCTAATTAACCCTCCTTGATTATTTCCACCAGTTATTTTTTATTGTAATTTTTGCCTTAATTAATCGGTCCATTTTCCCGATTAAATTAGACAAAAATTTTTGTTTTGAAAAACAGGTGTCAAACGAATAAAAATTCTTAAAAGACGCTCATCGCGAAGGGGTTAAATACGCAATTTTTGAAGCTATTTTGATAAAACAATTACGCAGCGAGAGGGCTAAAAAAGTGAAAAAGGAAAATATCCAACAGAGGAATATGATAAATTTGTGTCTTCTGCATGGGTGCTTTCTCTGTGGACAAGAATGTGGAAGGGGATTCTGGGTTCAATGTTAAGAATGCGATACGTGGACTGATAGGGACTATACCGACGCAGATAGCGATATTATGCTTTTGATTTTTTCAGATAAAATAATTCTCATTTCAATCAGCAAGCTTTTTTTTTTTTGTTTTACACGTTAAAAAACAAAATTAGAAACATAATGGGAAGAAGACTGTGAGAGATAGTCATAAAGAATTTTAGAAATTTGACAAAAATACTCATTTATTAAAAATTGCGTATTTTTTCTGTACATAAGAAATGTTATTAATCAATACAAGTTATTAAAATAATATTCTTATTGTTTAATAATTGTCATTAGCTCTATTTGTGTGATCTTTTGGAAAAAAAACTTAGGTAGCCGGTATTTAGACCCCATTTTAAAAACTCAAAATTTGAAGACTTTCGGAATTTTGCTTCTTATAAACAGAAAATGCCTTTTAAACTGTTTTTTTTTTTCTAAGCAGGTGTAAGACGTGCCAAGGTACCCTGCTGTCACTTTTTATTTTATTAATTTTGAAAATTGTATGATCTAGATTGAAAACAAAAGTGGTAGCCGGTATTTGGACCTTTTCCTCTAATTGATATATTTATATAAAAATCTTGTTTTTTATGAGGTTTGTGGGAAATGTATTAAATTTAAAAAGTCTGTGAGTTATCAATAAAACAAATGGTTTTCATTTATGGTCTGTACCCTGGGGTGCATTTTCTGGATCCTCTGGTATAATATAATGCTATAAAAGATATGCATAATGCACTGACTATTTTTAAAAAATATTATTTTTTAGTATTTGCTCTTATTCTATACAAGCTGTAATAAGTTCAGTTATATCATTTTATTTGACTGAATATATAACGAACCTTTTGAATTCAAGACGGTTTTGCTCTAATTTTAGAAGCTATACGACAACGTTCCTGAAGAAGGTCACAGAAGGATGACCGAAACGTTGATATTTTAACTTTATTTTAATGTTTGTATAAGTTTGTTTTTGACTTTGCAACAATTTTGTACACCGTGTAGTAAACTAATGATATTTTTTCAAGTTTATATATAATTTTATATTTTAAGAATATTAAAAGTACATTATTTAAAATTAAATTGTCGTATTTTTTTAATTGTATTCACTAATAATAAAAAAAAATAATTTATACATAAGCAAGGGACATAAATGTAGGGTAGCGGAGTTGCATTAATTTCGTTTGTATATTCTGTACATTTTGATAATTTGTATTTATAAGTTAAAGAGAAAATGCCGATACTGAAATTTTTAATTCGGAGTATGACTGGGCACTCAACTGCATTGAAAATAGCAATTTTAAATTGTCACTCGCTGTCGTCATTTTTCATGTTATGCACCATTTAACTTAGATATTAATCTGACATGTTTACTTATCGATGAAATTAAAATTCTGTTTCCCATCTTTTCTTTTTGAGATTAATTAGAAATCGAAATGGATTTTGACGTTTCATGTTAAGATAATTAACAATTCAGAAATAGAAGACCTGACACAATCTAACTTAAGTTTATGAGAAATAAATAAAATGAAACACCTGTTCGTTTTCTTGAGAATAAATGATGCTTGGGATATGTTAAGGAATTTCTTTTTTAAAGAACACACAGTAGTTGTGGAATATTCTGAAAATTTCAGTTATGTTTTTTATGAAAGTCAATTTATATTTATATAAAAACTAGGGTGTGTGAAATTTTATGTTTAAAGTTCTCTTACTGGAACTTTTATATATAGAAAAACGTAGGTGTATTTAGTGTTTTATTTTCCAAAAATGAGAAATTATCGTTTCAACGAGTAATGTTTTTTATTTCAGTTTTTAATATCATTTAAAATATTTTTAAAAAGTTTATAAAAATGTTCTTATTTCTGTTTAACATAAACTTTATTGTACTCTGAATACTATTTAGCCTAATCAACTATACTTAAACCTTATAAAAATACTCTAATGTTGATATAAAGTATAGCTCATATATAAAAATTGGCAAACAAATAAGAGCATAAACTAAAAATGTCTTTGTACAATTTGATTTTTTTTTTTTTTGTATTTTGTAATAAGTTTAATAAATTGCTTTGTGGAGGAAAAATATTTTACACTTATTTTAATTTACACTAATTTGCACTTATTCTAATATTTTACAAATATGTCACAGTTTACACTTAAAACAATTAAAATAATTCACCATTTCTTACAGGCTAATATTCCATTTTTAAATTAAAATGTTAAAAAATAAAATAACATAAAATAAATAAAACAAAATTTACCAGACATGTAACCTAAATACGTGCTTAAACACTGAAATAATCTAGATAAAAATGGCTGTTGCAAGTAGCAAAATCTCTTCGATAATTAACCTTTGGCATGAGGGTAATATGCAAGTAATCATTTTAATATATTTTAAAACTTTACTTTAATACATAATTGCTATTTTTTACACAAAAATGTCTTTGCGGCGGTATTTCTGTTCGTTAGCCGGAAAGTTAAAACATTTATTACATGTAAAAAATCTTCCAGTTATTAATAAAAGAAATGGCTTCCAATTATGCCATGCAACCTGGTATGCACTTTCTTGATCCTCTGGTATAAAATAATGGCTATAAACCAACATGTATATTGCACTCAATGTCTTTGAAAGCATTATTTTAAAATATTTTCTCTTATTCTATGGAAACTATAAAAAGTTCAGAATCATAATTTTATATTTAAAGAATATTAAAAGGGCATTATTTAAAGTTGAAATATCGTAGATATATAATTTATTGTAATATTTTTAAAAAAATATTTTATGTATAAGCATGTGAGAAAAAAGGAGGCACATGAAGTTACATTCTTTTTGTTTCTACATTCTGCAAATTTTTCAAAATTTTTATTTATAAGTTAAGTAGAAAATGACAATTTGAAAATTATAATGTGCAGTATGACTGAGCACTCAACTACAATGAAAACTGAAATTTTAAATTGCCATTCGCTGTCGTCATTTGTCATATTGTGTACTATTTAACTTAGGTATTAATCTGACATGTTTTCTTACGGATAAAATTTAAATTCTACTTCCCATCTTTTCTTTCCGAGAATAATTAGAAATCACAATGGATTTTGACGTTTCACGTTAAGATAATTAACAATTCAGGGATAGAAGAATGTACACAATCTAACTTAAGTTTATGAGAAATAAATAAAATGAAACACCTGTTCGTTTTGTCCAGAATAAATGATGCTCGGGATTTGTTAAGTAATTTCTTTTTTAAAGAGCACAGAATAGTTGAGTAATATTCAAAAAACTTTAACTATGTTTTTTTTTTATGAAAACAAGCTTCCATTTTTATATAAAACCTGAGGTATGTGAAGTTTTTGAGTTTAATGTTGTCTAATGGAACTTTAATATAATAAAAGTTAGTGCATTTCTTCTTCTTCTTTATTTTATTTTCCAAAAAGAACAAAATATCGTTTCAACGAGCAATGTTTTTGATTTGATTTTTTTAATCTCATTAGGGGGCTCTGCCTCCTACGAGCTACGCTCGCCAACCCCCGTTCACACACCGCAAACTCTAAAAGCAGGCTAATTTGATCGGCTTTAAAATGTACCGCTCAAATGCATCTTTTTAAATCTAACGTAATTTTCACTAAAGTTTTCTTTCCCTTTTTAATATTCACGCGAAACTACTTTTGTTGTTAGAAAGTAAATTTTATTTGCGCATTCTTCGAATTCTCAACACGACAGCAATGCGACTCTTGTATCCACTTCAATAACATCTGCATTGGTTCAAAATACCTCAACATGTTGATTTTACGTAAGCAAGTAAACCCTATTGGTTTACAATGGAAGTCTACTGGAATTTGGCGAAATGTTAGAGATATCGCCAAGTTAGCAACAACCTTGTCGATATTTGGTGACAGAACAGGGTCCCTCCTATGGTAACCCCATTATAGTTACAAAGATGCATTAAATACCGTTCAATAACCAATTAGATGCGTTTCATTGATATGATAGCGCAATATATATATATATATATATATATATATATATGAAGCTTTTGCAACACTCAAAGAAATTAATCGATATAAATAATCTCCAGAAACATAAAGACGAATTCCATTTGGAACTTAAAAACCGTTTCCAAGTACTTCAATCAACTTTAGAAGAAGAGCAAGATGTTACAGTAGTGAACAAGAAACTAACCAATACTCTACAAGATATTGCAAATAAGATAGCCGGCGATGCACAAGTAAAGCAGACAAAAAAAATAACAGAAGAAACAAGAAGATTGATGAAGAAACGCAGAGAATTTAAAATAAAGAAAAACGATCCTAAATCAAGAGTTGAATATGCTGAATTATGTAAAACGGTAAGAAAATGTGTTACAGAAGATATCAGAAAATTTAACTCTGATCTTGTCAAGAAAATTCTAGATGATAACAAAAGTTTAAAATCAGCTAGGCGCAAACTTTGTGTTGGAAGAAAAGGTATTTTTGCACTAAAGAGGGCAGATGGAACAATCACCAAAATCAATAAAGAAATAGTACACATTGTCGAAAAATTCTATAACGATTTATATAAATGTGAAGACCAAAGAGAAATCAACCTATATGATCCACGAAAAAACTTAACAGAAACCGAAGCCATAATCCCAGTGATGACAGACGAAGTTTTACAAGCCATTAAATTTATGAAAAAAGGTAAATGCCCAGGAGAAGATGGAATTACAATCGACCTTATCAAAGAAACAGGAGAAGAATTTGCAAAAATGCTATCCTTACTGTTTTCCAAATGTCTCAAGAAGTCAGATGTGCCAGAAGATTGGAATAATGCTGTGATGGTGCTACTTTACAAGAAAGGAGAGAAGGAAAACATTAAAAACTACCGTCCAATCAGCTTACTATCAGTGATTTATAAAATTTTCTCCAAAGTTTTAACGACAAGACTTGAATCAGCATTGGACTCAGCTCAACCTAGAGAACAAGCAGGATTCCGAAGTGGATTCGGCACAATGGATCATATCCAAACGGTAAGGGAACTCATTGAAAAACCTAAGGAATATAATTTACCTCTTTGCCTTGCCTTTATTGATTATGATAAAGCATTTGATTCGGTCTACACATCAGCAGTAGTAGAATCTCTGGAGGACATTGGTATAGACAAACCTTACATCAATATTGTGAAGAAGATTTACAAAAAAGCAACAGCAACCATCCGCTTGGACAAAGGAAAAGCAAAGATCAAGCTTGGAAGAGGGGTCAGACAAGGAGACATCATTTCGCCTAAGCTTTTTACGGCTGTCTTAGAAAATATTTTCAAGAAGCTGGATTGGGAAAAAAAAGGGATTAGAATAAATGGGGAATATTTAAGTCATCTCCGATTCGCTGACGACGTTGTAATTTTCAGTAACAGTCCTGAAGAATTGGAAAATATGCTAAAAGAGTTGGCAGAAGCTAGCATTAATGTGGGATTAAAAATAAACTTGGAAAAGACTAAGGTGATGTTCAATTCATTTGCATCAAAAAAGAAAATTGTCTACAACAACACTGAAATTAAAGAAGTGCAAAGTTATGTGTACCTTGGGCAGGAAATATCATCAGATAATAGTATCATGAATGAAATCAATAGAAGAATAAGAAATGGATGGAGTGCTTTTGGGAAGAACAATATTATTCTGAAGAGTAGCATGCCCCTTTGTTTGAAAAGAAAGGTATTTAACCAATGTGTTTTGCCTGTGCTAACTTATGGAGCAGAAACATGGACGCTAACAAAACGGATGGTACAAAGATTACAAACAACACAGAGAAGTATGGAAAGATGTATGCTAGGTATAACTAGAAGAGACAGAAAAAGAATAACCTGGATAAGAAGTCAGACGAAAGTTTTTGACATCATTGAAAGAATTAAACGGCTAAAATGGAAATGGGCTGGGCACATTGCAAGAAGACAAGACAATAGATGGAGCACAAACACCCTACAGTGGTATCCCAGAGATGTAAAACGGCCAAGAAGACGACAACAAGTAAGATGGAGTGATGAAATCAGAAAAGTAGCCGGTGAAAATTGGATGACTAAAGCACTAGACAGAAAACATTGGGAAAATCTGGGGGAGACCTACATCCAGCAGTGGATTGAAAACGGTTGATGATGATGATGATGATGATGATGATTTATATAGATAGATAGATTAGTTTTAAAAGATTATCTCAAAGTAGGAAATAAATGTCTCGTACAAGAATATTTATAATTTAAACTGTTTAGCAATATTATGGTTTGGCAATTTTTATTAATACTTTAATTATCAATTTTTAATTATCAATATTTTCCTGATTTTAATACATAATCATTTAATTCCCATTGGAAAGTTTTTTTTTTTTTTTATAATAGCACGTGTAAATAAAATTTTAATTTGAAGGAAACATTATTCTTTGCCCTGTTTTTAAATTTGGCAACAATTTAAAATAATATCCTTTTTTAAAAGTTGTAAAATATATGTCTCGAAATTCTGAAAATTTAAATTTAAAATAGAAATAAACCTCAAAAAATGAGTCATGTTAAAAAATTAATGCAGTCAGCATACCGGGAACTTACAATGCATAAAATGATCTAAAGAGGATTAAATTCTTATGTATAGTTTTTGCTCCTATAAAACTTTTTTAATGAAATTCTTTTTGCCAACATTAACTTTAAATATCTCTTAAAATAATTCTTCGATTTGAAAACTGTCTCTATCAGCGTGTTTATCAAAAATTTCTCTATAATATCACTGATTTTCATATTTTTGAATGCAATATTTTTCTTAATATTAACGGGAGAAGACCTCCGGTCATAAAAAATTCAAAACCGGTGGCAGCGGCGGTGACAGTGTTGGTTACTCTTTTTTTTTTAAACTAGAGGGATTTAAAATATTTTACAGAAGTGTGTAAAATTACTCGTATTACATTTTAACATAAATGTTATTTAATCTACGTTTTACTCTACTATTTACTACTACTAGTATTTACTACTATTTACTTTCTACTTATTTACTCTTCTATTAAACTCTATTTACTTCATGTATTTTACTATTTAACCTAAATTACTTAAGCTTTATCAAATTACTACATTGTTGATATAAATTACAGCATAAATTTGAAAACACATAAAACCACAAACTGAAAATTTTTGCAATTTTTTACGGTTCCTTTTTAAAGTTATTTCAATTTCAAACAATACTGGAATTTAAGGGATCTCAGGGCTCTGAAAAATGAAAAAAAATAACATTTTCAATATTTAATAGCGTAAAATGTATATGGTTTTAAAACACAATTTTTAGAGTGACAAAAATTACAAGTATGTTCTTCTATTTTATATATTAAAAATTTCACAAGATGCAGAATTATTATTTATTGGGAACTTCAAAACTGTCAGACATTTGACGAGCAAAAAAATAGCACAATAACTTACGCGCAGGATTAAAAAATGAACTTTGCATCCAGAACACAAATTTTGGTGTGTAATTATACATCGGGTTTTTACTAACTATCTTGAACTTAAATAAACTAAGATTTAAAACATTTTTATATTTTAATACAAAGTTGTATTTATCTAATTTTATCAAATTTATCAAAATTTTGAAATCGGGTTTTACATCGGGTTTTACTATCTTGAACTTAAATAAACATACATTTAAAACATCGCAAAACCATTTTGAAACCGGCTTTTACTATCTTGAACTTAAATAAACTTAGATTTAAAACATTTTTATATTTTAATACAAAGTTGTATTTATCTAATTTTATCAAATTTATCAAAATTTTGAAAATTATAACAATATGGCCACCTACAAAAAAAAAATTTTTTTAACAATAAAAAGGAAATTTTAGGTTCCGTGTTTGCAAACTAACATTAAAAATAAGTTTCGAAAATTTCATGAAAAAATATTGGCAAGTTTTTTGTGATATCCTGCGCTTTATGCCCCCAAAATGTGATTTTGAGAAAAAATTACTTCAAAGTTTCGGAAACGTCGTTTCAGCTCTGAATTTGTATAATTCTAAAAGCTACAGCTTCTGTCCTAATACGAATTTCAAGGAAACAATTATATCGATGTGTATCTAAATGTAAAAGACAGGAGTTTAACATATTAAAAAATTAAAATTTTGAAAATTTGAGAGCCTTGAGACGCATTTTCACGGCACTAATTTCACAGTTTAATCTCCAGCTTAAAAGAACTCCGTGCAATTTGATTTTTTAATTATTATTTTACTATTTTATACCAGTTTTTCGTATTAATAAATTGTATTATAGAGGGAAAATATTTAAAGAAGGAAACAATTTTAGCAAGAAAAAAATGAAATTCCTAAAATATGAGTTATTTGAGTATTTATTATTATTAAATTTGGTCAAATATAAAAATGAAATACAAAAAATAAAATAAAAATGAAAATAAAATAAAATTAAATTAAATTAAATTAAAATTAAATTTTAAAAACCCAATTCTCCAAAAATTTAGAATTTTTTGAAATATTTTTCCATATTTTTCGTATAAGTGAACTCCATAACTAAAAGTACTCTTTAACAATAAATTTTATTAGTTTAAGAAAAAACAAAAAAGGTTAATGTAAGAAAAAAGTTGTGTAAAAACAGAGCAAAAAATAATTTTTTTTTTTTACATTTTATTTTTAAAAGAATAAACTATCGAAAATACTGTAAAATTTATACTTAATTTTATAAGACGCAACAGAACTTCAATAAAAATATAATTTGAAAAAATTAAGTTTTGTAATTATGAACATAATGATGTAATGAAAAAACACTAACTGAGAAAAATTAATTTCGAGATATTAACACTGGATCATTTAACAAGTGGGATATTATAAGACAAAGATGGCAAATGAGCGTTCGTACTATAACTAGATTTATAAATATTCAGATCTTGGTGCAATAGCTGTTACACTCTTATGCAGAAATGCATGAATACAAAATTTACTACAGTTATACAGTGTGTCCCCATATAACCTTTATTTTCGCAACCGTTGGTCCTAGATGCATACTTTTAATTACAGAAATGGTTTAAATAAGGTAAAGAATTATTTTTAAAAAGATTTGGGTCAAGAAAAACATTTATTAAAAAATTGCGAAATTTAAATTTTTATACGCTCCCCCTGTCCTATAAGTGATATTTACTAAAACTTTACTGTGACACTGACAAGTAAGACAAAAAGTCCCATTCATATAACATTAAAATTGACCGAGTTATGAAACTTGAAATGCATGACTTATATCACTTTTTTGCATGTCAAAACACATGATTTCGACCATGCTTTCAGGGGTGCTTAAACTTATTTCAAGGTATCTATCTGCGCTTTGAAATAAATCGTGCAAATATTACGATTAACTTTTATTAGTTAAGTTTCAGATTAGTTAAAATAATTGTATTTTATCACATGTTTTATTTTGTAAGGATTTGGGGCTATGATTTCTTTTAACTAAAATTATGTTATTTTCATAATGTTTTATTTAACTTGCAATGATAGTCTTTCCAGTTTAAAACTTGTACACGAACTTTAACTTACTTTCAAATGTCAAGATCGAAGTTAAATTTTATATACTGACTTAAATCCAATGCAATGTTGTGATTTTCGACTCTTACCATCTTATACATACTTATATTAGGGGATAACACAAAAAAATTCAGATAGATTACCTTCAAAAAGTTTAAGAAAGAGTTTTAGATTAGAGAACATAAACCTGCGAAGGTTGCGTTTTTTAACTTTTATAATTACATTTTATGTATTTTTTTAGCTCTGAATCAAAATATTACCTTCACTTTTAACCATCATTTCAAGATTTTTCGCAAAACGTAAATTTCAAGGTTAAAAAATAGCGAAAAATCTGATACTATAAAATAGACGTAAGACTTTTTTATTCAGTTTAATTTTATTTAAATAAATAATTTATTAGATTTTTTGGCTTATACTGGGTTTCTTACAGCTAAACAGCTCGAGGGTTCCATGAGGTTGGCAGGTGAGGGGGGATCAATTTTAACTTTTAGCTTTTTAACTTTGAAATTTACGATTTGAGAAAATTCCTGACGTGATGGTTTTAAATGAAGGTCATTTTCGGATTCAGTGCTAAAATTTACATAAGAATCAATTTTCAAAAGCTAAAAAACATGCCACAACCCAAAATTTGAAAGACAGTGTAATCTAACAGCATTTAAAAATATGTATAATTTTGTAAAGAATTGAGTCTGTTGTTTTTCATCCTTTTATTTAACAAAAAATCTGTTTTTTTTTTATCCTTTTATAATGTTCAGTACATAATGTACATTTTTCAGTAATATGTCAAAATGATTAAAGATTTCAAAATTATATTGCAATGATAATTTTACTCTCAACCATTTCTTTAATATATCTGATGAAATTATATTTCTACTAAATTTGTGAATGAACCCTAATATGCAGCAAAAAATATACTCCAACTTCAAACAGCTATTACTCGGTCAATTTTAATCGTAGAATTACGGGACTTTTTTTTGCCTTACTTGCCAGTGTAACAGGGAAAATTTACTAAATATAACTTATAGGACCTGGGGACCGTATAAAAATTTAGATTCTGTAATTCTTCACTAAATGTCTTTTTTTGTTGTTGTTGTTGTTCTTTTGCTTCAAACTTTTTTTATATCAACACTGCACCTAATTTTGACCATTTTTGTAATTGGAAGTATGCATCTAGGACCAACAGTTGCGAAAATAAAGGTCGGCCAGGTTATACGTGGACACACTATATACAGGGTGGTCATAAATAAACTTTGCCGATATATGGATCTCTGCCGGCCGTTCCGTTTAACCGATCGAGATGAGATTTCATATATAGTTATTCAGAGGTATGAGCTCGGGATTCTGTGAACGGCAACAAATTAGTGCTCACGGTTACGGTTATAGGTACAGAAACTCTAAATTTTCGAATCGCAACGCCCATTTTTTTTCGTCGCAAAATGCTCAGCACATGCGAAAATCCTAAATAGCGCTGGAATGGTACGTGTATCGCAATAAACGAACGCGTTATGCAGGCACAAAAAACAGCTCATCAAACGGACAAAAACAACACGATCGGTGCGCACGGAGGAAATTTGCATATGACAGAGGCAAGACAACAATCATAGAACGCAGTTGGACAGATAATCAGCGTAGAAAACGGATTCTTGCCTCTGTCATATGCAAATTTCCTCCGTCAGCCCCGATCGTGTTGTTTTTGACCGTTCGCTGAGCTGTTTTTTGTGCGTGCATAACGCTTCCGTTTATTGCGATAAACGTACCGTTCCAGAGCTATTTAGGGTTTTCGCATGCGCTGAGCATTTTGCGATGAAAAAAAATGGGCGTTGCCATTCGAAAATTTTGAGTTTCTGTACCTATAACCGTAACCGTGAGCGCCAATTCGTTGCCGTTCACAGAATGCCGAGCTCATACCTCTGAATAACAATATCTGAAATCTCATTTCGATCGGTATAACGGAACGGCCGCTAGAGTTCCATATATCGGCAAAGTATTTTTATGACCACCCTGTATGTGAAATTCAGTAATACGGAAATAATATGACTCCACCTTAAATAGGACGCAATCAACATAACAACTTAGAATCATTACCTATCATGGGATAGAGCTGACTTTATAACGTACGATAGTATTTAATAAAATGATGAAAATTTTATTAGTATCTTTTTAAGTTTTTATTCGAATTTCATAAAAATTGAAATGACTCAACAAAATTCTGCATCGATTATATCTATTAAATTTCAAACCATTACGTTGGGTAGTTTTTGCGCTGTCGTATGCGGACAGACAGACAGACGGACGGACAGACGGATAGACCAGATGATATGCTACGTAGTTATATAATTACGTACGCACCTAAATACAAATTAATGTTGCGGAAAACCTTTTTCAGATAATTATAATTATCGTTAGAAGTGAATTTGCCAAACACACAACAGTAAATACAATTTTAGCAAAACATTGGGAAATAGATATTGTCGCCATTTTTTACTAAATGAAAAATGAACTAGCAATAAATACACTTAATTAATTACATTTCTCAAACGCATGAGAGACCGCTACTTGAACTATGTAGTATGTCAATATTTATGCAGGTGATTTTGCAGTGTTTGTAACAGTTGTAGTCTCACATGGAGCATTTGATTGTGTTCTATTGGTTCAATGGTGTTGTACATATCCTCTCCGCCAGTCGTTTGCAGAAATAGAAACAGCAGATTAGACTTCCCAAGCTTTGCTGAATGCATGTTCTATATATTTATGGCGTTATATATTCAATAACTAATGATATATGATTAACTAAACCATCCGATTAACCATACGAGATGGAATATGTGTATACAGTCTAATCCAGTTAAAATCATTGCTTGATCAATGTTAATCATATAAAATTTCAATTCTTTGTTAACTTAGTGCGTGTTTATGTTCATAGGTAGATATCACTTCTTATTTTAAAAAATGATCTAAATTGTACTTTACCTATAATTAAGTTACTTTGAAACACGTACCAAATGGCATTTTAAATTATAAAATGATATTATTTATTTCAATAAAATTAACTATTTCAAAAACAAAATGACTTCAGTTAGTTTAAATGTTAAAATTTTGTTTACGGTCTTCATCGACTTAAGGCGTCAATACACAATCACATTGCAACTAGAAGTTACAACTGTACATACAAAGATTACTGGTACTGAAACATTTGATGGTTCAGAATGCCAGTTCAATATCACAAAGGTTTTAATTATCAGTTAAAATAAATTGGTTAGAAGGATGCTTTTATTTTTATTTCTTTTACGCAAATTACTATCGTTTGCTCACCAAACTTGTAACAAGTTAATTTTTGAGTTTGATAAAAATCTAGTATTGCATCATACATTTCAATTACATTAAAGTTTTACACATCTGTTTTTGGACAAATCGTCATTTTTAACGGAAAGTACGAAATTTAATTATGTAAAATTGTGTTTCCGAAACATGATATACAACTTTATTAAATGGTTTTAATTACATCAATTTTAACATTAAATTTTATTGGATTTTTGTTGTTCAACTTATTTTTTATAAAAAGGTTTTTGGATAATGGCCAGGAAAAAACAAAAACATCCGTTTTTTTCATCATTACGTTTTGCCATTAAGTCTCAATTAACTAATCAACCATTATGGTAAAAGTTTTTTTTTTTTTTTTTTTTTTTTACCAAAAAGATTGGTTTATATTTTTTTTATTAAAAATTATTCAATTTATTAGTATTATCTAATATTGTGAAAGAATATTGCTTTTTAAATGTTTTTTAAATGCAAAAAAAAAAAAAAATAATAACCATTAATTTGACTTTGGAATTTACAAAAATAACAGTTTCCTAATTTTAAAACAAATTATTAATTTTAAAAGGCTTTGGCTTTTCTAAATTGTTCTCTTTACTATGAAAATATATTTGTTAATGCCGAAATGAATTTAAAGGACAGGTAACTGAAAAACACATTATTAATTTTCATGCCTTTATCTCTGATATACATTTAGATATAACTAGCAAACCTCGCGGCTTTGCTCGCGTAATAATTGAAAAATATGCCAAGTGATATTTGCATGAGTATTTTTTATTAGAAGAACAATTTTTGGAATAATTCAAAAATTAAAACTAAGCCACAGTTTGACTAAACTTCATTATAAAATTGTAATAGACAGAAATGAGATTTTAATCTAATAAATATATGAAGAATTAAAACTAATTCTAAATAAATGATAATTTAGAAAGCATTTTGAGACTTTTATGCTCATTTCATACGCTCATTTCAGTATTCATTTGAAGTTTTAAATTTTTTTTTAAATGTTCTTGAGATGCATTTACATCTTAAAATTAACCATCATGTCAAATCTCAAGCTTCTTGTCTAACAGTTTACCACCTCTCTGGTGTTTGTGGCACCAACATAAAATGCCGAAACAGAGTTGAAATAGAATGCCTCGGAAAATGTTGAAACAGAGACTGTCACCATTAATATACCAACAATAACCTTGAAATCGGTTGGCATTTCCTAATATTCTATATAAAAATGATTTAGATATTTTTAAAAGCTTTCTCGTTGTTCCTGCCAACCAGGTGTTAGTGACACTGGCATAAAATATAGCCCGTATAGGATCAGGTACTATCACTCTTGATTTGCAACCAATAAATTCTGTAATCGGTTTATTATTTTCTCATATTCCTTAGAAATCGTAATTTAGGATTCTTTTAGAATGCTTTTCGCTCCCTCCTTTTACTTCACATCTTTTTAATTTCGACTGTTCTTAGAGGACATTTATATTTTATAAGTAACTACCGTGCTATATTTAAAGTTTCTAGCCTTTTCAGTAGTGCAGGAATCACAATTTAGAAAGTTTTTTGCTCCTGCAACCCTCGACATAAAATATAGCTTATGTTATGCAGGTTCTATCACTATCAATTTGCAACCATTATGTTTGAAATCGATTTCGTATTTCATACGATTGCATAAAAATCGTAATTTAGAACACTTATAGAACGCTTTTCGCTCACTTCATCCTTTTAAATTTGGATTTTTCTTTCGGCAATTCTTAGAAAGCATTTGACACTTTGAAGTAATTACCATTCAAAATTTAGAATGTTAGACCGCCTCAGTAACACAAAAAACGCAATTTAGAACATTTTTTGCTCCTGTAACCCCCAGGTGGTAGCGACAACAACGTAAAATATAGGCTATGTTCGAACGGGGACTGTCACCTAGAATTTGAAACCATTACATCTGAAATCGGTTTATATTTCTTGAGATTGCGTAGAAATCGCTATTTAGAACGTTTTTAGAACGCTTTCGTTGATTTTCACCCCTTTTAAATTTCAAATTTTTAAGGAACTCATCTCAGAGAGCATTTACATCTCATAGGTAATTACCATGCCAAATTTCACGTTGCTAGCCCCTTCAGTATCACAAAAATCACAATTTAGAACGTTTTTTAAAATGCAACCGCAAGGTGGTAGTGACGCCGGCTTGAAATAGATCCTATAGTGGAGCAAAGGCTGTCATCATCAATTTACAACCATTACTTTTAAAATCGGTTGGGTACTTTCTGAGAGTGAGTAGAAATCGCAATTTAGAACGTTTTTTACAACATTTTTCGTCCATTTTCATCGCTTTTAAATTTCGAATTAGTTAGGAAATGTTCTTAGAGATCATTTATATCTTATAAGTAACTAACATTTTTAGTTTCAAGTCCCTAGCCCCTGCAGTATTATAAAAAACGCAATTTAGGTCGTTTTTTGCTTCTTTACCGTCTTTGGGGTAGTGGCACCGACATGAAATACAGCCTATGTTGGAGCGAGGGCTGTCACCATCGATTTCACACCATTATTTTTTAAATCGGTTCGGTACTTCCTGAGATTGTGTAGAAATCGCAATTTAGTAAGTTTTTTTGAACGCTTTTCGCTCATTTTCACCCCTTTTAAATTTCGATTTTATAAGAAATGTTCTTAGAGATAATTTGTATCTTATAAATAACTGCTTTGCCTAATTTCAGGATTCTAGGTCCTTTAGTGACACAAAAATCGCAATTTAGAACGTTTTTTGCTTCTGAAACTCCTAGGTAGTAGTGACGCCGACATGAAATAGAGCATATGTTGGATCAAGGGCTGTCATCATAAATTTCCAACCATTACTTTTGAAATAGGTTTGATACTTCTGGAGATTGCGTAAAAATAGTCATTTAGAATGTTTTAAGAACACTTTTTGCGCATTTTCACCCCTTTTAAATTTCGATTTTTTTAAGAAATTTTCTACTTCTGGAGATTGCGTAAAAATGTCATTTAGAATGTTTTAAGAACGTTTTTTGAGCATTTTCACCCCTTTTAAATTTCGATTTTTTAAAGAAATATTCTTAGAGATCGTTTATATCTTATAAGTAACTACCATTCCAAATTCGATGTATCTGGGCCCTTCAGTAACACAAAAATCTCAACTTTTTTTTTTTTTTTTGCTCCTGCACCTCCTTTAGGGGTAGTGGCACAGACATAAAATGTAGCCTATATTGGAGCAAGGGTTGTCACCATCATTTTGACAGCATTATTTTTGAAATCGGTTTGGTGTTTTTTAAGATTGCGTAAAAATCGCGATTTAGAACGTTTTTTAGAGCGCATTTTGCGCATTTTCACCCCTTTTAAATATCAGTTTTTTTAAGAAATGTCCTTAGACATCATTAGTATCTTATAAGTAACTACCATTCAAAATTTCATGTTTCTAGGCCCTTCAGTAGCACAAAAATCGCATTTTAGAACGTTTTCTGCTCCTGTACCCCCTTTAGGCGTAGTGGCACAGACATAAAACGTAGCCTACATTGGAGCAAGGGTTGTCACCATCATTTTGACACCATTATTTTTTAAATCGGTTTGGTGTTTTTTAAGATTGCGTAAAAATCGCCATTTAGAACGTTTTAGAGCGCATTGTGCGCATTTGCACCCCTTTTAAATTTCAATTTTTTAAAGAAATGTTCTTAGAGATCTTTTATATCTAATAAGTGACTACCATGCCAAATTCCTTGTATCTGGAACCTTCAGTAACACAAAAATCACAATTTCGAACGTGTTTTTGCTTCTACACCCCCTTTAGCGGTAGGGGCACTGACATAAAATGTAGCCTATATTGAAGCAAGGGTTGTCACCATCATTTTGACACCATTATTTTTTTAAAATCGGTTTGGTACTTCCTGAAATTGCGTTAAAATCGCCATTTAGATCGTTTTTTAGAACGCTTTTTGCGCATTTTCACCCCTTTTTAATTTCGATTTAAAAAAAAATGTCCTTAGACTTCATTAGTATCTTATAAGTAACTACCATTCGTATTTTTAGAATGTTTTTTGCTCCTGCACCCAACTTTTGGCCCATGGCACGGACATAAGATATAGCCTATGTTCTAAGTTGGACTAACACCATAATTTTGATACCATTACTTTTGGAATCGGTTCGGTAGTTCCCGAGCTTACCTCCTACAAATAAACAATTTTTACCTCTTTATAATATTAAGTATAAGTATATATGAATTAAGTATGTGAAATCTCGCGAAAATAATAATAACAAAAAAGGGCGTGGTAACTACCGACAATAAAACATAAAAAGCACAGTTCATTTCTATCTACCAAATTTGTGCACAGTCCTACAATTCGCCTTCATTTATGTATGCTTCTAATCAATTTACATAAGATTTTGCATTTTGCATACACAGTGTGACAAATTACTTCCTGAAAACCAACTGAGCCTTTGTTACATTTTGAACTTAGACTGAAATTAAAAAAATCTATAACTCATTATCCAAGCAAAATATGAACATCCTGAAATATGATGTACCGTCGCGAATAATGAGCAAAGACATTCCACTAAATCTAAAAAAAAATCGCACATTTATCTTAATGAAACATACAATTTTAATATATGTAAACATTTTATTCTAATATATTTAATACTTACATATCGACATTTTATGTCTATCTAACTCTGTTCAAATCCGTCCAAAATCGCATTACCTGATTTCTTAGCAGAATTTTAATAAAATTCCAACCTGCAGCAAATAAATAAATATGGTAAAATATAGTCACCGGATCCAATGCAGAATTCTAATATGAATCCAAATTCCAGATTAAAATGTACTGTAAGTACCACCCAGGTCGTATTGACAAGTCGAACAGTCAGGTTCTGGTACCGTTTAGTCACGTAACTAAAACCGCCTCAAAATCGCATTACCTTACCTGATGTACAATTCAGATTTTAACCAGAGCACAGAAAAAAACGAAAATAAAGCAATCAAATCAAATAAATTAAAACAGTCGACCGGGTTGTCATAGTCTTCACACTGCGACATCTAAAGTTTCTCACAGTATGTAATCGCAGAAGAGCTAAATAAACAGTCAAGTGCAAGTATTACTCGCGCTCAGAGGTTTACGTACAATAAATATATGGAATATTAACTGTAGTATTAAAAAATCGTTACTAAACGAAAAATAAGAGTTTGTAAAAAACTATACAACATAGGGTTTGGTATAGCTGTATATATACTAGAAAAGTATGAATGCGTATACCGTAAAAGTTCAAAGAGATATGAAGCCTAAATAATATCAGATATTGCTAATCTGTATAACTCTTTTTTAAATCTTATCCTAATCTGTTTATGATGAACTTGTTTATGACCAAAGGAGGTCACAAGGTTGCAACGCCGCCTTGGTCCGTGCTGCGCTTTTCGAGATAGGTTTTTAATTAACGTTTAAGACACGGGGGGCGTATTGAGAGATCTACTCAATGCAAACTAGTTGCGAATCCTATAGCATTTATGTGATTAATTCTAATTAAATTAGTCTAATTTTAACAATTTGAAGTTTATTGCTTTTATATTGCTACTGGGTATTTATTACACATTATTGCATTGTATTACACAAATGTATCATTAAAAGGAGATATCTGGGCTTTACGCCGATGGTATATACAGTACGCCGCCCCTGTCATTATGTATGTCCAAACCGTCTGTGTCTTTAAAGGTTATTATCTCGGCTAATTACCGACAATTATTTTTTAAAAATCATTATCAACAATGCTTTTATACTTTTGCTACGGTAGGTACCTCCAGCGCTCTTCAATACCTTTGCTGAATGCCCGCAATCGAAATTTGTGTGCAACGGACAAATTCGCTCTTCTCAATAACTATGTGAACAAAGCTAATCGCTATAATTTTCCTACAATATTTAAATTAACCTCTACCACCTCTAATTTTTTCATTATTTTAGTTTCAGTACATTCGGAAATAGATGCGGGGGGGGGGCATATTTTTGCATTACATTTTCAACGATATCTCTGAAAATATAATACCTAAAATTAATTGAACTGTAGTTTTGAGTTCAGCGTTACGAAAGCTTTCACGTGATACCCCACACGACATACAAAGATAATATTTTTTTTTCAAGTAACATAATTAGCCCTCTACATTTTTCCTAAAAATATTTGTAAGTGTTTAAAAATCTGTAAATATGTGGGTCAATAGTCATTATTACTTCCTCCAACTTGAATTTTCCACGTTTCATAGTTTACGAATAAAATGGCTGTGGTAGACAGACAGACAGATACAGGAGTGATCTTATAATGGTTCCATTTTTACTTTTTAAGTACGGAACCCTAAAAACAACCATAGTGATGTCATATTAATGTCACTGTGACTTCACGTTCATAGCACGTGAAATCATATCAACAGCCACAAACTGTCAGCGTAAAGTCATTGTGATCTGACAACACTATGTCAATAATATTTTTTAATTTAATTTTAACATGATTTTCCACACCATTTTAAATGTCTTTTATACAGATGTATTTCTTTGACTTATTAATATTCTTCTATATTTCTGACTTCAAGAATATGTGTACTTTTTCATAAAATTAAAGAAAAAAAGATATCTATTATCTTTAAGATAATATTATTTTAATGAATTCGGTAACTTAGAATTTATTATCCAATCACACAAAAAGGCCTCAAAAACTTTTCTTTGATAATTCCTGATTTACGTCATTAACATACCTGTTCGCTCTACTTCCCCAAACTTTTAGAGGTTCATCGGAATTCCTTCCGCTGCTTAAAATTATGCGTAAGAGAGCATTTTAAAACGTTTTCTTTAAGATAAAAAATTTTATGCTGAAGATTTTACTTAAAAATATTGTCTGATGGACTATACTTATCTTCGATTACTTCTATTTTTTCATATATTAAAGAAAGAAATTAGCGCAAATTACATCCAATATATATATATATATATCTTGCTTGCATTTTGAAGTCACCGGTTATTTAAAAAGATGTGCTAATCCTGCAGCGAGGGTTGAAAGATACCTTGAAACTAAACTTTTTTATATATTTAAGTATTATATTTATGATGCAAAGTATTGATCAATTTATTAAAATAAAATTTAAAGAAATTGTAACAACTATTTTCGAAATCTAATGTAAATAATACTGTCTGTTGCTGTTTATTACTTTACATTCTTTATAGCATACTAAATTCAATTTTACAGCTTCAATATTATATTCCCACATAAAATTCTCCAAATATATTATAATTTTTTTTATTGAATATTTAAAACGATGTTATGTAAAAAATAATAATTATAGATCGTTATAATTTTAAAGAGAAGAGTATAGAGTAGGTACTTTGAGATACTTTTTAATTAATGGTTTTTGTGGATTTTACTTTTTGCTTAATTTTTAAGAAATAAACGCTTGAATGTTGCCTACATCTTAAAAGAAATGATTTAAATAGTTGTCATAAAAACGTTAAAATTAAAGAAACGTACAGCCCCCGTCAACTACCCGCTAATTGTGACTCTGATTTATATGCTAGTTACACTTTTAGATAAGATCGAATGAAGCGGTTTTCTTAAAAATATATTTTCCATTTTTCACTACTGTATGTCTTTAAGAATCGCTTTTATACAATGTAGACCCACTTTAATCGGACAAAAATAATGGTTTGTTATGCTAAACACGTTTTAAAGCTAAACATGAGAGCAAAAATGTTTATAAGAAACAATAATAAAAATTCGTAAGTTCAGAAAGTTGACTTTCGTAATCAATCAGAGTAAAAGGTAAGAAAAATATTCGATTTCACCTAATCAGCCCTGGTTCTTAATCTACAGCTTGAAAATCACTCAAAAACATCTTTTACTAATGAAATATATTTATTTGGGAGTACCAAACATATTTACATTAACGACTAACACTACACAAACACACTCTATTTATAAGTAAAAACGTAAAGAAGTACTATCCCGCAGTCAACAGTTCTGCATTCAATTGTTTGACGGCGCTTAGCGCCGTCTGCAGGTCTTTTCGCAACAACTTCTGCATAGTGATGTTTGTCTGGAGACGAAAGGGTTCGAAGTTCAATACTGCAAAAAAGATATACTGGTCTTCTGGTAACGGCTCCGGTTTGCAGCCTTACTTTGCATGCTCTTGTTTGACCATCACGTCCGGGATGAGACGTGTCCCTTTGATCTCCAGACAAACCTTGCCCCGTGGAAGTTGTTGTGAAATTAAAAGTGCCATCTTACAGCGCTAAGCGCGTCGAACTATAGACTGCAGAACTGTTGAATGATAGTTTTACTTTATGGTATCCTGAAAAAAAAAATGTGTGCAGTGTGATGGTCATTAAAGTAAAAGTATTTCATCCCCCCAAATAAATGTTCTTTTGAAGTTAAAGATGCTTTCCAATGAATGTGAAGCTGTAGATTAAGAGCCTGGACTGACTATTAGGTGAAATCGAATATTTTTCTTACCTTTTATTCTGATGATTACAAAAGCACTTCTGAACTTTCGAATTTCTTTTAAAGAGAAACTGAGACAGTGGACATTTTTGAGAAATACTCGCCGAGTTTTTCCTCTTTATTCTGCTTTTTTTAAATACCTTCTTCGCATTTGTTTGTAGACATATTAAAATATATCAAACCAAGTGCAATAAGGATTCATGATTTTTATTCCGAATGAATTTTTTAAACGTTAGACTGCAAACCTTTTCTAACAAAAACACCATGCACTGAAATCTAGTGTTGAAAGTACTGATTATGCTGATAGATATAGAATAAGAACTCTGCCAATCTAAACTGCCATTTCAGCGCTGTGATAACTACTATATAGGGAAATGTTATGATACTGTACTTGTAACCTATCACTGAACTCTTATCTTATAATTATTTTTTTAAATAATTTCATTCACGAAATTCCCTAAGTTTTTTGTGTCCGGGTAAAATTATTAACATTTTGATTTTTTACAACATTTTTTCTGTCTTAACACGCTACAATATCTACGTTTGGATCAGATGGTATACTATGTTATGAAATGTAACAAAATCGTAGGTTAAATTTAATGTTTTATTCTATTTGTTAACATTTTAACTAATATTTTGAATGCTCATGATTATTTTTTTTATAATCATATTAATGTTAAATCGTTTGTACTTCAATGTCAGAGTCTTTAGTGATGGTGTCATTTTTCTCGTTAGTGAAAAATATATTTTCTTTATGTAATTTACAAATCGAGAAAAAGAAATAATTAAATATTAAATTTCACTATTTGGAATCTCGGTACCTTAAATAGAATTCATTCCTGTTTCTATTTTCTCTCATTTCAACATTGTTTTAACCTAACATTTGACTTCGAGAATAAACTCAATACATAAACAGACTTAATATATTTTGCAACATAACAGGACTTGAAAATATAACTTGCTTACAAAAGTAAATTTAAGTGAATTGAAGTAAATTACATTAGCGTTTAGAAAAATAACTGTAAGAATTTCTCTGTAAAATTATTTTAAATACGTTGAAGGAAATAATTTTTAATTGCATACATGTTTCAAGTTAAATTATATTTTCTTTTAAAAGATAAAAATAAGATGTAAGGTGAAATGGCATATATATAATTACAGGGTTAGTGTAACCACCGAATAATTAATACATGATATACTTTCATTTTGAGAAACTAACTAGTTGTCCTGTTTCCTCTGCCCTTTCCCGAAATATCTGAGTAAGGGTATACTAATAAATTGCATCAATGTTAAGATAAATAACTATAAAAAAGGAAATAATTTTTAATTGCATATATGTTTCAACAATTTTAATTAATTTTTCAACTACATTTCAGCAGTGAAATTACGCTTGAAATTATTGAATATTAATGATGTGAATTATCACATTGCTAACAAAGCGTAAACCAACTTTAGTGAAAAATGTCCAAGCCGGGAATCGAACCCGGGTCCCTGGAATAGATCTCCAGTGCTCTACCGCTAAACCACAAGGACGATGTCCAGTCTGGCATTTCTCACTTATATAAGTCGGTAAGGCTGCAATCGCAGCACAAGATGGAGAAGTCTTCATGAGCACACATTCCTAGCGGCGTAACATGAGACGCAAACAAACCCAGCATCGGTGAATATATACAATTTTAATTAATTTTTCAACTACATTTCAGCAGTGAAATTACGCTTGAAATTATTGAATATTAATGATGTGAATTATCATATTGCTAACAAAGCGTAAACCAACTTTAGTGAAAAATGTCCAAGCCGGGCTAAACCACAAGGACGATGTCCAGCCTGGCATTTCTCACTTATATAAGTCGGTAAGGCTGCAATCAACCCGGCTTGGACATTTTTCACTAAAGTTGGTTTACGCTTTGTTAGCAATGTGATAATTCACATCATTAATATTCAATAATTTCAAGCGTAATTTCACTGCTGAAATGTAGTTGAAAAATTAATTAAAATTGTATATATTCACCGATGCTGGGTTTGTTTGCGTCTCATGTTACGCCGCTAGGAATGTGTGCTCATGAAGACTTCTCCATCTTGTGCTGCGATTGCAGCCTTACCGACTTATATAAGTGAGAAATGCCAGGCTGGACATCGTCCTTGTGGTTTAGCGGTAGAGCACTGGAGATCTATTCCAGGGACCCGGGTTCGATTCCCGGCTTGGACATTTTTCACTAAAGTTGGTTTACGATTTGTTAGCAATGTGATAATTCACATCATTAATATATGTTTCAAGTTAAATTTACATTTAAAAGTTACAAATAAGATGTCTGGTGAAATGGTATAAATGTAATTACAGGTTTAGTGTAAACCCTGACTAATTAGTACATGTTAGAATTTTAATTTAAGCAACCAGCCTGTCTTCATGTTTCCCCAGTCGTTTTTCGAGTTGTTTGAGTGAGAGTAGTCCAATATACGTCCACTGAATTTTCTAATTACAGCTAAAAAATTGTCTTTATATTTATGTTCGTTTGCAGTGACTTTCTCAGATTTCAGCTTGATGTTGCTTTGAAACAGATTATGACTAACGATTGATTTTTATATTCATATAACTTTAAAAAATAGCTTTTAGAAATGAATTTATTTTTTTCTGTAGCTTTCTTATACATTTTTCATAGTTTTGGTTTCCCTTACCTTTTTAATATTACAAGTGGGGCAAGTGTAACCAAGGGAACTGTGTCACTAGTTACCACTTGATCAAACACTTCTAATTGTATTTTTTATTTGCATAAACTTAATAAACGTAATATTTAAAAAAATAGTAAATGGATTCTTCATATATTGAAAAAGATAGCAGGGCCTTCCTGCTATCCTGCCTTCCTGCCGGCCTGGGAAATAGAAATATTTTTTCTCATTTCTTTATCTTTATTTATCTATCTAATTTTAAGAAATGAAGCTAACATTGATAACATTGATTATTGATATTCTTTGTAATGTATATTTTAAAGTGCCAGTTCCTTTGAAAATGGACAACTTAGCTTCATTTTTTAAAATTTATGTTCTATAAAAGCAGAATTTGGGATTTTAAAACCCAATAATTAGCCTCTTATATTATTGCTGACTATTGAAATAATCAACCAGATAATAAGTTTTATTTTATATTGTTGAAAAGTTGCCACAATGGTTTATGGTTATTGAAATATTGCAAATGATATTTGTGTGGTTATTAACATTAAGAAGAAATTATATCTGTGTGCCTATTAAAATTAGGGAGAAGTTATAATATTTCCGAAGAAAGTTTAAATATTATAAATTAAAACGCAATTTGTTTAAATTTCATCCTAATAACCCGTTAGATGATTATGAGAAACATTTCACCCCTTTAAATTTCGAATATCTTTTAACCTACTTTGTGAGAGCATTGATTTCTTAAAAGTAAAACCGATGTAAAATTTCAAGTTTCTAGCAATAGACCTCGCAATTTCAAAATAAATCATCGTTTTAAGTATGTTTTCGGCACATGTTACACTTTAAATTGTCCATATTGAAAAAACCTGTTCTATGTGAGTAAGCAAAAACTATGTCGAGTTTCAATCTAATATTTAAATTACGTACTGTTACATCTATCCATAACAAGTATAACGCTTTTTGATTAATTTACCTTTTTAAATTTCAAATTTATCATAACTATTATGCGCAAAAAATTACATTTTATAAATAACTGTCATTTAACATTCCATGTCTTTATCCTAAACATTTTCATATGAATCATAATTTTCAACGTTTTTAGAATCTTTTCTACTCATTTCAGCCTTTTATATTTCGCTTTTTTTAGAAACCGTTTTCAGTGGGCATTTACCTTTTTAAAAAACGTCATGTAAAGTTTTAAGTCTGTAACACTCTCAGTATTACAAAGAAGGGATATTTTAGAGCATGTTTTGCTTCTGCAGAGACTGTCACCATCATTTTTTAACTTATACTTTTAAAAGTGATTCGGCAGTTCCAAAGATTTCCCCCTACAAAAGAAGCAAACAAACGTTTCTTCTTTATAAAATTAGTATATTAGAAGGCTTTATGCTGGTCGATTTTCCCAAATGTAATTTATCTGTGAATTTAACCTTGTAAATACAAGGTTAAATTCACGATTTACATATTTTTTATTCACTCATCATTACATTGCAATTGCATTCAATTAGCATTGCAATTATCATTACAAATTTTAAAGCAAAAATGAGGCTTTGTCTAAATGTCATTGCGGATTGAAGTAAATTATCTGAATACCATTGCACTATTATATGTTCAATTTGCCAGACAAAATTTTCGCTGATAAGAATCATTGAACAGTCATTCAGTTAATCATTTACAGTAGGATTAGTAAATAACGGTTGAATTATATATTGAAATATACTAAAACATCTTTAAAACATTATCTAATTAACAATGAAAATCTTATCAAATTCGTCTAGGTTTTTTTTTAATGCTAATACTTCATAATCGAGTTCACTTGACTACAGAACCTTCCCCCGTGATGATATAACTAAACAACGTAGAATGGTATACAATAAACTAAAACATTTCCTGAAAAAATATCTAACTAACGATGCAAGTTCCATCGAAATCTATTCAGCAAAATTAAAGTTATAAGCGACTGGAACGAGATTCCCATTTGCATATTATATGATGTGTCCTCGGCTATAAACGCCAGGATGGGTAATAACGCCCAAGTCCTAATATTAGGCGTAGTTATGAAGGAATCCGGGAAAATGACACTTCTCTTTCTGCGCTCGAAGGCTCTGAGCCATCTGAATCACAAACAACAGCTAAAAGTCAATGTGTTACATTTATAGACCTTATCGCTGGAATAAGTTCGTAAGAGTCAACGCCCGATCTAAAATTTGCTAGGTAAGTTCTGTGATGTGAAGACTATATCGCTCACCCGAAAGAAAAGTGACACATCTCGCAAATATTCATTGTGCCCTTTATTCTACTAATGTGTCTGTCATATGTGGTCAAGCTACATTTAAAATTTCGTAAGTGCAGTACGAAAAATCACATCATTACATTATATGTCCATTTGTGACCACAGAAGAGGGGTGGCTTGTGCGGAGAGGTAAAATTACGCAACCCTCCAAAGCTTATCCTACGTCTTCATTCTTAAGGTTTTTATGCATTTATGCACGTTTTTATTCCTGCATGCAGAGCTAGTGCTATAATTTCATGTTACAGTAAAATCATGCAAATTTTCTTTTGTCTCTCTTGTGAAATTTACTTTTGTCGAGATGTGTCACTTTTCTTGTGGGTGAGCGATATATTTGTTAGGAAATACTTAGTTTATTACATAAATTTGTAGTGTATTTCTTATACTTACACACTGTTGTGGGGTATTTTGGGTGTATTCCCGAGGTAGATTGTAGTTTAAAATATACTGTGCAAAATGATTACCGGGGTAATAACGCCATCCACTAGTGTTATTATCCTGGTTGATTCTTTTCAGTGGCAGATCTATATTTTTTATTTTTATTTTTTTTTTTTTATACACGAGAATCCATTATTGTCATTGTTTAAAAATAAAAAAGAGAAAGAGAAATTTGTGCGTCCTAAATGCTGCTAATTTTTTTCATGTCAGAAGAATAAAATATCATATGATTATTACTGCATCCTGATATCGCAATTAATGGTAAGTAAAAGCAATTTGTCAAATTCTAAAGGTTAGAGTTTGTATCTTTAGAATTGGACAATTTACATGTCATTATTCCATCTTATTTTATAGTTTTGATTGCATGATTACCCACCAGGTGGGTAATAACGCCTAACAGCATTGGTCAAGAAATCACGCCACTACATTTTATGAATAGATATCTGCTAAAATAGTCTTTCTTGTATACATAATCAATAAGTTGCTTGCTGTATCGAATCCTATATTTGTTTGGGGAAAAAATATAAAACTAAGCCGTAAAAATTGGTAGAATCTTAACGTGGCGTTATTACCCCAGGACACCTTATATATAGTGTGCATAAAATAAAATGCGAATAACAGTTTATATAAATCTCCAATTGCGAAAATCAAACTACGAAAAAAATCAAATTATTAAAAATAGACTCAAAAAAGTGAAACGGCCTTTTAGCCAGTAGTCAACCATGGTGGCCGATTACTGAACATGTAAGTAAATGTAATACCCAATAATCGGACACATTAAAATTAATTTATACTCACACACTTATTTAATTTTGATACAGAAAAACATTAGTTTATTAAAATTTTTAACAGTACAGTCTTATAATTTTAGAAAAAAATAAAAAATAAATTAATACTAGTCTTTTAAAAATTTTGCTATCGGATAACAAAAAAATAACAAAAACGTTTATTTGACCACAACCAAATAATAAATGGCTGATTATTAATGCAATAAAAATACCCACAATTCTTTGCTGATGGCTTATGACGTATAAAGGATGGCTACATATAGAGGGATTGTAATATTTAATTTGAAACCAAAAATAAGCTATTATATATATATATATATATATATATATATATATATTATCTCAAACAGGCCGACTACTGGGGGGGGGGGGGCGACTACTGGTGCATTTACCCTATATCAAATCTTTCTGAAGACGAAGAAATGTTTCTGAATATATAGGAAACCTTTCTGAAGATTAGGATTATTTTAAAATTCATATAAAAAAGCACAAATAACTGTACTAAAATTACTTGCAGGTGCATACATATAATATAAAATTATTTAAAATACATTAGAAATATCTTAAAAATACATTAAAATTTTTTTATGGTTTTTAATGTATGTTTAAGATATGCCTAATATATTTTAAATAATTTTATATTATGTGCAATTCACCTGTATGTAGTTTTAGTGCATTTATTTGTACTTTTTTATATGAATTTTAATTATTTACTCAAGGTGATTTTAGCACCAGTATTTTAACTTTCATTTATTGAAGATTATTTTGTGAAAGGATCTTAATTTAGTAAAATGGATTTTGTGAATAAGCAAGTTTTGTTAAATGAAATTTTATGAAGGAGAGTGAAATGGAAGTTCGTTTATGACTCATCTTTTCTTTTCCTGAGGTTTCTTTAAATATCTGCTTCGTTCTTTTCTGAAAGAAAAAATCAATATTATTATACCTTTTTCATAAGGTAGATAAAATTTATTGCGTTTTAACATCTTGCAGTGATAATGTTTTAACAATGAGGATTAACAAGTAACATTAAAGTTCCTGAACTGTATTATTATTGAAAATGGAACGATAAATTATTTTGAACAGTGTTTTATTTTTATTTTTTAATCATTTATAGCATTATTTTTACTTATTATTTCAGTTCTTTATTAGCGTTTCTTTGTTGCACAGACATTTTAATGAATAACATCTTATTATTATTACTATTTGTGCATTTAAATAAGATATGATTGCAATTGATTTTAATGTTGACTGAATATCGTATTATGTTTTTCACAGCATAAACTTAATAAGTTAAAATGCCTTATAACTAAAAGCAAGAAATTTTGTGTATTATGTATATTTTCATAAAACAAGCTGATGGTTAATAATCTGGAAATTTTCAATGAATTTTGTAAAGGGTAAAAGTTAAAAAACAACAATAGTATCTTTTTTTTTTTTTTTTTTTTTTTTTTTTTTTTTTTTTTTTTTTTTTTTTAACAATTGAGTCTTGCAAAATCAGAAGAAAACATTTTTCTTTTCAAGAAAGAACATTTAGTTGAACAAGTGAAATTCAAATCGCAAAAAATGCAATAGTTAATTTTTACGAAGAATTGAAAAAAAAAGAGTGTGTGTGTGTGTGTGGGGGGGGGTGCAGTTTACATATCTGGAACTTAAAACAATTGTTTTTATTTTTCTATCAAAATATGAGGGTAAAAAGGGTAAATATAAAAAATTAGTCAGAGTAACAGAATATGTTTAACATTATCTGATACATTTATAATGCGTAGATAGTAACTTAATTTATATATAACAAAAATGAACTGAAATATACAATTAGAGCTAAAATATTATTACATTAAAAATTTGTACATATAGTTGAATTTTTGATATCTGTATTATGTGTTGTTACTGATATATAAATGCTGTCACGAATTTTTGAAAGCTTTTTAGGAAACAGTAAAACATATGGATTAATTTTAATAAAACAATAACTATAATGATTTATAAAAATAAATCCTATAATTGTAAGAATATTTTACTATTTATTTTTACTCAAAATACTGTACTTTTTACATGAAAGCAATCAGTAAAAAGTCAATGAACCTTCAGCTTGTTTGATAAAAAAAAATACATAAATTTTCTTTTAAGTTATAACACATGTAATAATTTATTAAGAACACGCAGTGAAAAGGAGAATACGATACCGGTATCAGAATCTTATTTACATGCACACTTATATATATATATATTATAAAGAAACAGAAACAAGGTGTGATATATTAAAAAATAAATAGATTATTAATATCTTTCCGTGTATTGTAGCAAAGAAAGCTAATAAAGAAGTAAGTAATAATAAAGAATAGTAAGTAAAAGTAATACTGTAGATGATTAAAAAAAAAAAAAAACGCTTACCCAGATCATTCCATCTTCAATAATAAATTTCTAATGCTTTAAAAATATCCATTGATAATATCCAAGGTTAACATGCCTTGCATAATATTAAAACACAATAAAAAATACCCACAAAAAATATATAATATAACATTGTTTTTTTTTTTTGTTTTTTTTTTTTTTAATAAAAGCGAACTGAAAGACACGTGGTAAAGTTTCCTACGCCGCCATACTCATACAGACGAGTTTATTTTCGGCGTTTCCGGTTTCAGCGCATGAAGAAATATTTGAGAAAAACTTGGCGTGCGCATGCGTACAGGCAATTTCACTATTCCGCGGGAAAAAAAAAAAAAAAAACATTCGGGAAGGTTTCCGGTTGTTTCGGAAAATGAAAATAGCTCTCACATATCCGATAGAATCAGAAACGTTCCTGTTAGAATACTAAACGTTCCAACTATTTTTTACACTGAGTGAATTGTTTATTAAAATAAGTTGAAACGTTCTTTTTCTGTATTCAATTTGTAAGTATTTTTTTTTTTCAGTTGTATAATCTTTAAGGTTTTAAGTGTATAAATTTCATACTGACATTAAAAAAATTGCGTCTATTTCCACATAATGACTTTCCTTTGCATTATTCTTTAGACATAGGGAATTTAGTTTCAAAATTTGGAGGTTCGTCGAATTGCTATTTGAGACTAAATGAATTAAATTGAAGACTATACAAAGTAAGCTTGTCTAATGTTTTAAACAAGATTTATTCAAAATTGGATAATTATTTATTACTTGATTATTTCGGCTAACTGAAATTTTGTCCGTTACTTTATGCTTTCATCAGATCCAATTATGTTATAAAAATTATCGGAATGATGTTTTGCGTAAATCGATAGAACTTGCAATAATTTTTAGTTCTATGAAAGCAATCCGTATTACTATGCCTTTGCTTTAATCAGAAGAAATCACTTCATTAAGTCTATTTCAAGTAAACAATTAATAAAATGTTCATTTTCTTATTTTGTAAATTGTTGTCTAAATAAGAATAGCATAATTCATATTTAGTGTCATGAGTAGAAACATCACATACTATTATAACTCATTACAGTTTTTCATATCACAAAAGCTCCTAGTGTATCTGTGTATGCGTTAGGTTTATGATTGTTTTTGTAACATTCACCAGATCGCAAAACAAGCTTGGATGTATAAGTGTGAAATTTTGGGGATGCATACTATAGCAAATTTTAACCTCAGAGTTATATTATAATGAAATCTTATTTAGAACTGCCTTGATACTATAATAGATAAAATTATTTGCCCACATATTTAAATTCAATATTGTGAGTGAAAGAATACTCCTCTGTCACTCTGGCAATGTGATTAGATTCCTAGTTAAAATAACTTTGTGATCACCCAAAACATAATTTCTTAAAAATGGTTTAATATTAAACAGTAAAAATCTTTCCTTCGTTCAGTCAGCAACCATAAGCTCAAAAATGACAAAATAAAATAATGTGCACTATAGTTCTCCTGTCTGTGATGATTGTATGTTGTGAAAGAAAAGATGCTTCTGCTCTCAGTGATAAATACATTAAAACAACGTGGGTATTCGTCTGTGTCAATTCCGGTAGTGATACACATCTATACCTGAAGTAAATTTTACTATATTTTAAGACATTTCTTTGAAAAATTTATCCAACTTTCCACAAATTCGTGTTTGGTAAATAATATTGCCGAAATCGGTTTGATAGAACAGATTCAAAAAATTAAAACATGTATGAAAAACTAGCAAGAAGGTTCTACCTGTTTTTTAGGATAACAATTTATATTAAAATTAATGTCCCTTATAAAATTTAAAAGTTATACAAGGTAGATAAGTTAGAATTTCTCCCTTTTTTTCAATGGCAATTTTAATGAAATCTTTAAAAGTTGAAAATTGCTTGAATGAAAATTACTAGAACTTGTCACTGTTTTTACAAGACAAATTACATAACTAAGATTGGTTCTAAATTTTAAAAGATAGTAAATAATGACTGGAACTTTTTATTCATTTAAAACGATAGATTAAATGAAAACGTAAAATGTATAGAAGAAAGAACAGTTGGCACTTCTTACTTATATTTTAAAATAATAATTTAAATGAAAACCAAAGTTATTTCTAAAAGTTCAATGTATAAATGGGATAAAAAATTGGACATTCATTTCGATGTTTTACAGTAAACATTTAACCAAAAACTACTGTTGTATTATTTTCTCGCTACGTTTCCACATTTTTGAACCTTTGATAACACTATTTTAAAGCAATAGTCTTCATGACAGATTCCTTTAACATCTGCAATAGAAATATAGTACAAATATTACTGCTTGATAAAAATAGCAGTAAACAGAAAATTTGAAAAACGCTGCGAGCCCTGTTATTTCTAAAGTCTTAACGTTCATAAAAGGCAATAACTGGAACTTCTTTTTTTCCCCTCAATAACAAATAAAATAACAAGTAATTTTATTTCTAAACATTAAATAGGGTAAAAATAAAATAATTTGAACGGATTACCTGTTTTCATAATAAAAATATAATTCAAAACTGAAGTCCTTTTGATTCTTATACAATAGCAATTAAATGTATAATCCTTGAAAACGAACTGCGAGTTGCGATTGAATTCAATATTATTGCAATTTTATTTTCTTTATATTTATTAAAATTTTGAATTCGCATTTTTAAGATTTAAATTAAATAGAAAAATATAGAAAAAAAATTAAACCATATGATTTTATGTTTTACGTTTATATTTTAAAATTTAAAATTTTTCTTTTTACACCTACTGCAATTTTAAATTGTGTTGTTACATAAAGAAAAATAATTTGTTATATGGCATATTTATGCGATATAAAACATTTAATAATAAATTAAAGAGAAATAATATTTTTTCATTTATTCATGAATGGAATACAAAACATATTGCATTGAAATTTGTATTACAAAATAACAATTCCATTTGCAAAACTTTAATAAACAATACGAAGAAACAGTTATTTATTTAAAAATAAGTACAGATAATAAGCAATAATGTATTTTCCCTTCCGGCGAAAAGGAGTTTCTAATAAACAAATTTCCCAATAAAACAAACTATTTTTTTATTTTGAGAGGGTTTTTTTTCTGTTTTGTCCACTATAAATTGGAAATCCGAAACTGATACTTAAATATTAAACCTTACACTTAAGTCCAGAATGTTTTTTGTTTGTTTGTTTGTTTTTCTGTGTAAGAAAAAATTTAAAATATTTCTTTTTTATTCATATTTTGTCTTGCTTTTAGGAGTGTGTACTTTTCAGAAAAAGAATATCATATTTATTGCTCGAGAAAAGAAGAGAAAATATCAATTCCAATGCTTCACTAAAATGAAAAAAAAAAAAAAAAAAAGTAAAAAAAAAAAAAAAAAACATAGAGAGAGAAAACGGTGTTTAAATTTTAAATATATCAAAAATATTTTCCCTAATGAAAAGCTATTTCTATTGTAAAGCTTCTCAGGTTTTCAATGCATATCGTTAGCATGAAACATTTTCTCTGTTTTTCTTTTATTGAAAGCACTTGTGACTAGAAAAGTTCTAAAGTTCAGTTAAAGGAAAGGTAGTTTAAATTTTAAACATATAACGAAATAAACGTTAAACTATAAAATTTCATAATAGGCAATATTTAAAATAAAATGTTGCAATTATATTACAGCTGTATATTTTAACTAACCAAAACCACCCGGCTTTGCCCGTGTTATCTATGGGATATCCGGGCTAAATACATAAAATTTCAATAATACGTCTATCACAATAATCGATCTATAAGCATTCGTAGGCATAAATCGTTAAAAGTATAATCAGAAAAAAAGGTAACCCTGCTCTGTTACAATCCTAGTAAACACCCTCGCCTTTATAAATGAGAATGCAAATATTCTTTCGCAAATGCTGCAGTACTTAGTGAAATTATATTTCGTGTAACATCTTATTTAATGGAAATTTACATTATAAAATACACAAAAATCTCAGCTGGATAGGCCTATAGGCGGAGGTAGATTTCAAAGTTAAGTACTATTTTCACCTACAAAACCTAAATCAAGATTAGAGATAAACCTTAGTTAACAATTTTATCAGTCCGCTTTTGACGAGTTTTTAATTTAATCTTTCTGCGAGAGCTGGTTTTATCAGAACCATGTTAATACAACAATTTTTTCTTCAGCCCCTAATTTTTTTTATTGCCTTTTGGTTCTATCAAAAACTTGTCAATATAAAAGTTGTAGATAATATTAAGGAAATTTATAATAAATTTAAGTGGATTTGATATCTTGTGAATTGATGAAGTTATGACTTTGTTTCTCCTTCTACAAACATCTCGCCCCCCCCCCCCTTTTTTTTTAGAGTAAGAGTTAATCCTATCAAAACCTTGCAAATATAAAAGTTGTAAATAATATTAAGAAGACTTATAATAAGTTTAAGGAAATTTGATATCTTGAGAATTTACGCAGTTATGAATTTTTTTCTCCCTCAATCATTAAATTTGCGCCCCTTAAGCCATTTTTAATTTTATCAAAAATCTCTTTCATACATAAATTGTTAGCACTTTTTCTAGAAGTAATAATAACTTTAAACTGATTTGATATGTATTTTAATTAAAAAGTTATGGGGGGGGGGTTCTGTTTTCACAAACCCCTCCCCTTTTTCACCCTTTTTGTCCGATTTTGCCTATTAATGATATATATCTGAATATATATATATATATATTTATTTATTTATATATATACAGATAGATAGATAGGTAGACAGATAGATAAAGTTTTGAACTGTGGGTGGTTTTGGTGTCTAGGGGTCATGATCGGCATAGATCTTCAAAATTTTTTCCGAAATTACAACATACGGGAGAATGTAATAGGTAATATTTCTTAAGAAATCTACCTAATATGAATTTTAAAAAGCGCACCGTTTTACTTAAAATACGACCAAAATAACAATATAAATGTTGCTACTTAAAAATGTACATTGTATTTAAAATTTCTTAGTACTTTCGATCTGTAATTTCCGCGGCAATTGTCAGAGAATAATTTTATATATAGTATTGATATTATTCTCTGAAGATGGCCGCGGAAATTGCAGGCGAAAGTACTAAGAAATTTTCAATAACAACTACAACAAATCAAATATTTCCAATTGAAACTCCGTATGTATATATAATACCGTATGTAGAAATATTACCTATTACATTCTAAAACCATTCTGAAATTCACATTTTTCTAATTTTATAAATCAAATCGCAATTAAATTAATTAATATGTGTCCATTTTCTGTAGTTAAATTTTAAAATTGATTTTTTAAAAATATTTCCACATTTTGAAATAATACCGTTAGAAAAATACTTGCATCCGCCCATGGACGATTGGATTGTTCGCCGTGACAATGCGCCTTCTCGCACGTCGCTCGCAGCCGCCAAAGTTTTGGCTAAGATTAAAGTGGCAATCGTGCCACAAGCCCCCTACAGCCCTGACCTTGCTCTCAGCGACTTTTTTTTAATCCTCCGGATGAAAAAAGACCTGAAAGGGAAGTGATTCAACACGTTTCCAGCTATCCACGATTCAAGCTTTGACGAGGTCCCTTAACAGCCTTGCTCGCGAAGACTTCCAGGGAGCCTATGAAATATGGAAAAAATTCTGGTAGCCATGTGTTGATGCCCAAGGGTCATATTTCGAAGAATTTTAGTTCGCTGTACAAAAATGTTTAATAAATTTTGTATTCTCAGAGAAGTCTTGAAACTTCGTGAACACACCGTGTATATTAGGAATTCACTTCAGTTTTTTTCCTTCTTCCGTGCAAGAAATTTCTAAAGGTATAAACTTCGATTTTTGATTTTGAGAGCAACCTCGCTTTGCTGTTCACTGTAGATAGGAAATCCGAAACTGATGCTTAGATATTAATTTATAGTTTTTAGACGAAAACAGTTTTTTCCTTTTTGGTTTCTTTTACTTTCGTTCTCTGGTAGATGTCGCTACCTGTCCACTCAGTTATTTCATCTGCTTCTGTCTCATTGGTTGTTCTGTCGCATTCGCTACCCGTATCTGGTATATAAGCCGGCGCGTCTCTGTCATTTTGCGCAGCCTTGCTTTTTCTAGCACGCTATGTCTATCTCTATCTTGCACTGAAGAAGAATCTCGCCAGTAGATTCGAAACAGCTGTTTGCTGCTTTTCACGTATTTGTGCATTTTTAAACATTGGCTTTCTGCTTTTTAATATTCCTACACAAAGGCGTTAATTGCTATTTTAATACACCGTAAATGATTTCCCCCCATACATCGTAAAGTAACAGATGTTTTTTTTTTTTTTTTAGTATTCCTGCAAATGAACTATAATTGCTTCAGATACCGCATTCTACAGTAAGAATCTTCTAATCTCTACCAGTGATGTACATCAATTCCAATATATTTGAAATAGTGTAATATCATTATCATACTCCGTAAAAAATGTTTGCCTTTTTACTATATTGTATGGGATTTTTCTATTGTCCCTGTAAACGAAAATGTTGCTAAAAACTTTATTTTCAATATTAATCATACCATAGTAAACTTCAATAACGTATATTATTTCTATGATAAATCGAGTACATTTACCCAACTAAGAGCACGAACAGAAAAACGCAGACGGACTGACAAGAAAACCGTATTCATAAACACTACTCAACTGTGTTGGAAACTATTAAAAAGCTCCACTATTGAAATTCATGTGACTGTTTGGTGTGCTTTAACCGCGTCTTTCATTCTGGGCCCGTTTTTAAATTTTACATTTGAAATTTCATTAATAAACCTAGTTTGTGGGGTTTTTTTTTATTTTTACCCTTTTAAAATTTTAGAAAAATATTCACCAGATGAGCGCGTATGTATACGATATGCGTAAAATGTATTAAGCATTTAATTAAAGGAAAAGGTCATTTTTTTCTCGTATTTATTACAGCTACAAAACATATTTTGTTAAAATTTGTAATGCAAAAATAAACACTCTAGTATTCAAATTTTAATTTTAAAAACTAAAGAAATATGAGTTGTAATTTTCCAAAGGTTATTTCCTTCATAAATATGCTCTTGATATAAATAGTATTTTGAATCAAATGTGTATTTATTTAGAAATAACTAAAAATATTACGAAATCTCATGAGTAGGGAAGGGTAGTTAGTACACTGTGAGACGAAAATTATTATTACTTAACAAATGGCGACGATCTTTATTCTTTTGAAAAAAAAAATGTTACGTATTTAAACTACACAAATGCGCTACACATTAATGTATAAATGGTTTAAAAACAGTTATTTATAAATGCACAGAAGCAGCATAACGGAGTATCGAAAATTGTCTCACTGTGTACCACAAGTAGTACACAGTGAGACAATGTACACTGACGGAAAAAAAATCCCAACACCAAGAAAGACTTGTGTTAGATAAACGAAATTTGGTAGGCGTGTTTATACATCTGAAAGATGACATCGATTGAAATTTCGCGCTTCGCGCATAAGTGTGGCGCTAGCAGCGCCACTCAGAACTTACAGATCATGTTTACTTCAAATGCGTGCTGTAAAGTTCGTGGGCATTATTTAGCTTCGAAATGCGACGTATTGAGTTGATGTTAGTCAAGAATGCCTTTAACAAGACGAAGAAGCCACTGTCAACAGCTCACCGAGTTGGAACGAGGTCGCATATTTGGGCTACGAGAAGCTGGATTTTCTTTTCGTGATATTGCAGAAAGACTTGGCTGGAATGTATCCACTGTGCATGATTGTTGGAAGCAGTGATCAAGGGATGGTACTACATCGAGAAGACTGGGTTCCAGCGGCCATGTGGCCATGTGGCACTCCTGAGAGGGAAGATCGCCGTATTCGGCTTACGACTGTGGCGCATCCTGATGCGTCTGAGGCAGAAATTCGAGCTGCAGTTGGTACCACGGTGACACAATGAACTGTTAGAAATTGGTTACTTCAAGGACAGCTCCGAGCTAGGCACCCGGTAGCGTGCATTCCACTGGCTCCAAGCCATTGCCGTTTCCGAAGCCATTCGTGTCAAGACAGAGCTCATTGATGGGCGGAGTGGAGATCTGGTGTGTGTTTTTTTTCATCAGAAAACACAACAGATCTCCACTCCGTCCTCCAATGAGCTCTATCTTGACACCACTGACGTCACAAACGGCAATGGCTTGAAGTCAGTGGAATGCACGCTACAGGGCGCCTGACTCGAAGCTGTCCTTGAAGTAACCGATTTCTAACAGTTTGTTGTGTCACTGTGGTACCAACTGCAGCTCGAATTTCTGCCGCAGACGCAGTACGATACGCTACAGTCCTACGTCGAATACGGCGATCTTCCCTCTCAGGAGTGCACGTGGCTGCCTGGAACCCGGTCTTCTCGAAGTAGTACCATCCATTGATCACTACTTCCAACAATCATGCACAGTGGATACATTCCAGCCAAGTCTTTCTGCAATATCGCGGAAAGAAAATCCACCTTCTCGTAGCCCGAATATGCGACCTCGTTCCAAATCGGTGAGCTGTTGACAGTGGCTTCTTCGTCTTGTTCAAAGCATTCTTGGCTAACATCAACTCAATACGTCCCATTTCGAAGCTAAATAACGCTCACGAACTTTACAGTACGCATTTAAAGTAAACCTGATCTGCAAGTTCTGAGTGGCGCTACTAGCCGCACACTTATGCGCGAAGCGCGAAATTTCAATCGATGTCATCTTTCAGATGTATAAACACGCCTACCAAATTTCGTTTATCTAATACAAGTCTTTCTTGGTGTTGGGATTTTTTTTTCCATCAGTGTATATATTTTCATAAATCAAACATTTTTATACTCTAACAATAATATTCTGCAGTTTATAATTTCTAATTAATATTTCTAAATTTTCAAAATATTAAAAATATGAGCCAGGGTAGACAATGGCAGATCTTGGACTACCTTCATGCAAATTTTCAGCCTCTTACTTTTAGTAAATTTCCCTAGTCATCGCACGCCCACACACAGAGAGGGAAAGGGAGAGAGAGAGAGATAAACCTTCTTTTATTAATAAATATTTTTTTAACATTTGAACCACATAGCAGGTACACAATAAGACACGTCTCACTGTGTACTACAACTGTGTGTCTCACTGTGTACTTTCGTTACGTTGTAACAAAATGGATATGTTACATGAATTTCATCGCTTTAAAAAGTTTATGCGTTTTGCCGAAATAGTCTATTATTAGATATAGTTAGGTTTGGTTAAGTAAATATATGTCATATTGAAGGAAATAAACTCTAAAATAGACGTTTATGTAAGACGTTTATGTAACTTTAACCACTATAAAATAAGGAATTATTTACTATTTTGTCGAACGAGTAACTGGAGTGCCGAAATTACATTCACGTGTTGCATAAGATGAGGACGTTATGTGTGTGTGCCAGCTTGAAGAAAGAGTTACAACTACATGTCAAAATGGCTGCTGTCTCACTGTGTCTCCCTTACCCTATATTTTTTTTTCTCTCGCGAACATGAAATTTCTATGAAAACAGACTTTGATTTTTCATTTATAGAGAAATATTTCTTTGCTCTTCTCCATAAATCCGAAACTATTGTTAAAATATTAAATTTTAAGTTTTATCCAGAAAATGTTTCTTGTATAAGTAAAAGTTAAAAAGTAATCTCTATCATTAAATCATATTTTGTTTAGATTTCAGGATTAAGCACTTTGTATAATTAGATCTCATGTATATTGCAAAAGAAGAAACATCAATGTCAATGCCTGAAGAACTAAAATGAAGGGCAAAAAACAGAAAAGGTTCACTATTACAATTTCAAAGCATCCAAAAATATTTTTTTAAGGAATGGTTAATTTCCTCTAAAAAATGTTGGCAATTAAAAAATGTAGCTCAAGTGTACGGACTTTTTCTTCCGTTACTGCTTTCAGAAGGTTCAACAGAAAGCACTCATGAAGTTTTAGAAAAGAAAATGACTTTTAGTAAAATTAAATGGATTCTTTCAGAAAATTAAAACTAAATATTAAACGTAAAACCAAATATAGTAAAATTAAATTTCATAAAAGATAATATTTATTATATAAGCACTGCAATTGTTATAAACTTTTACTTGATATATAAATTTTAATATTTGTATCTTAATTTTTTGGAAATTTAGATTAAATTTCCATCTTATTCATACGGGCCTCATATGAGGACAGATAAGTGTGGTTCTATATAGTATTAGATTTACAAATTTTTTCAGTATTCGTTTATGGAGACCTGATTTGTGGACAAAAAATTACTAGCATGCAGCACAATAATAAAGTTATTTCACAATGGGTCCTCATTTATCACAAAAAACGATTCTTTGGGTTTTTTTCTTTACTGTGTAAAAAATAATTCATGCATGAGAGGGATATAAAATGTATGAATATTTTAAACAAAATAAAACAAAAAATATGGTTAACACTTTTCTATTTAAATTTGAAAATTGAGATTATTTTTATAAATGCTATTTATGAAATTTAAACTTTAACAAGTAATAAATACAAAGAAACGAACAATTGCTTCTCTCTTTCATGATGCGGATTCGAAAAATAATTCCTTAAATTTATGAAACACACACAAAAAAAGAACTCTAAGCAACCAAAATTTAATTAGAAAAACTAAACAATAATTACTTGTTGCCTAATCGTTTGGAGTTTTCGTGGTTTTCTTCGAACCATGGATTTCCATGCGTAAATACCGGTTAGGTTCCCGTAGAAAGATCCCCACGAAGGGCACCCCTCCCCCTCTGAGCCTACAGATGGGTGACAAAATAATACGAACAGCCATGAAAAAGGCATGTCCATTTCAGAGAAGCAGAACGCGCATATAACATTGCACTCAATTCTGCCACCTAGTGGTTATGAAAGGTATCAGTTTATCAATATCAGTCATAGGTGTTGCATGCGCTTACCATACGCTCTAGAAAACTCAATAATGACTGACTTATCAGAGTTCGAAAAGAGAATGATTGTTGGAATGCTGTAAGCTGATTGCTCCGTGACGCAAACAGCCAAATATTTGGGGAATGCAAGGAGTACTATGTCAGGCGTTATGACAGCGTACACGAAATGCGGTAAAGTGTCTTCTGCGTAGTGAAACAGTGGACGGAAGAGAAAATGTTCTGAGAGGGGTAAAAGAGAGTTGACCGCATAGCGGTCCGAAAGCGCAGACAATCTTTATCCCAGATAACCTGAGAGATAAAGCAATCTCCAGAATCAAATTTCAGTAAGAAGTGTCCAAAGGGAAATTCATGCTTCTAACATTTATGAAAGAGTTGCAATTCGTAAGCCATTGGTTATATCACATCATGCTTTTCAGCGATGCCAATGGTGTAAAACACACAAAACACTGGACTGCTCGACAGTTGTAACAAGTCACTTGGTCTGATGAATCAATCTTCGCCATATTTCAGGCAATTGGACGCGTTTATGTGTGGAAAAAGTCCGCAGAAGCATTTTTCTCCTGACTGTCTCTTTCCGACGGTGAAGCATGGATGTGGTTGCCTTATGGTATGGGGTGTGATATCTTGGCGTGGCCTTTGGTCGCTTGTTACTCTGTATGGTAAGGTTACAGCTGCTTACTATACCGATATTCTTGGAGATTAAATGCATCCTTTTGTCCAGATTTTATTTCCAGGAGAATGCCCACTTTATCAAGACGACAATGCTCCTATCCACACTGCTGAAATCCCCCAAAAATGGTTTGAAGGGCATGAGGAGGAAGTAGGACAGTTTGCTTGGCTCTCTCAGTCTCCTGACTTGAACATTATTGAACATTTGTGGGGATATTGGGAATCAAAACTCCGTGCTCGATTTCCATCACTATCTACGCTTTTGGAATTAGAGCCTGCTCTCCAGGAATAATGTCTTTGTATTCCTTTAAAGATTGTTCATAACCTCTATGAATCCATTATACGCTGCATACAATCTGTAATTAAGTCAAAAAGTGGTCCAACCCCTATTAATAAAGCTTTTCTCTTATTTCATAGGTGTTCGTATTATTATGTCACCCATCTGTATATTCCTCGAGTAGATAACTGGCCGTCAAAAGTCAACCCAACCCAAAAAAGCAAAATACAATTTTTTATGTCTCATTCAATTTCGCTTTGCTATTTACTGAAGAACAGAAATCCGAAACTGCTTTTAAAAAACTTGTTTTTAATCTAGATATTTTTCTCTCGTATAAGTCAAGTTGAAAATGTGTTATATATATATATATATATATATATATATATATATATATATATATATATATATCATGCCCATTCATATAAATTTAAATTCAATATTAAACATACAACCAACTAAACACTGAACTAAAATCCTCAATAATTAATATGTGTGACATAATATTGAATTTTTACTGCATATTTTTTTTTCTATCAACATTTCTAAAATGAAGTTAAAAATATACATTAAAAATATAAAAACTACTGAATATCATAAACAAATCGAAACTAATTGTAAATACATATTTACTTACATTTTAAGGTAGATATTTTGATTTAAATTCAAGTGCATATTTTAAATAATGGTATTAGACAAATTACGAAAAAGTCTCAAAATGTAGTAGTATTTAAGCAGCAAAAAATATAGCAAGTATTTATTCAAGGAAAATAAATTCTTCCATTTTCAAAACATATTCCATTTACATCTATAAAGCAAAAATAAGAACTCTACTATTCAAAAATTAATTCTCAAAACCAAAGAAATATGTATTTCTTCAGAAAATATTTAGTAGTAAAATATTTAGTCTTTCTTATGTAGCGTTATTACTAAATTCAGTGAGTATTTTTCCCATTTATGACAGAGTGTCTCTAAAAGAAAAACTTCGATTTTTCATTTTAAGAGTAATCTCGATTTTCTGTACAATAAAACACTGGAAATCTGAAACTGCTACTTAAATATTAAATTTTACTTTTTAATACAGAACTTTTTACTTCCATACTTAAAAAGAAAAATATATATATATTTCATTCATTCATATTTTGTCTTGATTTCAGGAGTAGGCACTTTGCATAAGTAGATCTCATATTTATTGCAAAGGAAAAAAAAGATCGATTCCACCTTTAAGCAATAAAATCAAGAAAATATGAGAAAAGGTTCCTTGTTGAAATTTCAAATATTTCCGGAAGTACTTTTGCTAATGAGAGGTTACATCTCTCATAAAGGTGCTCTTGATTTGAAATGCAGCTCGAGAACGTGGAACTTTTCTGTGTTTCTCTTTTGACGAAAGTTGAAAAGAAAGCACTTATGTAGTTTAAAAGAAATTTAAATTTCTGTAACATGAAATGGATATTTTAAGAAAATTACGATTAAATATTAGCCGTAAAACCAACTGAAAACTAAACTAAATTTCAAAATGCGCAATATTTACATCGATTCTTAAAAAAAAAAAAAATAAAAATAAAAAGCATGGAAGTATATAGTTTTTGTTTCAACTAGCTTCATTCGCTCATAATTTTTTTAAAATACACGAAATTTCCTCTTAAAAATATGAAACAAGACTGTTTTCTATGCTACTGTAGCTCAAGATTTTTTATAATAACAAACTTTATAAAAACTATAATTAATTTCAATATGGTAGGGGTCGTACACTTCAGGGAATTTTACAGAATAAATATCAGTATTTTTTTATTGAAAAATAAATGTAGTTTAAAGGCGAAAAATTTCGCCTTACTTACGAAGGGAATTTTTAATAAGAAAATAGTGGTACCGAAGAATTTCCTAGTCTTGAAAGTTCTGGACAAGCACGACACCTAATATGGTAATATAATGGAACATTATATGTATACCTGTGTACTTACAAACGTCAAGATTTCTATTTATAAACAAGAAAACCTGTAGAACTTGATTAATTATTCAAATTTCGAAGTTATAAAAGAAATGGTGTGCTTCCTTGGGTACCACCATAATGAAACATTTTTCTGATTTTATATAAATTAAACACATGTAAAAAGCACCAGTTTAAAATAACCAGATTAAAATTTAAAAAGAATAAATCTTCGGAATTATAATAATATGATAATTAGCAAAATAATTAACGTGTTTCTGTAATATAATACGTTAATATAATTTTATAATTTTTCAGAGTGATCGTAGAATTATCTATGATTTACTAATTGAATTTTACGTAATTAGAAATTATATATATTCATATGGATAACGCTATCTTTATTTAAAATTAAAGTACTTCTCGAAGTATAATTTTAAAGTACTTTAAAATCTTTAAAGTACTTTAGATTATTAGGCCTTTTTATAATTAATGCAAGTGCATTAGAATATTAAGTGACTTTTTCTGCAGACGGATACAGTTGTGTTAACTTCAATTACGGTATATATCGGTGTATAATGCACTCTATTGATACAAGAAAACTGATCGAAATTTACAAGTACGGGTTAAACGCTGTTAAAAATAATTAAGTACTGCAAATTAAAAAAAAATGATCTTATAAACTAAAACTTCTTTTTTAATGAACATGCTATTTTTTCCAAAAAAGAGACAGTAATTTTTGTTTTCAGATTACCTGAGAAGTAATAGTTACTCTACTTCGCAAAATTCTTTATATTATTTTCTGCTATTTATCCTTTGAACTTATCTTTGCAAAGAAGGAGGTACATGTACTTACAAGGAATATATCTAAAAGTAGAAAAGTAGGTATGAAAGGTGAGGTTATACGCCGGTATATACGGTATACATTAGAATTTTGTTTTCTTTTATAGATTTCTGTAACATTCACACTTAATGAGAAATGATAATATAATAATAAATAATGATTCAAAATATGTCTAGACACTGAATTACACTGAGAATTCAAGGTTTAAACTGTTATTTGCTGTCAGAATTTAACATAAAACACTTGATTTAACTCAGATATTCATATGACATATTTACTTGACAATGAAATTAAGAATTGTTTCTTACCTCTAATTTTAAGAATTGTTAGAAATACTAATGAATTTAGACATTAGAATTAAATTTAAGGTAATTAAAAATAGAGAGCCAGAGGAGTTTACATATTCAAATTGAGGTTAATGAAAAATTAATACAATGTAGCACATGTTCACTCAGTTTTGGATATCTATTGCTTGAACTTTGTGCGAAAATGTAAAGATGATATATGTGGTGAGGTATATTTTGAGAAAATGAATTATGCACCTGTGAAAGTAAACGCATCGTTTAAAAATTTAAAACATGAAATAAGTAACAGTAGCTATCATTTTATTACTAGAGACAAATTTTATGCATTACAAAAAAAGTTGGCGTAAACAGTTTTCTTTACTTCTATTATTTGTTCTACACTGTAAAACAAAATTATGAGATAACTAAGAATTTTCTAGGAAACTGGAATGCATACAACTTTTCATGTAACTACAACAAAAAAATACATATAACAGATTCATGTTTATACTGTAAAAAAATCTGTTAGGTTAAAAGGAACCGGTAACTTTGGTACAGATGCTCTCTAATGGTTTGAAGGTAAACACGGTGTAAGACGTAACTCTACTATAGAGGCACTCTAATTGTCCACGGTACATTTTTAATTAGGAGTTCCCTTTTCCGCGAGTTAGAGGTAACCATATGTAAATTTATTTACTTAGTCTGCCAGAGTATGAATAGGGGAGCGAAATTATGTTAAGCTTATCCTGGGAACAAGAACATATTTAGAGTGAGATGAAATCAAGATGTGGATTTTAGATAAATCGCGCCGTCGCAGCTTAAGCACGCTCCGTAGAAATGAAGTTACGTGAGTTAACTTTTGACTTTATATTTAATTAAGATTGTTTTATTGCTATCATGGAGTGGGGGCCAATTTTATGAGACATTGTCTGCCAACCCTTTGCCCGTTGTTGAATAAAATCTCTATTTTTGAAGCATATAAGACTCCTCATGAACTGTCACCACTATAAATACGCCACAAGGTTACTAAGAATTTTCCTGGTAACTAGGGACGCCTAGAACTTTTTATGAAACTGCAACAAAAAAATTTCTTGTAATTATCCCAGGTTACTAATAAAGTTTTAGTAAGCATACAGATTTATGTAGCTTTAGAAAACCTATTTTTGTAGATTTACATTTTTTTTTTTTTTTTTTACATTGTACAGATAAAATTTTAAGAAGCATAAAAAATTCTGAAGCTTTACAAAAGCTATTTTGTAGATTTACATCCTTTTTTTTACAGTGTATAATTTATTTTTTCAAATAAAAAAATTACTTGTATTCCCGAACACTTTTTTGGTTTGAGTTAATTACTGGTCTCTCATTTAAAATAAATTAAAGAAATTAATTTAAGGGCAGTTGGAAGTCCTTATATCTACCATGTTATATTTATCTACAATTTCTCGGAAACTACCAAAGATATTGATTTGAAATTTTGTATATCGATAGCATGAATAATTCCTAATAAAGTGAAGTGAACTTTAAACACAGATATTCTTTAGTTATTTTTTTTTAAATCTGTAATAAAAAGCACTTTTAAATAAATAAAAAAAAACTTGAATTCTTCCAAAGAAATCCTTTTTTATGAAACATTTGTAAAATTGTTGTTAACAAAAGTTCACGTCAAATTTACATTTTTAAGAGGAGACTAACCAATCGTTACAAAAAATACTTTTTGATGCATTTGAAATCGTTATAGTGAATCTTTCTTGTTTCTTCTTCATTTTAGAGCTTCAAGCAGTGACATTGATTTTTCTTCTTTTGCAATATACAGGGTGTCCGGTCTCAACGGTGTCCAATGACTAATTCCTAAACCGTTAGTCATAGATATGTAGTTCCAATTACAAAAATGTTTTAAATGAGGTAAAGAAGTATTTTTAAAGCGATTTAGGTCAAGAAAACATTTATTTAAAAATTACGAAATTAAAATTTTTATACGGTCCCCCGGTCCTATAAGTGGTATTTAGTAAACTTTTCCTATTTCTCTAACAAGTACGGCAAAAAATGTCCCATTTATCTAACACTAAAATTGACCGAGTTATGACATTTTCAATTTTATGACTTAAACCACTTTTATGTAACTGAAAACAGATGAGTTGGACCAAGCTTTCAGGGTTCATACACGAAGTGCTTAAAGTATTATAAACGGTCTCCACTCCAAACGATGTTTAATGGCTAATTCCTAAACCGTTAATCAAAGACATATAGTTCCGATTACAAAAAGGTTTTAAATAATCTAAATAAGTATTTTTAAAGCGATTTAACTGAAGGTGCTGCCCCCGTATAAATATTACGGTAGTGTTAATTTTTAGTAATTAACTTTCAGATCGGTTAAAATAATAGAAGAAGTGAGTTTCAAAACTCGCCTTATCGAGAAAATCAAATTTCGGGAAATCGCGTAAAACCTTTAAATGCGCCCATTGGTATATTCATTAAAAATTTGGAGATTGTAGTGTTTGATTGGTACAGTTATACCAAATAGACTAGATTGATAGAGAAACATGATTTTTAAAATTTCGGATAAGGCGAGTTTCGAAATTGACGTCCCCAATTGTATTTTGACATTTTTTTTCTTTGTAAGGAAATGAGTGTGTTTCTTTTGATGATTTTATTTTAAAAAGTTGTATTATTTTTATAAGCTTTTAACATACGACGTTCGTATGTATGTCTTCCTAATTCAAAATTTGTATTCCAATTTTATCTCACTTCCAAATATCCAATCAAGATTAAATTTTGCATAATTATGTAAATCCAATGACAATGTAATATTAATATGATTTTAGGTACGGACAATTTATATTTATTTTACAGGACCACTCCAAAAATTTCGTATACATTATTGCCTACAAACAGAAATTTTAAAATCAAAATCAGTAACATTTATGTAAGGCACTGAGATTCACAATGTAGTTTTTCCAAATGAAAGTGCGTTGCGTTTATATTTTTTATACAGTGCCGCACAAAAGAACTCAGATACATTACGATGTATGAGCAGGTATTGCTTATTATACATTTTGATGATAATATGCTTTTTTCAAATTCAACTTTTTAGTTCTTTATAAAAACTTGTTTGAAAAAAATGTTTTAGAGACCAAAATCAGAATGCAATTTCTACTTGCTAAACAAAAAATAAATATTAAACGGAGTGAAAATTTTTGCTGTTGGACATGGAAAATGAGGTAAACAACTTTATTTGTACAATAGATGTTCCAAAACACGTGCGGCCTTAGTTCATGCACATACAAATACTTTCTAAGGTTTAAAATGCATATTATTTCCCAACCATGTTTTGCCAATTTGTAATCTGATTGGCCAGAGGTTTCGGCGTCAAAGTGACTCATCTTGGCGGTATTCGTGCTTGGCAAATGCAGAGGTAAGTCGTTTTAATTTTTGTATTTTTATTTTAAACAAACAAGATACAAGTCCATTTTTTGTGAATGAAATTATGTGGACTGATGAATGTCAGCTTATAAGACAAGGGGTCGTAAATACTCAAAACATTCAATATTGTTCCTGGAAAATCCACACATTATTCATCCTAACAAACATCAAATACGTTGGTCCATAAATGTTTGATGTGGTAACTAGAAGACTTCCTTAATTGGGCCATTCATCTCCGATGACACTTTAACATTAGAAAAATACGCGGATATTTTATCAGGACCAGTATCCGATTTTTTAGAAGAGTACGTTTCATTACAAGAGTTGTCTAATATGTGGTTTCAGAATGATGGCGCACCAGCACACAGATCGCTAAAGCCACGCACTGTCTTAACCAGTATTTGGAAATAATATTATCGGATATGGAGGTCTTATTGAGTGGCCTCACAGGTTGCCAGATTTGAATCCTTTAGATTTTTTTTGTGGGGTTTTCTGAAAAATAAGGCATATGAAAGATAATCCACTAGTCGAGCAGATTTGTGGAATCGTATTGCTATGGCGTGCAGATCTGTAACACCTACAATGTTGAAAAAAGTAGAAGAAGAATTTATTTCACGTGTACATTTCTGCATTGCAGCAGAAGGGAGTCACCTCGAGCACGTTTTAAGATAACCTTAATTTTTATTAATTAAGTTTTAGATTGGGTTATCTAACTATTTATCATTTTTTAAAGTGTTGTGGCTGTTGCTTTTATAATCATTTAACAAAATTTCTGTTATTATTATTTATTTATTTTTACTTATATTTTTAGTACAAGTTGTATATTTTGTTTTAATATGTCAGAAATGAACAAAAATCTCAAAATATAATTGTAATGTTAATTTACTCTCAATGTTTAATGTTAAATTTTATATCTGACGATTATTTTTATTTCTAGTAAATTTGTGACTGACCCCTATTTTGCAGCAAAAAAGGTACTCCAACTTTAAACACCTATTACTCGGTCTGTTTTAATCGCAGAGGAATGGGACTTTTTTTGTATTACTTGTCAGTGCAATAGGATATTTTTACTAAATATCACTTATAGAACCGGGGGACCGTATAAAAATTTAAATTTCGTAATTTTTTTTAAAATGTTTTTCTTGACCCAAATCTCTAAAAATACTTCTTTACCTCATTTAAAACATTTTTGCAATTGGAACTATATATCTTTGACTAACGGTTTAGGAATTAGCCATTGGACAATGTTGAGACCGGACACCCTGTATATGAGATCTAATTATGTATAATATATTATGCTCATATAATATATTAAAGACTGGAGAAAAGGTACCAGGAGATTGCAAACAATAATATGTATAGTTTCTATAAAAAGGTACATCGAAGTTCAAACAGAAATTAAGAAAAATCCTTAGCAGTTGAATGCATATGCATACGATATGCGTAAAATGTTACAAATAATGATTTAAAGGAAAGGGTCATTTTTCTCTCCTGTTTATAAAAGCTAAAAAAATATTTCATTAAGATTTGTAATACAAAATAAAACTCTGTTATTCAAATTTTAATTATAAAAATTAAAGAAATATGAGTTGTAATTTTACAAAGGTTAATTCCTTTATAAATGTACTCTTGATATAAATATGTATTTTGAAAAATATATGTATTTATTTAAAATTCACTAAAGATATGAAGAAATATCATGAGTATTTTTGCCGCGAAAAAACATGGAATTTCAATGAAAATAAACTTTGATTTTTCGTTTATAGAAAAATCTTGCTTTGTTGTTTGTTCTCTGTATATTGAAAATTCGAAACTGTGTTGTTTAAATATAAAATTTTAGCTTTTACAAAAAAATTTTTTTTGTATAAGTAAAATAAAAAATAATTTTATTTTTGATTAAATCATATTTTGCCTGGATTTCAGGAGCGAGCACTTTTGCATAATTAGATCTCATATATATTGCAAAAGAAGAAAAATCAATGTTACTGCTTGAAGCTCAAAAATGAAGGGAAAAAACAAAAAAGGTTCACTGTTACAACTTCAAATGCATCAAAAAGTATTTTTTTGTAAGGGTTGGCTAGTTTCCCCTTAAAATCTATAGTGATTTAAAAATGCAGCTCAAGAGCATGAATCTTTTCTTGTGTTGCTCTTTTTCGGAAAGTTCAACAGAAAGCACTCATGTAGTTTTAGGAAAAAAATGACTTTCAGTAAAGTTAAATGGACATTTTGAGAAAATTACTATTAAATATTAAACTTAAAATCAAATCAAATTAAATTAAAATTCATAACAGGTAATATCTAGTATCTAAGCACTACAATTTTTATAAAATTTTATTATATATATATATATTTTATTTGCATCTTAAAATATTTTAATTTAAATTAATTATAAAATTAGTAAATATTTTAAACAAAAAATGTGATACATTTTCTCTATTTAAATTTAAAAATTGAGAACATTTTTATAATCTTAGCCTACTTTTAAAAAATGATATTTCAATAGTTTCAACAATAAAAAGTAATAGTTACAAAGAAACGAGCAATTTTTTCTCTTATCAATCATGCATATTCAAAACATATTTTCTTAACATTTTGAAACGCAAAAAGAAGAACCCTATAAACAGAATTTTAATTATAAGAACTAAAAAAAAGGTGCTGTTAGGACATACAATGGTTGTTTTCGTGTTTAATTAAAGAAGATCAATTAAACATTTGAAAAGAAGCTAAAATAAAATGAGTTAAGTAAACAGAGTCTTTACCTCCCGATATTTTTAACAGCGTTATAAAACGATTAATATAATACAATACAGATATTTTAAACGTATCGTTTTAAATCTGACCTAAGTTTCACTAGAGTTTTCTTTCTGTTTTTAGCATTCACATGAAAATACTTTTCTTTTTAAAAAGGAAATATTATTATTCGCGGTGTCTCAGAATTGAGAACATTAATTAAAAAGATCATTCGAAATATGAAATTAGTATCCTGCGTAGATATATTTAAATTGTTTGGCATTATTATTATTTTGCCATTTTAAATGTGACATAATTATTACAATTTACTACTTTAAACGCATATTGATGTATTTATTATTTTAAAGTTTCCTCTCTCTTTTAATATTCACGTGTAAATAAAGTTTTCATGATATAAGTTTTAATATTTTCCTGCACCTAACACATACTCATTTAATAGTAATTTCAAAGGGTTTTTTTGTTTGCTTTTAATAGTCATTGTGTAAAATCGTAAGTAAATATTATTCTTTGCGCTATTTTTACAATTGCAAACAATATCTATAATAATAGCCTATGTCATGTGACCATCTTAAATAGTTCCGGATGGACCACTTCGCTTGTTTATATTCCAGATGCCATTTTGGTACTTTAATGTTAGCCAGGAAAAGATGATAAGTCGCCAAATATTATTCCATCGCCATCATTTCCTCTATATTATTGTAGTCCAAGCCATGTAACTAGCATAAACAAAAACGGGCTAATCCCTTCGCTTTTCTTACGAAAGATTTCCATTTTGATTAAAAAATCTTTTTTTTTTCGAATAAAACTACATAAAAGTTGCCATGATTGAAAGAATTCTTCATACTTTTATGTTAGCCGTGTGCAAATCTCGCCAATAGCTATTCTAACACACCAGTTAGCAATTTTGTTTCGAGTGATAAATTAAAACATTGTTTTGAAGTTGAAATTGAACCACCAATTGGAAGAAGGGAATAAACTCCACTTTTAGACACTTCATTTTTCTACACATTTACATTCTTTAGACGTAGCGCTTACTTCTGAGTTCGAAGAAAAGAACAAAACTCATTCGCTTCGTATAGTTTCATGCAGCCATAAAAATAGTTAGTTGGAAGAAGGAAACAAATCCTTCCTTTATTCCCTTCTTCCAACTATCAACTGTATGAGTATAGAGATAGTGTTTCTTTTTGCCTAGTTTTTCTTTTTCGATAAACGAAAACGCATCGCTATTGGTGTGGGACGCGATACTAGCGATTTAACAGCCACCATTTTAGAGCGCGTTCAACAAACCTTACCAAAGCTACCAAAGTTATCCACCAATTGTAGGGCAGTATGAAATAAAAATCAAGGCGAATTGTGATGCCAGCTACAATTCAACAGTGGCACCAACGAAAGGTGTTGAGCTGTAACTGACGTCACATTTTGCTTTGATATTTATTTCATACTGCGTTACAATTGGTCGGTAACTTTCTGCTGAACGTGCTCTTTGTTGTGTTTGAGACTGCATTCGTTTAGCGTCGCGTCGTGTAGATTATTAAGCTATAAATTTTATTATTTCATTATTAAAGTTTGAATATGACCAGTGAAAGTAGCTGTAACGATTCACTTGATAATGAGTCAGAAGCTGAGACTCCGAAAAAGAACAGGAGTGGTGTTAGAAATGTCAATTTGTACAAAAAAAGAAAAAACAGAAGTCACAGCGTTTATTTGGTCAAAATTATGTGAGTACAAGTTAGGGGAGCTTAGTATCAGCTAAATCTAACAGTAATAGTGACTGTGTCTGTAAAATAAACTGCACTCAGCAGTTCAGTAGTGAATAAAAACAGCATTTGCTTGAATTCGTTTACAATGGGCGACAGAAAAATGAACATGACATATATATGATGAGTCTCATTGAATACGCGGAGCTTAATTGCGGCCGTTCAAAACGCGAAAATCCGAAAAACGTGCTAACGTATTTTGCTATGAAAGGAAATGAAAAAATTCAAGTATGCCGCCAAACTTTCTCCATTTTATACGCTATAAAAAATAAGGCCATTTTTCGCCTTACCTCTCTTAAATCGGTGAGAATCCCCGTAGATAAATGAGGGCAGCATCGTAATCGAGGTAATGTCTTTACAAAAGAAGCAATTACGTCCATTGATGAACATATCCGGTCATTTCCCCTTAAACAATCTCATTACAGCAGCAAAAATATACAATATTTAGAAGCGAACCTAAACGCCAAAATAATGCATGAACTTAAAAAAAGTACCCCCAATACCAATGCGTAAAATACGACTATTATTACATAAAATATTTTAATGATAATCATGGCTACAGATTCGGTCGGCCACAGGTAGACGTTTGCTCGACTTGCGAAGAACTCTATGCAAAAATAAAAAGTCCATCTCTCAATGAGAATGCGAAGAGAGTGGCGATTGCGAAAAAAATGATACATCTTAAACGTGCTAAAAAGTTTTAAAATAAACATAAAGAAATTTTGGCCTTGTGTCAGGAAAGAGAAGATGTAGGAGCCATTATATTTGATTACATGCAAAATCTGCCCATTCCTAAAATCCCAGTTGAAGAGATGTTTTATTTAAGAAAACTATGGCTGTATGTGTTTTGTGTTCACGACTTAAAGACGAACTCAGCTGATTTCTACAGTTACCATGAGTGTGACACTAAACGGGGCTCGGATGAAGTACGCAGTATATTGCGAAAACGATACAGAACATGGGTCCCTCTGCCAAAGAACTACACGTTTTTAGCGATGCTTGCGGGGGACAAAATAGAAATAACACCATTATAAGACTTTTTCTCACTTTTGTCGCAATGAATCGTTTTGAGAAAATATGTCAATACTATCCGGTGCGTGGCCATTCGTTTTTAACATGTGACAGAAATTTCGGGACCGCTAAAATCTCATTAGGATAAAGGACAGAATTTACGTTCCAAATGAATATATTAATCTTATTTTGGCAACAAAAATCAGTTAAACCTATTACTTCTAACGATATACTTGATTTTAAAAACTCATGGCAGCGATGTTTCAAGAAAAGCTGTAAGTCATTAGACAAGATAACAACATTCAAGATTTCGCAATATATAAGCTTTGAGTATACTTCAAGTCATAAAGGTAACTTGACACGTTCCGAATTTATCGATGGTTTCATTAAAGCTACATTTTTGCTCCAAAAACATCCTACAAACCCGAAATTACCAGAAGTTCCGGCATATGATACTGAAATACCCATAAATGAGAAAAAAAAATGAACGACATACAAAAAATAATCCAATATATTCTTGGCGAATTCAAAGATTTTTACGATATTATTCTGACTTGGCCAACTACAAGATCCGAAAGTGAAGAAATAGATGAATAATAGAGTGTCCTTACTTTTTTTCTAATAAATAAATAGTTTTTGTCATTATATTGTTTATTATTTCAAATTATTTTGTATTATAGTATATTACAAATTGGAAGAAGGGAATAAATCCCACACATTTACATATACATATATAAATGAATATTATATATTTCAGCCAGCTCTATTAGTAAATAAATCAGAATTTATATTTTCTTCATTATCATTGATATCACATGAGCGTATCATATGAGCGTATGATATCACGTATAATTTGAAATTAATAAATTATAAAGTTTTTTTTTAATTATCTCCATTCTTATTTTTTTTATTTATTCCCTTCTTCCAATTGGTGGTTCAATTAAATGTCACGGTTTGTTGCATTATTTAATATTTGGCACACATGTCATATACGTTTCGGGTTTTGGCGTGAATTTATTTTACGACAATTTGGCAAAAACCTTTTTCGAATATCAGTTACATATTTATTTTTAAATTGTCTTCTATAATTTTTAAAATCAAATAACAATAAAAAAATAATTAATAACTATGGAACAGAACAAGTTATATAACTTTATAAAAGGAAAAAAAACTAAATAAACATTTATCGATAAATAAACAACAATAGCCGGGTTACCATGTCATAGCAAAATAACGCCATTTTGGCGCCAATTACGTACCCCGTTGCGTATACGACATCTGTGCCTAATATATTTCTTTCCGTTTTGTTTAAAAAAAAGAAAGAAGTGAAAGCGATTAATTTTAAATGTTTCAGTTTTAAATGAAAGTTTTGTATTTTAAATAAAATGGATGAAAGTATTATATTTTAAATCAAATTAATGAAATACAAACAAAAAAAAAAAAAATAGAAAAGAAAAGAAAAGAAAAAAAGAAAAAAAAGAAATGCGACGGGAAAAATGTTTGGCGATTTATCACCTGCGTCTCGCTAACATAAAAATATCCAGTTCTTGATTTCTCTATCAGAATCTTCCGATTCCCCGAAAGATTGTTCAAGTAAATTGAGTTATGAATAAAAGTACGATGATACATTTCTTAGCATACATTTAAGGGAAACCAAACTGGTCGCCAAAGTAGTTTAAAATAATAACCTTTTCTAAAACAAACATATATATATATGTTATGATTAAAATTTGAGCTGCCATCATTAGAGAAAAGTGTTTAAAATAAGAAAAAAAAATATTATTTCGAAATTTTGAGATCCTATTACCCGTTTTGAAATCTGCAGATCAATAAGGATTTTTGTTGTTAGTTTCACCGCATAATATTCCATATTTTAAAAGAAATCGCCATGAAACATAATCAATCGTTTAATCATTCGTTTATAAAATCGTTCGATAAATTCGTTTCATTAGGACTTTATATATATAGGATAGAAATATGTACATGTATATATAACATGTGTATATTTCTCTCTTGCTCATTCATATTTTTCTTTATTTTTGGAATGAGAACTTTGCAAAAGTAAGTCTCATATTTATTGCAAATGAAGAAAAGGGAACTCGACAGCTTGAAGTAATAAAGTAAAAAAAAAAAAAAAAAAAGTTTGAAGGATGATATTTCAAATGTACACAGTATTTTTGCACAGTAAAATTTTAGTTGCCTCGTAAATCTGCTAGTGATTTCAAATGCAGTTCAAATGCCTGAAATTGTTTCTCTGTTAAAAAGTTGCCAAAAAAGAAAAAAAAAATTAAAAAATTCCAATTAAATTTGAAACTTACAACCAACTGTACATTGAATTAAAATTTTTAATGATTAGTATGTGTGAATTGTATACTGAATTGTATACTGAATTTTTAATGCATTTTAGGTAGATTTCGTATGAAATACTACCTATTGGGATCGTTTCTATGTTGGTATTTCTGAAAACTTTTTGCAGATCTACACCGATCATGACCCCTAGACCCCAAAACCAGCCTCAGTAAAAAACTTTATACATCTATATATATATATATATATATATATATATATATATCACTTTCTTCTGGACACGATAACTTTCGTAATTCTGCACCAATCTCTTCCAAACTGATACATAAAATCAACGGTCCTGAAATCTCGGTCAAGTTCGTTAATGGACAAAATCGGACCAAGGGGATGGAAATAGGGAGGGGTTTTGTGAAAACAGAAAACCTCCCATAACTTCTTAATTTTTGTACTTACCAAATCAGTTTAAAGTTTTTATTACTTCTAAAAATAGGGCCAAAAATTTATGTTTCACAGATTTTTAATAAAGTTAAAAATGGGCTCATGGGGCGCAAAAAATAGGGTTTTGGGGAGAAAAAAAATCATAACTTCGTCAATTCTCAAGATATCAAATCTAATTAATTTTATTGTAAATCTCCATAACATTATCTACAACTTTTACATTCACAAGTTTTTGATAGTACCAATTCTTACCGCAAAAAAAAAAAAAAAAAAAAAAAAAAAAAAATTAAAAACGAAAACAAAAAGGGGGTTTGAAGAAGAAAAAAATCCATAACTCTGTCAATTGAAAAGATATAAAATCCCCATGAATTTATCATATATCTTCTTAATATTGTCTACAACATCTATATAGACAAGTTTTGGATAGGACCAATTCTTACAGCAAAAACAAATTAAAAATACATAGCGGTTGAAGAAAAAAATCATCTTACTAAGTGTGTATTCAAATCCAAACTGCGCTTATTTTCTGACTCATTTTACAATTCATTTTTGCTCTCAAAGGCTTCCAATTGGTACGTTTTCTTACTTAGAAACTATATAATGTACCGTAATGGTCGATCTTTTGATAGAGACAGAATATATTTTTAAAAATGCTGTTAAAAAGGGCATTTTGAGCCGAATTTACCGAAGCGGATTGTGTTGGAAAAATCATTGTATTAAGGATGCACTCAAATCCAAACTGCATTTTTTCTGACTCATTTTTAAATTCATTTTTGCTCTCAAACGCATTTAATTGGTAGATTCGCTTATTCAGAAACTATATAATGTACCGTAGTGATCGATCTTTTGATAGAGGCAGAATATATTTCAAAAAATTATGTCAAAGTGGGCATTTTGAACGGAGTTTCCCGAAGCGATTGTGTTAGAAACGAAAAATATTGTCCTTCTGAGAAAACAATTGTTTATATATCAAGTTTTAATTAATTGAACAAAAAATAAAAACACAGGTCGCTTATCAAAATCCGCTCTTCAAAAATCACGTCAGCAAGATTCATATTGTTTTTTTAATAATGAATCTGGAATTATGCGAGAAAATTTCGATTTGTTGAGCATGGAAAAGTATTTTTTTTTTTAATACCGCCCTAACATGATTCTGAGAAAACCAGCTATTATATAAAAATGAAATAAAAACTCGCCAAAAGCGGCCAGATAAAATTGTTAAAGTGGATTTATCTCTAATCATGATTTAGTTTTTGTTTGTGAAATTAGTATATTTAACTTCGAAATCTACCTCTGCCTGTAGGCCGGGCCGGCGGGGATTTGTTTTATTATTATTGTATTAAAATTTCTAAATATCAAACTTAAAAATATATACATTGAAAATATCAAAATTATTCAATATTTTAAACAAAACTGAAACTGGAAATACACATGTACTTACATTATAAGTTAAATATTTAATTTTAAATACAAGTGCACTTTTTATATAATGCTATCAGGCAAATTAATAAAAAATCTTAATGTAGTAGTATTTATGAATCAAAAAATATATAGTGTAATTTATTCAATGAAAATGATTTTCCATTTCCTATTATTTCTCTTATTTTCAAAATATATTCTATTAAAATCTGTAAAGCAAAACTAAGAAATGTACGATCAAACATTAATTATCAAAACAAAAGAAATATGTATTTCTTCAGAAAATATTTAGTAGTAAAATATTTAGTCTTCCTTTTGTAGCGATATTATGAAATTCCGTGAGTATTTTCCCCTTCTGCGACAGCAAATTAAAAAAAAAAAAAAATCGAATTTTTCATTTTAAGAGCAATCTCGCTTTTCTGTACACTAAAACACTGGAAATCTGAAACTGCTATTTAAATATTAAATTTTACTTTTAGTACAGAACTTTTTCTTCCATAAGTAAAAAGAAAAATATATCTATATTTCATTCATTCATATTTTGTCTTGATTTCAGGAGTAGGCACTTTGCATAAGTAGATCTCATATTTATTGCAAAAGAAAAAAAGATCGATTCCACTGCTTTAAGCAATAAAATCAAGAAAATATGAGAAAAGGTTCCTTGTTGAAATTTCAAATGTATCCGGAAGTAGTTTTGCTAATGAGAGGTTATGTCTCTCATAAAGCCACTCTTGATTTGAAATGCGGCTGGAGAACATGGAACTTTTCGGTGTTTATCTTTTGACGAAAGTTCAAAAGAAAGCACTTATGTAGTTTAAGAGAAATTTGAATTTCTTTAACCGTAATACCAACTAAAAATTAAACTAAATTTCAAAATGCATAATATTCACGTCGATTCTAAAAGAAATATATTAAAAAGCGTGGAATACACACACACACACACACACACACATATATATATATATATATATATATAATACTTTAATATAACTTCATTAGCTGATAAATTATTTAAGACACACGAAATTTGCTCTTTTTAAGCTGAATCAACACTGTTTTCTGTACTACAGTACTTTAAGACTTTTTACATTCTAATTACATACTTAACACAAATTTTACCTGAATTCAATATGATAGTATAAATAAACATTTTATGTGGATTTACATATTTAAAAATAATACATAATAGTAATGAAAATCCTATCTTTATTTAAAAGTTAAAATATTTTTCGAAGTTAAAATCACATATTATATGTGAGATATTCTATAATTAATGCAAGTGCCTTAGAACAATAAATGTCATTTTATACAGACGAATACAGATGTGGTAACTTCAATTATCGAAAATTTCAGCGTATAACGCGCTCTATCGATAAAAGAAAATTGATCGAAAATTAGAAGTGCAGGTTAATCGCTGCTTTAAAGAGTTAAAAATTACAAATTTAGAAAAAGAGAAATTACCATATGAACTAAAATGTTTCAATTACCGAACATGCTATTTTTTTTTTTCAAAATAATAATAATAATAATAATAGTACACAGAAATGTATGGTAAAATGCGATTTTTTTAATAGATTTCTATAACATTCACATTTAATGAGAAATGATGATATAATGATAAATGACGATTCAGGATAAGACTAGACACTTAATTTCGCTGAGAATGCAAGTTTTACTGTCATTTATTGTCAGTATTTACCATGAAACGCGTTATTAACTCAGATATTAATAAGACATATTTACTTAGCGAGGAACTTACAAATATATTTCTTAACTCTTATTTTCAAGAATGGTTAGAAATAAAAATTAATTTCGACATTGGAATTAGATTTAAGGGAATTAAAAATACAGAATCAAAGAACTTTACATATCAAATTGAGGTTAAAAAAAAATAATACAATGTAGCACATATTCACTCAGTTTTGGACATGTATGTTTGAATTTCGTGCGTAAAGTAAAGGAAGATAAAAGTGGCGAGGTAGATTTTGAGAAAATTACTTATGCCCTGGCTAAAGTAAACGTATCGTTTAAACATTCAACACGTGAGATAAGCAACAGTATTTTATTAACAGTGGGTATTGTTTTATTACTATAAAAAATTTATGCATTACAAAAAAATAGTTGGTGTACATAGTTTTCTTTTTTTTTTACAATTACTTTTATAATTCATTTTTTCAAATAATAATAATAAAAAAAAATTGTTTGTAGTCTTGTCTTTAAATAATTTTATGGTATGAGTTATTTATTTTTCTCTTATTTAAAATGAATTAATGAAATTAAATAAAAATAGAATTTGAAGAATTAGAATAGAGTAACAATAGATAGTAAGCTGAATTTTTGTTCTATAAAAAATAAAAGGAATAGTAATAATCTCTCTATTTACCTATAATGATGAGACGGTTTATCACATTTTACTACAAAATTTAATAAAACGTAAAGTATACATTAAAACATCTTTAGAGACATTTTCTTTAGATTTTAATGAAATTTTGTATAATTGTATACATTAGAATTAGTGAAATAATAAAAATAATAACCAGATACAAAATTTTCCACCTAATAATAAAAAGTACATTTCTATGTTTTGTATTATGTTTATAATATTAGAAATATTTAAAAACTATACTTATCATTGGTTCATTCAAAATTTTGCTGTATAAAAAAGAAATACGTGTTATTTTTGTCTCATTAGTTTCACGAGAAGATTTCTGTACTACATTCTTTCAAAATGTATGCATGACATGGGAATATATTGAAATTGTAAAATAAATATTCACGAATTATAATAAAATAAATAAATTACATATTTTTTTTTCCATTTTAAATATTGATTATATAGTTACACTTTATAGTTACAGACAGAAATAAAATTTTAAAGCAATACATTAAAATAATTAAAGAAATAATATAAATCAGAAAATTAATAATTAACTAATAATAAATTGATTACAAAGAAAATTGATGCAGTTACATTATTAATAAATAATTTCTTAACAACATAATGACATTATGAGATGAATTTAGAATTCAGAGAAAGTTGGACACGTGGTAAACATATGAACTTAAGGTTAAAATATTATATGAGGTAATTTTATTTTCACATTAAAAAACAGGAAAGATATATATTTATTTAAAGAAATATCTCTATATTGAGGAATATCTGAAAAACAATAAGCAAGAATGTCTTAAGAAATTTAGCAATGACAAAGGAATAAATGTGCATTTTTTATTTATATTTTTATTTAGTACTGAGAGCAGTCTTTTGCCATATGTTCCAAATAATTAAATGTATGACTTATAAATGTATGCAATAGGAAAACAATATCTGTCTAATAATTATTCAGTGATGATAAATGGTTATAACTCACGAAACAAATATGTTAATATGTTACAATCATATCTATATTATAAAGGACAAACGTATCTGTGTGTAACGCAGACGTTATTTTATGAGTGGCAACACTACTCAATCAAATTTCACATTTGCAATTTTCGCTAATGCACTTTTTTAATCTTCTAACTATAGTAGATCCTCAAATTTTACACCGTGTGTAGTACAGGGAAAAAAATCCACTTTCAAATTCAATTTTTTTGAAAACTCTATTTTAATTGACTGATATATTATGTTTTTAAAATAATTTTCAAGCATGAATTTTTGTAATGTATCTGTATCACGTGCCGGATCCATAATAATGTAACACCGTATTACATAATAATAATAAACATTTTGCACCTAGATCAATAAAATTTTTCCTGCATTTATTTCGGACTACTTTTCCATAACGAAATTAAAAATTCCTCTGTAAATAAATAAAAGAATAATATTTTAAAAATAATAATAAAACATATATGTAATCTAAAAATTTATATTTTTACACAGCCAAAGAGAAAAAAATACTTTCAAAGGAAATTTGTTTGCAAACTACATCTCAGTTTCCTGGTATTCTATTATTTTAAAAACAATATGCAAGCATGAAATATTTAAAAAATTATCTCTATCGCGTGGAGATCGATTTCCAAAGATTAATAAGTTTGCCCTTAAAACAACGTTAATATTTCAGTATTTTCTTACGATAAAAATTCCATAAAAAATTTCTCTATAAATAGAAAAATAAAATAATATAAATAAAACACAAATTTAGCATACATATAATTGAATTACGTGATTCAAACACTGAGATGACCAGACGCAAAAAGGTTGCCGTAAGTAGCCAAATTTTGGGATAATAATTTTTAGCATGCTGATAATACTGAAATATCGCGTTTGATAAATTTCAAAACTTTATTTGATTGCATAATTAATACTTTTTCATATAACAATGCTTTTCTGGTTCTTAATGAACACTCTAAAAAATATATAGCATCTGAAAAAATTATTAGTTTTCAATTTAAAAAAAAAAAATTGTTTTCACCTCTACTCTGTAACCCGGGTTCGATTTCCAAGTGCTTTTAAAATAGATATAGATTTACTTTCTTTAACATGATAATTGGGTTTTCAGGAAATTCCTTTATGATTTCACTTAAAATTAATTGTTCATATGACGAGAAGAAACTAAAGCAAACACAATTTTTCAAGGAGAATTGCGGTACTAATTAATAAAACATAAGGTAGAAAAATCATAAATCATGTTCTGAAGTATATCTTATAAAAACTTCACCAAGGAGTGCAAATCATTTAAAACCGCACAGGAAAATTCTAGAAAAGCTGAAATGACTGTGAAAAAAGGGTTTTTAAGTTTTTAATGAAGAAGTGTTTATAGAGCGTGCAATAATTTTTTTTCAGATGCCCAAAGTATATTTGTAAAAGATTTGCTCGTACGTTTCAATACCTATATTCTTTATAATTGAAAAATTTTAAAAGCTACGATTTCATTACTGTAAAATTGTTCTTATACATATTGAAATGTGATGTAACTACTATTTTGCGTAAAAAAAGAACTTATACATATTTACACATAATCTGAAATTATATTTTTGTAATAAAATTTTTTATGTAGAATAGTAAAAAATTAAGTTTGTTTGAATTGATATATTTGTAAATTATTTAAAAACAGTTGTAATTTAGGCTTTAATTGAGTATAGAAGTACTGCGTGGAAAACAAATATGAGGAAAGTACAAGGAATAAATAATTCTATACATAATATGCATGAATGAATAATCTGTATATTTAAAATTAGTAACTCAAAGCGAACATGTTTTGTGCATAAGTGTGCCAATGTCTCGAAAATGGTAACTAAATCTTGGTCTGTAAAAAAAGGGTGTAAAGCTTTTCTTATGATCCATATAACGATTGTCTGGATAAGCTGAAATTAAAATTGCATGATTATTATCATGCAGATAGCAATCACCACATATACACTCACACTTGCAATTTACTGTACAAAGTATGATGTCAAAAATATTTATATTTAGAACAATAACATATTTTACAAAATATGAACATAAAAGTATATAAACAAAAATATGGTCGAAAATTCAAAAACTAAAGAATGTAAGGTTTGTTTTATTTTTCAAATTACGACATATTACAGATTTTGAAATTTCAAGTTTCTTTACTGAAAGTTCAAGGGAAATGCATGAAACATTTCGCATAAGGAGTATAATTAGAGAAAGAGTCGCTTTGTTCTCTTCAGAAAATTGACTGTATATAATCTTTTTAATATGCTGAATAAAAAAATTGTCGCTTTAATCGCCCAAAATCAGTAAAATAATTGAGTAAATTTACATCTTTCAGTTACACTTTTCACGTGATTTAAAAAATTATTATCATAATTCAAGAGGAAGCGTAAGATTTAATTTTTTTTTTCATAACTGAGCAAAGTGTTATTATGATGGTTGTATATACACAGTCTCAGTTTTCCTCGAAAAGCAAAACCTTGTTGGCCAATCAACAAAACTGTACGCATACAACTTTTTGGGTCAATCATTTTTTCTTTCATTTCTCAAGTTGTGTTTCAAAAAACATGTTTTCGCTATTAGGGCATGCGTTTTGAAAAGTAGAAGGTTGTGGTTCCGTTACTGATAATTTCTTCCATATATCATAATTTGTTTGTTATAATTAAAAAAAACAATTTAGTGCTATTTTTCTATTAAACGATGATAATCCATAAAGGGATCGTCAGAATTTAGTTCAAAAATCTGAAAATATATATACAGCCAAGAAACAAATACTGCATCGGCATAAGATCGTTAGCTAACTTCCTCTAACTAAAATAATGACCTCTAAACTAATCGAACCGGTCTTCAAGTTGGTAGACCGATGGGCCAGTCTAGCCCTGGGCAACCTAATATACTATAATATAAAAAAATCCCTGCCGGCCCGGTCTACAGGCGGAGGTCAATTTCGAAGTTAAGTATACTAATTTCACCAACAAAAACTAAATCATGATTAGAGATAAACTCACTTTAACAATTTTATCTGCCGCTTTTGATGAGATTTTTTTTTTCATTTTTATATAATAGCTGGTTTTATCAGAATCACGTTAAGGTAATATTAAAGAAAATACTTTTCTATGCTCAACAACTCGAAATTTTATGGCACATTTTGAGATTCATTTTTAAAAGAAAAAATATTAAACTTGCTGACGTGATTTTTGAAGACATTTATAAGCCACCTGTGTTTTTATTTTTCGTTCAATTAATTAAAACTTGATTTATAAACAATTATTTTCTCAGTAGGACAATATTTTTCGTTTCTAACACAATCGCTTCGGGAAATTCTGCCCACAAAATGTCCACTTTGACACCATTTTTTGAAATATATTCTGCCTCTATCAAAAAATAGATCATTTCAGTACATTATATAGTTTCTGAATAAGAGAATATGCCAATTAGATGTGTTTGAGAGCAAAAATGAATTTAAAAATGAGTAAGAAAATAAGCAGTTTGGATTTGAATACACCCTTAATAAGATGATTTTTTTCTTCAACTGCTATGTATTTTTAATTTGTTTTGGCTGTAAGAATTGCCCCTATCAAAAACTTGTCGATATAAATATTTTAGACACTATTAAGAAGATATATGATAAATTCATGGCGATTTTATATCTTGCGAATTGACGGAGTAATGGATTTTTTTCTTCTTCAACCCCCCCCCCTTTTTTTGTTTTCGTTTGTATTTTTTTTTTTTGCGGTACGAATTGGTCCTATCAAAAACTTGTGAATATAAAAGTTATAGATAATATTAAGGACATTTATAATAAAATTAATTGGATTTGATATCTTGAGAATGGACGAAGTTATGAAATTTTTTCTCCCCAAAACCTATTTTTTGCGCCCCTTAAGCCCCTTTTTAATTTTATTAAAAATCTGTGATGCATAAAATCGTGCCCTATTTTTAGAAGTAATAAAAACTTTAAACCGATTTGATATGTACAAAATTTAAGACGTTATGGGGTTTTTTCGTTTTTCACAAAACCCCTCCCTATTTCCTTGCCCTTGGTCCGATTTTACCCATTAACAAACTTGACTGAGATTTTATGCCTTTTGATCTTATGTATCAGTTTGGAAGAGATTTGCGCAGAATTGTGGAAGTTATCGTGCCCAGAAGAAAGTGATATATATATATTGTAACGAAACTAGCATTCTGTGCTCGGGAGAGCCTTCTGGTTGATCAAGGACCACCTCACTAAATATAGCGATACTGGAATTATCTGTTGTGTGAAACTATGACTCCAAGGTAAAACGCTGGAATACAGATCAGCAGGTAGTGAGGTCGATCACCGTTGAGGTAAGTGTCCTAAAATTCGTTTTGGTTTAAAGATTGCTTTGTGTTTATTTCTAGTTACTTCGAAAATATGCTAATTGTGATTATGTTGATCGTTATTTGATTTCTAGAACTTTCCAAGCTTGGAATGTTCCATTCGAGAAAGCACCCCTCGAGTGTATTTAAGCTTGTGTAGCCTTGAGTTGGGGGAATAAAGCTTTGAGTTGGTTCATGCTTGTTGTATTCACTCGTTGTCAGTCAACACTTACGCGACAGTTTGGTGGAGGCGCCGGGTACGATACGAACTACGGAAGAGCCACGCAGATGTTTACGCCTTCAAGGATTGTCTCCTGAATTTGGCCTCTTACCCGACCCAAGGAGAGTTAGAAGAAAGATGCCTGAGAGTAAGGACGGTGTCCCAGAGAACGCTAGTACCGTTCCAACTAACGTTGCTCCTGTACCCATCCTGACATACCAGCTACCTCGGAATCCGTGCATCTTTTCGGGAGAGGACGAACAAGATGTCAGTAGATGGCTGAAACATTTCAAACGAATTGCCACCTATAACAGCTGGGATGAACCGATGTGTCTTGCGAGTGTTATTTTCTATCTTGCTAGAACAGCTCGACAATGGTTCGACAACAATGAGGAAAGTTTTACTAATTGGACTGCATTTAAAAATTCCTTTGAAAACACGTTCTCCCGAACGGACGACGTAAAGAGACAAGCTGAGAGACTGTTGCTTACACGGGCGCAGAAAACTGGTGAAATGGCCGAATTTTACATCCAAGACGTTCTTGCCCTGTGTCGCAAAGTCAACTCCTCTATGCCAGAAGGAGAGAAAGTGGCTCATCTCATGAAGGGGATTGCAGAAGATTTGCACCAGGTCCTGTTGGTTCAGGATTATCAGGCTGTCGATGACTTCGTGAAACGCTGCCGTCAAATAGAAACTCTTCGACGTAAACGTGTCACCCGGCCAACATTCCAGAGACTCCCTAATGTTGCTACAATGTCTGCCAAAACGGACATAGGTGACATAACATCATTGATACGAATAATTGTGTAGGAAGAGCTTAAAAATTTCTTGCCGGAAGCAAGTTGCTGCACAAACGAGGAATGCGAATCTCCAACGGACGTCGCTTCGTTAATAAGAGAAGAAGTTATGGAGGTATTGGCACCACTCACAGGTCCAAAAAGACGTACCTTCATTCCCCGACGCACAGTTCCTGTCAGGCCTCAACCAAGGTGTGAAGCCAAAAGCAGCACCGTTCCACAACGAAAGACATATATATGGAGAACTACCAATAATGTACCCCTTTGTTACCATTGTGGACGTCCAGGGCACGTGCTCAGGTACTGTAGAGAAAGACTCATGGTATTCGCGGATGCAAATACCTCTTGGGCACCCAATCCTGGACGAGGTATGGACACTGACTCCCTACGCAGCTCCGATGAGAATTATGCGCAGACCATATCTTCAAGTTTCAGAAGTAGTTCGCCTTATCCCCGTCGCTCTTCTAGCCGTCGACAGTCGCAGTCACCTATACGTCGCTCTAGCCGTTCTCCATGCCGAGCTAAAGAGGAAAACTAGCTCTAGCGACCTATGCAGGAGGTGAGGCCGCAATAAAAGAAAATCCTCCGGCGTACATTATAACCAACTTACAAAAAAACACCACCTATGTTACCGTAAACGGACAGTGTGTAAAAGCCCTCGTCGACTCTGGTGCCGATTATTCGGTTATATCTCAAGCATTTCGCAGGCAGTTGAATGTACCTATGTTTAGTGAAAATGGACCTATATTGAAGACTGCATCTGGAAAGCCGGTAGCCGCCTTAGGACATTGTGTATTAAAAGTCAAATTGAATGGAAATGTGAAACCAATTGACTTTCTTGTGTTTCCACGATGTAGCCATAAAATGATACTTGGATGGGACTTTTTCCGTGCCACTGATGCTGTTATAGATTGTGGGAATGAAGAGCTTCAAATATCGGAAATTCTCCCAGACACAGTGGTATGTAAATCTGATTCTTCCTTGCTTGCCGCAACAGATTACGTAATTGAGGCAAATTCAGCTAAGCAAATATGTACCGTTAATCCAGACATTCAAGAAGCAGATAAAGCTATGGTTGTTGGCAACAAAACTCTCATGTGGGAAAGAGAGCTATCCATACAGCATCAATCATTACGGTAGAAAATAATTGCTGTAAAATACGGGTAACGAATTTCTCTGGACGAACTCAGATAATACCAAAGAGGATGAATATAGCTTGCTTAACAGTAATCGAAGTGGCCGCCCCTCCGGGTGGCTCCGACCCGACCCCTTGAGTGGGGGAGGTGACCGGAAGCCCGGCAGAATTCGTTGTGCACGAATGCGAGGGGGCCAGATGGGGACGAATCGCCAACTCCTCGAGAGGCTCATCTCCGACAGGCGTTATGCCCGGTGGCCACGGTTAACGGACGTTGTGCCTGGGTGCGTAGACTCTTCGGGGTCCGCGTTCGAACGCACCCCCGGCAGCCAGGTTCTCTGGCCAAGCCGGGTAGCGACGCTCCACAGGTCGATCCCGGTGCCGGTCTAAGGGCCGGACGGTGTCGCCGGGCAAAGACTAGCTAAGGCGATAGGACCCCATCCACCTTTTGACAAAGAGGGAGCCTGAGGTAGGAGTGAGGTCTTTGTAGTGGAAAGTCCTCGGTGCTCGCTAGTGACGACGGGGCTCGCGGGAACGCCATGCAGGGACTCCCGGAGCAACCGAAGGGCGAGGGTTTCGGACAGCGCCCAGGTTACTTTATGACTTGGGTGGCTCATCCCTCCGAGGACCTCAGCTGAAGCAGTTGTGAGCCGACCCCTAGGGTGGAGGGGTTTGGCGGTGCCCCCCGCTGACCAAGGGGCGGTCGCGTGGGGAGGCCAGTGTGGTTCTGGTTGCTCCATGTCGTGCCGTGACCCTTGGGAGGGGGTCGGCCGGCAGGTCCACCATTGAACGCTATCCCCGCGGGGAACCGAGCCGGAGGCACGCCGGTAACGCGACGGCTCATCGTGCCTCAGAGGAACTCTTGGTCCGATCTAGGTCCTTCGTGTCTATGTGATACTGGAGTTTGCCTCGCCCAGTGATGAGGACCTAGAGGTGTCTACACCTAATTTTCGAACGCAACTAACAAAGGTAGCGGTCGGTCACTGCACGGGGTCAGGGGCCTTCGGGCCTGGGTACTCTCGACGGCCGTGAGGTAAGGTAGTGGCGGGCGGGCTTCTGTCGGCCTCTGCTGGCTTCTCTGTCTTCGGACGGGGTCGAGTCGGCGGGGGCTGGCGGGACTCCGTTCCGTCCAACCCCTTAGCGAGGTGGAGTCTATTCCGTCTAGATGGAGCTTTCCGTGCCCGTCTGGGGTCACTAACGACACCTAGTCTGGTTCAAACTGGTTCCCGGCGTGATTCGCGAGGGGTTCCGTCGGTCGAGCCTGATGGCTTGGGCGAAAAGCCAGGAGCTGGGTCGCTTTACGGTCGGAGGGACTTTCCCCGTCCTCCCTGGTTTTCAAGCTAGTGGCTCTTCAATAACTTTCCTATCGGCTGGCCCACATAAATGTCTCTGCCGGAAAATGGTATCTGATCTTCGGGTCCTTCCGTAAATTAAATTCGGGTCGGGAAGCCTCGGTTCAGTTCGTGGGCCCAGCGTCTTTATAGGCGTCTGGTTCCCGCAGGGCTTGCGGGGTCTACCCTGCTCGAGTAACCAAGTTTAGGGACCACTTGGTTTTTCTAGCTGGGTGGTGAGGACTATCGTAGCGATTGTTCGTCAACTTGGGAATAGCCGGCGTGGCGTGCACTGGGCAGCGCGTCGGCCTGACCGGAGATTGCGTGGGGTTCCGCTTTGTCGGGGCTTGTCTGTCGGGGACCTTCGGGACGCGCCGCGGGGCTTGTCTCGCGCGTGGTTCTCTGCGTAGACGGATGGGCCTGCAAGGCCCTGGGACCGGGAGATGGTAACCTGTCTTTAACAGTAATCGAAAATAACTCCATCTGTTCGCTGAATGATACTGACAAAGAACATACCAAAAGACGTAAGTCCAGAAAGACACTGATTCGTGGAAAATTTAAAGAAATGTTAGATAATGAGCTAACTAGTCAAGAAGTAAACGCACTCTTTAATCTTCTGGAATAGTATAGTGATATTTTCGACATTAACAGAAAAGCGAGGAAATCTAGATGCAATGGTGTAAAGCACAAGACTGACACAGGTAATAGCGCTCCAATTAAGCAGAGACCTTATCGTACGTCAGCAACTGAGAAACGAATAATTGAAAATGAAGTACAACGAATGCTAAAAAAAGACGTGATACAGCCCTCAAACAGTCCTTGGTCATCTCCCGTCGTGCTTGTGAAGAAGAAAAACGGTGAATGGCGCTTTTGTGTCGATTATAGAAGATTGAACAAAGTCACTAAAAAAGACGTCTATCCGCTGCCACGCATCGACGATGCTTTAGATTGTCTCGCCGGTGCGACGATTTTCTCTATGATGGACTTAAAGTCAGGCTATTGGCAAATAGAAGTTGATGAAAAAGATCGAGAAAAGTCATGCCGTTTGGGCTATGCAATGTTCCCGCTACATTCGAACGAATGATGGATGCAGAACTGCGAAAACTCAAATGGAACATCTGTCTTTGCTATTTAGACGACATCATTGTGTACGCACCAAATTTTCAAGAGCACCAATTACGCCGGTGAAAAGTTTTGCAATGTATTCAAGAGGCAGGGTTGACGCTTAATTCCAACAAATGCTCATACGGCAAAAAGAAACTGACCATATTGGGACACCTAGTAGATCAACATGGGATCTATCCCGATCCACAAAAGACAGCTGCTGTGACAAATTTCCCTGTTCCAGAAAATGTTGCAGATGTTCGAAGTTTTCTAGGCCTGTGCTCGTATTACAGACGATTCATCAGAAATTTTGCCGATATCGCCAAGCCCTTGCATGAGTTATTAAAGAAAGATGCAAAGTTTTCTTGGGGCACATCGCAGAGGGAATCTTTCGCAACGCTTAAGAAGTTACTGACCAGTGGACCTGTTTTGGGACATTTTCTGCAAAACGCTGAAACGAAGATACATACAGACGCTAGTGGCTATGGCATTGGCGCAGTATTAGTCCAGGATCAAGATGGTAAGGAAAGACTAATAGCCTACGCCTCCAGATCCCTGACCGCAGCTGTAATGAACTATTCTACAACAGAAAAAGAATGCCTTGCTGTCATTTGGGCGATCAGTAAATTCAGACCGTACATTTTTGGAAAACCCTTTACTGTAGTGATGGACCACCATTCTTTATGCTGGCTAGCTAATGTTAAAGATCCATCGGGAAGACTTGCACGTTGGGCTTTGAGGTTACAGGAGTACGACATCAACGTCATCTATAAGAGTGGCCGAAAACATTCCGACGCTGACTGACTGTCAAGAAAGCCCCTTGCCGAGACAGCAGTCGACGACAATGGAGAAATTCCTTTCCTTGCTGTCATCGCAGACTACGGAAAAGAACAGCTAAAAGATAAGCAGATGAAATCCATAATTAAAACTACCCAAAAAGGCGATGGATGCCGAGGTTACCAAATGAGAAGCGGGGTACTCTATAAAAGAAACTACGACCCTATGGGACAGCAATGGCTCTTGGTAGTCCCAAAACAACTCTGTCGCGATATACTGACGGGTCTTCATGATGCTCCAACTGCCGGTCATCTCGGATTCGCCAAAACGTATGATCGGATAAGGAGGAAGTATTATTGGCCAGGACTATATGGCAGCATACGCCGTTATGTGGCACACTGTCGAGAGTGCCAAAGACGGAAATCTCCACCTGGACTTCCACCTGGACAACTTCATCCAATAAAGCACCCTGATGCACCATTCGCTAAAATTGGGATAGATTTACTTGGACGCTTCCCAATTACTCGGAACAAAAACCGATGGATTTTTGTCTGCACGGATTACCTGACGAGATTCACGGTTACAAAGTCATTGCCAACTGCTGAGGCTACTGAAATTGCCCAATTTATAGTTGAAGAAATCATACTCAAGCACGGTGCTCCCAAAGAGATGATAAGTGATCGAGAACGTTCCTTCCTATCCAATATTGTGAAAGACATTAATCAACTATGCCAAACATCTCATCTTCTAACGACAGCTTATCACCCAAAACCAATGGACTGACCGAAAGATTTAACAAAACTGTGGCCGACATGCTGTATATGTATGTTGACGTTGAGCAAAAAATTGGGATACAGTCTTGCCTTTTGTGACTTTCGCTTACAATTCAGCAAAACAAGATACCACCGGGTTCAGTCCCTTCTTTCTCGTACACGGTAGAGATATACAGACGCCTCTGGATGTGATCTTTCCTCACTTCGCAGAATCATATAACGAAAATTATGCACAACATCTAGTCACCAGGGCAGAGGAAGCTAGACAGCTGGGGAGACTTCATATCCTCGAGTCTCAAGCAAGTGACAAACGAAGATATGACGAAAGACATCGACAAATCAGCTATAATATCGGAGACTTAGTCTGGGTTTTTACTCCCATACGAAAAGTTGGGCTTTCGGAAAAAGTTCTAAGGCGTTATTTCGGACCGTACCGAATCACACGACGACTATCTGATGTATCATACGAAGTAGAGAGCATGGAAGAGAATAAAAGGCGACGAAGTTTAAAGGACGTAGTCCATATTCTGAGGCTAAAACCCTATTTTGATCCAAACGAGCAAATAGCTGATGAAGAAACACACAGGAATTCCAGGGGACCTGTCACGAGAAGTCAGACTAGATTGCAGCGGGACGCTGCTTCCTCCTAAGGAAGGGGAAATGTAACGAAACAAGCATTCTGTGCTCGGGAGAGCCTTCTGGTTGACCAAGGCCCACCTCACTAAATATAGCGATACTGGAATTATCTGCTGTGTGGAACTATGGCTCCAAGGTAAAGCGCTGGACTACAGATCAGCAGGTAGTGAGGTCGATCCCCGTTGAGGCAAGTGTCTTAAAATTCGTTTTGGTTTAAAGATTGCTTTGTCTTTATTTCTAGTTTCTTCGAAAATATGCTAATTGTGATTATGTTAATTATTATGTTGATCGTTATTTGATTTCTAGAACTTTCCAAGCATGGAATGTTCCATTCGAGAAAGCACCTACGAGTGTATTTAAGCTGGTGTAGCCTTGAGTTGGGGGAATAAAGCTTTGAGTTGGTTCATGCTTGTTGTATTCACTCGTTTTCAGTCAACACCTACGCGACAATATATATGTTACGGCCAAAACCCGAAATTGGCCAATTCTCGAACTGGCCGGCCAATTCGCGAATTGGCCAACAATGTTTTAAACTGACTGGCCAATTCGGGAATTGGCCGGCCAAAACCAGAACTGGCGAGATGCTGTCGGCCAATTCCCGAACTGGCCAGATGCGATCGGCCATTTCGGGAAATGGGTATATAAAAACAAATTTTTACTTTTTATCCCTTTCTAACATAGTTGAAAGTGTTTATGAATTCAATTCGTCTGGCCGTCTGCCTGCCCATGCTCTAACTCGAGTAAAGTCTCGGATTGACTTGTAATTGTTATATTATTTAGGTTTATAAATACATATCGGTACTGAAAGTGAAGTGTGTACTATTTTTGGTTAATTTACAGGGTACACAAAAGTATTTCATTACAATGTCAATGATTTTTAAAATTTCGGATAAGGCGAGTTTCGAAATTGACGTCCCCAATTGTATTTTGACATTTTTTTTCTTTGTAAGGAAATGAGTGTGTTTCTTTTGATGATTTTATTTTAAAAAGTTGTATTATTTTTATAAGCTTTTAACATACGACGTTCGTATGTATGTCTTCCTAATTCAAAATTTGTATTCCAATTTTATCTCACTTCCAAATATCCAATCAAGATTAAATTTTGCATAATTATGTAAATCCAATGACAATGTAATATTAATATGATTTTAGGTACGGACAATTTATATTTATTTTACAGGACCACTCCAAAAATTTCGTATACATTATTGCCTACAAACAGAAATTTTAAAATCAAAATCAGTAACATTTATGTAAGGCACTGAGATTCACAATGTAGTTTTTCCAAATGAAAGTGCGTTGCGTTTATATTTTTTATACAGTGCCGCACAAAAGAACTCAGATACATTACGATGTATGAGCAGGTATTGCTTATTATACATTTTGATGATAATATGCTTTTTTCAAATTCAACTTTTTAGTTCTTTATAAAAACTTGTTTGAAAAAAATGTTTTAGAGACCAAAATCAGAATGCAATTTCTACTTGCTAAACAAAAAATAAATATTAAACGGAGTGAAAATTTTTGCTGTTGGACATGGAAAATGAGGTAAACAACTTTATTTGTACAATAGATGTTCCAAAACACGTGCGGCCTTAGTTCATGCACATACAAATACTTTCTAAGGTTTAAAATGCATATTATTTCCCAACCATGTTTTGCCAATTTGTAATCTGATTGGCCAGAGGTTTCGGCGTCAAAGTGACTCATCTTGGCGGTATTCGTGCTTGGCAAATGCAGAGGTAAGTCGTTTTAATTTTTGTATTTTTATTTTAAACAAACAAGATACAAGTCCATTTTTTGTGAATGAAATTATGTGGACTGATGAATGTCAGCTTATAAGACAAGGGGTCGTAAATACTCAAAACATTCAATATTGTTCCTGGAAAATCCACACATTATTCATCCTAACAAACATCAAATACGTTGGTCCATAAATGTTTGATGTGGTAACTAGAAGACTTCCTTAATTGGGCCATTCATCTCCGATGACACTTTAACATTAGAAAAATACGCGGATATTTTATCAGGACCAGTATCCGATTTTTTAGAAGAGTACGTTTCATTACAAGAGTTGTCTAATATGTGGTTTCAGAATGATGGCGCACCAGCACACAGATCGCTAAAGCCACGCACTGTCTTAACCAGTATTTGGAAATAATATTATCGGATATGGAGGTCTTATTGAGTGGCCTCACAGGTTGCCAGATTTGAATCCTTTAGATTTTTTTTGTGGGGTTTTCTGAAAAATAAGGCATATGAAAGATAATCCACTAGTCGAGCAGATTTGTGGAATCGTATTGCTATGGCGTGCAGATCTGTAACACCTACAATGTTGAAAAAAGTAGAAGAAGAATTTATTTCACGTGTACATTTCTGCATTGCAGCAGAAGGGAGTCACCTCGAGCACGTTTTAAGATAACCTTAATTTTTATTAATTAAGTTTTAGATTGGGTTATCTAACTATTTATCATTTTTTAAAGTGTTGTGGCTGTTGCTTTTATAATCATTTAACAAAATTTCTGTTATTATTATTTATTTATTTTTACTTATATTTTTAGTACAAGTTGTATATTTTGTTTTAATATGTCAGAAATGAACAAAAATCTCAAAATATAATTGTAATGTTAATTTACTCTCAATGTTTAATGTTAAATTTTATATCTGACGATTATTTTTATTTCTAGTAAATTTGTGACTGACCCCTATTTTGCAGCAAAAAAGGTACTCCAACTTTAAACACCTATTACTCGGTCTGTTTTAATCGCAGAGGAATGGGACTTTTTTTGTATTACTTGTCAGTGCAATAGGATATTTTTACTAAATATCACTTATAGAACCGGGGGACCGTATAAAAATTTAAATTTCGTAATTTTTTTTAAAATGTTTTTCTTGACCCAAATCTCTAAAAATACTTCTTTACCTCATTTAAAACATTTTTGCAATTGGAACTATATATCTTTGACTAACGGTTTAGGAATTAGCCATTGGACAATGTTGAGACCGGACACCCTGTATATGAGATCTAATTATGTATAATATATTATGCTCATATAATATATTAAAGACTGGAGAAAAGGTACCAGGAGATTGCAAACAATAATATGTATAGTTTCTATAAAAAGGTACATCGAAGTTCAAACAGAAATTAAGAAAAATCCTTAGCAGTTGAATGCATATGCATACGATATGCGTAAAATGTTACAAATAATGATTTAAAGGAAAGGGTCATTTTTCTCTCCTGTTTATAAAAGCTAAAAAAATATTTCATTAAGATTTGTAATACAAAATAAAACTCTGTTATTCAAATTTTAATTATAAAAATTAAAGAAATATGAGTTGTAATTTTACAAAGGTTAATTCCTTTATAAATGTACTCTTGATATAAATATGTATTTTGAAAAATATATGTATTTATTTAAAATTCACTAAAGATATGAAGAAATATCATGAGTATTTTTGCCGCGAAAAAACATGGAATTTCAATGAAAATAAACTTTGATTTTTCGTTTATAGAAAAATCTTGCTTTGTTGTTTGTTCTCTGTATATTGAAAATTCGAAACTGTGTTGTTTAAATATAAAATTTTAGCTTTTACAAAAAATTTTTTTTTGTATAAGTAAAATAAAAAATAATTTTATTTTTGATTAAATCATATTTTGCCTGGATTTCAGGAGCGAGCACTTTTGCATAATTAGATCTCATATATATTGCAAAAGAAGAAAAATCAATGTTACTGCTTGAAGCTCAAAAATGAAGGGAAAAAACAAAAAAGGTTCACTGTTACAACTTCAAATGCATCAAAAAGTATTTTTTTGTAAGGGTTGGCTAGTTTCCCCTTAAAATCTATAGTGATTTAAAAATGCAGCTCAAGAGCATGAATCTTTTCTTGTGTTGCTCTTTTTCGGAAAGTTCAACAGAAAGCACTCATGTAGTTTTAGGAAAAAAATGACTTTCAGTAAAGTTAAATGGACATTTTGAGAAAATTACTATTAAATATTAAACTTAAAATCAAATCAAATTAAATTAAAATTCATAACAGGTAATATCTAGTATCTAAGCACTACAATTTTTATAAAATTTTATTATATATATATATATTTTATTTGCATCTTAAAATATTTTAATTTAAATTAATTATAAAATTAGTAAATATTTTAAACAAAAAATGTGATACATTTTCTCTATTTAAATTTAAAAATTGAGAACATTTTTATAATCTTAGCCTACTTTTAAAAAATGATATTTCAATAGTTTCAACAATAAAAAGTAATAGTTACAAAGAAACGAGCAATTTTTTCTCTTATCAATCATGCATATTCAAAACATATTTTCTTAACATTTTGAAACGCAAAAAGAAGAACCCTATAAACAGAATTTTAATTATAAGAACTAAAAAAAAGGTGCTGTTAGGACATACAATGGTTGTTTTCGTGTTTAATTAAAGAAGATCAATTAAACATTTGAAAAGAAGCTAAAATAAAATGAGTTAAGTAAACAGAGTCTTTACCTCCCGATATTTTTAACAGCGTTATAAAACGATTAATATAATACAATACAGATATTTTAAACGTATCGTTTTAAATCTGACCTAAGTTTCACTAGAGTTTTCTTTCTGTTTTTAGCATTCACATGAAAATACTTTTCTTTTTAAAAAGGAAATATTATTATTCGCGGTGTCTCAGAATTGAGAACATTAATTAAAAAGATCATTCGAAATATGAAATTAGTATCCTGCGTAGATATATTTAAATTGTTTGGCATTATTATTATTTTGCCATTTTAAATGTGACATAATTATTACAATTTACTACTTTAAACGCATATTGATGTATTTATTATTTTAAAGTTTCCTCTCTCTTTTAATATTCACGTGTAAATAAAGTTTTCATGATATAAGTTTTAATATTTTCCTGCACCTAACACATACTCATTTAATAGTAATTTCAAAGGGTTTTTTTGTTTGCTTTTAATAGTCATTGTGTAAAATCGTAAGTAAATATTATTCTTTGCGCTATTTTTACAATTGCAAACAATATCTATAATAATAGCCTATGTCATGTGACCATCTTAAATAGTTCCGGATGGACCACTTCGCTTGTTTATATTCCAGATGCCATTTTGGTACTTTAATGTTAGCCAGGAAAAGATGATAAGTCGCCAAATATTATTCCATCGCCATCATTTCCTCTATATTATTGTAGTCCAAGCCATGTAACTAGCATAAACAAAAACGGGCTAATCCCTTCGCTTTTCTTACGAAAGATTTCCATTTTGATTAAAAAATCTTTTTTTTTTTCGAATAAAACTACATAAAAGTTGCCATGATTGAAAGAATTCTTCATACTTTTATGTTAGCCGTGTGCAAATCTCGCCAATAGCTATTCTAACACACCAGTTAGCAATTTTGTTTCGAGTGATAAATTAAAACATTGTTTTGAAGTTGAAATTGAACCACCAATTGGAAGAAGGGAATAAACTCCACTTTTAGACACTTCATTTTTCTACACATTTACATTCTTTAGACGTAGCGCTTACTTCTGAGTTCGAAGAAAAGAACAAAACTCATTCGCTTCGTATAGTTTCATGCAGCCATAAAAATAGTTAGTTGGAAGAAGGAAACAAATCCTTCCTTTATTCCCTTCTTCCAACTATCAACTGTATGAGTATAGAGATAGTGTTTCTTTTTGCCTAGTTTTTCTTTTTCGATAAACGAAAACGCATCGCTATTGGTGTGGGACGCGATACTAGCGATTTAACAGCCACCATTTTAGAGCGCGTTCAACAAACCTTACCAAAGCTACCAAAGTTATCCACCAATTGTAGGGCAGTATGAAATAAAAATCAAGGCGAATTGTGATGCCAGCTACAATTCAACAGTGGCACCAACGAAAGGTGTTGAGCTGTAACTGACGTCACATTTTGCTTTGATATTTATTTCATACTGCGTTACAATTGGTCGGTAACTTTCTGCTGAACGTGCTCTTTGTTGTGTTTGAGACTGCATTCGTTTAGCGTCGCGTCGTGTAGATTATTAAGCTATAAATTTTATTATTTCATTATTAAAGTTTGAATATGACCAGTGAAAGTAGCTGTAACGATTCACTTGATAATGAGTCAGAAGCTGAGACTCCGAAAAAGAACAGGAGTGGTGTTAGAAATGTCAATTTGTACAAAAAAAGAAAAAACAGAAGTCACAGCGTTTATTTGGTCAAAATTATGTGAGTACAAGTTAGGGGAGCTTAGTATCAGCTAAATCTAACAGTAATAGTGACTGTGTCTGTAAAATAAACTGCACTCAGCAGTTCAGTAGTGAATAAAAACAGCATTTGCTTGAATTCGTTTACAATGGGCGACAGAAAAATGAACATGACATATATATGATGAGTCTCATTGAATACGCGGAGCTTAATTGCGGCCGTTCAAAACGCGAAAATCCGAAAAACGTGCTAACGTATTTTGCTATGAAAGGAAATGAAAAAATTCAAGTATGCCGCCAAACTTTCTCCATTTTATACGCTATAAAAAATAAGGCCATTTTTCGCCTTACCTCTCTTAAATCGGTGAGAATCCCCGTAGATAAATGAGGGCAGCATCGTAATCGAGGTAATGTCTTTACAAAAGAAGCAATTACGTCCATTGATGAACATATCCGGTCATTTCCCCTTAAACAATCTCATTACAGCAGCAAAAATATACAATATTTAGAAGCGAACCTAAACGCCAAAATAATGCATGAACTTAAAAAAAGTACCCCCAATACCAATGCGTAAAATACGACTATTATTACATAAAATATTTTAATGATAATCATGGCTACAGATTCGGTCGGCCACAGGTAGACGTTTGCTCGACTTGCGAAGAACTCTATGCAAAAATAAAAAGTCCATCTCTCAATGAGAATGCGAAGAGAGTGGCGATTGCGAAAAAAATGATACATTTTAAACGTGCTAAAAAGTTTTAAAATAAACATAAAGAAATTTTGGCCTTGTGTCAGGAAAGAGAAGATGTAGGAGCCATTATATTTGATTACATGCAAAATCTGCCCATTCCTAAAATCCCAGTTGAAGAGATGTTTTATTTAAGAAAACTATGGCTGTATGTGTTTTGTGTTCACGACTTAAAGACGAACTCAGCTGATTTCTACAGTTACCATGAGTGTGACACTAAACGGGGCTCGGATGAAGTACGCAGTATATTGCGAAAACGATACAGAACATGGGTCCCTCTGCCAAAGAACTACACGTTTTTAGCGATGCTTGCGGGGGACAAAATAGAAATAACACCATTATAAGACTTTTTCTCACTTTTGTCGCAATGAATCGTTTTGAGAAAATATGTCAATACTATCCGGTGCGTGGCCATTCGTTTTTAACATGTGACAGAAATTTCGGGACCGCTAAAATCTCATTAGGATAAAGGACAGAATTTACGTTCCAAATGAATATATTAATCTTATTTTGGCAACAAAAATCAGTTAAACCTATTACTTCTAACGATATACTTGATTTTAAAAACTCATGGCAGCGATGTTTCAAGAAAAGCTGTAAGTCATTAGACAAGATAACAACATTCAAGATTTCGCAATATATAAGCTTTGAGTATACTTCAAGTCATAAAGGTAACTTGACACGTTCCGAATTTATCGATGGTTTCATTAAAGCTACATTTTTGCTCCAAAAACATCCTACAAACCCGAAATTACCAGAAGTTCCGGCATATGATACTGAAATACCCATAAATGAGAAAAAAAAATGAACGACATACAAAAAATAATCCAATATATTCTTGGCGAATTCAAAGATTTTTACGATATTATTCTGACTTGGCCAACTACAAGATCCGAAAGTGAAGAAATAGATGAATAATAGAGTGTCCTTACTTTTTTTCTAATAAATAAATAGTTTTTGTCATTATATTGTTTATTATTTCAAATTATTTTGTATTATAGTATATTACAAATTGGAAGAAGGGAATAAATCCCACACATTTACATATACATATATAAATGAATATTATATATTTCAGCCAGCTCTATTAGTAAATAAATCAGAATTTATATTTTCTTCATTATCATTGATATCACATGAGCGTATCATATGAGCGTATGATATCACGTATAATTTGAAATTAATAAATTATAAAGTTTTTTTTTAATTATCTCCATTCTTATTTTTTTTATTTATTCCCTTCTTCCAATTGGTGGTTCAATTAAATGTCACGGTTTGTTGCATTATTTAATATTTGGCACACATGTCATATACGTTTCGGGTTTTGGCGTGAATTTATTTTACGACAATTTGGCAAAAACCTTTTTCGAATATCAGTTACATATTTATTTTTAAATTGTCTTCTATAATTTTTAAAATCAAATAACAATAAAAAAATAATTAATAACTATGGAACAGAACAAGTTATATAACTTTATAAAAGGAAAAAAAACTAAATAAACATTTATCGATAAATAAACAACAATAGCCGGGTTACCATGTCATAGCAAAATAACGCCATTTTGGCGCCAATTACGTACCCCGTTGCGTATACGACATCTGTGCCTAATATATTTCTTTCCGTTTTGTTTAAAAAAAAGAAAGAAGTGAAAGCGATTAATTTTAAATGTTTCAGTTTTAAATGAAAGTTTTGTATTTTAAATAAAATGGATGAAAGTATTATATTTTAAATCAAATTAATGAAATACAAACAAAAAAAAAAAAAATAGAAAAGAAAAGAAAAGAAAAAAAGAAAAAAAAGAAATGCGACGGGAAAAATGTTTGGCGATTTATCACCTGCGTCTCGCTAACATAAAAATATCCAGTTCTTGATTTCTCTATCAGAATCTTCCGATTCCCCGAAAGATTGTTCAAGTAAATTGAGTTATGAATAAAAGTACGATGATACATTTCTTAGCATACATTTAAGGGAAACCAAACTGGTCGCCAAAGTAGTTTAAAATAATAACCTTTTCTAAAACAAACATATATATATATGTTATGATTAAAATTTGAGCTGCCATCATTAGAGAAAAGTGTTTAAAATAAGAAAAAAAAATATTATTTCGAAATTTTGAGATCCTATTACCCGTTTTGAAATCTGCAGATCAATAAGGATTTTTGTTGTTAGTTTCACCGCATAATATTCCATATTTTAAAAGAAATCGCCATGAAACATAATCAATCGTTTAATCATTCGTTTATAAAATCGTTCGATAAATTCGTTTCATTAGGACTTTATATATATAGGATAGAAATATGTACATGTATATATAACATGTGTATATTTCTCTCTTGCTCATTCATATTTTTCTTTATTTTTGGAATGAGAACTTTGCAAAAGTAAGTCTCATATTTATTGCAAATGAAGAAAAGGGAACTCGACAGCTTGAAGTAATAAAGTAAAAAAAAAAAAAAAAAAAGTTTGAAGGATGATATTTCAAATGTACACAGTATTTTTGCACAGTAAAATTTTAGTTGCCTCGTAAATCTGCTAGTGATTTCAAATGCAGTTCAAATGCCTGAAATTGTTTCTCTGTTAAAAAGTTGCCAAAAAAGAAAAAAAAAATTAAAAAATTCCAATTAAATTTGAAACTTACAACCAACTGTACATTGAATTAAAATTTTTAATGATTAGTATGTGTGAATTGTATACTGAATTGTATACTGAATTTTTAATGCATTTTAGGTAGATTTCGTATGAAATACTACCTATTGGGATCGTTTCTATGTTGGTATTTCTGAAAACTTTTTGCAGATCTACACCGATCATGACCCCTAGACCCCAAAACCAGCCTCAGTAAAAAACTTTATACATCTATATATATATATATATATATATATATATATATATCACTTTCTTCTGGACACGATAACTTTCGTAATTCTGCACCAATCTCTTCCAAACTGATACATAAAATCAACGGTCCTGAAATCTCGGTCAAGTTCGTTAATGGACAAAATCGGACCAAGGGGATGGAAATAGGGAGGGGTTTTGTGAAAACAGAAAACCTCCCATAACTTCTTAATTTTTGTACTTACCAAATCAGTTTAAAGTTTTTATTACTTCTAAAAATAGGGCCAAAAATTTATGTTTCACAGATTTTTAATAAAGTTAAAAATGGGCTCATGGGGCGCAAAAAATAGGGTTTTGGGGAGAAAAAAAATCATAACTTCGTCAATTCTCAAGATATCAAATCTAATTAATTTTATTGTAAATCTCCATAACATTATCTACAACTTTTACATTCACAAGTTTTTGATAGTACCAATTCTTACCGCAAAAAAAAAAAAAAAAAAAAAAAAAAAAAAATTAAAAACGAAAACAAAAAGGGGGTTTGAAGAAGAAAAAAATCCATAACTCTGTCAATTGAAAAGATATAAAATCCCCATGAATTTATCATATATCTTCTTAATATTGTCTACAACATCTATATAGACAAGTTTTGGATAGGACCAATTCTTACAGCAAAAACAAATTAAAAATACATAGCGGTTGAAGAAAAAAATCATCTTACTAAGTGTGTATTCAAATCCAAACTGCGCTTATTTTCTGACTCATTTTACAATTCATTTTTGCTCTCAAAGGCTTCCAATTGGTACGTTTTCTTACTTAGAAACTATATAATGTACCGTAATGGTCGATCTTTTGATAGAGACAGAATATATTTTTAAAAATGCTGTTAAAAAGGGCATTTTGAGCCGAATTTACCGAAGCGGATTGTGTTGGAAAAATCATTGTATTAAGGATGCACTCAAATCCAAACTGCATTTTTTCTGACTCATTTTTAAATTCATTTTTGCTCTCAAACGCATTTAATTGGTAGATTCGCTTATTCAGAAACTATATAATGTACCGTAGTGATCGATCTTTTGATAGAGGCAGAATATATTTCAAAAAATTATGTCAAAGTGGGCATTTTGAACGGAGTTTCCCGAAGCGATTGTGTTAGAAACGAAAAATATTGTCCTTCTGAGAAAACAATTGTTTATATATCAAGTTTTAATTAATTGAACAAAAAATAAAAACACAGGTCGCTTATCAAAATCCGCTCTTCAAAAATCACGTCAGCAAGATTCATATTGTTTTTTTAATAATGAATCTGGAATTATGCGAGAAAATTTCGATTTGTTGAGCATGGAAAAGTATTTTTTTTTTTAATACCGCCCTAACATGATTCTGAGAAAACCAGCTATTATATAAAAATGAAATAAAAACTCGCCAAAAGCGGCCAGATAAAATTGTTAAAGTGGATTTATCTCTAATCATGATTTAGTTTTTGTTTGTGAAATTAGTATATTTAACTTCGAAATCTACCTCTGCCTGTAGGCCGGGCCGGCGGGGATTTGTTTTATTATTATTGTATTAAAATTTCTAAATATCAAACTTAAAAATATATACATTGAAAATATCAAAATTATTCAATATTTTAAACAAAACTGAAACTGGAAATACACATGTACTTACATTATAAGTTAAATATTTAATTTTAAATACAAGTGCACTTTTTATATAATGCTATCAGGCAAATTAATAAAAAATCTTAATGTAGTAGTATTTATGAATCAAAAAATATATAGTGTAATTTATTCAATGAAAATGATTTTCCATTTCCTATTATTTCTCTTATTTTCAAAATATATTCTATTAAAATCTGTAAAGCAAAACTAAGAAATGTACGATCAAACATTAATTATCAAAACAAAAGAAATATGTATTTCTTCAGAAAATATTTAGTAGTAAAATATTTAGTCTTCCTTTTGTAGCGATATTATGAAATTCCGTGAGTATTTTCCCCTTCTGCGACAGCAAATTAAAAAAAAAAAAAAATCGAATTTTTCATTTTAAGAGCAATCTCGCTTTTCTGTACACTAAAACACTGGAAATCTGAAACTGCTATTTAAATATTAAATTTTACTTTTAGTACAGAACTTTTTCTTCCATAAGTAAAAAGAAAAATATATCTATATTTCATTCATTCATATTTTGTCTTGATTTCAGGAGTAGGCACTTTGCATAAGTAGATCTCATATTTATTGCAAAAGAAAAAAAGATCGATTCCACTGCTTTAAGCAATAAAATCAAGAAAATATGAGAAAAGGTTCCTTGTTGAAATTTCAAATGTATCCGGAAGTAGTTTTGCTAATGAGAGGTTATGTCTCTCATAAAGCCACTCTTGATTTGAAATGCGGCTGGAGAACATGGAACTTTTCGGTGTTTATCTTTTGACGAAAGTTCAAAAGAAAGCACTTATGTAGTTTAAGAGAAATTTGAATTTCTTTAACCGTAATACCAACTAAAAATTAAACTAAATTTCAAAATGCATAATATTCACGTCGATTCTAAAAGAAATATATTAAAAAGCGTGGAATACACACACACACACACACACACACATATATATATATATATATATATATAATACTTTAATATAACTTCATTAGCTGATAAATTATTTAAGACACACGAAATTTGCTCTTTTTAAGCTGAATCAACACTGTTTTCTGTACTACAGTACTTTAAGACTTTTTACATTCTAATTACATACTTAACACAAATTTTACCTGAATTCAATATGATAGTATAAATAAACATTTTATGTGGATTTACATATTTAAAAATAATACATAATAGTAATGAAAATCCTATCTTTATTTAAAAGTTAAAATATTTTTCGAAGTTAAAATCACATATTATATGTGAGATATTCTATAATTAATGCAAGTGCCTTAGAACAATAAATGTCATTTTATACAGACGAATACAGATGTGGTAACTTCAATTATCGAAAATTTCAGCGTATAACGCGCTCTATCGATAAAAGAAAATTGATCGAAAATTAGAAGTGCAGGTTAATCGCTGCTTTAAAGAGTTAAAAATTACAAATTTAGAAAAAGAGAAATTACCATATGAACTAAAATGTTTCAATTACCGAACATGCTATTTTTTTTTTTCAAAATAATAATAATAATAATAATAGTACACAGAAATGTATGGTAAAATGCGATTTTTTTAATAGATTTCTATAACATTCACATTTAATGAGAAATGATGATATAATGATAAATGACGATTCAGGATAAGACTAGACACTTAATTTCGCTGAGAATGCAAGTTTTACTGTCATTTATTGTCAGTATTTACCATGAAACGCGTTATTAACTCAGATATTAATAAGACATATTTACTTAGCGAGGAACTTACAAATATATTTCTTAACTCTTATTTTCAAGAATGGTTAGAAATAAAAATTAATTTCGACATTGGAATTAGATTTAAGGGAATTAAAAATACAGAATCAAAGAACTTTACATATCAAATTGAGGTTAAAAAAAAATAATACAATGTAGCACATATTCACTCAGTTTTGGACATGTATGTTTGAATTTCGTGCGTAAAGTAAAGGAAGATAAAAGTGGCGAGGTAGATTTTGAGAAAATTACTTATGCCCTGGCTAAAGTAAACGTATCGTTTAAACATTCAACACGTGAGATAAGCAACAGTATTTTATTAACAGTGGGTATTGTTTTATTACTATAAAAAATTTATGCATTACAAAAAAATAGTTGGTGTACATAGTTTTCTTTTTTTTTTACAATTACTTTTATAATTCATTTTTTCAAATAATAATAATAAAAAAAAATTGTTTGTAGTCTTGTCTTTAAATAATTTTATGGTATGAGTTATTTATTTTTCTCTTATTTAAAATGAATTAATGAAATTAAATAAAAATAGAATTTGAAGAATTAGAATAGAGTAACAATAGATAGTAAGCTGAATTTTTGTTCTATAAAAAATAAAAGGAATAGTAATAATCTCTCTATTTACCTATAATGATGAGACGGTTTATCACATTTTACTACAAAATTTAATAAAACGTAAAGTATACATTAAAACATCTTTAGAGACATTTTCTTTAGATTTTAATGAAATTTTGTATAATTGTATACATTAGAATTAGTGAAATAATAAAAATAATAACCAGATACAAAATTTTCCACCTAATAATAAAAAGTACATTTCTATGTTTTGTATTATGTTTATAATATTAGAAATATTTAAAAACTATACTTATCATTGGTTCATTCAAAATTTTGCTGTATAAAAAAGAAATACGTGTTATTTTTGTCTCATTAGTTTCACGAGAAGATTTCTGTACTACATTCTTTCAAAATGTATGCATGACATGGGAATATATTGAAATTGTAAAATAAATATTCACGAATTATAATAAAATAAATAAATTACATATTTTTTTTTCCATTTTAAATATTGATTATATAGTTACACTTTATAGTTACAGACAGAAATAAAATTTTAAAGCAATACATTAAAATAATTAAAGAAATAATATAAATCAGAAAATTAATAATTAACTAATAATAAATTGATTACAAAGAAAATTGATGCAGTTACATTATTAATAAATAATTTCTTAACAACATAATGACATTATGAGATGAATTTAGAATTCAGAGAAAGTTGGACACGTGGTAAACATATGAACTTAAGGTTAAAATATTATATGAGGTAATTTTATTTTCACATTAAAAAACAGGAAAGATATATATTTATTTAAAGAAATATCTCTATATTGAGGAATATCTGAAAAACAATAAGCAAGAATGTCTTAAGAAATTTAGCAATGACAAAGGAATAAATGTGCATTTTTTATTTATATTTTTATTTAGTACTGAGAGCAGTCTTTTGCCATATGTTCCAAATAATTAAATGTATGACTTATAAATGTATGCAATAGGAAAACAATATCTGTCTAATAATTATTCAGTGATGATAAATGGTTATAACTCACGAAACAAATATGTTAATATGTTACAATCATATCTATATTATAAAGGACAAACGTATCTGTGTGTAACGCAGACGTTATTTTATGAGTGGCAACACTACTCAATCAAATTTCACATTTGCAATTTTCGCTAATGCACTTTTTTAATCTTCTAACTATAGTAGATCCTCAAATTTTACACCGTGTGTAGTACAGGGAAAAAAATCCACTTTCAAATTCAATTTTTTTGAAAACTCTATTTTAATTGACTGATATATTATGTTTTTAAAATAATTTTCAAGCATGAATTTTTGTAATGTATCTGTATCACGTGCCGGATCCATAATAATGTAACACCGTATTACATAATAATAATAAACATTTTGCACCTAGATCAATAAAATTTTTCCTGCATTTATTTCGGACTACTTTTCCATAACGAAATTAAAAATTCCTCTGTAAATAAATAAAAGAATAATATTTTAAAAATAATAATAAAACATATATGTAATCTAAAAATTTATATTTTTACACAGCCAAAGAGAAAAAAATACTTTCAAAGGAAATTTGTTTGCAAACTACATCTCAGTTTCCTGGTATTCTATTATTTTAAAAACAATATGCAAGCATGAAATATTTAAAAAATTATCTCTATCGCGTGGAGATCGATTTCCAAAGATTAATAAGTTTGCCCTTAAAACAACGTTAATATTTCAGTATTTTCTTACGATAAAAATTCCATAAAAAATTTCTCTATAAATAGAAAAATAAAATAATATAAATAAAACACAAATTTAGCATACATATAATTGAATTACGTGATTCAAACACTGAGATGACCAGACGCAAAAAGGTTGCCGTAAGTAGCCAAATTTTGGGATAATAATTTTTAGCATGCTGATAATACTGAAATATCGCGTTTGATAAATTTCAAAACTTTATTTGATTGCATAATTAATACTTTTTCATATAACAATGCTTTTCTGGTTCTTAATGAACACTCTAAAAAATATATAGCATCTGAAAAAATTATTAGTTTTCAATTTTAAAAAAAAAAATTGTTTTCACCTCTACTCTGTAACCCGGGTTCGATTTCCAAGTGCTTTTAAAATAGATATAGATTTACTTTCTTTAACATGATAATTGGGTTTTCAGGAAATTCCTTTATGATTTCACTTAAAATTAATTGTTCATATGACGAGAAGAAACTAAAGCAAACACAATTTTTCAAGGAGAATTGCGGTACTAATTAATAAAACATAAGGTAGAAAAATCATAAATCATGTTCTGAAGTATATCTTATAAAAACTTCACCAAGGAGTGCAAATCATTTAAAACCGCACAGGAAAATTCTAGAAAAGCTGAAATGACTGTGAAAAAAGGGTTTTTAAGTTTTTAATGAAGAAGTGTTTATAGAGCGTGCAATAATTTTTTTTCAGATGCCCAAAGTATATTTGTAAAAGATTTGCTCGTACGTTTCAATACCTATATTCTTTATAATTGAAAAATTTTAAAAGCTACGATTTCATTACTGTAAAATTGTTCTTATACATATTGAAATGTGATGTAACTACTATTTTGCGTAAAAAAAGAACTTATACATATTTACACATAATCTGAAATTATATTTTTGTAATAAAATTTTTTATGTAGAATAGTAAAAAATTAAGTTTGTTTGAATTGATATATTTGTAAATTATTTAAAAACAGTTGTAATTTAGGCTTTAATTGAGTATAGAAGTACTGCGTGGAAAACAAATATGAGGAAAGTACAAGGAATAAATAATTCTATACATAATATGCATGAATGAATAATCTGTATATTTAAAATTAGTAACTCAAAGCGAACATGTTTTGTGCATAAGTGTGCCAATGTCTCGAAAATGGTAACTAAATCTTGGTCTGTAAAAAAAGTGTGTAAAGCTTTTCTTATGATCCATATAACGATTGTCTGGATAAGCTGAAATTAAAATTGCATGATTATTATCATGCAGATAGCAATCACCACATATACACTCACACTTGCAATTTACTGTACAAAGTATGATGTCAAAAATATTTATATTTAGAACAATAACATATTTTACAAAATATGAACATAAAAGTATATAAACAAAAATATGGTCGAAAATTCAAAAACTAAAGAATGTAAGGTTTGTTTTATTTTTCAAATTACGACATATTACAGATTTTGAAATTTCAAGTTTCTTTACTGAAAGTTCAAGGGAAATGCATGAAACATTTCGCATAAGGAGTATAATTAGAGAAAGAGTCGCTTTGTTCTCTTCAGAAAATTGACTGTATATAATCTTTTTAATATGCTGAATAAAAAAATTGTCGCTTTAATCGCCCAAAATCAGTAAAATAATTGAGTAAATTTACATCTTTCAGTTACACTTTTCACGTGATTTAAAAAATTATTATCATAATTCAAGAGGAAGCGTAAGATTTAATTTTTTTTTTCATAACTGAGCAAAGTGTTATTATGATGGTTGTATATACACAGTCTCAGTTTTCCTCGAAAAGCAAAACCTTGTTGGCCAATCAACAAAACTGTACGCATACAACTTTTTGGGTCAATCATTTTTTCTTTCATTTCTCAAGTTGTGTTTCAAAAAACATGTTTTCGCTATTAGGGCATGCGTTTTGAAAAGTAGAAGGTTGTGGTTCCGTTACTGATAATTTCTTCCATATATCATAATTTGTTTGTTATAATTAAAAAAAACAATTTAGTGCTATTTTTCTATTAAACGATGATAATCCATAAAGGGATCGTCAGAATTTAGTTCAAAAATCTGAAAATATATATACAGCCAAGAAACAAATACTGCATCGGCATAAGATCGTTAGCTAACTTCCTCTAACTAAAATAATGACCTCTAAACTAATCGAACCGGTCTTCAAGTTGGTAGACCGATGGGCCAGTCTAGCCCTGGGCAACCTAATATACTATAATATAAAAAAATCCCTGCCGGCCCGGTCTACAGGCGGAGGTCAATTTCGAAGTTAAGTATACTAATTTCACCAACAAAAACTAAATCATGATTAGAGATAAACTCACTTTAACAATTTTATCTGCCGCTTTTGATGAGATTTTTTTTTTCATTTTTATATAATAGCTGGTTTTATCAGAATCACGTTAAGGTAATATTAAAGAAAATACTTTTCTATGCTCAACAACTCGAAATTTTATGGCACATTTTGAGATTCATTTTTAAAAGAAAAAATATTAAACTTGCTGACGTGATTTTTGAAGACATTTATAAGCCACCTGTGTTTTTATTTTTCGTTCAATTAATTAAAACTTGATTTATAAACAATTATTTTCTCAGTAGGACAATATTTTTCGTTTCTAACACAATCGCTTCGGGAAATTCTGCCCACAAAATGTCCACTTTGACACCATTTTTTGAAATATATTCTGCCTCTATCAAAAAATAGATCATTTCAGTACATTATATAGTTTCTGAATAAGAGAATATGCCAATTAGATGTGTTTGAGAGCAAAAATGAATTTAAAAATGAGTAAGAAAATAAGCAGTTTGGATTTGAATACACCCTTAATAAGATGATTTTTTTCTTCAACTGCTATGTATTTTTAATTTGTTTTGGCTGTAAGAATTGCCCCTATCAAAAACTTGTCGATATAAATATTTTAGACACTATTAAGAAGATATATGATAAATTCATGGCGATTTTATATCTTGCGAATTGACGGAGTAATGGATTTTTTTCTTCTTCAACCCCCCCCCCTTTTTTTGTTTTCGTTTGTATTTTTTTTTTTTGCGGTACGAATTGGTCCTATCAAAAACTTGTGAATATAAAAGTTATAGATAATATTAAGGACATTTATAATAAAATTAATTGGATTTGATATCTTGAGAATGGACGAAGTTATGAAATTTTTTCTCCCCAAAACCTATTTTTTGCGCCCCTTAAGCCCCTTTTTAATTTTATTAAAAATCTGTGATGCATAAAATCGTGCCCTATTTTTAGAAGTAATAAAAACTTTAAACCGATTTGATATGTACAAAATTTAAGACGTTATGGGGTTTTTTCGTTTTTCACAAAACCCCTCCCTATTTCCTTGCCCTTGGTCCGATTTTACCCATTAACAAACTTGACTGAGATTTTATGCCTTTTGATCTTATGTATCAGTTTGGAAGAGATTTGCGCAGAATTGTGGAAGTTATCGTGCCCAGAAGAAAGTGATATATATATATTGTAACGAAACTAGCATTCTGTGCTCGGGAGAGCCTTCTGGTTGATCAAGGACCACCTCACTAAATATAGCGATACTGGAATTATCTGTTGTGTGAAACTATGACTCCAAGGTAAAACGCTGGAATACAGATCAGCAGGTAGTGAGGTCGATCACCGTTGAGGTAAGTGTCCTAAAATTCGTTTTGGTTTAAAGATTGCTTTGTGTTTATTTCTAGTTACTTCGAAAATATGCTAATTGTGATTATGTTGATCGTTATTTGATTTCTAGAACTTTCCAAGCTTGGAATGTTCCATTCGAGAAAGCACCCCTCGAGTGTATTTAAGCTTGTGTAGCCTTGAGTTGGGGGAATAAAGCTTTGAGTTGGTTCATGCTTGTTGTATTCACTCGTTGTCAGTCAACACTTACGCGACAGTTTGGTGGAGGCGCCGGGTACGATACGAACTACGGAAGAGCCACGCAGATGTTTACGCCTTCAAGGATTGTCTCCTGAATTTGGCCTCTTACCCGACCCAAGGAGAGTTAGAAGAAAGATGCCTGAGAGTAAGGACGGTGTCCCAGAGAACGCTAGTACCGTTCCAACTAACGTTGCTCCTGTACCCATCCTGACATACCAGCTACCTCGGAATCCGTGCATCTTTTCGGGAGAGGACGAACAAGATGTCAGTAGATGGCTGAAACATTTCAAACGAATTGCCACCTATAACAGCTGGGATGAACCGATGTGTCTTGCGAGTGTTATTTTCTATCTTGCTAGAACAGCTCGACAATGGTTCGACAACAATGAGGAAAGTTTTACTAATTGGACTGCATTTAAAAATTCCTTTGAAAACACGTTCTCCCGAACGGACGACGTAAAGAGACAAGCTGAGAGACTGTTGCTTACACGGGCGCAGAAAACTGGTGAAATGGCCGAATTTTACATCCAAGACGTTCTTGCCCTGTGTCGCAAAGTCAACTCCTCTATGCCAGAAGGAGAGAAAGTGGCTCATCTCATGAAGGGGATTGCAGAAGATTTGCACCAGGTCCTGTTGGTTCAGGATTATCAGGCTGTCGATGACTTCGTGAAACGCTGCCGTCAAATAGAAACTCTTCGACGTAAACGTGTCACCCGGCCAACATTCCAGAGACTCCCTAATGTTGCTACAATGTCTGCCAAAACGGACATAGGTGACATAACATCATTGATACGAATAATTGTGTAGGAAGAGCTTAAAAATTTCTTGCCGGAAGCAAGTTGCTGCACAAACGAGGAATGCGAATCTCCAACGGACGTCGCTTCGTTAATAAGAGAAGAAGTTATGGAGGTATTGGCACCACTCACAGGTCCAAAAAGACGTACCTTCATTCCCCGACGCACAGTTCCTGTCAGGCCTCAACCAAGGTGTGAAGCCAAAAGCAGCACCGTTCCACAACGAAAGACATATATATGGAGAACTACCAATAATGTACCCCTTTGTTACCATTGTGGACGTCCAGGGCACGTGCTCAGGTACTGTAGAGAAAGACTCATGGTATTCGCGGATGCAAATACCTCTTGGGCACCCAATCCTGGACGAGGTATGGACACTGACTCCCTACGCAGCTCCGATGAGAATTATGCGCAGACCATATCTTCAAGTTTCAGAAGTAGTTCGCCTTATCCCCGTCGCTCTTCTAGCCGTCGACAGTCGCAGTCACCTATACGTCGCTCTAGCCGTTCTCCATGCCGAGCTAAAGAGGAAAACTAGCTCTAGCGACCTATGCAGGAGGTGAGGCCGCAATAAAAGAAAATCCTCCGGCGTACATTATAACCAACTTACAAAAAAACACCACCTATGTTACCGTAAACGGACAGTGTGTAAAAGCCCTCGTCGACTCTGGTGCCGATTATTCGGTTATATCTCAAGCATTTCGCAGGCAGTTGAATGTACCTATGTTTAGTGAAAATGGACCTATATTGAAGACTGCATCTGGAAAGCCGGTAGCCGCCTTAGGACATTGTGTATTAAAAGTCAAATTGAATGGAAATGTGAAACCAATTGACTTTCTTGTGTTTCCACGATGTAGCCATAAAATGATACTTGGATGGGACTTTTTCCGTGCCACTGATGCTGTTATAGATTGTGGGAATGAAGAGCTTCAAATATCGGAAATTCTCCCAGACACAGTGGTATGTAAATCTGATTCTTCCTTGCTTGCCGCAACAGATTACGTAATTGAGGCAAATTCAGCTAAGCAAATATGTACCGTTAATCCAGACATTCAAGAAGCAGATAAAGCTATGGTTGTTGGCAACAAAACTCTCATGTGGGAAAGAGAGCTATCCATACAGCATCAATCATTACGGTAGAAAATAATTGCTGTAAAATACGGGTAACGAATTTCTCTGGACGAACTCAGATAATACCAAAGAGGATGAATATAGCTTGCTTAACAGTAATCGAAGTGGCCGCCCCTCCGGGTGGCTCCGACCCGACCCCTTGAGTGGGGGAGGTGACCGGAAGCCCGGCAGAATTCGTTGTGCACGAATGCGAGGGGGCCAGATGGGGACGAATCGCCAACTCCTCGAGAGGCTCATCTCCGACAGGCGTTATGCCCGGTGGCCACGGTTAACGGACGTTGTGCCTGGGTGCGTAGACTCTTCGGGGTCCGCGTTCGAACGCACCCCCGGCAGCCAGGTTCTCTGGCCAAGCCGGGTAGCGACGCTCCACAGGTCGATCCCGGTGCCGGTCTAAGGGCCGGACGGTGTCGCCGGGCAAAGACTAGCTAAGGCGATAGGACCCCATCCACCTTTTGACAAAGAGGGAGCCTGAGGTAGGAGTGAGGTCTTTGTAGTGGAAAGTCCTCGGTGCTCGCTAGTGACGACGGGGCTCGCGGGAACGCCATGCAGGGACTCCCGGAGCAACCGAAGGGCGAGGGTTTCGGACAGCGCCCAGGTTACTTTATGACTTGGGTGGCTCATCCCTCCGAGGACCTCAGCTGAAGCAGTTGTGAGCCGACCCCTAGGGTGGAGGGGTTTGGCGGTGCCCCCCGCTGACCAAGGGGCGGTCGCGTGGGGAGGCCAGTGTGGTTCTGGTTGCTCCATGTCGTGCCGTGACCCTTGGGAGGGGGTCGGCCGGCAGGTCCACCATTGAACGCTATCCCCGCGGGGAACCGAGCCGGAGGCACGCCGGTAACGCGACGGCTCATCGTGCCTCAGAGGAACTCTTGGTCCGATCTAGGTCCTTCGTGTCTATGTGATACTGGAGTTTGCCTCGCCCAGTGATGAGGACCTAGAGGTGTCTACACCTAATTTTCGAACGCAACTAACAAAGGTAGCGGTCGGTCACTGCACGGGGTCAGGGGCCTTCGGGCCTGGGTACTCTCGACGGCCGTGAGGTAAGGTAGTGGCGGGCGGGCTTCTGTCGGCCTCTGCTGGCTTCTCTGTCTTCGGACGGGGTCGAGTCGGCGGGGGCTGGCGGGACTCCGTTCCGTCCAACCCCTTAGCGAGGTGGAGTCTATTCCGTCTAGATGGAGCTTTCCGTGCCCGTCTGGGGTCACTAACGACACCTAGTCTGGTTCAAACTGGTTCCCGGCGTGATTCGCGAGGGGTTCCGTCGGTCGAGCCTGATGGCTTGGGCGAAAAGCCAGGAGCTGGGTCGCTTTACGGTCGGAGGGACTTTCCCCGTCCTCCCTGGTTTTCAAGCTAGTGGCTCTTCAATAACTTTCCTATCGGCTGGCCCACATAAATGTCTCTGCCGGAAAATGGTATCTGATCTTCGGGTCCTTCCGTAAATTAAATTCGGGTCGGGAAGCCTCGGTTCAGTTCGTGGGCCCAGCGTCTTTATAGGCGTCTGGTTCCCGCAGGGCTTGCGGGGTCTACCCTGCTCGAGTAACCAAGTTTAGGGACCACTTGGTTTTTCTAGCTGGGTGGTGAGGACTATCGTAGCGATTGTTCGTCAACTTGGGAATAGCCGGCGTGGCGTGCACTGGGCAGCGCGTCGGCCTGACCGGAGATTGCGTGGGGTTCCGCTTTGTCGGGGCTTGTCTGTCGGGGACCTTCGGGACGCGCCGCGGGGCTTGTCTCGCGCGTGGTTCTCTGCGTAGACGGATGGGCCTGCAAGGCCCTGGGACCGGGAGATGGTAACCTGTCTTTAACAGTAATCGAAAATAACTCCATCTGTTCGCTGAATGATACTGACAAAGAACATACCAAAAGACGTAAGTCCAGAAAGACACTGATTCGTGGAAAATTTAAAGAAATGTTAGATAATGAGCTAACTAGTCAAGAAGTAAACGCACTCTTTAATCTTCTGGAATAGTATAGTGATATTTTCGACATTAACAGAAAAGCGAGGAAATCTAGATGCAATGGTGTAAAGCACAAGACTGACACAGGTAATAGCGCTCCAATTAAGCAGAGACCTTATCGTACGTCAGCAACTGAGAAACGAATAATTGAAAATGAAGTACAACGAATGCTAAAAAAAGACGTGATACAGCCCTCAAACAGTCCTTGGTCATCTCCCGTCGTGCTTGTGAAGAAGAAAAACGGTGAATGGCGCTTTTGTGTCGATTATAGAAGATTGAACAAAGTCACTAAAAAAGACGTCTATCCGCTGCCACGCATCGACGATGCTTTAGATTGTCTCGCCGGTGCGACGATTTTCTCTATGATGGACTTAAAGTCAGGCTATTGGCAAATAGAAGTTGATGAAAAAGATCGAGAAAAGTCATGCCGTTTGGGCTATGCAATGTTCCCGCTACATTCGAACGAATGATGGATGCAGAACTGCGAAAACTCAAATGGAACATCTGTCTTTGCTATTTAGACGACATCATTGTGTACGCACCAAATTTTCAAGAGCACCAATTACGCCGGTGAAAAGTTTTGCAATGTATTCAAGAGGCAGGGTTGACGCTTAATTCCAACAAATGCTCATACGGCAAAAAGAAACTGACCATATTGGGACACCTAGTAGATCAACATGGGATCTATCCCGATCCACAAAAGACAGCTGCTGTGACAAATTTCCCTGTTCCAGAAAATGTTGCAGATGTTCGAAGTTTTCTAGGCCTGTGCTCGTATTACAGACGATTCATCAGAAATTTTGCCGATATCGCCAAGCCCTTGCATGAGTTATTAAAGAAAGATGCAAAGTTTTCTTGGGGCACATCGCAGAGGGAATCTTTCGCAACGCTTAAGAAGTTACTGACCAGTGGACCTGTTTTGGGACATTTTCTGCAAAACGCTGAAACGAAGATACATACAGACGCTAGTGGCTATGGCATTGGCGCAGTATTAGTCCAGGATCAAGATGGTAAGGAAAGACTAATAGCCTACGCCTCCAGATCCCTGACCGCAGCTGTAATGAACTATTCTACAACAGAAAAAGAATGCCTTGCTGTCATTTGGGCGATCAGTAAATTCAGACCGTACATTTTTGGAAAACCCTTTACTGTAGTGATGGACCACCATTCTTTATGCTGGCTAGCTAATGTTAAAGATCCATCGGGAAGACTTGCACGTTGGGCTTTGAGGTTACAGGAGTACGACATCAACGTCATCTATAAGAGTGGCCGAAAACATTCCGACGCTGACTGACTGTCAAGAAAGCCCCTTGCCGAGACAGCAGTCGACGACAATGGAGAAATTCCTTTCCTTGCTGTCATCGCAGACTACGGAAAAGAACAGCTAAAAGATAAGCAGATGAAATCCATAATTAAAACTACCCAAAAAGGCGATGGATGCCGAGGTTACCAAATGAGAAGCGGGGTACTCTATAAAAGAAACTACGACCCTATGGGACAGCAATGGCTCTTGGTAGTCCCAAAACAACTCTGTCGCGATATACTGACGGGTCTTCATGATGCTCCAACTGCCGGTCATCTCGGATTCGCCAAAACGTATGATCGGATAAGGAGGAAGTATTATTGGCCAGGACTATATGGCAGCATACGCCGTTATGTGGCACACTGTCGAGAGTGCCAAAGACGGAAATCTCCACCTGGACTTCCACCTGGACAACTTCATCCAATAAAGCACCCTGATGCACCATTCGCTAAAATTGGGATAGATTTACTTGGACGCTTCCCAATTACTCGGAACAAAAACCGATGGATTTTTGTCTGCACGGATTACCTGACGAGATTCACGGTTACAAAGTCATTGCCAACTGCTGAGGCTACTGAAATTGCCCAATTTATAGTTGAAGAAATCATACTCAAGCACGGTGCTCCCAAAGAGATGATAAGTGATCGAGAACGTTCCTTCCTATCCAATATTGTGAAAGACATTAATCAACTATGCCAAACATCTCATCTTCTAACGACAGCTTATCACCCAAAACCAATGGACTGACCGAAAGATTTAACAAAACTGTGGCCGACATGCTGTATATGTATGTTGACGTTGAGCAAAAAATTGGGATACAGTCTTGCCTTTTGTGACTTTCGCTTACAATTCAGCAAAACAAGATACCACCGGGTTCAGTCCCTTCTTTCTCGTACACGGTAGAGATATACAGACGCCTCTGGATGTGATCTTTCCTCACTTCGCAGAATCATATAACGAAAATTATGCACAACATCTAGTCACCAGGGCAGAGGAAGCTAGACAGCTGGGGAGACTTCATATCCTCGAGTCTCAAGCAAGTGACAAACGAAGATATGACGAAAGACATCGACAAATCAGCTATAATATCGGAGACTTAGTCTGGGTTTTTACTCCCATACGAAAAGTTGGGCTTTCGGAAAAAGTTCTAAGGCGTTATTTCGGACCGTACCGAATCACACGACGACTATCTGATGTATCATACGAAGTAGAGAGCATGGAAGAGAATAAAAGGCGACGAAGTTTAAAGGACGTAGTCCATATTCTGAGGCTAAAACCCTATTTTGATCCAAACGAGCAAATAGCTGATGAAGAAACACACAGGAATTCCAGGGGACCTGTCACGAGAAGTCAGACTAGATTGCAGCGGGACGCTGCTTCCTCCTAAGGAAGGGGAAATGTAACGAAACAAGCATTCTGTGCTCGGGAGAGCCTTCTGGTTGACCAAGGCCCACCTCACTAAATATAGCGATACTGGAATTATCTGCTGTGTGGAACTATGGCTCCAAGGTAAAGCGCTGGACTACAGATCAGCAGGTAGTGAGGTCGATCCCCGTTGAGGCAAGTGTCTTAAAATTCGTTTTGGTTTAAAGATTGCTTTGTCTTTATTTCTAGTTTCTTCGAAAATATGCTAATTGTGATTATGTTAATTATTATGTTGATCGTTATTTGATTTCTAGAACTTTCCAAGCATGGAATGTTCCATTCGAGAAAGCACCTACGAGTGTATTTAAGCTGGTGTAGCCTTGAGTTGGGGGAATAAAGCTTTGAGTTGGTTCATGCTTGTTGTATTCACTCGTTTTCAGTCAACACCTACGCGACAATATATATGTTACGGCCAAAACCCGAAATTGGCCAATTCTCGAACTGGCCGGCCAATTCGCGAATTGGCCAACAATGTTTTAAACTGACTGGCCAATTCGGGAATTGGCCGGCCAAAACCAGAACTGGCGAGATGCTGTCGGCCAATTCCCGAACTGGCCAGATGCGATCGGCCATTTCGGGAAATGGGTATATAAAAACAAATTTTTACTTTTTATCCCTTTCTAACATAGTTGAAAGTGTTTATGAATTCAATTCGTCTGGCCGTCTGCCTGCCCATGCTCTAACTCGAGTAAAGTCTCGGATTGACTTGTAATTGTTATATTATTTAGGTTTATAAATACATATCGGTACTGAAAGTGAAGTGTGTACTATTTTTGGTTAATTTACAGGGTACACAAAAGTATTTCATTACAATGTCATCAATGGGTAAAGTTTTTCCAGAGCATTTTAATGTTGTTACATTATCTCACTTATAATAAAATTGGTATGCATCATTAAGATGGACAAAAAACTGTTATCTAAAGTGTATGAAATAAGTAGCAATTATAGTTTGTTTACAGAGACACTCAAAAATATTTAGTTACATTGCAGTGAACGGTGAAAGATAATTTGTAATGCACTTAAATGATGTTACACTATTTCAAACATAATAAAATTCACATACCTAACTCATGTGATGAGCAATATGTTTTTTATAGAGTATTTATTAAGTAGCCATTATAGTTCGTTTATAAGGACTCCCAAAAGAATTCCGATAACGAATTATGATATATCTGAAAATATCGTTTATAGGGTATTTTAATGATGTTACACTACTTCGAACATAATAAAACTGTTATATTTTACTAATATGCTCTACAACATTTTTTTCTATATTGGCTAGGTAGAATTTGTCGTTTATTTACAGAGTCACTCAGATAATTTGTTTATTGGATTGAACAATGAATCCGATGGATCGATATTAGTCACAGAGGACGGAAATCTCCAGCAGATTAGAATATAATTTTCACAATAAAGCCAATTTATTGAAATATATCAAACAGGTGGGAAATTATCCAGCATATCAGAATATAATCGCCAAATCATGGAACGTTCTTTCCTATCACGTGTGCATGTCAGTGCCACCTACCGGGCAGCCTTGAATCCCCACTTCGTATATTGGCCAAGGCTTCACGGCCAGTTCGCGAATTAGCCGGCCAAAACCCGAAATGCGCTGTTCATTTCACGTATTTCGGGTTTTGGCCAGGAATCTTGGCCAGTTCCCGAATTGGCCGGCCAATTCGCGAACTGGCCAAGCTCCGGGTTTTGGCCGTAACATATATATATACAGAGAGAGAGAGAGAGATAAAGTTTTTTACTGAGGGTTGTTTTGAGTTCTAGGTGTCATGATCGGTGTAGATCGGCAAAATTTTTTCAGAAATTCCAACATAGGGGACAATGTAATAGGTAGTATTTCATACGAAATACACCTAATATTTTACAGTTGTATCTTCTCTCAAAAGTAGAGCACGGGGATAGTCATCTAGGATGATGATGCAATCTTGTACCAGTGAGGTAGGAGGATTGACTACTCAGCGTAACCTCTGAGCATACAGCCAATTGCCAATCACAGTAAGGGGAAATGAATCAGAGCCCCGGAAAAGAGTATCAAATAGCAGTGAATCTCTGTTAAGAGAACGACACTTCAGATGTCTTTTTAAACTGATTTTTAAGATTTTTCTTGACGTCTATTTACTAAGTTTCGAGTTAAAAAATCGTAAAAAAAAAGAACGAAACTCACAAATATTTTCGACGTCGTCAAATTTTATTTCGATTTCCTATTAAATTACTAGCAGGTTGCATCCATTAGGATAAAAAGCAGGTAAAAAATATAACATTGTTTTTTTTGGAAATAAATCAGATATTTTTTTAAGTGTCTTTTTCAGCATTCTGAGATCTATTTTGTTTAAATTAAATGAGCAAAGCTGTCTCTAAATGTTCATGCTCAGTGGTTCTCATATGTTTTCTCTCTGGTTTAAATATACTGCGCTCAAACATTAATGTAATGGGATCTGTGTCAATTGTTGAAATAACCTGAATGAAAAGCCGTTATGATAAATGCAGTATTAAGTTTGGCCATATAGGCGCGCAACTTACTATTGGCGATATTGAATGTGCGAGTGCCAAACTAAAGAGTGTCTTTCTCAGCAGCCGAGGACGGGAAACAAATTAAGATATCTGCAGTCCGATACGAGATCAAGTTATTTTTTTACAAATATTATGTTCCATTATTAAGTGCTGGATTTCGTATCTGTATAATTAAGAACGATCTTTTTTATTTGTTATAAAATGTTAATTAATGAGATGAAGTATTATGCTATTAAAATATGCAAGAGAGTAAAATTAAGTAATAGTAGGTTAATGCCTTGTGAAACTCTATATGTTATCATAAAAATAACTGTAAAATTTTAACAAAATAGTAATATATAAATAGCTATAATTGTTTAAACATAAAGAAGGTTTAACTAGGAAAAAATTTAATATCATAATTATTTGATTCATTCTGCGCTATAGAAGGAGGTGTTTAACTATTTTGATCATCCTCTTATATATTTAACTAGCAGAACTACCCGGCTTCGCCCGTGTCAATTATAAGAAGCGTTACAGGTAAAATAAATTAAAACGAAATTATACGGCAATCACTATAACTGAAGTTTGTGCATTCCCATCCACAAATCGTTATAAAGACAATAAAAAAACATGGCGTTATTGTCTTGCAACCATAGTAAAATCCCTGAGCTTCAATAACAGAATGCACGTTTTCTTTGGCGGGTGTAAGAGAAAAATATGTGATTTTCCTGACAACACGAAAATAAATCCTCCAAATCGCGCAGCACTTAGTGAAATTCTTGTTTGTATGGTATTATCTACATTATAAAGTAAAAACACTATGTCAGTGCCCATAAATTGTGCCCCATAAATTGTAACCCATAAAATGTGCCTTTACCGCAATTTTTCTAACTTTTAAACATCACACAATTTCATTTTTTACAATGTGGAATAGAAAAAAGTTTTCTCAAATGAAATTGGTTTCAAAATTGTACCTCAGTTTTCTGATTTTAATGGATTTTAAAGTAATTTTTAAGCATGGATATTTTTAAAGTTGAGTGCAACCCGATTACGAAAGATGAACCTCTTTACACTTAATGCAATAGTATAAAGAAAAGTCATGTCTATGAGTAACGCTGGTATCATATTTTCGGTGGCAACAACCTAACAAAACAAATTTCCCTTTTACTGCAGTTTAACGTCTAAACATTGTACATTCGACTGTTCCAACGTATTATAGAAAACAAAAGTACTTTCAGTAATATTTGTTTGTAATGTTTATCTCAATTTACGAATTTTTTATGGGTTTTAAAATAATTTTTAAGCATGCATATTTTTTAAATATGCTTGCAACCCGAGTACAAAAGATTAACTCAATTGTTCAAAATCATTGTAAACAATTCAGAATTTGTTTGCTTTCCCGTAATATTCAATAACTAAATTGACAAACGAAATTAGAATACCCAAAAATAAAATAAAATAAAACACGAATTTAACAGCTATCAAATCAAACTACTCAAAATAACCTGATAAGTATATAAAATTCAAATGGGAATTTCGTTCCGGGTGCATATAACTTGAATTCTTCAGACCGGATTTCCAGTCGACTTGCACTATTAGTTTTTTAGGGGAGATTTTAGTGCGTAACATATTGTTTTCCGTTGCTTAGTCATAGAATTATACGGGAAAGTTATATCATCATGTGAACCCAATTATGAAGGATTAGTCTTATTAGCTGAATGAAAAAATGCAGAACTATTTTTATCTCTAAGTATATTGATGGGTTTATCTTCAGTAATGTGGCTGTGCGCTAGGGTTTTCTTATTTTAATGAGTGTGCCTGACACCTATTACGGCATGCACCTTTGTTTAAAACAATATAGAATGAATTATGTTTTAAGCGATTATCTGGCATGCAACTTGATTACAAAATACTAACCTGCAATAATGATTAAGGTGATTCTCCAGTTCCCTGCTCAACAACGCGAAACTTTCAGACACATTTTCTGACTCATTAAACGTATAGGCTTAAAATTTGTACGCCTGACTATTAAAGTGATTTGGAATTGAAATGAGTTTTTCCTTTTTTCTTAAATTACTTATCGAGTTATGAGCAATTGTGTTTACGTGACGGCCGGTTTTTATCTTTTATTGCACTGTTGCGTCCGAAATTCAGTTCAAAACACCAACTGAAAGATCTTATACCTTTACCAACAAATGGAAACTATCTTTTGATTACATAGTTTCTAAATAAGAACTCCTGTCAATTTCATGCGTTTCCGAACAAAAATTAATTAAAAAATATGTCAGAAAATAGCTCCTTTGGATTTGAGAACAAACAGCCTTAACTTTATTAACAACCTTAACTTGAAGTTTATGAAAAAACTCACATTTTTAGTTTTAATTTTGGAACTCGCGAAATTTAAATTCAGAAAAAGTATGTTCTTTTGGCACATTGTGGTAATTTTTTTAACTTTTAAAATTAAAATACATGTTTTTTTGGCGCGCGTAACAGAAGTATACAATATCTTCACAATACGGGGGAAAATGCAAAAAAATACATCCAAATGAGGTAGTAGTTACTACAGTTTTATTTGGAAAATTTGAAATTTTATTGAAATTAAATCTACAATTATTAGATGAAATGATGTCATTTTCCATAAATTTTAAAGCAAGACATCTGTCAAGAATTTTTTTGAAAATGTAAATAACCGCACTCTTTTTGCTATAAATCACAGAAAATGTTAGCACTGAATCTAAACCAATACAACACTTAGCGATAACGTATAGCTATAAGATATGGCTGTAGTATACAATCGAAGTAGTAAGCAAAATATAAGAGCCATATATTTACAATGAATTTGATTACGCGTTGAAAAGATTTGATAGAATGTGGCGTCATATCTAGCCTTTTTTTTCTTTTTCTTAAATTGTTTTTAAATTGTTTTCATGAAATTTGACTGTTTGTATTAAAATAGATGTTTTAATTAAAAAATATATATATATATTCAAATTGAGGTGCTGCGTTATTTTCCCGCTCTTATAGTTGTTTTTATTTTATATGCAAAAAAAATATAAATTTTCTGTTTAGAATGACGTCAATATCAAACACGCAAAAATACAGCAAGAAAATCTTAATTTTTATTGGCAAATAGAAACAAAATACACGCGTTATCCTTATTTTTTTCACATTATTGTGTCAATTTTTAGGGTATGGCAACAGAAAAGAAACGTTTGAATTAAAAAAGATTTAAAAAGAGATATTTCTATTTCTATAATGTTAAATTATGGAAGTGGTAGAAAAACGGGATGAATACTGGTCTGATAATTTTTTAAAGCAGACAGGGATCTATTCCACGTTCTAAAGCCTATGTACATGAAGTTTCGTGCAAAACGGTCAAAAATTAAAGATTTGTATAAAGGACATACACACAGAGAACGGCTTTTATATATATAGATGTAAATAAAGTGTAAATAATTAAGTTTAAATTTGTTATCTTACTTTTGTTGCATCATGCGTATTACTTATTTTAAATTCAAGTCTTAATATTACTGAATTCTTTAATATTAAATTTAACAATTATTCAGGTAGGAATGAATTTCATTAATTGATTCATTAATAATAAATTTCAATTTTTAGCTCATAAATTGGGGGTTTTTTTTTGTAAAAGTACACAACGCGAATACTCATTTTTAATGTAATTAAGTAAGGTTAATTTCAATGTTTATTAATCTTAAAAACCATAACCATAGAATATTATGATCGCTAAATATGCATAGTAGTAAATTAGCCAATAATATAATAAAGGCAATAAACCAGATGTCTAGAAAGACTTTTTAATTAAGTAATAAATTTTTCACAGTTACCTAATTGATATTTATTAATTCAAAATAGCGTCATTACATATAGAGCTGGTATAAAAATAAAGAAGAAGACAAATAGTTTTTATACTGAGATTTATTTTAAAACAGAGTATTTTTAAAGATTTTTTTAATTATAAATATTATCCTGTGAGATCCTACGTTTACAAATTTAAATCAAGGATTTAGTCCGAATAATATTTCATATTTCCAGTTTTAATATACTTTTATATTCTACAAAAATTTGCATCTTAAAATTAACTAAAATAGTCAAAAGAATAAAAATAATTTTTAATGTTGTATTTTGTTTAAGGTCTGAGTTCAGAAAGTATGTTCTCTTTTTTCATGAGATCAACACAAAATTATATCTGTCACTAACTTTTAAGAAATACTATTTTAATGAATTCGGTGATTATATCTCAAATCACGTAAAATGGTCTAAAAAATGTTCTTGATAATTCCGAATTTACTTCACTAAGGTACAATATTTCTCTACTCTCCGAAACTTTTGGAGTTTCACCCGAATTGATTCCGATTTTATCATTATGCATGAAAAAACAGTTTAATTTTTTTTCTCTAAGATAAAAGGGTTTAAACTGGAGTTTTTACTTAAAAATAATAAGTGGTGAGCTGTAATCATATTTGATTATTTCATTTCTTTTTATAAATGAAAAAGATAGAGTGTAACAAAATAACAGCCGTCCCTGATTTTTATAGCATAGGGGAGAGTAGCCGAATTTGGACCACTTCACTTATTTTTAGGTGTAACTCGATTAATTTTTGGAATATCAGCAAAACAATAACTAGACGGTGTCAATCTGTTCATCTACTAACTAAATAAATAATTAGATCAATTTCTTTTTTGCAAATCCTAAATTTTATTTTAATTTGAAAAATTTGTCAAAAGTGGTCCAAATTCAAAACTTGTCGTCTAAGTTGGACACCCAGTTTCCTAAATTTGACCAAACAATATCAGGTTGTTTTAATGACTAGGGAATATAACAAATTTTATTAAAAACAAAGTTTGCGATTAATGAAACAATCAAACAAAATAACAGCAATGAAATATAATGAAATAAAATATCTGCAAATAATAGTAATTGTTTTAAATCAAAATTTATTCAAAATATGAATCAAAGTTATCAAGAATAGAAATTATGAAACTAATTGCCAGTTACTTGAATATCATGTAAGGAGTGATGCAAAGCTTACACATGAATTTCATTTATTCATTTTTTATTCCGGCGCAAAAAACATGGAATCGTATTTGGCAATCTCAACACTGAATCATTTCTGCTATTTTATTTTTCTTACAAATTAGGCAAAACAGATTATCACTGCCTATATTTTTCTTTTTAGATTCTGAATTATTAGACATATTTTGGAAACAGAAGTTTTCTTTACATTATGTTTGTAGTTCTTCCTTTCCATCATTTTTTTGAAACAGAAGTTTTTTTTTACATTATGTTTGTAGTTCTTCCCTTTCATCATTTTTTTCCCAATTGCATTACGCCTATTTTTTAAAACTTTATGTTCCAATTGCTTTTGTGCTGTGATAGCTTCCTTTTTGTCGTTTTTTTTAATTTCATTTCAAGGTTTACTCTATATGGCAAAGATGTTAACTCAACTGTTTTTTCGCTCCCTCTTTACTTTGATTTAACTGAATTTATCAAGAGAGATAACATTTATAATGACTTTTTGGCTTTTTAAGGGGATTTGTAAATGCAGATTTCTTGCAGGTCAATTTCTTCACAATTTACTCTCTCCTTTTCCTTTCCTATACCTTTAACAACTTTTGCTACCACGGGTGTTTTCCTTCCAGGTAGTTTGTCTGTGTCGTTTTCAACATTATATTTAAAAAGTGTTTAAAAAATATGTTCTATTGAAAAAAAAAATGCTCTTCGATTAATTAAAGGCAAAACATATATTCAATCAATGTTGAATCCAGTGGTCCCCCACCCCGGTGCCTTGAAATAACTCCTCTTTGAAGGATTTATGCGTTTTAATAGCAAAAAAGTATAATTCCACCCTCCATAACTGTAAAAAGTCCCCCCACCCACCCACCCACCTCAGGGAACTGCAAATATCCTCCAAGAGGAAAATGCTTGAATTCAAACCTGTAAATCAAATACGTCGTAGGAATAAAGAATTCAAAGAAAATAAATACAAATACATACAAGATAAAATATATTACAAACAAAATTTATTGCATAAACATGTAAAAATATTTTTATCTAAACTGTATAAAGAAATTGATCCATATATACAAAAAAAAAAAAAATTCAAAAACATCCATGCAGAAAGTAATCTATTATTTAAAAAAAAAAAAAAAAAAAAATAGTGCACAAAGCATACCACCCTCGAAATTCATTACTTACTTTTCAAATTTATGGTCGTATATCCTGTCCAATTTAAGCAACTTAAATTGGCCCAATTAAGGCAACTGCATCATTTTTTAAAACAGATAATCTCAAGACTAAGAACAAAAACGAAATCAAACAAATCCACATGAAAAATATGCTCAATAAACAGAGAAATTTAGATATGTATATGAAAATATAACAACTTCCATTATTTGTGAAGTATTCACTTACGTTTAGTAGGAAAAACCTAGATCAAAACAGCTAACTTTAGGTTTTTTAAAATTGTTTGAAAACAACACGTGGTAGGCAACTGCTTCTTCTAATCATGAGTGACGTCATTCTGATGAGTAGGATTTCAGCGGTAGATGGCGTTTCTTTCTGTAATTAACGTCAGAATGGCAACTGTCCATTTAAAGCGGCAGTTCAAATATGGCTACTCTCCCCTATATATGGCGCTGTTGTCATTTTCGGTAAAATATCCGGAGATATTTACTTTAAAAATTCTTTTACAATCTTATTAGAAATATTAAAGCTGAAAATTTGGTTTAAAAATGCTAATGTTTCATTAAAATTTTGAAGGTTTTAGAAAGGGAAAACTCCTATCTGTGGAGTTAGGGGGAATATCCTGAGATATTTTGCCAAATATGAAGTAAAGTGAATTAAAGTAATTATGATTGCACGGGTTTGTAGACTTTCGGTGTGTGTTCGAAATGTATCTCACCCAGAGAAATCTAATGTATTATAATCGGATTTATGCACTTTCCATTTCTATTACTAGCTTTATCGAATTTACATATAATTTGTATGTGTCCTTGTTAAAAATGTTGACTGTTTAAGCTGTGTAAAGTGATTAACACGACAAAATCGACACAAGAGTAGATTACATTTAACAATTTTTAGCTCTACTTGCGTCAGATGTGAGGCATCTATAAAATTATTTCGGCGATTTTCAAATCAAAATTTGAGTCCTTTTCGTATAGTCTCGTTTTCTGTAGAAGGCAAAAAACTTTGTATATCAACATTATGTTTTTTCGCTATATAGATATTTAAATATTGACAATATATTGATGATTTATGATGATATAAGTCTTAGTTATGTGTCTCAAATGCTCATTAATTTTATTCGTTTGTTATTTAAAAGCAAAAATCAAATAAATAAAAGCAGAAAATTGTCTCATGGAACTCCCATAAATGTTTCATGAAAGTATAAAAAGCTCTTTCCAATCATTCATTGAAGAAAATGGGCTGATGTTGAAACCTGCTACAAATAAATTTTTGTTTAATTCAGGTACATTTGGACATAAGGCTTTACATTTTGCTCAAGGATATGATCTTCCAAATACTTTTGGTTAATGTTAACCACAGCTTACAAGTACTGTTTTTGCATCTGCACTGTTACAAATTTCTGTAAAAACACAGAAGAAAGAACGAGACCCTATAAACTTGCACTAGTCTTCCGTTAAATCCATTCGATTCAGTTTCCCGGTCTTCATTTACAGACATTTCCCTTTTTTTAAGTCAAATTCCCTGTACGGACTTCCATGTATTTATTTAAAGATAAATTTATCTTTGTTATAAACAGTGATTCAAAATACACACTTTTAAAATTCTTTTATTATTTGATTAGAAATATTAAATAAGAAAATTTGGTTTAAAATACTAATGTTTCATTAAAAATTAGAAAGTTTTAGAATCGAAAAACTCGTCTCTGTGGAGTTAGGGGGAATTTTTATCGATAAACACTTTGCAGTTGTTTCATTCATTATGTGCATAAAGATTGGTAATATTAAAAGTAAGTTAAAAGTAAAATCATTTCCCCTCTGAATCATAAAAGACATTCTTTGCATACACCAGTAACATCTTCTACAGAACAGTCAATAAGGTGTTCGATTTCAACCTTGAGCACTCGGAATCAAATATTGGACCTGCTTGAATTAAATATTATAAAAATTAAATGATACATCAGTTCAAATTCACTCGAAAAATTCTAATTCTTCAAAGTTTAAAAAACGACTAATTTCTATAAATAAATTAAGTTATTATTATTAAAAATAATTAAACTAAATAAATTTACATAGCCTTATGCATTTTTATCGATGTCACTCTATAATGCCTACAGTATATTTAATGAATAATTTCTCTGTTATCTAACAAAATCTATGTAATTTTACATAAGACGTAAGATAATGGATTACCAGTAGATTCTATCTAATTTCACAGAAAAGTTTTTAAAGACTGAAATTTTATCCCCACCCAATACTACAACAGAAGTGAAAATTCGACGTGAGATAATAGCCGATCATTTTGTTCGCAAAATAATTTTTTATGTATAAGTCGCTTTTCAACTGTCCACAGGGCAGTTATTTGCGCGTACTGAGACTATTTTGTTAAGTTTACAAATTGTAGTTCTACCTTTCAAAAGGAAAAAATCCATGGGTTCTTGAAACACAATTATTACCTACGTCATCGTATAACATCGAGATATATTCAATGCTTGAATTTCTAATGCACCAACGTGTTTTTTTTTTTTTTTTTTTTTTTTTTTTTTTTTTTTTTTTTTTTTCATGAAACTTGCAATTATTGGCAAGAGTATACTAAATTTCATCATAATTCATTCTTAGTATGTAAATATAAAGATGTTTTCTAATTGATCAGTAATTTAATTTCTTTCTTTTACGTTTAATCTAATTAAAAATTTCAAATTCGTACTCTAATTTCATTCCCCAAACATTATGTAAAAAAACTTTTTTTAATTACTAAACTGATGGAGAAAAAGTAAGAAGAAATAGGTTTTCTTTAGCAAGTTTCAATGACTTTTAATTTTTAGTCGCTTAAAGTTAACGCTATAAAACATATGCCATAAAAAAAACGCAAAGAGTTTAGAATATTAATTTAAAGCATAGAGAGGCTTTCACTCTTTCTAAATATGTGACATCATAATGATTTCGAATTTCTAAAGAATCCTTGCTATATCCAGAAAACTATATAGAACATGCATTTTGTAATACGAAAATCTGTTTTGAATTATAATGCTTGTTCATACATATTATAGTGTAAATGTAGATTATTAATAGATTTAATTATATTGAAAATTGTCGATCAATATAATTTCTAATATAATTATAATAATTTCTAATATAATTATAATAATGTAGTTCCTTTTTACTTATTTTTTTTTATTTATTTTTACATGTTACAGGTATTCTTTCGTATAAAAATACGGAAATACATATATATATAAATTTTTCTTTACACAATGAAAAATATGTAATTTAAATATTTTTCTTTAAAACATAACTAGCCTGAACATGATGTTAAGAAATATGAAAACCTACGCCGACGATACATTTACTTCATTTCAAGGAACTTAATCATTGAGAGAGAATTTTTAAAACTGAAAATATGAAAACCTCGACATTATACTCGACTTAGATATTTTAAAGGCATCGTAATAAGACACAGCAACACATTCAAATAATATTTTACTAGAAATAAATGTTAAATATATCTTTGAATGTTTATAGTTATAAAAATATTGAATGATGAAAAATGGTCTTTAATTTGGTCTGTAGACCAAGCTGTGACTCATTCAGGAACAGTTTAGAATATTAGTGTTACCGAGTCCAGTTAAACGACTAAACTAGTCTAGAAAAGATATTCGCAAGCTAATGTTAAACCAATTGAGGTGGTCTTTAAAAATTTCTCGCTTGCAGTGCACTATTTTATAATAATCCCACCAGCGTAGTGTATTTGGTGTCAATGTCTAACTTTGTACTTTTGTTCTTTTCGATTTTTATTTTGTTGTTGCTCCATTCTAAAAACACGGCCAAATTCGAAACAAAATTGATTTGGTTTGTTCTCAGAAGTAGTTTGCTATTTGGTTTGCTCTCTTAAACCATAAAAACAAAGGAAAAGTGCATATGCAAAATTTAGACATTGACCTCATATATCCTTTGGGAAAAGAATTATTTAAATTTATTTAAATACAAACGCGAAATTTGCAAGGAAGGCTTCCATTGAGTCTACTTTAGATTAGTAATGTCGACGCGGGACTTGAAGTGAACTCTTAAGGTTGTTTCAAGCTTTGATTAAAGGGTTTATATCTGGTTAAGCATGTCAGGCGGTTACTACCCCCTAGTCACCTTTTATACCCGTTACCTGTGTAGGTCCCTCTATAAAGCGTTTCCCGAGATACAGCTCATTACTACTGCAAAACATCTTTTTCTCAAACTTGTAACACAAAATTGTGATATTAAAGACGTGAATTATCACATTGCTAACAAGGCGTAAACCAACCTAGTGAAAAATGTCCCAGCCGGGAATCGAACCCGGGCCCCTGGAATAGATCTCCAGTGCTCTACCACTAAACCACAAGGACGATGCCCAGCTTGGCATCTCTCACTTATATAAGTCGTTAAGGCTGCTACCGCAGCACTAGATGGAAAAATCTTCATGAGCACACAATCCAGCGGCGTAACATGAGCCGCAAATAAACCCAGCATCGGTGAATATATTTTTTTTAATTAATTTTTCAACTACTTTTCAGCAGTGAAATTACTCTTGAAATAATTGAATATTAAAGACGTGAATTATGACATTGCTAACAAGGCGTAAACCAACCTAGTGCAAAATGTCCAAGCCGGGAATCGAACCCGGGCCCCTGGAATACCGACTTATATAAGTGAGAGATGCCAAGCTGGGCATCGTCCTTGTGGTTTAGTGGTAGAGCACTGGAGATCTATTCCAGGGGCCCGGGTACGATTCCCGGCTTGGACATTTTTCACTAAGTTGGTTTACGCCTTGTTAGCAATGTGATAATTCACGTCTTTAATATTCAATTATTTCAAGCGTAATTTCACTGCTGAAAAGTAGTTGAAAAATTAATTTAAAAAATTACAAAATTGTGATGCATAACAAATAGAAACTAATTTCAGATTGATTCAGCGTCGCCAAAAACATAAAATCCAACAGTTGCGAAAGGAGTTTTCAGTTTTTAGACTCTTATGCAATTAGTCAAGAGGAAATTGATTTATTGTTGCTTTTCTTCCAAAGAAAATAAGACTAGATATAAACAAAAAGTACGAAATTGTTTTTTTCTGTTTCGAAATTCCATGATATCAACTATAAATTCGATGTCGGTCTGGCAGAACATTATTAACATAAAAAGGCGTTGATTCTAAATTTTCAATGCAATTGATTAGCTGATGCTGTTTAACTTTTCAGTGTAACCAAACTTTATTTTAACAAAAAATAAGAAATAGCAATCTTAAATTCTCATCTCGGAACGTTTTGATCATCGTATTTAGTAATGCATATAATTTTAAAGGAAAGTAATCAGAGCTATTTTTTTTCCTTTATATACTGAACTTCAACGAATGCTATTTCTTGCGTTGAAATTGCGTTGAAATTTTTCCTCTTAGAATTTGAAAGGAACATAATAAGAATGGATCGTTAAAGTAAAAACTTTCTGAACGGAATGAAAAGGATGTTATTTTCTGATTTCTCATTCCAATCATACTTTGGTTCAAAGCTCATTCCTTATTTATTTAATAACGCTTAATTTTTTTTTCAAAAGTATTTTTTATATAAATTTTTATTAAGGTTGGACGTCTTTAATATAAATGTTTTCAATGTAATGTTTTTTTATAACATTTGATATCTTTTATATATTGTTAAAAAGCATAGACAAAATCAGAATTGCTTTTTGAAATCATGGCTATCATACTGAAATAAATATCCGAGTATTTTCGTAATTCTAGAGCTAAAATAATACACAACACAGAAAATCCCTATGAATAATGAGTATGTGGTCTTTATAACAGCGAATTTAATAATGAATATTATGTCGTTTAATACTATAAATATTTCTATTAATGTTTAAAAAATAAAAATAAAAATAAAAAACCTAAGCACACAATGGAAGATTACAAGCCCATTTTAAACTATATTTGTGTGCGTCGAAAAAAATATTTTTTTATTTTAGCTGCAGGAATATAAAATACAATCTCGTGCGAAAATTTCTAAGTATTATTATTACTTTTATCAATTTGGTTTTCCATGTAAGAAATATGCGAATCCGTTTACAGATTCATATTCTTTCCAATGCCATAGAAACAAAAGTAATCTTATGCAATTATTCAATTGCTGGTTCCGTTATCCATTTAACAGCAAGTATCTTTCCACATAGACAAAAACAATAAGCCTTACTGTGACGAGAATAAATAGAAACCCATGTAACAGCTTGTATTACGTAACTGAAGATCTCATAGAAAAATCTCTTACGATTATAAAAAAAAAAGTTGTTTATATATTTTTAACAAAGAAGAATGGATTGAAAGAAGATTGTTAACTCGTAAAAAATTATAATAAAATTTTGAATATGTTTCTCCAACAGAATCCGAGTGGTTTTATCTCTGATTGTTATTGCTTATAATAGCTGGTGTTACCAGTTTTTAACCTTTGAAGACATGTAATAATAATAATAACTCACTTTCAGAGTAGCGACAAGGCCACGTAAAAATTCAAGATGATGCTGATTAGTACCGATATTTATATGGAGTTCATTATTCAAATGCCGCAAAAGTTCACACAATTTTATTAATTTTTCAGTTTCAGCAACTATATCATTTGTATATCAATTATGGAACACTTTTCATCATTTATTTCGTAACAGAGCATTTGTAGGGTATTTCGTAAATGTTGTTCTTCAGATGTGATGTTGCATACTTTGAGAATATTATCCCAGAATATTACTCATTGGAAGCAAATATAATCGAAATATATAATGTAATCAATACACTTACATTTATAAGTTGTTACATATTGTCGTAAACACTATATATTAATTTATGATTAATGTAAAATTAATTCAAGGTATCTTAAACTAAAATGGTAATGTAATTTTAAGTTTAATTTTTTTTTCATTTAAACAAAAGTTTATACTTTCTTCTATATAGTTTTTCAATATAAAGCATTATATTAGTTGATATACATCTAATAAATTTAATGAACTGCGCATTTTAAATAAAGATTTTGGTTTTTATTTTAATCTCAAAAACATTGAAATACATCGTTTCAATGACCGAAGGCCTAGTTAGATGATTTACATATACTTTAATTCCAAAATACTGTAAATATAATAAAATATCGTATTTGATTAAAAAATAAAGAGTTATTAACATATTAGTGAAACGTATTTTCATTTAAGCAAACTAATTTTCCTACTAAAATAATTAAAGAATTTTTTCTAACATAATATAGATAATGTAATTTCTATATAAATATATTAAACTGACATTATTTGAAATGTTTCTTAATACTTAATAAGCACATGCTGTACACCAAAATACAAATATATTATTTTGTTCACTATTTTATATCTTCATCCTGTTCATTATTCTATTTATGTTACATAATACGTGGTAATAACTTTCTGAAAGATAACTCTGTATTGGTCAACTCAACTATTATCTAGAGAGAAAGAACTATTTCATGAGTAATATAATTCCATATAAGCCATTTGCAAATATAACTCTCTTTATACAAAGCTTTCCATTAGGGTCCAGAATATTTGAAATCTTAGCTTTTCCTGCTTAGAGGATTTAAAATAATAAATATTATTACAGATTTTATTTCAGCTCACGAGAAATATAGGAGAATATACATTAAAAGACACAAAATCTGTTCATATTTTATTTAATTTTTAATGGTTTAGAAATGGTGTTTGAATTTTTTTTATGACTTTGGCTGCCTCTAAGTGTTAGTATTTATGATTTTGATATATATATATTTGGAGGGGATCTGAAAACATTCATTTTGTCTTAAGATTTAAGAAAATATACATACATATATATATATTTATAAATATATATATATTACTATATGCATAAAGCTTTTTTTTAAATGCTCATTAACATAGTTTTTGGTTGTATCGTGTCTTACTGTTTATCTATCAGTGCTCTGACGTTCATAAGTATAGTTTAAAATCGATGTAAATATTATCTTAATTTTGCTTCTTGGAATTTCCTTGGATACCATCCATGTTTGTAAGAAAAAAGATAACATCTAAGATTTAGATTAACAATAACAAGAAACGTTTATTCTAATAAAGTAAAACATGATAAAAGTAACGGTTTAAATTAAACAATTTGGGTTTCAAATCTCTACCTTGAAAAATTAAACTTTCGAGGAGGCTGGTTGGTTAACTCAAAACAACTATCTTTAAAATCTGTTATGATAATAGGCCATTGTTTGAAAATACTTGGATAAAAACGCATCTACCTTTACTATATACAGAAATAAGCTTCTCAAACTTTCTTCAAAAGAGGATCGGTTTTGCACTCTGTGTTCTTTGTGTCCCACTTTTATGTGATTACTAGCTACAGTGCGTAATAATTTAAAATTTTATTTTTCTGCCTTTTTTGGAAATATGATAGGGAAACATAGGGAGACCTCGTAGATCACAAATTGAAATTTACTGATCCAGAAAACCAACGGTTATACTTCGCTTTTACATATTTCTAAGTAGAATCTGTGATTCAGGAGAAAACTTTATTCAGAGTAACTGAGTCTATTAATCTCACCACTTGAAAGACACAACTGAGTTGTCTTAATTGCTGAACTGAGGCTCATTGAAAGATTCTATCTCAGTAAAACATCGCTTTAAACAATTCCATGTAAAATGGATTTATCATATTACATATGTTACCACAGAAAAATTCTGCCGACTCACTCACAACATCACAAACTCTGGGATGCTCCACTTTACATACAGACACAGATATATATCCAAACTAAAAGTTCAAGTTCTAAGGAAACGTTCATGTTAAGTTAATAGCTACAATCGTTCGCTGATCAATCTCGCTATAACTTCATCGTAACCTTATTGATATTGATCCGTGTAATATTGATGAATTATAGTTTTCTTAAATAGGACGTGTAATTAGTCTGTAAGCTGTTATTGTTAAAATGGATAAAGTCATGTTTCGCATACTCAAGAGAATTTGTATTTCATAAAAATTTACCCGTAAGTTACGGAAAGGAAGAAAGTCAAGAGAGACCCATCAGTAAAGTCTTTATTGAAAACAAATTAGTGAAACTGTAATTATTATTTTACAATATTAGATAAGAAACGGAATTTCAGAAAATAACTACCTATAAAAACTTTATTCGTGAAATTTTCTATCCTTTTACTGTGCTTCGAAATAAAGTTAATATTAATTATGATTTTTGAAATAGTTCAAATCTCCTTTTTGTGTATCTTTTTTATATTTACATAACTTATTGCCTATGAGATTCTTCTAGCTGAGATTTGCTTTAATATCTCACCCGTTCCAAAATTAAATTAAAGTATTATTTTGAGGTAGATTACAGATGGGAAAAACTGTAGTTTTCTGTTTAGCCCTATTTTATCTTTTTTTAGAAGAAAATAATATGTTAAAATAATTCAATGCTCATGTTAAAAAAGTTGAGTTAAAATTTAGAATGATCAAAATAAACTTTTGAAAATAACTATTTTTGTCTTTATTCATCGCTTCTTATGCGTGTTTTCAATGGGCAGAGGTAACACAACATTTCAATTGCATTATCACTTCAATAAAGGAGATACAAATTCAACATTCTCCTATTCTTATATCCCTACATCCTCGCCTTCCCCCTCACCACCACCATCGTTATCTTCATTCGCTTGTTATCAAAATGGAATAATATATCCACAACTAACATATAAAAAAATCTCTAGATAAAGCAAGGAGGCAAAAGTTCTAATTTATAGCTTAACACATTCGAAACTTTGATTCAAAATGTTACTCTAAATTTTACAGTTGTCTGAAAAACTTTTTACATCTTTTTTAGGATAAAAATTCTCATGTTGCGGTAAATTTATCCCTAGCATAAATTTGTATGCTTAATAATTTCAAGACTGATAGGATAGATAATTACTGTGTGTTTTAATGGAGAAGCCATAAACAAAACGTTTTCAATAATGTCATACAATGTAAAAATATAATTTATTAAAAAAATTATAAAAAAAGTTAGTCCTTTTAAAATGAAAATATTTTGATTTTAAAATTGGATAAATTAATAGCTACAAAAATCGTGGCTTTCATTTGTATCATTTGAATTCCCTACAAAAATCACCACAGTATGATATTAGGGTGGTCACAAGAAATCAATTTTCGAATTTTTGGAGGGAACCCCCCAAAAAAGTTGCCTATTGACTAGAAAATGAGATTGGCAAAGTTTCAGCTCATTTGGATTATGTAAACCCGTGCCTCACTGAGGTTAAAGTTTGAAAAAAACGTGATTTTTCGCAAAAAAATGCCGTTTTTCCTATATGAAATTAATACAATTGAACCTAGAAACATAATTCCAGTCTCATTTTGTAAAGAAAGATTTGCTTTAAAGAACCACAGACCATTTTTTTATCGTAAAATGTATAGATTTAAACATATGCGCATTTTTAAGGACTAGACTTCACCCGTATCCTAAAAATTGACTTTATTGAAAATCGAAAAAACATTTTAACATTCCATTTAATCTGCTTTCCAACTTTTTTTTTCTTTTGATTTTTTATTTTGTACATGATAAAACGTTTAATTTAAAACTAAAATTCCAAAGAAAATGAAAAAAATCGAATTTTAAACTGAAAGAATTAAAAAAATGGGGGGGGGGGGAAGTATAAAAATTAGAATAAATAATGCTCAAATGCATTTTATTATTAAAGTTGTGTTAGAAGAAAGGAAACATAATGAAGAAAACAAATTATTATCCCTTACAATTGTCATATTAACCCTTTCCGGCATAGAACAATTATGTTCATAACATGATGAAATGATTGACTAACACCGGAATTTACAAAAGACTTTTTTAGAAATTAGGAAGCACATTACGTTAAGCTTTCATCCTAAAAGCAAAATTTAAAAAAAATATTCTTGGTACCGTTTGGAAGTTTGAATTAAAATTAGGTGGTCCTGGCGTAGGACCACTGCGCTTTAAAGGATTAAGGGGTAATTGCTTAGATAGGGTGGCTTTTGAAGTTTTGCTTTTCCTTGAATAGTTTTTCTACATTCAGATACAACTTTTAGCGTATACTGTTTTTGTTTTTTGTCTATGTTAAACAGGAATTAAAATCTCCGATTAATTTTATTCTCCTGTCAGATATATCATTGTTTAAAATCATTCACTACATTTTTGCTTTCAAATAAGGTTTATTTTCACACCATAAATTGAGATGAGTATTTAAAAATCATTTATTAATATAAAATCTTAAAAAAGAAAATTATATTTTGAGATGAAACAAAAACATCGGCTTTTATGTTCAATAAATACTCAACTTCGTTGAAACCTTTTGTTGCTCTTACATTCCTGCCTTTATCATCATTTTCTTCTTCAAATGACATTAATTTTACAGCCATGCTTATATTGACTTTTTTTCTTTTTTTTTACCAAAGTATCATCTAAAAATGAAAATCCAACTTGATCCGAGTTAAGATACCAAACGTGGTTTATCATTTTAGAGAGTGCTTTGTCTGCAACCTTTTTATAATTTTTTTCTGTAGTCAACAAGTGGTTTTATTAATTGAAAGTCTTGGATTGGGGGCCAAAGTGGTAGTGAGAGTATTGAAGCACGCTTTTACATAAACATTGATTAGAAATAAGCAAATGTCTCCAAAACCTTCTTTTTCTGAATATGTTATTGAGAAATGATCCCTGAAACAATATTTTTTGAGAGAATAAATAGCCATCCATCCCCCGTGCTATCCATCTAACATGATTAAAAGTACCAGGTGCTCTAAAAAATGTCTTTTGTAGGAGGAATTACTATAAAAATTAAATAAAGTTGAATAAGTCTTTATAATCATCCCTGGGCTATTAATTTTTTAAAGACTGTGTAAGAAAACTTAAAATTTCTTCTGAATTAATTATTTATATTTTGTATTTAATGTTGAATAGCATTTTTATACTTAGTCTGGTTTAATTTAGGCCACCCAGTCAGAAATTATTTTTTTTAATATCTGGCTGAGGGGTGCCCATTTTACAATCAAAAACAGCTTTTAGGATACTTTCTAAATTATGGGTGGCGACATGGTAAATACAGAAGTTTTTTCCTTTAACAATTGTTATGGGAAAATGTAGGTTTCTATGAAGCGACCGGTGTTTACTGCAGTGGTATCAAAACATGTTTCCTGGATTTTACCAACTTTCTCCCACTCTTCAAATGTTGAAAATACAGTTTTCGCCTGAATAATTCCAATACTATTTTCAAATTAAGGAACTCGAAATAACTGTTCTTCATCTCCAAAACTAATTAGAACTGCTATCCACTCTACATTTTCTTTATTTAAAAAATTAGGAAGCAGTTTTCCATCCCAGTGAACAACAGCTCTCTCTAAATCGGAATTTTAAAATCTGGTTTTTATGAGCTCAGTTCTTTCTTCTTTGCTTACGAAATAGTTATTTGCGGAGTCGTATTGCACTTCTACTTAAAGTCTGCGATTAATTGGTGGATGTACCGTAAGTCTAGCAGCTTCTCTGGTATTCAGTTTCACTCAGCGAATATTATAAAATAAAATACGTAAAACTTGACAATTACTTGGTAACTTACTGTCGATGATTTGATGAGACGAGTGGCCAATTGAAAAAATCTTACATTTCTGCCATCATATCGAAATGGGGAGGGGGGTTTTCCAGAATATTTCCTTAATTCTGAAAATAGATGACGATAGCAGGTAAACAAAACAGCCTTGTAATAAAAAGAGAAATCCAGAGGTTCGTTTGAAATGTGCTTCAACTCCAATCAACAAATCGAGAAGCTCTTTCTTTATAGACACAGAACTAGATAAATAATAATTAATTATAATTCGTGAAATATTATTAAAGTTACAAAAATTGTTGAGTTATTTTTGCCTATTAATCCAAATAATATAATAAATTATCAAAGCAATAAAATTATTAATTTGTCATTTTTCACTTATTTTTCAAAAATGCAAAGTTTGAGGGCATGGTTCACGAGCTGACCTGAAAAATACTAAAATTTTATTAAATATAGGTCTGATGAGAGTATAAGTTCAAGGTAACAGTAGTTTCTATGAAATAAAAGAGGAATCAGGTTTCGAAAACAAATAGTTTGCACTTAAAGAAAGAAAAAATACAATTTTTCGCCAAAATTTGCAAATTTTCAAGAATTCAACCTCTATGACGCACGGGTAAATGTTATTCAATTGAGCTGAAACTTTGTCAATCTCATTTTCTATCTAATTGGCAACTTTTAGGGGGGGAGCGTCCCCCCCCCCCCCAAGAAAATGTAAAAAAAATTTCCCATGTTGCGTGTGACCTCTCTAGTATGATATCCTTGAATATATTTCAGTTAAATAGTCTTAAAATTTAATAATTGTTCCCGCAAATCATGCATTGCTTATTGTTTCTATTTTACCATAAAATGTGTTCATGGAAAACATGGTTACTTTCTATCCTTTTCCAAAAAAAAAAAAAAAAAAGATATGACAAAAACTAAAAAAGAAAATAGAATAAAATAAACAATCCTAAAAGTAATTCTTGCACCAGAAAAAACCTCAAGAAACATGCGTATATCAAAAGATTCCTTTATTTCCTTTTATTACATTAAAAAATGTCGTGTGGCCAAAAACTGACACAAACATACACACATATCTTATATCAAAAAGCTCAAGTATCTGTAACCAAAGATGCTTATCATTCTCTTCCTTGCTTTTCATTAACCTATAAATACGACCAATATTATCAAGCTAATTCTTCTTCCGCGCATGCTTTTACATTTAAAAACATCTTATTCCATTTCCCATTCATTTATATGAATAAACTTGGTTTTGATTATGCTACGAAGTCAATTCTAAAGTTTCAAAGTTAAATAGCCGTAAGAATGATAATAAGTTGGACAGAAGAAACAACCTTTGACAAGCTTCCAAACGTGTTTGAAATGCAATAATCATGCCAATAACGAAGCTTATTTCTACTAATATGAATGTATCTGAATGCAGTTTCATCACTAACATGAGCAAATACAAATGGCATTGCTTGGGTAGTGCCGTTCCCACCATGAGATAATCAGCTTTTTGTGTAGGGATATGATAAAAAGAGAAAGACAGGGAAGCAAATTTATTCCCCTTGTATTTATAGGGATGGATAGAATAGCGATGGACAATTAATGGAAAGAAAAGCATGGTGGTATTGCTTTTTTAAGCGTTTGTAATGCAACTTTTCGAAAACCTTTTCAGGGATTTTTTCTCTGACAGTATAACTTTTTTGTCTTATGCTCAAATTAGATTTAAAAGCCATAAAACAATTTTCGGTAATTTTATTTTCTTTACTGAATGAAAATGCGCCCCAAATCAAGTTTTCAGCTTTACTTTTTTTTAATACTCTGCAAATAATGCGTTCTGAAATTACTTTCACTACTTTTTGGTTACTTTTTGCCACTATATTATTGAACAATAAGCTTTAACTCAATATTACTAATCATTATTCTATTATGTTAAATAACAAATATTTCTGCTAAATATTACCCTTTAAAAACATTTGTTATAGTATTTATAGGCTGCATAAATGATATCGTGTTCATTTCCGTTTAGAGATGAAACTATCTATTAATCATATAGAGGTCTGCACAAAAGAATTCAGATATTTTTCCAACTATTTATTGATAGTAATTTCTGAATTTGGGTTTTCAAATGTATTACGAGATTTTCAAATTGCTTAGTTAGACACATTTCGCCACATTTCGCTTTATTAAAATGCGAAGTTTTGGTAAAGTATCCTGAGTGTCATATTTAAATATTTATATCAATCTATATGCATCACTATTCAATCAATATACATTCCTAATCATAATCGACGTTTGGCGCATAATTTTTCGAGGGTTTTATAAATCGTTAAAAAATTACTTCTGAATAATTAATGCTCATAATATTTGTTGATAGATAGATTATCTATTAATGTCTTCACAATATTCTCCATAGATGTGTTGTTTGTTTTTTTCACTGCTGAAAATATAAATTTTTGTATACGAAACGTATAATAAGTTTTCAAGAATTTTCGTAACTCAACATATATTTAACAAATATATATATATTCTAAATCATGAAAATGAGTCTAACAAAAATTAATAACTACATATGAAAAACAACGTAAATTTAAGTAATTAAAAAGGGTAAAAAGCAATTAAATAAAATTAGAACAAAGGAAAAAATAAATTTATATTAAAATTTATAATTAGATTAAATTTATAATAAAAAATCATAAAAATTTCACTAGTTCTTTAAAAAAAATGGAAAAAGTTAAGAAAAGGAAGCTGATATTTTACGCTTGTATGTTTGGCTGAATTACCATGGAAAAATTGTCTCCTGTAAGTAAATAGAAAGCGGTCTGATGTTTGCTGCTTTGCATTTCTTTTGTTCTAGGTGTAAGAATGACCTTAGCATCGAGCTTCATAAGCGCTAAACTAAAAATTACCAATAAATTGCAAAAATCGAACAAATTTAATTTTTTTCTTCTTCCATTAAAAAAAATGTGAGACAGGAACCACACAAAAAAATACCAAATTTACCGCAACGAAATATGTGTTTATAGTAAAGAATAATGAATAAGATTATAAAATGATTGATTCTACGCTGAATTCAAATTTCAAACATTTTAGAAAAAGGAGTAAAAAGGTCATTTTTTGCGATTTTTGAAATTTAAAATTCCCATTTTTCCCCCCATTTACACTGAAAATGCGTTGAACTACACCCTAAGAATATTTAAAATTATTTAAAATATTATTTAAAAATATATTTTTCATTGTGTTTCGAAACAGAAATAAGAAGAATTTTTTTAGATATATACTTATTATTTTAAAATGTTTTATTTTGACCTTTGGAATACTTTGGACCAATTTTTCAGTTTTTTTTTTTTTTTTTTTTTTTTTTTTTTCTTCATTAGGAACTCAAAGGCTTTCAATTGACCTTTTAGATTCAATTTATTCAGGGTGTCTTATTTGGAAATAAACATAAATTGTTTTTCTTTTCTGTGAATCTAAGATAATGTGAAATTTTATGGCCTTGGATAAAAAAAAAAAAAAAAAAAAAAAAAAAAAAAAAAAAAAAAAGTGTTAAGCAGGTCAACTATGATTATTTAAATTCTTTATCGACATTTCTTTTCAAGCAGTATATTGCGAAAATGACATTTACAACATTTGATTATTTTCTTTTTCCTATTTTTTACAATTTAACTAGTGCAAAAACTTGAATTTATGAACTGGAACTTTTATTTGCAAGAATTGGAGACTTTTAAGTCAAAGGCTATTATTATCTGGCGATATTTTATTTCTCTGTTTATGTACCTGGTAGCCAGAATTAAAACACTTCTAGTCTGACCTCCCTATATATGGATCAACTCTGTGTAAAATCTCTAAATTTTGTGCGCATGCTATTCAAGACATGGAGAAACGGATTAAGCAAAAAATAAATAAATAAATAAATAAATAAATAAATAAATAAAAATAAGTTCCCGAAACACCGATAGATTGCACTGTACAACAGAAAATTGGAAGAGAAGACACAAATTATAAGAAAAAACAAAATACATTCGAGAAGAACTTTTTCAGTTTTAAATTTTATTATTTTATGGGAAAAAGGGATAAAGAAGGTTAAACTGCCATTGTAGCTTCAATTTTGCACTGTAAGTACAAAACTTTGTATAAACCCACTGTTTGCAGCCATTTTCTGGGTATAAAAGAAGACACAAGCTGGGGTAAATGTGATTTCTTCTGGAGCTCTTCTTTAATGACAAAGTCGTGCATTTTCGATAATCTGGCCATTTTGTTCTCCGGATCTTAATCCGTGTGATATTTTTCTGTGGGACATTTAAGCAATTTTGTTTATCGAGGACGTCTAGCAAGCTTGACACACCTAAAAGAATGTATTACTCTGCTTGTGAAAAGCATCTCAATCGATCAGATAATATCCACAGTTGGACAAGCTGTCCAAACCTCGTAGAAGATTATTCCGTGAGTCGATAAAGCTCTTACCACTTGAACTTTGACAAGTTCAAATAAAGTGTGCAGAGATGCTATTCAGCGTGTAACCAGTTGTACAGCGCCATCAATTGGTGTTTCTCGAACTGTTTTTTTTTTTTTTCTCTTAATTCGTATCCACATGTCTTGGATAGTATGTGCAAAAAATTTGAAGCCTTTACACTGAGTAGTTTGATAAATAAGGAGGTCAAAGTAAGCATGATTTAATTCTCCCCCCCCGCCCCTGTATATACCGGGTAGGCCAAAAGTTCGTTAAAACTTTAAAAACTCATAAAAAAGGAAGAAATTATGATAAAGGAAAGGGCTCAAAAGGTAGTTGGATCTTTTTTTTTTTTTTTTTTTTGTAGCAAAAAAATAGTTAAAAAATCACATGTAGAGGGCTCTGACGACTCGAAACACAATGAACAGGACAACAATAGCTTGTTCATTGTGTTTCGAGTTGTCAGCGCGCTCTCTACGTGTGATTTTTTAACTTTTTTTTTTGCTGCTAAAAAAATCCGACTACCTTGTGAGCCCTTTCTTGCAAACCGCACTCCTTTATCATATTTATTTTTCTTTTTTTCATGAGTTTTTTAAGTTTTAACGAACGTTTGACTCACCCAGTATATATATGTGTACGTGTATGGCATTTTAGACATAACAGAAAGCCTTTCGATTAACTATACTTATTTAAAGTGTCCCTACAGGTAATCCTAATTTCCGATGTACACGGTAATTTTTCATTCAGTTCTCTATTAGATAGCTTTTTTATAATATTAATTTTTTTTAACATTTTCTTTGTATTTCGGTTCGCACATTTCCACGTGTTCTTACAAGTAGTGTATTTTTTTCATTAACTGTGTAACTACTACTTTTGTCCCACTTGTTTCAAAAATTTTAGTCAATGTATTACCCCTGTGAACTCCGGCGTCTCTTACATAAGTTTTATTCGGTCGGTTTCAAAAATGCTTTGATTAAATAAGGCAAATTTTATTTTCCTTTATTACTGGTGGAATGAAACAAATTTTGAAAACAAAGTTGATGTCACCGCAGTGGCGACAACTGAGTGAAAAGGGTTAATTATGTGCAATTAGGAAGGCTTTTTTGTTGTTGTTTAAATACATAATTAACAAGTAAATATTAAATTTAAAAAATCAAAAAACCCGACAGCGTGAAAAGCGATTAATTAATTATTTCTCATTTTTTATTACTTACCTATTCTTTTTTCTTGTATTGATGACATTTAAGTTGTATTTAATTGATAATTCCTATCTATCTATAAACAATGTTTTGATGAGGCCTATAGATGTCTATGATGGTTAGAGTTGCAGTAAAGCTAGAGATCCTACCTACACAACTTCCAGGCTGTATAGGTATAATATTTAAACGGAGCTTCTTACTGTAAAATAGTCAATGAAACATCTTCTTCATTTTGAAAGACCTATCCAAAGATATGCTATTCAATATGGTGCGTAATTTTTTTTCCGATTCTACCGCCTGTGAAGGATATTTCCAGCACATATTCTTTTAATAGCTCTTTCATTTTCGCCCCCCCCCCTTTTAAAATAAGGTTGTTTTACTAAAATATTATATTTTAAACCTGTCTTAAATCCTAAAGTAAATTTATTTTCATCGCCCATTTCCTTAGAAATACATTCTCGTTTTCGCGCTTTAATTCTCAAAACCAGTAATAGATTAAATGAGACATGCTATTTTTGTCTCGCATAGAAACAATTTACCCAGTTTGTCCGAGTGCTACACGACCAAAATAAAGTGAAAACTGCAAATCGTGATAAGAATATACCGATTGGTCAGTATATATTTTATATTAATAGAATGCATTTCAGAGGGCGAGGCATCGCGTAAAGTCGTGGGTATTCAAGATGGCGTCTGTTATTCAAAATGGCGTCATTTTCCGATTTTTCTTACTATCCATCATATAAATGTGTGTTTAAGGTCAATTTTGATGTTTTTAACGTCAAAAATTTCGTCATAATTAAATGAGTTTATTAAATCAATTTGTCTGTTTCTTTGTCCGTCTATCTGCTAGCCATTTCATGCTCTAACTCGCTTAAATATCGCTACTCACTTAAATTCACTCAGAATGTCATGTAATTTATATCTGTTATTGAAGTTTACAATAACATGTTCCGAAAAAAAATTGAAGTGTATAGCTTTTATAGTCCGTTTATAGGTCCCACAAAAGGATTCCATATGTCTATTAGGCCGGGTGGCACGGTTGAGAAAACTGCAAATCGTGAGAAGAATATACCGATTGGTGAGTATCTACTTTATATAAATGCGATCCTTATAAGAGGGGGAGGCATCGCGTAAAGTCGTAGGAATTCAAGATGGCGGCTGTTATTAAAAATTACGTCATTTTCTGGAATCCGTGAAATTTTCATACTATTCATCGTATAAATGTCTGTTTCTATGCTTTTAAGGTTTTAAATGTCATTTGTAACACTTTCCAACATTGTTGAAAAGTATTTATGAATCCTGTTTATGTGGTCGACTGTCTAAACGTGCTCTAATTCTCTTAAATATACCCGGATATCCATGTAATTTAAATATTTTATTTATACATGTGTGTTATTTATGTATTTAATTTAAATATTTGGCATACAGCAAAAAGTTCTATATTGAAAATGAAGTGTGTAGTATTTATAGTTCGTTTACCGGCGCACTTAAAAGAATTCCATTACATTATGATCTATGGGAGATAATCATTTTCAATGTGTTTTAATGATGTTAAACTCTTTGAAACACATTGAAATTGATATGCATAAGTGAGGTGCAGTACAATATAGTTGCTGTAAAATATGATGTGCATATCCTTTATCGTTCATTTGCAGGGGCTTAAAAAAAGAAAACGGCTACAGTACTGTTTATAACCTATGGGCTTTTTACTTTCTTCTATCCTTACAAGATTAAAGTATTGGATTCCTGAAAATTTTCGATATCCGGTTTTCGACGGATTTACTCGTTTTAAAGGTCAGACAACCTAAAAAACATGTTTATATAAAATATATGTCTGTCCGTGTGTCCGTCTGTCCGTGTGTTCCCATTGTACCATCAAAAAGTGCATGAAGTTATGCATAGAATTTAATGAAAAGTTTTTTAGTATATTTTTGGCTGTGGCAAGCAGGTCCTCTTTCAATTTAGAAATATTCCGCCGGATGAGGGCGCTGTAATAGCAATTTTTGTGCCATTTTCATTATTGTACCATCGAAAATTGTATAAAGTTATGCATATAACTGAACCAAATTTTTTGTGTATGTTTTTGGCTATGCCCAGCAGATCCTCCTTCAATTTGAAAATATTCCGCCGGAAGGTGATAGCGATTTATGTATAATTTTCTCGATTTTTTGTAGTTGTATTATCTATTGGCGGCTCGTGCAGCGATGAAACTCGAGTCCTGCTAAGCCGGCTATTCGCAAATAGCTGATGTACAATAGAATAACGAAAAACTTTTGTTTTTAATAAATATCATGATCGAGTTTAACTCGTTTTTACTCCGATTAATTGACTGAAGCAGAAATTTAAGATGAAAATCAAAGTTGGTATAGTATTGAACTAATAATATTGAAATGTCAACATGTGTAACTGCTTTTTGAAATATCAGGATGTAGAAGAAAGTTTTGGGATTGGCACATCCAACTAGTTTCCCTTAAATGCCTGGTGTTGCTTTTCGGCAACATACCCAATTTAGGCTCTAAAATACTATTAGAATAATATTGAAGCTTACTGCCTAATGTTACCAATAAAATATATTCTGAAAATATTATTAAATTGATTTTCAACATGTAGATGTCAACACTTGGGCTGTTTAAGAATAAAGATAGATTTATTTTTCCAATTGTTGTTACTTGTTCTTTTTGTTTTGTTTGGAAGCTTGCGAAATATTCTATTTTGACCTGCAGTGAGCAAGTAAAATTTATTTCATTATAGTTCCTAAAATTCTTGTGTGTGTAATATTATAGAATTTTATCAAGGGAAATTATTTTTTAATTAAACACCAGTTTTGCCGATTAGTAACAAACTGTTTTTTAGCCATAAACTATACTTAAAACAAAATATGATTTTTTTAAGTATTTTTCCCATGATTTATTTAAAAAATGAAAGCCGAAAAACATTATTACCATGATATTTGAAAAATCAGGCATTTAAGGGTTAATTATAGTATACGTTTTCAAATATTACTAGGTATGAACGAATTGCAAACAGTTATTACTACTAATAAAGAATGTGCAGCTTATAAATATACAATGTAATTATGATGATTAGTCTCCACCATTCAATATGATCCAAAATTTCATCTTATATTTCACTTTCTTAAAGTTGCGGTTCCTGACTGTATTTGGAGATTCCTTGACGCGCAGACGATAAATCTGTGAATTAAAATGATGCCATTTTGAATAACAGCCGCCCTTTTGAATTCCTACAATTTTACGCGATGCATTACCCTCTAGATGGATTGTATTAATATAAAGTAGATCCTCAATAATCGGTATGTTTTTCTCCCGATTTGCAGTTGTCTAAACCGCAGCACCCGGACGTAATAGCGTAATAGAATTCTTTTGAGGGTCTTATAAACGGACAATAGAGCTATACACTTCAAGTTTTATTCAGAACGTGTTATTGTAAACTTTTATAACATATATAAATTGCATGCCAATCTGAGTGAATTTAAGCGAGAAGCGATATTTGAGCGAGTTAGAGCATGGAATGACAAGCAGACATACAGGCAAACAAACAGACAAACCGAATTCATAAACTCATTCAACTATGACGAAAAGTGTTAAAAACGAAATGTTTGACGTTAGAAAAATCGAAATTGACCTGAAACACACATTTATATGATGGATAGTAAGAAAATTCAGAAATTGACGCCATTTTGAATAACAGCCGCCATATTGAATTCCCACGACTTTTCGCGATGCCTCCCCCTCTGAAATGCATTGTATTAATATAAAGTAGATATTCACCAATCGGTATATTCTTATCACGATTTGCAGTTTTCTCATACGTAGCACCCGGACTAAGTACATTAGCACGCTTAATTTGGTTGCTACGAGGGATATTTCTCATGCCTTCTTTCTTTATTTACTGTGTGTTTCTATAGCTGCATCATTTTTCCCAACGTATATAATTCTTATCATAAATTTTGTCTGCAATATCTTTTATTTTTAATTGCATATGCCTTCAAACGGCTCAGCGTGCCTAATTCCCATGGTTCGGCGCAAACCCAGGTAAAATGCGGCTTTGTGGTTTTGGGGTAGTCCATATTTTGCCGATTATCTGTTTGGCGTTAAAATTCATATATTGACCTTTCGCCCTCCTCATTGACAATCCATTAACGCAAGCTAACACGTGTCTCATTTCAACTTAATTCTCGCCAGATATCTAACAGTTTGATATTTTTATAAATTACTGCTCGCCAATAACTCAACTCTCTCTAATTTATTATGACATCACTCTTCTCTTGATCTTGATTCTGTAAAGACTAAATATAGATCGTCCCCTCTCCATCACCGGCTATTTGATAGTCAAAAATCTCGAACTGTATGGACCTGGTAAAGAATAAAAACTCCTATTTGCAATTCAGGTTTAGCTATTTCATCTGATGAGCTGGCCACACATCTTATCTATAATAGAAAGTAAATATAATGCTGCTTCATGATTCACCGATGCTACAAAATAAAATCACCCTAACCTGTTTCTATAATTTTTCATTACACCGCCATTTTGTATTTTATGGCAGCCATTTTGAATTTATAAAAAGAAAACCTAGATCTATAACCATTGGACGGTTAAGACGAATCGATAGAGACCTCATTCATTAAAATCCGTCCAGCCGTTGGGGTGTTTCGAGGGTACAAAGAAATTCATATACCCAGATACGCGTGAAACACATAACCCTTCTTGGCAGTCGGGTAAAAACTGGGCGGACATCATTGAACGAATTATTAAAAAGTTTTCCCGAACGCATTTACCATAAGGATTCACATGTTATATTGTTTGCTGTTAACAATATCATTCCCAAGGCAATCATTACGAACCCATTTTAAAAATCATTGCTATTTTTAAACTAAAAGTGCTATCGTATTAATCTATACTCCTATTATAAAGAGGAAAAAATTGTTTATTTGTCGGAGGTAAGCTCTGGAACTACTGAACCTATTCCAAAAGTAATGGTATCAAAATGATGGTGTGAGTCCAACTTAGAACATAGGCTATAACTTATGTCGGTGCCACTACCCCAAGGGGGGTGTAGGAGCAAAAAACGTTCTAAAAATGCAATTTTAGCGTTACTGAAGGGCCTAGAAATATGAAATTTTGAGTATTAGTTACTTATAAGATATAAATGATGTCTAAGAACAGTTCTTAAACAATTCGAAATTTAAAAGGGGTGAAAATGCACAAAAAGCGTTCTAAAAAACGTTCTGAATGGTAGTTTCCACACAATCTCAGGAAATACTAAACCGATTTAAAAAATATTGGTGTCAAAATGACGGTGACAACGCTTGCTCCAAGATAGGCTATGTTTTATGTCGGTGTCACTACCCCAAAGGAGGTGCAGGAGCGAAAAACGTTCTTAAATGCGATTTATGTGTTACTGAAGGGCCTAGAAATATGAAATTTGAAATATTAGTTACTTATAAGATATAAATGATGTCTAAGAACAGTTCTTAAAAAATTCGAAATTTAAAAGGGGTGAAAATGCACAAAAGGCGTTCTAAAAAACGTTCTAAATGGTAGTTTCTACACAATCTCAGAAAATACCAAACCGATTTAAAAAATATTGGTGTCTTAATGATGGTGACAAAGCTTGCTCCAAGATAGGCTATGTTTTATGTCGGTGTCACTACCCCAAAGGTGGTGCAGGAGCAAAAAACGTTCTAAAAATGCGATTTATGTGTTATTGAAGGGCTTAGAAATATGAAATTTGAAATATTAGCTACTTATTAGATATAAAGGATTTCTAAGAACAGTTCTTAAACAATTCGAAATTTGAGAGGGGTGAAAATGCGGGAAAATCGTTCTAAAAAACGTTCTAAATAGTGGTATCTACACAATCTCAGGAAATACCAAACCAATTTAAAAAATAATGGTGTCAAAATGACGGTGACAACCCTTGCTCCAACATACGCTATGTTTTATGTCGGTGCCACTACCCGAAAGTGGGTGCAGGAGCAAAAAACGTTCTAAAAATGCGATTTTTGCGTTACCGAAGGGCCTAGAAATATGAAATTTGAAATATTAACTACTTATTAGATATAAAGGATATCTAAGAACAGTTCTGAAACAATTCGAAATTTAAAAGGGGTGAAAATGCGCGAAAAGCGTTCTAAAAGTCTCAACACAACAAACACACAATCTCAGGAAATACCAAACCGATCTAAAAAATAATGGCGCAAAATTATGGTGACAACCTTTGCTCTAACATAGGCGATGTTTTATGTCGGTGCCACTCCCCCAAAGAGTGTGCAGGAGAAAACATTCTAAATTGCGGCTTTTGCGTTAAGCAAGGTCCTAGAATAGTGAAATTTGGAATGGTAGTTAGTTATAAGATATCAATGATCTCTAAGGACATTTCCTAAAAAAATCGAAATTTAAAAGGGGTTCAAAATGCGCAAAATGCGTTGTAAAAAACTTTCTAAATTGCGATTTCTATGCAATCTCAGGAAGTACTGAACCGATTTCAAATATAATGGTGTAAAAATGATGGTGACAGATATTGCTCCAAGATAGGCTATATTTTATTTCTGTTTCCACTACCCCAGTGGAGATGCAGGAGCAAAATGTGCGAAAAGCGTTCTAAAAACGTTCTAAATGCCGATTTGTCGGCAATATCTCAGGAATAATGAATCTGATTTCAAACGTAATACTAGGAAATTGATGCTGACAGCCTCTGCTCTAACATAGACCCTGTTTTATGTCGTTATCACTATCACCAAGCCGTTGCAGGAGCAAAAAAGCGTTCTAAATTTTGATTTTTGTGATCGGTAGGGGCTAGCAACTTAAAATTAGGCAAGGTACATATTTATTAGATATAAATGATCTTTAAGAACAGTTTCGAAAAAAATGGAAATTTAAAAAGGGGTGAAAATGCGCGAAAAGCGTCCTAAAATCGTTCTAAATTGCGATTACTACTCAATCTAAGGAAATACCAAAGCTATTTCAAAAGTAATGGTTGCAAATAAATGGTGACAGTCCCTGCTATAACATAGGTTATATTTTATGTTGCTGTCACTACCATCTGAGGCTGAGGGTTCCAAAAGCAAAACATGTTTTAATTTGCGTTTTTTGCACAACTGAGGGTCTAACACTTTGAAGCATGGCATGGTATTTACTTACAAGATGCAACTGCTTTCTAAGAACAGTCGAAAGAAAATTCCAAATTAAAAAAAAAATGAAGTGAGTGAAAAGCGTTATAAATTACAAATTTTAAGCAAACTTTTAAATTACCAAACCGATTAAAAAAATAATGATGACAAATTTTAGTGATAGAATCTGCTTAAACATAAACTATATTTTATGTCTGTTTCACTACCACCAGAGGGTTGCAGGAGCTAAAAACTTTCTAAATTGCAATTTCTGTGATACTGAAAAGGCTAGAAACTTTAAATATGACATGGTAGTTACTTATAAAATATAAATGCACTCGAAGGAACGTCGAAAATAAATTCGAATTAAAAAAAGGTGAAGCGAAGGGGAGGTGCGAAAAGCATTCTAAAAAGGTTCTAAATTACGATTCTATGCAATGTCAGGGAATATAAACCGATTATAAATGTAATAGTTGCGAATCAATGGTAACACTCTCTGATCCTACACAGGCTATATTTTATGCCGATAATTCTAACATTTGGGGTTCACAGGAACAACAAACGTCCTAAAAAAGGGCTTTAAAAGCTTTTTAAATTACGTTTCTGTGGAATATTAGGAAATAACAAACCGATTTAAAAATTAATGTTGGCAAATTAATGGTGACAGTTCCTGTTTCAACATAGCCCTTTATGTTGGGAGAGGTGGTAGGACTCGGAATTTGACATGATGGTTAATTTTAAGATATAAGAAGATGGTTTCAAAAAATTCAAAACTTCAAGTGAATACTGAAATGAGCGTATTAATTGAGCATAAAAGTTTCAAAATATTTTTTAAATTATCATTTATTTAGTTTTACTTCATTTTATTAATTTAAGTCTCATTTCTGCATAATGCAGTGTAATAATGATGTTTAATCAAACTGTGTTTTAAATAGTAATTTTTGAATTATTCCTAAAAGTAATAAGTACCTTTTAATAAAAAAAAAACTTTTAATAAAATAAAATATTACCTTTTAATAAAATAAAAATTTAGTTAGTACCTTTTAATAAAAATTAGACATATAAATACACTGTTAAATTACAGGTTCAGTTCTTCACCAATATTGCGGTTAATCAATGGACCTTCAAGAGAAATAACCACTAACTTGGATTTCTTTAAATGACTGTGATCTGCTGATTTCTGATTTCACGTACTTTCTGGTTCAATCTTTGTTATCGTCGTGTGGCAACGGCGAAAGACGGCTACCTAAAGTTTTAATGGCGGCGTCCATGCTTCCTTCTGATTTCGTGGAATTACGTAGCAAGAACCAATTTCTCTCAATATTCAAGGTAAGTTCATAATGATTATTGTTTATTTTACTTTTATACATATTTTAATGATATAATGTTTCTTTCGTACACGAAATTTACCTATAAATATTTATCTATATTTTCTCTAAGCCTAGACTTTTTAGTACCGATTCAGAAATTATTATGCATTGTTTCAGAAATATGCAACTATTATAAAGTTATTAATGTCAGTAATATATTTAATAACTTAAGTATAGCTAGTTAATTCGTTTATAGCATTTATGCAAACGAAATTAGTTTCCAATTTTAATTTTTTCGCTTTGCTTGTGTTTACTTAATAATATGCAGTTAGCATAAGTTTTATACGTAAAAAAGTCCTTTTACTACGACGAAATCATGATATATTACTGCATAACTATATCTTTTACATTACATATAAGGATGTTTCAGGCATTTTATATAGCTAAATTAAATTTAAAAGGTTTAAATGATTTTTAAACCGATCAGTTAAAAAAAATAATAAATGATGTTGATAAAAAGAGGTTGACATTTTCCTTTTTTTGTGGGATATTTAAATTTACATTCATGAATACTTTTATTTTGTAAGTAATGCATATATGCAACAATAATTCATTTACAAAGAACATTTTAACGTTTTTAAAACTGTATCTAATAATGGAACGGTAATCTTTGTTTTTCTAAAAATATTTTTTATTATAAACTCTTGATATATGTTTGTATGACTCTCTTTTAAAAAATATTTAAGCATGTTTATGGCATTTTATTTTATATAACCAGGGCTAAAACTAGCCCTTTTTTGCACCAGGGACAAACATAGATTTTCCCCTCCCTCAGCAAAATAAATTTACAAAAAGAATTTTACCAAGTTTCTAATAGCCGACTGTTTTTAAAATAAGTAATACTGAATTGCGTAATCAGCTTTGTCAAATATTGATTTCATTAAAACATTGAAAACGGAATCGAAAGGAACTGAAAAAAAATCTGTTTTATACAAGATCCTTATCCCATATCATCCTTAGATCATTCTATGTCTTGACATGCCCCAGAAAGTACTGTTTTAATAACACAGTACTGAACATAGAGGTGAGAAAAAACAACAAACAAAATCTTCATTTGGTGTCATCTTCGTCTTCCGTGCTGGGGTCCGGGACACTTGCCCCTCCCCCCCTTTAGTTTCAGCCCTGTATATGACTAGACTAAATTAAATTTTTAAAAGATTTATTTGATTTTTAAAACTCTCATTTAAAAAAAAAAAGTAAAAAATGAAGTAAACAAAACTGCTTATAGTTTTTTTTTTTTTTTTTTATATATAACATTTTATTCATTAAAAGTTTTATTTTATAAATAATGTAATGGATACATGAAGCAACCTTGGTTGAGAATCGCCAACTGTATTGAAAGTAAGGTTCATTGATATAGTCAAACATCATTGGATATACAGTAAACGCTGTCTAAAGCGGAATCGATCGGGACCAGAAAAATTTTCCGCAGTAGACAATATTCCACCTTAGACAAATTTTACTCTATGCCTATGGATTCGCAGGGACTTGAAAACCTTTCCGAGTTAGACAGATTTCCGTCTTACACAGAGTCCGCCTTATAGAGAGTTTACTGTATACCTGATGTTTATTTTAAAAATATCAAGATGTTTGATATTTTCATGTACAGTAAAAATCTTTATAACGCATTAAAACCTAATGCAACCTAAAAATGTGAGGTTTTGCGTTGTATAGAACACCTTTCACTGTACACAAATACATAATAACATAACATTTTAAAACGATGTGTAGTAGTAATAATCATGGAATGATAATCTTGTTTTTTAAATGCTACTATTTATCACAAACTCTTGATGTATGTTTGTATGTTTGTATGATTGTCTTTTTCAAATTATTTGAGCTTGTTTATAGCATCTTATGTAACCAGGGGTCGATGCAGGTTTTTATTCTTGGGGCCCATTTTCTGAAAAGCAAAAGTTATTTTTGTGAATTTTGTTATATTTTTGTGAAAAATAACATTTTGTAACGAAAGTTGAAATCCAGTTACTCAAATTCGAACCAAGAATTTTTTAACGAAAACTTCTTTAAATTCCCTTGCTAAAGTTTTTGTTTTTCATGACCTGGTGTTATTTACAAATTACACATTTTAACACAGTTTAATGTAATTAAGGGGCCTATTTTATTAAAAGGAATTTTGTGAAGGGGCCTGTTTATGAAGTTCATTTTTGTGAAGGGGCCCATTTTATTAAATTAATTTTTGTGAAGGGGCCTATTTTATTAAATAGATTTTTGTGAAAGGGCCCTAATTTGGCTCTAAATTTTGCCTGGTAACTAAATTTAAAAAAAATTGATTTTTAAACCAATTTTTTTTTTTTTTTTTTTTTTTTTTTTTTTTTTTTTTTTTTAAATGAAGTTTGAAAAAATTGTTTGTATTCTTTTAAAAATTGTCTTTTAACATTTTATTCATGAATAGCTTTATTTTGTAAGTAAAGTATTGGATACATGAAGCAATGGGATTAGAAATTAGCAGTTGTTAGTCGTCAAATGCAACTAAATTATTGCATTTCAATACCACAAAATTATGCCTAGACGTCAAATTTGACGCCTAGCTTTCTTTCACTTTATTTTCTGTAAAACGAACACTCTCATTTGTACTTTAACCTAAGTTCCCACCCCCCTCTCTCTTATAATTCAAGTTGAGTTAGGAGATCCGTTTTTAAAAACTAAATATCTTGACTTCAATTTTTCAAAGTGATTTTCTAAGATTACCTAAAATAAATATTGGATGACAACATTCTATTTTATGTGTTTTTAATATGTAAGATTTTTCCTTTCTTGTATGTTCCTAAAACAAGACACTGTATTGAGAATCTTAAATTTTAGTTGACCCTTTTTCCAAAGAAAGTATAATGCCACGCCATATCCAAAGGTTCATTTATTTGCTATTTTTTTTTAATTTTCTGATGCATTTTCAGTCACAAGATATTTTCTAATCTAGGATTATCTCTGATTGCATGTAAAAGTTAAGATTTTCTTTCTATGGACATAATTGTTTGACAATCTGTTTGTTTTGTATGTATATTAACTTTATATATATATATAAAGTTAAACCTTTTTGTAGAACCCAAATGTTGTTCAATCATGTTTTACACTTTCATAGAAAAGTTTTCTCACCCTTAACATATAAAAATTGAAAGGATATATTGTTAACATGGTTGCAAAAAGAAATGGGAAAATATAATGTAACATAAAATTGTAACCTTGAAATGCAGTTTGGCCCCTTTAAAAAAAAAAAAAAAAAAAAAAAAAAAAAAAAAAAAAAAAATGCAGGTGACATTTTACGTCCTTACACCTTATCAAGTATATGAAAATATCAAGATGTTTGGTATTTTCATATATTTGATATTTATTTTTAAGTTATCACTATGCAAGATATTTTTGATATTTTCAATGCAAAACAAATACAAATGAAATTTTCAACTGTTGTTGACTGTGTCATTCTGTAGATGAACTTCTGTGTCTCTGGAGTGACTTTTTTGCCAAAGAAAAAATTAGTATCTTTTTCAAGCTTTAAATTTGAAGTTTTATTTTTAAACTAGCTGACCCGCCCAGCGTATCAAAATCGATAGCAATTGCAAAACAAAACCCCCTTTCTCCTAAGCTGATAATATACGTAAAAATAATACATATTTATATAAACATATTTATTGTTTTGACATGTATAATGTTTATTAAATAGGTATATATGTTTATAAATATTTAAAACAGGGTTGCTGGCTTTTAGCCAAGCCAAAAAAAACCGGACAGCTTTTTTTGGTTTTAACCACTTGAAAAAAGCCGGTTTTTATTTTTAAAAGTTGATTTACAGTTAATTCGCTTTAAATTTGGATCAATTAATTTTTAATATACTTATAACTATTTTCTACTAAAAAAATTATAAATTTCTATTAAATTTTGTAAAAGTCTTTATAACTGCTAGAAGGCAACTGTGAAGGCATTGTATGAGAAAAAAAAATTATAAATATTGAAAACAAAAAGAATACTATAAGTTAGACTCCAAACTGGTGTTTTGAAATTCTATATTACATAGCTCCACAAATATTACACATTTTAAAGATTATATTTAATTAAATAATGACAAAATGTAGCACATCAAAATGGAAACATTCTTCTGTGTTCATATGGAGAGATTAAGCCAGTGGTTCCCAACCTTTTATTGGCCACGCCCCACCAAAATCGTCTATAAAGTCAGTATGCCCCCCCCCCCCCTCACTTTGCAAATTATGCCTCTTTTTATTTAAAAAGTGAACTCTATTCACACGGTGAAAGCGTAATACAGTCTTAACAATAACTATACATTTCACATTTTTTAACTTATCAAAGACGCGTTTGATATAATTCTATAAATACTATTGAGGCACATCTTCGCCTTTGTGCCAAAAAGTGTTTTGCATTACTTTTCCAACTTACCCCAGAGTTATGCCTGCACTAGAACCATAGATATTTACTATCTACCCATTTCTTTTTCTAATGCTATTTAAGATTTATAAATTTTGTATAGTTGGTAGCACCATGTTCAGATATTTCACATATTTTTAGGTTAGATATTTTTAAGAAAGCCAGCTTTATTTTAAGTAGTTTCTCGTAAAGAGATTCTACGTGTGGCATATAGCAGAGCGTTAGAAAGCTCACTCAATAAATAATCGTAAACGCTATGAAAAATTATAAAATACAATAATAACCAGAAAAATTATAGAAATCTTTTAATACCATAAAAATATAATTAAAATAATTTTAAAAATTATTTGTATAATTATTCTGGTTTTAACTCTATTTTAATTTTTCGACTGAAAACATTTTAAAATTTAATATTAAAAAAAGTTATTTTTTAAATTTACTTGTATTTCATTTATTTTTAGTCTGCAACATTACTTAAAAGGGAAAAAAAAACTTAACGAATAGGTGAGTAACAAATTTGGAATTGCCCCCAGTGGGCCGTACGCCCCACGTTGGGAACCACTGGATTAAGCTATGTTAAAGAGGAATTAGAAAGAATATAAAATTTGAGGAGAGTTTGGTACATTAGTGTATAAAAAATAGATCATTTAAGCAAGAACAAAAAACAAATAAATAAAAATTCTCTAAATGAAATTTTGAAAATCTTGTTGCTAAGCATATTCATAATGTTTTTAATAGTGAGAAATGGTTTTTTTTTTATATATGACTATGTATAATTTTAAATGTTAGAAATAAGACTTGTATATCAATAACTCTTAAAATTAATTAAGTAATAAAACATGCAACAATTGTCCTCTTTAATTTTATAAAGCAGTAAAAATGAAAAATTTGGTGTGGGGGGAGGGGGGGGTTAAAGGTCAGTGTAAAGCAGTTGGCATTGCCCTTTTAAAATTTAGCTGATATATTTGCAATTCAGACTACAAATCACTAGCAAGACCATCTAAGTTTTATACCAGTATTATTGTCCTCATTATTGAGAAATTGGGTTACTTATTAAACTCTAAATCAATTAAATGTCATTAAAACAAATTAAAAACACTTTAAAATGTGTAGTTTATAATTACAATGCTTCATTGTATAAAAGCCAATTATGGCCAAAAAAGGCCAATTTTGGCCAAAAGAAGCCGGTTAAAACTATTAAAAGCCACTGGCCTGGCTTTTTTACCACCCTGATTTAAAAAAAACAATGTGTTCTGCCACCTTGAAAAATTTGGTAAGATGCTAAAACTATCTTTTGCACCATTTTTGTATTCCTTCGCCAATTTTCTGTGCACGTGTGTGTCTATATTATAGAACTCTGATGTGAAGTAATAAGAAACTTTAACTGAATTACAAAGAATATTTTAATGTTTTTGAAACAGGAAATATGATAAAAATTGGAAATCGTGAAAACACAAATCTAGGCACTTGTAAAAATTGTGCTCATTAATTCAAATTCCTGCAATTTGTCTGTAAAATTGTATTTTATAAATAGTAGTTTAAGAAAACATAGATATTTTGTTGCATTAAATTTTTGAAAATTTTATTTTACGAATGGAAGTTTAAAACCGTTTTGAAATTATATATTTAAATATAAATTTAACAGAATTTATAATTTCTTCTTTTAAATTTCCATAGGATTTACCCAACTGTGGGACACCAGCTACCTTATTTACGAAGCTGCAGGTTTATCAGGACAGTCAGATTCCTGGATTGTGTAATTAATGTAAGTACATTTTATTATTTTTTAATTAGCAGTAGGGTCAGGTGGGGTAAAATAGTTATAAAAACAGCACTTTTTACATTTGTAAGGGCTCTTTTTAGATTTGTAAGAATGTATTTTACTTTCATAAGACTTTTTTATATTTGGCACTTTTCAGTCGTGTGTGAACCTTTTTGATTTTTAAGGGTAATTCTTTTGATGTTTAAAGGCAATTTTAATATTTAAAAGTCAGTGCATTCTTTTAGAGGAAAGAATGAGCAACTTTTTAAATACAAAGGGCAGTAAGTTTTAAATATAAAAGCAGAGTTCATTCTAGGCGCTTTTCGCGGGGCGTGCCGCCCTGCCTGCCCTTCTTTACAAAATTTGGTGCCCTGATGCCCCCAATGTCCGAAATCCCCGCCCCGCGAGCCCTATCACTCGGAAAATCGACCGAGGGAAAAATAGCGCCCTTTAAGTTAATTTCATCGCTTATTTCAAGCAAACTCTAAACTATTTGTAAACATTATATAATGTCCTAGCACCATTTTGCTCCTAATTTGTTCCTTTTCACTCCCCCCCCCTCCTAAAAATGCCCTCTTCCCACAACAGCAAATTTTCGAATTTATGACCGATTTTTTTTATAATTTTCGGAAAAGAATCAACCCCTGCACTGCAAAGTGTCATGAATGTGGTAAAGGGGTAGTAGCAAAGTCTTTTTAGGGGGGTTGGGTCAGGGGGGGGAAGAGTTATTAGTTGATTATTTATCATTGCATTAATGTGCCCTTTTTTTCTCTAAAGTGCCCTTTTATTGCAAAGTGCACCCTGCCTGCCCTTGATCCTAGAATGAACTCTGATAAAAGCAGTAAGGGCACATTTTTTTTTACCGAAAGGCAGAGAGGCAAGAAGAGTTCTACTATTTCTGGTCATTGCTTTGTTTACATTTTAAAAACAGTAATTTGAATGTAATAATGCAATAAAAATTATAACGAGTGCTTGCAATATAGTTAAATATAATAATTAAGTAAAGCAGTAAACTAAAATAATAATAAATAAGATAATTTAAAAAATGATTAAATTATTAAAAGAGGACAAGTAAATAATTAATAATGTATAATTAAATAAAATATGCATAATAAAGATAAGATACATCTTTTGTGAATTATTCAATGAAATTTTCCTCTTAAATGTAAAGTAAGGAAGTTTTATTTCAGGTTTAGCCAGTCTTAATAACCAAAAAAGCTTGATTAATACATAAATAAATTTGGTATAAAGATTGTGATTACCAGTGATAGCAGCAATATATTGATTTTTTTCAGAAATAAATTTATACTTCCTTCATGGAAAAGCACGAGTTCAGTCATATATCAAGAATTACATATTAAAATACATGCAAAATGATATAAAACAAAAAATTCTGTAATTTTGTCCTTACATCTGACCTGAAAGTTGCATTGTTTACATCTGTGATGTGTGGATTTTAGGTGTTTGCGGATTTGAGGGAGTCTACTGTATTAATTTGATTAATTAAAATAATTTTCATTGATAATAGCAAATGAAAAACAAGTACAAAAATAATAAATTCTTTGTGATGCCTTTACAGTTAAAAATGTCAAAGTTTCGTATTGTTTAGCAGTGAATTTGAGACCTACCTTAATGTATATTTCCAAATATAGGTTATATATATTTCCAAATATTCTGTTAACAGAAGCTCATTATTGCTATTAATTTTTTTACAAAACATATTGCCCGCCCTACGCATCCCGAGAATGATAAGTCCAGTTCCAGATTATGTAGGGCAGGGTCGGCGAACCTTTTTGTTGCTGCATGCCAAATTTGATCAAAAAATATTTTATGTGACCATGACGTGCCAACTAAAAAACAAATTTAGTAGTTGGAAAAATAATGGATTAAAATTGCTTAAGATTTTCTATTAAGATTTAAAAAATATGAGGAACATACATGTAGGTTACACTATGATAATTATGGCAACAAATATGTTTTAGAAAGTAATTAAAAAAAATAATGCTATGTAATTTGATTTCTGTTGCTGCATCTTAATATCTGGTTAATTTTAATGCAAACTAAATGGCGGATTTATCTGACAAGTGCTTTCAGTATGAGTTTTGATAGTACTCATTTGTGAGAACAGTGGCTTGAAAGCATAGATAGACAGAAAAACTGTTAAAATGGCAAACACCAGTTTCTTTGAATAGCTTTGAAAAAAATTCAAAGTTTACATAAATTTATCATTAGAATTTAGTAATGTCTAACAATGATAGTTTTCAGTTATCGTCTTTGTTTGAAAATTTTTTGAGATCAGATTGGAATATAATATGCCACAATTAATTTTTTTCAATTTCCATTTAATCGAATTTAGAAAAGATCAGTCGCAATTTTATGTAATCTCATTTTATTTTGATTTAGAGCCACAAGCAATGTCGTGCCAAATTTATTCTTTCGCGTGCCATACGTTTGCCGTCAGTGATGTAGGGGAAAAATGCAAGCCTGATCTCGGCCCGGTACGAGTCTACTAAGAAAATTAAGCCGGGATCAGATACCATGTCCAATGCTGATCTCTACGCTGGACATGTTACATTTCTGTATTGATGTTGTCAAACTCTCATCGGCTCATAACGCTCATTTATACTTATTCTCTCAAAAGTCATATTAATTGAAAATGGCCCATATTTTATCGTCTTTGTCGATTTTTTTTATATCTGTCTGGTAGGCCCGCTCACAGCCCAGTAGCCACGGTCAGCACGCTGCAGGCCGCGAGTTCTGCTCCCGGCTGGGAAAGGTTCACTCAACCTTTCATCCCTTCGGGGTTGATAAAATGAGTACCTTGCTTGGGAACTAAACACCGAGGGTCTCTTGTTGGGTTGACCACCTGGCTGGGGCACATGCTGCATATCACCTCAGGGCTCAGGGTCAAGTAAACAGAGTTGGGCACTGTAGGCCCTGATCGTTCATGGATCGTACAGCCACAGGTTTAATGTTTTTTTTTTTTTTTTAGTTTAGTAGGCCCGCTTAATTTTTGTATCGACCTGGCCCGTTTGAGAGTTTGCCATCATTTTGCCTGCATGCGGCTCAGGCCGTGCAGACCTTTAATGTTGACAGAGAGTATTTTGTCCGGTTTGGTTCAGATTGGTAGTGTTGCTTCTAGAAAACAGGATGTATTCTCAAAAAGAGCAATTTTGTGCCATATTTTAAAAAAATTCGAATTATCAGTAGAATTTTGTAAAATTTTTGCGAGCAATTGACTTTTTTGACTTCCCCCCCCCCACACACACACACGATTTACTGATGAATTTCATGATTATCTTCAGTGACCTATTAATGAAATTTGCAATAGTTTTCTTTTGACGTTTGGCGAATTTTGCAGACTTTTCTTGTGGCCAAATGGCGAAAATCAGTTTTTAATCACGATCGATTGTAAAATTTTACCCCTCAACCAACTTATGCTTTTCGCAATATTTTTCCACATATTTCGATTAAGAATTTCATACTATTTTCTGTCTACCTAATAGTTGAAGAATTTTACAGCTTTTTCTTAACACTGATTGGCAAAAATTGTGTGTATGGGAAAGGGGTGTCTACAAGCAATCGACAAATTTTGCTTTTTTTTTTTTTTTTCCACCAGATTGACTGAAGAATTTTCAGATTGTTTTTTCTCACTTTTGCCGTTTCCCTGTCGACCGATACACGATCGTTTGCTGCTGAACTGGGTATTGAGCATGAAATAGTGTGGAAGGTTTTGCGTGCAGAAAACATGCCTTCCTTCCATGTGCAGAATATCAAACTCCTCCTACTCAAAGCTGATTACCCACTTCGGGTGAGTTCATATTTAGATGCTTGATGTCATACAGAATGATTCACTGTTTCCCACCCTTGTTTTACGAGCGATGTCATGGTCAGTACACATACAGGGTGACACATAAATACTGTGACGTGATGAAAATGACAATTAATTTATTTTAATGTTTTTACCCATTTTTGCGATATACTATTGTTTTATTCGTGATCCTCCTGCTTTTTTGTTGTGTAATTGCTATTTCAGCTGATATTATTTCACTGTTTAAAAGGAAAGTTTATAGTGCAAAGACGACCAGCCAGCCATCGTCCCTCACCACAAGAGGGGAATGCCATTTCCTACGATCGCCAAATTGCACCGGAAACAAGTCCATCGCGCTGTCAAACGTTTTAAAGAGACCTGATTGATAAAAGGCCATCAACGAAGGGGAAGACCGCGAAAAACAAGGACCTCAGTACCCTTAATATGGCCGCGAAGAAGATCCAGATAGAAACATCCAAAATCTGGCCAAGGAGCACAACGTTGACCGCAAATTCATGCGAAGACATGTCAAAGAAGATCTGTAACTCATCTCGTACAAACTGGCGGAAGGACGCCATCTCATCAACCAAATTAAGGCGACAAGGCTCGAAAAGGGCAAGAAGATGAAGTCCCTGTGCCGCAGTGATGTTCTGAATCGGAATTTCTTCACCGATGACAAGAGTTTTATGGTCCATCCTGTCCAAAACTCACGGATGCAATGCGAGTTGCTACTCAAAGGGGCCCCGTGCATCGTGAAGGTGGGAAAGGTTCTTTTCCCGAAGTCTGTGATGATGTGGGTGGTGATTTCCGGATTGAAAAAGACAAAACTCGTCTTCATCCCTAAAGGCGTCAAGATCAGTGCAGTGACGAAGCTAACTTCGGAAGGTGCCATGATCTCCTGCGCCTAAAAGCAAGTGAAGAACATCGACTGGAGGTTTCAGGAGAACTGGCCGGCTACCCACGGAGCGAAGAAGACGCTGATGGGGTGCTAGGCCAATCTCTCGTGATTTTGAACGAAGGACGTTTGGCCCTCAAACTCCCCTGATTTGAACATTATGGACATCGCTGTTTGAGGCATCATGGAGCAAAAAGCCTACGCAATCAAGAAAAAGCCTCTGGATTCTTTGAAAAGCGCTCTGGAAAAAGCCTAGGCTAAAATCACGCTGGAACTAGTCTCGGCCATCTTGAAGAATTTACAGAAGCGTGTAGACGCCTGTATCACCGCTGGAGGAAACCATTTCAAATTACCTTGATTGTTTCTGGTACAGAATTTTCTCTTCTTTTGAATGGTGAAGAAAACTAGTTGTTTTGTTCATTCAGTGAAAAGTTATGGTCCTTTATCTGCGTCACAGTATTTATGTGTCACCCTGTATGTAGTGGCCCAGAAATCCCCACTGCACTGTCTTGTCGAAAGTGCACTGCAAGTTCGGTAATGCCTGAGGAGGGATTCTTGGAGATCATCTGTTGGGACGGTACCTTCTGCCCGAACGCCTCAGTAGTTCAAATTACTTTGTTTTCTTACAGCATATCCTCCCAAATTTTATTTTGAACCAAAAATCTGTACCCAGGGAATTTAATCATTTTGCAATACATTGATTCAGTGGTAGAATTGATTATTTAAGCATGACAATTTAATGGTCCGCATTCATCATCACTGGCCTGTTACATAAAATTCTATTAAGTCCCTTTAACCATTTGAGTGACCCCTCTCTCCTAGAATAAACCAAACTTCCTTTGCAGTTATCAGAAATTTTCAGCATAATAAAATGTAAAATTATAATTTACTAAAAATTAAATAAACAGTACATAAAAAAACAATAAAATTATCAATTAGATATTTTATTTCTGATTATTTCAATTTACTAAGGTTCAATGCAATTTATTTTTTTAAATAAAATAAAATTGTGTGATTTGTGTTTGATTGCAGTTTTCTCAGGGATGGGAAAATTTAAGTTTACCTGTGACCCTCTGAGAGGGGGGGGGGGGGGTAAGTTACTGGTCCAATTGAATTTTTGGTGGTTTCAGACCAGCAGACCACAAAGGATTTCGAAAGCAGATTGATTTTTCAAATGCTGAAACTTTTCCTTGTAAAAGACAATTTGATTGATATGCTGTTTTTGGATTATTTTCCCTGAGTGAAATTTTTTTATTATTATTATTATGTCTGCACAAAAAACAATTTTATGTCTTAAAATATTTACCCTTTCATTTAAAACAGGTGGAGAAATTAACCAGATGCTTGGAGCTGCTAATACTTGGATACTAAGCTTCAAGAATTCTTTATATTTGATGACCTCGTCGTATTTATGATCCTCATTTGTGGAAGAAAGAGGCTATTTTTTAAATGAATGGTCAGACAGTACTGCACCCTCCTAAAACTGTCGGAGAGAAACTCTGTATGTAAAATGGCATTATATTTACAGTAAATATTAGTCTGACATACTATATATATGTATATACATATAATTTAATGATTATATAAATTGTATTTTCAATAAATGGAGCGGCATACCGCAAACCAACTTAATTGTGTTGTTATTTTATTGTCTGTGACTATTTCTTTTTTCAGCTATTGCAAGGCTGCTGTTGGTGAATATTTTCCTTTTCTACTACTATTATTTAAAAAAATAATAAAAAATCTCCATCATAGATTATCGTTTAGGAATACTGAAAAAATACATATATAAGCAATAATAATTAATCACTTTTGGCGCAATGCTGTTATTAAATTAACTCTGTAAATCAAGTATTTAATATACTATGAAAACACATTGTGTATTAAAATAAAAGCTTTAAAATTAATTTAAAGTAATACTTTTGTGTTAGCTGATATTAGAAGTTAAATGAAGGATTCTGCTACTTATATCTGCGTTTTTTTTTATGCTGATTAATTCAGTGTTTACGCATATACAGTAAACTCTGTGTAAGACTGAAATCTGTCTAACTCTGAAAGATTTTCAAGTCCCTGCGAATACATAGATATAAAATAAAATTTGTCTAAGGCGGAATATTGTCGACTGCGGAAAATTACCTCGATTCCACTTTAGGCAGACTGTATTTTGATTATGTATCCGTTATGTTTGTGTTTTATTTATTTATTGAATAATGTTATATTCATTATTGAGTGTTAAACAGAAACGAATGCTGAACTTTTTGTTGTTGTTTTATATTTAAATGAGTTAATTTTGCATAATCGAGCTGTGTGCAATATAAATTTTTAAAAGAACCGTGCTTGAAAATTAATTTAAAAAACATGAAAAATCAGTAAATTGAAATGCAGATTTAATTTAATTGCACTTGAAATTACACAATTTTTCCCCTTTTAACAACATAAAAAAAGTGTGACGATAATTCAATTTGAGGAAAAGGGAAAATGGATTGCTTAGATTATTGTAACTGTCTATATGTGTCAGCAATAGTAGAAAAATCAAATTTTTATTTAATACTAATTTAAAAATAAATGCATTAGTAATAATTTTTCATAATTGGGGTTTTGGACAGAACATGTCAGTTTTACTGTCCAAAAGTTAAAAAATAGTACTATCAAAATGTATATAACTTAAAATAGTGATTGGTGAAATTTTCATATGTGTAACAATTGTACCTTTATATTAACGATATGAGGAAATGTCTAAAAATATTTTTTTGCTAATTGAAATATTTTATTTTTTGTTTTGTGAAAAGAAGGTAAAAATTTGAAAACACTATAATATCAAAATTTCAGCATCTTTAGATTCACAACAATATAAAAACAAAAAAAATCTACAGATCATAAAAGTAGCAGCTAAGTGCATTATGAAAACAAACTTTTTTCAAACCTGTGCAAAAATTAATATTGTTTAAAGAAATCCATTTAGCATTGTTTAAAGTAATGTTTATTAAAAATATTTTTTATTTCCTGGATTTTAAATTAAAAATATAATAAAAACAGAATATGTATTTAAATCTAAGAAAATTATTTTAAAAAAAATCTTCATTATGGTTTGTGAATAAGCAAACAACACTAAATGGATTACAAGTGTAACTGAGTGCGGAGAAATGTTCCAAGATGTACAAGGACAGAATGGTAATATTCGTGGAAGAGAAAGAAAAAAAAAAGCGATTATTTTGTGAAATTAGATCAAACTGGTTTACATTTGTTTTTAAAATCTATTTCAAAGACAATAGAATCAATGATTAAAACTTTAATTTTCAGTTTAATGAAAACAAAAAAATTATGCTTTCGTACTGCTTAGATAATCTGAAATTTTGTTCATTATTACACCATAAAATGATAAATTGAAAACCAAAGTCCTGGTTAATCATTTCACTCCAAAGCGAGGGGGAAAAAAAGAAAACTACAATCCGGTGTAACCTTTTCCCATAAAGTTGAGAGAAAACCCTGAGTCGTGGTTCAACCTTTTACCAAAAAATTGGAATAGAAAAAACCTTGAATCATGGTTAAACCTTTCACCAGAAAATTTGATTAAAAAAACCCTGATTCATGGTTCAACGTTTCATCAGAAAATTGGATTTAAAAAAAAACGATTCATGGTTCAACCTTTCACCAGAAAATCGGATTTAAAAAAACCCCTGATTCATGGTTCAACCTTTCACCAGAAAATCGGATTTAAAAAACCCCTTGATTCATGGTTCAACCTTTCACCAGAAAATTGGATTTATAAAAAACCTGAATCATGGTTCAACATTTCACCAATATAATGGTATTTGTGAAAGCGCCAATAAACTGGTGAAACATATCACCAATATCTCGGTTGCAGCTAAATTTCAGCTACTTTTCACCATTTTCTTGGTGAAACATCTAACTTCATTTTTAACAGTGTATCACTTGGCATATTTCAAATATTACGCGAGCAAAGCCGCGGGGTTTGCTAGTCATCATCATCATCATCATCATGTATACTCCTATTATAAAACTCGAGTAGATAATCGGCCGTCAATAATCAACCCAACCCAACCCTATTATAAAGAGGAAAAAATTGTTTATTTGTCGGAGATAAGCTCTGGAACTACCAAACCGATTCCAAAAGTAATGGTATCAAAATGATGGTGTTAGCCCAACTTAGAAAATAGGCTATATCTTATGTCGGTGCCACTACCCCAAAGGGGGTGTAGGAGCAAAAAACGTTCTAAAAATGCGATTTTAGCGTTACTGAAGGGCTTAGAAATATGAAATTTTGAATATTAGTTACTTATAAGTTATAAATGATGTCTAAGAACAGTTCTTAAACAATTCGAAATTTAAAAGGGTTGAAAATGCACAAAAAGTGTTCTAAAAAACGTTCTAAATGGTAGTTTCTACACAATCTCCGGAAATACCAAACCGATTTAAAAAGTATTGGTGTCAAAATGACGGTGACAACGCTTGCTCCAAGACAGGCTATGTTTTATGTCGGTGCCACTACCCCAAAGTGGGTGTAGGAGCAAAAAACGTTCTAAAAATGCGATTTTAGCGTTACTGAAGGGCCTAGAAATATGAAATTTTGAATATTAGTTACTTATAAGATATAAATGATATCTAAGAATAGTTCTTAAAAAATTCGAAATTTAAAAGGGGTGAAAATGCACAAAAAGCGTTCTAAAAAACGTTCTAAATGGTAGTTTCTACACAATCTCAGGAAATATAAACCGATTTAAAAAATATTGATGTCAAAATGATTGTGACAACGCTTGCTCCACGATTGGCTATGTTTTATGTCGGTGTCACTACCCCAAAGGGGGTGCAGGAGCAAAAACGTTCTAAAAATACGATTTATGTGTTACTGAAGGGCCTAGAAATACGAAATTTGAAATATTAGCAACTTATTAGATATAAAGGATTTCTAAGAAGAGTTCTTAAGCAATTCGAAATTTGAAAGGTGTGAAAATGCGCGAAAACCGTTCTAAAAAACGTTCTAAATGGTGGTTTCTACACAATCTCAGGAAATACCAAAACGATTTAAAAAATAATGGTGTCAAAATAAGGGTGTCAAAATGACGGTGACAACCCTTGCTCCAACGTAGGCTATGTTTTATGTCGGTGCCACTACCCCAAAGGGTGTGCAGGAGCAAAAAACGTTCTAAAAATCCAATTTTTGCGTTACCAAAGGGCCTAGAAATATGAAATTTGAAATATTAGCTACTTATTAGATATAAAGGATTTCTAAGAACAGTTCTTAAACAATTCGAAATTTAAAAGGACTGAAAATGGGCGAAAAGCGTTCTAAAAAACGTTCTAATGGTGGTTTCTACTCAATCTCAGAAAATATTCAACCGATCTAAAAAATAATGGCGTCAAAATGATGGTGAAAACCCTTGCTCCAACATAGGCGATCTTTCATGTCGGTGTCACTACCCCAAAGGGGGTGCAGGAGCAAAAAACGTTCGAAATTGTGGCTTTTGCGTTACGGAAGGGCCTAGAATCGTGAAATTTGGAATGGTAGTTAGTTATAAGATATCAATGATCTCTGAGGACATTTCCTAAAAAAACTGAAATTTAGAAGGGGGTCAAAATGCGCAAAAAGCGCTATAAAAAACTTTCTAAATTGCGATTTCTATGCAATCTCAGGATGTACTGAACCGATTTCAAATATAATGGTGTAAAAATGATGGTGACAGATCTTGCTCCAAGATAGGCAATATTTTATATCTGTTTCAACGACCCCAGAGGAGATGCAGGAGCAAAATGCGCGAAAAGCGTTCTAAAAACGTTCTAGATGCCGATTTGTCGGCAATATCTCAGGAAGAACGAATCTGATTTCAAACGTAATGGTAGGAAATTGATGCTGACAGCCCCTGCTCTAACATAGACGCTATTTTATGTCGGTATCACTATCACCAAGACGTTGCAGGAGCAAAAAAGAGTTCTAAATTTCGATTTTTGTGATCGTAGGGGCTAGCAACTTAAAACTAGGCAAGGTACATATTTATTAGCTATAAATGATCTTTAAGAACAGTTTCAAAAAAATTGGAAATTTAAAAAGCGGTGCAAATGCGCGAAAAGCGTCCTAAAAACGTTCTAAATTGCGATTTCTACTCAATCTCAGGAAATTCCAAAGCTATTTCAAAAGTAATGGTTGCAAATCAACGGTGACAGTCCCTGCTATAACGTAGGTTATATTTTATGTTGCTGTCACTACCATCTGAGGGTTGCAAAGGAAAAACATGTTCTAATTTGCGTTTTTTGCATAACTGAAGGTTCTAACACTTTGAAGTATGACATGGTATTTACTTACAAGATGCAACTGCTTTCTAAGAACTGTCGAAAGAAAATTTCCAATTTAAAAAGATGAAGTGAGCGAAAAGCGTCATAAATTAAAATTTTTATGTAATCTTATCAAATACCAAACCGATTAAAAAAATAATGATGACAAATTGTTGGTGATAGAACCTGCTCAAACATAAGCTATATTTTATCTCTGTGCCACTAACACCAGAGGGTTGCAGGAGCTAAAAACTTTTTAAATTGCGATTTCTGTGATAAAGAAAAGGCTAGAAACTTTAAATATCGCATGGTAGTTACTTATAAAATATAAATGCCCTCGAAGGACTGTCGAAAATAAATTCGAATTAAAAAGGGGTGAAGTGAAGGTGAGGTGCGAAAAGCATTCTAAAAAAGTCCTAAATTACGATTTCTACGCAATTTCAGGGAATATAAATCAAATATAAAAGTAATAGTTGCGAATAAATGGTAACAGTCTCTGATCCTACACAGACTATATTTTATACCGATGATTCTACCACCTGGGATTCACAGGAACAACAAACGTTCTAAAAAAGGGCTTTAAAAGCTTTTTAAATTACGTTTCTGTGGAATATTAGGAAATAACAAACCGATTTCAAAATTAATGTTGGCAAATTAATGGTGACAGTTCCTGTTTCAACATAGCCCTATATTTTGAGAGAGGTGGTAGGACTTGGAATTCGACATGATGGTTGATTTTAAGATGTAAGAAGATGGTTTCTAAAAAATTCAAAACTTCAAATGAATACTGAAATGAGCGGATTAATTGAGCATAAAAGTTTCAAAATATTTTCTAAATTATCATTTATTTAATTTTATTTCATTTTATTAATTTAAGTCTCATTTCTGCCTAATGGTAATGATGTTTAGTCAAACTGTGTTTTATGTAGTAATTTTTGAATTATTCCTAAAAGTAATAAGTACCTTTTAATAAAATAAAATATTACCTTTTAATAAAATAAAAATTTAGTTAGTACCTTTCGATAAAAATTAGACATATAAATATCACGTAGCATATTTCAAATATTACGCGAGCATAGCCGCGGGATTTGCTAGTATAGAATAATTTGAGTTCAAAATTAGAAATTAAAACAATAAAATTATTTTTTTCTAAATGTATCATTATCTTATAATGACCCTTTTACATTAGACATCCTTTATGAAAGCAAACATTATTCGAACAGTTCTTAGTATCAAGGCTGCGAGCGTGCCAGAACACTACATTCAGCTCCACCATAAATTATCCAGCATGCTCAAAGAGAGGAGAAGCACGTTTAATCAACAATAAAACACAGGCAAGAGATAGCACAGTTCGCCTATTTAGTGTCAATTTTCAGTTTATCGTTACAGACAGAAGATTGGTGAAACTGAGTCGCAAGTAGTTTATGTACTGTTTAGAAACGTATGTTTAAGTACATATTTTGATCTGTACTTAATTTTATCTGCATCTGTTTAAAGCAAATCGTTTTTTAAGGTATCAAATGTAAAAAGTATTTAACCGATATTTCTTATAGGGAATAATATATAAAACTCTTATTACGTTTTTAAATTTCGTTTTAAAAACGGAATAACTTAAATCCAAATATTGTACATTTATGAATATCTAGATCTACAAGAATATTTGCTAATCATAGAAAAAATCTCCTATCTCTAGGATTTTCATATATCTATTTATATAAAATCCAAGTCTCTGTGTGTCCCTCAGTATTCCGGTAGGACCGCCTCATTGAAATGAGTAATTGTTGAAAAATATTAATGCAGGGTTACCACAGTAGCGACAAATGTTAGTCAACTTGGCGATTGCTGGATAATTTGGCGAAGTTCCCATTTAAAACCACTAATCTTTCATAATGGAGGTCACCGAAATTTAATTTAAACTCCACTCTTTTAAGATATTTTTTCGAAATCGATGGGTGAGAATTTAAAGTACATCTTTACATCTTCCTTCCGATGCTACTAATAAAATAACCGCCAATAGACAACGGTGTACTGTGTGAGCTCCTAACTGCGCGATTTTAATGTGCTTAGGTACTTTTCCAGTATAGGTAGGTGCCTTGGGGAAAAAGGAAATTTGGTAACATATTTTCCGGGAACCTATTCACTGTTTCATTTTATATACACACGCATTTTTTTCGATATTTATACGATTTATTTAACATAAAAAAGCCGTTTCTCTAATTTTATACAGAAACAGATGTAATTTGTACATAAAAACATCAATAATATAAATATAAAACAAACAAAAACGCTCATCAAATTTGTTTTCATAGCTGTTTATATGATTTAACAACAAATCTCGATATTTTTCGGTTATACGGACACCATGCCAAAATGTATGCTAATGCGCCAATTATTTCAAAATGCTAAAAGATATTTGTAATTTTATGCCAGCAGTTTAATATGAGTTTTATTTTATTGCTTTATTTTATAGCAGTTATTTGTTCACTTATTTTAAGTATATATTTGTGATTTGATGAAATAGTTCATAAAAGTCTGGAATTTTCAAATGTTATATTTTTTAAATGCTCACTTTAGTATCGACAACGGATTTTCTTTTATTTTTCAAATGCTTCAATTCACGATTTTGCGCCAACTATTACGCTTGGCGACAATGGTGTCCGCATAACGGAAAAGTACCCAAATCTCACTTTCTAATGCCCAATTTACACCAAGATTTTTTAAAAAAAATGCCAAAGCCCCTACAGTGGAAAAGTACAAAACTGTCTATTATTTTGCGCTATCCGTGTTATAGTTTGCACTATATGCAAGGGGAGTGGAGCGAAGAGTTTAAACATTAAATATTAAAGTTTCGGCACAGATGTCATATATGTCATATATGTCATAGATGTCATCCCATATTGGCGCGATTTTTTTCTGACGCCAATGTCATATACACAACGGGTACTTAACTGGCGCCAAAGTGCCGTAATTTTGCTTGATATGGTAATCCGGATGTTGTTGTTTATGCTGTTGATGTTTTCACCAAATTTGCGTCGGAAAAAAATCGCGCCAATATATGATAACGTATATGGCAACTGTGCCAAAGTTTCTATAAAGCAGTATAAGACTAAAAAATTAAGAATAAAATAAATGCAAAATAAGACTAAAGAAGAAAGAAAATTCATGCGTTAAGCATAGAATATGAAACACTTTCCAACACATCCTGAATGCTTTAAAAAAACTTCGTTATTTAGGGAAATAAGGTAAATAAGATAACGTTACTTCTTAGATATCCCGTCGACCAATTTTGCCAAATTATATAAATCGCCAAATCAATAGTAAATCATTAACAAAAATACAAATAAAACGTCGAATTAATGGTTTTATTGGCCATTATTGGCATTTAATCTTACAATTAATTAATTAATGGCAATTATTATTGACAATTAATCTTACAATTTGGAGACAGTAATTTGGTCGACGGGATAACTAAGAAGTACCAAGATAACTAAGTAAACATTTTAGAAAACGCATAAAAATATTTAAAAATTGATTTCAGCAGTTACCGTCCATAGTCAATAGTACCGTTATTACATGCCACTATTTAGCTAAAATTTAATTTAAACTACTCTTAAAACTACTGAAATCACATTTCCAGATATTATCATCCATAGACGGTTATGTATCCAATTCTTTGCGTGACCATGTATATCATTTTATCTATATTCTACAAACATTTCTTAGGAAACTAAATGCAGTTCAGCGTAAAAATGCAAAACTCCTTTAAAAACCACCTTTAAGCAATTTACTCTCATACTCAGTAACCCTTACGAACTCTTTTGTGTAACCCTGCATATGAACTGTAGCATTTATACACACAGTATAGTATGCATAAATGTAGTGAAACATAAAAGCGCATATCATAATTAAAAATGCATTTCCAGCAATCATTGCTTATGTACAATACTTCGGAGAAAAGTTTCTTGACGAGAAAGAAGTTTGCAAACGTATTTTCTGGCAAACTATTTACTGCTTCATACTCACAAGCAATTTTTTCCATATGTATACAATTTGGCACAGATGTCATATACTGGCGCGATTTTTTTCCGACGCCAATTTGGCGAAAACATCAACAGCATAAACAACATTCGGGTTACCATTACAAGCAAAATAAGACACTTTGGCGCCAGTTAAGTACCCGGTGCGTATATGACATCGGCGTCAAAAAAAATCGCGCCAATATGGGCGTATATGACATCTGTGCCGACAATTTAATATAAAAAAATGGTACAGATGTCATATTCGCCCCATATTGGCGCGATTTTTTTCGGTTGCCAATTTGGCGAAAACATCAACAGCATAAACAACATAATTCGGGTTACCCCATCAAGCACAATAACGACACTTTTGCGCAAGTTAAGTACCTGTTGCCTATATGATATAGGCGACAGAAAAAAATCGCGCCAATATGGGGCGAATATGACATCTGTACCAAAAAAAGCTATTTACCTATTTTTATAAGGAAACAGAAGTAATTTTTGCACAGATGTCACATACGCATGGGGGTTGGCGTGATTTTTCTATGACGCCAATTTGGCGGAAATCTCGCTTTCGAATACCAGTTACTTATATATTTTTCAATTATTTGCTATCATTTTGAAAAGGAAATAACTATAAATAAATAAAAGTTTGAATTATAACTATAGAACAAAGCAGTTTATATAATTAAAAAACAGAAAATAAAAGTAAATAAACAATTTATTAATAAATAAAAAACAATAGCCGGGTTACCATAGCAGGCAAAATAACACCATTTTGTCGCCAGTTAGGTATCCCAGTTCATATCTGAAACCTGTGCCGTAATTTGTATATAAAAAAAAAATATATAAATATTTAGAAACGATTTTTTTATGTATATAAGTGCATATATAAATAAAGATAAAAGTTCATTAGATTTGTTTTCATAGCTGTTTATATATTTTTGCAACATATCTCACTTTCTGATGCCCGAATCGCGCCAAGTTTTTTTAAAAAATGCGCTATAATGGAAAAGTACATAAATAAATAATTAACAGAAATAACAAATTATACAAACTAAAACTTTTTATTTCGAGATCAAAGCATTGTTTTTAATTTCGATTAAAAATACATATATCCTTGGATAACTTCAATTGAAAATAGGTTCACAGCTTAATATCTCATTCCATAAACCTAAACAAGCACAACTGATTCATTCATCGAATATTAAATCATTGAGGTAATCATTCACAAAGTAAGTTCTCCAACAATCAATGGGTAATATTCTAATGACGTCATAGTAAGTAAAATGGTGGCGGTATCGTTTGTTTATGGTTTGTAATCACAAAGATTTAATTTTGCAATGTCTCTTAGTTACATTATTTTATTGTCATATTTATGAGCTCAGAACAAAAGCCTAATTTTTCATTATTTAGTTATTAAAGACGGAAAAAAATCATAAATGCATGATTTGAAAATTTTAAATAATTTTCTTTCTTAATACTAAAAAATAACATCGGGAAGTAACAGCAGGTTTAAGTTAAATAAGTTTAACTGTTTAATTCTGTTGTAATATTCAAAATAACTGTATTTATTAGATTTCAGTACTCAACATCAGGGCCAGATTAAACTTTGAAGTTAGAGGAATTACAATGTCATTTCAGGACCTTTCTTTTGGAGAAGCTTTTCTAAATTCCATATATACATGGAAAATCTTCAGTGTTAGAAATATTATTCCTAAGACTGACATAACACGAGAACGGCCTGCAATTTTACACAAGTTTTTGAAAGCTACTTTATATCAGAAATTTTACTAAAAACTGGTTACTTTTTTGTTATAGCGGCCCACACTATTAGGATTATGACAAGTTGCAGCCAATTTCGCCAACGTCGTGTACCAAGATCGTGAAGCACACACATATAATACCATATAATACCATTTCATGAAATCATATACGATAATTTAATAGTTTTTAACCTTACTTCAAGTGTGTTATTTATTTATTTTTAAGGCTCAACAATCTAAATTGTCCAATATATAAATTTTAAAAAATGTAAACAAAGATTGAATAGACATGACCTCAAAAAGCCTCAAATCTGCATAACACTTGGAACCAAACTGTGCAGATTAGACGTCTTCTACTGTACACAGTTTTTCATAAATGTGTTTCGTTCTTAAAATGTGTTATTTTCATCTATCACTGCGGAACAAGCGAGAAAACTCATATTCTTGCACATGAGTTGTATATAGCTTTATATCTAAATTTCCGTCATTTTTGACGGGCTACCTTTCTAGTGTTATTATAATCTTCAATAGTTTTGTTCCTCTTCAAACAAGCAAGGACTTGAGATGGTCTTCTTTTTCAGGATAAAAATGTGATAAAAGTAGAAAGTGCAACTTTTTTGCCTGGATATATAAGTAATTAAAGGTTCAATGAATATTTGTAGGACTACAAATGTGTGATTAAGTTTCGTTGTGATGCGATCTTGAATGTGTGTTACTTACTCGGTAACAAACATTTTTGGGTAAAATTTGGTTTTTATTGATATTTTTTATTGAAAACAAAACAATACAAACCATTTAATTGATAAAAAAAATATTATATACTTCTTTATAGATTTTGGACGGTTAAGAATCCCATACACAGAGTGACATAAAATTGGTCTTTTGAAATTGGTAGGGAAGTAAATCATACTACCACGAACAATTTTGTATGAGAAACTATGATTCCAATTTATTGATTCGATCAAAAGTATAACTTTGTCTAATCTAAACTGATATTTTTGTTCATAATTTTAAGAATAATGAATACATTTAATAAATTATCAAAAATGCATACTTTACTTTCTGTTAAATATAACAATATTAAGATACATGATTACCACCATTATCCAAATATCTCTGAAACATACATTCCATATTTCTGAATGTGATATTTCTGAATATACGGTTTTACTTACTGAAAATTTTCCGACTTTTTTAATAAGACTATGTTCTTTATGTTTTTGGCATTCTATTCAGAAAAGCAAAGTTCTTTAGTATTTTCTTAAACTTACTTTTCAAAGTAAATTGTTTAATTAACAGTTTAGTAGGTCATTTGCTGTCGTCTCTTAATAAACTGTCTTTGAAAATAAATTTATAATTGTTTACAATTAAACATTTGTATCCCACTAGTTCTTTTTTTAAAATATAAATAAAAATGATGGGTGTTAATGCTTTTATCCAAAACTGTAAATATTTTACACATCTTTTTATTTAACTTAAATCTTGATCCCTTTAATAAATTTGAAAGAAACCAAAAGCAAAATATCATAGATTTTTTTTTTCAAAACAACAAGGAATTTGTTTCCTTTAACTCCAATTTACTTTTTTAAACAAATTCTTTTCTTCAGATCTTGCTCCTTTGCAAAATATATGAGGTTTGCTTATGCATTGAGCTCATTCTCAAAGTCAAATGTCAGACTGAAACAAAGTTGGAAATGGGAGCAAGTAGAAAGAGAAATGTTTTTCATTTAAGCTACCTCAGTTCTGAACAGTGAAATTTAATATTTAATCAGTTTTTTTTTATTTGGAGACTGGAGACTGCTGAAAGATAAAAGAAAAAAAAAATAGGGAAAATTGATGCCAGCACAAAATTTTCTGAACACGAAACTAGAAGGAAATATATATATTTTTTAGTATTTTATTTTTAACTTGTTTTTTGTAATTTTGTTTTCTTTAACCGGTGAATATTAGATGAATGTTAGATTAAAAAAATTCCTATGAAATTTTTGTAGTAATGTTTGAAACGTTATGTTTAAGTGTTGTATCAGGATTACAAATTGAATATACACCTATTCATGTTAAATAAATTTATTGCTTGACCTTCGTTTTTCAAAAGTTTTTAAAACATTTTCCTTGTAAGTTTTATAAATTATATATTTAAACTTTTTAAAAGGAAATAGTATATGCTCTTCGTTATTCTAAGTATGTTGATTGTATAGTAGTGACGTTTTAAACTCCTACATATGCTCAAATAAATTTTTTCTTTCTAAAACATATTACTCAAGTTAATATCTATGAATAAATTTTTATTTGATGTACCATAATCGATAACACAATAAATTTCAGAGGTAGAGAAAAAATAAAACTTTTCAAAGATATGAAAATGTAATAAAAATAATATTTTTGATTAAAAAAAAATAAATGGAATACATTTTAAAGAAACATATAAAGTTTACCAAGCGCTAAGTTGGAATGAATGACAGTTGGACCTTTCGTGTAACTGGATAATCTACTTAAGGAAGAGTTACAGTTTGCTTAACGGGTGGCTGTAAAAATTGAACTTAGCATCCTGAAATTCATCTTATAAATTTAATAGTTTTATTCGAAAAGGTATAATTAATAGTTCATTTAGATAAATAATTACACAACAGAATGAAAATAAAAGGGCTACTTACTCTGCGGACTGATCGGAAGTATAATAAATTGGGTTTGTAATTTTATTTTCATTTATTGCAACGTTTGAAATATCATTTTAAGTGTATTTTCTAACTGTTAAAAAATTAGTTCCTTAAAACAAAATTATTTCATTATCCTGTTTTATGTATCTAAATGACGTAGCAAGACGGTTAATAGAAACATGTTGCGGATAGTGCGATATTTTTTTTTAATTACAATTATGTGTCCTTTAAAATAATGTAATTATAAATCATTTTACTGCTACTTTCAAGAAGTGCATGTCCGTGTAAAATTGGTTGTTTTAAACTATATTGTACAAGGTGAAGGTTTTTAGGTAGCTTTCTTTACAAAAAAGCTACCTATTGCAGCCGTTCGGAGGAAAGCGATTTCAAAAAATTATATATATATATATATATATCTGACCTATGTCACACTGTAACTCCCGTAATTATGAACCGATTTCGATGTAATTCGGTGTGTACATAGTACATACCAATGTCTCGACCGAGTTCGTTGGCCAGCTTCATCCGCCGTTTTGTTTCAAAATGGCGGCCATTTAAAATTTTTAAAAAAATTTAAAACTTGAAATGTGATACCAAAAAATTAAAAATGGAAAAATATTTTTTTCTTATGTATTTGACCTTTATACAAAGATTCCGGAGCAGTTTTTGTTTTGTCTATATCTTAAAATATGGCTGAGTTATAGCATTTTGAATTTCTAGCGTGGCTGACATTTTGAAACGTCCTGAATTTTGTCACGCGATAAAAGGCGTATTTATGAGCCGATTCGGATGTAACTTCGTTTATTCATAGTACATACTAATGTCTCGACCGGGTTCGTTGACCAGCTTCACCCGCCATCTTGTTTAAAAATGGCGGCCATTTAAATTTTTAAGAAAAATTTAAATTTGAAATGTGGCACCAAAAATTGAAAATTGAAAAAATATTTTCTTCTTATGTGTTTGACCTTGATAAAAAAGATTCGGGAGCAGTTTTTGTTTCGTCTATATCTTAAGAAATGGCTGAGTTATAGCATTTTGAATTTCTAGCGTGGCTGACATTTTGAAACGTCCTGATTTTTCTCACGTAATAACAGGCGTATTTATGAACCGACTTGGATGTACCTTGGTGTGTACATAGTACATACAAATATCTCGACCGATTTCGTTGGCCAGCTTCATCCGCCATTTTGTTTCAAAATGGCGGCCATTTAAAAAAATTAAAAAATAAAAAAATTTAAATGAGATACCAAAAAATTGGAAAATGAAAAAAGATTTTTTTTGTATGTGTTTGACCTTAATACAAAGATTCCGGAACAGTTTTTCTTCCGTCTATATCTTAAAAAAAAATGGCTGAGTAATAGCATTTTGAATTTCTCTTGTGGCTAACATTTTAAAACGACCTGATTTTTGTCACGCGATAACAGGCGTATTTATGAACCTATTTGGATGTAACTTGGTCTGTACATAGTACATACCAATGTCTCGACCGAGTTCGTTGGCCAGTTTCATTCGCCATCTTGTTTCAAAAGGGTTGCCATTTAAAAAAAATTAAATTTAAAATTCAAAATGAGGTATTAAAAAATTGGAAAATGAAAAAGATTTTTTTTATGTGTTTGGCCTTGATACAAAGATTCCGGAGCAGTTTTTGTTTCTGAAAATTTGTTCTTTTGTTGATATCTTAAAAAAATGGTTGATTTATAGCACTTTGAATTTCTAGCATGGCTAACATTTTGAAACGATCTTGTATTTGTCACGCGATAACACGCGTATTCGCCTATTTCGATGTAAGAAGGCATGTGGATAGTATACATCAACACCTCGACCAAGTTCGCTGGCCAGATTCATCAGCCATCTTGTTTCAAAATGGCGGCCATTAAATTAAAAAATATATATATATTTAAAGTGAGGTGCAAAAAAATTAGAAATTGAAAAAGGTTTCTTTCTTAAGTATTTGATCTTGATATAAGGATTCAGGAGCATTTTTTGTTTCTCTTTACCTTAAAAAATGGCTCAGATATAGCAGTTTCAATTTCTATTGTGGGTGACATTTTGAAAAATCTGATTTTTTCCATGCGACAGCACTCCTATATATTAACCGATTCCGATGCGAGTGAGCATGTGCACAGCAATTACTAAGGTCTCGACCAAGTTCACTGGTTAGCCTTATCCACCAAGTTGTCTTAAAATGACAGGCACTTTAAGAAATTGCCGAATTTGGCAGCCAAATATAAGTTACTTTAAAGAAAAGCAGCGTGGATAAAGCTGACTAATTTCGCGAAATTCTCATTCATTATATCGATAAAAATTAGTATTGAATCTCCTATATTCGGTTTCCACTAAATTGAGCTTCGTGTGTTTGCATGATATAAGTTGGCTTTTTTAAAATAAGGATTATGAAAGCTACCTCTTCCTCCCGGCACTGGCCGGAAGGACTTTTTTCATATTACAAAATAATAAACTAAACACTATTTACTTCTCAATATAAAAAAATAATAACAACCCGTTTTAAATTTTCAAAATTATGTATTTGAGACATGTAAGAAAAAACATGTTAATTAAACTATAAGAAAACCTTGTTTTATCTAACTCCATGTTTTTCTTTCCATGAATGAAAATAACATTCTATTTATTCCCATAAACCGCTTCAACTTTTGAGCAAATTAGCTTTTATGTTAGTCTATAAAACAGAGAATTGGGATAAGCTTTTAAACTAATTTTTAATATCCATACATATTTAAAATTTCCTTTAATTTATCGCACAAAAAATGGTAAAATGATGAAATATTTCACAATACTAAATATTTTAAGATGTTTTCCGTAATATTTAAAACATACTCAACAATATTAAGGAACTCTTATAACATTGTATTACACTTTTATGCAAAATTATATTTGTTAAAAATTTGACGAGCATTCTCTAGATTTAAGCTGCATGATACTAATTGTACTTTCAGATCATTTCAACTTTGTCTAAATCGCATAATGAAGCTTTGCTTTTTTAAATTCTCTTCCAAACTGCATTAATTACCACTGTGTTTACAGTAATTATTATTTTTTTATTGTTATCGCGCGATCATCTCAATTTCTCTGTCATATCTCATTATCCACTGAATTCAAGGGGTCCTGGAAACACTTACTATTTTATTTACTTATTTATTTATTTTAGATCGAATGTCAAGAGTTCATCGCATATAATATTTTTCATTTTTTGGTAATATTAATTTTGCCCTTTGTCATTGTATATTGAAGCATTATATATACATTTTTTATTGTTGAAATTATTGTTAGCGTTTTCTACTTACACTACTAATTTGTTTAAAATAGTATCTGTTTGTATTAATTTTAATTGTTTTTAAGAAATACTAGTCTAAATTGTATAAATTGAATATTAATAATAAGGCTTTCAATTGCGAAACAGTTGAAAGTTATTAACAATTATTATTAAGAGTGACTATTATTAACGTAAAATATATTCTATAAACTTTTGAAGAACGTATCAATGTTAAAAGGAAATTGTCTCTGAGTAGAAAGTTTAATACTGTTAAAAATACAAATTAGCTGCTGGGTGAAGTTTTCTTAATAAAAACATACTTTTTAAAATATCATAGAGATTCTAAAATGTTACATAAAAAAAAAACTGTTTAACTCCAGCGGAGAAGGGGGGGGGGGATTCACTTTTATCGTATAGTTTACTTATCTTTCATTGTAATACATAGAATTTGAAATACATTTAAAAAATCAGATTAAATTATAAAATATACGCAAAAGAACTTACATTGCATAGTTAAATGCAGCAGTCGAATCCCGTTATGCTGCACCCCAATATCGTTCAAATCTTCAAATGTTGAAAACATCTGCTATTTATTTAAAAAGCAGAAGCAAAAAGGGGCATAATTTCACTATGTCACTAATACAAAAATGGTAGCCTTTAAAGAATAGCGATATTTTTATTATTTTATATTATAAAATATGATCTTTTTCCGTAATGCAAAAGTCAAACATTATTTTAAGCTTAATTTGCCCGGCGTTTCCCAATTTAAAGCCAGGCTCTTTTTAAATATATCTTTGACTTTCATCATTGAATTTCGTGGACATTTAAGGAATGCAGGTCAAGTTCAAACTTATTCGATGTTGAAGCAATCGTAATAAGTTTTAAGACAGAGAAGGCATTTCTTAATAACAGTTTAATTAATTCCTAGTAGCACCAACCCTGCGTATTTTATTAGCCAATCATTTAAATCATTGGAAAATATTTTTAATTCCTGTAGGTCATTTCCTGACGTGTGTATAAGAAAATAACTTTTAACGAAAACTCTGCTCGAAACAATCCACTCAATTTTACAGCTGCTAATTATTGATTTAGGGCTTCGAAGAAACATTTCCAATGCATTTTGGAGGGAAATGTATATATTCTGTGATTGCTAGGCGTTGATTTTTGTTCACTGATTGCCGATGAAATGTTTTTTCTAATTTTTGAAGGAGTCCAATTTGATTTCTTATTCTCGAATTTCTGATTCTGCATCTAATCCAATCAAGATTCTCCATTAAAGCATCGCTTGCGTTTAATATGACCAGTTTGACTTCAAATATCATCATCTGAAGATGTTGGAACAGATTACTGATTCTTAACATTCCATTAATCGCACTTGGTGTTCTGATCACCCGACGAGTACAAACATGAGCACAAATACGAAAGTATTCATCTCAAGGTCAGATAATTTTAGTAACTGCGCACATATTCATTCTACAGTTTTCCCGAAGAAGTGGGGGCAGGTAAATTTTCAGCTGGGGGGCTGAGAACACACCGCGAGTAATCACGGAATATTTTTTGATTGAAAATAAAATAAGGTAAGCTACATTACAGAGTTAGTTCATTTTTATCATAGAAATAATTAAGTATATGAATAATTTTTTCAAATTTATTTAGTCAATTTACATTAATTTTGTGCACTTTCTCTAGAAAATGTCGAAATCTCCATGGGAAATGGAACAATAGCGTTTGTGGATTCTTTTGGCTTTTGTTTCATCATATTCTAAAGAGGTTGAGGTAGCAGGTATAGATGATAATTTGGGGGTTTATGACGAACACTTTGAGAAACATTTTGATCACAACTCGGAATCAGACCAAGAAGGTGATCAAATATTGGAACAAGATTCTTATAATGAACTACAGTCAGTTTTAATGAATAACATTATGAAATCTTTGTACATAAAAAAAAATCTAATGTGCCTTGTAATATAGCAAAAAAGTCATAAGACAATAGTTTTATAGTACAAGTAACGTAAGTAACAAATTTATATATTTTTCTTATAATTTTAAATGTAATGTAGAAGTATAAGTACATTTTTTGTATATATTTTACAAAATTCCTTGTTTTTCTTTATTGTATTTATTTAGAATAAGCAAAAGTAAACTACTTTGATTACGAATAAATTATAAAATTGTTTTAAATCATTATAACTTAAAAATTGTGATAAAATTTCTGAGGTGTTTAAAACACCACCGTAAGTGATCATGTGACAAAAACCGGTGCGAGTGATGGAGGGTTAATCTCGATCAATTTATTTTCAGCTGAATCTTTGTGAATAGGGAAAGAGATCTGTATCTTCATTAAACACATAATAAGAGAGGAAGTAGACATTTAAACAAAAGTTCAAATCTCCACATCCACGGCTTATAGTTTGGTCATTGCTTCGCCCATCTCTTGTAGAATACAACCCCACACTGATATCACGAATGCTTATTTCTATACTCTGTGACATTTTAAAACTTTCAACTTCCCATTTAACCTGCACTTTCCATTTTCTGCGAGTGTTCTTAATGCAATTAACATGGGTTTTTAATTGGCCTTTCATTACAAGGGTCCTAATATTGTTTCTTTAGTTAACTTTAAGAATCCTAATTTCCATCCAAGATGTTCCATCTCACAGTAGGATTTTTAAAGTATTTGCATGACATTTGCATTAACTAAAAAAACTTTATTGCCCCTCTTGAACATCGTACTGACCATACTCGCTAAAACTTAGCATGGCACTAAACGTGACATTATTTAATAAGAAACTCACAGGAATTGCATCGTTATAATTATGAAAATCTCTGTGTATAATACAACAAGTTACGGCAAGTATTTATGCATTCGAAGTTTTATACAATGTTGACAATATTTTGATTCATTCTCTGTTAATCCTTATTAACAATTCGCGATGAAATTTTCCTCTACCTTTTGGGGATATATCTGAAAATCTAAACGGCAAACCCTCTAATATTAAATACTCTCTTCGTATAAACTGTGAACTCATCCGTATATCATATCTAGACTAGTCTATTTAATACAGCTTAACTGAGATCTTCGATAAATCACTATTTAAAAATAGCGATGAATATGTTAACGTTTCCACAGAGTGGTTAGCCGCACTTCATTTCAAGCTGCGATACTCGGATTTGATGCTTCCACTGATCTAAGATCCTTTTTAGATCCAGCTAAGCTGTTTTGGGTGTTTGAGCTGAAGTCAGGAGCGGAGTTCAAACGTAATGTAGTGGCATTTAGTAGCTGTTGTGGATTTTAGATAGTCGTTGTTCACAAATGAACACCTCATTACTGTCAGAGGCGTGGAAAGTTACTTTATGGAAGCAGTTCACTAATACAGGGCTGCCACAGGTGGTTATTTTATCATTCTATTTCGCACCACTTTTTCTAAACAAAAATATTTTACATATGCTTTGAAAATATTTGTAAGAGAAGTATAATACAAAATGTTTTTTTAAATAGTGGTGCGAACAGAATATAAATATTGTAGCCTATGCCGGCCCTGCTAATACTACCATACAATCTCAATATGATATTGGTGATGTATGGTGAATTTCATAAGGTATAAAAATATTAACACAGTTCACTTTAAGCAATATTTTGCTGTCCTCAATTTTTGTTTCAGAACTCAAAAATATTTCAGCTCTCAAAATTGTGTCGCCCCCTATGAGTGCATGTGCAGTTCTACATGTTGCACTTGCTTTAATAGCCCCACCAGTGGCTGAGAGGTTCTGCTCTCGAAGCTGGTAGACGGGAGGTGCTGGGTTCGATCCCAATCGCGCCCGTCGGCCTAATCGTTCGGAGTTTTCGTGGTTTTCTTCGAACCTTGGTTCTCCAAGCATTAATACGGGTTAGGTTCCCTTAGAAAGACCTCCACGGAAGGCACTCCCCCCCCCCCTTAGGGCCTATATCCCACGTGCAGATAATTGGCCGACATAAATACAACCAACCAACCAACCACTTGCTTTAATACGGCCCTGATTGTAAACATTCGCTTATTATATAGGAAATTTCTAATTTAATTTTAAGAGACTACAGAAGGTTCAAGAAGAGTCCCCTGAAGAAAAAATAACTAAAACATTACGAGAATAAGCAGTTCAATAGAATATAGGAATATTATTGCATAACACCGTGCTTAATTTAACGCTTCGAATTTCCGAAACCTTCGAAAAATTATATACTCTTATAAATATTTATGTAACTTAAAAAAGTTGAATTGCGATTGTATGATACTGAATATCATGCAAAGTGATATTAAAAGACAATGACTTAGAAAATCGACGTTGAGGCTTTTAATCTGCAGTTTACTACATATGATTACTTTTCTTTCAGCTCTCAAGCAGGAATAACGGATTTAAGGAATGTTTAATGGCCTTAATAAACAAAATTACTTCCAAAAAATTAAGATAAAAAATGTACAACATAAAATCTGTTAAGAGCTTGAGAGGAATATTTCTAATAGGTTTTCAGGCATGAAAACTTGAAGTGAATTTTTAGAAAAATATGATTTCCACGAACAATCACTTACGAAAACGCTTTATCTTCAACTATTATGGTTATTCTTTTTTAATAGAAAATAGATCACCTTCAGTTTTCATTATGTTCTGAGGGTAATAAATTATCAGGTTATAGATCTAACAATTTTCTGAAATTTCACAGCCATTTTTATAAATAAAGACACAGAAAATATGTGACAAATCATCAAAATTATCACTGAAATGGGTATAGCTATGTGTTTTTTTTTTTATGTTCTGGATTATATTTTATTTAGTTTCATTGTTTATACCACACATAATTCATTTATAGATAGACAAGTGTAATCTGATTAGAATATTTTTAGTAAATATCAAATATTTCAGTTTTTCCATTAAAAATAAAACTGAATAGAAATTAAATCAAATAAATTAAACTAATTAAATTGTCTTTTTTAACAAATTCATCAGAAATAGTCAGTACTATACACATGTTTACTTTATTTATTAAAAAAGTGTGTAAAAATTAGTGAGATATATTAACGGTTATAAAATATATTTTTTTAATCTTCTTTTCTATAGAAATCCAGATAATGAATGTGATGTTCCTTCCATTTAATTCTTTGTTACAAGAAATGCGCACATGTTTACACTGAAAGAAACACTATTTATTTCTACCTTTTAAAGTAAAATAGGCAGTTTATTCTATTGCAATTTTTGCAAAAAGAACCAACTTTCTTTTCTAAACTAAGCAAGAAAACAAGTAAGTTAATTGACGTATCGTTATTTTCTTTTCATTTCTGTTTTTCTGTTGAGAATTTATTCTGACTAGAAAAACTTTTATTCTGCTTCATTCTTCATTCATCATATTAAAAAAAGAATAGTGAAAAACTCCTCTTTTTTATATTTATTGAATGACGTTGCGTAATTGAGATTTAAGTGATTATTATAAGAAATATTAATTCAGGAAAAAGTAAACATTTACAGGTATATTTCTGAAAACAAATTAAATTCAGAAACTTAAAATGTACTTTCAATTACCAATAACGTGTCAATGTCGCATTTAAATGTCATAAAAAAGAACAAAAGACTCAATAATTGAAATAATTTTGTGTTTTAATTTTTTTAATTAGTGTGATTAAAATATTGATACCGCGTCTACAAAATAGACGCAATATGAACAATATATGACTTTGGCCAACTTGAATAAGTTATCGTAATATGATACTTGTTCCAACGCAAACCCAAAGCCGTGTCCCATTTATATCAATATATTTACGGCATTGCAGAACGCACTTCTCTGTCTACAGAATATAGGGAAAATTACTTTGAATTGAAAACGCTAGCAGATCTTTTAATTATAATTTTTCGGATAGGAAACTAATAACACCAAAAAAGCATATTTATGGTAAATCCGTGTCTGATGCGCCATCGGGTTAGTTGCCCCAGTAGCTCTATTTTAGCTATTGGACATGTGACGGTGCTAGTGACTTTCTTCTATTATCAATCGTTATAAGAAATTGTAGTTGACCAAGTTAAAACAATTTATTTCATGAAATATCCGTTATATTCGTGAAAAAAGAAAGTTAGGCTTTTATTGTATGTAATCATAAGATAGAGATAGTAGCAGATGAAACTAAAAATATTTATTAGAGATTTTGCGGGAAATAATGAGTAAATATTGTTGAAACAGGTATAGAATATTGCATTAGTTTATAGGTTGCTGCCATATTTATTGCTACTTCAAGGGCTAATGATTGGAGCATTAATTCCGTTCAAGTGGGGCGTCTAACCTCGAGGCCCTCTTTAGATGGCCGAAATCCTTAATTATACTTTTTTCATAAAAATTTCGTTTTATCTGGTTATTTATAATGGTTATTTTTATTATTTTTATGAAGTTGTACATAAAATTTGGAGTAGATAGGTTAAATTTGCACTACAAAAATAAGTACTATAAAAAGAAAAAGTATGGGGCGCTTAAGGGGGAAAATATCCCTGATTTACCCTATATAAAAAATATCAATGACGATTTCAAATAAAGTTTGAACGTTCTTTAAAATGGTATTTTCGTCTAAGACGTTTATGGGCAGCGTTTAATAACCAAAGAAGTCGAAGAAAATTTTACTCTTTGTAGCAACTTTTTCAGTATAATTGAGTGATTAAGCTCGTAGTTTGATTAAATATCTGTCAAAAGTAAGTTTTACTTATATTATATTATTTTATTTATTTATTGATGAAGTTTTAATTTAGTTGTGAAATATCTGTTGGAAAAGAGAAATCTGGACAATTTACATTAATTAAAGTGCAAATGGTTTGATTTTTTGTACAGGGTTGCACGCGATAGATAAAGATTTTCAATAGAATAATGTTTAGAATTATTTTAATAAAAATATTAAATCATGGTACAAGCTTCAAAGAAATTGCATTTGAAAGTACATTTTTTTTGTATTTGACAGTTAAAAATTGAAATTTTCCGATGTTTAGAATTTAATAATTCCAAGTTCAAAGCAAATTCGATTGCTTAATCGTTGGCAACGTCGATATGACGTCAGTGTTACTGAAGATGATAGTCTTGCTTTCCAATATAGATTATAGTTAGAGAAAATAGAATATTAAACTTAGAAGTACTTTTTGGAAACCCCTTTGCATCTATTACTTCTCCATTAAGAATGTTTATTTGAAACATGATTTCCGATGCGTTTGAATTTGGATTAAATGTAAATGATTTCAAGTATATTACATTACTCTTATCTTTATTATTTAATTATTGACTATAATTTAAATGTTTCACAGTCATAAATATTTTGGAGGTAAAACAAATATCTGTTAAACATAAAGTGAATTTACTAGTTTGACGGTTAATAATTCTTAATTTTCTCATTAAAAAACTCTTATAATTTGGGATAAAGGTAAAAAAAAATTGTTTTATTCAATGTATGTGCTATTGTTAGCTACATATTTTACCTATCTCTCTGGCATGTTGTGAATGCCTTCTCAAGCCGTACATCTTTTGAGGTCATACAGTAATCAAGCCATTTTTCGGCAGCTCCGTAATTGTTGAAGTGTTTTACGATGAGTGCGTGAAAACAAGTGGTAGATGGATAGGACTGAACAAGTTTGATGAGTACGGAGGGTGAGTAAGAGTTCTCAAACAAGTATAAAATGATTTTTATAGTCGTTTTTGCTGTGTGTGAGTGGGAGATTGTAGTGGAGCAAAATCACTTTTTCTTGTCTTGTAGCACGTTCTGCTTGTTTTTGGATCAAGGCCTGTTTCAAATTGATTATTCGTTAAAGGTAGGAAACGGTATTGACTATTTCATCTAATTTTAGAAGCTCGTGGTACACGAAACTCTTCTGATCCCATTAAATGCACAACATTATCTTATTTCCAAATCTATTCGGTTTTGCGGTCGATGTTGATTTTTGTGATTAGTCAATCCTTCATATTGCGTTAGGACATTGTCGCCGTAGGTTTCCATAAGTATACGACAGTTTTCAGTCGCGTTTTACTTTTGACAGAGCAATAAAAGGAGTACAAGAGTACATGACGCACATACATTTGGCTGGTAACTTGATATGTTTACCACACAAAATAAATATGACTCTAACTGAAGAACGCTTAAACATCAATTGCATTTTAAAAGGTACTGATATACCTACAAAATGACATAAGAATTTTGACTGTGAACCAACACTTTTTATTGCGCCCTCTCTTGAAAAAATTAAGACTTATTAACCGCCACAACATACAATAAGTGTGTGTAAGTTATGGAAATATCTTCATAAAATGAATGATTTATTTACGTAGACATAATTTACGGAAACAAAAGTCACAGTATTGTTTTTAAACAACATTCATGTTTAAAGATATATCTATCTTGTTTCCGTTCTTGTCATCATTTTTAATGATCAAAAGGTTTAACTTTCTGAAGCTGATCCAAGACCTCATTAGTGAGTAAATATTCTGAAGAATGAAATAATAGCTCCTTTTAAAATTTTGAATATGACTACTTTCGTTTTATAAGCTCAAATTCTATAAAATATCTCTTCAGTCAAGCAGTCTGAGAGCAAGAAATTTCATTAATGAACATATTATTTTTAAAAGAAACTTTTAAGTTCTTTTTAAACATTAAATGACGCAACTTTTAGAATTTTTCAACTTCTTATGAAAGCAATGTAGTGTTCTTAATATTTCGTCTTTTATTTTTTTTATTTTTTTACGGGAAAATATAGTTTGTTTCACAAAAAGAGATTGTAGGTGCCATACTTTAAAACTTTATTGAAATGCTTTTATATCCCAAGTGTAATAAACATGTTATTTTGAGAAACGATTTACATTTAAATTAGTTTTTAACAAAATATTGTATGATATAAATTAACATTAAACCGATCTATTTAAATGATTCTATAACATTGCTAATTTATAAAACGTACTTTTTTTTTAAATATTACAAATAAATATCTATTTTACAATTCTTTATTTTGGAATTTAATGGAATGTCTGTATAATTAATCCTGAAATCAAACTTTTAAAATATAATAAAAGCACCCACTCTTATTAAAAAATATTATTCAGATTTCTTAATTCAATATTTTGTTTTCATTTTCAAAAATTAGTATTTAAGTGGACTGAAAAAAATAGCAGAACACTGTTTTAAAATATTAGTTGTTAATGGTATTATAGACTGGTTTAAAAGCAAAAGCACTGTGTAAGAATTATTGTCTTTCAAACCTTAATTAAAACCTTTTCACTTGAATCAAACTATTATAGTCTTAACATATGACAGGCTCGGCGAACCTTTTCACTTGCGCGTGCCGAAAATTTACAAACAATATCTATCAACAATGCAATGTGCCAAACTTATGCAAAAATAATTTTGAAGAGTACGATATTTATAAGAATTACTGGTTATAAAATCAGTTCCTTTCATGTATTAACAATTAAAAAGTATTAAAAATCAAAATGCGATTTTTCTACGTCAGCCATTAAATGAATAAATTTTTAATTCGATAGGATTCATTCATGCGGCATGTACTCTACACTGTAAAAAACCGACATTTTTACAGTACAAAGTACTGTTCATCTCGTGCACAAACTCGATCACAGGTGAATGTACTGTATCTTTCTTTGGTTTCCTGACTATTTAAACATGGAAAATACAATAGTTGCGTAAAATTAACAGCACAATGTACTGGCAATTTGGACGCCAGTAGTTTGTGCCGTGGTCCAAATGCGTTCAAATTTCCAGTACATTGTACTGTTAATTTTACTGATCTACTGTATTTTTCATGTATAGTCAGAAAACAAAGAAGATACAGTACATTCAACTGTGATCGAGTTTGTGATGGCAAATTTAGTGGTTTTTTTACAGTGTAATAAAGGGGTAAAATACTAGATTTTATGTCATTAATTTTTAACTTATTATTAATGCAACATCTCGGTTATCATTTTCAAAGTTGCATTACACAGTGTGCTAATAATGTATTGATAAGATTTTTGCTGTGACACTTTCGATGGAAAATGCTTTATATGTGGATCATATTTTGTTATTTTTACAAATATACATAGCTAAATTGGATCCATTTGCCATTTTATTGCAGTGACTGTCAAACGAAATTCATTTGAAAATTACAGCTTTTTAAACTCGTATAGAAAGGCAAAATACATGGAGAAAACGCTGCATACCAAAGCAGGAAAAGAAAATTATTCTGATGTGTTAATTCATGCAAAAAATATTTGCATTATTTGTGTACTGTCCGTATGGAAAGAAAATTATTGGTTATAATTGAAATAAAAAATAGATTTTATCTGTATAACGATTACTAAATTTAAATTTTTTGCGTTCCAGAAAAATTAGCTTACGTGCCAACTTTGGCACGCGTGCCATAGGTTCGCCAACCCTGACATATGCTATTGTAAATAAAATACACTAGAGTTCGATAATTAAGAAACAGGTAGAAAATACTTACACATCAACATAATACTCAATAGTTAGTGGTAAAAAAAGTTATAGAAACGGTAAATGTAGGAAATAGGTATTAGCATCACATAACACCAAATCGATGAACATCACAGAATTTGAACCAGAATATATTTTATTAGTCTACATTTCAAAGCCAAGTAACTATAATTTAGTGAAGTAATTGTCGCTTTATGCTGAATCAGCTGGTGTCATTACAATGACGTCACAGTGTGGCTCTTACATGACTATCACTTAGAGACTGTGGAGTCACCATTAAGATTTACAATTCGAGTTCAATTTGAAAATGTTAAAAAATTTCTATTTTTTAAATTATGTAGCATTTGGCATCTTAAATAACCGAAAGAATTGTATATTCTCTATCATTCCACTCAATGAAAACAGTTGGTTTGTTCAAGCGTGTGTTTCGTTGAAAAACATCCAAAAATTTTTAATGTTTGTATGATTTGCCTAAATTTTAAAGACAGTGGTTTTGGTAACCAAAATAAGTAAGGCGTAATTTTTTAATAAAAACCGTTTTTTATGATGAAACCATTGTAATATCGCTATTGCGATTCGCTTCAAGTGCACTTTGAATATTTTATTGAAATTTCTCCATAAATTTCTCCTTCTTATTTTACAATGAAGTTTTGATATGTGACTAAACTTTTGACATACACTAACATTCCTTAGTATACTAAATCGTTTTGTATACAGACATCTCACAGTATACTAAATATAGTTCAGCTAGAAAAAAGGAATTGCTAAAACCGAAATATTTTGTGTGCTCCTGTAAATATACAATAAACGTTATTCACGTCATATTCTAATGCACGAATCTCGTTTAGTATCTCAACAATGTATATAAATATCTTCACATTTGAAAATGCATAACTTAATTAAAAACAAACTTAAGAAAATCCCACTCGTTCACAGTAATTCTTAAGCATTTATCCTTTATAAACAGTATTATAACCGAAATCTTTTCTGTGTCCCTGTAAATACAATATAATCCATATTCAAGGTACACTCCAACGCACGCATCCAGTTTTGCATCTCAATAATGCATATAAATTCCATGATATTTGAAACTGTGTAACGTCATTAAAACATACTACAACCATTTATTCCTCGTATATCATTATACAACCGAATTTATTTGTGTGAACTTGTGAAGGAATGATAAATCCTCTGCATTCCATATTTAAGGAAAGGATGTTTTAAAGCACATCGAAAGTTCGTATCAATTCCATTAGGTTTGTAATAATGCGCTATCGTTAAAATACAGCACATGTGATTTTCCCCCATCGTCCATAATATAAAGAAAATACAATTAAGTATCACTGTAAACGATCTACAAATGCTACACCCTCCATTTTCAATAGCAAGCATGCCATGGTTAACCTCAATAACATTTTTTAACTTCATGTGAATCCGAGTATATTTACAAGAGTTAGATCGCGAACAGAAAGCAGTCGACAGACAGACAAAACGAAGTCAAAAACATTTTTCAAATATGTTGGAAAGTTTTAAAAAAAGGCATGTTTCAGTCATACATTATGGATCACTTTTGAATAACATCATAATATTGCTACGTAGCTTCAACATTTCATACTGCGAAACAAAATATCTAATACACTATTTAAAAAAATATGTATAGCATATAGTTTAAAATCAAATTTCAGCCATTTTTACCCATTTACAATAATGTATTCCAATTTTTGTGCAGCAAATTATGACCTATATATTTTTATTTATACTGCATATTGATTTAAAATTTAATTATGCTGATGAATACAGACTGGAAACGCTTTTCATGCAATTATCAAACCTAGGTGTCACTCAACCCAAACTTTCTTGTACCAACACTATATATGAATTTATTTATTTCATAACCACACCACACAGTATACTAAAATATATTTTCTTGTAAAAGCTTAACCCATCTGATATGTACTTCCAGCAATAATCCATCACAGACAATACCTCTGAATTATTTTATTCAGCTCTTTAAAATAACATTAAATGTTACATGCCCCATTTTTCATAGACAAGTGGATCTCGAACACCTCTGTAATGTTGAAAATAAAATGTTACTACACAATTTCATTTCGTTAAAAACAGCATAGCGTCGTCAATAATGCAAATGCATTCTTTTGAGTTTCTTTTTAAATGAATGATAATTGCTACGCGTCGCATTTTCTATTAGGAGTATGTTTTAGTAAATTTCGACAATGCGCACAATTTCGTAATGATTGAAGATTAACATCAATACAATATATTTCAAATAATTATCGGCCATATAACCATTACATATCTAAATTCTTTTCAGTGTTTCTATAAAATAACTATAGATTATTTGCGCTCCTCTATCAATAAGGAACACGCTAAATTTAACTTCAATAATATTTATTAATTTTGTAGTCATTCAAGAACCTTTAGACAAGTTATAGCTGCGATAGATAAGATGACAGACTCAATAATAGACATAGAGACAAACCTAAGTCATAACCAGTTTTGCACTATAGTGCAGAGTGTTTAAAGTAATACATAAATACTTCATTTATTACAAAAAACTGTCCTTAATGAAGTTTATGACCTATTTAGCTTCTTTTCAGGAAAAAAAAATGAATACATCTTCCTTTCTAATTTTCATATTTTTGTCAGGAATACTTTCATTTTCATTATACGAATATAATAAGGTGATTTCATTATTAACTGTACATTTTATGGATTACCTTAAATCATTTTCTGTGAATTATACTATCTTACATTTTTTAAGAAGCACCTGTGACTTCAAGATCGCATGTTTTAAATTAATTAATAACACAGCCGCAAGCAAAGAAGAATGCTTTTAAAAATCCCTTCTTTTAATTTTGATTTAACTTGAGTTTATTTTAAGCATTTCTTTTTCATTTGAGTGTAAATGATTTTGGAGAGAAATAAACATATGGTTTGAAATTTTCATGTTTTCTTTTCACAATAGCATATTTATTTTCTGTTACAGTGACATGAGTCATTTTTCTTGCTCACTCTTTAGCGTATGTAGTTACAATAACAGCATATATATAAATCATGTAACATATTTCTATTTTTCTGTAGCAAGATTTTCTTTTATAGCAGCAATTTAACTTTTTTTATTGTTTATGGCAAATGATGGATTTTAAAACATACATTATTAAATGAAGTGCAGCGTATTTTCTAATCTACAGATGGTAAAAATAAACTGAAAAATATCCCAGTTTTAGATTTCCTGATAACTAGCCTATTATTTATAATTGTAATTGTAAAAAAATGACTACATTATTATAAGCAAAATTACATTTCGTTATATTCAATTTTAATTTATAACAGAAGGTAATAATAAAAATACATAAACTAATCGCAGGCAAAATCATAACAGAGTTTCGAATCCAAACCTGGTGTGTTGCTTGGATAAAATGGCAAAGAGCTGTGATGTATGGGTGGAATTTATGGGTAAATTCAAGGAGAAAAATATATCTATGCAATAGTTGTGCAGATAAAACGTTAAATTTACTTACGACACTTGTTTCAGTCACAAAAAAATTTCTTCTTTTTGATACTATTTTTATATTTTTGAGCGTAATTATAGCTTTAATCTTATTTACCAAAATTCAGTTTTGCGTTACATTGCTAATAATTTCCACACTTGTTTTATTTGGAATTTCATGAACGTAAAAAAATTAAATTAGAATATATTCCTGTTACTCATAATATAGGATTTTTTAGAACATTCATCTGGAAGTATAATTGGTTTACACAAAATATAATTACTCCGTTTGTTGCTTATTCAGTTTTGTTGTTTATATTATATTGTATGTATTATTATTTGTTATACTATTCACTGATAAGAAATATATAGCACTAAAACTATAATAGTAAAATGATAATAATGAAAATAATAATATTATTAATAATAATAACAATAAAGAAGTGAATTTTTTTTAAGACATGATATAGCATGAAATAAATCACATAAATTATTAGTATTATTTTTAAATATGAAAAATTGTATTTTAAAGAACGATGTCTCTAAAAAGTGCTTTTAATTGTTAATGTTATCCCATCAAATTGTTCTTCAAAAATGTGTTTCGAATCAAAAATCCAATAAATGTTTGACAACAAATTGAATTTACTAAAAGTTAAAAATAAAACGCATTAATTTTTAGGGTTTTCTACAGTCTTTTTAAAAGTTTCATGTGTTTAAATTTTCAAAATGTTTATTTTTATTTTCGTATTTAAAATGATTATATTAAAAATCAAACATTTGTTTTTATTATTATTATTATTATTATTATTATTCCGGTTTGCAGTTTAAAAAAAATAAAGCTGGCACGAAGCTGATTTTTTATTTAAAGTGTACATGTCTATACACTTTATTGCTAATTCCAGGGATTAAAAAATTTCTAAAAAGAATGCACAAATTTCTTGTGATACGTAATAAAGTCGTTTTTTCTAAGTACTATAAATTTTGAATAAATGTCAAATCGCATAATATTTCAGGCAATGAGGCCGTATAGGGCCTATATCTTGCAAAATTCATAGTAGTTCTGGAAAACAGCTTACTTAATGTTTTTGGGGTCTCTGAATCTGAATTTTTAAGTTCTCGCCAAAATCCCCCCCCCCCCCCCACAACCGCCACAAAATTGGTAAAATGCCTCACAAATGGGTTTTTCTTAAATCTATTTCTTAATTGTTTTACGGAAAAAATATCCAAAAATTCAGAAAGTAGACAAAATTTGTGTTAAATAAGATGCATGACATTATAATGTAAAATGAACAGGGAGGGGAGGGGGCTGGGCCGCCTCGGCGCTGCGTGCACTAAGTTACGCGATTCTGCTTAACAATTCACATCGTTTACGTTTACTCTCCCGTCCGAACTTTCCCTACTAATGAAAAGTTTTGAAACAAAATAACAAAAAGTATTGAAAAATAATGACAAATCTGAGTCTTTTTTTTTATTTATTATTCTAATTATTCGGGATAATTTAAAGTTCTTCTTCTCCCCTTGCCTGTAGACGAGGACCTGATTGATTTGTGTTAATTTGATCACTGTCAGATCCGTCAAATGTTGCTCCGTGCGTTTCCCCCAAGTTTGAAATATACGGAAATATTTGTTATTCAAGTTGGAAATTAATTTCATGCGTTGCAAAGATATAATTTATTTCAAGTCGCGGTTTTAAATCGGATTGATTGATCGATAAACCAATTTTAATTACGTATAGTTAGGCAAATATTGCAGGAAAAAAATAGGTGAATTATGCTCGGAAAATGTTTAGAAAGGGAACAAAAAAATATAAAAATCGTCTAACTTAATAAATCATCCGTGTTTTCAAGTTCTGTAGAAGGTGGATCTTCAGGTTCACATGATTCCTTCAAAATGTTCTTGTCACCCTGATCGACCTTCTCGGCAAACAGTCCGAGTTCTATTTTTTCCGGGTTAACTACATCCAGGTCCTCGAGGATAACTTCAGGGATATTCTCACATGAATTATTGCACTCGAGGCATATAATAGAACATTTCAACCCGCTTTCCTTGCAGCTAAATGCGCCGCGGTAACCTTTTATACATCCGCAGGGGATAAGTTTTAGAGGCTTTGGTGGAGCGGGATGTTTCAAACTCGCAACGGGACAAAGTCCGTAGCAGATGTTTTTTAAACCCCATTTTTCTGGTTCCATAACATTTCCTCGCCAATGTTGGACTTGGTGGTACGCCCTAAATGAGTGTTGCTCAGCAACAGCTTCAGTTGGAAGCAAAGAAGAAATGTTCTGTTTATTCTTATGCGCGGACTTGAAACATTGATGTCTAAAAGCGCGTTCAAAGTCATGTTCTTATCTATCCTTACAACCATACAAACAAAGTAAAAATTGATTCACAGCTTTTGTAATATCTTGTGGGTCTGCATTTGGAGTCTGGAACAGCTGAACGAGAGGGATAAAATCTGGGTTTTGGAAGAGGAGTTGATAAATTATCTTTTACTATGCCCGAATATAGCCGACGTAGAGACCCATCCGCTGAAACCATGAAAGAATAATACATTTTAAGCTGCTGCTTTTTCTTCTAGACCAGAAGCTGGGTAGATTTGTTGCGAAACTTTGCCTTTGACCGGCATTGTGAACTAAACATTAGCGGATTGAGAAAGGCCAGTTAATATCACTAATAAATCCATATCTTCGCCGACTGTATTGAACTGAAGCCATATTTATTTCTGCTGTTGGCTAAAAACTTTCCTAATCAACCATAGGAGTCATAAATTCATCGAAAGTTATGTAAATTGATGTACGCTTTCTCAGTCTTCGAACTCTTTCTGTTCTCTTCGTATTGGAATTTTCGTTTGGATAGACATAAATAACGACAATACTGTTTGTGGAATCTTCGTCTGAACAAATTGAACATAAGCTTCGCAAATGGATGATAAAGTTGTATTTCGCTGCCAAATTACTCGACGAAGGAGGAATTTCCCGTCAATAATGTTAAACGAATCTTTAAGTTATATTTTGTTCTCTGTTTGCTTAAAAACCTTGTAGAGGATTTCATACATTTTCTCATTCCTTCCTCATTAAATAGCTCCAAAGGGAAAGGGAGAAAGCTCGAATTCAAAAAATTCTGCGAGTTTTAATTCTGACTGTTTGGCGATACAGATTCCACGGAAGATCGGATGTGGATCTATAAGAACTACTTCGTCGTCGACTTTCACCCCATTTTTCATATTACTAAGATGGTTACACCTTTCATTTTGGTTAAACGTAACAGATTGAAAATTATAACCTTTAAGATTTGAAACTCCCGCTTTCAAATAAGATTAAAATTTATCTGTATTAAAAAATTTAACTTATTTTTTGTTTATACAGAACCGACTGAAATAATAACTGAAAAAATATCAATTCAAATATAACTTTTTTTAACGTACTATTTGAACACACACAAAATATATTAAACCTTTGTGTAGGAATCCAATTATTTCAATCATATTTAATACTTGCAATAATGAATAATCTTATAATCAGTTCTTAATTTTTTATGTAATAAGAAACGTTCCTTTTTAATATTTCTTTTTTAAAAAACTGTTATCAATGCACAAAATAAACGAAACATAAAGCAATATACAACCGCATTCGTATTTCTCAAGTCTCTACGAGTTTCTTTTTTTCCACAATTCTTTGTTCAACATTTGGTTTTCGTAAAATTCCATTTATTGAACTCGACGTGCATCGCGATTGATATAACATGAATTATAAAACATAATACTTATTTAACATGTATTAAAAACTTCACTAACAATGAATATAAACATTTCTAATCATAATGATGTTTATGACATATCTGAGCAAAAAGTTGAAGGCATTTGCAAAAGCAAATAATGTCAGAGTAGTCAGGCGTCAGGGAGCTTCGATCTCCCATTAATATCTTAATAGGTGAACGAATCTCCGAATAAAAATGGACTCCCAGAAGTCGATGTCATTGTTTTTGGTTTTACATAATCTGAGTATATACGGAGGTTGAATTGTATCCAGAAAACAGATCGACATATGACAGTTGATGTATCATTTGCCATAGAAATGATGAACTAGACACTTTTCCCAGTTTTGTCTTAGGGCATTATTTATGCTCTGATCAATCTGCGGATGACACACCTCTAAAATCGCGACAAAAACTCGACGTGGACGTTATTAAAATCAGGGATGTTATTCGATTGGGCTAGGAAGTTCTCCACAAAGGACATTATCTTCTTGCATTTGTCCTCAAATTGTAGGTCAAATATACGCATTTATGTGACGTAAAGATAGCCAAGTCATCCAAATCTCCTTCTGGTTTTTCATATCCATAGAGCAAAGTCTTCATTTTCTTAAAGCAGTGGGGGTTTCGTGATTTATTAAACAATTTTTTTTTCGTGTCATCAGCATTTCTTCTAAAAAACAATAGAATTTTAATGAACTTCATCCATCATACTTGTCACTTTTCACAGGGAATGTTTTACCGGGCATTGATTGATTTTGTTTTAAGACTAATGGAAATTTTACCACATTGAAGACACCGGGACGAATATATACTTTGGAAATTTTCGGAGGAATGCTGGTTTTACAACACTATACATCTTCGGTGTTCCATGTTGCGGCTTCACCAGAAACCTGCCTGTTTACGATTCCATAGTTATTTTTAAAACAGACCAAACATCTACTTCACGGTTAATATTTTTTGTTGAGATTCTTTGCTATCCGTGAAGCTTTCTATTTTCCTACCAGCCATTAAGAGGTATGTTCTAAGCTCGATCTCAAATATACAAATCAAATTATATCCTTTATACGCTATCGTATTTCTTTGTTTTTACCATCATTCTCTTTCAACTGCAATTTTGTCTTTCGTGTCTAGATTTTTTAACGTTATGCACAATATTAATTCTGAAGAATTTATTGCTTTTCGAAACGCTTCTTTCACCTACCACGACCTTCAGAGTCATAATTTTTGTATTATGTCAAGCTTATCAGAGACAGATAGTGCGTTCATTTCTATCTCAGCGCTATTCTCCATATTAAAAAAGAATTAGAAAAAACTCTACAACACAATGAGAGAAAAATTGACACCACGAAACTCGCGGTGCAAGTGATTTATAGGCCATGAATAAAATAGTAGCAGGCAGACATTAGGCGGAAATAGCGAAGTTATACAACTGTAAAATGAAGAATGTTTCTCTTTCTCTTTAAAAAAGAATGAAAACAGTAACTACGAAAGCAGTACTGGAAAGGCTTTTTTTTAAGACAGCATGTATCAGGAAAAAATAATAATAATCGCCAATCTAAACCGCCCAAAGAAGGAAGAATAAGTAGCATAATTTCGACTATCTTTATTTCAATAAACACATATTCGAAACGAGAGACAAAAAATGTTAGGATGCGTGTTCAAAAACAGTTGAAGTGTTTGTACATAGCGAGTTTTATAATTCAAGTAACTACCACTGTTTCCGATTTGCACCACCCGACTTCATTAATCTAATTAATCTGTCATTACATAAAACAAGTATTACTATTTGGAAATAGTTGTAGATATCCGAATAAAAAATCCCTCTAAATTGGCAACATTACAGGAAAGAGATCATTCTTTGTCTATAAATTCGTGTATTAAGTGAGATTTTTTTTCCGCAATGGTCCAAAATTTTGTCGCGTAATAATCATTCATGTATTTAACACTTTATTTACTGACGTTACTTATAAGTACCATCAAGGTAGATTGTCGAAAAATTCATTTTATACATCTGTTAGCTGTAATACAGTTTAGAATGAGTTATAGATTCATTGCTTTATCTTGTTCCAAAAGCATTATTGGTTACACAATACAAAAATACTTTAAAAGGATGATTTCTTTTGCCTTTGTATCTCCTCAGCTTCCTTGGCGTTGGGGGGGGGGGGGGGGTGAATTTTTCAATTCGGAAATATTTCTATATTTCTATTGTAAGAACATTATATTTGTGAATTTTCTATTTCTACAAAATAATGTGTTAAAATATTTAAAATAAAAGATTTGAGTGGGGTTATAAATATGGCACATAATCACTATGCAAATTTAAATAATCCTTCTAAATCTTTCTAAAATCCTTTTAAAATTTATTAAATAATAATGTAAATCTTCTAATGTAGTTTAAACATTTCGCGAAAAATGCTTTAGAAGATAAATTTTTCATGAATTCATAATTCAGTACATAAAGCGTTAATATGCAATTTTACATTAGTCTTATGGGCGATATTCAAGGGATCGGAGAAAATCCGCTTATTAAACGGGATCGCGTATTTATTACCTCGAGCGCGTTAACCTGGAGCGAATGTACATTCTATAATGAATTTCATAATTACTACATGAAAGTAATGATATAACTTTTTGATTAGGAATTTTTTACAAATAACTCTGGTAATTATATAAAAATACAATTATTGTTTTCAAGAAATATAAGGGCGCTGGACCATTTTCAATATAATTATCTATTTGGCACGTTTTCTTGCAGATAGAATTTTCACCTTCATTAACTTAATGGGATTCTTTTCGTACAATACTTCTTCTCCGTCATAAAAAATAGGTAAAAAAAGGAATGTATTAAGATTTGAAAACCTACATAATAAGTAAGAAAATATTATAAAATATCTCTTACATAAATTTTACTAAGTTCATCTAAACACTTACACTTAATCTTTGAAGAAGTAACAGCATATTTTAAATTGGAAAGGTGTTTTTTATTTAATAGTCTTTGCGAACATTGAAATAAATGTAAAAGGTAAATTAAATTTATCTAACAGTTTTTCATGTTTCAAGATTTTGCAGAAGTAAAAAAAAAAATTCGTCACTATTAAGGCACTATTAGGATTTATTTACACATGATAATTTGTCATTAAGGAGTCTCAAGACTCTTGAAGCTTCAGAATTTCCGATTTTTTCATTCTCTAGATATTAAACTCTTATCTTTTCTGAACATTTTGATATAATTATTTCCTTGAAATTACCATTAAAACAGAAGTTATGGCTTTTAGAATTATACCCGCGGAACAGCTGAAGCGGAATTTCCGAAATTTGGAAGTCATTTTTTCTTTAAATGACGTTTTTGTGTATAACGCGCAATATATGTCAAAAACTGCTGCATATTTTTTCATGAAATTTTCGAAACATATGTCTGTATAAACTGAACCTAAAATTTAATTTTTATTGTTCAAAAAACTATTTTTAGATGATTTTGCTGTTGAATTTTTTAAAATTTTGTATTAGGTAAATACAATTTCGTATTAAAAATATAAAAATGCCTTAAATGCAAATTTAATTATTTTTAGGGCAATTATTACAATCTGAAGTATAATTAGGTACAAAAAATTTCATTCTAAATTCAAAATTTATTTTGTAGTCCTGCGCGTAAGCTGTCTTACCAATTTTCTTCTTGACAAATATCTAACAGTTTGAACCCTCGTATAAATACTATTTCTGCATCTTGCAATTTTTTAAATACATGAAATGAAAGAACATACTTATATCTTTTATCCCAATTAAAATTGTATTTTTAAATCATGTAAATTTTAAGATATTAAATGTTGAAAATGCTTCTTTTGTTTAATTTTTTTCCAATTTTAAGAGTCCTGAGACCCCTTAAATAAAAATAATCGTCTTAGCATACTAAAAAAATGAATAAGATTCATAAAATTATTTTTTATATTATTTTTCCTGATCATTTCATTTTTCTTGTTATTTTTCCACATAATTTTATGTTTACCGTAAGCAATTAAATCGGTTTTCATATGAAGCAACCGTTTTAAACACAAGGTAACAAAAGCAACTTATTAATCCAGCCATTTGGTAGAACATAAAAGAAAGTTTTGGTGTAGTTTTGATATTTGGTCCCTTTATGTTTTTTGTGTCACTGAACACGAATCTTAAGTTTTCCAAGCACATTTATCCCGGAAAACGCGTTTTTCTTAGCAATACACGTGATTTTTTTTTTTATTATTATTAACTTCAAAATTACGAATTTTACTTAAACATCTTCACAACATAAATTATAGAAGATAAATTTTCCTACATTTTATGCATTAAAAGTTTTTTTTTCTCTGATCAATGGTTTAGTCGTGACAGCGATGCAAAAAGTGAAAATCCAAAAATTCTGAAAAAATTGGGAATTGGCTAGTTCTGAAATTAAGTGGAAATTTCACTTTGGTAATTTGTAAAAAATAAAAGTTCAAATTGTCGCGTTTAAGTTATTTTTCCAACATTTTCTTAAGGTTTTAGAGATAAATAAATCATGATCAGAGGTCAAGGTTAATTTGTTTTTTAAATTTAAAATTAAATTTTGTTTTTCATATGAACATGGAGGACACATTATTCTTTGGAGGTGACAACCTTTAATATAATCAAAAACTGGATTACAATACAAGTAATGAACACCATTCTTAAGTAGCATGTTAAAAAAGAAAAAAGCTCAAATTTAATTTTTTTATTAAATAATGTTGCAGTTTTGAGGGATTAAATCAAAGATATGTTGTAACCGAATATGAGTTTTATTGTCCACTTACTAGATGAGAAAATATTTATGGTTGCGATATTAGTTCGTTTTATTGTTTAAGAGGTATAATATGTTATTTTAATGAAATACAGAAAGTCAAATAACACATCGAAACAAAAACTGGATTACAATACAGGTAATGAACACTATTCTTAAGTAGCATGTTAAAAAAGAAAAAAGCTCAAATTTAATTTTTTTATTAAATAATGTTGCAGTTTTGAGGGATTAAATCAAAGATATGTTGTAACCGAATGTACACATTTCGCTGTTTAAACAACACAAATTTATTTTTCATATCTTATGATTGCTTCTTGCTCCTTACAGAAAACATATTTGTTCTTGGATCCCGAACATCTTTGCATAAACTTAACTTCTACGTAATCTTCAACTGAAGTCTCATTTGCTAAATACATATTAACAGGACCGAACTGAAATCCTGTGTAGACTGCGGTACTGCTTTATTATTTTTTAAGATTAAGAAAGGACAAGTCCAAAAGCTTTCTTTGACTTTTGAGACTTCCCATTTTTTCCAAAATTTTTCTCGATTCGAGTGGTCAATGCTGAACTGAATGAATGTACCTTTTCTTTTGGACTGTTTAAATTTTTTCGTTTACTTATGATGCGTTGATATCTTTTCTTATAATATTTTTTTTTCTTTTATATTTCAACTTTTCATAACATTTTTAAGCTCTTTTTCAGCAATTTTATTCTTTAGTATGCTCTTGTTTTGTTTCTGTTATCAATTTTTTGACCACTTTTTACCGACTGGTACCTACTCTTCGTATCACATTTTTAACATTTGCAATAGGATTGTTTATGATTTCTGGATCATCATCTGTTTCTGGTGTAGTAGAATTTAAAAGAACTTGCTGTAATTTTACTTTATTTGCTTTCTTCTCTCGACTTTTCCTTGTCTTTTGTACCCAATTCTTTCTTTGTGCACGCTTCTGTCGTACACTTAATTGAGAAATAGCTTTTATTTCTTCTTCTTTTTTCTTCTTGTAATACCTTGTAATACCTTCTTTTTTCTTACATTCTTCATACAGTTCTGGATTTTCTTTAATTTTATCCCGTGTTTTCTGCTCTGCTTCTCGTCTCAGTTTCCTTTTCTTCTCTACAGAATTCTTTTTGCTTTTTGCCCGAGCCATGATAACTAAAAAATATTTAAAAATATTAACGTTCAATTAGATAAAAATAAGTAGATTAACAGATAAATAGGAAATACAGCATTTTAAATATACGATTGCAGAGTACTCTAGTGTTGTCATATTATCTAAATATAATATTAAACAATTATTATTATTATTTATTTATTTATCCAATTGGATAGCACAGAAAAACTGAAAATTTAAATTTAGTTCTGTTTATATATATTTTTTTTAAGTTTAGGAGATCAGGAAATTCAATAAGAGGTTAAATCTAAAATGTTACTTATATTGAAAGAAATATTGAAAGGCATTAAAAAATCAAACTTATACAAAATTAAATATTTTAGAATTAAAAATTTTCAGTTTCAAAAACTTTTTTTTAATATAAAATTATCCCTAAAATAAAAATATAGGTTCAATAATTAAAAATATACTTTAAGCACCCTTAAAATATTGTTTACATCAAGGAATGTCACATCCGTGGGTCAATAACACATCCATGAAACAGCAATGGCATGGAGGTGACATCCATGGAAATGGCATATCTGAGATTAGGCCTAATACTTTCTAAACTATGCACAATATGAACATAATGCTACTTGAATACAAAATTAAATAAAGCTATTTAACGCTACTTATCAACAGAATTCTGCTATTTTTACAACTGGCAAAATTAATGAGGACATTGTGTTGACACCCAATTAAAGTACACTATGGTAATTAAAAGTTTTTCAATTAAAACTAGATGAAATAACAACTTACCATGCTTCTAAAATATTCCATCCAGTAAGTAGTTGCCTGTAGTTAATTTGTATTCCAAGTTCTAAATTATGCTTCCATCTAGTAGATTTTTATATAACTATTACTGATACGTCATGGAAGTTGCTCTAGTTCTGGGAACTGAAATGTCTTGGTCTGTAATTTTTTTTCAAACATAAATTTTCAAAATTTTCTTTTTAAAAGTTTGTAAAGTATATCCATTTTTGATCTTAATGCATTTTATACGGCTCTTTTCGTTTATCTTATGGGATACATTCATGTTGTACAGTAAAAACAGGCATGGAAGAACATACCATGGAGCTGACATTTAGTATGATTTTAATTTTATTTAAATAGTTTTAAATTTCAAATTCATTCTAAAGTATTTTTAATACAAGTTTTAGATGTGCCTTCATAGATTATCTATTCAGTTGAACAATTATTTGCATAAAAGTACAAAAAAAATGATTGGGACTCAAATTTTAACTTAATTTCAAAACTACCCAATTACGGCGTTGTACATCGATTTAACATGAAAACTGACCATTTTACGCAAACGTTGAACATTAATGATCCTAAATATAATATTGACTACATTTTATGGATCTGAGGTTCATTTTTGCCTTCATAACTAAAATATAATATATGAGCATACATGTGATCAAAATCTCCATTTGCTATTACAAAATAATAATAATAATAATAAAGCATTTCTTAATTTGACTTTTAAAAAACAAAAATAAAATAACTAAAACAGACTTTCGCTGATAAAAGCTGACTTGGAATCCATTTCTTAAAGTTTCACTTTTAACCTAAACAGACCATTGGTGATGGATCTCATCATTTGACACAGAGGAATGCTACGGCGATCATTGACCGTGAAACACAGCTGTATGAATCCAATCTGCATTCTCCACCTTGGTTGAAGATGGTGTGAAATAGCGTTAGTCAAGCGCCCACCCCCAAATTCCTGCGACCCACGTTCAATGACATAATCTACCGCCCCCGCCTCAACAGTCTCTCCCCAGCTGGAGGTGTATGTAACACAGGGCACTAGCTTATCAGGAAGCCACAAACCTCTCAGTTTCCATATGCAGCTGTTTACTTATTAGTTTAGAAATTCACTGTTTGTGGATCTGTGCATGGTAAGCATCTAAAGTGATTTTTGCGCGATGTCGCTGTGTTTTATTTGTGACTTTTCTTTAGAAGATGGAATTTCAATGTACAATGTTAAAAGTCGAGGTATTGCATCGTTAATCAAGGTCAGTACAGAAAGAAAAAATGGAAAGGTGGTTTTCCTAAGGGAGAAAGCATCAGTAGATGTGCATGATAAGTGTAGAAAAGCATGTGTAAATGAATGGATGATCACTGCTTATGAGAAGAAGGTTGAAGAACTTCTAGCACTTCTCAAGTTCTAAGGCCATTAACCCCTGGGTTTAATTTTTGAACTAATTGTTTTATTAGTGGGCTGCGTATTCGGATGCGTTCACTGCAACACAAGCAAGACGGCGAGAACAATTGAACGCAATACTGTGTAGAATGAGCGACACATGGGATTGAAAGCTACAATTCTGAAAGCAGCAAGAGCTCGCAATGATTATTACGGGTGGGCTATAATTCAACGTATCGAGCCTGTGAAGGATTTGATCGCAGAAGTACCACATCAAGTGTTTTAAATATATTTATGGGCGGCAAAAGGTCCAAGAACAGAAGAAAAGTTTTTCATTTGCCGAGGAAATCGACAGAGTAATGCAATGTATCTGCGATTACCTTGAAAACTACGATGATGAGTGCCAATTCTCCATGGAAGAGCTAATAAAACAGATTGCAGGGAGTTATCAACCTGACGTGAAAACTGTAAAGGTTAGTTTCATTGAGAAGTATGGATACGACATACTGTTCACAATGGTTCATTTCGTCATTGATGCGGGTTTTTGTATTACATAGAGTTGTTTGGCCTAAGAATCCGTCCGTCCTTATCTTTAATCTGCGACAAATATATTCAGTATGTGCAATCAAAATATCAACCACAGGCAATAGTTGTCATTGATGGCTACCCTGATGATTTACAAGGTGACAAAAAAACTGCTGAGCGTATAAGACGATCAACAAAACATCCTTCAACTGACATACTGTTTGACGAAACAATGATGCCAACCATTTCCAAAGAAAAGTTTCTTGTTAACCAAAAAAACAAAGGTCGGTTAATATCTATGATGATTGACAAGTTCTCATCTGCAAATAATACATGCAAGCAAGCAAAAGAAGACTTTGAAACCGAGCTGGAAACGCATTGTCCACCCAATGAGCTCGTGGACCAAATGGAAGAGGAAAAGTCATACCACAAGGTACCAAATATTTTTTATTAAAAAATATTTATTTTATAATATTGGTAGTAATAAAAACACCCACTAATTCCATACGTCTATTTTCGATGTTGTAGGTGTCGGTGAAAAGCAGGGACCCTCAAATAAAAGAAAGCAGAAATAGTATTTTTTTTTTTTTTTTTTTAAGTAAATGTACTTACTAATGTACATAATTATTTATAATTAAATAATGATTCATAATGGGTTGTGCTATTTATTATAAGCACCTTATTTATAAAATGTAGTCAATCATACAATCTATAGTAACATTTATAGTCAATGCTTGCGTATAATGGTCAATTTTCATGTTAAATCTACGTACAGCGCCGTAATTCCCGCTTTTCAGATTTTTTCTTTCAAACCCATTTTTGTGGCGTTGTTACGGCTAAACCATTGATCAGAGAGAAAAATCTTTTATTGCATAAATTGTAGGGAATTTTATGGTTTTTAATTCATGTATTGAGGAAATATAAGTAAAATGCGTAATTTTGAAGTTATTTCCAAAAAACAAAATAAAACACGATTTTTTTGCACGTTTTTGGGGCAAAAAACTTATTTCCCGGTAACTTTTTTGTTGGAAAACTTCAGATTTGTGTTCAGTGACCCAAAAAAACATACAGGCATTCAATATAAAAACTACACCAAAACCTTTCCCCTATTTGTCCTTTTTGAGCAATTAATGCCTGGACTGTATGAGAAATATTCTTACCAAGCTTTCACTTGAGTTAGCATTTTATTCTTGCCAACATTTAAATATTGTTATTGTAATTAAAATTTCTTGATACATATTGATATTCTTTAATAGAGTGTCGGAATATACATTGATCTACATTCACGTGATTTTTACATGATTATAAAACAGAGAAATACAATATATTCTTTATTTGTTAATTCAAAAAGTGTTACTTCTAAATATACATTTTAAAAATATGTGTGATTCTACGGAAAGCTTTCTTTTCAAGCATAAAAAAAATTCAATAAATGAATTTCACCAAAAATATTTTATATTGATATGTATACATCATCTGACAACTTCTTTAAGATATAAGATGAAAGTGCTTTGTAGTCTTTAAATTATTATTAATTCATTTCATAAGGATTTAGAGGATAATTTCCTGAATAATATTTTAACAGAAGACAGAAATATACAGTGTTTTTTCCCGTAATGCTAGACTGATGTAGTGCAAGATGTGAAAATGGAGGTAAATATTTCCATAAAGAATTTATATACATGAATGAATAACCTATTTTATTAAATAAATGATGCTTACTTTAGATATATACATTTCCCGACCACTACCAGTTGATTAAGAGAACCTCAAACTTAGTGTCATATGACAACGAGCACATGCACGTCTAACCGAAATTTATAAGCATTGTCTTCTGCTTCTGAACATTTTTATTATGTGGCATATTTTGGAAATTTTTGCACATAATTTTATTGTAACAAAGAATACAGGAAAGGCTTGTAACAATAATTCAAATATATTTTTTTCAAAATATTATATATATTTTTTAAATATAATATAATTTGCTGATAAAGGAATTTCCAGATATGAAAATTGCAATATTAAATGAATAATGAATTTATCACATTTACAAAATAAATGAAGATATTCATACAGAAACTTAGCTACGGATACCACCACTCGAACTGTGGAGAAAGAGAATCCTGGCTATGAGTACACAAAATTTATCTTCAGATCCATCCCTCGATGAGGCCTAGTTTTTGAGAAAAAAAAGCAAAAGAAATAGTATCACGTCACAAATTGCTTAATAGAGTAAACTGCATTGTTATTACTACGACAGAAAGTAAAATATATATCATAATAGTCACTAATGAACTACATTGTTTCAAAAACTGACGATAGCTATACAAGTTGCTGCTCTCTAAAGCGAGCCAAACGATGGCTGCTCATTTGCATGTTAGGCATACGCCTAACGCTCATCTTTTTACTTTCTACTATCTTTACAAAAAAAAAGAAACTATTGGATTCCTGTAAATTATCTAAACCCGTTTTTCGACGGAATTACACGTTTTAAGGGTCAGAGAACCCTAAAAACATGTTTTTACAAAATGTACGTCCGTGAGTCTGTCTGTATGTATGTATGTGACACAAATATGGTGAGCGCTCTACCTCAAGAACAATGAACGAAATTTAATAAAACTTTAGATTCAGTTAGTCCCTGATATAAACTGGTCTGGTGCTGATTAGTTTTTGGTGTAAACCGCCCAACAGGTGAGCTGATATGCTGCATTTTTCACGATTTCCGAAGTATCTCTATCTCAAGAACTTATGCACGAATATTCATCAAACTTCAGATTCAGTTAGTCCATGATAAAAATTAGTCATGTTTAGTTTTTAGTGTAAATTGCTCAACAGGTGGCGCTCGTAGCATGCATTTCTCACGATTTCCGTAATAACTGTATCTCAAGAACTAATGAATGGATTTTCATCAATCCTCAGATTCTGTTAGTCCCTGATATAAATTGGTCCTGATTAGCTTTTGGTGTAAATTGCCGAACAGGTGGCGCTGCTATGCAGATTTTGTTCCGATTTTCGCAATACTTCAAAAACTACTGCACGAATTTACATTAAACTTCAGATTCAGTTAGAAGATGACATAAGTTGTTGCTGATTAGATTTTGATGTGAATTACTTAAACGACGCAGCTGATATGCTTCATTTTTCAGGAAGTATTAACATGTATGGGATCAAATAAAGTTTTGGGATTGCCACCTCCGACTATTTTTTAATTGTTTCCATTTAACAAGCTTGTGAGTAAAATTTTTACCTTTAAAAATTATTAATTTTTTTTCTATACATTTTAAATTTTCATGAGGTTTCATAAAGCTTATTTTCGATGCTTCGGATGTAACGTGTGCTTTTTTCTTTCGCATTTTTCTCAGAAAATACACTATTTCCAGACATGTATCTGTGGACACTTTTCATGTACTTTAAGTGAGGATTCTAGCCCTGAAAAGTTTGTGCGATGGTATCTAAATACTGTGTATTTGAAGTTTTTTATTTTATGTTAAATCACTAAAAAAATTTGCAATTATTTTATCAAAAATTAATTTTTATGTACCAAAACAGAAACGTTCTTTATAGAATTACCCATACGCATGTGCTTTTTACCCTTTGACAATAATTATTATCTTTTAAGCTTTTGGTAATTCGTGTGTATTAAATATTAAATATTCTGCACTGTTAAAAAACCACTGTAAATTTGCCAGAACAAACTCGATCATAGTGAATGTGCTGTATCTTTCTTTGGTTTCCTGAATATATAAACATAGAAAATACAGTAGTTGCGTAAAATTAACAGCACAATGTGCTGGCAATTCGCACGCCAGCAGTTTGTGTTGGCGTCCAAATTGCTAGCACATTGTGCTGTTAATTTTACTCATCTACTGTATTTTTCATGTTTATATAATCAGGAATCCAAAGAAAGATACAGCACATTCACTGTGATCGAGTTTGTGCGCGAGATGAACAGTACTTTGTACTGTAACAATGTCGTTTTTTTTACAGTGTGTGATTATAAATAACACGCACACATGATTTTATGCTTTCAAACATAAAAACATATTTAAATTTCGTTAATATTTTTAATTTTACCAATTAACTTAAATATAAAATTTCAATAAATGTTTCATTTTTTTGTATTATCTTTTTCTTTTTTAAACATTTCTATAAGATTTTGAGATACCTTATGCGTACTACTTATGCGTATGTGTCCTTCGTTTCATCTTTACGAACGCTGAAGCATATATAGAAATTATTTTCCATGGAACTACACAGAAAGATATGTTACTTTGAAAAAGAAAAGAAAATGTTACTTTGATAATTATTGATTTATTTCATTAACATAAGCAATTTCTTTTCTTCTCTAAACTTTTGCCAATTCAGGCGAATTTATTCTGCTGTTTAAATTTATGCACAGAAAAAAGCGTATACCCCTTCTATAAGTAATAGATTTGGGAGACTGTTGAAGATTTTGCTTGAAGATAGAATTCAATCACTAGACTTATCTTCAATTATTTCTTTCACTTTTCTACTTTAAAAGAAGATATTTTAAAAAACTACGTACTTAATTTATTCTCACTTACATTTTAAAATCCCCACTTCTTAAAGTATATGTATATTTCCAATGGATTTCCTTTATTAACGGAATAAACTGAAATAATTTTCATAAACTGATACATCATTTATTTATTAATCACAAAAATGCCTTTTAAGATATAGTTAAAAATGAGCGTTATTCTTATGCTCATAGCGCAACATTCCAACAGAGTCAGACCTTGTTAAGGCTCCTGTTCTGCCGTCGAAGACACCCACGAGCTAATGCTAATCCTATAGGGAGGGATTTTTCTAATATCTCGTTTGCACTTCACCATTTTTATTTTTTCTTCCATTGGATAGCCGAGGTCGGTCTCTACATCTTATCTTTTTCTTTTTTTCGATTTTGGATGCATATACTTTTTATAAAGTTACTTTCACTTTGAAAACCGGTTCTGAAAATGATAGTGTCATTCTAAAAAGTAACTGCAAACAAAATCGAAAAAGTAAAAAAGGTGTGATGTAGAGACGGACCTCAGTTATCCAATGCAAAAATAATTATTTAAAAATGTTCAAATGCAAACAAGATATTAAATAAATCCCTCCCCATAGCATTGGCATTAGCTCGTGAGTGCCTTCGCCGGCTGAGAAAAGAGCCTTAAATTGTCACTGGTTTAAAATGTCACCTGAAATACACTACATAGCCAAAGGTGACAGATCACTTGCGAGTTTAGACGTTTTGTTAAATATCTAGAAAAATACACGAGAAATTAACCTGAAACTGCAGGTGTGTAAACAGTATAGTATAGGTCATATATTTCTGCGAAGATTTTTTTCCCGAAACCACAGAGGGGACCGTCAACAAATTGAAAGAAACAAATATCTTTTGGATAACCTGTAAAAACTAATGTAGCAAAAGCGTTACAATTCGAGATTATTAATATGTGGCTTATTGTAATATACTGTGTTCATTTTTATAAGGATAGCATGTATACTCGCAGAGAAATTAAAGATTTAAAAAAAGCAGTCCCAAATTTCGCCAAGTTTTTTTATTATAATTTGCAGAGTTCTTAATATAAAAAAAAGTTCTTTTCAGAAAATGTGACAAACAACCAGTGTTGCCAGATTGGGGACTTTTTTGTCCCCAAATTGTTGATTGTCACCGCTTTTTTTAAACAGAAATTTTCGGCCTATTTAAAAATAGATTAAACATTAAGAAAAATAAGGCGAATTCTACTACTTAAACAAGTGGTGACAGTCAAATAATCTGATTTTAAAAATTCCCCAATCTGGCAACACTGCAAACAACATTGTATACAATACTCTGCAATCAGAATTAAAAAATAATAAGAATTTGATGATAAATGAGCAGGTTTACTGAAAAATGTTTGCTAATGTAATCGAAATATAACGTGCATAATGTATTAGCTAAGTATAAATCATAGCTTGAAAATTCTGAAAATTATCGTCGCCGGTAGAATAAGCTCGAAATCCGTTGTTCTCAAAAGGAAGCAAAAAGATGAGGGGTTGTATCCAAATATAGTATTACGTGCAATATTGTGTACGCTATTTTGGCACTAATCAACAGATATTTGATATTTTGGGAACAATGGATTTCGAATTTATTCTATCGACGATAATTTTCAGAATTTTCAAGCTATGATTTTGAGACTTTCACAAACGTTGCTCTATATACGTAGCTAATACATTGTGCACATTATATTTTGATTGCATTCGCGTATGGGCAGTGAAACATTTTTTAGTAAACCTGCTCATTATTCATCCAATTTTTATTATTTTTTAATTCTGATTGCAAAGTATTATGTACAACGTTGTTTGTCATATTTTCTGAAAAGAATTTTTTTTTATATTAAGAACTCTACAAATTATAAGCAAAAAACTTGGTAAAATTTGGGACTGTTTTCATAAAAACCTTAATTTATCTACGAGTATACATGCTATTCTCATAAAAATTAACACAGTATTTTACAATAAGCCACTTATTAATAATCTCGAGCTTGAACGCTTTTGCTACATCAGTTTTTACAGGTTTATCTGAAAGATATTCGTTTTTTTTTTAATTTGTTGGCGTTCCACTATGAGGTTTTGGGAAAAAATCTTCTCGGAAATGTGTGACATATACTATAATGTTTACACACCTGCAGTTTTAGGTTAATTCCTCATGTATTTTTCTAGATATTTAACAAAACGTCTAAACTCGAAAGTGACCGGTCACCTTTTGCCATACAGTATACAACGCCACTTACTTAAAGTACCTGACATGTATGCGAGAAATAATTATAAAAAAATCAATTAAACCCTTGCACAAAAATTTAAAATGCTGTTAAACTGTCCCTTTAGAATTATGATTTAACTTGTTTTTACAAACAACAGAGGTGTAAAGAAAGAAAAAATTAATATTTATAATAACTATTTGTGCTAGAACTGCAACGAACTCGTTGAACAGAAACAACAATATTCAAATTATGAGACGTTATAACTGCATCATAGCACCATTTTTATTTCTTCTGAAATATCCGAAAAGGGAGATTTTCTAACAGTAATAAAATCATAAAATATAATTGAACCAACGGAACCAAAGAGAAAAAATATACTTAATTTTCCAGGTTTTGTATGTAATGTTATTTTAATTTGATAAATTCCATATAGTGCAATACATATTATTAATCATATAAATTTCTATTAAATAACAGTTGTAAAATAAACTTTTGTTCCAGTGAGTTGTAGATTAATTTTCTCTTTTTGATATCAAGATTAATTAAAGTTTTCGTTAAGTAAAGTTAAAGTTTACTGATTAAGTATGTAGTACAATTTCCTCGACTATAAAATATATTATTGTTAAAGTTCATAAATATCTTTCAATACCTTGTTCACTCAAAATGAATAAAAGTAAGTTAAATCATTCTGTATCTTTTGAATTAGTATCCGCACGGGAACACAGGAGAAATCTTGATTGGTTTCTCAGCTTAAGAACTGTCCATAGTACCTTGAATTAAAGATTTATGCAAAATAGTGAACCGCATTTTGCGTAATGATTATTTGAAACATGAGCAGATAGCTTATGAATCGTAACATTAGTATTTGTCTTAAGCAAAATAGACAATAACTTAAAACTGAAATTTAAAAATTAGTGATTTTGCTACACAAGCATATTTGCTCCTAATTCTAATCCAGAGATGACATTTTTCACCATGATCAGGTTCTAGAGAACTAATAGCAGCTACATTTTTCTTAATTAATAAACATTCAGAGATATTTGATAGTATGGAGTCGTTTGATTCTCCATGCAGTGGTGGCTCAGGGGTTCGATGACGTGGTAAGATAAAAAAAAAATTGTGAAAGAAAGTGCAGTCAATGTTTATTCATTTTCAAATGAAAACAGACAATTCGTAAAAAGAGCATCATATATGAAGATATGTAGATATATAATTATCCATGGCAAAGTGCTTCGTAATGTCAACAGAAGAAAAAATAACAGCGGCCTTTTTTTCAGACCTGACAGCATTGAGGTCGGGAGCCAACTACATTTTTGCGTACTAAATCACATGACTTGGCGTACTACATTATCGTCAATTTACAAAGTTTTTGACGCCGGAATTAGAGAGACAAAGCATTGGCGGCAGGTTCAGCAGAAAATAATGTGGCAGTCCCCCTTTCAGCACACACTCACGGTATGCAAAGCAACCCTACTGTATTTCATGAGTAAGAGCGCCATGAAGCCTCGATTTGTTTACTTTAACAGCAGATTGCGCTTAAATGTGATTGTGAAATCTTTAAAGAATGTATGTAAAATGTAGAAGGCATATGTGCTAAGATAAAGGAAATATAATTTGAAACTGAAATTCCCATAAAATACTTTTTTTATTTTTTTATTTTTTTTTCTTTTACCCGTCAAATTCTAACTGCAATTAAGAGTGACTTATTTAAAACGCAGATAAAATACGATAAAGAAAATGAAACGTTAAAAAGTGCAGATGCAGTTTGGTTTATGTGTCCTCGATTGCTTTAAAAAAAAACCGTTATGAAATAAATAAATATGCGAGAATGAGATTTTGAATAAGTAAAAATGAAATTATAAATCTTTGTACATGTTGACTTACGTTCGCTGTGAAAAGGAGAGAGAAAGAAAAATATATATATATGAAGGTAGAACTACGTATTGTTTTAACAAAAGAACTAATATAATGACTTTACTTGTTAAAAGTAGATTTTGAGTAACGAGGGGAGGGGGGGGGACCGATATGTTGCAGAGAAAGCTGCCACATATCTCATCGAATTTTATTCTCTTTTAGCAATTTCAAATAACGCAAAGAAAAAAGATTATATCAGGAAAGAAATGAAAAAAAGAATATTTCCTGTTTCTGTACTCCAATCATACTTGATATGATGCTTACGTTTAATTTATTTTATAACCTTGACATTTATTTTTTTCGGAATTATATATTTCAATTCTAATTTACCGTTAGACATTTTAACTTTTACAAAAGTTCCGAGATATTTCATTCATCTTATTACAGATCAAACTTGCAGGCAATCATCAGGAATATTTTTTTATAAAAAAGACACAAGGTGTAGAAACCATAAGCAAAATTATTTATTTCTACATCTCAATGTTTAAATTTTTAACAATATAAAATAAGAGAGTTAAATTTAAGAAATACTTTATTGTAATATATTTGTATAGCATAAATACCAAAACAAAACTATCAAATTGATTTAAAATATTTAACAGACAAAATAATAAAAGTACTGCAAAAAGTTTATTTGTACAACCTTTTAATATGTAATTATTTACACACATTTAATTATAATAAAACAATTAATATTTATTTTGATAGCTTTGGTTTTAATAATTAGTTCAAGGTGTGGTACAGATTTCACTATTTTTTCCTTTCTTTCAATTTATGTTTGTGTCTATATTCCCCAATGATTTCCCAGAGATTCTTTTAAGATGCTTGTTTAGTATAATAATTTTAAACGTAAACGTTGACATACGACCAAAAAATTTTAAGTAAATTACTTGAATTTTATTCACATTGGTAACAAGGCGTAAAACCAAAAGAGTGAATTAAATTTTAAAAATCAAAAAACCTGACTGCGTAAAAAGCGAACTAATTAATTATTTCTCATCAATGCGAAACTATTTTTTATTTTACTTATGTATTTTTTTTTTGTTTACTTGTATTGATGATTTTTAAGTTGTGCTTAATTGTTAGTTCCTATCTAATAAACACTGTTTTGATGAGGCCTATATAATATATATGTCTATTAAGGTTAGAATTGCACTAAAGTTAGAGATCCTACCTGCATAATTTCCAGGTGGTGTGATATTTAAACGGAGCTTCTGACTGTAAAATATTCAATAAAATATCGTCTTCATTTTGAAAGACCTATCCAATGATATGCCACTCAATAAAGTGCGTAAAAAATCTTTTCGTTTCTACCGCCATTTTGTATTTTATGGCCGCAATTTTTAATTTATGAAAACAACACCTAGCCTCATTCATTAAAATCCATCCAGCCGTTGTGATGTTTCGAGGGTATAAAGAAATCCACATACCCAGATACGTGCTAAACACATAACCTTTCTTGGCAGTCGGGTAAAAAGTATCCAAGCCCGAGTTTCAATCTGTTGGTTTTACGCCTTGTTAGCAATGTGATTAAAAATTCAGGTAATTTAACTTAGATTTCTCGAGCGTAAGTCATCGCTTAAAATGATTGTATATATATTATTGATGCTGGATTAATTTGGACTCATGTTTGCCGTAAGTCTGTGGTTCATGAAGTTATTTCATCGCGTGCTGCGGTTGCAGCCTTACCAACATTTAAGAGTGAAGAATGCCAGGCTAGGTTTGTCGTTCCAGGTGGCTCGGAAGGAAAAATGTTGTTGCGCTTATCCAAAGACGCAGGTTCGAACTCTGGCTTGGGTATATTTTCACCCTCTTGATTTTACGCCTTGATAGCGATGCGATTAAAAATTTACATGATTTAATACATTTTTCTAGGGATTTGTCCTTGAACTTCAGTGTCTAATAAATTCTATTGCTGTTTTTCTGAGTTGAAATCGATAGTTTTTCGTACAGTTACAAATCCCCTTGGAAAATGGTACATTGGCCACGACTTTGTAAGGACAGCATTATCTGTACTAACATTTGTTTCTGAAAGGGAAATTTTTTATAGGCCTAATTTCCTAGCACAGCTCAATAATTTATTGCGCAACGTGACGACAGCATTATCTTTAGGATCATTTCTTGCTGAATGTGAAATTTTTTCTACGGCCTAATTACCTACCACAGCTCAATAATATATGGCTCAACGTATCTTAAATCTATGGTTGTAGTATCAATTAATTTTAGATTTCTTACAATATTGGTTATTACACACAATAGAACTGTAATTTAAATTTTAACGCTTTAAAGCATTAAAGCATATTGGCTGCTAATACCACGTTTTTTAATGGAATAATAGTTTTTTGTTGCTTTGGGTTGTTGGTTATCATGTACTCGTGAAAGGTCACGCATGAGACGTGTTGCAGTAAACATCAGTTTTAGGTTTAGGATTCAGAGAAGTTTTCTTTTTTCACCATATTTTTCTAAAATTTTGTGGGAGAAAAATTTACATCTCTTATTTCTCTTGAAAAAAAAATTACTTATATAAAATTTCGTGCAATTCATGCCTATAGGCCAAACGATTTGTCCCAATTTTCTTCACTGATGAGTGTATTTTCTTTTGAATTTCTTTCTTTTATTCTTAATGAATAAAAACATTTCTTATTATTGAAGATATCACCGTGATAGTGTGAGATGTTGGAAGGTCTTCTGTAAGCTTTTCAGATGAATGCATTGAGATTTTAAAGTTGTTTTATAAAAATTTCGTTCTTGATGTTAACTGACTGGTACCATATAAAGGGAGTTTATTTTCAATGAGTACAGTTCTTTTATATTTTCTAACTACGTAACTAGCAGCTGTAAATGATGATGGAACACTTTATTCTACTATCACATTAGGATTTTAATTTTTGTGGAGCCGGAAAATTGGATTTCGTCTATACAATGACATTTCTTTTGTTTTAAGGTAATTTCTTAGTAACTTCGGAGACAATTAGATTATGCTGAACCCATTTATGCCTAGCATCCCATTTTTGGGACCCTTTCAATTTTAATAAATTTGTATAATTTTCTTCTTCTTTATGACATGAAAATTGCATGAAATGATTATATATAAACGTTTTTATCTGACCAAAAGATTATAGAATAAGACGGATATTTATTTACTTAAAAAAAGTCTTTTTTCGGAGTTCATAGAGTTTTCGTTTGTCAAGATGGCCAAATGAAAAAGTAAGTTTACTTGTGTTTTTTATATGAAGGATCCAAAAGAAATAAGCCATACTCGTGGCTTGTTGAAATCTTTGAAATACATATTTTTTAAACTGTGAAATCATATGTTCAAACCTAATTTTTATATATTTTTGTAACGTACAAAATGTAGGGCGCTAGGCACGAATGGGAACACATTTTTATTAGCCATTTAGGAGACTGTTATTTATGTAAAGTCCTTTCCAGGATGATTATGAAACAAATTGCCTTTAAACCTCAAATATTATTATTCTTAGTTTATTATTACTAATACTTATAACGTTATTAGCCTCTGTAAAGAAATAAATGTATTTTTAAAAGTTCATAAAAATACTAATTATAGTATATAATGTACAGTTTAAAAGTTTTTTTATATAAATTTAGACAAAACATATAATTATGCATATTATACTATTACAAATATTATGCATATTCCCATATTTAGCACGTTTACATTTTATCCAATAAAAAAAAATAGCGTAATATTTTGAAGTATTTTTCCAGTTAATTTTGGAACACTTTAAAGTGATTTTACCAACAAATTTCAGAAAACAATAATTCAGGTACAATTTGGTTAATATTAAAAAATATTTTATATCAATATATATTTGCAACCACTGTTTAAAAAATCCTTTGAATCATTAACACTATGCTGTTTTTGTCACACGAGTAAGCGAAGTATATAAAAACGTTTCGTGTAAAATTTTAATTAGAACTTTCAGTGGAATTTTAAGTTTTCGCAAAGCTTTCGCAGTTAAAGTATTTTTATTTGATTCATTTGGTTTTGTATTTAATAAAATACACACAAAAGTAATGTATTAAAAGTGTTTCTATCAAAAAAGTTTCTATATTTTGTTTAAATTTAAAACTATTAGACTAATTAAATAATCATTTAGTCAATTGTAGTTATTGATTCGAAAAATTCGTCCTAAGTTAAGATGTCGTATTTTTAATTTATTCTTCCTCATTACACTTCATTTTTATAATAAGAGTAAAGGATTTGCTATACAGGGTGTTTCACTACCAGACCGACAATCTTTGAGGGGTGATAGTAGACATGAAGACAAACAATTAAAATGGGAAACCATGGGGCGCAAACGTCTTCTGTAGGAGATAGGGCCCATTAAAGTTTAAGGTCCAAAACTTCAAACGATGATAAAAAACGGGAAAAAAGTGTCGATTCGTTTGCGGTTTTCGCTAAAATCATTCTTAATATCCCAATTTTCTTAAAAACTTTTTTTAAAGGTTACGTTCAAAATTTGTCGGTAGAGGGCGCTTTAGACTTTAGAGTAACGAACAACTACTTTTTACCGTTATTTTTTGTATGGGGTTAAAATTATTCTAAAGTTTAGACTTTAACTTAAATTTAAAGCCCAAAATCGAAAACACTGGGATCGGGTAACTAGCGAAAATTGAACTGTGAACAGAGGGAGAGGATTTTAAACGCTCATAAACATTGAGCAAATTAATCGATTTTGTTGCTGTTTACGTGTAGGTCATTCACTTGGTAATTATTTTATTCAAAATGACGTACAGCTTTGGTGTCCTTATTTTTTGATAGAGGGCGCTTCCGACACATCTCCAAAATTTCAATGACATTACTCCTGGGTGTTTTACTACCAGACCAACATACTTCCAGGAATTGTTAGGCATGCAAAGACGACTCGGAATCACATAGTAATGCAATGTTGGAAATGCCTTTTTTGCGAGTTATGGTTAAAACATGCAGAGAAAAAGGCAACAGAAAGAAGCAGAGAAACAGAAACACGCTAATGTGACAGAAAACAGTTTATTTAGAGGTTTTATTGCAAAAGGTCAAATGAAAAGTTGGGTATATGAGATTTCGTACCTTCAGTTAAAGACCTCGCGGCTCGTATTTCTGTAGCTGCCAGAAGGCTATTAGAGATGCCAGAAATCTTCCAGAGTGCGAGGAATTCCATGCGACGCCGCTGTCAAGCTTGCCGGACTACTTCTGGTCGTAATTACGAACACGTTTTCTAACAAAACCTTTAAATAAACTGTTTTCTGTCACATTAACATGTTGTTGTTTCTCTGCTTCTTTCTGTTGCTTTTTTCTCTACTTCTTTTAACCATAATTCGCAAAAAAGGCATTTCCAACGTTAGCTTCCTATGTGATTCCGAGTCGTTTTTGCATCCTTAACACTTCCTGGAAGTATGTTGGCCTGGTAGTAAAACACCCAGGAGTAATGTCATTGCAACGTCGGAGATGTGTCGGAAGCGCCCTCTATACAAAAAAAGAGGGCACCAAAGCTGTACGTGATTTTGAATAAAATAATTACCAAGGGAATAACCTACACGCAAACTGCAACAAAATCGATTAGTTTGTTCAATGTTTATGAGCGTTTAAAATCCTCCCCCTCTGTTCACAGTTCAATTTTCTCTAGTTACCCGATCACAGTGTTCCCGATTTTGGGCTTTAAATTTAAGATAAAGTCTAAACTTTAGAATAATTTTAACCCCATACAAAAAATAACGGTAAAAAGTAGTTGTTCGTTACTCTAAAGTCTAAAGCGCCCTCTATCGGCAAATTTTGAACGTAACCGTTAAAAAAAGTTTTTAAGAAAATAGGGATATAAAGAATGATTTTAGCGAAAACCGCAAACGAATATACCCTTTTTTCCGTTTTTTATCATCGTCTAAAGTTTTGGACCTTAAACTTGAATGCCCCCTAGCTCCTACAGAAAACGTTTGCGCCCCATGGTTTCCTATTTAATAATGTTTATCTTCATGTCTACTATAACCCCTCAAAGTTTGTCGGTCTGGTAGTGAAACACCCTGTATAATATAGTAATAAACGTGAAGATTTGATAATCTATGATTTGAGTCATTCTAAGCATGCCATAAACCATGTAGAATCATGGACAATATCGATGATTTATGCAACAAAGGAAGTTAAAACCTATGGATGTGTCATAAGCTCAAATATTGTCGTAATAATATTGACGGTATGATACAAATATCGTCATTACTATGTTTCAACATGCCAAGCGGTAAGTATTTGCTATAATACTGTTAAAAATTTCATAATCTGTAATTTGTGTGATTATAATCCAACCTTAAACAAATGACTTAATGAATTGAAAAAAAAAATTCAAAACCAATCAGGTTTTTTTTAACTATGTATATCCTTGGACAATATGTATTATTTGCTCAAGAGAGAAAATAAAAACAAGCAAGTTGATATGTAAAGGTGCTTTTGTAAATACCAAATACCACTGATGTTATATTAGAAGACATAAAATGCACAATATGCACACTGCAATATCTTTAAGTTGATTTTCCAGTTACTAGAAATGGTACAGAGATCACAAAGCATAGATTTGACTACCGCTATATATTAGTCCGAATGGCAGCATCACATTTTGGTAACTAAGTTTTATTATTTTTCCATGTATGATATATTATACGGTTCAGATAATGAAGCTGCCATTCAGCTGGAGCAACAGCGGCGGGTTATCCCATGGTAACATTGTACAACCTGCTACAATGTGAAGTAATGGAAATCCTAATAGTGATGTTACCCCGACTTGTTGACATCATCAGTTATCGGGTTCCCATTCATTTCAAATTACATAGGAGTATATAATATTTCTATGATATACCTCCCCAACAGTGCGCCAGATGGCTGGTTGTTTCGTTTTCTATTTCAACTTATCTGTCATGCATATATAAACCATGGATACTAAAAGTTATTGCCAAATTTTGACGCAGCCTCCCTGACAATAAATGTAATTTTTCTGTAAAAATTAATTAATATGGTATTTTTTTCTGTAGAAATTATATTTTTTACAATCCAAAAGAAAGTAAACATATTTTTATATCATGAGATGCATATAACAAAACACAAATTAGTATGAGAAATTTTACACAATTACACTTTTGAATGAGTTTTCGTGTTAATAAAACTGTATTTAGATGATTTATATATATATATATATATTCCGTAAATGTAAATAACAATTTCCACGTGTTTAACATGAATTGTAATAGATAATATTTTCGGATATTTTGTATAAAAAATCAGATTCTTCAAATATAAAAATTAAATACTCATTACCTAATACAAGATATAAAAACGCAATTTTCTGAGGAACTAAAAAAATCCAATAAAAAAAACGACGTTTTCAAAAAAAAAAAAAAACAATGAATAGAAAAAATATTTTATGATCTTTATTTATCTCGCGTAAACGAAAAAAAAAAACCCTTTGTATTTAAAGATGCATAATTACTATTACAATAATTAGTTGCTGATTTTTTTTCTGCAAATAATGTTTTTATGATTAGCTGTGAAGATCGTAGTTGTAAGTTTTTGATATTTACACTTGTTCATTATCCTAAAAATAATTAAAAATCTACACTAAGTGTGGCAAAAAATACTGTTTCTTTATAATACAGTCACTTATAAAAGGAAGTGGTTCTGAAAGAAATTTGCTTTAATTTCCTTATTTGTTAAAAGGGTGTGATTTATTATTTTTTTTGAATACTGCAAAATTTTCAAAATTTGTTTTTCTTCATTTACTCAATTCTAAGGATTGATAAAAAATATTTAAAAGAAACTCAGCAAATATATAGGCTTAATTTTTTCTAGCAATAATTAGAAATGGAAATATATTTGCGTTTAATGGAAATACATTTGCGTTATACAGTTTTTTACAGAAACTGGAATTTTACAGAAGCTGTTTTAATAAAGCTTATATTTAAATTTGCTGAATTTGAAATAATTAAACCATCCCTTACAAAAATTTCTTATAAAATTCTACAAAACATTTTACAGAAAAGTATTATAGAATCCTATAGAATTATGGCCCGTTTTTCTATAAGCTAGTTTCACCAAAAGCTATGGAAAAATCTGTAGAAGCTCAATAGATATGTCTATAGAAATTCTATAATAATTTTTAAAATATTCGAATATATTCTATAAAATATTCTATAAAAATATTCGATTAAATTCATAAAAAAATATTTGAATAGCTACAAAATGCAGATGATTCCATGTGGTCACTCTCCCGAATACTAACAGCGGTCCACGCTGTTTGGCTTCTATGATCGGATCTGAACCAGTACTTTCAACGCATTGTACGGCAGCTTGTATTTTTTCCGATTTCATTACACTATTTCAAGTTTGTTTCTTTTGAGATCTGTCTTCTCAATCAAACGTTTATAGAAATTATTAAAATGTATAAAAATGATATTTTTTTTTTATAGGCTGTACATTCATTATACTCATTCATTCTCAAATGCGTAAATTATGAAAATCGAAATATTTGTAACTTAGAAAACCAGATTTAAGGAGAAAAAAAAGGTTCATTAAAATAGAAAAAAATATAAATCATGTTAAGATTTTCATTTCAGATTTCTGTTAAAATTCATTATTCTGACAGTATCGGACGCGGGGTGATAAAAGTAACTGTTATTTTTTGCCGAAACGTCAGAGAAGGCTTACTGTGGAGACACGAAAAGTTTTGGTTTCTGTTAGTCTGTCTGTTAGTCTGTCTGTTAGTCAGTCTGTTAATCTGTCTGTTAGTCTGTCTGTTAGTCAGTCTGTTAATCTGTCTGTTAGTCTGTCTGTCTGTTCCGCGATAACTGCCGCAAAAAGCATCCGATCGGCTTGAAATTCACTGGGCATGTTGATGAGGTACCCGGACTTAGCTGTATAGTTTTTGGTTAAATTTGGTTCATTCGTTCGGGAAATATGGAACATTTTATTTTGCTCTATAATGCTTTTCTATGGCAAGTCAGACGATTTTCAGATTTTCATTTATTGAAAGAAATGGTTCATATGAAAAATGGATTTAAATGGTAAATTTTTGATGCTGAAATTTTTAAATAAGATTATTAAATTATTCCAATTAGTTTAAAATTTTGTCAATGTATTTGCGAGATTTTTTTTTACTAGTAAATCTGCAGATCAGGAGCCTCAACGTCATCTTTGCAAGTCATTGTTTTTAACACTCATTGCATAATACTCAACTTCCTACAAATCGCTTTTTTAAGTATTCAAATTACATAAATATTTATGAGCATACAAGATACTTCGTAAAGTTTCAGAAATTAAAAGTGTTAAACAAGTGGTTATACATTGATGTTCTGAAATTCTGATGAGCTACTTATTCTGATAACTTTTTAAATCAAAAATTGCATTTCTTCAGGGGTGCTCTGCCCCCCTGAACCCCCCGTAGTCTATTTAAATTTACATTCCTAATTTTTTTATTGATTGTGCGGATGGTTATAGTATATCTTAGTTTTTTTACGCTGTGATTTATAAGGATAAGCATAAGTTTTTTTATAAATTAATAAAATTTAAATTTAAAATAAAATATTCATGTTAACCGTACACAGACAATAAATCTTGAAGTGACGCCAAAAATGTAACCCTAAAATCCGCTACATTCGGCACAACACAACGACGTGCTTAAAAAAAAAAAAAAAAAAAAAAAAAAAAAAAAAAAAAAAAAACGGATGAAGTCAAAGAATTTGGTTCCTGCTCCACGTGCTTGTTTTGTTTGGGCCGAATGAGGGCATTTAAATCTGAGCGATAACGCACATCGTATTGCAAACTGTTTTTAATCTCCATCTATCTCTTTTCTCCGTGAATAATAGTTAATTTTATTTTACCCAAGATCTTTTTATTCCAGCATCTTTGTTTTCGATAAATGACGTTTAATTCACCTGCTATGCGTACTTACTCAAAACTTTTCATCATATTCAACATTCATATTAAGAAATACTCGAGAGTTTTCTTTTTATTTCCAATATGCCGCCATATTAATTTTTCTATTCTTAATTTTATTTTTCATTTTCCTGTTTCACGACAAAACATTTCAATTGAAAATTGTTAAATGTTATGGGAATATAAGAATATTTTTGTTTAAATTATTGGTAAATGTTATGGGAAAATGTTACGTTATTCTCTATGAAAACAATGAACTTTTGTATTTTTAAGCAAAATATTTCAATGAAATAAATAAAATATATGAAATATTGCCTATTTTTATTTCTGGGCTAAAATCCATCTATATGCAAAGATACAAATACATTAATTCATCCGTTTTGACGTTGGCTTTACTCAAAAATTATGCACGCAATTATACTAATATTATTAGGACCAAATACGTTGCTAGGCAACAGAGAAAGAAAAGGAAAAAAATGAAATATGCATTATGTCAAATTGATAAAACAAAATCCTTTATATTATTGGAAAACATGCATAAAATTCCTTCCAATATTATAAACCTAATTTTAAAAATCTCGCAAATATATTGACAAAATTTATTGGAATAATTTAATAATGTTATTTAAAAATTTCAGCATAAAAAATTTACCATTTAAATCCATTTTTCATATGAGCCATTACTTTCAACAAATGAAAATCTGAAAATCGTCTGACTTGCCATAGAAAAGCATTATAGAGCAAAATAAAATGTTCCATATTTCCCGAACGAATGAACCAAATTTAACCAAAAACTATACAGCTAAGTCCGGGTACCTCATCAACATGCCCAGTGAATTTCAAGCCGATCGGATGCTTTTTGAGGCAGTTATCGCGGAACAGACAGACAGACTAACAGACAGACTAACAGACTGACTAACAGACAGACTAACAGACAGACTAACAGACAGACTAACAGAAACCAAACCTTTTCGTGTCTCCACAGTAAGCCTTCACTGACGTTTCGGTAATTAGGTTTATAATATTGGGGGGAATTTTATGCATGTTTTCCAATAATATAAAGCATTTTGTTTTATCAATTTGAAATAATGCATATTTCATTTTTTTCCTTTTCTTTCATCTGTTGCCTAGCAACGTATTTGGTCCTAATAATATTAGTATAATTGCGTATATAATGTTTGAGTAAAGCCAACGTCAAAACGGATGAATTAATGCATTTGTATATTTGCATATAGATGGATTTTAGCCCAGAAATAAAAATAGGCAATATTTCATTTATTTTATTTATTTTATTCAAATATTTTGCTTAAAAATACAAAAGTTCATTATTTTCATAGAGAATAACGTAACATTTTTCCATAACATTTACCAATGTTTCTTAAATTGTTGACAAGAAAATCAAAACCCGGAATATTTTTTTTTAAACAATTTTCAATTGAAATGTTTTGTCGTGAAACAGGAAAATGAAAAATAAAATTAAGAATAGAAAAATTAATATGGCGGCATATTGGAAATAAAAAGAAAACTCTCGAGTATTTCTTAATATAACAAGATGAAAAGTTTTGAGTAAGTACGCATAGCAGGTGAATTAGACGTCATTTATCGAAAACAAAGATGCTGGAATAAAAAGATCTTGGGTAAAATAAAATTAACTATTATTCACGGAGGAAAGAGATAGATGGAGATGCAGTATGCCGTAAAAACAGTTTGCAATACGATGTGCGATATCGCTCAGATTTAAATGCCCTCATTCGGCCCAAACAAAAGAAGCACGTGGAACAGGAACCGAATTCTTTGACTTCATCCGTGCATTTTTTCTGTAAAATGAAAATGATCTGCTTATATTTAAGCAATAAGCATTCTAAGGTAGCATTTCATTGTATTATGAATTAAAAACTGTATTACTAAAAACACTGTTACTAACTGTTTAAACTGTTACTAACACACGTCGTTGTGTTGTGCCGAATGTAGCGGATTTTAGGGTTACATTTTTGGCGTCACTTCAAGATTTATTGTCTGTGTACGGTTAACATGAATATTTTATTTTAAATTTAAATTTTATTAATTTAAAAAAAAAAAAAAAACTTATGCTTATCCTTATAAATCACAGCGTAAAAAAAAATCTAAGATATACCATAACCATCCGCACAATCAATAAAAAATTACGAATGTAAATTTAAATAGACTACGAGGGGTTCAGGGGGGCAGAGCCCCCCTGAAGAAATGCAATTTTTGATTTAAAAAGTTACCAGAATAAGTAGCTCATCAGAATTTCAGAACATCAATGTATAACCACTTATTTAACACTTTTAATTTCTGAAACATTACGAAGTATCTTGTATTCTTATAAATATTTATGTAATTTGAAAACTTTAAAAAGCGATTTGTAGGAAGTTGAATATTGCGCAATGAGTGTTAAAAAACAATGACTTGCAAATATGACGTGGAGGCTCCTGATCTGCAGATTTACTAGTTTAATATAGACTTGAAAAAATAGTTAAAAGTCTATTAAATTTTCATTTGTTAAACTTAAACGTAATTGTTTAAATATTTTTATACTTCAGATTAAAATTTGAATAAAAATTATAATTAATTAATAAAGTTTCTTAAATTAGATGAATGTATTTATGAAATTATTAGCAAATTAATAAATGATTATAAAACTAAACAACAAATTAATGAATCATAAACAAACATATATGAACTATAATTTAAACCAGTATAGTTGAACTGATATTACCTTAAAAAATAAATCAAAATGTATTGGAATACTGAATTAAATTATAATCATATAAAATCTATGGAGTACAGATTAAACATGATGTATTACATAATTAATTATTTTTTTTTATTATTTTAATGCATATATATACATCAATTAGTACACATAAATTTTAAAAGACGAAAAAATATGGTTTTTTTATTTAAAAAAAAATCTGTAGTATCATTAGTCTATAGAACTTCTATAAGTTTTATAGTGCTCTAGAGAAAAACTGTTCTACAGAAAAAAAAAAATAATAATTCTATAGAACAATTTGCTTTAGACAAAGTATTCTATAGAACTCTTCAAAACTCTATAGAAACAGTATTATATAGAAAAGTTACTCTATAGAACTTATAAAGAATTCTATAGAGTTCTATACAGCTATATGAACCATTTTCGTAAGGGATATGTTATGCTGTAAACAAAATAGATGTTTCTAAATTTTCGAAAATATAACATTGTCATGCACCTATTTATACAATACCCTTTTCCCAGGTACCCTCGATTCAGAAAATCGTTCTTTATCATTAAAAACATCAGAAACTTATATATTCACCTAATTCAATTCCTCTAAATTATACGAAATGCATTGTTTTTGCAAATTACACTTCCAAGTTCAGAAAAAATCATAAAATTGAAATTAAATAAACAATTGAATTTGGTCACTAAAGTAGCCTTAAAATGAAACTGTAACGTGGTTAATAGATGAGAGTAAAAGTAGACTAACCCATACATTTACATTTTTTAGTGTATTACATAATTAACGTATTCGACGCATACTTAAAAAGCAAAGACGAACGAAAAATCAGGCATATATTATGAAGCACTTACCAACAGCAACTGAATATTATTAAGAAATTTCTTTTTTTCACACTACGAAATGATATATCTGAATAAACAATTTAAGAAACACATAACTCAGTCAAATTCATTATTCAGCAGTTGCTGTCCACACCATGTAATTCATGCGAATTCTTTTGTGTACCCCTGTATATGACCTATAGAATTTATACAGACCACTTAATACTATAACAGTTAGATAAGTTTTAAATGCATACCAACGCACTTCCAGAAATTATCGACCATTGTCAGTATTTTAACTGAATTATTTTGTGCCTCTGGCTAATTGAACAATAAAAGTTATTCACTTTGCAATCTATAAAAAATGATATATTTAACATTATAGATCATTTTATATTTCACTATGTTTGAAGTATCATATCATCATTAAAATGCGCTGCAAACGATTTTTACCTATCGATCATAATATAATTCAATGCTTTTGTGAGCCCCTGCTTTTAGACTACAAATGCTAGTTATTCGAGACTCCTGAGAAATCATGTTCTAGTCTACTCAGTGATTCATACCAATCTGATTATGTTTCACGTAGCGTAACATCAAAAAAATTTCCCCCACAGACGGTTTTCCCCATAGACCATAATGTTACGGAAATATTTTAAATAATTAGCAGAAGAATAAGTTTGAATTTTTTATCACAACTTCCTTTCGCGAAAATAATTCTCTTAAATAACTGACATCTTATTTGGTATATTCATCTCTCCATTAAATTTATTTCATACATAAAAATCCATGATTCATTTTATAAAATATAATGGTCATTAATCTGTTTAAAAATGCACAAACACAAATTAATAATTATAAGTATAATATATATGATACCAACATCCATTTTTCTATACACGTATAAAACGCACAATGGTGGATGAGGTATTGTACGATACATTTTTGATCAAGATTTTCAAAATTTAGTAATGATTCTTTTGAGCACGTTGATTGATTAAATACTGTAGTTAATTAAAAATTAATGGGAAAAATATCAGGAAATAATATCAAAGATTGTTGTGCGAAAGTGTGCACTGTTCCGCTGTAAACAAACCTTATAGACTTTTCAAAACATTTAAAATTTTGCAAAATATTTCGCTTATTAACCGATTTTAGTGTTTTGGCCAAACCATTCAAGTAAATCTTCTCCAAACATTAAAAGCGTAAAAGAATATGCAATCAATAATCATAGAAAATTTTCTTATAATATAATATATTCTGAGAAATATTGGGGGGACTGAATTATGGATACTTTAAGTAATTTCATAAAACACAAAACTTAGTTTGAAATTTAATTATGCAGATTTTGGTACATAAGAGCGAAATTCAAAGCATGATTTTTCAAACGAGTAAATAATAAGATATTTTTATTTACAATATTTCAATTTCACGGTTTTAAGAGAACTCATTCCAATATAAACCTATTTATTGATTACACAAAATATGCAAAGAATTTAATAATTCAAATAAAGTTATGAAAATCATTCGTTACTAGAAGTCTGCCAAGAAACTGAAATAATCTGAACGATATATGAAACAATTACTTTACAGTTGAAAACTTAATATAATAATGAAACAATTTGACTCTATTTTGGTTTCAGATAAATAGTGGAATATAAACATTAAGAACATGAAAATGTGTCTACAATTTGATTTCCTTTTCCCCAGATACAGCTTTAAAAATTTGTCTCTGTGCTTATTTTGTCATAATAAATTCAGAAAAGCATGTATTTATTTCAAGTAAAGATTTTCTGTTCCTTTAAGTTAATTTTGTGATTTTTAAATGGAAGATCTTTATTTATTGTAATGATTTTCAGTATACCTAAAACAATTCACTTGCACTTTCAATGACTTACGTGTAATATCCCCACACTGTTAAAACATGTTTTGAGAAATTACAGAGAATCTAATGGTCATTATCTTAAGCCTTTTATAAAACGAAAGGGAACACATGTCATATATTCCCGAGAACGCCATCTTGGATTTTATCTGGGCGTGAAAACACCTTTTTCGCCAAGTAATATATGTCACCAAGCAGCGATTTATGTGCGAGTTAGGCTTAGCGATAATAAAATGTAAATAATAAAATATAAACCTGAGAAACGCAGGAAACTCCTTAAAGCGGCAATTAGTAAATGCAAGTATGAATGCTAGGCGTTCATAAAACGAAAAAACAAACATCACTGGATTCAGCAAACTACTTGTGCAGCAATCTGAAAAATGCACGAAACTTATTAAAGCGGCAGTTATTAAATGGACGTATGAAAACTACGCGTTCATAAACCGAAATAAAACATCACTAAATTCAGCAAACGAGCTGTGCAGTAATCTCAAAAATGCACGAAACTCGTAAGGCATGAGAAATATACAATAAACGGCTAATATAAAACATTACAATAAAATGTGCATAAAATTATTAACATACTTTGACAGACATCTCCTTTCTTGAAAGTTCTACCACAAAATACCTAATAGCATCACTTTCATTTCCGAAAATAAGCCTATGGCTGCACTGCACACACTAACCAAACTTTCTTTTCCCCTCAAAATTCCATGATATTTCTGAATTACATCAGCAACAGCGGGTAAACAGACTACAGAAGCCATAGTCAATCAAATAAATTCATCAAAATCACAACATAAAAACAGCATCAACTAGCCAAACCCACGACTGAAGTTATTTCAAAACACAATCTCGCCAAAAAACGCAGTTACCAGAACACGTCACTAGTGGGGGTTGCCATATCGATAAAGATTGCCAACATCGCCAACAAAAAATCGCTAAGAAATCTCAAAACATCCAAGGTGGTGGTCACGGGAATATACGGCATCTAGGCCAATGAAAGAGATTAGAAAAACAGATATTCCATTAAATAACAGAGAAATTATTCTGCGAATTATATAGACTCTGAAAATTTACATCGATAGTAATGCACAAGATTCTGTAATTTATTTATTTTAAATGATAATAATTTAATATTTTTTCGGTTTTAGTTGATTTTTGAACTTCAAAGAATCAGAATTTTTCGAGTGCATTTGAACTGCTGTACCACTTAATTTAATTTTTTCGATATTAATCTCAATGCATCCCGGGATTTGATCGCGAGTCCTTTTGGTTGGAGACGAACACTTTACTGACAGTGCTATAGGAGATGCTACGACTGTATGCTATCCCTAGCATACAGTCCCTAGCAATTTACTTTTAATATTAACAAGCTTCATGAACATGGTGAATAAAACTACTGAAAAGTGATTGTGAATAAAAATCCCCGCTAACTTCTCAGAGACGAATTTTCCCTTTCTAAAATATTCTATTTTTTAGTAACAGAATTTTTAAACTAAATTTTCTTCTTCAAAATTTCTAATAGAATTTTAAAAGATTTTTAAACGACTGTATTTTGAATTACAGGTTATAACAAAAATAAAAATATATTTGAATAAAGACATGAACATCCCGACAGGAAATTTGATATAAGAAAAGTGAAATTTCTGTAAAATGATGACTTTGAAACTCAATCGAATGCATTAAACCGAGAATTAGTGCACATGTACAGAGGGCCTCTATATTTCTGCGTTTTTACAGAGATTTTTAGCATCGCATGATTGATCCCGCCCCCCACCACCACCCCCTATTGTACGGGACGTACAATAGGGATTTGCACATTAAGATATACTGAAAAATTCACTTTTAGTAACAGCATCATAAAGGAATTGGCAATTGAGTACATTATGGTCTGTGACATGTTGTACTGGATGTCCAGTGTAATAATGTTGAAATATGAAAACGAACTTTAAAAAAATCTTAGCATGTTTCCCAAGACCTTAAACAAAATATTTATCTTGAAAATCGCTTCAATGTAACACTTTTAAAGAAATAAGTTCACTTCTTGCATAGTATTGTTCATGCGGAATATTTATATGTTCAATCATGTCATATCTCAATAGAGACAGGTCATTTGTGTCCAATAATGGCGCCACTACACAGAGCAAAATTGTGAGCTCTTTGCATGTGAGCCGATTAAGATCATTATTCAACGTAGACAATGGCAGGTTAAAAATCGGTCACCTTTTTGCTGCTCTTGTAAATATAATGTAAATAAAGTTTTACCGTTAAATATAGTTGTACATCCTTGCGAATAATGTAATAAAAAGAAATACTAAGGTAATAAAACTCTAAGCAGTAGACTTTTGAAATATTTATCTAAATTTCAAAACAAACAAAACGCATATTTTAATACAAATATTTTTAATTTTAATTGTTAAAATAACCGACGTTAACAGTGTATACAATTATTTCACTTCTCAATAACAAGTATGAAAGCCGCTGAAGAACAATGCATTACCAAGAAACTATTTATCATCACATGATTAGTTTTGAAATCCGTTTAAAGTGCATGATATTGTTCGAGGACTAGGACAAATAGTTTACAAAGCTCTAAACATCAGACAAGACCGTTTGCATTAAACAACCAGCAGTTTTTTCAGCAATTTATAAAAATAATCACCAAGTTACTGAAAAAACATTTGTTTAAACTAAAATTTTTTAATGTATAATACACAATGAACGTATTTTTCACTTTCTTTCTATGAATTTTAAATTTAACCACATTTTTAATTATTTACTGATAAAGGCTGATTAATATCATGTTCATTATTAATGTAATTTTATGGCATTTAAAAACACAAGTCCATAAACTGTACACTTTATTTAATAACCCTTTGAGGGGCAATCAATTGTGTTTCTCTAATGCTAATTCCCACCGGAAATTTGAAAAAAATATATTTTAAAATAAGGAAAAGCAAATTTTCATCTTTTTTTCACACAACTTAAAAAGTAAAGCTTTATTAAAATTTTCTGGTGCGATTCTTAACTAAAATTAGGTGAAATATATCGCACCGCCCCTCACGGGTTTAACAGATATGGTGGATCTGAAAATTTCTGTCAAGTTTTTGAGAGTAACATGAGAAATAGAAATTGGCAAATGAATATTTACAAAATCATTATTAATCCTATTAAATTTTGAATTAAGAAATTTCCATAAATAATTTAGGTTTCTAAAGATTATTATGAAAAACTTAAGTTGTTACTTTAAATTACAAAAAGAGTTTATTCAAGAAATATTGTCAGAAAATCAAATTTATTATATTTCTATTTCCTGCAGATATTAATAGCTTATGATATTCATTTTTTTGTGCCACAAGTTTAGCCTTTAAGCCAATAAAGTTTTTGGATATAATGTTACCATTATTTCATCTTTTGGCCTTACAGCCATTTGCTCACAAATTCTTTTGATATGTAATAAAGACAGATTGACTTGAATTGTTTAGATGCCATTTTAGCTGGTTGTGACAATAGAAATAAAATAAAATTTAGAGTGTGTTTGATATTTCACTTTGGAATTTAACATCTAAAATATATCTTAAAAAATTAATGCTCATAAAAATAGTTTCATAACAGTAAAACACATGGAGATAAAACGCGAGTGAACATTTAATAAGATTTATAGGAATTAAAAGCGAATAAGAAATAATACAATAGCTTTTGAATCGTATATATTGCTGCATAAAATTGAAGAGGAGTAGAAGGTGCAAGTAAAATAGCATACATTTTTTGCTGATTTTGTTGAGAGTAAGTTTATAACAGTCACAATTTTAAGAATTAAAAGTGGAAAATATTATTAAAACAATTCAGTTGTAAACTTACAATTTTTTTGTCAAATTATTCACCACCGTTAAAATATTTTAAATAATAATATTCAAAACTGGTGCGACTATTTGCTCAAAAGCCAATATAGTTAGTAAATCTGTACTTGTACACACAAATGCATTAAGAGACCCAAACCTAGGGCCATTGAATTTTGTGGTAGTGGTGCTAATTAGATTATCTCAATTTATAGATTTCTTTATTAGAATATTAGATAATGGTTATTTGAAAAATGAATAAATGTAGTAAACATTTAAACTAGTTATCTAAATTACGTGCCAAATGCCAGGACATTGTAATATTCAAGTTTAAATGCACTTGTTAGAATCAATGACAGAAAATGCTCATTGAATTTAAAAAATTGGCTATTTCGCGCTATGGATTTTCACATTCCTCCACAGTATAAATTCGTATTATGGCACCTTCAAAAACGAACAGAACACATTTTGGATAACTCGAAAACACCACAAAACAAAGTTTGTTCTGTAATTCTTTCGCTATACCCAACAAGGTGTGGTAAACAAAATAAAAGTATATATATTTTTTCAGAACATATATCAGTCATTTTTAAGAGAATAATAAATCTAGGTTAAACGTGCCAAATTTTGACTTATTTAGGAAAAAAAATTCTATAAGAAAATACTGGTACCAAGGAATTTCATATTTTGGAAATTTCAGAACTGCTACGATCTTGAAAAAAAAAACAATGAACTGACATTAGTGACTGTTTCCTTTCTCGTTTCTTTATTATAGATAATAATATCATTGATAGATGATGCTGCACTGTCTCAAAGTATAATCCTGCTGGAATTACCAGATTTATTTCTAAAAAACAGATATTTATCATTTCTCAGTAGTTTTTAGTTTTATTGCATTATCTTTATTTTCACATCCTACCACACTACGTTGAACTTGTTAGTAAGGTTTTCAATATAAAACTTTTCTTAAAAATAATTTATTATTAATTATAATTAAAATTTTCCAGTAATTTTTACAGTATATGTTTTTCTATAAAGAAAGTGTAATTAGTTTTACAGTCATATTTCGCATTATAACTGTGAAACTAGTTATAGGAAAAGAAATAAATCAAAAGTTTGTATAATATAAAAATGGCGATGAAAATTTTAGTAATAGATAACTTACAAGACAAAATGTTCTTACTTGGAAACAAAGCAAATAAAGAAACAAACAAAATATTGAAATGTAAGTCAAACACATGCTCTTATAATAAATTAATTTTATAATTTTGATACTTTTTGCTTACAATAATTTCAAGCAATATTGACAAAGAGACAACAAAATTAAAGTGAGTGTTAGGTTATTTGCTGTAAAGAATGATTTTTTTAAGTGAACTGAAAATGTAAAGTAAGAAAATTATAAAAATTATAAAAAAATATTATATCATATATATTCAAACGTAATGCTTATTCTGTAAAGTCATAGTCAAAATGTCACACATTTTCGCATGCGTGAAGTTAAATTTACTAGCGCTTCCATTTAGCTGAAGGTAGGTGCAGGTTTGGTTAGTGGAGTGGTCTAAAGCAAAAGTTTAAAGCTCTAAACTTCTGTAGAGGACACGGGATCGACCCGAACTCTCGCAAAATGATTTAGGTAATTGGTTTTTGCGATAATTCATTTCAATAATGATAAATTTTACTAGGAGAAGAAGTTATTATTTGCATTCTTTATTTGTATTTATATTTATTTTATTATTTGTATTTGTATTTATTTTTATATATTTCTATTTGTTTTATTTGTTTTAATGCTTTAAAATTAAAAAAATATTAACATTCAACGGTGTTTTTAAAAAACTACAATTTTATATTTAAAATATTTGTTAAAATATTTTGCATGTAATTATCTATTAAAGAAATTGAGCTGATCTGCAATTTTTGTTATCCAGGGTGTGTCAAAATTTCCTTCGGGTTTTGGAAAGCTTATAAAAAAATATTACCAATACAGCAACAAAGTTGACTTTATTGGAGAAGAAACCTTACAAGTTTTGTTTCACAAAAGTTAATCTGTGAACCTTTGGTGATTCGGAAGATATCAAGTCTAAAGTAAAATTCTTCCCACATTCGCTTCAACATGCCACGATCAATGGTAGCGTATGCAATTGTGATAGTTTCGCGCAAATCTTGTAAATCATGCACATACGTATCTCCAACACGAGTAACTATTTCCGCCGAAGGGCCTGGACGATCAGTTCGTTGTCCATCACACAAGCAACAGTTTTTCTCAAATTTCCAAAACCACGCATGAATTGTTTTGTCCCTTGGAGTTAGCAACTTCATATTTTTTTTTTTTTTTGAAATTTTCGTTGAACTGTCACAACAGATCGACTTTTCGCAAATTTTCACACGCAGTAAGATATCTGTGAGCTGTAAACTCAATTATCTCATGTGCAAATTTTAAAAAGTGTGCTTTTCTGTTATATTCAACTGCTTTCAGAAGTAGTGGCGCTATCTACTAACTCATTTGTGAAACATAACTTGTAATCTTTCTTTCTCCAGTAAAGTCAACTTTGTTGATGTATTGGTAATTTTTTTATATGTAAGCCTTGTAAACCACGGAGGGAATTGTAACACATTGTATGTCTGTGTGTCAAAAAGAAAAGTTTGTCATTCTTTACCTTAACAAATAAAAATTGATGGGAAAAAAAGAAAAATATTTATATAAGAACTATAAAAGAAATTAACTGATATCCATGCTTTAATATTTTTAAAATGTATGAAAATGTAAAATAAACTTCAAGTAATGTACATGGGTTCATAATTAAATAATTCATGAAAATCCAAAATGAAATTCCAGTAATTCAATAATTCATGAACATACAAAATGGAATTCCAAGTAATTGAAAATTATATATTATAAATTATTAAATGCAAACAGCAAGTTCAGTGTTTTAGAACCAGACCAATAAAACTAAAATTAATGAAAATTTTAAAGATCACGTAGTTAAATAAACAAATAAAATAAAATTTAAAATACTACATATCGTTATTTTTTCAAAAGATTGAGATTTTCGTGAGTTTAATTTTACACCCAACAATATATGTATATACATATATATTTAATACTAATCTTTTATTAAAATATTCAAGATGAAACTTTTTGCATGTAATTATCGATTAAACATAAATTGACATGATTTACAATTTTTACTATATTTTAAATGACCATTATCAAGAAGACGGCCAGCCATTTTTGATTCTGTATAACATTTATAAACAAAATCATGGAATAAAATGTTTGGTGCAATAAATGCACTTATGCTTAGTCTAGTTTTTACTTAGGTAATAAGCCTTTATATATACACTTATGTTCAAAATTAAGATAATTTTCAGATTTGGTCGATTATCTCCAGAACTACTGAACAGATTTTAATAAAATTATGTATGTACATAGTTTGATATAATGCAACAAAAATAAATATTCAGTAGATGTAATGCGAACTCATGATCGTACGTAAAAATAATCCGCGACGGCGGGTATAAAACAGAGCTTACAATATTAAACCAAAAACTGTGTTAATAGGGGATAAGGTCCCCTACCCTCTATGGTCAGCACCTTTTACAGTTACACAGATCTCACAACATGAACTCATACCGGAAATCAGGCAGTTTATGGGTCTCTGTGGCAGTTAGACCAATGTCAGACGGGCGTCTTTTTTGCTGCTTTTTTGCTTAAGTATTATCCATTCACAATGCTATAGCATTGTGAATGTTTAATACTTAAACAAAAAAGCAGCAAAAAAGACGCCCGTCTGACATTGGTCTTAGTCTCACTCCTCCAGCAACACTTTCCGGCTCTAGGTGGTTCTGGGAGGTGGAAAGCGAGTTGCAATTGCCCTCCCCAGAGCGTCCCACGCATGCTCTATAGAGTTTAGGTGTTGAGATTTATAAACAGAATACTAAGAAAAGTATTCATTATTTATTGAAAAAAAAAAGAAGAAAAAGGGAAAACAGAAAGAAAGAAAAACATTCATATAAAAACTATAAACGAAATTTCTTTGATATGTATGGCTGAGTAATCAAATAATGCATGAAAATGTAAACGAAAATTCAAGTAATTAAAACATAGTAATTCTTAACTCCAAAGAGCAAATTTTAAGTTCAGGGTTTTAGAGGCAGGCTGATAAAAATAAAAATAACGAAAATTCTTAAAGATCTCATAGTTAAAAAAAAAATAACAAACGAATTTTGTTATTTTTTCAAAAAATTGGAAACTGTCGTAAAGTTGTATTTAACACCAGACATTATTTAAAAATATATATACTAATTTTGTAAAAGGCGTAAATATTTAAACATTATTTTGTGGGTAGGTAGCAGTACCATAAGTATATCGTCATTCCTGCATGCTCTTGGAAGCTCAGATAAATTAATCCATTTGTAAATCGTAAGATATGTGAATTATATAAATAAATACGTGTTGTACATTATGTAGACAAGAACAATATGTTTTTTAACTAAATTTCCCCGAATGCCGTTTTACCTGAAGTAATGTCCGAATCTTTAAAATTGTGGAGTGTGCTAAAATATTTTAGAAGTGGTTTCACAAATTTATAATAAAATATTCTGCACGTAATTATCTTTTAAATAAATTGAACTGATCTACAATTTTTGTTAGATTTTGTATGAGAATTATCAAAAAGGTACATACATATACATGTGTGTGTCTACAAGAACATTATTTTCCGAATAAAAGGGAAAAAAATAAGAGAAAACAAGTGGAAAGAAAAATATTCATACAAGAACTATAAACGAATTACTTTGACACCCATGGTTTCATCATTAAATAATGTATGAAATTATTATAAAAAATTCTATTATTAAAAAAATATATTATAAATCATTAGATGGTAAAATAAAAATTTAAGTTTAGGACTTTAGTATGAGACTGGTGAAAATAAAACAAGTGGGTAAGTGTGATTACAGATCGCACAGAGGGTTTCGTTTAATATTCTTTTCAAAAGACTTTATCCTTTTGCAAAATCTGTTAATTCCACATTTCGCAGCCAGGGAGCGCACCCTATTCTAAACAAACTTCTATCCGAACGAAACTCCGTTTACAACTTATCTGTAGATATATTAGTTGAGGGAATCGGGCCCATAGCACCCCCGATAGGTAGACGCCCCCTTGCAGTAAAAAGTGGAACTAAAATATTTAAGTCTATGGTGCAATAATATGAAAGAGTGGTCAAAGTGGTGTCAACAAAAGTTAGAAAAATGCCCCTCGGGTGAAAAGGGGGGAGGATAAAAAAATTGCTTAAAATACACAAGTTAGAGCACGGAGGGTACTTAATATAAGACTTTTTGAAATTTTTATGATTTTTCGTGTGATTGGAAGTGTTCTGCTATAAGTATGCAAAATTTCTGGTCTCCAACTTATAATTAGGGACTGAGTCAGAAAAATTGCTTAAAATACACAAGTTAGAGCCCGGAGGGGTAAATATAAGACTTTTTGAAATTTGTATGATTCGTCATGTGATCGCAAGTGTTCAGCTATAAGTATGCAAAATTTCAAACCTCCAACTTAAGTAGGTGGCTGAGTTAGAAAAATTGCTTAAAATATACAAGTTAGAGACCGGAGGGATACATATAAGACCTTTTTTGAAATTTTTACGATTTGTTATGTGGTCGCAAGTGTTTAGCTATAATTATGCAAAATTTCAAGTCTTCAACTTAGGTAGGGGTTGAGTTAGAAAAAAAAGCTTAAAATACATAAGTTAGAGCCCAGAGAGTTAAGTATAAGACTTATTTGAAATTTTATGATTTGTCGTTTGATCGCAAGTGCTTAACAATATTTTTGCAAAATTTCAAGTCTTCAACTTAATTAGGAGCTCAGTTAAAAAAAAAGGCTTAAAATACATAAGTTAGAGCCAGAGTGTTAAATGTACGACTTTTTCAAAATGTTATGATTTGTTGTTTGATGTGAGGTGTTCAGCTATAAGTATGCAAAATGTCAAGTCTCCAACATACATAAATTCTGAGAACGGACAGACACACAAAGGAGCGAGACGAATAGAGTTTCGTCAGATGAACGAAACCCTAATTAATGGAAACATTTAACCCCTTAACGGTCGCTTAATATTTGGAAAAACCATCAAAAAAGTACCTATTTTTTTAATTACAGAAATTGAATAATTATAAAATTTCTATATAAGATATGCATTTTTTTAAGGCGAAAAAAAAGATAAAAAAGATGTTATAGAACAAATTCACATTTGTGGAAAAGCCATCATGTGAGAATTCTGTGTTTTATTGTTTCTTTTACACCATACGAATTAATGCGAATAAGACCTTTATTTATCATCATCAAACAAATTTTTACAAATAATATTTGAAATAATATAATATGCATTAAATTTTGATCATTATAATTTTTTTGAATGTGATATATTTCGAAACAAGCAATACAAAGTCGAAAATCACAATCAGCGACAAAAACCAAACCCAGTCGCTAATATTCAGACTTCACACAGAAATGCCAGTTAAATTTTTCTGATTTCAGAATTTTTTTTCCTGCAATAAATCTCCAGCTCGGAAATATGACGGGCACGAGAAATAATGAACGACACATCAGCCCGTGACATTGAAGGGAGCGAGAATTAAGGGGTTAAAGGTAGTTTAAAAAATTAAAAAATATATTAAATATTTTTATTTTTTCCAAACATTGAGAAAATTTCAAAAAAAAAAAAAAAAAAAAAAAAAAAAAAAAAAAAAGCTTAGTTAATTTTTTTGGTTATACTTCTGCTAAAAAGGAAGCATAATTAAAATTACACACTTAAAATTCTTTCACTTCTTTAATTGAGTAGGTTACATTAACAGCACCATCTAACGCCTTGAATCTGTAAAAATCACTTAAGTAATATTGAACAAAATCAAGTTTTCAAAACTTAATTGAAAAGTAACTAATAATAAACAATTAAATTTAAAAAATAAAAAAAAACCGACTGCGTAAAAAGAGAACTAATTAATTATTTCTCATCAATGTGAAACTGTTTTTTTTTTCAATTCCTACTATTAGCTCACACTCTCGCTATATCTACCTTGTTCAAATTTTCAATCGTTAGTACAATACTTATTATTCATCCAGTCAAGCTCAAGTAAATTTTTTAAACTTTTAGTGGATGACACTTGATGTTATTCCAGTTTTTGTTTCAAATATTAATTCATTAATTACATTTAATTAATTAATTTTCAATAATCGAGAGCCCTCTTCTTGATCAAAGAATTTTAAAACCGAGAGAGCCCTTTTCTTGATCAAGCATTTTAAGCGCCACTCAAACGGAAAGAAAAATGGGGGGGAAAAATTCTCTTATTGACCTAAGTAGGAATTGACTTAATATATATTTTCTTATATTACTTGTTTATATTACTTAGCTATTTTTTTATTTACTTGCATTGATGACTTTTTTGTGTTTAATTGTTAGTTCCTATCTATAAACACTGTTTTGATGAGGTCCATAGATGTCTATGATGGTTAGAGTTGCAGTAAAGCTAGAGATCCACAATACATACACAACTTCCAGGTTGTATAATATTTTAACGGAGCTTCTGAATCTAAAATAGTCAATGAAATATCGTCATCATTTTGAAAGACCTATCAAATGCTCTGCACTCAATAGGGTGCGCAATTTTTTTTTCGTCTCTACCGCCATTTCGTATTTTACGGCTGCCATTTTGAATTTATAAAAACAAAACTTATCCTATAATCATCGGACCGTTAAGACGAATTGATAGAGACCTCATTCATTAAAATCCATCCAGCCGTTGAGATGTTTCGAGGGTATAAAGAAATCCACATACACAGATACGCGTGAAACACATAACCCTTCTTTTCAGTCGAGTAACAAAAATCAAACATTTGTCTAATGAAAATTTTAGATGTTTACCGTCAAATTTTGACAGTTACCATCTAGTATTTTGTAAAAACGCAAGAAATTGTTATAGAGAAAAGATTTAAGTATACAAGAAACAACAAGTTTTAAAAATGTGCAACTTACGAAGATAATTTGCAATTTAAATATGCAAAACATTTTTCAGCATTTTATGAGCTAAACAGGATGAATGTTAAAATCTAAGTGGATCATTTCTGTACGTTAGTTTTAACGTTCTAACAGTCTGAGATTGCACATCGCTATCTATCGTCGATATTTGGAATTAAAACAAGAAAGCATAGTAAAGAAATTATCTACTTGATATATTGATCTACAGCAAAAATTAACCCAATGGATCTGACAGTCGAATTGTTATTTCGAATTGTTATGTCGAATTTTAAATCCATGAAAGTACACTTCGTAAATGTATAAAAGCACATAATGAATTAATTATTTATTTTATAAATTATATTACAAAATCATATAAATTTTAACTGGAACATTGTTAAAAAATAATTGTTGGTTGCAGATTAATTGTTAGTAATTTATATAAAATGTATACCTACACTGTATAAAAAATACTGCCAGTTTTCCGGTAGGAATCGGAAAAATAGTTGCCCTTATCGTACAGGAATAATTTCTGACCCAGCTCGGAATAAAATCCGTAAAAATAAGGAAATAGTCAGTAAAACGGTATTTTACGGATTTTATTCCGATTTTACGGATTTTATTCCAAGCTGGGTAGGAAATTATTCCGGTACGATAAGGGCAACTATATTTCCGATTCCTACCGAAAAACTGGCATTATTTTTTTACAGTGTATCTACAATATTTAGAATTTTGTTGTGAAAATTAAGTCAATAACTAATTACTTAAGTAGATCATTCATATAAGAAACACTCTTGGAATTAATTTTTGAGTTGGTTTCCTATTTCCTGAATAATTTAAATTGCCTTTATTTTTTTATAAGTATATTTTCTTGAATTTAAAATGTAAAAATTATGTAGAAAACTTGATTTTTGCAAAAATTATTTTTTTCTACCAATGAAAAAACTTCATATAATACTGTAAAATTCTATTACAAATAATTGATGACATTAGGAATACAAGATTTCACGATTCTGTAAAGACAGAAATGGCAATGTATTTTCCATTGATTTTTAAGTTTATAACTTTAAAAGATGCTTTTTTAGGTTAACTAAGAACTGAATTACAGCCAGAAAATATTTAAAATTCTTGTAAACATTTTACGTTCAAATATTTTCTCTTTAAGTTTTGAAAAAAATAAGAATAGTCGTTTTCTTCATTTAAACTAATTATTTTGAACAATGCTTGCGCTGGTATTTAAAAGGAATTTTTGTAATCAGTGTAGAAAGTATTATAACAATATTTCTAAAAGAATATTTTACTGGAAGTCTGACGTTTCTTTTCCTGTCAAAAAAATCTTTCCATTTTAAAAATGCGTGCAAAAAAAACATACCAATTAAGGCAATACCTTAGAAGTTTCACCATTTTTTATTTTGCTTCTGTTAAATTTAAATTTCTCTCAATTTCTGCACTTTTATTTTTTCTCTGCGATAATTCAGTGATTAAAAAGCATTTGATTTTCCAGAGTTTGATTAATTAATATTTTTTGGAATATGAGTTGCTTAATTTTTTTTAGTAAAAGACTAATAATAATAATTGGCTCGGTATGGATTTGAATAACACAAACTGCAATATTCAACCAAATTTTTAATGTATTTTAAAATTGTACAATTTCTTATTGATGTTCTGAAATTAAACATAACTGTGAGACAACTTTTTTAGTAGAAGTATTTCGTTTTAATTAATTTTTTTTTTTTTTAAAGAAAATAGAACATTAAAAGTTATGTCTAAATTTCCTTGCAATATTTAAATCTGTATGGAAAAATATTATGAAACAATAATAAACGTTTTTTAAATTATTTAATATATATATATATATATATATATATATGGTAAAAACAAAATATCTTTTATGCGCATTATAATAACTTATTGATGCTTACCTACACCATATATACACGGTAGTTCAGAACTATATGGCAAAGAAATGTAAAGGCAGGTCGAGAGCACATAAATAAGCAGATTTCGTATAGGAATGTGGGTGCAGAAATGCAGAGTTGAGGCAGAAAAAGGCGCTGTTAAGTTCGGTGGATGAAATCGCTAGCTTTAATCGCCATTCTATTATGAATTTCGAGAAACGTGCAACGTTACACCAATGCGGAGCTTGCCGACATGCATTCTATGCATGCGGCTAAACAAGGAATTGGATCACATCTAACGTACGTCCAACAGCGTTTGAGCTTGTCGGAGGACTATCCTCTACTGTACGTAATACTGCTTCTTCCACTGCAGGAATTCTGCGATAACTTACAGTTCCCTTATCACGGCTGGAAGCATAAAACGATCCACTCGCGTACAACACCTAATGAAGACGCTCAAATATTCGGTGATCCGGAAGAATCCTACCCGGGAATCGTTCAATCCAAATCCTTTGAGCAGCCAATCCAATTCCTTGCGCAGTCAGATACATGAAATGTATATCGGCAAGCTCTGCATTGATGTAATAATTCATGTTGCTCGAAATCTGTGCGGGAAATAACGATTCAAGCAAACGAAGAGCATTCATTCTCAGCATTCAACAGTGTCATCTACTGCCTCACCACCGCATTTTCGCACCCACATTCCTATACGAAATCTGCTTATTTAGGTCACTTCTATCTGCCTTTACATTTTTTACATATATTTCTAAACCACCCTGTATACATGTGTGTATTTCATAATTATAACTGAAAAATTGTCAAAACTATAATTGTAAAATCGCTAAAGTTTAAGGAGAAAAAACATCCATGAGAAGCAATTATCACACAGAAATGTTTTAAACATTTTTTGGAGTACTCATCAAATTATTTATTTTTGAAAATGAAAACTTTAAGTGAATAAAATTATGCAAATCTCTCCCAAAATATATAATACAAAACCTAGCACTTTACAGTACATCAAATTTCGCTCTAATAATAATTTTCTTGAAAAATATTTTAGTTTATTAACAAAAGAAACTGGAAAATATAATGCCCTTTTTTTACATTGTCCTTTTACATTGTGCTTAAAATATACATCTGCATTCAAATAAGTCATAAATAAAACAAAATATAAGTGCATGCTCTTACAAAATATTACACAAAATCTTTTCTAACGTTTTCATATTTAAAATAAAAAGAAATAACTATAAACATACCTTGGTTATTTACGTTTGTTAAATTTCTGGTGAGAAACAAACACGTGTTGAATATTTTCATATTTTTTGTTAGAACAGAGAGAGAATGTTTTATGTAGCTCAAAATATTTAAGTAGATTTCATGGCAGAAACTCTTTATATGTTAATTAGAATATACGTACAGGGATTACAGTTTTTCTGTTGTTTATTCCAACATGAAGATAGATTTAAAAACATAATCAAGCATTTTGCTTTATGTACTTTTTGGAAAACAGCTTAGGAAAGCAACCTTTCTCCAAATCAGTCTACAAAATGTTAGAAAATTTTGAAAAAAGGATAATGCACATTTTCGCCATCTAAACAAAATTATTATTTAAAGAATATAATTGGGACACTTCCATAATAAATGACAACTACGTATTTTTAAATGCATAATACCGAAAGCTCTGGTTATTTAAAATGGGTAATTGTGCAATATGTTTTATTAATTGGCAAAGTATTAATAATTTTGTTTATTTTTCATTGAGCGCCGTTTTTCAAAATACGAACTAAAAATTTCACAAAGAACTTATTTTTATGTATTTTTAATAATAATTGAGACGGGTTAAGACGATTACTGTTTAAGGGGCTTGTCACTCAGCTTCAGATTTCCCCTCACTAATGTAAAGTTTATGGGCATCGCATGCATTCGTACATTTAAAATATCTCATCGGGAAATTATAATTTTTCATCTATTTTTTCTGCACACTTCCTAAAAGATGTCTCTTTTTTTCTTAGTTCTCAAAATATTTCTAAAGCATAGGCTTAATTTTACACGAAGTGTTAAAATTTTACTCACAGTTCGCCACTTTTAACACATAAAACATTAAATTCAGCATAGATTTTAGAAATATTTTGAAAACTAAGAAAAAAAGAGACATCCTTTAAGATGAGTATATAGAAAAAAAAAAAAAAAATGTTAAAAATATGAATTTCCAGGCAAGGTATTTTAAATATACGAATGCATCAAAAGTCCATAGACTTAACGTTACGGAGGAGAATTTCAAAAATCAATGACCAGCCCCCTTAATACGCTATCCCGCTTAATACGCGGATTTTTTGTGATCCGTTGAACATTGCCTATAAAGCTAATGCAAAATATCACATTTAATACGCAAACGGTTATTAAGGGGACGGTGGAGTTTAAAATCCTTAAAAATAATTATTTTATTTTTGTAAATTTCAACTTAAATATTATTCAAGGGTACATTATATACATTATAACATGCATTTATCCCAAAAAAATGTTAAAAAAAAAAAAATTATTTTTGAAAAAAAAAAAATGGAATTTTACGCATCGTGTTAGAAATCTTCGAAATGCCCCATGCGTCTTCCATATCAATGAAAATCCCCAATATTTTTTATAAAAGTTTGGTTTAGATATAGAAATAAAATAGAGCATCCAATTTTACATATTTAAATTTAAAGGTTAAAAAAAATTGAAAAAAATTTGAAATTTTTTCGAAAAATTATCAAAATTTCAATTTTTTTCAATTTTTTTATTATTTTTTTGTAAATTTTATCTTAAATATTATTCAAGGGTACATTATATGCATTATGGCATGCATTTATCACAAAAAAAAATTTAAAAAATTTTATTTTTGAGAAAAAAATGGAATTTTACGCGTCATCTTAGAAATCTTCGAAGTGCCCCCTGCGCGTTTCATATCAATGAAAATCCCCAATATTTTTTATAAAAGTTTGATTTATATATAGAAATAAAATAGAGCATCGAATTTTATATATTTGAATTTAAAGATTAAAAAAAAAATTTTTGAAAAATTTTGATTTTTTTTCGAAAAAATTTTGAAATTTTGAATTTTTTTTTTTACCTTTAAATTCATATATATAAAATTCGATGCTCTATTTTATTTATATATATAAACCAATCTTTTATAAAAAATATTGGGGATTTTCATTGATATGGAAGACGCATGGGGCATTTCGAAGATTTCTAAGACGACGCGTAAAATTCCATTTTTTTCTCAAAAATAATTTTTTTTTAAATTTTTTTGTGATAAATGCATGCCATAATGTATATAATGTACCCTTGAATAATATTTAAGTTGAAATTTACAAAAATAAAAAAAATTATTTTTAAGGATTTTAAGCTCCACCGTCCCCTTAAGCGATCGCGCTTAATACGCGATAGGTTTTCTGTCAGTTGAGACAAAAAATCACCATAAAGATGTGAATTCCTTCCCTATTCTCCAGTAAAGACAGTTTAACGAATGTTTCTTACTCAGATAAAAACATTTCCGAATAGTAATATTTGCTTTATTTAATAACAGATTAATTAAGGCGAACTTCACTAATCGGAAATTGTGGTCGGTATTTGAATTTGAAAGATCTCCGCTAAATTAGCAATATTGCAATTCTTTGATGCCGCGTCCTAACATTCTTTGCCTCACGCTTTGTGTCTGTACTTATTGTATTAGAGAGACGTAGAACAATTCATGATATTCAGACTTTGATGCATCATAAAAACTATTATGATTAGAGTTTAGGTGTTATTTATGACGGCAGATTATCTACACGAAGGATATAAGCCCGGAAGGAGTGCTCTGTGTGGGGGATCTTTCTAAGGGAGCCCAATCCGTATTTATGCAAGCATATCCAAGGTTCGAAGAAAAACCACGGAAAACTCTGAACGATTAGGCCAACGGTCACGATTGGGTTTGAACACAGCACTTCCCGTCTACAGCTTTGAGAGCAAAACCTCTCGGCCAGTGGTGGGGCTATGATTAGAGATTATTAAACCTGCTTACCTGTTTTAGTGCGGTTTTAAATGTACGTTGTGGCGGTAATTAAATGATCGTTTAGGTTGTTTAGTACAAATTGCGAAGGTCTTTTAATAAATTACTATTGATCGTTAAAGAAATAATAAAAACTGGAGACTTCTTACTTTACAGGAGACAGTGAAGAGACAAACTGGTGAAACAAACAATATTCTTTATTTCGGTCGTTAGTAGCAGTAGAAGGTTATACTTGCTTCTGGTCACCATTTTTAAAATAAAAGAACTGAAAGAACAGAATCTCTTAATTAGAATTCTTCCGTGGGATTCCTTTAGATGAGTGCAGCACATCGTTAAAAATTAAATCTTGAGAAAGAACATATCCACATAACCAAAATATGACCCATAGTACGGCAAACTTATTCGGCCAAAAAAACGGCACGGCATTCGAACGGCCGGCCAGCGGGCTGGCGCTCCGCTAAAACTACGTTAAAAGACTACATCTTTTTCAGACAACATCAAACCAAATTCTGAATTAAAAATTAACGAGTTTTAGTATTTAAATTATGAATACGGGGTTGACAAAGTAATTAAAAGGCAAACTTTAAATTGATTAGCTAAATTAACATTTACGAGAAATTAATGAAAATCGAATTACAAGCTGCAGAATTAAAAAAGTTTTCACTGATTGGAAAACGAAACCAAACGATTATCCTGTCAGCGATCGGCGTCAAAAGAGGGCGGCGCATAATTTCAATGACGTCACCATAAGGCAAATCAACTCCGACAAAACAAGAGCTCCAAGACGTGCTCCTAAAATAGCTGAGTGCGCATGCGCAAGCTGCCGATCCGCTCCCAACGCAGATATGAATATCGGCGGTTAAAAATGAACTTGCTTTACGGTGAGAGATAAAAGCGTCAACATCGCGGCGTAAAGATTGGGTTCAAATGGACATCGATGCAAAAAAAACTAGCTGAAAGGAAATAAAAATAAACCAAATTTAAATACTGTGAGAAGTATTCTCACATTACCTCCCTTCACCGAGAAAATTTTGTAAGACCAGGAGATGTAAAAGGCAAAATTGATCAAAAACATTTTACAGAAAATGGGATGACAAAATTTTGAATTGCCAAAGCGAAAAAAATCATTAAAGTCGAACAATAAAATTTAAAGTTAAGGTGCTGGAAAAAAAATTGGTGATTTAACAGTTGAAAAAAAAATTGGTGATTTAACAGTTGAAAAAAAAGTTGGTGACCAAAAGTAAGAGAGAGAAAAAGAATATACATTGCATAAAGTACATTCATAATCCAAAAAGTATACAATACATCAAGTATACAATAAAAATGCCAAAAATACAGTAACATTGGCAAAACCTTCTATTTGATCTCATAAAATTATCATGATAAAAGTGTTAACATATTTTAAGTTAACAAACAAAATTGAGATCATTGACTAGTCAAAACAAATTTTGCTATCTTGGTACCAAATAAAAATAGAATTAACTTCTGATAAAAGTTGCAAATACAAAAGCAACAAAAAAGTCAAGAAAAAATATTTTGTAATTTGACTTTTACAACATGCCAGGGCTTTTTAATTTTAGAATTATATCTAAAAAAATAAAGAGTTTTCTTTATTACTCTTAACATGAAAGGAAATGAAATGGCCATATATAAATAAACTTTCATAAAACATAATGATATCATTTTAGTGTATCAAACTTTATTTCATTTAAATTAAAACAGACAACCAATTGTATGTGATACCAATTGTGTAATTGAGTCGTGCACTACTCAATCGCCCAAACAAAGTATCCCATAGAAACAAGTTGCTATTTCAATCAAAAGACATGTCATAATTAAGTGTCATAAATCCCATCTTAGACACAATTTCTTTGAACTTTATACTTTACTAAATAAAAATTTCAATGTATTAGTCATAAGAATTCTTAATATATATATATATATATGAGACTCAAAAGATTAGATAAATATACATATACCATGGTTTTTCTTTAAAATATGATAGACTGGTGATCACCAAAAAAAATTTAAGTACTTCCATATAGAATGAAAGAAAAGAAAAAAAATGACAAAATCATGAGTTTATAAAACTAAAATACCATGTACCTGGAATATAATTTTTAAATAATCATTTAAATATAATATAGAAACAAAATTATTACAATTCAATGTTAAGCTCACAATGATGATAATGACGAAGATGAAATCATCAGCAACACCGTAAACAAACAAAAAAAATTAGATATATATGTAAATATTGAAGTCCACAACCATGTCGATGACCATCATGCCCTAGCCATCAGCATGTCCATGAACAAAAATAAACACATATAAGAACTCCTACGTAAAATTTTAGGTGGCTTGGATCTCCTAACAAGGCTTCTAACATCTTTGGTAAAAGAAAATTTTAAATATAATAACACTGTGTAACTGCAGGTGGGTAAAGGCAATGTTTTTGGATTCAAAAAAATGTTCATTGAGTCCAGAGCCATATGGAACAAGGCTATTAAAGATTAACTGATGTCACTGAAAGTTTAGTAACACAGCATGAGGTGGTACACTGGTACTAGCATTGCTTCCTAAGGTTGTACACAAGCACTAACAAAGACAATTGTATACACCAAAACATTTGTAGATGTGAACAGATGCTGTCGAAAAAAACTGGAACATTCACATAATAATCATCAAAATAGATGATCATTTTTGGATGATGACACAGAAAATTTGAACATGATGACACAATACGAGAATGCATTGCATTCTTTTTGAAGCACTAACTGACAACATCGTACTCATCACAGCAGAGCAATCATAACTCCTGCGACACATGCACGAATCACTTTTGCAGAAGAAGGATGAGAAGTCGGCGGTGCACTTATGATGAAATGTAGTATGATAGGACATAATCGGTATTTGAGGTCAAGAAGCACTTTTTCTTTGTAAAAAAAAATTTCACTAGATGATTTATAGAAAAAAATTCTATATATATATAAATGCGCTGGTAAAAATTTCCATCTAGAGTTGTGCTTTTCTGTAATCTTCTTGTATTATTTGTAGGTATGAAGAAAAGACATTAATTTTTAAATTTCAATTTCTTCATAAAACATTGAAGACTTCAAAATGAACCAGTCATTTTTACTATTCAATTTCTTCATAAAACATAAATCTTGAAAATGTATACAATCATTCTTTTTTTTTCTAAATCAATGAGGCAAATTGCAAAATAAAAACTTAGAGGCTTTGGGTATGAAATAAGATTAAAGTAAAAGGCACTATGCACATAATAAATAAATAAATATGGGAACTTTTCAAAATAACTTGATCTTGCATAAACACTGTAACAAATATTCACAAACTTCTTATATTAATTGAGAATTTACACTTGATTATCAATGAGCAAAAATTTTGCAATGTGAGGATGAATTGCTACACACAAGCAAAAATTAACTCTGAATACTTTCAATTGCACCTGCTAGAATATTTGGAGAAAATGCAGCATAATAAAATAAAGTTGTCGAAGGTAAAATATATCAGTAATTTTCAGGTAATATAAATTTAAACTTCCTTGTTTTGAGAAGACTTAGAATAATGATATGGTGTGAGTAACTGAGTTCTAGCAGCATACAAGTCAACAATTTCACTTGATGAGGATATTTACTCTCACATGAGAAACGTTAACTGACACAGTATTATAATCAGTAATGAAAGTTATTTATTTATTTATTTATTGAAGAGAACTAAGTAGTAAACACTATTTGTAGCTTCACAAACCGAAGAACTCTAATGAAGTGGTTTCATAAATGGATATTTTCCCTATAAATGAACAACATCTTCACCAGGCATCTTATGGCTGGATACGAAACATACACACAAAAAATTAAACTATTGTAGATGTAGGAAACTTTTGAAGAAGTAGGTAGGTAATTTTATAATTTTTAGCTTCCATGATAACATGTGCAACAACAGAGAAGAGACCAGAAGAAATGGATATCACACAAAACCATTGACCACCTTCATCAGGTAAGCAACAGATGAATGGAAGAAAAGTCTGAAGGATGTCATCACAGGTAAAAAAAAAAAAAAAAAAAAAAAAATTCTAGCAGCATACACAGGAACAGTCATAATTAAATATGGCAAAAAGCACATAACTTAAGAACTATTGATAGTTAATATATAAAAGTAATCTTCACTATTGGCAAGGAAAAAATATTTTTCTTATGCTGAATGGAATTATTAAGTAGAACTGTTACAGGATTGAAGAAGCCCCATTTCATTTTAAATGAAAAAAAAATAATGTTGCTCTTTTCATTTTTATAAAGCAACATGAGAATAAGGTATGATGATGTCGATGTGGATATGTCATGCATAGACTTATAAATTTGTGAAAGAATTGAATTTGCCAAAGAGAATTGAAGCAATGAAAATTTTGAACATTTTCAATTTGTTAGCTGAGAGTTCTATAACAACATCAATAGGTAAATTTAAAAACAGGAACAGTTCTTTAAATATTAAAGATGAAATCAGACTAGTCCACAAGACAACATGCTAACCATACATATCAGTATTTCACAAATCATCTATGGAGCAAGTCTAAGAACTTTTCAAAAAGGATAACTGTCCATAAATTTTCATATTATATTTTTGTTATTCAGAGAAGCAGGCAATACCTCAAAATAATCATACAGGATAATTACCACTATAAATTACTTGAAGAATACCAAACTTCAGTTGGAGAAAATATGCATAATGAGATGAGAACAACTTTAAGTGAAGAACAAAATTTCTCAGCAACAAGAATTAAAAATAATACTTCAATAAAATTTCAATCTTTTTTTTTAAGAAATATATATTGAAATTCAAATTTATAATTCATTTAAAGTGCCATTACTAAGTAGAAAATTAAAAAAATAACCCTAAAGCCATGCCTCCTAAAATATCACATTATGTTCTTGAGAACAATTTTTGCCAATCTTCAAATTCATAGAAATTATTTGAGAACATAAATTTATTTGTAAAAATATTTCAATTTCAACAATTATTCTTCAAAATTATTTTTAATTCCACAATTTTCAATCAATTAAAAAAAATATGTAACTGCCTCAGAATTCTATTCTTAAAAACAGAATATTGCTATTATTTGCAACAACATAAAATTCATTTTCAATATTGTAATTATATAAATTCATTTCTTGATTGAATAATAATACATTCTACAAAATATAGTAAAATTTAAATATGAATTCTTTAGAATATTGTAAAAAAATGCAACTATTTAACAAGAAAAATGGCATAATTCAAGAATCTATAAGAACAAGAACATCAAATATTCTAAAATATTTTCATAAATTATATCCAATAAATCTTGAATTAAATTAACCATTTTCTTTTGAACTAATAAGAACAATTCCTCAAAAAAAAATTTACTTGACTTTCTTGAATAACGATCTTAATTTTCTTCAAAAATTAGAACAAGTTTCATGAAAATGTAGCTTCTATTAAAATATTTCAACCAAAACTCTCATAATTCTTAAAAAAAGAACAAAAAGTTCTAAAAAAAAATATCTTCAAGAATCATTATTTTTAAGATTGCAATAATCCCAAAGCAACAGCGTTGCAATTCGAAAGGTAGTACGGCGCCAAATGTCACTACTATAGCTTATAATGCATATTAAAGCAAAAAACATAAAACTCATAAAGTTAAATACGACTGCGGTTGTATGATTCTTCTGCGCTTTCAATGGTTTCTTTACGTTTTGCTATGTTATCCAAAGATTAATAAGCATAGTTTTTTATTATGTTAAAAAGAGCAGAGTATAATGGCTCATTATCAAAATCACAAATACTAAGTATAATTTTTACAACTGGATTGTGCTTCAATGATTTTTTTTTTCTGTTAAAAAAATTATTCTAACTGGATATTTTTTTTTGTAACATATTAATCGACAATAAAGCTATATTTATTTTCCGTTATTATTCCTATCAGTTCTATAACAAGAAACAATGAGTTAAAATTAAATACTATTAAATTTTAATCTAAATATACGTAAAAGATATAATTTTTTACAACAAGTATATAAATAAAAACTCTAAAGTTCATTTAGACGATTAGATGTGAAAATATGATCCAGTTCCTGCAACATTATACAAATCACGTTTAATACGCGATCCGTCTTAATACGGGACATTTTTTCCCCCTTGAAAGGCGTCTTAACCAGGTTCAACTGTATTTCAATGTTTTAAGACAGTTTTATACAAAACAAATGAATAAATTAAATAACTAAAATGTAAGATTTTATTCATTATGACTATTTCTTAAGCAATCACATTGCGATTGCAATTATAAAGCATTCAGAGAAATAAAAGTAATTTCATAATTCTCATAAATAAACAAGGAATATTATGTAGTAGCACTGCATTTTAATTTTCAGCTTTAACTAACGAGTGTTTTTCGAGGGTATTTTCTAACTCAATTACAAAGATATTTTTACATATAACACAAAATCGTCAGATATTTCCACAGACATAAAATTGAATAATTTTTCTCATTTATACATCATATAAGAGAAAGTTTGGATTTTGCATTAATCAACACGCAGCCCTAACTACTGAACCTAAAATCTTGAAAATTAGGGTAAAAATACTTCTTATGACATAGAGTGCCGCTAAGAAAGGATTTCCTAAAATTGCACCCCCAAGGAGGTTAAAAAAAGAATGAACTTTTTAAAAAATCCTTAAAAATCTGATTTTATATTTATTTTTCAATTGATAAAATATTTTAGTGTATTTTTTGTATGCTGAATCGAATGGTGCAAACTAAATTATTTTAAGTCGATTAGTTCGTGAGATATTTCATATGTTTCTAATTTGGCGATGTCTTTGGCGCCAAAACTTCAAATTTTCGAATGATAATTTCTAAAAATTCATCCGTTACTATAGCAACGGAGAAATTTAAATTGAGTAATTTTGTTAATTAATTCTTTTGGTTAAATAATTAAAACAGCTATATGAGTTAGAAAAAAAAATTACAGACGCCTCGAAAGCTGAAATTTAAAAAAAAAATATTAATAATGGTCAATCCGTTAATTGTTTTTTTTTTTTGGTATACCAACACCGTGCCAAAATGTATGCTATTGCGCGATTTATTTCAACTCTAATCGAGCAAAAGATTTTTATTGCAAACCGTGCCAAACATTAAGATTTGCTATTTATTGAACGTGAATATTTTTTTATTAGTATTATTTAATCATAGCATCGCAAAACATCATAGTTTGTTATTTTTCTAACAGAAAATATTTATTATTAAATTATAACTTAAACTAGGGGGCACTTCCCCCTTCAATCTACGCTCGCCAACCCCTGTTCAGGCACCGCAGAATCTAAAATCAAGCTAATTTGATCGGTTATAAAAGATTAGAGAAGATTGGATTATAATGAAAAAACATATAGCAATCTCCCTGTAAGCGGGTTTCCATTCAATTCCCTTTGATTGCGAAAATTTAAGGCCAAATCAGTTGCTGTTAAGATATCCAATGTTTGTTTTCGTGTTTGATTAAAGAACATTAGTTAAACATTTGAAAACAAGCTAAAATAAAATGAATTAAGTAAACAGAGTCTTCGCTGACCGGTATTTTTTAACAGCGTTACAAAACGATTGACATAATACAATTTACTACTCTTACTACAATTTAATGCTTTAATCCCTTCAAAGGCGGTGGTTCATTTTTGGACCACTTAATTTTAATTCTTAAATGGCACATTGGCACCAGAATATTGGAATGAAAAAATTTCTTTTATCAAGCAAGTGAACAAAAGCATTTTCGTACTTCGAAATTTGTTTGTAAATTCTGGTGCTATTCACTGATTTCAACATTTTATGAATAGAAGTACCTTGCCCCTTAAAGGGTTAAACGCATATTAATGTATTTATAATTTTAAAGTTTCCTTTCTCTTTTAATATTCACTTGTAAATACAATTTTCAAGACATATTTTTCAACATTTTCCTGCTTTTAACACGTACTCATTTAATAGTAATTTTAAAGGTTTTTTTTTTCTGTTTTTAATCGCTATGTGCAAATAAATTTGTAATCGTTAGGAAATATTATTCTTTGCGCTGTTTTTAGAATTGAAAACAATATCTATAATAATAGCCTAAGTCATGTGACTTTCATCAACAATTCCTTCGTTTTTCATCTATATAATAAAAGCCCAAGTCATGTGACTGTCATCAATAGTTCCGGGCTACCCGCTTCACTTTCTTTAAGCCAAGCGGCCAATTTAGTACTTTAATGTTAGCCAGACGCAGGTGATAAGTCGCCAAATATCATATAGATTATTATTAGAAAGCGCAAAGCATTTGGCTGTCATCAACAGTTTGCAACAGGATAAAACTGCATAAAAGTTACACTTTTAGAAAGATCGTATTCAAAAGTTTGAATTTGAAAATTTTAGCTACAAATATCTATTTATTCTGAGATAACTTCAATTGAAATGACATTGACAGTCCAATATCTGTTTCCACCAAAGTAAACACAAAAGATTCGTTCTTCATTGAGCGAAAAAAATATTAATTTATGGAGGTAATCATTCACACAGCAGGCTCTCCAACAATGAATTTGTGCAAAAATAATTCACGCCTTTAAGCCAATCAAAGTTCAGCATCTTATTCTGTTAGGTAAACTTCTATACAATTCAACTTCTTTCACGATATTTTCTTCAAAAACAAATGCAACTCATGTAATAATATTTAATGAATGACATTTCAAATAGGATAGTCAAATAATTTGATATTTATGTATTATCCGTGCCAGGAGGATAGATCACCGTAGATGAGTGTTAGCCAATCATATTTACCTTTGTCAATATCGCATTCAAAACAGTGATTTAATATACTTTTATTAAATAAGAGGATTAAAAATGGTAACTAAAATTAATGATATTGACGTCACATTTACTTGACGTCAGATTCATTCACGTGTTTGTTACGTCATGAAGTGATTTTTAATTCGACATTTATCTGTACTTTTAATGATGTCTTACAGATTTATTCGTTTTTCTCTATCAATTACGTCATTAAACGGGGGCGTCATGATATTAAAAGAGTACAAACATTCAAAAAATGTGATGATGCATTAGTACAATAGATCAGTTTCAACCGTTTTAACTGAAGATGTCCATTTATTTTATTGGGCGTTTGGCGAATAGTTTGGCAAAAGTTTTTTTTTTTTTCATAGGAAGATACGGGATAATGGAGAATAACTCTAAAAAGATATTATTAACAATATTGTCTTAATGTAAGTGTGGGTATTATTAAAGGCTTTTCACAAAAAAATTCATTGACTAAATCCTATTAGCTAAAATCGCCATTTGGCTAGGGACTCAATTATGGAAGATTACTTAATAGGTTTAAAAATCTCCACATTAGTGAACGTATTGCAATTGATAAGCAAACGAACAAGAAGCATAAATGTCTAAGTAAACTAAGCGGTTTTTCGGAAAAAAAAAATACAACTCAACTATAAATATCGAAATGCTGCGATGATCGCGAAGTGTTCTTGAGTTCTCTATCAGGATCTCTCTATTTGGCGAAGAATTAAGCATATACGTTAAATAATGAATAAAAGTAACATGTTGCAATGCATAGCATACATTTAAGGGAGACCAAACTGGTCGCCAGAGGCGGCTAGTAAGAAAGGTTTCCATTTTGATTTAAGAATCAAAGTTATTTTTTCGAATAAAACTACATAAAAGTTGCCATGATCGTAAAGAATTATTGGTACTTTTATGTTAGCCGGGTTCAAATCTGGCCAATAGCTTTTTTTAACACGCCAGTTAGCATTTTTTTATTTTTCGAGTGGAAAAATTAAAACGGTACTACTTGGTTATCCCATCGACCAAAAATCTATCGCCAGACTATAAGATTAAATGCCAATAATGGTTGAGCCGTAAATGTTACATTCACTTGACTGTAAGGAAGTTACACGTGTTTACGCCATCAAGTGATTTTTATTTGGACGCTTTATTTGTATTTGTATTTTTATACTAATTTATTTGTTCTTTCTTTATTTAAAATAAAAATTCTGTCAACTTGTATAATTTGGCGAGTGGTTTGGCGATATTGGTCATTTGCTTTGAATTTGAAATTAAATGTCATGATTTGTTGCATTATTTAATATTTAACACACATGTCATATAAGCACCTGGTTTGGCGTGATTTTTTTACAATTTGGCGAAAACCTCGTTTTCGAATACCAGTTACATATCAAGTTTTAAATTATTTTCTATTATTTTTAAAATGAAATGGCAATAAGTTAAAAAAATAATTAATAACTATAGAACAAAACAATTTATAACATTTTTTTAAAATAAAAAGAATATAAATATAAATAAACATTTATTAATGAATAAGCAACAATAACCGGGTTACCATGTCAAGCAAAATAACACCATTTTGGTGCCAATTAGGTACCCCGGTGCGTATATGAAATCTCAGCCTAATATTTTTCTTTCGTTTCGTTTAAAAAAGGGAAAGAAATGAAAGCCATTAATTTTAAATGTTTCAGTTTTACATGAAAGTTTTGTATTAAATAAAAGGATAATGAAATACAAAAAAAGCATTGTTCTTAGCATACATTTAAGGGAGGCCAATCTGTTCGCCAAATTAGTTCAAAATAATAACCTTTTCTAAAATATGAAAAAAAAAATATCTGTTATGATTAAAATTTGAGTTGCCATCATTAGAGAAAAGTTAACTCAGTTTAAAATTGGAAAAAAATTATTATTTCGAAAACTAAGTCGAATTTAAAAATTCTAATACCAGTTTTGTGATCTTTGGATCAATACTGATTTTTAGTGTTAATTTCATCGCAAATTATTCCATATTTTAGGCGAAATCACCATGAAACATAATCAGTTGTTTAATCAGTCGTTTAATAGAATCGTTTCATAAATTCGTTTTATTAGGGTTTTTATATACATAGGATAGATTTATTACTGACACTGAAATGGATTTTGCCATTTGGCTGTTACTTGAGGACGAGGAATCTGTAATAAAATTATTTCAGAACTTAGGAATTATACATTTAAAAATGTTTCGTTAAAAAACGTTGAACGTCTTGGATGGTGGAAATGCTTACTGCAATGACAGACATGCTTATTACGTACGCCACGCTACAATGATAGCCTGAAAGACATTTACAATTTCAGACCTGCAGATTAAATTGGCTTTATTTTATTATTTTATTGTAAAATATTTATTTTTTTTTATTTTAAGTATTGATTTGTATTGATTTTAAAAAAAATTAGTGAAAGTCTGTAGTTTTCAAATGTTATATACATATTTTAAATGCTCATTTTTGTATCAACAAAATTATTTTTTTTTCAAAGGTTTCATTTCAGTTTGCTCTAATTATTATGCTTGGCGACATCGGTATTGGTATAACGGAAAAATACCAAAACAGTTACTGATTTTATTTAAAATACAAAGAAAAAGGGTTTAATAAGAAATAAATATTATAAAATGGAAATATTTAATTTAAATATGAAAGCAATGTTTGTACTGCTTAAAAAAAGTTTTCATATTCAAAAGTTTAAACAGAAAAAATATTTTGCAATTAGTAATTTACTCCTGTATAAAATGAAAAAAATGGGTAGTTTTATGTTAGCCGTGCACAAATCTCGCCAATAGCATTTTATAAATAGCAAATACCGGCACTTACATTTTTACTCATCATCATCTATTATATATACAAAACGCAAATTCTTATTTCATTCCGATTGAATATAACTTAGGTTCTACTGAACAGAATTTTGTAGAACTTACACTGTTAGTTAAGGTAATTTGTTTTAGAAGTATTTTAATGTAAAATAATAGTTCTACTTTGCATTAGTGATAGCTACTGGGATTTTAAAAATAGGTGAACCGGATTATGAAAGATTACCTTTAATTTAAAGTTCTACTGAATGGATGTTGATACTATGCCGGAAAGTTCTCTGTGGTGTAGTATATTACTAGAGGATGTACGCTATATGCAATGTGTATATACTAGAGAATATATATTCTATAAAGGTGTGCAGAGTTTCTTAAAAAAATCCAGTGGGTATATAAAATAGTCCAAACTCTACATCCCTGAGAGTTCAGTAATCTGGTTAACGCGATTATGAAAAATATTTAAATTTAACTATCTATAGTGTATATGAAATGCAAATAGAAATTTCATTTGGGCTCCTTACAACTTGAGTTCTGCTGAATATATTTTGATGGAACTTACATTGTTAGATAATTTTTCAGAAAACAATTTAGTATATCATAACGTTCTACGTTGCTTAGTTAAATAATTATGGGGGGAAATTCTAAATCAGATGAACACGATTATGAAAGATTGGCTTTTTTAAAGGTTCTGCTGGGTGGATTTTGATAGGATTTAAACTGTTAATTAGATAATTTTTAGGATAGATTTTGGTACATTCGCCAGTTTAAAAGATTCTGCTAAGTGGGTTTTGGTGGAACTTGCTCAGTTAGTTAATATTTCAGGGAATATTTTAGTAGAAAACAAATATCGTTCTAGGTTGCTAGGTAATATTGATTTTGGCTGAAAGTTCTAGAATCAGGTGAACGCAATTACGAAAGATTAGCCTTTTTAATATGTTCTATTGGACGGATTCTGATGAGAATTGAACTGATAAATTTTCAGAGGAAGGGTATAAGTATATAACATATTGTTCTACCGTACTATACCAAATCCTACAGTAAAGGATCAACTAAAGAAGTTGGTGCTTAACAGCTCAAATTTTGTCTGTCTCAATAGAAAATATAATAGTAAAATGACGTCCATATCGTTTGTATCAATTCGGAGGGTCATTCCAGGTTGATGTCTATATTGCTTTCAAACTCATGATCAGATTCACAGATATATTTCGTTTGATTCACGGTTTGATTAGAAAAACCGACCAGCGTAGCGGGCGAAGGCTTCTAGTTTATATATAAATGAGAAACATTATTGCAAACAATTCTTATCTCATAAGAAACTTTCACTTACTGACTTTTCAGAAAATCAGTTTTATACACCCATTCACATTATTTCCTTTTAACAATAAATCATAAACACTATCAGATTTCTATATGCACAAAAAAAGAAATCCATAAAAAATTTGTTGTCAAATATAAATGAAATATTTGCTTCGAAATGTTTGGTTATTTGTATAGTTTAATAAAGTCTTTGGATCAATCACGGGTTGCTAATATATAGTGGCAGTTTACTTAAGTTTTGAATTTATGTGATAACAACTTATCTTAAATGACTGAATTTTTTCCTAAATGGAAAGCCATACTGGACGCTCCACTGCGATTCTTCGCTATTTTATTTTCAATAAATAGTGGATTTACTTCTTAAAACTGAGTATGTATCAATTATCTCGTGGCGGGTGTGATGAGGTTGACACAAAGATTTTCTGAGGTTTATCTTATTATTTTGTTACTGGCAATCTTAATCTCCTTTTCCTGTCCAAATATATTGTTCTTTGTTTTATTATTTCATATCTGAATGCTTATTTAGTGCAAAAATATTCCCTGGATTGAGAAATTCGTCAAAAGTTACGACAACATCAGATAAATTCTAGAAATTAAGAATGTCTTGAAGCTCTCAAAGTTCCAAAACATTTGCGCCCATGACTATTGAACATGTTTTTTTTTCTTTTTTCTTTTTAAAGATTTCAAATGGTAATACCTAGAGCAATCCACTTACTTATCAAGATTTGTGTAGTGTACATGAATATATTTTAAAATGAAATAACTTTGAATTTCTGAAATAAACAGTATTATGTCCCCTAGTTTTGAAACCTAGTGCATAGCTACTCTGTTATTAAGGGAGTTTTTAGATTTTTCATGCGATTGTGATGTCCTGAATTCTAGCGTTTATGCATCTATTCTATCATTTCTGTAAGTTTCGCAATGTGTGCCTGAAACTCCTAGAATCTGATTTTCATGGTTAATTTCAACAAATATATGTTAATTAGGTATCTGTTGTTTTGTAGTTGCTATATATAGTAGGGTAGGAATTACATTCGATGGATTTGCAATGCCTCCGCCCTTGAAATATTTTAGTTTTGTGAACAGAGAGTTCTCCCCGTGTAGAGTTCGAGCGAATTTTCTCATTATCTGTTTTATTTTATAGTGATATTTATACAACAATATAGCTATTTTTATATTTATATTTTATAGTGAGTTAAAAATGATTTACTTACAGCAGGTCAATTCCAAGCAAATGTTATCATTTTTAGTATTTTGTATTTTGCATCAAATAGGCAATACGCATATTTTCTGATTTTATTAAACCTATATATTTTTTATTATTTGCAATGTATTTTACATAAGGTTGAATAGTCAAAATCCATAAAATCCATTGTAATCAGCATAGCTTCTTTTTATGTGCTTATTTGTTTGTCTATTGCATATTGGATGTTTGTCTGTTACAGGTAAGATTACATATTTTTGATAACTATATTGTGTAAAGAGTCAAATTTTGTGGAAGTCGAATGTTTCTGAATTGCCTCTGAGTGAAAATACATATTATTTATAATAAATTGTATGTATTTTATAAATAATATAGATAAACAATAAGATGTCCGAAAAGCAAGGTAATTCTTGTTTGTCTGTTTACAATATCACTTTTTTAATCATAATTATTCACATTAAATAATTTATTTATAATAACTATATTAATTTATCTTATAATATCATGTACCAATTGTAGCCATCTTTACTTTCCTGATTACTATTTTTTAATTAAGGAAAAGCCAGTTTTTCCTCAATGACTGTTAGTCTGTTACAGTGGAATTGCCCAGGAATGAACAATGAGGCCATTTTGAGTTTTTTATTTAAGCTGTTTTGATTATAATAAGTATTATGAAAAAGGATTTTTCCTCTCAGTCTTTAGTGATTCTGAGGTCTTTTTTATCAATTTTAGCTATATTCACCCGCTGCACAATCCAATCCCGTATTACTGCTTTAATTTGTTGTGGTTTTTAAAGACATGTGTCATAAAATTTATTTTACATGAAAACCCCTGAGTGGTGTATCTCATTCTTGGCGTTTTAGATAGCGTTCATTACAAAAAGTAAAAAGCTACGTATTACAGCCGTCCAGACGGAAGTACATCCGAAACATTTTAGTATATCTTCATCGATCATGACCCCAGACCCCAAATTCACCCTCTGTTTAAATGTGACTTTTATATATACATATATCTGATTTTTGTCATGCGATAATTCTCGTATTTATAAACAGATTTGGATTAAATTAATTATATGCCCAGTACATAGCTATGTCTCGACCGAAATCGTTAAACAGCTTCATCCGCCAGCTTGTTTCAAAATGGTGGCCATTTAAAAAAAAAAAATAAATAAAAAAAAATAAATGTAAAATGTAAAAAGCAGTGCATATAAATTAAAAAAGGGAAAAAATATTTTTTTTCTTAAGTGTTTGACCTTAATACAAAGATTCCAAAGCATGTTTTGTTTCGTCTTTATCTTAAAAAAATGGCTGAAATATAGTAGTTTGAATTTCTAGGAGGGCTGACATTTTCAAACAATCTGGTTTCGTCATGCTGCAACTCTCGTATTTATAAACCGATTTGGATAAGATTAAGTATGTGTGTAGTATATATGAATGTCTCGACAGAGTTCGTGGGCCAGCTTAATCCGCCATTTTAAAACAAAATGGTCATTTGCACCGTGCACTACCGCACAAAGCTTAAATATTATTAATATCCGTTCACTTCAAATTCTCACCAAACTTGGCGACACTTGACGAAATATCGCCAAATTTGGCGTCTAAAAATAAGTACCCATAAATGATGCCAACTTGGCAATAGCTTACTAATTTGGCTCAAATCTTATTCAAATTCAGTATTGACGAATATTCTCTTATTGGGTTCGTCGCATTTTAGCTTCTTAAAATTTGAGTAAAATTAGCTTCGAGTAAAACCTGCAAAATTTTAAAACGAAGAAATATGAAAGCTACCTCTTCCTGGCACTGGCCGAAAGGACTTTTTTCTTTTTTAGCTGATTGTTTTTCATCCCTTCATTAAGACTATTTTCAAGTTTATATTTTTCATGAAAAATCAAAGCTCTGAATAGAGAAACTTGTGTTTGCTTTTTATAACATGCACCTGTATATAAAATATTAAATTAATTGCCCTGAAACTCAATTCAGTAGTAACTGTTTTCGAAGATTTAATAAAACAATGAACATAAAATGCAAGATTTTTTTTCTTTTAATTTATTTTCTGGGGAAAACTTTATAATGAATCTTTTTAAGAATATAAAATTATATTAGTAATTGAAATTCTTTCTTTTTTTTTTTTTTTTTTTTTTTTTTTGTATCTGAAAATAAAGGAAAATCAAACAAGATTCTTGCAAAATTTTATTTTTCCATTAGTTAAAAATGTGTATTTGTAATTTAAAAAAGTTGGCAAAAATGACTGATAATATGCAGTATGCAAGATTTCTAAATTATTTACAGAAAAAGTGTGAAGATGTTTCCGGGTAATTTTTAAATTTACATAGCAAAGATATTTCACTTTAGTTTACTAAGCGTTCAGTAACTGCTAGAGCATAATTAAAATTTTTGTAAGTATTTTATTTAAAAGAATTTTGTCGTTATGGCTTGAAAAAAAATTAACAAGAATAGCTACTTCTACTTAAGGTAATTATTTCGAACAAAGCTTGCAGTGGTGTTTAAAAAGAATTTTTTAAACTTTGTAGTAAGTATTATAATGATGTTTAAACGGAAATGTTGCTATAAGTGAGAAATTTTTACTTCAGGTACCGGTCAACTTTCTAATTTAAAATGCCTTTAGAAAATCACCAAATACTGATTACTTTAACAATCTTCCAGCAATTGTTTTCAAAGTGTTACCTCTTTTTCTGTGCTTATATTTCCACTTTCTTTATTACTAGTTATATAAAAAAAATCCGTTAAAGTTACTTCCCTAATGCAAGAAAACATTTTAATATAAATGCAAGTTGAGATATTCTTAATATGGAAATTTTTACATTTTATAGTAACTAATATTGAGATTATTACATTCGTAAAAAAAAAATAATCATAAGATTAACCAAACTTGAAATGTATAAAAAATTATGTATAGAAAGAATTTTTTAAAGAAGTTGTTTTATTCGCTGTATATATGTATAGCAATGTCGGAATTCATCTAGGAAATTTAAACAACGTCTTACAGAGGCAGATAATAAAATTTCTTATACATATATCTAACACGAGTATTCAGTACTCTGATTCCTTTGCAATATTTATCGAAATATAAATTAACTGTCAGATATGCTGAAAACAGATTTAAATTTCAATAATATGCTACTAATAGAACGCTTTAATGAAATTTTTTATAGAAAATATAACCTCAGCTTTTTATGGTGTTTATTCCACTGAATACATTATTTCTCATCGCAGTAACATGCAACACCTATTCATTGTGTCACGAAAATGAAAATTATGAGTTATTTTGATTGTGAAATGTAAGTTATGTAATGATCATCGGTAAACCTGCTTTCTTAAACAAAAATGTCATTCTTTTTTTAAATCAAAAACTATTTAATAAGTGCAAATGAGATTCCGTGATATTGAAATGAAGCATTATACTTACAAAATGAAGCATTTTAAAGCACAAATTCTTTATTTGGATTTATTTATTTTACTTGGATTTATTTTTCATTAATAACGTTCGGGGGATTGTCAAACTTATTGAAAAGTTATTTGTTTCATAAAAACTATTATTCATAAACTATGAATATTTCTTTGGCAATACCAAAGTTCTTTTTTTATTACATACATCATAAAATCTTCATATACATTGCGGTCATAAAAAAACTTTGCCGATAAATGGGCCTTTAGCTGCTAATCCGTTTAACCGATCGGGATGAGATTTCAGGTATAGTTATTCAGAGGTATGAGCTCGGGATTCTGTAAATGGCAACAATATGGCGCTCACGGTTACGGTTATAGTTACAGAAACTCGAAATTTTCGAATGGCAACGCCTATTTCTCCCCGTCGCAAGTTGTTCAGCGCATGCGAAAACTCTAAAGAGCGTTGGAACTGTACCTGTATCTCAAAAAATGGACGCGTTATGCACGCACAAAAGCAGCTCTGCGAACGAACAAAAAAACCACGAATGGGGCGCGCGGATGAAATTTCCATATGACAGAGGCAAGACACTAATCACTGGCTGCTACACAGATTGGAGAAAGGAAAACTCTTATTTGGATTCCACATTTCCCACATGGGTGTCATCGCAGGTAATTATGTAGTGCAAGCGGGAGACTGTAGACAATGCAGCCGAACGTAACATAGCATGAGGGATGTTTACATTCTCGCATTTCATAGTCTTTCAAATCTGGCGAAGTTTTCAGATTGCACATGTACACTTTAGATTTGAGATATCCCCAGAAACAGAAATCCATAGGAGTGAGGTTTGGGGTACGCAGAGGCCGTGGAAGTGGAAAAGGGTGAGAGATGGCGAGGTCGCTAAAATGCTGGTCCAGGACCCTGCGAACAGACTTCGCTATATGTAGATATGCGTCATCTTGCATTCAAACCCAAGCAATGTATTCAGTGCATTTCTCTGCAGCTATTCTGGTTTAACGTAATTTTGTAGCATAGTTGTGTAGCGAGAGTCTGCCATAGAACACGTTACAAAATCCGTTGGTGTCGCTTCCTCAAAGAAAGAAAGGTCGAAAACAATTGTGTCTGCAATGCCGCACCATACAGTAACTTTGGCGTTGTAAAAAGATAATGGTGCAACATCCGCGTGCGTATTCGTTTCTGCTCAGTGCACTCAATTTTTGGTATTGACGTTGCCAGTTAAGGTGAAATGTGCCTCGTCCGTCCATAATATGCGAAGAAGTCGGTCGTTATCGCCATCATATCGGATAAGAAATCCATTTGAAAAGTCCATGCGTTATTGATGGTCTCTCGTATCCAACATCTGGACGCGCTGGTACCGGTATGGAAACATGCGAATTACAGAGCGCAGTAGACTTTAGAACCGTGTTTTTCGGTATATCCAATACACGAGATGCACCTCTTGCAGTTTGCATGCGTCCTGAAGTCACTGTGTGATGCACTTCCATAACAGTGTCCTCAGGAACAGTTTTTCGTCCGGATCGCGGTCTATCACTGCTGCAGCCAGTTTCTTCGAATTTCTTTCCTTAATCGCGCAGAGCTTGGAGGGTACATTGTCACGTATTTGGTGATGGTTTCGATGGTGAACACGCAAGACTCCCTCGATATTCAACCAATTTTGATAAGAGAGTTCTACCAATTCACCACGAACTTTTGCTGGCATAGTCAGTTCATCGGCATGTGTCAGCTCCCGACTGAAGAACCAACATTCCCACTCCGCTTTTAATCCGTTTTCTGCGTTAAATATCTGTCAAATGGCGTTCTATGATTGGTGTCTTGCCTCTGTCATATGCAAATTTCCAACGTGTGACTCGATCGTATTTTTTAGGCTGTTCGCAGAGCCATTTTTTGTGCGTGCATAACGCGCCCGTTTCCTGTGATACACGTACCGTTCCAACGCTCTTTAGGATTTTCGCATGCGCTGAGCATTTTGCGATGGAAAAAATGGGCGTTGCCATTCGAAAATTTTGAGTTTCTGTACTTATAACCGTTACCGTAAGCGCCACTTTGTTGCCATTCTCAGAATCCCCAGCTCATACGTTTGAATAACTATATCTGAAATTTCATTTCGATCGGTTGGGCGGACCGGCCGTTAGAGGTCCATATATCGGCAAAGTTTTTTTATGACCACCCTGTATTATAAATGCAGTGGGAAAAGTTGAATAAAATCTTTTATTTTTGTGTTAATGCGAATTATCATGAATGAAAATCAAAACTTCTTTAAATATGATATTTACGGTCAGTGAGGTCTAAAAAACAATAAAAAGTATTTATAATAACTAGTTCATAAAGACCTTATGCTTTTATCTAAATATGCTAAACACTTTTCGATTTCATGAATCTTGATAAAAATATGCAATTATTATCCGTTTATACATCATAAACTGATCGGGCTTGAAAACATATTTAATGTAATAAACAATATTTTTTTTCTGTCAAAGTCTGTATAGTGGGTTTCAGTTATTTCTTACTAATAATTTAAACATTTAATATAGAATTACGTAGTAACAAACAAAGTTACATATTCAAAAGTTTGAAACTCAAAACATGTTATTAACCAAACAATTATTATAGTAAAATAATAAGCAATATTACATCAAGCATTTTTGATAAAGTGCGGACTCTTTAAGTGACGCTGCATAGTGGTGATGGATTTTATTTTGATAAACCATAGTACTCTGATTTGTTTATTTTTTCCACTCGCCATTTTGAATTATCCCATCTGAGCCCACCAGAATACGTCACAGCTTGGGTTGCAGGGGAATTGAAAGAAAGATAACTGAACTTTGTTTGTTTAATTACAAGAAAAATTGAGATGCACTTTACAAATACGTAATAATATTTTTCGCCATGTGCTTATGGGCAAAGTAAATCTCGACAATAATTTATGAGCACCCTATATTTGAAAAGTATAAGAATGCATACAATGCAAAATTTCCAGCATACGTAGTGAAATAGTTCTTAATCCTTCACATATAATTTTGTAAATGAAACAAGAAATAATCTTTGTTAGATTAAAAAAAAAAAAAAAAAAAAAAAAAAAAATCTCTTAGGATTTTATACTAAGGATATTTGAAACAGAATTTTTTAATTTGTAATTGTTTCAGTTTCTTATTCTGATTTCATTTGGATAATAATGTCAATTTTAAAAATAATGTGTAATAATGAAAGGCCTTAAAGTCCTTAGAAAATAACTTTTTTTTAAAAACTTTTTTTCACTTACTCAACAAAGTATTAAACATACCATACAAATTCATTTTAAAAAAATAATAATCATCCTTAAAAACTCTTGTTGAATTTATTTGTTAGCCAAACTAACAAAATTCTCATAACAGAAAAAAGCAAACAAGATTTATTAGGGTTTCATTATATCCATATGCAACGCATGCCTACAGGTTTGGAAGCATAACAACTTATTTTTTAATTAAAAAAGGAAAACGCTTTATATTCCTTCCAAACATAAGGCATTGGCCTTACACTTGCATAGCACTTTTGACAATGATTTAATAATGCCTGAAAGCTTCGGATAAAAGTCAAATTTCGGTACCTTATAGAAAAACTCTCGTGATAAATCTTTGAAAGTCTATAGAGGAGAGTAGCCATATTTGGACCGCCGCTTTAATTAGACCGTTGCCATTCTGCCGTTAATTACAGGAACAGACTCCATCTACCACTGAAATCCTACTCATCAGAATGACGTCACTCATGATTAGAAGAAGCATCCGCCTACCACGTGCTGCTTTCAGACAATTAAAAAAAAAAAATTAAAGTTAGCTGCTTTGATCTATTTTTTCCTACTAAACGTAAGTGAATATTTTAAAACTAAGGTAAGTTGTTATGTTTTCATATACATATATGAATTCATCTGTTACTTGCGCATATTTTTGCGTGGATTTGTTTTATTTCGTTTTTGTTCTTAGTCTTAAGATTAACTTTTAAAAAAATGGCGCAGTTGCCGTAATTGGGCCAATTTAAGTTGCTTAAATTGGACCAGATATGCGATCATAAATTTGAAAAGTAAGTAATGAATTTCGAGGACGATACGCTTTGTACACTATTTTTTTATATATATATATAATGGATTACTATCTCCATGCAAGTTTTTTTTGTGTATATCTGGATTAATTTTTTTATGCACTTTAGGCCTATATAAATATAAAAATATTTTTACATGTCTATGCAATAAATTTTGTTTGCAATGTCTTTTATCTTGTATGTAATTGTATTTATTTTCTTTGAATTCTTTATTCCTAAGGCATATTTGATTTACAGAGTTGAATTCAAACATTTTCCTCCTACCCGAGATTTGTGATGGAAGACTTTTTACAGTTCTGGAGGGTGGAATTATACTTTTTTGCCATTAGAACGCATAAAATCTCAAACCTTGATGAAAATGTTGAAAAAGACATAACAAACTATCTGGAAGAAAAACACCCGTGACAGCAAAAACTGTTAAAAATATAGGAAACAAAAAGCAGACAGTAAGTTGTGAAGAAATTGACCTGCAAGAAGTCTGCAGCTACAAATCCTCCCTAAAAGCGAAAAAATAATTAGAAATGTTATTTCCCTTGCTAAATTCAGTTAAATCAGAGTGCAGAGGGAGCCAAAAAACAGGTCTGTTAACATCATTGCCATATAAACTAAACTTTCAAAAAAAAAAAAAAAAAAGACAAAAAGGAAGATTTCACAGCACAAAAGCAATTGGAACATCGAGTTTTAAAAAATAGGCGCAATGCAATTAGCAAGAAAATGATGGAAGAGAAGAACTACAAACATAATATAAAGAAAACTTCTGTTGCAAAAAAAAAAAGTCTGATAATTCAGAATCTAAAAACAAAATCTAGACAGTGACGATTGGTATTACGTAATTTGTAAGACAATTAAAATAGTAGAAGTTATTCAGTGTTCAGATTGCCATATACTGTTCCATGTTGTGTGCGTTGGAAAACAAAAACAATAAACAAAATTCATGTATAAGCTTTACATCAATCCTTTCATGATATTCAAGTAATTGACAATTAGTTCCATAATTTCTATTCTTAATTACTGATAACTCTGATTTATATTTTGAATACGTTTTGATTTAAAACAATTACTCTTATTTTCAGATATTTGATTTCATTATATTTCATTGCTGTTATTTTGTTTGATTGTTTCATTAATTGCTAACTTTGCTTTTAATAAAATAAGTTATATTCCCTAGTCATTAAAACAACCTGATATTATTTGTTCCAATTTAGGAAACTGGGGGTCTAACTTAGGCGACCAGTTGTTGAATTTGGACAACTTTTGACAAATTTTTCATGTTAAAATAAAATTTAACATTTTCAAAAAGAAATTTATCTAAATAGGTATTTAGTTAGTAGATGAATAGATTGAACATGTGTAATGATCTTTTGCAGATATTCCAAAAATTAAGTGAGTTACACCTGAAAATAAGTGAAGTGGTCCAAATAAGGTTACTCTCCCCTATCCGAAAATCGCTCTCCTCTAAGGTTTTCTTCAGATTCGAAAATAGTCAAAAATAGCCAAAAGATATTGTTAAATTTTAAACGTTATTATTCCAAGTAAGTGTAATTTAGACATATTTTGCATCTACTGATACTTAAATAATAAAATATAAAAGTTTTGTAGCAACAAATTTGAAGATAATTAATAAAAGAACATCGTTATGAATAAAAAACATTACATTATTAAAACTTAATTTAATAAATAATTAAACAAAATATAGATTAATTTATGTGTTTTCATAACCATCTCTCGTCATTCATATTCCTCAGCAAAGGGGCATTAGTACCCTTTCTATTCGCCATTGGTAATTTCATCCTGTTAATTAATATATTTCATCTGCATAATGCGCAGAGATAGCTATCTACAACTCAACCGAGTATAAGTCTATTTAGTAATTCTCTCTATTTATAGAATGGGAGTATTTTATTCAGCCAAATACAATAACTGAAATTGTCTGAAAACGGAACTCCTCCTATTCAAAGAACTCCATTAGGGAGCACAATGCTTGAAATTGCGCCCTGCAGATGCCTCTTTGAAGATGTAAGAGGATAAACTAGTTCTTCCGGATTTACTTTAACTTCAGCGGAATACGGAAATATGGCCGCTAACAGAAGAAAAATGTGTACATTATTTTATTTTATTCTCACGATCTAAAGATTTCAGTTTTTATGTTATTTTTGTTTGTTAGTGCATTTTTTGCATAGCTTCTTATTGTATCCGTCAGTTTTATATAAAGATTTTCTAAAAAATGTTTCTTTTAACTTTTTTAAATAAAATGCAAATTTCCATAGTTTCATTTATAGATTTGTACATCTTTAGTTTTCCTCTCAAGATTATTTTATCAGTTGGAATCAACTTAATGCGGATAATACACTTTACAGAATTGCGTGGGGGGGGGAATCATGAATCAAGCATAGATTATGAAAGAATTTCCAACTCTTCCGGAATACGTTAACAAAATTTCTCTCAATTTAATTAGTGAAATTTTATTCACACTGCTAACAAAGCGTAAAACCAACTGAGTGAAAAAGTATCCAGGCTGGGTTCGAACCTGGTTCTTTGGTTCGGCGCACCAGCGCTTTTCAATCTGAGACACCTGGAACGACAAACCTAGCCTGGTACCCTTCACTCATAATGTTGGTAAGGGTGCAACCGGAGCACAAGATGGAGTAACTTCATGAACCACAATGATGCGGTCGTCGTTTAAAAATTTAAAAAAAAGTCTCTGTGTAACTACCTAATTATGAAAATACCTAAGTATACGCGTTAACACATTTAGAAATCAGATTTAAGCAATTACCGCCCATATCTGATTATGTACTCGAATTATTTTTGCAATAATAAGATTTTACATGAAAAGCTTAAACAGAAAAAAAATTATATTTAACACACTTTATCCTATTGAGCACACTTTATAGAACAGTGTTGTTAAAAAAATCATGCATCAAGCATAGATTATGAAGTAATTTCCAACACTTCCGGAATAAGTTAACAAAACTTCTGTGTTTCAGGGGCGAGGGACCTTAAAATCCTTAAAAATCAATTTTTTATTTTTTGTAAATTTCACTTTAAATATTGTTCAAGGGTACATTATATGAATCATGGCATGCATTTATCACAAAAAAAAAATAAAAATAAAGTTATTTTTGAGAATAAAAATGGAATTTTTCTTCTTCTGAAATCTTCAAAATGCCCAAAAGATTTTTTAAAAAAGTGATTTTTTTTTTTTTTTTTTTTTTTTTACATACCTTTATATTGAAATGTATAAAATCCGATGCACAGTTTTATTTATATATATAAACCAAACTTTATAAAAAATATTGGAGATTTTCATTGATATGGAACGCGCGGGGGGCATTTCGAAGATTTCGAAGACAACGCGTAAAATTCCATTTTTTTCTCAAAAAAAAAAAAAAAATTTGTGATAAATGCATGCCATAATGCATATAATGTACCCTTGAGTTATATTTAAAATGAAATTTTCAAAAAAAAAAAAAAATGAAATTTTTTGAAATTTTTTCGAAAAAATTTGAAATTTTTTTCAATTCTTTGTTTATTTTTTTACCTTTATATTCAAATATATAAAATTCGATGCACATTTTTATTTATATATATAAACCAAACTTTTATAAAAAAAAATATTGGGGATTTTCATTGATATGGAACGTGCAGGGGACATTTCGAAGACTTCTAAGACGACGCGTAAAATTCCATTTTTTTCTCAAAAATAAATTTTATTATTTTTTTTTTGGTGAGTGTGTAATAATTGCATGCCATATTTAATATAATGTACCCTTGAGTAATATTTAAAGTGAAATTTACAAAAAATAAAAAAATTGATTTTTAAGGTCCCTCGTGCCCTTAATACGGTAATGAAAATATACCTAAGTATACGCATAACAAATTTGGAAATCAGATTTAAACAATTACCGTCCATAACCGATAAAGTACTCGAATTTTTTTGTGCAATATCAAGATTTTAAATGAAAACATGAAACAGAAATAAATCCATTTATTCATTTGGAATTATTCATTATATACAAAATTAATTCATGAAAGATAAATTTAAGTTCACACCATGTCGAAATTTTTATGACAAATGAAACAACGAGATATATTTACATTGAAATTTATCAATCTTGATAATATATAATATGAAGTTTTTACAAGCTAAACATTTCATCATTTATAACTGCATATCTGTATGTTGTATTTCATGTTCAGCTTACAGACTATCAAAAGATGACAGCTAATTTGCCCGCAGGTTCTGTATGTAGGTACGTATGTACTCATGTACGTAACACGATAACTCTTGATAGAAATATCCAATTTGCTTCAAATTTTGTATATAGCTCCATTATGATAAATCACTTCCCTAATTAGATTTGGGGTTAATTGGTTAAGTATAAAGGAGGAACGGGGGGCTAATCCCCTCCCCCCTCAATTTAGATAAATGGGTTTTTCATGCAGGATTATCAAATTTGCTTCAAATTTGGTATACCAGTTTATTCTGATAAGGCGCTACTCTTATTAGTTTTTGGAGTTCATTGGTTAAGTATAAAGGAGAACGGGGTGCTAATCCCCCCTTAATTTAGATAAATGGGTTTATCATGCAGAATTATTCCATTTGCTTCAAATTTACTATACCGGTTTAGTCTAATAAGGCGCTTTGCAGATTAGATTTGGAGGTTCATTGGTTAAATATAAAGGGGGGAAATGGGGGAGTTAATCCCCACTTAGTTTATTTTTCGAGGTGCATTACCTTTTAAATAAGAGTATAATATACAATTAGTATGAATAGCCTGTGAGCTCAATGCCATCAGTTTAACGGGGTACTTTTCTTTTTATTATTAGCGATTTATCAAACAAATCGGTATATTATGAAAACTATATTCGTAAAATATTTTTATTATTAATACAACATGATTTTGAAATATTTAAAATATCCTAATAAACTAATATCATGAAGTACCCGGTCTCTTCTCTCCACTTACCCCATCCGCAACCCCCTTCCCCCCTAAAAGTAAAATATAATGCTTAAATTCTTTCGAAACATTAAGTGAAATTATAACGTATGTTTTTCGGAAAAGAAAAAAATATATGGTCCGGACAATATCTAGGCAAAAGAATCTAGCCTTTAGGTAAAAGAGATTGGAAATATAATGCTACCTTCATTTCGATAATCTTTTTTGTCTTATAGTCATTCCCCCGCAAATGTTTATGATCGGTAATAAGATAGATCAACTTATATTGCTTAATACTTTTATAGCTGACGATGACAGCTAAACGAAAATTATTTATGTTATTTTCCTTGACGTCATTAGGTTTTTTATATCAAAGTTATCTTTAAAAGGAATTATTCTGTGTAGTCGGATTTCTTTTAAATGCCTCTGTGCTTTAGAACCAAATATTACTGACATATTTCACTGTGTTGCCCAAAATTGATTGTTTCTGTTAATTTTTTTTCTCTTTTTCACTGTTCACACGCAATATAAAAGAAATTTGCATTTTGAATATGATTAGTACATTTTGAGACAGTATAAAGCTATTTGCCGGTTTCATTTTGCACTAAAACAAATAATAATCTCCTAAAAAACAATCCGTTGTAAATGATCCTGCCAAGCTACAAAACGAAAACACAGTCATAAAAAGAAGTGATATTACATAAAAAGAAGCGATATAAACGTGCATACACCAAGTGCCATGTAAAAATCTATCACTACTCATAATTTTTCAAAGAACTCGGAGTGAGTTACAGTATCTAAAAACTGCTTGGTGACCTGGAGGCGTATTTAAAATATGCAGTATATCAGTTTGCTTGCTGTTACCATTTTAAAAACAGTCCATCTTACCAACCAGTCACGCCCTGTCCACATGATTACGTTACATCTCCCATTTGAAACATCGACATATATTGATGTGAAACAATTTTGGTTATTTAAGGATTTTAATCTAAACTGATCCGCGTTCTGGAATGTAGCTTTGGATCTAACAACTGTTCAAAATTCTCTTGCTCTTTTCTTTCTAGTATAAAAATTATTTAAATTTCCACTAGCACCTTTGGTGAACACCGTCTATATTTGATGCGACATGCATTATACCTGTGAGTTGAACATAGTTGCGTATAAACTGCTGTGCTATATATATTTTTTTAATTGTACATTATACTCAATCTTCTCTGTTTTTTTACTGTTATCCTCGATGCACATTTACTGTGTGCGTGAAATTACCCTTTCAGGCATGCATGAGCATGCAAAAGACAATTAAAAATATTTTCTGGTAGAAAAGATAAAAATGGTGCACAGTACTTAAATTGAAATATGGAGTTTATATTTGCTATGATATTCTGTCTCCGATATTTTAAAAATACATGAACCAAAAATTATTTTTTATTTGTGAGGAAAAAAAAAAACCTCATTTCGCATTTAGAAAAATAAATAAGGCAAAACTTTATGAAGAATTTACCTTTTTGACTTTAATTTCATTTCCAAAAGCTATTTTCTAAACTGCTCAAGTACACAGGTTCCTGGATTTCAACTAGGCCGATATTCTTCCTTTGGTTTTTATTATTTAAAAAAAATCACGCTTTTATTATAATTTTTTTAAAAAGTTTCTTCACAGTAAATTCAAGTCGTCAATCTATTATACATTTATATTTTATTATAAACTGTTTACAGATATTTATTAAAAGGCGTTTGCCAACTAGACAAATAACATGAAACATTGTATAAAAGAAGAACATATACATTCAAGAGTATGTAGAAAAGATATTAACTTAAACAGAAAGATCGCACTTTAGAAGTGTATATATTACAAAATTATATTCAATTTTATATATAGAAGTGTTTTAAATTCGAGTAAGGTGAATGAATTTTAATTTTAGATACTATTGTTTAATTTATCAAAAGTACAAGACAAATTATTCTGTATAATTCATAATGTAAAGAGGGTTTTTGATCTCAGAGTTTCGAGTGAGAATGTTGCTGTGAGAGTATTCAGTTATCCAAAAGTAAATTTAAAAAAACAAAAAACCCGACTGCGTAAAAAGAGAACTAATTAATTATTTCTCATCAATATGAAACTATTTTTTTTCAATTCCTATAATTAGCTCACACTCTCGTTATATATATCTTGTTCAAATTTTCAATCGTTAATAAAATACTTATTATTCATCCAATCAAGCTCAAATAAATTTTTTAAAACTTTTAGTGGATGACACTTGATGTCAATCCAGTTTTTTTCCAAATATTAATTAATTAATCAAATTAAATTAATTAATTTTAAATAATCGAGAGAGCCCTCTTCTTGATCAAGGTATTTTAAGACCGAGAGAGCCCTCTTCTTGATCAAGGCATTTTAAGCGCCACTCAAGAGGAAAGAAGAATGGGAGAAAAAAAAATTCACTTATTGACCTAAGTAGGAATTGACTTAAAATATTATTTTATATATATCTTGTTTATATTACTTACCTATTTTTTTATTTACTTGTATTGATGACTTTCAAAGTTGTGTTTAATTGTTAGTAGGACTGGCCGATATACCGATAAAATCGATATAAAATGCAAATCATAATAACAATATTAAAAACCCTACAAAACGGTATATCATGGATATCATAATCGTGATGTAAACCGTGATTCTCATAGTTCTTTATTAAACCGCAACATTAAGCAGCGCTTCTTCTTTTTCGAGTTCTCTAGATTTATTAAATATCGGAGTGACTTCTCTCATGTCTAAACCGTGGTATTAAAAATATCGATTCCTCGGTTTCAGTATTCTTGATATTAACGGTGCGACTCCTCCCTGCCTAAATCGTGATATTAAATACCAACTCCTCGGGTTCGGTGTTCATGATACTAATGATCGTTTCGGTGGGTGATAAATATCATACATGCAGTTTTCGATGCGATTGCTAACAGCAGATGATATATATATATATATATATATATATATATATATTTTTTTTTTTTTTTTTTACGGTATAGACGGTGTAAGCTGAATCTCTCAGCGTATATGTTGTATGCTACAGACACTATGACTTGCATTTCATTATGGTATTTAGATTTCAGCGGTGTTGATGAATATTTGCTCTTTGTTAGTGATCAATGTGTGAATCAGGGCGATAAAGAAATGAAATATAACATTTTATTTGTAACAGTGGATTTAATTAGACAAATGAAATAATAATTATATAGTCAGGTCCCCAGGGCCACTTATCTAACTTTGGCCGAGACCCCTCATGTGGCATATCGTTGAAAGGCCTGTGACCACTTATTCATGTTATGCACCTCCGGTGACCCTCCTCCCACTTCCACATCTGGGGGGGGGGGCACTTTTCTGAATTTTGTCGACATCCGTCATGTGATATATCATTGGAAAAGCCTGTGGCAACTTATTCATGTTATGCGCCTTCGGTGTCCCTCTTCCCAATCCCCCCCCCCTCGGGAGGGCCTTTTTCTAAATTTTGCAGTCACCCCCCATGTGACGTATTCTTGCAAAGGCCTGTGACCGCTTAATCATTTTATGCACTTCCAGTGCTCCGCCCACCACTTTGACCCCCTGGGGGGCACTTTCCTAGACTTTGCTGGCACCCGTCATGTGACATATTGTTGGTAAAGCCTGTGACCACATAGTCATTTCATGCACTTTCGGTGCTCCGCCCACCACTTTTCACCCCAGGGGGGGCACTTTTCTAAATTTTGCCGATATCCGTCATGTGACACATCGTTGAAAAGCCCTATCACCGCTTATTCATGTTATGCACCTTCGGCGTTCCTCTCCCCACTTGCCCCCTCAGCGGGAGTGCCTTTTTCAAAATTTTGCAGTCACCCCTCATGTGACATATCGTTGCAAAGGCCTGTGAACGCCTGATCATTTTATGCACTTCCGATGCTCCGTCCACCACTTTGACCCACTGGGAGGGCCACTTTGCTATATTTTGCCGACACCCATCATGTGACATATCGTTGGAAAAGCCTGGGACCGCTTAATCATTTTATGCACTTCCGGTGCTCCGCCCACCATTCCCCCCCCGGGGGGTCAAACCTAAATAGAGATATCGGAATATCGTGATATAAAGATGCCGATTTATCATGATATTTAATTCTAGACATTGCCCAGCCCTAATTGTTAGTTCCTATCTATAAACACTGTTTAGATGAGGTCTATACATGTCTATGATGGTTAGAGTTGCAATAAATCTAGAGTTCCTACATACACAACTTCCAGGTTGTATAATATTTTAACGGAGCTTCTGACTGTAAAATAGTCAATGAAACATCGTCTTCATTTTGAAAGACCTATCCAATAATACGCCACTCAATATGGTGCGTAATTTTTTTTCGTCTCTACCACCATTTTGTATTTTACGGCCGCCATTTTGAATTTATAAAAACAAAACTTAGCCTATAACCATCGGGCCGTTAAAACGAATTGATAGAGACCTCATTCATTCAAATCCATACAGCCGTTGGGATGTTTCGAGGGTATAAAGAAATCCACACACACAGATACGAATGAAACACATAACCCTTCTTTTCAGTCGGGTAATAATAAGAAACAATATTTGTTATCACCCAGTATTATAAAGACTGGAATTGATCAGTAACTTTTAAAAGCACTTTTAACTTGTTATCTGTAATACTTTTTTCGTAACAAAGCAGTTATTACACGCTTCTTTTAAAACTTCCAATTCAATTCACTGTTTTTTCTTCTAACATCTGACGTTTTACAATGTACTAAAAATTTGACAACCTACAGGAGAAATATTATACTCAAATTTGAAATGAATATTTTTAATATTTAATAGGATATGATGCACTATGATGATTCCTGATAAACTTTTTATTTTACATCAGTATCTAAAAAATAAGATTTAATATTAAAATTACAAAGCATTTGTATCCATGGTTATGGGATTAAATTCAAGGATTTTATTTGAATAGAATTAATATACAGTGTGGTTCAAAAGTCTTTGGGCCCTTTTTTAAATTCGTAAACAAAACTAATCGTAAACAATTCGTAACGTGCGAGAGTGCTTTTTAAAAGAAAATGCTTCTCAGGGTAGAAAGTTTTGTTTAATAAAATTTTAAAAAGTTCCAAAATTTGCACATAGATTACGCTTTATCTTCATGGTTTCAGCAAAATTTAAATAATAATCATAAAAGTGTGTACTTTAAATTTTCTTGTATTTATTACGTAAAAGAAACTGTTAATTTTTTAATTCACTAAGGGGGATTAAAATTTGAATAAAAAATTGAAAAAAGAAAATTATTCAAGCTAAAAAAATAAATTCTGCACACCAGAAGTTTGTAATGTATATCCTGAGAAAAAAGGATTAAATTCCTATGTATAATTTTTGCTCCTATCAAACTTTTTAATTGAAGGATTTTGACAAAATTTTACGTTAAATAACACTTTAAATAAATCCTCGATTTAAAAACTGTCACCTTCAACGTGTTTATCAAACATTTTCTATAATACTACCAATTTTCATATTTTTGTAAGCGGTAGTTATCTTAATATTAAAGACATCCGGTCACAAAATGTTCGTTTACTGCAGCGGTGACAAGATTAGTTACTTTTTTTTAGAATAGAGGTATACAAGTAACGAATCAATACATTTCAATTTTCTCAAAGAGGAGGTTGTTGTCATGATAAAATTACATAATTTACCTACATATTTTTGGGTAATGAAATAAATATGTGTTTTAAATTATTTTCCTAATCTCCCTAATCCAACTTTCTCAACTTTTCAAAGCATAAATATTTTGAGACCAATCAATATCGACCTAGGGGAAAAAAAATATTGTCTTACAATTTTATGCGAAAAAATACTTTTTTTTTCAAAAACTCTAGTTAATTTTCAAGAAAAATGATCAAAGTAGCTTTCTTCTTTCTGATTTTGAGATACAAAGAATGCGTGGAATCTTTTCTCTAATAAAAATTTCAAGATGCCTAATCAGAAAGCGTCATTATAGGAAAGAATTGAAGAAGCAAAAAAAAGTAAAGTCAGTTTCTATGTCTGTATTCTTTAACACGAGTTTAGAAATTGAGTCTCATTTACCTAGTAATTCAAACATTTTCTTTTCAGTAGTATCATTTTACTTTAATTATCTTAATACTGCTCGAAATAAAACAGTCTTCAATTTTTTAGCAATATGCTACACAGTAGTATTACTACTTATAGTACGTGTGCACACATAATATTGATACGCGGTAGTAGAGAATTTAATTATATATTTTTACTTATTTACATATTTCCCCATTTTATAAATATATCTAAGCCTTTATTTTCTTGCATGAAAAACATATCCATGGTGTTGTTTCACACTAGTGGAATAAATTCGGATGATTTCACTTTTTATAAATTGTTTCGGATTCGTAAAACATTTATTTTGCCAGTGTACGTGTCTTTTGAACTCTGCTGATCCGATCTGAATTAATAATTTGTTGTTCACATTTTGATTCTGAGATGTGTTGCGTCGTTCTATGGAGCCAATACGTTTTTAAGGTTTTTTATGTTATTTAGTTTTAGTTTGTGGTGTTAAAAATATTGATTATTTATTATATTTGTATAGTGAGCTACGAAAATTGATGATAGACCAGATTTCTCCATAAATTTTAGATTAAGTTACCTCGAATTAACGATAATGGAACATCCTGGACTATATCATAAACATGATGCGTAAATAAACCTTTTATAAGTAGAAATGTGACGAACTAATCACGAGATATTATATAGTCCGCCTCAAAATTTTAAGCTCCCTTCAAATCTGGTTTAAAATAATTGAAGAAGAAAATATATAAAGCCAATTTACAGTAAATATCCGAAATGTAATCAAAACAAAATTAAATAAGCAGTTTTTGTTGATTAAAATAAAAATTACATAAATTTTTATTTAATTAGTTTTCTTTGAAGAAACACTGTCTGAAAAGTTTAGGCACTTTAAGCAAATTCTTTTAGAAACACGGGATTGGACGGGTGTAATGAGGTTGTATGACATCGTATTCCAGTTTTATTAAAGTATAAATCTGAAAAACCATTTCCAATGGTTTTAAAAATGCCAAATAGTAAAAAATTCACAAAAAGTGACATTTTAAATGTTTTTAAACTGAAATCACAAAAATAAAACTGTTTTTCAAAGTGGAAAATTTTTAAAGCGATCAAATCTACGTATACATATGAGTTACTTTATAGAAATGATCATTTCAAACGGAAACCAAAATGCGGACGATCATGTATGACATTTGGTGAAACTGACTGCAGAATACAGAGATTGGTCTATATAAAATATGCCCATACACCTAATTTAAACTAATATCGGTGTACCGGTGACTAAAGATACTATACATAGACGTACTAAAGAATGCAATTACATCATACTAAAGAAAATAGCTTGCAAACCGTGTCTCAAACTACACCACTAATAGGCAAGAATGAACTGGGCTAAAAACACATGTCCTACAGAGGTAAGTGGCTTACAGTTTTATTCAGCGATAAGAACAAATGGAACTTAGATAGCCATGATGAGTGAAACATGTATTGGCATGATCTACGGAAGGAAGCAAGGACTTTTTTCAGCAGACAGCAAGGAGATAAGTTTGTTATGATTTGGGGGGTATTTGGCTCTCTGGATTTTCTAAAAGGAAGACAAAATTCCCAAGAATATCAAGAGACGCTTTACCAGCATTTCTTCCTTTCGATGACTTTTTTTTGTGTGTGTGAAGGGGGGGTCCTGAATGGATCTTTAAACACGTTAAGGGCCCAATCAACATATCACATTCTTTAAAACCGTGGCTTTCAAAGAAAAATTTCAAAATTCTTGACTCACCAGGTTTAAGTCCAGACATAAACCAGACTGAAAATATCTGGGGCATTTTTATCCGTCAAGTTTACACCAATGGAAATAAGTATGACTGTCATGAAGAACTCAAAGAGGCCATTGAGAAAGCACGATACTCTTTGCCACCAGAAACCCTACATAAGCTAAAAATTTTGATGAACGCGCGTTTATTTGAACTAATTCGAAATCACGGAAAAATAATTTGTATGCAACAACATTATAAAAATTATAAATGTAGTTGTTTTTGCTACTGTGCATAAACTTTTGAGACAGTTTTCTTTGTACAAATTCTAAATTACATTTTTTGTAAATATGTAATTTATATTTTTCTAATTTTCATATCATTTATTTAAATGAAGTTGAGAAATGCACAAATAAAATTATGTTATTTATTCTAACATTTCATTATTCATTAAAATTCAACACTTTATGTTTGCGCTTAAACTTTTGAGACGGGCTATAGTACAAGGATAAGTGCAATGTATGTACGTAAATGTACATTAAATGCCGTTATGAGGTTTTACACCACTTCCCTTTACTCGAAAGTTGATTAAAATACGAAGGAACTCGTTAAAAGGAAAGACAAAGATGTTGATTGAAAGTTTGGAAAAATGATGTATAAAACTGCATTTCTCATTTGGTATGATAACTTTAAATCCTTATTTCACTTTTAAGATATTCTAGCATTTAAAGCATTAAATTAATGATTATATCTTTAATTTCCTTTCTAATGAGAGAAAGTAATGGGAATAAAAGTAAATAATCGAAATATGTGATATACTTTATGTATGTAACTTATATACATACCGAATTATATAATAAACTTACAGTATAATTCAACGTACATTTTTGCATGAAAATTCATCCAATACTAAAAAATCATGTCTTATCAAAAGATGTTTAAATTTGTAGTTAAGGAACTTTTTGTTGAAAATATGCATAGCAGCACAGGCATCTTGTGCAAATATTAGTATAAAAGAATTTTTTTCTTTATGAAGAAAAGGCTATGAATCAATATGGACTTTTATAAACGAGACATATATCACAATGAAACATAAAAATAAAGTAATACATATTTTTCGTTCAAAAATTTGAAGTCCCTGTCTGTTCAATTTCTTTTGATAACATCTGATTACATGAGTTCCAGATATGCAATATGAAATTCCAGGTATGTAAAAATCATTTCATTCAATATAAAATTTATATAAATTTTTTAATTGATTTTTCAGATAATAATGACGAATGTATTTTAAATACAGCTAACATCGTGAAATTTTCAACTTCAAACAACTACCTTCATTTATTTTGTAAAAGGAATAGATCTAAACTGGTTTATGCTTTAATTCACAAGCATATTATCCTTATAAACGGCTTCAATATTTTTTATATGAACTAAATATAATTAAAATTCAATATAAAGAAAACACTTAATAATAATGGCAATTTAACACATATCTAAAATGAGGAAAATGCAATATAATGTACTAGGTAATAGTAAAAGAAAAATATCTTTTAACTTTTATTTCTTAAGACGTGTTTTCGGAATGTAGGAAAGCACTGGTAGAAGCTTAGTTATTTGAAAACCTCTCAGAATGTCGCAAATTCATCATTTATTCTATAATATTTAAATAGTGATTACTGATAATATGTCACTGTGCAACAAAAGCGTATTTGAATAAATTAAAAATAAATTCGTATTGGGATTAATAAAAGAGAAGAAAATCTTTCATGAAAAAAAAATGCTTTCAGACAATTCAACAAATGTGTTAAAAAACGGTTTAAACTATTTCTATTTAATAGTACATTCATTAATAAACATAAAGTTCCTTATCAAAGAATACGGTTATTGTGCTGATATTTGACTACGAATCGTACTGATTACAATTTACACAAAAAAATTCCAGAAAAAAGCATATCCTTCTAAGAAGAAAAAATACCAGATAATAGCACACGCTCAAGGCTTAGATTCTACTGTTGCATGCGAATAAGAAGTAATATCTCTTACACTAAGAAGAATGAAAATCATCGTTGAAATAAGAAGGGAAATCATAAAACAAATTTTCCATGCTGACTGTGGATAGAAAGAGAATGTTTGAAAAGCAGAAAATATAAAGAAACAAAAACAGACAACTTATTTTTTACGGATAAAAACCATGTAAGTTGAGACATTCGTCATATCGTATGAGTTTGCTCTCTTGGAAAAATGCCTGCGAGGCAAACACTTTCAAGGCTTGGGTGACGCATTGCTTCCAAAGTACCTATGCTGGAAGCTTTCTTCAAAACTGGAAATAGATGAAAGTCACACGAGTCAGATCAGGCTTGCACTGTGATTGGTTAAAATGCTCCTAATGAGGGGTCACAAGAAGTTTTTTGGATTTTCAAGGCTGAATTTGGTCTTGCATTGTTATCCAACACCAAAACGTCAGATGTGAGAAGACCAGGCCGCCTAATCCGAAATGATTTCTTCAGTTTTAAAACGCACCTGCTCTCCATATTTGCCAGTCCAAGCTTTGAGGCTCAACTCATTTCTTCGCAAGGACTGCGCTAGCGTCATCTACTGGAGCGAGATCGTGAGATAATATATGGTGTAGATTACTTTCGCATGCATCCTCTATCTGGTTTCACCCACGAATTCAATGAAAATACTAGGGGGTTTTGACTACACTAATCCATGATTTTTTTTTTTTTTTTTTTTTTTTTGCTTTGACATGAAAGTCTAAAGATACCATCTTAAGCCAAATCTAATGATCTTGATAAATCGTTTCCTATAGGACACAGACTGCCTTATTATCGCGTTATAAAAATCATCAAGTCACCATGTTTCTTGTCAAGGCCAGTCTCTATACTTATATATACATACATATATACTGTAATGTCTATAATATGTACATTAAAAATACTGCGAATGCATGAAAATTACTTTTGACATTTTATAACAATAATAAGATTCCGTTTGGTTTTAAAAACATTTAATATTACTGAAATGCATTTAAGGTCACATTCACATTCATTACCTCCACGGATATAAATGTAATCGAATTATTTTAGGAAGTTTAGCGCTAGAAGTTTAAATGATATGTGCACAAGATATCAAATTAAAATTTATTTGAGATATAAAAACTCATATGCATTCTTCCAAATAATTTTGCATTTTACATCTGTTAACTTTTACAGAAAAATACTTTGATAAATTGCTATATAATTTTTTTGTTGTTCGAATAATTTAATGCTTTTAACGTATTTAAATAATCGAAACATATTTCAGTAAATGACTGTTTTAACATATAGTCAGACATACTGGGTATCGAAATGCATTACTTAAATATTTGAAATTAAATGTTATCACTTACAATAGGTGATCATAAAAAAAGGATTAATATGGCTAAGTATTTCTGAACCAATAAGTGAAAAATAAGGCATAACCTTCCTCCGTAATATTGAAATATTATATCCACAATAAGTAGTTTATTTCGTTGAAAATGAACAGAAAAAAGTATTATTAATAATGAGGAAAAGTTGATTTGCTATTTTGCAGAAACAGAGAAAACGTGTTTTGTGTTTAAGAAATTCGATGTCGTAAATTGTATTTAATCAGCATGTTATTAATTTCTTAGCTTTTTAATTTGTGTTCTTTTTATAAGTTTACAACAAAAAAAAACTAAACATCAAATTCCAGTGAGACTAGCAAATTAAAAAATAAAAAGTATCTTTAATAATTTGTAAGGAAGCAATAGTTTCTTTGCAAAATATAAAACTAAAAATGTAAACGTAAAAGTGATTTTTTTACCACGTGTTAAGAAATGTAAATTGTAGATAAACTAAACATATTTGATAATCCGAACAAAAGTTTTCATTTCGTATTTTTTAATAAAATAAAATAAAATTAAATTAAAATTTACAGAAAATTTTTATTTTTATAAAAGCGCGCTCTAAATGTAGAAAATAATTTGCGGTTTTGAATCTCGTAATTTCTTTTCCTATATTCTGTTATTTATTCAGATACGATGTTGTGGTGTCATGATTATCAAATTATAAAATTAATAGTTTGTTTTTATTTTCCTACTTCTCACAAGTCTAAGTGAAACTCTGAGGCATCGACGAAGACAATTCAAGCGTAAATTGATCAGACATAGTCAATGTGAGATGAATTAATATAAAATAATGTTACAGAATACCTTTAACTAACTTATTTAAGCGAAAGATTTATTGTAATTGTGACATAATCGCACTTCCATGTTTTAAGATATGTATCAAATATTTATAAACAAATTCTACGCTCTTGGTTACAAAACCATTTGTTAACCACCACAAGACCGTGGCAACACTTTGGTTTCTGTTTTTAGGTTTTCAATATTTATCCAAGTTCTAATTTGTTAAGTAGATACATCCATTCATTTAAATTACCAACGAAATCACAGGATTTATTAATATGAGAGCTCTATAAGCATCATGAAACATAATCTAGTTTTATTAATGAATTTCGCTTCGCGTTACGTTTTGCTAAAAATGTATTAAATTACCATGCTTCTATATATGCTTAGCCACTTAGAATTTGGTTTTGTAATATTAAGGAAATTTGTACATAGGAGAAGAGGGAAACGTTACTTCAAAAAGAATATTTTTCCGAGACTTAAGAATATAATTATTTTCTAAAATAAAGAGTAGAAATCCCAGTTTAGAACCTTGCCAACAGAGCACAGTTCTGGTGTTTATTTAGTATTTTGGAATCAAAAATATTAAAAAATAGGAGGTGGTGCAAAGTTAAACCCATGGTTCAAAATTACCCTGAATGACTGTATTAAAAAAATTATAATTTTAATATGAAAATTAGCAAATGGAATAGGTTAAAAAGCCTTTTCAGTTATTCTTCACGTAAATTCAGTATTGCCTTCATTTAGGATTTTGAAAAATGAAGAAGGTACTCTCTCAATGCAAGAAAATGTTATAAGTTATTATTTTAATAAGCAGTAACTTAATATTTCTCGTATGTACTATTTTCATTTTCTGAATACTACAGCAATATTAGAAGTGTACTCATTTACAGGTATCTAAAATATTTCAAAATAGTTATTATAACATGTATCATTTCATTGTTTATTTCCAACGCGGACAGATGCATATTTAAATTACTACTCTTTTAAAAACTCAAGTATTATTTTATTTTTATTTAGTAATAAAATTTGGTAATAAAAGCTTCACCTTTGATAATCATTACTTTATTTTAATGTAAATGTATCCTTTTTTTTTACCAAAAATAGCATTTCCGTATTTTTATGAATAACAATAAAATTAATATAAATTATCTCACAACATTAAAAAGAAAAGATAAAATAAACTGTAAAGTTCATTTAAATGTAAATTGTTTTACATTGTAAACATTAATTGTGGTATTAACAATGCACTTGCAAACAAAAAGAAAATTTTAATTTAATAGTTTAATACATTGCTTATAAATAATAGTATAATTTTATTCTTGTTTAATTAACCATAATTCCATTTTTTTTTCAACAGGAGTATTATTAGTAGAAAGGACAATTTTATTCATCAAAATGAAGAGCACATGAACTTTGTAAAATATTATCTGTATAATTTATTAGTTTGCTTAATACTGTCTAATTTAAACTTATTTTATACAAGAAATATTTTACATGCAGTTCCCATACGAGGGTGGTTCAATAATTATTGTCCCAAGTGTGTATAAAATATTTGTACTGTGATGGTTGATGTAGAATATTGAATCCTAATATCGTAGATGCCTATATGCTCAATTTCAGAACTGTAACTGCTATATTAACATATTTGTTTTCTTTTTTGGTGTGAGAGGTCGCACCTAGCTTGAAAGGGGGTTTGAGGGGGGATAGTCAGTGAGACGTGGCTACTGTCATTTGGACCCGGGATCGTAGTGGTGTAGCCACGTTTCAACCACTGTCACAAATCTATCACGGAACTGCTTCAGGTCTGGACGCATAAGCTTCAAACCCCCTTTCCCCCCACTCCGCCCCCTTTCACACTAGTTGCCACCTCTCACACCTAAAAGGATAAAAAGTATGTTAATATAGAAGCTACGGTTCAGAATTTGAGAATATGGACATCTAAGACATTAAGCTTCAATATTCCACAACAACCATCGCAGTACAAATATTTTATACACACTCGGGACAATAATTATTGAACCACCCTCGTAATTTCATATGAATTGCTCTGCATATGAATATGTAATTTTAGAAATAAAAGTAATATATTGTATATTCATGTTAATATATAATATTTCAAACAAATTATAAGAAAATACGTTAGAATAAAGTTTTCACATGCCAGAGGTCAAACGCAGGATCAGTTTAAAGGGACCATACATGTTTGAAATGACAAAATTTGACTACTTTTTTTATTTCTTTATTTATGTTTTATAAAATTAAAAACATTTATTAAATTTTACAAAATAACAAAGTTTTAAAATTGTAAGAAAAACTTAATCTTGAAAAACTACTTTTGTCACAATTTTAAAGACCAATTTTCATAGCATTGAGTCGCCAATTGTTCTTTTTCTATTTAGGAAGTTGTCTCTCAATTACATTTAAAGAGGAAAAAATGCACGAAAAAATTATATTTATAATAAAAAAAAATCCATGCCGGCTCGGCCCTTCAGGCGCAGGTAGATTTCGAAGTTAAGTATTAATTTCACGAATAAAAACTAAATCATGATTACAGATAAACCCACTTTAACTATTTTATCTGGCCGCTTTTGACGAGTTTTTAATTTCATTTTATATAAGAACTGGTTTTACCAGAACCACGATAAGGTAGTATTCAAAAAATATTTTTTCATGATCAACAACTCGAAATTTTCTGACACATTTTCAGATTCATTTTTAAAAGGAAAAACATGAAACTTGCTGACGTGATTTTTTAAAAGATTTATAAGCGACCTATGTTTTTATTTTTCGTTCAATTAATTAGAACTTGATTTATAAACTATTATTTTCTCAGGAGGACAATAGTCCACAATCGCTTTGTGAAATTCAGTTCAAAATGCCCACTTTGACATCATTATTTTAAATATATTCTACCTCTATCAAAATATCGACCTTTATGGAACATTATATAGTTTCTGAATAAGAGAACCTACCAATTGAATGCGTTTGAAAGCAAAAATGAATTTAAAAACAAGAAAGGAAAATCATGCATTAAGCATAGATTATAAAACACTTTCCAACACTTCCTGAATGCTTTAACAAAACTTCGTTATTTAGGGAAATAAGGTAAATAATATAAGTAAGTAAACATTTTACAAAACACATAAAACTTTAGAAAAACTGATTTCAGTAGTTACCGTCCATAGTCAAATATGTATTCCAATTCTTTTGAACAGCCCTGTATTTGATCTGTAGGTTGATATGTATAGTATATAATGGGGAAATTTAGTTTAGCAAGAAAATGTATAACAGGTTGAAATACCCATGCATTATGAGTTTCATAAGAAATCGTAATGAAAACATATCTTGCACTTTACTGAATGTTTTCATAGTGCCAGGCCATGTAGCAGAAAATTCAAGATGGGAGACTGGTGTCGCAGATTTTCTTTTCTCATTTGCAGATTATTTTTCCATCAAGCCTTTATTTAGCTTTATAATTATGTTTAGCTCTTTATTACTTAATACAAAAATAAGATTATTATTAATAACAAGTAAGAAAAATCATGCGCACAGATTAGATTATGAAACACTTTCCAACACTCCCTGAAATCTTTAACGGAACTTTGTTACTTAGGGAATTAAGGTAAATAAGATAACTAAGTAAACATTTTAAAATCTGATTTCAGTAGTTATCGCCCATAGCCAAATATGTATTCCAATTCTTTTGAACAGCCCTGTATTCGATCTGTATGTTGATACATATATACTATATAATGGGAAAATTTAGTTTAACAAGAAAATGCATAACAGGTTGAAATTCGTCTTTCAGCAATTTATACTAATAGATGGAAACATAACTGAATACTTTTGTACAGCCCTGTAGTTTACCTAGTACCTTTATTACATGCCACTATTTAGCTAAAATTTAATTCAAACTAAAACACGCTTTAAACTGCTGAAATTACATTTCCAGAAATTATCATCCATAGACGGCTAGGTATCCAACACTTTGTGTGGCCCTGTATATCATTTTATCTATGTTCTACAAATATTTCTTAGTAAATTAAATTCAGTTCAGCGTTAAAATGCATAACTCCTTTAAAACCCACCTTTAAGCAATTTATGCACATAGTCAGTAGCCTTTACGAATTCATTTCTGTAGCCCTGTTTATGAACTATAGCATTTATATGCACCTTATAGTATGCATAAATATAGCAAAAAAAAGCGCATATCATAATTAAAAATTCATTTCGAGCAATCATTACTAAGAATACATTACACAATACAATTCGTATACATTATAGTATCTGAAATCTTTTCAAATACACCGCAAACAATCCCCCCTATACCATTATGAATGGACTTATTTTGTGTGGCCCTGTAAATGAAAAATAACTGTTCTTTTCACCGCATATTCAAAAGAATTCATATTTTAGTGGAGTTCATAAATGAATATCAATTTTACTAAGTTTAAAAGAGTGTAATACCATTAAAAAGCATTTGAAATAATTTTTTCCCATTGGAAGTAATGTAACAGAAAACTTTTGACTGTCCCTGTAAATGAACTAAACATACTACAAATTTCATTTGAAATAGGGAACGTGCTATGGTAGAGGTCACTAACATCCGAAAATTTCAGAACTATCCGAGCATATTTACGAGAGTTAGAGCGTGGTCAGACGGCCAGACGGCCAGACACACCGAAGTCATAAACACTTTTCAACTTCGTTGGAAAGTCTTTATGAGTCAGAAAGTAAGCAGTTTGATTTGAGTAATACGATATTTGTTTCTTCAACCTCTATGTATTTTTAATTTGTTTTCTCTGTAAAAATTGGGCCTATCAAACATTTGTCAATATGAAAGTTGTAGTTAATATTCAGAAAATGTATAATAAATTTAAGCGGATTTGATATCTTGTGAATTGACGAAATTATTGATTTTTTTCTTCTTCAACCCCCCACCCCTTTTCGTTTTTGTTTATTATTGTTATTATCATTTTTTTTGGTAAGAATTAGTCCTACGAAAAACTTGTCAACATAAAAGTTGTAGATAATATTAAGGCAATTTATAATAAATTTAATTGGATTTGATATCTCTAGAATTGACTCTCTTCTCCTGAATCTCTATAATTTTAAAAACTAATTACACAAATATATAAATTCTTCGTTCTAAATTTCATTGTCCATTTTGTTAACGCTTTTAATGAATATTATCTGGAAATTCATATTATTACTTTTTTCTTTCAAAAGAAGAAAGTATTGTAAGCGAAATTTTTTCGACGGATTTACACATTCTAGAGATCAGCTATCCCGAAAAACATGTTCGTACAAAATGTCTGTCTGTCCGTTTGTATGTCCATGTTTCGTTGTGTCAAAGCGTACGTATGTGTGTATTTCTACTTTGTCTCATTGAAAATGTATGACATTACGTATAGAATTGAACAAAATTTCATATGCATATTTATTTGGCTATTCCGATCAGGTCTCACGTGAATTTGGGGACAAATTACCGGAAGGAGCCTCTGTAATAGCGTAAGTGAGATATACCAATCTCTCATATTTTTAAATTTAAAATTTTAATTTAAAAAAATAATTTATTCGTTTATACAGGTGATTAGGTGAACCTGAAAAAATAATATATATTTCACAGTTTGTGAAATAATTTATAGTATATTTACTTAAGAAATCTACTTAAATTTTATGAAAAATATTTAAAAACGAATTTATACTAAAATCAAATTCATACAGCAAAAGTTGTGGGTAATAAGAGAAAATAAATATATACATTAAATGAGATATGAAATACATTAAAATAATAGTTGAATACATAAATACTTGATCACTACAAATAAGAATGTCCTTCTGCTTATTCAATAAATGTCGTACGAAAGAGTGCGTTTTGTACTTCTTTTTTTCTTAAACTGAACATTTCAAGATTTTAAGCCTTGCCTTCAGCAATTTACAAAAGCCGTCCAGATCATTCTGCTGATCTCTTTCCGTTCTCAAGGATCGTGAATTTGTACAAATTCGTTGATTTATTAAAGTCCGTGGACTGTTGGATTTCACTGGGCTGATACTTTTTTCTATATTATGAGGAATCTAAAAGAGATAAAACACACATAAAAAGAAAAATATACATTTTCGTTATATAAAGTCTGAAGTCTAGAGACACACTTGTTGCAAGTTTGTGCTCCAGGACTTCAAACATTCTGCAGCAATTGAGGTTTTATTCGGTCCATTATGATTTCAGTCATTTTAATATCATAACGGCTGTGTGGTTTCTCATTGGTGAATCTATTAGGTCCATGGAATTTTTCTTTTAAATTCATTCCTATGCCGTACTAAATTCCTTGGATGGCAATAAGATGTTTTACTTCTTATATTTTTAGTCTTTTTGGACTTTGTTAAACTGCCTCTTGCTTTCTTGATGTATTTTCAAGATGTTTCTTTCTGCTTCCCCTCTCATGTCTTTCATCGCGTAGATCACATATTTTTCATCTAACACTTCTTTCAATTTTAAATAATCTGCATTCTTCATATTGACTCCTATCATTAAAACGAATGAAGTGTACTTTACACTTCTCACAAATGTACTATTAGTAATTACTTAGACATTTTTTATATATCTGTACCCGTTTGTATTCTCATCCTTGGATAGTTTTCCTAAAACAGTAATTAAAGTTCTATAAAATGATTTTATTAGTCTGTTCTTTCTTAGTATTCTTATCGTCATTTTTATTTTCTTATTTCTTTGTTCAGTGCAATATTCATTAAATTATTTGGCTGGGAAGGCATTTCAAATATCCGATATTATTCTGTTTGGTTTGCCGAATATTGTCTGTTGTAATTTCAGCTTATCTATGACTTCATATATTGGTGTTTCTTTAACTGGAGGCCATATAAGCATTGTAAATTCGTCGACACCTGTAAAAAATTATTGAAATTTCTTATGCGGAATAAAATAATATAAATACACAGGGTGAGTACAAATTTTAAAAGACTATATTTTCGCAACTACTGCACATATTACAATAAGTGATACATGAACTTAAAGAGAAATATACTAATTTTTTTTTCAGTTACAAATGTTCGATGCGTGACCCTCTTGTTACAGAATATATGTCCAATCTGTAATCCAGTTCGTTTCAAACACCAAACGCACCATCCACCGGTGTGGAAGCTCCTCTTTCGACTAACTACGTACCAGCAAAGACCAATGACGTTGGGCTCCCTCCTGCTGAAACACAAAATCTGCGCTATTCTCTAGCCAGTGATGATGATTTACTCTTAATCACATGACCACCAAGATCCCCAGACTAAACACCACGTGATTTCTTTTTGTGGGGTTATGTCGAAGAATTTGTTTATGTACCACCAATGCCAAAAACACTGCCATAACTTAAATGACGCATTTGTGCAGCATTGAGAACCATTGACAGAGTGATGCTACAAACTATTAGGAACGAACTGGATTACAGATTGGGGGTATGCCATGTAACAAGAGGGTCACACATCGAACAGTTGTAACTGAAAAAAAAAAACTTGGTATATTTCTCTTTAAATTCATGTATCACTTTTTGTAACAAGTGCAGTAGTTTCAAAAATATGATTTTTTTTAAATCGGGTACATCATTTGTACTCACCATATTACACATTAAAAGGCACATGAAATACACGGAAATAATAATTCCATGCATATATATATTATCATTACAAATAAGAATGGCGTTTTGCCAGTTCACTAAATATCATACTCTATTTTCACTCTATTTTCTGAAACTGAACATTGCAAGACTTTAAACCTTGCCTTCTACAACTTACCAACAGATAGTCTTCCAAATCATTATACTACTGATCTCATTTCATTCTCGTAGATGGTGAACATATACAAGTTCTGAAATTATTATAGGCCTCGGAAGTTTCATTTCATTGAGTTGATACTTTGTATTTTGACGTTGCTCTTCATTCTCTCTCACACAGATATATATATATACTGTGCATTACAAGATAATAGGACCACTTCCCAATATTTTAGGAATTGTATTAATTTTATTAGTTTAAACTATATTTCTCAAATTTTTCTACATACTATTAAATTTTGAAAGTGTTTTAAAGGTACATAATGACAATGGCGTAATTTCTTGTGCATTATAGAATTTATTTTTATAAAAAATATATTTTTATGTGTGTGTGAAACTAAAGTTAGGCGTAAGAATTTGTAAAGGATTTAATACTATAATAACTCACATTTTAACGGATTATACTGTTTTTTTATTACAAATATCATATTCATTTAACTTAGCAATATAAAACGTTTTTAGTAATAATCTTATTAGTTTCTTTTTTTAATATAAAAGAAAGGAATCTGAAACAAGTTTCTCGAACAATTCTATTTTTTCATCCGTTGAATATGAGAATTCAGAATAGAAAAATGCTTGCTGAAATGACTGATGGCAGGCTGATAGCAAAATGATTATAAACGAAGACATGTCCCTTGATTTTTCAATTAGTAAACTGGAACGTATTTCTTTTGTGTTAACAAAGTGCGAATTACTGCTTGAGAATAATTAAAATTCTCGTAAAAATTTTCGTTAAACATATTTTGTGCTGGTGGTTAAAAAAATAAAAAAGTTAATTAGAATATAGCTTCTTTCACTTAAGTTAATTGTTTAGAACAAAGTTTGCGCTGGTATTTAAAAGGAATGATTTTAAAACATTGTAGGAAGTGTAGGAGGATCATGTTCAGAATGCAAGTAGAACCTGATGTCATGTATAAACATTTTTTGGTCGAAATAATGTGTTAGTATTTAAAGTTTTAATTCTTTTTTCTATTTCAACATGAAAATGATTCTCTAAATTTACTATCTATTCTACATACTATGTAAAATCCTAAGGAAATGAAAGAATTTATGAAATAATTTTATGAAACCCCTAATTCGATATATGAAATGAAATAATTCTTGTCCAACTGTTGAATGGAAAGAGGATCAATTTTCCTCCTTTGTTTTCTTTTCAGTGTCAATTAGAAAATAACAACAATCATGAGAAAATGGGAGTATTCACCTGTTTCCCTCTGTCATCACAGCAATAAAGAAAATCTGTTGCCGCTATTATAGAAATTCCATTAAAATTTAAAACGAATTTATATGTCAATAATATTTGTTTCTTACTTAGAAATTTTAAAACGTTTTTGAATCCATACGAATACGTTATTGTAGGCGTCACAGTAGATATAAACGTGACGTCAGCTAGACTTGTTTATTTCAGAGTGAAATACTTTCTAAATTATACATGGTGATTGGATATTGGTAAATAAAACAGTTTACCGCGGGAAAAAAAAGGTGGAATATTAAGCAGCAATTTTTAAAATCTAAAATTAAGATCGCGTGAAAGCAGCATAGTTTGTTTAATTTTTTTTTATTACTTACGTGAGTCCCATATTTAACAAAAAGAATATGTATTTGTAAAAGCGAAAAAAAAAAAACAATCCTCAGGAGCTATTACAAATGTTGTTTGAAGAGATGCATTGTAAGTATATATTTAAAAAAAAAAAAAAAAAATGAGCATTTTTTTCAATGTGCGAAGCATTTATTACTCTGTAGGTTAGCGCACGAAAAGCGCAGGGAGTAGAGCTCCAAATACATAAATTTATTGAAGCATAATTCCCACAAAAATGATTGTTTACTGCTTTTTGTTTGATTAACGAAAATGCGGTTATCTATGTTTTGAAACCACATTGATTTATAATTAAATTTAAATAAAGATTATATAAATTGATTTAGTATTCATTCTAAAAACGTATCTACGATGAATGATGGTCAAAAGAAGTTTGTTTAACTTAAAAAATTTCTTAGTTTGTTACGATGCTTTCACATTTGCAGTAACTAATAAAAAAGTCGTTAAAATAAAACTTTTTAGTTTAAATTAAACATTACTATATAAAACTGATGTGTAAACGTCTACACAATATTTAATGACGCAAATAAATTATTTTCTAAAACGTAAAATAACACGTGTATGTATGTATGTTGTTCGAAGAATATTACTTGAAGAATTTTATAAAACACAATTATTATGTAAAAATTTAATTACTAGGAGCAGTACATAATTATCTCATAGTAATGTCGCCACATTTAATTTTAATTATTTTTTAAGTAAAATGCTTTTGGAAATGAAAACCAATTACATTTTCAAAAATATGCAAACTTATCACAATATATAAATCACCAATTAATATAAATATTACAATTTATATCACACCAGATTTTATTCAAGCAACAAAAGTACTGATAACAAGTTCCGTTACATAACAAAAACTAGAAAAGTTATTCTACCACAGTCTTATAAAAATTAAAATTAAGTAAGCAACTTATCACATTTTAGCGAATTTATACATGGTCCAAATATTCATATAAAATATTATATTAGGTATATTTTGAGTGTAAAAGAAAAACTGCCAAATATATCATTCTTGTGCAATTTTGTTACATTTCTGGTGAGAAATAAACACGTGTTGAATATTCTCCCATTTTTTGTAAGGCCAGCGACAAAATATTTTCTTAGAACTAACAATAAACAACTACTTTAAGAAGCAGGACTTCTTTATTTGTTAATTAGAACAAACATACGGCGATTTTTATTTGATTTTTCGTCATTTATTCCAACAGAAACATAAATAAAGAAAATTCTATTCAAACATTTATTTTCTTATGCATTATGTACTTTTGGAAAATAGCTTATTAAAGTTAATTTGTTTTAAATACTCTGAATTTGTGAAACAGAATATTTTAAAAGGAATAATAAATATTTTTGAAAGCGAACAATTATGGTTAAAAAATGTACTTAAATCAAAATCATTTCTTAAAATATTTTCTCTAAAAACAAATTAAAATTCAATGTAATGTTTTAAATGCATTTTATTAAAAGATTTAATAATTTAAAATCATATATTTTTTAATAAGCACACAATCCATATTTTTTATTACTCTGTGAGTAAGGTCTCTGTAAGGCAAATACTCAGAATATTTTGAAAAATGTGCTAACTAAACTACTTATGTATGTATGAAACAGTTTATTATTTTTTCTTTAACCCGAGAGCAGCCGCGTCTTTTCTCAGAACGTTATTAATCGAGCTCGGTCTTTTTGAGCCCCCCCCCCCCCTCCATACAGAAAGTATACGATAAGAAACACTTTTAACTTAACACGTTGAATGCCAAGTCTATTTTGTCTCTCTTTATGTTTGGGCCACGAAATAAGATTCCCATTACACTATCTATAACTGTCAGTCACCGATGACTGACGCGGCATAAACGGAAAGTTCCGTGTCAGTCAACGATGACTGACGCGGCATAAACGGAAAGTTCAGTGTCAGTCACCGGTGACTAACGTGGCACTCAACGTGTTAATATTCGAGTATAGTATAAGTTCAAAAATGCGCATCATCGGCACCGAGACAAAGCCGGATTTTTGAAAATTCCGGATTTCTGAAAGATTATCTAAAAGTACTTCCGATATTCTTAATGGCGCCTTTAGTTATAATTTAATTTATAACTAAGTGATAATTATGTGATAAAAATACTAAATATTACAAAAAAAAACATTACTTTAAATTGAACTTTATATGGTACAAAAAAACCCTATTAAGCAATGAAATTTTTCCCTTCATGTGTTCTTTTTCTCTTTAATCCTCCAGGACGTCACTTTTTGTAACGAATTGCAGTAATTTTAGCTTCTGTTTTTTAATGTCAGAAGTTGTTGACGATCCGAATACGTACTCAGCACACAACGTTTCACAGAGTCTTTCTCATCAAGCCCACTTTATCTGAGATAGACAAATTTAAATGCTTTATTTTAGAAGCAGCATTTCCTGACTTTGAAAAGACTTCGTATTATAGCCCAGTAGTAGGGGAGCAAAAAAAGGCCCAATTCGGAAATAATTAGGGGAAAGCTGGAATTTGTTTTAATCCCTTCAGTTTATGTCTAGAAAGAATATGCTACGTTTTCCCCCTCGTACTAGGCGAGTGTTAGGAATTATACATTGATTTATAGTAAAAAAACACGTTTTTTTAAATACCATAACACTATCTCGAAATCACCAACATTTTCAAAAACATTTTCAATACAAATGTTGTAGAGCTTAAAATTCTGAATAAAATGAGTACCTACACTTAATACTTTTGTTGAATATTAACCCCTTCGGCTCTGGCGTCCTATTATTAGAACACATCTTTACATTGCTCTAAATTATTCATTTTTAAGAATTTTAAGTTAAAAACCCAGTCCAGTGTCTTACTAATAATATATTGTAGATTAACAATTTAATCTCATTTGTGATCACGCCTCAGTAAGCAGTAAAATGGAGGCCTCTACCAGTTTAAGGGCAAAACGTAAGTACACATTTTTAACCTTCTCAGTAAAAATACGAATAATAATTTAGTGACGTTTTTTCAATTATATTTTATAAATTAAGGCCTTTTCTACCTAAATTAGTCATCTAACTTAGAAAACAATGATAAATCATATTATAACTAAGAATCAAACATTTGTTCTAGTATTGACATGAGGCCTTAAGGCTAACAAAAGTTGTGTAAAAAGTACCCAGAACTGCTATATAAAACACACACAAAAAAATTTTTTCATCAAAATTTATTTTGCTATCTTCAAAGTAGACCCTACTGAGTTTAATGCAACTATGCCAACACAGGCCCCAATCTTCCATATTTTTTAGATATGTAAATTGGGGTATGGCCTTTAGTTTCTTCAGCGAATTTTCTCTTATGGCCTCAACTGACTCAAAACATTTTCCTGGAAGTGATAATTTTAGCGTCGTGAACAGAAAAATGTCACTCGAGGCCATACCAGGCGTGTTAGGTCCTTGGTTGATTATATTAGTTGCGTTTTTGGCCAAAAACTCTTGCAGAAAATTCAGAGAAAATTGAGCTCTTTTGAAATCAGTCGTGTGGCAATGCGTTTCAAATGCAAAATATTGGTCATTTTTATGAACGGACTTATTGGTAATTTATAAGTTTGATTAAAAATTGTAATTTATAACGCTTTTCACTCACTTCATTTTTTTTAATTTGGAATTTTCTTTCGACTGTTCTTAGAAAGCAGTTGCATCTTGTAAGTAAATACCATGCCATACTTCAAAGTGTTAGACCCCACAGTTGTGCAAAAAACGCAAATTAGAACATGTTTTGCTTTTGCAACCCTCAGAAGGTAGTGACAGCAACATAAAATATGACCTATGTTACAGCAGGGACTATCACCATTGATTTTCAGCCATTACTTTTGAAATAGCTTTGGTATTTCCTTAGATTGAGTAGAAATCGCAATTTAGAACGTTTTTAGGACGCTTTTCGCGCATTTTCACACCTTTTTAAATTTCCAATTTTTTATTCATATTAATATCTTTTCATTCATATTAAAATCATTTATATCTAATAAATATGCACCTTGCCTAATTTTAAGTTGCTAGCCCCCACCGATCACAAAAATCGAAATTTAGAACGCTTTTTTGCTCCTGCAACGTCTTGATGATAGTGATACCGACACGAAATAGCATCTATGTTAGAGCAGAGGCTGTCAGCATCAATTTCCTACCATTACGTTTGAAATCAGATTCATTCTTCCTGAGATATTGCCGACAAATCGGCATTTAGAACGTTTCTAGAACGCTTTTCGCGCATTTTTCTCCTGCATAACTCCTCTGGAGTAGTGAAAACAGATATAAAATATAGCCTATCTTGGAGCAAGATCTGTCACCATCAATTTTACACCATTATTTTTGAAATCGGTTCAGTACTTCCTGAGATTGCATAGAAATCGCAATTTAGAATTTTTTACAACGCTTTTGCGCATTTTGACCCCCTTTTAAATTTCGATTTTTTTAGGAAATGTCCTTAGAGATAATTGATATCTTATAACTAAGTACCATTCCAAATTTCACGATTCTAGGCCCTTCCGTAATGCAAAAGCCGCAATTTAGAACGTTTTTCTCCTGCACCCCCTTTGGGGTAGTGACACCGACATAAAACATCGCCTATGTTGGAGCAAGGGTTGTCACCATCATTTTGACGCCATTATATTTTAGATCGGTTTGGTATTTCCTGAGATTGTGTAGAAACCACCATTAGAACGTTTTTTAGAACGCTTTTCGCGCATTTTCACCCCTTTCAAATTTCGAATTGTTTAAGAACTGTTCCTAGAAATCCTTTATATCTAATAAGTAGCTAATATTTCAAATTTCATATTTCTAAGCCCTTCGGTAACGCAAAAATCGCATTTTTAGAACGTTTTTTTCTCCTGCACCCCCTTTCGGGTAGTGGCACCGACATAAAACATAGCCTATGTTGGAGCAAGGGTTGTCACCGTCATTTTGACACCCTTATTTTGACACCATTATTTTTTAAATCGGTTTGGTATTTCCTGAGATTGTGTAGAAACCACCATTTAGAACGTTTTTTAGAACGATTTTCGCGCATTTTCACCCCTTTCAAATTTCGAATTGTTTAAGAACTATTCTTAGAAATCCTTTATATCTAATAAGTAGCTAATATTTCAAATTTCATATTTCTAGGCCCTTCAGTAACACATAAATCGCATTTTTAGAACGTTTTTTGCTCCTGCACCCCCTTTGGGGTAGTGACACCGACATAAAACTTAGTCTATCTTGGAGCAAGCGTTGTCACCATCATTTTGACACCAATATTTTTTAAATCGTTTTGGTATTTCCTGAGATTGTGTAGAAACTACCATTTAGAACGTTCTTTAGAACGATTTTTGTGCATTTTCACCCCTTTTAAATTTCGAATTGTTTAAGGACTGTTCTTAAACATCATTTATATCTTATACTTAACTAATATTAAAAACATTATATTTCTAGGCCCTTCAATAACGCTAAAAATCACATTTTTAGAAGGTTTTTTGCTCCTACACCCCCTTTGGGGTAGTGACACCGACATAAAACATCGCTTATCTTGGAGCAAGCGTTGTCACCATCATTATGACACCAATATTTTTTAAATCGGTTTGGTATTTCCTGAGATTGTGTAGAAACTATCATTTAGAACGTTTTTAGAACGCTTTTTGTGCATTTTCACCCCTTTTAAATTTCGAATTGTTTAAGAACTGTTCTTGGACATCATTTATATTTTATAAGTAGCTAATATTCAAAATTCCATATTTATAGGCCCTTCAGTAACGCTAAAATCGCATTTTTAGACCGTTTTTTGCTCCTACACCCCCTTTGGGGTAGTGGCACCGACATAAGATATAGCCTATGTTCTAAGTTGGACTATCACCATCATTTTGATACCATTACTTTTGGAATCGGTTCGGTAGTTCCAGAGCTTACCTCCTACAAATAAACATTTTTTCCCTCTGTATAATAGGAGTATAGACAACATTTGTACTGACAATGTTTTTGATAGACTTAGCATTTTTGAGATATTCTTAGGTAACTTGGTCTCTCCGGACTTCAAGCTCTTGATTAGCGATTAAGGCAGAATTTTGAAATTAGAATTCTGACCTTAATTTTGAACAAAAATACTAATGTGAGTGCTCATTTTATTCAAAATTTTAAGTTCTACGACATTTGCAGTGACATTGTTTTCGATAGAATTAACTATTCTGAGATATTGTTAAAAATATTACGGAAAAACATGTTTTTCGAATGTAAATACGTACATATTTCCTAACGCTCACTTGGTACGGGGGAGAAAACATAGAATATTCCTTTTAGACCTAATCTGAAGGGATTAAAACGATTTCCAGTTTTCCCCTAATTAATCCTGAGTTCAACCCTCTGATCACGGGGCTAAAACTTTAAAGTAAATTTGTGATCTTAATATTCAACAAAAGTATTAAGTGTAGGTACTCATTTTATTCAGAATTTTAAGCTCTACAACATTTGCATTGACAATGTTTTTGGAAAACTTAGTGATTTCGAGATAGTGTTATGGTATTTATAAAAAACGTGTTTTTTTACTAGACTATATTTTTTACTTTAACGCAAGGTTGATCTACCATGAAATCCAAACGCAGCCAAAACCATGAGTGAACCTCCACCCTGCTGCCGTTTGGAAAACATTTCTGGTTTCTTGCGCAGATCGCTCAAATAATAAGAAAAATACGACAGTCCAAATTTAATTTTTTTGTATCGGAAAATATTAATCTTTCATGTTCTAACTTCCAGGACTTGTGATCTTTTGCCCAATCCAGGAGATTCTGCTGATGCATTTTAGTCATACGTGGTTGGAGCTTTCTTTTCTTGTACCTCATAGTTTTAGATCTCGTCACTACTCTGGACAAGGTACTCTTTGACACTGCTATCAGTGGATCTCTTAAAAGGTCACCTAAAGTTTTTTTCCCATGGCTCATTTTTTATAATGGCTCTTTTTTCCCTTTTGGATGGCTTTGGCAGGCGTCTCGGAGATTTCTTTGCTCCATAATCCTCTTTTAATCGAAGAAAATTTAATACTACACCTGGAGATCTTTTGAATTTGTTTGCGGTATCTCTGACCGAATGTCCTTGATCCTTAAAAGCCATAATTTTCCCTTTCTCAAAACAACTTAAAGCGCTTTTACTACCCATACTTCTAGAACTCACGTTGCGATCAGGTTTGGAAATTTCCTAGTCGGCGAACTATCTTTATATGATAAACTAATTTGCATAGTTTGGTTTATTCTGCTCGGAGTGGCATTTAGTATTCCTGTACAGTTTCCATGATCGTTTAGTGATAATTTCGACCAATGTTCATATCATTTTGCAACACTATTTTTTTTTTAGATAATTCATATTTTCAATGAACTGAAAGTTTGATATTTCTTTTACGGCTATATATTATGTAAAATCACTTTGTTTGTCTCGAGAATGGGTTTTCTGATAATTATTTATGAATTTTTGCCAGGGTATCACAAGATTACTAGGTCTTCATATCATTTTGAAACCCAGTGTATAATTATATATGACAAATCTGTATTGATAAAAGTGTATTTATTTAAGTTAAACTTACTTAAACTAGTTCAATACGAAAAGTAGTAAAAGTTTTTCTTAAAAGAACGTATTTATCATAAAAGTGTATTATTTTAACAATTTCATTATGTCGCTAACCAGCAATAAATCGCCAAGAAAACGAGATTTTCATTATTTTATTACAGTCGCCGTATCAGCGCTACGCTGTAATTATATATATATATATATATATATATATATATATATATATATATCCAAAAACCAAACCAAAAATCCGAAACTACGGAACTGATCCAACAATAAATAAACTAAACCAAATAACAACAACAAAATAACTAAAAACAACTAACTTCAAAAACAACATACTTTAAAAACGGCAAACTTTAAAAACATTCAAACTAAAACCAGAAGAAAGTGAATCCATGGAGACAGGCGGCATGCACTTGCGACATGCAACTGTGGGTTTAAAACCAGTTTTTATGTGCACAACGCTCCCCAAACAACCTGGTTAAGACCAAAAAGAAAAAACTAACAAATCGAATGAGCTGCCTAGACCCATCGAAAACCAACAACTAAACATGAAACCCCAAACAATCATGCACGCAAACCCTGAAGAATCAAAGCCACAGTTACTCCTCTCTTCGCATCCACATTACCTCTAAATCTCTGCGATAAGTCTTACACTTTACGAAATTTCGCAGCAGACTCTTCAAAAATCTCTCAGGATAGCCATGGTGCAATGCCAGAACCATTTGTAAAGTTCTTCAATTTTTTTCCCCAGTATTTGATGTCAATCTATCTATACGGTTTAACCCGTTAATAAAATTATTTCTATATATTGAGATATGCACATTTGATCCAAAATTTAAGATTTTTATAGTTTCAAAGTTAAAGCTTTTTCGTTTATCATATATATCTGTTTTTATCTCACCATTTTTTATCTCGATATTAATTTCTAAATAATTGACCATGTTTTTACTTTTTGACTCCAATTTCAAATTTAAACCTTTAGGATAACAATCAAATTTTTCTTTTTTCACATCATTGCATCTGACTATTAAAACGTCATCAATGTAACGAAAGCAGCTCATATCCTCTTTTATATGTTCCTCGTACATATATAAGTAGATATCGGCTAAAATCGAACTACAATATCCCCCCATTGGAATACCTCTAACTTGTTTGTAAACAATTTTCCCGTCATATAATTAGTTCTCACTCACTACAAAGTTAAACAAATTAGTAAACCATTCCTGTCCGATAGTTGAGGAATTATATTTACTAAAAAACTCCATAATTTTTATTTTAAGATTGTCCAAACCTATACTATTATACAAATCTTCAAAATCATACGCTGTTAAACTTGAAATGTTTTTCATTAGATTTAAATGTTTAATTAACTCAAAGCTGTTTTTTATTATACAAGCCGGTTTATCTTTCAATACTTCATCAAAAATCTCTTTTAATAATTTCAACAATTTTTTATTACAATTTTACAAATATGAACCGAAACTACATGTAATAGCTCTAAAAACAACCGGATCTTTATGAAACTTTGGAACCATTACCAAATATGGAAAACTAGTACTATTTTGCTTTATTTTAATTTTTTTATAATATGCTTTTACTCTGTTACTAATAACTTGTTTATTTGATTTGACAATTTCATAGTTTATTTCTTTACCATAAGCCTCCCTGAGTAATTTACCATATAATGTTTTACAAATAATTGCGTAATTTGTGTTAGCTTTATGTATATACGTAATTATAAATTTATTCTGCAATTCTGTTATAGATTCTTTCAATTCCTTATAATACTTTACCGAAACCCCCCTCAGAGTTACTCTCAAAATTTCTACACAAATCTTTTAAAATATAATACTTCCATTCCTCGAAAACGCTAGCAGGCAAATTGTATTTATAAACTAATTTTTGAATAAAAATATCCAAATTCATATTCAAGCGTTTTTTGCCATATTTCTTGTTAATACTCTCTTAATCCTGTATCTCGTCCCGTAACTATATATATATATATATGTATATATCCTCATAAGAAAAACATTCTGTGGTTTTTTTTTTTTTTTCAAGTTCTTCTGAGCATGCGCTTATGGAGACCTTACTTCTTGGAAAATAGTGATAAAAAATTTAATGTACAATACCTCATTCATCATTGTGCCTTTTAAATGAGTATAGAAAAAAATCGCAATATTGCATCAGATATATTATATATATGATTATTAATTTGTGTTTTGTGTTGCACGAATTATTTTATTTTACACGGTTCTACTGACTGGATACACTTTAAGTGTATTTTAAAAGTAGCTGTCCGATTAATAAAGTTCTGCTTATATATTTCGATATTAACCCTCCGAGCGTCTTGCAAAAGGGTAAAATTGTAATGTTGTTTTCTTTGCATTTTGTTTTAAAGGCTAAGAAAATATTATTCTTTCAACATTATAAAAAAAAACTCAATTACAAATATGAATGCAATCCTTGAGAGTATTAATCATTCTTCAATGTATTTAAAATTCATTAAATCTATAGAATTATATTATCTTAAATATTGCTTGTATTGCTGTGAAACCTGGAGCTTAGTGAACGGAATATTACGCCCCAAACACTTAGAGGGTTAAATAAGTCGGAGTTTACAGGGCAACAATACTGTTCTATTGTTGCCTCCGATACAAACAATATCGAAGTCAAATTAACAGTGCTCAGAATCGTAACTTAATTGCCAATTTAAAGATATTTTAATCCAATTAAATTTTGTTCAAAATTCTGTATAAAACGTTTGTTAAATTTCATTATACGGATATATAAATGCATATGACAAATCCTTAGTTATAATAGTGTATTTATTTAAGTTAAACTTACTTAAACAAATTCAGGATTATAACGTTTTTCCTTAAAGAGAGTTTGACGAAAAGCGCGTTTTTTTAAAAAAAATTATCCCTGTAGCCAACCGGGGATAAATTACCAAATAAACGATTTTTTTATTATTTTTACGGACGTTATACCAAGGTTCCGCTGGATTTTTTTTAAACATATATAACCACATGAGAAGAATATTTTGTATTTATTCGGATTTTACTGAGTATGCATGTATGTAGAACTTCCTTGTAATTAATATTTACATTCGCGTTAAAATAAGAAGGAAATTACTTTATAATTATTATTATTATTATATATATTTTTTAATTTTATTTATATCTATTTATTTATTTTTTATTTATTTATTTATTTACTTCTGCTTATGTTTTATTTGCATACAAACAAGTGTTTTAAACCACATTGTTTAATGAAATATACGTAGGTAAAAATGAAAAAGTTACCACATATATACATATTAAAATCATTATTACGCATTTAAACTCTAAATGATGCAACTGTAATTAGGATATAAATGAACAATAAATGTACTATAATAATCACAAATTTATTTATATTGTATTTTATTGGTATTCTCATTTTTTTTTCACAACATCGCAAATTATTCTGTTATAGTCTCTTTGGTACATATCTGAAAACATGAAATTAGTATATCTTATTTCATAAATACTAACAAGACTAAAAATTGCACATACATCCAAAACCTTAAAATTTAATCAATTGCTTCCTGATGATGAACTTTGCATTTAATGAACTAAATTTACACATTTGTTCTACACTGTAAACATAATTCGTGAACTGAAGAGTTTTTTCCGTATGTTTGTTTTCGTTAAAATACAAGAATTTCCACCTTACTGTGCATAACTTTCCTCCGGCCACACCCAATAAAAATACAGAAAATCCGCCAAACTAACATTGAAACCTTTCTATAAGTCCAAAATAAACATGAATTTTTGCAAGTCAAAAGGTTGTTCCGGCAACTGCGCCGCCTGCTACCTATGTCCTTTTTTCCACAAAACATGAAAAATTGGCGAACAGGAGCTCAAAATTTCCTGACATTCTTCCATCAAAATATGCAAATTTCTTCACAAAACACAAACATTGCTTTCAAATTCTTCCGCAACTTCATGCTTGTACTTTACGGTTTTCTCGAATTTTTATTTAGAGTGTACGTTACGGATAAGTTGAATCGGTAGCAGTTAATATTAAGAGCGATTGTAATTACAAATATTAAAAAATTAAAAAAAAATTACAAGAACTCCGTATCAGCTGCCATTCTTTATTCAACGAAATAGAACTATTATATTTTACAGTTCTCATTTAAATATAAAAAATACATTAACTGTAATGACTGGAATTAAAAAAAAAAAAAACTTTTAATTTTTTTCTGAAATTCACAAAGCATATGTCCAAAGTACTCACTTTGCTGCAAAAGCCTAAATATATGTAATGAAATATTGCAGATATATTCTATTATGTGTGTTGTCAACATCTCTTCTCCTCAAATAATATGTTGTGTATAACACTGAATGAGGTATCACCTGGACCGGATTTTCGCCCACATCTGACATTGCATACTGATAGTTCGTTAAAAGCACATTGTTTCTTTGAAAATTCACTTAATCATATATATTATTTCGGTTTTCAACATCCCTCTTTCTATGCCCCTAAAAACGTACAAGGATGAAGGAGGTATCATTCGAAAGGTTTTTAAATAGGCTTCTGTCTGTCAGGCTTTGTACAAACTGTAACTCAGGCTGTTTGATTGTAACTTCAATATCTTAACAGTTTTTATTTTGTGTTGTTGTTATTACCGCGTTCATGAAGCGGGATGTTCGCTGTTCACGTCTAATGTTCCTAAATTTATATGTAATAATTTTATTTTTTAAACTCATATATTTAACTTTATGTTGTGTCACTGACATAATACATACACATTTGATTAAAACACGTTGTTTAATTTAAAAATGCTGTTAAATAAAAATTTAAAAAATAAAACTGTAAGAGCAGAATCTGAATGAGTTCAAACACTGTCAATAGATTCGATTTGCTCAAATAACATCAAACATTCCGTGATAACAATCTTTCATCAAAATGCCTATAATAATTGCTTTTAAACATTGATATAAGTGTATTATCACCGAAAAACGGCACAAGTGCAGAATTTAGATATCAAAAGACGCAGACGTACAACGAGGAAAGAGGTATCAGTTGAAATATTTTTCAAAAGGCTATTGGCATAGTGCACTCACTTTTTGTTAAAACACGTTGTTTAGGAAAAAATGCGACAAATGAAGAATTAATGAATAAACATATCCCCAAGGAATCTAAAAGACTGCATTGCGAAGGATTCCCAAAGGTCTACTGGTAAAGCTTAATTTACATTCTACAGGTGATACTAAAATTATCTAAAGCAATATTATTTTTCTGTCAATGATTTTTATTTTCCTCTTCCAATTTAAATTTTGTCACTGTTATAAAATTTATATAGCGACAACAGCAACAACGACAGTAAAAAAAACAACAAAAATAATAATAACAAAATAACAAAAACAGCAACAATAAAAATTAAAATAAGAATAACAACAACAACTATTATACTACTACTAGTAGTAGTACTACTACTACTACAAATAATAATAATAATAATAAATCTGTGCAAGAGACACACGATATTTGTATTAAACAAACACACACGGAATTTTTTGTCGAAAAATAGTACACGCAAAATTTAAATATCCGATTCCTCTTCAAATACTATATGGATAATTAAATTTACAAGAAAGGAATATTCTACCTCTCTTCGTGTATTGAGCATTACATTTAAGTTACTATTCGACAAATGATTTATAGTTCATCAAAATTTAAAGCTGTCTAATCAGTTATGAATTCAATGTATTCATTCCACGAAACAGCGGATGGTTCTTATGATTGCGAAACTGGAGCATAGCAATTTTAAATGGCTCTCTTTCTTTTTTTTTAAACAAATTTATTATCAAAGAATAAACTGAAAAAAATTGATAGTATAATTGAATCATAAAATAATTTAGGAATAATTTTTGGGGCACTTGAATTATAAAATGTAATTTGTGAAAAGTATCACAACATTTAATTTGGAGTTAAGTAACTTATCTTTATCACCGTGAATTAAAAGCATTACAACTGTCATGCTCAACGAGCTAAAATAGTGAAATATTATATAAAATAATCTGTAGTATATTTTCACAAATAACTCTCGGCACACATATTTATAAGCATATCTGCATTAGAACTCTTTCTATTCACCATTTGATAATTTCATCCTGTTAATTAATATATTTCATTTGCATAATACATAAAGATAGCTATCTACAACTCAGCCGGGTATGACCGCATTTAATAACGTTCTCTGTATATAGAGCGAAGTATTTTACTCGGTCAAATACAATAACTGATATCATCTGCAAACGGAACTCCCTCTATTCAAAGAACTCCATTAGCGCGCACAATGCTTGAAATGGCGTCCTGCAGTTGTCTCATTGAAGATGTAAGAGGATAAACTAGTTCTTCCGGATTTACTTTAACTTGAGAGGAATACGGAAATGAAGGCTCTAAAAGTTAAAAAATGTGGACATTATTTTACTTAATTACGAACTAAGGATTTCAGATTTTATTTTATTTTCGGTTCTTTTTTATTTTATATGAGCATTTTCTAAAAACCCTGAATTTAACTATCTGATTTTTCTTTTTAAAAATCATAATCATTTGCCCTCGAACATAATAGTAATAATTTATAAAATTACATGTAAAAACATTGATTTGTTTAATTCAAATTTAGTATTCAACATTAAAAATGTATTAAAGAATTGCAATAATATTCTTTAACCTCTTCGTTCCCGAAGCTAAAATAATACTACAAATACTCGTTCATTTATTTTCAACAAACAAAACACCACAAATGGCAGAAAGAGGAACTTTTCGGAAATTCATAATTTAGGGGAATAGTAATTTAGGTTCACAAATATGGATCTAAAATTACAAATCCTTTTAAAACATCAATTTAATTATCACTAACCTAAATTCTCACAATCACTAATTTAAGGCATTTAAATAAGTGAAAGATTATACAAATCTCGAAAACATTTTATTATAAAGAATTTAAGTTAAATAAGTGTGAAATTTTCTCAATTTCTTGGCCAAACTATCTTAAAAGCATTTTGCAAACTCAGATGAAAATAACATTTATTTTATGAGGAAATCAGCATATATGTTGCCATTTATTGGTTTGCTTTTGAAGCAAAAACCAATCAGCTATTGACAAATGATTTATATTTCATTAAAATTTAAAGGTGTGTAATCAATGTTGTGATTTCAATATATTCATTATACAAAACTGCTGATGGTTTTTATGATTGCGACATTGGAATATAGCAAGTTTAAATAGCTCTAGTTGTATTTATTTTTTATTTATATATTTATTTATTTATTTTATTTTATTACAATTTCATTATAAAAGAATAAAGTGAAAACAACTTATGATGGTACAATTGAATTAAAAATAATGTAGGAATAATTTTTGGGAAACTTGAATTATAAAATATAAATTGTGAAAATATCACAAAATTTAATTTGGAGTTAACTAACGTATCTTTACCACCGTGAGTTAAAAGCATTACAACTGTCAAGCTCAACGAGTTAAAATAATGAATTATTATATAAAATAATTTGTAGTATATTTTCACAAATAACTCTCGGCACACATATTCATAAGCACATCTGCATTAGAACTCTTTCTATTCAGCATTTCATAATTTCATCCTGTTAATTAATATGCTTCATTTGCATAATACATAAAGATTGATATCTACAACTCAGCCTTGTATGACCGCATTTAATAACACTCTCTGTATATCGAGAGAAGTATTTTACTCGGCCAAATACAATAACTGAAATCATCTGCAAACGGAACTCCCTCTATCAAAGAACTCCATTAGCGCGCACAATGCTTGAAATGGCGTCCTGCAGTTGCTTCATTGAAGATGTAAGAGGATAAACAAGTTCTTCCGGATTTACTTTAACTACAGAAGAATACGCAAATGAAGGCTCTAAAAGTAAAAAAAAAAAAAAAAAAAAAAAAATGTGGACATTATTTTACTTAATTATGAACTAAGGATTTCAGATTTTATTTTATTTTCGGTTCTTTTTTGTTTTATATGAGCATTTTTTAAAAACCCTGCTTTTAGCTGTCTGAATTTTATTTAAGAAATTCAAAATTATTTGCCCTCGAGCGTAATAGTAATAATTTATAAAATTATAAGTAAATTCATGGTTTTGTTTAACCCATTTATGCCAAAACCTTATTTTTGGAACGCTTCAAATTTTAATTTTTTTTTTTAATTTTTCTTCTTTTTTACAACACGAAAATTGTATGAAGTAATTTTCTGTAAATCTGTTTATCTTACCGAGAGATAACAGTGTAAGACTGATATTGATTTGCTTAAATGAAAGCCTTTTTTCGGTGTTTATAGATTTATCGTTATTCAAGATAACGAAATGTAAAAAGTAAGTTTATTTGTATTTTTTATATCAAGAATCCAAATAAGTAAGTCATAAGCTTAGCTTGTAGACTTCTTTGAAAAACTCGTTTTTTTAAATTGCGAAATTATATATTCAAGCCTATTTTTTATACATTTTTGTAACGTATAAAATATAAGTCCCGAGGCACAAATGTGTACATTTTTATATTACTCAATTACGGGGCAATTATTTATGTAAAGTTCTTTCAAGATGGTATTGAAAAAAAATACTTTTGAAGCCTCAAATACGATTATTCTTAATTTATTATTAAACATGCTTATAATGTTATGAGTCTCTGTAAAGAAATAAATATATTTTTTAATAGTTCATAAAAATACTAATTATAGTACATAATATACAATTTAAAATCTTAATTTGTATAAATTTAGACAAAACATATAATTATGCATTTTTTCACAAATGGATATTCCCATATTTAGAACGTTTTCATTTTATCAAATAAATACAAACATATTTTAGCGTAATTTTTTTTAGTATTTTTGCACTTCATTTTGCAACATTTTAATGTGATTTTGTCAAACAAAATGAGAAAACAAAAATTCTGGCATAAATGGATTAATTGAAATTTAATAATCAACATTAAACATGTATTAAATAAAGAATTACAATAATACTTTTTAACCTCTTCGTTCCCGAAGCCAAAATAATACTTCAAATACGCGTTCATTTTTTATTTTAAACAAACAAAATGACAGCATAGATGACAGAAAAAGGAACTTTTCGGAAATCGATAATTTAGGGGACTAGTAATTGAGGTTCACAAATACGGATCTAAAATTACAAATCCTTTTAAAACATCAATTAAATTATCGATAACCTAAATTCACTCCATCACAAATTTAAGGTCTTTAAACAAGTGAAAGATTTCTACAAATCCCCAAAACATTTTACTATAAAGGATTTTAGTTAAATAAGTATGAAAATTTCTTTTAATTTCTTGGCCACACTATCTTGAAGGCATTTTTCAAACTCAGATGAAAATAGCATTTATTTTATGAGGAAATCATCATATATGTTGCAATTTATTGGTTTGCTTTTAAAACGAAAAGTATTCAGCTATTAAGGGATCTCCGCTATTAAGGGATCTCTTAAAATTGGAAAAAATGAAAAAAAATAGACCATTTTCAATCTTTAATATCTTAAAATGTATACTAAAAACACAATTTTTATTGGGATGAAAGATATAACTATGTTCTCTCATTTTATGTACTTAAAAATTTGCAAGATGCAAAATTAGTATTTACAGGGGTTCCAAACAGTCAGACATTAGTCGAGCAGAAAATTGATATAACAGCTTACGCGCAGGATTACAAAATAAATTTAGAAACTAGAAGGAAATTTTTCGTGCCTAATTACGCTTTAGATAGGAATAAATACCCTGAACGTAAATAAATTTGTATTCAATGCATTTTAATATTTTTAATAAAAAGTGGTATTTAGCTAATACAAATTTTTGAAAATTTAAACAGTATAATCACCTAAAAAGTTTCAGTTTATATAGATTTAAATGAAACTTACATTTTGAAAATTTCATGAAAAGATATTCAGAAGTTTTTGAGATAGCCTGCGCATTATGCCCAAAATATCATTTGGGGGGGGGGGGGGGGGGAATGATTTTAAAATTTCGTAAACGCCCGCTTTACCTGTTGAGCGGGTATAATTCTAATAGCCATAACTTCTGTTCCAATGAGAATTTCAAGGAAACAATTGTTTAAAAATGTTCAGAAAAGTTAGTACTTTAACACTGTCCTGAGACCACAAAATTGGAAAAAATGAAAAAAAAAAGACCATTTTCAACATATAATATCTTAAAATGTATTTTATTTTAAGACAAAATTTTATATTGGGATGAAAGATATAAGTATGTTCTTTCATTTCATGCATTTAAAAAATTAGAAGATGCAGAATTAACATTTACAGTGGGCTCCAAAATGTCAGACATTTGACGAGCGGAAAATCGGTATAACAGATTACGCGTACGATTACAAAATAAATTTTGCAACTAGAAGGAAATTTTTGGTGCCTACTTATACTTCAGATTATATTAATTACTTTGAACCTAAATAAATTTGTATTTAAAGTATTTTTATATTTTTAATACAAAGTTGTATTTAGTTAATGCAAAATTTAGAAATTTTCAACAGTATAATCACCTATAAAGAATATTTTTTTGAAAAATAGAAAGGTAATTTTAGGTTCAGTTTATACAGACTAACAAGATACATATGTTTTGAAAATTTCATCAAAAAATATTCGTAAGTTTTTAAGATATCGTGCGCGTTATGCCCAAAAACGTCATTTGGAGAAAATTGACTTCAAATTTCTGAAACGCCGCTTCTGCTATTGATCATGTATAATTCTAAAAGCCATAACTTCTGTTCTAATTGTAGTTTCAAGGAAAGATTTATACCAAAATGTTCAGAAAAGATTGTAGTTTAATATCTAAAAAAATTAAAATTTCGAAAAATTTAAAGCTTTAAGAGTCCTGAGACCCCTTAAGAGATGAAGTCAAAATGTAAAACAATCAAACAATTTAGTTTTTATGAGGAAAAGAATAGAGGTCCAGAAATGTGGACCCAGGTAGCGAAGATTTTATACATGATAAGAATATTATTTTCTCTTGTTTCAATTATTCCTCATACAGATAATTAAAGAGTAATACATAAATTTCAATGCGCTTTAATTGAAATGTTTTTGAAAAATAAAACATTGACAATTTTTTTTCTTAAACATTAACCATAATGATATACAGAGTGATTAAAAAAAAAAAAAAAAAAAAAAAAAAAAACGCTTACAAAATGACATTTCAAATCAGGCATACAGCAAGGATAAAAAATCACGTAGGAACATGGGGTCGCAAAACACTTATTTATTCACAAATACAGAGTGTTTCATCATAACTGAATTTGGGTTGACAGTAATTATTTTTAGAAAAATAAAAACATTGCAATGAAAATGCAACGATATGTACCTTGTATTGTCTGAAATGTGATAACACAGTGTTCCTCAACCTTTTTTTGGTTGACAGAACGCTAATAAATTTCTAGAATTATTTGCGGCACACCTGAATATAGAAAATGTAAAAGTTTTATGATACATACATTTGATATACATATTTATCTACTTATTTATTTACAAAATTTATTCAATGCGAGAGCTCAGCTGGTTTTCTTGGGCAAATTCAATTAAAGCGGGGTTCGAAGTCGCAGAAAAGTTAGTATTTCATCGTCAACTTTTAAAAGTCACTCTCACTTTTCGGACTTGATTTCTGTCAATGCTGAAAATCAAAATTCCCAGAATCATGGAGATACAAAAGGCAGATGAATTTTAATAAATTTCAAGCTAATTGTAGGCTAAAAATGTTTGACAGAAAACCAAAACTCATCCAAATTTTTATCGAATAATGTTGATGGTAATACTTATCGTTTCTCAAACCAATGAGCTGTTCTTTTCTGTTTTTGTCAAATTTGGTGTCTTGCAACTTACAAAAGGGAAGGCTAATACGGGGAAAGAAGTGAACAAGGAATATAGCATATGATAAATAGAAAATGTCGTATCATTGATACGACACCATGCAATTTTAATTATTTGTCAAAAATCCTCGCGTCACATTTGACAATCTCTCGTGGCACACTGATGCGCCACGGCACACAGCTTGAGAAACAGTACATCACGAAAACATGTGGAAAAATGTGTTGCTCAAGCAATCGATGATACCGTATGGATTGATAATCACAGTCCAAAATGTGGAGCGTCAAGTGGATACTGCTGATGTGTATAATGCCAACTTCTATCGCTTTTGTTTGGTGTTATCACATTTACAACAAAGGTGAGAATGTCTGTTAAATGTTTTATTAAAATATACTTCAGTTTTCTGAAAGTTATTACCGTCAACCCAAATTGAATTAATGTGAAACACTCTGTATTTGTGACTAAATAAGTGGTTTGCGACCCTATGTTCCTACGTGATTTTTTATCATTGCTGTATGCCTGATTTGCCATGTCAGTTTGTAAACGTTTGTTTTAATCACCCTATATAATTACAACGCCTGAAAATATTTGACACATTGTAAATATATATAAAATTTTTCCTTATTGTAAATATAGATCTTTTATTTCACATCCTTTTTAAATTTTCACACAATGTACGAACATAAACTATCAATTTAATTCATGGTGTTTTCATAACTTTTAAGCTATTGTTATTGCACAATTATCACATATAAATCGGAATGTTATTAAACTTTATTTCGCAGAACATTTTATCGCTATTGCCAATATCCAATTTTATCCACTTTAACCAATATCAATCCCAAGAAAATAAAACATATTGCAAAAATTATTTTGAAGCTATAAATGAAATCATAATGCCTGTCCTTTAAGTAATGAAAAGGATATGAATCACAGTATATTTAGTCCAAAATGAAATCTGGCCTTCGGTCTAATAAAGATTGAAAATATAATGCGTGCCGTCGTTTCGATAACCTTTTTGTCTTAAGGCTATTCCCTGCAAATGTTTCTGATCTGTAATAAGATAGATTAACTTGAATTGTTTTATATACTTTTATGGCTGATGGTGACGGGTAATAGAAAATAAATTTTATATTTTGTTCTGACGCTTTTGTTTTGCTTTTTTTCATATTACACAGTTTTCATTGGATTCTTAACCATAAAAATTCATCATACTATATTTTCTTGCATTATAAAAACTTCAGAAGCAGCCTAGTCTAATTTCATATCCAAAATATTTAATATGTAATTAAAAATGATATAAATTATGTACAATATAAATAACATTATTACTGAAATTATATCTGTTTTTCGACTACCTTCTTATTCAATTTTGGACTAACAATTTAGCTACATTAATCAAAAATCTAAAGAAAGAGTAATTAGACTTTTTACTTTGCAGAATTTGAAAATTTCACAATTTCTTGGCCATACTATCTAGAAGGCATTATGCAAACTCAGATGAAAATAACATTTATTTTATGAGGAAATCAGCATGGATGTTGCTATTTATTGTATTGTTTTTGAAGAAAAAAACATTCAGCTATTAAGAAAGGACGTCAAAATGTAAAACAATCAAACAGTTTAGTTTTTACAAGGAAAAGACCGGAGATCCACATATGTGGTTCTATGTAGCTAAGAAGTTATACATAATAAGAATATTATTATCTCTTCTTTCAATTATTCTTCATACAAGTAATTAAAGCGTAATATATAAATTTAAATGCGCTTTAATTAAAATGTTTTTTGAAAAATAAAACACTGACAATTTTTTTCTTAAACATAAATGAAAATAAAATATATTGCAAAAATTATTTTGAAGCATCAAATGAAATCATAATGCCTGTCCTTTAAGTAATGAAAAGAATATGAATCGTAGTATATTTAGTCCAAAAAGAAATCTAGACTCCGGTCTAATAAAGATTGAAAATGTAATGCGTACCGTCGTTTCCATAACCTTTTTGTCTTAAGGCTATTCCCTGCAAATGTTTCTGATCTGTAATAAGCTAGATTAACTTGAATTGTTTTATATACTTTTATGGCTGATGGTGACGGGTAAAAGAAAATAAATTTTAGATTTTGTGCTGACGCTTTTGATTTGCTTTTTTATATTACACAGCTTTCATTGCAAACGATAAAAATTTATCATACTATATTATCTTGCATTATAAAAAGTTTAGAAGCAGCCTAGAGTAATTTCATATCCAAAATAATTTAATATGTAATTAAAATGATATAAATTATATACAATATAAATAACATTATTACTGAAATTATATCTGCTTTTCGACTACCTTCTTATTCAATTTTAGACTAACAATTTAGCTACATTAATCAAAAATCTGAAGAAAGAGTATTTAGACTTTTTAAAATTCAGAATTTTAAAATTTATCACTTTCCAGGCCACGCTATCTAGAAGGCATTATGCAAACTCAGATGAAAATAACATTTATTTTATGAGGAAATCAGCATGGATGTTGCCATTTATTGTTTTGCTTTTGAAGCAAAAACCATTCAGCTATTAAGAAATGAAGTGAAAATGTAAAACAATAAAACAGTTTAGTTTTTATAAGGAAAAGAATGGAGATCCACATATGTGGATCCAGGTAGCGAAGAAGTTATACATAATAAGAATATTATTTTCTCTTGGTTCAATTAGTCTTCATACAGATAATTAAAGCGTAATATATAAGTTTAATTGTGCTTTAATTAAAATGTTTTTGAAAAATAAAACACTGACATTTTTTTAAACATTAATCATAATGATATATAATTAAAACTCCTAAAAATATTTGATGCAGATTAACCTTATTGTAAACACAGATCTTTTATTTCTCATCATTTCTAAATTTTCAAACAATGCATGACTATAAATTGTCAATATAATTCATGGGGTTTTTATAACTTTTAATATATTGTTATTGCACAATTATCAATTATAGATCGGAATGTTATTAAACTTTATTTCGCAAAACATTTTATCGCTATTTCCAACATCCAATTTTACCCACTTTAACCAATATCAATTCCAAGAAAATGAAAAATATTGTAAAAATTATTTTGAAGCATCAAATGAAATCATAATGCCTGTCCTTTAAGTAATGGAAAGAATATGAATTGTAGTATATTTAGTCCAAAAAGAAATCTAGCCTTCGGTCTAATAAAGATTGGAAATATAATGCGTACCGTCGTTTCGATAACCATTTTGTCTTAAGGCTATTCCCAGCAAATGTTTCTGATCGGTAATAAGATAGATTAACTTGAATTGTTTTATATACTTTTATAGCTGATAGTGACGGTAAAACAAAATAAATTTTAGATTTTGTTCTGACGCTTTTAATTTTCTTTTTTGTATTACACAGGTTTCATTTCATCCTTAACTATAAAAAATGTATCATACTATGTTATCTTACTTTATAAAATGTTTAGAAGCTGCCCAGTCTAATTTCTTATACAAAATAAATTAACCTATAATTGAAATTGGTACAAATTATACGCAGTATAAATAATATTATACAAAAATTATATTATTTTTCGACTACTTTCTGATACAGTTTTTCACAAATGATTTAGCTACATTTTACAAAAAACTTAAGCAAAAGAAAGTGCATTATTTTTCCCTTAATTTAACTGGTTAAAATATTTAATGCATATTCGGTTTATATCTCTGTACGTTTTAATCGTCATATAGAAATGTTTTCAAATAGTATAAACTCACGGTTGTAATTTGAAAAAAAACGACAAAAGCTTCCATGGTTAAAGAGATGTTGCCATTTAGCAGAAAATATGCATTTTTTATACTTTACCCGAAATATTTATTGAGAATTGTGATAAACATAATGACAAAATACAAGCAATGAGACTATATCATATCTTCTGTTTTTTGTTATATATGAATGTATTGAGAAAGAATTTAGAGAACCTTAAAATTTTTGCCCACTCTTGCTTGTTTTAAAAAAAGCCTGATCTATTTCAAAAAAAAAAAAAAAAAAGAAAAAAAAAGGAAAATGCGTTATATTTTTAAATTATTATTGTAGAAGTTATTGTTGATGATAGAGAGTATGAGAACGCATACTGTCCTCTAGGTTTTGATATTTTGAATTAATTAATAAGTGTAAAAAGTACATTAAGTGCATTAAAATGTTATTTAGTTTACCACGCCATCCTTTAGACACAAAAAGTCTCTCATATCTCGCATGCCCCCATACCACCTGTATATTAATCTCATTTTCATATAACATTTTGGTTTTTAATGTAGTGTTTTATAAAGTTTTTTTTTTTTAATTCTGTATATATTTTGAATCCGATAAAGGATTTAATCGTAATTCTACTTGTAAATTCACTAAACTTGATCTAGTCAGAGTTCATTATCCTGTAGGTTGGTCAGTAAGTGACTATAGGTTACTTTGTAAGAGTTCATAAACGTAATCGGTTTCAGACCCTCAAATACATTAACATGGGACTGTTCAAAAGGTATTTTCTCACTTTCAAACAGATTTAAAAATTACATTAGGATCACAATTCAAATCACAATTGTAATCACAATCAAATCACAGTTTGGCCACATAGTTATAGTTTGGTGGTGATATTTCTGTCTTGACGTACAAGACTGTCAGTTGTACCACTAAAACACCACGAAACACTACAACGTCAGAAATATTTAAAAAATTTCCTTGTATTTTATAATATACAATATCATATTAAAAATATCAATGCTGAGAAAAAATAATATTTCTTACAATAAATTCTAATAATTATTAATCTTCTTAAAATATTTACTTTTGTAATCTCACTAGGCAATCCAGCAATGTTTGAAGCTTAATTATAAGTTTTTTATCCCACAAATGCAGCCTTCGGGCTAATAAAACCAGATAATAGAAAGTCATTACAATTTCGTTTATTTTTTTTGCCATTGAGGGAATCGTGCAAAAATGTTTCTGATATGTAATAACACAGATTGATATCAATTATTTTAGAAATTTTTATAGCTGCTTGTGATAGGTGAGAAAAAAAAAAGTAACGGTTCATGTGTATGATGACATTTTCATTTAATTTTATCTCGTGACATTCCACGCATAAAAGTGATTAACAATGTTCTTATTTAACAATACTGATAACAAAATAAAGATTGAAAAATAAGTCAGAAAAAAATATGCTTTCATAAATTGCGGTTTTAAATATTATCTTGTATTTAAGTATATAATCTTGCTATATAAATGATGCAAATTTTTTATAGTGCGTGATTTAAATTACCACAATCAAGTAGCGCCACACTTTTGTTATATCTTGAATAGATTCGTTAATAATAATTAAGCTTCGTACAATAATATAGCAACAAATTAGATTAATGTTCAAGTGAAAAGCAATTACCATTTTAAAAGAAAGTATAAAAATTCATTATGTAAAGAAACACCACTGTCCTGTGCGTTTTGCGTATTTGAAAACGTAACCTTATAGACCATAACTGATGACCCGCTAATAAATATATCTTATAGATTCATAACATTTCAAATGAAATTCCGACGTTTTCTAACTTTCTATAAATTATAATGAATGCCTGTTAAAAGGTCAAATCAATAAAGATGTGTCATTTTTCAGATACTTATATTTTATACAAAAAAATGATTTCAGATTCTGTGGGGTTCTTTTCACTTACTCTTAACGTATCTATACATTATTTTAACTATTGTAGAGTTCAAATATTAATTTGAAGCAGAAGCCAATTATTTTATCTAAAAAAGGTGGGGGGATTACAATTTGAAGATTTGCGAGTACTCTACGCATATGCGTGTTGCACGTTGCGTGCTGGTAATAACATATGCCATTTACAATATCCTAATGTAATTTAGAGAAAACTACAAGTAAATTTGAAAGAATTTTTTTTTTTGTCTCGAAGCTACAATAAATGTTATAATTGATCTTTACAATCTTCCAGACAAGCATATACACGCTTAATTAGGTTCCTTGCTTAATTAGATTCAAGAAGACATATTTCAGCATATTTGCGATTTTAACATAATAATCAAACTGATTAGCAATTAAATCGCACGAATTTTACAGCTAACTGATGATGATTTCTGGACTCGAATCAAAACCACAAATTTCTGCTTTAATTACCAATTCTCTTCCAGTTAAGTAATCTGGACGACATCCCAGCCAATTTAATTCACCTAGACAACCACTTCCTATTGACAATTGGTGTGCTATTTGAAAAAATTCAGCACAATAAACCAGAGGTAAAAGCAACTCAAATAAACTACGGATACGCAATTACACTTTTATTATTGCAGTACAATCAAACTGATTAGCAAAGAAATCATATAAGCAGTAGTTTTTCTAAATAAGATCAGGCCGGTCAAAAGTGTATTTAGGTATCTATTGTCTGTCGAAATTCATTTACTCGCGGTTTATTTTGTCAAGCTGTTTCTAATAATAAACCAAATTCCAGTACCAAAAGGGTTGTCCGAGTGAAATGCGTTCGCTGGGATGTCATTCAGATATATCAATTAGAGCATTGGCAAATAAAACCATAGATTCTGTTTTCTACTCCCAAACTGAACATTTTTGTACTTAGTCGGTACTATTCGTATGATTTATTTGCTCATCAGTTTGATTGTTTTGAAGTAATAAAAGTGTATTACGTATCCTTAGTTTATTAGACCTAAACTTGGGTTTGACCTTGTATTTTATGACCGCTTTACCTGTGGTTTATTCTATAGTCTCGTTTTAAATAACTGACCATACGTCATTTCCTAATTATAGTCTGAGTGAATTGTGTTGAGTGGAATTGCGTCAAGATAGCTCAGTTGGAAATACATAGACAAGTAGAGAAAAATGTTCTGAGTTCGATTACCGACCTGCACAAATTTTCAATCAGTTGGAAAAATTACTTTTCATATCATTTCATTATGCAATGTTGTCGTAGGATCATTAGAAATCCTTGCAGAAATCGGTTTATTGTTGAATCAGATTGCTCATACTGTTCTTCCCCAATCTTCTAGAGAAACACTCTTTGCAAAAATCTTAGGATTTCTTGTTACAAAAAATTCGACAACATAACAACATTATGTTGAAGTACACACATGTGTGTGTTTCTCGAAATTATTCTGAAGTTGTTGTTTACTCCAATTTAGTCGCTAGCTTACAAGATTTCGGTGTTGCACCTGGCGTTTTTCAAAATGCGCTTCAATTTGTCTTATTACCGTGTGGATTATTAAATATATTATTAAAATAGGTATTGTTTTATGTTATTATATTTTTCTTTATTACTTTTCAAAATCTATAGTAATAAATGCAGAAGTTTGTGTGTGTGTGTGTATATTTGTCTGTTTATGTGTTGGTTTGTGTGCTGCGTTCTAAAAAGATCGACGCTCCAGAGCTACAAGATTTACCGTAGAAAGGTACCTGTACGTCTGAAGTTATGCACCTCGAAACAAGTTTTTGAACTTTGTGGTCAGACTTTAGTTAATTATGCATGCGATTTTTAACATTTTTTCGTGTCTTGCGATAATTTCCTTCATATGAGGGAAAGAAATCCGGTTTTAGTGTTTTAGCACAATATAGTAAATTTTGTTTCTCTGCGGTTTATAGCGCTTTTTTTGTATTTCACTGCAATTTTTTCACATTAGAAAATGAAATCCTGGTTGGAGCTTTTAGCCAATATAATAAAATTTGTCCTCTTTTTAATAAAGTTCATAAGAATTCATACAGTTTTTTTAATTTGATTTTCAGAGTCTTTTCGGGTTTTTTTTTAGTCCATAAAAAGCATGCACCGGATTCAATTTGTTAACCTAATTGAATAAACTAGGTGGTTTCACCCCCCCCCCCCTGCTCGCAAACGCTCGTGAGCCCCCGTGAATTGCAACGCTATTCACATTGCGGCTAATACACGGTCCTAGCACGCTTCGCTCGCACGCAACTCTTTGCAACAACTCTAGCCAAAATGAGTACTATTATAAATCATTTTAACATATGAAATTTACAATTTTCTGTAATATAAAAATCAGTAATCGAAAACTTTGTCGAAAACACAATTAAAAATGCATTTAGTTGGTGTTACCAATGGACATAAATCATTTTAACTCTTTGCAAGTTATAAATTTTTTAAATGTAAAAAAATTAACTAAAAAAACTACCTTGGAAATACCTTAGAAATTAATTAAAAACCCATGCGCCTATAATATTGTACAGTTAAATTCATTTCGAAAAACTTTTGAATATGAAGTCATATTGACAAAATTTTACTAAAATATTTCAGAACAATCTCTAAAGATCATGACGTCATTGAGAATTCCTAATAAATCGTTGCTATGTATTTTTTGGCTGTTACTACGCGTTCACACAGTGGAAAACCTATCCAGAAATCGGTTGTTTCTTTGAAATAATTCTACCGTGTGTCATCACACTTGGAATCTATGTTAGAATGCATTCCTTCTAAAAAATATGACATCACTTTCATCGTTAGAATCATTCATGCCTCCTAGATTAGGTGCTCTAAAATTCCTAAGTTTTATTAAATATTTATTATAATTAATTGGAAATTATGTAATTTTCGAAATACTTTATTTTGTGCATAACAAGGATCTTTAAATAAATAGCAATAGTTCAGGCTAATTAGGTGCAGGAATAAGAATCAGATCAGTGAATATGACATCATCACTGACACAGTTTTAGTAAACTTTTCATACTCATGAATAAAAATGCATCTTTTATTTTCCGAATGACGTCATTTTATTCAGCGGAAACATTTTGATTTACATGTTAATTACTAAAATAGATTATTTTTATTTGTTTTAGTTACACAGATTATTTAATGCAATTTCTCAATAAATTATCCGCGCTCTGCTAATCCGCGATTATTGCATAATTAAACGGAATCATTTTAATATGTTTATATTTTATCAAAATCCTTGAAATTTTTCTTCTAAATAGGACGCGAGTTACAGTAGTGAAATCACGCTTCAAATTGGTGGAATGAAATAAGGCAAATTAATTTTAAGGATTGATGCCAAATAGCAAGTTACAAATTAAGCCTTATTTTCGCGCTGTGTAAGGTAAATATATATATCGATTTTGTTCTCTGGGATTTTTGAAATTTTTAGCGGAACTTTAAACGCTTTTGTGTTTTGTGGCGATTTTTTTTATAGTTATAAAATGAATTCAGTTACAATTTTTTTTATCCCAAATTAGGAAATTTCTTCCTATATTCCTTAATGTTTGTTCGGTAGTCGTGCAGCGATTTGTTAATTTTTCCGAAGTTTTTATGGTGTCTTTAGCTCTTTTTCGTGTTTCATGGCGATTTTTTGACATTTCATCTTTACTAAAACAGAAAGTTCTCGCAGGTAAATTTTGCTACCGCCGTAATTATATTCAAGATGGAAGAATGCTAAATTAGTTCCTATAGCTACGTAAGCAACATTGTTTTAAATTTTACTTTAATCTCGATCAAAATTAAACAAAATCACTGTGATTGAAGATTCACTTGATGCGAGATCTGAGCGTACATAGCCCACACAAGTGACCAAAAGATTTAGGGTCTCATACATCAAGGTTCGTTTAGGATAGATCTACCAAGAAAACAGGCGAATCTCCGGTAGTTTTCAATAAAATAAGAAAGTTTAAATTTTGAATATTTACAGGTATAAGACACCACGAAATTCGCATATACAATAAAAGAGAAAAAGAAATTTTATTCAAACATTGAAAAAAAACTTTATCCTGAAACTGATACGCGATAAATTAAACATCAATTATCTAGATCCTTGAAACAGTATTCTAATAAAAACAGCTATTTTTTTTTTCAGAAAGAACGACAATTACAAGAAAACATTCTACAGCTTTTATTTCCCCAAGAAAAAGAACGGAAGTTTTTTTTCGTGTTTAAAAACATATGAATGTTGTTACAAATTACACTTATTATTTGCTGTAATTTTTTTTTAGAATACTTTTTTTGGTAGGGGAGGCTATGTAAAATTTCACTTTTTATAAGTTTTAACTTCTATGTAATTAGGTACATTCCACTTGATAAGAGATAAACAAGAAATTAAAATATATTATGTAATCTTTATGTATAGGCAATTTTTATTCTCTGGAATGTATTTAAACTTTTAAAAATCTATTTTCGTACGTAATTTATTTTAAACAAAATTATAAATTTTACACAAAAAATATTTCATCATACTCCTTTAAGATTTTTTTTATGTTTATTTTTTTATACAAATTTAATCATAATTTTTTTGGGGTGGACATTATTCTGTCAATATCAGTAAAATAAATCTGAGGATTATTGAGATCATACGCAGTCAGCTTGTAATCTTCCTAAAATCAATAAAATATAAATAAATAAAAAACGAAAAATCATGCTTCAATCATACATTATAAAACAGTTTCTAACACACTCAAAATATTGTAACAAACCTTAACCGTTTAATAAGGTGAAATCTGATCTCTAAGTAACCAAAATGGAAAAATGCATAATACATTTGAAATCACAATTTCAGAAATTTCCATTAATAGTTCGAAAAAGACTCAAATTTTTTTGCGAAACACTGTATATATTCTATAGGTTTTTACTTATACAGGCATCCCGGACTTACGTAAGTAATGCGTTCCGTAAAGTTTTACGTAAGTCGAATTTGTAATTTGCTTGGGTAAAATTTTGTGAAAAACTGCAAAATTTATTATATATATATGTGTGTGTGTGTGTGTGTGTATACATATATATATTCTTTACACCGTATTATTTTATAAATAAAGCATCATGAACAGTATAAAAACAAACTTGAACAACACTTTTCAAATATCTTTAGGAATACGGGGTACATAAATCTGACATTGATGAACTGATTTATATCAATTTTGAATTTACATAAAACGACTATAAAAATAAGAAATAATTAAAGAGGACTAATTTAATCTATTCTCCATGAATTTGAATGGCACTCAAAAAATAAAATAGTCCTTGATAAGCACAAACTATATTTATTCTGAATTAGATGACTACTATGAATAACTAACAATAAAGATTAAGTTGTTTTGTTATATATTTGGTTGTATATACCAATAAAAATATAGCTCTATCTAATATATATAAACTATATTACGATTGTAGTTTATATCTGTCCTTATCCTTATAATATTATAAAAGCGAATGTGTGTCTGAAAGTTTGAATAAAGTCAGCGTTAAACGGATGAATTAATACTTTTGTATCTTTGGATATAGATGGATTACAACACAGAAATGAGCATAGGATATGCTTAATTTATTTTATTCAAATATTTTGCTTAATAATCCAAAATTTCATTATTTTTCATAGGCAATGAAGTGACAGTTTTCCTATAAAATTGAACCATAGTTCTTTACCGTTGCCATGAAAATAAAAACCCGGAATAATAGGGGAGGTAGGGGAGGTATGATACACTTTTTTTTTACTACTTTTTTACAACCCTTAGAAATCTATTTTTAAACAAATTTTTCGTGTTTTCTTATAAAGTGACCTTTTATTCATTTATTAAAAATATTGTGAATTTAAAAAATAATCATTCAAAAAATATATTCCAGTTATTGTGAATGGTTACTACTGTATCAAATCTTCCCATTGCTGGGGAGGATTGATACACTAGCAAGGGAGGTTTGATACATTGTTATGTAAATTGAAAAAAAAAAAAGGCAGACAATTCAATTTTTTACGATAAATCTTGAAATATTTAAGTAAAATTTAAAAATAAATAACATTGACATATTTTTGTTTCAGAAATGTTTTTTCAAAAATATTTAAACAATTGCTATTATTTAAACAATTCTATTAACACACTTTTTAGAAAATAAATAATGAAAAAAAACCCGATAGAGATCTTGCTGCAAGAAAACATGAAGTGAACATTGCTGATTTGCAAGCAATTTAACATAAATTTAGTACATTTAAGATTCCTTTAACCCTTTCAGGTCAAAGCATTTTCAATGCTAAAGTGTTGAATAAATGAATGGCACCGGAATTTACCAACAAATTTAATTGGAAATAAGAAAAGGGCTATACTTCACTTTCATATTAAATGGAAAATATTTTACAAAATGCTGGTGCTATTGTGGCATTTGGTAATTAAAATTAAGTGGTTTCATAAACATACCCCCACCTCTGAAAGAAAAACTAATAACCCTATCATTTTGGTAAGTAAAATCAGGTGGATTTAATGTTTTTTTAATTTGCCCTTCGTATATTATAGAAACATCTTTTTTTTTCAGGACATTTAAACTTTTTTCCTTCTACATGACGAGCAAAACGAACTAACCAACTATCATCGCACTGCTTTTCTATGTAACCTACATAATGTCTGTGAAAAGTCATTTTTTTCTCCGTTACAAATTTCAGTAGCTCTTGATGTAAAACAATAATGAATATTACAGTCCTATATTAGGAAACAAAACTATTAAATTTCAAATTTTTATAATTTCTCCCAAGCACTAATGTATCATTTCTCCCTATCATGACTTATTTGATTTTCAATCACTTTGTATAAATGCAGTTGCAAAATGCCAATTTGCTTTCTGGTAAAACTCACCCTAATAATGTGCGTTACAAATAAAAAAAAATTACAAGGTATTATCTTCACAATAATAAGAGTTATGAAAGAAAATCAATATTTTAAAAAAATTACATTGACATTCCAAAAGTCTTCAAAATTAAAAGAAAAGAAAACGTTGTCAGTTCTTCACTGCTAAGCCCAGCTACTGATGACCTCTGATAAAAAAAGAAGACTTTACATCTGTTACAATGGCTGTTAATGCCATTTGTCGAGAAAAATTGTCAATGTATCAAACCTCCCTATGTAACGAACATTCCCTACCTCCCCTACTTTTTCCTCGACATATTATAAATGCGAATGTGTGTCCGAAATTTTGAATGAAGTCAGCGTCTAAACGGATGAATTAATGCATTTGTATCTTTGGATATAGATGGATTACAACCCAGAAATGAAAATAGGCTATGTTTAATTTATTTTATTCATATATTTTGCTTTGTAATCCAAAATTTCATTATATTTCATATACAATTAATTGATAATTTTCCTGTAACATTTAACCACATTTCTTTAACTTAGCCAACAAAATAAAAACGCGGAATAATACTTTCTCCTCGACAATGAATTTTCTGAACAATTTCCACACGCAAAATTTAAATACAAAATATTCAAAAGAAAATAAATATCACGTCATATTTGAAACAAAAAAAGGGAATATTTTTTATTATACTTGAAGCATGAACATCTGTTACGCTAGTAAGAAGTTTTCTGTCAAAAATGGCGTAATAATGATGGAATAATAATTAAAAAGAATTATATTATTTAGAAAATATTTCGCTTGGAAAAATAAGACGTCATATTTGAAATAAAACAGGCATTTTTAAGTATATGTTAAAAATACAAAGACCATGAATATGAATAACTAATGAAAATGGATAATTAATGACTCCATATTTAAAATGAACAACAGAAACCTTTTTTACTAATACTGATTAAATAGTGTGAATATAATAAGTTACACACAAAGTAGGTTTTCATTCAAAATTCACTTTATGATTATCAGGAGAAGACATTTTTTGTGGAAAAGGGGGGAAATGAAACGGACTAATAAATTATTTGAGGCTATTTTCTCTTTAAAATTGAAAAAGGAAGTAAATTTTTCAGAAACAAAAACATATTTTAACATATTAAAGCTTCAAGAATGAATTTATTCCACAGAGACAAAAGCGAAAATTGCCTGTCAACATATTGACATTTACAACCAAGGATGTAAATATAACTTCCGTGCATAGAAGTGGATAGGTATTGTCCCTTGTTCATACTAATTGAATCGAATTAATGTTGGCAGATTAAACGTTTCACAAAGGCGTTTTTAATAAAAAGTTTTATCGGGTAAAAATGATGTAATATTTTTCCATGTAAAGCATTCATTTTAATTAGGAAATATTAATATATATTTATTTTAATTTCGTCAAAGTGATGTCGCTTTTATTTCACCAGCTTTGAAACCTTAAAATAACCATATATTTTTCAGAAATAACGTTTTGCGCATAATTTCAAAATGCAATTTCTTACTTGAAATTTAGTATTTAATAAAAATAATGTTTCACTGTTTATCAAAATGTTCAATAATATAATATTTCATTAAGCGATTTTTATCTTTTAGATAAATTAAAATACATTTCAATTTTAAAATATCTAAACCTAGACTTAAATATATATCTGAAAGGTAATCGTTGACCCCATTGGAGCATAGTCCTGCAAATTTCAAAGCATACATAATCCCAAATTACAACACAACAATCAATATGAAAATGTTTATTCATAATTGAGGTGCTATTTTAATAAATAGATTTTTTCTGCGATTGAAAGCAATAAGCAATTCTATTCCTTCAAAATTTAGCGTTTTGGCTTCGAAAGCCTTTGAAGCATGATAAACATTTCGTTATTATTGGTAGATCTACAGCTGTTAAAAGTGTAGCACTGTGAAATAAAAATGTAATACATACTTGAAAGTTGTAGTTTTTTTTCGTACTTTTATTATCTATTTTTTAACCTTTATGGTTCACCATGTTTGATATTTTTTTAATACTATTCATCTTTTTTTTTCCAAGATGGGATTTTTTGGAATAGAAACATAATGTCGTATGCTGATTTTTTGATTATTCTAATCAAATCAAATTCATAACCATTTTCCTTTAAAAATATTTACTAACATAGCTCTTTATGTAAAATTCTTTGTCACGAAAACATAAATTAAATCAATATCTAAGAACGGAATGAATATCTATAAAAGACAAGACTGTCACTTTAGTCATCTGGCTTGAGCTTTCTACTGAACCAATTTTGAAAATTATTTTTTTAATGAAAGCAGTTTATTTGTATATATGTCCGCACTTGATATTTTTAAAAATAATTCATTTTATATATTTAAATTTTAACTTTAAAAGTCTTTTGGGGGAAATTTTTCCCAGTGTTGGCAACTATGTTACTTCCATCGTTACAAAGTAAAAGGAAACAATCGGAATTACTATATCATTACGGATGCCATTTTCTCATTGCAATTAAAGATAACTGTTTTTTTTTTTTAATAAAAAAGGCTTCATATTAAAAAAAACCTCATTTTACTCATAAAGCTATTACATTTCGATATTTTTTACATTACGATGATACTGAGATTGAGACGTTAATATTAGAGGGCTTCAGTGAACTAAAATGACTTCATAGTAAAAAAGAAATGAACATATATACATATTTTTGTAAAACTAAATATTTTACTACGAAGGCGTTGGAAAGAATAAATTTCTGGAATTCACTGGGACTGAGATTAGAACATGAAGTCAAGAGTGCGAATGTCCACATGCAAAATTGTAACTGGCAAAAGTGACGTAATTTTTTTAATATATTTATTAATAATCAATTGCATGTGAAAAAGCACGCAAGTAAATTTTGCGGCAGTGAAAAAAAACGTTATTTTTAGATTTCGTTGTACAAAAATAATATGGTTTTGTCATAGTGGCTCAATTTTCATCGATTTTTCATTTCGTAATTCCAACGATCAAAGCCTCAATTGATAACTTCATAATTTATTATCATAATATCAGGTTACTGATTACATATAGTAATAAAAGTTAATTTTTCAATAATTTGAATATTTAAAGGTAAACTTTAGTTATAAATAACATTTGTTGTATGTGTTAGGCTAGCTAACACATAATATCGATTATTTAATGTATTTTTTTTTTTTATGTTTTTTTGTAACTTCAGTATTATAGTTCTTTTTAACATCTTTATTCTTCGAATTCGACGGGTTCCGACTCGTAAAATATAATAAGTATAAATGATAAAATAGAATAACAGAGATGTAAATTCATTCCTCATTTAATCTTAGAAAAGGAGTATGAAATTTCAAGCTCATGAAAGAAATCTAAATGATCATATATAGATAAACAAAACTTTGAAAATTGGGACCATTAGAAATTTTTCTACTATAAAATGTGATAAATGGTTAATTTTATATGCTTTTAATTATCGATTTTTTTCTTAATTGATGCATTTATTCTTACTTAAGTGTTACGTGATTGAAGTCACGGGTAACACCTAGTAATATTACAAATGCGAATGTGTGTCCGAAAGTTTGAATGAAGTCAACGTCTAAGCGGATTAATTAATGCTTTTGTATTTTTGAATATAGATGGATTACAACCCAGAAATGAACATAGGTTATGTTTAATTTATTTTATTCAAATACTGTGCTTAATAATCCAAAATTTAATTATTTTTCATACACAATGAATTGACAATTTTCCTGTAACATTTAACGATATTTCTTTAACGTTGCCAAGAAAATAAAAACCCGGAATACTACTTTCTCCACGGCAATTCATTTTCTGAACAATTTCCACGTGGAAAATTTAAATACAAACTATGCAAAAGGAAATAAATATCATGTCATATTTTAAATTAAAAAAAGGAATATTTTTTGTCATACTTTAAGCATGGATGTCTGTTACGTTAGTAAGAGATTTTTTGTCAAAAATGACGTAATAATTAGAAGGAATAATAATGAAAAATATTTATATTATTAACACATACTGGACAATTGCACCATAAAATATAATGAATAAAGACACAAAACCTTGCTTAATGGTACACAAAACACGAATAAGTTAAAAGTTAAATTCTACGTTTCGAGCTGTTTCTACAGCCGTCTTCAGGAAAAATATGATGGTTAAATGGCTAAAAGCTCAGAGATGAAGATTTCCTGTGCAAGATACAATTTGTCGAACATTGACTAAAGATATGAAAACAAAAATGTAGTGGTGCCATCCAGAGAAATTAAATAACTTATTAATAAAATGAGTCCAAATAAATCAGAAGTTCGATTGAAAAAAGCACGAGTGTCGCCATCAACGCATGAGAACCAGAACCACATTCAACAATATTTTCATTCAAGTGCAAATTGAAATATTGCGGTTGGATACAGAATTATGACTTTATGATATTATGCCATTTGAGAATATTATAGCAATAATTACAAGATCAAATTAAGAAATGTTCTTAGAGATCATTTATATCTTATAAGTCACTGCCATGCGGAATTTCATGTTTCTAGGCCCACAGAAATCGCATTGTTAGAAAGTTCTTTCTCTTGCACCCCTTTCAGGGCAGCAGCATTGACATAAGATATAGCCTGTGTTGGAATAGGGAATAGCACCATCATTTTGATACCGTTAACTTTTTAAATCGGCTTGATGCTTCCTGAGATTGCGTCGAAAACGCCATTTAGAAACTTTTCAGAACGCTTTACACGCATTTTTATCAATTTTAAATTTCAAATTTTTTATGAAATCATTAGAAATCGTTAGAAATCATCTATATCTTATAAATAACTACCATGACGAATTTCATGTTTCTAGGCCACTCAGTAACACAAAAATTGCATTATTAGAACGTTCTTTGCTCCTGTAAACCCTTTAGGGTAGTACAGATATACGATATAGCCTATCTTGGAGCAAGTGTTGTCACCATCATTTTCATACCATTATTTTTTAAATCGTTTCAATACTTCCTGAGATTGCGTAGAAATCGCAATTTAGAACGTTTTTTAGAACGCTTTTTACGTATTTTCATCCCTTTTAAATTCAATTTTTTATGAAATGTTCTTGGAGATATCTAATAAGTAACTACCATGCCAAAATTTCATGTTTTTAGGCTCTTCATAACATAAAAATGAGATTTTTAGAACGCCTTTTTCTTCTATACCCCTTTTGAGTTAGTGGAACCAATATAAAATATAGCATGTGTTGGCGCAAGGGCTGTCATCATCATTTTGACACCATTATTTTTAAAATCGGTTCGGTACTTCCTAAGAGTACGTAGAAATCGCCATTTAGGACGTTTTTTAGAACGCTTTTTGCGCATTGTCACCCACCCCATTTAAATTTCAATCTTATTAAGAAATATTCTTAGACATCTTTTATATCTTATAAGTAGCTACCATTCCAAATTTCATGTTTCTAGGCCCTTCAGTAACACAGAAATCGCATTTTTAGAACGTTTTTTGCTCCTACACCGCCTTTTGGGTAGTGGCATTGACTTACGATATAGCTATGGTCGAAAGTGGACTAACACCATCATTTTGATACCATTACTTTTGAAATCGGTTCGAAATTTCCAGAGATTACCTTCTACAAATAAACAAACAAACGTTAAGTACAAAAAATCTTCTTAAAACACCATCAAAAATTTGTAAATGCGCTAGGCCTTTCGAAAGATCTGAGTCTTTCTTCATCAGGCGCAAAGAAGACGTCCTTCTACTATGAAAGCAGAGGCAAGACTGAAATGAGAGATAAGGGAAAGGAAACAAGCTGAATAAACAGCCAATAGGAAGTTAGAAATCAAAAGCCAATAGGAAAGTAGAAGACAACAGCCAATCACAGAAGAGAATAATCAAAACAAAAGAACACAGAGTAGGAGGAGCAAAAAATGGGAGGGGGAAAAATACATATAATACAAAATGGGAACACATGAAATTAAAAATGAATAAATAAATGAATAATATATATATATATATATATGTGTGTGTGTGTGTAAAACAGACTAATAATAATACAAAAATAAATTAAATGGTAGTACTGAAAAGGTTTTTCCAAGCTGCAGAGAGCATTGTGGAATCAGATTTATCATTAACAATATCATCACGATTAAGATAAATAGCTAAATTTTCAAGAAAGTCCAATTCAGAGATATTATTGGCATTAGAGATAATTTTAGCATTTTGAAAATTAAAACTATGGCCGGAATCCCAAGAGTGCTTAGCAATAGAAGATTTAGAAAATTCTTGATTGATTACATAACGCGAGTGTTCTTTTAAGCGGATTTCGAGATTCCTTTTAGTTTGACCAATATAAGATAAATCACAACCATTACAAGGAACTTTATAAATTCCCCATTTACGAAGCTCAGGAACAGGAGATTTAGTGGAGGGGAATTTGAATTTATTGACAGGTTTAAAGATAATGTTAAAATTGAAACGACGTAAAACTTTAGCTAACTTGAAACATAAAGGAGGATAAAAGGGGAGGACAACCAAATTATCAGGTTTGCTTTTGACAGAATTGGAAAGAGTAGATCTATTAGATGGTCTATTGAATTTCTTCACAGCATTATTGATAACAGAAGGATTAAAACCTCTTTTGACAGCAACGGTTTTTAAGTAATTAAGCTCTTCCTTAAGGGATACAGAATCTGAACAAATTTTGAGAGCACGATTTACTAAAAAACACCGATTTTTTGGTTGACAAGATGATTTGAGAGAGCATGAGGTGGGTTAGAAACAGAAAAAGGTTTCCTATAAACACAAGTTTTGAAAGAAGAATCGCATTTGGTAACTAAAACATCAAGGAAAGGAAGTTTATTACAATTTTCTAATTCAAAAGTAAACTGAATATGTGGGTCGATAGAATTGACAGTATGAAGAATGGTAGAAATATCAAAAGGATTATCAACTAAAACAAAAGTATCGTCGACATAACGCATCCAACATTTTTAAATGTTGAAAATTTAGCTATTTATCTTAATCGTGATGATATTGTTAATGATAAATCTGATTCCACAATGCTCTCTGCAGCTTGGAAAAACCTTTTCAGTACTACCATTTAATTTATTTTTGTATTATTATTAGTCTGTTTTACACACACACACACATATATATATATATATATTATTCATTTATTTATTCATTTTTAATTTCATGTGTTCCCATTTTGTATTATATGTATCTTCCCCTCCCATTTTTTGCTCCTCCTACTCTGTGTTCTTTTGTTTTGATTATTCTCTTCTGTGATTGGCTGTTGTCTTCTACTTTCCTATTGGCTGTTGATTTCTAACTTCCTATTGGCTGTTTATTCAGCTTGTTTCCTTTCCCTTATCTCTCATTTCAGTCTTGCCTCTGCTTTCATAGTAGAAGGACGTCTTCTTTGCGCCTGATGAAGAAAGACTCAGATCTTTCGAAAGGCCTTGCGCATTTACAAATTTTTGATGGTGTTTTAAGAAGATTTTTTGTACTTAGTCATTCACACCAGTTTTAACTAATTTTCTTTAAACAAACGTTACCTCTTTATAATATTAGTATAGATTGGAAATTTCTTTTAAAATTGTTCCATATAATTATGGTAAAGTGTATATTTCTACAAAATTTCATATCTCTATGATGAAAAAAAATAATAATAATGTCCACCATCTCCTTAATGCGAATTAATCTTTATAATTTGTCACTTTTACAGAAACATTCTCTTTACCTTCAGAATCAAGACGAAACTTCTAAAACTGGAGAGATTAACGAAGACGTTCTTAATTTTAAGTAGAAACTTCATTTCCCTTAAATTTGAAAAGGTTGACATTTCGGAGGTCGCCGGTAGAAAAAGAGACCTATTATTTCTGAAAACATATTGTCTCAAATGGTTTATCATCATTATCATGGTTTATTATCATGGTTTAGCACTTCTTTTAATATATTATGAAAACAAGGGAAATATTTCCAAAATCTTGAATGAAAAAATTTCCGTAATTCTGAGAAAAAAGGTAAAAGGCTACATTCATTTTTCGTAAACATGCTGAAGACGCAATTAATGAAATTATTCATATTTTTACAATGTTGGTTATCATTTCTTCCTTTAAAATGTACGCTCTGTTATAGTATGCTTTTACAGTTGGAATGAAATATATGAAGAGTTCAGATGATATAGGTGGTATTTACACAATCATCTATTTGAGAAAATGATCTGTAAAGTTTAAAATATCTATTTGTGTTTCTTATTAAATGCCTCTTTTATTGTTTTTTTTTTCCAAATATGTAATTTAACAGATGATAGAGTATAATTAATTATCTTCAATCATATGATTAACTCAATTTTTATTTTGCTACATACCACCTTTATCATCTGAAGTCTTCAAAATATTCAGGCGGTAAGCAATTATGAATGAATGACCGTGCGCCAACCCGTCGTGTTGCATTTAAATCGCATGAGGTATTTCGATTATTCTGGTGGTGGGGATGGGGCAAGATATCAGGTTTTATTACATATTTCGAGTTCGCAACCGTGACAGGATTTTCCTCTTTAAAGTAACCACCATACGAATTTTCAAGTTTTTCTTCCAGCAGTATCACCATTTTTCTTCCAGCAGTAAATTGCACAGTAATTGCAATTTTAGAAGGGTTTTTTGTTCCTGCACTCTTTAACATATCAATTTTTTTATAAAATGTCCTGTTGCGAGTATTTACTACCAAATGTACCCTAACCGTGTGACACAAATCGCAGATTTAGAACGTCTTTTATTCCTGCACAGTTTCAGATTTCGAATTTTTTAGAAACAATTCTGTGCAAAACTTTACGTTTTAAAAGTAACAGTTATATCAAATTTCAAGTTTCGAACCATATAAATTCCAAATAAATCGTAATTTAGAACGTTTTCGGCTCATTTAACCCTTTCAAATATCATACTTTTAGAAACCGTTAATAGCGAGTATTTACATCTTAAAAGTAATCACCACACCGAATTTCATATTTCTAGAACCTGCAATAATACCCAGAAATCCCAATTTTAGAACATTTTCTTGCTGCTTCTTCCTCTTTGGGGTTATTGTACCGACTTAAAATATAGTATATGCTGAAGACCCCTTTTGCCTCTATTCTTTTTTTTAATCGGTTCGGCAGTTTCATAGGTTATGACAAACACACAATCAAAGTGTTTATTCTTTTTAAAATTATAGTAGATAGATACCAAACATTTTCGGTTATTTACTTGTAAGCATTCTATTAAAGTTAATAAATTAAATACTTAAATAATAGTTTTTAATTTCGTTTTATATTATAAAGTAAATTTTTAGAAATGAGTTTCCGTAATTAAATTAGACATTCACTGGAATACTAAAACTTTTCTTTCTCCTGAAAAAAGAATATAATTTATAAAGTTATATCATCATATTTTTTTCATGTTGCTTTATATTAATGTATATTTGCTGCATAAAATTCTAAAACGTTAAACATTATGTGATATTTATGACCAAATTAAATTAAATATAAGTGTCTGCAATAATACTGTCGTAAAAAGAGTAATAAAACGAAAGTTATAAAACTCATTTAAAGCGAATTCTTTGATAATACTAAACTGGCGTAAGAACAATAAGAATACTGAATATTTTTAAGGAAACAATTGTTAAAGTAGAAACTATTTCTGTTTTTAATAAAAATTGCTTACGTGTTTAAAAATGAATTAAAAAATTATTCGGATTTTCATAATGGATTAGTTCTATACATGTTTATAAAATATCAAGCGATTAAAATGTTACACTGAGTAAGACGTTGCTGAAATAATATATGCCAAATATATACCCCTAATTAATCTGATGTGTTAGTTTAAATATTAAATATTCTTAATTTTCCAAAGAATCATATTTAAAGAATATTCAGTAAAAAGGTAGAATGTGTCTTTTAACTAGTTTTCCGAATGTTTTTATATGTAACATTTTTATTTTTATAGAAAACTGTCAAATCAAACGTTTAATATCTATCGCTTCTAGTATTCACATACAGGAAATTATGAAGTAATTCCCAAATTTTACATTGTTTGCATTAAATCAACATAATAGTTGCTGTATCTATAACAGTCTTATATAAAGCATTTCATTTAACTGTTAGTGATAAAATCGTTACTTCTATTAAACTTTGTGATAAATTCGTAAATGTAGAGGATTTTACATGTATCTTATAGTCAATATTTGAAAATGTACTATCAGATAATTACAAATAATTTACATGCAAAATCAGTTTTATAACTTTTAAAAACATAGCAATGAACGCAAAAAATTCATCATTTTGTGGAAGAAAAATCTATGTAGAAAGAAATTTCCTTAAATTATTCATGTTTTTCTTGATTTTTTTACATAAAAAAAATCATTTTCTAAGCCAAAAAAATGTGTTCTTGTTTATAGAAATACGGTAACACTTTCCGACTTGAAACTACAATAAATGAGACTACATGTTCTGTTCTGTACTGAAATCCTCTATGTGAAATCCCTTTTGCTTGTAAAAAAAAAAAAAAAAAAAAAAAAAAAAACCACTAACAAAGACTCGAACTTAATCAATTGTTAAAGAACTACTTTGATCCTAGCTTTGTTTTGTTTATGTTATGTGGCAACAAGAAAAAAATATAATGCATTTTTCAAATTAAACATATCATTTAATTTTATATTCAAATAGCAAAATCGCGGAAGTTATTAAAATGAGAATTTATGAAATGAAGTAAAAATCAAATTTCTATTAATTTGTACTGATATAAAAGGTTACATTTATTCAAAAATTTTCTTACTATTATTTCTCAATCATCCAAATACACTTTTACAAGTATAACAATTTTTGCATATCTTCATTGATCAATCCAAAACTTCCTTGAAGATTAAATTTATAATTTTCTTCAATGTAGTATGTAAAAATTATTCAACGCAAAGTCATTCAGATTTATTGTTCATATAGTTTTTCTTATCTGTGAGAAATTGAAATGAATATTTATTTAAAGAAAAAAAATCTCTAACTTTTCTTAGGTTGTTAAATTTGAAGTAGAAAAACGAATGATAGATATCCTTTGTGTAGGATAACTTGAGGTGAGATGCCGTATCACGTACTTTTCCTATACGCAGGCAATGTAGGGAAACGCTGCTTAGTTGTCAGGAAGAGGGTTCCCTAGTTATACTTTAATTTCCATTTGCGCTCTTTTTAAAAAACTTAAGGGTGGTACTTTTTTATTGCTATTTCGTCTTAACACTTCCGGTCAGTGTCCAAAATCTTTTACGTAACTTCTCTTTTTGCCTGTATAAGTCTTAGTTTAAACACCAGAGAAATAAATCTGATGTTTTTATAGAGTACTGGTATCTGACTATTCTGCAAGTTATAAATGGTGGCCGGTTCCCGCTTCTTCACGTTAGTGGTGGGCACCGCCGTCTTGCCCAATACTTTGGAGTGAGTCGACGAAAATTTTGGGGGGTTAGATGCCGGTTGTTTTCCCTTGGGGTAAAACGCTGGTTATTTTCCGTTGCAGTCAGATGCCTGGTTGTTTCTTCATTGTTTAAATTACTCTTGGCTATTAACTAACTTGTCAACAATTTTAATCCGATAATTTTAATCAGTGATTAAATCGTGATTTTAATCAACTTATAAAAAAAATCATTGATTAAAATTATAAATTTTCTAAATGCTTAAACTGACACAACGAAATATTAAAATCTAAGGTGAACATAATTTGAAAGATTTTTATATGCATTCTGCCTTATAAATAAACTTTAATGACCTTAAAAATAATTGTTTAATAATTATTAATTTTAGTCATTGTTAAAAAAAATTATGTTAAATGCAGTTATAAAGAATTTTAATAAATGTACATATCGGTAGTATCTAATACATAATATTAGATAACTATAGGTTTCTGCCCCTACGAGCCAACAATTTTAAACAAGCTTGTGTAAAGTGGCTAAGCAAACAATTTTATAAAGACGCTATAAAAAATTTATTTTAAATTAGACATTTTAAATGCATCGTTTTCAATATGACGTAATTTTCACCTAAGTTTTTTTTCTCATTTTAATATTCAAATAAAAATAAATTTAATGGCCTATAAAAGCCAAACTAAATCGGTGTGACAATAGTAACTGCGAATTTCCAGGTGTCTCAAGCCTTTCTAAAAAGGAATTTTATAAGGAGTCATAGGGTAGAAAGACAGAATCTTCAACTGACGAAGATATAGATCATGATTAAATTTCCTCCAAGATTCAGAAGACGAGATTTTTTTTTAAGTGAATGATAATCAGAGTGTCTAACAGAGCGCAATAAAACATCGGCAAATTGTGATGTGATCAAGTGCATTCAGTGGAATTGTTGGTTATATAAAGCTGCTCAAAGTTCCTAAACAAATGTGCAGTTTGTGGCAGACCTGAGATAATGCTAAAAAGAACGAAGGGATATATGAAAAACATTAAAAAAAAAGCTTGACTCTAAAGTACTTTATAACAGTGGCTTTACCGTAGTTAAACTTGTTATAATGTTTAATAATAGGCATACTTAATAGCCATAATTCTTTTAAATGTTAAGTCGAACATAATATATTAATTAAATATTATACATACAAAACCCATACCTATGGGTAAGATGCCGAAATGCAAGTGTTCACAAAAACAAAATTTTCGATGCTTTCTATAACATCTGTAAAATGAAATAAGTTTTTAAATCATACCTAAGAGGCTAAACTTTAACAGGAAATCAGTGAATAACAAATATAAACAATAGGCTATTTTTAAAACAATTAATTCAAAAATTACGGCATTTTCACCCAATCTATCCTACTTTAGATGCTTTTTAGAATATTCAAAGATATATTTACGCATTACATTGTTATATTTCTTATTTATTTCTTAGTAGATGCTTTTTACTTTACTGACTTTCTAAAATTATGAATTACTAGATAGTTATACTTAAAATATATTGTTGAACATAGTTCCATATATAAAAAGAAATCTTGAAAAAACATTAAAACATAAACCTGTGATTTTTAGAGATATTAAAAACAACTGTAATAAGCTAACACCGAAGAACGAAGTTTTTAAATTTAAAGGACAAATTTTGCAGCGTAAAAAACCTGAGTAACACTCTTTTAAAAAAATGCTAAAAAAAAGAAATATTATTTATTTATAGAAATTTTACCAAATATTATATTAATTATAAAAAGCTTTAAAAATGTTTCTATAGCCATCAAAATAGAGATTACTGATAACATATTTTCAAAAGTTTTTCTGTTTCAAAAACTGAGCATATGTTGCGGTAAAAAGAGTATTCGATATATAAAAAAACGATTTTACAATGGTAAAAAAATACAAACGAGGCTTTGTTTTATTGCTTATTTTTTATTTTATTTACCAAAATTAGGCCATTTATCTAGATACTTTTTCTTTAACATCCACACAGTTACTCCAATATGTTGGGAAGTTTTTTTTTTTTATTCTTGTAAAATAAAAAAGAATTTGGGCCCATAAGAAACCAATTGTGGAAAAATTATTTGTCTTTTTTTAACCTGACGAGAGTCTTTCTCCTCCTATTGCTTTTTCAAGAATACAAACAAATGCTACTCCGAAGATGATGAGTTAGGAATGTAAGTGGGGAGGTTTAATGTTTTTCAGTCAGGTTTCTCCATTTTATGTTTTTTTACACCATCTGTGTGATGCCTTACATTGTACAGGATAAGAAAAACATTGGGATCTTACACACAAAAATTCACAGTGCTGTACTGCATTAATGAGATAAGATAGCGAACGTTCACTCCAATGGTAATATTGCGACGCCAATCCATCTAATCGTTGGGTCGATGGCCATCTAATTCAAAACATTGACAGTTATCATTGCGGATATGTTTCTCGACAAAAAATGTCTGACACAACTTGCGTTTTTCTGAAAAAATTATAGATCATATGTGCTACAGACGTTAAGTAAAACAGGCACTGGTTTCAATGTAATCTTTTTTTCATGCTTTAAGTATCATAAGAGCAATACATTTAACGTTAAAGGACGTAAAGTACGGAATTAAATTTAAGCTTTTTTCTCGCATTGCAATCTAAACTATTTTTTAAACAGCTCTCAGAATTTACCTAAAAGGTGGTGGCCATAACAAATTTTGGTTTGTCTGTTGTTGGACGCAGTCTATGACATCTAAGAACTTTACTATCAATATTTGGCAAAGTACTGGGTACATTGTTTTAATGTTGCGCGAAGCGAGGTTATCGCATAGAAATTAAATTTTTGAGCCGACCGATCACTTTGCTAGGATTATTCTGGGTACATTGTTTTAATATCAATGCATTGAAACTAACATTGACTGTTGCCAGCATCTTCTGTCGAATGGATTGAAATTTTAAGATGTATTCAAGAACATCATACAGGGATTTTTTAAAACCAGTGTTTGAAATAAGTCAAATTAGATATGTAAAGTATGCAAAATGGAGTTCTTGAAATGCTTGAAGAAGACAATCTTCTTTTATAAATTAAGGAATCTCAATATTCATTTCAAAGTCAGAAATTGGCTATGTCTCTTTAAGTACATCAAATTAACTCTCTGGGCTAAATTTTTCGCCGATCTGAAACGCTTTCCTAGTGCTATGTCGCTCATAAGGAAAAGAAACGTTCATAATATCCCCTAAATATTAAACATTCTTCCTGAAAAATTAACCAGTTTTTACTTTAGTAGAGCAGTTTCACATTTTGCATGCCTTTCCACACTGGGTTATACTGTTTAAAATTTATCACATTATTTACTAGTGCGATTTGCAGACTTGAGACGTCTATAAAACGTCGCTTCTGAATTGTACAATCAATCTGACAAAAGTTAACATTTTCAATTGTTAATGGATTAATAATTATCCTTTCTGCAATCGTTCTAGGTATTTCGTGTTTACTCATAATGATAATGACTAAATAAATGACAAATATGGAGATATTTAAAAAAAAATGTCGATTGATCTTCAGAAGTCATTATCCATATCAGATTAACTTTAATTAAGAAGCTGCATAAAAATACAATTAATTTTTTCACAAGAAGATTAGAATGAGAACATGAAGTCTCTCTTTCGATGCGTGGGCAGTTTCGTAATGGTTGTTTTAAAGTAAACTAACAAGGGTTTAAAAATTTAAGTTGAATGTAAATATCTCAAAATTCACAAAAACTAATGTAATTGATTTTATAATTTTTTTCCAAAACTTATTATTATTGTTATTGTTTTAAGTGAAATTAGTAATGTTTTTTCAGTATGAAAATTTTTAGAAAGTAGGCAACAAAAATATCCTCAGAAATCATGTTTTTTTTTAAATAGAAATTTTAAAGACAAATTTGATGGTTAAACAGGTGGTACATATTTAAAAAAGTTTCTTTCCAAATTGAAGTCTATGCAACTCAACTAGTAACTGTCCAACAATGTCCGTCAGTTTAAAGTACAACATTTTGATAGAAACGAATTTAAATGTCTCGGAATAGGTTTTTAGCAGTTTTGTAGACACTGCAAACAAAAGCCAATAGAAAGTCTGTTAAAAAGAAAAAAAAATAAAACTGAACAAAACGGAGTTTGTACCGTAAAAGTTTTTGATTTCAGCAGTAGGTTGTAAACAGTAACTTTTTCACACTATTTAATTGAATTATTCGCAAATTCACAAATAAATTTTCTGCTTAGGGAACACCATACACAATCATCGAGATCCACAAACTCAACTGCTAAAGAAAAAGAATATCAATAACAAATTCCCTGCGCAGAGGGAAAAACAGACTATGTGTTTTCATTTATCCATACGCAGAGGGAAAAGGGCTAGAATATTCACTTTCCCTTTAGCACAACTAAACAATATATAAAGTAAGAATTATAAAATCAATTAAAAACTAAACATTCTCCCGGCTTTGAAAGCCAAAAGGGTTTCAAAAAATTACTCTAAAGGTAATTTACATAACTTAGTAATTGGCCTTTCAAGTTCACTATTTTCAGTTCTGAGGATAACTACACGAACCTATTTATGAGGTCCAGGATGTGTTTTAATCACTCTAGCTAATTTCCATTGTAAAGAGGAAAGACCTTCATTTTTTATTATAACTAAATCACCTATCTTAATATTAGGCTCTTCTTCAAGTCATTTTACTCACTGTTGTAGGGACGAAAGGTACTCAGTGCTCATATGTTCAGCTGTTCCATTAACTTAGCTATGGGATCCTCAATTTCCGTTAGAATAGCTGAAATAGTAATGAAGTTGATTGGGTATGAAACAATGCGCCTTTTAGGCTCTAAGGTCTGTTTTTGGAGACGTTATGTCGATGACGTTTTTCTTGTTGCGTAGAATGAGGATTTGAATGAAATTCTACAAACTGCGAACTCTATCTGTCCAGAAATCCAATTCATTGTCGAAATTGAGACTGATCGCAAATTACCTTTCCTCGACGTTATGATTGAAAGAGTAGAGAATACTGATTTTCAGAAAGTTTTAACATCTGTATACCGCAAGGCTACAAATTCTGGGCAATACCTAAATTTTGAATCCGTGAACCCACTCTCCCATAAAATAGCAGTCGTTAGAACTTTAATCCACTGAGCTAAAAGTTATTGTAATAGTGATGCAGCCTTCCAATTTGAAAAAAAATAATAAGATATTTACTGACTTAATTTAAAATGGCTATTCTTTAAGATGGCTAAAAAGAATTTTTCCTGAACATCGCGTATCATCCTCTGTAATTTGTAAAGCTCCCACTATTTACATATCTCTACCATACAATAAATATCTTTCTGAAACAAAATGCTAGCTTTTTGCAGTCACATGATATCAGTACATCATTCAAGCCACAAAATGTTTTGAAAAATTTACTTTGTAATCTAAACCTAAAATTCCCCCCTTAGTAAGAATCGGTTTAATTTACAGTATCCCATGTAAAGATTGCGACTCGGTATATATTGGCGAAACTGGTCGTACTTGCGCCATTCACCTTGCCGAACATAAACGTGCCTACAAATCTGGAAGCCTACAGTCTAAAATTGAACGGCATTCTTTAGCCTCTTCAGTTCCGAAGCTAAAATAATAATACAAATGCTTATTCATTGTTTTTTTTCCAAACAAAATGACATCGTAAATGACAGATAAAATATCTTTTCTGAAGTTGATCCTTTAGGAGCTTAGTAATTTATGTTCAAAAATAATAATCTAAAACTACAAACCCCTTAAAACATAAATTTAATAACCATTAACCGAAATGAACGCAATCACAAATTGGAGAGCTTTAAACAAGTAAATAATCTATAAATTCTCAAAAATTTTTATTGAAAAAGATTTAACTTAAATATTTAAGAAAATTTCTTACTTTATTGGTCATACTGTCTTTTGGGCATTTTTAGGCATTTTGCAAACAAAGATGAAAATAGCATTTATTTTATGTGGTAATCAGCTTAGATGCTTCTATTTATTCGTTTGCTTGGAACGCAAAAAACATTCAGCTGTTAAGAAGAGATGTGAAAATGTAAAAAAAATCGGACATTTTAGTTTTTATATGGAAATGAACCGATGTCCCCGTTTGGGTAATAGTATTATAGTACCCAGCAAAGAAAGAAACAGTGGGCCATCAGCTGGAAAAAAGATGGCAGTCAGCAGTGCTATCAGCGGTAAAGTGCAAGAGTGCCATTACTTAAACCTGTCGAAAAGTGTCCAAGCCGAATGCAGCTGGCTCATCAGTGATGGCCAACAGCAGGCCAGCATTGGTATGCCATCACATTACTTCAATCCTGCACTTTTCATGCAGTGCTAGCACCTATCCCACTGCTATTCCTTTGCTGGCCCAGCACTTTTCCTACAAAAATTTCTTATAGAATTCTATAAAAATCAAAGTATTATATAATTATGGGTCTTTTTTCTATAAGCTAGTTTGACCAAGAGCTATAGAAACATCTGTAGAAATGTCTATTTGAAATATTTGAACTGCATGTGGTCACCCTCCCAAGTACTGACCGCGCTCGATGCTGCTTAGTTTTAGTGATCGGACATGAACAAGTGCTTTCAGTGTACGCTACGATTGCTCCTAGTTTCCAAGCTCTGATTACACTATTTCAAGTTTGTTTCTTTTGTGATTTACATTCCCAATCATTAAACTGGTATAGAAATTATTCTATTGTGTAGAAATCCTATGTGTTTTATACGCTTTTTTTATTATTGTTTCTGCCCAGCAAAGAAAGAAACATTGGGCCATCAGCTGGAAAAAAAGATGGCAGCCAGCAGTGCTGTCAACGGTAAAGTGCAAGGGTGTCATTACTTAAACCTGTCGAAAAGTGTCCAAGCCGAATGCAGCTGGCCCATCAGTGATGGCCAACAGCAGACCAGCATTGGTATGCCATTACATTACTTCAATCCGGCACTTTTCCTGCAGTGCTATCGCCTATCCCACTGCTATTCCTTTGCTGGCCCAGCACTTTTCATTACAAGAACTTCTTATAGAATTCTATAAAAAAGGGCAAAGTATTATATAATTATGACTCTTGTTTCCTATAAGCTAGTTTCACCAAGAGCTATAGAAACATCTGTAGAAGTGCCCATAATAGAAATGTCTATAGAAATATTTGAACTGCATGTGGTCACCCTCCCAAGAACTGACCGCGCTCGATGCTGCTTGGTTTTCGTGATCGGACATGAACAAAGGCTTTCAGCGTACGCTACGATTACTCATAGTTTTCAAGCTCTCATTACACTATTTCAAGTTTGTTTCTTTTGTGATTTACGTTCCCAATCATTAAACTGGTATAGAAATTATTCTATTGTATAGAAATCCTATGTATTTTATACGCTGTTTTTATTATTGATTCTGAACTGCGTAAATTATGAAAACCGAAACTCTTTGTAACCTAGAAAAACCAGATTTAAGGAGGAAAAAAGTGCGTTGAAATAAAGAATTTATTTATTTATTCATTTACTTATTTATTTTGTTGGTGGCAGTGGTGCTATATTTTTTACAGTTTTAAAAAAAATTAGCTTCGCAGCTTAAATTGTGTTAAGATATTCATTTCAGATTTGAGTTCAAATACTCAATGTCTTCGATATTCGCAGCGCCACCTAGCGTAAGGGTTCCCAGCAATAATACTGCAAAAGTTCGTGCACTTCCATGTAGTGGTGGGCCAGCGCATGAGATAAAATGGTTGCCCACCAGAATTTTATCTGATGATTTCCAACAGCAAAGTTGACTGAAGCTGTCCAGCAGTGGTCATGCAGTGGTAGACCACCAGCCAGCACTTCTCCATCATTGCCAGCACCTATCTTTCTGCTGGCCAGCAATTTCCTCTTTGCTGGGTAAATACAGTTCAAGAAATTAATTGCTTTGTAGTTAGATTAACCAGTGTACGACTGTTTTTTATTCTTTTGATATAATTATTTTTGTAGGTTTAATATAAATTCATCTTTTTCTTCCTTATAATATTTTTTATTCGTCAAATAAATTTTGACGGATTTCACCTCATATATCTTATTCAATAAGAGTAATAGATTCATTTATTTTATAAACAGGCAAATTAAAATAATTTTAATTTCAGATTTGACTTGAAAAATAAAACTCAAAATGCAATATCTTAATTTATGTTATTTTAATCTATAACTTAAAAATTTATTCTTAAGGGAAAATCTGCAAAGGCGAATTAAAAAAAAAACTAATTACTAAGCGTTCAATTATTGAAGAGACTTCATAGAGGGAAAAATTTAATCAATTCTAAAATAATAATAATAATAATAATAATAATAATAATAGAAAGAAAAATGCTAATCACCGTTACACGATTTTTTAAATGGAATTTTTTAAAGCATTTTCATTGAGAAAAAATCATACGTTCCGATGAAAAATTCATTATGTAGAAATTTTAGTGCAATACGCAAGGATTGCTTGAGGGGAATTTAACTTCTTTTAACTTTAGAAGTTATTGAAATTAAAAAGTTAATTAAAAGTGATATTAAAAATTATTTTCAGGTTATTCATTTTAATGTGATGAAAGACTATTTAGTCATTACTATAAATCTTTGAGATTATTATCAAGATTATTATAAATCCTTATCCAAAAAATGCAGTTTTCATAATCTCTAGTACACTTATTTTAAGGACAATGATCAAAGTGCCTTTCTTATTTTTGCTGTTGAGTCAGAAAGAATGCCTAGAATCTTTTCTCTTATAGGCTCTTCAAGCTACATAATCAGAAAGGGTCATTAAAGCTGGAATTCAAGAAAGAAAAAGACGCAATCTTATTTTCTATTTCGGTACTCTCATCTTACGCGAATTCTAAGTTTATGTCTCATTTATTATACAACTCTGAAAGTCCCATTTCAGAAGTATTATTTAATTTCATTTCTTTGGTTACATTTCACATTATCAATATTCTTGATTTTGTATTTTACTGTTTTTTTACTTTTTTATAAAATATTCTACAAGAAAACAAATTGCTTTTGCAAATGAAAGATTCAGTTATATCTGAAATAACAAACTCACATTAGAGAAAAAGATCTTCGCCTAAAGGTTTAGAAAATTAAAATTATAAAAATATTTTTTTTTTACCGAGTCGGCGCAGATCTTTTGAAATGAATGACTTACCAGAAGCACACAAAATTCAATGAACCCCAACCCAAATCATATGAAAACAACCGCAAGCTAACGTTACACCTATGTGCAAGTTCGTTTCACATTTCTCGCTTGAATTTTTTAAATACATATATATATATTTTGGTTCGTGAGGTATCTGAGGTCCACGCGTAACTGAATGTCTTTTTAATTTTTCGATTTTGGTTAAATAGTTTCAATGTTTGTTTTATAGAGCAACTTAGATCTTAGAACCTGTTTCTAAACAGAAAGTGTCTTCATGCATCAAACCTGCAACCGAAAATAGAAAAAGTAAAAAAATAAGTTATATATTGACCTCAGATATCACATACAAAAAGAGTTATTTAAAAATATTGAAATGTGAACAAGAAAATTTTAAAAATCTTTTACATATGCTTAAGATTAGCTTTGGGTGTCGCCGCGTGACTAGCGTAAGTTTCAGAGAGCAAAAATTAATCAGTATTTAATAATAATAATAATAATAATAATAATAATAATACAATTTAAAAAATCTAATCATCTTTATACGAATTTTCAAGTGAAAGGTTTTTATTCACAAAAAATCCTACCTAACAATAATACATTTATTTTGACGAAATCTTATTGCAATAATCAAAATGAAAAACATGATTCCTGTAACAGCGTCTGTTACAAGAATTTTTCTTGTTGCCGTTACAAAATAAGTTCTAGGAATACAAGTTACGTAGAAAAACTTTAGTAACTTTACAGATTTTCTTTTTACAGTGTATAACTCTTTGTGATATTCAAAATTTTAACATCATCAGAAAACGGATTCATTTCAATGGAAAAAAGTATTATACAGGAAAATTATTATAGTAGCTTTCTTCGGAATTAATTTAATTAATAAAATAAGGAATACTAAACATATGTGTATTGTTTTTAAGTGAACGTTGTTTTAGGCTATTTATGTACAATCATATGTAGCTTCGAAAAATTCATTTGGACTAAATTTTAATGAAAGACCCAAGAATACAACTTCTAATATTTGAACTATTCCTAATTTATAAATTTGTAACATTTAGTGAAAGTTCACTCATTTAAAAATATATATATATAATTATAAAGATTTTTCCAAAAAATACTTTTTGTTCATAACTTCAAGTACTCTATCTAATTTTCAGGAAAATGATCAAAGTAGATTTCTTTTAGCCGTTAAGTCAGAAAGAATGCTTGGAATCTTTTCTCTTATAAGCACTTCAAGCTACCTAATCAGAAAGGGTTATTAAAGCAAAGAATTTAAGAGAGACAATAACAAGCAAAGTTAGTTTCTATTTCTGTACTCTGATCTTACTCGAGTTGAAAGCTTATGTCTCATTTATTTAATAACTCTGAAATGTCCTTTTCTGAAGTATCATTTTATTTATTTTTTAGTGCAGTTTGCATTATCAATATTCATGGTATTTTTTAATTCATATTTTCAAAATTTTTATTTCATAATATATTTAATGGGAAAAAATAAATGCCTAAGACAAACACTCAAAATGAGAGAACTAGATCTTCCCATAAAGCTGATAAAACTTTAAACTTAGAAAATATATGCTAATATGCCATGCGATGTTATTGTCACTTTCTAAACTTCTGAAATTATATGTTGCTATTAGTTGAAGCATACTGCGTCATAGAGTAATAGTTTTTCAGAGGTCGAAAATTATATGTTTAAAAATGCAAAAAATACGTACAGAAACTGTTTCTAAAGAATTGCAATAGTAAAATTTACTAATTAGTAAACTACAAAAAAATGTATTTCTTGGGGAAAAAACTATGCACAGTAGTGAAAAATAAAAGCACCCTTATTAATTCTGCAATTAATTATAGCAAAAGAAAGTTACTGGGACCAAAAGATTGGAATTAAAGTCTACTTTTAAATGATATATATAAAATTGACTTAGGGGGGCATCTACAAATCGAAACCTGACCACACTTTGTTTTGTTTATGGCAACACACAATTGTGACAATACATTTTAAATCTTGGTTCAAACGATGCCTAGAAACGAAATTTCAAAGAATTTGGATGATAAGTTTTCGAATTATAAACATTCAAAACTTAGAGCTTCTAACATTAAATTACATTTTCATATTTTTATTAATATCACCTGAAATTATAATCATAATGTGATAATTTTTTTGTGCGGTTATAAAACTAACCACCCAAACATAAATACAGTGAATTTGTAAATAAAAAAAATTTATAACATGAATTACGAATTATAAATTAGTATTCGAAAAAAATATTATCTGCAACCTACATTTTTTATAGATTTATATTTAATATGTCCTGCTTTGTACGAATTCTCAATTTCAAATGTTTATTCCAAGTTGCTTTCAAATCATGATTAAAAAAATGCTAGTCTAAGGAGTCTACACTGTAAAAAAAAAATTGTAAAGTTACTAAAATTTTTCTAGGAAACTGGGATTCCAGGAACTTTTTATGTAACGGCAACAAGAAAAATTCCTGTAACAGATGCTGTTACAGAAATTTTTGCTGTTGCCGTTACATAAAAAGTTCCTGGAATCCCAGTTTCCTAGAAATATTTTAGTAACTTTACAGATTTTTTTTTACAGTGTATGATGTGCAGAAATGCATAATTTGAAAAATATATTTTACTTATTTTATTGAAACATTTGGGCTGGCAATTGTCGAATCATATTAAGCGAGTGAAATGATGAAATTGGGGACAAATAATACACTAATAAAGGTACCATAGTCATTCTGTACCATTTCAACAATCGAGTACCGAATTTCAATTTGGATACCGCCCTTAAATATGCTCATTTTAAAATAATGAATTTCTCTGAAACTAATACTACAAAATTCATGAAAATTTCTTTTTGTGCTAATTGATGGGTGTAGAGTTTATTTATTGTTTTAAAAAAAGTTTGAGTTCGTTTTGATGTATAGATTGTGCCCTAAGCAAATTTTATGTACAACAATTAAAAAAAGACTTTATTTACAATCGTTTAGTAACAATAATTTTCTTCTACAATAATTTGTTACAGAGCTAATAGGGGGTGTTTACTTTTTTTCCCACGACTGTGTGTGTGTATGTGGTTATATTTAACCACGTTTATTCCACTTCAAGTGGGATGCCTATTTGCTATTTATTTGTTTTCAAAGGATCTTTTATTCGGTCTGTGATGGGAAAATTTCATAAGAATTTAAAAATATGAGCTTTCGGTCCCACCGTGTTCTAGAGTTTGTAGAAATATTCCTATTGTTATAAAATTCCAATCAAGTGTTAAATTTATGCTTCTTTTTGTTGCTTGTTTTAAAATATAATGTTTTCACCTGTAAAAACATTCATCAAATCACATGTATTTATTTTCTCCTAAATGCACTGGAAGTCTCATAATATATGATCTCTCAACAAAATGAGCAAATTGCGATACAAATTGCGAATTTTGTTCTACGAAAGAATTTTTAATGATTTAAAAATTTTACAAAATACATAATATTTTTCAGGGTCACATAATAATTACAATATATTAATATCTACGATTTGTACTCTTTAAATATAGTAGCTTATTTCGATCGTGGCGGAAGATAATAAAAAAGGCACGACATGGAGAAAATAAAAAGTCACATTATATCTGACAAGCTATATAACCAGGGTTTTAAAGAAATAAAGAAAGCTGATATGCTCAATGGGCATAAAATAGTCATCCTCTTGAAGACATATCTCTAATACCATGTAACTCTGTCTCTGGCCTTTATAATAACTGTGTAGATTCGACGAGAAAGGGCAGTCCAATAAGATCTTCCCATTGTTCCTATATACATGGATAATACATCCAAATCTGCAAATAATGTAAAATCAGTCATTTGCGAAACAATTTGAGGTTGTTTTTTATATAAAAAAGAATATTTAATGCTTCAAAATCTTACAAAATACATAAAATTTTTCAAGCTCACATAAAAATAAGAACATATTTATATTTATGCTAAGCAGTTTTTAAATACAATAGTCTTTTCGTTTCAACCATTGCAAAAGACAATAAAAAATCCATAATCCGAGAATTCATAGAGATATTTTTACGCAACAAGAATATTTGCAATGATTCAGTGTCCCTTGATTTACCTAAAATTTGGAAAGAGATGCTATGTGATTATAGTAACAATAGTATAAATTAATCAACGCTGGCAAATAGCCAAGATAATATTATTTTTATTTTATACTATCCAATATTTTTCATTATGCAAGTTGTCTCGTGACATTGTTTACAATGTTATTGTTTTTTTTTTTTTATTATATGAAAATTAATCCACGCTCGCAAATAGCTAATTTAATTTAAATTATTTTTATGTTTGTAATGTTTTTCATTATGCATCATGTCTCGTGACATTGTTTACTATGTTTATTGTTTTTAAATTATGTGAAAATATTTTCTATCGTGAATGATTTTGAAAATGTCGCCGTTTGTGCGACGAAACGATCGTCAATCTTAATAAAGGTATTTTATCACTTTTTATATCATTATTTAACTTAATCTGTTTATAAGTGATTATTATACATGTTTTTATAAAAAATCTCTATTTATCTAAAAATATGATACAACTGGGATTATTAAAGAATTTAAGAAAGATTAAAACATTGTGCGCAAAATAGACATCTTCAACTCAGTAATATTATGGAATTTGCCTTTGGCCGTAATAACTGTCTAGATTCGTCGAGGGAAGCGGATCGACTAAGTTATGACAATGGATCTTATATATGTGATAACGCATCCTTTCTGAAAAAAACATTGTGGTAGAAAATTGTCTTTCATCACGAATTGGTTACGTGATTGAATGTTGTAGAATATGGAGTAATAGAAATTTTGTTTTATTAATGTATGATTTAAAATGAGCTTTGTTTTATTAATTCCTATGTAGTAGATATAATTGTCAATATACAGATTTACACATAACTGAAATTTTAAATTAAAATTTTTTGGAATTAACAATGAAAAGTTTTTTCTTTAGTGAATTGCATTAAGCTCCAACATTTTTTCTTTTCATGCTTAAACTCATGGGAGAGAACTGGGTTGCTAAAATTGTGTGGAGTTCGCTTTTGCTTTTTAATAACTTTCCTTTACTTTTTGTTTTATTTTGTTTTATTCTTTTTTATTCATTAATATTTAACTAATAAAAACAAACACTCTTATTGTAAGTACAGAACTTGTGTGGAAATATAAATTATTTAAAAACAACGTTTAAACACACAATAAAATAAGTTGATTTGATCAGACGTATACGTTTCGTGAGTACTAGGACTCACATCCTCAGTGTAAAAAACTTAAAAAAAATATCCCCCCCCCCCCCAACTACATGCACGGTGAAAACCCAAAATTTTGGGTTTTCACCGTGCATGTAGTTGGGAGGGATATTGTTTTTGAAGTTTTTTTACACTGAGGATGTGAGTCCTAGTACTCACGAAACGTATACGTCTGATCAAATCAACTTGTTTTATTGTGTGTTTAAACATTGTTTTTAAATGATTTAAACACTCTTATTCTTTTATTGATAGGGGTGGGTGGTATTTTTTATAATAATAATTCAGAATATTTAATTTCAAGTATAATTAATTAGTTTGTTTTATATTTTTAAAGTTTGCCAACTTTATTAAAAATAAATATAAGTTTATTAAATCCTAACTAAAATTCTACAGAAATAATAGATATTCTGTAAGATATTTAATAAACACTAAAATAAGGAATAAAAACGGATGGGTAAGATTATAATGATGTTTTCTGAAAAAGCCTACCGATTTTCAATTTTATTTTTCCTTCTGTCAACTATGCTGCTGCCATTTTATATTTTGCTTTACTGAAAACGTTTCCGTTTTTATTTTACTGAAAATTGTGTCAAAAATGGACATTATCATTTGAAACAAAAGATTGTATAATTTTTAATGGGTAACTAAACACTAATTCATGCATGGCATTAATATTAAATGTTATTACCAGTCTTTTCGTTCTACTATCTTTTTATATTATGATTTGTGGTATAGTAGTGAGTGGGAGGTATTTTGTGTCACCAAGACTACATGTGTACCTTTAATAAAACTAGTCGGATGTGGCAATCTCATACATGTTAATATTTCCAGAAAAATGCAGCATAACAGCGCCACCGGTTAAGTGATTTGCACCAAAATCTAATCAGCAACAACTTATGTCAACTTCTAACTGAAACTGAAGTTGGATGAAAATCAGTGCATTAGTTTTTGAGATAGAGCTATTACAGAAATCGTAAAATATTCTGCATAGCAGCACCAGCTGTAGGGCGATATACACCAAAAACGAATCAGGAGCAATTTGTATTAGGGACTAACTCAATCTTAAATTTCATGAAAATTCATGCATTAGTTCTTGAGATATAGCTATTGCAGAAATCGTGAAAAATGTAGCATACCAGCGTCTCCTATTGGGCGATTTATACCAAAAGTAATGAGCAACAATTTATATCAGGTACTAGCTGAATCTAAAGTTTTATTAAATTCCGTTCATTAGTTCTTGTGCACTGTAAAAAAAAATCTGTAGTTCTACAGATGTAAAGTTACATGCTTACTAAACTTTCACCTGTAACTGTACGAAAAAAGCTGCAAATCTACAAAACTAGTTTTTGTAAAGCTACAAAAATCTGTAACTTTACAAATGAATCTGCTAAAATTTCAGTAATCTTACTTAACTTTTATTTGTAACCCTGGCTGCAGTTACATGAAAAGTTCTCGGAATCCCAGTTTCCAAAAAAATTCTTAGTAACCTTACAGATTTTTTGATTTTCGGCGCAAAAGTGTGTCTGTTACATGAAATTTTGTTGTTGCCGTTACATGAAAAGTTCTAGGAATCCCAGTTTCCTAGAAAAACTTTAGTAACTTCACAGATTTTTTTTTACAGTGTGATAGAGCGCCAACAAAATTTATGTCACATACAGACAGACAAACTGACGGACAGACAGATGATTCGGAGACAAACTTACAGACAGACATTTGGTAAAAACATGTTTTTCGGGATCTCTGACACCTAAAACAAGCAAATCCGTTAAAAACCGGAATTCGAAAATTTTCATGAATTCAATACTTTCTTCTTGTAAAGATAGAAGAAAGTAAAAATATTTCTATGTTTAATGTGAAATATAGTTGTTCTTATGATTTCTTTAATCTTTATTTATATATTCCAAGCTAACTTGCAAACACTGTATTTCATTTACATTACCACTTTTTTGTAAACATTTTATTATGTATATATTGTTTTCATGTAATACATAATGTATGGAATTTCTGGGTATTTTTCAAATTAGAAATATACATGTTTTTCCCTGGCAGTCTCAGAATTACGAGAAATATGTATATTTTACAAACACATAGCGTTGTAATAAAGCATATTTTTATACATGTGTGTATATGCATGTGTATATTTTTTGTACTGTTAGTTCACCACGTTTTCTCGTATTATAATATATACAAATGCCGAAAAATAAATATTATCAGATATTACAATTGCAAAACAATTTTAAAACTTCTTAAAACAGAGTTATATGTTCAATATCTGGTTTATTGTAAATAAAACACTAATTAGACGCAAATTTTAAATATAATATCCGCAATAAATAGCTATCCTATTAAAAATACCACTAATCAAATGAAAAAATACAGCTCAAATTTTTTTAAACAAAAAAGAAATGTTTAATATTTAAAAAATCACAATCATTACCTGAAATTATGATTGTTGAGCATGTTTTTCTTTTCTCTCTATTTAAACACATGTTTTTGTTCAGAAAATATGATTTTTTATTCCTTTCACATTTTTTTTTAAATTATCATTCCTTTTTCAAAATATATGAGTAGCAAAAAATAACTTCGGCAATACCCAAAATATATTTCCGTATTTAATAAAAAGGAGTTTAATTGCTAAATTGATAATTTAAAATATGAAAGTAGTTTATATATATTTTTTAAGTTCTTTATTTATGTACAAAAACGCGTAAATAAAAAAATGTAAATTTCAGCTTAACAAAATGATAATAATAATAATTTAAAAGTTAATTTAGGATTCTTTCAGAAAAAGAATGTAGCACTGAGCTTTACAGAATTAGTGTTTTTAAATAATAATGAATAAGAAAGGCATGTATCGTTAACATAGTATGTCAAAAATATATATCAAATTGTATGTATTGATTAAGATTTATTATAAGTAAATATAGCATTAGTTTTTCTAAAAGCTCCCTATTTTCGAAGAATTTAATTGTGAAGTAAAAATATGCAGCATTGGTTGAACATTTTAAAGAAATAGGTACAGGCACTAATAAAATTTTCACAATTTTAATTTATTTTGTCGAATAAATATATAAAATTTATACAATATATTACTCTTAATTGCTTACATCAATTGATTTTTAGGAGGATCAAATTAAAGTTCGATTTTGAAAGTGGTATAAAAAGAAATCTGCTGGACTAAAACTTTTCATATTTAGATAGATTATAAGGACATTCATTGGATTATACCACCTGAAAAAAAATATCTAAATAAATTAAGCTTAACGTGAACATTATTAATCCTGGTATGCTATTTTTTTCTCCCAGCTTATTTTGTGTCGTCTCCAAAAAATAACGTTATGTTGTATAATCCAGCCGTAAAACAAGAAAGATGTATCATTGTGCGATTAAATACGCTACAGCAATTTTTTAAACTTCTTAGAATCGCACATTTTCAATTTTTATACCGTCGTATTGGGGGGAAAATGTACATTTTAATGCAATTTGTTTAAACTGCATCTCCATTTATTTTTGAAATATTAATTTTTTTGTAGTTTTAGAGCCATAATATTGGCAACGGAAGTACTCCATTTCTGTAGAAAGTAATGGGAAAATAGTTGTAAAATAGTAATTATATCTTTTTGTTGCCATTTTCTCATAACAACCGAAAAAAATTTAATTAAAATACAAGCTATTTTGAAAAAATATAAGCGAATAATTTCTGTTAAAACGGGGAGCTATTATAAACTATATTTAATTTTAAGTATCTATATTAATATGACACAGAAATGAAGACATAGGAATCATGAGATAGCCGATTTTTTTTGGTCGAGTTTCTTGCTGATTTCTTTTTGCTGGATTTGTGTATTATTCGAAGATAGTGACGTCCTATGCATATTTTATTATAGATGTTGTTTATGACTGGATCATAAATGAGGAATTCTCCGGTGGATTCTGATGACGTCGTTTTATATAAAATAAAAGCGTGTGTTGTAGGTCTTAAAACTGAAATATGTTTTGTACTACAGTAGAGTCCCGCTTAACCGAGATTTCGCTTTAACCAAGTTATTTTCTTCTGATTGACTGATGGCTAAAAAAAAATTATGGCCATTTTTTTTCCATTCTGACCAGAAAATCAGAGTTCTAACTTTTACGGCTGCTCTTTATACTTCACCTAACACTTTGCTTATAATGCGTGTTTCATAATAATGGAAGCTATCAGTCCATCAGAAGAAAATTATCCATTCCAAAGGTATAAGTTTGGGACTCTAATTTATCTATATTTATATATATTTTTTTTTCATCGGGGGCGACACTAAATTCTGAAAAAGTAGAATTCTTGTTTTCTAGTGTTTACAGCAGAAAATTTCGCATTAACCAGGAAATTTCGCATTAAGAGCAGACCAGTATAGGAGGTTACTCGCGATTCCTTTATGTTTAACGCTTGAAAAATGCTTTACAAATTTATGAAATTCTTCATTGCAATTTTTTTTTAAATTTCTCCAAACTGCCGTTTTACAATTTTCCGAGCGTTTTGCTGGGAATCAATGTTGCCATTCTCTTTTAAAGATTGTTCTTTATTTGTTAAACGCTATTATCAATGTAATAAGAATAAAATGCACGAACTAAAACGATATATAATCTTATGATAATTACGAGAAAGGCCAAATACTGCTACGGAGTTGAAGAAATCGATGAAGGTTTCTTAAAGTCGCAAGTTGTAACTGGACAAGGAAGGAAAAATGTAACTATAACTACTGTTGTATTAACAATGGGGTAAATTGTTGCTCTAATTGTAAATAAATTACATATGGAAAGCACAAGTAAACTGCAACGCATCTGTTGTTGGACGTTAAAAAACCCTTCCATTCACTGCGCATAAAATCTTTCGAAATATGAAACAATTACTATTCTTAAAAAGTCAGCTGCATTAAGTAACTTCAACCTATTCATCCTTTTCGTACCCATCCTTTGATGAAAGTAAATTCATAATGCTTTCCAACATCTTCGGAACGAATCAGACTAAATTTCCAAGAAGTGCACAAAAAAAACATATAAAATGTATAAAAATTAAGTTCTTAACATTGTTCAGAAACGCCGGTGATTTCCCATTATGTCACCATCTGTTATCTATTCATTTACAGTTTCTACTTGAACAACACTTGGTTTTAAATCACATGATCCTTTATTGCTTGCAATAAATCAAATTTTAAACATTTCGCATTATTAACCCGTTAATAGTCGCGCGTTGGTCTTTTCCCCGCCCGAAATTAGTTATCTTCCTGTAACTCATTTCCCATTATAGTTACGATAGCCAAATTCCGTGTAGCTGACCTTGAGTGTTCACACTCTTGTGTAGTAAAATTGCAAGTCATTCCTGCTATTTCTTAGCATTTTATCGTATTCTTAAGTTTCAATTGGGCTAAATGACCGCGTTGCGACCACTTGCGTTTGTTGAATTTTTCCCCCTCGTGTTCATCCTTTCCCATTTCCACGAAATCTGTGGGGGAAAGTTTCTTCGAAGTCCGGACTCTCTGCCTGTTGTTATTTCGTCTTTCTATCTGCTATTTTACCCGTTCATAGAATACTTTTTTTACTTTTAGAATGTGACTTAAAATTGTTTTATTATATTAGTTGTGAAGTCAGTTCGCACAAAAAAGTGATGGATGGTCACTTACATTTTTTTTTCATTGTCAAATATTGCGGGAATAAATTCTCAAATTGACAATCGTTTAAATATGGAAAAAAAGGGAAATTCATCATCATTATTTCAAAGAAGTTGCTTTCCATTTATTACCGGAACATATAAATGAAAGAAAACAGACAACAACACTACCAAACCATTAAAAAAGAGAGAAGAGAATTTTGTGGGAATCAGTAAAAAAATTGCCGTATCTCCAAAATCTGAAAAGTATCGTTTTTGTACAATAAAACAAATTCGAAAGATAAAATAATTTTCTCAGAAATGTAGTATGTATATCTGTGAAGAACATACATATAATTTATTTGTACAATAAGAAAAATAATGAGAATTTTATAATGTAGGTTAGAAATTACGAAATAAAAATCTCTTTTGGATAATTCAGTGAATGTTTATACTATGATTTAAAAAAATATTTTAAGTATTTTTCTAAAATTTATCTATTTTTAAATTTTCATACTGTAAGTAAAAACACATTTTTTTTTTTAAACAATGCCTCAGAAAATGTTTTTATTACTATTATTATTATTGAAATCCAATAGAGGCTTGGGGGCGGTATATAACAAATTTAAATTTATTGTCCTTCATCAATTGTTCAAACTATTTTTCAGAATAATGTTTTCCAAAATATGATAGAAAATTCATTTAAATTAAATTATTGCTGCATATTTATAATTTCGGAGAAAAATTTCTTATTGTTTTTATTATTTTAATGAATGTTATTATAAAACAATAAATTATAATATTAATACCTTATTATGAAATGTACAATTGAATATTTATTTTAATTAAATAGTTGCTGTAAAATACATCCCTATTAAGATGAACCTTTCAATGATTCTATCAATTAAAATAATTTATCCATCTTAGGATTTAAATCTACAATTGCAAATGTATTTAAATTAAATATATAATTTCAATAACTTATTTATTATTTACTTTATATAAGCGAAGTTCGTATAAGCGTTTTCATTCAAAAGCGCTGCTCCCACCCTGAAATAAGTACAAAAACTACAAATCGTGCATTTTCATTTGAAAAATGGATTTAATCACAAAATCTCGAGAGCCCCCCCCCCTCCTTTCCCCCCTCATACACACACAGACACCCGACAAAATAAATAAATAAAACGTAGTTACAACATTTACATTTATAATTTCGAAGTTAAGCATTTTTTACCTTTTTCTTTATTATATATATATATATATATATATACGGGTTATATATAATATGCTGGTAAATTAGTGGTATTGTATTTGGTTTTTGTGTTGCATGTCATAGGTTCCATTTTTATTTTCAGTTTAATTGTTCAATTTAATGTCAGTGTAATATATTCATGCTAAATTTATTAATTTTATTTTATTAAATGGATATAGAGTGCCGGAGTATCATAAAAATCTACCTGACTCTGATTATGTCCTTCCAAAAAAATAAAATAAAATAAAATAAAATAAATAAAAAAACCCTATCACGAATTTAGATTCATATTCGTAAATGTTTTCCTGCTAATTATTGATTCATAGTAACATCAGAAATTCAATCAAATCATTTACTATTTACTTTTAAGTATTTATGCAAAACGAAGAAAGAGTTATTAAAAACACTTATCTAGATGCCAACTGAATATATACTTAAGCGAAATAAATAATTGCTGTAAAAGGTTGTGAAATAAATAATTGCTGTAAAATGTTGTAAAATGAATAATTGCTGTAATCTTTTAAAATTCGGTCAATATTTTCACCCTACGTTATCCGTTTTCGATCATCTGATAACACCGGCAAGTTTCCCCTTCGTTTTCGGCCTGGTGGTAACGGCGGAAAATGGACCGAACGCGACTACTAACGTTCTAAAAAATGTCGCGACTACTCTCGGGTTAAGCAACACTTACTCATATCTATTTGCAAGACGGGATTTTGACTAATATTGGTATATGTGTTAAAAAGTTAGGTAATATTTTAGGGAGAACACATTTATTGATTAACACATCTCAATTTTTTGGTCATCTAGATCATCAGAACTGGTCGCATGGCATTACCATAAAACCGCAACTTATCGTGATAAAACATTTAATATCAGAAAAAAATTCAATTAACTGACATTGTAATATTCCTGTTGATATTCGAAGTATTCTAAAGAAAATAATTAAGCAATTTAATCCAGCTGTTGAAAATGCAACCTAATTTTTCCCTACACTAAACATGTAATAAATGTCAGCAAAATGAATTTTAATTCCAGTGATATACATTTATATATTACCTGCTGGTAACTTTTGAACACTTTTTTCTTTTATATGAAGAAAAAAAATCTCGTGACCATTTTTACCATATGTATTTCGGTAACTTTTTTTATTGCAGATTTCGCTTGTTTAGAATTTTTGAGAAATTTTTTTAACTCTGATCACTTTGTATATTATAGATATTTTAACTATTAATAAAAAAATATTAATGTTAGTTTAAGAAAAATTTCCTGTTTTTGGTATTTATTCAAAAGTTTATTTAGAAAAGATGCTGGTTTTTCTTTCCAATTTCTTTTCTTTATTTTTGCATTTTTATCTAAATATCGAATGTTTCTTTGGGTAGTTAGTTATATAGGGTTCGTACTCTGATCGGATTTGAATACATCTATTTTTGAAAAATAATATTAGATTTATTTAATGATGGAAAATTTGTAAATAAATCAAATGAAGATTACTATTTAAAATTTTTGGTTTCATGAAATGTACGAACGTGGTGCACCTACTCAATAAAATACTCGTAATGTACTTTCCTGTAGATTTGAATTTCCTGCCGCTAAGTTAAAAAATGTATTTATTTGATTACATTAATTATCTTTGATATAGAAGGATTTTTAATGTAGTTAATGGTAAATCTACAGAACATTATAATATATGTAAAAAAAAAATATTTTTCAATTAAAAATATTTTTTCACCCAGGTAGAGAAAGAAAATAATGAAAAGAACTTAATATAAACATACAAAACTTAAATGAAATAGAAAAAATTATTATATGCAATACACAAAATTAGAATGCGAAAATCCATGAATGAATTAATTTCGTAATATCACAGGTTGAACGAGTGCAACTATTATACGACCTTTACATTACCTCCTACTGTTATTGTAAAATTCGAATAAAATTTTTCCATGGAAAGTAGGATACATTCTTACAAAGCGAGTAACACATTACTTACATTTTTAAGAAATTTCCTAATTTCATCCTACAGGGTCAGTAGATAAACTCTTTTAAAGTAACCCCGTTATGTAACAGCCTCACCGGTTACAGAACATAGTAAACGGTATTCAGAACATAGGTGAAAAATTTTTATTATTGAAAAATCAGGGTTCGTACGTATCAAGGGATTCGGAGGATTTTAGGTGTTTTAGTACCAGGAATTTCTTAACGTACTGGTTGCTATATCTGAAGACAGGATATTTTTTCCGTTAAATAAGGCAAGTATTACTTTACAAACATTCTCGTAAAAAGTCTTTGAAAATCCTTGAAGCGTACGAACCCTGAAAATATAATTCATTTATTTTTTTAGATTTATTATATATTTTTAGATCTACCATTAACTACATTAAAAATCATTTTATGTGACAGCTATTAATTATGAAACAATATTGAATGAAACAATAACATTTTAAAATTTATTACGAAAAATTGCATGTAATAACAACAACGTGTGTTCTAATCTAGTTTAAAATCTATCTCTATATAAGGTTTCGAAAGAATAAGTTCAATCATTTTTCTATTAAAAAAAATGAACTGTCACCGAGCTTGAACACTCCATTTCGAACAGAAATAAGAGGTTAATTTCAGAAAAAATTATAACTGAGTGATGCAAAATTTTGTATAAGATAAATTTAATGAATTGATCACGAAGAAAGATCACTTTTCCCAGCCAACCAAATAATTTGCAGTTTTTAGTTTAAAATACAGCCTGAAAATTGATATAAATGGAATTATAATGTTTTAATCTTTCAATGGCATATTGGTAAAATTGTGAAAGATTCTTGATTCTTGTTATTTTAAATGGGTTCCACCAAGATACAGCACAGTGAAATTTTGGAGGAATGATGGAATTCAATATATCAATGCACATTAAACATCAGAGAATTCAGTACTAATATAATTTAACACGTTATCAGTAAAACAAACTCTTTCTAAAGCGAATTTACTTAGAATTATTTAATATAAACACATTATTGTGTATTTATGAAATTATATGGCCCATGACTGTTTGGAGTCAATTTTTTACAATGGCCTTTAAAAATTAGTCGTTGGGGGCCACCGTAATACTTACCCATCATGGATATACATAATATAAAATACGAAAATAAAACATGTGATACATGCTAAGAATTGTATCATGTTACTTTATTCATAATTTAATTTACTTGGACTCCCTTAAATATAATTAATATAATTCCTTAAGCTAATATTACTTTTTGTTGCATTAAAATATCTCAATTTGTTAATTTTCTGTTAGCAAGTAAACACTATGTAGGTTTATTAGATGTAAATTTCCAACTAGGTGAAAAATGACCGGACCAGGATTCGAACCAGGGATCTCCTGGCTGAAGCCGCCAGTGCTCTACCATCTGAACTATCCCGGACGAATCTGGTGGAACTTTTCACCCATCTAACCTTAATGATTATAGCATCTGGTCTGAAACCTGGTTCAGCTGAACAGCTATAATCATTAAAGTTAGCTGGGTGAAAATGTTCCACCAGATTCGTCAGGGATAGTTCAGATGGTAGAGCACTGGCGGCTTCAGCCAGGAGATCCCTAGTTCGAATCCTGGTCCGGACATTTTTCACCCAGTTGGAAATTTACATCAAATATGATTTATTTACCAATTAAAATAATTGTGTTAAAATTAATCTAGTACTATATAGGTTTACAATGGAAGTCTATCAGAATTTGGCGAAATATTAGAGATACCGTCAATTTGGCTTCACTTTTGGCGACTAATTTTGATCACCAAATTTGGCAATGTATCGCCAAGTTGGCGACAGAACAGGGTCTCTCTATGGTAACCCTCCTTATAGGTATGGAGATGCATTAAATGCTTGACATTTGCGATAAGCCATTATTGGTATTTAATCTTATAGTTTGGCGATAGTTTTTTGGTCGGCGGGATAATCGAGTAGTATCGAATTGCATAAAAGAAACATCCTTATAACTCGAAAAATTATGATAATATTAACTAACAGTTTACTGCGTTAAGCGTCTCATTTCCAATTAAAATATATCTTTGAATTGAAATTCGAATGAAATACTGGATCATGAAAAATCGAAAAGTGTGAAAAATATGATTACAAATATCTCGGCAACTAATTATCCGATCGACTTCATTCTTTATGGAAAATTTATGTTTTTTTATTGTCTTTTATATTCACTCCTTCCAATATACAATTTCGAAAACTTTTGTATACCTTTTATCGGAACGAATATTTCGAGAGTGCGAAAAAAAGAGTTCTGGATAATCGAGGTTACTGGTATACACCAAATTTCAAATCTCTATCTCAAATTGTTCGGGAGATAGAGCGTTTACAGACACACAGACACACACACCCACAGAGAGACGGACGACATTTTTTTTCTAAAAATATGTTTTTCGGAATCTCCAGTGTCTAAAACATGTAAATCCACCAAAAAAAAATTCGATTTTAAAAACGATTACAAGACTTACCCTATGCAACGTATGATGGGTAAATAAAAGTCACAAGAATGTATTTCTCGAAATAGTGAAAATGTTAAAAAATAAACGATTATGTATTTTTCAAATTAGATATACTTGAACAAAATAACGTAGCTTTTGTTGTGACGAAAAACTATCAATAATCCAAAATATTAAATTTCTATTCACGATAATTGTCGAGGGATAGCTAATATCCAAGATATCTCGTTATTTCAAGATCGAAATCAATGTATGTTTTGGGAAGTAAGAATAATCACTCCAGCATGAGAATATTTTCTAGATTATTATTGTATACCTCCAATTATTTACAAAATGTACATAATAACTTTAGATAATATCAATAAAAAAAATTCATTCTTCCTTATTCGAAAACCAAGTGCGTTTCGCAGTAAATGGTAAACAATTTTAGTTACATTGTTTTTTCTTAGGAACTCACGTGCAAGAATTCTTTCTTATAATAAGAAGCCTTGATAAAAAATAACGTGCTTTAATGTTCAAGAACAGATATTTTCAAAGTAAAATAAATGTTGTTTCTTCCAGTTTGGAAGGCCGAAAAAAACAGCAGCTACTTACCGCGTTCAAATTTTTACCTACATAAAAAAGTAAAGAAAAATATTTAAAGCATTTCTAAACTGTATCACATGATTACGGTGCCTTTCGTATGAATCAAGGATTCATAGGATTGGGAAAGATTCAACATGTCTGTTACAGTTATACGTTTTGTATCAAAGTGATGTTTATTTAGACATATAAATACTTGTTTACTTTTTAAGATTAAAAATATTCATGTAAATCTATATTTCGAAGAAGAAATTGAGGAATACATAATCGTATAATCAGTTTACAAATGAAAATTAAAAGGATACATACATAAGAAATCTAGGCACAATATCGGGTAAATGGCATATGCGATCTTTAAATGTATATTGGCTAACCACAAATTCTTAATCAGTATACCCCAAAATATTTCCATACAAAGATATTTAGGTTAGCTACCCTGTCGACAGAATTTGATTCTACTAATTCTACACCACAACGAGTTATATCCGTACTCACGAGAGTCGGCAGATTTATTTGGTGGCATATATGTAACTAGATTAAGTACATTAACGCTTAATATTAATAATAACAACGACTAAAATAAACTGAACTGCACGGGGAAAGCTCCCAAACATCCACTCTAATGGTAAATATTTGCAGGCAAAACGTTCCGGCCAGTTAGTTTCTTTGATTTTTTTTATCAGAAAGGTTCAGCCAAGAAGAAGTGCAATTACTCCAAAAGTTAGTAATATGCAAATTCCCTCTGACAACGTGATTATTTTCATTGGCTACTGAATACACTTGATTCAAAAGGGAGAAATTCGAAATTCGTGTATTCAAAAGTTTCCGGTCTTTCTTCATTCGTTAGATTTTGCTATGGACAAAGTGTTTTTTGGCCGAGTTTGTTTATTAATCCACCTGAATAACGTAGTTGAAATTCAAAAATGAAATGTTCAAAAAACAGTCTTCGTAAACAATTGATTTGCTTGTCGCTAAAGGGTCAATCCTCTCGTGAGATTGTGGAAAGGATATCGATCGGAAAATCTTCTGTGAACGATAATTTAAAAAAATATAAAGATGGCCATGGCCTTCAAGATTTTCAACGGTTTGAGAGAGCCCGGAAAACGACTATTCATGTGGATAGATTTATCAGGAAAAAAACAGTTGATGACCTGCATAAAAGTGCCGCTGCAATATCCCGAAATCAACGGAGTGAAAATATTTCTCAAATAAGTCGATCCACTGAGTCAAGACGCTAACGTGACGTAGGTCTTTATAGAAGAGTCGGTGTTAAAAAACCTCTCATAAGAAAAAAAAATCAGCGGACCCTATTGGCGTTTGCCAAGGAACACAAAGACTAGTCCAGTGAAAACTGTAAAACAGTACTTTTTTCCGATGAATTGAAGTTCAGCCTTTTGGGAGCGATGGCAGACACTACGTCCGACGACTTAAATACAAAAGATAGGATTCGAGATATGTTATTCCTATAAAGAAGCATAGTGGAGACCACGTTTCGCTGTCGGAAGCATTTTCAGGAAAAATGTCGGTCCGTTAGTTGAAATCCGCGGCAAGATGAATGGTACAGTGTATAAGGATATCTTGCAAGATACTTTGCTGCCTTATAGGAGGCAAAATTGTGGTCGCAACTGTTTGTTTCAGCATGATAACGACCCAAAACATACATGCAAGATCGTCAAGCAGTGGCTTTTGCACAAAAAAATTTCGCTTTTGAAACGGCCAGCCCAGTCACCCGATCTGAATAGGATAGAAAATCTTTCGGACGAACTTAACAAACGTATGCGAAATTATAAATATTGCAATTCAGCAGAATTTCCTCAAAAAATGCAAGAAGAGGGAAAAAACGTACCACAGTCGATCTTCAACAGCTCATTGAATCGATGTCACGTCGCTGAGCCACTGTACATATTGCTAAAGGTAGAAAAGGCTAAAGAGACGACAAAATACTAATTGTAAATGTTAGTGACCACTTTTATTTTCTATTATAACACCATTTTTTTTTTCAAAATTGACCGGAAACTTTTGAGAACATGCGTTTTCCTTTGCAATTAATTTTGTCGATTAAATTTATTGATATTTATTTGTTATTCCGTATATAAGTTCGTAACTACAAGGTGAGACTGAAAAGTAAGGTGACTCACCCCTCCTTTCGAAAATGAGAACAGCCCGACAACCGGACACATGCGCATTACGATCTTCGGTATGTAACGTTAAAGTTCAGGGTCATTTGCAAAGTTTCTTGGGTAGTGTTTGTTCGTGCAGCCGCTTAAACAAAAGAGGTGGTAGTGCATTGCGTAATGGAGCAGAAATCGAATATGAAATTAGGTTTTAAAATGGGTAAAACTTCTACGGAAACCTTGGAAATGCTTCGAAGTGTGTATGGCGAAGAAACTTTATCTCGCAAGACAGTATTTTTGTAGTTCAAGCGTTTCCGTGAAGATCGTGAAAGCGTGGAGGATGAGCATCGCAGTGGAAAACCGATGACAAGCAGAACCACGGCACATGTTGAAAGAGTTAGGAAATTATGCTGCCAGATCGCCGTTTGTCCGTCCGAATATTGCGAACAAATTGAATCTTCCTCATGAAATCGTTCGAACAATACTGATGAAGGATTTGGGTAAACGGAAACTTTGTGCGACGTTTAACCCTCATTATTTAATCGATGAACAAAAACAGCTGCGGGTCGACTCCTTATTCCCCTGATCTTGCGCCAGCAGACATTTTCCTCTTTCCACGACTGAAATTGGCACTGAATGGATATCGATTTTCAAACATTTCAGACATTCAAGCTGCTGTTACCAAGGAACTTAAAGCAGTCTCAAAGGAGGGCTCTTTCAAATGTTTCCAGAACTTGTATGAACGTTGTCAAAAGTGTATTGTAGACGACGGGAACTACTTTCAACAACAGTGAGGTATTTATCTGCAAATATATAATACAGTGATTATTAAGATGTCAGTCACCTTACTTTTCGCTCTCACCTTGTATTATGTCCATAAAATGTATAAGTATCACTTTGATATTCTTCTTCATATGGTATACTTACAAATTAACCAAAAATTTTATACTTGCCGGAAACATTTGACAGCCACTGTATTTGTGACGCTATTCCCGGGATGATGACCATGTCAGGGGCAGGGGCGAATTAAGCAGCGTGATAATTACCATAGCCGGCATGGTTCGCGAAAAAAACTCTGACATGAATTGTAACTTTGAAGAAAAATTATAGATAAGTATTACAATTTAAATATGTCTAAAACGTTTCAAAATGGATTTTCTATTAAAAAACGGAATGTTCCAAGTTCCAGTACTAGATCATTTACTTATTCCGTATTATACATTCGCAGCCATTAGTCGTGCCTTTCGATCAAAGTTTTACTCGGATTTGATTAAAACAGTTAGGCAAACATCATTTCCACCATACATGAAATAACTTTCCCATGCATGAGCGGTAGTTTTTATTATTGATCTATCAGGATATCAGATAAAATTGTTATTAATATTTCAAGGTTGGTGTTCAAGAATTTTAAAGAAAATTGCTACGTATTTCATTATTGTACATTTATTTACCATATTGTCAACGTATGTTAGCTATATATGATTAATTATTTAAATTATTACCTGAAGTCTCGCCAAAATGGTGGATAATATGTTCCACGGTGTAAAATGCAAAATTCTCTATTCTATAGTAAAATGTACGCTTATTTAATTAGATGATGTAATATATAGTCATAATGCCTGTAATCTGTCATGTCTGTCAAGCTGTAGTGAAATATTTCAAAAACTACTGTTGAAACAACTAAAGAAAGTTCTGAAAATTTTCAGAACATGAATTTATAAATAAATAAGTGAACATAAGTTTTGGAATGCAATGGGTACTTTTTCTGTTAAAATGCGATCGTTTGGGTTCGAATGTGGTAACCTTTCCTTTAGCAGTCATAAATTAATGGCAGCCTGACTGTTTTCCTAAGATCAGAATAAAAATTTGATCAAAAAGCACGACTAACGGCTGCTGATTTATGATACTGGATAAGTAAATGCTCTAGCACTGAACTCGGAACATTCCGCTTTTGAATAGAACATCCATTTGAACCAATTTAGACATATTTAAATTGTAAGAAAAATATATAGATTAAACATGAAATCTTACAATTATAAATATTGAAACAATTTGATTGTACCAATAAAAATGTCTGTATGTTGGTTTTACTGATAACGTGTTAAATTTTATTAGGACTGAAGTATCTGATGTTTAAGGAGCATTGATATGTTGAATCCCATATTTGTCTAAAGCTACATTATTTTGTTCAAGACTGTGATATTCAAGGTAATAATGATACGTATTATGAAACACACACACACTACAATATGTAATAAAACACACATAAATAACGCCTGCATTCAACTGTTAACGGTATATATAAATATTAAAGAGACATACAACAATAAATACAATAAACCCAACTGGAGTGAAAAATTAGCCAGAGCCAGGAAGGAATACGGGACCACATCATTCTAGTCTTTCGCTCTAATCACTGAGCTACTCCGGCCTATACCTGGATCTGCAATTTTTCACTAATAAACCATGTTGGGGAAGTCACCAGCCATAAGGGCCAAAGTTGGGAAGTTAACAGGCTGTCGTCTAGATGGCTGGTTACTTCCCCAACAGGGTTTATTAGTGGAAAATTGCATACCCAGGTATCGGCCGGAGTATCTCAGTGGTTAGAGCGACAGCGTGGAATGCTGTGGTCTCGGGTTTGATTCCTGGCTCTGACTAATTTTTCACTCCAGTTGGGTTTATTTTATTTATTGTTGTATGTCTGTTTAATATTTATGATATTTGTTGTTGGATTTTAATAGATGTCTTTCTAACCAAAATGTTTTTCTTCTCGCTACAAATTTCATAAACTTTAAATGAACAGCATATGTTTCTGTAATAAATGGTTATCTCCAAAATCCATATGAATAGCTGTATTCTATTAAAATATATATCGGTGCGAAGTGAAAAGCCCTCTGTGGCTCCGCAATAACATCTCCAGCTTCCAACGAGAAGGTATCACATTCGAACCCAAACGATTGCTATGTAACAGAAAAAGTACCCATTGCATTCCAAAACTTATGTTCACTTATTTATTTATAAATTCATGTTCTGGAAATTTTCAGAACTTCCTTTACTGTTACAACGGTAGTTTTTCGAACATTTCACTACAGTATGAAAAATTATCTCCCTTCATTCTGACGATGTTCTATTGGGTAGAACGCTTTTAAAAGTTCTTAGTTATATCATATGCATAATAAATATGTTTGTGCATTATTTGTCTTCCTACTCATTTCATCGTGACGATATATTCAAGTTAAGAAATTTTAACAGTTATTCAATGCCAATCATAATAAAATATTAATAACTGAATTAAACAAAGATATATAGATTAAACATGAAATTTTACGACTTTAAATATTGAAATAATTTGATTGTACCAAAAAATGGTATTGTTATTCTTTTCACTCGTTTGAAGTAATTGGCATGTCTCATTTTTCGGTTCGTTTTTTCTTTCTTTTTTATAATTAATTGAAGAGCACAGATTTTAAAGGTGGAGTGTGATTAAAATATATATATATAATTGTACATAATCAATGGTCCTCTACCATCTGTTAAACTGTTATTTAAAAAAGGTTAATACTCACAGAGATTTTATTGAAAACGGAGACATTTGACAATAAATGTAATTAAAGATTTTTAACTTTGCAGCTCATTTTCTCAAAATGATGATTGTGTCACTTACAACCCTTATTATCTGAGCTCTTCAAATGTTACTTCTTTTACTTCTTTTACGAAAGCCTAATTTTTAAACTGCACAAAATCCAACTAATCGCATTTTGGGATACAAGATGCACGTAAAGATATATATAAGCTTTGTAGATGATATTATTTCTATGATCTTTATACTGAAGCGTCTATTTTTCTTATGACGAATTACATTAAAGTTAGCAATTATAAAATAAGTGTCTTTTAATATTCCATCCACAAAAACGATTCCTACACTTCCTTGGGAAATACCAGTATTCTCTGACAGAAAAACTTGACCTTTGTAATCGTGAGATTGCATAAGGGAAGTTTTCTCTAATTAAATACTGGTAGTTTTCTATTCTAAAATCAGGGAAATGCCCTGACCTGTAGAAACCCTGATAAAGTGCTAGTTAAAATCAAAATATTATTCAAAGAAATTATTTGAAGACTGACATCTTTATAAATCTAATTGTAATATTATTAAACAGTTGTATGGTTAATATTTATATTGGTTGGGCTAAGCTATCATAGCTGTTTTCGTACTCTACAATGGTAACTTTCTGATGCTATTCCTAAACTGTTCGGCCGATTACTATTTAATTCAGCACAGTGCCATAGCCGGTATAATTTGCATGAAATAACACACAAATCGGTTGCACGGGTAATTATTTTAAATCATAAGCGACCTAGATGTAGTATTAAAAAGCCCTTAAATTTCAGTTTAAACTTTTTACACGCTTTAAAGACAATAGGAAAGGATCATCCACCGGGGCACCCACCCAAATTTGGCATAGGTGTTAACTCCCCGGTGGAAGTTCCCCACTACTAACCATCGAAACTCAAACTAAGGCAACCGGTTCGGAAAAGTAACAGGTACTAATTTAACTAAAATAAGTAATACAAAGCAAATGTGCCCCAGCACCAAAAATAAATAAACATAAAAAGATCTTGATAACAACTGTTAAAGGCAATTCACAATCTAACAAATGTCTGTCTGCCAGTAAAACAAAATTATAACATACTTTTATGGACAATTACAGTATAAAAATTGCCTGCTAATAAAAATAACCAACTGAACACTGTCAGAATGAACATAAAATATACAACACTTGTGTACTTACAATGTGGTATACATGTCTTGATAAAAAATCCATCAAACAGGAAAATAAACTTTGCCAGTATACGCTAAGCCATGCATTAGTCCTGTTAATAAAAGTTCACCTTAAAGTCAACGAAGTTCTGGTATAAAATCAGACTTAAGATAAAAATCACAAGTTCGTAAATAAAAACACATGTTCGTGAGTAAAGTCCAGGAATCAAAATTTAAAGTCTTGACTATAAAAATGAGTCAAAGCATCAGAACTTGTATCTAATAAACGAGAAGTTTGCATTTAGTTCATTATAAATGGTACATAGTTTTTTGTAGTTTTTATGGGACAGAAGTATATTTCAAACATTCCATTCTATAGTCCTATTTCTAATCACTTCAAAACTTTCCGCCGAAACACAGCAGCTACCAAAGAGATAGTGCTTAACATCGCCGCGTTTGCCACAAGTGCATTTGTCATTTCCTCGTTTTCCCAGTTTGTGGAGCAAAGTAGGGAACGCACCATGTGCAGAGACAAAATATGCAGCAACTTGCGAATAACAAATAGAATTCAAATTAACTTCGGGAATAACCATCCCTACCTTTATCGCTAAAAGACCATCGGTTCTGCTAATCTTGTAAATTTTTATTACGAAAATGATGCTTTATAAAACTCACAGGAATTGTAAGATCAGCAGCTTTGTCATAACTATTGTCAAGAACCAGCGATTTGGCAAGTTCATCCGCTCGTTCGTTGCCCACGATGCCCCCATGGGCTTTAACCCAACTTATATGAATAGTTTTATCTTTGAGTAAATGCAAGTTCGTGAAAATGTCAAAGACCAACTGACCACAAGGAAACACCTGACGCAAAACGCTGGTCGATGATAAGCTATCTATATATAAGTAAAAATGAGAAAACTCAGTTCGTCCGCACCACTGTATAGCCTCCAAAATTGCTACCAATTCTGCCTGGAACACAGAATTTTTAATATTGAGTTTTATTCTGAAGTTAAATATCTCTATGTTCTTCAAAAAGACCACAAATGCTGCACTAACACCACTCGGCATGAATGATCGATCAGTAAAAATAATTGGATGACAGCGATCTGGAACCGATTTATGCACTGGATTCAGGAAATTAACATGATGTCTTAAATAATAATTTGTGTAAAAAATATGTTGGCAAGCGTCTGGCCAGATCATTAGAATATATAACAGAATCTTCCAGCACTACTGATATTTCTCCATGGATCATATCATATTGACGAGCAGAGTTAGAAAGTTCTATGTCTATTGGTAAAATCCCCGCTAAAACACACAATGCTTCTGTCGACGTTGAACGGTAGGTACGGAATATCGTGAGCAAACAGACTCGCTGACACGTGGACAATCTTCGTATGCCATGGTACTTTAAGTCACGATACCAAACTTCATGACCGTATGCAATCTGCTTTTTAAGCACAATAGTGTGCCAAAATTTTAATAAATCAAGAGAAACCCCAATATCTTTTACTCTCACTTTTCTCATGTTACAAGTAAAGGAAATTACTTTACTTCTTATCATCTCAAGATGATCTAACTAATTGAAAACACTGTCTAAAAGAAAACACAAGTAAAGAATATTATCCTTCACAGGTATTGATCTACCACTATGTTTAAAAATGGGCCGCATCTTCTTCATGGTTTTACGTCCAAAAAGTATAGAAACTGTCTTAGTATTATTAAGCTGTAAGTTGTAATCGGTACAGACAGAAGAATAACTATTCACAGCATACAGCATTATTTATCTTACTCTCAAGTGACACCCTTGTATCCGCACCTTCAACCACAACTGTGTCGTCAGCATACGAAATTAACTGAAGTGCTATAGCTTTACTTTGTTTAATAATACGATCCGCCACTATAGTCCAAATTAGAGGGCCCAAGCATGATCCCTGATGACAGCTAAGGAATAGACGAAACCATCGAACTCCAACTATAAATTTGCCCCACCAGTGGCCGAGAGGTTCTGCTCTCGAAGCTGGTAGACGGGAAGGGCTGGGCTCGATCCCAATCGCGCCCGTCGGCCTAATCGTTCGGAGTTTTCGTGGTTTTCTTCGAGCCGTGTATCTTCCATGCGTTAATACGGATTAGGTTCCCTTAGAAAGACCCCCACGGAGGGCACTCCCCCCGGGCCTATATCCCTCGTGTAGATAATTGGCCGTCAAAAATCAACCCAACCCAACCCAACTATAAATTTAAAACCAATGAGTCGAAATGAGATATAATTCTTAAAGACCTCTTTCAGGTAATCATAGGTAAAATGTCTATTATGCTTGGAACAACGTTCCAATCAAGCACATCAAATGCGCCGGCTATGTCAAAAGACACAACCGCACAATATTTAAAAACGCTTAGAGTAGACCTGATCTTTTCACGAAACGAAGACAACGCCGATAGCGTACTCCGCCCCTCGCGCAGGCCATGTTGGTCCCCGTTGAGGTACGAAGCAGCCTCTATCATAGTTGTAATTCTAAATTTCAATAGCCTCTCATAAATCTTTGCTATAATCGGCAACAGGGTAATCGGTCTATAGGAGCGATACCAACCCTCTGGCCTATTCCTTTTCTTGAAAAAACAAAAATTCCTTTCTTCCAGCTAGTCGGGAAATGTGCATATTTGAAGCAGGTATTGAATATTAAGAGCCTTAAAACATCAAAATTAAAACAAAGATTCTTCACTATTATGGCATTCACATTATCAAAACCCGGTGATTTGTTGTTATGCTGAAGTTTCAGAAAAAAGCTCAGTTCTCGTCTTGAAAAGGGGTAAAAATCGGTATCATCCGAATAGTCAGATGAACTCTCATAACTATGAATATTTACAGGCACATTGTCAACCTTAAAATGTTCAGCCGTAAGTTGATGCGCTATATCATCGTAAGCGTCAAGTACAGTAGAGTTCTCCATTGCAGAAAAAGCCACATCTTGATGTTTGAAATTTTTTCCTGATATATACTTAAAAACATTGCCATAAGCTTCATTAGTACGCTGACAATAGTTTAACCAGCTGGAACGTTTAGCATTTCGAATTTTCTATATTACAAATAATCATTGAAATTTTCTATCCAGTTATCCAAAGAAGCTGGACCATGTACTCTTGTAAGTGAATCACAAAGTAAATCATGCTTTTTGCTGAACAACTTATTAAACTTACGCATTGATTTGTTCTTAGTTTTAAATCTATCATAGGTTCTAAGAACCGGTTTCATACACAGTGAAAACATTATGTAAGGATGATCTGAGAAAGAGAACACATTCTCATCAACACGCCACTCTTGCAGATAAGGAAGAATATCAACCCCCTGAACCATAAGTGACATAAACTAAACTTAAAACACACACACATTTCAAATTAAGCTCTTTTCCCGGTTTTCAAATGAAGCTTTTTTCACGCTTTTCAATTTAAACTGTTTTTCACACTTTTCAATTTAAGAATTTCTATACCGCTCTCATGAAGTACGTCAGCACGACAAGTTATGACCATGAAAATTTTCGACTAGCCTGCTGTTCGCAATATTTGACAGACAAAATCATTAATTACTGCAGATTTGTTGCTACGATGAACAAAAAATCGTGTGGCGTTAACAGTAACTAGTTTATCGTTCAGACGTTTAACTTTTGTTAAGTTTACCATGGATCTATCTTTTTGCAATGATTATTCTGATTATTTGCATTGTCAAGTCGTTGAAACAAAAAAATATTTGCGTGAACGGCAGCATTTTCTATCACTTAGAAACCGAAGTTTGAGATATAGACTGGGAAAATTGTCAAAGCTGCTCTGTTCTTAAGAGCAGAGTTTGAAAAATGCAAAAATCTGATGATCACAGTGCAAGTAAGGAAAATGTTTTTGAAATTTTTGAATACAAATCTTGCTTTGATCACTATCATACATATTGTTTATTTCTAATTTATGAATTATCAATGTGCCTTTTACGACGTCAAACGAATATTCGAAAATTATTTGCTCAGCTAAAATTTTTCCGAAATGCATGGGCTTCCCAAGTTATTTTATCTCATAGGAATAATCGATTCATTTCCACATTATTTTAAAATAAGCAAATTAATAAACTTGTGACTATATTTTTTTATGAAAACATAAAACTCTATAATGTACTTTGATGTAAATTCTCAATATAAAATTTAATTTTCCTAATTGCTATAATTCAGTAATTCCTTCATACTACAGAATCGATTATAGAGAAGATAAAAAAAAAAAAACTAAGCGAATAATGATTACTAAAAATTCAATTATCTAAGAAATTTTAGGGAGAGCGAAATTAAATGATTTTCAAAATAAATTAAAAATAAAATTAAAATCAATACTTTTGATAATTTTGGATATTAAAATAAAAGTAATATTTTTCTTTTCAGGATAACGAAATTGTAGTTTTTATGTGATATGTGTTAAAGGTTATTGATCATATACAGGTTTGTACTAAAATGATTTCGACCATATGCGGTGATTACTTAAAATGAATTTTCAAATATGTTATGTGTTTTTAAGCTGTATATTTAGACATCTTTTCTCATGGTACAGATTTTTTTTTTAAATATTCTAATAATTTTAGAAAGTTTTTCATAATCTAAGCATGAAGCGTAACATTTTTTTTTCTCGTTACTTCTTATTTGGATATTTGTATTCGCTAAACATATCAAACTTTTTCAAGGGAGTAACTGCAAATGTTTAAAAGTATGTGTGACTAAAACAAACGTTCTTTGGATAATATTCAACTATACACAATTGAAACATTTACGGATATGCTGTCGTAATTTCAAGTAGTATTTAAGTTATACCACGGTGTTTTTAAACAAGCATTTAAGCAGATTACACTTCAAATTAGACATCGACCGAAAATTTGGTTTTACTTTCGTTTTCGACCCAAAATCAGAGTTTCGCCGAAAATTCGTTTTCTGTGAAAATGCTGCTGAAAATTCGGCCGGGCCGAAACTATTTGTATCTCAAAAATCTCTTTTCTTCTTTTGGAAATTTTTAACATTACTCATTGATTTGAGCTGTATCGGCTCAAATGAGACATATTTCCGTTATTGCTATGAACTTCAAAATCAATAACTATCAGTCAGGACTAATACAAAACATCAGTACACATTATAAATAAAGTAATGCATATATGACTAAGCTTTGATGAAGCTTTTCACGTGCTCATTAAAAGGTGCAGACTTAACAGTAATAGAAAAAATTTAGTTTATTTTAGTTAAACTGCAGAAGCGTTTTGAATAATATTTAAGAATGTTCTATTATAACAGATGATCATTTAGAAAAATCCTTATGAAAGATAAATCGAGGTATGTATATCTAAAACAATTTTTAATTAGATGTAATTTGTCTAACTATAAAAACATTTTGTGTCGTTAATGAATTAATTACATTTCATTTTATGTTAAAATAAAAAGTTTTTGTTAGAGGCACAGAGAGTGAACATGGGCCACATGTATAATTAATTAATATTATGTATATTTAATAAACTCGTATAATTAATTAATTTTTACACATATTTAGGTATGTATTAGTTACTTAAATAAAAGTTTTGGACATTTTAGTTCTTTTTCGCCCGAAAATAGGAGGGTTATTTAAATTTGGTTTCGCTCTTAAAAACCTGTTTTAGTTTATCCTTAGTTCATATTCGAGTTTATCGCCGAGAGAACGCCAAGAAAATCTCCACAATGAGAAGTTGGAATCGTTGTTTTGATATTGAGATCTGCCGCAATGGGTGTCACTTTCGAAGCAAATAGTCTGCTTTATTTGTCCATGTGTTTAATGCCGAATCAGTATTCTCTGATTTTTATATCAAATGTAACAAACTCAATCCATCTAAAAAAGCTTCAAATAATAATACTGAAACAAGTTGTATAGGTCTAATGTGATTTCTTTATTTTAGAAGACTATAATACTGCTAATGAATAACCGACTACTTTCACAAAAAAAAAATTGTCCTGTATATAAAAGAACCAAGAACTAAAAATCATGCGCATGGCATACATTATGAATCACTTTCCAACACATTCAGAAAACTATAACAAAATTTCGCAGTTTATTAAGGTGAAAGGTGTTGTCTAAATGAACAATTGGGAAAACGTGTAATGCATTTGAAAACTGAATTTCTGTTATTATCATTAATAGTCGGGAAAATATACGATTTTTTTGTGCAGCCTTGTATATGATCTATAGATATGTATGTATACTACATAGTATGCAAAAAGTTAGTTAAGTAAAACGCATAGCACAGTTGAAATTTTCCATTCAGAAATTTCCGCCGATAAGCGGGAGTTTTTTAAATGATCTATTGAATTTATACAGCTCAAGTAATATTTAAAAAATAATTTTATTTAAAAACGCATGCCACAACTGAAAAGATACTTCCAGAAATTATTGTTCGTAGGTTTCAATAGTTCAATTATTGTTAATTTTCTTTTGTGACCAAATTATTTTGTGTGCCTCTGTAAATGAACGAGAAATTCTATGTTCACCACGTTCTATAGTAAGAACCCTTCAGTGATATATATCAATTTTAATGTGTTTAAAATAGTATAATATCATTAAAATACACAGCAAATGATTTTCCCACATAGACAGTAATGTAACGGAACCCTTTGAGTGTCGCCGTAAATGAACGTCAAACACTACACACTCAATTTTCAATAACGAGCATCCCATAGGAAATCCCAATAACATATATCAATTTCATGGCAATCGGACTATATTTACGCGAGTTAGAGCACGGACAGACAAACCAAATTCATAAACACTTTTCAAATATGTTGAAAAGTGTTAAAAATGAATCAGTTATTGTGTAAAAAAACTGCAGTGTGCTCATATTAACTACATTAAAACTGGTTTGTGAGAATATTTATTCATTTTAAAAATTGAAGTACTAGAGAGTAGAAATTGTTTTTAACAATCAATTGCGCTTTTCAAAAGATTTGATTACTTTATTTTCAACAATCATTCAAGACTTCAAATTAAATAATCTGCAACAATCAATAAAATCTTCAAACTAAATAATCTGCAACAAACATTCAAATCAGGAAACTAAATAATCTGCAACAATCATTCAAATCTTCAAACTAAATAATCTGCAACAATCATTTAAATCTTCAAACTGAATAATCTGCAACTATCATTCAAATCATCAAGCTAAATAATCTGCAACAATGATTCAAATCTTCAAACTAAATAATCTGCTACAATCATTAAAATCTTCAAATTGAATAATCTGCAACAATCATTCAAATCATCAAGCTAAATAATCTGCAACAATCATTCAAATCATCAAGCTAAATAATCTGCAACAATGATTCAAATCTTCAAATTAAATAATCTGCAACAATCATTAAAATCTTCAAACTGAATAATCTGCAGCAATCATTCAAATCATCAAGGTAAATAATCTGCAGCAATCGTTCAAATCATCAAGCTAAATAATCTGCAACAATGATTCAAACCTTCAAATTAAATAATCTGCAACAATCATAAAAATCTTCAAACTGAATAATCTGCAACAATCATTCAAATCATCAAGCTAAATAATCTGCAACAATGATTCAAATCTTTAAACTAAACAAACTTCAACAATCATTAAAATCTTCAAACTGAATAAACTGCAACAATCATTCAAATCATCAAACTGAATAATCTGCAACAATCTTTCAAATCATGAAACTAAATAATCTGCAACAATCATTTAAAACTTCAAACTAAATAATCTGCAACAATCATTCAAATCATCAAACTAAATAATTTGCAACAATTATTCAAATCTTCAAACTAAATAATCTACAACAATAATTCAAATCTTCAAAATAAGTAATCTGCTCTATAAGGAAAACTTAACTTTATCATTTTTTTCGGAAAATTTCCATGTAATTTAATGTAGTAAGTTTTTAATGGAGCAGGGTCAAAAAAGTTTTCTACCTAGAAAGACTTCACAGAATTTCATGTATGAAAGTACAGAAACATGTTATCTAAAATAAATTTTTAACAACCTAATAAAAATGGTTCATTCAAGCAAAGACTCCGAGAAAGAAAAAAAAACTACTTTTATATCTCCTTACTGAAATCCTACGCAATTTGAAAGCCTATATCTGAGTTATTTTGTAACTTTGGATCACATTTCTCCAAAAAAAACTTTTTTATTTCAATCTTTCATTTCCTCATTTTGAATATGATTCTTCTTCCAAATAGTTTTCTAAATTTTTAAAAATATTAAACTTTTTTCATTAAATGAATTTTCTTTCGAAACTATAAGCCAAATTTCACATATAGATATAACATACTGAAAATATTTTCCAAGAATAAGTCTAAGTATAAACTTATAATATATTTTAACCTTATTTAAAACCACAAGAAGGTGCCCTCACCAAACTTAATCAATAAATCACGCATGTGTCTTATTTAAATTAACTACAGTTAGAATTTGTATGAATTGACATAACATCAATTGACATGTTAGCAAAAAAAAATTCTTTTTAAAACTTTACAGCATATAGTGTTTATGAATTTGAATGATTATGAATAGTGTTTATGAACAACATATTTTGTTTATTGAATAATGTTTATGAATTCGGTTCATCTGTCCGTGCGCTAACTGGCATAAATGTAGTCCGATTGCCATGAAATTGATATATTTTATTGGGTATCACTATGGCGTGTTCGGTACTGAAAGCGAATTTTTTTTAATTTAAGGTTCATTTATAGAGACACTCAAAAGAATTCCGATACATTGCGGTCTATGGGGAAAATCGCTATAGTGATATTACACTATTTTAAACATATTGACGTTGATATACATCACTGAGGAGTACTACAAGCTTCTTATTATAGAATATGTTGTGCATAGCATTTATCGTTAATTTACAGCAATGTACAAAAGAATTTGGATACAGAAGAAAATGGACAATAATTGAACTGTTGAAACCTACGAACAATAATTACTGGAAGTGCGTTTACAGTTGTGGTATGCGTTGAAAATTTTAACTATTATTTAGATGTTACTTGCCGTTTAGAAATTCTATAGATCAAATACAGTGTCGCACACAATTTCTCGAAAGATCCGTTTTATTGTTGGAAATTCCTACATGGAAATTATCAATTGTGCTATTCGTATAATTGAACTAACTTATAGCATACTATGTAGTATACATACATATCCATAGATGATATATGCAGGGCTGTACATACAAATCGTATATTTCCTCGACTATTCATGATAAGAGCAGAAATTTTGTTTTCAAGTACGTTATAGTTATGCTATTGTTCAATTAAACGTCATCTTTTAGCTTTGTAAACTGTGGAGGTTTGTTATAGTATTTAGAATGTGTTGGAAAGTGTTTCATAATCTATACTGTACGCATGTTTTTTCGTTCTTGTTTTATAGGGTGCAAATTTTGGAGGGTACAAATCTGCCTGTGTATGTTTGTGTTTGTTTGTATGTATGTATTTGCAAATTTATGTCTATATACACACAAGTACATGGAATAATTAATAATTTGGTCTGCAGCCAATTATCTTATTGTATGCAAATGCAGACTGATGATATAAACGTTGATGCAGATGTAAATGCAGATGTATCGGTGTAGAAGGGTAATTCGGCATGTTGTTAAATTTATACAGTATAGTATTATCTTATAATGTAGGCCATCGATTTACATGCGATTTTATAATAATAATCTGAGGTTTGTAATATATTTTTTTAATCTAACAGGAGAATATTAATTTGTTACACTCCGACGTTTTTCAAACATAGAGCTATGAAGGTGATGCCTGGATATAAAAAATTCTATTTGAAATTTACTCTGATATAGATAAACAAAATATGTAAGGTCAGTCTGCCTAAATGTGATAACCCCTAAATGCGACAATGTTCTTTTACATAAAATCTTAATGCAAGAATCGTAAATAAATGTTATGAGATGAAGCATACAAACTTCAGAAACAAAACCCGAAACATTTTTTTGCATGTAAAACGGTTTTTTTAAAGAAATTTCCAATCAAATACACATCCTTCATTTTACATCGCCCCCATGTTTTGTAAATGCGACAAAAATTCCCGAAAGTGGCTCACGGTTTTTATTTTTTAATTTTGAAGATCAAATAACCTTATAAATGTCAAGAGCTACGTTGTCTGTTTCAGTTACCTGACCAGTTAAACCAAAAAAAGGCGACCAGTTTCCGGTTTAGAATCTGAAGTGGACTACGCATTTAGGAGAGTTTGTTTTCCGCCTGTGCCTAATATCGACATACATATTGTTGTAAATGCGGCGAAACATTTAGAAGATTAACGAAGAAGTTTACATGGGATTTTTTATATATTGTGTTAAAATGATAGTTAAATCAAATTTTATGTTTAATTAAGCTGTGTTGAGTCATAATCCTCCATTAATGTTTTCCTTTAACCAAGAGTGTAAATATGTGTTTAAGACGATCAAAAAAGAAAAATACGCTTCTTTAAAATTTTTAATTAAAAAAATGTGTAAGAAACGCAGTGTCTATTCCAGTAACATAATATAGACATATGATTAAGGAATTTGCAACAATTTTACATAATAAAAATTCTGGAAAATCTTGTGTAGATTGAAAACAATTTATGTTTATTTTAATGTGATTAAGTAAGTTAATTTTAACAACGTTATACCATTCGGTAGCTTAAATGCTGTCTCCGATTAAAACGTGATGCAATTGAGTTATTCCCTGGTTTAGGAGTCATAATTTTTGTTAGCACTTTTATAAAATCTGATATTTTAATTCTGTTTTCACTTTTAACCTTTAACTGATGTCATAGAAATTATCACATAACTAGTGTGAAGCGATTTGTGAGACCGCTCCATCGAAAGATAAATAAAAGGCACAATTAGCTCACAGGATGGTGTTTTTCTACTAAACTTTTTGCACAGGACTGTTATAATTAAAATTCAACTATTCAAAAATCTCTGGTGATAGTACTAAAGTTCCAAACGGAACAAAATTTCGGTAGTGTTTGTAGTTAAACTGAAAATTGCAAGTTAAACTATAAATATTGAAAAATGACGTGGTCTGAGAGACCGGTAACATCAGTTAAAGGTTAATCGTTATAATCGACATTTTCTACTATTAAATTAGTAAAAGATAAAAAATAAATAAAAGCATGTTTATCTAAATGAATATTTGTTTCCATATATATGGGCTTTTAAGTACAGAAAATGTTAATTTTTGTGTGAAAGTGCAAGAAAAATGAGAGGGGGGGAGGTGCAACAGAATATCAGGCACAGAGCTTGCCTTTGCCTTAATCAGAATTATTAGAAATATTGTACGATTTTATCTATTTTTAAGGCTGATATATTTATCATGTGACATTTTATAATAAAGTTATATGTTATAAATAGTCTAGTTGACAATAATATAAATATCTTTTAAATACTCTTTTAACACGTATGCTAAATACTGTCAATTCGCACTGACCGAAATGTCGGCATCTTTAATTAATTCGCAATTTTCATTCACAAAATAAGAATTTTGATAAAATCAAATATTTCATTTTGATTCTTTATTACATTTCGTATATGGATAATGTAGATATATTTCATTATCACCAGATTGTCAGCAATTTTATGCAGAGTTAAAGTTACGGAAGCCCAAATCGCACTGGTGTATAAATTATGGGTTAATATTGACGCGCGAATTTCGCGAATTTTAAACTATGTTTTCTGTGACAATAATTTAACTGTAGTTATGGCCATAGCTCTTTGGCAAATAGAGATGAGAGTTTTTTTATATTAGGAACGTATTTATTTATTTGAGGGTTATTTATATTAGGCATTATACGCAGAATTCAAATAACTTTTGCATATTAGCAGTGTAAAATTGACAAACAGCACGGTGCTGCGCGTGATAAACATTTCAAGAATAATATTGAAAAATTTAATTATAATAGTCCTGTACTTAAATTTTAGTACAGAAACAGTACCCTGCGAGTTAAAAGAGACTTTCATTCATCTTTTAATCAAGTGGTCCCGGAGACCGCTCACAGTAGTTATGCAAAAATTCCTGTCACAGCAGTTAAGGGTTAATTCATTCAAAAAATAATTACAGTTAACCCTTAACTGCTGTTAGAGCTGCTTTTTTTAAATTTTCACAGTTTAACTATCGATACAGCGAAATTTTGCTTCATTTGGAGCCTAGTATTATTGTTTGAAATGTTTGAAAAATCTAAATTCTATTAGAAATAGTACTGTACAAACAGTTTAGTGCAAAAACTGTATTTTATGAGTTATAGTCCAGGTAATAGGGAATTTTACCTAGCAAACTTAATGGTAGTACTGGAAATCGGCTTTCTAGATATTTTTTGGGTTGCTGAATCCGAATTTGTAACTTCCCACCAAAATTTCCCCCGGCAACCCCCTCAAATTTTGGTAAAAAGCCCCCCCCAAAAAAAGTTTTTATTAAAAAATTCCATTTTTTTATTGTTTTAGAGAAAAAGTATCTCGAAATTCAGAAAGTAGACCAAATTTCCAACAAATTAGATATATGAGATTATGACTTAGGATGAAGGGGAAGGAGGGATCTGCCTCGGAACATTCGCGCGGTGCTGCGTAAACTAAGTGCGCAATTCCACTTAACCACTCACACGTTTACATTCGCCCTCCCATCTCCCCTCCGAACTTTCTCCATAAGGTTTACTTTAAGATTTTTGGTTCGCTGAATCCGAATTTACAACTTTCCCCCAAAAATTTCCCCCTGACCCCCCCCCCCCCAAATAGTTGTTTTTAACCTAAATTTCTTATTATTTTAGGGGAAAAGCATTACGAAATTCAGAAACGAGAGTAAATTTGCAACAAATAGGATATATGACATTATGAATTAGGATGAACGGGGAGGGTGAGGGCTGCCTCTGAACATGCACTGCGGCTCTACGTGCACTAAATTATGAAGTTCAGGCAATTGGGGATTTTATCTGGCAAAATTAATACTAGTTCTGGATTTTAACTCACTTTATGTTTTTTGGGTCGCTAAATCCGAATTTGTAACTTCCCACCAAAATTTCACATGACAACCCCCCAAAAAAATTGATTTTTTGAAAAAAATTGGTTTTTGAGAAAAGCGCGCGGGGAATGTTCCGAGGCAGCCCCCTCTCTCCCCGTTTATCCTACGTTATAATGTCATATATCCTATTTGCTGCAAATTTTGTCTAGTTTCTGAATTTCGTAATGATTTTCCTTTAAAACAATAAGAAATTTAAGTTAAAAACAACTATTTGTTGGGGGGGGGGGTTCGGGGTGGAAAATTTTGGGTTAAGTTAAAAATTCGGATTCAGCGACCCAAAAAACTTAAAGTAAACCTTATAGAGAAAGTTCGGAGGGAAGATGGGAGAGCTAATGTAAACGTGTGAGTGGTTAAGTCGAATTGCGCAACTTAGTCCACGCAGCACTGCGGCGCATGTTCCGAGGCAGATTCCCCTTCCCTTTCATCTTAAGTCATAATGTCATATATCTAATTTGTTGCAAATTTTGTCTATTAACTGAATTTCTAGCTACATTTCCCCTAAAACAATAAAAATAATGGAATTTTTTAATAAAAACCTTTTTTGGGGGCCTTTTTACCAAACTTTGGGGGTATTGCCGGGGGGAAATTTGGTGGGAAGTTACAAATTCGGATTCAGCGACCCATAAAACATCTAGAAAGCCGATTTCCAGTACTACTATTTGTGACAGCGTTTCTGTCCCATAGCTATCATTTTTATTCAATATTAATTTAAAACATAACTTTCTTACTTTTAGATCATATTATCCTCCCCCACTCTTTCCTATAATGAAATATGTGATTAAATTCATTTCTCAAAACCATACAGAGTTTATTAAAGTGATTTCTTTCTTCTTTCTAAAATCATCTTTAATTCAAAGCGCTCAAATATCATTTCCTTTTTTCCCTTTCTTATTTTAATCGGTATCTACCCGTTACCGCTGCTTGTGCAAAGAAATAAATAAGAATTAAATAGCACAGCTGCTTGTCTCATTTCATTTTCTTGCATTGGATTTTTTTTCCCCGCCGCAGTGATAAGAAATTTTTATCGCTACTAATACGTGAACGTTGAATATGTATTAACAATAAAAAGTAAAAATTGAACGAATCTTATGGGAAGCATGTATTTATCGTGTTATGTGGTTGGGCAAAAAGCCAGATGTCCTAGATGTTCTGCATTTTTCTCATCGAGCAGTCTGCAATTTCATGTAACAGTTAGTTGGGCAAAGGCCTATCCGCAAGATAAACAATTTCGGTTTGTCTGTTACTTTTCTCATCCTAATTAGAAGCGCTTACTTGCAATCGACATTTTTGCGGTACTGTTTATCGCCAAAAGCCTTTGTACACTTTCGCGCAGTCACCAAAAGTTGAAAATTGGCGATGCTGTGTAACGTCAAGATTTCTTGATTTCGTGCAAAAAACTTGACTTCTGTTTCAGCTCTCGAGATGTAAAGTTGTCTAAAAAGAAAAGGCGCTTCGGCGTCCCATGTATTATGGGGTCTCTCTCTCCCATTTTGGCTCCACTCGAACCGTTTTTATAAGATTTTTTAATAAAGAAATAGTTCCTGTAATATGGTTGGAGTTTTTGTATTTTAAGCGAACCATCCCACTGAACAATATTACATAAATTTGGCCATCGGACGGTATTTTCTCCAACCTAAAAAAAAAAAAATATATATATATAGTTGAGAGAGAGAACCCCCCCCCCCCCCCACTGTTAAAATGGATGTATGCTCCGCTTTCGACGAATTCCAGTTAGATATTAAAAGGACAGTTGTTTTCTTAAAGTTCCCTGCCAGTAACTGTATATGTGTCTCGTGATGTTGGAATCAAGAGTATGTCATCACCTCTCCACTTAAGCGACAAGCCATGGTTACCTGTTTGACGTGCCTGTGATGCGCGACGTTTTTTTTTTTTTTTTTTTTTTTTTTTTTTTTTTTTTTTTTTTTTTTAATTCAAGACTGCTTACTACTTAGAGCTGTGCTCACTCCGGCGATCCATGCAGGTTTCCAAAATGCTACGCAGTCTCTCAAATAGTGGATCTCACCTATAATTGCCATCTACAGCAGTTGTGTTTCCTGCGATTCGTGTTTTCTTTTATGCGACGTTATTTCTTCAAAAAAGTGTGTCAACAAAAAAATAAAAAGAAGAGTAATTGTTCGGAACCAGTGTACCCGACAAAAAAGGGTACCTAATCATGTCCGTATTCATCACAATTCTTTTTGAGTTTGTTTGTGTAATTGCAAAAAAGAAAAAAGTTAAATCTAGTGATCCCTACAAAAAAAAGTGCACCTGACAATGTCAAAAATTCATCGTGCTTCATTCCGAATATTGCCTTTGTGATAGAATTTTTTTCTCTCTTTTCAAGATGTGTTTTTACGCAAGGAAATCTAAAAAAAAAAAGTGTTTCTCACTAAAATAAGAGGGACGCATCATTTAAAAAGTATGTGCTCTCCTGTGACTTAGTGTGACACTACTTGTGTTAATTACTACAGTTAAAAAGTGCATTTTTGTAGTGTTAAAAAAAAATTAAGAATACACTACAAATTTCAACATGAACATTTTTTTCTACATTTTTAAAATCTTAATTTAAATTAATACAGTATTTTCCTTTTATATTTTTTTTCAGTTTCATCTCTTTTCATGCTATGATAAATGTTTCTATAGTCATACTTGATTAACATTTTATTACTCCGTACTATTCCATATTGTTTTTATTAAGGCTGCTTACAAAAGGTAATAGCCGGAAGAAAAAAGATATCGGCTTTATAAAGAAAAAAAAATTTTTTTAAATCGTTATACTTGCAGCTATAATTCTAAGCTGCTCTTTGCATGTTAGTGTTTAGAAGGTAAGTGCTATTTATGTTCAATTATTTTATGATTGTTTAAATATACTTTATTTTCATGCATGACAAGGATTTTCTGGGTTTAACATTTATCGTGAAAGATGTTGCGCTTGCATTCCTTGTCGCTATTGCACAAACAATAGCCTTTTAAAATTTATCTAATTTATCTGTGCACATTTTGTTGTTTTTAATTATAGTTATGAATGACATATTTTTAACGAAAGGTGTGTTTATTTTTAATTTAATTTCTATTTTGATTGAAAAGAGATGTATTTGTATTTATCTCTGTTATGAATATTTAATATGTTAGGTAATATTTCATCTGCTTTTAAAAATATAAGTTGTTACTTACAGATCGACAGTTGATGTGTAAAGTAAAATTTATGAATAATTGAGATGCATTTCTAAGGGGATAAAAGAAAAAAAAGGATAGCATTTTTGAAAGTTCGTTGCATTTGATTCATATTAGAAACTTCCTGAGTATCTTGCATTGACACATTGACGCACTTCAGAGATAATATATTCCTTTTATTTTACCTCTAGGCCTTGAAGTTGCTTCTCTGTTGTTTTATCATTTGTTGCACATAAATACGCTGGTTCGTAGGCTGCCTGTTAACAGTATGATTTAAATAATATGTTGTGTCATATTGCAACTTATTCAGTATAGTGTCTTTTATGAGTCGTTTTCTGGGGATTTTTAAATGTTTTTTTATTGTTAGTTAAGATGTTGTCATTCAGCCTTTCTTAAAGTTTGGGATAAAAAAAAGTCTATAGATATATTTATCTTAGATTGTAAATGACTTACTTTTAAATACCTTTTACACTAGTAGATCTCGGACACATTTTTGAAATTTCTTTTTAGAGTTAATATATATATATATTTTTTTTCTATGCAGAAAGTTTTATGTTTTATGACTTTAGTAAATTTTTTTTGCACTGATTAAGAGTAATGTGAAATATGTTGGATTTGCATATTCGTGGCAATTTAAAATAGGTATACAGGAGGTGAGCATAACATTTTTTTTTCTCCGTTAGATGTGGACACTTGATTAGAAATTTACATACAGTTGGCGTAATCATAAGTTAAAAAAAAATTAGATTAGTTATCTTTCACATTAATATTTTCTTGGATTGTGAACTTTGGCAAAATATTTAGTAAGCTTAGATTAGTTTATCCTGGCATACATTTTATTTAGGCATATTACATAGCTCGAGTCATCATGTCATGGTTACAAAAATATTTTTTTCCCTTTTGGCTCTCGTTTGCTTTTGCAAAAATACATAAGATGTACAACATAGGTTTGACGTATAGTTTTAAACCGTTATTTTTTTTATGTTTCTCAATGACATGCATTCACATTAATACATTGTTTTTTGTTTTTTTGTGTGTGTAAGTTTGTTTGCTTGTACTTCTGTCATGATTTATGTGGGATACTTCAGTCATTGCGCTATTTTCCATGGGATAGCAAAATGTCTGAGGTATGTATTTCGATCTATGGTTAAGCAAGTTGGCCGCTAGCTTAATCAGGGATCGGATATGTTTTCTAACATGATTGATGGAGTTACATTAATATTAATTTTACAATTGGAGTATTGTTTACATTTTAAAAATTATTTTTAGATTGCGAAAATTTCACCTGTAATTGGTTCCTAATGCTGATGATGGATAACACCTTTACACTAATTTACACTTTATTTCTAACTTGCTATGGACAGATAGCATTGTTAGGTATTAATCACACATGTTTTTTTCCCCCTCTCATGCACATGGTTTGGGATGCCATGTATGGCCTGGTACTTCACACACACACACACACATTGACTCGTTCAGTTTTGCTGAATTTTGCTATATTTCAATTACTACTCACCATGGTTAAGGACATTCATTGCCGTCTGTGCATGTATAGGTTCTTTTAGCATCATTTGTGTTTAGCTTTAAGATTGCATATTTTTTTTCACTGCATTCACAACTTCGTAGTTGTTTTTAGATAGACTTTCTTTCAATGTCATGTGTTTTTTTTTTTGTTTTTGTTTTTTTTTGGGGGGGGGGGGGTTGTTTAGTTCGTGTGTTTAAAAGTTTTTCAGAAATTATAACATAACCTAACTATTGTACAGTGTTTACACAGTCATCTTAAAGTTTTTTTGCAAGGGATAATTAACCGGGTGTACAGTTTTACACATGCAGCTAATGTACTGTTTGACTTCATTGCTTACGCGCGGCTGGTGACTCGTTGCTATTTTAAGTTATAACATAAGGTATTTTTTTTTTATTATAACTGACATGGTATTTGATATCGGTAAGAGTTTTTTTTATAAAATATAGTCACATGCATAATGTGAGCTGTTAGGTACACTTTATTTTTGTTAAAGGGCTATTCACATATACTCATTAAACTAAAACTTTGGCATTTTTTTTTCTTCTTCAGATTTAATTTTTTTTTAAAATTTGCGAGTTCAAGTCTCACAGTTGTCTTGTGACGGATACATACATTCATACCACATAAGGTACATTGCTTGTTGTTTTTGGCTACCAATATGTTTTTTTTTTCCTTTCATTATTTTCTTGGAACATGTTTGGCCTGCATAGCTTCTACAATATTTAGCGTAGAGTTATACATTTTATGCACGCTTCTGTTAACTCAAGACAGTAATGAATTTGGAAGATGCAGTTTTGTTTCTTTTGAACCCTTAGTCAACCACTTATTCAACAGTTTTCTTTCACATGTAGTTCATATGTTGGATATTTGTTTGTGTTTCACAACAGTTGTTTTTTTTAATACATTTTGGTATATTCTTATACATACATTACACTAGTTCATGTGTTGATTTACATATTTTGTTCATTTGCTTTTACACATTGTACATTGCTAGCGATTTATTCGGCAGTATTTCTTTTTTTTTTTTTTTTTTATCTTACAAGTAGTTCATTGAGTTGTACACACTGGCTGGTTTAGAGTTTAACCAGAGTTTACACACACATTACAAGTAGTTCATTTGTTTTATTAACCCTTATTCATTACATTTTGATGATAACTCATTAATTATGTAATTGAATCTCACTCGTATGCAAGTGTCTTGGGTTTTTACACATATACTGTCTGTTTATTTTGTTGGCAAATGCATAACAATTTGAGTTCAGTGAGACATTAATACATAGAGTTCATGGGAATTATACAATTTGTTCATGTGTTTACTTACACGTTGTGTATGCTTGCGTACACTTTTGTTCATGTGTTGCATTACAAGTAGTTCATGTGTTTGGGAGTTTCCCCCCCCCCTACCTCCACACACATACAATTTCTCCTTTTACTTTCCTATCTTTTAAATTTTACACCATGTTTCAATATTAAAATACTTCTTTTTTAAGTTTTTTTTTTTTTTTTTTTTGGGTGTTTGCATAATGTCAGAACATATCAATGGCATCATCACTTTGTATCTAAACAAAGATTTTAATGTTTCTAGGAGTTATCCGTCACATGACATATTATACTACACATGCATTTCGAATTTGTTACTTTTAACATGTAACATTTTTTTTTACACTTTCATTGGATACTTCTTACTTGGAGGTGGCAGATCGAGTAAGATATCTTGTTACACTATACAAAATTGTATGCAATTTATTATTAATTTTTTTATAAGTTTGCCAGTGGTTAAATTTTGATCAATACACGGAAAGTCAGGATGGCAGTGTAAAAATTCATAAAATGCTAAATTATAACATGCTGTGATTTTTTTGGAAACCGGGGACTTAGTTAAATTGCAGGAATCTAAAAAAAAACTACCCCTTATTATTTAGGGCAGAAGCCATCAGCTGACGCCACTTGAATTCACAAAATTTCAATATGGAGGGCTACACTTGTTTGAGCGCGTGCAGATTGCACAATTTTTGTCTCTGGTAGTCCTGTGCGTTATGCACAAATTTTTGTAAGTTTCTTATGCCAGTAAAGATAATACAAATATGCTTCAATTTTATGAAAGAATTCATCTTTCCTTAAAGTAACAAATTTTTTGTACTGGTGTGTTTTTGTCCTTTGTTTTTATTTGCTTGCATTTATTTAATATTATGATCTCATGTAAGATCAAATTTTTGAGAAGTCGTAGATACAGTAAATGCTTCTCTATATGAATAGATACATGGCTAAAATGCTGGTACCAGCGCCACAAATACATTGCCACAAAAAAATTAAATATAGGATCCTGTGTTATCAACTAATGTGGCCCTTTTATTTTGTGGAATATTTAATTAAAAAAAGATTACTTTGAATATTATGAGCGCTCAGTCATGGACATAACACAATTCTTGTGAATTGTTTTGAAAGCAAGCAAATATTTTTTTTCTACTTACTTATAGTTGTATAAAATATTTTACAGGAGCTAAAGGGTAATAGTTTCACAGACAAGATAAAATAGATTTCTTGGTAGATATCAACTTAAATAGTTAATTTTACTTATTTTGTCTTGGTACATATTCTGTAAGTGCGAAGGTGGACAAAGGATTTTATGTACATATAAAGCTGCAACGTACACGTTTCAGCTTTCTTCTGCTGTGGGGGTGAGTTATGTGACAGCGTTTCTGTCCCATAGCTATCATTTTTATTCAATATTAATTTAAAACATAACTTTCTTACTTTTAGATCATATTATCCTCCCCCCCCTCTTTCCTATAATGAAATATGTCATTAAATTCATTTCTCAAAACCATACAGAGTTTATTAAAGTGATTTCTTTCTTCTTTCTAAAATCATCTTTAATTCAAAGCGCTCAAATAATCATTTCCTTTTTTCCCTTTCATATTTTAATCGGTATCTACCCGTTACCGCTGCTTGTGCAAAGAAATAAATAAGAATTAAATAGCACAGCTGCTTGTCTCATTTCATTTTCTTGCATTGGATTTTTTTCCCCGCCGCAGTGATAAGAAATTTTTATCGCTACTAATACGTGAACGTTGAATATGTATTAACATTAAAAAGTAAAAATGAACGAATCTTATGGGAAGCATGTATTTATCGTGTTATGTGGTCGGGCTAAAAGCCAGATGTCCTAGATGTTCTGCATTTTTCTCATCGAGCAATCTGCAGTCTGCAATTTCATGTAACAGTTAGTTGGGCAAAGGTCTATCTGCAAGATAAACAATTTCGGTTTGACTGTTACTTTTCTCATCCTAATTAGAAGCGCTTACTTGCGATCCACATTTTTGCGGTAATGTTTATCGCCAAAAGCCTTTGTACACTTTCGCGCAGTCACCAAAAGTTGTAAATTGGCGATGCTGTGTAACGCCAAGATTTCTTGATTTCGTGCAAAAAACTTGACTTCTGTTTCAGCTCTCGAGATGTAAAGTTGTCTAAAAAGAAAAGGCGCTTCGGCGTCCCATGTATTATGGAGTCTCTCTCTCCCATTTTAGCTCCACTCGAACCGTTTTTATAAGATTTTTTAATAAAGAAATAGTTCCTGTAATATGGTTGGAGTTTTTGTATTTTAAGCAAACCATCCCACTGAACAATATTACACCATTAATTTTGCTATGTAGAGTCCTTATACGGTCTCTATTGCCTGGACTATTAATCGCTCATTTTATTCATCTTTCAATCGAATGGTTTCGCAGACCGCTCACAGTTGTAATGTGGCAATTTTCTGTCACAGCAGTTAATCGTTAAATGAACTTTTTCAGATGAATTGTCATGCATAAAATGCATTATCACATTTAGGACTATGAACGTCTCATTTAGGTTTTAGCTACCATAAATGCGACAAAAATGACCTAAATGCGACAACCGTATATTGTGGTTTTATACTACAGATAATTATTAAATTTCCCCAAAACAAGTTAGTTTTGAACTAAAGGTACAGTATTCAGTAATTTGTTGCTTAATAAAATATATATTTATATAATAAAATCCCAAATATATCATAAATGTGACAAAACTACGGGGAATCGTGTCTCATTTAGGCAGACTGACCTTATAGTTTATTGCATATTTCAGCATTTTGAGGCTTTTGTAAGTATACCGCAGCATTTTTAACTGGAATTCTTTTTTTTTTTTGCTATAATGAGTGAATTTACATTATATTGATTTTTCGTCTTTAAGTTTTGTGACGAAAATAGTAGTTAACGGTTAAAAATCATAATAGGAATGATTGTGAGTGAAAGAAATAACAAAACCTGTCAGCCCAATACTAATAACTTAAGTATATGTTTCACAGTTTGGCATATAATTAAATATTATATAACTAGCTGTTACCAACAATAGTATAGTTAACATTTCAGTCTATATTAAAATACTTAAAAGTAGTAGAAGTTATTAAAAGACTTTTGTTTCCGGGTTATTATTTTGTGTCGGATTTCGTATACGTAATACATATATAACGTAAATGGATTAAGAGCTACGATTTGTTAATAATAGCTTTAATGAAGTAACACAAGCGTAAAGTCATGTGACACATTATAACAAAAGCGATAATGCTGGGTATGCATAAAAGTATGTCCCAAATATAAATTTTAATAGTATCAACTGTAAAGGTTTTATAGTGTTCGTTCAAGGTCACAAACAACGAGTAACACAAACCATTTTAGATAAGCGCATGCGCATTTAGCACTTTGTTATTTACTCCCTTGTAGTGCCGCATAAACAAAATGGCGACTCCTGAGAGTGAAGCGTTATTGCTGGGCTGAAGAATTAAAAGCCGTTAGAACGATACGATTGTCTCCTTTGGGGCTTTATAAAAAATCATGTCTACATCCCGCCGCTACCTAATGATTTGAAAGAGTTGAGACGCTGAATTGAAGAGGCTATTGCTTCCATTACTCCAGACTTGTTAACCGAAGTGTGGAAAGAATTGAACTTTAGTTGGACGTGTGCCATGTAATCAAAGGTGCACATATTGGACATTTGTAAGAAAAACTATGTTAGTTTACCTTTAATTTGATGTATGATTGTTTGTAAATAGTCTAAATTAAACTGTTATTATATACCACTAAAACGAGGACACTCTTTTATAGACATCCTGTATGATTTCAGCGAAAAAAGATGAGGTGTACTCATTAAGTATTTACAACATTGAAAAGTCCAATCCTCAAATATTATTCGTTTTTTTATGTCATTCCAAATTATATATATATATATATATTATCAAAGTAGAATTTTTAAATCACCAAAGCTTGAAAAAGATTGAACAGCACAACTTCAGTAACACTCCTGTACCATGTGCTGTGTAAATAAATTGCATTGCTAAGTCAATTTTGTCTATTTCATTAGTTTCTATATTCTTTTATAGTCTTTTTACTATAACTATTTTCATTATTACAATTATTATCACTTAATATTTTTACTTTGAATTGAGTAAAAGTTCCAATCGAATAGTCGCATTAATTCTGTAAATAGAGTTAAAATATTACACTGTAATGACTGAAAAAATACTAAATAAGTACATTTTACGAAATTTGTAACATTTGCCTTCTTATAAAGAAGTACGGACCTCATACAAATAAATAAATTAGTGTTTCATTACAACTTCATACTGTTACTTAAATTTACTTAACTTAAAATGTAAAATCATGAATTTCTTTCATTATTAAACCGTATACAATTCAGAAAAAAAAACGAAAAAGAAAGTCCTCCTATATAAAAGTAAAAACATTATTCAGAAGTGATATGTGACAAATAAAACTCAATATACGTAGATACGGAAAACAGTATTCTTATAAAAACAGCAATTCTTTCGCAAAGAACCACAATTACAAGAAAACAAACTCACCATTTTTTCTTTTGTTAGAAAAAATAAAGAAAGATTCTTCTTATGCTCAGAGGTACATAATTGCTGTTAAGAGTAAAATTTATTTTTTACATTTAATATCTGCCCATTTGAAATATATATATATATATATAGCATTTTTGTACTTACTTTAGATTTCTATGATACTTACATATATTTCTCTTAATAATTTATGTTGAGAATTCAGTATCTTATATCTTCTATTTATAAATATTCCTTCTATATTTTAAAATACAATTAATACGAAAAAAATTCATTATAATTTATGCAAATTAATGTTATTTAAAATCGCGAATTCAATTAAAGCTATAAATTTACATAAAATGTTAGATTCTATAAACAACAATGATAATGAAAAGAAAAGAAAAAAATTACAAAGAAACTGTACTTTCATGCAGTTTTGCACTATCTTTTAAAACATGTATTTTGAGCGCGCATTCTTTTTTTTATCATTTATAACTTTGATAAATTGAGCATCATTCGAAATATTAAAATAATTTTAAATAAAAATCAATCATTTTTAAAGTTTTAATATAAGCTTATTATTTCAAACGTTTCGAAAGGTAAATAACAAAATAAAAAGTAAATTGGATCATTAAAGCTCAAATCAGATATTTAAATAAATTATAGATCTTTCTGGTGTTTAGAATGTAGCCAATAAAACTGATTATTGCTTGTTTTAATGATTATGACAATGAAGATTTCTACTAAAACATAAAAAACAAAACTATACAGTTGAATACCATGGAATTTAACAAGAAAGAAAATATGGTAAGAAAATATGGTAAGAACATTTAAGAAAATATGGTTTTTCAAACTAAAAATAACGTGCGCTAAAATTACTTCACTATACAGTAAAGATTTGTCCAAGCAATTAAATCGCCATCTGCCCCACAGTAACAGAAGAAAAGTAAAAGTGGATATAGAATGTAGAAAGTGTTATTCGTGTGTCTTTAAAGGGTAATTTTGAAATATGAAAAACATTGAGGCATAAATGAGAAATGAACTATCTTCTAGATGTACAATCGAAGACTGAGTCAAAATGACTTACTAGGGAACATCCCCAAGTGCCTGTTCTCTATTTTGATGAGCGTGGTATCTGCTCTTGTCACATGGATAAAGAAATGTATGTGAAATATACTCCCGATTCCAATAATTTGCGAGCAATGGATCCTTTTCTGTTTCGAAAAAAGAGAAATGAAGAAGGGAAAACAGCATGAGATACCTTCTAAAGCTATCGAATGAAGGAATTACGTCTTATAATTAACCATGATAGCGTTTTTATACATAAAAATGTTGAACACACAATTTTTTGCAACACCTGGCATAGACGATTTTGGACATTAAGGTAAAGTTAGGAGTGTCTGCGCACATTTCAAAAGAATAATAATAAAAAAATCTACATATTAATTTTTTGCTAAACTATGTATGAATAATTTTGACTTCATTTGTTTTTTATGCATTTCCATTGTTATTGTGTTGTTATGATGTAATTTAATAGAAGAGCAGTAATAAAACCAAGAAAACTATTTTGCGCAATCTCTCCTTATAGGGTTGGAGAGATTGCGCAAAAGGGTAGGAGAGATTGCGCACATGGGTAGGATAGATTGCGCACACGAATAGAGGAGAGTGTTATTAATTATAACTACAATTAAATTATTAACAATAATAATTACACATAAATGGCATTATTTTAAGTTTTTGCGAGTATATATTATTGTAGTAGGAGTGAAATTTTCAACCAAATGTTTAAAATGTTTAAATAATTAAAAAAAAGAAAGAATGTCAGAAAAAGCAAGCCCTACTAAGATTACAAAATAACATTAATTTACTTGATACCATGTTTAACTTCAAAATTACTTCATTTTTATTTCCACAGTTTTAATGTATTTTGTTTGCTTACCAGGAGTTATCGTCGTCCACAATCGATGCACTTATTGTAATAAATCGTGCAGCTTTCGTGTAATCACCTGCAACAAGCAATACATTGAATTCAGTCAGTGGTCGAAGTTGTATCCTGGTACAGTTACAAATGTTCAATGCATTCATCCTCATTGACCTTCGCTTTGTTTCCATCAGTTTTTTTTATCCTTCTTTTCTAGGAGCATCTTATTTCCAGCTGTTTGATACAAACAAAATACGGCGCGAAGCATCTAAATTTATCAGCCCTATCGTATTAATTATAAGGGCTACTTGCGAACAGCAATAAATTAACGTGAGCTGTGTTCCCTTTCGAAACTAATTCATAAAATCTTATGAGAGATTTTCAGTAGAAGGTTTTGTGTGCTACATACAGTCGGCAAAGTTCACCCGCTTACTATTCACTCCGATTAAGGATACTCAAATCCAAAAGGGCAACTTTATGACATAAGTTTTAATTTTTTTTTTCGGAAATGCATGAAACTAGCAGGTGTTGTACAGAAATTATGTAATTGAACCTTTTTTTTTTTGCGCTGTAATAAATTTTTTAGAAAATAATGTCAAAGTGGGCGTTTTGAACCAAATTTCAGGGGGAAAAAAGAATAGCTACCCAGGGAAGGGTGAAAAATGTTTTGTCACTTGATCAAAATACCTTATAACTCAATAGGTAATTTATTTATCAAAAAATGGAAAACACAGTTTGAGTCCAAATCGTCTCCATATTCAGGCCCTCCAATTTTATATTTTTCCGTTAAAAAAATGATTTTACAAATGTGTCAAAACGAGAAGAGCAGTTGAGAACAGCCTTAAGTATCGTTTTTGAAGGTACATTCATCTTTCTATAACTTCAAAGAAGTAGGTAGTAAGCAAACGCGCTCCTTTTATGAGAGACAAGCTATATATAACGCTTACACTAATTGTGAAATAAAATTACATGTGGCTGTATCCATTTATTGTGCTACTTTCTGCTCTATTCATTAAGCCTAGAGATAAAGAAAACACAGGTCGTTAACTTAGTTCATGATGTGATTCTGCGATTACGCAAGACCTAAAAATTTAAGAAATACTCGTGTAAGTTTATTATCTGGATAGTGTTTATTTCAAACAAATGAAAGGAGCCAAATTAGTTCAACGTGGTAGCATTTTAAAAATGTTGGACCATATTGCTAAGTCGCGAAAAAAAAAAACAATACCTTTCACTAAAACTGCCGAAACTCATCCTATAAAAATGCGACTGGTGTGACTCGATTAGCAATACCGTTTACTGATTAATACACTTAAAGTTTTATGGATGTATCCATCCATAAAACTTTAATAGAAATGCATAGAAATTGTAACATATTTTATAATTTTGAATACTGTCATCTATTTTTTAAATCATATTGGAATTGTTTAGTAAATTTTGAATTTCGATACCAAACGGGAAGTCATATTATCAAATAGTTTGTGACTTAAGCAGGTTAAATGTTTGGGAATCCTAATGCTAAATTCATTTTTAATCGTTGAAAAAAATCTAATACAGATAGTTTTTGAAGCATAGCTCTAAAACTAATTGGCGGAATGAGCTGAAATTTTGGATTCGCAACTAAAAATCGATTTCTCTTTCTTCTTTCTTTTGACGAACTCGTGTCGAAATTTAAATATACATTATTATAATTAAATCGGTACCAGTCTAATTTTTGGGCGATTATTTGCGGCAAAATAAGACTGGAAGGACCATTTTTTATGACTTTCTATTAATAGCAAAAAAGCATCCCAACATATTTCTCTATGATAAAGAGTTTTATAGCTGAATATTAAGTGTATTAATGTTTATAATTTAAATATTATTAAAATATGTGTTTTATATTTGCATTTAAGTTTAGATTAGGGAAAATTTTCAAAAGTACTATTTTAAACAACTGGATAAATAAAAGGCAAAGGGTTTTTTTTAATCATTCATAATTTAAATTCTAATTTAGATAAAACATTTAAATCCTTTTATGTTTGATCTTTAACTATATCGTGTTTTATTCGGTTTAAATTTTGTAAGAAAACAAAATTTATATTTTTGTTAATATGCCTAAAGGATTAGTTTCGACACTTTATCTCAACATTTTATAAATGAAAAATATTTAATATCTTCTTATTTTATTTTATAATCCATATCGTAATTTTAAAAGAGAACATTTGCATAATTATATTACTTTTTACTTTAAAACTTAAAACACTTCTCTCATCTCAAGCAGCAATATAATTCTGAAAATAGATACCTCGTATTTCTTTCATACTGCTTTATTTTAATGCGTATTCACTACATTAATTTCTAACGAGCTTACCTTATATTTAAGACCAATTTAAAACTAAATATAAGCGTCTGCAATAACACTTCTAAAAAGAGAGAAACAAGAAATTATAAAACTCCTTTAAACAGAATCTTTTAATAAAATTGGACTGAATATTAAATGCAGTAATAAAAGTAACTATTTTTTAGAAAATAAAAATAGTTTTCATTTTTTAAAAAATGTTCATGTATCATAAATAAAAATTAGTTTTACTTAACTTTTAACTATTATTAGTTTTTATACTTTTTGGAAAATAAATTGTTGAAATGATACTGTAGCTGCTAAGCGTATAACAGTAGAAATTAAACTTACATAATTCAAATATTAAAATGGTCTAGTTTTATTCGGTTTTCTATGGTTAACCATTTTTCAATCATTTTGTTTTCTTTTTGTATAATAAATGAAGTAATAAAAGAGAAATAAATTATTAAATAAAAATTATTGACAAAGTGCATTGCTTAAAAGCTTATATTCTTGTGAAAAAAAGATATAAATACTCATATACAACAAATAAAAGTAAATGTGGTTCTTGTGTCTTTCAGCTACAAGAACCGATGTAATACCATGTAAGGTAAGAATATCTTAGATCACTAAATGTTAGCTTCGTTTGAATTAGGGATCACAACTATCTCGAAGATCTTCATGTGAGAATTTTAATAATGTTTCTTTAGTTTCTCTATGATTATTTTTCTGTATAATTTTGATTAAGATGTACTTCCATAATTTCATACATGTGTTTGTATGAAAATATTATAATCATGTATGCGAATATACAGCATGCTTGATAAAAGGTGAGACATATTTTAATATGGTATACAGCACAGTACAACAAAAGAATTTAGAGCAAGCAGAATAATCCCAAAATACTATATTTAGATGAAGTCTGTTCATGAAGTTCAGATAAAACGTCTTTTTACGATAAGGATCATGAATCTGAATAATCTCAAAAATTCAATTGGTGGAAGCATGTTTTTAAGGGCGATTGAAGTAGGAAGGGTTAAAAATTAGAGATAACCCTTTAGAACATTAAACATCTGGGGCAGTTATTCACTTGTTTTGGTCACTGAATGGATTGTAACCAAAAGTAAGCCTGTAAAATCGTTTATTAATAGAATAAAAGCAAAATAACATATGATAAATTATTAAATTCGATTATTATACCGCGTTCAAAGAGACTGGTGCTGTAGTTGTAAAATTTTTATGTTCTCGAACTTATGAAAAAAATATGATAGTTAGCAAAAGTACAAAATCAATTATAAACGTATAGAAAGCTTACGATTTAGTATGAAATGATGTCTTATACGAGAAAATAAGTTTTTAAATCTTTTTCCCGAAAAAGAACGGGTCCTACATAAAATTTTGCTTCAAAAACCCATTATACAAGGTGTCCGGTCTCAACGGTGTCCAATGGCTAATTCCTAAACCGTTAGTCATAGATATATAGTTCCAATTACAAAAATGTTTTAAATCAGGTAAAGAAATATATTAAAAGCGATTTGGGTCAATAAAAACATTTCTTAAAAAAAATACGAAATTTAAATTTTTATACGGTCCCCCGGTCCTATAAGTTATATTTAGTAAAATTTTCCTTTTACACTGACAAGTAATACAAAAAAAGTACCGTTGTTCTACGATTAAAATTGACCGAGTAATACCTGTTTAAAGTTGGAGCATATTTTTTGCTGCAAATTGGGGGTCATTCACAAATTTAGTCGAAATATAATTTCGTCAGATATATTAAAAAAAAGTCCTTCCGGCCAGTGCCGGGAGGAAGAGGTAGCTTTCATATTCCTTATTTAAAAAAAGCCAACTTATATTATTCAAACACACGAAGCTGAATTAAGTGGAAACCGAATGTAGGAGATACAATACTAATTTTTATCAATACTACATCATTATGAATGAGAATTTCGCGAAATTAGTCAGCTTTATCCAAGCTGCTTTTATTTAAAGTAACTTATATTTGGCTGCATAATTCGGCGATTTCTTAAAGTGCCTGCCATTTTAAGACAACATGGTGGATGAGGCTAACCAGTGAACTTGGTCGAGACCTTAGTAATTGCTGTGCACATGCTCACTCACATCGGAATCGGTTGATATATACGAGTGCTGTCGCAGGCAAAATATCAGATTTTTCAAAATGTCACCCACGTTAGAAATTGAAACTGCTATATCGGAGCCATTTTTTAAGATAAAGACAAACACAAAATGCTCCCGAATCCTTATATCAAGGTCAAATACTTAAGAAAGAAACTTTTTTCAATTTCCAATTTTTTTGCACCTCACTTTAAATATATATATTTTTTAATTTAATGGCCGCCATTTTGAAACAAGTTGGCTGATGAAGCTGGCCAGCGAACTTGGTCGAGATATTGATGTATACTATCCACATGCCTTCTTCCATCGAAATAGGTGAATACGTGTGGTATCGCGAGACAAATACAAGATCGTTTCAAAGTGTTATCCATGATAGAAATTCAAAGTGCTATAATTCAACCACTTTTTAAGATATAAACAAAAGAACAAATTTTCAGAAACAAAAACTGCTCCAGAATCTTTGTATCAAGGCCAAACACATAAAAAAAATCTTTTTCATTTTCCAATTTTTTAATACCTCATTTTAAATTTTAAATTAAATTTTTTTAAAAATGGCAACCCTTTTGAAACAAGATGGCGAATGAAGCTGGCCAAAGAACTCGGTCGAGACATTGGTATGTATTATGTACAGACCAAGTTACATTCAAATCGGTTCATAAATACGCCTGTTATCGCGTGACAAAAATCAGGTCGTTTTAAAATGTCAGCCACAATAGAAATTCAAAATGTTATAACTCAGCCATTTTTTTAGATATAGACGAAACAAAACCTGTTCTGGAATCTTTGTATTAAGGTCAAACACATACGAAAAACTCTTTTTCATTTTCCAATTTTTTGGTATCTCATTTTAAATTTAATTTTTTTTTAATTTTTTTAAATGGCCGCCATTTTGAAACAAGATGGCGGATGAAGCTGGCCAACGAACTCGGTTGAGTTATTTGTATGTACTATGTACACACCAAGGTACATCCAAATCGGTTCATAAATACGTCTGTTATCACGTGGCAAAAATCAGGGCGTTTCAAAATGCCAGCCACACTAGAAATTCAAAATGCTATAACTCAGCCATTTTTTAAGGTATAGACGAAACAAAAACTGCTCCCGAATCTTTTTATCGAGGTCAAACACATAAGAAAAAAATATTTTTTCAATTTTCAATTTTTTGGTACCACATTTCAAATTTAAATTTTTCTTAAAATTTTAAATGGCCGCCATTTTTAAACAAAATGGCGGATGAAGCTGGCCAACGAACTTGGTCGAGACATTGGTCTGTACTATGTATAAACGAAGTTACATCCAAATCGGTTCATAAATACGCCTTTTATCGCGTGACAAAATTCAGGACGTTTCAAAATGTCAGCTTCGTCAGAAATTCAAAATGCTATAACTCAGCCATTTTTTAAGATATAGACGAAACAAAAACTGCTACGGAGTCTTTGTATAAAGGTCAAATACATAAGAAAAAAATATTTTTCCATTTTCAATTTTTTGGTACCACATTTCAAATTTTAAATTTTTTTTAAATTTTTAAATGGCCGCCATTTTGAAAAAAATGGCGGATGATGCTGGCCAACGAACTCGGTCGAGACATTGGTATGTACTATGTACACACTGAATTACATCCAAATCGGTTCATAAATACGAGAGTTACAGTGTGACATAGGTCAGATATATATATATATATATATATATATATTGATATATATATATATATATATATATATATATATATATATATATATCAATTTTGAACGGAGGGTGGTTTCGGGGTCTGGGGGTCATGATCGATGAAAATATACCAAAATTTTTTGAAATCGCTTTTCTCCGAACGGCTGCAATAGGTAGCTTTTTTGTAAAGAAAGCTACCTAATTGTTGAGAGTAAAATTAACATTGCAGTATAAATTTGAAATCTTTAGTCATTCTGACATATTAATGCAAAATATACAATTTGTAATACACATTTAAGAAGAAACTAAAAAACAGAATTTTTGTTAAATAAAATGATGCTAAATTAACAGCCTCAATTCTTTACAAAATGATACGTATTTTAAAACGTTATTAGATTACACTAGCCTACAAAAGTTGGGTTATTTCATGTTTTTTAGCTTTTGATAATTGATTCTTATGTATTCTGTACCGCTGAACACGGAATTGACCTTCATTTTTAGCCATCACATCAAGATTTGCCGCAAATTGTAAATTTCAAAGTTAAAAAGTTCAAAGTTAAAATTGAATCTCCTCCCCCATCTCATCACACCATCCAGCTGTAAGAATCCCAAGATAAGCAAAAATATCGAATACATTATTGAATCAAAATAATAAAAGTTTTACATATGTTTTATAGTATGAGATTTTCGCTATATTTTAACTTACACATTTGCAAAAAAATTCTAATGTGATGGTTAAAAATGAAAGTCATTTTCAGATTTAGTGCTAAAAGTACGTAAAAATCAATTATAAAAAGTTAAAAAATACAACCATCTCCTCTATTTTATAGTATCCGATTTTTGTTATTCTTTAAATTCGACAATTTATGATTTGCGAAATATCCTGACATGATGGTTAAAAATTAAGTCAATTTTCGGATTCAGTGCTAAAAAATACATAAAAGTTAAAAAAACCAACAATCTCCGTTTTGTATTATCTAATCTAAAAATTTTCATAAACTTCTTGGCGGTAATCTATCCGAAATTTTTTGTGTTATCCTATAAAATAAGTATAAATGGTAACCACCGAAAATCATAATAATGTTAGATTGTTATCGGATTTGAGCCAGTATGTAAAATGTAATCTCGTTCGGATATTTGAAAGTGGGTTAAAGTTCGAATACAAATTTTGAACTGGAAAAACATACATAAGATCTTTGAAGTAACATAAAAACTTTAAAAAATTAACATAATTTTATTAAAAGAAAGTATAAAAGAAACAGTCTCAAATCCTGACAAAATAAAACATATGTTATTTCAGCCAATCTGAAACTTAATAAATGTTAACTTAATCGTAATACTTGTACGATTTTTTTCAAAACGCAAATACACATGAAATGAGATCTTCGAATACTTTAAGCACTTGGAATATGACCCCTCAAAGCCAATCCGAACTCATTTGTTTTCAGAACAGAAAAGTGGCATAAGTCATGCATTTTTAATGTTTCATAACTCGCACAATTTTAGTGTCATGTGAATGGGACTTTTTTTGTCTTACTTGTCAGTGTAATAGGAAAATTTTACTAAATATAACTTATAGGACCGGGGGACCGTATAAAAATTTAAATTTCGTAATTTTTTAAGAAATGTTTTTATTGACCCAAATCGCTTTTTAAATATTTCTTTATCTGATTTAAAGCATTTTTCTAATTGGAACTATATGGCTATGACTAACGGTTTAGGAATTAGTCATTGGACACCGTTAAGACCGGACACCCTGAATATATATATATATACATACATACATATATATATATATATATATATAGCTCTATTAAAAGTGAATGACTATGAAAATTATTATGAAAAGAGGGTGCAAATCAACAATAAAAATCCATGAAAATTTATAACGAAAAAACAATAAACAAACCACTCCCAGCTCTTCAGAAAGTGGGAGGAGTGAAAAAAGCAGGTATCAAAAACAGAAATTGGATCCTCACGGGTTTCGCAAGATATGGCCAACCCACATACTCCAAAAGTATAACAATAGATTTAAACTTTCAAAAACACAACATAACAAAGCTATTTTATAAAAAAAAAATTTTTAACGAATCAAAACTGCTTTAAAAACAAATATAACCAACCAATTCAAAATCCAAGAAAACCGATTTAGACCTAACCTAAACCTAAATCGGTTTTCTTGGATTTTGAATTGGTTGGTTATATTTGTTTTTAAAGCAGTTTTGATTCGTTAAAATTTTTTTTATAAAATAGCTTTGTTATGTTGTGTTTTTGAAAATTTAAATCTATTGTTATACTTTTGGAGTATGTGGGTTGGCCATATCTTGCGAAACCCGTGAGGATCCAATTTCTGTTTTTGATACCTGCTTTTTTCACTCCTCCCACTTTCTGAAGAGCAGGGAGTGGTTTGTTTATTGTTTTTTCGTTATAAATTTTCATGGATTTTTATTGTTGTTTTGCACCCTCTTTTCATAATAATTTTCATAGTCATTCACTTTTAATAGAGCTATATTCACTTAGTGCATATAAGAAGCTGCGTTGCGCCTGATGCACTGGGTTATTTGTTTTTAAAAATTTTTTGAAAGCATTATATATATATATATATATATATATATATATATTTGGGGGGGGGGGGGAGGTAATGTCTGAGTTATTTCGGGGACGCTGAAAAGTGCCCCCATACGTCATTTTGACGTCGTAGCAGATGGGGACACTTTTCCAGTTCTAGAGAATTTTACTTTCGTCGAAAACTGGAAATCTGCTCCCATGATAAGTGCCCCCATATCAGAAGGGGACACTTTTCCAGTGTTAGAGAATTTTTCTTTCAATGAGAGCTGGATATCCGTCCCCATGAAAAGTAGCCCCATACGTCATTTTGACGTTACAGCAGATGGGGGCACTTTTCCAGTTCTAGAGAATTTTACTTTCGTTGAAAACTGGAAATCTGCCCCCATGATAAGTGCCCCCAAACGTAAGGGGTCACTTTTCCAATGCTAGAGAATTTTCCTTTCATTCAGAGCTGGATATCTGCCCCCATGAAAAGTAGCCCCATACTGCATTTTGACGTCACTGCAGATGGGGACACTTTTCCAGTTCTAGAGAATTTTACTTTCGTCGAAAACTGGAAATCTGCCCCCATGATAAGTGCCCCCATATCAGAAGGGGACACTTTTCCAGTGTTAGAGAATTTTTCTTTCAATGAGAGCTGGATATCCGTCCCCATGAAAAGTAGCCCCATACGTCATTTTGACGTTACAGCAGATGGGGGCACTTTTCCAGTTCTAGAGAATTTTACTTTCGTTGAAAACTGGAAATCTGCCCCCATGATAAGTGCCCCCAAACGTAAGGGGGCACTTTTCCAGTGCTAGAGAATTTTCCTTTCATTCAGAGCTGGATATCTGCCCTTATGAAAAGTAGCCCCATACTGCATCTTGACGTCACTGCAGATGAGGACAATTTTCCAGTTCTAGAGAATTTTACTTGCGTCGAATACTGGAAATCTGCCTCCATGATAAGTGTCCCCATACGTCATTTTGACGTCACAGCAAAGGAAACACACACAAGCGCTACAACATTTTACTGTCGCCGAAAGCTATATATTCGACACCTGGAATGTGTCTCCCTTTTATGTACAGTACCCGTTTTTGCTGTGAATTGTTATTATATGCCCTTGAAGAAATGCGTAGATAAGATTTAATGCATTTCTCTATTCTATTCTAAAAAAAAAAGTAACACACCGCCGCTGCCGTAAATGAATTTTTTGTGACCGGAGGTCTTTCTTCGCTAATATTATGAAAACTACTGCATACAAAAATATGAAAATTGGTAGGTATATAGAAAATTGTTTGATAAACGCGCTGAAGCAGACTCTTTTTTAATCAAAGAATTATTTTAAGAGCTATTAACTGTTAAAGTCGGTCAAAATCGTTCCATTAAAAAAAAATATTAGGAGCAAAACTATACATAGGAAATTAATTATTTTTTTCTAGTGATATACTTCAGAAACTTATAGTGTACAGACTAAACCTACTTTTTTTAATTTGACAAATTTATTTATTTAGTTAATTGGGGGGGGGGGATTATTGAAATCTGTATCAAAATTTCATTATTTCAAGATATATTTTTTTCATATTTAAAAAAAGTCATTTTTCAAGAGCGTTCGTAGCACCTACAGTCGTCGTCTGGTCCGTCCGTCTGTCTATCCATCTGTCCGTATATATCAGCGCAAAAACTACCCAACGGAATGGTTTGAAATTTAATATATTTAATCGTTGCAGAATTTTCTTGAGTCATTTCAAAATTTAAAAAATCGAATCGAAACTTAGAAATATATTAATAAAATTTTCTTCATTCTATTAAATTCTATCATACGTAACTAATTCAGTGATATCCCATTATAGGTAATGATTCTAGGTTTCCACCGTGATTACGGCCTATTTAAGATGGAGTCCTATTTCCGCAATACTGAATTTAATACATAGAATCGTAATAAATTTTGTATTCATGCATATTCGCAAAAGAGTGTAACAGCTATTGCACCAAGATCAGAATATTTATAAAACTAGATACAGTACGAACGCATCTCAAATTCCCATGTTTGAGGTGTAATTTCCCACTTGCCTTATATTGTTTCCAATTTTTTAAAGACAGCTCAAAGAATTATTTCCTCTCAAATAAAAAATGACACGTGGCTTTAAAAACTGAAATAACACTTTAAAATAACAATTAAATGATCATTTGTTAAAAACAGGAAATTGGAAAAATTACTTCATAAAAATTGTATTTACAATTGAATAATAATATGTAAGAAAACTTTAAAATGATTAAATTATTAAACGATAAACCCATTTTATGGTGACAGATCCGTCATATATAAAACGCCCAAAGTTTAAATATCGTCATGTGTAAAATCTCTATAATAATTAAATTTTTACGTATGGAAAGCATTTAATGGTGAAAATTATTTAATATTTAGAAAGCTCAAATAATAATTTTCCCAAACCCTTTCAAATTGAATAATATGTTTACACATGAATCTCAAAAGAGGAAAGAAACTTTAAAATAATTAAACAATTTACGCGAAACGCATTTAATAGTGAAAATTACGCCATATATTAAACCAATACATTTAAAATTATTTTTTTATGTACAATATTCACGTAACGTCACATTGGGAATCAATATGGTGTAAAAATAACGCGGCTAGCAAATATGTTTATATATTCCATCACTTGATGCAGGATTAATACAAGTAGATGCATTTTCGATTTATTTTGTACGAATTGCTGTTTGATAAAACATTAGAAATTTTCTTTATACTTATTAATTAAAATAAATAATTTACATTTAAGAAATAAAATGATGATATGCATGATGGTGCATAATAGAGAAAAGAATTCAGGCTTAAGCTATACCTCTTCCTGAAAATATCTAAAACTATAATATCTAATATCTAAAATATAAGCATGGGTGTAATCTGGCGTGGGCAAGGGGGAGGGGGCATATGCCGGGTAGTTTTCCGAGAACAGGGGCAAGATTTACCTTTTGCCCCTCCAGTATTTTTTTTTTTTAATTGTTTAACGTTTAAATCCCATTTTCGTATTTTAATTTTCTGTTCTATCCAATCAAATTATTAAGTAAATGTTGCTAGCTTTCCATAGTTCGAAAATCTCACCTATGATTAAAGTGTTCCATACGAAATTATTTTTCCCTGAACTAGTTTTAAATTTCTCAAGTATGCTATATATTTTCCCCCTTAACAAGTATCAGTATAAAAAAGAAAGAATACATATAAAATGCCTTATTAATGAAAATATCAAGAAAGATCACCCAATATGTGGAAAATAAATTATAATTTTAAATAACAATAGATATACATTAAAACGAATACGTAATATATATATGCACTTTAAGAAACATTTTTAAGGGTGCTCTCAAATCCAAATTGGCTTCTTTCGTACAATTGACAGGTGCTTTTATTAAGAAACTATGTAATCGAACCGTTTCCATTTTTCAGTAAAAGCAGAAGATATTTAAGAAAAATTATGTCAAACTGTGCTCTACGAACGGAATAGCGGGACGCATCTGCGCAGGAAAAGAAAAAAAAATCCCTTCCTTAGACGATAATCACTTATAACTCAAGGTGAAATCCATTTATCGGAAAATGAAAAAAAAAAAACTCATTACAAGTCCCTTTTCTAATCATGTTTGTAAGTATCATGCTTTTATGCTAAAAAGCAAGTCAGAAAATTTCGGGTTGTTGTGAATGGAAAATATTTTTTGAGAACCGCTTTAAATAATCATTGACATTGAATCTCTAAGGAATTCCATCGTACGTTAATAAAAAATGCATTATGCCTAAGAAATATGCTTTTTTTGTTCAGAAGTTTTTATACTTTATTTCAAATTGCTATATGTACGCGGGTAATGTTTCATGCCAGGCACAGCTTATAGAGCTTTTAAATAATAATAAAAGTATAATAATAATAATTTCATTGTCCACAATAACACTTAAAATAATTTATTGAAATGTAATTTCATATGTCAAAGCATGTAAAGTCTCTGTATACTATATGTTTTAGGTGCTCACTTAAGGAAATAAGATTTGAAACTGTTTAAAGTTAAAGCTCACGAATGAAACTTTTTTGCACAATCCGAACTATTTTATTAAAAAAACGACTAATTTTGTTAATAAAACTTATAACATTGTTTTTCAAGAACCATTAGGTTATGTTCGATAACATAAAGTTTAAAAAACAATTATAATCCATAGTTTTTAACATTTTCCGATATAGTTAAAAATTATTTATGACTTCCATTTGTTCGACAGTCTTTTGGGTCGTTTGTCTGCACTCTGACTCTTAAATGTATTCTATTCAGCCTTACTATAACATATTTCCTATTGAAGATGAAGTATACAACTGTTATAATTCGTTTACAGGGATACACAAAAATCTTCCTTTATTTTATGGTCTATGGAAAAATCTTTTTCAGTGCATTTTAGAGATGTTATGATACACAAAACAAAACATGACAAAACTTACATGTGCCACCGAGGTGGACAGCATGCTTTCTAAGAGCATGAAGTAAGCAGCATAAATGTACTTCGTTTACAGAACTGACTATGAAACCACAACTGCTTGAAATGAGTTTTCAACTGTTCAGGGCATTTTTAAGCTTAAGAAAAAACTTGTGCTTTACGTGGCCAGGTTAAATTTGATAGATCATATAAAGGGCTGAACGAAAGAAATAATAAAAATTTCAGTTTATGGGCATGAATTCCTAAAATGTGTTCTTAAATATGTTAGGCATTCTGAAGTATGTTGAATTATATTTTATTGTACTAAAAGATGCTTGTAGAATATAAATAAATCCATATTCCTATGCAAAAAATTGAGATACTTTGCCACCTATGGGCGGTAATTGCTGTAAATACGTTTTTAGTTGTGTTGCGAGTTTTCTAGCTGAAATAAAGTTTAGTATATTATGTGATGTGTGTCAAGCGTAATAGATACTGGTCAAGTAAAAAAAAAAAAAAAAAAAAAAAAAAAAAAATGCATTGACGTCTGTAAAAGGATTTCCTGAAAATACACTTTCAAATGTTTTACTCATTTTCCAGCTGATTTAAATTTTATCTTCACTATGTGGCATATTTAAAGCACTATCGATCCTATATCCGATAGCACAAAAGAGTTCATATGCATTAAATGCCATGAACAGGAATTCTTGAAGATAGATTTGTAACTGCACTGAGTCTTTTTAATTGTTTATTTGGATATCTCATTCCATTGTGTGAAAGAATGAAATTCCTTAATAATCAGTACTATTAATATTCTAATAATGTTGAACAATATTACGTAATATATAACCGCAATGCACACGATTTCGTTCTTATTATACTTGGCTTGAAATGTTGTGAAGAGGTAGATTTCAAAATTTTGAGGTTTAAAGAAAAAATATATATATATATATATTTTAATTATTGGGGTAAAATTATTCCATCTACCCTAATATGCATAACAGCAAAATTTGTGAGTCATTCCCATCAGAACATTAGCTAGAGATTTTATTAAAAGCATCTATAATTTGTTGAAACCCCGAATAAAGCCTTTAAGCATATTTACCACCTCTCTCACCATCACCACCACTATCTAAAAAAAAAAAATCGCAACTCCAAGGGTTTCACAAATTTTTATTAAGGCTGTTCTCAAATCCAAAGGGCAAATTTATGACATATTTTTTAACTCGCTTTTGTTCGGATATGCATGAAACTGGCAGCAGGTGTTATAATAGAAACTATGAAATCGAAAGATGTTTTCCATTTTTTGGTTAACGCAAAGAATCGTTAAGAAAATACTGTCAAAGTTGGCGTTTTGAACCAAATTTTTGCATGAAATGGAAAAAACACGTTGTTACGTGACCAAAATCGCTTATAACCCGATAAGTAAAAATAATTATCAAAAAATGGAACACCCATTTCGATTCCATATCCCTTCAACAGCAGAGCTTCCAATTTTGTGATTTTTCGTGTAAATGAGTCAGAAAATATGTCAGAAAGTTTCGCGTTTGTTGAGCAGGGAACTTGAGAACCCACCCTGCCTGAACCTGTGTTAAGTTTGTTTGAAAATTTTTCTAATGGAACATTGCATCACAGATGAGAAAACGTCGTGCTCTCAATATTTTTAAATATTTCTTTAAAAACATGAAATTTGTAACTTATGATTTTTCTGTATTTTATGTGTAAGGTTGAACATTAAGAAATTTTTAGTATTTAATTTAAGTATGGGCGTTTGTATGTGTGTGTGTGTGTACGTGGTAATTAGGGAGGGGGAGGGATATAAATTTTTACAAAAGGGCCTGAAGATTTTTGCTACCCCCCACCCAGTCTTAGAGCCCAAGTTTCGCCTATGAATATAAGAGTAAAATTTCAAAATACAGTGCTTTTTAACACCGTGGTTCTGAATGCTATTCCGAAGCATACGGAGATTTTTAACCTCAAACGTAATGCATATTCATGCTGCATCATTAGGAAGTTGTATTGCAATTATTACATTATAATACAAGATTATACAAGATATATCTTGTCTTGTTGCAGGTTTTCATAGCTTTAATAGACAAGTTGAAATTAATAGTAAATAAAATATACAGTGAGAATAGTTGAAATTTATTTTTTTAAATAAAAAAAAGCTACTTTGTCGTTGTTGTTGTTGTTTAATTTTTTTTTTTTTTTTTTTTTTTTTTTTTATGTAAAACTTTCTTTACGGGGTGGGAAGTGGGTAAATATTCTTTACATACATATGCATATTATTTGTTAATAAAAATAAACATTGTCTTTATGTAAGGAAAAATATTTCATCTGAAAAAAATATATATATATTAAATAATCACAGCCAGTCCAGTAGAAAATTCAAATAATTTACAATTGAAACACTATTAGTAACAGTTACGTACTATATTAAACTAGAAAACAGGAATTTTGCTTTTTCAGAATTTAGTGTCGTCCCCGATGAAAAAAAAAGTATATAAATATAGATAGTACAACAGATATTTCAGTTTTAAGACTTAAAATACACGATCATATTTTATATAAAATGACGTCATTTGCATCCGCTGAAGAATTCCAAGTTTTCGATCCAGTCTTAAACAACATTTATAGAAAAGTATACATATGACGTCACTATCGAGGAATAATACACAACAGCAGCAGAAAGCGATGTGTCGTCTATTCAAGAAATTCGACCCCCCCCCCCCCCAAAAAAAAAATAAATAAATAAATAAATAAAAATAAAAAATCAAGTATCTAATCATTCATATGACTTCATTTGCTTGTAACATTAATATGGACACTGAAAATTAAATATAGTTTATAGTAGCTCCATGTTTTATCAGAAATCATTCATTTATATTTTTCAAAATACCGCGTATTTTAATAATATACATATATTTTTTTTCAGTTGTTGTATGAAAATGGCAGCAAAGGATATAGTAATCTACTATTTTCCTTTTATTTTCTACAGAAATGGAATGCTTATGTTGTCACTATTACAAAAATCGGATTAAAAACTACAAAATAATAATAATAATAATAATATTTCAAAAATAAATTGAGATGCAGCTTTCAAACAAATTGTAGTTAAAATTATTATTTTCCCCTATACGAAGGCGCAAAAAAGGGTTGAAATTGATGAAAAAAAAGTGTTGTCTTTTTATAAAATACATATAAAAGTCTTTATAAAATACACTTGTATTTTAAATGTCTCTTTTCCTTTCTACAATGTTCTGTCATTTGACTGCTGACAAAGTTCTAAAAGAAGTTGTCGCGTTGTTGGTTTATTGAAATTAAATGCAGATGTGAAGAAATAGCATTCTTTTCAGCCGAACAACCCCCTCCCTCCGCCTACCTATGAAACCAGTAGAAGCCCTTTTAATCACCGGCTGTGACAGCTTTGACAAATAAAGATAATCTACTCTCAAAAACACCCTAAGTGGACACTAATTATAAACGCTCAAGGATGTACCAGGTGACACTTCTGAAAACATTAAATGATTAAAGAGATACCGTTTCTTGTAGATTACCTTTCTTATCAATTCTCCTAAATTAGAAAAATCCCCAAAAATTGTATTTTTTCAGAGAAAAAACAAAAAATAATAATTCTTTTTACCTTACAAGTTTTCTTTATTTTATATTAATACAAGGTTTTATAATTTAAACGCTTGTCTATACTAACATTATAAATAAGTAAAGTTCGTTTGTTTGTAGGGGTAATCTCTGGAATTACCGAACGGATTGCAACAGTAATTGGCAATTTGATGATGACAATCATAGGCTATATTTTATGTCGATGCAGCTAATGCAACTATCCCGAGTTGGTGCAGAAGCAAAAAAAGTTCGCAAAAATGTATTTTTCACATTTTAATTGCAATATGTTTATTTTCTAAAGTTATTAAAAGGGAGGAGAGAGAGAAAAAATACATTTTATGAGAAATAAAACTTTATTATAAAAAATAAAAAATTTCCGAAACACTGAAATCCAAACTGACTGCTTTCTGAAATAGTCACGAAGTTATTGTTATTTTTATATGCACGAAATAAGCAACTGTTCTTATTCATAAAGTAAGGGATCGAACAGCATCTTTCCTCTGTTTATAAAGAGAAGAAAATGTTTATAATATGCCGTCGAAGTTTGCATTTTAAGCCGATTTTCGGGATTTAACATTGTCTTGAGACAACAATTAATTATAGCATAATAAGATATACAGTTATCGAAAATGCAAAATGCCATTCGATTTCAAATTACCTCAATAGTCCTGACTGCAAATTCCATGCATTTATGCAAAATAACGAATCAGTGAATATTGGCTTGCTGATATCAATTTGTACAAAGCACTCTTTTACTTTTTCGACGTTCTTTACAGCTTTTTGTTCATGAAGATGATTTTACTTTCGAAAGCAGTTCCGAAAGTAAAAGTATCCTTATAAAAAAAAGCTGTAAAGAAAATCGAAAAAGTAGAAAAGCCACAGGCAACAACAAGGCAATGAAAAAAAAAACAGTTTAAATATATTGAAATGCAAGCGCGATTTCTTAAAAAAAAAATATTCCATAGGTTTAACATTAGTAAACAGTTATTTTCGAGTGAGTGAAGTAGCCTCTTAATAGTATCCACATAAATTTTTAAATTTTAAATATTTAAACCGTAATGGTACTAACACCTTTCATATTTGACTTAAACTTATGTTACAGAGCAGATTACGAAAGATTAATCAATTTTATACTTTTCTGAGTCAGACTTTCTGCTTAAATTTTCGTAATTGAAATTCTTTTAATAATTTTTTAATAGGCTATGAAATACAGTTATTAGGTAACTTACAAAAAAATAAAAATAAAAGTGCCCAGTTAAACTGATGGCATTGAGCTCACATGCTATTCACACTAATTGTATCTTATACTCTAATTTCAAAGAATAATGCCCCTCGAAAAAAAATCGACAAAAAAAAAAAACAGTTAGCTAAATTAAGAAGGGATTAACTCCCACATGTGCTCTCTTTATACCAAATTTGAAGCAAATCGGATAATTTTGCATGAAAAACCCATTTCTCTAAAGTAAGAGGGATTAGCCCTCCGGTCCCCCCACCCCTTTATGCTTAACCAGTGAACCTCCAAATCTAATCAGGGAAGCGCCTTATCAGAATAAACCGGTATACCAAATTTGAAGCAAACCGGATAATTCTGCATGAAAAACCCATTTATGTAAACTAAGGGGGTGTTAGGCCCCGTTCCCCACCTTTATATTAGACCAATCAATCCCCAAAACTAATCACCAAACATAATTGCTCATTTAGTGCACTAACAGAATAATCAAAAATCCCAGATACCAAAGAATTAACGAAAATTGTTTAGAATAAATAACTGTGGAAAAATAAAATACATCCATAAAACTACATTGAATATTTATTTATTATTATAAATCCAAAGATTCTTGATATAGTCAAAGTATCATGGTTTCATTATGAATAGCTGTTTATTGTTTGAACATAAGACATAGCTGTCATTATTAATATTTAAATCTTAAATAATTTTAATTTTCTGTAGAACTGACTGAAATTATAAATTATTTTCAAATGAAGTATTATTACTTATATAACATCCGACAATGTTCATTTTTATCTACAAATTTGTATGTATATGCAGGGCTGGAATTTCCGGGCGGGATGGCGGGATTCGCGCCCAAAATTTTCAAATCCCGCCGTAAAGAATAACGTGGAAGGGAGGCTCCCGTCCAAAAAATTTCACCCTTTTCAGGAAAAATTTCCACTTTGAAACTAAGATCAACTCCCGCGAACGCCTTGCGAATTTCGTGATATTTTCGCACGACCGAGTAGCACATTTTGCAAGTTTTTTTACGGCAAAAGAACGTTGAAATTCACGATTTTTCCCCGCGACCGATAGACAAATTTCACATTTCTTCCCCCCGAGGTCGGTTGACAAGTTTCGCGTTATTTTCCGCGAGCGAGTGGCGATTTCAGATGTCATTCTGATGCGAATTTTCCAAAAATTTAAGGTATTCAGTTCCGAAAATTATGAAAAATCGGTCATGAATTCGGAAATTCGGGCATTTAAAAAATATAACAGAAAAATAACGCGAATTTCGACAAATGATCGCCGAATAAATAAATTTTGTCAATTGCTCGCAGAAAAAATCGTCAATTTCGTCGCAAAGGATCGCGGAAAAAAGCGAATTTCGTCAAATGATCGGGAATAAAACGCAAATTTCGGCAAAAGATCGCAGGGAAAAAACGCGAAATTCATTTAAGGATCGCAAAAAAACGCAGATTTCGGTAAAGGATCACGGGAAAAAACGAGAGTTTCGGCAAAGGATCGCCGAAAAAACGCAAATTTCGTCAAAGGATTGCGGAATAAACGCATTTCTTCAAAGGATCGCGGAATGAACGCGAATTTAGTCAAAGGGCCGCTGAAAAAAACGCGAATTTTATCAAAAGATTGCAAAAAACGCAAATTTTATCTAAATATTGCAAAAAAAACCCTTCAAATTTTATCTAAATATTGCAAAAAAACCCCCCTCAAATGTTATCTAAAGATCGCAAAAAACTCGCAAATTTATCAAAGGATCACTGAAAAAACGCAAATTTTTCCAAAGGATCGCTGAAAAAAACGCGAATTTCACCAAAGGATCACGGAAAAATCACGAATTTCGTCAAAGGATCGCGAAAAAAACATGAATTTCGTTAAAGTATCGCGTAAAAACGCGAATTTCGTCAAAGTACCGCGGAAAAAACGCAAATTTAGTCAAAGGATCGCAGAAAAAACACGAATTTTCTCAAAGGATCGCGGAAAAAACAAGAATTTTGACAAAGGATCTGGGAAAAACGCGAATTTCGTCAAAGGATCGCACAAAAACAAGAATTTCGTCAAAGGATCTAGTAAAAGACACGAATTTCGCCAAAGGATCTAGTAAAAAGCACGAATTTCGTCAAAGGATCGCGGGAAAAAAAACACGACAGTCTCTAGAAAAAAACAGTACACAAATAATTATGTTTATTATTATAGGTATAGTTTTTAATCTGAAATAATATACTGAAGTAACTTTTGAAAAAGTGAGTTTAACCGGAACCCAACTTGCATGAATCTACACTCAGCCTGAAATCAAAGCGAACCAAAAAAAAAGTTTATGGACTTGCAACAAAAAATAATTAGTCCCTTGAGAGGATTTCCCAAACCCTTTCCATCCCTTGCTGTAACCTTTTAGAAAATTTTGTTGTGAATTTCAGAATTTTTTTTTTACGCAGAATCAGACGAGAATCTCACGGTTACTTTTTGCGACAGACTGACGAAATTCACAGTTTTATCTCGCGGCAGATCGACGAATTTCACGATATTCTTCCCTCGACCGATCGAGAAAATGTACGTTTTATTTTTCCTACGCCTGACTGGCATATTTCACGATATTTTTTCCCATAACAGAAAAAGGAAAACATCCAAAAGTGTGCACCAAAAAAGAACAGTAAGTGTCACCGTGTGCTGCGCTTTTCCAAATTGATCTAGATTCAGTACTAAGCAAACATAAGATTAGAAGGACTGCAAAGACCTCGTGGTGCACGTGAAAGAAAAATTCTGAGCTCTAATTAAACATATTTAGAAACACTTAACTAGTTGATCCTTGCAATTCACTGTAATTAGGATTTGACAATTTAAAGTTAACCTACATTTCTCGTGTAATAGAAGAAATAAATCAACAGTTTCCCTTTAAAACTTTACGCTTTGTTTAAACTTTGAATGTTAAAATTTGAACATAGAAGCTTGTTCAAAGAAAATGCGATTTTTTTCGGACGCCAATGTCATATACGCACCGGGGTACTTAACTGGCGCCAAAGTGTCGTTATTTTGCTTGATGGTAACCTAGATGTTGTTGTTTATTTATTAATAAATTGTTTATTTACTTTTATTTACTTTTTTTAAATTATATAAATTGTTTTGTTCTATAGTTATTAATTATTTTTTTTATTTATTGTTATTCCCTTTTTAAAAATATATATGAAACTGGAATTCGAAAACAAGGTTTTCGCCAAATTGGCGTCAGAAAAAATCGCGCCAACGTATGTGACATCTGTGCCAAAAAGGTTTATATTTATTTGTAAAAAATAAACATTTGTAAAAAATAAATGTGTTCCTTTTCTAGGCTATTCTATCTCTTGCCAGGGCCCCTAACATAGATAAGAGCTAGTTTAAAATTGATATGGATTATTTTTTTCAGGTTCATTAGTCTAGATATTTCATCATTTGAATTAGTAACCAGCATATGGCCAATTAAAGATAGTATCTCATTTTCTTTACTTGCAACAAGTTTTTATTAAATCTATGTTCTCGGCAATATCGCTCAGACTAATCCCTCAGAGGGAAGTCCTAGTTATTTCATAAGTTTATAAATAGAATTACTCCGTGCCGGAAAGGATTAAGTGGTCGCAGGACTCTTAAAGCTTCAAAATTTAAGAAATTTTAATTTTTTTAGATGTTAAATTCCTATATTTTCTGAATATTTTGATATAATTGTTTCCTTGAAATTCCCATTAGAACAGAAGTTTTGGCTTTTAGAATTATACCCGCTCAATACCTGAAGCGGCGTTCCCGAAACTTTAACGTCATTATTTTCCAAATGGCGTTTTTTGGGCATAACGCGCAGGATACCTCAAAAACTTCTGAATATTTTTTCATGAAATTTTCAAAGCATATATTTCATGTTACTCTGTATAAACTGAACATAAAATTTCCTTTTTATTGTTCAAAAAAATATTTTTTTAGGTGATTTTATAGTCGAAATTTTCAAAATTTTGTATTAGCTAAATGCAAAATTGCATTAAAATTATAAAAATGCTTTAAATACAAATTTATTTAAGTTCAGGGAAATTATTACAATCTTAATGTATAAGTAAGCACCAAAATTTTCATTCTGGTTGCAATATTTATTTTGTAATCCTGCGCGCAAACTGTTTTGCCAATTTTTTGTTCGACAAACGTCTAACAGTTTCGAGCCCCCTAGAAATACTAATTCTGTAACTTACAATTTTTTAAATGCATAAAACGAAAGAACGTACTTATATCTTTCATCCCAATTAAAATTTTGTTTTAAAATCATCATTTTAAGACATTAAATGTTGCAAATGGTCTTTTTTTTTCACTTTTTAGAGTCCCGAGACCCCTTAAATTAGTATGTTTTTAACAATTTGACGTTTATTTCTTTTATAATGTTACTGGGCATGACATTACACATATATATCATTAAAAGTTGTGAACTAGGCATAGAGTACGCCGCCCCTGGCCTTTTGTATGTTCAAACTGGCCGTACCTTTAAGGGTTAATATCTCGGCTAATTACTGATGATTTTTTTTCGAAAATCATTATCAACAATGTTTTTATTCTTCTGCAACGATAAGTATATTCAGCGATGCTCAACAATTTTTCTGAATGTCCGTAAATCGAAATTTGCGTATAACAGAAAACGGCTAACTACTCAAAAACTATGGGACCTAGGGTAATCGCTATAATTTTCCGGCAAGGTTTACATTAACGTCTACTCCCTCTAATTTTTTCATAATTTTAGTTTCAGTAGATTCGGAATTAGATAGGGGGGAACATATTTTTGCGCTACATTTTCAACAATATCTTTGAAAATATAATACCTAAAATTAAAAGGAATGTATTTTTGAGTTTAGCATTACAAAAGCTTTCACAGGACACCCCCACATGATATGCAAAGAAAATATTTTTTTTTTCAAGTAGCATAATTGGTCCTTCTACTTTTTTACTAAATATATTTATGAATGTTTATTAATCTGAAAATATGTGGGTCAATGGTCTTTATTACTTCACCGAATTTGAGCTTTCCACGTTCCATAGTTTACGAGTAAAATTGCTTTGACTGACAGACAGACAGACACAGGAGTGATCTTATAATGGTTCCGTTTTTACTTTTTAAGTACGGAACCCTAAAAAAAAACTGTACAACGCACGTGTGTTTTATGTATGTCCAAACCGCGCGTGTCTTTAAGGATTAATATATCGGCTAATTATCGACAATATTTTTCGAAAATAATTATCATCAATCTTTTTATACTTCTGGGGCAATAGGCACCTCCAATGCTCCTCAACACCTTTACTGAAAGCCCGCAAATCGAAATTTATGTGCAAGGGTTAAATGCGATGTTTTCAGAAACTATGCGACCTAGTTTCCCTGCAATGTTTAAGTTAACGTCTACTATCCTTTAATTTTTTCATAATTTTAGTTTCAATAGATTCGGAAATAGAGGGGGGGGGGGGGATATTTTTTCATTATATTTTTGAGGATATCGCTGAAAATATAATACCTAAAATTTAAATAAATATATTTTTGGGATATAAACATAAGGTTTAAATAAAGAAAACTTGTTTAAACAAAAAAGCCCCGTTTAGTAATTTTTAATTTTCTGCCAACCTTTCTCAGTACATATTTTATCGACTATTGATTTCAACATGCCTTTTTATTCTATAAAAACATGCAACAAACCAAGATAAATCATTATAATCTTGCGTTACAATACGTCAAGATATCCAATACCATTTTTCTTTTTTTTCTATAAAAACAAGTTTATTTTTTATAAAATAGTCTCAAAGCCGATTTTCAGTGGACTCAAGATGTAATAAATTTATCGTTAACTTCGATCAATATTCGATTCCAAATCATTCGCATAGTTATGCCTGCAAATTTCATGCTTTCACTTAATAAGTTGAAAATTGTACGTCGAACGTGGGAAATGAGGTGCGTTTGTACTATAACTATCATTGATTATCATTTGATATCATTGAATTAAATATGCATGATAAGATTTAATAGAATGAAGATAACTTTTATTCTTATCTTTTTAAATTTTGGTTCCATTTTCATAAAGTTGGAAATGACTGCAAAATTCCGAAACGATTATATATGTTAAATCTCAAACCATTCAGTTGGGTAGTTTTTTCGCTGACATATGCGGACAGACGGACGGACCAGATGGCGACTATAGCTGCGCATTTATATAATTATAACGCCCCTAAAAAAGTCAACATATCAGAAAATTTCACATTGTTGAACCTTATTTTTTTAAAATAAATGTCAGTGTCATTCGCACTCATATTAAAAGATAAGTTCATTTATCGTGTATATGTCATAAACAAGTAAATATATGTTTATGTTATGAATAAGCTTTTATATTTTCAAATGAAATTGCGTATAAATATAATTTTTATGTTCTGAATTTTAAAATCTAAACTATATTTTATTTTAAAACCAATACTAAAAAATCAATTTCTGCTTTCTTTGATTGCGAAATCCTTTTAACAGGAAGAAAGGTATCGTGATGATATAGATACGCGGTCTTTGCCTACACAAAGGAAAGATATAGATTGGTTGTTGGTGATTTGAAACGGTATACTTCTCAACTAATGTTTTCTTACCTAATTACATTCACTAATGTATTATGAGTTATTGGTGCGGTTTGAAGTAGTTAAAACTTCAAGAATCAAAATGGTGTTTTTTTTTTTTTTGTTTTTTTTTTTTCATCTTAAAATATATCGAAGAAAAAGCACTTTTCACAGCGAAAGATTAAGTACTTTATCGAAAATTATGGTTTCTAAAACGAAAGGAATCTTCCGAAGCACACCTGTCATTTAACCTTCCGTCTACCAGACGGGTCCATTGGACCCGACATGTACATTCAAAATATTTATTCAAACCAGAAATTTCTTCATAACAAACTAAATGTATAAATCAGACAATAATAAGTTAAATAAACAAATTAAATAGTTTTAAGTAAAAATTCTGGTGTAGAATGTTTTTATAAAACTTGAGTAAAATTTCCGGTAGTTCTAGGGTTAATGATTTGGTGACTATATCAGTTTTGAGTTGCTGAGTGGGAAAGAAAAAAACGCTTTGAGTATTATAGTCGTGTATAAATTTTATAATTTTAAACCAATGCATTTCAGAGGGGAAAAAAATTAGCAAGTGCACGAAAATTAGAATTGTCTAATAGTAAATTAGCATAGCGCACACAGAAAATAGCACGAAATTGTTTTGTACTAATTACGTCTAAATAAAACTCAAACTGTAATTTCTCATGTAATGCGAGCATTTTTTTTATCACATTAGTATTTAGAAATACACACAAATTTTGATGTGAAGAAATTTGTTTTAAATGGAACATTCTTATTTTAATCCTATGTTTTATTTCAAGGAATAATTAATTATATGATAAGATTAAATCTTGAAAATTAATTACTTTACTATTTCGATTCATTCAAACGTATAAATTATCGTCAAAATAAAGGGAATTTTCATCTTTTAATAACATATTACCGCACTGATATATCACTGCACGAATATGGTATGATCAAATTGTTTCACCCATAATAAGAGTATTGCAATACCTAATATTTTTAATAGAATTATAATCCATTATAACATTTGTAAGTTTAAATCACATGCTGCTAACTATTTGAAAGTACCTTGTAATTTATGCTCCATATAAGTATTGTGTTAAATCAACTGATTTTTTTTCTCAACCCCTTCCCCCCTTCTTTTTTTTTTTAAGAACAACTGTAATCAGGGCTTAATTTCTAACGAAAAAAGTACCGGAGCCCTAATATTCTGTGGTACTTGTAGAACCATGGGTGTAATCTGGCGGGGGCAAGGGGGGGGGCATATGCCCCCCCATTTTTTTGAGAGCAGGGGCAAAACATGTATTTTGCCCCTCCAGTTTTTTGTCTTGTCTTCAAATTTCTGTATTTCCTTTTTCGCTTTTTTTTTACCCCTTTAGTTTAATAATTTATATTACTATCTTGGGTTTGAACTAGAATTGGATACAGCAAAACCAAAACAGCCAGAATTAATGTTTTCACATTGACATAAGTAATTTTTCTTATGTCTTGACAAAACCTTCTGCTATAATAACAGTTCAAGAGATTTTTTTTCAGTCTCCTTTTTTTTCCTTTTTGTACAAAGTACAAAACTTATTTTCCTCTTCATTTCCAGGGATGGTTTTTTGGGGGGTGTGCACGTATGGGAAGAAGGGGGAATAGATATCACGATTACTGTGTCTTGACTCTGACCATTGTCCTTTTTCGTAAGATAATATAAGCACAAAACAAGAACTTCCTGGCCCTCAGGGCTCTCGACTATAGTGACGCTCCTTGAATATACTCGTAGTGTCAGTCCAGTACTGGTGAGCTGAGGAAATTCTCATGGCGTCTGGATATACAGATGCACACACATTCCGTTCTCTCACGTACATCAGGGGCTAGAGTCTTGCACATGTCGCATTGTACCCGGTTGTACCCTTGGACGTAATCTGGTGAGGGCAAGTGGGGATCACGTACCCCCTAGTTTTTCAGGAACAGGGCAAATACCTTTTGCCCCTACAGTTTTTGTATCGCTTTGCAGTTAAAGCCCAGCTTTGTATTTCTTTTTTTTTATTGAACCATTTATATGCTATTTTGCGCACGAACTGGCATAAGCATTGGATAATTCAAAATAACCAGAATTAACGTCTTCACGTCCATAGAAGTAATTTCTGATGCAGTAGTCAAAGCTCAAGTAAGAATATTTCCTCCGCTCTATTTTTCAGAAAAGCGGAACCATTTTTCCTTTTTTATTTTCATAGAACTATTTAAATGCACATGTGGGATAGATCTCTTGATTACTATCTTTTGATTCTGACTATTGTTATTAGGGTTTTCCTTCATCTGACGAAACCCTATTCGTCTCACTCGTCTGTCTATCCATCTGTCACAGTGCCCGTAACTATATATGTTGGAGACTTGAAATTTTGCATACTTATAGCTGAACACCTCACATCAAACGACAAATCGTAAAAATTTGAAAAAGTAGTAATTAATGGACGTTGTTAATTAAAAATAACCAATTACAAGATCTGAAAGGCATTCATGATTCAACAAAAGCATACATTTTTTATCGAATTATAAAAACTATCTCTTCCATCGATGGTTCCATCAGGTGTCATTTTAACGGCAGATAAGGACTAGCGATTGCTTTAAGGCGCTTTTATTTCTTTTCTACTCATCCCAGAAATTCGAAATTAGTACCACAAGACGGGGGGGGGGGGGGGAAATCAGCTTTCAGAAATTCTAAAAATTATCTCGATCGTACCATAAAAACTTTGAAATTCGTTAAAAATCGAGAAAAATCTTTTCTTTTCCTTCATTTGTGAAGGCGGCAGATGTCTGATGAATTGAATTTTCGGCGAAAACCAAAGAATATAAAACAGCGGTCAGAAACAGACTCAGAATTCAGAATTTTTTATATAAGACCAAATTTAAATATCGATTTTCGATCTATGATTTTTATGCCATCCGACGTAAAATTTCATTCTCTTTCAGAAAATGTCTTTATTTTTTAATTTCGTCAATCAGAAGCGAAGATAATTAATTTTTTGGTAATTAAAACCAGAATTGCATTTTTTGCACGGCAGGCCAAGTGACACGGAAAGAAAAAGAGTTACATTTTTACCCGGTAGCAGAAAGTGCGTGACGTGCGTCGCAGATTTATTTTGGACCTTGCAGATAAATTTGCCAACTTGAAAAAAAAAATATTTCCTTAAAAAATAAAAAAAAAAATAAAAATAAGTACTAAAATTCTGACAAAAAATATCGTGAATTCGACAAATGGTCGCAAAAAAATCGGTAATTTATAGCCAAAGGGTCGCTGCAAAAACGCAAATTTCGTCAAAAGATCCTGGACATAAACATGAATTCCGTCCTAGGTTTGTGGCAAAAATACAAATTTCTGTCACAGGATCGCGGAAAAACGCGAATTTAGTCAAAGGATCGCGGAAAGAACCTGAATTTAGTCAAACGATTGTGGGAAAAATGCAAATTTAGTCAAACGATCGCAAAAAAATGCAAATTTATGTCAAATGATCGTGAAAAAACGCAAATTTATGTCAAAGGATTGCGAAAAAAACCCGGAATTTCGCTAAAAGATCCCAAAAACCGTAAATTTCTGCCAAAAGATCGCTGTTTAAACTTGAATTTTATCCAAAAATTCCAGAAAAACATGAATTTCGTTCCATGGACGCCGGGAAAAAAGCAAATTTCTGTCACAAAATCGCAGAAAAGGCTTGAATTTCGTCAAAGGATCGAGGAAAAAACACGAATTTAGTCAAACGATCGCGAAAAAGAAAAGCAAATTTAGTCAAATAATCGCGAAAAAACGCAAATTTCTCTAAAAGGATTGCGGAAAAAAGCGGAATTTCGTCATACGATCGCAAAAAACGCAAATTTCTGCCAAAGGATCGCTGTAAAAGCGCGAATTTCGTCAAAAGATCTCGCGAAAAACGTGAATTTCGTCCCAGGGATGCCGCAAAAAACGCAAATTTCTGTCACAGGATCGCGGAAAAAACACGAATTCCGTCAAAAGATCGAGGAAAGGACACAAATTTAGTCAAATGATCGCGAAAAAACGCAAATTTCTGTCAAAAAATCGCGAAAACGCGAAATTTCATCATAAGATCGTGAAAATGCAATTTTCTGCTTAAGGATCACGGTAAAAATTCAAATTTCGTCAAAAGGACGCCTGATGGGTGTATGGAATTCCTAAATTTTAACTTAGTTTATTCCTGACTCCTACTCTTGTAATGATAAATTCTTATCATTAAATGAAATATCTTTTTTTTTTCTCTTTCAGTTAAAGAAAAAAATAAAGCTCTGTTCTCTTAATATATCGCTTATTATATATGAAAGATCTGATAAGATTTCTGTAAAATACATAATCAATGTGTTCGCTATTTTCCTTATGTGTTTATTCTGTGCCATTTTTATGCACGTATCTAAAAGTGTGCTGGAATAGTATTTGTTCTCGAGTATATGAACCATGTTACATATTCATTATTATTTAATTCTTCATAAAATATTAATTTTTGCTATTTACTTATTTAGGTTAATATTATAGTTGGAATATAGTTCTATTAATTTTTTAGTATTAATCAGTAAGAACCCTATTTATTTTAACACTTATAATGTTTGTACATAATCGCAGTACAGATTTTTTTATCTATTGATTTTACAAATTTGGTTCTTTCGCATCCGGATGTTATTTCGTACGCTGATTCGTAAAATCTAAATTTAAAAAGAAACCTGACCACAACTTTCCGTTTTATGAAAAAATCGATTTTTAAACATAAAAGGGATTCCTTTTCGTACAGACAATTGACGGGAATTTGTTAAAATTAGGAAAACTAAAGAACCGATCGATTTTAAACTTTGACATAGTTCATAACACATAATAAGAATTTTATGAATTTAAAGTGAGCTGAATTTGTGTGTGTGTGTGTGTGCGGGGGGGGGGGGGGTAGCAAACAAGGGCTCCGTGAAGAAAATGGTTAATATGATTTTTTTTTTTTAACTTTACGCATTTGGTTACGTCTATTTATTAATTACATGCATTATCATTTAGCTTTTATTACCGTTTATTTGTTAGCTCCCACTCCCAGACTTGATAGCTAATGTGCCCGCATGTTCTGTATGTACGTATGCATATACGTAACGCGATAATTCTTGATAGAAATATCTTTTTTGTTTTAAACTTTGTATAATATGTAAAAAATTGAAATATGGGAGTGGATAATTTTCAGGGGGACGCATTCCTAAATATAATAGTGCTGCCATTTATGCAAGGAATTATTAATTTTCTATTAACAATTTTGATTTGTTAATTTAAGGATAAAGTGTTTTGAAAGAGATATTAAACGAAATCCTCTGCATATCACACTTACCCACTTGTTTTCTTTAGGATAAAATAATACATAATTGATGATTTTTTTTATGGTTTTCTGGCTGGTTTGCTCCTTACGTCCGGAAATTCGGTTCAAAACTCCAATTGATGGTATTTTCTGAAAGATCATTTACGTTTACCAAAGAATGGAAAACTTATTTCGATTACATAGTTTCTGAATAACAACACCTGCCTATTCCATGCTTTTCCGAACAAAAAAAATTAAAACTTGTGTCACAAAGTTGACCCTTTGGATTTGAGACCAGCCTTAAGTACAATTGAAGAATATGGTAAAAAAGGAAATATGCTTTAGATAAATCGAAGCAGAAAACTTGACATTTTTTTCTTCATTCTTCCATCAAAATACTATAAATTACTGAAATTTTGTATTTAATATTTTGAAAGTAAAAACATTATATAAAAATACTGAATATTTTTATTTTGGTCTTTAAGGGGAGCCCACTTTGAAAATGTGAAAAATTAAAAACATTCGAATTAAAATAAACATTAAAATCAGTGTTTAATTTAAATTTTTGGATTGCTAAATTATCTGGATTCATCTTAAACCAGAATGAGTGGGATCGTATCGTATCAAAAGTGTTTTTCGCTAAGAATGGCGGTTGACTTTCAGAATGTTTCACTGATAACGGGTTCGGAACTCCCCAATTAATTACTTTTTTCACACTACATTTGACGTTTTTCAGAGCTTTGATATAGTCAAGAACGAAAAGAGTGGGAAAAACGAGTTATCTGGAAACTCCCTGGAAACTAGTGGACTATAACAGTTTACCGCCAGTTGAAAAAAAATGAACAATTAATGTTGCTAGATTTAAACAGCTCTAAAATCTAACCGATGATTAAGATGTCGCATATGAATTATTTTTTCAATTAATCCCTTTCAAATTTCTCCTGTATGCTAATTTTGTTTTTTCCCCTTAATAAATGTGTATCAGTATGAAAAAGAAGAAATAATTATCAAATGAATTATTAAGGGGAAATGTCAAAACAATCTACAGTGAAATACGTTTAACACGAAACGGGGACCGAGAAAATTTTTCGTGTTAACAGAATTTCGCGTTAAAAGATTCTTAAAAAAAGAACAAAACTCACAAATATTTTCGACGTCATCAAATTTTATTTCGATTTCCTGTTAAACTACTAGTAAGTTGCAACCATTAGAATAAAAAGCAAGTAAACAAAATACTGTTTTTGGCGGAAAAAATCAGACATATTTTTTTGAAGTGTCTTTTTCAACATTCTGAGATCTACCTTGTTTGAACCAAATAAATTAAGCTGTCTCTAAATCTTCGAGCATAGCAGCTCTCATACGTTTTCTCTCAGGCTTAAACATACTGCCCTCAAACATTAACGTAATGGGATCCCTGTTTTTTTTTTTTTATTATTGTTGATAATGTAGAATTGGCAATGCCAAACTCTTTGCAGATTTCTGTTTTCGTCCATCTTTTTCATCAACTGCATTAAGCAGCTTCATCTTCATTTGAAGCGAAATAGTAGTTTGTTTTCGCACCAAATTCTCAGCCATTGTGCTCATAAAACATAAACTAATTTTTAAAAAAACACGAAATTCTCTAATTTTCACCAACAATTCAATGGTTTTAACACGAAATTCTCTGATTTCAACTTAAACTAACTAGCTCGAAAGCAAATTTTTTTCGTGTTAAACGATTTTTGTTTCGTGTTAAAAGAACAAAAATGTATTAAATGGACTCTATTCAGGTGACGTCAGACGCCAGAGCTGGCGGTATGATGATCTGTTATTCTAGTTACTGCACCGGCAGAATACCAATATGCGCAGGCGCAAACACCGCTAGCAGACGACTTTAGTCTTGACCCAGGTTGAATGCATACGTTTTAACTGAAAATTTGCAAACTTAGGGAATTTTCTCGCATAAAGAACAACATTTTGAATTTAGATTACAATATATTAAGTATATGCTGCTGCATCAAAGAATTCTTTTGCGGTATTTTTAACAAACAAGCATTAATAACTCACACTCCATAGACAGCTATGCTAAACACCGCCAGTAAATACCGCCAGCAGACGAATTTTAGCCTCAACCTCAGGTCGCGTGCATAAGGTCCATTGCATCGTATACTGACCGGACCGCTATATCATTTCGTGTTAACCGATTTTTCGTGTTAAGCGTTTTCGTGTTAAACGTATTTCACTGTATACTAATAAAAAAAAGTTTCGCTTTGTGTGTGTGTGTGTGTCTGTCTGTATGCGATAGCTAGCAAAATCTAGCGTAAGTACGAAGCTGGCAATTTTTATGAAAGTAGCCCAAAGTCTCTTCTGATGCACCTCAGATTCAGAATTTTAAAATTCTAAAGATTAGTTGAGTTATTAACTAAAATTCGCAAATCACTGTCATTAATAACTCATCTCGGCCCTTGCGAAAGGGAAAAAGTGATGGCGCACGCGCAGAAGCCTTATTTATGCATCGGGAGAAAATGAAGTTCGAAAAGAAGGAATTTCGGGAGTATTTTGTCATTATTTATTTACTTACATCAGTCAAACTGCTTAGTAAAGTTAAAAACGGATGACATATTCTATAAGATCGTACTCTTATGTCTCAAATGCCGCAATCAATTGAAAAAAATATCACAGTTAATCCTTTGAATTTTTTTTTTTCCAAAAAGGCTCGTTTTTTCCGCGAAGCGTTTTTCCGTCCTGTTGCAGCGCCCCTCGAGGACGCAGTTTTAGAGGTACCGACAAATTAAAAATGTGCTCTCAAAGCTAAAACCTTCTAATCGATGGTTTTAAAAAATATGAATTTTAACCTTTTCAAATACACTGGCGAACTCAGGTCACTTCGCGTTTTATGGAGACGATATTTTTTTAACCCTAAAAGTAACAAAACGTCCATACTTTAACACACTTTACTTTTTACTTTACAAACCATACTTTTTTCTTTCTGTTTAGAGCATCTCTATAGACCAGATTTACATAACCTACAAAATTTTTGAAACATTCGGACGGTATAAAATATTTTTTACAAGATAAAATATGTGAAAAATTCGATGGAAATAAAAAATCTGAGTGTTTCGTTGCGGTTTCGCACCTTCAGGGCACAATTTTAGAGGTACCGACAAACCAAAAATATGTTCTTAAAAGTAAAACATTCTTCTAATCGATGTTATAATCGGCTTTTAAAAATAAGAATTTTAACCCTTTCAAATATATCGACACGGAGGTCACTTCGCGCCTCACGGTGACGATATTTTTTCTATGCTAAAAGTAACTAAACGTGCGTATTTTAACAGAAACTTTTTAGAGTATTTGTATAGACCAGATTTACGTCACCTGCAAAAATTTCGAAACGTTCGGACGAGTATAAATATTTTTATAAACTAAAATATATGAAAATATCTACGAAATCAGTAAAAAGCCTGGGTGTTTTTGCGCGGGTAAAAAAAAGACGTCTTAATTTAAGTGTATGTGGGTGGAGATAGGGAGGGAGGGTATAAATGTTTAAAAAAATGGCCTTAAAATTCTTGCCCCCCCCCCCCCCCCAGTCTTAGAGCCCAAGTTACGCCTATGGGTAGAACAACCGTACCTTTCCCCTCCCCCCTGTCACTCCAATCTGCATATTTATATTTCGTACATTATTTGCGAAATTTAAAGGATATTTTTTTTTAGCAAAATAAAAATTTTAAATATATTTATCAATATATCTACTTAGCTGTCAACTATTGCACTTTTTAGTTATCACTCCTTTTGAATAGTAATCTTTACCTCATTTTAAAGTTAATTAATTGCAGAATTATGCGATTAAATATGGTAAGGATTGTGATTAGGAAATAGTGTTAACACACACACACACACACAAAAAAATATCTCGCAGCTATGCATTTTTAAGAAAATATAAATGGAATTTACAGAAATTAATATTTATATGCTGAAGAATGGGACAATGTTTTACAATTTCCTATAAAAGGTGCATATCTTAAACTGTAATCGATTCTTCCGCATAGCAATCTTTTGTGGTGAGTACCTGAAAATCAGATTAAATTAAAATTTTGACACCATTATCGGAAAGAACAGATGCTTTTATAGAAAAAGGGAAGATACTGCTCGATTGCTTTCTATCAGAATATCAATAACACGGCAATTATATCGTCTTACAAATGAAAGTGACTTTGTAAATGTGCAGAGCAGAGCCTTAGCATGGGCCATGTGTACTGTTCATGATACAAAATAAATAGAAAAATCACTAACGTGATTTTTATACTCGTACGCAATAGAAGACAAAAAACCTCAATCTGATGCTCGTTGGATAAAACAAAAAATATTCTTTTCAGGTTAGATATAAAAAAAAAAACCTAGCCCATAAAAAAATATCCTACTGTCCCAAAGAAAATCGAACTGAAAGCGAATTCATTGTTCCGTCTCTTGAGTGGCTCTGTATCAACACGTCGTCGCCGACATAAATTTGAAATAGAAATACACGGTTTCGGTTGATCAAAATATCATTAAAGTGATTTGAAATAGAATATAAGTAATTTTAAAGAAGGAAAAGGTTTTTATTTTTTCTATTCATGAATAAATAAAATTTTAATTGTAATACCGATTGATCTCAAGTCAGTCCAAGACCAAAAACTGATATAAAAATTGAGTCCGTTTTATTTCCATCTTCTACGTGTGCGATACATTACGTCACATATAAGTGTTTTGGTAAAAAAAAAAAAAAAAAAAAAAAAAAAAAAAAAATACAAAAGCTTGGAGATGGGAAAGAAAGGAAAAAGTAATTTAGACTTAAGTTTTTCGGAAGCGCTATTGCACTGAGCTCCGGAGCCCTGTATTTATTAGCTCCGGTGAATTCTGACCAATATTTGAAATTTACTAAAAACAGAGAAGTACCGGAGCCGGGCTCCAGTGGGCTCCGGCGCAAATTAAGCCCTGACTGTAATACAATATTTTCCCCTGTTTTTGTAATTTAATGTTCCAAATTTTAGGATTAAAATAATTTCTACTTCTAATACAGACTTTTTTCTACAATCAACAACATATATAGTGAGTCTAAGGTCAGGCTTGTATGCATATAAGTATGAAAATTAGCATAAATTAATAAACATATCTGGTTCCCTGTAAAGTTTATCTTAAAACATAGTTAACGTATATAAACACTATGTAGACTACATGATACAACTAACAGAAAACAAAATAGATAAAAAAAATATTCAACATTTATCCTAAAATATTTTCATTTTTTTTTTAAATAGGACTATTTATAACAATTAATACCATAGGATGCTCTTAAAGAATTTGATTATGTTATAAAAAAAATTATCTCGATTTATTTTTTAAGAGCTGCTAGTATGTTTAAATAATAAGTAACTAGAGGGCTCAACCCCCGTTAAGGCTTCGCAGCCCCTGACAATATACTAATGTGCCCTGTTAAAAAAATATATTACCAGGTTACGGAAGATTGAATGCTATTATCAGTATAACAGCGGCTATCTTCTGCAATCACGTTGCCCTGCTTTTCAGTTTTTAATGGGCATTTTTCGGCACCATGGCCTCATTCATCGCTGCCGTAATAAATGACTTATGCTTTCGGATAGATAAGATCAATTACACATTTAAAAATTGGCTTGTATAAAATGATTAGGTTAAAAATAACGCTTTCTTTCTGAGTTTTACAACGACGCTATGGACAATATTCTTCCTTTAGGTTTGAGGTTAAAAAACTCCGTTTGCTTATAGACCGGGAGCCGGCAGCACAGACAATCACCTCATCGAGTTCACGGCTGAAATTCAAGAATAAGTTAAAACTCGATTCGCATATTAAAACGCAATCGGTTTGCCTAGTCCTATCTTGGTGGAAAACATCTAAAAACCCGATTTTAGCGGTTGCCTCGTACGTTTACCACTGAGTTTTCTTTCTCCCAGTCCTCCATGTTTTAATACTTTTGAGTGGAGGAAAATACAATGATAAACTTACGAGTCAACTGCTAAAATCGCGTTTTCAGGAGTTTTTCGCCAAGATATGACTTGGCAGACCGATTGCGTTTTAATATGCGAATAAAGTTTTAACTAATTGGGATTTCAACCGTGAACTCGATGAGGAGATTGTCTGTGCTGCCAGCTCCAGGTCTATTAGGAATAGTTTTCTGATCCACGTATTGAAAAGTGTCGTCTTGACCGAGTTTTAGACGTTTCAAGAACAGGTATAGCTTATTCATGAATTCTTTTCTCTATTTTAGTACGTCATCATGAACATTTTCAGTGTTAATTTAACAATTTATATGGTTTGAATGGTACTACTTGATAATCCCGTCGACGAAAAAAACTATCGCCAAACTATAAGATTATATGCCAATAATGGATGATCGTAAATGTCGCATTCACTTCCTTATTTTCTACTTTTAACATGTGATTATTAAATTCTTATTTTTAAAATTTCTTTCTGTTTTTAAGATTATTGATGTCATTTTCTCTTAATCTCAATATTATTTCACTATCAATTGAAACAAATCATATAATTTCAATTATCAATCTGAAATTGACGAAAAATAAGAAATTTTATAATCCCTACGGTTTTTCTCTGTTCTCCATTTAAAACAAAATGGAGTAATTTTGTTGCCATTACAGATTTTCACTACAGAAATGTAATTAAAAAATGTAGAAAAAAATTAATATTTCGAAAACTAATTCGAATTTTTAAATTCTGATACCATTTTTGAAACCTGTTGATCAATACAGATTTTTTATGTTAATTTCACCGCATAATATTCCATATTTTAGGAGAAATAGTCGTTAAACTGAATCAGTCGTTTAATCATTCGTTTCATAAAGTCGTTTCATTAATTCGTTTCATAAAATTGTTTCATTAATTCGTGTCATAAAATCTCTTCATAAAGTCGTTTTATAAATTCGTTTCATTACCATTTTATATATGTAGGGAAGTGCTGGGAAACATATAACAATAATATGTTCCCGCACCATGTTGGTTAAATCAAAGTAAAATTGCGTAATTTGTTATTTCTGTTTGTATAAATATTTTTTTATAAAATATAATTATGAGTGTAAAATTATAATGTTTATATATTTAAGTAAAATAGGAGTGTAAGTTCATACAAAAATTATTAAGTTGATTTTAAATATTAAATATATATATATTTTTTAAATTGTTGTATTGTAAAATGAATGTATAATGTTGAATATAGTTCGGATCTCAGATAACAACAATAGCCAGACGCCATGGTGTCGTTTTATGACAAGCCAGTGGAAAGTGGTGTATAATTAGAAATCGTAAAATAATAAAAATGTTGGAATAAATTTATGGCCTTAATAAAAATGTTGGAATAAATTTATGGCTTTTCAGACCACCCAAACTTTAAGGCATATAATAATATTAAAGTATATGTAAGGGGCCATTTGCAGACTGTTAGCTAATAGGTCTATCTAAGGATAATGCAATATCTTCTCATATCCAATAAGGGAGGACTAGACAAATAGTTCCACCCACTGCAAGAGTTGGTGTGCCAGAAGAAAAAGGTTTGAAAAAGAGAGTCTGAAAAAAGATGTCGAAGACGCAGGAGCTATCCTGAAAGCCCATGCAATGAATCCAGAGAGCCCTAGTAATGCCCAGGCGAGATGGACATATCGGAGTGAGCCTAAGCAAGCCTAATTGAGGATGTCTTCCTGATGTTGAAATAAAATGGATTGTTCTACTGCGGTCCGTAGCTATGCATCCTGCCATCCCGATTTCGCCGCTCTGATAAGAAGCTGAATCCAGATGACATTTGGATATGATCCTTAGCAACGCGACAACTCTGAATTTGATGAATAAAGGCCACCATCCCGTATATGATTCAAGGTATTACCTTAATCTTTTTCTTTTACCACTTTAAATTATATGAGAAATTATAAATATCCTTTTATGATATTTTATGGTAGAGAGCAATCTGAGATCCAACAAAACCAATAATTAAATATAATTAAGGTATTTTTAAAAAATGAAAGATAATTATTATTATTTTTTTTTTTTGCAAAAAGCAAATATATAATAATAAGAGTGAATGAAAACATTGTCCTTTTTTAAAAAAGATTAAATATACATGTAATAATGAGCAGCGAACAAAAGTGTTGCTTTATTTTTTTTTTGAATTAATATAATGTCTATATGTATATAGTTGTGTTCAATGTAAATAAAATATTTAATCAAGTTTTAAAAAGTTTCTGTAATTATTTAATTGATAAATGTTTAAGGTGTGTCAACTTATTTTTACAGCTTAAATTTTAGTTTAATTCATAAGTGGAAGAGTTCGTCTAAATAATTCACAACGCAAACTCTTAATTTTATTCGTAATTAATTAAATTTAATAATTACAGTTTTACGCGGATTATAATTTAATTTTATTAATTATCCGCGTTGCTCTTCTACTAAAATTACGTAATTACGATCACTTATGTTATTTGAATTTATCTAAGGTATATAAAATTATATACCGATTTACTATGAGGTTGCTTGGATGATTTGGACCAATTAACAATTTTGGATGTAAATTAAATAGGAAATAAACAAGTGTAATTATCTGTCCAGCAGGAAGATAGATATCAATTTTCTACAAAACTGGACTGTAATTATTTAATTTAAATTATTTTCGTACTATTACTTATATGGTATCTGACAATGGTTATTTCTATCTAGAAATATGCATGTATTTGTTATAGGAGGTATTTAAAAAAACAAAAACATAAGGTTTGAATAAAATAAAAACTTGTTTAAACTGACACCCTCCTCCCCCCTTTACCCCTGACATTCTTGATGATACACATTTTACTTGCAATTAATTTCACCGTGTCTTTTAAACCTATGAAAATATGCAACAAACCAATATAAAACTTGTATAATCTTGCATTACACTGTTCAGTACATTATCCTTATTTCCTCATTTGTATGAAGCAGCTGTAATATGCGTTTATGGAAATAAATTAATAAATTTGGGAAATACAATTGGGAAGCAAAAAAATCCTGCGATATTAACTATTATGTTACATTTTCCATCTAATAAAAATGTACTAGTATGCACGTATTTATGCAAATATTAGAGAATTGTTTAACTGAAAAATAGTAAAAACAACTATCTTTAGCATCGATTACAGGAACATTTCACATGCCATACAGAAAGCGTAGAATGCGTTAGTATAAAATAAGTTTCAATTTCAGCATACTTGGGTGCATATGATTTATTTGACAGAAAATTAAAGTGATAAAAATGTAATTAGCAGATTGTGAAAATTCTCATGTTCAATAATTCGCAAAAGCTAACATCCAAATACATGAAACAGTGCAGTGCAACTGAGACGCATTTGTGGTTCGCAGTTTCTCAGTAGCATCCAAACTAGAGTCCTGGGCGGAGCGGATCGTACCCGACCTGAACCCGCCAAAATAATTTTCGGCAACCCGCAACCCGACATATTTCAACTTGACTCGAACCCGAAATGAAAGGAAAATAAATCATGTTTTAATTCAATTATGAAAAGTAATCTAGAATTATATATCTCTAATAACAATTTTAAGTTTTAAAAAAATGGACAAATTTATATTTTTACTCTTTAAATATAGTAAAACTTCTGAATAGTGGACACTTCGGGATCGTTGAATAAAAGTCCTACATCGGATCGGGTCGGGTCGGGTTGTCCCAAATTTTCTTTTTTCGGATTGGGATGATTCTTATTTTCTTTCTGCGAGTCGGGTTCAACTTTGAATAATTCTTGCGTGTCATTAAAACTTCTTGCAAGTTGTCAGGTCGTTAGAATTTCCACCAAAAGTTTGAGCAGAACTATGCTTCAGATGAAAATAAATACGCATTTTAATACGAATAAGTACTATATACTCAATTTACTGAATGAGAAACAAAAATGTACTTAAGAATGTGATCAAAGATTATTCCAACATTTCGTCTTTGATACAAACAAAAATACATGTATCATATTTGTTATAATTTATGCACACATACACATGTTACATGTGTGTAGATTGGGAGCTGCCTACTATTCAAAGGTATAAGTGTACGAATATTCATTAGGAATTGGAAAACTAATCGCTAAATAGAGGACTCCGCTTTTTCGGGTGTTTCCTTTATGAAGGCCTTATTGTAATATAGATTTTAATCTGAAAAATTGTCGGGACATTATTCTGAAAAATCGCGTCAACTCGAAGCCGACCTGCAAGAGTCAAAACCCGAAACCTACCCGAAACCTACCCGAACCCGAAACAATTGAAGTCAACACGACCCACAACAAAAAAAAAGTAGAAGTCAACCCGATCCGAACCCAGTGGGTCGGGTTGGCCGCGGGTAAGAGCAGGTAACCAGACCTAATTCATGACTCTAATCCAAAACGTTGCATTTGATTTATTGTTTTTAAAATTGAAGTACAATTGATTTTTACGAACCAAGGCGGCTTTGCAGTTTTGCGACCTCCATTAGAAGCGCGCTTAGTACAATGCCAAGTTTTAATTTTAACAGGGATTTTGTTTTAGCTACACTGTACAAAGGAAAGATTAATACTACGCTGAATTTAGTTTTTTTTTAAATACCAAATGAAGTTTAAATATGCACTACTTTTATTATCGGTACCGAATTAAGGGAGCACAGGATTTTTGAGTTTGTCGTAACGATAAAAAACATCGCCTTTTTCAATGTATCAAAACACAAATAATATGTAATTAAGATTTTTTTTTCATTTTCTGCCTAAAGCATATATTCTTAGCTATTATTATTCAGAAAAATAAATGTTATATATACAAAATTAATATTTAAACGAGTAGAAGCACGTCGAATTCGACGAATGAAAATATTTAAAAGAACCAATTAGCTGAATTTATATTAAAAGAAATTACAATACCGAATCAATTTTTAATAAATATATTTCCAAACTTGATGTTAAGTTTGCCAGTTACAATTTTGCATGTAAACATTCGCGCTCTTTATTTGATGTTCTAATCTGAGTGCTAGTGATATCCAGAAACTTACTTTTAGACGGACTCGCTGTAAAATATTTAGTTTTATCAAAGAAAATACTCATTTCTTTTTTACTATGACATCATTTTCACCCAATGAAGCCGTCTGAGATGAAGGTCTCAATCTCAGCTTCAGCGTAATGAAAAAAAATATTGAAATGTAAAAGCGTTATGAGTAAAAATGTGTTATTTTATATAGTGACGTCATTTTCTGTTCAAAAGTTTTTAAAAAGTTATCTTTAATTGTAATACGAAAACGGCATCCGTAATGACATGGTAATTCCCATTGTTTCTGTTCTCTCTTCTACAATGCAACTAAACCGATTGCCACCAATGTGAAGAAATTTGATAAAAGACTTTTAAAATTAAAATTAACATATAATAAACGGTCAAGTGCGTGTATTACTCGCGCTCAGAGGGTTCCGTACGATAAATATATGAATTATTAATTGTATTATTAAAAAAAATCGTTGCTATAAGAATAATAAGACTTTCTAATGAAATGTGCAACGTGGGGCTGGGATGGATATAGCTGTATATACTAGAAAAGTATGAATGGGTATACCATAAAAGTTCAAAGCGAATATGAAGCCTAAATAATATCAAATATTGCTATAACTTTTTTTTATCTTATCCTAATCTGTTTATAATGAACTTAATTCGGTACTGATAATAAAAGTAGTGCAAATTTAAACTTCATTTGGCATTTCATAGAAGTGAGTTCATCGTAGTAATAATCTTTTCTTTTGCAGTATAGCTAAAACAAAACCCTTGTTCAAAGTGTTCAAAATTTAAAATTAGCATTGTGCTAAGTGCTCTTCAAAATGAGGTCGAAAATGTTGCAACTCCGCCTTGGTCCGTCCACGTTTTTCCAGATAGATTTTTAATTAACTTTTAATGACAGCATGCCGTGTGGTGACCGGCATTAAAGAATAGTCCCAATGTAACCCGTGCATATCGTAAGAGGCGACTAAAAGGGGTTGGGCGAAAGGCTGACAACCTTTCCCTGGAAAAAAAAAACCTTGTTGCGAAGCCCTTAAATACAGATGTTAGACGGACTGATCTCATGGTAAAACGGACTGGAACTGGAAAACGGCTTATGAATTTTAGAATTGGAACTTGGAATGTTTTAAGTTTATACAGAGCTGGTGCAGTGAAGCAACTACAGAGTCAGATGGATAGTTATAGACTGGACATATTGGCCATACAGGAAGTAAGATGGAAGGAGAGTGGGATAAGAGATATTGGTAATTTTACAATTTTTAAATTTCAAGTACAAGAAGAAACACGCATGGTACTGGATTCATGATCAGAAAATGCCTTAGAGAAAATATTATTGATTTTCACAATGTAAATGAAAGAATATGTATCTTGAGATTGAGAGCAAAGTTTTTTAACATTTCAATAGTATGTGTCCATACACCAACGGAAGATACCGAGGACGAACAAAAAGATACTTTTTATGAAACACTACAGATTGAATTTGATAAGATACCAAGACATGATGTTAAAATGGTAATAGGTGATTTTAATGCTAAAATTGGAAAAGAATACACTTTTGTACCAACAATTGGAAAATCTAGTTTACATTATTTGAGTAATGAAAATGAAATAAGAGCTGAGGACTTTGCTGATTCTAACAACTTAATCATAAGTAGCACATGTTTTGAGCATAAGAACATACATAAAGAAACTTGGATTTCCCCTGATGGAAAGACAAAAAACCAAATTGACCACATTATGATCGACAGAAGACATGCTAGTGATGTTATGGATGTACGAAGTTATAGAGGTGCGGATTTAGATACTGATCATTTCATTGTTATTATGAAATACAGACAAAGAGTTACAAGATTTCGAGATGCAAAAGGAACTACGCAAGTAAAATTTAAAACAAAAGATTTACTAAACATGCAGAGAAGAAAGGTTTATCAAAGTAAATTAACAGAAAGAATTGCTAGTGAATATGCTGAATTTAATGAGAAAGATATAATCAATAGTAAATGGGCTAAATGCAAAAATATCATATTAAAAACTGCTGAGGAAGTAGTCGGAAAGGAAGAAAGGAGGGAAATTAATGAATGGTTTGATGATGAGTGTTGGCAACTGATTAAGAAAAAGAATAAAGCAAGAGAAAAAATGCTGAAACACAGAACAAGACAGAGTGAAAATCACTTTAAAACAATTAGAAGAAATACACAAAAGTTGTTACGTATGAAAAAACGAGCTTTGGAGCAGAGTAAAATTCAAGAAATTGAAGACCTATCAGTATTAGGTGATATAAGCCAAGTGTATTCAAAGCTTAAAGGAATCAAAAAGGGCTATCAACCACGCACCCTTTTTTGTAAAGACAGAAATGATAAACTTATTGGAGGGCACGCAAATGGGACAGATAGATGGGCAGAATATTTTGAAGAATTGTTAAACAGACAGTCAAATGATGAAAGAGAAATACAATCTAATCATAATGATTATGACATGAATGAAGAAAACTGTGAACCACCAACTTTAGAAGAAGTAAGGGATGCTATTGCAAAATTAAGAAATGGAAGAGCACCTGGTGAAGATTTGATAAGTGCTGAGCTTTTGAAATATGGTAGAGAGAAGTTGGTACAAATGTTACATGATCTAATAGTAGAGATTTGGCAGAATGAATATATACCAAATGAATGGAATGGTGCTATTATTATCCCAATTCATAAAAAGGGAAATATCTTAAATTGCCAGAATTATAGAGGCATAGCCTTATTAAATGTTGCATATAAAGTGTTGGCAAAGATAATTGCAAAGCGATTAGAACCGTATGCTGAAGTGGTGATAGGTGATTATCAGTGTGGTTTTAAGAAAGGAAGATCAACAGTGGATCAAATCTTTAGTATCAGGAACATCCTTGAAAAATTCTATGAACAAAATATTAATTTGCACCAATTGTTTGTTGATTTTAAACATGACTATGACAGTATAAGCAGAAATAAGTTATTTGAAATATTAAAGGAATTTAAAATACCTGATAAAATAGTTAAGCTTATAAAATTAACACTAGAAAATACAAAAGCTAAAGTTAAGGTACAGGGAAGACTTTCAAGAGAATTTGCAGTGAATTCAGGTCTGAAGCAAGGTGATGTTCTCTCGACAATTCTTTTTAATTTATGCCTGGAGAAAATAATTAGAAGTATTTACAACAACAGAGGTGGTACTATTATGAATCGCTCCCTCCAAATCCTTGCATTTGCAGATGATGTTGATATAATCGCTAAGAATAAGAAAGTCTTGATTGAAACATACAATAAATTAGACACTGAAGGAAGAAAACTAGGCCTCGTAGTTAATAAAGAAAAAACAAAATACATGAAAATGGACCGAACGAAATCACAGGCAACAGCAACTTTAACTATAAATAATGAATTACAATTTGATGAAGTAACATAATTTAAATATTTAGGATCTACGATCACCTGTGATAATATGGTAGAAGCAGAGATTAACACCCGACTTGCAGCAGGAAATAGATGCTATTTTTCTCTTCGAAACATTTTAAAATCATCTCTAATATCTCGAACATCCAAACTTAAAATTTATAAAACTGTTATAAAACCAGTAGTAATTTATGGTAGTGAGACCTGGACCACTACACAAAAAGATGAAAAGCTACTTATCACTTCGGAAAGGAAGATCTTAAGGCAAATTTTTGGACCTATTAAAGAAGACAATACATGGCGTATAAGGACAAATATGGAGTTAGAACTGTTATATAATGAAAAAGATATAATAAATACTATAAAAATAAGAAGATTGCAATGGTTAGGCCATCTAATCAGAATGAGGGATGAGCGAAGCACGAAGAAGATTTATAGTGGTAATTTAATTGGGAAAAGAAGTATTGGTAGACCCAGGAAGAGTTGGATAAAAGAGATAGAGAAAGATCTTGCAGAAAATCAAATTATAAATTATAAAGTAAAGGCCAGAGATCGGAAGGTCTGGAGAAATATAATGAGGGATGTCAAATTCCTACATGGATTGTAGCACCATTGTGTATGCATGTATGTATTTAATGACAGCGGAGGCGTATTGAGAGATCCACTCAATGCAAACTAGTCGCGAATCCCATAGTATTTATGTGTGTAATTGTAATTAAATTAGTTGTTTTTAACAATTTGACATTTATTGCTTTTATATTGCAACTGGGCATTGCATTAAACAAATATATCATTAAAAGGTGATTTCTAGGCTTTAAAACGGAGACGTTTTATCAATATACTACGGAGGACGGAGGTACAGAAGAATCGGGCAAAAAACTCCCAAAAACATGTCTCACATACAGGGCTATTATTGGAAAAATAATGAGAGTTTTTTAAGTGTTACACCTGTTTGTTTTATAAATAAAAAATTATTTAAATTCCTCTTCGTTTGCTTATTTCCTGTTAAATGAATTTTAAATGAACATCATGAGCTAAAATAAAAAGTTATTAATTTAAACTGTTTTGAAGAGCAATAAATAAGGTGACAACTGACCGCAGAGAATTTAGACAGAGAAAGAGCAGCATAATTTCAGTAAGATCCTCAAGCAGTGTTTTTTTTTTTTTTTTTTTTTTTTTTTTTTTTTTTTAACGGGGTACTAACATATGCGTTTAAAATCATCAAAACAGAAAAATACTTGTCTTTAAAATTATTAATTAAAAATAGAATGGAGTGAGAATAGCAGTGTATATTCGACACAGAGAATGGAGAATATACATGCAGGATTATGGGATTCGTATATATGGTGAAAATTCTGATAAATCTTGTATATAATAAAACACACATAGACACATAAATAACGCCTGCATTCAACAGTTAAAGGTATATATAAATATTATACAGACATACATACAATAAATACAATAAACCCAACTGGAGTGAAAATAGAGTGTTTTCACTCCAGTTGGGTTTATTGTATTTATTGTATGTATGTCTGTAAAATATTTATATATACCTTTAAATCTTGTATAGATTGAGAACACTTAAATTATGTTAATTTTAAAAACGTTAAAACGGTCGATAGCTTAAATGTGAATCTGATTAAAGTATTATGCAGCTGAGTTATGCCCTTGTTTGGAGGTCTCCAAAAAAAATTTGACAACTTTCTTAAATCTGATATTTAAATTCTGTTTTCAAGTTTTACTCATTATAATAAACACTTTCTCATTTAGATTAGAATAAGAATAAAAAAGGAAACTGAGTATTTATGCTAAATAAATATTTATACTTCTATACATGTGTTCTAAGGCATAGGAAATGTTCAATTGTTTGTGAACGTGTAAGGAAAGGGTGGTGAGTTGAGGCGACATAATATCAGGCTCTGGTCCTCTCTTTGACTTAATCAAGCATACTTAATTCGAATTATTAGAAACATTGCACGATTTTTTCTATACTATTAAAGCAAAGTTTCGCTCTGTCTGTCTGCGTGTCTGTCTGTGTGCGATGGCTAGCAAAATATACCGCAGATAGAAGTCTGAAAATTTAGGTGAAGATAGTCCAAGACAGGTCCTGATACACCTGGGGCTCAGAATTTTTATTTTTTAAGGACCCCTTTAAGTTTTATGCACTAAATTGTTAATAAATTACAATTTGAGTTAAAACTGTTGTTAAGGTTGATTAAAATTTGAGTTGCCATCATTTGAGAAAAGTGTTTAAAATTAGAAAAAATATTAATATCTCGAAATCTAATTCAAATTTTGAAATTCTAGTACCAGTTTTGAAATCCTCAGATCAATATGGATTTTTGTTGTTAATTTCATCGCGTAATATTTCATATTTTAGGAGAAATCACCATGATACATAATCAGTCGTTTCATTAGGATTGTATATATATATATATATATAGGGTAGATTAATAAATATATATGAATTTCCTAATACGTATTTATCGAATAGTATTTCGTACAAAATAAATCGAAGGCATTTTGCGCTTGCATTTACCTGTATTTATGTTGCTTCAAAAGATGAAATATATAAACAAATTTACTAGCCGTGATATTTTTATACCGTGATTCCCAATGTGACGAAACATTGAATATATTACATAAGAAACTTGTTTTAAATGTACGAGGTGGAACCCGTCGAATTTCGACGAAAGAAAATGTTTACAAAGGAAGTGTTGCATCAAATTTATAATACATCGACAAAAAATAATTAGAATAAAAAATCCATCTTACACTTGTTAATTTAACTCTCCAAAGACATATTTTAACCTAAGATTAACAAAATACTTTTTTCATAAACTTCAACTGTTAAAATTATTGAAAAATTAAACTTTATTCATATACGTAATCAGTAACATATAATCAGGATAAGTAATTTTGATTAAGTTATTAATTGATGCTTGGTTACGGAATGAAAAATCCGCATAAATGATTTCAACTTGATATCATAGAATTTTCTACCTTTACTTCTAAACCGAATCAAGTCATTTTCCACGTTTCACATCCATATTAACCATTTAAAAACATTTTAACGCGCAATAGGTTATTAATAAATATTTTTTCAAGCTTGAAGTCACGTTTGTCAACTATTACAACTTTCCATGTTAAAATTCCCACTCGTGATTTGAGGTCTTAGTATAATATCTGTACCTGCGTATAAAAATTCCAGAAATTTATAACTTTTAGACGTATTCAAGGGGAAATATCTCGTTTTATCAAATAAAATTATCGTTTACTTTTAAATATGACGTCATTTTCAGTCGCTGAAATATTTTGCCTATTGTCTCAAACTCAATATCAGCAAAATGAAAAAATAGTGAAATATAAGAGCATCATCAGGGAAATTGTGTCTTTTTTAAAGCATAACGTCATTTTCTGTTCAAATTTTTTAAAATGATATTTTTAATTACAATGAGAAAATGGCATCAGTAAGAATATAATCAATAAAAATAACTAATCCACTTTTAATAGAAATGAAGTACTTCAGTTGCCACGATTAGAAAATTGGTATTAAAAACTATAAAAAAATTAATATCTCAGAAATAAATTGAGATACCATCTTTCAAACAAATTGCATTTAAAAGTGCATTTTTTGTGCATACGACGGTGTAAACATTTAAACTGTGGGATGTTTAGAAGTTTAAAAATTTGCAGTAGCGAAAATTGCAAAAGCGAAATTTCATTTCAAATTTCAAAGTGTTGCCATTTGCAGAATGACGTATGCGTTACGCACAGATATGTTTGTCCTTTATAATATAGATAGTTTTAATGTATGGCGTAGTTTTCACCATTAAATGCGATTCATTTTTCTTTTAAAATTTATGTGAAAATATTTATTCAATTTAAAATTGTTTGAGAATATTTTTATTTGAGCTTTTTAAATAGGACCAAATTTTAACCATTAAAAATTTTCAGATGTAATAATTTAATTATTTTAAACATTTTAAATATTACGATATTACATATTTCTGAATTTTACATATGACATTATTGATCCGCATCAGATGTGTTTCTAGTGTAATTTTTTCGTAATTCACGTGTATTTTTATCATGCAATTTTTCATATTTCCTACATTTAATGCATGATCATTTAATTATTAATTTAATTTTTTATTTCGGTTTTTAATAATCACGTGTTTTTTTTTTTTTTTTTTTTTTTTTTTGAGAGGAAATACTATTTTTTGCGCAGTTTTACAAATTGGCATTAGTATAAAAGAAATTATCTTTTCTAATATGGAAAAAATATCACCTGAAATGATGTAAAAGTTTAATAAAATTTGAAAGAAAAAACCCTCAACAATCAGTAAAATTAAAACAATAAGCGCAGTATGCACACCACTATCTTATGAAATGTATCAATTGAAAAAATTATTACATTTCCTATGTATAGTTTTTGTTCCTGTAAAAGTTTTTTAATGGAACGATTTTGACCGACTTTAAGAATAAATAGGTCTTAAAATAATTATTCGATTTAAAAACTGCCTGCTTCAGCGTGTTTCTCAAACATTTTCCTGTAATACTATCAAATTTTCATATTTTTGTATGCAGTAGTTTCCTTAATATAAGTGCAAAAAGACATCCGGTCAGACAACGTTAGTTATTACTATAATTTTTTTTTTTAAATAGAGAACTAAATAGGATCTCACAGATTAATCAAATAAATAAAATAGCAATTTACTTTCTAATTCTGTTTAAAAAGCAGTTTTCTTATGCATTTTATGTTCTACTAAAAGTACCAATTTTATTTATATTTTTATAGCTATTCTTAAATGTTCGTTTACAACAATGAAATTATTTATTTAGAAGTTTGCTGTACGCTATTGACATAGTAGCAATTTGTTCTTAAGCATTGTTTACCTTTCAGTTAACATGCTTCATTTCTTCCTAAACACAGTAGCAAAGATAATAAGGAACAGGTTCAAAGCATATTTCAATGCTAAACTCTCTAAACTTCTGATTCTGAAAATAATATTTTTTGTGTCAAATTATTAATACTGGATACTTCATTGAGAATATGAACAAAAAATCATCGAACAAAAATTAATCGAAAATTAATAAAGAAAATTATAAATTTCCATAAAATAGCTTATGTGTATTTTTCATTTGAGTTTCACATTTGGTGCTCTACTCAACACCAAAAATCACATGTACACATTTTCTACTGATATGATGATAAAATTACTTAGTATACTACGAGTTTCCATGAACATTCTAACAGATTATTTTCTGACCAATTTTATATCCCCTTTATACTAAAATCCTTTTCGACAGTCTAGTATGTCCTTTAAAACCGAGTATCAAAACTAAGAAAGATGCTAATTTTACATTACGCACTGAAACTCGTCTACGCATTTCTTTGAGACATTATAATAATAATTCAAAGCAACAATAAAAGCTGCACATAAAAGAGAGATACATTCCAGTTTTTGGATATCCAGCTCTCCACTAAAGTAAAATGTTCTAGCATTGGATATGTATCCCCTCTGCTGTGACGTCAAAATGACGTATGGGGGCAGTTTTCATGGGGTCGGATATCAGGAATTCTCCACAAAATAAAATGTCCTAGCACTGGAAAAGTGCCCCCATCTGCTGTGACGTCAAAATGATGACGTATGGGGCTACTTTTCATGGGGACGGATATCCAGCTCTCATTGAAAGAAAAATTCTCTAACACTGGAAAAGAGTCCCCTTCTGATATGGGGGCACTTATCATGGGGGCAGATTTCCAGTTTTCAACGAAAGTAAAATTCTCTAGAATTGGAAAAGTGCCCCCATCTGCTGTGACGTCAAAATGACATATGGGGCTACTTTTCATGGGGGCGAATATCCAGCTCTCATTGAAAGAAAAATTCTCTAACACTGGAAAAGTGTCCCCTTCTGATATGGGGGCACTTATCATGGGGGCAGATTTCCAGTTTTCGACGAAAGAAAAATTCTCTAGAACTGGAAAAGTGTACCCATTTGCTATGACATCAAAATGACGTATGGGGGCACTTTTCAGGCGCCTCGTTATTTCATACACAGCAGTTTACTTTTCTTCATTTACAACAATGTATATTTTCTCATAAAATCATATGCGATTGCTTTACAGTGAGAAAAAAATGCGGTTCTGGCATCTAGAATTTAAAATGTGGCTCTAGAGAAAATAGTTCCATGTCATCCTTATAAATCCTAGTTTCCTTTGCTAGAGAGTTCTAGAGTCTCCTACTAAAATTCAAGAGCGTTTTCAAATTTTCTCGTGGTCAAACGCATTTTAAGATCTCTGCAAATAGATGCGAACACAAGAGGTTAGTTTTAGTAAACATAATTCTAGTTTATGAAACCATTCCAGAAATCAAGCGATAATTTCTCGCTACTGAAACGATTCATTATCGTTTCGTCACCTAGAAAACAAAAGATTAGAAATTCTAGATCATTTCGTCTATTCAGCTTAGTTGTTTGCCCAGTTCGCATAGATCGGAAATCTAAATTAGGTATTCAAAATATCGTTACCTATTCATTCTAGCGGGTTTTTTTTTTTTTCTCAGTACAAATTGACATAATTTTTATTCACGTTTTACATCTCTGATACCGAGGTTACACTGTAAAAAAGGTCGGATTTCTAAAAACGGATGATATTATGTGAAATTTCTGTTTTTTTCATTGAATATAAAAAACGGAAAGGTTCCTCCTAAGATATACGCACGGAAATACAGGGTGTCTGAAATGTATATTCACACTCCAAAAATATAATTAAAAATAAACAAACAATGATATGCACTGACTGCTATTTATGTTTCATAAAGAAAATATGAAAGTTTTTTTGCAATGTTTATTACACGATTTCAGTCTGTGTATTTTATATATATATATATATATATATATATTTCCATTTTAGCACAAGAAGAATTTTTGAGCGTAAATATGCTAACGAAATAAAATTGTAAAAAAAAGAAAAGTTCTTCTTAAAAAAATAAAATATCAACGAAAATACGCGAAATTTTGGGCAGACAATGAAAGAACGCTTTGTGAACAAATCGAATTTCTAAAAAAGAAATTTAACTTGCGAAACTCAAAACCTATGGATTCGAAATATAAAAATTGCAGCATTTGTTAAAAAAAAAAAAAATCTAAAGTTCTGTGGAGATTAAAGCAAGATTTACACTTTTAAATATTTTTTTTCTATTTTGAATAAGCAGTTTATTTTCTGATAAAAATAAGATTTAAAAATTTATTATCAATTTTAATCAGTTTTCAGACAAAATTCCATTTAATTTGGTCCTACTATTCAAAAGTGTGAACGTGAATTGAATGTATGAAAATACGCAAATCTACAGATATTTTCAAGTTTAAAATATTAAAACACTAGCTGATAAGCCCGGCATTGCCCCGGCCCATGATGAATGGCTCCTTTAATGAACCTTATAACTTTATGATTTTATATCTTTAACTCCATTTTGTTGATTTTATTTTTTTAATTAAAAAATTGCGAAAAAATATTGAATTGAAAGCATGTGCTATTTAGTATTTTATTTTTTTCTGTAATTTTATTTTTGGAGTCTATGAGCACCGATAGAGAGCAACGTAAAAACACTCAGGTTTTTACTGATTTCGTGGAAGTTTTCACGCATTTTATTTTGTAAAAAATATTTATACACTTTCGAACATTTCAAAATTTTTGTAGGTGATGTAAATCTGGTCTGTTGAGATGCTCTAAAAAGATTGCTGTTAAAATACGGACCTTTTGTTACTTTTAGCGTAGAAATAACTTCCTCTCCGTGAGGCGCGAAGTCACCTGCGTTTGTGAGTACAGTCGAACCTCATTAACGCGAACACTCAAGGGGAAACTTATTTTGTTCGCGTTAAAAGTACTTCGTGTTATCCGAACTTAAATACATTACATACCACTGGACGGGACAATTGGAAACAGTTCGTGCTAAAAGTAATTCGCGTTAAGCGTGTTCGTGTTAACGAGGTTTGACTGTATATTTAAAAACGTTAAAATTCTTACTTTTTAAAACCGATTGCACCATCGATTAGAAAAAGATTTCAGCTTTAAGGGGACGAGGGACCTTAAAAACCTTAAAAATCAGTTTCTTACTTTTTGTAAATTTCACTTTAAATATTATTCAAGGGTACATAATATGCATTATGGCATGCATTTATCACAAAAGAAAAATTATTTTTGAGAAAAAAATGCAATTTTACGCTTCGTCTTAGAAATCTTCGAAATGCCCCCTGCGCATTCCATATCAAAGAAAATCCCTAATTTTTTTTATAAAAGCTTGATTTATATATATAAATAAAACTGTGCATCAAATTTTATATATTTGAATACAAAGGTAAAAAAAAAAAAAAAATCGAAAATTTCAAATTTTTTTTAACCTTTGTAAACAAGTATATAAAATTCGATGCCCAGTTTTATTTATACACATAAACTAAACTTTTATAAAAAAATATTGGGGATTTACATTGATATGTAACGCGCAAGGGGCATTTCAAAGATGTCTAAGACGACGCGTAAAATTCCATTTTATTCTCAAAAATATTTTATTTTGTGATAAATGCATGCCATAATTCATATAATGTACCCCTGAGTAATATTTAAAGTGAAATTTACAAAAAAAATAAAAAAATAAATAAAATAAAATAAATTTAAATATTTTTGAAAAAAATTAAATTTTTTTCAATTTTTTTTTTACTTTTATATTTAAATATATAAAATTCGATGCACAGTTTTATTTATATATATAAACCAAACTTTTATAAAACATATTGGGGATTTTCATTGATATGGAACGTGCACGGGGCATTTCGAAGATTTCTAAGACGACGCGTAAAATTCCCTTTTTTTCTCAAAAATAATTTTTTTTTCTGATAAATGCATGAAATAATGCACATAATGTACCCTTGAGTAATATTTAAAGTGAAATTTACAAAAATAAAAAATTGATTTTTAAGGTCCCTCGTCAACCCAACGAATCATCGGAAGATAGTTAAGTGGATAAGGAAAAGATGTGTTTTAAATGAAACAGAGAAGCCAACTACAACAAAGGAGAAATTATAACGATACATCTTGTGAAAACAGTCATCATAAAAAAATTGACGGACTATCGGCCATGGAACAAGCCCCACTCCAGTTGTGCACAAGCCTTTTCAAATAGCTCGCAACAATGTTGCATAAATCGTGATAACAGCCATTAGGTTCCAATGGACTGATCGCCATGTGCGCATTCACGTATCAAGGTAACATACAGACAAAGGAAAATGAAGCGGTTAAGTGATCAAAGCCAACTCAAAGGGTCACAAATTAAAGACCACAAGTCGTCAACCCATCAGCGGCAAGTTCGCAAAGTGAAAAAACCTCAAATTTTGACATCCACCATTAATAGAGTCATAAAGAAAAAGAACCTACGATAGAGACAAGCATCTCACGGTATGTGAGAAGCATATATCTAATCAAGGAAAAAGAAAAGACCCACAAGAATATGTCAAAATATTAAAACGACAACCACCACGACAGTGACCAAATACCAAGACAAGGAAACCTCCTCAGAAGAACAAGTCCACTGGGTGAGATAAGTATATTATACTAGACAAATATAATGAATTATTAAATTAAATGTTAATTTAGGTGAAACCCAACCCCATAGCTTATGTCTAAGTTACAACCTCAAGCAGCTAGCTCAATTAGAAATTAGTATATTAATCTCACTAGGTCAGCTCGTTAGTCTCCCATCAATTCCCTCCTAGCTAAGTAATAGTATGCCAATTCATAGTTAACTTGTCATAAGATAATATAAAAATAATAATAATAATTAATAAATAAAATCCTGATTTTAATATTAGAAATTATTAAAATATAAATTCATTTTAAATAGCCAGGCAATATTTAAGTAATCTAAAGTAAATTACTCTAGTTAGTTTAGTGTCACCTAGTGGTATAGGATAATATTAAAACAATATATATAATAAATGATAGTTAAGTAAATAGCTATAAGTGTAATAACATGTACAAGCTAACCCCTTTCCCTTTGAGGTTTTTTTTTTTTTTTTTTACTACCGCCTCTTTATTATTCTTAGTTGCACATAGGCTATAGCCTGCACAAGCTACCGGACCCTCTCCAGAGGGAAGTCTACGGAGTCAGTTTCTACGCGGTGGGGTACGGTAGATAGGCGGAGTCTCATCCCCCTGCATCTTTATGTTTGCCTAGCATTTCGGCCCAAAATTAACTTTCGGTGCAACTTTTCTATCTGCGGCGCTCCATTTTTATTATTATTATTATTTTTTTTTTTTTTTGCTTCCTCACACCCCTCCAATCCTTTTTCTTATGACAAATCTGCACCAACAATTCGGCTTCTAAACCGCAGATCATTCAGAAGTAGTTCGGGCAGCGGTGGCCCAGTTGGCAGAGCATCGAATCCGCAGCTAAGGCCGCGGGATCGAGGCCTACTGCTGGCTATAATCCGCCATGTACGCTAATGGCGCGTGGTGCATGTAAAATCCGTCGCGGGTGCAAAGTCTTCCAAGTTACCCGTGAATTATACCTCTGGAGGTGCCTTGCCAGGTGAAGGTCTCGTCATCTGATCAAGGTTCTAAATTACGAGACCAACATGAGTAGCAATGTGCAGGTACCAAACAACAGGATATAACGTTAAGTAACCGGCAAAACATAGTATACACAAACGAGCAGTAGGCATTGCAGATAGGATGACGATCGAGGCAATGATGTCAGGTTTATTGCCGCTTCGCGGCGGTTAGGCGGTCTTTCGCCCCGATGCCAGGTACTAAACCCGTTAAGCTGGGGCATCCCGGCAGGTAGGGGCCTGGTCATCGGTTAGAAAGAAAGAAAGAACATATTCACATATTTTTGTTTATGAGTACAGTAAAACCTCTAAATAACGGACACTCGGGAGCGCGGAAACTGTTCACTATTCGGAGGTGTCCGCTATTGGGAAAACCTCAGAGATTTAAAAATTGCTAAGAAATGCTTAATGTTTCATTTATTGACTTTTATATGTCCTTAATCAGAAATTAAAATTATTTTTTAGGTAATAAATCTGAATTGTGCATGCTTTTATCCGCTGTTTATTACATTCCTACGAAAAACATTTGTTGCAAAAGTTTGCTTTTGCTTGCGATTACATATAATACATGTAATTTGCTTTTTAATGCGAAGTTTTAACCTAGAAGTAGTTTTAATCCTTCTGAATAATCTTTTTTTTACAAAAAAAATTTTGTAACTGTTCACTGTATTTTGCTGCTTCTTAGAAATTCTGGATATTGCAGGAAAAAAGCATCTCCAGTTTCAGTATCTGTTTAATCATCACTAATAGAGTCAACTTTTGTCGAAAATTCTGAAGAAATATAATCGCATATATCAACTAATTATTCTTCAAGTAACTCATCAACAATATTGAAGAAATTTTCAGTAATTTCTTCACTCACATTTCTAATACATTTCATTAATTCACTCATTTCGCTTAATTCTTCATTTGTGTCAGAAATGTGTGTTTCATTTTCTTTTAATTTAAAGCCTGTTTTTCTGAAACATACTGTTATACGCTTTCCAGTTTTATGTTTTTTACAGCTGGGGAAATCCAAAGTATAGCATCGAGAGCATTAACTAATTTTAGGCAGTTCTAACGTGTATTCATAGAATCTAACTTTGAAAGAATGTTACTTAATAAAAGCTTTCTGTACCACGCTTTAAAATTATCTATTACGTCTTGATGAAGTGGCTGTCATACTGAAGTTGTGTTTGGGGAAAAAAACACAATTTTAACATTGTCGAATTTCAAATGTTTTGGATGAGAATTATATTGTCCAGAAATAAGAGAACTTTTGCTTTTAGTTTTTCATCGTATTATCAAAGGACGTTAACCATTAGATCATTAATGGACTGGTCATCCAAGCTTTCTTATTCGCTCTCCACAGAATACCAAATTTATTAAATTGAATGTTCTTTGAGAAACAACTGGGAGTCCAATAATAAGAGGGATTTCAAATATCACTAACACATCGCAACATAATAAAATAGTAAGTCGCTCTTTTTCCACCGATACAGTCATCATTTTTAAAACACAAAGTCTTATTCGGAAAAATTCTGAAAAAGAGTCCGGTTTCATCGGCATTAAATATTTTTCTCTCCTCATAGCCTTCACAAATTGATTGCAGTCGTTCATGCCAATCCTCCACTTCTTTAAGATCTACAGATTTTGCTTCTCCACATATTGTTTTGAAAGAGAGGTTGTGCCGAGATCGGAACTTTTCCAGCCTTCCACTGGAAGCCTTAAAATCGTATAATCCGAGTTATTTAGTGGCTTCCAAAGCCTTTTCCTGAACCAAAGGCCCACTGATAGGAATGTTTTTAACCTTCCGTCTACCAGACGGGTCCATTGGACCCGACATGTACATTCAAAATATTTATTCAAACCAGAAATTTCTTCAAAACAAACTAAATGTATAAATCAGACAATAATAAGTTAAATAAACAAATTAAATAGTTTTAAGTAAAAATTCTGGTGTAGAATGTTTTTATAAAACTTGAGTAAAATTTCCGGTAGTTCTAGGGTTAAACGAGCTGAAGAAAACCAATTCAGACTTATAGAATCAATTTCAATGGAATTAGTCTTTCTCAATTTCACATTTTTGGTGTTCTCGTTAGATATAGTAATCAACAAATTTCGTATTTCCTCTTTATTTCTTAAAATCTCTCCCACCTGCGTTTTACCTATTTTAAAATCTTCAGCAAGTATCCATAAACTCAATTTCTTTTTCTCAGATACACTTACAATTTCTTTTCAAGTTAATCGTTTTCTTTTTGAGGCCATTCTCGAAGTATCAATCAAAAAGGAGAATAAACACTAATCGACATTGTGAAATATTTTTCCCCTGCTCTCGTCACATTCTTAAGTCCTTTAATTCTCTCAGCCAAAAAATCAGTACGTAATTTCATAATAAAAAAATAAAATAGACTAACACTTTTATTTATTTTATAAAAGAGTAAAAATAAATAAATAAAATCGTATGTTAGGTTTTCAGTGATTATTTTTCTTTTTCTCAGATCGAGGCTAACAAAAAAGTCAGGCTACCACAGTGCATCCTAAGTGTCATTTTTTTTACAGACTGCTAGGGTGACGTGATGCTCTTGTACACCTGTATGGGTGCATTTGGGCATCACGTGACTGTAAAAATAGATACTTGGAATGCACTGCGGTAACCTGTCTTTTTCGTTAGCCTCGTGCTCAGATTATATGACGCCATGCGACGTTCCTGATTTCTCTCTTCTATGTTATGCAATGATGCAATCCATTTAATTACTTTTGAATTTTACGAACGAGCCCTACTAAAATGAATTTTCTGTTTTTTCTTTGTTTCTTGACACTGTATAAGATTATCCGAAAAATCGTTTGAGCTTGGATATAATGAAACAAAAATACTAGCCAGCGTATTATCTATCCTGAAGTTTCATGCCAATTGTAAACGAAGTTATCTTACGCGCATTTCAAACATTGCTGTAGGTATTATGGAATTCTACGGATCAAGAATTTTGTACTTCTAGACATTAATCAGCAGAAAATCCTAAATCTTTCAAGGAGGAACGTTTTCTTTCTCGGACGTAGTGGGAGGGAGGAATCTTCTCCATCCCACCCCCTACATTTATCTGTGTTTACAAAATTTGTGACACATTACCCTGATAAATTTAGAGGCTTCTTATTCTTACTCTTTTTTTTCTCGTTAAAATATAATTTTTCATCCTTTATCACCAAAATTACTGTTCGCTATTAGGAATGTCCGTTATTCAGAGGTTAAACATACGGAAATTTAGGTTTTAGTAGTTTGGATTGGAAAACTGTCCGTTAAATAGAGGTGTCCGCTATTCGGGAGTGTCCGTTATGGAGGTTTTACTGTACCTCTAAAATTGCGCGCTGGAGGTAAAACAGGGAGGAAACACTCGGGCTTTTACAGGGCTTCATCGAAATTTTCACACATTTTTGCAGTTCTGCCATCTACAGTGGTAAGATGAAACAAATAGCTACTTTATTTATATTTCCATTGAACACTGATGAGCATTTGAGGGGTAATTAATTAAATTTAAGTTCATTGTTATATCACATTCATTAAAGTATAAAAGACTTACGTAAAGAAAATTTTATTTATTATATTAATAAAATCTTACTAAATGTAATTCACATATATTCATTCTCAATTCTCCCTTCCAAACAACGAATGTTATAATGCATCCTATTCATTATTTGCTTATCCCATTCTATAAATTAATATATTTCATGCATAATACATAATGATTGTAATATATAACATGCTAGAAATTCGTACATGTAGTAATTATCTGGGAAGAGGGGAAGAAATTTTATTCAACCAAACGGATTTATTGAAATACTCTGCAAAGTAAATTCTCTTTATTCAAAAGACTGCATTTGAACGCTCAATGCTTGAAATTGCACCTTGCGGTTGAAACTTCGAAGATTAAGAGGATAAACTATTTCTTCAAATTTACTTTAGCTTCCAGGAAAATTCGGAAATGGGGTCACTATCTGAAAAGATAGTGGTCACTCTTTTATTTATGGTTCAAATATAAGAAATTTCAATTTGGTTTCATTTCTGTTCTTTTTCCTATTTGTTTAAAAAAAACTCTTTTTCTTGTACTGCTTTGAATTTTTCTCACAAGATGCATTTTGATTCGTACATTTTTTTTATTAGATTCATAAAATACCTCTTTATATCTAAATTTATGTCTATGTATCTATATATATGTGGAAATTCAATACTGACACCATTTAATTTTTTAATTAAATTATATTAAAAGTTAAACTATTTACAAAATGAGGTATTTCCAAAATGAATATTGACATTTCAATATATCGTAGATTTCCAATTCGCAATCCCAGCTTTGTAATTCTTAGAGCAAAGTTACTACACATATTCGGAGCCTTCTTACACACTACTTATTTCCCGCGAACATCACAACATTCTGTTCGCTTTTCACTTCCTTTCAGTTCAAACTTACACTCTCGAAACAGAACGTCTGTACATAGGAAATCTGTCCCTCCAGCGCATGTGTGTTGTACATCTCGTTTGTCAGTGCATGGGAGGAGCATGCAAATAAACAAGATGAGGGTGCTTTGGTTTGTAGTCACTAAAAGGTAGGCATGCAGGTGGTGCCTTGAATCTCAGGGTGTGCTTGTGGAGCTAGATGCATATCCCACAAATTCGGCAATCCTGACCATTTGATCGACCTCTATAGCCACCGTGGACCACAGGAAGGAGCAGCAGGAGCACCTGAAAAGACAAAAAGAAAAGAGCAACACCGAAAGTTCAAAAACAGCACCATTTCACTGTGAAGTGTCAAAAACTAAGCACATCAGCTTCTAAAAAGAATCGACAGAAAAAAATTCTTTGGACATCTAAGGGTTAAAAATTTTAAAAGTTTGTCTTGAAGAAACAGATTCGTCATAAAATGCTTCTCATACCATAAAGTATCATCAAAAATATTTTCTTCTTCTTCTTTATCTTTCTTTCTTTACGTCTTTTTAGTCATTTTTTCTACGTCTATTCGTCTTTTTTTTTTTTTTTAACTACGTCTTTTCGACTTCTTTCATCACATTTCATAGTCACTATCATATAAAATTTTTTGCTTCTTCGGAATGCAGCATAATCTTCAGGATCAAGGAATTTGTCAGGAACGATACTACATTTGTCAACATCGGTCAAAGTGTCATCTTCGGAATTTAAGTCAAATTTACTTCTGAAGATCTTCTATAATCAGGCTTCTTTATAGTAAATTCCTTCTTCGGTTTCTGGAATTCATAATCATTTATTTCAAATTCATCTGACGACTTAGGGATATAATTAATTTTCTTCGAAACATTACTCTTCAACTTCTCGTTAGACATTTTCTTAAGATATTCTTTTATAAAATTTTCCTCATTTATTACGTCAAATTTCTGGTTATTTTCATTTCTGGAAGAATACATCATATTTTCTTTATCTTTAAAATTAGGGGAATCTGACTCATTTTAAAATTTTTAGCACTGTTATTCATCTTAATTTGCTTCTTTTATTTGGTCACTTCTGGTCGTAAATTTTCAAAATCTTCCTGGGAATTATTTAATTTTATCTGAATTCTTTTTTTGAACGTTTTTATTCTAGAACATTCGTCTGTTTTTCAAGATGTTTTCAATAGTTATTTACTTTTACAAGACATAATCGGTATTGCTCTGAACGTGTTTTTTCTTCATCTAATTGGGATTTTATACCGTGAAAACATCTAATTTTTCATCTAATTTACTAGTGTTTTATCTTTCTGCTATTTCTTGCTCTAACTTATCTTCTAAAGATGTTATTGCGATTTTTGACTTCGTTTTTTCTGACAAAAATGCTTCTTTTAAATCGATTACATCTAACTGTAAGATTTATATTTTCTTTCAACTTCTTTAACTTGGATACTTAGATTTTCATTTTCTATACGTAATTCATTAATTTCTGAACTAGAAGAGGACAACTGATGAAAAGGAAAATGTTTGTTTTAGTTTGGAGTTTGTAGGTTGCTACTGTGCAAGGTGGAAGAATAAGGGTTAAATTTAGAATTTACAGTTACTTCACTTGAATTAATAACATTTACTAAAGAATTATTATGATTCTTATTTAACTTAACATCATTGCCAGAAACAATTATAGAGCCTTGTTGTATTATGCCAGTGCCAATAATCAAGTCAAATTCAATAGATCATCAATCACAAAAATAGATGTTTGAAATTTAGGATCATCAATTTCGATTTCAGCCTCAAAGTAACCGATTGGTCTGAATGATTTTTTACTTAATCCACTTAAAAGCATATATGTTGGTTCTAAGTTTACATAATTGTTAATTTTATCAAAATTACTTTTCTTTAGAATAGTTCTTTCACTTCCAGTATTAATTAACGAAATTAAATGCAATTAATGCAGTTTTACATCTTTAAAAACCAAATTCTGGGAACAGGTTAGGACATTTACTTGAGAAAAATTAGGAAATTTTGCATCTTTTGTTTTACTACATTCAAACGATTTGTGACCATACAAATTACAAGAAAAACAGAGGGGACCTTTATCTTTATTTCTACACTGATTACTTTTATGATTTCTATCTCAATAATTATAGCATCGTATATCAGGTTTAATGGCTCTAGATTTGTTTTTAAATCAACTTCTGGTTTCATCTTAGACCTAGCATCAACATCAGGTTTAATATAATAATCCACACGCAATTTCTCATAAATTTTAAGCTTTTCTTTAAATCAACAATATATGGGCAACTATACAAAAAGGAATTTTTAAAAACAGGATCATTTATTCCATTAATCACATACTGAATAAGTGCAGAATCTTCTATGTTTCCTTTAGAACATAATTGTTTCATACTTAAAAAGTATTCGTCTAAAGATTCATTTTATTTAATTTTCCTTTTAGATAGCAATTCATGTAATTCGGCTGAATTACACGTTTCAGCAAATTCAGAAATAAGTAATGCTTTAATTTTAGACCACGAATTTATTTTTGTTTCACTTTCAATAAATAATTTAGTTCTACCTGTCATACGGCGTTTAGCCAAAATCAATTTGTGTAAATCACTAACACTAAACAAAGAAACAGTATCTTCAAAATCGGCAAAGCATTTTTCAACATTTTGGAATTCACTACAATCAAATTGCGTAAGCATTTTCTCAATACCATTAATAGAAATAGCAGGTTTAAGAACATAATCAGGAATTAGAATTTTCTGATTTTCTATATTTTCACAACTAGAACTACCAGAATCATTTCTCGAATTATTTCCAAATACGATTGAAATATCGTTAATTTTATTAACAATGTTAGAATCATTATCGCTCTCATCACCGCTAAGAGTGCCTTCGTCAGGAATTAAATTAGATTTCAATATATCAAAATCACATAAACAAGAAATTATTCTGGCAGCAATTTCATCGAAAGTTCCCGAATTATTTATACATAAAACATTGCAAATCGTTATCAAATCATTTAATGAAAAATTATCTTTGACATCTTGTAATTTTGATTTATATTCACCAGAATCAATTTCAAAATCAAATCCCGTGAAATTTCGAATTCTGAGGCCATTATTTCTATCACCGACATCTCCAAAAATTAATGTATGCAATGTCTTAGTACTCGAAGACTTTCCGCTTTCAATGAAAGTTCTAATTCCTTAAAATCAACCAACTTTGACATTATTAAATAAGAAGAAATAATCTCACTTCATAAATAGATATCCAGCTTTAGAGTAATCACTATATTACTATCAGCAAGCCAACACCAATCTATTTATTCAAAGTCGTCATCACACTCAAAGAAGGGCATCATTAGTAAGACTTGCATTATTAAAACTTTCTGGGCGTAAATTTCGCATCACAGTTCTGATCACCAATTGCGGAAATTGAATACTGTACCATTTAATTTTTTAATTAAGTTATATTAAAAGTTAAACTATTTACAAGATGAGGTGTTTGCAAAATGAATTTTGAGATTTCAATATATCGTAGAATTCCACACTACTTCTTTCATCATAACATTCTGCGAAGATCAAAACATTCTCTTCGTTTTCCACTTCCTTTCAGTTCGAACTTACACTCTCCAAACAGAACGTCTGTACATAGGAAATATGTCCCTCAAGCGCATGCGCGCTGCACCTCTCGTTTGTTAGTGCATGGGGAAAAGAAATAAACAATAAGGGTGCAATGGTTGGTACACTGTAAAAAAACGACATTTTTACAGTACAAAGTACTGTTCATCTCGCGCACAAACTCGATCACAGTGAATGTGCTGTTTCTTTCTTTGGTTTTCTGACTATATTAACATGGAAAATACAGTAGTTGCGTAAAATTAACAGTACAATGTGCTGGCAATGTGGACGCCAGCAGTTTCTGCTGTAAGAAATGCGTCCAAATTGCCAGCACATTGTGCTGTTGATTTTACGCAACTACTGTATTTTCCATGTTAATATAGTCAGGAAACGTAAGAAAGATACAGCACATTCGCTGTGATCAAGTTTGTTCTGGCAAATTTGCAGTGGTTTTTTTTTACAGTGTAGTCACTAAAAGGTAGCAGGTGGCGCCTTGAATCTCAGGGCGTGCTTGTGGAGTTAGATGCATATCCCACATATATGTGTGTTTGCAACGGGTGTGAATCGGGGCTTCCATATGTATACACACCTTCAAACCCGGGACGCACACTCAACCCAGGACGTCCGAGGTTCGAAAAATTAAAAATTTGTGTTTTATATTGTTAAGTGATGCATTTTTAGTATCAAGGCATTAACAGGAGCAATATTTTTGAAGGTCCTCATTTGCCGGCATTTTAAAATAAAGTTTCTAACACAAATGTGTGTCGCAGGAGTGTGTATGGTCGAAAACGGTAGGACCCCATTTGTTCAGTAAAAATGCATATTACGAGACTTGTGACTGAAGGGTGTTAAACTGGTTTCAAAAAGAGGGGAGGAAAATACTATTCACTACGTTCTAGTTAGTTGCGCCTTTTTTGCACGAATTTACTCAAGTAATTTTTGGAACATACATAATGTGGGGCTATATCGTTTTCTTTCCGATTTTTACATTTATTATTTTTTAATTCTTTGCAAAGAGTAATCTCAACATAAAATGGTTAATTTAATTTAATGAAAAGTTATTTATAATTATTTGAAAACTTTTTATGGTAACTAGCTGAAAAGAAAGGGGTGCGCGCGATGGGGGCTTCCTTCCTGTTAATTTTGCTTAAGCACGTTTATTTCTCAAAATTAAAACCGGTTAGCTTTCAATTATGTGTATGCATAAATTCGATAAAGATGCTTCCGAAATTAAATGTGGGGTCACTCGGTATTGTGTAATGAGGGAAAATTGCCCTTTTAATTTTACTAAAACACGTTTATTCATCGATATTATTAATCGATTAGCTTAAAATTTTGTATACGCATATATTGAGTAAAGATTCTTCTCTGAATAGTTTTTAGGAAAACTAGCTGAAAAGAAAGGGGGGGGGTAGGGTCCTTCTACTTAATTTTGCTTAAACACGTTTATTTCTCAACATTATTAGCCGATTAGCTTCCAATTTTGTGTGCGCATAAAGTTGATAATGATGCATCCAGAATTAAATTTTGGGGACCCTCGGTATAGTGTAAGAGTAAACATATTGCCCTTTAAATTTATTTGATTTATTTTATAAAATAAATAAGCTTCAGTTTGTATTTTGGATAAATTTTACACAGATTATCATTAAAAGCAAGTATATATATTTGAACTTGAGTATTTCTGAAAAATTACTTTTCTTTAATTGTAATAATAATTAAAAAAAGTCTTTCAATGATACAGAAAAGTATTAATTATCGTATTAAAAGATTAAAATAAATTACCTCATTTTACCTTACTCTGTAACAAACCATATCTAAATAATGTGCTTTTTTTGTTAAATGGCAACAAGATTTTATATATCCTTTGTTTTTTGAAAGAAAATATAATTATTCATAAGATTATTGCTGTATTTTGAAGAATTAATTGTTCATTAAAATTAAAATTATGGTAGAGAGCCTCCATTACATCCTTGCTAGCCGGTATGTATTAGTCCTGGTTCTCCGGTGCGTAAGTGTATTTCGTCCTTGTTTGCTGGAAAGTTTTATGTCCTGGTTTGCCGGTGTGTTTTAAGTCCTGGCTTGCCGGTGTGTTTTAAGTCCTGGCTTGCCGGTGTGTTTTAAGTCCTGGCTTGCCGGTGTGTTTTACGTCTAGGTTTGACGGTGTGTATTATGTCCTGGTTTGCCGGTGTGTTTTATGTCCTGGCTTGCTTATGTGTATTACGACTTCGTTTGCCGGTGTGACGACTAGGTGAAAAGAAAATGGTTGGGAGGGGGTTTCCTTCCTCTTAATTTTACTTGAACACGTTTTTTTCTCAACATTACTAATCTATTAGCTTCCAATTTTGTGTGCGCATAAATTCGATAATGATGCTCTCAGAATTCCAGAATTAAAATTTCAGGTTCCTCGGTATAGTGTAGGGAGAGGGGCATTTGTCTCTTTTAATTTTAATTAAACACGCTTATTCCTCGATATTATTAACCGATTATCTTCAAATTTTGTACATGCATATATTGAGTAAAGATTCTTCCATGAATAGTTTTAGGTAAACAAGGAGAAAAGAAAGGTGGGGAAGCAATGATTTAGTTTATTAAAAAGAAAAAAAACTACAGTTTGTCTTTTGGAAAAAATTTACACAGATTATCATTAAAAATAAGCTTACATATTTAAACTTAAGATTGTCTGAAAAATTACTTTACTTTAATTGTAATAATGAAAAAAAAGTCTTTCAGTGATACAGAAAAGTGATAATTACTTTGAAGAGAGTCGTATTAAAAGAACAAAATAAATTACCTCATTTTACCTTACTCTGTAGCAAACCACATCTAAATAGTGATTTTTTTTTTAAAGCAAATAAAGTTCTTTATGTTATTCTCACCGATTTAAATGGTTTATTTGATGATGTAATTTTGTTTTTTTTTTTTTTTTCTAATACTACAGCATTTTTCTTCTTTATCGACTTCTGCAGCTTAGAGATAATTATTGTCATATTTAAGATAAATAAATGAAAATAAATCCTAAAATAAAACCTTATTTTTAATAGAGATTTTGGAAGATCTCCTTCAAAGAGTATTATATTAGAATATTTTAAATATAATTTAACACAGAATTACGCAATGGTATTCTACACCTAAGTGAATAAGTGGTATAATTTTTTTTAAAGAAAAATTAAAAGTTGATAAGTAAAACAAAGTACAACAGAGCGCCAAATATACGAACTTGAATTATCCAAGCCTCTATCATACCTCGTTGTTCTTACGATTCTTTTATAACAAAAATTTAATGTAACTAAAAAGTTTCAGGGGAGGGGTGGCTTTAATATAGAACAAAAGGGCTATGGCTTATTTTAATGCAAAAAAAAAATACTTTTAAAGAAATGGTAGTAAGTAAAGGAGCTAAGAAAATTTTCTTAACTGAGAGCATTGAAAGTGATTCGGATGATTTGAAGTACCAGATTTAAAAAAATTTAATTTTTATTAAAATTTTGAGAATGATAAAATTAATATTTTAAATATCAATCTGAAAATGAGATTAAAGAAAAGCAAGACAATGACTTTGAAGGTAATGAATAATGAATCGAAACTTATAGATACTAAAGTTTCTGTTTGGAAACACCTGAGATAAATGAAAATAAATAAATGAAATAATTTATCTATCTCAAGTTTATGTTAATCCTATTTAAATTCTTTATTTAAAATCAGAACATCTGCATCTGCATATCGGAACTAATCTTGTTCCCAGTCGCAATCCTTTGTTTTTGGATCTTTGAATAAAACCATTCATTTCTATTCTGGTTCATAAAATGGTTTCTACTGCAGAATTCTCCGAAAAAGCAGGGAAGGCAAGTTCAAAGGCTCTGTTTTCTTAAAGCGGTCACTAAATGATCAGTCAAGCTGTCAACGAGATCAGTAAGGGGCTCCTTGTGTAACGCTCCGAGGTAGAGCAGCTAATGTTATTTCAATGGAAGAAATTTAGAAGTTTCATTTTCTCGCAATTTGCTCGAAACAGTACAATGGAACACTGGCTCAATATTTTTTGCAAAAAATGCATGTATTATTAATCCGCCATTATGCTACAATTAAAATTCCTTTTAAGGAATAGTACCGGGTGTCCCAAAAAGGACTGACTGATTTTAAAATTCAATAACTTGCAAACGGTGACAGATATTTAAAAAATTCTTGCAGGAGGGTTATGCATAAGGTCAAAAGTTTTATTACAGTGATTTTCAATTTTAGTTCGAATTACAAACAATAGATGGCGCTGCGATCAACAGACGCTCAATTCAGGCTCGATTTTTGGTATTTCGTGGCCCGGATAATACATTTCCATCTCCTTTTTCAGCATGGAACAAGAAAAAGGACCAGAAATCGAGCCTGTATTTAGCGACTATTGCTTACAGCGCCATCTATTGTTTGTAATTCGAACTAAAATCGAAAATCACTGTAATAAAACTTTTGACCTTATGCATAACCCTCCTGCAAGAATTTTTTAAATATCTGTCACCGTTTGCAAGTTATTGAATTTTTAAATCAGTCAGTCCTTTTTGGGACACCCGGTATATAAATTACAAGGTAAGACAATAATAATAATTAATAAAGTACTGTAAAACAAGTGAAGAAGAATCTGTCTATGACGGAATCTTGTGTTATACGGACAAATACCTTAAGAGGCTTTCTCACTCACGCAAAAACACTCGTTCGCTAATGTTAATCCTATGGAAGAAATGTCTTAAGATATATTTTGCATTTAAATTCTTTTACTGATTTTTTTTGCCTTGGCTATATTTGATTTCGATCTCTACAAAGGCCGCTTATTTTATTTATTTATTTGCAGGAGTTTTTTTTTTTATTATTAAGGTACTTTTACTTTAGGAACCTGTTTTGAAAGTGAAAGTATTATCATCAAAAAACCTGCAAAGTAAATTAAAAAAGCAAAAAACGGCCTTTTTAGAGATCAATCTCAGCTATTCAATGAAAAAAAACGTTTAAAAATATTGAAATGTAAGCGATATATACTAAAATGTTTCTTCCATGGGATTAACATTAGCGGGCAGGTGTTTTCGTGTGAGTGAAGTAGCCCTTTAATCCATGCAAAATGAACATAATAATCTTATTAAAAAGAATATTTTACAACGGACGATCTACCCGTTAAGAAGGGAACTTATCTGTAACGGATTTTTCTCTCTCTTTTGCATTTCTGTTTTAGATTTTACTGCATAGCATTATTTCAGATTTTTAAGTTTCCAATGCACGGAATATAGGTAAATAATAACTCAGACATTTACATACAAAGAGAGACTCATTAAAAAATAATATAGTTTATATGCGCACAAGCAGAAAGAAATATGAGGTGGAGCAATATTTTGGAAAGAATGTGCCTGTATTTCGCACAAAATATATATATACACTGAAATCTCTATAATGCGGAATCTCTAGGGACTTAAATAAAATTCTGCCTTAGACAGGTTCCGGCTTAGACAGAAAACTTTATAGAAATCCCGTTTGCAGAGTATTAAACATTTCTTTGGCTAAAAATTAAAACTAACGTAACTTTTATTATTTTTTTTTTATTATTATTAAATATACATGAAATCTTTGTACATATTTTTATATATTTATAGTGATATTAATTTACACTACAAATTAATAGTACACAAACGTACTGGTATAAATCAAAATTGCAGATTTCAGTGGGGAAAAAAAGTTATATTTACTTTAATAAATGCCTTAAAATTGTATTATCTTAAAGTTACTTAGAAAAAAAATCGAATATTGTTGTTTGTCACTGTCATCCATCAGTGAGGCACCCTTCTAATCTCTGGGAGTGGTACTGGACAATACATATCATTATGGAAAGATAAGGTTTCTTTCCATTTATATTTCCAAGCGGAATTTTCTTCCGTCTTAAACAGTAACTTTATTACATGGGACACCAAAATGAATGCTCGGTTCCGCGTTACACAGATTGTTTCCGTCTTAGACAGGTTTCTCAAAAATATCTGTGTTTAAATATGTGGGACTCTGTTTCCGCCTTATACAGTGTTCCGCTAATCAGATTCCGTCTTAGACAGATTTCACTGTATGTATATATATATATATACATAAAAAAATGGGGCTTTTGTATAATTACTATATTTTTGATACGTATTTTATAAGGATGTTGATTTGATAATTTATATGTAATTGGTGACTTTCATTAATATTATATTTAGCTTAATTAAAGTTTTATCTTATTTACAATCATCTGTTATTAAATTTTAATTTACTAAGGACAATATCATATTAATTACTAACAGTATGCCATTTTTATAGTGATTAATATGCATATAAGTATATTTAATATATCTAGAGTTATACTGTATGTATTAAAATTGGGTAATTATTTTTATTATTATTCCTCTATTCCTTTTAATATTGATCTATTTTCACTTTGTGTTATAAAATTTATTATCGGTTTAATATGTTTGAATGTCCCACATTCATACTTTTAATATTTTTATGGCTGTATGAAAATAATTCCACACACTATATTTGAGATTTTTAGGTAATGGGAATTTAAGTATCTGATAATCTTCTATTTACTTCCATATTTTTTCTTATTTCCTGTTCATTTTATAATTATCTTATATATAATAGTTATTATTAACGATTTTTATATTATTTTTAATATATATTTATATTAATTATTATTGAATATATTTTGTTTTATAGCATATAGCTATATGCTATATACTATCAATGTTATAGAATTATTTAGATTCTTAGTGTAGTTTAAATGAGTAAGATAATAGAATATTTTGAATGCTTTTTTTTTAATTTTATTAACAATAGTTTTTTTAAAAATATGTAGTGTGGTTTATATTAGGTTTATAATTATCTATATATAAGGATTTGTTTGGTTTTGCTGTCAATAAAATTTTATAATATTCAAAGGCTATTAATTGTTCATCTTGTGACATTTGAATAATAAAAATACTACTAGATGGCAGCACCAAAATTTGTCTTTTGACGATTAGTTATAAATTTTGTCTTTTGCAGCTCCTTTTCAGTTATAATTTCCTTCACCAGGCGGATTTTTTAGCTATTTTTTGACGATATTGTTAAATAGTAATTAATTAATTTAATTGTGCATTTTAGTTATTTTAAATAATGCAATTACTTTCTATTTATTTTATTTTATATTATATTAATTCCATTTATCATGGTATTTCAAAATGTATTAACTGCATCCTTTGGTATCAGTTACTGTGATTTCTTAACTGTTTTATTCACCTTAATCTTTACGATATTTTGGTAGCCATGTGTGAGTGGATATATTGAAAAATACTGAAATATTAATCGGTACGCTGTGTATTATTTCTATTTTATATCCTATAAATATTTAAACAGGTTTTATTGATTTTTCCATTTCATATTATTTGTTTCTATTCTGTTTTCATTTTTAATCTATTCACTTGATTATAATGGTTGTTCGGGCACAGAGAAGAATAATTTTTAGCTTTAGCTTATTTTTCTCACAGAAAACAACCATATTGCTTATATCATTGAATTCTGTGCCCTTGAAAACGTAATTCAATATATAAATTTTCCATTATTTGTCGGTGTCCACTTTCTTATTTTTTCTTCCATAATAATTCTTATAATAAATTATTTGGCACTTTTGTTATACTTACAGCTTTAATTCATAATATTTACGGTTTTTGATGGTGGTAGGTTATGTTTAATTAATGGTTATATATATATATATATGTATATATATATAACCATTATATAATTACAATTCATCATCTTTTTATTAATAATAAATTGAGCATTAATGCATTACACTGACATTAAACAAAATAAAGCAGGATCAACTATTTTTAATTTAATGAATCATTAATGAATTATTTCTACTATAAAGTACCAATATACTGATCACCAATATATGATGTATTCAATAACTTACAAAATTTGCGAACGGAAAAACAACAGGAAGGCGAAATTATTTAAATAACCACTAAATAATTAAATATGCAGGGAATCATAAAATTTTTAAAAAATATATTGTAAAACCAATTGTAACCAAAACAATTTAACCAATTAAATATATATATCTTATACTATAATGCGAGCAAAAATTGTGTGTGTGTGTGTATGTAAATTTTATCTTGAGAACGGCTCTAACGATTTTGATTAAATTTTGCACCCTACCATTTTCGGGCACGAAAAGACCATTAGGATGGGTCTCGTGTTCGAGAAAATTCGATTAGTGGGTGATTTTGGGTCATAATGGGTCAGGGTCAAGCTAATTATATCTAAAGAATGGCTTTATCGATTTTGACCAAATTTTGTATCCAACCATTTTCGGGCACCAGAAGACTATTGGGCTAGGTCACGTGTTCGAGAAATTTCGATTTGTGGGTCATTTTTGGGTCACTGTGGGTCTAGCTATTTTTATCTAAAAAACGGCTCTAATGATTTTCACTAAACTCATTATTCTACAGTTTCGAATTACGAGAAGACCACTGGGATAAGTCACATGCTCGAGAAAATTCGATTAGGACTCATTTTTGGGTCACCGTGGGTCAAGCTAAGTTTATCTAGATAACGGCTCTAACGATGTTGACGAAATTTTGCACTCTACTGTTTTCGGGCACGAAAAGACGATTGGGATGGGTCACGTGTTCGAGAAAATTCGGTTAGTGGGTCATTTTGGGTCATATTTGTCAGGGTCAAGCTAATTATATCTAGAGAACGGCTCAATCGATTTTGACTGAATTTTGTATCTAACCATTATCGGGCACGAAAGAACCATTGGGATGGGTCTCATGTTCGAGAAAATTCGATTAGTGGGTCATTTTGGGTCATAATGCGGATCAAGCTAATTATATCTAGAGAACGGCTCAATCGATTTTGTATCTATCCATTTTCAGGCACGAAAAAAACCATTGGGATGGATCTCCTGTTCGAGAAAATTCAATTAGTGGGACATTTTGGGTCATAATGGGTCAGGGTCAAGCTAATTATATCTAAAGAACGGCTCAATCGATTTTGACTAAATTTTGTATCTAACCATTTTCGGGCACGAAAAGACCATTAAGATGGGTCACGTGTTCGAGAAAATTCGATTAGTGGGTCATTTTTGGGTCACTGTGGGTCAAGCTATTTTTATCTAAAAACGACTCTAACGATTTTTACTAAACTCTATTCTACAGATTTGGATTACGAGAAGACCATTAGGCTAAGTCACATGTTCAAGAAAATTCAATTAGTGGGTCATTTTTGGGTCACCGTGGGTCAATCTATCTAGATAACGGCTCTAACGATTTTGACGAAATTTTGCACCCTACTGTTTTCGGGCACGAAAAGACCATTGGGATGGGTCTCGTGTTCAAGAAAATTCGATTAGTGGGTCATTTTCGGTCATAATGAGTCAGGCTCAAGCTAATTATATCTAAAGAACGGCTCAATCGATTTAGACTAAATTTTGTACCTAACCATTTTCGTGCACGCAAAGACCATTGAGATGGGTCACGTGTTCGAGAAAATTCGATTAGTGGGTCATTTTTGGATCACTGTGGGTCAATTATTTTTATCTAAAAAACGGCCCTAACTATTTTCACTAAACTCTATATTCTACAGTTTTCAATTACGAGAAGACCATTGGGCTAAGTCACATGTTCGAGAAAATTCGATTAGTGGGTCATTTTTGGGTCCCCGTGGGTCAATCTAAGTTATCTAGATAACGCTTCTAACGATTTTGACGAAATTTGCACCCTACTGTTTTCGGGCACGAAAAGACCATTGGGATGGGTTTCGTGTTCGAGAAAATTAGATTAGTGGGTCATTTTGGGTCATAATGGGTCAGGATCGAGCTAATTATATCTGGAGAACAGCTCAATCGATTTTGACTAAATTTTGTATCTAACAATTTTCGGGCACGAAAACAACATTGGGATGGGTAACGTGTTCAAGAAAATTCGATTAGTGGGACATTTTGGTTCACAATGGGTCAGGGTCAAGCTAATTGTATTTAAAAAGCGCTTCAAAATATTTTGAAAACATTTTGTATAATACCGTTTCCGAACATGATAAGACCATTGGGCAGGGTCTCATGTTCAAGAAAATTCAATCAATGGGTCATTTTGGATCCTAATGGATAAGGATCAAGCTAACTTTATCTAAAAAACGGCTCAAAAGATTTTGACAAAACTTTGTACTACACCGTTTCTGGACAATATAAAACCAGTGGGCTGGGTCGCATGCTCAAGAAAATTCTATTAATGGGTCATTTTGGTGATAATGGGTCGGGGTCAAGCTAACGGCATCCATCTCAAAAATGTTCAAACAATTTTGACAATTTTTTTTGTTATACCGTTTCCGAGAACAAAAAGACCATTGAAATAGCTCAACCGTTCGATAAATTTCGGTTAGTGGTTTTTTGAATAAACGTGGGTCAACCTTATTTCATCTAGAATATGAGTAACGATTTTCCCCAAATTTTGTATTCCATCGTTTTCAGGCTCGAGAAGAGCATTGTATTAGGTCCCATGTTCGAAAAAAATCGATTAGTGCGTCATTTTGGGTCACTATGTCTCAGGGTCAAGCTAATTGTATCTAAAACAGCAAGAATGATTTAGTGGGAATAATATATCGAGATAAACACAAAGCTAATTTTGACCGAGCTTAGCTCTGTCATTCCTGCTAGTATATATATATATATATATATATATATATACAGGAATTAAAAAAACTGAAATAAGTAGTTTTTGATAGAACTTCTCGTACAAGACCCCCTTTAATCGTATCTGTGTAAAAATCTATGCAAAATAATTAAGAACGCTCTGACTTTTCAGAAAGTCCCTGCTCAGTTCGTAGATTCCCGTGCCTAAATATTCTTACTTTTTGTTTCTCTCAGTGTTTAATTATTTTATATCACTTGCGAAGATTAAATTTTACTTTACTTTTTTTTTCGAATCCTCAAAAATAAAGGAAATTTAATTAAATTTTAAAATCCTAGGAGGACTAATGGCCCTATCCCCCCATGCCGTAGCATATGGTAGTTTAAAGGCTTTTTTAAAAGGTTTTCTAAATGTCTTAAATCTTAAACTCTACAAATATAAAGTAAATAAAAAATTGCCCTGTAAGTTATTAAACCAAATTACATTTAAATATAGCAGAATACCGTTTCCAAAAGTTTCGTTAAAGAAATGTGGAATATCAGAAATTTTTATCGTCTATTTTTATGGTATAGCCTCTGACGGATATTTACACGGCCGGGAACAATGAAGTCTAGGTCCAGCTCAAGTCTTCCGAAAAAAAAATTAAACTCTGACTCAGCCTGACGCGAGGATATTGAAGTCTAGGCTTGGCCCGTCTCGATTCCAATGAAATAAATCTCGGGTTTGAGGCCAGACTCGGCCCATGCAGACCTGTAAATTTTACACAAGAGCTTATGTTGGGCTGGCATTTTATTTATTTTTTCAAAAATTATAATGGTGTTGTACAGTCTTAGAAGAAAAATATTAAACACCCCCTACTAACTCTGTAACTAATTTTAATAGAAGAAAGCTACTGGTACCAAACGGTTGGAAATAAAGCCTACTTTTAAATGATGTATATAAAATTTGCTTAGGAAGCCGTCTAAAAATCAAAATCAGACCAAATTTTGCTTTTTTTTCAACGACAACACCCAATTTTGACAATATATGTTTTAAATCTTCTGTGCAAGCTATGCTTAGAAACGAAGTTTCAAGTCATTTGGATGATATGTTTTTGAGTTATAAATATTCAAAATTTAGTGCTTCTAATGTTAAATTACATTTTCATATTTTTATTAATATCTCCTGAAATTATTTATCCTAATGTGCTAATTTTTTGTCTAGTTATAATACTAAAAAACCAAAACATAAATATGTTGAATTTGGAATTTAAAATTTCTTATAATATGAATTATGAAATTAATATTCGAAAAAAATATGAATTGCAACCAACAATTTTTCTGATAGATTTATATTTATTATGTCTTGCTTTATGCGAATTCTCAATTTCAATTTTTTTTTCTTCCAAATAGTTTTCGAATTATGTTTAAAAGAAGTCAAAATGATGATTTAAGGTGCCGTCTATGATGTGCATAAAAGCATAATTGAAAAACATATGTTTTACTCATTTTATTTAAACATTTGGGCTTGATAGTAGTCGAAACATACTAAGCGATTGAAATGGTCATATTGGAAAGAAATAATACATTAATAGAAGTGACATAGTCATTCTGTAGCATTTCAACCATCGAGTACTGAACTTCAATTTGGATACAGACCCTAAAATATGCTAATTAAAAAAAACATAAGTAATTTCTCTGTAACTCATTGTACGAATTTCATGAAAATTTGTATTTAGCCTAATTCAAGGGTTTAGAATTTATTTATTTGTCAAGCTTCAGCATTGCTAATGAAAAACAGACAAAGATTGGGTTCGTTTTGATATGTAGATGGCCACCCCTAAGTAAATTTTATATGCATCTTTTAAAAGGTTAGTTTATTTCTAATCGTTTGATACCAGTAACTTTGTTCTACAATAATTTGTTGCAAAGTTAACCCTTTCACTCCCAGTGAGTCCAAACGGCATCATGATGTTAGTGGATTTTTTAATTCGGATGTTCCAAGTTCATACCAAAAAATTAAAATAGCAATATTTGGTTATTTAATAACAGAACATTCCGTATTTAAATAAAGCGAAATTTAACATAGAAATTTTTTGGTGTAAATTCGGATTCTCTGAACTACGTGATTTCTAGAACGTATTCTACCATGGGAATGAAAGGGTTAAGGCTTCTTTACTTTTTTTTTCCACGACTATATATTTGTTTAGGGAAATCTTTAGAATTTTAATTTATTTAAATGAATTACACACACACACACATATATATATACTTAATCTACCTTTGTAGAGGTTTAAAATTATGATTTTTTTCATAAAATTTTTCTTACCTTCTAAATTACGTTGATTAATATAGGTTAGGTACGTAATTGTCTGAGTGATTATTAATATTGTTGATATTTTGTATTCCATGCATTTCGAACATAATCTGAAAATGAAATCGTTTCATAAGTAAGATAGCTTTTTGAATAATTTTTATTTCAGGATAATGTTGCTTCAAAACTATCAGCATGTCTTGTAGAAATTCAGTTCGGCCGGTTTATGTACGGGCCGAATAGATTTGGGCCGAATTTTAGCTTTTAATACCAGACCGGGCTCGATCAGAGATTTTACATTCTGTACTGTCCCGGCCCGGATATATTTTGTACGGACTGGGCTCGGGTCGAACTTTTAGCTATTTGTCGATCCGGCCAAAAACACAAAATTGTCGGGTCAAGCGTGTACCTGAAAATGTCTACTCTTGCTGACTTTTATTGCCAAACAGAATCGCTTGTGATGTAAATTTATGCTGTTTGAATTTTTAGATTCAGAGTCATATACAAAATCTTGACTTCCTTTGCAGCTATTCTTATTTAAATTCGAAGAAATAGAAAAGCACCTTTCATTTTCTTACGAAAGGAAAGTACTTAGCAGAAAATAATGTCAAATATACGTACATTATGAATTACGTACATATTCTAGATTTGTTTAAGGGGATAATAATCACAGAAAGGTATCGTTTTTTTTTTCTCCACTATAAATTGACTATAATCAAAGATCTAAAACATTTATCAGAAGATTTATGGTGTTCTTTTCTTTGGTATCTGAATTGGAGCATATGAAAATTTCACTTGTGCAGGAATGAAAATTTGTGCGTCAGAAAAATTCGCTTAGTCGAACGGGGAAAGTAATAAATTTGAGAACATATTAAAATGAAAAAACAAACGTTTGCCAATTGGCATCATATACACTGATTTTATTTACATCACTAACAGAAAATCCCAGAAGATTTTCAAGTTGGGACGAATACGAAATGTGGAACTATAATATTAAATTTTAATAAGGTTAGCGTACAATTTGTTATACTTTTATAAATTTTTTTATTGCTTTCGCAAAAGTGCAAAGCTGAAAAATTAGTATTTTAAATTAACTATTTTGAAGGATGATGCATTAGCATACAGTACTTTAGTCATAGGGCATAAAAGGAATATTCTTAATGGGCACTTTTTGATAGATAATAAATTCTTCGAATTCTTATGTATTCATAAAAAACAGAAATACCGAATATTGAATAGAGGAGCTGGAATTACTACTAAAACAGTATATTTTTGTAAATGAATTGCAAAACTGAGACTTTTGTTAGATAATAAAATTTGCTTCATCTGTGTATCTCTGCTATATTTTCATGACATCTTATCTGCTACATATTGCTGAAAGTACTAATATACAAAGAATTCATTCTTTTTTGTATATTATAAGAGGCATTCTCACAATTTTTTAACTTTCAGGAATGGGTGAATTTGGTGAAATTAAACTCACTAAAATAACATTTTGAACTTATATACGAATGAATGCCTTAATGATTCAAAATAAAGAAAAAATGGTCAGCAGCGAATTTTTCATTTATTTATTTAACTGAGGTTTTAAAGTTAAACTTGCGAGTTTAATTTCCCTTACCATTTTACCACTATAACTTTTTATTTTCTTCTAAATTTTTACTTATAATGAATTTGCATAGTACCCACGGGACATTCAAATAAGAAATAATAACAATGTAGTATTTTTAGTACAAAATTTTAGTATAACATTGTCTTAAAGGGGTGTTAAAGAAGGGACGGTAAGCAAAAAAAAGGGACTTTAAACAAAAAAAAAGGGGGGATGTTAAGAATGGGACGGTAAAGAAAATTAGCACCTATTTTTAGACAAATCATGTTTCGAGTAATTGATAGCCACAATGTTCATTGATTTTTAGAAAGAGTTATTTACAGTGGATAAAATTTAAAAAAAATTATTTACCTCGAAAAGTGCTGGATTAAAGCTTGGGGATGGCTTATTATATTACTGCTTAAATTCTGCAGTACATTTTCTGCCATTCTTTCTCTACCATACTTCTGCATGAGAAAAAAGTTCAAAAAAATTGTGTGGCTGCATCTGAAGGGATTTTCTGTATAATTTTAGAAAGAGGGATGGCAAAGAATCTAAAACCCAGGGACAGAGTTAAAAAATAATAATAACAACCGTAAAAATGTGTGCACTTTAATTTTTTGCTACATATTTATATAAAACAATACTCCCAGTTTTGGAAAAAAATCACATCGAATTACTTTTATTGAAACAAATTTATACATACAGCCCTAACTTAAAAATCAGTATCAGGAACATGGGATGGTATAGGAATTTTGTGGTATATTTGGACCCCAACACCGTCCAAAACTTATTTATCTCGTTAATATTGTTATGCAGTCATGCAATTGGATGTTTTCCAGTATAAGAAATACCGTCCCCCCCCCCCCCAGAATATGTGCTTAAATAAAAATTGTTATTTAGTGACTTAGTGACAAGTCAAAAGATTGTGAGAATGCCTCATAAACGTTAGCGCAATGTACGTTCAAGCAATAATAAAAAAAAAAAATATTTAAAAGTTCATGAAATTCTGGAATAGTTTATGAAACCATTCCAGAAATCAAGCAATCATTTCTCGCTATTGAAACGATTCATTATCGTTTCGTCACCTAGAAAACAAGAGATTAGAAATTCTAGAGCATTTCATCTATTCAGCTTAGATGTTTGCCCAATTCGCATAGTTCGGAAATCTAAATTTCTAGTTTAGGTACTCAAAAAATGATTACCTATTCATTCTAGCTGAAGGCGGTATTTTTTTTTTCTCAGTACAAATTGATAATTTTTATTCACGTTTTACATCTCTGATACCGATGTTACACTGTAAAAAAGATCGTATTTTTATATACGGATGATATTATGTGAAATTTCTGGGGTTTTTTTCATTGAATACTAAAAACGGAAAGATTCCTCCTAAGATAGACATTCAGAAATACAGGGTATCTGAAATGTATATTTACACTTTTAAAATATAATTAAAAATAAACAAACAATGGTATGCACTGACTGCTTTTTATGTTTCATAAAGAAAATATGAAAGTTCTTTTGCAATGTTTATTACACGATTTCAGTCTGTGTATTTTATATATATATATATATATATATATATATATATATATATATATATATATATATATATATATATTCCCATTTTAACACAAGAAGAAATTTTCCATGCTTATTTAATTCAGGTTAATATCTCCAAAAACGTATCACAAATATGAAATAAAAACTCCTTTTTTATTGAATATATTATGCATATCTTTTAAATCAAAGAGAGGGATTACATAAAGTTAGGGCCCGTTGTTATTCAGTGAGAATATTTCAAATTTAATGACAAGCGACTACGGACAAATAAAAGTTAACAATTGAAATTACAATCGAAATGTTTGTAGTTCAAGCATAAATTAAAAAAAATAATGATAATTTAACTTACGTATGAAGGAATTTTTAAAGAAAAAATTCAATGTTTAACGAATAATAATTTCTTTCCATTCAGGAAATTAACGAATTATGTCAATAGAGAAAATTGGGTGTAACATGTAACGGGGATATAAATATATAACTAGTTTGATTCCTTTTTTTAATGAAGATTCACAAATGGTCAAATTTTCATATGAAATATATATTTGAAATGTGGTATAGTATGTAAAAATCCTACGACATTTTTTTAAATGTTGCATAAAAAATTAAATACTTTGTACCGAAAAAATGACGTTATTTAGAATCACGCAATCTGTGTGTATTTGTGTATGTGTGTCTTACTTTGCAGCTGCGTAGCATAGCTTGATAAAACATTTCATTTTATAACTTAAAAATTCTAATAAGTTCTTTGTTTAATTCATGTTTTAACGTTATGATCGATTACTTTATTATTTACATAGAAGTATTATTCTCAGTATAGCATGCTCATAAATATTCACATTTCTATAATTGTAAGAATATTATATATGTGTATAGGTGTATGTGAGAGAGAGAGAGAGAAAATATGGTGGTTTCTCTTTTTGTTCTTTTGATATAGATAAAAGAAAGGCTGCAAAAGTAAAATATATGCAGACTCAAATCGTTTTTATGGGTATTTTTGAAGATTTAAAAATCTTTCTTAAAGTTTTTATCAAGAATTTCAACACAAGACATTTTTCTTTCCCTTTTGTTCCTTTTATTATTAAATAGTTTTATAGTTAAATAGTTTTTATTATTAAAGTTTTAAAAAAGGCAGAATGAATTAATGTTACATGGTTTAATTATTATTAAAAAATAGTAAAATGCGATGTGTAAGTGAACCTGTTATGTGGAATTCAAGGCGCAGGAGAAAAATTCCATTTTAAACACCCTTTTTTTGTAACACTCGACCGGGCAACACTAGTTAACACATAGTTTGACTTCATCTCACTGTGTTCATCTTGATGAAATTTATTTACATACATTCTTAAACTGTTTTGATCAATGTTAGTCTTCCGCAGAGAAAAAAATACCTAAAATATATTAAAGCTTTCATCATTTTTAGTTTTTTTTTTCAATCTTTCTATTTACCTACTATGGGTACTATTTAAATGAAATAAAAGTCGCTATCAACTTTCTAATTTATATTTCATTAAATTTTCTATTGCTTTTAAAGCAATTTTTCCCATCTTCATTTAGTCAGTTTCAAACATTTTCTTTTCTATCACCACATTTTATTGTAGCTTTTCAGAATAAATTTGCATTATTTTAGAAATATAACCATTAAGTCTTTATTATGTACAGTGTGAAATAAAAAGATTATTTTAGAAATATAACCATTAAGTCTTCATTATGTACAATGTGAAATAAAAGATTTCCAAAACAATTAAGGGGTTTTGACCATCTGATCCACCTTCCCCATATTCATTGGGTCAAGCTTCCCGTCGTACCCACATTTTAAAGTAAAGCACATGGTTATGTTTAGACTAATTTTCTGTGCAATCTTTATGCCTAGAATTAAAGATCAATATTTCTGCATTACTTAAAACCTACTTACTTAAATTTGTATGATGTATTTTATCTGAGAAAATTTTACAAAATGTTTCTAAGAAATACATAATTGATTTTCTTCACAATTGATTTTTACACGCCTGTTTCAATTATCTTCATGAAACAAAGACTATTATATGGGCATTTCAATAGCTTTGGTTGTCACCTATTGGCAAGACTCTGAAATTCTTTTAAATATTAAAACTGAAGGGTAGATCAACCCTTCCCTATGGTCAACCCTTCCCAGTCTCCTCTATATACAATTATGATGTAACATCAAATATTCTGAATCAAATACTCCATTACCTTTGATTGCACCGAATGTACTGCGCATGAAAAAAATTATAATTCACAATTGTATAAAATCAACAAAATTTAGAAATCGCATACTGGACACTTCCTTCAATACCATTAGTATTATAGAGAATCGATAATGAAAAGGTTAGCATTTTAATTACTTTCTTTGTAGGAGATTCTACTACTTTTTATCGTAGTATTTTTAATAAAATGCTTACAGAAGTATTAAATTTATTTTTATAACTTAAAAATCTCTACTGCTCGATGAGTATTTAAATTAAAACAATATATTGTTCAAACAATCCACCATTTTCTAACTATTAATGAAATCGATACCGAAATATCTTAAAGAACAAGGGAATGTAATTAGAATCTAGTTGGAATTCAATTACCTCAGAAAATTTTACGGAATGATAAGCCACTTAATTAATTTTGAGATTTTAATTGTAGACTACGGAATGCCAACGTAACTAAAGCAATCAAATGAGTACGCGAGTTCTTCTAGAAATCGATTTAACTCTTTTTAGGATCATATATTATAAACAAAATATAGTCGCTGTAATGTTTAACTGAGAGTGGCTGATAGAAAATAGTATTCTTTAAAATGAGACTGAGAATAATATTATACAGTTTAAAATACATATATAAACACAGTTAATACAGTTCATTATGATAGCTTTGCATGCTATTATTGTTTAGGCGTGTAAAATGTTTGGTTTTGAAATGTAAAAAATACAGAAAGAGATAATTTGTGCTGTCTCCGCAATTCTGACGCTGAATCCAGGAAACAGAAATAATCAGGTTCCTGAATACTCGGTTATTATTGTACTGATTGCATGTTTAAACAGATTTTTTTACCTAATTACGTTTATATGGTTTATGTTTCAATAAAGTTGTTATGTATAATAGTACCCGGATGCTGCTAAATGAGAAATTTAGTGTAATGGGGAAAGTGCTATGTGGGCAATAAACTTTAATACAGCGTATATACAGGGTGTTTCAAAAATGACCGGTATATTTGAAAAATCAATAAATACTAAACGGGCAGCGATAGAAATACACCATTTGTTGCAATATGCTTGGGACAACAGTAAAATTTCAGACAGACAAAAAAAAAAAAAAAAAAAAAAAAAAAAAGTTACAATTTTTAACAACAGATGGCGCTGCAGGCGATTTGAAGAAAGCGGCGTGGATTGACATCCCTATTCGTCAGACATGAACCCCTGTGACTTCTTTCTGTGGGGACACTTGAAAGACCAGGTGTACCGCCACAATCCAGAAACAATTGAACAACTGAAGCAGTACATATCTTCTGCATGTGTAGCCATCCCGCCTGACACGTTTACAAAGGTTTCTGCTAATTTCGTTCAGAGACTACGCCATATTATTGCTGCGCATGGTGGATATGTGGAAAAACACGTGGTTTAGATTTTTCCAGACTGCAGCGCCATCTGTTGTTGAAAATTGTAACTAATTTCGAAAAAAAAATTTTGTCTGCCTGAAAATTTACTGTTGTCCCAAGCATATTGCAACAAACGGTGTATTTCTATCGTTGTCCGTTTAGTTTTTATTGATTTTTCAAATATACCGGTCTTTTTTGAAACACCCTGCACAAACTTATTGTAAAATTAATAAAGCCATGTGGAACTAGGGTGAAAGTCCAAATGTTAAAACATTAAACTGTGACAGATGTGATGTACATTGTACAGTCGTGAAAACAAGTAAACACCCCTAGTAAATCATTATTTATTGTAGAAGAAAGTTACTGGTACCAGCCTATTGGAAATAAAGTCTACTTTTAAATAATGTATAGAAAATTTGGTAAGAAGGCCATCTACGTATTAAAAAAAAATCCAAACTTTGTTTGTTTTTTTTACAATTGCAGTAACAAAGTTTGACACCATAAATAAATTCTGCACACTTCAATTAACCTAAATACAAATTTTCATGAAATTCCTACGATTAGTTTAATAGAAAATAATTATTTTAAAATGAGCATATTTAAGGGGTTGTTTACAAATTGAAGGTAGGTACTCGATTGTTGACATGCTACAAAATGAATAAGTCACTTATATTAATGTATTATTTCTTGCCAATATGAACATTTCACTCACTTAATATGTTTCGAATATTGCCAGCCCAAATATTTCAACAAAATGAGTAAAAAATATATATTCTTTCAAATTATGCTTTTATGAACATCATAGACGTCTGCTTAAACCATCATTTTGACGCTTTTTAAGAATAATTTGAAAACTACTTGCAAGAAAAGTTTTAAATTTTAAATTCGCATAAAGCAGAACATGATAAATATAAAAAAAATGTAGGTTGCAATTCATATTAATTTTCGAATATTAATTTCGTAATTTCTATTATAAAACTTTAAAATGACAAGTGCATTTCATTTATGTTTGGAACTTTTAGACACAAAACCAACTTTACAACCACACAAACAATTATCCCATTAGGATTATAATTTTAGGAGATATTAATAAAAATATGAAAATGTAATTTAATATTAGTAGATCTAAATTTCAATGTTTATAATTCTAAAACCAAACATTCAAATGACTTGAACTTTCGTATCTAGGTATAGTTTGAACCGGAGATTTAAAAGGTATTGTCAAAATTGGGTGTTACTATTTAAAAAAATAATGTTTTGGTCTGGATTTTTATTTGTAGATGGTCGCCTAAGAAAATTTTATATACATCATTTAAAAATAGACTTTATTTCCCAATCGTTTAGTCTCAGTAACTATCTTCTGATATAAGTTGTTGAAGAGAGTTAGTACGGGGTGTTTACATTTTTCCCCAAGACTGTACAAAAGAATTCTATAATAAAATTTGTGATAAAAAAAATGTCTAGAAATAAATTGAGATAATTGAATTTATAGCTTTTATTGGTCAAAAAATTGAATTCAGTTAATTTAAAAATTAACATTTAAAATATACTTCGAAGAATTTCTGTTCAAAGTTATCTACCAGCTTAGAAAAACCTCTAGTGAGTGAAGAGATTATAAAATAATTGTTGTATGTGTACCCATATAACATTATATAGCTTTTGTATTTGAAAAATATAATATCAGGTCAACAGAAGAAAATACTAACAATATTTACTCCTGTTGACATACTTCTTATGTAGTGATACCATGCATTACTACATTTACCCTAGATAACGAAACATTCTAAGATTTCGATTTCCACAGTTTTTCCCACATCGATATGCACCTATTCGCTATCAGCTAACGCCTTCACTGTCAATCTTACGGTGTTTTCATAAAGAATCAAAATGGAATTTGAACACATCACTCACCCACAAGAAAAGTGACACATCTCGACAAAACTAAATTTCACAGGAGAGGCAAAAGAAAATGTGCATAATTTTACTGTAAAATGGAATTGCAGCACTTAGCTCTGCATCCAGGAATAAAAACGTGCATAAAAGCATAAAATCCTTAAGAATGAAGACGTAGGATGAGGTTTGCAGGTTTGGATAATTTTACCTCCCCACACAATCCACCCCTCTTCTGTGGTCATAAATGGACATATAGTGTAATAAAGGGATTTTCCGTGTAACTGCACTTATGCAATTGTCTGTGTAGCAAAACACACCTATAACAGATCTGTTAGTGTAATAAAACGCAAAATGAATTTTTGCAAGATGCGTCAATTTCTTGAAAGTGAGCGACATATACTCGTCTCGTATATGTCCTAGGCTAATTGAGAAATTCGTCTTTTTGCAAACAGCCTTGGCTGATTGCAAAGAGCCGGGCTAATCGGAGAATCATCTCCCTTTTTCCAATCAGCCTGATATTTTTCAGGCTTATTGCAAAGAGTCAAGACAGCGTTAGGCTAATTGCAATTTGGTCATTTATTTTTCAATCAGCGTGATACATTTTAGGCCTATTGTAATGAATCTTCGCATTTTTAGGCTAATTAGAAAATGGCCAACTGTTTGTCCAAATATCGTGTTGTATCCGACCCGAACTTGAAAATTCCTTTTGAAGTTATCCAGAACCCGACAAACAAATGTTCCATCGAAACGCAATCTAATACTAACACGAAGAAATAATTACCACCGAATGGCAAACACACTCGTACCTGTGAATTCCATTTGAAATCAAACCGCTCTGGCGAGGAAAAGTTCCATCGAAACACAACCCGATCCAAGTAGGACAAAATCATTTCAGCTGACATCCAACCTGACCCTAATCTCAGAAGTCAACACCATTTGAACCATTAACCATTTGAAGTCAACATGAACCAGAGAAAAAATTCCATTCAAGCTCAACCGGAGCCGTCGACTTTCTTCTCCTATGAGCCTGCTTCATAAGCGTACAGGAGAAGATTACGTCACGCCAGAGATCTGTGTAGCAAACGAAATTCATCAAATATTTGTATGTGTGCATCAAAAACAATGCTTGAAATTTCCGTTTTATGATTTTGTTGAGAAATTTGTGGCTTATTTTAGATCACCCAAGGTTAGGAATTTTTCCTTTTTTTTACTTGATTTCAAATCCATACTTGCCTCTTGATTTTAAATGCAATCAAATGCATTTGATTCGTGATTTTTATCAAAGATTTTAACTTGAAATGTACATTTATGGCAGAGAAATATATTAAAATTACACAACTTTATAGTAGCAAAAAATAAAAATGCAAAAATAGTTTTTTAAAAAATGGGTTTTGTGGTATTTTTCGGTTGGTTGTTTGGTTATATTTATGTCGGCCAATTATCTGCACGTGGGATATGGGCCCTAAGGGGTGGAGTGCCTTCCGTGGAGGTCTTTCTAAGGGAACCTAACTCGTATTAACGCTTGGAGAACCAAGGTTCGAAGAAAACCACGAAAACTCCGAACGATTAGGCCGACGGGCGCGATTGGGATCGAACCCCAGCACCTCCCGTCTACCAGCTTCGAGATGGTATTTTTCGGAGAGTTTAACTTGAAATATAAATTTATGGCAGCGGAAATCATACATTAAAATTACACAATTTTAGTAGTAAATAATTAAAGTTCCCTTTAAAACTAAATATGCCTTAATTTTAAATTATAAATATCAGGATTATTATTACATAAACTCGTAAATAAAAATATTTTTTTTCTCCAAGCAATTAAAACAAAAATTCATTTATCAATTGAAATTTCAAATTTCATAATATGAGATTAACTTAAAATACACATTCTGTTGATAAGTATTAGAACTAAAAAACAACTAGTAGTTTGCACTTTCATATAATTAACAATAAATATGGTATGTAATATTGCCTCATAGAAAATAATCTCACTTAAACAGAAAATATTAAAAAAACTAAAATATCAGGTAACTTTATCAATGTCACTTACATGTGTATTAATACAGGTAATTTTCTTTCATTAGAAGTGGATTTTCTAATGTCATCTTTAACTTATATATATACATAGTTATTGAGCAAGATATTTGCAATTCCTGACAAACCCAATTATTTAATAAACACAATAAATTTCAATTAAAGTATCTGTGGCAAATTTTAATGCAAAAAATGTTTCTTTTGACAGAAGTCCTCCTTTATTTGGAATATCCATTTGTTTTTCCTCATCTGCTTTCAATGTATACATTTTATTCCACTTAACCATTCACTGAATTTAATACAAAATAAAAAATTGTCATATTTTGTAGTTTTTATTGGATTATATTTATATTAAATGCCATATTTGTTGTAAATCATACGAAAATACCTACTACTAATTAAAAAAGCTTTTTAGTTGTAATACTTATAAATAGAATGTGTATTTTAAGTTAATCATACATTATGAAATTTAAAATTTTAATTGACGTAGAATTTTTTGTTTTAATTGTTTGAAAAAATTAATATTTTTATTTATGAGTTTAGGCAATAACAATCCTGATATTTATAATTTAAAATTAAGGCATATTTATTTTTAAAGGGAACTTTAATCATTTGCTGCTTAAATTGTGTAATTTTAATGTATAATTTCTCCTGACATAAATTTATATTTCAAGTTAAACTCTCCAAAAAATACCTTAAATCGCAATTCTTTAACTATTTTTGTATTTTTATTTTTTTGCTGCTAAAGTTGTGTAATTTTAATGTATGATTTATCTGCCATAAATATATATTTCAACTTAAAATCTTTGATAAAAACCATGAATCAAATATATTTGATAGTATTTGAAATCAAGAGACAAGCATGGATTTGAAATCAAGTAAAAAAAGAAAAATCTTGTTTACAGAACCGTGGGTGTTTAATTATTGAATGTATAATTCAAACAGATCTAAAGTAAGCCACAAATTGCTTAACAAAATATCGCCAGACAGAAATTTCTATCACTGTTTTTGGTGCACACATACAACTATTCGATAAGTTTCGTTTGCTACCCAGATCTCTTGCTTGACGTCATCCTCTCCTGAAGCAGTCCCGCAAGAGAAGAAAGCTGTTTCGCGACGGCCCCGGCTCAACTCGGTCCGAATCTGACAAAATTATTTCCGTCGACATGCAACCCGACACGAACCTGAAAATTCTACTTGAAGTCAATCCGCAACCCTACTCGGACCCTGCAAAAAATTCATCGTGCCTTAACCCGATCCTATCACGACTTCCGCCGACACGCAACTCGATCCGAACCTGAAAATTACATTTGAAGTCAAATCGAAACCCTATCCGACCAACAAAAAATTCCATCGAAGCGCAATTAGATCCGAAACAGGACAAAATAATTTCCGTCGGTACGCAACTCAAAGCGAATCTAAAAATTCCATTTGAAATTAACTCTATCCGAACCCGACTAAAAAATTCCATCGAGCCGAACACGACAAAATTATTTCCGTCGACGTGCAATCCGACCCGAATATTAAAATTCCATTTGACGTCACTCTGAAACCCGACCTGTTCATTTTATGACCATTTTTTAATATAAAAGATAAAATTGATCTGAGTGATATAATTGTAGCCTACTTTTCATAATTGAAATAATTTTCTTTTATTTAATATTCGTGTTGAAATATCTCGGGTTCTATGTCGATAATTTTTTTTTATGGGGTTTCAGTCGGGTTGTGGATAGACTGCGCATGGAATTTTCACGATCGGGAAAGGTTGAGTGCAGATGGAAATTATTTTGTCGTGTTCGGATCGGGTTGCGATTCGATGGAATTTTTTTTCGGTTTTGGGTCAGGTTGTGGGTTGAATTCAAATGGAATTTTCAGGTTCGGATCGGGTTGCGTGTTTTTATAATTATATTTTTTATAATGTAATTGCTTAATTGTGAAACGTTGTTTTACAAATACATTTTAAAATCTCATCCTTTAAGTATAGAAAAAACTATGAACGTATTTTAAAAATCCTTACCTTGCAAAAATCATTGAATCCCATCTCGGTTTTTCATTTATCTCATACAAATGAAAATGAGCCCAAAAGAATTAAACTTAGCCTGTTTTTCCGAGTCATTGCTCTAACGTAAAATATGGAAAACTTGTATTTTCATCATTGATACCGGAAATTGAGAAAAAAATAAGTTATCGGGAAATGTCGGCCATTAAGTAAAACAAAAAATACTTTTAGAGATTCTGATTTGAATTCGTAATTTCTCAATACAAGAAAAGATGCCAAATTGGTAACCATGCTCTGAATTTAAAATGTTATGCATATTGTCATTTAAAATAACTTGTTATGCTTTTATATCAAAACTGTCTTAAAGCTCATTAGTACAACTGGATTAATTGATGTATTTTATCAAACAGCAGTCTTGCGCTTTTTTTTATTATATTTTTGGAAGTGTAATTTTTTATTTTGAAAGGTTGTTTTACAAAACCTTTTGAAAATGCCATTCTTTAAGTGTCGTAAGTGTTTAAGTTCTTTAAATCATTGAATTTTATCTCCAAGTTTTTCCTTTTTCTCATGCAAATGAAAGCGAGTTTTTTCTCAAGCATCAGAAATGAAGCACAAAAGAATGATTAAACTTAACCTATTATTCCGAGTCATTGTTCTAATATGAAATAATGGAATACTTATATCTTCCATTAGAGGAGGCAAATTAGCCTTCTGTGATGAAGAATTTCAAAAGAGAAATCTGAAGTATTAAGGAAAATGTTTGCAGTAAACTATAGATATTTTTCTTCGATTAGAACGTGGGAGTTTGTTTCATGCAAAATATTAGAAGCATTTAGTAAATTGTAAAACATAACTTGGTAAATTTTAGAATTGTTGTTTCTACAGCGCTTTATAATTCTAAAGAACAACTGCGCAGTAAACTGTACGTTTTTTTTTATTATTATTATTAAAACGTGTGAGTATGTTTAACGCCAAACATCAGATGCCTTTAGTAAATTGCAAGAGATGACAATATATCTTGGAATTGTTGTTTCTATAGCTATTGTTTAGTTCTGGAATGTTAAGGAGTGGTATGTAGTAAACTGTAGTTATTTTTCTTAAATCCTTTAATTAGAACGTGAGAATTTCTTTAATGCAAAACGTCAGATGCATTTAATAAATTGTAAACGATTGCATAGTAATTCTAAAAATTGTTGTTTCAAAAGACATTTTTAGTTTTGAAGTGTTAAGTAGAAGTATGCAGTGAACTGTATGTATTGTTCTTCAATTAGAGCGTGAGAGTTTGTTTCATGCAGAATATTATATATATTTAGTAAATTGTAAGAGATTACTTAATTATATTTTAGAATTGTGTTTTTACAGCTATTTTTTTATTTTTAATTGGAACAATCCATTTGTACACACACATATACGCATATATATATATGTGTGTGTGTGTGTGCAATATACAGGGTATTTGAGTATCATGTTTATAAATCGTTAAACGTGGTAGGGTTCTTTATGCTGCAACAAACAACTTTTGTTATAGGAGAAGAGACTGTGTTCGCAGTATCAGTCAAAAACACAAGGTACTTCTCTTCAGCCAAAGTTCGGAATTTTTGGTCATACTTTTAATAATTAAAAAGAGATAGTTAACATATATTTCAAAATAACTTATAATAGAATTAACTTGTCATGTTCATAAGGTGGTTAAATCACAAAAAGTGATAGAATTACACTATAATTCGGTCGAAGTTATTCATGTGGTGCCTACTAAATTCCAAAAAAATGGATAGTTTTATACGGCTCTGGTCGGAGGCAAACGGTGACCACTTCCACTACACCAAGCGATGTTGTCTCATTTAAGGTGTTAGAAGCGGCCACAATCCGTATCCTGTTAGTGCTAAATTCCATTTTTCGAAACGTAGTTCACATTACATGGGTCACAAAACCTATCTAATTACTTCTACTTCTTTCATTTTAGTGATTTCATAGTATTTCTAGTTAAGAAAGTTAATTCCGGTATAATATCTTCATTATAGGTATATTTATGACCAAAATCAAGGTTCAAATTTAAGTGAACAACTCTGTAATTTTGACTGAATAAATAGATTGAGACCTATGAAGATTGTTTGTTGTAGTGTGCTTTATCATCTCTAAAGTTTTTTAATTTCTTGCTCAATCACCTTGTGTACATATATAATACGCCCTCGTACCATTATTTAATACTAAATAGTGAGATTTAGAGGCATAATTAAAACTGCAACTATGTTCCAAATGCTATTCTTTATCATATTAAAAGGAATTTACATCAAAATAGTTATTTGTTTTAGAAGTTAGGGAATGCAAATGACCCCATGTTTTTATAAGTTACATTCAGAAAAAAATTCTTTTATTTAATACAAAAAAGGGGAAATGATTTAGCAGGAAGGCTTAGAAAAATAGAACATAATATCTGCCGTGTTGCCCATGTTTCCAAAAAGCATTCGTTCCTTTACCTTCCAAAAACTCAGAAACCAATATATTACCTAGCATTAAAGAGTCATTTTTAAAATAAAAGTTTCTTTTGATGTCCGTCAATTTCTAAAACGTTTCCCTGTACTTTTAAATTGTATTAGATTTCTCAATCCCTATCAACAACAAATACCAGTTTTTTAAATGCTATTAATTCTAAAGTAAACATTTTCAGCTGCATAACAGAATTTATACGTGTAATGATGAAAATATAATTTTATGTTTTTTTGCCTATTAATTTCAAATTCTTGTCTGTTGTAACACGTTTGTTGAAGTTAAAAATGTTAACTTGAGAATGGATTGTATCGAAAAAAACCTATATGATGTGTTGAAAAAGGATCAAGGAAACCGATTAACTCTTTATCTACTGACTGTACTTATAAGTACCATTGGCATGACTTGTTATAAAATTCATTTAATACATCGATTAGTTGTAATACAGTTTAGAATGAGTTATAGATGCATTAGTTTATCTTGTTCCAAGAGCATTATTAGTTACACAAAACAAAACCTTTCTAAAAGGAGGATTTCTTTTGTCTTTGCATCTCTTCAGCTTTCTTGGCGTTGGAGGAGGGGGGGGGGGGGGATTTTTCAATTCGGAATTATTTCTATATTTCTATTGTAAGAATGTTATATTTGTACATTTCCTAATTCTACAAAATACTAAGAAAAATATTTAAAATAAAATATTAGAGTGGGGTGATAAATATTGCACAAAATCCCTACAATTTCAAATTTAATTAATCCTTCTAAATCCTACAATCCTTCTAAATTTCTTCTAAAATTTATTAAATGATTATGTAAATCTTCTAATGTAGTTTAATTAATGCAATAAAAATGCTTTAGGAGATAAAATTTTCATGAATTCATAATTGAGTACTGAAAGGGTTAATGCATTGTAAAACTCCTCTTAAATGTTTCCGGAAATTGTGAGCAAAAAAAAGAATTTTCTTTTAGGAATACCTCTTAAAATAATGAAAATATGTTGGTTTATTAGGATTCAGAAGGTAATAGAAACACGTTTTGGAAACATGGACCACTTGAAAAATGTTATATTACATGTTTGTAAACCTTGTTAGATAATTTCTTTCTTTTTTTTTTACAGTGCACGGATAAAGTTTTTCGGAATCTAACTCATACATACCTGGTACCATACTTTTAAAATCAATAACTATATTTACGTAAGTGCTTTTTTAAAAGAAGAACAACATTTTGAGCACTTTTGCAGTTGAACCATGCCTTTAAATGTGAATCTCGATATTTGTAACTTATTCAATTTCAGAATTACAATAGAAATAAATTTAGTTTACAAAATGAATGACAAAAGGAAACGTCTACGTCTTATAGAGGATATATTTTGTATGTTTTGTTTTCCGTTTAAAATTACATTAAAATTCTGGTAAATTCTTCCATTAAAAAGAGTAGTTGTGTGGCAACCCGATGTGTTGCTTTTGAATTGCATCAGATCATTCGATTATTTTGAGGAAATTAAATCTAACTTTATTGTAAATTTTGAATGCAATTATAGTATAAATTTTATTATACAATATTTCAAATAATAAATTACATTTACAATTTAAGTCAAAAGCTTTCCCAATAAAAATGCAGACATTCTGCAACTTTATTTGCCAAATGTAAAATTTTTCTTCCAAGATTTGGCTTCTGATTTCGGAGATGGCAGAAATGACGTCATTTGGGTGAGCTTATACAAAAATTACTTTGCTTTGGGGATTTATTCAAAAGCATTTAATATTTATTAATTAAAATAAATGCTTAGAGGAACATAATTTTTCTCTCTAAAACATTTTATTTTTAACGTGACTGACTTTGTTTGACTTGTAAAAAGATTTAATCGCCATCTTAAGGATATACCTAAAAAATGTTTTTTCTACTTTAAATTAAATTAAAAGAGCTACGATGGATTTTTTTTTTCCTTTTATGCCAATGGAATTTACATCAGTGCTTCAGTAGACAGACGATTTTTTGCTTGCTGCAATAAACTAATTCCTAAAGCTCGAATACGTGAAAATAAGTTTCTATTTCTTGAATTTTTCTTAAAAATACAATTCAATCACAATATTATTTTAAATAAATATTCAAATAAAAGTTAATTTCAATTTGAAAATCGTGTCAAAGGAATCTAGTAATCCTTATCATTTTCCCTTTTCTCTCTTTTACCCACAAAAATGGAGTAATTTAGTATCCCTCATTACAGAGATGTCAATAAAAATTACAAAAAAATTTACATCTCAAAAATTTATTCAAATTTTAAAATTCTAAGACAATTTTTGTATCCTTAGATCCATGCAGATAACTGGCGTTAATTTCATCGTCCAACGTTCCGTATTCTATGAGGAGTATTTGTGAAATACAAACGGACAGTCATTTTTTTAATATAATAGATTTGGGAAGTTTTAATTTTGTTATGAAAAATTAGCCAGAGACAAATTCCAAACTATTTTTATTGTTTTAAGTGCAAATGGGTTATTTTGTAATGGAGCCTGCACGCGATGGAGATAGATTTAAAAAAAAAAAAACATGCTTAAAAATTATTTTAAAATCCATATCAGTGAATTAAGATAAAATTAGGTTACAAACAAATTGCATTCGAAAGTAGATTTTTTTTTTCTATATGACGGTGTAAAAATTATAAATGCGTGATATTTATATATTTAAAAAATTGTTGTAGAAAAAATTACAAAAACGAAATTTCTCCGTCAAGTGTTGCCATTCGTGAAATAACGTCAGAGTTACGCATGGACACGTTTTTCCTTTATAATATAGATTACTTCCTTAAATTTCTATACCAGGTAATTCCAAATCAAACCTTTAAAGATTATGTCTTAAACCATGGATGTTAGTAAGAAACTTTAGTTTACAAAATGTTTTCAAATCAAGTAAAGATTTTAGATACAGCTTTTGCTGAATAAGTTGCTATATATGTATTCGATACAAAATTTAATATATATATTCTCGCTCCCATTTCCCCTTTAACTTATATTGTAAAAGAATTTTTCCTTCGACTAAGAAGAACTTTTAAAAAATCCCATTCTTTTACTAAAAAACTTAAATGTTATGACACATTGAGTTTCTTGAATTTGAAATGTTTTCAGAATGGAAAAACGCTCTGAATAAGAAACGCTGATGATTTTATTAATTTTAAAGTATCATAACTTGGTAAGTTTCTGCAATAAAATAATGATGTTTAGTAATGTCCATTTCACAAGCAAATCAACATTTTAAATATTATTTACATGAAGAGTGGGTTGTACAAAAATTAAGTATCATATTTTATTACAGTTACAGTTTCTTGTAAAAAATAAATATCGCATGCAAGAGCTATACTTGATTTGTATGTTGTTGTTTTTGTTTTTTTTAAACTGCAAATATGTTATTATCACAGCACAGTTTAAGAGATAATCGCCATGACGTCTATTTTGAATAAATAAGCCTATAGAATATGATGACTGAAAATACAGAACATAGAAAGTTCGTTATAGTAGAAATAACAGCTAATAATTTGCGCAGATACGTATATTTTATCATTGTAAAGGAATAAATTTATCAATTAATAAATGTGCCAACATAAATATTTCATTTACTCTATTTAATTTGAACTTAAAATTATTTTATATAAATATTTGATATTTCCTTCCTTTGATTATCGCATAAATATCTTTATTCAGAAAATATAATATTTAAATGTTATTACAGCTATCGTTTAGAACTTTTTCAAAGTAATTGGTTTATTTTTAGGGTTCCGTACTTAAAAAGTAAAAACGGAACCATTATAAGATCACTCCTGTGTCTGTCTATCTGTCACAGCCATTTTACTCGTAAACTATGGAACGTGGAATGTTCAAATTCGGGGAAGTAATAAAGACCATTGACCCACATATTTTCAAATTAATAAGCATTCATAAATATATTTAGTAAAAAAGTAGAGGGGCTAATTATGCTACTTGAAAAAAAAATCTTTTCTTTGTATATCATGTGTGGTATCCTGTGAAAGCTTTTGTAACGCTGAACTCAAAAATACATTTCTTTTAATTTTAGGTATTATATTTTCAAAAATATTGTTGAAAATGTAGCGCACCCCCCCCCCCCCCATCTAATTCCGAATCTATTGAAACTAAAATTACGAAAAAATGAGAGGTAGTAGACGTTAATATAAACTTTGCCGGAAAATTATAGCGATTACCCTAGGTCACATAGTTTTTGAGTAATTAACATTTTTCTGTTATAAACAAATTTCGATTTACGAGCATTCAGAAAAGTTGTTGAGCATCGCTGAATATACCTATCGTTGCAGAAGAATAAAAGCATTGTTGATAATGATTTTTGAAAAAAATCATCGGTAATTAGCCGAGATATTAACCCTTAAAGGTACGGTCACTTTGGACATACACAAGGACAGGGGCGGCGTACTCTATGCCTAGTTAACAACTTTTAATGATATATATGTGTAATGTAATGTCCAGTAACAGTATAAAAGCAGTAAACATCAAAAATACTAATTAAAAATAGTTATTTTTGAAAAATGAAAAAAAGACCATTTTCAACATTTAATGTCTTAAAATGTATATGATTTTAAAATACAATTTTAATTGGGATGAAAGATATAAATATGATCTTTCGTTTCATGTATTTAAAAAATTTCAAGACACAGAATTATTATTTTTAGGGGGCTCGAAACTGTTAGACATTTGTCGAACAAAAAATTGGCATAACAGATTACTCGCAGGATTACAAAATAAATATTGCAACTAGAATGAAAATTTTGGTGCTTACTTATACTTCAGATTGTAATAAGTTCCCTGAACTTAAATAAATTTGAATTTAAAGCATTTTTATATTTTTAATGCAATGTTGCATTTAGCTAATACAAAATTTTGAAAATTTCAACAGTAAAATCACCTAAAAAATATTTTTTTGAACAATAAAAAGGAAATTTTAGGTTCAGATTTTACAGACTAACATGAAATATACGTTTTGAAAATTTCATGAAAAAATATTCAAAAGTTTTTGAGGTATCCTGCGCGTTATGCCCCAAAAACGCCATTTGGTAAATAATTACTTTAACCCCTTGGGGACGAGCGACACGTATACGTGCCGCATGAAGCGCTCGGAATCCTTGTTTTTCCTCACCAGTAAAATTTTACTGTAAAATTTGCTTATTTAATCAGCGCATTTTCTCGATTCAAGAAGACACAAATTTCTGTTTTTAAAAAACGGTGACGAAAGATTAAAAATTTCGTAAAAGGCTCCCGTCCCGAAGGGTTTAAAGTTTCGGAAACACCGCTTCAGCTATTGAGCGGGTATAATTCTAAAAGCCTAAACTTCTGTTCTAATGGGAATTTCAAGGAAACAATTATATCAAAATATTCAGAAAAGATAGGAGTTTAACATCTAAAAAAATTACAATTTCTTAAATTTTGAAGCTTTAAGAGTCCTGCGACCACTTAATCCTTTCCGGTACGGAGTAATTCTATTTATAAACTTATGAAATAATGAACTGACACCAGAATTTATAAACGAATTTATTAGAAAATGCGAACTCGCTTATTTTCACGTACATGATAAAAGGAAAATTTTAATTAAATATTCTTGGTGCCGTTTGTCTGTTTTGGAATTAAAATTAGGTGTCCGTTTTTTAAGGGCATCGCTCTCGAAAGATTTAATTAGAATGAATCGCATAAATACTGACCAAGGCGGCGTTGCAACTTTGAGACCTCAATTCGAAGCGCGCTTAGCACAATGCCAAATTTAAACTTTGAACAAAGGTTTTGTTTTAGCTACACTGTAGAAATAAAGGTTATTACTACGCTGAATTTACTTTCATGAAATGCCAAATGAAGTTTAACTATGCACTGCTTTTATTGTCAGTACCGAATTAAGTTCATCATAAACAGATTAGGATAATATTAAAAAAAGAGTTATACGAATAGCTATATTTAGGTTCCATATCTCTTTGAACTTTCATGGTATACCCATTCACACTTTTCTAATACATACAGTTATACCCAACTCTACGTTGTATAGTTTTTACAAAGTCTCTGTATTCTTTTAGCAACCTTTTTTTTTATTTATTTATTTTTTAAATACAATTACAAATTTATATATTTATTCTACGGCACCCTGTGTGCGCGAGTAATGCTCGCACTTGACCGTTTATTTTATAATAAAATATTTAAATTCCAAATCCTTTGCTTGAATAAATTAATTATATACCTATTTAAGTTTATTTTATTCATATGAATTGTATGCTAAATTATTTACATTATGCATTCCTTTTATCTAAACACTTCATTAAAATCCAGTATAACATCAAAATATATATTCAAAACATACATTTCTATCACTAGAAGATTTCAAGCCAAGTAAATGAAAATTTTCATAAAAACAGCAATAATAATTCTACATGTATGAAAGAAAGATGTTTGTTATTATCCTCCGATATGCTATTTCTTTCAGGGAACAATTAAAATGCCGTCGCTAAAAAAATAACGTTACGTTACGTAAGCCAGCCGTAAAACGAAGCATTCTACGGTTAAAGACCGATAATCTGTACTGCAATTTTTTAAACTTCAAAGAACCGCACATTTTTAATTTTTATACTTTCGTATAGAAAAACAGTACTTTTAACTACAGTTTGTTTGAAAACTGCATCTGAATTTATTTTTGAGACATTTTCGTAGTTTTTAATGTCATCTCTCTAATCCTGGCAACTGAAGCACTCCGCTTCTGTAGAAAGTAAATGGAAAATAGTAGGAAAATAGTAGATTACTATATCTTTTTGCAATTTTCTCATAAAAACTGAAAAAAAATTGTAATTAAAATACGTGATATTTTGAAAATTTAACTATTTTGAAAATTTATTTCTGATAAAAAAGGAGCTATTATAAACTATTTTTGATTTTAAGTATCTATATTGAATATTGATGCTACAAACAAGTGAACGCATATCAATCATTAGATAGCCGATGTTTTTTGTCGCGTTTACGGCATCGCTTTTTGCTGTGTTTGTGTATTATTCCGTGACAGTGACGTCATATGCATACTTTTCTATAGATATTGTTTAAGACTGGATATTAAATGTAGAATTCTTCAGCGGATGCAAATGATGTCATTTTATATAAAATAAAATCATGTATTTTAAGTAGTAAAACTGAAATAAGTTTTATAGAAGTGCGTCATTTTCACTGCAGCGGCTTTGAAATTCTTCAAAGGTGAATTGGTTTCCACCTTTCCGCCAATTGAAATGATACACTGATAAAGCACAATGTTTTACATAAATTTAGAGAGTCTTTATAGAAGAATAGTGACATTTAGGTTAAAGTAATATTTGTTTGAGAGTTAGACTAACCATTACAAGATGCATTTTTTTTAATTGTAACTAATTTTGTAGGTTTATTATAAATTAATGAAACGAATCCTTCTTAAACATTTTCTTTCATCGAAATTCGACGGGTTTCACCACTAATAATTTTTTTCCTCATGGGGGGCGACACTAAATTCTGAAAAAGCATAATTCCTTCTTCCTAATTGTTCTGTATTTTCACTTAGTCCATTTACAATAAACAGAAAATTTTGCATTCCCTAAATCAGTTTAAATAAATCTGAACGAATTTCCACGTTTCTAGTGAGAATTACAGGTTTTTTCTTTTACGGTAAAAATGTTTTAAGTATTTTGAGAAATATAAATAAATTTAGCATTCAACTATAAAGTTAATTTAAATTAGATTCATATTTTCGGAAATTTCGAGAGTATGTAAATACCAAGAACATGCTGTAGGGGGAGACTGGGCAGGGATGACCATAAGGGAGGCTTGAAACACCCTTCAGTTTTCATAGTTAAAAGAATTTCAAAGTTTTGCGAATAAGTGGCAACCAACGCTTCTGAAATGCTCAAACAATAGTTTTTGTTTCAGGCACATAATTTGAAACAGGTAAGGGAAAATCGAGTATAGAGTGTTTTCAGCTTAAAAAGTTTATTTTTTCGAAGAATTTAGCAAGATTTTCTCAGATAAAATATATCATAGAAATTTAAAAAGCAGGTTTTAAGTAATGCAGACATATTGATCTTTCATTCCAGGTATGAAGATTGAACAGTAAATTAGGCTAAAGATAACAATGTGCTATACTTTAAAAAGTGGTATGTGGGGAGGCTTGACACAATCAATGTTTGGGAGGGTTGACCATACGGTCAAAGCTCCCTTAATTTAGTATTTTTGGAAATATTTGGTTATATCTCTAAAATAATAAAAATTTATTCTGTAAAGCTATAGTAAAATAGGGAAGGAGGTAGGGTAGGTTAGGGGAAAGAATATGCTTAAAATTGATTAAAGGAAGATGTGGAAAATTGCTAAAAAAGCACGAAAACTTCTAATGAAATATAAATTGGAAAGTTGATGGAAACTTTTATTTCATTTAAATAGTTCCCGTAATTGGTAAATAGAAAGAATGGAAAATACTAGAAAGAATGAAAACAGCAGCTTTAAGAAATGCATGTCATTCCTCTGCAAAAGAACATAACATTGATCAAAACACTTTCGGAAGGTATGTAGAAACCTTTATGGTAACTAGTATTGCATGCCGAGTGTCACAAAAAATGGGTGTTTAGAACGGAAATTTTCTCTTGTGCGTTGCATTCCATCTAAACAGGTTTGTTTACACATCACATTTTCCCAAATAATTTTTTATAATTATTAAACTATATAGTATAAAGTTATTCTGCCTTTTTTAAAACTGATTTTATTTTCCTTAACATATATTTCAATATAAAATAACGTCGGCCAAGCCTCCTATATGTGGGGAGCCTTGACCCATTATTTTCTCATGATAAAAATCAATCACTTTTCAAGTTTCTTATATCTTACACTTATATCGCAATTTTATTTTGATAGCTGATTGTATAACGAATACAATGATATATGAAACTTCATTCTAGGTTCAATATTTCAAAAATAAAAAATATTTTTGTAAACAATGGGTCAGCCTTCCCCAGCTTCACCTATACTATTTAACGGCTCTGTAATTAATAAAAAAAACTAAATACCTGAAATACGATGATTATTTTGATTTTGATTTCAATAAATAAATACAATTATTTAGAAATAACAGCTTTTAACAATTAAAAAGTTCTTATTTCAAAAATAAGAAAATGAATTGATTCATAAAATCAAGTTGAGAAAATATTTAACCGCATCTGAGGTAGCGCAACAAGAATATAAAATGTCAATAACTTGTTCGATGGAATTTAATAAAAATTCAGTGTGATTTTCCTTCACATATAAATGCTTTTTTATCAGACGGCAAGGTGTTATAAATATTTTTGGAGTTGTATTAATGTATTTTTTATCACAGTGTCCAACTAGATACTCCAGTATCTTTTTCCCATTTACGACTACATTTACATTTATCTTTTACCTCATTACAATCAAAACAAATACTCAAAATTTGTACAAATTCTATTACATTCATGGAAAATTCCCCGTGTAATTCTTGCGATTTTGGTACTTCGCTATACTTCAGAGAAACTTAGCTTATGTCTGTTGTATTTAGTTTCCGCATTTGAGACAAATGAATATGCTCGAAGCTGATGGTCGTCTTATCTATTGAACGACCCCACCTCTGAATTCAACTTTTAAATTTGTCCGATGAAATTTTTCGTGATCGAGTCTGCCGCTTACAGTTCGGGATTGCTGTTGAAAGGGTTTAAGGATCTCCGACGGGCACGCGGATAACTTTTTCGCGAAGTAGTCCTTCTAGATACTCCCCTATCTTTTTTACTCCTTTACGACAAAATAATAGAAATCGAAAAAAAATACTCAAATTTTGTATAATCTTATATTCATGATAAGTTGCCCGTGCATTTCTTTCGAATATAGTGCTTCACAATACTTAAAGAAAATTAGCTTATGTCTGTGTATTTAGTTTGCATGTCATAAGATATTTGCTTGTTATCCAGTGGGGAGTAATATTGTTAATTTTAAGGGCTTATTCAGAAACAACTACTACGGCAAAACAGATTCTGACTGGCTTGGCCCCTCCAAAATTTCATTTTCTAGAGAATCCGAGCTCCTCCTTGGTTCTGTAATCGAGGATCTCTATTGAGATTTCTTTTGCATAACATTATATTCCAGAATTGTTAGATAACATGGTGTAACTTCACCCAGTTTTTCCATAAGGAATAAACACACATATTTCCAAGGATTTGTGCAGTCTATTTTGGTTGTTAAAAACCAAAAATTGGACAGGGTCATCATTTTCTGTTTTTAATATTAATCGGGTTTATTTTTCCTGGAAATCTCGTTTATCAGTGGAGAACTCGGTCATCCAAGCTATGTTAATTCGTATAAAAAATATCAATATTCTTTGGAAACCAGCGATTCAACTTACACCAGAATTCTCTGGAAGAATAAAAATATTTTGCTTCGATATAGAAGTTAAAGTATATTTCTTTTACAAAGAAATATTTGCACATTTTCATAACTCTGTTTTCGTAATATAGGCTTGATTGACAAATTTTGATAATTGGTGACCGTCCTATGTTCTGCGATTAGGCATACAAAATACATATTTTACTTAAACATTTTTACATTTTGACTCTCATATATTGAGTAGATAAAGTTCGTAGTTTAATTACATAGTTGTTAAATTTGTGTTTTAGTTACATATATTTTTTTATTATTGCTGAAGTTTTAATTTTGTTAAGGAGTATTATCCAGAATCGAATGCTGAAGTATTTAATTTTTTTAAGAGCAAACGGGTTTATCTTTGGGCTACCCGCGAATTAGAGATAGATATATTTTTTTTTAATCATGCTTGAAAATAATTCTAAATTCATGAAAATCAGTAATGTGAGATACGGGTTTCAAACAAATTACATTTGAAATAACTTTTTTTTCTGTTCGACGGCATATAAATTATTTGTGCGATGATTGGAAGTAAAAAAAAATAGCAATTAAATCGAAATTTAGTGATCAGTGTTTCCACCTTTAAAACGACGTCAGAGATGCTCGCGGACATGTCTTTGCTAGATAATATTGCTACATTTAAATTGAGGATTTAATTAGACTCTTTTAATTATATTGAGTGTTTTATACAGACGTGTGAAAATTGTTAGAATAATTGTGAAATTTACAATAAAAACTTGTTATATTAAAGAAATACTTAAAAAATATTGAAACATTTAATATTTAGTGTGCATCCCCTTGTTTTTTATTAAAGAAATGATAGCATACTTGTTTGGGCATACTTTCTATGAGTTTTCAGCAATTAATTTGTATTTCGTTATCATGATGACACATGATGTTGTTTGTGATGTTGTATTTCTTTACTTTTTTCTTTACAATGGCCAAAGGTTATCTATGGGGGTTCATATTTTTACTGTTTCCAGGCCATGGAAATGTTTTCTTTAATTAAGTTAAAGAAATGCAACATCACGAACAAGAATGTTCTGATAGAAAAACTCATCCAAATTTGGTATCATGACAACGAAATACAAATTAATTGCCAAAAACTCATACAAAATATGCCAAGACGTATCGAATCTTTACTAGAAAACAAGGGAATGTACTCTAAATATTAAATGAGTCAATATTTTTAAATGTATTATTTCTTTAATATAACAATATTTTAATGTAAATTTCACAATTATTCTAATACTTTTCACACGTCTTTAAGTCCTTGAAGAATTTTTTTAAATAAACGAAAGTAGTAGCTACTCTGTCGCAAATAAAACACAAAAACATGCCAGTTCCTCCATATAAAACAGATAATACTTTTTTCGTAAAATTGGAAGTAAAGTAACTCTACATAAGTTTCCTCGAAATTAAAAAAAAAAAAAATCGACAATCTAGCTGTATAAATTAAAATGTATCTTGAATTTCTAAAATAAATAAATAAAAAATAGAAATATATGAGATGTAAAAATAGTTCTAATGAATCAAAGCAATTTTTAAAGGCTATAACATTCAAAATATCAAACTAATCAATCTCCAATTTAAGAAAAAAAAACACTACTTTCAAATTCCATTTTAAAAATTCTATGCCATCCAATCTAGTAGATTATCTAATTTTAAGAGAAAATGATCAAAGCAATCTTTCTCTCAAAAGCTACAACGGTTGCCCGAAATTACAGAAACATTTTCTCTTAAAGAAATTTTAAACTATCTAGTCAAAAGAGTATTAAAGCAAGGACTTCAAGAAAATAGAGAAACCAAGATATTTCTATTTCCCTACTCCAATCTTACTCGAGTTGGAAGCTTATGTCTCATTTATTTTATAACTTTGAAATATATTTCTTCAAATGTACTTCTTAGTTCAATTTCTTTTAATACTACTTTTCGATATGATTCGTCTTTGAAATAGTTTTGGATTTTAACATTCTTGCGTTTTAATATTATTCGATTATAAATTAATATAGATGTTTGGACACAATTGAAAGCTGGATTTTGAGTATGAACATACGAGGGGGTATAAATAATTTTTTGCCCTGACATAGAAATAATTGAGTAAAATTTATGAAATTTCTACATTGTATTAGTCCTTTTCGCTATAGTCACCGTGTACAGTAACACATTTCTGCAAACGGTATTTCAAAACGAGGGGGGGGGGGGGTATATTCCAAGAGGCACGGTAGTAGAAGCAATGGGGGGCATTTTTCTAACATTTACCGACCTCCACATGTGACATATAGTTGGAAAGGCCTGCGCGCACTTATTAATGTTATGCACATCCTGATCCCCTCCCTCCAATTTGCCCTCCGAAGGGCACTTTTCGAAATTTTGCGAACCCCATTTATGCCCCTTGGGGGAAAGTTTGGTGGGAAAGGGATGCATAACATGAATAAGTTGTCACAGGCCTTTCCAACAGTATGTCACATGTGGGGATCGGCGACAGTTAGAAAAATGCCCCTTTTGGGTCTACTATCGCGCCTCCTGGAATACATCCTCCACCCTCTTTTTTAAATACCGCTTGCAGAAATGTGTTACTGGGCACGGTAACTATATTCAAAAGGACTAATACAATGTAGCAATTTCATAAATTTTATTCAATTATTTCTATGTGGGGGTAAAAACTTATTGATGCACCCTCGTAAATATTAGCAATACGTTAAGGGGAAGAGTTACACAAAATAAAAGCAATACGTAAAGTAATTTTTGACGCACCATTATGATTGACCGCCCCTGAATACTTAGCCTGCGCACTGACACAAAATTTCGTTTGTACGGTCCCTTGAATTTGAATATCAATAATTTCTAAAAGTTTTCTCCGACTTATATTTCTGAAATTAAATAAGTCAAAAATAACTTTTAGAAAAAAACGTGTCTAAATTCAGGGGGCCGCACAGACGCTCACAAAAATCTGCAAGCAACAGCAACCAAATGTTCCAGCGCGTACCATTTTGAACTGCCCCCTAAAATACTAGACCTACGCGCTGACACAAAAGCGGCGTTTATACGGTCACTTGAATTTGAATACAAATAATTTCAAGAACTTTTCTCGGACTTCTTTTTTTAGATAAAAGTAAGTCACAGAAAACTTTTAGAAAATAATGGTGTCTAAATTCAGGGGACAGTACAAATGCTTAAAGAATGTGCCTACCACCGCTATTTTTGTGTTAGTGCGTAGTCTAGTATTCAGGAAGAGTTGGATTTTGTCTGTAATTCGTACTACAGTAAATTAGAGCACTAACTGAAGCTTAAAGTTTAATTAAGTATATTTGATTATTACCTGTGTTTTAATACATTATAACACTTTCAATACTTAACATGATTCAAAACTTATTGTTCAAATTTCGTGGGGAGGTAGGGAATATGTCAGGAAAACGATTTCATATAGGAAAGTATGCCCGCAAACGTCATCTAAATAAAGGTTAAAAGAACCGGAAAGAACAAAATTAAACGAGAAGTTTCCAGGCGTCAGATAATGAAGGCATAGAATACAGGTCATTAACGAGGTTTTTGGAGCTTTTAAAGATGTAAAAGGCTTTGTAGAAGTTCAAATGAGAAGTGAAAACATGAGAAGAAATAATACTAGCTTTAGAAAAGTCAAAACAATGATTGGGTCGCAATGAAATGTTCGGTACACACAGCGCCCTCTACATATTCAAGCGTACTTTTGCGGACATACTTTCCGATGCAAAATATTCCCTTTCCTGACGTATTTCCCTACCTCCCTACGAAATTTGAACGATAAGTTATGAATCACCCAGAATATAATGGAAACAGATTAAATTGCATACAAATGTATTTGTCTTTTTATATAATGTGTAAGTATAGCAAAATAGCTTTTTTTTTTTTTTTCAAGTCTAAAGTCCTGTTTTCCCCCTTATCAATTTCCGATCTTCGATGGCTGTAGTCATAAATTTGGTGTCCGGTTATAGTAAAGTTATTATTGTATGTGATGACACCGCTTATAGCGCCATCTAGCCGCAAATTGCTGAATTACAGTTTCTTTCTCGAAAGTGGTACAAGACACGGATAAAAAGGCAGTTATAAAGTTGTTCAGCGAATTCAATTTAGTATGAAATGATATTTGACATTGAAAAATAACTCTATTAGATGTCTGGAAATATAAATATTTCGTATCCCATCACACTAGTTCAAATAATCTAATTCACTAATTGCAGTTCACTAATTGCATAAAGACATTTAGCATTATAAGGCAGACGTACATTTGTAATAATAATTTAGTAATATAACCAATACATGTATAGCAGGTACACTTTATTTTAATTAAAAAAATCAATTTAAGTATGTTGATGTGTCCAACATTAGAAGTAATGCATCAGGCATTCTTCATGTTGGCCTTTGTGAGCCTTTAGTAAATTGTTAGGTCTTAGTGTGTCCCTTTTCTTTCTAAAAAATTTCCTTATGATAAATTGGTTAACTAAATAATTTTGTGACTAAGAACTATGTTGAAAAAATTTTATTAAAACAACATCAAAAAATTCAATTAAATTCCTTAAAATTATAATTTGAGAAAATTATATTGTTGAAAAATTGAGAAAAAAGTTCTAAATCGTCTATGGGCTTCTTATATTTCCATAACCTTCATTTTAAAAATTGCTTCATAAAAATTTTACTTTTCAATTTGGTACTTAAATACCTTATAAATACCCTCTTTTAAGCATACTTAAGAAATTAAAATGTTTTTGCTCACATCAAATTTAATTATACTCAAGTACAGTAATTTTATAAGACAGTTCTTTGGAAAATCAAAGCTATTTTTAACTTAAAAGCAATTCTTGAAAAAAATTTAAAACCAGTTTTTATTTATTTATCCTGCCTAATTATTTAATGCACTTTTTCAGAATTAAGCGATTTTTAAACATAATAAGAAAACTAGTTTTAATAATGTAATATCTTTAGTTTTAGAAAGTTTTTTTGTTAACCACTTTAAGATGGCATTAATAAAGCTAGCATAATATGCTGAGACATTTTTGGAAAATTCATCTGAATACCTATAGAGAAGTTTAAATAAATGCTCTAAGGGACAAATTTCACATGAAAGAAATATATCTGTATATTATAGTACTGCTTCATATATACAAATTTCATAGAGAAAAATATTTTGAAACTTTAGTGGCAAAGAAGACTATTTTTAGGTAACGAAGAAAAACTCTTTCTAAAAATAAATAAATAAATAAACTAACATACTAGAAAACTAGAATTCCGCTTTTTCAGAATATAGTGCCCCCCTCCACCCCCAGTGAAAAAAAATAAATATAAATATAGATAGTACAAAACCCATTTCAGTTTTAAAACACGCTTTTTATTTTATACAAAATGACGTCATTTGCATCCGCTGAAGAATTCCACATTTACGATCCAGTCTTAAATATTATCTATAGAAAGGTATGCATATGAAATCATTGTCACAGAGTAATACACAAAACCAGCATAAAGCGATGTCGCCATTGAAGAAACTTGACAAAATTAATCGAGTATCTATTGATTTATAAGCCTCTCTTTGTATGTAACATTAATATGTATGCTTAAAATAAAATAAAGTTTATAATAGCTCTATGTTTTATCAGAAGTCCTTCATTTAGATTTTTTCAAAATTTAGAAAATATTACTACACACGGATTAATAAAATTGTATTCTTTCAGTTTTTTGATAGGAATTAAGTAAATGCCCAAAGAAAAGTCACACATATATATTTTAAAATACATTTTTATATTAGATTATATTCTAGGCATAGCACGTATTTTAATTACTTTTTTCAGTTTTTAGCAAAAAATGGCAACAAAAATATTTTCCAATCCCCTATTTTCCCTTTAATTTCAACAGAAATGTAGTACTTCCGTTGCCATCATTACAGAAAAAGCTCCAAAAACTACAAAAAAAAAATAATATAATATATCATAAATAAATTGAGATGCCGTTTTCAAATAAATTGGATTTAATCTACTTTTATTCTCATACAATGGTGTAAAAATTGAAAATGTACGATGTTTAGAAGTTAAAAAATTGCAGTATATATTATCAATACATAACCGTACAATATTATATCAGCTTCATTTTACGGTTATGTAACGGAACGTTATTTTTTAGAGACGATACTTTAACTGTTGCCCGAAAGAAATAGCATATCGGGGGCAAAAAAAAAAAAAAAAAAAAAAAAAAAAAAAAAAATCATAATAGCCTGCGTTTATTTTAAGAATTTTCACATACGCAGTCCAATACGCGTGCTAGTTTTGTTAATTTTTTGTTTCCCTTTTAATAATTATGATATATTTATATTAATAATGTGGAATTCATTTCATATCTCTGTGGTAATTCCACTATGTCTCTTACATGCAGTCGATCTTCGATATTCGACAAAAGTCTTCAATATTATTTATACACATATTGTGAATAAAATAAAAGGAATAAGAAATGCTTATGCAGAATACCATTTTTTATATTTATAATGCAAATGACTCAAGCAGTTTGGAATGTTAAGGGCAATAAAAGATAATATTTTTCCTTTTAATTTCAAAATAGTTATTAATATAAAAGTTACGAAATTTAAATTTGTATACTGTCCTAGGATCTTATAAGTTATATATAGAAATACTTTTCCATTCGTTAACAATTATAATAGTAAATATATTCAACTCTTCTATGATCAAAACTTAGCGAGTTGTGTTACTTTGAATTTTATTAATTTTTTTTTTAATCTTTCCGGCATCAAAAGAGTAGCTTCCGTTTTCAATGTAGGAAAGCTTCAAAATTTGTTAAAATTTAAAGCATCATAATTCCTTCGTAGAAAAATGGAATTTTTAATATTTTACTGGTTTAGCATGTAAAAAGTTTTTCTAAATGTAACTTATAAGACCCATGGTCTGTATAAATATTTACTTTTTGTAACTTAAAACCCTCTGACAGCCGTTCAAAAAGGCAAAATTTTAATCTTGTTTTCTCTTCATTTTGTTTTAAATACTAAAAAAAGATGATTCTTTCAACAGTATATATATAAAAAAAACTTAATTACGAATGTGGATGTAATCCTTGCAAGTATTGTGTTGCGATGTGTGCAATGTGTTAAAAATCTATTAAATCAATAGTTAGTAAATAGAATGAATAGTGTATTACTTTTCTTTTTCTTTCTTTCTAACCGATGACCAGGCCCCTACCTGCCGGATTGCCCTCAGCTTAACGGGTTTAGTACCTGGCATCGGGGCGGGCGACCGCCTAATCGCCACGAAGCGTCAATAAACCTAACCTTATTGCCTCGATCGTCATCCTATCTGCAGTGACTACTGCTCGTTGTGTATACTTTGTTTTGCCGATTACTTAATGTTATATCCTGTTGTTTGGCACCTGCACATTGCTACTCAAATTGGTCTCGTAATTTTGAATCTTGATCAGATGACGAGACCTTCACCTGTCAAGGCACCTCCAGAGATATAATTCACAGGTATCTTGGAGGACTTTGCACCCATGACGGATTTTATATGCACCAGGCGCAATTAGCTTACATGACGGAATTGTAGACGCCAGTTAGCCTGGGTTCTGCGACCAACGGCTACGAGTATAATGCTCTACAAGCTTGGCCACCGCTGCCCTATCTAATATGGATAGCTTGGAATTTTTGAAGCCTAGTTGTTGATGCATACTTGTCAAATGAAAATGATAATTTTTAATATGGGGGGTGGATGTAGAGAAAACAAAGAATGGGTCTCCGCAGATGGACAAATTGCACCTTGTGTTAATTTTTTTGGGCTGAATTGTTAGGAAAACTTAACGCTGCAAGTGGCAGGCTCGGACTGGCCCGAGGGCCGGTGCGCCCTCGTCCAGGGAAAACGTCGCGCCCTTAAGTGCCTAAGCCGCTCCAATATATTTTCACTTGTTGTACACATACATTCTGATTGGTGTACTAAATTTCAAGAATTCGTTTAGGGATAATCATCAATTAATTGATAGCACAAGAGAGCTATTTCTTTATTATCACAATTAAAGATATATCGTAGCAATTTCAGGACGGAAACCGAAACGGACATCTTTGCATGCGATTGTAAGAGAAAATATGCACCCAACGAGTGCTTTAGTAGCCATTGCGCCTTGGACGAATTTTTTTTAATCGCTTCTTTAAATGATATCTTTTAGATTTTAACCAGTATTTTGCAAATTTTCAGTCCTTTTCTTTGAGTACTCTGCGCCCCTTTCCTTATAGCCGCCCACATGTAATCTTGCTTTTTGAAAGCAACTTGACAGAAAAAAAAGAGAGACTATCAGAAGGCAAAAAACTTTTTGTATGGATTTTGTTTTTGATTGGAAAACATGATCTTTCTTTTCGGGGAATACAAAGTTGGTGATACTTTTGGATTGCAATCCTGCAAGCTGTGGGATCTCACGGACAGAGGTTTCTCATTCACAAAATCTGTCATCATTTTCGGATAGTAATCTCGCGCATAGTTTAGGAGTAATCAGTGAAAATACATAATATATATATATATATATGTGCGTCGAAATGAGAACTTCCTCCTTTTTTTGTAGTCGGTTATAAAATACTGGCTATGTATCCTGCATGAATACAATCCCTGGGCCACTTCACTCAAGTACGGAAACTTAAATATTTCCCTTGATCTCTAACAATGATAAAAGTTTTGCAAATCGTGGGAAGAGTGTGCTGAGAATAGTAAAATTACTAAATTGTTTTAGAGATTTTAGACTAACAAAGGAATTTTTTAGGGTGTACTTTTCCTGTAGAAACTTTTTCACAACGCGATATCAATTCAGCTCTTTATGGACGCATAATAGTAATTTTTTAAGAATAAAAAATACCAATTATTTTCACATTCAAATAGCCTTATGCCTATAATACGTGGTACTTTTATAAAAAAAAAACAATAGAAGCCTGAGATTTAGTTTTCAAAATTTCTATTTCCAAACGGAAAGTACATTTTTGTTCTAAACATAAATATTTTTTAAACGAAGTTTGCATACTGAATGTTTCTTGTGTGTGTTGAAGGAGATATATGCAGATACCACATTTAAAAATGTTACCTGGTTAATAATATTAATATTAATAAAATGGTAGATAGTAAAAAGTAATTTCTCTCAGATTGTAACAGAAATTGAATTTATGACATTTTAAACTGGCTTGATAACTAATTACTTTGAAGAAATATATTAAAAAAATAGGTTGAAGCCCTTATCAGCACCGCAGCAACTCTATTTGGCGCTTGGTGTAAAAAATCGTGTTAGCTTTACTAAGGATCCTTAGTGAGAGTGGGAAAAAATGTGGTTTACAACTTACAAATTCTGCTAAAAATAATCGTAAAAATATATGTAGGTACAAATCGACTGAAAATAATATCTACTAGTTATTGTTATGTATAAAGTATGTTTCCGAAGTCGTATACTTATTAAGGATTGTGCCAACCTTTAATTTTCAAGCAATAATACCCATTTTTGACACCTTATTTGATTTCCTTGGATCGAGACAACCCGGAAAAAGGCATAGTTTATATACATTATCTTAAATCTTGATAGGGTTAGAAGGGTTTGAATTTGAGGTTGTTAAAGATAAATCCATTTCAGAAACTTAATTTTTAACTTCATAAAAACTATCTGATTGATTTTTTATTAATTCATTAGTGATATAGTGAATGACCCAACTTATTGCAGACTTTTTTTCGATTCAAAAACTTTTCTTAATTAGAAAATTAACAATTATGTAATTAACAGTCATATTAAATATATATTATGAACAAACCACAATTGTTAAAAGCATTGATGCGTACAGCTCATTTGAATAATTAGTTTTCGAGATATAGAGAATTTTTTCCTTTCCATAATTTAAAGGGGCCATATTCCGTTATCAAAGGAGCCAAAAAAAATCGTAGAAACTTACCAGAAATATTTTGTAGAATTTTGTTTAATGTAAAGAAAGTTTTTAATAAAATTATTATTCCTGTAAAATTTTACTAGTGACTAGTTGTGAGTTTTTGGTACTTTTTCTTGTAAGATCTTCAATTTAGTTTCCGAAATTTAAGGATAAATCCCTAATACATTTTGTTTTATAACAGTATTAAGATTTAAGAAAAGCATATAAGCTATAGCTCTTTCCTGGCTAGCAAGGAGCTCAAACAGGGTGTCAAAAGTGGATGTTACCATTTGAAAAATGAACGTTCGTGTATTTTTTAATATGTTGACAGCCTCCAAAGCAAAATTTATGAAAATCATTTAATAGTAAATATTATTCCTAATCAATTGGAATCCTCTGTCTTTTTTATACAGTGATTTTCAGGAAAATTGGTAGAACGATCATTTTTTTTTTTTTCTGCTAGGTGTCTATCGATAGAAGAAATTAAGAAAGCTCTAGTCTTGATATCAGTAATCTACTACTGTGTTCAACTTGCTGGAGCTTTTAGATGTTATATGATATGTTTTAAAAAATTGCGTAGTATTGTGTAGTATTGATGGAACTTTAAACATGCACGGAGAATATAACGAAGTCTTTTATCTAGAGTTAAAGATATAATTTAAGCCATTATCACTTACTTGGTGCTATGCGAGTGTGTTAAAGATTGTCAAGCCAGATACAACACAAACAAGTAAAATTGACTTGAGTTCGTTAAAATTTTTGCGCCCTCTGAAAATCCAAGGTCTGCGCCCTTTACACTGACCCAGTCCGACCCTGGCAAGGGGGATGAGACTCCGCCTTTCTACCGTACCCATAGTGTATTTACTTTAAATATTGCTTAGATTGCAGTTAAATCTGGAGCTTAGTGAACGTATTAACACGGTCTTGTTAGTGAGAGGGAAAATAATATCTAGTCTCACGTAAATGGATTTTCATGTGATGTGGAATACCATTTGAAATATTTCTGCACTTAACATGGAACTGTACCTCTAAAACTAGCCGTTTAGAAATTGATTAACTATAAGAAGAGACACCCTGTATAAAAAATATCTTATTACTTTCCTTATATTTATTAATTATATAAAATATTACAATGTTAGAATATCACTTAATTGATGTGTGCTTTGCCATCATTTTATATTACTTCCATAAAAACAAAATTATGAAATATGTATGGCTTTCAATTCAATATTTAATTTCTAAGAAATTATAAAAATAATCACTGGTGATTTTCATCTTTTTAGAGTTTTACATTTACAACAGTAAATTGGACGAAATACAAATTGAGTTTTTTTCAAAAATAGAAATTTACAATTTTGTTAAAGAATTCTAGTTTAAGAACAAAAGGTCTGAAACAAAAGTGGAATTCTTTTGTTTATTATTATCGGAAGATATTTTGTCACATAAAAACTCGGGAGTATATAGTTAAACAAACTAAGTTACAAAATTTTTTGAACTGTGGAATTTTGATCAGAAAGAAATGTGAATCTTCTTTTATTAAACCTATTTTTTAAGAAACACGTTAAGATATCTTAAGTACTATTTATTTACCTCTTTACTGAATTACTGAAATTAAAAATTACAAGAGAGCGATATGCATCATTTCTTAAACTTTCTTTTAAACTTACATTGTAAAAAGTTATTTCCAATTTAGACAAAGTGAAATTGATATTTAAATAGAAGTTTTTGACAAATTAATGTTTAAACAGATTTTAAGATTCGAAATGACAAAAAAAATATTCACGTTTCTAAAAGGATTATTTAAGTTCAGCATCAAATTTTACCGCTTAGCAATGAAAAAAACAGAAATCATAAAAATTGGAGTTCTTGTTATAAAGTGAAAAAAAAATAGTTATCGAGGAATTTGAAAATTCTGTCTGATAGAAAACTTTGTGGACACAACATACTCTGTGTTTCTTTTTTCTCAAAGGCCATTCAGTTTCAGAAGCCCAAGCTTCAATCGTAATAAATATACATCATGTCATCATGTAATTTCTAAAACAAATATCCATAAGAATTTCCATGAATAAAACAGGATTTGCGTTTTAAATCATTTAAACAATTTGCTTATACTCAATGATTTGTGAAAATAAAATAGCAAATTTCAATTCAAAATTCCTTACATATGATATTAAAAAATATATCTGATTGAATTTGGGATTACAAAATAAATTATATATTAATAAAAGTTACATTTTATCTTTAAATTTTTGAAACTTTGTGTTTGTATTGTAAAAATAAATTTTTAAATATAACAAACACGTTAATAAATGGAAAATATAATATGATCCTGAGCAGAAATTTGAGGAAATCATTATTTTAAATACAGATACAGACAAAATGAAAATATTTTCAAACTGAATTTCGGAACACAGAACTGTTTTATAGTTTCATAAAAAGGTCTAGTGAGATAAGCAGTGTAAAGTTTCCTCCAAATGGGAAATTATTCTGAAACTTTTGCCAAGTTATCATTTTAAAGCAGAAACACAATTTATGTGAATTTAGACTACGTAATTGGACGTGACATAGAGATATAAAGGAAAATATTGGATACAGAACTGCTACTTTAATTTCTACTATCTTGATAATTAAGCATGTTAGAGAAATAAAAACCAATGGCAAATATTTGTTATATTTGCTATGATTTGGTAAAATATTACGCATTTTTTTCAACAATTTTAGTAATTATTTCATAGTCAAAAATTTATAGAAAATGTCAATTTATTTTTATTTATTTTAATAATTTTATCTGCGAAACAATTACTGAATCAACATAAGTTATAATACTTATCGAGTACTATAAACTTCATTGAAAAAAACGTTGTCCAACACTTCATTTATTAATACTCTTCATTAGAATAATGCTTGTTAAAGATTTCTCTTCTATCATTTAAAAATAATATATTTACCGGAAGAAACTTCTGAGAAATTTCTTTGCACAAAGTGAATTGTACTGTTTTGGGAAAAAAAATAAACACCCCCTACTAACTCTGAAACAAATTATTTTAGAAGAAAGTTACTCGTATCAAACGACTGGAAATAAAGTTCACTTTTTAATGATGTATATCAAATTTGCTTAGGGGGCCATCTACATATCTAAATGAAACCAAACGTTATTTTTTTTAAAAGTAATACCCATGTTTGACACCAGAAATAAATTCTACATCCTTCAATTAGCCTAAATACAATTTTTTATGAAAAACGTACGATTATTTTCAGATAAATTATCCCAATGACTTCAAATTTCACTTCTACACGTAGTTTGAACCAAAGATTTAAAATATATTGCCAAAATTGGGTGTCGGCATTGAAAAAAAAACAAAGTTTGGTCTCGTTTTGATTTGTAGATGCACTTCTAAGCGAATTTTATGTACATTATTTAAAACTAGACTTTATTTCCAGTCGTTTGTTCCCAGTAACTTTCTTCTATTATAATCAATTGCATGATAGTAGGGGGTGTTTGCATGTTTGCAGAAATTTACATACTATCCGAGATGTAATTCCTGTTCCACAAATGAATTATTTAAGATTTTATATATCGATTGCGTTATATAGGTAGATTTATATTATCTCAAAAACAATATAAATTATATATAAATTTGAAATTATTTTAAAAGCATTATCGTATTTTAATTCCTTTTCATAAAGGAATTTTGAATTATATTATTTTTGACCCATTTAGATATATTGCAAAATTTAGCACAAACAAATAAATTTCCAAAAACAAACTTCACTCGTCTCTAACATGCAGACATAATTCTTAATATATTATGTGTATAATGAATTTAGTGGAAACTAAAATTATATTTAATCTTATTTTATTTTGATAATAATGCATTTACCAAAAACTTTTGGCCATGTAATAATATTTTTCTATAGTTAAAATACCATTATTACTCAAAAATCTTCTGTAATTAAAATAAAAAAAACTTAATGAAATGTTTTTAATGTCCATTATATAAGAAAGTCAAATAAATAAACAGATCAATGCCAAAACTTTTTCAAAAATGAACGCACTGTTAAGTAATCATTTTATCTCGTTTAGACTATCAAAAAATGCAGGATATAATAGTATTTTAATGGGTTTTTTCCATTTTTAACGAACTTTAACAAGATTTTTAAAAAATACGACTTTTGTTTGTCTCCTTGCCTAGCCTTCTACCCACGCTTTAACTTTCGTAGATATACTTGGATTTCCATGAAAGTTATATATGTTATTGATGATCATTACAGATTGTTTCCTATTTAAAATGGTGCACGTAGCATTTTCGTAGTATTTTGTTTTGAAGGGTATAAAATATAAATCTGTTGAACTACAATAAACTCTTGATAGTTCAAGAAGTCCATTTTAATGATGTTACCGTACATCAGAATACGAAAATTATATACATTATTGACATGTATTACCACCCGTTTTTATTCAAAATTGTGTACGTAGAATTTATTGTTCATTTACAGGAACATGCAAAATATGTCATTTCTTTACTGTAGTTTTTTGTTAACCTTCTCACCGCCGCGCCGTGAACTGATACATCCGTTCGCCAAGCTGTAGGTTTCACTGCAATAGAAGTAATATTTAAATTAATATAACTCTTCAGATATAACCCAGTTTTGAAAGATAAAGTAATGTTTACTACTCTTAAGGATTATATTCCTATACGCAATTAAATATTTTATATCATGCTGCAAAAATTCTTTTTTTAGCATTGAAAAAATTACAGTGTAAACATCATTACAATTTTGCGTTTACAGAAGTTGTATGAATTGTGGAATTATTTGTTGATATTTTCTATAAAGAAAACGATGCATTTAAAATTCTTTATGTTCTTTATGTATAAAATACTTAACCCAAATTTCATCTTTAGAGGATATGTGCTGGAATTTTCTGGTATGTATCACTAAAAGCGGATATAGCAAACGATTTTTATAAGATTTCAACTAAAAGTCGTGTGCAGGGAATTAATAAATGCTAAATCCATGGGGCGTGTATGACACTTTTACACTTATATTAACTTTGTACTTAAATTATTTAAAGTTCAAACATTTAAATTAATACTTTTACGTTTACCCAACATTTATATAGGGTGCAATATGTTATCTATCGCCAACCTTTAATTTCTCAACCGTTGGTCGTAGACATGTAGTTCCAATTACAAAAACGTTTCAAATGAGGTAAATATTCATGTTGTGGCATTATTTAAAGTAAAAAATCAATTTTATAAAAATTACGAAAACTAACTTTTTATACGGTCCCCCAGTCCCTATAGTTATATTTAGTTAAAGCTTACACATATCATAACAGGTATAGCATAAAAAGTTTGACATCTGTACTACAAAAATTGACACAGTTATTAAATTTCAAAATTTGACATTTTTGCACATGATTTTGTCTTTCATTGAGGGATCAGTTAAAAGATGAATTAATGTAATTCGAGATCAAAATCAGGGTGCAATGTCCTTTTTTCGGCGAAACCACCTTTAATCGCTATCACCGGTACGTTTGAATATTGTTCGACCCATAAAAGTTAGCTCGAATTTTTAGATGAAATAACCCAATTTGGTGATTCCCCAATTAGGCCATACCGGCTAAAGGTGTTTTAGCCATAAAAAGGAAAATTGCACCCTGATTTTGATCTCGAATTACATTAATTCATCTCTTAACTGATCCCTCAATGAAAGACAAAATCATGTGGAAAAATCTCAAACTTTGAAATTTAATAACTGTGTCAATTTTTGTAGTACAGGTGTCAAACTTTTTGTGCTATATCTGTTATGATATGCGTAAACTTTTACTAAATATAACTATAGGGACTGGGGGACCGTATAAAAAGTTAGTTTTCGTAATTTTTATAAAATTGATTTTTTACTCCAATAATGCCACAACATGAATATTTACCTCATTTGAAACGTTTTTGTAATTGGAACTATACGTCTATGACCAACGGTTGAGAAATTAAAGGTCGGCGGTAGATAACATATTGCACCCTGTATATTGTAATATAGCAGCGTTGATTTTCTTAAACATCTGCTTCCTGTCTAAAACAAAAAGAGAATTTTCAAGTTTCACAACAGAATAACAATATTTTTTATTAAATACCAAAATGATGATTTGGGAAATCGACGCTTACTATAAATAAACGTTGGGTAAACCTAAAAATATTTAAGGTAAAAATTTGGGCTTTAAACAATTCAAGTATAAAGCTTATTTATGTGTAAAAGTATTAGGCAAGCAGCTATGGATTTGGCATGTATGAACTTTATTATGCTTGATAAAATTATGACTTTCTCTTTATTCGTTTGGCTTTTAGTTTCCTATACGTTTTGAACCACTATTTCCGTTTCGTTACGCTAAGAAACATTTTGGGATATCTGAACCTATTTTCCATTTTTCCAAGTGATGATAAAAGAATTCAGATGCGTGATCGTCTATGAGCGATAACTACAGGATATGGTTTCTCAGTTGAATTATGCCTTTTCAATCTTAACTAAATTTTATTATATCATATGGTGTGTTCACTGTGTTTTATGGTGTGTTCACATTATATAATATGTTACAAATTTGATAGGCCATATACAAAGTTGCGCATAAAAATTCTAATTATTTACCCTGCACGGAAGGACATTGTTAAAAGTACATTTTTAACTGCATTTTTCGGCTAAAATAGATTTTACCATACAATGTTTTGCGGTTATACCATAAATAAAATTATATACAGGGCTGAAAAAAGAATATGAACACATTTCTGACTGATGGTAATTCCGAGAAGGGTTTTTAGTTGTGCTATGCATCTTTGAGCTAACTATATTATACATCTCTGAACAAAAGTGTTCCAATAAATCTATGGGTTATCATTTTTACCCGACTGCCAAGAAGGGTTATGTGTTTCACACGTATCGGGGTATGTGAATTTATTTATACCCTCGGAACATCCTCAACGGCTGGATGGATTTTAATGAATGAGGTCTCTATCGATTCGTCTTAACCATCCGGTGGTTATAGGCTGGGTTTTGTTTTTATAAATTCCAAATGGTCGCCGTAAAATACAAAATGGTGGAAGAGACAAAAAAATTTTACGTACCATATTGAGTGGCATATCATTGGATAGGTCTTTCAAAATGAAGACGATGTTTCATGGACTATTTTACAGTCAGAAGCTCCGTTTAAATATTTCACAACCTGGAATTTGTGTAGGTAGGATCTCTAGCTTTACTGCAACTCTAACCTTCATAGACATCTATACGCCTCATCAAAACAGTGTTTATAGATAGGAACTAACAATTAAACACAACTTAAAAGTCATCAATGCAAGTAAATAAAAAAATGAGTAAGTAATATAAAAATAGTTTCACATTGATGAGAAATAATTAATTAGTTCGCTGTTTACGCAGTCGGGTTTTTTGATTTTTTAAATTTATACAGATTATTCAAAAGTATTTATAAATGTATTATTATTTAATTATTTCTTTCTATTGTATTCAAAAGTGAAATTTCATAGCAATATTCTGCTAATATCTGAAATATTTCGTTATTCACGATCAAAACATGATTTTTCTTGTTTATTTAATGCTTTTAAACATTCAAAGTGCTATTTATTCCATTGTGTGTTAATTGTACTGGGACATATATTAATGTTAGTAATCTTATTCATGGCAATTTTCATGAATTAAATTATAAAAGATATCAGTATACAATACAAGATATTCATTTCATAACGCACCCATCCAAATACAGCTGGTTCTAATGCATTCTATTCATTAATTGCTAATTTCATCCTGTAAATTAATATATTTCATCTACATAATGTACAATAGTTTCGATCTATAACATGATAGAAATTTGTACACTTAATAATTATTTCGACAGTAGAGAGAGTTTTATTCAATTAAATGGATTTACCAAAATTAACTCCAAATTGATTCTCTTATTCAAAGAATTCCATTAGGAAGTTCAATACTTGAAACTGCGCCTTGCGGTTGCCATTTTGAAAATATAAGGGAATAAATTGTTTGTTAGAATTTAGTTTTCGGGAATTTTGAAAATGGAACCACAATTTGTAAAGATTGTAATGACTATTTTATTTGTTGTTCTAAATGCAAGTAGTTTTGAGTTTATGTAATTTTGATACTGTTTTCTCTACTTCATTAAAAAGTTCTTTCTAAATACGCCTTTATGCCTTCTACAAACATTAATTTTGATTCATTTTATCACATTTATAATCTACATTGTATATTTATTCTACGACAAATATAAGAAAAATATGGATATGATGCTAATGGGAATGTATGCTTAAGATTGTAATGCGGTCTAATTAAAATAAAGTGGAAAATATATTGTTTTAATGTAATACTCCAACCATTATATTTTAATTTTTTTTTTTTTTTTTTTTTTTTAACATGTTCCCCGTTAAGGAAAAAATATATTAAATTGGAATTTTTTGTTGTTTTGCTGTAATAAGTTCATCACAAACAGGGACGAAAACTCCTGTATCAGGCATAGGATTTGCAACACTTTCTAACACAAACAGATCAATTTTAAGATATTTAATTTTTTCATTCGATGGAATGATATATCTAAATAAGCAATTTAAATAAAATGCACCACAAACTATTTTCCAATAGGCCATAATGTGGTGTAAATTAACTACTAATGCTACACATTTTCAACGTTCTATAGTGAACCTCATTAACATATGAAAATTACCTGTCAATACAAATTACCTGTCCTAGTATATTTATGAAAGTTAGAGAATGGGCTGACGACCAGATGAAGTGAATTTATAAACATTTTCAACTATGTTGGAAAGTGTTAAAAAAATTGCATACAGTTATAACGGCAATAAATCACAGAAAAAATGCATAAAACTCCATCTTAATAATTGAATGACATATGTTTCTGTTTTTTCTATGGTACGTACATCAAATGAAGACTATACATTTAATTCGAAATGTAAATGTGTCAGATATCATAAGAAAGAGAAAAACACGATAGATTGATTTTTTTAAGTCTTCTTAGACTCGCAATAAGTTATCACACTTTTATGCATTGTTAATAACGACAAGTTTCTATTTTTAATTAACAAATGACGTTTAAATTTTATTTTTACAATCAGTGCAATTTCTCATAGTTCGGTTGACCTTAAGGAGACACTTTATTTTTTCAAAAATGTTGTTTATTTAAAAAAAATATGGATCAAATGGTGAACTTACTGCATTTCAATGTCCAACTAAAAGTACATTTTGAAGAAAAAAACTTTGTTTTAAGTACATATTTAATTAAAAATTTAAAAAAAGTTTAAAAAATGAATTTATAAAAATCGCTACTGCTTTTTTAAATATTGATATTTTTGTCCAATTTGTTTAAAAGATTTTCAAATATATGCTACACAAGACTACGCATTGATTTTTAGATACATCCAATATAAATTTTTACTGATATATAGTGTGTGAAACGATTAAATGTAACACATCTTCATGTACTTGTACTTTTTAGGGTTCCCTACTTAAAAAGTAAAAACGGAACCATTATAAGATCACTCTTGTGTCTGTCTGTCACAGCCATTTTACTCGTAAACTATGGAACGTGGAAAGTTCAAATTCGGGGGAAGTAATAAAGACTGTTGACCCACATATTTTCAGATTATTAAACATTTATAAATATATTTAGTAAAAATGTATAGGGGCAAATTCAGAAAAAATTGAAAAAAAAAATATTTTCTTTGTATATCGTGTGGGGTATCGTGTGAAAGCTTCCGTAACGCTTAATTTAAAAATACATTTCTTTTAATTTTAGGTATTACATTTTCAAAGATATAGTCGAAAATGTAGCGCAAAAATATGTTCCCCCCAATCTAATTCCGAATCTACTGAAGCTAAAATTATGAAAAAGTTAGAGGGAGTAGACGTTAATTTAAACATTGCAGGAAAATTATAACGATTACCCTAGGTCACATAGTTTTTGAGGAAATCGCATTTTTCCGTTACACACAAATTTCGATTTACAAGCATTCAGCAACACTGTTGAGCAGCGCTGGAGGTACCTATCGTAGCGGAAGTATAAAAGCATTGTCGATCATGATTTTCGACAAAAATCGTCAGTAATTAGCCGAGGTATAAACCCTTAAAGATATGGACGGTTTGGACACTCATAATGACAGGGGCGACGTACTCTATGTACCATTGGCTTTTAAAGCCTAGATAACAACTTTTAATGATATATGTGTGTAATGCAATGGCCAGTTACAGTATAAAAGCAATAAACGTCAAATTGTTAAAAACAGACTAATTCAAGGGGTCTCAGGACTCTTAAAGCTTCAAAATGTTTTTGATTTTAATTTTTTTAGATGTTAATCTTCCATCTTTTCCGAACATTTTAATATAATTGTTTCCTTCAAATTCTCATTAGAACAGAATTTATGGCTTTTAGAATTATACCCGCTCAATAGCTTAAGCGGTCTTTTCGAAACTTTTAAGTCATTTTTCTCCAATTGATTTTTTTTTTTTTTTTTTTTTTTTTTTTTTTTTTTTTTTTTTTTTTTTTGGCATAACGCGCACGATATCTCAAAAACTTTTGATAAAATTTTCATGAAATTTTCAAAACATACGTTTTATATTATCTGTATAAACTGAACCTAAAATTTCCTTTTATTGTTCAAAAAATATTTTTTAAGTAATTATATTGTTCATATTTTTAAAATTTTCTATTAGCTAAATACAACTTTGTATTAAAAATATAAAAATGATTTAAATACAAATTTATTTAGGTTCAGGGTAGTTATTATGATTTGAAGTATAAGTAGGCGCCAAAATTTTTATTCTAGTTACAATATTTATTTTCTAATCGTGCGCGTAAGCTGTTATACCAAGTTTCTGCTTATCAAATGTCTGACTGTTTGGAGCACCCTGTAAATGCTAATTCTTCATCTTGCAAATTTTTAAATACATAAAAGGAAAGAACGTACTTATATCTTTCATCTCAATAAAAATTGTGTTTTAAAATCATATACATTTTAAGATATTAAATGTTGAATATGGTCTCTTTTTTTCATTTATTCCAATTTTTGAGATCCCTGACACCCCTTTAATTAGAATGAATTACATAAATACTATGGGATTCGCGACAATTTGCATTGAATGGCTCTTTCAATACGCCTCAAGTGGCTTTAAAAGTTAATTAAAAACCTATCTGGAAAACGCGGCAAGGACCAAGGCGGCGTTGAAAATTTGTGACCTTCTTTCGAAGTGCGCTTAGCACAATGCCAAATGTGAACTTTGAACGAAAGTTTTGTTTTAGCTGCACTTTAGAAAGAAAGGTTATTACTATGATGAATTAAGTTTTATGAAATGACAAATGAAGTTTAAATATGCATTTCTTTTATTGTCAGTACCGAATTAAGTTCATTATAAAGAGATTAAAATAATATTAAAGTAGACGGATGTGTCAATCCGAAAACTTTCTTCTATCTCATACATGTCAATACTTCTTAATAAATGCAGCACAGTAGCGCCACAGGTTTAGGCGATTTATACCAAAATCTAATCAGGGACAACTTTCGTGAACTTCTAATTGAATTTGAAGATTGGTGAAAATTCGTGCATTAGTTTTTGAGATAGAGCTATTACAAAAATCGTGAAAAGTTCTGAGTTACAGTGGAACCTCATGGTCAATTTACACCAAAAACTTATCAGGATCAGTTCGTGGGACTAACTGAATCTAAAGTTTGATGAAAATTCATGCATTAGTTTTGAGATACAGCTATTGCGGAAATCGGGAAAATTGCTGCATAGTAGCGCTACCTGTTGGGCGATTTACACCAAAAAGTAATCAGCACCAATTTATATCAGGGACTAAATCAATCAAAAGTTTTATTAAATTCCGTTCAATAGTTCTTAAGACAGAGCGCCCACAATATTTGTGTCACATACAGATAGACAGACTCACAGACAGTCATTTTGTAAAAACATGTTTTTCATTACCTCTGTACCCTAAAAAGTAAAAATTCGTCGAAAACCGGAATTAGAAAATTTTCACGAATCCAATACTTTCTTCTTGTAAAGATAGAATAAAGTAAATATGAGTTATACAAAATAGCTGTATGTGATATTTTTAGGTTCCATATCTCTTTGAACTTTCATGGTATATCCATTTACATTTTTCTAGTATATACTTTTATACCCAACCCTACTTTGCATATTTTTTTATAAAGTGTTAGTATTCTTTTAGCAACGGTTTTTTTTTAATAATACAATTACTAATTCATATATTTATTGTACGGAGCCCTCTGTGCGCGAGTAATACTCGCACTTGACCGTTTTTTTAATAACAAAAACCAGAAGGCTAATTCCATGCGTATAATTATCTCATATATAATAAAGAACATGTACAAAAAAGTTTAAATCTCTATCTCACATACAAAAAAGCCTTAGCATTTTTAAAACATGGAAGTGAAGAAAAGATCAATATGGAGAAAAAGCCATTTAAAATTTTAATTTGTGTGGGTAATTGCGCTGGATGTATTAACAAAATTTACAGTATCTGGCGATATAATTGCCATATGGGTAAAAGTGAGGTGTCAAAATATTTACAATTAAATAGACTTTCATTTAACATTCTAAAACAAAAGTTATTTTGACCAATTTGATGTAACCTGTCGCCTTCAACGAAAAATGAAATCCATGTTTTCAATAATGTATTAAAGGCCAGCTCCGAATTATTTACTGGAACTTTGTTAGATCTCAGAGAGTTTTGTATTAAAGATAAAGAAAAGTTTTCGGAATGCTTTGAGTAATGTTTTTTTTTTTTTTTTTAATCGTGTTTCTTAGAAGCTCCTCATATAATCCTTATGTATGCAGGGCTTTATTTAAAAGTACTGGTGATGCATTTCTTAAACACTTGTAGTATATTTTGGATCTATAGAACACCAATTTGAATTCATATTTAGTTACTGTTTTCACTGATAAAAAGGAGTATATTTTTCTTCATTAAATTCCATTAATTTTAATCGCATGGATATATCGTTTATTATAGTTATCGTGTTGTAGCAAAAGAAAAAAATCTAGTTCGCTAATTTTGTCTGGGCAGAACACAATAAAATTAAAAAATCTACATTTTTGTAAGGCATTAAATGCAAGGTTATTTTATTAGAATAGTGTTATTTCCTATCTTATTTTTAACATTTTTGCGATTTACAATGCCTACTTATCTAATACAGATAAGTAGTACATCAATATAAAAATTTCTTTGAAACAACTTTTTTATAGAGGAACTTAAGGACTTAATGTACTATGGAATTCCTTTTGCACTTGAGGCAATACCACTGGCTGAAATTATTTAAAACAACGACAAACTTTAAATATTTGTGATTAGTAATTAATCGAGGAAAATTATTTTACAAAACTTCATAACGTGCAAATAATAATAATAATAATAATAATAATAATAATAATAATAATAATAATAATAATAATAAGCGTATTTGAAAGGTATTATGATGCAATCGAGTATTGTGAGATAGGGAATTAAAATTTAAGAAGACGAACAACACATGAATAAAACTTGATTTATTGCCAATTAAATTATATTATCTAGGTTGTCAGTAATTATAGTTGAGTTCATTTTTACAAATACCAGATATAAGGATCTTCCAGCATAATCTGCAAGTATCTTGAGATATTAGAAAAGCAAATGACACAATATAGCCGTTCTGCGAAAATGTACTTTGTGTTTTTGGGGTAAATCGAGAACTAAAAAACCAGTATTATATGATAAATCTGTTACTATTTCGGTGTAACTTATGCTTCGTTTAAATATAAAAATATTACTTTTACTAATAAATAACAAATACTAAAAACCTTCCTCCTGAATTTTTTCAAAAACGAAATACAAGTATTTATTTACACAACGCGTCTTGACACCCGATTTACGAACAGCTCGTTCTGAGAAACCTTCTGGGAACGTTTTTAAATAGTTTACGGTATTACCGAGTGGTGACAGAACTTTACCTAAATAAATCCTTAGTATTCTATGAAAATTAACACTTTACATTAACCAATTTAATAAAATACACAATAGAATCACATTAAAAACGTTTAAGAACATCTAGACGTTTAGGCAAAACATTAGTCCCTCATCAGTATGGTACAAAACATTCAAGAGATGAAATTAAAAACAACTTGCAGATGGAACCATGTCGTAACAATTAAAATCGAAGTGGTAGCAAAACCGCGCACTCTGAAAGAAAATGGCTTGCTTCTTTTAAAGGTGAACAAATGAATCTTGTGTACCATGCCTCAATAAAAATGCGACTTACGTATGTATTGCAATTCAGACTACTTATGATAGAGGCCTCAAAATCCGGGATATAGTCTGCATCTAAGGCAAAGATAACTACTTTGTAGTTTAAATTTCTGGTCTTGAACGCATATTTATGTTTTTTCAGTCTAATTTCAAATGTGTGAAAATTTTCACGAATATAACTTGACTCTGACTGTTTGCAAGGTTCACAGCAATCTACGTCTTTAGATTGCGAGATGGGATATCGATGTTTAAAACCACACAGAAAACTTCGTAAAGGTTTTGTGAAAATAAAGGCAGTATTGATTTTAATAGTTATGAATAACTGAAATACTTTTCTTGAAAGGATCCTATAATATGGTATGTATATTAAGCCCTATATTGTGGTAGGGATACGAAGCCCTCAGTAGGATCACGTTGAAAGGTGGAAGGAGTAGCTGCAGTTGTATTTAATGTTTCTGAGAAAATTCGCTTTGCCCAACTTAGGGGATAGCAATTATTACACAGATCTAAAAAATCCTCTTTTTCTCACAATTAAAAAGTTTTTCATCACTGCGATATCTTAGTGCTTTAATCGCAATGGTTTTGGCAGCAGCAACTTTATGGGAAATAAGGAATTCATAGCGAAAATTTACGTATGTAGAAAATTATTTGAAACTTGAATAATAACATAATACAAATGTTTTTAAACAAACCGTTCATTATTTAAAAATATTATAAAAATACTTTTTTCTTTAATTTTAATTAAGTTGCCATATGCATGTTTTGTTATAAGTTTTTGTTTGTTAAAGAATTATGTCTATGAAATAAATTGCAACATTCAAATAGCGATTCATAACTCATGATAAAATACAAATAAAAAAGACATGCTTTTACTAAAGCAATATATGGAAAGGAATTTAATAACTATTGGGAAATTTTTTGATGCAGTTTAAATTTTTACTTGGCACCATTGGCATTGAAAAATCGATAACATTAAAACAAATAATTATTTTTTCATTAAAATCAAAACCCATTCAATACCGTTTTACTTTTGGATGAAAGATTACAAAACTTTTAAATTAATTTCTATTTCATGAAAATAGATCTGAATCCTAAACCGTTCGATAAATTCTTAATTTTAAAAGGAATATTTCTCAAGCCTTTACGCTTACATTTCCTCAGTACTACAAGATCGATACCAAAGTATCTCACAAAACAAGTAAATCTGATTAGTTAGAATTCAATTATCTAAAAGATTTTACGGAATAGTAGTCTATTTAATCAATTTTCAGATAAATCTAAGGAAAAATTAAAACTTATTAAACTATATTTTTATACTTTAATTTTATCAATAAGTTTTTTCAGTCATATGGTTTTTAATTCCAAAACTAACAAAGAAGATAGAAAATTAAAAGGGTTAAGTAACAAATTGAGATGATACTTGTCATGGTATAATAAATGCAGATAAAACAACGTTTAAAACTACAGAATGTTTTAACTGCAGACTAGTTTCGTTAGTATTCAGCATACCATCATCAGTGCAAACAATGATGAAGTTTTGCAGAAATATATTAAGGAGAAGTGGATTCTAGGGATAGATTTAGTGGCCAATAGAATCGCAGAAAATTAAAAGGAACAGCCATAGGAAACTGTATACGTAAAGAAACTGGTAATATGTAAAAAAAAACTAGTAGAAATACAGCAAATGAGGCTTTTATATATTATTTCTAACAATCTGACAATGGTGAATTGCAAAATCACAATTAACACTAATTTTATGAATTTTATAGATATTAAATGCTTCAAGAAAATTATGTTCATGTATCGAAGTAGCTTTAGAGATAATTACAGTTGAGTTTAATATAAATATATGATTCATCTCCCAGCAATAGCAATGTATAGCAGTGACAGATTTTATGTTTTTTGTTTCATAACTGAATTGATTATTGCTGTCAATGGAGCTCATAATGTTAAGGCTGTTATCAATATTGTGAAGTGAGGTATCAATTAAGATGAATATGTCATTAGCATAGCAAATCCAAAAAGGAAAGGAGAATATGTTAAGGGGACAGTTCCCCTTCAACCGGTCAAAAGTGCTAGAAAGCTGATTCAATTTCCATACATTTTCACAAACTAACTAATAAAGCCAATTCAATGAAATTTTTCGGATTGTTAAGTATAGTTTTACATGTTACAATAAACAAAACAGATTGATGAAAAATATTTAAATTAATCAGGAAAATTTAATTAGGTAACCTACTGTTTTTTTTCATAATTACTATATATCACTGCGCGCATGATATCTCGTGTTCATTTTAATTTATTAACTTTAAAAGGATGTTAATTTAAAGATAATACTCCGCTTAACATAATGAACTAAAATCTTTTAATTATCTTTATTTATAATATTTATAATTAATAATAAAAATTAAAAAAATAAAATCTGCAAAATTTCTCGCATATTTTTTGTAATAAAATTTTTATTATTTAAGATAATTCTAAGATTTTAGTTCATTTTATGCAGAAGTGTAATATTAATGCACTCCAAAAATTTCAACCCATTATCTTTACTAGTTTTTGCGAAATCATGCGCGCAGTGATATATGGCAATTACGAAAACAAAAAAACAGTAGGTTACTTAATTATGTTTTCCTAATTAATTTAAATATTTTTCATCAATCTGCTTTGTTTTTTGTAACAAGTAAAACTAAACAATTCAAAAAATTTCATTGAATTTTCTTTATTAGTTAATTTGTGAAAAGGTATGGAAATTTAATCAGTTTTCTAGCATTTTTGACTGGTTGAAGGGGAACTGTCCCCTAAAGAGGGTGCATTCAAAATAGTGTATGTAAATGTGTGCAAGGATCGGGCCCATTCACGAAGCGGTCAGATTGTAGAATTTGCCATAGATTAAAACAAGTTTTTGGACATACATGTTGGAGTAAGAGATAATAACTCTTTAATTTAAAAATATATATCCTGATTATCGCGAAGTCTCATTTCCAAACAATTTGAGAGTGCTATGTGTGTGAACTTTCGAGAATAGTGATTTTACATGAAAAGACGCATAGTAAGATAATAGAGGGCAAATTCTAAATAACTTCGGCAAAATTGATGAAATTCATTTCATATTTATATCGGATAAAACTAGAAAAGCGATTATTCAAGTCAGACGTTTAGCAAAGTGATAAGAAAGGGCACTAATTTTGGAAACTATGGAAGAAAAATATATATTAGGTTTATGTAATTTTGTAAGGGCATAAAATCTTGCACAGTTCGCAAGTGAATGAGTTTCAAATTTAGCAGACTTCGAAAGTAGAAATAATAGATTTCATTCGTGGTCATTCTTAACACGAGATAGAAGTCTGTACGGACCGTCATTTAGATTTTTTTTCGCCATCAACATTTTTTTTTTTATATAAAGGATGACATTCTGTCCATCCTTGTCTGCCTTCGCAATGGCAATATTATCATTTGGTTTAAGATCATTAAATGAAGTTTTTTCAAAAAGATAAAGGCTAGATTTAGTACTTTTTGAATTAAAATTAACATAAGCAAGAATTAGATGAGGCAGGTTTTCTTTTTGTAATTCAGTTCAGCGACTATGTTTAAAGCGTTTTCAATTGGAGCAACTGATAGAAAGAATTATTTTAGAAACTTCAGAATTAGAGTTGCCTTTAAGCGATGAATATTTTATTTCCGATATATCCACTATATCGGTTGATGACAAAATTTTTATAGACGATAGGAAGGTTATTAGGTGGCATAGACTTTTGTGATACATGAAAACGGGTAAATTTAGCGTTAATTTTTTTAAATGTATAAACTTTTAAACTTTCTAATAATAGAAAGTTTTTCAGCATGGTCACAGGAATTTAAATCTTTAGAAATAAAATTGGATCGATTAATCTCTAATTTTAAATTTAGCTCATGAAGTTTAATTTCATCTTTTGAAAAGGAAGGATGATGACTTTAATGATGGCACGAAAAAATGGTGAAATAGTACACTGTTAGCCATCCAAATTGCAACATCATGAAGGTATCAACCAAACAGCTTGAAATTTACACTATGCATACACCTCAGCAGTATATGCAGATGATTACGATATCAGCGCTCGCGCTCATCATGGGCGCTGCAGCAACACTTGCGATCTATATATAAAAGGGAAGAAAGATAGTCGTTTTGAAGAATATGAATTGTTTTCTCGTGCGGTTTTTTGTATGCACAGATTCAGTATGCATAGTAGAAAAACACGAGCACCATTAGAGCACGTTTCTGATTTCTACTGCTCCAGAATCGTCGCATAAAGAGATTGCGGATATCCTTCCGAGAAATTGATCATCGTATCGGACATAGCCAAGCAATAGTCATGAGAATATGGAATCGGTGGATGCAGGAGGAAACGACAGACCGACAGGAGTGATTGCAACCCACTCGTCATACCACTAAACGGGAAGACAGGTATTATTTATATTGTGTGCATGACACTGATGAAACTCATTTTCACATCCGCGAACATAGCACAACGAAGGCAGTCTCTAACACAACAATTGGTGTTTGCACGAACTGTTGGGCGTCGTTTGCAATACAGTGGAATGTCCTCTAGGCGTCCATTGCCTCACATACCTTTGAGATTAAACCACAGACGTTTTGGTTTACAATGGTGCACAGAACGGCAAAGATAGACATCCGAATGGCATAACATTGTGTTTTTGGATGAATCATGCTTCTGTCTGCGGTATCACTATGGTCGAATTAGAGTTTGGAAGAGGCTGCTGAACTGCTTTATTATGAATCGTCACACTAGTTCTGTACCACATGTTATTGTGTGGGGTGGTATCGTATTCGACTCCTGCACTCTACTAGTACGCATTAACAGTACACTTACCAGCCACTGCTATATATCTGAGGTTTTGCAGCCTATTCTCCTCCCTTACCTTTAGGTCTTGCCTGCTGCCACGTTCCAACAGAACAAAACGCGACCACATGCTGCACGCAATAGTCAAGCTTTCTTCATATTCCATTGTTAACCTTGCCTTCCTGTTCTCTAGATCTATCATCCATCAAGCATATCTGGTCAATTATTGGAGAACGCCTTGCCCGTAATTCCGCACTCGCAAGGACACCAGATGAATTTTGGCTGCGTGTGGAGGACGTGGGATGCCTTTTCCCAACAACACTTCTAAAGCCTCTTTCACTCTATGTCGCGGCATGTAGCAGCGTTTATTGACAAACGCGGAGGTAACAGTTATTACTGGTTTCATGTCTATTTCATTTCAAAGAAGGTTGTCTTTGGAATCAAATAACACTGATACTATGTGTTATCTCTAAAATAAATTTGGCTTTGATATCGCATGGCTTTTTGGTGTTGCATTTTGGATGGCCAGCATTGTAAGTTTTTGACAAAAAATTAACCAGGAATTGCAGGAATGATGCAATTTAAGCCTATAAACTTAGGGTTGAAACATTGTAGTTTTCTTTGCAGAAGGAATCTCAATCGACTAGAGAATTGCAACTTTTAATTCTGTAGGAGGTAGAAACGGTTCACTAGTTTCTTTTCCCCCTGATTAAAAGATATCAAGCTCCAACACAATTTTTGTGTTATAAGAATTTTCCTTGTTATTCCTGAATAACCCAATCTACGAAGCCTCATTCTAGGAGACGATTGAATCAGCAATTTATTTATTTATAAATTTTAATCATGAGGTGGAAATTCAGTAAGTGGTTTCTAACGCCTACGGGCTAATAAGTTGGAATTTCTTAATGGACTATGATTCTTTCTTCAGTGTAAATTACAGCATATCATCCCTAATTTTATAGGCTTCAAATGGAATATTTCTAGTTCATTGTTTGCTAAAAGTTCTGTATATAGATCCTATTTCACTATTCTTTGTGCCATCATTAAAGAAACTTCTCTAGTGATTTTACAAAATTAAATGAAATTGTATGACCTACATTTAAAAGCGATTAATTTTCCTCATTTTTAACATAATATCTGGTTTTGTTTAGTTTATAAAACACTGAATGAATAAGAAATTGAAACAAACATAAATAATTATTATAGAAGTCTATAAAGCTTTCATTAAAAAAAGAGAAATCCGTTCATCCGCCGTTAATATATCTCTGGTACGACTTTTAAATATTGTTTCGAAAAATCTACGTCTAAAGTTTTAAACATGTACCTCCCGCTTGTGCACTGTGCGATAAGAACCCCCAAATTTTTTATGAACGTTTCATATTTCAAAAAAGGCTTCGGGTGTACATTATGAAAAGTCCGAAATTCTGAAAATGAAAAAAATAAATACATAAAAACCACTAATGCGCTTATCTTATTTTTACTAATGTCATACAAATGCAAAATATAGTTAACAGTAAAAATAGTAATACACATAAATGTGTGCTTTGTAGGCTTATTTAAATAATTTGATACGTGTTATCTTTAATTCATTAAAATAAAACAGTTGCTCTGCTATCTAAAACTCCTTAACTTTTCTCAAATAAATGAACTAATTTGTATTATTTTTATCCAAATGTTTTATGTTTCACAAAATAAATTTTTAATTGAATAACAGCTGATTTATTATCTTTTAAGAAAAAACCTTCAATTTTTAATGATAAAAAATGCTTGAGATATTAGGTAAGGGTCCTTAACTTACAAAAATCACATTCAATTCATTTCGATGATTTTCGTTTTTCATCTTAAACAAATGAAAGCGATTATTTCTCACAGTCATCGGAAAAGTAGTTTGAAATAATGATTAATCTTATCCTATTATCCCGAGTCATTGCTGTAATAGGAAATAATAGAATACTTAGGGATTTCATCATCCGAGGCAAATTACCCTTCACTGATGAAGAATACGAAAGAAGAAATTTCAGAAGTATTTAAGAAAACTTCTGTATAGTTCCAATTAGAAGTTGAGAGTTTATTTAACGCTTAACAGTAGCTTTATTTAGTAAATCGTAATAATTATGCGTATTATTCCAAGAACAACTATAACACAACTCATGCTCTCTTAGTTTCTTGTCGTAATACAGAATGGATATAAGTATTTCTGAAAAATGAAACATACGGTCATTATTTATTTCAGTTTACACCTTTTCTTTGTTTCATTTTAGAGATACCTTCTTGATAATTTTTATGAAGTTTATATGATTCTAGATATTCAGACAAGAACAACTTATAATTTAGTAATATTTTAATTATAAAAACATTTGTCTTAATTTTTAAAAATAGCTATACGCAAAAATGAGTTTGAAAAATAAAGATATTCTCGTGTCTAAAAAGTACTCAACTTTGAAAGTAATGCTACTCATTACATCAAAGTGTACAATACATTTTAAAAAGCATACCATTCAAATATCATTCAACAAAAATATCATAGTTTAATATCGATTAACATTAGTAAAATTTATAATTTAAAAAAAATCTTGATCGCGATTAATTACAAAACAAAAATATAATTTTTAATGCATGATCTATTTAACAATTTCAAACAAACTATGAAATATATATATATATATATATATATATATATATATATATATATATATATAACAAATCACACAATCAGGAAACTGGACAGAAGATTATGCAAATGTTCTGGAAATATTAACAATGTAAAATAAAAATATTGTTTCATATGGAAAAACCTTGTTTCTTAGAGAAAAATATGTTATCTAAATTTAAATTTGAAATTCTTTGAAAAGAAAAAAAATATTTATAATACATTGCTTCTTTAAAAAATTTAATTTAAATATCTTTAACACTAGGAATTCACAATTAATATACTTTAATGGAGTTGATTAACTATTATAAGCAAAAAAAAAAAAAAAAAAAAACGTAGTGTATATTATGTCATTTTTATTAACTAAAGTAAATGTTTGTACTTTGATTTAAAATTCATGCATGAAATGTATTTCAATTATTATGTTTTTACAAAAACTATTTGTATAAGGACATTACCTGTAATGCACATGTGGAGAAATGTACGAAAAGCAAATATTCTGAATGTGACGCATAGTATAAACGATTTATTGTCGTATGAAGTACTATAAAAAAATTCAAATAAAAAAAATTAAACAATAAAAAAAAATTAAGGAGTTAGCAATGCGATTTTAAGGCTTTCTCTATTGATTTAATTTACTGCGAGATATTTGAACTGAGATATTTTATCTCTTGTTAAAGGAATCAGATGTAAAATTATAATAAAATTATTTAATAAAATTTATTATGCTAAAAGTTTTTTACTGCAAACAATATACATGGCTAGTTCCATGAGTACTTATAGTGTAAGTCACATGCTACGAGTTTTGGCTGCCAGTATTTTAGAACAGAAAAATGTTATTTATTTTATCGGAGATATCTCATTAATTGAATAAGGCGAAGCAAACTTTTCAAAAATAGCTGTGACCAACAAGCATAGCAGTTATCAGATATGTAACTTACACTACAAAAATCCATGCAACTAGACATTTATATCATAATCGTTCTCAATATATCACGATTGTTAGAACTCATTAGTTCCATATATTCTTACTGTCACTTATATGAAACATAAAATATTTTCATTTTTTATATATGTACTGCTTGTATTGAAAAAAATATTTTATGAAATTGTCTTCTATGAAGTAAGAGTTTTGTGATTACTGATACTCGTTCTCTTTGCGTCAAACGCATTTTATGTTAGTCCTAGCTAATGATTTGATACATTTATTTTACAAAATCATCATTTTTTAATAAGTTAAAAAAAAGTTTTTATTTTTACTAGTCAATAAAAGCGCATTTATGAAAATATTTTATATAAAGAACTTTCTTATTAATCAGAACTACATGCTGAACATTATATAATTTAGCATTTTTTGCATAAGATACGAACTTTTTAATTATAAATAAAACGAACGTAACAAAACAAGCAAAATCACGACATTAAGTTTTAGTAATTTACCATAACATTTATACAATATTTCTTTGAACCCAATTGTTTTTCTCAAGTATCTGGAAAAAAATTGAAGAATAAGAAAGCATATCCAATATCTGCCTTTTTTTACTAATACAAAATGTAATGGAATACAAAAACGGGGAAAGATTCTACTTTGTACCAATATATTAAGAAAGAATGAAACAGCATTTTAAAAACATAAATGTAAGTATATGAAATGTGCATACAGCTATTTCGTGACTTCTAAAGCTCTATAATCAGTGCAAAATTCAAAAATTGTTAAAAAAAATTAAAGATTAAAACATAGCGAGCCAAATAGGCGCACCTCACAGCTTGTCATCAAGGGCGAAATAGCTGGGAGCATCGCAAAAGAACAGCGCTATCAACCTCTTTCACACATGTGAGAAGAGCTATTAGAAATGCTATGCTACTCTGGGACAGTTTGAACAGAAAGGGCGGAAGGAGAAAAGGGCGGAAGGAGAACGAGCAACGTAAATAAAGGGAAGCCATACTTTTTGAAAAAATGGACATACTGAAAAATGGTTTACCAAACAGTTAGAATTCTTCGATGTATGATAACCTTACCAAAAATCTAGATCGTAATTTGATGAGCATTTGTAATAGCTGTATCAATCAAATCTCATCAATTTACGATCTAGATTTTTTTAAGCTTATCCTATATGGAAAAATACTAACGGTTTGGTCAACAATTTGTCCAGTATGCGCAATTTTCCAAAAGGATGCCTTACTTTTTCGTTAATATGCTCCCCCCCCCCCTTTTTTTTCTCCTTTCTGTTCAAACTCTCCCAGAATAGCTGAGCAACTCTAATTGGTCTCTTCGCATTCGCGAGAGAGGTTGGCTCCACTGTTGCTTTGCGACGCTCACCGCTATTTCGCCACTGACAGCAAGCTGAAAGGTGCTCCTCTTTGACTAGCTACGTTTTAATATTTAATTTTTTTTTTTTTTTTTTTTTTTTTTTTGCAGTGATGATGGATCTTTAGAATCCCTAGAACAGCTGTATGCACCTTTTATTTGTTCTCTTTAAACGTTGTTTCATTTTTTCTGAATATAATAGATTGTTTAGTAAGCCCATCATTTTGCACAAATAGCTTTACACTAATATAAAAGAATAAAATAAAAGAAACTGAAAGTATTATTTTAACACAATCAAACTGATTGGTAAAGTTATCATACGAATTGAATATTTCCAACTGAGCGAAAAAATGCCCAGGCTGGGAATCGAACCCAGATCCTTGGCTTACAAGGCCAATGCTTTTCCATTTAAGCTAACTGGGCCGACAACCAGCCAGCATATTTCGCTCAGAAAACCTTATTGGTAATAGCATCTGGTCTGTCATGTAGACAGCTCAACAGAATAAACCGCAGGTAAAGGAACTCCATATAAACGATGGATACGTAGATGAACTATTATTTTAACACAATCAAACTGATTGGTAAAGTTATCATACGAATTGAATATTTTCAACTGAGCGAAAAAATGCCCAGGCTGGGAATCGAACCCAGATCCTTGGCTTACAAGGCCAATGCTTTTCCATTTAAGCTAACTGGGCCGACAACCAGCCAGCATATTTCGCTCAGAAAACCTTATTGGTAATAGCATCTGGTCTGTCATGTAGACAGCTCAACAGAATAAACCGCAGGTAAAGGAACTCCATATAAACGATGGATACGTAGATGAACTATTATTTTAACACAATCAAACTGATTGGTAAAGTTATCATACGAATTGAATATTTCCAACTGAGCGAAAAAATGCCCAGGCTGGGAATCGAACCCAGATTCTTGGCTTACAAGGCCAATGCTTTTCCATTTAAGCTAACTGGGCCGACAACCAGCCAGCATATTTCGCTCAGAAAACCTTATTGGTAATAGCATCTGGTCTGTCATGTAGACAGCTCAACAGAAGCAGTAATAATGGGTCAGATGTCATGTTTATTCTTAAGAGATATTATAGAATATACATTCTTCGTTACAAGTATCCGGAATCAATTAATAAAACAATAATTTATTCATCCCGATTTATTTTGCAGTCTTCAAAATAGGTCCCATCAATTCCAATTACTTGACTAAATCCTGCATACATATTTCCTAGTCTAATTTGGTGTATGGCCTTCAGCTAATCAATAAAAGTTTCTTGTGTGGCTTCAATTGGCTCTAATCGACTTCAATGAAGTGGTAATTATAAGCTTTCATAACAGACAAAAGTCACACAGGGTCATATCAGGAAATTACAGTGTTTGCTTGGTGACATGTGTTGTTGTTTCTTCGTCAAACATTCTTTTATAACAATGGATTTAAGCTGTGGTGCAGTATTAGGATGCAAAATCCATCAGTTGTCCTTGCTGATCGTTTACAGTTGATATTATTGCGTAAACGCCTCACAGCGTCTAAATAGTATTTGCCTGTTGCTGTTTGTCACAGTAAAAAGAATTCGGGGTGCATCACACCACGGTAAGGGGTTGTGCATATATAACGTTATCATTTTAGGGGGAGGGGGCGGTCTGGCACTTGACATCGAAACCTATCTCAGGGGGAGGGGGGGTGTTTGTATTTTGATATCGTTATCATTTTCGATCCAACCAATTTTTTCCTTTTTTGCTAACTTTCTTTTATATCAAAATAGCCTATGAACTTTTTCTTAATCTATTATCGATTTTTATGAAATTACAAAGGTATTATTAAAACCATTATACCCTTAAATAGTTTTAAAATCATTTTATTCCAAAATATGGAATATTCCAAAGTTTGGCATTCCTATTCTTCTGTGATATGTGCATGTAATGCGTTGTTAAAGAAACCAGATTCGAAGTGATACTTGTTATGTTTACCAGTAAAAAGAAAAAAATGGGAAGAATGTTGATTACTTGTTTCGCTGATAAGAAGTTTTGCTTATCCCCTCAACGTCAAGCGGGCAAGTGTAAGAAGACAATATTATTGTTGAATGCAAAAGCTATATTTTTAAATAGTATTTCCTTAAATACTTGCTATAAAGTTATTTCATGTAATTTTATTGTCTTTTCTTCGTTCAAATCATTAAAATATGCGAATAATAAATGTACATCATTGCAAACGTATTAAAAGAAAAAAATGTAAAAATAAAAAGAATTGTTAGACATTGATAACGATATAATTAGGGGGGGGGGGGGTCGAGGAATGATAACTTATGATATCGTAAGGGGGGCGGGTGTCCAAAATCGACAAAAAGTTGATAACGTTATATATGCACAATCCCTAATCGAAAAAAAAAAAACGCATGACCTTCATCTTTGAATTACATTGATGTGTTTTTGGTTGGACATTTGGCTTTTCTCTAGTCGCCATTCCAAAGACTTTTGACTTGTTTGCATGTCGTACCGATAAACACATGTCTTGTCATCAATTATGATGCGTTACATGGGTTCCGTAGAAGTTCAAAATATCATGCCTTCAATCACGTGCTTTCGATGCTCTTTCTGGCAAAATTAAGCTCTTTCGAAACCAAACCTTGCGGCAACGTGTTTCCTCCTCAAAAGAATCATAACATTATACACAAGCGTAAAAGATAGGTTCAATTCTTAGTGATACTCTCTAAGACTTGTACGACGATATTCGAGTTGAATTTCATCAATGTTTGAATCATTCGTAGGCGTTGAAGATCGACCACAACAAGTCAAATCAGCTTCCACTTCTCGGCCGTCTTTGAAATATACAATTCAAATTCTTATGTTTTTAATATGCACGATTCCCCTTATATCTTCTGTAAAAATTTCATAGGTTTGACACGCGAAATTTCGTTTGAAGCATAAATTTTAAGGCAAACTCTTTGTTCAATTAGTTTTTCCATTGTAAAAATCTTTGAGCACTCAAAAGTATACGACTAAACAAAAACAGCTGCTTTTACGCGATAAGACCCGGTATATTAGTACCAACTTATGGGGGGGAAATTGTCATGATATCTTTTTTCGCATCTTTTAAATGAAAAATCACGTGTAACTTTATATAAAAGTCATTTTCAGATATAAGTTAAAGATAACGCAAGGACTAAATTATTGAATTATGCTCGGTTCAGAAAAATTTATTCAACTATTGATGTATTAATTCTAGATATTACAAGATCAGTTAAAGGCATAAATGTGTTCTCTCTATACATAACTTTATTTCTAGTCAAGTGAGAAAAAAAAAGAATTTAAAAATTGCGATTTTTTTTTTTTACTTACATTTTGTTTTCAACTATATTTCAACTTTCATTCTTTGAATTTCTATGCAAAAATAATCTACTCAATTTTTCAAAAATTTCAGGGAATTTTATTTTTTTATATTATTTTTAATAAATGTTATTATTATACATACATTAATTACGATTTATTAAATTTTCTTAACTATTACTGGTGAATTATAGGCCAACTAATTAAGTCAGTTACACGGCCAAATAAATTAACTACCAATATATTTTATGGGGAAAGGGTTAAGTTTCAACATTAACATCTTGGGTGTTGGTAAAAGCGAGGTTCAAAGAGAAAGAAAGTGTGATCGATCTCCTGGACTTAGGTGACAAACAAGGTAATTAAAAAAAATAAACCAATTAACTACATGCACTATATGGACAAAGATGACCGGTCACTTGCGATTTTAGACGTTTTCTTAAATATCTAGAAAAATTCATGAGGAATTATCCTGAAACTTCAGATGTGTAAAAAGGATAGTGCAGATCGAATATTTCCATGAAGATTTTTCCGAAATCCCATAGGGGACCGGCAACAAATTGAAAAAGAACGAATATCTTTTAGATAACCCTATTAAACTAGTGCAGCAAAAGCGTTTAAACTGTAGATTATGCGTAAGTGGCTTACTGTAATAATGTGTGTTCATTTTTATGAGAATAGCATTTATACTCAAAGATAATTTCAGGTTTTTATAAAAACAGTCTCAAATTTTTCCAAGTATTTTGCTTATTATTTGTAGAGTTCTTAAAATAAAAAAAAAATCTTGTCAGAAAAATGACAAACAACATTGTACACAATACCCTGCAATCAGAATTAAAATATATTAAAAATTGTATGAAAAATGAGCAGGTTTTCTAAATGATATTTCACTGCGCATGCCTGAATGCAATCGAAATATAATGTGCATAATGTTTTAGCTAAATGTATAGAGCAACTTTTGCAAAAGTCTCAAAAATATAGCTTGAAAATTCTGAAAATTATCTTTGATAGAATAATCTCAAAATCCGTTTTTCCCAAAATGAAGCAAAAAGATGAGAGGCTGTATTTATATATCCATTGATTACACTGCACAACAATGGTTTTGTCCTAGAACTAAAATTAGATGATTGTAGGTCAGTTTTTGGTGCTGATTCCGAATATGCTTTCCGTTTGTCTCTAGGTGGTCCAGATATTGAGAAATTTGCATATTTCAGTTTATGCAAATTTAAGCTTTTTTGTGCTATTTTATGCGAATTTTAGATACAATATATGTCCCATCTAATTACATTTTCTAGGTAATGACTACTTGACTATTTGCTTCAGATAAATGTCACGATTTGCATATTCTTAACATTTATTTTTCAGTTATTAAGCCTAATTTGCATATTTTTCAATGGTGTAATGTTTACATCACTATCAACTTTAAATTAGTTGCCACAGAATTGACGTAATGTTTTTCTAGATTACATTTTTATGCTGATTTCAAATCTGCAGTCTGTTTTCTTATGTCATGTCTAGTTTTTGAGTAATATGAATTTCTACTTTTTCACGGCATTAACATAGGTTTGATATAAGATGCTTTTTAGGGGTGTGTAATTCATTGACAAGAAGGTCAACAGGGTCAGATTCATATCAAAGATATAAACAAAAATTTATATAATCGAAAAAAATAGTATAATCTATCCTAACTACTTGAAGTTTATCATAAAAAGTATCATAAAAAGCGATTTCTGGCTTTTTTTTTACCAAAAACTAAAATTTCACTTTTTTTAAAAAACTAGACGTGATAGAAGATAACAGATACAAGATTTGAAATCAGCTCAAAAAACTGGTTTAGAAACATATTAGCGTACTCGTGCGGCAGAAATATTTCAACATCAAGAAACATTATTAGAAGAAAATGAAAAATATGCAAATTAGGTACAATATTTCACAGTCACATGTCAGTATAATCTCAGAAACAACGTTTTTGCGAAGTAAATTAGGTAGTAATCATAACATAAAACAAAAAATCCTGTCTGATATTGCTTTATACCTTAAATTTGCAAATAATTGTATAAAATTTACTAAATTTGCATAAATTGAAATATGCAAATATCTCTCAAACTTGACGTGCTGGAGTAAATTTAAAACTAGATTCGGAATCAGCATAAAAAACCGCATAAAAAACAACTAATTTCTGTTTTAGGACAGAGCAAAAGTTCAAATTTGTTGACCAGTGTTAGTGACAATATAGCACACGCAATATTGCACGTACTAACTGTATTTGGATACAGCCCCTCATATTTTTGCTTCCTTTTGAGAATAACTGATTTTGAGCTTATTCTATCAACAATAATTTCAATACTTTTGAAACTACGTTTTTGAGAGTTTTACAAAAGTTGCTCTATACATTTAGCTAACACATTATGAAAATTATGTTTTGATTATATTCGGGCATGTGCAGTGAATCATTATTTAGTAAACCTGCTCATTTTTCATACAAGTTTTATTACATTTTCATTCTGATTGCAGGGTGTTGTGTACAATGCTGTTTGTCATATTTAATGAAAAGATTTTTTTTTTATATTAAGAACTTTATTAATTATAAGCAAAAAACTTGGCAAAATTTGGGACTCTTTTTATAAAAGATTTAATTTATCTACGGGTATACATGCTATTCTCATCAAAATGAACACAGTTCATTACAATAAGGCACATAATCATAATCTACAATTTTAACGCTTTTGCTACATCAGTTTTTACAGGGTTATCCAAAAGATACTCGTTCTTTTTCAATTTATTGACGGTCCCCTTTTGGGTTTCGGAAAAAAATCTGCACGAAAATGTATGATCTGTAGTATTCTGTCTACACACCTGGAGTTTCAGGATAATTTCTTGTGTGTTTTTCTAGATATTTAAGAAAACGTCCAAAATCGCAAGTGACTGGTTATCAATGGCAATATAGTGTATATAAAGCACTGAAATTTACGCGTTGTGATTTTTTTAAAGATCTACGTCTTATGGAGAGACCGTACAAAGTACATCAATGCATTAAATTTTAATATTCAATGTATGGATTTTATATCCGAAAGTCGCGTCAGATCAGCAGAACTTCAGCGTTTACATTTATGAACCACGTACTGTAAATCTCCAACTGTAAAAAAAAAAAAAAAAAAAAAAAAAAAAAAATCATTTTTAAAATGAAATTTTTATTTTTATTTCGAAAACTTACATATTTTATTGGGATTACACAAAATGACGTACTTTCCAAAAATATTTCCGCTCATAGTTCTTCGATCGAGATTTATCTTAATTCAGTGTGTTATATTAGGCGAGGCAAGAAGTGAAGTGCCAGCAATGATATTTATTAAATCAAAAGCGAGCTTTATGATTAGTTCACCCGCCGCTTCCCTTTTGTAAAATGCTTGTCATCTTCCATTGGATTTTAAGTTTCTACATTTTCAGCCATTAATTTTTCGTTTTCTTAACTGTGTAAATTTGCGTGTTTTTTGACATAGCTGCTTGTGAACGTGGTCTGCCAGTGTAGCTTTCCTTGTTCATTTAAGAAAATGTAAATTAGCATATATCTACCCAATATATATAAAAATCGTAATGAAAAGAATATTATGAAACGAATTTATGTAACGATTCTATGAAACGACTGATTAAACAACTGATTATGGTTATGCGATTTCTCCTAAAATACGGAACACTTTGCGATGAAATTAACACCAAATATCGGTATTGATCTGCAGATCTCAAAACTGGTATTAGAATTTTTTTAATTCGAATTAGTTTTCGAAATATTAATTTTTTTTCTAATTTTATATACTTTTCTCTAATGACGGCAATTCAAATTTTAATCATAACAGATATTTTTTTCTTCAGATTTTAGAAAAGGTTACTATTTTAAACTAATTTGGCGAGAAGTTTGGCCTCCCTTAAATGTATGCTAAGAAATGTATTATGTTACTTTTCTTCATAATTCAATTTGTATTTCATTATCATTTTATTTAATACAAACTGAAACATTTAAAATAAATGGCTTTCATTTCTTTATTTTTTTTAAACGAAATGTAAAGAAAAATATTAGGCACAGATGTCATATACGCACCGGGATACATTTACGCCAAAATGGCATTATTTTGGTTCACATGGTAACGGCTATTGTTGTTTATTTAATAAATGTTTATTTACTTTATTTTCTTTTTTTAAATTACATAAATTGTTTTTTTTTCTATAGTTAATTATTTTTTTGATTATTTTCCTTTAAAAATAATAGAAAATAAGGTACTTTTCGGTTAGCCGGGCGCCAGTGTTATATATACATATGTATGTATATCTATATATACATATATATGTATATTTATACATATATAGAAGCTATATGTATACATATATATGTGTGTGTGTACATATACAATATATATAAATGTATATATAGATATACATATATATATATATAACACTGGCGCCCGGCTAACCGAAAAGTACCGAAAATAATTTTAAAATACCATACTACTTAGTTATTCCGTCGACCCATTTCGCTAAATTATATAAATCGCGAAACCACTCGCCAAATTATACAAATTGACATAATTTTATTTTAAATAACGAAAGAACAAAGAAAATAGTATAACATTAATAAATATACAGATAAAACGTCGAAATAAAAATCACTTGACGACGTAAAGACGTGTAACTTGTTTAAAGTCAAGTGAATGTGACATTTACGATCAACCATTATTGACATTCAATCTTATAGTTTGGTGATAGATTTTTGGTCGGCGGGATATCTAAGTAGTACCAAAAATATATATGTAACTGGTATTCGAAAACGAGGTTTTCGCCAAATTTTCGTCAAAAAAATCACGCCAAACCAGGTACGTATATGGCATCTGGCCAAATATGAAATGATGTAACAAAAGATAACATTTAATTTCAACTTCAAAGCAATGTTTTAATTTACCACTCGAAAAAAAAAAATGCTAACTTGCTAGTTGAAAAATAGCTAACGGCGAGATTTGCACCCGGCTAGCGTAACAGTACCAAGAATTCGTTGCGACCATTGAAACTTTTATGTAGTTTTATTTGAAAAAGAAATTTGATTTTTTAATCAAAAGAGAAAACTTTCGGCACAGATGTCATATACGGACCCATATTGGCGCGATTTTTTTTCTGATGCCAATGTCACATACGCAACGGGTACTTAATTGGCGCCATAGTATCGTTATTTTGCTTGATTTGGTAAGCCGGATGTTGTTGTTTATGCTGTTGATGTTTTCCCCAAATTAGCGTCGGAAAAAAATCGCTCCAATATGGGACCGTATATGATATCTGGGCCAAACTTTCATATGAAAGGCGAAGGGATCAGAGTGTATTTATTTATGGCAGTTACATCACTTGGACTATTATAATATAGATGAAATGATGGCGATAGAATAATATTTGGCGTTTTATCACCTGTACCTTGCTAACATTAAAGTACCAAAATGGCACCAGGAATATAAAAAGTGAAGTGGTTCCCCGGAACTGTTGATGATAGTCACATGACTTAGGCTATTGTTACATAAATTGTTTTAAAATACCGGGAGACAAAGACTCTGTACACTTAATTCATATTATTTTAGCTTCTTTTCAAATGTTTTATTGATCCTCTTTAATCAAACACGAAAAATACTATTGGATGTCTTAACAGTAACTGATTCGGCCTTAAATTTTTTAAATCAAAGGAAATTGAATAGAAACCCGTTTACAGAGAGATCTGCACAGCTTTTTTCAGTATAATTCAATCTTCTATATTATTTTAAAAACCGATCAGATTAGCGTGTTTTTAGATTCTGCGGTGTCTGAATGGGGTTGGCGAGCGTAGCTTGCAGGGGGCAGAGCCCCCTAGTGTATATATATTAGTTTTCGATTTTAAAAAATGTTTTGATCTAGATTATGTAACTCGGGAAGCCCAGATACAATCTCCTAGTATATATACATATGCGCGCGTGTGTGTGTATCTGTGTGCTTATTTATTTATTTATTTATATAACGTTGGAAAGTTAACATTATCAAATTTTCTTAAAGTACTTGAAGAAACCACTTCATTAATATTCAACATTCTTTTAAAATTTCCATGAAGAATATTTCATATTCAAAAGTTTTATTTCTAACATAGAAATTCTAGACTATTTTAAGACAAATAAATAGAAAATCTTTAAATAGCTACAATAAGAATTCAACCTGTATTAAATAAACCGCATTCGTTTCGTTTATTTTCTTCTCATTCTTTTATATTCAATCAGCTTATCTTGTTTTCCCTAAATCGATTTCAGTAAAATTGAGACAATTTCCAGTAGCTTCTGGAGAGAGTTATGTTTTTCTTTAACGGTTAAGATAATTTAAACTCTTCGAATAAATAAATATGGTATTCAACTTGAAAGTTAGTTTAAATTAGATATGTATTTTATAAAATTTTGATAATAATAAAAGTAAAATTAAATTAAAAACAATATTGAGATGGTTTTGTAATTAAAAAAACTAACATAAATAAAAATAAATTTCTTTTGCTTTTCCCCCTTATTTTAGATCTCGGCTATATATATTTTATGAATTCTCATTTGTTTCTGTTGTAATACCATAAGATGTACTTTGTGACACATTTTGAGGTTTTTCTGACACCAGCCGGTGTGTTTTATAAGTAACCCAAAACTGACTATTGCTAAACATTCATATATCTTCAATCGAGGTAATGAAATATTGCGCTAATCTATATATGCGCTTAAAATAATCTATGAAATATGCGCTTTCATATTAACTGAGAAGTTTAGATTTAAAGATGTCACAAATTTATACAATTGGTTGGGGTTACTTTTTAACAGTTGTTTATATATATATATATATATATTTATTTATTTTTTTTTTTTTTTTTTTTGCTTGAAGTGGAAGAGAAAACATTTATAATTGATTTCGACTCTGAAAATAACGCTGAAAACAATTCAAACTGCAAAAATTATATTATATGCCATTGATATGTCCCAGTAATCCCCCCCCCCCTTGAGCTGCAAAGAACTAAATAACGTTTTGCATTTTCCTATAAATGCATCACACGTTTAATTATAATGAAACCGTGATAATAATTCATACACATATGTTTTACTTAAAACAAAGCAAATCATTTTTAATTCAATATTTCGAATTTTACACTTTAAAAATAACATGTTGGAATTTTTCTTATAGTAATAGAAAACACATGAACTGTACAATATAATGACTGCTAACTAATAAGAAAATAAGGATTACAAGGCAAATTATGAAAATAGATAAAAAGAGGAAACAGTCAACAAGAAATACAATTCTGGTTTAGTTCAGTAAATTACAGTGTACAAAATATAAGAAATGAACCAAAAAGTAGAATTATCGTTTTTGTTTTCTTATCGGTAGGAACCAAAAGTGGATAAAGCTCCAATTTTTTTTTTCAAACACCCCTAATATTCTATCACTCTCTGCAATCTCCAAATTTAACTGCCCTGGAACAGAAAGCAAAAGTTCTGTCATAAACTCTATATCTTCAATCGATTGTAAAAAAATATGAGAATGTGTCGTATCCCAAATTGAAACGTATTCAGAACTTATCGTAATGGGAATGTTTCTGGGCAGTGTTTTAGGCCTTTTTGGAAGTTTGCGTCTTCCTCTTTGATCTTTTCCTTCAGTTGCAAGTGGGGGTCGTATATTTACTTCCTTTAGACGTAGTAGCCACGTCCCTTCCTTGGGCTTTTTGAACATCAGCGGCACTAATGCTTCTGCTAAGCAGGAGATTAAACTTTTTGTGTCTCTTGGTGGCTATTTGATATGTCTTCTCTCTTCTTGTTCAAATCTTCTCGTCGTAATTCCATTGTTTCTCGATCGGGATACCCTCCAATTCCTTTTCTTAAAGTACATATAAATTACTTCTTGATCGAGATTAGCCCTGCCGTAGCTGATATTTTTGGACGTTCGTTGAGAGAGAGTTGTTTTGTGGCGTTTCATAAAAAATGCAGCCCAATCTTTTCCAAAAAAGTTTCATTTTGAAACAAATGTACCTTCTTTTCCCATTTTGTAAAGGTAGGCCTTCACAACACAACGTAGATTTAACGTAATTAATGAATACATGGGGAAGAAGACATGGGGATTGTATTAACAACAGAAATATTTTCTTCTTCCACTGTGAATGCACGCTGTCGTCCCGGGATTTTCGATGGCATGCTCGTTAGAACCCGTGCCTCTATTTTTTTTTTTTTTTTTTTTTTTTTTTTTTTTTTTTTTTTTTTTTACCAATATCGTATTTCTATTGAGATTGATTCTAAAAGCAAAGGAGATGTAAAACGTTTATTGGAAAAACAGTTTACATTTAATAAAGTCAAATATCCCATACAGTGAAAACCAGCACACAAAATGTTTAACTCACAAATCTTTGAGATGCTTCCCTTAGAGTCAATAGTTCTGTCATAACATTTCTACTGTTTCTATTAAAGAACTAACCGTATAATTCCGGAAGGGACGATAACCCAACTAACGTTTATTATGTCCCCATAATGTTTCACGTCTACCTGGACATGGATAACGCAAAATATATCTTTAATTTTAAACGGAAACGTATCACAAATTAGTCCCATGAAGTGTTTATATTTCGTTAAGTCATTATAATTCACAAAATATCACTTGAAAAAGGTTATATTACTCCACAGTATAACTAATATCTATAACAACAAAGATTGCTTTCCTGTGGTAGGTGGTTTTAATACGTTTTACTTTTCACAACTCAAAGTATCCGGATTTTGATACAACACAGTAGCAAGTTTTAACTCTACACCAGCCAGGCACAACAAGTAAGGAAGTAAGGTGTTAGAGCTTCGGGAAACGGCCGTTACGTGACGCGGCATACCGTACTAATAGGTGGCGCTTTTGTTTGTTTTCCTGCCACAGTGGTCATGGCGAGAGACTCGAAATACGGTAACTAGACCATCTGTCATAAAGTAACTCTAACAGTCACTAAGTCTTAAGGTATTATGTTTGTTTTAAAATCGTTAAGATATAAGGGGCAATAAAATATAAATATGGATACACCTTATAAAATAAAATGAAATAAGACACGAATATTCGCATTATATAGTTTGTTTACATAAAAGATTCCCAGCGGTTGGATAATATTTTTATTTACATCACCGAATTTATATACATCACCGAATGAAAGGGGCTAGTTTTCAAGTCTGACGCGCACAAACGTTTGAAGTGCTGAAACGTCTTCATTTTCACGACATGCTAGTGCGTTTTTTGGTGACCCAAATACCTCTTATTTGCCAGTAGAAAAATCTCGATTGTAGGCAATGTGTTCCAAAATCGTTTAGCACATTTCTTTCATCTTTTATTTTAGTCAAAACTTCCAAAAGCGGTCGGATTTTGCGTGCAGAAATATAAGTCACCAACCAGAAATCCTAGTCTTTTTTTTTTTCAAGTTTTCCTTATTCGGTAGCTGGTAGTAGTACGTTGCATTAGTATAAGGTTGCAAATGTTGTGGGTTTTTTTTATCATTAACGTTGGTCAGACAGAGTGTACCGAGCTTCATTTTCATTAGCAGTTACTTCCCACAATCCAATGAAATTTTTATGCCAATCGTAGTCCTGGATATTGTTGCGACAGATGCTTGTTTTAAATCTGAACAAAAGTTTGAGAGATGGATTGTACTTTTTTATTCCAAAGAAATAATCTGTTACGCAACAGCAGGATGTACTTACAGTGCATTTACCTTCATTTTAACTGAAGAAAAAAAAAAGATTTTTGTACATCAATCAATAGTGGCCTGGTCACGGGATGTTCCTAACAATTACCTCTACACGCTTTACATTGTTAACGCTGTTGTATATTAATTGTCAATAACGTGACACTAAATTTTACTTTATAAAAATCAAAGTCTTTTTGTAATAACCAATTTCATAACACTTGACTTAAAGTTATTACCAACTGCGCTCTAAAAAAAGATTTGTGAAAATCAGAAATGTTTGCTAATAAAAAAAGCGTCAGATTTTTTTTTTTTTTTTTTTTTTTTTGATAACAGTAAAATAAGCCATAAATCATGTAATTTTCAAACCGAATTTGAATGTACATTTTAAATTATGTATCAAATATTTCATCTTTGAATTAATATACATTATATAATCAACCTTAAAATTAATAGTTTTAAAAATGCTGAATCTAAATTAAAGCTTATATATTTCTGTTTATTTAAATGATAAAAAATTGAAATTCTACAAATAATATTTCCAGTTATAACGATTTTAAATTATCCAATTTTTTTAACAAATTTAACATTTTTTTAAAAAGAAATTATGAGAAGTTTTATCATGTGATTTTGTTTACAAATGGCATGGTTAACCATCGCAAAAAAATTCAAAATTTTATTTCAATAAATAAAAATTATTTTAAAATGTGTCCCGGACCCCCTTAAGTGAAATAAAAAATATTCATTAGCCTAGAACGACACATTAGTGGAATTATAAATTTACTCTTGTGTTTATCATATATATGTTTTCACAAAACACATATATGCTTTCACGATTTGCCTTAAATTATTAAATTAAAATGTGCTTATGTAATTAAATAAAAATGTATTTTTTCGTTAACATAAATTAAATGCAGAAATTGGATTATCGCAACTTTTATGAATGTATAAAAAGAAAGATTTTGCTATGGTGTATACTGATAGATGCTATTCATAAAAATGCCTTGAAATGAAGAAATTCTAAAATTTATTTCAATGTTTGTGAAAAATGTGAAAAGAAAAATTCATGTGTAGTGTTTATTTACCCTTTAAAGATAATTCATGCGCTATATTTTAAAAAATTATGTTTGCAATAAAAAGTGTGTCTGTTACTAAAACATCCACATGCTATTTCGGTCCCTTAAAAAGTTTTATCATAAAACTTTAAGTAAAATTTGGAAGGTTCTCAAAGTTAAGTATTTCTCATAGAATATTTTCTTAAAATTGACCACAAGATGAAGAAAAAAATGGCAAACAAAAAGAGATCTTAATATATGATTAAGCAGTATCAAATATATATTTTTAATACTTTCTATATGCCATCTCCTAAGACAAGATAATGGTGAACAATATTCATTTTATTCTGGTATTCCATTCTAGTGTACCGATATTTTAATAAATATCTCAAAATTGAACACAAAACAAGTGGGTAAGTGCGATCGAAGTTCGCACAGAGGGTTCTGTTTAATATATCTTTCAGAAAAATTTATCATTTAAATAATTAATCCGAACCGTTAATGTATAATCCTTAACCTTTTTCAATTAAATCATAGATGGCAGCACTATTAAATTTAATATTACAATTATTAAAATTGGAAGATAGTTTTTTAATCAAATTAAATATATTGAAGAACTGCTTTTCAAGCAATTAAAACAGCATATGCATGTTTATCTGAAAAGCATGTTTAATTACATTATTTCATTTTAGCTAAATCAAGAAAGTAAAATCATGCGTTAAGCATGAAACAATTTCCAACACTTCCTGAAATCTTTAACAAAACTTCTTAATTAGGGAAATAAGATAACTAAGAAAACATTTTAGAAAACGGATAAAATCTTTAAAAATCTTATTTCAGCAGTTACCTTCCATAGCCAAATATGTAATCCAATTATTTTGAACAGCCCTGTATTTGATCTGTAGGTTGATATATATACTATATAATGGGAATATTTAGTTTAGCAATAAAACGCATAACAGGTTGAAATTTCTCTTTCAGTGGAAACATACTTAAATGCTTTTTTTCAGTCTACATAGTGTCTTTATTACACGCCACTATTTAGCCAAAATTTAAATGAAACTAAAACACTCTTAAAACTACTGAAATCACATTTCCAGAAAGTATCATCCAACGACCGTGTATCCAGTTCTTTGCGTATCCCTGTATATCATTTAATATATATTCTACAAAAATTTCTTGGTAAACTAAATGCCATTCAGAGTAAAAAAATGCAAAACACATTTAAAAACCCCTTTTAAGCAATTTACTCTCATACTCAGAAACCTTTACGAATTCTTTGTGTAGCCCTGCGCATCAACTCTAATATTTATACACACCATATGTTATGTATAAATATAGTGAAACTTAAAATCGTATATCGTAATTACAAATGTATTTCCTGTCATCACCACTATTATACAGTACTTCGGATAGAACATACTATCCGAAATCTTTTGCGTGGCCCTGTAAATGCTATACACTTCGTATTATACTTGAAATAATTTATAGTAAGCCTCATCGACGTATAACAATTTCATTACATATGAAATAGTTTCGCATAATTAAAATAAGCCGCAAACAATTTCCCCCTATATCATTATGTAACGGAAAAATTTTGTGTGGCCCTGTAAATGAATAATAAATATTCTCTGCATCGCATATTCTACAAAATGCATATTTTAGTGCACTTTGTAAATGCATATCAATTTTATTATGTTTGAAAGAGTGTAAAGTCATTAAAATTCATTTGGAACGACTTTTTCCCATTGGCCGTAATGTAACGGTAAACTTTTGACTGTCCCTGTAAATAAACTAAACATGCTACAAACTTCATTTGAAATAGGGTTCGTGCTACGGTAAACGGAAATAACTTCCAAATCCGAGTATATTTACGAGAGTTAGAGCGCGGACAGACAGACAGACAAACCGAAATCATAAACACTTTTCAACTTTGTTGGAAAGTTAGAAAAATGAAACCCTTAAAATGACAAAAATATAAGAAAGTTATTTCAATTAAATCCTTTGGACAATGGAATATTGTTAACTTAAAATTTCAAAATTTCTCAAAAACAACAACAAAAAAAAAAGAAAAAAAGAAAAAAAAGAAAAAGAAAGAAAAGAAAAGAAAGAAAGAAATATAAAAAATAAACTGGCTAAAAAATAATATGGGGAAAAATAATAACGGGATAAAAATGTCTAAAAAAATGAAATTTCTTTTAATTAAATCCATAGGACAATTAAATGTAAAGTATTGAAAATTTCAACTTCCGCCGACATGCTTCGAATTCGGAACCTTTCAGTTAGAAATAATACAGTCTACCACAGAACTACCGAGTTTAAGAAAAACATGTTGAAATTAAGATTGTGTTTTGAAATCGCAAGAAATGGTGGGATGTCATTACTTTAATTTATTTAATTAAAATAACATAACATTTTCAAACTTTTATGATTTGTAGTATTCAGTTCTATGTAAAAAAAAAAAAAAAAAAAAAAAGTCTGTAACTTAAATATTTTAAGTGTACGAGAGCTCTGACGGACAGATGGAGAAGCTAGACTATAAGGGTTTCGAGATTTCAACTTCCGCCGACATGCTTCGAACCCTGAACTTTTTGGTTAGAAATAACACTCTACCATAGGACTACCGGGTTCACGAAAAGGTGGTTGAAATTAAGACTGGGTTTTGAAATCGTAAAAAGGGCGGGATGTCATTACTTTAATTTATTTAATTGAAATAACATAACTTTTTCAAACCTTTATGATATGGAGTATGACAGGGGGTATTCAGTTCTCGGTAAAAAAAAAAATAAATAAATAAATAAAAAAAAATAAATAAAAATAAAAAATCAAGTCTCTAACTTAAAGAAGAGTTCGAGCGCTCTGAGGGACAGACAGAGAAGTGAGACTATAAAGGTTTCGTGCGATGAACGAAACTCTAAATATAATATGTCCAAAACAAAACAAGCTTGGCTCTAAAGGAATAATTTATCACAATTTGTATATAAATCTCAATTCTACTAAAATTAGAAATCTTTATTTTATGGAATATAAAACTAGTAAGTAATGTCGATTTTTTTTTTAAATGAGAAAATCGATTTAAGCTTGCTAAGTGTGTCCACTATCGAAATACGTGTAGAATGCATCATGATCCATTGAGATCAACGCTGAAACATAGACCATACTTAATTCGATTTTCTCATTAAAATACACTGTACCTTGCTTATATCTGTTAGATCTTAACTTTTGTTTGTAAATGTGCATCACATTTCTAAAGAAACGTTTCTGCATGTAATTAAGGGGTTTATTTAAGCTGATGACTGGGTGTAAAATCTTAATATAGTGGATACTTTAATGTAATCATTTTTATATATAATACATTTCGTACAAAATTAAAGAGGTTGCACAACTTTATAACTGACTTTCTCCCGTAATTCCTATTTTTTCCTTAATAAGAACGCTAACTCTGCAGTTTTCGGCCAGGGAGCGCTATCAGGAGTACTTCATTACGTTGCATATGCCCGTCTTAATGTAGTACAGTCCTGGAAAAAAAAGTAAACACCCCGTACTAACTCCTCAACAAATTATCGTAGAAGAAAGTGACTTGTACCGAACGATTTGAAATAAAGTCTACTTTTAAATGACGTATATAAAATTTGCTTAGGGGGCCATCTATATATTAAAACGAATCCAAACTTCATTTTTTTTCAATGGCAATACCCAATTTTAACGAGATATTTTTAATCTTTGGTTCAAACTATGCCTAGATACGACATTTCAAGTCATTTGAATGCTAAGTTTTTGAATTATAAACATTCAAAATTGAGTGCTTCTAATGTTAAATTACATTTGCATATTTATATTTATAATTTCTGAAATTATTATCCTAATGTTTTATTTTTTTGGGTCGCAATAGTACTAATGTACCTAAACATAAATACGTTGAATTTGCAATTTTTATAATTTTCTGATATGAATTATGAAATTAATAATAAAAAAAAATTATGAATTGCAATTTACATTTTTTTTTTTTTTTTTTTTTTTTTTTTTTGTTGGATTCAGATTTATTGTCCTGCTTTATAGAAATCCAAAATTTCACACTTTTCTTCAATGTAGTTTTCAAATTATGCTTAAAAAACGGCAAAATGATGGTTTAAATTATGGTTATCATGTCTATGATAGAAGTGACTAAATATTTTGAAATTTCTTATGCTATCCTTAAATCTAACAGGCTTAATTGACTGCAGGTGCCTTGATCAAGAAGGGAGCTCTCTCGGTCAACACTCGAGTACCGAACTTCAATTTGGATACAGCCCTTAAAATACGCTCTTTTTAAAATAATTAATTACTTGGAAACGTATGGTACAAATTGCTTAAAAAATTGTTTTTAGACTAATTGAAGGATGTGGAGTTCATTTATACTGTCAGGATTGTGTACTGCTATTGAAAAAAACAAAGTTATGGTTTGTTTTAATATGTAGATGGCCACCTAAAAAAATTTATATACTTTATTTAAAAGTAGACTTTATTTCCAATTGTTCGGTACCAGTAACTTTTTTCTACGATAATTTGTTGAGGAGTAAGTAGGGGGTGTTTACTTTTTTTTCCACGACTGTACCTAGCCATCATGTTCGTCATTGTAGCTAAAGTTGTAGCTAACGTTTTAACTAACGTTGTAGCTAACGTAGCGTCGTTGAAGCAAAATAGAATTAAGAAAACACACTTTATAATGAACCGTGAACTACTGGCCATGTGTAGTAAAAATACATAAATGATTGTTTCCAAAAATCCAAAATGGATATAAAAATATTCAGATTAAAATTCCTTAATTTTTTTTTCCAAAAATGAATGTAATATGGCTGCAAAGCTAGTCGAAATAATTAGTATGCACTACTCTATTTTTTTTATTCTGACTACTTGTTTAAAAAATAATTAAACCGAAATTTTAAATTAAAAGAAAAATATTATTTACTCAAAAAATTGCGTGTAATACAATTTAGATCTTTGAGTAATTTTAAGGGAAAATGATCGGACTAATTTTTCAAAACTGCTACAACACATGCGTAAAATTTCAAAATAATTTTTTTGAAATGCATTTTAAGCAATCTAATCAAAAAAGTTATTAAAGAAAAGAAACAAGTCGCGTTCTTATTTTCTCATTTTAGTCTGGCTTGAGATGAAAGCGTATGTCTCATTTATTTTAAAACCTTGGAATTTTTTCATCAAAAATACTTCTTTTTTCAATCTCTTTTAATACCTTTGAACATTCTCAATATGATTCGTCTTTGTAATGTTTTTGGCTTTTTAATATATCCGTTTTTATGTACTCTTAGATGTTATGAAATAAACTGAATTTCTTTAACATATGAAAACGGAATCCTAAATATAGAAATAAATTATTACTGTTTAAAATATTGAAGAAGTAATAAATAAGTATATTATGACTATGATGCATTAAATTATCAATATTACATCAATCTATGTCTATTTGATGTTTATGATATTAATATTTTGAGCATCAAAATTTGCAGAAGAATTAAATAAGTATATTATGACAATTATACATTAAACAATCAATGTTATTTCACTTTATGACTGTTTTATGTTTATAATATTAACATTTTGAGCATAAAATCATATTTAAATGTTTTAAAGATTATGAAGTTTTATCCCTGTTTCATCTGCGGTATTTATATACGAAACAGTACAATATAGTTTCAAGAATATTTAAAATATTTTTGCTACTATGTACGCAATATTTGTGATGTAATATTTGATAACATGAACAATTAAAATAATGGTTTAGTACTAAATAAATATATTATGACAATCATGCATTAAATAATCAATGTTACTTCACTTTAGGGGAGAGTAGCCGAATTTGGACCACTTCACTTATTTTCAGATGTAACTCGCATCATTTTTGGAATATCTGCAAAATATCAGCACATGTATTCGGACTATTCATCTACTAACTAAATAAATCTGTAGAAGAATTTCTTTTTGAAAATCTTAAGTTTTATTTTAAATTGAAAAGAAATGTCAAAAGTGGTCTAAATTCAGCGACTGGTCGCCTGAGTTGGACCCCCAGTCTTCTAAATTGGACCAAAGAATATTAGGCTGTTTTAATGAATGGGGAATATAACTAATTTTATTAAAAGCAAATTTTGTGATTAATGAAACAATCAAACATAACAACAGCAATTAAATATAATGAAATAAAATGTCAGAAAGTAATAGTAATTTTTTAAATCAAAATATATTCAAAATATAAATTGAAGTTATAAATAATTAAGAGCATAAATTATGGAACAAATAAGCAGTTACTTGAATATCATGTAAGAAGTGATGCAAGGCTTATACATGAATTTCTTTTGTTTATTTTTTATTCCAGTGCACATAACATGGAACCATATTTGGCAATCTGAACACTGAATCATTTCTGTTATTATTATTATTATTATTATTATTATTATTATTATTATTATTATTATTATTATCATTATTACAAATTAGGTAAAACCAGTCATCACTGTCTTGATTTTTCTTTTTAGATTCTGAATCATTAGACATTTTTCTTGCAACAGAAGTTTCCTCTACCTTATGTCTGTAATTCTTCCCTCCGATCATTTTCTTTCCAATTAAATTACGCCTATTTTTTTTTTCGTTGTTGCTCCCATTGCTTTTGTGCTTTGAGAGCTTCCTTTTTTGTCGTTTTTTTTTTTGTTTTTTCATTTCAAGGTTTACTTTATACGGCGAAGATAGTATTAACAGCTGTTCTTGGCTCCCTCTGTACTTTGACTTAACAAATTTTGTCAAATGAGATAACATTTCTAATTATTCTTTGGCTTTTTGGGGAATTTTATAGCTACAGCGTTCTTGCTCTTCACTATTTACTATTTCCTTTCCGTCTTCCTGGAGGAAAATGTCTGAATTCAGCACTATAAATACTCCATAGGAATAAAAAATTCAAAGAAAATAAATACAAATACATACAAAATAAATGAAATTGCAAAGAAAATGTATTACATAAGCATGTAACAGATATATATTATGTATATATAGGCCTAAATTGTATAAAGAAAATTGATCCAGATATTAAAAAAAAAATGAATAAATAAAATATTCAAAAATTTGCATGAGATAGTAACACATTATAAAATATCAAAATTAAAAAAATAGTGTCCAAAGCGTACAGACCTCGAAATTCATTACTTACTTTTAAAATTTGTGATCATATATCTGGTCCAATTTAAGCAACTCAAATCGGTTCAATTAAGGCAACTGCGCCATTTTTTTAAACATATAATCTCAAGACTAAGAACAAAAACGAATAAAACAAATCCGCGTGAAAAATATGCGCACTAAACACGTGAATTTAGATATGTATATGAAATCATAACAACTTACCTTAGTTTTAAAGTATTCGCTTACGTTCGTAGTAGGAAAAAATTAGATCAAAACAGCTAATTTTAGTTTCTTTTTTTATTGTTTGAAAACAACATGTGGTAGGCGGGTGCTGCTTCTAATCATAAATGACGCCATTTTGATGAGTAAGATTTCAGTGGCAGATGGTGTCTCTTTGTGTAATTAACGGCAGAATTGCAGTAGTCCATTTAAAACGGCGGTCCAAATATGGCTACTCTCATCTATATCTATTTTGGGTTTATGCTATTAATATAATGAGCATCAAATTATTTTTAAACGTTTTAAAGATTATGAGGGTTTTCTTTGTTTGATCTGCTGCATTTATGTACGAAGCAGTAGAATATAGAGTCAATAATATTTTAAATGTTTTTGCTATTTATTATAAAAGAAGCATCGTATTATTGAAAATGAAAACATATACGTGATTCTTTCGTAATTACTAAGCCATATTCAAACGTGTTGCATCGGGAATTTTTGTGATGTAATAGTTGATAACATGAACAATTAAAATAATGGTTTAGTATCTAATTATTTTGCATAAATTTTTAAAACCAATATCTATGCATAAATATTAGAAAAGAATCATTGACGTCACTGTGGTTAATTTCATGACACATCTTTTTTTTTTTTTTTTTTACTGTTTCATATAATTTCATCAATTTACTCTTTCATACGGTGTTAATGTATATTTTTTTGCAATAATTACTTATTTTATTATTTAATATTTTCTAATCAACGATTTTAATTTAATAAAAATGTTACTTAATGTTTTAAAAGTAATATTATAACTGTAACTTATTGTAATAGAAATCGTTACATAAGATACGACATTAATTGAAATTCTTTCATTCAGCAGCCCACCCTCCTTTCCGGATACAATGAATTTTCAAATATAATTTTCTCAAAATATAATGTACTGTATTTTTCATTTTCGTTTCATAATGAGAAAGTAGATAATTATTACCTATTATTTATTTTTTATTCTGAAATTTAAATTTTAAAATATTCATTTCCTTTCAATTATTTTTTACACTAAATAGACAATTTAAATTGGACATTTGCATAATTATATGCTTGCTTTTTAAACAGTCAAAGTATTTTATTCTCAGAAATAGTTATAAATTTTAATAATAAGATCCTTATATTTCTTGTCTGCTATTTTATTCTAATAAATATTTTTTTAATTAAATTCTTAGGCAAAAAGCATTATCTTAAATTTATGGATACGTTTAAAATAAATGCAAACTACTAAAAAAATACCCCATAAAAGGAGAGGAAATAAGAAATTACAAACTCACTTAATGTTTTTTGTAAAATAAAACTGAAATTAAATGATTCTAAATATTTTCGTATAAAACTCTTGGAAAATTAGTTCTGACCAGTTTTGAAGAAAAATGAACACTATTTTTTTAATATAAATAAGCTAGTTCTGGCACCAAGAGAGAATTTTATCTCTTAGTTATTTATAAACTTTCGCATAGTTTATTAATAAATTTTCAAGTAATTTATTTATAAACTTCATAATAAGTAGATGATGAATATGCTGAAGAATATATTCAAAATATATTACAATAATTACGCTGCTGTAATGTAAGATTAATTAGTTTAATTTTAACTTTTTACAGTATGCATTTTTACTCCTTTATCATACGAAATATTAATAATTAAGCAAAAAATAATAATTTTACTAAAACAAATCATTTAAATATAAATATTTAGTTACAGACAATAATTATTGAAATAAATTTCGGACGTAATCGCGATAGCATTTAAAAACCCGAAAAGTGAAATCACTGCTTAGATAATGTATATCAAAATAATTTATATATTTATTTAGGTTCAAAATGGTTCAGTATTTCGTACTTTATCGTGATGGCAAAATTTGCATTACATAATATATACATAACCATTAATTAATATATATATATGTGTGTTTGTGTGTGTGACGATTTTTTGGTAAGCAGTAGGCATTATCGAAATTATGGGGGAATAAACAGCACAGACGTTCAGGCCGATATGGTTGTTGAGAATAAAAGACTCAAGAACATAAAAATGCAGTTGATTGAAAGTAATCCAACTTTATCGACGTTCTCATAATTTGACTTTAGGGGGGAAATGCTCCACTCCACCGATGATAAAAAAGAACAAAGTTCACTCACATCAAAATTAGCTTAAAGATGTTTCATCTCTCGGTTCGAAATCCTTTTCGCTTTATTATGCTACCAGACTCTTATTACATTCGTAAACTCATTAAATATGTCTTAGATGTACGGTCGTTTTCCATACTGGCAACTCACAATCTCTCACAAAGTTCTTAAAAGCTCCAAGAAAACAACAACATTTCTACAAAATCGCAACAAATCTCTCCGAAGAATCTTTCGTATGAACAGGTCAAAGTACGGCTAGCTGATTGTATTTATGCTACCTCGCAACGAATGTTCCAGAATATTCCATACTCTTGCACCTAGACGGGCCAGGTGTAAACAAACTTTAGTCTCTGAGGTCGAGACTGTGCTAAAAATAGCTTTTTTTCTCACCAGACGATTTTTAATAAAAAGAAAAATGAATTTATTTCCGCGTAAGTTTTAAAGCATTGAAATATTCTAGTTGGCATCTGGATATTTTAAATAAAAGAATGAATTGAAATAAGTAGTTTTTTTAGACGGGATAATAAAATTTTATCAGTTAAATAAAGATTTTATGGGAATATGATATACCGGGATTTAATAGCGGATTTTAATAGGAAATTAAATAAGAAAAGGTTTTATTAAAGAAATATAAATTGTTAGAGTCATTTTTAGATTTACGTAATTTGGAATGAATATCATTATATGGACTAGGATCTTATAGAGATTAATAGACTAAGGTTTTAATTTAATAAGCCGGTATTATATACAAAATATTACTGAAAAAGGGAAATTTATATAAAATACTTTTAAACTTGGAGTAAAAATTTAAATTTTGTGTTATATATATATATATATATATATATATAAACCGAGGGATAGGAATTGGTTGATTTCTTAAGAAATCTATTAAAAACGAGATCATAGAGAGAAGAGGTGATGAACGTTTTCAATCTGACAATACTTAAATACATATTAGTATTTTTATCATGCATATGCTTGAATACATATGAATATATACATATGAATCATCTTCAGTACCTATCTGTATTTCTTTGCATGGGTAAATTATTATTGAAAGCTTATAAAAAAGTTTATTAAGCCAACTATATTATTTCATAATATTTTGTAGTAACTGAGGTGCTTTGCATCGGTCTTCGAAGAGCCACAACCGAAAATGACCCCCCCCCCTTTCTAAAGTGCATGTTCTGAAGATATTTACTCCCCCCCCCCCCCACAATACTTTAAGAAATATTTCTTTTATCCTCTCTCCTCTGAAATCCCTTGGATCAGTAGCTCTTCCATACACCCTGTGTAATAAGTCAATAAGGAGCCACCTGTCCCTAATATGGGCATGCATGTCCAAATAGGGACAGGTGGTTCCTTATATAGACACTTGTAAACATTTTTTATTTTTATCATTAAAATTAAACCAAAATAATTACAAGATCGCTAATTTTAATAATGATAGTCAACAGTCCAGGGATAGTGATCATATATTTTTGGAGTCCTATGACGTATATACGGGGGTGAAAAAAATCTTTCCTTAGGGTGTCCATATTGGGTACAGGTACCTTATATCGCTGTTCTGTGGACAAATGACACCTTGAGGTCATACTAATGAATTGATTATCTCAGTTTTCTTATCTCATAATGCCTTCAACCGTAGCTTATTAAAAAAAATATTTTTTTTCAATTTACTCAAAAACAAAAGAAAATTCTTTTAAATTCAATGAAAACATTATTTTATTCTACTTTGTAATTAACATTTACTAATTATAGTCGAGAATTATTTTCACTTTTAGCATTATTTATTGCGAAAATTCTCACAAAGGTAACGTTGAGAAACGAAAATCTTTTTGTAATATTTTTAAATTTATAACCCATAGAAAATAAACGAATTTCAATATCTCTTGTTTGTTTTGCATAGCAGTGTTCTGGTATTTCTTATTTCACTCAACCGTTTGTCTTCGTCATTATTTAAATCTGATGGCATAAATACACACGCGTTAAGAACAAAAGGTTTTTTTTTATCTAATCAAAAATTATTACATTAAGTGGATGCGGGCGGATATACTGATCAAAATTCGTATGCATGGAATCTAACATTTATAACATTCATTCAATTGAACTTCTAAGCAATTCATACCTTTATAGTTTTTTATATCTTTTTACAGCATTACTAACACTGTTTTCTACAAATCTTGAAAAACATAAACTCTGTCTACAAACGTGTAATCATTTTCCTCATTTATCTACTTAGTCTTATTAAGACTATGGGTATTCAAACATTATAGACGTTATTCAGACAAAGTAAGCCTGCAAAAGACTCTTTTGAAGCATTGAATCTCATTACAAAATAAATCGTACTGTTCAACTAAGTTGCGTTTAAAAAAATGCTTCTTGATTAACATCTTCCTAGAAGATGATTGAAAACCGGACATATATGAGATCTTCTCGAACACGAATGTGCCTCATCAGTTGAATACCATTGACTTAAAAACTGTTTTTATCTGCTCATCAATTATACATCATTTCTTTTTTAGTCACGTTATTTCTTATGAAAATCTCTTTTAAAATTTTTTCAACCAGTTGTAGTCCACATTTATTTTTCAATTTAAGGAAAAAAACTACTATTACATTAATAATAGTAACAATAACTATTCAGATCACAGACGTTAAAGTTAAATAAAATTTAACGAATGTCATTTATTGAACTCTAATGAATATACTTATTTTGAGTACTATTCATGCGACAGTATGTAAAGGAAAAAATTTTGAAGCCGTTTGGAAAATATCATATTACAACAGGATTAACCCTTTGCGGTCGTGTGTCAGCAAATAATCCCCCGAGCATTATATACACGATTTTATTTTTATATTCCATTCCCGCCACTAAATTTTAAAAGTATATTTTTAAGTCAATATCTTTTGCATATGTTGTGAAGATGCAAGAAAAAATTCTTAAATAGAAAGTTGTGTAACCGACTCAATTCGTGTAGGAATACTTTGACCGCAAAGGGTTAAACTGACATAAAACCTTTCTACTATGTTGCATGATTAAACGAAAACTATTCGTTCAGAAAAATATCCTGCATTTCTTATTTAAAGAGCGAAACATATGATTGAAGTAAAATAATCGCCAATGGTATAAAGAAAATTAAGCAAACTTTATTATTACTATAATAACTAAATTCTGAAACTTAAATAAAATAATAATATATTTATAGACATATGTTATCCTTACTACACTGGTTCCCAAAAATTAAGGAAAAATCACAAAAAGAGCGATTACTCGTTCAATAAGAAAACTATCCATTTGAAATTAGGATATGTTTTTAGCTAAAAGATGCTGAATAAAATTACAAAATGCAAATTAGTGACGCTGCAATCAGATTGCGTCATTTGGAAGGAACATAAAAATGTATGCTAGAGAGTACGGCTGAAGGCATTATGAGATAAGAAAATTGAGATAGTCAATTCATTAGTATGGCCTCAAGGTATCGTTTGTCCGCAGAACAGCGATATAAGTTACCTGTACCCAATATGGGCACCCTAAGGAAAATTGATTTTTTCACCCCCGTGTACACATCAAAGGACTCCAAAAATATATTACCACTATCACTGGATTGTTGACTATCATTATTAAAATTAGCGTCCTTGTAATTATTCTGGTTTAATTTTAATGATAAAAACAAAAAATGTTTACAAGTGTCCATATAAGGAACTACCTGTTCCTATTATGGACATGCATGCCCATATTAGGGACGGGTGGCTCCTTATTGACTTACTACACAGGGTGTATGGAAGAGCTACTGTTCCAAGGTATTTCAGAGGAGAGGGGATAAAAGAAGTATTTCTTAAAGTATTGTGGTGCGAGGGGGAAGTAAATATCTTCTGAACATGCACCTTAGAAGGGGGGCGGGGGTCATTTTCGGTTGTGGCTCTTCGAAGACCGATGCAAAGCATCTCAGTTACTACAAAATATTATAAAATAATATAGTTGGTTTTGCTTAGCTTTATTGCATCTGTCTTCAGAGTTTACATCTGCTATTACTTAGTTATTTATTACACAGAATGGAGAAATAAAAGCTTCTTCATCATGGTCGGTAAGTCCCACACAGTCCTCATGGACACATCTGCCGCATGTGATGCATAGCCGCAGGTCTTCAACAGCATCAGTACTGCATAAAAAGCAGTACCAGCTCTACTCCTTTGTTGAGGAAGTCATACCGCTGGTACCTGCGATTTCGCCAGCAGATACCCTACTGAGGAAAGGCATCTTTTGATTTTTTTGCAAGGTCTTTTTGGAGGATTTTTTTCTTGGAGGATTGTTCAGATGACATTAAACAGATATTTTACAAATTTGTGAATCTGAAGATTCGCTTGCTGTAATTCCAATGTGGACATAAGGTGTCCATAATGGGAATCGGGTATAGTTTTACTAAATCTTGTAATAAATAAACAAAGAAAACATTTTTAAGCAATATATTCAATAGCAATCGAAAATATGTTTTATCAGCTTTCTAAAACACTCCACTTTTCAATATTTAAAGTAATTTTACCACATCTAATGAGACTTTAAACTTACCTGTAATTACGATCAGCACACCACGAAACAACAAGTTTCTTTCCAAATGGCGAACCGCGCGCTTTTTTGCACTTTCGAGGCTTAATTATCTTTTCAACTGCTTTTCTTCACGGACATGTAGCGCCATCTCTCGATCAAAATTGTTACTTTTAAAGATAAAAGGGGTGTCCATATTGAGAGCACTGTCCATATTGGGTACAAGTACGTTAGAGCTATTGGAAGATGGGAGGTAGGTCAAAGTCAGACAGAGATGGCCAGATGGCTAAATGTGAGTCCTTCTGTTGTTCATAGACTTTAGCAACAATTTCACACCATTGGTTCGGCCTCAGTTGAGGTTCAGTCCAGAACGGACAAGAACTACGACAAGCGCCGATGACCGTTATTTGCGGTTATGTGTACGAAGGAATGGAAAAGCAACCCCCTTTCATCTTGTAACCTCTCCTTCTGCAACCACTGGAAGGTTGTTATCAACGTGTTCTGTGCGTAGACCCCTTCATGAAGGTAGTCTTTACAAGTGACGACCAGCCATTTGTGACCGCTCACATCACGTCACAGAAGAGAACGTTTAAGGTGGCCATGTGAACATCTCCACTGGACGGCTGATCAATGGAGGTTTGTTCCCTAGGGTGGAGTGAAAAAACCGAAAATCAAAATATAATACTGCGCAAAAGCTGGGTATGGTCCTCAGTAATAAAACTGCGCAGTTTTTTTTAAATCAAATTTATCGTCTGGTGCCCCCAGGCCCCCAATTTTTGCCAAACTCGTCAAAAATGCCTTGTAGAAGTTATTAATCGAAATAAAGATAAAGCTGGAAAATAAAAAAAATCAAACCTCGGAAAAGTTCTATATGGTACGTAGTAACATACCAGCACAGGATTTTCAAAATCAAGTTTTATCTTCCGGTGCCCCCAGGTCCCACCATTTTTTTGCGAAATTCGGCAAAAATGCCTTGTACAACTTATGAATCAAAATAAACATAAAGTTGTTTCCGATCATCAGTTACCATCCCAATCAGCAGGTTTTCCGGATGGGCAAAAAAGCATTGTGCTCGATTACTGGGTCAATTACAACTTTAACTGTCTGACGCATATCCCTGGAAAAATAAATAATTTCCCAAAGATGGCTTTCACTTAATTGCAAACCATACCTGTGCGTACACCTTGACTACAAGCTCTGTTATCTTAAGAACTGACGTTGGATCCGGAGTTGCGACATAGTCTCAAAATTCTGTTGGCGGTGGTAACCCATCTGTTATGTGAAAGTCTATCGGGAAATCTATTTGTAAGGTCTTCCGAACAACTTACTTTCTTAATAGATAGGATCATTTCCTTCAGGTATTTTTGATTGGTACTGAGATCTTCAATAACTCTTTCGAGGTTATAATTAATGTCATAAGTCTGAAAAGAATCGATGGTAAGAGATTCTCACTTGTCCAACATTTTTCCAATCGGCCCACTATAACTGTACGATCCCCTGCTGCATTCGTCTAGCACGAACTGATTTAATAGAACTTTAAATTTTTTTAAACACTTTTAATAGATTTCAGTATTCGTTTTCATTCTTCAACTTTAATTGTTTGTTTACTTTTCATAGATAAAGTGTTTGTATTGTACTCTTACTTCTTGTGTGATGCATTCTATTATATATGTACAACAGATAAAAGGGAATTTACAGCAATTTTGTTTTAAATTTCGGATGACCGGGTCCTGGAAGATATTACGTGATTTCGAAAAAACTGTGCAGGCATAACTCAACTTTTTCCGCGGTATGACATTTTTATTTTCCAACTTTTTGTTTATTTCGATTTATAACTTGTACAAGGCATTTTTGACGAATTTCGCAAAAATTAGAAGGACCGGGGACACCGGAAGATAAAACTTGATTTCGAAAAAACTGTGCTGGTATGTTACTACGTAATATACACACTTTTCCGAGGTTTGATTTTTTTTATTTTCCAGCTTTATCTTTACTTCGATTAATAACTTCTACAAGGCATTTTTGACGAGTTTGGCAAAAATTGGGGGCCCGGGGGGCACCGGAACATAAAACTTGATTTCGAAAAAAACATGCAGTTTTATTACTGAGGACCATACACAACTTTTGCGCGGTATTACATATTGATATTCCGAATTTTTTTTTTTTTTTTTTTTTTTGCACTACACCCTAGTGTTCCCTTCATGGATGATTCCCAGTTTAGCCTCCAAAGCGACAGTAGTTTTTGTTTGACTTGGAGAGAACTGGGAACACGCTATCATCCATTAAACGTTAGTGAAAGAGATTCATACAGGGGAGGCAGTGTCTATGTTTGGGGTGGTATGTCTTTGGGTGGACGTAGAGACCTCCATGTCTTTCCACATGGAACTGTGAATGCTCGCATCTATAGAGATGGCACTCTTGGGGTGCAATAGGTAATGATTTCTTGTTATAGGATGACAACGCTAGACCGCACAGGGCTCCCATCGTGGAAGATTATCTTCAGCAGCAAAGAATTCAGCGCATGAAATGGACAGCTCGATCACCGGACTTCAATCCAATTGCGCATGTTTGGTATGCTTGAGGAAGATGTGTTGCTTGCTCAATACCCCTCCTCAGGTCCTTGCCATGCTTACAACTTCTTTACAGAAGAATGGATCGATTTCCCAGCAAACTTATCGATCGCATAATTGAGAGCATCGCACATCCGTCTATGTGTTGTATATCTTCTAAGGGGTGATCATACTCCATATTAAAGGTACTTTTCTTATACCAAACTGACAAATTTATTTTGTTTATGTTATAATTGTGTTAATTTCTGAAACACCGCAATGGTCTGGTAATTTCTTTTAATGCTATTTTATACCTTACTATGTGTTGTATATTGTGGCTCAGTTGTATAAAAATCTACATGTAACATTTTGAGTAGTCGTTATTTTTTCCCCTTAATTTTTGGAAACCAGTATACATGCATATAATAACAAAAATAATAGCTAAGACAAAAAAAAAATAGTCAACGAAAATATATGTATGATTAGTAAAATGCAAACACAAACAGGATGTGTATAATGTTCTTTTCTTTGTTACTGTTCCTTTCTTCTGAACTAACAACAAAAACCTACCTCGGTTCTCGAAAATTGAAACTCCAAAAGAATGTAAAGTTATACACATCAAGCGTAACGCAGAAATGTATAAAATGAGTTCTTTTACTGTAGACAATTGAAAAAAATAAGTTAAAACACAGAGTTGACTGAATGTTCTTGAAGCATGAAATTTTGATGAGTAAAATGGTCTTTTTATTCCCTTTGAAAAATTATATTTAAGGCGATTCCAGACCTTATTTACTTATATCTTCACTGATTATTTGTGAAATAATAAACTCTAGTGAACAGCATTTTTCTTCATTACATATGTCGTGTTTGTTTAAAATAAATTTTTAAGATTTAGAAATTGTTTTTTATAAACAATCTGAATAACTGAAAATAATACTTAAACATATACCAGTATAAATAGCTACATATTTATACATTAAAAAAATCGTAAGAAATTTACTTTTAAAGAAAAATAGATTTCAAATTCCAACATCAGTTTTAGCTGTTTAAAAGAAATGGCAAACACTCAGCAAACATCGCACTGTTCTCAGTAACTTAATACGAAAAATTATCAATATTGAAACTTTAACCATTTTTTTACAGTCTGTGGAACAGTTCTCTGTAAACAAAGCATATTTCATTTCAATAGACTTCAAATTGAATAGCTGAATATCAAACAACTAAAATCTCAAACTTAAAAATCAAGTTGTTAAAAAAAATAATAGCTGGAAAAAGTCAATCTAGCGTCAGCTGTTTAAATTTTTTTCTAATAGTGTAGTTTTATACATTGTATAAATACAATTTAAGATGTTCCTTTCACTACCGTCCGTAGTTTACAGTTCACTACAATGTTGCCAGATTAAGAATTTTTTTTTCAAAATATCTACCAGTTTTTTTTCGAGTAGTAATCTTTACTTTATTTAATTTCAAAATACCTTTCATTAAATAAAGCAAATATTTCTATTCTAGCATAGCAATAGCGTAGTGGTATTGGTTTACAAATAAAATAATTCCCAACTAGTAAATATTGTTCCTTTTCCTATGCATAACAGAATGCGTTGTAATGCAACTTATATAAGTGCCTGCCTTTCTAAGTCGCTTTTCTTCAATGAAAGTTATCTTTTGTCTTAGAATCGAAATTATGCAATATTTTTATATGTTTAAATTTAATACATTTTGTTTCTAATAATATAAATTATCATCTCTATTTTTCTCTGAAGTGTTCGTCCTAAAATTACTCATTTATTAAATACAGCTGTTTTCCATATGATGTTGCTCCTTAAAACTGTTAAATCATCGCGAAATTTAAAAAAAAATACAAAAAAAAAATTAAAAATAATCGTGAGAAGAGAAATTTGTTTTCCTTTTTATTTTTATTTTTACATATTATTTAGAATTAAAACAAGATATAAAAATAAAACCAAAACGTATGTTGAATTTTACATTCAAAACCTTTCCCTTTGAAAATCTCTGCCATAAAATAAAAAGTTTAATTACTTTCTTCTTGTAAAAACATGTAAACACTTTAATTAATTTTTCTTTATTAAAATCGAACTGAATCTGGATCTGTCCAGCATTTTTTTTGTCAATTGTAAAAGAAATATTTCTCAAGCTTATTCTCCAGTGGTTTCGACGTATTTCTAAATCGATACTAGAGTACCACAAGCTGCAAGTAAATCAAATTAGAGAAAACACGATTATTAAGAAATTCTTAACGAACGGCAGCCTATTTAATCAGCTTTTTGATAGAAAGGATTATAAAATATGAACAATAAATCGCATTTTTTTATCTAAAAAAGCTTATCTTTTTCCTTCTTATTTTTCTTATGAAATTTAAATCAATGTCATAAATTAGCGAATAAGAATATATAGATATTTTTGTTGCTATAATTTAAAATATACTATATTAAAAGAATAAATGTGCAACTATAAAATATTAAGGGGACATTTTACCTTTTTAACATTTTTTTCTGTTTTAAAAAATATGGTTCAAATGGTGAACTCACTACATTTCAATGATCGAATAAAAGTATATTCTGAAAAATAATTAACAACATATTTGATTAAAATTTTTAAAAAGTTTATAAAAATTTGAATTTTTTTAAATTTTTACTATTAAAAAAAAAAAAAACGGATATTTTTGTCCATTTTTTTTTAAGGATTTTCTAATGTGATTACAAAAGACTGCGCATGGAATTTTAGACGCATCTAATTATGCATTTAATATAATTTTACTTATTGATATATAAATAGTGTAAAACGATGAAACCTAACACACCTTCATATACTTTTATTTAAAAAAAAAAAAAAAAAAAAAAAAAAAAAAAAACTGTAGGCTAATTCCATGCGCAATTTTTTTTCACATATAAAAGAACATGTACAAAAAATTTTAATACTCTATCTCAAATACAAAAAAAGCCTTAGCATTTTTAAAACATGGAAATGGCGAAAATATCAACATGGAGAAAAATCCATTTAAAATTTTAATTTGTGTGGGTAATTGTGCTGGATGTATTAACCAAATTTACAATATTGGCGATATAATTATTCTATGGGTAAAGTGAAGTGTCACGATATTCACAATTAAACAAACTTTTATTTAATATTAAAAAAGAAAAATCGATTTTTTGACCAATTTTAAGGTAAAATGTCCCCTTAATAGAGTTTAATGTGCGGGTATCAACGCCTAAATTGATATATTAACTTCTAACAGTATTCTATAGTACATTCAAAAGGATTACAATCAAATCAACAGATGAATAGTATCAATTTCAGCATGGTAAATGTTTATCCGCACTTACTTTCTCTTGTTTTCCTCTTGCTGTGTCTTCTGTGTTCTGTTGCTACTGATTTCTAGTAAAAATAATCAAATAAATAATAATAGAAAGTCATAATACTAATAAATCTAAATGATTCCTTGAACTAAAAAACTATAAATATAAAATTTACTGCAAAAAATTAAAAAATGTTTTTTATGTATATCAGTTTTATAAAATACACACACATTCTGTTAGCATGAAAAATAAAATTAACAAAATCTTGGTTTAAAGACGCAGAAGTGGAATTACGATATTAATCTTCTTGTCACACTAGTTCAAGAGGAAGGAAAATTTGTGAAACATCATCGCTTACTTTAGGACTTGTTTGAGGACTACATTTATGACTTACATTATAAGATATAGAAATGTTCTCGGTGTTAGAGTAATATTAAGATGTGTGAGTCGCTCAAAATTCCATTTATTAAGTCGGTGACATACCAAGAACACCAGTATGACACTGTATATTGTCTTCCAGAAGAATAAGTGGGCATATGCGAATACATTGCTATTTATTTTCTCGCAAGATATGGAACAAGTAATTGTGTTGATACTGGACAATTTTCGTAACTCGATCCAAATCTGCATGATAGAATATAACAATCCTCTAAACCAGTGTGGTTCCCAACGTCCCACCTGGTACGTCCCACCGGGAGGCAATTTGACTTTTTAAAGGGGCAATTCTAATGTTGTTTTACTCAACCATTTTCTATAGGTTTCTTTTCTTTTCTTTTTTGAAAAGTAATGTTGTAGACGAAAAATATCAGGTTGTAACGAAAGTTTCCCTCCACAACTAATACGGTCTGTGCAAACAGTTCACGTTGACGTGTTTGCTCATATTTTGTCAAACGATTTTTGGAATTGGAATGAAAGAGACTTGCTTTACAGCACTGTGTTCTAAAATTCGTAAAAAAATATCGTTATCATTACGTACAAGGTGTCTGAAATGGAACTATCACGCTACCAGATTAGAACCATCATTTACTTCCAGTTCTGTTGCAAAAAGTCAGTTACAGAATGTCACCTAATAAGGTGTACAGTGTAGGTACTAGTGTTGTATCATATGACACTGTGAAGATTTGGAGGATATGTGCTTATATATAAAATTACACTTCATTATATATGTTATAATTAGTATTGTGTAATGGTGATTTGGCGGAAAACTTTCGTTATAACATAATAAGTGGAATAAAATCAAAATAAAAAAATGAGGTGTTTTGTTTTTTGTTTGTTGCATTTAAACAAAATTCCCAATCAAATGCTTAAAATAGAATCAACATTAGAATAGTTATTTGCACAAACTATTTTTGAAGAGCTTTGACATCTTTTTTTATAATTAAAAATCTCTATAATTTTTCTAGTTACTAATTTTTTTTTAATTTTTTGCAGCGCTTTTCATTATCAGAAATAGAACGCTCTTTTAAGATATAATTATATATTAAATGAGCATTCTATTTCTATTTGCTCTGCTGTATGTCCCACAAAGATACTTTTGCACGTGGAACGTCTTAAAAAAATAAGTAAATTTGACTATCTCGAATATATTTAACCTAAATAATATTTGAAACATCTAAACGAGATACTAGCAACTTCATAAAATTTATAAATCATTAATTAGAAAAAGAAATGGATAGATTGTAAATATCTATGGCTCCAGTGCAGGCATCCTACGCAGTAAATAAATTTCAATCATGGCATATATATTTTATATTTTAAAATCAAATAATACATGGTAGACAACTAACGACACTGAGAAAGCGAAAACAGAGAAAATATGTTCTGATGGGAGGAATAACGGCTCTTTAAAATTGATAAAAATAAGAATCTTGAAATCTTTTTTATCGTACTATCGATAGAAAGAAAATTTAGCGTCCAAAGCTTTTTCACCAACATTGGGAAAAGATGGAAAATAACAAAAAGACTGTTTTTGAAGCAAAGGTTAAAATTTATCAATGCCTCATTGTATTTATAAAGTTATGTGAAAAACACATTTTGACAGAAGATTCACCTCTTTGATTAATTAAAAAATGTGAAATGAATAAGTTTCATTAAGCCTCTGTAACGCTTCCTCTGTGTTATTAGAGTACATTTTTAAATAATAAAATATATATGCTAGAGATTTTTTTTTTTTGGGGGGGGGGGGGACATCGTATTTTTCAGATGTTTTGGTGGGGCGTGGGCAATAAAAGGTTGAGAACCACTGCTATAACCCATATTTACAATAAGAAACAATTTTACAATTCCTGGTTTTATTAAACAATAATATTTAGACGATAAATTTTAACATAATTATTCTAATTCTAAACAAATAATATGAGTTGTTCTTACTAACTATAACTAGGTGAAAATATGTCCATTCCACTTCGCGAAACACTGACTTTTTAAGTGAAGCTGCCAATGCTCTATCATTTGACCTATACTGGACGAATCTGGCGGACACAATTCAAACTATTTACGAACTGGAATAATAGTGTTAAAATTATTCAAGTGTAATTAAATAACCAGCATTTATTGTAGTTCCGTTATCTGTAAATTATTCTATTCAACTGTTAAAAATAACAGATCAGATGCCATTATCAATACTGTTATAACAATGTCAGCCGTGTGAATTACATCCGCCAAGTTCATCCATGGTAGTTCAGCAACCTTATGAACCTACCAAGAGCATTGGCAGCTGAACACTTTCGATGCCGTCCCATTTTTTTTTAAATCCGTCTCCAGTTTCCATCTATTTTAGGTAGATTTCGTAAGAAATACTACTTATTGCAAACTCCCCTATCTTGGAATTTCTGAAATTGTTTTTACAGATATACGCCGATCATGACCCCTAAAACCCAAAACCATCCCCAGTTCAAAACTTTATATATATATATATATGTATATATATATATGTATTTCGTCATAAAAAAGGCAAAAACACCATAACTCTGGAAAGAAGGTGTATATCAGCAATAATTAACTATAAAAATCCAAAAAACTTTCAAAAATACTGGTAAAAAACAAAAACCCATGTAAAAAACTGCATGTTCTTCATCAGTGGGAGGACAATAGACCTAAATTCACCCCCACTGTTAAAAGCTTGCAGGTTTCTGAACCTGTACCAACTCGACCAACTCCAGAACAAATTGTTGCATTTAATATGAGCTGCTTTTTTCGCCAGTTATGCAATAATTTTTCATTAATTATATATAAAATATATGTATATATATATATATATACATATCACGTTTTTATGGACACGATAACTTCTATAATTCTGCACAAATCTCTTCCAAACCGGTTCCTAAAATCAAGGGGTAGCAAATCTCGGCCAAGTTTGTTAATGGATAAAATCGGACCAAGGAGGTAGAAATAAGGAGGGGTTTTGTGAAAACCGAAAAGAACCCATAACTTCTTAATTATAATACATATCAAATCAGTTTAAAGTTATTATTACTTCTAAAAAAAGGGCCAAAAATTTCGGTATCAGAGATTCTTGATAAAATTAAAAATAGGCTCAAAGGGCGAAGAAATAGTGTTTTAGGAAGGAAAAAATTCATAACTTTGTCAATTCTTAGAATATCAAATTCACTTAAACTTATTATAAATCTTCTTAATATTATCTACAACGTTTATACTGCCAAACTTTTGATACGACTAACTCTTACCGCAAAAAAAAATTTAAATGAAAAAAATGGGGGTGTTGAAGAAGAATAACATTCATAACTTCGTCCTTTCTTAAGATTTCAAATTCACTTACACATATAAATCTTACTGGCAAGTTTTTGATAGGACTAACTCTTACAGCAAAAGCAAATTAAACAAAAATAGGGGTTGACGAAAAAATTACCGTACTAAAGGTGTACTCAAATCCAAACGACTCATTTTTAAATTCATTTTTGCTCCCAAACGTATCCAATTGGCAGGCTCTCTTATTCAGAAACTATATAATGTGCTGTATGGTCTATTTTTTGATAAAGGCAAATTACATTACAAAAATTGTTGTCAAAGTAAGCATTTTGGACCGAATTTCCGGAAGTGATAGTGCTGGAAACGATAAAATGGTCGTACTGAGAAAATAATTGTTTGTAAATCAAGTTCTAATTAATTGAACGAAAAATAAAAACACAGATCGCTTATAAATATCTTTAAAAAATCATGTAAGCAAGTTTCATGTTTTTGCTTTTAAAAATGAGTCTGAATTTGCGAAAGAAAATTTCGAGTTGTTGAGAGTGGAAAAATATTTTTTTTTAATACCGCTTTAATATGATTCTCCATATGATCCTCTCTTAAAAAAAATGAAATTAAAAATTCGTCAAAAGCGGACAGATAAAATTATTAAACTGGGTTTTAGCTCTAATCTTGATTTAGTTTTTGCTGGTGAAATTAATATAAGGGGCAGTCAAATGAAAACGAGACAGACTAAATAACGACTATGACGCGTAAGTTGGTAACGCAGGTAAGTAAGGTAACGCAGGTAAGTAAGGTAACGCAGGTGTCAATAGTAGTGCCCTCTATAGGGAACCAAGAAGGAACAGCGTGAGAGATCACCGTCTATTAGACGCACTCAAATTGAGGTGAGGAAGTCGTGTATGCGTCCGATATAACTATGGAGACTAGGATTGAGGAACAACGGTTTGTAATGCGTTTTTTGACTGTGGAAGGCGACTCAGGAAATGAAATTCTTGCCCGAATGTCGGCTGTGTATGGCGAAAATAGCATGTCACGTGCGCGGGATTTGATTGGAATAAACGATTTCGAGAAGGTCGGGTGTCATTGAAAGACAGAAGTCGGTAAAGGCTGGCTCATCGTGTCATTACCACTTCACTTCTGTCATTGCTAAGGTGGATGCTGGCGTCAGAAATGACCGAAGGGGGATGGTGGAAGACATATGACTCATGTTGTGCATTAATCACGGTACTGCGCACGCCATCTTGACAGCGCATTTGAAGTACCCGAATTTCTATGCGCAGTGGGTTCCCCACAGCCACACGAAAGATATAAGCTAAGTTTAAAATTAATAAAATAATAAACAGTTTACTTACTTTTATTCAACCTGTCTCGCTTTCTTTTGACAACAGATTACCTACTTTTTTTCCATCTGTCTTTTTTTCATTTGACTGTCCCTTCAACTTAACATCAAAATTTGTATGTATATATGTGTTGTATGTATTCTTCTTAATTTGTCGGACGACCCTTTACACCTGGCATACAGCAGATCTTTTTTTTTTTTTTTTTTTTTTTTTTTTTTTTTTTTTTTTTTACCAGTGTGCCATTTCCAAAAGTGTGTCGGACCAATTAAGAAATTAACTGCCTTATAGCCAAGGCGACAATTAATTATATTATAGCCGATCGCAAACGGATTGAAGATACTGAGTGCCACCCTAAAATAGAATGAGCATAGACGATGCGGAGACTCCCTCTAAATATAAAGACGGGACTCGGAAGGGTGTTCTGGCCTCGTACATAGGGACAATTCTTTAACTTCTGACTTCTTTGAACCAAAAATGCCCAACCATGCCAAAGTGTTAAGTCAAAATGGCCCCGGTTCGAATTCTGGCATTTACACATGTCCAGTCAGTTTGAAAACTCGTACAGTAATATTTAGCTCAGAAAGCAACAGGCTACCACAGTAGTGTTTTCGAAAAATACATGATTTTCCACGTTGTTCTGTGTACAAGGGTGTCTTGTGAGATTTTTGTTCCTTGTTAGGTGCGTTCGTAATTATATAAATACGTAGCACCTATTGTTGTCGTTCAGTCCGTCTGTTTGTCCGTCTGCCCGTCCGTCCGCATATAACAGAGCAAAAACTACCCAACCGAATCGTTTAAAATTTAAACTATATAATTGTTGCATAATTTTGTCGAGTCATTTCAATTTTTATGAAAATCGGATGTATAGTTTAATTACAGGGACAATCAAAAGTTTTCCGTTACATTACGGCCAATGGGAAGAAATTATTGCAAGTGCATTTTAATGATGTTACAGCCTTCCGAATGGTCTGAAATTATAAATATATAATTGTTGCAAGATTTTGTCGAGTCATTTCATATTTTATGAAAATCGGATGTATAGTTTAATTACAGGGACAGTCATAAGTTTTCCGTTACATTACGGCCAATGGGAAAAAATTATTTCAAGTGCAATTTAATGATGTTACAGCCTTTCGAATGGTCTGAAATTATAAATATATAATTGTTGCAAGATTTTGTCGAGTCATTTCATTTTGTATGAAAATCGGATGCATAGTTTAATTACAGGGACAGTCATAAGTTTTCCGTTACATTACGGCCAATGGGAAAAAATTATTTCAATTGCAAATTAATGATGTTATAGCCTTTCAAAGTACACTAAAATATACATTCTGTACAATATGCGGCGAAAAAAATATTTATAAAACTAGTTATAGTACGAACGCACCTCATTTGCCACCTTTGACGAGCAATTTCCAACTTGTTCATTTTGGAAAGGAAATATTTAGTGGCATTCAGCCAACCTTTGCTATATAAATCAGGTTTATTTTTATTGTTTAATAAAACAGAGTTTTCACGAGATAAAATTAAGTGTTACATTTCTGTTTTGTTCAGTATTTTATAGCAATGTACCTGAAACAGGATGAAATAAATATTTAAATTTTCTTCAAGAGACAAAATGTGTTATATATTTACTGTTGTTGATTTCGAGGTCTGTTTCAAAAGTAACATAGTTCATTTAATTTATCCTTTTAAAAACAAGAGGGGTAGATATAAATTGTGACATATTTTCTATATATTCCATGAATGAAACAAATTAGAATCTCTAAAAAAATTTTTTGTATGTGAGGTCAATAAAAATGAAAATAAAATTAAAAAACAAAAATTTTAGTTGGTTTTTTTTTCTTCGAGAAAAACAAACTATCTCGAAACTTTCAATAATAGGATTTTGTTTAATAATTAATGGCAAATATGTAAAGAAAATTACTTAAGTCAATATAATCCATTCATACATACATGAATTACTCCAAGTGCATTATTGATGATTAATGAATAAACTTCCAGCTTCTGAATATATTTAACGCGATAAATTATTCTTTTTTAGTATGAAAAAAAATGAAACCGCAATCATTTGAACAAATGTTCCTTAATCATCTGTAATTTCCCTTTACAGTATATTATGTTAGTGTGAAACTGTTTGCGTAAAATGACGAACGTGATAAATATTCCATTATAACTCGTAACAGTAACGAGCAAGAAAAATAGGACACGCTTAATCATTTTCTGAAATTTCTCTTCCGGTGCTCGCAAAAATAATTGATTTCTTCACATTCGCTGCAGAAATGTAGAAATATATTATTACGAAATAATTTTGCTTTTGCATTATTTTTGTTCAACTTTCAACTTCTCTAATTAGGAAGTTTCTTTTAATTCAAAATAATAAACAGGTAAGGCTCAAGGAAATATTTATTTTTAATAAAAAAATATTTAATTCTTAGCCTTCGATAACAATATAATATTAAAAGTCATTTTCTGAGAAATTTGCCGTTTATTAAAAACATATTACGTATATAATGTTAATGTTAATAAATCTATTTAATTAAAGATAATTTAATTGTCAGTCGTTGATAATCAAACTTTATCTTTGTTTTCATTTTTTTAGTCACCTGTCATTTTCATTAATTAAGAAGTTTGTTTATTGTTTAAATATAACAGTAGAAACCGTTTATAACGTATCTGGAGGAAGCATGAAAACTATTCTGCATTATGAAGACTTCGTCATCAGTATTTTTCGCACGTTGCAGTATTTAGAAAATTTTACAAAGCTCGGATATTTCGACACTTTCATTCAACGAGTATCGTATTAGTCTAGTTCTATGGGACACAGCAGGACTTATAAAGAATAATTTTATAACGCATGTATAACGGATAATTTACATATATATAACGAATCACACTCCTTTCAGCTTTTTTTATCAGCAGGGTTTAAGCAAACATTTACTATTTAACGTTGATACTTTTGATGATGATGTTTTAACAAAGCATGGTTCACATAAATTTTCAGCATTGTTAATTATGGTAAACCTCAATAATGATTCAACTTTTCACAATCATATGGCAATATTTAATAGCTAATCGTAACGGAAACTCTGTGCACTTTCAATATGATTATTTAAAGCATGATTACATACGCCCGCTTGTCTAGTCTCAAGAACTTTCACTACAATTCAAAAGATGTCCGGTTCGAAACATGTTCAACGTGTCATGTCATGTTCCAGTTTAAACAGAGGTCTAGATCTAATTATCACTTTCGCTGAATAGAACTGTAACAAATTTACGGTTCAGTAATTTACTAGGTGATGATAATACCGAAGACTAATTGGAGTAAAATTACTATATTATTTTATGGTGGAAACTTTTTAGAACATTATGAAGAATACTTCAAGAGTTGGAAATTTTTGTTTCTACTATCCATAAAGCTGTCCTATTTGAATCAATCTTGTGGTGTTTTCTATAGGCAATGTTAGGTATGAGCGAAATAAAACAAATATCGTGCACAAGATCATCATAGTAAGCAATCGCTGACAATCATTAACATCCAATTAACCGTAACTGCAAAAGTTTTGTTTCTTTGTTTTTTTTTTTATTATTGATATAGAAATCAATACAAAACTTGAAACTTGTTACGCAAGTATCTCGCTCTATGAGATGTCAAAAAAAAAATCAGAAGAAAGTGAATTTTTGTGATAAACAAGGTAAATAAAATATGTTCAAATCGTGATACATCATATCTCCTATAACAGACCACTTAATATGAAGTGTGACCACCCCGCACAGCGATGCAGGTTAAAACACCTATATTATATTCTATACTATAGAGGCTTTAATACCTATCGTAAAATGAGCCTTCATACAATTTTAGATTTTGTTGATGTAAACCTGTGACAACAACTTCCAAACATCCTAAAACTAATCCTAATTAATCATAAACTAAACATTCTAATTTAGTACTAGGGGTTAATAGGAGAGGGCCGAAGTCGAATCACACCTTTTTCTAGAACACTTCAAACATATTTAATGACATTAAGATCCGTTGATTTTGTAGGATAATCCATTGGGTGAATATCCTCTATTTAAAAAAAAAAAAGAAAACAAATCATAGAATCGATGTGCTCTGTGTGGTCTCAGGTCTCCATGTATATGTTTAGTCAAGATCAATAGAATCCCGGATAAATCTTTAACCCCTTCTGAGGATATGGTGCGTCATGTTTTGACCATTTTTGATCACGCATTATGCATACCAGAAAATATTTTCTATACATCTTGTTAAGTTTTAACGTGATGTCCTTTAATAGAGAAAATGTATACAACAATTTTTCGTATTAATATTTATTTATTTTTTATAAAATAGAGAAAAATAGTAGTACTTTACTTGTTTGTTATAAACTCATGCCAACTTTATTAATAGTTAAGGGCTCACAATTAGTTAAGAGGTCTCTTCTTTAAATTTCACGTTAAGCAATGAGGTTATAGTAAATCGGAATTTGATTTAAACGAATGCTTAGACTATTTAGCTTCCTTGCGTCAAAGAGGATGTAGCGTCTTTGTCAATCCAATCAATTTTTTGTTTTAATTTATTTAATTTGCTTTCAACTTTATAGGTTTGTATTTATGATTTTTAATGGAGTATAAATGAAAACTTTGTTAGCAACTTTTAAAACTTTTTGCTTTGTATTTCGTACCCAAATAAAGTTTTTTTAGGTAAAATTTAAGAAATTATGCATAATGAAATACTTGCTATTTTTATAGAATGAATTTTTTGAAATAACCATATAATTCATCCACGTACATTTCCTGCTGGTTGTCATTCTTACTAATATTTTATGACTACTTATGTGAAGTAATATAGGCAGAAAAACAATTATTCTGAAAAGAATATAAATTTTAAATTACAAAAATCTTTTGTTATAGTCCATTTATGATTGTCAATTTATATTTATTAGTTATCTTATTAGATTTTATTGCAATTGTATTTCGAATAACTAGCTCAAACACAAGTATTTACTAAATACAACTAATGCTTTCCATTAAAGAATCTCTTGCATTACTATTGGAAGAAAAATATCTTCAATTAACTGCACTGTTTCTCTTAAATACTTCAGGAATTTCTCTTTTCAAATTCTTCATGTGCAAAGGTTAATTTGCCACCAATGATGGAAGCTGTGAGTATTCCATTATTCGTCGTTACAACAATGACTTGAAATAATAGGGTAAGTTTAATCATTCTTCCTAGTCCCTTTTCAGTAATTCTGAGAAATGGTTTCTATTTGCAAAAGGTGAAAAAGAAAACTTCGAGATGATATAAGAAAAGGATTTTATCCTAGATTTGTATTTTATTTTTCCTTATTGAAATGAGAAGTTACTTTTCTTAAATAGGTTTTTAAATCAGCTCTTTTTGCATGAAAATAGTAATAATTTGACCTATGAAATGTAGAATTAGTGTTTAAGGAAGCTCATAAAAATTTAATCAAATCGTAGAGTGAAATTTAAAAAAAAAAAAAAAGTCTAAATCAACATTATTTAAATTTACATTGTATCAGAAATCTTCTTATTTATATAAGTACATCTTAAATCAAAGAATGCAATAAAAATTTAAATATATATATATATATATATATATATAATTTACTTTTCTATATTTTTTTTTTACTTATTATTTTATAGAATACCCTCCATATTCAAATTTTCATGTTATTTACTTAAAAAATAAGAGTGCTGTTCAATAAAGAATTAATTATGTCAATTATATCATGTCATTATATTTTTATATCAACATGTCCTGATTCATCGTCTAAATTTTAATGGTGCTTTGCAAAGTAGATCTTATTCAATGCAATGCACTTTTCCACATTTTAGAGACATGCTGAAAACCACTTTTTACTTTCTTCTGTTATTACAAGAAAAAAGTATTGGATTCGGGAAAATTTTCGATTTCCGGTTTTCGACGGTTTTGCACGTTTTGGGAATCAGCGATTCCAAAAAACATGTCTTTACAAGATGTCTGTCTGATACTCTGTCCGTCTGTCTCTCTGTCTGTATGTAGTACAAATAATTTGTGCGCTCTATCTCGAGTACTAATGCACGGAATTTAATACAAATATGTATATTCAGTTTGTCCCTCATATAAATTATGCTGATTAGTTTTTGGTGTCAAATGCTCAACAGTCAGCACTGTCATGCTGCATTTTTCATGATTTCCGCAATAGCTCTATCTCAAGACCTAATGCACGGATTTCCATTGAATTTTGATATGAATTGGTTCTATTTACGTTTTGTTGTGAATCGCCCAACATGTGGCACTGCTATGCTGCATTGTTTACGAATTCCACAATAGCTTTTTCTCAAAAATTAATGCACGGATTTTTATCAAACTTCAGATTCAGTTAATTCATGATATGAATCGTTCTGTTTACTTTTGGTGTACATCGATCAACAGGTGGCGTTGCTATTCTGCATTTTTCACGATTTCCCCAGTAGCTCAGTCTCAAGAACTAATGCATGAACTTTCATCTACCTTGAGATTCAGTTAGACGTTGAAAAAGTTCTGCCGATTAGGTTTTGATGTTAATTGCGCAATAGGTGGCTTTGTTATGCTGCATTTTGCAGGATTTACATGATTTTAGCGATAGTCCTATCTCAAGAACTAATGCACGGAATTTCATACCTTTAGAATCCTCATGATGGTCATAAATTGCCATTTAATTTTGGCACTGTGATGGCGAATTTTGAAGTATTAACACATATGAGATAGGAGAAAATTTTGTGATTGCCAAATCTGACTAGTTAAATTCGTCCCTTAAAATCGCCTCCACCGTCTTCACTAATGTTTCTAATGATGAAAAATACTTTCAACGAAGGAGTTTCTCACATTAGAGAAGTCATCGTATCTCCCGGTAACACCACCTTCACATCTGAACAATCATCCACCTCACCGTCTTATTGTTCGAGTAGGAAGAATTTCGGAACTCACAGCGTACAAACACGTTTCATGTTCATTTTTTTGTTATCAATGTGTGGGTCGAACACCATTATAACTGCAATATTTTTAACAGTTCTCATATCAATCTCCTCTGACAATAATAGCAACGGTATTAATGTTGACTTCTGTAAGCGCAGTTACGGGAACTCCTGATCCATCTTCCTTTGAAGATGATTGTCTTTCTCTTCCTTAAACATCTCAAACCATCTTCTAACGAAAACAAATTTTACAATAGGCAAGAGCATACTGCTCATTGCGTGTTGCTTCCATCGTTCCCGTAGACGATGCGGAAAGTATCTGAACTTTCATGCCTGCAGCTGACGTACTATCGGAAATAAATAAAAAAGATTACGAAGTTTGCATTACACATTATGATCAGAATGGAACATAAAAGTAAATTTGTGTGCAGTAAAGTATGCTAATAAAAAAATATGATCATTCTTTATTGAACAGCCCTCGTACATAGTTAACATCATGCCTTTATAGCTGTTTTCTCAGAAAATTTTAGTAAAACATTATTACAACCTGAAAAAAATTATTACTACCAGAAACAAGTACTTTATCTCAATATTTTTTTAATATATTTATTCAATCGCACATACTTTTACGTATGTAAATTTACATTATCGGACAAAAGCTATGTAAATGTCAAAAATGCTTCACATAGTGGAAAGATCAATTAAATAAAATAAATAAAATATTTCTAACTTTTACTTAAGATATTTGATTTTATCTGTAAATTCACTTATATAAATAGGTTAAACGTAAAATTATTATAGTCATATGTTTTTATATTCATTCGAATACTTACGTTTTCTGTATTCATAACCAATAATTTGATCTATAAAAACAACTCGTTGAAAATTCTTATGTATTAATTTTCTTTCTGTATCTAATGAAAACACTATCTGGCCATGCATTATCGCACTAAGAGTGGTGTCAAGATTTTTTTTGTGTTTAAACATTTTATTGCTGTATGTAAATTTTATAACTGCTTTGAAGAAAAAAAATGAAAAATCCTTAAAATTCATCCACAACAATTCCATTGGTATTAAATTTTTTATTTGTTTTATTCTTGTCTTTTTGTATTCAATCAGTTTAACTTGTATTGCCGAAATCGATTTAAGTGAGACTGAGACAATTTCCAGTAGCTTCTGGTAAAAGTAAAGGTATTTTCTTTTACGGTTAAAATACTTTAACTTCTTTGAAAAATAAATGCAGTTCTTCTATAAGATTTGTTTCAATTAAGATTGCATTTTCAGAAATTTCGAAAAGAAAATCGAAAAAGAGAATTTAATAATAAGAAATGCAAACAATAAACGCAATGAATTGTCTTTCTTCTTTTTATATTTGTATAAGGAAAAGGAATTTTAAAAAAAGCATATTTATCGAACTATATAGGTTTGTCATAAATTATCAAATCATAATACAAGGTAGTTTTATAAAAGACTCTAATTCTAATATTCAATAATTCATTAATTTTTATACATAAAAATTTAAATAAGTCTCATTTGTATCAGGTAACTTAGAAATGCTATATACAGTAATTTAAAAAATAGTTCAAATTTTCAAAAATATATGTCACTGTCTCGTCTTAGAACAATACAAATGCTACAATAAACTTCGAAATTTTTAAATACAAACACACAACAACAAAAAATGATTATAACCTGAAAAAAAATTATTACTATCTGAAACAAGTACTTTATTTCAATATTGTTTGAATATATTTATTCAATCGCATATGTTTTTACGTATGTAAATGTTTTACATTATCGTACAAAAGCTATGTAAATGTCAAAAATGTTTCGCATAGTGGAAAAATCAATTAAATAAAATAAATAAAATATTTCTAACTTTTACTTAAGATATTTGATTTTGTCTGTAAATTCACTTATATATATATAGGTTAAACGTAAAATTATTAGAATATAGTCATATGTTTTTACATTCATTCGAATACTTACGTTTTCTGTATTCATAACCAATAATTTGATCTATAAAAACAACTCGTTGAAAATTCTTATGTACTAATTTTCTTTGTATCTAATGGAAACACTATCTGGTCATGCATTATCGCACTAAAGGTGGTGTTAAGATTATTTTTTTTTTTAACATTTTTTTTTTTTGTATGTAAATTTTATAACTGCTTTAAAGAAAAAAATGAAAAATCCTTAAAATTCAACCACAACAATTCCATTGGTATTAAATTTTTTATTTGTTTTGTTCTGGTCTTTTTATATTCAATCAGTTTAACTTGTATTGCCGAAATCGATTTAAGTGAGACTGAGACAATTTCCAGTAGCTTCTGGTAAAAGTAAAGGCATTTTCTTTTACGGTTAAAATACTTTAACTTCTTTGAAAAATAAATTCAGTTCTTCTATAAGATTTGTTTAAATTAAGATTACATTTTCAGAAATTTCGAAAAGAAAATCCAAAAAGAGAATTTAGTAATAAGAAATGCAGAAAATAAACGCAATGAATTGTTTTTCTTCTTTTTATATTTGTATAAGGAAAAGGAATAATAATACAAAAAACATATTTATCGAACTACGTGGGTTTGTCATAAATTATCAAATCATCATATAAGTTAGTTTGATAAAATGCTCTAATTCTAATATTCAATAATTCATTAATTGTTATACATAAAAATTTAAATGTCTCATTTGTATCAGATAACTTAGAAATGTACAGTAATTTTAAAAATAGTTCAAAATTTTAAAATATATGTCACTATCTCGTCTTAGACAATATAAACGCTACAATAAACTTCGAAATTTTAAAATACAAAACATTTTTTTTTCCTGTTTCAAAAGCTAAATATAATAATAGAGTAATTCTGTGAGATTTTGATGCATATTAATACGTTAGTTTGAGCATTTTTTTTTACTGTTTGAGACAGCGTTGCGCCATCTGTTCACGATAATTTGAATTCTTTTTAAAATTGCTGTGACAAAATATTTATTCAGTGCTTGATAATTATGTCCTTTATTTTTCCTCTTTTTTATTATTATTCAATTATAAAGGTAGAGAGTACTTTTTGAAATAATCTCTATATGTTACATTTCCTGTAAAGATCCTTCTATCTATGTGAAAACTGCATATTTTTTGCGTGTGAATGAGAGATCAGTGAAAAATAATTTATGCTAGTTTGACCAGTTAAGCGGTTAACCAAGTAATTTGTAGATATTGGGTTATACTTAGTTATAAAATAATTCTGATACTCTATACTCTATGGATATTAATCGTTTGAAATGCATTTTAAAATTCAGATTATAAAAGTTTTATACATTCAAGTTTGTCATTTTACTTCTTTTAATAGTGTTTGGCCTGTATTTTTAGTTTAGTGTAATTTCGGCTTGTCATAAAAAATTGAAAAGTATTATTATGATTGAAATCTAAAAAAAAAAGAGGTTTTTTTTTTTTTTTTTTAATATACAAAGAATTACTAATATAGATTGTAACACAGCGTTATTCTGGGGAATGTTGTAATCACCATTGTTAGTAATCATAAATTTTTCATACGATATTAACAAATTTTACTTTATGTTATTTCTTAAATGACACTTATTTTTTTCCTCGCTCAAAGTCTGCCTTTAAACGATGGATAATAAAAAAAATTATGTTACTTTTGCTCATATAAATGTCGAGCAAGTTTAAACAATTGGAGCACAAAGTTATTCATTACATAAAAGCAATATTGGGATTCAATATGATTGTGCGTATTGAAAGTATAAAAATATTTCAAAACGATTTTGAGAATTATTTTCTTAAAATAATATTTTACAAAAAATATAAATTCTCTCTTCAACATATCTCAATAATAAACAATAATAATCAACAATAAAAATTATCTTTGTAATTTTCATAATGTTTACTATTATAATATTAATTTTTATATTATACTCTTTCTCACATGCTGATCCCATCGAAATATTCGCACAATATACCGATAAACGAGGAATCGCTATACATATGAATGAAAATATAAGTAAACATGCAAAATATGAAAAAAAACTCATTATTTCTATGCCATGGCTAACTAAATACAGGTTTAAAGAAGAAGGGGGATTACTAAAAGAAAAACGGGATAAAAAAAAGAAAATTCTGTAATTAGATAAGGTTCTTGCAAAAATTACGTTACATTCAACCACTTTATTGATGCATTAAAAAACACTTTTGAATATTTAAAAGCCCAATTGTTAGGGTTTTCAATTTGTTCTCAATTTTTTTAGAAGTTTCGTGTTCTTTGGAAGTTTTCTGTTCCATTAATGTAAATACTATGTAGCGATCTCATCTCAGTTGATCAGTATAAAGCGAGTTACTAGCTTAGAGTAACTGACTTGGCCTTTTGCTCGACGCTAGCGTTCTCGCCTCCTGCTCATGAGATCCCTGGTTCAACACTCACCGGCGCCAATCAACGCTCTCTTCATTGGTGAACCGGACAAACACGCAAAAACAACCTTCAGCAACAATCATCTCATCTCATAACCAACAGATAGCAACACTAAAAAATCATCCCCTACACCCAAAGCCTGTCATACTGCGCATCCTATATGCGTACGACAGCATCACTCACGAGTGCATATCGCTCGTCAGACGTCAGCAATACGTCTTTCTCACTGGGGATGGAGTATGTAGCGATGTCATCTCACATGATCAGAATAAAGTGAGTTACTAGGTTAAAGTAACTGGCTTGGCCTTTTGCCCGACGCTATTGTTCTCATTTTCTCGCCTCCTGATCATGAGATCCCGGGTTCAAATGCCGTCGGCGCCAATGCATCGCCCTCTCCTCAACTTTTTAAAACTGAATGGTCTTAACCCCAAAGACATTAAAAAACTTTTTAACATAGCTTGTCAGATTAAAAAAATAAAATTTTGCTTTTGAGTTACAAAAAGCTAAAAAGTATATTTTTATTAATATATAATACATGCAAGTTTTTAAAATTATCCTAAAATGTGTTATACTTTTCTCTATATATAATTAATGCAAAATATAAACGTATACACACTTAGCATAAACTAAAAGAAGTGGATAAATCTGAAATTATACGCAGTGAAATTTTCTTCCTGCCCCTTATTACAATAAATTTTTTACCTCAAGTTTTTATTACACGTAACGTAGTGATGAATAATTATGAGTAATTCTAAGTAAAGGCACACTAAAAGATAAAATAAGAATATATTTTCAAAATATTCTCAAAACTCTTATTTTCAAACGCAGCAATAAACATACATAACCCACAACCCCCCAAAGAAAAATATACGCTTTTGAAATTACGAAACAAAAAAAAATACAATAAATTCCAAAAACGTATTCATTTGCTATCTACATTTGCTGAAAATTTGTTGATCACGTCAGATATAAACTCATACCCGTTATAAATTGTGCAATTCAGTTTCAGCATTTCTAATGAAGCATCAGTCTCATTTTTGTTTTTAAAAGAGTATAGAAACAATGTTTTGTTGCATTTCCTTTGTAGTTCTTTAGTCTCATATATTCTCCACGAGGAATTAATTGAAAGTCCACTAAATCAAGGCTAGTCAAAATATTCTATATCCGAAATTATTACAACAAAATCATTTCCAACTTTTTTTTTAATTAAAACCATTTTTCATTTATCTTGGTTGTATCAAGTTAGGTGATTTTGATTAAGCTATATACAAAAATAATGAATAAAAGAAGGCACATACAACAAAGTAAATAATTCGCTGACAAAAATTTGTAAACATTTTGAAAATGTTACATGTCTTCAACTGTCGATTGATAAAAATAATGAAAAACAATATATGGGGACGAGTTCTGAAAGTATGAATAATTAGTTAAGTAATAAATTTAAAAAATAAAAAAACCCGACTGCGTAAAAAGCGAACTAATTAATAATTTCTCATCAATGTGAAACTGTTTTTTATATTACTTCCCTATATTTTTTATTTACTTCTATTGATGACTTTTAAGTTGTATTTAATTCATATTTCTTATCAATAAACACTGTTTTGATGAGGCCTGTAGATGTCTATGAAGGTTAGAATTGCAGCAAAGCTAGAGATACTACCTACACAACTTCCAGGTTGTGTAATATTTTAACGGAGATTCTTACTGTAAAATAGTCTATAAAACATCGTCTTCGTTTTGAAAGACCTATCCAATGATATACCACTCAATAGGGTGCGTACATTTTTTTTCGTCTCTACCGCCATTTTGTATTTTAAGGCCGCCATTTTGAATTTATAAAAACAAAACCTAGCCTATAACCATCGGGCCGTTAAGACGAATTTTAGGGACCTCATTTATTAAAATCCATCCAGCCGTTGGAATGTTTCGAGAGTATAAAGAAATCTACATACGCAGATACGCGTGAAACACATAACCCTTCTTGGCAGTCGGGTAAAAAGCATGCGCTACGCTCTTTTAAACAATAAATTAGGGCGCTGTAATAAAACATTAATCCAACTGGGAAGAGGTAGTATGTGCATTTTTATTGGGGTTATATTTAGCTTGATTAATTCATATTGTCCAGTAAAGTTCTCCTTCTGAGAATTATTTTAATATACAATTTCATAGATAGCTTTTTTTAGATTTTATATTGAATACAAGCTTTTCATCCATATGTTTTTTCTTGCTAACGTATTTAACTTTTTTCATTAAAAATTACCTTTATATTATAAAGTTAGTCTTTAAGATTATTTGCACGATAATTAATGCTTCGATAGTGTCATGCATGTTTTTAAAAGCCTTTTTTTTTAGTTGTTTGATTTTGATGACTTGGCAGAACAGGATGAAATAAAAGTGCATGGTTTGATGAATCTACTAACTGAAAAATCCGGATTATTGGAACAAGCACAAAATTAATAATACACACAATATTAGTAAGCAGAATACCCGCTGCATAAAATGAAATTTCATTTTCGCTGCAAAAATTCTACAACTGTTGACGAAAGTTGAAATGAAAAGGGTGAAATCTACACCGCCTATCACAATAAGTATCAAGGGGCCTGTAATGACCCAGCAGCCAGCAGTGCCGTTCTTTTCAATACGCTTACAACAGACTGAAATAAATCTTTATTAAACCAGGATAATTGAGCAACTACTTACGCATTTTCTAATTAGATTAAACCTTAATAGAGTCATTGCAATAAACCTGAAATGTATCTGGTTAGCTGAAAAAAATCTAAATGATTTTTCATTCAGAAGGCACATTGCAGAAAACACTAGATTCCTTGCAAAAAGCCAGATTTTTCAATTTTCCTTCGATATATACAAATATATTAAATAGCGAATAAAAGAGTGTAACTTATAAATATTTATTGTTTACAAAAATTAGTGATTAATTTTAGGTTTTGTTTCATTAAATTAGCAATTTAACCAATAAATCATTATATTATTAAACTTCTAGAAGTTCAGAAAACTAACTCTGTTAGTTTTAAACTACTTTATATACATGTTACCGGCCAAACCCGAATTTAGGCCAAACTAGATTATCCTAACGCGCATAGGATAAACTAGTTTTTCCTAGGCAAAACTAGTTTGTCCTAACGCCCATAGGATAAACTAATTTTTCCTAGGTCAAACTAGTTTATCCTAACGCCCATAGGATAAATTAGTTTTTCCTAGGCCAAACTAGTTTGGCCTAACTCTCATAGGATAAACTAGTTTAGCCTGCTATTCATTGGCCCGAACTAGTTTATCCTAGGTGGATCGAGTTTATCCTAGGCCGATCGAGTTCATCCTAGGCCAATTCAATTTGTCGTGATTTTATTGATCTCAAAGACCTCCTCGGCGCCAACGTTCTGCAACGTATTATTGCAGTAACCCCTGTATAATATATCTTATTCGATGAGGATTGGGAGACTGTTCCCCTATCTTCCCCATTTCATCGCCGATACATTTATAAAATCTGTTCCATATGACAAATTGTGTTCTGGAGATCTGCGTATGATGAAATCCTGTTTTAAACGTAAAAATGATTTTAATAGGTGCAAATTCGATATAACAATCCGTTTGAAAAAAACATAATACATTTGCTAAAGACGACAGACTTGCTTAAAAAAGAACTTAACTATAGCGAAGTTCTTTTCCCTCCTATGTGATTCCGTCTTAGAAGGTTTCCTATAAAAAAATTTCAGATTTTGAAGTATCCAAGCCGTGTAAAAAAATTTAATGGTATTAGTAATTATTCAGATGTTTACATACAAATAGAGGTTCATTAAAAAATCAATATATTTTACAATAGAATCATTAATATCGTTAATCCACATTCTACGGCTTGGAGATTTAAAAATTTTAAAAATTCTATACAATAAAAACTTCTAAGGCGGAATTGCATAGGGAAAAAGAAAAATCTGTTATAGGCAGGTTCCCTTAATAGAAGGTTCATCGCCTGTTGTAAATGTATTATATTCTTTCTACAAGTACTAATGTCCTCATTTTGCATAGATCAACATATTTTTGTTGTTGTTGTTGTTAAACACTGGATTCCGTCATAGGCAGGTTATTTTTCTCAGGTTTTTGTGTACTTTAATTTTATTCCCTAAAAATGCATCTACTTATCTTAAAATTAGTCGGATGTACCAATCCCAAAACTTTCTTCTATCTCATAGATGCCAATGCTTCAAAATTCGGTCTTAGAGTGAAAAAGTAAATGCCAATCAATGCTCATCATGAGGATTCTAAAGTTATGAAATTCCGTGGATTAGTTCTTGAGATATGACTACCGCTGAAACGTGTAAATCCAGCTTAATGCAGCACAGCAGCGGTTTACGTGGAGTAATTTACACCAATACCTAATCGAAAGCAACTTATGTCAACGTCTAATTGAATCTGAAATTTGGTGAAAATCCGTGCATTTGTTTTGAGATACTACTGCAAAAACCGTGAAAATGCAGCATAGCAGTGTCACCTGTTGAGCAATTTACACCAAAACATAATGAGCAACAATATTAATCAAGGTATACTTGAATCTGAAGTTTTATGAAAATTCGTGAATTAGTTCTTGAGATAGAGCTATTGAGGAAATTGGGAAAAATGCAGTACAGCAGTGCCACTTATTAGGCTATTTACACCAACACCTAATCAGCATAATCTCATATCCAGGACTAACTGAATCTGAAGTTTGTTGAAAACCTGTGCATTCGTTCTTGAGATAAAACTATTGCGGAAATCGTGTAAATCCTGCAAAATGCAGCATAGCAGTGCCACCTATTGGGCAGTTAATTGCGAAATCGTGAAAAATGCAGCAGAACAGCGACAACAGTTGGGCGATTCACACCAAAAACTAATCAGCACCAATTTATATCAGGGACTACCTGAAAATAATTTTTTATTAAATTCCGTGTATTAGTTCTTGAGATAGAGCGTCTACAAAATTTGTCTCACATGTTACAGACTAATTGACTCACGGATAGACATTTTGTAAAAACATGTTTTTCGTGATCTAAGACCACTAAAACGTGTAAATCCCTCGAAAACCGGAAGTCGAAAATTTTCACGAATCTAATACTTTCTTCTTGTAAAGATAGAAGAAAGTAAAAAATTACAAAAATAATATATAAAATTAAAATATTTTAATTGTGGAATAATAGCGATTTAAAAATATACGTGCATTAAAAAAAAGTTGGGCCGAGTCAAATGTTACTGATAGTTTTACTGAACGGACCAGAGATCCTGCCGGTCCAAATTATTTTCGTATGGGCTGGGTTGGAAATTGGACTAAATATTTCTGCCTGTGCAGACCTCAAGAAGAATGCAGTCCAGTTCCGACATAAGCCGGAAAAAAAATGAGTCCATCTCGGTCCGAAGCTCTCCAAAAAATAATCCCCAACCCAAGACCGGACCAAGTGTCGCGAAGGAAAATTGGGCGGGCCCATAGAGGCCCTTACATTGAATAACCAAGACTAGCTCACAAAATTTTGTAAATTTGGACGCTAAACTTCTATTATATTTAAATAAATAAATAAATAAGTTTTTAGTGCTCACTTCCATAGATGTATTTGAGCTGAGCGGATTCTTTTGAAGAATTTTCAATTTGAGCTTGACCCATTTTTGAGAAATTTTATTTGAGTTTAAATTAAAACTTTTTTTTTGTGGTTGTTCTCAGCACTGATTGGCACCAATTAAAGCACGTCAAATTGAATTGGCCAAGGATAAACTAGAGGGTTGGCGCCGAAGCGGTCTTTGGAATCAGTAAAATCACGCCAAATTGAATTGGCCTATGATAAACTAGTTTAGAAAAATGAATAGTAGACTTAACTAGTTTATCCTATGAGTGTTAGGACGAACAAGTTTGGCCTAGGAAAATCTAGTTTATCCTATGGGTGTCAGGATAAACTAGTTTGGCCTAGGGAAAACTAGTTTATCCTATGGCCATTAGGATAAACTAGTTTGGCCTAAGAAAAACTAGTTTATCCGATGCGCGTTAAGATAAACTAGTTTGGCCTAAAATCGGGTTTGGCCGATAACATATAAATATATATAACATATATATTTATATGTTATGTTTATAAATATATATATATATATATATATTTATAAACATATATATATATATATATATATATATATATATATATATATATATATATATATATACATCCTATTGGAAGTTTGCAACGTTTTTGAAACAAATTTAGAAAAACAATTGAAAATACATCCATTTAATTCCTTTTAAAACAGCGAAGGGTCAACTTAAAAAGTCGTAACATTGTATGAAATGTTCACAACCATAATAGACGAAGTCCATTTTGAAAAAAAAATAATAGATAGTCCATTTAGAAGGTCTATAAAATCTGTTTTATCCACTCGAACCAAGTCTGTTTTCACATACTTTATCATATATGTCATCTGTTTACAAACTTGCTTTATTGTGGGAATGGATAACATCCATTTTGTGCACTTTCTAAAGGGACTATCTCATTTTTTTTTCAAAATGGACTTGGTCTACTATGGTTGTGAGCCCTTCATATAAGGAAAACATTAGAAGTGAAGGAAAGACACATGCAATGTGTAATTTTTATTAGTAAAAAAATAAAAGAAAATTCTGATAGAAAAAAAAATATAAACCAGCAAATATGTAAATAAAAAATTCACGTATTAAATTAAATTGTTTCATTCAGAAATCACCAGTTCTACTTGTGATATATAAGACTACTCAGTACGTGACAATTGAAGAGCTAAGTGGAAGAACATGTTAAGTAACAAAAATTACATTTGAAGAAATTTGATGTTTGATTTTTTTGCTGTTAATTTTAATGATTTATTTTCTGTTTTATACCATGTGTTTAAAATATTAACAGGTGTGGTACTGAACTCCATCAAAAAACTTATTCATATTTAATTTTTAAATATTAAAAAATATTAATATTATTTATATTATTAAATAATAAAATATTAAATATAATATTAATGAATAATGTCTTAAATCTTCCAGGCTAAATAGAATTTTGGTATTTTAGTTTTACCATGTGATAGAATACCTGATAACACCTTCGTTCAAAAGATAAAATAATTTTTAAGAAAATGTAGCATAATATGTTCTGCCACTCAGCTCTTCAATTGTAAAATAAGCAATCTTACATGAATGATTTTTCTATCTATATTACAAAGGTAAACCGTGTCCGTGCGTGACGCTACCGTCGTTTTAACGGTGGCAGTAGCATTTATATTATAAAGGAAAAATGTGCCCGTGCGTAACGCTGACGTCCTTTTCACAGTGACAACAGCATTAAATTTCGCTTTTACTGCAATTCCTTAAACTTCTAAATATTGCTTATGTTCTATATTTACGTCATTGAGTAGGGCAAAAAATTTACTTAGAAATTAAATTATTTATGATTCATTTGAAAACTGCACGCAATTTACTCATTTTTTATGGTTTTAAAAATAATTTTCAAGAATGAATTTTTATTTCCTTTATCGCCTACCGATGATTATGAAATTTAAATCCGTTTTCACTTAAGTTAATATAAACAGATCAGCATTTTCCCTGACTGATATCCCATAACGAAATTAAAACTTTATCAATAAAATAAAATAATATAAACAGAAATTTAAGAAACACGCAATCGAACTACGCGCTTAAATAATTGAAATGGTCAGAATTAAAATGGACTGTTTTTTAAGTGATGAAATCTTTGGCGATTTCTTCAGCTATTAATGTATACGAAAGTATCGCGTTTAATAAATTTCAAAACTTTATTTAAATTCAAAATTGATACTTTTCAAATAAAAATGCTTTTTGGTGCTATTAGTGTGCAATCTAAAAAAATATATTAATATGGAAAATATTTCCTCTTATATCCTCTTACCCTGGAGATACCGGATTTATCGTCGAGAATGCTAGATTATATGAAAGTAACAATTAAAAACCAAATTAGTTTTGGGAACATACTGTAAAGATCTTAAAGGAAACTTAATAGGAAGAATAAAAATGGAGATTCATTTATCCGTCTACTTTTTACATAAAACATACCTTTTCAGGCTCACCATATCATAAAAACAAAATACACTTTCCAGGAATATTTGAGCACTTCTATGAAGGGGTGTATTAAGGATACTTTCTGGATTTATTCCATAAGACTTAAATCTGTAAAGTTTCCAGAAAAGTTCATTTGGTTTTAAGTTTAAACTTTTATTCAACCTGCTTAAAAAATGAATAAAGAAAGTATATTCCAAAGAAAGGTTATGCTATATTGATTAATGAATTATAAATTAGTTGGTCATTAATTTTTGTCCTGTAATATAATTAGACTAAATTTGTAAAAATTAGTAAATGTATAATAAAAAGAACTTAATAGGAAATAAAAGAATGTAGATTCTTTTATCCATCTACATTTTACATAAAACAAAACTTTTCTGGCTCACCATGTCATAAAAACAAAATAAACTTCTAGGAAAGTTTGAGCACTTCTTTGATAGGGTGTATTAAAGATACTTTCTGGATTTTTTCCATAAGATTTAAATCTGTAATATTTCAAGAAAAGGGTACTTTCTTTTAAAGTTAATATTTTATTCCGCACACTTAAAAGATAAAAAAGAAAGTATAAACAGAGAAAAGGTTATGCTATATTGATTAATGAATTATAAATTAGTTCGTCATTAATTTTTATCCTGCAGTATATTTATGCCAAATTTGTCCAAATTATTAAAGGTATGCTAAAAATAACGTAATAGAAAGAAGAAGATGGAGATTGTTTTATCATATAGTTTTTACATAAAATAAAACTTTTCTGGCCCACCATGTCATAAAAACAAAATAAATTTTCGAGAAATGTCTCTGCACTTCTTTGAAGGGGTATATTAAGAACACTTTCTGGATTTATTCCATAAGACTTATATTTGCAGTTTTTCAAGAAAAGGGTTCTTTGGTTTTAAGTTTAAAACTTTTATTCCACATACATAAAAAGTGAAAACAGAAAGTATAAACTGAAGAAAGGTTAAATTGAAAACAGAAAGTATAAACTGAAGAAAGTTTATGCCGTATTAACCCTTTACGCTAATGTTGTCAGGTCCCCCTCATAAGTCGGGACGCCAAATGCTTTGGACACCACTAATATCCTACTGTTTATTTCGCCATCTTTTATCACAGATTATTCGGCCATTAGATAAGGCGAAGAAAATTAGTTTAAAATACTGGTGTTGAGAGCATTTGGAGTACCCATTTACGCGGGATACTAGTGGTCAGTGAGAACTACCTCTCGAGTGCAAAGGGTTAATTCATTAATTATAAATTATTTCATCATTAATTTTTGTCCTTCTGTATATTTGTCCAAATTAGTAAATTTATAATAGAAATAACTTAATAGAAAAAAGAAGAATGGAGATTCTTTTATCCGTCTACTTTTTACATAAAATAAAAATTTTCTGGCTCACCATGTCATAAAAACAAAACAATCTTTCAAGGAAATTTTGAGCACTTCTTTGAAACGGTTTATTAAAATTCTTTCTGGATTTATTTCATAAGACTTACATTTGTATTGTTTCAAGAAAAGTGTGCTTTCGTTTTAAGTTTAAACTTTTATTCCACATACTTAAAAAATGTAGTAATATGCTGTAAAAAGAAAATTTAAACTGAAGAAAGTTTATGCTATATTTATTAATGATAAATTAGTTCGTCGTTAATTTTGGTCCTGCAGTATATTTATACAAAATTTGTGCAAATTAGTAAATGTATAATAAAAAGAACGTAATAGAAAGAAGAAGAATTAAGATTCTTTTTTCCGTCTACTTTTTACATAAAAGAAAACTTTTGTATCTCATCATGCCGTAAAAACAAACTAGACTTTCGAGGGATGTTTAAACAATTCTTTGAAGTGGCGTATTAAAGGATACTTTCAGGACTTATTCCATAAGACATAAATCTGTAATGTTTCAAGAAATATGTACTTTGGTTTTATGTTTAAACTTTTATTCAACATGCTTAAAAAATGAAAAAAAGAAAGTATAAATTGCAGAAAGGTTATGCTACATTAGGTAGATGTCTTATGGAATGAGGGGTTTTGTGAAAACCGAAAACAAATCCCATAATATTAGTTATAATACATATCGAATCAGTTTAAAGTTATTATTACTTCTAAAAAAAGGGCCAAAAACTTACATATGGCAGATTTTTGATAAAATAAAAAATGGGCTCAAGGGGCGGTAAAAATAGGGTTTTGAGGAGAAAAAAATTCATAACTTCGTCAATTCTTAAGCTATCAAATGCAATAAATTTATTATAGATCTTCTTAATATTGTCTACAACTGTTATATGGACAAGTTTTTGATATGACCAATTCGTGCCGCAAAAAAAAATTAAAAACGAAAACAAAAAGGGAGAGTTGAAGAAGAAAAAAACCCGTAACTTCGTCAATTCTAAAGATATAAAATTCGCATGAATTTATTTTATTTCTTCTTAATATTATCTACAACTTTTATAGCGAAACGTTTTTGATAGCACCAATTCTTACAGCAAAAATAAATTAAAAATACATAGCAGTTGAAGAAAAAAATCATTGTATTAAGTGTGTACTCAAATCCAAACTGCTTAATTTCTGACTCATTTTTAAATTCGTTTTTTCTCTCTCAGACGCACCCAATTGGTAGGTTTTCTTATTCAGGAACTATATAATGTACCATAATGGTCGATTGTTTGATAGAAACAGAATATATTTCAAAAAATGATGTCAAAGTTGGCATTTTGAAACGAATTTCCCTGAGCGATTGTGTTGGAAACGAAAAATATTGTTCTACTGAGAAAATAATTGTTATCGAATAATTGTTAATAAAATAATCAAGTTCTAATTAATTGAACAAAAAATAAAAAAACAGGTCGTTCAAAAATCACATCAGCAAATTTCATGTTTTTCCTTTTAAAAATGAATCTGAAAATTTGTCAGAAAATTTCGAGTTGTTGAGCATGGAAAAATGTTTCTTTGAATACAGCCTTAACATGATTCTGAAAAACCAGCTCTTATATAAAAGTGATATTAAAAACTCGACAAAATCGGCCAGATAAAATTGTTAAAGTGGATTTATCTTTAAACATGATTTTGTTTTGGTTGTTGAAATTAGTACTTAACTTCGAAATCAACCTGCACCTGTAGGCCGAGCCATCAGGGATTTTTGATTAATGTATTATAAATTAAACCGTGATTACTTTTGTTTCTGCGGTATACTTATGCTAAATGTATCCAAATTAGTAAATTTGTAATAAAAAGAACTTAAAAAAAACAGAAGATTGAAGATGCTTTAATCATCTAATTTTTACATAACAGAAGACTTTTCTGTCTCATCATGTTGTAAAAACAAACTAAAATTTCGAGGAATTTTTGAGGTGTATTAGGCATACTTTCTGGATTTATTCCTATAATATTTCAAGAAAAAGGTGCTTTGTTTTTAAGTTTCTAATTTTATTCCATATATTTAAAAAAGAAAAAAAAGAAAGTACAAACTGAAAAAAAGTTATGCTGGATTGATTAATGAATTATAAATTAGTTTGTCATTAGTTTTTGTTCTCCAGTTTATTTATGCTAAATTTGTCCAAATTATTATATGTATAATAAAAAGAACTTAATAGAGAAAAGAAAAATGGAGATTATTTTATCCATCTACTTTTTACATAAAATAATTTTTTTCTGGCTCACCATGTGATAAAAACATTATAAACTTTTAAGGAATGTTTGAGCACTTCTTTGAAGGTGTCTATTAAGGATACTTTCTGGGCTTATTCCATAAAATTTAAGTCTGTAATGTTTCAAGAAAAATGTGATTTTGTTTAAAGTTTAAATTTTCATTCAATATACTTAAAAAAATGAAAAAGGAGAGTATAAAGTAAAGAAAGGTTATGCTATATCGATATATAAATTATAAATTAGTTCGTTATTAACTTTTGTTCTGCAGCATATTTATGCTAAATTTGTCGAAATGATTAAATGCGTAACAAAAATAGCTTAATAGTAAGAAGAAGAAAGGAGATTCCTTTATCATCTAGTTTTTATGTTTAAAAAAAGCATTTTCCTGGCTCACCATGTCGTAAAAACAAAATAAACTTTGGTGGAATGTTTCAGCACTTTGAAGGGGTCTGTTAAGGATACTTTCTGGATTTTTTACATAAGACTTAAATTTGTAATGTTTCAAGAAAAAGTGCTTTGTTTTAAGGTTTAACCCTTTATCTACTGACGGTACTTACAAGTACCACTCACTTTAAACTTTCATCTCATAGTGAATATTACTAATATTCTAATGGTACTTTGCAAAAACACTCTTTTAACTCCAGTTTATCCGGATACATAGCAGCAGTAGTTCTAGGTTTGTTATTTTAGCGAGGAAGGAGGGTGTATGTGACACAGATGATGGGTTTTGTGCCAACATTTTGTACAGATTGCCACGCTCGTCTTTTTATTGCTGCAAACACAGTAAAGGATATAAGATAAGTGTTGGATTTTTTTATGCGTTCATCATGATCTTAGAATACAGTTTGACTAGCTATTTTAGGTGAACGGTGTATGTATTTCATTTAACAGTTGAATTACTCGGTGGTACTTATAAATACCGTCAGTACAATGGGTGTTGGAGAAGAACTTCTTGTTTACTTTTCGTCTGTGTGGTTATCCATCGTTTTCAACTGCTTTAAAATGTAATTACTAAAATGTGGTGGAGTAATGATTTCCCTTGTATTTCTTTTATGTTTCATTGTTATTTTTTATAGGAAATTGAAAAAGTTGTAGCACCGGCTCGTTTTTGCTATGCTAGAAATGGCATATGCAAGTTCATATATTGCATATGTGGAGATGCGACAGAACATGTTGTCCTTGGAATATAGAGGTAGCATAACTAAAGGACTGCTAACAAAATCGAAACCTAGAAAAAAATAGTTTTTTTAACCCTTTCAGGGGCAAAGCATTTTCAATTATAAAGTGTTGAAATAAATGATTGGAACCGGAAGTTGCCAAAAGATTTATTTGTAACTAAGAAAAAAAAGCCTATATTTCACATACTTATTAAATAGAAAATATTTTCTGGTGCCATTTGAAATAATTTGTGGGTTTTCTGTTACGATATTTTAGTCATAGTGTACTTACGGTACTTTAAAGTGCCACTTTAATTAATTATCTCTAAATAATAAAATTTATCACGGGTAAGTATTTTTTTTTTTATGTTTATCCTTTAATTTTCATTGTAGTAACTGAAAAAAAAAATATTACATGAAAAAAATTGCAGTAGATCATAATGCAGTAGATAAAGAGTTAATCTTTTATTCAATATTCTTAAAAAATGAAAAAAAATGTGTTTTCTGAAGAATGGTTATGCTATATTGATTAATGAATTATAAATTAGTTCGTCATTAATTTTTGTCTTCCAGTATGTTTATGCAAAATTTGTCCAAATTATTAAACGTATAATAAAAAGAGAGTTGTTTTCTAGTTTTTACATAAAACAAAACTCTTCTTTCTCACCATGTAGTAAAAGCAATTGAAACTTTCGAGGTATATTTCAGCACTTCTTTGAAGGGGTGTATTGAGGACACTTTCTGAATTTATTTCATAAGACTTAAATATGTAATCTTTCAAGCTGGGTTGGCATTTTGGCTTCCATTTTCATTCAGAAATTTCGAGTTCATACCAGAAATAAAGAATAATATTTGATACTATATTTAATGAGGAACATACATCGATCACATAAAGTAAAAATTCTTCTATCGAAATTTCCGGTATGAATTTGAAATTTCGAATTAGTATTGGAGGCCAAACTGGCAACCCTGGTATCAATAAAAAAGTACGTTTGTTTTAAGTTTAAACATTTATTCCACATACTTAAGAAAGTAAAAAAAGAAAATATAAACTGAACAAAGGTTATGCTATATTAATTCATTAATTATAAATTATTTCGTCATTAATTTTTGTCCTCCAGTATATTTATGCGAAATTTGTCCAAAATAGTAAATATATAATTATTGCGCTAGTCTAAAAATTGAAAAATAATTTTCGGCACGGAAATCACACTAATAGAATTTTGTGCTTTACTTGACGTTGAATCTGAAAATGAAATCAATTTTTCTTCATTACGTATCACATTTAAATTAAATCAGTTTTTCTCCATCACACATCAATTTTTTTTGTGTGTGTGTGTGGAACGTTGAGAAACTGTTGGGAAAGCATAAAATGTATAAAAATGACAAAAATGGCTAAGCTTATTGGTATAGGAAATTATAAAATAGAAAATTAACTAAAATCAGTTAGCTGGAAGAATTCTAGGACATTTACTGAACGTGAAAATGTAACAGTTTGCAAAATTAACTGTTCATTACATACAACCACATCCTCCAATGTTTTTAGCTGCACGACAGATTGCGTGATTTAAAACAGGTTCCAAAAGGATGCCTCTTTGGTAAAGGATTTTTCAGTTGTACCACATAGGTTGATTCCTTATTTTTTGGTCCCGTGTCGATAAATTTTTTTCTACATATTTCATAAGAGTTTTTGACTTCGGTTTCTCCGGCCATCTGTCGAGCTCCAACTCTCGTAACTACACTCTGATTGCCCTGTAATATTTATATGTTATTTAAGTTTACTGTAGCAAGATCGCCATTCAAAATGAAATATGTAGCATTTATGGTTCGCTTACAGGGACAGTCAAAAGTATTCCGTTACATTAAGATCACCGGGAAAAAAGTTTCAAGTGTATTTTAATGATGTTACGCCATTTCAAACATAATGAAAATGACATGCAATTTTGAAGTACACTAAAACAGGCATTCTGTAGAATATGGATTACAAAACATTTATTATTCATTTATAAGATCTCACAAAAGAATTCCGTTACATAATGCTCTACAAGAAGAAAACTGTTAACAGGTTATTTTAATTATGTTCACTATTTCAAATATAATTGAATTTACATACTGAGGTTTACTACAAGATACCTGCAGTAGAATATGATGTGCTTAGTATTTATCGTAAGTAATATTGCTCTATCAGAAGTATTGTCTATGAGCCATAATCGCTGGAAGTGCGTTTTCAGTAATGGTATGCGTTATTAAGTTTAACTAAATTATTGCATTTTACGCAGTGTGTATTCATAAACATTACTGAGTACGATCATGCATTGCTTAAAAGTTGTTTTTAATTGAGTTAGGCCTTTTCAAACTGAACTATATTTAGTATATTAAGAGATTTTTGTAGACTATATACAAAATCACATACAGGACAAGGCAATCAACTGGGATATATTGCCGAGTATGGATGGTATTTTCTGGAAGTATGATTTCAGTAGTTTTAAGCTTGTCTTAGCTTTAATTAAATTTCAGCTTAATTTGTGACGTGTATAAAAAACAGAAGGTAGTACACAGGGCTCTACAAAAGAATTAAAATAAGTTTCCGTGTATTGAAACAAACTGCTAAAGATGAATTGCCAACCTATTATGCGTTTTCTTTATAAATTTAATTTTAGCATATCATGCAGTATGTAAACAAATATAAATATCAAACACAGGGCTGCACATAAGAATTGGAGTATTTTTCTGGCTATGTGCGGTAAATTCTGAGATCTAGTTTTCAAACGTGTTATGGTTTTCTAAAATATTTCCTAAATTAATTATCAAGATGGATATTGGTGTAATATAATAGAAATGAAAAAAAAAATAACAACGTTAAAAACACCAACATTTTTTTTTTTCATTTTAAGCATACCGGTTTCGGTAGTATATAGCATACCTTCCTCAGTGCTAAGGATGGCGGATATTTGTTCACCTATATAGGAAAGATGGGAATTCAAGTTAAAGGTTTATTGACCAATAGGAAAACAGAGGGCTGCAGGTAACAGCCAATGGGAAAATAGATGGGAAATGGAACCGAAGAACTTCGGTTACCTGCAATCCTCTGTTTTCCTATTAGTCAATAAACCTTTAACTTGCATCTCCATCTTTCCTATATAGGTGAGCAAATTACCGCCATCCTTAGCACTGAGGAAGCTATGCTATATGCTACCGCAATCGGTATGCTTAAAAAATATATATTTGGTGCTTTTAACGTTGTTATTTTTACATTTCTTTCCTAAATTATCTTATTTACGTCATAAAATAGCGAAAAATTGTTAAAGTATTTTGGAAGTGTTAGAAAATGTTTCATAATATATGATTGACCCGTGAGTTTTGTTTCTTGTTCTTTAAGAGAGCAGACCATTTCAATTATGTGCTAAAAATAACGCACTGGTGATTTTTCAAGTTATACAACTAGAAAAGGTAAAGCAATAGTGTATTTGATTACATTTTTTTCTTTCAGCACTGAAAATATTTTATAAAACACACATTAACGTATCTGTTTAAAAAATCGTGTAGACCAGTCTTATTATTTTTTCTTTAATATAAACAATCGTCTCTAAAAGTATATACCCAATACCAGACAGAGAGAGAAAAAATAGATAGATGAATATGAATGGCATCACATGCATAGAAAGATAAACATATATATTTTTACTTACAAATACATGCTATTATATGTATATATGTTCATAAATGCATGAATATATAAATTTTTAGTTTAAAAAAAACTGTTTACCAGCATTGCCAGAATCGATAGTACGTATGTAAAATGATCAACACATCAGCCGCGTCTTTTTTTATAAATGCATTAGGCATCCTCAAGAAGTGGATTTTTAGAATTTCGTAGTGTAATTTATTTTTCGAACTAGATTTCAGAATTCCATTAATCTTTTAAGTAAAATTATTAAAGAAATTCGATACAATATCTTAACACGAAACTTTCTTTCACATATTTTTCTCTTGATCTTTTATATCTAGGATCCATGTAATTTACCCTTTGATTCAATACTTTTTCACTTTTTATGTGCTGAATTTATTTTTTAAATCGCATAACTAAATCAATAAATAATGTTAAAGAATTTTAACTTAAGAATCGAAAATCTATGTTACAAAATTTTATACTAACGTCAAAATTTTTTCTTAATTCAAATTTATTAAGTTATTTTTTTTCAAGGTAAATCTCAGTGATTAAATTTTAGATTAGACATAATAAGTTTTAGATATTTATTTTTCTGATTTTTATCATTAACAGATAGTAGATGTTGTTTACCTGGCTGTAACAGACTAAAAAAAGTTGAGTGTTTCGATCTTTAACCCTTTACAGTGCTGTCGATGGCGGCCATTTTTATTATATTCTACTCTCACCGTTATTTTTAAAAAGTAAATTTTGTAGTATATTTCTTTTGAAAATGCTGTCAAAGCGTATGTGAAAGATTTTGAGCTTTGCGAAAGTGATTCGAGATAGAATTAAACAATAGTCGCCAGTGGCAGCCGGCTTTAATGCATGATTTTTTATTTTGTTCGAAAAACATTACATTTGAGTCTATTTTTGTTAACTATCCACTAGAAAAATAGTGAAAAATTTGATTTATGATCCTGTTGGACATAATCTTGGACGATTTAAAGTCTACTTTGAAATTATGTATATAAAATTTGCTTAGGGGGCCATCTACATATTAAAAGGAACCATAACTTTGTTTTTTCAATAGCAGTGCACAATTTTGACAGCATAAATGAACTCTACACCCTTCAATTAGCCTAAAAACAAATTTTTATGCAATTCGTACGATAAAATTGCGAGAAATTACTTATTTTAAAACAGGCGTATTTTAGGGGCTGTATCCAAATTGAAGTTCGGTACTCGATTGTTGACCGAGAGAGCCCACTTCTTGATCAAGGCGTCTTAAGCGTACTCAAGAAGTCAATGAAGACTGCTAGATTACAGGATAGCATAAGAAATTTCAAACTATCTATTCGTTTCTATCATAGACGGCCCTTTAAACCATCATTTTGTCTTTTTTTAAGCATAATTTGAAAACTACTTCGAAGTAAAATGTGAAATTTAGGATTTCCATAAAGCAAGACTTGATAAATCTAAATCCATAAAAAAAATTGAAGGTTGCAATTCATAAATTTTTCGAATATTAATTTCATAATTCATAAAATTCATAAAATTATAAAAATTGCAAATTCAACGTATTTATGTTTGGGAAATTTAGTATTATTGCTACACAAAGAAGTAGCGCATTTGGAGTATAATTTCAGGGGAATTTAATAAAAATATGTAAATGTAATTTAACATTAGAATCACTAAACTTTGAATGTTTATAATTCAAAAACTTATCATTCAAATGAATTGAAATTTGGTGTCTAGACATAGTTTGAGCCGAAGATTTGAAATATCTTGTTAAAACTGGGTATTGCCATTGAAAAAAAAGGAAGTTTGAGTTCGTTTTAATATGCAGATGGCCCCTAAGAAACTTTTATATACATCATTTAAAAGTAGACTTTATTTCCAATCGTTCAGTACCAGTAACTTTCTTCTACGATAATTTGTTGAGGAGTTAGTAGGGGGCGTTTGCTGTTTTTTTTCCACGACTGTACATATGTTTGTACGTTGCGAATCGGCATAAGGTCTTAATGGATTATTTGATTTTATAAATGAGGTAGCTTAGATTTAAGGAACACTACATGAGGTAACAACTCCTTTTATGAATATGCAAAAATAAAAAAAAATGTTTCTTAATTTAAGAAAATATAATATAATCACAAACGAAAATATACAATAACGTGTTCTGAGTTCCCACAATTCTAAAAAGTATTGTCTTATCTTTAGTAACCACAGAAATCGAATATTCCCAAACTTTAAAGAAGAAATTATAAAAACAAAGTTAATTTTGATGCCGCCGATTTTCGAAAACATTTCCGAGTGGTTTTAGAAGTACATTAATCAATTTTCTGTAACCGGAGTATAGGTTTTTCAAATGCTATTAACTCTCTAGTAAGCGCTTTCTTGTTCAACAAACACGTTTTACTGACAAACATGATACACTACAGAACTAACATTACCATTAAAAATAAAATTATTTTGTATCTCTTGCATGTGTATATTCAATTACGCGGCCGGAAATGTTTAATTGAGAATTGATAGTATCCTAAAAACAAATGTTTGGGTAGATAATACTGATTAATACACTAAAAAACTACCATAAAACGTTTCCGAAATCGGTGGCTGCAAAATAAACCTTGTTAGGGCTTCGTTCATCTGACGAAACCCTATTCGTCTCGCTCCTCTGTCTGTCTGTCTGTCTGTCCGTCTGTCCGTCACAGAGCCCGTTCTCAGAAACTATACATGTTAGAGACTTGAAATTTTGGGTACTTATAGCTGAACACCTCACATCAAACAACAAATCATAAAATTTTGTAAAAGTTGGTAATTAACCTAATTACGGGCTAATTAAATTCTAAAATTAACCAATCAACCTTTTGAATGCAGGTGAAAATGCACGTTATCGAAATCCTCCCCAGTTTCTCCTAATGGTTGCCAGTAAACTCGGCGGATGCTCCGTCAAATCAGCCGGTGCAGGGTTACCACGGAGTACTTTAAGCAATAAATGAAGTGGACCTTTAAAAAGAAAAATTGGATCTGCCGAAATATCGGTCGTACAAATTCGTAACAGGTGTAGAAATACGCGGAAAAAATTCTACTTTATTTTGGTATAAATTTCAAATTTCTGCGTAGGATAGAACGCAAAAAATCCACTAAAAATCGATCGATAAAAATTTAATTTCTGTGTTTTTAAAGACAATGAAAACAGATTTCCATTCACCGGAAGGCAGCTGTCGTCATTTCTCGAAATATCGGCACGGGAGAAATTTAAGGGGAGGTAAGTCTAATACGAAATTTAAACTTTTTAAATATTAAATTTTTCGATTAAATTTTTTGACATCCGTGCTGGAAATTTCTCGCAGATTCCATACATACCCGGTTCAAAGAGATTGCTTCATTACGAGCTGAGATATTAATTATTATTTAGTAATTCCTTTTATTTCCATCAAATGCCAGATTAAGATGGAGGCACGTGCTTTTTTAACAGAGATTTCATTTAAATTAGGAAATCTAACAATTTGCGTGTGGTGTTTCGACGGCGCGCTATGAGATAAGTATTAATTATTCAATATGAAAAAGTTTATAGGTTTATAAGTGTTCATCCCACTATTTCCGAATAGCAATTTCAGGAAATATCTTAAATTATTGTTTAAGACCGCAACTCGATGTGTTCGAAACTTTAAGATACTTTATAACACATAAGAAAAAGAGTAAAAAAGTGTGATATTTCGAGGAGTGGAAAAGGGGGGGGGGACTAGATTTATTTATTAAATCTTAGCGTTTGTTATCGCAGAAAATGTTTTAAATTGTTGGTTAAGACTGCACCGCCACCCTCCCGACCATGTATCTACGGAGAGATTGCGCAAAGGAGTTTCGTTCAGATATGCTTTTGTTAAGAATAGAGTGCGCTCCTTGGTGGTGGAATGCGGAACTAACGTAACGCGATTTTGTTAAAATTAGGAAATATAACAAGGCGATCCGTTTGCAACTTTAAGATACTTCATGACACATAATAAAAAGCTTATAAAATAATGGTGCATGCAATTTCCTGTGAAAGGAGGGCGGGGGAGGGCGCTGGATTTCTTTTTAAAAATTAGCGTTTACGACCTTTTTAGCTGTCGTTTTTTGAGCACTATGATATACTCAGTGCTGCACCTGCTGCTTATGAAATATAAAAATGTCAAAATTTTAGTTACCACTATTTCCGAATAGTACTTTCAGCAAATTTCTTAATTTCTCGCTTAAGGCCGCCACCAACTCGAGTAACACATCCACTGATAGGTTGTTTAACAAAGTTTCGATCTGATACACTTTTGTTATGAATAGTGTGCGCTCCCTGGTGGTGGAATTTGCAACTAACATAACGCAATTTTGTTAAAATTATGAAATCTAACAAGTCGATCTGCTGGAAACTTTGACATAGTTCATAACACATAATAAAAAGCTTATAAAAAAATGTTCCGTGCAATTTCCTGGAGCGCCTACCTATCTCGGGTGCTATAGACCCGATCCCCTCGACTAATATACCTACGGATAGGTTGTAAAACGGAGTTTCCTTTGGATAGAGGTTTGTGTAGAATAGAGTGCGCCCCTGGTTGCGAAATGTGGAACTAACAGATTTCACAAAAGGATAAAGTGTTTTAAAGGAATATTAAACGAAACCCTCTGTGCGATCTGTGATCACACTTACCCACTTGTTTTTTATAAGTGATTCTTTTAATCTTGAAAATATATTGGATTCTGGGTTTTCTAAATATAAAAAATGCTTTTCGCAATAGTGGGTAACTCGGTAGAGGCTCTTGTATATTTCCTCTGATGGCCATATTATGTTTTCGTATTGAGGAATATTTCTCGCTTTTTACAGTGATGCTACATCTAATATATACTGATGCGATTAATCCTATCCCATCTATGCTAGGCCTAATGACAGCTGTAGTAGTCAGATTTGTGTAGTGGTCAGCGTTTGTACAGACCTTTCATGACGGCTATTCGAAAATAGTAATTTACATTTTATTTAAGGGGGTATTTGCTCTTTTTTCGGTTGAAAAAAAAAGATTATGTGTATATATATATATATATATATATATATATATATTACATTCTCTATTCCCCATCGTCTGTCAAATATCCCAGTGCACTGTCAGGAAAACTCGTCAGTATACACGAAATTATTTTTCATTTTTTAACAAATAATTTCCGTACTTCTAGAAAAACTTTTTTATCCGTGAATTCTCCCCGAACGTCTAAAAAAGAGGGAGAAATTCCGTTCATTCCTAGCATGCATGCGTATTGGACCTATTAATAATAAATCCGATTTTATTTTTAAAATGAAAAACCAAAAATTCTATAAATTAAGATTTCTAATTTAATTTAAAAAAACAAAAAAGTTTTCGAATTTAAAAATAAATAACAATTACTTTTCTCATTCATTCAAAAAAACTCACAATTTATTTTTTAAAGTTGAATAAGTTGAATAAAGTTAAATAAAGTTGAATTTATAAAGTTGTTTGTAAATAAATATTCGCATTTAAAATATGCTTTAAATAAACACATTTTAATGACATTTTAATTAAGAAAATTAAATGAAAAAGAATTGATATTACTAAAATAATATACTAAAATATATATTAATATATTACTAAAATAAATAGATAATTCAAAATATCATATCTATGCCTTTGTCAACAGCTTTTTTTTTTTTTTTTTTTTTTTTTTGAGTCAGCGCTAAGACCCAGTATTCAGGGTGTTGTAATCCAATATGACGACAACAAATAAAAAAAAAAAAAAAAAAAAAATCCCATTGCTACTTTTATCAAGTGAATAAAATTTTAAGAGGTATAACAAAAAGTCTGTTTTGTATAACTTTAAATATAAGCAAACCTAGGACAAATAGAGAAATATATTGTATTTAAGGGGGGTTATATATATCGTAGGCCAATTGAGAAATCCGGCTCTTTGCAAAGAGCCGGGCTAATTGGAGAATCCATCTCCCTTTTTCCAATTACCCTGATATTTTTCAGGCTTATTGCAAAGAGACTAGAAAGCGTTAGGCTAATTGAAAAATGACCACTTATTATCCGACCAGGGTGATATTTTTAGCTCACAGGCTATCAAAGCCTGAGAGCTTATGTGCCCGCCGATTCTGTATGTAAGTGTGTACGTACGTATATACGTAACACGATAACTCTTGATAGAAATATCCGATTTGCTTCAATTTTTTTTTCTAGGTTCATTCTGATAAGGTGATTCCCTGATTAGTTTTTGGGGTTCACTGGTTAAGGATAAAGGGGGAAATGGGGGCTAGTCCCTCCCCTTAATTTATATAAATGGGTTTTTCATGCAGAAATATTCGATTTGCTCCAAATTTGGTATACCGGTTTATTGTGTTAAGGAGCTTCCCCGATTAGATTTGGAAGCTCCTTATTTAAGTATAAAGGGGGGAAGGGGGGCTACACCCTTAATTTAGATAAAACGGTTTTTCATGATGAATTATTCGATTTTCTCCAAATTTGGTATACCGGTTTATTAAGTTAAGGATTCGCCTTGATTAGATTTGGAGGTTCATTAGTTACATATAAAGGAAGAAAGGGGGGCTATTCCCCCCCGCCCCGTAATTTAGATAAATGGTTTTTCATGCAGAAATCTGCGATTTGCAATAAATTTTGTATACCGGTTAATTATGTTAAGCAGCTTCCCTGATTATATTTGGAGGATCATTAGTTAAGTATAAAGGGAGGAAAGGGGGGCTAGACCCCCCTCTTAATTTAGGTAAATGGGTTTTTCATGCAGATTTATTCGATTTGCTCCAAATTTCGTATACCGGTTTATTATGCTAAGGAGCTTCCCTGATTAGATTTGGAAGTTCATTAGTTAAGTATAAAGGGAGGAAAAGGGGGCTAGATCCCCCTCCCTTAATTTAGATAAATGGTTTTTCATGTAGAGTTATTCGATCTGCTCCACATTTCGTATACCGGTTTATTAAGTTAAGGAGCTTCCCTGATTAGATATGGAGGTTCATTAGTTAAGTATAAAGGAAGTAAAGGGGGGCTCGACCCCCCTTAATTTACATAAACGGGTTTTTCATGCAGAGTTATTCGATTTGCTCCAAATTTCGTAAACCGGTTTATTATGTTAAGGAGCTTCCCTGATTAGATTTGGAGGTTCATTAGTTAAGTATAAAGGGAGGAAAGGGGGCTAGACACCCCTTTAATTTAGATAAATGGGTTTTTCATGCAGAGTTATTCGATTTGCTCAAAATTTCGTATACTTGTTTATTATGTTAAGGAGCTGCCTTGATTAGATTTGGAGATTTATTGGTTAAGTATAAAGGCGGGACAGCGGCTAGCGTCACCTTAATTTAGATAAATGGGTTTTTCATACAGAATTATTCGATTTGCTTCAAATTTGATACACCAGTTTATTACGATATGGCTTCCTTCATTTGATTTGGAGGTTCATTGGTTAAGTATAAAAGGGGGGAAAGGGGAGCAATTGCCCCTCACCTTAATTTAGATAAATGGGTTTTCATGCAGAATTATCTGATTTAGTTTAATTTTTTTTCAACCGGATCCGAACTTGAAGGTTCCATTTGAAGTCAACCCGAAAAGCGACCACAGCCAGGTTTCGGATTGAGTTCAATTAGAACTTTCAGGTTCGGATCGGGTTGCTGTTGGACAGAGATTATTTTGTCTGGCTTGCATCGGGTTATAGTTCTTTGGAATATTTTTGTCGGTTAAGATTTGGTTCGGGACGGGTTTCAGGTTGACTTCGAATTGAATTTTTAGGTTCTGGTAGCGTTGCGTGTCCACGGAAACTAATTTGTCTTGTTCGGATCCGGTTATGGATCTTTGGAATATTTTTGTCGGTTATCAGATTTGGTTCGGGATTTCGGATTTTTTCAAATGGAACTCTCAGGTTCGGGTCGGGTTGCTTGTAGACTGAAATTATTTTCTCTTGCTCGGATCGGGGTACTGTCTGTTGTAATTTATTTTTTGGGTTTGGGTAGGATTATGCGTTAAAAAACCTAATAAAAGAAAATTGCCCAGTTAAACTGATGGCATTGAGCTCTCAGGCTGTTCACACTAATTGTATATTATACTCTTTATCATTTCAAAGAATAATACCCCTCGAAAAATAAATGAAGGTATTAGTCCCCGTTGCCCAAACCTTAACCAAAGAACCTCCAAATCTAATCAGCGAAGCTACTTAACATAATAAACTGGTATAGGAAATTTGAAGCAAATCAGATAATTCTGCATGAAAAAAACATTTCACTAAATTAAGGGGGGGGGGATTAGCTCCCCCATTTCTCCCTTTATGCTGAACCAACGAACTTTAAAATCTATTCAGAAAAGCTCCTTATTAGAATGAACCTAGAAAAAAAATTAAACTAAATTAGATAATTCTGCATGAAAGCACATTTATCTAAATTAAGGGGAGGGGCAATTACCCCCCTTTCCCCCCTTTTATACTTAACCAATGAACCTCCAAATGAAATGAAGGAAGCCATATCGTAATAAACTGATATATTAAATTTGAAGCAAATCGAATAATTCTGTATGAAAAACCCATTTCTCTAAATTAAGGGGGCACTAGCCTCTGTCCCTGCTTTAAACTTAACCAATAAATCTCCAAATCTAATCAAGGCAACTCCTTAGCATAATAAACCGGTATACGAAATTTGGAGCGAATCGAATAACTCTGCATGAAAAACCCATTTATCTAAATTAAGGGGAGGGTCTAGCCCCCCTTTACTCCCTTTATACTTAACTAATGAACCTCCAAATCTAATCAGGGAAGCTCCTTAACATAATAACCGGTATACCAAATTTCTTTGCATTCTTTAATCTCGTAATTTGTAAGGAGAATATTACTATTGGAATGAAGTGGTTATAAAAAATCCAGAAACACAATCACTAGTGCATTTTAGCATCAGGTGCATTTTTTAATAAGGTTAGCATTGCTGTACCTATTATTACTTTAATGTCAAATCAATTTTCATATTTGTTTCTTTGAAATGCCACAATATTACAAACCCAAGATAATATACTATTCCTACATTTGATTGAAAGTAGGTTTTATTTTTATAACTTTTATTTTATGTATTACAAGCAAATAAAATATTTAAATTTTAGTAAGTTAAGGGAAATTTTAAACATTGGAAAAAAAATCAATATAACGGATAATAAATGCATGAAAACATAGTTAACGTTTTTGATTTTGACTTTAGCTAAACATATTCACACTTCCACATTTATAATATTATTAAGATTAGAATACTTTGATTAATATACGAAAATTATAACAAAACTTAAGTGATTTAAAATATTCAACATTTCATCCCAGAAAAATATAGTGAGAAATACCAGTGTCGAATCTGAAAAGATTAAGTATTGTGAATATGTGTGCTTGCACTCAGTTTTAGCAGAAAACACTCCAGAAAGTATGTTAGAGTACTGTTCATGAAAAAAAAAACAAGTGTTTTCTCGTTTCGTCTCAATTAATTTAAAAAAAAAAGATCACGACTCACTGCAGTATCCATTCAATATAAATTAGGGTATAGAATAAAAAAATAAAATTTAAGAAAACGTTGAGCGCATCATCAAACATTGCATGAAACTGACAAAGCTAAGTGACTCACAGTAGAACAAAGAATTTGGCGATAGACTGTAGCCTCTCTCTTAGACACCACTTCTCTTTTCGACGTCCTCCAGAACATATCTGTGTTTGTCGACATTCACCGGTGATAGTCCGAATATACAAGAATATAATAAAATATTCGGTCTTTCACCAACGTTTTTGGTATGTGTTGACATTCACCGGTGAAAGTCGACATTCTCCAATTTCGGTCTTTCACAGTAACATATATACTCATTTCTGAAAACACGGACATACTCAAATATAAGCACATGACGCTTTATTCATGATGTTTATTCCCGATTATACATCATGTTTGTATTTATATACTGTTGGTGGTTGCCAAATTCCACGAAGTTGCGAAGTCTTTTGTTTACTAATTCATCCATTCTTCGATTTCGAAAGCTGAAGAATAAAATTTACGCTTTCGCGATTATATTACGACGGCTTTTAAGTGTCCTTCCTCGAACACGATAAAAATGTAGTTCGCCGCATTTCATGTTATAAATTATTACTGAAAGGAGCGTTTCGTTCGAAATCATAACAAATGAAATAATATGAATAAATTCAACTACCCTGGTAACATTGACTACCTTTAACGAATGAAAAGTAATTTTGTTTGAGACTGAGTATTTCTGGTATTTCAGAATTGAAAGCAGTGGGTCGTCATATTTGAAACAAAAAGTTTCATAACTAAATGAAAACATTGATTTACTCAGATTTGAAAGTGTCATTTTTCTCAGCGTACTATAGTTGACAAACTATAAGAATGTGTAGTAAATGATAAATGCTTCAAAGATTTCCATATGAAAAAAATGGACTTGATTTGTAGTAAACAAAATATCGTTTTCATAACATATGTCACATAAAATTAAAAAAAAAAAATGTAATATTGCTTTTTTTCTCTTAATTAGTCATTAATAGGTATAAAATAAAAATTTATTTCACTGAATTCAAGTATAAGAAGGTGCAGTCCTTAAGGAGTTAAAACGTAAAGTAGAGAACGACAAGGGATATCCCACAGCTTCTTTATCCGTTTAGGACCACCTACACAATTGTGTAGGTGGTCCTAAAAAAAAGGAGCCCCACCAGTGACTGAGGGGTTCTGCTCTCGAAGCTTGTAGACGGGAGGTGCTGGGTTTGAACCCAATCGTGCCCGTCGGTCTAATCGTTCGGAATTTTCGTGGTTTTCTTCGAGCCATGGATTTCCATGCGTAAATACGGGTTAGTTTCCCGTAGAAAGACCCCCACGGAGGGCACTCACGCCTCTGGCCTATATCCTTAGAGTAGATAATCGGCCGTCTAAAACCAACCAACCAACCTAACGAAAAAGGAAAAACCATTTTCCTCTTTTTGTGCGATTTACAGTCGAGCTTGCACCCACATAATTGCGTGGATCCTCCCTTGGCATAACCTGACATCGGGTGTTTTTTAAATATTTTTTTCTATCAAATATGATGTTATTTAATTAGGGGAAAACAGCAAAACTTTTCATTTCTACCAAAAACATTTGGTCTTAAAATGTAATGTTACTGACATTGACCGTGCAAAATCTTCAGAATCAGACAGAATGCTTATCCTTAATAACAGTTCGATTCCATTTCATATTGATTTTTAAAGGATTGTAAAATACTTTAAGAAACTTCATCTACAATCTCGTTTCTTAAATATCAAGTTTTTTCCATTTTTTCAGTTTGTGAATATATGAAGTTTTCACTTTGAGCGAGTCCACTCGATATTGTACACTGGAATAAAAATAAAGCACGACCCCGTTTGGAGCCTGGTCTCGTGCTCAACCCCCGCCAAATCTTTAACTCGGAAAATGGAAAATTCACTGCTTTCATTTACTCTTTATAGAAAGAGCGAACTCATAAATTTATTTAAGAAAAATTAGTACTTTAGCTTCAATTCTTTTCTAAAATATGTAGCAGAAGGAAAGAAAAAAAGCTTTATATGACGAAAGTAGTTGCGTTTTTTTTCTTTTTTTTTTTTTTTTTTTTTTTTTTCAGAACGTTATTGGTATTGTTCCGTGTGGCAAAGCTTATCCCGTGCACAGACAATCCGAAAGAAGAAACAATTTTCATTTAATATTAGAATGTTACATTTCGATCGTTTCGTTAAGTTTTCCACGCATTTGAATTTTGCTTGTAAAAAAGAAATGAAAAGACCTTTTTTTTTTTTTTTGATTATGGTGATGGGGAAGCAATTAAGGCGAATTACATGGAATTTCAAAATTGTATTTGTGAGGGGAGAGGAGTCAGGAGGAGATAATTTATATGGGCGGCAAAAAGACCGACATTCGACTATTTCCTCGATTTTTAAATTGTGTTTTCAACTTATGATCATAATTATTACTATTATATATAGTAATCATAATTTATACTAATATATATATCATCATTTCTTACTGTTAACTATCAAATAACGTATTTGATTTTTTTTTAATTAGTATTACACTCGATAAAGATGCATTTTTCATTTATATATATATATCTTTATATATTCTTTATTACTTTTTAGTGTTTAAAATATTTCGTGATGCATTTTACAGCCTTTTGGCAAATTTTAGAGAGAATGGTTTGTCACATAATTAACTCAGTTGTTATTGTTACTTATAAAGGTTGTAAACGTAAAGATTAATTGACGATCTATCATCAGACTTGTAAAAAAATCCCAGTTAAAGATGTTTTTTAACAGGGAGTAAAGTTGGTAATATAAAACATTTAAAGAAATGAGAAACATTGTATAAATATACAGCATAAATTAAATAATTAAAAAATAATAATCTTGTGTTTTATAAAATCTCTATATAATAAAAGGCAGTGCAACGCATCCGGGGCGAACCCATCAATCTTACCAGTCTCCGATAAGATGGAGCCACGTTAGGCTTAATTTTGATTTGAGATGTGTATGAGGAAACTTATCTGCCCAAATACAAATCTTTTCTACCTCAAATCCCTTCTGTTCAAAATAATTTTTTATAAAAGATTCAAAACTAACAAAATTTCAATGATTTACGCAGCCATTTCAGAAAACAAACGTAGCGCACTCCGTGTGTGAAACGTAAATAAGAAGCTGTGGTGGAGAGTCATTCCTTTTGTGCTTCATTGTAAAAAAATTAAACCATGGAGCTATGAAGTTAAAGGAGACGACATAAATGATATCACTTTAAGCTGTCCCACCCCTGCTGCGAGACGTCAGCCGCGGGTAAAGAGAAGAAAAACACCAATAGGCGTGAAAAACACTTTAACAATGCTTCTCTCCGTTCTTTCAGATGGGGTTCATACCTATTTATTAATTAATATATATATATATATATAAATTGAAGGAGGGGGGGGGAGGGGGGAGGCAAACAATAAAAATACAATTTCAAAGTGAAATAAAAAAATAGTATTATTTCAATAGTTGTAGCAGACTGTTTTAATTACGCAGTTTTATTGCATATTTGTTAAATTTTTGTTTTATTAAGAAATCTTAATTTTGTTATAGTATATTAGCCAGAAAACCTGGTTTACGCAGAAATATTGTAAATGCTAATAGTGTGTTTATTAGAACATAAACTAACCGAACTTTGCTTATCTAAATGCTTCCATATTGTCAATTATTTTTAATCAGTTTTTCAAATTTTAAGTGAAAAACGCAATTTTTACCCACCGTCCTAGGACGGGCATTTACACTAGTAAAAGTATAATTTGTACTCAAATCACTTCTCAGTTTTGGATATAATTGTGCTATAGTATTGCTTAGCTTTTTCTTAAATTGAAAAAATAAAAGCTTTTTGGAAAAAAAATTAAAATATTAATTACGTACCATTTGAAAATTGTGAAAACTAATGCCAATTTTGGGAAAGTTATGCGAAATTAACACGTGTTATACTTTTAGCCATCTAAATTGAATAAAAAGCATGGTTTTTCATATCTATTTCTATGTGTTCTACTCAATTTACGACTCCAAGATCAAAAGCAATTGCAGTTGAAAAATCTCTCTTTTGTTGATCAAATATAAGAAGTGAATTTGTAGATGAAATTTCAAATTTATCACAAAATAAATATTAAAAAAAGTTCAGTATTAAAAAGCTTTAATACTGAATATATAATAAATTATAATAATAATTTTATAAAACTACATATTTGTAGCTTTTTTTCTTTTTTTTTGGGGGGGGGGTGAAATTGAGCATGTCAAATACCATCCTCTCAATGAGTGTCCCATTCCTACATCGAAGTAGTATATTAAGTATATGTCTTGTCAAATTAACCATTCTGATTTTTAGGCTTAACTTAATTAGTGACTTGTAAACGCAGAATTATATAGAATTATGGTAACAATTCAATATTTTTGTCTAGCAAACTTAATAATTGGCAGATTCCTTTTAAAAGTAGAATTTAATTATAGAATTTATTTTTGAAGTATAAAGAATGATACTTTTCAACTGTAAATATATATATTTTTTAATTTTGCACCTGTGAAAGTTGTAGCGTTTATAAAGCGGTTTAAATGTAGTTAATCTATTGAAAAATTGTAATTAGCCAACAGAGTCTAGCTTAGTTGAAATTAGTATTGTACCCCTCCTCTAAACGCTCTCCTTTAAAAAAAAAGAAATAGTATTTCAAACCTTTAACAGTAGACTTTACACTGTGATTAATATATAAACAATGAGCTAAAAAAAACTCACATTTTTATAGATATGCTAAATCAGTATGTCCTGGGAAATAAAATATACATGACGTTTAAAAATATACATGGCACTTAAAAATATACATGCCATATAAAAATATAAATGACATTTAAAACTTTAAAACGATGTTAAAAAGTTTGACAATAGCTTCGATCAAAACCACTTGGCCATTCTCAAGAAATTACAAGATTGAACAGTCGAAAAGTCATATATAGGTATAACTAAAAGAAGAATTTTAGGGGTTAAAAGAGCATCAAAGCCACATTAAATTTAATCGATTGACAACAGTTCTCGCTAGGCCATAAACCGATTACAAAATTAACCCTAGATCTACCGGGAATTTTATTCAAGTTTTAATAAAACGTACTACAGCAGAATTTTTATTTAAAACTATTTAACTTATTTATTTACCTTATTTTTGTCTGGTTTATATACTTAGTTTATTTTAAAGAAATTTCTGGTTTGAATGAATATTTTGTATGTACCTGTCGGGTCCAATGGACCCGTCTGGTAGGCGGAGGGTTAAAAGTATTGATTTCAGCAGCGACAGAACTATTTCCCATCAGTATAGTTTAATTCAGAGGTCCCCAAACTGTGCTCCGCGGAGCACCAGGGTCTCCGAGTGAACTTTCCAGGTTCTCCGCCGCGCTTTAGGAAATAATGAAAATTTCAACGAAACCAACACATTTAAAGGAAAGGTTGTTTTTTTTCAAAAATAGGAATAGATTCTTTTTTTACAAAAGTTTTTATACATTAATGATAACTATCTTCAACAATCTGAACTCTTTTAATTAACTAAATTTTATTTTCTTTAAAATTTCCGGTGCAAATATTAATTTACGCTCTATTTTAGGTTTTCCGATCAAAAAATGTTGGCGCAGCATGTCCCTATTGGGACTTTGCGCCATTAAACCCCAATCAACCAACTGATCAAAAAAATTCAATAAATAGAGAAACAAACGTATATTTTCTGTAAGAAAGACAGAAATTGTATTCTGAAGAAAAATTTGGATATTTGAATTTCCCAACTCCTCCTCTCAGTGAGACTTGAGGTGAAGTGTTATCCAATGACTACAAGGGACTTCACGGGTGCAAAATATACAATAAGATATACTTCTACAACTAATTAACCCTTTCCGGTGCCCGAGTCGGGATACCTAATTTTAATTCCAAACTTACGAACGGCACCAAGAATATTTTAGTGTTTTACAATGAACAGATAAAGTAAGATGTTTTTAATTTCTAAAAAAGTCGTTTTAAAATTCCTTGTCAGTCAATCATTTCATCATTGCCTGTGCTGGAAATAGTTAAAAAATTTCTTTTTGTCCTGTATAATCACTGTGATTAATTAGGTCAAAAATAATGTTCTATAATTAATGATAGAAGTTTGCCTTATTAGATCCCGTCGTACCCGTTAAGTCGGTGCTTATGACCCCAATGCATTTACCTGATATTTTAACGAGTCGCTTGAGTTTATGAAGATCATATAATTTCAAAGACTCTTAATAAACTTTGTAAAATTTATATAGTCATGAATTTGGTTTATAAAAAAGTTGTTAATTTAGTGTCAACATTTCCTTGTCAAATAGATCATTTTTTTAAATTAACTCTATAACAGGTGTCGTAAAAGAACACTTAAGGCTCCTGTCCCTGCCGGCGAAGACACTCACGAGCTAATGCTAATCCTATAGGGAGGGATTTATCTAATATCTCGTTTGCATTTTGACATTTTCATTTATTTTTATTTTATTTTATTTTATTTTATTTTATTTTATTTTATTTATTTATTTATTTACTTTTTTTTGCATTGGATAGCGGAGGTTTGTCTCTACATCGCACCTTTTTTACTTTTTCGATCTTGGTCGCAGATATTTTTTATAAAGTTACTTTCACTTTCAATACCGGTTCTGAAAATGAAAGTGTCATTCTAAAAAATATCTGCGACCAAAATCAAAAAAGTAAAAAAGATGCGATGCAGAGACAAATCTCGGTTATCCAATGCAAAAAAAAAAATATTTAAAAATGTCGAAATGCAAACGAGATATAGAAAAATCCCTGCCCATAGGATTAGCATTAGCTAGCAAGTGTCTTCCCCGGCAGCCTTAATAGTATCTTCGAGATGTACGAAATTTGTACTACAAATGAATGAATCTACTGACGTCACTGCATTAGCAGTTTTGTTAGTATTTTTCAGTTACATATACTAATATCCCGTACAGACCAGGGATGTTAAGAGTCTTAACTATATTTTTTGAAACGGGCACCCGGAACTTAACTTGACTTTTTTATTATTACGGTGTTTTAGAACATTTATTTGATTACAATTAAGTGCATTACTAACGCCAGTCTAAAAGAGGTTCCACAAAGCTATCAGGATCATATTTTTTGTAGATGACTACAAACCACCGCACTGAGGGACGACATATTTTTTGATTAATACATAGGAAAACACATATAAACAGGAATGCACTGATAATGCAAAAAAAATGATGAGTCACAATGCCATTGAAAAAAATAAAGATGATAAATCACCGTAGCATGTCATGTATATTTTTAAACGCCATGTATATTTTATTTTCCAGGATACGTTGATTTAGCATATGTGTAAAAATCTGAGGAGGTTTTTTAGCTCATTGTTCATATAAAAAAATACTATTATATTAAATTATTTTGTCTTTTACAATAGAACGAAAAAGAAAAAGATGTCATTTTTTCGTTTGTATCAAAATTATAAAAACATAAATATTTTCAGAATATGAGCATTTTTTAAGCATTTAAATTTTTTTTTAACAGGAGACCATTAATTTCATTAGGATGGAAATGACTTTCTAACAGATAAGCAATTTTCACCTCTCCCATTTTTCAGTAAACTCATAAAGAAAACTCTCCTAGCTAAAGAGATATATCTCCGATAAACCAATATCAAGTTTTCAGTTGATAAAGTGTACTTTCTCATCTTTCAGAAGTATTTAATCAAAATAATTACAGTTTTAGATAGCTTTTCTAAAGTAAAAGAAAGATGATTAAATCTGCTCAATCATTAAACTCGTTATTATAATCTAAATAACGTGAATTCGAAGAGATTTTTTTATTTTTCATCCCTAATTAAATTTTTAATCGTTACAGCATGAAAAATGAAATATAGCGTTACTCTTCGTGATTTTAACGTTTAATTTATTGAATTTTATTGAAAATAGCTATCAAATTATCCCTTTCGTTTAAATAAAGGCATAATTCTAAAACTTTAAAAGCATTTTAAAACGAAAGTTTTATGTCGATTAAAACAAGTTGAAAATTGTACGCTAAACGTGGCAAATGAGGTGCGTTCGTGCTGTAACTAGTTTTATAAATATTCAGATCTTGGTGGAATAGTTATTGCACTCTTATAGAAAAATGCATGAATAAAAAAATTATTCAATTATATATATTAAATTCAGTAATACTGAAATAATATGACTCCATCTTAAATAAGACGTAATCACCATGGCAACCTAGAATCATTTCATATTATGGGATATCATTGAATTAATTACGTATAATATGATTGAATAGAATGAAGAAAACTTTTATTAAAATCTTTCTTAGTTTCGATCCAATTTTCAAAAAATTTGAAAAGACTCGACGAAATTCAGCAAAGAATTTATATAATTAATTTCAAACATTCGGTTGGGTAGTTTTTGCGCTGTATATTCGGACAGACGAACGGACCAGACGGCGACTATAGGTGCTACGTATTTATATAATTACGAACGCTTCTATAAAATGCTTCAACGGTTAAAAATATTTTACTTCTCTATGAACAGTGCAATAAAAGAAATTAAGAAATATAATATGAAAGTATTTAATATTTAATCTAATTAAAGAAGATTTTTTTTTTCCGGTGAGACCATTTTTGATCGGTGCTACTACTTCTCCAACTGTTTTGAAGGTGATCGCGAATACAAATGTTCTAAAAGTAAAGGCCAACAGTGGAGTATTTGACCCAAAAACCTGGTCCAAAACACAAAAAATTAAAATTTACTCAATAATTGTAAAAAGCGAATTTTTTAACAGCTGACTAACTGGTTCATTGATCTCTCTATATTTCAGGAATATGTGTCATATGCGTCGGCTCCTAGCCTCAGTTGAAGAGGAGGTTTCTCTGCGAGAAGACGTCCTTTATTGTTACGTTTCAACTATTTTATTATGTATGTTATTATGTATGTTTCAACTATGTTATGTATGTTGCTTTTTAATATGTTATTATGTTTAAGGATTTTTAGATGTATGTTTTTGTTGCTTCATGAATTTTTGCACTTAATACTCTATTATTGAGTTCTAGTATTATTTTTATTTAAAAAAAATAAAAACTAGAGAACAGGAATTCTGCTTTTTCAGAATTTAGTGTCGCCTCCGACATTTCGATTACTTCATTTTCTTCTGGTGGACTGGTGGTTTCTATTATTATCAGTGGCGTGGCGTCCGGTCATCGCTGGATGCGGCGATGACCAAGCAATATTTTAAAACTCTTAATAAGCTTTTAAAACTCTACGATCCAGTTTTAGCAGAACATTTGGAGTTCATGTATAAGTGAAGGTAAGATTTAAAGTTTCTTTTTTGAACATTCAACCATTGAATTTTAGAGTTAATAATTTTTCACCACAAACTTAAATAATTGCGATAACCACCGAAAATTTTCACGCCACGCCACTGATTATTATGAAACAGCCATTATAAATGAAGCGTTTAGATGAAGATGAAAGAGCAGTCGTAAAAAGTTAGAACTCTGATTTTCTGGTCAGAATGGAAAAACAAAAAAATTATGGCCAATTTTTTTCCCCATTCTGACAAGAAATTCAGAGTTCAAACTTTTTACGACTGATCTTTCATCTTCACCTAACGCTTCATTTATAATGGTTGTTTCATAATAATAGAAACCACTAGTCTATCAGAAGAAAATAACTCGGTTAAGCGGGACTCGGATAATCGGGACTCTACTGTAGTGCAAAACATATTTCAATTTTAAGACTTAAAGCACACGCTTTTATTTTATGTAAAATGACGTCATTTGCATTAATATAGATACCTAAAATTAAATATAGTTTATAATAGCTCCATGTTTTATCATAAATCATTCATTTATATTTTTTTCTCAAAATAGCACGTATTTTAATTAAATTTTTTCAGTTTTTATGGGAAAATGGCAATAAAAAATGTGTTCATTTTAAGCTTTTTTGTTCTAATTTAGAGATATTGATTTAGGTATATAGTTTTTTAAAGGTGTGCCGGGTATTGCCGGAGCATTTTTGAAGTGTTGTATAGCTTTGAAGGCCTTTTTTAAATAAATCTTCCACATATACTTGCCACTGTAAAATATAAATTTCTGTGGTAATCTCTAGATAACACACAAAAACCAGCATCTCTAATCTACAACTTAACTTTAGAGACTCAACTTTGCTAAATACTGAATGCAAATAATGTGTATATTAAGAAATTGGTTGATATAAATAATTAAAAGTTTACATATAGTAAAATTAACCACATTTATTTAAGCATTACATGTAAGTAAAATAACTCCATCAACAATTACTTTCGTCTTATTAACAGTAAAAAATTAAGTAAAATTTGCATTATATATTTATTTTTTTTTATTAAATACCTACTTTTATGTGTACATAACGTTAATCAAGTATATTTACTAATAGTAAGTCAACAGCAATGTCTGTAAAACACATGAAAAATAATGTAAAATTTGGAAATATGCACATAGAGTTAATACTAATTGTTTCTGTAAATAATGCTGTTAAAAATGCTTTGTAGCAATAATACACTGCAAATAGATGCGTCTTAAATTCAGACACATATGTGACTGAAAAAGCAATTAAGACTCTTAAGTGTCTGAATATGAAATTTCAGACATCATAGGTGTCTGAAATTAAGACACTTAAGTGTCTTACTATGATCATAGCATAAACACTGTAAATTGAAATGTCTGAAATTCACACATATAAGTGTCTTAAAATGGAGTGTTCAATTTTCAGACATTTTAAAGTGTCTTAATTTTTAAGAGGCGTGTATCCGTCTGAATTTAAGACATTTCAAACGTCTGAATCGCAGACATGTTTGAAACCTGCATGTTCGACAATCAGTAGTCAATTTTTTTTGTAAGCATTATATACTTTAAAAATATATCCCTTAAAATATGATAATTGTGCTACTAATTTACGTATTTTAAGGTAAATTTTTTCCGTAAATTCCAGAAAATTTTCCTTTTTTTCATATTTATAAAAATAAAATATAATAAACCTTTTAAGGAAAAATCCACATATTTCAACCACCATCTAAAGTCACGTATATAACATGATGTATTTATTTAAATCAAACTAGGACCGAACTAGAGGGGGGAGAGGTAGCAGAGCATCTAGATAATGTTTTATACAGGGCCGAATCTAAGGAGGGGGGCATTGTGTCCCGGCGCAACGAAGGGGCGGCAAATAAAGATTTTGTTTGTCGATTTTTCTTACGTGTATGTTTAGCACGGTATTGTTAAATTCGTCCTGTCTGGGATATGCCAAAGCATAGAAGAATCTAAGGATAATATTGCATAAGTATCCTGTTTAAAGCGAAATTTTTTTTACATTCCGTTTTCAAGTTTTCAATGAATGAATATTTGACAAAAAAAATTACGTAGTTTAGTATTAGATATTTCATGATTACTTATTTTAAATTTTCAAATAAGTCGGTTATTAGAAAATTAGTAAAATTCTCTTTGTAAATATAATTTGCGGAGGAAGGGGCACTAAAATCCATGTTTTTCGTGAGTGCAAAAAAAGGCTAGTTTCGGCCTTGGTTTTATAGTTAAGATGATAATGTTTTATTTGTCGATAACAGAATCCTGTCTTAAATGAAAAATTGATATATTTATATACAAAGCTGATTAAGCAGTTCAGTATTATGTATTTAATGATTTCATATTTTACATTTTAAAGTAAATCGGCTTTTAGAAACTTGACAAAATTATTTTCGTAAGATTTGTTACCAGGCGATCTCATAGATCTCATATTTTGTAGAAAAGAAGAGGCGCTACCTGGCGTGTATAATATTTTTTAATTGAGAAAAGAAATTGAAACGCAAAAATATATTTATTAAGGGTCATAAGCAGTGCCTGATTTACGGCAGGACATTCGGGGCACAGGCGCAGGGCCCCTGATTTTCAGGGGCCCCCAAATACTGCTGGAGCTTTCCTTATTCTCCAAAATATGATGTAGTTTTAACATCTGGTGGATTTTTACATCTCATTCTACATTCGATTGTGTTTTTTATAAATTGTATGTTTTGTCTGAAACATTCGTATTTAAAAACTTTATTATTTATAGAATATTTTCTTTTTTCTTTAATTCTTTATAACTTTAAAAATGTATTGTATTTTTAATTCTTATTTAATCCTGTTCCTGTTCTCGTTTGATTATTTGGGAGTTGGTGAGCGTAGCTCGTAGGCAGCCAAGTCCCTAATATTTAAAATAATTGGAGCTTCGTATTGCGTAAAATTTATTATTAGTTGTTGCATACTTTATCATTTCAAATATACTAGCATAGGAAATGGATAAGTCCGTCCCAAATAGGAGGGGCTAGCACAGTAAAAGATAATCAGCTCCGTATAATACATTATAAAACGTCTGCTCTTTTAAACTTCATAATTATGAAATAATTATTTAAAGTATATTAATGATTATCAAATTTTAAATTTTTAATGGATATTTTAAAGTAATTATTAAAGTCAGTAGTAGCTGTCTTAGTAATTACTTTCTTTCTTTCCTTTTTTTTTTCTTTTTTTACGCAAGTTTTTTTAAGCATTGGCGCAAAGGGGCCCACGTAAGCATCTGTGTCCGGGACCCCCAAATTCGTAAATCGGTCCCTGGTCACAAGGGTGTATTCAAATCCAAACTGCTTAGTTTCTGATTCATTTTTAAATTCATGTAGATTTGCCGATATACTTTTGGCCTCAATACAAGGGCTGAAATTCTCTAAACTTAGGCTATAGAGTACATTGCAGAGCTGTCATGTGTCAAACAGTTTACGAAATTGGTAAAAGAAAGCGAATTTTACTTTGTAAAAAATATTCTTTTCAAAACAAAATTCGCGAATAACCAAATTAAGTATTCGCGAATGTTGAAATGTTTTTCGTGAAATGTTCTATTTCGAGAATAATCAAAACTCGCGAATGTTAAGAGATTGCTGTATCTATATATTCAGACATTGTTAAAACATTTTAAATATTTTAATATTTCAAAAGTAAGTCCCTCTGTATAAAACAATAATATTTGGGTTCTAAAAATTTCTCCGTCAGAAGAAAAAAAAGCGTTGTTCTGGCCTTATAACGCATGAAAATTAAAAGTAAAATACTCAAAATTCCAGAAAGAAAATTTGTAAAACGTTTAAAATTATACTAGATTAGAAAAAAATGACCACGACCTTAAAATACATAGCAATAGCAATATTTGCAGGGGTATCACGTGAAGGCATAGCCGAATGGGTAAGACCCTGTCCTTGTAAGCAAGGGGTCCCGAGTTCGATCCCGCGACGAGTGTCACATCCTGGAGTAATGGGAATTATATAAATAAATCCTGTAGAATATGCGCGACCTAGATTTGTGTGGGTTATCCCTTGAAAAAGTTATTATTATTATTTTTTTTAAATACAGAAATTCTTCTGAAATTTACGGAAGATAATTTCCATTAAAATACGTAAATTGCACTAGTGGCGTTTCGATCGGCGGTACAATTTCCACCTGTTAACGGATTTTTTTTTTTTTCAGTGTATAATGCTTAGAAAGAAAAAAAAAGAAAAACGGGTAAAAAAATGGGCTATTGCCGAGAAATGAAAGGTGGTCAAACATGGATGCGATTCAGACGTTTTAAATATCTGAAATTCAGATGCATACAATCGTCTGAAAAATTCAGACATTTTAAAATGTCTGAAAATTGAGCACTCCATTTAAGACACATATATGTCTGAATTTCAGACATTTCAATTTACAGTGTACAGAGATAATTGATTTTTATATCGAGTTGGATACATAGTTAACTAGCTAAAGTGCCCGACGTTGCCCGGAATTTTAAGAATGTTTAATTTTGAAGCTGATTTTTCAAAACAAACATACAGTATAAAAGAAACAATTAAAAAAACAGTCGAACTGTTATACACATGATACACGCATACACACACGTATATATATGTAATAAATTTAATAATAGCAAAAAAAAAAAAAAAAAAAAAAAAATTCAGAGATTTTCAAAATGTTAAAATATGCCACTATTTTCATAATCGGTTTTTATCATGTTTCAATACGTTTTTTCAAACTCATATGACCTTGCATATTCACATGCTGACGTCTATTATATTTCCAATTTCCAATGTAACGTAATATTAACTTTTTTTTTTTGTCAAACTTTTTATTTTATTTTCATTTTTTACGTGGAAATATTGCATTAACAATATTCTGATTTACTCTATAATAAATATTCACTGTTTTTTTTTATTATTATTATTCTTCAAACTATTTATTTCATTTTTCACGTGAAAAATCTTGCAATAGAAAAGTAATTGTTGTGGTAAAAAATGTATTGTGTATTTTTAATTGTTGGCAACTGTTATAAGGAAAAATATTTAAATTTGATTGCTGTTAAATTGGTGTATTTTTATTAATTAAAAGTTAACTATAAATTATTTCGATTCTGGATTACTTTAGTCCCCTTTACCGTTTTTAATACAGATGTACGCAACTTTTCACAATTCTGGCTTCCGAACTGTGCATTTGCATAGAATTACGGACAGACAAATTTTCATTTTTATATATTAGATCTTAATCGACCGTGGCTCGGCCTTTCCCGCTGATTGATAACTATTTTTACTGCGTTCATTTGCTTTTGGGCTCGTGAACGGGTAACGAAAAAAGAGCCAGAACTCAACTGTAATACTCACAAGACACTGATTTAAACTTATGACTAATCTTTTTTTTTTTTTAATTATTTGTATTTAATTTATTTTTTTTACTTCTAATCATATTTAATATTTATTCATTCAAAATTCGTTAAAATTTTATAATAGAATGGAAAAACTTTATTTCTTAAGGGGACGAGGGGCCTTAAAAATCAATATTTTACTTTTTGTAAATTTCACGTTAAATATTATTCAAGGGTACATTATATGCATTATGGCATGCATTTATCACAAAAAAAAAAAAAAAAAAAAAAAAAAAATTCTTTTTGAGAAAAAAAATGGAATTTTCGCGTCGTCTTAGAAATCTTCGAAATGTCCCCTGCGCGTTCCATATCAATGAAAATCCCCAATATTTTTTATTAAAGTTTTGTTTATATATATATAAATAAAACTGTGCATCGAATTTTATATATTTGGATATAAAGGTATAAAAAAAAATTCAAATGTTTTTGAAATTTTCCCGAAAAAATCTCATTTTTTTTAAAACCTTTATATTCAAGTATGTAAAATTCGATGCACAGTTTTATTTATATATATCAACCAAACTTTTATAAAAAATATTGGGGATTTTCATTGATATGGAACGCGCAGTGGGCATTTCGAAGATTTCTAAGACGACGCGTAAAATTCCATTTTTTTCTCAAAAATAAAAGTTTCTTTTATTTTTTATTTTATTTTTTTTTTTTTGGTGATAAATGCATATCATAATGCATATAATGTGCCATTGAATAATATTTAAAGTGAAATTTACAAAAAATAAGAAATTGATTTTTAAGGTTTTCAAGGTCCCTCGTCCCCTTAACTAAGACTTAGTGGGTATTAAAATGTTTTCAGAACTTTCCTACTATATATGTGTGTTATACACATATACGTGATCTCTCACTTATATTACTTACTTAATTGCATATTCTTTTTCTTCGATTTTTTAATACTCTTAGATAGTAAGATAGATAAGTGAGAAGGCACTATATTTCAAAAACCCTTCGGAAATAGGCATACAATGTTTTACCCGCTTACGGCATTGGTCATAATTAGGCATTCAAAGACTTCAACTGCGCTTCTACAAGTGCAAAAGGGAACCATTTAAAAAATTTCGACTTATGATTATTTTGTTTAGGTTTTTAGATTAAAGTATTCAGAAATCATTTTTAATATTTTGCCAACTTAATTTTATACTTATTAGTTGCAACCATAAACCTTATAACCATTGCAAGTTAAATAAACACAAATCAAAATTTCAAAGGGCTTCATTAGACAACAGTTGAAATATTGTTAAGCTTCAACTGAATGAATTTAGATTTTATAAATTTATAAATAGAAAAAGAGACAACAATTTTTGTTGTGCTACTGTTTTATCCATGTGAAGCATAAAAAGATGTTGGAATATTCTGGGAAATTTTAGTTCATAACTTTGTCCTACTCGTACAATTAACAGTAAAAACAATTCAATTTTCTTATTGATTTGCCGTAGATATGTTCATAGGACATGTGGGTTTCATCGATGAAAAGAAAACTGTTGAACTTGCACCAAGCGGAAATCGAAATACGGAAGTTTTCTGCTTTAAATAAATATTTTTTAAATGGAAATACGTTGAATATTTGTAAATTTTAAAGATACTAGGGGGCTCGGCCCCCTACGAGCTACGCTCGCCAACCCCCGTCCAGACACCGCAGACTCCAAATGCACGCTAATTTGATCGGCTTTAAAAAGATTTCGAAAGATTGAAATATAATTTAAAAAACAGTGGCGATCTCCCTATAAACGAATTTCTATTCATTTCTCTTTGATTGGGGAATTTTAACGCCAAATCCGATGCGGTACTACTTGATTATCCCATCGACCAATTTCGCCAAATTATATAAATCGCCAAACCACTCGCCAAATTATACAAATTGACATAATTTTGGTTTTAAATAACGAAAGAACAAATAAATTAGTACAACATTAATAAAAATACAAATAAAAAACGTCGAAATAAAAATAACTTGATGACGTAGACACGTGTAACACCATTTCAAAATAAGCTAATATAAAATGAATTAAGTAAACACTCTTTGTCTCCTAGTATTTTTTAACAAAACGAAAAGAAAGTTCCTTTAAATGAGACATTTTAAATTAATCGTTTTTAATCTGACGTAATTTTTAACAAGCTATTCTTTCTCTTTTAAATATTCACGTGAATATACTTTTGTTAGAAATGAAATATTATTTGCGCTTTCCTGACAAAAATAGTTGAAAAGTATTCTATCAAAATATAAAATAAATGTCTAGCGCAATTTCAAATTTAAACCGTTTTGCAATATTATTTTGTGTTCATTTTATGTAATAACTGTAATGTGACGTAAATATGACGTAATTTCTCCTATTTAAGACTTCTAACGCATGTTAATAAATTTATTATTTTACAAATTCCTTTCTCTCTTAAAATTCACGTGTAATTATAGTTTTTATGACGTAATTTTTAATAAGTTCCTGCTTTTTGTACATAATTATTTAATTCTAATTCCAAATGTTTTTTTCTGTTTATAATAGTCACGTGTAAATAAATTTTTAATTTATTTACACGTATAATTTTTTTTTTTTTTTTAAGCAAACATTATTGTTTCCGCTGTTTATATAGTTGGCAACAGTTTAAATTAATATCACTTTCTAAAATCTGTAAAAAATATCTCTAGAAATGCTGAAAATTTGAATTTAAAATAGAAATAAAACCTCAAAAAATGAGTCAAAATAAAAAAATTAATGCAATCTGCACTCCGGCAAATTCTAACGCATAAAATGATCTAAAAAGGATTACACTGCCATGTATAGTTTTTGCTGCTATAAAACTTTTTTAGTGGAACAATTTTGTCCAACTTTAGCATTAAATAGCTCTTAAAATAATTCTTCGATTTGAAAACTGTCTGCATCAGCGTGTTTATCAAACATTTCTGTATAAAACCACTGATTTTCATATTTTTGTATGCATTATTTTTCTTAATATTAACGAAGAAAGGCCTCCGGTCACAAAAAATTCAAAACCGGCGGCGGTGGCGGCGGTGACAGCGGTAGTTACTTTTTTTTTAGAATAGAGAGATATAAAACGATTTGTAAATAATATCTCTCAAAGTAAATAGTTTACTCTTTACATAAAAAAAGAAAGAAAAAAAAAACAGCACATTTTAAAAGGATTTGGCTTTCTGTTAAGATAATTAAGCAAAATCATAATAATTAAATTTCAAGTGTGTAGTGTGTTTATATTTATTACATTTTTCTACCTTTATTTGATAATAATACTAATACTTAGCACTTGACTTAGAAGTGATAATGTTTGTAACGATGTCCTTTTTTATAATATTCCCGCAATTTGGTACAATTTCGTAAATATTTCAAGACCTCCTGATAATATGAACTGAGCTTTTAACCCCTCTGCAGAGAAATGTACTGGACTCCGCTTGCGCATGCGTACTATTTTTGTTTTCGTTTTTAAAATGTATTTCTATTCAGCCAGTCATCTTTTTTCCCTTTGAAGATGAACGCGTGTGTGTTAGAAAGATCTCAGGGTTGCATTAAATAATATTTTTATATGTTTGTTTCACCTTTTAAGTAGTTATAAATATATTATAAAGCTTTTAACACTAATACCATTATTTAAGAATTATTTTTTTCTCTTCTAATCAGTCTTTTACGTACTACTAATTATGTAAATATATCGTTTTTCATTAATCTTTATAAAAGAGTTTGTTTAAGATCTAATCATAAGGTATTTACAAACTTTTTATATCTCAAAAATAAATAACTCCCATGAGTCTTAATTTGTGGTTTTATAAGATCAAACTTTTTTCTTCTGTTTGACTAAATCTTTTTCCAGTTAATGATCTGCTACTAAAAGTTGGACTATCAATGGAAAATCATTATTTCTAAAATACTTTAGAATCATAGCATGCTTAAACTTAGCACAAAAAATACTCTAACAAATTATTTGAAATATGTTTGATTAGAAGAAAATTACTTTGTTTTTCTACTTTTATTAACAATTAGGAAACTTCATGTTAACAGATAACAAAGAAGTTTAAATAAAAGAATTTTAACTCAAATTGTATTCCTAAATCTGGCAACCTATAGCGCCCCATAATTAGTGTGTCCCTTATTATATTTGCCCAATATCTACTTCTTGAACCCTTAGTTTTAGAAGTATACTTTCAGTTGAAAATGTATTGAAAATATTGTTTTTCATCATCTTAGACGACATTAAATATTAAAAAAAGAAGAAAGAAAAGAAAAAGAAAAAAATCGGACAAAAAAGTTTACGAGTTACGAGTTAAAGATCAATGAGTTACGATATTTTTAATTTAACAAATTTTCATAATTTTCCAATATTTAATATAATTTTTAATTTTCCTGAAGTAAACGCTGAAAATTTATTGCTTTTGAAACATCTGTATAAGTAGAACAAAGGCATAGTTTTTCCACTCAAGGGTGACTAGTTTTTTGTACGATGTGCTTATATTTTTCGTCAAATCTTTTTAAAATATACATACATTCTGAAAAACAAATACCTATAAACAAAATCTGACGATATTCAAAAGCAAATACCTGTATATCGGGTAAATGTGCCAGGAATGGTCAACTACCAAACTTAAACACATACAGAAAATTCTATATATTATCAAAACAAAAATTAAATAAACTTGTTAATTGCATGAAAATCTTTCCTATAACATTCCAAAAATATGGTTGAAGTTTTTAAAATAGCAGAAGAAGTGTTAACCTTAGAAGAAACAAAAATCAGTGAACTACCTCCCTCCCCCCCCCCCTCAGTAAAAAAACTCACCTTGAGGTCCAGCCGACGGCGAAGTATGAAAAGGAACTTCAGTACGTAATCAAATCAGCCCTGAGAATGATAAATTTTGATCGAAAGCGCTAGGCGTATGATATTTGAATTTTTAAGTTTTTAAAACTATGCTTTTATATGTAAAAACATCTTTCATATTTTGCGACATCTTTAACGTATTAAATGCACATTTTTAGCAAGTTTATTTAATTTTTGTTTTGATTTGATCCAAAGTGAATATGACATTCTAATAGTATATATTTCATATCCGCATTTTGTGTGTTCTATATATTATGTTCAAAAGTAATATTCACCTTAAAATTATCGAAATAAACAATATGAATACATTGATTCACAATTCATTTATTACTAAAATAGGCGCAAATGTGCTATAAAAGTTTTAAAAGCTTAAAACAAACGTAGATGTCAAATCATGTCAAAATTTCCAGAGCGCTTTTAGCTGTACATGAGCCATCAGGGGAGTTAAAATGTTTCTCATTTTAACTTACAGTAGTTTAAAAGATGTACACTGATTAAGTAGCGAAAGGCGAAACCAAAAAGAATAAATAGGCTGAAGGGAATAAAAGAAGGAGAGGGGGCTATAGAAAATAGAAGAGGGTGTCAATCAAAATCAAATGCAGCGGTTATGCTAAGTAAATGGAGCACATTACGTGCTATATGGTTTAATTTACCTACCAAAGTTTTTGGCTTCTAAAAGAATAACCAATGAAATTTATACTTTTCTATATTTTTTCATAACTCTTCATTGCCTTCTTTATAAACTAGGTTATTGTTCAGAATCTTAATTAAACCAATCACGAAGCAGCAGAAAACCATGTTTTTTAGTTCCTTTGTCTTTCATTGAAAAATTTGCTGAGCAAAATAAGAGCTGGTTTTACTTAATATTTATACCTTAATCATTTTCTTCTCAAAACTGCATGTTTTTTATAGTATAATATATATTATAATAATAATAAATCATAATATATTTTCAACTTGTTTTGAAAGGGTCTTGCACTTTCTTTTAAATTTCCTAAGAAATTCACATTTGAGTAAAAATGTAACGTAATGAGTGATAACATTTTTTTTCACAGATGTGACGTGAAAATCGTGAATTACAGTGACTTTATAGTCAATAGGGGAGACCGGGGGAATGGCGACACCTTAAGGCACTTTAATTTCTTTCATCTCAAAAAAATGTTTATTTTTTAATAGTAAAAATTCTAAATCTGAATCATGATCTTTAGTATCTGTATAAATTTAACCGCAATCATAACTGTAAAGTAAGCACACATAAAAAAATTCTTTCAACCTCTGTACAGTGGCGGGATTACCCAGGATACTGGGGTAATTCCGCCTCTGTATCGGGGTAACAACGCCACTTTTTAATGACCTAGTAAATACATAAAATGGATACTAGGAAACACATAACCTACGTAAAATATTTAGAAAGCAATAATTTAGCAAAGTAATGAATAATTACAATGTTTCTTAAGCTAGATTTATTAATGTGCTAAGCTTAATATTTAACTCAAATTGGAAAAGTCACCCTTTGCCATGGCGGCGGCATTACACCGAGAGGACAATATAGCGGAAATCACCCAGCAAAGTCGAAAGAAGAACGAACTTGTTCAACAAATTGCATCAAAATGTCGGCGAACGCATGTAGATTACGGGTAATATTATCTTAAGTACCTAATGTTATAATATAAGGTGTTTATCTCTACTCCTTTGAAGCTCCAGATAAGAAGAAACTAGATGAAAACTAAATTTTTTCACTAGAACAAAATCACTCTCACTCTAGGCACTGTTGCTATTGCTGGCCGCTATAGTGCAGGCGCATTCACTATCTCAAACTGTCGTTAGTTTTTAAACTAAGCGGGGTAGCGACATAACTCCGAGTGGCGCCATTCCCCCGTCTCCCCTACATCCTAACAATTCGAGTAATGATCTAAAAGTGCAAGCTCTCTTTTCCCATGAAACTCAATAATCTCCGGATCCACAGAAATCCCTATTATAGAAAAATATCTGTATTCAACACTAATTTTAGGTATATTTAATGTTATTATCTGGATCTAGGCAACACCGGGCGGGTCAGTTAATAGTCACTCAACATTTCGAATTTCACAATGTTTCGTAAACTGTTTATTTTTCTCCTTTTCTCGTGAAAAAGAGTTTATATATTGCAGATATTAATGTGAGTGTAACATATGTTATAGGAATTAGTTCTTTTTCTTAAACTGCTTTTAAAGAAACAAAACTTTTATAGTCCAAGAGCCGACAGCACAAAAACCTATGTTATCAAACACAAGAAAAAAAACCTTTATTTTATGGAAGAGTAGAAATAGGGGAATCTAATGGTCCATGTCTGCCGGAAGTGAAGTGGTGCATAAGTCAAAAATTAATACCACTTCCCGTGCACTTCTAGAGGCTTATCCTAAGGTATATAGCACAAGAAAAATAAATTATGGAAAATGTTCAGTTCATTTAGTACTATATTAATTAAACAAAAACATAATTTGAAGAACAAATTAAAAAAACAAAATTCATTTCCTACGTTGTTTAAGCCCGAGAAGGGACACATATTAAGATATTTCATTCAATTAGTTTTACATTTATTGTTAAATTTTTGTAACAAATTAGTTAAGCCAATTGAAGATTAAAAAATAAAAATAAAATTCATACAATATGATACTTAAAACAACCTAAAAAATTAGATTCCGTTCAAATGAAATCGATATAAATCTTAGATTTCTTCCATTTTTAATTGAAAATATTTGTATTGCAAATATTTTCAAAATTAATGGAGAGTATCATCATCAGGCGTTGATGTATGCGGTATTGCATCACAATGTGGGATGCAGTTTACCAATGTGTAATTAAAAATGTTTCACTACTGTAGTAATGCAGGTTGCGGTAGTTTGGACAAAAACTTAAAATCTGAACGTAAAAAATCTATAGTCAAAACATAAAAAATTAATTTAATTTAAATTTAGATACCCTATTTACCACTCAGGAACGCTATGAATGTAAATGCAAATTGTGTTGAATTCTTACTGCTAATATTTAACAATATTATAGCTGTGATGCAGTAAAAAATAAAAAAATAAAAGTTTTACTTAAATTTTTAAACCCTATTCTCTCCCTAGGGGTAATGTAAACACATCAGAAAATTATTGCCTAAGCTTAATTTGGGTTAAAAATAGTTCTCATCTCGGAAAAAAAATACATTTTAAAATTTAAGTTATGTAATTCCCCACTAAGTTCGCTACCTTGCGTAAAAATAGCTATCCATTAGAAATTTTTTACTAAAATATAAACTTGACCAAAGCAAAAACTTATTCTGAAAATATGCTTTTTATTTGCACTATGAAGCCAAATTCACCTTTTTAATTTTTGAAAAAAAAAAAAAAAAAAAAAAAAAAAAAAAAAAAAAAAACTAGCTTAATTAAATATTTCACGTGAAAATCTTTCAACTAAAAAGAAATAAATTATTATTACGGCTTTTGAAATTTTTGCAACAATGCAATTTTTGCAAAAAGAGATAAACGCATTCTTTATAGTAAATAAATTATCTAATTACTGAACAGAAAATATGGTTGAAAACTTTCCTTGTCTCGCTAAGCCCATTTTTTCCAACTCGCAGCTATATTGGAAAATTACAGAATTTAACCCATTGCTCTATGACTAAACAGTGTCGAACAATATATTGTATACTAAAACTATCTCTGAAAAATTGTCAAACTAATAATGCAAATTCTATCAAAAACCGTTTATTTTAATTTTTAAAAAGGCTATTGTGATAATTGCGTACACCAGACTACAGAATTTTCCCAAAAACGGTATTCCTGAACAATATAGAAGGGCATGTTGTATACTGAAAACGGCCCTGGAAAATTATCTAATTAACAGTCCAAGTTCCATCGCAATACATTGGGCAGAATCATTTAAAGAGGCTAATTTTCCATTATCAGGTTCATCTCATTAAAGATCTTTAAACCGTAATTTAATACCAAGAAACGTAGAACGACGTGTTATGTACTAAAAAATTCCCCGAAAAATCTAACGTCCAGCAGAACTCGAGAACTCGAGTTATAAGCAGCGGGAATGAAATTTCCATTTGAATTATATATATATATATATATATAAGTAGAATTGGGTATTTCCAGAAAGTGCTGTCGTTTATTGAGAAATAACCAATATTGTGAACGTCGCTCAAGCCGATGGCACGCTCATGCATTTTTGGCTTAAAATTAAATCGTTTGGCGATAAAATGAAATCGCAAAAAACATACAATATGTAACTCACAAGTATCGTCATTTTTATAATTACATCTGCTAGTTTCTTCTGTATGTCACATGATGGTCGAGTTAAATAAAAATAAAAAGTAAATTGAAAAGAAATCAAAAACAAAAACAAAATTGTCACTCAGATATTATTTTATAAAATTTTCTGATGCATTTTATTTAACCGGACGCAAGAGATAAATTGCCAAATATAGTTTAAAACTGCAATCTTTCATAGTGAATAAATTTTTAAGCATTACGAACATTCTCTTTCATATTTAAATTCGATATTTTCGTTTTCCAATATTACCACTCGTCAATTTTTTTTCATTTTCTCTCTTCTTTTCTTTTTTTTTCTTTTAAATAAATTTAGTAACAGTTTTTTTCCGCGATGTACAGCCATTTCAATTCATTTATCAAAAAATTTATCGCCAATAAAATAATGGTAACCCTTTCGCCCAAAATAACAGAACTTTCCGTCATAATTCTATAACTAATCTACGTAGAACGATGTGTTATAGCTTAAAACCTTCCCTGAAACAATACCTATCTAACAGTATAAGTTCTGTCAAAATCCATGCAGAAGAATTCGAAATCTAGGCGTTCGGAACGAAATTTTCGTTTGGATTTTATATATATAATAGATTACTATTATTGATTCAAAAAGATAAGTCTGTATTGTGTCATGTATATGATTATTTTTTACGTAAAGTTTTAAATCAGCCTATTTAAGGCATTATTTTAATATTTAACTCTATATGTCCTGCCATGATTTCTAGTATCGTAACTTAGTTACTGGTAGGGGAGTAATGTCATGTCGTAATACACCGGCAGATGGCGACTCGATACAAATGAAAACAAGCTACGCATGTCGCATCGCAAGTAGTAAATTTTGAAATAATATTTATAATTTCACATAAAATATTTAAAATATTTCTTTGCTAATATAATAATTTAAAATAAATTTCTTTATCTTAAAATGTATTTTTAATCTTCAGAATAGTTTCTGTAAATTAATTTGTATTTTAACATTTCATTTATTTAAACATATGAATATTGTATATTTTTCACTGTAACTGTATCTTCAGTGCAGATAGCGTGGTTGATTTCAATAAAGCTAGCGTGCTCAGTATGTTCTCGCTGGTGTACCTGTTTTCAAATGGTGTTATTATTTTAATATTGTGTTAAATTATTCATTTACAGTATCGGATAGAGATCCGAATGATGTTTTAAGACGATCGCAGCTTAAATACTATCGTGAACATGTTAGCTGCATATGTATACCTGTAGCAACAACGTTTTATTACGAGACAGAAACGAATAACCCTAAACATATATTTTAAGGGTTCATTTGTTAAAAAATTCGAAATTAGCCCAATTGTCCTTCTAGATTATAAATTCAAAACTGTTTTTATGCACAAAAAATGTAATTAATGTCTTTTTTTTCTAGCAAATATATTAAATAAATTATAGTTATCACATTTTAAAGTGGAGTCGAATCAGCTTTATCTAAATTTTAAAAGAAAAACTCTGGGAAAAGGCTGGATCAAAATAAATTTTTAATTAAGTCTGATGGAAAATCCGAAAATAATTGAAACTATTGAATAACAATAGTTTTGCTTGACGGTAATTGTGCACGGATTATCTTCGTTAAACAAAATGCCATTGTACAGATAAAGAATTTCACTCTAATTTCAAGACTAAAGATGTTTTTAGTACAAGATGCAGAATTGTAATTAAGATGGAGAAGGTGTTAATTGAATATGAATATCTAACGGGTTATATTAAAACAAAATTTTTGAAAAATTGTGTAAAGCCTAATGCGAAAAGAATATAAGAATTTAAAATATTGGCTTGTTAGATAGTGAAATATACTATGCTTTGACGTCCTGTTTTATTGCACGAAATGAATTAATTTTCAGAAATTACTTTAAAAAGCTTAAAGCTAATGCATATTCATTCAAATCAATCATTCAAAACTGTTAATTTCTGAAATAATACCTATACTTTTTAGACATTTATAATATTTAATAATAAACTAATTTTTTTCTATCATTTTAAAGAATGGTATTTTAAAGTGTTCGTAATCATTTGAAATTTCAAGATAGAAGCAGATATTTGATAATCTAATTATTATAAATATTTTCAATTAATATATAACTTTATAGACAAAGGGACAACGAAAAAAAGTCAATGCATTTGTTCAAAACATATAATGTCTAAAATAACATTGCACTTAGGTTGTTATACATGTTAAAGATAATCTGCCTACTAGTACGATTGACGAAAAAAATGTAAAAATTGGCGTAAATATGTACAAATACATAAGCAAGTCAGTTATTTGATTTTTGTTTGTGATTTGCGCCCTAGCAGGTAACAGTTGTTTAATAACGTAAAATATAAAGGCAGAGAATTTGTACAAAAGGGATGGCAGACATCATCGAAAGTGTCAAAATTAGTTCCTGGTAAAACAATTTGATTAATCTTGTCTTAATGAAATGGTTTTACTAGGATATATGTTCATTTCAGTAAATTTCAAAATATGTAAAAATAAGAAGGCAGACCGAAATACTTTAATGGACAAGCTATCAGACTTGCGTAAAATGTTTAAAATTGGAAAACTTCAAATCATTTGTTTAATTATTTTTTATTTGTACGCACTAGGACGTAAGAGGATTCTAATAACGAAAATATTGGAGGCAGAAGATTTGAATCTCATCAAAAGTGCGTAAAAAAGCACCATAGTTAAATAATTAGCATTCATTTCAGAGCTTACCAAAATATGTAGATTACAAAAGGCAAACAGAAGTTTATTACGAACTTCCCATAGAACATATTGACGGACAGAATGAATGATTTTACTATTCGAACGAATCATTCGGTCAAAAGCAAAGCTGCGAACCTTTGTTTGTAAAAGCAAAGCTCCGAACATTTGTTTTTAAAAACTTCAGTATCTACCAAAGAAGTTTTTCAGACACGAAGTTTCTTATTTTAATTATAATCAATTTATGAACCCATAAGAATATAAAAATTCTTTACATCTTCATAATATCTGAAGATAATCTATACAAAAAATTATGATGGCTGGCAATTAGGCTATGCATTTGATTTTTTTTCTTTTAACAAAATTTGTGGCAGTAATTGATTACAAATTTAAACAAAGGTTGGAAACAATGTTTTTGTCGTGCGCATGCCAGAATGATTCATTCGATAGTAAAATCATTCATTCAGCCCATCATTACCAGAATAAGTAAGTGAAATATTGAAAGTTGAAAAGCTTTTAGTGAAATAAATTTGAGTTTTTTTATGGTAGTAAATTATATTCGACAATTAGTATCGAAAAATGAAACCAGTTTTGAATATTACAAAAGCGATGGCAGTCGTCATCATATTCGGAAAAAATAAACAGCATAGAGTGAAATACATAATCTCGATATTAACTCTATTCGTCACAGGACATCTTAAAACGTGTAAACGCAAAAAAAGGCTGACAAAAATTTCTAGGTAAAAGCCCAGGCAAATATGTAAAAAAGTTGAAAATTTAGAAACATTAAGGAAACAGCTAGAAAGTAAATTAGACAAACTTCAAATGTTTTTTTTAAAGTAAGAAATATTTAAACATGAGCTTTTCCGGATATTTTCTTTTCTTCCAAGACATTTATGTCCGTAATGTAAATAAAATTTAAAAAAAAAATTGAAAAGTGATTAAAAACATCTTTGCGTGTCATATTTCATTGTTAAAATCTAAATATTGTCTATGTAGTATGTAGCAAAATTATTATATTACGAACATAAGAAAAATTTTCAATATTGTGACATGCATTAGAATTTCCATTTCGATATAAAAAATATCTGGAAAAATAACTGAAATAATGTCTCAAAAATTTTCGGATGTTTTTTTTAATGCATTGAACACAAATATATCCCATTTCATAATTCGAACTTTGAAAATAGTCAGAAATAAATATATGGAGAGGGTCTAGCCGGATAAGCATAGCGAAATGGACCCCCACGACCGATGTTTGAAATAACATGCGTGGTAATAAGGTTCACTATGGGAATACAATAAAGAGTATTTTTATGCCCTGACCTTTAATTGTCCTTGAGGTAATCGGGGAAGTATGCACCGGCGCTACATTTTTTCAAATACGTTTTTTTCAAAAAGTGCAATAGTTAAAAAATTGAAAACAATGCCAATTACTGCAGATATATTAGTTCGCATTATTTTTTTTTTCAAATTTTTACACACTTTTAAAACAGAAAAATAAACAAAAATATTTAAAAAAAATATATTAATGAAGTAATTTTACATTTACACCAACCAAAAAATTACAGAATAATGCTGAAAGTATGTACTTTTAAGAAAAGAAATTTTTGTTAAAATCGAAAATGCACTTTTTGAGTTGTAAAAAGATAATGCAAGCAACTTGCTAAAATATTCCTAAATTTCCCTCTTTGCATTTGCAGAAACACGCTACTATCAATGTATTAGTCGAATCGTGACATTTCCACTCGGTCAGGATGCGCCAAAATAAGAGAATGTTTCCATACATACCATTTCCCTATACGTTTGTTTTGTTTTTGTAAACATTATGTTATTTTGGCGTTTTGTGCATCCTTCTCGCGTAATAATATCAAGTCGATGGTCTAGTCGATTGTTCAGCTGAAGCTGAATAGGGGCTGTATATATATAAGGTTATCAACTTTTTGGCAATTTCGGACCCCCTCACAACCTTCCGATATCACACGTTACCATTCCTCGAATCTCCCTCCTCCTAATAATACTGTTATCAGTGTCTAAAAATTCTTTTTATTTTTAAATTTTTTCCCTTTTTTTTATATGTTTGCAATGATATACAGATATGGTTGTACATTTTTTATTCGCATATTTTACTGATTTAAATGAAGAGAAAAAACCCATAAAATATTACTGTTATATAAGAAATAAATTTATATCAAATAATATTTTAAAGATACACTTATTATTTAAAAGTTTTTAATAATAGTTCTTTGTTACAGCATGCATTGAACAGTAATATTGTCTTCTTGCACTTCGCCCTTGCACGGGGCTAAACAAAACTTCTTGTAAACAAAACAGGTGGACAACATACTTCCCATCTTTTACTAGCAAAAAATAACAAGTATCATTTCGAAACTGGTTTCTCTAACAATGAATTGTATACACATATGGCAGGAGAATATTAATAGTGAACGTTGGGTTATTTTATTATTTTGGAATGAAATGTCTTATAATCATTCAATTTTTCTAATAATGTATGGAAAAATTCTCATATTTTGGCTCACTGCGCATGCGCATCCTGCCCGAGTGGAAATGTCACGAATCGACTAATGCATTGATATCAGCGTATTTCTGAAAATACAAACAGGGAAAGTTACGAATATTTTAGCAAGTTGCTAGCATTATTTTTGTTATAACTCAAGAAGCGCATCTTCGATTTTAACGAATTTTTTTCTCTTAAAAGTACAGGCTTTGAGCATTATTCTGTAATTTTTTGGTTGGTGCAGATATAAAATTACTACATTAATAATTTTTTTTAAATATTTTTGTTTATTTTTGTATGTTAAAATTTCTGTAAAAATGTGAAAAAAATATATGATGTGAACTAATATCTTCTTCAATAAATGGCGTTGGTTTCATTTTTTTTCAACTTTTGTAGTTTTTGAGAAAAACGTATTAGAAAAATAGTAGCGGCGGCACATACTTCGTCGATTATCTCAAGGACAGTTCAAGGTCAGGGGCTAAAATCACACTATATTGCATTCTCATAGTGAGCCTTATTTCACACATGTTATTTCAAACATCGGCTGTGGGGGCCATTTTGCTATGCTTTTGCCGGCTAGACCCTTTGTCATTGTCTTACGTTGCAGAAGATGCCACAAAATTTAGTTACTCGTCCTAACATCGCAGTGTTTAAAACATTAATAAGTGAGGTGACAAAAAGAAACATGTTTAGAGTGGAAATGTTTTATGTACAGAACATGAGAGTTACTTGATTCACTCGATGCACTCGATTACGAAGAAATTTGCTTCGAAACATGAGAGAAGTTCAAGATGACAGATGCAAACAGAAGCTAGAATGGAAAAAAAAATCTTACTTACGCCAGCTCTAAAGACAAAAGATTTAAAACTGATTAAACAATTTATTACACTTGCATTTTCAGTAGTAATTTTGGTCTGTTTACATATTTTGTAATGTTCTGAAACAAATTGCGTTTAAACGAAGATTATGTAAATTATTTGAAAGTGATCCATTTTTCCTCACTTTTGGCGACATCTGCCACGCCTTTCGTAATTCCGAACTATCCGCTTTCAGAATTTTCGATATTATATTATTATTGACTTTTCTTGATTCAAACTTTTCCAGTTTTAAACATTATCCCCTTTTCAGCTTGTCTGTTTGTAATAAAATTTAGTTCTACTTTTTTTACATTACATATTTTGGAATATCTTGACACGAATCGCGCTAAATCAAAATTATTCCATAGGCTAAACTATAGGGCACAGTAAAATTTTGAACAAACATGTGTGAACTAAAAAGGGGACGATAAAGCTCTCATTAACACCATAAAAAGAAGAAAATGCGCAAGATCTTTCGAAAGAACTTTGTCTTTCTTCATCAAGCGCACAGAACACGCCAAAACAAAGTTATTTCGAAAGAACGCATGTCCTTGCGCATCTTCTATTTTTATGGTATTCATAAGAAGTTATCTGCCCCTTAGAATCAATATTTCGGGACTTTTGATGACGTCTGTCACCACTTACGTAATGTCTAAATGGTCTGCATTTACGTTTTTCGTTAGCACCCACCTGTTAGCTTCTATGGAACAAAGCATAAACATTAATCAAATAACTTGACTTTCCTCCATATTTTAATATATTAACTTCAATTTTTACACCTCTTCATCAAGCAAACTTGTAGGCAGTCTAGCATCTCCTTATATGTCCATTCAAGTGCAATGTTGTTTTAGACGAGCAGCGACATTTTATCGTTGTTTATTAGTCTATTAAATTGATAAGCTTTCCTTTAAATAAAACTTTTGTAGAATTAACCGAGTAATTTTTTTAATAAACCAGTTAATATTTTTTTTAAATATACAGAATAAATAGATATTACTCAGTCTAGAATTAATTGAGAATCTAATAATACATGAAAAGAATTATGACAAGAATTTTAATTAACATACTTTTCTTTAAATATAAAATTATATATATATATACATATATGTTTAACCCACTACTTTCCTATAAATAAAATCCTGAATTTTCTTTTAAATTCTATGGAGTAAATAGACTTTATCCAATCTTTCATTACAGCATTAATTATTTATACTAATTTCTAAGAAAACATCTCAACTGACATTTTTCTTATCGTACCAGGACTAAGTAGGTCAATCCAAAAGAGATCCCTCGAGACTTAATTTGGGATTCTTAAGAACACGAGACTGCCACAAGAGTCATTTTAAACGAAATCGGGCATCTTCAAAGAGTGAAATTAAATAGTAAAAGATGGTTTTAATCTTTCATTAAATAAAATTTTTTTGAAAATGCGAAAGAGGTGAAACCGAGTTAATAAAAAGTGTGAAAAATAAATAAGAGTCACGAAGTAAAAATGCATACATTGAAAACTTTACTTTTAGAGTTATTTTATAATTTCATTTAAAATAAGATGTTATTTATGTATTTCCTAATTTTTTTTCTTCACGTTTTTGATGAAATATAGTTCATTTGAATCATAAAATGTAGTTTTACGTATAAAGAGACTTAAAGACAGTTAAATTTTGTACAGACTGTTAATTCTTTTAATTTTTCTACGTTATTTGTTGTTGTATATTAATAATTGTAGGACAAGGGCAAAGGCAAGGGCCAAGACGTAAGACAGGGCAAAACATTTAGCACCGCCTACAAGATAACCGTTTATCGTATTGGTAATCACTGAACAATAGGCGAGAATTTTAATTACAGAATATTAAATATAAAAAATATTGCTTGAACTTCACAAAACAAATTTTTTCGAAGTCGAAGACTTAGTTGGGTAGTTTACCATATTCAAATAAGGCTTATTTCATAAAAATCGACGGAATTGTTTTCGTTTAATACCATCATTTTCAGTAAAGTGCTTGTTTTAATCCTATAAAACGATTTTTCCTGAATTAGAGACTTAGCTAGATAGTTTTTTCGTACCCGAATTAGTGTAAGAGCTAAGATTTGTGAGAATCGTTGGAGCCGTTTTCCATATATAGCAGCATTTTTAATATTGAGTTTGGTTTAACTTGTCAAAACAAACTTTTCTGAATTCGGAGCCTTGCTGGTTCGTTCGCTCGAGATCGAATTAGCATAGGAGCCATGCTTCGGGCAAATCGTACGAGCAGTTTTTGATTTGCAGCAAGCAAGATATTCAGCACTGAGTTTGTTTTACCCTGTCAAAACCAATTTTCTTGAATTCGGGTTCTAGCTGGATCATTATTTTGTTCCTTTTCTTTCTAAAATTTAAAACTTTGTTTTCATTTTGTTGAAGCAAGTAATATAATTTTTGTAAAAAAGACGTGCTATATTAGCTCTAACAGCAGTTAAGGGCGAACTGTAATTATTTTTTGAATAAATTAACCCTTAACTGCTGCGAGCGGTCTCCGAGACCACTTGATTAAAAGACGAATGAAAGTCTCTATTAATTCACAGAGTACGGTTTCTGTACTAAAATTTAAGTACAGCACTATTATAATTAAACTTTTCAATGTTATTCTTAAAATGTTTATCACGGCACAGCACCGTGCTGTTTGTCAATTTTACACGGCTAATATGCAAAAGTTATTTGGATGTTGCGTATAATGCCTGATATAAATAACCGTCAAATAAATAAATGCGTTCCTAATATAAAAAACTCTCACCCCTCTTTGCCAAGGAGCTATGGCCATAACTATAATTAAATGATTGTCGCAGAAAACATCGTTGAAAATTCGTGAAATTCGCTCGTCAATATTAACCCATAATTTATACCCCAGTGCGATTTGGGTTTCCGTAACCGCATAATTTTGCTGACAATCTGGTGATAATAAAATATAACTACATGATCCATAGGCAAAATTTAATAAGGAATCCAAATGAAATATTTGATTTTATCAAAATTCTTATTTTGTGAATGAAAAATGCGAATTAATTAAAGACGCCGACATTTTAGTCGGTGCGAATTCACAGTGTTAAAAGGGGTTAAAAGAGTATTTAAAAGATATTTATAATATTGTTAACTAGACTATTTATTACATATAACTTTATCTTAAAATGTCACATGATAAATATATCAGCCTTAGAAATAGATAAAATCGTACAATATTTCTAATAATTCTGATTAAGCCAAAGAGAAGCCCTGTGCCTGATATTTTGTTGCACCACCCCCCTCCTCTTCATTTTTCTTGCACTTTCACAAAAAAATTAACATTTTCTGTAATTAAAAATATGTATATGGAAACAAATATTCATTTAGATATACATGGCTTTATTTATTTTTTATCTTTTACTAATTTAAAAGTAAAAATTGTCGATAATAACGAATAAAAATTGAAAACAGAATTAAAATATCAGATTTTATAAAAGGGCTAACAAAAATTATGACTCCTAAACCAGGGACTAACTCAATTGCATCACGTTTTAATCGGAGACAGCATTTAAGCTATCGAATGGTATAATGTTGGTAAAATTAACTTACTTAACCGCATTAAAATAAACATAAATTGTTTTCAATCTACACAAGATTTTCCAGAACTTTCATTATGTAAAAGTATTGCAAATTCCTTAATCATATGTCTACATTATGTTACTGGAATAGACACTGCGTTTCTTATACCTTTTTTTTTATTAAAATTTTTAAAGAAGCGTATTTTTCTTTTTTGATCGTCTTAAATACATATTTAAACACCTGGTTAAAGAAAAACATTAATGGAGGATTAAGCTGACTCAACAGAACTTAATTAAACATAAAATTTGATTTAAATATCATTTTAACACAATATATGAAAAATCCCATATAATTTTCTTCGTTAATCTTCTAAATATTTCGCCGCATTTGCAGCAATATCTATGTCGGTATTAGGCACAGGCTGAAAACAAGCTCTCCTAAATGCATAGTCCACTTCAAATTCTAAACTGGAAACTGGTCGCCTTTTCTTTAGTTTAACTCGTCAGGTAACTGAAACGGACAACATAGCTCTTGACGTTTATAGGGTTATTTAACCTTTAAAGATAAAAAATAAAAACCGTGAGCCACTTTCAGGAATTTTTGTCGCATTTCCGAAACATGGTGGTGATGTAAAATGAACGATGTGTATTTGATTGGAAATTTCTTTTGAATAAACCGTTTTACATGCAAAAAATGTTTCGGGTTTTTGTTTCTGAAGTTCGTATGCTTCAATATATAACATTTATTTACGATTCTTGCATTAAGATTTTATGTAAAAGAACATTGTCGCATTTAGGGGTTATCACATTTAGGCAGACTGACCTTATATGAGAAATCGGTCACGACACACAGGTTTTATTGTCTAAAGTTTAATTAATCAGTTATTTTTCAGATTTAGTATAGGAGACAAATTTCGTGAAAATCTTCCCAGTCGTATACTATATCATTCATAGTCGGGAAAATCGCTTGCTCGTTTAATCTATTATATATATATAATACAAACGGAAATTTCGTTCCGAACGCCGAGATTTCGAGTTCTACCGCATGTATTTTGACGGAACTTATACCGTTAGATAGGTATCGTTTCAGGGAAGGTTTTAAGCTATAACACATCATTCTACCTAGATTAGTTATAGAATTATTACGGAAAATTCTTTTATATTGAACTTTGTAACTTCATATTTCCTTAAATATCTGGGCTCCTATTGGTCGTAGAGCTTAGATCTCGCGCCAAAAGTAGCTCCGAAGCACCCAAGCAAACTTTTCCCCGCGATTATTTTGCCGTCTTCCGATTTCCTCTAACTCTATTAGGGGCCCGCGTAGGGCCCCTTTAACATATTTTTCGTAGTAATTTCAGCAATTATCTTACATTATTCGTTAAGACCGCCACCCTCCCGATTCATGTATCTACGGAAAGGTTGCACGAAGGAGTTTCGTTCGGATACGCTTTCGTTAAGAATAGAGTGCGCTCCCTGGTGGTGGAATGTGGAACTAACATAACGCGATATTGTTAAAATTAGGGAATCTAACAAGGCGGTCTGTTTTAAACTTTGAGATAGATCATAACGTATAATCTATTAACTATTCTATCTATTCTATCTCTTATATATATAAAATCCAAACGAAAATTTCGTTCCGAACGCCTAGATTTCGAATTCTACTGCATGGATTTTGATGGAACTTATACTGTTAGATAGGTAATGTTTCAGGGAAGGTTTTAAGCTATAACACATCGTTCTACGTAGGTTAGTTATAGAATTATGACGGAAAGTTCTGTTATTTTTGGCGAAAGGGTTACCATTATTTTATTGGCGATGAATTTTTTCATAAATGAATTGAAATGGCTGTACATCGCGGAAAAAAAACTGTTACTAATTTTATTTAAAAGGAAAAAAAAGAAAAGAAGAGAGAAAATGAAAAAAAAAATTGACGAGTGGTAATATTGGAAAACGAAAATATCGAATTTAAACATGAAAGAGGATGTTCGTAATGCTTAAAAATTTATTCAATATGAAAGATTGCAGTTTTAAACTATATTTGGCAATTTATCTCTTGCGTCCGGTTAAATAAAATGCATCAGAAAATTTTATATAATAATATCTGAGTGATAATTTTGTTTTTGTTTTTGATTTCTTTTAAATTTACTTTTTATTTTTATTTAACTCGACCATCATGTGACATACAGAAGAAACTAGCAGATGTAATTATAAAAATGACGATACTTGTGAGTTACATATTGTATGTTTTTTGCGATTTCATTTTATCGCCAAACGATTTAATTTTAAGCCAAAAATGCATGAGCGTGTCATCGGTTTGAGCGACGTTCACAATATTGGTTATTTCTCAATAAACGACAGCATTTTCTGGAAATACCTAATTCCACTTATATATATATATATATAATTCAAATGGAAATTTCATTCCCGCTGCTTATAACTCGAGTTCTGCTGAACGTAAACTGTTAGATAGGTAATTTTTCGGGGAATTTTTTAGTACATAACACGTCGTTCTACGTTTCTTGGTATTGAATTATGGTTTAAAGATCTTTAATGAGATGAACCTGATAATGGAAAATTAGCCCCTTTAAATGATTCTGCTCAATGTATTTCGATGGAACTTGGATTATTAATTAGTTAACTTTCCAAGGGCGTTTTCAGTATACAACATGCCCTTCTATATTGTTCAGCCATACCGTTTTTGGGGGAAATTCTGTAGTCTGGTGTACGTAATTATCACAATAGCCTTTTTAAAAATTAAAATAAACGGTTTTTGATAGAATTTGCATTATTAGTTTGAAAATTTTTCAGAGATAGTTTTAGTATATAATATATTGTTCGACACTGTTTAGTCATAGAGCAATGGGTTAAATTCTGTAATTTTCCAATATAGCTGCGAGTTGGAAAAAATGGTCTTGGCGAGACAAGGAAAGTTTTCATCCATATTTTCTGTTCAGTAGTTAGATAATTTATTTACTATAAAGAATACATTTATCTCTTTTTTATATAAAAACAGAAGTAAATTGTATATAAATAACAAAAATATTAATATTCATAAATAAAAATTTATATAGGAATATATATATATGAATACATATTTTAAAAAGCTTAAAGTTCATTTTATTTGTTTTTATAGCTGTTCATATCACTTGGCCACAAATCTTACTTCCTTAAGCCCGAATTGCGCCAAGCTTTTTAACATCTAACAGTACACATTGATCTTAAAATCAGGAAAATTGGAAAGTAGATGTAGTTTGTAAAGTATGCATAAATTAAGGAGATAAATTACGTTATCGAATCCATAGACAATTGGCATATTTGGTACTGATAAGTTACATAATTGTGTCTACTGACAATTGGCGTATGTTACCTGGCGTGGTTTGGCGCATAATTAACTTAGAAAAAGGTTTAAACTGATTCTGTGTTTTTAAAGCGGAGCTATTCTATAACCGAATTAACACAGAATTGGCGTGATTTGAAAGAAAACTTTTTGGCGACCTTTTCCTATTTTTACGTTATACCAACACCATACCAAATTGTATGCTATTGCGCCATTTATTTCAATCTTAAATGTGCAAAATTTTTTAGTAATTTACAGTATAGGGATCTTGGCGAAACAGAGAAAATAGCCTTGGCGGAGAGAAAATTTGGAAACATATTTTCTGGCAACCTATTCACTGTTTCATTTCATATAAACAAGCATTTTTTCTGTTTGTACAATTTATTTAACATAAAGATGCAATTTATCTAATTTTAATTAGAAACAGAAGTAATTTGTATATAAAAAACATTTATAATATACATATATAAACAAACAAAAAATTTCATCAAGTTTGTTTTCTTAACTGTTTATATCAATCGGCAATAAATCTCACTTTCTGATGCCCGAATAGCGCCAAGCTTTAAAAAAAACGCCAAGGCGCCTGTAGTGGAAAAGAAAAGTACCAAATTTTATTGCAAACGATGCCAAACTTTGGGGCTTGATATTTATTGAACGCGAATTTCTTTTGGCTTTAATTATTATTTATTCGTAACACTGGAAAACATTTTAATTTACTATTTTTTGAAGGTGGAAGTATTTTTTATTATCAAGTAAAATTAAGTTATAACTTCATTTTTCGCTGAATAAAACATGGAAATGTTTACTGCAGTGCCAAGAGACACTTAAAATGTCATGCGCGTAGTTGGCGATTTTGAAAAAAAAAATTTATAATATCGGAACCCACAGCAAATTGGCTCATTTTAACGACAATGTTTTGGTACAAAATGAAATACATTTGTTGTAGACATAATAGTAAATCTCAATACTCGCCGATTGAAAAGTCTTTAAAATTATTCAGCAGAGACAACGAGAAATAACTTGCAGTTTCACAAATTTTAATAATCAATATTCTTATCTATCTATCTATCTACTTCTGCTTCTACTATATATACTAGAGTAAAATGGAAATGGGAAATTCGTCCGGGTTGCATATAACTTGAGCTCACCTGAATGGATTTTGATCATAATGATAGTTAGATAATTTTCCAGGGAAGATTTTAGTATATAAAATATCGTTCTACGTTGCTTATACATACAATTATGTTTTAAAGTTATATAATCAGACGAATCCGATCATGAAAGATTAACCTTTTTAAAAGATTCAGCCGAATTGATTACGATTGAATTTTCACTGTTAGTTAAATAATTTTTCAGGCAGAGTTTTAGTATATACTATACCCTTCTGCATTGTTTAATAATAGAGGTGTGGTGGAAAGTTCTATAATCAGTTGAACCCGATTATGAAAGTTTAACATTTTTTAAAGTTCTACAGAACGGATTTTGATAGGAATTTCATTTTAGTTAGATATCTATTCAGACATGGTTTTAGTATTTTGCATATTGTTCTACGTTGCTTAGTCATAAAGTAATGGCGGAAAGTTCCATAATCATATGAAACCGATTATAAAAGATTAGACTTTTCAAAAAGTTCTAGATGGCGGATATTGATAATACTTTCTTTGTTGATAAGACAATGTTTGCGGAGGTTTTAGTTTATTGCGTATCATTCTACGTTGCTTAGTTACAGAATTATGGGGGAAAGTTTTATAATCAGATGGACCCTTTTATGAAAGATCAACCTTTAAAAAAAGTTTTACTGGATGGATTTTGTCCGTTTGTTGTTTGCATTATTACAAGTAGTTATATAATTTTTCAGGGTTTGTTTTATTGTATTGCGTATTGTACTATCTTTCTTTACCAATCCTACTGTTATTGATCAACTAAAAGGGTTAAGACCTTAATAGCTGAAAATTTGTCTACACATTAGAAAATATAATAGCACATTGGCGTTCTTATCGTTTTCAACAGTGCGAAAGGACATTCCAGGTAAGGTTCCATATTCCTTTAAATCACAATCTCAAATTCAATGATACATTTTGCTTAATTCAAGGTTCATTTCGATAAGCAGATCAGCGTAGCGGGCATAGCCTGCTAGTATATATGATAAAATATTAAGTTATGTAATTAAAATGCATTGTTTTGACAAGTACAATCAAATCGTATATTAAGAAGCAATCACCAGTTTTTTTTGTTTCAAAATTGCTTATTGTAAGTTGTAATTTCTTGTAAGTTGAAATTTATACCGGCTTTTTTTCCCTCTTATGTATTCTTTCCACTTTTCAAATGCCAATGACTTGCAAGTGACTATGAAACTTTTGTCTACTTTGATTATAGTAGTTATAAAGATAAAACTCACATTACATCGCTCGATGCTGTCGATGTAGATAGATGATTAGAATGCTGTAACTTATAATTGCATCGCAGAATTCAACTTTATTTCTAAAATTTAAAACTTTTTTTCCTTTTGTTTAAGAAAACAATATAATTTTTGAATAAAAAGACTTATTATCTTAAACTCGTTATATATTTAAACATTTAAGCACAATCTGTAACGATACATCATATCATACCAATAAGAATATGGGATTCTTCATTTTTATTATAATATTAAAAGAAATGAAGAAAACTTAAAAATACTTTTTTAATGTGTAATGCAATTTTAGAAAGAGGCTTAAAGTTTTTACTCGTTTTCACACTGGGGAATATACGTTTTACGAAAAAAATGCTTTTAAAGATTTATCTCATCATATATATTTTTAAATATATGTGTTCAAAGGGAGGCCATAAGAATTTTTATTGAAAAATAATGTAAAGCTCATTAAAAGAAGGATGCATACTCTATTTCTCGCTAAAGATACTTTTCACGTAATCATATTTTAGAGAATTAGCATAAAACATCCTAATGATAAAAACTTTTAGATGCTTAATTAAATATGGCGTTTTTCATTGCTTAAAAGACTTTCCATACTAAGCAGTAAACAATTTTTGTTTGTTTTTCTGTCATGGAATTAGCTAATGACTGTAGTAACGGCCATTGCTCTCTTTTTATTATATTATCGTCGATAACTATTTGTTGGTAGTAACGGTGATTGGGTTTGATTATTTAAAAGCAGGCATTTAATGTTAAATGAATTTGACGTTTGAATGAAAGAGTGAAAACTTGCCGAATTATAAATATACTTTATAAAATATTCAAACTCTTTTTTATCAATAGCCTTTCTGTTTTAATGAAATATAAATGAGGAATCTCTAATTATAGACTGGTTTTATTGTCAAAAGTTTAATTAATCAGTTATTTTTATCAATAAAAAAATTCCTTTCTCATTCTGCAAAAACTTATTGCACAATTGTTATATAAATTAGGGATGTGGCTGACCCTTTAGGCCCGTAAACTAATATATTAGCTACAGATAGAAAATTTACAATAAAAAAATTTACTTAAAATCAATAGTAAAACGTCTTTGCATTTGAGTAGTGCAGTTAAGTTAACAGTGTTCAAAATTTAATTTCATGGCACAAATAACGAAAGGGGGAAGCTAACAGCAAGATATCCTCAAAGTTCTAGTTCTAACTCAAAACAAGACCGCTACTCTAATTAGATCCTCAAACCTAAGAAAATCGGATACGAAAAAAATATCACTGATAGCTCTCTAAATACGGTACGCATTATAACAGGAAAATACTGAAAATTACGAATTGAAAGAAACCTCCTCAGCACCTTACTTTGAGAATTTATGATATAATTAAATATTTTAAATAGACATTATATGAAATTCATATATCGAATATAAAATTTAAAATGAGTCATTCTTTTAATTCAGATTTTATATAAACTAAGTAAATTATACTTTTTGAAACAATATTTCAATTTTTAAGAAATAATTTTTAAATACAAGCTTAAAATTATTTATAAAATACTACATATATGATATATAGTATTCTATAGTTATTTTTCAGTATAAAATATTTTACAAATAGATGTTGTAAAAACATCAAACATATACCAACGTATAGAGGAAGTTCGGGTATTATGGAATGGTCGAACAATATAGAATACTTTAATATCTGGTGCATACGGTATTGCAGCCTGCAGTTTTTTTGCAGCTAAATTTTATAAAGTTCGTAGTAATTATAATATCTGATTGTCAGTGATGTTAATCAAGCTGAATAGTTGTATTTATTTCTGTATTAGGCAGTTTTTCATTATGCTAACTTGTTGACGTGTGAAGAGGTTATGTTTTTCAAGATGATGTGTTGGGTAGTCTCGAATATCAGCTAGATAACTGTTTCAAGACGAGTCTAAAAATTAAAACAATTTTTCAAGGAATCTGATGATTTGAAGATGATGTACTAAGGTTTTCTGATTAAATAATCTTGGTTGTTCTTTTAAAACGTGGTTTTTCTTGCAATTTTAATATCCCTTATAACCCTATTCCATATTACCCGACTGGTTGCCATTACTCTAAAAGTGTGACTTTTTTTAAAAAGCTAAATATTGACATGTATTTTTTTCTTCTACGTACTAAGAAATAATGCAAGTTAGTTATTAAATAACTTTTAATCAATCTTAATTTTCTTATGTTGACTTACAAATAAAAATAAAAGGGTATTCCGTAATAGCCGAACTTCTTCCCTCTATCTCTCTCTCTATGTGTATACAGGGTGGTTATAAATGAATGTCTCAAATTTACAGGGCTGTTTAAAGAAAACAGAAAAAAATTTACAACCTTGTTGTTAATTGGAAATAAAAAAAATAACATTTGAAAGTGTTATATCCCAACAAGAATCTCAATAATAGTAGCGATCTGTGTTAAAAGAGGGCAACACCATACAGAGAGTCTGAAATTGTGAGGCTTTGCATGTAGTCGGTGAAATCAGGATTATTGTAAGAAACGAGTTGTTCTGAATAGCTGCGTTTAGCGGCTGCTGTATATATTGTAAATGAAATATAAGAATACTTATAGTTATGTTTCCTTGCTCAGTAAATAGTACTAATAAGAGTTCGGCATTGTAATAGTAGCGACGTAACGGGATTGAATCCAAATGTAGTGAGAAATATTTAAGAAAAAAAGAAAAAGAGAAGGAAAATGGCCGATAAAGAAATAATTTCTCTGGGACGCTTAGAAGAATACAATTCAATGTTCCTTGGACAATTTATGTAAAAAAATTGACTTTTATTTCTAAGCGATTAGCATCAAAGTGATGAGATGAAGAAAAATATTTTGCTAAGTTCTGTTGGAACATCGACGTTCGCCATTTTACGAGATATTATCGTTCCTAATACTCTGAAAGAGATCAGTTACGAAGGTCTTTTAAAGAAAGAAAAGGAGCATTTTTCACCACGCCCCAGTGAAATAGTAGAACGATTTAAGTTCCAGAAGCGACTAAGGAAGCAAGGAGAGAATGTAGCAGATTTCATAAGAGACCTACGTCGGTTATCCGAGTATTGCAACTTCGAAAATACATTTAATGACAGTCTGCGAGATCAGTTGGTGTTTGGGATTCAGGATGAAAAGATACAACAGAAATTACTGTATTCTAAAGACTTAATGTTCCAAATAGTGGTGGAAATAGCAGAATCATTTGAATCAGCCGAGGCTGGTGTAAAATCCCTATACATCGGAGAAAGTACGACTGTCAATCAAGTGAGTGTTTCGAAAGTGGAGAACCAAAGCTAGAGAAGTTCGCTCATGCACCTAAGCCTAAAGAAGATAAATATGTGCCTGAGAAACCGTGTTACAGATGTTCTAAAAATCATAATCCAAAATTCTGCCTTTTTAAATCTGCAGAATGCCATTTCTGCCATCGACTAGGTCACCTAAAAGTTTGTTGTCGGAATTGAAAATTTGGGATGAAAAATGAGAAACGGCATAAGAACAGAAAAATTAAAACTGTTCAGGAAGAATATTGTTTAAACTTCATGGACAACAACTCCAACAATGTGTCGAGTGAAAAATCGGTTAAATCAAATGGTGTTAATATAAAATTTGAGTTAGACAAAGGTGAGGCTCATCATACTATTGTAGGTAAAAGGGATTCTCAGGTAAGCTGCCTTTAATTAAATCTAAAATAAAGTTATAAACTTATACTAAAGATTCTTTAACTGTTTTGGAGGAAATAAAAGTAAATGCTGTTGTTGATTAATATTGTATCCCTGATTTAAATATCTTAGTTATTAAAGAGGAAGGTTCGAGTGTAATTGGAAAAACTTGGTTAGAAGCATCAAAATTATTTTGTCCTATTGTATTACTATCAAAACCTAATACATATACCTAATATAAACCTTATATAAATTACTATCAAAACCTAAAATATAGTAACCCCTGCTGAAATATAAGCTTCAGGATTTATTTTTTGTTAAAAATTTTGAAAAGGGGGAAAAATTATGAAATTATTGGGGAGTAGATGAGTTTTAGTAAATAGATGTGACGGAATAAGGTGTAAGCGTCACTTTAATTAGTTGAGACGTAATAAAGAGATAAGTTATGAAATTCCAGAGAGAGTTGTAGAGATGATAAACTAATAGCAGACAATGTTGAAAATATGGGCATAGTGGTAAAAATTACAGTGATTATGACAGGTATGGGAGGTATAAACAAAAGCGTTTTCTGGAATTAATGAAAAAAAAAGAACAGCTTAATAATGATAAAACTATAGAACCAAGCCAATCTCTGCCTTCACATGATATTGTAACAGGTACAGTTGTGAGTAATAAAAATGATGATACAACAGATAAATCTGTGAAAACACTAAGTAAAACTAATAACGAGGACTCAAAGAAAAGTGCTCCAGTTCGAAGAAGTCAAAGAGCAAGATTGCCTGTAGTTCGTTTGAACTATGAGAGGAGGGGTGTTATATCTCAACAAGAATCCCAATAATAGTAGCGATCTGCGTTAAGAGAGGGCAGCACCATATTGTAATAGAAAGTTTAAATTCAACACAGTTATGTGAGCCCCTACAGAAACACGAGCGATATCGAGCTGGTATAATAATTCATTGCACACTTTTTTCAACATGCCTTGTGTGATTCTTTGAATGGATGCAGCTTTGAGTGTCCTAATTTTTCAACTTAACTGTGAAAAAACTTTCCGTTAAAATACGGAAATTGTACTAGATATCAAGACGCCAATACTGTTTCCGTATTTTAACGGAACTTTTTCCCCGAAAATTCCAGAAAAACGGAATTTTTTCTGGAACTTACGGGAAAAAATATCCGTTAAAATACGGAAATAGTACTGGCGTCTCGATTGCCAGTACAATTTCCCTATTTTAGTGGAATTTTATTTTACAGTGATCAGTTGGTAGCGGTTGAACAAACACCTAACCTTTGATGAGGCCCCACAAAAAATCATGCTGAGAAAAGTGTGGTATGAGTTATTGTGCCGCATCGATATCGTTCGTGTTAGTAGAGAGGCTCACATTGGATGCTTATAACTGTGTTAAATTTAAACTTTCAACTTTTATTTATGATTTCCGAGGAACAAAATGGTTGAATATAATCCCCCTGTATACTACGAAAATTAGTTCCATAAACATTTTATTTTTCAAATTATTCTACATTCCATGTTTATTAAATTGTGCCATATCTTAAATAACAATGCATTCATTCTGTTTACGGAAATTCATTTTTATTTAAAATGCGTATTTAAACATTTTATTTCCTTTCAAAATCCATTCTAAAAAACATTTTCGTAATCATTATTACTTGCTTCCAAGGTTTTTCATTTCTTAATCTTAAAATGTTTCTATGAATTCCATTAAAATTATCTGTTTGCACCATTTTATTTTATTTTATTCTAAAAATCGATTGGCATTCTTTTTCTGTCGAAACCGCATTATTCCAATTTTTTACTCCTGTAAAATATAGTTCTTACCAGCTTGGGTCTGCTATTGGTCGTTTTCCCATCAGCAGTGCCATAAAAAACTCTAACAGTCTTATTTTAAATTATCTTATCCTAAATGTAGTTTCAACTGAAGAAACTATTCAGGTAGATGTTTTGGAATATCACAACAAGCTGTGATTTGTGGTGGATGCTTGCAACATGCATTCTACTATAAGGAGCCAGAAAATTGTCTTTTGTTTCGAATTTTTTTTCTTTTTTTCTCGATGAATTCCCGGTGTATTTCGACCAAAAGCCAACAGGCGACTGTATAAATGCTTTTAATACAGCACTGTAAAAAAAAATGGTAACTTTCCATGTAAAATCCAGGAACGTTTCGCCTTTTATCAGGTTTTCAGAATAATTTAGCTCTTTCCTGTGAAATTCTGGTTTTCTTATCTGAAACGTTCCTGAACAAAAGTTGGAAACAGCAAAACGCTGCGGCCGCCATTTATTATTATTTTTTTCCTATAATCCGTTGATCGCGCGCGAGTGTCGAAAACGAATTCCTTAAATGAATGTAAAAAAATCAATATGGAATGCAAATAAATCAATAGACGACATAATCCTTTACGTCTCTATTGTCAAGATAATTCAGATGAAAATACAATACCTCTGTGACATCACTAAGAGATTATCTCTCGTACTTGTCTGTGAAATCTTTAACGAGCAGACTGTGTAAAAAAAAAAAAAAAAAAAAAAAAAAAAAAAAAAAAAATACACCTATTATTTGGATCTGCATTAACCAGGGGACAATCAAATATGATTCTCACCTATTTTGATTAATTTAAAGTATGTTTTAGAGTTCTTATCTCTAATTATTCTTGTGAAAGGATTTCTTCAAATGGGTCTTAGATTTTCAGAAATTAGATGCCGAGTTTTAGCATACGTTTCAAATACCCATTAGTTTGCAGCTCTCAACGTGTCTTTCGTGGTGTGGACGCAGAAAGCTTGCACGCCACCCGTACGGCCCGGGTTCGATGCTACCTCTTGACTTTTTTTTTCTTTTTTAATTAATTTTATATTTTAACACTTTATTACAATTTGATTTAAATTTGACATATATTTGACACTTTGAATTGCTGCAAATTTGAATTTTTTTTTTTTCGGAAAAAATATACAATTACGTTTAGGTTTTTTTTTCATGAAAATTTATATGTATTTTATCTAACTTGTAAACTAACATAATCACTGACGAAAATCCAAAATATTTTATGTCTAGATTTTTTTTCTAATTATTATTTACATTTATATATTTTTATATTTTAAGCAAAGTTCAGAAACAATATATCACATATATATTTACTTTATTGAATTTTAACTGAAAATTTATTTTTTCGTGTAAATTATAAATAATAATTTTGATGTCAATTTCAAAATATTTTTTCATTCTAACAAATAATGATAATAAAGCGAAAATTGTCAACTGGAAATGTAAAAATCGTCTGCGGATCCCGCATGCTGTGAAATGTCAGTAATGTCATAATGAAGGGAACGAACATCCAGAGTGAATTATGTCAGCCAGGTATCGGTCCGGATAGCCTAACAGGTAAGGCATTGGCACGGCACGCCACGTATCCAGGTTCGATCCCTGGTCTGGACATTTTTCGCTCTTGTGCTACTCCAGCCTTGAATATGTCAGTAATGTTTTGCTGTCAACAGAAATATTCCTGGTATTTCGCAGGAAACTTACTGGCATTTCTGTAGAAAGTTTTTAACATATACAGTAAAGTACCAGTCATTTTCAAGAAATGTTTCTTGGAAATAATGGGCAACTCAGCTGCCCATTTTTTCCCAGGAACATTGCGGAATTTTTTTTACAGTGAGCGATCTCCGAAATATCCACTAAATAATTGATAGAATGGTTTTTACCTTTCTTAAATATGGAATGATACGAAAGCTTTATGGTAGCCTTATGATAGAGTGTTATAGAGCTATATCTGCTTTATTTACTTCAAATTTCAAGACATGTTACCAAATTATCGAAATATATGTATATATATATATTACGTTGAGTAAAAAGTTTTTCGCCAAACTTTTTTTACTTGTAAAATGTTAAATACATACGAAATCATAAAAACTAATGAGGATAGTAATCTCCGTTTAAATCTGGAATCCTCTGCCAACGTTTTGGCAACTTTTCAATCACTTCTGCGAAAAATTGGGACGTACGCAAGTCCAGGAAGAGATCGACCTCATTTATGACCTCCTTACTTGAATCGAAGATTGCGCCATCAAGATGCAACTGCAGATGAGAAAACAGATAGAAATCTGAAGGAGCCATGTCGAGGCTGTAGGATGGATGTTGCATTAAATCCCACTCTAGCTTATAGAGCGTCCAGACGGGGATCGTACTAACATGTGGCCGGGAGTTTTCTTTATGAAATTCCTTCTGAATTCGTTTTTCGGAATGGCCTCGTAAACTTTGATTAGCATGTTGCTGTATATTGCACTGTTTATAGTCTGTCTGCTTTTCAGGTACTCTGTAGAGATTTCCGCGACAATCCCACCAGATGCAGAGAAGCATCTTCTTGTTAGTTAGGGCACGCTTTGCAACCGATCCTGCTGATGCCCCAGGTGCTGAACACCCTCCATTACGGCTAGTATTGTTGTAGAACAGCCATTTTTCATCACAGGTCACAATTCTGTCCAGAATGTTCTCTTTCCTTTGATGTCTGAGCAGAGCCAAACAACAGTTTTTTCTCTTGCGCTTGCTATCAGCAGCCAATTCGTGAGGAACCCAACGGTTGAATTTGAACGTTAGATTTATGCGTTTCAGAGCGTTAACTATAGTTTTTTGGGAAACGTTAAGCTCTAACGCAATAGTTCGTGTTGAAACATTTCTGTCTTGATCAATGATTTGCTTTAACTGCTCACAATCAACTTCAATAGGGCGACCAGAACGTAGTTCATCTTCAATGTCGAAATTTCAAGCTATAAATTTACGAAACCAAACTTTGACTGTATCATAAAAAACAGCATTGATGCCTATACTTTCACACATTTTTTTGTGGCATTCAGTCGCACTGAGTTTGTTACGGAACTCATAGTGCATAATCGTTCTGAGCTGTTGATAACTCCAATTTAAACACTTTTATGAAGCACAAGATAATAAATTTTTAACAAACACATTACACAGTAATGTAGCTCCTGTGCTCTGCTTTTGAATGCAAAAATTGGTTGGTTGAATAACTAACAACCGCACAAATGACAGCTGTTGGCGCGAAGGTATCTCCCCTTGGCGGAAAACTTTTTACCCAACGTAATATATACACTATATTGCCCTTGATGATCGGACACTTTCAATTTTAGACATTTTGTCGAATATTTATAGATATATTTGCCAGATTTTTCTGGAACTTCGGGATTATGGAGAATATGTTCGACTTCATAATTTAAATGACGAATTGATCAGAAGGACAATTAGGGGCCAACAAAAAATCAAAGGAAAATAACAATGTTTGGGTACCCTGTAAAATAAAATGCACGGAAGGATCTATCGCTATAGCTTACGAATATCTGGATATTGTACAATATATGTATTCATTTGTAATATTCGTGGATATATATCGATTTTTTTTTTAAGTTCAAAAAATTTTTGCATGTTCTTTGTTTATATCATGCAGGGTTTTTTACCAAATTTAACGCCAGTTTTAGAAAATTTGGCAAAATGTAGTAGAAATGATATGGTGTAATTAGAACGTAAATATATTATATATTTGATGAAATATGAGCAGCTGAATGAAATAATTTTTAATTGCACATGCGCGCGCGATAAAAAATATTTTTTAATGATTTGATAGTCAACTCTATGGAGCGACTCATAAAAAAAGCCAGTCAAATATCGTGAAAATTCAGAAAATATTACCTGCAATATCGTGAGCGAATTTTTAGTTGCTCTCTAAAAGCTGCTAAATGATAAGAGATTTTCCACAAATTGTCATTTCTAAGTAACTGGTTTCAGCAAAGGAGTTTGTACTTAATGAATGTCAACGAGTAGATTTAGAAAAAATGCTTAGATTTTGATACTTCTTTTTTTTTCTTGGGACAGGCTCGTTCTGGCGATTTAACAAGAAGGTCTAAAGCATTCATAAAAAATGAAAAGTAAAAAAAATGTAAAAATTAAGATCGTCAATTTATGGAAATCCCCTTATCATTTAGCTGTTCTTTGAGAACAACTAAAAATCAGCTCACTGTATGTCCGATATCTTTCTGAATTTCCACGATATTTGACTGGCTTATTTTTATGAGTTACTCCATAGAGTTGACTATCAAATGCTGCATGCGCATGATAAAAATTATTTCATTCAACTGCTCATATTTCATCAAATATTTAATATATTTACATACTAATTACATTATATTATTTCCACCACATTTTGTCAAACTTTCTGAAACTGGCATTAAATTTGAGAAAAAATCCTGCATGATACAAACAAAAAACATGCAAACTTTAGTTTAATTTTAAAGATAACATGGATATATCTCCATGAATTTACGTTCTATTCTTCCACAAATGAATGCATATATTGTACAATATAGATATATATTTGTAAGCTATAGTGATAGATCGATCTATCAATATATTGACTACTGATAAAATACCCGAAATGATCATTTCGAGTATTTTATTTTACAGGGTGATCCCAAACATTATTATTTTTCTTTGATATTTTGTTGGACACCTAAATGTTCTTCGGATCAAACCAAGGTTGATAAATATGAAGTAAAACATAGTCTTCACAACCCTGAAATTCCAGAAAAATCCGACAAATATATTTTTAAATATTCGACAAAAAGTCTGAAATTGAAAGTGTCCGATCACCAATGGCTATATAGTGTATTTATTACTTTCTGACATGTAAATTTATTTTGGAATTTAAAATGTATTTTATTTATCTGCTGAAATTAAATTTCATAACATTTACTGACTTCAGTGTCTATGTTGTTTTTACGCTATTATAAAATTAGCACAATGAAGTTTTTTCTCAGAATTATTATTTCTTAATGCATAATAATATCACCAGCTCACAAATATCTTATTGGTTTAAATTGCGCTATGATTGAATTTATCGGAATAGATATTTTATTGTTTCCCTTTTTCCTCCCTAAAAAGCTGATAATAAACGCTTTAAAAAAAATCTATTATGAATTTAATCTACTTCATAAAAAATAGTTATATATGAAATGCGTAAATAAAATATCACAAGTCAATTTAATTGCTTTTATAAGAAAAAACAACATGATCAAATACTTCTACGTTAATTATTTCTGTTGAAATTTTAATCATTTGATGGAAGTCAAACTTTTCAATTAATAAAAAGCTAATTTTCTACTTCACCAAACAACTATTGAAAACTGGTATTTATTCAGAATCACATTACATTAGCATCATTTTTCTTTATTATTTTTGCATAATTAAAATATCCTCAAAAAATCGAATTGAGAAATAATCAATCGTAAAGTTAGAAAAAGCTATTCTAAAAGCTTTTGACATTCTAAAAGTCCTACTAATATTATTTAAAAATAGACTGATGATTTTAAAAACATATTTGTTTAAAAGGCTTTTTTGTGTAAAAGGTATGATGTACGTGTTCTTTCATTAAAGATCATAAAAAATTAATTAATACGTAATAAAATGCTTCATATATTTTTTAATGAAAGGATTTTTCCACTGCAACTAATTTAAAAACTTATCATTCAAAATTAACTGTACTTTAAAAATATTGAGAATTGTAAAACGTCGTGTCTATTTTTTTTCTTCAATTTTAAGTGAAAGGATTTTTCAACTAGAATTATTGTCAGAAGCTTATAATTTAAAATAAACTGTACTATAAAATATAGGGAATTACAAAACGTGTCGCTATTTTTTTCCTTCAAATCCATTCACATTTTACAAAAAAAAAAAAAAAAAACGTTCTATTTGTTCTAGTTATTCATCATTTAAGTTACCTTATTTAGAGATGCGTAAAAGAAAAATTATTCATCTGGATAATTAAGAAACTTCACCCCAATTTAGATGCTAGATATGTTATATATATTTACATATATGTATGCGTGCATACGTGTGTATTTATAAAAAAATATGTGCATTTTTATTTTTTGTCATTTTTATTCATTTTTGCATTTTTATTTTTTTAATGAGGTTCACATTCAGACACATAATTCGGTTGAAGTATTTGGTAGAATTCAGTTTGGCATAATGCACACTACTGTGTGTTATTTTCTAAAACCTCAAAATGCACAAGTTCGGTAGTGGAAAAAAATAGACCGTTAGACAAATAATACTCCATATTGCTTCGTAATGCTGTGCGGATTTATTCGCTCAAAATTTACTTTAACCCTTTATCTACTGACGGTACTTATAAGTACCACTCACTTTAAACTTTCATCTCATAGTGAATATTACTAATATTCTAATGGTACTTTGCAAAAACACTCTTTTAACTCCACTTTATCCGGATACATGGCAGCAGTAGTTCTAGGTTTGTTATTTTAGAGAAGAAGAAGGGTATCTTTGAAACAGTCGATGTGCTTTGGGCCGTCATTTTCTACAGATTGTCACGCTCGTCTTTTTATTGCTGCAAACACAGTAAAGGATACGAGATTGGATTTTTTTATGTGTACATTATGCTCTTAGAATAGAATTTCACTAGCTATTTTAGGTGAACGATGTATGTATTTGATTTGACAGTTGAATTTCTCGGTGGTACTTATAAGTACTGTGAGTACACTGGGTGTTAGAGAAAAACTTCTTGTTACTTTTCCTCTGTGTAGTTTTGCGTGGTTTTCATCTGCTTTAAAATGTAATTACTAAAATGTAGTGTATTAATAATTTTCCTAGTATTTCTTTTGTGTTTAATTATTATTTTTCATAGGAAATCGAAAAAGTTGTGGCATCGGCTCTTTTTCGTTATGCTAGAAATTGCATATGTAAATTCATATGTTGAATATGTGGGGATGCAAGAGAACATGCTCTCATGAATATAGACGTCGCATAATTAAAGGACTGCTAATAAGATGGAAACCTAAAAAAAAAATAATTTTTTTACCCTTTCAGGGGCATAGCATTTTCAATGCTAGAGTGTTGAAATAAATGATTGGCACCGGAATTTATCAAAAAAATTATTTGTAAACATGAAAAAGGCTAAATTTCAAATACTTATCAAATTGAAAGCATTTTACCACAATTCTGGTGCCATTTGAAATACCTTGTAGGTTTTCTGTTACGATATTTTAGTAATAGTGTACTGACGGTACTTTAAAGTACAACTTTAATTAATTACCTCTAATTAATTAAATTTCTCACGGATGAGAATTTTTTATGTTTATCCTTTAACTTTCATTAAAAATTCCCTTGAACTTTCATCCTTTAACTTTCATTTAAAAAAAAATCTTTAATATCTATAGAGTTGAGGTAAAACAGTACTTACGATATAACATTCCAAATTCTATTACGGTCGTCCCCGTAACTTGTTGCGTGTTTATATGAGCCTCACTTGTGTTTGCGCAATTACTGCGCTAAGAGCGTACAGTCGTGGGGAAAAAAAGTGAACACCTCTTACTAAGTCTGAAAAAAAATTATGGTAGAAGAAAGTTACTGGTACCACACGATTGGTAATAAAGTGTACTTTTAAATGATGTATTTAAAATTTTCTTAGTGAGCCATCTGCATAATAAAACGAACAATAACGTTGTTTTTTGTAACAGCAGTACACAATTCTGACAGCATAAATGAACTCTACACCCTTCAATTAGCCAAAAAACAAATTTTTATGCATTTCGTACAATAAGTTTCCGAGAAATTAATTATTTTAAAACGAGCATATTTTAGAGACTGTATCCAAATTGAAGGTCGGTACTCGATTGTTGCCACAGAGAGCCTTTTTGATCAAGGCACCTTAATCGCCACTCAAGCAGTCATTGAAGACTGCTAGATTACAGGATAGCAAGAAATATCAAAATATCTAGTCATTTCTTTCATAGACCGCCCCTTAAACCATCATTTTGCGTTTTTTAAGCGTAATTTGAAAACTACTTGGAAGAAAAATGTGAAATTTTGGATTTCCATAAAACACGACTTAATAAATCTAAATCCATCAAAAAAATTGTGGGTCGCAATTCATAATTTTTTCGAATATTAATTTCATAATTCATATCGTAAAATTATAAAAATTGCAAATTCAAGTTATTTATGTTTGGGTATTTTAGTATTATTGCTACGCAAAAAAATTAGCATATTACGGGTATAATTTCAGGAGATATTAATGAAAATATGAAAACGTAATTTAACATTTAAAGCACTAAATTTTGAATGTTTATGATTCAAAAGCTTATTATTCAAACGACTTGAAATTTGGTGTCTAAGCATAGTTTGAACAGAAGTTTTGAAATATCTTGTTAAAATTGGGTATTTCCATTGAAAAAAATGAAGTTTGGGTTCGTTTTAATACGTAGATGTTTATATACATCATTTAAATTTAGACTTTATTTCCAGTCGTTCGGTACTAGTAACTTTCTTCTATGATAATTTATTGAGGAGTTAGTAGGGGGTGTTTACTTTTTTTCCACGACTGTACAATTGTTGCAACATGCTTCGACATATTTTTCTTTTACAAGATGACTTCTTACATGTTGGTTATTCATTTGAATTTTTTTGTTTTGGAATTCTATTAGTTTTCTGATGGGATTGTTAAAAAATAATATTAATAAAATAAATATATAAGGATGATTCCTAAAACCATTATTAAAAAAAAGTTCCGCCGAATAGAGTTTTTTGCTTTTTATTAGGTGTTTCTAAAGTTTTTCAGAACACCTTCTTAAAAAAATACGTATCTTGTTTTATGACTTTTTGAATAAATTATAGTTTTTTTAACATGCAACTAATAAACCTTTGAGGTACACTGCTCAAAACAATCAAAGGATATTGCAGTTTTAGGTGGATTTTGTATCTGGTAAACTGTTTAGCTGATTGATACATGGTCAACAGACATAGTAGGTTATATGAGAATAAATTACACATGTTTGGCAGAAAAAAATGCATTTTATTGCGCATTTGTGTACTAAAGGAAAAAAACACAATTTGTGCATATGAGAAAAAAAAGAATAAGAAAAGGTGTTTTCTTCAAAGAAAATCATTTTCAGTAGGGGGTATGGTTTCCACGGGCGGCCAGCAACGTTGAACACCTTTGAGCCATGGACTCAATGAGGCTATTAATGACGAGTTGGGGTATTCTGCCCCACTCTTCCAGAAGAGCTCTTTCCAGTTCTTGGAGAGTTTGTGGGGGTTGTTGGCGGCCAGAAACTCGTCTTCCTAGAGCGTCCCAAACGTGCTCGATTGGATTCATGTCTGGAGAACACGCTGGCCATTCCATTCGAACGATTCCTTCCTCGAAAAGGAAATCCTCCACCAGGTTTGCACGATGTGGCCTGCAGTTATCGTCCATTAAAATGAAGTTATCTCCGATTGCTGCAGCGTAATGGACTACAATAGATCTGAGGGTCTCATCCCTATTTCGGCGACCAGTCAGAGCTCCATCTCGAATGATGTAGAGGTCAGTGCGCCCGTCAATGGAGATGCCACCATACACCAACACTCCTCCACCGCCAAATCTGACACTTTCGTGCACGAACTTAGGATTATTCCTACTGCCACGGTCCCTCCAGATGAAAATACGCCTATTACCTGGATGCACAGAAAAACGGGACTCGTCAGAAAACAGAATATTGCTCCATTCATTTCTCCTCCAGTTGACATGCTCGGTTGCCCACTCCCTGCGGTCACGACGATGCCTTGATGTTAATCTAACACATACCATCGGTCGGCGAGCATACAGACCTACAGCATGGAGCCGGTTTCGGACAGTCTGAGTTGAAATCGTGGTGCCTGTAGCCGAGCGAAGGTGTTGTTGGAGAAGTGTAGCGTTCATGGTTCGGTGTCTCCGAGCTGTTAACGCTAAATACCGATCTTCATTGGGCGTTGTTGCCCGTCTACGACCTTGCCCTGGTCTTCGGCCTGCACATCCACTCTCCAAAAAACGGTTACAGATCCTGGAAATGACACTTTGTGACACTCCAATGGCTTGCGCTATTTCGGCTTGAGTTTGGCCCCCTTCTAACCTACCAACAATTCTCAAAGCTTCTGAATCTGTCAAATGACTTCGCTGAGACATCGTACTCATCGAAACAAAGCAATCACTGAATGCCGATCATCCTTGTCTTCATTCTCTTTTATCCAGTTGAAAGTCAAATTTCATTCGCTTCCGCTGAAGCGACGTTTTTGACGTCGAACTCAAAATTTGCATACTCTACAGTTTAAAAACCAGAAAAATTTGCATTAGTGATTCTCTTCTTCTATTTTCGGCAAAAAAAAATTTCGTTTATATCTTTATTTTATATAAAACTTCAAATATCCTTTAATTGTTTTGAGCAGTGTATTTGATCAGAAGAATAAGCTGGTGGCATTAAATAACAACATAGTGCAATTTAAAAAAAAAAGTTTATGTTTAGTTTCTATCAACAAAATACTAAATAAGGTCTTTTTAAATTGTGTTGTGATTTTTTGTCCGAATAAATTAGAAATTTTTCTGTGTGTATGGCGGTTAAAAGTTAAGGTTAATGTGTGGTACAGAGAAAGTGGTGAACCGTATAATAGTACGCAATTACGGCGCATTACTTCGAAATTCTGAATGAGGAATTGATGTAAGAGAAATGATTGGCAACTGCAGTATCCGGGACAAAAGTTGGTATACCCAGGGAAGATGGTAATCCATCTTGGCTGTACAGAAAACTATGTTATATATGAAAGAGAAACAACACTTTTTCTTTTAGCCATTTTGTATTTACATTTAAAAAACCATGTAGCAATATTTGTGAATAACTTATTTGTGAATATTTTAATAATTGCCAGATTGTAAGAAGATAAAATTCGAACATTTTGTCTCTTTTTTAGTTCGAATATTTTTTCAACCGCGATTTTAAAAATCCAAAGTGCACCTGTTTCAGGACACAAATAACGGTATTATGGATCAGATAGTGTTTTCGTGTTATCTCAGTTGACCATGTTTCAGAAATTATGCAAACAAATATTTGCAAATTTTCATGTCTGACAACTGGGCAAGCAAGTCATAATAAAAGTCGCTACTGTATTTGTGCATATATTTAGTATGCAATGTGTAAAGGAGCTTTGTATTCCATAAAGATTGACTATATGTGCGTGCAAAAAATAAACAAATGAGTTCTTACACTGTCATACATGATGCATATCTCTAACCGGTAATGCGGGATATTTTATGGGGAGATGTTAAGACATAGTTTTACGTACTTAAATTACTTTTTTATTGATGTTCTTATAATCCATACTGCTTCTGATGTCGTTATTAGCCTGACTGTCATTTCTTTGGCTGTCATTAATTTACTTGCAGCCGTGGAAACAATAAAGCATAGGGATTGCTTCCAAAGAATTTTATTCAGCCTGTAAATATTCCAATACTATAAGTAGTTTGATTCAGTAGTAAAATAGAAATAACAATCTTTGAATGCTCAATTGTATTAGATACTATATGATGGTATTATAAGCTAGAATTTGGCTTCTTTCACAGCCAGGAAGATCTTTTTCTCTTTTCATCTTCAAATATTTTTGAGAACTGAGCTAATACAATCGGAATGTCTTTTGAATATTTTACTAAATGATTTAAGAAAATATCCACCAATTACAAATCCTGGTTTCAAGATATTTACCATGATGTTCACATTACTTCGCTCTGACGTAAATTTATCAGAAAATATATTTTAACATAGTACCAAGCTTGCTTGGGGACAAAACACCGAGAGTCTCTCATTGGGTTGAACACCTGGCCGAGGCACATGCTGAAAGCACCTCGGGGCCCAGGGTCAAGTAAACATAGTTGGAGACTGTAGGCCCTGATCCATCATGGATCATACGGCCACAGGTTTAGTTTATTTTTTTACAAAGATTAAAAAATATAAATGTAATTTTTGTTAACCATTACTGATTGGAACATCATCTATGTAATTTTAAAAGACAGATTTTTGATCAGTTGCTTAGAAAACGAGAGAGGATTTCAGTTGTTTTTGTAACATCACTAGTATTTTGCACAATTTTGAAGTATTTACTAATAAGTCAAAATGAACATTCATCTTCTAAGAGGATGTTATAAAACCATTCATATTCGAACTTTTGAGAAGAAATGTTTGTCATGAGAATTTTACCCATGTATAAAATCTTTTAGAAACAACTAAATAATAAATTAAAGTTTGTTTGCTAATTGCATAGACTATTTCACAGAAACTTTTGTACTCTAGAACATGAAATAGCCAACAGATCTGAGACATTGTCGTTCTTGATAGAGCCTACACTTCGATCTCGAAAGAAACTAATTTCCTCTTCTAATTCTAAAAAAAGAAGGGGGATCAGTCTTCCAGAACAAGGTAGTATGGATAGAAACTTCCCGAACGAATAATTTTAAGTACAATTAAGCTGTAGAGGGTGAACAGCTTGTTTATACGAAATAATCACTGCAAATCTCTGCCAATGGTCAGGGAACAGAGAAAATCTACTGTGAGGACCCTATCATTCTTATCAAATAAAATGACGATTACATAATGAAAAATGATGGTTACATAATGACAATGATGGTTTCATAATTTAAAAAAAAACCCAAATATTAAAGTCAAAACGAAGAGTTGACAACTACATACATAATCTTCATCGGAGACAAAGTCGTATTATGGTTCGGATTATGGTTATGACATTGGATTATGGTTCTGGAACAAAAATTTATCCTTTCAATCACATGCATACATTGGACAAAATGGTTGAATAAGCCTAGACGATCTTATCTGTAGCTCAAGTAATCATGAAAATATATTTTTCCGTGCTTTTGAACATGGTAACCAGAGATCAATGCACATTGTAGTACTTAATGTAGTGAAGTCTACAATTGACCGCAGACACACGATAATGAAGTTATTTTCCCAATTTTGCACAAGTATGACAAGTAATGAAAGCCCAGTATCGTAGTGGTCAGCAAGCCTGTCTGCCATGCTACAGGTCGCAAGTTCTGCTCTTGGCAGGAAAAAGTACACTAAGCCTTTCATCCCTTCGGGGTCTATAAAATGAGTACCAAGCTTGCTTGGGAACTAAACCCCGACGGTCTCGCGTTTAGTTGGCCACATGACCGGCGCACACGTTGCATAGCACCTCGGGGAACAGGGTAAACAAAGTTGAGCACTGTAGGCTGTGATACTTCATGGATCGTACAGCCACAGTTATAGTTTTTTATGACAAGGAATGGTCATTATTTATGAGGAATACAATTAAAAATTATTTTTTTATCAAACTTTGTTTAAATTGTTGGTAAAAATATTATACATAGCGACCCACATCTGCTGTCACGAAATACGCAGCAGTCCTTTCACTTTGAATCGAGATTTACTCCGTTGTGGAAACACCGTTTCCATCCGACCTAACTGATTAAACAATGGGAGAAACCTTTTTGATTGCGTCAGAACAGGCAACATCTACTCATTCTTCAGAACTGAAAAATAACTGGAACCAAAAGGTCGTTTCTAAACGTACCTCAAATATCCGCATCAAGATTTCTTAAGAACTATAGAACAATCCATGATTATTTTAGAAACTTTAACTTTTAAGGCTTTATTGTAAAATATCCTATTTTATTTTTACTATAATGCTTGTGCGTTCATCATAATCAAGAGTGTATTCAATATAGTTGTAGAATAATAAGTACAATCTTTTATTCAAAAAGCTCTAGGATTATCTGCATTTTTATGCGTGTTGTCTTTTTACCGAAGGATTATTGGCTGACAAAATGATTTTTTTTGGAATCCAAGGCACTGGTAAGAGAATTCTACTTAATTTATTTTCCTACACGATCTGAATTAATATAAAAAACAGAACATCTGCTATATTCCATAGTAGTTGTCATCTTGAAATTAAATTTTGTTTTCATTGCGCTTTTAAGGAAAATCCTTGCATTTTTTTAACTACAGAGTTCCTTTCAAGTTATTATACCAAGGATGTTTTCAGCCTAGTTTAGTTTTTAGTTAAAATATCCTGAAATTTCCTGAAAGAAGAAAACCCAGGTGTAAACGAAACGGAAATTTATTCGCTATTTTTCTTATGTGAATACGTCCATTGTCACTGACTGTACACTTTTCATGATTGCCTCCGATTTAAAAATAAGGCAAGTAAAATCTGTGCCAGAATCACAGATTGTTACCCAATATCCCTAAATATTTTGATTTAATATCTCTATTATTTTTAAACCATTTAACAAAGGTTCAAATTTTGTTTTGAGCCCGTTTTGTTTTGCCGCTCGTCGTTCCAAAGAAAAATTCATTTTTCTTGACAATAATATCATCATTTTTGTTTTATGGATAGATTAATTCTAGTTATTCTATTCATTCATTTTATGATTAATTCTAATAATTCTAGTTATTCTATTTTATCTAGATTTTGTTCTAGTGTCCTGTGTATGCACTAAGTGGCCAAAATGTGACCACTTCTCACTAAAACTTCGGCTCGTCCTTACAGGATGTTTTTAATGCAACTAGTGTAATAAACTGGATTTTCTGATAAAAAATTTGCCCTTGGTCAGAAGCACCTGTCAACAATGAATTTTCCTATTCATGTGAGAAAAAGAGATTTACGTGACTTTGAATGATAAATAGTTGTGGGAGATAGAAGTGCCCAGTATATCATAAATCGAAACATTTCTTGGCTTTTCTCGTACAAGACTGTTTCACGTCTTCAAAGAATTGTATCCAAGCCAAAACATGTCTACCGAAAATGGGAACTGGAGTGAAAATTGAGGCTTATGAACAATAGAGGCGTAGATGAATTTTTAATTTATTTTTTTCTCATATGTTTTGTTCATCTATGTATTGCAGAGATTGTAGCAATATATAGAAGAACTATAACACAAAGAATTGTAGGGCAATAGAAAAATATATCCGCATGTTCTTCTAGATTAATCTAAAAACCGATCGTAAGCATACACATTTCAGTGAGCAGTATATGAAATTTTGGTAACTCAGCGTATAAAGTACGGTACTGTCCGTTTTTCAAAGTTTTTACTTTAGGTCACTTCATATATATTTCTCGCATCGTATATGTTTTCATACACATGTTTTTCAGAAATTCCTTAAATCTCATAAATAATGTAAAACTCACACTAATATCTCTTTCATAAATTCAGGTCTAAAATGCATGTATCTAAGTATACAAATAGATAGGTAGACATTTAGGTCTAGATACATAATTATGAATAGATAGATAGATACACATGGAATTTTAAATTTAATATTTTGGTATGATAATATTTCCATTTAATAAAAAAACATAAAATTATTTTTTTTCTCTATGCATATCAATATTCAAAACGTACAGCAAGGAATTATAAAAATATGTAAAGTTGCTTTTCTTTATTTCATTTTAAAACGCTTTTTTCTTGAGAAGTTATTTGACACTAATCTTCCATCATAAATACCTTCAAGCAGAAAAAAGTGCTTGACACAAAAAGCGTTTATTTTGTTAAATGTAAAAATTCCTTTGTGTAAATATACTTGAACGAAATGAATCATCATCACAATGTGACACGAGTTTTATTAAACATTAAAGAGAACAAATTTTCAGACTTTTTTTTCGATAATGAAGTGTCATCTTTTTTTTTTCCCCTTATATCCCCTTTTTTGTTTTTATATACTTTTTCCTTATAATCATTTCCATTATATAAATTAATTTTTCTGGTGATTTTACTTAAATCGGTAAAAATCGCATTTTGTTTCTCTTTAAAAAATTGCGAAACTGCTTTTCGAAAAATTAATTGAATAATTAACATTTAAAGAAATATTGATCTACATTAACTCCAGAATCTCATTTAATTATTTCTGGCTAATTTTTATTTAATATGTATTTCAAAAATAGCATAGTAAGAGAGTTGATAAATTATAATCTAATATAATGCAAGTTACATTCATAAATTTTCTATTAAACAACAATATTTATTTTAAATTTATAGACATTTAAAAAATTCTGAATATTCGAATGCATGCATTAGATTAATTTTAAGATTTTTTTTCTGATTGAATAATATAAGACAATCTAAGTATAAATAATTCTCGTTTTTATTGCATGAATGTCTTAACATCTATTACAAGATAAATAGAAATGCACTGAGCAAGTTATATTTGAAATAAAAACACATTACTAAACGCTATCACTGAAACTTTGATATCTCTAAACAGGAATAAAACACAGGACCTCACTAAAACAGATTTTTTAAGCTAATATCTAATGATTTTTAAGCGAAATCCTATTCTCATATTAAATTCTGAACGAAGAAGCGATGGAGCTTTTTCAGGTTCTGAAATTTTTGAAGCAGACTATACGATACTTTCAACCTGATCAAAGAGCTTAGACATAATAGAGACAGACCTAGTGAAGTATAACTAATGAATGGCGTTTTCAGAAATCACAAAACGACCGTAAGGACGCATTCTCAACTTCCCGATGAAAAACACCGCATAATAATATGAGCATTAACCAAGAGAAAGTACAAAATAATGGGGAAACGTTTTGCGGATATAAGTTTTAAATTTTAATTTTTAAATTAACCGAGACCAGTTTTAAATTTTTAATTTCAAATTAACCATCGAGAAATTGTTTTAAAGCTGAATTATCACAAAATCAACACAACTCTTGGATTTAGTTCCAACACGCTTTAACTACCAGCCATTATCAAAAGGCAGCAAAGCCCAATTCAATATGGGTAGAATTTGGCAGTCAACAAGCAGAAACACCGATTTCTTTTGTTAATGAAGGTGTCAAAATCAATCAAAAAACCTACCGCTGAAACACATTGAAGAGTACTTTGGTTTCTCAGTTCTAAGTGTACTTTGGTTTCTTAGTTCTAAGAGTACTCTGAAAATGAAAAATGGGCTTTCCAGTAGGATTCCTTTCCACTATACAGAGCAAGAAGAGTAGAGGAAAGCCATGATAGAAAATAAAGTTATCTCCTCAGATTAATAGCCTTTCCTTCAACGCGCGTAATTAAAAAAAGTGACCTTTAAATAATCATCCCATCATAAGACTGGGACTTTTGTTCGTAAATCAAGATTTTGCGCGAGCGGAGAAATATGTGTAATCCAGTGTTTTTCCACTTATTCAAGTACTAAAAAAACATTTTTTATGATGTAATAATTTCTTCTTCACGTCATGATGTAATAATTTCTTCTTCAGTGTGATCTACAAGTTAACGTATGCAGTATTGCGTATATCACAAAATGGATTAACTAAAAGGTTCCGTGGACGATCGAGTAAAGAAGGTAAGTACAGTTTCCTTACCTATAACTTTTTCCCATTTACTGCGGCCCCACCAGTGGCTGAGAGATTCTGCTCTCGAATCTGGTAGATGGGAGGTGTTGGGTTCGATCCCAATCGCGCCCGTCGGCCTAATCGTTCGGAGTTTTCGTGGTTTTCTTCGAACCTTGGATCTCCAAGCGTTAATACGGGTTAGGTTCCCTTAGAAAGACCCCCACGAAGGGCACTCCCCCCTGGGCCTATATCCCTCGTGCAGATAATTGGCCGTCATAAATACAACCAACCAACCAACCCATTTACTGCGTTTTATACCGAGCTTATATAATATGCTACATCTTCTGCACTTAATTTACGTAGAACCCCCTATAAAGAAGATAAGTACAGTTTCCTTACATAAAACTTTTGCCTATTTATTGCGTTTTATACCGCGCTTATACAATATGCAAAATCTTCTGCACTTAATATACGTAGAATACCCGGTGAGAAAGGTAAAAACAGTTTCCTTACGTATAACTTTTGCCTATTTAGTGCGTTTTATACCGAGCTTTTACAATATGCCAAATCTTCCGCACTTATTATACATAGAATCCTCATAAAGAAGGTAAGTACTGTTTCCTTACCTATAACTTTTTCCTATTTACTCCGTTTTAAACCGAGCTTATACAATATTCCACATCTTCTGTGCTTAATATACGTAGAACCCCCGATATTCCAAACTATCAAGCAGGTCGCCTTTTCCTGAGGCTCTAAGTTTTCTCTAAGCCTCACAGAAATTTAATAACAGAACACTTTGGAATCTTGCAAAAATCAATATGGGAGAAATGTGCAAAAATATCAGCAAAAGAATTGAGGACCATTGCTGAAAGTTTGTCAAAAGGCAGACATTTTATTGTGTTAAAAGTAATTAAATTGTAATTCCGAATGTGAGTTTAATAACTCGCCTTATCCAGAAATAAAATTTTGCGAAATCGCGAAATACCTCTGACTGCGTCCGTTGGTTTTCATTGTAAACCAAGATTTTATAAAGCCAAGATAAAACTATTTTTTTTTTCAGATTGTAGAAGTTTTTTTCGATGCAGGTTCACCAATAGAATAGATTGGTAAAGAAAACTCGATTTTTTCGAGTTTTGAAACACACGTCCTCAATTACTCATCCATAATTTATTGGAGTTGCTTTACTTGCAGTTCATTCTGTTGAATGTTTCAAATAGCAGATCAGATATCATTACCAAATTGTTACTCTGAGCTAATATTGGGTTGTCTCGGATATCGTCGAGATAGCTCAATTGGAAGAGCGCATTGGCAATTGAAGCCAAAGGTTTTGGATTCGAGTGCTAGCCTAGACAGATTTTTTCTCAGGTGGAAAAATTACTACTCGTCATAGATAATTATTTTGTGTATTAGTAATCTGTTTTATTTTATCAAAGTGTTATAAATTAAAACGTCTGTTGAAATTATTAATTATCACCCTGAACTAAATGTGAGTACTTTCTGTGAAGTAAAAAATGAATTATTAACCGATTCAACACTTATTGTTGGTTGCTAATTGTAAAAATTAAATTTCGTAAATAATTGTCCTTATTATAGAATAAGAATAAAAAGATTTAAAAAAATGTATTTTAGATTAAGTAAAATAATGCTATAAAGTGATAAAATATCATTTATTAAGATTGACGATCGTTTCTATTATACATGTTTTACTTAATCTGTTTATAAGTGATCATTATACATGTTTTTATAGATATATTTTATTTATTATTTTCAAATAAATTTCATTAAGGTTTCCATGTTCTTTGGCAAGAACCTTTTGAATACATTTCATAAACAATAATTTTACAATATTTGAAAATTCTGTTATTTAAAATATTAATTTCCATTATTTAGGTACAAAAGGTCAGAGTGCTTAAAAACTCTCACTCCCAAAAGAATCCATGAAATGTAAGATTTTTTTATGTTGATTATATTTCCTGAAACTTTTCTCTTTTTATTGTCAATTTTCCCTAAAAATACAGAAAATTTCCTGAACTAACGTAAAAATAAATTAAATCCTCTAATCTGAAACTGAATTTTCACCAAATCACTAGTTTGTTCTAGCAACCGTGCTACTTGCTAATTTTTTGTATTAAAAACGAAACTTTTACATATGTTTTTTTTTCTCTCAAAACAAAAAAAAATCGCAAACCTCAGCTATTTTTTTTTTTAATTCTCCAGTTATAAGATGGAAATTTCTTGAAATAGTAGAAAAAACGTCTTCCAATCACAAGAGATACTTGTTGCTGTATCTTTTACTTTTTTGAGGATATGTATTGTGAGAGTGCATGAAGATCCATTCATTTTCAAAACTTTATCACAAAAATATAAGAAACGAACATTTTTAAGCTTTTCTTGCTTAAAATTAGTTTTTTACAATGAATTTTTAGAGATTATTATTACTGTTTTTGAAGGAAAACTTCGACCACCATCAATCAGTTTAAATGTTTAGTGTCTAAAATTTTTATTATATGAAGACTTCCTACTTCATTAAAGAAAAAGCGTCAAAGAGGAGGGGGGGGGGGATCTAGAAATAAAAAAATGCTTCATTGATATTCATCCATCAGTAAAATTTTCACTGAAAAATATTCCTCTTCAAGAAAAATGAATGGACGGTCTTTTTACTCGAATTCCATACTAATTAGTTGATGCAATTTCTTTATATTAATGCATTCTTTTCATAAAATTTACGCAAGTAGACTTAATGATTTTGATTTTACTTCATTAATGGCACAATCTGAAGGAAATCAATGTTATTACAAAAAGTTTTACTTTAATATATATTTTCTCAATTATTTCATTTAAGATAAATTATTTTCGTTTTATATAATTAAAATTATTTTTAGTATATATTTTTACTTTTTCTAATGTTATAGTGACTTTTCCCCCCTACAGATACATATTCTTCCTCTGTAATAGACAAATAGATATGAAATGCTAATCTACATAGTATATTGCAATTTAGAACTTTCAGACAATCATAAAAATTCTTAGAACGCGAAGACCGGTAGTTATATTCATATAGAAATAATTTATTCCAAATACACAAAACAAACTTTTAATACAATTGTTGCTTTATTTTTAAGGTTGTAAAGACAAATTTTCGTAAAATAGTACATCTAGAATGAATGAGTATGAAGTTTCTCCCAAATTGAACTAATTTATAATTATACATGAATGCTCATTTCACTTTCGATCTTTGATTTTTCGATGTCGAATGAGTCTTGGGATGACGCCGTAGTTCAAATAGGCAAGTACAGTTGCATATATCGTGTTACGATTACAATTCCTACTATTAGTTCAAACTCTCGCTATATATATATATATATATATATATATATATATATCTTGTTCAAATTTTCAATCGTTAATAAAATACTTATTACTCATCCTATCAAGTTGAAATATTTTTTTTTAAACTTGTACTGGATGACAATTGATGTTAATGCAGTTTTTTCAAATATTAATTCATGAATTAAATTTTAATTAATTAATTTTAGTTTTATGTGGGACACAAAATGACGGCCATTGGTTATTGAACACCATTTAATGCATCTTCATATCTATAAGGGGGGTTACCATAGGAGGGACCCTGTTCTGTAGCCAAATACCGCCAAGTTTGTCGCCAACTTGCCGATATATCGCCAAATTTGGCAATCAAAATGAGTTGCCAAAAGTGACGCCAACGTGGCGATATCTCTAATATTTCGCCAAATTCCCATAGATTTCCATTGTAAACCAATAGGTTTACTGGCTTATAGAAAATCAACAAATTGAGATATTTTAATCCAACAAAAACTTATTTTAACTTAAGGGATTATATTAAATTTTTCTTTGATGACCTAAGTAGGAATTGACTTTAAAAACAAAATTTTTATATTACCTGTTTTTAAGGTAGACTGTTTCACAGATTCGAGTGTGCTTTTGTGCCTGGCTGACTTTGAACTGATTTAACAGTGAGCTTGTAATGATTTTGATTAATTATGGTGTATGGTGTAGATCTTAAAAGAGTTTAAAATATTGTGGAATTTACCTCAGTAAGATTTAAAACTAGAAATAAAGATTTGATAAAGTTTGAATAAGTCATTTCAAAGAACTTTAGATCGGTGTGAAACAAATCTGAGCGAGAACTTTCAGTTTACCATGCCATTGTCTCTGTCCTAATTTAAGAGAATTTTATCCTAAAAAAAAAAGTTAGATTTATCCTAATTTAAAGGGTTGTTATGTCATTTTTATGATGTATTTATGAAAAACACTGTTTTGCCTGATTCTTTAATGCACAGACGAAACTACTGAAGCAAAAAACCTAAGCTCATATATTTGTTACATATAAAAAGGATCCACTAAGAAAGGATATGAAATTCCAGTTCTAAGGGGAAAGAGATTGTCAAAAATTTTAGGTGATTTCGCCAACTCAATAGCGGTTTTAGGTAAGTGGATGATATGCAACATAAGAAATTTTCAAAAAAAATATATCTGTTAAACGTGTATTTCAGAGATTTTCCTAATTCAACCCTTAAGAGGGTGGAAGGAGATGCTAAAGATACATGTGATTTTTTTATACTCGTGTCTTCAATAAGCGAAAGTATTCTGGTGCTAAATTAATTTTTTTATTAATCATTGTTGTCACGCTCATAATCTTAAAGCTACATTGTTGCCAGCATCCCTTATGCTTGTAGCCAATATTGGCTATGTATCCAGGGTTGGCAGGTTTTTGACACATGTCAGTTTTTGACAGTTTAAACTGCGGTTTAAACCGTCATGTCAAAAACCCCTTGTCAAAAACCTCGCCAAAAACCTCAAATACTTACAGTGATCTGTAAAATTTCACATTAAATGTCACACATTAGATGCAATATTTAAAATTCACTATTACTGTAATTGTATAATTAGTGTATAGTATTAGTAATAATTACAGGGTTGTCATGTTTTTGACATGTGTCAGTTTATGTCGGGTTTAAACCATAGTTTAAAGCGTCATGTCAGAAACCTCAAATACTAAATTGATCTGTAAAAATTCAAATTAAATGTCACACATGACAACATTACATGTAATATTTTAAATTCACTCTTACTGTATATCAGTAATTAGTACATAGTAAAGTATTATTGTTAAGTACAACTTTTTACCAGGGTAAAATTTTATTTAGTTTTTTGTAAAATTGTGTTTTTCTAAAAAGTAGACATTAAGCTCACCTGAGCTGTACATTTTTTCTCTTACTTAACATCGTTTTAATTTCGCTCACTTTTGAGAGCTTAAAGCATTAGCTAGCTTTTTTTATGGGGAAAAAACACTTAGAAAAGTGTAGATTTTTTTTGCATATATAACAAGATAATGTGCATCAATGTTATTCTAGTCTAGGCAATAACCATTCCATTCAAAATTGAAATTGTATTATTAATTTTAAACATTTACAAAATAAGAGAAGTAATTAAAAAAAGCTTAAAGTCAAAATCTTTTTAAAACATGCTTTCTTTCAATATATAAAAATGTTTTCGATTTTAAAACTGAACAAAATTGGCTCGGTCATCTGAAAGAAAATTCCTGTAAGTCCATATTAAAAAAGGGCATAATAGAAGGCATCAAATCATGATACCATACCATTGTTTGGCTTATACTTTGCATCCCAACCATCAGGGGCAAGGGTTGACTGCTGTATCAGCTGATTCAGCTCGCGCTTCAGCTGCGGAGAGAGTTTATGGATGCTTACCCATACTGATTGTGTATGAAGCTAAAGAAACCCCTTTCCAGTCTTCTTATTTCAGTACTATAAGGAGGACTCCATTGTTTGGTGGAAAGGTATCACTAAATCCAACAGCTTTTTGAGTCTGCTTCAAAACTTGCTCATCTAGCAATGCTTTTGCTATCAAGTCCTACTAGATCAGCATCAATTAAGAGACAGACTATTTTCTAACGCTTCATACACTCTAAACTCAAAAATCTTTTGGGTGTAAATAAATGTGCTAAACAAGTGGTGCGCTGCAGCATGCTGCGGGGTAAAATTGATCCGGATTATTTAATTGTACAAAATTATTTTCTTCTGTTTGAAAAATCAAAAAAAAAAATATTTTATTGCAAATAATATATTTTTTAAATTATTAAATTTCAATAAAAGATCACATAAATCATTGACTTATTTAATGTTTATCTATTGTTAAAATGTTTTAGCGTGTTACATGTATTTGGCAGTTTTCGACGGTTTAAACCAGTTTATGACAGTTTAAACCAGTTTTTGATGCTTGTCATGTCAACAACCAGTTTTTGACGTCAAAAACCCGACCCTGTATGTATCCCATTACGGAAGATTAGAAGAATAAAACTACTTTTGTTATTTTTGATTAGACATTTTGTGCAAGATATTTTTCAAGGTAAATTTCTGTATAGTCTTTTTTTATTTCTTTTTTTATAAATTGTATTTACTGTTTTGGATTTTTAGCGATCGGGTACAAAAATATAACAAAATACAAAATGGATCTTTATACAAAATATAGTACATTTCCTCTTTTTCTGAAGAAATATTTTTCAGAAGTTGAAATTTACGATTTTAAATACTGATTGCGATATTAACTATTTATAGACGCCTATTACGCAGTGCCCTTTTTATAGATTTCCGTGTTAACCGTTTATAGACGGGAAGCGCACGAGGTTCTGTTAAAACGGTTGTCTTTTAACGACTTATATAAGAAAAGTTCACATGTATCCGTTATTGCGATTGTCAATTTAATAAAGTATGAGGCGCGAGTCTTAAAGAGCCCCGTTAAAGTGATCGTCGTATTAACGATTTATGACTGAGAAGCGCATAGAACCCTGTTATTTCGATAACCCTATTAACAATACATGGTAGCCAAACGCGTAGAGACTATTTACAATGATCGGAATATTTCTTAGGCTATCACATTTTTATTTATTTTACCTGTAAGTCTCCCCCGTCTTGATTAGCATGGAGAGCGTTGGAAGGGTCTACTAGTGTAAAATATACAAGGTGATTAAAAAAAACGTTTACAAAATGGCATGGTAAGTCTGACACACAGCAAGGATAAAAAATCACATAGGAACATAGGGTCGCAGACAACTTATTTAGACGCGAATACAGGGGGTTTCATCCTAACTGAACCCGGGTTGACGGTAATAATTTCGAGAGAAATGAAAACATTCTAATGAAAATGCAAAGATATGTATCTTGTTTTGCGTGAAATGTGAAAACGTCACGAAAAAATCTGGAAAAACATGTTGCTGAAGTAAGCGATGATACCGAATGAATTGATAATCAAAGTCCAAAATGTGGGGCGTCAAGTGCATACTACTAGCACATATAATGAAAACTTCTACCACGTTTGCTTGGTATTATCACATTTACAACAAAGGTGAGAATGTCTGTTAAATGTTTATTATAATACACTTTAGTTTTCGGAAAGTTATTACCGTCAACCCTAATTGAGTTAGGATAAATCACCCTGTGACTAAAGAAGTGGTTTGCGACCCTTATGTTCCTATGTAATTTTTCATCCTTGCTGTATGCCTGATTTGCCATGTCATTTTGTAAACGTTTCTTTTGAATTACCTATAGGCCAGTAGACCGGAGTAATGTTATGATATTTTTAATCTTAATTATTCATTTATTGAAAATTCGGCATTCCACTTAGAAATGATCTTTTATCTTTTCATTCTAAGTTGAAATGAATTCTAAAGAGTATTCTAAATGAATACTCTATAAAAAGAAGAAAACTCACGTTTTATTTGCACCACCTGCATAAAACCGAATAATTGTCAAAAAATAAGCAAGTAAATACGGAATATAAAAGAAAGTCCTTCCGGCCAGTGCCGGGAGGAAGAGGTAGCTTTCATATTCCTTATTTTAAAAAAGCCAACTTATATTATTCAAACACACGAAGCTCAATTAAGTGGAAACCGAAAGTAGGAGATTCAATACTAATTTTTATAATACTAAATCATTATGAATGAGAATTTTGCGAAATTAGTCAGCTTTATCCAAGCTGCTTTTATTTAAAGTCACTTATATTTGGCTGGCAAATTCGGCGATTTCTTAAAATGCCTGCCATTTTAAGACAACATGGTAGATGAGGCTAACCAGTGAACTTGGTCGAGACCTTAGTAATTGCTGTGCACATGCTCACTCATATCGGAATCGGTTGATATATACGAGTGCTGTCCCATGCAAAAAATCAGATTTTTCAGAATGTCACCCACTTTAGAAATTGAAACTGCTATATCTGAGCCATTTTTTAAGATAAAGACAAACAAAAAATGCTCCTGAATCATTATATCAAGGTCAAATACTTAAGAAAGAAACCTTTTTCAATTTCTAATTTTTTTGCAACTCACTTTAAATATAATTTTTTTTTTTAATTTAATGGCCGCCATTTTGAAACAAGAAGGCTGATGAAGCTGGCCAGCGAACTTGGTCGAGATATTGATGTATACTATCCACATGCCTTCTTCCATCGAAATAGGCGAATAAGTGTGGTATCGCGTGACAAATACAAGATCGTTTCAAAGTGTTAGCCATGATAGAAATTCAAAGTGCTATAATTCAACCACTTTTTAAGATATAAACAAAAGAACAAATTTTCAGAAACAAAAACTGCTCCAGAATCTTTGTATCAAGGCCAAACACATAAAAAAAAATCTTTTTCATTTTCCAATTTTTTAATACCTCATTTTAAATTTTAAATTACATTTTTTTAAAAAATGGCAACCCTTTTGAAACAAGATGGCGAATGAAGCTGGCCAACGAACTCGGTCGAGACATTGGTATGTACTATGTACAGACCAAGTTACATTCAAATCGGTTCATAAATACGCCTGTTATCGCGTGACAAAAATCAGGTCATTTTAAAATGTCCGCCACAATAGAAATTCAAAATGTTATAACTCAGCCATTTTTTTAGATGTAGACGAAACAAAACCTGTTCTGGAATCTTTGTATTAAGGTCAAACACATACAAAAAAAATCTTTTTCATTTTCCAATTTTTTGGTATCTCATTTTAAATTTAATTTTTTTTTAATTTTTTTAAATGACCACCATTTTGAAACAAGATGGCGAATGAAGCTGGTCAACGAACTCGGTTGAGTTATTTGTGTGTACTATGTACACACAAAGGTACATCCAAATCGGTTCATAAATACGTCTGTTATCACGTGGCAAAAATCAGGACGTTTCAAAATGTCAGCCAGGCTAGAAACTCAAAATGCTATAACTCAGCCATTTTTTAAGATATAGACGAAACAAAAACTGCTCCCGAATCTTTTTATCAAGGTCAAACACATAAGAAAAAAATATTTTTTCAATTTTCAATTTTTTGCTACCACATTTCAAATTTAAATTTTTCTTAAAATTTTAAATGGCCGCCATTTTTAAACAAGATGGCGGATGAAGCTTGTCAACGAACTCGTTCGAGACATTGGTCTGTACTATGTATAAACGAAGTTACATCCAAATCGGTTCATAAATACGCCTTTTATCGCGTAACAAAATTCAGGACGTTTCAAAATGTCAGCTTCGCTAGAAATTCAAAATGCTATAACTCAGCCATTTTTTAAGATATAGACGAAACAAAAACTGCTACGGAGTCTTTGCATAAAGGTCAAATATATAAGAAAAAAATATTTTTTCATTTTAAATTTTTTGGTACCACATTTCAAATTTTAAATTTTTAAAAAACATTTAAATGGCCGCCATTTTGAAACAAAATGGCGGATGAAGCTGGCCATCGAACTCGGTCGAGACTTTGGTATGTACTATGTACACACTGAATTACATCCAAATCGGTTCATAAATACGAGAGTTACAGTGTGACATAAGTCAGATATATATATATATATATATATATATATATATATATATATATGTATTGATATATATATATATATATATATATATATATCAATTTTTAACGGAGGGTGGTTTCGGGGTCTGGGGGTCATGATCGATGAAAATATACCAAAATTTTTTGAAATCGCTTTCCTCCGAACGGCTGCAATAGGTAGCTTTTTGTAAAGAAAGCTACCTAAAACCAGAAGTAAAATTTCTTAAAATTTTATACAGGGCAGATTACACACATTCGGTTTTTATCGAACTACTCTTTCATTCTTCTTGTACAAAAAATTACACATTCTTCAAAATCTTGAAATTTTTCTGTTACCATTATATAGGAAAACCATACCAAATAAATTTCAAATGAATTTATTAATTTTTTACTTATATTTTGAAATATATTACAAGAAATCATAACGTGAGCACATAATTTCAGTTCTTAAATGCATCCTCCGTCTTAATTGTATAAATACGCAATTTTTCAGGTGCGTTCGTAATTATATAAATGCGTAGCGTCTATAACTGTCGTCTAGTACATCCGTCTGTGTGTCTGTCCGCATATAACAGTGCATAAACTACCCAAATGAATGGTTTGAAATTTAATATACATAATCGTTGCAGAATTTTGTCGAGTCATTTCAAATTTTATGAAAATCGTTGTGAAACTTAAAAAAAGATCAATACAAGTTTCCTCCATTTTATTAAATCCTATAATACGTAATTAATTCAGTGATATTCCATGATAGGTAATGATTCTAGGTTGCCATGGTGGTTATGCATGGTGGTTATGTCCTGCTTAAGATGCAGTCATATTATTTCTGTATTACTGAATTTAATATACATAATCGTAAAAAGATTTGTATTCGTGCATTTTTGCGTACGAATGCAACAGCTATTGTACTAAGATCTGAATATTTATAAAACTAGTTATAGTACGAATGCACCTCATTTTCCATGTTCGATTTATGATTTCCGACTAGATTCATTTCTTTAGGTTTGTTTAAGTTCTCATCATAAAGTATTTGCAAACATTTTTAATTAATTATAAATAACTCCAGTGTGTCTTAATTTGTCGTTTTAAAAGATTAAATTTTTCTTTCGTCTAAGTCAATTTCTGATTAATGATCTGCTCTAAAAGTTGAACTATCGATGAAAAATCTTTATTTCTTAAGCATTTTAGGATCATGGAATATTTAAGCATTGTAAAAAAAAATACTTCGTAAAAAAGTAAATATTATTTTAATTGGAAGAAAATTACTTTGTAAGATTTTATTTTTATCAACATTAAAAAATGTCTATGCTAACGGCTAATAAAGAAGTTTTATTAAAAGCATTTGGAACCCGAGTTTACGTGCCCGAATCCGGTTGACCACCATGTCTCATATACAGGATGACACTTGGTAAATTTGCCCACTAGCTGATATCTAAATATTTCGTTTTAGATGTGTATTCGAATAGAAATTATATTTCAAATGTTCATCTTTGTCATATTAAAAGTCATGCACGCCAAAATAATTATTTTTATTTTAAATAAATCCGACAAACACTGACTGAGATATAATAATTTGAATTTTATAAACGTACTTTTTTTTCAACACAAAAAAGAATATTTCCGTTTTAGTGACAGGATATGCTTCAAATTCATAAAATTCAATGCATTACACCTGTGTAAGATTTTGTCAAAAATTAGAATAATTTTTTCTTCTTAATGTAACTTATAGCAACCCAGCTAGCATATAAAAATTCGAATTTTCTAACTTTTACAAAAAAAATAACTATATTGATGAAAAAAACTTGTGAGATAATGAAAAACATTTAAAAGCTTTTTCAATTGGAAGTAACTAAAACTACGTTTTAACTATAATAAAACACTCATACTACAATATATAATAAAACACACATACACACATAATTAACGCCTGCATTCAACAGTTAAAGGTATATATAAATATTATACAGACATACAAACAATAAATACAATAAACCCAACTGGAGTGAAAAATTAGCCAGAGCCAGGAATCGAATCCCGGACCACAGTATACAAGACTGCTGCTCTAACCACTGAGCTACTCCGGACGATGCCTGAGTCTGCAATTTCTCACTGATAAACCATTATCGTAGATCGATGTAATAGTAAAATCTATTCATCGTTGTCCGGTCATCCAAGGCTATCGTATAGATGGCTGGTGACTTCCCCAACATGGTTTATCAGTGAGAAATTGCAGACTCAGGCATCTGCCGGAGTAGCTCAGTGGTTAGAGCAGCAGTCTTGTATACTGTGGTCCCGGGTTCGATTCCTGGCTCTGGCTAATTTTTCACTCCAGTTGGGTTTATTGTATTTATTGTTTATATGTCTGTATAATATTTATATATACCTTTTACGTTTTAACTCTTTATCTGCTGACGGCCCTTATAAGTACAATTAAAATAACTTGTTATAAAATTCATTTAATACATCGATTCGTTGTAATACAGTTTAGAAAGAGTTATAGATACATTACTTTATCTAGTTCCAAAAGCATTATTGGTTAGACGAAACATGTTTTTAAAAGGATGATTTTTTTTTGCCTTTGCATCTTTTCAGCTTTCTTGGTGTTGGAGAATTTTTCAATTCGGAAATATTTCTATATTTGTATTGTAAGAACATTATATTTGTACATTTCCAAATTCTAAAAAAAAAATTAAGAAAAATATTTAAGTTAAAAGGTTTGAGTGGAGTTATAAATATTGCACAAAATCCCTATAAATTCAAATTTAATTAATCCTTCTAAATCCTTCAATCCTTCTAAAATCCTTCTAAGATTTATTAAATGGTTATGTAAATCTTTTATGCAGTTTAAACAATTCACGAAAAAAGTTTTAGAAGATATAATTTTGATGAATTCAGTACATAAAGGGTTAAAAAATAGTTATTGAAAATCGTTAAAATGGAATAGTCTGCAAATTTTTAGAACGAAAAAAAGATGAGTTTAAATAAAGCTGGGCGAGCCATAAAAAAGTCTACCATTATCATTTTGGAAAATGGTCGCTTCATATTATATCATGAAAAGTAATGGAAATGACCAGAGGATATTACCAGCATATTGTTAACAGGACGGTGGACGTTAATAATTTTTTTTCGTCATACAGATGCGAAACTTTGTCTAAATAAACATTTCACTGTAAGTATATAGAACACCGTAGAAGAAATGTTCAATCTTATTATAATTTTAAGATTCTTTGAAAATTTTAAAACCAAATTTTAAAATGCTCCATGCATCTTAATTTTTGAGATATTTCATCGATTTTACATTTTCATCATTTAAAACTTTTTTGCAAAAAAATCCGTGCATCGTTTTTTAATCCCTTGCATAGTTAGTTTTTTTAGGGATTTTTTTTTTTTAGTTCTATATCGATTTTTATCAGAATTTTGCCTTTTAATAAGTTAAAAATTAAATTTAATCTTCTGAATGAAGTCGAATTTTAAAATGCATGCACAGTTTCTTTTTAAGTAATATCAGAATTCTTCTTTATGAATTTCATGAATTTTTATAAAAAATAAAGACGCATGGAGCATTTCAAAATCGAAAAACGCTGAAAAATAAATTTTGATAAAAACAGATTTAAAATATATTAAGGGGACCGGAAATGCAAAATTCAACTAAAAAATCTATTTTTACTTTTTTATGTCCTTAAATAGTTTAAACTTTTATCTTTCGAACGATGTGTCACACATGTTTATACATAAAAAAATAAGTGTTGAAATTATTCATTTTTCTAAGAGTAACTTCACAGCTTAATGGCCATTTAAATCTTTAATTGACTTTTTCTGAAAACTTGGATTTTTCATGTTTATGTTCCTTTTATTCAATATCTATTAAACTTGAGAACTCAAATTTTTATTTAATACTTATATTATGATATATTGTATACTTTAACACAGGGATTTAATTATTCGTTGAGAATTATTTATTTTAGGCAGTCAAATCTTACCAAAAATGCTAATTCAAAAATGACTTTGAATAAATAATTAATAATTAATTTTGAGTTTTACTTAGAAAGAAAATGGTCTGTTAAAATACGTAAATCATGTTATTTTAATTACTCTAAAAAATCTACACCTCTATCTTTCACCATTTCAGAGAAAAAGGTACATAAAGTTGGTGAATTTAACATGGCGGAGATAGGGCTTTTCCGGTCCCCTTAAAGGGCAAAAAAATTGTTTGTGTGCAAAATTCAAGCGTTTGTAACTTTCCAAAAAATAATTGCATCTGCATGTGGTTTTTCGCAAATGGCTCAGAACAAACTGGAGGATAATAATTTGCACAAATATATATATATATATATATATATATATTTGGGGGTGGGGGGTAGAGTTTTGCTCAAATAAAGGTCCACAGTCCCGTTAAGCTACTAAATTTCAACACGGGACATCTAGTCACGACTTACTGTCACTAGATACAACACGCTACTCCTAGGCTAATGGGATGTGTGCTAGTATAAAAGAAGCCTATTCAAGGATTCTGGTCTGATTTCCTCCACACATGATTGAAGCGGCAATCATCACTGAAAATTCTGCGATGCCAGACTATGGTTAATTATAATTATTGGGCACCATTTCAAATGGCATTTTATATGTTGAAGTTCTAAAGCGAAACACTTTAACCCTTCCACTGTCGCAATAAAACTAAACGGGAATTACTAATCAAATCCTTTGGTGCCATTTGTAAATACATTGGTTTATCAAAATGCACATGCCCGATTGATTTACAATAAGAGTACTAATGAAAAATAAAACATAATTCATGTAAAACCGAATTAGCAAATTATATTGAAAATTTTTACTCTTATTTTTATTATTTCCAATTTTTTCAAGCTTAATAAGTGGTCAAATATTGCTTTTGAGTGAAGTTAACTCGCCTTGTGTTAGTTGGAATGTTAAAGAGCGACGTGAGATCAACTCTTTCTCATACAAGCTCAATGAAATGGTAAAAGGTAACACTTTTGATTTGGAAGAATTTGGAGCACACTGTATGGCGGAAAATGCTGCCTTAGAGCAATAAACACCTGTCATGTAATCATGTGTCATTATCTCGCATTCATTCACTTTACCTTTCGCAATCCTTCACTCATCCCGATAAATAGCATGTAGTAACCATTTCTGTCACCACCGTTTAAACAACTACTACAAATCAATGAAAGTGGCTGCCTATCTTCATTTGACAAATCATCAAAACTTGATATGACAAATCTCATCTTGTTGTATTTCGAAGGATATTTCTTTTTCTTCTTTTTGTATCATTCTTTTCTTTGTTTTCTTTACAAAAATGTGTATTTAAATTTTACAAATTAATAATGTAAGTAAAACAACATTTCTGACAGGAATTACCTTAAGACTGAGATTAATATTTAAACAAACATAACTGGTGCGTTTTCTTAAAGAATATCTTTTTTTATTTCTATAAAACTTATTAAATATTAAAATATTAAAGCAAAGGCAACAACAAAAACTTATATATGTAATAATACATTTCTTGTTCAAATTTATTTATTCTGTTCATATATTTGTATCGTTTTTTGTTTTAAGCTGATCAGAGGGTTTCGTTAAATATTGATCGATAAATAAATTGTGTTTAGAGTTCATTAATTTATAGCATTTTTTTTATTCGAATTAATTTCTAGTATCAAAACAAATATATCAATAAAGATTAAACTGCTCCTTTGAACATTAATCTTTCTCAATGAGATTAAATCGTGCTTTGTATTTTTCCTTTTTGACAAAGCTTTTATTTATTCACAATTGCGAAAGATTTTTCTTAATTTAAAAAGTATTCGTATATCTTATTCGTATTATATGCTAATGATTTATAAATAGATTCGTTTTAAAAGTTACAGTACTACATAACTCCTCTTTGAAAGTGTATGTTTTCTCTAACAAAATTTTCTATCTCAACAGGTATCATCATTTTTTATCATTTTCATTAATTTTTTTCATTGATATTGTTCTGAAAATCATTAAAAGCTTCTATGTATTCAAAAACAGCTAAACGTTCAAAAAATTAAACAATATATATTGTTTAATGTTAACTCTTTGTAGACTAACATAATTCCATTATATTATGATGTAGTTAATAATAAAATGGATTTATATTTATAAAAGAAAATTTTAATTCACTTTGTACTTAATTTGTACTTAAAGTTTAAGAATCCTTTTAAATATTGGTCATAAAATGCATTACTAATGTCAGAATTATCAATCTTGTTTTAACTGACATCAATCTTGTTGTTAGAGCAAGGGCTGTCAGCATCAATTTCCAACCATAACGTTTGAAATATCTCTGTGTTTGGATTACTTTTGTGTAAATGCAGTGAAAAAGGACTGTCAGTAAATCAGACTGTAGTCAGAAGTAGCAACATTTATTTCACGCAAAGGACAGGCGGCATTAAAGAAGCGATATGCAAACAATTATTCCCAAGCAATTTTGATCCGTGTTACAATCAACACTTAATATAAAACACTTCAGAAGAGCTCACTTAGAGAAAAGAGAAATTAAAAAAATCATTTCTGTACATTAGATTTAATAGAATAGTAATAGTAGAGTAATATTGCTAGTATAGAAAAATATAATAATAATAATTATAATTATAATACCATAAAACGAAACATTTTCCTACAGCATCAAAGCATTGTTTCAAATTTACACCCGTTTGACTTTTCTGCGTTTATTTGTTTTCTAAATATTATTTGTAGGTCAACAGAAAAGGAATACGGTGTACGGAACATATCACTTTATATTTTAAAGGAAATTCAGATTATATATCAAGATAACTTAGCGCAGTGAATTTCGGCATACTCTGTACTAAATTCATTAATACAATGGAGAACCCTTGACAGCATTGTGTTCGATGACATAATTTATAGGATGCCTCATTTGATGTGGGTGTTTTACGTAATGTATTACTAGATCTGATATACTAAATCTGGGTGTATAAAATGTAGGTAGCGTAAACTCAATATGTTTAATGCACAATGATAGGAGTGGCGATGATTCGAATCATTACAGGCGAAATCGTTTCTTCAGCGTTGACGTAATAGTAATTGCTGGAAACGAAAAAACAAAGAAGTGCGATTTTTTCTAATAAAATTTTAAATGACAGCGAAAAATCGATAAATTCAAGAAGTTTAGTTACTAAAATAATTAAAACACGTTGGACGTGCCAATCCCAAAATTTTCTTCTGTCTCATGTCAATATTTCATTTCAATTAGTTTTATTAGTACTTTTATTAGATTTATGCATAACTTCATACACTTTTCGATGGAACAATATTGAAAATTGCACAAAAATTGCTACTACAGCGCCCTATTCCGGCAGAATTATTCCAAATTCATGGAAGACCTTCTACCCATGGCCAAAAACATACGCAAAAAATTTGGTTCAATTCTATGCATAACTTCATACACTTTTTGATGGTACAATATTCAAAAGGCACAAAAAGCGCTATTACAGCGCCCCCTACCGGCGAAAATTTTCCAAATTCACGGAAGATCTGCCTGCCTTAACCAAAAACTTAAAAAAAAAAATTGGGTCAATTCTATGCATAACTTCATACAATTTTTGATGGTACAATATTCATAATGCACAAAAATCGTTATTACAGTGCCCCTACCGGCGGAATTTTTCCTAATTCAGAGAGGACCTTCTTGCTATGTCCACAAACATACACAAAAAATTTGGTTCAATTCTATGCATAACTTCGTACACTTTTCGATGGTACAATATTCAAAATGCACAAAAATTGCTATTACAGCGTCCCCTACCGGCGGAATTTTCCAAATTCAGAGAAGACCTTCTCGCCATGGCCACAAACATACACAAAAAAATTGTTTCAATTCTATGCATAACTTCATACACTTTTCGATGGTACAATATTCAAAATGCACAAAAATCGCTATTACAGCGCCCCCTACCGGCGGATTTTTTCCAAATTCAGGGAGGATCTGCTTGCCATAGCCAAAAACATTTTTAAAATTTTCGTCAAATTCTATGCATAACTGCATACAATTTTTGATGGTACAATGGCGACACACGGACAGACAGACATTTTGTATAAACATGTTTTTGTGATCTCTGACCCCTAAAACGTGTAAATCCGTCGAAAACCGGAAGTCGAAAAAAATTTCGATTACAATACTTTCTTCTATTGAAGATCGAAGAAAGTAATAAAGCAAAAATTCACTTTACATTTTAAACGAAATTCAGATTATATATCAAGATAACTTAAAGCAGTCAAATTCAGCATAGTCTGAACTAAATTCATTAATACCATGGGAAACCCTTTACTGGACTGTTTTCTGGGATGCCTCATTCAATGTAGGGGTTTTATGTAATGTATTACTAGACCTGATATACTGAATCTGAGGGTATAAAATGTATGTTGTGTAAACTCAATATGTTTAATGCACAACGATAGGAGTGGGGATGACCCGAAGCATTACAAACGAAATCATTTCTGCAGCGTTACCGCAATCGTAATTGCTTGAATCACAAAAACAAAGAAATACCAATTGTTCTTACAAAAATATTAATGATAGCGAAAAGTTAAAAAAATTCAAGAAATTTAGTTAGTAAAATAATAAAAATAAAGCAAAATTCACTTTACATTTTAAACAAAATTCAGATTATACTATATCAAGATAACTTAAAGCAGTCAATTTCAGCATAGTCAGTATTAAATTCATTAATTACAAAGGGAAACACTTGCCTGCATTGTGTTCGCAGACATAATTTATAAGATGTCTCATTTAATATGGGTTTTTACGTAATGTGTTACTAGATCTGATATATTAAATCTAAGTGTATAAAACGTAAGTTGCGCAAACTCAATATGTTTAATGCACAATGATGGGAGTGGAGACTATTTGAATCATTACAGGCGAAATCGCTTCTGCAGCGATGGCGTAATAGCAATTTTTGGAATCACAAAAAAAAAAAAAAGAAGTGCACTTTTTTCTCATAAAATTTTAAATGATAGCGAAATGTTAATAAATTCAAGAAATTTAGTTTAAAAATAACAAAAATAAAGCAAAATTCATTTTACATTTTAAACTAAATTCAGATTATATATCACAATAACTTAATACTTTCAAGAACGGTGGCTAGACGGTCTAACGACCTAATTTTAATTCCAAAACTGACAAATGGCACCGAGAATATTTTTAAAAAATTTTGCTTTTGTACTGAAAGTTCAAATTAGCGGATTTTTATTTTCTAAGAAATTCTTTTGAATATGCTGGTGTCAGTCAATTATTTCATCAGTTTACGAATAGAATTCTTCTGCCCCTGAAAGGGTTAAAGCAGTTAAAATCAGCAGAATCTGAACTAAATTCTTTAATACAATATTACAATATCTTTAATACCCTTTATTGGATTGATTTATAGGATGCTTCATTTAATGTATGTGTTTTACGTAAGGTATTACTAGATCTGATATACTAAATCTGAGGGTATAAAATGTAGGTTGTGTAAACTCAGTATGTTAAATGCACAATGATAGGAGTGGAGGTGACCCGAAGCATTACAAGCGAAATCGTTTCTGCAGCGTTACCGCAATCGTATTTACTGGAATCGCAAAAACAAACAAATACCAATTTTTCTAATAAAAATTTGAATGATAGCGAAAAGTTAATAAATGCATGAAATTAGTTAGTAAAATAATAAAAATAAAGCAACATTCACTTTAGATTCTAAACGAAATTCAGATTATATATCAAGATAACTTAAAGCAGTCAATTTCAGCATAGTCTGTACTAAATTCATTAATACAATGGGAAACACTTGCCTGTATTGTCTTCGAAGACATGATTTATAAGATGCCTCATTTAATATGGGGTTTTACGTAATGTATTACAAGACCTGATATATTAAATCTGAGTGTATAAAACGTAGGTTGAGTAGACTAAATATTTTTAATGCACAATGATGGGAGTGGAGACTATTCGAATCATAACAGGCGAAATCGTTTCTGCAGCGTTGGCGTAATCGTAATTACTGGAATCGCAAAAAGAAAGAATTGTGCACATTTTTCTAATACAAGTTTGAATTATAGCGAAAAGTTAATAAATTCAAGAAGATTTAATTACTAGAATAATAAAATAAAGAAAAATTCACTTTACATTTTAAATGGAATTCAGGTTATGAATCAAGATAAGTTAAAGCAGTCAAATTCAGCACAGTCTAAAGTAAATTCATTAATACAATGGAAAACCCTTTACTGGATAGTGTTCGAAAGCATAATTTATAGGATGTCTCATTTGATGAAGGTATTTTACGTAATATATTACTAGATCTGATATACTGTATATGTATGTGTATAAAATGTAGGTTGCATGAACTCAATATGTTGAAGGACAGCGATGGGAGTGGAGATGATTCAATTCATTATAATCGAAATCGTTTCTGCAACGTTGGTGTAATCGTAATTGCTGGAATCGAAAAAGAAAGAAGTATAATTTTTTCTAATAAAATTTTGAATGATAATGAAAGGTTAATAAAATCAAGACGTTTATTTAGTAAAATAAAAAGTAACTTATAGAAAAAACCAGTGGACCTGTCCGAGGTTTTCGCAGTATAAACTTTGAAATATTTTCCTTATACTTTGATCATAAAACTTTCCAATAGGGAAGGGTAGTACACAGTGAGACAAAAATTATTATTACTTAATAGTCCAGGCAATAGGGAATTTTACCTAGCAAAATTAATGGTAGTTCTGGAAATCGGCTTTCTAGATGTTTTTTGGGTCGCTGAATCCGAATTTGTAACTTCCCACCAAAATTTCCCCCGGCAACCTCCCCAAATTTTGGTAAAAAGCCCCCCAAAAAAGGTTTTTAGTAAAAAAAAATCAATTTTTTATTGTTTTAGGGGAAAAGTATCTAGAAATTCAGAAAGTAGACGAAATTTCCAGCAAATTAGATATATGACATTATGACTCAGGATGAAGGGGAAGGGGGGATCTGCCTCGGAACATGCGCGCGGTGCTGCGTAAACTAAGTTGCGCAATTCCACTTAACAACTCACACGTTCACATTCGCCCTCCCACCTCCTCTCCGAACTTTCTCTATAAGGTTTACTTTAAAATTTTTGGGTCGCTGAATCCGAATTTTTAACTTTCCCCCCAAAATCCCCCCCCGACACCCCCCCACCCCCCAAATAGTTGTTTTTAACTTAAATTTCTTATTATTTTAGGGGAAAAGCATTACAAAATTCAGAAACTAGACAAAATTTGCAACAAATAGGATATATGACATTATGAATTAGGTTAAACGGGGAGGGTGAGGTCTGCCTTGGAACATGCACTGCGGCGCTACGTGCACTAAATGATGAAGTCCAGGCAATAGGGGATTTTATCTGGCAAAATTAATGGTAGTACTGAAAATCGGCTTTGTAGGTATTTTTTGGGTCGCTGAATCCGAATTTGTAACTTCCCACCAAAATTTCACCCGGCAACCCCCCAAAAAATTGGTTTTTCGATAAAATTTGGTTTTTGAGAAAAGCGCGCGGGGAATGTTCCGAGGCAGCCCCCTCTCTCCCCGTTTATCCTACGTCATAATGTCATATATCCTATTTGTTGCAAATTTTGTCTAGTTTCTTAATTTTGTAATGCTTTTCCCCTAAAAAATAAGAAATTTAAGTTAAAAACAACTATTTGGGGGGGGGGGTGTTCGGGGGGGGGAAAATTTGGGGGGGGGGGTAAGTTAAAAATTCGGATTCAGCGACCCAAAAAACTTAAAGTAAACCTTATAGAGAGAGTTCGGAGGGAAGATGGGAGGGCTAATGTAAACGTGTGAGTGGTTAAGTGGAATTGCGCAACTTAGCCCACGCAGCACTGCGGTGCATGTTCCGAGGCAGATCCCCCCCTTCCCCGTCATCCTAAGTCATAATGCCGTATATCTAATTTATTGCAAATTTTGTCTACTTTCTGAATTTCTAGCTACTTTTCCCCTAAAACAATAAAAAAATGGAATTTTGTAATAAAAGCGTTTTTTGAGGGGCTTTTTACCAAAATTTGATGGGGTTGCCGGGGAAATTTTGGTGGGAAGTTACAAATTCGGATTCAGCGACCCAAAAAACATCTAGAAAGCCGATTTCCAGTACTACCATTAATTTTGCTAGATAGAGTCCCTATACGGTCTCTATTGCCTGGACTATAACGAATGGCAACAATTTTTGTTCTTTTGAAAAAAAAAATTTCTCCATCTTTAAGCAACACAATACGCTACACATTAATGTGTAAATGGTTTTTAAAAAGTTATTTATAAAAGCACAGAAGCAGCATAGCGGGGTGTCGAAAATTGTCTGACTGTGTACCACAAGTGGTACACAGTGAGAAAATGTATATATTTTCATAAATCACACATTTTTATACTCTATCAATAATTTTCTGCAGTTTATGACTTCTAATTAATATTTCTAGATTAATTTTTTTTTAATATGAACCTCGGGTGGACAATGGCAGACATTGGGCTACCTTCATGCAAATTTTCAGCCTCTTACATTTAGTAGATTTCACTAGCCATTGCACGCCCCTACACACAGAGAGATAGAGAGAGAGACAAGAAAACCTTATTTTATTAATAAATAACTTTTTTACGCAGAACCGCATAGTAGATACACAATAAGGAACGTCTCACTGTGTACCACAACTGTGTGTCTCAATGTGTACTTTCGTTACGTTGTAACAAAATGGGTGCCATATCTGTTTCATCATCAATTTCATAGCTTTGAATGCTTGTGTCGTTTTGTTTACATAGTCTATCATTAGATATAGCTTCGTTTGGTTAACTAAATATATGCCATAATGAAAGAAATAAACTTTAAAATGGACGTTTATGTAGCTTTAATCCCTGTAAAATAAATAATTACTTACTATTTTGTTGGACAAGTAACCGAAGTGCCGAAACTACATCCACGTGTTGCATAAGATGAGGTGGTTCAGTATGTGTTCCAGCTAGGAGAAAAAGTTATAAGTATGTGTCATAATGGCTGCTGTCTCACTGTGTACCATGTCTCACTGTGTCCTCCCCTACCCTATAGTTGAAAAGTGCTTATAAATTCGATTTGTCTGGCTGTCTGTCCATCTGCCCAAGCGCGAAATCTTGGAAATACATTTAGATTTCAATGAAATTTATTATTGGGTAATTCATTATTTAGTATCACTATGACATTTTCGGTATTGAAAATGAAGTGTGTAGCATTTATAGTTCATTTACACGACCACTTAAAAGAATTCCGTTACATTACGGTCTACGGTGAAATATCGTTTGCTGTGTGTTTTTATGACATTACACTATATTTAACATATTGATATATATATATATCATTGAGATGTATATTGTATAACGCGGCGTTTACTGTAGTATACGGTATGCGTAGAATTTATCGTACACTTACAGCGATACACAAAAGAATTTGGCTACAGAAGAAAATTAACAATAAGTGAAGTATTGAAGCCTATAAACAGTAATTGCTGGAAGTGCGTTTTCAGTTGTGGTACACTTTTTTAAATTGAACTACTTTTTTTAAATTACTTGGTGTGTATAAATTCTATAGATCATTACAGGACTGAAGTTCTCAAGTACATTTCCTTATATTTAATGAAATTGCTGAAGGGAAATTTTCAACTTTGCTATTCTTTAACTGAACTACATTTTAGCATACTATGTACTAAACATACAAATTTACAGATCCTATACAGGGCGGCACAAAAAAATCCAGATATTTTTCCAATTAGTGATAGCAATAGCAGAAATTGAGTTTTCAAATTCATTATGCGTTTTCCAAATTGTTTATTTAGACATCTTAATTTACTATAATAAATTATTAAGATGGTGTACATACACACTTTTATTAAGATGCTGTACTACGAGAAAAAAGGAATTGATGTATCTCAAGGACGAGTGGTCTTTGTTTCTAGAATATAATTGATTGATTAAATTTTTCATTCATCTATCCCTCTATTTACTAATCGCATTTCAATTGAAGGATAAATCTAACAGGCTATGAAATGTATAAAAGCCTTTTCTAATACATCCTATTTATGTATAACAGTTTTTGTTTATACAATTTACCATTATATAGTTATATCTTTAGTCTCCATTACACAGCTAACGGACCTTTGCATCTACTGTATAATAAAACAATTCCTCAAATCATTATGACAAAGCTTATAAATGCCATTATGACAAATCTTATAAAATTTATTTTAGCTAATTTAATAAGAACAGTTATTTTTAAGCACAAAGGAAAACATTTGAGCTATCCAGCAAAGTTCATAAAACTTTTACATAACTCTACAGATCAAGATTGTAGACTAAGTCATAGTGCAACCAAATCGAGTAGAGCACGTTGATTATAGAAACTACCTGGGAAACATTTTGAGTTTCACCTTTGTAATTAATTGTTGATGCTGAGAATTTAGAGAAGTAGCTCCTTGTCTATTATCATCTGTAAATACAACCCTTGGCACAATGTTTCTCATCACCACGCCAAAATTACTGTTTTATGTAATAAATGATTATTTATTCTCATTACAGAAAATATATAGAAATTGAACAATTGTTAGAAAATTGTTAGTAAATACGTTTGTTCATACATATTGAACAACAATATGCAATAAAGAAAAAGCATTACACGTCAATTTATAAACAGAAAATAGGTGTTTGAAAGCAAAAGTACATCAAAGAAAAAAATATCCAGCTTTACGTAATTTCATGGAGTTTGTGATCCTTCACAAATCAAGGTTTCTTTTTAATATATTCCACAGATTTTCGATGGGATTAAAATCTGGACTATTCGGAAACCATTTCATGGCCTTAATTGGATTAGTAACTACATTTTGTAGATACTTCTTCACTGCTTCGGTGCGATGTGGAGTCGTTTTGTCATCTAGAAATATGAAGTCATTCGTATCCCTGATCATTGACCCATGCTGGGAATCAAAGAATTCTCCAAAATGTCGATGTAATTTTCAGATCTTACTATACGTAACACAGTACACAATTTACTGACGCCTTGTTTGTGACATTATACAACCCCAAACTGTAAATTTAAGTGAAAATTTAGTCTTTGTAGTGAAACATCATTGAACTCTTTGCTAATTCTCCTCCAAACAAATGTTCCGTAGTCATCACGTGTTCTGAGAGATATGTTCTGAGATGTTAACTAGGCTTTAAAAGCCGATTGTACATAAAGTACGCCGCCCCTGTCACTATGTATGTGCAAACCGCCAACATCTTTAAGGGTTAATATCTCGGCTAGTTACTGACGAATTTTTTCGAAAATCATTATCAACAATGCTTTTATACTTCTGCTAGGGTAGGTACCTTCAGCGCTGTTCAACACATTTGCTGAATGCCCGTAAATCGAAATTTGTGTGCAACGGAAAAATGGGATTTTCTCAAAAACTATGCGACCTATGCGCTATAATTTTCCTGCAAGGTTTAAATAAACGTCTACTTCCTCTAACTTTTTCACAATTTTAGTTTCAGTAGATTCAAAATTAGATGGGAGGGAACATATTTTTTCGCTACATTTTCGACATATTTTTGAAAATATAATATCTAAAATTAAAAGGAATGTATTTTTGAGTTCCGTGTTACGAAGGCTTTCACCGATACCCCACACGATATACAAAGAAAAGATTTTGTTTTCCAAGTAACTTAATTAGCCTCGCTATATTTTCCCCAAATATATTTGAGAAAGTTTAATAATCTGCAAATAGTCTTTATTACATCCCCAAATTTGAACTTTCTACGTTCCATAGTTTACGAGTAAGATGGCTGTGACATACAGACAGACACAAGGGTGATCTTATAATGATTCCGTTTTTACTTTTTAAGTACGGAATCCTAAAAATGAATTAAAAGATAATAAAAGTTCAATTTAATCGTCTGCTGTTGCTGTTTGCAAAATGACGTCAGCGTTACACACAGAGACCTTTTTTTCCTTTATAATATACACTGTAAAAAAAAGGACTAAAATACGGAAATTGTACTGGCAATCGAGACGACAGTACTATTTCCGTATTTTAACGGAAAATTGTCCCCATAAATTCCAGAAAAACGGAATTTTTTCTGTAATTTAAGGAAAAAGATTCCCGTTAAAATACGGAAATAGTACTGGCTTCTCGATTGCAGTACAATTTCCGTATTTTAGTCCGTTTTTTTTAAAGTGTAGATAGTTCACTGAGTATTTATTGAACAAAGAATGTATTTAAATTATCCAGTATTTTAACGAAAACTAATGTCATTTATGATTATTTTAACAGATTTTACATTCTTTCTAAAATTTAAAAGCTTGTTTTGTTCAAAATATGCAGCATGTGTTTTGAATTATTCAGCTTGAGTTAGTTGAAATTCCGATATGTTTCTGTAACTAAGAATAGACCGTTCTAATAATTTATTTCATACCAATATCAATGTAGCACTTCATTTTTAACAAAAAAAAAAATAAATAAAAATAAATTAATAAATATTTAAAAAATATATTTAACTTAATTTTCACTCATTTTCAGTCATTCTTAGAAAAAAGTATTTTTAAATGTTTACCTCATTATATATATATATATATTAAATATGTAGATTCAATATGAGACTATAACAATTTTTACTGAATAATGCAAACTTCATTAAAGGATAGACACAAAATGTATTTCTCGTTAAAGGTGCTTTTCAACTGATCATTATCTCAGAGATTTAGCATAAAACAAAATAATGGTAGAATGTTTTAGAAGCATAATTAAATCTGGCGTTTTTTTTTCGTAATTTTATATTCAATAGAAAAAAGTATTGCAATCGAAATATTTTTCGACTTCCGTTTTTCGACGGATTTACACGTTTTACGGGTTAGAGATCCCGAGAACATGTTTATAGAAAATGTCTCTCTGTCCACGTGTTCGTGTGTCCGTATGTCGCCATTGTACCATCAAAAAGTGTATGAAGTTAAGAACAGAATTGACCAAATTGTTTTTGGGTGGGTTTTTGGCTGCGACAAGCAGATCCTCTCTTAATTTGGAAAAATTCCGACGGAAGGGCGAGCTATAATAGCGATTTTTGTGTCATTTTTATTATTGTACCATCGAAAAGTGTATGAAGTTATGCATAGAATTGAGCCAATTTTTTGTGTATGCTTTTGGCTATGCCAAGCATGTCCTCCTTGAATTTGGAAATATTCTACCAAAAGAGAGCACTGTAATAGCGATTTTTGTATAATTTTCTTCATTTTTCGTAGTTTTATTATACACCGGTGGCTCGTAAAGCAACCGGTACTTGCCATAGTGATTAGCCCGCTATTCACGAATAGCTGATGTACAACAGAATAACGGAATACTATTGATTTTAATAAATGTCATGATCTTGTTTTTCCAAAGAATTATTGACTGAATAAGAAATTTGAGATCAAAGTCAAAGTTGGTATAGTATTTAACAAATAATATTAAAGTACTGACATTTATACCAACATTTTGAAATATTAAGATGTATTAGATAAAAGAAAGTTTTGGGATTGGCACATCCAACTAGTTTTTCATTACATAAAAGAGTTTCTATCCTAATCTATAAATCGTTTTTGTCTATTTTCCTCTTTCTTCCAGTAATTACATAATGTCTCTAGTAACGGTCATTGCTCTTTTTAATACTTTCCAAAATAGCTTAAAAGTGTTTATGAATTAGGTTTGTCTGCCCGTCGGTCTTTTTATGCTCCAACTCTCGTAAATATAGTCGGAATTTCATGTAACTGATATATGTTATTGAATATTGCATGTTTTGTGTTGAAAATGAAGTGTGTAGCGATTATGTTTTATTTAACCCTTTATCTGTTTACGGTACTTATAAATACCATTAAAATATTTTGTTATGAAATTCGTTTAATACATCGATTAGTGGTAATACAGTTTAGAAAGAGTTATACATGCATACTGTATCTTGTTCCAAAAGCATTATTGGTTACACAAAACAAAAATATTTTTAAAAAGATGATTTCTTTTGCCTTTGCATCTTTTCATCTTTCTTGTTTGGGGGGGGGGGGGACTTTTCGATTCGGAAATATTTCCATATTTCTATTGTAAGAACAATACATTTCTATGTTTCCTAATTCTACACAATACTAAGAAAAATATTTAAAATAAAAGATTTAAGTATTTGAGTGGGGTTATAAATACTGCACAAAATCCCCATAAATTCAAATTTAATTAATCCTTCTAAATCCTTCAATCCCTCTTAAGTCCTTCTAAAATTTATTAAAAGATTATGTAAATCTTCTAATGTAGTTCAATAAATTTAGGAAAAATGCTTTAGAAGATAAAATTTTCATGAATTTATAATTCAGTACATAAGGTTAAAGGGGTACTCAAAAGAATGTCGTTACATTATGATATATGGAGAAAAATTGTTCACAGTGTATTTTAATGATGTTAATCTATTTCAAACATATTGAAATTTGTATACACCATTGAGGTGCAACAAAAGATGCTTACTCTAAAATATGATGTACGTATTATGATGGCATTTCTCTTTCATTATTGATAAAAGCGAAATCTCAAAAAGTCTAATGTTTCTTCGCTGCTCTTACCTCCATATATTCTATCAAAAATGTATGTTTTGCTTTAACGATGTCATCAGATCAAACATTTTCATCACAAAAAACGATCACAACTTATTACAGTACATTAGTGTCTAGAACTCTAACTTTTTTTTTCCTTTCCCTGTTTAAAATGAGCGGATGTGGTATCTCAACCACCGAACGCATGCAGAAACGAAATGTTGTCACTTATGTGTAGAACAACGTTTAGAGTTGCTAGACAATATGAAACGTATTTTGTCTAACCTCTTCCATGCATCAAGAAGAAAAAGTTTTCAAAATTAGTTGATGCTGCGATTATTACCAAGAGCTCGATTCTCCACCAACTACCACAACACAATGTTATCCGTTTTCAATTTCCAAAGCAATTTTACTTATTAGATAGTCAGCATCTTCAACAGTTTATTTCATTACAAAACCTTTTTGAAACTGCACGCATAACATACTTATGAGACGTTGCTTCTTCTTATCATTTGACAATTTTTTTTCTTAAGATGTAGTGAATGACATCGACCCAAGTTTTAAAAGAACAATATTTTTAATCTAAAAATTATGAATATTTTTATTCAATATTCCAAATCTTTTATGAATATAACTTAATACGCTCGTATACCTTTCAATGATAATCTATTAAAACCATTCTTTATTTAAAATAGCTTACACCTTTCCATAACATGCTGAAATTAAAGGTTGTTCTATTTGTTGACCTTGAATTACCGCTAGATACAAGATTCCTGCACTCTCATTTGTTCGCTCCCTCGCCACCCCCTAGTCCTGCCACTTTATATTCAACCTCCTTAATTCTAATAACGTGTGTACTTTTATTCATTCTAAATAATAATACTATGTCAGATTAAATAATGCCTCATATTTCAAATACAATGTCGGAAATAACAAATTATATTTTCCATCATTTATGAGTCATTTTTGAAATATGTTTAAATTTATGAAAATTTGCATTATTTTAGTTATTAATTTATTGGCAGCAGCTAATGCTCCAAAATAAAGTCTTCAAATAATTACAAAAACACCGTGAAGGCCTCTATAAATTAAAATATATAAAAATATAAGGTATATAAAAGTTGTATGTAAAAATGTATGTGTATAAAAATTAGAGGTACGAGGAGGGTAGACTGATAATTTGGTCTGTTCTAGTTTCAAGTTCTTGATTAGCAATTTTAGCAAAACTTTGAAGAAGTATTGTGAACTTGATTTGAGACAAAAATGTTAAGTGTGGGTACTCATTTTACTCAGAATTCTAAGCTCTACAGCATTTATATAGACAATGTTTTTGATAGAGTTAGTTGTTCAGAGATATAGTTAGGGTGATTTAAAACACGTGCTTTTGGACTATAAATATGTATATAGCGACTAAAGCTCGCCTACTACGAGGGGTAAACTTAGTATGTTCATTCTAGATCTAAACTCAAGGGATTAAAGCAATTTCCACCTTTCCCCCAATTAATTGCGAATTCAACCCACTAACCACTAGGCTAATAGCGCATTTCGAACAGATCATCAAATTTCGGCCTCCCTCTTAGATGACCGTAAATTTTTAATAATCGGATTCGGTGTTTATGCCAGGTTAACGTGCTGTGACAGAACTGTTTTCGGAAAACCATCATTTGCAGTCATGAAATTAGATGTGATTTTCAAGAGAAAGATTGAATTATTATAAAAGAGTTTTTAAAAGCTAATTTACTTTTATATTTATATTTATTTATTTACTTACTCCACAATTACGAAAATGGCAAAAATCCTTAATTTCAGTACGTTGTTGAATGTCAACATTAATAGCATTGGAATGTGCTATGATGCTTTCATTTCTTGAAGCAGTTGAAAAAGCTTTCTATGTACAAAATGTATACGTTAAATATAATAAGGGAATTTAAATTTATGAACAAGGATTTTAATATACAGGTTAACAATCTTTATACATTACATATTTTAACACTCGTATTTCTAAGATGGGGTCAATTTGACCCCAGCTGGACATTTTCCAGTTTTTTTTTTTTTTTTTTTCATTTAGAATATGTAAGATAAAATTACATTCTTGGAATTATCCTATAAAAGTCTCTTTCATGATTTTATCTACTTAGTAAGTTTCGCACAATTAATTTTTTTGTTGAAATTCTCCCCCATCTTAGGCAATGAGGGAATAAATGAAAGTTTTGAAAAATGTGTCATATTTCAAGAGAAAGAAAAATAATTTTTGATATCCTGCCAAATGTCGTCAACTGTGGGTACGACGCTGTAGAGTGTAGGCATATGATAGTCCAAAATGTCCAGATGGGGTCAAATTGACCCCATCTTACTACTGCGAGGGTTAAAACATGTAATGTATAAGGATTGTTAGCCTGTATATTAAAATCATTGTCAAAATCATTGTTAAAATCCTTCATAAATTTAAAGTTCCCTTATTATTTGCCAACGAGTGTAGGACCCTCCCTCGTTTCGTTATTTCTTTGTTCTTGTGTTCAGTTGTGTGCAAATTTCGCCATTGAATTAAATGAATCGGTTCTATGAACATTATAATTACATTGGTGGTGGGGGGGGGGGGTGCTAACTTACCTATAGGGTCAGTTCATTTTAAATTTTAGGCATTTAAGCAATATTTTGATTTTAGTACTGCGAGGGATTAAACTTCAACTCTTATCTCTTATCTTAATTCTTATCTTATCTTATTATCTTAACTCTTATCAATTTTAAATAGATTTCGTAAGAAATACTACCCATTACATTTCTAAAAATTTTTGCAGGTTTACGTCGATCAACCCCTAGAACCCAAAACCACCCCCCAGTTCAAAACTTTATATGGCACTTTTTTATGGACACGATAATTCTGCACAAACCTCTTCCAAACTGATACATAAAATCAAGGGGTAAAAAATCTCGGTCAAGTTCGTTTTTGGGCAAAATTGGGCAAAAGTGGTGGGTATAGGGAGGGGTTTTGTGAAAACCGAAAGAAAACCATAACTTCTTTATTCATATCAAATCTCTTTAAAGTTATTATTACGTCTAGGAAACGGGCTAAAATTGAATATATCACAGGTTTTTGATAAAATAAAAATTGGATCAAAGAGCGAAAAAAATAGGGTTTTAGGGAGAAAAAAATTCATAATAGTCAATTATTAAGATATCAAATTCACTTAAACTTATTATAAATCTTCTCAATATTATCTAGAATTTTTATATTGACAAGTGTTTGATAGAACAAACTCTTACCGCAAAAAAATTAAAAACGAAAAAAAATGGGTGGGGGGGGGGGGTTGAAGAAAAAAATATCATAACTTAGTCAATTCACAAGATATCCAATCCACTTAAATTTATTATACATCTTCTCAATATTATCAAAAACTTTCATTTTGACAGGTTTTTGATACGACTAACTCTTACAGCAAAAACAAATTAAACAAAAATAGAGGGTGGCGAAAAAATTATCGTATTAAGGGTGTGCTCAAATCAAAACGGCTTATTTTCTGATTCATTTTTAGATTCATTTTTGCTCTCAATTCATTCATTTTGGCAGGTTCTCTTATTCAGAAACTATATAATGTGCTGTATTGGTCGATTTTTTTTTATAAAAGCTGAACATATTTCAAAATATGCTTTCAAAGTGGTCATTTTGAACCGAATTTCCTGAAGTGATAGTGCTGGAAACCAAAAATGATGTCCTTACTGAGAGAATAATTGTTTGTAAAACAAGTTCTAATTAATTGAACGAAAAATAAAAACACAGGTCGCTTATAAATCTCTTCAAAAAATCACGTCAGCATGTTTCATGTTTTTCCTTTTAAAAATGAATCTGAAAATCTGTCAGAAAGTTTCGAGTTGTTGAGCATGTAAAAATATTTTTTGAATACAGACTTAATATGATTCTGATAATAACCAGCTCTCTTAGAAAAATGAAGTTAAAAATTCGTCAAAAGCGGACAGATAAAATTGTTAAACTGGGTTTTTGTTGGTGAAATTAGTACTTAACATCGAAATCTACCTCCGCCTTGTAGATATATTTTTGTTTTTGTTGTTACTTTCTGACATGTCAGTTAATTTTTTCTATTTAAAATGTATTGCCTTCATCTACTAAAATTAAATTGCATAACATTTAACGGCTTAAGAATCTAGGGGATTTTTACGCAATTTAGAAAATAATCTCATGACTTTTTTCTTCTCGGTATTTTTTTTAATTCATAATATTACCATCAGTTTAAAAACATATTATTAATTTAAATGTCGTTTTAATTGAACTTTGCATCGCAGATATTAAAAATTTTAGTTTTCTTTCTGCTCAGTACAAAACATAGAATGAATTATTATAAAAATTCTATTGTGAATTTAAACTAGTTCATATAAAAAATAGCTACAAGTGAAAGGTATAAATGAAATGTCACAAGGAAATTTAATTGCTTTTGTAAAAGAAAAGAACTTAATCAAATGCATTTTATTTTAATTATTTCTATTAAATTTTAATCACTTGGAGGAAATCAATACTTTTTAATTAATAGAAAGCTAATTTTCAACATCACCAAACAATTATTTGAAAACTGGTATTTAATCAGAATTTATTACATTAGCATAATTTTTCTTTATAATTTTTACATAATTAAAAACTCTCTAAAAATTGAAGTAAGATATAATCCATCGTTAAGTAATAAAAACTTATTCAAAAAGCTTTTTTCATTCTATAATTCTTTTTAACATTAAACATAAAAAAGATTAATGCTTTTACAAATATATTTGTTTGAGATAATTTTTTTGTTTAAAAATTATTATATACGTGTACGTTCATTAAACATTATAAAAATATTTAATTAAATCATAATAAAAATTTTGATATACTTATTAAGTGAAAGGAACTTTCAATTATAATTATTTGAAAAAAAATCTAATTATTCAAAATTAACTGTTTTATAAAAATATGCAGGATTACAAAATTAACTAACATATTTTATATTTTTGTTTTCTAATTCACTAAAAAATAATATCAGTTTCCAATTTCTCCGTTATAGGCGTTTAATTTTTTTAATTTTCTTAATAACTTGCTCTTAAGGCTCCTGTCCCTTTCAGGTGAAGACACTCCCGAGCTAATGCTAAACCTATAAGGAGGTTATTTGCCAATATCTCGCTTGCATTTCGGCTTTTTTATTATTATTATTTTTTTTTTTTTTTTTTTTACATTGGATAGCTGAGGTCCTACTGTATATCGCAGCTTTTTTACTTTTTCGATTTTGGCTGCAGATATTTTTGATAGTTTCACTTTCGAAACCGGTTCCGTAAATGAAAATGTCATTATAAAAAATATCTGAAACCAAAGCTGAAAAAGTAAAAAAAAGGGCGATGTAGAGTAGGACCTCAGCTATCCAATGCAAAAACAAATTATTTAAAAATTTCGAAATTCAAGCGAGATATTAACCTCCCCATAGGTTTAGCATTAACTCGGCTGTGTCTTCACCTGACGGGGGCAGGAGCCGTAAGCGAAATGTAGTATTTAAGCTACCCCAGGTTTTTTGCGTTGTTATGGCTGTCATATCTGTCGAAAAGTCCGAAAGCTAAAGCTTGCATAGTTTCAATTTCGGGAAGTGGGCAAGCAGTCGTAAGAGAAAGAGGAAGTTAAGTACGTTACAGAGAATTTCATTTATAAAATTCTTTTGAAAGTATATTTTAATTCTTCCGTTCCGTTCCAAGCACAGGATCTACAGGAGAAATTTTCATTGTTTTTCCAAGCGGTTTTAGTTATTTATGCTGTAATTAAAATAATTACTAATACTAAATACTAAATACCAACGACTGTGAAAGTATGACAATACTCCCCTTTTACAAGGCATGATATACTCACATGATAATTCTAAGTGCCAAGAGTCTAAGTGGTACGACGATATTTGGGAAGTAATAAAAACATCTCTTTAAAATAGCAAGTGTTGATTTGATATCAACAATTTCATTTGTCTTTCAAGAATCCAATAGTTGACTCAAACTAGCATGTTTAGATTTAATATAAAAAATAGAGAATAAAGCAGAAGCGCATCCTGGAGGAAGCATTGGGAACAAGATTAACATTCAATGTGTTAAGAAATTTCGTCTTTCATAAAGACTTGCAATAGTGTACCAAAACAACGGAGTTCGGTTAGAGTAATACATTATAAATCTATCTGTTGGGTGCTGAAACATCTCGGTGAATCTGACAGTATGCGCATTATATGTACTCAAAAGTCATGTGTAGATTATCTCAATCCAGAATTTGGATTTTCCTGGTATTCAATGTTCTGTCAATATGACCACGGAAAGTTTTAAAGTCATTCATATTCGACTTTACAACGAACAAAATGTTTTTATGAGGACTTCATCTGTCGTCAAAATCTTTTGAAAAAACTACTGAATAAATTTCCTAAAAGTTTGTATAATAATTTGGTTAAAATATTTTACGCACAGAAGATCTTACGTACAGAAAGCATGACTTGTCCGATATTTTTTCCATCAGGGCTGCATTAGTGCTGTGCATAGAGATTGAAATATCTCATAATTAAAAAAAATGTTCTACATTTAAATTAAACAGAGTCTTTTTCGTCCCACAGAACACACTAACAACAATATATTTCTTCAAATTTGAGATCAGTTCTGAATTTTTGAGTTCCTTCGAATTAGCTACCTTTTGACCTTTCTAAAATTCAGAAATTTTCTCAAAAATGCAGAAGTGGAATTGCTATCGATCCCATTCGAAAACAAGTGTCTTTTCAACTTGAAGCGATGATATTGAATATCTATACCATCCTATCACGAGAATAAAATTTTTATTCTCATTACAGATTTGCAATTCATTTATTCAGTGAAATATACAGCATGGTGTAATTACCAGTTATGGAATTAGCCAACAAGCCACGTTTAAAAAAAAAACTTAATTTGGCTATAAAAATTACTTATTACCTTGACTTCTAATGCGGTTGTCACTACGATGGGCCCGCTAATTACATTACGGTACATGTTTTACGATCTCTTCTAATTTCAAACGAAACAGGTTATGTCTGATTAAGACTCCCGTGAGTTTATTGTGTAACACTGAATATTTCGTCACACTATGAACATTATTGTTAAATCTATAAACGAAGCATTTATTTATTTATTTTGGGGGGAGGGGGGGGTGTTGAATCTTGAAATGGACACATGAATTATGACCTTTTGTTCCAAACCAAAATTTATTTGTATTTGCATTAATGTTACTATATTTATCGATAGAGTTAAACTCCACACCTATATATGAATAAAGCACAATACCGGCAGTTTTCCAAATCTGTATCTTGCGTATATTTTCGTTATAAACATCGTATCTATTTTACATAAATTTATTTCCTTGTGGTAATCTAGATTTAAAACTTAATTTTATTTTGTGATTTTCTAAATTGAAAAAAAAAAAGTGTTTATATAATAGATACATAGATGGATAGTTAGATAGAGGGATATAGTTAAATAATTATTGCCCAATAGATATATAAATGCACAGGTAAATTTTCGATTTAATATTTTTGTGTGATAATATTTCTATTTTATAAAGAAAAAACACATATTTAATCGAAATTTTTAACCAAGGATTTCCAAAAACAATAAAAAAGGATAGCGAAAACATTTAATGTCGCTTTTCGTTTTTCATTCTCAGAAACTTATTACTTAAGAAAAAATTTGATACTAATCTTCCATCTTTAAAATGCTTGACACCAAAAGTGTTTATTTATTTAAACATAAAAAAATTCATTGAGTAAATACACTTTAAAAAACTAAATACTCATCATAACCTGACACGAGTTATGAAATCTTCAAGCGATCTACATTTTGAAGCAATTTTTTCTATCATGAAATACCATTTTTTATTATTTTACTACTTCATTTTTGTATCATATTTCTTGCCTTTATATATATTCTTTTGTAATGATATTATGGCTAATTAATTAGCGCAATAGCTCAGTAGTTTTACGTTTATTTTACTTAGATGGATAAAATTTTCCATTTTTTTTCCGGTTCAAAAGCAGATAAACCTTTAAAATGAAGTCGGCTTTCGAAGCATTAAATGAATTATCATTTAACGAAGTGGGGATTTCCGTTAACTCTTGAATGTCACTGAATTATTTCAAGCTATTGTTTATTTAATATGTATTTAGAAAATAGCTCGAGAAGTGTCAGTATAAGTAGAAAATTAAGTGTGTAAGTTGTCGACAGAGATTTGTTATGGTACGTAACAGTTATTTTTCCAAATTTTTGAACATTTATATATTTTAAATATTTGATTATGTATACTAGAGCAGTTTTAATCTTTTGCACTCCAGACCAAAATTTCAATCACCTTCCAGTAACTCCACTTCATTATTACACATTTGAAATTACCTATATTGGGAACTCCCTAAAAGTATGTTCAATTTTTTTTTTTTTTTTTTTTTTTTTTTTTACCATATTTGTGTCAGTAGATTTGTAGTTAAACTTAGTATGTCACCATATAGGTGACAGTAGATTTGTGGTTAATTGTAGTATGTCACAATATAGGCGTCAGTGGATTTGTGGTTAAACTTACTATGTCACCGTATAGGTGACAGTGAATTTGTGGTTAATTTTTCTATGTCACCGTATAGGCGTCAGTGGATTTGTGGTTAAAGTTAGTATGTCATTGTATAGGTATCAGTGGAGTGCAAAGGTAAATAAATAGTTTGGTTGAACTACATACAAAATTTCCATCGAACTTCCTTCTTAACTGCACGGCTATCTGAACGACTAATACAGGGTGACCAGAAATATACCGTACAAAATTCAAATTTAAATAAAAACATACTACTAAACACTATCACTAAAATTTTATTATCTCTACCTAACAAATAAACCACCGATCTCCCTAAAGCATCTTTTTAAGATTTGTGATTTAAAAAAAAACTTCTAAATGAAATGAGATTCTCGTGTTACAGACAGAAGGCATGAGGCAATAACAGTTCTTTCGTGTACTGAATGTTTCAAGATGTACTATATCGGATACCGTGCATTTTTTCCAAAAGTATGCTCATAATATAGGCAGATCAGGTCAAAATAAATACGAAGAGTCAACATTTCCAAAAATTACAAAATGACAGTAAAGAATATTGGACGATTTCCCAACATTTCGAAAAGAAAAATCCAAAAAAGATTAACCGAGAGATGGTAGAATAAATTTTAAAAGAGTTCGATTGTACCACACTAACAGAAATCTATAATAACCAACATAAGTGATTTGAGTTTTAACTCAGACAGCTTTAAATCATTTTCTTGCTTAAACTATTATATAATATATCAAAAGAGTATTATAAAACTTTAAAATAAAAAAAGTTCAAAGAGTAGCGTGTCTTTTAAAAAAAAAGAATTTCTTGCTGCCTAGCCTTCAAATCACGTTTTTTTAAAAACCTATATATTGCATTATTAGTCATTACGATTGTTCTTTTTGGCGAAAAAACTTTCACCCCATCCAATCGTTCTAAATACTCAGTGTCCTTAGAAATTTTATGGAATGATGCCGTTTTATTTTACTAAAGAGGACATGATAAATGAGAGGAAAAAAAATACTGTTTATCTGGAAATATCGGAAATGTTTCTTTGATTTTGTAATTTTTGGTAGAATTCTGGTTATTATTGATGATATTCTTCAATAATCGTACAGATGAATCATCTCATTACCGTACTCAAATTTAATGGTAATTATTTTACCTCATTCCTTTATATTGATACTTTCTTTTTACGATATTTAAGCAAGTTAAAATACCATTTACTTCAGATTGAAATTTCTACGATTATCTGAAGGAAATTATTCAAATAAAATTGTTTATATATTATTATAATACAGGGTGTCCACATGAAACCGCCCTGCTTTCAAATGTTAATTGTACGGAAACTATGAGTCCTAGAGATTTGCTTTTTGCGGTTACATATGAATAGCAACACGACAAGTTTATTTTGCAGCAAAATTTTTTGGTCTACTCTACACCTGCATGTGATATTTGCACAAAATTGCGAAAGGCGTCTATTCAGTCACACCTGACATATTTTGCAACACGTGGATTGAGAATGAATATCGACTGAACATTCTGAGATCTACGAACGAAGCCCATATCGAAGTGTCATAGACAATGTAACTTTTTTAAATGAATAAACGTTTGCAGCAAAATAAACTTGTTGTCATAATATAACAATAATGGATACAACGAAAAGTAACTGTTAAAAAAAAAAAAAAAACAATTTGAAGCAAAATAAACTTGTTGTGTTGCTATTTCATGATACCGCAAACCGCAAATCTCTAGGACTCATAGTTTCTGTACAATTAAGATTTGAAATCAGAGAGGTTTCATGTGAACAACCCTGTATTTTACCTATCTTGTTTTTTTTTTATTTTATTTAAACTACTTTAATTTTGTGCATTTAAAATTAATATTTAATGTACCTTTTGGTTGTAATAATTAAAAAAAACACATCGAGGAAAAGTTAAATCTCAGATTAAAGTTAAATCTTTCGTGTGGATACACTCTATTTTACCTATATTATTTTGCTTTGATATTTTATTTAAACTACTTTAGTTTTGGGTAATTAAAATTAATATTAAATACATTTTTTGATGGGAATAATTAAAAAAATATTTCGGGGAAAATCTAAATCAAAATTCATTTAAACTTTTCATATCTGTAAATACACCTTCCGTGAAGATTAGGCACCACCTTTAACAGTTTGATTAAAATAAAATGCAAATGAAAGCTCCCTTAGTAAAAACGAAACAAAGGAAATCATATTAGCCACCTTAAAGATTTAAATCTCTTCAAATTTCGTTTTTAGTTAGACGGATTGATGAATTTTTTTTCCTCAAAATCTTTAAAAGTATTCGAAAATCTCCGTTCCGGTCATTAAGTCTTTTGATCTGAGTGCATTCATGTTTAAAATCTCCTGAGAGAGTGATCGATTTTTGTTCCATGTAATTCTTATGCATAGAAATCAAAGAAAAGTATTTTGGAATTGCAAAGTCAGTATAATTTTGCCTTTAAGTAAAATATTTTTCTACTTTGCATTAAAATTAGTACTTGTTTATTATATATAAAATTTTAAATGAAGAATTTCCGAAGGTTTTTATTTTCGTTGTTGAAATATTTCAAAGCAAGCTAGAAAATTATGATTTTGCGTTGATATATAATATGTTAGTTCTTTTACTTGAAGCTTGAAATGCATTATTTTAATTAATAATTATTGAAATTCATTCTTATATAGAAAGAGTTGCTACTGGTGCCTATTTTTTTGTAATGTTGATTTATTATATATATATAAAGGAAGAACAGTATTAATTAGTACTATATAAAAGTTCTTATATATATTATATCAATTTCCTAGAAATTCCTAAATTCACCTTATTATAACAAATTGTATAAAAACTTTTGCAAATACAAAATACTATTTTAAATTACACAAAGATGTTTTAATTCATAATAAAATACATTCTCATCACCAGTATTAAACTGTTAAAAGCCAGAGGTTTAGTTCTTTTATACTAGATGGACTGTTCCAAACTTCAAAGTGAAAAAAATCCCTGTCGTCTTGGCCTATAGACGGAGGTAGAATTCAAAATTAAGTACTAATTTCACCAACAGAATCTAAATCGAGATTAGAGATAAACGCAGTTTAACAATTTCATCTGGCCGCTTTAGAGGAGTTTTTAATTCAATTTTTCTGCAATAGCTAGTTTTATCAGAATCATGTTAATACGGTGATTTTTTTTTCAACCCCTATTTTTGCTTAGTTTGTTTAGCTGTAAGAGTTTGTCCTAGCAAAACTTGTCAGTATTAAATAATATTACAAAGATTTATAATAAATTTAAGTGTATTTGATATCTTGTGAATTGATGAAGTTATGAATTTTTTCCTTCTTCAACCCCCTCCATTTTAGGTAGTTTCATTACAAAAGCTACCTATTGCAGCCGTTCGGAAGAAAGCGATTTGAAAAGATTTTGGTATATTTTCATCGATCATGACCCCCAGACCCCGAAACCACCCTCCGTTCAAAAGTTTATATATATGTATATATATATATATATATGATCTTTGTCCCACTGTAACATTCTTATTTATGAACCGAATTGGATGTAACTTCGTGTGTACATAGTACATACCAATGTCTCAACCGAGTTCGTTGGCCAGCTTCATCCGCCATCTTGTTTCGAAATGGTGGCCATTTTAATTTTTTTTAATTTAAAATTTGAGATGTGGTACCAAAAAATTGAAAATTGAAAAATATTTTTTTTATGTGTTTGACCTTAATACAAAGATTCCGGCGCAGTTTTTGTTTCGTTTATATCTTAAAAAATGGCTGACTTATAGCACTTTGAATTTCTAGCGTGGCTGACATTTTGAAACGACCTGATATTTGTCACGCGATAATGGGCGTATTTATGAACCGATTTGGATGTACCTTCGTGTATACATAGTACACACCAATATCTCGATCGAGTTCGTTGGCCAGCTTCATCCGCCTTCTTGTTTCAAAATGGAGGCCATTTAAAATTTAAAATGTGGTACCAGAAAATTGGAAAATGAAAAATATTTTTTCTTATGTGTTTGACCTTAATACAAAGATTTCGAAACAGTTTTTGTTTCGTCTGCATCTAAAAAAATCGCTGAGCTATAGCATTTTGAATTTCTATTGTGGCTGACATTTTGAAAGGACCTGATTTTTGTCACGCGATAACAGGCGGATTTATGGGTACCGATTTGGATGTAATTTGGTGTATGCATAGTACACACAACTGTCTCGACCGAGTTCGTTGGCCATCTTTATTAGCTATCTTGTTTCAAAAGGGCTGCCTTTTTTTAAAAAATTAAATTTAAAATTTAAAATGAGGTATCAAAAAGTTGGGAAATGAAAAAGATATTTTTTTATATGTTTGGCCTTGATACAAAGATTCCGGAGCAGTTTTTGTTTCGTCTATATCTTAAAAAATAGTTCAGTTATAGCACTTTGAATTTCTAGCATGGCTGATATTTTGAAACGATCAGATATTTGTCACGCGATAACACGCGTATTTATTAACCTATTTGGATGTAAGAAGGCATGTGGATAGTATATAGCAATGTCTCGACGAAGTTCGCTGGCCAGCTTCATCCGCCATCTTTTTTCAAAATGGCGGCCATTAAATAAAAAAAAAATATATTTAAAGTGAGGTGCAAAAAAATTAGTAATTGAAAAATTGTTTTGTCTTTATCTGAAAAAATGGCTCGGATATTGCAGTTTGAATTTCTAAATTGGGTGGCATTTTGAAAAATCTGATTCTTTGCCTGCGACAGCACTCGTATATATCAACCGATTATAATGTGAGTGAGCATGTGCACAGAACGGAATTACTAAGGTCTCGACCAAGTTCACGTGTTAGCCTCATCCACCATGTTGTCTTAAAATAGCAGGCACTTCAAGATATTGCCAAATTTGGCAACCAAATAAAAGTTACTTTATATAAAAGCAGCTTGAATAAAGCTTACTAATTTCGCGAAATTCTTATTCATAATGAGATAAAAATTAGTATTGAATCTTCAAAATCGGTTTCCACTAAATTGAGCTTCGTGTGTTTGGATAATATAAGCTGGCTTTTTAAAAAATAGGAATATGAAAGCTACCTTTTCCACCCGGCACTGTCCGGAAGGACTTTTTTTCGCTAAGAGTTGGTTTTATTAAAACCTTGCCGTAAGAGTTGGTTCTATTAAAATCTTGCCGTAAGAGTTGGTTCTATTAAAACCTTGCCTTAAGAGTTGGTTCTATTAAAATCTTGTCGTAAGAGTTGGTACTATTAAAACCTTGCCAATATAAAAGTTGTAGATAATATTAAGAAGATTTATATTAAGTTCAAGTGAATTTGATATCTTGAAAATTAACAAAGTTATCAATTTTTTTCTCTCTAAAATCCTATTTTTTTTGCCCCTTGAGCCCATTTTTAATTTTATTAAAAATCAGTGATACCTAACTTTTGGCCCTTTTCCTAGAATTAATAATAACTTTAAATTGATTTGATATATATGATACTTGAGACGTTGTGGGGTTTTTTCGGTTTTCACTAAACCTCTCCCTATTTCCATCATCTTGGTCCGATTCTGCCCATTAACGAAGTTGACCGAGATTCTCTGCTCTTGATTTTATGTATCAGTTTCGGATAAATTTGTGCAGAATTTTGGAAGTAATCGTTTCCATTAAAAATTGATATATAGAGAGGGTGTCTCAAAAGGTCGTTTACAAACTTAACATTCGGGTCTGTCACATGATGATAAGCAAGATTTACATAGGAACTTGTGTTCTAAAAGGCAAACTGCGACCGCTAGAGAGCGATGAGCGCAGGCTTACGGGAGAGTGGGAAGCGTAATCATTTCAGGCGAGGACGTTGCAGGAGAAGGATGAATCGTTTTAGTAACACAATATCGGCTGATATGCATTACGTATATGGCGCCGCCGATTAAAATGCACGAGCTGCGGTACAGATTACCTCGAGCGCTTCCCAAGTAGACGCCAGACAAGTCATGTTTTGTTTGGACAATTGCACCACAGATTGCGTGGAGCAGGGGCTTTCCAAGTACGTAGCCACATCGGTCGAGAACGCACTACACGCACGCCTGTCATAGAGGAAACCGTGTTAAGGGGATTTGACAGGAACCCGCAAACAATTCTCCCAGCAAACGCGTCATGAGTGTGCATCGTTCCAGCATTATGTGCATATTGCATGAGGACACGTAACACTCCTACCACTTACAAAGAGTACAGGAATTGCGCGTTGACGATTATCCCCAACGGATTGCATTCGCACGCTGGTATGTGCAACAATGGGTCGCACAGTCGGATTTTCATTGTGGATTTTGTTTTCGGATGAATCCTGTTTTACACAGGACGGTATCCTGAACCTGCTCAACATGCACATATGGGCGCCTGAAAACCCAAGGTCTACACGTGCTCATGCACGTGTAGACAGTGTAGCACGTGTAGCACGTGCTCATGCACGTCAACAACGTTTCGCTGTAAACGTTTAAGCTGGTATTATATCGGTGACATGTTAATTGGTCCTTTTCTAGAACCTCAATGCCCCGACGTGACACACGTATCGCATTTTGTTAGAAAGAGTCTTGCTGGATCTGATGGGTGACGTTCCAGCCGCTACACGTTGAAACATCTGGTTTCAGCATGATGGAGCGCCTGCTCATTTTATCTAGACTGTGAGAGAATACCTCGATAGAACATAATCCTAATCGCTGGATTGGCAGAGGCGGACCAATCTCATGGCCACCGCGATCCCCCGACCTGACTCCCTTGGATTCCTATCTGTGGGTACACATGAATTTCAAGGTGTACGAGACGCTCGTAACATCAGACATGGATCTCGTCGCGATGATCGTGGAAGGTGGAATCATTTTGAACGAGTCCGTGAATCCATGCGTCGACGTTGTGAAGCATGCATTGTGACGAATGGAAGGAATTTTGAACACCTTCTGTAAATAAAACCATGTTATTTAATAAAAGTCATATTAATACCTCTTTCGATATCCTTTCTTTCTTCCCCTCCACACCTGAGCTCATCGTCCTCTAGTGGTCGCAGTTTACATTTCCGAACACAAGTTCCTATGTAAATCTTGTTCCTCATGATATGACAGACCAGCATGTTAAGTTTGTAAACGACCTTTTTAGACACCCTGTATATATATAGATAGATAGTTAAAGTTTTGAACTCGGAGGAGTTTTTGGGTTATACACTGTAAAAAAAAAATTTGTAAAGTTACTAAAATTTTTCTAGGAAACTGGGATTCCAGGAACTTTTTATGTAACGGCAACAAGAAAAATTCCTGTAACAGATGCTGTTACAGAAATTTTTGCTGTTGCCGTTACATAAATAGTTCCTGGAATCCCAGTTTCCGAGAAATATGTTAGTAACTTTACAGATTTTTTTTTACAGTGTAGGGGTCATGATCCGCGTAGATCTTTAAAAATGTTTCAGAAATTCCAACATAGGGGCGAATGTAATAGATAGTATTTTTTACAAAACGTACCTAAAATCTGTGAAATGCAAGGCTGTAGGACTGTTCCAAAGTTTAACTGAAGTGGGAGGGTTCAGGTTATTCCTAGTATACAACTGTGATCAAAAAGTATCCGAAATACTTCATTTAAAATACATCTATAATATATGTCGTCTGCAAATATTTATCAAACATGTTTACGACTTCTATAAACATTTGTCAATAGTCAGAATTTTATTTTATTTTCATGTCTTAAAACAGATTTGCTTTTATGAAATAAGAAATTTCCCTCTGTTGATTTTCCGAAATGGTGAATGTTATTGAGCAAAGAACATACATTAGAATATAAAAGATGATCCTGCAGATAGTGTATTTATGCATATTAAATGTAAAATATAAGCTAAAAATAACGTAGACTAAATGAAAAACTAGTCGGATGTGCCAATCCCAAAACTTTCTTCTATCTCATACATGTTAATACTTCAAAATTCGCTAGCACAGTGCCAAAATTAAATGACAATCTATGCCCATCATGAGAACTCTAACGATATGAAATTCCGTGCATTATTTCTTGAACTAGGACTATCGCTATAATGATGTAAATCACGCGCAAAATGTAGCATGTTGGTGCATGTAACATGTTACCAAAACCTAATCAGCAACAACTTATGTCACCGTCTAACTGAATGCGAAGTTTGATGAAAATCCGTGCATTAGTTTTTCAGATAGAGCCATTGCAAAAACCGTGAAAAATCCAGCATAGCAGCACCACCTACTGGACGACTGACGCGAAAACCTAATCAGCAGCAACTTGTGTCAACGTCTAACTGAATCTGAAGTTAGATGCAAAATCGTGCATTAATTCTTAAGATAGAGCTAATGCGGAATTCGTCAAAAATGCTGCATAGCAGCGCCACCTATTGTGTGATATACACCAAAAACTAATCAGCGCCAGTTTATATCAAGGTTTAACTGAATCTAAAGTTTTTTAAAATTCCATCAATTAGCTTTTGAGATAGAGCGCCCACAAAATTTTGTTACATACAGACTCACGGACTCACCGAGAGACAGCCAGACTCACAGACAGACATTTTCTAAAAAGCATCAAATAGTGTTCAGGACCTTCTAAAACGCATAAATCCATCGAAAACCAGAAGTAGATATTTTTCATGAATCCAATACTTTCTTCTTGCAAAGATAGAAGAAAGTAATTACAAAAATGTTATGGTATTCATATTCCTCAATATCTCGGAATAAAGTTTTATGGAATTGATCAGTTTTTATTCTAAAAGCCACATTCATCTTATTGTTGCAAATTTTCAGAAGTAGTGAAAATACTTTAAAATATATACCCAATTTCTTTCTAATGAAAAATAAATTATCTTTTGAAAAGGTAGATTTAAAATTTTTATCTTTAACAGGAACGTATCTTATACATTTTTTTCTCAAAAAGGTAGAATAACATAGCATGAATTTTAAAATCTTACTTTATATGCTAAATTCTCCATAGTTGATATAGCAAGTTGCTGAACACATCAAAACAAACTTTTTAAAGAAAGACCATGTGGTCTAATCTGAAATGTTTAGATTGCACGGGAAATTTAAGATACACCTATATACATATACATAAATATGCGAAGGCTGTTTTTTTTTTTTTTTTTTTTTTTTCAAACTCCGATGGGCCGTAAAATTAAAACTAGTGTGAATAATAAAATTCTTTTATAGCCAAGTACAATCAAAGCTACTTTTCGACATAGTAGCAATGAAGATTGAATCATTTTTCATACTGGCGGGTGAGGGGGGAGGATATCCTCTTCATAGAACTTTGCAGCCACCGTATTGAGACAGGTATCCGGGGATTGAAGTGGAGTGGAGTGCTGCCATCCCAGACGAGTCTTCAGATCTAGAAAAAGATGACAGTCACGCTGGTGGACGAAGGGGGGATACCCTCTTCACAGAAAGTTCCCGCCAACGTATTGACATAGGTTCCCACAAATCAATCACATCCCATTGAATTTGTGAAAGAAGCTGCTGAGCCTCCGTTTGGCTGCCACCAAGTGACTGTCACCTTTTTCTAGATGTGAAGACACGTCTGGGATGACAGTACTCCACTCCATTTCCATTCCAACAAAAAACTGCAGAATGCCTTGGATACCTGTCTCAATACGTTGGCTGAAAAGTTCTATGAAGAAGGTATCCTCCCCTGGCCAACCAGTATGAGAAATGACTCAATATTTATTGAGACTACGTCAAAAAGTAGCTTTGATTTTACTTGACTCTAGGCTATAAAATAATTTTTATTATTCACACTTCACACTTTCACACATTCTTTATTTTACGGCCCATCGGAGGTTGAAAAAAACAGCCCTCGTATATACAAACTCAAATATCCCCATTTAATCATACAGTGTTAAAAAAGATATTGTGTATTAGAAATGTATATTACGGTTTCTTATAGATTGGATATTATCAAGAATACCATTCAATTTTAAACTTACTGTGACTATTTGTACAAAATATCCTTAATCAAATAAAGTGCTAAAACTTTGATTACCCTACGCTAAACAAAATAGAAAAATTATTTTTTATTGATGGAAATTTCAAATTTTTTTCTTGTTACGGTATCAGAGAGATATTTTTTTCTTCAATGAATATAGATATCGCAATATACATTTTGCTAAATTTTACATTTTTATCAAGCTACATAAAGCTTTCCATTATTTTTACCAGAGAAAGACATAAAGCGAAAAATGGAATACACAGATATTGCATTAAAAATCTGGTAAAGAAGCTAGCATGGAGACCTTTTTTTTTTCTTTTTCCTTTCTTAGAAAATATCCTAGTTTAGTTTTACCCGAGTCTCCAGATATTTTCATGGGAAAGTAAAACAAGAGAAATAATTTCGGTATCCTACATATTTTAGCATATAAAAATCTATATAAGTTTTACAGCTATACTGCAAAATCTTTTACAAGTCTTCCATTCATAGATTCATAAATATTTTCTCGCTTTCGTAAAAATAAATTTAATAATGGTTTGTATACGGGAGCAACAGCCCGTTTTTTTCTCGAAATGCAATAAATGGATATACGAGTATTGTTTCTTTTTATGCCTGAAATAATATATTTCAAATTTATTGGTAATTAAATATAAACGCACATATACGCATATCGATAATATATAACTATATACAGGGTGAATTTCACGTAATCTGCTCAACGAAAAGTTGTGATGCAAGAGCACACATGGATCACAAGACACCACAAAAGCCTTCTCGTATCCCTAATCGTTTCAAAGTTATGATGACAAAAACGCGTCAATTCTGATAAACCCCAAATTTGTTATGTTTTTGTAAAACCTACATTTAAAATAAGGATATAATTGGAAAGGACAGAAAAAATCCTATAATGTCCCCATTTTAATTATTATATTTGGATTTGGCGAGCTACAAGTGCTGAAAGATTGGCTAAGTCAAGTTGAGAATTGTCACCAAATTTTTTAACCGGCAATCCGGTAAATATCCTTCTTGCTACAATCGATCAAATGCATCTAAAACTTTTCCATTCCATCAACGTTTGAATTTGATCTTACAAAAAACCGTATTGGTATTCCATCTCAGGAGAAACTTTGCCCTTTGTTTTCAATGCGTGGCTGAAATCACTGCATTGACTGCGTCACTACATTCGTTGCAAAAATGGAGATTCGCGTGCTTCCACAATTGACGTAATTTCAATTTTCAGGGCATAAAATGGATTTGGCGAGCTACAAGCGCTGAAAGATTGCGAAGTCAAGTTGCGAATTGTCACCAAATTTTTTAACCGGCAATCCGGTAAATATCCTTCTTGCTACAATCGATCAAATGGATCTAAAACTTTTCCATTCCATCAGCTTTTGAATTTGATTTTACAAAAAACCGTATCGGTATTCCATCTCAGGAGAAATTTTGCCTTTTGTTTTCAATGCGTGGCTGAAATCACTGCATTGACTGCGTCACTACATTCGTTGCAAAAATGGAGATTCGCGTGCTTCCACAATTGACGTAATTTCAATTTTCAGGGCATAAAATGGATTTGGCGAGCTACAAGCGCTGAAAGATTGGCGAAGTCAAGTTGCGAATTGTCACCAAATTTTTTAACCGGCAATCCGGTAAATATCCTTCTTGCTACAATCGATCAAATGCATCTAAAACTTTTCCATTCCATCAGCTTTTGAATTTGATCTTACAAAAAACCGTATCGGTATTCCATCTCAGGAGAAATTTTGCCCTTTGTTTTCAATGCGTGGCTGAAATCACTGCATTGACTGCGTCACTACATTCGTTGCAAAAATGGAGATTCGCGTGCTTCCACAATTGACGTAATTTCAATTTTCAGGACATAAAACGGATTTGGCGAGCTACAAGCGCCGAAAGATTGGCAAAGTCAAGTTGCGAATTGTCACCAAATTTTTTAACCGGCAATCCGGTAAATATCCTTCTTGCTACAATCGATCAAATGCATCTAAAACTTTTCCATTCCATCAACGTTTGAATTTGATCTTACAAAAAACCGTATCGGTATTCCATCTCAGGAGAAACTTTGCCCTTTGTTTTCAATGCGTGGCTGAAATCACTGCATTGACTGCGTCACTACATTCGTTGCAAAAATGGAGATTTGCGTTCTTCCACAATTGACGTAATTTCAATTTTCAGGGCATAAAATGGATTTGGCGAGCTACAAGCGCTGAAAGATTGCGAAGTCAAGTTGCGAATTGTCACCAAATTTTTTAACCGGCAATTCGGTAAATATCCTTCTTGCTACAATCGATCAAATGCATCTAAAACTTTTCCATTCCATCAGCTTTTGAATTTGATCTTACAAAAAACCGTATCGGTATTCCATCTCAGGAGAAATTTTGCCCTTTGTTTTCAATGCGTGGCTGAAATCACTGCATTGACTGCGTCACTACATTCGTTGCAAAAATGGAGATTCGCGTGCTTCCACAATTGACGTAATTTCAATTTTCAGGGCATAAAATGGATTTGGCGAGCTACAAGCGCTGAAAGATTGGCAAAGTCAAGTTGCGAATTGTCACCAAATTTTTTAACCGGCAATCCGGTAAATATCCTTCTTGCTACAATCGATCAAATGCATCTAAAACTTTTCCATTCCATCAACGTTTGAATTTGATCTTACAAAAAACCGTATCGGTATTCCATCTCAGGAGAAATTTTGCCCTTAGTTTTCAATGCGTGGCTGAAATCACTGCATTGACTGCGTCACTACATTCGTTGCAAAAATGGAGATTCGCGTGCTTCCACAATTGACGTAATTTCAATTTTCAGGGCATAAAATGGATTTGGCGAGCTACAAGCGCTGAAAGATTGGCAAAGTCAAGTTGCGAATTGTCACCAAATTTTTTAACCGGCAATCCGGTAAATATCCTTCTTGCTACAATCGATCAAATGCATCTAAAACTTTTCCATTCCATCAACGTTTGAATTTGATCTTACAAAAAACCGTATCGTATTCCATCTCAGGAGAAACTTTGCCCTTTGTTTTCAATGCGTGGCTGAAATCACTGCATTGACTGCGTCACTACATTCGTTGCAAAAATGGAGATTCGCGTGCTTCCACAATTGACGTAATTTCAATTTTCAGGGCATAAAATGGATTTGGCGAGCTACAAGCGCTGAAAGATTGGCTAAGTCAAGTTAAGAATTGTCACCAAATTTTTTAACCGGCAATCCGGTAAATATCCTTCTTGCTACAATCGATCAAATGCATCTAAAACTTTTCCATTCCATCAACGTTTGAATTTGATCTTACAAAAAACCGTATCGGTATTCCATCTCAGGAGAAACTTTGCCCTTTGTTTTCAATGCGTGGCTGAAATCACTGCATTGACTGCGTCACTACATTCGTTGCAAAAATGGAGATTCGCGTGCTTCCACAATTGACGTAATTTCAATTTTCAGGGCATAAAATGGATTTGGCGAGCTACAAGCGCTGAAAGATTGCGAAGTCAAGTTGCGAATTGTCACCAAATTTTTTAACCGGCAATCCGGTAAATATCCTTCTTGCTACAATCGATCAAATGGATCTAAAACTTTTCCATTCCATCAGCTTTTGAATTTGATTTTACAAAAAACCGTATCGGTATTCCATCTCAGGAGAAATTTTGCCTTTTGTTTTCAATGCGTGGCTGAAATCACTGCATTGACTGCGTCACTACATTCGTTGCAAAAATGGAGATTCGCGTGCTTCCACAATTGACGTAATTTCAATTTTCAGGGCATAAAATGGATTTGGCGAGCTACAAGCGCTGAAAGATTGGCGAAGTCAAGTTGCGAATTGTCACCAAATTTTTTAACCGGCAATCCGGTAAATATCCTTCTTGCTACAATCGATCAAATGCATCTAAAACTTTTCCATTCCATCAGCTTTTGAATTTGATCTTACAAAAAACCGTATCGGTATTCCATCTCAGGAGAAATTTTGCCCTTTGTTTTCAATGCGTGGCTGAAATCACTGCATTGACTGCGTCACTACATTCGTTGCAAAAATGGAGATTCGCGTGCTTCCACAATTGACGTAATTTCAATTTTCAGGGCATAAAACGGATTTGGCGAGCTACAAGCGCCGAAAGATTGGCAAAGTCAAGTTGCGAATTGTCACCAAATTTTTTAACCGGCAATCCGGTAAATATCCTTCTTGCTACAATCGATCAAATGCATCTAAAACTTTTCCATTCCATCAACGTTTGAATTTGATCTTACAAAAAACCGTATCGGTATTCCATCTCAGGAGAAACTTTGCCCTTTGTTTTCAATGCGTGGCTGAAATCACTGCATTGACTGCGTCACTACATTCGTTGCAAAAATGGAGATTTGCGTTCTTCCACAATTGACGTAATTTCAATTTTCAGGGCATAAAATGGATTTGGCGAGCTACAAGCGCTGAAAGATTGCGAAGTCAAGTTGCGAATTGTCACCAAATTTTTTAACCGGCAATTCGGTAAATATCCTTCTTGCTACAATCGATCAAATGCATCTAAAACTTTTCCATTCCATCAGCTTTTGAATTTGATCTTACAAAAAACCGTATCGGTATTCCATCTCAGGAGAAATTTTGCCCTTTGTTTTCAATGCGTGGCTGAAATCACTGCATTGACTGCGTCACTACATTCGTTGCAAAAATGGAGATTCGCGTGCTTCCACAATTGACGTAATTTCAATTTTCAGGGCATAAAATGGATTTGGCGAGCTACAAGCGCTGAAAGATTGGCAAAGTCAAGTTGCGAATTGTCACCAAATTTTTTAACCGGCAATCCGGTAAATATCCTTCTTGCTACAATCGATCAAATGCATCTAAAACTTTTCCATTCCATCAACGTTTGAATTTGATCTTACAAAAAACCGTATCGGTATTCCATCTCAGGAGAAACTTTGCCCTTTGTTTTCAATGCGTGGCTGAAATCACTGCATTGACTGCGTCACTACATTCGTTGCAAAAATGGAGATTCGCGTGCTTCCACAATTGACGTAATTTCAATTTTCAGGGCATAAAATGGATTTGGCGAGCTACAAGCGCTGAAAGATTGCGAAGTCATGTTGCGAATTGTCACCAATTTTTTTAACCGGTAATTCGGTAAATATCCTTCTTGCTACAATCGATCAAATGCATCTAAAACTTTTCCATTCCATCAGCTTTTGAATTTGATCTTACAAAAAACCGTATCGGTATTCCATCTCAGGAGAAATTTTGCCCTTTGTTTTCAATGCGTGGCTGAAATCACTGCATTGACTGCGTCACTACATTCGTTGCAAAAATGGAGATTCGCGTGCTTCCACAATTGACGTAATTTCAATTTTCAGGGCATAAAATGGATTTGGCGAGCTACAAGCGCTGAAAGATTGGCAAAGTCAAGTTGCGAATCGTCACCAAATTTTTTAACCGGCAATTCGGTAAATATCCTTCTTGCTACAATCGATCAAATGCATCTAAAACTTTTCCATTCCATCAGCTTTTGAATTTGATCTTACAAAAAACCGTATCGGTATTCCATCTCAGGAGAAATTTTGCCCTTTGTTTTCAATGCGTGGCTGAAATCACTGCATTGACTGCGTCACTACATTCGTTGCAAAAATGGAGATTCGCGTGCTTCCACAATTGACGTAATTTCAATTTTCAGGGCATAAAATGGATTTGGCGAGCTACAAGCGCTGAAAGATTGGCAAAGTCAAGTTGCGAATTGTCACCAAATTTTTTAACCGGCAATTCGGTAAATATCCTTCTTGCTACAATCGATCAAATGCATCTAAAACTTTTCCATTCCATCAGCTTTTGAATTTGATCTTACAAAAAACCGTATCGGTATTCCATCTCAGGAGAAATTTTGCCCTTTGTTTTCAATGCGTGGCTGAAATCACTGCATTGACTGCGTCACTACATTCGTTGCAAAAATGGAGATTCGCGTGCTTCCACAATTGACGTAATTTCAATTTTCAGGGCATAAAATGGATTTGGCGTGCTACAAGCGCTGAAAGATTGCGAAGTCAAGTTGCGAATTGTCACCAAATTTTTTAACCGGCAATTCGGTAAATATCCTTCTTGCTACAATCGATCAAATGCATCTAAAACTTTTCCATTCCATCAGGTTTTGAATTTGATCTTACAAAAAACCGTATCGGTATTCCATCTCAGGAGAAATTTTGCCCTTTGTTTTCAATGCGTGGCTGAAATCACTGCATTGACTGCGTCACTACATTCGTTGCAAAAATGGAGATTCGCGTGCTTCCACAATTGACGTAATTTCAATTTTCAGGGCATAAAATGGATTTGGCGAGCTACAAGCGCTGAAAGATTGGCAAAGTCAAGTTGCGAATTGTCACCAAATTTTTTAACCGGCAATCCGGTAAATATCCTTCTTGCTACAATCGATCAAATGCATCTAAAACTTTTCCATTCCATCAACGTTTGAATTTGATCTTACAAAAAACCGTATCGGTATTCCATCTCAGGAGAAACTTTGCCCTTTGTTTTCAATGCGTGGCTGAAATCACTGCATTGACTGCGTCACTACATTCGTTGCAAAAATGGAGATTCGGGTGCTTCCACAATTGACGTAATTTCAATTTTCAGGGCATAAAATGGATTTGGCGAGCTACAAGCGCTGAAAGATTGCGAAGTCAAGTTGCGAATTGTCACCAAATTTTTTAACCGGCAATTCGGTAAATATCCTTCTTGCTACAATCGATCAAATGCATCTAAAACTTTTCCATTCCATCAGCTTTTGAATTTGATCTTACAAAAAACCGTATCGGTATTCCATCTCAGGAGAAATTTTGCCCTTTGTTTTCAATGCGTGGCTGAAATCACTGCATTGTCTGCGTCACTACATTCGTTGCAAAAATGGAGATTCGCGTGCTTCCACAATTGACGTAATTTCAATTTTCAGGGCATAAAATGGATTTGGCGAGCTACAAGCGCTGAAAGATTGCGAAGTCAAGTTGCGAATTGTCACCAAATTTTTTAACCGGCAATTCGGTAAATATCCTTCTTGCTACAATCGATCAAATGCATCTAAAACTTTTCCATTCCATCAGCTTTTGAATTTGATCTTACAAAAAACCGTATCGGTATTCCATCTCAGGAGAAATTTTGCCTTTTGTTTTCAATGCGTGGCTGAAATCACTGCATTCACTGCGTCACTACTTTCGTTGCGAAAATGGAGATTCGCGTGCTTCCACAATTGACGTAATTTCAATTTTCTGTTTACATTCCGACTGCTGTTTTGTAAGGTGCAAGAACGAAAGTTTTAAAGCAAAACCAGTAAAGTAACACTTGTATTGATTTTAACTCTTTCTGTCCCGACGTACTTTAAATTACCTACAAAATAACTTGTTACAAAATTCGTTTAATACATCAGTTAGTAGTAATACAATTTAGAATGAGTTATAGATACCGTACTTTCTCTTGTTCCAAAAGCATTATTGTTTTACACAAAACAAAAATATTTTTAAAAGGATGATTTCTTTTTTATTTGCATCTTTTCAGCTTTCTTGATGTTGAAAGATAGAGGGAGGAAAGTTTCAGTTGGGAAATATCTCAATATTTCTACTGTAAGAGCATTATGTTTGTACATCTATAAAATACTAAAAGAAGATTGTAACTAAAATATTTGAGGGGAGTTATATATATTGCACAAAATCTCTATAAATCTAATTTAATTAATTAATTTTAATTTGCAGAATCCTTCTAAAATTTATTAAATGATTGTGCAAGTCTTCTAATGTAGTTTCAAAAATTCACGAAAAATGCTTTAGAAGATGGAATTTTCATGAATTCATAATTTGGTACATAAAGGGCTAAAATCACAGTTGGAAACAAAAGATAACATGACGTTTCATACATCCTTCCGAATGCGTACTTTGTTTAATCATAGATGTGGGATACGTCACTCATATTTTAATAGAGGCTAAGGAAAGTGAAAGGCTACCGCGGTGTTTTACACGTATCTTCTTTAACAGACCACTAAAGTCAGGTGATGCTCGAATGCACCAAATCAGGTGTACGAAAAAAGCATGACGTCACTCTAACGGTCTGTAAAAAAAGATATGAGGAATGCACCGCGATAGCCTGTCTTTTTCGTTATCCTCTTATTTTAATTTTACATAAATCCCTTTTTGAAAGATGTGCGAAACGTCATACTTCTTTTATCTCCATTGTGTTTCTATAATTAATACAAATGCTACTTTTCTTGTTTGGCTTTAAAACTTTCGTTCTTGCATCTTACAAAACAGCAGGTTGAAGGCGGATAGAAAATTGAAATCACACACTGTTAAAAATCTGCGGCATCTGCTGCATCGTCACTCCATCTCTTTTATAGGAAACTGTAACTTGACAATATTATGGGGCATTCTCATTGGTCAGAACAGAAACATTCTATAAAATTGGTGGAGTGAGTATGCAGCAATTGCTGCATATTTTTAACAGTGCAGTGATCGTGGAAACTCGCGAGTCTCCATTTTTAGAATGTACGCGGATTTCTGTGACAAATTGTAAATAAAAGGCTAAATTTCTCCTGAAGTGGAATCCCGATACGATTTATTGTAGGATCATAAGAAATCTTACTTAATGGACAAGTTTTTGGTGCTTTTGACAGATTGAAGCTAGACGGGTATTTGTGGAATGGCCTGTTACAGGATTTGGCGATAATTCGATTTTTCATTTTGCCAATCTTTCAGCGCTTGTAGCCTGCCATTAAAACCAAATATCTTTATAAAAAGGGTGTCATAGGATGTTTTATTTTATTTCCTGATACGTTCTTATTTTGCGTGTAGGTTTTAATAAAATATCGCAAATGTGGGGTTTATCAGAATTGACGCATTATTGGCGCCATTCCTTCTATCCACCATAACTTGGAAACGATTACAGGGTTCCTACTGGTCAGGGAATTTCCATGACTTTAGGTCAGATAAACACCAGTATTTTATTGGACAAAAATTCGCCTTTTGATATCCCGCGATTATAGAAGTCGAGTTTTCTACATAAAAATACTGGTATATCAGCTGAAAGTGTAGGAACTCTGGATTGGAGATACGACAAGTTTTTTAGGGTGTTTTATTATCCACGGCGGCTCTTGTATCATACACTTTCGTTTGGCAGATTACGTCAGATTCACCATGTATATAAATTTCTCCCTATACATTGATACAGAATAATATTCCCATATTTTTATCAGAAATTAATGGAGATCGGATCTATTATACGCAATGCGGCAAGTGACAGCTAAAGATTTTAAAACTTGTCTTGCTTATGTTGTTAGTCTCTATGCCATGAATTGTGAAAATGTCGTAATACACCCATCTTTTGGAGCCAACGAGGATGAATGAAAGTCAATTAAGCATTTTAATTCGAAATATATTTTATAAATATTACAGAATTTTAATTAGACATTGCTTTTGTAAATATCGTACAACTAAGATTTTTTTTATAAATTGTAACGAATACATATATCATGTCGTTTAGCCAATGGATACAAAAAGTGAGATTGAATATTGTATGTTTGTAACCATGGCTCACTGTTGTACCAACAATCATGAAAATTGTACTCACTAAGTGTTAGGAAAAAATTCATATAGGATTATTTATTGTATTCATTGAACTGAGCATTGAGCTGAAGCCACATTTGATGAAGTTTCATTTCTTAAATATAGTAATATTTTGGACATGCTTTCTCGTACAAAAATCGTATCCGAAGATACTTTAAAAGAAATTAAATTAAGACAAATAATTGAGTTTATATTTTACATAAGTTGTGCTTCTGAAGAATAATACGTGTAGATCTATTATCCGGAAACTAGTTACTCTTTTATCACACGCAACATAACACAATCGAAATATCTGCCATTGCCAATCACGTGCTTCAAGCAGCGTTTTTGCATTGCAAGCAGGGTTATTTTCAAGAGTGACCGAAATCACAAATATAAGCAACACGTGGAACATGTGACAAGTAATCGTTACTAAGGGTTTTAAAAATTAGTATAAATCCCAAATAAAGATAAACAACTATTTTTAGAGGCCTCTGATTAGTGGAATTCGAGTAGCTATTTATCGTATTACAAATAGCAGTAAGTTTGTCCAAGAGGTAAGCTATGATACGTTGTGTATGCGACCATATCCGTCTTGAAAAACCTATTTACTAGGAAATATTTAATATTGTCTATAATAAGATAGTGCATGTGATCGCAGCTTTAGAAAAAGTAAAGTTTGTGACGATAACTGAAGTCCAAATTTTATACTGTGTGTATTCTTAATTTATTGTTTATATATGTGTCAATCTCCTTGAAGTATGCAGAACAATATTATGAGATAGTTAAAATAAATGCATGCAAATAATCTAATTTAAGATATATTACTTTTCATAAAAATAGGGTATCCAAACCATATCAGAAAACATGCTCATAGACTGTCACTGCACTACTTTGTTTACCCCATATTGAGTCTCGAAAGTAGCAAATGTCCTTTACAATTATAGATATATATATATATATATATTATTCAGTCCTTTCTGAAACTAAGCTCTAATTAAGCTTTAAAGATTAATATTAAGTAATTAAAGTATCATTTTTTTCAATAACCAACGTCTTATTAAATTCAGTCATGCCCATAAACAAAATTTTCTCAATAGCTCAGTAAAAATCAAAAGATATGAAAAGAATCTATTGCTCAATTTAAATGAACCAAATAATTGCAAATCTATTCTGTGTATACGTTTCACTTTTTCATGAAATAACTGTTAAGAAATCGTAAACATATAGATCACACCATCACATTTGTAGTCAAGATTAAGACTAGAGAGGAGTACAAAAGAGTAAAATAAAATATAATTGCATGTAGTATTAATTTTACAAAACCTAATTCAGCAGCATCATTTAGTTATATCTATTAGTGTTTTACAAATATTTTTTAACAATTATTATATGTGTGAACATCGTCTTTAGGTAATGGTTAAAATATTGCATTTATAATAGTGGCTAAAATTGTGAAAACCTTATGGAAGCATTCGCTTTCTTAAAGTTTAACAGTTCATAACTGTATATTATTTTTAATTAATGAAATAAATGTCTATATCCATGGACAAATAATTTAACCAGGAATATGATGCAATGGATGTTTTAACAACGTTTCTATTATGACAGCAACTTTTTATTAATAAACTAGAAAAATACGGATAAAATTATTTATAATGTAATTCTCATTCAGACAGTTATTACTTGGGTAAATTTTAGAGTTAATAAGGCATTAAAATTACTTAAGCTACTATTTACATACAGCTGCAAGATCACAACTGGAAGCCATCAGTTTGGGTTAAAATGTAGTTTTTCCGAATTTATATTTCAATTAACCACACAATTTCTGCATCAATTTTTCGATTTTTATATACATTAGAAATGTGTTTCCTTTTCCAAGGGATACTGATGTATATATGAATGTACATAACGCAAAATTGTCTTTGAAAAAATCTTCAAAATAAACAGTTTTTTAAGTACGACTTAACTGTCAAGAGTTAAGAGCCAAAGACATTTTTGGGAAAGAATTTCAATCAAAAGCCAAATGAATAATGTATTAAAGAACTAAACTATGTACAACTGAACTATTTACAATAATATAAAGCAACATCTTTAAATGCTAGATAAAGAATCGTCTTAGACCGCCAATTGACTCATGTTCACCGATCCATCGTATTCTGCGCTCTTTAGAATGAGGCTACTATATATATATTTTAGTGCTCGCGATTATACGTATAATACATATAAAATGTATACATAGAGACCCGCTTTTACCATGTTACACCTATACAAAATACTGAATCGGTATAACGTATTATACGTATAATCGCGAGCACTAATATATTTAGTAGCTCTACTTTAGAACATCGCTATATCCAACGTGTTTCCTGTGACATGAACAACACGTGCAAGCACCACCGTAGTATTACAAAGCTGCCATCTGTTAGAAATCGGGAAGACTGGAACAGATATAGAGACAGGATATCTCCACATCTTTACTATTTAGAACATGGAAAGTAATTTTAAATGAAACTAACATCTGTTTTCGGCACCAAAGGAAAAATTTGCATTGCAGGCTACTTTATGGCAGTAAAATAGGCAGAAGTACTGAAAAAAAAACATTTTAACTGATTGGTTAACATTTAATGGCATTTTAAACGCAGAATAATTTTCTACCAGTTACGTTTCTTCACAAAAGTGATCCATACAACCATTCGATGCTCAGAATTCTGCCCAGATACCCTATACGGATTAAAGAGATCTCTGCAACTACTTGCGAACTCTATCATTTACAACCACTTTTCTAACAGTTTCTACAATACGCTGTGCTAATTGGGATGAGACAATTGATGTTATAAATCTAATTTTTGATGTCGTCGTGAGTCATACTGTGTCTGATAGGAACGTTGTAATTTAATCGCCTAATAGATAAAATCTTAGACTTATAATCATTTTTATTCAGTTGGAGTTTTAAAATAATGGTAGCTAATTGTATATGTTATGTAATTTTTTTATACAAATAAATAATTTTAATATTATTACGAATTATTTAATGCATTTTTTATAATGTTTTCATGGCATTGAAACAAAAATATCTAACATGGTAATATTACAATTTTTTTTGTAATCTTCGTAGTCTTTTTAGGGTCTCCAGAGGAGCATTTAAGTTTACATAAAACCCAAAAGGCATAAAGCTTTCAGAAATAAATTTATGCAAAAAAGAAGAGCTTTTCGCTCATAGAAGTGAGACACAATTTCGCACGTATGCATAAACGTACAGAAGGTACAGTCGTGGGAAAAAAGTGAACACCCCCTACTAACTCCTCATCTAATTATCGTAGACGAAAGTTACTGGTACCGAACGATTGGAAATAAAGTCTACTTTTAAATGATGTGTATAAAATTTGCTTAGGTGGCCATCTACATATTAAAACGAAACCAAACTTCATTTTTTTCAATAGCAATGCCCAATTTTAACGCCCAATTTTGCCCAGACACCAAATTTCAAGTCATTTGAATGTTATTTTTTTGAAATATAAATATTCAAAATTTAGTGATTCTGTTGTTAAATTGCATTTTCATATTTTTATTTATATCTCCTGAAATTAACTCCTAATATGCTAATTTTTTTGTGTAGCAATAATACTAATATACCCAAACATAAATTCATTGAATTTGCAATTTTTATAATTTTATGATATGAATTATGAATTATGAAATTAATATTCGAAAAAATTATGAATTGTATCCAACAATTTTTTTATGGATTAAGATTTATTAACTCCTGCTTTATGGAAATCCAAAATTTCACATTTTTCTTCCAAGCAGTTTTCAAATTATGCTTAAAAAACGGCAAAATGATGGTTTAAGGGGCCGTCTATGATAGAAGTGACTAGATATTTTTAAATTTCTTACGCTGTCCTGTAATCTAGCAGATCTCATTGACTGCTTGAGTGACGCTTAAGGTGCTTTGATCAAGAAGGGGGCTCTCTCGGAAAACAATCGAGTACCGAATTTCAATTTGGATACAGCCCTTAAAATGCGCTCGTTTTAAAATAATTAATTTCTCGGAAACTTATGGTACGAATTGCATAAAAATTTGTTTTTTGGGCTAATTAAATGGTGTAGAATTCATTTATGTTGTCAGAATTGTGTACTGTTATTGAAAAAAAAAACAAAGTTATGGTTCGTGTTAATATATAGATGGCCCCCTAAGCAAATTATATATACATCATTTAAAAGTAGACTTTATTGCGAATCGTTCGGTACCAATAACTTTCTTCTACGATATACGATAATTTGTTGAAGAGTTAGTAGGGGGGGGGGGGGGGGGGTACTTTTTTTTCCACGACTGTACATGCAGTTAAAATGAAATTCTTCAACTTCAAACGAAAGTAAATGTTTTAATTTATTTGCAAGTTCCAGAATAAAAATCTAAGATGAGGCAAGCACAGCCTCTTGAGAGAAATTTCACAAGTTTTATTAATTCCCACTAGTCCTGTTGCAAAGATTTAGGATTCGCTATCTGAATAAGTGCATACCCTAAAGTTGTGGTTTTAATTTACCTGGAAAAAAAGAATGAATAAACTTCTGTAAAAGGAAAAGCGGCTTTTGTAGAAATGATAATAAAGTATATTTAACTTCTCATTTTTATTGTATATCAAATCTGCCTAATATGTAATTATATGTGCGTTATTCAAAACAAAAAAAATATATTCAATATAAATATATATACAGGGAAACTGCACATAAACATAAGCGCATACCCACTCATCCACTTTTAATTTAAGTTCTTGGCGTGTATATACGTTTGTCATTAAATTTGAAGTATTCACAAAGAACTAGAAATGGTCTTAAACATTATTTATATCTTGTTCTTGATTTAAAAGGTAAGTGTCATTTATTTCACAAAAATAAGTTTTTTATTCATATACGGAAGGTTATAAAAACCATTAACATACACATAAATAAGGGTCTCACAACTATAGTAGACCTAGTCCATTTTGAAAAAAGATTGGATAGTCCATTTAGCAGGTGCATAAAATCTATTTTATCCACTCCCACAGTAAACCAAGTCTATTTTCACATATCTTCTTATATATGGCATCTGTTCACAGACTTGCTTCACTGTGAGATTGGATAAAACAGATTTTATGCACTTTCTGAATGGACTATCTCATTTTTTTTTCAAAATGGACTTAGTCTGCTATATATGTGAGCCCCTCATACATATGTAAGCAATTCTACAAAAACGTTACTTTCCGGTAGATGACAGTTAATTTTTGACAGAATACTTTTTAAATGATGTTTCGTTTTTCTGATATTACATAACATATACATTTATTATATACATTAATATATACATTTTGGTTAAAATTTTATGATTTTGGAATTTTTTTACTTGTTTTTTTAATTAATCGTATACAACACTTTCACGCTACACATATTTTTCTTGATAAGGATCTTCACTTATTTTGTGAATGTGATAAATATATTAATCATTGAGTAATGCATTTTACACCTGAAAATTCCTTTACATGAAAGTAAAATTTTATTATTTAAAATAATTTTTTCATAAAAATATTTAAATTGCTATCACAATCTTTCTTGTATTCTCTACACTGAAATTCTGCGCAATACTTTCAAATAAAGGTTGTTTTTTTTAGAGGTATACAGATTTAAAGCAAAATACAGCGCATAAAAATAATGTTAATGGCCATAATATTGGTTTTATTAAATAAATACTTTTATGCCATTAAAGTTTAAAATGATTTCTGTCATATAGGCTGGCTCGAATGAAGCGCAATCTGGAAGTCCAATTTTCGACCACTTTATTGAGCAGCTGGGGCAGTATATTAGCAATAACGCCGCGATTGTTGATTTCCATGTGGTACAATATATGTAATGGCGTAGGCCAGCGACTTCACTTATCCCCACAGAAAATAATCCATTGGGATGAGATACATGATCATGGAAACCAGGTCACAGGTCCATTACCTGCAATTATGCGCTTATCGAAAGTCTCTCGCAATAAACTGATGGAGTTTTGCACAATTTGAAAGCATTGTTCTGGCGTAGTTCTATTAATGGTGAAATGGCAAAACACACTGTGCACAAATTATCTGTCAGCTGTCAAACTGACTGTGACTAGAAACAGTGTTGTCATTTACAAAACCACACCTCTAAAACAATACCCTGTATATACACTGTTAAAATTTTTGCAGCATTCTGGCAGGTCATTCGACCGTTTTTTGAAAAAACGGTTTCATAATCATAATTTAACTATATTCTGACCATAAAATGGCCAATAATATGGTCAGAATAGCGTTAAATTACGGTTGTGTAACCATTTTCGGAAAAAATGGTCAAATGACCTGCCAGAATGCTGCAAATTTTTAACAGAGTAGTGGTATTCATCACCTAATAAAAATATTCAAAAGTAAGAAACATCGCTTTTTAATTTCCGTTCATAGCCGTGAATGTACACACACGCTATCAATTGTCATTGATTTTGAAGTATTCTGACTGAACTACAAATGGTCGCTAACTTCATGTAAACCCTGTTCTTGATTTAAAGGATAAGCAGCATCTACTGTATATCATAAAGCAAAATCATGCCCGTAAGTAATGCTGACGCCGTATTGACAGTGGCAAAGAAATTATGAATAAATTTGCTTTTACTACTTTTTTAAAAACTTTTAAATATCGCACAATTTTAATTTTTACTCCGTTGAAACAACAAAATAATGTTCTTTCTAATGCAATTTAAACACTATCTCAATTAAAATATTTTTTTATATTTTAAAAGTAATTTTCAAGCATGGTTAAGTATGCTATTTTTAAGCAGAGTTTTCAGTTATATCTATCGCATACTGACCGTCGCTGAAGAATAAACAATTATTGAACCTAAAACAATATAAATAATTCAGCATTTTTTTCCCACGAGGAATGCTCCATAATAAAGCAAAAACTTCATCGAAAATTACACAAAGAAATAAACTACTGTAAATAAAACACAAAATTAACAGATATGTAATCGAAATATGCATCAAACATAATCGAACAGATATGTATACGACATTACAGATGTGTAATCGAATAGCGATATAATCAATACTAATACCACTGATGCAACACTAATATAATCATAATCAAAAATGTTATTAAAAGTAGTGAAGTCTTACGCGATTTCTTTTAACCGCTGTGATGCAACTAATACAAAAATACACTTTTTAACAAATTTCAAAGTTTTATTTAAAAACATAATACATATTTTTCATATGAAAATGCTTTTTTTGTTAGTAGCGGGTAATCTTTAAAATATTTATAGTAAATATTGATTAGAATTTTTAATTAAAAAAGGGTTTCAATCATCTTCTGTATACCAAGTAATATGTTCTGAAACCAATGAGTGCCGAATTGGATCCCCTAATATAAGTGAAATACGAATTCCTTTTTCATTCCTAACGTTTATAACTTGAATGCTACTAAACGGATAGTCTTGCACTGTTAGTTAGATACCTTTTCAGAAAATGTTTAAGTATGTAACGTATCGTTCTACGTTGGTAATTATAATACTATAAGGGGAAAGATCTATAATCAGATGAAAATTATAATGAAAGATTAGCTTTTTTAAAAAAATAGTTTGCGCAAAGATTTTTCATTGCTGTAATCATTGTTGTAACTTGCATATACTTGAAATCATATTGTTTCCGGTAATGTTCAAATTTACGCCAACTTTAGGTGTGAATATGATTAAGAAAAATTTGCATTTAAAAAACATTGAAGCGCAATGGGCAGTTGCTGAGCAAAGCTTTCTATGTATTCATTCCAATATAACAATGAAATGAACATGATATCTCGGCAATCGGCAGTTATAATTTAACTTACCACAAACCTAAATCTTAGCGAGGCAGAAATCATAATATGACCCGAATTTTGAAATTTGATCTATGGTTTGAATAATTAAATTGAAGGAATTTCAAAGCAAGCATTTGCAGAGCTGCCACAGACGACTATTTTTTTTATTCTATTTCGCGCTACTTGTTAAAAACAAAAATCGTTTGCATACGCTTTGACAACATTTGCAAGATATTATAAAATGTATATATTTTTTTAAATACTGGTGGGAACAGAATATAAAAATAGTTGCCTGTGGCAGCCCTGCATTTGAGAATGAGGCGAAGAATGACATTTAAGTTATCGTCGGTTGTAATTACAGTGAAGGAATTTGAACACTTTCAAGTGCCAATACTCATTTTTTCACATCGCTAAAGCATCGGCACAACGAAACTATGCATTTTAAAGAAATTGAAATAAAGAATATTCAATTGTTCTATTTCTTTCTTTATTTATTTGTTTTAACATAATAAAATTAGTTTTATGAATTTTTATAATATTCAATATATGCGTACATACAAAGAATGACATGCACATTCCCAAGACCTGACATATATGTCTACAATGTCTGTAAATAAAAAAATCAAATTAAAAAATTAGAAGAACTAACTAATTGCTGTATACCCATTTTAAAGCTACTTGGAATATAAAAAGCTAAACTTCACTATTCTAATAGAAAAAAATCAGCAATTAGGTGAACAATTTCTGGAAGTAATTCTTAATTTTTCTTTCCATCTTTTTATGTATGTCTAACGCTGTTAGTGTTGAATCAATAGAAGTGATAAATATTCCGTTCTTCCTTGTAACAGCAATGACCGACCAGGAAGAATAACATAAGTCAAATCATTCTGCCTGTTTCCTTTTAGTTGTTCGAGAAATGTAATTAGTTTCATTATACTGCTGTAAAGACGTCGAATTAATAAGAGTTCGTATGGGGGTTTTTTTTCTATGTTTTCACTTTATTGAAAAAGCAAGTATCTTATTCAAAACACCTGGTTTATATTCTAATCATTACAGGACAATTATAGGATCCATAAATTCAATAGCTAAAGCAAACAAAATGATAAAACACTTTGATTGATGCTATTTTTTTAACTACATGTTAAATTTGAAATTACTCGAAGGAAACAGCATATGATACATTTTAAATGTACAGAAAAAAATAAAATTTAATCATAAAAATTCTATTATAAATTTATAAAACCTATTTTTAAATCACCTGTTATTTAAGGAAAATCATTAAGTAATTACTTATAGCCCAGTGATAAAGGGGTTTGAATTCGGAATTACTCAGGGGAAAGCTGTAAATTGTTTTAATCCCTTCAGTTTAAGTCTAGAATGAGTGTACTAAGTTTTAACTCTCATACTAAGGGAACATTAGAAAATGCGTACAGATTGCTAGTCGAAAAATAGGTTTTGTTTAATTACAATAACAATATCTCAAAAAAAAATTATTATGTCAAAACTATTGTTAATACAAATGTTGTAGAGCTTAAAATTCTGAATAAAATGTGTACCCACATTAATATTTTTGTTCAACATTAAGGTCGCATTTCTATTTCAAAATTTTACCTTATCGCTAATTAAGATGTTGAAGCTAGGAGAGAACAAATTACCTGAACAGTATCTCAAAACAGCTAACTCTACCAATAACATTCTCAATACAAATGCTCTAGAGCTTAAAATTCTATAAAATGAGTACCCACATTTATATTTTTGTTCAACATTAAGGTCGCAATCCTATTTCAAAATTTTGCCTTATCGCTAATCAAAAGCTTGAAGCCAGGACAGACCAACTTACCTTAACAATGTCTGAAAACAGCTAATCCTATCAAAGCATTGTCAATTCAAATGTTGTAGAACTTAAAATTCTGAATAAAATGAGTACCCATATTAATATTTTTGTTTAACATTAAAGGCACAATTCTATTTCAAAATTTTACTTTAAGCGCTAATCAAGAGCTTGAAGCCAAGAGAGACCAATTTATCAATCCGCCCTGTCTCCAGTCGTTATATACATGAATTTTTGTAAGTTTCTGAGGCGTTTCACGATGTTTTTTAATTATTTTAGGGTAATATTGTAATATTTCAATAAATAAAAAAAGTACATGTATATAAAAATTAGATGCAGGGAAGAGTGATAACCGGGTATGTTCAGTCTTCAATCTCTTGATTAGCGATTTAGGCTAAACTTTGAAGTAGAATCGTGAGCTTAATGTTCAACAACAATATTGGGTACTCATTTTATTCAGAATTTTAAGCTCTACAACATTTGCATTGACAATGTTTTTGATAGGTTTTTTTTTTTTTTTTGAGATATTGTTACGTTAATTAAAAACACTTGTTTTTCGACTACAATTCTGTACATATTTTCTAACGCTCACCTACTACGAAGGTGAAAACTTAGTATATTCATTCTAGACCTAAACTAAATGGATTAAAACCTTTTCCAGCTTTCCTCTAATTAATTACGAACTCGGCCTTTTTTTTTTTTACCTTGCCTACCACCGGGCTATTAAATTTTTCTGGGTATCAGACTTTGCCGCATTTCTTTCGCACTTTCATTTTTTATGATTAAATTTTATTTTTTTATGTATATTTAAAATGTATCAAATGTTGTTGTTCTGTCACATGTTTCAGTTTTCCAAATGGAAAACTCGTTATTATTCCGGGTAGACCATTGCCATTACAAGGGACAATGGAATATTTGTCACTTCTATCGATTCAACACTAAAGCGTCAGACATACATAGAGAGAGAGAGAGATAAATTAAGGATTACTTCAGGAAATTGTTCACATAATTGGCCAATTTTCTATTGTAATAGTTAAGTTTAGCTTTTTATATTCCGGTAGCATTAAAGTACATATACAGCAATTAATTAGTTCCCTTTATTTTGTTAATTTAATTTTTTTAAAGATGTATAAATATAGTGTTACAAAATTTGATTAAGATATTTCGTATTTAAAGTGCTAATCTGTGGTTCCCTAAAACTTTTAGTCTATACAAACTAATCCTGTAAGAATATCAATAAAAGTATTTAATTACTTGGATTTGGTCGTGATCTATTTATTCAAAGTTTATTTAGAAATTTATTGTTTTTTATATTAAACATTCCGATTAAACTTTTGATGTTGCAAAACATTGATGAAGCAATGATGGCATTGCTCAAAAATGGCTTTCCAGAAACATCTCTTTATTTATTTCGTATATTTTATTTTTTTTCTGATCGACAGTTCAGAAAAAAATATTATAATTATTGAACAAATATTACGATAAATTAATTATCGTAAATATTTACTTTCACACGACTTGTAGTATATTTAATATTACGTAATAAATAATACTTATAAGTAGTCATTTTTTTATGCCATTGTGTATTGAAATATTTATACTTTTATCGGTAGCTATTTTTTTGCCGTTTTTATTTTCATCAGATAAAATAAAATATATCAATACAATATATAATTTTAAAATATTACCACCTATGCAGTAATCAGTTTGGAAAATTAATGTTCATTATATAGAAAGTGTTCAATTTATTTTTAAAAAATCCTTTTTAAATTTTCTTGAACCAAGCTCTCTTGTCATATGTTATTAAATTTCTTCCATAAATGTCAGAATCAACCAACATTAAATCAAAAAATGTTTTATTAAGATAATTTAATGTAGATTTCTTAGTTAAGTATTAAAACAAAATGTTCAATACAAAATGTTAAAGTACACAATAGAATTATTCAACTTGCATCAAACCAGCAATCTTTCCTTTTTTCTTGTAGTTCTTTAAAATTTAATCAGTCTGGCTTGTTTATCCGCAAATCAATTTAGTTAAAATTGAAGCCTTTTCTAGTACTTTTTAGTGTGAACTTAGAAATTTTTCTATTTTGTTTTTATTTCATTTCTGTTTTGTCTTTTTCTTTTCTTTATTTTATTTTATTTTTATTTTTATTTTTTTATTTTTGGAAGGGGGAGTATAGGTTTTTGTAAATGTTTAAAATTATGTTATTTTAAACAATAATGGCTTTCAAATATTTAAAATGTTTTTAATTCTTTAATGAAAACTAAAAGCGTTATTAAGCAAATGCAAATATAGAACGAAAATACGCGTAAAAGAAATTAATAATTCCTTCTTTAATCGTTTGTTTTATAGAAAAATTAGGAAATATTTGTATATTTAATCTATATAATTCTGAACAGTTTTTTCTGTTTCTACCGTTGCGTGACTTTAGCATCTAATAAAAATAAAATTACTGTTTATGCTAGATATAAGAATGTAATCATAGATTCAAGCCAACATTCTAACAATAAGATCAATAAGATTAAACATACAGTTTAATATTTATTACTTAACACAATCATACTGATTGGTAAATGTATAATGTAAGTATAATATTATCCAACTAAGTGAAAACGTGCCCAGACCGGAACTTCAACTCAGAACCTTTTGCTTTAATTGCCAATGCTGTACATATCTGAGCTATCTGAACGATATTCCAGCCAACACAATTGGCTGAGATGCATTGATTTGTATATCGTTTAGATATTGTGTTAAAATAATAAAAAATATAACTACCTAGCCATCGTTTATTAGAGATCCTTTACCTGCAGTTTACTCTTTCAAACTGTTTGAAATAATAGACCAGATGTCATTACCAAAAGTATTATCTGAGAAAATTGTGTTAGCTAGGATTTCATATAGATAACATAATTGGAAGAGCATTGGCAATTAAAGCCAAAGTTTAGGGGTTCGAGTTTCGCCCTGTATGCATTTCGCTCGATTTGAAAAATTAATATTCATGCAGTTTAAATCTATACTCCTATTATAAAGAGGAAAAAATTGTTTATTTGTCGGAGATAAGCTCTGGAACTACCGAACCGATTCAAAAAGTAATGGTATCAAAATGATGGTGTTAGTCCAACTTAGAACATAGGCTATATCTTATGTCGGTGCCACTACCCCAAAGGGGGTGTAGGAGCAAAAAACGTTCTAAAAATGCGATTTTAGCGTTACTGAAGGGATTAGAATTATGAAATTTTGAATATTAGTTACTTATAAGATATAAATAACATTTAAGAACAGTTCTTAAACAATTCGAAATTTAAAAGGGTTGAAAATGCACAAAAAAGTGTTCTAAAAAACGTTCTAAATGGTAGCTTCTACACAATCTCAGGAAATACCAAACCGATTTAAAAAGTATTGGTGTCAAAATGATGGTGACAACGCTTGCTCCAAGATAGGCTATGTTTTATGTCGTTGCCACTAGCCCAAAGGGGGTGTAGGAGCAAAAAACGTTCTAAAAATACGCTTTTAGCGTTACTGAAGGTCCTAGAAATATGAAATTTTGAATATTAGTTACTTATAAGATATAAATAATATTTAAGAACAGTTCTTAAACAATTCGAAATTTAAAAGGGGTGAAAATGCACAAAAAGTGTTCTAAAAAACGTTCTAAATGGTAGTTTCTACACAATCTCAGAAAATACCAAACCGATTTAAAAAATATTGATGTCAAAATGATGGTGACAACGCTTGCTCCAAGATAGGCTATGTTTTATGTCGGTGCCACTACCCCAAAAGGGGTGTAGGAGCAAAAAATGTTCTAAAAATGCGATTTTAGCGTTACTGAAGGGCCTAGAAATATGAAATTTGAAATATTAGCTACTTATTAGATATAAAGGATTTCTAAGAACAGTTCTTAAGCAATTCGAAATTTGAAAGGGGTGAAAATGCGCGAAAAGCGTTCTAAAAAACGTTCTAATGGTGGTTTCTACACAATCTCAGGAAATACCAAACCGATCTAAAAAATAATGGCGTCAAAATGATGGTGAAAACCCTTGCTCCAACATAGGCGATGTTTTATGTTGGTGCCACTACCCCAAAGGGGGTGCAGGAGCAAAAAATGTTCTAAATTGCGGCTTTTGCGTTACGGAAGGGCCTAGAATCGTACAATTTGGAATGGTAGTTAGTTATAAGATATCAATGATCTCTAAGGACATTTCCTAAAAAAATCGAAATTTAAAAGGGGGTCAAAATGCGCAAAAAGCGTTATAAAAATCTTTCGAAATTGCGATTTCTATGCAATCTCAGGAAGTACTGAACCGATTTCAAATATAATGGTGTAAAAATGATGATGACAGATCTTGCTCCAAGATAGGCCATATTTTATATCTGTTTCCACTACCCCAGAGGAAATGCGGGAGCAAAATGCGCGAAAAGCGTTCTAAAACCGTTATAGATGCCGATTTGTCGGCAATACCTCAGGAAGAATGAATCTGATTTCAAACGTAATGGTAGGAAATTGATGCTGACAGCCTCTGCTCTAACATAGACGCTATTTTATGTCGGTATCACTATCACCAAGACGTTGCAGGAGCAAAAAAGCGTTCTAAATTTCGATTTTTGTGATCGGTAGGAGCTAGCAACTTAAAATTAGGCAAGGTACATATTTATTAGCTATAAATTATCTTTAAGAACAGTTTCGAAAAAATTGGAAATTTAAAAAGGGGTGAAAATGCGCGAAAAGCGTCCTAAAAACGTTCTAAATTGCGATTTCTACTCAATCTAAGGAAATACCAAAGCTATTTCAAAAGTAATGGTTGCAAATACATGGTGACAGTCAGTCCCTGCTATAACATAGGTTATATTTTATGTTGCTATCACTACCATCTGAGGGTTGCAAAAGCAAAACATGTTCTAATTTGCATTTTTTGCACAACTGAGGGGTCTATTACTTTGAAGTATGGCATGGTATTTACTTACAAGATGCAACTTCTTTCTAAGAACAGTCGAAAGAAAATTCCAAATTTTAAAAAAATGGAGTGAGTGAAAAGCGTTATAAATTACAATTTTTAAGCAAACTTATAAATTACCAAACCGATTAAAAAAATAATGATGACAAATTTTGGTGATAGAACCTGCTCAAACATAAGCTATATTTTATGTCTGTTCCGCTACCACCAGAGGGTTGCAGGAGCTAAAAACTTTCTAAATTGCGATTTCTGTGATACTGAAAAGGCCAGAAACTTTAAATATGGCATGGTAGTTACTTATAAAATATAAATGCCCTCGAAGGACTGTCGAAAATAAATTCGAATTAAAAAGGGGTGAAGTGAAGGGATGTGCGAAAAGCGTTCTAAAAAAGTCCTAAATTACGATTTTTACGCCATTTCAGGAAATATAAACCAAATATAAAAGTAATAGTTGCAAATCAATGGTAATAGTCTCTGATCCTACACAGGCTATATTTTATGCCGATGATTCTACCACCTGAGATTCACAGGAACAACAAACGCTCTAAAAAGGGGTTTTAAAAGCTTTTTAAATTACGTTTCTGTGGAATATTAGGAAATAACAAACCGATTTCAAAATTAATGTTGGCAAATTAATGGTGACAGTTCCTGTTTCAACATAGCCCTTTATGTTGAGATAAGTGGTAGGACTTGGAATTCGACATGATGGTTAATTTTAAGATGTAAGAAGATGGTTTCTAAAAAATTCAAAACTTCAAATGAATACTGAAATGAGCGTATTAAATGAGCATAAAAGTTTCAAAATATTTTTAAATTATCATTTATTTACTTTTATTTCATTTTATTAATTTAAGTCTCATTTCTGCCTAATACAGTGCAATAATGATGTTTAGTCAAACTGTGTTTTAAATAGTAATTTTTGAATTATTCCTAAAAGTAATAAGTACCTTTTAATAAAATAAAATATTACCTTTTAATAAAATAAAAATTTAGTTAGTACCTTTTGATAAAAATTAGACATATAAATATCACTTGGCATATTTCAAATATTACGCGAGCAAAGCCGCGGGGTTTGCTAGTAAGTTTATAAAAGTGCTGTTTTAAAATTTACTTTCGGAAATCATTAGAAACGTTAATTTCAAGAAATCGTTAGACGAAAACAAGTGAAACTATTTTGTACTGCTTGTTAAATTGTAACAGTTATATGTAAAGTATACTCGTTTAGCACCAATAATTGTAACGTATTCAAGCTTCTCGTATCTATTACAGTATTCTACAGTACGATAAAATTTATACAGATGTTTCTGTTGCTGTTCAAATAACTGTACACCGAACGTTAAACATTTGCGAAAGAACTACGACAATGTTGCTACTTAGACTTTGCAAACAAACTTTATAAAATGTATGTACAGTCGTGGGAAAAAAAGTAAACACCCCTTACTAACTCCTCAACAAATTATTGTAGACAAAAGTTACTGGTACCGAACGATTGGAAATAAAGTCTACTTTTAAATGATGTATATAAAATTTTCTTAGGGGGCCATTTATATATTAAAACGAATCCAAACTTCATTTTTTTCAATAGCAATACCCAATTGTACCGCGATATTTCAAGTCTTCGGTTCACACTATGCCTAGATATCATATTTCAAGTCATTTGATGATAAGTTTTTGAATTATAAACATTCAAAATTTAGTGCTTAAAATGTTAAATTGCATTTTCATATTTTAATTTATATCTCTTGAAATGATTCTCCTAATGTGCTAATTTTTTTTTTGTAGCAATAATACTAATATACCCAAACTTAAATACGCTGAAATTGCAATTTTTATAATTTTATGATATGAATTATGAATTATGAAATTAATATTCGAAAACAATTATGAATTGAAACTTACAATTTTTTTGATGGATTTAGATTTATAAAGCCCTGCTTTATGGAAATCCAAAATTTCACATTTTTCTTCCAAGTAGTTTTCAAATTATGCTTAAAAAACAGTAAAAGGGTGGTATAAGGGACCGTCTATGATAGAAGTGAGTACATATTTTGAAATTTATTCTGCTGTCCTGTAATCTAAAAGCTTCATTGACTTCTTGAGTGGCGCTTCAGGTGCCTTGATCAAGGAGGGGCCTCTCTTGGTTAACAATCGAGTATGGAACTTCAATTTGGATACAGTCCTTAAAATACGCTCTTTTTAAAATAATTAATTTCTCAGAAACTTATGGTAAGAATTGCATAAAAATTTGTTTGTAGGCTAATTGAAGGGTGTAGAGTTCATTTATGCTGTCAGAATTTTGTACTGCTATTAAAAAAAAAAAACAAAGTTATAATTCGTTTTAATATGTAGATGGTCCCCTAAGCAAATTTTATATATATATCATTTAAAAGTAGACTTTATTTCCAATCGTGTGGTACCAGTAATTTTCTTCTACGATAATTTGTTCAGGAGTTAGTATTCCCCACGACTGTACTTATAATATCAGTATAAAGGAAGGTTTGCGCGTCGTATATATAGGAGTTGTCTTATAAATTAGTTTACATTTCAAACAATCCTAACAAATTTTACAAAATGTCTTATCGGCGTGCGTTTTACAATTGACTTATAATTGAGTCAAATTTTCTTGCGGCAAAATAAAAAATAACGTAAATTTACCTCGATAGATGACATTATTAGAGTTCAAGTCGTTAAAATAGATGAAATGTTTAGATTCTATATTTTTAAATCTATTTTTAAAGCTCCATCTAACGATGAAAACTTTTGCCGCAAAGATTACGACTCTTTGGCAAGTTTTAATATACAAGCAGCACTCTGATACACACCGTTAAAAATATCCCTGTAAAATTACGCGCAGAGGCCGGCAGCAGAGATTCCAGTCATACCCCGTAAAAAAATATCCATGCCCATCATTTTGTGACAACGTATACTCCCTCACGGAGGAAAATGTATGGGGTCGTACCGTATTTTTGCTAACAGATGGGTTAGAACTGCACAAATATGTGGATTGCCCTTAATTTTATAAGTATCTAAAACTATCCCTGTAAAATTACGGGCAGAGGCCGGCAGCAGAGGTTCCAGTCCTACCCCATAAAAAACAATTCCATCATTTTGTGCAGCCCGTAATTTTACGGGGCAAAGATATAATGCACTTCAAAACACAATAACACTTTACTTACTGTTCCGTAGCGCGTAGCACGTTAGATAATCATCACAGAATCGCTTTTTTGGCGGCTTAAAAAATATGTTACGTTCGCGGTTAAGTGACATTATTTTTCAAAACACGACTAAAAGGAAGGGTCACACCCTAGCGGAAGAAAATGTATGGGGTCATACGGTATGTTTTAGTGGATCAGACTGTTTTTCATCAAATAAGGCTGTTGCCAGTGAAAATTGAAAAGAAAACGGCCGTAAATTTACAGTTTTTTCTGAGAGTGTAGGACCATTTTTTTTATTTTTTATCAATTTTCCAAGGACTTAAGACACATCCAGAATATGATACCAGCATTATTACATACGTGACAGAATTATGGTCATGGTCACTTACAGCATTTTATTATTCTTTGTTTTGGAGTTCCTGGCAATTTATTTTACAATAACGCATTGAATGTGTGGCAGTAAAAAAAAAGTAAGTATTGTGACTCAATAAAGTCTGTGTTTCCAAAAAAATATATAAAAGACTGTATGAGAAATAAAACTTGGATTTCTCTGAATGACGTGAGTGATGTGGAATTCATTTTACATTCCCACTTTTTTTCGCATTTTTGGGGGTGGAGTAGGGATTATATAGGCCCTGAAAAATCTCTGTGTTTCCGTTTCGGTTACTAACACCATAGAAACCTCATAAAGGTATTTGCTAGTTAGGGATGACCCCACCCTTCCTCTCTTTAATCTCTTGCGTTGAAATAAATATAGTAAGATACGATTATCAAAGAACGTTAAAATACACTATACTTTCAATGTAGTTTCTGTTGTTTACGTTTAAATAGCTAAGTTTGTTTATTAAAATACTCAAAAGTAATTTTAATCTGTGTTATTTAAAATTCTCTTACTAAAGAAATATTTAAAAAGAAATTCTTGTTTTATTTTTAACATTTTATTTGAGTAGGTTAAACGACACGTCAATGTAGTGTCTTTTGTATACGTATAAAATATCTCACTTTGGCACTTACCCATCATACGTAGTATAGGGTAAATCTTGTAATCGTTTTAAAAATCGAAAAAAAAATTGACGGATTTACACTCTTCAGACACTGGAGATTCCGAAAAACATATTTTTGGAGAGAAAAAATTGCCGTCCGTCTGTCTGTGTGTCTGTAAACGCTCTATCTCCCGAACAAATTGAGATAGAGACTTGAAATTTGATGTGTACTTATTATGTATTACTGGAAAGAAGTTTATTGAATATCAGTAGCCTTGAGTATCCGGAACTATTTTTTTCGGACTCTCGAAATTTTCGTTCTGATAAAAGGTATATAACAATTTTCGAAATTGTTTATTTTAAGGAGTGAATATAAAAGACAATTTAAAAAAAAACATAAATTTTGCATAAAGAATGAAGTCGATCGGATATTTAGTTGCCGAGATATTTGAAATCATATTTTTCACACTCTTCGATTTTTCATGACTCTGCATTTCATTCAAATTTCACTTCAAAGATATATTTTAATTAGAAATGAGACGCTTAATCCGACGCAGTAAACTGTAGGTTAATATGATTATCAATTTTGGAGATATAAGGATGTTTCTTTTACGCAATTCGGTACTACTTGCTTATCCCGTCGACCAAAAAACTATCGCCAAACTATAAGATTAAATGCCAATAATGGCTTATCGTAAATGTCACATTCACTTGACATTAAACACATAACACGTGTTTGTTACGTCATCAAGTGATTTTTAATTTGACGTTTTATTTGTATTTTTATTAATATTTTACTAATTTATTTGTTCTTTCGATATTTAAAATAAAAATTATGCCAATTTGTATAATTTTTAGAGTTATTTGGCGATTTATATAATTTGTCGAAATTGGTCAACGGCATACTCAATTAGTACCCGCAATTCAGTAATAGAGCATTACTTGCAGTGTTGTAGTCGTAAAAAAACAGAGGGTATACGTTCTAAGCAGAGGGTATACGCTCAAAGTAGAAGGTATACTCTAGTGTATATATAACATAGCTTTCTTGAGAAACAGAGAGTATACGGTGTTCCTTAAAAAAATCCAGAGGGTATACGGCGTATACCCCGTATACCCTCCAGTACATCCCTGATTACTTGTATTAAAAATATTTAAATAGACGTTTAAAGTTTATTTTGGGATTGCAATGCATTTCATAAATAGTTTACACATGTTTTATTTTCATATTTTATATTATGCTTATCCATGATGGGTAAGTATTATGGTGGCCCACAACGACTTCTTTATTAAAATACTCAAAAGTAATTCTAGCCTGTGTTACTTAAAAGGGTAACACAACTTTTACTACTTAGTACAACACGTACTAAAGCAACATTTAAAAACAAATTCTTGTTTTATTTTTAGCATTTTGTCTGAGAAGTTTAAAGGACACTATACTGTAAATGCAGTTTCTTTTGATGTGTGTGAATATCCCAGCTTGTTTATTAAAATACTCGGAAGTAATTCTAGCCTGTGTTACTTAAAAGTGTCTTTCAAAAGAAATATTTAAAAACAAATAACCTGTCTTATTCTTAACATTTTTCCTGATTTTAATAAAGTTTTGCTTTAATTTTCTCAGCTATAAAAAGTTTCATTTTATTTAAAAATGAGTCTCCTTTAGTTTAAAATGGGCTCGAAGGGCGTACCTGATTTATTAATGTCGAAGCACTTAAAAAGTCAATGTAAACTTGTTATTAAACACGAAATCGCTTTACATGATGACCTGCCAGATAGGATAAATCCAATGCAATTTAGATAATTTAGAAAGATGCATATATGAGGAAAAATTGCTTTTAAAAGTAAAGTATCGAATAAATAAAATAAAGTAGAAAGGAAAAAGGAAAAAAGAGAAAAAATGTGAAAGAGGAGGCAGATTTAGATTATTTAATAAAAAAAATAATGTTTTCTAAAACAGTTTCATTTTAGAAGAGAAAAAATTTAAAGTAGAAAGGGAGAAATATTTAAACAAGAAAAAGGCATTTTCATGAAAATAAAAATTACTTAATATGTTTAGAGAAACATCCCATAATAAAGCAAAACGTATCATTTGTCGTTATTGCATGAATAATCACGAAGAAAAGCATAATAATTTATCTAGATTTGTTTTGAAGTAAGACTTTGTTTTTAGTTGTTGGGTTGTTTTTACTTTTTTTCTTGAGAAATACATAATTATTCTCGTAGTTTTACTTGAAGAATGTTTTGCAATGATTATAAACACATTCACTCTGCCATAAATCAAGAAGTATTTGGATTTTTGTAATAAATCCGAAATTTCCAAAATCGTGTTATGCACAATCAGGAGAAAATTTCATAAATATTAAATAAATGCTGCTCAAACCAATTAGTCGCACTCTAATTTTGAATATAAACTGCATATGAAGAAAAGTTCGTTACAAAGATACAATTTATGAGTGGTGTAAACATTTCCTGAAGTATTTATTAACCCTTTGCATCACCGTGTTGCATATCTGCAACATACCCAAAAGACAATGTTACTTACACAGTAACGTTTAAAACACGATTTTATTTCTGGCTCCTATATCTTAACCCAGACTAGACCCCAAGTAAGACTTTGTTTTTAGGGTTTTTTTTTTTTTTTTTTTTTTGAGAAATACATATAATTATTCCCGTAGTGTTACTGGGCGAATGTTTTGCAATGTTTATAAACACATTCACTGTGTCATAAATCAAGAAACATTTGAATTTTTGCATAATAATAATAAATAGGAAATTTCAAAATCATGTTATGCACAATTTAGGAGAAAATTTTGCAAATATTAGATAAATGCTGCTCAAAACAATTAGTCGCATTATAATTTTGAAAATAAATTGCATATGAAGAAAAGTTTTTTGAGTGATAAGATTTATGAGTGTTGTGAATATTTCCAGAAATACTTATTAACACTTTGCATCACCGTGTTGTAAATCTGCAACATACCCAAAAGACAATCTAACTTACACAGTAAGGTTTAAAACACGATTTTATTTATTGCTCCTATTTCTCAACCCAAAAGTTAATATAAATTGACCGTAGAATTCTCACTAGATGGTGACACTGAGTTAATTTATCAAGTTTTTTTTTTTTTTTTTTTTTTTTTTTAATATATATATATATATTATTTGAGAGGTTTTACGTCGATAGTGCTAAAATTAGACTCGTTTAAATTTTGCCAAATAAAAAAAAGCTGGAGATGTCCAAAATAGATTTTTTTTTTTTTTTGAAAGAATTTGAATTTTCTATACTTTACATTTATCAAATAGAAAATAGACACTATGAGAAGTGTATAATTTTCTGTTTGTTGTAGGTTTGAAAAAAGTACCTTTTAGTCAATATTTTTTTTAGTCTTATGTTCTAGATTTTTTTATTATTTTTTAAATGCTTAAGGAGACGGTGGATGTTAAAAATTATTTTTTTTAATTTTCATCACAGTGATATGAAATTTTGTGCAAATATACATTTCACCATAAGTATATATAACACCTTAAAAGAAATTTCCAATCTTTTTATAATTTTAAGATTTTTTTAAAAATTAAGATTTTAAACCGAAATTTTAAAATACACCATGCGTCAAAATTTTTAGATATTTCCTCAATTTTGCATTTTAATCACTTAAAACTCTATTACGGACAAATCTGTGCATTTATTTTTTTAATCCCTTGAATAGTTAACTTTTTAAAGATTTTTTCCTGAATTCGATATCGATTTTCATAAAAATTGTACCGTTTAATAAGTTAAAAATCAAATTTAACTATCTTAATAAGGTCGATTTTTAAAATGCATGCACAGTTTCTTTGTAAGTAATATCAGGATTCTTCCTGATCAATTTCATGAATTTTCATCAAAAATTTCTGAAACGCATGGATCATTTTAAAATTCTAAAAATGTTGAAAAATGAGTTTTGAGAAAAACAGATTTAAAATATATTAAAAGGCCGAAAAATTGTTTGTATACAAAATTCAAATGCTTGTAACTTTGCGAAAAATAATTGCATTTGCTTGCGGTTTTTTACAAATGGTTCAGAAAAACTGGAGAACAATAATATCCACAAAAATAATTTTCGATTTTGTAGTCGATTTCTACTAAAACAAGGTCCACGGCCTCATTAAAATGGTGCATTCTAACATCTGAGTAAATATTTTCCAAATCGGAGTTATTGAATTACAAAGAGTTTAAGGATTTACTTTTAAGTTGAAGGCTATAAGCATAAATTTTAGTATAATAAAAACTGTACTTTCTTATCATGCCAATATATTTTATAGATCTCATAAAGGGCTTCGCAAACGAATTCGAATATGTCAACCTCTATAAATATGTATTTTACGAAATGCATTTTAATAACTTTTTATATTTTAAAAAACAATTGAATTTCTCTATTTTTATAAAATGTAAGAAATAATATCGTTGTATGAGTATTAATGTTCCTATAAATAACGTCTTACAGGCAAAAAAGTGAAATTTAAGTACTGCGCAATCGAATAGCAGAAAGACTGATTATGTCGATGACCTTGTTGGAATTTTTAAAATATTTTTTACAGATTGTTTTTATGTTCGTGCAATATATAGGTCTTATTATCTTATACCAGGGTTGTCCAAAGAGGCGCCTACGGTCGCCATGGCGCCCGTGGAAGGTTTTCTTGGCGTCCTTTTGAAAGCTTCCTGTTACTAGCATTTTTAAAAATAAAATTCCCTCTTAAAGGATGCTTTATTTAAAATCCTTTATATTGATCCTTGATAAATATTTTTAAACCCTCTGCAAATGCATTTCACGCATCAAAAATTAAAATCTACCATAACAAATTAATCATGTATTATTGCGTTTCTTCACTAATTTATAATTATTCTTTATAAAATATTTTCTGAAAATTATGAAGATGGAAATTGGTAAAAGTTGGCAATAACGTTTTTAATATGTTAAGAAGTAAAATGTAGAAAAATAAGTGCCCCCCACCCCTGCTTCGTGAAGGAAAGTTCAGCTGTTTTGTTATTGTTATTAATGTTGTTTCACTATGTCCATTGACTGCTTTATAAGTCGGGAAAAGGGCTAACATTTTCTCCCTCAGCTCTTTAAAATTTTAAATAATTTTAATAATTTTTGTTTTAATCTATAAAATCGTGCGAAATTATTTCCATCAATGAAAACTCTTCCAGGCTCTCTCTTTGAAAGCACCCATGGATTGGTCACTATATATCATGCCTGTCTTTGTTCCTGTTCTTTTTATAACAGCTAATTTGCACCTCCAAAATAAATCAAACAGCCTTTTTGCAACCCCCCAAAAAAACAACTGGCAATATCGTTGATAACCATTTTATTTTAATAATAGGCGATATTTAATTTTGGTTCCTTCCAATTAAAAATTTTTTGAGATAACCCTTCACAAAAAATATATATAATTCGAAATTTGAAACGATTTACAGTTATTTTGAAGAGGGTTTCTTTTGTTTTACATGGAGCTTCAGATCCACAGAAACCTTATGTCTTCTACAGCAAAATGCATTTGCATATATATGTGTATCGCTAATAATACTGTGAGATAATTTTGTTGGATTTTTTTGAGCAATGTTAATAATGGCGCCCTTCTTTGTTTTTTAAGAGCTGAGATGAGCCCTTTGTTAGTGAAAGGTTGGGCAGGCCTGCCATCTGAAAATACAATAGACTACTTTGGCATAACATTGGATAAAACACTGTCTTTTCCTCCGCACCTGAATAAAAAATGTATAGAAATTAATCAAATGTCACAAAATCTTCTAAAATTCGTCGCTGCGTATGGAGGCCTTCGAAGCAAATTTTAAAAATCTGGTACTTACAAATATTAGAGAAAAAAATATTCTATGCCGCTTTATGTTGGTTTCCACACCTACAAATCTCACACGGCTACAGTCTACTATTGTCAATTCTGGCACAATGCATTTTGCTCCTGTCGAGAGCTTATAGAAAATCTCCAACGGTAGCTTTGAATGTATTGTGCGGGATTCCACCATTGGCAATCCAATTAAATACATTAGCAATTTCAGGACAGTTCTACGTTTGGGAATTCCAATAGAGGACAACTTTCCAGTCTTCTATCAAACGAAAATATCCTAATCCATACCTTCCCCACACCAAGATTATCAACAGACTACAAGAACGAGTTCCATCCACTTCAACAATAACTATATACACTGACGGCTGAAAATCAGACGCTGGTACAGCGTATGCTTTCTGTGTATATAGAGAAGGAAAATGCATCCATACTCATCAAATAAAGTTACAAATATCAAATTCAATTTTTCAACCTGCACATCTTGCCATATTAGATGCAACATTGTGGGCAGACTCCTCAGGGGACGGGGACTTCGTCATTTACACAGGTAACCAGTCAAGTCTTGCATTATTGGATCACGTTTTAGTACAGATTTTATTACATCAAAAATTATAATAGCCTTACAGAAAACATCTAAATCAATTAAATTTCATTGGGTACTGGAGCACACAGGTGTTAAAGGAAATAAACATGCTGATCAATTAGCCAAAGATGCTATAACAAATATTAAGGTACGAGAAATATTTCATCCATATCCAGAGGAATTGAAAAAAGAAGCCATAGACAAATGGCAGCTGCAGTGGGATTATGGTACCACTGGCAGATTTAGTTACAAATTATGACCAAAACTATCAACAGACTCCATGTTAGTACATAGAAACCTGTATATCTTCTCAACTAATCATAGACACTTCCCGTCCTACTTATTCAAAATAAACAAAGCTCCGTCCCCACTGTGTACTTGTGGTGAAATTGGTAACTCCCTTCACTATGTGCTCAGCTGTCCATTAACATCAACCCACTATATCCGTATATCAGCCACTCTGGAACTTCACCATTGGTTAAAATTTGTGTTTAAATCACCACTATTATATACCAAAATAATAGAATGTGTGCGGATACTAGAAAAAAATCAACAATTTTCCAAAACCCACAAATGCCAATATATGAATAAGATTAACACTGACTAGTTACAAGAAAAAATCTATCTCAAACCTAACAGAACCTTTAACAAATGTGTAAATAGAACTAATGTGAAGACATTTTTAAGTGCCGGAATTATGTGAATAATGTGTTTCAAATGCGAAATAAACTAGCAACGCGGGACATGGAGGCCTATGCTGATGGTGGATTATCCAGCGCTGTAGAAACTGTAAAAAAAGATAAATGTTTCTTAATCTATGAACATATAATCTAACCACAAACGAAAATATTCAGTAAACTTTTCCGAACTACTCATGATTCCGGAACGTGTTCCTTATCTTTAGAAACCACATAAATCTATATAATTTTGAGATTTTATGAAGAATTTAAAATATTAAGTTTTCTTTTGCTGCTACTAATGTTCGGAAATCTTTTCGAGTAGTTTTTATAGTGTATTAACCAGTTTTGTTATACCAGAATATATGCTTTTAGGACACTATCAAATTTCAATTTAATATCAAAGCTTATCAAAGCTGCGTAATTGATTTTATAGACAAAAGAGTAGCAAAATAATATTAATTTTATTCTTACTATCAATGCTCTTAATTGGTCGCGTTTGTCTGTCAAACATGTTTCTTGTACAGGAAAAATTTTACGTAAGTATTGAACGCATTCGAAAAACTTATATTTCGGATTGAGGAGATTGCTTAACCTTTATGTCCCAAATTATGAATTCATGAAAGTTTCATCTTTTAAAGCATTTTTCGTGAATTTTTGAAACTACATTAGAAGATTTTCACAATCATTTAATAAAATTTAGAAGGATTTTGCTAATTAAAATTAATTAAATTTGAATTTATAGTTATTTTGTGCAATATTTATAACTCCAATCAAATATTTCATTTAAAATATTTTTTTTTTTTCAGAATCAGAAATTTACAAATATAATATACTCTTACAATAGAAATATTTCAGAATTGACCCCCCCCCCCTCAATCTTTCAACTTCAAGAAAGCTGAAAAGATACAAAGGTAAAAAAAATATCCTTTTAAAAAATATTTCTGCTTTGTGCAACCAATAATGCTTTTGGAACAAGATAAAGCAAAGTATCTATAACTCATTCTAAACTGCATCACTACTAATCGATTTGTTAAATGAATTTTATAACAAGTTATTTTAATGGTACTTTAAAGTACCGTCGGGGCATAAAGGGTTAATACACTATAGAGACTAATTTAGAAACGTTTCCGAAAGTCACTAATTACAAATGAAATTTTATTTTTATAATTCCTTTTTTAAATTAGAAAATAACTTGCTGTCTGAGATTTCTAAAAATAAAGAACGCTTTTCAGAATAGCGGGTAACTCGTAAAAGATTATTGCACATTTTCGTTCGTGGGCATATTATATTTTCCTATATTGAGAAACATATGACTTTTTTCAATATATGGTGTGTATAATACTATTCATTTTTTCCTATTAGAAGGGAAAATAACAACACTTTTAAATGCGTGAATTGTCAAATAAGATTTTACAGAAAGTCAGAAAAATCCATAAATCACGCATGTGAAACTCATTTACCGCCCCGGACCAAATTAAGCATTATATACAAAATCGGGGGCCACATGTAATGTTAGGTAAGATTATTACCATCGCACAGAATAAAATTTGCTGTTTAAAACACAGACATGTGAAAAAATTTTTAACGCAAAGTTCCAAAGTTACTATTATACATAGTTTATTTTAACTTATTTCACGAAAAAATACTCAAAATTACTTTTCATCAACCAATTCTATGAAATTTAATTGAATTTTCTAAATTGTATTTATTTTAAAAATTAATTGTAGGGCACGCTAATCTTGAACTGGCAAAGGCATAGCTGTCAATTTTCGGGGTTTTTTCCAAGTTAAAAAAAAAAAAAAAATCAGAAAATCTATTTAATAAAATGTGTCTTGCATCTATGCGTTACTTATTATATTTCATTTAGTAAATGCATTTTCTGGTTCAAATTATGTTTACTTGACTTCAAAAAAAAAAAAAAAAAAAAGTTGCACTATACTTCAAAAATTCTGACGGCCCGGCATACAGGCGGAGGTAGATTTCGAAGTTAAATATACTAATATCACCAACAAAAATTAAATCATGATTAGAGATAAACACACTTTAACCATAATTTTATCTGTCCGCTTTTGACGAGTTTTTATTTCATTTTTATACAATAGCTGTTTTTATTATAATCATGTTAAGGCGGTATTTAAAAAAAATACTTTTCCATGCTCAACAACTCGAAATTTTCTGGCACATTTTCAGATTCATTTTTAATAGACAAAATATGAAACTCGCTCATACCTCAAATGCTCCAAGCTCTGGAATGGCGCTGCTGTCGCGAGGTTCTACGTCACAGTTTCCAAATTTATTTTTCGGCCCATTCTTTTGTTTCAAAAATTCATTTTATGTTCCTTGTTCAGTTTCAACTGAGGTTACGCGTGGCGGTTTCGCGTTCCATGCTGGCATTCTTTAAGCTACGCGATGGCTTGGCTTATAATAATTCTTGGCATATTTCAAATGATATACATTTTCTTTTTGAAACTTATTTTGTAAAAGTAATAAATTCTATTTGAAAACGCTAATACAACAAATATTAAGAAAGCCTTACGAAATTTGCTTTGAAGGTGAAGTTTCTTTGGGTACTTTGCAATTTCAAATAAAAACTCTAAGTACCTTGCCTATTAGTGGTATTTTAAAATTAAACATTCATAATTTGCCAATTTAAAATTTGTAACCTTGTTTAACAGTTCAAATTATTCAAATAAGTATCTTTCGGATGTTTGCAAGCTCTAAGACTACGGCTGGTGCAAGTAAGTTCATGCAAAGTGTATTTTCAGCATGAAAGTTCTAGCAATTAAACTAAATACAAGTAAATGCCAAACCCTTTTTGCGGGCCACAGATAAGTTGTCGGCTGGCCACGTGCTTGATATGTCTGTGGCGTAAAGCACCCACACTGTAAAAAAAACTGTAAAGTTACTAAAGTGTTTCTAGGAAACTGGGATCCCTAGAGCTTTTATGTAATGACAACAACAAAATTTTATGTAACAGATATACTTTTGCACCGAAAAAAAAACTGTAAGGTTCCTAAGAATTTTTTTTGGAAACTGGGATGCCTAGAACTTTTCATGTATATGCAACCACGGTTACAGATAAAATTTTAGTAAGATTACTGCAATTTTAGCAGATTCATTTGTAAAGCTACAGATTTCTGTAGCTTTACAAAAACTACACTGCAAATAGAGGCGTCTTAAATTTAGACACATATGTGACTGAAAAAGAATTTTAGACACTTAAGAGTCTTAATCTGAAATTAAGACATTATAGATGTCTAGATTTAAGATATATAAGTCTCTTACAATAATCATGGTGTAAACGAACTGAGAATAGTGTTTAAAATATCCGCAAACGTCTTATTTTAAGACACTTCATTGCTTCAAACATGTGTTAATTTAAGACGTTTTGATTCTTCCGACGCTATAACTACCAGGGGGGCACTCTCCTTTGCGCAGGCGTTTCAGATATCTTTGTTAGAATTTGGTATACGTTGTAATTCAAACTGAAAGTTTGTTTGTATGTACGAGTATATTTTAATTCGTTTTTTGCGGAATGTGAAGTTCTGTAATTTTAATTCGTATTCACTTAGTTTATTTATAAATTGAATACTTACATCTGACATGTGTGCTTGACACCAAATGTCTCTTATAAGCTGTCGTCGATATAAGGGCGTGATAGACACGAAAGTAAACAACACTTGAAGATTACAACCGGACACTCTACAAAGCGTTTGCAGTGGACTTAGTGTTAATTTGTATTAATTTATATCAATAATATTGTGTTATTCGTCTTCGTCCTGTCAAAACTGGCAAAAAAAAAAACTTTTGTCTGGCGGGTTATGTTTTGAGGATGAAACATTTCATTCTTTAAATAGGGCTAGTCGGATATATTATGGGATTTCCTTCTAAAATGATGCAAGTCTTTCTCCCTCACTGTGATAGATTTTAAAATTTGAAATGGAGGAAATTTACTTACTTCTTGCAAAAAGCGATTGAAGTAAGTGCCTTAATTTCTTTCTAATACTAAAATTAGTGTCTTTTATGATTTTATTTATTGTACTAGACAAAATCTTGCATGAAATTCAATTAGTTTTGAATCTGCTCGCAAAAAACCAACAACTAATTCTAGAAGTATATATTTTTAAACTTATGACGTTTTCTTTTATTACAAATTATATATTCAATGGCTAATTCTTATCTCACAGTAGAGGACGACCACAAGGAAATAAAGAAGAATAAAAGCTTTGAAAGATCACCTAATGCTTTCTTAATTCCTGGCATAAAACCGCAGATTAAAAAATGATAAATAAAGTGCATGAGACTCATCTACTCTGCTCAAACCAATTAGGGGAGCAAGCAAAAATGTGAAGAGAACAGTGTGATACAGCTATGCATGAGCATAAAATTGAGAGTAATGTATGTATCAATGCGCAATACAGAAAAAAAGACCCAAAAAATTTTGCGAGAAAGCTTTAATTATTTGAAACGATGAGTAGGATGTAAAAAGATGGTTTAGGGCAACAATTTGGTTATATGCAAATGACCAAAAAATGTACTGTTTAGGAATGATGCAAGGTATTTAATATGGCGTGTGGTCCTAGGTCCTTTCGATTAGATAAAACTGTCGCATAACTGTTTTCCATGGATTCAATGACATTCTCTATAAGTTTTCGGGGGGTACTGTTCCACTCCTCAAGAATTGCTATGTCCAAGTCCCGCACAATAAAAGGCGGCCTTATTCTCGCTGCAATGCATCGCCCGAGTGTGTTCCATACATGGTCGATCTGATTCAGGTCAGGAGAGCATGTTGGCTATATCATATTCTCTATTGTTTCAACTCTAAGAATGTTCTCCACAAGACGAGCTGTAAGCGGTCTGGCATTATCATGCATGCAAAAAAAGAAATCATTAATTACTGCAACATAAAATACGACATGAGGTCTCAGTATATCGTCTGTATATCTTTGGACCATCAAAGCGCAATTCCGAATGATATGCAAGCTCGTACATCCACCTATGCTGATTCCAGCCAATAGCATCAACCCGCCTCGACTGTAATGTGATTTTTCAGGAACGTATGTGGGATTATTTTGAGTGCCTATTTTTCTATATGCCAAAACACATCGGATGTAATATACAGACCGAATCGGGACTGGTCTGTAAACAGAATTTGTTTTCAACAATGTTACCTTCAAACTCGATGTTCAGTTGTCCATTTCCTGTGGGCCGCATAGTTGCTTGAGGTCAACGGAATACAGACCATTGGCTTACGTGCATAGAGATCACCCTGATGAAGCCTATTTCCGACTGTTTGACTGGACACCTCTCGTCCTGTGGCCAAGAACAACTGTGTTTGTAGCTGAGTATCATTGCCCATTCCGTCTCGACGAGCTGTTAACAGGATATATCGGTCATCAGTTTCTGTTTTAGCGCATGGCCGACATCACCCTTGTCTACCTCTACCAGTCCATGTGTCTTCGAATCGATTCCACAGCCTTTCATTAATACTTCTTGCGACTCCTACAGCGCCCCTACACTTCGTTGTGTTACCCCAAATTCAACTGTCCTGATAACACGCCAAGCCATGGATTCCAGTAAATCACGTTGTTGTGACATTTTCAAGCCACCTTCTCTCACAAAACAAGCTGAGCAATTGAATTTTACAACTGCGAGACAGTGAAACGGACGTTTCTGCAAAATCCCGATTTCTGCACATATCTCTTTTTCTAGTTTTTGACGTCATAAATTTTAATTTGTACGTGAAGTTTTCTTTATCTGTTTTCTACAACGCTCTAAATTATGGATGTTTTATTTTACGTTACTTATCGGTGTAAATATTTGCGTAATTTTGTTAAAACGACGTGCTCCCCTAATTGTTTTGAGCAGTGTATTATGTGAAGCTGCCAGTAAAAATATAAATATGTATTTGATTTGCAATTAACTCTAATATTGATTTTTTGATTATTTTTAATAAAAAAAGTAATTTCAAATTTATAATGCGAAAAAGTAAAAAGCTATAACTAGATTTTGCACTTAAAATTGTGGTAACTTTATTTACATGCACGTATACGAAAAATACTAAAATTACAATTAGATGTTACTACACTATATGGCCAAATGTGACCGGTCACTTGCATTTAGACGTTGTGTTAAATATCTAGAAAAATACTTGAGGAATTAACCTGAAACTGCAGGTATGTAAACAGTATAGTACAAGTCATACATTTACGCGAAGATTTTTTCTCGAAACCCGATAGGGGGCCGTCAGCATACTGAAAAAGAATTAATATATTTTGTATAACCCTGTAAAAACTAATGTAGCAAAAGCGTTCAAACTCGAGATTATTAATAAGTGACTTATTATAATATACTGTGTCCATTTTTATGAGGATAGCATGTATACTAGTAGAGACATTAAGGTTTTTATAAAAACAGTCCCAAATTTCGCCAAGTTTTTTGCTTATAATTTGCAGCGTTCTTAATATAAAAAAAAAAAAAAAAAAAAAAAAAAGTTATTTTCAGAAAATATGACAAGGGACATTGTGCACAATACCTTGGAATCAGAATGAAAAATTAATAAAAATTTTATGAAAAATGAGCAGGTTTACTAAATAATGATTCATTGCGCACGCTCGAACGTAATCAAAATATAATTTGAATGATGTGTTAGCTAAATGTATTGAGCAACTTTTGTGAAAGCCTCAAAAAGTTTGAAAAGTCTGATAATAATCGTTTATAGAATAAGCTCAAAATCCGTTATTCCCAAAAGGAAGCAAAAGGATGAGGGGCTGTATCCAAATACAGCAGTACGTGCAATATTGTGCATGCTATATTGGCACTAATCAATGGATATGTGGATACACCCCCTCATCTTTTTGCTTCATTTTTGGATTTTGAGCTTATTCTATAAACGATTATTATCATACTTTTCAAACTATGTTTTTCGGTGTTTTACAAAAGTTGCTCTATACATTTAGCTAACAAATTATGCCTATTATATTTTGATTGCATTCGCACATGCGCAGTGAATCATTATTTAATAATTCACTGCTTATTTTTCATACAATTTTTATTATTTTTTCATTATGATTGCAGGATATTGTGTACAATGTTGGTTAACATATTTTCTAAAAATAACTTTCTTTTATGTTAAGAACTCTGCAAATTATAAACAAAAAACTTGACAAAAGTTGACTGTTTTTATAAAAACCTTAATTTTTCTACAAGTGTATATGCTATCCTCATAAAAATGAACACAGTGTATAACAATGAGCCATTTATTAATAATCTCGAGTTCGAATGCTTTTGCTACGTTAGATTTTACAGGGTTATCTAAAAAATATTCCTCTTTTTCAATTTGTTGACGGTCCCCTATGGGGTTTCGGGAAAAAAATCTTCACGGAAATTTATGACCGCTATTATATTGTTTACACACCTGCATTTTCAGATTAGTTCCTCATGTATTTTTCTAGATATTTAACAAAAAGTCTAAAATCGCAAGTGACCGGTCACCTTTGGCCATATAGTGTATATATATTTAAGACGAAGAAGTTTGGAAATTATAAGTTAGTTTTTCTTCATGTTATTAATATAGAATATATATGTATTTATTTTTATTGGTAGTTGAATAGATTTTGTGATTACTCTCTGATCTACATAAAAACTTGCCCATGTGGCGATGTAAATTTTTAAGAAATCTAATTTTTTAATGATAAGGATTTTCTTCTTTTTTTCGGGGAGGGAGGGGGATTTTGTATGAAATTTTTGCAAAACTGGGTATCTTAAACCTTGCACTGATTATAATGAAAGTTTTGAACTTTTAGAGTAGGACAAGATTAAAAATGTAAATACATTTAACAAAATACCGAAGTAATTTTTTTCTCAATGTTATTAAAGTAGAATATTTATTTATTATTTTTTATTCATAGTTAAATTGCTGTTGTGCTTATCATCTGATATATATGTAAAATTGCCTATGTGGCAATATAAATTTTTTTTAATCTAATTTTTAAGTTATATCAATTTTCTTTTTTTTTTGGGGGGGGGGGGGAAATTTGCAATTTTCGTACATCTTATATTTTAAATCTTTTTCGACATTCAACCGAGTATAATAAATATCTTGAATTTTTAGAGTAGGACAAGATTATAATATATATATATATATATATATATATATCCATGTACCTTTAAAGCCCTTAATAGCGGACACTTCGGACAGCGGAATTTGTCCGATAATCGGAGATGTCAACTTTTGTCAGGTAAAAATATACAAATATGTATGTCTTGCGGATTAAAAAAGTATTCGTTAAATAGAGGTGTCCGCTATTCGGGAATGTCCATTAACCTCCACAACGGATACTCACGAATAACGGACATCTCAATTTAGATAACCATAATGCAGGATTGTACTTTTTTGCAAAAGAACTTCTTGATTAAAGCATGAGCATACTGGGCAGCGCCCCGTCCCCCTACGACTGTAGTGCTCCCCAAATTTGATGTGCAATATTTGTAAAGCTTATATTTTAAATCTGTTTCGAAATTGTATTGATTATAATCAATATTTTGAACTTTTAAAGTAAAATAGGATTAAAAAAATCAATAAAAAATGAATTATTTAGATTTTTTTTTTTTTTTTAATCTTGTTCTACCCCTGTACTTCAAAATATTGATTATTGTCAGTACAATATGCTAAAAGATTTAAATTATCAGCTTAACGAAAATTACATACCAAAATTAGTATCACCAAAAACATCAGACTGTATGGGGTTGGAAGGGACAGGACTACAGTCAAATATTTTTCCAGGATTCAACGTGATCAAACATGGCTACGTATGATGCTTACAAAAAAAATGGATGCGATTCAGACGTTTGACGTGTCAGAAATTCAGACGCAAAAAGTGTCTGAAAAAATTAAGACATTTTAATATGTCTGAAAATTGAACACACCGTTTCAGACACTTAAGTGTCTGAATTTCAGACATTTTAATTTACAGTGTAGTTTTGTAGATTTTCAACTTTTTTTGTACAGTTATAGATAAAAGTTTAGTAAGCATGTAACTTTACATCTGTAGAACTACAGATTTTTTTTCACAGTGCAGTCGTTTTAAAGATTCCCAAAGGACGCGTATTTTTTATTGTGGCTTTCATAATATGCAATGACGTTATGGAGCCAGTTTTCAAAATAAAATATGTTTTTTAGTTCCAAGTGATGCAAACATTGAATATTCAGTGACGAAAACAATTTCAGGGGCGTTAGGATTAGATGCATATGTTGGCAAATAATTATCATTACAAAGCGCGCAACAATGGAAAAGTTGTATGAAAAATTAAAGAGAAATTTTAAATTCTTCTCTATTTTTTAGTGATCTCTCAAACTTATTTACATACAAAAGTATATTTTAATTTATTGCGTATTTTTTAATTTTTCTCATCAGTTTATTTAATTTACAATAATAGCAAGATCTGTGTTACATATTAGCCAAATCAAACAATATTACGAAAATATTACTTCAATTTTTATTTTAATAAAATTCAAAATTAAGTCCTCCATAATACACTTTCTTACTTCGTGACAATTTGTAGTTCACCTCGAACAAGTAACTTTTATTTTATCTATCCTGAATTCTCTTCATTTCGTTTTCTAAAAAGAGCATCGATAAGAGCATAAACTCCAAGACTTTACCATAATGATATTCAGCCTAATCTCTTGCGTCTCATACAAAAAGTTAAGTAACCATGTTAGGTATAAGCTTTCCCTGCAGGGTTAATAACGTCTCTTTAAAAGTAAATGTTTGGAATAACTGAACTTGTGATGATACACGTACCCTTAAGGAAATATGCTTTTCTTGAGAAAATTTATGTCTCTTATGATCACATATAATGGTTTTTTCTACATTCTTATTAAGTATAATGATTTAAAGAGATATGATATTTAGATGAATATTAAAAGAGTAAGAAAATTATTCACAATCTTGGTTGAAGAATGGGTTTACATATTATTGGAGACAGGTGATAGATCTCTAAACATAGTTGATGCTTGTCAATTTTGTTTATCGTAGCCATGCACTCTCAAAACAGTAATTTGACATGTTTCTTGAAAACATAACACTGTTAAATATAGTAAATAGCATTAATTTAATAAAATGAACAAATAGTAAATACTATAATAAACGGTACGTTATACAGGGTAAGTCAAAATGAATATAGCGATTAGAAACGACTATAACTATTTAATGGAAAAGAATTTATCGATAAGATTAACACAGAATGTAGACGAAACTTCAAAATTTTGTATACATTCGTCATAGATGTTCTATGTGACATCCCTTGGTCACACGGACAACATCTAGGCGGTAGTTTATTTCACGCCATACATTCTGAAGCATTTGTTCAGTTACCGACACAAGCGCATTACAAATGCGTACTTTGAGTTCTTGAATAATTTTGGGATGCGAATCACAAAATCGCCTGGGGAACTTAGTGGCCAAGAGCAGAAGACATCGTTGATATCTCCCCTTCGATCGATCCAAATGCTTGGAAGATGTTGGTTTAAAAGTGTGCGAACCTCCGTACTCCAGTGTGGGGGTGCTCCATCTTGCTGCACTGTGATAACAGAATGACATTTGTTAAATTCTAACACGCAGAATACTTTCTGCACGGTGCTCGCCATTTTTACTAATGAGACGCCTGCAATGAACAGGTTTCTTGTCGTTGCGAAGTTTCAATTCGCGCGTGCGTAGGTTTCCGCTTCAATGCACCTGCGCCTTACGTAAAGAAATTTTGAAGTTCCGTCTACATTCTGTATTAATCTGATCCATAAATTCTTTTCCATTAAATAGCTATAGCCGTTTGTAATCGCTATATTCATTTTGACTTACCCTGTACAACATTAATTCTGAAACATCAGTTTAGTACATATTTGCTAAATACATAGCATCAGGTTGGCAGTTCACAACAGTAAAAGATACCAATAGGATGCAAATATCTTTAATACGAAACAGTAATTTAGTATGACATTTTAACATACAAATAATTATTAGGTGATAAATAGTTTTATGGTGACATTTTGTTTTCTGACGGGAATATTTCTGCAATAGCATTTAACATGGCATCAAAAAATTTGTTTCCTTGTTTACTACGTAGAAACAAAAAAAAAGGGGGGGGGGGTTACTGTATTAGTGTGGCCAAGATTGCCACAGTTGTATCTGACCTTGCCCAGATAATAAGTAACTGCCGAAAAATGTAATACAAATTAAATGTGAACGAAATTAAAAAACTATTGATAAAGTATCGATCTTAAAGAAAAGTATTAATGTGAAGATAATTTCTGAGTGAAATTTACAATATTAATATTCAAAGTAATCTCTTATGCCTCATTGAAAAAGTTAAGTAATCAGGTTAGTTAAATGACTTTCTCTGAAGACCTAATAAAGTCTATTAAAAAGTAAATGTTTAGAATAACTGAATTTCTGATGGTACATTCTTACTGCTATTTAAGAAATTGTGTTATTCTTGTGAAAATGTGTTTCTCTTCATTTCCTATATTGTTATAAAGTACAACGATTTAAAAGGATGTAAAATTTAGTTAAAGATCCCCTATTATCTGACACTCATGGAAACATGCGTATGTCGAAAAATCGAAATCGTTGGATAAGCAGGAGGACATTATCAAATGCATTTGCTAATTGCACAGACGTTAAACTGTAATTAAAATCAATGTAAATTAAGAAAAAGCTATTGTTGTAAAGTAAAATACATAACTGCTTTTAATTATACGCTGTACATTTTTATCTAAATAAATCAATTAAAGTCTAACCTTTCGTAAATAAATTCAGAAGAGTATCACAATAGACTATCACTTCAGAAAAATTTAACTGTGTTATCACTATATTTAAGTAAAAGTATACTCGACTTCTATAATCACAGAAGTGTGCTATTAAATAAGGCAAAGAATTATAGTTTAAAATGTGTGGTATCTAACCCTAAATATAAATATAAAAAAATACTTCCAAAAGAAAAATCGTGCAGAGTAGGGAATCGTATAATTAAAAATAAGGCAAAATTACGGAGAAAGTTCTGTAAATAAAATATGTTTTTTTTTTTTTTTTTTTTCATTTTTTTTTTTTTTTTTTTTTTTTTTTTTTTGTCATAAGTTATAAAGAATAGGGAGGCAATGTCAAGAAAAAAATTCTGAAATGAATCCGTTGTTGTTGTTATTTGTCCTAAGTTATAAGGAATTGGGAGACAATTCCAAGAAAAAAAATTCTGGAGTAAATCCGTTTTTTTTTCTTTTTTCTTTTTGTCATAAGTTAAAAGGAATAGGGAGAAAATTTTAAGAAAAAATTCTGGAGTAAATTCATTCGACTTTCTGAACATTTTCTAGAATAATTCGCATTCAGACACAAGTTAACCCAAAAGTAACTGAAAAAATACGTAACGAAATTATGTCAACTGATGATGATTTAAGAGATGAGAGATGACTAACTGAGAGTGACATATAATAGAATGTCAATAACGGAATTGTAATATATTAAAAGAATAAACATATTATTCGCGATACTGGGTAAAGAATATGATGCAAAATAAATATGAATATTATTAATAAATAAAAGTTCCTCCTTTTCCTTTTTTATTTTAGGCAGTATCGTCTCAAACTTGAAACTTTGAACATACTTATTTCAAAATGTATCCATTTTACAATATAATGATAAATGCTTATGAATATGAGTACTCTAACACAAAACAATATAAAATAGATTCATTTCCATATTACAAAAAATCAAATCTTATTTTACAAAATATGATTTGAAAATACTGCAATACATTCTTGTGAATACGAGTATGACAATGAATGATCTTTTTATGATTGTTTTTTGTTTATTTTTTAATCTGTATAGATTCTATACTATCTAAAATAAAAATAAAAATAAAAATAATCTAAAGCGGAAAATGGGAGACATAGACAGTCCATTTAAAATCCAATTCAGGAGCTAGCAATGGATAAAACACCTTCTTTCTTTCACGGAAAATATTGTAGTTTAGTTATATCCGAGTCTCCAGATGCTTTTTATAAAATGTAAAAGGAAAAAGAAACTAAAATAATTTTAGCATTATCTTATTTCCAGTATTCGTATAGTTAGAAATCAATTTTGTCTTCATAGCGTTGCTGCAAGTTTGTTCACGATCTATTGTATAATTTTGTATTTCTAGCTTGCTTTCTTAAATTGCAGAAATGGCAATGCCTTATCTGCATCTCATGCATATGCTCTCTTTCACTTTAATTAATAAAGAATTCAATATATCTTAGATTTTACAATTTTTAAGCCGATTTAGAAAGGAGGTTGCTTAAATCGATAAGAATATATGTTTATTTATTTAAATATGTACATACACATAATTTTCAAACTGATTCACCGATACTATTTTTTTTAATTATTCAATTAGGAGAACAACTATAATTTAAATAAAACATAATTTTCGTGAGTAACTTCTGTTATAAAAAGCTCGAAGTAATATGTAATTTCTCTGAAGATCACGTGTAACAAATATGTACATATACATATATGATTAAAATGAAATCACATGTGTGAAATTCAAAGAAAAATATAATATAAAAATTAAACCTTAAATCACAAATCAGAAATTGAAATCACAAATGTAAAAATAAATGGGAAAGATAATTCAAAATATGAACACCCAAATTAGAAATGTAAAAATAAGAAACTATGAATAATTTATGGACCTTCAGAGGAGCTACATAAGCATAATTCATAGTAAAGATATGTTATTTCGTCGAACATTGTACGCATTAGGCCTAAAAACGACAATATTTCCTTATAACATATTAAGAAATCCAAAGAAAAATGAAAACAAAAGATATCCAAAATATAAATTATGATACATACGTGATATGTAAAAGCTTTAAAAAATAATTAACAAAACTCAAAAATGCAGAAAAGTGAGGATAAGAAAGTTATAGAAATGTGTATCTTGCCAGGCTATTGCTCCACGTAATGTCTGAAGCATTGGCAGACAGTGAAATTAATAATAAATTATCAATAGTAAAACAGAAGGCTTCATGCAAAGCAAAGAATCTCAACAGAAAATTTAAATCGTTAAAAGAATACTTGGTCCGGTTTAAAAATCGGAATGGACCATCATATACAAGCGTGTTTCTGGGAAAGCTGGATCAGTGGAAACCGAAGATATAGAGTATTGGTGCGTGTTTCCGCAAGTGGCCAAAGTAAATGTTAGTTGCAATATTTACAATGCTGTAAAATGGACTTCCTCGTGATTGATAAATCACAAAATCTCCGCTGCTCAAAAAAAGAATAATAGTTTGTTTCGTTAATATGTAAACCAGAACAGATTTCTATGACTGAATGATCTTTCCGTCACATATATGCGCAAATTCCACTTGGAAATACAAGAAAATTCTGGGATGGTAGAACTATTTGGGGAGTACTGCCCAGCCTCAACACCCTCCTCTCGTTGAAGAAAATTAAGGATTTTAAAAACGTCCATATCGAGCCTTTGTCACCAGTTTCCAAGGATGCTCTTAGACAGATGGATCAGGGCATAATTAAGATCCCAAAACAAAACAACCAAATGTGTATATGTCATCGGTTTCTCGTGGAACGATTAAAACATAACCAGCAGGATTTTGTTAATTTGCTGACTAGAATGCAGCCTCAGTATATATTAGGATAACGACAAACCAAAAATAATAGTAAACTGTTTCCGAGAGGTCTGTTTTAGATCAAACAAAAGTGATACTCAACACTAGGAATTGGATGACCACTTCCTATCTCCATAAGATCTTCCTCGAGAGATAAGTGACATGGACAAAGGTCTCAATACAATCGGCATTGGAAGTTTAGAAGACATTATCAAAGGCATAAAGAGCACATATCCTTCTGTTCCAGTCTCCAAGAACAAAGCAAGTAAGAGCAAGAACGATGATAAACCCAAACCACCGCATATTCTGACATTATCTGCTATTGCAAATACCTTCAATATCTTGCTCAGACCTGTCATAAAACCTATTACAGTTAAATATGATTGTATTTTTTAGTGAGTTCTTTTAATGTATGTTAAATCCCTACAATGTTTTATAATGCATTTCATGGCCAAAAAAAATGAAAGTCGTGAAGATCAAAGAAATATGACTACAGTTGTGTACTTATTTTATGTTTTCTAGGTTTTCTCTACACTTTCAATGCTAACAATATTGTTTTACTCAAAGAATTATAAGGATAGCTTTTCTTACTGCATTAAAATTAAGCACTGAATATAAGGGTATTCCTCATTACAAGTAATATATAGCATTTTAATAACTGGGATCTGCTACAAAGACTTAATATATTTGGAGTTTATTTAATTAGGCTAAGAAATAAAATATTTGTTGTCGTTTTATTTTTGGTCCTAACGTGTTAATCGACAAACTCCCAACTTGAGTCAATTTTTTTTCAGTTATTATCCTGACCGGTCCTGTAAAAACAAAACAATGAATTAAACATGAATACGGATAAATTTTAATCTAAATTTGTGTAAAAGATATTATTTTCGACAGTAAACATATAAATGAAAACTCTGAAGTTTATTCAGACGATAAGATGTATAAATAACATCGGTTCCTGCAACATTATGCAAATCATGTTTAATACGCGACTTTGTCCAGTCCCTTGAAACGCGTATTAACTGGGTTCGACGGTTAAACACAGTGTGTCCGGAAAATCTGAAAACTGTCGAATGACTCTAGAAATACACATCAGATTGAAAATCGAAAAAATACTTGTTAAGTCGTTTTTTAAGTTATTCAGCGATGACTTAATTCAGCGATAGCAGTTGACCTCCCACCCCCGACTCCCTGATGGGGGTTCAACTTTGAAATTTTGAATGAGAACCCACATTTTTTTTTTTTTTTTTTTTTTGCAAATTCGGATTCTAGTGGGAAAAGTTATTTTATATGTAAGACATTATTCCATACTAAATCGAGGTCGCTCTTGAACATTGTAATTCTCTTTTTTCCCGTATCTCGTACCGTTTTCGAAATATGAACACAAGACATCTTTTTAAACATTCCGCCGTGCTCCAGAAAAGATGACTGTTGTATTAGTCTTGATGCAATTACTTCATTTTTTTAAGTTTAAAATAAAAATAGTACAAAGCATAAAAATTATATGAAATACTCAGATGATAAAGGTGGTACGGGAAACAATCATCATTTTGAGAAAATGAGTTGTAAATTTCCAAATATCTATTTGCTTTTATTGACAAATGCCTCCGTTATCAAGAAAAATCTCTTTGAGTGTTAGGTTTTTTCAAATAGTAATTTAAGAGGTGGTAGAGGACAATCGATTATTCCCAATCATATGATTAACTTAATCTTCTTTTTTGACATACGATCATTATTATCTGAGCTCTTTATATGTTAACTGAATTACGGTATTAATATAGATGCATTTGGGTAAATGTAATTGTTTTTATGTTTAAACAGAAATAGTACGAGGGAAAGTCAGTAAGTAGGTCACAAACTGATATGAGAGGTCGGAAATTCGTAATAAATTGTTTCCAAAGATGCAGATAGGTGGCAGCATAATCCAACTATAAGATGTTAATTTCGAATTTATGAGACAGCAGTTGTACAAGATGAGCAGGGTCGTCACAAAAGTTGTTGACGAAGAGCGAAATGGTCGTCTAGTTGAAATTGTAATCGAAGAATCAGAGCAGAAGGTTGAGGAAATGGTTAGAGCTGACATGCGAACAACAATAGACAGCATAGCAACCATTTCCTCACTGATTCTTCTGTCGCAGTCTCAACTGGACGACCACTTTGCTCTTCGTCAATAACGTTTGAATGACCCTGCTCATCATTTACAGCTACTGTCTCATAAATTTTAAATTAACAACTTATAGTTGGATTATGCTGCCACCTATTGGCATATTTGGAAACAATTTACTACTAATTTCCGACCTCTCATATCAGTTTGTGATCTACTTACTAACTTTCCCTCGTATAATTTACTTAATCTAATTTTGTGGAATACTTTTTGACCTAAAGTATGCCTTAAAATTAAGTATTATTTATTATTTATTTTTATTTTTATTTTTTTATCAAAAGTTGCTTTCGATTCAAAACTTTCCCAACCAGAGCAATTCCACTTGAAATAAAATAATCGCATTCTTTTGTTTCTGTTTTCTTTTTAACCTCTTAAATTCAATCAGTCTACCATGTCTTTTTAAAATCGATTTCAAAAAATAAAAACAAATCCCAGTAACATCAACCGTGCACTTCACTATTTCAGATTAAATTATATATAGTCTTTTTAAATATTTAAATAAAGAATGAATTATTCTATTGCTAGTTGAATTTAAATAAGATTTACATTTTCAAATCCTTTAAAAGTGATTATTTATGAGAGAAAATGCAAATTTTAATGAAATCTTGTAAATGAAAATTAGTAACTGAAAGACAAAAATAAATATTATGTAAACAGCTATTTAAAAAATGCCCTATTGGCTTATATTTATGGCATATGCCTTATTGACATTTTATTTAAATGTCATTGTGGCTAAGATTTATAAATATATTTTAATGTTTATTGTAGAAAATAAATTTTACCTCTATTCTGCTTAAGGGGTCGTGGGACAGTTAATTTTTCACAAAATTAAATTTTTCTAAAAACAAATGATATAATAATACTTCCTAGCCTCATAAAACTAATTGCCAAAAAATCCCAACAATTTTAGTTCTGACTAAAAATATGTCAGTTATATTCTGTGTAAACAATGGTTGAAAGAACGCGTAAAACACTATTTTCTCAAAAAATGTTTTCTAAATTGGTTTTGTTTAGTTTTGTTAGCCGCGCTGTAACAAATGCAAGATATTTCATAATACTAATGAAATAGATTAATTAGATAAGCAATTATACATGTCAACAGAGAAAATTAAATTGTAATACTATTTACACACTGACAAATAATATCCAAAAATATACATTCAAAGAAGTTAAGTATCAATAATTAACCTATTTATTTTATTTGGCAGGACTTTCTGCAAATATACATTTTCAGGATTCATACCATTAATTTCCAAGAGTAATATTTGTCTTATTCAATTGTATAAATTTTTCATTAAATAAAGAAAAGATTTTTATTAAGTGTAGATTTTTATTAGGTGTTTAATAGCAGTATTAAGTGTTAAAACTTTGACAATCCTTATTTTTACACCGATGTCAGATACAAACAGTATCAGCAATTTGGATTGTTATTTATATGCAACTAAACTTTATTAGACTTAGTCTTTTTATTTCCACATAAAGTCTAACTTTTAAATATGGATTGTGCCATGAACTTTCGCTTCAATTGACTGCGATATTTATTACTGTCACGTTTATGTACTAGGAAAAATGAACCGTGAATTCATCAATAAATTCCAAATATGATCTCAGGCAGCAGAATAATGTACAGAAGATAGAGTTGCACGTTTAAAATAGAAAAAATATTATAATAAATTATCGGAACACATTTATTAATTATGAAATAATAAGCTTTTGTGATGCAAAATATGTCAAGCAAATTATAATGCATAGGCTAGCGTAAGAAAAGCTATTACGTTTAAAAATATATGTATAATTAAAAAAATAGCTTATTATTCTATATTTCCCGCCATCAACAAATGTTGTTTTAATTGAGTCAGCAGTCTGTACAGCAGAACAGCACATTTCGCAACGCAGATTGGATTATAAATATTCAATTTGACTGATATGATTAATGAAATTAGCTGTCAGACATGGTAATGTACTCCGCAGAGCGTCGAAAACATTTCCAATGTAATTTCCTATCACATGTTGGGTTAAATAATGGAACCGGCAGCTTTTGGGCCACAACAGGACCAATTGTTCGTGACAAAGGCAGAAACTCTGGCAACTGTTTTTCTTTTTAATATTAAATAATCCATTTCTTTCCTGTATGTTTACATAAAAGTCGTACCGGGCTTCTGTGTGTATTTTATTATTGAATTTCAACCCTTTTCTGTGTCTTTTAGATCACTCTATACATGTACAACATTACGTGGAATTGTATCTGTTTTCATAATATTTAACCAACACATATACCTATAAATAAATATACCCTGCACCTAAAAAATCAAATCCTCTCGAGGTAGTACTTAAAATGAGTAACATTGACTTATTCCTTATCTAAACAATTAAACTATTTTTGCTTTTCACTTATAATGAAACAGCTAAATAATTTTCAGCTAGGCTTTCGTTCTATCAAAAAAATACAGTCATGCGGGGTTTTTTTTTTTATATGTAACAAAAGTAATATTAACAATTTGAACAAGTTTGGAACAGCGGGACTTTGTCCCTTTTGTGTTCCAAAATCGGGCAAATTTTGTATTTAATGTATCTACCACTATTTCAGAATAGCAATCGTTACTTTATTTATAGAGAAACATTCCGTGATTACATAAAGCCAATTAGTAGATCATTTCAATAAACGAATTCTAAAACCTGTCAGGACTGTATAAATATGCCCAATCTTTTGTTGCTATGCGACACCGCTAGTAAAATAATTCTACTTATTTCACAAATAGCAATATATCTTGAAACATTTCAATGATTTGATGGACATATATCTTTGAAAATTAAAAGTTACTGAAAATTTAAAGCTCCTTTACTAAAATTTGAGTTTTCTTAGTAGTTGCAATATCAATTCTAAGCAATTACAGGGGAAGTCCAGAAGTTATTAAGTCAACTTAAAATTAATAGCATTCGACTAGTTGATTTTTCCTTCCTTCCGTTGAGATTTAATGTATGGGAAGTTTGTAATTCTCTTATACTATGAGGAGATTTTAACATGCCCTGTATATATTCTATATAACTTATATATACCATGTACTATATTAAAATTTATTTAAGCTTAAAATGTATACCACAAAAGAAAACTTCTATCAATTATTGCTATTAAATAATACTGTAATAGATTTATTTTGTGTGCGTGAATAAACGATAAATGGTTTTTCCATCGTACTACATAGGAAATATATTGTAGCTCATATCATTCATGTATATTAATTTCATTATGTTTGAAGTCCTATTTAATCGTTAAAATACGCAGGAAACAGTTTTCCCTATAGACCATAGTGTAACAACTTCCCTTTATACGTTCCTATAAACGAAATATAAATGCTTTATAATCAATTTTCTATAGGCAAAGTTCTATAGTAAAACTTTATAATGCGCATCAAGGACGTGGTAATCGAAGACAGTTTAGGAAAGTTGTCGCACGGTCAGGCTAGACTAAATCATAATTACGTGATTAAGATACAACACTTTTTTCGGGGAAACGAAAAAAGAGTGTTATACATTAATGAGTGACATAACGAAATGTTATATAATGAAGGATTACAGTATTATTCTAACTATACATCTGTAGGCTGTTTCAGGTTTGTGGTAACTACCTCATATTATGATTCGATGTTTTCTTTTCATATTTAATTATTTTTCTATTACATTAAATTAAATTTATTAATCATGTGTAAAATCGGCAACGCAAAAAATACTTAAAAGCACTTTGAGCCACTTTTATCAACTTAAAATAAACGGAAATTTAAAGCATTCTTCAAACTATTAGTGTATATCCAAACTTTTCTATTGTTTTTAATATTGCTTTTTATTCCTATTATTAATTCAAACAGTTATGAATTGAATAAAATGTCAAAACTTTTTCAAGTATAATTTTTCGGCATTATTTTATATAAATATCAAATAACAATCGAGAATTGACAATTTTGAAGATTCGTAAGATTTATGATACTTTTTGTTGTGAAAAGGTGCAGATTTTCTACATTGAGAGATTGAGGGCTAGGAACGGTGGAATTCTGGAATAGATAGTTTGTGTTTTTTAAAGCTAAAATAAAACTCTTTTCAAAATAAATTGACCAACAAATCAGTTTTGTTGAAAAGTTTGCCACTATATTAAATTTGCGAATAGATATTTATTGATATTTATTGAAGTAATGTCCATAACTATTAATTTTATAAAAATAAAATTAATTTCTGTGAATTGTTGTTCTTTTTTTAATTAAAATATTACATAGGTGTTTGTTTGTATTTTACCGAATAAAAAATGTTATAAATACATGTAAACTTAATAACAATTTTCGACATTTATGTTGTATTATACACAATAACTAATGCATTTTAAAGACAAAAAATATTATGCGAATGATACTTAATTTGCTTATTTGCTAAAGTACATATGTTTCTTCCAGAAGAAATGTACAGAACAGAAACTATTTGTTAGTACAATTTTTGTAGAAGAAAGAAAATTTACAGTAACTTAAAGTGCCTATCATTAGCTCCATCTATAGTTTATTTCTGTAATTTATTAAGTTTTTTGCTTCACAGTAGTTTTTTAAAACACACATGCATACAGAGTAAAATATTGAAAAAATTCTTGTTCATATTTAAAGAAATATTTCAAATATTAATTTATATCCGAAATACTGGTAAATTCAGAAAATTATTTATTCTATGAACATTTGCAAGTTCCATCTAAATATTGCAAAATGTATGTCCCCTATGAAATTTGTTTGAAATGATAATGCATTTAAAATATTTTTTTTTTTTTTTTTTTAATGTTGTCGTTAAAATCTGTCATTTTTGGTCATTTATCAACTTTATCGCGAATATGTAGGCGCATTATCTATGAACATATGCAAATATTCTACAATAGGAGCAAAAGGAGAAAGGAGGCAGGGGTAGTGGCTCAACACTATTTTTCCTTACACGGTTATTTATTTTCGTTTCTGCAGAAGATGGAGCGCCTGTAAACCAAAAGCGTTGTATGAATGATATTTAATTTGCTTATTTTCTAAAGTACGTATGTTTCTTCCAGAAGAAGGATACGGAACAAAAAATTAATAATATCTGTTGGTACATTTTTCTTAGAAGGATGTCAATTTACAGTAACTTAAAATTGCCGATCATCATCTCCATCTATAATTTACTTTTCTAATTCATTTAGTCATTGCATACAGTTTTTCCGGTACTTTTTAAAAACACATGCATACAAATAAAAAAAAAAAAATGAAAAAAAAATCGTGCTCACATTTAAAGAAACATTTCAAATATTAAGGGACAGCTTATATTAAAATTGGTCAAAAATCGATATTTCTTTTTTTTTAACAAGCCTTACGAAAGCCTATTTAATTGTGAATATTTTGACACCATTTTTTAGCCATACGGTAATTCTATCGCGAGATATTGCAAATATGTTAATAAATTCAGCGCAATTATCCATACAACTTAAAACTTTAAATGACTTTTTCTCCATGTTCATATTTTCTTCACGTTCGCGTTTTAAATATGCTAAAGCTATTTTTTTTTTTTTTTTTTTTTTTTTTTTGTATTTCAGATAGGGATTTAAACTTTTTTGTACATGTTCTTTATTGTATATGTGATAAATCTGCACATGAAATTAGCCTTAAGATTTTTTTATTATTTTTTAAAAAGTAAAAGCATATGAAGATGTCTTAGATTTCATCGTGTTACACTATATATATCAGTAAAAAAATATATATTAAATGTAATTTTAGATGTATCTAAAAATCCATTCGCAGTTTTTGATAATACATAATATTTGAAATATTTTAATATAATAATATTTGAAAATCTTTAAAAAATGACCTAAAATATATATATTTTTTAAAAAGTAGTACTGATTTTAAAAAATTCAAATTTTTATAATTTTTCTAAATTTTTAATTAAATATGCAGTTATTTTTTTTTTTCAAAATGTACTTTTAGTTAAACATTGAAATCCAGTGCGTTCATTCTTTGAACCATATTTCTTAAAATAAACAAAATTGTTGAATTGATATCCGAAACACTGTTACCACATTCAGAAATTATTTTAGTCTAGAAACGTTTGTAAATCCTGTAAATTGTATGTCCCCTTTCAAATTAGTTTGAAATGATAATGCATTTTAAATGTTTTTATATCTTTAGTTTTGCCTTTAAAGTATATCATTTTTGTTCAGTTATCAATTTTATCGCAGATAAGTAAGTGCATTAAATATGAATCTATGCAAGTATTTTACCATACAAAATGAGAGAGGAAGCAGGAGCGGGTCAATACTATTTTTCCTTAAGGAAAACATAATTATTTATTTTCGTTTCTGCCTATAAATTCATTTATATATGGGGCATTCTCACAATCTTTTGACTTTTGGGGAAAAAAATCTGGCGAAATTAAATTTGCTAAAATAACATTTTAATCTGATAGACGAATGCCTTAATGATTCAAAATAAAGAAAAAATGGTCAGCAGCGAAATTTTTTTTATTTAACTGAGGTTTAAGTTGAACTTGCGAATTTAATTTTCCTTACCATTTTACCCAGATAACTTTTTATTTTCTTCTAAATTTTTACTTATAATAAATTAGCATAGTACTCACAGGACATTCAAATAAGAAATAATACAAATGTATTATTTTTAATACAGAATTTTTGTATAACATTGTCTGAAAGGGGTGTTCAAAAAGGGACGGTAAGGTAAAAAAATAAACGAAATGGTAAAAAAAGGGACGAAATGGTAAAAAAAGAGACGGTAAGGATGGAACGATAAGGATGGAACGGTAAGGAAAATTAACACCTATATTTAGGAAAATCATGTTAAGACTAAGTGACAGCCACAATGTTCATTGATTTTTAGAAACAGTTGTTAACATTGGATTACATTAAATTTTTTCTTAAATTTACCTCGAAAAGTGCAGGAATAAACCTTTGGGACGGTAAGACTACCACTAAAGCCACGGTGCGTGAAATTGATATTTAAATGCTGATTTATATTCTGCAGTAAATTTCCTGTCAAAGAATTTTAGATATTCTTTCTCTTGCATACTTCTCCATGAGCAAAAACTTGAAAAAAAAATTCTGTCGCTGCATCTGAAGTGATTTTCTGTATAATTTTAGAAGAGGGATGGTAAGGAATCTAAAACCCAGGGACAGAGTTAAAAAAATAATATCAACCCTAAAAATGCATGTAAGTTAATTTTTAGGTACATATTTATATAAAACAATAGTTCCAGTTTCAGAAAAAAATTACATCGAATTATTTTTATTGAAACAATTTTATCCAGACAGCTCCAAACTTAAAAATCAGCATCAGGGACCCGGGACGGTAGATAAGTTTTCCATGTGTTTGGACCCCCAAATCGTTCTAAACTTATTTATCTCGTTAATATTGTTGTGCAATCATGCAATGGGATGTTCCCAAGTATATGAAATAAAAAAACACAAAAATGTGTATTAAATAAAAAATTATTATTCAGGGACATGAAATTGAAAAGATTGTGAGAATGCCCTATATGCTATTACAAATTTTACAGCTGCAAGATTTCGAACATTTATACAAGAAAATTCTCATTTTTATAGATGAAAAGTGAATAATCATGAACATATATTTTATTTTGCCACTTCTTAAATCTGTAAAAGAAAATAATGAATTGCTGCCATAATTCTATACACATGACATGTGTTTACAAGTCATTAATTAAGTTAAACCTGAAAATCAGTGTGGTTAAAGTGATAAGACACATACCAAATAGTATACTTAGAAGGAGTTACGGTACACAGAGAGACAAAGAGATGAAGGGGATTCGTTCCATTTTTTTCTGTGTTAAAAAAAAAAAAAGCTACAAGTATTAATTTTGATAATTTAAAATATTTTCAGTAATGCTGGAGAATTGTTGTATTACGTGTTTTATAATAAATGTCAAAATCAATTTAAAAATAGAATTCACGACTTTTTTTATCTATAAAACACAGATTTTTCAACTACAAATGTTTTGATTCTTTCAGCTGCAAATATTGTAGAACACATATAACTAAATAAACTGAAATATTTCTTTTCATGGAACTCTGGTTTGCAAAATAATAATATTTGTATTGCCCCACTACTCCCGCATTTCACGTATGAGTATGCTAAAATTTTCAAATTGTTTGGAATTTAATTTTTTCTACTATTTTGATTTATCTTATATAATTCTCCTTTTTGATAACATTAATTATTGTTATAGTACAATTGTACCTCAAACTAAGTATATACACTGAGTAGGAAGTATTTTTATGAAAATTATCCCATTCCTGTCTCCTCTCCATAACTTTAAAAACTTTAAGAGAATCATTACATAGGTGTGGAACTGAAAACATTATTAAAACAAGTTAATTTTAGTCTGTGCTTTTATAATACATACTTATTACCGTTTACATGCATATTTCAGTCTAGCAAATCATATTTCTCAATCATTCATTTGATGGCATTAATATAGATAAAATGAATAATAGCCGCAAACTGTTTCTCTGAAAGTGCGTCGCCAAAGTTATTTATTTCCCTGAAATTTTCTCCTGAATTTCAAGGATATTTTTAATTTGTTTAGATTATATAAACAGGAAAACGTATTGTAGGAAAACGTTGGTCTTTATAGGGTTTGAAACTCAAATATGCAATCTTGTACTCTTGTTATACACACATACACACACACACACATATATATGCGTGTGTGTGTGTGTGTGTGCATGTGTGTGTGTGTAAAATTCATTAGCTACAAAATTCATTCTTGAGAATTCTTAAATTTTATAAAATATCAGATTCATTAACAGAATTCAAAGGAATTCACAATTCACAAATTTAAGAACAACTTCTATTAACATGATATTTCTATAAAATCTTTAACATTTAATTTTCCATTTACAAATATATGTATTTCAGAAGTAAGAAATTATTTAAACACCTTGAAGCAAATGACTTTTAGGAACCCTTCTCATATTATGTAAGAAAATCCATTTCTCATTACTTAATTCAAGGTTAAATTAGCGAAAGTTCTGTTTACGAATTTAAAACTCCCAGTAGATTCTTGTTTTCCATCTTCAATAACAGATGCTCTTCTAAATGCTTTGAAAATTACTCTCTGTGGGTTTCTTCTCTAAAATGCATGATACTCCGTAGTAAAATCTTAATATATTTGAAGTTCAGACTTTGATATTTGTAAACGAATCCTGAAATTCAAATAAGCTATTGCTTTCTATTCTGTAATCATTTATATTTATATTTCTTTAAGATATTTTACAGTAAAGTTTAAAATAATTATGTTGATTTTTATTTTATTTATTTGTGCATTTATTAATTATAAAAGAGATAATATTTTAAAAGAAAATCGGAACATAAATTTATAATGAATAAATGTTTTTTATTTGTGTACAATGATGTCAATGCATTCCCTGCGAGTATAAAAGTGGGGCATAATCGTCTATAGATGATACTTAAAAAGAATTTATCATTTTTAATACACCGACCGGGAAGACCGAGCTACGCTCGATTGAAATTAATTTTTATGTTCAAATTGATATAACAATACATTCTTGCAGTGTTATGGCTATAGAACGTTTCATTTTATAACAGTATTATTTACAGAAACAACCAATATTACATATATCTAAATTTTGCATTACTGACATATTTACAACGAAAGGACATTCTCCCAAACTGTATTATTAGTTCAAATTCAGCTGTCTGCCGTGTACTGTAACTAGCGCAAAATTTGTCAAGAAACTTCAATCGTTTCGTAGACTTCTAAGTCTTTTTCAGATCGCAAGATTCACAGTGTAACTGTACATAATTTAGGCTTTGACCGAAGTATTTCCTTACATAGGTGTAGGATTAATTGCAAGAAAGTATTAAATACCCTGATTGGTTGAATTGTGTTTAAGCATTATTGCGAAATTCTATTAATGTATTATTTCTTGTTAATATAAACATGTTTCGACTATTTCCAGTCCAAATGTTTCATTAAAATGAGTAAAATATGTTTTTTTTTCCTTCAAATTATGCTTTTCTGAACAGCGTAGACGACTCCTTAAACCGTCATTTTGACGTTTTTTACTCATAATTCGAAAACTATTTGGAAGAAAAATTTGAAATTGAGAATTTGAATAAAGCAGGACATATAATTATAAATCTATCACAAAAATTCCAGGTTGCAATTCATATTTTTTTCGAATATTAATTTCATATTTCATAATTCATATTATAATATCTTTTTATTTCAAATTCAATGTATTTATGTTTGGGATTTTTAGTATTATAATTAAAGAAAATAACTGTCACATTAGGATTATAATTACAGGAGATGTAATTTAACATTGAAAGCTCTAAATTTTGAATGCTTATAATTCAAAAACTTATCATGCAAATGACTTGAAATTTCATTTCTAGACATAATTTGAACCAAATATTTCAAATATATTGTCAAAATTGGGTGTTTCTTTTGAAAAAAAAAGTTTGGTTTGTTTTTTTAATTGCAGATGGCCCCTAAGAAAATTTTATATATATCATTTAAAAGTAGACTTTATTTTCAAACGTTTGGTACCTGTAACTTTTTTCTGTAATAATTAGTTGGAGAGTTAGTAAGGGCTGTTGACTTTTTTCCGCGACTGTACGTATTGTTGGTGCAATGCATCCGAACTCGCTTTTACAAGGTCCTGAACGAAGACAAAAGACTTTTTTTTAATCTTCTTTTTTATACATATAAAAAAGATTATGGTCTCAAAAAAATTTTGCACCCTAGCCCTATACTTAGAGAAAGCACAGTGAGACTAAAAGATTTTTCTATTTATCTTTGAAGTAATTTAAAGATTTAGTTCTCCAATTTTTCTCCTTCTGTGCCGAATACATTTACTTTTAAACGGCGGAAAAACCATTATTAGCCTATACCTTTAAATATATGTATATATATGTACAATTCCGTTATTAATCATTGTATACTGATAAAAAAAATTAACTGATAAAACAATGGACATTTCCATACTGTGATTTGAAATTTAATACATTAGATTTTTTTTTACTTTTTTAAGCAGGTTACGAAGGATGCTTAGCATTTCTTGTATCTTCTGATGAACACTCCATGGGACTGTATCACCTTGAGTAATATTTTCGGGTTACATTTAATAAACACTAAAATCCAATTTCCACGTAAAATAATTTATGTTTTGTGTCTAATGGAATTGCACAGTTTAGTATAGATTTCATTCATTATATAAAATGATAAACTCTGGTATATACTGCTCAGGCCAAAGGAAATGTAAACACTAGAAAACAGGAATTCTGCTTTTTCAGAATTTAGTGTCGCCCCCGATGAATATATATATATATATGTGTGTGTGTACATATAAATAGTACAAAACGTATTTGAATTTTAAGACTTACAACACACGCTTTTATTTTATGTAAAATGACGTCATTCGCATCCACTTAAGAATTCCACATCCGATCCACTCTTAAACATCTACAGTAAAGTATGCATAGGATGTCACTATCGCGAAATAATACACAAATGCTGCAAAAAGATGCCGTCATTAAAGGAACTGAAAAAAAACGAATGTCTTAATTATTCATAGGCCTTCATTTGTATGTAACATTAATATAAACACTTAAAATTAAATATAATTTATAATAGCTCCATGTTTTAACGGAAATCAAAAATTTACATTTTTTTTAAAAATAGCACGTATTTTAATTACATTTTCTTTCGGCTGTTATGAAAAAATGACAACAAAAATATATAATTAATATTTTACAACTATATTTCCTTTATTTTCTGCAGAAATGGAGTATTTCCGTTGCCAATATTAAGCAAATGGCTCCAAAAACTACAAAAATAAAATTAATATTTCAAAAATAAATGGAGATGCAGTTTTCAAACAAATTGCATTTAAAAGTACATTTTTTTTCACAATACGGCGGTATAAAAATTGAAAATGTGTGATGCTTAGAAGTTAAAAAAATTGCTTTCTACTATTTAATCGTAATGCTTTCATTTACGGCTGGCAACGTTTGCTTAATGCTTTGTTTTACGGTAAGGTAACCTTATTTTTTGGAGATGTCACAAAATAAGCTGGGAGAAAGAAATAGCATACCGTACAAGGGGGGGGGGGCTAAAAATTTCCCGAGAACAATATCGTGCAAACACCTCCGTAAATGAATGAATCTTATTTAAACTCAAGTAGGAGTTATCACGCTCAAACTTCTTATTTTATCAATTTATTTCTCCCTATTCACACTCATTTGTAATACTGGTATATTATAGACATCACAAACCTTACTTCTATGTTATTTTAGTGATTTAATAGCGCTCTTACACCCCAAAAATTACGTGCATCCTTTTAAAAACTTTGAGTTACCATGGTCAGTAAATCAAAAAAGTATAATTCAACAGCTCTCGCCGTTGATTATTCAACTGCAAAATTGGAAACAATACATATATATTTTAATTAATAACTTCAAATATAATATTTTCTACACTTCAATGGAACAGAAACTGAGATATAGCTTTAAAGGTTTTCATAAAAATAGTATAGAACGGCCTCTGTGGACTAAATGAAAAATTGAAGCGATATAAATTTAATAAATATTTTACGGAGATATGTACATAGATGACAGCCCCGGGAACTCAGCTTTCGCTTAAGAGTTGTAGTGCGATCCTGTAGTAAATACATTTCAGCCGCTGAAGTTTAACATGGTTTATGGTCTGTTAACAATTGACCAAACAAAGTATTTCTGTGTTAACTGTAAAATTTACAACTTCTTGGGTCATTTATTGAATTTTGCGAAATTGCATCTCAAAAATACCAAGCTACAGCTGTCAAGAAACTCTTGTTTGAAATTTCTTCACATGGATGTCTACATAGAGATGTCATATATTAAAGGAAAACATAACACAGAAGCGCCACCTGTTGAGCAATATAAATCCAATCCTAATCAGTACCAATATATATAAAAGTCTAACTGAATACGAAATTTGATCAAATTATATCCAATAGATGCCGGTATATTGCTATCACATAAATCGTAAATAATGGAACATAGCAGCGCAACCTGTTGGGATATTTACACAAAAACCTTATCAGCACCTTTATGTGAAAATGTCTAAATGATTATAAAGTTTGATGATATTCTATATCATAGATGCCCAGATATAGCTGTCATAGAAATCAGGAGAAATACAGCATAGCAGAGCCACACAGTAAATGTATGCGATATACCCCAAATCTAATCACCACCAGTTTCTCGCAAGATCTAACAAAATATGAAGTTTGATTAAATATTTGCTTTAGTTCTTACAATAGAGCTTTCACAAAATTTGTGTCCAATACATACAGACATACATACACTATTTTTTACGATTTGTCTATTTTTTCAAAAATAATCAAATCGTGTTCAGAACATCCAAAAAAAGTGTAAATTTATGAAAACGCGGAAATCAAAAAATTTCACCATTCCAATGTTTTCTTCTTATGTATATAGAAGAAATTAAAAAGAAGCGTTAACTCTAATGAAATCTCAATTTTCCCCTTCATTGCGGTAGGATAAATATCTCAACAAATAGTTACTCTTACAGAACTTATTTAATCAATGATAATTAAATACTTTACGTAATTAAATTAATTTTGAATCTTAAAATCTTAGTGATTAATTAAATTTTAATCTTAACTTGTTTTAATAACTATTTTTACAATGTTAATAAAAAAATTCTGTAAAGTATGACAATATGTCTTATTAATTAAAAGAATTACAAAATGTGCTTATTTTGTGACTAATAAAAACCAATATATAAAAAATAAATGTACCGCATTTGCTATTGCAGTTGAAGAAAGGACATTTTGCTGGATAATGAATCTTGTGATGTAAGTATATTAGACGGATTAATTTTGGCACCTCCATCTCTTGAAGAGAGGCAGGGACAGGCTCGGAGAGTTCCTGCATGTCTTGCTGCGTATGTCCGTACCTATAAACGCCAAAATTGTTAAATTTCATTAGTGGCCAGGAGGAAAAGTAAAATTTTTATTAATAGCCATTGTTTTAATGACGTAGATATTTTTTAAATTTAAAAATGCTAAAAAATAAGTTTTATTCGTTAATATTATTAATATATAATTAAACAGGCTAAATAAATATGTTAATATTAATATTTTGCGTCAGACAAGAGGGGACTGATTGATAATGGCATGTAAAAAAATTGTTCTGTCCTAGAAGGTAGTGGCAAGGTTGAAAGTCAGCAAAGATCGTACTTCATTGGCCTTGATGTGTTTTGGAGATACCAGGGGAAATTGATTACAGACCTTCTGTGGAAAGCTTTAATTGGAAGCTTGTGTTTCGAAGAATGCTATGTTACGGAATGCTTCTTGGAGAAAATTTTCAATAGGAAAAGTGAAATGTGGAGTTTTAAATAGGAAAAGGACGATAAATTGTTTTCGATGGCAATTATTTTCGCTTACTTCACCCTCTAGAGCCAAAGACGACCGCTAATTTTATTTTTAGGTGTCTAAGAAAGTTTGCTGGATTGCTATGCCTTTCGTATAGTCCGTATTGATAAACAGGATTTTAACAGTTTAATTTGATCATGCGAAGTAGACAGAAAAGCTTTATCAGTAAAATATGTGAAAATGAAATCGGCCATTAACAGAATCCTGTCTCAGAAAGAAGACTTTCATGGTACCGACACATAGAATAACAAGGAAATAAAAATCTGGCTACGCCTGTTTAGGCGAAAGGTTCGGCAAATATTGATTTATTCTGAATTCGTATGACTAAAGGTAGATTGAAAGTAAATTTTAATTTCTGACCAAAAAGATAAGTAATCGAAAAAATCCTTTTATTCTCTGATTAAATTAAAATTAAGCAAAGCGTACACCATTACATTACATGCTTCGAAATAGTCCCATATGAACTTGGAAACGCAAAGAATACTGAAATTTATTTCCTGAGAAAACACTTTCCAAAAGAAGAGAAAAAAAAATGTAAAAGGAATTCATCCCTTTTCAGAGATTCTAACAATAAGACAGTGTTCACAACAGGACTTGTTGAAGAAAAAGAAACTGTTGCTGAAAAAGAAACTGGTGCTGAAAAAGAAACTGGTGCTGAAAAAGAAACTGTTGCCAATTTCTAACATCAAATAAAGGAAAAAAGTCATTTCTGCATGTTCTGAAATGTCATATATTCATAGCATATGGCGTGCATGGACATTTGATTGTTTTCACTGAATGAACAAAACTATTACATTCCTGTCGCTTATTTTATTGAATTGCAAAGAAATTAATATCTTCTGTTTTCGCTCTTCTGTTTCGCATCTCTGCTGTTCCTGGGATTAGATGAATTTCAGTTGACGATATCTCGAAATACATGCATATTTCGATATAGATCATCTCTCAAGACTTTTTTTGTTTTATCACAATGTGTCTGTAAAGGTAAATTTTATGCACCTTTATTCAAAATATAAATTTCTGAAATTAGCGTAAAATGGCCGAATCTCAGTGTGTGTCGCCAATCTTTATGATAATTTGGCGCGGGTTGGCACTCGAGCATGTGCATATGCAAATACACACTCATGAATATGTCAAGATTATGTATTATTGTATATAAATTTAATTTGCAAAAATAAATCAGTTTCAATTGACGTCACGCGGTTTGTTCTATAAATAACGGTTTACCTTCCAAGACTGACACATGAGCTTCCTGCACTACCAGCAAAAAATATCTGATTGCATTCGTCTTTTTTTTTTTTTTTTTTTGATAAGTAAACGTTTCATTTTTAAGCGTCGCAGATAAGCTTAATTAAAATGTATTTTCTGTTCTAATTTTTTTTTACTATAAAACATAGAAACAATAGTATAAATTTATTCGGTTTAGCTAGTTAAAAAAGCCACCAACAGCAGGAATGATACTTAAAATCCAGATTAGAAGTAAAATTTTCCTAATATATTAATTAAATAAAATCAGTATTTTTAATTTATTTGCATTTATATATATTTCTGCCAATTTTGACATTTTACACACACCACATCCGCAGAAAAAGCATTATATTTTCCAAGCGCAAATTAGAATATAATTGGAAAAGATCAATTTTTAATACAAATAAGTGTTTAAATATGATAAGCTAAAACAATATTGAGCATAGCTTTTTATGTCTAACACATACAAACTACTTTTTGTTAAGAAAATATGTTAAATATCGGAATATTTGTACATTAATGTGAAAGCTTGTATATTTTTTCTGCATTGAAATACACAGAAAAGGGATTTCATATCTTTTCTCGCGCAGCTAATTTGATTTCTGCCAAATTTATGTTTGTACACTATAAAAAATGTATGTAATGTTACTCCATAAAATGGGTGGCAGCCTTGCTGCCTCCATTTATTGAGTGATTTAACCGAGATAACTGGTGTTACGTTACACTGATGTGTTATATTAAACAATTATAGCAGTTTAAATTGCATCATTATATAAATTACTCCATAAAATTGGAGGCAGCATGTTGCCACCAATATTATGGAGTAACGTTACATAATTTTTTTTTACAGTGTTGCATTAGATTGGAATTTCGAAAACTTTTATAGTTCTTTATAATAAATATTTAATTGTTCCAGAAATTAGTGCAATTACATTATCATTATGTATCATTCGTGTCGAAAACGATGGTCATAAAATTTCTCGTTGTTGATTTGATTATCTTTATATATCACTAGCTGTTACCCGTGACGTCGTTCACGTAACATAAAAAGAAGAAAGGAATTAATTAAGCAAAGCATTTTCCTTCCGATAATTAAAAACATATATATTAAACCAATTCTTATCACATTTTATAGGAGACAATCTCTATATATATATTACGCTATCGTACGTGGCACAGAAAGCGCAATTATTTGTTAATTGTTCAATGCCAAATAAAGCGCATTTCATTGGATATTGAACAGCATTTAATGCATCCCCATACCTATAAGGGGGTTACCATAGGGCACCCTCTTCTGTCGCCAAATACAGCCAAGTTTGTCACTAAAAGTGACGCCAACTTGGCGATATCTCTAATATTTCGCACAAATGCACATAGACTTCCATTGTAAACCAATAGGGTTTACTTGCTTACAGAAAATCAACAAATTGAGATATTTTAATGCAACAAAAACTAATATTAGCTTAAGGGATTATATTTAACCCTCTCGCTGCGTATATATTTTTTTCTTTTTATCAAAATAGGTTCAAAAATTGCGCATTTTTTTATTACATGTTTCAAATCTATATATAGCTTAGAAGCTTAGAGTTTAAATATGTAAACCTTTTTTGTATAAGAGTTCAGGATCTTAGATGGGATAGGATATTAGAAATTAGGCGAAATCAGGGCTGCCACTGGAGACTATTTTTATAGTCTCGCACCACTATTGTAAAAAAATCAATTTTGTAGTATAGTTATTTTGTAGATGTTTTTAAAGTCTATATGGAATTTTAGTATTTAAAAAGTGGTCCCAGTTGAATTAAAAAAAAGTCCTTCCGGCCAGTGCCGGGAGGAAGAGGTAGCTTTCAAATTCCTTATTTTAAAAAAGCCAACTTATATTATTCAAACACACGAAGCTCAATTTAGTGGAAACCGAATATAGGAGATTCAATACTAATTTTTATCAATACTAAATCATTATGAATGAGAATTTCGCGAAATTAGTCATCTTTATCCAAGCTGCTTTTATTTAAAGTAACTTATATTTGGCTGAGATGTTGATGTATACTATCCACATGCCTTCTTACATGGAAATAGGCGAATACGTGTGTTATCGCGTGACAAATACAAGATCGTTTCAAAATGTTAGCCATACTTGAAATTCGAAGTGCTATAATTCAACCATTTTTTAAGATATAAACAAAAGAACAAATATTCAGAAACAAAATCTGCTCTGGAATCTTTGTATCAAGGCCAAACACATAAAAAAATCTTTCTCATTTTCCAATTTTTTAATAACTCATTTTACATTTTAAATTTAATTTTTTTTAAATGGCAACCCTTTTGAAACAAGATGGCGAATGAAGCTGGCCAACGAACTCGGTCGAAACATTGGTATGTACTACGTACAGACCAAGTGACATCCAAATCGATTCATAAATACGCCTGTTATCGCGTGACAAAAATCAGGTCGTTTTAAAATATCAGCCACAATAAAAATTCAAAATGATATAACTCAGCCATTTTTTTAGATATAGACGAAACAAAAACTGTTCCGGAATCTTTGTATTAAGGTCAAACACATGCAAAAAAAATCTTTTTCATTTTCTAATTTTTTGGTATCTCATTTTAAATTTTAAATTTTTTAAATTTTTTAAATGGCCGCCATTTAGAAACAAGATGGCGGATGAAGCTGGCCAACGAACTCGGTCGAGATATTTGTATGTACTATGTACAAACGAAGTTACATTGAAATTGGTTCATAAATATGCCTTTTATCGCGTGACAAAATTCAGGACGTTTCAAAATGTCAGCCACGCTAGAAATTCAAAATGCTATAACTCAGCCATTTTTTAAGATATAGACGAAACAAAAACTGCTTCGGAATCTTTGTATAAAGGTCAAATACATAAGAAAAAAATATTTTTCTATTTTCAATTTTTTGGTACCACATTTCAAATTAAATTTTTTTTTTAATTTTTAAATGACCGCCATTTTGAAACAAAATGCCGGATGAAGCTGGCCAACGAACTCGGTTGAGACATTAGTATGTACTATGTACATACCAAATTACATCCAAATCGATTCATAAATTCGAGAGTTACGGTATGACAAATGTCAGATATATATATATATATATCAATTTTGAACGGAGGGTGGTTTCGAGGTCTGGGGGTCATGATCGATGAAAATATACCAAAATTTTTTGAAATCGCTTTCCTCCGAACGGCTGCATGTAGCTTTTTGTAATGAAAGCTACCTAATAGTCGCCAGTGGAAAAAATGAATCCCCGAGGAAATCTCGGATTGCGCAAATTTTGCTACTTTTACGTTTCCCGAGGAAATCTCGGGTTGCGCAGCGAGAGGGTTAAGGGGGTCCAAGCAAATTAAATTATGAATAAAAGTAACATGATGCAATGCTTAGCATGCTTTCCCAAACATAAATCTTAAGGGAGATCAAACTGGTCACCAAGGGCGTCTAGTATGAGTAATTTAAGGTATTTCTTTATTATAGGATCATTGACATAACTCAGGTTTATACGCTGAACCAGGATGTCTGTTTATATCATAAAGAAATAAGAAAATGTCACAGATGTCATATACGCACCGGGGTACCTAATTGTTGCCAAAATAAATTATTTTGCTTGACATGGTAGCCTGGCTATTGTTGTTTATTTATTAATAAATTATTTATTTTCTTTAATTTTCTTTTAAAATTATATAAATTAATGAAAATTTTTATTTCTTTATTGTTATTTCCTTTTTTAAGTAATAGAACATAATTTAAAAATATACATGTAACTGGTATTCAAAACAATGTTTTCGCCAAATTGGCGTCAAAAACAGATCGCGCCAAACCAGGTGCGTATATGGCATCTGTAGCAAGAAAATTATCGGATGATACTTTTTTATATGAAATGATCATCTAGAATATTATTAACTCTTTACCACACAAAAAACAAACCTGTTTACAACAATGTATTTATTTTTTCACCAAATTGCTTTCTCTAAAAAAAGCAAATTGACTACGAACCCGATTACAGAACATAACCTTTCTACCTAGTTCATTTTTTACTTTTTAAGAATGAAAATACATATTTCCTACTAATCATTACGTCATTTTCGACATTGATAATTTTACTGTGCATATTATTGACATTTGCTATCCATTTACTCTTCAAAAGTTTTTTTTTTAATGTTAAATTAAAATTTAAGTCTTTATGTTAACCGTGCACAGACGATAAACCGTAAGTATCGATAACAATTTTCTTTAAATAATAAGAATTAATACAATGACACAATCTCATTTTATTTCGACATCAAAGCATATCCGTTTTATTTTGCATATATGACGTCACATTTGCCTTCATTCCGCACTTACTCAAAATTCATGCACCTTGTATTATTAAAAATACTTGAAAATTTCCAATCTCTCAATTGGAAATCAAATTATTATTCTAGGTTTTTATTTTGTGGCAACGAAACAAGGAAGATGGTTAAATTTTATCGGAAAAATGTCAATTCATTGTGTACGAAAAATAATGAAATTTTGGATTATTAAACAAAATATTTGAATAAAATAAATTAAAAATAGCCTATGTTCGTTTCCAGGATGTAATCCATCTATATTCTAAAATACAAAAGCATTAATTCATCCGTTTAGACGTAGAGTTCATTCAAACTTTCGGACACACATTGACATTTATAATATTACTAGCAGGCTGAGCCCGCTGCACTGGACCAGTTTTCAAATAAACCTACAATCAAACGAAATGGAAAATCCGACCCTGTATTTTAAATTAATATGGACCTTCACCTGGAAGATCCTTCCGCATTTTCTGAATACGCATCGGACGCAATTGCGCTATTATAGTATCTGATGCGTTAGACGAAATACGGGCAATTCAGAAGCAACTCTTTAGTACATCATGTAGAGTTTGGGAGGAAAATGCGGCCATTACGATCATATCACCACACTACTAAAAAAGAAAGAATTACAATGACTGCAGAGATTGACCATTTAACTTAAAGAATGTTCGGATTATTCACTTTCGTTTGTTAGGTCTTTTACTCCGGGCTTCTCAGCTTGGTACTTTGTGCTGATCTGATAACATAAATACAATCTCTCTTTACGTTACATTATATTTGGTAATATACGTCTTCTTTTGGCAGGTTTTCTCTACAGTTTCTTATTCTTCGATTTCCAGTAGAGCAAATACAATCAAATCAGTATTTAACTTTTATATTTTAAAATATGTGAATCATGTAAAAGTGGATATTTACAGCGGAATTGTGTGAATAAAATTAAAATAATGTCATTTTAACTGCCGTTTCTTTTTACATACCAGTTTTAATCATGCAACTATTAACCTAGGAAAATAACCTCGATAACTAATTCAAATAGAAAACTAAATCTCTAGTTTTCATTCAATAAAATCTTCCCAATCATCCGTAATCGGATCCACAACCAAGTTTGCTGTGAAACGTTAGAAATGTACGTAACGGTATGGCTAAAAATGTACCAGAGTTAGCTACAGAACAGGGTTAATTACGCTCCAAACTACATTCCATTAAATAATGTCAAATTGCTGTTGATTGATTTTTAGATCTTTCACTATCAAAACTCTTTGCAAATGATAAGTAAAGTTAGTTATGCAAAATTTTTAGTAGTGATCTTTTTGGTAAACCGAAGATTTTTTTTCGCATTTCTCTAATGAGCGTAATAAGACGGAGAAATAAGCATGCTCTTATTTTCAAGACGTCATTATTCATCAGTTTGTTGCCTAAATAAAAATAAAAACGTTAATTTGTGACTATGATCAGCTGCTCGGGCTGTGCATCAGCCAAAATATCTTTATAATGATTGAAACTTTATTTGAATCTGAGGTACTTTTTTTTTAAACCTAGAGTAAATGAACAAATATTGTTCCATTGGCCACCTTTGGCATTTGAAAGTTTTTTTTTTTTTTTTTTTTTTTTTTTTTTTTGTACATTCAAAGTAATGCTTTTTTAGTGATAGAAAAATAAACCTAAAATTTGTCACTACGATCAGCTGCTCGGGCTGTGCATCAGCCAAAATTTTATAATGATTGAAATTTTAACTGTAGTTGAGGTACTTTTTAAAAAAAACCTAGGCTAAATGAACAAATATTGTTCCATTGGCCACCTTTGGCATTTGGAAAACTTTTTTTGTACATTCAAATTAATGCTTTTTTAATGATAGTAAAATAACTGCACATGAAAAATATCTATTAGTAAATCTTCTTTTGTCCGTTTGCTCCATACTAAAAAAACATAAATTTACTAATCACTAATTACTAAAAGTACAAATTTCGCGTAATCTTCTGAAATCGGATTTACCGTCCACGGATCCTTTCAAATATAAACTAAACTTCCAACACCAACAGTAAATTCGCCAATTGTAAGGTGGCTAATTATGAAAGATTCATCCAATATCTTTTTATAACATTTCTAAAAGAAGGGAAGATATGAAAAAAAAAGTCCTTCCGGCCAGTGCCGGGAGGAAGAGGTAGCTTTCATAATCCTTATTTAAAAAAAGCCAACTTATATCATGCAAACACACGAAGCTCAATTTAGTGGAAACCGAATATAGGAGATTCAATACTAATTTTTATCAATATAATGAATGAGAATTTCGCGAAATTAGTCAGCTTTATCCAAGCTGCTTTTCTTTAAAGTAACTTATATTTGGCTGCCAAATTCGGCAATTTCTTTAAGTGCCTGTCATTTTAAGACAACATGGTGGATGAGGCTAAGCAGTGAACTTGGTCGAGACCTTAGTAATTGCTGTGCACATGCTCACTAACATCGGAATCGGTTAATATATAGGAGTGGTGTCGCATGCAAAAAATCAGATTTTTCAAAATGTCACCCACAATAGAAATTGAAACTGCTATATCTGAGCCATTTTTTAAGGTAAAGACAAACAAAAATGTTCCTGAATCCTTATATCAAGATCAAATACTTAAGAAAGAAACCTTTTTCAATTTCTAATTTTTTTGCACCTCACTTTAAATATATATATATATTTTTAATTTAATGGCCGCCATTTTGAAACAAGATGGCTGATGAATCTGGCCAGCGAACTTGGTCGAGGTGTTGATGTATACTATCCACATGCCTTCTTACATCGAAATAGGCGAATACGTGTGTTATCGCGTGACAAATACAAGATCGTTTCAAAATGTTAGCCATGCTAGAAATTCAAAGTGCTAAAAATCAACCATTTTTTAAGATATCAACAAAAGAACAAATTTTCAGAAACAAAAACTGCTCCGGAATCTTTGTATCAAGGCCAAACACATAAAAAAAATCTTTCCAATTGTTTAATACCTCATTTTGAATTTTAAATTTAATTTATTTTAAATGGCAACCCTTTTGAAACAAGATGGCGAATGAAGATGGCCAACGAACTCGGTCGAGACATTGGTATGTTGTACTATGTACAGACCAAGTTACATCCAAATAGGTTCATAAATACGCCTGTTATCGCGTTACAAAAATCAGGTCGTTTTAAAATGTCAGCCACAAGAGAAATTCAAAATGCTATTACTCAGCCATTTTTTTTAAGATATAGACGAAAGAAAAACTGTTCCGGAATCTTTGTATTAAGGTCAAACACATACAAAAAAAATCTTTTTCATTTTCCAATTTTTTGGTATCTCATTTAAATTTTTTTATTTTTTTATTTTTTTAAATGACCGCCATTTTGAAACAAGATGTCGGATGAAGCTGGCCAACGAACTCGGATGAGATGTTTGTATGTACTATGTACACACCAAGGTACATCCAAGTCGGTTCATAAATACGCCTGTTGTTACGTGAAAAAAATCAGGACGTTTCAAAATGTCAGCCACGCTAGAAATTCAAAATGCTATAACTCAGCCATTTCTTAAGATATAGACGAAACAAAAACTGCTACCGAATCTTTTTATCCAGGTCAAACACATAAGAAGAAAATATTTTTCCAAATTTCAATTTTTGGTACCACATTTCAAATTTAAATTTTTCTTAAAAATTTAAATGGCCGCCATTTTTAAACAAGATGGCGGGTGAAGCTGGCCAACGAACCCGGTCGAGACATTGGTATGTACTATGTATAAACGAAGTTACATCCAAATCGGTTCATAAATACGCCTTTTATCGCGTGACAAAATTCAGGACGTTTCAAAATGTCAGCCACGCTAGAAATTCAAAATGCTATAACTTAGCCATTTTTTAAGATATAGACGAAACAAAAACTGCTCCAAAATCTTTGTATAAAGGTAAAATACATAAGAAAAAAATATTTTTCCATTTTCAATTTTTTGGTACCACATTTCAAATTTTAAATTAAAAAAATTTTTTTAAATGGCCGCCATTTTGAAACAAAATGGCGGATGAAGCTGACCAACGAACTCGGTCGAGAGATTGGTATGTACTATGTACACACCGATTTACATCCAAATCGGTTCATAAATACGCCTTTTATCGCGTGACAAAATTCAGGACGTTTCAAAATGTCAGCCACGCTAGAAATTCAAAATGCTATAACTCAGCCATTTTTTAAGATATAGACGAAACAAAAACTGCTCCGGAATCTTTGTATAAAGGTCAAATACATAAGAAAAAAATATTTTTCCATTTTTAATTTTTTGGTACCACATTTCAAGTTTTAAATTTTTTTAAAAATTTTAAATGGCCGCCATTTTGAAACAAAATGGCCGCCATTTTGAAACAAAATGGCGGATGAAGCTGGCCAACGAACTCGGTCGAGACATTGGTATGTACTATGTACACACCGAATTACATCGAAATCGGTTCATAATTACGGGAGTTACAGTGTGACATAGGTCAGATATATATATATATATATATAGATAGATATATATATATATATATATATATATATATATCAATTTTGAACGGAGGGTGGTTTCGGGGTCTGGGTGTCATGATCGATGAAAATATACCAAAATTTTTTGAAATCGCTTTCCTCCGAACGGCTGCAATAGGTAGCTTTTTTGTAAAGAAAGCTACCTAAAAATGACGAATGGAATAGAATATCGAAAACTGATTTCAGAAAGCAATTTTTATTGCAAAATGTCTTTTTTCGTGATATAAATAACGCATAATTGCTTACATTTTCTTAAGAATAATCTTTACTACCTAACATTGCAAGCATTGAACGTTTGTATAAGGGAAATTGGCGATATGTATTTTTATTAAAAAAAAAGAATGGATAATATTAGCTAATCTGGCTTCGAGGTTATAAAAGTCACAAATTTGGGGAAAACAAACCGACATGCTTTCGCAGTAAAGTATGATGAGAAATTTTTTAAATGTCTAAAATTAAATTATTTTACAGTATGTATGTGCGTGTGTGGGAGACATTTATACTAAAATTAAAATATCTGACTCCATTTTTAAAATATTATTTACTATTTATATATTGTACATTTGAATTTTAAAAGATACTCAAAAAATGCTTTCGTACACTTGCAAAATCACCTTTATTGTAAGCACCGCTTGAACCCAATTCACGCTTACATCTTTTTGGCTTAAAATCAAATTGTTTGGCGACAAAAGTGAACTCGAAAATCACAAATAAATATATAACATGTAAACCAAAAGTACCATCATTTTTACAATTACATCTGCTAGTTTCGTCAGTAAGTCACATGATGGAATTGTTAGAAATAAAAAAGAACAAATCAAAAACAAAATTGTTACCACAAGGAAGGCCTCCTTAAAGAGCATACTCAAATTATTTTGAAAAGAAAAATGCTTTTAAAACTACCCATGTGTGTAGTAAAACATCAGTCTAATTTGGCGGCGGAATCCCAGTAAAAATCTGAAAAAAATCTATATATATTCGAGTATTTGACGTAAAAAAGACGAACGTTCCACGCTATTTGGCTAGCCAACACATTTCCATCCCAAATGCAAGATATTTAAATGCATTTGAAAATTGCTTGTTAAATAAGTGTTTAAATGCCTAAAACTCAATGAATTTAAACTTAAACGAAGGATTAGCGTATTATTTTTTATCTTTAAGCGTGTATAATATATACAAATTGCGTATTGCAGTAGTTATTTAATTTTACATGGCTTCACCGGCTGGAAATGTTTTAAGGGTACTATTTGATTATTCATTCAACCAATTTCGCCAAGTTATATAAATTCCCAAACGCTTCGCCAAATTTTATAAATTGCCAAACTGCTCGCTAAATTATACAAATTGACAAAATTTTTATTTTAAACAACGAAAGAAAAAACAAATTTGTAAACATTAGTAAAATTACAAATAGAAGTGAAAATAAAAATCACTTGATGACGCAACAAGCACGTGTACACTGTACCGTGTTTAATGTCAAGTGAATGTAAAACATACGATCAGCTATTATTGGCATTTATCTTATAGTTTGGCGATAGTTATTTTGTCGACGGGATAATCAAGTAGTACCGTTTTAAATTTGTTTTAAAAGTAGCTGGCTAATTAAAAGTGCTACCATTAAACATTTTATATTAAATACTTGTTTCCATGGCAACAATAACCTTCATTTCTTGTTTCTGACACTAACAATATCAAAGTCAAATTACCAATGTTCCGAATGGGACATTAATTTTGAATTTGGAAAAAATTTAATAAACTGAAATTTTGTTTTAAACCGTAGAATTACAATAATAAAATTTTAATATATCTACCCTATATATATAAAATCCTAATGAAACGAATATATGAAACGCCTGAAATGTATCGATTCTTTCAATCGACTGATTAAACAACTGACTTTGTTTCAGGGCAATTTCTCCTAAAATATGGAATTCTTTGCGATGCAATTAACACCAAAAAATCCGTGTTGATCCAGAGATCTCAAAACTGGTATTAGAATTTTTAAATTCGAATTAGTTTTCGAAATATTAAATTTTTTTTCTAATTTTAAATACATTTTTTCTAATGATGGCAACTCAAATTTTAATCATAACAGAATTTTTTTTTTTTTCATAATTCAGAAAAGGTTACTATTTTAAATTAATTTGGCGACAGTTTGGCCTCCTTTAAATCTATGCTAAGAACAATTCTTTTTATATTTCGTTATCAATTTATTAAATACAAAGCTTTCATTTAAAAATGAAACATTTAGATTGATGGCTTTCACTTCTTTAAAAAAAAAAAAAAAAAAAAAAAAAAAAAAAAAAAAAAAAAATTAAAAAAAAAAAAACGAAAAGAAAAATATTAGGCACAGATGTCATATACGCACCGACCGGGATACCTAATTGGCGCACAAATGGCATTATTTTGATAGACATGGTAACCCGGCTATTCTTGTTTATTTAATAATAAATGTATCTTTACTTTTATTTCTTTTTTAAATTTATATAAATTATTTTGTTCTATAGCAATTAATTATTTTTTTGCTATTTCCTTTTGAAAATAATAAAAAATAATTAAAAAATACGGTACAATGTAGCAGTTATTCCGTCACCCAATTTCGCAAATTATATAAATCGTCAAACCACTCGCCAAATTGTACAGAATGACAAAATTTTTATTTTAAATAACGAAAAAACAAATAAATTAGTATAACATTAATAAATATAAAAATAAAACGTCGAAATAAAAATCACTTGATGACGTAAACACGTGTAACTTGCTAAAAGTCAAGTGAATGTGACATTTACCATCAACCATTATTGACATTTAATCTTATAATTCGCGATAGATTTTTTGTCGACGGGATAACTAAGTAGTACCAAAAATACATATGTAACTGGTATTCGAAAACGAGATTTTCGTCAAATTTTCGTAAAAAAAAAAAAAAAAATCATGCCAAACATGCGGTGCGTAATGACATCTGGCGAAATATTAAATTATGTAGCAAACCATGACATTTAATTTCAACTTCAAATCAATGTTTTAATTTACCACTCGAACAATAAAAAAAATGCTAACTGGCGAATTGAAAAAAATATATTGGCGAGATTTGCACCCGGCTTTTTTTTCTTTCGGCACAGATGTCACATAAGGCCCCATATTGGAGAGATTTTTTTCTGACGCCAATGTCATATACGCAACGGGTACTTAACTGGCGCCAAAGTATCGTTATTTTGCTTGATATGGTAAGCCAGATGTTGTTGTTTATGCTGTTAATGCGTTCCCTAAATTGGCGTTGGAAAAAAATCGCGCCAATATGACATTTTGTATATGACATTTGTTCCAAACCTTCATATGAAAGGCGATGATATCAGATCGTATTTGTTTATGGCCTTTGATGACTTGAACTATTATAATATAGATGAAATGATGGGGATAGAATAATATTTGGCGACTTATCACCTGTGCCCGGATAACATTAAAGTATCAAAATGCACTTAGAGTATAAAAAGCAAAGTGTTCCGCCCGGAACTGTTGATGATAGTCACATGATTTAGGTTATTCTTATAGAGATTGTTTTAAAATATCGGTTGACAAAGACTGAATACTTAATTCATTTTATTTTAGCTTCTTTTCAAATGCTTAACTGATCCTCTTTAATCAAAAACGAAAACAACCATTGGATGTCTTAACAGCAACTGAGTCTCCGTTAAATTTTTGCAATCAAAGGGAATTGAATGGAATCCCGTTTACAGGGATATCTGCACACCTTTTTCAGTATAATTTAATCTTCTCTAATACTTTTAAAACCCATTAGATTTTTAGATTCTACGGTGTCTGAACGGGGGTTGGCGAGCGTAGCTTGCAGGGGGCAGAGCCCCCTAGTACAGATATAAAGGTATATGACAAAACTGTAGTAATAAAAGTGTATTTATTACGTTAAACTTAATCTAACTATCTTCGTATGAAGAGTAGAAAAAGGGTTTACTTAAAAATTATTTATCATAAAAAAAGTATCATTCAAAATTTTATTGTGCCGCCAACCAGCATTAAATCTGCCAAAAAAAAAAAATTCATTATTTTTTTACAAACGCTAAATCGAGGTTCTGCGGATTATTTTTTTATAAACATATTATATGTCACGAGAAGAATATTCTATATATTCCTCATGAGAAGAATATTATATAATTTTTTCTAATATTTCTGAGCATACACTTATCGAAACTTCCTTGATATCATCCTATCAATTTTTCCGATGCATTTTTCTTAACCTGACGCAAAAGATAAAGAGCCAAATGTTTATTTCAATTGCAATATTTTAACTGAGCAATTTTTTTAAGCATTACGAACATTCCTTTTCATGTTTAAATTAAATATTTTCGTTTTTTAATATTATCACTCATTAAAACGAATTTTTTTCTTCCTTCTTTCTTCTTCTTTTTTTTTAAATTAACATTAGTAACAGTTTTTTCTTTTATGTTTCGAGATGTAATAGCTGTTTCAATTTTTTTTTTTATCAACGATAAATTTCGCCAAGAAATAAAATGGTAAACCTTATCGTCCAAAATAACAGAACTTTCCGTCATAATTCTATAACTAATCTAGGTAGAACGATGTGTTATAGCTTAAAACCTTCCCTGAAACGATACCTATCTAACGGTATAAGTTCCGTAAAAATCAATGCAGTAGAACTCGAAATCTAGGCGTTCGGAACGAAATTTATGTTTGGATTTTATATATATTTTACCGGCCAAACCCGATTTTAGGCCAAACTAGATTGGCCTAGGCCAAACTAGTTTATCCTAACGCACATCGGATAAACTAATTTTTCCTAGGCCAAACTAGTTTATCCTAACACCCACAGGATAAACTAGTTTTTCCTAGGCCAAACTAGTTTATCCTAACGCTCATAGGATAAACTAGTTTTTCCTAGGCCAAACTAGTTTGGCCTAACGGTCATAGGATAAACTAGTTTAGCCTGCTGTTCATTGGTTCGAACTAGTTTATCCTAGGCCGATCTAGTATATCCTAGGCCATTTCAATTTGGCGTGCTTTTATTGATCCCAATGATCGCTTCAGCGCAAACCTTCTAATTTATCCTAGGCCAATCTAGTTTATCTTAGGCCAATTAAATTTGACGTGCTTTAATTGATGCCAACGCTCACAAAAAACACACACAAAAAAATAACGTTCTAATTCAAACTCAAATTCAATTCCTCAAAAATGAGTTAAGTTCAAGCTCAAATTCAACAATTTTAAAACGGATCGCTCAACTCAAACACATCTATGAAAATGAGAAAAGTTAACTAAAAACTCGTTTTTTTTTTTTTTTTTTTTTTTTTTTTTTACTTCTATTTTTTTAAATATAATAGAAGTTTAGCGTTCAAATTTACAAAATTTTGAGAGCTAGTCTTTTGGTTATTCGATGTAAGAGTCTTTACGGGACCGCCCAATTTTCCTTCCCCAAACTCGGTCCGGGCTTGGTTTGGGGATTACTTTTTTCCAGAGGTTCCGACTGAGGTGGACCGGGAGTCATTTTTTTCCGGCTTATGTTGTGACAGGGCTGCGTTCTTCTTGAGCTCTTCATAGGCAGAAATTTTCAGTCCAATTTCCAACCCAGCTCTTATGAAAATGATTTGGATTGGCTTGATCTCTGCTCTATTCAGTAAAAATACCAGTAACATTTGACCCGGCCCAACTTATTTCAAATGCACGTGTTTTTTGGGCGTGTTTTTCCGTTTGTCAAAAACAACTTTAATCTGCTGTAGACAAAACTATTTTAAACAGAATTGTATTTCAAGATGTGTATCAGATAAAGGGGCATGAAGTGTATTTTTAGAAACAAACAGGGTGAGAAAATTTTAATTAAGATTATTTTTATAAGTATTTTTATGAAAATGCAGGAAAGACCTCAAGACGTTCGGAGGTTATCGCTATTATTCTACAATTAAAATTTATATATTTTTCTTTTTCTTTTTTTTCTTTTTTTTTTTTTTTTTACTTTCTTCTATCTTTACAAGAAGAAAGTATTGGATTCGAGAAAATTTTCGACTTCCGGTTTTCGACGGATTTACATATTTTAGGGGTCAAAGATCCGCAAGAACATGTTTTTGCAAAATGTCTGTCTGTTTGGTCTGACTGTCTGTCTCTCTGTATGTATGTATGTGACAAAAAATTTGTGGGTGTTCTATCTTAGGAACGGAATTTATTAAAAATTTATATTCAGGTAGTCCCTGATATAAATTGGAGCTCATAAGTTTTTGGTGTAAATCGCCGAACAGGTGGCCCTGCAATGCTACATTTATATCGATTATGCAATGCTACATTTCTCTCTATAGCTCTACCCCAAGAACTAATGCACGGATTTTAATGGAACTTCAAATTCAGTTAGTCCTGTATATGAATTGGTGCTGTTTACGTTTTGGTGTAAATCGCCCAAAAGGTGACGCTGCTACACTGCATTTTGCAAGATTTACACGATTTCCGCAATAACTCTATCCCAAGAGCTAATACACAGATTTTCAACAAACTTCAGATTCAGTTAGTCCTTGATATGAATTAATGCTGATTAGGTGTTGTTGTAAATGGCCTAATAGGTGGAGCTGTTGCGCTGGATTTTGCACGATTTCCTCAATAGCTCTATCTGAAGAACTAATGCACGAATTTTCATAAAACTTTTGATTCAAGTATACCTTTATTAATATTGCTGCTAATTATGTTTTGGTGTAAATCGCTCCACAGGTGACGCTGCTTTTCTGGATTTTTTCACGATTTTTTCAGTAGCTGTTTCTCAAAAACAAATGCACGGATTTTCACCACACTTCAGATTCAGTTAGACGTTGACATAAGTTGTTTCTGGTTAGGTTTTGATGTAAATTACTCAACAGACAGCTGAGAGTATTAGACAATTTCAGCGATAGTCATATCTGAAGAACGAATGCACGAAATTTCATATCTTTAGAATCCTCATGATGAACATAGATTGCCTTTTAATTTTTCACTGTGATAGCGAATTGTGAAGTATTAACAAGTTTGAGATAGAAGAAAGATTTGGGATTGTTACATCCGACTAGTTTTAAGATGAGTAGATGCATTTTTAGGTAATAAAATTAATGTAGGTAAAACCTGAGGAAAATAAGCTGCCTATGACGGAATCCCGTTGTTTTAAAAAACAAAAACAAATGTTGATCTATGTAAAATGAGGATATTAGTACTTGTAAAAAGAATATAATGCCTTTACAACAGACCTAGAACCTTCTAATAAGAGAACCTGCTATAACGGATTTTGCTTCTTTTCTAAGCAATTCCGTCTTAGGAGATTTTATTGTATAGAATTTTTTTTATTTTATCTACAAGCCATAGAAAGTGGATTAACGATATTAATGATTCTATTGTAAACCATATTGATGTTTTAATGAATCTCTAATTGTATGTAAACATCTGAATAATTACTAATACCACGGTTTGGAACTTGAAAATCTGAAAAAAAATTACATAGAAACCTTCTAAGACAGAATCACATAAGAGAGAAAAAAAACTTCGTTATAGTTAAGTTCCTTTTTAGCCGGTCCGTAGCGTCGTCTATAGCAAATGTATTATGTTTTTTTCAAAGGATTATATATCCAATTTGCACCGATTAAAAAAAATAATTCCGTTTAAAACAGGATTTCGTCATACACAGATTATTCTAACAGGTTTTACAGTAGTGTATCCCCCATCCGTATAAATTTATATGTACGATTCTTTAAAGATAATTTTAATTGTGGAATAATGGTAGTTTAAAAATATATGTATTTTAGGCCAAACTGGGACCTGAACTTCGCCGGATTTTTTAAAGCTCTACATATCTGAAAGAATATCAAATGAATTTCTGATATTCTTAGTGATGCATTTATTCATAAATAATTCAAAGCCAAGTGATATTTATGTGAGAAAAAAAAATGTCTAAATTCTTCCTCTCCTAAATTTTATGATAACCTCTCATCCCATTTTTTGGTCCTCCAGCACACAATTTGTCATATGGAACATATTTTGTAACTACCGGTGGTGGTGAAATGGGGAAGATAGGGGGACAGTATCCCACTCACCATCGAATAAAATATATTAAACTGGGTTATATTAAACTACTTTTCCCTTAAGGTTGGCACCGGAGCGGTAGTTGGGATCAATAAAAGCACGTCAAATTGCATTGCCCTAGGATAAACTAGAATGTTGGCACCGGAGCGGTCTTTGGGATCAATAAAATCACGCCAAATTGAATTGGCCTAGGATAAACTAGATCGGCTTAGGATAAACTAGTTCGGACCAATGAATAGCAGGCTAAACTAGTTTATCCTATGACTTTTAGGCCAAACTAGTTTGGCCGAGGAAAAACTAGTTTATCCTATGGGCGTTAGGATAAACTAGTTTGGCCTAGGAAAAACTAGTTTATCCTATGGGCGTTAGGATAAACTAGTTTGGCCTAGGAAAAACTAGTTTATCCTACGCGCGTTAGGATAAACTACTTTGGCCTAGGCCAATCTAGTTTGGCCAGTAACATATATAATAGATAAGGATTCGCGTCGAAAAACGATTGTCTTAAAATTTCTCGTTGTTGATTTGATTGTCTTTATATATCATTTGTGTCTATAAATGATTGTCTTAAAATTTCTCGTTGCTGATTTCATGGGATCTGCCCTAGATTTTCTATTTGAACATTTTACAGACAGGAAGTGTAGATTTATGTTTCTTAGGTATATTTTGGATTCATACGTGAATGTTGCTTTTGCATACTACAACGTGCATTATTTAGAAATAATCATACTAAGTATTTATGCGTACGCTATAAAGGTTACACGTATATACACGGTTCCCTAAAATATACAATGTATTTTCTTACATGATTCAACAGGGAAATGCTTTCCCGCATCAAATCCCTGTGAAATATGTACTACATTTATGTTAAAGCTGCATCTACAAGGTATTTATGCTTAAAAGGTCTTTTCTAATTACCTGTTACGGAAAATATAATTAAATATATATTTCAACTATCCCATAATAATTGCCTTTGCGAAAAATATCCAGGCCTGGTACCACAGTTCAACTACTAAGCTGAAAATTTTTCGCACTATTGGAATAAACCTCAATTATGGTGCTACAACCTTGAAAATGTCTACATGAAAAAATTCCTTCTCTTCATTTTGACATTACTGCATGGTTTTAGATGGTATTATCACTCACTTTCATCATGTAAATGGTATAGTTATAGCTCAGATGAATGAAACTGGAACTGAAGTTCGCAGCAATATTGAACAAATAAGAGTGAATTGTGTCAGCCAGGTATCGTCCGAGTAGGTCAGTGGAAGTAACATTTGCCAAGGTACCAAGGTTCAAGTCGAGGCCGTGAAATGTTTCTCCCAGTTGGAATAAATTTCATCTATGCTACACCAACCTTGAAGATGAAGAATCCATCAGTAGTTTTCAAGGTATCTTTTTTGGCTTTTCTTTATTCGTTTTATAAAACGTACACTTATTAATTAACCATATTGAAGGAATACGTTTGAGGAAATATTTTATAAGCATTTTTTTATGTTATTTAAATTTTTAGTTTGAAAATATTTGTTTTATTAAAAATAATATATAGTGATAAATACAGTAATACTATTTAAAAACTTATTTCCCTAAAATTCAGCCTATACGAGAGAAAAACCTTAATACAATTAAATTTACTAAATTATTTTATGCGTCTATTCAGAAAATAACGTGAATTTAATTTTAGAAAGTGAAATTAAATTCAGAAAAAAAATCATTTTAAAAGAGCTTACAATTCGGCAGGGAATTTCTGTGCAAAATATGTTCAAACACTTTAGTGATTGCAATCAAAAGCAATTAATTAAGCCAGTTCGAGACACAATTTGCCTGTAAATTTAAGCACTGAACTTTATTGTACGAATTGAAATTACACTTACGCTTTTTAATTAAGAGTACTTATTGATTAAGTATTCGAGGCATGAAAATTTCTTTTGATATTCACTTCGAATATTTCATATTGAATACGAATAGGAATGTTGATTAGATTATTAATAGCAATGAACAAATTTTAATTATGTAAAACATATCCTACTGAATGAAACATTTTATAACTAATGATTTTCTATAGCATAAAGATCAGTCTTACAACATACAATACAATAAAACAAATAGAAGCAAAACTAAATTGCTATATTTAAAGTATATCCTTATTTGATGTAATTTATTTCATTTATACAAAAGCAAATACACTTAAATTCTTTTTTCTGACATATATTCGGCAACATACTACGTAGTTATTATATATATGTACAGGGTGTCCCAAAAAGGAACACCTATTTTTAAAAATGAATAATTAACAAACGAATAGAGTTATTGAAAAAATTCTTGCAGGAAACGAATATGTTAAGCCTGGAATTTTGTTTCGAACTCTTTATTATAATAGTTCAAAATCTGACCGACAGATGGCGCTACAGCACATTTTGATGGCTATATGAACAAAAGGAGCATGCATAAAGACCAGACAGAAGTAAACATGTCAATGAAAGTTCAGTAGTAACCATTTCAAGGGAAACAGTAGTTGTCGTTGCGTAAATTCTTCAAAATGGTGTATTCGTTGGCAATATAGCCACCAAAATGTGCTGAAACGCCATCTGTCGGTCATATTTTGAACTATTATAATAAAAAGTTCTAAACAAAATTCCAGACTTCACACATTTGTTTCCTACAAGAATTTTTTTAATAACTCTATTCAATTGTTAATTATTCATTTTAAAAAATAGGTGGTCCTTTTTGGGACACCCTGTATATATATATATATGTGTGTGTGTGTGCAATTTAAATTACATTTGTACAAGAAGGACGCTGTAAAAAGTAAGGACAGTGCAGAATTCTGGTAAAATAATGCTCGTAATTTAAAATATTACAAATATTTTTAATTAATTTTATCAATCTAGATATCACAGAGCCAGATGGCTTTTTGAAAGTATCTTTTAACGATTGTTTTCAATGATATTTTAATAGTTTATTTTATCCCTTTTTAAGTGTTTAGCTCTACGAATTCCAAACAAATCATAACGCAAAACGTCTTTAGAAAATTTGCCGCTCATTTTACATTTTAAAATTTCGATTTTTTTCAGAAACCGATCTTAGCAAGTATCTACATCTCATAAATAAACTTTATACTAAATTTCAAATTTCTACCCCCCCCCCCCCCTCACACACACACACACACAACAGTATCACACAAATCACAATTTTAGAATAATTTTGCCTCTACAACCTTTTAAATTTCTATTTTTAAGCTGTTCTATGCGAGCACTGAAGGCTTAAAAATAACTACCCTATGAATCGTTTTGTTTCTAACTCTAACAAATACAAATAAATCGTAATTTAGAACTTTATAAGAACGTTTTTCATTCATTTCAGCATTTTAAATTTAGAATTTTTCAGAAACAGTATTTAGCAAGCGTTTACATCTTAAAAGTAACTACCATGCCAAATTTCAGGTTCCTAACTGCAACAGTATCACAGAAATTCTGCATTCTTTTAAATTTCTAATTTTTTTAACTGTTCTGTGTAAGCATTAAAGTCTTAAAAATAACATCGTTGTCAAATTTAAAGTTTTAATCTATGACAATTCCAGTATTTAAAACATGTTGACAACTGTTCTGCTAATTTTACCCTTTTACATTTTGAGAAGTTTTTTTATAAACAGTTCATTTGCATTACATAAGTAACCACCATTCCAAAATTAGGGTTTCTAGCTCCAACAACATCACAGAAATCGCAATTTGAGAACGGTTTTGCTTCTGCATCCCCTTAGGGGTAGTGGTTTCGATCTCAAATAGAGCTTATTTTGGAGCAGAGGCGACCACCATCCTTTTGCCCCTTATTTCGGAATTCAGTTCGTTATTTTCAGAGATTAACGCCTATTAAAAAAACAAACGTTCTTCTTTATAATATTAGTATAGACAAATATAAAGATTTTTAATATTAATTAGTTTCTATAAATAAAATTACTTTTTTCTTAATTACCATATTTACTTCTGTATTATTTGCACCTTTTGTTAGTAAATTTTAACAAAAAGAACTATATCTCGTATAAAATGCGCATCATGCTACTTTAATAGCAAAAAATGCACGAATTTGAAAAAATAATTCTGAGAACACCTGACTTACAATTCTTTCTATCTTTGGAATTCTACACTGCTTTAAGATTTCAAAGTATTATCCTGATTTATCTTCACTGGTGAAGTATGTCCTCTTTTTGACTTTGTATCAATAAAAAACAGCTAATCAACCAATAAAAAAAGCTGACTTACAATGTTTTTCCCCCGGCCTAATTTACTGGATTCACAGATGTATATTTTCTCATCTTATTGAAATACCACAAAATTAAATTAAAGTTTCTGCAATATGTGCTTTTTTCTCATTGCAAACCTTGTTTTAAAATATTTATCGACATCTTAAATAAGAACGTTTTTCCTTATCATGCATACGCTAAAGCACATAAGGGTGCCATTAGAGAAGGTCGTTTCATTTTATGGAAAAGGAATTTCATTGTTAATTTCTATGCATGAATTTGGTACTTTTAGCAACTTTTTTACATTAATGGATAGCCTTGACTCTTGGCTATAGCTCTGACTCAATATTTCCATGGTAGTATTTTTTTGCAATATAATCATATACTATATTATATCCACACCTTTCAGACAGCTGTTCGGAGTGTTACATATGTAGTAGTTGATTTGAAAATGTGACTGGAAACTTAACCCATATGAAACTAGACTTTATTGATATCTATTCCATATAAAAATGATATTTCTTCATCAAAATATGTTCTAAACAATTTTCCTGATAAATAGAATAAATTCACTTCAGTTTCAATTGACAATTTTTTTTAGCTCGAACTTACCTTTATAACAAAATCAGTAGCAACCATGAAATTCTTTAGCAGCTTTTCTTTATATTCACAAACCCAATTTGTTGAACGGTTTTCTACCATTTATTGATAAATCAAGCACAGGGGTTTTAATACAGCTACCTAAAGGCATATACTTCATCAAGCGGTACCACAAATTTCTGTTTCGCATCAGCTAGGTGTTAAAGAGAGTATCAAGAAGACACCATTGATTTATATTGAAAACACTTGGGGAAGGCCTCCCAGAGAGGTAGAATAAAAATGGCAGGACTGTGGGGAGAACAATTACACTTTCATGGTAATTGTGATTGTGATGTACGGCTATACTAAAAATCAAGAATATTCATTAGGCTGAAAACGTTTCGAGAAATATGGAATTTAACTTAACTATAGACATTAATTATGAAAATCGGTTCCATGAAGTGCAAATAATCTTCTGTATTTCCCTTATTATAGATTCTAGTTATATATTCTTATATTTTATAATGAACCGCGAGAAAATTTTGAATTCAGTGATTTAGAGAAAGCATTTGTAGTTTTATATGCAGGGAGTTCATTAAAAAACTTCCCCGACATATGTACCCCTAGCGATCTAACCGCTCAACCAATCGAAAGGAAATTTCAGATTTAGGCAGTTATTTGAAGGTATGCGCTCGAAATCGTGATGATTTAAAACAATAGATCTCTCACGGTCACGGTTACGGTTACAGCGAAAAAATTTCGAAATTTTAGAATGGCAACATCCTTTTCTTTCCGGCGGGAATTCATCAGCGCATTCAAAAACCATAAATGGCATTGGAACGATACACATATGACTGACACTACCGGTGTAATATCGCGGCACTCAATCCTAATCAGTTCCTACGTAACGTAATATACACGTAATATACGTAATACCATTCTAAAACAAATGATTGCATTTTTATTTCCACTATGTGTACACAAACACAACTCAAAAAAAGGCCTTCCGGCCAGTGCCGGGAGGAAGAGGTAGCTTTCATATTCCTTATTTTAAAAAAGCCAACATATATTATTCAAACACATGAAGCTCAATTTAGTGAAAACCGAATATAGGAGATTCAATACTCATTTTTATCAATACTAAATCATTATGAATGAGAATTTCGCGAAATTAGTCAGTTTTATCCAAGCAGCTTTTATTTAAGGTAACTTATATTTCGCTGCCAAATTCGGCGATTTCTTAAAATGCCTGCCATTTTAAGACAACATGATGGATGAGGCTAACCAGTGAACTTGGTCGAGACCTTAGTAATTGCTGTGCACTTGCTCTCACATCTGAATCGGTTGATAGATACGAGTGCTGTCGCAGGCAAAAAATCAGATTTTTCAAAATGTCACCCACTTTAGAAATTGAAACTGCTATATCTGAGCCATTTTTTAAGATAAAGACAAACAAAATATGCTCCTGAATCCTTATATCAAGGTCAAATACTTAAGAAAGAAATATTTTTCAAATTATAATTCTTTTGCACCTCACTTTAAATACTATAATTTTTTTTTTATTTGGAGGCCGCCAGTTTGAAACAAGATGGCTGATGAAGCTGGCCAGCGAACTTGGTCGAGATGTTGATGTATACTATCCACATGCCTTCTTACATCGAAATAGGCGAATACGTGTGTTATCGCGTGACAAATACAAGATCGTTTCAAAGTGTTAGCCATGCTAGAAATTCAAAGTGCTATAATTCAACCATTTTGTAAGATATAAAAAAAAGAACAAATTTTCAGAAACAAAAACTGCTCCAGAATCTTTGTATCAAGGCCAAACACATAAAAAAAATCTTTTTCATTTTCCAATTTTTTAATACCTTAAATTAATTTTTTTAATGGCAACCCTTTTGAAACAAGATGGCTAATGAAGCTGGCCAACGAACTCGGTCGAGACATTGGTATGTACTATGTACAGAGACAGACCATGTTACATCCAAATCGGTTCATAAATACGCCTGTTATCGCGTGACAAAAATCAGGTCGTTTTAAAATATCAGCCACAATAGAAATTCAAAATGCTATAACTCAGCCATTTTTTTAGATATAGACGAAACAAAACCTGTTCCAGAATCTTTGTATTAAGGTAAAACACATACAAAAAAATCTTTTTCATTTTCTAATTTTTTGGTATCGCATTTTAAATTTTAAATTTTTTAAATTTTTTTAAATGGCCGCCATTTTGAAACTAGATGGCGGATGAAGTTGGCCAATGAACTCGGTCGAAATATTTGTATGTACTATGTACACGCCAAGGTACATCCAAATCGGTTCATAAATACGCCTGTTATTACGTGACAAAAATCAGGACGTTTCAAAATGTCAGTCACGCTAGAAATTCAAAATGCTATAACTCAGCCATTTTTTAAGATATAGACGAAACAAAAACTGCTTCCGAATCTTTTTATCAAGGTCAAACACATAAGGAAAAATATTTTTTCAATTTGCAGTTTTTTGGTACCACATTTCAAATTTAAATTTTTCTTAAAAATTTAAATGGCCGCCATTTTTAAACAAAATGGCGGATGAAGCTGGCCAACGAACTTGGTCGCGACATTGGTATATACTATGTATAAACGAAGTTACATCCAAATCGGTTCATAAATACACCTTTTATCGCGTGACAAAATTCAGAACGTTTCAAAATGTCAGCTATGCTAGAAATTCAAAATGCTATAACTCAGCCATTTTTTAAGATATAGGCGAAACAAAAACTGCTCCCGAATCTTTTAATTAAGGTCAAACACATAAGAAAAAAATATATTTTTTCAATTTTCAGTTTTTTGGTACCACATTTCAAATTTAAATTTTTATTAAAAATTTAAATGGCCGCCATTTTTAAACAAGATGGCGGATGAAGCTGGCCAACGAACTCGATCGAGACATTGGTATGTACTATGTATAAACGAAGTTACATCCAAATCGGTTCATAAATACGCCTTTTATCGCGTGACAAAATTCAGGACGTTTCAAAATGTCAGCCATGCTAGAAATTCAAAATGCTATAACTCAGCCATTTTTTAAGATATAGACGAAACAAAAACTGCTCCGGAGTCTTTGTATAAAGGTCAAATACATAAAAAAAAATATTTTTCCATTTTCAAAATTTTAGTACCACATTTCATATTTTAAATTTTTTTAAAATTTTTAAATGGCCGCCATTTTGAAACAAAATGGCGGATGAAGCTGGCCAACGAACTCGGTCGAGACATCGGTATGTACTATGTACACACCGAATTGCATCCAAATCGGTTCATAAATACGAGAGTTACAGTATGACAAATGTCAGATATAGCTGTATATCAATTTTGAACGGAGGGTGGTTACGGGGTCTGGGTGTCATGATCGATGAAAATATACCAAAATTCTTTTTAATCGCTTTCCTCCGAACGGCTGCAATAGGTAGCTTTTTGTAATGAAAGCTACCTAACACATTTTTAAACAAATCTTACAGCATTACTCAGTTCACAGGTGAAAAAAAAAAATCGGCTACTGAAAATCAAGTCTTGCTTGAAAAACAAACTTCTTCGTTCCTCGCAATGGTCTTTTTTGCAAGTGTTTTAAGCCGGCAATTTTCATCGTGCGTGCATCATTCCAACGCCATTTATGGTTTTTCAATGCGCTGATGAATTTGCGCATGAAAAAAATCGGTGTTGCCATTCGAAATTTTCGAAGTTTTTTTTCACTGTAACCGTAACCGTGAGAGCTCTATTGTTTTAAATCATCACGATCTCGAGCACATACCTTCAAATTAGGCTGCTAGCGATTAGGCCGCTAGGGGTTCATATACCGGGGAAGTTTTTTTTATGACCACGCTATAGTTGTTGAAAATATTCCATGTATAATGCGCACTTCACTTTTTAGGAGAGAACATGCACATTTTAGTCAAATGAATAGGGTCTCTTGTAATAAGGATGTTACTTGTGTTTAAAAAGATATGCTTTAATCCTAAATATATTTATTGCAAAAAAGCTTGATTTTGTTTCATTATAAAAAATTAAGAAGTATTAAGTAATAAATTGCTGTATTTTTGCACATTTTCATGCAAAGAAAATTTTTATAATATCAACAAGCATTTTTTTCATATGTACATTTTTTCCATGATCTAAAAAAAAACGATTACTTTTTTTTGCGTTCTATAGATAATAGTCCCGAGAGTCTTAATTTGTGGATTTAAGAGAACAGATTTTTTTTAAGCATTTCTTACAGTAAACCTTTTTCTCGTTAATGATTTCTCGTAAAATCTTGGACTAAAGCTCCGTTTTTAAACATTCGATGTTTATTCCAAACTCAAGCTTAATAAAGACGACTTAGTAACAAATTATTTTAGTATCTATATGATAAAGGACAAACATATCTGTGCGTAACGCATACGTCATTCTGCTAACGGCAACACTTTGAAATTTGAAATGAAATTTCGATTTTGCAATTTTCGCTACTGCAAATTTTTAAACTTCTAAACATCCCACATTTTAAATGTTTACACCGTCGTATGCAGAAAAAAATGCTCATTTAAATGCAATTTGCTTGAAAGCTGTATCTCAATTTATTTTTGAGATATTATTTTTTTTATAGTTTTTAATACCAATTTTCTAATCGTGGCAACTGAAGTACTATTTCATTTCTATTAAAAGTGGTTTAGTTATCTTTATTGATTATATTCTTACTGATGCCATTTTCTCATTACAATTAAAAATATCTTTTTTTTTTTAATTTGAACAGAAAATGTCGTTACACTTTAAAAAAGACACAATTTCCCTGATGATGCTGTTATATTTCACTATTTTCTCATTTAGCTGATATTGAGTTTGAGACAATATGCAAAATATTTCAGCGACTGAAAATGACGACATATTTAAAAGAAAACAATAATTTTATTTGATAAAACGAGATATTTTCCCTTTTGAATACGTCTAAAAGTTATAAATTTCTGGAATTTTTACGCGCAGATACAAAGATTATACTAAGACCTCAAATCACGAGTGGGAATTTTAACATGGAAAGTTGTAATAGTTGACAAACGTAACTTCAAGCTTGAAAATATATTTATTAATAACCTATTGCGCGTTAAAATGTTTTTAAATGGTTAATATGGATATGAAACGTGGAAAATGACCTGATTCGGTTTCTATGATTATGGAAAAATCAGTTGGTTGGTTGGTTGTATTTATGACGGCCAATTATCTGCACGAGGGATATAGGCCCAGGGGGGGGGAGTGCCCTTCGTGGGGTTCTTTCTAGGGGAACCTAACCCGTATTAACGCTTGGAAATCCAAGGTTCGAAGAAAACCATGAAAACTCCGAACGATTAGGCCGACGGGCGCGACTGGGTTCGAACCCAGCACCTCCCGTCTACCAGCTTCGAGAGCAGAACCTCTCAGCTACTGGTGGGGATATGGAAAAATCGGAAAATCCTCTGATTATGTCAAGGTGAAATCATTTTTACTGATTTTTCATTCTATAATACCAAGCATCAATTGATAACTTAATCAAAATTACTTATCTTGATTATATGTTACTGATTACGAATATGAATAAAGTTTAATGTTTCAATAATTTTAACAGTTGAAGTTTATGAAAAATGTATTTTGTTAATCTTAGAGTAAAATATGTCTTTTGAGAGTTAAACTAACAAGTGTAAGATGGATTTTTATTGTAATTATTGTTGTCGATGTATTATAAATTTGATGCAACAGTTGCATTCTAAATATTTTAATTCGTCGAATTTCGACGGGTTCCAACTCGGTTATTTTAATGGATAAAAACTTTTAAAAACTTTTTTTGGTTTTTATGAGGAGTAAAGGCACTTTTATTAGCCGAGACGTCTCTAGAGAAAGACAGGAAAAATTTCTTGCACGTTAGCGCAAGTAATTCTGGGAAACCCTTTCCTTCAAAATTATTTAATTTCTCCTCCCCTCCTTTCTCACAAAGCGATCACTTTTCGATTAAAGCTACATATATAGTATGCGTGTAGATAGGAACATGTATATTCCTATAACAATAAAGGAAACTTGATTAAATAATAAACTTTAAAACTTATAGTAAAAAATTTTTGCAGAAAAGTCAATTTGTTACTGGATTGTAACTAATACCATACACAAACGTCAAAATAAAAAATAGATCGCAAGTCAATAAAAACATAAGACGAAATGCAATATTGCACCTGGTTCCAATCAGGAACGACATAATATGAACTTTAAAAATTTCACAGTTTACTTAAAAGGTGACACATAATAATAATAATACAAATGTTACAAGTTTTAAAATGTACATTTTATTTAAACTTCCAAATACTTTTGGTCTGCATTCCCACAACCATCTTCAGGGGATATTTTCATTAACTGCCGTTCCATTCTTTAAAATTCTTTCATATATTTCCTCTACAGAAGTTTAATCCGAAGCACTACTACTTCTACTTCCAGGTAGCCTTGGAATTATAGGCTGTCAGTTTCCAAACGAAGTGGCGTATTTTAATGAATGGAACGGCAATTATGAAAATATTCCCTGATCATGGCTCCAGGATTTCTGACAGCGACTTCCCGTAAAGTTAAATAAAATGTATATTTTTAAACTTGTAACACCTGTATTATTATTGTGTGTCAACTTTTAAATAAACGGTTAACTTTTTTAAGTTAATATTGTGTAGTTTATAAATCACAAGTTTTAAGAGTTTGTCTATAATCAGAAGTATAAATACCATATCAACAATTCAGTTCGACTTTGCCAGTAGCTTATTTTGAGTATAGAGATATCAACTTGTTCAATTTAATTCCTGAAAATGTCACATTTGTAATAATAAGCATTTAAATATTTGTGCCATCTACTGAGAAAAGAACATTATTTTCCAGTGTTAATTTTAGCAACTAGAAAAAACGTGCGTAATAAAATGAAATTCTAAACGAATACTAAATATTTAAACATTATGAAAAAAGGTAATAATTTAAATATTTATTTTTAATTAAAGGAAAAAAAATTGCGGCCTCACGTGTCTCATACCACTGAGAAAGGTTTTGTTTATTAGTAATTCTAATTTATGAAAAAATGTTTAAAAAACAGAATAAAGCCTAATTCTTGTTTAATTTAAACATATAATAACTATTTTTTTGTAGTTGCTGTTGTTGTTTTGGCTGTTAAATAAAATTAAGTATCAAAATGAAATTTATATTTTTCAGTCGAGTTCTATTTATAAATTTTAGGTTATAATATTTCATCATAGCACATATTTTTATTGATCTTGCAAAATTAATGTATCCGCAAAGAATCAAAATGCATAGTTCATCCAGATAGTAAAGGACGTTAATGTGTAGCTCAATAGAAACAACAGGTATCCAAACAAAACGCTACTGACAATAGCATTGGATCCAATCACACTTTCCGAAATAGTTGACATAATACTATTCAAACCTTTATCATTGGAATTCAGGGGTTTCTAAATGTCGCTGTTGGGTTCACACATCTCCAATAGAGTATATAGCCATGAAGCTATTGTTTCTTTCAGATGTTTGAATTTTTAAGGTGGCTGACATTTTGCCATGCGATAGCACGCTTATTTATTAACCGATTTGGATGTTACTAAGAATGTGTACAGGACATATAAAGCTCTAGGTCTAGACGGAGTTCGTAAGGCAGCTTCATCCGCCCTCTTCTTTCAAAATGGCGGCCATTTAAAAATTTAAATTCAAAAAGAGGTACAAAAAATTAGAAAGTGAAAAAAGTTTTTTTCTTATGTGTTTGGGCTTGATACAAGGATTCCGGTGGATTTTTTTATTTAACTTTATCTTAAAAAAGTTTGAGGTACAGCGGTTTTAATTTATAGGGTAGCTGACAATTTGAAACAGTCTGAATGAAGCCAACTTAGATATAGTTGACTAGTTTGTCGGAATTCTCGTTCATATTCCCTGTTGAAGGAAACTAGTATTCAATCTTCTATAATCGGATTCCACTAACTTTAGCTTTGTGTGTTTGAGTAAACTAAGCTGGATTTTTGAAAACAAGGATTATGAAAGCTACCTTTACCTCCTGGTACAGGACGGAAGGAATTTATGATATTTTCAAAGAAACTTTTATCGTAAACTTTAGAATTATACAATGAAATTTTTTTTAGAATTATACAATGAAAACGAGAAGTTTCTGCAAAAATTCTATTCAGCACTTATATTTGGTATCTGATGTCATGAATGTAATATGAATATTTTTTTCTTTTGGTTTTTGCTACTTTTAAGACTGTATTGCTGTTTCGATTTACGTATTGTTATCAATTGTCTTATTTACATAATTTCTTTTTTTCTATACACTCTCAGAAATACTTTCTTTAATTCACGGAATTATTCCTTGCAGCACTGCTACTGGTATATATCCGAGAATTGAAGAAATTTCCCTTTTTTTTTGTTCTAGGACAGAAAATTTCCGTAATCTGAAAAAAGGAATTAGTTAAAAAATACATCTACATTCTTCCTTGGATACACTTGGGTTTGAACCTGGAGCCGCGCGTTTGGAATCGAGCATCATAACCAATCGGCTAGCGAGCACCTCGTAGAGGCCGAATTTAAAATGAAGGTACCAGTTTTCTTCAAATGGGGGGGTGGTGGTAAGACTTGTTTCTTGTTCATGAAGCTCGGATATTTAAACTTAATTCCAGGGACACTTCGCCGTTATGAAATAATGGTTAATGTTTAAACACTCATAGTTAAATAGAGGATAAAAATTATTACATAATAGATATATTTTTAATAACACATAATTTGATTGTTAGATGTAAAATATGAATATTATATTTTGAATTAAATTCCAGACGAAATGTTTGCTTTTTTGAATAAATTCGATTTTTAACCATTTGGAAAAATGATTATTGCCAGGGTAGGAAATCAAAAGCATATCTGAAGCTTTTTATTGGTTTAATCCGCATTTTATTCGTTTTCTGATTGGTCTATACAGTAATCTGTATCTCCCTTTACTTTCAAGAGAGATGGATACTTCTGTTGCCACAATGACAAAAAACTAATAAAAACTACAAAAAAAAAAAAAAAAAACTCAGAAACAAATTGAGATACAGCTTTCAAACAAATTGCATTTAAAAGTACATTTTTTTCTCTATGCGAGGGTGTAAAAAGTAATATTGTGGGAAGTTTAGACGTTTAAGAATGAAATTTCATTTAAAATTGGTCGTCAGATTTCTTGGAAATCAGACGATGGAAAAGCCTTTTCCCGAACAGTCAATGAAATGCTTGGATGATACGTAAGTTTTAAGAAATCTGATGGTCTGCAGGCGATTTTTGTCGCTTGCAGTTTTTACGTGTAATAACACTATTAATGTTTAATTCATGTCGTACGTAATGTATAATCAACTCCGTGTGATTTTTTATGTCTTAAATTTTAGTCTTCGAAAAAATCATTTTCCAAATGGTTGTTGTAATTTGTTAAATTGCTTTTTTATTTATTTATTTTTTAACTTGATTGATTTACTACGTATTTTTTAAATGTGTTCGTTTAGAATATATTTTACATGCGAATATTTTCTTTAATACTCTAAATAATAAATTGCGAATAAGTTTAAACGAATGAAAAAATAGCCACTTTATTAAATTTTAAAAATTATATTTGTTTGTTTGTTTTGAAATAAAATAGAATTGGATTCTCGGTTTTTCATTTAAAAAATAAATTCGAACTTTGATACTAATACAGCCAATACACATGCGTACAAATAATAAGCGGAATTTTCCCCTCTTTTTCAGACTTCCGGAAAGAATTAACGGGGAAAAGAATGTTTTTTAGGAGTAAGGAAATTATTTGTTTAAACATGACGAATAATTTAGCGTATAACGACGAATTTTTCTGACAGTGTACGTTCTTATAATTTTTAAGCTTAACACTTTAGTTCACTCTTTATTCTTATTTGTTTAATACATAATTATACAAATACTGTGATGAATTAAACACTGAAATTTAAATTAAGGATTTTTATATTTCATTAATAAAGGTTTTCTTTCATTTATGTATTATTTTTACTTTAAGCTTAAAAGAATATTATAAGATAATATTTAATTATTTATAATGTTAACTTTGAAATTAAGCAAACATTAGCCCAGTTTCAATTTACTCAATTTTGACATAAAGCACACTAAGTAACTTTAATGAGTTAATTAGAACTTCTTTATCTGACGGAGATTGGTTAAAATGACAAATTCTTCTCCTTTGATAGCAGGTCGACCTGAAATATTTATAAACCGAATATAAGTGGAGTATTCCTTTGATACTCGAAGTTATAAACGATTCCAAATTTGTACAACCGAATCATAATTGTAATAAGTGTGTGTAATTTGAAATTAGTGTAATGAATATTTTTCTGTAAATTTGAAAACTGTGCAAATAATTATCTATAGTTGAAATTGTTGATTAACATTCATATTTACGTGAAATAAGAAAAGAATGTGTCCTTTTAATTAATAATGAATACCATGAAATAACTTGTTTATTTATGTAATAGCAGAACTTTTTACATAGATATTCAAATGAGAAAAATCTAGCTTATATTTATGTAAAATTAATAATGAATATAAATAATAATGGATATAGTGAGTTATTCAGAACTTCTTTATCTGACGGAGATTGTTTTAAATGACAAATTCTTCTCCTTTGATCGCAGGTCGACCTGAAATATTTATAAACCGAATGTAAGTGGACTATTCCTTTGATGCTCGAAGTTATAAACGATTTCAAATTTTTACAACCGAATCATAATTGTAATAATTCGGTGTAGTTTCAAATTAGTGTAAGAAATATTTTTCGTGTAAATTTTAGAGCAGTACAAATAATTATCTATGTTCCAAATTATTTATTAATATTCATATTTACGTGAAATAAGAAAAAAAAAATGTGTTCTTTTAATTAACATTGAATAACATGAAATAACTTGTTTATTTATGTAATAGCGGCACTTTTTACATAAATATTTAAATGCAAATATCCAGCTTCATAGGTTTATATGTACCGATACATTTTTTGTGAATGATCATGTATAACAATGATTATCAGATTTCCTCTCGTAATATCCGAGGTGTTTTTTCATAAAAATTGAAAAATAAGTCCTGCAAGACATGATATTTATTTTCCTATTTTAAAGATGAATGAAGATGAATAAGAAACATGATTTTAGTTTTCTATGCAAATTAGATGTCTGATCTTAAGGGCGAAAGCTAATGTAAAACCATAAAAAAATAAAACTTTTTATCCAAAAAAACTTTGCCTCTTTTTTTACTTCCAAAGCCACAGTGTTGCGAGTTCAGTTAAAAATAAAATCATGCTTTTACAGATTTTTGCTTGCGTTGTTTGTTGAAGCATCAATAACTCTTCAAAAACTTTGAATTGCGTTTTTCTCAAAATGATTATGTTTGAGGTCGCTAGCTTTGTGGAAAACTGAGTAATTTAAGTATCGTCCTTAAATACGAATAAAAGCTACATGAAATTTGTACTTGTATGTTTCACCCTTAAAACTGTCTATTTGATTTCTTCTTTTGTGCAAACGTGATTATTCTATAAAAATCATTTGTCATTTTTCCTCAAAAAATTTCTTTAAAAGAAAAAAAATAATAATAGTGGGTATATTGTTTAAAAAGTTAATAATTTGTCGGATTTTTCCATGCAGTTTAACATGTTTAAACCTTTATTTGTTCGTTTCTCGACCACTTTTATAACTCAGCAGTGCCCGCAAGTCAGAAAAAAAGTGTGATGAAGACTACGCGCCCTTTGCTTTCTTCTGAGCTTCCTGGTGTTCAGACAGATTTTGCTTTTTTTTTTAATCGTTTATCAAAGTTTGACCAATATTCCGGAGATTTCTATTTGAAAATAATTTTTTATCGTTTTCCCAAAAACCTATAAACGTTAATTTTATTTAACGGGTTTTACACCGCTCCTTAATTCTAAATCTTGAACGATGTCTCGTATACGTAATAACTATAATGAATGGAGATTTAATAGTGAAGATGGAACTTATAATATAGTGTTAACGCTGTTTCGGGGACTCCAACCAGAGGAACATAGGTAAGCAGCTTATACCACACGCATGTCATATCTGCCTTCTCTCCGAGCGAATGAGCTTCCCCCACAAACGTCACATGCCTTATTTCCGAACGAATGAGCTCTCCCCCACAAACGTCCCATGCCTGCGCAGTAAGAGAACGAAGACAGACATTTTTTAGTTGCCGGTCGATAGTACGAAATAATTCGCTGTATCGTACTGCTGAAAGAACATTTTCGTAGCAGGAGCACCAAACATGGTTGAAAATTGAAAGTGCCAACAGACGACAGCGAGCCACTGTTTTCAAGGTCTTAGTGAAGTGTATAGGGATTCCGCATTAATCTACCCAGCGGTAGCAAGTTGGGTTAAAGCCTTTAAGGATGGACGTCAAAGTGTGTCAGACATGGCGCAGTCATCGATAAAGGAAGGTTCAAGGCAGGTTCTTCAAAATCTGACGAAAATGTAAAAATAGCTACAATAATACGAGCCCCACTGGAACGCTATGACCTCGAAAGAGGAGCATTCCTATGACGCATCATTACGCTGAATGATGGAGGTCACATGAGACAAAAATGAAATTACAATCGCATGAACAGCATCATTGTTTCCACGGATATCATGAAATCCCCACCAACGTTAGAGCTACGCTAATTCTCGTGCACGAATATCAAGGTGTTATATTAGCACATGCGGTACCCTCATACTAGACGTCAATGTGCAGTACTATTATTCTTGTTAGTACCTGGAACAGAATTTACGACAAGCGTTGACGAAGTTACAACTAAACTTTCTGTAGAACCCGCCCATCATCTTGAATAAAAATGCAGCGCAGAAGGTGGCTGCCGTGTTTATTCACTGAGCATAGATATGCTAAATCATTCTTCATACACGGTTAAAAATCTGCAGCATTTGCGGCACAGTCACTCCACCGCTTTTATAGGAAACGGTTACTTGACTATACAGTAAAACCTCCCTAAAGCGACCACGTTTCGTTCCAATAAAAATTGGTCGCTTCCAGAGGTGGTCTCTTAATGGAGGTCATGTTTAAATCTAGTTTTTAATTGTTTAAAAAAAGGTAACAATTAATGATACTAAAATTTATTTTTCACATTAGGAAAAAATAATAAAAATTTGATTCTCAAAACAAAAGTTAATTACATAAGTTAATTACTGCAGAGTTTAAAAAATGAATACATTGACGTTTGCTTTGATTTTACGGTTTTATCTTTTATAACTTTTATTTCCCAGTCCTTTCGAAGTTTAGTAAATAAATGAATTTTTTTTTTCTTGACGGGAACAAATAATGACGATTTCATTAATTTATCTATTTCTTTAAGAGTTCCCCGACAGAATAGGGCAGGAGAGTTTATTGACCGTCATTCTTAATTTGTCATCACAGTTAAATTCATCGCCTAAAAAGGCACAAAGGGGTTTATACATTTAAAAGTTACCTGGATTTAAAAAAAAAAAATCTAAGTTCAGAAGTTGATGAATAATGCGCTCTCTGGAATTATTTTTCTAATAAAACCTTCTTCAAGTGACCCGGAAAAAGCGAAATTTTCTTCAAAGAAATTGGTCGCTCATGGAGGGAGTTCATCTGTGATGGTCTCTGAATGGAGGTAAAATTAGTATTGAGCCTATGGGAATAAATTTCGTTCCGGGAAAAAATGGTCATTCAGGGAGGTGGTCGCACAGGGAGGTTTCACTGTATTATGGAGAATATTCATTGGTTAGAATACAGATATTCTATAAAAGCGGTGGAGTGACTATGCAGCAAATGCTGCAAATTTTTAACAGTCTTTTATCCGCACTTAAGACCCTATGACTTTGATCTCATCCACAATATGAATAAACCGCTCTTTGCCATATTTTTCCATACCGTTGAAGAAACTCTAAGATTGTTCCATTCAAATGATAAACGGAACAGGTACTGCCAACAGCTTCATTCAACTTCCAGAAATCTGGCAATGGGTACTAGACAACAACCGTTACTATTTTGAAGAGCTACGAAAGCTTCATGCCAGTATTTCTTCTATATCATTTGTACATAGAAAGATGTCACTATTAAAAAGTGGTACTAGTGACAGACCAAAGAAAATTTTTAATCTTCTTACAGACAGTTGATAAATAATTCAGAAACAAATATTATTGGTAATAATTCTTTCTTGCATTTATGTAAAATTTAGAATATTATAATGCATGAAGAATCCTTTAAACGGGCAATTTTCAATTTTAAGTAAAACTATTAAAAAATTATCTAAGTTAAGAAAGTATATTATTTGAATTTTATGTACTTATTTATTTTTACTGGCGTTTATTTTCATTATGTAATAATAGTCGGAAGCAAATTGTGAAATATTGTTTTAAAGTGCGAATGGGAAAAGTCAATTTTACGTAATCATGTTGCACAAGATATATATAATTAAATTCATTATTGAAAATTAATTCTAAAGCCACAAAATGACCAGTAAATTGAGATACAGTTTTAAAAAATATTGCACTTGAAAGTACATCTCTTTCCTATACCACTTCACTAAAATTAAAATGGTACAATGTTTAGAGGTTTATAAATTTGCAGTGAAAGACAAAATTAGCCATGTGACGTTCGCGTTACTTACGGACATGCTTTTGCTTTATAATACAGATTTTAATAAAACAATCAAACTTACAAATGTTATATTTTACAAATGTGTGTCAGAGTAAGAAAAAAAAATTAATTAAAACGCACCAATAAAAGTTCGATGTATTTCTTTAATGGATAGTACAACCTAACCTCATTCCTATGTTAGTGTTTTCGTAGATAAAAATGCTTGTGATTTTTTACGGGATTAGGATTACAGAAAATTAAAAAAATAAAGTATTTTTACCAATCGTATGTAGCTTCACTATCTTTTTTGTAGTCTTTTTCTTAGGAAAATTCCGCTGTATGGGATTCAATATAAGTAGTTTCTCTAAATGATACAATAATTACCTTCATTACGCAAGACTATGATTGACTTATATAAATTAATGAATGTTTTTTTCATCATAAATCGTAAATATTTCTCTTTTTTTTATTTGCGAAACAAGGAATTTAATGATTTTTCTTTAAATCTTATTTAAATAGCTAAGTCATTATATAAAATTAATTAAATTTTTAACTTTTATTAAAATATATATTTTTTAAATAGAGTAACCAAAAAACATTATATTTAATTATGTCATCTATGTATTTTTCTGTTAGCTAAAATATAAAAAATTCGAATTAATCGAAAGCTGATTACGAAGGAGAATTAATTATAAACATTTAATGATTTCTTCTAAAAAAAAGAATGTATTTTAATCAATTTCATATTTTTATTAAATTTATGCATTTAAAATGCATATTACATGCAACAATTTTGATTAAATTTTCGGCAAATTAAAAAAAATTCTATATTCTTAAAGAATCCTACACAGGAGTACGTACGATTCTTATATTTGAATACCACTATTTCTGAATTGTATTTATCAACTTATTTAATTACAGAAAAAATATATAAATTATGAGATTAAATAAGGCGATGATTACTGTTCGAAAATAAGGAGTCATAAGTATTGACTGTACACTATAAAATTTTAAAAAGGAATATTCTAATCTATGTTTTTACTCTCTGGTTTTCAGACTAATTTTTTAAACAAATTTATCATTTTCGTATTTTACATTTTAATGTAAAAAGATTATGTCATTTTTTGATTATATGTAACATAAAATCCGATATGTTTTCAACAAGCATTGACAAAGAAATACATGAATCATTCTAGAGTCTAAGCCTAAATAAGTAACGGTTCACTATAATATTGATTGGTTCAGTTTTCAATGATTTATGTTTCAATAACCATTAATTAAAAATTGATGTATGGGTACATATAAGTTTCAGCCAGAGTTGGGCAAATTTGTAATCCTAATTATCCGTTAACAAGTTAATTGCATGTAATTGATTATATTTAGTTACACATATTCAAACGCAGAATTTTCGTCAAATAATGGGATGGGAGCGGTTTCGGCCTCAATTCTGCAAGAATTTTTTATGGCATGTAATTTTAACTATAATTAATTGCATGCAAATAAAATGTAATTACATTGCAGATAATTGTAATTGCAAATTTGTCCAACTGTGGTTTTAGCACTGTTTGGCTATCTAAAATAAATTAAATAGCAAAATTTGGGTATTGCTTCAATTTTAATAGGCAGATGGCTTCTAACGAGATATTAAACATCTATTTATAAGTAACCTTTCATTAATAGAAATTAATATTTTCTTTTTTTTCTTCTATCAGTTACAAACCCAGTTTTTATTTGTTTTCGCGTTTTCCTTCTTATTTTGCGTATTGTACAGTCGTGGAAAATAAAAGTAAACACCCACTACTAACTTTGGAACAAATTGTAGTACAAAGAATTTACTGGTACCAAACAATTAGAAATAAAGTATTCTTTTAAATGTTCTATATAAAATTCGCTTAGGGGGCCATCTACAAATCAAAACAAGCCAAAACATTATATTTCAATAGCAACACCCAATTTTGACAATATATATTAAATCTTAGATTCAAATTATGCCTAGATGCGAAATTTCAAGTCATTTGGATGATAAATGTTTGAATTATAAGCATGCAAAATTTACCGTTTCTAATGTTAAATTACATTTTCATCTTTTATTAATATCTCCTGAAATTATTATCCTAATGTGCTAATTTTTTGTACGGTTCTAACGCTAAAAAACCCAAACATAAATACATTGAAATTGAAATCTTTATAATTTTATAATAGCAATTATGAATTATAAAGTTAATATCCAAAAAATTATGAATTAACACTTACAATTTTTTTTGATGGATTTATATGTATCTTGCTTTACACGAATCCAAAATTTCACATTTTTCTTCCAAGTAATTTTCAAATTATGCTTAAATCAAGATGCTTGTTTAAAAGACCGTTTATGATGTGCAGAAAAGCATAATTTGTAAAATAATTTAATGTTTAGTAATATTTAGTTATTAATAAAAAAATATATTTTACACACTTTATTGTGAACATTTTGGCTGTCAATATTCGAAACATATTAAGTGAGTGAAATGGTCATATTGGCAAGAAATAATACATTAATAGATGTGACTTAGTCAATCTGTAGCTTTTAAACAACCTTCGAGTACCGAACTTCTATTTGGATACAGCCCCTAAAATATGATCATTTTAAAATAATTTCTCTTAAATTAATGGTATGAATTTCATGAAGATTTGTATTTAAGTTCATTGAAGGGTGTAGAATTTATTTATGGTGTCAAACTTCGGTATTATTATTGAAAAAAAAACAAAGTTTGGGTTTGTTTTGGTATATGGACGACTACCTAAGCAAATTTTGTATACATCATTTAAAAGTAGACTTTATTTACAATCGTTCGGTACCAGTAACTTTCTTCTACGGTAATTTGTTGCAGAGTTAGTAAGCGGTGTTTACTTTTTTCTCACGACTGTACACTGTAAAAAAAATTCCGCAACGTTACTGGGAAAAAATGGGCAGCTGAGTTGCCCATTATTTCCAAGAAACATTTCTTGAAAATGACTGGTACTTTACTGTATATGTTAAAAACTTCCTGCAGAAATGCCAGTAAGTTTCCTGCGAAATACCAGGAATATTTCTGTTGACAGCAAAACATTACTGACATATTCAAGGCTGGAGTAGCACAAGAGCGAAAAATGTCCAGACCAGGGATCGAACCTGGATACTTGGCGTGCCGTGCCAATGCCTTACCTGTTAGGCTATCCGGACCGATACCTGGCTGACATAATTCACTCTGGATGTTCGTTCCCTTCATTATGACATTACTGACATTTCACAGCATGCGGGATCCGCAGACGATTTTTACATTTCCAGTTGACAATTTTCGCTTTATTATCATTATTTGTTAGAATGAAAAAATATTTTGAAATTGACATCAAAATTATTATTTATAATTTACACGAAAAAATAAATTTTCAGTTAAAATTCAATAAAGTAAATATATATGTGATATATTGTTTCTGAACTTTGCTTAAAATATAAAAATATATAAATGTAAATAATAATTAGAAAAAAAATCTAGACATAAAATATTTTGATTTTCGCCAGTGATTATGTTAGTTTACAAGTTAGATAAAATACATATAAATTTTCATGAAAAAAAAAACCTAAACGTAATTGTATATTTTTTCCGAAAATAAAAAAAAAAATTCAAATTTGCAGCAATTCAAAGTGTCAAATATATGTAAAATTTAAATCAAATTGTAATAAAGTGTTAAAATATAAAATTAATTAAAAAAGAAAAAAAAAAGTCAAGAGGCAGCATCGAACCCGGGCCGTACGGGTGGCGTGCAAGCTTTCTGCGTCCTCACCACGAAAGACACGTTGAGAGCTGCAAACTAATGGGTATTTGAAACGTATGCTAAAACTCGGCATCTAATTTCTGAAAATCTAAGGCCCATTTGAAGAAATCCTTTCACAAGAATAATTAGAGATAAGAACTCTAAAACATACTTTAAATTAATCAAAATAGGTGAGAATCATATTTGATTGTCCCCTGGTTAATGCAGATCCAAATAATAGGTGTATTTTTTTTTACACAGTCTGCTCGTTAAAGATTTCACAGACAAGTACGAGAGATAATCTCTTAGTGATGTCACAGAGGTATTGTATTTTCATCTGAATTATCTTGACAATAGAGACGTAAAGGATTATGTCGTCTATTGATTTATTTGCATTCCATATTGATTTTTTTACATTCATTTAAGGAATTCGTTTTCGACACTCGCGCGCGAGCAACGGATTATAGGAAAAAAAAATAATAAATGGCGGCCGCAGCGTTTTGCTGTTTCCAACTTTTGTTCAGGAACGTTTCAGATAAGAAAACCAGAATTTCACAGGAAAGAGCTAAATTATTCTGAAAACCTGATAAAAGGCGAAACGTTCCTGAATTTTACATGGAAAGTTACCATTTTTTTTTACAGTGTACTACCGTCATAGAAAAAAAATAGTATAATTCCCTCTATTAACTTTGCATAAAATCATGTAATAAAAATCTGACTTGCACGTCTGGATTAGTAATACGTACAGTAATTTATTCCATACTTAAATTTTCCTTAAGGAGTTATTAATAGTAACACCTAATTTTGAAAATATTTGTATTTTTCGATAAATTTTGCCTTCGGATACCAAAAGGGAAGTTATTTGATCAAAAATTTAGAAATTAAGAAGATTTAACAAAATTACAATCTATAACAATTTAACATGTAAAATGTATTGTTGGATTGCGTTTTATGTAATTTTGAAAATTATTCAGGAGTACACGAAATACCATTAATTAAAGCAGACAGATCAAGGAATTACTATATTGGAAAGACTAACTGGAAATTTAAATACTGGAAAAAGGAGCATGTAACACTGTAAAAAAAATTCCGCAACGTTCCTGGGAAAAAATGGGCAGCTGAGTTGCCCATTATTTCCAAGAAACATTTCTTGAAAATGACTGGAACTTTACTGTATATGTTAAAAACTTTCTAGAGAAATGCCAGTAAGTTTCCTGCGAAATACCAGGAATATTTCGGTTGACAGCAAAACATTACTGACATTTCACAGCATGCGGGATCCGCAGACGATTTTTACATTTCCAGTTGACAATTTTCGCTTTATTATCATTATTTGTTAGAATGAAAAAATATTTTGAAATTGACATCAAAATTATTATTTATAATTTACACGAAAAAATAAATTTTCAGTTAAAATTCAATAAAGTAAATATATATATGATATATTGTTTCTGAACTTTGCTTAAAATATAAAAATATATAAATGTAAATAATAATTAGAAAAAAAATCTAGACATAAAATATTTTGGATTTTCGTAAGTAATTATATTAGTTTACAAGTTAGATAAAATACATATAAACTTTCATGAAAAAAAAAAAACCTAAACGTAATTGTATATTTTTTCCGAAAAAAAAAAATTCAAATTTTCAGCAATTCAAAGTGTCAAATATATATCAAATTTAAATCAAATTGTAATAAAGTGTTAAAATATAAAATTAATTAAAAAAGAAGAAAAAAGTCAAGAGGTAGCATCGAACTCGGGCCGTACGGGTGGCGTGCGAGCCTTCTGCGTCCACAACATGAAAGACACGTTGAGAGCTGCAAACTAATGGGTATTTTAAACGTATGCTAAACCTCGGCATCTAATTTCTGAAAATCTAAGGCCCATTTGAAGAAATCCTTTCACAAGAATAATTAGAGATAAGAACTCTAAAACATACTTTAAATTAATCAAAATCGGTGAGAATCATGTTTAATGGTCCCCTGGTTAATGGAAATCCAAATAATAGGTGTATTTTTTTACACGGTCTGCTCGTTAAACATTCCACAGACAAGTACGAGAGATAATCTCTTAGCGATGTCACAGAGGTATTGTATTTTGATCTGAATTGTCTTGACAATAGAGACGTAAAGGATTATGTTGTCTATTGATTTATTTGCATTCCATATTGATTTTTTTACATTCATTTAAGGGATTCGTTTTCGACACTCGCGCGCGAGCAACGGATTAGAGCAAAAAAATAATAAATGGCGGCCGCAGCTTTTGCTGTTTCCAACTTTTGTTCAGGAACGTTTCAGATAAGAAAACCAAAATTTCACAGGAAAGAGCTAAATTATTCTGAAAACCTGAGAAAAGGCGAAACGTTCCTGGACTTTACATGGAACGTTACCATTTTTTTTTATAGTGAACTGATATTAAATATAGTAGGAAAACCACAGCCTTGGCAAAATTACTTCAAGAAAAAATTATTCATATAAATTTCAAGAAAATTTTCCACTCCAACCAATATTATCCATCCATTATAAGATAAACAATAGAGATTCAAACACACAAAAATAACATATGTACCGATACAGCTTCATTCCACTTACGAAAATTGTGGATCGAGGTACTTAAGAGTTTAGAAAATAGAAAGAAACATCCAAGTAAAATAAAAAATGTAACGTGCGTTACATGAAAAACTGAATGATGGCGTTTCGGTTCATTGCATCACAGACCGTGCAATTTCAGAATATCATTATTTATTTGTTTTGAAAATGCCTCTGGATCAGTTAAAACATGTCAACAATAAAATAAAACTATTTTACTGTTTTAAAGTTTAAATCTTACTCCTTTTTAGCAATTAGAAATAATATAAAATTACAATATGTTATATAAGTTTGTGTATTAGTTATATAAATCTGTTATATAAGTTTCTTGCTATCTATAAGTTTGTAACTCTTAATTTTAACAAGTTTAAAATTGAAACTCACAATGTTAAATTCATTTTTATCAGTTTTAAAACAAATTGCAACACCCAATTTTGACAATATATTTTAAATCTTAGGTTCAAATTATGCCTAGATGCGAAATTTCAAGCCTTTTTGATGATAAATGTTTGAATTATAAGCATTCAAAATTTGCAACTTCTAATGTTAAATTACCTTTTCATATTTTTATTAATATCTCCTGAAATTATAATCCTAATGTGCTAATTTTTAGTATGGTTTTAATGCTAAAAATCCAAACATAAATACATTGAATTTGTAATTTTTATAATTTTATAATATCAATTATGAATTATGAAATTAATATCCAAAAAATTACGAATTGACACCTACAATTTTTTTTTGATGGAATTATATGTATCCTGCTTTAAACGAATATAAAATTTTAAATTTTTCTTCCAAGTAATTTTTTTAATTATGCTTAAAAAACATCAAGATGCTGGTTTAAGAGACCTTTTATGATGTGCAGAAAAGCATAATTTGAAAAAATATATTTTACACATTTTATTGAAACATTTGGTCTGTGAATAGTCGAAACATATTAAGTGAGTGAAACGGTCATATTGGCAAGAAATAACACATTAATAGAAGTGACTTAGTAAATTAATTTCTCCTAAACTAATCGTATGAATTTCATAAAATTTGTATTTAGGTTGATTGAATGGTGTAGAAATTATTTATGGTGTCAAACTTGAATATTGCTATTGAAAAAAACAAAGTTTAGGTTTGTTTTGGTATGTGGGTGGCTCCCTGAGCAAATTTTTTATACATCATTTAAAAATAAACTTTATTTCCAGTCGTTCGGTAGAAGTAACTTTCTTCTACGATAATTTGCTACAGAGTTAGTAAGGGGTGTTTACTTTTTTCTGTTTTTTTTTCTTACTTTTTTCACTACTGTACAGTCCTAGGGGGAAAAAATAGTATCATTCCCTCTATTAACTTTGCATAAAACCATCTTATAAAAATCTGGCTTGACCACCGGATTAGTAATACGTATACTAATTAATTCTATACTTAATTTTTCCTTAGGGAGTTTTTAATAGTAGCACCTAATTTTAATAATATTTGTATTTTTCTGTAAACTTTACCTCCGGATACCAAAAGAGAATTTATATGATCAAGAAATTTAGAAATGAAGAAGTTTTAACAAAGTTACAATCTATTATATAAGTTTCTATGTTATATAAATCTGCTACATAAGTTCCTTGTTATCTATAAGTTTGTAACTCTTAATTTTAACAAGTTTAAAATTGAAACTCCCGATGCTAAATTGACTTTTATTTGTTTTAAAGCAAATTGCAATACCGGTAGTTTTTGAAGCATAACTGAAAATCTGCTTGGCGGAATGAGCTGCAATTTTGGATTGACACATTTTAAACTTCTAGAAATCGGCTTCTGCTTTAAAGAAATTTATAGATGGCAATTCACATTTTTTTAGAAAATTAATTTCTAAAATATATATATTTTTTTTGTTGTTGTTGTTTTGTTTTGTTTTTCGAAAAGAAAAATGATTTGTAGCCTATGAAAAATTTGCTCATTCCGCAAGTAACTTTTGAGTTATGTTTACAAATCTACATAGATTGCATTTTGTTTTGAAAGTATTACAATTTAGTGTAACATTAAGAGTTTCAAACTTAAACTTTTTTTTAAATATAAATTTGTTATATCTGCATATTTTCTAAAATACTTTGCCTAACCACTTACCATTTAGTATTAAAAGGTAAAATTTATCGAAGAATCCAGTTGTATTGTCAAATTAAGTTTTATTGATTTTAAAGTTTGTTGCAATTTAAATGTAGTAAACAAACTCTAATCCGGCATGTTCGGGACTTGATGCATGCCGGATTACGAAATTTTCTGCATTATAGGATAAATGTCGGGAAAAGCCTGCAGAAGTTAGAATGAAACAAAAAAATTACAGTAAAGTATGTTTTTTATTCTTTAAATAGCTTGAATAGATTTTTTTTTAAATACTCAATGTAAAGTACAACATATGTACATGACTATAAAATCAAAATGTACACTGTCGTCCCACTACAATAGGCCTACTCATAGAAGCCCTCTTAAACAAATCTCGAATATCAGTTTGTTTTTCTGTAGTCTATTCTCTTCCTTTTTTAATGAAGTTATTTCTTATGATGTGAAGCTTCATGATTTCCGCACGGTTGAATGAACTGCCGCGCCGCGCTCAGAAAACTTGATATATGTATTCAAGGCATCAGCTGCTTGATTCCAACTGAGTTGTTTGACTCGTCCACATCATCTTCATAGCGTCTTTGGGGGTTGTTAGGTTTATAAGACTTTAAATGATGCCCCTCATCAGTCAAAATTTCCTCTGTCGGCTCATCAAAATTTACTTCAACCAACTCCTTTATTGCTTCTGGATTCAGCTGTGTTTCCGAATGTCGTGCTTAATTATCTAGCATGCCGGAACTTAGGATGCTGGATTAGAGGATGTTTACTGTATATAGAAGGGCCTCGAATCATAAGTTAAATATATCAAAAAATTAGTAGATATTATTACTAATCGCGTGGTCCCAATCACAATTTTTATGTAATGAATTTGCTAAGGAGCAAGTAGACGATGTACATATATTTATTTATTTATTTTACCAGGAATGTACATATGTTATATAAAACGTTTTTCCTCATCTTTCTTCTTGATAGTAATGTTACAAAAATAATAACACGTTTTTGACAAAGTATTCCTTAAAAATTACAAAATAATTCTAGAAAACGTTGAGTGAATAATCATTAATATGAGAATATAACGGATTTTAGTGTATGATTCTCAGTTTTAACATTACAGAAAAGAAAAGTTTCCTAGGCAAATAAAAGATTTATTGATATGCAGTGCCGGCTTTTTGAATTACAGTTTTAGTTTTTATATAAAATAATAGGTATAAAAGTAAAATAAGTTTTAAAAAAACATTATTTTATTAGCATTCAATGCTTATCTTCAAAATTATCTTAATTTCATGAGTGTAATTCATGATTGTGATGCTTGCGCACGCCCTCTACTCTATAGAAGCGCCCTCTGTGGCCGAAAGAGGAAAAACAGAGCAGAACCTGGGATGGCTTTGCCTAAGAAGGTGCTCCATAAGTGCTGAGAACGGTTTTGACTACTGCCAGCTGTAAAGAGTCAATATGCAACTATAAGATTTGCATTCAAGATGCAACTATAAGACTTGCTCGATATGATTTAATGTCATGTGCTAATTTGTTTGTGCCAGTCTGCGTTCACCGTGCCGTCCTATGTGTATAATAAACGTTTGTGTTGTTTCGATAATTGGCCAATCTTTATAGAGAAAAGCCCACACGCGACCATCTGGTCGTCATTACACTGGTGCCATAAAAAAGTGGGATTTGGCCAAAGTGAATTTAACGTGCACTACGGATACCTATTGGATAATCTTTTTACGGAGGTAATATTTTATTAGATTATTTTAAAGATGGCAGATAAGCTGTCAAAATTAAAAAAAGCTCGAGGTATAGCTAAAAGTTCTATAACGTCAATAATTAAAAAAATCGAAGATAATTATGTGTCCGACACGCCAAACTTAGATGATCTGGAAGAAAATTTGGCGATGTTAGAACAAAAATCAAGTGATTTAAAACAAGAAAACAGCGAAATTTTATCATTAATTGATGGTTTATCTGAAGTTGAAAAGGATGCTAAAGCTTCGTCAGAGTACCAGGAAAAAATTATACTTTGGAAGTTCAGAGTAAATAAGAAACTAAAACAAAAAGACCCCCCTCCCTGTATGTCCCGCTAATAATAGGTGCGTAGACTTTCCGAACACGGTAAAACTACCGACACTTAAAATTGAGAAATATTATGGAGATATTAAGCTTTTCCAGAATTTCTGGAACTCGTTTAAAACAGCGGTACTTGGCAATGAACACCTGTCAAATATTGAGAAAATGAATTATTTATTCAGTTACTTAGGCGGGAGTGCGTATAATTCTATATCGGGTTTTGCGTTATCCGATAAAAATTACATAGAGGCCATCGATGTATTTAAAAAACAATTTGGTAGAAAAGATTTAATTATTACCAGTCATATTAATACGCTGTTAACTTTAAAACCGGTCACAAAATCGCATGACGCCATGTCATTACGTAAATTATATGACGCCACTCAAACCCAGATTCGCAGTCTCAGATCATTAGAAATGGAAGCGGATAGTTGCGATGCACTTCTGACCCCAATAATTTTAAAAGCACTACCATAGCTTATCTCTGGAATTTAATAGAGAAAGTGTCAAAAACGCAGAATCAAATTACGGTGTGGATAAATTATTATCATTTATCCGAAATGAATTGAAAGGAAGAGGAAAACAGGGTCAAATAATTAATGTCTCTTCTGATTATTCAAGGCCAAAGCACTTACCAGAATTATTACCCGAATTTAAACAGATTAACAAAACATTTGGCGTCAGTGCATCTCAAATGTCTACCATGGAGAGTGTTTGTTTAATTTGCAAGGCAGTTAATCATTTAACTGAAAATTGTGACAGATATTCAATTCAGGAAAGAATTAATAAATTGAAAGCTGAGGGTAGATGTTTTGCGTGCTTGAAGCGAAAACACGTAATTAAATATTGTACGGAAAAAAACTAAATGTAGGCTGCGTTTCTAATTACACCATGTGTCAATTTGTAATTCTTTAGTTGAGAAGGGTAATAAATTAAAAAAAAGATACGAATGAAAATGCGCTGTCAGCTAGAGTAATGTCGCAAAACGTATTTGATTTAGAACGGGCGCAAGAAAAGAGAAAATTAAATGAACCACGCCAACTTATAGACTTAGAATTTGAGAATAAAATTTTGCGAGGAGTCATCGATAGCGGTACTCAGATTTCAATTATAAAGAGTGATTGTGTACCGGAGCATTTTAAAGTACCATCTGTATCAATTATACTTAAATCAGCTTTTGAACACCAGTTAAGAGCACCGTTAATAAACATTCCACTAAGCATAGCGGCAGATAAAGTACATTGCAGGGTATTCCCAAAAATAGTAATAACGTGAGCGATGGTTGATAATTTAATTAATGATCAACTGTTATCGTTAAATGCTCATAAGAAATTAAACACAATAAGTTAACACAATAAATAACGAATGTAACGAACCCGACACCACAATAAATGATTTTAGTACTATAAATTTGCTCTGTACGAGAGAAAACAATGCGGTAGGTTTAGATTTAGCTTGCACTGCTACGGAGGCCAAGCAGCTTAAAATAGCAAATGCAGACAAGAATATTTATAACGATGGTAATGAAAATACCAGTAATTTCACGAACGACTCGGAAAAATTTAAATGGGAACAGAAGAGCGATGCGTCACTAAATCATTATTGGACGGATGCTAAAAATGAGTGTAATAGTTGTTCTATTCAGGACGATCGGTTATATAATCGCGATCAGAATGTACACCTAGGCCATTTAACAGATAATGAGTGGGAAAAACTAATTAATGTTGTGGGCATACAGGGAGGTGCCGAATGCTACAGGGAGGTGCCACATGCTACAACGGACGTTAGTCCAGTACAGATGTTGTATGGTAGGCGTCTAATTGGTCCCCTTTCCATATTAAAGTCATCATGTACTAATGAGACACCTTTACCATTTAATGAAGTAAGCTCAGTTACCAATTACTTAAATGACTTGAAAGTACAGTTTTGCCATTTCTGCCAAGAACATTTGCACGATAATGACATCCTAGAGTATAAAGCTCAGACAACACCTATAGGCGTGAGATATGCTGAAGATAATAATTTTTGTGAAATTGAAAATGCCCCGAAGATAATTAGAGATGATCCGAACAAACTCAAACATGATCCTGATCCAGAGAAGGTAGCAGCGATATAGAATTTAGAAATTTCGAAATGCCAAGAACATTATACCACCATCGAGAAGGAAGCATACGGAGTAATCCTCGCTCTAAAGAAATATAAACATTATGTATATGGCTTGCAAGTGACTGTTGTGAGTGACCACAACCCTTTGAAATCCTTGACAGACTGTGCATCTCAAAGTGCGCGCCTTCAAAGGTGGGCTCTGGCATTGCAGCGATTTCAAGCCCACATAACCTATCGACGTGGAAAACTCCACACTAATGCTGACTCTTTAAGTAGACTTTATGCCTCACACAGGACTCAAATGAATGAAACTTTGCCTTTCAAAAAATTTACCATAAAATTTTGGACTTATTTTATTTATGATCATATGTACCTTCAACACTTTTCTGAATGTGACTTTGTTTGGACATTAGTTGATTGAACATTATTATTTGAACTTTAAAATATTTATTCTAGAACTTTAACGTATTAATATTAGTATCATAATCTCATATTGCATAGTATCTTAGTTATCCTTTTTAGTTATCTTTATATTAAGTAAGTATTGTAATTTTGATTTTTATTAATAATGTGTTTACTAAAATGTTTATAGAGATCCACTAGATTTTGATTAGTCTTTAAAGACTAAATCAAAACTTCAAATGGGGGAGGTGTGATGCTTGCGCACGTCCTCTACCCTATAGAAGCCCCCTCTGTGGCCGAAAGAGGAAAAACAGAGCAGAACCTGGAATGGCTTTGCCTAAGAAGGTGCTCCATAAGTGCTGAGAACGGTTTTGGCTACTGCCAACCGTAAAGAGTCAAGATACAACTATAAGATTTGCTCGAAATGATTTAATGTCATGTGCTTATTTGTTTGTGCCAGTCTGTGTTCACCGTGCCGTCCTATGTGTATAATAAACGTTTGTGTTGTTTCGATAATTGGCCAATCTTTATAGAGAAAAGCCCACACGCGACCAGCTGGTCGTTATTACAATGATATTTTAAAAATATTCTTTACAAAACGTTAATTTGGCGTACCAAACCCCATTATGGAAAATTCATTTAGTTTTTGTTTCTGTTTCTGTTTTTTTTTTTTTTTTTTTTTTTTTAGAAATAGTAGAATGCAAAATATAGTAATTTTTTGGTGCTTTCGTAATTATATATATAGGGTAAGGGAGTACACAGTCAGACATGGTACACAGTGAGACAGCAGCCATTTTGACATATAGTTATAACTTTTTATCCTAGCTGGAACTCACACCGAACCACCTCATCTTATGCAACACGTGGATGTAGTTTCGGCACTTCGGTTACTCGCCCAACAATATAGTAAGTAATTATTTATTTTACAGGGGTTAAAGTTACATAAACGTCCATTTTAAAGTTTATTTCTTTCATACATATTTTCTTGCATACATTTACTTAACAAAACCTAGCTATATTTATTGATAGACTATGTCAACAAAACGACACAAGCATTCAAAGCTATGAAATTGATGATGAAACAGATACGGCATCCATTTTGTTACAACGTAACGAAAGTACACAGTGAGACACACAGTTGTGGTGCACAGTGAGACGCGCCTCATTGTGTATCTACTATGTGGTTCTGACGTAAAAAAAGTTATTTATTAATAAAAGAAGGGTTTTTTGTCTCTCTCTATCAGTGTGTGTGTGTGGGGGGGGGGACGATGGCTAGTGAAATCTATTAAACGCAAGAGGCTGAAAATTTGCATGAACGTAGCCCAAGGTCTGCCATTGCCCACACGAGGTTCATATTTTTAATTTTTTATCTAGAAATATTAATTAGAAGTCATAAACTGCAGAAAATTATTCATAGAGTATAAAAAGGTATGATTTATGAAAATATATACATTGTCTCACTGTGTACCACAAGTGGTACACAGTGAGACAATTTTAGATACTCCGTTATGCCGCTTCTGTGCTTTTATAAATAACTTTTTTAAAACCATTTATACATTAATGTGTAGCGTATTTGTGTAGTTTAAAGATGTAGCAAAATTCTTTTCAAAAGAATAAAAATCGTTGCCATTCGTTAAGTAATAATAATTTTCGTCTCACTGTGTTTTACCCTCCCCTACATAGCACCTATAGTTGTCGTCTGGACCGTCCGTCTGCCTGTCTGTCCGTCTATCCGTCATATAACAGCGCAAAAACTATCCAACCGAGTGGTTTGAAATTTAATATATATAATCGTTTCAGAATTTTGTCGACTCATTTGAAATTTTTTGAAAATCAAATCAAAAAGTCATTTACAGAAGAACTCCAAAGTATTCCGTTAAATTGTAGTCTATGGGTAAAAAGCCGATGGCACATAAACGTACGCCGGCTTTTTTATTATGTATGTCTAAACCGCCCGTGTCTTTAAGGGTTAATATCTCGGCTAATTATCGATGATTTTTTTCGAAAATCATTATCAGGAATGCTTTAATACTTCTGCTACGATAGGCACCTCCAGCGCTCCTTAACACCTTTGCTGAATGCCCGCAAATCGAAATTTGTGTGTAACGGAAAAATGCGCTTTATTGAAAACTATGTGACCTAGGGTAATCGCTATAATTTTCCTGCAATGTTTAAATTAACGTCTACTACCTCTAATTTTTTCATAATTTTAGTTTCAGTAGATTCGGAGATACACAAAGGGGGGGGGGGCATATTTTTGCACTACATTTTCGACGATATCTCTGAAAATATAATACCTAGAATTAAAAGAAATGTATTTTTGAGTTCAGCGTTACGAAAGCTTTCACGCAATACCCCCCACGATATACAAAGAAAAGAATTTGTTTTTCAAGTAACTTAATTAACCCCTATATATTTTTTGTAAATATATTTGTGAATGTTTAATAATCTGTAAATATGTGGGTTAATAATCTTCATTACTTCCCCCAATTTGAACTTTCCACGTTCTATAGTTTAGGAGTAAAATGGTTGTGACAGACAGACATAGGAGTGATCTTATAATGGTTCCGTTTTTACTTTTTAAGTACGAAACCCTAAAAATGTATAAAAATTTTTATACTGCTTTATATTCTTAGGCAGGAAATATTTTAATAAGACTTATTTTTCTGTACATTGAAGTGACTTTTCTTTTAAATTAAAATTTTGGTACGCAAATGAGATAAAGAAATGAAACTAGTATATTCTCATTTACCAGAAAAAATGTTTTATAATCTTTATTTCTTAAACAAGCAACCAAAATTAGACTGATTAAATAAATTATTTTATATTATTTCAACAATATTTGATTTTTTAGTTTGATCTTTTTAAGGTTTTCAGAATGAAACAGATGATTTTTACAAACAGCTTTATTTCAAGACTGTGATATTAATTTTCTAATATTGAGAAAGAAGTAATCTGAAAACAGAAACATTTTTCAACAACACATAAATGAAGTTTCTTTAATTTATTTGCTTTTTATTCGTAAAAAAAGATATTAAAAGTGGATATAAATATAAGATGAAGAATAAAAATCAATAAGAATAAAACAAAAAAAATTTAAAAACCGCTCATTTTAATTTTAAAATGTTGTATTAAAAACATCCGTGTATGCTTTCATCAATATTAAACTGACTGCATTTCTAAAGAAAAGATTAAATGCATTCAAAATATGGAATTAATTTTTAAAATTTTATTCGATAAAAAATATAAAAATAAGATTAGGTTCATTTACAAAGTCTTTCCTTGTATTTTAAAATACACCATCTTAAATAAAAATTTTAAATGTGAACTTTTTCTAATTAAACTAAATTTCCTGTGGTTAGATATCACATTTGTAAAGGAATCTAAAATAAATAATTAGTATGGTTTTATTTACGAATGAGACATAATATATTAGGAAAAAAATAAAAAATAAATTGGAAGTAAATTTCACGAATGCTTTCAACAAGCTTAATGTCATTGAAATAAAAGTAAATTTCTAAGAAAGAGAAACTAAGCATTTTGAAATACTATATTATTCAGGAAAACAAAACTAAAAAAATATCTAACAAAAATACTTCTTTTTTCAAAAGAAAGCTAATTTACAAATAGGGAATCCCAAATTTTAAAATATTAAATTAATCAGATCACAAAATACGAAAGTTGAGAGGGAAATATTTCATGAAAATTTTTGAATAACTTCTCTCTTGTTTTGTATAAAAACCTACTAAGAATAACTTCATAATATTTCAATCTAAAACTAAAATAAAAGCATAAAAATGTTATTTTCAATTGATAGAAAAACGCTGTTTGATTTTTTTAAATGTTAATGAATGATGCCAATGAAATTGCTTTCAATTCCCTAATTTCACTGATATAAAAATAAATTTCTATAGAAGAAATTTCATATTCTCTTATTTCTTTCATTTTTCAAATAATTAATAAAAAGGTTCACTAACAAAAATGAAATGTTTCCGACATGAGATTAGTTCGTTAGTTAATGATTTTCCAGTATTGTAATTTTGGAACTTTTTAAAACATTTTAACTTAAACCAAAATTTATTTTATGGAAATCTCATACATCAGATATGGGATATCATATATGGATCTCATATATGGAATATCAGAACAGAAGTTTATGGCTTTTAGAATTATACCCACCCAATAGCTGAAGCGGTGTTTCCGAAACTTTGACGTCATTTTTTGACATGTTTGGGCATACCACGCATGATACACTACATGGCCAAAGGTGACCGGTCACTTTCGATTTTAGACGTTTTGTTAAATATCTAGAAAAATGTATGAGGAATTAACCTGAAACTCCAGGTGTTTAAAAAATATAGTATAGGTCATATATTTCCGCGAAGATTTTTTCCCGAAACCACATTGGGTACCGTCTAGAAATTGAAAAAGAGCGAATATCTTTTGGATAACCCTGTAAAAGCGTTCAAACTGGAGATTATGATTAAGTGGCTTAATGTAATAACCTGTTTTCATTTTTATGAGGATAGCATGTATAATCGTAGAGAAATTATTATTTTTAATATAAATAGTCCCGAATTTTGCCAAGTTTTTTTCTTATAATTTGCAGAGTTCTTAATACAAAAAAAAAGTTCTTTTCAGAAAATATGACGAACAACATTATACAGAATACTCTGCAATCAGAATTAAAAAATAATAAAAATTTTATAAAAAATGAGCAGGTTTACTGAAAAATGTTTCACTGCGCATGCGCGTATGCAATCAAAATATAATGTGCATAATGAAATGTATAGAGCAACTTTTTTAAATGTCTCAAAAACATAATTTGAAAAGTCTGATAATAATCGTTTATAGAATAAGTTCAAAATCTGTTGTTCCCAAAATAAAGAAAAAAGATGAGGGGTTGTATCCCTATATCCATTGATTAGTGCCAATATAGCATACACAATATTGCACGTACTACTGTATTTGGATACAGCCCCTCACCTTTTTGCTTCCTTTTGGGAATAACGGATTTTGAGCTTATTCTATAAACGATTATTATCAGACTTTTCAAACTATGTTTTTGAGACTTTTACAAAAGTTGCTCAATACATTTAGCTAACACATTATGCAAATTATATTTTGATTACGTTTCATTAAGAAAAAGTATGGTTCCATTACAAATAGATTTTAAAAAAACAACACTACCCCAATTTTTGAAATAAGATGGATGCCTCAAAATGGTACTTTTTGTGTTCTCAAAAGTTTCTTCCTTGTTGAATATGTTATTGGCCTACTAGTGGTGAATAAATTGACTCCAAAACAAAAATAAGCATCTAAGTTTCCACTAAAGGACATTACTTAGCAGAATTTTAGAAGAACATGTTTATTTGAGTTAGATTCTTGCTGAAATGCCAGTTACAGTTTAGGCGACGATAACTAGGGTTTCACCCAAACTGATTAGTCTGTAGTTAAGTTCTAACTTAATATTTTTTAATGGTTTTATTTTTACTAAGGAATCAACTTATAAACTTTGTCAATAGCCAAAATAGTTTACCTCCGTGAACACTGAAAATAAATTTTGAAAAAGGTGCCATATAAGACAGTACATGTCAAATCATCATTAGGTAGTTTCGGAGAAAGAAAGCCTTTTTGTTTCTTACAAGGGAACAACTTTTGGTGTTGCTTGCACCTAGTATCGACACCTGGTGCATTTTGTAGACCTATAAATAAAAGTTAGAGAACCGATAAAATTTCTCTCTATTAAAATCATATTTTATAAGCTTTTTATATTTTTAATTTTTTATTATTTGATTTTTATTTGTTTATTTCACGCCAAAAGTGAGTTAAGTCGCCAAATATAGCGCTACAATTTTTTTGCTCGCTTTATACTTGGAGTGTATGTACGTATTAGAATTAAATCAGACTTCGATTTGTTTGATAATTGATAGCACAATAAACAAGAATAAGGGGATTTCTTCATGCAAACGGTAAATGTATAAATAGTAAATGTATTTCTTTTAAAAACTTTCAAGATCATTCAAAACTGTTTCTTTGAGTGAAATACAAAATAAGCAAACTATTTCCTTTTTAAAGTCTGATGGAATAAAGTTTCGAATGTTTAAAATGAAATGTTGTGTATTAACCATAAAGTAAATTAATATATTTATACAATTTAAAAAATTTACTGTGTCGAATTAGATCGGACATTACAATTTCTAGTGAAATCCAAAGCACTTCTCACACACAACAAGCAGGTATGACATTCGGCTAGGGTTGTCGAAAAGCTCTACTTTTGAAAAAAAAAAAAAAAGCCAACTTTTCCACCGTCAAAAATGTGAATATAATGTTGTAATTTTTCAAAATCAAATCCGTAGGTTCTTCAAGGAATTTTAAAACTTTTTCTAATATTTTATACTTATTACTGACTAATTTGAATTTTTAAATGCTTTTCTTACAAAAATAATTCTATGTTAATGGTCCGATAAGTTGTTTCGAAAATTGCACTTCCAGAAAGTTATACGGCTGTAAAATCAAAAAATATTATTTTAATAGAAAATTTTTATCGATTCTCAAACTTCCTAATACAGGGCTTTAAAATACCCCAGGTCTCAATGATAGGTCCGAGCAGCACCAAAAGTCCTTCCGGCCAGTGCCGGGAGGAAGAGGTAGCTTTCATATTCCTTATTTTAAAAAAGCCAATTTATATCATTCAAACACACGAAGCTCAATATAGTGGAAACTGAATATAGGATATTCAATACTAATTTTTATCAATATAATGAATGAGAATTTCGCGAAATTAGTCAGCTTTATCCAAGCTGCTTTTCTTTAAAGTAACTCATATTTGGCTGCCAAATTCGGCGATTTCTTAAAGTGCATGCCATTTTAAGGCAACATGGTGGATGAGGCTAACCAGTGAACTTGGTCGAGACCTTAGTAATTGCTGTTCACATGCTCACTCACATCGGAATCGGTTGATATATACGAGTGCTGTCGCATGCAAAAAATCAGATTTTTCAAAATGTCACCCACAATAGAAATTGAAACTGCTATATCTGAGCCATTTTTTAAGGTAAATACAAACACAAAATGCTCCTGAATCCTTATATCAAGGTCAAATACTTAAGAAAGAAACCTTTTTCAATTTCTAACTTTTTTGCACCTCAATTTAAATATATATATTTTTTTTTTATTTAATGGCCGCCATTTTGAAACAAGATGTCTGATGAAGCTGGCCAGCGAACTTGGTCGAGATATTGATGTATACTGTCCACATGCCTTCTTCCATCGAAATAGGCGAATACGTGTGGTACCACGAGACAAATACAAGATCGTTTCAAAGTGTTAGCCATGATAGAAATTCAAAGTGCTATAATTCAACCACTTTTTAAGAAATAAACAAAAGAACAAATTTTCAGAAAAAAAAACTGCTCCAGAATCTTTGTATCAAGGCCAAACACATAAACAAAATCTTTTTCATTTTCCAATTTTTAATACCTCATTTTAAATTTTAAATTACATTTTTTTAAATGGCAACCCTTTTGAAACAAGATGGCGAATGAAGCTGGCCAACAAACTCGGTCGAAACATTGGTATGTACTTATGTACAGACGAAGTTATATCGAAATCGGTTCATAAATACGCCTGTTATCGCGTGACAAAATTCAGGGTGTTTCAAAATGTCAGCCACGCTAGAAATTCAAGATGCTATAACTCAGCCATTTTTTAAGATATAGACGAAACAAAAACTGCTCCCGAATCTTTTTATCAAGGTCAAACACATAAGAAAAAAATATTTTTTCAATTTTCAATTTTTTGGTACCACATTTCAAATTTAAATTTTTCTTAAAATTTTAAATGGCCGCCATTTTTAAACAAAATGGCGGATGAAGCTGGCCAACGAACTCGGTCGAGACATTGGTCTGTACTATGAATGAACGAAGTTACATCCAAATTGGTTCATAAATACGCCTTTTATCGCGTGACAAAATTCAGGACGTTTCAAAATGTCAGCTTCGCTAGAAATTCAAAATGCTATAACTCAGCCATTTTTTAAGATATAGACGAAACAAAAACTGCTACGGAGTCTTTGTATAAAGGTCAAATACATAAGAAAAAAAATATTTTTCCATTTTCAATTTTTTAGTACCACATTTTAAATTTTAAAATTTTTTTTAATTTTTAAATGGCCGCCATTTTGAAACAACATGGCTGATGAATCTGGCCAGCGAACTTGGTCGAGGTATTGATGTATACTATCCACATGCCTTCTTACATCGAAATAGGCGAATACGCGTGTTATCGCGTGACAAATACAAGATCGTTTCAAAATGTTAGCCATGCTAGAAATTTAAAGTGCTATAATTCAATCATTTTTTAAGATATAAACAAAAGAACAAATTTTCATAAACAAAAACTGCTCCGGAATCTTTGTATCAAGGCGAAACACATAAAAAAAATCTTTTTCATTTTCCAATTTTTTAATACCTCGTTTTAAATTTTAAATTTAATTTTTTTTTAAATGGCAACCCTTTTGAAACAAGATAACGAATGAAGCTGGCCAACGAACTCGGTCGAGACATTAGTATGTACTATTTACAGACCAAGTTACATCCAAATCGGTTCATAAATACGCCTGTTATCGCATGACAAAAATCAGGTCGTTTTAAAATGTCAGCCACAATAGAAATTCAAAATGCTATTACTCAGCCATTTTTTTAGATATAGACGAAACAAAAACTGTTCCGGAATCTTTGTATTAAGGTCAAACACATACGAAAAGTATCTTTTTCATTTTCCAAATTTTTGGTATCTCATTTTAATTTTTTTTTATTTTTAAATTTCTTTAAATGGCCGCCATTTTCAAACAAGATGGCGGATGAAGGTGGCCAACGAACTCGGTCGAGATATTTGTATGTACTATGTACACACCAAGGTACATCCAAATCGGTTCATAAATACGCCTGTTATTACGTGACAAAAATCAGGACGTTTCAAAATGTCAGCCACGCTAGAAATTCAAAATGCTATAACTCAGCCATTTCTTAAGATATAGACGAAACAAAAACTGCTCTCGAATCTTTTTACCAAGGTCAAACACATAAGAAGAAAATATTTTTTCAATTTTCAATTTTTTGGTACCACATTTCAAATTTAAATTTTTCTTAAAAATTTAAATGGCCGCCATTTTTAAACAAGATGCCGGATGAAGCTGGCCAACGAACCCCGTGGAGACATTGGTATGTACTATGTATAAACTAAGTTACATCCAAATCGGTTCATAAATACGCCTTTTATTACGTGACAAAATTCAGGACGTTTCAAAATGTCAGTCACGCTAGAAATTCAAAATGCTGCAACTCAGCCATTTTTTAAGGTACAGACGAAACAAAAACTGCTCCGAAATCTTTGTATAAAGGTCAAATACATAAGAAAAAAATATTTTTGCATTTTCAATTTTTTGGTACCACATTTCAAATTTTAAATTTTTTTAAAAATTTTAAATTGCCGCCATTTTGAAACAAAATGGCGGATGAAGCTGGCCAACGAACTCGGTCGAGACATTGGTATATACTATGTACACACCGAATTACATCGAAATCGGTTCATAAATACGCCTTTTATCGCGTAACAAAATTCAGGACGTTTCAAAATGTCAGCCACGCTAGAAATTCAAAACGCTATAACTCAGCCATTTTTTAAGATATAGACAAAACAAAAACTGCTCCGGAATCTTTGTATAAAGGTCAAATACATAAGAAAAAAATATTTTTCCATTTTTAATTTTTGGTACCACATTTAAAATTTTAATTTTTTTTTTAAATTTTAAATGACCGCCATTTTGAAACAAAACGGCGGATGAAGCTGGCCAACGTACTCGGTCGAGACATTTGTATGTACTATGTACACACCGAATTACATCGAAATCGGTTCATAATTACGAGAGTTACAGTGTGACATAGGTCAGATATATATATATATCAATTTTGAACGGATGGTGGTTTCGGGGTCTGGGGGTCATGATTGATGAAAATATACCAAAATGTTTTGAAATCTCTTTCCTCTGAACGGCTGCAATAGGTAGCTTTTTGTAATGAAAGCTACCTAAAAGTGGTTCCCTTGTTAGGTATATCTTTCTGTTCTGTTGTAAAACTTTTTAATCTTTCCCAATTTAATATTTCCATTTGAAGTTTAGCGAAGTTCTCAGTGTGTACTCTGTGGTCATCATACGTAAGGTAAGAAAATGATAATTTATTATTATAATACAAACTTGAGACAGCTTTAACATTTCATTTAATAAAAAGAAATGCCACATTTTAGCACCGTGAAAACCAAAGTCGTTAAAAATTCAAACTTTATTTTTGTCTCCTTCGGGGACTTGGCATATTCCTTTTTACTGATATTGTCTAATTTATCGGGCATGCATCACACATTGTGCTCAGTATAAGGGGAACGCAGCCACAAAAAGAAGTTTGAAAGAAATGAAATGCCGATGTGCATTGTTTTTCAGAAAATTATATCTATAAATTCAAAAGCCTAAAACAATTTTTTAAGCCAATCTTGAATTTTTTGTGAGAATGTCTCTTAACAGTTTAATTATGAGAAATAAATATATACCATCTATTCTAAATAATTACTCAATTATGACTTTGTTTAACACGTTAAGCGCCACGTCAGTCACCGGTAACTGACACTGAACTTTCCTTTTAGAACGCGTCATTCACCGATGACTGTCGATCTAAAATATTATATAAAACTAAATATATATATACATTGTTTTAGTTAATGACTAATAATTTATTTAAAATTTGCATACCTTTTATTTATTACAGATCTATACTTTTTTTAAACTACTTAAAACATTGTAATTTTTTTAGCTTCAGTGTGTCACCTTGGCACTCAACGTGTTAAATTTTTGAAATGTAAATATCCCTTCCCATGGCATCCGTGGCCATGTCAATGTTATAAAAATTCAAGAACTACTGGACATATAATAGAAAACTTGACCACTAATATAAGGTTATTTAAAATGAAAACAACAATGCAAATTTATGATTTTTTTACATACTTTTATAAAATAGATTTTGTTTTTTCTATTTTGCACCTTTTCGTGAGAATAACCCTTATACAACTTTCTAAACATATTTACACATACTAATATCAAACTATTTTAAATGTTGAGAAATTTATAATTTATACAAGTCTGTTATGACAGCTTGTCTAAATATGCATGAAAAGTAATCAATCAAGTAATTGAACCGGCTAGATTAAAATCCCGACTCTCGCTGTCCGCCAATCAATATTCACTCTGTGAGTAATGCTTTCGAGTTAAGATACCAAACAAGCAGCCTGTTAATGAAAAGGCCTGAAGGATTTAAAGATTTACCACCGAGATTTAAAGCTTAGTAATTCCGTATAATTAGCGAAAGTCAGAATCTGTTTTCCAGATGCTGTTACGGTGTTCTAATTCAAGGAATTCCAACCGAGTATCATCAACTACTTAATCTCACGGGTTAATGACACTAACTGAGAACAATCTTTTTAATTAATTCTTTGAACAAGTAAAAATTAAATTTAAAAAATCAAAAAACCCGACTGAGTAAAAAGCGAACTAATTAATTATTTCACATCAATATGAAACTATTTTTTATATTACTTACCTTTTTTTTTATTATTATTTACTTGTATTGATGACTTTTAAGTTGTGTTTAATTGTTAATTCCTATCTGTAAACACTGTTTTGATGAGTCCTATAGATGTCTATGAACGTTGGAGTTGCGGTAAAGCTAGAGATCATACCTACACAACTTACAGGTTGTGTAATATTTAAACGGAGCTTCTGACTGTAAAATAGTCAATGAAACATCGTCTTCATTTTGAAAGACCTATCCAATGATATGCCACTCAATAGGGTGCGTAAAAAATGTTTTCCTTATCTACCGCCATTTTGTAATTTACGCCCGCCATTTTGAACTTATAAAAACAAAACCTAGCCTATAACTATCGGATGGTTAAGACGAATCGATAGAGACCTCATTCATTAAAATCCATCCAACCATTAGGATGTTTCGAGGGTATAAAGAAATCCACATACCCAGATACGCGTCAAACACATAACCCTTCTTGGCAGTGGGGTAAAAAATAAAGCCAGAAATTATAATGATAGAATTCAAGTGGCTTTTAATGAAGGTAAATTATACATTACATTTAGTAATAATTATTTATAATTAAGGATTGACCAAAACCAAAACGAAACCAAATTTCGCTAATTTTACTATCTTCGGCCGAAAATGAAAATGTCCAAAAAATGTTAAAGTAATCAATTCATACATAAATATACATAATTATTAATTAATTATACGTGTTTATTAAATGTACTTAATTATTAATTAATTATCTGTGTTTATTAAATATACATAATTATTAATTAATTATACATGTTTATTAAATAGACATAATCATTAATTAACTGTGTGGCCCAAATTAGCTCTCTGTGCCTCTGACCAAAACTATTTATTTTCAAATAAAATAAAATGTTATTTATTCCTTGACAACAGAGAATGATTTTCTAAGTATTCGAATTTCATCTAATTAAAAATGTTTTAGGTATACATACCTCGATTTATCTTTTATAACGATTTTTGTAAAGGATCATCTATTATACTGGAACTTTCTCAAAGAGTACTCCGAATACTTCTCCGGTTTCAAACTAAAAATTTTCTGTTACTGTTAATTCTGCAGCTTTTAATGTGCACATGAAAAGCGTCTTCAAGGTTTAGTCATGCAGGCGTTGCTTGCTTTATAATTTGCCCTCCTGTCTTGCGTCAGCCATGACTGATTAATTATAAACAGTGAAGTTCATAGCAAGAAATAAAGAGTGTATGTTGAAACTTTCTGAAGAAAGAAACGATATTTCTGGAATACAGATACTTTCGGTCGAGGTATGGTTCGGCTAAATTTTCGGCAGCATTTTCGCCGAAATCGAATGTCCGGCGAAACTCGGATTTTGGCCCGAAAATGAAAACGAAAATGAATTTTCGGTCGATCTCTATTTATAATGCTTTTTCTATAGATCCAATTTTATCTTTTCGCAAAATAGCTGTTTTTAAAAATAACTAAAATATTGTAAATGAGGTTGATTTTGGTTTTTAGGACTATAAAGAGTCAAAGTAAAATAATTTTAAGAAATTTAATTAACATTTTCAGAAAATAGCCTTGAAATGATAACAAAAACATGAAAAAAAGTTTAAGGAACGCCTATATAAAATTGTAGATTTTTTTTAAAGGAAGTTTTTTTTAAGATGGTAACGTATTTTTAATATAAAATGCTATACCATCGAGCAACTATGGCTGATGCCCATGTCTTCCATAGATGTCATGAGATTCTTTTGGGGAAATCCTTCCTTCAAAAAATGCAATTTTACCCAGACAGTCAACAGAGATATCCCGTTCTGTAAATTGTATAAAAAAAGAAAAATGTTTCATGTTCTAGCAAAAAGGTTTATCAAAATATAACATAAGCTCTTCTCCGTTAACTGCGAATCCAAAAAGTATTTCCTTTATCTATAGAGATCTCAGAAACCAATAGCTTTCCCAGATTTAAATAACTTTTTATGAAACACAATCATGTTTTGCTGCCCGTAATTTTTGGAAATATTTCTGAGTTTTTTGTTTGCAGTGAAATTGGTTTCTGAGGCTTTTCAAAATAAAAGTATTTCAGTGACATTTGTAACTTAGAACAGATAATATTAAAATATATTAAACATTCTTGCTAGATCAAGAAACATTTTTCTGTTTGGGTAGGGGTGGGGGGTTACAATGTAGCTGCATTGTCCTAGTGTATCCCAGATATGTATGATCGCAGATTGTATTTAAGCTATTGCACGGTAATGTTTACAGAAAAAAAACTCTCAGCCACTACTCCAATAAAAACTGTTTATTTTAAAACAAAAATATGCAAACTGTTTTTTTTTTTGTTTTTTTTTTTTTTTTATTGGCAAAATTTGTAATAGATACAGATTTTTTCTTTAAAAAAATTACTGCATCCTCACAGGCAGTTTTAATCTAAAATCAATAGATATTTAATTTATCGGTGTAGGGGATGCTGGCCAATTAATATTCTGTATTTTTTAATAGTGTATTTCATAGCTAAATCTGTATTTGTGAACTGCATTATTGTGCTTTATCACCTTGAGGGGCGGTGGTATGCGTTATATTCCACCTAATTTTAATGTAGATTTGCACCAGAAATTTCACTTAAATTTTACTTTCATAACTTTGGTGGAAAGAAGTTGTGAAGTTGTTTTTCGTTATTTTGAAATAAAAAATTTCGAAAATTCCGGTGAGAATTCAACATTACAGAAATGCAATTACTTGCCCTTGAAAAGGTTAAAATGAAAGCAGGATATGGCTGCTAATGAGCTCCAAGGTTAAGATACGACATGAGACATGCATATCTCGTCTGCATACCTCCAGTCTATTCAACTACCCTTCTGGATAATATGCAAGTTCATATGTCCCAATTCTATGCTAATGGTAGCCAAGATAATCCAGAACAACAGGTGTACTTTAACAGGCCACACTAGTCACTCAAAAAGACCCGGATGATAATGTTAATCCTATGGGGAAGTTATTTTCAAATATCTCGCTTGAATTTTGATATTGTCGAATGATTTTTTTTTCTTTCATAGGATAGCTGAGGACGATCTACAACCGAGCTAGTTTTTACTTTTTCGATTTTAGTTATAGTTTTTTTATATTAGGATAGTTTCAATTTCAGAACCGGTTCAAACCGGTTCCAAAAGTAAAAGTACTTTAAAAAAAATCTGAAACCAAAATAAACTAGTCGTTGGGGTCCACCGTAATACTTACCCATCATGGATATAGATAATATAAAATATGAAAATAAAACATGTGATATTTGATAAGCATTGTACCATGTTACTTTTATTCATAATTTAATTTATTTGGGCTGCCTTAAATATAATTAATATAACCCCTTAAGCTAATGTTACTTGTTGTTGCATTAAAATATCTCAATTTGTTGATTTTCTGTAAACAAGTAAACGCTATTGGTTTACAATGGAAGTCTATGAGAATTTGGCGAAATATTAAAGATACCGCCAATTTGGCGTCACTTTTGGCGACTCATTTTGGCCGCCAAATTTGGCGATATACCGCCAAGTTGGCGACAAACTTGGCGATATTTGGTGACAGAACAGAGTCCCCCCTATGATAAACCCCCCTTATAGGTATGGAGAGGCATTAAATGCTTGAAATTTACGATAAGCCATTATTGGCATTTAATCTTATAGTTTGGCGATAGCTTTTTGGTCGGCGGGATAATCGAGTAGTACTGAATTGCGTAAAAGAAACATCCTTATAACTCGAAAAATTATAATCCTATTAACTAACAGTTTGCTGCGTCGGATTAAGCGTCTCATTTCCAATTAAAATGTATCTTTGAATTGAAATTTAACTGAAATACAGGGTCATGAAAAAATCGAAGAGTATGAAAAATATAATTACAAATATCTCGGCAACTAATTATCCGATCGAGTTCATTCATGATGCAAAATTTATGTTTTTTTAATTGTCTTTTATATTCACTCTTCCAAATAAACAATTTCGAAAACTTTTGTATACCTTTTATCAGAACGAATATTTCAAGAGTCCGAAAAAAAATAGTTCCGGTTAATCGAGGTTACTGATATTCAATAGACTTCTTCCCATTATTACTCCCTATTTACACGCCGAATTTCAAGTCTCTATCTCAATTTGTTCGGGAGATAGAGCGTTTACAGACACACACACATACAGACGGACGGACAATTTTTTTTTCTAAAAATATGTTTTTCGGAATCTCCAGTGTCTGAAACGTGTAAATCTGTCAAAAAAAATTTTTCGATTTTTAAAACGATTACAAGACTTACCCTATACTACGTATGATGGGTAAAAAATGTAAAAACTAGCTCGGTTGTAGATCGTCCTCAGCTATCCTATGAAAAAAAAAAAAATCATTCGAAAATATCAAAATTCAAGCGAAATATTTGAAACTAACTTCCCCGTAGGATTAACATTATCATGCAGGTCTCTTTGAGTGACTAGTGTAGGCTCTTAAGAGCCTACTTCAGTCACGCGAAAAGAACCGTTCGCTAATGCTATTCCTATGGAAGAAATTTATAAAGATATATCGGTCGCATTTCAATATTTTTAGATGATTTTTTGCAGTGGCTAGCTGAGCTCGATCTGTAAAAAAGCCGCTTTTTATTTTTTTCGATTTTCATTGGGGATTTGTTTCAAGAAGATGCTTTCATTTTAGGAACCGTTTCTGAAAATGAAAGTGTCCTGATTAAAAATACCTGCAAACGAAATAGAAAACGGCCTGCATACCGATCGACCTCAGCTAGCTACTGAGGAAAAGAAAAATCATCTAAAAATATTGAAATGCTACCGAGATATCTTTATAATTTTCTTCCATAGGAATAGCATTAGCGAATGGGTCTTTTCGCGTGACTGAAGTAGGCTTTTAATCTTTCCTCTACGAACGCGGAGATATTTCTAGTGCTCCTTTCCTCCCATACAAGAATACTTCAGTTGTCACACTCCAGGTTGAATCGGTCACATGTTGGTGAAAAGCACTTAACTCCACTCACGCTGCATCCATTGATGTTCAGCAACACATTTTCATCGGGTAGTATGGTCTTTTGGAGGTCAAAGGGTTACACGTCATTTATCTACTTCTACATATAATAGGGGATCGTACCCGGCCTTCCCGGGTTACAGAATATAGATGAAAACTAATTTTTTTAATTAAAAGTAATTTTTTTTTACATGCAATATATTCTTTAGATTGCCCACTAAAAATAAAAAATCATTTTTCATATGAAAAATATGGAGTACATAATGAAATAAACATTTGAAATTTATCAAAAGCGATTTTTTTCGTATTAGCCGCATGATAAGAGTAATTAACCCAAGATTTTGCTGTTTACAGAATACTTTTATTTTCAGATAATTTCAGAGCTTTAAGCGCGTAGTTCAATTACATGTCTGTTAAATTTGTATTTTTTAATATTTTATTTATTTAATCATAGAGGAAGCTTTATTTTTGCTTACGGAATATTAGTCGTACGAAAATTATGAACTCTTTGTGTTGTTTTAAGGGCAAACGGATTAATCTTTCTTAATGTAGCTCCACGCGATAGAGATAAATTTAAAAAAATTGCCTCTCATACCCACAATCACCTTTTTAAAAAATTTGTACTTTATTTTGATCATTTAAATATCATCTTAACTCAAAACGTGAAGTCACGATTGTCAGCAAAATCTTTGCATGTGAACAGCCGCACTCTTAACTCGAGATTCTGATCTCAGTACCGAGAGTAAAAAATGCCGTAATTTATGTTTTTTTTTTGGTGCATTTGTGTTAAAAAGTTTAGTTTATCTAAGAAAATCATCGTTTCTTTTAAATATGGCGTCATTTTCACTTACTTAAGCATTTCATCTAGTGTCTGAAACTTACTTCACATACAGAAGGGAAGAAAATATGGAAACATTATGAGGAAAATGCGTATTTTCAAAAGCAGTGCGTACTTTTCCGTTCAAAATATTATGTCCCTAATGGAATTTTGCGAATATACAACAATTTGTATCAACAATTTTGAATTTTTATCAGATAATCACATGAATAACGATAAATAAACTTCATTATTTCTCTCTTCCCTGCAATAATGAGATCTATCTCAATACCATCATTTTGAAGAAGTTTCATAAAATACTTTTAAAATTAATATATAATGATGGGATATTTAAAAAAAAACAGCTAGTGCGGGCACATCTACAAATGAACAGCTTTCAATTTAAAAATTTATTATTAAATTTGGTTCAGCAGAAAGCACACGGCAGATGAATAAAAAACATTATTTGTGTTTTGAATATGTAGATTATATAAAATTATGAAAAATTAAATTAAGTAAATTATGTTATTTTGATAAAATTACAGTAACATGTCTTAAAGAATAGCAGTAAAATTTTATTAGCAGAGAGAATTTTGGACAAAAACTTGGGAAACCTGATTTTATTCTAACTCGAATTATTGCCAAATCTTCTTTGATTGCTTGTCTAACTCGGCGAAGCAAATTCATCCAAGAGAGAATCATCAAGTTCTGTAATATAAATCGCTACTTTTTTGACAAAGAGACTGTATGTTACTGCTCTTCCATAAAGTTACTCTAAATGTTTGTAAAGCATTGTGTTTTATCAGTGTGTGATTTCGATTACGTTATTTTCAAAGATAAAGCATTTTTATCTGCGAACAATTTCAATGCAGCTCGAGTGAAAATGACGCACTTCTACAAAACATATTTCAGTTTTAAGAATTAAAATACACGCTTTTTATATAAAATGACGTCAATTGCATTCACTAAAGCATCCTACTTTTACGATCCCGTCTTAAACAACATCTATAGAACGGTACACAAATGACATCATTATCGCGAAATAATACACAAAATCAGCAGAAAGCAATGATTTCATTTAAGAAGCTCCGAAAAACAATCTCGGGTATCTAATGATTTACATGACATATTTTTTTTTTTTTTTTTAATAGCTCCATGTTTTATCAGAAGTAATTCATTTATATTTTTTTCAAAATTCGGAAAATGTAATTACACACGGATTAATAAAATTACATTATTTCAGATTTTTTATACGAATTAAATAAATGCGGAGAAAATAAATCACACAAATATTCTTTAAAATAAATTTTTGTAAAGAAAAAGTGCTGTATCGCTTGTAAAGTTAAATTGCAATAAACTAAAATCATTTAATTGAAAAATAAAAACGAAATAAAGCCAAAACACGCCGGGTTTTATAGCAGACGATATTCTTGACATAGCAAGTATTTTAATTCTTTTTTTCAGTTTTTATGAGAAAATGGCAAGAAAAAGATTCTGAAATCTACTATTTTCCTTTTTAGGGTTTCGTTCATCTGACGAAACCCTATTAATCTCGCTCCTCTGTCTGTCTGTCTGTCCGTCTGTCTGTCCGTCACAGAGCCCGTTCTCAGAAACTACACATGTTGGAGATTTGAAATTTTGCGTACTTATAGATGGACACCTCAAATCAAACGACAAATCATAAAATTTTGAAAAAGTCATTCATTTAACCCTTTGGGCTTCCACATGTGTATTTTAAACAATTCTTTCTATGTGAACCTCTAATTACATTGGGGGCGAGAAATTTTGCATACTTATAGCTGAATACCTCACATCAAAGGACAAATCATAAAATTTTGAAAAAGTCGTACATTTAACCCTTTGGGCTCCCACATGTGTATTTTAAACAATTCTTTCTAAGTGCGTCCCTAATTAGGTTGCAGGCGTGAAATTTTGCGTACATATAGATGGACACCTGAGATCAAACAACAAATCATAAAATTTTGAAAAATTCATACATTTAACCCTTTGGGCTCCCACATGTGTATTTTAAACAATTCTTTTTATGTGAACCTCTAATTAGACTGGAGGCGTGAAATTTTGCATACTTATAGCTGAATACCTCGCATCAAAGAACAAATCATAAAATTTCGAAAAAGTCGTAAATTTAACCTTTTGGGCTCCCCCATGTGTATTTCAAACAATTCTTTCTATGTGAGCCTCTAATTAGGTTGGAGGCGAGAAATTTTACAAACTTATAGCTGAACACCTCACATCAAACGACAAACTATAAAATTTTGAAAAAGTCGTACTTTTAACCCTTTGGACTCCCACATGTGTATTTTAAACAATTCTTTCTAAGTGACCCTAATTAGGTTGGAGGAGTGAAATATTGCATACATATAGCTGAATACCTCACATCAAACGACAAATCATAAAATTTTCAAAAAGTTGTATATTTAACACTTTGGGCTCCCACATGTGTATTCTAAACAATTCTTTTTAAGTGAGCCCCTAATTAGGTTGCAGGCATGAAATTTTGCGTACATATAGATGGACACCTCAGATCAAACGACAAATCATAAAATTTTGAAAAAGTCATACATTTAACCCTTTGGGCTCCCACATCTGTATTTTAAACAATTCTTTCTATGTGAACCTCTAATTACATTGGAGTCGTGAAAATTTGCATACTTATAGCTGAATACCTCACATCAAAGGACAAATCATAAAATTTTGAAAAAGTCGTACATTTAACCCTTTGGCTCCCCCATGTGTATTTCAAACAATTCTTTCTATGTGAGCCCCTAATTAGGTTGGAGGCGTGAAATTTTACAAACTTATAGCTGAATACTCACATTAAACGACAAACTATAAAATTTTGAAAAAGTCGTACATTTAACCCTTTGGTCTCCCACATGTGTATTTTAAACAATTCTTTCTAAGTGAACCCTAATTAGGTTGGAGGAGTGGGCTCCCACATGTGTATTTTAAACAATTCTTTCTAAGTGAACCCTAATTAGGTTGGAGGAGTGAAATATTGCATACTTATTGCTGAATACCTCACATCAAACGCCAAATCATAAAATTTTCAAAAAGTTGTATATTTAACCCTTTGGGCTCCCACATGTGCATTCTAAACAATTCTTTTTAAGTGAGCCCCTATTTAGGTTGGAGGCATGAAATTTTGCATAATTATAGCTGAATACCCCACATCAAACTACAAATCATAAAATTTTGAAAAAGTCGTACATTTAACCCTTTGGGCTCCCACATATGTATTTTAAACAATTCTTTCTAAGTGAGCCCTAATTAGGTTGGAGGCCTGAAATTTTGCATACTTATAGCTGAATACCTCACATCAAACGACAAATCGTAAATTTTCAAAAAGTCGTACATTTAACCGTTTGGGCTCCCACAAGTGTATTTTAAACAATTCTTTTTAAGTGAGCCCGTATTTAGGTTGGAGTTGTGGAATTTTGCATAATTATAGCTGGAACACCTCACATCAAAAGACAAACCATAAAATTTTGAAAAGTCGTACATTCAACCCCTTGGGCTCCCACATGTGTATTTTAAACAATTCTTTCTAAGTGAGCTCCTAATTAGGTTGGAGGCGTGAAATTTTGCATACTTATAACTGAGCACCTCGCATGAAACGACAAATCATAAAATTTTCAAAAAGTCGTACATTTAACCCTTTGATCTCCAACATGTGTATTTTAAACAATTCTTTCTAAGTGAGCCCCTAATTAGGTTGGAGGCGTGAAATTCTGCATACTTATAGCTGAGCATCACACATCAAACGGCAAATCATAAAATTTTGAAAAAGTCGTACATTTAAGCTTTTGGGTTCCTACATGTGTATTTTAAACAATTCTTTCTAAGTGACACTCTATTTAGGTTGGAGGCGTGAAATTTTGCATAGTAGCTGAACACCATCATGCGACAAATCATAAAAATTTGAAAAAGTCGTACATTTAACCCTTTGGGCTCCCACATGCGTGTTTTAAGCAATTCTTCCTAACTGAGCCCCTTATTAAATTGGAGATTTGAAATTTTGCATGCTTATTATAGCAGAACACCTGAGGCCAGGCGACAAATTATAAAATCTTGAAAAAGTCTTACGTTTAACCCTTTGAGCTACCACATATGTATTTTAAGCAATTCTTTCTAAGAGAGCCCCTAATTAAGTTGGAGACATGAATTTTTGCATACGTATAGCTGAATACCTCATACCACACGACAAATCATAAAATTTTCAAAAAGTCTTATATTATTTTCTCCACCGTACTCTAACGTATATTTTAAGCAATTTTTCTAACCTCCGCCCTTTTCACCCGGGGAGCACTTTTCCAACTTTTGCCGACACCCCTTTGACCATTCTTTCATATTATGCACCATAGCCTTACATATTTGAGTTCCACTTTTTACCGCCAGGTTCGCCTACTTATCTCAGATGCTATGGGCCCAATCCCTTCGACTAATATATATACGGATAGTACGTAAGACGGAGTTTCGTTCGGATAGAGATTTGTTTAGAATAGAGTGCGCCCTGGTTGCGAAATGTGGAACTAACAGATTTTTCAAAAGGATAAAGTGTTTTGAAATGAATATTAAACGAAACCCTCTGTGCGATCTGTGATCACACTTACCCACTTGTTTTTCCTTTACTTTCAACAAACATGCAGTACTTCAGTTGCACTGTTAAAAATGTGCAGCATTCTGGCAGGTCATTTGACAGTTTTTTCCAAAAACGGTTACACAACCTTAATTTTAACGCTATTCTGACCATATTATTGGCCATTTTATGGTCAGAATGTAGCTAAATTATGGTTATGAAACCGTTTTTTCAAAAAACGGTCGAATGACCTGCCAGAATGCTGCAAAATTTTTAACAGTGTGCCATAATTACAAAAAAAAGTAATAAAAACTACAAAAAAATTAATATCTTAAAATTAAATTGAGATACAGTTTTCAAATAAATTGAATTTAAAGGAGGATTTTTTTCCTTACAAGACGGTGTTAAAATTTAAAATGTGCGATGTTTAGAAGGTTAAAAATGTGCAGTAGAGATAATTGCAAACCCAAAATTTTATTTCAAATTTCAAAGTGTTGCCATTCGCAAAGTGACGTATGCGTTACGCACAGATATGTTTGTCCATTATAACAAACAATTGCTACTTTTTTGCAATCCACTTCGTGTTGCGCTTTTGATGTCTAATCTGGAACTTAAAACTCCTACTTTGTTAGAAGTTTATCCATATATTTATCTTAAATTCACCAGATTTCAAAAAATTTCAATTTTAACAATTCCAAAACATTAATATTTATAATTCTATAATAGGTATAATTATATATTACCCTTGTTTAAAAATCATAAATCTATCATCTTTTACAATTTCAGTAAGATTTTAAAGTCAAAATGAAAAAGGTGAGGCTGACACTCAGTGAACTGTGACACCCTTCAATCTTATTGTCTATGTATATACCCATACATATATATATAAATATAAATAGATAGATATAGATATTTATATGTATATATATGTATGGTGTGTTTGTAACATGACATAACATTTTCAATTGACTATTTATTCTTATTTGTTTGGTGAACAATCATACAAGTGCTTAATTAAAACTCTGAAAGTAAAATTAATTAAATTTCGTTTTAATTTTATTCTTGAATGAATATTGTAAGGCCACATTTAATTTCACATAACGTTAAATTTTATATTAAGCAAACATTAGCTTGGTTTCAATTTACTCAAATTCTGACATAAAGCACACTGCGTAAATCTAATGAGTTAATTACAATTTCTTTATCAGGCCGAGATTGGCATAAATGACAAATTCTTTTCCTTTGATCTCAGGTCAACTTGAACTAGTTAGAATTCTAATCTTAAGTAGAATATCCCTTTGATGCTCGAAATTGTACACGATTTCCAATTTGTAGAACCGAACCACAAGTGTAATTAGAATATGTAATTTTAAATGAGCATAAGGAATATTTTCTTGTAATTTCTAGTGCTTCTCAAATAATTATATACATTTCAAAACCAAAATTATTATAGATATGTATTTGTGTTAAAATAAAATGCAAAATGACATTTTGATAAACTATAAATAAAGAGAAATATTGATTAGAGAATTCAAAAGATGCCGGAAAATATTTCAGGAATTGCACAAAAATTAAGCTCCTTCTTATAAACCGTAGAATCCGATTATTTGGGTCACTTTACAATTTTGGAAACCGTTTAATTGCGACGAAATATCAAGGACAAAATACTAAAATGTCATTAACGTCAATGCCAAGGACAAAATACTAAAATGTCATTAACGTTACTGCCAAGGACAAAATACTAAAATCTCAGCAAATTGACTACCGATAACTTAAGAAGCAGCTATATTGATACAAATCATGCAGAACCAATGTGTCCCAATTAAATGCAATCTACTGTATTAAGCATTGAACGCTCAATTATCTACACATTACTGAGAATAACGCATATGATACAGCCATTCTTGTTTAGATTTGTGTGCATCATTTCAGCTGTGTAATATAAATAAACGTCTAATTTTTATTTTATATATGGATTTTATAAGGTATTACGACATCCACGGATCCAAGAAAATGACTAGTGTTAATTTCGTCGCACTGCGTTCCATATTACAGAAATAGTAGTTGTGAAACACAAACAGTCATATTTCGATACAATAGATTTACATTCATTACAGTATGTTCCTTATTAAAATTTCATATCGTAACATTTATTGTTTATTTACAGGGTCACACAAAATAATTTAGATACATTACGGTATATTCACTGTAATTGTTTGATGAGAATTTTAATGGTGTTAATCTGCTTCAAAACGATTGACAATATCTAAGGTTGCTAAGGTTCACTACAGAATGTTCCCTATTGAAAATAGTATTTACAATAATTATGCTTATTATACATGGAAGCACAAAAGACTTCGAATATCATTCTATGAACGATAACTTCACGATGTATTTTTTCAGTAAGGTTGTGAGTTTCGAATCTGAGTTAAATTTTGTATACAATGCAGTAATATGTTTATATAATATATGTTTTCGTATTATACCAATAAGTAAAATTTGTAGCTGTTATAAAAGGCCGCATGAAAATATTTGAATATGTCGCGATCACTAGTGTGTTATGGGTTGAAATTCTTTCGAGTAATTACAGTGTGCTTCACAGGGTATAGAAAACGACAACGAAACGAAGTCTCTACTCTAAATTCGCGATAATCAGCTTGAGTTATTCTGTTGGAATCGACCTTATCACACTTGTCATTGCTGTTTTCAACTCTTCTATGGTTTTTGGTAGATCTCGGTAGACTTGATCTTTAACATAGCCCCGTAAAAAGAAGTCTAGTGGGGATAAGTCACGGATATAGGGGGGGGGGGGGTCAAAAATGTCCATAGCCAAAGCTATTCAGGAAGCCTCTTGCGATGACACGATTGTGATAGTGACTTTTGAGCAAGTGCTAGACGCCTCCTATTGAATGTGGAGGAGCTGCATACAGCTGAAACAATGTGGCTTGGATCCAATGCTCTTGGCAGGCATTAGCAACTTGGCAATTAATGCTTTTAACATGCTTTAAGATGGCTTTGGCCTATTTTTAAAGGCTCTGTACCTCTTTGTGAGTGTTTCGGCAGGACTCTTGTGACAAAGATAAAACGTTTTGAGTAAAAAAACACTATCTTCGATTGAAGATCGGTACATTTTTCGCGAAAACAAAATATTCTTCGACAGTAACCAGAGTCCATAAATAAGTTTTCTTTGTGTTCCTGCGCATGTGTGCACAATTTCACGTCACTAGCTCCACCAGTTGAAGAGTTATTGGACTAAAACGTTGGCTATGTACCCGGTACATATGGTTTATAGAAAACTGAATTTCACTATATAAAAAAGTAATTGCTGGAAGTTTCCACAAATTCACAGCTGCTGCATCGAAAAAATTTTACAAGCGTATAAGAATAATAAATATAATATATTGTTCGAAATAGAGACTGAGTTTGGTGACAAAATTTGGCATCAATAACATTTTCCTAAAATTTTAAGAATCCAGCCTCTGCTAGCCATAAAAGCCAAATTATATAAAATAGTCCTATTTATTTGTAATGAAGCCAAATTTTTTCCTTGCTGTGACAAAGATATAAAAAATCCACATTAAGTGACTGTAGAATGTTGCAAAACATAGCCTGCAATATTTCTGCGACAAATTTTATTCTTTGTACTTTCGTGCAGGCAGTTCTTAAATCGAAAAATTGTTTCATGTGATATTTAACGTCAAAATTGGTCAAGATAGCTGAGTTATATAAATTTTATAGCATGAAAAACTATACATAGCAATTTAACCTTCTTTTGTAGGCATATACTTGAATAGATTGTGGTGCGCACTGTCCAATCATTTTTTTAACTTGTATAATTATTTGTATTTTTGCCAATTTTTAACTCAGATTTTCATTATCATAATACAAATTTAATTCATATTTTAAATTAGCCGTTTTTTTTTGCTGTTACAAAAGTCCAAATAATAATAATTCCAAGCACAGAATTTTCAATTGAAATATATATTTACAAGTAAATATTGTAAAACTGAGAATACTTTAAAATACACTGGTTTCCAAAAAATAAGGAAAATCACAAAAAAAGCGATATCTCGTTCAGAAATTAACCTATCCGTATGAAATTTGGATATGTTGTTAACTAAAAGATGCTGATTAAAATTACAAAATGCAAATTAGTGGCGCTGCAATCGGATTGCGTCATCTGTGCGGAGCATAAAAATGCATGCTAGAGAGTACGGCTGTTGGTGTAGCTGTGATTATGAGATAAGAAAACTGAGATAGCCAATTCATTACTATTACCTCGAGGTATCATTTGTCCGCATAACTGCGATATAGAGCTATTCGAAGATTTATGTAGGCCAATGTAAGACAGGGGTGGCCAGATGGCTAAATGTGAGTCATTCTGTTGCTCATAGACTTTAGTAACACTTTCAAACCACTGGTTCGGCCTCCAGAAGGTTCAGCGAAGGACGAGCAATAGCTACGACAAGCACCAATGACCGATATTTGAGGTTATGTGTACAAAGGAATCGAACAGCAACACCCTCTCATATTAAATCCGTCCTTGCTGCAGTCAGTAAAAGGTTAGTATCAACGTCTACTGTGCGTAGAAATCTTCATGAAGGTGGTCTTTACGCGATGTGACCAGATATTTGTGTGCCGCTCATTTCATGTCTCCGGAGGGAACTTTTAAGGTGGGCACGTCAACATGTCCACTGGACGGCTGATCAATGGCGGCGTGTTCTCGTCACAAATGCGTTCCTGTTTAGCCTCGAAAGTGATAGTAAGCATTGTTTGATTTGGAGAGAACAGAAAACACAATATCATCCATCAAACATTCGTAAAAGAGATTCGTATGGAGGAGGCAGTGTCTGTGTTTGGGATGGTATCTCTTTGGGCGGACGTACAGACCCCCATGTCTTTCCACGTGGAACTGTTGATGCTCACGTCTATAGAGATGATATTCTTGATGCTTATGTGCACCCTTATGCCGGTGCAATAGGTAAAGATTTCCTGTTACAGGGCGATAACGCTAGACCGCACAGGGTTCACATCGTAGAAGATTATCTTCAGCGCATGGAATGGCCAGCGTGATCACTGAACTTGAATCCCATTGAGCATCTTTGGTATGCTTTAGGAAGATGTATCTCTGCTATAAATCCCCTCCTAAGACCCTTGCCATACTTACAACTGCTTTACAAGAGAAATGGTTTGCATTTCCCAGCAAACTTATCGATCGCATAATTCACATTATCACACTTCGCTGTATGTGCTGTATTGTTTCTAGGGGTGATCATACTCCATATTAAAGGTACTTTCCCTATACCAAACTCAGACACTTATTTTGTTTATTTTATAATTGTATAATTTCTGAAACATCACAATCGTCTGGTAATTTCTTTTAACGTTATTTTATACCTTACTATATGTTGTAAATTGTGTCTCAGTTTTATTAAAATCTACTTGTAACATTTTGAGTAATCGCTACTTTTGTTGTTTTTCCTTAATTTTTGGAAACCAGTGTAATTAAATTCTTACATGCGAAAAGCATTTAATGGTGAAAATTACATCCAATTTAAAACGATATATTTAAAATGTTATATTTAAAACGATTTTCTTATAGCGTCTAAAAGGAAACTTTATTTCAAGACCTCTTAATAGTCGGGGAGCCAGCCACAATTTTAACTTAGCCATTTTATGTAAGCGGATATTCAAATATGTAATTGATCTTACTTAATCAATCACAAAAACAGCCGCCAACTTTGCCGACAGCGGTGGATGCGTCTTGGCGGCGAAAAATCACCAGGTCAGAGGGAAATTAATGGCAACATAATTATGGAAGATTGCCTCTGGTCATGATAAGATATTTCAATCTTCCGTAATAGGGTAATATTTTTAAAACAGAAAATATTAGCCGGTTTTTAAATCCGGCATGGTCTGGACTGGGGTCAGCGAGCGTAACTCTTAAAGGTCAGAATCCCCTACTACTTTTTAAAACAGTAGTGTCGAAAATGATAATATCTATTTTTTTAAATAAGAGTTATTTACCCAAAATTAAAAACAATAAGGAAACACGTAAATGTTCGTTCTACATATGGATGACGTAAGTTTCTTTTCTTTTCTCTTTTTTTTCCCTACAAATCCACTGTAGATCTTGTCCTTTTAGCATAACGCAAAAAATTAAATATTTGATTAAAAATGATAACACAAAATACATTTGTTTTTAACCTATTAATTAGTCCAGATTATTTATTTTTGCTCCGCATGGTATTTTTCTAAAAACACAGTAATTGATTTCACAAGGTATCGATTGTGAAATACAAATAACTAAAATTAAAAAGTAGTATATATGGCAAAATCTTTTTCTAGTCATATTTTATCTTGATGAAGAAAAAACGATTTGATAAAAGATTAAAGTAATTTAATTTATGATTAATATTTTCAATGAAATAAAATTTCTGCTTTCTGTTTCCTTGTGTCCACGCCTTGAAGATTTTTTTTTAGTCTTATCAGTTTTGTGAATGGTTTATTCTTGTTTAAAAGATATATATATCTATATATAACAAAAACTTAGCTGTGAAAAAAGGGAGCCAAGTTCTGTAAAGACAATAGCAAGAAAAGAAGTGATATCTAAGTGGGTTCCAAGTTCAAATAAAATTCACTCAAACTTACCTACTGAAGTATTATAGCATTTTTTAAATTGCTTAGAAATAAAAATTATTGATAGCATATTAATAATAAATCTAGAACTTGGGCAAGTTTTTACCTACAAGTCATTTATTTTTAATAATGACATTATTACATCAAATCTTGTTATTTCATGATTGGAAGCCTTAATTTAAGTGAGCTCCTTCCCCTTGAAGGGCGGTGGGATAAAATATATCCCACCTAATTTAACTGCAAAATGCCACATTGACACCAGAATGCAAGACTAAAAAGTTTAATTTTATTAAATACGTGAAAAGAAGCTTTTACCTAATTTGAAATAAATTTGTTTTTAAATTCTGGTGTGATTCAATCATTTCAGCATTTCACGAATAAATGTTATTTGCCCCTGAAAGGGTTAAAGGGGTGCAGTCTCTAGAGTGATGACAAAGAACAAGCGTAAGTATGTCTGTCTGTTTGTCAGGCATCTTAGTCTGTTTGCATCGAGGTATCTGGAGGGTGGATGCTAGAGTGATAACCAAAGACGAGCGGGAGTGTATCTGTGTATTTATTGGTTTATCAAATCTTTAACACGAGTCATTTGTTTATAATAATAACTATATTAATTTTTTTTATTATGTCATTGAAATTAATATTAACATCACCATTTTATTAAGACATGAAATTGATAGGTATAAACATTTATCAAAAACTTGCCAAGTTCTAGATTTATTATTAATATGCTATCAATAATTTTTATTTCTAAACAATTTTAAAAATGCTATAATACTTCAGTAGGTAAGTTTGAGTGAATTTTATTTGAACTTGGCACCCACTTAGATATCACTTCTTTTCTTGCCATTGTCTTTACAGAACTTGGCTCCCCTTTTTCACAGCTATGTTTTTGTTAGATATCATTATTTTTTGTAAAGTTACAATATATTTAGACACTTTACTTAATGCTTTTTAATGTGTTTACATGTGACTATTTTATTCACCAAGCAACATTCAATTTTAATTTAAATTTCCTACAACAAACTATTTCGCTGTCAATTTGCGGAAGAAATCTATATTTTAATACTGCTACATTGAATGCATGTTTTGAAACGAAATGTATTGATTCGAAATTTTTATTGTTTCTGATACAACAATTCCTATTAAATTCCCATATTAAATTTTCCTATTAAATTTTCCAATTAAATATCCTATAGCTGGGCCTGCTTTTTTGCACTGAAAGTGAAAAATAAAGTTATGTGCTTATGCCACACTATGTATCATTCATCCATGGGTGCCGGCAAAGAGGCAATGCAGAGGAAGGACATTGCCCCTCCCTGGATTTTCAAATTTTATTAACTAAATATCCTTTTCTCTGATGATTTTGAAAATAACAAGTGGGTAAGTGTGATCACAGATCGCACAGGGGGTTTCGTTTAATATTCCTTTCAAAACACTTTATCCTTTTGAAAAATCTGTTAGTTCCACATTTCGCAACCAAGGACGCACTCTATTCTAAACAAACCTCTATCCGAACGAAACTCCGTTTTACATACTATCCGTAGATATGTTAGTCGAGGGGATTGAGCCCATAGCACCCGAGATAAGTAGGCGCTCCTGGCGGTAAAAACTGGAACTAAAATATGTAAGGCTATGGTGCATAATATGAAAGAATGGTCAAAGGGGTGTCGGCAAAAGTTGGAAAAGTGCTCCCCGGGTGAAAAGGGCGGAGGTTAGAAAAATTGCTTAAAATACACAAGTTAGAGCCCCTAGGAGTAAATAATATAAGACTTTTTTTAATTTTTACAATTTGTCGTGTGATCAGAGGTATTCAGCTATATGTAGGCAAAAAGTCATGTCTCCAACTTAATTAGGGGCTCCCTTAGAAAGAATTGCTTAAAATACATATGTGGTAGCTCAAAGGGTTAAGCGTAAGACTTTTTCAAGATTTTATGATTTGTCGCCTGGCCTCAGGTGTTCTGCTATAAGCATGCAAAATTTCCAATCTGCAATTTAATAAGGGGCTCAATTAGAAAGCATTGCTTAAAATACGCATGTGGAAGCCCAAAGGCTTAAATGTACGACTTTTTCAAAATTTTATGATTTGTCGCATGATGGTGTTCAGCTATAAGTATGCAAAATTTCACGCCTCCAACCTAAATAGGGTCACACTTAGAAAAAATTGTTTAAAATACACATGTGCGAGCCCAAAGGGTTAAATGTACGACTTTTTCAAAATTTTATGATTTCTCGTTTGATGTGAGGTGTTCAGCTATAAGTATGAAAAATTTCACAGCTCCAACCTAATTATGGCTCACTTAGAAAGAATTGTTTAAAATACACATGTGGGAGCCCAAAGTGTTAAATGTACGACTTTTTCAAAATTTTATTATTTCTCGTTTGATGTCAGGTGTTCAGCTAAAAGTATGCAAAATTTCACGGCTCCAAACTAATTAGGGCTCACTTAGAAAGAATTGTTTAAAATACACATGTGGGAGCGCAAAGGGTTAAATGTACGACTTTTTCAAAATTTTATGATTTGTCGTTTAGTTCCTTAGTTTTATAGTGTAAACGAACTTCACACCAAATTTGAAGTCTGTAGCTACAGTAGATATATGAGATCTTTTTGATGTGTGAGTCAGTCAGTCAGTGGTAAAATTATCGATTATCAGACATTTTCAAATGTCATTATCTCGGAAACTGATAATGCGTTATATATAAAATTTTGGATTTTTGGCAATTAGGGTGGCCTTGCTACAAATTTCGTATAACAAGTACGTAGGTCTCATAGATTTTCAGTAGTAGAGCATTGAAATTTGACGAAAACAGCTCGAAATGGTTCGTGTACTATAACACACGGCTATATCAGGCGAACTTGGCTGACACACTGCATTGTGTCTAGATATGGGGCATTCTCATAATCTTTTGACTTTCATGTCCCTGAATAATAATTTTTATTTTAAAACATTTTTTTTAATTTAATATACTGGGAAACATCCCATTGCATGATTGCACAACAATATTAACGAGATAAATAAGTTTTGGACCATGTTGGGGGTCCAAACACCTGGAAAACCCCTATACCGTCCCGTGTCCCTGATGCTGATTTTTAAGTTTGGAGCTGTCTGGATAAAATTCTTTCAATAAAAATAATTCGATGTAATTTTTTTCTGAATCTGAAACTATTGTTTTATATAAATATGAATCTAAAAATTAGCCTGCACACATTTTTATGGATGTTATTATTTTTTAAACTCTGTCCCTGGGTTTTGGATTCCTTACCATCCCTCTTCTAAAATTATACAGAAAATCATTTCAGATGCAGACACAGAATTCCTGCAGTATTTTCTCATGCAGAAGTATGATAGAGGAATAATGTCTAAAATTCTTTGGCAGGAAATTTACTACAGAATTTAAATCAGCATTTAAATATCAATTTCAAGCATCGTGGCTTTATTGGTAGTCTCACCGTCCCCAAGGTTTATTCCTGCACTTTTCGAGGTAAATAAAAAAAAAAATTAATTTAATCCAATGTTAACAATTGTTTCTAAAAATCAATGAACATTGCGGCTATCACTTAGTCTTAACATGATTTTCCTAAATATAGGTGGTAATTTTCCTTACCGTCCCTTTTTTTACCATTTCGTCCCTTTTTCCAATACCATCCCCTTTTTTTACCTTACCTTCCCTTCTTTAACACTTTAAGACAATGTTATACAAAAATTCTGTATTAAAAGTACTACATTGTTATTATTTCTTATTTTAATGTCCTGTGGGTACTAAGCAAGTTCATTATAAGTAAAAGTTTAGAAGAAAATAAAAAGTCCTTCCGGCCAGTGCCGGGAGGAAGAGGTAGCTTTCATATTCCTTATTTTTTAAAAGCCAACTTATATTATTCAAACACACGAAGCTCAATTAAGTGGAAACCGAATGTAGGAGATTCAATACTAATTTTTATCAATACTAAATCATTATGAATGAGAATTTCGCGAAATTAGTCAGCTTTATCCAAGCTGCTTTTATTTAAAGTCACTTATGTTTGGCTGCCAAATTCGGCGATTTCTTAAAGTGCCTGCTATTTTAAGACAACATGGTAGATGAGGTTAACCAGTGAACTTGGTCGAGACCTTAGTAATTGCTGTGCACATGCTCACTGGCCGCGGCAGCTTCCCGTCTTTCCTTTATAATATCGGCAAAAAAGATGACGACCTTTGTAAATGTGGTGGTCGAGGAGACCCGATGCATTACATTTTCGGCAACTGCAAATTCATGAAGTTTAAATTTCACAGAACAGAAACGACAATCCTTCAGGACATCCTAAAAATAATTAATGACCCGGCACAACTTAAAAAACTTTATGCTAACTACGATATTCTCAATAGCCATTATTCTTCTATTCAATATAAATACATTCAATAATTACCTCTTCTGATTGCCTGTGGTGGACATGTCATGGGTCCACGTGGTGTATGGAAGGGTGTTTTTGAGATTGTTTTATTATTAAGAACTTAAATACCACTAGAAATATTGTAAATATGTATAAATATTTTTGTTAAAAGGGTGAAAAAAAGGGAAAAAAATATTTCTTATCAAATGAAAAGATGAAAGTAAATACTTAAAATTTTTTCAAATAGTACGTAAATTCCAAAACATATAAATCATAATCGTAATATATTTCTAGGCTCGCCCTGAAACAATAGGGTAGCCAATTGTGATTGGTAAAGAATCGCCATCTTAAATAATAATAAATTTTCACAGGCGGTCCGGGGACACGGCACTTGCCTCTTGTGCTCTCTTCGGCGTGTCAGGCGGGTCGTTCTGAAGTCTTCTTTCCCGGAGACTGGGGTTCTGGGCTTGTTTCCGCAGGTAGTAAAACTTTTCCCTGCCCTGGGCTTGGGGGTTACGCCTAACCATAAGCCAAAAGCGGGTTCCCAGGGTGGGTGCTTACTTACTTACATGCTCACTCATATCGGAATCGGTAGATATATACGAGTGCTGTCGCAGGCAAAAAATCAGATTTTTCAAAATGTCACCCACTTTAGAAATTGAAACTGCTATATCTGAGCCATTTTTTAAGATAAAGACAAACAAAAAATTGCTCCTGAATCCTTATATCAAGGTCAAATACTTAAGAAAGAAACCTTTTTCAATTTCTAATTTTTTTGCACCTCACTTTAAATATATATATTTTTTTTTTAATTTAATGGCCGCCATTTTGAAACAAGATGGCTGATGAAGCTGGCCAGCGAACTTGGTCGAGATATTGATGTATACTATCCACATGCCTTCTTCCATAGAAATAGGCGAATAAGTGTGGTATCGCGTGACAAATACAAGATCGTTTCAAAGTGTTAGCCATGATAGAAATTCAAAGTGCTATAATTCAACCACTTTTTAAGATATAAACAAAAGAACAAATTTTCAGAAACAAAAACTGCTCCAGAATCTTTGTATCAAGGCCAAACACATAAAAAAAATCTTTTTCATTTTCCAATTTTTTAATACCTCATTTTAAATTTTAAATTAATTTTTTTTAAATGGCAACCCTTTTGAAACAAGATGGCGAATGAAGCTGGCCAACGAACTCGGTCGAGACATTGGTATGTACTATGTACAGACCAAGTTACATTCAAATCGGTTCATAAATACGCCTGTTATCGCGTGACAAAAATCAGGTTGTTTTAAAATGTCAGCCACAATAGAAATTCAAAATGTTATAACTCAGCCATTTTTTTAGATGTAGACGAAACAAAACCTGTTCCGGAATCTTTGTATTAAGGTCAAACACATACAAAAAAATCTTTTTCATTTTCCAATTTTTTGGTATCTCATTTTAATTTTTTTAAATGGCCACCATTTTGAAACAAGATGGCGAATGAAGCTGGTCAACGAACTCGGTTGAGTTATTTGTATGTACTATGTACACACCAAGGTACATCCAAATCGGTTCATAAATACGTTTGTTATCACGTGGCAAAAATCAGGACGTTTCAAAATGTCAGCCACGCTAGAAATTCAAAATGCTATAACTCAGCCATTTTTTAAGATATAGACGAAACAAAAACTGCTCCCGAATCTTTTTATCAATGTCAAACACTTAAGATAAAAATATTTTTTCAATTTTCAATTTTTTGCTACCACATTTCAAATTTAAATTTTTCTTAAAATTTTAAATGGCCGCCATTTTTAAACAAGATGGCGGATGAAGCTGACCAACGAACACCTTCGAGACATTGGTCTGTACTATGTATAAACGAAGTTACATCCAAATCGGTTCTTAAATACGCCTTTTATCGCGTGACAAAATTCGGGACGTTTCAAAATGTCAGCCACGCTAGAAATTCAAAATGCTATAACTCAGCCATTTTTTAAGATATAGACGAAACAAAAACTGCTACGGAGTCTTTGTATAAAGGTCAAATACATAAGAAAAAAATATTTTTCCATTTTCAATTTTATGGTACCACATTTCAAATTTTAAAATTTTTTAAAAATTGTAAATGGCCGCCATTTTGAAACAAAATGGCGGATGAAGCTGGCCAACGAACTCGGTCGAGACATTGGTATGTACTATCTACACACCGAATTACATCCAAATCGGTTCATAAATACGAGAGTTACAGTGTGACATAGGTCATATATATATATATATATATTGATATATATATATATATATATATATATATATATATATATCAATTTTGAACGGAGGGTGGTTTCGGGGTCTGGGGGTCATGATCGATGAAAATATACCAAATTTTTTTGAAATCGCTTTCCTCCGAACGGCTACAATAGGTAGCTTTTTGTAAAGAAAGCTACCTAAAAGTTATAGGGGTAAAATGGTAAGAAAAATTAAACTCGCAAGTTTAACTTAAACCTCAGTTAAATAAGAAGAAATTTCGCTGCTGACCATTTTTTCTTTATTTTGAATCATTAAGGCATTCGTCTATGAGATTAAAATGTCATTTTAGCAAGTTTAATTTTGTCAGATTTTTTTTCTCCCAAAAGTCAAAAGATTGTGAGAATGCCCCATATATATATATATATATTACATATATGATAGTATATATTTATATATCTGTACATAAATCTTAACTTTATGGTGGGGTTCAATTATTTTTTCATGGATTTCATTCATACTCTGAAAGCAAAAGTACCAAATTTTATAAATAATAGTCCAGGAGGTGACAGTATATTTTCCTTAACCATTTTATACAAGCTGCTCCTCAAATATGTAATTGATCTTACTTATGGCGGAACAATGACGGAAACAGACGTCAGCTGTCGGATAGTAGTGGATGCCGCCGCGGCGTTACATTTTTTTCTCAATCAAAGGGAAATTGATAACAAACGGATTACGGAAGTTATCCATAGATTACTGACTGATCCACTGACGTAATATCTTTCATTCTTTCGCAATCGGGTTGCCATTCGTTTTCCCTTGACTGTATGTCATTGTCTCCCAGTCATTGTCTCCCAGACTATAAGCATGACTTCGCTCTGTCTCTTATTCAAAGATTATATTAAAAATAATTAAAATTAATATCATTGACAGAAAAATTTGAATAATCCTGAATTCTGACGACAAATTAAAAGGGGGGATAAATGTCAAAAGACAAACAACTCACAATCATAATAGATTTGTCCAGTCAGAAAAAGTGTAAGATGTACTACAAATGAACTCAGGGTTATAGTAATAATTTGAACAAAATTTAGGTAAAATAACGAAATTTACCACGTACAACATGTGATAACATCACAAGATGTACTTCAAGTAGTTACCAGAGTCAAAGTCAGACCGATTGAAGCTGCCAACGTATGATGTTCATGGCTCTGTGCTCCGCTAATATTTATTTAAAGAAGAAAAAAGTTACAAAGTATGAATACAAATTTTTACAATGAGCACATACATATACAAGCTATTAAAAGTTTTAGAATGAACATTTATATTCATACTATTAACATTTTAGAGAATGCAAAAACTCAAGTAATATGTATAGCACTGGTCACGTCACGTAAGGCGTTAATGTCTCTGTAAGGTCTCTCAGAAGATTGAAACCCAATCTATACTATTTATTCTATTTTAGGACTTACATTTAATGATATGTTGGTAGTTTTCTATTTTTTAGTGCAGTTAATTATTTTATCAGTGTATGGAATACTAGTGTAATAATTTCTGATATGATGGCTTTTTTATTTATCATATTTAACACAAAACAAGATAATTTTTACTACTGTTAAAGCTATTACCGGAAACGGGTTGTGTTTTTAGTTATAGGCCTTCCATTTTCCCGAAAGAATAAGTAGATTGCAACTCCGGGCTTTGCAGAAAAATTCTTTTTTTTTTCTTTTACACATATATATATATACAGTGTGTCCACGTATAACCTGACAGACCTTTATTTTCGCAACCGTTGGTCCTAGATTCATACTTCCAATTACAAAAATGGTTTAAATAAGGTAAAGAATTAATTTTAAAGCGATTTGGGTCAAGAAAAAAATTTATTAAAAAATTACGATTTAAATTTTTATACGGTCCCGCGGTCCTATAAGTGATATTTAGTAAAACTTTACTGTGACACTAACAAGTAAGACAAAAAAAGTCCCATTCATCTAACATTAAAATTTACCGAGTTATGAAAATTTGAAATGAACGACTTAAACCACTTTTATGCATCTCAAAACAGATGATTTCTGCCATGCTTTCAGAGATCGTATTTAAAGTACTTAAACTTATTTCAAGGTATCTGCGCTTTGAAAGAAATCGTACAAATATTACGATTAAGTTTTATTAGTTAAGTTTCAGATTAGTTAAAATAATTGTATTTCAACATATGTTTTATTTTGTAAGGATTTGAGGCTATGATTTCATTTAACTAAAATTGTGTTATTTTCATACGGTTTTGTTTAACTATCAATGATCGTCTTTCCAGTTTAAAATTTGTACTAAACTTTAACTTACTTTCAAATGTCCGATCGAAGTTAAATTTTACATACTGACTTAGATCCGATGACAATGCAATATTATTATGTTTTTTGACTCTTACCATCTTATACATACTTATATTAGAGGATAACACAAAAAAATTCGGATAGATTACAGTCAAGAAGTTCAAGAAAGAGTTTTAGATTAGATAACAAACCTGCGATGGATGTGTTTTTTAAATATTATAATTACATTTTATGTATTTTTTAACGCTGAATAAAAAAATTACCTTCACTTTTAACCATCATGTCAGGATCTTTCGCAAATCGTAAATTCCTCGGTTAAAAAATAGCGAAAAATCTGATACTATAGAATAGATGTAAGACCCTTTTTATTCGGTTTAATTTTATTTAATTCAATAATTTATTAGATTTTTTGGCTTTTACTGGGTTTCTTACAGATAAACAACTCGGGGGTCCAATGAGGTTGGGAGGGGAGGGGGATCTATTTTAACTTTTAGCTTTTTAACTTTGAAATTTGCGATTTGAGAAAATTCCTGACGTGATGGTTTAATATGAAGGTCATTTTCGGATTCAGTGCTAAAAATTACATAAGAATCAATTTTCAAAAGCTAAAAAACATGCCACAACTCAAAATTTGAGAGACAGTGTAATCTAACAGCATTTTAAAATATGTATCATTTTGTAAAGAATTGAGGCTGTTCTTTTTCATCCTTTTATTTAACAAAAAAAAATTTATTTTTATCCTCTTATGATGTTCAGTACAAGTTGTGTATTTTGCAGTAATATGTCAGAATGATTAAAGATTTCAAATTTATATTGCAATGCTAATTTTACTCTCAACCATTTCTTTAATGTATCTGACGAAATTATATTTCAACTAAATTTGTGAATGACCCCTAATATGCAGCAAAAAGTAAAATCCAACTTTAAACAGCTATTACTCGGTCAATATCGTAGAATAACGGGACTTTTTTTGGACTTATAGGACCGTGGGACCGTATAACAATTTAGATTCTGTTATTCTTCACTAAATTGTTTTTTCGCTTCAAACTTTTTTTATCTTAACCCTGCACCTAATTTTGACCATTTTTGTAACAGGAAGTACGGATCTAGGACCAACGGTTGCGCAAATAAAGGTCGGTCAGGTTATACGTGGACACACTGTATATAAACTCTGTTTATGGCGTCAGATGCCGCCATCCGAAGAATCTACAACAGTCCTTTTCCCTTTTTTCCGGTCAAGTGTCCATTCCTCCTCCAGACCTCTATCCTTCATTGCCTTTGCAATATCATCCATCCAGTTTTTTCGTTGAACATGGTTGTGAGTTTAAACCCCGCTAATTTAAGTTGAAATTCCTTTTATATATACAGTCTTAAAACCAAAAAGAGAACATCCAGTACTAACTCTGCCGCAAAACATCGTGTAAAAAATCTCACTGGTACCAATCGATTAGTAAAACCATCTACTAATCAATGTTTTTCTTTAACCTTGCTTAGAGGGTCGTTTTCATGCTGAAATTGTACCAAACTCTGAAATTTTCAATACGAACACCTAATTCTGATATTCTTTTTTTAATGTTCCGGAAAATTTTATCTTAACGTATTAAACGGCTGGTCATTCAGTCAAGTAATCAAGTTTAAATTTTGGGAAATGATAACATTAAATTTATTTTTAACAGCTGCAACACAAATTGGAAAGTGGGTAGATTTTAAATCTTAACTCAAAACATCTAGCGAAATGACCAGTAATTTTGGATTCGCATATTTGAAGCTTCTGTATATAAATTTCTCTTAAAAAATCCATATGTTACAATTCATATATATTTTTAAAAAATATACAAAATTATTTTTCGAAATAAATCTGAATCCTAACCTATGCAATTTTTAACGTAAATCGATTTCTAAGAACTTTACATATTCGAATCCAAATTTGCAGTTCCTGCCGCCAAGTAGTATTGCAATTATGCTTCAAAATTAACCACATCGCAATATGTCTGACAAAGTTTAAAAATGAAAGTAACATTAGGAGCTCCAAACCTTGAACATGCATAATTCCTAAACTATTTGATGGTATCTGGGTTCGTACGGGTCCTTCGATTTCCAGACTAAAAAATTCTTCTTTAACAGTATTTTCTTATGGAAAAATCTCTCCTAAATAAGGCGAAATTTCGTCCGTTTAATCTAGATTTATATTTCGATAAAAAAATACTGATATTTGGCCTTGAAAATAACGATACCTGTACTAACCCTGAGTGTGACGTTTGGTATCCTAAAGTACAAATGAGCGGATAATTCAAATATGGTATCAAAATTAGGTATTAGCATTGAAAATGTTCAGATTTGTTACTTTTTTTACATGTAGATCGCCGAAATAAAATTTAAGTACAGCATTAATTAGTATACGCCATTACTTATCGATTCGTACATATTAAGCCACATTTTTGTACGATGATTTTCGTTAAAGTTAATGGGGTGTTATCGTTTTTTCTATTAACCCTTTCGGAACGAGCGTCTTTTACAGAATTTCTATTCATTTATCAACGGTTTTTCAAAACAGAAATTTTTGCCTAATTGAATCGGGAAAATTCTCGGATTAAATAAGGCAAAATTTACAATAAAAATTTACTGGTGACAATAATCACTGATACCGATCGCTTGTCGCAAGAGGTTAGGGACTGTACTATAGTACCGTTTTCTTTATGTGTAGAGTTTAGAACCAACACGTGTATTCAATGAGAAACACTCAAGAATTAAAGAATGTTCTCTTGTTTATGTAGAGCAAAAAAGTAATCAATAGTAGAAATATATTCTAGGGTACAAGAAAAAACTTTTTACAATGTGACTGTTTTCAACTGTAGAAGATAAAGAGAAGTAACAAATGTAAGTAGTTGAAAAGAAGAAACACCATACTAAGCTAAATACACACCACTAAAATTTTTTATAACGGGGAAAGGAATAGAATAAACGCTAAAATTTACAAAAATAAGCTATTTAAACCATTAAAAATTATGTAGCATACTTCAAATATCTTTTTGTATCATATGCTTTACATAAAATTAAAACTCTTCATGAGAGCAAATGTTTTTTAAACCTCTCGCTGAGATATTCTCGGGCATGCATTTTTCCGTCTAATTAATACTATTTGGTTATTCCCACGAGTTATTTTTTAGCGAAAACTTTGTCTGATTTAATCAAGACATTTTCCCCTATTACGATCGTCAAAAATTTCTGCTTTAAAGAACCGGTGATAAAAGATTAAAAATTCTGTAAAAGACGCTCATCGCGAAGAATTACTTACACAGCGAGAGGGTTAATGCTAAAATTAGGCTTGTTTTTCTCTCAATATAACTACGTATTGAAAGATAAATCATTTTAAATTAAATTAATGAATAAAATTATGTCAAACTCAGGACAAAAGAACGTCCGTTCCCTCTTACTGTCAAAATTATAGAACTTTGAAAGAAATCCCTCAAGTATCACATTTGCACCTAAACTTCCACCATATTGCGAATTTTCGTATCTTCGATTTCCCAGTTTGATTCAATTTTTTTATTTAATTATTGTATTACTTAGAAAACGAAATAATACATCTCCTAATTAACCTTTTTTTTTAATTGATACTGTATTTCTTAAATACATAAAATTGAAATGTATTTTAAAAACTTGTTAAAACCTTAAGAGAATCGGTATAAAATCTGAAGAACATAAAGATAGTTCCCTTCAGATTTTCAGATACATACAGGGTGATTCAGAACTATGTATCAAAAATGTAAAGGCAGGTAGATGTGGCCTAAATAAGCAGATTTGTATAGGAATGCGGGTGAAGAAATGCAGCGTTGAGGCACTATGGAGCACTGTTAAGTTCGGTGAATGAAAGCGCTTGGCTAGCTTGAATCGTCCTTCCCTCACAAATTTCGAGCAACATGCATCGTTACAAAAATGCAGAGCTTACCGACATGTATTTTATGTATGAGACTAAGCAAGGAAATGGATCTCACCCAACGCACGTCCAACAACTTTTGAACTTGTTGAAGGACTATCCTCTACTGTGCGTAATATTGCTTCTTCCACTGCAGGATTTCTGCTAAATCTTACAGTGCCCTTATCACGTCTGGAAGCATACAACCATCAACTCGCGCACAACTCCTAATGAAGACGTTAAAATGTACGGGGATCCAGCAGAATCTTACCCTGGAATCGTTCAATATAAATCCTTTGAGCAGCCAATTCATTTTCTTGCGCAATTCCCATACATAAAATGCATGTCGGCAAGCTTCACATTCGTGCAAAATTCCCTATTGCTTGAAGTCCGTGCGGGAAATGATGATTCAAGCCAACGAAGAGCATGCACTCGCCGCATTCAACAGTGCCCTCTACTGCCTTAACACTGCATTTCCGCACAAACATTCCTATACGAAATCTGCTTATTTAAGTCCCCTCTAACTGCCTTTACAATTTTGACAAATAGTTCTGAATCATGATAAGATTTAATAAAAAACGAAAAGAACTCGACGAATGAATATGCTTAAAATAACTTATTGATTGAATTTATAAAAAAATCACAAAAATAATTACAATAAATAATCACTGTTGGTTGTTCTAACTCTTAAAATAAATATTATTTTTAACTAAAGTTTAATTTCAACTTTAAAAATTATTGAAAAATTAAACTTTATTTTTATACGGAATCGGTAACATACAAGTACGATAAGAACTTATGAAGTTATTAATTGAGGCTTTGACCTTTGGTATTATATAATGAAAAATCAACGAAAATTGCGCAACTATGACACAATCATAATTTTTTTTTCAACGAAATCTAAAAATAACGCCGGTTTCAAAATCACAAAATTTACAGAATATACTTTTCATATTAAAATTCACAGTTTTTAAAATTTTTTTTAAACTCGTAATAGATTATTAATAAATATATTCCCAAACTTTTCTCAGTTACAATTTTGCATATTTACATTTGCACTCTTGATTTCAGGTCTAATCTGAATGTCAGTGAACTCTACTCTTTTAGACAAATTCGTAGGAAATATTTTGTTTTATCAAATAAAATACTTATTTCCTTTTTAGTATGATGTGATTTCGCTCACAGAAGCCCTCTGAAATCAGCGTCTCAGTCTCAGTATCAGCAAAATGAAAAAATACTGATTCAAATATTTTTATTTAATTTTTTATAACTTACTAGTTAGAAAAAGAACAACATATTTCCTAATTAACTTTTTTTAATTGATACTGTTTCTCTTAAACGTATTAAATTAAATAATATTTGAAAAACTTTTTAAAACCATAAGGAGTCTCAGGATTCTTAAAATAGGAAAAAGGGGAGAAATAAAACCATTTCCAACATTCAATATCTTAAAATTTATATGGTTTTAAAGGACAATTTTTATTGGGATGAAAGATATAAGTGCGCTATTTTCTTTTATGTATTTAAACCTTTATCTACTGAATTATGAATTCATGAAAATTTTATCTTCTAAAGCATTTTCCGTGAATTGTTTAAACAAAATTAGAAGATTTACATAATCATTTAATAAATTTTATAAGGATTTTAGAAGAATTGATGGATTTAGAAGGATTAATTAAATTTTAATTTATAGGGATTTTGTGCAATATTTATAACCCCACTCAAATCTTTTATTTTAACTATTTTTTTTAGTATTTTGTAGAATTAGGAAATGTACAAATATAATGTTCTTACAATAGAAATATAGAAATACTTCCGAATTGAAAAATTCCTCCCCCCTCTCCCTCAGCACTAGAAAGCTGAAAAGACGCAAAGGCCAAAGAAACAGTCCTTTTAATAATATTTTTGTTTTGTGTAACCAATAATGCTTTTGGAACAAGATAAAGTAATGTATCTATAACTCATTCTAAACAGTATTGCTACTAATCGATGTATTAAATGAATTTTATAACAATTTATTAATAATTGTACTTATAAGTACCGTCAGTAGATAAAGGGTTAAAGACTTGCAAGATGCAGAATTAGTACTTATAGGGGGCTCCAAACTGTCAAACATTTGTCGAGCAGAAAATTGGTATAGCAGCTTACGTGCAGGATTACAAAATAAATTTTGGACCTAGAATGAAATTTTTTATGCCTATAATTATACTTCAAATTGTAATAATTACATTGAACCTAAATAATTTATATTTATAGCATTTTTATATTTTTAATACAAAGTTGTATTTAGCTAATACAAAATTTTGAAATTTCAACAGTATAATCACCTAAAAAAATATTTGTTTGAACAATAAAAATAAAATTTTCAGTTCTGCTTATGCAGACTAACATGAAACATGTGTCTTGAAAAATTCATGAAAAAGTATTCAGAAGTGTTTGAGATATCCTGCGCGTTATACCCAAAAACGTCATTTGGAGAAAAATGACTTCGAAGATTCGGAAACGCCGCTTCAGCTATTGAGTGGGTATAATTCAAAAAGTCATAACTTCTGATCTAATGGGAATTTCAAGGAAACAATTATATTTAATATTTAGAAAAGGTATGAGTTTAACATCTAAAAGAATTAAAATTTCGAAAATTTTGAATCTTTAAGAGTCTTGAGACCCCTTAATAGAATCAATATAAAATACAAAAACATAAAGATAGTTCCCTTCGGATTTGGAGATATTCATGAAATGGTTTAAATAAAATGATTACTTTTCAAACAATATTTTTTCTATTTCCCGCCAGAAATTGCAGAATAAATATACATCTTTGTGAGCAATAGCTGTTCTTTATGAGAACAACAATTACGTTAGATATTTTTCCTATCCCTTTCTGCAATAAATTAATCGCACAGTAAACGCATCCCAAGGGGCTTAATTTGTGATTTTACAGAAAGTAATGTTACCAGATGACACACATTAAATAAAATCTGGCCTTGTTAATGACTGAAATTGAAGAATAAATGCTGCTCTCAGTTTTCATTACGAGATTTTTTTTTTCCAACATACTGAGAACTTGAAAAAATATTTAGACGATGAAACTTTCTTTTACAGAAATACTCAAAGTTAAAAAAAAGCCTTAATTAATACTTACTACTATCTTATCTTCAAAAAATTATTAAATAAATATATGAAACGTGAAAGGGAAGTTCATTCATTACACATAGCTTATAAAACAAAGGAAACATCATGAGAATATAATTTAATTTACGTTCTGCATATGCATTCTAATTATCATATGTGAACTTGATAAATTAATGGAGTTATGAATAAAGAGGGGGGTCATATAGTGTATTATCTACCGGATGCTAGTGAAGTAACTGCGGAGGTTGTCATAAGCTGGAGGGTTTTTTTTTTTTTTTTTTTTTTTTTTTTAAATGGAATCAACAGTTTCTGATTACCGCCGGGGCAAACTTCCACCAATAAATTTGAACGAAAACTTTCGTCTTATTCATTCAAAATTTCATTCAAAAATTTGGTAAAATATTCTATTTGTTTTTAATGGTGGAAGTTTTTATAATGTTTTTCACTGACAATGACTGCAGCTTGTTTAGGTTGCCACAATATGACGGAAAAGCACGGCCTGACTACCGCGAAGTAAACTTCAACCAGGAAAAAAGAATATCTGTTTTTGCCATAAGTTATGACTGAATTTCTGCATTAATAAGGGTTTTAAATAAGGAGAAAATTTCTATTTAAATGTACTGGTGGAAGTTTGCCCCGCTGGTAATCAACCCCTGCGAAATCGGTTACAGTTGAAGCACCACTACTTTATGGATATGTCGCATCCTCTTTATTCATAGTTACATGGTAAAATCCAGTTTCTTGGAACCCAGCTACTTTCAGCACCAGCACCATAAAAATCTTCATACATTTAAATTCACTTCTTGGAGATATATAACAGTAAACAGACATCATAATATATATATATATATATATATATACATATATATCCATCGTATATTTCACAAACGAATTTCACTAATATTTATATCTAAAAAAAGAGCGGTTTAAAGTGCAAATTTTTAAGTAAAGTATAAATGATTCCAACGAGTGCTTACTTTTGAAATCCGGTATTTGCGAATAGTAAAACTCACCTTTTTTATGACAGAAATTCTGCGATTAAATAGGCTGAATATTACTACTGGGAAATTGCGGTATTCGAACTAAGTACACATGGGAATTCTCAGTATATCTAAAAATTCTGAAACGCAGTTTAACAAGATACTTGAATAACAAATGGCATAGCTATCCTGCATCAGAACGTAGTATCGAAGAAATTATACTAGTTTTTATCTCGCTGGTTATCAAATCCCGAGAGCTAGTGTGCCCGCAGGTTCTGCATGTATGTACGTATGTATGTACCTAACACGGTAACTCCTGATAGAAATATCCGATTTGCTTCAAATTTGTGATGTAGTTTATTCTGATAAGGCGCTTCCCTGATTAATTTTGGCGGTGCATTGTTTAAGTATAAAGGGGGAACGGGGGCTAATCTACCATTAATTTAGATAAATGGGTTTTTCATGCAGAATTATCCGATTTGCTTTAAATTTAGTATACCGGTTTATTATGATAAGGCGCTTTCCTGATTGAATTTGGAGGTTCTATGGTTAAGTATAAAGAGGAGGGACGGGAGGCTAATCTCCCTCTTAATTTAGATAAATGGGTTTTTCATGCAGAATTATTCGATTTGCTTCAAATGTGGTATACCGGTGTATTTTGATACGGCGCTTCCCTGATTAGATTTGGAGGTTCATTGGTTAAATATAAAGGGGGGAAATGGGGAGAGCTAATCCCCCTTCTGAAATTAGTTAATTGGGTTTGTTTGCCGATTTCTTTATTTTTCGAGAGGCATTAGTCTTTGAAATAAGAGTAGAATATACAATTAGTGTGAATAGCCTGTGACCTCAATGCCATCAGTTTAACTGGGCACTTTTTTTTTTTATTAAGATGCCTCTTAATAAAATACTTTTTCAAAACTCTTATCCAATTAGAATGTCAGACAGTTTTTATTAAAATATAAAGAAAATTCTCATTACTCAAAAGAAGCGAAATTTACTTCTCGTTAAAAACATCTATCCTTAATCACATTTGATAGATTTAACATAAAAGAACCTCGTGATGGAGACTTATATATGCATAATTAAATATGGCGTTTAATTTATTTTTATTGTAGAAAAGAGCTTTCTTCATAATCAATAAACCATTACTCTTTTTTTTTTAAAGTGGAGAGTAATCTGATGAATAAAATAATGCATGTTGCTCCCTTTTTGCGAGATGTCATTGTGGATATTTTTTGGACGAAAGAAATTATAATTGAATCTGATTATTTATAAACGCGATTAAACAGTAAATGAAAATGATACATTTGGTAGAATTTAAAAAAAATATTATCAGTACATTTTGAAAGCATTTTACAAAAGTGTTTATTTATATGTATAAATTCCTCACAGCATTTAGATTGGTGTTGACAGTATCTTTTTTACGCTGCGTTATATGAAATGAGTAACTTGATTATTAATAGAACATTTCCGTGGCTGAGTGGTTAAGTCATCACGCGCTAATCACTTAAGAGCGTAGGTTGGCTATGGGTTCAACTCCCACTGGCTCCGTTGCACACTCTTTGTGGAGCTCCGGAATGTATTTCTCTGGTATTGTAAATTAGCTTGTGCTATCTCGTCCTTGTATATACCGGGTGTCCAAAAAATGACTGATGGATTTTGAAATTCTGTGACAGATATTAAAAAAATTTTGCAGGAGTGTTATGTAAGAGGTCAGGAGTTTTTATGCTGCGATTCTCAGTTTTAGTTACAAATAGCATCGATAAATGGCGCTGCAAGCAATAAACGCTACATCCAGGCTCGATTTTTCGGCCTCTCTCTACTTCCATGCGAAAAAAGAAATTAAAATGTATTGAATGGATCCCGAAGTACCAAAAATCAGATCTGGACTGAGCGCCTATTGCTCTCAACGCCATCTATTGTTTGATATTCGAACTAAAATCAAGAATCACAGTACAAAAACTTCTGACATCATACATAACCCTCCTGCAAGAATTTTTTAATATATGTCACCGTTTAGAAGTTATTGAATTTTAAAATCCATCAGTCATTTTTGGGACACCCACTGCATGATGACTTATAAGCGGGCTTTGATGTCAAGCACACAAGTCTGATATATGTGTTTTCCATAAATAAATAGAACATTTCATGAGTCTAAAGTCACTTAAGTTGATAGATAATAAATATCTGGTTAATAAAATGCACCAGTTTTTGCCTGATTTCCGACTTGAAGCCATATGTATATCTGTTAATATTTTCAAGTTTCACCCTCTAGGATCATCTAGAGCAATTTTATAAATAATAGAGTAGTGACTTATTCAGCGGGTACATGCTCAAATTTGAGGTTTTTGCTCAAGCTAAGCAAACATTGTCGATACTCACCTGATGAATTAGCTTAAGTCAAATCAGCATTAGCTTCATCATAATGGAAATCTTCGTTGGTTCAACAAAATTTCAAGTTTTACCCAAAAGCTTCTCGAAAATTCAAATTCTCATGCCTGTATGTCACCATTCTGTTATTTAGAAAGGCACTTTAGGAACACTTCGTATTTTGGCATTTTCAGGTTCTGAGTAGATGCCAAGCTCGTAGCCGGAGAGCTTCCGTCAAATCATTTCCTGTTTAAATGCCATTTACGTGCGAATAAAATCCGTCATTTGGAAAAATCCAGTCGCTGGGTGATTTGAACTTGAGAGAGAGGTATGGTCCAAAGAGATCCTACCCCTTTCATAAATCAAAATTGCGAGGAATGTTGGTGGAGCAATTAAGCCATAAACGTAAGAGGATCTTCGCTTCATTCGGGCAGAATCTGTGTATAACTTATTGGTATAAAAATAACATATAATCTCGATGTAAAAAAAAAAAATACTGATGATTTATTTCCCTGCAGGTGGCCAATTAGGTTGTTAGATATCCAATTATTACACAATTGCCAAACCTTATACTTGACTTAAATAAATAAAATACTAAATTGTTTCTTTATTGAAACTTTATACAGGCAAATACAAAAAATACTAGGCAATATTTTATAACGCTCTAATAAAACTGCTAGAATGAATTCCATTTTCTTTATCATATATCACACCACTATTTACTTATAAAACAAGTTGGAAATTGCACGTCAAACGTAGCAAATGAGGTGCGTTCGTATTATAGTTAGTTTTATGAATGTTTTTAGCACCGCATATTGTACTGAATGTATGCTTTAGTACAGTTCATAAGTGCATATCAATTTCATTCTGTTCGAAAGGCTATAATATCATTAAAATGCACTTGAGATTTTTTTTCCCATTGGTCGTAACGTAACGGAAAACTTTTGACTGTCCCTGTAATTAAACTATACAACCGATTTTTATAAAATTTGAAATGACTCGACAAAATATTGCAACAATTATATATTTAAAATTTCAGACCATTTGGCTTGGTAGTTTTTGCTCTGTTGTATGCGGCGGACGGACAGACAGACGGACTGAACGACAACTATAGGTACTACGTATTTATATAATTACGAACGCACCTAAAAAACAGTAATATCTATTTATATGGGATAACTTTTTGATCAATCATTTTTTTAAGCTTAGTTTCTTTATATAGATTAATACAACCGAAGTATTTCAGATGAAGAAAAAAATTAATAAATACTCGGCGATTTTTCAGAAAAAGTCACTAAGTTCATTGCGATCTGATTCAGAGGTAGAACAAATAAAAAGGAATTGATGCTTCTAGTTTGTTAGAAACGAATTAGCTATATCGTTCATGCCTTACATCTATCTAAACAGTCAATCAGTTTTGTAAGAGAAACCATTTCATATGTAAACATATATTTTTATATGCTATTTTGTGCAATAACCAGAAATATTTTTCCAGGGTTAGCAATTTATCAGTTAGTCTGAAAGTTATTTTCAATGATACGTGTTGAAAATTTCCAAACTTAGTGAAAAGCATCCAAACCGGGGGTTCAATCCAGGATATTTTGCGCACGGGCAAACGCTCAGCCAACTAACTTACCTGCAAATCTTTGGCGCACACAATTCACTCCAAAAATTGTTTGGCTACAGCATCTGGTCAACAATGTGATACCGCTAAACAGAATAAACTAAAAGCAAAAAAACTCCAATGTGAACGATTTATAGATAGATTATACTTCTTTTTACTATTTTTACCTCAATGTAATTGGTTCATAAAGAAATCATACGTGTTTAAAATTTCCAAACTGGGTGTAAAAGCATCCAGATCAGCACTTAAACTCAGGATCGTTTACGTACCATGCAAAAGCTCTTCCGACTGAGCTACATACACAACTCTGCCAGACACAATTCTCTTATATTTCTGTTTGGCAACAATATCTGGTTTGCCTTGTGAGGCTACTGAAAAGGATAAACTACAAGCAAAGAAACTCAAATGTATACGTAGATTATATATTTTTTAAACATATTTACCTCAATGGAAGCTGATTGATAAAGAAATACGTGATGAAAATTTCCAAACTGAGTGGAAAATTATTTGCTTGCCAATGAGTTTCATTGAAGTAAAAATATTAAAAAGGTATTGTCAATGCTATTTCGCTAACTATAAAATATCTTGAATAACATATATCCATACTTCATCAATTTCCAATTTATTGTTTGTTTATAATTATTTGACGACGTGAGTTTTAAAATTCGACTTATCCAGAAATACAAATTTTGGAAAATCGCGAAAAACCATCTGACTGAGTCCATTGGTTTTCATTGTAGACCAAGACTTTACAACGCCATAAAACCACGATAAAACTAGTTTTTTGGAAAATTGTAGTGTTTTTTATGCATATTCACCAATAAAGAAAACTCGATTTTTTCATTTTTGGATAAGGCGAGTTTTGAAACTTAAGTCCTCAATTAGACTAAATAAAACAAATAGTACATAAAATTTAAATTTTTTACGTTTTGTTTTAATTTAGTTTTTAAAGTACGCCCACTGTAGTTTGCATTATCCGCCAGTGCAACGAATTCCTTGAGAAATTTCATGCACGAGATATCAAAAACTGTTCAATTAACGATAAGTCGTAAAAAAATGTCAGTATTTACTTTTTACATGTCATGGTAAACACAAAACTTAGACAACATCAAAGTGCCACGATTCAAAATAACAAGGGACGTTTCAAAAGTTATAAAGACCATCTAGTGCTAATTAGTCAGCAATATTTTCATTAATCCCTCAATAAGCCAATATATTAGCGTGAACACATTTGTGGTGGGGGTTTTTTTCTAAAAAAGACGGGAACAAAGCAGAGGACCAGTTAGTGATGAATTTAATCTATTTTTGCTTATTCTGAGAAAGCCCGAATGTAAAAAAAAATTGTGTCGTCAGAGCCGAACCCGATACCAAAAGTGCGCAGTAGAACATTGTTATTAAAATTTTTAAATTGTTTCAATAATATTTTTTTCATTTAAAAATATCTTCTTACATACAAATGAGTATTAATACTAAATACATTTCGTAATTTTTACGCCCTTGCAAATCTGTTTAAAATTGCAAATTTGTTTTTATTCCCGACTACTGGCAGAAATCTTCAAAAGTTCAATAATTATTCTTTTAAAATATCATTATGCAACTATGTCCAAAAAGTAATGAGTTCGGTTTTCCAGTAAATCTGGAAAAGGACTTGAAACAGAATTCAATGATAGACAGATATGTCACGGCCTCTTTATTTACTGACACTGACCATGCAAAGGCTTCAAAATCAGGTAAAATATTTCTCCTTTTTTCCATAAATAATTATATTTCTCCTTGTATTCCATAATAATAATTCTGTTCCCTTCAAAATTTATTCTTAAGGTTTTGTAAAACTCTTTAAGACCCTTAGATTGCAATCTTGTTTCTCAAATAACGTTTTTTCTTTCCGTTTTTGATAAATAAAATAAAGTATTTAACACCGAGTCCGATGATTGGTATAAAAATCGAGCTTTAAAACGTTTTAGGCTTTGACTCAGACTTTGACTTGGGTGAGTCTGTCTCATCTCTAGGCGCAGATCGCGCGGTGCAGTATGAACTGGGTATTCAAGCATTCATTTTCTGCCATATTTGTCTCCTAAAAGAAAAAAAAAGACTATTATTTCTCCTTAAACTTTGTTAAATATTAGTGTATTTATCTATCTTTACACGTTGACTGCCGACTACGAGATAACTCGTAGATTGCGTTATTTTCTAGGACGCCAACTACGAGTTATCTCGTAGTAAAATTAAATCAAATTGTCATTTTAGGCCAGATTTCTGAAAATTGCCGTGGCAGTCAACGTGTTAACATATTTAACTCTTTATGTCCAAAATTTTGAGTTAATAAAGATTTCACCTTTGTGAGCATTTTCCCTGAATTTTTGGAAATAAGTAAAAGATTTGTGCAATCGTTAAGTAAATGTTGCAACGAATTCATCTATTAAAATTAATAACTTAACTATGTTTTTACAGTGCTCAGCAAAAGTTTAGACAATAATCTATTATGCTTCTGTACTGCTAAGTATGTAACGAATAGATGTAACTCAACTGTCATATATTACTGGGGACTTATCCTTTATTCACAAACAATAAATATTAAATTATACTTTTTACATAATAAATAATGACAAAAAAATTAACATTTTGGCAAAAGTATAGACAATCTGTCTATTTACAGAAAAATAACCATTAATTAAAATCAAGCTACACCTGCAAAAATGTGACTAGGAAGCTAAACTGCGTGAGAAAACTAAAACCTGCACCACTTGGAAGTTTTTTTCGTACCAAACACGTTCAACAGTAGCTCGACGTTCATTAACAGAGGAGTATTGTCAAAAAATTGCGTAAACCGTATGAGATATGATGCCACAAACGTTTTCGATTGGATTCAGATCAGGGCTACACGCGGGCTAGTCGAGAACAGTAATATTTTTAGAGTTAAATCAATTTTTTGTCTTGCATGCAACATGAATGGACGCATTATCTTGCACAAATACATACTTTGGAACAGCTAAAAGTTCACTAAATGGCTGTAAATTGTTTTCCAATGTATGTTTGTAGTTTTACGCTGCATGGCATACGTTGACGATCTCCAGAGATACTTGAGAATTAAAACAAAGTGAGGCCCAAATCATTAAAGAGTCACCTCCTTGTTGACGAGGAAAGAAAACCCGAGGCTGTTTACCCAAGTCATGACAATAGTATTCCAACCTATCTGGGTCGTCCAAATTCCGCTTTTTTTTCGTCACTGAATATCACAGTATATCACTTTGGTCCATATGAAATATCTTTGCGAGCCCTCTACATTCTCGTCAATTTTTTGTGAGATTTCAAGGCTGGTTGTTTTATCATTTTCATGTAAACTAATTTATATCTTTCTTTTATCCTCTACGAATCCTATCCGTTGACACAGAAAGCTCTGAATCACTTTTAATGCGACTAGCAATCATCATTTGTCTAGATGACAGTTTATGGGTCCTTCTACCATCTCGTTTTCTGGCCACACGAGGCCTTCCAGATCTATTTTTTGCTTTGAAAGACTCACCCTTAGACAGTACTTGATAGACAGACTTCTTTGGACGGTACAAAACAGCTGAAATTTTTGCAACAGTCCCTTTCGATTTCAGCTTCGATGCTACAATTACTTCATCTGACTGAAAATTTCTACTTCGCGGCATCTTCACTAACCAATGCTATTGCGAGGTTCACTTAAATACTTCATGCATGTGGCGTCAAAAGTTTGAAATTTGCGTTTTTCTGTGAACAGTTGCCAAAAATCACGAAAATGTCAAACTTTTGCAATAAGCAAATTTCACATTTTTCGGTTAAATTAAATAAAATCCGATATTAAAATCGTTATTTCCCTTCTAAAATGTTTAAAATATGTTTAAAAATAAGTACAGTCATTTGTATAACCCAAGTGTTCGTATATTTTTAATTAAAGGTTAAATATCACCAGTGTCTAAACTTTTGCTGAGGACTGTATAATGGTTTTGTTGAATACTTGCAACCACACTCATGTCACTTTTTTAAAATATTTTTTTAGCATTTTATGGAATTACAAGTGTATGTTATAAGGCAAAAACATGTTCATGAGTTACGTTGACGTAATATCGACGTCGGCAACGACCTGAAAATAAATTTCGAATCTAAATTTCTTTGACAACTGTATCTCAATTTACTAGATTCTATCTCAAAAATGAACATGCAACCCAATTATGGAAGATTAATCGTTTTTAACTAAAGAAGTAAATAATTCAACATTTGTTTGTCCCCGCGTAATATACTCTAACGAAATTGACAAACAATATTAAAACTTCACAAATAAATTCACAAAACACAAATTTAATAGATGTGTAATCGATATGCGTACTTAAATGCTGAAATTATCGAAATTAAACAGCTTGCTATAAATGGTGCAGTCCTTCTGGAATAATGGCTGGCATGCGGTTAATACGAAAGCGCCAGAAATGCTTTTTGGTGTATTTTGTGACAATCTAAGAAAATATACTAAATATAAAAAATCAATTAAAGTTGAAATTAAAGAGTTTCTAATTACAAACGATTTTCATCCACGTTTATTACACAGGGCAGCATATCAGGCATCTTTTATCGAGGTAATCCGGGTTTGATCGCCTGGTAAATATAGTGGTCTCATAATTAGGGATTACAATCCCGAGACTAATTTCCAATCCCGGGATTTCGGGATTGCTTAGATTCAATCCCGGGATCCCGAGATTACGAAAATTAGAATTTCTCTAATATCACCAATTTTTACAATAGCTAAATATTATAATATTATAAAAAAGGTAATTAAAGGAAAATATAGCCTAACTTACATATGAAAATATACCAAGTTCAAAATTTATGACTTTAATTATCAAAAAGTATAGGATAAATTACAACAATTGGAAATTAAAACAAATATTCTGTTGATGCTTGACAATGTAACAAAAGAAAAGGAAATGTCTATGCTTAATATTCTAGATAATTTCTTTTATTTCCTATTAAAAAATTTTTGATTGGCTTAATATTTACAATATTAAAAAATAATTAATATCACTAATTAAATTTTGAATTATTCTCATAATCACGTAATTAAATATTACAATTTTAGAATATCGCAAACGCAAGATTTTCCCTAACATGAAGCTATTTTTTTCTTGAAATAAAAGAACTTAACACATACAATACAAAATTACATAGATGTATAGTTTAAATTTCTAATTAGTGATAGTTAAAATTTGAAAAAGTTGCATAATATAAAAAAATGTACATACCAAGAGAAAAAAAAAGATTAGTTTGAATAGTTCACTTAATATACTTTTGAATAGTTTCTTAACTAATCGGTTTTCCTTTGAAAATATGATCTAAGAAATATCAAGGCATCTAAAGTATCATCTCCAAGTCGACTTCTAATTTTGTTTGCAATAAATCCTGCTGCCGAAAATGCTCGTTCTTTTTCTACGCTCGCGGGAGGAATTGTCAGCAAATATTGATAATCTAATTCTAAATGATGGCCGCGGACTCCTCCACTTTCAAAAAGAAATATCTCAATTCTAATTTTTATTGATAAATCCATTTGCTTTGGTGTTTCAGGTTCTACAGTTAGCATGCTTTTTTCTATTTCTTCTTGCAATTTTTCCTGATATGTTCGGTTATCCGATTGCCGTTTCGCAGTAGGCTCACTGTGCGTTATTTCTGTATCTTCAGAATTTTCATTGTCAAGACTGTTTAGCCTTTCAATTATTGCTTTTACCTGCTTCTTAATAACAGTTGAGTTAGGAATAGAAAATATACTGCTAGTTTCTGCCCTCAGGTCATCTCGTTTAGGATTATGCAAATAACTTAAAACACCAGATAATTCCATACGTCGTCGTTCTCTAATGCGTAGTTTTAGCGCCTCTATCATTTTATAAGCAAATTTAGATTTTTTCTCCGACAATTCATTTAAAAGAATTTTTAAGGCTGCGTCTGTGGTTAACAAATTAGAATCCCTGCGACAGAGTGATTCTACTGTGAGATGTATCGGTTTGAGGACTTCAACAATTTCATTCATAAGTAGAAAATCGGAATCTTCTATACAGATCTGAGGCTTTAAATTGATTAAAGCTTTCTGTATGCTGTTTTTCAAACAATAAAACCGTTCAAGCATAGTTACTAGGCTGTTCCACCTAGTTTTGCAATCTAATAGAAGGGACAATTCTTTCTCTTTTTCAGATTTAACATACTTTTGAAGAACTTCATTCCTTATTGGAGATCGTTTAAAATAAACTACTCATTTCCTAACTTTTTTAACAAGTTCATTGACACATTCATCAGAGTATGCAAAGTCTCCTGTTCGTCTTCAGAAATTAACACAAACCCCGATTCTAAACTTTCGAAAGATTCAATATCTTCATCATTATCATCTTCTTTTAAGTCTAAATTTTCACTTCCGCAGCATAGTTCAGCTACTGTTTCACTGGAGGAAGTTTCTGGCTCTGTATTTCGTTTAATATAATATTAAAGTATCACAAATTGCTAAGTGAATGCCATGAGCGAAACAAAACTGATGATCGGCTTCAATTTCTTTTCCGACTTTAAGCATTACATTTGCTCCATCAGTTACTATAGCAACAACATCTTTTATTAGTGAAATGTCATACTGGTTTAGACGTTGTGTTAGCATTTCAATACACTTTTCTGCTGTAAAAGATCCATGTATGCGCATAAGACCTAAATTCCAAAATTTGTTCAAATTTAAATTTCTTGAATGGACATTAATATTCATAAATCTCTTGTTTGCAGTAGATGTCCATTCGTCAAAAGTCAAACTAATTTTTTTTCCTGAATTTTTAAAAGTTTGTATTTCTTTTGTAATTAACTCCTTTATTATGGAACTATAGTTCACTACGCAATTTCGAACTGATACTGCAAATTTTGGCAAATCATTATAGCCTTTAGCTATCAGTAAATTTCTTAAATCAATCGAAATAAGGAAAACGTTAAACGAAAAACCATCTTTAGCTGTCATTCGCGATAAAATTAAATCCAGTGATTCCTTATCACTATTAAAATAATCCTCTATTTTTCGCTTTTTAGAAAGCAATTTATCTTCTGTGCAATCTTGACTTGAGGAAGGAAGAGAGGTTGTACTAAATTCTTTCATAACTTTAGTACCATGTTTCGTAGATAAATGTGTATGCAAGCCCTTATTCGATCCACCTAATGTTTTAAGCACTGCGCTACATTTTTTACATTTTGCGCTTTTTCCATCTTTAGACGTTAAATAGTAGTACCATACTGAAGATGTATCCTTATCTTTCCTATGAGCTACAAAATCCTTTTCATTAGACATCTTTTAAGCAAAGTAAATATAAACGCACGAAAAGCAAAGAAGTTAGTACATAATGACTATCATACTCAAATGCAACACTTATCAGTAAAGCCTAATTAAAAAATGACGTACAAAGTGAAAGATTTTTTCTACAGACGCAGCGAAATCGAAATAAACAAACGATTTTATTTTTTCTGACTGTAAGCTCTGCGGGTTACATCTGTTTGCAACTCAAGAGTGTTGAATTTATAACCCTCTCAGATATTGATAATAAACTATTTTCGAAACAGGAAACAAGCAATAATCTTCAAGGACACGAACATCTTAATACTTAAATAAACAGATTTAGTAGCAATAAATCATTGCGTAATCAACTCACTTTATATTTTCCTAAATTATGATATTACAAATGAACAACATTAATAAGTGAAATATGTTTATATATCAGCCCACGTATGATGCAAGATTTCCACATCATCATCAAAAAAAGAACTTAAAGTGACTCATAAACTTTTTTATTATTAATTTTCAGTTGTTGTGTAGATTTCAATAAGAAAGGATGTAATGTTCAAATATTGTTGCTGCAAAAAGGAGCCTAATGCAAATGAATATGTAATTAACTTAAAAATGTAAACTTAAAGATTTAATTATATAAAAGTTAATCATCAAAGAAAAAGTCTCACGAGTGGAATCATTTACATAAGATAAAATATTAAACATCCACTTTTATATTTTTTAAACACTATAGGAAAGTAACATAGCAGGTGTTCCTGATCAACGGATACATCGCATTTCGCATAGGACTTAAATGTGTGACACGCAGTGAAGTGAGGAATGCTGTTGAAGAAAGATAATGGTAAGAAATTACCTATATTATTATTATAATTGTTTGATATATGATAAATTGGCCAGAATAACAATCATTTATTCATCTAAGTATTAGTGCGCGTAACTACTGCGCAGAGCAGAGGTGGCTTTTTTACCAACAAGACGATTTCCACTTTAAAAGATTTAATCGATTAGAAATATATGTAAAAAATACTTGAGGTATATATTCTTTTTCAATCATATATAAATTTCATAAAAATAGATTTTTTTTCCCCAAATGCGAAAGTTTATAAATATATTTTTTAATTTCAGCTGGCTATTGTTCCATTAAAAAAAAACAGACAATTCCGAAAATCCCGGGATTTTCGGGATTATAAATTAAGCGGTATCCCGGGATACGGTATCCCGGGATTGTAATCCCTACTCATAATACAGATGGTGTTTACACATATTGGGAACTATTTTGACAACAAAAATAAAATACAAAAATTAAAACAATTATTATTTCATATGTTCTGTCAGGTAGCCCTTATTGTGGACTATCATATTGCAGCGGGATTTCCAATGCAGTAGGTCTTTTTGTAAAACTCTAAGTGGAATTTTGTTCCATTCCTCCACCACACATTTCCAGAGTCCACTCAACGTAGTTAGTCGGCGTTTCGCAAAAGCTTATTTTCATATTCCAAAGGTAGAGTAATCCATTGGTGAAACATCTGGAGACTTGCTTGGAATAATGATTAAATGGTATACATTTGATTTCCAGTTTATCTTGTCAATTTTTCGAGAAATGCGACTGTACTTTTGGATGTATGGCAGCTCTCTTTATCCTGGTAGAACTCAAAGCTTTTATCGTCCGTAGGATAAAGTTTTGTAATTTCTTCTTTAAAAATAGGAATTAGAACATTGTTTTGATAATAAGTAAAGTTAATAAATAAAGACACGCAACTTTGCTTAATGATGCACAAAACACGAACTGTAATAAGTTAAAAGTTAAATTTTACTTTTCGAGCTGTTTCTACAGCTATCTTCAGGAAAAATATGATGGTTAAATGGCTAAAAGCTCAGATATGAAGGCTTCCTGTGCGAGAGGCAATTTGTCGAACATTGACTAAAGATATGAAAACAAAAATGTAGTGGTGCCATCCAGTGAAAATAAATATTAATGAACAGTCATTAGTAAGTAGAGTTAATTTTGACATTTTTCTCACCTTTTCTGATAATACTTTCTTAATTCTTTCTTAATACAACTTTCTTATTTTTGCTGTAAAAGATTCTATCAATCACCATAAATCCTTTAGTGAAACTTTCTTTGTGAAGTGTTTGAACCAAAGTTGTAAATCTTTTTGGCCTCTTTTCAGGTAATAAATCGATCTTTTTTTTTATTACAGTTATTTAGATAAATCCGCGCTTCATCAATTATGACAATATTTTCCCACATATCACCTGCTAAAGGATTTTCATATAACAAGGATGAGTAATTCTCTTCGGAAAGAGCAAATATATAACATTCTAGCAACTCGCTTTTTTCGCGCTTCATTTCAGTAGCAGACGATATTTTTTCATAGCAGCCAACATTTCAGTTATCACGTTATTACATGTCGCCAGATTTTCCCCGTGTTGTTTCTCGTTGTTTTTTAATTTAACATCAAAATCGTTCCCAATATGTGTAAGCACCCTCAGTATAAATATAGAATTGCGTCAGGATTCAAATTTTCAACCTCACGCCATGCAATATCAGAACACTGACAATTCGAAAAGAAATTATCTATTCAAAAAATACTTTTGGTTTGTACAACAAATAATGCTTTTATAACACGATAAGCTAAAATTCCTATGAATTATCCTGAAATATATTACAGGATGTCGGTGTGTTAAATGAATTTCATAACAATTTCTGAATAGTACTTTAAAGTGGTCGATGTAAAGGGGTTGATGACCTATTTTCCTCACCCTATTTAATACCATATTTCAATAGCTTTGTATTTTAGGAAAATCAGGTAAAATATTATTTGAATAGGAATAATACTTTATTATACCTAAAGATTGGTATTTTTTTATTAAAAAAAATTAACTTAGAAACAGACCAAGGTATAAACTATATAATAGGCTTTATAACATAAGAAAGAAAATCTGTCTCACTTTGCTTATGTGAAATGTCTATGAATTTAATGTACCTGCCATGTGCTTATAAAATTTCTAAAAATAAAAAGACTCATGATGGAGAAAATCAAAGAATTGGAAAATCTTTTAATACACGTACAGCAGTTTCCATGGCAATATATAATGACATACCTGATTCAAACTTATTTTTAAAAAATCCAGCATTAAAGAAGATGCGCATTAGTACAAAGTTAAATGGGGGGGGGGGGGAAACAAAAGTCGAATAAATTGTTTTATGTCAATCTCTTGTTGTTGTATAAAGTTTCAGAGGAGCAGGAAAATATCCGGTTTTTTATTATATGAAAAAATGTCAACCTAAAATTTGACAGCACTAAGTTCAAGGTTATCACGGAAAATTTAACAGCACTAGATTCAAGGTTATCATTGTTAAAAAATTTAATTCAAATGTAAACCTTTCTCTGGTGTAGTGTAAGTAAACGAACAAAGATATAGTTCTACTTAACTTCCCAAAGATCTTTGGGGTTTTACACTCAAAATATATTTAAGTTTCACGAAAAACCATTGAGTTTTTCACAAGCTAATCAGAACAAATAATTGTATTCACTCTGAATATGTTGCTTTAGAGAACAAAAGTATACACAGTGTATTCCAAAACTAACGGGTACATTTTAAAAATGAAATAATAGAAAGCGAAAAGCGATACATATACACCGTTTGCTGCATTATACTTAGATAACCCGTAAATTTCCAGTCACATAGAATTTTAAATTTAGTTATGAAGTTTGCCAACAGATGACGCTACTGACTAGGAAAATTTAAAGAAAACTTTGCGAAGAAACCAAAAACTAAATAATGATACTTTCAATATATGCAGCTTTTGTAGCAACAACATGGCGCAATCGGAGAACACAATTTGCAGAAACCTACATCAATTTAAAGCTGGAATGCTCTCACAAACAGCAGAGTAGTACTATTTCAGTTGGTCAATCATTTGCAGATTTTAGCAATACACCTCGTCTTCATACACGTCTACCACAGAAAAAAGGCTGAGGGAGTCAAATTTGTCCAATAGATATATCAATCCATGATGCTTCCCGTATGCTTGTAATAATACAGGAACAATGACACGATCATCAGAATGTTGTTTGAAAAAATGAAAGACTAAGCGTTCGATATGGGCGAGCACCGTCTGGCATGAACCACGAGGCATTTTATGCAGCCAGAATGTCCAGGTAGAACGCTTAAGTAACCGTTTTGAGTCGTTTGATCAAATGAATCCTTTGGTCGAAATGATGGCACAAAGAATGACTTTGCGGGCGACTTAGGGATTATGGTAAAGCAACATCGAGATTAGACGTTCCCCAAATGCACTAGTTCTGCTTATTGCCGAAGCAGTCCAAGAAAAAAGTAAGCGTTATTGGAGGACCACACCGATTTCGCTTTGCATAGTGTTTGCGAAAGTCTCATGTGCATTGATGGCAGCAGCATTAAAAAGTTGGCGGATCTGAATTCTGCATGAAAAAAGGTGTAGGCTATGGGGCATGATACAATAAGTAGGCATACGTCGTATTTCAGTCTGAGCTGAAACACATTGAACGGAAACTCGGGACTGCTATTGAATTACTTTCTAAACGACTTCAACATTCGCATCTGTATCTGCCGCACGCGGGCGCATCACATCATCATTAAGGTCCCAGTTAACTGCAAATTTTCAAACAGAACCTCTATTGTGTCCCTTTTCTTCCTTTTTTTAACATTAAACTTCCTCTGAAAACTTCGTATTTTTTTGCTTCGCACTACTATGGTTTAGGAGTTCAAATTTCAAGGCAAAAAATACCGCTGTTTTAATGAATTAAATATTTCTGCACAGCAACATACAATCTCAGAACAGCGCACTCTAGATGTAGAATGACAAATTATAGAATGGGGATCCGACGGAGTGCGTTTCCCCACAGTTCTCGCAGATCTCGTGTAGCGCCATCTGTTGGGAAACTTCGTTACTAAATTTAAAATTCTATGTGGCTGAAAATTTACTGGTTTTCCATGTAGAAAGCAGCAAACGGTATATTTCTATCTCTTTCCGTTTTTATATAGGGGAGATGGGGGCACATGTGAACAGTTCGCATAAATATTGCTTTTTCTCATAACTGGATTAATTTTGATAAACAAAAATTACTTAATATAGTAAACAGACCTTTCTTTTACACATGGTACTTTTTTAAAAATCACCTGTATAGTTCTTCTTACATTTTTTAATAGTTTTATAAAATCAATAAATTGTTCACATGTGCCCCATCAGCGGGGTAGTTGTGAACACACGTGGGGCACATGTGAACACAAGGAAAAAATATCCTTTAACGTGCTTTTTATTCTTTTATTCATTTGTCATAGTAATCATTAGTTATATTACCTTTTAAATTCACCATAAAGAAAAATATATATGTATATTTCTCTAGTTTCTGCGTGATATGTTTAAGCAAAATATTATAAAATGAAAATAAGTAGATTTGGTGGGGAGAGGCTTAGATGATTCATTAAGTATTGTTGCAATAAAATAAAAAAATAAAGAAGCAATTTAAAAGAAGAAATTAAAACTTTTAAATTTTGCTTAAGGGTTTTTGTTTGGGGGAAATTTTAGGGAGGGTCATTTACATACTATTTATCGGAAATCTGCCGAAATACGAAAGATTGTCACTCCTGTATTTGCCTTATTTTCATGTAAATTATAGATAAAGAAGGGTTTTTTAATGATTAAAAAAAATCTCGACTATAAGTCCCCCCCCCGAACTTCTTTTGCTTTTGAAAGAGGGGGGGGGGGTACAATCGGGATTTTACGGTAGTTATCAGTTTTTAAAATTTTTGCTTTCTTAAAATATTACTGTTATCTATCTCCATTCAAAGCATCATATACATAACTGTTTTAGAGATGGAAGTAAGCAATCATTGCAAGGTTAGAACAAATGTAAAAGAAAAATTTGCAAAGTTGTTCAAAGTAATACTTTTGTATTAACAATGCATAAAAAATATTGTTGTAAACCGTTTAGTAAAATAATATATAACACTTATTGCATTTTAGAAAACATTAAATTTATTTAAAGTACAATTGAACGTAAACGAGCCTGTTGTTCTTTATGTATTTGCTGAAAGATGTGTTTGTGGAAGTTTCAATACAAAATCAACTTTGTGTGAGGAAAATATCTTCTATTTCAGGAAAATTGTAGATAATGGAACTGACGTTATCTCTCATTAAGTTAACTGAAAGAAACAGAATCACAGAATGATTATTGTGGTACTTATGAACTGTTTATATCTGCCCCAACTAGCCTGTTCACAAGTGCCCCACATTGCTGCTTCTGTTAAATTGATGAATCATTAACATTTCTCAATTTTAGAAGAAAAAGAGTTTATTAGTTATCAAAACTGTTTATTAGTATTCATAGTATATGGTAAAACACTCAAATTCAAATAAATGAATAAATAAATAAAGTTATTCGCTTATGAACTTCGAGCAATGATTTTACTTTTGAGATCTAAAAACAGTGTTTCGGCTACAGAGGACAAACAAAATGTCATAGAGCTTCAAAAAATTTTTACCATATGTCTACAGGTGCTATCATCTTTAGAATTTTTTTTCAAATAAAAAAGCTTATAATAACTATCGAAAAACTGTGATGTTCACATGTGCCCCCATCTCCCCTAATTATTTTTTTAATCCACCTGTCATTTTTGGGATGTCCTGTATATGCCTATCCAGTAGTTAGAATGCTATGTTCTAAATGTGTTAGATTTTTGACCAGTTACGGTTTTGATATTCATAGTTTGTTGAATTTCCCATTAAATAGAGTTCATTTTATGATTAACTGTTGTTTTCAAAGATTAATTGTAGCGACTTTATGGTTCAGAATTTTAATAACTTTTCAATCAAACATATACATGTTTGATTGTTTCAACCCAACATTTTTCTAGTTCAAAGTGCAATATTTTACCAACTCGTGGATCAATCTACACAAGTTTAGAATTTAACTTGATCACTAATGTCTGTAACAAGGTTTCCCCATATTATAGTTGCAGCAGCTGCAACAATAAAATTTGGTTCAATACAGTGCCGAATTTTCATCAGTATAAATGTATCTGATAAATAGAAAAAGTATTATGTTTCTTTTATGGCATATAAATATCTTAACCTAAACTTTTACAGCATTAGGTGGAACAGTAACAAAATAAATAACTATCATAGACTCCTGTCATTTATACTTATTTTACCTTTTCTTATTTATGTGTTGATATGTTATCTGTATTAAACAGATGAATGAATTTTTAATTAAATTTTCGGTTATTATGATTTTTATGAAAAAATATTAGAAAATGCTATTTATAACTAAAAAAAATTACAAAACAAAATCTGCTCGTTAGATAAGTTATCCGGTTACATAATAAAACATGCTTTCTAGCACAATTATGTTCAATATAAAGCTACTCGAGTATCAGAAAAACAACTTCTTAAAACGTACTTAGAAATTTCTTTGATTTCCTTCTTTTTCCTTACATCTCTTGATTATTTATAAATTTTCTTATGAAACTTGATTTTGCCAAAACAAATTTATGAGCTTTCTAGAAAATACCTACATGAAATCTTAGAAAGGTGGATTTATTTTATATATTTTATCATAAATATTTTTGTGCATCTTCCGGGAATTTTAATCTATAGAAATTTAATCTTCAGTGAGTCAGATGAAAACACTGAAATTTATTTCAAATCACAAACATATATAAATCACTAACTCTAATCCGTGCGATTTTCTGGTGCATATTGTATGACGTTATTTATATTATATATTTATCGTTTTATTTTATGGTTAAAATTTCAAAAATAAAGAATGTGACATTTTATGCATTATGCTTTTAATCCACAAAACTTTTTATCAAATAAACTACATTCCCCCTCTGCTGTTTATTTTTAAACTATCATACGTACCAACTCTTTAGCATGCAATGAATGATCAATGTTGACAATTTAGTGGAGAATGTAAAAATAAAATTCTGTAATTAAAACCCTTTAATAGCCGCGCCCGATACATTGACGGTAAAGTTGCATGTCGAATGAAAACCGCGATGATTAAGGGGTTAACTAAAATGAGGATTTATTCCAGAAATTGTAGAAGATATCTTTAATTTTAAAAAATCAGTTGAATTGAGACTTCTGCTTATAAAACTATCACTGTCAATCAGAGAATCAGTCACTCCTTAAGGGGGGGTGGGGGGTGGGGGTGTCCCTTTAGACGCCTCAAAATCGGTCCTTTTTCATTAATTTTTTTAAAGATGATAAAATAATCGGATCATTATGAAACTGTAACATAACTTTATTACATCTTTGTAGAGTACATTTTTCTTTCTTTTTTTAACAAAATTGCGGCTCAGCAAAATTTTTCTTCGGGCGCGAAGCCCAAAAGTGCTGCACTCGCCACTCTTTTTCTATTGATCTAAAAAAAAAATTATTTTCTTTTTCTAACATATGCACGGGAAGGATAAACTTATAAAACGATGAAAAAGTATAAATTAAAACATTAAGTACGGTTTTTAATAAAATGTTCGGATTTTGTACTATTTTTTCGACATTTTTTATCGCTAAAAAATTGTTTATTTACACGAAATCTTTTAAACTTTAGGTGCATCCTTCCGGTAATGATATAAAGAAAAGCCTCACCAAAAATCAGCCAAATCGACCGATAACTTTTTCAGTTACATCAAGATCAGTTTTTGAAAACATAGTTTCGAGGTAATCACGTTTAAAGTTTCACTACGATAAAATTACTAGATTTAGTGACTTACCGATCAATCAGCGATCCCAGGTGCATATAATAGACCTTCGGATTCCTCGAAAAGCTCTTTTTCTTCGAGTTGCAGCTGTTTTCCGTCTGTACGAGCTATTTTTGTCTGAAAAAGACTCCTCTAGTCCTTTCTCATTACTCGCGGCTCATCGGCGTTTTCGGCAAAAACTTTGGCATAGGTTCCAATAACAATATTTAAATTCTCCATAACTCTAAGAACGGAAGTGTAGCCTTCATTAAATATCCCAGCAGCGACGTATGCTGAAATTTCAACAATATCTAGCACAGAATTCAGATGTTTTGGAGATAACCGCCAAACTGTTGCGTTAAAACTTTTTTTAGCTTTCTGGGTATGGCCATCCAAGCATCTTTGGAGTAAGTCATTTCTAGATAAATCCTGGTAGATTGGTAGGAGATGCTCTTGAAGTTCTTGAGGAAGTAAGGGAGGAAAATCTTCGTTTTCCGGATCTTCATTCAAAGCGATAGCTTTCTGCCACTTGCACCAGCTCTCGGCTCCTGTCGGAATATTTTCATGCTGGGTTTGTTTTTTTTTAGTTGAAAAAATATGATAATAAGTAGCCATAACTGCTTTTTTCATATCTTCCACTGTATTTATGTCGCTAGCACAGCATGCGGACTCTGGCGCGCTCGACTAAAATTGGGCAACTCTTTTAATATTGCATATTTTGATTTTTTCTCTTGCCAATATATTCTCGAGATATTATATTTTCGAAATATGAAAAAAAAAATCGATTTTTTGAAAATTTTAAAGGGACTTCCCTCCTTAAAGCTATACAAGCCTTTTTTAATCTCTTTCTTTTGATTTATTAATAGCACAAGCCTGCGATAGTTGTGTTTTTTACTTTTAATCATTGATTTTTATGTATTTTTTAGCACTGAATCCGAAAATGACATTCATTTTTAAATATTGTCTAACTATTAACTACTGTCAAGATTTTCCGCAAATCACAAATTTTAAAGGTAAAAAGTAAAAAAATAGAAAAACTTTATACTAAAAAATAGAGGAGATTGTTGTGTCTTTTAACTTTTGTAAATTTTGTAGCACTAAATCCGAAAATGAAACCATCTTGTCAGAATTTTTCGTAAGTCATAAATTCCAAAGTTAAAAAGATAATAAACAGCGAAAAGCTGATACTACAAAATAGATGGGTTGGTTGTGTTTTTTAAATTTTGATAATTTATTTTCATGTAGTTATTAGCATTGAATCTGAAAATGACTTAATTTTATTTAATTCAATAATTTATTCAATTTTTTGTCTTATACTGGGGATTCTTATAGCTAACCAGTTCCCGGAGTCCAATGAGGGGGGGAGGAGGGTGTTCAGTTTTAACATTCAGCTTTTTAGTTTAGAAATTTACGATTTGTGGAAAATTCTGATGTGATGGATAAAAACGAAGGTCATTTTCGTATTCAGTGCTAAAGAATACTTAAAAATCAATTATAAAAAGTTATAAACACAACAATCACGCCTATTTTATAATATCAAATTTTCGCTATTTTTTTACTTTTTAACTTTGAAATTTACGATTTGTAAAATAATCCTTACCTGATGGTAAAAAAGAAAGGATATTTCGGGATTCAGCGCTACAAAATACATAGCAATCAATTATCAAAAGCGTGACACAACTCAAATTACGCAGGCAGTGCAGATTTGTATTCAATTCAGAATTTCGTCATTTAATTACAGAATCGTTAAATGTCCTTCATATAAAATGTTTTTTAATATGCCACATTAAAAAAATGCAATTTAACAAATTACAACGACCATTTGGAAAATGATTTTTTCAAACACTAAAATGTAAGACATAAAAAATCGCACGGAGTTGATCATGCATTACGTAACACGTGGCCATGAATTAAACATTAATAGTGTTATTACACGTAAAAATTGCAAGCGACAAAAATCGCCTGCGACTCGTCAGATTTTCTGAAACTTACATATTATCCAAGCATTTCATTGGCTGTTCGGGAAAAGGCTTTTCCATTGTAGAAATCTGACGACCAATTTTAAATGAAATTGCATTCTTAAACTTCTAAACATCCCACAATATTACTTTTTACACCGTCGTATAGAGAAAAAAATGTACTTTTAAATGCAATTTGTTTGAAAGCTGTATCGCAATTTGTTTTTGAATTATTAATTTTTTTTTTGTAGTTTTTATTACATTTTTGTCATAGTGACAACAAAAGTATCCATATTTGTTAAAAGTAAAGGGAAATACAGATTACTGTATAGACCAATCAGAAAACGAATAAAATGCTGATTCAACCAATAAAACGCTTCAGATATGTTTATGATTTCCTACCCTGACAGAGAAAAATAACCATTTTTCCAAATGGTTAAAGAAAAAAAAAACGAATTTTTTTATTATTTTTTTAAGTACAAAAGTGACGTCATATTTATTTTTAAAACGCACATCATTTTTTTTTAATATTAAAACCTAAAGCAAAATATGAACTTAAATTTATGAAACATTAATGGAATTAAATTGAAGTTAAATTGACGTAATTTCTACTCATTTCCCCTTCAGAAGTGCCACATTATTCTACTATATATTAAAAATAGTATTCTTCTAAAAAACATTTTTTATATTATATTACTGCAACCTTAGTTAAAATGAAATAGCAAGAACTAGAAATCCTCTTATAGAAGGTGCAAAATAAGAACTGGGAATAAAGGAATTCATTTAATACAATTGTCCGATATTTTATATCTGATGTCAAAAATTCATAAATAGTCCAGGCAATAGAGACCGTATAGGTGCTCTACCTAGCAAAATTCATGGTAGTTCTGGAAAAGGCTTACTATATGTTGTTGGGGTCGCTGAATCTGAATTTGTAACTTCCCACCAAAATTTCCCCCGGCAACCCCTCCAAAATTTGATAAAAAGCCCCCCAAAAAAGGTTTTTATTTAAAAAATCAATTTTTTTATTGATTTAGGGAAAAAGCATCTAGAAATTCAGAAAGTAGACAAAATGTGCAATAAATTAGATACATGATATTATGACTTAGGATGAAGGGGAAGGGGGGGGGGGTCTGCCTCGGAACATGCGCCGCGGTGCTGCGTGAACTAAGTTGCGCAATTCCACTTAACCACTCACACGTTTACATTCGCCCTCCCATCTCCCCTCCGAACTTTCTCTGTAAGGTTTACTTTCAGTTTTTGGGTCGCTGAATCCGAATTTTTAACTTCCCCCCAAACTTTTCCACCCCAACCCCCCCCCCCCCCAAATAGTTGTATTTAACTTAAATTTCTTATTGTTTTAGGGGAAAAGCATTACGAAATTGAGAAACTAGACAAAATTTGCAACAAATATGATGGATGACATTATGACGTAGGATGAACGGGGAGGGGGAGGGCTGCCTCTGAACATGCACTGCGGCGCTACGTGCACTAAGTTATGAAGTCCAGGCAATAGGGGATTTTACCTGGAAAAATTAATATTAGTTCTGGATTTCGACTCACTTTATGTTTTTGGGGTCGCTGAATCCGAATTTGTAGCTTTCCACCAGACAACCCCCCAAAAAATTGATTTTTTGAAAAAAATTTGGTTTTTGAGAAAAGCGCGCGGGGAATGTTCCGAGGCAGTCCCCTCTCTCCCCGTTTATCGTACGTCATAATGTCACATATCCTATTTGTTGCAAATTTTGTCTAGTTTCTGAATTTCGTAATGATTTTCCATTAAAACAATAAGAAATTTAAGTTAATAACAACTATTTGGGGGGGGTCGGGGGGAAAATTTTGGGGGTACGTTAAAAATTCGGATTCAGCGACCCAAAAAACTTAAAGTAAACCTTATAAGGAAAATTCGGAGGGGAGATGGGAGGGCGAATGTAAACGTATGAGTCGTTAAGCGGAATTGCACAAGTTAGTCCACGCAGCACCGCGCGCATGTTCCGAGGCAGATTCCCCCTTCCCCCTCATCCTAAGTTATAATGTCATATACCTAATTTGTTGCAAATTTTGTCTACTTTCTGAATTTCTAGATACTTTCCCCCTAAAACATTAAAAATATTGATTTTTTAATAAAAACCTTTTTTGGGGCCTTTTTACCAAAATTTGGGGGGTTGCCGGGGGAAATTTTGGTAGGAAGTTACAAATTTGGATTCAGCGACCCAAAAAACATAAAGTAAGCCGATTTTCAGAACTACCATTAATTTTGCTAGGTAAAATTCTCTATTGCCTGGACTAAAAAGAATTATCATCAAATACTTTAAGTAATTTAAATGTGAAAACCTCAACTGATTTTAATTATTAATCTGATTCTTAAATAAATTCATAAGATTTCATCATAAGCATAACCAGCAGAAAAAAAAACTAATTATGTTGACGAAAGGGGAATTTTTTCTCTAGTATAACAAGATATGATGTAATATTCACATTAATATGTCTTGTGAGATTTTGGTTTGTTTTGCTAAAAAAAATTATTCTTTGAACATTTTATAAAAAAAGTTAATAACGAATATGAATGCAATCCTTGGAAGTATTAATCATTGTTCAATGTATTAAAAATACATTAAATCAATAGAATTATATTACTTTAAGTATTGCTTGTATTGCAGTGAAACCTGGAGCTTAGTGAACGGGCTTGTCAGTGAGGTGGTTAACCACACATTTCATAAATGTTGGGGGGGGGGAGGTTGGAATACAATAAATAGGAAAATTATAAGTAAAGTTTTCATTTTTTCTTCGTCTTATTAAATTTTATCTAAAAACTTTCATTGTGCTTTTAACTTTATTACTAAGAAAATGCGTGTGTGTGCTCGCTCAGAAGAATAATCAATAGAAAGCTTTGTAGTTCAAGGTAGTGTATACTTTATAATGGTTTCTGAATTACGAAATTGTATGGCTACTGATGAAGAAGAGCATCGTGTTCTGAAATAAGGTGCATCCCAGCGAGAAGAAGCCATCGTGATTGTGTGCTGTGCAACAAATATATTAAGAAAGTCTATATAAATATATTTATTTACAAGGAGTAACTCACTCCCTGCCTTACCTGCGTAGGAAAAAAACAAAATTGTAAAAAAGAGGGGGAAAAGTGTCCAGCCGAAATAAAGCCACTAGTGTTAATAGACAATATATCCGTCATGGTTATATATGACTTGGAATATAGGATGTGGCATACCATTTACCAACCCTTGGAGGACAGTAGGATATTCTTCCGCGCTTCAATTATGACAACCTTGAATTTTACCACAGACTATCTGACATTGGCATATACAGCCCTACTGAGGATACCTCATACATTTTCTTGAAGATTACGATCAGGGAAAAAGGGCAAGCCACTCTATGACATGCACTCGATTATCCAAAAACCATTCCCAGGAGGATTTTGCAACGTGAATGTAGTTCTTGTCCTGCTGGAAAATCCAACTTAATCCACCAATTCTCTTTGCAAATGGCAGTAAATGGGTTTCTAGCATTTCTTGGCAATCGACCGCCTTCATACGGCCTGATAGAAAAACCAAGTTATGTTTACTTACACAGTCGAAGCCTCCGCATACCCTTAATGAGCCTCCACCTTGCTCTCTTCTGTACAAAATTTCCTCTTCTTTCCTCATGTCATTCTAATAGAAAGCAAAGCCTTCTGGTACATCCAATTTAATTTATTGCTCATCTGAGACTAACACGATGCCACTGGTCGTTCCAGGTTTGATGATATTTAGACCAATCGACTCTCCTTTGCATGTAGATATCTTTCAACATGAGTTGCCATTTCTTTTTTTTTATAATGAAAGTTGCTTGTACATTTTTCAATTCGTGACAGGGATGTTATCCTCTTCGGCCAACTGATTTAGGGAAATACCCCTTCGTGAAAGATGACGCAAAACTTCTCTTTCCTGCTTGGAAGTAATTTTTTTCCATGTAAATCTCCTTTTTTATATCTGTATGCATTGCCTTGATTTACAAAATTGTCTATTATGGTTAAAGATCATTTGATTGGCTTAAATATTTGTTATGTGAAAGACCTTGTTCGTTAAAAGCTGTTATCTGTCCTTTCTCGGACTTTGATAGCTGGATTTTCTTTCCCATTTCAATACTGCAAGAGAAATAGAAAATACAACCTGTAACATATTATTAAGAATCCGGGGTGGAAACTATTTTAGTTACAAAATAAAACTTGATAACTTTTCATCAACTAATAAGTTTAATATTTACAACGTATTTACATGTTATTATTTACAAAATAACTCAGTTAATTTAAAATACGGCTTAGCTCAAATGCCTTGTCGGCAACAACAAATTTGTAAACATTCTTCTCATCTCGTAAAGTCTAATTTACTCAACTTGCCAGTTCTTTTGAAAGAAAAGAAAAAAAAGAAAAGGTTAGAAAATATGATGGAGTGCGTATTGTTCGAGCGTTACACTCTTCCCCTCATACTGCATTACTGGTCCATCAGATGCAGTGTGCATTTCCTGGGTGGATTCCTTCGGGATGCTTTCTGGTGCCTAAAATCCTCTATGGTTCTCGTGTTTTGTGATCCTTTCGTAAATATAGGCTGGTTGGGCGTCTGACGTTTCTGGCGACCTCGTCAGTTACTCTTACAAAAATTTAAACACATAAATTTAGACAAATAAACAGATAAACATAAAACAAAACTTATCACGTTGTGCAGATGAGTTATCCCATGGCTTCATATATTCTGTATCTTGATCTCTATCTTTAAAATCAGCATACCTATTTTCCCTGTAATTTCTTTCTGTATATTGATCTCTATCTTTAGAAGCTGTATACCTATTACCTCTAGAATGATAAGAATTGGAATAAGCATCTCTTCCACTATAAGCTCTTTTAAATCCATGATGAGAACTATTTCTACCGTCGTTATACCTTTGTTTTCCATAGTACTCATTATCATGTCTGTAACTTCCAGACCTATAATCCAATTTGTAATTATCCTGATCATTAGTTCTAAAATCATTTTCATATCTCTTTTCAAATTTGCTAGACGAATCTGCAGTTCGCTGTGCACTGTACCTGATGGTTGGGAATATCTTTGCTCCTGATAGCTACCTCTACCTGATCGTCGGCCATCATAATTATAATTATTTCGAGCATGATAGTAGCCTCTATTTTTGTACCTAGGAGAAAAATTTGGATTATGCTTTACTTTTGAAATAAGTGAAGCACTTTCTAGCGTTTCAGAGGCATCATTAGGTTCAACCATATCCGATGAACTATTCACCAAACCTTCACTTTCTGTCATATCTTGAGATATTAAAGAATCTTTAGTCTCAAAATTTTGAAGAATCTCTGATTCATCTTGGTAAGAATTCTCTGAACCAGGTTTTTCATAACTATTTTTATTGTAATTTCCATGGTTAAATGACTGTTTAACATATTTTTGGCCATATCTATTATTGCTTCTGTTAACAATTGGTCTATTAAAATTTTTGTTCTTAGCCCTATAATCGAAATTCCTACGGCAATCTTTTACATAGCATTTTCTATCATGTGCAGGACTATCAATTTCATCAGATAAAATTATGCCCATCCGTGATCCTGTATCAATATAATGTTTAACTTTAGGTGTAGTCTCTTCCCCTAGTTGGAAGCTACTAGTAAATTTTCCAAGCAGTTCATTCAGCCTAAATTGTTGCTCTGAAGTGAGATGTCTACTTTCATCTTCTCTAAGAAAAACGGTGTCTAATTCAGTGGATTTTATCTCTAATTCACTGGGAGGTCTATAAATATCTTCAGCGAATCTATACTTCCAACTACATCTATCAGCGAAGAACCATTCTTGATTTACTACATCCAAAACAATTTTTGCTTTGCGTAAAAAATCGATTCCTAATATCGCACGATTATTTCTGGTATTCGGCAGAGCATAAAGTGTTGTTTTAATGTCGAGACCTTCAATTTTAACATGAACTTCTGTTTTATAAACTTCGGTAGTGTTTTGTAGCCCATCCGCTAAGACTACGATCATTTGAGTTTTTTCAAACTTCACACCTTAGTCTTTTAATAAAGAACACAAAACTTCACCCGCAACGCAATGTGTTGCGCCAGTGTCAGCACAAGCTGTGTCAGAGAGACCATTTATGCTTATTTTTACCAATAATGTTGGTGATGTTTGCATATTACATGTACGAAATTCTAGTGATTGAAAGTGCACCGATACATTTTTCGGAGAACAGGTTGGACACTTGGATTTAATAACTCCCTGGTTTCCACAACCATAGCAACTTAACATTGGTCGATTTAAATTTTAAGGATAGTTAATTTTATTTATCTTGGACTCCTTTTGATTGCCAATTTTACCAAACTCATTTCTTTTAAAATCTAAAGGCGTTTTTTCAAAGCGATTAGAATTCCCGACCTCACTGATTTTATTTGATCTCTTTATTTCTACTTTGTGTGACCTCAAATTATCATATAAATCTAACTTTTCAGCTAATTCAACAGGATCTGTTAAATTCTCCCATTGGTCTAAATAATGTTCTTTGCAATCAGGGGAAACCTTTTTCTTTAATTGGTCAGCAATAATTAATTCCGATAATTTTTCAAAGGAATTTATATTTAATTCAGATAGCCATCCCTCAAAATAGCTTCTAATTTCAAAATAATATTCTTTCCAGTTAATATCGGTTCGCTTTGGATGTCGACTAAACAAAACTCTAAACCTTTCAGCAGTTAATTTGAACCTCTGCAACAATATATCTTTAATATAAGAATAATCCTCAAATTTTTCTCCCGGTTCACGCGCTATTAATTTACCGATTTCATTTGGAAGGACTCCAATTAAATACGTAATCCACAGTTCTTTAGAAACCTTTAAAAGTTTCATTTGCCTCTCAAAAGTTATTAAAAATAAATTCATATCATCCTTTTCAGGATTGAAATCGGGTAAAATCTTTTTCAAGTCAACGCGGATTGAAGAAGTTTCTAGAGGGTTTCTTGCATTTGCAACAACATCTCTTGTTCCTGCTTCTAACCTGAGCTTCTGTAGCTCAAATTCTCTTTCTTCGGCTAAACGTTTCTCTTCCTCAAGAGTCTTTCTTTCTTCTGCGATATTTTCGTAAATTCCCTGTACAAAATCTATGTTATCTTTAAATGCCTCACTATTTACAATTTTATCACGTCATTCGAGGAATTTATCATCGCTACTTATTTCTACTTTTAATTCTGAAGCTAATGTGATTAAATCAATTTTCTTACCCTTAGAAAGAAATTCCATCATTTGAACTAAATATGTTTTAGCTAACTTCAAACTTAATTCGTGTTACGAATAACTCTTAGCAAAATAATTTACTTTTACGCAATTTTTAACATATATAGAACATAAATAACATACAGTATCTTTCAAAACTCAATATAATGACACCAACTATTTGCCTTTTTTTTTTTTTTTACACAATAATATGAATTAATTCTTCATATAATAATTAAAATAATGCCAAGCGCTCATTTATAATAATAACTTCAATAATAAAATAGCTCAGTGCAACTATATAAATGTATAAAATAAAGCAAACGATTTTTATTTTTCAATAATAATTATTAGAATTATTTCTCTTATGAATATCTTCATTTAATTCAGATACTAAAATACTCGAAGCTGCAGACGACTTTTCGTATTTCAATTCTAAGGAAAATATCATTCAGGCTGAATAGAACAATTCCAAAATATTTCGATTCTGGACGAATCAAATACAATTTTCAAAAATCCTCAGATTCCGGATGAATCAAAAGTACTTTTGTATAAATTTTTGTACTTTAGTATCTAAATTTTCTTATTAAAACAGTTTAGCACAATTTAAAATAATACTTATCTTCATATCTTGCTTCTATTCGGGCCCGAGGTTGGGGAGCCACTTCTGTAACATATTATTCAGAATCCGGGGTGGAAACTATTTTAGTTACAAAATAAAACTTGATAACTTTTCATTAAATAATAAGTTTAATATTTACAACGTATTTACATGTTATTATTTACAAAATAACTCAGTTAATTTAAAATACGGTTTAGCTCAAATGCCTTGTCGGCAACAAGAACTTTGTACACATTCTTCTCATCTCGTAAAGTCTAATTTACTCAGCTTGTCAGTTTTTTTGAAAGAAAAGAAAAAAAAAGAAAAGGAGAGAAAATATGATGGAGTGCGTATTGTTCGAGCGTTACAAACCTTCTAAAATATGCACAAAGTTCGACTAGCACAGAACAAGTATTTTCCAACTTCCTGACGTCATAAACATGTTGAATTGCAGCAGCTCGAATGTCGGTAGTTACCAATAAATACTAATATTTGCAGTGGCTTTATTTCGGTGGGACACTTTTCCCTCTCTTTTTTTGTGCATTGATTTTTTTCTCCTGCTCAGGTGGAGCAAGGAGGGAGGTACTCCTTGTAAACATGTATTTCTATATAGACTTTTTTAATATATTTGTTTCATTCTTATTTGTTTGTTTCGTGTCCAGTTACATCACACAATTATGGTGGCATTATTTCGTTGGGATACGCCTTAAAACCAGTCGCATAAATGCTATCTAAATTGTGTTTAAAACACACTGTAAAAAAATTATGTAATATTACTACATAAAATTGGCGGTAGCCTTGCTGCCTTCATGTTATGGAGCTATTCAACCGATGTAACTTGTGTTGGTAATTCCATAAAATTAGTGGCAGCCTTGCTACCTCCATTTTCTGGAGTAATTTAGCCGATATAACTTGTGTGTTATACTAATACGTAATACTACACCAGTTAAATCAGTTTAAATTCAACCATTATATAAGATAAATTACTCCATAAAATTGGAGGTAGCACGCTGCCACGGAGTAACGTTACATAATTTTTTTTACAGTGGATGAATAGTTAAAAATCATTCGCATACGAAAAAATAAATTATTTTTTGGTTTAATTTAGCAGTTCAATTTAAAAAACCTTAACTCTATTAATATATAAATGCTGAAGATGAACTTCTGTAAGCAAAGATTTATTTTGGTTTTATTATTATTATTTTTTTTGCATCCAAACTAAAATCCGAAAATTTATATAACTAGCCTGAACATTATCTTTATTGAGAAATTATGCGTATAAAAATGGCTAACACAAAATCTCAAAGAAAATCATTTAAAAAATGAATTTTCAATTCCGCTATCTTATTTGAATAAAAAAATCCTCTATTTTTTATTGTCGTTGTCTGAAGAGGGACTGAAGCAGTTCAAATATTTTGAGAGGAAAAAAAATCGCAAGCTTCATGATTACCCAGACGAAGTCATTAGGTTATTTGCGATCCAATTTGGTAGAAGAGCAAATAAAATAAAATCGATTCTGCTAGTTTCAGGAAAGGAATATTGTAGTAGGAGATTAGTGTCATTCTTTATGCAGTGCATTTTTGTAAAAGCTTTTCAGCTCTATTAGAAGATACTTTCTAAATACAAAATGGTATTCTTAGACGATAAGGGATATTTTTAATGGCATATTATATATCCGAACATGTAGTCACTGCAAAATATTCTCAGAATTTATTTTCTCTGGATTAGAAAACTTTATTATAACCCTTTTACATCTGCAATATATATTATTTCTGATTTCAAAATCATTTTTTCTTTGCACGTAAACTATCAGGAAAACTTGATTTTATATACGAAATTATACCTCCTTTTTAAATAAATAATTTCCGTACTTCTAGAAAACATAATTTTTTCGTTAATACTTTGCGAAAGTTTGAATAAAGATGGGTAGGGATTCTGTTTATTCCTTCCACGCATGCGTATTTGGTCTATTAATACTAAAATTAGAATTTATTTTTAAAATGAAAAACAGAAAATTCAATAAATTAAAATTTCTAATTTATTTAAAAACATACAAACAAAATTAAAGTTTTCGAATTTAATAAAATAGCTATTTTCTTATTCATTTAAAATTATTCGCAATTAATTTTTTAGAATAATAAAAAATAAACGCATTTAAAATATATTACAAACGAACACTTTTAAAATATATATATATAGTAATTAAAGTAACTTAAAAAATCGATTTTGCTCAAAAAAGCAAACATTTCTTCTTGAATTTAATTTAAAATATAATATTCATATTTTAATTTTAAAAATGAAATTGTCTTATTAAAAGTACTTCTGATTCACATTTTATCCTGTATTATTCTGTAAGTGTTAAAACTCCAACCATTATTTCATAATGACGAAACCGTCCCGCAATTAAGTTTAAATATACGAGCTTTTTGAGCAAGAAATTTATCAAGCTTTATCCAAGCCCTATTTCAGAAAACCTATATCTTCATTTTAAACTCGACCTCTGGCAGCGATCTTTGGCTTAGTGGTTAAGATACTCGATTCGGAGCTGTCCGATCCCAGGTTCAATGCCAAGGTCTGCCACAAAAGAAAAAAGAAGTATTTTTTTTCTCCTTTCTTCAAATTACGGGAAATTTATCTCCTACAACCGAAAAAATGGGACGGAAGTTCAGCCAATTAGCAAATATTTTCTCTCTTGTCACAGAGAAACAAGAAACGGACGTTCTTCAAATGACGGAAATTTTCCGGCATCTCTACTGCCAGTGATATTTCTGTGATTTAAAGAAAGTATTTCAGAGAGCGTAGAAAACGCACAACGATGAATTATATATCACACAGAAAGTTTTTGAGCAGGTGTGCGACATAGATCACTGAAATTTCGTTAAAACACGTTGTTTGATTAAACATAGCTGTTAATTTACAATTAATATAAAAAAGTATGAACAAAAGAACTCAAAGTCTGCAGTACGAAATCTTCGAACGAATCACTCTGGAATGTATTATTTATGATGCCAAGATGCCTTTTTATATGCACATATACAAAGCGAACAACAACGAATGAAAAAAATATATATACATGTTTTTGACAGACTACATTCACATTTCGTTCAATCACATTGTTTGTTTAAAAATTGAGTGTAATTAAAAATTAATGACTAGAAAACAGGAATTCTGCTTTTTCAGAATTTAGTGTTGCCCCCCTAGGAAAAGAAAATACATATGTATTGATAATATATAGGTAATACAAAACATATTTCAGTTTAAGACTTAAAACAAACACTTTTATTTTATTTAAAATGACGTCATTTGCATCCGCTGAAGAATTCCTTATTTGCGATCCAGTATTAAACAACATCTACAGTAAAGTATCGAGTCTAAGGAAAATTCAGGCTACCGCGGTGCATTCCACGTGTCTTTTTTCACAGACTGCTAGAGTGACGTAATGCTCTTTTCGTACATCTGCATTGGTGCATTCGAGCATCACGTGACTCCAGCGGTCTGTAAAACAAGTAGGTAAGTGTGATCACAGATCGCACACAGGGTTTCGTTTAATATTCATTTCAAAACACTTTATCCTTTTGAAAAATCTGTTAGTTCCACATTTCGCAAACAGGGCGCACTCTATTCTAAACAAATCTCTATCCGAACGAAACTCCGTTTTACGTACTATCCGTATATATATTAGTCGAAGAGATTGGGCCCATAGCATCTGAGATAAGTAGGCGAACCTGGCGGTAAAAAGTGGAACTCAAATATGTAAGGCTATGGTACATAATATGAAAGAATGGTCAAAGGGGTGTCGGCAAAAGTTGGAAAAGTGCTCCCCGGGTGAAAAGGGCGGAGGTTAGAAAAATTGCTTAAAATATACGTTAGAGCACGGAGGAGTAAATAATATAAGACTTTTTGAAAATTTTATGATTTGTCGTGTAGTCTGAGGTATTCAGCTATACGTATGCAAAAATTCATGTCTCCAACGTAATTAGGGGCTCTCTCAGAAAGAATTGCTTAAAATACATATGTGGTAGCTCAAAGGGTTAAACGTAAGACTTTTTCAAGATTTTATAATTCGTCACCTGGCCTGAGGTGTTCGGCTATAATAAGCATGCAAAATTTCAAATCTCTAATTTAATAAGGGGCTCAGTTAGGAAGAATTGCTTAAAACACGCATGTGGGATCCCAAAGTGTTAAATGTACGACTTTTTCAAATTTTAATGATTTGTCGCATGATGGTGTTCAGCTAGTATGCAAAATTTCACGCCTCCAATCTAAATAGAGTGTCACTTAGAAAGAATTGTTTAAAATACACATGTAGGAACCCAAAAGCTTAAATGTACGACTTTTTCAAAATTTTATGATTTGCCGGTTGATGTGTGATGCTCAGCTATAAGTATGCAGAATTTCACGCCTCCAACCTAATTAGGGGCTCACTTAGAAACAATTGTTTAAAATACACATGTTGGAGATCAAAGGGTTAAATGTACGACTTTTTGAAAATTTTATGATTTGTCGTTTCATGCGAGGTGCTCAGCTATAAGTATGCAAAATTTCACGCCTCCAACCTAATTAGGAGCTCACTTAGAAAGAATTGTTTAAAATACACATGTGGGAGCCCAAGGGGTTAAATGTACGACTTTTCAAAATTTTATGGTTTGTCTTTTGATGTGAGGTATTCAGCTATAAGTATGCCAAATTTCACACCTCCAACGTAAAATGGGTGTCACTTAGAAAGAATTGTTTTAAGTACACATGTGGGAGCCCAAAAGGTTAAATGTACGACTTTTTCAAAATTTTATGGTTTGTCATTTAATGTGAGGTGTTCAGCTATAATTATGCAAAATTCCACAACTCCAACCTAAATAGGGGCTCACTTAAAAAGAATTGTTTAAAATACACTTGTGAGAGCTCAAACGGTTAAATCTACGACTTTTTGAAAATTTACGATTTGTCGTTTGATGTGAGGTATTCAACTATAAGTATGCAAAATTTCACGCCTCCAACCTAATTAGGGCTCACTTAGAAAGAATTGTTTAAAATACATATGTGGGAGCCCAAAGGGTTAAATGTACGACTTTTTCAAAATTTTATGATTTGTCGTTTGATGTGGGGTATTCAGCTATAATTATGCAAAATTTCACATCTCCAACCTAAATAGGGGCTCACTTAAAAAGAAGTGTTTAGAATGCACATGTGGGAGCCCAAAGGGTTAAATATACAACTTTTTGAAATTTTTATGATTTGGCGTTTGATGTGAGTTATTCAGCTATAAGTATGCAATATTTCACTCCTCCAACCTAATTAGGGTTCACTTAGAAAGAATTGTTTAAAATACACATGTGGGAGCCCACTCCTCCAACCTAATTAGGGTTCACTTAGAAAGAATTGTTTAAAATACACATGTGGGAGCCCAAAGGGTTAAATGTATGACTTTTTCAAAATTTTATAGTTTGTCGTTTAATGTGAGGTGTTCAGCTATAAGTTTGTAAAATTTCACGCTTCCAACCTAATTAGGGGCTCACATAGAAAGAATTGTTTGAAATACACATGGGGGAGCCCAAAGGGTTAAATGTACGACTTTTTCAAAATTTTATGATTTGTCCTTTGATGTGAGGTATTCAGCTATAAGTATGCAAATTTTCACGACTCCAATGTAATTAGAGGTTCACATAGAAAGAATTGTTTAAAATACAGATGTGGGAGCCCAAAGGGTTAAATGTATGACTTTTTCAAAATTTTATGATTTGTCGTTTGATCTGAGGTGTCCATCTATAAGTACGCAAAATTTCAAATCTCCAACATGTGTAGTTTCTGAGAACGGGCTCTGTGACGGACAGACAGACGGACAGACAGACAGACAGACAGAGGAGCGAGACGAATAGGGTTTCGTCAGATGAACGAAACCCTAAAAAGACGCATAAAGCACCGCGGTAGCCTTTCTTTTTCGTTGGCCTCGTAAAGTACGCATATGACGTCACTATCTCTGAATATTACACAACTCCAAAAAAGAGATATCGTCATTCAAGAAACTAGACAAAAAAACGGCTATCTAATGATTCATATGCCTTCATTTGTTTGTAATATTAATATAGGGGCATTCAACGTCAAATCAGGCAGTAAAATATCAATATGCAACCCACCATCACAGATTTTAATGAAACTGCGTGTGTTTGTTCTTACTATTAAGATATGATCACCAGTAATTTTTTTTGCTCCTTGGTGAAATAGTTTCTGAGAAAAAAATTGTCAAAATTTTGAAAAACTGCCGTCAGTTGGCATTCTTGATAGCTCGGTTTTCAAATGTAGCATGTCATATATATAATCATATTTCAATATCTACTCTACAAATCATCTTCAAATAATTTATGCACAATATTTAGGGTACGCAGCTTATGAAAAAAATATATTGTTACGCTTATAACATTTTAAGTGTGTCTAAAAAAATATTTAAACTTTGAAGTCGTGAATTTTTTATGAAAAATAATGCATTAACAAAAAAAGCATTATCAACAAAAGGCGGTATTTTTATTAAATTTATTTTTTATGGGATATATACTTAAAGGTGTCCTTTACCTGATTCTGAAATAAAAGTAGTGGGATTTTGGGTGTTTTTGGTAGTATTTCCTATTTAAAAATATTTTGAGGTGCATTTCATATCAAATCAAGCAGAGTCATTCCATGTCAGTTCCCCTAAGCCATTTAATCACTGTCACAAATTTCAATGAAATTGGGTTTGTTTATAGCTTATTTTAAGACGTAATCACCTTTAATTTTTTTTATCCTAAGTAAAATATTTTTTAAGATAAAAAATATCAAAATTTTGAAAAATAGTTTTAAATTTTTTTAATGACAGTTCGATATTCAAAGACTGCATTAAAAAAAAAAAAAGTCATTTCAATATAAAATCACTAAATAGGTTTCAAATAATGTATATGTGACAAATAATGTAGGCTGATTATTATTTCTTGTTTTTTATCATGTTTAAACACTAAGAGTGTCTTTTATCTTATGAATTTTTAAAATCAAGAATTTTGTCAAAAATAATGTGTTAATCAAAAATTTATTATTAACCGAAGGCAGGGTGTTATTGCTTTTTTTTTTAATTGTACGTAAAAATATCTTTTAAATGGTTATAAAATAAAAATAGTGAACATATGAGAAAAAATTATCAAAATTTTGGAAAAATGCCACGAGTTGCCATTAATGATTGTTCAATTTTCAAAGGCCTCATTTTATATATAAAATCATATTTCAATAACTAATAAAGAAATCTTCTTCAAATAATTTAAGCAAGGTAAATAAAGTATGTAGATTATGAAAAAAATATTGCTGTAATGTTAAAAAATATTTAAATGTGTCTAAAAAACTGTATAATCTTTGAAATCAAAAATATTTTGCAAAAAATAATGAAATTATTAAAAAATCTTTATCAATCAGAGGCGGAGTTTCTATGACTATTTTTTTAATTTTAAATTGTACATAATACTACATTATAACTGGATCTGAAATAAAAATAGTGGGATTTGGGTTGGTTTTAGTAGTATTTAAATCATATTTAAAATTATCAATATTTTCAAATGTAAAACCTATCCAATGTATCATCCCTGGAAATATTTTTATTTATACATTTATTTTATTTTTCAAATTATCTTTTATGTTCGTTTCTTAAGGAAAAAAAATAAACAATATTGTTTTTTAGTAAAATTTCTAGGGCGAAGAGCAATTATCCCTTTCCAAAAAAGAGAAAAATCACTAGCTCCTCACCGCCCAATAGAAATTTTCAAAATGACAGTCCTAATCTTTAAACTCATATTTGGCTGTTAATATTGAAAATTTAGCATTGAGCTGCTAATATTGAAAAAAAAATAACAAATTTCACTCTTTTGAAGAAAATTTTGACGTATTGTGCTTTAAATATAGGCAAAAAATGCATAATCCATTATATTTCTATCTTTCAAATAACTATATCGAAAAAAATATTTAAAACTTAATGAGTTGCACTTTTGTAACTTTATTCAGTTTCTAATGATATGTACCGTAATTTCGGATGTATAGCCCGCAGATCAAACAATTCAGTTTGGACCCAGAAATTTTATTCAGTATTTGAAGACCAATATTTACTGTGATCTAAAAAGTTACATTTTATTTTAAAAAATTTCTGGGTCGAAACACGATTGTTTGATCCGCGGGCTATACACCGGAAATTACGGTAATTTGATTTATTTCATCACAATATTGCTGAAAGATGGATTTTCAACATATATATGTGTGTATATATATCCCTGTTCTCAAACAAATTATTTAAAAATTATTCATTTATGTTTAATAAAGCCTATATATATTGTTTATACACTTATAGAAAATACATATAGTATATTTTATGATATTATGTCAACAATGTCTAAAAGTAAAGAACTTATCTAATAGTATGTAACGAAAAATTTAACATCTGGTGTAATGACAACAAAATTTTATAATTGTTTTACTTAATTTGGATGAATGAAAAAAGCTTACATGTTTATATTTTATTGAAGTACAGGTGAAAATGTCACAAAGACATTCCTACCTCAACAACCACCGAGTATGCCACATTCACACTACAGATGATTTTTTTTTTCTTTTTGATCTTTCGGGTTTTATTTCAGATGGTAATGAATTAATTAGTTTTGTTAGAAGTGTCACTGCAGTCAGCATATTAGGCTCACTATTTTTTTTTTAGATAATTTGTTTTGATTGACTCGATGAACAACAATAATTAAAGGGACCATTTCATGACTTTTCAATGAAAAGCTGATTTATAAATTCATCATGTTGTTTAGTTATTATTATCGTCTTAAGATAATAAGTTGATATTAAAATTTTTAAATGCAGTTTATTTATTATTTGAACAGTTGAAAGTATTTTTCAATAAGAGTGGGCTGTTGATTTTAAGTCGGCTGTTGAGCAATGTAGTGTTGGTAAAGGAACTGATACTATTTAATTTAATTTTTATTGCTATAAATAATATTTATTATTTTATTATTGTATGTATTATATTTAAGCAACAGTAGAAATACACGATATCGTAGTCATTTTAGTACATCTTAGCATGAAAAGCTTCAATATTTATCATTAAACATTCACATTTTATGAAAATTTTGTTAAAATTGCTCATATTTTCACTATTTTTATTTTATAACTATTGAAAAGATATTTTTACGTACAATTAAAAAAAAGTAATAACAGCCTGCCTTTGGTTAATAATAAATTTTTGATTAACACATTATTTTTCACAAAATTCTTGATTTTAAGAATTTACAAGATTAAACACACTCTTAGCATTTAAACATGACAAACAACAATAAATAATAATCTGCCTACATTATTTGTCACATATACATTATTTGAAACTTATTTAGTGATTTTATATTGAAATGACTTTTTTTATGCAGTCTTTGAATATAGATCTGACATTAAAAACATTTTTTAAAAAATTTCAAAATTTAGATTTTTTTTTTATCTTAAAAAATATTTTACTTGCAATCACCTTTAATTTCTTTGATCCTGTCTTAAAATGAGCTATAAAAATACCCAGTTTCATTGAAATTTGTGACAGTGAATTAAATGTCTTAGGCGAACTGACATGGAATGACTCTGCTTGATTTGATTTGAAATGCGCCTCAAAATATTTTTAAATATGAAATACTACTAAAAACACCCAAAATCCCACTACTTTTATTTCAGAATCAGGTAAAGGACACCTTTAAGTATATCCCCCACAAAAAATAAATTTAATAAAAATACCGCCTTTTGTTAATAATGCTATTTTAGTTAATGCATTATTTTTCATAAAAAAATCACGACTTCAAAGATTAAACATTTTTTTAGACACACTTAAAATGTTATATAAGCGTAACAGTATATTTTTTCATAAAATACGTACCCTATATATTATGCATAAATTATTTGAAAATGATTTGTGGAATAGATATTGAAATATGATCATATTTATGTCATGCTACATTTGAAAATCGAGCAGTCAAGAATGCCAACTGATGGCAGTTTTTCAAAATTTTGACAATTTTTTTCTCATAAACTATTTGACCAAGGAGTAAAAAAAAATACTGGGAATCATATCTTAATAAAAGGAACAAACACACGCAGTTTCATCAAAATCTGTGATGGTGGGTTACATGCCTGCCTGAACTGACATGGAATGACCCTATAGATAATTAAAAATTAAATTTAGTTTGTAATAGCTCCATGTTTTATCAGAAACGATTCATTTATATTTTTTCAAAATAGAAGTATTTTAAACACATTTTTTTCAGTTTTTATGGGAAAATGGCAATAAAAAGATATAATTTCTATTTTCCAACTATTTTTCCTTTACTTTCTACGGAAATGGAGTACTTCAGTTGCCAAAATTAAGTAAATTATGCTAAAAACTACAAAAACATTAATATCTCAAAAATAAATTGAGATGCAGTTTTCAAACAAATTGCATTAAAAAGTACTTTTTTTTTTTTTTTCAAATACGACGGCATAAAAATTTTAAATCTGCGATGCTTAGAAGTTTAAAAAAATGCAGTATAGTATTTAACAGTACAATGATTACATCTGCTTTGTTTTACGGCTGGCTTATACAATGGAACGTTATTTTTTTGGAGACGACATTTTTATTTGTTGGGAGAAAGAAATAGCATACCGGGAGGCTAAAAAGCGTATAACCAAATAATCTCAAGGATTGCAGGGCAAAAGCCTCGCACGCGTTCACTGGTAAATATTAATGTTTCCATGTATTATAATTAACAAAAAGTTTAATGTTAAATGCATCATTGTAGTAAACTTCATGTAAACTTTAATTATTAATACTTATCATTTTATTATTTTAAATATAAAGAAAAATACATCATTGTTTAAAAAAAATGTTTTTCGCCTACTTTATATTATTACAGGTTTTCAATACATCCAGTTTAAACTGTGTGTAAGCGGGAAAAAATCCCTAATATTTAGGTTATTTCTGTGTGTTGCGAAAAAATGTAAGCTAACCGGTGCCAAATGAACCTAAAGAAATTAAAGTATATTAAGGGCAAATTATTTGATAGAATTTCTTTTAGAACACGGTACGGTTTCTTTCAGACAAGATTCAAGGCAAAAAATTCAGACTACTCATTGTTACGAATTTTTTCGTCTTATAATTGACAGTTGAAAACATTCAAAATCTGCCTTACCTGCAGATTTTATTTAAGACCAAAGGCGAGATAACCATAACTTTTAAATTGCAAATTAAATTTTTTTTCAATGTCTTTAATTTCAATTTAAAAAAGAATAAAAATGTCGAAGTTTCCCATTTTATACAAGATTCAGATATTAAAAATTAATTAAAATTTGCCGTTTTTATTTGTCGATTTCATTTTCGTGGCAGAAAAGTGTTGTTTACTAAGACAGTAAAAAAACATATAATTTTTCATTTTTGTAGAATTCTTTATTTTTATTTCAATCTAACCCTATGCAGCATGTAAATAAATCCTGCAAATAAGGCAGTTTCTCTATGTGTGTATTAAATATAACATTTTTTTAATCAATTAATTAATTAATTTATTTATTTATTTTAAAATGGCTTTCCTACTACATTAATATGACACTGAACGAAGTTTAGAGATTTGGAGTAGCGAGTTGTCAGACAAATCAAGAAATAATTTTTAGAACATTTGAAAATAAAATAAATATAATTTAATGTATATAAATTCTCAATCAACGGAAATATTTCTTGTATGAAAATTTTTTAATCATTTGATTGCTCAAAACTTTTAAAATCATACATATTCTAAGAGCAAAACTAATCTATTTTTAAAAATATATATATTTAAAGTTTTAATAAAGTTTTTCGACGCAAAAACCTTTGCATAAAAGGGTAATTTGAGTCTTATTAAACATTTTTTAAACTTGTTTTTCCAAATTATATTCTATTTAATCTCAATACCGACGCACTGAATTAAAATAGAAACATTAAGTAGCTTACATGTGCTAGCGTGTGCTTTGTTCATAAAATCTTAACTTAAATTTGCGTAGTTTCTCAGTATAAAACTTCTCATATTCTACACTTGAGCAATTTTGAAGGAATTTCAAAAACTGTAATTTTATGCTCCTTTCATTTTATCGTAAATATAGTACGCAAGGTTTATTTTCAAAAACATATTTCCCGATTTCCTCTTAAAAAAGCTATTAGTTTCTCAGAAATAGCTAAAAATAACGTTAGAAGTAGCAGTGGAGTTATTATTTCTATCGTACTTTTGATACAGATTTCCAAAAGTTTCATTCTTAGAAAAATAATCTTTCGCTAGCGTGAAAAATGAATGCATACTGAGAACATAATAAAAATCATTATTCATCATTAATAGAACTACTCTAGACTTCTATAATCTTTCAAATTTCAGCTAAAATGTTCAGCCTTTTCGAGTTATAAATGTAGTTAAATGTAAAGCTCTTAAGGGGTTAAAATTAGAAATAATGAAAAAAAAGACCATTTTCAACATTTAATATCTTAAAATGTATATGATTTTAAAACACAATTTTTATTTGGATGAAAGATATACGTATGTTCTTTCATTTAATGCATTTAAAAAAATTGCAATATGCAGAACTGGCATTGGCTCCAAACTGCCAAACATTTGACGAGCAAAAAAACTGGTATAACCAATTACGCGCAGGATTATAAAATAAATATTGCAAATAGAATGGAAATTTGCGTGCCTACTTATATTTCAGATTGTGATAATTACCCTGAACCTAAATAAATTTGCATTTAAAGCAGTTTTATATTTTTAATACAAAGTTGTATTTAGCTTATACAAAATTTTGAAAATTTAAACAGCATTATCAACTAAAAAAATCTTTTATAGAAAAATAAAAAAGAAAGTTTTAGCTTCAGTTTATACAAACTAACATGAAATATATGTTTTAATAATTTCATGAATAAATAAGCAGGAGTTTTTGAGATATCCTGCGCGTTATGGCCGAAAACGTCATTTGGAGAAAAATGACTTCGAAGTTTCGGAAAAGCCGCTTCAGCTATTGAGTGGGTATAATTCTTAAAGCCATAACTTCTGCTCTAATGGGAATTTCAAGGGAACAATTACATCAAAATGTTTAGAAAAAATAGAGTTTAACATCAGGAAACATTAAAATTTCTTAAATTTTGAAGCTTTAAAAGTCCTGAGATCCCTAAAGTAAGGAAATTTGTGTTACTGCGATACACATGGTACAACAGTAAATGTTTGATCTTGTTTAGATTCAGCAGAAGAACAAAGGGAGAAGAAAAATTATGCAAATTATAAATAGAGTAATGTAATAGATTTCGAGATTTAAGGAATAATTTGTAAAAACAGAGTTTTTCTGCTGCCCATAATTTACGGAAAGGGGCCGTACCCAGGGCTTACTTTGCGCTGGAGCCCAACTCTGATACTTCTCTGTTTTCAGTAAATATTTAAATATTGGTCGGAATTCACCAGTACTCATATATACAGGGCTCCAGAGCCCAGTAATTGCGCTAGCGAGCAATAGCGCTTCCGAAAAACTGAAGTCTTAATTACCCTTTCCTTTCCTCCCCATCTCCAAGTTGTTGCATTCTTTTTTATCAAACACTAATGTGTGATGTAATGTGTCGCACACATAGGAGATTTAGATAAAACGGACTCAATTTTTATATCAGTTTTTGGGCTTGGACTGACTCAAGCTCAATCTCTCTTACATTCGAAATTTTATTTATTCACGTATAGAAAAAGAAATTTCTCCTTCAAAATTACGTATTATATTTTATTTAAAATCATTTTAAGGCTATTTTGATCAGACCGAAGAGAAAACAGAAATCGTGTTTTTCTATTCTAGTGATATTTGCAAGTTTATTCGGTAACGCATAGATACGGCGCCACTCAAGATACTAAACAATGAATTTGCATTCAATTCGATTTTCTTTTATGACAGTAGGATAATTTTTAATCGGATTTTTTTTTAAATTATTATTTAGATACTGAACCTGAAAAGTATATTTTCTGTTTTTACCTAACGAGCATCAGCTTTTTGTTTGTCTGAGGTTTGTCTCCTATTGCGTACGAGTATAAAAATCACGTTAGCGATTTTTTTATTTACTTTTTATCATGAACGCTGCCCATGCTAAGGCTTTGCTCTGCACATTTACGAAGTCACGTTCATTCGTAAGTAGATAAAATTGCCATGTATTGTTATCCTGATAGAAAGCAATCAAGCAGTGTTTTCCCTTTTTCTATAAAAGCATTGAATCTTTCCGATAATGGTGTCAATTTTTTAATTTAATCTGATTTTCAGGGACTCACCACAAAAGATTGTTATGGAAGTAATCGATTATAGTTTAAGATATGCACCTTTTATAGGAAATTGAAAAACATTGTTCCATTCTTCAGCAATATTCATTCAATAAATATTAATTTCTGTAAATTTCATTCATTTTTTCATAAAAATGCATAGCTGCGAACTATCCCTTTTTTTGCGTTAACACTATTTCCAAACCATAATCCTTACCATATTTAATCGTAGAATTAACAAAAAATCGTAATTAACATTAGGGGAAAGTAGGGGAATGGCGCTCACTTAAGGGAAAACATGAATAGCTAGTCAAATTTAGACAAAAAAATCAATATTTTATTAACGAAGTATAACTCCAAAGCATAAGGAACAGTTTGCAATCAACTAATTTGCATAAAATTTTAAGGAATTTTTTTTTATCGTTTTATATAAATATTCATCGGTTGAGCGGTAATACCCGACGTGGTAGGATAATTGCGCTCAGAGTATGAATACCACATTTAAGTAGGACAAAAGTCGCATATGTAGTTGTGTGGGCTGTTCACACCACTGCAGACTTTTTGCGACCACTTTACATATATTGTGCACACATATTGTGTTACATATATAGTGGGCTACTTTTTTTAAATTTAGGTTTTTAGATTTTCACCACTTTTTTGAAATCGTAAAGTTCACCTTGTTTAATGACACATTAATTAAGGTGAAAACAGGTTAATTTTACTATTTCACAAAAGTGGTGTTAATCAATAAATTTGAATTTAAAAATAGTTGCCCACTGGCAACACTTCTTCTGGAATTCCACGCAAGCGCCATTACCCGTTACCGCCATGTTGGGTTTTAATGCATTATAATTGGCGTAATAACACACTACAAAAATAAATAAAAGCATAAAAGTACAGCTAAAAGTATATATTTTGTAGACATAATGAGTAAATTAATATTTGAAAATAAGAGTGTACAATATTTCAAATGAAAATTTAATTTCAAAATATATTTTGCTTAAGAGGCGCAAAGGACCAACCTAGTGAAAAAGATTCCATGCCGGGACACGAACCCGGGCCATCAGTATAGCGCACTGAGGTTCTACCGACTAAACCACATGGAACGATACCCAGCCTGGAACTTCTCATTATTACAGGTTGGCAAGGCTACAAACGCAGCACAAGATGGAATATTTTCCGTGATCCACCAACATGGGGCAAACACAGACACTTAATTAAATCCAGCATCGATTGAATTTATATTAATAATTGGAAATTTTTCCAGAGAGAAACATTCGCCTTGCATACAATATTTCAAATGAAAATTTAATTTCAAATTATATTTTGCTTAAAAGGCGCAAAGACCAACCTAGTGAAAAAGATCCGGCATGGAATCTTTTCACTAGGTTGGTCTTTGCGCCTTTTAAGCAAAATATAATTTGAAATTAAATTTTCATTTGAAATATTGTATGCAAAGCGAATGTTTCTCTGTGGAAAAATTTCCAATTATTAATATAAGAGTGTACACTTACCTTCAATTTAGATGCTGTAGAATTTTATCATAAAACAACTGCAAGCTAATAATGTGAGGACAGAAAAATACCTTCCTTCCGACGGTCACTATATCCTTAGTGGGAACTTACGATGAAGTTCGCTAGGTGCCGGTACCGATCGCACGTTTTCAATTCTATTCTGTTTAGATATATTGGGTGAGCGGGATTACCCTTCTGAGCGTCATTACCCTACCTTCCCCTCTAATTAGGCAGAGATTAGGAGTGATAACTAAACAGTGGAATAGTAGACAGCTAAAATATATGCTGAAAGATATATTTAAAACTTTTATTTTGTGAAAGAAAAAAAGGCTTTAAATTTTGAAAATAATGTACAAAATGTAAATATGCAGACTGTAGTAAAAAAATTATTTTGCTAAAGAAAAGAATGCTTTAAAATTTACAAATAATGTACAAAATATAAATATGCAGATTGGAGTGACAGGGGGGAGGGGGGACGTTGCAGTTGTTAGTGGCGTAAGGCAAAATCTACGAGCTCCAGTAATTTTTTTTGCTAGAAACTAAGCCCTGGCCTTACCTATATAACATTACCAACTTTTTGGAAATTTTGGACCCCCTCCCCCCTTACAATATCATACATTATCATTCCTCGAACCGCCCCCCTAGCACCCTAATGATATCGTTATCAGTGTATTTTTCTTTCTTTTTCTTTTCATACGTTTACAATGATATATATTTATTATTCGTATATTTTACTGATTTAAATGAATAGAAGTTAATAAAATATCACTGTTATAGGGTAACTCTGGGAGAGCCGCCGCATACGGGATAGATGCCGCACACCTTGTATTTCTTGTAATTATCGATAGATTGTCGTCAAACGCACAGTATAGGTGCGCAATAAGATTATTTTAACCAGTGTATAGCGTGAATCCCATTTCGATGTTTACTTGTAGAAGTACAATCCTTAATTTCACGTAAGTGCATGATTTCACTGTCCAAAATTTTAAACACGTCATGTTCAAATACTTTCATTCACTAATTACTAAATGCATGCATGATTTCGAAGTCAAAACTCAGTGTAGCTTTTGTATAGAGTACTGTATGTATGGTTACGTCATTCCCCTTAGCGATGGCAGGTAACTGTGATGGCCGACGTCTGCACCATGCAAAATGGGATACTTGCCGCACTGCTATTCCGGTATGCATGCCGCAGTTTCTTTTCTACGGGATGATTAAGTTTTATTTACTTTTCCTTTTCTTTTTGCACAGACTAACCATGCCAGGCATGTTACCAAGTTTACTAAAACCAAAGGAGAAAAAGGGGAAAATAAAAAGTAAGAAGGGCAAGAAAGATGCAAATCAAGGTGATAATAACGAAAAATTGGATTACGCGTAACGCAGACTCTCTTTGCAAACTACTCTAAAAAAGAAGAAGTGTAATTGGCTTCGTTGCATCATGTGTTTAAATGTAGTTTCTTAAAGACTGTACTTTTTCGACACTTCTTCTGTAGATTGTAGTAAAAAAAAACAGGTCTTTTAACCCTTTTGGGACCATGGGTGCATATAAGCACCTTTATAAAGAGCTTACAAAATTTGTTTCTGGGACAAATTTTGTAAGTAAAAGAGAGTAAAAGAGAACAGTAAAAGAGAAAATTAATATTTGCTTTGTTTAATTAGAGCATTTTCATGACTATTTAAGTAAAGGTAACTTCTTTTTAAAAAGTGGTACCAACCGAATAAAATTTGTGTAAAAGCCACCGATCCCGAAAGGGTTAACAAATAAATTATGTAAACACAATTTTACTTTTTTTATTTTCCCTTTATAATACATTGATGTTACATTGTTGCTGAAATAACAATGAAAATTTAATGTAAAAAAAAAAGTCAATAATTTTGATAGTGAAAGTAGGCAACAATTATTAATTTGAATCTACTAATACGTTTCATTGTACTCATTTAGTTTCATTTTGTTATTACATCGTTAATTATAGTCCAGATATAAATATTTTTATTTATAATTTCATACATTTCTTATTACATGCGCGGCATAACTACCGCACAAGTGCGGCGTCTCATCCTGAATGTAAGGGTGACGCTCCGCAGTGTAATGTTTTAGAAAGAAATCGTTAAAAAATATTAATAATTTGTTTTGAATTTTTTTTTCGCACTACACGCGTTGTATATTTAACATTAAATAGCACAGCATGATTTTTTTTTATTTTATGTCCACCATGGGACTTTATACACAAATTCAAAAAAATGTGCGGCATAAATCCCGGAATTACCCTACATGTAGACAAAGTTTTCCTAAACTATAATGAAATCTTTTAAACATTTACAGATATTTAAATGTTTGTAAATGTATGTGTATATTACAGTGATTCATCTTCCTTTTATGCGATAAATAGACTTCTTATTGCGCACTTTTGTTTAACACAACTTTGATTTTGTGTACAAAGACGGAATTTTGTGATCGATTAGAAAAAAAAAAATCGTTATATGCTAAAATTATAACAAGGACGAAAAATCATGCGTCCAGCATACATTATGTAGCACTTTCCAACACATGCAGAATCTACCCTATTAAAATCTGTGCGCGTATCTATGTCACCTCAAAAACATGGAAACCACAGTGCGCAGGACTACGAAATTCGGCATAACGGTTGCTGGTAGAAAGCCCATGAACGATTGGGGCAAAAAATTCGAAAATTTTAAATAGATTTTTTTTTATTTTATGCTTTTGACGAATTTCTGCCTCTTTATGTTCAACCCGTAATCGCACGAGTTCTAACCAGGTCTAAATGTTTACTGCAATGTGAGATATGCATATTACTTATGCTACGCCGCAATACTAAGAAGCTTCACCGGGTATTACGATACTTCTTTTCATCCCATGCATATAATTAAAGATTCTTTAATTACGTTTAATTATTAGCTTTTTTTAAAATAAAGAAAACATTTTACCACAAGGAAAAAAAGGTAAGAAGGGTTAGAAAGATGCAAGTCAATATTATAATAATGAAAAATTGGATTACGCGTAACGCAGACGTTCTTTGCAAGGAATGTTTAGAAAACTATTCCAAAAAAGAGGAAGTGTAATTGGCTTCGTTGCATCATGTGTTTAAATGTAGTTACATAAAGACTGTACTTTTTCGACACTTTTTCTGTAGATCGTAGTCGAAAAAACAGGTCTCTTAACCCATTTGCGACCATAGGTGCATATAAGCACCTTCATAAAGAGCTTACAAAATTTGTTTCTGGCCCCAGTAAAAAAGAAAAGTAATATTTGCTTTCTTTAATTAGAGCCTTTTCATGATTATTTAAGTAAAGGTAACTTCTTTTAAAAAAGAACCTAATAAAATTTGTGTAAAAGCCACCGGTCCCGAAAGGGTTAACAAAAAAATTATGTAAACACAATTTTACTTTCTTTACCCCCTTTCTAATACATTGATGTTACGTTGTTGGTGAAATAACAATTAAAATTTAATGTAAAAAAAATAAGTCGATAATTTTAATAGTGAAAGTAGGCAACAATTATTAAATTGAATCTACTAATACGTTTCATTGTACTCATTTAGTTTCATTTTATTATTACATCGTTAATTATAGTCCAGATATGAATATTTTTTTATATATATTTTTATTTATAATTTCATTCTGTTCTTATTACAAACGCGGCGTAACTACCGCACAAGTGCGGCGTCTCAGCCTGAATGTACGGGTGACGCGCCGCAGTGTAATGTATTAGAAAAAAATTGTTAAAAAATATTAATACTTGTTTTGAAATTTTTTGTCGCAGTACCCGCGATGTATATTTAACATTAAATAGGACAGCATGATTTTTTTAATTTTATGTCCGCCATGGGACTTTATACTTAAATTCAAAAAAATGTGCGGCATAAATCCCGGAATTACCCTACATGAAATAACTTTACACCAAATAACACTTTAATCCTGAAATGGAAGAATGGATCATCTTGACTCCTTTTCCGCTAAAGAAGACAAGCGTTAAGGGGGAATTTTCAATTCGAGGTGTTGAGGAAATACTATTTAAAAGTATTTAGTAACGGCTTTTTGTTAGATAATGCACTCAGCAGTAATATTGTCTTCCTACGCTTTCCCCCTGTAGGGGAGGGAGTAAGCAAAACGTCTTATCAACATCCTTCCCCCCCCTTTTTTTTTGCTAGTAAAAGAAACAAATATCATTTCAAACCTTGTTTTTCTAACAACGCATTATATGCTCATATGGCAGAAGAATAGGAATGCCGAAAGTTGGGATATTCCATTTTGGAATAAAATGATTTTATAATTATTTAATGGTTTTAATAATAACCTTGTATTTTCATAAAAATAGATAACAGACTAAGAAATTTTTAAGACTATTTTGATGCAAAGGAAAAGTTACCAAAAAAAGAAAATTTTGGTTGGATCAAAAGTCTTAACGGTATCAAAAGTCAAACCCCCTTTTCCCTAGAGATACCTTACGAAATCAAGTTCCAGACGCCACCCACAACTTCTAAAGTGATATCGTTATATATGTACAGCCCCAAAGATTTCAGAGTGGCTTTTACAGTGTATTGATTTATCAAACCGGAATATCAGGTTTTCGGACACGATCAGTCCAGTAAATATTTTCAGTATCGTAACTGAATTAATACAAGCAAGAGTAACAAAATAATATTAATTTGAATGTTAAAGTGGATGTGTTAATGCATTTTGTTTGTCTGTTAAACACGTTTGTTCAATATAAAAATGCTTACCTGAAAATTGACAGCATTTCAAAAAACTTTCTTTATGTATTGTATTTATCTGTATATCATTATTCACGTACTTGAGTTATGTATGCATTTTCTTATCTATGAGATTAAAATAAGTACAACGTATAAAAATATATACCATAAGAAGAACTTTTACCTATAGGAATAGGGGTAATAAAATAGAAGGTCAGGTAGCCAAGAAGCAATAGTTCATGAACAAAAGATAATTCCCTGTGATGCCAATGGCGAGTGGTCGAAAAAGACATGGGGGTTACCCTTGAATATAAAGGTGAAAACATCAAAGCCTGGAAGAAGAAGGGGGAGAGAGAGAGGGAGTAAAAGAGAATCAATTTAAAGTTGAACGTTGGAAGTTTAGGTTGAAAGTAGTTGCTCGTGCTATGCACAAAGAGTGTTTTCTTAAGACGTATACGTAGGTGCCGAGAATTCAAACAAACCTGTATTGTGTTATCGTTAGATAAGCCGAGGTGAGTACGGTCAAACAACACACGATCGACAGTGTATTTACAGTGATATAACCTAGTACGTAGATAATATCTTAAAATGCAACTTGAGGGGTCTCAAGACTCTAAAAACTGGAAAAAAGGGGAAAAAAGACAATTTTCAAGATTTAATATTTTAAAATGTATATGATTTTAAAGCACAATTTTTATTGGGATGAAAGATATGTATTCTTTCATTTCATGTATTTAAAAAACTGCAAGATGCAGAATTAGTATTTATAGGGGGCTCCAAACTGTGAGACATTTGCGAACAGAAAATTGGTATAACACCTTACGCGCAAGATTACAAAATAAATTTTAGAACTAAAATGAAATTTTTTGGGCCTAATTATACTTCAGATATTAATAATTACTCTGAACCTAAATAAATTTGTATTTAGGTGATACAAAATTTTGAAATTTTCAACAGTATAATGGCCTAAAAAAATATTTTTGAACAATAAAAATGAAATTTTAGGTTCAGCTTATACAGACTAACATGAAGCATTTGTTTTGAAAATTTCATGAAAAAATATCCAGAAGTTTTTTAGATATTCTGGGCGTTATCCCCAAAAACGTTATATGGCGAAAAATGACTTTAAAGTTTCGGAAACTACACTTCAACTATTGAGCGGGTATAATTCTAAAATCCATAACTTCTGTTCTAATGAGAATTTCAAGGAAACAATTATATCAAAATGTTCAAAAAAGATAGGAATTCAACATCTAAAAAAATTAAAATTTCGAAAATTTTGAAGCTTTAAGAGTCCTGAGACCCCTTAATTTAGAGAAGGATCTAGTATATCCGGGCCTATAAATGAAAATATTGTTTTTATTGCAGATATTTAAGTCTCTTGTAAATAAACCTTCCAATTGATATTATTTGATGTAACCTAGTGACTTAATACCAACCTTCTTACATCTTGTCCGGTATCACGCATTTATACCTGAATATCAATTAACCTCTTCAGACCTGAAGGTAAAATAACACTACAAATGCGCATTCATTGCTTTTTCACAAACAATAATACACCCTAGATGACAGAAGAATCCCCTTTTTCTGAAATGGGTGCTTTAGATAACGGGTCATTTAGGTTCACAAATAGGGATCTAAAAGACTAGCCTCCTTAAAATATCAATTTAATCATCAATAACCTAAATTCACACAATAAAAAATTTAGACTTTAAGCAAGTGAATGATCTGTAAATCTTCAATTTTTTTTCCTGTAAAGCATTTAAGTTAAATAATTGGGATTTATTTATGTTTTTTTTTTACTTTATTGGCCACACTGTTTTGAAGGCATTTTGCAAACTCAGATAAAGATAACATTTATATTATGAGGAAATAAGCATCAATGCTGCCATTGATTGGATTTGTCCCAAAGGCAAAAAGATTCAGTTACTTAAAAGTAAAGTCAAAATGTAACAAAATCAAACAGTTTAGCTTTTATGAGGAAAAAAATAGAAGTGCACATTTGTGTACCTCGCGTCTGAAGAGGTTAAGGAGTCCATATTTATATCTTCACGTGTGGGGAAATGCAATCGGAGCGATGTTTATCAGGATATCGGCAGCATCGATTACAATCTTCATTTTCCCTTTCTAGAAAAACCTTGCATGATAGAGGAGGAACTCAGTCTCTTTGCACTCACTGTATCAAAAATCATTAGACTCATCCAAAAAGGCGTATAAAAAAGTATTACTCTGTAAACTTGTGCTATTTTCCTGTCAATATTGAAGTATTAATAAAAAAAGGGTTGGTGGAAGCATACATGACTTTTTCTTCTGGAGGTGAAAAGAGTAAGTATGAATGCATCAACGAATACTTCAATTTTAGTGATCAAAATCATATAACGTAGAAAAAATATCATGGGTGTAGCCATATCTTCCAATGAGGTATAAATGGCTTTAAGAGGGTTGGAATATTTAGAAATAATTTTTACATCATCAAAATGCACTGTCTTGACACTGCCTTTAAATGCTAATCTAGATAAAGCTGTAGACTGTTTATTGAATTTTAAATCTCTTTTATGTTCTTTAATTCTTTCAAACAGGCATCGTTTTTTCATTCCAATATATGAAGTTAATAGACCAGCATTGAGTTGCATAGGGATTTCGTAAGCACCTGACTGAAATAAAATTGGTAGAGGATCTTGCTTTTTGGTAATAGCTGCAAACAGATTTTTTGAGGGGGACGCAATAAGAAGTATTCTGAATCTATTAAAAATTATCCTTAATCTTTCAAACATTGCTGGAATATAAGAATTCGTCCTAATTAAAGAAAAATTTCTTATATTTCAGCAATGTTTGAAAGATTAAGGAGAATTTTTAATAGATTCAGAATTCTTCTTATTGCCTCCCCCTCAAAAAATCTATTTGCAGCTATTACCAAAAAGCAAGATTCTCTACCAATTTTATTTCATTCAGGTGATTACGAAATCCCTATGCAACTCAATACTGGTCTATTAACTTCATATATTGGAATGACAAAACGATGCCTGTTTGAAAGAATTGAAGAACATAAAAGAGATTTAAAATTCAATAGACAGTCTACAGTTTTATCTAGATTAGCATTTAAAGGCAGTGTCAAGACAGTTCATTTTGATGATGTAAAAATTATTTCTAAATATTCCAACCCTCTTATAGGTGAATCCATAGAAATTAGTCTGAGAAAAAACAAAGTTTGCAACGACAATATCTCATTTCAAATTTCTAATGTTTGGTTAAATATTTTAAAAGGAGTACATGTGTAATATTAATTTCGGATTTTCCTAGTTTCTGATAATAGCCTACCAACAAATGGTGCCATATCCGATGCAGTATTGATTTTGATATTTAATGATCAGTTACTGAAATGTTTTCAGTTTGATGTTGTGAAAGTGACTGTGTTGTTTGTAACTTTGCTTCGTGGAGGTCAAGAACCCTCTCCCCTGATGATGGCTCATTAGAAAGAGCATAAAACGTTGGGATTAATTTTTAATGTGTTTTTAATATAGTTTTTATTTATATGTACGCTGATGAGTATCATAAGAGTTTTTAATTATTGAATAGATATTTGTTCAGCATTTCAGATGATATCACATTATTTAATTTTTCTTTCCTTTTTTAGAAAAATTGAGGAAGTTAGTTAGCTTGAATCCTTGTTAGTTGCCTTGTTCTTTGCAGAAACTTCCTGAAAAGATTTAAAAAATAATAATATCTCGGGATCGTTCTTTGTAGAAACTTCCTTAAAAGTTACAAAACAATTTAATATCTCGGGATCGAACTCAAACTGGAAAATTCTGAGAACTTATATGACATCTTCGGATCCATGCGCATAACTGGTGTTAATTTCATCGTTCTGCCTTCCATATTCTAAGAGGAGGAGTTGTGGAATATAAATAGACAGTCAGATTTTAATATAATAATACAGGGTGTCCATAAAAGAATGCCCGAGCTATAAATTTTAATAGTTTTTATTGTAAGCATTGTAGAATGTTGGTTCAAAGTCACAGATAACGAATATTTCAAACAGTTTTAGATAAGCGCATGCGCGAGTACTACTTTGTTATTTACTAGCTTGCAGTGCCACATACGCAAAATGGCGAGTCCTGAGCCTAAATCGTTATTGCTGAGCTGAAGATTTAAAAACCGTTAGAACCATGCGATTTTTTTTCCCTTTAAGGCTTTATAAAAGATCGTACCTACGTTTCGCCGCTACCTAATGATTTGCCAGAGTTGAGACACAGAATTAAAGAGGCTATTGCTTCCATTGCTCCGGGCGAGTTAAACGAAGTGTTGGGTGAATTGGAATTTATGTTGGATATGTGTCCCGTGTAACTAAAGATGCACATATTGAACATTTGTAAAAAAGTACTAGCTTAGTTTATCTTCAATTTGATGTATGATTTGCTGTAAATAGTCTAACTGAAAATGCCATAATATACCATTGAAATTGGGGCATTTTTTATGAACACCCTGTATAATAGAAATTTGAAGCTCCATATTTGTGATTGCCTGTACATAGGTCATAGTAGTAATGCATATATCAGTTAATACACTGCATCAAGCATATCGCAATCCGCTCAGTTTTAAATGACATACTATAACAGCCACTGCCACATTCTCTAAGTAGGCGCCGACAATTTAAATAAGGGAAGCATGACTTCAAGTAGATACACCACTCTAAGATTTAGTAGAAAAGAATGTTTAATGAAACTCCTGTACTACACGACACATTTCTATTTACAGGATGATCTAGACACACGGCAGTGTGTCAGCCAAGTTCGCATGACATAGCCGTGTGTTATTTACACGAACCATTTCGAGCTGTTTTCGTCAAATTTCGATGCACTGCTACTGAAAATCTATGAGACCTACGTACTTGTTATACGAAATGTGTAGTAAGGCCACCCTAATTACCTAAAATCCAAAATTTTATAAATAACGCATAATTAGTTTCCGAGAGAATGACATTTGAAAATGTCTGATAATCGATAATTTTATCACTGACTGACTGACTCACTCACTCATCAAAAAGATCTCGTATATCTACTGCAGCTACACACTTCAAATTTGGTGCGAAGTTCGTTTACACTATGAAACTAAGGAATAAAATAAAAAAATTGTGAAAATCGACGAATTACCCACCTGGGGGTGTCCATTTTTACTTTAACATTACGTCTATTAGGCGAAATTTTAATTTGCCGTAGGAGGGGACGCAGTTCTGTCGCCAAATACCACCAAGTTTCTCGCCAACATGGCGATATATCGCCAAATTTGGCGACCAAAATTAGTCGCCAAAAGTGACCCCACCTTGGTGATATCTCTAATATTCGGTCAAATTCCCATTGTAAACCTATCTACTTACTGGGGGTTTATCTGGGTTTAACATGCTTACAGAAAATCAACAAATTGAGATATTCTGTCCGTCACAGAGCCCGTTCTTAGAAACTATACATATTGGAGATTTGAAATTTTGCATACTTATAGCTGAACACCACAAATCATACTACAAATCATAAAATTTTGAAAAAGTCGTACATTTAACCCTTTGGGCTCCATCATGTGTATTTTAAACAATTCTTTCTATGTGAGCCTCTAACTAGGTTGGAGGCGTGAAATTTTGCATACTTATAGCTGAACACCTCACATCAAATGACAAATCATAAAATTTTGAAAAAGTTGCAAATTTAACCATTTGGGGTCTCCCATGTGTATTTTAAACAATCCGTTCTAAGTGAGCCCCAAATTAGGTTGGAGGCGTGAAATTTTGCATACTTATAGCTGAACACCTCACATCAAACGAGAAATCATAAAATTTTGTAAAATGCGTACATTTAACCCTTTGGGCTCCCCCATGTGTATTTTAAACAATTCTTTCTAGCTGAGCCCCTTTTTAAATTGCAGATTTGAAATTTTGCATACTTATAGCAGAACAACTGAGGCCAGGTGACAAATCATAAAATCTTGAAAAAGTCTTACGTTTAACCCTTTGAGCTACCACATATGTATTTTAAACAATTCTTTCTAAGGGAGCCCCTAATTAAGTTGGAGACATGACTTTTTTCATACGTATAGCTCAATACCTCAGACCACACGACAAATCATAAAATTTCAAAAAGTCTTATATTATTTACTCCTCCGGGCTCTAACTTGTGTATTTTAAGAAATTTTTCTAACCTCCGCCCTTTTCACCCGGGGAGCACTTTTCCAACTTTTGCCGACACCCCTTTGACCATTCTTTCATATTATGCACCATAGCCTTACATATTTTAGTTCCACTTTTTACCGCCAGGGGCGCCTACTTAACTCGGGTGCAATGGGCTCTATCCCCTCGACTAATATATCTACGGATAGTATGTAAAACGGAGTTTCGTTCGGATAGAGGTTTGTTTAGAATAGAGGGCGCCCCTGGTTGCGAAATGTGGAACTAACAGATTTTTCAAAATGATAAAGTGTTTTGAAAGGAATATTAAACGAAATCCACTGTGCGATCTGTGATCACACTTACCCACTTGTTATTTTCAAAATCTTCAGAGAAAAGGATCTTTAGCTAATTAAATTTGAAAATCCAGGGAGGGGCAATGTCCTTCCTCTGCATTGCCTCTTTGCCGGCACCCATGGATGAATGATACGTAGTGTGGCATAAGCACATAACTTTATTTTTCACTTTCAGTACAAAAAAGCAGGCCCAGCTATAGGATATTTAATTGGAAAATTTAATAGGAAAATTTAATATAGGAATTTAATAGGAATTGTTCTTTCAGAAACAATAAAAATTTCGAATCAATACATTTCGTTTCAAAACATGCATTCAATGTAGCAGTATTAAAATATAGATTCCTGCCGCAAATTGACAGCCAAATAGTTTGTTGTAGGAAATTAAAATTAAAATTGAATGTTGCTTGGTGAATAAAATAGTCACATGTAAACACATTAAAAAGCATTAAATAAAGTGTCAAAATATATTGTAACTTTACAAAAAGTAATGATATCTAACAAAAACATAGCTGTGAAAAAAGAAAGCCAAGTTCTGTAAAGACAATGGCAAGAAAAGAAGTGATATCTAAGTGGGTGCCAAGTTGAAATAAAATTCACTCAAACTTACCTACTGAAGTATTATAGCATATTTTAAATTGTCTGGAAATAAAAATTATTGATAGCATATTAATAATAAATCTAGAACTTGGCAAGTTTTTGATAAATGTTATGCCTATCAATTTCATGTCTTAATAAAATGGTGATGTTAATATTAATTTCAATGACATTACAAAAAAAAAATAATATAGTTACTATTATAAACAAATGACTCATGTTAAAGATTTGATAAACCAATAAATACACAGATACACTCCCGCTCGTCTTTGGTTATCACTCTAGCATCCACCCTCCAGAAACCTTAATGCAAACAGACTAAGATGCCTGACAAAGAGACAGATATACTTACGCTTGTTCTTGGTCATCACTCTAGAGACTGCACCCCTTTAACCCTTTCAGGGGCAAATAACTTTTATTCGTGAAATGCTGACATGATTGAAGCACACCAGAATTTAAAAACAAATTTATTTCAAAATGGGTAAAAGCTTCTTTTCACGTATTTAATAAAATTAAACTTTTTAGTCCTGAATTCTGGTGCCTATGTGGCGTTTTGCAGTTAAATTAGGTGGGATATATTTTATCCCACCGCCCTTCAAGGGGAAGGAGCTCACTCAATTTAAGGCTTCCACTCATGAAATAACAAGATTTGATATAATAATGTCATTATTAAAAATAAATGACTCGTAGGTAAAAACTTGCCAAGTTCTAGATTTATTATTAATATACTATCAATAATTTTTATTTCTAAACAATTTAAAAAATGCTATAATACTTCAGTAGGTAAGTTTGAGTGAACTTTATTTGAACTTGGCACCCACTTAGATATCACTTCTTTTCTTGCCATTGTCTTTACAGAACTTGGCTTCCTTTTTTCACAGCTATGTTTTTGTTAGATACATATTTACAAAATTAGGAAAGGTAGAACAATTCATCTCGGGGAAAACATTGACGAGCTTACATTTTTACCACCTCGACCTTCCCACGTCTCATGAACAACTCCGCGGAGGGGGGGGGGGGTGATAACTGCTGGAAATGACGGGAAATTGGGGAGTGTAGGTTAGTGCTGCCACCTATTGCAATAATCTTTAAATATTACCGGTTACAATACAGTAATTTAATGCCGGTGTGAGTGAAAAATATATGTATGCTTTTAATATTAAAGCTATTCACTACGTCCTTTACTTCTCAGGCTATTAAACTGAACCATACTTATTAATTTGGTGATCCTCTTAATATTTCAATAAAACATCACGTATATTATTTTTAGAAATCTGCGTATAATGAATTAATTGCTTCTTTAAAAAAACGAAATTTGAAGAAATTTCAATATTACAAAATAATTATAAATACAGTTTGTGGCTATTACTTAAACATAAATTTAGCTCAAAAGTAACTCGAGTTTTCGAAATATAAGTTAAAATATTTTTTATTCTTGAAGCTGCACTAACACGTTTACAAATGCATCATCTGCATCTTAAGTGCTTTCTCATCTATGATTAGCAATAAGTTTATACATTATTCTTCAGCAAGCCTAGTAAATACGGTAGTGATTCCCCTCTACAAAACTTCACGTAAACCATTTATCTAATTTAGAAAATCTCATCAGATGCAGTAATGATTTTACTTTGTTCGTAATTCATTCACGTAATAAGTTGATTTCGAAAATGCTCTCCCTAGTAATATACGGAAGATAATAATTATAATTCGTAACGTTGTATCTAAATTTATAAAGGTTATACAATAAAGAAAGAAAGTTTTTACTTTCATTTTTATTTTGAAGTTATACTTCAAAATATTACTTTTTAATACACTCTTATACTTCTAACAGAAAGGCAAAAATCTATTTTTTTAAGCTATAACATATTTTTCAAGATAAATCTTCTGATCCGTAATTTTAAGCTTCATTTTATCAAAAAACAAATATCAAGTAAAAATAATTCTTCAGTTTAATTTTTGAGTAAATATCTGTTAAAATGAAAAAGAAATGAAATTTAATCTTGAAAGGTTGAGTCAAAAAATACTGAAAAAGGTGAAATTTTATGTACTCATATTAAAAGTTTCTATAAATTGATTTTTGTTTAAAGATTTACAGGTCATGACAGGTACTCTACTAAATACAAAATGTCAAATATAAACAAAAAAAAAATGAGGATGTTTTTAAATTAAAGCAAGTTTGTTTTGAAGAATTTGGATTATTATTTGTAACCTAAGCAAAAATTTATCATTGTCATATTTAGCTCAATTTTGCCACATTTATAGTAATTAATACCTACATTGTTAAAAATTTGCTGCAAACTGTCTAATCATTCGACTGTTTTTATAAAAAAAATGGTTACATAACCGTAATTTATCTGTATTCGGACCATAATTTGGCCAATAATATGGTCAGATAAGCTTCCTAATACACACCACTGTTAAAAATTTGCAGCATTCTGGCAGGTCATTTGACCGTTTTTTCCGAAAACGGTTACACAACCGTAATTTTAATACTATTCTGACCATATTATTGGCCATTTTATGATCAGAATATAGTTAAATTATGGTTATGAAACCGTTTTTTCAAAAAATGGTCGAATGACCTGCCAGAATGCTGCAAAATTTTTAAGAGTGTAGTAAAAATTTGAACAAACTAACCAGTCATTCGACCGTTTTTTATAGAATATAGTTATACTCGTATAACCGTAATTTAACTCTATTCCGGCAATAATATGGGCAATAGTGTGGTCAAAATACAGTTAAATTACGGTTATGCAACCGTTTTCTTTAAAATCAGTCGAAGTATTGGACAGTTTGCTGCAAATTTTTAACAATGCAGTCAAGTAACCGTTATCTTTAAAAACGGTCCAATGACTGGATAGTTTCCTGCATATTTTTAACAGTGTATGAGATGACCAAAGTATCTAAATGTGACAATGTATTTTATGCATGTCAGTATATTATAATTTTATTAATAAGATTGCCATCAGTTTTTTAAATACTCAATACTGAATTATAATTAAATAATCAATCATTTAACGTTCAAACTTTAAAAACTCTGAACTTTGACAATTAATAAACAATAAGTAACAAATGAATGTCCATTGAACAAAAGAACATCAATAATTTTACCAAAACCATATTCATTACTAGATTTTCTACACAACTAAATTTCATAAAATTAATATTTTATACCTAGAAATTCGCTGAACTTTGTTGCTGTTCATAGAATTTAAAAATTATTGTAAGTCTTGGGGGCAGCGCCAAATTTTGGCAGACAATTTTAGCGTTTACAACTTTGGTATACATCATAGATTAGATCGTAAAGATAACGAAACAACCAGTCAGCTGGCGCACTAACAGGCGATATTACCATAGCATCATCGCTCTCCCACTGCAATGTGAAATAAATGACAAGTGGATTACTAATGTGCTCTTCCAACAGGGGTAACATCAGTAATAGGGTTGATTACCTGATTGTTCAAATTTCGGAAAAAAGGGTGCGAGTTCCATTTATTCCCCATTCTTAAATTTACAATTTACATATTATTTGAATCAGATGCATTTAAAAAAAAATACGCAGTACCTTCCTTTTAACGGGGTGGTGTATAACGGAGGGTTCAGTGATATGAAAGTTGTAAAAATTATATGAATAAATTATGGCAATGAAATATGTAAAACTATTACCAATGATAACACCACAAAGTTAACATGTTAACAGTAACAAACAATAACATTGTGTTATATAAATAAAATAAAGACAAAATAAATAAATAGCAAATATTGAGGGTTTTGTGTTATATATATCTATATTAATTCAAATACCTTACCATGTAAGATTAGCCGATGACAAAGATCCGCAAAAACGCTTACTAAAAAAATGCTAAAACAGTTCTTGCATATCCCTAAATCAAGCCGAATATATCCCGAGGTCTTTAATGTTTATTGGTGAAAAAAAATTGCCATGAAGGCCTCGGCATGTACTCGGCTTCATTTATAGATACCAGTGATCCCAAGCCACCCAATTCGCATACCTGTATTTTCGAATAGGAATTGTTTTCTTTTTTATCTCTTATTTTGCTTTTTTTTTTTTTTATAAAGCAAAATTTTCTATACTAAAATACTGGTATTCAAACATCTGGAGATTTAGCGGCTCTGAGATATGAAAGGATTGATCTAATATTTCTTAGTTACATGCTTTTGTGCATATATGTTGTCAGCTCTTCTTAGTAATATATAACACTTCTGGAAAAGATTCTAGGGAGGGGTTATATTTATTTCTTCTGTTTGGTGTGATATCTTTGTTATCATTCCAAATATAATTATTATGAATTTTATTACCTTTTTGCTTAGCATTGGACTTCAACGCGAAACGCTCAGTGTTTGCTATTTTACTATTTCTGTCACCCTACTAACGCACCTTGGTGACATATTTTATTTCAGTTTTCTGAAACATTGCTATTGTTTGTTACTGTTTACATTTAAAATTTGTTCAGCTGTTATTAGTATGGTTTTGTATAATTCGTTATCATCATTCATGAATAGCAATTTTACAGTTTTGATATGTGTTACAGAATAAACTCATTGGAAAGAAATTTTGTACAGCTTTAAGCACATACATTGCCTTTATATAAATTAGTTTTCTTCACTCTCTCTCTTTTTTCTAACCTTTATCTATCTTTCCCGCTCCTCTCTTTTCTCACCTTTATCTCTCTCTTTTCTCAGCTTTATAATCTCTCTCTCTTTTCTAGCCTTTATCTCCCACTATCTCTTTCCCTTCATATGCTTTCTCTCTCTCTCCTCTCCTCTCCCCCCCCCCCCCCCCACACTGTCTCTCTGTATATATCAGAAAAAATGGCCAAGTATTATAATGTGCTGGGTATAATATCGATTCAAAAGTGATTAATGCATTTGTATCAATTAAAACGCAAAACATAAGGCAAGAAAGGTCTATAAAAAATGTAACTTCAAATTGCAAAACACGTTATCAGGGATAATGTTTCATAGTATAGGGAAGTCAAGATGTGAAATAGACTGTTTTTAAGCGCCATTGTATATTCCGTATTCCCAAATTTTTGTGACAAACCAAATCAAAATAACAGAATTAAAATTGGATCCATCCTCAATTCCATATTTTAAAATATGCATAATCAATACTGAAAACACTTATATTAAAAAATATATTAGTGGTTAAAAATCAATTATTATTAATGAAAAATATTCGTTTAAAATTATACTGATGTAAAAAAGAAGCAAAGAAAAATCTTCACTTACATAGACTTACTGTACAAAAGTAACTGGAATAATAAGCGTTAAAAACACACGGGAAAAATATATGTTAACTGTTGATAGATTACAGTTATTACACCTAAACTATGAAATAAGCATAAAGATAATTAAATTATCTAACGATAAAAAATTAATAAATTTATAATTAATAGATAAAAAAGAATAAATATTATAAAATTAGTAAATGTTTGTCTATTTTAAAAAAAACACAAAAACTGTATATATATATAATTTTTTAGCTGTTCCTGATCAACAGATGAAACTCACATGCAATGAAAAGTTATATCACAAAAATAATGCTCTAATCTGCAAGTAGCAATCATATACAGCCAAAAAAAAATATAGCTTGGCGTTATCAAGTTAAATAAATGGTATAACTATTTTCTCCTCGGAATCTTATAGTGAAAAGTACTCTTTTAAAGATAGCACTGGATTTCCATATCAATATCAACACTTGGTTGTGAAATAAAGAATTGTGTACCAAGCTTACCAACATTTAGCAGCAATACCCAATACAAGATCGAAAAATTTCGGACGAGATTTCGGGCACTTTTCCTTATATAACTATTTATTCCTATTTTCTTAGTGAAATTTAAGTTTAAAAACAAACTTTTTTTTTTATATGCATATTAACTTTTTAAATCTAGATTTGTCGTGTCTGAAAGTCATTTTGTTAAAGTAATGATTCGTGTAGTAAGTAGTTTTGCTAACGACAATTTTAACTGTGGAATTTTAATTGCCTTTGAGAATAATATTACATGATATGACCCGAGATCAGTATCAAGAGAATACAGACCTTTTTAGGGTTGAACATATTTTTAAAGAAAACAAAACTTATAAAAGAAGAAAATAAATAATTATACATTAGTAATAAAAACTATTTTGCATAGTCTGCTCTTTTGAAAAAAATATGATTCATATCTTTAAATATTTAGGTTTTAATTTCTCATGTATTTATTAAAAAAGCAAATATATATATAATCAAAAACGTCAAAATAAAAATAGAATTACTTTTTTTTTCATCTATTATGCTTTTCATTGAATTACTTAATTCCTTCTTCAAAGGATGTAAAAAAAAGAACAGAGAAAGTCCAGAAATATTTTATTAGGTAATAACCCCTTTTCAGATAGATACGTCGTTAAGCAACCCGTAAAAATAAAGACCTTTTTTGGAAATTCAAATCAAATTAATATGAAAAGAAAGTAAAACAAAAAGTATGGATTTATTGCTTTATGTTGGAAAATAGCATATAGGCAATCTCTTAATCAAACTTTTTCCGTTTAGTTTATGATAAATACATTCATACAACTTTTACAATAAGTTTCGAGGGATAATCATAAGCAGTTTTAAAATATGTTTATGCCGTTACTTAAACTTTCTGTCTGGCACAATTTGCAACATTCCAATATTCTTAAAATATAAATGCATTAAAATGCTTTAATTGCAACAGAAATTTGATCCTCTAAATAAAAAAAATGTGTTTTTTTTTTTAAATCAAGTTTATGTTGCAACTTTTTTTCCACTCAGAATGGACAATGTTAATGATTAATACAAAAATATTTTCCTTCAAACGAATTGTCCTAATATTTATAAAAAAAAAAAAAATAAATACTATTTTAGTTACTTTGCATAAAAACTATAGCGAAGCGAAAACCGATCACACATTTCTCAGAAAATTACAGCATGAATACACCTCCAATCAAAAGTCTTAATGTTCGAAACAAAGATGTTTAAATAGATTTAAAGATTTTAAAAAATGAATAAATAAATAAACAAATAAAAATGAAATGACACAAAACGCGTACGCTGTAAAGAAAATCTGTAAAGTTACTAAAATTTTTCTAGGAAACTGAGATTCCTAGAACTTTTTATGTAACGGCAACAACAAAAAAATTATGTAACAGATACATATTTGTAACAGATTCATGAAACAGATACTTTTTATGAGTGCTGTGTGCTCATTCGTTCGTTAGTGTTTGCGGCATTAACGAATATCGTTCGTTCGTGATCGCGGCTTTCGCAAATTACTGCGTTTTTGAGACTGCTGCACGACGAGATTTCTGCTCCCAGTGATGTTTTTATCGGGTTTTATGAGCGCTATGCGCTCATACACTCGTTGCTGATTGTGGCGTTAACGAATTTCGTTCGTTTATGATCACGGGTTTCGCGAATTTAGGACGTTTTTGAGGCTTCTGCACGAAGAGGTTGCTGCATCCAGTGATTTTTTTTTTCGGTTTTCATGAGCGCTATGCGCTCATACGTTCGTTACTGATTGCGGCGTTAACGAATTTCGTTCGCTCGTGATCGCAGCTTTCGCGAATTACTGCGTTTTTGAGACTGCTGCTCAACGAGATTGCTGCACCCAGTGATTTGTTTTAGTTTTCATGAACGCTATGCGCTTATACGTTCATCACAATAAAAAGAAAAAAATTATAAAATCGGATAATTATATCAAAAGACTGTTATTATGAAATTCCAAATCTATAATAATAAGATATAACTACTAAAATAACAATGATAACAAACGATTGCTCGGTCACATGTATTTAAAATATCGAATAGTGGAAACCAACTGAACAAGAAACCATATTTTCCCTTTAAATAGGGATTTTCTCGGCAGCATATGGAATTTCTCGGATGCATTTGTGATAAGATCCATTATGAGGGACGCGATTTAGACTCTAGTGTATAACACTGCCTGCTTAATAAATTTAACTTGTTTCCATGGGGCATTTTTGCTTTCCATTGTTATGTTGCCTCAAAATGAAAGTTAAAGGATATTTTTGCCCGTTTTCTGCGCTTATTATTTTGTTTAAACAGCAATACCCCAAAAGTATTCTTATTGAACATGAAAGTTTACTATTTGGGGAAGCTAAATAATATATAAATTAATTGGGATATTGATTCTGTTGGCAGATATAATTTGTGAAACATTCAAAAGTTGAACTCAAAAAAGCATCAGAGCAGAACAAAACAAAATATATCATGTAATAGGTGAATATATGCACAAGTACATAAAAAAGAAGAAAAAGTGGGGTCTTATGACATTTTCATAAAAAAGGGACAAAATCATAAATTTTCGAATGCTGTATTTTCGTAAATTGGTTTATGGGAAAACTGTTGTTAAACTTTAGATATCAAAACTAAGTAATAATAATAAAAAAAAGAGATTCTGTAAATCGGAACACCTATTACTTGTTTCTTTCTTCAAGCAATTTCAAACAGTTTTAAATCTCTTTCTGAAAGACAAAAAAAAGATTGCATTCAATGGAACTGGGGTACATATTTTGCACAAGATTCCTTCTCCCTTATACCAGTAATGATCTTCTTCAGAGAGTGTAAAAGTTTTTTTTTCATACTTCTTTATACACTTCACCCCTTGATTTCATTGTTCTCAATTTCACTAATTTCTCCAGGATACTACATGTTATTGAATAAAACTGTAACCCAATCTGTGACACTGTGCTGACTTCCATTGCATTGTAAAATGGATCTGAATACTTCCTGTACAGAAATTTCTGCTTCTTCTTCCTTATCAACTTCGTTAGCTTCATGAGCATGCTGATCTTCAGTATTATTTGATACAGAAAATTCACTGGCCACGTTATAACCAGGCGAAAATACTGCTCCTTCACTTAAGGCAATATCTTTCCCAGGACCAAGTATTCCGATACTTTTAATCCAGTCTCTGTGGCTACTGCTGAATGATATGCGCTGATATTCTCAATTTTCTAATATTTATGATGGCTATTTGAATCATTGATTTCAATCACACACAACACACACCTTGGGGTTTCGGATACCACCCATGTACACTAAGCTTTCCTTTAGCTCTTGTGCATTGCTGATATTCTTACCAGAATTTAGGTAGGCTGTACAAGACTGCTGTGCATTTGCAGCTTCTCGATCACACTGATCCCTTCAACGTTGAGGCTCATTGTAATCATGCCGCATTAATTTTAGTTTATATTTTTGTAGTGTTATAATTTCTAACGGGATATGCCCATTTCTACTGCAGCAACTCGCATTATCCGACTTCGTATAAACATGACGAATGGTTGGAAAATCTGCCTTCGCCTGGTTTGTTACATGCTCAAGAACACATAATGTATGTTCCAATCAGAGGCATCGCGATAGGGAGGGTTATGGGGAGGAGCCTCCCGCCCCCCCCCCCCCATATATGTGAACTTGGGAAATTTGAGCTTAGACTTGGGAAATTATAGATTTTTGAAACACCTTTTCCTTTTTTTTAAATAAAAAGTCAGAAATAAAAAAGAATTTTTTATTGTTTTGCTGACTATTTTTCTGAGTTTTGTAATAGTAAAATAGTTAAACTTTCAAATACAAAAAGCAGCCAGCCACAATTTTTCATTATGTTTCTCTGTGCTACGAAAATATCGTGCATCTACCAGACCTGAATTTATCTATTGTTGCCCATCACCAGTGTCTCTGATACATTTCCTCCAAAACATTGTTCCTTTCTCAAAAGTCTAAAAATATGAGGTTATTTTCATATGAAGTGCGATTATGACTCATACACAATTGAAGGCAAAAACTTTCATTAAATGAACCAATAATTATAATTTTTATGTTTTTAGTTTCAGCATTTTTCTTTGGAAAGAATTTTTTTGTTGCGTATAAGCATCATTATCATTAAACATAGATTGAACATATCATTTTAGTTGGAAAATAGAGTAACTTGTTTCACATTGGGAAATTTTTGAACTCTTCCCTCTCCCCGAAAAAAAATTTGTAGCTACGTTCCTGGTTCCAGTCCTTGATCACTACGCTCCAAATTCGTGAAATTAATTTGCTTCTCTAAATCGCCACCAATTTTAAAAAGCAGTACATCGACATGTAGGCTCACCCCTTTTTTCCAATGTATTCCTTCTGAGATTCTCGAAATTTCACTGGGAAAACCTTTTGGGCCCAATCTTTTATCCACAATGCAGTGTCAGAAGAAAGTTCACTGACTGCAAATATCTTTGCATTATTTTGTTGCTCATGGCGAATGGTAATGCTTCATCCAACTTAGTACTGCATTACTAATCCACTGTAAAACATACAACAATTCTGCCTGAAAGCTTTCATTTTCAATGTTATAGCTTTATTTTTAATGACATGTAACATTTCAAAGATATCCATACATTTTGGGAATATTGAAGTAACGCTGTTGAAATTTTCACAAACCTGATGAAAAATAGCATCATTTAGATCACTGATGGCCAACAAAAGGCAATGTGATGATATTCTTTGTCAACTGTCACTGCAGTGCAACTTATAACCTAGTTCTAGGTAAAATAATGTTTTCTGTATTTCGGAAAAAAAATTGCTTTAAGTCACAATACTCAAAGATTTTATTTGCCAGAAAATGGACAATTCAATTTAGAACAAAGGGGGGAGAAGGATAAAAGGGGTGTTCCATTTTCTCATAAGGGAGAAACATAGAAAGGGAGGAGAGAAATGAGATGCTCCATTTTCTGATAGGGGAAAAGCCTGATCATGGACATTGAATTTTTGAAACTTCAGTCATTTTTGTATCTAAAAATAGCACGATACCCCACTATATTTTTTCTTTTCTATATGTTAGACATATATTTATCTACTTAATTATATATTTTGTTTTAATCTGTTCTGTTGCTGTTTTGAGATAGTCTGTTAAATATTTAAGAGTTTCAAAATCTGCAACATTGAATATTTAACAAACTATATCTGCTAACAGCATCAATATCCCTATAAAGTTCTATATTACTTAGCTTGTCGTAATAGCAAATTTTTATATTCTATAAAAAAAAATCGGGATCGCTTAAATAAGGTAATAAGTACAGAAAACAGACAAAAACGTAATTTTGATTGCATTTTGTGGCACCATAATAATGGAAAGCAACAATACCCATGGAAATAAGTTAAATTTATTAAGCAGGCAGTGTTACACTAACAGTTTATGAAAAAAATTTTTGGGATGTTGTTGCTTTCCAAAGATATAGCACACCAAACATACTCGCATTTCACTTTTCATGAAAACTCTTATTCATGGTCTTTTAATTGACCATAAGATTTTTAAAAATAATTGTCTACTGTTACACACTAGTCTCTATTAACACGGTATTATAAAAAAAAAAAAAGGTGAATTTTCAGTTCAGAATAACCGATCATATTAAACCCTTAACGGTTTCCTTTTTTTCCTACACAATAAACTAAATAATAGAGATAATGTACCACTTTTTCCATACTAAAATATCTGCCTTGTACAATCGTAAAATATTTTCCAATTAATAAAGCAGAAGTTATAGTTAAAAATTAGTGGCGTTCAAAAGCTTTTAGTAACAACGTAAGCAAATTCTTTTTTCCCAAGCGGTGATCGTCAAAAACTGTAAAGGGCTTTAAAAAATTCTTTTAACGACTAGTTTTAATAACTTTAATGAAAAGCTTTCGTGACTTTATTATTAATTGGAATTAACCGAATTTGAATTATCACGAAACCACTGTACGATAATTTGTTCAAAGACTATAATGCTTCTTATGCCAGTCTGTGGTAAACGCACCTTCTTCCAACATTTAAATGCATTTATCTAAGAATGTATTTTCTCAAGCTTTGTCAATTGACATATGTAAATTTCTCTAATAAATAAAGTTAAGACACTTTATAAAATATTTTTATATTACATAGTCTATAAATTATTTTGGGAATTTTTAATGTTAAAAGAAACTTTTTAAATGTAGTTCTCTGAAAAAATGTACTTATTGAAAAAAACTCTTAAGAATTATAAACTTTTTAAATAAATATTTTTGTAAGTTCTAAAAACAAATTAATATATATTCTTTTCAGTAGTTAAAAAATAAAAAATAATATGCAAAGATAGTTCTCTTTCATGATTAAAATATGACATTTCTAATTTTTAAAAGTTTCATTTTATCTTTGTAAATTTACATTTAAAATGAAATATATAAGTAAATACACATTTCAAAGAGAAAATAAATAGCAAAAAAATATTTTAAATTAAAAAAATGAAATTTTGTGTCTAGTCTCTGACCACTTTAATTTCTGTGAACATTTATATAAGTATTCATAGTAGAAATTTCCATGTTTTAAATAATTTAAAAATATGATGCTAGCTTCATATAAGCGCTGAAAGAAAATTGCAGACTAGACTCTTAGCGTATTTTGTTTCTAAAAATAAAGTTACTCGTTAAATCAGTACTAAATTAAGACTGTCGCGCTATCATTAAAAACATGTTACCCCTTAATGAGATTTGCAAGTGAATTCTCAAAACTGCTTAAGATACACATTGTTTCTCAAAATGAAGTGTTATATTTGCCTCTATAATCCTTTTTTACCGAAGTTTAAGAAAATTATATTTTTAAAAACCCTCTGCACTTTCGAAAAGAGATTCCTAATGATGTAGCGTAAAAAAAGCTTAGTTATTCAAGCCATTATCCGCTTTCGTTCATATTTACATAATTGTAGGAAATGTCTTTTCACATTTAAAAAAAATGGAATAAAGTTTGCGAACAGCTTACCGTATATCTAAATTATTTTTTTCTGTCGTATCATTATTTGTTAAAGTTTAGGTGAATTTTGTATTAAAATAAATACGGTTAAAAACTTTTGGTGAAAATTACAAACATAATTCAACACCAGGATTCAACTAAGCAAAGTTAAATAGATCTCGGTCTCGTGATTTGATATCTATAGGTTCCATTTATCTCTTTGGTTATATTGTAACCAGAAGGTGTCACTATTTGTTACAATATATTGAGAAAACATTAATTTTTGATAACATTATTTTATTTAACCATAATTATTTTTATATATTTCTAGTTCTACGTATATTGGGTAAGTATTACAGTTCACGCTAAGTTTAGCAAAAATTACGGAGCTATCGGAACCGCCGGAAATTTTACTCAATAAAAGTATTTTACACCAGAAATTTTATTTAAAACTAATTAATTTATTTATTTAACTTATTTCTCCGTGGTACATATTTAACTTATTTTAGAAAGAAATTTCTGGTTCAAATCGAAATATTTTTATTTACTGGTCAAATGACCGCTATGGCAATTCTAATGTTAAACATAAATAAAATTATATGTATTAATACGCACTTGTGTTATTTCTGTCGGATTTTTCTTCTTTTATTTTGCTTAATGTCTACAAACAATGAAGTAAGTACACTAAATTCTGTCTAAGGCAGACTCTATGTACGCTGGAAATCCGTCTAACGAGGAAAAAAACTCTAGTCCCGGCGAATCCGTAGAAAATAACATTAGTTCATGATGCGTAAGTCGTAATCTGCCTAAGAAGTAAACAGAAAGGTTTTCAAAGTCCAATCGTAACCAAAGTTTTACATTAGGCGGACTTTTTTTTTTTTTTTTTTTTTTGAAGAGAAAGGTATTTGGTTTATTAAATTTTAAAACTGATAGATATGTCAAATACTCACTGTCGAATCCTTAAGTAAATTTCTTACTAGATTAATAATGCTAATTCAAAAGAACCAAAAATTGATTACATTTTTAAAAAATTCTTTTTACTGCATAATTTTTCCTATAACATTTATTACTTTTAAAATGCACATTTATGAAAATATATGTATTTTCTAAAGTACAATTTATTATGTTTTAAGGTTGTTCTGAAATTCAGAGAGAAAACAGCCCCGTTCTTTTTTATTCGTAAACACAAAATTTACGTAGTTGAGCGATTTTTTTTTATATAAAAAAGTTTTGAAATATGACAAATATAAAAGCCTTTGATACAAATCTTGTAGTTTTCCAAAGCAATGTGTTTTTCTGAGAAAAAAAAATGGGAAGCAACAATCGTTTGCACTCTGAACTTTTTTTTCCCTGGACGGGGCGGAGTTTTTTTCTTCTTTTAGGGGGGGGGGGGGGCATGAGAGTTGAAATGACCTACGCTATATTTCAAGAAATTACGTGATCAGAAAACTCTTTCATTGCATGTGTTAAAATCGACCTACATCTCCACGGCGGTAAGGCGGTTCTTTTTCAGATTCTTGGATGTAGTGAGTATTTTGTCGAGAAGGGGGGGGGGGGGGGGTCCCTGACATAATTATCACATTAACTCGAGAGAATTTCTCTTTTTTATGAACAAAATGATTAAAGAAAATCGAAAAGTTTTGTGGTTTCTTGATAATGAACGTTGTCATGCCAACGTCAAGTTATTCATAAAAAGTTGCATTTCCTTCCAGCAAATTCTAACAAATGACGCAACCTACTGGTCAAGGAGTTTTAAAAATGATTAAACTTCTCTATAAAAAAATATGTGTTGCTGCCGACTATTGCATCTTTTGGTAATTGCTGTTCAGCCACCGAACTAACAAAACACATCATTGTTTTAAATGCTGCCAAATGGATTACGAATTCTTGCTCAAACATGTAGACGGAAAAAAATTGTTCGTTGTTTTGGGGATTTTTAATTCTTCTCTAAGAAAATGACTAAGAATATTTAATAGAAAATGAGTTACTAAATCTAATTAAATGACTTAAAATGGGTGACTATCCATGAAAATATTATTGAAACAGATTGTGTCTCAGCTGACTATACAGTGTACACTATCGAAACTAACAGTTGTGTGAATGTTTTTATACAGATATGCCAGGATGTGGATAGTGTTAGTAAAATAAAGGCGACCACGATTAAAAAAATATGGAAAATGGTGGTGGAATACTTTAGGTGGAGAAATTGTCCGTATTAAATATCTCGAATTTTTTCCCCCGAAAATAGAAATGATACCGATAATAACAGTGTTACAATGAGTTACCGAAGAATGTCTGGTACTCGATTGAAAAAAACATATATCTATAAAATATTATTTCTTGACTATCTAAATTATTATAAGAAATATTATATATGTAACTGTATTTGTTAAGTGAAATATTTCCCATCAAATTTTAGATCTGAAGCAGTTTTGTGTTAGTACTGTTCCTTTTAGAGTTCAAATAATATTTTTATTTTTCAAGAATATTAAAAATAATAAATTTAACAACAAATGTAATCTCATTAAAGATTTCAGTTTAAAGATCTACACTAAAGGAATCACAAATAAAAGCACAAAAATGTACGACAGGCGCATTTTTTGTCTTACATAAGGCGGAATATCGTCTACAACGGAAAGTTTTCCCGGTCCCGATCGATTGATTGCGCCTTAGTGTCGTATGCACACACAATATTTACAAGCAGGACGCCTCGTAAGTCAGATCACAAAAATTTGTAAAACAATTACAAATTATCATATCTGAGTGCAGTTTGCACCATACCACATGGCAAACTGGCGTATTTTTTGTTACAAAAATGCCAACAATTTCTCAAGTCTTAGTCTGTAAACCACATTCCGATGTGACAGCTTGGCGCAATTCTAAGAGTTTTTGGTACTGCGGACTACTGGGACTCTTTGAACTTTTTGATTTTTTTATTTGGTCACTAAAATTGCCTAATCTTATTGTGTAAACCGCACTGCGACATAACAACTGGATATTTTTTGTGAACTTTAAAAATATACTCAATTTTTTTTTAAATCTCTTTTCAATTATGAGTCTTTATCTTCTTTTTTGTCACTCTTTGACGGGCCGTACTGTACAGATCGATACGACAGTTTGTTAATTGTTTCATGAATTTCAGAAATGTGAACGAACTTATAAGACACTCTGTATATTTAAATACTTACGAAAATATAATTTTATCTTCGTGTACGCCTGGAACGAAAATTACCTACTCTTTACAGCCAAGTGATTTTGATTAAGAAAATAAAATTACTCATTAAACAAATAATTAGGACTGTCGCACTATCATTAAAAACATGTTGTTCCTTAATGAGTTTTGGAGATGCTTTCTCAAAAGTACTTAAGTTACACATTGTTTGTCAGAATAAATTGTTTTATTACTCTCTGTATTCATAATTTTCCGAAGCTTAAGAAAATGATGTTTCTAAAAACATTCTGGAATTTCGTAAAGAGTTTCCTAATGATGTAACACTAAAAAGGTTTATTACCCGCTTTCCCTTATATTTACATAACTGTAGATATGTTTTCTAACTTTAAAAAAGGACTGAAACAAACTTTAAAAAAAAATAGCTCATCATAAGTCCAAATTACTTTTTCTGTCGTTTTTATACATATGATACTTCATGTGAGATTTTTGTCTTAATAATAATTTTTAAGGATTTTTCCTTGTGGCTGTTGTTAAAGTTTATAAATACAATTCAATACCAATCTTCACGTAAACAAATTTAAATTAACTAGATTGTGTTCTTATGATACATTTATTTTATTTTATTTTGGTTCTATTGTAAACAGCAATTCTCACTGGATATTATAGCCGATAAACAAAACTCCAGAAGTCTCATATTTCATATAACTAATAATTTTATAGTTACGGACGATTGGAAAAAGAAATGTTTGTCCACGATAAATTTAGGAAAAATTACTGAGCCACTATTTTCAAAAGGAGAATGGTAACATCTGGATTAATTTACATTTACAAGATTTATTAAAACATTTTCTTTGAATTTTTGAAGTGAAAACTTCTTTAGGCGCGTTGAGCTTTTTTTGAGATGGAGAAAAACCACTGATTTGGAGACACTGTTACGTAACCGACATGCTAGCATTTTGGCACATAGACACTAGCGCGCCAAGCAGTGAATGATAGGAACTTTTCCCTCTTCAGCTCAATCCGCAAAAGAAGAACGAAGCTAAAACTCACTTTTTCTCCCGGCGTTCACACAGGAACACACACAAAATTTACATTTTCGTTGCAGTACGCTGTTGTGTTTATTGTTAAAGACAAATACTTGATACTTTCATTATTGAAGTGAAAGCTTCTTTGGGCGCGTTTGGCATTTTTTGAGATGGGAAAAACCATTGAACTCGTGATACTGTTATTGTAACCGACACCTCTGTATATAAGTATGTACATGTATTGTGCATAGTTCGGTATGAGGAGGGCGGGCAATTAATTGTTATTGATTGCTTAATCAATAACAACAATTTACAGGCAAGCGCGCCGCATGCTTGTCTGTGCGCTATTGGTTCCCGAAATACACGTACAAGAGTTAGAAAAAGGAAATCTCATCGAAAACATCTCATGTAAAAATTAGCCAAGTCTCGTGACTCTTGCTAAAATAAAATTACCTTGCTCTAGCAAAATAAAATTATCTTTATTCAACAGTTGTTATTTATGTCAATAGTTGGCAGCAAAAGTGAACTATTCGATCAAATATCGGGTAAGTTTAGCAGAAAAACTCTCTTTTTTTTTTAAATTCGTGTTATTTTTGCGTTATGGTGTATGTCTATGGTGTATGTTATTGTATAATAATGAATTAAAAAACACTACATTTAAAAGTATTTCCTGCACAATAAAACATTTCCTGACGATTAAAAAAACACACACGTAATTGTTGAAGTTTTCACTTCTATTGGCACTCCCGGAGTGCCACTGTTTTTGTTTTTTTTATTTATTATATATCTACAAACATTTCAGCAAGTGTATGTATAAAACTTTTGCATATATTTAAACTGTTATGAAAATATAATGTTAGTTTCACAAAAACCTGGAAGGGAAATTGCAGACTACATTTAGTTAAGTAATTTTTTTTTAATAAATACTCAAGTAAGACTGCTGGATTAAAATTAAAAACATGTTGAGCTTTGTATAATTTTCAATGTGGGTAAAGAATAGGCTTAAGATACGCATTGTTTCCCAAAATAAAGTATTATATTCCTCTCAGTATTAATTGTTTTTAGAATTTTGAGAAAATAATATTTCTATAAACCTTCTAAAATTTTGTAAAGATAGTCCTAATGATATAGTGAAAAAGAGCTTAAATTCTCAAGCCATTATCCGATTTAGTAAACATTTACATATTTTTATAAATTAAAAAGGTCTGAAATAAATTTTGAAAAATGATTACAGTAGAGTAAAATTATTTTTTCTGTTGTATCATTATTTATGATACTTTGTGTGATTTGTTTTCCTTTTAATAATCGATTTTAAGTTTTTGTTGCAAAATATGGATACAATATTTTTATGAAGTATTATCATTTGAAATAAAGATTTGTCTCTTTATTTTGATAATGCAGTCGTAGAAATGTTATTATTTTCCATTATTTGAACTATTCAGTTAAACTCAAGAACATATTATAACATTTCCAATAAGATTCTTATGTTAAAAATACCGTGTAAAGTACTTGTAACGGAGCTGCGAAAAAAACCTCAACAATATTAATAACCAAATTTATGAATTATGTATACGCATTATAATAACTACTTATGTATATAATCATTACCTTTAAAAGTCAAAATAACTGTTTAATCTCCGTAATTATTTTCAAATGTGCTTAACTGTACATTTTTAAGTATATGTTAAAGTACATTGTTTAATGTTAATTATGTTAATTCATCTTAATCGCCACATGTATGTTTGGTATCCTGTTAATAGAGGAACACCAAATTATATTTTAATTATAAAGCTTAGTTTATTCATATTAAAATTCGTAGTATATTTTTAATTAATATTACGCAATATTTTCTTGTTTTAACCCTTTATCGGGCAAGTCAATTCTGTGGCTGAAATGTTGGAAAGATTCCCTGCTATCGGAATCTACAAACAAATTTTAATTGAAAAAAAACCCGGCTTTTTCATCCCGTGCATTATAAAAAAAAAAAATATTTTGCTAAACATTCCGCTGCGAATCGATCAGTTTTCAATGAAAAATTAATTAGTAAGTATATTACCACTATACGATAAAGGGTTAAACAGCAATCCAAAGTTAAGTTCATTTTGATTGCTTGCAAATTTTACACAGATCAAAGTTACCTTTGTGCTTTTTTAGCTTTCTATTATACTCGAACTTAATACAACATCTATTCTTAATTCAATATGTATTAAATATACACAGATGTCCTAAGGAGCAGTAACCGGATACTTTGGATTGTACACAGTTTGTCGAATATCTGCTAAAATTCTTCACGAATTGTCTTTGAACTTCAAGGATGTAAAAAACATGTTTGTCTTCATATTTATCAGTGAAGATTTAGTCGCGGAAACGATTAGGGCTAATCAACAATATTAGGTAAAATCAACAATAAATTTAATAATAAAATAATGTTTGCTATCACCCATGTAACAGGAAATGCTCAAAAAGTGGTCTATCACTATAGCAAATGACTATGTGGGTCCAGTTTAAGGTTTTTATGAATTTGTGTAAGCATAGCAGCATATCCGTGAAGATATTAACGTTTATGCGAAAATTTCAAATGTTTTTAGTTGATAGCAACAATGTTTTTAACCAAATTTAACACGACTTTCAAATATAAAAAATAACAGTTAAAATAGTATACTGCAATTAAAATATTAAAATAATAAATATTTGAAGAAATGTGGACTTTGTATGAAACAAAGTTTAATTGGCCATCCGTGAAAGATTCCTAAATTTTTATTTCATAATTTGGTAGTCAGTTATTTAGGGAAACTTATATAAAAAGCCCAGTTTAATATTGTGGAAACTCATAAATATACACTGAGCTGATTGACAAATTGTGGAAAATCCCTTATAATAAAGCTCATTTTAAAAAGCAGCTAACTATATCGAACCTATTTTTCTGAATTTTCGTCAAATTTAGCAGGATTTTTACATACGTTGCTCTAAATAGCTGACTTCAAAATTATGAAATAAAAATTTTGGAATCATTCACGCATGCGCAGTTAAAAATTGTTTCATAATATTCCCATACCTTAACAGATTTTTAATATATTCATGTTTTAATTGCAGTATTCTGTTCTTTTTCAAGTTTTCGGAAAGTCTTGTTAAATTTGGTTGAAAACTATGTATTGCCCCCTTTCAGTTAAATAATGAAATAAATAAAATATATGATATTGCAAGAAACAATGGATACAAAGAAACTACCATAGAGAAATTAATTAAGAGCTTAAAGAATAACAAGAAAAAAAATTCAATCCACAAAATTCCATGTTATCCACTTTACAATATTTTCCTGGTTTCTTCGAACGTCTGAAATATAAACTCAATAAATACAATATCTCCCTACTCGCAAAACCTTCTATGAAATTAAGAAATATAGTATGCAAGAAAATAGATCCAATTGAGTCAAACCAGTTATCGGGAGTATACGAAATACCTTTCACCAAAGAAGATGGAACCAATCAGTTTTATATAGGTATGACAACTAGAAAACTTAAAACTAGAATCAAAGAACATATAGCAGACATCAAATACAACAGAAGAACCACAGCTTTGGCCAGATTATACAGCGAAGAACCTTTACAAATCGATTTTAAAAATAGCAAGTTAATTTATACATCAAGATTTTATTTACCATCCATAATCGGAGAATCAATAGAGATATTTTTACGCAACAATAATATTTGCAATGATTCAGTGTCCATAGAATTACGTAAAATTTGGAAAGAGATGCTATGTAATTTTAGTAACAATAGTAGAAATTAATCCACGCTCGCAAATAGCCAAGATAATTTTATTTTTATTTTATATTTTGCAATGCTTTTCATTATGCATGTTGTCTCGTGACATTGTTTACCATGTTATTGTTTTGAAAATTGATCCACGCTCACCAATAGCTAATCTAATCCTTTAAATTAATTTTATGTTTACAATGTTTTTCGTTATGCATCATGTTGCGTGACATTGTTTACAATGTTTATTGTTTTTTTTAAATTATGTGAAAATATTTTCTATCGTTGAATGATTTTGAAAATGTTGCCGTTTGTGCAACGAAACGATCGTCAATCTTAATAAAGATTTTCTATCACTTTTTATAGCATTTTTTAACTTTATCTGTTTATAAGTGATTATTATACATGTGTTTATAACTCTGTATTGTATAAACAAAAAACATTTGAATTTTTCACAGAAACACAAGCGTTAAACAGGACCCACATAGTCATCTGCTACGGTGATAGACCAGTTTGAGCATTTTCCGTTACATGGGTTATCGCAAACGTTATTTTATTGCTAAATTTATTGTTGACCGCCTAAGTGAACTTGCGACTAAATCTTTACAGAAAAATGTGAAGTTTAACATGCTTTGCATCTTTGAAGTTCAAGGACAGTTTGTCAAGAATTTCAATAGCTATTCGACAAACCGAGTACAATCAAAAACAACCGGTCACTACCTCTTAATTTGGGGACATCGGTTATGTACATGTATTATTATGTACAGGGTGACTGTAAAAAAAAAGAACTACTCCGATATATGAGCCCCTAGCTATGATACCGTTCACAGAAACTAGATGAAATTTTGGTTTAAAGTATTTTGAGGTATGCGCTAAAATGCCATATGAGAAACAACATTTAACTTCTAACAATTACGGTAACAAAGGCAAAATTGCGGAAATTGCAAATAGCGACATCTAGTTTTTTTTATTGGAATATGATTTCCACGGTGAAAAACCATAAATAGCGTCGGAACAGTACCTGTAGCAAAGACGTCGCCGGCACTAGACAGACTAAGAAGAAAAAGGAAAACAACTGTGACACTCACCAGAGCACACACATTTTGCACTGTGTCTTCGACTCTAATTTCAGCCTACTGAATCGCCCTCGAAATGTGAAGACCATGGTAAGCAGATTTCCTGGTTCGGCGTAAGACACCATCATGACTGACGTTGTCGCAGTAAGTGAAAGAAAATGCACATTGTATTGCGTGTCGCGTATCTTGCTTTCTTGCACTCTGAGCAACCTGCCATTTACAGGGAAGGAATGCGGGGGAATTTAAAAGATTTTTAACCTGAACAGACAAAATGCCGCAGAGGCATTGCGTGTCTACCGCAGAAACCATGGGCTACGCCGAGACCCGTGTACTGTAAAATCTGTACTGCACTTAATACATAAATTTGAAGAAACTGATTGCACATCTTGGCCTGGAAGACCTTCCGTTCCCGTCAAGGCTGTTGCAAAATTTCATGAGACGATAAGCGAAGTTCCCCTTGCAAGAGCACGAGGTGTTCCACGCGTTCACAGTTGCTGAATTTTACTGTCCGCAAGATTCTAATCTCTGTTCTCCACATGTTTCAGCATCGATTCCAGCGTGTCCAGAAGTTCCAAGCGTGTGTTAAGCAACAACGGCTAGATTCTGCGAATGAATTACTCATGCGATATGATGGGAATAACAGCTGGTCTTTACGCATTCCGTAGATGCACGAGGCCCATTTCTTGTTGACTAGTAACGTTAACTCCAAGAACTGCTTGCAGTAGGCAGACAATAATCCCCACGATGTAATTACACTTCCGTTACATGAAAAAAAAAAAAATTCTCTTGCGGTATAAAATCATCCTCGACCCTTACTTTTTTGAAAAGGCTACTGCTGCAGATCTACAAGCACGTACGGTAACGAGTGCTCACTATCTAGAAATGTTGACTAATTACGTAACTCCCAATTTTCAACAGAGAAATGTTCTCTCTGACATCGAGTGGAAGCAAGATGGCGCTCTCCCACATATGGGGACTTCTGTAAAACGTTTCTTAACGCAACAGTTTACTGACAGAGTTATCTCTCGCTATTTCACGTATCCGTGGCCGCCAAGCTTCCCCGAACTCATTTCAATGGCTGTGAGGATTTTTAAAATTCAAAGTGTATGCATTTAATACACAAACTGCATCTGATTTAAAACATGCCCCCAGACGTCAGGTTCAAAAGATGCTTCTTGCCATGGTACGGACATCAGTGTTGTTCACCATTTGCCGCATGCAAAATGCCATCGTGTGTGAAGGAGGTCACGTCGAAAATTTTTAAAACATAATAATTTTTTTTTGTTTTATGCCGCTTTCCTGTCTTTATTGGTTGTTTTCACTTTTCTAGTCAGTCTGTCTACTGCAGCCGGTGATTTTTGAGCTACAGGTACCATTCCAACGATATTTATGGTATTGCCCTATAGAGATCACATTCTAATAAAAAAGTAGGCATTCCTATTTGAAATTTTCTAAATCTTGGCACTGTAAGCTTAACTGTTGGATTTAACTTTTGTTTATAAAATGATTCTTGTGCGCATACCTCAAAATACTTTAAACCAAAATTTCATACCGTTTCTGTTAACAGTATGATAGCTAAGGGCTCATTTACGGGTATAGTTTTTTAGCTTACAGGCTATCGAAGCCTGAGAGCTAATGTGCCCGCAGGTTCTGTATGTACGTACGTATGTACGTATGCATGTATATATGTACGTAATGCCATAAATCTTGATAGAAATATCCGATTTGCTTCAAATTTGTTTTCTAGTTTCATTCGGATAAGACGCTTCCTGATTAGGTTCATTGGTTAATTAAAAAAGAGGGGAAAGGTGGGTTAATTCCCCCTTAATTTAGATAAATGGGTTTTTCATGCAGAATTATCAGATTTGTTTCAATTTGGCATACATGTTTATTCTGATAAGGCGCTTCTTTGATTAGATTTGGAGGTTCATTGATTAAGTATAAAGGGGGAAAGGGGGGGGGCTAATCCCACCTTAATTAATTTTTCGAAATAAGCACATTATTCTTTGAACATTATTCTCGAAACATTATTTTAGAAATAAGAGTATCATATACAATTAGTGTGAATAGCCTGTGAGCTCAATGCCACAGTTTAACTGGGCACTTTCCTTTTTATTTATAATCCCCCTGTATTATTGATTTTGAAGTTCAGCATTTAAATCACTGAAACATATATTCGGTATTACTTTTTTTTTATTTAATGCATGATATTAAAAATACTATTTCTGAATGTATACTAAAAAGTACTCGAAAATTGAAAATAAATAATTTTTTTGAAAATAAGAATATAAGAGTTATTGAATAAATGAAGCATTAACTACATAGAAAACAGAAATGAAAATCGACTTGTCTTCTCTTATTCTTAAAATTCTTTCCTTTAATGAGCCCTTCTGATTAGGAAACTTCAAGTTTCTACAAGAGAAGATTCCAAACATTCTTTGTGACTCAATAGCTAAAAGAAGAAAGTTTCTTTGATCATTTTTGCTTGAAATTAAGTATGGCATTAGAAATCAAGGGCAACAAATTTTGTGGATAAGACTTCAAAAATTTATTTTTCTTCAAATAAACCTTAATTAGTTTTAAATTTTAATTATCATGGATCAGAAAGTCTATAATAATTAAATATATGTTTAATTATATTTTTTGCATATTTCTTTCATGTACAGTCGTGGGGGGAAAAAGTAAACACCCCCTACAAACTCTTCAACAATATATCGTAGAAGAATGTTACATGTACCAAACGATTGGAAATAAAGTCTACTTTTAAATGAAGTGTATAATGAAGATTGCTTATGGGGCCATCTACATAGCAAAACGAACCATAACTTTGTTTTTTTTCAATAGCCGTACACAGTTCTGAGAGCATAACTAAATTCTTCAACTTTGAATTAGCCCAAATCCAAATTTTCATGAAATGCGTACGATTAGTTTTCGAGAAATTAATTATTTTAAAATGAGCATATTTTAGGGGCTGTATCCCAATTTAAGCTCGTGACGCGATTGTTGAAATGTTACTGAATGACTGTGTCACTTCTATTAATGCATTCTTTCTTGCCAATATGATAGTTTCACTCTCTAAATACGTTTCGACTCTTGCCAAACCAAATAATTCAATAAAATGACTAAATTGCATTTTTTCAAATTTTTCTTTTCTGCGCATTTTTGACGGCCCCTTAAACCACCATTCTGACGTTTTTTAATGATAATTCGAAAACTACTTGAAGAAAAAAATTTAAATTGAGAATTCGCATAAGGCAGGACATAATAAATATATATCTATCAAAAAATTGTACGTTGCAATTCATATTTTTTTCCGAATACTAATTTCATAATTCATGTTATGAAATTTTTAAAATTACAAATTTAATGTATTTATGTTTGAATTTTTTAGTATTATAACCACACAAAATATTCGCATTAGGACTATAATTTCAGGAGATATTAATAAAAATATGAAGATATAATTTAACATTAGAAGCTCTAAATTTTGAATGTTTATAATTAAAAGAATTATCATTCAAATGACAATGAAATTTCGTTTTTAGGCATAGTTTGAACTGGAGATTTAAAATATAGTGTCAAAATTAGGTGTTGCAATTGAAAAAACAACAACGTTTGGTCTGGTTTTGATTTGTAGATGCCCCCTAAGCAAATTTTATATAGATCATTTAAAAGTAGTCTTTATTTCCAGTCAATTAGTACCAGTCACTTTCTTCTGCTATAATTAGTTGCAGAGTTAGTAGGGGATGTTTACTTTTTTTTCCACGACTGTACATAAAAATGTCCTCTGACTTTTGAAAATAAAATTCCTCACGCAATTTTTTAAAAATTGTTCAGTATAATATTTTCTACATGTATTCATTTCTAAATTTCGTTAATACGTGTATTATCCACGAAATTAAAAAATATATATTACTGAATTTTATTAAAGCGTGTTCCCTGTTAAAAATGATGTGAGTAGCATTTATAGTTATTAAAAGAAACACCTAAATACTTCCATTAAATTACGTTCTATCGGAAGTAATTGTTTAAAAGTTCTTTTAACAGCATTATATACTATTTCAAGCAGACAAATTAATATATGTTCTAATATTTATCTCGTTGTAACTTTTATTAAAAATGATATACTTAATATTTCTTCAACAGGAATGTACAGGAAAATCTGAAAATATCGTATGTTTCATGGGCGATATTAACTTGAAGGTGCGGTGGACTTTCAAATAAAAAAAAAAAACTAAAAAAAATGGATTTTTTATTTGTAGCATAATAATAATAATAATTTTGAGCACAGTTTTTCTAGTGCAAATACAAATGTCCCTTTACGATTTTTTTCAAGCAGGTTGTGCACATTTTGTTCAGTCGCCAGCTACAACTAATACTATTATATCTAATAAAACTGTAAATATTTGCTGTAATCTTCAAAAAAATTATTTGTTAAATAAAATAATTTATTTTGAGGGTACACAGTACCATTAAAGTTTTTTTGCATAACGTTAATTTTTTTCAAACACAAGAAATGGACAAGTGCTATTAAAATTCTCTGTAGCGTTTAATGCTTTTAAAATAACGTGGAAAGATTGTATACTTATTTTACAAAAGGTCAAAAAGAATTGAATACATTATGGATTACGCTCTACGGTCAGTACGTACGCGAAGTGCATGTGAATGATTTAAAACACTTTTAAGCAGAACAAAATTGATATGCTATTTATGACATAGAAATTCGTAGAATTCACTCATAAACAAAAGTTTCTTACTTATATCAGAATTTTTTTTTTATTCGAAGTGATGTCTGTCTTGTGGAATGTTCTTTTGAGAATAACTGTGCAATTCTTGAAAACTGGAGGCAAAGTCCTTTTTTGATATCGCGTGGAAAACACTCCTCACGCGGCTTTGAATGTTTGGATCCAAAAATAGTTTAAAGTTTGTTTAAGATGCAAAAACAAAAATACCAGCAGAAAGAAGACTGCAAAATGTTATTATGGTGGATGATTGAGAATTGTAACTCCTCTAAAGGCCTTAACGACGACGACCGAAAGGGCTGGGCAAATGGCAAATCATGGAAGAAGTATCCTCCTAGTGATACACAAAGCGTACTTAGCTCGCAGTTTTCGGCAACTGTACGGGTTTTTTTTTTTCAAAAATGATAGACATTACTTCGGTGGAATATGAAACGCTTTTCCTGAAAGAATGTTTTGGTATGAACACATTTTTTATTGAAATATCTGAAAGGTTACAGAGATTCACTGTAGGTTTCATATCTAAAATAATGCATTTATACTAAATTATAATGTGTATAAATATTTGTACTAAAGTATAATGTGCAATGTGAGTTGAATTTTGATTTTGAATATTATCTTTTTTACCATTTTAAATGTTTATTATTGCGTGTGTCATTTTGTTATTAATTCCTCTTAGTCTATGATAAGTTTCTTGTTTTTTTAGGTGACACAAAGATAGGATAATTCGTCCTCATTCTATATAATAATTTTTCTTATGCCAATGAAACCCGTGCTTTCTGTAGTGTATATTAGTATTGATTAGAAATAAGTGGTCGAACAGTTTGAGTATCGATTTCACAGCTGGAGAGCATTATTTGAATACTTGGCCACTGTGTCACTACTATTTACATGGAATGGAATGGAATATCAGTAGGTTGTCGTTTGGTGAGAAAGAAGTGTAGTGCCAGGACATTCTTCCAATTATATTAAGGTTCAAAGTTATGGGAGACCATATCATGGATTTTCTTTCGACTTCTTAAACTACTCCTTTCGGAACACCACCTATTCTCTCCGGCTCATTTTCGCTATATATTTCTTCTGTTTCTATGTAGATAACGAGTAACTCTGATCGGACACAAAATCAACATATCAAATTACTCTGTTTTTTTGCTATATCTTCCAGACTATCTTGACAATCTCTTGTACAAAATTTCTAGTAATATTAGGTAGAGAGAAAAAAAGGCTTGAATGATGCAAAGATCAATGCTTCAGGATGGGTATTAACAGATGTACCAGTGCTGGAAGATCAAAGTGGAATTTTAAAATGTCATTTTATTTAAAGTTATGAAAAAATGTTAAACGCCTGTAAAACATTGGCTGGTAAACTGTCTAGTAGGTATGCCACACATTATGTCTACTAGGTATTAAATCGATTTCTCAAGTCTTATGTGGCAAAAAATAAAAAGTTTCTATAGGTTTTTATACAGCTGAGCCCTTCAACACCGGTGATTTAAAAATTCGTAATGGAAGGAATACCTTTACTTAAAACAAGTTAAATTAATTTTTATATGTTCAACCATTCTTTCTAAACTATCTTTCTCGTATTTTATACTTCTGGATATCACAACCCTTTAAAACTGAATTACTTGTCAAAAAGTCACGAAATTCAATAAATTTGACCCCGCATAGTTATAATTCGTGATCTTAAATAGCTAAATACATCCAATGCATTACTATAAAGAAGCTACAGATTTGAAAGTATAATCGTCTGTGTTTATTCGTTACGCCTACAATATTTCCAAATTACATAACTTTGTGCTTTTTGTATTGGAATTGAATTTTAGTGTAATCTCTGTGACACTTTTGCAATTTAAGTGTTGGACAGAAGAGTGTCATCTTTTTTATGCTTGTTTCTCATATCTTTTTAACACTTTCCAATAAAGTTGAAAAGAGTTTATGACTTCGGTTTGTCTGGCCGTCCGTCCGCGCTCTAACTCTCGTAAATATACTCGGATTGCCCTGAAATTTTTGGAGGCTATTGACATTTACCATAGCACGTTCCCTATTTCAAATTAAGTTTGTAGTATGTTTAGTTCATTTACAGGAACAGTCAAATGTTTTTCGTTACATTACGGCCTATAGGAAGAAATCGTTTAAAATGATTTTTAATGATGTTACACGCTTTCAAACATAAGAAAACTTATATGCATTTATGACTTGCACTAAAATACGCATTCTGTATAATATGCGGTGCAAAGAATAGTTATTATTCATTTACAGAACCACACAAAAGAATTCCGTTATATAATGATATAGGGTTGGACGGAATTGTTTGCGGCGTATTGTAATTGTTAAATTATTTCATGTATAATGAAATTGACATACGTCTCTGAGATTTACTATAACTCATTTCATGTATAATACGAAGTGCATAGCATTTACAGGGACACACAAAAGATTTCAGATACTATATTACTATATTGTATCCGAAGTACTGTACAGTAGCGATGATTGCTGGAACTGCATTTTTAATTTTGTTATGCTCTTTCATGTTTCACTATATTTATGCATAGTATATGGTGTGTATAAATGCTATATTTCATATACAGGGGTACTGAGTGCGAATTGCTTAAAGGTGGTTTTTAAATGAGTTATGCATTTTTACACTGGACTGAATTTAGTTTACTAACAAATTTTTGTAGAATATAAATAAAATGATATACAGGGTCACACAAAGAATTGGATATATGGCCGTCTATAAATGATAATTTCTGGAAATGTGATTTCAGTAGTTTTAAGAGTATTTTAGTTTGAATTAAATTTCAGCTAAATAGCGGCATGAAATAAGGGTTATACAAAAGTATTCAAGTATGTTTCCATCTATTATTATAAGTTGCTGAAAGAGAAATTTCAACCTGTTATGCGTTTTCTTGCTAAACTAACTTTTACCATTATATAGTATATATATCAACCTACAGATCAAATACAAGGCTGTTCAAAAGAATTGAAATACATATTTGCTATGAACAGTAACTGCTGAAATCAGTTTTTTAGATGTTTTATGCGTTTTCTAAATTGTTTACTTAGTTATCTACCTTATTTCAACTGAATAACGAATTTTTTTAAAGGATTCAGAAAGTGTTGGAAAGTGTTGGAAAGTGTTTCATAATCTATTCTTAACGCATGATTTTTCTTTCTTGTTTTGAAATAAAGATGTTACTCATAACTTGTAATTATATTAATTTCAAAATCTACAGATGGCAGTATCTGCCATGTAAGAAGATGAAAAACAGTACAACAACATAATTTTTTATAATTTGTTTTAATCTAAACAAATTAGATAAATATATACTAATAACAACTTATGAGTAATTAACCGTCATAAAATTTACGAATATATAAATAAAAGGAGAAAAACAAAATTAATTTTCGTCAAATTTATTATTAATTCATCTTAAAGTAGTTTTTTTGTGCTTGTGTGATAAAGCTAAAACTAAAAGTATATCAATAAAATTCAATTATCTAATAGTGGAAACAGATCAGATTTTAATAATTCACAGCAAACTGTTTTCTTTTGTGTCGAAATTAATTCTTTTATAAAGAAAAATATCTGATTAAAGATTAAAATTTCATTTTCAGATTAACTTTCTAATAAAATTATATTCTTCTTTTATAGTTATAGGTCTATGCTTTTTGACGTACCGTTGGTTTATTCATAATGATGTTTTCTAGATAAAATGTTAATATTTTATAGATTGATAAGGGTTTGAAAAACTGATTATCTTTTCAATATTCTTTTTAATTTTTTCAAGATTCGCGGTTTTCATCTTTAGTTATTCAAGTCATTTCATAAAAATTATTTTTTTTTAATTTTATTTAATAGAAATCCTGATTTTATTGCTATTAAATTGAAAATTGTTTTATAAAATATATATTAATTTTATAAGATAAATTATTAAATATTAATACTGTTACATAATGTATTAAAAAAATTTACAAGACGGTGTTTCCTAAATTCAAATCTTAAACGTATATAAAGACAAATTTTATAAGATAATGGGAAAACAGAGTAAAATATACATTATATAGTATCAGTTTCATTAACACGTTGAATGCCACTGTGACTGACACTGAAGCTGAAAAATTTACAACGTTTTAAGTAATTTTTTTAAGAAAATATAATCCTGTAATAAATAAAACGTAAGTAAACTTTAAGTAAATTTTCATTTAAAATAGATGTAATGACAATTATCTCTTGAAATGCTGTCGAAAATGCGTCTATCCGTCTTTAGTGGAAGAAAAAAAAAACATTATACAATTTAAAGTATCATAACTCGGTAAGTTTTAGACGTTAAACAATAGGACGTCCTTTTAATGTTCTTTTTCGACACAAAGTAACTTTCTTCTAAATAGGTCATAGGAAAAAGGAACTGTGTAATAAAAATAATTTCATTTATTAATATGCATAATAGCCTTTTTAAAACAAATGCCATATCTAAAAACTATACTTGATTTTTGTACTTTTTATAATTGAAATTATGCTTAATCACCATTGGTTTAAAAGATAATCCTCTTTACCTACATTTTTAATAACCCGGTATATCTGTATTATAAAATATGTCCTTTATTAGCCCCGGTATGCTATTTATTTCTCCCACCTATTAATATGTCGCCTCCAAAAAATAACGTTACGTTGTACAAGCCAGCCGTAAAACAAAACAAATGTATCATTGTACGGAATAATCTCTACTGCAATTTTTTAACTTCTAAGCATCGCACATTTTTAATTTTTATACCGTCGTATTGGAGAAAAAAAGTACATGCAAATTGTTTGAAAACTGCATCTCCATTTATTTTTAAGATATTAATTTTTTGTAGTTTTTAGCACCACTTGTTTAATTTTGTCAACTCAAATACTCCATTTCTGTAGAAAGTAAAGGGAAAATAGTTGAAAAATAGCAATTATATCTTTTTGTTGCCATTTTCCCATAAAAACTGAAAAATAAATGTAATTAAAATACGTGCTATTTTGAAAAAATATAAATGAATAATTTCTGATAAAATATGGAGCTATTATAAACTAAATTTAATTTAAGTATCTATATTAATATTACAAACAAATGAAGGCATCAAGAGATAGCCGATTTTTATTTATTTTCATTTTTTTTAGGTATTTATTTATTTATTTTATTTGTTTGCTTGTTTGTTTGTTTAGTTTCTTGAATTACGAAATTGCTTTTTTTGGATTTGTGTATTATTCAGCAATATTCATCGTCTTATGCATAGTTTGCTGTAGATTTTGTTTAAGACTGGATCGTAAATGAGGAATTCTTTAGCGGATGCGGATGACGTCATTTTATATAAAATAAAAGCGCGTGTTTGGAGTCTTGAAACTGAACTATCTATATTTATATACATCTTTTTTTTCATCGGAGGCGACACTAAATTCTTGAAAAGCACAATTACTGTTTTCTAGTCAAGTAACATATTACCCCCTTTTTTTTTTTACTAAGGTAAAAATAACAAAAATAAATAGAGGTATTATTTAATTTCTCTGCTGAATTGAAGTATGTAACTGTATTATATCTGCCATATATTTAAATAAAAATTCCATTGTTTATGAAAATTAGAAACAAATAAATGTATCAAGCCATAAATGGCATAAAATTCGTTAAAAAATAATGAAAAATATATGCTAAAAGTAATGTTAAAACATATAAGATAGGAATCAATATTTTTTTTTTCTATTTCGTGTGTGAGCATTTTCGTGTAATATTTCGGTAAAACTTAATTGTCTTTTCTTTTAAAATCTGTTACGATATAAAAAATAAATATTTATTACAAAATAGTCTTTAAACATTTTTCCAGGAAACTGAATAATAAAACAGTACTTTAGAAAAAAAATCTAAAATTCACAATTAAAATAGACTTTAAATAGAAATGGTGATAAAAATATTTTTGTTCAAGTTGTGTTAATCTCTTATTAAAAAGATAGACTAAAAAGTCGGATAAATCACAAACAAGTGAGTTAATTAGCAATTTTTGTGATTTTTTCAAACGGATAAAGTAAACGCTCCACAGTAATCATTAAATTAACGAAGTACAGACATGTTCGAATTTCAGATATTTTGTGACTTACGTCAAACAGCTTATCCCGGCCCAAGTTAGATTTGATTTGATTTGTTATTTTGAACAATATCGTACAAAAATTAATCTTTCTGCTGCATTTTCCATATATTTTCATTTATCTATAACCTAAAAGTTATCTCACAACAAAACACTTGAACTCATGATGATAACTAAATGCAAACTAATCAAACTAATACACCTGAGAGTATGTAGAGACTTAAGAACATTTTATTCATCTGCTGCTATTCATAATTAATCATCATATTCGTGTTGAAAATAATACACTGTTTCGTCTGTAAAGCGCTCAGCTCATATGTTTTATTATTACTTTTATTATTCTTTTATTATTATATTTATAATTACTTTTATTTTTTTACTATTATTTCTAATTCTTACTGTTAAAACTATTGTTAAATAACATTTTTTTTTTTTTAATAAACTAGCAACGCGGGATCTGGAAGCCTATGCCAATGGTGGGTTACCCCGCGTTGTAGAAACTGTTTGCCCTATATATTTTCGAAGCAAATGATGTCATCACACATTTAATTAATTTTTACCGGAACGGACACTCGATGTACAGCACTTTTTACCTTTTAACGTGCTATACAGATGATCACATACACAATGTATGACACAGTTCATTCAAACCATCATGAGACGCAATAACAGCCTCTACAAACTGTCTAAACGTACTGCAGGGAATAGTGAGATGGTGTTGGGAAGGTTTGCCATTGCATCCACAATTACTGCCTTGAGAGCCCAAGCGGTGCTGTGTGGAAGCCTATTGTAGTCCCTCTCAACCGCGTGCCATATGTAATAGTCTATTGGGTTATTAACATCTGGACAGCTGGGGTGCCACTTGGGATGATCATGAAAATATTCACCCATTCATTATTGGGTTTTATATACTGTATGAGATGCTGTGGAACCTGATTAAAAAACATACGATCTTCTTCACCGTGCTACAGCTGTAATACAGAACTTCAAAAGTGTGCTTATCATCTCGACATTGATTATGACACCTTGAAAAAACAAATGTGGAGGCATCAGTCTTCTTCACTACTCACAGCGACAAAACAATCAGGATGCAAATTTCCTCGTCATAACCGTTGAAATCTCTTGGAGGGTTTAAGGCAGTCACCGATAGTTTTTCGGTTCCCTCTCGGTTCTGGACAAAGTTTTTTTCATCGGAGAAAACCGACAGCAGTCCTGACTTCTCTACATGTTTCAGCTTCTTCAGTAGGCGATTGCCTTTAGTCAAGTACTCCTTTAGGTTCTTTTGAACAAGAAATTGCATAAAGATATTTTTGTAAATAAATGAATACGTTTTCAGTTATGATTACCAATAATGATTATTAATAATGATTACCAACAATGTTTAATAACAATGATTACCAACAATAATCATTATAAGAGTCACATATTGCGTTAAAAAAAAACACAATCTCATTTCTTAAACATAACATTAAATAACACGTAAAATTTTCATTTAAAAAACTCGTAAAAAAGTACAACAAAAAATGGGATTAAAAAGATAAAACAACGCGTATAGCTTTATTAAGAGTATTGAATTGAATTGTTCTAACTCATTTTTCAGTTTCTTTTACAAAACATAATCGGCTACTTTCCTAACCAATTTTGCAGAACAGATAGACCGTTTGCCTAGTTCTATTTTTTATGAAAACATTAAATGGTTGTCAAGTATCTTGAGGAACACAAAGAGCTCTGTTGATTTTGTTTTTTATCTTTTTCCATAAATAAGTACGTCAATCAGAAAGATGATCCCAAGAGATCTAATTATAGGTGCTTAAGAACGCAATACCACCAAAATAATCACGTTAAATAAAATCTGGTCTTGTTAAAGACTTAAATTAAAGAATAAATAATTTTCTTGTAATTCACTGAAGAAAAATTTATTTTAGGAATAATTAAAAAGCGCAGTTTGGATTTATAGGGAGCTTAAATAAGTGAACATGTCATTTTACTTTATAGCAAAAACGTGAAATGTGAAAATATAATCTCTAAATCATAATTTTATTAAAACTTTAAAGGGAATTATTCTTATTCATTTCCCAATTTCTTTTACGAAATATAATTTATTAATTTCATTGCATATATTGCAGAGCAAATAGATCGTTTTTTCTAGATCTGTTCTTTATATAAAACATTCAATAGATAACGTATTTCGAAAAGAAAAACTCTATTGATCTTGTTTTTTATCTCTTCTATGGATAAGTACGTCAATCCCAAGAGAAAGATCATCCCAAGAGACGTAATTTGTGGTCCTTAAGAACATAATTCCACAAAAAGATTCACATTAGATGAAATCTGGTCTTGTTAAAGACTGAAATTGAAGAATAAATGATTTTCTCATCTTCCATTAAAGAAAATATTACTTTAATGATAAGTTTGGATTTATTAAGAATTAAATTAGATAAAAATATCGTTTCATTTTGCAGACAAAATGTGTAATGTGAAAAATCTCATTTCTAAATAATTGCGTTTATATCATTTAAAAGCAATATTTGTCTATTTTGAAAGCAAAACATCTCATTAATATCTGCAACCGATCAAAAGAAAATTATTTACTTAGAGATTTGTTTTTTTTTATCATGAAAAATATTTGAAATCGTTTGAGTGATGTAAAATGTTTAACATATTGAAAATATTTCTATGAAAACACGTATAGCCTATGATTTAATATTTTAGCAAAAATTAGAAACATTTTGGAACAGTGTCAATTGAAGATTTTGGTGGATGAAAACATTTTTTAAAGTGAACGAAAATTAATTCATACATTTCGTATTTTAATCACCATTTTTAAATACATATTTCTGGGAGGAAGATTATATTATATCTACTATAATTATGGAATGTTCATTTATTCTTCCAGGTCTTTAAATAAGGCAGTTTGCAGTGGGAGAAGATGTTATGTACATTACGTACATAGATTCGTGCTGTTTCATTAGTCGAAGGACACATCAAAAGAACATGACATATTTTGGAGGAAATATAATGAAGATAGCTAACATAACAAACCTTATTCAGGCAAAAATATTCCGAAAGAACACATAACTTGGAGATGTTGTGTAAAGAAGCATGCACATTTTCGTAAATGTAATACGGCATAATACGGCATGTTATCGGCATTAAAAAAACGTTGTGTCGAATCAGTCCTATCTAATTTTGACATTGGATTATAGTTGTCACCTGAGAAAACATAAAAAAATCCATTGTAAATTTTAGCTGTGCAATATCCCACCAGAGATGCCACTAGAATTAAAAAAACTTGCGTGAAAATTTTTATCGAAACATAAATTTAACCGTGTCAGAACCTATCCTGGAATTTTATTTTTAAAATAACATTACAAAAATCAAATTTAATCAAATTTCATTATTCCCGTCAAGGGAGCACTATAATGCTAAAGAGAATTTTGTTGAATCTGTAGTCCCTAATTTTAAGTTGGAGCATTATTAAGGAGACAGTACACTTTTAAAATGGTCAAAAAATCAATATTTTGATTTTTACATCTTTAGAAAGGTTATTGTATTCTGAATAAGTTGATACAAATCTCTTAACTGTGGGATAATTATTTATTGAGATATAAGGGAAAATGTAGGCATCGCTCCTTCATTTTCGATTTAAATTCCTTGCGACAACTGTCATGGCGGCTTGTTTACATTTTGTTTTCGTGCTTTCACATTATCACAATATTGATAATATGCTGAAATGCGTCAAATGTTTTTAATTAAATACCTTAAATAATAATAAGAAAGCTGTAAAATATTAAGTTCAACTTCCACTTTCGCCAAATTTGTCTACTTTCTTGTTTTAGCTATGAACGTGACCGCAAAATTGCTTAGTTGTTTAGCTATTAATTGCTTAATTTGAAACAAAACTGTTTTCTTTTCCTAGAACAAAAGTTTCCTGATTTTATAATTAGGATTACTTCCTGGTATTTATTAGCATTCATAATGAAAAGTGTGCTTCAGAAGAGCATCGAAGAATGAGTCAGTTTAATGGCAATCCCCATACAAAATGCGATGATAGAAATATATCCCAAGGTGCTACCTTATTAGAAAACAAAAAAGTAGTGAATTTGATAGTGATTATATTTTAAATGACAATTTAGGATACATATTTATTGTTATTAATATAATTTTTTTAGTAAACTATCAGGATTTGTATGCCGCAAATTATGGGAATCGGATATCGGAATACGAGAATCCCTAAAAAATTGCCTATATTTTACATTAAATAATTTAGTTTAATAAAAATCGCATATATAATTCCCTTTGCAGTCAATACAAAACAGAATTTTAAATTATATTTTTAAAATTATTTTTTTGCAATGGTAAATGCTACATTTTTGCAAAACACATATACTTATTTTTTACGCATTTTCATGTATTCTGCAGCATTTTACAAACAATTTTATATTTATCATTTTAAACTATCATTTAATTTTATTTTTAATACAGAATACGTTGTATAATTAATAGTTTTGTTTCTTTTATTACATATTTTATACTTAAAAAATACAGTTTAATCTTTAAACGGCTTTTTCTCAAAATGGCATTTTTTACTGTTGCGCGCACGCTATCTCCAAAACTATTCGAAGTATAGGTTTAAAATTTTTAGCTTACATAAATATTTATATTATCATAAACGTGAACTAGGAATATAAAGCTGAGTTCTGTACGAAAAAAAATATACGATTGAATGCATGTAAAATTTTGTGGTTTTTGTAATTTTTTTAATTAAAAGTTAATTACTCTTTATCTAATAAACCGATTACAAATATCCTAGTTCAAATTACAGACGAGAGTGTTATCTTTAATTTAAGATAAAGTTTAGGTAAACATCATGAAATTAGCATGAGATATCGTGCGCGCAGTGAAATGTTATCCACGGTAAGCATTTTAAATAGCATTTTGAAATTGACCCCTTGAATTTTTTAAAACCATAATATATCCAAATAAAAAAATTTTAAACATAATTTTTTAAGCATAAGCCGGCCATCTCTGTCATTTTGCTCAGCCTTGCTTTTTCTAGCACGCTGTGTCTTGCTCTATCTTGTACTGAAGAAGAATCTAGCTAGTAGATTCGAAATAGCTGTTTGCTGCTTTACACGTATTATTTGTGCATTCTTAAACGTTGGTTTTCTGCTTTTTAAACATAGTTCAATAACATCTAAATATACTCTAAAATTTTTATGCTTCTAGAATGGTTATATTTTTTATAAAAAATTGCTAAACGCATGACAAATTTCGTATGTTTTATGACTGTTAAAAGTGTACTGTCCCCTTAACATATAGGAAAACATAAATAATCATTTTTAAGGTTTCAATTATGAAATTTCATAGTGGGGCTACCAGTATAAAAAACCTATTATGTGAAATATTTTTATCAAAACATAAATTTGACCATGTCAGAGGCATTATCTGAAAATTTATTTTTTTTAAAAACATTAAAAATCAATTTTATTTAAATTTATTTGCATTATTCCTTCCTACCTCCTCCTCCCTATTTCTTCCTATCCTATAAACGCAATTTTTTTTTAATTTGTACTCCTTAATTTGAAGTTCGAGTAGGGTTTTCATATAAGCAAAAATTAAAAAATCCATTTTAAAATTTTAGATATGCAATTTCTTACCAGAGACGCAAGAAGCGTAAAAAACATAGCATGTGAAAAATTTTAATATAAATTTGACCGTGACAGAATCTTATTCTGAAAATTTATTTTAAACAAAACTTATAACATCAAATTTATTTAAATTTCGCTACCTTCTATCCTGAAAGTGGACGCCATAAACGAAAAAGGAAAAGTTATAGAATTCGTATTCCCTAATTTTAACTTGGAGTTGTCATATTAGAAAACATAATTAATCCATTTGAAAGTTTTAATTATGTGACTTCGTACCAGAGCTCTACTAGTGTAAAAAAAGAAAACTGAAAATGTGAAAAATTTTATCAAAACATAAATTTCATCGTAGCAGCAGCTCATTTTCAAGATTTATTAAAAATAAATAAAAAATCATTTTTATTTAAATTTATTTACCCTATTTCCCCCCAGGAAACGCTATAAACAACACAGAAAATTGTGTTGAATCTTTGGCACTCATTTTTAACTTCACTATAGTTATCATATAGTGAAACATAAACAAAATCAATTTTACTTAAATTTGGTTACCCTATTTCCTTCGGCACAAAATTTGTTCTTCGTACCCTATTTCTGCCCTGTGGATCATTTGTAAAAAAAAATTGTCAACATGCATATTATTTTCTGAAGTTTCCGACTTCTTAATATACTATGTGTCGAAACAATTTGTAACAAGATTTGAATATATAGAATGGAATTATTAAATATTATGCAAAGAGATCATTCAGGAGAACAGCATTTGCTGCTAAAGGTCTCACAGCAACATCCCCAATAAAGTGTAGTCCGTGAGATGAGTGTTGAATAAATTGTAATTTTGCTTTAATTGGTAGTTCTTCAATACAATTATCGATACAAGGTACAATCTAAATTCCTAGCTGCTGGGCAACATATAACTATGATATGTTCCCGCACCATGTTGGTTAAATCAAAGTAAAATTGCGTAATTTGTTATTTCTGTTTGTATAAATATTTTTTATAAAATATAATTTTATATATTTAAGTAAAATAAGAGTGTAAGTTCATACAAAAATTATTAAGTTGATTTTAAATAGTAAATATATATTTTTTAAAAATTGTTGTATTGTAAAATAAATGTATAATGTTGAATGGAGTTCGGATCTCAGACAACAACAATAGCCAGACGCCATGGTGTCGTTTTATGACAAGCCAATGGAAAGTGGTGTATAATTAGAAGTCGTAAAATCATAAAAACGTTGGAATCAATTTATGGCCTCAATAAAAGTGTTGGGATAAATTTATGGCTTTTCAGACCACCCAAACTTTAAGGCAGATAATAATATTAAAGTATATGTAAGGGGCCATTTGCAGACTGTTAGCTAATAGGCCTATCGAAGTATAATAAAAAATCTTCTCACATCCAATAACAGTGGACTAGACAAAAATAGTTCCACCCACTGCAGGAGTGGTGTGCAAGAAGAATAAGGTTTAAAAAAGGGAGTCTGAAAAAAGATGTAGAGGACGCAGGAGCTCTCCTGAAAGCCCGTGCAATGAAACCTGAAGCCCTAGTAATTCCCAGGCGAGATGGACATATCGGAGCGAGCCTAATCGAGCCTAATCGAGCCTAATCGAGCCTAATCAAGCCTAATTGAGGATGTCTTCCTGAGGTACCTATCGGAGTGAGCCTAATCAAGCCAAATTGAGGATGTCTTCCTGATGTACATATCGGAGTGATCCTAATCAAGCCAAATTGAGGATGCGTTCCTGATGACACATGGCCATGATCCTAAGCAACGCAACAACTCGGAATTTGATGAATAAAGGCCACCATCCCGTATATTAAAAAAAAGGTACGACTTTAAACTTTTTCCTTTACCACTTAAGATCATATGAAAAATTATAAATATCCTTTTCTGATATTTTATGGTAGAGAGTAATCTGAGATCCGACAAAACCGATAATTAAATGAAATTATGGTAATTTAAAAATGAAAGAGAATTATTCTTTTAGCAAAAAGAAAAAAATATAATAATTAGAGTAAAATGAAAATATTGTCTTTTTTTTAAAGATTAAATATACATAAAATAATGAGAAGCAAACAAAAGTATTGCTTTCTTTTTTTTTGAATTAATATTATGTATTTCTGTATATAGTTGTGTTCAATGTAAATAAAATATTTAATCAAGTTTTAAAAGGTTTCTGTAATTATTTAATTGATAATATTTAAAGTGTGTCAATTTATTTTTATAGCTTTAATTTTAGTTTAATTCATAAGTGGAAGAGTTCGTCTAAATAATTCACAACGCAAACTCTTAATTTTATTCGTAATTATTCAAATATAATAATTACATTTTGACGCGAATTATAATTTAATTTTATTAATGCTTCGCGTTGCTCTTCTACTAGAATTTAGGTAAATACGATCACTTATATTATTTGAATTTTTCTAAGGTATATAAAATTATATACCAATTTGCTATGAGGTTGCTTGGATGATTTGGACCAATTAACAATTTTGGATACATATTTAATAGAAAATAAACAGGTGTAATTATCTGTCCAGCATCCCCCCTTCATAGTAAAATGGTGCTATGACTCAGGAACGTTCATCTGAGGTCATTAGAAATAATAATAATAATAATAATAATAATAATAATAATAAAGGAAAATAAATTTAAGTATTATTTTAATGTCACAATTTTTAAGATATTGTAGGTATTTAAGCTTAATTGATTAAAATTTTATTAAAATTAATTTGATTATTGTAACAATAATGACACACATATAATAATTTTATATAAATAAAATGAATAATATATGTTAGCAAAAAAAAAAAAAAAAAAAGGAAATGAAAAAAATAATTCAGGGATTTATAATAGGTAAATTTAGGAATTACAATTTTGTTTTTTTTCTCTCTTTTCTCTTTTGGTTGGATCTCAGTTACCATTGAGAAATAATGGCATGCACATCACAGATGACACATTTGTAAAAATAATTTTTTTTTATATACTGTATAAATAATAATAAGAAGAAGAATGAGTAAAATTTTATAATATGACTGGTATAAAAATGATTGAAATGTCAATAGATCATGATTTTTGAAATTGTATCACCTTGATACAAAAGAAAATTTATGAGTCGTACTACGAAGTAGTAGTACATTATTTACATATAAAAAAAAATAAAATAAGATTGTTTTTTCTGTAGAAAAAGACAGATATTTTTCTGTTAAATGAAATTATGTTGTTTTTTATATATACGTGTATTATAAATATTTTAGGGGTATTTATGTGTGTAAAAGAATAATCTACAAAACAACTTCATCTCCTAAGAAATTTTTTTAAATTTTAGTGCTGTTGTTTTTATGTATTTATGCAATTTAGAATATTTTCATACATATGTGGTAATATAGAAAAAAAAAAGTATGATAAACAGAAACATTCTGTTAAAAGGTTATGCCCAACAATAAGCGAAAATTTAAAAGGAGAAGTGTAGATTTAAATACTTCTGGAGTTAAAACCAGAGGACAGAAAAATAAAATTATTTCTCTAAATTATTCGCTACAAAAAACTAAAAAGAATACAATGACTCAACCTAGTGTTGATACGCTGTTGAATTGTATCCCCGTCTTTGACGGAAAGAAAGAGTCTAATATTAAATTTTTCGTGAACGAATTCGATAATCTAATTAAACAAACGGAATTAGAGAATGTTTCGAAACTTGCGCTCTTAAAAACTAAATTAGTCGGTAGTGCTAGAGATAAATTAGCTAATGAAGAAAATCTTAATACAGAAAAAGACTATGGTAAATTTAAAGAAAAATTAATCGATACTTTTTCTACTAAAACAAGTTTTTCTGCGGCTCAAAGCAATTTTTTTTCTCTTAGGCAAAAACCTGCGCAGGCTATCGCTGATTTTATCAGTGAATTCAATGCGGCTGCAAAACTTTACCTAGATAAAAGTGGCCAAAATATTGACAACGGTAATGGTAGTTTATTTGAAATGATAAAATTCACAAGATTTTTAGAATCAGTTAGGGCAGATTTAAGTTTGGACATTCGAAGAATGGCGCCGAAAAATTTCAACGACGCATGTAAATTTGCGAAACAAATGGAAGATGCATACAATCAAGTTGCATCAAAGGAAATTAATTCGATTACAAAAACCTCCACTGAGGAAAATTTGGACAAATTGTTAAAATTAAATATGGAAAGCGCGGAGCAAATTAAAATTTTGACTTCCGAAATAAACAATTTGAAAGTTAAAACAAAAGACACTGCATCAAGCAGATGGTGCGAATTATGTAAAAAAAACTCGCATACTTTAGAAACGTGCTGGTACAAAAATGATAATAAAAATACATATAAGGATAGCAGAGATTTCGCAGGTCGGCATTTTAATAAAAGGTACTCTTATAATGGACAGTATCAACCGAGAGCGAATTTTAATCCTAGATTTGTTAACCCAAACCAGCAGTGGCATTTTCAATCTTATGCACCCACAGGTGGTTACTATGGATATTCTCCATATCCCCCACCCCCACCAAATTACTTCCCTCAGCATGTGCCATATAGGAATAGTCAACCTCAGAGTCATGCCACTTATTATCCAAATGAGGATAAAAATGAGAATTTAAAAGAGAATGCTCAAAAGTATCCGAAAAAGTATAATAAAAAGGGTAAAACGGATGATCAAAGGGACAAGTAAGGGATATGAATGGGTATTAAAAATAAATCAAAATACATAATTAATCGAATTTCAAAATTTTCAAAATTTTCAAAATTTAAAAATAAATTTTTCTCTTTTATGTAAAAAAAAAAAAAAAAAAAAAAAAAATTGAAACAAAATTAATAACTTGCCTTTTTAAAATTCAAAATAATAATAAGAAAGGATAGGAACATGGGAACGCCAATTTGTCTCAGGGTTACAATATTGAGCAAATGTGCAGGGCGCACCCGAAAACATACTTATAAAATTATGAAATGTGCTTCACAAAACTTCAATGGAGCAGTGAAATATTTATCTCCAGGCAAAAGTTATATATTTTTTTTTTCTTTTCGAATATGAATTAGAAAATATAAAATCTTAACAAAGCCAAATAACATTAAAACTTAATTAATTTAATAGTAAATAATGTTGGAGTAATTTTCAAAAAAAAAAAAAAAAAAAAAGAGAATTTTTTTCTGTCTTCTATAAGGGTAGCCTTTGCTAATAGCCTTACAATTTAGATGACAGAATTTCAGAATTACTCTTTAAAATGAGTAGGTGTAAGCTATAGGTTCAGGGTAGTTAGAACAGCTTTATAGCATACTCATATATATATTTTTTTCTTATAAATATATGGTTGACAAGGAATAAATTATTAGTGCACTCTATATTAGGATAGCGGTCAGCTATAAGCCTAAATATAATAAAATATACAAATAGTGCTAAGATTTATTCCGGTAGTTCAATTACAACTTATATGCTAAAATCTAGAATTTAGACAGCAGGGATAAGTTTTATGAACAAAAGTGTTATAAAAAAATTTAAAAAAAGGATTTTGGTGTAGCACATTGGTTTTTAAAAAACATATATATGTATAACAATGGACAAGGCAAGTTATTTCAATATGATTGCACACAAAATTATTGTAAAAAAATTACACAAATAAATAATTGAAGTAAAATTAAAATTTTCTCACCAAAGGCTTTCTGTATAGGGTGCAATTTTGGCCTACGGCTGGGTATGCACCAACACCAACAAAATTTTTGTAGAAAATTTATCAATTCATCAATATATAGTCATCACTTAGGCATTAATTTCAGGATTCTTGGCTGAAAAAGGAATCGAAGAAAAATTAAGTATGGTATAATTACTAGATGTTATGCTCAGAAACAATAAAATTAGTAATATTATATTGTAAAAAGCAGCATTTTGAGTTTTATTTAGGAAAACTTTTGATTTTTAGGTTTTACACATTTATGGAGTGTCTAGCTCAGTGTATAGTTCCTAGATTTAATAAAAAAATAATAAATAAAAATATAAGTTCGTGTTGTTTTCAAAATAAATAACAAAAGGTATAGCAATTAGCATTTACAGTTAAAATTTATGGAATTTTCAGCAAAATTAATATTAGACAAACATAGTTTATATTATATTTAACTTGATAAGCTAATTTACTTTTATTAACGGTATTCAATTAGAATTAAAGTAGGCTTAAATTCAAGTTAAATTAATTAATAACATTGTTGTAGTGTAAAATTTTATGTAAGACTATTATATTTTTATTGTATATATATAAATATGCAAATTTAATAATTAATAAAATGTATTAGCAAAATTATTTAATATAAATATTAAATGACATCTTGCTGAAATCAGCTAGAAATTAGATTTTTTTTTTTTTTTAAATAAAATATTTTATAAATTTATGTTATTTTAGAATTTAAGCATTTTTTTTTCTCTTTACTTTCCCTTAGAATTAAATGCAATTCTAAATTTAACACATATAAATATACATAGTATTGATAAATTTGAGTGTGTGAGTTCATAAATTTTTTTTTATATAATTTGGCCAATTTAACATAAGGAAACAAAATAAATAAATAAATATATTTATATATATTGGCCTTATTTTTATTAAAATATGTAGTATGGCTTAATAAATTTATTTACTTGATTTTTTTATAGTACGTACAGTAATTATTTTAAAAACTTAATCTGTAACAATTGGGTGTAGATATTTATGAGTATACAAAGATTCTTTTCTGCTGGCAGAAATTCTTTGGTTCGGCCGAGTACTCATGGGTTACTACATACGATTTTACGTAGTAATTATCATTTGCTTTTGTATTTTTAAAATTATACAAGTGTATTAATAACATTTTTTTTATATAATTAATTAATAATTATTAATGTTTGATTAATAATAATAATTTATTATCTTTTATTTGTAAACATATCATTAAATTTTAGACATTAGAATTCACATACGGAATGTTAATGATAAATAAAATTTTGAATAAATAAAATTTTATTTCATTCAGTAAAAAAATAAATAAATATGAAAATTTAACAATGTTTTAAGATAGAATTGTTGGCTAAATAAATAATAATTTAAGACAAAAAAATTGTTCTCTTCTTCGTCAATGGCATTTTCTGACAACACTATTTAACAGTATTAAATGAAGGTGCATTTTTAAGGTCAGCGTAATGCATATTTTGCATTTTGAGAGGCGGTAGAAGTCATATTTCCGTGTTGTTTACATTTTAATAGTAAACAATATCATGAATCAAAATTTGTGTTTGTTAGAAAGGTCTAAAAATATACAATGTAATCAGTTAAAGAAAATTATATGCATTTTTTTTTAAATCCTGAAAGGCAATTTGGTTTAGATGTGAACCTGACAGCATAAAAAGACACCCTCGCTTCAGTTCCAGTATGAGGCAGGAGAATTCAGATGCTAGAATCGCCATTTTTCCCCTGCAAAATAATAAAAAAAAGCAGAAGGTTTACATTAGATACGATACAAATACATACACTGTTTATGCATAGATTATGTTTAAAATTACATACAGCCATGCACAGTGAGTTAAGAAGAAAGTATATCAAGAAATTATACTAATTAATAAGGTAATTACAAGCATGAAATGGTTTTAAATACATACTTTTGGAGGTCGTAAAATTTTGTCACAGCACAAATCACCTCACAGAAAGCGATTAGTAGCTTGACCAACCCCCTCGTTTCGACAGAATCGGGGACGGTCAATAACTGGTTTTATTCTCCTCTCCTCCTTCTTTACGGCACGAATTGCGATATTATGGTTCCAATCTCGAAAGCGGTGCAAGATACCAGAAAAATGTAAATTTTAAAGCTATGGAGCTCCCCCGATTTAGCATGAAGTTATGTCACACGAAAAAATAACTTATTAGAAGCTCTGAAATGTGATCTTTTTCTATCTATAAACCAGCTCAAATAAGCCACAATTTGCATGAAGGAGAGTAACATTATGAATTATATGCACATTTACAAATTAAACTAACATTAAGAAAGATAATGATTATTATTATTAAAAAAAAAAGTTCAGTATGCTAAATGTATCCACTATTAAAACATATGTAGAATGCATGATGCATCGCTGCAAATTTTGCACCCATTTATCATACCTAACTTGATTTTCTTATTAAAATAAATTGTTTTTTGTTTAGATGCTTTGTTTTACTAGCAGATGTCCATCTACTTGATAATGTCACACTTCTGTATGTAGTTAGTGTTGTACTTAAGCTGGTTGTTGGCTATAAACAATTTATATTTAGATCTTCTAATAAAGTTACTTTTACATTTTAATATTTAAACGTAAGATTTTAACGTAAAGTCAGTTTTGAATTTCATACTAAATCACGTAGGGGAGGTAGAGGAAGTTTGATACATTGAAAATTTTTCTCAACAAATGGCATTAACAGCTATTCTAACGCATGTAAAGGCTTCTTTTATTTGCAGAAGCCATCATTAGCTGGACTTAGCATTAAAGAACTGACAAGTTTTCTTTTTGAAATGTCAACGTAATTTTTTTCAATTACAGATTTTCTTTTCTAACTCTTATTGTTGTGAAGAAAATATCTTTTTTTTTTTATTTATAAAGCACTTTGTTAGGGTTAGTTTTAGTAGAAAGTAGATTGCCATTTTGCAACAAAGAGGTTGAAAATCCAATAAGGCCTGACAGGGAGAAATGATATATTAGTAATGGGGAGAAATGATACACTTGTATATTTGAAATTTAATAGTTTTTTTTTATATTACAAACTAATATAGGACTCTAATATTCATTGTTGTTTTACAGCAAGAACTACTGAAATTGGTAAGAAGAGGATTAATTGGTAAAGCTTTTCCGAAATCATTTACTCAAACAAATATTTTATTTTATCTGGATTTAAAAGTACTGAAATTTATCCTTTTGATCTTAATTGTTTCAACAATACCTTTTTTTTTTACCCTTAATATCTTCTTGTGACAATCTCCACGAAACCAGTGAGTTAAATAGGAATCAGTTATCTACTGACACGACACCTAAAAAATCTTTAGATGAAAATTCATGGCCGTCCTACCAAATTTACAAGTCTCCCAAGAATATTAAGACATGATCCCAAGAAAACCGCTGCAACTACAAAGGGTGGAAAACGTAAAGTAAAATCTTTAATATCGATTGATATGATTGTCAAAAAAAAAAGCTTGGTGAATAGTTTAAAGTTAGAGATAAAAAACGAAGAATATTGCAGCATAAAAAGGCTATCTACATCTAAAATGTTAAGGAAAATGTTACATTTTCAAGCAGTGAAGAAGTAGAATTTTTATCAAATACTTCTGATAATGATTATACCTGAATTTACATAATCTAATTAATGCTAGTTTATGGATTATCGTGTCCTTTTCTGCTAAAAAGACTATTCGACATTATGTAAGTTGCATAGAAAAGCAGTGCGAGGATGGATGGTTAGTTAGCATTGCTCGTCACGTAGAAGGAAAAAAGTTTAAATGGCCTGAAAGAGAGGATGTTTCTATAATTGACAAGCGCCAAATTGAAAAAAAAAACATTAAATCCACCCGACTTTACTTATCAAAATATCAAAGAGTTATTAGTTTCTCTTTTAAGGGGTCTTTGTACCTTTTAAACGTGTCGAAAATTAACGAAAAACTTCAAAGTTTGAATTAGTCTATCTTCAAAGCCTTTTTATGCATAAAGATGAAATTTTGGATATTGATTAAACAGATTGTGCTTTGTAATATACTACCAGCAGAAATTTATTAACCCTTTACAGAATTTGTGTATTGTTGAAATCAAAATAGCTCTTTTTTTTACCCCATAAGTCATTGCGCGCATGATATCGTGAGAAAGTATGTATGGATTATCATGGAATTTGGTAAATATACTAAACAAATAAGTGTGTTTAAAATGATTTACTTTTAAGTATTTACAATAGTAATATTTTTAGTTATGACTATTTTTATTTATTAAAAATACAAAATTTTTATTTTTTTTAAACGAAAATATTTTTTTTTATATAGTTAATGAAATAATTTCAGCCTAACAGTAGATCACTTTAAACACACATATATGTTTAGTATCTTTACCGAATTTCATACCAATCCCTACATACTTTCTCAAGATATCATGCGCGCAATAAATTATGGGGTAAAAAAAAGAGCTATTTTGATTTCAATAATAAACAAATTCTGTAAAGGGTTAATAAATTTCTAATAGTAGCATATTACAAAGTATAATCTGTTTAATCAATATCCAAAATTTCATCTTTATGCATAAAAAGGCTTTGAAGTTAGACTAATTCAAACTTTGAAGTTTTTCGTTAATTTTCGACACGTTTAAAAAGGTACAAGACCCCTTAAAGAAAGCTTAAATGTGCTATGTTTATGTTAAATTGTTTGAAAATCATCAATGTTCACTTCATTTTTTTCTTGCAGTAAGATCTCTAGGGGTTTTTTTCGTTATTTATTTTCTAAAAAGTGTATCAATAGGATTGTCTAAATTTTTTTGAAAAGACATGTCTGAAACAAAAATATGTCAATGTCATTTCTTTTTAAATTTTACTAAAATATTTCAAGAGTTATCATAAAAAATTGAATGACACATAAATTGAATTGTCTGCAATTTTTCTTTTCAATTTACATGACAATGTATCAAATCTCCCTTGCAAGTGTATCAATCCTCCCCAGTAATAAGGAGATTTGATGCAATAGTAACCATTCAAAATAATTGGAATATATTTTTTAATGATTATTTTTTTAATTCATTATATTGTTAATAAATAAATAAAAGGTTATTTCATAAGAAAACACGAAAAATTTGTTTCAAAATAGCTTTTTAAGAGATAAAAAAATACTAAAAAAGAAAGTGTATCACATCTCCCCTACCTCCCCTACACACAACAGTTTTGTAATAGGCTCGTACAAAACTGGGCTCATAGTGTTTTCGAGATATGAATTCTAACACTAAAGTTTTCCGCAAGGTGGCGCTATAAGTAGTCTCACCTCGTAATGCATAGCTACTTTGCCATGCGCCACATTTATGAATATAGTTGCCTCCATTCTGAAGTTAATAGGTGTGTACACGACCTTAATGGGTGCCCTGTATACAAATTTACAGCATAAAATACTTATACAGATATCTTAAATGCAGGAACTAAATAATTCGTAATAGTTACATATTTTAATTAGTTTTAATGAAGACCATTATAAAACTATTTACACTATGTTTTTTGTTACTATATTATTGAATTTTTGTGAAGTTATGTCAAGTAGTGTCATACAACCTAATCAAAGCAAGGTATAAAAAGTTTGTTTTTTCTATTAGTTGAAATGGTACTCCAAATAATTCGTTACAATGTTTCTTTTACTTAGTTTAAGTACACTATTAAATTTTGAATACTTCGAGGAAATAAAATTTTGCCCTTTATAGTTCAGATTTTAATGACACATCATTATCCAGAAAAAAAGATTTAGTCAAATGGAAGGGGAAAAGTTAGAACATTTAAAACCACAAATCAGGACTCAAGAGAACTATTAAGCCGTACGAAAAAGAAAAGTTTTGTTGAAATTTCTGAAGATTGTATCTTCAAAAAATTTCTACGAGTAAAAATTACAACAAATTATATAATAAATACCATATCTGAAATTGTGCATTATAAACGAACAGAGAATATGTTATTCAGTTAATTTTTGAAATAAAATTAAGAAAACCACTTGCTTTACTATATCATCAAAAATTAGTATAGGAAAAAGAAATAATAAAATATTTCAGGCTTGCAATTTATCTTTGCATATCCGTACCTTTGTATATTCTTGTTACTACATTAAGAACAAAAAACAAAACACTATTTTAATATTCTTTGTTCTTTTTACTTTCAAAATTCTTACAGCTGCAAATATATTATAACTTTTCTTAGCACTGAAGCAATATCGCATTAGATTGTTAAAAATTTACTTCACCATTTTACCAAAACAAAGGGCCGAAATATTGCCACTATAAGATAGTGGAACCTTGTTCCAAACTTTGGTGCTCCGGCTGAATCACAAACTCTTGTAAATTTAACCATGAATTGGTAAATGTTGAACATGATTTCGTAAAATATTGAAGCTTGATGCGGTAAACTGTTGAACTGTGACTTAGTAAAATGTTGAACTGAGAATTAGAAAAATGTTAAACCTAGCTACAGTTCTGTTTCAAACAATGTAGCCACTGTTCGAATCACTAGACAAGAAGCAGATATCATATCTACTGACGGTACTTATAAGTACCATTAAAATAACTTGTTATAAAATTCGTTTAATACACCGATTCGTTGTAATACTGTTTAGAATGAGTTATAGATACATTACTTTATCTTGTTCCAAAAGCATTATTAGTCACAGAAAACAAAAATATTTTTAAAAGGATGATTTCTTTTGTCTTTGCATCTCTTCAGCTTTCTTGGCGTTGGAAGGGGGGGGGGGATTTTTGAATTCGGAAATATTTCTATATTTCTATTGTGAGAACATTATATTTGTACATTTCCTAATTCTAAAAAATACTAAAAAAAATATTTAAAATAAAATATTTGAGTGAGGTTATAAATATTGCACAAAATTCCTATAAATTCAAATTTAATTAATCCTTCTAAATCCTTCTAAAAATTATTAAATTATCACATGTAAATCTTCTAAGTTTGTAGTTTCTATCTAATCTTGTATTTTCTAAAATTCACAAAAAATGCTTTAGAGAATAATATTTTCATGAATACATAATTTTGTATATAAAGGTTTAAAGAAGCTTATTTAGAAAGTATAGAATTATTTGTTCTGATCGGCTCTTTCACATTACCCACGGATGGTGAAATGTGAATAAATATTGTTGAAGTTTGAATACAGACTAGTTTTAGAAAAGCAAATGAATTATGTTTTATTTCGTCTCCCATTTTTTGCACCATAAAATGATTCAATGCTGAACGGAAAATGCAGGATGATCGGAAACTGTCTCGCAAAAGTTAAAAGGATGGTAGAGGCGGCAAAAATAAGCATTTTTTGTCGTAGATTTTAATATGTCCGTTAACAACAAACGTTGTCTTTCACTGCATATTTCACATTTTTCTTCATCACCAGTGCTTAAACGGGACACTATCTGAGGGAACATGCTTGTTTCGGTCCGCCGCCTTTTAAAATTCTGCCAGTTAATTTCAAATCACCCTGTATTTTAAATAGTTGTAATGATAAACAATAACCGTCTGCTCCATACTCAGAAATAAATAATTTTTTTTCTTAAAACACATCTAATTTAAAAGTATTAGAAAATTATGACCTAATTTGTTATTTTTTACCGCCAAACGAAGAAAGTTCATGAAAATAAGAAAAGAGAAAGTAGATGAAATTTGATAAATTATTCTTTATAAAATGAGATATATATAAAAAGAAAATCTTTAAAAATATTCAAAAGTGTTTTCCAGAATTTATGTACAGCCTGGTCAACAAGAAAGTGATCGCCGTTAATTGGTAATACACCACCGATAATAAATAATATGTTTTAATCATTATCGTGTGCTGTTATGTGCAGTGTTTAATTTGCCAGCAAATTGTATTGTAGATGTCTATTAATTCATAATTATTACAATGAATGCAAAATTTCTGAAGACATTCGAAACAGTATTTTTAGTTAATCAGGTAAAAGGATCTAAAATAACACATAAAGCGACTGCAAATTATATGCGGAAGTCTGAGACGATCATGAAAAAGTGGTTAAAGCAATATTTGTAGGTTGGGAATGTGGAAAATCTGCTAGATCCCCAGGAGGTGGGGTTGGGGACTATACTGGGTGACAACGACAAAGGAGGATATAGCGAACGCTGAGGGACAACTAGGAGATGCGAACCATGAACCAGAAATACTTGCTGAAGTAAGCTAATGATTTTTTTTATCTCTGACACAACAAATTGGGTATTGCAAGGAGATAATGGTTGCAAACATCTCAGCAATTTGTGTAGTGGCTGGAAACGGAAAATTACGTCGTGGAATGGCTTACAATGTTCCCAGATGCAAATCCGAATAAAAATATGTGGTCGTACATCAAAATGAATTTTAAAGGAAAGCCAATGTACACACTGGAGCTGCTGATGTTTAAAATGAAGAAGATGGGGCGATCTTGACCAAATGAATACGCAGAAAACCCCATCGAAGGTATGGGAAAAAGATGTCAGCTTATTATCAGTAATAGGGCTGATTAGATGAAATACTAGGAAATTGCGCAATAGTTAATAAAGCCTACATCAAAAAACAAAAAAATAATAATCACAGATGTGTATTTTTTCAAAGTTATGGTAATCACTTTTTTGTTGGACAGATTGAATATAATTTATTATGTTGATATAGTTTACATGTATATTTAGTTAGACTTAAAACATTAAGTTTACTAACGTTTACGATATATTTTTGTGTTTATATGGATTCATTGAAAATATGCATCGACGTAGTTTTTTAGGCAGTAGTAGAATTTTTGAATGCTACTTTGACATACAAGGCATTCGAATAGTCACGAATTTCCACGAAATCGCAAGTTATGACTTATCCATAGCCAGATTTAATAAATTTTATTCAAAAGATGCGAAGTTAATATGAATATGGAAAGTAGTTACGATGTTTTACTAAATAGTAGTATTTTTGTGGAAATAATATTATTTTAGTGATATGAATGTATTTTTAAAATTTTCAGATTATTTAAGACATTTTTAGTTATAGTTTCCTACTTTATACTTCTTTAATTGTTAAACTGCTATTAGCCTTTAACTGATGTCACAGAAATTGTCACATAACTAGTTTGAAGCGGTCTGTGAGACCGCTCCATCCAAACATAAATAAAAGACGCGATTAACTTATAGGAGGGTGTTTTTGTGCTAAACCTTTTGTACGGGACTGTTATAATTAAAATTCGCCTATTCAAAAGTCTCTGGTAATAGTACTAAAGTTCTAAATGGAACAAAATTTCGGTAGTGTTTGTAGTTAAACAGAAAATTGCAAATCAAACTATAAAAATTGAAAAAAGTCGCGGTCTGAGAGACCGGTAACATCAGTTAAAGGTTAAGATCTGTGCAAATCAACTAACAGGTTACTAAAGTCCAATTAATGAACAACCGTTTCAGAACAAATGAAGTAAGAGTAGACCACACCCCTATATACTTGGGGGTTATTTATGCAGGTGAATCAAATTAAATAATAAGATGGTTTAGTGTATAATCCTAACAGGATAGTAACAGACTGCATTAACGTTAAAGCTTAAAATGGCTCCATTAATCAATAGTGGAAATACATTGCTCGAAACAATTAAAGGATATTGTAAGTCTTATATAAAACAACGGTATAAACGAAATTTTTTTTGCAGAAAATAGAAGAAGAGAGTCACAAATGCAAATTTTTACTTATTTTCAAGCTTCGGAGTATGCAAATTTTGAGTCTGACATCAAAAACTACGCTTTAGTGGCAGAGAGGGAAATTTGGCTTTCAACTTACTGAAACAATGATCGACATTCATTTTGGTCGGTTAGAAGAGGGACAAACACAAACCGAAGTAGCAGAAGTCACTGGAGCTTCACAAAGTGTGATATCCAGGATCTGGAAAAATTTTAGAGACTTGAAATGCAAGCCGAATACCTTGGCAATGTTGTAGACGTGCAGTAACGACCAATGAAGATCGATATTTAACGCTAATGACTCGGAAACACCGAAATGTGAATTCCACTCTTTTTCAACAACAATTTCGCTTGGCTACTGGCACCACAGTTTCGAACTCAAACTGTCCGAAACCGGCTCAAAGCTGTAGGTCTGTATGCTCGCAAACCAATGGTATATGTTACGTTAATAGTAAATACGTTAATAGAATATCCCAGCTCCTCATTAATAGCCTCATTGACTCCATGCCTCAAAGGTGTTCAACGTTGCTGGTCGTCCGGAGAAACCATACCACCTACTAAAAACGATTTTCTTTGAAAGAAACACTTTTTTATTCATTTTTTCTCATATGCACAAATTGTATTTAGTTTTCTCTTGTACACAAATGCTCGATACAATGCATTTTTTCAGCTAAATTTGAGTATTTTTTTTCTCATATAACCTACCACGTCTGACGATCATGCATCAATCATCTAAGTAATTCCCGAGCAGCAAGATCCATCAACAAGCTCAATATCCTTTAATTGTTTTGAGCAGTGTAAATAGTGCGCAGCGAATTTGAAGCTATCGGAACCATGGACCAACTGGACAAAGAAAAAAATACTTTGAATAACAAGAACCAGTTAAACCAGCATTAATTATTTAAATGAAGAAAAGATCTAATCGATACAAAAATAAATATTAGCCATTCAAATAAAAACAAAAGAAAAATAACAAATAACAAATTTATTTACTTATTTTATAAGTATACAATAAAAAACATTAAAAAAATTAAGATAAAACATTAATTAAGAAAATTAAGATGTAACATTAATAAGTTCCATACTGGGATATGCAGATTTTCGTCAATAAGTTTCGAATTATAATTATAATATGCACTTTGGTTCTTTGCGTAATTTGTAACATTATATTCATAAATAATATTTATTCAATGCTACAGATTCTATAAAATAAAATATTATTGTAATCATACTATTTTCTTTTAATATTTTAATTAAAATATTTTTCTTTGTGTTTAAACGTATATTTAAATTTTGAAAGCATTAGTAAAAAGAGCAATCATCTGAAAATCTCCATGCATCCTTCTATAAAATTAAATTTAAATTATGCAGGGGGCAAAATCAGTATAATTTGATGTTTATGTCTTCTACGGAGTATAACTAATGAAATAACTGGAAATAAATAAAATAAGTAACTTACAAAGAAGGTTTCCATACGGGCATACTCCGAAAAATCTGCAAAAAATATAAAATGTTCGACTCATGAGGATAGATATGTTTATAAAAAAATTTCATCGGAAACTCGATAGAGCGTCCGTAAAAAAAATTCTGAAAATTTCGATATTTGGCGATTTATCACCGGTTGGCGGGGGAATAAAATTTCAAAAAATACTTTTTTATGTCAAATAATCTTTAAAATAAAAATGTTTCATATTGAACTTATTTCAATAAATTTAATGTAAATAACTTTGTTTTGTCAGTTTTAGTTTGATTTAACTATAGTTTTGTCATATATGCATTTATAATGAAAGTTAACTATCAAATTTTATAAGTTACAACAAAATTTAAATTAAAATTGTTTCAATCTCAAAATTAAGTCCAATTGTGCACTGTCTATTCAATTTTGTTGCTATGGAAACAACGACTTCTTTGATATTGAAATGAATAACTGTAGCATTCTCCCCCTTGCCTTTATTTTGGAATACGCTTAAATGTATGAAAATATATTTAATATGTGAAATTGTTTTTAATGTAATAAAATTAAATAACAAGCAACATAAATATGTAATATACAAATGTATTTATTAAACTCTCTCATTGTTTAAGTTTAGATTCATTAAATACTATTTACACGCATTCAATTAACAAGCAGTTTTCAGGTGCTCGCGAAATCGCGTGACGCTTTCGTCTTTATCGCCAAATATTCGAAAGTATTTTATCTTTTTTTTTACATACTACTGTAATTCCGCCGCTAAATTTGACTGATCCTTTATTACATACATAAGTAGTTTAATTAGTATTTTTCTCAAAATATTTTGAGTATGCCCTCTAAGGAGACCTTCCTTGTTAGTGGTTGAAATAATGTTTTTAACATGTTGTTCGATATGAAAATACGATAAACAGAAAGTAGTCATACATTGAAAGAGAAAGAATGATTTGTAATTAATTGAATATCTAATTTAGATTATGTATCCCTGAAGTAGTTTGAAATAAATTTTTCTTTCAATTCTAAGCTTCGAAACAGTTTCTGTCAGTAAAGTTGATCCGAAAACTTAAGTCCTTACTAGGAATTATTTCTTACATTTTATACATTATACATATAATAGCACTAAGTGTATAACAGTTCCGGAGTGAACTCATCCGGACCCCGATAATCGCGCTCATCCTCGGAAAAAAAATATATCACGGCCATGTTAGGCTTAAGCATTCCGATCCCGTGAATAAGACAATTGTTTGACTTATAATAATCCATGTTGTATCACATCTGTTCTTCATCATTTTCTCTAAAAGCTTCAAAAACTATACAATTAAAATGATTTAAGTTCTAACTTAAAAATACCCAACTACCAACACCAGATTATCGATATAAACAAACGAATACTGTTGCCAAGCACACATTCTAAATCTAGAAACAAATGAGCGACTCTGTTTCATTAAAAAATTATCGTTTAACATCCGATTCTGCTCTTAAAATATTTGTAAAAGCATATTAAAAATATTTAAATCTTTAAATATTTTGAAATACTTTTTCCACTTCTGCATGTTTTGTGAAAAAACGGAGTTAATTATTAAGACATTGTTAATTACAAGACAGCAGTTCCATGTATGAATTACGCTTTATTTCAAAGTTGTTTTGGTGCCATCTCTCGGCAATGAATATAAATGATGGAACTTTTGACTGAAATTATAGTTTTTTATTTTTATTTTTTTAATACAGTGCATTATGATGTAATTCGGGATCATTTTTCAAATACTTTCGTTATCTAATTTTAAAATTTCGTTCAACATAAATAAAATGAAGTTTTTTATGATACATTTGATAGAATTTAAATTTTGTTCTATTAATTTCTTAAGAGGTTAACATTTATTCACTTTTTTAAGAATTTTGTTTGCATTATAAATAAAATGATTTTTTCCCCAGGTGTTATGAAATATAGCATGTTATCATGATTGCATTAGTATGAGAAAATTATTTTTTCACATTCTCTTATTAAATTACAATTTTGTTTTCACTCCAGGGTTATGTTAAAATTTTACAATGTTAAAAATCAAAACTTTATCTGCATTAGTGTAATTAATATATTTAATACATGGCATTTTTTATTTCTTACATATTAATTACATTTGATAAGAAATATGAATTTTATTTTCAATGCAAGCAAATTTCAAATGGATATAAGCTAAGTTCTTAAACATTGATAAAATTTAAATTTTACGAAAGAATAATAATGATCTTCATTTTGTCCTTTTCTACAATACAAACCCTTTAACAATAAAACCTTCATTCTGTTTGTTTGTATGAAGTCGTATGAAAAGACAACGCAGATCAACATTCTGTCCTTTTTGACGGGGGTTACATTACTAGTTCTTTATAAATGAGTTTATACAAAATCAAACATCTCTCATCGAACCCCAAAAAACGAAATTTTAATAAACATTAGGCAATAAACTAAACCATTTTGAACAGTTTTCAACAAAGTTGAAAAGTGTTTATAACTTCGGTTTGTCTGTCCGTCTGGCCGTTTGGCCGCACTCTAACTCCCGTAAATATACTCGGATCGTTCCGAAATTTTTGTATGTTAGTGACAACTACCATAGAACGAACCCTATTTCAAATGAAGTTTGTAGCATGTTTAGTGCATTTACAGGGACAGTCAAAAGTTTTCCGTTACATTACAGCCTATGGAAATAAATCGCTTAAAAAATGATTTTTAATGATGTTACATACTTTCAAATATAATAAAATTGATATGCTTTATCAAGTGCACTAAAATATGCATCCTGTAGAATATTCGGTGCTAAGAAGAGTTATTATTAATTTACAGGGCCACACAAAAGAATTCCGTTACATAATGATATAGGGGTGGAGGGAAAATGTTCCGGCGTATTTTAATTGTATTAAATTATTTCATGTATAATGAAAGTGACATACGTCTCTGAGGTTTACTATAACTTATTTCATGTATAATACGAATTGCATAGCATTTACAGGGACATACAAAAGATTCCAGGTACTATATTGTATCCAAAGTACTGTACATTAGCGATGATTGCTTGAAATGCATTTTAATTATGTTATGTGCTTTTATGATTCACTATATTTATGCATTGTATATGGTGTGTATAAATGCTGTAATTTATATACAGAGCTACACAAAAGAATTCGTAATGGTTGCTGGGTATGAGTGCAAATTGCTTAAAGGTGGTTTTTAAATGAGTTATGCATTTTTACGCTAAACTGAATTTAGTTTACTAAGAAATGTTTGTAGAACATAGATAAAATGATATACAGAGTCACGCAAAGAATTGGATACATGGCCGTCTATAAATGAAAATTTCTGGGAATGTGATTCCAGTAATTTTAGGAGTGTTTTACTTTGAATTAAACTTTAGCTAAAGAGTGGCGTGTAATAAAGGTACTAGGTAAACTACAGTGTTGTACAAAGTTATACAAAGTACAAAGGTATACAAGTATGCTTCCATCTATTAGTATAAATTGTTGAAAGAGAAATTTCAACCTGTTGTGTGTTTTCTTGATAAACTGAATTTCCCCATTATATCATAGTATATACATCAAACTACAGATCAAATACAGGACTGTTCAAAAGAATTGGAATACATATTTGCTATGAACGGTAACTGCTGAAATCAGTTTTTCAAATGTTTTATTCGGTTTCTAAAATGTTTACTTAGTTCTCTTATATACCTTATTTTCCTAAATAACGAAGTTTTGTTAAAGCATTCAGGAAGTGTTGGAAAGTTCTTCATAATCTATACTTATCGCAGGATTTTTCTTACTTGTTTTTTTGTTGTTGTTGTTATTGTTGTTGTTTTTATCAAAGTAAAATCTTGATTTTGTTTCTTCATCCGAAACGGAAATTCCATGTTTCTGTCTTGCATGTAAATTTAAGTGATGAAATACCTCATTAGAAATAACTAAAATCTGTTCTTACTGAAAATTTAAAGTCTAGACATGCATGAAATCTGGCACATAAAAAAATATAAATAACTATATAGTAATACTAATAAAATAAAAATATATACTAATACAATAAAAAATATTGAAAGGAGTGTATTTATAGCTTAATTTGAAAACCATAAATTATTGAATGTCTTCATTGTTTTCTGCTACTGTGAATTACGTGCTTAAACATCTTATCCGTAAATTATCTTTAAATGATTAAGAATAATATTTAGCAATAAAAATATACTTAAAGTGGTTCATTAAAAGAAATAATGTCAAATTTGTAAAAATGTTACATTTATTACAATATTAAATAACGAATATTGCGTGAGGTTTACAAGCACTAACAAATTAATATCTATAATTATTAAATCTATTTTATGATAATTTAAACATTCAATACATTAACATAAAAGAAAAATATTTTTTTCCTTTTGTTAAGTAATTTATAATGTAATAAAATATAATAATAAGAGTAATATAATGTAACATTATTAATAGAAATAATGTCCAATTTCTGAAAATCTTGCATTTATTACAATATTAAATAACGTATATCATATGAGGTTTACAAGCTCTAACAAATTTGTATCAATAATATGAAATATATTTTGTGATAACTTAAACATTCAACACATTAACATAAGGGAAAAGTATATTTTCCTTGTGTTAAATAATTTATAATATAATAAAATATAATAATAATAGTAATATAATAAAACATTATTAATAGAAATAATGTCCAATTTCTAAAAATCTTCCATTTATTACAATATTAAATAACGAATATTATATGAAGTTTACAAGCCCTAACAAATTTGTATCAATAATATTAAATATATTTTGTTATAACTTAAACATTCAATACATTAACATGAGGGGGAAATATTTTTTCCTTGTGTTAAATCTACGCTATATATATAAAATCATAATGAAACGAATTTATGAAATGGATATATGAAACGATTGAAATGAAACTAATTTATGAAACGATTCTTTGAAACGACTGATTAAACAACGGATTATGTTTCGCGGCGATTTCTCCTAAAATATGGAATACTTTGAAATTAACACCAAAAATCCATATGGATCGCAGATCTCAAAACTGGTATTAGAATTTTTAAATACGAATTAGTTTTCAAAATACTGATTTTTTTCTAATTTTAAATACTTTTTTATAATGGTGGCAACTCAAATTTTAATCATAACAGATATATTTTTTCATATTTCAGAAAAGGTTATCATTTTAAACTAATGTGGAGACCAGTTTGGCCTCCCTTAAATGTATGCTAAGAATTGTATCATGTTTCTTTTATTCATAATTCAATTTACTTGAACAATCTTTCGACAAATCGAAAGATTCTGATAGACAAATCAAGAACTCAGTATTTTTATGTTAGCGAGAAGCACGTGATAAATCGCCAAACATTTTTCTCGTCGCATTTTTTTTTTATTTCATTAATTTCATTTAAAAAATAATCCTTAGAATGCAAAACTTTCATTTAAAACTGAAACATTTAAAATTGATGGCTTTCACTTCTTTCTTTTTTAAAAAAACAAAACGAAAAGAAAAATATCAGGCACAGATGTCATATACGCACCACGGTACCTAATTGGCACCAAAATGGCATTATATTGATTGACATGGTAACCTGGCTATTGTTGTTTACTTAATGATAAATGTTTATTTACTTTTATTTATTTTTTTAAATTATATAAATTATTTTGTTCTATAGTTATCAATTTTTTGTTGTTGTTATTTCCTTTTGAAAATAATAGAAAATAATTAAAAAATACGGTACTACTTAGTTATTCCGTCGACCAATTTCGCCAAATTCTACAAATTGACATAATTTTTATTTTACATAACGAAAGAACAAATAAATTAGTATAACATTAATAAATATACAAATAAAACGTCGAAATAAAAATCACTTGATGACGTAAACACGTGTAACTGGCTTAAAGTCAAGTGAATGTGACATTTACGATCAACCATTATTGGCATTTAATCTTATAGTTTGGCGATAGATTTTTGGTCGAAGAGATAAATAAGTAGTACCAAAAATACATACGTAACTGATATTTGAAAACGAGGTTTTCGCCAAATTTTCGTTAAAAAAAAAAAAAAAAAAAAAAAAAAAAAAAATATCACGCCAAACCTGCGGTGCATATATGACATCTGGCAAAATATTAAATAATGCAACAAACCATGACATTTAATTTCAACTTCAAATCAATGTTTTAATTTACAACTCGAAAAAAAAAAAATGCTAACTGGCGAGTTGGAAAAAAGCAGTTGGCGAGATTTGCACCCGGCTAGCGCAACAGTACCAAGAATTCTTTGCGACCATGGCAACTTTTATGTAGTTTTATTCGAAAAACAATTTTGGTTTTTTAATCAAAATGGAAAACTTTCGGCACAGATGTCATATACTGCCCCATATTGGCGCGATTTTTTTCTGACGCCAATGTCATATACGCAACGGGTACTTAACTGGCACCAAAGTATCATTATTTTGCTTGATATGGTAAGCCGGATGTTGTTGTTTATACTGTCCATGCTTTCCCCAAATTGGAGTAAAAAAAAAAATCGCGCCAATCACAGACACAATATATATGACATCTGTGCCAAACTTTCATATGAAAGGCGAAGTGATCAGACCGTATTGGTTTATGGCAGTTGATGACCTTGAACTATTATAATATACGAAGGCTTTTCGAAAAGTAAAGATACAACGCTCACGATAGGAAATAAAAAGTTTTACTGAGCGCGTTCGCAACACAGATTGTAACCTAGAACCTTTGACTTTTCCCTCGCAGCCATTCGGTAATTCTATGGTGATCCTGCTTTGTGTAGCAAATGCTTAAGGGGGCTGGTCACTCAGCTTCCGATTTCCCCTCACTAATGTAAAGTCTATGGGCATTGGATGCATTGGTATATTTAAAATACCTCCTCGGGAAATTAATCTAAAATATAGACTTAATTTTATAGGAAGTGTTAAAATCTTTCTCACAATTCGCCCGCTTTTAACACATAAAATATTAAGTTCAGCATAGATTTTAGAAGTATTTTGAAAACTAAGAAAAAAAGAGACATCCTTTAAGAAGAGTACACAGAAAAAAGATGTTAAAAATATAAATTTCCCGAGAAGATATTTTAAATATACGAATGCATGAAAAGTCCATAGACTTAACATTACTGAGGAGAATTCCGAGGCTGAGTGACTAGCCTCCTTAAAATGGCTGCGTCAATTAAAAATCCCGCCAACTATGAAATGCGATCCGTCATACGTTTTCTTCATGCAAAAGGGGAGCGTCCAGAGGAAATTCACAAAGAAATTGTTTCTGTCTATGGGAACAGTATGAATCGACAAAATTTAACGAAATTGTGTTGTGCCTTCTCTAGTGGTAGGACTATTGTTCATGTAGAACCCACAACAGGTAGACCATCTGTGATCTCTGATGCCCTTCTTCAAAGGACGGAGGAAGCGCTTCGAGCAAATAGGCATCTCACAATGAAAGAGTTGCATAAAATCATACCTGAAGTGTCTATGAGAACTCTTTATGAAGCTGTGACTGTGACTTTAGAGTACTGTAAATTGTGTGCAAGCTGGGTTCCGAAAATGGTAACGGAAGAACACACAAAGTAGAGGATGGTCTACGCACTCGACTTCCTCACGCGCTATGCAAAAGCATGTGATGAAATTCAAGTGGGAAGTTTTAATCAATCAGCCATACAGTCCAGACCTTGCACCCAGTGACATCCACTTATTCCTTTGCCTGAAGAGACACCTTGCAGGGCAAAACTTCCACGACGATGATGAGATCAAAATTGAAGTTAAAATGTGGTTTCGACAACAGGCGGCAAAATTCTATGACAATGGGATACAGAAGCTTGTACCCAGACTAAACAAATGCTTGGACAACGGCGGCAATTATGATTAAAAATCAGGTTTATAGCTGTAAATAATTCGTAATAAACATTTTATCAAATAAGATTTTTTTGAGTGTGTATGCGGCATTGTATCTTTACTTTTCGAAAAGCCCTCGTAGATGAAATTGTGGCGATAGGATATTATTTAGCAACTTATTACCTGTGCCTGGCTAACATTAAAGTACCAAAGAGGCACCTAGAGTATAAAAAGCGAAGTCGTCCGCCGGATCTGTTGATGATAGTCACATGACTTAGGCTATTATTATAGTGGTTTAAAAATACCGGGAGACAAAGGCTCTGTATACTTAATTCATTTTATTTTAGCTTCTATTCAAATGTTTAACTGATCCTCTTTAATCAAACACGAAAACAACCATTGGATGTCTTAACAGCAACTGATCCGGCCTTAAATTTTTGCAATCAAAGGAAACTGAATTGAAACCCGTTTACAGAGAGATCTGCACAGCTTTTTTCAGTATAATTCAATCTTCTCTAACATTTTTAAAACCCATCGGATTAGCGTGTATTTAGATTCTGCGGTGTCTGAACAGGGGTTGACGAGCGTAGCTTGCAGGGGGCAGAGCCCCCTAGTAATCTATAATAATAAGGAAAGAAATTTGTGTGTGAGTTTGTGAGTGTGTGAGTGTGTCGACGGTGTTCTGAAAAGACCGCTGCACATAGAGCTACAAAACTTGGGGAAATGGTACGTCTATGTATGAAGTTTTGCATCTCGAAGCCCGATTTTCGATTTTTTGATTAGATGTTTTTTAATTTAATTTTTTATGCGATTTTTAACGCTTTTTTAAGTTTCGAGGCGATTTTTCCACATTAGTGATAATGATACGGTTTCTTTCTTTTAACCCGATATAGTAAATTTTGTTTTATTTTCAAAAAATTTATTCAGAATTCGTACAGCAATTTTTGAATTTTTAGAGAATTTTGTATGCGATTATTGAACAGCATTTAATGCATCTCCATACCTATAAAGAGGTTTCCGTAGGAGGGACACAGTTCTGTCGCCAAATGCCGCCAAGTTTATCGCCAAATTTGGCGGCCAAAATAAGTTGCCAAAAGTGACGCTAACTTGGCGATATCTCTACTATTTCGCCAAATTCCCACAGACTTCCATTGTAAACCAATAGGGATTACTTGCTTCCAGAAAATCAACAAATTGAAATATTTTAATCGTTAAGAAAGCCCGCAGGTCAAAGGAATTAGATTTGAAACTTTTATCCAATTATAGTAAATTTTGACTTTCGTGATTTTTTATCTTTTTGTGATTTTTAATTCGATTTTTACTTTTCTTCGCGATCTGCTGCAATTTTTTGACATTCCATTTTTCACCTATAATACTAAACTCATTTCTGCCCTCATTTAAATAAAATTTATTCGGATTTCATATAGCAATTTTTGAATTTTTCGGGAAGTGTATTTTAGCGATTTCCTACCATTTTTCCACATTAGTTAAAGGAATCAACTTTCAGTTTTTTAACACAATATATAATTTTTTTTTTCTCTTTTCGAAATTTGTGCAGCGATTTTAAATTTTTTCGCGATATCTTATTGTGATTTTCAGAGCTTTTTCGCAATTCGTGCTGTTTTTTGACGTACCCGGGAGGCATGAGAGGGCACGAGAGGGTTAACAACTTTTCGATGTATAACACACATGCTCATTCCTTATAAATCTACTATTTTAAGAGTGAACAATTTTTTTCTTTGATGTCAATAAATATCATATTTTCTTTGTACAGGCTCACTTTGATTAGCAAAGAAGTCTATTTTATAAATCACTTAAATAAAAGTGCTAATTTGTTATCATAACCAGAATTAATAGTGAAAATATATCCTGGATAGTTCTAGCACTTTAGAAGATTGTACTAATCAATTGTTACTATCCTTTACTATCCCATGTGACTAAGCGGTTGGTGCAGTAGTCTAAAAATCCTTCAATCGGAACAGTGTTACTACATTTAGGAAACAGATGCCCGTCTTCTCTAATTATTCGGAATTACTAAGAATCTTAGTAGTTAAAGTCCAGGGGCCTTTTCATTCACACTCTGCTTGATTCTGATCTTATCATGAAAGCATTTGATAGCAGATATTGATTCGCAGATGGCGATAGTTAGGATTTTAATCTATCCGGTTGAATTGCTGGACTGATTAGTTTTCCTAAATATTCAGACACGTACTAAACTAAATTTATGTTAAATGTTAGTTTAAGTTAGCATTTAAGATTAATGTTTCATACGTACGTAAAAGACGTGCGAATCGGAGGATAAATAATAGTATAAAACGGTGTCTCAAAAATGCTTGAAGCGCGCTTTTATTTATTTATTTATTTATTTTATCTGTTGGGGGTAAAGAAATTGAAAGCACATACGCAGTATAAGTAGATAATTTAAATTGCAAAAGTGTTCAAAATAAAGTAGGAAATAAGATTATGTTAATGAAATAGCTTTGACATTTTTTTTTTGATTTTATACTTTGTAAATATTTAAAAAATTACACTTTATTCATTTTATACGACCCCTTTAGACAAGATAGATTTTCTAAAAAAATATGTCTGAGCAAATGATTCTTCCACCTAATTTTGTATTTCACAACCATTAGTAAACTTCATATGCAGTTTCTATGCAATACATTAGCCAAAATAAAATACGCACAAATTATTGGAGATTTTCTTATATTACAATCTTATGTGAGGTTATTATGCTTGAGAGGGTTAACAATTTTCCGGTAAATAACACAAAACCTCATTAAATATAATCCTTTAAGTCTAATATTAAAAGGCAGAACATTTTTATTCTTCTATGTCAATAAATATCTTATTTTCCTAGCACATGCTCACTTTCATTAGCAAAGAGGTCTCTATTTTGTAAATCACTGTTAAATAAAAAGGTTAATTTGTTATCATAACCAGAATTAATCGTGAAAATATATCACGGGTAGTTCTAGCACTTTAGAAGATTTTACCAATCAATTGTTACTATCCTCCACTATCCCATGTGATTAAGCGGTTGATGCATTAGTCTAAAAATCCTTCAGTCGGAACAGTGTTACTACATTTAGGAAACAGATTCCCGTCTTCTCTAATTATTCGGCATTACTAAGAATCTTGGTGGTTAAAGTCCAGGGGCCTTTTCATTCACACTCTGCTTGATTCTGATCTTATCATGAAAGCATTTGATAGCAGATATTGATTGGCAGATGGGGATAGTTAGGATTTTAATCTAGCCGGTTCAATTGCTGGACTGATTAGTTTTGCTGAATATTCAGACACGTACTATACTAAATTTATGTTAAATGTTACTTTAAGTTAGCATTTAAGATTAATGTTTCGTATGTACGTAAAAGACGTGCGAATCGGAGAAGAAATAATAATATGAAAGTGTGTCTCAAAAATGCTTGAACCGCGATTTTATTGTTTTTTTAATTTTTTATTTTTAAATTTTATCTGTTGGGGGTAAAGAATTTGAAAGCACATATGCACTATAAGTAGACAATGTAAATTGCAAAAGTGTTCAAAATAAAGTAGGAAATGAGATTATGTCAATAAAATAGCTTTGACATTATTTTATTTTAATCTTATGCGTTATAAAAATTCAAAAATTTACACTTTATTCTTTTATGCGACCCCTTAAGACAAGATTGATTAATTAGAAAAAGAATTTCATTCACTGCAACAACAAAATTACAAAAAATACTTCATAGCCATATCTTAATAATTGAATAGGTTATCTTTAACTGGGAACTTCCCGTCGTGATGGGGACTATCAGCGATTAATTCAGGAGTGGATACCCGGACATTTCACTCGGAGGATTTGAGATTTTATGTTTGTTAATGGTTCATTATGGCGAATTTCCTCCCGGAATTCCACAATGGCTCCCCTTCCCCGGAACTTCAAAATTACCTCCCAATGAAACATTTCTGAATTCAACACTGGGGAGTATATATCAAATTAGAAATGCACATATGGAAAATGAAAAATACCTGGAAGGCATACTGCGCGTCTTGTGCCTTCCAAAAATCTACATTACATATTCTACCTTCTTGTCGATGAATAAAATGTAAACATTTTTCTACATCTTGAAGTCAGTAAAATCTTGAAGTCAGTTTATAGAAAATGTAAATTTAAAGTTGTTAGATCCTTCAGTATCACAAAAATCACAATTTAAAACGTTTCTTGCTCCTGCGACCTCCAGGTGGTAGTGACACTGACATGAAATAGAGCCTATGTTGGAGCTAGGAATGTCAGCCTCAATTTCTAATCATCACATTTGAAAATGGTTTGGTACTTCATGAGATTGCGTAGAAATCGCAATGTAGAACGTTTTTAGAACGCTTTTTGTGCATTTTCACCCCTTTTAAAATTCGAATTTTTAAAAAAATGTTCTCAGAGATAATTTATATCTTATAAGTAGCTACCATGGTAAATTCCATATTCCTAGGCCCTTCAGTAACACAAACATCGCATTGTTAGAACTTCCTTTTCTCCTGCAACCCCTTTGGTGCAGTACAGACATAAGATAAAGCCTACCTTGGAGCAAGTGTTGTCACCATCATTTACACACCATTATTTTTTAAACTGGTTCAATACTTCCTGAGATTGCGTCGAAATCGCCATTTAGAACGCTTTTTAGAACGCTTTTCACGCATTTTCATCCCTTTTTAAATTTCGAATTTTGTTAAGAAATGTTCTTAGAGATCATTTATGTCTAATAAGTAACTACCATGCCGAATTTCATATTTCTAGGCCCTTCAGTAACACAAAAATCGCATTTTTAGAACGTCTTTTGCTCCTGCACCTTTTTTGGATTAGTGGAACCCTCTTAAGATATAGCCTATGTTTGAACGAGGACTAACACCATAATTTTGATACCATTACTTTTGAAATCGGTTCGGTAGTTCCAGAGATTACCTCCTACAAATAAACAAGCAAACTTTACCTCTGTATAATATTAATATAGATTAACTACCATTCCAAATTTCATGTTTCTAGGCCTTCAGTAACACAAAATTCGCATTTTGAATACGTTTTTTGCTCTTACATCCTCTTTGGGGTAGTGCATCGACTTGAGATATAGCCAATGTTCGAACGTGGACTAACACCATCATTTTTATACCATTACTTTTGAAATCAATTCGGTAGTTTCAGAGATTGCCTCCTACAAATAAACAAACTTTATCTCTTTATAATATTACTAGCTGTTACCCGTGACGTCGTTCACGTAACATAAAATGAAGAAATTAATTAATTAAGCAAAGCATTTCCCTTCCAATAATTAAAAACATATATAATAAACCAATTCTTTATCACATTTTATAGGAGAAAATCTCTATATATATATATTACGCTATGGCACGTGGCACGGAAAGCGCAATTATTTATTAATTGTTTAATGGCAACGCACAAATGAAACGCATCTCATTGGTTATTGAACAACATTTAATGCATCCCCATACAAGGGGGTTACCATAGGGCACCCTCTTCTGTCGCCAAATATCGCCAAGTTTGTCGCCAAAAGTGACGCCAACTTGGCGATATCTCTAACATTTCGCCAAATTCCCATAGACTTCCATTGTAAACCAATAGGGTTTACTTGCTTACAGAAAATCAACAAATTGAGATATTATAATGCCACAAAAACTGATATTAGCTTAAGGGATTATATTAATTATATTTAACCCTCTCTCTGCGTACTTTTTTAAAATCAAAATAGGTTCAAAAATTGCACCCTTTTTTATTACATGTTTCAAATCTATATATAGCTTAGAAACTTAGAATTTAAATATGTAAAGTGTTTTGTAAAAGAGTTCAGGATCTTAGATGGGATAGGATATTAGAAATTAGGCGAAATCAGGGCTGTCTGGAGACTATTTTTATAGTCTCGCACCACTATTGTAAAATTTCAATTTTGTAGTACAGTTATCTTGTAGATGTTGTTAAAGTCTATATGGAATTTTTGTACTTAAAAATGATCCCAGTTGAATTAAAAAATAGTCGCCAGTGGAAAAAATGAATCCCCGAGGAAATCTCGGATTGCACAAATTTTGCTACTTTTACGTTGCCCGAGGAAATCTCGGGTTGCGCAGCGAGAGGGTTAAGGTAGGTCCAAGTAAATTAAATTATGAGTAAAAGTAACATGATGCAATGCTTAGCATGAACATAAATTTTAAGAGAGACCAAACTGGTCGCCAAAGGTGGCTAGTATAAGTAATTTAAGGTATTTCTTTATTATAGGATCATTGACATAACTCAGGTTTATACGCTGAACCAGGATGTCTGTTTACATCATGAATAAGAAAATGGCACAGATGTCATATACGAACCCGGATACCTAATTGTTGCCAAAATAGATTATTTTGCTTGATATGGTAATCCGGCTATTGTTATTTATTTATTAATAAATTGTTTATTTACTTTAATTTTTTTTAATTACATAAATTAATGAAACTTTTTTTTAATTTATTGCTATTTCCCTTTTTAAGTAATAGAACATAATTTAAAAATATACATGTAATTGGTATTCGAAAACGATGTTTTCGCCAAATTGGTGTCAAAAACAGATCGCGCCAAACCAGGTGCGTATATGGCATCTGTGGCAAGTTAATTATCTGATGATACTTTTTCATGTGTTTTACAATCATACTTGGCATCAAAGGCTGGCGAAGAAATGATCATCTAGAATATTATTAAGTCTTTATTACAGAAAAAACAAACCTGTTTAAAACAGCGTATTTATTTTTGCAACAAATGTCTTTCTCTAAAAAAAGCAAATTGACTACGAACCCGATTACAGAACATAACCTTTCTGTCTAGTTAATTTTTTACTTTTTAAGAATGAAAATACATATTTCCTGCTAATCATTACGTCATTTTCGACATTGATAATTTTACTGTGCATATTATTGACATTTGCTATCCATTTGCTCTTCAAAAGTTTTTATTATTTTTTTTAAATGTTAAATTTAAATTTAAATTTTTATGTTAACCGTGCGCAGACGATAAACCGTAAGAATTGATAACAATTTTCTTTAAATAATAAGAATTAATACAATAACACAATCTCATTTTATTTCCACATCAAAGTATATCCGTTTTATATTCCATATATGACGTCACAATTGCCTTCATTCCGCACATACTCAAAATTCATGCACCTTGTATTATTAAAAATACTTGAAAATTTTCGTTTTAATCTTTCAATCAGAAATTAAATTATTATTCTGGGTTTTTATCTTTTGGCAACTTTGGCAACGAAAAAAGGAAGGTGGTTAAATTTTATCGGAAAAATGTCAATTCATTGCGTATGAAAAATAATGAAATTTTGGATTATTAAGCAAAATATTTGAATAAAATGAATTAAATATAGCCTATGTTCATTTCCAGATTGTAATCCATCTATATCCAAAAATGCAAAAGCATTAATTCATCCGTTTAAATGCAGGCTTCATTCAAACTTTCGGACACACATTGACATTTATAATATTACTAGCAAATCCCACGGCTTTGCTCGCGTAATAGTTGAAATATGCCAAGTGATATTTGCATGACTTTTTTTTAATTAGAAGAACACTTTTTGGAAAAATTCAAAAATTACAAATTAAGCCACAGTTTGACTAAACTTCATTATAAAAGTGCAATAGACAGAAATGAGATTTTAATTAATAAGAAGAACTAAAACTAACTCCAAATAAATGATAAGTTAGAAAATATTTTGAGACTTTTATGCTCCTTTTATACGCTCATTTCAGTATTCATTTGAAGTTTTGAATTTTTTAGAAACCTTCTTAACACATTTACATCTAAAAATTAACCATCATGTCAAATTCCAAGCTTCTTGTCTAACAGGATACCACCTCGCTGGTGTTAGTGAAATAGAATGTCTCGAAATATATTGAAACAGATACTGTCATCATTAATTTGCCAGCAGTAACTTTGAAATTGGTTGGTATTTCCTAATATTCTGTAGAAAACTTAATTTAGATGTTTTTAAAGGCTTTCTTGTTGTTCCTGCCAACCAGGTGGTAGTGACATCGGCATAAAATATAGCCCGTATAGGATCACAGATTATCACTCTTGATTCGCAACCAATAACTTCTGTAATCTGTTTATTATTTCCTGAGATTCCATAGAAATCGTAATTTAGGACCCTTTTAGAATGCTTTTCGCTCCTTCGCTTCACTTTATCCCTTTTTAATTTCGAATTTATTTTCGACTGTTCTTAGAGGACATTTATATTTTATAAGTAGCTATCGTGTTATATTTAAAGTTTATAGCCTCTTCAGTACCGCAGAAATCGCAATTTAGAACGTTTTTTGATCCTGCAACCCTCTAGGGGTTGTAGCACCGAAATAAAATATAGCTTATGTTCGAGCAGGTTCTATCACCATCGATTTGCAACCATTATGTTTGAAATCGGTTTCGTATTTCATACGGATGCATAAAAAACGTAATTTAGAACGCCTATAGAACGATTTTCGCTCACTTCATTCTTTTAAATTTGGAATTTTCTTTTGACAATTCTTAGAAAGCATTTGCATCTTTGAAGCAATTATCATTCCAAATTTTAAGTGTTAGACCCCGTCGGTAACAAAAAAAACGCAATTTAATTTTTTTTTTTTTTGCTCCTGTAACCCCCAGGTGTAAGTGACAACAACGTAATATATAGGCTATATTGGAGCAGGGACTGTCACCATCAATTTGAAGCCATTACTTCTGAAATCGGTTTATATTTCATGAGATTGCGTAGAAATCGCTATTTAGAACGTTATTAGAACGCTTTTCGTTCATTTTCACCCTTTTTAAATTTCAAATTTTTAAGGAACTCTTCTCCAAGTAATTACCATGGCAAATTTCAAGTTGCTAGCCCCTTCAGTATTACAAAAATCACAATTTAGAACGTTTTTTAAAATGCAATCGCAAGGTGGTAGTGACACCGACATGAAATAGACCCTATATTGGAGCAAGGGCTGTCATCATCAAATTCTAATCATTACTTTGAAATCGGTTGGGTACTTTCTGAGATTGCGTAGAAATCGCAATTTAGAACGTTTTCGTCCATTTTCACCCCTTTTAAATTTCGAATTATTTAGGAAATGTTCTTAGAGATCATTTATATCTTATAAGTAAATACCATGTCTAGCTTCAAGTTGCTAGCCCCTGCAGTATTACAAAAAACGCAATTTAGATCTTTTTTGCTCCTTCACCCCCTTTGGAGTAGAGGCACCGACATGAAATACAGCCTATGGTGGAGCGAGGGCTGTCACCATCGTTTTCGCATCATTATTTTTTAAATCGTTTCGGTACTTCCTGAGTTTGCATAGAAATCGCAATTTAGAAAGTTTTTTAGAACGCTTTTCGTTCATTTTCACCCCTCTTAAATTCCGATTTATTTTTAGGAAATGTTCTTAGAGATCATTTGAATCTTATAATTAACTGCCCTGCCTAATTTCAGGATTCTAGGCCCTTCAGTAACACAAAAATCGCAATTTAGAACGTTTTTTTTTGCTTCAGCAACCCATAGGTGGTAGTGACACCAATATGAAATAGAGCCTATGTTAAGAAAGGGCTGTCATCATCAATTTCCAACCATTACTTTTGAAATAGATTGGGTAATTTCTGAGATTGCGTAGAAATCGCTATTTAGAACGTTTTTTCAGAACTGTTTTCGCTCATTTTCATCCCTTTTAAATTTCGAATTTTTAAGAAATGTTCTTAGAGATCATTTATATCTTATAAGCAACTACCATTCCAAATTTCTTGTTTCTAGTCCCTTCAGTAACACAAAAATCGCATTTTCGAACGTCTTTTTTGCTCCTGCAGCCCCTTTGAGGTTAATGGCACCGACATGAAATGTATCCTATTTTAGACCAAGGGTTGTCACCACCATTTTGACACCATTATTTTTTAAATCGGTTTGGTACTTCTTGAGATTGCGTAAAAATCGCCATTTAGAACGTTTTTTAGAACGCTTTCTGCGCATTTTCACCCCTTTTAAATTTCAATTTTTTTAAGAACTGTTCTTGGAGATCATTTATATCTAATAAGTAACTACCATACTAAGTTCCATGTATCTGGGGCCTTCAGTAACAGAAAGATCGCAATTTCGAACGTTTTTTTGCTCCTGTACCCCCTTTAGGGGTAATGGCACCGACATAAAATGTAGCCTATGTTGGACCAAGGGTTGTCACCATCATTTTGACACCATTATTTTTTAAATCGGTTTGGTACTTCTTGAGATTGCGTAAAAATCGCCATTTAGAACGTTTTTTAGAACGCTTTTTGCGCATTTTCACCCCTTTTAAATTTCGAATCTTTTAAGAAATGTTCTTAGAGATCATTTATATCTAATAAGTAACTACCATGCTATGAAGACTTTTTTTGCTAGAAGAGATGGCCGTTTGCGTTTATAAGATTGCGAGAATTAAAAACACCAGGTCCTATTAAAAAAAACTCCAATTCGGTAAACGAAGACTTATTTTATTTTCATGATGAAAGTCGAAGGGAGAGGTACAGGGGGGAAGCAATAAGGAGCCTCTTTTAAGACGTCATCACGAGGCTAGAGAGAAAGCAGGAATGAATAGAATATACAGTTACAACTTTCTTGCTTGGCGGACTACAATATCGCCAATCTAAAAGTATTTTTGCGCCATGCACAGGGGTAAGAGAAACATTGGCTGGTATGTTCGCCAAAAATGTACGGTAGGCCTCTACCATATTAATTGTGTAGGGGGGGGCAGATTGTGGGCTGCATACATTCCTGAGTCATGATAGATGGAGACTCATCAGTACATTGATACAGCTGCGGTTAAATGTAAAAAATAAAAAGTGTTATCTGGAAAGGGCATAGTAACAGACCGAATTCGTTAGGCTAAAAAGCATGAGACTGTATTTTTCTAGACCAAATGTTAGATCAAAGATGCACCGCTTTACCACAAAAATGCAGAATTGCCATACATCTGAACAAAAGGGTGTGAAGCGAAAATAATTCTAATAAGTAGATTGCATGTAAAGTGATTTTAAATGATGAGTTATATTCATGCCCAAATAAGGAAATGACCGAAGTTAAAATGCTTTTGAAACTAACAGTCAGCCGTAACGAATTTTGTACAAGGTTAAAGCGTATGTGTGAAAGAATCAGAAAGTGAAAATAGAGAGTGATTCACTGATTTTATTTTATTAAAGAGATGAGTACCTAGAATAATTTAATTTAAATGTGAAGGGCTGTTAATACAATCGATTTAGTTTTTAAATGTTGAATTTAATTTAGGGGCTGCACTGTTTGACTATAGTGCACAAAATAAATAAGTTATTAAACAGAATTTTAATTGAAACTGTCTGGGGGAGGGGGGGGGAATGGAATGTAAACATATATAACGAGATAATCGTTATATATATCACCTGGGACACCGCAAAAAAAAAAAACTTTTGTTGACCCGTGTGCATGGGCAAAACAGCAAGAAAAATAGTTACATATATAAATATATCTTCAAAACATAAAGTTTTTTTTTTAAAAAAAAAAACAAGTTGCTGTCATGAAAACAAAAAAAAATCTCTTTCATCAATAGTTCAACAGTCCTAAGAGATTTTATGAATTAATATTTTCTAAATTAAGTTTATGGATCTCCACCTTCAGTAAAATTTTCTTCAAAATTGCATATCATGGTATATTTTTTTTGTTATCCGAGTCGACTCTGACAGCAAGTAATTAAGCAGCATTTAACTAAACCATTGGCTGCACATCATCAAAATATTGATCCTGATTCGGATCATTTTTATGAAAAAAAACACAAGTAGTAACAATAAAAATATAATATATAAACACAAATGCAACACTAGAAGTAAAGAGTAAATAATAATAAGTGAAATGTGTAATTGTAAACTAATAATCAATTGTAATATGATTTTAAAAGAAATTGGACATGATTTTTAAAAAAATGTAATGTTCATGCATGCAGCATAGGATGACAAAAAAAAGAGGTGCCTGAAGCACGCCCATGAAAAAGGTGTCACCCTGAATCTTGTGTAGACCACAAGTATTATGGCGTCAGCTTAGGGCTTCAGCCTTATGTGAGGAGGGAGTTTTGAGACTCATACAGCGCCCGCTTATATGAGTCCCTGCTCCTCCGAAGACACTAGCGGTCTTCTAAAGGAGCACACGTCGGTTTACAAGCAAAAATTGATTTTTTGTGAATTGGAACACCAATTCCAAGGGGTTGTCTCTCAACACAATGAAGTTTTGGACCCTAAGGGCAATAATTTTGAACGGGAACAAAACATTCGAAAGGTAGAATTAAAAAATTAAAAAAAATAGATATATATTTCACATATATATCAAATCAAAAAGGGGTAGACAATCCTAGAGTGAAGAGAGACATAAAAAAATGAAAAAGTCATAATCAGGTTAAATAATGCACAAGTCGTATAATTAGAAGGTAACTAACTGGTTGCCTTACAGAAAATGTTATCAAATTACATGTGAATTTTTTTTTTTTTTTTTTTTTTTTTTTTTTTAAATAACTGCAATTATTAAATGTGTTAGTTATCAGTTTTAACTGAAATGTAATCGTAAAAGAATGAAATGTAAAATAAATGTTAAACTGTAAATAATAGTTAAGTGTATGTAAATAACATAAAAAGTGTACAGTAAAATGAAATGAGTGTAAAGTGATTCAAAATATTGTTCACAAGAGATCTTCGAAGAAAACAGTCATGGGCCAGCCATAATGTTGTCAAAGTTCTGTTGTAAACAACATACATACGACCTAGGCCTCTGGTTGTACATTTAGCTTCACAATACATGTCATAAGAAAAAAATGTAAACAGAAGTATATTATTTTCTGTTTCTTAAATTATATGTATGTGGTTGATAAACATTAGGGAAGTTGTGATTGTTTAAGTGACTTGTAGCATCGAATAAATGTCCATATCGAGGTGGTGCAAGAAGTAACCTATCAATGTGCACCCGAAATGCTGTATTATCAGCAGCATACAATCTCTTGATCGAGAATGACACAGGTGAATGTTTGAAAGTTACAATATATGGTCCAGTGTATTTAGGTTTGAATTTATCAACAGATTTTAAGTACACAATATCTTTGAGACAAATGGTTCTTAATTTAGCTTTCTGACCGTAATGTTTATATCTTTTATCCTGTGCTGTTTTAATGTTATTGTAAGCCTTGTCATATATTTTGTGTAAATCTTCAAGTAGTTTATATATTTCAGTATGTTTATCTAGAAAAGGTTGATTGGTATTCTGATCAAAAGTGTCAAAAATTAATGAAAGTTCACGTCCAAAGTGCAGAAGATTAGGAGTGAATAATGTAGTTGAATGTTTTGAGCCATTATAGAGCGACTTGTGTATAAATATTGCATTTTCAAATGAGTGACCTTCTTGTAAAAGTATATTAACAGAGTATTTGATAGATTTATTTATTCTCTCCGAAAGAGCATTGCTTTGTGGTCTCGAAACAGAGCTGTGAAGTACCTTAATACCTAGAGTATCATTAAAAATGTTGTATATTTGAGATGTATATTGGGGTCCTAAGTCTGATAAGACAACAGAAGGTCTCCCAAAGGTGGTTATGTAAGAGAATAAACATTTAACGACTTTAGCTGCAGATGTATCATTAAGTGGAAAAAGTTCAACATGTCTTGAAAAGTGATCTGTAATAGTTAAAATATGTTTACCATTAGAAAAAGGTCCAACAAGATCTGTACTAATAGTATGGCCAGGATATCTGGGCGTGTAGGTGGGTTGTAAGGGTGCAGGAGGGGTTTGATGATGTTTACATTGAAGAAATTTGAGACATGAAGCTACAAAGTTTAAGGTGTCAACATACATGCCTTTCCAAAAATATCTTGATGATAGAAACTCATAAGTTTTATTAAAACCAAAGTGAGATAAATGAGAGATTGTTAAAACTTTGCTTTTAAGAGAGTTAGGAACAACAATGTGATATGGAAAAGTGTCGTTAAGATTATTTTCTTTTTTTAACATTAAAACTTTCGAATCAGGGTGTATGAAGTAAATAGGATATTTTTGAGAAGGTCCTTTCTTTAGAATATCTTTGTAAACAGTGGACAAGGTGGTGTCATTTTTTTGTTCAGTGCAGAAAGTCTCATTTGAAATTTCCAATAAAGGATCTGGATTTGTTTGTTTACCCGATACAAGATAGTTTACATGTTTCTTAGTGGCACTTGAACACGAATTATTACTGTCTGGTGTATCATAGTCAATAATAGGTAATGGTTGAGGGTCATGGATAAGTTCAGGGTTAGTATCCAGAGTTTGTTGATTGTTTTCAAAAGTACAGCGAGATAAATAGTCAGAAAGAACATTTTTCTTACCAGGGATATGTTTAAAAGTGTATGAGTACTCTGAAAGCTCCATGAGCCAACGAGAGATAATATCAGCTGGATTAGTAGTCTTGTTATATTTTTCTAAGGGTTTACTGTCAGAAAGAATTACAAATTGTCTGTTATATAAATAATATTTGAAAGCGGTTACAGATTTATAAATTGCCATGAGTTCTAATTTAAGTGCAGGGTATTTTTTTTTCTGATGGCTTAAGAGATTTAGAAAAATATGCAACTGGTAAAAGTTGTTGATCATGCTCTTGTAATAGAACACCAGAAATAGCAACATTTGACGCATCTGTATTTAAATAAAATGTCTTGTTCCAATCAGGTAATCTAACCATGGGAGAATTAAAGAAAATTTTCTGTATTGTGTCCATGATTTCTTGATGTTTAACTGTCCATTTAAATTTAACTTTTGGAGTAGTTAGGTTTATCAGTGGTTGTACTAACTCAGAAAAGGATGGAATTAGACACTTATAAAATGTAATGACACCAATGAGTCTTTTTAGTTGACGTTTAGTTGTAGGTGTGGGAAAATATGTTATTTTTATGATATTTGACTGAATCGGGGAAACGGACTGATTTTCTACATGAAATCCCAAATAGTCAATACTAGATTTATGAAAAGTACACTTGCTAGGAGACAGGGTTAAGTTGTATTTGGTTAGGATAGAGAGAATTTTTTTTAATTTATTACACATTTCATCAAAAGAGTTTGCACCTACAATGAAATCATCCTGATATGTATATACACCATCTAATTGTAACTCATCAAGCAAAGAGTCCATTAAAGCTTGGAAAATAGAAGCACTGTTTTTTAATTCGAACACTAATCTCTTGTATCTAAAAGAACCAAACATAGTAGTAAATGTTAACTGATTTTGGAATTTTTCTGGCAAATCAATTTGATGATATGCCTGATGAAAGTCAAGAGAAGAAAAATATCGATACTGAGAAAGATTTGAAATGATGGTTTGAATTTTAGGTAGAGGGTAAGATGATCCTTGAATTACAGTATTTACCATTCGAAGATTTAAGGCGAGACGAAATTTTTGTTTACCAGTTCCGTCTGGTTTCTTTTTGACTAAAAGCATGGGGCAAGCCCATTCTGAACAGTGGCGTTCAATAATTTTTGCATCAAGCAGATCTTTAATTTGTTCTAAAGTACCTTTTTGCAAAGATTGAGGAAGGGGAAATGGAAGAGTTTTTATAGGGTAATCATTAATAAATTTCAACTCAGGTACAATCTTATCAGTGTGTCCAAGTGTATTTAATGATTTTGAAAAGGCCGGGTAGTAATTAAGTAATAATTTAGTCATTGTATTTGCTTCATTAGAACTTAAATGTGTAAGATCAAAATCGGTAGCTGCCAAATCCTCTTTCCTTTTTTTTTAATGTTTCATTAGATGCCTGTATAAAATTTAGGAAGTGTTGTTCTGAGTTATGATGCTTGTCCAAATTATCAGAGGGGTAGTCAAGAATTTCCTCAACTTCAGATAAATGTCCAATTTTTGTGTGTTTAGGGAGATGAATGGTAGTGTCAGAATTATTTTTAAGTGAAATAGAAAAGAAATGAATTAATTGTACAGGCTTCTTTTTGCGTTTAGTTTTATTATCCATTTGAATAATGGCATCATGACCTACTAATTCATTTTTATCGGCCAAATATTCAAATAGATAGTTTATGTCATGTTTGATATTATTGTTTGTGTAAACTGAGCACCATGTTTGCTCTTGGGGTTCTAGAATGACTTTACGGGTTAAGAAAACTTTTTGATTTGTCACTACATCCCATAAGGTGTTACATTGATTACTTTCACTGACTTTAGACTTAGTGTGTGATGTTTCTAGTGGAATAGTCAAGTTGTTGTTAATGTGAATGCATTTATTGAAAGTATCAATGATAATGTTAAATTTACTAATGAAATCAAAACCAAGAATGCCTTCAAAACTGGAGGATTCAGGAATATCCCCTATATAAAAGTGGTGCGAGAAGGATTTTTTTTCTAATTTAATGGATGCTCTAATACATGAAGAAAAAGAAACATCCGAATTGACGGTTTTAATATTTATGGCTGTTGATAGTCTCTTGTATTTTAATACAGGTTTAAGTTCATTAAATAAATTTTGTGAAAGTAACGAAATGCTACTTCCAGAGTCAGCCAATAGGGTGATTTTATGGTTTGCAATAGTGGCCTTTACAAGAGGGAGTGATGGAGAATGCGTATTAACACTACAAATGATGTGAACAATTTTATCGTCTTCATTTTCTGTTTGAGTAGTGATATTTCTTGCAATTTTAATGTGATCTGAAGTTTGTGACCCGGTTGAATTGACTAATCTTTCTTTAGAGATCTTTGGTAATGTAGGGTCAATAGGAAATGTTGCTGATGTTACGTCACATGGTTGAGACACAAAATCATCAGCATAAAAATTGTGTCTCTGTTCTAGTTTTCCTGAACCTGGTAATTGTTGCGTCTGTTAAAATTTTCCCTTCTCTGTGTATTAACTCTTTTCCATTTAAAACACTGATGTGCCTGGTGGCCATTGCGGAAACAGAGTTGACAAGTCACAACTTTTCTTTGTGTAAATTTCTGAGGGGAAAAACGTTTTGGGAAATTTCGCGTTTTGAAATTTTTCCTATAGCGCATTGCATTTGCGTTATACTTTGGGCTACCTTGCATGTCATTTTTTTTAGTTTCAGTCTTGGGTCCAGGCGGTGCGTGTGTTAATGCATTTATTTTTTCCGAGAGTTCCTTCAATTGCTCTTCAATGTTATTTTGAGATTTACTGACAGAGGGTAAGGAATGTAGAATCTTTTCGTTATGCAGAATTTCGTGCAACGTCTGTGCTCTTTCAACAGCAGTACGATATTCATTGATGCCTTCTTCTTGTAACTTTATTCGTATGTTAGCTGGCACAGCTTCCATAAATTTCATAAGTTTAATCGTGTTACGGGCATTTTCGTCTTTAATATCTGAATAGACAGTTGCGGCTAACACGTTTAACCGATGTGCCAAGTTTTTAATTGACTCCGCTGGCAGAAGAGATAAGCTCGAAAGTTCAACGCCAGCCACGCACTTGCTGGGGGGTGAGAAAAATGCGGCAAATTCTTTTTCAAGCGTATCTAGATCATTAATTTTTTGAATTTCCGGATTCTGAGCATAAAATTTTTGAGCGGGACCAATTAACTTGCCTACAAGTACAGCAATGGTAGTCTGAGGGCTGTATTTGTTAATTTCAGCGACCGACCTAATTTGGTTAAAAAAGAATTTAAGCAAATCCGGATCTCCGTCAAATTGGTTAATGTTGATTTGAACTTGTTTAGCGGACATGGTCAACGGTTTACCTAACACAAATTCTCTAATCAAAAATTGTTACTGAAATTCTGCATACATATCTAAATATAACACACATATAACAGATAAAAATGCAAAGCAAATAAAATAATGAAATAAAATAATCACATAAATAATCACATTAAAAAAACTGATACACAACTCAAATATAAACAAAAGGTCTTATTTTTTTTTTAACCTTATATAAAAAAAAATAGAGAAATAGTTATCCAGGGACAAAATTGTGTTTCCCAAAGTAAAAATAATACCGTTGCTTATTTTAAGCAACAGAAAGAGAAACAGAAAAATATTTCGCAATAGCTCCTATTTTATTTTATTTATTTATTTTTTTTTTTTAAATGAATGAAACATGTAAGTCTTTCAAAATAAAACTGGTAGGAGCAAGCAACTGAAATAAAAACTTATTTTATCCTTTTTAACAGAGAAAAAAAAAACTTGCTATCTGTCCTTATTTCTCTAAAAGGACAGAAATTAAAAATATTTCTCAAATTAAAATATTTTCAAGCCGAAAGGCGAACCAGAAAAATATATGGGACAAAATATAATCTTTGTTAACTCTTTTTGAGAGAGAAAAAAAAATTAATATATTTTAATATGCATTAAAAGTTAAGCAAAGGTGAATGTATATCGTAATAACTAAAGATAGTGGAACATTCAATGCAATGGGAAAAAAACTACTTATATTATATTTATAAATATTATAATAGACAACACAAATAATCAAAAATAGCAATATCACTGTGTTTTCGTATCCTGTACAAAAACACAATAATATTAATAAAATCAATTAAGAAGTACTTGTGAGTACTTATGGAGTAAGAAAGCATACAAATGGAATGAAACAACTTTAAAAATTTTAAAACAAGGTTTCCAGAATTAACTGAAAAGAAAATTAAGCGAAAGGAAAGCAATTAAATGGGGGAATTAAAATATGCTTTCGTACTCTAAAAATGTGCTATTTTAAGGGACTGGTGCAGTATTTATTTTCACTTTTTTTTTGCACCTTCATGACCTCTTTGTCAATATCATAAACATTTGCTAGAAATTTATGTATGCGTGAGAGTGAATCACTAAAACGATTTTTTTGCAGCAAATGACTTTTTTGGAGAGATTTTTTTTATCACAAACTGCCTCTTGAATAAAGATGAACAACTTATAAAACCTCACAACAGAACGTTACTATATAATTGAGCACTTCACAAAATTATTTCACAAACTGGTTGTAGTATGGAGGAAAGAAACAAAAATAAACACACTTTTGAGAATTTTGAGGAGGCTGGCTGAATAAATATAAATGAGAGCGAGAGTCGTGACGTGATTCAATCGCTGACTCGCTCGGACGTTCTTTTCAACGAACACATGTATTTTCAGGGTTTTTTTTGTGTTTTGCTTTGAAATCAGTGAATTTGTAGTATTTTTCACACAGATTCGAAAGGTTTCTCAACGCGGAACTTGTTGAAGTTGTGACATAACTAATATTGCTATTATGCGGAAACATTTGCCGTTGATTTGTAATTTTTGTAGACTTTTTCACAAGAATGATGCGATGATGGGCCGGGGAAATGGTCCGAGAGATAAGTATGCACGCGGGCAGAATTCTTCGGCACGGGAGGATGTAAGGCAGGCAGATTTCTTAGGCGACGGGAAGCGAGCAGCTGATTCCACAACTCCGGGGGTTGGCAAAGGGGAAAAGCAGACGAGCAGGCAGGCACAGATACTTTACGGCGAAGAGCAGTTGTCCAGGGCGAAAGGTTCACACCATGATGAAATCCACGTAGCGGGCACGGTGCGACAGCCGGGAGGAATCCATCGCTGCCAGAAGTCCATGCAGAAAAAAAAGGCTTAGAAGCAAGTACCTCTCCCTTACATTTTTTTTGTTAATGGAGAAAAAAAAGCTGGTCACGGAGACCAATTTATATGAAGACTTTTTTTGCTAGAAGAGATGGCCGTTTGCGTTTATAAGATTGCGAGAATTAAAAACACCAGGTCCTATTAAAAAAAACTCCAATTCGGTAAACGAAGACTTATTTTATTTTCATGATGAAAGTCGAAGGGAGAGGTACAGGGGGGAAGCAATAAGGAGCCTCTTTTAAGACGTCATCACGAGGCTAGAGAGAAAGCAGGAATGAATAGAATATACAGTTACAACTTTCTTGCTTGGCGGACTACAATATCGCCAATCTAAAAGTATTTTTGCGCCATGCACAGGGGTAAGAGAAACATTGGCTGGTATGTTCGCCAAAAATGTACGGTAGGCCTCTACCATATTAATTGTGTAGGGGGGGGGCAGATTGTGGGCTGCATACATTCCTGAGTCATGATAGATGGAGACTCATCAGTACATTGATACAGCTGCGGTTAAATGTAAAAAATAAAAAGTGTTATCTGGAAAGGGCATAGTAACAGACCGAATTCGTTAGGCTAAAAAGCATGAGACTGTATTTTTCTAGACCAGATGTTAGATCAAAGATGCACCGCTTTACCACAAAAATGCAGAATTGCCATACATCTGAACAAAAGGGTGTGAAGCGAAAATAATTCTAATAAGTAGATTGCATGTAAAGTGATTTTAAATGATGAGTTATATTCATGCCCAAATAAGGAAATGACCGAAGTTAAAATGTTTTTGAAACTAACAGTCAGCCGTAACGAATTTTGTACAAGGTTAAAGCGTATGTGTGAAAGAATCAGAAAGTGAAAATAGAGAGTGATTCACTGATTTTATTTTATTAAAGAGATGAGTACCTAGAATAATTTAATTTAAATGTGAAGGGCTGTTAATACAATCGATTTAGTTTTTAAATGTTGAATTTAATTTAGGGGCTGCACTGTTTGACTATAGTGCACAAAATAAATAAGTTATTAAACAGAATTTTAATTGAAACTGTCTGGGGGAGGGGGCGGGAATGGAATGTAAACATATATAACGAGATAATCGTTATACATGCCAAATTCCATGTATCTGGGACCTTCAGTAACACAAAAATCGCAATTTCGAACGTTATTTTTTCTTTTGCACCTCCTTTGGGGGTAGTGGCACCGACATAAAATTTAGTCTATGTTGTACCAAGGGTTGTCACTATCATTTTGATACCATTATTTTTTAAATCGGTTTGGTACTTCCTGAAATTGAGTAAAATTCGCCTTTTACAACGTTTTTTAGAACACTTTTCGCTCATTTTCGCCCCTTTTTAATTTCGATTTTCTTAAAAAAATGTTCTTAGAGATCATTAGTATCTTATAAGTAACTACCATTCCAAATTTCATGTTTCTAGGTCCTTCAGTAACACAAAAATCGCATTTTTAGAACGTTTTTTGCTCCTGCACCCCCTTTTGGCGAGAGACACGGACATAAGATATAGCCTATGTTCTAAGTTGGACTAACACCATCATTTTAATACCATTACTTTTGGAATCGGTTCAGTAGTTCCAGAGCTTACGTCCTACAAATAAACAATTTTTACCTCTTTATAATATTACTAGAAAGGTAGCCCGTCAAAAATGACGGAAATTTAGATATAATGATATATACAACTCATGTGCAAGAATATGAGTTTTCTTGATTGTTCCGCAGTGATAGATGAAAATAACACATTTTAAGAACGAAACACATTTATGAAAAACTGTGTACAGTAATCTACACAGTTTGGTTCCAAGTGTTATGCAGATTTGAGGCTTTTTGCGGTCACGTCTATTCAATCTTTGTTTACATTTTTTTAAATTCATATATTGGACAATTTAGATTGTTGAGCTTTAAAAATAAATAAATAATACACTTGAAGTAAGGTTAAAAACTGTTAAATTATCGTATACGATTTCATGAAATGGTATTATATGGTATTATTTAAGTATTGCGCGGCAGCGCAATACTTATTTATTTCCAGTGTCACTTCTCAATGTTAATTTAACATAGAAAAGCCTATGGAGATCATAACTTTTTCATTTTTTCTTCCCACCTTTTTGTCCCTGATGCCACTCATTTTTAATTCTTTGCTAATTCTAATAATATTATAAATTCAAAGTGTAAAAACATTTGCCAGACGTCAGGGTTAAAACGGATCATAAAATGCCTTTGCATATTGGTGGATTATAATCTAAAGAGTAACATGGGCTAATTTTTATTTACATTATTCAAATATTTTTCTTAATAATTCCAAATTTCACTTTTTTCATAAAGATTCAAATGACATTTTCTAATAAAATTTAACATTTTCCCTTCATTGTTGTAAATAATTCAAAAGCCGTAATAATAATTTGCCTATTTTTAGTTGAATGATTTTCACGTGAAACATGAAACTGAAGAAACTGAAATAGTTTTTAAGAATTAAAACGAAGATGAATATGACGTCAAAGTGGAAATAAAAATGACATTTTCATGCAGATTTTTCAATGCCTACAATTAGTTCACGCTCTTCCTATATATATATATATATATATATATATATATTTATATATTTATATATCTTGTTCAAATTTTCAATCGTTAATAAAATACTCATTATTCATCCTATCAAGTTGAAATAAATTTTTTAAACTTGTACTGGATGACAATTGATGTTAATAAAGTTTTTTTCAAATATTAATTAATTAATTAAATTTTATTTAATTAATTTTAGTTTTGCATGGGAAACAAAATGGCGGCTATTGGTTATTGAAGATCAATGAAAGTATTTTCAATAAGGGGTTACCATAGGGGGGCCCTGTTCAGTCGCCAAATACCGCCAAGTTTGTCTTTAACTTGGCGATATATCGCCAACTTTGGCGACCAAAATGAGTCGCCGAAAGTGACGCCAACTTGGCGATATCTGTAATATTTCGCGAAATTCCCATAGAGTTCCATTGTAAACCTACTGCTTATAGAAAATCAACAAATTGAGATATTTTAATGCAACAAAAACTAATATTAGCTTAAAGGATTTTATTAAATTTTTCTTTGATGACTTAAGTAGGAATTGACTTTAAAAACAATATTTTTATAAGACTTGTTTAAGTTCAGATTGGAATTTTTCGTCCAAACTACAGCAATATTTATTACTGCACTGGTGAAAGTTTTTGAATTATACATAGGTAAATTACATCACAAATTGTGATGCGATATCGCACAAATCAAAGCCTGATGATGATACCCTCCATTAATTTTGAAATGTGTTCGTCTGAATGCTGTAGTTATTAAAAAACGTGACATATTAAACAAAAACCTAATTTGCAGAACAAATAATAATAATAATAAATCCCTGCCGGCTCGGGCCTACAGGCGGAGGTAGATTTCGAAGTTAAGTACTAAATTCACCAACAAAACTTAAACCAAGATTAGAGTAAACCCAGTTCCTTCACCAAGAATGAGCTCTAGGGAGCTAAACATTTTGTGAAAATTCTAATATACAGGAATACACACAAGCATGTATATGAAATGGGTTTAAAAATGGCTAAAGCAAATTCAGAGAACCTCAAAGTGTTAAAATATGTTAAAATTTCCATAGTCTGGTTTTTATCATGTTTTAATACGTTTCTTCAAACTCACATGACGTTACATATTCACCTGCTGGTGTCCATTATATTTCTAATATGACGCAATATTTTGATTTTTTTTTTAATTCGTCAAACTATTTATTTCATTTTGAGTTTTCAGGCGGAAATCTTGTTGTAGAAAACTTATGACGTAATATTCAATTTGTTTTCAATTCGTCAAACTTTTTATTTAATTAATTTTCGCGTGAAAATTTTGCAATAGGAAATCAATTGTTGTGGTGAGAATTTTATTGCTTTTTTTAATTGTTGGCAACTGCTATAACGAAAAATATTTATTTTTTTCTGTCATTGTTGTGAAAGAACTGGTTTTATCAGAATCATGTTAAGACGGTATTCAAAATTTTGAACCCTCCCCATTTCTATTCCCTTGGGCCGATTTTGCCCATTTTCAATCCCCGCCGAGATATTAACCATCTCAAAGTTGTTGGCGAGTTTGAAGACGATTCGTGCATAATTGCGACTTTTATCGTGCGGACAAAATTTAGTACATACATATATATATATATATATATATATATATATATATATATATATATAAACTTTTTAGGTGGGGGTGGTTTTGGGTTCCTGGGGTCGTATAATGAAAAGTTATGAAGGAATTTTTCAAAAGTCGCACCATGGTAACGACTGCAATAGGTAGTATTTCTTACGAAATCTACCTAAAAAATTATTTCCTAAATTGTTTAAGCCCGAGAAGGGGCAGATATTATTTCATTTAATTCGTTCTACATTTAATGTTAAATTTTTGTAACAAATAAGTTTAACCAATTGAACTTTAAAAAATAAAAATGAAATTCACACAATGTAATACTTTAAACACCTATGTGCTTAGATTCCGTTCAAATGAAATCGAAATAAATCTTAGACTTTTTCCATTTTTAATTTGTAAATATTTGTACTGCAGATTTTGCATTATGTTTATGATGATTGTGCATAATATGATAAGATACATGCAAAATACAAAACTTTAAAATAAGTCTAAGATTTATTTCGATTTCATTTGAACGGAATCTAAGTATATAGGTGTTTAAAGTATTATATTGTATGAATTTCATTTTTATTTTTTAATGTTCAATTGGTTTAACTTATTTGTTACAAAAATTTAACATTAAATGTAGAACGAACTGAATGAAATATCTTAATATCTGCCCCTTCTCGGGCTTAAACAATTTAGGAAATAAATGTTTTTTTTTTTTAAATTTGTTCTGCAAATTAGGTTTTTGTTTAATATGTGTGTGCTTCACGATCTTGGTTACGACGTTGGCGAAATTGGCTGCAACTTGTCATAATCCTAATAGTGTGGGCCGCTATAACAAAAAGTAACCAGTTTTTAGTAAAATTTCTGAAATAAAGTAGCTTTCAAAAACTTGTGTAAAATTGCAGGCCGTTCTCGTGTTATGTCAGTTCTAAGAATAATATTTCTAACACTGAAGATTTTCCATGTATATATGAAATTTAGAAAAGCTTCGCCAAAAGAAAGGTCCTGAAATAACATTGTAATTCCTCTAACTTCAAAGTTTAATCGGGTTCTGATGTTGAGTACTGAAATCTAATAAATAGAGTTATTTTGAATATTACAACAGAATTAAACAGTTAAACTTATTTAACTTAAACCCGCTGTTACTTACCGATGTTATTTTTTAGTATTAAGAAAGAAAATTATTTAAAATTTTCAAATCATGCATTTATGATTTTTTTCAGTCTTTAATAACTAAATAATGAAAAAATAGGCTTTTGTTCTGAGCTCATAAATACGACAATAAAATAATGTAACTAAGAGACATTGCAAAATTAAATCTTTGTGATTACAAACCATAAACAAACGATACCGCCACCATTTTACCTACTATGACGTCATTCGAATATCGCCCATTGATTATTGGAGAACTTACTTTGTGAATGATTACCTCAATGATTTAATATTTTTGACGTTTCACGATGAATGAATCACTTGTGTTTGTTTAAGATTATGGAATGAGATATTAAGGTGTGAAACTAATTTCAATTGAACCTATCCAAGGATATATGTATTTTTAATCGAAATTTAAAACAATGCTTTGATCTCGAAATAAAAAGTTTTAGTTTGTATAATTTGTTATTTCTGTTAATTATTTATTTAAGTACTTTTCCATTATCGCGCATTTTAAAAAAAAAAGCTTGGCGCGATTCGGGCATCAGAAAGTGAGATATGTTGCGAAAATATATAAACAGCTATGAAAACAAATCTAATGAACTTTTATCTTTGTTTATATATGCACTTATATGCATAAAAAAATCGTTTCTAAATATATATAATTTTTTTATATACAAATTACGGCACAGATTTCAGATATGAACCGGGGTATCTAACTGGCGCCAAAATGGTGTTATTTTGCCTGCTATGGTAACCCGGCTATTGTTTTTAATTTATTAATAAATTGTTTATTTACTTTTACTTTCTGTTTTTTAATTATATAAACTGCTTTGTTCTATAGTTATTATTCGAACTTTTATTTATTTATAGTTATTTCCTTTTCAAAATAATAGCAAATAATTGAAAAATATATAAGTAACTGGTATTCGAAAGCGAGATTTCTGCCAAATTGGCGTCATAGAAAAATCACGCCAACCCCCATGCGTATATGACATCTGTGCAAAAATTACTTCTGTTTCTTTATAAAAATGGGTAAATAGTTTTGGCACAGATGTCATATTCGCCCCATATTGGCGCGATTTTTTTCTGACGCCAATGTCATATACGCAACGGGTATTTAATTGGCGCCAAAGTGTCGTTATTTTGCTTGATGTGGTAACCCGGATTATGTTGTTTATGCTGTTGATGTTTTCGCCAAATGGGCAACCAAAAATAAATCGCGCCAATAGGGGGCGAATATGACATCTGTGCCATAGTTTTTTTTTTATTAAATTGTCGGCACAGATGTCATATACGCCCATATTGGCGCGATTTTTTTTTGACGCCGATGTCATATACGCACCGGGTACTTAACTGGGAACAGATGTCACATTCGCCCCATATTGGCGCGATTTTTTTCGGTTGCCAATTTGGCGAAAACATCAACAGCATCCACATAATCCGGGTTACCACATCAAGCCCTTTGGCGCAAGTTAAGTACCCGTTGCCTATATGATATTGGCGACAGAAAAAAATCGCGCCAATATGGGGCGAATATGACATCTGTACCCTTAACTGGCGCCAAAGTGTCGTTATTTTGCTTATAATGGTAACCCGAATGTTGTTTATGCTGTTGATGTTTTCGCCAAATTGGCGTCGGAAAAAAATCGCGCCAATATATGACATCTGTGCCAAATTGTATACATATGGAAAAAATTGCTTGTGAGTATGAAGCAGTAAATAGGTTGCCAGAAAATACGTTGGCAAACTTCTTTCTCGCCAAGAAACTTTTCTCCGAAATATTGTACATAAGCAATGATTGCTAGAAATGCATTTTTAATTATGATATGCGCTTTTAATTTTCACTACATTTATGCATACTATACTGTGTTTATAAATGCTACTGTTCATATGCAGGGATACACAAAAGAATTCGTAAGGGTTACTGAGTATGAGAGTAAATTGCTTAAAGGTGGTTTTTAAAGGAGTTATGCATTTTTACGCTGAACTGCATTTATTTTCCTAAGAAATGTTTGTGGAATATAGATAAAATGATATACATGGTCACGCAAAGAATTGGATACATAACCGTCTATGGATGATAATATCTGGAAATGTGATTTCAGTAGTTTTAAGAGTAGTTTAAATTAAATTTTAGCTAAATAGTGGCATATAATAACGGTACTATTGGCTATGGACGGTAACTGCTGAAATCAATTTTTAAATTTTTGGTACAGATGTCATATTCGCCCCATATTGGCGCGATTTTTTTCTGTCGCCAAAATCATATAGGCAACGGGTACTTAACTTGTGCCAAAGGGCTTGATGTGGTAACTTGGATTATGTTGTTTATGCTGTTGATGTTTTCGCCAAATTGGCAACCGAAAAAAATCGCGCCAATATGGGGCGAATATGACATCTGTTCCAAATTTTTTTATGCGTTTTCTAAAATGTTTACTTAGTTATCTTGGTACTTCTTTGTTATCCCGTCGACCAAATTACTGTCGCCAAATTGTAAGATTAATTGCCAATAATGGTTGCCATTAATTAATTAATTAAATGCCAATAATGGCCCATAAAACCATTAATTCGACGTTTTATTTGTATTTTTATTAATGTTTTACTATTGATTTGGCGATTTATATAATTTGGCGAAATTGGTCGACGGAGTATCTAAGAAGTAACGTTATCTTATTTACCTTATTTCCCTAAATAACGAAGTTTTGTTAAATCATTCAGGATGTGTTGGAAAGTGTTTCATATTCTATGCTTAACGCTTGATTTTTTCTTCTTCTTTAGTCTTATTTTGCATTTATTTTATTCTTAATCATATTGCTTATACTGCTTTATAGAAACTTATAGAAACCTTGTAGAAACCTTGGCACAGTTGTCATATACGTTATGATATATTGGCGCGATATTTTTCCGACGCCAATTTGGCGAAAACCTCAGCAGCATAAACAACAACATCCGGATTACCATATCAATCAAAATTACGACACTTTGGCGCCAGTTAAGTACCCGTTGTGTATATGACATTGGCGTCAGAAAAAAATCGCGCCAATATGGGGCGTATATGACATCTGTGCCGAAACTTTAATATCTAATGTTTAAACTCTTCGCTCCACTCTCCTTGCATATAGTACAAACTATAACACGGATAGCGCAAAATAATAGACAATTTGGTACTTTTCCACTGTAGGGGCTTTGGCATTTTTTTTTAAAGCTTGGTGTAATTTGGGCATCAGAAAGTGAGATTTGGGTACTTTTCCGTTATGCGGACATCATTGTCGCCAAGCGTAATAGTTGGCGCAAAATCGTGAATTGAAGCATTTGAAAAATAAAAGAAAAACCATTGTCGATACTAAAGTGAGCATTTAAAAAATTTAACATTTGAAAATTCCAGACTTTTATGAACTATTTCATCAAATCACAAATATATACTTAAAATAAGTGAACAAATAACTGCTATAAAATAAAGCAATAAAATAAAACTCATATTAAACTGCTGGCATGAAATTACAAATTTCTTTTAGCATTTTGAAATAATTGGCGCATTAGCATACATTTTGGCATGGTGTCCGTATAACGGGAAAATATCGAGATTTGTTGTCAAATCATATAAACAGCTATGAAAACAAATTTGATGAGTGTTTTTGTTTGTTTTATATGTATATTACTGATGTTTTTATGTACAAATTACATCTGTTTCTGTATAAAATTAGAGAAACGGCTTTTTTATGTTAAATAAATAGTATAAATATCGAAAAAAATGCGTGTGTATATAAAATGAAACAGTGAATATGTTCCCGGAAAATATGTTACTAAATTTCCTTTTTCTCCAAGGCACCTATACTGGAATAGTACCTAAAGCAGATTAAAATCGGGCAGTTAGGAGCTCACACAGTACACCGTTGTCTATTGGCGGTTATTTTATTAGTAGCATCGGGAGGAAGATGTAAAGATATGCTTTAAATTATCACCCATAGATTTCGAATAAATATCTTAAAAGAGTTGAGTTTAAATTAAATTTCGGTGACCTCCATTATGAAAGATTAATGGTTTTAAATGGGAATTTCGCAAATTAGTCAGCTATCGCCAAGTTGGCTAACATTTGGCGCTACTGTGGTAACCCTGCATTAATATTTTTCAACAATTACTCATTTCAATGAGGCGGTCCTACCGGAATAGTGAGGGACACACAGAGACTTGGATTTTATATAAATAGATTACTAGCAAACCCCGCGGCTTTGCTCGCGTAATATTTGAAATATGCCAAGTGATATTTATATGTCTAATTTTTATTAAAAGGTACTAACTAATTTTTTATTTTATTAACAGGTAATATTTTATTTTATTAAAAGGTACTTATTACTTTTAGGAATAATTAAAAAAATTACTATTTAAAACGCAGTTTGATTAATAATCATTGTTACACTGAATAAGGCAGAAATGAGATTTAAATTAATAAAACGAAATAAAACTAAATAAATAATAATTTTGAAAATATTTTGAAACTTTTATGCTCAATTAATACGCTCATTTCACTATTCATTTGAAGATTTGAATTTTTTAGAAACCATCTTCTTACATCTTAAAATTAACTATAATGTCAAATTCCAAGTCCTACCACCTCTCTCAACATAAAGGGCTATGTTGAAATAGGAACTGTCACCATTAATTTGCCAACATTAATTTTGAAATTGGTTTGTTATTTCCTAATTTTCCACAGAAACGTAATTTAGAAAGCTTTAAAAGGCCTTTTTAAGAGTGTTTGTTGTTCCTGTGAACCCCAGGTGGTAGAATCATCAGCATAAAATATAGCCTGTGTAGGATCACAGACTGTTACCATTGATTCGCAACTATTACTTTTATAATCGGTTTATATTCCCTGAAATTGCGTAGAAATCGTAATTTAGGACTTTTTTAGAATGCTTTTCGCACCTCCCCTTCACTTCACCCCTTTATAATTCGAATTTATTTTCGACAGTCTTTCGAGGGCATTTATATTTTATAAGTAACTACCATGCCATATTTAAAGTTTCTAGCCTTTTCAGTATCACAGAATTCGCAATTTAGAAAGTTTTTAGTTACTGCAACCCTCTGGTGGTAGTGGCACAGCCATAAAATATAGCTTATGTTTGAGCAGGTTCTATCACCAACAGTTTGTCGTCATTAATTTTTTAATCGATTTGGTATTTGATAAGATTACATAAAAATTGTAATTCATAACGCTTTTCGCTCACTTCACCTTTTTAAATTTGAAATTTTCTTTCGACAGTTCCTAGAAAGCAGTTGCATCTTGTAAGTAAATACCATGTCATACTTCAAACTGTTAGATTCTTCAGTTATGCAAAAAACGCAAATTAGAACATGTTTTGCTTTTGCAACCCTCAGATGGTATTGACAACAACATAAAATATAACCTATGTTATAGCAGTGACTGTCACCATTAATTTGCAACCATTACTTTTGAAATAGCTTTGGAATTTCCTGAGATTGAGTAGAAATCGCAATTTAGAACGTTTTTAGAACGCTTTTCGCGCATTTTCACCCCTTTTTAAATTTCCAATTTTTTCGAAACTGTCCTTAAAGATCATTTATATGTAATAAATATGTACCTTGCCTAAATTTAAGTTGCTAGCCCCTACCGATCACAAAAATCGAAATTTGGAACGCTTTTTTGCTCCTGCAAAGTCTAGGTGATAGTGATACCGACTTAAAATAGCGTCTATGTTACAGCAGAGGCTGTCAGCATCAATTTCTTACCATTACTTTTGAAATCAGTTTGATTCTTCCTGAGATATTGGTGACAAATCGGCATTTAGAACGTTTTTAGAACGCTTTTCACTCATTTTGCTTCTGCATCTCTTCTGGGGTACTGGAAACAAATATAAAATATAGCCTATCTTGGAGCAAGATCTGTCCCCATCATTTTTACACCATTATATTTGAAATCGGTTCAGTATTTCCTGAGATTGCTAGAAATCGCAATAGAACGTTTTTTACTACGCTTTTTGCGCATTTTGACCCCCCCCCCTCTTTTAAATATCGACTTTTTTAGGAAATGTCCTTAGAGATCATTGATATCTTATAACTAACTACCATTCTAAATTTCACGATTCAAGGCCCTTCCGTCACGAAAAAACCGCAATTTAGAACGCTTTTCTCCTGCACCCCTTTTGGGGTAGTGGCACCGACATAAAGCATAGTCTATGTTGGAGCAAAGGTTTTCACCATCATTTTGACGCCATTATATTTTTAATCGGTTTGGTATTTCCTGAGATTTTGTAGAAATCACCATTTAGAACGTTTTTTAGAAAGCTTTTTGTGCATTCTCACCCCTTTTACATTTCGAGTTGTTTAAGAACTGTTCTTAGACATCATTTATATCTTATAAGTAACTAATATTCCAAATTTCATATTTCTAGGCCCTTCAGTATCGCAAAAATCGCATTTTTAGAACGTTTTTTGCTCCTACACCCCCTTTGGGGTAGTGGCACCGACATAAAACATAGCCTATCTTGGAGCAAACGTTGTCACTATAATTTTGAGATCAATATTTTTTAAATCGGTTTGGTATTTCCTGAGATTATGTATAAACTACCATTTAGAACGTTTTTAGAACGCTTTTTGTGCATTTTCACCCCTTTTAAATTTTGAATTGTTTAAGAACTGTTCTTAGACATCATTTATATCTTATAAGTAACTAATATTCCAAATTTCGTATTTCTAGGCCCTTCAGTAACGCAAAAATCGCATTTTTAGAACGTTTTTTGCTCCTGCACCTCCTTTGGGGTAGTGGCACCGACATAAAATATAGCCTATGTTCTAAGTTGGACTAACACCATCATTTTGATACCATTACTTTTGGAATCGGTTCGGTAGTTCCTGAGCTTACCTCCTACAAATAAACAATTTTTTCCTCTTTATAATAGGAGTATAGATAAGTATAGAAGTATAGATTACTGGCAAAACCGGCGGCTTTGCTCGCGTAATAGTTAAAATATTCCAAGTGATATTTATATGTCTAACTTTTATTAAAAGAAATTTCCTTTTTAGGAATAATTCAAAAATTACTCACTAAGCCACAGTTTGACTAAACTTCATTATTACACTGCATTAGGCAGAAATAACACTTAAATTCATAAGAAGAACTAAAACTAATTCTAAACTAGGACTTCCCTCAGAGGGATTAGTCTGAGCGATATTACTGAGAACATAGATTTAATAATAACATGTGGAAGCAAAGAAAATGAAATGATGAAAATAAACGAATTGTAGAATTACAAAATCTTATATATAAATTCGTATACACTGTTTAAAAAAATGGGAAATCAAACCATTCAAGACAGCCATGCATGGATATAAAATTGAAAGTACGCAATATATTAAAAGTAAAATAGAAAATTAAACACTAATTTACTTATATCGGAATTTTAACTGTATAAAATGATGTCAAAAGCATAATCAGACGCTCCGCCCCAATTTGAGTAACTTTAAATGACAAATATATGATGTTTAAAAAGAATGGACTATACTTTATATGGTGTGTGCTCCCCCGGAATAGTTAATATTGCACAATATCTGTTTTCCAAAGATGCAATGAGGTTGTCGATAACATTTAAGGAATTCTCTTCTCAAAATCTAATATAGTATCAAAGTACCGAATACATCAAAAGTGGCATGCAATGCTTCGTTAGAGTGTGTTTTAGATATGCTCGATCGGATTTAAATGATGAGTGTATGCTGGCCACTACATACGCTGTATTGCTTTGTTTTCAAACATATTCTGCACAAGTTGAGCTGTATTTAGCATGTATTAAATAAAAGAAATCGGCAATGATTACAACATAAAGTATGACACAAGACCTGAATATATCGTTTGCATAACTTTTGAGCTGTCAAAGTGTCATTTGAAGTAATTTACAAATCCATACATATTTATTCAGCAAATCCTGCAAGCTAACATACGCCAATATGAACCCGATTACAAAATTTCACTAGAATAAGTTAATATATAAAAAATCTACTAATGATAATTAAGAATATGACCTTATGATAAAATGTCTAGAAAAATGAATCGGATAAAAAATTCATATCACATTTAAAACGGCACTTCCCTCTGTTAGTGGCCTTGGCGAGAGAGAGAAAAGCCTAGAGAAGGAACACTTTAACAAGTACTTTCGGGCAACCTACTCACTGGTTCCCTACAGGTCCTTATTCAATATTTACACAATTTATTTAATGCTAGGTGGGTATCTATCAGTTTTGTTGCATTTAAATAGCATATTTTGCGGAGGAAATGCAGCATTATGAAATATTTAAAGTTGCTGTACCTAATAATTCCAAATTAATGGTAATTGAGATCGCTTTCCGTTAATTTCATCTTTTTAAATTTTAAATTTTTTAGAAACACTTCATAGAGACAATTGTATAATTTAAAACTAACCCGAAGCAAAATTTTGGGCTCAGCAGTAACAAAGAAATAGAAAATTTTTGAAAATTTTTTTGTTTCTGCACTGTTTTTTATAGCGACATTTTTAGAAATTGTTTTATTGCGAGAATTTACCTCATGATAAATACAGCCATGTCAATTTTCATGTTTACAGTCCCAGGCCAAATTATTAGACGCACCGTTGTTTTTTACGAAATACATGATTTCGACGAAGTTTATATGCAGTTGTGTTATATTTAAACATAGATTTAATGAATTTTTATTCAGGAGATTTGTTCTATACTTCCTATTGGTATTTAGTTTTAAAGAATGGCAACACAATGTGAACCAATGGATACACGGACGTAAACAAGTGGAAACCAGTTGCAGCCAATTCAATTCGGCGTTCACTAGTGCGTCAGTTGAGGACGTGTTTCTGTGGCCTTATGCGTTTGGTTTATTTGTTTCAAAGTTGTATGCTACGTAGTTAGTTGTTTTTTGTGTGTGCAGTGTTTAAATAAGCACGTGGAACATTTTCAGTATGGGTAAAACAGGTGATCTGTCACCTCGTAAAAAAACTGAAATGAAGGCCCTCGTGGATGCTAAAAGTTTTTCAAACCGCGAAATATCACGAAGTTTGAAGGTTTCTGAAGCTAGCGTACGACGCATAAAGAAGAAAATTGAGGCAGGGAATGATTTGAGCCCAAAACGAAAGCAAAGATGTGGCAGAAAACCCACTTTCACTCCAAGGTCAGAGAGATGTTTACAGAAAATTTGTGTGGAAAGCAGATGGGCTATAACAAAAATTATAAAATCCCAACTCCAAAATGCTAACGTGAATGTTTCTGAGTGTACTGTTTTCAGAAAATTAACAAAAATAGGTTTTAAGGCCTGACGCGCCGCCAGGAAACCCAAGTTAACAGCTGCAATGAAAGTAAAGCGTCTGACGTGGGCCTTTCAGTGGCGTGATAAAGATGTGGACTTCTGGAGATCGGTAAGTTATTATAATTTCATCACTAGTCATACATTCAATATCATTTTCTATGCAATGACGCAAGATCCGCAGGGAATTTTGTATTTTTTTCCGTTTTTGACAGGTTTGCTTCAGTGATGAAAGCACATTTGAAATTTTGCAGAATAAAACTCAGTTTGTGCATCGTCGTCCTGGCGAAAAGTTCCATCCTGACTGTGTCACTCAGAGGGTTAAACACCTTACAAAAATCATGATTTGGTCAGTCATCAGCAGCAAGGGTACTGGACAAACGTGGTAAAAGGTACAATGAGGCAAGATCAGTACAAAGACATCACACAAAATCGGTTGATTCCGCAGCTCAAAGTATGGTTTCGAAATGGGGAACCATTCATTTTCATGCAAGATAGAGCTCTCTGCCACACAGCACGGTCTGTTAAAGCTTTTTTAGTACATCAAAGTATCCCTCTGTTGGATTGGTGGGGTAATAACCCGAATAAGAACCCAATTGAAAACGTGTGGGAACTCATGAAAAGCGAAGTGACTAAAGTTGTGATTACAAACAAAACTCAGCTCTTAAAACAGATCATTCATGTGTGGAATCATTATCCTCAAATGCAGAAGACAGTCCAGTCTTGCACTGATACCATGCCGCGCAGAATTAAAGCTCTCATAGCGGTTAAGGGTGGATCAACAAAATATTAACTTTTCATTAGATTTTCTTCCTTTTTGTTCAAGAGTTAATAAATACATATATTTTCTATAATGACGATGTTTTATTAGTGTTACAGATACATACGTGATTAATAATATAGTAAATATACATTGTATCTCGTTAAAAACCATACAGCTGTACAGTATCACCTGATAATTAACGCTTTCTATAAAATTTTATGGTGCGTCTAATAATTTGGCCAGGGACTGTATATTCCTAACAGTTCCATGTTCTTCGTTACTTAGATCATCTTTAGATCTTTTTCCGCTTTGTTTAGTCTTTCTATTTTTTAGAATTCGTTCTACAACGAGCATTTACATCTTATTAATTACTACCATGCCAAAGTTCTAGTTTCTAACCCCAACAGTATCCCAAAAATTTCAGTATTCCAAATAAATCATAGTTTAGAACCTTTCTAGAAATTTTTACGTTTATCCGTCAAATTGAACCTTTTAGAGAGCGTTCATTACCAGTATTCACATCTTAAAAGTAACTACCGCACCAAATTTAAAGTTTCTAACCCAATCAATATCGCAGAAATCACAATTTTAGAACTTTTTTGCTCCTGCATCGATGTAGGTTCTTGCACTGACATAAAATAGTCTTTTTTTCAGAGCAGAGATGGCCGCCAACATTTTTTTAAGTTTGCTATGTAGTTTCAGAGATAACACCTCACAAACGTATAAGCATTAATAATATTGTATACTTTATAATAATAACGCTTTATAATATTAGCATTAGACGTACAGATACAAAAGCCATTTATCTGTTACAAGCTAAAGTGCTGGCGTTGCCCAGAATTTGAAGGTTGTTTGTTCTGAAAAATCAATTTCAAAATTTAACATACAACACAAAACAAACATTAAAAAAGCAGTCGAAATGTTGTTGAATGAATCATATGAAAACGCTATATAAAAATGTATAAATGTATATAACAGACGCAAAAGAATACAGCTATAAATGAACTTATTTTAATTTATAATTGGAGCAATAATGTTAAAATATGCCAATATTTCCCTAATCGGGTTTTTTTTATGCTTCAATACATTTTTCACACTCATATGACGTTATACTATATCCACAATGCCCTTTATATTTCCAATATGACGTAATATTTTCCTCTTTCACGTGGAAACCTTGAAATAGAAAAGTTATGATGTTATATTCACTTTCATTTAAATTCGTCAAACTATTTATTTCATTTTCATATTTCACGTGGAAATCTTGCAGTAGAAAATTAATTGTTGTAGTAATAATTTTATTGTGTTTTTTAATTGTTGGCAACTGCTATAACGAAAAATGTTTAAATTTGATAAGAAATGGTTATTAAATTGGTGGTTTTTTATTAATTAAAAATTAACTATAAGTTATTTCGATTCCGGATTACTTTAGTTGTCTCGGCCATGTTTTAATACACATGTACGTATCTCTTCACAATTGGCTTCCAAATTGTGGATTTTTTATAGAATTACAAACAGACAGATAGACAAGTTTTCATTTTTATATATCTCTCTATTCTATGAAAAGTAATTAACGCTGTCACAGCCGCCGCCGCCGGTTTTGAATTTTTTGTGTACCGGAGGTCTTTCTTCGTTAATATTAAGAAAACTATTGCATACAAATATATGAAAATTGGTGGTATTATAGCGAAATGTTTGATCAACACACTAATGCATACAGTTTTCAAATCGAAGAATTATTTTAAGAGATATTTAATGCTAAAGTTGGACAAAATCGTTCCATTAAAAAAAATTATAAGAGCAAAAGCTATACATGGGAATTTAATCATTTTTAGATCATTTTATTCAATAGAAGATCCGGTCTGCAGATTTCATTAATTTTTTTTTTAATTTGACTCGTTTTTTGAGGTTTTATTTCTATTTTAAATTCAAATATTCAGCATTTTGACAGATATTTTTTACATATTTTAGAAAATGGTATTAATTTAAACTGTTGCCAACTGTATAAACAGCGCAAACAATAATGTTTGCTTCAAATAAAAAAATTATTTACAAGTTACTATTATAAACGGAAAAAAACCTTCAAATTACAATTAAATAATTAGGTATAAAAAGCAGGCACTTATTGGAAATTACGCCATAAAAACTATATTTACATGTGAATTTTAAAAGAGAAAGGATATTGTAAAATAAATTCATTAACATGCGTTAGAAATCTGAAATAGAACAAATTACGTCACATTACACTTATTATGCAAAATTAACAAAAAATAGTATTGCAAAACAGTTTAAATTTAAAAATTGCGCGAGACAAAATATTAGAGGTTAAATATTAGATTTTTTTCAAAATTTTATTATTTGTCGTTTGATGTGAGGTGTTCAGCTATAAGTATGCAAATTTTTATGTTTCAACATAATTAGGGGCTGAGTTAGAAAAATTGCTTTAAATACCCAAGTTAGAGCCCAGAGGGTTAAATATTAGACTTTTTCAAAATTTTATTATTTGCTGTTTGATGTGAGGTGTTCAGCTATAAGTATGCAAAATGTCATGTCTCCAACTTAATTAGGGGCTGAGTTAGAAAAATTGCTTAAAATACACAAGTTAGAGCCCAGAGGATTAAGTAATAGACTTTTTCAAAATTTTATTATTTGTCGTTAGATGTGAGGTGTTCAGCTATAAGTATGCAAAATGTCATGTCTCCAACTTAATTAGGGGCTGAGTTAGAAAAATTGCTTAAAATACAGAAGTTAGAGACCGGAGGGTTAAATATGAATTTTTCAAAATTTTATGATTTAACGTGTTATCGCAAGTGTTCAGCTATAAGTATGCAAACTTTCATGTCTCCAACTTAATTAGGGGCTGAGTTAGAAAAATTGCTTTAAATACACAAGTTAGAGCCGAAAGGGTTAAATATTAAGCCTTTTTCAAAATTTTATTATTTGTCGTTTGATGTGAGCTGTTCAGCTATAAGTATGCAAAATTTCATGTCTCCAACTTAATTAAATTAGGGGCTGAGTTAGAAAAATTGCTTAAAATACACAAGTTAGAGCCCAGAGGGTTAAATATTAGTCTTTTTCAAACTTTTATTATTTGCCGTTTGATGTGTGGTGTTCAGCTATAAGTATGCAAATTTTCAAGTCTCCGACATATATAGTTTCTGAGAACGGGCTCTGTGGCAGACGGACGAACAGACAGACAAAGGAGTGAGACAGGTAGGGTTTCGTTAGATGGACGAAACTCTAAAAACATGCTGCGGATGACTGTAACAACATCCTAAAATTACATTATCATCAGCGATCTACCAATCCCGAATTTAGTTTATATTCGTTTCATATATTCTTATTCTTTTGTGCGGCCCTGTAAAATAATTATCAGTATTATATACAGTAAAACCTCTGAATAGCGGACACCCCGAGAGTGCAGAATTTGTCCTCTATTTAGAGGTGACCGCTACTGAGAGTAAAACATGTACAGTAATTTAATTGTTGGTAATCGAAAAAATGTCCGCTAAACAGAGGTATCCGCTAATCGGGTGTGTCCGCTATGGAGGTTTTACCAGTAAAACTTCTGAATAGCGAACACCTCGGGAGGGCAGAATTTGTGCTCTATTTGGAGGTGTTCGCTACTGAGAGTAAAAAATGTACAGTTATTTAAGGGTTGGTAATCGAAAAAATGCCCGCTAAATAGAGGTGTCCACTAATCGGGTGTGTCCGTTATGGAGGTTTTACTGCATAATAATATCATCCTTTACAAGAAAATTGCATGCTGTATGTTAGACAGACAGACATCCAGAGAAAGATAACCTACGGATCAACAAACACTCATGTCTTTTGTTTTAATCATCCACAATTGTATGTCATACAACATGCCAGATTTTATACAACAGGCTAAAAACGGTCACCGTGGTACGGAATACTGTATTATTATTTGTTTGCCTACCAAAACTGGTTGCCACGGGTTGTTGCAAGGTTTGTGATCACGTGGTTGAAACCGATCTGTTCAATATTACTGCGTGCGTATTTTTTTTTATTTGCTCCATGTGTTCAAACCAGTTGTCTACGAAAACATCAACCGTTGAAAGTGACGCACACCAAATTTCTGTGACGTATGCAGATAAATTGTGCTTTTTTAAGAGTTTTTTCTATATAATTTTTAAACGGTTTGGAACTTATTTTTCATAGTAGGTGCATTCAGTAGGCGACCCTCCTAGGTACCTTCTGGTGCAATCAGAAACGAAATCCGACAAATATTTTTTGAGTTATGCTTGACGAAACGTTTTTATTAGGCTTTTTTTTTAGTAGGACATGGCGTTAATATCCATCGTAGTAGTAAAGTGTCCGGACAGTAATATTTCGCTGAGTATTAGCCTTCGCTTCGCTCAGACAATAAATGATAATTTAGAACGTATTTTGAAGCTTAATGCTCATTTTATACACTCATTTCAGTATTCATTTGAAGTTTTGAATTTTTTAGAAACCGTTCTTAGTACGCACTTAGATCTTAAAATTAACCATCAGGTCAAATTCCAAGATTCTTGCCTAACGGTCTACCACCTCTCTGGTGGTAGTGACACTAACATAAAATACCTATGTTGAAACAGAGACTGTCACCATTAATTTGCCGACATTAATTTTGAAATCGGTTTGGTGTTTCCTAATATTCCACAGAAACGTAATTTAAAAATTTTTAAAGGCCTTTTTTAGAACGTTTGTTGTTCCTCCCAACCCCAGGTGGTAGTGGCACCGGCATAAAACATAACTTGCGTAGGATCATAGACTGTCACCTTTGATTCGCAACCATTAGTTTTGTAATCGGTTTATTATTTCCTGAGATTGCATACAAATAGTAATTTAGGACTTTTATAGAATGCCTTTCGCTCCTTCCCTTAGCTTCACAACTTTTAAATTTCGAATTTATTTTCGACAGTTCTTAGAGGGTATTTAAATTTTATAAGTAACTACCATGCCATATTTAAAGCTTCTAGCCTCTTAAGTATCCCAGAAATCGTAATTTAGAACGTTTTTTGCTCCTGCAAACCTCTGGTGGTAGTAGCACCTACATAAAATATAGCTTATATTTGAGCAGGTTCTATCACCACCAATTCGCAAACATTATTTTTTAAATCGGTTTGGTATTTCATAAGATTGCATAAAAATCGTAATTTAGAACGTTTTTATATAGCTTTTTGGCTCACTTCAAGCTTTTAAATTTGGAATTTTTTTTCGACAGTTCTTAGAAACCATTTGTACCTTTTAAGTAATAACCATGCCAAATTTCAAAATCTTAGACCCTTTAGAATTACAAAAAACGCAATTTAGAATATTTTTTGCTCCTTTAACCCGCTGGTGGGAGTGAATACTGCATAAAATATAGCCTATGTTGGATCAAGGACTGTCACCAACAGTGTGCAACCATTATTTTTGAAATCGATTTTATATTTCCTGAGATCGCGTAGAAATTGCAATTTACAACTTTTTTCGAACGCATTCCGCGAATTTTCACTCCTCTTAAATTTCAATTTTTTTTTTTTTTTTTTTTACGAAATGTACTTAGAGATTCTTTATATCTTATAAATAACTACCATACCTAATTTCAAGTTCCTAGACCCTACACTATCACAAAAGATCGCCATTTAGAACGTTTTTTACTCCTGGAACTCCCCGGTGGTAGTGACATCGGCATGAAATAGAGCCTATGTTAGAGTAAGGGCATTCACCTTCAATTTCCGATCATCACTTTTGAAATCCGTTTGATACTTCCTGAGATTGCTTAGAAATGGCCATTCAGAACGTTTTTTAGAACGCCCCTTTGACTTATTTCACCTCTTTGAAATTTCGATTTTTTAGGAAGTTTTCTTGGAGATCATTTATATCTTATAAGTGATACTGAACTACCATGCCAAATTTCATATTTTTGGGCCCTTCAGTAACACAAAAATCACATTTTTAGTACGTTTTTTTCTCCTGCATCCCTTTTGGGGTAGTGGCATTGACAAAAGATATAGTCAAGTTGGAACAGTGGCTAACACCATCATTTTGATATAATTGCTTTTGAAATTGGTTTGATACTTCCTGAGATTGCGTAGAAATCGCCATTTAGAACGTTTTTTAAAACACTTTTTGCGCAATATCACCCGTTTTAAATTTCGATTTTTTTAAGAAATGTTCTTAGAGATCATTTATACCTATTAAGTAACTACCATGTCAAATTGCATGTTTCTAGGCCCTTGAGGTCGCATTGAAACGTGCGCAACAAAGGTCGCATTTTTAGAACGTTTTTTACTCCTGCTCCCCTTTTGGGACAGTGGCACCGACATAAAATATAGCCTTTGTTGGAGCAAGAGCTGTCACCATCATTTTCACACTATTATTTTTTAAATAGGTTAGGTTCTTCCAGGGATTGCGTAGAAATCAACATTTAGAACGTTTTTTAGAACGTTGTTTTGCGCATTTTCACCCCTTTTTAAATTTCAAATTTTTTAAGAAATGTTCTTAGAGTCTGTTTAATCTTATTACTACCATCCCAAGTTTCATGTTTCTATGCCCTTCCGTAACACAAAAATCTCATATTTAGAAAGTTTTTTGCTCATGCACCCCCTTTGGGGTAGTGGCATGGACATAAGATATAGCCTGTGTTCGAACATGGACTAACACGATCATTTTGATACCATTACTTTTGAAATCGCTTCAGTAGTTCCAGAGACTACCTCCTACAAATAAACAAACAAACAACCTTTACTTCTTTATAATATTAGTATAGATTGGTTAATCTCTTTAGTTAAAAACTTATAAATATACTACGCTATTTTTTATTATCATTATTAATTCTTTTTTAATATAAGCCAAATGATAAATTGGTAATGAGCTACAAAAATATATCCAAAAATTATGTACTTATCTATCCGTTTTTGCATTTGTAAATAGTTTACACATATTTAATTTTACTTTGATGTCAATTTTGTAAATCTAAAGAGATTATTGAAAAGATTACAGAAAAAAACTTGCTGGGTTAATTAAAGTCAATATCTTGTGTATTAGAAAAGGAATTTTAGTTTTTGAAATAAACCAATTAAAAAACACAACAAGAAAGAAAAATCATGCGTCCAGCATAGACTATGACACATTTTCCAACGCATTCAGGATACAGTAATACAGCTTTACAATTTATTAAGTTGAAAGATGTCTAAATAAACAATTTTGAAAATGCATAACACACTTGAAACACACCCAGTTCCTACAACTGCCATAAGAAAAATAACCGAATTTCATTTTTTCATGTATATGATCTATAGATTCATTTGTATATTACATAGTAGTTGAAAGTTATTTTCAATTAAACTCATAGCACAGTTGAAATTTCCCATTCTCCAATTCCCGTCCATAAACGGAAATTCACTTGAGATCTTTTGTGTAGAAATGTATATGATCCATAGAATTTATGCACCACCAAGTAATATGATAAAAATAGATATATTTAAAAACGTGTATCACAACTGAAAACTCATTTCCAGCAGTTATTCTGCTTGTTAGACAGTACTGTAGCCAAACATAGTACTTTAGTGTGTACCTGTAAATGAACGATAAATTATATACACCAGATTCTACAGTAAGCGCTTCGTTTTACACTTCAGTGATACACTGCTCAAAAAAATAGGGGAGCACATCGTTTTAACGAAATTACGCAAATATTTACACCGATAAGTAACGTAAAATAAAACATCCATAATTTAAATTGTTGTAGAAAACAGATAAAGAAAACTTCACATGTCAATTAAAGTTTATGACGTCAAAAACTAAAACAAGGAGATAAGTGCAGAAATCGGGATTTTGCAGAAACGTCTGTTTCACTGCCTCAGTTGTGAAATTCAATTGCTCAGTTTGTGTTTTGAGAAAATGTGGCTTAAAAATGTCACAACAATATGATTTACAGCAATCCATGGCATGGCGCGTTATCGGGGTAGTTGAATTTGGGAAACACAACGAAGTGTAGGAGACGCTGTTGGAGTTGCAAGAAGTGCCCCTGAAAGGCTGTAGAATCGATTCCAAGACACATGGAATGGTAGTCATCGACAAGTGCAAGGTCGAAAATGTGCTAACACAGAAACTGATGACCGATATATCCTGTTAACAGGTCATCGAGACGGAGCGGGCACTGGTACACAGATGCAAACACAGTTGTTCTTGGCCACAAAACGAAGGGTGTCTAGCCAAACACTCCAAAATAGGCTTCATCAGGGTGGTTTCTATGCGCGTAAGCCAGTGGTCTGTATTTCGTTGACCTCAAGCCACTGTGCGGCCCAAAGAAGGTGCGGAACTGAACATCAAGTTTGGAAGCAACGTTGTTGGAGTCAAATTCTGTTTACAGATGAGTCCCGATTCAATCTGGATGTGACATCTGATGTGTTTTGGCATGGAGAGAAAGAGGCACTCAAAATAATCCCACATTCGTTCGTGAAAGATCACATTACAGACGAGGTGGGTTGATGCTATTGGCTGGAATCAGCATAGGTGGACGTACGGGCCTGCATACCATTCTGAATGGCACTTTGGCGATTCGAAGTTATACAGACGAGATACTGAGACCTCAAGTCGTATTTTCTGTTGCAGCAATTAGTGATTTCTTTTTTTCCATGCATGATAATGCCAGACATCATACAATTCGTCTTGTGGAAAACATGATTGAAGCTAAAACAATACAGCGTATGGAATGGCCAGCATGCTCTCCTGACCCAAATCCGATCGAACATGTTTGGGACATACTCAGACAGCGCATTTCTGGGAGATCGAGGCCTCCTTTTACTGTCTGGGACTTGGAGATTGCAATTCTTGAGCAGTGGAACATTATTCCCCAAAATCTTATCGATAACCTCATCGCATCCATGGAAAACAGGTGTGCAGCAGTCTTAGCTGTTCGAGAAGACTACACGCCATATTAAAAATCTTGCATCATTTCTAAACAATACCTTTTTTTATCTTTTATATGAAACCAAATTTTTTCCCTAAACCATTTTTTCAAAGAATAAAAGCTCCCTTTGAATTTTATTGCGTCTTTGTTTCGGTATTGCGCATAAATACACGTGTACTATCCATTTCATACCCATACATGGCTGTCTTGCACTGTTCTCTTCACTTTTTTGCTTCCTCCCCTAATTTTTTTGAGCAGTGTATATACAAATTTCAATATATTTAAAATAGTGTAATATCATTAAAATACACCACAAACGATTTGTGATTTCTTGCATTGAAATATTAAAATACCCTGCATTTGAGTATTTACTCAAGCCTTGGGTAAATACCCAGGTATATACCCCAAAAATAAATACCTACCCGCTGAATAGGGGTAATAAATACCTACCCATCCCACATCACTGGTTAGAACACGGACGGACAAACAGACAAACCGATTTCATTACTATGATAAAACTTAACAGCTTATTAATGTGAAAGATGTCTAAATAAATAATTTAGAAAATGTTAAAAACCCAGTTACTGCAATTACCATCAATAGTCGGAAAAATATCCGCATTTTTTTGTACAGCCCTATATATGATCTATATCTTTGCATGTTTACCACGTACCATGCTAAAAGTTAGTTCAATTAAACGCATAGCAGAGTTGGAAATTCCGTTCAGCAATTTCCGCCAATAAATAGAAATGTAATTGAGATCTTTTTTGTAGCCCTGTATACGATCTATACAATTTATACACCAAGTAATATGCAAAAAAATAGTTAAATTTTAAAAAGCGTACCACAGGTGAAAACGCACTTCCAGCAATTATTCTCTAGGCACGATCCTGTGCAGTACTGTAGCCAAACGCTTTTGTGTGTCCCTGTAAATGAACGGTAAATTATATGCATATCAGGATCTACAATAAGCACTTTGCAATGCACCTCAGTGATATACATAAATTTCAATATGTTTAAAATAGTATGATATCATTAAAGTACATCGCAAACGGCATTTCCCCATAGGCCATAATGTAACGGAATTCTTTTGAGAGTCCCAGTAAATGAACGTTAAACGTTACACACTTCATTTTCAACAACGAACATGACACAATAGACAACAATAACATATTTCAATTGCATAGCATCCTGATTATATTTACGCGAATTAGAACCAGCGATGTAAAATACCAAGGTATTTATTTTTAAGGACAAATACCCAGGGTATATAGACGGGTAAATATCCAGTTCGGGTATCTACCTATCAAGACAAACCCGAACTTTGTTTTTTTTAATAGCAATGCCTAAGTTTGACACCATAAATAGATTCTACAGCCTTCAATTAACCTAAATCCAAATTTGCATGAAATGCCTATGATTAAATTCCGAGAAATTAATTATTTTAAAATGAGCCTATTTTAGGGACTACATTCAAATTGCAGTTCGGTACATGATTGTTGAAATTCTACAGAATGACTATGTAAGCTCTAAATTTTGAATGTTAATTACTCAAACACTTATCATCCAAATGACTTGAAATTTCATTTCTGAGCATAGTTTGAACCGAAGATTTAAAGTGTATTGTCAAAATTGTATGTTGCAATTGAAAAAAACAAAGTTTCGTTTGGTTTTGATTTGTAGATAGCCCCCTAATCAAACGTTATATACATCATTTAAAAGTAGACTTTATTTCCAATCGTGTGGTACCTGTAAATTTTTTGTTATAATTAGTTGCAAAGTTAGAAGGGGGTGTTTACATTTTTTTCCAACGACTGTACAATAAATACATTTTGAAGGGATGTTCCACTGTATCCCATGTTCCCTAAGGATTAGAAATATTTTTCAGAATTTCTTGAAATGAAATATGAAAATAGTACCCTGTTTTTGGGTATTTACCCAAGCCTTTGGTAAATACCCATGTATATACCCCAAAAATAAATACCTACCCGCTGGGTATTTACCTATCCCACATCACTGGTTAGAACACGGACGGACAGACAGAAAAACCGATTTCATAAACACTTTTGAACTATGTTGAAAAATGTTAAAAAGATTGATTATCTAAAAATTCTGTTTTTATTTTCGATTCTCTCTTTTAACATACGAGTATAACAAATGTTCCAACAACATAATCAATGAGTCTAACAACTCATGTTTACCAATATTTTATGTAACAACAAATAAATTCTGTATCTATAACTATAACTAAAATATGACTAGACACGTGTCTTATCATAAAGATAAAAGTTATTCGGTAAGACACTGATTTGATATAGGAAATAAAACTGCTCTAACTGCGTAATATTTGTTTACCAAGTTTTCATATTGATACTTAGAAATAAGATTAAGCTAAAAAGAAAATATATTTTTTTACGCTTGAAAACTTTTAGGGATTTTTTTAGAAAATTATTGTATTTATTCTAGTTAAATATTTCACTTTCTACGTATAGATAAATACGAAAATATTCAGTATATGATAATACTCAGCATTGGAAAAGTGAAAGGCTTTTTTTTATGCCAGAAAGAACTGAAATTTGATAGTGTGTCAATTATCGAAACTCGGTAAGTTGTAAACTCGGTAAACTCGGTAAAAAAATGGGATTTTTTTTTCCTTTTTTTCTTCTTCGAAGGAGGATAAAAAATTTCTAAATAGGACTTACAAGAAATAGGAAACGGTATAAAAAATTAAATTTTGCATTTTAATATGTATAAGTTGGCCCAAAAAGATTGAAATTCACATTCTTGTTCTACCTACTGGAGATACATACGCATTGTAAATTGTAACAAGTTGGAAATTGCACGTCAAACATGGCAAATGAGGTGCGGTCGTACTATTAGTTTTATAAATATTCAGATCTTGGTGCAATAACTGTTGCACTCTTATGGAAAAGTTCATGAATACAAAATGTATTGCGATTATATATATTAAATTCAGTAATACGGAAATAATATGACTCCATGTTAAATAGGACGTAATCACCATGGCAACCTAGAATCATTACATATCATGCGATATCACTGAATTAATTACGTATGATAGGATTTATTAGGGTGAAGAAAACTTTTATTAATATGTTTTTTTTAACTTTGATTAGATTTTTATAAAATTTGAAATGACAAAATTCTGAAATGATTATATATATTAATTTTCAAACCATTCGGTTGGATAGTTTTTCGGCTGTTTTATGCGGTCAGACGGACAGGCAGACAGGCAGACCGGACGACGACAATAGGTGCAACGTATTTATATAATTACGAATGCACTTAAATTTTTTTCAAAATAAAGTTGGAATTAAGATTTTTCTGGTAAAATAAGGGTCATGCCATTAATTTTCAAAACGTTACACTTTTTAAATTTATTCGATATCTGAGTACTATAAGTTATGTTTATAATAAAGATTTTATATGCTCTGACAAGTAAAACAGTAAAAAGTGCATTTCTCTATGACCAAAATTCCCTGAGTTATGAAATTTTGAATTTTATGAAATTTCGGAGTTTTCTGGTGCTAAAACCTTTTTTTTTGTACCAGAAAGACTGAAAAATACAAATCCTAGTTCTTTTAAATCTATTTCATGATTATTTTATCTGTCATTGAAATTTAGCTTTCTCACATATGTGGACAGGATTCGAAATACTTATTTGAGGCGTGGATAACAAGACTCCATTTAAGAAACGTGCGGTCTTTACTTGATTGCAGAAGTTATTTTATTCCCGTGAGCAGCTATGAAAAATAACGAGTGAACCAAAAGTCTTGACCTGATTGTAATAATTCATTACAAATTAACATTTTGTATAATAATGTAACTTGTTGTATCATTGAATAGGTCAGTTTTACTTGTTTCTTAGTAGTTTTTAAACGAAACGTTTCCGAATCGGTGAATTAGAAGAGATGGTCCAACACCCTGGCCTCCGCGCTCTCCAGGTATTGATCCTCTGGATTTTTCCTTTTAGGGCTATATCAAGGACAGAGTGTTTGCCACACTAATTGCTGACGTCGAAGAGCTGAAGACTAGGATACAAGCTCCTGTGTGTACTGTAACAGAAGACATGTTAAAGAGCACTTAGCGGGAACTAGAACACCGCTTAGACATTCTCCGAGCTACCAAGGAGGAACACGTTGAAGATTACTGAGGTAAGTGGTCTTATAAAAAAATTTATAACAGTACTTACAATGTATCCAAACAAACATATATCTAATTATAATAGTTTGAGTACAATAAATATTTATAATCAGGACAAGACTTTGGTTCACCCGTTTTATACAGCTTATGAATTAAGGCTGGTACATTCCAATGATCACATATTCAATGAATTTTGAAGACAAAATTTTACATATTTGGGATTGTTCGAGCTCAGATTTCATAATTGAAAAAACATCAGCGTACAATCAATTAAATGAGCGATCGCAATTAGTAACAGTAGAGTCATTGCCAGCATAGAACTGAGCGAATAAAAAAGAATAATGGCAGACATCGAAATTCTTAGATCATTCTTTTGATGCCGCGGCTATTTTTAACAGAACACATCACTCAAAAAGTTCCCTTTCGAGTTTATGCAACTAGTTTTATACTATTGGCGGATGGTTACAAAAAAGTGCTTTAAAGATGGATTTTAACCAAACCAAAACCTCGATTTATTCTAACTACAGCGTAAGAATAAAATTGGTGCAATGTGGCTTCCAAAAAGTGACAAAAAGCTTCTAGAACAATCTCGCAACATCCGGGACAGATCAAACGAATGAAATAACAAGTAATATAAAAATTTTGTTTTTAAAGTCAATTCCTACTTAAGTCATCAAAAAAAAATTTAATATAATCCCTTAAGCTAATATCAGTTTTTGTTGCATTAAAATATCCCAATTTGTTGATTTTCTATAAGCAAGTAGGTTTACAATGGAAGTCTATGGGAATTTGGCGAAATATTAGAGATATCGCCAAGTTGGCGTCATTTTTGGTAACTCATTTTGGTCGCCAAATTTGGCGATAATTCGCCAGATTGGCGACAAACTTGGCGGTGTTTAGTGACAGAACAGGGTCCCCCCTATGGTAACCCCCTTATAGATATAAAGATGCATTAAATGCTGTTCAATAACCAATGGCCGCCACTTTGTCTCCCATGTAAAATTAAAATTAATTAATTAAAATTTAATTAATGAATTAATATTTGAAAAAACTGTATTAACATCAATTGTCATCCAGCACAAGTTTAAAAAAATTTATTTCAACTTGATAGGATTAATAATAAGTATTTTATTAACGATTGAAAATTTGAACAAGATATATAAATAAATAAGTAAATATAAGGAGAGTGTGAACTAACAGTAGGAATTGAAAAAGAAAGTGCTATACGGCGTTGAATGATAGAAAAGAAAAATTATACAAAGAATACCAGAAAGTATTTAGAAAGGAGGAAAACAGAAATAAAACACACGGTGTCCATAAAGAATATCCCAGTTTTAACGGTATATTATAACAGTTTAATTTAGACTATTTACGACAAATCATACATCAAATTGAAGGTAAACGAACTTAGTTTTTCTTACAAATGTTCAATATGTGCACCTTTGGTTATACGGCACACATCCAACCTAAGGTCCAATTCTTCCCACTCTTCAGTTTAAAAGTACGGAGTAGTGGAAAACAATGGCCTCTTCATTTCTGTGTCTCAACTCTGGCAAATCATTACGTAGCGGCGTGAACGTAGACACGGCCTTTTATAAAGCCCCAAAGGAAAAAATCGCATGGCTGTAACGGTTTTTTAATCTTCAGCCAGACAATAACGCTTTACGTTCAGGAATCGCCATTTTATTTATGTGTCACTGCACGCGAGTAAACAACAAAGCAGTACTCGCGCATGCGCTTATCTAAAACTCTTTGAGTTACTCTTTATTTGTGATCTTCATTTAACATTCTACAACGCTTATAGTTGATACTATTAAAATTTATAACTGGGATATTCTTTTATGGGCTCCCTGTATTTTAGAGACGAAATATAGCAATCTAAAATATGGAAATTTGTTTAGATTGTTTAATAATTAAAATACTTTATATTAATAAACAGGGTGTATCTGAAATGCTTCAACAAACTTAGAGGGATGATAGTACTCATGAAGACGAACAAAAAATGCAATGAAACATGGAGTCGCAAATGATGTTTAAAAGATGAAAATCGAAAAAATTGCGTCTGGAAATGGACAAACTGATACAAGAAAGAAACACTCCAGAAAATTATTTAATGCACTGAATAGGTACAACACAGTCGTGATGTCCAGAGAAAACAAATATTTTACAACAATTGTTCAAAGTGTCGACCGCGGACATTATTACATAGAGAACATCTACGGAGGAAGGACTGGCGGACCCGCTCAAAGACTTCGGGAGTCCTGCATACGTGGATTCCTGTTCACAGATTTGTTTGGCTTTTTTTCCAACTTTTTGTTATCTCTTTCTGACCGGATATGCACAAAGTGAAAGGAAAACTAGCTTCGTGCAACTAGCCCGTTCTACAGAAAAGCAGCATACGCGATTTCGATATTTTTATTAGTTTTGCGATTTTCACCCTTTAAATGTCATTTGAGACCTTATGCTCCATCGCATTTTTTGTTCGTCTTGATGAGTACTATCATCCACATAAGTTTGTTGAAGCATTTCAGATACACCCTGTATATATTGTTACATCGGGAGAAGCTATCCTTAAAACGGGGTTCATATAATATAAAAATAAACTTAGATGAATCCGGACCATTAAAAGTTATCACTAAATCGTTAAAGTGAGACGAAATCGTTAAATCAGATAGATCGGGGTTTTACTGATTTGAAAATAGAAACAGCAACGTGAGTTTGATCTTTTTTTTTAATGTGTGTTTATTATTTATTTCATAGAAAGCATAAAGTAATTAATAATATAACAAAAGAAAACTACTATAATTACAAACTCCCTTTAACAATGACCTTCTTTTAAAAATACCATGAAATATGAAAGTTAAATAAAGCTACACTTTTAATAAATTACAAGCTTTTGTTCTTCTTTCTGTTCTAAATTTGAATTTGAATTTTATTGTTAAAGAAGATAATTAAGAAGATGTAACTTTTTCCTTTATAAAAAGATCAAGTGCAGCCCATTGTAATTAAAGAGTTACATTATAATATTTTCGAAAGAAATAATTCATTTTTATTTATAAATATACATCGTCTTTTTCTCGGAGAAGTAAACGTTTCAGATGATTAATGTTGTGATCGATAATTCTTTAACGTTTTTGTAATATTGGAGGTTATTTTTAATTCGAAAAATACTTTAGAAAAATGAATATTTAATAATGCAACTATATGGTTAAAACAAAATAGTTAACAACGTCAGTATAAATGTGGGGTATAATATTTTTCGTTAAATTAACGTTAAAATTTCGTTAAATTTAAAATAATCTCCTGTTTGATGTATTACTAACATAGAGAATGATGTACTCAGGCTATCGGAATACTATACGGTATCTTTAAAGTATTCAGTGGATTACAAAAGGTTGTATATTTTTAAAAAATTGTCAGAAATAGCAAAATAATTGTAGTATTGTAGTTACATTAGATTTTCAGTAAAATGTTCACGAATTTTCAATGTAGTATCTTCAGGTTGCTTTACCGTATGAAACCTATGTTATTTTTTTCATTAAATTAACACTTTAAAAGAATTTCATCTTTGGTTTATCACAATAACATAAAGGTGATATCCTTATCCTATTGGCATAATACAGGGTATCTCTAACGACTTCATCGTATTTCAAAGAGTTTTGTTGAATTAAAAAATAAAATTGTTCAAAACGTAAAATAATTGTAGTTAAAACACGTTTTCAGTGAAATTTTCACAAATTTTTGATATCCAACGGGACGGTGCATATCAAAATTGAACTTTTTCCCATAGCTTACATAGCATATCTAACATAACAGAATTAACTATTGCTGTAACGCATAACTTCAGCTCATCCAAAGTACTCGGTAAAGAATTTTTAATGAATCCCCACAGAAATAAAATCGCATACTGTGAGATCAAGATTTGGCGAGTTGAATAATGATTGACGAAAAACTTCTTTAGTGTCTAACATTATTGCATTTTTCCTACACACTAGGAAAGTTTCAAACCGTAAATTATCGTATCAAACTAGCCGTTTTCAAGTTGTTCCACTTCGAAATAGGATGAAAACTTTAGAGAGCGTATGGACGAATTTTATTGTTTAAGCAAAAAATAGAAACTTTAACATTTATATTTTATTAATAAAATAAACTTACATGCTTTTCCAGATGGAGACCCGAATGGCAGACCAAAAATATGCTTTATGAGGTTTTCTTAACGTAATCTATGGATGCATAATCTGTGACTCTCGATGGCTTAACGTGTGGCCCGTGAATTTCGTCAATTTATAACTGGAAAAAATGGCAATTTTTGTACATATGTCTCAAGAAAAAACCGTAAATTTCTTCAATTTGCATCATGAAAAATTGAAATTTTCGTCAGTGATTTAAGAATCTCGAATTTTGTCAATCAGGCACGGAAAAATGGCAAATTTCGTTGATCGGGCACAAAAAAATCGCAAATTTTGTCGATCATGCTCGCAAAAAATCACAAATTTCTTTGATCAAGCACGGAAAAATCGTCAATTTTGTTGCTGATGTGCATAAAAATTGAAAATTTTTATTGATCAGCTGTGAAAAAATAGAGAATTTCGTCAGTTTATCGCGAGAAAAAAACGCGAATTTTGTCAATTTGCCGTGGAAAAAATTGCAAATTTCGTTAGACAGTTAAGAATCGCGAATTTCGTTGATCGGGCGTGGAAAAGTCGCGAATTTTGTTGATAGGGTGCGGAAAAAGCACGTATTTCGTAGATCAGGGCCGGAAAAATTGCAAATTCGTCAATCGGACACGGAAAAATCGCGAATTTTGTCGATGAGACCCGTGAAAATCGCAAATTTCGTTGATCGGGTGCGGAAAATCGCGATTTTTGTCGATAATGCTCGGAAAAAAAATTAAAATTTTGTTGATTGGCATCTAAAAAATCGCAAGTTTATTCAATTTGCCGCGGAAAAGAATTGCCTATATCCTCAGAGTCAGTTAAGAATCGCGAATTTCGTTGAACAGAAGCGGAAAAATCGCGAATTTCGTCGTTCAGGGCCAGAAAAAACGCAAATTTCGTCGATGAAGCACGCAAATATCGCGAGTTTTCTCGATCGAGCTTGAAAAATCGCGAATTTCATTTGTCGGGTACGAAAAAGGCAAATTTGGTCAATCAGGCGCAGAAAAATCGAAAATGTCATCTATCGAGAGCGGAAAAATAGCGAATTTTGTGGATCGAGTGCGGAAAAATTGAGAATTTTGTCCATCGGACTCGGAAAATTTTCGAATTTCGTCGATCAGGCGCATGAAAATTGCAATATTTTTTGATCGGGCGCGAAAAAATTGTGAATTTCATTGATCAGGCGCAGAAAAATCTCAGATTTATTTGATTGGCCCTTCTCTCCTCTTCGTTCATAAAGCTTTTCGGCACTCATAATTTTCATAATTTTTTTCGGCACTAGCCACTTTCATGCCTATGTTTGTTTTTTAGCACTTAATAAAACAAAATTTACTCCTCCGAATAAAGAATAATATTATCACTCCTTGAAAACAATCCTTGCTATACCTGTGTTATTATATACAAACGTAAACTGTTGATATATCCTTGTCAACTGAATTGGATATGTTGACTGGGTAAGGGAACCTAGAGGGGCACCCCCGCTCCTCTGAAACCATTTTTTTATTTGATTATAGGCCATAGATCACCTCCCGGACATAGAATTATCTACGTGTTACTGATGTGGCCCTCGATAACACAGACATTTTTGTAAGTGGCCCTTCTCTAAAAACGGTTTTGCACCCCTAACATAATCCCTAACATAATCTTTCCACTGTTCTAGCTCGACCATTGTCAAAAAGCCATGCCCGAAAAAATATGCAGAGTAGAAAATCCAAGAATACACTTTATTTAAGACATTAAAATTTTTTCTACAAGAGACTGTGAGAGAAAAAAGAAATCTTTATTCTCTTCTTGAAGTGTTAGAACAAAATACAAATATAACGTAAAGCATACCAACTGTACTATTTTGTAAGAAGAATTAACAATTTACTCCAAAACTAGAAATATTACGTTATCTGTGCTCCAAAAGCTGACGAAAATGACGGTACGATACCAATTTATAATGGAATAGAAGAACGACTAGGAATACCGAGATTCACAAAAGAATCAATAAGACTCGGTAATTAGTAAGTATTCGGAGAAAGAATTAAGCTGTTTGTTTATAGGACGCTGAACGTTAATGAATTAATTAGAACTAAAATTAACAAACTTTAGTTTTATGCTTCTACATCATGTTAATCATAATATTAATGTGTCTTTCATACTAACGCAGCCGGTTACACAAAATAAGCAAAGCCGATCAGATGGACATTGAAGGGTCAGGGGAAGAATTAAAAATTTAATCGTCGTTTTCTCTCTTAAGCTAGTCTAAAACCTATGGAACATCCGTAGAAAACTTGTTTTCTACTAATTCTTTCAAAGACTGTTCGCATTTTTCTAGATTCAAAGCTAACATACATTAGTACGCCTCTAAACTAACTGTGTCTCAAATCTCACAAAAGTGGGCTATTATCGTTTTCTCCTGGCCCCTTCAATTATTTTTCATGTGTAATTTCTAGATTTAAAACTTAGTTTTTAATTATCATATAAATTTTTGAGTTACGTTTTTATTTTGCGCATCATTAAAATAGGTTTTAAAATTTATTTACCTTCAGTGAGAAATGTTTGAAACCATTTTCAAGTACATTGTTCACTTGTAAGTATCTCATTAATTTTTTATACAAAAATTTACATTTATTTTATGCATTTTATAAATAAAAATCATGATCGACAATTAAAATAATTAAAAAATCTTTCTATCCGTTAAAAAAATTCTTTTCGTATAGAGACTTTAATCTTAAAAAACAATTCCATAGTGCAAAATAGATTTTCGATAAAATTCTTTAAGATTATGCATTGACTTCCTTACATGATTTCACAAGTTAATTCGACTTGCAAAATTGAAAAGTATTGGACGTCAGTAAGAAATTATAAAGGAGTGTAAAAGATCAAATGAAAAATATGTAAAAGGATATTTTGTGTCAAGTTTTTGTATCGTATATATTTCATTTTTTTAATAGAAATTTTGAAATATAGTATAACGAAGATCTAATAAAATATTAAGATATCCTTTAGATACATAATATATTAGATAAAGCACTAGATTATAATCAAACAATAAGTGTACCTTTCAACTTCCAAACTATTAACAAACTATATAAGAATTTGTACAACGTAAAAATTGTCTTTAAAGGCACAGATAACATAAAGTACTTAAAAAAATTTACGCTAAAATTATAGTTAAAATTGTAAAAAAGATTTAAATAATTCCGAAAATAAATTGTTTGTATAATTTTACAATAAATCTCTAAACAGAGACTTTTTGTTTGCAAGCAAATAGTGTCACGCATATGTGTGTAAATCTTTTTCTTTCTTTTTTCCAGTTTCTCAAAATGCATTTTTTTAATAGCTTAAAATAAACTTTTTATGAAATCCATAAAAATTACAGAACTGAAACTTCACATATTTTTATAACTATTCTATTTTTTTACAACTATCTAAATTTATGAATGAAACTATAATATAATATACAGAAGATATACTGGAATATATTGATGTGTTTTCATTATTTACTGAATATTTCAGGCATTAATTTTTAAATTCACTTGGTTTTTGGAAAATTACAAAATGATTCTTATTACTAAATAACATATTCCTAATGAAGAAAATATTTTCAATACTTCTTAGAAAAGTGTACTTAACTATAGTCAAGGACATTTAGACAGATATAAGTAAAAATTCAAGTTACACGCTATACAATTACACATATGGTATTTTTATGTTAAAAATCTAAAGTAAAATACATGTATTTTAAGTCATTTTATTCCTTGTATACCTCTTTATAACTAAAGTAGACTATTATGAGATCATGCTAAGTATACTTCTCACGCTCTATTGACATGTCATCTGTGTCCTTAAATGCATAATTTAAATAAGCACTTATTTGATTTATTTTTATTAAAGTGTCTCCTACACTGTGGTTTCAAGCCTACCTCAAATATAAATAGGATTTTTCAAAAGGAAAAAAATAATAAAAAAAAATGAATTATAATTATTCTATTTTGAATAATTAAATACAAAATACTAGAGAACGGAAATTCTGCTTTTTCAGAATTTAGTGTCGCCCCCGATGAAAAAAAATATTAAATAGTTTTTTCAATCGAACTTATACCTTTGGAATGAATCACTTTCTTCTGATGGACTGATGACTTCCATTATTATGAAAGAGCCATTATAAATGAAGTGTTAGGTGAAGATGAAAGAGCAGCCGTAAAATTATGGCGATTTTTCCAAAAAATGAGAGTTCTAACTTTTTACAACTGCTCTTTAATCTTCACGTAACACTTCATTTATAATAGCTGTTTAATAATAATGGAAGCCATCCGTCCATCAGAAGAAAATTACTCGGTTAAAGCAGAAACACGGTTAAGCGGAACTTGGATAATCGGGACACTACTGTAGTTCAGTTTTAAGACTTAAAACACGCGATTTTATTTTATATAAAATGACGTCATCCGCATCCGCATAAGAATTCTTCATTTGCGATCCAGTATTTAACAACCGGTCGCAGACGATTAGCCGAAAACCAAATAGCCGACAAGACATTTAGCAGACAGCACTTAGACGACAGGACGTTTAGCCGACAAGTACATTTAGTCGACACGTACATTTAGCAGACAGGACATGTAGCCGACAAGTACATTTAGCCGACAGGACAAGTAGCCGAAACGTACGTATAGCATACAGGACAATTTGCCGAAACGGACATTTAGCAGACAGACAATTGGACGACAGGCAATTGGCCGAACGTGACAATTAGCCGACAGGACATTTAGCCGACAGGACATTTAGCCGACATGACAATTAGCCGACAGGACAATTAGCCGACAAGACATTTAGCCGACAAGACATTTAGCCGACCAGACAATTAGCTGACAAGACAATTAACCGACAGGACATTTAGCCGACAGGATGATTAGCCGACAAGACAAATTAAACGACAGGATATTTAGCTGAGAGGACGATTAGCCTAGTTAGGTTATGGTTAGGATACTTTTAGGTTACGGATAGATTATAATTAGTTTACGGTTACGTTAAACTTAGGTTACAATTACGTTACGGTTAGGTTACAGTTAGATTACGGTTACGTCACAGTTATGTTACTTTCAGGTAACAATTAGGTTACGTTTAAGTTACAGATAGGTTAAGGTTATGTTACGGATAGGTTACAGTTAGATTACGGTTAAGTTACGGATAGGTTACAGTTAGATTACGGTTAAGTTACGGATAGGTTACAGTTAGATTACGTTTCTGCTACGATTAGGTTACGGATAGGATACAGTTACGTTACAGTTTGGTTACAAATAGGATTACGGATAGGTTACAGTTAGATTACGGTTAGGTTCCGTATAGGTTACAGTAGGTTACGGATAGGTTACAAATAGGTTACGGTTAGGTTACAAATAGGTTACGGTTAGGTTACCGCCAAGCTACAGTTAGGTTACGGTTAGGTTACATTTAGGTTACAGTTAGGTTATAGTTACATCACAGTTAGGATACGGTTAGGTTATAATTAGGTTACGGTTAGCGTACCGTCATGTTACGTTTATTTTACATATAGATTAGTGTTAGGTTACAGTTAGGTTACAGTTAGGTTATGGTTAGGTTATAAGTAGGTTACGGTTACGTTACGGTTAGGATGAAGTTGGATTACGGTTAAGTTACGGATAGGTTACAGTTAGATTACGTTTCTGCTACGATTAGGTTACCGATAGGATACAGTTACGTTACAGTTTGGTTACAAATAGGATTACGGATAGGTTAGAGTTAGATTACGGTTAGGTTCCGGATAGGTTATAGTAGGTTACGGATAGATTACAATTAGATTACGGTTAGGTTACCGCCAGGCTACAGTTAACTTACGGTTAGGTTACATTTAGGTGACAGTTAGGTTATAGTTACATCACAGTTAGGATACGGTTAGGTTATAATTAGGTTACGGTTAGCGTACCGTCATGTTACGTTTATTTTACAGATAGATTACTGTTAGGTTACAGTTATGTTACAGTTAGGTTATGGTTAGGTTATAAGTAGGTTACGGTTACGTTACGGTTAGGATGAAGTTAGATTACGGTTAAGTTACGGTTAGGTTACAGTTAGATTACGTTTCTGCTACGCTTAGGTTACGGATGGGATACAGTTATGTTACAGTTTGGTTACAAATAGGATTACGGATAGCTTACAGTTAGATTACGGTTAGGTTCCGGATAGGTTACAGTAGGTTACGGATAGATTACAATTAGGTTACGGTTAGGTTACCGATAGGCTACAGTTAACTTACGGTTAGGTTACATTTAGGTTACAGTTAGGTTATAGTTACATCACAGTTAGGATACGGTTAGTTAATAATTAGGTTACGGTTAGCGCACCGTCATGTTACGTTTATTTTACAGATAGATTACTGTTAGGTTACAGTTATGTTATAGTTAGGTTATAAGTAGGTTACGGTTACGTTACGATTAGGTTACAATTAGGTTACGGTTAGGTTACAGTTATGTTCCATTTCCGTTACAGATAGGTTACGGTTAGATTATGGATAAGTTACGGTTAGGTTACGGGGGTCTATGTCATTTAGCCGAAAACCAAATAGCCGACAAGACATTTAGCAGACACCAATTAGCCGACAGGACGTTTAGCTGACAAGTACATTTAGCCGAAACGTACATTTACCCGACAGGACATTTAGCCGACAGGTCAAATAGCCGACAAGACATTTAGCCGACAGGACAATTAGCTGACATGATATTTAGCCGACATTTAGTCGACATGACAATTAGCCGACAGGTCAAATAGCCGACATGACAATTAGCCGACAGGACAAATAACCGACAGGACATTTAGACGACAGTTCAAATAGCCGACCTGACAATTACCCGACAGGACAAATAGCCGACAGGACAATTAGGAGACATGAAAATTAGCCGACAGGTCAAACAGCCGACATGATATTTATCCAAAACATACATTTTGCCGAAAGAATTTAGAAGACTCATTGATATGGGTCGGTGATATACCAACAATGTCAACCTCAATAACTCGTCACCATCATAATTCAACTTTTTAGCTCACAGGCTATCAAAGTCAGAGAGCTGATGTGCCCGCCGTTCTGTATGTATGTACGTATGTACGTACATATTCACGTAACGAGGTAACTCTTGATAGAAACATCCGATTTGCTTCAATTTTTTTTTCTAGGTTCATTCTGGAAAGGTGCTTTCCTGATTAGTTTTGGGAGTTCATTGGTTCAAGATAAAGGGGGAAAAGGGGGCTAGTCTCTCCCCTTAATTTAGATAAATGGGTTTTTCATGCAGAATTATTCGATTTGCTCTAAATCTGATATACCGGTTTATTATGTTAAGGAGCTTCCCTGATTAGATTTGGAAGTTCATTAGTTAAGTATAAAGGGGGAAAGAGGGCTACCCCCCCCCCTTAATTTAGATAAATGTTTTTTCATTCAAAATTATTCGATTTGCCCCAAATTCGGTATACCGGTTTATTATGTTAAGGAGCTTCCCTGATTAGATTTGGAGGTTCATTAGTTAAGAATAAAGGGGGGATAGGGAGCTAACCCCCCCCCCCTTAATTTATATAAATCGGTTTTTCATGCAGACTTATTCGATTTGCTCCAAATTTGCTATACCGGTTTATCATGTTAAGGAGCAGCCTTGATTAGATTTGGAGGTTCATTAGTTAAGAATAAAGGGGGAAAAGGGGGCAACCCCACTCCTTAATTTATCGGACACTTGTGGTACGAATATCATAGAAGTTTGTTTTTAGGCTAATTGAAGGGTGTAGAGTTCATTTATGCTGTCAGAATTGTGTACTGCTATTGAAAAAAACAAAGTTATGGTTCCTTTTAAGATTTAGATGGCCCCCTAAGCAAATTTTATATACATAATTTAAAAGTAGACTTTATTACCAATCGTTTGGTACCAGTAACTTTCTTCTACGATAATTTTTTCAGAGTTAGTAGGGGTGTTTAATTTTTTTTTTTTTTTTTTTTTTTTTCGCACGACTGTACACTTTAGGTTTTTCGGATTGTGCTTTATATCTTTCGGTCGGAGTCGGTGTGATCTGGTTTTTAACAAGGAAGTCCTGAATATTTTTTAAATGAAAAACTATAGATTTGACTATTAATGGTGGCTCATAGTAATACCCATGTGTTCATTTCTGTACTTAAGGGATAAAATTATACAACACTTTATTATAAACGTGTTAAAATATGGAGCAATTTATTTTACTTTGGGGTTTGGTGGAAGTCTGTCGGTTTTGTGTTGAAGAAATTGTTTTGTTGGGTGCTCGCAGACTCCATTCCTAGGCGTTGAAATTTATTTAGAGTGTACCATATATAATATAGTTTAATAAAGCAAATAATTAAATAATTTGATAACATTGCAATGATTGCAGTAAATATAATGTGACACTAATAATCCAAAAAAGTAAAAAAGTCGGATAATTAAGAACTTGAATTATACTCGCCCCTCCTCCACCCCTAAAAAAAACTATCTTAAAAAACTCTTAAAATACACCTGAATTTCTAGCCATCAGGGGCAAGTTGTACACAGCTGAGAAGCAATTGATAAAAGAAAATTTCTCTCATGTATTTTTAAAATTAGGCAAAGTACGATATATAATCTCACCTTAAGAAAGTTCGAATAGGAAATGTTTTGGATAATTATTAATTTCTATGCATAAATCATTTATTTAATGCATATGTTTTTATTGTAATCAAATCTGATAAATTATCATAGCGTTTGAGCATTTTTTTAATTTTTGTTTGAGTCTGACAATTGATGAAAATTTTCCGAAAAATCAAATTCCTTGGGGGGGGGGGTATTGCCCCCCTCAGCCCCCCCTCAAATGGCGGCCCTGTTTCCAAAACTTTCTAAAATATTCATGGAGACATTTTTATGCATAAAATCATTAAAATAAAATCCTTTATATCTAACTTCCTTTTATCAGTAATTTATTTATTTTTTTATTTATTTTTGACTAGATAATGGTAAATTTAAGAGCTGTTTATTTTTATTCCACCCTAACATTATTTATTCCAGACAGTGTTGCGCCAACATATGCGTATATGGCGGAAGCATGATGCAACAGTTGAAAGGAGAAATCAATCATCATGTTTGGACATTTCTTTATTCATTTCATTTTCTTCGGTTATTAACGAAAAAGAGCTATTATTTTATACCAATTTAGCCGTGCTAATAAATCTATTTTATACAAATAAAGCATATTATGGCATTAAACTGGATTATTCCTAATTTTCTCTTATTGATCAAATTGAATTTAGACACATTTTTTTCGTGAGGGATTTCTGTGATCTCCGGGATGGGGGTGGGGTTGGAATTTGCACTTTTTGACCATTGAAAACACAAAATCTCAAAGCTTCCATGGGGACTTTTATTCTCTGGGGAGAATGTCTCCCCCGGGTCACCCCATGAATTCAACACTGTTAATGATTAAAAAAAAATATTAGGACTGTTTCTCTTTCTGATTTAATTAAGAAATTTAAACCTTTAAACACGGAATGTAAAAAATTATTTTGGAGAAACTATTATTTGTATAATGAATGCCATTGTTGGATCATATGCACCTACGTTTACAAATGAACTGAAAATTTAATACAATAATATTAAACTAGAGAACAGGAATTCTGTTTTTTCAGAATTTAGTGTCGCCCGCGGCATTTCCATTACTTCATTTTCTACTGATGGACTGATGGCTTCTATTATTATGAAACAGCCATTATAAATGAAGTGTTAGGTGAAGATGAAAGAGCAGCCGTAAAAGTTTGAACTCTGATTTTCTGGTCGGAATGGGGGAAAAAAATGGCTATATATATTTTTTTTTTCTTTTTTTTGACGACTGCTTTTTTATCTTCCCCTAACACTTCATTTATAATGGCTGTTTCATAATAATAGAAGCCACCAGTCCATCAGAAGAAAATAACTCGGTTAAGCGGGACTCTACTGCAGTACAAAACATATTTCAATTTTAAGACTTAAGGCACACGTTTTATTTTATGTAAAATGACGTCATTCGCATCCGCTTAAGAATTCCACATTTACGATCTACTCTTAAACATCTGCAGTAAAGCATGCATAGCACATCACTATCGCGAAATAATGCACAAATGCAAAAATATATTCCGTCTTTCAAGAAAAAAAAAAAAAGGCGATCTAATGATTCATAGATACTTGCAATTAAATATAGTATATAATAGCTCCATTGTTTTAACAGAAATCATTCGTTTATATATTTTTTTTCAAAATAGCATGTATTTTAATTACATTTTCTTTCGGTTGTTGCGAGAAAATGGCAACAAAAATATATAATTGCAATTTTAAAACTATTCTTCCTTTACTTTTCCGTTGCCAATATTAAGCAAATGGCTCTAAAAACTACAAAAAAATTAATATTCCAAAAATAAATGGAGATACAGTTTTCAAACAAAATGCATTTAAAAGAACTTTTTTTCTCCAATACGACGGTATAAAAATTGAAAATGTGCGATGCTTAGAAGTTTAAAAAATTTCTAAACAGTATTTAATCGTAATGCTTTGTTTTACGGCTAGCCTCTGTAAGGTAACGTTATTGTTTGGACACAAAATAAGCTGGGAGAAAGAAATAGCATACCGTACCGGAGGCTAATAACATTTTGTTTTAAACGTGATATATAATTTTAATTGTTTGACCAATTTTCAAGTTTATTGAGAACTTTTTACGTTTCATCCTCATTCCTCTGTTTGTATTAACTTAAATTTTCAATAACGGTTTCTTTGTAATCAATAATACTCTAAAGTTAAAAAATATATGTTGAGAAAATTAAAAATATTTTTTTCAAATAATTCTAATTTAATTTGATATTCAAAATTTAAGAAAAGCATTTATCGAATTAGATATATATGCAGGGCTTAATTTCTAACAAAAAAAGTACCGGAGCCCTAATATTCTGCGGTACTGGTACAACAATCGTACCGTTCCCCCTGCCCCTTCTGTCACTACAACCTCCATATTTATATTTCGTACATTATTTGCAAAATTTAAAGCATTTTTTTTTTTATTTGGCGAAATAAAAATTTTAAATATACCTATCAGTAGGGCTTACTTTCTAACAAAAAAAGTACCGGAGCCTTAATATTCTGCGGTACTGGTACAACAATCGTACCGTTCCCCCTGCCCCTTCTGTCACTCCAACCTCCATATTTATATTTCGTACATTGTTTGCAAAAAATTTAAAGCACTTTTTTTTTTTTTTTTTTTTGGCGAAATAAAAATTTTAAGTATACCTATCAGCATATACTTAGCTGTCAACTAGTCCACTTTTTAGTTATCACGCCTTCTGAATAGTAATCGTTGCCTAATTTTAATGTTAATTAACTGCAGAATTCTGCAATTAAATATGGTAAGAATTATGATTAGGAAAAAATAACACAAAAAAGGGATAGTTCGCAGGTATGCATTTTTAAGAAAAAATAAATGAAATTTTCAGAAATTAATATTTATATGCTGAAGAACAGAAAAATATCCTATAAAAGGGGCTTATCTTAAACTATAATCGATTTCTTCCACATAACAATCTTTTGTGGTGAGTCCCTGAAAATCAGATTAAATTAAAAAATTGATACCATTATCGGAAAGAATCGATGCTTTTATAGAAAAGGGGGAAACACTGCTCGATTGCTTTCTATCAGAATAACAATACATGGCAATTTATATCTACATAGAAATGAAAGTGGCTTCGTAAATGTGCAGAGCAGAGCCTTAACATTGGTACCGTTCATCATACAAAGTAAGTAGAAAAATTACTAACGTGATTTTTATACTTGTACGCAATAGAAGACAGAAAACCTCACGCTGATGCTCGTTCGCTAAAACAGAAATATTCTTTTCAGGTTAGATATCTAAATAAAATTTTTAAAAAACGAAAAAGCCAATAAAAAATTATCGTACTGTCACAAAAGAAAATCGAACTGAAAGTAAATTCGCTGTTCAGTCTCTTGAGTGTCGCCGTATCGACACGTCGCCGGCATAAATTTGAAATAGAAAAACACGATTTCTGTTTCCCCTTCATTCTGATCAAAATAGCATTAAAATGATTTGAAATAGAATATAATGCGTAATTTTAAAGGAGGAAAAGTTTTTTTTTTTCTATACACCAATAAATCAAATTTTAAATATAATACAGATTGAGCTCCAGTCAGTCCAAGCCCAAAAACTGATATAAAAATCGAGTCCGTTTTATCTCCATCTCCTACATGTGCGATACATTATGCCACATATAAGTGTTTTGATAAAAATGAATGCAAAACCTTGCAGATGGGAAGGAAAGGAAAAGGTAATTTAGGCGTCGGTTTTTCGGAAGCACTATTGCACTGGGCTCCGGAGCCCTGTATTTATGAGCTCCGGTGAATTCCGACCAATATTTAAATATTTACTAAAAACAGAAAAGTACCGGAGCCGGGCTCCGGTGGGCTCCGGCGCAAATTAAGCCCTGTATATATGATAAGCATATAGAATTTTTCTTTAAATTTGAAGCTAGGTCCTCCTTTATATTAATAAAATTGGTTCTTATTTAATATTATTTTTTTTCATTCTTGTTAATAAAGTTTGCATTTGTAGTCGTAGAATGTATCCAGCCTCAGCTAGGGATCTAACGAATTTCGGATGATTTTCAGTATTAAGCAGAATATTGTAGATATTTAGAGGAATAAAATCAGGGTAATACATTTTAGGTAGATTTCGTAATAAGAAATACTACATATTACATTTTTCCAACATTTTTGCAGATCTACGCCGATCATGAAACCATAGAACACCAAACCACCCCCAGTTCAAAACTTTATCTAACTATCTATCCATATATATCACTTTTTTATGGACACGATAACTTCCATAATTCTGCACAAACCTCTTCCAAACTGATCAAGGCCATACCATACAATCAACTGGCAGAAAATCTCGGAAAAGTTCGTTAATGGGCAAAATCGACCCAAGGGGATGCAAATAGGGAAGGATTTTGTGAAAACAGAAAAAAAAAACTTCTTAATTATAATGCATATCAAATCAGTTTAAAGTTATTATTACTTCTAGGAAAAGGTAAAAAAAAAATATGTATAACAGGTTTTTGATATCATTAAAAATGGGCTCAAGGGGCAATAAAAATAGAGTTTTAAGAAGAAAAAAATTCATAACTTCGTCAATTCACAAGATATAAAATCCACTTAAATTTATTATAAATCTTCTTAATCTTACCTACAACTTTTATATTGACAAGTTTTTGATAGTACCAACTCTTACAGAAAAAAGGGAGAGGGTTGAAAAGAAAAAAAATCATAACTTCGTCAATTCACAAGATATCAAATCCGTTTAAATTTATTATAAATCTTCTTGATATTATCTACAACTTTTATATTGGCAAGATTTTGATAAAACCAACTCTTACACAAAAAAGGGGTTCAAGAAAAAAATATCGTATTAAGGCTGTTCTCAAATCCATAGGGGCAACTTTATTACATAAGTTTGAATTCCTTTTTGTTCGGAAACGCATGAAATTGGAAGGTGTTGTTATACGGAAACTGTGTAATTGAAAGACGTTTTCCGTTTTTTTTTTTTTTTTTTTTTTTTTTTTTTTTTTTGTAAACACAATAGATGTTTCAGAAAATATTGTCACAGTTTGAACCAAATTTCCCAACAAAAGGGAAAAAACACTGAATGAAGGGAGAAAAATCCCTTGTAGTAGGTCTGCCAATTTTATACAATTACGTTAAAAAATCTGTACGTCATTGTGTCAGAAATTATATCAACCTTGTTGAACAGTGTAGTTGAGAACACAGCCTTAACATGATTCTGATAAAACCAGTTCAGAAAAATAAAATTAAAAACTCGTCAAAAGCGACCAGAAAAAATTGTCAAACTGTGTTTATCTCTAATCTTGATTTAGCCTTTTTGGTGAAATTAGTAATTAACTTCGAAATCTACCTGTGCCTGCAGGCCGAGCCGGGAGTGATTTTTTTTCTCTTTCTTTTCTTTTTTTTTGAAATGATTTTCTCAAATCCAAATTGGCTATTTTCTAACGCATTCATATAGAACCATTTTAATTTCTTACAAGCATAAAATGTACAGCTATTTTCATTCAGATACTAAACAATCAAATTCAATTTTTTAGTGTCAGACTATTTTAAGAATCCATAATCTGCCTGTTTGTCATACAGTTTTATAATGAGACTCCTAAAACTTCGCTTATCGGTGAGAATTTTAACTATTTTTTTTTTCATTTTGCACAAAACTATCATTATTTGATAAATTTTATAGTACAAATAATGTTCCGATACGACAGTTTGTTGAATTTTCATGATTTTTTTGAAAAATAAACGGATATGGGCAATTGCCATTTTAAAAAAAAATATTTTATGAACTGAGATAAGGATTACTACTGCAATTTGTTTGTGTAGAAAAATGTAAGTCACATAAACAAGGTTTTTTAACAAATAATAATCTCTTTGTGATGTTTCAACATATTATATTAAACGTATAAAATAGTTAGACATATGAATAACGAAATCTATATCGAATTAAAAATAAAAAACAAACTGTGCGGTATGAATTTTTTGCTTGCTTTTTATAGTTCCCTACGATACAACCAAATTTTATACAATGCAATTTTATATCACACTAGCTGACCCACCCGGCGTTGCCCTGGCCCATCATAATAACCTTAAATAAAACTCAAGTTTGTATGATTTTCTATTCTTTGAAAATCTTTTAAATGAACCTAGTTTCGGTTGTTCCATTGCATTCCACAGAGTCTCGTGTGTTTCCAACAAACGTCTTTCCGAACGAACCTGTAACCTGGGTCCCCGCTACCTAACGCAGCATGTGCCGGAAGTGCTCCGCACGTATCGTAGACAATCGAAAACCAAGTCTAGTGAGCCAAACTTCGTAGTAATCAAGCCCATAGAACCGGAAAAACGAATGCATCATTAATGTTCGAAAATGTCGTTAACTGAAGTCTAAGATAAACTTTCATAATCACAGAAAGTAAGTATTTTCACAGAAAGTAACTGAATTGTAATCTAAGTTAAATAAACCAATTCCCGTTGAAATTGGGCCCTTATAACCCGACGAAACAATTTATCCTTACGCGGTGGAAGTTGCCTCCCTCCTCCTCTATAAATTTCACGGTCTACTTTTAAAATTAACACGATATTATTTAATACACGGATATTTACTGATTTGCAAAATTTTAGCGTAAAACAGCCACACAACAGTAGTTATTATTTGTACTGCAGATGCGCAACAGAAGAAAAGATTGCCATATTATATGAAAAATGTATCTGATTTTTTTTTTTTATTATTTTTCCTGTGTAATAAACTTTTCAGAGAATCATATATAATTTTTTCGAAGCAAAATAAAAAATCACGCATTTAAGGGTTAACGTATAACGCGATTTTTATTTTTAATTTACGGATGTAGTGAGTAAACGTAAGTTGTTGCCGAAAAAGGAGATTAATATTCAAAAAAGGTGGTAGCTTGGGTATAAAGAAGGACCGGGGCCAGGGCGCAGGATATTAACTGGAATGTAGTTGGGCAAAGGAAAAAATTTTAATAGTTTTAAAGTAGCTGTAGGACGCAAGAACTATGAAGTAGAAAATTGTAATAGAGTAAGATCGTTTTTAAAGAAGCTGCAACAAAGGCCCCAAGAAGGAGATTAATATTCAAAATTGGTGGTAGCTGAAGTGAGAAATTTTTTTGTCGTTCATGGAGTTGGTAGAAGACTTAAGAAGTTGTTAGAAAAAAAAGCTAATGAATCGGGTCATTTTTAAGGGAGCTACAATAAAGGGCCCAAAAAAGGCCAACTGATAGTTAAGAGCAGGGCCCTAACATGAAAATATGTTAAAAGGTCTTAGATCTTCAATTATTCAAAATTAACCATAGAGTTGTGAATTAGTATTTCTTAGAATAATAATTTAAAGAAATGCGCCAAAAATTGGGCAAATGCTGTCCTAGGACTGGGTAGCTGATTGTCCTAGGGCCCAAATAAAATATGAGGGTGTTGGTCCTGGGAAAAGAGTCCAATACTCAGTTTTAAAATTATGCACTGAGAAGGTGAGAAAATTAGAGGGTGAAAAATGCATGGCGCACAAAAAATTCAAGGGAACTACGGAACCCTAGGGGGGAGAATGGAGCAAGGGTCTTAACTGGGATGTAGAAATGGGAGAATAACTAAATGAAAAAAGGATACCTAAATGAAGATCGGATTAAAGGGAAGCAATTTATTAACAATTTAGGGCGCAAAAACTTCAAGGGGTGATGTACCGGGTCCCAGGCTGCCAGGGTCTTAACTGGAATGTAGAAATGAGGGAATAACTAAATGGAGAATTGGCCCCAAGAACGAAGAAGATCGGATATAAAGGGGGTAAGTTATTAACAAATTAGAGAATAAAAACTGAAAGAGGCACAGGGGCCCCGACCCTTAAATAAACTGTCAAGTGCGAGCATTACTCGCGTACAGAGGGTTCCATAGAATAAATATATGAATTTGTAATTGTATTATAAAAAAAAAAATCGTTGCTAAAAGAGTACTAAGACTTTGTAAAAAACTATACAACGTAGGGTTGAGAGTATAACTGTATATATTAGAAAAGTGTAAATGGGTATACCATGAAAGTTCAAAGAGATATGGAACCTAAATAATATCAAACATAGCTGTTCGTATAACTCTTTCTTTAATATTATTTTAATCTGTTTATGATGAACTTAATTCCGTACTGACAATAAAAGCAGTGCATAGTTAAACTTCATTTGGCATTTCATGAAACTAAAATCAGCGTAGTAATAACCTTTATTTCTACAGTGTAGCTAAAACAAAACCTTTGTTCAAAGTTTAAATTTGGCATTGTGCTAAGCGTGCTTCGAATTGAGGTCTCAAAGTTGCAACGCCGCCTTGGTCAGTGCCGCGTTTTTCCAGATAGGTGTTTAATTAACTTTTAAAGTCACTCGAGGCGCATTGAGAGATACAATCAATGCAAACTATCGTGAATCACACAGTATTTATGCGATTCATTCTAATTAAATCTTTCGAGGGCGATGCCCTTAAAAAACGGACACCTAATTTTTATTTCAAAACAGACAAACGGCACCAAGAATATTTAATTAAAATTTCCCTTTTATCATGTACGTGAAAATAAGCAAGTTCACATTTTCTAATAAATTCATTTATAAATTCTAGTGTCAGTTCATTATTTCATACGTTTATAAATAGAATTACTCCGTGCCGGAAAGGATTAAGTGGTCGCAGGACACTTGAAGCTTCAAAATTTAAGAAATTTAAATTTTTTTAGATGTTAAACTGCTATCTTTTCTGAATATTTTGATATAATTGTTTCCTTGAAATTCCCATTAGAACAAAAGTTTCGGCTTTTAGAATTATACCCGCTCAATAGCTGAAGCGGCGTTTCCGAAACTTTAAAGTCATTATTTTCCAAATGGCGTTTTTTGGGCATAACGCTCAGGATACCTCAAAAACTTCTAAATATTTTTTCATGAAATTTTCAAAACATATAATTCATGTTAGTCTATATAAACTGAACCTAAAATTTCCTTTTTATTGTTCAAAAAAATATTTTTTAGGTGATTTTGCTGTTGAAATTTTCAAAATTTTGTATTAGCTAAATACAACATTGCATTAAAAATATAAAAAGGCTTTAAATATAAATTTATTTAAGTTCAGGGAAATTATTACAATCTGAAGTATAAGTAAGCACCAAAATTTTCATTCTAGTTGCAATATTTATTTTGTAATCCTGCGCGTAAACTGTTATGCCAATTTTTTGTTCGGCAAATGTCTAACAGTTTCGAGCCCCCTATAAATACTAATTCTGTATCTTGCAATTTTTTAAATACATGAAACGAAAGAACATACTTATATCTTTCATTCCAATTAAAATTGTGTTTTAAAATGATATACATTTTACGACATTAAATGTTGAAAATGGTCTTTTTTTTTCACTTTTTAGAGTCCCGAGACCCCTTAAATTAGTATGTTTTTAACAATTTGACGTTTATTGCTTTTATACTGTTACTGGACATTACATTACACATATATATCATTAAAAGTTGTTAACTAGGCATAGAGTACGCCGCCCCTGTCCTTGTGTATGTCTAAACTGACCGTACCTTTAAGGGTTAATATCTCGGCTAATTACTGATGATGTTTTTCGAAAATCATTATAAACAATGCTTTTATTCTTCTGCAACGATAGGTATATTCAGCGATGCTCAACAATTTTTCTGAATGCCCGTAAATCGAAATATGTGTATAACAGAAAAACGCTAATTACTCAAAAACTATGAGACCTAGGGTAATCGCTATAATTTTCCGGCAAGGTTTATATTAATGCCTACTACCTCTAATTTTTTCATAATTTTAGTTTCAGTAGATTCGGAATTAGAGGGGGGGGGGGAGATATTTTTGCGCTACATTTTCAACAATATCTTTGAAAATATAATACCTAAAATTAAAAGGAATGTATTTTTGAGTTCAGCGTTACAAAAGCTTTCACAGGATACCCCACATGATATACAATGAAAAGATTTTTTTTTTCAAGTAGCATAATTAGCCCCTCTACTTTTTTACTAAATATATTTATGAATGTTTATTAATATGAAAATATGTGGGTCAATTGTCTTTATTATTTCCCCGAATTTGAACTTTCCACGTTCCATAGTTTACGAGTAAAATGGCTGTGACAGACAGACAGATCTTATAATGATTTCCGTTTTTACTTTTTAAGTACGGAACCCTAAAAAAGAAAAATCTGATTGTCAGGTGCATCAGGACATGTCTTGGACTGTTCTCACCTAAATGTTCAGACTTCTACGTGCGGTAGATTTTGCTAGTCATCAAACGCAGACACACAGACACTCAAACACTCACATACACACAGACAGAGCGAAACTTTCTTTTATTGGTATACGTTTTATCCAATTTTCCTCGCTAAAAACTGGGTTGTCGTTAAATGCGATCTCGCTGAAAACTTATTCTACAGTTAAATACAAACACACTTTTAGTAGCTGACGAGTTGAGTTATTGAGGTTTTAATGCTTATGTATAAAATATTAATGATGATTGAGTAAAAGCACTGATTTATGAAATTGATGAGCTATCGATATTATAGTGCCCCATATCAGTAACAAATAAATACTACTTCTTTCAGCAAAAACAAAGGTTTATTAAGGCTGGCGAATCAGTGATCTTTTAATATATAAATTAAATAAATTCGATGCGCAAAAAGACGAATTTGTGAGAATGTCAAGTTATCAAGATTGGATATATATAATTCATTAATGACATTCGACTTAATAAAATCACAGATGATTAAGGATGACGACTTTTCGAGGTTTTTTGGAAATCATACAAAATTTATATCAAACTGATTAAAATATAAATTTAAAGAGATGGCGAAGTAACTAGTTTTTTGCGTTTAGAGAGATCGTTTGGGGATAACTTGTTATTTTAATTTTATTGCGGATGTAAAGAAAATTAATTATATTCTATTGCATAGAAGCACTGCTTTATGAGGATACAGAGTTATCCAGGTTTTAACCACAATGACCAATGATAATTGTTTAAATAAAAACATAGATTTATAAGCTTGGGGATTCATCAAGGTTTAACCGTATAACTTGTATTCGATAGAAAATAAAACGGATTAATGAATCTTCAAGTTATCCAGTTTTTAGAGCAAAGGTATAAATAATATTAACTAAATACACTTATTTATGAGGATGTCGAGTTATCGAGGCTTTAACATATAAGCGTAATAATAATAACATTTTATTAAACTAGCTGGCTTCGCACTCTAGCGCGCTCATAATTACATCGGGCCTCTAATTTATGCTAACATCGAATAAAACGAATGTCGAATCCATATGAAAATTTTCGTTAGGTGCAGTAGCGTAGCTACGTTGTTTGCCGCCCGGGATTTCATCCGTTTATTAAATAATATTGTGTTAATTTTAAAAGTAGTCCGTGAAATTTACAGAGGGGGGGGGGGGCAACCTTCCATCGCTTAGGGGTGTATTCTTTCCTCGGGTTCTAGGGGACCGATTTCAACGATAATTGGTTCATTTAAGTTAGATTACAATTCAGCTACTTTCTGTATTATGAAAGTTTATCTTAGACTTCAGTTACCAACATTTTCGAACATTAATGATGCATTCGTTTTTCGGGTTCTGTGGGCTTGATTACAACGAAGTTTGGCTCACTCGACTTGGTTTTCGATTATCTGCGGCACGTGCGGAGCACTTCCGGTACATACTGCTTTAGGTAGCGGGGACCCATTTCACAGGTTCGTTCGGAAAGAGATGGCTGTGGAAGGTAATGGGACTTCCGAAACTAGGTTCATTTAAAAGATTTTCAAAGGATATAAAATCATACAAATTTGAGTTTTATTTAAGGTTATTATGATGGGCCTGGACAACGCCGGGTGGGTCAGCTAATGTGATATAAAATTACACTGTATAAATAGAGGGTTCCGGAGCCCAGTGCAATAGCGCTTCCGAAAAACCGAAGCTTAAATTACCTTTTCCTTTCCTTCCCATCTCCAAGCTTTTGCATTCTTTTTAACAAAACACTTATATGTGACGTAATGTGTCACACACGTAGGAGATGGAGATAAAACGGTCTCAATTTTTATATCAGTTTTTAGGCTTAGACTGACTCGAGCTCAATCTGTATTACATTTAAAATTTTATTTATTCATGTATTGAAAAAAAAAATCCTCTTTCAAAATTACGTATTATATTCCACTTCAAATCATTTTAATGCTATTATGATCAGAATGAAGGGGAAACAGAAATCGCGTTTTACTATTTCAAATTTATATCGGCGACGTGTTAATACGGCACCACTCAAGAGACTGAACAATAAATTTGCTTTCAGTTCGATTTTCTTTTTTGACAGTAGGATAATTTTTTATTGGCTGGGTTTTCTTTTTATTATTTCGATATCTAACCTGAAAAGAATATTTTCTGCTTTATCCAACAAGCATCAGCTTGATGTTTGTTTGTTCGAGGTTTTTTGTCTTCTATTGCGTACGAGTATAAAAATCACGTTAGTGATTTTTCTATTTATTTTGTATCATGAACGGTACCCACGCTAAGGCTCTCTGCACTTATACGAAGTCACTTTCCTTTGTAAATAGATATAATTACCATGTATTGTTATTCTGATAGAAAGCAATCGAGCAGTGTTTCCCCTTTTTCTATAAAAGCATAGATTCTTTCCGATAACTTTGTCAAATTTTTAATTTTATCTGATTTTCAGGGACTCACCACAAAAGATTGTTATGCGGAAGGAAATGATTATAGTTTAAGATATGCACATTTTTCAGGAAATTGTAAAACATTGTTCCATTTTTCAGCATATAAATATTCATTTCTGTAAATTTCATTCATTTTTTCTTAAAAATGCATAGCTGCGAACTATCCCTTTTCTGTGTTAACACCATTTCCTAATGATAATCGTTACCCTATTTAATCGCAGAATTCTGCAATTAATTAACATAAAAAATAGGCACGGATTTTTACTATTCAGAAGAAGTGATAACTAAAAAGTGGAATAGTTGACAGCTAAGTACATGCTGATACATATATTTAAAATTTTTATTTTTCTAAAGAAAAAAAAATGCTTTAAATTTTGCAATTAATGTACCAAATATAAATATGCAGATTACAGGGGCAGGGGGGGAGGGGTGGAACGGTACAGTTGTTGTACCGGTAGCGCTGATTAGGGCTCCGGAACATTTTTTGGTAGAATTTAAGCCCTGGGCGCAGTAATCTAGTTGTAACGTAACCTTAATCTAACTGTACCATAAACATTACCTAACTGTACCCTAGCTGTAACGTGTTACTAACCGTAACCTAACGGTAACCTAACAGTAACATACCTTCAACCTAACTATAAACAAATTATCACCTAACCGTAACCTAACTGTAACCTAATTGCAACCTAACCTTAATCTAATTATAACATAACCGTAACCTAACTGTAACGTAACTATAAACTATCGGTAACTTAACCGTAACGTAAACTAATTATAAGCTAAATGTAACGTGACTGTAACCTACCTGTAACCTATCCATAACCCAACCGTAAACTATCTGTAACGGAAATGGAACATAACCGTAACCTAGCCGTAACCTATTTTTAACGGAAATGGAATATAACCGTAACCTAACCGTAATCTATCTGTAACGGAAATGGAACATAACTGTAACCTAACCGTAACGTAACCGTAACCTACTTATAACTTAACCCTAACCTAACTGTAACCTAACCGTAATCTATCTGTAAAATAAACGCATCATGACGGTACGCTAACCGTAAACTAATTATAACCTAACCGTATCCTAACTGTGATGTAACTATAACCTAACTGTAACTTAAATGTAACCTAACTGTAGCCTGGCGGTAACCTAACCGTAACCTAATTGTAACCTATAAGTAACGTACTGTAACCTATCCGTAACCTAACCGTAATCTAACTGTAACCTATCCCTAACCTAATCGTGGCATAAACGTAATCTAACCGTAACCTATCCATAACTTAACCCTAATCTAACTGTAACCTATCCGTAACCTAACCTTAACCTATTTGTAACTTAAACGTAACCTAGCTGTTACCTAAATTTAATCTAACTGTGACGTAACCGTAATCTAACTGTAACCTAACCGTAACCTAACTGTAGCCTGGTGGTAACATAACCGTAACCTAATTGGAACCTATCCGTAACCTACTGTAACCTATCCGTAACCTAACCGTAATCTAACTGTAACCTATCCATAATCTTAATTGTAACCAAACTGTAACGTAACTGTATCCTATCTGTAACCTAATCGTGGCATAAACATAATCTAACTGTAACCTATCCGTAACTTAACCCTAATCTAACTGTAACCTATCCGTAACCTAACCTTAACCTATTTGTAACTTAAACGTAACCTAATTGTTACGTAAATTTAATCTAACTGCGACGTAACCGTAATCCAACTGTAACCTAACCGTAACCTAACTGTAGCCTGGCGGTAACCTAACCGTAACCTAATTGGAACCTATCCGTAACGTACTGTAACCTATCCGTAACCTAACCGTAATCTAACTGTAACCTATCCATAATCTTAATTGTAACCAAACTGTAACGTAACTGTATCCTATCTGTAACCTAATAGTAGCATAAACGTAATCTAACTGTAACCTATCCGTAACCTAATTGAAACCTATCCGTAACTTAACCCTAATCTAACTGTAACCTATCCGTAATCTAACCTTAACCTATTTGTAACTTAAACGTAACCTAATTGTTACCTAAATTTAATCTAATTGTGACGTAACCGTAATCTAACTGTAACCTAACCGTAACCTAACTGTAACCCACGTTTAACGTAACCGTAAACTAATTATAACCTAACTGTATTCTGACTGTAACCTATCCGAAACCTAACAGTATCCAAACCAAAACCTAACTGTGTTAATCGTCTCCTCTCGGCTAAATATCCTGTCGTCTAATTGTCATATCGGCTAAATGTCCTGTCGGCTAATTGACCTGTCGGCTAATTGTCTTGTCGGCTAAATGTCTTGTCGGCTAATTGTCTTGTCGGCTAAATGTCCTGTCGGCTAATTGTCTTGTCGGCTAAATGTCCTGTCGGCTAAATGTCTTGTCGGCTAAATGTCTTGTCGGCTAAATGTCTTGTCGGCTAATTGTCTTGTCGGCTAATTGTCTTGTCGGCTAATTGTCCTGTCGGCTAATTGTCTTGTCGGCTAATCATCCTGTCTGCTAAACGTCCTGTCGGCTAATTGTCCATGTCGACTAACTGTCCTATCGGCTAATTGTCCTGTCGGCTAATTGTCTCTGTCGGCTATCTGTCTTGTCGGCTAACTGTCGCTGTCGGCTAATTGTCCTGTCGACTAAATGTACGTGTCGACTAAATGTACTTGTCGGCTAAATGTCCTGTCGTCTAATTGCTGTCTGCTAAATGTCTTGTCGGCTATTTGGTTGTCTGCTAAATGACATAGACCCTTTAACAACATCTTCAGTAAAGTACGCATAGGACGTCATTATCGCTAAATAATACACACATCCAAAAAAAAGAGATTCCGTTACTCAAGAAACTCGACAAAAAAAATCGGCTATCTAAAGATTCACAGGCCTTTATTTGTTTGTAATACTAATATAGATACTTAAAATTAAATTTAGTTTATAAGAGCTCTATGTTTTATGAGAAATCATTCATTAATATTTTTTCAATAGTACGTATTTTAAGTACATTTATTTTACTATTTGTATTACTATTTTTCTTTTATTTTTTAAATAAATGGAGTACTTGAGTTGCCAAAATTAAACAAATGACGCTAAAAACTACAAAAATAATAATATTTCAAAAATATATGGAGATGCAGTTTTCAAACAAATTGCATTAAAAAGTACGGTTTTTTTTTCCCATACAACGGTATAAAAATCGAAAATGTACGATGCTTAAAAGTTAAAAAAAAATTGCAATACAGTATTTAACAGTACAATGATTCATCTGCTTTGTTTTGCGGCTGGCTTATACAACGTAATGTTATTTTTTGGAGACGACACTTTATAGCGGGGAGAAAGAAATAGAATACCGGAGGCTAATAACAAAGATAAACTTATATACACGTGATCTAAACACGTAAAAATATGTCCAAAGGAAAGTAGGGGGAGATAGATGTACCTAGCATTCGAGCGACCTACAAACAGGATATATTTTCTCAGATAATATCAGGCAATTATTGGATTATACAATAAGTCTTGAAAAATGGATCCACCTTATAGGGCAGATAGTATTAAAAAAGTTACCTTAAAACAACGTACTAAAGTCCTTAGGAGATAACACAAATCACTTTCACATTCAAAATCGTCTGTTACAAAGATCCTGTTAATGCTAATGTCAGACGGACGTCTTTTTGCACGCTTTTTTACTTACGTATTATCCCTACACAATGCCACTCGCTACACAATACTAGTGGCATTGTGTAGGGATAATACATAAGGAAAAAAGCGTGCAAAAAGATGTCCGTCTGACATTAGCCTAATTCCTGAATTTACTAATGACAGCGTTGCATTTGGGTCCACCAATATATTTGGAATGCAGTTTTCTGTATGCGGAAAATATCCTGTTTATTATTCTAAATAAGATGTTGTAGTGTTCAATTAGAACCAGTCTTACGCAACTTACAGTCGAAATCTAAATATCGCTGGTTTTTACGATATACAGGATATCCCAAAATTGCGTTCACATTTCAAAAACTGATAAGAAAATTAACAACTCGTCGTATAGTAGTGCGGTTTGCGCTGCAAGACTTGTCACAGTGTCGAAGTTTATGTAGAAAAAGAAAGAATATATTTCATATTCTCTTTTGAACTATTTTTTGCTACAAAATTTCAATCTATTTGCCAAGCCTTATTGGGCAAACCGTGTTCCGATACGACAATTTTTTAATTATTTATGAATTTTTGAAATTGAATCGAAATCGAACTTATGGAATACCCTAGTTATGTATAACTTTGAAGATGCCTTAACTGATCAAAACCTCCACATTTATTGTTGATACTTCCAGATTATCTTAAGTCAAATTATCTTACAAGCATCAAACATAAAAGTTTCAATCAAGTTTGTTGTTAATTTTGTTATCTAAAGGACTTAGGGTAATGGTTCAAGTGGTGGATACTGTAGCAGTAATGGACACTTGCAAATTTGAACATAAAGAAATCGGTTTTGAAAGTAAGGCAGAGGTTCGCGACCCTGGTGGGATTTGCATACAACCGTCTAACATGATCGTCTCTAAGTAATGACATTTCAAGGCATCGGTTTCGGAGCGAGGTTATTTTAAATCGAACAATGTGATTGTTAAGTCCTATTATCATTTTTCTTGTAGTTTGGAATAATGTAAGCTATTTTTTCTTTTTTGTTTGCGCGTACGTTTAAGATTTTTTTTTTTTTTTTTTTTTTTTGTATCTGTGGTTTTAATATGACGAGTCCGAGTCGTTAGAATTCATTTAATGCGATTATTTATTCAATTTTGCATCAACTTGATTCATTCTTACTGATGGTCTCTACTTTTATCGTGACCAGTATTCATACCAGTAGTGGAGAGCTCTGTCAAAAGCTGTAATCACGTGACAGGGGACGTTGCGAAACATATGCAACAACTAAGGGCGGATCTGGTTCGGGGCAAACTTGTTTTGTAAATTTTTGCGGAGAAAATTGACAATTTCGACTTAAATAACTGACAATTTAACAGCAACAAAATCTGCTTGAATGAAAAAAAAACTTTTGAAATGGTTCAAGTTTGCTCGCAACTAACTTCAGAAAAGGCCTTCATTCAATACTTGAAGATTCAAGCATAGTGTTTTACGCTGACGTGACAGCATTTTCTCTAAATGCTAACGTTCTCGCTTTAAAAGGATGCGAAAGCGTTTACTTAAGCTTGTTATTTCCACATTGCAGTCGCCTTATTTAATCCCAGAAAAATAAGACGAAGATTACTATTCGGAAATAGTAATAATTAAATTCAAAGGACCGATCGCACGCTGAGAAAAATTCGCATACAACAGCTACCATTTTTTGAGTCCGTTCATAGCTTTAGTATTGAGGAGGTGACTAGGGTAGTAGGGTAGGCCATTTCAAGATTTCTACACAATGCTATTATTGAAATTTTAATTGTGAATTAAGCCGCAATTGCAATAAAATGCCTTGATTAAATTGCTTTTGAAATGTGCATGCTACAAAGTTGTCAAACACTGTAGAGACATTTTTTCTGCTTTTTGTTGAAAGTTTTTAAAAATTATTATTGCAGAACTCATTAATGTAACAACAAATACCCTTTTTTAATAAAATGCATATTCACATCAGTTTTGTCTTTTATTTAACTAATTCAAACGTGCCCAGTACTGAACAGAATAGGTCTTCACTACTAGACTTTGCGTGTCCATTACTGACGTATTTTAAGCTCTGCGAAAAAAAGTTAATTTTGTTCCAAAAATGTTTAACCTTTAAATGCCTGGTGTTGCTTTTCGGCAACATACTCTATTTAGGCTCTAAAATACTATTAGAACAATATTGAAGCTATAATGCCTAATTTTACCAATAAAATACATTCTAAAAATATTATTAAATCGATTTTCAACATCTAGATGGCAACACTTGTGCTGTTTAAGAATAAAGATAGATTTATTTTTTCAATTGTTGCTACTTGTTCTTTTTGTTTTGTTTGGGAGCTTGCGAAATACCCTATTTTGACCTGCAGTGAGCAAGTAAAATTTATTTCTTATTATAGTTCCTAAAATTCTTGTGTGTTTAATATTATAGAATTTTATCAGGGGAAATTATTTTTTCAATTAAACACCAGTATTGCGGATTAGTAACAAACTGTTTTTTAGCCGCAAACTATACTTAAAACAAAATATGATTTTTTTGAGTATTTTTCCTATGATTTATTTTAAAAAATGAAAGCCGAAAAACATTATTACAATGATAATGATTTTTGAAAAATCAGTCATTTAAGGGTTAAAGCAGCTATTTTTGCAGCACAGTCGTGTATAAAACAAATTATTAAGATACTGAACACCCGTTGAGTTCGCAGTCATTAAATGTGAGAAATGTACATTAAAAGTACGCGAAAAATGCTGTTAAAGTGTACACTACATACACAGTATGATCGAATGTTTTGTAATAAATATAAACAATCCTAAATTTTATGCTTTTTATTGTCGTGTAATTTGATATTCCATATATCTTTGCGTACTGCATTTGAAAGTTAGATTTTTATTTATACTAGGGGATCTAGTCCTGGCCTCCCTGATCACAGAATATAAGTGAAAACCATTTTTTTTAAAAACTCTAATCGATTTTTTACATCTATATATATATTACGCTATCATACGTGGCACAGAAATCGCTATTATTTGTTAATTGTTTAATGGCAACGCCCGAATGAAACGCATCTCATTCGTTATTGAACAGCATTTAATGCATCTCCATACCTATAAGGGAGGTTGCCATTGGGGGGACACTGTTCTGTCGCCAAATACCACCAAAAGTGCCACCAACTTGTCAATACCTCTAATATTTTGCCAAATTCCCATAGACTATTGTAAACCAATAAGGTTTGCTTGCTTACAGAAAATCAACAAATTGAGATATTTTAATGCAACAAAAACTAATATTAGCTTAAGGGATTATATTAATTATATTTAAGGCAGTCCAAGTAAATTAAATTATGAATAAAATTAATATGATACAATGCTTAGCATGCTTTCCCAAACATTAATTTTAAGGGAGACCAAACTGGCCGCCAAAGGCTGCTACTTTAATATATTTTTTATTGAGCACAAACAACACCAAAAAGTATTTTTATGCAAAAAATATCAATTATGCATTTAAATAAAATTTTAAAATTTATTAAAAGCGACATAAATATACTCGTACTATCATGTAATTGATATTATACTACTGATGTTTAATATTGAATGTTCGGTATTGAAAATTAAGTCTGTAGCATTAATTGTTCGTTTACAAAGGCTATCAAAAGAATTCTATAATATTATGGTCTATGGCGAAAAATCGTTTGCAGTGTGTTTAAATGATTTTATACTATTTATGTACATCACTTAGATAACCTAAAAAATGTGGTATAGAACAGGGCGTTCATAGTATTTGTTTTACATTTACAGAGACATACAAAATAATTCCATTACAGTATTGCTATGAGCGATAATTATTGGAAGTGCAAATTCAATTGTGGTATGCATTTTTAAATTTTACTTTTTTTGCATATTACTGCTGTGTATAAATTATATAGATATAGATAAGGCTACACAAAAAATCTGAGTATATTTCCGCATACTGGCGGAAATAGCTGAATTTTCAGCGTTGTTACGCTTTCTCTCACTAAATTCTGCATTCTGTACTGCATATATACAAATCTATAGACCATATACAAGGTTGTACGAAATAATTGGGATATTTTTCCGACTATTAATTGCTGAAATAGGCTTTTCAAATGTGTTATGCGTTTTAAAAATTGTTGACTTAGATATCATCTTTCACCTTATTAAACGGTGAGGTTTTACTACAATATTCTAAATATGTTGGAGAATATTTCATAATCTACGCTTGACGCAAGATTTTTTTTTCTTGTTCTATATTTATCCTCTTTTGTTTAGAACAAAATTGTTCCCCTGACAGCGTTGAAATTAAAAAATACTTTTGTTAATGGTATAGTTTACCTCAAAATTGATCAACAAATAGTTTTTTTTTTCAAATATTATTGAAACCCTGTTTAATTGTGAATATTTTCACATCTTGTTATTCTTATCCGTACGGAAATTATATAGCGAGATATTGTAAATTTTGTTAATAGACCCAGCGCAATTACCCACACAAATTAAAACTTTAAATGGCCTTTTCTTCATGTTCATATTATCTTCACTTTCATGTTTTAAAAATGCTAAAACTTTTTTTTTTGTATTTGAGATACAGATTTAGCTCTTAAATGCCTGACTTTTCAAAAATCATTGTAATAATGTTTTTCGGCTTTCATTTTTTAAATAAATCATGGGAAAAATACTTTTTAAAATCATATTTATTTTAAGTATGGTTTACGGCTAAAAAACAGTTTGTTACTAATCGACAATACTGGTCTTTAATTGAAAAAATAATTTTCCTTGATAAAATTCTATAATATTAAATACACAAGAATGTTAGGAACTATAATAAGAAATAAATTTTACTTGCTTACCGCAGAACAAAATAGAGTATTTCGCAAGCTTCCAAACAAAACAAATAGAACAAGTAGCAACAATTGAAAAAATAAACCTATCTTTATTCTTAAACAGCATAAGTGGTGCTATCTACATGTTGAAAATCGATTTAATAATATTTTCAGAATGCATTTTATTGGCAACATTAGGCATTATAGCTTCAATATTATTCTGATAGTATTTTAAAAACCTAAATTGGGTATGTTGCCGAAAAGCAACACACGGCATTTAAGGGTTAAACTTTTTTGTACATGTTCTTTATTATATATGCGATAAAGCTGCGCATGGAATTAGCCTTCAGGTTTTGTTTTGTTTTTATATAAAGTTTATGAAGATGTGTTTATATATATCAGCAAAAAAACTATATTAAATGTAAAATTAGATGTACCTAAAAATCTATGCACAGTCTTGTGTAATACACATTTGAAAATCTTGAAGAAAAAAAAATTGGTCAAAAATATCAATATTTAAAAAAGAAGCAAAGATTTTTAAAATTTCAAATTTGTTAAAACTTTTTAAATTTTAATTAAGTATTCAGTTAACTTTTTTTTTTCAAAATTCACATTTAGTTCAACATTGAACTGAAGTGATTTCACCATTTGAACTTTGAGCCATATTTTTTAAAATAAAAAAATGTTTTAGAAGGTAAACCTTAAATCGAAAATTATTGATAGAATTCGACTACAAATTTTCACCGCACAACTGAGAACATCTAGAGCAGCAATACTCAACCTGCAGCCCGGGACACCTAATCATTATCCATATTTATAAAATTAATTGAGATCTGCATAAAAAATATTTGAGTATTTTCATGGGAAAACAAAATCTGCCCCGTTATTTATAACTAATTTAAAAGTATGTTAAAGCATCTTAATTGCGTGTTTATAGTTAAAAGTTTTTTTCACATGTACTCCTATTTGTGCTGCATTACTGTAATAAATTTAATTTTCAACATTTTTTCAAATATTATTCCAATTTAATTAAATTTGTACTATAATTCTTCAATTTAGGAAAATGAAAAAGAAAGTTTTGCACTGAGCAAAAGATTATTAGCGAAAAATCTCTTGATTTTTCCCCCCTCAGAAATTGTTACATTATTACGTTTTTTTATGCTTATTATATAGCTAATGCTGGCTGCTTTTCAGAATTGAAAGTTTGTCTAGGAAAAAATTGCCAACCAAATTTTTTATACACTATTTTAAAACAACAAACATCGCAGCATATTTTTTACATCATTTGGAACAGAAATCTAACACAAAGTGTATTGTTTAAAAATAGTGGTATTAAATTTGTTTGTTAAAATCTTCTCCGCAACAAAAGTTCAACCCTACTGTTAACACTAGAACGCCCGGAAATTTTACTCAAGTTTCATAAAAATATTTAACACTAGAAATTTTTATCTAAAGTTATTTGATTTATTTAATTAACGTAAATCTGTGTGGTTTAAATTTTATGAAAGAATTTCTGGTTCCAGTTGTCATTTAATCATATGGTCGGAGTCGGATCAACTCTTTCCAAGCGTTCTAATGTTAATATTAACTTTGTCATATTGCTTTTATATACTACTTATGTTATCTTACTAATTTAATTACTCTTTTTTAACCATTTAATAAGCGTGTTGCGGCCCGCCGAACGTCTCAAACATATGTTTGCGGACCGCGCGAAAAAAATGTTGAGTATGGCTGAGCTAGAGGCACACCAGCGATTGAAAACGCCTTTCCTAAAGTTATCACAACTGCAATAGTTAATATAATGAATGAATTAGACTTCATTTATGAAGCTATTGATTGGTTAATCCAAATTCTTGAAACTTTTGACAAATGAAGACTTGATTAAATTACAAGTGATGAATACATTGAATGGAGTACAAAAAGGAAGAAGAATAACCTGATAAAGGACTAACTTATTGTTAAGATTTTGACAGTCAAGAATTGGAAAACAGCCTTTATGCATATTGATAAATTTTGATTATCATGAAAGATTTTTTTTTCCCATTGGAAAATGTCTATTTAATGTATGATGGCCGTAGATAAAAATATAACGAATTGCAGATTTCTTTATCAATAAAAGAAAAAGAAGGATGCGATTATAATATATTTGATAAATTTATATAAAAATCGTGAGATTTCGTGTGTTTTTACTTTTAAATTTGATACATGATCTGTGACTTCCAATTTAAACTTTTTTGCTGTTTTAGCTAGATTTCGCATGAAATACTACCAATTACATTCTTTCCTATGTTGGAATTTCTGAAAACTTTTTGCAGATCTACAACGATCATGACCCCCTAGAACACAAAACCACCCTCAGTAAAAAACTTTATGTATGTATATATATATATATATAATCACTTTTTTATGGATACGATAATTTCCGCAATTCTGCACAAATCTCTTCCAAACTGATACATAAAATCAAGGGGCATAAAATCTCGGTCAGGCTCGTTAACGAGCAAAATCGGACCAAAGGGATGGAAATAGGCAGAGGTTTCGTGAAAACAGAAAAAAACCCATAACTTCTTAATTTTTATACATATCAAATCAGTTAAAAGTGTTTATTACTTCTCAGAAAAAGGGCCAAAAATTTATGTATCACAGATTTTTGATAAAATTAAAAATGGGCTCAAGGGGCGCAAAAATACGGTTTTAAAGAGAAAAAAATTCATAACTTCGCCAATTCTCAAGATATGAAAATCCAATTAAATTTATGATAAATCTTCTTAATATTATCTACAACTTATATATTGGCAAGTTTTTGATAGGACTAATTCGTACCGGAAAAAAAAATTAAAAAATTAAAAACGAAAACAAAAGCGGGTTTGAAGAAGAAAAAATCCATAACTCCGTCAATACACAAGATATAAAATACGCATGAATTTATTATATATCTTCTTAATATTATCTACAACATTTCTATTGACAAGTTTTTGATAGGACCAATTCTTACAACAAAAACAAATTAAAAATACATAGCGTTTGAAGAAAAAAACATCGCATTAAGCGTGTATTCAAATCCAAACTGCTTATTTTCTGACTCATTCTTAAATTCATTTTTGCTCTCAAACACATCCAATTGGTAGATTCTCTCCTTCAGAAAGAATATAATGTACCGTAATGGTCGATATTTTGATAGAGGCAGTATATATTTCAAAAAATGATGTCAAATTGGGCATTTTGAACCAAATTTCTGGAAACGTTTGTGTTGGGAACGAAAATAATTGTTTAGAAATCAAGATTTAATTAATTGAACGAAAAATAAAAACACAGGTCGCTTATAAATCTCTTCAAAAATCACCTCAACAAGTTTCATATTTTTTCTTTTAAAAATGAGTCTGAAAATGTGCCAGAAAATTTCGAGTTGTTGAGCATAGAAAAGTTTTTTTTTTTTTTTTTTAATACCGCCTTAATATGATTCTGATAAAACCAGCTTTTATATAAAAATGAAATAAAAACTCGCCAAAAGCGGCCAGATAAAATTGTTAAAGTGGATTTATCTCTAATCATGATTTAGTTTTTTGTTGCTGAAATTAGCTTTTAACTTCGAAATCTACCTGCGCCTGTAAGCCGGGATTTTTTTTTAATGTATTTAAAAATTAAAAGAAGAAATTTCGCTTTTTCTTATTGTCGTTTCTTATGTTGTTTTGGCTATATTCCTGAACTTACTTTCGCTCTTAATTTAAGGAGCTGTAAATACACCGGTTGTTTAGTTAGTGTTTTTTGCGGCCGATTATCTGCGCGAGGGATACACCGAGGGAGAGATTACATTCTAAGGGGCGCTACACCGGTACATAGGCACCCTATCCCCGGTTAAGAGTAATATTCAATATTTTTAGCTCACAGGCTATCAAAGCCTGAGGGTTAATGTGCCATGTAGTACGTATGTAAGTATGTATGTACGTAATGCGATAACTTTTGATAGAAATATCCGATTTGCTTCAATTTTTTGATATAGGTTAATTCTGATACGGTGCTTCCCTGATTACTTTTGGGGGTTCATTGGTTAAGTATAAAGGGAAGAACGGGATTCTAATTCCCCCTTAACTTAGATAAATGGATTTTTCATGCAGAATTATCCGATTTGCTTCAAATTTTGTATACCGGTTTATTTTCATAAGGTGGTTCCCTGATAAGATTTAGAGGTTCATTGGTTATGCATAAAGGGAAGAACGGGGGGGGCTAATAACCCCTAGTTTAGATAAATGGTTTTTTTGTCACTTTCTTTATTATTCGAGGGGCATTATTGTTTGAAGTAAGAGTACAAAATACAGTTAGTGTGAATAGCCTGTCAGCTCAATGCCATCAGTTCAACAGGGCAGTTTTTTTTTTTATTTTCTTATTTTATTAAATGCTTTGTTAGATGTTTGTTTTTCTGTTGGAAATGTAGAGAACTTTTACATTGCAGCTAGATTCTTGCTTTAAAAATATTGCATGTTATTTGCCTTCCAGTTTGAGAAGGTTCTTTGATAAAGCTATTTTAGTTTTTTTTCCGAGTATGCAGAAGCATTTAAGATTTTATTTCAATTTTATGTTTGTTTTTCATTAAGAACTATGTATACATATGTGAGAACATGTGTTCAGTAATATACAAATATATACACAAAGATAAGCATAAAAAGTTATTTGACAAGTGAAAGGGTACTTATTCTTTTTCATCAGTTCTTTCAATGTAAAGTTTAATTATTTATATATTCAAAGAAAAATATTGTATATTTATAATTACTATAATATGCATATATTAATTAATAAATATTATAGATTTATATGAAATGTAATAGATTTAATAGTTCAAAGATTTATAATAAAATGAAAAGTACTCGAATTCTTTTGTTTGTGAAGCGTTGTATATAATTTGTAGAATTTATGCACATCAAGTAACTCGCAAACAAATAGCTACAGTTAGAAGGGCATAGCACTACTGAAAACACGTATGTAGCAATTATCGCTCATGGACAGTACTATAACCTTAATTCTTTTGTGTGTCCCTGTATATGAACGATAGATGCTATGGATAGCAAATACTACGATAAGCATGCTGCAGTGAAATTCTGTGCTATATATTAGTTTCAATATGTTTGAAATAGCGTAACATCATTAACATACCTTGGGAGCAATTTTTCCCCCAATACCACAATGTAACAATATTCTTTTGAACGTTCCTGTAAACAAACTATAAATGTTAAATATTTCATTTTCAATACCTGCATACCAAACCTGCCTAAATGCGTTATATCAATTACATGACAATTTAAATTTATAGAGTAGTGGCGGACAGACAAACATCCAGACAAACTGAAGTGATAAACACTTTTCAACTATTTAGAAAAGTGTTTTAAAAAAGCCTGTCATTAGAATAGATTTTAACTTATTGAATTCTCAATTTGTTGAAGATTAAACTTTCAACCTAAAATTCATTTCAATTTTAATAATATTTCTAAGTTGTAATAATTATTTTAAAGTATAACCACTTTGAAAAATTCTAAGTAAATGTTTGAGAATGCGACTAGAGTGAAATTGTCAACTTCTTTTGAATCAATAGGCTCTTAATTAAAAACATGCGAATATGATTGTAATTCGTAGCAAGAGCAAATTTAGAACTCTAACCTTTTTGAATTTCTCTTTTAACAGCGTCCCAAACTGATTAACTCATTAGTCTTCGTTGATACTTGTATCAATGAACATATTTAATAAAATTTCGGTAGCTTCTCTAAAGTTTTAACATAATTAAAATGAAAATTGTATTTTGGAAATCGATTTCACGTTCTTAAATTGTAATGAAGTATCTTAAATTTTAAGTAACGTACATTGTACTGATACATATATAAATTATAGCAATTGTGACTGCAGCAACACATTTTTTTTTCAGTCTGTAATTGAGGAAGGTTATGTAAGTCAATACTTAAGCGATCAGCATAAGATATTTTTTACTGAAAGACAAATTTATTTCTAGAATTTGAAAGATAATTTCAAACAGAGTAGAAAAAGTACAGCTACGGGACACAAAAAGATCAATTAGAAGGCAATTTTGTTTAACTGTAATTACTTTATTTCAAAGAAGTAATATAGAAGTAATATGCCGTTGAAATGCTGGTGGCAAAAACTATATATGTTTTATATTTTACGTAACTAGGGGGCTCTTCCCCCTACGCGCTACACTCGCCAACCCCCGTTCAGACACCGCAGACTCTAAAAGCATGCTAATTTGACAGGCTTTAAAAAGATTTCGGAAGATTGAATTATAATTTAAAAACAGTGGCGATCTCCCTATAAACGGGTTTCTATTCATTTCTCTTTGATTGGGGAATGTGAATTTTAAGTCCAAATCAGCTGCTATTAAAAGATACAATGGCTGTTTTCGTCTTTGATTAAATAAAATCAGTTAAACATTTCAAAATAAGTTAATATTAAATAAATTAAGTAAACAGAGTCTTTGTCTCCCGGTATTTTTTAACAAAGCGAAAAGAAAGTTTTTTTTTTTTATAAGACATTTTAAATGTATCGTTTTTAATCTGGTGTAATTTTCACAAAACTTTTTTTTCTCTGTTTAATATTCACGTGAAAATACTTTTGTTAGAAATGAAATATTATTTGCGTTGTTCTAACAAAAATGTCGAAAAGATCATCTCAAAATATCAAATAAATGTCTCGCGCAATTTCTAAATTTAAACTGTTTTGCAATATTATTTTTTGTTCATTTTATGTAATAACTGTAATGTGACGTGAATGTTACGTAATTTCTCCTATTTAAGACTTCTAACGCATGTTAATGAATTTGTTATTTTACAATATTCTTTCTCTTTTAAAATTCACGTGTAAATATAGTCTTTATGACGTAATTTTCAATGAGTTCCTGCTTTTTATGTTTTCTGTTTATAATAGTCACGCGTAAATAAATTTTTAATTTGAAGCAAACATTATTGATTTCGCTGTTTATACAGTTGGCAACAGTTTAAATTAATATCATTTTCTAAAATATGTAAAAAATATCTCTCGAAATGCTGAAAATTTGAATTTAAAATAGAAATAAAACCTCAAAAATGAGTCAAATTAAAGAAATAAATGCAGTCTGCACACCAGGAAATTCTAATGCATAATATGATCTAAAAATTATTAAATTTCTATGTATAGTTTTTGCTCCTATAAAACTTTTTTAATGGAACGATTTTGTCCAACTTTAGCATTAAATATCTCTTAAAATTATTCTTCGATTTGTAAACTGTCTGCATCAGCGTGTTTATCAAACATTTCTGTATAATACCACCGATTTTCATATTTTTGTATGCAATATTTTTCTTAATATTATCGAAGAAAGACTTCCGGTCACAAAAATTTCAAAACCGGCGGCGGCGCGCGGTGACAGCGTTAGTTACTTTTTTTTTAGAATAGAGAGAAAGTGAAGAAACGTTTCCTTACATAGAAAAAAATGTTTACCCAAATTTAGTGTAACATCGTAAGCCATGTTTATAATGGGTTTAATGTAATCCATGATTCTAAAAAATTTTCGTTACCACGCCGTTTCGATCCATAAAAAAACTACAAAAGCAATCCTTTCTATAAAATTAACCTTTCGGAAATTTCAATGTAGCTTTGTAATTACCAGTTGTTCTGGAAAAGTTAAAGAAAATTTTCAAAAACCAATAGGCAATAAAAATGAAAAAAGCTTTGAAAAACTGCATAAATATTTCCGTATATACAAAAATGTTTATGAAAATCCAGTATAACCTTGATTGTTTTGCCAGTATAACCTCTTGTGTTAACCATGGTTCAGGAAGCCTTTCCTCTATCATTGCGTTCCGTTCCATAAATATGCAGAAATTTCTGTTCCCTTCTGTGTTTACAAAAATCGTAACGAAATCGTTTACGAAAATTCAATGACATCTTATAATTACCCATAGTTCTGAAAAACTTTCCGCTATCTTCAAACCTTCAGACATAAACCTCAAAAATCAGTTACCTTTTGAAATTCAGAAGAAGAGGCTTCTAAAAAATTCCTGGACAGAAAAATGGTCACTTTTATTTAAAAAATGTTCCTGCAAGAAACTTTTTTTAGACCTTTTTATTGCTGCTTCGCTAAGCTGTTTCTGAAGGTAAGAGAACAGATTTCTAAATATTCGGAGGACTCCGAGATTATACTGAATTTTTGTAGAGGATTTTTCTACATTGGGAAAACTTCTATTTGTTTTTTTATAGTGTAATCATAACTTTAAATAAAACTATTAAATTAAGTATGACGTAATTTAATTTAACTTACATTCCGATGTAATTTGATTTCATAAAATTTCTGGAACATTTCCTCGGAGTTTTCTTTCCTTAGAAAGTATTTAATACAGAATATCCATTTATATCATTGCCCCAAAACAAAAATTATTAAACTTTTTTGATTTATTGTTCCATTTGCAAAACATTTAAAATGTTGTTAATCGTATTAAAAGCCATTTAAGGCAAAATAGTTATTTTTTTTAAGTTACGATTTTTTTATATACATTCCATTGTTCCTGTAAGTTATATTTATAAAAGCATAGCCCTTTCTCTGAAGAAAAAAAAACAGTAAAAATTCCATCTTTTTACGACAAAAATTACGGAGTGATGAAAATTTGAATTTTATGAATTTTCAACATTCACTGAAAATTCTTTAAATTCAAAGTATTGTAACAGTAGGTTCAGGTCGTACAAAAATGGAACATTTATTGTTTACTTGCTAGAACGTGGTGAAGGATTCCTAAATATAATTTAGAAGACCCAGGGACAGTATAAAAATTTGATTGGCATCGTTTCACTTTGTAGATTCACATTATTTTACGGCGTGAACAGTAGACGCCGTATAAAAAGGCTAATAAATTAATATAACATTTAAAATTAATTTCAAATTTGTAATTTTTATTGCGATTTGTCATTGTATTACTAATTATAATGCCATATATGTAAAATATTTTTTGATAAAAACACATTTTCTAACGAATAAAAGTTTAAATTTTGTATTTCAAATGTAAATGGAATTGGATTTGATAAATATAACAAATATAACCTATATAACAAATTTTGTAGTTACATCACGCAAGAAATTCAAACTCGACTGAATTAAATAACGACCCGCATGCATTAATAATACTTTCCGGATCCCAAAGCGTTTCATTTGTAAACAAAGAATCTCTTTATAGAGCATTCATTGTTGTCTATTAGCGATGAATCGATATCAGTAGAATTGTTCTTCCGAATTAGTTTCAGAAAATCCATACCAAGTTATTGATGAAACTTTCAGGAAAAATATATTAGTTCAAAAAGTCTTTCTTAAGAGCTTTTTCTTTTAATGATATATTTTTAAGGAAAAACTTTTTACTAAATTCTCTGTTTAGATATTATTTGGGATAAGAGTAATTTCAGTTTTTTTCTTAAATAATTAAATGTTCAGTATAGTGTATATTTAACTACAGTAGAGCCCCGATTATCCGCGGAATTGGGTGGCAAGGGCACCGCGGATAACAAAAATCGCGGATAATCCGAAAAAAACTGAAAATCTAAAGTTAAGAAAAAAACTGAATTTAGAATTAAGCAAACAATGGCACTAAAGCATGTTTTTTATTCTTTAAACAGCTTGAATAGAAAAAAATTTCAATAATGTAAAAGTAAAACATATGTACACGAATATAAAATAAAAACATGCACTGTAGGCCTACTGATAGAAGCCACCTTAAAAAAATCTCGAACATCAGTTTGTTTTGCCAGTCACTAGAAAATCATTTTTTTTAATGCAAAAAGATCAGATCATAAAAATTTATTTTTCTTTTCAACAGCTTGATTTCGCAAATCATCTACAGAAATGTTTTCTTCACCCTCCTTGTTCACGTAATGAATAAGCTATTTATAGATTCGTGATTTTGTACCGTTTGTAAAGAGTTGTTACACAGTTTCTTATTCTGAAGTTCCACTAGATTATTATAAACATAAAGAGTGATTAAACAAGCAATACTTTTTTTTAAAGTCTTGTCGGATTATTCAGCATTCCTTAGGATGCTGGTTTAGACGATGTTTATTGTATTACTGCGTACTTATAACTTACATTTTCTTTTAGCAAACACCTTTTTCTTTTCTATTTTTATCAGAATTTCGGATAATTCGATTTTTTTGTAATCCGAACACGCACCGGTCCCAATTAGTTCGGATTAGCGGGGTTCTACTTTATTTTAAACGTGGCAACCGAAACTAGTAATATTCTTCTATTACTTTCGAATACACGAATCGATCTGTTTATATTTATTAGTAGGGCTAATTGTATTTTCCTTATTGTTGGCTTGAAATTTAAAAAAAAAAAAAAAAAAAAAAAAAAAAAAAAATCGCTTCGCGGATAATCGGGTCTCTACTGTACTAGTAATATAATGAAATTGTGAATATTCATATATACATTCCTGCCCAAAGAAATGTTAAATAATCTGTTGTGATTAAAACGTTAGATTCAGAAATCTCAAAACAACAACGTAAACCTAGATTTAAAAGAAATAAGAGCTAAAAATCACGCGTCGAGCATAGATTATGAAGCACATTCCAACATAATCATAATATCGTATATCAATAGCTGGAAAAAATTCAGAATTTTTTTGTTCTTACCGGTGTATGATTGGTATTTGTACTACATCGTACATTGGAAATTAGTTCAATTAAACGCATAGCTCAGTTTAAAATTCAAATTCAAAAATTTCCGTCAACAAACGGAAAGGTACTCTATATCTTTTTTTTTTTGGTATCCCTGTATATGGTCTATAAAATTTATACACACCAAGTAATAGTAAAAAAAAATAGGTTAACTTTTAAAACGCGTGCTATAACTAAAAAGCACTGCCAGCAATTATTCTTCACAGACAGTACTGTGGAAAAATACTTTTGTGTATCCCTGTAAATGAACAAAAAATTATATACACACCAGATTCTACAATATGCACTTGTAGTACACATCAGTAATATGTATAATTTTCAATATCTTTAAAATACACCGCAAACGATTTTTCCTCATAGGTCGTAATGGAATAGAATTCTTTTGAGTGTCCTTGTAAATAAACCATAAGTACTACACACTTCATTTTCAATACCGAACATACCATAGTAAACCTCAATAACTGCCCTGGGCTTGGAGTTTTATCTAACCATAAGCCAAAAGCGGGTTCCCAGAGTGGGTGCTTGCTTTCCCCAATAACATATATCAATTTCATGGTACTCCCATTACATTTACGCGAGTTAGAAAAGGAACAGGCGGACAGATGGACAGACAAACACTTTTCAAGATTGTTGGAAAGTGTTAATAAAAAAAAAGTAATCATTAAAAAGCACTTCCTTTCTGTGATTATACTCCGCTATTTTTAGAATTTTCAAAACAGCAGCATAAAACAGGATTTAAAAGATTTACTTTTGTTTACTTATGCACTAATTCTGAAAGCATTAGTAAAAATAAATTCGAAGCTATAAAAAGCACGTTTTTTTCTGTGATTACGCTCTGACATTTTTAGAATATACAAAACAACAACCTAAAGCTAGATTTAAAATAATTATGTTTACACTTGCACTAATTTGAAAGCATTAGAAAAATAAATTCTAAGTTATGAAAAAATACGCTCTATCTGTGATTAGGAGAAAGCAACGTAAATATTGTTCTCTTTCAGTAGAATATGATAGAAACAATCAACTTCTTAATCTTGATAGGAAGATCATCTTCCTTTCTTCAATACTTTTATAATATCACTTCATTAAAATGCTAATTCTTAATAAGAGTGGAGCTTCTTTTTTCTTTCAAACATGAGAAAAAGAAAGTTCACGAAAGCCAAATTTAGTCGTACATTTAAAATCCTCGTCTTAGGAACAGTGGCGCGGCAATTCAAAAATCATTCAAGAAGCTTAAGTAGCCCTTTCAAGGAAATTAGAATAATCAATAGTAAATGAAATATTTCTGAAAATAATGATTCGTATAAATTAATTATTAATGTCAATAACAAAATTAATATTTTAATTATTTAGATGAGAGACTAAAGATATTGACTACTAGAGAGCTTTTGAAATTAATTAGGCAAAGAAAGGAGTAGAACCCCATATCAGGAGTCAAAGTGTACCTACCCTGATATAATAGAGAATTTTTACATAAAAAGAGCAGTTCCAGAGTATCAGTGTATTTAATTATGTCTTGCGAAACAATTCTCTATAATTAAATCTCCTGAAATTACAATGATATTAATACGTACGAAGTGAAACTGCAGGTTGTGAGTTTCAAATATTAAATAAAATTAGTTAGAAATGAAAATGCGACTTGAAGAACTAATTTGTAGATTTATACATGTGGGAAGGGTCGGTGGAGAAGGGGTTGGAATACAATCAATATTTATAACATTTCTTTATGTACAGCGTTATTTGTTCAGATATAAATTATCAAATATTAAACAGAGAAGATAATAGTGTTTGGGATATTTCATGTGACTTTTAAAAAGTGTCGATTTTGAAAAATAAGTGCTTGAGCCCCATGAACCCCTTTTTTCCTATTTTGTCCTATTTCTTGGAGAGGGTTCTATCAGCTTGCGTCTTAACCGGGGGTGGAGCTTGTCATATGCCAACAACTTTAGATTAAAATATTTCATAAGAAAACCGATCATTATTTTCTATTTGTTCTTTTTGGTACTTTGCTAAAGAAGGTTCTGCGATATCAGTTTGTAATTTTGTAGTTTTGGGTGAATCTCTGGGAAATTTTCTTCTGAATTCAGAGAATCAACAAGATAGTTTCTTAATTCAACTGCAACAGACTATATACGAAAATCATAATTATACAACAGATTAAGATCAGATATACTTCTACAACAAATAAATTTACGACTAGAATACAATTTAAAAGAAAAGCTTTTTTTTCTTTTCACCCTTTGAGATTCTTAAACCTAAAAAATAACTTATCTTAATAAGTTGTGAAATTTAGGACAAAAAACAAGGTACAAGGTGGGAAGAGGAGGGGGGGGGGGGGGGGGGGGCTCGACTTATAAGTGTGACAAAAAAATGCCAAATTATGAAATGCTTAATTTGCATAACACAACCAATCGAAATATAAACAAAAACGAAAAATCCTGCGTCCAAACATACATTATGAAACACTTTCCAATACTTCCAGATTACTTTAACAAAACTTCACTCTTTAGTAAAGTGAAAGATGATGCCCAAATAAACAATTTGGAAAACGCGTCATCCATTTAAAAACTCAATTTCAGGAATTACCATCAATAGTCGGAGAAAAAAAAGTTGTGTAGTTCTGTATTTGATGTATAGATTTGTATATATATATACTGAGTGTCTCAAAAATGACCGATGATTTTAAAATTCAATAACTTTCAAACGGTGACAGATATTAAAAAAATTCTTGCAGGAGTGTTATGTAAGATGTCAGGAGTTTGTATGCTGCGATTCTCAGTCTTAGTTACAAATATAATCGATATATGGCGCTGCAAGCAATAACCGCTAAATCCAGGCTTGTTTTTTCGGCTTCTCTCTTCTTCCATGCGAAAAAAGGAGATTAAAATGTATTGAATGGATTCCAAAGTACCAAAAATCGGGTCTGGACTGAGCATCTATTGCTCTCAGTACCATCTATTGTTTGAAATTCAAACTAAAATAAAGGATCACAGTAAAAAAAACTGACATCACACATAACCCTCCTGCAAGAATTTTTTTAATATCTGTCACCGTTTGCAAGTTATGGAATTTTAAAACCATCGCTCATTTTTGGAACACCCGGTATATTACGTAGCATGCTAAAATTTAGTTCAGTTGGGAAACGCATAGCACATTTTTCCGAAATTCAACAATTCCTTTAATAAGCGGAAATGCGTTCGAGATCTTTTGAACTTCCCTATATGTAGTCTAAAGAATTTATATGCACCAAGTAATAGGCAAAAATTAATTTAAAACTTGTACTTAAGCTTGAAATACACTTTGAGAAATTATTGTACTTGTACTTAGACAGTATTGTACCCGAATACTTTCCTGTGTCCCTGTAAATGAACGATTAATGCTATTCACACCATATTCGATAATAAGTGTCTTGTAGTACATCTTGGTGATATATATCAATTTAAATATGTTTGAAACAGTTTAACGTCATTAAAATACACATTAAACGATTTTTCTCCATAGACCGTAATGCAACGAAATATTTTATAGTGTGCCTGTAAATGAATTGCTAACGCTACATATTTCATTTTCCATACCGGACAAGCCATACTAAACCTCATTGACATGTATAAATTGCTTGACGAACCGAGTATATATTACGCGAGTTACATCATCAAATATATTGGAAAGTGTTAATAATAAAAATGATTAAGAATATTAATTTTAAGATATTGCATGCAATATAGCAAAAGATTTGAGATAATATGTAACCGTATGCATTATTATAGCGATCTTAGTATTTCAACTTTGGCCTTTGCGGAAAAAGATCTTCAATTTCTGTAGCAAATGCTAGACGAATTCCAATATTATGCATCGTTCGTGATCACAAAAAAGTTTGCATAAATGAAGCCGCTGTTACGGATTAACTAAACTATACAATTGTAGGTTTTGCTGTGATATTCATTTTCAGCTCTCTGCAGTGATGCAGTGAAAAGACAGGCTAATAAAAAGTAACTCAAAAGCTTTCTGGGGTTTCGACATCAATTAACTAATCTTTTGAGTCTGCTTCTAAAACTGCTGAAATACAGTGTCTGATAATACCGGCCATCTTGATCAACTCAAACTTGCCGTCTGAAACCAAAGGTAGAAATCAGCAGAAGCCATATATTACATTGTTTGCGTGATGGATTTAAATGCACAAGACCACTGTGCAACGAAAAATCGTTATGTCATTCAAAAACTGTTGCGATAACAATTAACATGGTGGCATGGAAAACAATGCATTAACTTTTTAACAGACAATGAAAATTATTTTCACAAAATACTCATTAGCGAAACAGGGGATATATATGGCGATATACTGGTGACATTAAATAGTTTTGCCAAAATGGTTAGCGAAACAGGTATAGTTTGTACTTTTTTCTTTAACCTTTAAGGAATTAAACAAGTTGGAAATTGCTCGTCAAACGTGGCAAATGAGGTGCGTTCGTACTATAACTAGTTTTATAATTATTTTTTGCACCCCATATTGTACTGAATGTATACTTTTTTGCACTTCATAAAGCGCATAGTCTGATACATCATTAAAATGCACTTCCAATAATTTTTTCCCATTCCCCGTAATGTAACGGAACACTTTTGACTGTCCCTGTAATTAAACTATACATCCGATTTTCCTAAAATTTGAAATAGCTCAACAAAACTTTGCAACAATTATATCTTTAAAATTTCAGACCATTCGGAAGGCTGTAATATCATTAAAATGCACTTGCAATAATTTTTCCCATTCCCCGTAATGTAACGGAACACTTTCGACTGTCCCTGTAATTAAACTATACATCCGATTTTCCTAAAATTTGAAATAGCTCAACAAAACTTTGCAACAATTATATCTTTAAAATTTCAGACCATTCGGAAGGCTGTAATATCATTAAAATGCACTTGCAATAATTTTTCCCATTCCCCGTAATATAACGGAACACTTTCGACTGTCCCTGTAATTAAACTATACATCCGATTTTCCTAAAATTTGAAATAGCTCAACAAAACTTTGCAACAATTATATCTTTAAAATTTCAGACCATTCGGAAGGCTGTAATATCATTAAAATGCACTTGCAATAATTTTTCCCATTGGCCGTAATGTAAAGAAAAACTTTTGACTGTCCCTGTAATTAAACTATGCATCCGATTTTCCTAAAATTTGAAATGGCTCGACAAAATTTTGCAACAGTTATATCTTTAAAATTTCAGATCATTCGGAAGGCTCTAATATCATTAAAATGCACTTGCAATAATTTTTCCCATTGGCCGTAATGTAAAGAAAAACTTTTGACTGTCCCTGTAATTAAACTATACATCCGATTTTCCTAAAATTTGAAATGGCTCGACAAAATTTTGCAACAGTTATATCTTTAAAATTTCAGATCATTTGGAAGGCTGTAATATCATTAAAATGCACTTGCAATAATTTTTCCCATTGGCCGTAATGTAAAGAAAAACTTTTGACTATCCCTGTAATTAAACTATACATCCGATTTTCATAAAATTTGAAATGGCTCGACAAAATTTTGCAACAATCATATATTTGAAATTTCAGACCATTCGGTTGAGTAGTTTTTGCTCTGTTACATGCGGACAGACGGACGGACAGACGGACGGACAGACGGACGGACGGACTGAACGACGACTATAGGTGCTACGTATTTATATAATTACGAACGCACCTAAAAAGGTCAAAGTTTGAGGATTTTAATGTTGAATGCATGTGACAAAATTTAATTATTATCACTCCAATAAATCATCAGAGTATTTTTTTTTCTGATATACAATGAATAAGTCTAAAATATATTAAAGGCATTTTTTCCATTCGAAAACATTTCATTAAATCATGAAAATTATTAATAAACGCATATTAAAAAAAAATACCTTATTGACAAATGAATTACGAATATTATTACAAATGAATTATGACCTACATTAATTTTTACATTAAACAAACTACAGTCATCAGAAACTTGGGTGCATAAGTTTACTGCTTAATCAAATCATTACTTATGAGATATAAATACATTTTATACATCGACAATCTAAAAGGGACCGTCTGCTGTATCAAAATATCAACTGAAAAGTAAACCTTTGTAAGTAACCGAAAAAAATGTATGGATTTTTCTGTCATATAAAATGTGTTTGTTTATTTATTTTTGCAAGACATTTCATACCCACACTGGGCGTAAAGTTGGCTGCAACTAGGAAGCCCCTAAAAGATATTCAACTGTTCAAAATCTGTCCAATCTAACTAATTGTGTGTCCCGCGTACTTTTCCCTTTAAGATCTTATTTTTTTTCGAAATTTCTGGATAAATCCCTAACGTATTTTCTTTAAAACTCTATGAAAATTTAAGAAAAACCATATAAAATATATCTTCTTCCGGTTGCCTTTATTCAATAAGCTCCAATATGACGTCAAAAGTGGATGTTAAAATTCGAAAATTCAGGTTTGAAAGTCAGTATAATTACCCGATTGCCAAGAAGGGTTATGTGTTTCACGCGTATCTGGGTATGTGGATTTCTTTATACCCTCGAAACATCCCAACGGCTGGATGGATTTTAATGAATGAGGTCTCTATCGATTCGTCTTAACCGTCCGATAGTTATAGGCTAGGTTGTGTTTTTATAAATTCTAAATGGCGGCCGTAAAATACAAAATGGCGGTAGAGAAGAAAAAAAAATACGCAGGATATTGAGAGGTATGTCACTGGATAGGTCTTTCAAAATGAAGAAGATGTTTCATTGACTATTTTACAGTCAGAAGCTCCGTTTAAATACTACACAACCTGGAAGCTGTGTAGGTAGGATCTCTAGCTTTACTGCAACTCTAACCTTCATAACATCTATAGGCCTCCTCAAAACAGTGTTTATAGATAGGAACTAACAATTAAGTCATCAATAGAAGTAAATAAAAAAAATATATGAAAGTAATATAAAAAATAGTTTCACATTGATGAGAAATAATTAATTAGTTCGCTTTTTACGCAGTCGGGTTTTTGATTTTTTTTAATTTAATTGAATTTATTTTCACCATATATACGACCCCTATTTCAAAAATTGCATTCATATTCGAAAAGTAGACACAATCCCCCAGTCGAACGGTACCTTCCCATTTTTCTGCACCAATTTGGAAATTATATAGAATGGGGTGGTGATTTTATTCCCAGCACTATACATATAGGATATATATTTAAATGGCGCTGCCTAATTTTCGGAAAGAAAAAATAATACCGAGAAAAACAAATTAAATCACATTCTAGGATACTCACAAATAATTAAAAAATCCTAATTTACTGAGCTTCCAACTATTTTCAATTAAGTGAACAACGTTATGCAGAAAATGCACAGATTGTGTGAAAGCCTTCAGACATTCCTAGACAAAAACTATGATTTATTTCCAAAGTTTTGCATGTCACCGTCAAATAGCGGCAATAGATAAGTAGAATGCATACACACATTAATCAATGTGACACCATAATTTGTCAATGTAAAATATTTTTCAGAAGCTATAAGCAGAATATTAAAGTTGAGCTACACAGTAGATAAATGGCTCAAATATATAATTTGTTAATGACGCATTTAAAAAAAAAAACACGCGTTTTCTAGAATTAAATTACTTCACAGAGAACGGTAAGTTTGAGAAGTATTTGTCTATTTTTCAAATTCTTCACTTTCGAAACTGAAGTATAGTTACTACTTTGTGAGGTAAACCACAAATATTTTTCTTTTCAAGTCAAATAGCTACATTTTCGGTTACAACATAATTAAATTGTTAAAAATATTACAGCTATTTTTTTAGACGTAAGGACTAGAACAAGAGTGTAAACTATCGAAACATCTGACTATTGATCAGATTTTTCAGTTTCGAAACTCGCATTTTGTTTTGTGTGAGTTCAAGCACAAATAGTTTACATATTTAGATAAATAGCTACATTTAAAGTTGCATGTCATGTTTACAACTATTAGTAATATTGCTACATACGTTGTTTATGAAAACTATTTTCTACATTCAGAAACATTTCCACGTTTCAATCTATCGACATATACATATACCCTATATGGCCATTAATCACCGGATACTTTCAATGTTAGACATTTTGGTGAATGTTTAAAGATATACCTACTTTTTAAAAAAATATATGAATTTCTCGAAATTAATGTTCGAAAAAATATGAATTGCAACCTATATACTTTTTAACAGGAATCAAATTCTAGAAGTTTCATATATGCGAATGCAAAATTACAGCTCATTCCATCAAGTAGTTTTCAAGCTATGATTGAAAAATTACTCGTATTAAAGTTTGTTTTGCATTTATACACTGAAAAAACTCTTGATTTTACAGAAAAAACTATAAGCCAAGACCCTAGTAAAAAATTGCTTATTTCAGGATAATATTCTTAATTGCACATAAAGAGTTTTTAAAAACTAAATAATTAACGTTCGAAAAAAATGTGAATTGTAACCTATATATTTTTTAACATAAATCAATTTTTAGAAGCTACAAATATGCGAATGCAAAATTACAGTTCATTTCATCAAATAGTTTTCAAGCTATGATTGAAAAGCTACTCGTATTATAGTTTATTTTGCATCTATACACTGAGAAAAAAACTCTTGATTTTACAGAAAAAAACTATAAGCCAAGACGCTAGTAAAAAAATGCTTATTTCAGGATAATATTCTTAATTTCAAATAAAAGTTTTAAAAAACTAAATAATTAACGTTCGAAGAAAATATGACTTGTAACCTATATGTTTTTTAACATAAATCAATTTCTACAAGCTTCAAATATGCGAATGCAAAATTACAGCTCATTCCATCAAATAGTTTTAAAGCTATGATTGGAAAGCTACTCGTATTAGAGTTTGTTTTGCTTCTATACACTGAAAAAAAAACTCTTTATTTTACAGAAAAAACTATAAGCCAAGACGCTAGTAAAAAATTGCTTATTTCAGAATAGTATTCTTAATTTCACATAAAAGTTTTAAAAAACTAAATAATTAACGTTCGAAAAAAATATGAATTGTAACCTATATATTTTTTAACGTAAATCAATTTCTAGAAGCTTCAAATATGCGAATGTAAAATTACAGTTCATTCCATCAAATAGTTTTCAAGCTATGATTTGAAAAGCTACTCGTATTAGAGTTTGTTTTGCATCTATACACTGAAAAAAAAACTCCTGATTTTACTGAAAAAATACTATAAGCCAAGACCCTAGTAAAAAATTGCTTATTTCAGGATAATATTCTTAATTTCACATAAAAAGATTTAAAAAACTAAATACTTAACGTTCGGAAAAAATATGAATTGTAACCTATATTTTTTTAACAGAAATCAAATTCTAGAAGCTTCATATATGCGAATGCAAAATTACAGCTTATTCCATCAAGTAGTTTTCAAGCTATGATTGAAAAATTACTCGTATTAAAGTTTCTTTTGCATTTATACACTGAAAAAAACTCTTGATTTTACAGAAAAAAAAACTATAAGCCAAGACGCTATTAAAAAATTGCTTATTTCAGGATAATATTCTTAATTTCACATAAAGAGTTTTTAAAAACCAAATAATTACCGCTCGAAAAAAATATGAATTGTAACCTATATATTTTTTAACCTAAATCAATTTCTAGAAGATTCAAATATGCGAATGCAAAATTACAGCTCATTCCATCAAGTAGTTTTCAAGCTATAATTGAAAAGCTACTCGTATTAGAGTTTGTTTTGCATCCATACGCTGAAAAAATAACTCTTGATTTTACAGAAAAAAACTATAAGCCAAGACGCTAGTAAAAAATTGCTTATTTGAGGATAATATTCTTAATTTCACATAAAAGTTTTAAAAAACTAAATAATTAACGTTCGGAAAAAATATGAATTGTAACCTATATTTTTTTTTAACCTAAATCAATTTCTAGAAGATTCAAATATGCGAATGCAAAATTACAGCTCATTCCATCAAGTAGTTTTCAAGCTATAATTGAAAAGCTACTCGTATTAGAGTTTGTTTTGCATCCATACGCTGAAAAAATAACTCTTGATTTTACAGAAAAAAACTATAAGCCAAGACGCTAGTAAAAAATTGCTTATTTCAGGATAATATTCTTAATTTCAAATAAAAGTTTTAAAAAACTAAATAATTAACGTTCGAAGAAAATATGACTTGTAACCTATATGTTTTTTAACATAAATCAATTTCTACAAGCTTCAAATATGCGAATGCAAAATTACAGCTCATTCCATCAAATAGTTTTAAAGCTATGATTGGAAAGCTACTCGTATTAGAGTTTGTTTTGCTTCTATACACTGAAAAAAAAACTCTTTATTTTACAGAAAAAACTATAAGCCAAGACGCTAGTAAAAAATTGCTTATTTCAGAATAGTATTCTTAATTTCACATAAAAGTTTTAAAAAACTAAATAATTAACGTTCGAAAAAAATATGAATTGTAACCTATATATTTTTTAACGTAAATCAATTTCTAGAAGCTTCAAATATGCGAATGTAAAATTACAGTTCATTCCATCAAATAGTTTTCAAGCTATGATTTGAAAAGCTACTCGTATTAGAGTTTGTTTTGCATCTATACACTGAAAAAAAAACTCCTGATTTTACTGAAAAAATACTATAAGCCAAGACCCTAGTAAAAAATTGCTTATTTCAGGATAATATTCTTAATTTCACATAAAAAGATTTAAAAAACTAAATACTTAACGTTCGGAAAAAATATGAATTGTAACCTATATTTTTTTAACAGAAATCAAATTCTAGAAGCTTCATATATGCGAATGCAAAATTACAGCTTATTCCATCAAGTAGTTTTCAAGCTATGATTGAAAAATTACTCGTATTAAAGTTTCTTTTGCATTTATACACTGAAAAAAACTCTTGATTTTACAGAAAAAAAAACTATAAGCCAAGACGCTATTAAAAAATTGCTTATTTCAGGATAATATTCTTAATTTCACATAAAGAGTTTTTAAAAACCAAATAATTACCGTTCGAAAAAAATATGAATTGTAACCTATATATTTTTTAACCTAAATCAATTTCTAGAAGATTCAAATATGCGAATGCAAAATTACAGCTCATTCCATCAAGTAGTTTTCAAGCTATAATTGAAAAGCTACTCGTATTAGAGTTTGTTTTGCATCCATACGCTGAAAAAATAACTCTTGATTTTACAGAAAAAAACTATAAGCCAAGACGCTAGTAAAAAATTGCTTATTTGAGGATAATATTCTTAATTTCACATAAAAGTTTTAAAAAACTAAATAATTAACGTTCGAGAAAAATATGAATTGTAACCTATATATTTTTTAACATAAATCAATTTCTAGAAGCTTCAAATACGCGAATGCAAAATTACAGCTCATTCCATCAAGTTGTTTTCAAGCTATTATTGAAAAACTACTCGTAGAGTTTGTTTGTAACCTAAACACTGAAAAAAAAAAACTCTTGATTTTACAGAAAAGAACTATAAGCCAAGACGCTAGTAAAAAATTACTTATTTCAGGATAATATTCTTAATTTCACATAAAAGTTTTAAAAAACTAAATAATTAACGTTCGAAAAAAATATGAATTGTAACCTATATATTTTGCAACATAAATCAATTTCTAGAAGCTTCAAATATGCGAATGCAAAATTACAGCTCATTTCATCAAGTAGTTTTCAAGCTATGATTGAAAAGCTACTCGTATTAGAGTTTTTTTGCATTTATACACTGAAAAAAACTCTTGATTTTACAGAAAAACTATAAGCCAAGATGCTAGTAAAAAAATGCTTATTTTAGGATAATATTCTTAATTGCACATAAAAAGTTTTAAAAAACTAAATAATTTGATGTTTTTTTTTTAATAAAAAGTATCTGTTCTTTGACATTTAAATTAAAATCATAATTTTTCATACTAGCAATATTTTTATACCGAGAGGTAATATTAAAATTTCAATGATTAATTCATATTCTGTTACCCCAATTTAGTATAAGAATATATCGTTTATTCAGAAGGCAAAAAAAAAGTTTCATTTTGCGACCAGTGTTATTAAAAAAAAATTGCCTATAGGGTAACTCTAGGACAGATTGCCATAGTTTTTGCAAATTGAAATAAAAATTCTTAGAATGCAAATACAAGAAATATTTATGCATATTTAAAATTTTTACACATATGCTCATCATATTTTGGGCAAAATACAATTAAATATTGAGAACAAAAAGTGGGAAACAAAATTGAAATTAAAATAGCAGATGGCAATTTCTCCTTCTAGCCGAGGAGGATGGCCATCCAAGACAAAAAAGAAACGAAGTTAAAATTGCAAAATATAACATATTTCATACAGTTAAAACATGAAAAACATATAGTAATTTATAAATAAGCAATTATATCATGGAAAATAGGTGAATAAAATTCGAATAAATAAATTTTTAAGTACAATTTCAATCCTTCATTTTTCGTAAAATTTTACTACTCTTTTGGCAAAGATCTTGATAGTTTGTACACGTTTCACGGAACCAGTTCTGGTAACTTATGCATTGTATTCAGTCATCCTTTTTGGTTGTGATATTATATTCTTCTCCACAACCAACACAGTGCTTCTCCAATTCAACTCCCTCGGAATCTGTGGAATCTGATAATTTCAAATGTATTTCATCTTCTTCGCTGCTGGAAGTGTCGTGTTTTTAGTTCACAGGCTATATGCTCACAAAGCCAGAGAGCTTATGTACCCGCCTGTTCTGTATGTACGTAACGCGATAACTCTTGATAGAAACATCCGATTTGCTTCAAATTTTTTTTCTGGGTTCATTTTGATAAGGCGCTTCCCTGATTAGTTTTGGGGGTTCATTGGTTAAGGATAAAGGGGGAAAAGGGGGGTTAGTCCCCCCCCCGTTAATTTAGATAAATGGGTTCTTCATGCAGAAATATTCGATTTGCTCCAAATTTGGTATACCAGTTTATTATGTTAAGGAGCTTCCGTGATTAGATTTGGAAGTTCATTACTTAAGTATAAAGGGGGGAAAGAGGGCTACACCCCCCTTAATTTAGATAAATGGGTTTTTCATGTAGAATTGGTCGATTTGCTCCAAATTTGGTATACTAGTTTATTATGTTAAGGAGCTGCCTTGATTAGATTTGGGGGTTCATTGTTTAAAGATAAAGAAGGAAAAGGGGGGCTAGTCCCGTCCTTAATTTAGATAAATGGGTTTTTCGTGTAGAAATACTCGATTTGCTACAAATTTGGTATACAGGTTTATTATGTTAAGGAACTTCCCTGATTAGATTTGGGAGTTCATTACTTAAGTATAAAGAGGGAAATGGGGCTAGCTCCCCTTAATTTAGATAAATGGGTTTTTCATGTAGAATTGTTCGATTTGCTCCAAATTTGGTATGCCGGTTTATTATGTTAAAGAGCTGTCTTGATTAGATTTTGAGATTCATTAGTTAAGTATAAAAGGAGGAAAGGGTGGTACCCCCCCTTTAATTTAGATAAATGGGGTTTTCATGCAGAATTATTCGATTTGCCCCAAATTTGGTATACCGGGTTTTTATGTTAAAGGAGCTTCCCTGATTAAATTTGGAGGTTCATTAGTTAAGTATTAAGGGAGGAAAGGGGGCTAGTTCCCCCCCTTAATTTAGATAAATGGGTTTTTTATGCAGAGTTATTCGATTTGCTCCAAATTTGGTATACCGGTATATTATGTTAAGGAGCTGCCTTGATTAGATTTGGAGGTTTATTGGTTAAGTATAAAAGGGGACGGGGGCTACTCCCCTCCTTAATTTAGATAAATGGGTTTTTCATGCAGAATTATTCGATTTACTTCAAATTTGATATACCAGTTTATTCCGATATGGCGCTTCCTTCATTTGATTTGGAGGTTCATTGGTTAAGTATAAAGGGGGAAAACGGGGGCTGATCCCCCTTCATTTATTTTTTGAGGGGCATTATTCTTTGAAATAAGAAAATAATATACAATTAGTGTGAATAGCCTGTGAGCTCAATGCCACCAGTTTAACTGGGCACTTTTCTTTTAATTATTTTTTTCTCTTTCGTGTTTATTTTAGAGCTTTTCATGACTTCAAGTTTATTTATCATTTTTATCTGTTTCTGGGATGAAAATTTACGACGTTTTTCATTATTTTCTGGAAAAAAATATATTGTTATGCCCTATTATATTACTATTATTGAAATATTTATATTAGTTAAAATTTAAACAATTCTATCAATTAATGTAATTATAAACATAAAAATTAGATTAATTGTTTTAAATATAATTATATTTTGTTAAAATCCTCACTCCGTGTAATTTTGAAATCTTGATTAAAGATGGTCATCTGTGCTTGATTTCATGAGGCCATCTACTCTGAAATTGAAGAAAAAATTTCCACCCAATTTAAAGCGTCATTTTTCCATTGTGCGTCTTTGTTTTTGGCTTAAAAGCAAAGATTGGATTATATACGCGCCTTAAAAGTCCATATAGTAAAAAAAAAAGAAAAAATTATGTATGTACTGCAAAACATTCAGATAACTAACTCAACAAAAATATTCAAGCACTAAATTAAATAAACATTATAATTATACTTACTTTTTATAATCGAAAAAACAGCTGCACGTCGCAATGAATGAATACGTTGAACTATTTCTTACGAACAAAGTTTATGCTGCAATCAATGATCAAGTTTTGGGAATATTTAGACGCCATCTCTCCTCTATGGCCAGTTATCCTGGAGTTACCCTATATGAGCCGTTAGCAACAGCGCTGTTCAATAAAAAGGATTGCAATTACCGTATATACTCGCATATAAGTCGAGGAATTTCTGACAATTTTCGGTAAGCAAATTTGGTGGGTCGACTTATACGGGAGTCAGTTGAAAAAGCAAAAGCAAAAACTTCGAATATTGCAAAAATATGGCATTTTATGTGTATGAATGAAAAATAATATATAAAATATAGAAATAATAATAATTTATCATTTAAAAAAATTTCAATGATCTGTTTTTGTTAACTTACTATCTTTTATGCATTGGCAAGTGTAATCTTTGTTTTGATTTTGTGCAAAATTGAAGCAAAAAGTTAGGGGGTCGACTTATAAGCGGGTTTTGATTTTTTCCAGAATTTGCATTCGAAAGTTAGGGGGTCGACTTATACGCGAGTATATACGGTATTTTCTAACCTGGGCTTGAGAATAAAGTAAAGATCAACAATCGATGTCTCACAGTTACGGTTACAGTGCCAAAATTTCAAATAGCAACATACAATTTAATTCCTCGCAAAATAATCTTCACAGTGAAAAACAATAAATAGTGTTTAAAAACTAATTTTAAATGTAAAAAGGGTGTCATAAAACAAGCGCAAAGAAAAACAATGAGATAAGCAAATGCACTCACACTGGCGACAAAATACAAATAATTTTACTCGTTACAAATTCATTATATTGCTATTCCTTATATATTCATTATACTGTCAAATTTTGTTAAACAGAAGAACAGGAGACTTTATAGAAATGAATTATTAATAATCTAATAATAGTCTAATAATAAATTAATTTTAGATCTATTTTAAAAGTTCGCTAAATGGTATCGTTTAAGCATGAGCTTGACGGAACCACATACTAAGTGTTCAAAAAGCAAATTTTTTAGAAGTTACGCTAACACATTTAAATTAATAACTGATTCGCTTTCCCTAAATTGCTATCTCATGAATAATTATTAACTAATTTGTACATCATTCTTTCTCAACAAACCAAATAGGAAAGTACATCATCTCTATCAAACTTCACGTTAACAATTTACCTAATTTAGAAGGTCCTGTCAGCTACATTATTGATTTTGCCTTGCTTGTAATTCATTCACGAACTAAATACATTTCTGAATTCTTTCATTAGATATATAAAGAGGCAAAAATGTAGTTCACTAAATGTATCTTAATTTACTGAGTGTATCTAAATTTATGCGATGTACGTAAATTTATGTAGATGTATTAATAGGAAAGAAAATTCGTTTATTAATTATTTACTCAATAAAGAATTTATTTAAAAAAGGATACACATATGTAGCATTTGTAAAGTCTTTATCTAAATATAGAGGGAAAGGTGAAAATATGGGCACCCTCTTTTGTTTTTGACTTAAAGCGACTTTCATTTTTAAAATTTTTAGATTTTTGAACTTCATCAACAACTATAACAAGTTTACTAAATGAGAGAGAATGCAAAACAATGATTAATATCAATTACTTCAATTCAAAAACGAAAATTTACAAAAAGCTTTGAAAAGAGCAACAGAAAAAATAGGGTTCAAATATGGGCCCTCTCAAAAAAGATCACAAAAACTAGTTTAAAACGTTTTAAAACAGGATAAAATAATACAAAATGGTAGAGAATTTAGTTATTACAGAAAAAAAATATTTTCATAGATCAAAAACATAACCGACTCTTTCAGCCCGGCACAATCTAAATGTGCCTACATTTGGCGCATAACACATTTAATCCACACTTCTCTGCGAGTGTCTTCACAGAACTTTCCATAACAAAAGATGCAAATTGCATTGCTCGAGACTGGTTTAGTCCCATCGTTGATATCTAGGTTTATATGATCATCACTGTCCACAAGGGGAGGGTCAGTGATGAGTCCGAGGATAAATTGCTACCTTTCGTGGGTCGATTTTTTTTTTTTTTTGAAGGCCTTTGGTCTTCCCACCCCTGCCCCCAGACCGGTCTCTTATTCCGGAAAAACTCAAGGATGTCTTCTTGTGTGCACTTTTGTCAAGCGACTTGGTCAACATATCCTTGCATAGTGATCCAGTGATGACTCTGAACCTTGCCGCTTTGGTAGTGGTTCTCTTCTTCATGTTGGGGACAGGAGATATGTCGACAAAGAAACTACATTTAAAGTTTCCGGGGAACATTGCGGTGTTTCAGCAGTCTCACCAATTACCATAGGTACAGTTTGATGTTGTTGTATAATAAGGTAATTCGAAAAAGAGGGGGCCATATTTACAGCAACCCCATCTAAGAAAGATGTGGCTACTTTCACATGTAACCTAAAGACTTGCATGACTAAAGGCGCGTTCCTAAAAGTAGCTTGGAATCTTCGCTTTCCCGATATCACTCTCAAATTATTTTAAACTAACTATAAGGACATAAAAAGAAACGATTTGAGATACCTGTCAAAATTTGCAGTCCCGAACAAACACTAATTCTCACACTAACTCAACTGCATTCACACTACTTGAGAAAATGGTTCCATCAGCTCTGTATTATCTTATATCAACAAGCGGCATCATGTAGAATCCTGGCCGACAATCTTCAGCACCTCCAATGGCCACTTCGGTAGGGGTGCCCATATTTGCACCTGTGCCCGTTTTTACAGCTTCTCCTATATATATATATATATATATATAATATTTGTAAGTTATTTTTGAATGCGTATTCAAATTCATTTGTTCTATCTATATTTAATCGCAAAAACTATTGCAACAAAATGTAAAACACAGTTGCAAGATCTTAAAGTAGTTATTTCATCCCTAGACACATTCTTGTATAACAAAATATCTTAATTCCATCTTTAAAATATACAATAATTTCATCAACATCTCACTATTTTTTAGAATTTAATTATGTTAAAAAATAGACCAATCATTGAACTGTTTATCTGTGCTGAGATGTGGTTTATAACTGAAACAATAAAACTTCTCTGCAGTTAAAAAAGAAACCTCTGTATGTAAAAAAATTATTTATATCACTTCATTGGAATAAACAAAATAAAAGTCTATAGTTATCAATTTTTTTAGGATTGTTGAGATTTAGTTTAATTATTTTTCTTTTCTTATACGAAATGATAACTCTAAAGAGCCCAGTGTAAAAAACAACAATCTGTTAGTTACCAGTACTATTTCCTAATTTACATCTTCCTTTACTAAAAGACGTGTTTTCAGGACCAGAAAAGCTGAAAATCATTAAACTCAAAGTATCCTAACTCGACAAGTTTTTTCATTCAATAATGTTTCTTTTAACTTGTTAAAGCATGCAGAATATTTTCCTAATTAGAATTTATAGGAACCAAGGACCGTATATGCTGGAAGTGTTATCATATACCTGATATAAACACCCTTGATACCACTTCAGCAGGTTCTTATTTTTTTTAATGCCATAAAAAAAATACTATTATTTATATATTTTGATTATTATTATTATTTTATAAAGTGTGTATGTATATATAGAGTGTGTTCTTACATGTATTTATTTTGATTATTATTACTGTTATTTGATATAAATATGCTCATATATGTATCTACGCTGTAAACCCTTAATAAGAGAACGACTGCACAGTTGGATCTTATCTTTAAAGGGGATCGTTTTAGATAGACACGAAGTCTCCAAGTTTAAGAAAAGGTTGACATAAAATGCCAAACTGTATTTACGACTGGATGTAAGATTATTTATTGGTCCTAATAAAGAAGTCATAAAAGATAGACCGCATGGGCGAGGAGGAAGGCCCGGGGTTTCCAGACCCCCACGATCGCTGACGCTCAGTGGGAGGAGCACTGCATACCCCGAAAAAGTGTAATACCAAATCAGAGGTTTGCGAGAAGACGGAAGAAGAGGGGGTCGGCAAGACTGACCGACCATTTGACGAAGGAGGCAAAGGACCATCCTCCATATTGTTATGACGAGGTGATGTCGTAAGCGAAGAATGAAGTTACAGTCAGATTAGTTCGAGTTCTCAACTACGAGGGTTTAATAGTAAGATTTGTCAGCTATTCCAACTATGATGGTTTAAAAGACTTGTGCTGTTTCTCAACAAGGTTGTTCCAATTCGCAACTATGATAGTTTAATAAAGATGAGTTCTATTCCGCAACAGGCATAGTTAAACCCAGATGTCCTAAGTGTTTCAACGATGCTTCTAACGATGATTACGAGTTATTCGGGTCGTGTTTTCCCGCTAAGGGACGGCTCTAAGATCGGCAGTTCTCGGACATTTCTATCATCGTCAATTTAATTAAATTTGTGAACTTTTTCTGGAGTGTGAAAAAACACTCAATGAGCCACGGATATAAATGTGACCTAAAGCTATGAGTAAGCCTCTACTACAGAAGGTATGTGTTATTCAATATTTTTGTATTCCCATTGTTCTAATAATCTATGTTGTGCTAGGGATGTACAATTTATGGTATCCAAGCAATTAATTAATATTTGTAATGATAATTTTAAAGGTAAACTTAATGCAAATTCTAATTCAATTTCGTTCTTTGGAACGCTTGTGTCTTGTGACACAATTCTATTTTGTTTTTGTAAATATGTAAATTAACTGTAAATAAACTTTTGTTTATTGTTAAATTTTGGCTATGTTTTTAATACAACATGAGTCCATTGTTTTAATTTAATGTAAGTTTTATTTCAGATGACAAACTTCTTAGTATCTTAAATATGCGTAGTTTCGATAGGTTTTGTTTAGATATAACTGCGCGGTCTATACGCTATTTCTTCACTAAAATTACACAACGCAGTTTGGGGCAGTTTTGGAGATGTGTTTCCTCACGCCTCAATTAAAGATAATTATGGTTAGTCTAATTATCAGGAATAGCCAGGACCATTATTCAATTATTACGATCACAAATGTTTGTTTATAAATTATAATGTTTTTAAATACCCACTATAATAATTCAGGTACAGTAATTTAGGAGTAGTTAACCTACAATTACTAGGGTAATTAATGCACATTACCCATTATCTTTTCCCCCTACCTTCCAGATTGGGGTTCACCCTGTCCCCAATCCCATGTATGTTTGGGTAGTTAAGTTGGTGCCGGTATATGGACCTACATCTGCCCAACAGTATAAAACATTTAAACTTCCTAACGTTTTCAAAAATAACTATTTTGAAACATGGCTTCTAGTCTTATGTAGAACAACGTTTGAAATATTTTTAAGAGGATAAGAGGGAATATTTTGATAAGAGGAAGTGCCCTGTATATGTGTTTTGTAATATCTTTAATTAAGTATAAAAATAAAAGTAGGATGGTTTGTTTAATACTCTTTCATAAACATTAAATGTTTATTTGAAAGTCACGCTTAATTTCATGATTTTTCAAAAAACATTCCGTTATAAAATACATTAAGAGGCTACTTCAGTAAAGTGAAAAGACCCATTCGCTAATGCTTATCCTATGGAAGAAATTTATAACGATAACTCGGTTGCATTTTAATATTTTTAAATGATTTTTTTTGCATTGGATAGCTCAGATCGATCTGTATGCAGGCCGTTTTTTACTTTTTCGATTTCGATTGCAGATTTTTTTAATGAGGGTGCTTTCAGTTTTGAAACCGGTTCCAAAAATGAAAGTGTCCTCATTAAAAATATCTGTAAACAAAATAGAAAAAGTAAAAAACGACCTTTGTACAGATCGATATCAGCTATCTAATGCAAAAAAATCATTTAAAAATATTAAAATACAACCGAAATATCGTTATAAATTTCTTCCATAGGATTATAGCATTAGCGAACGGGTCTTTTCACTTGACTGAAGTAGCCTCTTAATTTGGCGTGGGCAACGCACAAGATAATGGAAAATTCAGCGTTTTCTTTGCGCTATGTAGACAGAGCGAGCTAGTCAATTTATTTTAAAATATATAATTTTATTGTTGTTTTAAGATGTGGCAACAGAAGAAAATAGTATTATTTAAACTACAATTGAGGGATCTGTAAATTGTTTTTTTTTATGTATAATCATAATTTAATTAAAACTAAACTATTAATTGATAAAAGTGTGTTTTTTCTATTACTACACTCTTTATCATTTTTTTTACTTTCCTAATTTTTAGTGTTTAAAATATTGCATTGTTGTAGTTTCACAGTTAGTTGGAATATTTTCGGGAACGTGGTTTAGCGCATCATTAAAACCGTTGTTGACGTAACTCTCACACAATCGTCACCATAGAGAATGTTTGGAAAAATGCTGCCATTATCGCAAATAGTTCTTGATTTCTCTATCAAAATCTCCCCATTTGGCGAAGGATTAAGAAAGTAAATTGAATTGGAAATAAAATTAGTATGTTGCAATGATTAGCCTACATTTAAATGAGACCAAACTGGCCACCAGATGCGGCTAGTTATTTTATAAATAAGTTCTAAAAATATTGAAATGTTGTACTGTCATCTAAAACACACATTTATACCTAATTTTTTACACTTTCCAACATAGTTTAAAAGTGTTTATGAATTCGGCTTGTCTGTCCATGCTTTAACTCACGCAAATATAGTCAGATGATCATGAAATTTATAAATGTTATCAAGGTTTACCATTGCATGTTCTATTTTGAAAATTAAGAGTGTAACGTTTACCGTTCATTTACAGAGACTCTCAAAATAATTTTGTTAAATTATGGCCTATGGGAAAATGTCGTTTGCGTTGTATTTTATTGATATCATACTATTTTAAACATATTGAAATTTATGTATATCACTGAGGTGTACTGCAAAGTGCTTATTGTAGATCCTGATGTGCATATAATTTATCGTTCATTTACAGGGACACACAAAACGTTTGGCTACAGTACTGCACAGGAAGAATAATTGCTGACTTTTCAGCTGTGGTACGCTTTTTTAAATTTAACTATTTTTTTTTTTGCATATTACTTGGTATATAAATTCTATAGATCGTATACAGGGCTACAAAAAAGATCTCAATTCCATTTCTATTTATTGACGTAAATTGCTGAACGAAAATTTCCAACTCCGCTATGCGTTTAATTGAATTAACTTTTAGCATAGTACGTGGTAAATATGCAAACCTATAGATCATATATAGGGCTGTACAAAAAATGCTGATATTTTTCCGACTATTGATGGTAATTTCAGTAATTGGGTTTTCAACATTTTCTAAATTATTTATTTAGACATCTTTCACCTTAATAAGCTCTTAAGTTACATTATAGTAGTAGCTGTTTAACCCGTTCTACGCACGGGAATTCATGAGTTTAATTCTAAAACAAAAATTAAAAATACCTATTCTATTTAGAAAAATATTTTTCCACTACTGTGCATTTTTTTAATATCATGTTGCTATGGCAGCAGATGACAAAACGATATCTTTGGAACAAGGGAATAAATAGAATAAAAACTTTTGTTGATGTTTGTGGTAAAATGTTTTCTTTATTTTTAAAAAAAGCTAATAATTAAACGTAATTAAAGAATTTCTAATTATATGCATGTGATGAAAATAATTATCGTAATGCCCGCTAAAGCTTCTTAGTATTGCGGCGTAGCATAAGTAATATGCATATCTCACATTGTAGTAAACATTTAGACCTGGTTAGAACTCGTGCGATTACGGGTTGAACATAAAGAGGCTGAAATTCGTCAAAAACATAAAATTAAAAAAAATCTATTTAAAATTTTCGAATTTTTTGCCCCAATTGTTCATGGGCTCCCTACCAGCAACCCTTATGCCAAATTTCGTAGTCCTGCGCCCTGTGGTTTCCGTGTTTTTGAGGTGACATAGATACGCGCACAGATTTTAATAGGGTAGATTCTGAATGTGTTGGAAAGTGCTACATAATGTATGCTGGACGCATGAGTTTTCGTTCTTGTTATAATTCTAGCATATAACGAAGTTTATTATTTTTTTTAATCGATCACAAAATTCCGTCTTTGTATACAAAATCAAAGTTGTGTTAAACAAAAGTGCGCAATAAGAAGTCTATTTATCGCATAAAAGGAAGATGAATCACTGTAATATACAAATACATTTACAAACATTTAAATATCTGTAAATGTTTAAAAGATTTCATTATAGTTTAGGAAAACTTTGTCTACATGTAGGGTAATTCCGGGATTTATGCCGCACATTTTTTTGAATTTGTGTATAAAGTCCCATGGTGGACATAAAATAAAAAAAAATCATGCTGTGCTATTTAATGTTAAATATACAACGCGTGTAGTGCGAAAAAAAAATTCAAAACAAATTATTAATATTTTTTAACGATTTCTTTCTAAAACATTACACTGCGGTGCGTCACCCTTACATTCAGGATGAGACGCCGCACTTGTGCGGTAGTTATGCCGCGCTTGTAATAAGAAATGAATGAAATTATAAATAAAAATATTTATATCTGGACTATAATTAACGATGTAATAACAAAATGAAACTAAATGAGTACAATGAAAGGTATTAGTAGATTCAAATTAATAATTGTTGCCTACTTTCACTATTAAAATTATTGACTTATTTTTTTTTACATTAAATTTTAATTGTTATTTCAGCAACAACGTAACATCAATGTATTATAAAGGGAAAAGAAAAAAAAAAGTAAAATTGTGTTTACATAATTTATTTGTTAACCCTTTCGGGATCGGTGGCTTTTACACAAATTTTATTCGGTTGGTACCACTTTTTAAAAAGAAGTTACCTTTACTTAAATAGTCATGAAAATGCTCTAATTAAACAAAGCAAATATTAATTTTCTTTTTTACTGGTGCCAGAAACAAATTTTGTAAGCTCTTTAAAAAGGTGCTTATATGCACCCATGGTCCCAAAAGGGTTAAAAGACCTGTTTTTTTACTACAATCTACAGAAGAAGTGTCGAAAAAGTACAGTCTTTATGAAACTACATTTAAACACATGATGCAACGAAGCCAATTACACTTCTTCTTTTTTAGAGTAGTTTGCAAAGAGCGTCTGCGTTACGCGTAATCCAATTTTTCGTTATTATCACCTTGATTTGCATCTTTCTTGCCCTTCTTACTTTTTATTTTCCCCTTTTTCTCCTTTGGTTTTAGTAAACTTGATAACATGCCTAACATGGTTAGTCTGTGCAAAAAGAAAAGGAAAAGTAAATAAAACTTAATCATCCCGTACAAAAGAAACTGCGGCATGCACACCGGAATAGCAGTGTGGCATGTATCCCATTTTGCATGGTGCAGACGTCGGCCATCACAGTTACCTGCCATCGCTAAGGGGAATGGCGTAACCATACACACAATACTCTATACAAACGCTACACTTAGTTTTGACTTCGAAATCATGCATTCATTTAGTAATTAGTGTATTAAAAGCATTTAAACATAACGTGTTTAAAAGTTTGGACAGTGAAATCATGCACTTATGTCAAATTAAGGATTGTACTTCTACAAGTAAAAATCGAAATGGGATTCACGCTTTACACTGGTTAAAATAATCTCATTGCGCACCTATACTGTGCGTTTGAGGATCATCTATCGATAATTACAAGAAATACAAGGGGTGCGGCAACTGTCCCGTATGCGGCGACTCTCCTGGAGTTACCCTACTTAAATAAATAAAAAATATGAAATAAACATGTATCCACAAATAGGGATCTGGGAATTTCTGTGTCTAAATTCAAACAAGTCCGAAATTGAACGTCAAACGTGGCAAATGAGTTTAACTCGTATTATAACTAGTTTTATAAATATTCAAATCTTAGTGCAATAGCTGTTGCACTCTTATGCAAAAATGCATGAATACAAAATGTATTACGATTAATATATATATGTTAAATTTAGTAATACTGAAATAATATTCCATCTTAAATAGGGCGTAATCACCATGGCAACCTAGAACCAGTCACGGAATTCCATTGAATTAATTACGTGCGATAGGATTTAACACAATAAAGAAAACTTTTATTAATATCTTTTAATTTGATTCGATTTTCATAAAATTTGGAATGACTCGACAAAATTCTTCAACGGTTATATATATTAAATTTCAAACCACTTGGTTGAGTAGTTTTTGCGCAGTTATATGCGGACACATGGATAGACAGACGGACGGACCTGACGACGACTATAGGTGCTACGTATTTACCGGGTGATTAAAAAGTCCGGTGCAAAATAAAAAAAAAGGTCTATGGGTAAGGAGAGACATGTGGTTTGCAGATAAAGATTCAGCATCTTACGGTATTTTGTATGGCACCAACAAAAAAATTAGGTCAAAATCTCGATAATAGAAGGCGCTATTACAGATAATTACATGGCTTGCTTACACAACGCAAGATTTGGATACAAAAACATAAGGAATACTGCATGTACCCTTTTTTGTATCCAAACCTTGCGTCCTGTAAGCAATATAGAATTATTCCATGGAATTATATGTAATATACGCCCTCTATTATCGAGATTTTGAACTAATTTTTTTGTTTGTGCCGTACAAAATCCTGTACCACGCTGAATCTTTATCTGCAAAGCGCATGTCTCTCCGACCCACAGATCTATTTTTTATCGCGTTTTACTTTCGCACCGGACTTTTGAATCACCCGGTATATAATTAGGAACGCACCTAAAAAGCTATCTGGGAAATTGTTTGAGCTCTTACAATAAATATATTTAATTAAAATAACGCCTGCTTTTAATGAGGTTTTTTAATGCCATTCCTTTAATGTGTTTAACTTACTCACCAATTATCTGAGAAAAAAGTTACGTGTCTCAATCTTTCCTCCAAATTTTAATAAATATTTTTTTTTCAAAAACAGTTTACAGCAGTATCTCAAATGAAAATCAAATTTTCAAAGTAAATTGCTTAAGAAGCGCAAAGGGCCAACGTAGGGCTGGAAAATTTCCTACTATTATATGTTGGCAAGGCTACAAACGCAGCACAAGATGGAATATTTTACCGTGAGCCACCGACCTGGGCAAACACGAAATTTAATTAAATCCAGCATCGATAGAACCTATATTAATATATGGAAAATTCCAGAGAGACACATTCGCCTTGCATACAATATCTCAAATTAAAATAAAATTTTCAAAGTAAAGGTTTCAAAATTTTAAAGAGGCGCAAAGGGCCAACATAGTGAAAAAGATTCCATGCCGGGACTCGAACCCGAGCCATCCGTATAGCGCACTGACATTCTACCGACTAAACCACATGGAACGATACCCAGCCTGGAAAATTTCCCACTATTATATGTTGGCAAGGCGACAAACGCAGCACAAGATCGAATATTTTATCGTGAGCCGCCGACCTGGGGCAAACACTAAATTTAATTAAATCCAGCATCGATAGAATCTATATTAATACATGGAAAATTCCAGAGAGAAACATTTGCCTTGCATACAATATCTGAAATGAAAATCAAATTTTCAAAGTAAATTGCTTAAGAGGCGCAAAGGGTCAACATAGTGAAAAAGATTCAATGCCGGGTCTCGAACCCGGGCTATGAGTATATTTAAAGGCTGGGTATCGTTCCCTGTGGTTTAGTCGATAGAACGTCTGTGCGCTGTACTGATGGCCCGGGTTCGAGTCCCGGCATGGGATCTTTTTCACCATGTTGCCCCCCCCCCCCCCTTTGCGCCTCTTCAGCAATTTACTTTGAAAATTTGATTTTCATTTGACATATTGTATGCAAGGCGAATGTTTCTCTCTGGAATTTTCCATGTATTAATATAGTTTATAGCAGTTTCACAAAAAGACGTTTAACGAAGTTTGAAAATTTCTTTTTTAAGAAGAAATATGTTTTATCTTAAAAAGAGAAATTATTCTCAGATGTCGGCACACTACTTATTTTCTTAAAATCGTAAGGCGTACGGTAATGTTTTTAACACGAAACACATCAAAATATTTCGGTACTTTTTAAAAGAAATTTCAACAAATTATTTAATTTAATATTATTATCTCTGTGTTTTTAGTTTTAATTTTAATAATATACAGTTTTTGAAGATAAACAGATTTTAAAACATCGCAACATCAAACAGATTTAAAAAGGTTCCTGAAACAATTTCCGCACTGCATAGTTGTTTTCAACGAAATGACATAAAATTTTTAATTATGCTTTTGAAATTATGTATCAGTTAAGATAATTCTTTGATTTTTTTTTCTTTGCGCTACTAGGGGGCTCTACCCCCTACGAGCTACACTTGCCAGCCTCCCATTCCGACATCGCAGGCTCTAAAAACGACTAATTTGCTCAGTTTTAAAAAGATTATCAAAGATTGGCTTATAATTAAACGACCAGTAACGACTTTCTGTAATCTGGGTGACATTAACTTCCCTTTAACTGATGGATTTTTTTTTTTTTTTTTTTTTGAGGCCGAATTATCTGCTATCGCGAAGGTTAACAGTTGTTTTTGTAATTGATTAAACAAGATCAATTAAACATCTGGAAATCAGCTTATATAAACTTCTAAGTAAAAAAAGTAGCTGCCTCCCGAAATTTTATGCCAGCGGTATATGAAAATTGTTTTAAATGTACCGTTGTAAGTAATTTTTACGGATTTTTTCTTTCGCTTTTTAATATTCACAGGTAAATTTATTTTTTTGCTCTTTTCAATTTTGGCGACAATAGTTTTAAAAAATTACTTTTATGAAATATGAAATAAATCTGTCATGTAAATATATTTTATATTGAAACTGTTTGGCAATATTATTATTTGAGCTTTTTAAATATGGCGTAATTTTCCCCCTTTTAATGCTTTTAACACGCCATAATTTAATTACTATTTTAACGTTTTCTTTCTCTTTTTATTATCCACGTGTAAATACATATTTTAATCGAAGGGAAATATATTTATTTGTGCTGTTTTAAAATTTGTCAACAATAGATAAAAAGAATACCTTTTAGAAATATAAAATAAAGCTCTATTGAAATAATTAAATTTTGAATCAAAACATTGAAAAAACTGTATTAAATTAGTTAAAATTTAAAAATTATTGCACACTGCACACCTCAAGCTCATCAAGTATGGGCTACGAAAAATGGTTAAATTGCTCTGCATAATTTTTGATTGCATAAAACTTTTTTAAAAAGGACTATTTTGACAGACTTTAACATTAAATAGCGCTTAAAATAATTTTTCGATTTATTCAGCGTGTTTATCGAGCATTTTTTTAATAAAATTATCATATTTTTTTGCATGCAAAAGTTTTCTTAATGTAAGCCGCTAAAGACCTCGAATCACAAAAAATCATTTACGGCAGTGAAAGCGGTAGTTACATTTTTTTAGAACATGGAGATTTCCTATTTGTTTTTATACCTACTATTTAAAAACAAAATAGCATCCATTGCAACAAAAGACTAAAACCAGAAATACGACCAATATTTTAAGACCTAGGTCGTAACCACAGTTATATTGAATATATGTAATATTAATAGAATTTTATTGCGGTATATCTAATGTACAGTAATACTTGCGTGTAGGCATATATACATACACTTTCAAACTCGACCTCGCGCTAAATTGGCACCAAGCTCAGCTATACTTGAGGGAATATCAGCAGATTTTATTCTAAAAATAAATCTGTATAAAAGAAGCCAATTTTGCGCTAATTTACTAATTTGGCAAAGTCCTATTCAAATACGATATTGAAAAAGAAGACTAAATCTTCACTGTAAACTGAAATGTCTTAAATTCAGACATTTAAGTGTCTGAAACGGAGTGTTCAATTTTCAGACGTTTTAAAGTGTCTTAATTTTTAAGATACTTGTATGCGTCTGAATTTCAGACACTTCAAATGTCTGAATTGCATCCATGTTTGACCACTTTGACAAACATTTTTTCACCTTTTTTTTTTCTTCTGTAAGCATTATACACTGCAAAATATATATATATATCGCTAAAAATATGGAAATTGTAGCCACTCGAGACTCCGGTATAATTTACATATATTAATGGAAATTTTCTGATCTAAATTCCAAAAAAAAAAAAAAAAAAATCCGTTTAGTTTGTGCATATTTCTGTATTTAAAAATTTCCATTTAAAAAGATAAAATATATTTTTCAAGGACTAACCACCATATTTCAACAACCACCTTCCCGAAGGATCACGGTACATCTAATTTGTATTCAATTCTACTGTAAACTTTTAATACTTACCCCAGGTGGGATTCGATCTGAGGTCCTGTTGTATAGGAGTTCAGTGCCTTATCCATTCGACCACGCTTTCATCGGCCGATCGTTGAAATAAAGTATTTATAAAGCACAAGGCAATGTTTTTAAGGGGATCGGGTAAGTCCTATCTCCGCCATGGTAAATTCACCAACTTTATGTACTTTTTTCTCAGAAATTGTGAAAGACAGAGGTCTAGATTTTTTAGAGTAGTTAAAATAACACGATTTACGTATTTTAACTGACTATTTTCTTTCTAAGTGAAACTCAAAATTAATTATTAATTATTTATTGAAAGTCATTTTTAAATTATCACTTTTGGTAAGATTTCACTGCCAAAAATAAATAATTCTCAACAACTCATTAATACCCTGTGTTAAAATATACAATTTATCATAATATAAATATTAAATAGAAATCTGAGTTTTTAATTTTAATAGATATTGAAAAAAAAGGAACATAAACATGAAAAATCTAAGTTTTAAGAAAAAGTCAGATTTAAAAGGCCATTAAGCTGTGAAGTATTTTTAGAAAAAATTATTAATTTGAATACTTATTTCTTTTATATATAAATATGTGTGACACAACGTTGGAAAGATAAAAGTTTGAACTATTTAATGATATAAAAAAGTAAAAATCGATTTTTTAGTTGAATTTTGCTTTACCTGTCCTCTTAAGTAGCAGTAAGTTTTTTTTTTCCAATTTAGTACAATTGTAAATATTTTTCACACAGTGTTGTAGTCGTAAAAAAATTAGAGGGTATACGCTAGAGGCAGAGGGTATAGGCTAAAGTCATGTATAGAGTTTTCGTTGCAGTTTTATTTGAGAAACAGGGTATACGGAGTATTTTTTAAAAATCCAGAAGGAATACGGCGTATACCCTCCACATACCTGTTACACATTTTCTTTCTAGAAATTTATTTGAATATGTGGTATTTTAAGTTCAGTTTTTTCTTTTCTACCAGAGGAATTGTTAGAGTGCAAATGAGGACCTCCCCCCCCCCCCCCCCCCCGCCAGAAGCCAAGGGATGCACGCCATAAAATAAAGGTTTTAAGTAAATTGGGTTATAAGTTGAACATCAGTAGTAATGTACTGATTTAAAATATGAAACTGCAGCTTATTTAATAGTGGTCTTTGAACTGTTATTAAAAGGAAAGTGGACTACAATTTTTTTTAAATTTAAATAGAGATTATAGAGGTTACGAATTAAGTAGTTTACAGGGTTTAATTAGTTGACTTCTAGAATGCAGTACATAATTAGAAAATCCTTTTCTTTTTACCAGCAAACGAATAAAATTGTTTCCAGATAAACTACTTTGACACCAATAGATGGCGGCACTATTCATCTTAAAATTGAATGTTTAATTTCTAATCCAAAGAAAGATTCTTCTGGCATGAAAATTTAATGTTTTGGAAATGTATAAATTTTTATTCATTTTTGTTTGTGGTCGAAATGATGAATAAATTACCTATCGAATTATAAGCTATCCTCTTTAAACAGGTTTTTATAACGGTAAGTTATTATGCAATCAAACTTAAGACAGAATCGTATGGGACTGGGCAAAATTTTACTTTCAGCATGGTTATACCGTATTTTTTTAAATGGACTACAGAACATTATTTGCTAAATGAAACTCAATAAACAGTAAATAAAACTGAAGTAAACCTCTGTATAACGGAAACTTGGCTAAAATGAAAAATTTCATGGTTTCTGCGAAATCACGCATTCTAAGGTTAGAACAAGCTTTTATTGAAACTTCCGTACTTAAATTTGACATTTTCTACACAGCAGCTCGCCTCTTGGATACGAAACTGGTTTGAATATAAATAAATAAATCATGTCTAATTAATATACGTGGTTTTTGAAAGTGGGGAATGAATTATATGGGTTTATCCTTGAAAAGTTACATATTATCTTTTAAATGGAACTTTTTAAATACAGAAATATGCAAAAAAATGGAAATTTTTCTGGAATTTACGGGGAAAAAAATTACATTAAAATACGTAAATGGCTGAATAGCCAGTACAACTTCCATATTTTAACGGATATTTTTTACAACGTATAAAGCTTTAAAAAAAAAAAAAAAAAAAAAAAAAAAAAAAGACAGTTGCCTATTGCCGAACATGCAGGTTGACCAAAGATGGATGCGATTCAGACGTTTGAAACGTCTTAAATTCAGATGCATACACGTGTCTTAAAAATTAAGACACTTTAAAATGTCTGAAAATTGAACACTCCATTTTCAGACACTTAAGTGTCTGAATTTCAGACATTTCAGTTTACAGTGTTTATACCATGATCATAGTAAGACACTTAAGTGTCTTAATTTCAGACTTCTATGGTGTCTGAAACTTCATATTCAGACACTTAAGTGTCTGAATTACTTTTTCAGTCACATATGTGTCTGAATTTTAGACGCCTTTATTTGCAGTGTTCTGTACTCGGATTCGCGTCAAATTCGCGCATTTCAGCTTTTTCGCAACATTAACTCAATACTTGTAACCAAAGGTAAAGATTTTGTGGTAAATGTTTAATCTATTCCTGACTTTAATTCGACTTATGATGTTTTGACGAGCCTTTCTTTTTCTTTTGTTTCAGTGTTATAGAAAATCCCCTTGATTTTTAAACCACATTCTTACTGACATTGCTTTTGTTTGTTGCCAGCGATTCTCGTTATTCGAAATTTGCTAAGAGAAATAGTGTAAGAAATAGTTTGATATGTTCCAATGAAGTACATAAAATATTTAAATTGTAAATAAATTACGAGATTTCTGCACTTTACAGTGTATAATACATATGATATAATTTACATGTGGTTTTCAGTAAACATTGTAAAGGCAAATTTCATATTTAATTTGTGTATAAATACTTTTTTTAACCCATCAAACCGAACGAGATTTCACTTAATTAAAAAACAAGTAAGAAAAATGATGCGTACAGCATAGATTATGAAACACTTTCCAACACTCCCTGAAAGCTTTAACGAAACTTCGTTACTTAGGGAAATAAGGTAAATAAGATAACTAAGTAAACATTTAAAAATCTGATTTCAGTAGTTACCGCCCATAGCCAAATATGTATTTCAATTATTTTGAACAGCCCTGTATTCGATCTGTATGTTGATATATATACTATATAATGGGAAAATTTAGTTTAGCAAGAAAATGCATAACAGGTTGAAATTCATCTTTCAGCAATTTATACTAATAGATGGAAACATACTTGAATACTTTTGTACAGCCATGTAGTTTACCTATTACCTTTATTACATGCCACTATTTAGCTGAAATTAAATTCAAACTAAAACACGCTTAAAACTAGTGAAATTACATTTCCAGAAATTATCACCCATAGATGGCCATGTATCCAACACTTTGCGTGGCCCTGTATATCATTTTATCTATATTCTGCAAATATTTCTTAGTACACTAAATTCAGTTCAGCGTAAAAATGCATAACTCCTTTAAAACCCACCTTTAAGCAATTTATGCACATACTCAGTAACATTTGCGAATTCATTTCTGTAGCTCTATATATGAACTATAGCATTTATACGCACTTTATAGTATGCATAAATATAGTGAACAAGTAGGTAAGTGTGATCCACAGATCGCACAGAGGGTTTCGTTTAATATTCCTTTCAAAACACTTTATCCTTTTGACAAATCTGTTAGTTCCTCATTTTGCAACCAGGGGCGCACTCTATTCTAAACAAACCTCTATCCGAACGAAACTCCGTTTTATAGACTATCCGTAGATATATTAGTCGAGGGGATTGGACCGATAGCAGCCCGAGATAAGTAGGCGCCCCTGGCGGTAAAAAGTGGAACTAAAATGTGTATGGCTATGGTGCATAACATGAAAGAATGGTCAAAGGGGTGTCGGCAAAAGTTGGAAAAGTGCTCCGCGGGTGAAAAGGGTGAAAGAGGTTAGAAAAATTGCTTAAAATACACAAGTTAGAGCCCGGAGGAGTAAATAATATAAGACTTTTTGAAATTTTTATGATATGCCGTGTGGTCTGAGGTATTCAGCTATACGTATGCAAAAATTCATGTCTCCAACGTAATTAGGGGCTCTCTTAGAAAGAATTGCTTAAAATACATATGTGGTAGCTCAAAGGGTTAAACGTAAGATTTTTTCAAGATTTTATGATTATCGCCTGGCCTCAGGTGTTCTTCTATAAGTATTCAAAATTTCAAATCTCCAATTCAATAAGGGGCTCAGTTAGAAAGAATTGCTTAAAATACGCATGTGGGAACCCAAAGGGTTAAATGTACGATTTTTTCAAAAGTTTAGGATTTGTCGTATGATATGTGGTGTTCAGCTATAAGTATGCAAAATTTCACGCATCCAACCTAAATAGGGGCACACTTAGAAAGAATTGTTTAAAATACACATGTGGGAGCTCAAATGGTTAAGTGTACGGCTTTTTCAAAATTTTATGGTTTGTCATTTGATACGAGGTGTTCAGCTATAAGTATGCAAAATTTCACGCCTCCAACCTAATTAGGGATCACTTAGAAAGAATTGTTTAAAATACACATGTGGGAGCCCAAAGGGTTAAATGTACGACCTTTTCAAAATTTTATGATTTTTCGTATGATGTGTGGTGTTCAGCTATAAGTATGCAAAATTTCTGGTCTCCAACACTTATAGTTTCTGAGAACGGGCTCTGTGACTGACGGACAGACGGACAGACAGACAGAGGAGCGAGACGAATAGAGTTTCGTCAGATGAATGAAACACTAAAAAAGCGCATATCATAATTAAAAATGCGTTTCGAGCGATCATTACTACTATACAGTAATTCCAATACAATATAGTATCTGAAATCTTTTCAAATACACCGCAAACAATTTCCCCTATACCATTATGAACGGATTTCTTTTGTGTGGCCCTGTAAATAAACAATAACTATTCTTTGCACCGCATATTCAACAGAATGCATATTTTAGTGGACTTCATAAATGAATATCAATTTTACTATGTTTGAAAGAGTGTAACACCATTAAAAATTATGTGAAACGATTTTTTCCCATTGGCCGTAATGTAACGGAAAACTTTTGACTGTCCCTGTAAATGAACTAAACATGCTACAAACTTCATTTGAAATGGGAACGTGCTATGGTAGAGTTCACTAACATCCAAAAATTTCAGAACGATCCGAGCATATTTACGACAGTTAGAGCGTGGACAGACGGCCAGACGGCCTGACGGACAGACAAACCGAAGTCATAAACACTTTTCAACTTTGTTGGAAAGTGTTAAAAAGAACAAAAATATTTAAACTCTCTTTTCAAAATAAATATTCAAATTTTCTTTTTGAGTTAACTCAATTTGCTAAAAACATTCTTAGAATATTGAAAGTAAATAAATATGCTTCTATCTCATTACGAAAACCCTTTCAATTGCAGATTAAAAGTAATTCCACGATGTAACATAGATTTTCCATAAAATACTTTAAGACAATGCATTGATTTACTTACTTTATTTCAAAAATTAATTCAACTTACCAAACATGGAAAAGTATTGAAAAATAAAAGTTGTAAGGTGATATAAAAAAAAATGAAAAGGTGGACAAAAAAATCTTGTGATATTGTTGCACATAATGCTTTAATTTTTTATAGCTTAACAGAGATACTGAAATATAGCCGGATCAATAATTAATGTCAATAAAATATTAAGGTATATTCTGTAAGATTTATCGTACATTATATAAAGAATTAGCAACCTACAGCACGCGTGCCAAACTTGGCACATGCACGTATTTTTAGTGGCACACGGACTGAATTTTTCTATTTCTATTGTTTCTTGTTTCGATAGGCGAACGTCTGTGTAAAAATAAGACACGCTTCTTTCTATAGATGCTGTAAATCTAATAAGACTGTTTAGCTCAGAGGCTATCAAAGCCTGAGATCTTATGTACCCGCAGGTTCTGTATGTACGTACGCAACGCGATTCCTCTTGATAAAAATTTTGCTTCAAATTTTGGATATAGGTTCATTCTGATAGGGCGCTTACCCGATTAGCTTTGGGAGTTCATTAGTTAAGAATAAAGGGGGTGAACATGGACCTCCCTTAATTTAGAGAAATGTGTTTTTCATGCAGAATTATCCGATTTGCTTCAAATTTAGGATACCGGTTAATTTTGCTAAAGCGCTTCCCTGATTAGATTTGGAAATTCATTGATTAAGTGTAAAAGGGGTGAACGGGGGCTCCCTTAATTTATAGAAATGGGTTTTCCATGCAGAATTATCCGATTTGCTTCGAATTTGGTATACAGGTTTATTCAAATAAGGCACTTCCCTGATTACATTTGGAGGTTCATTTGATTAAGTATAAAGGGGGAGAACGTGGGGCTAATTCCCTCTTAATTTAGATAAATAGTTTTTTCATGCAGAATTATCCAATTTGCTTCACATTTGGTATACCGGTTTATTCTGATAAGGCGCTTCCCTCATTAGATTTGGAGATTAATTGGTTAAGTATAAAGGGGAGAGCGGAGGTCTAATACCCCTAGTTCAGATAAATGTGTTTTTCATACAGAATTATCCGATTTGCTTCACATTTGGTATACTGGTTTATTATGATAAGGCGCTTCCCTGACTGGAGGCTCATTGGTTAAGTATGAAGGGAGGCAACGGGGGCAACCCCCCCCCCCCCTTAATTTAGATAAATGGGTTTTTCATGCAGAATTAACCGATTTGCCTGCCTCACATTTGGTATGCCGGTTTATTCTGATAAGGCGCTTCCCTAATTAGATTTAATGGTTCATTAGTTAAGTATAAAGGGGGATAAGAGGGGCTAATTCCCCCCATTAATTTAGATAAAAGGGTTTTTCATGCAGAATTGTTCGATTTGCTTCAAATTTGGTATACCGGTATGTTCTGATAATGGGCTACCCTGGTTAGATTTGGAAGTTCATTGGTTAAGTATAAAGGAAGGGGGAATGAAGGGAGCTAATCCTCCCCTTAATTTAGCTAAATGAGTTTTTTTGTCGATTTTTTTATTTTTCAAGGGGCATTATTCTTTGAAATAAGAGTATAACATACAATTAGTGTGAATAGCTTGTGAGTTCAATGCCATCAGTTTAACTGGGCACTTTTCTTTTTATTTGTTTCTTTCTTTGTGTTTGTTTTTCACTGTCTGTTCAATGTTTGATTTATTTTCAAATTACTTCATAGGCGTGGCGTCAGGGTAGGTGCACAAGCAAACTTTCCGCTAAGTTTTCTGAAAAATAAGGAACACTATTTCAGAAACGCATAATTTGTGTGTGAAACAATACGAAAAGCTCTATTCGGAAAAAGTGGTGGAAAGTTTGCTTGGGCCCCGCTACGCCTATGAATAACAAAATACATTAATAATAATCTAGAAAGTAATTTTAAATTTTTTAACTTAGATTAAATTTAGATTAACAATAAAATTACGATAGTTTTTTTCTCCCTTTACATTGTTTTTATTATTCAAACTATTTTATATATATCGTATTTTTCAGTTATAAAGATTACTAGTAATTATACATAATTAGCGATAAACATACATATTTTGTAATTAATTGTTTCTATAATAACATACATATATATTTAAGAACTTTATGGCAATAAGAGGATAATATTGAATGACTACACTGTTAAAAATTTTGCAGCAATTCTGGCAGGTCATTCGGCCGTTTTTTGAAAAAACGGTTTCATAACCATAATTTAACTATATTCTGACCATAAAATGACCATTAATATGGTCAGAATAGTGTTAAATTACGGTGGTGTAACCGTTTTCGGAAAAAACGGTCAAATGACCTGCCAGAATGCTGCAAATTTTTAACAGTGTATATAAGTTTAAATATAATGTGATTTACAAGTGTACAAAATTGATTAGCATTGGCTTTGTACTGGAGTAATGTTTTAACATATGTTTGGCACAACAATATTAAAAGATTATCGAACCATGCACTAGATTATATTCAGACAATAGGGGTGCATATTAATACCGGGTGATACAAAAGTCAGAAACATCTTTAGAAATTAATAATTCGAAAACGAATCGAGATATAAAGTTGCGTTTGTACCAAACGGGTGGAAAAGAACTTTGATTTTCTAGGAGAAAAACAAGCAAGAATGCTTTATAGTTCTTATTATGTTTACTAACAGATGGCTTACAAGTGAGGAGTCGCGTACAATTTACAAGCAAGATTACAACTGCTTAGTGTGCTGTCCGTCATTCAGCAGCAGAGCTGTCAGGCACAATAACGTTCACAGCATTTAGCAACATTTCTTGTGGTATAGAAGGCACATATTGGCAGATGGAATTTTTTCAGTGTGGGCAAAGTATTCTTCTTTTGCTGAAGCCTTTGCATTTATTCAAGCATTTGCATTTGTTCAAGCACTCTTTTTTACGTTTCCACCATAAAAAATGGAGCTTCTGTCTCATCAGTTCGGTGCAAACCGCATCATTTTATTAACACTTTCCAACATAGTTGAAAAGTGTTTAAGGCTTTGGTTTATCAGGCCATGCAACCAAATATACTCGCTGCTAATATAAATAAACTATTATAACATGCTCGCTACTAAACCAAATTTACTCGCTACTAATCATACTCGTATTATATTCAAGGCTGGAGTAGCACAGTTGAAGTTTATTCCAACAGAGCGAACAATGTCCAGACCAGGAATCGAACCTGGATACTTGGCGTGCCGTGCCAGCGCTTTATCTGTTAAGCTATCAGGTCGATACCTGGCTAACATAATTCACTCTTATTTTTTGGACATGGCTGCAAACTGCAGCACTATTTTCAATTATCCGAGTTATATCTATAGCATTTACTTGATGAAAGTGTGTTTTAACACGGAAACTCCTATATACCATGTAATTAGGTCATAATGAAAAGAGCGAATATTTTTTCCAACTGGATTAAACCATATTCATCACTCGTATTGTCCTGTAATTTTCATATGTTATTGATGTTTACTATAGCACGATCAATATTTAAAATGAAGTCTGTAGCATTTGTAGTCCTGTTACAGGGACAGTCAAAAGCATTCCGTTACATTATGGTCAATGGGAAAAAAACCCTTTCAAGTGCACTTTAATCATGTTACACCATCTCAAATATCATGAATCTGCTATTAAAAAGTATAGTGCGCAGCGCATTTATGGTTCACTTACAAGGACACACAAAAGAATTATGTTACATTATTGTTGCATTGTGCGATAATTTCTGGAAGTGCGTTTTTAAATTTAACAATTTTTCGCATATTTCTTGGTGTTTCTAAAAACTATAGACCATGTACAGGATTGCATAAAAAAATTTGAGCGCATATCCGCTTATTCACGGGAATTGCTGAAGGCGAATTTTTACTTTCTTTTATCTTTACAAGAAGAAAGTATTGGATTCATGAAAATTTTCGAATTCCGGTTTTCGACGGATTTACACGTTTTAGGGGTCAGAGATTCCAAAAAACATGTTTTTACAAAATGTCTGTCTGTGACTCTGTGAGTCTGTCTGTCTGTCTGTCTGTCTGTGTGTATGTGACACAAATTTTGTGGGCGCTCTATCTCAAGAACTAATGCACGGAATTTAATAAAAATTGATATTCAGTTAGTTCCTAATACAAATTGATGCTGATTAGTTTTTGGTGTAAATCGCTCAACAGGTGGCGCTGCAATGCTGTATTTTTCACGATTTTCGCAATAGCTCTATCTCAAGAACTAATGCACGGATTTTGATCAAACTTCAGATTTAGTTAGTCCTTGATATGAATTGATGATGATTACGTTTTGGTGTAAATCGCCCAACAGGTGGCGCTGTTATGATGAATTTTGCAGGATTTACACGATTTCCCCAATAGCTCTGTCTTAAGAACTAACGCACGGATTTTCATCAAACTTCAGATTAAGTTAGTCCTTGATATGACTTGCTACTGATTAGGTGTTGGTGTAAATCGCCCAACAGGTGGCGCTTCTCTGCTGCCTTTTCCACGATTGCCTCAATAGCTCTATCAATAGAACTAATGGACCAATTTTCATCTAACTTCAGATTTAGTTGTATGTTGACACAAGTTGTTGTTAATTAAGTTTTGGTGTTAATCACCCAATAGGTGGAGCTGCTATGCAGAAATTTTCACGATTTTTGCTATTGCTCTATCTCAAAAACTAATGTACGGATTTTCTCCAAACTTCAGATTCAGTCAGACGTTGACATAAATTGTTGCTGATTAGGATTTGGTATAAATCACCCAATAGGTGGCGCTGCTAGGCAGCATTTTGCTGAATTTAGACGATTTCAGCAATAGTCATATCTCAAGAACTAATGCACGGAATTTCATATCGTTAGAATCCTCATGAGATGCATAGATTGCCATTTAATTTTGGCAGTGTGATAGCGAATTTTGAAGTATTAACATGTATGAGATAGAAGAAAGTTTTGGGATTGGTACATCCGATTAGTTAACTGTGTAATGCGTTTCTTAACTGAGCTAAATGTTTTCATACTATGTAGTATATAAACAAATCTATAGATCATATACAGGACTGCACAAAAGAATTAGGATACTTTTCGACTATAGACTGTATTTGAAGAAATTGGGTTTTCAAATGTGTTATGCTTTTACCAAACATCATGTTTCACTTTATAAAACTTCAATTTTTTTTATAGTATTCTGAATGTTTTAGGAAGTGTTTCATAATCTTGTCTTTATTCGTCTACGAATTATAAAATTGTTAAAGTTGTTCCTGACTTTTGAAACAGCCTGTGTGTGTGCATCAACGAATATATTTTTTATATATTATGATGAACATCTCCAGTGTATCATTTATTTAATTTTTAACCGGTTTATTTTTAATTTTAAATGACGGTACTCAAATACAGAACTAATTATACTTTTTGGCAGGTTTGTTTTTCTAGATATATTGAAATTTGTTTTACGAAGAATTATCTTTTTTATGATTGTCGTTTCTGAAAAGGGGAGAAGAGAATATTTTTCAATTTATTCTACATTTGATAAAGTGTTCACTTTGCTAGAATTTAAAAATTCTTTAATAAATTCTTTACATAAAATAAGTAAATTGAAGACATTTTATTCATAAATGTTTTTCTTATGCTTATTTAGATTTCTACGTTCTAATAAATATTTCAAATATCATATTTATTTTGAGGTGTAAATATTAGAAAGAAATATAAATTTAACGTTAGGAAATGTAAATATTTGAAGAAACATAATTTTTAAATTAGAAAATGTAAATGTTAGAAATAAATGTAAATTTGAAGTTATAAAATGTAAATATTAGACATAAATGTAATTTTTTATAAATATTAAATACTCAGATATTACTTCTGAACCAGTATATGCTGTCTTAATTATAAAGGCGTAAACATGATTTTAATTTGTTGCATACACAAACTCAATGCTTGAAAGATAAAATTTTGAAATAAATAATCTCGAAGTGACTTAAATTATTAGTTTTCTTTGTAGTTATTTCTGTGATTTTAAATAAGTATAAAAGTTTTCTCTAAAGTTTTAACCTCGCTTTAAATTAAAATGCTGTTTTGAAAATTAATTTCACTGTATAAATTTTAATTTAATTTATGTCTACTTGTATACTGATACTTGTAAAAGATTATTAATTATACAACCAATGCATTTTGTTGAATTTTGAAAGATACAGTAATACTGCAACACTTGATATTCAAAATGCGTCTAAAAAGTTCGATGAATGGAATCATAAAACAAATAAAACAAAACATGGAAACAAAATACGTTTAACCACCCTCAAAGTAACATCCGTTGACTACAATGCACTTATAATATCGTTGATAGAGCTGCTGGAATGACTCAGCGAAGGCCTCTTTTGGGACCAACCTAAGCACTGATGTCACACGTTGTCGGATGTATGATATGTCTGCGAAACATATGCCCTTGATTACTCCCTTCAGGCGAGGAAACAGAAAAAAGTCCGCAGGCACCAGATCAGGCGAGTACGGTGGATGTGGGATAACAGTTGCAAGATGTTGGGCCAAGAAGTTGCGTACACGGATCGCAGTATGCGGGCGTGCGTTGTTACGCAGCAGACTCTACTTTCCACTCCTGTACACCTGTAGGCGAACACGTCGGATGCGCAGCAGTAAATGCCTCAAAACACTTTCGTAGAAATCGTCATTGACAGTTTGCCCTTGCGGGATAAAACACTCTCCTTGCTGATTCCCAATTCCTCCGATATCCCTCGCAAAGACAGTCGGCGATTGTTTAACAGGATTTGTCGCACCCTCTCGATATTGCCTGCCGTCATACTTGCTGAGGGTCGACATGAACGTGGTTCGTCATCCCCTGTTTCCTTTTTCTCCCGAAAACGTTTAAACCAGTCGTACACGTATTTTTTGCTCGCTGCGTCTGGTGCGTACATTTAGACGAACTGTGCATGCGTTTCTGTGGCGGTTTTTCCCAATTTCTAGCAAAACTTGATGTTTATCTGTTGCTCCATTTCAATATGACACGAGTTTTCAAACATACGCCGTTTGAGTGCCCATAGCAGATTATTCTGGCTTGGTTTCTTGCGATTCCTCCAACATTGATCTTTCCATTGGTCTCTACCGCCGCATGCACAAGTACGAATTTTTAACTCGCGTTGTTTATGAGATATCCATCCATTCACCGAATTTCTTAGACTCACCTTTTAGACGTGCAAGAAGTGTTACGTGCCGATTTTGACGAGTGATATAGTTGCAAAGATATCGTCGTAGGGAGTAAAAAACTTAACCCGTCGAAAATCAACCGTTTCCGAGATATCCCACAATTTATGTCGCACGATATTTTTATTTATTGCACTATACTTGTGCTGTTACATTTGCCATATCGTTAAATTTATAATTTTTGCAGTTAAATGCCTGCCTGTTAACTTAATTATGTTACTTACGTTTAGAAATCAAATATGAAAAAAAAAAAACTTGGAAAAAAATGAAGAGAATTTAATGGCTGTAAATGCATGGCTGCCACGGGAGACTATTTTCGCCCGTGGCAGCCTGTTTACTATTCTGTTTACTATTCTATTCGCACCGCTATTTTTGAAAAGATGATTTTTATAGTACATTTTTCTTGCACATGTTGTCAAAGTACATGTGAAAGATTTTTCTTTGAGAAAGTGGTTCGAGATTAATTAAAAAATAGTCCTCAATGGTAGCCTTATATTTTTGCGTGTGCTGTGTGTGTGTTTGTTGATGCCGGACATTTATAGCGTTTGCTGGTGGTTGTGCCCTTCTATATAGAAGTGTGCAGGAAGCCATTTAACAGCAAAAATTATAAATTTAACAACATAACAAATGTTACAGCATAAATACATTATAATAAATAAACCAATTGTGTGACATAAATTGTCATCTATCTTGAAAGCAGCTTATTTGCTATGGGTAGTTCCTTGAGTTTTTTAATTCCCACCACGAGATCTTTTCAACGATACCGCTTTCGTCAAAATCGGAGCGTAACACTCCTTGCACGTCACTAGTTAGTAAACTTCCAATGCACGCGCTACCACAAATTTTACAAGCGTTATTTTTTTTTATACATTGTACTCACAAATGGACCGAAATTAAAATTCGATTTCAGGCTGCGTTCAGTCACTTTTGAGCTCTTCTACTTTTAGAAGATTAATCTTCGCTTTATTTTACGAATTTTAAGAAAAATGTTGAGATTTAAGGCAAAGATTTCTATTCGGAAAAAGTGGTACTCAAGTAAGGACCGTGCGTATCAGGAATTTTTACTACTGATATGTATAATTTATCTTCTTCCGAATATTTCATTAACGTTATGATATATCTTGCATTTGTAATAACGTAACTAATCTTCGCAATAAAATATGTCAAACGCCTGCTCGAGCAAAAAATTGCGCACCCAATGAAGGGTTAATAATGAAATTAAAAATTTAGTTGTGTTTTCTTAAAAACTAGATGATTACGTGGAACAACTCAATATGAAAATTTCAACTATCATTTTAAATGAAACAAAATTCTCACGAAAATAAACATTGAACAAAAGATTTAAAATTCGTTTTCCTGTATTAGCAACTCTTAGCACTTCTGGAGTACGTGAATCTGAAATGTATACCAAACTACTAAAACTGACCTTACTCAATTAACTGCGCTGATTTTTTTTAAAGTTTGTTTTCCTGTAAGTCATAAAAGAATATGTGAATGAGATTATACCAACAATTTTAAACTTTGATTAGTATAAAAAAAATGGACACGACTTCCAGAATTTGTAAGATTTGAAGAATTTTTAAAAGACTTATCTTCAGAATCTAGTATTTTACAAATGAAATTAAACAACTTTAGGTACTTTTATGTTAACCGGGCGCAAATCTCGCCAACAGCAATTTTTCCCTTCTCTGGTCTTTATTTTTCGTATTTGTAAATTAGAAACATAAATATTGATTTGATGATGAAATAAAATGTATTGGTTTATGTTATTTTTATTATTTTTATTTATATTTGTTTATTTATTGTATTTAAAACAAAATGAATGAAAGAAGTGTATTTGAAATGCATATGATACTTTGTATTTTGAATTTATGTGTAAATGAACGTTGTGTATTTTAAATTAAATAAGTGATAGGTCTATATTTTAAATGGGATGATGACGATTTATCACATGCGCCTGGCTATCATAAAAGTACCCAAGTTTCTTTTGAAATATGTCTTACGTTACAACGGAGGAAAGTTGTGGATCTCTATTTCTAAAGCATCATATAAGAACAAAATAGATCTCATCGTTCAAAATATAACAAATTTTGTTCAAGATAAGCAAAATGTGAGAAATTAGAACCCTTAAAAGTACGAGAATTCAATATCCATCAGAAAGTTGCTCTAAAGAATTACTTTCCAAGAGCCAAGTGGAAAATTGTTTGATTTTTAGCAAGATATGGCAAATTGCATGATAAAAATCACGTGGATCAATATATAATTATGGATATCAAATAACTAACATAAGATCAAAGTTGTGTTTGGCTAATGATTCAAATTTTGAAGAACTCTATATAGTATAGAAAATTACAGAAGTGAAAATACAAATATCAAACTAGGGGTTATTAATTCATACATCCTAATATTGCAGGTCTTCAGCAAACTACTTCTCATTTAGTTCACCCTGTTACTCTAAGTCCTAAACCAGCTGACTCTAGTTTCATACCTACTTTTCCAAATCAAAAAATGATGTTTCTCCAACTTTTGAAAACACTTTGCACACTACAATTTCTGTCTTTAAAAAAATACTACAGATTCTGTAAAAACTAATTCGTCTTGCTCCACATTGGGGCAATTCCAAGCCAATGTTATCATTTTTATTATTTTATGTTTACATCAAATACGTAATATATTTTATTTTCTGATAATATTAAACCTATATTTTTTATATTTGCAATGCATTTTATAAACTTTTGAATAGCCAAAATCAATAGAATCCATTGCAATCAGCATAGATTCTTTTTGCGTGTTTATTCGTTTGTCTGTTTCATATTTGATGATGATCTGTTACAGGTAAGATTACATATATTTCATAACTATATTGTGGCAACTGTTAAATTTTGTCAAAGAGTATGTTTCTGCACTCCCTCTGAATGAAAATATATTTTTTTATAATAAATTGTATGTTAGTTTAGAGATAAACATTAATAATAGTAGTAGTAGAGATAATAGTAATAGAGATAAACATTAAGATATCCGAAAAGCATGGTAATTCCTGTTTGTCTGTTATAACATCATTTTTTAATCATAATTACATTAAATAATTTATTTATAATAACTATATTAAATTATCTTCTGGCATCATACGCTAATTGTAGCCATCTTTTAATTACATAATTATCATTTTTAAAATAAGGTAAGGTCATTTTTTCCTCTATAACTGTTAGTCTGTTCCAATAGAATTGCCCATTGGTACTTCGATGGTCAAAAAAACTAGAAGAGATCGTTTTCGATTTCAGTATTAAGTGACGGAGTCATATTTATTGTTTGTTAATAAATATAGATGGAAACACCGCAAAATAGGTAAATAATTATGCCGTTAGTTATAACAAGATACAGCACTCTGACTTAATATCCTGTGCTTCGGTTTAGAATATCGTAATGGTTGTTTTTGTTTGGATGTGTCCGTCATGTAAATGAGTATCCATTTTGCTAATTACACCAGTGTGCTAATTAAACGGAAGGTATGTTAAAAACTTGTTCAATGTTCATATTTTAACTTACGTTTGCACGTTTAAATTTACTGTATGTTTTTTGTTACTACTGCATAAATGAAATGTTTTCAGTCATTGTAATACATGTCCAATAGATATACACCATGTGGCAGAAACGTGGCGACAATGCGAAATTGTTGCAGAAAGGGAACGGCCCCTTGCAGAAAACTTTCATCCTCCAGTCGCTAAACGTAACTAATAGAAATATTATTTTTTAGAATTGTTATTTTTATATTTAAAGTAAAAAATATTAAAATTATCAAAGCCCCATTAGAAGATTCTAGAAGACTAAATTTTTTATGCAACTACATAACTTCTCCTTTATCTATATAATTACCTTTTGAAAACATAATAACACATGTTCTTGAAAAATTGGCTAAAAATTAACTCGGTGAAAAGAGATAAGTTTAGTATTTTTATTTAGACAAAGAATAAGAATGACCTCATCCTCAACATCTAGCAAAAAGGAAATTAGATATGTATGTATACATATTAATTTACATTTTAATTATTTCCACTAATTAAGCATATGTGTATAATGCCTCTCCCCAATAACTTGTTAATTATAGTGTTCAATTCTGTGGTGCATTGCTACAAATTGCAGCAATTTAACCTTGTACTCAATCAACAAATCTTTAAAAAAATAATGGAACAAAGTTATTTATTATAAATATGCTAAATAATTTCTCTAATGCTGATTCATTAAATTTAGGTTTTTGGCATTTTTTTAGATGCAATTTAAAAACAGTCAAGACCATTACATACAAAAACATAACATATCTGGTTTATATATTAGTTCTTCATTGTCTTTTTTTCTAACTATGTTATTTATAAATTTGGCTTTAATTTCAGCTGCTAAAAAGTACCATGCTGCAGAAAAATTTGCTACTAATGAGGCTTGTCACAAAAAGCTTTAAAAAGTTCTGCCACAGGGGATATATACATATAGTAACACTCAGCACATTTTGAAGCATTAACACTCTTTGACAAATTAGGCACAGCGTAACACTAATAAATATTTATTAGACTTTCTATTGCCTATCTTAACACTATAAAACAGAGACAGCAAAAGTATTGGGGCTACATTTAAGTGCATTTTAAACAGTGCAGTCTAGACATTTATAAGAAAATGTATCAAGTCTCCTCTTATTTTTTTTTTTTTCATATAAAGAAAATATGTGAAATTAATATAAAAAAGAAAATCAGTTTCCCACTATTAATGTAAGTTACATGCGATAACATCAAAAAGTTAAAATATATGTATTTTTAATATCTAAATGCATAAATCATATTTTTCATGCAAATAACATTGTATGTAAATGATTATTTTGTAAATACCCGTCTTTCACAAGGCACTCATATTCACTTGAACTGAATAAATACCCGCATGTATTAATGCTTTTCGAATTCTGGTCCTTTCCATTTGCAAACAAAGAATCTCTTTACACGGTATTTATTGTTGTGTAATAGCGATGAATCGATACGTGTTCAGTTGTTTTTCGGAATTAGCTTGAGGCATTCCATACTAAGTTATTGAAGAAACTTTTAGGAAAAAGATATGAACTCAAAGAATCTTTCTGGAGATTTTTTTTATGGTGAAATATTTTTTCAAGAGAAGTTTTTTATCAAGTACTCTAAATTAAGTATTCCAAATTAAGCAGATGTTTAATGTTATGCTTGAAAAAGTACGATTTAAAATTTGCTATAGAAAAATGAATTTAAAGAACATTTACAAATAGAAAAATAAAAATGTACGCATTAAACAAATTATAAATACCTGGCATAAAAAACACTTACTTAGAATATTTTTTTACGTACATCACTCATGCATAGTTCATATTTATGTTACAGGGTGTCCTAAAGTAAACTGATGTCTTTTAAAGTGAAATAATAAGTAAACGTTGTCAGCTATTAATGTTAAATAGTTAATAGCAGATAACAACGTTTTAAGCAGCGAAACTTCCTAACTAGCAACCTCCATCATTTTATGGCTTCATACATTAGAACGAATCTCAAATTACCTGTTCAACAACGCGAAATTTACTGACACATTCTTAAAGGCAAAGAAATTTGCAGACCTGACTATTGGAACAATTTAACATCGAATGGTATTTTCCAATTTCTGATAAATAAATTACTTATAGAGTTATAACGATTGATGTCACGTATTGATAGGTTTTTCTCGTTTCCCGCGCTATCGTCGCCGGAAATTCGGTTCAAAAACGCCAACTTTGTCAGTATTTTCTGAAAGACCTTCTTCTTTTACCAAAAAAATGGAAAACACACCTTTCAGCAACGGCGTAGCTTCTGAATAAGAACACCTGCTGATTCCATGCATTTCCGAACAAAAATGAATTCAGAAATGTGTCAGAAAGAAGCTTACCTGTCACTGATAACAATACGCTGAATGCTACTAAAAATTAGTCTACAGTAGTTAGAGTTCTGGTGCTTAAAACATTCTTATCTTTTTATATTGTACAACGTTAAGTATCTTCCTAATTTTCAGATATTAAAGTTGTTTTTGTAGGAAAATTATGTGTGGAGTTGGAATTTTCATTCATACGCATTTTTGTTTCAGTATAGTAAGTGTGTTCCATACCGCGCTGCTTTACCTTAAACAGCAAGAATGTTCAAAATAGCGTACAAGGATGGATCAAAATCAACTCAATTTTTATCCTTCATTCAATTTAACAGATGAAATTAGAAAAAAGAAAAAATTTGCATGGAATATTAAAAGGTTATTTTAAGCATTCTTGCAGTTTGAATCAGTGCAAAGTGATTTATCGGCGAGTTTTGGTAGTAAAACACGTTAGAATTCCAAAACATTCCTCACTTCTATATATTAAACCCAAAACTGAATCTTAAGACCTATTTCAGCTGATCTGAGAATGCGCAATGATCATTTTGTGGTGCTTTTCTGTCGCTAAACGAAGTGAAAAACCAGTTTTGAGGTTATTTCGTTTCAGAGAAAATTTGATAGAAATCGAGACGTCCGAGTTGTCTATAGCGCCAGAAAGAGGAATCCTGGTTTTCCAAAGGAAAAATGTGTTCAAAACTTGCTTCTAGTGTAATATTCTTCTGTGTTAATTTTCTGATAACTCAAGTCAATAATGTAAATTATATTTTATTTCGGGAGAAAAAATAGAATTAGTTTTTTGTTTGTTTGATCCCTCAAAGAAAGTAACAGTGTGATGAGCTGAAAAAAAGATGGCAGCCAGCACTCCCATCAGCAGTAAAATGCAATTGTGCCATTACTTAAACCAGTACAAAATTGTCCGTGCGGAATGCAGCTGGCCCATCAATGAACCTCCCAAGTACTAACCGCGTTCGGTGCTGTTTGGTTTTCGTGATCGGACGTGAACAAGTACTTTCAGCGTATCCTGCGAGCGCTCGTAGTTTTCAAGCTCACATTACACTATTTAAAGTTTGTTTATTTTGTGATTTACGTCCCCAATCATTAAACTGGTATAGAAATTATTGTATTGTATAGAAATCCTATATATTTCATACGCTTTTTTTTTTAAACCGAAATCCTTTCTAACTTAGTAAAACCAGATTTAAGGAGAAAAAGAAAGTGCGTTGAAATAAAGAATTTATTTATTTATTTATTCATTTACTTATTTATTTTGTTGGCGGCAGTGGTGCTATATTATTTACAGTTTAAAAAAAAATAGCTTCACAGCTTAAATTGTGTTAAGATATTCATTTCAGATTTGTGTTCAAATATTCGATGTTTTCAATATTCCCAACGCCACCTAGCGTAAGGGTTCACAGCAATGATACTGAAAAAGTTCGTGCACTTCCATGTAGTAGTGGGCCATCGCATGAGATAAAACGGAAGCCCACCAGAATTTTATCTGATGATTTCCAACAGCAAAGTTGACTGAAGCTGTCCAGCAGTGGTCATGCAGTGGTACACCATTAGCCAGCACTTCTCCATCATTGCCAGCACCCTATCTTGCTGCTGGTCAGCAATTCCCTTTTTGCTGGGATTGTTCATTATTGTTAAGTAAAAATTACTTAGCCCAATGCTTTTTTAACTAACAATTTTGTATTTAAAATTTTAAATTAAAAGCTTTTGTATATAGTTAACGATTAGGGAAATTGAAATGATCTACACTTTTTATTACAGTTGATCGATAAGGCACATATACTATGTAAAGTGATTATTTTCCGTACAACAGAAATAAGGACAAATATTTATATAAAAACTAGGGTCATTTGTTTGTATTATAGTGCCGTTAATTGTTTATATGGGAGAAAACTAATAACTTTTTATTTTTTATTTAAATTTTTGTTATTTGTAAAATTTTTAAGAAAAGAAAAAAAAATGAAAAAAAAATATTAAGAAAACAAAAAGCTTTTTTTGTTTGTTTGTTAGGATTTGAAAAGTGAATTCTCTAAAAACTGTTCTATTGCCTATATACATGTAGAGACAGTTTAGACTTCAATTCTCCAGACCGTTTATAAAAGGGGAGGTTTTTATTCCTTTTAACTAATGCAAACAAATATTCTGTAAAAATTTCTGATATTTTAATAATGTTATGAACCTTTTTTCTATGGAACCTTTAAATTGTTTACCTTCAAATTGTGATGAGTATAACCAAATTAGATATTAATATCCTTCATGGATAACTTTAATAGCTATCACCGCTTGATTGCTCTTCCATTTTAAAAACTGCCAATCTCAATTTTGGAACACCCTTTACAATGCGTCAATTCCGTACATTTTAGATATATTGGAGACTATACATCATAAAAGTTTAACGAAAAACACTTCTGTATTCTGAATAGCTAATGCTCAACATTGAAAATAAACGTTATTATCCGTGTTCAGTGTATGCCTGTCTTCTGAATTTTACCACTTGAAAAGTTCTCCCCAGAAACATTTTTCTCGTCGCATTTTTTTTTTTATTTCATTAATTTCATTTAAAAAATAATCCTTAGAATGCAAAACTTTCATTTAAAACTGAAACATTTAAAATTGATGGCTTTCACTTCTTTCTTTTTTAAAAAAACAAAACGAAAAGAAAAATATCAGGCACAGATGTCATATACGCACCACGGTACCTAATTGGCACCAAAATGGCATTATATTGATTGACATGGTAACCTGGCTATTGTTGTTTACTTAATGATAAATGTTTATTTACTTTTATTTATTTTTTTAAATTATATAAATTATTTTGTTCTATAGTTATCAATTTTTTGTTGTTGTTATTTCCTTTTGAAAATAATAGAAAATAATTAAAAAATACGGTACTACTTAGTTATTCCGTCGACCAATTTCGCCAAATTCTACAAATTGACATAATTTTTATTTTACATAACGAAAGAACAAATAAATTAGTATAACATTAATAAATATACAAATAAAACGTCGAAATAAAAATCACTTGATGACGTAAACACGTGTAACTGGCTTAAAGTCAAGTGAATGTGACATTTACGATCAACCATTATTGGCATTTAATCTTATAGTTTGGCGATAGATTTTTGGTCGAAGAGATAAATAAGTAGTACCAAAAATACATACGTAACTGATATTTGAAAACGAGGTTTTCGCCAAATTTTCGTTAAAAAAAAAAAAAAAAAAAAAAAAAAAAAAAAAAAAAAAAAAAATATCACGCCAAACCTGCGGTGCATATATGACATCTGGCAAAATATTAAATAATGCAACAAACCATGACATTTAATTTCAACTTCAAATCAATGTTTTAATTTACAACTCGAAAAAAAAAAATGCTAACTGGCGAGTTGGAAAAAAGCAGTTGGCGAGATTTGCACCCGGCTAGCGCAACAGTACCAAGAATTCTTTGCGACCATGGCAACTTTTATGTAGTTTTATTCGAAAAACAATTTTGGTTTTTTAATCAAAATGGAAAACTTTCGGCACAGATGTCATATACTGCCCCATATTGGCGCGATTTTTTTCTGACGCCAATGTCATATACGCAACGGGTACTTAACTGGCACCAAAGTATCATTATTTTGCTTGATATGGTAAGCCGGATGTTGTTGTTTATACTGTCCATGCTTTCCCCAAATTGGAGTAAAAAAAAAAATCGCGCCAATCACAGACACAATATATATGACATCTGTGCCAAACTTTCATATGAAAGGCGAAGTGATCAGACCGTATTGGTTTATGGCAGTTGATGACCTTGAACTATTATAATATACGAAGGCTTTTCGAAAAGTAAAGATACAACGCTCACGATAGGAAATAAAAAGTTTTACTGAGCGCGTTCGCAACACAGATTGTAACCTAGAACCTTTGACTTTTCCCTCGCAGCCATTCGGTAATTCTATGGTGATCCTGCTTTGTGTAGCAAATGCTTAAGGGGGCTGGTCACTCAGCTTCCGATTTCCCCTCACTAATGTAAAGTCTATGGGCATTGGATGCATTGGTATATTTAAAATACCTCCTCGGGAAATTAATCTAAAATATAGACTTAATTTTATAGGAAGTGTTAAAATCTTTCTCACAATTCGCCCGCTTTTAACACATAAAATATTAAGTTCAGCATAGATTTTAGAAGTATTTTGAAAACTAAGAAAAAAAGAGACATCCTTTAAGAAGAGTACACAGAAAAAAGATGTTAAAAATATAAATTTCCCGAGAAGATATTTTAAATATACGAATGCATGAAAAGTCCATAGACTTAACATTACTGAGGAGAATTCCGAGGCTGAGTGACTAGCCTCCTTAAAATGGCTGCGTCAATTAAAAATCCCGCCAACTATGAAATGCGATCCGTCATACGTTTTCTTCATGCAAAAGGGGAGCGTCCAGAGGAAATTCACAAAGAAATTGTTTCTGTCTATGGGAACAGTATGAATCGACAAAATTTAACGAAATTGTGTTGTGCCTTCTCTAGTGGTAGGACTATTGTTCATGTAGAACCCACAACAGGTAGACCATCTGTGATCTCTGATGCCCTTCTTCAAAGGACGGAGGAAGCGCTTCGAGCAAATAGGCATCTCACAATGAAAGAGTTGCATAAAATCATACCTGAAGTGTCTATGAGAACTCTTTATGAAGCTGTGACTGTGACTTTAGAGTACTGTAAATTGTGTGCAAGCTGGGTTCCGAAAATGGTAACGGAAGAACACACAAAGTAGAGGATGGTCTACGCACTCGACTTCCTCACGCGCTATGCAAAAGCATGTGATGAAATTCAAGTGGGAAGTTTTAATCAATCAGCCATACAGTCCAGACCTTGCACCCAGTGACATCCACTTATTCCTTTGCCTGAAGAGACACCTTGCAGGGCAAAACTTCCACGACGATGATGAGATCAAAATTGAAGTTAAAATGTGGTTTCGACAACAGGCGGCAAAATTCTATGACAATGGGATACAGAAGCTTGTACCCAGACTAAACAAATGCTTGGACAACGGCGGCAATTATGATTAAAAATCAGGTTTATAGCTGTAAATAATTCGTAATAAACATTTTATCAAATAAGATTTTTTTGAGTGTGTATGCGGCATTGTATCTTTACTTTTCGAAAAGCCCTCGTAGATGAAATTGTGGCGATAGGATATTATTTAGCAACTTATTACCTGTGCCTGGCTAACATTAAAGTACCAAAGAGGCACCTAGAGTATAAAAAGCGAAGTCGTCCGCCGGATCTGTTGATGATAGTCACATGACTTAGGCTATTATTATAGTGGTTTAAAAATACCGGGAGACAAAGGCTCTGTATACTTAATTCATTTTATTTTAGCTTCTATTCAAATGTTTAACTGATCCTCTTTAATCAAACACGAAAACAACCATTGGATGTCTTAACAGCAACTGATCCGGCCTTAAATTTTTGCAATCAAAGGAAACTGAATTGAAACCCGTTTACAGAGAGATCTGCACAGCTTTTTTCAGTATAATTCAATCTTCTCTAACATTTTTAAAACCCATCGGATTAGCGTGTATTTAGATTCTGCGGTGTCTGAACAGGGGTTGACGAGCGTAGCTTGCAGGGGGCAGAGCCCCCTAGTAATCTATAATAATAAGGAAAGAAATTTGTGTGTGAGTTTGTGAGTGTGTGAGTGTGTCGACGGTGTTCTGAAAAGACCGCTGCACATAGAGCTACAAAACTTGGGGAAATGGTACGTCTATGTATGAAGTTTTGCATCTCGAAGCCCGATTTTCGATTTTTTGATTAGATGTTTTTTAATTTAATTTTTTATGCGATTTTTAACGCTTTTTTAAGTTTCGAGGCGATTTTTCCACATTAGTGATAATGATACGGTTTCTTTCTTTTAACCCGATATAGTAAATTTTGTTTTATTTTCAAAAAATTTATTCAGAATTCGTACAGCAATTTTTGAATTTTTAGAGAATTTTGTATGCGATTATTGAACAGCATTTAATGCATCTCCATACCTATAAAGAGGTTTCCGTAGGAGGGACACAGTTCTGTCGCCAAATGCCGCCAAGTTTATCGCCAAATTTGGCGGCCAAAATAAGTTGCCAAAAGTGACGCTAACTTGGCGATATCTCTACTATTTCGCCAAATTCCCACAGACTTCCATTGTAAACCAATAGGGATTACTTGCTTCCAGAAAATCAACAAATTGAAATATTTTAATCGTTAAGAAAGCCCGCAGGTCAAAGGAATTAGATTTGAAACTTTTATCCAATTATAGTAAATTTTGACTTTCGTGATTTTTTATCTTTTTGTGATTTTTAATTCGATTTTTACTTTTCTTCGCGATCTGCTGCAATTTTTTGACATTCCATTTTTCACCTATAATACTAAACTCATTTCTGCCCTCATTTAAATAAAATTTATTCGGATTTCATATAGCAATTTTTGAATTTTTCGTGAAGTGTATTTTAGCGATTTCCTACCATTTTTCCACATTAGTTAAAGGAATCAACTTTCAGTTTTTTAACACAATATATAATTTTTTTTTTCTCTTTTCGAAATTTGTGCAGCGATTTTAAATTTTTTCGCGATATCTTATTGTGATTTTCAGAGCTTTTTCGCAATTCGTGCTGTTTTTTGACGTACCCGGGAGGCATGAGAGGGCACGAGAGGGTTAACAACTTTTCGATGTATAACACACATGCTCATTCCTTATAAATCTACTATTTTAAGAGTGAACAATTTTTTTCTTTGATGTCAATAAATATCATATTTTCTTTGTACAGGCTCACTTTGATTAGCAAAGAAGTCTATTTTATAAATCACTTAAATAAAAGTGCTAATTTGTTATCATAACCAGAATTAATAGTGAAAATATATCCTGGATAGTTCTAGCACTTTAGAAGATTGTACTAATCAATTGTTACTATCCTTTACTATCCCATGTGACTAAGCGGTTGGTGCAGTAGTCTAAAAATCCTTCAATCGGAACAGTGTTACTACATTTAGGAAACAGATGCCCGTCTTCTCTAATTATTCGGAATTACTAAGAATCTTAGTAGTTAAAGTCCAGGGGCCTTTTCATTCACACTCTGCTTGATTCTGATCTTATCATGAAAGCATTTGATAGCAGATATTGATTCGCAGATGGCGATAGTTAGGATTTTAATCTATCCGGTTGAATTGCTGGACTGATTAGTTTTCCTAAATATTCAGACACGTACTAAACTAAATTTATGTTAAATGTTAGTTTAAGTTAGCATTTAAGATTAATGTTTCATACGTACGTAAAAGACGTGCGAATCGGAGGATAAATAATAGTATAAAACGGTGTCTCAAAAATGCTTGAAGCGCGCTTTTATTTATTTATTTATTTATTTTATCTGTTGGGGGTAAAGAAATTGAAAGCACATACGCAGTATAAGTAGATAATTTAAATTGCAAAAGTGTTCAAAATAAAGTAGGAAATAAGATTATGTTAATGAAATAGCTTTGACATTTTTTTTTTGATTTTATACTTTGTAAATATTTAAAAAATTACACTTTATTCATTTTATACGACCCCTTTAGACAAGATAGATTTTCTAAAAAAATATGTCTGAGCAAATGATTCTTCCACCTAATTTTGTATTTCACAACCATTAGTAAACTTCATATGCAGTTTCTATGCAATACATTAGCCAAAATAAAATACGCACAAATTATTGGAGATTTTCTTATATTACAATCTTATGTGAGGTTATTATGCTTGAGAGGGTTAACAATTTTCCGGTAAATAACACAAAACCTCATTAAATATAATCCTTTAAGTCTAATATTAAAAGGCAGAACATTTTTATTCTTCTATGTCAATAAATATCTTATTTTCCTAGCACATGCTCACTTTCATTAGCAAAGAGGTCTCTATTTTGTAAATCACTGTTAAATAAAAAGGTTAATTTGTTATCATAACCAGAATTAATCGTGAAAATATATCACGGGTAGTTCTAGCACTTTAGAAGATTTTACCAATCAATTGTTACTATCCTCCACTATCCCATGTGATTAAGCGGTTGATGCATTAGTCTAAAAATCCTTCAGTCGGAACAGTGTTACTACATTTAGGAAACAGATTCCCGTCTTCTCTAATTATTCGGCATTACTAAGAATCTTGGTGGTTAAAGTCCAGGGGCCTTTTCATTCACACTCTGCTTGATTCTGATCTTATCATGAAAGCATTTGATAGCAGATATTGATTGGCAGATGGGGATAGTTAGGATTTTAATCTAGCCGGTTCAATTGCTGGACTGATTAGTTTTGCTGAATATTCAGACACGTACTATACTAAATTTATGTTAAATGTTACTTTAAGTTAGCATTTAAGATTAATGTTTCGTATGTACGTAAAAGACGTGCGAATCGGAGAAGAAATAATAATATGAAAGTGTGTCTCAAAAATGCTTGAACCGCGATTTTATTGTTTTTTTAATTTTTTATTTTTAAATTTTATCTGTTGGGGGTAAAGAATTTGAAAGCACATATGCACTATAAGTAGACAATGTAAATTGCAAAAGTGTTCAAAATAAAGTAGGAAATGAGATTATGTCAATAAAATAGCTTTGACATTATTTTATTTTAATCTTATGCGTTATAAAAATTCAAAAATTTACACTTTATTCTTTTATGCGACCCCTTAAGACAAGATTGATTAATTAGAAAAAGAATTTCATTCACTGCAACAACAAAATTACAAAAAATACTTCATAGCCATATCTTAATAATTGAATAGGTTATCTTTAACTGGGAACTTCCCGTCGTGATGGGGACTATCAGCGATTAATTCAGGAGTGGATACCCGGACATTTCACTCGGAGGATTTGAGATTTTATGTTTGTTAATGGTTCATTATGGCGAATTTCCTCCCGGAATTCCACAATGGCTCCCCTTCCCCGGAACTTCAAAATTACCTCCCAATGAAACATTTCTGAATTCAACACTGGGGAGTATATATCAAATTAGAAATGCACATATGGAAAATGAAAAATACCTGGAAGGCATACTGCGCGTCTTGTGCCTTCCAAAAATCTACATTACATATTCTACCTTCTTGTCGATGAATAAAATGTAAACATTTTTCTACATCTTGAAGTCAGTAAAATCTTGAAGTCAGTTTATAGAAAATGTAAATTTAAAGTTGTTAGATCCTTCAGTATCACAAAAATCACAATTTAAAACGTTTCTTGCTCCTGCGACCTCCAGGTGGTAGTGACACTGACATGAAATAGAGCCTATGTTGGAGCTAGGAATGTCAGCCTCAATTTCTAATCATCACATTTGAAAATGGTTTGGTACTTCATGAGATTGCGTAGAAATCGCAATGTAGAACGTTTTTAGAACGCTTTTTGTGCATTTTCACCCCTTTTAAAATTCGAATTTTTAAAAAAATGTTCTCAGAGATAATTTATATCTTATAAGTAGCTACCATGGTAAATTCCATATTCCTAGGCCCTTCAGTAACACAAACATCGCATTGTTAGAACTTCCTTTTCTCCTGCAACCCCTTTGGTGCAGTACAGACATAAGATAAAGCCTACCTTGGAGCAAGTGTTGTCACCATCATTTACACACCATTATTTTTTAAACTGGTTCAATACTTCCTGAGATTGCGTCGAAATCGCCATTTAGAACGCTTTTTAGAACGCTTTTCACGCATTTTCATCCCTTTTTAAATTTCGAATTTTGTTAAGAAATGTTCTTAGAGATCATTTATGTCTAATAAGTAACTACCATGCCGAATTTCATATTTCTAGGCCCTTCAGTAACACAAAAATCGCATTTTTAGAACGTCTTTTGCTCCTGCACCTTTTTTGGATTAGTGGAACCCTCTTAAGATATAGCCTATGTTTGAACGAGGACTAACACCATAATTTTGATACCATTACTTTTGAAATCGGTTCGGTAGTTCCAGAGATTACCTCCTACAAATAAACAAGCAAACTTTACCTCTGTATAATATTAATATAGATTAACTACCATTCCAAATTTCATGTTTCTAGGCCTTCAGTAACACAAAATTCGCATTTTGAATACGTTTTTTGCTCTTACATCCTCTTTGGGGTAGTGCATCGACTTGAGATATAGCCAATGTTCGAACGTGGACTAACACCATCATTTTTATACCATTACTTTTGAAATCAATTCGGTAGTTTCAGAGATTGCCTCCTACAAATAAACAAACTTTATCTCTTTATAATATTACTAGCTGTTACCCGTGACGTCGTTCACGTAACATAAAATGAAGAAATTAATTAATTAAGCAAAGCATTTCCCTTCCAATAATTAAAAACATATATAATAAACCAATTCTTTATCACATTTTATAGGAGAAAATCTCTATATATATATATTACGCTATGGCACGTGGCACGGAAAGCGCAATTATTTATTAATTGTTTAATGGCAACGCACAAATGAAACGCATCTCATTGGTTATTGAACAACATTTAATGCATCCCCATACAAGGGGGTTACCATAGGGCACCCTCTTCTGTCGCCAAATATCGCCAAGTTTGTCGCCAAAAGTGACGCCAACTTGGCGATATCTCTAACATTTCGCCAAATTCCCATAGACTTCCATTGTAAACCAATAGGGTTTACTTGCTTACAGAAAATCAACAAATTGAGATATTATAATGCCACAAAAACTGATATTAGCTTAAGGGATTATATTAATTATATTTAACCCTCTCTCTGCGTACTTTTTTAAAATCAAAATAGGTTCAAAAATTGCACCCTTTTTTATTACATGTTTCAAATCTATATATAGCTTAGAAACTTAGAATTTAAATATGTAAAGTGTTTTGTAAAAGAGTTCAGGATCTTAGATGGGATAGGATATTAGAAATTAGGCGAAATCAGGGCTGTCTGGAGACTATTTTTATAGTCTCGCACCACTATTGTAAAATTTCAATTTTGTAGTACAGTTATCTTGTAGATGTTGTTAAAGTCTATATGGAATTTTTGTACTTAAAAATGATCCCAGTTGAATTAAAAAATAGTCGCCAGTGGAAAAAATGAATCCCCGAGGAAATCTCGGATTGCACAAATTTTGCTACTTTTACGTTGCCCGAGGAAATCTCGGGTTGCGCAGCGAGAGGGTTAAGGTAGGTCCAAGTAAATTAAATTATGAGTAAAAGTAACATGATGCAATGCTTAGCATGAACATAAATTTTAAGAGAGACCAAACTGGTCGCCAAAGGTGGCTAGTATAAGTAATTTAAGGTATTTCTTTATTATAGGATCATTGACATAACTCAGGTTTATACGCTGAACCAGGATGTCTGTTTACATCATGAATAAGAAAATGGCACAGATGTCATATACGAACCCGGATACCTAATTGTTGCCAAAATAGATTATTTTGCTTGATATGGTAATCCGGCTATTGTTATTTATTTATTAATAAATTGTTTATTTACTTTAATTTTTTTTAATTACATAAATTAATGAAACTTTTTTTTAATTTATTGCTATTTCCCTTTTTAAGTAATAGAACATAATTTAAAAATATACATGTAATTGGTATTCGAAAACGATGTTTTCGCCAAATTGGTGTCAAAAACAGATCGCGCCAAACCAGGTGCGTATATGGCATCTGTGGCAAGTTAATTATCTGATGATACTTTTTCATGTGTTTTACAATCATACTTGGCATCAAAGGCTGGCGAAGAAATGATCATCTAGAATATTATTAAGTCTTTATTACAGAAAAAACAAACCTGTTTAAAACAGCGTATTTATTTTTGCAACAAATGTCTTTCTCTAAAAAAAGCAAATTGACTACGAACCCGATTACAGAACATAACCTTTCTGTCTAGTTAATTTTTTACTTTTTAAGAATGAAAATACATATTTCCTGCTAATCATTACGTCATTTTCGACATTGATAATTTTACTGTGCATATTATTGACATTTGCTATCCATTTGCTCTTCAAAAGTTTTTATTATTTTTTTTAAATGTTAAATTTAAATTTAAATTTTTATGTTAACCGTGCGCAGACGATAAACCGTAAGAATTGATAACAATTTTCTTTAAATAATAAGAATTAATACAATAACACAATCTCATTTTATTTCCACATCAAAGTATATCCGTTTTATATTCCATATATGACGTCACAATTGCCTTCATTCCGCACATACTCAAAATTCATGCACCTTGTATTATTAAAAATACTTGAAAATTTTCGTTTTAATCTTTCAATCAGAAATTAAATTATTATTCTGGGTTTTTATCTTTTGGCAACTTTGGCAACGAAAAAAGGAAGGTGGTTAAATTTTATCGGAAAAATGTCAATTCATTGCGTATGAAAAATAATGAAATTTTGGATTATTAAGCAAAATATTTGAATAAAATGAATTAAATATAGCCTATGTTCATTTCCAGATTGTAATCCATCTATATCCAAAAATGCAAAAGCATTAATTCATCCGTTTAAATGCAGGCTTCATTCAAACTTTCGGACACACATTGACATTTATAATATTACTAGCAAATCCCACGGCTTTGCTCGCGTAATAGTTGAAATATGCCAAGTGATATTTGCATGACTTTTTTTTAATTAGAAGAACACTTTTTGGAAAAATTCAAAAATTACAAATTAAGCCACAGTTTGACTAAACTTCATTATAAAAGTGCAATAGACAGAAATGAGATTTTAATTAATAAGAAGAACTAAAACTAACTCCAAATAAATGATAAGTTAGAAAATATTTTGAGACTTTTATGCTCCTTTTATACGCTCATTTCAGTATTCATTTGAAGTTTTGAATTTTTTAGAAACCTTCTTAACACATTTACATCTAAAAATTAACCATCATGTCAAATTCCAAGCTTCTTGTCTAACAGGATACCACCTCGCTGGTGTTAGTGAAATAGAATGTCTCGAAATATATTGAAACAGATACTGTCATCATTAATTTGCCAGCAGTAACTTTGAAATTGGTTGGTATTTCCTAATATTCTGTAGAAAACTTAATTTAGATGTTTTTAAAGGCTTTCTTGTTGTTCCTGCCAACCAGGTGGTAGTGACATCGGCATAAAATATAGCCCGTATAGGATCACAGATTATCACTCTTGATTCGCAACCAATAACTTCTGTAATCTGTTTATTATTTCCTGAGATTCCATAGAAATCGTAATTTAGGACCCTTTTAGAATGCTTTTCGCTCCTTCGCTTCACTTTATCCCTTTTTAATTTCGAATTTATTTTCGACTGTTCTTAGAGGACATTTATATTTTATAAGTAGCTATCGTGTTATATTTAAAGTTTATAGCCTCTTCAGTACCGCAGAAATCGCAATTTAGAACGTTTTTTGATCCTGCAACCCTCTAGGGGTTGTAGCACCGAAATAAAATATAGCTTATGTTCGAGCAGGTTCTATCACCATCGATTTGCAACCATTATGTTTAATAACCGGTTTCGTATTTCATACGGATGCATAAAAAACGTAATTTAGAACGCCTATAGAACGATTTTCGCTCACTTCATTCTTTTAAATTTGGAATTTTCTTTTGACAATTCTTAGAAAGCATTTGCATCTTTGAAGCAATTATCATTCCAAATTTTAAGTGTTAGACCCCGTCGGTAACAAAAAAAACGCAATTTAATTTTTTTTTTTTTGCTCCTGTAACCCCCAGGTGTAAGTGACAACAACGTAATATATAGGCTATATTGGAGCAGGGACTGTCACCATCAATTTGAAGCCATTACTTCTGAAATCGGTTTATATTTCATGAGATTGCGTAGAAATCGCTATTTAGAACGTTATTAGAACGCTTTTCGTTCATTTTCACCCTTTTTAAATTTCAAATTTTTAAGGAACTCTTCTCCAAGTAATTACCATGGCAAATTTCAAGTTGCTAGCCCCTTCAGTATTACAAAAATCACAATTTAGAACGTTTTTTAAAATGCAATCGCAAGGTGGTAGTGACACCGACATGAAATAGACCCTATATTGGAGCAAGGGCTGTCATCATCAAATTCTAATCATTACTTTGAAATCGGTTGGGTACTTTCTGAGATTGCGTAGAAATCGCAATTTAGAACGTTTTCGTCCATTTTCACCCCTTTTAAATTTCGAATTATTTAGGAAATGTTCTTAGAGATCATTTATATCTTATAAGTAAATACCATGTCTAGCTTCAAGTTGCTAGCCCCTGCAGTATTACAAAAAACGCAATTTAGATCTTTTTTGCTCCTTCACCCCCTTTGGAGTAGAGGCACCGACATGAAATACAGCCTATGGTGGAGCGAGGGCTGTCACCATCGTTTTCGCATCATTATTTTTTAAATCGTTTCGGTACTTCCTGAGTTTGCATAGAAATCGCAATTTAGAAAGTTTTTTAGAACGCTTTTCGTTCATTTTCACCCCTCTTAAATTCCGATTTATTTTTAGGAAATGTTCTTAGAGATCATTTGAATCTTATAATTAACTGCCCTGCCTAATTTCAGGATTCTAGGCCCTTCAGTAACACAAAAATCGCAATTTAGAACGTTTTTTTTGCTTCAGCAACCCATAGGTGGTAGTGACACCAATATGAAATAGAGCCTATGTTAAGAAAGGGCTGTCATCATCAATTTCCAACCATTACTTTTGAAATAGATTGGGTAATTTCTGAGATTGCGTAGAAATCGCTATTTAGAACGTTTTTTCAGAACTGTTTTCGCTCATTTTCATCCCTTTTAAATTTCGAATTTTTAAGAAATGTTCTTAGAGATCATTTATATCTTATAAGCAACTACCATTCCAAATTTCTTGTTTCTAGTCCCTTCAGTAACACAAAAATCGCATTTTCGAACGTCTTTTTTGCTCCTGCAGCCCCTTTGAGGTTAATGGCACCGACATGAAATGTATCCTATTTTAGACCAAGGGTTGTCACCACCATTTTGACACCATTATTTTTTAAATCGGTTTGGTACTTCTTGAGATTGCGTAAAAATCGCCATTTAGAACGTTTTTTAGAACGCTTTCTGCGCATTTTCACCCCTTTTAAATTTCAATTTTTTTAAGAACTGTTCTTGGAGATCATTTATATCTAATAAGTAACTACCATACTAAGTTCCATGTATCTGGGGCCTTCAGTAACAGAAAGATCGCAATTTCGAACGTTTTTTTGCTCCTGTACCCCCTTTAGGGGTAATGGCACCGACATAAAATGTAGCCTATGTTGGACCAAGGGTTGTCACCATCATTTTGACACCATTATTTTTTAAATCGGTTTGGTACTTCTTGAGATTGCGTAAAAATCGCCATTTAGAACGTTTTTTAGAACGCTTTTTGCGCATTTTCACCCCTTTTAAATTTCGAATCTTTTAAGAAATGTTCTTAGAGATCATTTATATCTAATAAGTAACTACCATGCTATGAAGACTTTTTTTGCTAGAAGAGATGGCCGTTTGCGTTTATAAGATTGCGAGAATTAAAAACACCAGGTCCTATTAAAAAAAACTCCAATTCGGTAAACGAAGACTTATTTTATTTTCATGATGAAAGTCGAAGGGAGAGGTACAGGGGGGAAGCAATAAGGAGCCTCTTTTAAGACGTCATCACGAGGCTAGAGAGAAAGCAGGAATGAATAGAATATACAGTTACAACTTTCTTGCTTGGCGGACTACAATATCGCCAATCTAAAAGTATTTTTGCGCCATGCACAGGGGTAAGAGAAACATTGGCTGGTATGTTCGCCAAAAATGTACGGTAGGCCTCTACCATATTAATTGTGTAGGGGGGGGCAGATTGTGGGCTGCATACATTCCTGAGTCATGATAGATGGAGACTCATCAGTACATTGATACAGCTGCGGTTAAATGTAAAAAATAAAAAGTGTTATCTGGAAAGGGCATAGTAACAGACCGAATTCGTTAGGCTAAAAAGCATGAGACTGTATTTTTCTAGACCAAATGTTAGATCAAAGATGCACCGCTTTACCACAAAAATGCAGAATTGCCATACATCTGAACAAAAGGGTGTGAAGCGAAAATAATTCTAATAAGTAGATTGCATGTAAAGTGATTTTAAATGATGAGTTATATTCATGCCCAAATAAGGAAATGACCGAAGTTAAAATGCTTTTGAAACTAACAGTCAGCCGTAACGAATTTTGTACAAGGTTAAAGCGTATGTGTGAAAGAATCAGAAAGTGAAAATAGAGAGTGATTCACTGATTTTATTTTATTAAAGAGATGAGTACCTAGAATAATTTAATTTAAATGTGAAGGGCTGTTAATACAATCGATTTAGTTTTTAAATGTTGAATTTAATTTAGGGGCTGCACTGTTTGACTATAGTGCACAAAATAAATAAGTTATTAAACAGAATTTTAATTGAAACTGTCTGGGGGAGGGGGGGGGAATGGAATGTAAACATATATAACGAGATAATCGTTATATATATCACCTGGGACACCGCAAAAAAAAAAACTTTTGTTGACCCGTGTGCATGGGCAAAACAGCAAGAAAAATAGTTACATATATAAATATATCTTCAAAACATAAAGTTTTTTTTTTTAAAAAAAAAACAAGTTGCTGTCATGAAAACAAAAAAAAATCTCTTTCATCAATAGTTCAACAGTCCTAAGAGATTTTATGAATTAATATTTTCTAAATTAAGTTTATGGATCTCCACCTTCAGTAAAATTTTCTTCAAAATTGCATATCATGGTATATTTTTTTTGTTATCCGAGTCGACTCTGACAGCAAGTAATTAAGCAGCATTTAACTAAACCATTGGCTGCACATCATCAAAATATTGATCCTGATTCGGATCATTTTTATGAAAAAAAACACAAGTAGTAACAATAAAAATATAATATATAAACACAAATGCAACACTAGAAGTAAAGAGTAAATAATAATAAGTGAAATGTGTAATTGTAAACTAATAATCAATTGTAATATGATTTTAAAAGAAATTGGACATGATTTTTAAAAAAATGTAATGTTCATGCATGCAGCATAGGATGACAAAAAAAAGAGGTGCCTGAAGCACGCCCATGAAAAAGGTGTCACCCTGAATCTTGTGTAGACCACAAGTATTATGGCGTCAGCTTAGGGCTTCAGCCTTATGTGAGGAGGGAGTTTTGAGACTCATACAGCGCCCGCTTATATGAGTCCCTGCTCCTCCGAAGACACTAGCGGTCTTCTAAAGGAGCACACGTCGGTTTACAAGCAAAAATTGATTTTTTGTGAATTGGAACACCAATTCCAAGGGGTTGTCTCTCAACACAATGAAGTTTTGGACCCTAAGGGCAATAATTTTGAACGGGAACAAAACATTCGAAAGGTAGAATTAAAAAATTAAAAAAAATAGATATATATTTCACATATATATCAAATCAAAAAGGGGTAGACAATCCTAGAGTGAAGAGAGACATAAAAAAATGAAAAAGTCATAATCAGGTTAAATAATGCACAAGTCGTATAATTAGAAGGTAACTAACTGGTTGCCTTACAGAAAATGTTATCAAATTACATGTGAATTTTTTTTTTTTTTTTTTTTTTTTTTTTTTTAAATAACTGCAATTATTAAATGTGTTAGTTATCAGTTTTAACTGAAATGTAATCGTAAAAGAATGAAATGTAAAATAAATGTTAAACTGTAAATAATAGTTAAGTGTATGTAAATAACATAAAAAGTGTACAGTAAAATGAAATGAGTGTAAAGTGATTCAAAATATTGTTCACAAGAGATCTTCGAAGAAAACAGTCATGGGCCAGCCATAATGTTGTCAAAGTTCTGTTGTAAACAACATACATACGACCTAGGCCTCTGGTTGTACATTTAGCTTCACAATACATGTCATAAGAAAAAAATGTAAACAGAAGTATATTATTTTCTGTTTCTTAAATTATATGTATGTGGTTGATAAACATTAGGGAAGTTGTGATTGTTTAAGTGACTTGTAGCATCGAATAAATGTCCATATCGAGGTGGTGCAAGAAGTAACCTATCAATGTGCACCCGAAATGCTGTATTATCAGCAGCATACAATCTCTTGATCGAGAATGACACAGGTGAATGTTTGAAAGTTACAATATATGGTCCAGTGTATTTAGGTTTGAATTTATCAACAGATTTTAAGTACACAATATCTTTGAGACAAATGGTTCTTAATTTAGCTTTCTGACCGTAATGTTTATATCTTTTATCCTGTGCTGTTTTAATGTTATTGTAAGCCTTGTCATATATTTTGTGTAAATCTTCAAGTAGTTTATATATTTCAGTATGTTTATCTAGAAAAGGTTGATTGGTATTCTGATCAAAAGTGTCAAAAATTAATGAAAGTTCACGTCCAAAGTGCAGAAGATTAGGAGTGAATAATGTAGTTGAATGTTTTGAGCCATTATAGAGCGACTTGTGTATAAATATTGCATTTTCAAATGAGTGACCTTCTTGTAAAAGTATATTAACAGAGTATTTGATAGATTTATTTATTCTCTCCGAAAGAGCATTGCTTTGTGGTCTCGAAACAGAGCTGTGAAGTACCTTAATACCTAGAGTATCATTAAAAATGTTGTATATTTGAGATGTATATTGGGGTCCTAAGTCTGATAAGACAACAGAAGGTCTCCCAAAGGTGGTTATGTAAGAGAATAAACATTTAACGACTTTAGCTGCAGATGTATCATTAAGTGGAAAAAGTTCAACATGTCTTGAAAAGTGATCTGTAATAGTTAAAATATGTTTACCATTAGAAAAAGGTCCAACAAGATCTGTACTAATAGTATGGCCAGGATATCTGGGCGTGTAGGTGGGTTGTAAGGGTGCAGGAGGGGTTTGATGATGTTTACATTGAAGAAATTTGAGACATGAAGCTACAAAGTTTAAGGTGTCAACATACATGCCTTTCCAAAAATATCTTGATGATAGAAACTCATAAGTTTTATTAAAACCAAAGTGAGATAAATGAGAGATTGTTAAAACTTTGCTTTTAAGAGAGTTAGGAACAACAATGTGATATGGAAAAGTGTCGTTAAGATTATTTTCTTTTTTTAACATTAAAACTTTCGAATCAGGGTGTATGAAGTAAATAGGATATTTTTGAGAAGGTCCTTTCTTTAGAATATCTTTGTAAACAGTGGACAAGGTGGTGTCATTTTTTTGTTCAGTGCAGAAAGTCTCATTTGAAATTTCCAATAAAGGATCTGGATTTGTTTGTTTACCCGATACAAGATAGTTTACATGTTTCTTAGTGGCACTTGAACACGAATTATTACTGTCTGGTGTATCATAGTCAATAATAGGTAATGGTTGAGGGTCATGGATAAGTTCAGGGTTAGTATCCAGAGTTTGTTGATTGTTTTCAAAAGTACAGCGAGATAAATAGTCAGAAAGAACATTTTTCTTACCAGGGATATGTTTAAAAGTGTATGAGTACTCTGAAAGCTCCATGAGCCAACGAGAGATAATATCAGCTGGATTAGTAGTCTTGTTATATTTTTCTAAGGGTTTACTGTCAGAAAGAATTACAAATTGTCTGTTATATAAATAATATTTGAAAGCGGTTACAGATTTATAAATTGCCATGAGTTCTAATTTAAGTGCAGGGTATTTTTTTTTCTGATGGCTTAAGAGATTTAGAAAAATATGCAACTGGTAAAAGTTGTTGATCATGCTCTTGTAATAGAACACCAGAAATAGCAACATTTGACGCATCTGTATTTAAATAAAATGTCTTGTTCCAATCAGGTAATCTAACCATGGGAGAATTAAAGAAAATTTTCTGTATTGTGTCCATGATTTCTTGATGTTTAACTGTCCATTTAAATTTAACTTTTGGAGTAGTTAGGTTTATCAGTGGTTGTACTAACTCAGAAAAGGATGGAATTAGACACTTATAAAATGTAATGACACCAATGAGTCTTTTTAGTTGACGTTTAGTTGTAGGTGTGGGAAAATATGTTATTTTTATGATATTTGACTGAATCGGGGAAACGGACTGATTTTCTACATGAAATCCCAAATAGTCAATACTAGATTTATGAAAAGTACACTTGCTAGGAGACAGGGTTAAGTTGTATTTGGTTAGGATAGAGAGAATTTTTTTTAATTTATTACACATTTCATCAAAAGAGTTTGCACCTACAATGAAATCATCCTGATATGTATATACACCATCTAATTGTAACTCATCAAGCAAAGAGTCCATTAAAGCTTGGAAAATAGAAGCACTGTTTTTTAATTCGAACACTAATCTCTTGTATCTAAAAGAACCAAACATAGTAGTAAATGTTAACTGATTTTGGAATTTTTCTGGCAAATCAATTTGATGATATGCCTGATGAAAGTCAAGAGAAGAAAAATATCGATACTGAGAAAGATTTGAAATGATGGTTTGAATTTTAGGTAGAGGGTAAGATGATCCTTGAATTACAGTATTTACCATTCGAAGATTTAAGGCGAGACGAAATTTTTGTTTACCAGTTCCGTCTGGTTTCTTTTTGACTAAAAGCATGGGGCAAGCCCATTCTGAACAGTGGCGTTCAATAATTTTTGCATCAAGCAGATCTTTAATTTGTTCTAAAGTACCTTTTTGCAAAGATTGAGGAAGGGGAAATGGAAGAGTTTTTATAGGGTAATCATTAATAAATTTCAACTCAGGTACAATCTTATCAGTGTGTCCAAGTGTATTTAATGATTTTGAAAAGGCCGGGTAGTAATTAAGTAATAATTTAGTCATTGTATTTGCTTCATTAGAACTTAAATGTGTAAGATCAAAATCGGTAGCTGCCAAATCCTCTTTCCTTTTTTTTTAATGTTTCATTAGATGCCTGTATAAAATTTAGGAAGTGTTGTTCTGAGTTATGATGCTTGTCCAAATTATCAGAGGGGTAGTCAAGAATTTCCTCAACTTCAGATAAATGTCCAATTTTTGTGTGTTTAGGGAGATGAATGGTAGTGTCAGAATTATTTTTAAGTGAAATAGAAAAGAAATGAATTAATTGTACAGGCTTCTTTTTGCGTTTAGTTTTATTATCCATTTGAATAATGGCATCATGACCTACTAATTCATTTTTATCGGCCAAATATTCAAATAGATAGTTTATGTCATGTTTGATATTATTGTTTGTGTAAACTGAGCACCATGTTTGCTCTTGGGGTTCTAGAATGACTTTACGGGTTAAGAAAACTTTTTGATTTGTCACTACATCCCATAAGGGGTTACATTGATTACTTTCACTGACTTTAGACTTAGTGTGTGATGTTTCTAGTGGAATAGTCAAGTTGTTGTTAATGTGAATGCATTTATTGAAAGTATCAATGATAATGTTAAATTTACTAATGAAATCAAAACCAAGAATGCCTTCAAAACTGGAGGATTCAGGAATATCCACTATATAAAAGTGGTGCGAGAAGGATTTTTTTTCTAATTTAATGGATGCTCTAATACATGAAGAAAAAGAAACATCCGAATTGACGGTTTTAATATTTATGGCTGTTGATAGTCTCTTGTATTTTAATACAGGTTTAAGTTCATTAAATAAATTTTGTGAAAGTAACGAAATGCTACTTCCAGAGTCAGCCAATAGGGTGATTTTATGGTTTGCAATAGTGGCCTTTACAAGAGGGAGTGATGGAGAATGCGTATTAACACTACAAATGATGTGAACAATTTTATCGTCTTCATTTTCTGTTTGAGTAGTGATATTTCTTGCAATTTTAATGTGATCTGAAGTTTGTGACCCGGTTGAATTGACTAATCTTTCTTTAGAGATCTTTGGTAATGTAGGGTCAATAGGAAATGTTGCTGATGTTACGTCACATGGTTGAGACACAAAATCATCAGCATAAAAATTGTGTCTCTGTTCTAGTTTTCCTGAACCTGGTAATTGTTGCGTCTGTTAAAATTTTCCCTTCTCTGTGTATTAACTCTTTTCCATTTAAAACACTGATGTGCCTGGTGGCCATTGCGGAAACAGAGTTGACAAGTCACAACTTTTCTTTGTGTAAATTTCTGAGGGGAAAAACGTTTTGGGAAATTTCGCGTTTTGAAATTTTTCCTATAGCGCATTGCATTTGCGTTATACTTTGGGCTACCTTGCATGTCATTTTTTTTAGTTTCAGTCTTGGGTCCAGGCGGTGCGTGTGTTAATGCATTTATTTTTTCCGAGAGTTCCTTCAATTGCTCTTCAATGTTATTTTGAGATTTACTGACAGAGGGTAAGGAATGTAGAATCTTTTCGTTATGCAGAATTTCGTGCAACGTCTGTGCTCTTTCAACAGCAGTACGATATTCATTGATGCCTTCTTCTTGTAACTTTATTCGTATGTTAGCTGGCACAGCTTCCATAAATTTCATAAGTTTAATCGTGTTACGGGCATTTTCGTCTTTAATATCTGAATAGACAGTTGCGGCTAACACGTTTAACCGATGTGCCAAGTTTTTAATTGACTCCGCTGGCAGAAGAGATAAGCTCGAAAGTTCAACGCCAGCCACGCACTTGCTGGGGGGTGAGAAAAATGCGGCAAATTCTTTTTCAAGCGTATCTAGATCATTAATTTTTTGAATTTCCGGATTCTGAGCATAAAATTTTTGAGCGGGACCAATTAACTTGCCTACAAGTACAGCAATGGTAGTCTGAGGGCTGTATTTGTTAATTTCAGCGACCGACCTAATTTGGTTAAAAAAGAATTTAAGCAAATCCGGATCTCCGTCAAATTGGTTAATGTTGATTTGAACTTGTTTAGCGGACATGGTCAACGGTTTACCTAACACAAATTCTCTAATCAAAAATTGTTACTGAAATTCTGCATACATATCTAAATATAACACACATATAACAGATAAAAATGCAAAGCAAATAAAATAATGAAATAAAATAATCACATAAATAATCACATTAAAAAAAACTGATACACAACTCAAATATAAACAAAAGGTCTTATTTTTTTTTTAACCTTATATAAAAAAAAATAGAGAAATAGTTATCCAGGGACAAAATTGTGTTTCCCAAAGTAAAAATAATACCGTTGCTTATTTTAAGCAACAGAAAGAGAAACAGAAAAATATTTCGCAATAGCTCCTATTTTATTTTATTTATTTATTATTTTTTTTTAAATGAATGAAACATGTAAGTCTTTCAAAATAAAACTGGTAGGAGCAAGCAACTGAAATAAAAACTTATTTTATCCTTTTTAACAGAGAAAAAAAAAACTTGCTATCTGTCCTTATTTCTCTAAAAGGACAGAAATTAAAAATATTTCTCAAATTAAAATATTTTCAAGCCGAAAGGCGAACCAGAAAAATATATGGGACAAAATATAATCTTTGTTAACTCTTTTTGAGAGAGAAAAAAAAATTAATATATTTTAATATGCATTAAAAGTTAAGCAAAGGTGAATGTATATCGTAATAACTAAAGATAGTGGAACATTCAATGCAATGGGAAAAAAACTACTTATATTATATTTATAAATATTATAATAGACAACACAAATAATCAAAAATAGCAATATCACTGTGTTTTCGTATCCTGTACAAAAACACAATAATATTAATAAAATCAATTAAGAAGTACTTGTGAGTACTTATGGAGTAAGAAAGCATACAAATGGAATGAAACAACTTTAAAAATTTTAAAACAAGGTTTCCAGAATTAACTGAAAAGAAAATTAAGCGAAAGGAAAGCAATTAAATGGGGGAATTAAAATATGCTTTCGTACTCTAAAAATGTGCTATTTTAAGGGACTGGTGCAGTATTTATTTTCACTTTTTTTTTGCACCTTCATGACCTCTTTGTCAATATCATAAACATTTGCTAGAAATTTATGTATGCGTGAGAGTGAATCACTAAAACGATTTTTTTGCAGCAAATGACTTTTTTGGAGAGATTTTTTTTATCACAAACTGCCTCTTGAATAAAGATGAACAACTTATAAAACCTCACAACAGAACGTTACTATATAATTGAGCACTTCACAAAATTATTTCACAAACTGGTTGTAGTATGGAGGAAAGAAACAAAAATAAACACACTTTTGAGAATTTTGAGGAGGCTGGCTGAATAAATATAAATGAGAGCGAGAGTCGTGACGTGATTCAATCGCTGACTCGCTCGGACGTTCTTTTCAACGAACACATGTATTTTCAGGGTTTTTTTTGTGTTTTGCTTTGAAATCAGTGAATTTGTAGTATTTTTCACACAGATTCGAAAGGTTTCTCAACGCGGAACTTGTTGAAGTTGTGACATAACTAATATTGCTATTATGCGGAAACATTTGCCGTTGATTTGTAATTTTTGTAGACTTTTTCACAAGAATGATGCGATGATGGGCCGGGGAAATGGTCCGAGAGATAAGTATGCACGCGGGCAGAATTCTTCGGCACGGGAGGATGTAAGGCAGGCAGATTTCTTAGGCGACGGGAAGCGAGCAGCTGATTCCACAACTCCGGGGGTTGGCAAAGGGGAAAAGCAGACGAGCAGGCAGGCACAGATACTTTACGGCGAAGAGCAGTTGTCCAGGGCGAAAGGTTCACACCATGATGAAATCCACGTAGCGGGCACGGTGCGACAGCCGGGAGGAATCCATCGCTGCCAGAAGTCCATGCAGAAAAAAAAGGCTTAGAAGCAAGTACCTCTCCCTTACATTTTTTTTGTTAATGGAGAAAAAAAAGCTGGTCACGGAGACCAATTTATATGAAGACTTTTTTTGCTAGAAGAGATGGCCGTTTGCGTTTATAAGATTGCGAGAATTAAAAACACCAGGTCCTATTAAAAAAAACTCCAATTCGGTAAACGAAGACTTATTTTATTTTCATGATGAAAGTCGAAGGGAGAGGTACAGGGGGGAAGCAATAAGGAGCCTCTTTTAAGACGTCATCACGAGGCTAGAGAGAAAGCAGGAATGAATAGAATATACAGTTACAACTTTCTTGCTTGGCGGACTACAATATCGCCAATCTAAAAGTATTTTTGCGCCATGCACAGGGGTAAGAGAAACATTGGCTGGTATGTTCGCCAAAAATGTACGGTAGGCCTCTACCATATTAATTGTGTAGGGGGGGGGCAGATTGTGGGCTGCATACATTCCTGAGTCATGATAGATGGAGACTCATCAGTACATTGATACAGCTGCGGTTAAATGTAAAAAATAAAAAGTGTTATCTGGAAAGGGCATAGTAACAGACCGAATTCGTTAGGCTAAAAAGCATGAGACTGTATTTTTCTAGACCAGATGTTAGATCAAAGATGCACCGCTTTACCACAAAAATGCAGAATTGCCATACATCTGAACAAAAGGGTGTGAAGCGAAAATAATTCTAATAAGTAGATTGCATGTAAAGTGATTTTAAATGATGAGTTATATTCATGCCCAAATAAGGAAATGACCGAAGTTAAAATGTTTTTGAAACTAACAGTCAGCCGTAACGAATTTTGTACAAGGTTAAAGCGTATGTGTGAAAGAATCAGAAAGTGAAAATAGAGAGTGATTCACTGATTTTATTTTATTAAAGAGATGAGTACCTAGAATAATTTAATTTAAATGTGAAGGGCTGTTAATACAATCGATTTAGTTTTTAAATGTTGAATTTAATTTAGGGGCTGCACTGTTTGACTATAGTGCACAAAATAAATAAGTTATTAAACAGAATTTTAATTGAAACTGTCTGGGGGAGGGGGCGGGAATGGAATGTAAACATATATAACGAGATAATCGTTATACATGCCAAATTCCATGTATCTGGGACCTTCAGTAACACAAAAATCGCAATTTCGAACGTTATTTTTTCTTTTGCACCTCCTTTGGGGGTAGTGGCACCGACATAAAATTTAGTCTATGTTGTACCAAGGGTTGTCACTATCATTTTGATACCATTATTTTTTAAATCGGTTTGGTACTTCCTGAAATTGAGTAAAATTCGCCTTTTACAACGTTTTTTAGAACACTTTTCGCTCATTTTCGCCCCTTTTTAATTTCGATTTTCTTAAAAAAATGTTCTTAGAGATCATTAGTATCTTATAAGTAACTACCATTCCAAATTTCATGTTTCTAGGTCCTTCAGTAACACAAAAATCGCATTTTTAGAACGTTTTTTGCTCCTGCACCCCCTTTTGGCGAGAGACACGGACATAAGATATAGCCTATGTTCTAAGTTGGACTAACACCATCATTTTAATACCATTACTTTTGGAATCGGTTCAGTAGTTCCAGAGCTTACGTCCTACAAATAAACAATTTTTACCTCTTTATAATATTATTACTAGCAAACCCCGCGGCTTTGCTCGCGTAATATTTGAAATATGCCAAGTGATATTTATATGTCTAATTTTTATTAAAAGGTACTAACTAATTTTTTATTTTATTAACAGGTAATATTTTATTTTATTAAAAGGTACTTATTACTTTTAGGAATAATTAAAAAAATTACTATTTAAAACGCAGTTTGATTAATAATCATTGTTACACTGAATAAGGCAGAAATGAGATTTAAATTAATAAAACGAAATAAAACTAAATAAATAATAATTTTGAAAATATTTTGAAACTTTTATGCTCAATTAATACGCTCATTTCACTATTCATTTGAAGATTTGAATTTTTTAGAAACCATCTTCTTCCATCTTAAAATTAACTATAATGTCAAATTCCAAGTCCTACCACCTCTCTCAACATAAAGGGCTATGTTGAAATAGGAACTGTCACCATTAATTTGCCAACATTAATTTTGAAATTGGTTTGTTATTTCCTAATTTTCCACAGAAACGTAATTTAGAAAGCTTTAAAAGGCCTTTTTAAGAGTGTTTGTTGTTCCTGTGAACCCCAGGTGGTAGAATCATCAGCATAAAATATAGCCTGTGTAGGATCACAGACTGTTACCATTGATTCGCAACTATTACTTTTATAATCGGTTTATATTCCCTGAAATTGCGTAGAAATCGTAATTTAGGACTTTTTTAGAATGCTTTTCGCACCTCCCCTTCACTTCACCCCTTTATAATTCGAATTTATTTTCGACAGTCTTTCGAGGGCATTTATATTTTATAAGTAACTACCATGCCATATTTAAAGTTTCTAGCCTTTTCAGTATCACAGAATTCGCAATTTAGAAAGTTTTTAGTTACTGCAACCCTCTGGTGGTAGTGGCACAGCCATAAAATATAGCTTATGTTTGAGCAGGTTCTATCACCAACAGTTTGTCGTCATTAATTTTTTAATCGATTTGGTATTTGATAAGATTACATAAAAATTGTAATTCATAACGCTTTTCGCTCACTTCACCTTTTTAAATTTGAAATTTTCTTTCGACAGTTCCTAGAAAGCAGTTGCATCTTGTAAGTAAATACCATGTCATACTTCAAACTGTTAGATTCTTCAGTTATGCAAAAAACGCAAATTAGAACATGTTTTGCTTTTGCAACCCTCAGATGGTATTGACAACAACATAAAATATAACCTATGTTATAGCAGTGACTGTCACCATTAATTTGCAACCATTACTTTTGAAATAGCTTTGGAATTTCCTGAGATTGAGTAGAAATCGCAATTTAGAACGTTTTTAGAACGCTTTTCGCGCATTTTCACCCCTTTTTAAATTTCCAATTTTTTCGAAACTGTCCTTAAAGATCATTTATATGTAATAAATATGTACCTTGCCTAAATTTAAGTTGCTAGCCCCTACCGATCACAAAAATCGAAATTTGGAACGCTTTTTTGCTCCTGCAAAGTCTAGGTGATAGTGATACCGACTTAAAATAGCGTCTATGTTACAGCAGAGGCTGTCAGCATCAATTTCTTACCATTACTTTTGAAATCAGTTTGATTCTTCCTGAGATATTGGTGACAAATCGGCATTTAGAACGTTTTTAGAACGCTTTTCACTCATTTTGCTTCTGCATCTCTTCTGGGGTACTGGAAACAAATATAAAATATAGCCTATCTTGGAGCAAGATCTGTCCCCATCATTTTTACACCATTATATTTGAAATCGGTTCAGTATTTCCTGAGATTGCTAGAAATCGCAATAGAACGTTTTTTACTACGCTTTTTGCGCATTTTGACCCCCCCCCCCCTCTTTTAAATATCGACTTTTTTAGGAAATGTCCTTAGAGATCATTGATATCTTATAACTAACTACCATTCTAAATTTCACGATTCAAGGCCCTTCCGTCACGAAAAAACCGCAATTTAGAACGCTTTTCTCCTGCACCCCTTTTGGGGTAGTGGCACCGACATAAAGCATAGTCTATGTTGGAGCAAAGGTTTTCACCATCATTTTGACGCCATTATATTTTTAATCGGTTTGGTATTTCCTGAGATTTTGTAGAAATCACCATTTAGAACGTTTTTTAGAAAGCTTTTTGTGCATTCTCACCCCTTTTACATTTCGAGTTGTTTAAGAACTGTTCTTAGACATCATTTATATCTTATAAGTAACTAATATTCCAAATTTCATATTTCTAGGCCCTTCAGTATCGCAAAAATCGCATTTTTAGAACGTTTTTTGCTCCTACACCCCCTTTGGGGTAGTGGCACCGACATAAAACATAGCCTATCTTGGAGCAAACGTTGTCACTATAATTTTGAGATCAATATTTTTTAAATCGGTTTGGTATTTCCTGAGATTATGTATAAACTACCATTTAGAACGTTTTTAGAACGCTTTTTGTGCATTTTCACCCCTTTTAAATTTTGAATTGTTTAAGAACTGTTCTTAGACATCATTTATATCTTATAAGTAACTAATATTCCAAATTTCGTATTTCTAGGCCCTTCAGTAACGCAAAAATCGCATTTTTAGAACGTTTTTTGCTCCTGCACCTCCTTTGGGGTAGTGGCACCGACATAAAATATAGCCTATGTTCTAAGTTGGACTAACACCATCATTTTGATACCATTACTTTTGGAATCGGTTCGGTAGTTCCTGAGCTTACCTCCTACAAATAAACAATTTTTTCCTCTTTATAATAGGAGTATAGATAAGTATAGAAGTATAGATTACTGGCAAAACCGGCGGCTTTGCTCGCGTAATAGTTAAAATATTCCAAGTGATATTTATATGTCTAACTTTTATTAAAAGAAATTTCCTTTTTAGGAATAATTCAAAAATTACTCACTAAGCCACAGTTTGACTAAACTTCATTATTACACTGCATTAGGCAGAAATAACACTTAAATTCATAAGAAGAACTAAAACTAATTCTAAACTAGGACTTCCCTCAGAGGGATTAGTCTGAGCGATATTACTGAGAACATAGATTTAATAATAACATGTGGAAGCAAAGAAAATGAAATGATGAAAATAAACGAATTGTAGAATTACAAAATCTTATATATAAATTCGTATACACTGTTTAAAAAAATGGGAAATCAAACCATTCAAGACAGCCATGCATGGATATAAAATTGAAAGTACGCAATATATTAAAAGTAAAATAGAAAATTAAACACTAATTTACTTATATCGGAATTTTAACTGTATAAAATGATGTCAAAAGCATAATCAGACGCTCCGCCCCAATTTGAGTAACTTTAAATGACAAATATATGATGTTTAAAAAGAATGGACTATACTTTATATGGTGTGTGCTCCCCCGGAATAGTTAATATTGCACAATATCTGTTTTCCAAAGATGCAATGAGGTTGTCGATAACATTTAAGGAATTCTCTTCTCAAAATCTAATATAGTATCAAAGTACCGAATACATCAAAAGTGGCATGCAATGCTTCGTTAGAGTGTGTTTTAGATATGCTCGATCGGATTTAAATGATGAGTGTATGCTGGCCACTACATACGCTGTATTGCTTTGTTTTCAAACATATTCTGCACAAGTTGAGCTGTATTTAGCATGTATTAAATAAAAGAAATCGGCAATGATTACAACATAAAGTATGACACAAGACCTGAATATATCGTTTGCATAACTTTTGAGCTGTCAAAGTGTCATTTGAAGTAATTTACAAATCCATACATATTTATTCAGCAAATCCTGCAAGCTAACATACGCCAATATGAACCCGATTACAAAATTTCACTAGAATAAGTTAATATATAAAAAATCTACTAATGATAATTAAGAATATGACCTTATGATAAAATGTCTAGAAAAATGAATCGGATAAAAAATTCATATCACATTTAAAACGGCACTTCCCTCTGTTAGTGGCCTTGGCGAGAGAGAGAAAAGCCTAGAGAAGGAACACTTTAACAAGTACTTTCGGGCAACCTACTCACTGGTTCCCTACAGGTCCTTATTCAATATTTACACAATTTATTTAATGCTAGGTGGGTATCTATCAGTTTTGTTGCATTTAAATAGCATATTTTGCGGAGGAAATGCAGCATTATGAAATATTTAAAGTTGCTGTACCTAATAATTCCAAATTAATGGTAATTGAGATCGCTTTCCGTTAATTTCATCTTTTTAAATTTTAAATTTTTTAGAAACACTTCATAGAGACAATTGTATAATTTAAAACTAACCCGAAGCAAAATTTTGGGCTCAGCAGTAACAAAGAAATAGAAAATTTTTGAAAATTTTTTTGTTTCTGCACTGTTTTTTATAGCGACATTTTTAGAAATTGTTTTATTGCGAGAATTTACCTCATGATAAATACAGCCATGTCAATTTTCATGTTTACAGTCCCAGGCCAAATTATTAGACGCACCGTTGTTTTTTACGAAATACATGATTTCGACGAAGTTTATATGCAGTTGTGTTATATTTAAACATAGATTTAATGAATTTTTATTCAGGAGATTTGTTCTATACTTCCTATTGGTATTTAGTTTTAAAGAATGGCAACACAATGTGAACCAATGGATACACGGACGTAAACAAGTGGAAACCAGTTGCAGCCAATTCAATTCGGCGTTCACTAGTGCGTCAGTTGAGGACGTGTTTCTGTGGCCTTATGCGTTTGGTTTATTTGTTTCAAAGTTGTATGCTACGTAGTTAGTTGTTTTTTGTGTGTGCAGTGTTTAAATAAGCACGTGGAACATTTTCAGTATGGGTAAAACAGGTGATCTGTCACCTCGTAAAAAAACTGAAATGAAGGCCCTCGTGGATGCTAAAAGTTTTTCAAACCGCGAAATATCACGAAGTTTGAAGGTTTCTGAAGCTAGCGTACGACGCATAAAGAAGAAAATTGAGGCAGGGAATGATTTGAGCCCAAAACGAAAGCAAAGATGTGGCAGAAAACCCACTTTCACTCCAAGGTCAGAGAGATGTTTACAGAAAATTTGTGTGGAAAGCAGATGGGCTATAACAAAAATTATAAAATCCCAACTCCAAAATGCTAACGTGAATGTTTCTGAGTGTACTGTTTTCAGAAAATTAACAAAAATAGGTTTTAAGGCCTGACGCGCCGCCAGGAAACCCAAGTTAACAGCTGCAATGAAAGTAAAGCGTCTGACGTGGGCCTTTCAGTGGCGTGATAAAGATGTGGACTTCTGGAGATCGGTAAGTTATTATAATTTCATCACTAGTCATACATTCAATATCATTTTCTATGCAATGACGCAAGATCCGCAGGGAATTTTGTATTTTTTTCCGTTTTTGACAGGTTTGCTTCAGTGATGAAAGCACATTTGAAATTTTGCAGAATAAAACTCAGTTTGTGCATCGTCGTCCTGGCGAAAAGTTCCATCCTGACTGTGTCACTCAGAGGGTTAAACACCTTACAAAAATCATGATTTGGTCAGTCATCAGCAGCAAGGGTACTGGACAAACGTGGTAAAAGGTACAATGAGGCAAGATCAGTACAAAGACATCACACAAAATCGGTTGATTCCGCAGCTCAAAGTATGGTTTCGAAATGGGGAACCATTCATTTTCATGCAAGATAGAGCTCTCTGCCACACAGCACGGTCTGTTAAAGCTTTTTTAGTACATCAAAGTATCCCTCTGTTGGATTGGTGGGGTAATAACCCGAATAAGAACCCAATTGAAAACGTGTGGGAACTCATGAAAAGCGAAGTGACTAAAGTTGTGATTACAAACAAAACTCAGCTCTTAAAACAGATCATTCATGTGTGGAATCATTATCCTCAAATGCAGAAGACAGTCCAGTCTTGCACTGATACCATGCCGCGCAGAATTAAAGCTCTCATAGCGGTTAAGGGTGGATCAACAAAATATTAACTTTTCATTAGATTTTCTTCCTTTTTGTTCAAGAGTTAATAAATACATATATTTTCTATAATGACGATGTTTTATTAGTGTTACAGATACATACGTGATTAATAATATAGTAAATATACATTGTATCTCGTTAAAAACCATACAGCTGTACAGTATCACCTGATAATTAACGCTTTCTATAAAATTTTATGGTGCGTCTAATAATTTGGCCAGGGACTGTATATTCCTAACAGTTCCATGTTCTTCGTTACTTAGATCATCTTTAGATCTTTTTCCGCTTTGTTTAGTCTTTCTATTTTTTAGAATTCGTTCTACAACGAGCATTTACATCTTATTAATTACTACCATGCCAAAGTTCTAGTTTCTAACCCCAACAGTATCCCAAAAATTTCAGTATTCCAAATAAATCATAGTTTAGAACCTTTCTAGAAATTTTTACGTTTATCCGTCAAATTGAACCTTTTAGAGAGCGTTCATTACCAGTATTCACATCTTAAAAGTAACTACCGCACCAAATTTAAAGTTTCTAACCCAATCAATATCGCAGAAATCACAATTTTAGAACTTTTTTGCTCCTGCATCGATGTAGGTTCTTGCACTGACATAAAATAGTCTTTTTTTCAGAGCAGAGATGGCCGCCAACATTTTTTTAAGTTTGCTATGTAGTTTCAGAGATAACACCTCACAAACGTATAAGCATTAATAATATTGTATACTTTATAATAATAACGCTTTATAATATTAGCATTAGACGTACAGATACAAAAGCCATTTATCTGTTACAAGCTAAAGTGCTGGCGTTGCCCAGAATTTGAAGGTTGTTTGTTCTGAAAAATCAATTTCAAAATTTAACATACAACACAAAACAAACATTAAAAAAGCAGTCGAAATGTTGTTGAATGAATCATATGAAAACGCTATATAAAAATGTATAAATGTATATAACAGACGCAAAAGAATACAGCTATAAATGAACTTATTTTAATTTATAATTGGAGCAATAATGTTAAAATATGCCAATATTTCCCTAATCGGGTTTTTTTTATGCTTCAATACATTTTTCACACTCATATGACGTTATACTATATCCACAATGCCCTTTATATTTCCAATATGACGTAATATTTTCCTCTTTCACGTGGAAACCTTGAAATAGAAAAGTTATGATGTTATATTCACTTTCATTTAAATTCGTCAAACTATTTATTTCATTTTCATATTTCACGTGGAAATCTTGCAGTAGAAAATTAATTGTTGTAGTAATAATTTTATTGTGTTTTTTAATTGTTGGCAACTGCTATAACGAAAAATGTTTAAATTTGATAAGAAATGGTTATTAAATTGGTGGTTTTTTATTAATTAAAAATTAACTATAAGTTATTTCGATTCCGGATTACTTTAGTTGTCTCGGCCATGTTTTAATACACATGTACGTATCTCTTCACAATTGGCTTCCAAATTGTGGATTTTTTATAGAATTACAAACAGACAGATAGACAAGTTTTCATTTTTATATATCTCTCTATTCTATGAAAAGTAATTAACGCTGTCACAGCCGCCGCCGCCGGTTTTGAATTTTTTGTGTACCGGAGGTCTTTCTTCGTTAATATTAAGAAAACTATTGCATACAAATATATGAAAATTGGTGGTATTATAGCGAAATGTTTGATCAACACACTAATGCATACAGTTTTCAAATCGAAGAATTATTTTAAGAGATATTTAATGCTAAAGTTGGACAAAATCGTTCCATTAAAAAAAATTATAAGAGCAAAAGCTATACATGGGAATTTAATCATTTTTAGATCATTTTATTCAATAGAAGATCCGGTCTGCAGATTTCATTAATTTTTTTTTTAATTTGACTCGTTTTTTGAGGTTTTATTTCTATTTTAAATTCAAATATTCAGCATTTTGACAGATATTTTTTACATATTTTAGAAAATGGTATTAATTTAAACTGTTGCCAACTGTATAAACAGCGCAAACAATAATGTTTGCTTCAAATAAAAAAATTATTTACAAGTTACTATTATAAACGGAAAAAAACCTTCAAATTACAATTAAATAATTAGGTATAAAAAGCAGGCACTTATTGGAAATTACGCCATAAAAACTATATTTACATGTGAATTTTAAAAGAGAAAGGATATTGTAAAATAAATTCATTAACATGCGTTAGAAATCTGAAATAGAACAAATTACGTCACATTACACTTATTATGCAAAATTAACAAAAAATAGTATTGCAAAACAGTTTAAATTTAAAAATTGCGCGAGACAAAATATTAGAGGTTAAATATTAGATTTTTTTCAAAATTTTATTATTTGTCGTTTGATGTGAGGTGTTCAGCTATAAGTATGCAAATTTTTATGTTTCAACATAATTAGGGGCTGAGTTAGAAAAATTGCTTTAAATACCCAAGTTAGAGCCCAGAGGGTTAAATATTAGACTTTTTCAAAATTTTATTATTTGCTGTTTGATGTGAGGTGTTCAGCTATAAGTATGCAAAATGTCATGTCTCCAACTTAATTAGGGGCTGAGTTAGAAAAATTGCTTAAAATACACAAGTTAGAGCCCAGAGGATTAAGTAATAGACTTTTTCAAAATTTTATTATTTGTCGTTAGATGTGAGGTGTTCAGCTATAAGTATGCAAAATGTCATGTCTCCAACTTAATTAGGGGCTGAGTTAGAAAAATTGCTTAAAATACAGAAGTTAGAGACCGGAGGGTTAAATATGAATTTTTCAAAATTTTATGATTTAACGTGTTATCGCAAGTGTTCAGCTATAAGTATGCAAACTTTCATGTCTCCAACTTAATTAGGGGCTGAGTTAGAAAAATTGCTTTAAATACACAAGTTAGAGCCGAAAGGGTTAAATATTAAGCCTTTTTCAAAATTTTATTATTTGTCGTTTGATGTGAGCTGTTCAGCTATAAGTATGCAAAATTTCATGTCTCCAACTTAATTAAATTAGGGGCTGAGTTAGAAAAATTGCTTAAAATACACAAGTTAGAGCCCAGAGGGTTAAATATTAGTCTTTTTCAAACTTTTATTATTTGCCGTTTGATGTGTGGTGTTCAGCTATAAGTATGCAAATTTTCAAGTCTCCGACATATATAGTTTCTGAGAACGGGCTCGGTGGCAGACGGACGAACAGACAGACAAAGGAGTGAGACAGGTAGGGTTTCGTTAGATGGACGAAACTCTAAAAACATGCTGCGGATGACTGTAACAACATCCTAAAATTACATTACCATCAGCGATCTACCAATCCCGAATTTAGTTTATATTCGTTTCATATATTCTTATTCTTTTGTGCGGCCCTGTAAAATAATTATCAGTATTATATACAGTAAAACCTCTGAATAGCGGACACCCCGAGAGTGCAGAATTTGTCCTCTATTTAGAGGTGACCGCTACTGAGAGTAAAACATGTACAGTAATTTAATTGTTGGTAATCGAAAAAATGTCCGCTAAACAGAGGTATCCGCTAATCGGGTGTGTCCGCTATGGAGGTTTTACCAGTAAAACTTCTGAATAGCGAACACCTCGGGAGGGCAGAATTTGTGCTCTATTTGGAGGTGTTCGCTACTGAGAGTAAAAAATGTACAGTTATTTAAGGGTTGGTAATCGAAAAAATGCCCGCTAAATAGAGGTGTCCACTAATCGGGTGTGTCCGTTATGGAGGTTTTACTGCATAATAATATCATCCTTTACAAGAAAATTGCATGCTGTATGTTAGACAGACAGACATCCAGAGAAAGATAACCTACGGATCAACAAACACTCATGTCTTTTGTTTTAATCATCCACAATTGTATGTCATACAACATGCCAGATTTTATACAACAGGCTAAAAACGGTCACCGTGGTACGGAATACTGTATTATTATTTGTTTGCCTACCAAAACTGGTTGCCACGGGTTGTTGCAAGGTTTGTGATCACGTGGTTGAAACCGATCTGTTCAATATTACTGCGTGCGTATTTTTTTTTATTTGCTCCATGTGTTCAAACCAGTTGTCTACGAAAACATCAACCGTTGAAAGTGACGCACACCAAATTTCTGTGACGTATGCAGATAAATTGTGCTTTTTTAAGAGTTTTTTCTATATAATTTTTAAACGGTTTGGAACTTATTTTTCATAGTAGGTGCATTCAGTAGGCGACCCTCCTAGGTACCTTCTGGTGCAATCAGAAACGAAATCCGACAAATATTTTTTGAGTTATGCTTGACGAAAGGTTTTTATTAGGCTTTTTTTTTAGTAGGACATGGCGTTAATATCCATCGTAGTAGTAAAGTGTCCGGACAGTAATATTTCGCTGAGTATTAGCCTTCGCTTCGCTCAGACAATAAATGATAATTTAGAACGTATTTTGAAGCTTAATGCTCATTTTATACACTCATTTCAGTATTCATTTGAAGTTTTGAATTTTTTAGAAACCGTTCTTAGTACGCACTTAGATCTTAAAATTAACCATCAGGTCAAATTCCAAGATTCTTGCCTAACGGTCTACCACCTCTCTGGTGGTAGTGACACTAACATAAAATACCTATGTTGAAACAGAGACTGTCACCATTAATTTGCCGACATTAATTTTGAAATCGGTTTGGTGTTTCCTAATATTCCACAGAAACGTAATTTAAAAATTTTTAAAGGCCTTTTTTAGAACGTTTGTTGTTCCTCCCAACCCCAGGTGGTAGTGGCACCGGCATAAAACATAACTTGCGTAGGATCATAGACTGTCACCTTTGATTCGCAACCATTAGTTTTGTAATCGGTTTATTATTTCCTGAGATTGCATACAAATAGTAATTTAGGACTTTTATAGAATGCCTTTCGCTCCTTCCCTTAGCTTCACAACTTTTAAATTTCGAATTTATTTTCGACAGTTCTTAGAGGGTATTTAAATTTTATAAGTAACTACCATGCCATATTTAAAGCTTCTAGCCTCTTAAGTATCCCAGAAATCGTAATTTAGAACGTTTTTTGCTCCTGCAAACCTCTGGTGGTAGTAGCACCTACATAAAATATAGCTTATATTTGAGCAGGTTCTATCACCACCAATTCGCAAACATTATTTTTTAAATCGGTTTGGTATTTCATAAGATTGCATAAAAATCGTAATTTAGAACGTTTTTATATAGCTTTTTGGCTCACTTCAAGCTTTTAAATTTGGAATTTTTTTTCGACAGTTCTTAGAAACCATTTGTACCTTTTAAGTAATAACCATGCCAAATTTCAAAATCTTAGACCCTTTAGAATTACAAAAAACGCAATTTAGAATATTTTTTGCTCCTTTAACCCGCTGGTGGGAGTGAATACTGCATAAAATATAGCCTATGTTGGATCAAGGACTGTCACCAACAGTGTGCAACCATTATTTTTGAAATCGATTTTATATTTCCTGAGATCGCGTAGAAATTGCAATTTACAACTTTTTTCGAACGCATTCCGCGAATTTTCACTCCTCTTAAATTTCAATTTTTTTTTTTTTTTTTTTTACGAAATGTACTTAGAGATTCTTTATATCTTATAAATAACTACCATACCTAATTTCAAGTTCCTAGACCCTACACTATCACAAAAGATCGCCATTTAGAACGTTTTTTACTCCTGGAACTCCCCGGTGGTAGTGACATCGGCATGAAATAGAGCCTATGTTAGAGTAAGGGCATTCACCTTCAATTTCCGATCATCACTTTTGAAATCCGTTTGACACTTCCTGAGATTGCTTAGAAATGGCCATTCAGAACGTTTTTTAGAACGCCCCTTTGACTTATTTCACCTCTTTGAAATTTCGATTTTTTAGGAAGTTTTCTTGGAGATCATTTATATCTTATAAGTGATACTGAACTACCATGCCAAATTTCATATTTTTGGGCCCTTCAGTAACACAAAAATCACATTTTTAGTACGTTTTTTTCTCCTGCATCCCTTTTGGGGTAGTGGCATTGACAAAAGATATAGTCAAGTTGGAACAGTGGCTAACACCATCATTTTGATATAATTGCTTTTGAAATTGGTTTGATACTTCCTGAGATTGCGTAGAAATCGCCATTTAGAACGTTTTTTAAAACACTTTTTGCGCAATATCACCCGTTTTAAATTTCGATTTTTTTAAGAAATGTTCTTAGAGATCATTTATACCTATTAAGTAACTACCATGTCAAATTGCATGTTTCTAGGCCCTTGAGGTCGCATTGAAACGTGCGCAACAAAGGTCGCATTTTTAGAACGTTTTTTACTCCTGCTCCCCTTTTGGGACAGTGGCACCGACATAAAATATAGCCTTTGTTGGAGCAAGAGCTGTCACCATCATTTTCACACTATTATTTTTTAAATAGGTTAGGTTCTTCCAGGGATTGCGTAGAAATCAACATTTAGAACGTTTTTTAGAACGTTGTTTTGCGCATTTTCACCCCTTTTTAAATTTCAAATTTTTTAAGAAATGTTCTTAGAGTCTGTTTAATCTTATTACTACCATCCCAAGTTTCATGTTTCTATGCCCTTCCGTAACACAAAAATCTCATATTTAGAAAGTTTTTTGCTCATGCACCCCCTTTGGGGTAGTGGCATGGACATAAGATATAGCCTGTGTTCGAACATGGACTAACACGATCATTTTGATACCATTACTTTTGAAATCGCTTCAGTAGTTCCAGAGACTACCTCCTACAAATAAACAAACAAACAACCTTTACTTCTTTATAATATTAGTATAGATTGGTTAATCTCTTTAGTTAAAAACTTATAAATATACTACGCTATTTTTTATTATCATTATTAATTCTTTTTTAATATAAGCCAAATGATAAATTGGTAATGAGCTACAAAAATATATCCAAAAATTATGTACTTATCTATCCGTTTTTGCATTTGTAAATAGTTTACACATATTTAATTTTACTTTGATGTCAATTTTGTAAATCTAAAGAGATTATTGAAAAGATTACAGAAAAAAACTTGCTGGGTTAATTAAAGTCAATATCTTGTGTATTAGAAAAGGAATTTTAGTTTTTGAAATAAACCAATTAAAAAACACAACAAGAAAGAAAAATCATGCGTCCAGCATAGACTATGACACATTTTCCAACGCATTCAGGATACAGTAATACAGCTTTACAATTTATTAAGTTGAAAGATGTCTAAATAAACAATTTTGAAAATGCATAACACACTTGAAACACACCCAGTTCCTACAACTGCCATAAGAAAAATAACCGAATTTCATTTTTTCATGTATATGATCTATAGATTCATTTGTATATTACATAGTAGTTGAAAGTTATTTTCAATTAAACTCATAGCACAGTTGAAATTTCCCATTCTCCAATTCCCGTCCATAAACGGAAATTCACTTGAGATCTTTTGTGTAGAAATGTATATGATCCATAGAATTTATGCACCACCAAGTAATATGATAAAAATAGATATATTTAAAAACGTGTATCACAACTGAAAACTCATTTCCAGCAGTTATTCTGCTTGTTAGACAGTACTGTAGCCAAACATAGTACTTTAGTGTGTACCTGTAAATGAACGATAAATTATATACACCAGATTCTACAGTAAGCGCTTCGTTTTACACTTCAGTGATACACTGCTCAAAAAAATAGGGGAGCACATCGTTTTAACGAAATTACGCAAATATTTACACCGATAAGTAACGTAAAATAAAACATCCATAATTTAAATTGTTGTAGAAAACAGATAAAGAAAACTTCACATGTCAATTAAAGTTTATGACGTCAAAAACTAAAACAAGGAGATAAGTGCAGAAATCGGGATTTTGCAGAAACGTCTGTTTCACTGCCTCAGTTGTGAAATTCAATTGCTCAGTTTGTGTTTTGAGAAAATGTGGCTTAAAAATGTCACAACAATATGATTTACAGCAATCCATGGCATGGCGCGTTATCGGGGTAGTTGAATTTGGGAAACACAACGAAGTGTAGGAGACGCTGTTGGAGTTGCAAGAAGTGCCCCTGAAAGGCTGTAGAATCGATTCCAAGACACATGGAATGGTAGTCATCGACAAGTGCAAGGTCGAAAATGTGCTAACACAGAAACTGATGACCGATATATCCTGTTAACAGGTCATCGAGACGGAGCGGGCACTGGTACACAGATGCAAACACAGTTGTTCTTGGCCACAAAACGAAGGGTGTCTAGCCAAACACTCCAAAATAGGCTTCATCAGGGTGGTTTCTATGCGCGTAAGCCAGTGGTCTGTATTTCGTTGACCTCAAGCCACTGTGCGGCCCAAAGAAGGTGCGGAACTGAACATCAAGTTTGGAAGCAACGTTGTTGGAGTCAAATTCTGTTTACAGATGAGTCCCGATTCAATCTGGATGTGACATCTGATGTGTTTTGGCATGGAGAGAAAGAGGCACTCAAAATAATCCCACATTCGTTCGTGAAAGATCACATTACAGACGAGGTGGGTTGATGCTATTGGCTGGAATCAGCATAGGTGGACGTACGGGCCTGCATACCATTCTGAATGGCACTTTGGCGATTCGAAGTTATACAGACGAGATACTGAGACCTCAAGTCGTATTTTCTGTTGCAGCAATTAGTGATTTCTTTTTTTCCATGCATGATAATGCCAGACATCATACAATTCGTCTTGTGGAAAACATGATTGAAGCTAAAACAATACAGCGTATGGAATGGCCAGCATGCTCTCCTGACCCAAATCCGATCGAACATGTTTGGGACATACTCAGACAGCGCATTTCTGGGAGATCGAGGCCTCCTTTTACTGTCTGGGACTTGGAGATTGCAATTCTTGAGCAGTGGAACATTATTCCCCAAAATCTTATCGATAACCTCATCGCATCCATGGAAAACAGGTGTGCAGCAGTCTTAGCTGTTCGAGAAGACTACACGCCATATTAAAAATCTTGCATCATTTCTAAACAATACCTTTTTTTATCTTTTATATGAAACCAAATTTTTTCCCTAAACCATTTTTTCAAAGAATAAAAGCTCCCTTTGAATTTTATTGCGTCTTTGTTTCGGTATTGCGCATAAATACACGTGTACTATCCATTTCATACCCATACATGGCTGTCTTGCACTGTTCTCTTCACTTTTTTGCTTCCTCCCCTAATTTTTTTGAGCAGTGTATATACAAATTTCAATATATTTAAAATAGTGTAATATCATTAAAATACACCACAAACGATTTGTGATTTCTTGCATTGAAATATTAAAATACCCTGCATTTGAGTATTTACTCAAGCCTTGGGTAAATACCCAGGTATATACCCCAAAAATAAATACCTACCCGCTGAATAGGGGTAATAAATACCTACCCATCCCACATCACTGGTTAGAACACGGACGGACAAACAGACAAACCGATTTCATTACTATGATAAAACTTAACAGCTTATTAATGTGAAAGATGTCTAAATAAATAATTTAGAAAATGTTAAAAACCCAGTTACTGCAATTACCATCAATAGTCGGAAAAATATCCGCATTTTTTTGTACAGCCCTATATATGATCTATATCTTTGCATGTTTACCACGTACCATGCTAAAAGTTAGTTCAATTAAACGCATAGCAGAGTTGGAAATTCCGTTCAGCAATTTCCGCCAATAAATAGAAATGTAATTGAGATCTTTTTTGTAGCCCTGTATACGATCTATACAATTTATACACCAAGTAATATGCAAAAAAATAGTTAAATTTTAAAAAGCGTACCACAGGTGAAAACGCACTTCCAGCAATTATTCTCTAGGCACGATCCTGTGCAGTACTGTAGCCAAACGCTTTTGTGTGTCCCTGTAAATGAACGGTAAATTATATGCATATCAGGATCTACAATAAGCACTTTGCAATGCACCTCAGTGATATACATAAATTTCAATATGTTTAAAATAGTATGATATCATTAAAGTACATCGCAAACGGCATTTCCCCATAGGCCATAATGTAACGGAATTCTTTTGAGAGTCCCAGTAAATGAACGTTAAACGTTACACACTTCATTTTCAACAACGAACATGACACAATAGACAACAATAACATATTTCAATTGCATAGCATCCTGATTATATTTACGCGAATTAGAACCAGCGATGTAAAATACCAAGGTATTTATTTTTAAGGACAAATACCCAGGGTATATAGACGGGTAAATATCCAGTTCGGGTATCTACCTATCAAGACAAACCCGAACTTTGTTTTTTTTAATAGCAATGCCTAAGTTTGACACCATAAATAGATTCTACAGCCTTCAATTAACCTAAATCCAAATTTGCATGAAATGCCTATGATTAAATTCCGAGAAATTAATTATTTTAAAATGAGCCTATTTTAGGGACTACATTCAAATTGCAGTTCGGTACATGATTGTTGAAATTCTACAGAATGACTATGTAAGCTCTAAATTTTGAATGTTAATTACTCAAACACTTATCATCCAAATGACTTGAAATTTCATTTCTGAGCATAGTTTGAACCGAAGATTTAAAGTGTATTGTCAAAATTGTATGTTGCAATTGAAAAAAACAAAGTTTCGTTTGGTTTTGATTTGTAGATAGCCCCCTAATCAAACGTTATATACATCATTTAAAAGTAGACTTTATTTCCAATCGTGTGGTACCTGTAAATTTTTTGTTATAATTAGTTGCAAAGTTAGAAGGGGGTGTTTACATTTTTTTCCAACGACTGTACAATAAATACATTTTGAAGGGATGTTCCACTGTATCCCATGTTCCCTAAGGATTAGAAATATTTTTCAGAATTTCTTGAAATGAAATATGAAAATAGTACCCTGTTTTTGGGTATTTACCCAAGCCTTTGGTAAATACCCATGTATATACCCCAAAAATAAATACCTACCCGCTGGGTATTTACCTATCCCACATCACTGGTTAGAACACGGACGGACAGACAGAAAAACCGATTTCATAAACACTTTTGAACTATGTTGAAAAATGTTAAAAAGATTGATTATCTAAAAATTCTGTTTTTATTTTCGATTCTCTCTTTTAACATACGAGTATAACAAATGTTCCAACAACATAATCAATGAGTCTAACAACTCATGTTTACCAATATTTTATGTAACAACAAATAAATTCTGTATCTATAACTATAACTAAAATATGACTAGACACGTGTCTTATCATAAAGATAAAAGTTATTCGGTAAGACACTGATTTGATATAGGAAATAAAACTGCTCTAACTGCGTAATATTTGTTTACCAAGTTTTCATATTGATACTTAGAAATAAGATTAAGCTAAAAAGAAAATATATTTTTTTACGCTTGAAAACTTTTAGGGATTTTTTTAGAAAATTATTGTATTTATTCTAGTTAAATATTTCACTTTCTACGTATAGATAAATACGAAAATATTCAGTATATGATAATACTCAGCATTGGAAAAGTGAAAGGCTTTTTTTTATGCCAGAAAGAACTGAAATTTGATAGTGTGTCAATTATCGAAACTCGGTAAGTTGTAAACTCGGTAAACTCGGTAAAAAAATGGGATTTTTTTTTCCTTTTTTTCTTCTTCGAAGGAGGATAAAAAATTTCTAAATAGGACTTACAAGAAATAGGAAACGGTATAAAAAATTAAATTTTGCATTTTAATATGTATAAGTTGGCCCAAAAAGATTGAAATTCACATTCTTGTTCTACCTACTGGAGATACATACGCATTGTAAATTGTAACAAGTTGGAAATTGCACGTCAAACATGGCAAATGAGGTGCGGTCGTACTATTAGTTTTATAAATATTCAGATCTTGGTGCAATAACTGTTGCACTCTTATGGAAAAGTTCATGAATACAAAATGTATTGCGATTATATATATTAAATTCAGTAATACGGAAATAATATGACTCCATGTTAAATAGGACGTAATCACCATGGCAACCTAGAATCATTACATATCATGCGATATCACTGAATTAATTACGTATGATAGGATTTATTAGGGTGAAGAAAACTTTTATTAATATGTTTTTTTTAACTTTGATTAGATTTTTATAAAATTTGAAATGACAAAATTCTGAAATGATTATATATATTAATTTTCAAACCATTCGGTTGGATAGTTTTTCGGCTGTTTTATGCGGTCAGACGGACAGGCAGACAGGCAGACCGGACGACGACAATAGGTGCAACGTATTTATATAATTACGAATGCACTTAAATTTTTTTCAAAATAAAGTTGGAATTAAGATTTTTCTGGTAAAATAAGGGTCATGCCATTAATTTTCAAAACGTTACACTTTTTAAATTTATTCGATATCTGAGTACTATAAGTTATGTTTATAATAAAGATTTTATATGCTCTGACAAGTAAAACAGTAAAAAGTGCATTTCTCTATGACCAAAATTCCCTGAGTTATGAAATTTTGAATTTTATGAAATTTCGGAGTTTTCTGGTGCTAAAACCTTTTTTTTTGTACCAGAAAGACTGAAAAATACAAATCCTAGTTCTTTTAAATCTATTTCATGATTATTTTATCTGTCATTGAAATTTAGCTTTCTCACATATGTGGACAGGATTCGAAATACTTATTTGAGGCGTGGATAACAAGACTCCATTTAAGAAACGTGCGGTCTTTACTTGATTGCAGAAGTTATTTTATTCCCGTGAGCAGCTATGAAAAATAACGAGTGAACCAAAAGTCTTGACCTGATTGTAATAATTCATTACAAATTAACATTTTGTATAATAATGTAACTTGTTGTATCATTGAATAGGTCAGTTTTACTTGTTTCTTAGTAGTTTTTAAACGAAACGTTTCCGAATCGGTGAATTAGAAGAGATGGTCCAACACCCTGGCCTCCGCGCTCTCCAGGTATTGATCCTCTGGATTTTTCCTTTTAGGGCTATATCAAGGACAGAGTGTTTGCCACACTAATTGCTGACGTCGAAGAGCTGAAGACTAGGATACAAGCTCCTGTGTGTACTGTAACAGAAGACATGTTAAAGAGCACTTAGCGGGAACTAGAACACCGCTTAGACATTCTCCGAGCTACCAAGGAGGAACACGTTGAAGATTACTGAGGTAAGTGGTCTTATAAAAAAATTTATAACAGTACTTACAATGTATCCAAACAAACATATATCTAATTATAATAGTTTGAGTACAATAAATATTTATAATCAGGACAAGACTTTGGTTCACCCGTTTTATACAGCTTATGAATTAAGGCTGGTACATTCCAATGATCACATATTCAATGAATTTTGAAGACAAAATTTTACATATTTGGGATTGTTCGAGCTCAGATTTCATAATTGAAAAAACATCAGCGTACAATCAATTAAATGAGCGATCGCAATTAGTAACAGTAGAGTCATTGCCAGCATAGAACTGAGCGAATAAAAAAGAATAATGGCAGACATCGAAATTCTTAGATCATTCTTTTGATGCCGCGGCTATTTTTAACAGAACACATCACTCAAAAAGTTCCCTTTCGAGTTTATGCAACTAGTTTTATACTATTGGCGGATGGTTACAAAAAAGTGCTTTAAAGATGGATTTTAACCAAACCAAAACCTCGATTTATTCTAACTACAGCGTAAGAATAAAATTGGTGCAATGTGGCTTCCAAAAAGTGACAAAAAGCTTCTAGAACAATCTCGCAACATCCGGGACAGATCAAACGAATGAAATAACAAGTAATATAAAAATTTTGTTTTTAAAGTCAATTCCTACTTAAGTCATCAAAAAAAAATTTAATATAATCCCTTAAGCTAATATCAGTTTTTGTTGCATTAAAATATCCCAATTTGTTGATTTTCTATAAGCAAGTAGGTTTACAATGGAAGTCTATGGGAATTTGGCGAAATATTAGAGATATCGCCAAGTTGGCGTCATTTTTGGTAACTCATTTTGGTCGCCAAATTTGGCGATAATTCGCCAGATTGGCGACAAACTTGGCGGTGTTTAGTGACAGAACAGGGTCCCCCCTATGGTAACCCCCTTATAGATATAAAGATGCATTAAATGCTGTTCAATAACCAATGGCCGCCACTTTGTCTCCCATGTAAAATTAAAATTAATTAATTAAAATTTAATTAATGAATTAATATTTGAAAAAACTGTATTAACATCAATTGTCATCCAGCACAAGTTTAAAAAAATTTATTTCAACTTGATAGGATTAATAATAAGTATTTTATTAACGATTGAAAATTTGAACAAGATATATAAATAAATAAGTAAATATAAGGAGAGTGTGAACTAACAGTAGGAATTGAAAAAGAAAGTGCTATACGGCGTTGAATGATAGAAAAGAAAAATTATACAAAGAATACCAGAAAGTATTTAGAAAGGAGGAAAACAGAAATAAAACACACGGTGTCCATAAAGAATATCCCAGTTTTAACGGTATATTATAACAGTTTAATTTAGACTATTTACGACAAATCATACATCAAATTGAAGGTAAACGAACTTAGTTTTTCTTACAAATGTTCAATATGTGCACCTTTGGTTATACGGCACACATCCAACCTAAGGTCCAATTCTTCCCACTCTTCAGTTTAAAAGTACGGAGTAGTGGAAAACAATGGCCTCTTCATTTCTGTGTCTCAACTCTGGCAAATCATTACGTAGCGGCGTGAACGTAGACACGGCCTTTTATAAAGCCCCAAAGGAAAAAATCGCATGGCTGTAACGGTTTTTTAATCTTCAGCCAGACAATAACGCTTTACGTTCAGGAATCGCCATTTTATTTATGTGTCACTGCACGCGAGTAAACAACAAAGCAGTACTCGCGCATGCGCTTATCTAAAACTCTTTGAGTTACTCTTTATTTGTGATCTTCATTTAACATTCTACAACGCTTATAGTTGATACTATTAAAATTTATAACTGGGATATTCTTTTATGGGCTCCCTGTATTTTAGAGACGAAATATAGCAATCTAAAATATGGAAATTTGTTTAGATTGTTTAATAATTAAAATACTTTATATTAATAAACAGGGTGTATCTGAAATGCTTCAACAAACTTAGAGGGATGATAGTACTCATGAAGACGAACAAAAAATGCAATGAAACATGGAGTCGCAAATGATGTTTAAAAGATGAAAATCGAAAAAATTGCGTCTGGAAATGGACAAACTGATACAAGAAAGAAACACTCCAGAAAATTATTTAATGCACTGAATAGGTACAACACAGTCGTGATGTCCAGAGAAAACAAATATTTTACAACAATTGTTCAAAGTGTCGACCGCGGACATTATTACATAGAGAACATCTACGGAGGAAGGACTGGCGGACCCGCTCAAAGACTTCGGGAGTCCTGCATACGTGGATTCCTGTTCACAGATTTGTTTGGCTTTTTTTCCAACTTTTTGTTATCTCTTTCTGACCGGATATGCACAAAGTGAAAGGAAAACTAGCTTCGTGCAACTAGCCCGTTCTACAGAAAAGCAGCATACGCGATTTCGATATTTTTATTAGTTTTGCGATTTTCACCCTTTAAATGTCATTTGAGACCTTATGCTCCATCGCATTTTTTGTTCGTCTTGATGAGTACTATCATCCACATAAGTTTGTTGAAGCATTTCAGATACACCCTGTATATATTGTTACATCGGGAGAAGCTATCCTTAAAACGGGGTTCATATAATATAAAAATAAACTTAGATGAATCCGGACCATTAAAAGTTATCACTAAATCGTTAAAGTGAGACGAAATCGTTAAATCAGATAGATCGGGGTTTTACTGATTTGAAAATAGAAACAGCAACGTGAGTTTGATCTTTTTTTTTAATGTGTGTTTATTATTTATTTCATAGAAAGCATAAAGTAATTAATAATATAACAAAAGAAAACTACTATAATTACAAACTCCCTTTAACAATGACCTTCTTTTAAAAATACCATGAAATATGAAAGTTAAATAAAGCTACACTTTTAATAAATTACAAGCTTTTGTTCTTCTTTCTGTTCTAAATTTGAATTTGAATTTTATTGTTAAAGAAGATAATTAAGAAGATGTAACTTTTTCCTTTATAAAAAGATCAAGTGCAGCCCATTGTAATTAAAGAGTTACATTATAATATTTTCGAAAGAAATAATTCATTTTTATTTATAAATATACATCGTCTTTTTCTCGGAGAAGTAAACGTTTCAGATGATTAATGTTGTGATCGATAATTCTTTAACGTTTTTGTAATATTGGAGGTTATTTTTAATTCGAAAAATACTTTAGAAAAATGAATATTTAATAATGCAACTATATGGTTAAAACAAAATAGTTAACAACGTCAGTATAAATGTGGGGTATAATATTTTTCGTTAAATTAACGTTAAAATTTCGTTAAATTTAAAATAATCTCCTGTTTGATGTATTACTAACATAGAGAATGATGTACTCAGGCTATCGGAATACTATACGGTATCTTTAAAGTATTCAGTGGATTACAAAAGGTTGTATATTTTTAAAAAATTGTCAGAAATAGCAAAATAATTGTAGTATTGTAGTTACATTAGATTTTCAGTAAAATGTTCACGAATTTTCAATGTAGTATCTTCAGGTTGCTTTACCGTATGAAACCTATGTTATTTTTTTCATTAAATTAACACTTTAAAAGAATTTCATCTTTGGTTTATCACAATAACATAAAGGTGATATCCTTATCCTATTGGCATAATACAGGGTATCTCTAACGACTTCATCGTATTTCAAAGAGTTTTGTTGAATTAAAAAATAAAATTGTTCAAAACGTAAAATAATTGTAGTTAAAACACGTTTTCAGTGAAATTTTCACAAATTTTTGATATCCAACGGGACGGTGCATATCAAAATTGAACTTTTTCCCATAGCTTACATAGCATATCTAACATAACAGAATTAACTATTGCTGTAACGCATAACTTCAGCTCATCCAAAGTACTCGGTAAAGAATTTTTAATGAATCCCCACAGAAATAAAATCGCATACTGTGAGATCAAGATTTGGCGAGTTGAATAATGATTGACGAAAAACTTCTTTAGTGTCTAACATTATTGCATTTTTCCTACACACTAGGAAAGTTTCAAACCGTAAATTATCGTATCAAACTAGCCGTTTTCAAGTTGTTCCACTTCGAAATAGGATGAAAACTTTAGAGAGCGTATGGACGAATTTTATTGTTTAAGCAAAAAATAGAAACTTTAACATTTATATTTTATTAATAAAATAAACTTACATGCTTTTCCAGATGGAGACCCGAATGGCAGACCAAAAATATGCTTTATGAGGTTTTCTTAACGTAATCTATGGATGCATAATCTGTGACTCTCGATGGCTTAACGTGTGGCCCGTGAATTTCGTCAATTTATAACTGGAAAAAATGGCAATTTTTGTACATATGTCTCAAGAAAAAACCGTAAATTTCTTCAATTTGCATCATGAAAAATTGAAATTTTCGTCAGTGATTTAAGAATCTCGAATTTTGTCAATCAGGCACGGAAAAATGGCAAATTTCGTTGATCGGGCACAAAAAAATCGCAAATTTTGTCGATCATGCTCGCAAAAAATCACAAATTTCTTTGATCAAGCACGGAAAAATCGTCAATTTTGTTGCTGATGTGCATAAAAATTGAAAATTTTTATTGATCAGCTGTGAAAAAATAGAGAATTTCGTCAGTTTATCGCGAGAAAAAAACGCGAATTTTGTCAATTTGCCGTGGAAAAAATTGCAAATTTCGTTAGACAGTTAAGAATCGCGAATTTCGTTGATCGGGCGTGGAAAAGTCGCGAATTTTGTTGATAGGGTGCGGAAAAAGCACGTATTTCGTAGATCAGGGCCGGAAAAATTGCAAATTCGTCAATCGGACACTGAAAAATCGCGAATTTTGTCGATGAGACCCGTGAAAATCGCAAATTTCGTTGATCGGGTGCGGAAAATCGCGATTTTTGTCGATAATGCTCGGAAAAAAAATTAAAATTTTGTTGATTGGCATCTAAAAAATCGCAAGTTTATTCAATTTGCCGCGGAAAAGAATTGCCTATATCCTCAGAGTCAGTTAAGAATCGCGAATTTCGTTGAACAGAAGCGGAAAAATCGCGAATTTCGTCGTTCAGGGCCAGAAAAAACGCAAATTTCGTCGATGAAGCACGCAAATATCGCGAGTTTTCTCGATCGAGCTTGAAAAATCGCGAATTTCATTTGTCGGGTACGAAAAAGGCAAATTTGGTCAATCAGGCGCAGAAAAATCGAAAATGTCATCTATCGAGAGCGGAAAAATAGCGAATTTTGTGGATCGAGTGCGGAAAAATTGAGAATTTTGTCCATCGGACTCGGAAAATTTTCGAATTTCGTCGATCAGGCGCATGAAAATTGCAATATTTTTTGATCGGGCGCGAAAAAATTGTGAATTTCATTGATCAGGCGCAGAAAAATCTCAGATTTATTTGATTGGCCCTTCTCTCCTCTTCGTTCATAAAGCTTTTCGGCACTCATAATTTTCATAATTTTTTTCGGCACTAGCCACTTTCATGCCTATGTTTGTTTTTTAGCACTTAATAAAACAAAATTTACTCCTCCGAATAAAGAATAATATTATCACTCCTTGAAAACAATCCTTGCTATACCTGTGTTATTATATACAAACGTAAACTGTTGATATATCCTTGTCAACTGAATTGGATATGTTGACTGGGTAAGGGAACCTAGAGGGGCACCCCCGCTCCTCTGAAACCATTTTTTTATTTGATTATAGGCCATAGATCACCTCCCGGACATAGAATTATCTACGTGTTACTGATGTGGCCCTCGATAACACAGACATTTTTGTAAGTGGCCCTTCTCTAAAAACGGTTTTGCACCCCTAACATAATCCCTAACATAATCTTTCCACTGTTCTAGCTCGACCATTGTCAAAAAGCCATGCCCGAAAAAATATGCAGAGTAGAAAATCCAAGAATACACTTTATTTAAGACATTAAAATTTTTTCTACAAGAGACTGTGAGAGAAAAAAGAAATCTTTATTCTCTTCTTGAAGTGTTAGAACAAAATACAAATATAACGTAAAGCATACCAACTGTACTATTTTGTAAGAAGAATTAACAATTTACTCCAAAACTAGAAATATTACGTTATCTGTGCTCCAAAAGCTGACGAAAATGACGGTACGATACCAATTTATAATGGAATAGAAGAACGACTAGGAATACCGAGATTCACAAAAGAATCAATAAGACTCGGTAATTAGTAAGTATTCGGAGAAAGAATTAAGCTGTTTGTTTATAGGACGCTGAACGTTAATGAATTAATTAGAACTAAAATTAACAAACTTTAGTTTTATGCTTCTACATCATGTTAATCATAATATTAATGTGTCTTTCATACTAACGCAGCCGGTTACACAAAATAAGCAAAGCCGATCAGATGGACATTGAAGGGTCAGGGGAAGAATTAAAAATTTAATCGTCGTTTTCTCTCTTAAGCTAGTCTAAAACCTATGGAACATCCGTAGAAAACTTGTTTTCTACTAATTCTTTCAAAGACTGTTCGCATTTTTCTAGATTCAAAGCTAACATACATTAGTACGCCTCTAAACTAACTGTGTCTCAAATCTCACAAAAGTGGGCTATTATCGTTTTCTCCTGGCCCCTTCAATTATTTTTCATGTGTAATTTCTAGATTTAAAACTTAGTTTTTAATTATCATATAAATTTTTGAGTTACGTTTTTATTTTGCGCATCATTAAAATAGGTTTTAAAATTTATTTACCTTCAGTGAGAAATGTTTGAAACCATTTTCAAGTACATTGTTCACTTGTAAGTATCTCATTAATTTTTTATACAAAAATTTACATTTATTTTATGCATTTTATAAATAAAAATCATGATCGACAATTAAAATAATTAAAAAATCTTTCTATCCGTTAAAAAAATTCTTTTCGTATAGAGACTTTAATCTTAAAAAACAATTCCATAGTGCAAAATAGATTTTCGATAAAATTCTTTAAGATTATGCATTGACTTCCTTACATGATTTCACAAGTTAATTCGACTTGCAAAATTGAAAAGTATTGGACGTCAGTAAGAAATTATAAAGGAGTGTAAAAGATCAAATGAAAAATATGTAAAAGGATATTTTGTGTCAAGTTTTTGTATCGTATATATTTCATTTTTTTAATAGAAATTTTGAAATATAGTATAACGAAGATCTAATAAAATATTAAGATATCCTTTAGATACATAATATATTAGATAAAGCACTAGATTATAATCAAACAATAAGTGTACCTTTCAACTTCCAAACTATTAACAAACTATATAAGAATTTGTACAACGTAAAAATTGTCTTTAAAGGCACAGATAACATAAAGTACTTAAAAAAATTTACGCTAAAATTATAGTTAAAATTGTAAAAAAGATTTAAATAATTCCGAAAATAAATTGTTTGTATAATTTTACAATAAATCTCTAAACAGAGACTTTTTGTTTGCAAGCAAATAGTGTCACGCATATGTGTGTAAATCTTTTTCTTTCTTTTTTCCAGTTTCTCAAAATGCATTTTTTTAATAGCTTAAAATAAACTTTTTATGAAATCCATAAAAATTACAGAACTGAAACTTCACATATTTTTATAACTATTCTATTTTTTTACAACTATCTAAATTTATGAATGAAACTATAATATAATATACAGAAGATATACTGGAATATATTGATGTGTTTTCATTATTTACTGAATATTTCAGGCATTAATTTTTAAATTCACTTGGTTTTTGGAAAATTACAAAATGATTCTTATTACTAAATAACATATTCCTAATGAAGAAAATATTTTCAATACTTCTTAGAAAAGTGTACTTAACTATAGTCAAGGACATTTAGACAGATATAAGTAAAAATTCAAGTTACACGCTATACAATTACACATATGGTATTTTTATGTTAAAAATCTAAAGTAAAATACATGTATTTTAAGTCATTTTATTCCTTGTATACCTCTTTATAACTAAAGTAGACTATTATGAGATCATGCTAAGTATACTTCTCACGCTCTATTGACATGTCATCTGTGTCCTTAAATGCATAATTTAAATAAGCACTTATTTGATTTATTTTTATTAAAGTGTCTCCTACACTGTGGTTTCAAGCCTACCTCAAATATAAATAGGATTTTTCAAAAGGAAAAAAATAATAAAAAAAAATGAATTATAATTATTCTATTTTGAATAATTAAATACAAAATACTAGAGAACGGAAATTCTGCTTTTTCAGAATTTAGTGTCGCCCCCGATGAAAAAAAATATTAAATAGTTTTTTCAATCGAACTTATACCTTTGGAATGAATCACTTTCTTCTGATGGACTGATGACTTCCATTATTATGAAAGAGCCATTATAAATGAAGTGTTAGGTGAAGATGAAAGAGCAGCCGTAAAATTATGGCGATTTTTCCAAAAAATGAGAGTTCTAACTTTTTACAACTGCTCTTTAATCTTCACGTAACACTTCATTTATAATAGCTGTTTAATAATAATGGAAGCCATCCGTCCATCAGAAGAAAATTACTCGGTTAAAGCAGAAACACGGTTAAGCGGAACTTGGATAATCGGGACACTACTGTAGTTCAGTTTTAAGACTTAAAACACGCGATTTTATTTTATATAAAATGACGTCATCCGCATCCGCATAAGAATTCTTCATTTGCGATCCAGTATTTAACAACCGGTCGCAGACGATTAGCCGAAAACCAAATAGCCGACAAGACATTTAGCAGACAGCACTTAGACGACAGGACGTTTAGCCGACAAGTACATTTAGTCGACACGTACATTTAGCAGACAGGACATGTAGCCGACAAGTACATTTAGCCGACAGGACAAGTAGCCGAAACGTACGTATAGCATACAGGACAATTTGCCGAAACGGACATTTAGCAGACAGACAATTGGACGACAGGCAATTGGCCGAACGTGACAATTAGCCGACAGGACATTTAGCCGACAGGACATTTAGCCGACATGACAATTAGCCGACAGGACAATTAGCCGACAAGACATTTAGCCGACAAGACATTTAGCCGACCAGACAATTAGCTGACAAGACAATTAACCGACAGGACATTTAGCCGACAGGATGATTAGCCGACAAGACAAATTAAACGACAGGATATTTAGCTGAGAGGACGATTAGCCTAGTTAGGTTATGGTTAGGATACTTTTAGGTTACGGATAGATTATAATTAGTTTACGGTTACGTTAAACTTAGGTTACAATTACGTTACGGTTAGGTTACAGTTAGATTACGGTTACGTCACAGTTATGTTACTTTCAGGTAACAATTAGGTTACGTTTAAGTTACAGATAGGTTAAGGTTATGTTACGGATAGGTTACAGTTAGATTACGGTTAAGTTACGGATAGGTTACAGTTAGATTACGGTTAAGTTACGGATAGGTTACAGTTAGATTACGTTTCTGCTACGATTAGGTTACGGATAGGATACAGTTACGTTACAGTTTGGTTACAAATAGGATTACGGATAGGTTACAGTTAGATTACGGTTAGGTTCCGTATAGGTTACAGTAGGTTACGGATAGGTTACAAATAGGTTACGGTTAGGTTACAAATAGGTTACGGTTAGGTTACCGCCAAGCTACAGTTAGGTTACGGTTAGGTTACATTTAGGTTACAGTTAGGTTATAGTTACATCACAGTTAGGATACGGTTAGGTTATAATTAGGTTACGGTTAGCGTACCGTCATGTTACGTTTATTTTACATATAGATTAGTGTTAGGTTACAGTTAGGTTACAGTTAGGTTATGGTTAGGTTATAAGTAGGTTACGGTTACGTTACGGTTAGGATGAAGTTGGATTACGGTTAAGTTACGGATAGGTTACAGTTAGATTACGTTTCTGCTACGATTAGGTTACCGATAGGATACAGTTACGTTACAGTTTGGTTACAAATAGGATTACGGATAGGTTAGAGTTAGATTACGGTTAGGTTCCGGATAGGTTATAGTAGGTTACGGATAGATTACAATTAGATTACGGTTAGGTTACCGCCAGGCTACAGTTAACTTACGGTTAGGTTACATTTAGGTGACAGTTAGGTTATAGTTACATCACAGTTAGGATACGGTTAGGTTATAATTAGGTTACGGTTAGCGTACCGTCATGTTACGTTTATTTTACAGATAGATTACTGTTAGGTTACAGTTATGTTACAGTTAGGTTATGGTTAGGTTATAAGTAGGTTACGGTTACGTTACGGTTAGGATGAAGTTAGATTACGGTTAAGTTACGGTTAGGTTACAGTTAGATTACGTTTCTGCTACGCTTAGGTTACGGATGGGATACAGTTATGTTACAGTTTGGTTACAAATAGGATTACGGATAGCTTACAGTTAGATTACGGTTAGGTTCCGGATAGGTTACAGTAGGTTACGGATAGATTACAATTAGGTTACGGTTAGGTTACCGATAGGCTACAGTTAACTTACGGTTAGGTTACATTTAGGTTACAGTTAGGTTATAGTTACATCACAGTTAGGATACGGTTAGTTAATAATTAGGTTACGGTTAGCGCACCGTCATGTTACGTTTATTTTACAGATAGATTACTGTTAGGTTACAGTTATGTTATAGTTAGGTTATAAGTAGGTTACGGTTACGTTACGATTAGGTTACAATTAGGTTACGGTTAGGTTACAGTTATGTTCCATTTCCGTTACAGATAGGTTACGGTTAGATTATGGATAAGTTACGGTTAGGTTACGGGGGTCTATGTCATTTAGCCGAAAACCAAATAGCCGACAAGACATTTAGCAGACACCAATTAGCCGACAGGACGTTTAGCTGACAAGTACATTTAGCCGAAACGTACATTTACCCGACAGGACATTTAGCCGACAGGTCAAATAGCCGACAAGACATTTAGCCGACAGGACAATTAGCTGACATGATATTTAGCCGACATTTAGTCGACATGACAATTAGCCGACAGGTCAAATAGCCGACATGACAATTAGCCGACAGGACAAATAACCGACAGGACATTTAGACGACAGTTCAAATAGCCGACCTGACAATTACCCGACAGGACAAATAGCCGACAGGACAATTAGGAGACATGAAAATTAGCCGACAGGTCAAACAGCCGACATGATATTTATCCAAAACATACATTTTGCCGAAAGAATTTAGAAGACTCATTGATATGGGTCGGTGATATACCAACAATGTCAACCTCAATAACTCGTCACCATCATAATTCAACTTTTTAGCTCACAGGCTATCAAAGTCAGAGAGCTGATGTGCCCGCCGTTCTGTATGTATGTACGTATGTACGTACATATTCACGTAACGAGGTAACTCTTGATAGAAACATCCGATTTGCTTCAATTTTTTTTTCTAGGTTCATTCTGGAAAGGTGCTTTCCTGATTAGTTTTGGGAGTTCATTGGTTCAAGATAAAGGGGGAAAAGGGGGCTAGTCTCTCCCCTTAATTTAGATAAATGGGTTTTTCATGCAGAATTATTCGATTTGCTCTAAATCTGATGTACCGGTTTATTATGTTAAGGAGCTTCCCTGATTAGATTTGGAAGTTCATTAGTTAAGTATAAAGGGGGAAAGAGGGCTACCCCCCCCCTTAATTTAGATAAATGTTTTTTCATTCAAAATTATTCGATTTGCCCCAAATTCGGTATACCGGTTTATTATGTTAAGGAGCTTCCCTGATTAGATTTGGAGGTTCATTAGTTAAGAATAAAGGGGGGATAGGGAGCTAACCCCCCCCCCCCCTTAATTTATATAAATCGGTTTTTCATGCAGACTTATTCGATTTGCTCCAAATTTGCTATACCGGTTTATCATGTTAAGGAGCAGCCTTGATTAGATTTGGAGGTTCATTAGTTAAGAATAAAGGGGGAAAAGGGGGCAACCCCACTCCTTAATTTATCGGACACTTGTGGTACGAATATCATAGAAGTTTGTTTTTAGGCTAATTGAAGGGTGTAGAGTTCATTTATGCTGTCAGAATTGTGTACTGCTATTGAAAAAAACAAAGTTATGGTTCCTTTTAAGATTTAGATGGCCCCCTAAGCAAATTTTATATACATAATTTAAAAGTAGACTTTATTACCAATCGTTTGGTACCAGTAACTTTCTTCTACGATAATTTTTTCAGAGTTAGTAGGGGTGTTTAATTTTTTTTTTTTTTTTTTTTTTTTTTTTCGCACGACTGTACACTTTAGGTTTTTCGGATTGTGCTTTATATCTTTCGGTCGGAGTCGGTGTGATCTGGTTTTTAACAAGGAAGTCCTGAATATTTTTTAAATGAAAAACTATAGATTTGACTATTAATGGTGGCTCATAGTAATACCCATGTGTTCATTTCTGTACTTAAGGGATAAAATTATACAACACTTTATTATAAACGTGTTAAAATATGGAGCAATTTATTTTACTTTGGGGTTTGGTGGAAGTCTGTCGGTTTTGTGTTGAAGAAATTGTTTTGTTGGGTGCTCGCAGACTCCATTCCTAGGCGTTGAAATTTATTTAGAGTGTACCATATATAATATAGTTTAATAAAGCAAATAATTAAATAATTTGATAACATTGCAATGATTGCAGTAAATATAATGTGACACTAATAATCCAAAAAAGTAAAAAAGTCGGATAATTAAGAACTTGAATTATACTCGCCCCTCCTCCACCCCTAAAAAAAACTATCTTAAAAAACTCTTAAAATACACCTGAATTTCTAGCCATCAGGGGCAAGTTGTACACAGCTGAGAAGCAATTGATAAAAGAAAATTTCTCTCATGTATTTTTAAAATTAGGCAAAGTACGATATATAATCTCACCTTAAGAAAGTTCGAATAGGAAATGTTTTGGATAATTATTAATTTCTATGCATAAATCATTTATTTAATGCATATGTTTTTATTGTAATCAAATCTGATAAATTATCATAGCGTTTGAGCATTTTTTTAATTTTTGTTTGAGTCTGACAATTGATGAAAATTTTCCGAAAAATCAAATTCCTTGGGGGGGGGGGGTATTGCCCCCCTCAGCCCCCCCCTCAAATGGCGGCCCTGTTTCCAAAACTTTCTAAAATATTCATGGAGACATTTTTATGCATAAAATCATTAAAATAAAATCCTTTATATCTAACTTCCTTTTATCAGTAATTTATTTATTTTTTTATTTATTTTTGACTAGATAATGGTAAATTTAAGAGCTGTTTATTTTTATTCCACCCTAACATTATTTATTCCAGACAGTGTTGCGCCAACATATGCGTATATGGCGGAAGCATGATGCAACAGTTGAAAGGAGAAATCAATCATCATGTTTGGACATTTCTTTATTCATTTCATTTTCTTCGGTTATTAACGAAAAAGAGCTATTATTTTATACCAATTTAGCCGTGCTAATAAATCTATTTTATACAAATAAAGCATATTATGGCATTAAACTGGATTATTCCTAATTTTCTCTTATTGATCAAATTGAATTTAGACACATTTTTTTCGTGAGGGATTTCTGTGATCTCCGGGATGGGGGTGGGGTTGGAATTTGCACTTTTTGACCATTGAAAACACAAAATCTCAAAGCTTCCATGGGGACTTTTATTCTCTGGGGAGAATGTCTCCCCCGGGTCACCCCATGAATTCAACACTGTTAATGATTAAAAAAAAATATTAGGACTGTTTCTCTTTCTGATTTAATTAAGAAATTTAAACCTTTAAACACGGAATGTAAAAAATTATTTTGGAGAAACTATTATTTGTATAATGAATGCCATTGTTGGATCATATGCACCTACGTTTACAAATGAACTGAAAATTTAATACAATAATATTAAACTAGAGAACAGGAATTCTGTTTTTTCAGAATTTAGTGTCGCCCGCGGCATTTCCATTACTTCATTTTCTACTGATGGACTGATGGCTTCTATTATTATGAAACAGCCATTATAAATGAAGTGTTAGGTGAAGATGAAAGAGCAGCCGTAAAAGTTTGAACTCTGATTTTCTGGTCGGAATGGGGGAAAAAAATGGCTATATATATTTTTTTTTTCTTTTTTTTGACGACTGCTTTTTTATCTTCCCCTAACACTTCATTTATAATGGCTGTTTCATAATAATAGAAGCCACCAGTCCATCAGAAGAAAATAACTCGGTTAAGCGGGACTCTACTGCAGTACAAAACATATTTCAATTTTAAGACTTAAGGCACACGTTTTATTTTATGTAAAATGACGTCATTCGCATCCGCTTAAGAATTCCACATTTACGATCTACTCTTAAACATCTGCAGTAAAGCATGCATAGCACATCACTATCGCGAAATAATGCACAAATGCAAAAATATATTCCGTCTTTCAAGAAAAAAAAAAAAAGGCGATCTAATGATTCATAGATACTTGCAATTAAATATAGTATATAATAGCTCCATTGTTTTAACAGAAATCATTCGTTTATATATTTTTTTTCAAAATAGCATGTATTTTAATTACATTTTCTTTCGGTTGTTGCGAGAAAATGGCAACAAAAATATATAATTGCAATTTTAAAACTATTCTTCCTTTACTTTTCCGTTGCCAATATTAAGCAAATGGCTCTAAAAACTACAAAAAAATTAATATTCCAAAAATAAATGGAGATACAGTTTTCAAACAAAATGCATTTAAAAGAACTTTTTTTCTCCAATACGACGGTATAAAAATTGAAAATGTGCGATGCTTAGAAGTTTAAAAAATTTCTAAACAGTATTTAATCGTAATGCTTTGTTTTACGGCTAGCCTCTGTAAGGTAACGTTATTGTTTGGACACAAAATAAGCTGGGAGAAAGAAATAGCATACCGTACCGGAGGCTAATAACATTTTGTTTTAAACGTGATATATAATTTTAATTGTTTGACCAATTTTCAAGTTTATTGAGAACTTTTTACGTTTCATCCTCATTCCTCTGTTTGTATTAACTTAAATTTTCAATAACGGTTTCTTTGTAATCAATAATACTCTAAAGTTAAAAAATATATGTTGAGAAAATTAAAAATATTTTTTTCAAATAATTCTAATTTAATTTGATATTCAAAATTTAAGAAAAGCATTTATCGAATTAGATATATATGCAGGGCTTAATTTCTAACAAAAAAAGTACCGGAGCCCTAATATTCTGCGGTACTGGTACAACAATCGTACCGTTCCCCCTGCCCCTTCTGTCACTACAACCTCCATATTTATATTTCGTACATTATTTGCAAAATTTAAAGCATTTTTTTTTTTATTTGGCGAAATAAAAATTTTAAATATACCTATCAGTAGGGCTTACTTTCTAACAAAAAAAGTACCGGAGCCTTAATATTCTGCGGTACTGGTACAACAATCGTACCGTTCCCCCTGCCCCTTCTGTCACTCCAACCTCCATATTTATATTTCGTACATTGTTTGCAAAAAATTTAAAGCACTTTTTTTTTTTTTTTTTTTTGGCGAAATAAAAATTTTAAGTATACCTATCAGCATATACTTAGCTGTCAACTAGTCCACTTTTTAGTTATCACGCCTTCTGAATAGTAATCGTTGCCTAATTTTAATGTTAATTAACTGCAGAATTCTGCAATTAAATATGGTAAGAATTATGATTAGGAAAAAATAACACAAAAAAGGGATAGTTCGCAGGTATGCATTTTTAAGAAAAAATAAATGAAATTTTCAGAAATTAATATTTATATGCTGAAGAACAGAAAAATATCCTATAAAAGGGGCTTATCTTAAACTATAATCGATTTCTTCCACATAACAATCTTTTGTGGTGAGTCCCTGAAAATCAGATTAAATTAAAAAATTGATACCATTATCGGAAAGAATCGATGCTTTTATAGAAAAGGGGGAAACACTGCTCGATTGCTTTCTATCAGAATAACAATACATGGCAATTTATATCTACATAGAAATGAAAGTGGCTTCGTAAATGTGCAGAGCAGAGCCTTAACATTGGTACCGTTCATCATACAAAGTAAGTAGAAAAATTACTAACGTGATTTTTATACTTGTACGCAATAGAAGACAGAAAACCTCACGCTGATGCTCGTTCGCTAAAACAGAAATATTCTTTTCAGGTTAGATATCTAAATAAAATTTTTAAAAAACGAAAAAGCCAATAAAAAATTATCGTACTGTCACAAAAGAAAATCGAACTGAAAGTAAATTCGCTGTTCAGTCTCTTGAGTGTCGCCGTATCGACACGTCGCCGGCATAAATTTGAAATAGAAAAACACGATTTCTGTTTCCCCTTCATTCTGATCAAAATAGCATTAAAATGATTTGAAATAGAATATAATGCGTAATTTTAAAGGAGGAAAAGTTTTTTTTTTTCTATACACCAATAAATCAAATTTTAAATATAATACAGATTGAGCTCCAGTCAGTCCAAGCCCAAAAACTGATATAAAAATCGAGTCCGTTTTATCTCCATCTCCTACATGTGCGATACATTATGCCACATATAAGTGTTTTGATAAAAATGAATGCAAAACCTTGCAGATGGGAAGGAAAGGAAAAGGTAATTTAGGCGTCGGTTTTTCGGAAGCACTATTGCACTGGGCTCCGGAGCCCTGTATTTATGAGCTCCGGTGAATTCCGACCAATATTTAAATATTTACTAAAAACAGAAAAGTACCGGAGCCGGGCTCCGGTGGGCTCCGGCGCAAATTAAGCCCTGTATATATGATAAGCATATAGAATTTTTCTTTAAATTTGAAGCTAGGTCCTCCTTTATATTAATAAAATTGGTTCTTATTTAATATTATTTTTTTTCATTCTTGTTAATAAAGTTTGCATTTGTAGTCGTAGAATGTATCCAGCCTCAGCTAGGGATCTAACGAATTTCGGATGATTTTCAGTATTAAGCAGAATATTGTAGATATTTAGAGGAATAAAATCAGGGTAATACATTTTAGGTAGATTTCGTAATAAGAAATACTACATATTACATTTTTCCAACATTTTTGCAGATCTACGCCGATCATGAAACCATAGAACACCAAACCACCCCCAGTTCAAAACTTTATCTAACTATCTATCCATATATATCACTTTTTTATGGACACGATAACTTCCATAATTCTGCACAAACCTCTTCCAAACTGATCAAGGCCATACCATACAATCAACTGGCAGAAAATCTCGGAAAAGTTCGTTAATGGGCAAAATCGACCCAAGGGGATGCAAATAGGGAAGGATTTTGTGAAAACAGAAAAAAAAAACTTCTTAATTATAATGCATATCAAATCAGTTTAAAGTTATTATTACTTCTAGGAAAAGGTAAAAAAAAAATATGTATAACAGGTTTTTGATATCATTAAAAATGGGCTCAAGGGGCAATAAAAATAGAGTTTTAAGAAGAAAAAAATTCATAACTTCGTCAATTCACAAGATATAAAATCCACTTAAATTTATTATAAATCTTCTTAATCTTACCTACAACTTTTATATTGACAAGTTTTTGATAGTACCAACTCTTACAGAAAAAAGGGAGAGGGTTGAAAAGAAAAAAAATCATAACTTCGTCAATTCACAAGATATCAAATCCGTTTAAATTTATTATAAATCTTCTTGATATTATCTACAACTTTTATATTGGCAAGATTTTGATAAAACCAACTCTTACACAAAAAAGGGGTTCAAGAAAAAAATATCGTATTAAGGCTGTTCTCAAATCCATAGGGGCAACTTTATTACATAAGTTTGAATTCCTTTTTGTTCGGAAACGCATGAAATTGGAAGGTGTTGTTATACGGAAACTGTGTAATTGAAAGACGTTTTCCGTTTTTTTTTTTTTTTTTTTTTTTTTTTTTTTTTTTTGTAAACACAATAGATGTTTCAGAAAATATTGTCACAGTTTGAACCAAATTTCCCAACAAAAGGGAAAAAACACTGAATGAAGGGAGAAAAATCCCTTGTAGTAGGTCTGCCAATTTTATACAATTACGTTAAAAAATCTGTACGTCATTGTGTCAGAAATTATATCAACCTTGTTGAACAGTGTAGTTGAGAACACAGCCTTAACATGATTCTGATAAAACCAGTTCAGAAAAATAAAATTAAAAACTCGTCAAAAGCGACCAGAAAAAATTGTCAAACTGTGTTTATCTCTAATCTTGATTTAGCCTTTTTGGTGAAATTAGTAATTAACTTCGAAATCTACCTGTGCCTGCAGGCCGAGCCGGGAGTGATTTTTTTTCTCTTTCTTTTCTTTTTTTTTTGAAATGATTTTCTCAAATCCAAATTGGCTATTTTCTAACGCATTCATATAGAACCATTTTAATTTCTTACAAGCATAAAATGTACAGCTATTTTCATTCAGATACTAAACAATCAAATTCAATTTTTTAGTGTCAGACTATTTTAAGAATCCATAATCTGCCTGTTTGTCATACAGTTTTATAATGAGACTCCTAAAACTTCGCTTATCGGTGAGAATTTTAACTATTTTTTTTTTCATTTTGCACAAAACTATCATTATTTGATAAATTTTATAGTACAAATAATGTTCCGATACGACAGTTTGTTGAATTTTCATGATTTTTTTGAAAAATAAACGGATATGGGCAATTGCCATTTTAAAAAAAAATATTTTATGAACTGAGATAAGGATTACTACTGCAATTTGTTTGTGTAGAAAAATGTAAGTCACATAAACAAGGTTTTTTAACAAATAATAATCTCTTTGTGATGTTTCAACATATTATATTAAACGTATAAAATAGTTAGACATATGAATAACGAAATCTATATCGAATTAAAAATAAAAAACAAACTGTGCGGTATGAATTTTTTGCTTGCTTTTTATAGTTCCCTACGATACAACCAAATTTTATACAATGCAATTTTATATCACACTAGCTGACCCACCCGGCGTTGCCCTGGCCCATCATAATAACCTTAAATAAAACTCAAGTTTGTATGATTTTCTATTCTTTGAAAATCTTTTAAATGAACCTAGTTTCGGTTGTTCCATTGCATTCCACAGAGTCTCGTGTGTTTCCAACAAACGTCTTTCCGAACGAACCTGTAACCTGGGTCCCCGCTACCTAACGCAGCATGTGCCGGAAGTGCTCCGCACGTATCGTAGACAATCGAAAACCAAGTCTAGTGAGCCAAACTTCGTAGTAATCAAGCCCATAGAACCGGAAAAACGAATGCATCATTAATGTTCGAAAATGTCGTTAACTGAAGTCTAAGATAAACTTTCATAATCACAGAAAGTAAGTATTTTCACAGAAAGTAACTGAATTGTAATCTAAGTTAAATAAACCAATTCCCGTTGAAATTGGGCCCTTATAACCCGACGAAACAATTTATCCTTACGCGGTGGAAGTTGCCTCCCTCCTCCTCTATAAATTTCACGGTCTACTTTTAAAATTAACACGATATTATTTAATACACGGATATTTACTGATTTGCAAAATTTTAGCGTAAAACAGCCACACAACAGTAGTTATTATTTGTACTGCAGATGCGCAACAGAAGAAAAGATTGCCATATTATATGAAAAATGTATCTGATTTTTTTTTTTTATTATTTTTCCTGTGTAATAAACTTTTCAGAGAATCATATATAATTTTTTCGAAGCAAAATAAAAAATCACGCATTTAAGGGTTAACGTATAACGCGATTTTTATTTTTAATTTACGGATGTAGTGAGTAAACGTAAGTTGTTGCCGAAAAAGGAGATTAATATTCAAAAAAGGTGGTAGCTTGGGTATAAAGAAGGACCGGGGCCAGGGCGCAGGATATTAACTGGAATGTAGTTGGGCAAAGGAAAAATTTTTAATAGTTTTAAAGTAGCTGTAGGACGCAAGAACTATGAAGTAGAAAATTGTAATAGAGTAAGATCGTTTTTAAAGAAGCTGCAACAAAGGCCCCAAGAAGGAGATTAATATTCAAAATTGGTGGTAGCTGAAGTGAGAAATTTTTTTGTCGTTCATGGAGTTGGTAGAAGACTTAAGAAGTTGTTAGAAAAAAAAGCTAATGAATCGGGTCATTTTTAAGGGAGCTACAATAAAGGGCCCAAAAAAGGCCAACTGATAGTTAAGAGCAGGGCCCTAACATGAAAATATGTTAAAAGGTCTTAGATCTTCAATTATTCAAAATTAACCATAGAGTTGTGAATTAGTATTTCTTAGAATAATAATTTAAAGAAATGCGCCAAAAATTGGGCAAATGCTGTCCTAGGACTGGGTAGCTGATTGTCCTAGGGCCCAAATAAAATATGAGGGTGTTGGTCCTGGGAAAAGAGTCCAATACTCAGTTTTAAAATTATGCACTGAGAAGGTGAGAAAATTAGAGGGTGAAAAATGCATGGCGCACAAAAAATTCAAGGGAACTACGGAACCCTAGGGGGGAGAATGGAGCAAGGGTCTTAACTGGGATGTAGAAATGGGAGAATAACTAAATGAAAAAAGGATACCTAAATGAAGATCGGATTAAAGGGAAGCAATTTATTAACAATTTAGGGCGCAAAAACTTCAAGGGGTGATGTACCGGGTCCCAGGCTGCCAGGGTCTTAACTGGAATGTAGAAATGAGGGAATAACTAAATGGAGAATTGGCCCCAAGAACGAAGAAGATCGGATATAAAGGGGGTAAGTTATTAACAAATTAGAGAATAAAAACTGAAAGAGGCACAGGGGCCCCGACCCTTAAATAAACTGTCAAGTGCGAGCATTACTCGCGTACAGAGGGTTCCATAGAATAAATATATGAATTTGTAATTGTATTATAAAAAAAAAAATCGTTGCTAAAAGAGTACTAAGACTTTGTAAAAAACTATACAACGTAGGGTTGAGAGTATAACTGTATATATTAGAAAAGTGTAAATGGGTATACCATGAAAGTTCAAAGAGATATGGAACCTAAATAATATCAAACATAGCTGTTCGTATAACTCTTTCTTTAATATTATTTTAATCTGTTTATGATGAACTTAATTCCGTACTGACAATAAAAGCAGTGCATAGTTAAACTTCATTTGGCATTTCATGAAACTAAAATCAGCGTAGTAATAACCTTTATTTCTACAGTGTAGCTAAAACAAAACCTTTGTTCAAAGTTTAAATTTGGCATTGTGCTAAGCGTGCTTCGAATTGAGGTCTCAAAGTTGCAACGCCGCCTTGGTCAGTGCCGCGTTTTTCCAGATAGGTGTTTAATTAACTTTTAAAGTCACTCGAGGCGCATTGAGAGATACAATCAATGCAAACTATCGTGAATCACACAGTATTTATGCGATTCATTCTAATTAAATCTTTCGAGGGCGATGCCCTTAAAAAACGGACACCTAATTTTTATTTCAAAACAGACAAACGGCACCAAGAATATTTAATTAAAATTTCCCTTTTATCATGTACGTGAAAATAAGCAAGTTCACATTTTCTAATAAATTCATTTATAAATTCTAGTGTCAGTTCATTATTTCATACGTTTATAAATAGAATTACTCCGTGCCGGAAAGGATTAAGTGGTCGCAGGACACTTGAAGCTTCAAAATTTAAGAAATTTAAATTTTTTTAGATGTTAAACTGCTATCTTTTCTGAATATTTTGATATAATTGTTTCCTTGAAATTCCCATTAGAACAAAAGTTTCGGCTTTTAGAATTATACCCGCTCAATAGCTGAAGCGGCGTTTCCGAAACTTTAAAGTCATTATTTTCCAAATGGCGTTTTTTGGGCATAACGCTCAGGATACCTCAAAAACTTCTAAATATTTTTTCATGAAATTTTCAAAACATATAATTCATGTTAGTCTATATAAACTGAACCTAAAATTTCCTTTTTATTGTTCAAAAAAATATTTTTTAGGTGATTTTGCTGTTGAAATTTTCAAAATTTTGTATTAGCTAAATACAACATTGCATTAAAAATATAAAAAGGCTTTAAATATAAATTTATTTAAGTTCAGGGAAATTATTACAATCTGAAGTATAAGTAAGCACCAAAATTTTCATTCTAGTTGCAATATTTATTTTGTAATCCTGCGCGTAAACTGTTATGCCAATTTTTTGTTCGGCAAATGTCTAACAGTTTCGAGCCCCCTATAAATACTAATTCTGTATCTTGCAATTTTTTAAATACATGAAACGAAAGAACATACTTATATCTTTCATTCCAATTAAAATTGTGTTTTAAAATGATATACATTTTACGACATTAAATGTTGAAAATGGTCTTTTTTTTTCACTTTTTAGAGTCCCGAGACCCCTTAAATTAGTATGTTTTTAACAATTTGACGTTTATTGCTTTTATACTGTTACTGGACATTACATTACACATATATATCATTAAAAGTTGTTAACTAGGCATAGAGTACGCCGCCCCTGTCCTTGTGTATGTCTAAACTGACCGTACCTTTAAGGGTTAATATCTCGGCTAATTACTGATGATGTTTTTCGAAAATCATTATAAACAATGCTTTTATTCTTCTGCAACGATAGGTATATTCAGCGATGCTCAACAATTTTTCTGAATGCCCGTAAATCGAAATATGTGTATAACAGAAAAACGCTAATTACTCAAAAACTATGAGACCTAGGGTAATCGCTATAATTTTCCGGCAAGGTTTATATTAATGCCTACTACCTCTAATTTTTTCATAATTTTAGTTTCAGTAGATTCGGAATTAGAGGGGGGGGGGGAGATATTTTTGCGCTACATTTTCAACAATATCTTTGAAAATATAATACCTAAAATTAAAAGGAATGTATTTTTGAGTTCAGCGTTACAAAAGCTTTCACAGGATACCCCACATGATATACAATGAAAAGATTTTTTTTTTCAAGTAGCATAATTAGCCCCTCTACTTTTTTACTAAATATATTTATGAATGTTTATTAATATGAAAATATGTGGGTCAATTGTCTTTATTATTTCCCCGAAATTGAACTTTCCACGTTCCATAGTTTACGAGTAAAATGGCTGTGACAGACAGACAGATCTTATAATGATTTCCGTTTTTACTTTTTAAGTACGGAACCCTAAAAAAGAAAAATCTGATTGTCAGGTGCATCAGGACATGTCTTGGACTGTTCTCACCTAAATGTTCAGACTTCTACGTGCGGTAGATTTTGCTAGTCATCAAACGCAGACACACAGACACTCAAACACTCACATACACACAGACAGAGCGAAACTTTCTTTTATTGGTATACGTTTTATCCAATTTTCCTCGCTAAAAACTGGGTTGTCGTTAAATGCGATCTCGCTGAAAACTTATTCTACAGTTAAATACAAACACACTTTTAGTAGCTGACGAGTTGAGTTATTGAGGTTTTAATGCTTATGTATAAAATATTAATGATGATTGAGTAAAAGCACTGATTTATGAAATTGATGAGCTATCGATATTATAGTGCCCCATATCAGTAACAAATAAATACTACTTCTTTCAGCAAAAACAAAGGTTTATTAAGGCTGGCGAATCAGTGATCTTTTAATATATAAATTAAATAAATTCGATGCGCAAAAAGACGAATTTGTGAGAATGTCAAGTTATCAAGATTGGATATATATAATTCATTAATGACATTCGACTTAATAAAATCACAGATGATTAAGGATGACGACTTTTCGAGGTTTTTTGGAAATCATACAAAATTTATATCAAACTGATTAAAATATAAATTTAAAGAGATGGCGAAGTAACTAGGTTTTTGCGTTTAGAGAGATCGTTTGGGGATAACTTGTTATTTTAATTTTATTGCGGATGTAAAGAAAATTAATTATATTCTATTGCATAGAAGCACTGCTTTATGAGGATACAGAGTTATCCAGGTTTTAACCACAATGACCAATGATAATTGTTTAAATAAAAACATAGATTTATAAGCTTGGGGATTCATCAAGGTTTAACCGTATAACTTGTATTCGATAGAAAATAAAACGGATTAATGAATCTTCAAGTTATCCAGTTTTTAGAGCAAAGGTATAAATAATATTAACTAAATACACTTATTTATGAGGATGTCGAGTTATCGAGGCTTTAACATATAAGCGTAATAATAATAACATTTTATTAAACTAGCTGGCTTCGCACTCTAGCGCGCTCATAATTACATCGGGCCTCTAATTTATGCTAACATCGAATAAAACGAATGTCGAATCCATATGAAAATTTTCGTTAGGTGCAGTAGCGTAGCTACGTTGTTTGCCGCCCGGGATTTCATCCGTTTATTAAATAATATTGTGTTAATTTTAAAAGTAGTCCGTGAAATTTACAGAGGGGGGGGGGGGGGGCAACCTTCCATCGCTTAGGGGTGTATTCTTTCCTCGGGTTCTAGGGGACCGATTTCAACGATAATTGGTTCATTTAAGTTAGATTACAATTCAGCTACTTTCTGTATTATGAAAGTTTATCTTAGACTTCAGTTACCAACATTTTCGAACATTAATGATGCATTCGTTTTTCGGGTTCTGTGGGCTTGATTACAACGAAGTTTGGCTCACTCGACTTGGTTTTCGATTATCTGCGGCACGTGCGGAGCACTTCCGGTACATACTGCTTTAGGTAGCGGGGACCCATTTCACAGGTTCGTTCGGAAAGAGATGGCTGTGGAAGGTAATGGGACTTCCGAAACTAGGTTCATTTAAAAGATTTTCAAAGGATATAAAATCATACAAATTTGAGTTTTATTTAAGGTTATTATGATGGGCCTGGACAACGCCGGGTGGGTCAGCTAATGTGATATAAAATTACACTGTATAAATAGAGGGTTCCGGAGCCCAGTGCAATAGCGCTTCCGAAAAACCGAAGCTTAAATTACCTTTTCCTTTCCTTCCCATCTCCAAGCTTTTGCATTCTTTTTAACAAAACACTTATATGTGACGTAATGTGTCACACACGTAGGAGATGGAGATAAAACGGTCTCAATTTTTATATCAGTTTTTAGGCTTAGACTGACTCGAGCTCAATCTGTATTACATTTAAAATTTTATTTATTCATGTATTGAAAAAAAAAATCCTCTTTCAAAATTACGTATTATATTCCACTTCAAATCATTTTAATGCTATTATGATCAGAATGAAGGGGAAACAGAAATCGCGTTTTACTATTTCAAATTTATATCGGCGACGTGTTAATACGGCACCACTCAAGAGACTGAACAATAAATTTGCTTTCAGTTCGATTTTCTTTTTTGACAGTAGGATAATTTTTTATTGGCTGGGTTTTCTTTTTATTATTTCGATATCTAACCTGAAAAGAATATTTTCTGTTTTATCCAACAAGCATCAGCTTGATGTTTGTTTGTTCGAGGTTTTTTGTCTTCTATTGCGTACGAGTATAAAAATCACGTTAGTGATTTTTCTATTTATTTTGTATCATGAACGGTACCCACGCTAAGGCTCTCTGCACTTATACGAAGTCACTTTCCTTTGTAAATAGATATAATTACCATGTATTGTTATTCTGATAGAAAGCAATCGAGCAGTGTTTCCCCTTTTTCTATAAAAGCATAGATTCTTTCCGATAACTTTGTCAAATTTTTAATTTTATCTGATTTTCAGGGACTCACCACAAAAGATTGTTATGCGGAAGGAAATGATTATAGTTTAAGATATGCACATTTTTCAGGAAATTGTAAAACATTGTTCCATTTTTCAGCATATAAATATTCATTTCTGTAAATTTCATTCATTTTTTCTTAAAAATGCATAGCTGCGAACTATCCCTTTTCTGTGTTAACACCATTTCCTAATGATAATCGTTACCCTATTTAATCGCAGAATTCTGCAATTAATTAACATAAAAAATAGGCACGGATTTTTACTATTCAGAAGAAGTGATAACTAAAAAGTGGAATAGTTGACAGCTAAGTACATGCTGATACATATATTTAAAATTTTTATTTTTCTAAAGAAAAAAAAAATGCTTTAAATTTTGCAATTAATGTACCAAATATAAATATGCAGATTACAGGGGCAGGGGGGGAGGGGTGGAACGGTACAGTTGTTGTACCGGTAGCGCTGATTAGGGCTCCGGAACATTTTTTGGTAGAATTTAAGCCCTGGGCGCAGTAATCTAGTTGTAACGTAACCTTAATCTAACTGTACCATAAACATTACCTAACTGTACCCTAGCTGTAACGTGTTACTAACCGTAACCTAACGGTAACCTAACAGTAACATACCTTCAACCTAACTATAAACAAATTATCACCTAACCGTAACCTAACTGTAACCTAATTGCAACCTAACCTTAATCTAATTATAACATAACCGTAACCTAACTGTAACGTAACTATAAACTATCGGTAACTTAACCGTAACGTAAACTAATTATAAGCTAAATGTAACGTGACTGTAACCTACCTGTAACCTATCCATAACCCAACCGTAAACTATCTGTAACGGAAATGGAACATAACCGTAACCTAGCCGTAACCTATTTTTAACGGAAATGGAATATAACCGTAACCTAACCGTAATCTATCTGTAACGGAAATGGAACATAACTGTAACCTAACCGTAACGTAACCGTAACCTACTTATAACTTAACCCTAACCTAACTGTAACCTAACCGTAATCTATCTGTAAAATAAACGCATCATGACGGTACGCTAACCGTAAACTAATTATAACCTAACCGTATCCTAACTGTGATGTAACTATAACCTAACTGTAACTTAAATGTAACCTAACTGTAGCCTGGCGGTAACCTAACCGTAACCTAATTGTAACCTATAAGTAACGTACTGTAACCTATCCGTAACCTAACCGTAATCTAACTGTAACCTATCCCTAACTAATCGTGGCATAAACGTAATCTAACCGTAACCTATCCATAACTTAACCCTAATCTAACTGTAACCTATCCGTAACCTAACCTTAACCTATTTGTAACTTAAACGTAACCTAGCTGTTACCTAAATTTAATCTAACTGTGACGTAACCGTAATCTAACTGTAACCTAACCGTAACCTAACTGTAGCCTGGTGGTAACATAACCGTAACCTAATTGGAACCTATCCGTAACCTACTGTAACCTATCCGTAACCTAACCGTAATCTAACTGTAACCTATCCATAATCTTAATTGTAACCAAACTGTAACGTAACTGTATCCTATCTGTAACCTAATCGTGGCATAAACATAATCTAACTGTAACCTATCCGTAACTTAACCCTAATCTAACTGTAACCTATCCGTAACCTAACCTTAACCTATTTGTAACTTAAACGTAACCTAATTGTTACGTAAATTTAATCTAACTGCGACGTAACCGTAATCCAACTGTAACCTAACCGTAACCTAACTGTAGCCTGGCGGTAACCTAACCGTAACCTAATTGGAACCTATCCGTAACGTACTGTAACCTATCCGTAACCTAACCGTAATCTAACTGTAACCTATCCATAATCTTAATTGTAACCAAACTGTAACGTAACTGTATCCTATCTGTAACCTAATAGTAGCATAAACGTAATCTAACTGTAACCTATCCGTAACCTAATTGAAACCTATCCGTAACTTAACCCTAATCTAACTGTAACCTATCCGTAATCTAACCTTAACCTATTTGTAACTTAAACGTAACCTAATTGTTACCTAAATTTAATCTAATTGTGACGTAACCGTAATCTAACTGTAACCTAACCGTAACCTAACTGTAACCCACGTTTAACGTAACCGTAAACTAATTATAACCTAACTGTATTCTGACTGTAACCTATCCGAAACCTAACAGTATCCAAACCAAAACCTAACTGTGTTAATCGTCTCCTCTCGGCTAAATATCCTGTCGTCTAATTGTCATATCGGCTAAATGTCCTGTCGGCTAATTGACCTGTCGGCTAATTGTCTTGTCGGCTAAATGTCTTGTCGGCTAATTGTCTTGTCGGCTAAATGTCCTGTCGGCTAATTGTCTTGTCGGCTAAATGTCCTGTCGGCTAAATGTCTTGTCGGCTAAATGTCTTGTCGGCTAAATGTCTTGTCGGCTAATTGTCTTGTCGGCTAATTGTCTTGTCGGCTAATTGTCCTGTCGGCTAATTGTCTTGTCGGCTAATCATCCTGTCTGCTAAACGTCCTGTCGGCTAATTGTCCATGTCGACTAACTGTCCTATCGGCTAATTGTCCTGTCGGCTAATTGTCTCTGTCGGCTATCTGTCTTGTCGGCTAACTGTCGCTGTCGGCTAATTGTCCTGTCGACTAAATGTACGTGTCGACTAAATGTACTTGTCGGCTAAATGTCCTGTCGTCTAATTGCTGTCTGCTAAATGTCTTGTCGGCTATTTGGTTGTCTGCTAAATGACATAGACCCTTTAACAACATCTTCAGTAAAGTACGCATAGGACGTCATTATCGCTAAATAATACACACATCCAAAAAAAAGAGATTCCGTTACTCAAGAAACTCGACAAAAAAAATCGGCTATCTAAAGATTCACAGGCCTTTATTTGTTTGTAATACTAATATAGATACTTAAAATTAAATTTAGTTTATAAGAGCTCTATGTTTTATGAGAAATCATTCATTAATATTTTTTCAATAGTACGTATTTTAAGTACATTTATTTTACTATTTGTATTACTATTTTTCTTTTATTTTTTAAATAAATGGAGTACTTGAGTTGCCAAAATTAAACAAATGACGCTAAAAACTACAAAAATAATAATATTTCAAAAATATATGGAGATGCAGTTTTCAAACAAATTGCATTAAAAAGTACGGTTTTTTTTTCCCATACAACGGTATAAAAATCGAAAATGTACGATGCTTAAAAGTTAAAAAAAAATTGCAATACAGTATTTAACAGTACAATGATTCATCTGCTTTGTTTTGCGGCTGGCTTATACAACGTAATGTTATTTTTTGGAGACGACACTTTATAGCGGGGAGAAAGAAATAGAATACCGGAGGCTAATAACAAAGATAAACTTATATACACGTGATCTAAACACGTAAAAATATGTCCAAAGGAAAGTAGGGGGAGATAGATGTACCTAGCATTCGAGCGACCTACAAACAGGATATATTTTCTCAGATAATATCAGGCAATTATTGGATTATACAATAAGTCTTGAAAAATGGATCCACCTTATAGGGCAGATAGTATTAAAAAAGTTACCTTAAAACAACGTACTAAAGTCCTTAGGAGATAACACAAATCACTTTCACATTCAAAATCGTCTGTTACAAAGATCCTGTTAATGCTAATGTCAGACGGACGTCTTTTTGCACGCTTTTTTACTTACGTATTATCCCTACACAATGCCACTCGCTACACAATACTAGTGGCATTGTGTAGGGATAATACATAAGGAAAAAAGCGTGCAAAAAGATGTCCGTCTGACATTAGCCTAATTCCTGAATTTACTAATGACAGCGTTGCATTTGGGTCCACCAATATATTTGGAATGCAGTTTTCTGTATGCGGAAAATATCCTGTTTATTATTCTAAATAAGATGTTGTAGTGTTCAATTAGAACCAGTCTTACGCAACTTACAGTCGAAATCTAAATATCGCTGGTTTTTACGATATACAGGATATCCCAAAATTGCGTTCACATTTCAAAAACTGATAAGAAAATTAACAACTCGTCGTATAGTAGTGCGGTTTGCGCTGCAAGACTTGTCACAGTGTCGAAGTTTATGTAGAAAAAGAAAGAATATATTTCATATTCTCTTTTGAACTATTTTTTGCTACAAAATTTCAATCTATTTGCCAAGCCTTATTGGGCAAACCGTGTTCCGATACGACAATTTTTTAATTATTTATGAATTTTTGAAATTGAATCGAAATCGAACTTATGGAATACCCTAGTTATGTATAACTTTGAAGATGCCTTAACTGATCAAAACCTCCACATTTATTGTTGATACTTCCAGATTATCTTAAGTCAAATTATCTTACAAGCATCAAACATAAAAGTTTCAATCAAGTTTGTTGTTAATTTTGTTATCTAAAGGACTTAGGGTAATGGTTCAAGTGGTGGATACTGTAGCAGTAATGGACACTTGCAAATTTGAACATAAAGAAATCGGTTTTGAAAGTAAGGCAGAGGTTCGCGACCCTGGTGGGATTTGCATACAACCGTCTAACATGATCGTCTCTAAGTAATGACATTTCAAGGCATCGGTTTCGGAGCGAGGTTATTTTAAATCGAACAATGTGATTGTTAAGTCCTATTATCATTTTTCTTGTAGTTTGGAATAATGTAAGCTATTTTTTCTTTTTTGTTTGCGCGTACGTTTAAGATTTTTTTTTTTTTTTTTTTTTTTTTGTATCTGTGGTTTTAATATGACGAGTCCGAGTCGTTAGAATTCATTTAATGCGATTATTTATTCAATTTTGCATCAACTTGATTCATTCTTACTGATGGTCTCTACTTTTATCGTGACCAGTATTCATATCAGTAGTGGAGAGCTCTGTCAAAAGCTGTAATCACGTGACAGGGGACGTTGCGAAACATATGCAACAACTAAGGGCGGATCTGGTTCGGGGCAAACTTGTTTTGTAAATTTTTGCGGAGAAAATTGACAATTTCGACTTAAATAACTGACAATTTAACAGCAACAAAATCTGCTTGAATGAAAAAAAAACTTTTGAAATGGTTCAAGTTTGCTCGCAACTAACTTCAGAAAAGGCCTTCATTCAATACTTGAAGATTCAAGCATAGTGTTTTACGCTGACGTGACAGCATTTTCTCTAAATGCTAACGTTCTCGCTTTAAAAGGATGCGAAAGCGTTTACTTAAGCTTGTTATTTCCACATTGCAGTCGCCTTATTTAATCCCAGAAAAATAAGACGAAGATTACTATTCGGAAATAGTAATAATTAAATTCAAAGGACCGATCGCACGCTGAGAAAAATTCGCATACAACAGCTACCATTTTTTGAGTCCGTTCATAGCTTTAGTATTGAGGAGGTGACTAGGGTAGTAGGGTAGGCCATTTCAAGATTTCTACACAATGCTATTATTGAAATTTTAATTGTGAATTAAGCCGCAATTGCAATAAAATGCCTTGATTAAATTGCTTTTGAAATGTGCATGCTACAAAGTTGTCAAACACTGTAGAGACATTTTTTCTGCTTTTTGTTGAAAGTTTTTAAAAATTATTATTGCAGAACTCATTAATGTAACAACAAATACCCTTTTTTAATAAAATGCATATTCACATCAGTTTTGTCTTTTATTTAACTAATTCAAACGTGCCCAGTACTGAACAGAATAGGTCTTCACTACTAGACTTTGCGTGTCCATTACTGACGTATTTTAAGCTCTGCGAAAAAAAGTTAATTTTGTTCCAAAAATGTTTAACCTTTAAATGCCTGGTGTTGCTTTTCGGCAACATACTCTATTTAGGCTCTAAAATACTATTAGAACAATATTGAAGCTATAATGCCTAATTTTACCAATAAAATACATTCTAAAAATATTATTAAATCGATTTTCAACATCTAGATGGCAACACTTGTGCTGTTTAAGAATAAAGATAGATTTATTTTTTCAATTGTTGCTACTTGTTCTTTTTGTTTTGTTTGGGAGCTTGCGAAATACCCTATTTTGACCTGCAGTGAGCAAGTAAAATTTATTTCTTATTATAGTTCCTAAAATTCTTGTGTGTTTAATATTATAGAATTTTATCAGGGGAAATTATTTTTTCAATTAAACACCAGTATTGCGGATTAGTAACAAACTGTTTTTTAGCCGCAAACTATACTTAAAACAAAATATGATTTTTTTGAGTATTTTTCCTATGATTTATTTTAAAAAATGAAAGCCGAAAAACATTATTACAATGATAATGATTTTTGAAAAATCAGTCATTTAAGGGTTAAAGCAGCTATTTTTGCAGCACAGTCGTGTATAAAACAAATTATTAAGATACTGAACACCCGTTGAGTTCGCAGTCATTAAATGTGAGAAATGTACATTAAAAGTACGCGAAAAATGCTGTTAAAGTGTACACTACATACACAGTATGATCGAATGTTTTGTAATAAATATAAACAATCCTAAATTTTATGCTTTTTATTGTCGTGTAATTTGATATTCCATATATCTTTGCGTACTGCATTTGAAAGTTAGATTTTTATTTATACTAGGGGATCTAGTCCTGGCCTCCCTGATCACAGAATATAAGTGAAAACCATTTTTTTTAAAAACTCTAATCGATTTTTTACATCTATATATATATTACGCTATCATACGTGGCACAGAAATCGCTATTATTTGTTAATTGTTTAATGGCAACGCCCGAATGAAACGCATCTCATTCGTTATTGAACAGCATTTAATGCATCTCCATACCTATAAGGGAGGTTGCCATTGGGGGGACACTGTTCTGTCGCCAAATACCACCAAAAGTGCCACCAACTTGTCAATACCTCTAATATTTTGCCAAATTCCCATAGACTATTGTAAACCAATAAGGTTTGCTTGCTTACAGAAAATCAACAAATTGAGATATTTTAATGCAACAAAAACTAATATTAGCTTAAGGGATTATATTAATTATATTTAAGGCAGTCCAAGTAAATTAAATTATGAATAAAATTAATATGATACAATGCTTAGCATGCTTTCCCAAACATTAATTTTAAGGGAGACCAAACTGGCCGCCAAAGGCTGCTACTTTAATATATTTTTTATTGAGCACAAACAACACCAAAAAGTATTTTTATGCAAAAAATATCAATTATGCATTTAAATAAAATTTTAAAATTTATTAAAAGCGACATAAATATACTCGTACTATCATGTAATTGATATTATACTACTGATGTTTAATATTGAATGTTCGGTATTGAAAATTAAGTCTGTAGCATTAATTGTTCGTTTACAAAGGCTATCAAAAGAATTCTATAATATTATGGTCTATGGCGAAAAATCGTTTGCAGTGTGTTTAAATGATTTTATACTATTTATGTACATCACTTAGATAACCTAAAAAATGTGGTATAGAACAGGGCGTTCATAGTATTTGTTTTACATTTACAGAGACATACAAAATAATTCCATTACAGTATTGCTATGAGCGATAATTATTGGAAGTGCAAATTCAATTGTGGTATGCATTTTTAAATTTTACTTTTTTTGCATATTACTGCTGTGTATAAATTATATAGATATAGATAAGGCTACACAAAAAATCTGAGTATATTTCCGCATACTGGCGGAAATAGCTGAATTTTCAGCGTTGTTACGCTTTCTCTCACTAAATTCTGCATTCTGTACTGCATATATACAAATCTATAGACCATATACAAGGTTGTACGAAATAATTGGGATATTTTTCCGACTATTAATTGCTGAAATAGGCTTTTCAAATGTGTTATGCGTTTTAAAAATTGTTGACTTAGATATCATCTTTCACCTTATTAAACGGTGAGGTTTTACTACAATATTCTAAATATGTTGGAGAATATTTCATAATCTACGCTTGACGCAAGATTTTTTTTTCTTGTTCTATATTTATCCTCTTTTGTTTAGAACAAAATTGTTCCCCTGACAGCGTTGAAATTAAAAAATACTTTTGTTAATGGTATAGTTTACCTCAAAATTGATCAACAAATAGTTTTTTTTTTCAAATATTATTGAAACCCTGTTTAATTGTGAATATTTTCACATCTTGTTATTCTTATCCGTACGGAAATTATATAGCGAGATATTGTAAATTTTGTTAATAGACCCAGCGCAATTACCCACACAAATTAAAACTTTAAATGGCCTTTTCTTCATGTTCATATTATCTTCACTTTCATGTTTTAAAAATGCTAAAACTTTTTTTTTTGTATTTGAGATACAGATTTAGCTCTTAAATGCCTGACTTTTCAAAAATCATTGTAATAATGTTTTTCGGCTTTCATTTTTTAAATAAATCATGGGAAAAATACTTTTTAAAATCATATTTATTTTAAGTATGGTTTACGGCTAAAAAACAGTTTGTTACTAATCGACAATACTGGTCTTTAATTGAAAAAATAATTTTCCTTGATAAAATTCTATAATATTAAATACACAAGAATGTTAGGAACTATAATAAGAAATAAATTTTACTTGCTTACCGCAGAACAAAATAGAGTATTTCGCAAGCTTCCAAACAAAACAAATAGAACAAGTAGCAACAATTGAAAAAATAAACCTATCTTTATTCTTAAACAGCATAAGTGGTGCTATCTACATGTTGAAAATCGATTTAATAATATTTTCAGAATGCATTTTATTGGCAACATTAGGCATTATAGCTTCAATATTATTCTGATAGTATTTTAAAAACCTAAATTGGGTATGTTGCCGAAAAGCAACACACGGCATTTAAGGGTTAAACTTTTTTGTACATGTTCTTTATTATATATGCGATAAAGCTGCGCATGGAATTAGCCTTCAGGTTTTGTTTTGTTTTTATATAAAGTTTATGAAGATGTGTTTATATATATCAGCAAAAAAACTATATTAAATGTAAAATTAGATGTACCTAAAAATCTATGCACAGTCTTGTGTAATACACATTTGAAAATCTTGAAGAAAAAAAAATTGGTCAAAAATATCAATATTTAAAAAAGAAGCAAAGATTTTTAAAATTTCAAATTTGTTAAAACTTTTTAAATTTTAATTAAGTATTCAGTTAACTTTTTTTTTTCAAAATTCACATTTAGTTCAACATTGAACTGAAGTGATTTCACCATTTGAACTTTGAGCCATATTTTTTAAAATAAAAAAATGTTTTAGAAGGTAAACCTTAAATCGAAAATTATTGATAGAATTCGACTACAAATTTTCACCGCACAACTGAGAACATCTAGAGCAGCAATACTCAACCTGCAGCCCGGGACACCTAATCATTATCCATATTTATAAAATTAATTGAGATCTGCATAAAAAATATTTGAGTATTTTCATGGGAAAACAAAATCTGCCCCGTTATTTATAACTAATTTAAAAGTATGTTAAAGCATCTTAATTGCGTGTTTATAGTTAAAAGTTTTTTTCACATGTACTCCTATTTGTGCTGCATTACTGTAATAAATTTAATTTTCAACACTTTTTCAAATATTATTCCAATTTAATTAAATTTGTACTATAATTCTTCAATTTAGGAAAATGAAAAAGAAAGTTTTGCACTGAGCAAAAGATTATTAGCGAAAAATCTCTTGATTTTTCCCCCCTCAGAAATTGTTACATTATTACGTTTTTTTATGCTTATTATATAGCTAATGCTGGCTGCTTTTCAGAATTGAAAGTTTGTCTAGGAAAAAATTGCCAACCAAATTTTTTATACACTATTTTAAAACAACAAACATCGCAGCATATTTTTTACATCATTTGGAACAGAAATCTAACACAAAGTGTATTGTTTAAAAATAGTGGTATTAAATTTGTTTGTTAAAATCTTCTCCGCAACAAAAGTTCAACCCTACTGTTAACACTAGAACGCCCGGAAATTTTACTCAAGTTTCATAAAAATATTTAACACTAGAAATTTTTATCTAAAGTTATTTGATTTATTTAATTAACGTAAATCTGTGTGGTTTAAATTTTATGAAAGAATTTCTGGTTCCAGTTGTCATTTAATCATATGGTCGGAGTCGGATCAACTCTTTCCAAGCGTTCTAATGTTAATATTAACTTTGTCATATTGCTTTTATATACTACTTATGTTATCTTACTAATTTAATTACTCTTTTTTAACCATTTAATAAGCGTGTTGCGGCCCGCCGAACGTCTCAAACATATGTTTGCGGACCGCGCGAAAAAAATGTTGAGTATGGCTGAGCTAGAGGCACACCAGCGATTGAAAACGCCTTTCCTAAAGTTATCACAACTGCAATAGTTAATATAATGAATGAATTAGACTTCATTTATGAAGCTATTGATTGGTTAATCCAAATTCTTGAAACTTTTGACAAATGAAGACTTGATTAAATTACAAGTGATGAATACATTGAATGGAGTACAAAAAGGAAGAAGAATAACCTGATAAAGGACTAACTTATTGTTAAGATTTTGACAGTCAAGAATTGGAAAACAGCCTTTATGCATATTGATAAATTTTGATTATCATGAAAGATTTTTTTTTCCCATTGGAAAATGTCTATTTAATGTATGATGGCCGTAGATAAAAATATAACGAATTGCAGATTTCTTTATCAATAAAAGAAAAAGAAGGATGCGATTATAATATATTTGATAAATTTATATAAAAATCGTGAGATTTCGTGTGTTTTTACTTTTAAATTTGATACATGATCTGTGACTTCCAATTTAAACTTTTTTGCTGTTTTAGCTAGATTTCGCATGAAATACTACCAATTACATTCTTTCCTATGTTGGAATTTCTGAAAACTTTTTGCAGATCTACAACGATCATGACCCCCTAGAACACAAAACCACCCTCAGTAAAAAACTTTATGTATGTATATATATATATATATAATCACTTTTTTATGGATACGATAATTTCCGCAATTCTGCACAAATCTCTTCCAAACTGATACATAAAATCAAGGGGCATAAAATCTCGGTCAGGCTCGTTAACGAGCAAAATCGGACCAAAGGGATGGAAATAGGCAGAGGTTTTGTGAAAACAGAAAAAAACCCATAACTTCTTAATTTTTATACATATCAAATCAGTTAAAAGTGTTTATTACTTCTCAGAAAAAGGGCCAAAAATTTATGTATCACAGATTTTTGATAAAATTAAAAATGGGCTCAAGGGGCGCAAAAATACGGTTTTAAAGAGAAAAAAATTCATAACTTCGCCAATTCTCAAGATATGAAAATCCAATTAAATTTATGATAAATCTTCTTAATATTATCTACAACTTATATATTGGCAAGTTTTTGATAGGACTAATTCGTACCGGAAAAAAAAATTAAAAAATTAAAAACGAAAACAAAAGCGGGTTTGAAGAAGAAAAAATCCATAACTCCGTCAATACACAAGATATAAAATACGCATGAATTTATTATATATCTTCTTAATATTATCTACAACATTTCTATTGACAAGTTTTTGATAGGACCAATTCTTACAACAAAAACAAATTAAAAATACATAGCGTTTGAAGAAAAAAACATCGCATTAAGCGTGTATTCAAATCCAAACTGCTTATTTTCTGACTCATTCTTAAATTCATTTTTGCTCTCAAACACATCCAATTGGTAGATTCTCTCCTTCAGAAAGAATATAATGTACCGTAATGGTCGATATTTTGATAGAGGCAGTATATATTTCAAAAAATGATGTCAAATTGGGCATTTTGAACCAAATTTCTGGAAACGTTTGTGTTGGGAACGAAAATAATTGTTTAGAAATCAAGATTTAATTAATTGAACGAAAAATAAAAACACAGGTCGCTTATAAATCTCTTCAAAAATCACCTCAACAAGTTTCATATTTTTTCTTTTAAAAATGAGTCTGAAAATGTGCCAGAAAATTTCGAGTTGTTGAGCATAGAAAAGTTTTTTTTTTTTTTTTTTAATACCGCCTTAATATGATTCTGATAAAACCAGCTTTTATATAAAAATGAAATAAAAACTCGCCAAAAGCGGCCAGATAAAATTGTTAAAGTGGATTTATCTCTAATCATGATTTAGTTTTTTGTTGCTGAAATTAGCTTTTAACTTCGAAATCTACCTGCGCCTGTAAGCCGGGATTTTTTTTTAATGTATTTAAAAATTAAAAGAAGAAATTTCGCTTTTTCTTATTGTCGTTTCTTATGTTGTTTTGGCTATATTCCTGAACTTACTTTCGCTCTTAATTTAAGGAGCTGTAAATACACCGGTTGTTTAGTTAGTGTTTTTTGCGGCCGATTATCTGCGCGAGGGATACACCGAGGGAGAGATTACATTCTAAGGGGCGCTACACCGGTACATAGGCACCCTATCCCCGGTTAAGAGTAATATTCAATATTTTTAGCTCACAGGCTATCAAAGCCTGAGGGTTAATGTGCCATGTAGTACGTATGTAAGTATGTATGTACGTAATGCGATAACTTTTGATAGAAATATCCGATTTGCTTCAATTTTTTGATATAGGTTAATTCTGATACGGTGCTTCCCTGATTACTTTTGGGGGTTCATTGGTTAAGTATAAAGGGAAGAACGGGATTCTAATTCCCCCTTAACTTAGATAAATGGATTTTTCATGCAGAATTATCCGATTTGCTTCAAATTTTGTATACCGGTTTATTTTCATAAGGTGGTTCCCTGATAAGATTTAGAGGTTCATTGGTTATGCATAAAGGGAAGAACGGGGGGGGCTAATAACCCCTAGTTTAGATAAATGGTTTTTTTGTCACTTTCTTTATTATTCGAGGGGCATTATTGTTTGAAGTAAGAGTACAAAATACAGTTAGTGTGAATAGCCTGTCAGCTCAATGCCATCAGTTTAACAGGGCAGTTTTTTTTTTATTTTCTTATTTTATTAAATGCTTTGTTAGATGTTTGTTTTTCTGTTGGAAATGTAGAGAACTTTTACATTGCAGCTAGATTCTTGCTTTAAAAATATTGCATGTTATTTGCCTTCCAGTTTGAGAAGGTTCTTTGATAAAGCTATTTTAGTTTTTTTTCCGAGTATGCAGAAGCATTTAAGATTTTATTTCAATTTTATGTTTGTTTTTCATTAAGAACTATGTATACATATGTGAGAACATGTGTTCAGTAATATACAAATATATACACAAAGATAAGCATAAAAAGTTATTTGACAAGTGAAAGGGTACTTATTCTTTTTCATCAGTTCTTTCAATGTAAAGTTTAATTATTTATATATTCAAAGAAAAATATTGTATATTTATAATTACTATAATATGCATATATTAATTAATAAATATTATAGATTTATATGAAATGTAATAGATTTAATAGTTCAAAGATTTATAATAAAATGAAAAGTACTCGAATTCTTTTGTTTGTGAAGCGTTGTATATAATTTGTAGAATTTATGCACATCAAGTAACTCGCAAACAAATAGCTACAGTTAGAAGGGCATAGCACTACTGAAAACACGTATGTAGCAATTATCGCTCATGGACAGTACTATAACCTTAATTCTTTTGTGTGTCCCTGTATATGAACGATAGATGCTATGGATAGCAAATACTACGATAAGCATGCTGCAGTGAAATTCTGTGCTATATATTAGTTTCAATATGTTTGAAATAGCGTAACATCATTAACATACCTTGGGAGCAATTTTTCCCCCAATACCACAATGTAACAATATTCTTTTGAACGTTCCTGTAAACAAACTATAAATGTTAAATATTTCATTTTCAATACCTGCATACCAAACCTGCCTAAATGCGTTATATCAATTACATGACAATTTAAATTTATAGAGTAGTGGCGGACAGACAAACATCCAGACAAACTGAAGTGATAAACACTTTTCAACTATTTAGAAAAGTGTTTTAAAAAAGCCTGTCATTAGAATAGATTTTAACTTATTGAATTCTCAATTTGTTGAAGATTAAACTTTCAACCTAAAATTCATTTCAATTTTAATAATATTTCTAAGTTGTAATAATTATTTTAAAGTATAACCACTTTGAAAAATTCTAAGTAAATGTTTGAGAATGCGACTAGAGTGAAATTGTCAACTTCTTTTGAATCAATAGGCTCTTAATTAAAAACATGCGAATATGATTGTAATTCGTAGCAAGAGCAAATTTAGAACTCTAACCTTTTTGAATTTCTCTTTTAACAGCGTCCCAAACTGATTAACTCATTAGTCTTCGTTGATACTTGTATCAATGAACATATTTAATAAAATTTCGGTAGCTTCTCTAAAGTTTTAACATAATTAAAATGAAAATTGTATTTTGGAAATCGATTTCACGTTCTTAAATTGTAATGAAGTATCTTAAATTTTAAGTAACGTACATTGTACTGATACATATATAAATTATAGCAATTGTGACTGCAGCAACACATTTTTTTTTCAGTCTGTAATTGAGGAAGGTTATGTAAGTCAATACTTAAGCGATCAGCATAAGATATTTTTTACTGAAAGACAAATTTATTTCTAGAATTTGAAAGATAATTTCAAACAGAGTAGAAAAAGTACAGCTACGGGACACAAAAAGATCAATTAGAAGGCAATTTTGTTTAACTGTAATTACTTTATTTCAAAGAAGTAATATAGAAGTAATATGCCGTTGAAATGCTGGTGGCAAAAACTATATATGTTTTATATTTTACGTAACTAGGGGGCTCTTCCCCCTACGCGCTACACTCGCCAACCCCCGTTCAGACACCGCAGACTCTAAAAGCATGCTAATTTGACAGGCTTTAAAAAGATTTCGGAAGATTGAATTATAATTTAAAAACAGTGGCGATCTCCCTATAAACGGGTTTCTATTCATTTCTCTTTGATTGGGGAATGTGAATTTTAAGTCCAAATCAGCTGCTATTAAAAGATACAATGGCTGTTTTCGTCTTTGATTAAATAAAATCAGTTAAACATTTCAAAATAAGTTAATATTAAATAAATTAAGTAAACAGAGTCTTTGTCTCCCGGTATTTTTTAACAAAGCGAAAAGAAAGTTTTTTTTTTTTATAAGACATTTTAAATGTATCGTTTTTAATCTGGTGTAATTTTCACAAAACTTTTTTTTCTCTGTTTAATATTCACGTGAAAATACTTTTGTTAGAAATGAAATATTATTTGCGTTGTTCTAACAAAAATGTCGAAAAGATCATCTCAAAATATCAAATAAATGTCTCGCGCAATTTCTAAATTTAAACTGTTTTGCAATATTATTTTTTGTTCATTTTATGTAATAACTGTAATGTGACGTGAATGTTACGTAATTTCTCCTATTTAAGACTTCTAACGCATGTTAATGAATTTGTTATTTTACAATATTCTTTCTCTTTTAAAATTCACGTGTAAATATAGTCTTTATGACGTAATTTTCAATGAGTTCCTGCTTTTTATGTTTTCTGTTTATAATAGTCACGCGTAAATAAATTTTTAATTTGAAGCAAACATTATTGATTTCGCTGTTTATACAGTTGGCAACAGTTTAAATTAATATCATTTTCTAAAATATGTAAAAAATATCTCTCGAAATGCTGAAAATTTGAATTTAAAATAGAAATAAAACCTCAAAAATGAGTCAAATTAAAGAAATAAATGCAGTCTGCACACCAGGAAATTCTAATGCATAATATGATCTAAAAATTATTAAATTTCTATGTATAGTTTTTGCTCCTATAAAACTTTTTTAATGGAACGATTTTGTCCAACTTTAGCATTAAATATCTCTTAAAATTATTCTTCGATTTGTAAACTGTCTGCATCAGCGTGTTTATCAAACATTTCTGTATAATACCACCGATTTTCATATTTTTGTATGCAATATTTTTCTTAATATTATCGAAGAAAGACTTCCGGTCACAAAAATTTCAAAACCGGCGGCGGCGCGCGGTGACAGCGTTAGTTACTTTTTTTTTAGAATAGAGAGAAAGTGAAGAAACGTTTCCTTACATAGAAAAAAATGTTTACCCAAATTTAGTGTAACATCGTAAGCCATGTTTATAATGGGTTTAATGTAATCCATGATTCTAAAAAATTTTCGTTACCACGCCGTTTCGATCCATAAAAAAACTACAAAAGCAATCCTTTCTATAAAATTAACCTTTCGGAAATTTCAATGTAGCTTTGTAATTACCAGTTGTTCTGGAAAAGTTAAAGAAAATTTTCAAAAACCAATAGGCAATAAAAATGAAAAAAGCTTTGAAAAACTGCATAAATATTTCCGTATATACAAAAATGTTTATGAAAATCCAGTATAACCTTGATTGTTTTGCCAGTATAACCTCTTGTGTTAACCATGGTTCAGGAAGCCTTTCCTCTATCATTGCGTTCCGTTCCATAAATATGCAGAAATTTCTGTTCCCTTCTGTGTTTACAAAAATCGTAACGAAATCGTTTACGAAAATTCAATGACATCTTATAATTACCCATAGTTCTGAAAAACTTTCCGCTATCTTCAAACCTTCAGACATAAACCTCAAAAATCAGTTACCTTTTGAAATTCAGAAGAAGAGGCTTCTAAAAAATTCCTGGACAGAAAAATGGTCACTTTTATTTAAAAAATGTTCCTGCAAGAAACTTTTTTTAGACCTTTTTATTGCTGCTTCGCTAAGCTGTTTCTGAAGGTAAGAGAACAGATTTCTAAATATTCGGAGGACTCCGAGATTATACTGAATTTTTGTAGAGGATTTTTCTACATTGGGAAAACTTCTATTTGTTTTTTTATAGTGTAATCATAACTTTAAATAAAACTATTAAATTAAGTATGACGTAATTTAATTTAACTTACATTCCGATGTAATTTGATTTCATAAAATTTCTGGAACATTTCCTCGGAGTTTTCTTTCCTTAGAAAGTATTTAATACAGAATATCCATTTATATCATTGCCCCAAAACAAAAATTATTAAACTTTTTTGATTTATTGTTCCATTTGCAAAACATTTAAAATGTTGTTAATCGTATTAAAAGCCATTTAAGGCAAAATAGTTATTTTTTTTAAGTTACGATTTTTTTATATACATTCCATTGTTCCTGTAAGTTATATTTATAAAAGCATAGCCCTTTCTCTGAAGAAAAAAAAACAGTAAAAATTCCATCTTTTTACGACAAAAATTACGGAGTGATGAAAATTTGAATTTTATGAATTTTCAACATTCACTGAAAATTCTTTAAATTCAAAGTATTGTAACAGTAGGTTCAGGTCGTACAAAAATGGAACATTTATTGTTTACTTGCTAGAACGTGGTGAAGGATTCCTAAATATAATTTAGAAGACCCAGGGACAGTATAAAAATTTGATTGGCATCGTTTCACTTTGTAGATTCACATTATTTTACGGCGTGAACAGTAGACGCCGTATAAAAAGGCTAATAAATTAATATAACATTTAAAATTAATTTCAAATTTGTAATTTTTATTGCGATTTGTCATTGTATTACTAATTATAATGCCATATATGTAAAATATTTTTTGATAAAAACACATTTTCTAACGAATAAAAGTTTAAATTTTGTATTTCAAATGTAAATGGAATTGGATTTGATAAATATAACAAATATAACCTATATAACAAATTTTGTAGTTACATCACGCAAGAAATTCAAACTCGACTGAATTAAATAACGACCCGCATGCATTAATAATACTTTCCGGATCCCAAAGCGTTTCATTTGTAAACAAAGAATCTCTTTATAGAGCATTCATTGTTGTCTATTAGCGATGAATCGATATCAGTAGAATTGTTCTTCCGAATTAGTTTCAGAAAATCCATACCAAGTTATTGATGAAACTTTCAGGAAAAATATATTAGTTCAAAAAGTCTTTCTTAAGAGCTTTTTCTTTTAATGATATATTTTTAAGGAAAAACTTTTTACTAAATTCTCTGTTTAGATATTATTTGGGATAAGAGTAATTTCAGTTTTTTTCTTAAATAATTAAATGTTCAGTATAGTGTATATTTAACTACAGTAGAGCCCCGATTATCCGCGGAATTGGGTGGCAAGGGCACCGCGGATAACAAAAATCGCGGATAATCCGAAAAAAACTGAAAATCTAAAGTTAAGAAAAAAACTGAATTTAGAATTAAGCAAACAATGGCACTAAAGCATGTTTTTTATTCTTTAAACAGCTTGAATAGAAAAAAATTTCAATAATGTAAAAGTAAAACATATGTACACGAATATAAAATAAAAACATGCACTGTAGGCCTACTGATAGAAGCCACCTTAAAAAAATCTCGAACATCAGTTTGTTTTGCCAGTCACTAGAAAATCATTTTTTTTAATGCAAAAAGATCAGATCATAAAAATTTATTTTTCTTTTCAACAGCTTGATTTCGCAAATCATCTACAGAAATGTTTTCTTCACCCTCCTTGTTCACGTAATGAATAAGCTATTTATAGATTCGTGATTTTGTACCGTTTGTAAAGAGTTGTTACACAGTTTCTTATTCTGAAGTTCCACTAGATTATTATAAACATAAAGAGTGATTAAACAAGCAATACTTTTTTTTAAAGTCTTGTCGGATTATTCAGCATTCCTTAGGATGCTGGTTTAGACGATGTTTATTGTATTACTGCGTACTTATAACTTACATTTTCTTTTAGCAAACACCTTTTTCTTTTCTATTTTTATCAGAATTTCGGATAATTCGATTTTTTTGTAATCCGAACACGCACCGGTCCCAATTAGTTCGGATTAGCGGGGTTCTACTTTATTTTAAACGTGGCAACCGAAACTAGTAATATTCTTCTATTACTTTCGAATACACGAATCGATCTGTTTATATTTATTAGTAGGGCTAATTGTATTTTCCTTATTGTTGGCTTGAAATTTAAAAAAAAAAAAAAAAAAAAAAAAAAAAAAAAAATCGCTTCGCGGATAATCGGGTCTCTACTGTACTAGTAATATAATGAAATTGTGAATATTCATATATACATTCCTGCCCAAAGAAATGTTAAATAATCTGTTGTGATTAAAACGTTAGATTCAGAAATCTCAAAACAACAACGTAAACCTAGATTTAAAAGAAATAAGAGCTAAAAATCACGCGTCGAGCATAGATTATGAAGCACATTCCAACATAATCATAATATCGTATATCAATAGCTGGAAAAAATTCAGAATTTTTTTGTTCTTACCGGTGTATGATTGGTATTTGTACTACATCGTACATTGGAAATTAGTTCAATTAAACGCATAGCTCAGTTTAAAATTCAAATTCAAAAATTTCCGTCAACAAACGGAAATGTACTCTATATCTTTTTTTTTTTGGTATCCCTGTATATGGTCTATAAAATTTATACACACCAAGTAATAGTAAAAAAAAATAGGTTAACTTTTAAAACGCGTGCTATAACTAAAAAGCACTGCCAGCAATTATTCTTCACAGACAGTACTGTGGAAAAATACTTTTGTGTATCCCTGTAAATGAACAAAAAATTATATACACACCAGATTCTACAATATGCACTTGTAGTACACATCAGTAAATGTATAATTTTCAATATCTTTAAAATACACCGCAAACGATTTTTCCTCATAGGTCGTAATGGAATAGAATTCTTTTGAGTGTCCTTGTAAATAAACCATAAGTACTACACACTTCATTTTCAATACCGAACATACCATAGTAAACCTCAATAACTGCCCTGGGCTTGGAGTTTTATCTAACCATAAGCCAAAAGCGGGTTCCCAGAGTGGGTGCTTGCTTTCCCCAATAACATATATCAATTTCATGGTACTCCCATTACATTTACGCGAGTTAGAAAAGGAACAGGCGGACAGATGGACAGACAAACACTTTTCAAGATTGTTGGAAAGTGTTAATAAAAAAAAAGTAATCATTAAAAAGCACTTCCTTTCTGTGATTATACTCCGCTATTTTTAGAATTTTCAAAACAGCAGCATAAAACAGGATTTAAAAGATTTACTTTTGTTTACTTATGCACTAATTCTGAAAGCATTAGTAAAAATAAATTCGAAGCTATAAAAAGCACGTTTTTTTCTGTGATTACGCTCTGACATTTTTAGAATATACAAAACAACAACCTAAAGCTAGATTTAAAATAATTATGTTTACACTTGCACTAATTTGAAAGCATTAGAAAAATAAATTCTAAGTTATGAAAAAATACGCTCTATCTGTGATTAGGAGAAAGCAACGTAAATATTGTTCTCTTTCAGTAGAATATGATAGAAACAATCAACTTCTTAATCTTGATAGGAAGATCATCTTCCTTTCTTCAATACTTTTATAATATCACTTCATTAAAATGCTAATTCTTAATAAGAGTGGAGCTTCTTTTTTCTTTCAAACATGAGAAAAAGAAAGTTCACGAAAGCCAAATTTAGTCGTACATTTAAAATCCTCGTCTTAGGAACAGTGGCGCGGCAATTCAAAAATCATTCAAGAAGCTTAAGTAGCCCTTTCAAGGAAATTAGAATAATCAATAGTAAATGAAATATTTCTGAAAATAATGATTCGTATAAATTAATTATTAATGTCAATAACAAAATTAATATTTTAATTATTTAGATGAGAGACTAAAGATATTGACTACTAGAGAGCTTTTGAAATTAATTAGGCAAAGAAAGGAGTAGAACCCCATATCAGGAGTCAAAGTGTACCTACCCTGATATAATAGAGAATTTTTACATAAAAAGAGCAGTTCCAGAGTATCAGTGTATTTAATTATGTCTTGCGAAACAATTCTCTATAATTAAATCTCCTGAAATTACAATGATATTAATACGTACGAAGTGAAACTGCAGGTTGTGAGTTTCAAATATTAAATAAAATTAGTTAGAAATGAAAATGCGACTTGAAGAACTAATTTGTAGATTTATACATGTGGGAAGGGTCGGTGGAGAAGGGGTTGGAATACAATCAATATTTATAACATTTCTTTATGTACAGCGTTATTTGTTCAGATATAAATTATCAAATATTAAACAGAGAAGATAATAGTGTTTGGGATATTTCATGTGACTTTTAAAAAGTGTCGATTTTGAAAAATAAGTGCTTGAGCCCCATGAACCCCTTTTTTCCTATTTTGTCCTATTTCTTGGAGAGGGTTCTATCAGCTTGCGTCTTAACCGGGGGTGGAGCTTGTCATATGCCAACAACTTTAGATTAAAATATTTCATAAGAAAACCGATCATTATTTTCTATTTGTTCTTTTTGGTACTTTGCTAAAGAAGGTTCTGCGATATCAGTTTGTAATTTTGTAGTTTTGGGTGAATCTCTGGGAAATTTTCTTCTGAATTCAGAGAATCAACAAGATAGTTTCTTAATTCAACTGCAACAGACTATATACGAAAATCATAATTATACAACAGATTAAGATCAGATATACTTCTACAACAAATAAATTTACGACTAGAATACAATTTAAAAGAAAAGCTTTTTTTTCTTTTCACCCTTTGAGATTCTTAAACCTAAAAAATAACTTATCTTAATAAGTTGTGAAATTTAGGACAAAAAACAAGGTACAAGGTGGGAAGAGGAGGGGGGGGGGGGGGGCTCGACTTATAAGTGTGACAAAAAAATGCCAAATTATGAAATGCTTAATTTGCATAACACAACCAATCGAAATATAAACAAAAACGAAAAATCCTGCGTCCAAACATACATTATGAAACACTTTCCAATACTTCCAGATTACTTTAACAAAACTTCACTCTTTAGTAAAGTGAAAGATGATGCCCAAATAAACAATTTGGAAAACGCGTCATCCATTTAAAAACTCAATTTCAGGAATTACCATCAATAGTCGGAGAAAAAAAAGTTGTGTAGTTCTGTATTTGATGTATAGATTTGTATATATATATACTGAGTGTCTCAAAAATGACCGATGATTTTAAAATTCAATAACTTTCAAACGGTGACAGATATTAAAAAAATTCTTGCAGGAGTGTTATGTAAGATGTCAGGAGTTTGTATGCTGCGATTCTCAGTCTTAGTTACAAATATAATCGATATATGGCGCTGCAAGCAATAACCGCTAAATCCAGGCTTGTTTTTTCGGCTTCTCTCTTCTTCCATGCGAAAAAAGGAGATTAAAATGTATTGAATGGATTCCAAAGTACCAAAAATCGGGTCTGGACTGAGCATCTATTGCTCTCAGTACCATCTATTGTTTGAAATTCAAACTAAAATAAAGGATCACAGTAAAAAAAACTGACATCACACATAACCCTCCTGCAAGAATTTTTTTAATATCTGTCACCGTTTGCAAGTTATGGAATTTTAAAACCATCGCTCATTTTTGGAACACCCGGTATATTACGTAGCATGCTAAAATTTAGTTCAGTTGGGAAACGCATAGCACATTTTTCCGAAATTCAACAATTCCTTTAATAAGCGGAAATGCGTTCGAGATCTTTTGAACTTCCCTATATGTAGTCTAAAGAATTTATATGCACCAAGTAATAGGCAAAAATTAATTTAAAACTTGTACTTAAGCTTGAAATACACTTTGAGAAATTATTGTACTTGTACTTAGACAGTATTGTACCCGAATACTTTCCTGTGTCCCTGTAAATGAACGATTAATGCTATTCACACCATATTCGATAATAAGTGTCTTGTAGTACATCTTGGTGATATATATCAATTTAAATATGTTTGAAACAGTTTAACGTCATTAAAATACACATTAAACGATTTTTCTCCATAGACCGTAATGCAACGAAATATTTTATAGTGTGCCTGTAAATGAATTGCTAACGCTACATATTTCATTTTCCATACCGGACAAGCCATACTAAACCTCATTGACATGTATAAATTGCTTGACGAACCGAGTATATATTACGCGAGTTACATCATCAAATATATTGGAAAGTGTTAATAATAAAAATGATTAAGAATATTAATTTTAAGATATTGCATGCAATATAGCAAAAGATTTGAGATAATATGTAACCGTATGCATTATTATAGCGATCTTAGTATTTCAACTTTGGCCTTTGCGGAAAAAGATCTTCAATTTCTGTAGCAAATGCTAGACGAATTCCAATATTATGCATCGTTCGTGATCACAAAAAAGTTTGCATAAATGAAGCCGCTGTTACGGATTAACTAAACTATACAATTGTAGGTTTTGCTGTGATATTCATTTTCAGCTCTCTGCAGTGATGCAGTGAAAAGACAGGCTAATAAAAAGTAACTCAAAAGCTTTCTGGGGTTTCGACATCAATTAACTAATCTTTTGAGTCTGCTTCTAAAACTGCTGAAATACAGTGTCTGATAATACCGGCCATCTTGATCAACTCAAACTTGCCGTCTGAAACCAAAGGTAGAAATCAGCAGAAGCCATATATTACATTGTTTGCGTGATGGATTTAAATGCACAAGACCACTGTGCAACGAAAAATCGTTATGTCATTCAAAAACTGTTGCGATAACAATTAACATGGTGGCATGGAAAACAATGCATTAACTTTTTAACAGACAATGAAAATTATTTTCACAAAATACTCATTAGCGAAACAGGGGATATATATGGCGATATACTGGTGACATTAAATAGTTTTGCCAAAATGGTTAGCGAAACAGGTATAGTTTGTACTTTTTTCTTTAACCTTTAAGGAATTAAACAAGTTGGAAATTGCTCGTCAAACGTGGCAAATGAGGTGCGTTCGTACTATAACTAGTTTTATAATTATTTTTTGCACCCCATATTGTACTGAATGTATACTTTTTTGCACTTCATAAAGCGCATAGTCTGATACATCATTAAAATGCACTTCCAATAATTTTTTCCCATTCCCCGTAATGTAACGGAACACTTTTGACTGTCCCTGTAATTAAACTATACATCCGATTTTCCTAAAATTTGAAATAGCTCAACAAAACTTTGCAACAATTATATCTTTAAAATTTCAGACCATTCGGAAGGCTGTAATATCATTAAAATGCACTTGCAATAATTTTTCCCATTCCCCGTAATGTAACGGAACACTTTCGACTGTCCCTGTAATTAAACTATACATCCGATTTTCCTAAAATTTGAAATAGCTCAACAAAACTTTGCAACAATTATATCTTTAAAATTTCAGACCATTCGGAAGGCTGTAATATCATTAAAATGCACTTGCAATAATTTTTCCCATTCCCCGTAATATAACGGAACACTTTCGACTGTCCCTGTAATTAAACTATACATCCGATTTTCCTAAAATTTGAAATAGCTCAACAAAACTTTGCAACAATTATATCTTTAAAATTTCAGACCATTCGGAAGGCTGTAATATCATTAAAATGCACTTGCAATAATTTTTCCCATTGGCCGTAATGTAAAGAAAAACTTTTGACTGTCCCTGTAATTAAACTATGCATCCGATTTTCCTAAAATTTGAAATGGCTCGACAAAATTTTGCAACAGTTATATCTTTAAAATTTCAGATCATTCGGAAGGCTCTAATATCATTAAAATGCACTTGCAATAATTTTTCCCATTGGCCGTAATGTAAAGAAAAACTTTTGACTGTCCCTGTAATTAAACTATACATCCGATTTTCCTAAAATTTGAAATGGCTCGACAAAATTTTGCAACAGTTATATCTTTAAAATTTCAGATCATTTGGAAGGCTGTAATATCATTAAAATGCACTTGCAATAATTTTTCCCATTGGCCGTAATGTAAAGAAAAACTTTTGACTATCCCTGTAATTAAACTATACATCCGATTTTCATAAAATTTGAAATGGCTCGACAAAATTTTGCAACAATCATATATTTGAAATTTCAGACCATTCGGTTGAGTAGTTTTTGCTCTGTTACATGCGGACAGACGGACGGACAGACGGACGGACAGACGGACGGACGGACTGAACGACGACTATAGGTGCTACGTATTTATATAATTACGAACGCACCTAAAAAGGTCAAAGTTTGAGGATTTTAATGTTGAATGCATGTGACAAAATTTAATTATTATCACTCCAATAAATCATCAGAGTATTTTTTTTTCTGATATACAATGAATAAGTCTAAAATATATTAAAGGCATTTTTTCCATTCGAAAACATTTCATTAAATCATGAAAATTATTAATAAACGCATATTAAAAAAAAATACCTTATTGACAAATGAATTACGAATATTATTACAAATGAATTATGACCTACATTAATTTTTACATTAAACAAACTACAGTCATCAGAAACTTGGGTGCATAAGTTTACTGCTTAATCAAATCATTACTTATGAGATATAAATACATTTTATACATCGACAATCTAAAAGGGACCGTCTGCTGTATCAAAATATCAACTGAAAAGTAAACCTTTGTAAGTAACCGAAAAAAATGTATGGATTTTTCTGTCATATAAAATGTGTTTGTTTATTTATTTTTGCAAGACATTTCATACCCACACTGGGCGTAAAGTTGGCTGCAACTAGGAAGCCCCTAAAAGATATTCAACTGTTCAAAATCTGTCCAATCTAACTAATTGTGTGTCCCGCGTACTTTTCCCTTTAAGATCTTATTTTTTTTCGAAATTTCTGGATAAATCCCTAACGTATTTTCTTTAAAACTCTATGAAAATTTAAGAAAAACCATATAAAATATATCTTCTTCCGGTTGCCTTTATTCAATAAGCTCCAATATGACGTCAAAAGTGGATGTTAAAATTCGAAAATTCAGGTTTGAAAGTCAGTATAATTACCCGATTGCCAAGAAGGGTTATGTGTTTCACGCGTATCTGGGTATGTGGATTTCTTTATACCCTCGAAACATCCCAACGGCTGGATGGATTTTAATGAATGAGGTCTCTATCGATTCGTCTTAACCGTCCGATAGTTATAGGCTAGGTTGTGTTTTTATAAATTCTAAATGGCGGCCGTAAAATACAAAATGGCGGTAGAGAAGAAAAAAAAATACGCAGGATATTGAGAGGTATGTCACTGGATAGGTCTTTCAAAATGAAGAAGATGTTTCATTGACTATTTTACAGTCAGAAGCTCCGTTTAAATACTACACAACCTGGAAGCTGTGTAGGTAGGATCTCTAGCTTTACTGCAACTCTAACCTTCATAACATCTATAGGCCTCCTCAAAACAGTGTTTATAGATAGGAACTAACAATTAAGTCATCAATAGAAGTAAATAAAAAAAATATATGAAAGTAATATAAAAAATAGTTTCACATTGATGAGAAATAATTAATTAGTTCGCTTTTTACGCAGTCGGGTTTTTGATTTTTTTTAATTTAATTGAATTTATTTTCACCATATATACGACCCCTATTTCAAAAATTGCATTCATATTCGAAAAGTAGACACAATCCCCCAGTCGAACGGTACCTTCCCATTTTTCTGCACCAATTTGGAAATTATATAGAATGGGGTGGTGATTTTATTCCCAGCACTATACATATAGGATATATATTTAAATGGCGCTGCCTAATTTTCGGAAAGAAAAAATAATACCGAGAAAAACAAATTAAATCACATTCTAGGATACTCACAAATAATTAAAAAATCCTAATTTACTGAGCTTCCAACTATTTTCAATTAAGTGAACAACGTTATGCAGAAAATGCACAGATTGTGTGAAAGCCTTCAGACATTCCTAGACAAAAACTATGATTTATTTCCAAAGTTTTGCATGTCACCGTCAAATAGCGGCAATAGATAAGTAGAATGCATACACACATTAATCAATGTGACACCATAATTTGTCAATGTAAAATATTTTTCAGAAGCTATAAGCAGAATATTAAAGTTGAGCTACACAGTAGATAAATGGCTCAAATATATAATTTGTTAATGACGCATTTAAAAAAAAAAACACGCGTTTTCTAGAATTAAATTACTTCACAGAGAACGGTAAGTTTGAGAAGTATTTGTCTATTTTTCAAATTCTTCACTTTCGAAACTGAAGTATAGTTACTACTTTGTGAGGTAAACCACAAATATTTTTCTTTTCAAGTCAAATAGCTACATTTTCGGTTACAACATAATTAAATTGTTAAAAATATTACAGCTATTTTTTTAGACGTAAGGACTAGAACAAGAGTGTAAACTATCGAAACATCTGACTATTGATCAGATTTTTCAGTTTCGAAACTCGCATTTTGTTTTGTGTGAGTTCAAGCACAAATAGTTTACATATTTAGATAAATAGCTACATTTAAAGTTGCATGTCATGTTTACAACTATTAGTAATATTGCTACATACGTTGTTTATGAAAACTATTTTCTACATTCAGAAACATTTCCACGTTTCAATCTATCGACATATACATATACCCTATATGGCCATTAATCACCGGATACTTTCAATGTTAGACATTTTGGTGAATGTTTAAAGATATACCTACTTTTTAAAAAAATATATGAATTTCTCGAAATTAATGTTCGAAAAAATATGAATTGCAACCTATATACTTTTTAACAGGAATCAAATTCTAGAAGTTTCATATATGCGAATGCAAAATTACAGCTCATTCCATCAAGTAGTTTTCAAGCTATGATTGAAAAATTACTCGTATTAAAGTTTGTTTTGCATTTATACACTGAAAAAACTCTTGATTTTACAGAAAAAACTATAAGCCAAGACCCTAGTAAAAAATTGCTTATTTCAGGATAATATTCTTAATTGCACATAAAGAGTTTTTAAAAACTAAATAATTAACGTTCGAAAAAAATGTGAATTGTAACCTATATATTTTTTAACATAAATCAATTTTTAGAAGCTACAAATATGCGAATGCAAAATTACAGTTCATTTCATCAAATAGTTTTCAAGCTATGATTGAAAAGCTACTCGTATTATAGTTTATTTTGCATCTATACACTGAGAAAAAAACTCTTGATTTTACAGAAAAAAACTATAAGCCAAGACGCTAGTAAAAAAATGCTTATTTCAGGATAATATTCTTAATTTCAAATAAAAGTTTTAAAAAACTAAATAATTAACGTTCGAAGAAAATATGACTTGTAACCTATATGTTTTTTAACATAAATCAATTTCTACAAGCTTCAAATATGCGAATGCAAAATTACAGCTCATTCCATCAAATAGTTTTAAAGCTATGATTGGAAAGCTACTCGTATTAGAGTTTGTTTTGCTTCTATACACTGAAAAAAAAACTCTTTATTTTACAGAAAAAACTATAAGCCAAGACGCTAGTAAAAAATTGCTTATTTCAGAATAGTATTCTTAATTTCACATAAAAGTTTTAAAAAACTAAATAATTAACGTTCGAAAAAAATATGAATTGTAACCTATATATTTTTTAACGTAAATCAATTTCTAGAAGCTTCAAATATGCGAATGTAAAATTACAGTTCATTCCATCAAATAGTTTTCAAGCTATGATTTGAAAAGCTACTCGTATTAGAGTTTGTTTTGCATCTATACACTGAAAAAAAAACTCCTGATTTTACTGAAAAAATACTATAAGCCAAGACCCTAGTAAAAAATTGCTTATTTCAGGATAATATTCTTAATTTCACATAAAAAGATTTAAAAAACTAAATACTTAACGTTCGGAAAAAATATGAATTGTAACCTATATTTTTTTAACAGAAATCAAATTCTAGAAGCTTCATATATGCGAATGCAAAATTACAGCTTATTCCATCAAGTAGTTTTCAAGCTATGATTGAAAAATTACTCGTATTAAAGTTTCTTTTGCATTTATACACTGAAAAAAACTCTTGATTTTACAGAAAAAAAAACTATAAGCCAAGACGCTATTAAAAAATTGCTTATTTCAGGATAATATTCTTAATTTCACATAAAGAGTTTTTAAAAACCAAATAATTACCGCTCGAAAAAAATATGAATTGTAACCTATATATTTTTTAACCTAAATCAATTTCTAGAAGATTCAAATATGCGAATGCAAAATTACAGCTCATTCCATCAAGTAGTTTTCAAGCTATAATTGAAAAGCTACTCGTATTAGAGTTTGTTTTGCATCCATACGCTGAAAAAATAACTCTTGATTTTACAGAAAAAAACTATAAGCCAAGACGCTAGTAAAAAATTGCTTATTTGAGGATAATATTCTTAATTTCACATAAAAGTTTTAAAAAACTAAATAATTAACGTTCGGAAAAAATATGAATTGTAACCTATATTTTTTTTTAACCTAAATCAATTTCTAGAAGATTCAAATATGCGAATGCAAAATTACAGCTCATTCCATCAAGTAGTTTTCAAGCTATAATTGAAAAGCTACTCGTATTAGAGTTTGTTTTGCATCCATACGCTGAAAAAATAACTCTTGATTTTACAGAAAAAAACTATAAGCCAAGACGCTAGTAAAAAATTGCTTATTTCAGGATAATATTCTTAATTTCAAATAAAAGTTTTAAAAAACTAAATAATTAACGTTCGAAGAAAATATGACTTGTAACCTATATGTTTTTTAACATAAATCAATTTCTACAAGCTTCAAATATGCGAATGCAAAATTACAGCTCATTCCATCAAATAGTTTTAAAGCTATGATTGGAAAGCTACTCGTATTAGAGTTTGTTTTGCTTCTATACACTGAAAAAAAAACTCTTTATTTTACAGAAAAAACTATAAGCCAAGACGCTAGTAAAAAATTGCTTATTTCAGAATAGTATTCTTAATTTCACATAAAAGTTTTAAAAAACTAAATAATTAACGTTCGAAAAAAATATGAATTGTAACCTATATATTTTTTAACGTAAATCAATTTCTAGAAGCTTCAAATATGCGAATGTAAAATTACAGTTCATTCCATCAAATAGTTTTCAAGCTATGATTTGAAAAGCTACTCGTATTAGAGTTTGTTTTGCATCTATACACTGAAAAAAAAACTCCTGATTTTACTGAAAAAATACTATAAGCCAAGACCCTAGTAAAAAATTGCTTATTTCAGGATAATATTCTTAATTTCACATAAAAAGATTTAAAAAACTAAATACTTAACGTTCGGAAAAAATATGAATTGTAACCTATATTTTTTTAACAGAAATCAAATTCTAGAAGCTTCATATATGCGAATGCAAAATTACAGCTTATTCCATCAAGTAGTTTTCAAGCTATGATTGAAAAATTACTCGTATTAAAGTTTCTTTTGCATTTATACACTGAAAAAAACTCTTGATTTTACAGAAAAAAAAACTATAAGCCAAGACGCTATTAAAAAATTGCTTATTTCAGGATAATATTCTTAATTTCACATAAAGAGTTTTTAAAAACCAAATAATTACCGTTCGAAAAAAATATGAATTGTAACCTATATATTTTTTAACCTAAATCAATTTCTAGAAGATTCAAATATGCGAATGCAAAATTACAGCTCATTCCATCAAGTAGTTTTCAAGCTATAATTGAAAAGCTACTCGTATTAGAGTTTGTTTTGCATCCATACGCTGAAAAAATAACTCTTGATTTTACAGAAAAAAACTATAAGCCAAGACGCTAGTAAAAAATTGCTTATTTGAGGATAATATTCTTAATTTCACATAAAAGTTTTAAAAAACTAAATAATTAACGTTCGAGAAAAATATGAATTGTAACCTATATATTTTTTAACATAAATCAATTTCTAGAAGCTTCAAATACGCGAATGCAAAATTACAGCTCATTCCATCAAGTTGTTTTCAAGCTATTATTGAAAAACTACTCGTAGAGTTTGTTTGTAACCTAAACACTGAAAAAAAAAAACTCTTGATTTTACAGAAAAGAACTATAAGCCAAGACGCTAGTAAAAAATTACTTATTTCAGGATAATATTCTTAATTTCACATAAAAGTTTTAAAAAACTAAATAATTAACGTTCGAAAAAAATATGAATTGTAACCTATATATTTTGCAACATAAATCAATTTCTAGAAGCTTCAAATATGCGAATGCAAAATTACAGCTCATTTCATCAAGTAGTTTTCAAGCTATGATTGAAAAGCTACTCGTATTAGAGTTTTTTTGCATTTATACACTGAAAAAAACTCTTGATTTTACAGAAAAACTATAAGCCAAGATGCTAGTAAAAAAATGCTTATTTTAGGATAATATTCTTAATTGCACATAAAAAGTTTTAAAAAACTAAATAATTTGATGTTTTTTTTTTTAATAAAAAGTATCTGTTCTTTGACATTTAAATTAAAATCATAATTTTTCATACTAGCAATATTTTTATACCGAGAGGTAATATTAAAATTTCAATGATTAATTCATATTCTGTTACCCCAATTTAGTATAAGAATATATCGTTTATTCAGAAGGCAAAAAAAAAGTTTCATTTTGCGACCAGTGTTATTAAAAAAAAATTGCCTATAGGGTAACTCTAGGACAGATTGCCATAGTTTTTGCAAATTGAAATAAAAATTCTTAGAATGCAAATACAAGAAATATTTATGCATATTTAAAATTTTTACACATATGCTCATCATATTTTGGGCAAAATACAATTAAATATTGAGAACAAAAAGTGGGAAACAAAATTGAAATTAAAATAGCAGATGGCAATTTCTCCTTCTAGCCGAGGAGGATGGCCATCCAAGACAAAAAAGAAACGAAGTTAAAATTGCAAAATATAACATATTTCATACAGTTAAAACATGAAAAACATATAGTAATTTATAAATAAGCAATTATATCATGGAAAATAGGTGAATAAAATTCGAATAAATAAATTTTTAAGTACAATTTCAATCCTTCATTTTTCGTAAAATTTTACTACTCTTTTGGCAAAGATCTTGATAGTTTGTACACGTTTCACGGAACCAGTTCTGGTAACTTATGCATTGTATTCAGTCATCCTTTTTGGTTGTGATATTATATTCTTCTCCACAACCAACACAGTGCTTCTCCAATTCAACTCCCTCGGAATCTGTGGAATCTGATAATTTCAAATGTATTTCATCTTCTTCGCTGCTGGAAGTGTCGTGTTTTTAGTTCACAGGCTATATGCTCACAAAGCCAGAGAGCTTATGTACCCGCCTGTTCTGTATGTACGTAACGCGATAACTCTTGATAGAAACATCCGATTTGCTTCAAATTTTTTTTCTGGGTTCATTTTGATAAGGCGCTTCCCTGATTAGTTTTGGGGGTTCATTGGTTAAGGATAAAGGGGGAAAAGGGGGGTTAGTCCCCCCCCCCGTTAATTTAGATAAATGGGTTCTTCATGCAGAAATATTCGATTTGCTCCAAATTTGGTATACCAGTTTATTATGTTAAGGAGCTTCCGTGATTAGATTTGGAAGTTCATTACTTAAGTATAAAGGGGGGAAAGAGGGCTACACCCCCCTTAATTTAGATAAATGGGTTTTTCATGTAGAATTGGTCGATTTGCTCCAAATTTGGTATACTAGTTTATTATGTTAAGGAGCTGCCTTGATTAGATTTGGGGGTTCATTGTTTAAAGATAAAGAAGGAAAAGGGGGGCTAGTCCCGTCCTTAATTTAGATAAATGGGTTTTTCGTGTAGAAATACTCGATTTGCTACAAATTTGGTATACAGGTTTATTATGTTAAGGAACTTCCCTGATTAGATTTGGGAGTTCATTACTTAAGTATAAAGAGGGAAATGGGGCTAGCTCCCCTTAATTTAGATAAATGGGTTTTTCATGTAGAATTGTTCGATTTGCTCCAAATTTGGTATGCCGGTTTATTATGTTAAAGAGCTGTCTTGATTAGATTTTGAGATTCATTAGTTAAGTATAAAAGGAGGAAAGGGTGGTACCCCCCCTTTAATTTAGATAAATGGGGTTTTCATGCAGAATTATTCGATTTGCCCCAAATTTGGTATACCGGGTTTTTATGTTAAAGGAGCTTCCCTGATTAAATTTGGAGGTTCATTAGTTAAGTATTAAGGGAGGAAAGGGGGCTAGTTCCCCCCCTTAATTTAGATAAATGGGTTTTTTATGCAGAGTTATTCGATTTGCTCCAAATTTGGTATACCGGTATATTATGTTAAGGAGCTGCCTTGATTAGATTTGGAGGTTTATTGGTTAAGTATAAAAGGGGACGGGGGCTACTCCCCTCCTTAATTTAGATAAATGGGTTTTTCATGCAGAATTATTCGATTTACTTCAAATTTGATATACCAGTTTATTCCGATATGGCGCTTCCTTCATTTGATTTGGAGGTTCATTGGTTAAGTATAAAGGGGAAAAACGGGGGCTGATCCCCCTTCATTTATTTTTTGAGGGGCATTATTCTTTGAAATAAGAAAATAATATACAATTAGTGTGAATAGCCTGTGAGCTCAATGCCACCAGTTTAACTGGGCACTTTTCTTTTAATTATTTTTTTCTCTTTCGTGTTTATTTTAGAGCTTTTCATGACTTCAAGTTTATTTATCATTTTTATCTGTTTCTGGGATGAAAATTTACGACGTTTTTCATTATTTTCTGGAAAAAAATATATTGTTATGCCCTATTATATTACTATTATTGAAATATTTATATTAGTTAAAATTTAAACAATTCTATCAATTAATGTAATTATAAACATAAAAATTAGATTAATTGTTTTAAATATAATTATATTTTGTTAAAATCCTCACTCCGTGTAATTTTGAAATCTTGATTAAAGATGGTCATCTGTGCTTGATTTCATGAGGCCATCTACTCTGAAATTGAAGAAAAAATTTCCACCCAATTTAAAGCGTCATTTTTCCATTGTGCGTCTTTGTTTTTGGCTTAAAAGCAAAGATTGGATTATATACGCGCCTTAAAAGTCCATATAGTAAAAAAAAAAGAAAAAATTATGTATGTACTGCAAAACATTCAGATAACTAACTCAACAAAAATATTCAAGCACTAAATTAAATAAACATTATAATTATACTTACTTTTTATAATCGAAAAAACAGCTGCACGTCGCAATGAATGAATACGTTGAACTATTTCTTACGAACAAAGTTTATGCTGCAATCAATGATCAAGTTTTGGGAATATTTAGACGCCATCTCTCCTCTATGGCCAGTTATCCTGGAGTTACCCTATATGAGCCGTTAGCAACAGCGCTGTTCAATAAAAAGGATTGCAATTACCGTATATACTCGCATATAAGTCGAGGAATTTCTGACAATTTTCGGTAAGCAAATTTGGTGGGTCGACTTATACGGGAGTCAGTTGAAAAAGCAAAAGCAAAAACTTCGAATATTGCAAAAATATGGCATTTTATGTGTATGAATGAAAAATAATATATAAAATATAGAAATAATAATAATTTATCATTTAAAAAAATTTCAATGATCTGTTTTTGTTAACTTACTATCTTTTATGCATTGGCAAGTGTAATCTTTGTTTTGATTTTGTGCAAAATTGAAGCAAAAAGTTAGGGGGTCGACTTATAAGCGGGTTTTGATTTTTTCCAGAATTTGCATTCGAAAGTTAGGGGGTCGACTTATACGCGAGTATATACGGTATTTTCTAACCTGGGCTTGAGAATAAAGTAAAGATCAACAATCGATGTCTCACAGTTACGGTTACAGTGCCAAAATTTCAAATAGCAACATACAATTTAATTCCTCGCAAAATAATCTTCACAGTGAAAAACAATAAATAGTGTTTAAAAACTAATTTTAAATGTAAAAAGGGTGTCATAAAACAAGCGCAAAGAAAAACAATGAGATAAGCAAATGCACTCACACTGGCGACAAAATACAAATAATTTTACTCGTTACAAATTCATTATATTGCTATTCCTTATATATTCATTATACTGTCAAATTTTGTTAAACAGAAGAACAGGAGACTTTATAGAAATGAATTATTAATAATCTAATAATAGTCTAATAATAAATTAATTTTAGATCTATTTTAAAAGTTCGCTAAATGGTATCGTTTAAGCATGAGCTTGACGGAACCACATACTAAGTGTTCAAAAAGCAAATTTTTTAGAAGTTACGCTAACACATTTAAATTAATAACTGATTCGCTTTCCCTAAATTGCTATCTCATGAATAATTATTAACTAATTTGTACATCATTCTTTCTCAACAAACCAAATAGGAAAGTACATCATCTCTATCAAACTTCACGTTAACAATTTACCTAATTTAGAAGGTCCTGTCAGCTACATTATTGATTTTGCCTTGCTTGTAATTCATTCACGAACTAAATACATTTCTGAATTCTTTCATTAGATATATAAAGAGGCAAAAATGTAGTTCACTAAATGTATCTTAATTTACTGAGTGTATCTAAATTTATGCGATGTACGTAAATTTATGTAGATGTATTAATAGGAAAGAAAATTCGTTTATTAATTATTTACTCAATAAAGAATTTATTTAAAAAAGGATACACATATGTAGCATTTGTAAAGTCTTTATCTAAATATAGAGGGAAAGGTGAAAATATGGGCACCCTCTTTTGTTTTTGACTTAAAGCGACTTTCATTTTTAAAATTTTTAGATTTTTGAACTTCATCAACAACTATAACAAGTTTACTAAATGAGAGAGAATGCAAAACAATGATTAATATCAATTACTTCAATTCAAAAACGAAAATTTACAAAAAGCTTTGAAAAGAGCAACAGAAAAAATAGGGTTCAAATATGGGCCCTCTCAAAAAAGATCACAAAAACTAGTTTAAAACGTTTTAAAACAGGATAAAATAATACAAAATGGTAGAGAATTTAGTTATTACAGAAAAAAAATATTTTCATAGATCAAAAACATAACCGACTCTTTCAGCCCGGCACAATCTAAATGTGCCTACATTTGGCGCATAACACATTTAATCCACACTTCTCTGCGAGTGTCTTCACAGAACTTTCCATAACAAAAGATGCAAATTGCATTGCTCGAGACTGGTTTAGTCCCATCGTTGATATCTAGGTTTATATGATCATCACTGTCCACAAGGGGAGGGTCAGTGATGAGTCCGAGGATAAATTGCTACCTTTCGTGGGTCGATTTTTTTTTTTTTTTGAAGGCCTTTGGTCTTCCCACCCCTGCCCCCAGACCGGTCTCTTATTCCGGAAAAACTCAAGGATGTCTTCTTGTGTGCACTTTTGTCAAGCGACTTGGTCAACATATCCTTGCATAGTGATCCAGTGATGACTCTGAACCTTGCCGCTTTGGTAGTGGTTCTCTTCTTCATGTTGGGGACAGGAGATATGTCGACAAAGAAACTACATTTAAAGTTTCCGGGGAACATTGCGGTGTTTCAGCAGTCTCACCAATTACCATAGGTACAGTTTGATGTTGTTGTATAATAAGGTAATTCGAAAAAGAGGGGGCCATATTTACAGCAACCCCATCTAAGAAAGATGTGGCTACTTTCACATGTAACCTAAAGACTTGCATGACTAAAGGCGCGTTCCTAAAAGTAGCTTGGAATCTTCGCTTTCCCGATATCACTCTCAAATTATTTTAAACTAACTATAAGGACATAAAAAGAAACGATTTGAGATACCTGTCAAAATTTGCAGTCCCGAACAAACACTAATTCTCACACTAACTCAACTGCATTCACACTACTTGAGAAAATGGTTCCATCAGCTCTGTATTATCTTATATCAACAAGCGGCATCATGTAGAATCCTGGCCGACAATCTTCAGCACCTCCAATGGCCACTTCGGTAGGGGTGCCCATATTTGCACCTGTGCCCGTTTTTACAGCTTCTCCTATATATATATATATATATATATAATATTTGTAAGTTATTTTTGAATGCGTATTCAAATTCATTTGTTCTATCTATATTTAATCGCAAAAACTATTGCAACAAAATGTAAAACACAGTTGCAAGATCTTAAAGTAGTTATTTCATCCCTAGACACATTCTTGTATAACAAAATATCTTAATTCCATCTTTAAAATATACAATAATTTCATCAACATCTCACTATTTTTTAGAATTTAATTATGTTAAAAAATAGACCAATCATTGAACTGTTTATCTGTGCTGAGATGTGGTTTATAACTGAAACAATAAAACTTCTCTGCAGTTAAAAAAGAAACCTCTGTATGTAAAAAAATTATTTATATCACTTCATTGGAATAAACAAAATAAAAGTCTATAGTTATCAATTTTTTTAGGATTGTTGAGATTTAGTTTAATTATTTTTCTTTTCTTATACGAAATGATAACTCTAAAGAGCCCAGTGTAAAAAACAACAATCTGTTAGTTACCAGTACTATTTCCTAATTTACATCTTCCTTTACTAAAAGACGTGTTTTCAGGACCAGAAAAGCTGAAAATCATTAAACTCAAAGTATCCTAACTCGACAAGTTTTTTCATTCAATAATGTTTCTTTTAACTTGTTAAAGCATGCAGAATATTTTCCTAATTAGAATTTATAGGAACCAAGGACCGTATATGCTGGAAGTGTTATCATATACCTGATATAAACACCCTTGATACCACTTCAGCAGGTTCTTATTTTTTTTAATGCCATAAAAAAAATACTATTATTTATATATTTTGATTATTATTATTATTTTATAAAGTGTGTATGTATATATAGAGTGTGTTCTTACATGTATTTATTTTGATTATTATTACTGTTATTTGATATAAATATGCTCATATATGTATCTACGCTGTAAACCCTTAATAAGAGAACGACTGCACAGTTGGATCTTATCTTTAAAGGGGATCGTTTTAGATAGACACGAAGTCTCCAAGTTTAAGAAAAGGTTGACATAAAATGCCAAACTGTATTTACGACTGGATGTAAGATTATTTATTGGTCCTAATAAAGAAGTCATAAAAGATAGACCGCATGGGCGAGGAGGAAGGCCCGGGGTTTCCAGACCCCCACGATCGCTGACGCTCAGTGGGAGGAGCACTGCATACCCCGAAAAAGTGTAATACCAAATCAGAGGTTTGCGAGAAGACGGAAGAAGAGTGGGTCGGCAAGACTGACCGACCATTTGACGAAGGAGGCAAAGGACCATCCTCCATATTGTTATGACGAGGTGATGTCGTAAGCGAAGAATGAAGTTACAGTCAGATTAGTTCGAGTTCTCAACTACGAGGGTTTAATAGTAAGATTTGTCAGCTATTCCAACTATGATGGTTTAAAAGACTTGTGCTGTTTCTCAACAAGGTTGTTCCAATTCGCAACTATGATAGTTTAATAAAGATGAGTTCTATTCCGCAACAGGCATAGTTAAACCCAGATGTCCTAAGTGTTTCAACGATGCTTCTAACGATGATTACGAGTTATTCGGGTCGTGTTTTCCCGCTAAGGGACGGCTCTAAGATCGGCAGTTCTCGGACATTTCTATCATCGTCAATTTAATTAAATTTGTGAACTTTTTCTGGAGTGTGAAAAAACACTCAATGAGCCACGGATATAAATGTGACCTAAAGCTATGAGTAAGCCTCTACTACAGAAGGTATGTGTTATTCAATATTTTTGTATTCCCATTGTTCTAATAATCTATGTTGTGCTAGGGATGTACAATTTATGGTATCCAAGCAATTAATTAATATTTGTAATGATAATTTTAAAGGTAAACTTAATGCAAATTCTAATTCAATTTCGTTCTTTGGAACGCTTGTGTCTTGTGACACAATTCTATTTTGTTTTTGTAAATATGTAAATTAACTGTAAATAAACTTTTGTTTATTGTTAAATTTTGGCTATGTTTTTAATACAACATGAGTCCATTGTTTTAATTTAATGTAAGTTTTATTTCAGATGACAAACTTCTTAGTATCTTAAATATGCGTAGTTTCGATAGGTTTTGTTTAGATATAACTGCGCGGTCTATACGCTATTTCTTCACTAAAATTACACAACGCAGTTTGGGGCAGTTTTGGAGATGTGTTTCCTCACGCCTCAATTAAAGATAATTATGGTTAGTCTAATTATCAGGAATAGCCAGGACCATTATTCAATTATTACGATCACAAATGTTTGTTTATAAATTATAATGTTTTTAAATACCCACTATAATAATTCAGGTACAGTAATTTAGGAGTAGTTAACCTACAATTACTAGGGTAATTAATGCACATTACCCATTATCTTTTCCCCCTACCTTCCAGATTGGGGTTCACCCTGTCCCCAATCCCATGTATGTTTGGGTAGTTAAGTTGGTGCCGGTATATGGACCTACATCTGCCCAACAGTATAAAACATTTAAACTTCCTAACGTTTTCAAAAATAACTATTTTGAAACATGGCTTCTAGTCTTATGTAGAACAACGTTTGAAATATTTTTAAGAGGATAAGAGGGAATATTTTGATAAGAGGAAGTGCCCTGTATATGTGTTTTGTAATATCTTTAATTAAGTATAAAAATAAAAGTAGGATGGTTTGTTTAATACTCTTTCATAAACATTAAATGTTTATTTGAAAGTCACGCTTAATTTCATGATTTTTCAAAAAACATTCCGTTATAAAATACATTAAGAGGCTACTTCAGTAAAGTGAAAAGACCCATTCGCTAATGCTTATCCTATGGAAGAAATTTATAACGATAACTCGGTTGCATTTTAATATTTTTAAATGATTTTTTTTGCATTGGATAGCTCAGATCGATCTGTATGCAGGCCGTTTTTTACTTTTTCGATTTCGATTGCAGATTTTTTTAATGAGGGTGCTTTCAGTTTTGAAACCGGTTCCAAAAATGAAAGTGTCCTCATTAAAAATATCTGTAAACAAAATAGAAAAAGTAAAAAACGACCTTTGTACAGATCGATATCAGCTATCTAATGCAAAAAAATCATTTAAAAATATTAAAATACAACCGAAATATCGTTATAAATTTCTTCCATAGGATTATAGCATTAGCGAACGGGTCTTTTCACTTGACTGAAGTAGCCTCTTAATTTGGCGTGGGCAACGCACAAGATAATGGAAAATTCAGCGTTTTCTTTGCGCTATGTAGACAGAGCGAGCTAGTCAATTTATTTTAAAATATATAATTTTATTGTTGTTTTAAGATGTGGCAACAGAAGAAAATAGTATTATTTAAACTACAATTGAGGGATCTGTAAATTGTTTTTTTTTATGTATAATCATAATTTAATTAAAACTAAACTATTAATTGATAAAAGTGTGTTTTTTCTATTACTACACTCTTTATCATTTTTTTTACTTTCCTAATTTTTAGTGTTTAAAATATTGCATTGTTGTAGTTTCACAGTTAGTTGGAATATTTTCGGGAACGTGGTTTAGCGCATCATTAAAACCGTTGTTGACGTAACTCTCACACAATCGTCACCATAGAGAATGTTTGGAAAAATGCTGCCATTATCGCAAATAGTTCTTGATTTCTCTATCAAAATCTCCCCATTTGGCGAAGGATTAAGAAAGTAAATTGAATTGGAAATAAAATTAGTATGTTGCAATGATTAGCCTACATTTAAATGAGACCAAACTGGCCACCAGATGCGGCTAGTTATTTTATAAATAAGTTCTAAAAATATTGAAATGTTGTACTGTCATCTAAAACACACATTTATACCTAATTTTTTACACTTTCCAACATAGTTTAAAAGTGTTTATGAATTCGGCTTGTCTGTCCATGCTTTAACTCACGCAAATATAGTCAGATGATCATGAAATTTATAAATGTTATCAAGGTTTACCATTGCATGTTCTATTTTGAAAATTAAGAGTGTAACGTTTACCGTTCATTTACAGAGACTCTCAAAATAATTTTGTTAAATTATGGCCTATGGGAAAATGTCGTTTGCGTTGTATTTTATTGATATCATACTATTTTAAACATATTGAAATTTATGTATATCACTGAGGTGTACTGCAAAGTGCTTATTGTAGATCCTGATGTGCATATAATTTATCGTTCATTTACAGGGACACACAAAACGTTTGGCTACAGTACTGCACAGGAAGAATAATTGCTGACTTTTCAGCTGTGGTACGCTTTTTTAAATTTAACTATTTTTTTTTTTGCATATTACTTGGTATATAAATTCTATAGATCGTATACAGGGCTACAAAAAAGATCTCAATTCCATTTCTATTTATTGACGTAAATTGCTGAACGAAAATTTCCAACTCCGCTATGCGTTTAATTGAATTAACTTTTAGCATAGTACGTGGTAAATATGCAAACCTATAGATCATATATAGGGCTGTACAAAAAATGCTGATATTTTTCCGACTATTGATGGTAATTTCAGTAATTGGGTTTTCAACATTTTCTAAATTATTTATTTAGACATCTTTCACCTTAATAAGCTCTTAAGTTACATTATAGTAGTAGCTGTTTAACCCGTTCTACGCACGGGAATTCATGAGTTTAATTCTAAAACAAAAATTAAAAATACCTATTCTATTTAGAAAAATATTTTTCCACTACTGTGCATTTTTTTAATATCATGTTGCTATGGCAGCAGATGACAAAACGATATCTTTGGAACAAGGGAATAAATAGAATAAAAACTTTTGTTGATGTTTGTGGTAAAATGTTTTCTTTATTTTTAAAAAAAGCTAATAATTAAACGTAATTAAAGAATTTCTAATTATATGCATGTGATGAAAATAATTATCGTAATGCCCGCTAAAGCTTCTTAGTATTGCGGCGTAGCATAAGTAATATGCATATCTCACATTGTAGTAAACATTTAGACCTGGTTAGAACTCGTGCGATTACGGGTTGAACATAAAGAGGCTGAAATTCGTCAAAAACATAAAATTAAAAAAAATCTATTTAAAATTTTCGAATTTTTTGCCCCAATTGTTCATGGGCTCCCTACCAGCAACCCTTATGCCAAATTTCGTAGTCCTGCGCCCTGTGGTTTCCGTGTTTTTGAGGTGACATAGATACGCGCACAGATTTTAATAGGGTAGATTCTGAATGTGTTGGAAAGTGCTACATAATGTATGCTGGACGCATGAGTTTTCGTTCTTGTTATAATTCTAGCATATAACGAAGTTTATTATTTTTTTTAATCGATCACAAAATTCCGTCTTTGTATACAAAATCAAAGTTGTGTTAAACAAAAGTGCGCAATAAGAAGTCTATTTATCGCATAAAAGGAAGATGAATCACTGTAATATACAAATACATTTACAAACATTTAAATATCTGTAAATGTTTAAAAGATTTCATTATAGTTTAGGAAAACTTTGTCTACATGTAGGGTAATTCCGGGATTTATGCCGCACATTTTTTTGAATTTGTGTATAAAGTCCCATGGTGGACATAAAATAAAAAAAAATCATGCTGTGCTATTTAATGTTAAATATACAACGCGTGTAGTGCGAAAAAAAAATTCAAAACAAATTATTAATATTTTTTAACGATTTCTTTCTAAAACATTACACTGCGGTGCGTCACCCTTACATTCAGGATGAGACGCCGCACTTGTGCGGTAGTTATGCCGCGCTTGTAATAAGAAATGAATGAAATTATAAATAAAAATATTTATATCTGGACTATAATTAACGATGTAATAACAAAATGAAACTAAATGAGTACAATGAAAGGTATTAGTAGATTCAAATTAATAATTGTTGCCTACTTTCACTATTAAAATTATTGACTTATTTTTTTTACATTAAATTTTAATTGTTATTTCAGCAACAACGTAACATCAATGTATTATAAAGGGAAAAGAAAAAAAAAAGTAAAATTGTGTTTACATAATTTATTTGTTAACCCTTTCGGGATCGGTGGCTTTTACACAAATTTTATTCGGTTGGTACCACTTTTTAAAAAGAAGTTACCTTTACTTAAATAGTCATGAAAATGCTCTAATTAAACAAAGCAAATATTAATTTTCTTTTTTACTGGTGCCAGAAACAAATTTTGTAAGCTCTTTAAAAAGGTGCTTATATGCACCCATGGTCCCAAAAGGGTTAAAAGACCTGTTTTTTTTACTACAATCTACAGAAGAAGTGTCGAAAAAGTACAGTCTTTATGAAACTACATTTAAACACATGATGCAACGAAGCCAATTACACTTCTTCTTTTTTAGAGTAGTTTGCAAAGAGCGTCTGCGTTACGCGTAATCCAATTTTTCGTTATTATCACCTTGATTTGCATCTTTCTTGCCCTTCTTACTTTTTATTTTCCCCTTTTTCTCCTTTGGTTTTAGTAAACTTGATAACATGCCTAACATGGTTAGTCTGTGCAAAAAGAAAAGGAAAAGTAAATAAAACTTAATCATCCCGTACAAAAGAAACTGCGGCATGCACACCGGAATAGCAGTGTGGCATGTATCCCATTTTGCATGGTGCAGACGTCGGCCATCACAGTTACCTGCCATCGCTAAGGGGAATGGCGTAACCATACACACAATACTCTATACAAACGCTACACTTAGTTTTGACTTCGAAATCATGCATTCATTTAGTAATTAGTGTATTAAAAGCATTTAAACATAACGTGTTTAAAAGTTTGGACAGTGAAATCATGCACTTATGTCAAATTAAGGATTGTACTTCTACAAGTAAAAATCGAAATGGGATTCACGCTTTACACTGGTTAAAATAATCTCATTGCGCACCTATACTGTGCGTTTGAGGATCATCTATCGATAATTACAAGAAATACAAGGGGTGCGGCAACTGTCCCGTATGCGGCGACTCTCCTGGAGTTACCCTACTTAAATAAATAAAAAATATGAAATAAACATGTATCCACAAATAGGGATCTGGGAATTTCTGTGTCTAAATTCAAACAAGTCCGAAATTGAACGTCAAACGTGGCAAATGAGTTTAACTCGTATTATAACTAGTTTTATAAATATTCAAATCTTAGTGCAATAGCTGTTGCACTCTTATGCAAAAATGCATGAATACAAAATGTATTACGATTAATATATATATGTTAAATTTAGTAATACTGAAATAATATTCCATCTTAAATAGGGCGTAATCACCATGGCAACCTAGAACCAGTCACGGAATTCCATTGAATTAATTACGTGCGATAGGATTTAACACAATAAAGAAAACTTTTATTAATATCTTTTAATTTGATTCGATTTTCATAAAATTTGGAATGACTCGACAAAATTCTTCAACGGTTATATATATTAAATTTCAAACCACTTGGTTGAGTAGTTTTTGCGCAGTTATATGCGGACACATGGATAGACAGACGGACGGACCTGACGACGACTATAGGTGCTACGTATTTACCGGGTGATTAAAAAGTCCGGTGCAAAATAAAAAAAAAGGTCTATGGGTAAGGAGAGACATGTGGTTTGCAGATAAAGATTCAGCATCTTACGGTATTTTGTATGGCACCAACAAAAAAATTAGGTCAAAATCTCGATAATAGAAGGCGCTATTACAGATAATTACATGGCTTGCTTACACAACGCAAGATTTGGATACAAAAACATAAGGAATACTGCATGTACCCTTTTTTGTATCCAAACCTTGCGTCCTGTAAGCAATATAGAATTATTCCATGGAATTATATGTAATATACGCCCTCTATTATCGAGATTTTGAACTAATTTTTTTGTTTGTGCCGTACAAAATCCTGTACCACGCTGAATCTTTATCTGCAAAGCGCATGTCTCTCCGACCCACAGATCTATTTTTTATCGCGTTTTACTTTCGCACCGGACTTTTGAATCACCCGGTATATAATTAGGAACGCACCTAAAAAGCTATCTGGGAAATTGTTTGAGCTCTTACAATAAATATATTTAATTAAAATAACGCCTGCTTTTAATGAGGTTTTTTAATGCCATTCCTTTAATGTGTTTAACTTACTCACCAATTATCTGAGAAAAAAGTTACGTGTCTCAATCTTTCCTCCAAATTTTAATAAATATTTTTTTTTCAAAAACAGTTTACAGCAGTATCTCAAATGAAAATCAAATTTTCAAAGTAAATTGCTTAAGAAGCGCAAAGGGCCAACGTAGGGCTGGAAAATTTCCTACTATTATATGTTGGCAAGGCTACAAACGCAGCACAAGATGGAATATTTTACCGTGAGCCACCGACCTGGGCAAACACGAAATTTAATTAAATCCAGCATCGATAGAACCTATATTAATATATGGAAAATTCCAGAGAAACACATTCGCCTTGCATACAATATCTCAAATTAAAATAAAATTTTCAAAGTAAAGGTTTCAAAATTTTAAAGAGGCGCAAAGGGCCAACATAGTGAAAAAGATTCCATGCCGGGACTCGAACCCGAGCCATCCGTATAGCGCACTGACATTCTACCGACTAAACCACATGGAACGATACCCAGCCTGGAAAATTTCCCACTATTATATGTTGGCAAGGCGACAAACGCAGCACAAGATCGAATATTTTATCGTGAGCCGCCGACCTGGGGCAAACACTAAATTTAATTAAATCCAGCATCGATAGAATCTATATTAATACATGGAAAATTCCAGAGAGAAACATTTGCCTTGCATACAATATCTGAAATGAAAATCAAATTTTCAAAGTAAATTGCTTAAGAGGCGCAAAGGGTCAACATAGTGAAAAAGATTCAATGCCGGGTCTCGAACCCGGGCTATGAGTATATTTAAAGGCTGGGTATCGTTCCCTGTGGTTTAGTCGATAGAACGTCTGTGCGCTGTACTGATGGCCCGGGTTCGAGTCCCGGCATGGGATCTTTTTCACCATGTTGCCCCCCCCCCCCCCTTTGCGCCTCTTCAGCAATTTACTTTGAAAATTTGATTTTCATTTGACATATTGTATGCAAGGCGAATGTTTCTCTCTGGAATTTTCCATGTATTAATATAGTTTATAGCAGTTTCACAAAAAGACGTTTAACGAAGTTTGAAAATTTCTTTTTTAAGAAGAAATATGTTTTATCTTAAAAAGAGAAATTATTCTCAGATGTCGGCACACTACTTATTTTCTTAAAATCGTAAGGCGTACGGTAATGTTTTTAACACGAAACACATCAAAATATTTCGGTACTTTTTAAAAGAAATTTCAACAAATTATTTAATTTAATATTATTATCTCTGTGTTTTTAGTTTTAATTTTAATAATATACAGTTTTTGAAGATAAACAGATTTTAAAACATCGCAACATCAAACAGATTTAAAAAGGTTCCTGAAACAATTTCCGCACTGCATAGTTGTTTTCAACGAAATGACATAAAATTTTTAATTATGCTTTTGAAATTATGTATCAGTTAAGATAATTCTTTGATTTTTTTTTCTTTGCGCTACTAGGGGGCTCTACCCCCTACGAGCTACACTTGCCAGCCTCCCATTCCGACATCGCAGGCTCTAAAAACGACTAATTTGCTCAGTTTTAAAAAGATTATCAAAGATTGGCTTATAATTAAACGACCAGTAACGACTTTCTGTAATCTGGGTGACATTAACTTCCCTTTAACTGATGGATTTTTTTTTTTTTTTTTTGAGGCCGAATTATCTGCTATCGCGAAGGTTAACAGTTGTTTTTGTAATTGATTAAACAAGATCAATTAAACATCTGGAAATCAGCTTATATAAACTTCTAAGTAAAAAAAGTAGCTGCCTCCCGAAATTTTATGCCAGCGGTATATGAAAATTGTTTTAAATGTACCGTTGTAAGTAATTTTTACGGATTTTTTCTTTCGCTTTTTAATATTCACAGGTAAATTTATTTTTTTGCTCTTTTCAATTTTGGCGACAATAGTTTTAAAAAATTACTTTTATGAAATATGAAATAAATCTGTCATGTAAATATATTTTATATTGAAACTGTTTGGCAATATTATTATTTGAGCTTTTTAAATATGGCGTAATTTTCCCCCTTTTAATGCTTTTAACACGCCATAATTTAATTACTATTTTAACGTTTTCTTTCTCTTTTTATTATCCACGTGTAAATACATATTTTAATCGAAGGGAAATATATTTATTTGTGCTGTTTTAAAATTTGTCAACAATAGATAAAAAGAATACCTTTTAGAAATATAAAATAAAGCTCTATTGAAATAATTAAATTTTGAATCAAAACATTGAAAAAACTGTATTAAATTAGTTAAAATTTAAAAATTATTGCACACTGCACACCTCAAGCTCATCAAGTATGGGCTACGAAAAATGGTTAAATTGCTCTGCATAATTTTTGATTGCATAAAACTTTTTTAAAAAGGACTATTTTGACAGACTTTAACATTAAATAGCGCTTAAAATAATTTTTCGATTTATTCAGCGTGTTTATCGAGCATTTTTTTAATAAAATTATCATATTTTTTTGCATGCAAAAGTTTTCTTAATGTAAGCCGCTAAAGACCTCGAATCACAAAAAATCATTTACGGCAGTGAAAGCGGTAGTTACATTTTTTTAGAACATGGAGATTTCCTATTTGTTTTTATACCTACTATTTAAAAACAAAATAGCATCCATTGCAACAAAAGACTAAAACCAGAAATACGACCAATATTTTAAGACCTAGGTCGTAACCACAGTTATATTGAATATATGTAATATTAATAGAATTTTATTGCGGTATATCTAATGTACAGTAATACTTGCGTGTAGGCATATATACATACACTTTCAAACTCGACCTCGCGCTAAATTGGCACCAAGCTCAGCTATACTTGAGGGAATATCAGCAGATTTTATTCTAAAAATAAATCTGTATAAAAGAAGCCAATTTTGCGCTAATTTACTAATTTGGCAAAGTCCTATTCAAATACGATATTGAAAAAGAAGACTAAATCTTCACTGTAAACTGAAATGTCTTAAATTCAGACATTTAAGTGTCTGAAACGGAGTGTTCAATTTTCAGACGTTTTAAAGTGTCTTAATTTTTAAGATACTTTTATGCGTCTGAATTTCAGACACTTCAAATGTCTGAATTGCATCCATGTTTGACCACTTTGACAAACATTTTTTCACCTTTTTTTTTTCTTCTGTAAGCATTATACACTGCAAAATATATATATATATCGCTAAAAATATGGAAATTGTAGCCACTCGAGACTCCGGTATAATTTACATATATTAATGGAAATTTTCTGATCTAAATTCCAAAAAAAAAAAAAAAAAATCCGTTTAGTTTGTGCATATTTCTGTATTTAAAAATTTCCATTTAAAAAGATAAAATATATTTTTCAAGGACTAACCACCATATTTCAACAACCACCTTCCCGAAGGATCACGGTACATCTAATTTGTATTCAATTCTACTGTAAACTTTTAATACTTACCCCAGGTGGGATTCGATCTGAGGTCCTGTTGTATAGGAGTTCAGTGCCTTATCCATTCGACCACGCTTTCATCGGCCGATCGTTGAAATAAAGTATTTATAAAGCACAAGGCAATGTTTTTAAGGGGATCGGGTAAGTCCTATCTCCGCCATGGTAAATTCACCAACTTTATGTACTTTTTTCTCAGAAATTGTGAAAGACAGAGGTCTAGATTTTTTAGAGTAGTTAAAATAACACGATTTACGTATTTTAACTGACTATTTTCTTTCTAAGTGAAACTCAAAATTAATTATTAATTATTTATTGAAAGTCATTTTTAAATTATCACTTTTGGTAAGATTTCACTGCCAAAAATAAATAATTCTCAACAACTCATTAATACCCTGTGTTAAAATATACAATTTATCATAATATAAATATTAAATAGAAATCTGAGTTTTTAATTTTAATAGATATTGAAAAAAAAGGAACATAAACATGAAAAATCTAAGTTTTAAGAAAAAGTCAGATTTAAAAGGCCATTAAGCTGTGAAGTATTTTTAGAAAAAATTATTAATTTGAATACTTATTTCTTTTATATATAAATATGTGTGACACAACGTTGGAAAGATAAAAGTTTGAACTATTTAATGATATAAAAAAGTAAAAATCGATTTTTTAGTTGAATTTTGCTTTACCTGTCCTCTTAAGTAGCAGTAAGTTTTTTTTTTCCAATTTAGTACAATTGTAAATATTTTTCACACAGTGTTGTAGTCGTAAAAAAATTAGAGGGTATACGCTAGAGGCAGAGGGTATAGGCTAAAGTCATGTATAGAGTTTTCGTTGCAGTTTTATTTGAGAAACAGGGTATACGGAGTATTTTTTAAAAATCCAGAAGGAATACGGCGTATACCCTCCACATACCTGTTACACATTTTCTTTCTAGAAATTTATTTGAATATGTGGTATTTTAAGCTCAGTTTTTTCTTTTCTACCAGAGGAATTGTTAGAGTGCAAATGAGGACCTCCCCCCCCCCCCCCCCCGCCAGAAGCCAAGGGATGCACGCCATAAAATAAAGGTTTTAAGTAAATTGGGTTATAAGTTGAACATCAGTAGTAATGTACTGATTTAAAATATGAAACTGCAGCTTATTTAATAGTGGTCTTTGAACTGTTATTAAAAGGAAAGTGGACTACAATTTTTTTTAAATTTAAATAGAGATTATAGAGGTTACGAATTAAGTAGTTTACAGGGTTTAATTAGTTGACTTCTAGAATGCAGTACATAATTAGAAAATCCTTTTCTTTTTACCAGCAAACGAATAAAATTGTTTCCAGATAAACTACTTTGACACCAATAGATGGCGGCACTATTCATCTTAAAATTGAATGTTTAATTTCTAATCCAAAGAAAGATTCTTCTGGCATGAAAATTTAATGTTTTGGAAATGTATAAATTTTTATTCATTTTTGTTTGTGGTCGAAATGATGAATAAATTACCTATCGAATTATAAGCTATCCTCTTTAAACAGGTTTTTATAACGGTAAGTTATTATGCAATCAAACTTAAGACAGAATCGTATGGGACTGGGCAAAATTTTACTTTCAGCATGGTTATACCGTATTTTTTTAAATGGACTACAGAACATTATTTGCTAAATGAAACTCAATAAACAGTAAATAAAACTGAAGTAAACCTCTGTATAACGGAAACTTGGCTAAAATGAAAAATTTCATGGTTTCTGCGAAATCACGCATTCTAAGGTTAGAACAAGCTTTTATTGAAACTTCCGTACTTAAATTTGACATTTTCTACACAGCAGCTCGCCTCTTGGATACGAAACTGGTTTGAATATAAATAAATAAATCATGTCTAATTAATATACGTGGTTTTTGAAAGTGGGGAATGAATTATATGGGTTTATCCTTGAAAAGTTACATATTATCTTTTAAATGGAACTTTTTAAATACAGAAATATGCAAAAAAATGGAAATTTTTCTGGAATTTACGGGGAAAAAAATTACATTAAAATACGTAAATGGCTGAATAGCCAGTACAACTTCCATATTTTAACGGATATTTTTTACAACGTATAAAGCTTTAAAAAAAAAAAAAAAAAAAAAAAAAAAAGACAGTTGCCTATTGCCGAACATGCAGGTTGACCAAAGATGGATGCGATTCAGACGTTTGAAACGTCTTAAATTCAGATGCATACACGTGTCTTAAAAATTAAGACACTTTAAAATGTCTGAAAATTGAACACTCCATTTTCAGACACTTAAGTGTCTGAATTTCAGACATTTCAGTTTACAGTGTTTATACCATGATCATAGTAAGACACTTAAGTGTCTTAATTTCAGACTTCTATGGTGTCTGAAACTTCATATTCAGACACTTAAGTGTCTGAATTACTTTTTCAGTCACATATGTGTCTGAATTTTAGACGCCTTTATTTGCAGTGTTCTGTACTCGGATTCGCGTCAAATTCGCGCATTTCAGCTTTTTCGCAACATTAACTCAATACTTGTAACCAAAGGTAAAGATTTTGTGGTAAATGTTTAATCTATTCCTGACTTTAATTCGACTTATGATGTTTTGACGAGCCTTTCTTTTTCTTTTGTTTCAGTGTTATAGAAAATCCCCTTGATTTTTAAACCACATTCTTACTGACATTGCTTTTGTTTGTTGCCAGCGATTCTCGTTATTCGAAATTTGCTAAGAGAAATAGTGTAAGAAATAGTTTGATATGTTCCAATGAAGTACATAAAATATTTAAATTGTAAATAAATTACGAGATTTCTGCACTTTACAGTGTATAATACATATGATATAATTTACATGTGGTTTTCAGTAAACATTGTAAAGGCAAATTTCATATTTAATTTGTGTATAAATACTTTTTTTAACCCATCAAACCGAACGAGATTTCACTTAATTAAAAAACAAGTAAGAAAAATGATGCGTACAGCATAGATTATGAAACACTTTCCAACACTCCCTGAAAGCTTTAACGAAACTTCGTTACTTAGGGAAATAAGGTAAATAAGATAACTAAGTAAACATTTAAAAATCTGATTTCAGTAGTTACCGCCCATAGCCAAATATGTATTTCAATTATTTTGAACAGCCCTGTATTCGATCTGTATGTTGATATATATACTATATAATGGGAAAATTTAGTTTAGCAAGAAAATGCATAACAGGTTGAAATTCATCTTTCAGCAATTTATACTAATAGATGGAAACATACTTGAATACTTTTGTACAGCCATGTAGTTTACCTATTACCTTTATTACATGCCACTATTTAGCTGAAATTAAATTCAAACTAAAACACGCTTAAAACTAGTGAAATTACATTTCCAGAAATTATCACCCATAGATGGCCATGTATCCAACACTTTGCGTGGCCCTGTATATCATTTTATCTATATTCTGCAAATATTTCTTAGTACACTAAATTCAGTTCAGCGTAAAAATGCATAACTCCTTTAAAACCCACCTTTAAGCAATTTATGCACATACTCAGTAACATTTGCGAATTCATTTCTGTAGCTCTATATATGAACTATAGCATTTATACGCACTTTATAGTATGCATAAATATAGTGAACAAGTAGGTAAGTGTGATCCACAGATCGCACAGAGGGTTTCGTTTAATATTCCTTTCAAAACACTTTATCCTTTTGACAAATCTGTTAGTTCCTCATTTTGCAACCAGGGGCGCACTCTATTCTAAACAAACCTCTATCCGAACGAAACTCCGTTTTATAGACTATCCGTAGATATATTAGTCGAGGGGATTGGACCGATAGCAGCCCGAGATAAGTAGGCGCCCCTGGCGGTAAAAAGTGGAACTAAAATGTGTATGGCTATGGTGCATAACATGAAAGAATGGTCAAAGGGGTGTCGGCAAAAGTTGGAAAAGTGCTCCGCGGGTGAAAAGGGTGAAAGAGGTTAGAAAAATTGCTTAAAATACACAAGTTAGAGCCCGGAGGAGTAAATAATATAAGACTTTTTGAAATTTTTATGATATGCCGTGTGGTCTGAGGTATTCAGCTATACGTATGCAAAAATTCATGTCTCCAACGTAATTAGGGGCTCTCTTAGAAAGAATTGCTTAAAATACATATGTGGTAGCTCAAAGGGTTAAACGTAAGATTTTTTCAAGATTTTATGATTATCGCCTGGCCTCAGGTGTTCTTCTATAAGTATTCAAAATTTCAAATCTCCAATTCAATAAGGGGCTCAGTTAGAAAGAATTGCTTAAAATACGCATGTGGGAACCCAAAGGGTTAAATGTACGATTTTTTCAAAAGTTTAGGATTTGTCGTATGATATGTGGTGTTCAGCTATAAGTATGCAAAATTTCACGCATCCAACCTAAATAGGGGCACACTTAGAAAGAATTGTTTAAAATACACATGTGGGAGCTCAAATGGTTAAGTGTACGGCTTTTTCAAAATTTTATGGTTTGTCATTTGATACGAGGTGTTCAGCTATAAGTATGCAAAATTTCACGCCTCCAACCTAATTAGGGATCACTTAGAAAGAATTGTTTAAAATACACATGTGGGAGCCCAAAGGGTTAAATGTACGACCTTTTCAAAATTTTATGATTTTTCGTATGATGTGTGGTGTTCAGCTATAAGTATGCAAAATTTCTGGTCTCCAACACTTATAGTTTCTGAGAACGGGCTCTGTGACTGACGGACAGACGGACAGACAGACAGAGGAGCGAGACGAATAGAGTTTCGTCAGATGAATGAAACACTAAAAAAGCGCATATCATAATTAAAAATGCGTTTCGAGCGATCATTACTACTATACAGTAATTCCAATACAATATAGTATCTGAAATCTTTTCAAATACACCGCAAACAATTTCCCCTATACCATTATGAACGGATTTCTTTTGTGTGGCCCTGTAAATAAACAATAACTATTCTTTGCACCGCATATTCAACAGAATGCATATTTTAGTGGACTTCATAAATGAATATCAATTTTACTATGTTTGAAAGAGTGTAACACCATTAAAAATTATGTGAAACGATTTTTTCCCATTGGCCGTAATGTAACGGAAAACTTTTGACTGTCCCTGTAAATGAACTAAACATGCTACAAACTTCATTTGAAATGGGAACGTGCTATGGTAGAGTTCACTAACATCCAAAAATTTCAGAACGATCCGAGCATATTTACGACAGTTAGAGCGTGGACAGACGGCCAGACGGCCTGACGGACAGACAAACCGAAGTCATAAACACTTTTCAACTTTGTTGGAAAGTGTTAAAAAGAACAAAAATATTTAAACTCTCTTTTCAAAATAAATATTCAAATTTTCTTTTTGAGTTAACTCAATTTGCTAAAAACATTCTTAGAATATTGAAAGTAAATAAATATGCTTCTATCTCATTACGAAAACCCTTTCAATTGCAGATTAAAAGTAATTCCACGATGTAACATAGATTTTCCATAAAATACTTTAAGACAATGCATTGATTTACTTACTTTATTTCAAAAATTAATTCAACTTACCAAACATGGAAAAGTATTGAAAAATAAAAGTTGTAAGGTGATATAAAAAAAAATGAAAAGGTGGACAAAAAAATCTTGTGATATTGTTGCACATAATGCTTTAATTTTTTATAGCTTAACAGAGATACTGAAATATAGCCGGATCAATAATTAATGTCAATAAAATATTAAGGTATATTCTGTAAGATTTATCGTACATTATATAAAGAATTAGCAACCTACAGCACGCGTGCCAAACTTGGCACATGCACGTATTTTTAGTGGCACACGGACTGAATTTTTCTATTTCTATTGTTTCTTGTTTCGATAGGCGAACGTCTGTGTAAAAATAAGACACGCTTCTTTCTATAGATGCTGTAAATCTAATAAGACTGTTTAGCTCAGAGGCTATCAAAGCCTGAGATCTTATGTACCCGCAGGTTCTGTATGTACGTACGCAACGCGATTCCTCTTGATAAAAATTTTGCTTCAAATTTTGGATATAGGTTCATTCTGATAGGGCGCTTACCCGATTAGCTTTGGGAGTTCATTAGTTAAGAATAAAGGGGGTGAACATGGACCTCCCTTAATTTAGAGAAATGTGTTTTTCATGCAGAATTATCCGATTTGCTTCAAATTTAGGATACCGGTTAATTTTGCTAAAGCGCTTCCCTGATTAGATTTGGAAATTCATTGATTAAGTGTAAAAGGGGTGAACGGGGGCTCCCTTAATTTATAGAAATGGGTTTTCCATGCAGAATTATCCGATTTGCTTCGAATTTGGTATACAGGTTTATTCAAATAAGGCACTTCCCTGATTACATTTGGAGGTTCATTTGATTAAGTATAAAGGGGGAGAACGTGGGGCTAATTCCCTCTTAATTTAGATAAATAGTTTTTTCATGCAGAATTATCCAATTTGCTTCACATTTGGTATACCGGTTTATTCTGATAAGGCGCTTCCCTCATTAGATTTGGAGATTAATTGGTTAAGTATAAAGGGGAGAGCGGAGGTCTAATACCCCTAGTTCAGATAAATGTGTTTTTCATACAGAATTATCCGATTTGCTTCACATTTGGTATACTGGTTTATTATGATAAGGCGCTTCCCTGACTGGAGGCTCATTGGTTAAGTATGAAGGGAGGCAACGGGGGCAACCCCCCCCCCCCTTAATTTAGATAAATGGGTTTTTCATGCAGAATTAACCGATTTGCCTGCCTCACATTTGGTATGCCGGTTTATTCTGATAAGGCGCTTCCCTAATTAGATTTAATGGTTCATTAGTTAAGTATAAAGGGGGATAAGAGGGGCTAATTCCCCCCATTAATTTAGATAAAAGGGTTTTTCATGCAGAATTGTTCGATTTGCTTCAAATTTGGTATACCGGTATGTTCTGATAATGGGCTACCCTGGTTAGATTTGGAAGTTCATTGGTTAAGTATAAAGGAAGGGGGAATGAAGGGAGCTAATCCTCCCCTTAATTTAGCTAAATGAGTTTTTTTGTCGATTTTTTTATTTTTCAAGGGGCATTATTCTTTGAAATAAGAGTATAACATACAATTAGTGTGAATAGCTTGTGAGTTCAATGCCATCAGTTTAACTGGGCACTTTTCTTTTTATTTGTTTCTTTCTTTGTGTTTGTTTTTCACTGTCTGTTCAATGTTTGATTTATTTTCAAATTACTTCATAGGCGTGGCGTCAGGGTAGGTGCACAAGCAAACTTTCCGCTAAGTTTTCTGAAAAATAAGGAACACTATTTCAGAAACGCATAATTTGTGTGTGAAACAATACGAAAAGCTCTATTCGGAAAAAGTGGTGGAAAGTTTGCTTGGGCCCCGCTACGCCTATGAATAACAAAATACATTAATAATAATCTAGAAAGTAATTTTAAATTTTTTAACTTAGATTAAATTTAGATTAACAATAAAATTACGATAGTTTTTTTCTCCCTTTACATTGTTTTTATTATTCAAACTATTTTATATATATCGTATTTTTCAGTTATAAAGATTACTAGTAATTATACATAATTAGCGATAAACATACATATTTTGTAATTAATTGTTTCTATAATAACATACATATATATTTAAGAACTTTATGGCAATAAGAGGATAATATTGAATGACTACACTGTTAAAAATTTTGCAGCAATTCTGGCAGGTCATTCGGCCGTTTTTTGAAAAAACGGTTTCATAACCATAATTTAACTATATTCTGACCATAAAATGACCATTAATATGGTCAGAATAGTGTTAAATTACGGTGGTGTAACCGTTTTCGGAAAAAACGGTCAAATGACCTGCCAGAATGCTGCAAATTTTTAACAGTGTATATAAGTTTAAATATAATGTGATTTACAAGTGTACAAAATTGATTAGCATTGGCTTTGTACTGGAGTAATGTTTTAACATATGTTTGGCACAACAATATTAAAAGATTATCGAACCATGCACTAGATTATATTCAGACAATAGGGGTGCATATTAATACCGGGTGATACAAAAGTCAGAAACATCTTTAGAAATTAATAATTCGAAAACGAATCGAGATATAAAGTTGCGTTTGTACCAAACGGGTGGAAAAGAACTTTGATTTTCTAGGAGAAAAACAAGCAAGAATGCTTTATAGTTCTTATTATGTTTACTAACAGATGGCTTACAAGTGAGGAGTCGCGTACAATTTACAAGCAAGATTACAACTGCTTAGTGTGCTGTCCGTCATTCAGCAGCAGAGCTGTCAGGCACAATAACGTTCACAGCATTTAGCAACATTTCTTGTGGTATAGAAGGCACATATTGGCAGATGGAATTTTTTCAGTGTGGGCAAAGTATTCTTCTTTTGCTGAAGCCTTTGCATTTATTCAAGCATTTGCATTTGTTCAAGCACTCTTTTTTACGTTTCCACCATAAAAAATGGAGCTTCTGTCTCATCAGTTCGGTGCAAACCGCATCATTTTATTAACACTTTCCAACATAGTTGAAAAGTGTTTAAGGCTTTGGTTTATCAGGCCATGCAACCAAATATACTCGCTGCTAATATAAATAAACTATTATAACATGCTCGCTACTAAACCAAATTTACTCGCTACTAATCATACTCGTATTATATTCAAGGCTGGAGTAGCACAGTTGAAGTTTATTCCAACAGAGCGAACAATGTCCAGACCAGGAATCGAACCTGGATACTTGGCGTGCCGTGCCAGCGCTTTATCTGTTAAGCTATCAGGTCGATACCTGGCTAACATAATTCACTCTTATTTTTTGGACATGGCTGCAAACTGCAGCACTATTTTCAATTATCCGAGTTATATCTATAGCATTTACTTGATGAAAGTGTGTTTTAACACGGAAACTCCTATATACCATGTAATTAGGTCATAATGAAAAGAGCGAATATTTTTTCCAACTGGATTAAACCATATTCATCACTCGTATTGTCCTGTAATTTTCATATGTTATTGATGTTTACTATAGCACGATCAATATTTAAAATGAAGTGTGTAGCATTTGTAGTCCTGTTACAGGGACAGTCAAAAGCATTCCGTTACATTATGGTCAATGGGAAAAAAACCCTTTCAAGTGCACTTTAATCATGTTACACCATCTCAAATATCATGAATCTGCTATTAAAAAGTATAGTGCGCAGCGCATTTATGGTTCACTTACAAGGACACACAAAAGAATTATGTTACATTATTGTTGCATTGTGCGATAATTTCTGGAAGTGCGTTTTTAAATTTAACAATTTTTCGCATAGTTCTTGGTGTTTCTAAAAACTATAGACCATGTACAGGATTGCATAAAAAAATTTGAGCGCATATCCGCTTATTCACGGGAATTGCTGAAGGCGAATTTTTACTTTCTTTTATCTTTACAAGAAGAAAGTATTGGATTCATGAAAATTTTCGAATTCCGGTTTTCGACGGATTTACACGTTTTAGGGGTCAGAGATTCCAAAAAACATGTTTTTACAAAATGTCTGTCTGTGATTCTGTGAGTCTGTCTGTCTGTCTGTCTGTCTGTGTGTATGTGACACAAATTTTGTGGGCGCTCTATCTCAAGAACTAATGCACGGAATTTAATAAAAATTGATATTCAGTTAGTGCCTAATACAAATTGATGCTGATTAGTTTTTGGTGTAAATCGCTCAACAGGTGGCGCTGCAATGCTGTATTTTTCACGATTTTCGCAATAGCTCTATCTCAAGAACTAATGCACGGATTTTGATCAAACTTCAGATTTAGTTAGTCCTTGATATGAATTGATGATGATTACGTTTTGGTGTAAATCGCCCAACAGGTGGCGCTGTTATGATGAATTTTGCAGGATTTACACGATTTCCCCAATAGCTCTGTCTTAAGAACTAACGCACGGATTTTCATCAAACTTCAGATTAAGTTAGTCCTTGATATGACTTGCTACTGATTAGGTGTTGGTGTAAATCGCCCAACAGGTGGCGCTTCTCTGCTGCCTTTTCCACGATTGCCTCAATAGCTCTATCAATAGAACTAATGGACCAATTTTCATCTAACTTCAGATTTAGTTGTATGTTGACACAAGTTGTTGTTAATTAAGTTTTGGTGTTAATCACCCAATAGGTGGAGCTGCTATGCAGAAATTTTCACGATTTTTGCTATTGCTCTATCTCAAAAACTAATGTACGGATTTTCTCCAAACTTCAGATTCAGTCAGACGTTGACATAAATTGTTGCTGATTAGGATTTGGTATAAATCACCCAATAGGTGGCGCTGCTAGGCAGCATTTTGCTGAATTTAGACGATTTCAGCAATAGTCATATCTCAAGAACTAATGCACGGAATTTCATATCGTTAGAATCCTCATGAGATGCATAGATTGCCATTTAATTTTGGCAGTGTGATAGCGAATTTTGAAGTATTAACATGTATGAGATAGAAGAAAGTTTTGGGATTGGTACATCCGATTAGTTAACTGTGTAATGCGTTTCTTAACTGAGCTAAATGTTTTCATACTATGTAGTATATAAACAAATCTATAGATCATATACAGGACTGCACAAAAGAATTAGGATACTTTTCGACTATAGACTGTATTTGAAGAAATTGGGTTTTCAAATGTGTTATGCTTTTACCAAACATCATGTTTCACTTTATAAAACTTCAATTTTTTTTATAGTATTCTGAATGTTTTAGGAAGTGTTTCATAATCTTGTCTTTATTCGTCTACGAATTATAAAATTGTTAAAGTTGTTCCTGACTTTTGAAACAGCCTGTGTGTGTGCATCAACGAATATATTTTTTATATATTATGATGAACATCTCCAGTGTATCATTTATTTAATTTTTAACCGGTTTATTTTTAATTTTAAATGACGGTACTCAAATACAGAACTAATTATACTTTTTGGCAGGTTTGTTTTTCTAGATATATTGAAATTTGTTTTACGAAGAATTATCTTTTTTATGATTGTCGTTTCTGAAAAGGGGAGAAGAGAATATTTTTCAATTTATTCTACATTTGATAAAGTGTTCACTTTGCTAGAATTTAAAAATTCTTTAATAAATTCTTTACATAAAATAAGTAAATTGAAGACATTTTATTCATAAATGTTTTTCTTATGCTTATTTAGATTTCTACGTTCTAATAAATATTTCAAATATCATATTTATTTTGAGGTGTAAATATTAGAAAGAAATATAAATTTAACGTTAGGAAATGTAAATATTTGAAGAAACATAATTTTTAAATTAGAAAATGTAAATGTTAGAAATAAATGTAAATTTGAAGTTATAAAATGTAAATATTAGACATAAATGTAATTTTTTATAAATATTAAATACTCAGATATTACTTCTGAACCAGTATATGCTGTCTTAATTATAAAGGCGTAAACATGATTTTAATTTGTTGCATACACAAACTCAATGCTTGAAAGATAAAATTTTGAAATAAATAATCTCGAAGTGATTTAAATTATTAGTTTTCTTTGTAGTTATTTCTGTGATTTTAAATAAGTATAAAAGTTTTCTCTAAAGTTTTAACCTCGCTTTAAATTAAAATGCTGTTTTGAAAATTAATTTCACTGTATAAATTTTAATTTAATTTATGTCTACTTGTATACTGATACTTGTAAAAGATTATTAATTATACAACCAATGCATTTTGTTGAATTTTGAAAGATACAGTAATACTGCAACACTTGATATTCAAAATGCGTCTAAAAAGTTCGATGAATGGAATCATAAAACAAATAAAACAAAACATGGAAACAAAATACGTTTAACCACCCTCAAAGTAACATCCGTTGACTACAATGCACTTATAATATCGTTGATAGAGCTGCTGGAATGACTCAGCGAAGGCCTCTTTTGGGACCAACCTAAGCACTGATGTCACACGTTGTCGGATGTATGATATGTCTGCGAAACATATGCCCTTGATTACTCCCTTCAGGCGAGGAAACAGAAAAAAGTCCGCAGGCACCAGATCAGGCGAGTACGGTGGATGTGGGATAACAGTTGCAAGATGTTGGGCCAAGAAGTTGCGTACACGGATCGCAGTATGCGGGCGTGCGTTGTTACGCAGCAGACTCTACTTTCCACTCCTGTACACCTGTAGGCGAACACGTCGGATGCGCAGCAGTAAATGCCTCAAAACACTTTCGTAGAAATCGTCATTGACAGTTTGCCCTTGCGGGATAAAACACTCTCCTTGCTGATTCCCAATTCCTCCGATATCCCTCGCAAAGACAGTCGGCGATTGTTTAACAGGATTTGTCGCACCCTCTCGATATTGCCTGCCGTCATACTTGCTGAGGGTCGACATGAACGTGGTTCGTCATCCCCTGTTTCCTTTTTCTCCCGAAAACGTTTAAACCAGTCGTACACGTATTTTTTGCTCGCTGCGTCTGGTGCGTACATTTAGACGAACTGTGCATGCGTTTCTGTGGCGGTTTTTCCCAATTTCTAGCAAAACTTGATGTTTATCTGTTGCTCCATTTCAATATGACACGAGTTTTCAAACATACGCCGTTTGAGTGCCCATAGCAGATTATTCTGGCTTGGTTTCTTGCGATTCCTCCAACATTGATCTTTCCATTGGTCTCTACCGCCGCATGCACAAGTACGAATTTTTAACTCGCGTTGTTTATGAGATATCCATCCATTCACCGAATTTCTTAGACTCACCTTTTAGACGTGCAAGAAGTGTTACGTGCCGATTTTGACGAGTGATATAGTTGCAAAGATATCGTCGTAGGGAGTAAAAAACTTAACCCGTCGAAAATCAACCGTTTCCGAGATATCCCACAATTTATGTCGCACGATATTTTTATTTATTGCACTATACTTGTGCTGTTACATTTGCCATATCGTTAAATTTATAATTTTTGCAGTTAAATGCCTGCCTGTTAACTTAATTATGTTACTTACGTTTAGAAATCAAATATGAAAAAAAAAAAAAACTTGGAAAAAAATGAAGAGAATTTAATGGCTGTAAATGCATGGCTGCCACGGGAGACTATTTTCGCCCGTGGCAGCCTGTTTACTATTCTGTTTACTATTCTATTCGCACCGCTATTTTTGAAAAGATGATTTTTATAGTACATTTTTCTTGCACATGTTGTCAAAGTACATGTGAAAGATTTTTCTTTGAGAAAGTGGTTCGAGATTAATTAAAAAATAGTCCTCAATGGTAGCCTTATATTTTTGCGTGTGCTGTGTGTGTGTTTGTTGATGCCGGACATTTATAGCGTTTGCTGGTGGTTGTGCCCTTCTATATAGAAGTGTGCAGGAAGCCATTTAACAGCAAAAATTATAAATTTAACAACATAACAAATGTTACAGCATAAATACATTATAATAAATAAACCAATTGTGTGACATAAATTGTCATCTATCTTGAAAGCAGCTTATTTGCTATGGGTAGTTCCTTGAGTTTTTTAATTCCCACCACGAGATCTTTTCAACGATACCGCTTTCGTCAAAATCGGAGCGTAACACTCCTTGCACGTCACTAGTTAGTAAACTTCCAATGCACGCGCTACCACAAATTTTACAAGCGTTATTTTTTTCTATACATTGTACTCACAAATGGACCGAAATTAAAATTCGATTTCAGGCTGCGTTCAGTCACTTTTGAGCTCTTCTACTTTTAGAAGATTAATCTTCGCTTTATTTTACGAATTTTAAGAAAAATGTTGAGATTTAAGGCAAAGATTTCTATTCGGAAAAAGTGGTACTCAAGTAAGGACCGTGCGTATCAGGAATTTTTACTACTGATATGTATAATTTATCTTCTTCCGAATATTTCATTAACGTTATGATATATCTTGCATTTGTAATAACGTAACTAATCTTCGCAATAAAATATGTCAAACGCCTGCTCGAGCAAAAAATTGCGCACCCAATGAAGGGTTAATAATGAAATTAAAAATTTAGTTGTGTTTTCTTAAAAACTAGATGATTACGTGGAACAACTCAATATGAAAATTTCAACTATCATTTTAAATGAAACAAAATTCTCACGAAAATAAACATTGAACAAAAGATTTAAAATTCGTTTTCCTGTATTAGCAACTCTTAGCACTTCTGGAGTACGTGAATCTGAAATGTATACCAAACTACTAAAACTGACCTTACTCAATTAACTGCGCTGATTTTTTTTAAAGTTTGTTTTCCTGTAAGTCATAAAAGAATATGTGAATGAGATTATACCAACAATTTTAAACTTTGATTAGTATAAAAAAAATGGACACGACTTCCAGAATTTGTAAGATTTGAAGAATTTTTAAAAGACTTATCTTCAGAATCTAGTATTTTACAAATGAAATTAAACAACTTTAGGTACTTTTATGTTAACCGGGCGCAAATCTCGCCAACAGCAATTTTTCCCTTCTCTGGTCTTTATTTTTCGTATTTGTAAATTAGAAACATAAATATTGATTTGATGATGAAATAAAATGTATTGGTTTATGTTATTTTTATTATTTTTATTTATATTTGTTTATTTATTGTATTTAAAACAAAATGAATGAAAGAAGTGTATTTGAAATGCATATGATACTTTGTATTTTGAATTTATGTGTAAATGAACGTTGTGTATTTTAAATTAAATAAGTGATAGGTCTATAACTTAAATGGGATGATGACGATTTATCACATGCGCCTGGCTATCATAAAAGTACCCAAGTTTCTTTTGAAATATGTCTTACGTTACAACGGAGGAAAGTTGTGGATCTCTATTTCTAAAGCATCATATAAGAACAAAATAGATCTCATCGTTCAAAATATAACAAATTTTGTTCAAGATAAGCAAAATGTGAGAAATTAGAACCCTTAAAAGTACGAGAATTCAATATCCATCAGAAAGTTGCTCTAAAGAATTACTTTCCAAGAGCCAAGTGGAAAATTGTTTGATTTTTAGCAAGATATGGCAAATTGCATGATAAAAATCACGTGGATCAATATATAATTATGGATATCAAATAACTAACATAAGATCAAAGTTGTGTTTGGCTAATGATTCAAATTTTGAAGAACTCTATATAGTATAGAAAATTACAGAAGTGAAAATACAAATATCAAACTAGGGGTTATTAATTCATACATCCTAATATTGCAGGTCTTCAGCAAACTACTTCTCATTTAGTTCACCCTGTTACTCTAAGTCCTAAACCAGCTGACTCTAGTTTCATACCTACTTTTCCAAATCAAAAAATGATGTTTCTCCAACTTTTGAAAACACTTTGCACACTACAATTTCTGTCTTTAAAAAAATACTACAGATTCTGTAAAAACTAATTCGTCTTGCTCCACATTGGGGCAATTCCAAGCCAATGTTATCATTTTTATTATTTTATGTTTACATCAAATACGTAATATATTTTATTTTCTGATAATATTAAACCTATATTTTTTATATTTGCAATGCATTTTATAAACTTTTGAATAGCCAAAATCAATAGAATCCATTGCAATCAGCATAGATTCTTTTTGCGTGTTTATTCGTTTGTCTGTTTCATATTTGATGATGATCTGTTACAGGTAAGATTACATATATTTCATAACTATATTGTGGCAACTGTTAAATTTTGTCAAAGAGTATGTTTCTGCACTCCCTCTGAATGAAAATATATTTTTTTATAATAAATTGTATGTTAGTTTAGAGATAAACATTAATAATAGTAGTAGTAGAGATAATAGTAATAGAGATAAACATTAAGATATCCGAAAAGCATGGTAATTCCTGTTTGTCTGTTATAACATCATTTTTTAATCATAATTACATTAAATAATTTATTTATAATAACTATATTAAATTATCTTCTGGCATCATACGCTAATTGTAGCCATCTTTTAATTACATAATTATCATTTTTAAAATAAGGTAAGGTCATTTTTTCCTCTATAACTGTTAGTCTGTTCCAATAGAATTGCCCATTGGTACTTCGATGGTCAAAAAAACTAGAAGAGATCGTTTTCGATTTCAGTATTAAGTGACGGAGTCATATTTATTGTTTGTTAATAAATATAGATGGAAACACCGCAAAATAGGTAAATAATTATGCCGTTAGTTATAACAAGATACAGCACTCTGACTTAATATCCTGTGCTTCGGTTTAGAATATCGTAATGGTTGTTTTTGTTTGGATGTGTCCGTCATGTAAATGAGTATCCATTTTGCTAATTACACCAGTGTGCTAATTAAACGGAAGGTATGTTAAAAACTTGTTCAATGTTCATATTTTAACTTACGTTTGCACGTTTAAATTTACTGTATGTTTTTTGTTACTACTGCATAAATGAAATGTTTTCAGTCATTGTAATACATGTCCAATAGATATACACCATGTGGCAGAAACGTGGCGACAATGCGAAATTGTTGCAGAAAGGGAACGGCCCCTTGCAGAAAACTTTCATCCTCCAGTCGCTAAACGTAACTAATAGAAATATTATTTTTTAGAATTGTTATTTTTATATTTAAAGTAAAAAATATTAAAATTATCAAAGCCCCATTAGAAGATTCTAGAAGACTAAATTTTTTATGCAACTACATAACTTCTCCTTTATCTATATAATTACCTTTTGAAAACATAATAACACATGTTCTTGAAAAATTGGCTAAAAATTAACTCGGTGAAAAGAGATAAGTTTAGTATTTTTATTTAGACAAAGAATAAGAATGACCTCATCCTCAACATCTAGCAAAAAGGAAATTAGATATGTATGTATACATATTAATTTACATTTTAATTATTTCCACTAATTAAGCATATGTGTATAATGCCTCTCCCCAATAACTTGTTAATTATAGTGTTCAATTCTGTGGTGCATTGCTACAAATTGCAGCAATTTAACCTTGTACTCAATCAACAAATCTTTAAAAAAATAATGGAACAAAGTTATTTATTATAAATATGCTAAATAATTTCTCTAATGCTGATTCATTAAATTTAGGTTTTTGGCATTTTTTTAGATGCAATTTAAAAACAGTCAAGACCATTACATACAAAAACATAACATATCTGGTTTATATATTAGTTCTTCATTGTCTTTTTTTCTAACTATGTTATTTATAAATTTGGCTTTAATTTCAGCTGCTAAAAAGTACCATGCTGCAGAAAAATTTGCTACTAATGAGGCTTGTCACAAAAAGCTTTAAAAAGTTCTGCCACAGGGGATATATACATATAGTAACACTCAGCACATTTTGAAGCATTAACACTCTTTGACAAATTAGGCACAGCGTAACACTAATAAATATTTATTAGACTTTCTATTGCCTATCTTAACACTATAAAACAGAGACAGCAAAAGTATTGGGGCTACATTTAAGTGCATTTTAAACAGTGCAGTCTAGACATTTATAAGAAAATGTATCAAGTCTCCTCTTATTTTTTTTTTTTTTCATATAAAGAAAATATGTGAAATTAATATAAAAAAGAAAATCAGTTTCCCACTATTAATGTAAGTTACATGCGATAACATCAAAAAGTTAAAATATATGTATTTTTAATATCTAAATGCATAAATCATATTTTTCATGCAAATAACATTGTATGTAAATGATTATTTTGTAAATACCCGTCTTTCACAAGGCACTCATATTCACTTGAACTGAATAAATACCCGCATGTATTAATGCTTTTCGAATTCTGGTCCTTTCCATTTGCAAACAAAGAATCTCTTTACACGGTATTTATTGTTGTGTAATAGCGATGAATCGATACGTGTTCAGTTGTTTTTCGGAATTAGCTTGAGGCATTCCATACTAAGTTATTGAAGAAACTTTTAGGAAAAAGATATGAACTCAAAGAATCTTTCTGGAGATTTTTTTTATGGTGAAATATTTTTTCAAGAGAAGTTTTTTATCAAGTACTCTAAATTAAGTATTCCAAATTAAGCAGATGTTTAATGTTATGCTTGAAAAAGTACGATTTAAAATTTGCTATAGAAAAATGAATTTAAAGAACATTTACAAATAGAAAAATAAAAATGTACGCATTAAACAAATTATAAATACCTGGCATAAAAAACACTTACTTAGAATATTTTTTTACGTACATCACTCATGCATAGTTCATATTTATGTTACAGGGTGTCCTAAAGTAAACTGATGTCTTTTAAAGTGAAATAATAAGTAAACGTTGTCAGCTATTAATGTTAAATAGTTAATAGCAGATAACAACGTTTTAAGCAGCGAAACTTCCTAACTAGCAACCTCCATCATTTTATGGCTTCATACATTAGAACGAATCTCAAATTACCTGTTCAACAACGCGAAATTTACTGACACATTCTTAAAGGCAAAGAAATTTGCAGACCTGACTATTGGAACAATTTAACATCGAATGGTATTTTCCAATTTCTGATAAATAAATTACTTATAGAGTTATAACGATTGATGTCACGTATTGATAGGTTTTTCTCGTTTCCCGCGCTATCGTCGCCGGAAATTCGGTTCAAAAACGCCAACTTTGTCAGTATTTTCTGAAAGACCTTCTTCTTTTACCAAAAAAATGGAAAACACACCTTTCAGCAACGGCGTAGCTTCTGAATAAGAACACCTGCTGATTCCATGCATTTCCGAACAAAAATGAATTCAGAAATGTGTCAGAAAGAAGCTTACCTGTCACTGATAACAATACGCTGAATGCTACTAAAAATTAGTCTACAGTAGTTAGAGTTCTGGTGCTTAAAACATTCTTATCTTTTTATATTGTACAACGTTAAGTATCTTCCTAATTTTCAGATATTAAAGTTGTTTTTGTAGGAAAATTATGTGTGGAGTTGGAATTTTCATTCATACGCATTTTTGTTTCAGTATAGTAAGTGTGTTCCATACCGCGCTGCTTTACCTTAAACAGCAAGAATGTTCAAAATAGCGTACAAGGATGGATCAAAATCAACTCAATTTTTATCCTTCATTTAATTTAACAGATGAAATTAGAAAAAAGAAAAAATTTGCATGGAATATTAAAAGGTTATTTTAAGCATTCTTGCAGTTTGAATCAGTGCAAAGTGATTTATCGGCGAGTTTTGGTAGTAAAACACGTTAGAATTCCAAAACATTCCTCACTTCTATATATTAAACCCAAAACTGAATCTTAAGACCTATTTCAGCTGATCTGAGAATGCGCAATGATCATTTTGTGGTGCTTTTCTGTCGCTAAACGAAGTGAAAAACCAGTTTTGAGGTTATTTCGTTTCAGAGAAAATTTGATAGAAATCGAGACGTCCGAGTTGTCTATAGCGCCAGAAAGAGGAATCCTGGTTTTCCAAAGGAAAAATGTGTTCAAAACTTGCTTCTAGTGTAATATTCTTCTGTGTTAATTTTCTGATAACTCAAGTCAATAATGTAAATTATATTTTATTTCGGGAGAAAAAATAGAATTAGTTTTTTGTTTGTTTGATCCCTCAAAGAAAGTAACAGTGTGATGAGCTGAAAAAAAGATGGCAGCCAGCACTCCCATCAGCAGTAAAATGCAATTGTGCCATTACTTAAACCAGTACAAAATTGTCCGTGCGGAATGCAGCTGGCCCATCAATGAACCTCCCAAGTACTAACCGCGTTCGGTGCTGTTTGGTTTTCGTGATCGGACGTGAACAAGTACTTTCAGCGTATCCTGCGAGCGCTCGTAGTTTTCAAGCTCACATTACACTATTTAAAGTTTGTTTATTTTGTGATTTACGTCCCCAATCATTAAACTGGTATAGAAATTATTGTATTGTATAGAAATCCTATATATTTCATACGCTTTTTTTTTTAAACCGAAATCCTTTCTAACTTAGTAAAACCAGATTTAAGGAGAAAAAGAAAGTGCGTTGAAATAAAGAATTTATTTATTTATTTATTCATTTACTTATTTATTTTGTTGGCGGCAGTGGTGCTAAATTATTTACAGTTTAAAAAAAAATAGCTTCACAGCTTAAATTGTGTTAAGATATTCATTTCAGATTTGTGTTCAAATATTCGATGTTTTCAATATTCCCAACGCCACCTAGCGTAAGGGTTCACAGCAATGATACTGAAAAAGTTCGTGCACTTCCATGTAGTAGTGGGCCATCGCATGAGATAAAACGGAAGCCCACCAGAATTTTATCTGATGATTTCCAACAGCAAAGTTGACTGAAGCTGTCCAGCAGTGGTCATGCAGTGGTACACCATTAGCCAGCACTTCTCCATCATTGCCAGCACCCTATCTTGCTGCTGGTCAGCAATTCCCTTTTTGCTGGGATTGTTCATTATTGTTAAGTAAAAATTACTTAGCCCAATGCTTTTTTAACTAACAATTTTGTATTTAAAATTTTAAATTAAAAGCTTTTGTATATAGTTAACGATTAGGGAAATTGAAATGATCTACACTTTTTATTACAGTTGATCGATAAGGCACATATACTATGTAAAGTGATTATTTTCCGTACAACAGAAATAAGGACAAATATTTATATAAAAACTAGGGTCATTTGTTTGTATTATAGTGCCGTTAATTGTTTATATGGGAGAAAACTAATAACTTTTTATTTTTTATTTAAATTTTTGTTATTTGTAAAATTTTTAAGAAAAGAAAAAAAAATGAAAAAAAAATATTAAGAAAACAAAAAGCTTTTTTTGTTTGTTTGTTAGGATTTGAAAAGTGAATTCTCTAAAAACTGTTCTATTGCCTATATACATGTAGAGACAGTTTAGACTTCAATTCTCCAGACCGTTTATAAAAGGGGAGGTTTTTATTCCTTTTAACTAATGCAAACAAATATTCTGTAAAAATTTCTGATATTTTAATAATGTTATGAACCTTTTTTCTATGGAACCTTTAAATTGTTTACCTTCAAATTGTGATGAGTATAACCAAATTAGATATTAATATCCTTCATGGATAACTTTAATAGCTATCACCGCTTGATTGCTCTTCCATTTTAAAAACTGCCAATCTCAATTTTGGAACACCCTTTACAATGCGTCAATTCCGTACATTTTAGATATATTGGAGACTATACATCATAAAAGTTTAACGAAAAACACTTCTGTATTCTGAATAGCTAATGCTCAACATTGAAAATAAACGTTATTATCCGTGTTCAGTGTATGCCTGTCTTCTGAATTTTACCACTTGAAAAGTTCTCCCCCCCCCCCCCAATAAAAAGCAGCATTTTAGAAAACATAGACAAAATGAATTAGCAGCACAACACTGTAAAAAAAAAAAAAATCTGTATTTTACAAGAAAAGGTTTTGGCACCGCGGTTGCCAACACAGTTGCTCTAAAATTTATAAGCTGCTGTCTTTCAGAATGCCGTAATTTTTTTCAAGTCTGGGGAAAGACGCTTTGCTATTGGCTGCGTGGTGAACGTGATAAAAAGAATTCGATTTTTACTTCACTTGTTGCTAGAATTCGATTTCACAGTATCGTTGCTTGAAAAAATGCAACATAAAGTACTGGGAAAATCACTGTATTTTACAACAAATGGTGCTGACACCCCGGCTGCCAACAGAGTTGCTGTAAAATTTCCAAACTGCTGTCTTTAAGAGTGCTGTAAAATTTCTCAAATCTGTGGAAAGTCGCGTTGCAATTGGCTGGCTGGTGCACGTGACAGAAAGAATTCGATTTTTACTTCGCTCCATGCTCAAATTCAATTTCACAACATCAATGCTTGAAAAATTACAACATAAAGTTTAAGAAAATTCACAACATTTTTTACAGTGAATATTTTTTTCTAAACGGTACTCAAAACATCGTAAAACTGTTTGATTATTAAAAAAAAAAAAAAAAAAAAAAAAAAAAAAAAAAAAAAAAAAAAAACTTATATGCTATGTTATGAGAAGAAATTTTATTTGTCTAATGGAGACAGTGGGTGTCTAGAAAGGTTTTCTCCCTCTATCTAAAAATTAATGATTTCAGACAAGTTCTGGTTTTTGTTCAAAATCCTTCGATTTGTTTGTTTTTTAAAAGTGGTCCGGGACATAAGAAATTCAAAAAGTAAATCACATTTTAACGATTTATCTGAAAAAATTACTTTAGAGTTTTCAGAATAAAATAATGGGAGCCTCATGTATATACTATAATTAGGAAGGGTGGCAAATGGTCAGGGATAAACACAGTCAAAAAAAAGTGAAAACTACCAGTATTTTCTATTACTAGAAAATGCTTCCAATAATATAAAAGGAATAAAGAAGGCTAATTTCTCTTTAACAAAATAGTCGTATTTAACACCTTTTTTGACGGTGTTTTCCCCTGACCACCTGCTTTTTATGCTGTATCGTCGTCTGTGGTTGACGCCCCTTCTTCCAGGATTTAAGATTTTTTGCACTTTTTTTCTTCAATATGTGTCATATTTAAATTGATATAGCTAAATTTCTATTACAAAAAATAAAGTTACAACACATTTTACAATATATTTCTCAGTTATTATGTATAGATTCTTTAAACGGTCTTCGGGATTTTTAATTTTGAGAAGAAATAGGAAAAATATTGTTCATGTAATAAAAAATAATTAAAAAAATAAAAGATTTTTTCCTTTAAGAGATTGTTATTATTTTTTTTTTTTTGAAAATTTCAAAAATTATATTAATTTTTTCTCAACTCAAAAAAAAAATTGCAGAAAGAGTTATTCTTTCAGAACATATATAAAAGTTTCAACATTGCTAAAATTTGTAAAATTTTTTTTAATTATTATTTACTTTTAAATTGACTTTAAAGGTTTCACATTAAAAATATATATATATAAATAAATATGCATATTAAGAAGAAAAAATGAGCAAGAAGTATTTATAAATAAAAGAAACAAAATTCTGCGCCGAATCAATATGAAGTTTTATCGGGTGCTACTAAATACATAAGATGGAGCAGCCTGAAATAAATATGAAATCCTTTTTATCTCTAAACATTTCACTGTCAATTACTTAGATAGATTTTATTTTTGAATTAATTATCTAAACTCCATTTTTTAAGCCATATGAGGTGTGGCTATTAAATAACAAGACTAATGCTGTAAAATATTTTATTTAAAATTCATACATATTTAGTTACTATCCTCTTCAATATACATCCCTCCTTTATCGCTTCAATTCTCCTTGCGAATTTTCTGTATTTCAACCAGTGCTGGAAACCTTCTTCTGTGAGCTCTTTCAAGACACGTGCCGCTTTTTCTTTCACAGCTTCAACGGTTGGAAATCTGGTTCCTTTCAATGCAAATTTGACCTTCGGGAACAGATAAAAGTCACATGGCACCAAGTCAGACGAATAAGGAGGATAGTCCAATACTGGGATTTTATACTTGGCTAGAAACGTCTTAATAGACAATGCAGTGTGAGACGGTGCGTTGTCTTGATAAAGAATCCATCACTTGCTCTTCCACAATTCGGATCGTTATTTCGCATTTTTGAGTTGAGCAAGGACCTCAAGGTAATAATGCTGATTAATAGTTTGACCTTCAGGAACCCTTCAATGACTTCTTGGCCGTCTTGGAAACGATTAAACCACTCAGTTATTATGTATAGATTCTTTAAACGGTCTTCAGGATTTTTAATTTTGAGAAGAAATAGGAAAAATATTGTTCATGTAATAAAAAATAATATATCACACTCACCCGCAAGAAAACTGACACATCTGTCACAAAGTACCATTTTACATTTGATTCCACAAATAGGTCTGTCATAGGTGCGTCTTCTTACACAAAACTTTTCATAAGTGTAGTTATACGGAAAATCGCTTTATTAGAAATCACAACTCAGAAGCCCGCACACGTGATACACATTTATTGCCGTATACTTCTTTTAATAACTGATGAGTTTTAGCAGAGGATTTTCAAGTTTAAAAAGAAATTTCCCATTAACTAATTGCTCTTTTAACACACTCACCATTTTCCCAGCAAAATACTAAAACAGGGTCCAGAACGCACGAAGGTTGCTTCCAGCCTAATTGAAATACAGCCGATTTAGATAAAGTAATCGATACAGGAGGTTTTGCGCCATACACAAATATTTACCGTACAAATTTGGCGCATGCGCAGTTTTTCTGTTGATGCATTAGTCTCTTTATTAAATAGCCACACCTCGTATATCCCACAGATTTAAACTGCAGGCAGACAGACACTTGTTTGGAAAACGAAGAAAAAACACAGCCAAACTAAACTACAATAAAATAAAGCGTAATTTAAGATATCACAGAAAGGATTTACAAGAACGAAAAATCGCGCGTCAGTCATATATTATGAAACACTTTCTAGCTATAACATAATATTATTAAGAAATTGCATTTTTTTTTGTACAATGAATTGAATCATAGTCCATCCTCTAACCCAGTGGTTCCCACCCTGTGGGTACATGGTGGGCCTGCTAGGGGTACGTGGAAGTATCACTCACCCGCAAGAAAAGTGACGACACATCTCACAAAATACCATTTTACATTTGATTCCACAAATAGGTCTGTCATAGGTGCGTTTTCTTACGCAAAACATTTCAGAAGTGTAGTTATACGGAAAATCGCTTTATTACGCTCTATGTCCATTTGCGTCCACAGAAGAGGGATGGATTGTGTGGGGAGATAAATTTACCCCTCTCTCCACACCTCATTCTACCTCTTCATTCTTAAGTGTTTTACGCTTTTATGCATGTTTTTATTCCTGCGTGCAGGGTTAAGTACTATAATTTCATGTTACACTAAAATCATGCAAATTTTCTTTGGCCTGTCCTGTAAAATTTACTTTTGTCGAGATGTGTCACTTTTATTGCTGGTGAGCGATATTATCGGTAATGGCGGAAATCACAAAAATGGTTTAACTAAAAACACATAAAGAAAATTGATAGTTTTAGATGTCAAAGTTAGTCTCATGTGTAAATCCAATATGTTACACTCAAAATGAAGGAAAAGGCTCACTATACCTAATAATTCATTGATCATGCAATGTCAGTAGCTCCGCCGGCTGAAAAGCATATTGCATGAGTACGTCTGTATTATAACCCCATCTTCCCGAAAACTTCAATTAATTATTATGCAATTTTCTGTTCTCATCACTTTTTTTATTGTTCTCTGTTTAATAATAATTGCAAAATGCCTAAAGTACATCAGATCTTCAGATTTTAGAGTTTTTTCTTAAAAAATTTTGATCAATAATCATCGTATTATTGTTAAAATATCGTTTAATGGTACACTGATTTTTCTTAATGTTTAGCTCATATGATAAAAGACGCTATTAACTTTAAATGCAAGGAAATGCCAGTGTAATTTATATCGATTTATTATATGGTTGTGATAAAATTACTAATGAAAAAAAAAGCATGTTGAGTAGAGGGGGAAGAAAACGTGTTTATGAGAAATGGAGGTACTCCGAAATGAAAAGACTTCTCTAACCAAATACATTTGTACGCTCTGTAATTGAACGATAATTCTACATATAACGAAAAAACACATATTAAAATGACATGGCAATCGAAGTATATTTACTAGAGTTATAACACGGACAGACGGCGAACAAACAAACGATATTCAGAAACACTTTTGAACTATGTTGAAAAGCTCTAAAAAGCAGTTATTTACTGAATTTCAGAATATTTGTTTATGATATACAGAAATATGCACAAAATTAATTCAAATATTTCAGGAATTTATCTCCAAAGAAAACAATTAATAATTCTAAAAGTTTTAAAATACCAAAGATATGAAGTGAAAACTGAAGAATAGAATACATTACATATTAATTAATGCGTTGTAAAAATTTGTCAGTGTAAAACATTTTTTAGGAATTATAAACAAAGTATTTATCCAAGATAGAAGAATAGGTGAACAGATTAAATACATATTTTGTACTAGAAGATGAAAATAAAATTTTCTAAGATTAAATAACTACAGGAAGAATGATGAATAGCCGAAACATACACTTTTTGAGTTTCGAAACATCATCATTAGTTGCTATTTTGTAAGCTGAATTGTAAACATTTTTCTCATTTGCAATAAAATAATTACATTTCTAGTTAAAAGGTCTCTGATTAAAATTCAACCAAATGTAAGTAAATATATTTTGTTATGTATGTCTAATTTTTTATGAAGCTTCAAAACCATTTTCATTGTAACAAATTGATCTATTTTTGAGATGTTATGGTAGCGTGAATAGAATCAAATTAGCATTTATTAAAAATAACAAAGAATTGATAAGTAACAAGAGATTATTAATAGCACTATGATAATTAGAAATAGAGGTTCGTTGTGGTTTCACCCAGATGTAATTGGTGACACTCAATCAGTAAATAAAGTATGATTTTCGAACGTAAGTTCCAATCATTTGCTACTATTCTTAATAACTTTGCCCGTTATTACTGGTGATTATATGGAGATGTATATACTTGGAAATATTCTAAAGTTCAGTAAGAACTTATGACACTGTGACATTAATGTTTCTCACGTCAAAAAGGTATTGACACACGCGTGAGGTTGAAGTCTCGCTATAAAAGTTATAGTTTCACTTAAGATTTTTTTCGACTCAAATCTATTTACTTGAAAAAATCATCTCAATTGATGAATGGTTAAATTTGATAGTTTTAGTTAGCTGATGCTGCTTTTATCACATGAACTCAGATAAACTGAACACTCCTTAAGTCGTTGATGGAAATAATAAAATCAGCTTTTTTGCATTTACAGGGTTCGTACGGGTGCTTGAATTTCCAGATTAAGAAATTCTTCGGTACCAGTATTTTCTTATGGAAAATCTCTCTTTAAATAAGGCGAAATCTCGTCCGTCTAAACTGGATTTATTTTTCTATAAAAAAATTCTGATATTTGGCCTTGAAAATAACGGTACCCGTACGAACCCTGGTTTGCACTAAATTAATGGGAGTTTCTTTCCCACTAAGAAAATTATCTGGGCTAGATAATAGAATTTCTACATCATACTCTAAAATCAAAACTCTAAATAATTTGCAAACTTACTAGCGTTCACACACGCACATACACGTACAGTTAGTTAAAGAAGTAAAAGAGGAAAAAAGGAAGCGGAACGAAGAGAATTGTTAATAATTTTTAAAGATTGTTGTTAATAATTGTGAATGAATTGTTAACAATTATCTTCCTTTCCTTGATGTCTTGGTTTCGAAAAACCCAGATCGGTTCTCTACCTCTATTTATAGAAAGCTTTCGCTGTATCTCTCCATCTTCATGTTCTTTCAAACTCCCCCCTTCCCCTGAACAAAAAATGGCGTCCTTTTATACTTTTGTTTTTAGGGCGTTAAGCATTTGTTCTGACTCTTTTGCTCTGCATAATGAAATTAATTATCTCAAACCTCTTGCCCTTGCTTATGGTTATAATCCGTCTTTGATTGGCAAAGATCTGTATAAATTTAATCCTAAACGTTCTCTTTCTGACTCAAATAATCCTCCTCATTTTAGTTCTATCGTTCTGTCATTTTATTCTCCTCTCTGTTAGAAAATTAAAAAAAAAAAATTCCCGTTTCAATTTTAAAGTTATCTTCAAAACTATGAATAAAATTAAATTATTTTTTCCGAAAGATCCCATTCCTACTGGGAACCGGTGGGGCGTTTATTTTATTCCTTGCTCTTGCAATTTAGGTTATATTGGTCAAACTAAGAAATCTTTAAAGTTCAGACTAAGCAAGAATCAGAGCTATGTATCAAATCAAGAGATCTCTAAATTTTCGATTGGCTCTCACTGTTGGACTTCCGGTCACTGTTTCAATTTTTTCATGGTCAGAATTATGTCTTCCCCCCGTCTCTCTCACTCAGTCGGATTTTCACGAAGCATATTTTATTATTTTAAATTTTTGATAAAATTGTCAATGATCTTCCATTATCTCCTTTTCTGTCTTCGGCTTGGAAATTACTTTTGTAATTATATCCCCTCTTCTATTGTCTCTTTTCATTTTATTATGGTTAACAAATATTTCAAAAATATATTTTTTTTATTTGGTTTTTTGTTTATCTTGTTTTATTTTATTTATTTTTATTATTATTACTTCAATTTACCTCTTTTATTTTATTTTAATTTGTTTATTTACTTTTATTTCTTTTATTTAGTTTTTTATCTTTTATTTTTTTCTATCATTTGGCAACACTTTCCCCTTCAGCATGTGCTTCTCTGTGATTGGTGTTTGCCTTTCAGCTAACGCCAACTGTCGCATTCTTTGTAGGCTCTACTCTTTCCTTTTAGTTCATTTGTGACCTTGTCTCCTTACGAACACGTGTATATTTCGGCTGATGACGGGCTGTTAAAATTTACTTCCAGAAACGCGCCCTGTGTTTTTATATTTTTATGGTGATTTATACAAAATTTTATTATTTAATTGTGGTTTATCGCTAGTTTTTTTATGTTGTTTGATCTGATATTTTCTAGCAGTATGGAAATTATTTGTTAAAAAATGAGGTATAATTTAGTGTATATTGACGAGTTTTTTCTGACACTGGTGTGCCTGTCTGTCCATCTGTCACATCCGTTTTTCTCGAAAACTGCGGAATTTGGAAAGTTCAGTCTATATACTCACATATTTATAGATTATTAAACCATTCACAAATATTTTTTTTTTAATTAGGCGTCTAATTAAGTTACTTGATTTTTTTTTTTTTTTTTTTTTTTTTTTTACCGTTTGAAGATCTGGTAACTGCGAACTCAAAAATATATTTCATTTAATTTTAGGTATTACATTTTTAGAGATATTGTCGAAAAAGTACTGCAAAATATAATTGCAAAATGCCTAAAGTACATCAGATCTGCAGATTTTAGAGTTTTTTCTTAAAAATTTTTGATCAATAATCATCGTATTATTGTTAAAATATCGTTTAATGGTACACTGATTTTTCTTGATGTTTAGCTCATATGATAAAAAACGCTATTAACTTTAAATGCAAGGAAATGTCAGTGTAATTTATATCGATTTATCATATGTTGTGATAAGATTACTAATGAAAAAAAAAGCATGTAGAGTAGAGGGGGAAGGGGGCGTGTTTATGAGAAATGGAGGTACTCCGAAATGAAAAGACTAATAAAGAGGTGTATGAAAGGAAAAAGGTTGGAAAGTGCTTCTCTAACCAAATACATGTGTACGCTCTGTAATTGAACGATAATTCTACATATAACGAAAAAACACATATTAAAATGACACGGCAATCGAAGTATATTTACTAGAGTTATAACACGGACAGACGGCGAACAAACAAACGATATTCAGAAACACTTTTGAATTATGTTGAAAAGCTCTAAAAAGCAGTTATTTACTGAATTTCAGAATATTTGTTTATGATATACAGAAATATGCACAAAATTAATTCAAATATTTCAGGAATTTATCTCCAAAGAAAACAATTAATAATTCTAAAAGTTTTAAAATACCAAAGATATGAAGTGAAAACTGAAGAATAGAATACATTACATATTAATCAATGCGTTGTAAAAATTTGTCAGTGTAAAACATTTTTTAGGAATTATAAACAAAGTATTTATCCAAGATAGAAGAATAGGTAAACAGATTAAATACATATTTTGTACTAGAAGATGAAAATAAAATTTTCTAAGATTAAATAACTACAGGAAGAATGATGAATAGCCGAAACATACACTTTTTGAGTTTCGAAACATCATCATTAGTTGCTATTTTGTAAGCTGAATTGTAAACATTTTTCTCATTTGCAATAAAATAATTACATTTCTAGTTAAAAGGTCTCTGATTAAAATTCAACCAAATGTAAGTAAATATATTTTGTTATGTATGTCTAATTTTTTATGAAGCTTCAAAACCATTTTCATTGTAACAATTTGATCTATTTTTGAGATGTTATGGTAGCGTGAATAGAATCAAATTAGCATTTAATAAAAATAACAAAGGATTGATAAGTAACAAGAGATTATTAATAGCACTATGATAATTAGAAATAGAGGTTCGTTGCGGTTTCACCCAGATGTAATTGGTGACACTCAATCAGTAAATAAAGTATGATTTCCGAACGTAAGTTCTAATCATTTGCTACTATTCTTAATAACTTTGCCCGTTATTACTGGTGATTATATGGAGATGTATATACTTGGAAATATTCTAAAGTTCAGTAAGAACTTATGACACTGTGACATTAAGGTTTCTCACGTCAGAAAGGTATGGACACACGCGTGAGGTTGAAGTCTCGCTATAAAAGTTATAGTTTCACTTAAGATTTTTTTCGACTCAAATCTATTTACTTGAAAAAATCATCTCAATTGATGAATGGTTAAATTTGATAGTTTTAGTCAGCTGATGCTGCTTTTATCACATGAACTCAGATAAACTGAACACTCCTTAAGTCGTTGATGGAAATAATAAAATCAGCTTTTTTGCATTTACAGGGTTCGTACGGGTGCTTGAATTTCCAGATTAAGAAATTCTTCGGTACCAGTATTTTCTTATGGAAAATCTCTCTTTAAATAAGGCGAAATCTCGTCCGTCTAAACTGGATTTATTTTTCTATAAAAAAATTCTGATATTTGGCCTTGAAAATAACGGTACCCGTACGAACCCTGGTTTGCACTAAATTAATCGGAGTTTCTTTCCCACTAAGAAAATTATCTGGGCTAGATAATAGAATTTCTACATCATACTCTAAAATCAAAACGCTAAATAATTTGCAAACTTACTAGCGTTCACACACGCACATACACGTACAGTTAGTTAAAGAAGTAAAAGAGGGAAAAAAGGAAGCGGAACGAAGAGAATTGTTAATAATTTTTAAAGATTGTTGTTAATAATTGTGAATGAATTGTTAACAATTATCTTCCTTTCCTCGATGTCTTGGTTTCGAAAAACCCAGATCGGTTCTCTACCTCTATTTATAGAAAGCTTTCGCTGTATCTCTCCATCTTCATGTTCTTTCAAACTCCCCCCTTCCCCTGAACAAAAAATGGCGTCCTTTTATACTTTTGTTTTTAGGGCGTTAAGCATTTGTTCTGACTCTTTTGCTCTGCATAATGAAATTAATTATCTCAAACCTCTTGCCCTTGCTTATGGTTATAATCCGTCTTTGATTGGCAAAGATCTGTATAAATTTAATCCTAAACGTTCTCTTTCTGACTCAAATAATCCTCCTCATTTTAGTTCTATCGTTCTGTCATTTTATTCTCCTCTCTGTTAGAAAATTAAAAAAAAAAAAATTCCCGTTTCAATTTTAAAGTTATCTTCAAAACTATGAATAAAATTAAATTATTTTTTCCGAAAGATCCCATTCCTACTGGGAACCGGTGGGGCGTTTATTTTATTCCTTGCTCTTGCAATTTAGGTTATATTGGTCAAACTAAGAAATCTTTAAAGTTCAGACTAAGCAAGAATCAGAGCTATGTATCAAATCAAGAGATCTCTAAATTTTCGATTGGCTCTCACTGTTGGACTTCCGGTCACTGTTTCAATTTTTTCATGGCCAGAATTATGTCTTCCCCCCGTCTCTCTCACTCAGTTGGATTTTCACGAAGCATATTTTATTATTTTAAATTTTTGATAAAATTGTCAATGATCTTCCATTATCTCCTTTTCTGTCTTCGGCTTGGAAATTACTTTTGTAATTATATCCCCTCTTCTATTGTCTCTTTTCATTTTATTATGGTTAACAAATATTTCAAAAATATATTTTTTTTATTTGGTTTTTTGTTTATCTTGTTTTATTTTATTTATTTTTATTATTATTACTTCAATTTACCTCTTTTATTTTATTTTAATTTGTTTATTTACTTTTATTTCTTTTATTTAGTTTTTTATCTTTTATTTTTTTTCTATCATTTGGCAACACTTTCCCCTTCAGCATGTGCTTCTCTGTGATTGGTGTTTGCCTTTCAGCTAACGCCAACTGTCGCATTCTTTGTAGGCTCTACTCTTTCCTTTTAGTTCATTTGTGACCTTGTCTCCTTACGAACACGTGTATATTTCGGCTGATGACGGGCTGTTAAAATTTACTTCCAGAAACGCGCCCTGTGTTTTTATATTTTTATGGTGATTTATACAAAATTTTATTATTTAATTGTGGTTTATCGCTAGTTTTTTTATGTTGTTTGATCTGATATTTTCTAGCAGTATGGAAATTATTTGTTAAAAAATGAGGTATAATTTAGTGTATATTGACGAGTTTTTTCTGACACTGGTGTGCCTGTCTGTCCATCTGTCACATCCGTTTTTCTCGAAAACTGTGGAATTTGGAAAGTTCAGTCTATATACTCACATATTTATAGATTATTAAACCATTCACAAATATTTTAAAAAAAAAAAAATTAGGCGTCTAATTAAGTTACTTGATTTTTTTTTTTTTTTTTTTTTTTTTTTTTTTTACCGTTTGAAGATCTGGTAACGGCGAACTCAAAAATTCATTTCATTTAATTTTAGGTATTACATTTTTAGAGATATTGTCGAAAATGTACTGCAAAATATATGTCATCAACCCCGCCCCCCACCCCCCTCATTTCCGAATCCATTCAAATTAAAATTATGAAAGCTTAGGGATAGTAGGCGTTTAGTAAACCTTACCTGAAACTATAGCGATTACTCTAGGTCTTATAGTTTGAGAGAAAATAGCAGTTTTCCGTTACGAACAAACTTTACTTTGCGGACGCACGGCGGGGAATTTGAGGGGTGCTCATGGTACCTATTAGCACGGAATCATCCAAGGATTGTTGATAATGATTTTCGAATGATTTGTCGGTAATTAGCTGACATATTAATTAAAACCTGTATAAAAAAAAGTCCTTCCGGCCAGTGCCGGGAGGAAGAGGTAGCTTTCATATTCCTTATTTTAAAAAAGCCAACTTATATTATTCAAACACACGAAGCTCAATTTAGTGGAAACCGAATGTAGGAGATTCAATACCAATTTTTATCAATACTAAATCATTATGAATGAGAATTTCGCGAAATTAGTCAGCTTTATCCAAGCTGCTTTTAATTAAAGTAACTTATATTTGGCTGCCAAATTTGGCGATTTCTTAAAGTGCCTGCCATTTTAAGACAACATGGTGGATAAGGCTAACCAGTGAACTTGGTCGAGACCTTAGTAATTGCTGTGCACATGCTCACTCACATCGGAATCGGTTGATATATACGAGTGCTGTCGCAGGCAAAAAATCAGATTTTTCAAAATGTCACCCACGTTAGGAATTGAAACTACTATATCTGAGCCATTTTTTAAGATAAAGGCAAACAAAAAATGCTCCTGAATCCTTATATCAAGGTCAAATACTTAAGAAAGAAACCTTTTTCAATTTCTAATTTTTTTGCACCTCACTTTAAATATAAATTTTTTAATTTAATGGCCGCCATTTTGAAACAAGATGACTGATGAAGCTGGCCAGCGAACTTGGTCGAGATATTGATGTATACTATCCACATGCCTTCTTCCATCGAAATAGGCAAATACGTGTGGTATCGCGTGACAAATACAAGATCGTTTCAAAGTGTTAGCCATGATAGAAATTCAAAGTGCTATAATTCAACCACTTTTTAAGATATAAACAAAAGAACAAATTTTCAGAAACAAAAACTGCTCCGAATCTTTGTATCAAGGCCAAACACATAAAAAAAATCTTTTTCATTTTCCAATTTTTTAATACCTCATTTTAAATTTTAAAATACATTTTAAAAAAATCGCAACCTTTTTGAAACAAGATGGCGAATGAAGCTGGCCAACGAACTCGGTCGAGATATTGGTATGCACTATGTACAGACCAAGTAATATCCAAATCGGTTCATAAATACGCCTGTTATCGAAAGACAAAAATCAGGTCGTTTTAAAATGTCAGCCACAATAGAAATTCAAAATATTATAACTCAGCCATTTTTTTAGATATAGACGAAACAAAACCTGTTCCGGAATCTTTGTATTAAGGTCAAACACATACAAAAAAAATCTTTTTCATTTTCCAAATTTTTAGCATCTCATTTTAAATTTAATTTTTTTTTTTTTTTTTTAAATGGCCGCCATTTTGAAACAAGATGGCGGATGAAGCTGGCCAACGAACTCGGTTGAGTTATTTGCATGTACTACGTACACACCAAGGTACATCCAAATCGGTTCATAAATACGTCTGTTATCACGTGGCAAAAATCAGGGCGTTTCAAAATGTCAGCCACGCTAGAAATTCAAAATGCTATAACTCAGCCATTTTTTAAGATATAAACGAAACAAAAACTGCTCCCGAATCTTTTTATCAAGGTCAAACACATAAGAAAAAAATATTTTTTCAATTTTTTGGTACCACATTTCCAATTTAAATTTTTCTTAAAATTTTAAATGGCCGCCATTTTTAAACAAAATGGCGGATGAAGCTGGCCAACGAACTCGGTCGAAACATTGGTCTGTACTATGTATAAACGAAGTTACATCCAAATCGGTTCATAAATACGCCTTTTATGGCGTGACAAAATTCAGGACGTTTCAAAATGTCAGCTTCGCTAGAAATTCAAAATGCTATAACTCAGCCATTTTTTAAGATATAGACGAAACAAAAACTGCTACGGAGTCTTTGTATAAAGGTCAAATACATAAGAAAAAAATATTTTTCAATTTTCAATTTTTTGGTACCACATTTCAAATTTTAATTTTTTTTTAAAATTTTAAATGGCCGCCATTTTGAAACAAAATGGCGGATGAAGCTGGCCAACGAACTCGGTCGAGACATTGGTATGTACTATGTACACACTGAATTACATCCAAATCGGTTCATAAATACGAGAGTTACAGTATGACATAGGTCAGATATATATATATATATATATATATATATATCAATTTTGAACGGAGGGTGGTTTCGGGGTCTGAGGGTCATGATCGATGAAAATATACCAAAATTTTTTGAAATCGCTTTCCTCCGAACGGCTGCAATAGGTAGCTTTTTTGTAAAGAAAGCTACCTAATAGCGGCATGGACGTAGGCAACTTTGCAACCTCATTTTGAAGCGCGCTTGGCACAGTGCCAAGTTTAAACTTTGTACAATATTTTTCTTGTACGGAACCCTTTGTGCGCGAGTAAAACTCTTATTTGACTAATTATTTACACAAAATGACTAATTGCATAAATGCTAAACATAGCAAAAAACATCATCTCCTTAAAATAGATGGATATTTTGTCTTTAAAGTCAAAAGGCAAAATGCTATGCAGGTATTGTTAGTGGCAAAATAATGACATTTTAATGTCACTGCTTAACATGAATACAAGTTTTTTATTGCTGTTTAGAGGATAGTTGTGAAATATAAAAAGAGCAGTCAATTTATATGCCTTACGAAATAATAAAATAAAACTGACAATTTGACTGAAAACATATTTCTATATGAATTATGAGTCTCTTTCATATTAAATTGATTTCTTTGAAATATTTTATATTATGAACATTGAAAAATGAATAATGACAAGAGTTTTTAAAACAAGAAATATAAAATACGAGAACAAGCATGGAATACAAATACACAAATATAAGATCAATCATATTTCTCCACTGAAAATATACGAAATCCTCAATAGCTTGAACATGTCCTTTTAAATCATCTGGAATTCTTCTTTGTTTTTTGTTTTCATGTAAGTTTGAAACTATTTGAGAAAATTGATGAAAGTGACAAATACCACATTAATATTCTGCAACACCAATGATCGAAAATAACAGAAAAATATTTATCTTTCGTTCAGAGTTTTTCTCAAACTTAAAGAAAGTTTACTGTTTCGGTTACAATGACAAGATTTAAAATAACAACACCTACTCTTTTCCGCAAAATGATCTTCACATTAAAAAATTGAAAAGAGATTCAAAAAACATATTTTAGCTGTAGGAATGGCTACATAAAACAAAAACAAATAAAGAAAATTGCCCAATTAAACTGATGGCCTTAAGCTCACAGGCTATTCACACTAATTCTATATTATACTCTTATTTTTACAAAGAATAATACCCCGCAAAAAATAAATTTACGTGAACCCATTTATCCAAATTAAGTGGGGTGGCGTTCTCACCCTTTATACTTAACCAATGAACCCTCAAAACTAACCAGGGAACCGCCTTATCAGAATGAACCTATATGCAAAATTTCAAGCAAATCGGATATTCCTGCGTATGAAAAACCCGTGTATCTAAATCTAGGGGGGTAAGCCCCCGTTCACCCCTTTTATAATTAACCAATGAACCCCCAAAACTAATCAGGGAAGCGCTTTATCAGAATGAACCTATATCCAAAATTTGAAGCAAATCGGATATTTCTATCAAGAGTTATCGCGTTACGTACATACATACGTACGTACATACAGATCCTGCGGGCACATTAGCTCTCAGGCTTTGATAGCCTGTGAGCTAAAAAAGGAGTCGAAATAAACAATTTCCCCAACACAGACGAGCGAAAACAAATAATTTTACTCGTATTGCAAAATTTTTAAGTGTTTACGTTCACAGATGATGCCATATTGCAAGCGGAGACTTTGGAGAGCAATATATCAAGGCATAAAAACTATGCAGAATCTCTCATTTGATGGCATTTTTCATGTCAGACTCAGTTAGTGAATTGGCATGTAATAACTTTAATTTTAAATACCCCAAGAGACAAAAATCGATTCAGGTGTATTCGGATCATAGATTAACATACAAGATGGCACACTTCCATAGAGCGTAATGGTAATGCGATTGCGATCGTAGCGCCTTTAGTGACAATGGGGAAGAAACTCCCTATCCTTGTAATATTTTCTTATTGAGCATCCCTTATTGTGATCTTTCTTTTTTTAATGTTGCATGTTTACGTCTTCAATAGAATCTTACACCGATACATGAACATAGAATAGATATTTTATTTTATATATCTAATAGCTATTCTATGTTCATGCACGGATATATGCTTTTTTTTATATGGTGAGTGAACGATTTAAGTGCAACGAAAAATAAGGTAAAAATTTCGTCTTGAATGCTATATATCAAAAGCAATTGTGTAATGATGTTTTATTGGTTGATTGACGATGTTTTACAGTTTTTTGAAGTTTAACGTATAATCGTTACAATAATCTTTTAAAATTTACGCATTTTCACTTTCTTATAGATAAAATAAAAATATAGTTTTTAATGTAAATAACGTTCAAACAATTCAATAATATTTATAATATTAACATATAAGGAATAATAATAAAATTAAAGATGGGGCGAAAAGTCCTTTCGATAAATTTTTAGAATTATATAAATCTAAAAGTTAAAAATAAATAGAGGAACTGACATTACACTCAATGAAATTTTATTCCATATGAATAAATTAACATAATACCTGAATTTGATCTTTTACAATTTAATCTCATAAACTTTCATATTTACGTTCTTAAGAGAATTTTCTAGGGTTTTTCTTTTATATTATTACTCTAATAATCATTTTGGGAGTCAAAGGTGAACGATACAAGTACGATAAAAAAAAAGCAGCTAAATAAATATAGCATAAATACAATATCGTCTTCCTCTACCATGGATGGCCTCTACTTCATTTTAGGAAAGAATAGATATTCAAAACATAGAGCGTAAACATATTTCTTCAACCTAGGTAAATTTCGGAGGCTTGTTAATTCTTCCACCCTTGTCGGTAGTGACGCTAGTACTGTTGCCATTACAAATTTTGCCGTAAATGTCCCATCCTGTATGTTAATCTATGATTCGGATGACCTTTCCAACCACGGAACTACGAAATGACAATATATGACAACGTGGCCAATTTGGTCTTGTAGTAGACGTGGAGCACGGAATGGTATGTTTTACGTATGTTTTATGCTTCCACTTCTACCGCTAAAATTAATTTTTTAATACTATTTATGTTTTTTTTTTTTTTTTTTTTTTTTTTTTTTAACATGAACAGCATCGTACAAGAAAAAAAAATTGGGTGTTCCCATTTCGAATTTTCGAAATTTTGTCACTATAACCGTAACTCTGACACGTCGATTGTTGTTCTTTACTTCATTTTCAAGACCAAGCCATAAAATATCCATACTCTAAATGGCACCCCGTTTCTTTGATGTGAGGTCGGCATGGGCTCATATATCGGCCACGTTTTTGTATAATCACTCTGTACATTAAATATTGTTACAATGAACATTTTCAATGCATCAAAAAAGAAAATAGTATCTTAACAACAAAATTATTTTCATAATTAATTTTTTTATTACTATTTTGCTCCATTTATAAACCAGAGACCGGTAGATACAATTTAAAATTCTTAGAAGCATTTGAAGCGATACACATTAAGTTTCTTTTCTCTTATTACATAAAATGAAATGTAAATGTATGCATAAAATAGTAATCATTTACTTCAATGAAAATATGTGGCATTCATTTTAAAAATGATAAAAAGCAATTTTTACCATATACTACTATTTTATAACATAAATTTGATTCATAATTCCATTGAACTTTTTATCTTCATTCAGCAAATTTTAATTTTAATAGAAAGTGTAAAATACGTTTATTTAATGTAAATGCTGACTTTTTAAAATTTCGATTTCTGCGCATAAGAACTAGAATGAAACAAAAATCGACTACTTTTGTCTAAGAAAATTTTAAACATCAATGCACCGAGATCAAAAGACTTAATGACCTTAAACAAAGACCTTTAAATAGTTTAAAAGTTTTAAAGAAACTGCTTCATCAATCTATCTAGCTCAAGAACGATTTTTGGAGATTCCTAAATCTTTAAGTTAAACTAAAATGAATTTCTTGCTTTTCTCTTTCCAAAAGCCTCGATAATTAACTTCATTTAGAACTTAATTTAATGTTAAAATATCATTATAAAATTCTCAATACAAGATTTCCACGAAGAAACATTAATATTTTTAAAAAATAACAATAATTATTACTTAAAAGGAATCTTTTGAATAATTTGAATTTTCAATTTGTAAATAAAACAAACCATCTGACCACAAATGTGACTTACACCTAGTGCCTTCTATATTTTTAACCTTCGAGTTACTTTTTTCAAAGTATTTTTTTCTTTTTGTTTTGTTTTATCTTCGAATAGGTGTGATGAAGCGAAAGATACTCGCATTATTTTTCTTATTATTTAATCACCTTTATCCCCTGGAGGAAAGAGATATATGGAGATGCAGTATGACGTAAAACCTGTTTGTAATATGATGCGCGTTATCGCTCAAATTTAAATTCCCTCATTCGGCCCAAACAAAACAAGAACGTTGAACAGGGACCGAATTTTTTGACATCTCCCGTGCATTTTTTCTCTAAATGAAAATAATCTGCTTATATTTAAGCCTTCTAAAGTAGCATTTCATTGTATTATGAATTAAAAACTGTATTACTAGAAGTTTTCTTCTTTTTTTGCAAAAGCACGTGATTGTGTTTGAGCCGAACATAGCGGATTTTAGGGTTACATTTTTGGCGTCGTCTCCAGTCACCACATTTCATCTCTATTCTTTCTCTTTACTCTATGCTTGAGACTGTGATAAGTTGAAAATGTAGTCGGCACCATGAATATTTAATATCTATCCTTATTGTTTTGTAAATAATTTAAAGTTTTAATTAAAAGAATATTATAGCTTTTTATCAAGTCCCAGCTGTCCCAGCATATCTCACTGTTTCAAACTTTTAAGCCTTTTTCGTTTAGAGCTGGGCTTAGAAGAATTCGAATAATTTCTTCGTAAAGTGCTCCTCAGCAGATTTTTTTCAAAAACAGGTATGAGACTCTCGAATGTTTATCTCACGTTTGCATGTATCCTCTAAGGCAGTTGATTATTTTAAACTCTTTTGCATTATGTGTCAATATTTGGTTGTTGTTTTTTTAATTTTGATATTTCTCTTTTTATTTATTTTTTATTCGGAAAAGGAAGCCTGACAATATTCCAGATTAATCTAATGGGGCACGGGGTAAAAATGCAGGATGTAGTACAATGTCGGTGAAGGTTCCTAATTTCTGATCAAATAATGCAAATCTAATTTTTGTACAACTTGAAGGCAGTTTTAGATTAGCAGGAATCTCCGTAGAAAAAAACTAAATTTGATCATTTGGTGACCTCATCGGATGCCGAAACATTACCTTTTGCATTTGATATACACACAGTTATTTGCTAGAATATAGAATCACAGTAAAAAAATTACCTCTAAGCAAATTCTGTAATTTTTTGTAAATCTGTTACAGTATGCCAAAATGCTAGGTATGTTATCGAAAGTATGTGTTTGCGAATAACGCGCTCTAGTTCGCAAAAGATTCTGTTACAGACGTGAATGCAAACATTTTCGCATAGAAGTTGAAAGGGAATGATAAAGGGTAAATTGAAAATAAACAAAATTTCATGGCATCTGAGAAACGTTTAAAAACTCTGCTGGTTTCACGAACAGTGCTTTTATGGATTAGGCAGCAGTTCGCACGCTTATTTCTAAAGTGATAAAACTCAAAAACCTGACATTGAAGATATAACTATGACTGAATCTCAAGCCTATTTTCTCATATGTCATTAAAAGCATGCTTAAGCAATATAATAATTTAAAAATGAGCTAATTAGAACAGTTTAATCTTTTTTTTTTTTTTTTTGGCTTATGACATACAACTACGATTTTTCAGGTAATTGTGTGTAATGTGGATCATATTAAGTAAAGGGGTCAGGTCACCTTTGAACCGTCCAAAAATCGATTTTTTTTTTAAATAGCTTATAAATAAATATGATTCTTAAGAAACATTTAAAAGCAAACCCCATACGAAAATTCACATTAGAAGAGAAATTATGTGCAAAACACTTTAAGCTTTTGCTATATGATCAACGGGTGATTCAATCTTTAAAGCCAGTTTTCTCAAAACAGCGATTTTGATCATTGCGCGCACGATTTCTGAAAAACGGTTATCTAGAATTTCACGAAATTTCTGGTGGATGTATTAAAAGTACATAAGCACAAAATGACCTATTATTATGTTTCTCAAGTAAGAAGTTTAGAATTCACGACTACTTTTGTATAAAAAAAATCTCGATATTTCGAATTTCTTTTTAAAAAAAATTTTTCTCGGGATCTGCAAGTTTTATTTTTTCCATTGTAGGTCATTTTGAAAACACATTATATCTGCACTCATTAAAAAAATCTTGGCTTGTTTCAGCCATTCAAATTGAAAAAATCATGCGCGCAATGCATGCAAGAATAATTCTTTCGTAAAAAATGTATTATCTTTAAAAATAAATTTAAAAAAACTATATGTGTGTATACCTTTTTTAACACCTTTAATTGATAAAATAAATCGTTCCTGACACGTGTTTTCAATTTTATAATTAAAAGTTAATTAGTTAAAGAGTGACTGCAATTCTTACAGAGGTCTTTTTTTCCATGTACTTTATTGGTTCAAAGGGTACCTGACCCCTAAAAAAAAAATTACTTTAGATATATAAATTTAGTAATATTTATAGACCCATTTTAAATAAAAACAATTTATATTGATGCCTGAAAATATTTTATGGCTTTTCTGAAAACTTCAATATTCGAGCTTTGTCATTTTAGCAATAAGCATGGAATATGTCCAATCCAAAAAAGACAGGAAGCAAATCTGTAGCAAAAAACCCTTATTTTTTTCGTTCCAGTATATAAAGAAACTGTAAAATTATTGCTGTTTAAACTAGTAATTTTTTTTTAAATACATCTAATGCTTCAAAAAGTTTTCTTTACAGATGTATTTATTTTCAACAATTTTATCATTCTTAAATAGAGGGTATACAAGGAAAAAACGTTTGTTTTTGAAAAATTTTTATTTTACTGCCATCTTATATCAGAGCTGTTCTGTTGTCTGATTCCATGCTTGACAATTTTAAATAGGGAAATTGTAGTTTTTGTACATTAGCAAATATAAAAGAGACATAAAATTAGATTTAACAATGTAAATACTTAGTCTTAAATAAAACTTTTTTTTATCATTTGAGTTTTATTGTGTCTCACATTTCAATTGAAGTTTTTCTTTATCAACTGAGTTACATAAAACAAATTTCAGCCATCAATGGCTGAATGTATAATAAGCACTCTTTTTATCATAATCAGTAAGTCTAAACCAGCTTTTCATAGCTTGAGATGCGACCACGCAATGCATGGTGATTTCTGTTTATCTAAGTGGGTTTTGTATTAATAATTTTCGGACGCCCTACATTTCTAAATATAATAACAATTGAAATATAAATATTCATAAATTTTCTTAATATATCAATTACTGAGATAATCAATTATTAGAACATTTATAATACATTTCATTCTCGTCGGTTCGCAGGAGAAGATTGTTGCTGAAATTTTCGACAAGTCTGAAAACCATTTATTTTGTTTTAGCCATATGTTTATTTGCTTTTCAGGAGAAATACTTGGGTTAAATTTTCAAATTGAAACCCTTTGGTTGTTCCTTTATATTCTGGTCGCCATGAATGCATAAAGAGATTATTATGGCATGTACTGCTGGGAAAAAATAGGAAACACGTTGTTTTAATAAAGTCTACCGATAACTAACATAAATCTAAACAGAAATAGTGTACAATTTAGATTAAATTAGAAGAAGAAATCTTCCTTTTCAAATCAACATTCGTAACAAAACTTGGCAGAAAATTTCATGAGTACTTAAATCGAGATTTTACAAAAGCTTATTGTTTTCATCATTTAGTTTTCAAAACACAACTGTTAAAAGTTTTTGTATATAGTATTTTGAGAAACATTAACTTGAAAATGCCACAAACACGTGGTTTACACTATGCATGATCCTGATGCATATTTGATAAATAATTAGAAGACTAGACACAGGGCAAAACATTGTCATATTCCCATTTTTTGAAGTGGCAAAGAGTGTCATTTTTTAACAGTGAGCTCGATCCCAAATGAAAGGGTAACGTCGTCCCATAGTCACTATATAGGTACACCCCATAGATGTTTACAGTTCATCAAAACAGAACGCACAATGCTACTCAGCTCCAAAGAGTGATTATTTTAGCAACAAGACAAAGCTCGTCGAACCAGATAGTTGAAAAATATGCTTTAAAAAACAGTCACCATACACACAGATCATTTACTCAATTAATAATTCTCAAATTTTGTATAAAGTTATTTTTGGAATATTTCTGTTATTCTCTTTAATATTCTAAAACTAAGAAATTTCGAAAATACATTATAATCAGTAATTAACGTTAACAACGTCAAGGTATCGGCAACAATACTACTATAGAATGATACAAAATAATACAAAGGTTTCGGGGAAGTAAAATAAACCTAGATAAATCCACGCTTGCAACTCAAGCTGTGAAGAGCTAGAAGGAGCTTTCTGATTGCGAAGAGGGGCATGCTTATTGCATAATATCGGGCAAATGATTGCTTCTTTGTTTATACATAATGTTTTTATAAGCAGAAGGCTAATAATGGAGCAAAATTACACGAATAAATCAAGAAATTGCAAAGGAAGATCTTTTTATCACCCGACCAACTGTGATCAATCTGTGGGAATGTTAGTCTTTGTTAGTTGGGAATGTTAGTCTTAGTTAGTTTGGGTTTGTCTTTGAGCGATGCGGCAATATTGTCTTAAAAATACGCCAAATCTATAGAAAAGAGTTTTGAAAAAAAGTAATATAAATTCTCAACTCTGTGTAAGATCCTTCAAAGAATTACAGTATCGTATTGATTTCTGAGAGTGAGTTTTATTAATTAATCTTAAATAAAGTTTATTTGTTCTTCATTTCGTTTTCTTGTGTTTTACAATTCAATTTTAGCTTTCCTTGCTAGCAATATTACATATTGTGACGTAAAAATTACGTATTATATACTGTTTATTTAAATACTGTACACATAATAGTATGTAATACTTTTATGTGTATTTCTTAGTTTATAACCTAACCTAATCTAATATAATTGCCCACCCTGGGAACCTGCTTGTGGCTGATGGTTGGGTCAAGCCCCTAGCCCAGGGCGGGATGTTCCTTCCACCTTTGCGGCACCGCAACCCAGGGAACGTTAGTTAGTATATTGGTTTGAATGTAAACTAAGTATTTTCAGATAATAATTACTAAAATTAATAACACTTAAGATATGATGCAATTAGAGTAGTTACCAGGTTATATGCATGTTCCAGTACAATTTTTAAGATATGACACAATATGATACGATTTACTACTATTACAATAATTACTAAGTTATTTACATTATTTACAACACTTTTCTAAATCAGTTTTAACCTCAAAATCACACTACAGGGCACATTACAGAATGACACACTGTGTAGTAATCATAAGGTTTAAAATAATCAATTTAGTTACAATTTATGACAAACAAATTACAATACTAATGCTGCAATGACCAAATTATTTATATTATTTACAACACAATTGCAACACAATTAATTGAAGCATTATTTTACTTTTTCAAAATTTCTAGTAGATTGCAAAATGCTATCCAAAGAACTTCACCAATCACTCATTTAACACAACTGTGTAATAATCGTACAATTTAAATTAATCAATATAGTTACAAATTATGACAAACAGGTTTCAATACAAATTCAGCAGTAACCAGATTATTTACATTATTTACAACACTTTTGCAATTAAATTAATTTTTTCAATATTTTACTATTTTCAATATTTCTAGTAGAATGCAATACGATACCTAAAAGAACTACACCAATCACGAATCACGCCTTTCCACTATAATTCCATTTCTGCATCCCACATCATTGTCAGGTCACAGGTACAAATCATACTAGCATGAATTTATAATTAATGAACGAGTGGAACTATTAATAAAGAGGAACTGACTCATCCTTAAAATAGTGAAACTTCAACTGTAACCGGTTTCAATGGGGTAAATTACCGCCGGGTCAAACTCCCACCAGTAAATATATACGTGTACAATATAACGCAAAATCTGGCATCGTCTGGTGAGACTAAGCGAGATTTTTTAATTCCGAATTTCTGAAAGGATATCAAAAGTACTTTCGATATTCTTAATGGTGTCTTTAGTCATAATTTAATTTCTATCTAAGAAATAATTATGTGAGAAAAAAATGTTTTAAAAAATCCCTAATTGTTGTTTTCTGTGTTACAAAAACAAAAAAAAATCTAATAAATTGCGGTCATTTCTCCTCATGTAATTTCAGAAACATGGATGCCAATTTTATTTGCTTTTACTTTTAATCTTGAATTTTTAATTCGTAAACAATTACTATCTTCCTTTTCCCCGTAAATTGAAAGTGTAAAAAAGAAACGGCGCCGGTGACGGAGGGGGTAGGGGGGATGGTATACCGGATTTTTGTCTTTGTCGGATTTCCGTGCGCGAGATTTTCGAGATCACACTATTCGCACACACAAGAGAAAAAAAAATCTGTTTATTTCTTAAGCATTTTAATGCGAATATCTGAAATTTTCAGGAACATGGAAATGGAAATAAATTTAAGAATATGTTATGAAATTTCTTTTTTCCCTTTTTTTTTTTTTTTTTTTTTTTTTTTTTTTTTAGTAACGAAAATAAATTTAAGAGCTCTGATTAGTGCTTATATCATTATTGGTATAGCTGTTTAGTATTTAAAAACTTTATTTATCAGGATTTCCACAGCAATAGCTTTTAATTATTGATCTCCACGCTGTAATTCCTTCAGAATACTGATTTGACTCATTATTATTTTATTTCATTGCGATATTTTTTGCTCTTCTGTCTAAATTATTAGAAAGAGACCGACCCCTTGAGCATAAGTGATATCTGAACTATTTTAAATGTCAATATTTTAAAATATTTATGAGCAGTTATGTTCACGCCAGATCCATTAATGACAGTAACCACTTTTAATATCTTAAATAATAATAATAATAATAATAATAATAATAATATATGTTGCAGGATTACAGAAAAAAATGTCTCTACAGAGAAAAAAAAATGAATTGTTATTCTTTTATTTTTGAAAGATGTTTATTTATATTCGGATTTATATCAAATGAGAAATATTTTATTTTGTATCATTTTTCCCTTACTCAGAAAATTATATTTCATTCAAATACCTATAGGAGGGTATCTGTCTAATACCTAGGTTAACACGGGTTTTTTATTTGCTCTGTTTAATTCGTCTTTCGAAATGCTAAAGGAAAACATTCTTTATAACTTCAATTTTTGAGACAATTCACGAGGTTTTAAACTTATTTCACTAGTGATTACATTTCTAGGTCCGATAAATTCAGACATTTTTTAAATACATTAGTGGATTGACAGCACCATTTGGACATTTCTAATATCATGCTATAATGGCAATGTTAAAGAATAGTTGTATGACAAAATATTTATAAAACCATAAAATTTATGTCTCCCTCAATACTAAGCGGTACTAATAAGTTTTACATTCATTTCGTAAAGGTACTTCCATTTAATCTGGATAACTTGGCGCAATAGATGTTTACATTTTTGTTCTAAAGCTCTCTCGGGAATTTTGCTCCTTGCAAAAAGGTACCATTCAGTCGGAATTCTTCCCTTTTCCCCATGAAGGTGAAAACGCTAATCCTTTTCTACGTTCTTTACATCCCACTACTAAGATTGATGTTCATCTAAGTTGACATTTCTCCTAAGTAGGGGGGGGGGGGTATGAAATTTTCCAACTGGATTTCGGGCGTTTCGGTTTTCCGAAGGACCTATATAATTTCATCCTCGGTAACGAAAGAGTTAAATAGGAAATTTCCCGGTATGTAAACACCTTTTTAGCTCAAAATTTCAGTCGTAAATAATGGCAAAAACAGACATTCATTTTTACCGGTGGAAGTTTAATTCGGCGGTAGTCAGGCCCTGCATTTTCCGCCATACTGTGACAACCTATTACAACTACCTGTCAGCATTAGTGAAAATGATTATAATACTTGGGCAAGTTGCCATCAATAAAAACAAATAGAAATTTTAACCGTGTTTGTGACAGACAATTTTTATTAAAAAGGCAAAATTTTCTATTGAAATTTTACTGGTGGGAAATTGCTTCGCTGCTTATCAAAAATTGTTTATCAGATGTAAAAAATCAGCCTTCATATTGTGACAACCTCCTCAGTTATTTCTCTCGCAAATGGTAGACAGTACACTATATGTCTCTTCCACTTTATTTATGACTCCATTTTTATAACTATTCCTCAACACACCGCACCACTACTGATCACCCAGATCCGAGGTAACATCAATGAGGACACGAGCTTTACACAGACGAGTCCTTATTTAGTCTGGAGTTCGGCAGACAGCATGTTCTAGTATGAAGGCAAGGGGACACTTAGTATTACCATATAATCGCACATAAATGATGACAATACAGACGGGGTTGATTGATATTTTGTGCTGGAATCAGCATAAGTAGAAGTATGGACCCGCATAGTATTCGGTACGAAAGCTTGACATTTCAAGGGTAATTTATGCAAATGATGGTGATGATACATTTTTCTCGATTCCGAAAATTCTCCGAAACCATTAATACTCTGTTTCCATTTCTGTCTGCAAGATTTTTTTAGAAATCTCATAATCTTGGCACAGTGCTATAAAATATATTATTTTTTTTCAGTAGAGTATCGCATTAATAAAAATAATAATTATACACCCTAACAATTTTTATTCTAAAACAAAGATATTTCAAAACTTTATTTTTTCAAGACTATATTCAAGAATTTTTTATATCCATCTTTTTCAATTGTTTTATTTTATTTTTCGAAACTCTATTTTTAAAAAAATTCTTCTTTGTATATGTGCCTTTCTACTTTTCTAATAGTACACAATTCAACTGATTCAGCGAGTTATTAGGTTGAAATACTTTCTTTACTAAATATAATCTTAGTCTCTAAAAATCTTTAATTCTAAATGTTTAAATATCTCTTCGCTAGTAATAGTTCCATGACATATACCCACGAGACCAATTTAAACAAAAGAGAGACTGTACAAGGTTTTCATTTTCAATCTGTTTGTATAACTAAAGTATAACTTACTTGAAGAGTAGAAAGGCGCATAAAACTAGCCATTCCTTTTTTTAAATTGGGTTATTCTTAATTTAAAATAAAACTTATAAAATGGATTTAAATTAATTTTTTATCCAAAATTTGTTAAAGGTATTCAAAACGTCTAGCATTATTTATTCAAAATATGCCTTTTAAAAGTTTAAATTTGACAAATAAAATGTCTACGCAATTTTTTTTATTATTGCTATTATACAAATTTACCTATTTTAGGGGATTTTTTTTTCCTTGTCAAGAAAAAATTAGCCTAATTATCTCTTAAATATCACAATTTTATCACTACAAAAAAAATAATCCTACGTCTTAAACGGGAAATTTAATTAAAAAATGAATATGAATCATGGAATTATTGGGTTAAAAAAAAACTTGTAAATTTATAACGTTTTCGCTTCGTAAATAGTTGGATTGGGAGAGATAACCTATTATTCTCTAACATCGACATTTTATTAAACATTTACTTAAAACTATTTCTAAAATAAACTACGAGCATTGTAAAAGAATGATATTTTGTACGTGTATCTTCACTGGGCCGCTAAATAACAGGAACGATTACAGGAATCATTTAACTGACTAAGTAATAAATATATTAATACACATATAAACCATAAGGCTTGATTAATAAATAAATTTTAAAATTGGTTAAAGACTCATAAAATTTCCAGCACAGTTGCTGCGTTATACTAATAGGCCATACCACAAGTAATGTTCGCAAAATTTAACATATACACCAGGGTTCAGAATGACAAGAATGATCATTTAATTCACTAAATATTATATACTTACATTAATCCACAAATAAACCGCATAAATTGATTTTATCAAACTAAATAAGCAATATAAACATAAAGAAAGAAATTTTAAAAAATATTATTATTACAATATAATAAATTGCATTTCCACTGGATATGTAACAGGAGTAAAAGGATAAGAACGGAACAGATTTTTCTAAATTATAGAAATGCTACATGTCAACCGTGCTTCCTTTGTGTTTAAAAATTTCAACGAAGGTTTGTAGAATAGAGTTTACAAAAACTTTCGAACTTTCCAAGGAGACAAAAAACGCCAGGCCTCAAAATTAAAATCTATTTTAACTTTGCTTTCGAGTTATACTGGACGACTTGACCATTTTTTCAGTAGATAGACTCTATAATACTCTATAATACCCGTTCTCCATGGGATTTAGGCCTAGACTATTGGCCAACCAATCAAGGGTGGAAATCTTATTTTCTTCAGACCCTTCCTTTGTGTCTTTTGTAGAATGAATTGAGGCATTGTTTTGTTGAAAAATATAGTTAAGGCCAGTAAGTTTTTCATCCTGGTTCAAAAGGTGACGTTTTAACATATGTATGTCTATTTTATCTTCCTTCTATAAAAGTAATTCTAAGCTTTGCTCCGAAGGTAAAAGCAACCTAAATCATTAGGTATCCGTCATCTAGTTGACGCGTGGAAAAGACTTCCTTTTTCTTTCGAAAATCATCTCAATATGAATAAATACCATCCGGACTATCGAAATTAAACTTCTTTTCACCACTCAAAGTGATTTTAGACCGGATCATTTGTTTCTTCAGATGTTTCTCTAGAAACTGAATGCAGGCTTCTTTATGGCCAAATGTTAAACTCGTGGTTTTACATATTCAAGGATTTCCAAATATACTATTGCTTTTCTTATAGACCATATAGTCCAGGCAATAGGGGATTTTACCTGGTAAAATTAATGGTAGTTCTGGATATTGGCTTACTTTCTGTTTTTTGGGTCGCTGAATCCGAATTTGTAACTTCCCACCAAAATCCCCCCCCCCCCAAATTTTAGTAAAATGCCCCCAAAAAAGTTTTTTATTAAAAAAATCAATTTTTTATTGTTTGGGGTGAAAAGTATCTAGAAATTCAGAAAGTAGACAAAATTTGCAACAAATTAGATATATAACATTATGAGTTAGGATGAAGGGGAAGGGGGATCTGCCTCGGAACATGCGCCGCGGTGCTGCGTGGACTAAGTTGCGCAATTCCACTTGATCACTCACACGTTTACATTCGACCTCCCATCTCCCCTCCGAACTTTCTCTATAAGGTTTACTTTAAGTTTTTTGGGTCGTTGAATCCGAATTTTTAACTTACCCCCAAAATTTCCCTCCCGAACCCCCCCCCCCCCCCAAAAAAAAAAAAAAAAAAATTAGTTGTTTTTAAATTAAATTTTTTATTGTTTTACGTGAAAACTATGTAAAAATTCAGAAAGTAGACAAAATTTTCAACAAATATGATATATGACATTATGACGTAGGATAAACGGGGAGAGATGGGGCTGCTTCGGAATATTCCCCGCGCGCTTTTCTCAAATACCAAATTTTTTCAAAAAATCAATTTTTTGGAGGTTTGCTGGGGAAAATTTTGGTGGGAAGTTACAAATTCGGATTCAGCGACCCATAAAACATAAAGTGAGGCCAAATTCAGAACTAGCATTAATTTTGCCAGGTAAAATCCCCTATTACCTAGACTTGCATAACTTAGTGCACATAGCGACATATAACGTCATATATCCTATTTGTTGCAAATTTAGTCTACTTTCTGAATTTCTGCATAGTTTTCCACTAAAATAATAAAAAGTGTAATTTACGTTTTCCCTATTTTTTTTAATGACAACCTTTTTTTGGGGGGGGGCGGGGGGGGGGGGGTTGCCGGGGGAAATTTTGGTGGGAAGTTAAAAATTCGGATTCAGCGACCCACAAAGCATATAGTAAGTCTTTTGCCAGAACTACCATGAATTTTGCTAGGTAGAGCCCCTATACGGTCTCTATTGCCTGGACTAATACTGAAGCTGTCGTCTCTGGCTTCCAGTTTTCTTTGCTGTCATTTGTTTGATTACGACCGTGTGAACAATCAAATTTTTGGATAGTTTCGGAAGAATTCTCGGCTTTTCTGCAGATTTTGTGGTACCGTAAGCAGTTGGATTCAGTAATAAATAAAAAATGACAGTCTTTGGACATTTAATTTTCTAGCAATTCAATGAAGTAACATTCGGATGTTGTTATAAGATAGAATTTGGCCTCTTTCGAAGTCAGAAATACTTTTTCATTTCACCATCGTCAAAATATCTGCAAACTAAATTAAGGCACTCAGAATTTCTTTTAAGTGCTTTGTTAAATGATATGCGAAAATATCCGCCAATCACGAGCCGCAATTTCGAATAATTACGTTGTCCTTTATCATTTTTCTCCAGCGTAAATTTAGCAAAATACATACCTTTAAAATGCTTAAATATAACTACAACGTATATCAATACGTAATTGGGATGTCATTTATTTAATTTTGACACAAAGATTTGCGCATTTGCATAACAAACGCGAACTGATTTCTTTGTTTTCGTGTCATTCCTATCATTTTACACCGTGGTGTATGTGATTATTGGCTACCTCTGAAATGAACCTGCTTAAACATTCAGCCGTTATGTAGTAGTCGAACCTTGTTTAACAATAAAATAAAATAAAACTATCTGCTTAAGAAACTAACATAAAAACGCTAAATTTTGTTTCCTGAAATGCCATATTACTAGTTTTCGATCAGAAAATTAAATAATTATTTAACATATGTATATACTATTTTTATATTTAATCGTACAATAATTAAAAAAATACAAGCGGGGATGACCGAGCTATGCTCGGTCATTAGCTTTATGACTAACTCGGTAGAAAATTCTCAGTGTATCATTCTCTCTGTATTATTGCTATAAAGCATGTTATATTATAACAGTATTACTTACAAAAACAATCAATATGAAAAGTATGTAGTACATGCTTCTAAATTTTACACTAGTAGGGCGTCTCCGCACCCCTGCTCGCTACGCTCAGCAACCCCCGCGTATTCGCTTCCCGATTTCATTCGGTATCGCGAACCAATCCCTATTTTCTAGCCAACTCCAGACGTAATTGTTTCGCGTTTCCATTCTGGATCGCTTCGCAATTCCTGATTTCCTATGCATTCAATTTTTAGATTCTACTTGGTAAAACCGCACTCGTCGATAATTTGCAGTTACAGTAAATAATCTTATCGTATAAATCTCCTCTCTTCTGAAATTTTCACTTCGCCGCCTTTTCCCCGCCAACATATATGTGTAAAATTATATATATAGTGTTACGAATATTGTGAATAGTTAGTCTTTGTACTTAAAAATAATGTAAATAGTTCAATTAAGCTCTATTCATAAGCTAATATTAGTTTTTGTTGCATTGAAATATCTCAATTTGTTGATTTTCTGAAAACAAATAAACCCTATTGTATTTCAGTGGGAGTCTGTGGAAATTTGGAGAAATACTGATAATAGCGCTAAGTTGGCGTCACTTTTGGCGACTAATTTTGGTCGCCAAAGTTGGCGATAAACATGGCAACGTTTTGCGATAGAGCCGGGTCCCCCCCCCCCCTTATAGCGTCAGATAACTCTGACCAATCAGATGCGCTCCCGGTATCTACGCAGATTTTCATTGGTCCATTTCCAAAGCGTTACTTTTTTATATATATAGAAGGATTTACACATTTACAACGAGAGGACATCAATCCAAATTGCATTTTTAGCTCCACTCTGATTGGTTTAACCATGTATCTCGACTCCTATTAAGGCTGTTCTCAAATCCAAAAGGGCAACTTTCTGACATAAATTCTAATTTATTTTTGTTCGGAAATGCATGAAACTAGCAGGTGTTGTTGGTCAGAAACTATGTCATCGAGCTGTTTTTTTCCGTTTTTTTGCAAACGCAACAGATCTTTCAGAAAATAATGTGGACGTTTTGAACCGAATTTCCACGCGAAACAAGAATAAGCACTCAAGAAAGGTTGAAAAACATGTTTTTCACGTGATAAAATTGCTTATAGCTCAATTGGTAATTGATTGATCAAAAAATGGAAAACACAGTTCGATTCCAAAACGCTTCCATGGTCAGGCTTTCCAATTTTATATCTTTCGGTCAAAAAATGAATTTGTAAATATGTCAAAACATTTTTCGCTTGTTGAGCAGAGCAGTTAAGAACAGCCTTAAGAATTTCTAAAATATTCTTTCACATTCTGAATGCTTATTTTTCGACAAAAACAGTCAAATTTGGCGAAATTCTTGCATTTGGCACCGAGTGTGTGTTTTGGCATTCGTAATCTTGAAAGTCGATTTTTCGGCCAAATGTTGCCAATATTTCGCCCACTTCGCGGTTTCGTAACCCTGGCCCATAGTGACCCAAAATGACGCACTAATCAAATCGGCTTGAACATGCGACTTAGCTCAATGGTCTGGTAATCAAAAACGGTAGGAAACAAAATTTAGTCAAAATCATTTACAGTGAGCAAAAAAGTATTTGCACACCCGGTAAATTTGTTGTAGTATATGTATAAATAAATAAAAAGCAACTAAGAATTAAGAATACCAACCCTTTTACAAAACAAATAAACATATTTAATATCTGACCTAATAATTATATTTAAAATATGAAAACATAAAAATGTAGCATTTGTACTGCCAAAAAAATATTTGCACACTAGCAATAAAAATAGAACTAGAGGAATTATTTATAAGTTAAAAACAGTGCTAAAATTTAGTATGCATGCCCTTTGCTTCAATTACAGCTTGTAATCGTCTGGGCATTGATTCTATTAATTTGTGACATGTTTCAGTACTGATTTGTAGCCATTCTTCCCCAAGAGCTTGCTTAAGTTCTGATTTGTTAGAAATTTTCTTTTTCCTTATTTTCACATCCAAAATATGCCATAAATTTTCAATCGGATTGAGGTCTGGTGATTGTGGTGGCGTTTTCAATTGATTTTTTTTTACATTATAAAGCAACCATAACCTCGTAATATATGCAGTGTGTTTCGGATCGTTATCCTGTTGGAAATAATATGAATTAGGAATTCCTAATTTCAGAGCACTATTAGATAAATGATCTCGCAAGATATTAATATATTGTTTTGCATTCATATTGCCTTCAATAAAGGTCATTTCGCCAACTCCGTTAAAAGACATGCATCTCCAAATCATTACATGACCACCACCATGTTTTACAGTTGGTTTCAAGTTTTTAATTTGAAGAGAAGTATTTGGCTTTTGCCATACAGTTTTCTTACTATCTGAGCCAAAAATATTGAACTTGCTTTCATCGGAAAAAATAACAGTTTTCCAAAACTCTAGTGGCTTGCTGATATAAGCTTTTGCAAATTCAAGTCTTTTCACCCTATTTCTTTCACTAATAAATGGTTTTTTTCGAGGTGCTCTTCATCGAATATTTGCATCATGAAGAATATTTCTAATTGATTGTGGTGTAACTATTGTTCCCGACGTTGAAGCGACATCAACAGCCATTCTCGAGCACTTAGAAAAGGGTTTGGTTTTTTGAACATTCTTTTATGATGGCTCTCCTTTGCCTGGTATTTAGCTTTCTTGGACGCCCAGTTCGCGGTTTATTTATTGTCGAACTAGTTTCTTTTTTCTTCTTAATTACATAACGAACACTAGAAAAGTTTAGATTTAATTTTTTACCTATTCCTCGGTAACTTAGTCCAGAATTGTGAAGAAATATAATCTTCTCACGGGTAGCAACAGACAGTTCACACGTTTTCGGCACCATTAGAACAAAAAATCCCCAGAATCCGTGCTCCAGTTAATATATTACGTGACTTTAAAGTGCGGGGCTAATGTACTGCGGGACTGATATGCTAAACACTTGCATAATGTCCACATTTAATGCCTTTTTTAACAGTCAATGCTTCTTGTGCAAATACTTTTTTGGTATGAGAAAATATTAATTTATTTTTTAAAATGTGTAATATAACTGCTTAAGGAAAATGGGTAGTTATTTTTATTTTCTTCTTATTTAAATAAATGAATAACTAAGAGAACAGTATCAAATTTGCTTTCTATGGTTACTTACACAAAAAATCGTCTGCGTGCAAATACTTTTTTTGCTCACTGTAAGCCGTTTTATAGATAAAATTAGCTTGACACGCAATGATCTCAAAATAGCAGACTAATCTAATTTTCTCGAACATGTGACACAGCTGCGTGGCCTTCTCGAGCCCAAAAACGATAGAATAAAAACTTTAATCAAAATCATTAAATCCATTTTTTAGATAAAATTAGCTTGACCCGTAGTGACACAAAAACGACCCACTAATCGAAATTTCTCAAACATGTGTCCTAGCTCAATGGTCTTGTACTCGTAAACGGCATAATACAAAATTTTGTCAAAATTGTTTGAGACGTTTTTATATACAATTAGCTGTGACCCAAAACGGCACACAAGTGGAACGTTCTTAAAAATGCGACCTAGCTAATGTTCTTCTTGAGCTCGAAAACGATAGAATACAAAATTTAGTCAAAATCGTTAGAGCCGTTTTCTAGATAAAATTGCCTTCACCCGCAGTGACCCCAAAATTACCCACTAACATAATTTTCTTGAATCATATGACCCAGCCCAGTGGTCTTCTCAAGACCGAAAACGATCTAATACAAAATTCAGCCAAAATCGTTAGAGCCTTTTTTCGATAAAATTAGCTTGACACATAGTGACCCAAATATGGACTACTAATAGAAATTTCTCGAACATCTGACCTAGCCCAATAGTCTTATCGTGTCCCAAAACGTTTGGATATAAAATTTATTTAAAATCGTTTGAGCCGTTATTTAGATATAATTAACTTGACCCTGACCCATTATGACCCAAAATGACCCACTAATCGAATTTTCTCGAACATGCGGCCTAGCTCAATGATCTTCTCCTGCTCTTAAACGGTAGAACACAAAATTTTGTTAAAATCGTTTGAGCCGTTTTTTAGAAACAATTAGCTTGACCCTGACCCATTGTGACGCATAATGACCCACTAATCGAATGTTCTTGAACATGCGACTTAGCACAATGATATTCTTGTGTCCGAAAATGGTAAAATTCAAAATTTCGTCAACCAACGGTTTTCTCGTAATCCAAAACGATCTAATACAAAATTTAGTCAAAATCGTTAAAGCCGTTTTTTAGATAAAACGAGCTTGACCCATGGTGACCCAAATATGACCCACTAATCGAAATTTCTCGAACACGTGATCTAGACCAAAAGTCCTCTTGTGCCCAAAACGGTTGGATATAAAATTTAATTAAAATCCTTTAGGGCGTTTTTTAGATATAATTAGCCTGACCCTGACCCATTATGACCCAAAATGACCCACTGATGGAATTTTTTCGAACATGTGACCTAGCCCAATGGTTTTCTCGGGCCCGAAAATGGTAAAATACTAAATTTAGTCAAAATCGTTAGAGCCGTTTTTAAGATAAAATTTACATACACACACATACACACACAATTTTTGCTTGTATTACAGTATAAGATTCTTTGTGGTAGATTTTTCTTGCAAATTGTTTAGTTTAAACGCTAACGGCATTCGTCAGGTTGTGCGCATTTGGCAGGGCTGTCGATATATTCTACTCTAAATAATTGCTGTCGTTAAATTTTTTTATTCTACTTGAAATAATTGTTTATCCCTAAATTTTGTTGCTTCGCAGCTGAAAAGTTCCTGAAAGTCTGAATGATGTTCTAGTATAAGTATGTCGAAGAGATTAGATTAGTTTTTAAAAAGTGGTACGAATAGAGTAAAAAAATAGTCGTTGCGACATATACGTCCCGACCCTCATCAAAGGGTGAAACAATGAAAAAGTACTTTTTAACTTATTTTTAGCCATATTGAGAAAATAGCTGCGGTGTGAGACAGGTGTGAAAGGTAAATAACGAGTCGAGCATTGAGCAATCATGCTAACAAAAAGATTTTTTTTTTAAATTATTGTTCTAATTTCTAATAGAATAAAATTAATACCAATAGAAAATGTTATTTAAGGCTTAAATTGCAGAGAATGTTTAGATATAATTAGGTAAAACATAAAGATATAATTTTAGATTTTCTTTCCAATTTAAAAACGGATTGCATTGCTTTCATTATGTGGAATGCCTTTTACGATCAATTTTATTTATATATGTTATTGATAACTTTTTTCTTCCCCAGTTCTTTCCATTAGCTGTTGCATGTTATTCGACACTATGTGATAAGAAATTTTATTTTATCACGTATAAAAATCATAGTGATTTTTTTATATTGTGGAATACTGCTTTTGAAAAAGGTGTGTCACAATATAAGGTTCCTTCATGAAGTTCTTTTCTATTTCTCATAGTTTTTTATTCATTTTGTGGTTTTTTTTTTCTTATTTTTTAAGTTAAAGTTATTTCTACATATCCTTATCCTTATCCTTATATTATTATAAATGTCAATGTGTGTCCGAAAGTTTGAATGAAGTCAACGTCAAAACGGATGAATTAATGCTTTTGTAACTTTGCATATAGATGGATTATGAAACAGAAAAGAACATAGGCTATGTTTTATTTATTTTATTCAAATATTTCACTTAATAATTCAAAATTTCATACTTTTTCATACAGAATCAACTGATATTTTTCCGATAAAATTTGACCATCTTTCTTTCCCGTTGCTAAGAAAATCAAAATCTGGAATAATAATTTCTCCTCGGCAATTAATTTTTAATTAAACAATTTCTAAGTGAAAACTGAGAATAAAAAGAAAATAAATTAGACGTCATATTTGAAACGAAAAAAAATGAAGTAATTTTTATTATATATAAAAAATGAATATCGGGTACGTTAATAAGGGGTTTTCTATCAAAAATGGCCATATAATTAGAAAGAAAAGAATGAACAAGATATATATTATTAATAAAATATTCCACTTGGAAAACTATGACGTCATACTTGAAATAAAACAGGTATTTTTAAGTATTCGTTAAAAATACAAGGAACATGAATATCAGTAACATATAAAAATGATAAAAAATGACATCATATTTAAAATCAATTAGAATTTTTTTTACTCATATTGATTAATAAGTTTGAATATAAGTTACATACAAATGAGAGTTTGTATTCAAAATTCACGTTATGATTATTAGTAGAAGACATTTTTTGTGGGTAAAAAAAGTGGAAATAAAACTAATTAATATATTTTTTGACGCTATTTTCTCTTTAAAATTAAAACGAATTTAGTTTCAATTTGTATAGATGGTACAAAAACATGATTAAAGTAAATTTTCCTAAAACTAAAAACATATTTTCACACATTGAAGCTTTATGAATTAATTTATTCCACACAAGCAAAAATCGCCTGTCAACATATTGACATTTACAGCCAAGGATGTAAATAAAACTTCCGTACATTTAAGTGGAAAGTTATTGCTTTTGCGAATTTAATTTTAAAAAATCATGTACTATTTTAATGTATGTACCATATATTATTTTTAAAAGACGACAGTTCAACATCACAAAGGCGTTTTTACTAAAAGGTTTATCGGGTATAAATGATGTAATTTTTTTTTTTCATGTAAAGCATTCATTTTAATTAGAAAACATTAATATATAATTGTTTTAATTTCGTCAAAGTGGTGTAATATTCATTTCACAAGCTTATAAATTAAAAATGAAATACTATAACAATATGCATTTCAGAAATAATGTTTTGCATCAAAAGTCGCATTATTTAAAAATGTAACTTTAGCTTACATTTTAAATATATTTTCTTACTTGAAATTTAGCATTTAGTAAAAAAAAATTTCAATATATTTCCTAAATGTACATGTACAATAATATTGGACTTCATTAAGCGATTTTATGTTTTAATTAAGTTAAAATGCATAGTTTTACATGATTCATGAAGTGAAAGACTATATATATATATTTTTTTATCTCGACAAGTATTATTCCGTACGAAAAACTAACCAGGTGACATCGTCATATTTTAAATCATTAACCAGTTTGCATTCAGAAAATATTAATATTTTATAGCACTTATACAAAATGGTTTGATTTCCACAGAATTTACCATTCGCAAATACATGTTTAACACCCTTTTACCTTAAAATCTCCGAGAAATTCGATGTAAGAAAATTTAACAAGTAATTTTAATTAGAGATTAGGCTTCACATATTACATCGTTTACATGTAATAAAGAGGTGTAATCACTAATAAAGCAATAAATTCGTTTTTCACCTCACATCCTTCTAATTTTTAAAGGCGTCATGATTATCGAAAAGCAAAAGAGAAGAAGGGAAATTTTCTTTCGATTTTAAAATATCTAAATCTATACTTAAAAAAATCTTTGAAACACAGTCTCTGTCCCCCATTGGAGCATATTCCTACAAATAGCCAAGCTTCCATAATCCAACATTACAACACAACAATCGATATGAAAATATTTAGTCGTAACTGGACTGTTTTTTCCTTAAATAGATTCCTTCCGCGATTGAAAGAAATTAGCAATTCAATTGCTTAAATAATAAGCATTTAGGCTTCGAGAGTCTTCAGAGCGTGATAAACATTTTGATATTATTGGTAGTTCTACAGCTATTAAAAATGTGGTAAAATGAAATAAAAATGTAATAAAATATTTGAAAGTTAAAGATATTTCTCGTGCCTTATTATTTATTTTTTACTTTTGATGCTTCACTACGTCTATTTTGTTTAATACCATTTATCTTTTTTTTCTTTTCGAAGGTGTGATTTTTTTGGAATAGAAACATAATGTTGTATGTTGATTTTTCGATTATTCTAATCAATTCAAAGACACGTCTGAAGTGATCTCTTAATCATCACTATCTAGTAATATACCTCTTTAATTATATTCTTTGTCACGAAAACATAAATCAATATCCATGAACGGAATAAGTATAAAATAGAATAAATATAAATAATAAAATAGAATAACAGAGATGTAAATTTATTCTTCATTTAATCTTAGAAAACGAGTAAGAAATTTCAAGCTCACGGAAGAAATTTAAATGATCCTACATATAATAACAAAAATAAGCAAATTGGGATCATTAGAAGTTTTTCTACTATAAAATATGATAAAAGGTTTATTACATATGCTATTAATTATCGAGATTTTTTATTAAATTGATGAATTTATTCTTCTTTAAATGTTATGTGAACGAAGCCGCGGATAACAGCTAGGTTATTAATAACACAGCTCTATTCCATTTACTGCGGAATTTTCTATCAGAAATCTTCCTTTACTTTTCACTAAGTGCCAAAGAACAGCTTCTATACTTTCATTTCTCATATATCACTCTTAAAGATCCCATACTTTTAATTTTTACATCAACGAATAGTAAAAAAAAGTTACTTTGTATGAAATTTGTTTATAAACTTTCACTCAATTTAGAAACTTTTTATGACTTTATACATAATCTCAATCGGGATTTCTTTTTATCTTATTTCAACAATGACCGATTTACTATAACAATGTAAAGTAACAACAGCGGAGTTAGCACAATAATAATTAATTTTCCTGAGGAAATTAAAAATAATAAAAAAAACAGAAAAAATATACAGATTAACCACAAAATATCGCACATCGGCACTAAACTAAAATCTATCAATGAAAAAACAGATTTTTTTAATGTCGACCAAAATTTAATATCAAGTTGAAGTAAATTATTTTTTTTTTTTTTACAGACTTAAAAACATAATTCTTAGTTCGCAACAAAATCTACGTCGATTTTTATTTTAGTTTAAAAGCGAAACTCGCCTTTAATATACCACATGATACATCAGTATAGTCAAAATGAACGTTTAAATGCTTTTTCGATGCATACCGCTTTTGTTTTATAAATACTTTTGAATTTTAGAGGATAATTGGTCATTTTTTTCTTGCGTTGATTCTTATTGTGATTAAACTGTTAATTTTTCGCAGGAAGATTACATGTATATACGCGTATATATACAAAATATATAATATTTCAGATCTGGTTACTATTAACACAAAGAATCTTTTCCAGCAAATCACTAAAATACAAAAAAAAAAAAAAAAACTATGTTATTACTCATGTGGACAAATCTTTAAATAATTATGCGATCATATGTAAATCTTATTATCACCAACGTCTTACATCCTGTATTTCTTCTAATATCTCTTTCCAAAAAAACTAATGAAAACATAATTGTAAACAATCCTAAAATTAATAGTTATTATAAATTATTAAATATTACCTCTACAAACTTTAATTATCCTTATCTAGTTCTTATACCGGAATTTCATAAGAAACCAATTAAATTTAGAACTGTAACAATTGGATGCAATAAATATGTAATAATATAGCTAATTAACTTCTCTTAAAAATTCTTAATCAAATAATACGAGAGTGCAAACAGATGGACAGAATAACGTAATACAAACAGACGAAAGTTACAATCATCTTTCATTTATGTTGGAAAGTGCTAAAATTGATAAATTGCTAAATTTTTCGTCTTCTAATATGAGATGCAATTAAGTGCAATCATTCCACTCATCCTTTAAGCATCTCTCTCTCACATACACACGTACACACAGACATGTGCACACATACACTTCCTTTTCTCACATGAACCTTTTTCTTCTATATTTTTATCAAGTTTCTAAATGTAATGGAATAAATCGAATGATTCAAAAAAAGCTTTTAAAATGTGCTCCATAATAAGTTCTATATTGCTTTAACTTTTCCAATCTTAAAAGTAATTGGGGTGAACATATTTTCGTAACCATATAGTACTAAGTTCTGAAATATTTAAGGGATTCATTAAAAAAAATCATTCGAACACAAAATTTATCTTAAAATGCATATTAATCCAATGTCTTTACAAAATAATAAGAAAAAGCGGATAATAAACGTTCAAAATTTAAGAATTTGTTACTGGTTATATAATTAGATAAAGTAATATAGCGAAAATTTACACCGAAGTAGAAACACTAAAAATAAAAGAGTTAATTTGACAGAAAAAAAATATATCAGCAGCAAAATTATCAAAAAACTGAATAATTTTACGAAACAAGTTCTGTTTTATTTTTTTAACTGCAAAAATATTGTTTAAAAGGTAAAAAATAAAAGAGTCTGAAAAGAACAGATATCTTTATTTACAATACACGTTTTTCTACTGTCATCTCAGCTACCTTTTATTCTAAAAAAACTGGGAGCAAATGTGCATTATAAAACTATTAAATACATACACGAAACAACAATACACAAGAGATGTACTGTTAATCTGTATGACAGATTGTCTAGCCGACAGTACACTCTCTAACTTTATAAAATATCTCGGAATCCGTACCACTACGCCGCGCCATCTCGGCCGGTACACCATGAAGGGCCAAATACTATGAAAGTAGTTGACGCATCTTCTTGGTTTAGGAAGAGGTTATGCTAAAGCCTTTATAAGAACGCATGGCTTAAGATGTTTTTCAAGATGGAACTCCAGATGGGAATATGTTATTAATGCATCTGGATTTTACAACGGCAATTCGAATATTTTGATGCTAGCCTTGCTGAGATCTTTGGCGTATAATGCTCCATCTGAGATAATGGCGGATGTGGCGTGTGAAAGTATTTACATCTACGATGTATCATTTTTTGCAAGTCTTCCCGTGACAATGTGTGAGTATGGCCTCATGCATGTTCATATTCCGTTAATTATGAGATATTATAAAATTTAAATAAAAAATTTCATTGGTTTTAGTTATACAGTAACTGAATTTTGTTTCAATTTTGCTCAGTTAAATTATTCAAACAAATTTTCTATACCATTTTCTGTTACTTATTTTGAAGCATTGTTGTTTTAAATATTTTTACTCGAATTTGACACTGTAATGCACGCTTCACACCTGAAAGATACGGACTGACGTACATTTGCGAAGACACCAGGCAATTCTCTAATATAGCCGGCAACAACGGCTATCCTGACGACTAGATCCATATCGTTTTCAATGGGGCACTCGTAGATTAGGCTTTTCATATGGAAAAAGTCCAAACACGAGCGATCCGGTGATCTTGGAGGCTAAGCTATGGGACCACGTCGACCAATCCATCGCCATGGGACAGTGGAAAACTACATTTTAACTTCTCACCGCTTGCGTTCCGATAATAGATTCTATGACGAAATTTGCTCGTATAGCTGCTTTCTGTCACCCCATAAAGTTATGCCCACTTTTTCAGATGCACCCTTTATATTTATAGATTTATATTTATCTATATGTACACTATATAGCCATTAATCACCGGACACTTTCAATTTTAGACATTTTGTTGAATATTTAAGGATATACTTGTCGGAATTTTCTGGAACTTCAGGATTATGAAGAATATGTTTGACTTTATATTTATCAATGGCGATATGATCAGATGAACGATTACGGAGGGGGGGGGGGGGCAACAAAAAATCAAAGAAAAATAATAATGTTTGGGATCACCCTGTAAAATAAAATGCGCAAATGCTCTATCGCTATAGCTTACGAATATATGTATATTGCACAATATATGTATTAATTTCTGGAAGAATAGAACATATATTATTGGAGATATATTGATTTTTTTTTTTATCTTGCACGTTTTGTGTTTATATCATGCAGGGTTTTTAACCAAATTTAGCGTCAGTTTTCATAAAATTTTACATAGTGTAGTAGAAATAATATAGTGTAATTGGAAAGTAAATATATTAAATATTTGACGAAATATGAGCAGTTACATGAAATATCTTTCATCTGAGCATACGCACACAATAATTTTTTTTTTCATGATTTGATAGTCAACTCTATGCAGCAACTCATAAAAAAATCCAGTTCAATATCGTGAAAATTCAGAAAGATATCGGCGATAAAGTGAGCTGATTTTTAGTTGTTCTCTAAAAACAGCTAAATGATATGGGGTTTTCCATAAATTGTCATTTTTATTTTATTTTTTCATTTTTTATTGATGCTTTAGTTCTTCTTGGAAAATCACCAAAACGAGCCTGTTCCAAGAAAAAGGAAGCATAAAAATCTTGGCATTTCTACTAAATCTACTCGTTGTTATTCATTAAATACACTCCTTTGTTGAAAGACAGATAATTAAAAAATACAATTTGTGGAAAACACCTTATCATTCAGCAGCTAGAGCAGCTAGAGTTGCACTAGAGAGCAACTAAAAATGAGATCATTATATCGCCGATATTTTTCACTATAATTTTGACTATATTTGACTGACTTTTTTTATGAGTTGCTCTATAGAGTTGACTATTAAATCATGAAAAAAAAATATTTTTTTATTGTACGTGCATGCGCGGATAAAAAATATTTCATACAACTGGTCAGATTTCATAAAATGTTTACTATATTTACATTCCAATTGCATTATATTATTTCTACAACATTTTAACAAATTTTCTGAAACTGGCGTTAAATTTAGTAGAAAACGCTGCATGATATAAACAAAAAACATGTAAGATTTTTTTAAAACTTAAAAAAAAAAAATCGATATATATCCATGAATCTCCGTTCTATTCCTCCAGAAATGAATACATATATTGTACAATATCCATATATTTGTATGCTATAGCAATAGATCATTTCGTGCATTTTATTTTACATGGTGGTCCCAAACATTAATATTTTTCTTTGGTTATTTTGTTGGCCCCCTAATTGTGTTTCTGATCAAATCGCCGTTGATAAATATAAAGTCAAACATATTCTTCATAATCCAGTTTCAGAAAAATCTGCCAAATATATCTTTAAATATTCGACAAAATGTCTAAAATTGAAAGTGTCCAGTGATTAATGGCTATATAGTGTATATTACCTTTGAAATCAAAAGATAGCTTGCAAATTCGCATAACAAAAAAAATTTAATCTCTCATTTGAAATTGGCATATAATAATAGTTTACATTAATTGTTATAGTAAAATATATCAAAAACATATAAATATTAAATAAAACCTACCAGGAAATCTCAATATATAAAGAATACTTTAAAGATAGATGATGACAAACAAAAAATGAAATAAAAAGGATTCAATAGTAAATTTGAGCAGAAATAGAATAAAGACAAATGATAATGTAAAATAAAAAACAAAGCGATACGTGAGTGTTTAATCGTCAATCAACAAGATCTTCCACGTGTCGCAGAAAATATATTATTTCATATTAAAAACTTTCGAATAGCAAAGAAGTCTATCACTGCTGATATAATGCATTGAATTTAACTAAAAAATATAGAAAATCATATAAAAACGTATGATGAATTTAAAAAAATGAAATAGTAATATTAAAAATATAATGGATTGTACTCACAGTATTTGAAAAAAAACTAATATATGAATACAACTGTTATACTAAAGTTAAAAATAAGAGATGGAACGAACATATATATATATATAAAGGTGTTAAATGTATAAATATTATAAGAAATTTTTAAATTATTTTTAATCATTTTAAAATATGTTTATCCGTTTCATTTTTTTTTTCAAAAATTTTTTACCGAAAAAATTCCAATTTCTGGAAAAAGAATTTTTAAATATTATACGTCTAGTCGAAATTTAACACACATTCTCGATTTAGTCTACCGACAGTGAGCACGAAAAGATGAGAAATAAAAATGACGAAAAGCCATCTGTCGTTCTTTAACAGGCAATGCACTAAGTGCGAACCTAGCATCTCTTTCCCTCCCTTTTTAGCTTCTTTTTTTATTTCCTTTAGATAGGCTCTGTGAATGTCAGAAGATGTTACTTCAGTACAGAATACTTTTAACATTACGATTTAGCAGCAATACTCTTTTTACCTTTATGGAAAGTTTCTGCATTTAGGTTAAAAAAAGTGAAACAAATCGTTCGGTTTAAAAGGTTTTTTAAGTAAATTTAATATTTCTTCAATTTTCCATTTAAAAAATGTTAAATGTAAATAACTCTTTTAATATAGTGCAATGTTGTGTAAAATATAAAATGGTTTAGTTAAATATTGATCTATTTTACTCGTAGATAGAAGTTGTTATAAACAAAATATATCTGTGAATTTGACCTTGTATTTTAAAGCTAGTATATTTTCTAATGTGTAGACAAAATTTGAGCTGTTCAGGAGCAATTCTTTTAAATGATAATTTACAGTAGGATTTGCTAAATAATGATATGCGACATACTAAAACCATCCCTCAAAAATTATCTAACAATGCAAACAAATTAATTAATAAAATCCATCCACTATAACTTTTAAAAATATTATTTTTTATCATAATCAGGTTCACTTGTTGATAAAATTTTCCCCGTAATGCTATACTAAGCAACTTATAACGAAATGCAATACACCAAAACCATTCGTAGAAATATCTTACCAACAATTCAAGTCTCGTCAAAAGCCGCCCACGAAAACTTTTTAAAAAGGATACGCTTTCCTAATCGGGTTGACGTAATTATAGAACTTTCCCTCATAACTCTATCACTAAGCAACGTAAATCAATGTGAATTATACTAAAATCATGTCTGAAAAGTTATCTACCTAACAATACAAGTCACATCAAAATTCATTCATAGATTTTTTTTTTAAATCATGCTTGAAAATTAATTTAAGAACCATAAAAAATGAGTAAACTGCAACGCAGTTTTGAGACAAATTGCAATATAGTTTTGAAACAAATTGCATTTGTAAGTACATTTTTTTCTCTATTCGACGTTCTAAAAATTGAAAACTTGCAATGTTTAGACGTTTTAAAAATTAAAAAAATTACAGTAAAAACGAAATTTATGTTATCCTAATGCCCAAATAGCAATACTTACTTACCTGCCAACCACGAAACATCTGCATCTGATGAAGAAGTTGAACAAAATCGTACCTAATCACCTGATTATAGAACTTTCCCCCATAATTACTAAGCAATGTAGAACAATATGTTATATGCTAATACCGTTCTTGAAACTTTATCTAACAAACAATGGACGTCTAATCAAAATCCCAGTAGAAGATTTTAAAAAGGCTAATCTTTCAAAATCGGGTTCACTTTATTTAAGAACTATAACCCTAAGAACCTAATACTTAACCCTAAGAACTTTAATCCTATAATTATATGATTAAGCAAGGAAGCTATAAGTAATATTCTAAAACCTTCCCTGAAAAATTATCTAACAATGCAAGTCTCATCCAACTCCGACCAGTAAATTTTTTGTAGAAGGCTAATCTTTCATAATCCGGTTAAACCTGATTGTAAACTTTCCTCCGTAATTCTTTGACTAAGCAACGTAGAACAATATATTATATACTAAAACCTTCCCCGAAAATTATCTAACTAACAGTGCAAGTCCAAACAAAATCCATTCAGCAGATCTCAGTTATAATCAGCAGTAATGAAATTCCGATTTCCATTTTTTATATAGACAGAGATGATATATTTTCAAACTTCGTGTAAAATTTGGAATAGTTATCTACAATACTATTTTAGCATTAGTATTAGTATTAGTATTTAGTATCAGTTAGTACTGCAATGCTAACTGATTTATAACGGCTAATATTAGGACAGAGTTTAAGTAAACATTAAACACACACACTAAATAAAATTATGTATATAGCGATTATTTTTTGTTTATATATAAATTGAAACATATATTTTTCATTGGAAATTTCTTTTAACTTTATATCTGTATATAAACAATTTACATGGTTTTAAACATTATGCTACATTTGCTTCGGACACAATGTCGAAATGTCATATTAAATCTGAAAAGTTAAAGAAATATCAAATTTAATTTTAAAATGTTCGGAACAAAACGATTTATTCAATTTTTGCCTTGATTTAGACTCGAAAAATCCAGAAGTAGCGCGATAAGAGAATGACTTAAAAAAAAGTATTCTGCCCTAAAGTAACAACTTCTGACATTGAAAGAGCTGTCTAAAGGCAATCAAGAAAAAGCATAAAAGGAAAGAGTCAGATGTTAGAATCGAAGCAAAGACTGTCTGCACTTAAGTGCATCACATACTAAAGAACGACAAATGGGTTTCTTGTACTTTTTATTTCTCGTCTTTCCCATATTTGCTACCTACACAGTGAATTGAGTAATAATGTTAAGCATTGAAATCACCTATCATTAGCAATTGTTCGGTTTTTATTTTAATATGTGGCTCTTAAATAAAATAAAAAAGTGTTTAAATATTTTTTCGATGTTAGTGGATTGTGCAATATATATATATATATATATATATATATTTCTTTTTTTTTAAGGAGATGAATATTTTTGAAAAAAAAAATATGTTTCGAATTTTTTTTCTCAAATTGTACATTTAATACGTCTAAATTACGGAGTAATATTGAAAAAAATATCCCTGCCGGCTCCGACTACAGGCACTGGTAGATTTCGAAATTAAGTACTAATCTCACCGAGAAAAAGAAAATACTAATAGCTAAAACTAAATGCAACCCTATATACAGCATCTCTGAGTGTTGTCAAAATTTTTATCACGCAAATTATACTTTTTTATCGCCTTAGTGACGGATTAACGGAGTTGTGATTATTTTCTTCTAGAACCCCCCCCCCACACACACACACACACACACACTTCTCTCTTTTTTTTTCTCTGTAAGAATTGATTCTATCAAAAAATTGTCAATATAAAAGTCGTATATAATATTAAGAAGAAAAATAATAAATTTAAGCTGATTTGAAATTTTGAGAATTGACGAAATTATGAATTTTTTTCTCCCCCCTCCCCTCCCTTTTTTTTCTAAAAGTTGGTCCTATCAAACAGTTGTCAATATAAAATTTGTAGACAATATTAAGAAAATTTATAATAAATTTATGTAGATTTGGTATCTTGTGAATTGACGAAGTTATGAAATTTTTTTTCCTTAAAACCCTGTTTTTCTCCCCTTGGGGTCATTTTTGATAATATCAAAAATCTATCACACATAAATTTTTGGTATTTTTTGTAGAAGTAATAATAACTTTAAACTGATTCGATATGTATCATAATTAAGAAGTTATGGGTTTTTTCTGTTTTCAGAAAACCCCTCCCCATTTCCATCCCTTTGGTCCGATTGTTTCCATTAACGAACTTGGCCGAGATTTTCTGCCCCTTGATTGTACTATGGATCAATTTGGAAGAGATTTGTGCAGCATTATTGAAGTTATCGTGTCCATAAAAAAGTGATATAGATAAATAAATGGATACATAAAATTTTTCACTGGGTGTTATTTTGTGTTCTATGGGTCATGATCGGCATAGATCTGCAAAAAATTTCCAGAAATTCCAAAATAGGGAGAGTGTAATAGGTAGTGTTTCTCTCGAAATCTGATAAAAGTAAAGAACTCTTGTTTGCACTAAGTACGAAATGTAATTTTTATTAGAGATTAAAATATAAGTATAACAGTAATAATATTTTTTTAAACGATGCAGTGAATTCAACATGAAACAGACATGCAATTAGATTTCAATATAATAGATAAAATATATCTTTTATATTCTTCTTTGTTTTGTTATTTCTATTTGTGCTTTCTCTTGAAATTTATAACATTTTCAACTGCAGAAAAATATCCACTTTTAGGGCACTTTCTTAAGTGCTATTTATTTAATTTAATTATTCATTTCTTTTCATTTTTAAGGAAGATAGTTAAAATTATTATTTAAAAAAAAATTTCTCGAATTTTAATAAAAATTGCATCAACATACATTTGATAATCCAATTTGCTAACTTTCTTTCACAACTATAAAATAAATAAGTTGAATCCATTACACGAATGACACTTCAAAAAAATATTAATATTAATATTCCATAAAGTAATTTAAATTTAGAAATTTCGAAAGTTATTTTGACAACCTCAGATTATTACAAATAGCTTGTGTTCTTTTCAATCAGTAGCTCATTATATTCTAGAAGGAGCAGATGTGAAATACAAACACACTTTCAACTTTCAATATAATAGATTCGGAAATATTTCAACTTTTAAGTTTGAAGAATATTGATATTCCCCTAGATTTCTCCTTGATTTAAACTCTAAATTACATGAAATACCGTATATGCTATTCCACTCCTGCGCCAATTGAAAAGTAGCTATACTTATATGCGTGGAATCTGTTAATTGCCAGGGAATGCAAGATAAAGGAGGAAAAGTCTTAATCATCCGACTATTGAAGAGTTATTCGTTAGCGAAAGTTAATTAATCATCGTGAAGCTCAAGTTCAAGAAGCATTTTTGATATTCCTAGATGGATTTACGAATGACCCTATCACTTCCTCCCTCATTAATCTTGCCTGCTTTAATTAAGTTTCTCGGCTTCATTCAATAAAATTTTTAAAGCTGATAAGCAGTTGAACTGATAGAATGTGATAAAGGATTCTGGTCGGATTTTTAGAAAAGATTAATCCTTTATGCACTGACGGTACTTTTAAGCACCATTGAAGAAAAATTAATATAAAATTTATTTACTCTATCTATTAGTAAAACTTTATTTTTAGTACCTCACAAAATACTCTGCTGGATCAAATTTAGACAGCGTAGAGAAACAGTCAAAGCTAAATATTTTCAAAAGGTGGTGATTTTCTTAATCATTTAAATAGGTATAGCTTTTCTTTAAAAGAAAAAAAAAAAAGTTATATGAAACATTTTCAACAGCCTTTCCATTTACAGAGAGGATCATAATACATTTAAATACATTGCTTTGATAAGAATTGTGATATTTTCATAAGAGTATTTTTGGTTAATTAATCTGATTATCTTTGTAAATATTATACAAAAAAAAAGTTGTAGCTACTGAGTTATTTAAACAGTTTTAACGAAAAAACATATCTAAATGTCACATTATCATTATTTAACAGTCCCAGTATATCTTCAGATATTAAAAAAGATAATTATTGAGGTGAAGCAATTTCTTGATAAATAATTCCGTAAATAAAAGGTTTTAAAGCGTAATAACTAGCAACTTGCTGAAAAATGGATAATTTTAATAAACATAAAAGTAGAATACTCAAAAATATCTTCGTTTTAATATTTTGTACTGTAACTTTTAAGGATATTCTAAAGACATAAATATTGTAGCCTAAAAATTGTTATTTTTATTAAATATAGTAATGTAAAGGTTAAATAAATTAAAATTTTATCTTAGACCGTTAATGAAATTGCACCGAAAAAAATTATTATTATTATTTCAAAAATTAATGAAGAATACTGGAATTTCAAGAGTTATTATGAAATACAATTGAAAATATGAATGACTTTATGAAATACAATGTGAAATACAAACACACTGTCAGATTTTAATATAATAGATACGGAAATATTTCAACTTTTACGCTTTAAGAATATTGATATTCCTGAGAATTTCTGGTTGATTTAAACTCTAAATTACATGAAATACAGTATATGCTATTCCATTCCTGCGCCAGGTGAAAAGTAGCTAAATATATATGCGTGGAATCTGTTAATTGCGAGGGAATCCAACATAAAGGACGAAAAGTCTTAATCATCATCTATTGAAGAGTTATTCGTTAGCGAAAGTTAATTAATCATCGTGAAGCTCAAGTTCAAGAAGCATTTTTGATATTCCTAGATGGATTTACGAATGACCCTATCCCTCATTAATCTTGCTCGCTTTAATTAAGTTTCTCGGCTTCATTCAATAAAATTTTTAAAGCTGATAAGCAGTTGGACTGATAGAATGTGATAAAGGTTTCTGTTCTGATATTTATAAAAGATTAAAGTGTAATAACTAGGAACTTGCTGAAAATGGATAATTTTAACCCTCCCAGCGTATTGAGGGCTTCCCTGCATTTTCATAAAAATGATTATAAAAATCATCTTAATTTAAATTTTCTTTCCCTATTCGTTTCTAAAATACAATTCATGCCTATTTATTTGACATACATTTTAAAATACAATACTGACTAAAATATTTTTTTTCTACAACAGATTTAAGTTGTTTTTGGGAAACGGAAAAATACGGGCAAACCACTCAGAGGGTTTTAATAAACATAAAAGTAAAATACTCAAAAATATTTTGGTTTTAATAGTTTGTACTGTAACTTTTAAGGATATTGTAAAGACATCAATATTATAGCCTAAAAAGTGATATTTTTATTAAATATAGTAATGAAAAAGTTAAATAAATTAAAATTTCATCTTAGACCATTACAGAAATTGCACTGAAAACAATAATTATTAATATTTCAGAAATTAATTTAAATTTCAAAATTTCGAGAGTTATTACGACATCTTTAGATTCTTACAAATAACTGATATTTTTTCAATCAGTAGCTCATTAGAAAGAGCAGATGTGAAATACAAACACACTGTCCGATTTTAATATAACTGATTCGGAATTATTTCAACTTTTACCCTTCAAGAATACTATTGATATTCCTGAGATTTCTCCTGGATTTAAACTCTAAATTTCATGAAATACAGTATGCTATTCCATTCCTGCGCCAAGTGAAAAGTAGCTAAAAATATATGAATGGAATCTGTTACTTGTGAGGGAATCTAAGATAAAGGACGAAAAGTCTTAATCATCCGTCTATTGAAGAGTTATTCGTTAGCGAAAGTTAATTAATCATTGGGAAGCTCAAGTTCAAGAAGAATTTTTATATTCCAAGATGGATTTACAAATGACTCTATCACTTCCTCCCTCGTTAATCTTGCCTACTTTAACCCGGCACGACACGCGCTTATTTTGCTAACAGGAGGACGCGCGCAGGGTCGAAAAGGCCCGAGAATATTTTTTCGTGAGTTAAAGCACTGACATTTTTGTAAAAACAAAAATTCATTTTAAAAATGTATTTAAGACTTAATGTATTAAATGTAATGTTACAAAAAATAAGAAATACATTTTAATAGCATGAAGTACATGTTGGAATAGTATGTTCGCTACAAATATTTTTTTTTTTTTTTTTTTTTTTTTTTTTGCATTTTGCATTTTGCACAGCATGTTTTTGATTTTCTGTCCTTTACATTTGCGCACAAATAAAATCTTTTTCTGTCAGTCTTTAGCTTCTTGTTCGGAGGCTCATTTGAATCTGGGGGGTCTGGAGATCATGGTTAGCAGAAGAATGCGACTTTAACTCATCTCGCAATTGTCGAGAAATTGATGGCTGCAGACTTCTCATTTTTATCTGTTCTTTAGTGAGGTCAATAGCAAGATCTTTTAGAAAACGGCGCCTACTTGAATATTCAGTTGGTGGATTTTTTGATGATAGCAGCAATACCCTAGCATTAATCGCCGCAGTATTTAGAATTGAAAAAAATACCACCATTGGCCATCTTTTGCATATTCTGGCCGTTGAGTATGTCGCTGACATTTCGTCAATATCTACTGCCCCTTTAGTCAAATTATACAACGACACTATTTCGGGCTTTTTAGCTTCACCTGATTCCTGATCGATAGCATCATCGTTGTGCATTGTAGAAAGGAGATTTACACATTTATTTTTTTTGGGCACATAAGAAACTAAAGTGACATCTTTTTGAAATCCAAATAAAGATTATGTTGGATTTCGCTTCTTAGCAGATATAAAATCAGCAGGTATCTCCCGTTTATTTTTTCGAATAGTTCCTACTAGAGTAACTTTCTTCTTTAGTAGAGCTTTTGCGAGAGTGTAACTCGTGTACCAGTTATCTACTGTGATGTTTCTTCCTGAATTATCTAATTTTTTAGTTAATCCTTTAACCACTTCATTAGCAGAATTGTTTATTTCAAATGGACCCTTTGGCTGCGTACCCGCATAAATTTCTAAGTTCCATGTATAAAATGTTCGAGCATGCACAAGAGCAAAGAATTTTATACCGTATTTCGCGGCTTATTCGGAATGTATTGCCGAAAAGCGCATTTTCCTCTAAACGCTTCCAGCTTTTCATCTATCGTTATGTATTCTCTTACTGTGTAATAATTTTGTACAGAGGTTTCAAAAATCTCTCGGATTGGTGCAAGCTTATCTGTATCTTTCTTGAAGCACGATCTGTAACGTTATCGAATCTCAAGCATCTCAAGATAAACAAAAAACGTTTATATGACGTTGTCCGATGAAATACATCAAGTCCAGATCCATCCGTAGCCCAAAGATCCCTCACATTTACATGAGAGGATTTATGTAAACCACCAAAATACAATAATCCTATAAGTGCTTTTAGTTCAATAACTGTAGTTCCTTTAGCATTGCGATCTCTCTGAAAATTTTCAGCTATTTTTGCGATGTAAATATTTGTATAATTTACTATATTTGATAACATATTTTCATCTATTAGGATTAGTAACGAATCAACTGGAGTTGACACATTTTTATCTTCCCCTATATTTCCAGGTAACTTCGTTATAATATTTCCAGCGGGAGTTCTAACATTCTGACGATATTTCTTTTTGTACCACTTTGTACATTTATCTTTTCCTAAAAAATATTCTTCGTCCGAATTATCGGATAAATTTTCTGATTCTAAATCTTCTTCAGAAGAAGATTCATGAGGACTGAAAACTTCATAATCGCTTAACTCTTCACTTTCTTCACTTAATGACGATTCCCCAGTAGATACTTCGGCTAATAAAGTTTCTAAACGTTTCATTTCATCGGCATAATTCAATTGACGAAGCATTTTCAGGCTGATATTTTTAAAAGATGCACTCAATAAAAAATACACTACGACGCGCGCAGGGTCTTAAAGGCCCGTCGACTGAATTTCTCCTAAAGTAGAATCCACTACAATGAAGGAATATCTTTCTTTCAGAAGAGGGTGATCTTGAATACAGCTACAAGGGACCGCACCCACTTCAGTCAAAAAGGGGTGATAGGATTGATAATGTTTCGCACCTCCAGGCCTTTTAGACCCTGCGCACGCGCCGCCCGGTTAAATAAGTTTCTCGGCTTCATTCAATAAAATTTTTAAAGGTGATAAGCAGTTGGACTGACAGAATCTGATAAAGGATTCGTTTCTTATTTTTAGAAAACAATAAAGTGTAATAAGTAGGAACTTCTGAAAACTAGATAATTTTAATAAACTTATCTTAAAAGTAGAATTCTTAAAATTATTCTGATTTTTATTTTTTTTTTTTACTGTAAATTTTAAGGACATTCTAGGGACATAAATATTTATAGTCTAGAAATTGTTATTTTTATTGAATAAAGTAATAAAGATGTTAAACGAATTATTTTTTTTATTCTAACAATAGTACTACGTCTGGACATATATATAACTGTAAAAGATCATTGAGATTGCATAAAATTAAAATTATATAGAATGCTAGAAACACTAAAAAACATTTCAAATGGACGTTTCAGATTCCATAGAATGTCTCATCAGCAAGTTTTAATCTTTTGACTTTTGCTTTAAAATTTGCTGATGAGAGACCCTGTGGAATCTGAAAAGTCCATTTTAAATGTTTTTCAGTGTTTTTAACGTTCTATATAATTATAATTGTCTACAATCTCAATGATCTTTTATAGAATTAAAATTTCATCATACTGTAAAAATAAATATATGTTATATTTATTTAATGTGACGTAATAAAAATAATTATTCCGTCTATGTAAAGCTTATGTCAGAGACATGAAATACGAGACATATTTCATATTAATTCAGCTTTCAGCTTTTTTTTAAATTATATTATTGTGATGTCAAATCACATATATATTTGTCCTTTTTAGGTGCGTTCGTAATTATATAAATACGTAGCACCTATAGTCGTCGTTCAGTCCGTCCGTCTGTCCGTCTGTCCGTCCGTCTGTCCGTCCGTCTGTCCGTCCGTCTGTCCGTCCGTCTGTCCGTCCGTCTGTCTGTCCGCATGTAACAGAGCAAAAACTACCCAGCCGAATGGTCTGAAATTTCAAATATATAATTGTTGCAAAATTTTGTCGAGCCATTTCAAATTTTATGAAAATCGGATGTATAGTTTAATTACAGGGACAGTCAAAAGTTTTTCTTTACATTACGGCCAATGGGAAAAATTATTGCAAGTGCATTTTAATGATATTAGAGCCTTCCGAATGATCTGAAATTTTAAAGATATAACTGTTGCAAAATTTTGTCGAGCCATTTCCAATTTTAGGAAAATCGGATGTATAGTTTAATTACAGGGACAGTCAAAAGTTTTTCTTTACATTACGGCCAATGGGAAAAATTATTGCAAGTGCATTTTAATGATATTAGAGCCTTCCGAATGATCTGAAATTTTAAAGATATAACTGTTGCAAAATTTTGTCGAGCCATTTCCAATTTTAGGAAAATCGGATGTATAGTTTAATTACAGGGACAGTCAAAAGTTTTTCTTTACTTTACGGCCAATGGAAAAAATTATTGCAAGTGCATTTTAATGATATTAGAGCCTTCCGAATGATCTGAAATTTTAAAGATATAACTGTTGCAAAATTTTGTCGAGCCATTTCAAATTTTAGGAAAATCGGATGTATAGTTTAATTACAGGGACAGTCAAAAGTTTTTCTTTACATTACGGCCAATGGGAAAAATTATTGCAAGTGCATTTTAATGATATTACAGCCTTCCGAATGGTCTGAAATTTTAAAGATATAATTGTTGCAAAGTTTTGTTGAGCTATTTCAAATTTTAGGAAAATCGAATGTATAGTTTAATTACAGGGACAGTCAAAAGTGTTCCGTTACATTACGGGGAATGGGAAAAAAATATTGGAAGTGCATTTTAATGATGTATCAGACTATGCGCTTTATGAAGTGCAAAAAAGTATACATTCAGTACAATATGGGGTGCAAAAAATAATTATAAAACTTGTTATAGTACGAACGCACCTCATTTGCCACGTTTGACGAGCAATTTCCAACTTGTTTTACCTTAATTACATCAGTTATTTAATTATTCAGCTATAATTAATTAAGCTCGCAAATCCTCTAAAAAATATTTAATTTTTATCATGAAATATTCTTCCTTTTCGATATTTTTCCTTTATTTAGACTTAATAGCAAGCATATTAAATTATTACATATGTCATATCGCGCTATAATTTATTTCACTTTTTTTTAAATAAAGCATTTCTTTTTCCAGTGAAATATTTTTTCATTGTGTTTCATTATGCTATAATAATTACTTACATCTTTCATAAATAACATTCTAATGCATTATCTCATATTAAATCAATCGATTGCATTTCCATTGTACAACTCATAATTCGCACGTTAAGCGAATAATAATAAATAACTTTTTAATTCTCTTTTCACTCATAAAATGTATTTTCGATTATCCAGCAGATCTATTTATAAGTATTATATAAATAAAAGCTTGAAACTTTATGCATGTTTTGATCAAAATATAATTTTCCTTGGAAAAACCAAATCATTAATCAAAAATCATAATTTAAATTGGCACTTTGATTACAGAACTAATACTTTCTTTCTTTGTTCTTGTGCTATATGATGAAATGATTTGTTAAAATTTTATTACATTAATTTTGTACTTTTGGAGATGAAGAAATAATTCGTTCAATGCCATTATATTAATTTTTATTGGTTCTTTCCTATGCCACGCCAAATTGTGTCTGTTTTTTTTTTATAATTTTGTTAAAATGTTGGTAATTTTTGGCAAAATTATGCCATCAAAACTGATGTACAATGCTGTTTTGAGGCAGATTATCTCTACAAATTGTTTATATAGTATGGGCATCTCCGTACTCTCTAATCACTTAGCATTATGGCTATATTGGATCTTGTATTGTTGCCATCATTAAAAGAACCAATGTTGCTTCGGTATATTGGACTTGTTATTTTGAGCCTGCATCTTCTATATTTCTTTACAATTTTGCTTTCAGAAAACCAACCACTGAATATGGTATAAACTAACTCTAAAATAGAAGTTATTCTCAAAGTCGATTCCGTCAGTCAGCTAAGAATCTCTTTCATAATTATCAAATAAAATAATAAAGTTAAAGTGTTCATCGTTAAGTTAACATTTCTTTTACTGTAAAAGGACATATATTTTTCATTAATTTTATACTAATAACATAAATGAATCATGAGAGGCAGGCAACTAGAGAGATTTTACAAAACCTAATCCAATATAAATATTATGCGCACTACTAGTGTAGTTAAGACACCATTATTTAATGTAAGCGATTATGTTGATGTATAAAACGGCTTATTTTTATTTACCTTTGAAGGTATTCAAAACTGTTTTTTTTTTTTATTAATACTATTTTTTTATAATAAATATTTCAAAAAATATAAATAATCTTAAGCAGTAAAAGCTGATGCATTAATTCAATATAGCTTACAACATTTTAGTTTCTGGAGCTTCTTTGTATTCCTAAAGAAATTAAGTGTCTAGAAAAAATAACTGGAATACAAAGCAGGTGTAAGACTAGACAAATACTTTGATTTGCAACATAATGATCTCACATTAATGCTGGGGCTTACAAAAAAATGAAGTTTTTTATGGTAATTTTCAGTCTACCTTAATGCTACTTTTGTGTATAGAAAATAAATTTGCAATGAACTAATCCATATTGAGAAGAGAAAATAAATAGGAAAAAGGCTAAAGCCAAAAACAATTGTAAAAGAAGCTTATTTAAACTACAAAACAGTTTATTTAAAAATATAATTCATATTTGTTAAGTATTACATTAAAATAAAAAATCTCTGAAGATTACAAAAGATGAATGAATCTTTAGAATAAAAAAAATAGAAATATGAAAACTAATTCATTTGAAACTTCGAACATTCATAGATAAACGTGATTAGCTACACGTACTTCTTGTTTGTTAAAATGTGTAGTTTTTAATGAATTTCAAAAACTTTATTATTTAAATACACTAGCCTCCAAAAGTTAAGGTACAGGGAGTGGATGCTTTCGATTGCACACGTTTTGTCGAATATCTACCAACATTATTGGCGAATTGTTCTTGAACTTCTAGGATGTAAAGAACATGTTTGATTTTATATTTCTCGGTGAAGATTTTATGGGTGGGGGGGGGGGGGGTACAATTAGGAGGCTAATAATAAATTTAATAATAAAATAATATTTGTGATCACCTATGTAACAGAAAAGGCTGGAAATGGTTTGTCACTGTGGTAAATGACTATTTGGGTCCCGTTCAACGTTTTTATGCATTTGTGTAAGAATACCACTCATATTCGTGAAGATGTTAACGTTTTTTGGAAAAAAATTCAAAAGTATTTTGTTTATAGAGAGTTTTCAACCAAATTTAATTTTGAAAAAATATAAATGAATGATTTCTGATAAATATGAAGATATTATAAACTATATTTAATTTTCACTATCCATATTAATGTTAGAAACAAATGAAGGCTTATGAATCATTAGATGCTCGATTTTTGTGTCGAATTTCTTAAATAACGACATCGCTTTTTGCTGGGTTTGTGTATTAATCCGTTATAGTGACGTCCTATGCATACTTTTCTATAGATGCTGTTTAAGACTGGATCGTAAATGTGGAATTCTTCAGCGGATGCAAATGGCGTCATTTTACATAAAATAAAAATATATTTTGTACTATCTATTTATATATTTATTTTTTCATCGGGGGCGACACTAAATTCTGAAAAAGCAGAATTCCTGTTTTCTAGTGTTTAAAATGATAACCTGTTTCTTATATCCCATTAATATTTTTAATTAGTTAAACAAAAACTCAAAAATATAACACTTATATAAAAAAAATTCTCATTAGATTGTTTTTTCTTGATTCATTTTTCTTATCTATCAATAAAAAACGTCTTCCATGCGTGCAAAGGACACATTATATGTTTATATGCATTAATTTAGCAGAGAAAATTGAAATGCAAATCATACTTGGAAATTTTTAAAAACTTAAGTATGAAAAGAACTTTTCAGATGAATTCCACCTCTGTATTTAAAAAATCAATTAAATAATTAAGCTTCTTTTTGAAGGGATTTCTTTCCATGACTTAAAAAATAAATTTAAAAGGTTGGGTTTTTTTTATTGTTTTATGTTTTTTTCAGTATATCTCTCATAAAGATAGTTGAAATATAAACCACTTTTTTGTTGAAAAAAAAAATCGCTACTAAATACTTTAAAAAGACAATTCATTAGACGCTATCTACAATCTAAGCAAGTATAATTGATTTCATTATGCGTATTCTTCTGCAAAATTGAATCTTTAGTATTCTGTCAATTCTGGCTGAGTAATCAACAAAGGGTTTTTTGTTTGAAAAGATTTTTTTTTTCCGAAGCGACTGAAACAAATCCAACTTTCTAAATAGGATTTCAATCAAGAAGAAAAGAATTAAAATTATACAAATATATGCAAAGAAAAGTTTTTTGTTAATTAAGTTTTAAAAGCAACTAAACATTTCTTTTCAGTAAAATGAATTTTTAGAGATAGTGTTGTGAACAGTTCAGTAAATTACTGTTTTTGCATTGCAGGTCTGTTTTTATCCGCTTATATTTTTTAAAAGTTAAATTATTCACTGTATGGAAATATCTTAAACTTCACAATAATTTGCGTACAAATTTTTATCATACGCATGTATATATAACATTATTTAAAAATAATAATAATAAACTCTTATTAAAGAATATTTATACGCATTTTTATAATACACATATATAAAATGTTATTTCGAAAAAAAAAATTAAAGTCTTATTCAAGAATAATTCATGCTTTCTAATATTGGGATATCTTTAAAAGCTTCCAGTCTTCTTCCTTAAAATTTGGTTAGTTTGCTTCAAGTCAAACACCTTTTAAACCTGAAAATTTAATTGATTTTTCATTATATATTTAAATTCTTGTTTCTATATGGATCTTATTTGACTTCATTTATTAAATAAATTTTCTGGTTCAAAATATGCCGGCTTTCAGTTAAAGTAACCCAGTTTTTAAGAAAGAATAGTAGAAGGTTGGCAAGTATGTTTAAAATTTTTGTTAAAAAATGTCTATAACTGTTGCCATTCTGTCTACAGTTGGAAAACATTTATGGTAACCGTACACTATTAGAATGTAATTTCCATTCAGAATATTGATTTTTAGTTTATGATGTGACATTGAATCCAATAATTTATCTTTAAAAGTCTGTTTACAATCCGTTTTTATGTTCTTTAGAACTCAAGATGAGACCTTGGTAATGCGCTGCTTCCCCACCAATAGTTTGTAAACTTGGAAGTTGACGCGTTTGATTCTCCAAAAGTGTATGACTTCCCTGGGTGTATCTTTCACTTCTTTGTATTAATAAATCTATCTTGTCTCGTCTTTCCATTTATTCAACGAAGACTGATAAACAAATTCTTGCGATTAAGTACACGAGTCCGATTATACATATATGTGCAATATAACAACAACTCAACATACAGTTCTTTAATTACTTTGTATCAGTTTGCTAAACCAGAAGTGCTATTCTGATCAAAAAGTTTGTTTGTTTCACATTTTGTTTCTTGGCTGTGTATTAAATCAAAAGTATTTTACAAATGAACTCGGGATTTTTCTTGTTAACTTTAAGGGATATTTTTTCATTTTTCTCATTTTTTTTCTCCTTTCATCTTCCGGTAAAATATAATACAGTATTAATTAATTTTTAAACAAAAAATGAAAGCGGTTTTACGTCACATTTTCTTAATCCTTTACCATGTTGCACTTACGTAAATACACCCCTGTTTTTGGCGTTGCCTATTTATTTACTTAGTTATCCTGCGCCAGTTGGCGCATTTTAAAGAGAATGATTTGACACGACAACATTTTTTTGTGTGACAGCTGTGTCTATGTGTATTGTTATTCCCATTAAATTTAACATACTATGTTGACAGTAGAGTGTTTTTATAAATAAGAGAGTTCCGACATACAGACAGCGCGCATACTTTGATTCGAAAGTATTGTCCTAAATATGGAAACTCACGCAACTTGTCAACATTCACTTGATCAATTTGGATTAGACGAATCAGACAAAATCAACAAGCATCAGCTTTATAATACTGACAGGCTTGTCAGAGTTTTTCTAAAATCCTTTCGAACAATCAAAATTTTCTGGTTGTATGTCACTATTCTCTTATTTATAAAATCATTCTAATTGCCAGCATCCCTTGTGTTTGACACGCAGAGGGAAATTATATATTAAAAAAATTTATGTGTCCTTGTGAAAACACTTTATACGACATGTCTATGTGTATTGTTATTCCCATTAAATTTAACATACGATGTTGACAGTAGAGTGCTTTTATAAATAAGAGAGTTCTTTTATGAATAAGAGAGTTCCTTCTTTTGGCTTAAAACCTTCCGTGATTTATAGCATTTGTAATCTAAAAAGTTACTTTCAAATCCGTTCTGTAATTGTTGAGAAAATTGTAGACATACATACAAGCATACATAATGGCCAAAAACAAAAGTATTAATAAATTCTCTGTGATTTTGCTTACAAAAGTATGCAAGAATCTTTTAAAATGCTCTGTGAAAGTATAAGAATGATTATTCGGGAATGGTGAAATTTCCAGATAAATTAATCTATGAATTACAGTGCTAAAATTCTTAATTTTTTGAAGAGGCTATTGTTCTGATTTATAATGTATAACTCACGTATATCTGCTCAAAAAATTACAATAATGGTCATAGTCTCTAATTATCATAGATAAACTTGTTACTGCAAATACATCGAGTTGCATGGACAGTTTTGAGTTTTTTCTGTGAAATTTTAAGCAAACGTAGCAAATTTAAAGTTTTATCGCTCTAATTCAAAATATGACCTTTCATTTTCTCCCAAATTTAAGCCGCATTTCAATCATTTTCAATGTTCTGTCAGCGTAAAAGTGATCTGAACTAAAGGCAAAAAGTTGCCGAAGTGACTTTTAAGATAATCTATCCGCTAAGTGTTTTTCCACAAAGGAATTTAGAAAAGAACTAAATAAATTAAAGTCAGTTATGTCTTGTCAGTACAGGCAATATTGTAAATTTTTTGCAAATACTGTAAAATCCTACACCAAAGTTTATTTCTGTTGAAAATTCTATAGAAGCTAACGACTTTATTCTTCTTTTTTTTTTCTTTTTTAAGTGAAAATATTGACATTTAAAAAACTGATAATTCGAGAGCCTTGTTAGTTTGTTCAGTATGTTAAAACATCCCAGACGACCTCGCGTAACTGTGTTCGTATGATCAAAGACGTGTGAAACTTCTCCCTTCCTCTAAATTATTTTATGTCTTCCACAAAACATTTCGTCAACAAATTTTCTTTCCATTTTTTGGGGTATGAGCAAAATATATAAGAATTTATCTTTTGAAATAATGAAAGAAATTTATAGTTAAAAAAGTAACTGAACAATTGATCCCGGCCCAGACACAAAAAAATAAAATACTTTCTTTTCGGTGGATATTGGACCCCGGTGTTCGGTCATACGAAACTATTGCTCAAGGAGGTACAGTCGTGGAAAAAAAAAGTAAACACCCCCTACTAACTTCTCAACAAATTATCGTAGAAGAAAGTTACTGGTACCGAACGATTGGAAATAAAGTCTACTTTTAAATGATGTATATAAAATTTGTTTAAGGGACCATCTACATATTAAAACGAACCATAACTTTGTTTTTTTCAATAGCAGTACACAATTCTGACAGCATAAATGAACTCTACACCTTTCAATTAGCCTATAAACAAATTTTTATGCAATTCGTGCCATAAGTTTCCGAGAAATTAATTATTTTAAAACGAGCGTATTTTAAGGGCTGTATCCAAATTGAATTTCCGAACTCGATTGTTAACCGAGAGAGCCGCCTTCTTGATCAAGGCACGTTTAAGCGTCAATGAAACCTGTTTGATTACAGGATAGCAGAATAAATTTCAAAAATTTACTCACTTCTATCATAGACCCTTAAACCATCATTTTGCCGTTTTTTAAGCATAATTTGAAAACTACTTGGAAGAAAAATGTGAAATTTTGGATTTTCATAAAGCAGGACTTAATAAATCTAAATCCATCAAAAAAATTGTATGTTGTAATTCATAATGTTTTCGAATATTAATTTCATAATTCATATCATAAAATTATAAAAATTGCAAATTCAACGTATTTATGTTTGGGTATATTAGTACTATTGCTACACAAAAAATAGCTCATTAGGAGCATAATTTCAGGAGATATAAATAAAAATATGAAAATGTAGTTTTACATTAGAAGTACTAAATTTTAAATGCCTGTAATTCAAAAACGTATCATTCGAATGACTTGAAATTTGGTTTCTAGGCATATTTTGAACCGCAGATTTGAAATATCTCGTTAAATTTGGATACTGCTATTGAAAAAAATGAAGTTTGGACTCGTTTTAATATGTATATGGCCCCTTAAGCAAATTTTATATACATCATTTAAAAGTAGACTTTATTTCCAATCATTCGGTACCAGTAACTTTCGTCTACGATAATTTGTTGAGGAGTTTGTAGGGGGTGTTTACTTTTTTTTTCCACGATTGTACATACAATGCTACTTTTGAGAACATCTACAAGAAGAAATTGCTTTTTACTCGACATACGAAAGCAAAAATTCTTGTGTTTCACAGTAGCCATCTTGCTCCCAATTGAAGTTTATGTGCGCTATGCGAGATTTAAAAGAATTATACCGGTTAAACATTTAAGGCATCGCCTTTTAAATGATCTGTAGCTACTTCAGATGCAATTTTCGTTCGAGAAATGTAGCAGTGAGTACCAATACTCTTGGATCATCTTATACTTTAAATTTATCACATAAATTTATTAAAAATTTACATAATCAATAATCTAAAACAAACTCTACTTGGCTCAACATGGCATCAACCATGAAGAATCAACCGGTAAAAGATAATAATTAAAAAAAGTAATAATATAACTAATAATTCATACTAAAGAATGTTGAAAAAATTAAAGTAATATATAAATTAGTAAGAAATGATTTTGCGAAAAGGCCATTAAGAACAAAATAAACTGGCATTGCATTTTTCACTGTAAACTATATTTTGGCACATTTTTAAACATAGGTATCGTATATTCGCTGGATATAAGCTGGATTGTGAGACAATTATAGCTTCTAAAGTAATTAGTAAAGATAATAAATCACAGATATATTTGGCTTCCATCTGACTGAAAATACAGTAAAATCTTTTTATAACTATATTAGGCACAGATGTCATACACGCACCGGGATACCCAATAGGTACCAAAATGGCGTTATTTTGCCTGACATGGTAACCCGGCTATTTTTGCGTGATTTTGCTTTGTATAGAAACCTAGTAGTTCAGATCGCTTTATTAAATATATTGATATAGATTGTGATATTTATAACAGTTTATTTATTGTTTCAACTGTTGTTTATTTATTAATAAATTGTTTATTTATTTTCATTGTTTTTAATTACATAAATTGTTTTGTTAAACTATCGTTTATTTATTGTTATTTCCTTTTTAAAATAATAGAAGATGTTTTGTTTATCACATCATTTTATTTTCATATTGAAATAAAAAGAGAAAGAAAAAATAATGAATCACGCTTCGATTATGAAACACTTTCCAGCACATTCAGAATAATGTAAAAAAAACTGCACTGTTTAATAAGCTGAAATAGCATGTCTAATTGAACCACTTGGAAACGCATTAACACATTTGAAAACCCAATTTCAGCAATACCCATCTATAGTCGAAAATTATCCGAATTCTTTGCCTAGCCCTGTATATGATATATAGATTTGTATCTGTAAACTACATGCATGCAAAAATTTAGTTCAGTTAGGAAATGCATACCGCAGTTAAAATTTCCCATTCAACAGTTTCTCCTGATAAGGAGAATGGTAAGTGAATTCTTTTCTGCATCCATGTATACGAGATATTAAATTTATACACAATGAGTAACATGCAAAAAGTTAGCTAAATTTAAAAGCGCATACCGAAATTGAAAAAGCACTTTCAGCAGTTATTGCTCAAAGACAGTATTGTAACCGATTTTCTTTGTGCGTCCCTGTAAAGGAACGATAAATGCTATGAACGCCTTATTCTATAGTAATCATCTTGTAGGGAAATTCAGTGATTTATATCAATTTCAGTACACTTGAAATAACATAAAGTCATTAAAATATATTGTAAACGATTTTTCCTCGTTGACCATGATGTAACGAAATACTTTTGAGTGCCCCTGTAAATGAACTATTAATGCTACACTCTTCAATTTGAATGCCGAACATGCTATAGTAAACACCATTAACATACATCAGTTGCATGAAAATCCAAGTATATTTACAGGAATTAGAGCGTGGACAGATGGGCAGACAAACCGAATTCATAAACACTTTTTAACTATGTTGGAAAGTGTTAAAAAATAACGTGCTATTATAGCACGCGATATGTAACTGGCATTGGATGCATACGGCAATTCGGCAATATGCAACTGGCAAGTTTTTGCCAAGTCAGCGTAAAGAAATCGCGCCAAAAATCGTGCGTATATTACATCCGTGACCTATATTAAATTTTTCTTAATGACTGTAGGTCCCACATGGTATAAAACTTTTGTAATAAAAAAAATGATAAAGCAATAATAACAACAACTTCAAGAATATTTTAACTGTTCCTAGTATAAAACGTACAGAAACAAATAGATAAAAGCAGGTCTTTTAAATGATAAAAGTTTGTAGCACTCTGCTATTTCTCTCTCTTCGAGGAGTAGTTTTTTTTCAGCCAATAGCGTGGAGGGGCATTTCTTCCCCCCTCCCGCGTTTCTTCGGAGCGTTTTTGACACATTAAAAAATTGTGACACAGAGTGACACAGTAAAAAACCCAGTTCACCAGAGCCGCAGTTTATTCTCGCAGTGACGTATGCAAAATATTTGACTATGTGTTGTTTTAGTTTAATAAAGTTTATTTTTCTACAAATACAATCTGATCATTCGAGTCACCAAAATTTTTTATGATCTCTTAAATATTCTCGAAAAAAGTGACCAGCGGACTTTGAACTATTCAGCCATTTCATAGAACGTTTCGTTTACAGTAGCAAAATGGCAAGCGTCTGCCATAGTTATTCCACCCTTATACCTGTGGATTCTACTTTATGGTTCCATATGCTAGAAAGTATGTTTGAATCAGCTACTCCTAAAGCTATTACTGAATCAAAAACGAAATATAATTATGTTGTAGCGCATCTACCGCTTACTACTGCTACTGTGGCTCGAGATATAATAATAAGTCCTGATTCCACTGATCTTTATCAGGTTTTGAAAATCCAAAGTTATAGAGCGATGCGGAGAAAGTTGTACTCTAGAAATCCTGAAACTGCTAGCTGGAGATAGCCTGGGCGATAAAAAACCAACTGAATTACTTCGCTTAATGTAAAGACGTGTAGAAAGTCACACTATCAGTGACAGTCTTCTTTTAGAGCTTTTTACTCAACAAATGCCAACCACCGTACAAACGATTCTAGCTTCCATAGAAAAAATTACCCCTGATAAAGCAGCTGAGATTACAGATAGAATACTAGATTTAACACCATCCAACATCAATTCTGTTTCGATTCGAACATCTACAACTGAATCTCAAACTTCGTCAAGGACAGATATGCTCATAAAATAAATCCAAGCATTACGGCAAGAAGTCGTTCAGCTTCGACGTTCAATCAGTGCATCTAAAGGCGATAACCAGCAACGTAATCGCTCTCAGTCCCGCCACAGGGGCTCTAAATTGTATTGGTATCATAAAAAATTTCGGGAAAAAGCAGAAAAGTGCCTACCGCCTTGTTCATATTCGGAAAACCAGAAACGGGAAGAGTAGCGGCGGCGGACTTCTCCCCAGCACCTTCTCGTCGCCTTTTCGTTTGAGACAGAAATTCGGGTATGTGTTTTTTAGTCGACTCAGGATCGGATGCTTCCCTCGTAGCCGCGAATAAAAAATGGTAAAACTAAAACTGTTTTCCAAAACTTTCGTGCTGCTAATGGCATGAAAATTAAAGTGTATGGTCGTAAATGCATTAATATCAACTTAGGCTTATGCCGAAATTTTGCTTATTCATTTTATATTTGTGATATTTTCTGTGCTATTTTAAAAGCTGAATTTTCGAATAGTTTCAATTTAAAACTTTATTTACTGAATCGTCATCTTATTGATTCCACCACTAATTTAAAAGCTCCTGCTATATTAAGTGTTTGTATTATATTTTCTGTGAAACCCAATTTTGTAAGTAATATATATGGTAAATTATTATTTAAATTTCCTGAAATCACAAAATTACCGGACCCTAACCAACCGGTTAAGCATGATACTGTGCATTATATAAACAATAAGGGGCCTCCAGTCACTGCTAAGCCTAGACGGCTAGCTTCAGATCGGTTAAAAATTATCAAAGCTGAATTTCAGCACATGCTCCAGCTCGGTCATATGAGACATTACTCTTCGCCTTTGCACCTGGTTCCGAAGAAAGGATCTGTCGATTGAAGACCTGTTGGTGATTATCGTGCTCTAAATGCACAAACTGCCAAAGATAAATATCCTATTTCTTGTATCACAGATTTCACTGCTGAATTAGGTAAACAAATCTTCAGTCACATTGATCTTGTAAAAGCCTACCATCAAATTCCCATCAATCCTGATGATGTCTGTAAAACTGCTATTTGCACTCCAATTGGACTTTTTGAAAGTACTCGTATGCAATTTGGCCTTTGTAATGCCTCGTCCACTTTTTTCTAGACTTAAAGAGTACGGTCTGTGTATTAATGCTGATAAATGTAAATTTGGTCAATCCACTATCGAATTTTTAGGATTCAAGCTTTCAGCTGCATGAATTGAACCCTTACCTGATCACGTAAAATGCATCCTAGATTTTCCCCAGCCCTCTACTTTAACTCAACTAAGATGTCATTTAGGTCTTTTCAATTTCTATCGACGTTGCATTCCCAAAGCTGCCAATCTTCTAGCTCCACTTGTTAAATTCTTAGAAGGACACAAAAATAAGAAAAAACACCCCCGTTCCAATGCTAACAAAACTGAGCAATAACAATGAACGACGAAGCCATTCTTTCATTTACTGCTTCAAAAGAAGCTATAGCTTGAGCTACATTATTAAGACATCCAATTCCTGGCGCCCAGTTACGTCTATAGGTCGATGCTAGCAATGTCGCAGCTGGTGAATCTTTAATGCCGAAAACCACTGGGAATCAATAACATTTTATTCCTGTAAATTAAATAAGTCTCAGAGAAACCGTTCTACTTATGATCGTGAATTATTTGCTTTTATTGTTCTATAAAAAAAATTCGGACACATGCTAGAAGGTCGAAATTTGATTATTTATTATACAGACCAAAAACCCCTTACATTCGCATTTCAACAAAACCCTGATAAATGTAGCCCACATCAATAGAGACGTTTAGACTATATTTCGCAGTTTTCTACTGATATTCAATATATTAAAGGCTCTGACAATACCATGACCGATGCATTATCTCGAATTGAGATAGATTTAATTTCTCCTAATGTGCTAGATTTTAAAGAGTTTGCCATTGCTTAGACCAATGATGAAGAGCTAAACCAACTTCTCGAACTTGGCACAACTTCATTAAATTAGAAAAACACTATTTTCCACTCGAAGATGTACGTTTATATTGCGATATGTCACAAAAACATTCTCGACCATTTGTTCCTAAAAGTATGCGACAATCAGTTTTTAGCTCACAGGCTATCAAAGCCTGAGAGCTTATGTGCCCCGCCGGCTCTGTATGTTCTTACGTACGTCTGTAACGCGATAACTCTTGATAAAAACATCCGATTTGCTTCAAAAAAATTTTCTGGGTTTATTCTGATAAGGCACTTCCCTGATTAGTTTTGACGGTTCATTGTTTAAGGATAAAGGTGGAAAAGGGGAGCTAGTCCACCCCCTTAATTTAGATAAATGTTTTTTTCATGCAGAAATAATCGATTTGCTCCAAATTTGGTATACCGGTTTATTATGTTAAGGAGCTTCCCTGATTATATTTGGAGATTCATTGCTTAAGTATAAAGGGGGAAAGGGAGTCTAGCTCTTCCCTTCCTTAATTTAGATAAATGGCTTTTTCATGTAGAATTATTCGATTTGATCCAAATTTGATATACCAGTTTATTGTGGGAAAGGTGCTGACTTGTTTAGATTTGGACGGTTCATTAGTTAAGTGTTAAGGGCGGAAAGGGGGGATAGCCTCCCCACCACCTCCCGCTTAATTTAGATAAATGGGTTTTTCATGTAGAATTATTCGGTTTGCTCCAAATTTGATATACCAGTTTGTTGTGTTAAGGAGCTGCCCTGATTTGATTTGGAGGTTCATTACTTAAGTATAAAGGGGGAAAAGTGTGGTTATCTCCCCCCTTAGTTTAGATAAATGGGTTTTTCATGTAGAATTTTCCGATTTGCTTCAAATTTGATATACCAGTTTATTCCGATATGGCGCTTCCTTCATTTGATTTGGAGGTTCATTGGTTAAGTATAAAAGAGGGGGAAAGGAGGGCATGTCCCCTCCCCTTAATTTAGATAAATGGGTTTTCATGCAGAATTATCCAATTTTCTTTAATTTTTTTTCTAGGTTCATTCTGATAAAGAGATTTTCTGATTAGATTTGAAGGTTCATTGATCCAGCATAAAAAGGGAAATGAGGGCGCTAATACCCCTTAATTTAGCGAAATGTTTTTTTCATGCAGAATTATCTAATTTGCTTCAAATTTGGTATACCAGTTTATTATGTTAATGAGTTTCCCTGATTATACTTGAAGGTTCATTGGTTAAATATAAAGGGGGGGGGATGGGGAATATCCCGCTTCATTTATTTTTTAAGGGGTATTATTCTTTGAAATAAGAGTATAATATACAATTAGTGTGAATAGTCTGTGAGCTCAATGCCATCAGTTTAACTGGGCACTTTTCTTTTTATTTCAACCTCACATTATTTCTCTCACCCAGGTATTTCAGCTTCATCAGATTTAATTTCCAAAAGAATTGTATGGCCTGGCATGCGTAAGGACATAAAATTTATGGTTCGCAGCTGTACGAAATGTCAAAAAGCTAAAATCTTTCAACACACAAAATCACCAATTTATACATTCTCTGAATCTGATGCTCGTTTTTTTTTTCAGATTCATGTTGATTTTATCGGAGCTTTAGCGTCATCCGACGTCAATCAGTACTGCATGACCATCATTAATAGGTTCACGAGATGGCCGGAAGTTATACCCACACATGACATGATCGCAGAAACAACTGCTCGTGCGTTGACAACGGTTGGATCTCCAGATTTGGATCCCCTGTTACAATGACTACTGATCAGGGTAGAAATTTTGAATCTACTCTTTTCAAAAAGCTTACTAATAGATTAGGCTGCAGACGCATCAGAACTACAGCATACGATCTACAGTCTAACGGTTTTGTTGAACGATTTCATCGTTATCTTAAGAGCTCGCTAAAAGCTCACAATCAAACTCGGTGGACTGAAATTCTCCCACATTGTCTTACTTGGTTTACGAACTGCTTTTAAAAATTATATCTAAGTGACCTGTGCTCAACTTGTTTATGGCACAAATATCAGACTACCCTCTGATCTCATTAACAGCGAAACTATAAATCAACCACTTACTCTTACATACGTAACTGAGTTGATTGAAACAATGAGAAAGTTAAATCATATTGTCACTACAATGCACGGCAATCCCAAAATCTATGTCAATCCCTCATTACAAATCTGTTCACACGTATTTCTTAGATCAGATAATGTCAATCCTCTCTCATCACCCCTTATACAGGACCCCATCGAGTGATTGATAGGTCTAAGAAAACGTTTGACTTGGAATTAAACGGGAAACGCTGTACTGTATCTATTGACCGCATTAAACCTGCATATCGATTAGGAGATTCTATTTTACCTCCCCAACCTCAAAAATAAAATGAGCCCATAAATTTCCCAACAACTCCTGTCGAACAGCCCACCACCAAATCTGGTCTTAAAGTTCGCTTTCCAAAACATCTCGTTACGGACTATATTGTTTAAAACATTTAATGTATATAGTGTGCATATTATTTCCTTCTCAAAAATATTGTTTTTCATGCAATGCATACTATATTTTCTATTGTTTGCTTTTCTTGCATCAGATGTACTTTAATTTTACTCAAGACCTTTCTTATGTATCCATATTAATTGCTACCTTTTTTGTAATCGTGGCTACGTCACTGGGGGCATTCTCTGTAGCAGTCTGCTATTTCTCTCTCTTCGAGGAGATGTTTTTATTTCAGCCAATAGCATGGAGACGCATTTCTTTCCCCGCGTTACTTCGGAGCGCGTTTGAGTCATGTGACACAGTAAAAAAATCGAGCTCACCAGAGTCACAGTTTATTCTTGCAGTGACGTATGCGAAATATTTGACTATGTGTTGTTTCAGCTTAATAAAGTTTATTTTTCTACAAATACCTTCTGATCATTCGAGTTACCGGGATATTTTATGATCTCTTAAATATTCTCAAAATGTTCATAAAAATATCTGTGCTGAAAACTTCCTAAAAACGATTTCTGAATTACTGTTACTTAAAACCATTTTTTATTAGATTTTTTTTTATTATTATTCTGAAAACGTGTAGAAAAAAAAATCTATGCTTAAGCCTCTTTACACGGATAAGTTTTTGTGGATTACAAAATCTGTATTTTTATTAAATTAAAATGTCTGTAATTTTTCTCTAATAAATCTGAAAAGCTTTTTTAAAGAGTTGTTGCATACAAAACGCATCTAATCCTTTTAGAAAATATCCTTCTTAAAGTAGTAAAATCGATTCCATTTTGTTTACTCCATTTTCAAAATTGGATCGCAAATAATCTAATGACTTCGGCTGGATAATCACGCAGTTTTAGTACTTTTTTTTTCAAAATATTTGTTCAGCGGCTGTGTTAAAAATGGTTTATGGAATAAAATGTTCAGGCAAAAAATCTTTAAATAGAACAGTAGAGTTGAAGTCTTTTTATTTTCTTACAAATAAATAGCTTCAAGTTTCTATGTATAAGTACATTTTTGTTTATTCGCATAATTTATTAATAAAGAAACAATTTATAACAAGGTTTTTGTTTTATTTTCCATACAGAAATAAGAAAAAGAAAAAGCTTTAGAATAGAAATTACAATAGCAAGAGAAATTCTATTTATGGCAAAGTTCTTTTTCTTTCCCTCGACCTGAAATGAAGATTAGATGATAAAGTCCATTCATTAATGTAAAAATGTATTTCGACTAAAACTTTAATATCACATTGTATGCAAAAGCCGGTATAATAAATTTCTTTCTCTGACACATTTTTTTCTTTCTTCATCAACAATGATATTTTTCAGTATTCGAAAACAAGCCATTCATGGAGATAATGACATACTATTCCTATATATAGAGTATCTCATATATATGTTCTCATTTCTATAATTCATAAACATATTAACAAACTGTTGTATCGGAGTGCAATTTGTACCATAAGACATGGCAAAGTGTGTTTTTTCTGCAAAACATCCGACTATTTGCAAGGTCTTACGGTGCAAACCGCACTCTGTTACAACTGTTACCTTTTTATGGTCTTTTGAGATGTGAATGAATTTGGAATGCCCTGTATTTGTCTAAAGAATACTTCCATAGGTGTCTTCTATGCCACATTCCTTCGTAGTTGTGCTTTTAGCACAGCTACAAGCAACCTACTCCAGTATCGACACATTAAACGGGATAGAAAACAGTGCAAAGAAAATCTAGGAACCCTCTTGAGAAGTAATTACAACTTGTTACTACCAAAAACAACTATTGCAAAATTCCGATTTATAATGTTTTCAAACAAAGTTAAAAAGTCTTCTATCTAAATCTTCAGTTGCCTCTCACTGTTGGATATCCAGTCACTGTTTCAATTTCTCCATGGCCAGAATTATTTCTTCCCCTGTCTCCCTCGTCAATGATCTCTTATCACTTTCTTTTCTCTCTTCAGCTTGGAAATTAATTTTGTAGTTCTTTCCTCTCTTTTCTTCTCGCTTTTCATTTTATTATGTTAAAAAATTCTTTTATTTCTTTTGTTTTTCTTGTGTTATTTTCAATTAACTTCTTTTATTTTATTTTAATTCCTTTTTTTTTTCCTATCACTTTAGAAACATTTTTCCGCTTCTGCATGTGCTCCTCTGTGATTTGTGTTTATCTTTCACCTAGAACCACCTGTCATATTCTTTGTAAGTTCTACTCTTTACCTTTCAGTTCATTTGTGACCTTGTCCCCTTACGGGCACGTGTTTATTCAGCTGATAATGGGCTGTTAAAATTCAGCTCGAAACTCGTACTGTGTTTTTATATTTTTATGACGATTTATACAAAGTTTTATTATTTAATTAGGGTTTATCGCCAGTTTTTCAGTGCTGTTTCATCAAAGTTGAAAAGTGTTTATGAATTTTATTTGTCTGTATGTCTGTCTGTCTTTCCGTGCTCTAACTCACGTAAATATAGTCCGATTGTCATAAAATTCATAGATGTTATTGGGCATCACTACAGTATGTTCGGTATTGAAAATGAAGTGTGTCGTATTTACAGTTCATTTACAGGGACACTCAAAAGAATTCCGTTACATTACGCTCTGTGGGGAAAATCGTTTGCGGTGCATTTTAATGACAGCAAACTATTTTAAAGATACTGAAATTTAAATATATCACTGATGTATATTACACAGCGTTTACTGTAGAATAGGGTGTCAATACAATTTATAGTTTATTTACAGGGACACACAAAAGAATTTGGTTGCAGAAGAAACTGAACAATAATTGAACTGATGAAGCCTATTAACAATAATTACTGGAAATTCAGTTGTGGTACGCATTTTTAAATTTAATTTTTTTTTAATATAACTTAGTGTATATAAATTTTAGAGATCATATACAGGGAGTATCTGTATGATGAAAAGGGTATGATATGAAAAGGGCTGCACAAAAGTTCTTAAATACATTAGCCTTTATTCACGGAAATTGCTGAATGGAAATTTTCAAAAGCGCTATTCGTTGAACTGAACTAACTGAAATTGGGTTTTTAAATATGTTATGTATTTTTTTTAATTTTTTTTTAGACACCATCTTTCATTTTAATAAAATGTTAATTTGTTAAAGTATTCTGAATGTATTGGAAAGTGTTTCATAATCTATGCTGGAAGCACGATTTTTCGCTCTTGTTTGTTCTAAAATATTCCCGATCGAACTTTCAAACAAAGATATCTGGATCACGATTCCGTGAAGTTTCTGATATTTTCAAGGAAACGTTCCTTTTTATTTACTTATTGATTTTTATAATCCAAATTGAACAAATCAGACCATTTTTCGTCACTGTATTGCTTGTATGGAAAGTTAGTGCATGCGTTTTTATGTGCAAAAAATAAAAGTTGCACAGACAAAATTTTGCACCACCCAATAAATTATCAGTTTAGAGATGAGTGCGGAGTGTCAGAGAGACTGTAGAATCGCTGCAGCATTTGTTGAAATTGTTCCGTCTACTTGGAAGAAATTGGTTCAGAACCTCGTCTAAAGTGCCAAACTTTCTAAGCCAATGCTTTACATACACACTTTTAATATCTTTTGTAATCCATATTTTGTGAAATGTAATTTTTTTATCAGTTTTTTTTTTTTTTTTTTTTTTTTTTTTTTGTCTTTGGTTTAAGTGCTAAAAGACACTCACTGTATTGCATCTGGAGGAAAACTTTAACCAGTGGTGTAGTCGTAAAAAAAACAGAGGGTATACGCTCAAGGCAGAGCGTATACCCTAGAGTGCATATACTATAGCTTTCTTCCAGAAGGTATCCAGGTAAAAAATCCAGAAGGTATACAGCGTATACCCGCGTATACCCTCCACTGCATCCCTGACTGTAACTTATTAGTATTAACATAATGTATACAAACAAGGGACGTTACCCAAAAGTTAACCCCTATTTCGATTAAACTTTTATCATAGTACTTAGTAGGGATGGGCATTATTTGACGTATTAGGATAAAAAACACTGTTACTATGTTGGAACCTAATATTCCATTAATATGTTACCGAAAAGACCCTGATAGTTAAATAACATATGGTTTTAAATGGCAGCGTCTTCATTCATTTGCCTTATTCAAGAATTCAATTTCGTGTCTCTAAAATAGAACAACCTTCACTAAAAACGTCCTCAATCGTTTCTTTTGAGACGTGCGCATCTTCACTCTCTAGTTATAGGTGACTCTGTTAGATGTTCGGTGCTAAAAAAATTATTTTACATTTCCTCAATCCCCAATGCATGAATAGTAACAACTTGCACCACTAATTAAACGCTTTTCCGGCTTGGTGCCTGGTGCTAGGTCACCACCATCACTTTCTTCGATTCTGACTGTGCAAAGCAGAGCATAAACGAAATACTGAAACAAATAGTAGATCAGAAAAATATCTGAAAATTGGTAAGAGAAAAGCTCATGCTTGACATGTTTTGTACGCATAAATCGTATATATATATATATATATTAATATATATATTAAATGTTTTCATTTAGCATTTCCTTAACAAAAAGCTAAGTTTGACTTTCTAAAACCCAGCAGAGTTTTATCTAACTTTTGACCTAACCAGTCTTTTTCCAACTAAAAATACACTTTTGTGCTTTTTTTCTTGTTTTGCTTCTAATTTTCAATGAGTAAATTAAAAAAAATTATATACCTATGAAATATGGTGCCAAATATATAGCTCAGTTACACATCAGAAATGAGGAATAGAAATTACAATAAATTTCTTTGAACATGGAGTTGCAAAAATTCAGGGATTTTTTTTTTTTTTAAGATAGCACAACAACACCCCTGTTCAATATTCCATACTAAAATTGAGCAATTTTACATAATTATAAAGCATCGATTTTTGCACTCTGGAAATGAGCGGAATTGAGCGGAAATTTTTAACTGTGCTATGCGTTTAACTGTACGGACATTCAGCATATTATGTAGTACGCATGCATATCTGTAGATCATATACAGGGCTGCAAAAAAATCGTATATTTTAACGACTATTCATGGTAACAGCAGAAATCGTGTTTTCAAATACATTCTGCATTTTCCAAATTGTTCATTAAGACGTCATCTTCCACCTTTGTAAATTGTGAAAATTTTTTATAGTGTTCTGAATGTGTTGGAAAGTCTTTCATAATCTAAGCTATATGCAATTTTTTTTAGAAATCGTGTTTTTAAAACTGTGTTTAATATTATACAGTGTGTGTTTCTTATCGTTTACCAATAACTAATTTGTAAGCCGTTAGCTTTAGAGGCATAGCCAGTTTCAAAAATGTTTCAAATTTTGTTTTGCATCCCATAAAAATCGATTTACATTACAACAATTACTTTTTTAATAGGTAAGGAATTACAAATTTTATACATATGCCTGCATCCTATAAGTTTTATTTACAAAAAGTTTTTCCATGTTTTAACAAGTAAAACAGCAAAAAGTCCTTCCGGCCAGTGCCGAGAGGAAGAGGTAGCTTTCATATTCCTTATTTTTTAAAAGCCAGCTTATATTATTCAAACACACGGAGCTCAAATTAGTGGAACCTGATTATAGAAGATTAAATACTAATTTTTGTCAATATTGAATATGAATGAGAATTTCTCCAAATTAGTCAGCGTTATCAAAGCTGGTTTTATTAAAGTGATTTATATTTTGTCGCCAAATTCGGTGATATCTCGAATTATATTAATAATTATATTAACCCGAATTATCGGTTATAGCCCGCCATTTTAAAACAACATAATGGGTGCAAGAAAGCTCACCAATGAACTCTGTCGAGACCTTAGTAATTCCTGTGCACATGCTTACTCATATCTAAATCGGTTGATATATACGAGTGCTGTTGCAGGCAAAAAGTCAGATTTTTCAAAATGTCACACACATTCGAAATTCAAACTGCTATATCTCGGCCTTTTTTTTAGATAAAGGCAAAACAAAAAATGATCCGGAACCTTTGTAACAAGCTGAAACACATAAGAAAAAAATCTTTTTCAATTTCTAATTTTTTTGTACCTCATTTTAAATTAATATATTTTTAAAATTTTTAAATGGCCGCTATTTTGAAACAAAATGGCGGATGAAGTTAGCAAACGAATTTGGCCGGGAGATTGCTATGTACTATGCACGTGCCTTGTCACATCCTACTAATCGGTTCATAAATACGCGTGTTATCGCGTGACAAAAATCAGATCGTTTCAAAATGTCAGTCATGCTAGAAATTCAAAGTGCTATAACTCAGCCATTTTTTAAGATATAGACGAAACGAAAAATGCTCCAGAATCTTTGTATCAAGGTCGAATACATAAGAGAAAAATCTTTTTCAATTTGTAATTTTTTGTACCTTATTTTAAATTAAAATAGAAAAAATAATTAATGGCCGCCATTTTGAAACAAAATGGCGGATGATGTTGGCCAATGTACTCGGTCGAGACATTGGTAAGTACTATGTACACACCAAGTTATATCCAAATCCGTTCATAAATACGCGTGTTATCGCGTGACAAAAATCAGATCGTTTTAAAATGTCAGCCACACTAGAATTTCAAAGTGCTATAACTCAACCGTTTTTTAAGATATAGACGAAACAAAAAATGCTCCGGAATCTTCGTATCAAGCTCAAACACATAAGAAAAAAATCTTTTTCGATTTATAATTTTTTTGTACTTCATTTTAAATTTTAATTTTTTTAAATTTTAAATGGCAGACATTTTGAAACAAGATGGCGTATGAAGCTGGCCAACGAACTCGGTCGAGACATTGCTATGTACTATGCACATGCCTTGTCACATCCAAATCGGTTCATAAAAACGCATATTATCGCATGACAAAAATCAGATCGTTTAAAAATGTCAGCCATGCTAGAAATTCAAAGTGCTATAACTCAGTCATTTTTTAAGATATAGACGAAACTAAAAATGCTCCAGAATCTTTGTATCAAGCCCAAACACATAAGAAAAAAATCTTTTTCAATGTCTAATTTTTTTGTGCCTCATTTTAAATTAAATTTTTTTTTATTTTTTTAAATGGCCGCCATTTTGAAACAAGATGACGGATGAGGCTGGCCAACGAACTCGGTCGACACATTGCTATGTACTATGCACTTTCCTTGTCACATCCAAATCGGTTCATAAATACGTGTATTATCGCGTGACAAAAATCAGATCATTTCAAAATGTCAGCCATGCTAGAAACTCAAAGTGCTATAACTCAACCATTTTTTAAGATATAGACGAAACGAAAAATGCTCCAGAATCTTTGTATCAAGCCCAAACACATAAGAAAAAATCTTTTTCAATGTCTAATTTTTTTGTGCCGCATTTTAAATTTTAAATTTTAAATTTTTTTAATTTTTTTAAATGGCCATCATTTTGAAACAAGATGGCAGATGAAGGTGGCCAACGAACTCGGTCGAGACATTGGTATGTACTATGTACACACGAAATTTTATCCAAACCGGTTCATAAATACGAGAGTTACAGTATGATAAATATCAGATATATATATATATATATATATATATATGGATATATATAAATATGTTACCGGCCAAACCCGATTTTAGGCCAAACTAAATTGGCCTAGGCCAAACTAGTTTATCCTAACACCCATAGGATAAACTAGTATTTCCAAGGCCAAACTAGTTTATCCTAACGTCCATAGGATAGACTAGTTTTTCCTAGGCCAAACTAGTTTATCCTAACGCCCATAGGATAAACTAGTTTTTCCTAGAACAAACTGGTTTGGCCTAACGCTCATAGGATAAACTAGTTCAGTCTGCTATTCATTGGTCCGAACTAGTTTATCCTAGATCAATTCAATTTGGCGTGATTTTGTTGATCCCAATGACCGCCTCGGCGCCAACCTTCTAGTTTATCCTAGGCCAATGCAATTTGACGTGCTTTTATTGATCCTAACTACCTCTCAAACGACAATTTGTGCAAAGTAGTAATGCCGTCACTCCTGTACAATATATTTTATTCGATGGGGAGTGGGATACTGCCCCCTATCTTCCCTCATTTCACACCCCCTCCCCCCGATAGTTACAAAATATGTTCCATATGACAAATTGTGTGCTGGAGGACCAAAGAATGGGATGAGAATTTATCATAAAATTTAAAAGATGAAGAATTTGGTGGATTGATTAATAAGGTACAGTATAACCTCGAAAACCCGGCATCGTTGGGACCGGGACTTCGCCGAATTTTAAAAATTCCAGATTTTTGAAAGAAAATCAAATGTACTTTTGATCTTCTTAATGGTGCATTTATTCCTAATTAATTCAAAGCCAAGTGATATTTATGTGAGAAAAAAAATATAAAACAAAACACATATATATATATATATTTTTTTTTTTTTTTTTTTTTTTTTTTCACACATAAATATCATTTGGCTTTGAATTAATTATGGATAAATGCACCATTAAGAGTATCAGAAGTACATTTGATATTCTTTCAGAAATCTGAAATTTTCAAAAATCCGGCGAAGTCCCGGTCCCATTTTGGCCTGAAATACATATATTTTTAAGCTACCATTATTCCACAATTAAAATTCTCTTTAAAGAATAGTACATATACATTTATACGGATGGGGATACAGTGCTCTAAAGCATGTTAGAAGAATCTGTGTATGAAGAAATCCTGTTTTAAACGAAATTTTTTAATCGGTGCAAATTGAATATAATAATCCATTTGAAAAAAGCATAATACATTTACTAGAGACGACGGACCTTCTAAAAAAGAACTTAACTAAGACGAAGTGTTTTTCTCTCCTATGTGGTTCCGTCTTAGAAGGTTTTTCTACATAAAAATTTTCAGATTTTCAAGTCTCCAAGCCGTGTAAAAAAATAACAGTATTAGTAATTATTCAGATATTTACATACAAACAGAAATTCTTTAAAAAATCAATATAGTTTAGAATAGAATCATTAATATTATTGATCCGCATTCTATAGCTTGGAGATTTAAAATTTTAAAAATGATGTACAATAAAATATTCTAAGACGGAATTGCATAGGAAAATAGTATAATCCGTTATAGGCAGGTTTCTTTATTAGATCTGTTCATCGTCTGTTGTAAATGCATTATATTCTTTTTACAAGTACTAATATCTTTATTTTACATCGATCAACATATTTGTTTTTGTTAAATACCGGATTCCGTCATAGTCAGGTTATTATTCTGAGGTTTTACTGTACTTGAATTTTATTACCTAAAAATGCATCTGCTCATTTTAAAATAATAATAATAATAAATATATGAATTTTAGTTGTGGAATAACAGCGATTTAAAAATACGTGCATTTAAAAAAAAGTTGGGCCGGGCCAAATGTTACTGATATTTTTACTGAACAGACCAGAGATCCTGCCGGTCCAAATGATTTTCATATAAGCTGGGTTGGAAATTGGACTGAAAATTTCTACCTGTGCAGACGTCAAGAAGAATGCAGTACAGTCCCGACTTAAGCCGGGAAAAAACTGAGTCCCGAACCTCTCAAAAAAAGTAATCCCCAAACCAAGCTCGGACAGAGTGTCCGAAAGGATATTTGAGCGGGCCCATAAAGACCCTTACATCCAATAACCAAAAGACTAGCTCACAAAATTTTGTAAATTCGACCGCTGAACTTCAATTATATTAAAAAATTTACTTTTATAAATAACTTTTAATAATTTTTAGTGAACTTCGCTCACTTCCATAGATGCATTTGAGTTGAGAGGATTCGTTTGAAAAATTTTGAATTTGAGCGTGCACTTGACTCCTATTTTTGAGAAATTGAATTTGAGTTTGAATTAATTTGTCTTTTTGTGAGCGTGTTAAGCACGTCAAATTGAATTGGCCTAGGATAAACTAGATTGACCTATAACAAACTGGATTGGCGTAGGATAAATTATAAGATTGGCGCCGAAGTGGTTTTTCGGATCAATAAAAACACACCAAATTGAATTCGCCTAGGATAAATTAGTTCAGACCAATCAATTGCAGGCTAAACTAGTTTATCCTATGAGCGTTAGGCCAAACTAGTTTGGCCTAGGAAAAACTAGTTTATCCCATGGGCGTCAGGATAAACTAGTTTGGCCTAGGAAAAACTAGTTTATCCTATGGGCGTTAGGATAAACTAGTTTGGCCTATGAAAAACTAGTTTATCCGATACGCGTTAGGATAAACTAGTTTGGCCTAGACCAATCTAGTTTGGCCTAAAATCGGGTTTGGCCGGTAACATATATATTAACACATATATATATAACATATATATATTTTTTTTTTTAGATATTTCTAAAGTACACTAAAAAACAAAGATGTAATTCCACAGATTTAAAGCTAGAGAATCTGTATGCTTACTAAAATTTTATCTGTACACCGTAAAATAAAATGTAAATCTACAAAACTAGATTTTGTAAAGCTACAGAAATCTGTATGCCTACTAAAATTTTATCTGTAACCCGGGTATAATTACAGGATTTTTTGTTGTTGTTGTTGCAGTTACATAAAACGTTCTAGGAATCCCAGTCTCCTAGAAAATTTTTAGTAACCTTACAGAGTTTTGTTTTATAGTGTAAACATGAATCTGTTACATGAATATTTTTTGTTGAAGTTACATAAAAAGTTCTAAGCATCCGAGTTTCCTAGAAAATTCTTAGTAACTTTATAGATTTTTGTAAAGAGTATCTATGGTACAATTAATGAAAATCGATAAATGTTTTCTTTTTAAAACATCCAATAATTTTAAATAACACAATCGTCACAAAAATGTTGATTAATATAGAAATGAGTAAAACACAATGAATCTTTACACCGTCCATAAATTATAAAATGTATTGTTTCACATTCATGGCATTCGGTTACATTACCTGTGAAAAAAAAAATAAACTAGATTCTGTAAAGTACCGTTCTTTTCTTCAAGATATTCAACCTATAAACTATATATATTTAAAGATGTATCGGTAAATCGAAGCGATGAAAATTGATTATGTATAAGAGGTTAGATGCATTTTGATGATATCATTGCGGTGATGAAGATTTAGTTGTACCATAGAAGCTTTAAAAATATTTAAAAATACTAAACCTTGACGATGAAGATAAAAGACTTGGCCGATAAAAGTAATATCATTCTTCATCATATCATGAGTATTCTCTATTATAAATGTATCATCGAAATCGGGGTGTACCTTTTCGGTAGGGTCTCTTGTAAGTATTTTCTAGCAAAAGGGAAACCTTTGAAAATAATTTTATGGCATAGGTTATTTTTGTAGGTTATTCTTGATATAGAACAATAATTTAAATAATGCAATCTCAGACTAAGTTTCATCTATAGGTGTTATTTTGCACCAATCATGAAAAGATATTCAATGGTCCTTGATTCGGCTGTTCTAGAATTTAAAATTGAAATAAACCTTAAAAAAATGAGTCAAATTAAAAACATAAATGAATCTGCACACCGCGAGTTTCTAATATATAACATTAGAAAAAATTATTCCAATGCTGTGTGTAGTTTTTGCTCCTATAAAATATTTTTTTATGGAACGATTTTAACTAAATTTAACATTAAATAGCTCTTAAAATAATTTTTCGATTTAAAACTGTCCATTTCAGCATGTTTATCAAACATTTCTCTATTATACCACCATTTTTCAAATTTTTGTATGGAGTATTTTTCTTAATATTATCGAAGAAAAACCCCAAGTCACAAAAAAATCGTTTACAGCGGCGGTGACAACGTTAGAAACCTTTTATTTTTTTTTTTTTTAGAATAGAGAGATACTAAAAATTCCCCTTGCTGTATTGATAATAAAATTTTCCCAAGATATACAAATTATGGACTAAACAAATTTCATTCACTTTCGAGATTAAAAAAATATATGCACTATTCATTAAATCAAACAACTCGTTTGATTTAATGTAGATTCATCAAAGACTTGCTTTATTATTTTGGTCTTCTTATATTTATTTCTGATATTTCATATTTATTTCTGATATTTCATCTACACAGACAGCATATTATCAAAGAATTGCTTATAAAATAATACCATGATTTTATTATTTTTCTCATTCTGTCTAAACTTTCAAATTTCTTGTGCAATTAAGTGCATGTGTTTAACTTACTCATACAATTATTTCTGCTTTATAATAAAAACCATTCTTTTGCATAACGCAAAAATTGAGCACTTGTCATTATTTTCGTCACTAAGCAGCTCTTCGGGAAAAAAAGTCGTAGGAATGGTTTATTGATTATGAAATAAGCTGTTTTCGGCAATGAAAAGAAATTTAAAGCCATTTTTAAGTATTCATATAAAAGTTTCATATTAAATTAATCAAATGTGATTACGGGCGGAAGTTTCTTTTTTATCAAGAAAGAAAGTTCTTTTATTTTTTTCTCTCCATTAGGATACATTTTTAATCTTAAGTAAAAAAAAAAAAAAAAAAAAAAAAAACTTTTCAGTCTCTAATTGACATAATTTTTAAACATATAAGGAAGTATGTTGAAAATTACTATTATTCTGTCATAGTATCTTTTTAGCAAGCATATAATCGTATATTTGTATTTAACTTCTTTAAAAATTTGCGTTTCAAGAATGAAAAAAATATTTTAAATTTGTTTTACGTCTTCAGATTTTATATGCATATATATATGTTGTTATTGAGAAAACTTTGTTGTCTGTAATTGGAAATAATATTTTTTAAATATTTTACGGCGAAATATATTAAAAATTGCTATTATAATGTTATATTCTCTATTAACCGTTGCATAAAGTTATGTCACAAAAAGGGAAATTTTATGTACGAGGGAAAGACAGTAATTAGGACATAAATCGACTTGAAAGGTCGGAAATCAGTAGTACATTGTTTCCAGATATGCCAATAGGCGGCAGCGCTGTCCAACTGTGAGATGTCATTTTCAAATTTATGAGACAACAGTTGTACAAGATGAGCAAGGAATTCAAATGTTGTTGACGAAGAACGAAGTGGTTGTCATGTTGAGATTGCGACAGAAGAATGAGTGCGGAAGGTTGAGGAAATGGTTAGAGCTGACAGGCGAACAACAATAGACAGCATTAGCAACTACAACAAGGTGTTCACATGGTTTAACCTACAGCAGACTGATGCAGACGTTGAATGTGACGTACACAGATGGCTGAGAGTGCAGTCCAAAGACTTTTATATGCAGCAGATATTAGAAAACGCATAAAGAAATGGGACAAATGTATCAATGTAAATGACGATACGATTATATAGAGAAATAAACGTGCCTTTTAAGTATTATCTTGATTTCCCTTTTTTTATTGGCTTTTGTGACCTACTGACTGACTTGCCCTCGTAGCTTTTTTGTACATATTTAAAATCTTGAAAGTTCTTAAAGAATCATTTTATTTTAGCTTGAATTACAATGCATACCATACTATCATGAATATTGTTAAAGAATCCCTTAATTGAAAACATCAAAAAAGAGTTGCTCATTCTAAAAAATTATTCGGGATTTTTCCTAATTCGTATACATCACGATATCTTACTTTTGAAGGCAAATTAAACTTGCCACTTTATTCCAAATATCAAACATTTCCTTAAAGCACATTTAATACAATAATTACACTCAATCTTCCTGTCATTACATTGCATTGCATTCAAAATAAATATCGATTTAATTAGTGCTGAGAAATGCAGTGAATTACTTGAGTAACTCTACATTTACATGACGATATTTCCTTGCGAAAACTTTACATTGCGCATGCTTCCTACGATAAAGATTAAGGCGCACAAACTGGATGTCATCTACAATTTTCAGCATCAAAGAGGTACCTTATTTCAGTTTAGGCATTAACTGCTTCTGACCTGGTAGAGATCAAAGAAAAAGAACTCGCCACTTCAAATCAATCTCGGTTGAATACAGGACGTTTAATTAACAAATCCGTAAAACTGATTACGTTATACTTTAGAATTTGAATGAGTTTCCACCAAGATAGAGTTGATGTGAATATGTGACAAGAAATTTAATATGACTTATAATGGGATTTTGTTTTCATATATTAATAATAATAGACTAATGTTGCAATAAATAAAAATTTAAATAGTAATTCGTTCGTTAAGAAATTAAAATAAAATGTCAATTAGTTACGTTGTTTCGTAAACAAGTTTTTAGTATTATTGTTATTATTATTAATGTTACTAGAAGGGAAATGATTTTACAGAAAAATAAAAAGATCAAAATATAGTTCATTATAATACAAAAAAAAAAAATGAAATCCCTTTAATAGTTTATAAAAAAAAGTAACGTGGATATCAGTTGTTTTTTATGTGATTTTGCAACTTAAGTTACTCGTTAAATCATTTTTTAACTAGAACCTTCAAGCACTAATTAATGTGATATTTCAAAGTGCTGGCAAGATCTAGACAACTATTAAAAATTAGGTTAATGAATATCTTAATTTATCTATAAATTCCCTAGCACAAGCTAACAAGAGTGTTGGGTGCACCCTTTTCTCCGAACTTACTTGATCCAAAAGAAAATCTATCTTATAGGGGCCTCTAATTATAGAGGACCTGGTGATCGTAAAGCCTAGTTAGCTAATAGATAACCTACGGTCATATACCTAAAAGGTTATCTCGGATAATAAAGACAATGCGTTGTGAAATGTTTAGAAGATAACTAACCTATGGCCAATTGGTTTGAAGGGAAATATATAATAAAATCAAAACCACTAAATATAACTCCCCAATTTTCAGACAAACCAACCCTACAAGATAAATTTAATTATACTTTTACATATATGGTCTAATAATATTATTAAGCAGTCAGGTAATTTCTAAATAATTAAAATTAGTAATTAGCAAGACTTTTAAAAAAATAATAACAAAGAAGGGAATTAATAATAATAAATCATTTATTTACACCACAGGCAAATTATATTAAGTTACAATTAAATAATTCATACTTTTACCATCCAAAATAATAACTCATTATGTAAAAAACACTAATTTGGATATTAATTGAAGGTGACAAGTTCTCCTGGGCACCCTATTCCCAATTCTAACATTTGATATTAACACGGTACACAATAGAAAAGAAAACATCCATAAAATCGTACCTTTTTCCCCATTGGGGTCACAAGATTCTTTTAGAGTTGTAGACTTGACAGTATATATATCCAAAAGTTCTTTTTTTTTTGTTTGTAGAACCACAACACACATATTCGTGTTCCGTAATTTTAGTTTTATTTACACAAAATTCCACCCAGGTCTGGGCCAAAAGCAAAAATGTTTAAATCATTTTTTTTTTAAAAATTAACACTACTATATTGCTCGTCATAGCCAGAGCAAGTAAACATGGGCGGATAAGCCAAAAGGGCTTGAAAATAATAATCACCGCACTCTGGAACTCTTTTCGTACATCTGTATTTTTCTCCGAGAAAAAGAAAATCTCTCTCTGTTAAAAATTTGCATGTGCGGCCCTGAGTGGTGGATGCGAATTAACATATTCAGCATAATTAAAATCCCCAACCACTCGCCGCTGCCTGGACCCGCATTCGTGTCGGCCAGTGGTCAGTGGGTCCCCGGAATGCTCAGGGCCCTCCGACCCTCCTACATCCGATATTTCAAACCCCACTTTCTCACGAGACCGCGGGCCCCCACACGAAGATCCTGCAGCTGTCCCATAAAACATGAGGTCATAAAAGTCTCTCTTTTGTACCAAAACTGTCCAATTCTTTACTTTACTCTCGTAATATAATACATACAGATAGTAACTGGCAATTAAGCTTTCCCCTTAGCAAAACACTTGCCTGGGAAAATACTTAATGCTCTTGGTACCCATCCTTAGTAAAATAATAATAATGTACTAATAGATGCATACATAAAAACAATAATACTGTACATTGAAAAAAACTTGAATTAAAAAATTAATCAATTAGATAAAATAATCACTTAGATAAATATATACATAGATGATATCGACAAGAAACTTATTCATATATATATATATATCTTTTTCCTTCAAAAAAAATAGTTCTAAATATTCAAAATGTTGAAATCATGCCAACACAAAGTATCTTTCCAGAATGTAAAATTCAGATTTTGTATAAAATAATAATAATAATAATAATTGAATATGTATAACCTATGTAGGAGAAGCCATGACATTTAAAATTGGTTTCTGAATCTGAGTCAATTACTTTGTTAATGAAAGATTTCTAAATCTAAACCATCCAAGACAGTGGCTCTTAAAATTTGGAACTCGCCTGTTTCTCGAGTTTTCAGTGCTCTGGCTACTATTGGTTGCCGGTTTCGAATCCCGAATCAGGAATAGGTGTTTGTAGTGGATCGGTTTTCACTTTAAATGCAGGTCCCATTCTATTTAGTTTAATTCGGGTAAAGTTAATAAATAAAATTTGTAAACTATCGTAAATGTATGCTAAAAGCGTAATTCATTAGAAAACGTCCTCTGGCGGCGAAACTTTGGACTTTTTTTTTTCATTTAAACAAATTCTCATCCATTTATTATGTCTTCCACAAAATTTAACAACTTTCTGAATAATTGTTTCGTCTGTAGACAACTTTAAAATAGGCAAATTAATTAGGCGTTTAATTGTGGGCACCCTGTAAACTGTTATATAGATCTGATATAGCCACAGATGCGATATACAAACAAGTCAGCAATACCTCTTTTCTTTATTTCTATTCAACTCGAAAATAATTCCTTGACACGATATTTTTCAAAAATATCTAATCTCTTGCGCTAATTTTTTTCTTCAAAAACTTTTTTAAATGATTAATGTATGGGCTCTGGGCGCTTTTTGTACACAAAAGAAAAACTGTTTTAAATTAAGCTAGGATCTATTGTGTTGAGAGCATTGATATGGTACACCAATATTCTACAGGTAATAACACTATCAAATAACACAGTACACCCAAGACTTTATAACCTTTTTACTTACCCATCATCCGTAGTATAAGGTAAATCTTGTAATCGTTTCAAAAATCGAAAAACAAATTGACGGATTTACACGTTTCAGACACTGGGAAATTCTGAAAAACATATTTTTAGAAAAAAAAAAAAAGCCGTCCGTTTGTCTGTGTGTGTGTCTGTGTGTCTGTAAAACGCTCTATCTCCCGAACAATGTGAGTTAGAGACTTGAAATTTGGTGTGTACTTAGTATGTAATAATGGAAAGAAGCCTATTGAATATCAGTAACCTCAATCATCCGGAAATTTTTTTCGGACTCTCGAGATTTTCGTTCTGATAAAAGGTATATAAAAATTTTCGAAATTGTTTATTTTAAGGCGTGATTATATAAGACAATAAAAAAAACATAAATTTTGCATAAAAATTGAAGTCGATCGGATAATTATTTGCCGAGATATTTGTAATCCTATTTTCCACACTCTTCGATATTTCATGACCCTGTATTTCATTCAAATTTCAATTCAAAGATATATTTTAATTGAAAACGAGACGCTTAATCTAACGCAGTAAACTGTTGGTTAATATGATTATCATTTTTGGATTCATAAGGATGTTTCTTTTGCGCAATTCGGTGCTACTTGATTATCCCGTCGGCCAAAAAATTATCGCCAAACTGTAAGATTAAATGTCAATAATGGCTTATCGTAAATGTCACAATCACTTGACATTGAGCACGTGACACGTGTTTGTTACGTTTATCAAGTGATTTTTAATTCCATGTTTTATTTATATTTTTATTAATCTTTATTAATTTATTTGTTCTCTCGTTATTTAAAATAAAAAATATGCCAATTTATATAATTTTGCGAGTAGTTTGGCGATTTATATAATTTGTCTGAATTGGTCGACGGCATAATCAAGTAGTGCCCGCAATTCAGTAATAGAACATTACTACGTATTAAAAAATTTTAAATATACGTTTAAATTTTATTTTGGAATTACAATGCATTTTATAAATAGTTTACACATGTTTTATTTTCATAATTTATATTATGTATATCCATGATGGATAAGTATTATGGTAGCCCCAACGACTAGTTTATTTAGGTCAAAGAAATTCCACGTTAAGCTAATAAATAAATAACTACAGAAATTCAGAAATAAAAATAAATTTAAAATCAGTACAGCGCCTTGTTTACTATACTGTTTGAATTTCAGATCCTTTCTTCAATTAAACAATAGATGATAAGTTTTAGATCATGGAAAATAAAGTCTATACTTCAATTTTTATAATTTATGGATTAAAAGGTTAATTAGGTTAAAAATTTGGAAATTTTTATCTGCGATATTTAGATTATAATATTGTTTTTTTTTTTTTTTTTTTTTTTTTTTTTTTTTTTTTAACGATTGAACCATCTTGGTCTTCTTTCCTTGACTTTATTGAAGCCATCAAAAATCTTAATTATTTTGATTAAGTATTTCTGAAAGATAAGAAAATGTATTTTATCAACTGACAAATTGATATTGGTTTATTGAAGATAGAGCTTTTCGGCTAAGCGAGTTTCCTTCATTAATTCACTGGAAATTGGAACAGTTGAAAGTACTTCGACTTTTTTTTTAAGGAAGTTATTTCCATCTTAATGAAATTAATGTTGTTGAAAGTCTTCGCAGATGTTCATAAAATAAATTGGGTTTTTTTTTTCTCTTAAAAGAGTTTTTATATTTTTTTGGTTCTGTAAATAGAATTTTATTAGATAGATATTTTTATGAACTTTTTTTCAAAAATAAATGTATAATAAAATAAAAGGAACTTAATTAAGAAGTTTTGAGAAAAAAAATTCTCATTATAAGTATAAAGAATGTAATATTACGAATAATCAAATCTCCATTATTTGCCAATTAATTTCAACTAAAGTTTCTCCTATAATAGATTGATCGTTTTAAAAAATATATTGCAAGTAAATGGTGACGGATTACTGAAGTCAGTCTTCCAGGAGATTAATGTATGAAGTCGGGGATTTCTTCACTACACTTCCTTCTTTTAGTTCCGAATATCCCCGACATATGTCGCTTTGTTGTCTCACATTGTAAGAATGGTTAAACTAAAATATGAAGGCGGATAAATATTCATTTAGATTTTAACTTTCATGTTGTTCAGAAGTTAAATCACAAGAAAATTGTTTTGAAATTGCAAGGTTATTTTGAGCAATATTTAGTTTGATGCAGTGTAGCGCCATTGATCGGCGGTATTTGTGACTCAAACAAGCAAGATTGTAGAGAAATTTCTGACTTCACGCATTCAACTCTTGAAAAATTAATTGAAATAATTGGCACGTTATATTTTTTATTGAATTTTATAAACATTCAGTAAATCAGGATATGTGCAGTTTTAACAAACTGTTTTAATAGAATTTATTTTTTTTTCACAGAAAAGCAGTGTTACAAAGTTGGGATTAAACGAAGGGAATAAAATGTCTTTGATTTCAATAGTCGATTTCAGTGTGATGTCAGTCATGACGTTTTGGTTGGAAACTGACTCCAAACAAACGGTTGCTATGTTACATTTCTTATTAAATGTAAATCGTAGAAATTGTCGCCACTGCATGTGAAGTATTAGAATACTTACTTATCTGCGAGATTTAGCTAGAAGATTTAACTATAATGTACAAAAAAAAACAGTACAGCAACCGCTTGTTTGGAGTCAGTTTCCAATCAAAACGTCATGACTGAAAGCGTCAATATTAAATAGAAATTTTATAGTGCCAGACGTGTTAGAAATTCCAAGTAGCGTATGCACCTTCATCAATGAGTGAAAAAAGGTGACATGAAAATTATAAAACGCGTGAATCTGTTTTAGTTTATATCATTATCTATCCTAAAAAAGGAAGATATTCAAAACTTTGTTTTTCCTCGGACAGGTCTGGCTGAAATTATCATCACTTTTTAATAAAAAAGCCACATAATGTTACATAATTATTAGATTCGAATTTTTAAATTTAATTCAGATTAAATCAATTCAGTTTTATGGGCTAATATAGAGACGAGATTGAATGCATCATTTATATCAAACTACTTACAATAGGATTAAGAAACAATCTTTCAGACTTAAAGGGTGAGATAAAACACAGTACAATAAACATTTTTTTGTGTAGGATCCCGATCCTTATTCAGTCAAAAACAAAGTGTGTCTCACCCCAACCCAAACTCAGATATTTGTTCATCACTTTCATAATAACGAAGATATTTTAACGAAATTGGCAACAGATTTGTCTTTCTTATTTAAAATGTAACAAAATCAAGAGAGGTGATGTAGCTACCATCCATCTCCAGATAATGCTGAATTAACGTTCCATGTTTCTAATTGTCACTGACAATACATACACTCACCGAAATACCGAGCACATTCATCATTTTTACTTTCTTCTATCTTTACAAGAAGAAAGTATTGGATTCGTGAAAATTTTCGACGGATTTACACGTTTTAGGGGTCAGAGATTCCGAAAAACATGTTTTCACAAAATGTCTGTCTGTCTGTATGTGACACAAATATTGTGGGTGCTCTATCTCAAGAACTAATGCACGGAATTTAATAAAAATTTATATTCAGTTAGTCCCTGATATAAATTGGCGCTGATTAGTTTTTGGTGTAAATCGCTTAACAGGTGGCGCTGCTATGCAACATTTTTTTCGATTTCTACAATACCTCGATCTCCAGAACTAATGCACGTAGTTTCATCGAACTTCAGATTCAGTTAGTCCTTGATATGAATTGATGTTTTATACATTTTGGTGTAAATCGCTCAAAAGGTGGCACTGCTATGCTGCATTTTTTTGTAATTTCCACAATAGTTCTATCTCAAGAAATAATGCTTGGATTTTCAACAAACTTCAGATTCAGGTATACCCGGATATGAATTAGTGCTGTTTAGTTTTTGGTGTAAATCGCTCAACAGTTGGCGCTGCTATGCAGCATTTTTCACGATTTCCCCAATAGCTCAATCTCCAGAACTAATGCACGGATTTTCATTAAACTTCAGATTCAGTTAGTCCTTAACATGAATTGAAGTTTTATAGATTTTGGTTTAAATCGCTCGACAGATGTCGCTGCTATGCTGCATTATTTGCAATTTTCGCAATAGCTCTATTTCAAGAGCTAATGCTTGGATTTTTAACATATTTTTAACAAACTTCAGATTCAGGTATATACCTTGATATGAATTAGTACTGTTTATGTTTTGGTGCAAATCGCACAACATGTGGCGCTGCTATGCTGCATTTTTCAGAATTTTCACCATAGCTCTATCTCAATAACTAATGCACGAATTTTCATCAAACTTCAGATTCAGGTATATCTTGATATCTATCAGTGCTGTTTATGTTTCGGTATAAATCGCTCAACAGGTGGCGCTGCTATGCTACATTTTTTCAGCATTTCCGCTATAGCTCTTTCTCAAAAACTAATGCACGAATTTTCATCAAACTTCAAATTCAGATGTACTTTGATATGAATTGGTGCTAAACTGATGTAATTTCCTGTACTATTTAAATGATTTAATTGCCGTGATTTATATAGTAGAAAATTTTGTTATGGCCACAACATACTAGTTCAAAATGTCACTGCTCTTTACACAAAGAATTAATTCTGTTTAAAAATTCTTTAAAATAACTTTTTTTTTTTAAGTTATGAACAATAGTTAGGTTCATATTGAGGTGAGGCACTCTGTATTTTTGATCGGACAAATGAAAAAGTTTGAGTGACCAATTCTGTGTCATCCTTTAGAATCTGCAATAATAAAATTCTAAATGTCGATTACACTTCTTGTAAATCATAAAACTATGAAAAAAATCTAATTTCTTGCCAGTATTGGGCGTTTCATACTTCTTTCCCTTTATTTTTTTCCCTTAACACTATTCTTGCTTGTTGTCCTGTTTTTTCTTGTTATCTTTACAAGAAGAAAGTTTTGGATTCGTGAAAATTTTCGAATTCCGGCTTTTGACGAATTTATACGTTTTAGAGGTCAGAAATCCCGAAAAACATGTTTTCGCAAGATGTCTGTCTGCCCGTCTGTCTGTGTGTGACGCAAATTTTGTGGGCGCTCTATCTCAAGAACTAATGAACTGAATTTAATAAAACTTTAGATTTAGTTAGTTCGGGATATAAATTGGTCCTGATTACTTTTTAGTGTAAATTTCCCTGCAGTTGCACTGTTATGCTGCATTATTCATGATTTCCACAATAGCTATATCTCAAAAACTAAAGCACGGATTTTCAGAAAGCTTCAGATTCAATTAGTCCTTGATATTATATGGTGCTGATAACTTTTTGGTGTAAATCGCCCCATAGGTGGCGCTGCTAGGCTGCATTATTCATGAGTATCGCAATAGCTCTATCTTTGGAACTAATGCACGAATTTTTATCAAACTCCAGATTCAGTTAAACCGTGATATAAATTAGTGCTGTTTAGATTTTTGTGTAAATCTCCCAATAGGTGATGCTGATGCTTGCATTTTACACGATATCCGCAAGAGCTGTATCTAAAGAACTAATGATGATTTTTCATCAAACTTTAGATTCAGTTAGTCCGTGATGTAAATTGATCCAGATAATTTTTTGGTGTAAATTGCCCAACAGGTGCCACTGCTACGCAGAACTTTTCACGATTTTCGCAATAGCTCTATCTCAAAAACTAATGCACGGATTTTCTTCAAACTTCAAATTCAATTAGAAGTTGACTTAAGTTATTGCTGATTAGATTTTGGTGTAAATCACCTAACCGGTGGCGTTGCTATGCTGCATTTTTTAGGAAGTATTAACATGTATGAGATAGAAGAAAGTTTTGGGATTGCCACATCTGACAAGTTTTTTGTTGTTGTTCTTTGTTCGTCTGTTTGTTTGTTTGTTTTCTTTGTTGTTGTTGTTGCTGCTGTTGTTGTTTGTTTGTTTGTTTCTTTTTGAAAAAAAAATCTATTTATTCTAAAAATTCTAAACTATTTCTATTACATATATTTTATGCTTGTAATGTCATTTTTTCCCTAAATGTAATAAAAAATATTTCTTATCTATGTTATTTATTAGTAACTACGGGACTCTGGCCGCTACGAGCTACGCTCGCCTACCCTCGTCCAGACCACATAGGCTTTAAAAACATTCTAATTCCCTCTGTTCTAAAAATATTACACGATCATGGAAGACTGGAAGATAATATCACGACGAGTGTCAATCTTCCATAATTGGTTTGCCATTCAATTCACTTCCCAATCATTCAATTTAACAATCCCACAGGCTGCATCCACTACTTTAGCGACAACTGGAAGATTTTTCATTATTAATTAAGTAAGATCAATTATATATTTGAAAATCAGCTGATATAAAATAATTAAGTATAAAATGTAGTGGCCTCCTGGACTATTATAACGGCTATATAAAAAAAGATTTATTTTAGACGTTATAAGAAAATCGTTTTAAATATATAATTTTAAATGTGACGTAATTTTCACTATTAATTGCTTTTCGTACGTAATAAACTAATTATTTTACGTTTTCTTCCTTTGGCTGTATTCATATGTAAATATATATTTCAATTGAAAACACAGACTTTCGAAATATTAATATTTGGGCTATTTAAAATCTTGAACAGTCGCTGTTTCAAAATATGAGTTAAATCTCTATTTAAATAACAACATTTTAAATGAAACATTTAAAAAAACTCAAAAAATTAATCAAATTTAAAAAAAAAATTATTGAACACTACACACCACAATCATGTCAAGTATGTGACAGCAAAAGATCATTAAATAGCTATGCATGGTTATTGAACAAATAAAATTTAAGTAACTGAACTATCTTGATCGATTTCAACAGTAAATATCACTTAAAATAATTCTTCGATTTAAAAACTGTCTACTTCAGTGTATTTATCATACATTTTTCTATAAAACAATCAGTTTTTATTTTATGTGAATAGTTTTCGCAAAATACGCCGAGAAAACGAAAAGGTCGTAATAGATTCAATTACTGCAGCGGCAACGTTAGTACGTCTTTTTAGAGTAGAGAGATTTCAAATCAATTACATAGGACAAATTTTAACTCTGTCCTTGGAAAAAAAAAAATACCTCGATGAATAGGCATTTTTTTTTCAGTAAATCAAATATTTAAAATACTGGTTTGTCTTAAACGGTTGTGGGAGTTAGAAACATTTTTTATAATTAATACAAGTTAAATACAATCAAACGTATTTATCCTTTTTATAGCATAACTCTCTAAGATTGTGTAAGCCTATTGTAAATAATTGATATACAAGGGACATCCAGAAATAAATGTCCCACGACCTGTAAAAAGAAACAAAACATAATTACCTGGAAAGATTTATTGCAAGAGATACAGCAATGGTTCCGCTACTTCTCATCATAAGAACCACCGGTACTGTAACATTTGTCATAGCATGGGATAAGTTTTTGTGGTCCAGTGTCATAGAAGTCTGACACCTGAGAATGGATACAGTTATCAACCCACGTCTCATCACCCGTAACGATCCTATAGAAGTACTCGTTGCCCTCATCGTTGTATCACTGCAGAAAGGATCACCGATGCATGAAATCATCACGAAATGCCTGCTGTTTTGGAAATTGTACACCTGGTGTGTGCCAAAGAACGTTACACCTGAACACAAAACCAAACACATGGATGCAGCATTGACTTTTATGCAGCGATACCACGATGAGGGAAACGGGTACCTTAACAGGATCGTTACAGAGTATGAGACATAGGTTAGTAACTGTGGCAAACTGGCTTCATTCCCAGGTGGCAGACTTCTATAACACTGGACTACAAAAATTTACCACACTCTATGTCAACTGTTAAAATTCCAGTGTTTGTTATGTTGAGAAGTAGCTGAAGCATTGCTGCATCTTTTGCAATAAACTTTTCCTGGTAATTCTGTTTTGTTTATTTTTACTGGCCGTGGGAAACTTATTTTCTGGATGACTCTCGTATAATGTAATCAAAAGTACTTATGCTCTTCACAGGATAACTCTCTAAGATTGCGTATAACTATTGCAAATAATTTATAACGGTTCATCAATCACGCTACAAAATCTCTTTTCGCATCATGTCAGTGATGGTGTTGTTAGTGACAGTTGTGATTTCTGTTTGCAATTCTAAGATGTTTAAAGGAAGAGTTGGAAGAAAAACCTGCACTTTTACATAATTCCCCACTTATAAAAATCACAGAAGGCTGGAAAAAAGGAGGGAAGTGTAGTAATTTTTTATCTGACTCATTTCCACGATCGAACAACCTCTAAAATAAACTCTGGTTTAAATATGTCGGATGCTTCTGTCACAGTGAGTTACGGTTCTATCTTGTATCAGGAAAAATTCAATACTGTCTTCGTTTAATTGAGGCAGCAGACATCCCATAAGTATATACACGTATGTACGACGCATGCTACAAAATCAAATGATCTGCACACTTTATGCTTTCTCCTAGCGACAAAATCCGGGACATCATCTATTATATATATATAATCCAAACGGAAATTTCGTTCCGAACGCCGAGATTTCGAGTTCTACCGCATGGATTTTTACGGAACTTATACCGTTAGATACCGGGTGTCCCAAAAAGGACTGACTGATTTTAAAATTCAATAACTTGCAAACGGTGACAGATATTAAAAAAATTCTTGCAGGAGGGTTATGCATAAGGTCAAAAGTTTTATTACAGTGATTTTCAATTTTAGTTCGATTTACAAACAATAGATGGCGCTGTAAGCAATAGTCGCTAAATACAGGCTCGATTTTTGGTCCTTTATCTTGTTCCATGCAGAAAAAGGAGATGGAAATGTATTATCCGGGCCACGAAGTACCAAAAATCGAGCCTGAATTTAGCGACTATTGCTTACAGCGCCATCTATTGTTTGTAATTCGAACTAAAATTGAAAATCACTGTAATTAAAACTTTTGACCTTATGCATAACCTTCCTGCAAGAATTTTTTAAATATCTGTCACCGTTTGCAAGTTATTGAATTTTAAAATCAGTCAGTCCTTTTTGGGACACCCGGTAGGTATCGTTCCAGGGAAGGTTTTAAGCTATAACACATCATTCTACCTAGATTAGTTATAGAATTGTTACGGAAAATTCTATTATTTTGGACTTTGTTACTTCATATTTCCTTAAATATCTGGGCTCCTATTGGTCGTAGAGCTTAGATCTCGCGCCAAAAGTAGCTCCGAAGCACCCAAGCAAACTTTTCCCCGCGATTATTTTGCCGTCTTCCGATTTCCTCTAACTCTATTAGGGGCCCGCGTAGAGCCCCTTTAAAATATTTTTCGTAGTAATTTCAGCAATTATCTTAAATTATTGCTTAAGACCGCCACCCTCCCGATTCATGTATCTACGGAAAGGTTGCATGAAGGAGTTTCGTTCAGATACGCTTTCGTTAAGAATAGAGTGCGCTCCCTGGTGGTGGAATGTGGAACTAACATAACGCGATATTGTTAAAATTAGGAAATCTAACAATGCGATCTGTTTTAAACTTTGAGATAGTTCATAACACATAATCTATTATCTATTCTATTATATATATATATAATCTATTATCTATTCTATTATCTATTATATATATAAAATCCAAACGGAAATTTCGTTCCGAATGCCTAGATTTCGAGTTCTACTGCATGGATTTTTACGGAACCTATACCGTTAGATAGGTATTGTTTCAGGAAAGGTTTTAATCTATAACACATTATTCTACCTATATTAGTTTTAGAATTATGACGGAAAATTCTGTTATTTTGGGCGATAAGGTTACCATTTTATTTCTTGGCGAAATTCATCGTTGATAAAAAAAATTGAAACGGCTATTAAACCTCGAAAAATAAAAGAAAAACTGTTATTAATTTTATTTAAATAAAAAAAAAGAAAAAAAAAAGAAGAAAATCCGTTTTAATGAGTGATAATATTAAAAAACGGAAACATTTAATCAAAACCTGAAAGAAATATTTGTAATGCTTAAAAATTAATTTAATAAGAAATATTACACTTGATACGCAATATTTGGCTCCTTATCGCCTGCGTTAGATATGGAAACGAATCTGAAAATTTGATTAGATGAAATTTTAACGACATTTTCTTTCTGTTCTGTTCTTTTCTTTTTTTTTATATCTAATTGTCCCATCACGTGACTTATAGAAGAAACAAGCAGATGTAATTGTGAGTCACATGTGTAATTACTATTTGTTTCTTTACAATTTTTTATTTTTCTTTTGTCGCCAAACAATGTGATTTTAAGCCAAAAATGCATAAGCGTGACATTAGCTTGAGGATGTTTTCACAAATGGTGTTCTTTTAGGTGAAAGAGATCATTTTTTGAGTACATTTTCATATTCAATTGTAACTTATATAGATGTCAGTTAATATTTTAAAAATGGAATCGAATACTTAAATTTCAGTGTGAATTTCTGCCACACATACATATTGTAAAATAATTTCATACTTTTTAAAATGTTTTTCGCCGTAATTCCGAAAGCATGTGATATTTATAAACTCGAACTCAGATCAACGAATATTACCCATTTTATTTAAGCAAATATTATCTATTTTCTCAAGTCATATCGCCAATTTCATTTATAGGAAAATTCACAGATTCGAAATCTAGGAAATAAAGATAATTTTTAAGGAAATTTATGTTTTAATACGTTATTACTATGGAAAAATTCAACATTTTGAAAAAAAAAATTACAAATCTTTTGTAATTCGTCATTTCCTCTTCGTCTTTCTTCGTACTTTCTCCTCTGTTATGTAATATTTCAAATGATATTGGAGTAATTTTCGATCATCGATTCACCGCAAAATCGCATATCTAATATAGTATATAAAATAAAGTCTGGATTAGGGGACTAATTAACGCACAGCGCAAACTACTGAACCTAAAATCTTGAAAATCGTGGTAAAAATACTTCTTATGACATAAACTTCTGCTAAGAAAGGATTTTCTAAAGTGTCACCCCTAATGGTTTTTGCACGGGGAGGAGGAAAAAATCGAATATCAAAATTATGCGTCAAATGATAGCATATTTTAATGTAGTTTTGTATGCTGAATCGAATAGTACCAAGTAAATTTTTATAAGTCCAACAGTTCATGACACATTTCATATTTTTCTAATTTGGCGGTGTCTTTGGCATCTAAACCTCAAAATATCTATCATTACATCCGTTACTCTAGCAACGGAAAAAATTCAAATCAACCCTTTTGGCTAAAAAATAAAAACGGCTCTATGAGTTTGAAATAAAAATGCAAGCATCTTAATTTTTAAAAAAAATAGTGATTTTATGTAAAATAAAAGGGAAAAAATTACTGAGAATTTAGCGTTATAAAACAAAAATGGAAAAGGTACTACTTAGATATTCCGTCGACCAAAAATCTATCGTCAAACTATAAGATTAAATGCCAATAATGGTTGATCGTAAATATCAAATTCACTTGAATTTAAACAAACTACACGTGTTTACGTCATCAAGTGATTTTAATTTCGACGTTTTATTTGTATTTTTATTAATGTTATACGAATTTATTTGTTATTTCGTTATTTAAAATAAAGATTATGTCAATTTATATAATTTGGTGAAATTGGTCGACGGGATAACAAGTAGTACCAATGAAAATATTTAAGTATGAAAGCAATGTTTGTAACGACTTAAAAATTATTTTCATATATATAAACTCGGTTTATGGCGTCAGATGCCGTCATCCGAAGAATCTACAAGAGTCTTTTTCCATTTTTTCCGGTCATAGGTTCCTCAATGAAAGAACTTGGAATTGGAATAATATTGAGCGATTTATAAATTGCTCCTCGATAAGAAGAAAAAATGGGTACATTGATAACAACCGTGCGCACATCTCGCTGATAGCATTTTTAAAATTCCCAGTAGCAGTAGTTACATTTTGCGTATGTAAATTAAAAATATTTTTTTGCTTTTAATTATGGCATTATTTCCTGTTATTGTTTATCTTTTCAGTTTTTTAAATGAAATTAGTATAAGGCATGCATTTTAAATTAAATGAGTGAAAGGTTTGTGTTTTAAATGAAAATAATAAAATAAGAATATGCTATGAAAACAATCTTTATTGATTTATTACCTGCGCCCGGCTGACATAAAAGTATCACAAAAGCCACATATTCACTTTTCTTTGAGTAGTTGCTCATGAGAATTAAAGTTAACCTTCCGTAATCGGATACTTCACATATTGGTGTATTAGCTTTAATGTTGAAAGCATCGTTTTTGTTTAAAGCGAAAACTTTACTATGAATTCTATTACACAAAATCGCATCATCATCATCTACTATATATTTACAACGGAAATTTGTATTTCATTCCGATTGTTTATAATACTTTCGTAGGATATACCACAATTAGTTAGGTAATAATTTTGGAAAGGTTTTAGTGTATACATATTGCTCAAGGGTACTTAGTTATAGAGCAACAGTAAAAGTTCAAAAATTAAGTGAACCTGATTATGAAATTTTAGCCTTTTTAAAAAAATCTACAGAACATATTTTGTTACAAGTGGCCCTGTTGCATGACTTTTAGGAATGGTGTTAGTATATACGATTTCATTATATGTTGATTAGTTACAGAGGTATTAATTCCTGTTGTCATAACGGTCTCATTACCCGACCATAAGTGCGCTGTTTATAATCAACTAAAACAATTACTTCTTAATTGCTAAATTTTGTCCAACGCTTAAGATAACATTATATCGCAATGGCGTTCGCTTCGTTTTCAGTAATGTGCAAGGTCAAGCTGACGATCCATATTGTTTAAAATACAAGTTCAGATTCACTATTTAGTTTAATCCAAGGTTCATTTGGAAATATTGACCAGCGCAGCGGGCATAGCCTGCTAGTCTACAATAAAAATTTAATTATGTATCTAATTTGGTAGAGTTCGACTTAAAATATAATATGAAAATGTTTAACTTAAAGTATGCTCCGCTGGAAGAAATATTGAGGTATGTTATAACATACCACAGTACCATAATTCATTTTACATTCAAGATAAAACGAAAAATAGTAGCGCAAATTTATACATAAATATATTTTTAAATTAGCGTCGAAGACAAATCTCTTCACCTTTTTTTTTCAAGAACTATTCGCCTTTTCTGAAAATAATGTATAATATAAAAGAAAAGAAAAACAGTTGGAACTCTAATTAAGAAGCATCTTTTCCTCTCTTGTCGCCCGAAAATTTTTAATTTTATATTTGAAAAAGATAATTAAGAAGATCCAATTTTTAATTTTAAAAAAGATCCTATTATAGCACAGAGTAGTTAAAAGATGGCACTGTTATATTTTTGAGAAAATATTTCAGACATGCAAATTTTTAAAACATGTCTTGGACGAAAGAAACGTGTGATATGATAAATATCCCCCTCAGATAATTTATAACGACGATTATAATCTGAAACTTAATTTTATAAGTTCAAAAAAGTTTTGCAAAAATAAATGTTTTCCTTAAAATTGGCTAATTAAGACAATGGGATTTGGCAACGTAATCACGGAACGTGGATTTAATTTTTTTTTCATTCTACTAAAATTTTAATAAAATTTCTAGTTTGATTTATAATCTTCAAAGGCTTAAAAAAGACAACATACCTTCTATATTAAGTTTGTATTACAAATCTTCACATACAGTGATTCTTTTGTTTTCGTTTATTTACGGAAAAACTGTCGGCAAAAATATATGAATGATGTATGAATCCAGATTTTTTTTTTTTTTACTTTGTTGTAATAACTTTAGCTATAATAGCCATTATAATAATACTAAGCAATACCTATATGTGTGTGTGAGAGAGAGAGGGTGTGTGTGTGTGTGTGTGCGCGCGTCTAAATGACTAATATTAAAATTTTGGATTTCATAAGTATTTGTTATTAATAATTAAACATCAAATACGTCTGGTTTTATTCAAATTACCTAATGTGTTTTATTGTGTGTTTAAAAGTTGATTTTTGGTGATCAAATATTTGTTTTGAAATTCAATCAGTATTCAAAATATCATTATTTAGAAAAATCTTAGAATAGGAACTTATAAAAAATATCGTTAGACTCACTAAAATAAAGGCTATTCGCAACGTAAAGTAACTGGAAAGTAAAACGATTAATCTATAAATAAATATACCATAAACCATAAAGATGCCTTCTAAAATAAAAATAAAAACACTTATATTGCATAGAATTTATCTTCCATATCCTCATTAGGAGCGTTCGTAATTATATAAATGCTTAGCACCTATAGTCGTCGTTCAGTCCGTCTGTCTGTCCGTCTGTCCGCGTACAATAGAGCAAAAACTACTCAACCGAATGATCTGAAATTTTAAATTATAATTGTTGTAAAGTCGAGTCATTTCAAATTTTATCGAAATCGGGTGTATAGTTTAATGACAGGGACAGTCAAAAGTTTTCCGTTACATTACGGCCAATGGGAATAAATTATTACAAGTGCATTTTAATGATGTTACAGCCTTCCGAATGGTCTGAAATTTTAAATATATAATTGTTGCAAAATTTTGTCGAGTCATTTCAAATTTTATGAAAGTCGGATGTATAGTTTAATTACAGGCATAGTCAAAAGTTTTCCGTTACATGACGACCAATGGGAAAAAATTATTGCAAGTGCATTTTAATGATGTTACAGACTTTCGAACAGAATGAAATTGATAGGCACTTATGACGTGCACTAAAATATACATTCAGTACAATATGCGGTGCAAAAAAATATTTATAAAACTAGTTATAGTACGAACGCACCTCATTTGCCACGTTTGACGAGCAATTTCCAACTTGTTATATATATCCAAGCTGCACCAAGAGCACTAAAAACAAATTCATTTTACCCTATTTATTCTGTTTTGAGGTCACGTTTGTGCCAAATTTTCCTCGAGTGATCGAGCCTTAATATGCTTTTCAAAATTACTACTAATTAATTTTTAGACAGCAAAAGTAAATTACACGTAGGATTAATATTTGTTAATAACATATGAAATCACCATTCCAATCAGTATTTAATATGACATGCTCCAAGAAAAGGCACCCATTTTTAAATTCTTAAACACTTCTGAAACAATGGGTCTTCTTAATTAAAAGGCCATAAACAGAGGGTCTCAACTTGTAGAATAAATTTCAAACAATTGAAAGATTTAAATTTTCAAATAAATCGTGCCTCGAATTCATTTAATTGATTGCTCTTCGCAGATACAAGTGTGATTGAACACATTTAGTACAAATGGCGAAATACTCTCTAGAGTTTTAACCTCAATTGAAATGAAAATTGTATTTTGGGAGTTCATTTCACTTTCAAAAATTGAATTTAATTTACATGCATTCATGTAAAGATGCATGTATAATGCGGTGAATTCTTTGAAGGTGTTTATTTATGCAGAGGGAAAACTGAACAAATTATTTTACTAGACACTAAAAGTGTTATTGTCGGTGATTTTTCATTAAAATAAAATTCTTCATTTCCAGTTAATGACGATTTATTTTAAAAATAAAATAAATTTGATAGTGCACCAAAAAAAATAAAGGAAAAATAAAAAGACAACTAGATTATTTTAACACAATTATTGTAATTGGTAAACAAATCATATTAGATGTAAATTTCCAACTGGGCGAAAAATGTCCGGACCAGGATTCGAACCCGGGATCTCCTGGCTGAAGCCGCCAGTGCTCTGCCATCTGAGCTATCCCGGACGATTCTGGTCGAACTTTTTCACCCAGCTAACCTTGAAGATTACAGCATCTGGTCTGAAACCTGGTTCAGCTCAACAGAATAAATCTCAGGTAATGGAACTCCAGAAATCGCTGGATGCGAAATTACACTAGATTATTTTAACACAATTATTGTAATAAATCCTTTTTTCGCCCAGTTGGAAATTTACATCTAATATGATTTGTTTACCAATTACAATAATTGTGTTAAAATAATCTAGTGTAATTTCGCATCCAGCGATTTCTGGAGTTCCATTACCTGAGATTTATTCTGTTGAGCTGAACCAGGTTTCAGACCAGATGCTGTAATCTTCAAGGTTAGCTGGGTGAAAAAGTTCGACCAGAATCGTCCGGGATAGCTCAGATGGCAGAGCACTGGCGGCTTCAGCCAGGAGATCCCGGGTTCGAATCCTGGTCCGGACATTTTTCGCCCAGTTGGAAATTTACATCTAATATGATTTGTTTACCAATTACAATAATTGTGTTAAAATAATCTAGTGTAATTTCGCATCCAGCGATTTCTGGAGTTCCATTACCTGAGATTTATTCTGTTGAGCTGAACCAGGTTTCAGACCAGATGCTGTAATCTTCAAGGTTAGCTGGGTGAAAAAGTTCGACCAGAATCGTCCGGGATAGCTCAGATGGCAGAGCACTGGCGGCTTCAGCCAGGAGATCCCGGGTTCGAATCCTGGTCCGGACATTTTTCGCCCAGTTGGAAATTTACATCTAATATGATTTGTTTACCAATTACAATAATTGTGTTAAAATAATCTAGTGTAATTTCGCATCCAGCGATTTCTGGAGTTCCATTACCTGAGATTTATTCTGTTGAGCTGAACCAGGTTTCAGACCAGATGCTGTAATCTTCAAGGTTAACTGGGTGAAAAAGTTCGACCAGAATGGTCCGGGATAGCTCAGATGGCAGAGCACTGGCGGCTTCAGCCAGGAGATCCCGGGTTCGAATCCTGGTCCGGACATTTTTCGCCCAGTTGGAAATTTACATCTAATATAAAAAGACAAATTAATACAAATGCAATTAACACATTGTTATTTAAAATATTATTACCAAAAATAAATCTATCCTTAGAAATATTTTTTTTTTCTTTTTAAACACCAATAAATTGTTTAAATATATTGACTTAACTATACTTACGCTTACACTTTATTCATTTAACACAATTATTTTAACTCGTCGGTCCGTACTATGTTTTCACAATGAAATCTTTGAGATTATTTGCTGACACATTATTTCATTAAAATTTAATTATAATAGTAATTTTCAATCAAGCAACGTGTTTTAACGAAATGTGAGTGTCAAAAGCCTGTTCAAAAACATTTCGTATGGTACCCCATCCAACGTGGCGCGTTCCGTACGTGCATAGAAAAAGGGGTGTTGACATCAGAATTAACACATATCGCTCACCCGCAAGAAAAGTGACACATCTCGACAAAAGTAAATTTCACAGGAGAGGCCAAAGAAAATTTGCATGATTTTACTATAAAATGAAATTGCTGTACTTAGCTCTGTATGCAGGAATGAAAACGTGTATAAAAGCATAAAACTCTTAAAAATGAAGACGTAGGATGAGGTTTGGAGGGTTGGGTAATTTTACCTCCCCACACAATCCACTACCCTTCTGTGGTCACAAATGGACAAATAGCTCAAAAAAGGGATTTTCCGTATAACTACACTTATGAAACTGTTTGTGTAGGTAGAAACTTGGTATGACAGAGCTATTAGTGGAATAAAACGCAAAATGAATTTTTGCGAGTTGTGTCACTTTTCTTGCGGGTGAGTGATATTTTCACGTACCCCTAGCAGGCCCGCCATGTATCCACAGGGTGGGAACCGCTGTGTTAGAGGATGGACTATGATTCATTTTATTGTACAAAAAAAGAAAATTTCTTAATAATATTATGTTAGAGCTAGAAAGTGTTTCATAATCTATGCCTGATGCACGAATTTTCGTTCTTGTAAATCCTTTCTGCGATAGCTTAAATTACGCTTATTTTATTGTAGTTCAGTTCGGCTGTGTTTTTTCTTCGTTTTCCAAACAAGTGTCTGTCTGCCTGCAATTTAAATCTATGCTATATACGAGGTGTGGCTGTTTAATAAAGAGACCAATGCATCAACAGAAGAACTGCGCATGCGCCAAATTCGTACGGCAAATATTTGTGTATGGCGCAAACCCTCCTGTATTGATGACTTCATCTAAATTGGCTGTATTTCAATTAGGCTGGAAGTAACCTTCGTGCGTTCTGGACCCTGTTTTAGTGTTTTGCTGGGAAAATGTTGAGTGTGTTAAAAGAGCAATGCGTTAATGAGAAATTTCTTTTTAAACTTGAAAATCCTCTGCTGAAACTCAGCAGTTATTAAAAGAAGTAGACGGCAATAAATGTTTATCACGTGTGAGGGTTTCTGAGTGGTTTAATCGTTTCCAAGATGGCCAAAAAGACATTGAAGGGTTCCTGAAGGTCAAACTATTAATCAGCATTATTATCTTGAGGTCCTTGCTCAACTCAAAAATGCGAAATAACGATCCGAATTGTGGAAGAGCAAGTGATGGATTCTTCATCAGGACAACGCACCGTTTCACGCTGCATTGCCTGTCAAGACGTTTCTAGCCAAGTATAAAATCCCAGAATTGGACTATCCAACTTATTCGTCTGACTTGGCGCCATGTAACTTTTATCTGTTCCCCACGGTCAAATTTGCATTGACAGGAACCAGATTTCCATCTGTTGAAGCTGTGAAAGAAAAAGTGGCACGTGTCTTGAAAGAGCTCACAGAAGAAGGATTCCAGCACTGTTTGAAATAAGGAAAATTCGCATGGAGAATTGAGGCGATAAAGAAGGGATGTATGTTGAAGAGGATAGTAACTAAATATGTATACATTTTAAATAAAATATTTTACAGGATTAGTCTCGTTATTTAATAGCCACACCTCGTATGGCTTAAAAAAATGGAGTTTAGGTAATTAATTCAAAAAGAAAATCTAGTTAAGTAATTGACAGTGAAATGCTTAGAGATAAAAAGGATTTCATATTTATTTCAGGCTGCTCCCTCTTATGTATTTAGTTGCACCCGATAAAACTTCATATTGATTCGGCGAAGAATTTTGTTTATTTTATTTATAAATACTTCTTGCTCATTTTTTCTTCTTAAAATGTATATTTATTTATATATTTATTTTTAATGTGAATCCTTTAAAGTCAATTTAAATATAAATAATAATTTTAAAAAAATTATAAATTTTAGCCATGTTGAAAATTTATATATCTTCTGAAAGCATAACTCCTTCTGCATACTTTTTTTTTTTTTTTTTTTTTTTTTTTTTTTGAGTTGAGTTGAGAAAAAAAATTAATACAGTTTTTGAAATTTGCGAAAATATTTTAAAAAAAATTAATCTCTTAAAGGAAAAAAATCCTTTATTTTTTTAATTATTTTTTATTACGTGAACAATATTTTTCCTATTTCTTCTCAAAATTAAAAATCCTGAAGACCATTTAAAGAATCTATACATAATAACTGAGAAATGTAATGTAAAAAAGTGTTGTAACTTTATTTTTTTAATAGAAATTTAGCTATATCAATTTAAATATGACATATATTGAAAAAAAATTGCAAAAAATCTTAAATCCTGGAAGAAAGGGCGTCAACCACAGACGATACAGCATAAAAAGTATTATGTCTTAAACGTGAATAAAACGTGTATTAAACGTAAGCGTTTTGTATTAAAACGTGTATAAAAGCATAAAACTCTTAAGAATGAAGACGTAGGATGAGGTTTGGGTAATTTTACCTCCCCACACAATCCACTACCCTTCTGTGGTCACAAATGGACATATAGCGTAAAAAAGGGATTTTGCCTATAACTACACTTATGAAACTGTTTGTGTAGCAAGAAACACCTATGACAGATTTAATAGAGGAATAAAACGCAAAATGAATTTTTGCGAGATGTGTCACTTTTCTTGTGGGTGGGCGATATGATTGGTAAACAAATAATAAGAGTTATAATTTTCCAACTGAGCAAAAGAGTGTCCAGGCTAGGATTTGAACGATGGATCTTTTGATTCAAGGTCCCATTGCTGTGCCAACTGAGCTGTCCTGTACAAATCTGAGGCACATAATTCCCTCAGATAACTTTATTTGTAATGGTCTGTTATCCGAAAATAGCTCAAAAGAATAAATCACATTTAATAGAACTCCAAGAAACGATCTTGGCAAAACTTTTCTTAGAGTTCCATTATCTGAGATTTATTCTTTTGAGCTGTTTAAGATAACACATCAGATGTTATTATCAATGAGATTATCTGAGCGAATTGTATCCGCCCGATTCGTACAGGGTATCTCAGTTGGCAGAGCATTAGCAGCTTCATTCAAAAAGTTAACACATTTTCACTCAGTTGGAAAATTTTAACTCGTATGATACTTACGTTTAGTTTTAATTTCTCAACTCCGTTTAACAGTTTCAGAAAAAAATAAAGAAAGAAAGAATTAATAAATAGTTGTAACAGTAATAAATAATTGTAGAAAATGTATAAACTCGTACGTTCGTGAAAGGAGGGGGGTTGAATACAAATTCACAATTAACTACAACTTATGCATTTTTTAATTGAATTTAAAATATTTGATTTTATAAATACTATTTATCAATTGAATATAATATGCTTGATTAGAGTTCACACATCTAAATTGCTTGCTTTTGTTACAGATTTCTCTTTTATTCTCTTTTTAGAGCCAATTTTAAATTGAAATTTAAAATAGTACTTATACACCATGGTGTAAAGAGAAATGGAAATACGATCTCTAATGAAAACGTTTTCATTTGTGTTAATACTTTGGAGTGTTAACTAATAACAAATTAAAACAATGAGTAAGAGATTAACTACACATTAGATTGAAAATATCCATAAAATATTAAATCCTTATACATACCAGTAGGAATTATTTTTTCTCTTCGACATAATGGTTTGTTTACATGTTTGATAGTTGATCAAATTTAAATAGATTAATTTCTCAATTATACACGGCTTAAAATATACATAAGTGAAAGTAACTGATTACACAAACAGATATCATACAAGGAGACATGTATAAAAAATATCACATCAAGATGTTTTCTTTTTTTGTGCGTGTGTGTGTAAATACTAATTTGTAAGTAAAAGCAAATTAATACAATAACTAAAAAGTTAATTACACATTAGACAGAAAACATGCATAAAATATGAAAATCAATGTACTTATATAGTTTGAAATTTAAAAGCGCGTTTCAAAGAAAGCATTCTCAAAACCATTTTCCTCCACACCATACATGATTAAACTTTTTCTAATAATACTAATAGTGCCAAATCATTCTGTAAGTATTTTTTTTGAGTTCTTCGTCACTAATATTGCTGCAAGCATCGAATATTACGTTTTGTCTGGGGTCTGCATTTAGTGGCCGGGTACATTAAACCACTGTTTTTCAAGCTTTTTTTTTATTTCATGGCAATCTCGAACACATGGTTTAACTTCTTCACAATACACTTATAATGATTAAAAACCTATGAAGGGGATATACATCTTTTTAAACTCTTTTGTTTAAATTAACTTTGTTTTGTATGCAAAGATGAAATTTTGTAATTGTTTTTTTGTTCACTTTCTTCCTCATACGCTAGAATTATAAAAATTGTGCACCGATGCATGCTTCCGATGAAAATACAACACTTTAATATTTTTAGAACTCAATTACCAGTTAATAAATTAATTTAAGGGCATTTTTCAGTTATCCAGCGACAGGTGATAAACCGCCACATATTCTTATGTTTGCAAATATTTACGAGTTAGAAAAAAAATAGAGTTAATGATGCGCCAAACCACCCTTGCCAAAATAAGTCAATTGGTAGCGAAACTGCAACAACGAAATATTTGAAACACTAAAAATATAAAATGTAAATAAAAAATAAACAGTGTAATATTTTAAAAAATAAATACGCTTTAATCCTTTAGTAGTTTAATACTAAACTAATCGGTTGTGCCAGTCTCAAAACTTTCTTCTATCTTAAACATGTGAATATTTCAAAAATCGCTATCACAGTGCCAAAATTGAATGTCAATCTATATTCATCATTAAGATTCTAAAGGTACAGGTTCGTTGAAATGTGTGGATTTAAAAAGGACATATAAGCATCGCATTTTTCAAACAAATCATTGTATTTCGACACCCACCCTATTACATGTTTACAACCGAAATTCCCAACCGAAAGAGCATAAAATTGACACCTGTTGGGCAGTACACACCCAAATCTAATATCTAGTTATGTTAAAGTGTAACAGAATATGCAGTTTGATTAAATTCCATGCATTAGTTCTTGAGATATATGTATCGCAAAAATCGTCAAAAATCCAGCATAACTGAGCCATTTGTTATATGGCTTACACGAAAACCTAATTAGCATCAACATATGTCAAGAACTAATGAAATATGAAGTTTGATGAAATTCTGTGCATTAGTTTTGAAATATGACTATCGCTAATATCATGTAAATTCTGAAAAATACAGAATATAGCAGCGTCACCTGTTGGGAAATTTACACCAAAACCCAATCAGCAACAACTTATGTCAAGGTCTAACTGAATCTGAAGATCGATGAAAATCCGTGCATTAGTTCTTGCGATAGAGCTATTGCGGAATATGTGAAAAACGCAGCATAGCAGCGCAACATGTTGGGCGATTTACACCAAAACCTAATCAACGATAGCTTATGTCAACATGTAACTGAATCTGAAATTTGATGAAAATCTGTACATTTGTTCTTGTGATACAGGTATTGCAGTAATCGTGAAAATCGCAGCATAGCAGCGCCGTCTATTGAGTGATTTAGACCAAAAACTAATCAGCATCATTTTTTATCAATCTCTAACTGAATCTAAAGATTCATTAAATACCGTAAATTAGTTCTTGAGATAGAACGCCCACAAACTTTTTGTCACATATAAACAGACAGACATTTTCTAAAAGCAATCAAATCATGTTCAGAATCAGAACCTTCTAAAATGTATAAATCCGTCGAGAACCGGAAGTCGAAATTTTTCATGAATCCAATAACTTCTTCTTTTAAAGATAGAAGAAAGTAATAAAAGATGATTACACGATGAGAAAACATTTAAGAAATCCTGATAACATATTTTTTTAAATGTTTTTACTTTCTTCTATCTTTACAAGAAGAAAGTATTGGATTCGTGAAAAAATTCGACTCCCGGTGTTCCACGGATATCTACTTTTTAGCATATCCTGAACACGGTTTGATTGTTTTTAGAAAAGTCTGTCTGTATGTGACAAAAATTTTGTGGACACTCTATCTCAAGAAGTTAATAAAACTTTAGATTCAATTAGACCTTGATATAAATTGGTGCTGAGTGGTTTTTGGTGCAAATCGCCAAATAGGTCGCACTACTATGCTGCATTTTTCACGTTTTCCGCAAAACCTCTATCTCAAGAACTAATGAACGGATTTTCATCAAACTTCAGATTTAGTTAGACGTTGACATAAGTTGTTGCTGATTAGGTTTTGGCGTAACTTTCTCAACAGGTTGCACTGCTATGCTACATTTTTCAGGTTTTACACAATTATAGCGATAGTCATATCTCAAGAACTAATGCATGGAACTTCATAAAACTTCATATACTGTTAGACATTCCCGTACGTTGATGCTGATTAAGTTTTGGTGCAAGTCATATAACAGGTGACGCAACTATGCTGCGGTTTTCTCAATTTTCGTGATAGCTATAGCTCAAAAACTAATGCACGGAATTTAATCAAACTTAATATTCTGTTTCACTCACATAAATAGATCCTTATTATACTTGGAACTGTCGAAGAGGAGTCCCTTTTAATCTCTTTAGGTTGGGAATTTTGGTTACAGACATCTAATAGGGTGGGTGCCAAAATTCAGCAAGTTGTTTGGGAAATGCGATGCTTATATCTGCTTTTTAAATGCACACTACTGAACCAACCAATACCTTTAAAATCCTCACGATGGGCATAGATGTAAATTTAATTTTGACACTGTGATAACGAAATTTAAAGTATTTACCTATATCAGATAGAAGAAAGTTTTGGGATTGACAGACCAACCTAGTTATTTCTTTCGTGTTGCAGCTTCCAAAAAAGAAGGAAGCAAAAATTATAATTTTTTTATTAAATTTATTTATTCGCGCTTTTTACTAAGCGTAAATCAAAGCGCCAAGTTTTCCATAATAGGGATACGCGCGAAATTAAAGTATTGTAAGGATATTTTTTAGGAACAACATGAATTAGAGTCATGGGTGATTTTTAAGATAAACATTGAATGCTTAAAAAAGGGGATTTAACTTTTTTTGTTACTTTCCTATTACTAAATTTATTTAGTAACACATACCAAAATTGTTCATCATACATACACAAAGTAAAATATTTTGTTATAATTTGTGCAGAAAAAAAAAAAAAAAAAGATTTTACTAAATATTTTTTTTCGTGGTAGCAAATCTTCCAAGGATCTGACCAAAAGTAGAATGTTGCATTTAAAAGTACTTTTGTTAGTTCGTAGAATATTGATATAAATTTACTAAAATTTTTTGTGGCACCCTAAGGTCCTCTCACGGTGCAACAGTGTCGCAACACACCGGTAGAGAACCACAGCATTAACCCTTTATCTAATGATGGTACTTATAAATACCATTAAAAATAACTTATTATAAAATTCATTTAATGCATCGATTCGTGGTAATACAGTTTAGAATGAGTTACAGATGCATTACTTTATCTTGTTCAAAAAACATTATTGGTTACACCAAAAAAAAAAATCTCTGCCGGCTCGAGCCTACAGGTGGAGATAGATTTCGAAGTTAAGTACTAAATTCACCAATAAAACTTAAATCGAGATTAGAGATAAGCCCAGTTCCTTCACTAAGGATGAGCTTTAGGGAGCTAAACATTTTGTGAAAATTCTAATATACACGAATACACACACACATGTATATGGAATAGGTTTAAAAAATAGCTAAAGCAAATTCGGAGAACCTCAAAGTGTTAAAATAAGTTAATATTTCCATAGACGGGTTTTTATCATGTTTTAATACATTTCTTCAAACTCACATGACGTTACATATTCACCTGTTGAGGTCCATTTTATTTCCAATATGACGCAATATTTTGTTTTTGTTTTTAGTCCTCCAAACTAATTATTTCATTTTGAGTTTTCATGCGGAAATCTTGCTCTAGAAAACTTATGACGTAATATTCAATTTTTTTTCAATTCGTCAAACTATTTCTTTAATTTAATGTTTCACGTGAAAATCTTGCAATAGAAAAGCAATTGTTGCGGTGAGAATTTAATTGCTTTTATTATTGTTGGCAACTGCTATAATGAAAAATATTTATTTTTTCCTGTCATTGTTGTGTAAGAGCTTGTTTTATCAGAATCATTCATCAATTAAGACGGTATTCAAAATTTTGAACCCTCCCCATTTCCATTCCCTTGGGCAGATTTTGCCCATTTTCAATCTCCGCCGAGATATCCGAGCATAATCTCGACTTTTATCGTGCAAACAAGATTTAGTACATACATACATACATATATATATATATATATATATATATATATAAACTTTTTAGGTAAGAATGGTTTTGGGTTCCTGGGGTCCTATAATGAAAAGTTATGAAGGAATTTTTCAAAAGTCGCACCATGGTAACGACTGCAATAGGTAGTATTTCTTACGAAATCTACCTAAAAATATTTTTAAAAGGATGATTTCTTTTGCCTTTGCATCTTTTCAGCTTTATTGGCGTTGGGAGAGGGGGGGGGGGGTGTATTTTTCAATTCGGAAATATTTCTATTCTAAGAACATTATATTTGTACATTTCCTAATTCTACAAAATACCAAGAAAAATGTTTAAAATAAAAGATTTGTGCGGGATTATAAATATTGCACAAAATCCCTATAAATTCAAATTTAATTAATCCTTCTAAATCCTTCAATCCTTCTAAAATTTATTAAATGATTATGTAAATCTTCTAATGTAGTTTCAAAAATACAAGAAAAATGCTTTAGAAGATAAAATTTTCATGAATTCATAATTCAGTACATAAAGGGTTAAACCCATGTCCAAAGCAGACTCATCTAAAAAATTGTCATAAGTTATTTTCTGTAGATATTTTAAGCATGTCTAAACTGAGTGTAAAAGAAGATTTGTAGAACTTTGTGCAGCTTTGAAGAACTCAACTGCACAAAATTATAATTATTTTAAAGATACATCATACGCAAACATGTATTGGCATGATTCATTGTAAAAAATACGTAAGAATCCGTGAAGATATTATAAATCCGCAAAAAATTCGTAAACTTTCTTTCATGTATTACTGTTCGTGTTTCCCCTTACTTGATGCACCTCGCAGATTTACATTCCTTCAACAGAAATAAAAAAAAATTAACCGCATTTCAATCTTTTTAGGACATTCTGTATATGAGGTCTACCCTTAACTAATTAAAACATTACGGCGTTTAGGTCATTGTGCATCTCCATATCTCATTTATTTATTTCTAATTATTTTATTCAAAATCTACTGGATTTTTTTTTTCAGAAAAAATACATTAATTTACAGTTTTAATGATAATACAGTCACATTAAATATTCATACACTTACATGGACTTTCACGTGTATACATAAAAACAACATCATTATAACTTATAAAAAACTTATTTAAATATGAATTTAAAGGAATACAAATTATCACTTTCGCTATGCATGCAACACAAAATACGGACAACAAAAAATCTGTTGGGGGAATTTTTTTTTTCATGCTGTCGCTCAATAATATATAGATATTTAATTGGAAGTACCGTACTGATCGTTAAAAAATTTTCAGATCCTTAATGAGGTTTCGTAAAGTCACTCTTAAAAAATGCTTAGCGCTCACATCGTTTATCTGAAAAGGCGTCATATTTCTCACTGCATTATTTTTTTTTCCTGAATTTAAGTAAACGCTTTTTCTTAAGCATACCATTGTTGCAATTTCAAAGGCAACTTTTAATGAATATAATAATTTTAAAAAAGAGTATTGTATTATTCAGATCATTACGCATTTCCGCTGATTTTCTCATAAATTTGAGGGGTACTATTATTTTATTTTTACGCTAAAATGGATTCAAAACAAGTTTTTCATATCCTTTGTATTGCTAAATTATTTGCGGGCCTTTTTTAATGCTTTAAGCTTAAACTTAATCACTTTTTAATATTTTTTGTTGAGAAAAGCATATAGAATTTCAATCACTTGAAAAACACCCTAACAGAAACAAATTTCTTAATATTAATCTTTTAAGTGCGTTAAGCATTTCTGTACGCAGATTTAATAATTCATGTAATTATAACGCAATAATTTGTGACATTTAAAAAAAAAAAAAATCACATTTAACCATCTTCATCATTAGAAACAAATATCCTTAACAAAAATTCCTGCTTTATTCCATTTTTTAACACTTTCTAAAAAAGTTGAAAAGTGTTTATGTATTCGGTTTGTCTGCCCCTCTGTCCACGCTCTAACTCACGTAAATATACTCGTATTTTCATACAATTGATAAACGTTATTTAGGATCACCAAGGCATGTTTGGTATTGTATCTGAAGTACGTGGGATTAATAGTTCATTTACAGGGACACTCAAAAGAATTCCATTACATAATGGTGTATGGGGAAAATCGTTTTCAGGGAATTTTAATGAGATACGCTATTTCAAATGAATTTAAACTGATATAAATCACTGAACTTCACTACAGGATGATTAAGATAGAATAGGGCATTCATAGCATTTTCCCTTCATTTATAGGGACACACAAAAGAAATCGGTTACAGTACTATCTTTGAGTAATAAGTGATAAATGTGCGTTTTAAAAGTCGGTATACGCTTTTAAATTTAACTAATTTTTTGCGTGTTACTCGTTGAATATAAATTCTATACCTCATATACAAGGCTGCACAAAAGAATTCACGTACCATTCTCCATATTGGCGGAAATTCCTGATGGGGAATTTTCAACTGAGGTATATGTATTTCTTAACTGAACTAAATTTTGGCATGCATGTAGTTAACAAATACACATCATATACAGTGCTGCTCAAAGAATTCGGATAATTTTCCGATTGTAGATGGGAACAGCTTAAATTGGGTTTTAAAATGTGTTATGCATTTCAATAGGGTTGAATTAGACATAAAATTTTAATTTATTAAACGGTGCAATTTTGTCACAATATTCTGAATTGTTGGAAAGTGTTCCATAATCTATGCTTTACGCATGATTTTTTTCTTTCTTGTTTTAATTAAAACCAGTTCGAAACTTTCGCACAACCTTTAGATAGATGCCAGATGTCTCGATTTACAAGAGGTTCAGCATCATCTTTAATAAATATAACAACAATTTTTGTTATGGAAGCATTGACATTACACCAAAGCACTCTGAGTTTTAAATGTATCGTAAAAATGATTTTAACATACGTGCTTGGATTACGTGTATTAAATAACGCATTTTAAATATGATTTTGCAAGTAGAGTTAATTCTCCCTAAAATAGCACAAAACTCTTCGACATAGTTCTCATGAAGTTTGTGTGAATTTCCAACACTGCAGTCAAATATAAAAGTTGTTTATATCGAGTATTCCTGTAATCATTAGTATACAAAGAGAAACCGTGTGAAACATCCATGTATTACGGAAGCATGTATACAATGGCCCAGTTCCAGAAAAAAAAAATATTTTGCTTAGAATTGCTGCCTACAATTTTTGACCCCAAATAAATCGCTATACAACAAATTTTGTCATCAAATCCACAATTTCAGATAAGGATAGCAAGATTATGTTACTTCCCTTTTATAGGAAGCTTGCGTTTTTTTAAAGGGCGTTGGCGCTGTTCGGGCTTAAAGACTCATCCCTCTGTCTTAAAACTTAAGAAGTTATAAATTTTATAACTGTAAAATAATTTATCTTTAAATATTTTATGGGAGCTCTGTATGTTTAATTTTTATTATTATTGTTGTTGTTTTTCACATAAGTTAAAGGTACTGCGTATAAATATAAAGAAAGCAATTTAAAAACACTTTTGCTCTTTCAAAACATGTTCATCTGTTTAAAGTATTTTTAACAAACACTTCTATTCAAATAATATTTAAATACCATTTATCTTTTATTTTTAACTTATCTAAATAATGGCATGTGATGTATATCGATTCTCAACACAATTTTTCAGTTTCCAGTGCAGATGGCTAACACAGGAAGAATAAGAAATAAAAATGACGGAACGTCATTTGTCGTTCTCTAACATGTAACGCGCTTAAGTGCAGACAGACTTTGTTTCTATTCTAACATCTCCACTCTTTCCTTTTTTGCCTTTTTTTATTGTTTCTGTTAGACAGCTCTTTCAATGTCAGAAGCTGTTACTCCAGTACAGTTTTTTTCTTTTTCTTTTTTTTTCCGATTTATACTTCTGCTGCGTTACTTCTTACTTTTAGGGTTTAAATCTAGATAAAAATGGGATAAACCATTTAATTGAAAAAGCTTTTAAATAAATTTTGATATTTCTTCAACTTTTTAATGTTAATGTGTTCTGGTACGCAAAATTTAACTTTCTTTATAAATATTTGTTGCTCCTTCCTTTCTTTATTTATTTATGTGTTTCTTTCCAAATGTAAATTCTTTAAAATGATTAAAATTTTATTTTTAAAAATTAAAGATTTCAAATGTTAACCACGTTTAAAATTTGATGCATTGATACAGGTAAAATAGCTTTAAATGGGGGGTTCAATAATAAAAAAATTAGTCTCTCCGTAAAACCGCGGTTTTAAGGGTTTTTTTTTTTTTTTTTTTTTTTTACATTACAATCAATGGTTGCTAACTGGCCGAATAATGAAAATTCCGTTCGATGCAATCTAGTCATGGGGATATGTTGTCTTCATGTTTTTGTAGAATGCTGAAATCAGTGATACTAACAACAGTTGAAAGAATTTACCTTTAATAAGGAAAAAGTGTATTTAGGGATGCTAAATGGCGAGAATAATATAATATTGGGATTAGTGCAAACTAGTTACATGAGATGTCCTTTTTTAGATCTTTTATACGTTAAACCGATAAGGAAATTATTGGCGGTTGATAGAAATTAATCTTTAATAAGAAACGGTGATTTAGAAAAAAGGCAGAGGGAAAAGGGAGAAAAATCGGGTTTGTGTAAACTAGTCAGATGGGGTTCATACTCTTTATACACCGAAGTTAATATAATTTAATGTTCGGGAAGACAACAGTGGCCTAATTTCAAACTTGGCACTGTTGTTCCCTTTTTTCTTATGCTATTCGGGTTACTGTATTCGTCAAAGACTATAAGGGACAATATCACAAAATACGAAAATTGCAGTCCGTACAATAAAATGTCTATTAAATGTTAGATAATGCAATTTTCTTTTATACATTCTAATAAAAAATATTCTTAGAAGTATTTTCAAGAGATATTATATTCATAATAATACAAAAATAAAGCAATTAAAAGACTTAAACTTTCAAATTGCCATTTTCCTGGCATGTCACACTGTGATGTGTGCAAAGTAAAAGGCTTTCTGCTATACTGTACAAATATCTTTTTCTAGTTTTTTTTTTTATTTTTTATTATTAATTATATCTTATATAACACATATATGAGGAAGATAACAAGTTCTGTATTTTACAAATAATTTTTCATAATTAAAATAAGATTGTCACTGAAAATGAATGTCATTTTCCTGGCCTGCTCATTTTAGTTCTGTGTGAGGTATAAAGATGGCGCTGCAGAGTAATTCTTCATAATCTTGACATAGTTCAAGTCAGAAGTACTAAAACCATTGCTACTCGCAAGATCTTTTAGATATTTCTTCGAAATTAATGTGTTTAAAGGCTTTGTAAAAATCGAGTAGACTTTTATTATGTCATTTTCCTGGCTTCAATAATTTACAAATAAAACTGCACTGAATTTGAGGTACTATAGAGGAAACATGTTCCTTTAAACGAAATTAAAATGTTAAATCTAAAAATAAATAAAACAAGAAGGTGAAAAATGTTTTAGAATGAAATTGTCATTATCCTGGATATATAATTATAATTACATAAAAAAGAACTTAAGGTCTTCAAACTTTAACAATTTTACGTGTAAATTCCTTTATTCAGCTGTTCAAAAAACGTTTTTAAAAGAATCAGAAGCTTTGAAAGAATTTAAATTTTCAAAAAAAATTTTTTTCAAAATCTCACTTTTCGTGATATTCACCCATAACTGAATTCAGTATGCAAAAATAATGGAAAATGATACCCAGTGCGCTAGAACGCACAATCCTGATTTTGATCCACTGTTGTTCTCTGTTTTCTTTCTAAATACACCGTTTTCTTATTAGAGGTTAATTTCTATCAACTGTTTTTAATTTATTGGTTTCAACATTTAAAAAAATATATATGAAAAATGATGTTCCATATCACTAGACTGTATAAATTCAACTTTTTCAATAGTCCGGCCAGTTGACAACTCTAAGTGCCCTGTCCCACCTCCGGTATTTTTATTTATTCTTTAGATTCTTGATTCTAGTGCTAAAAACTTATAACTATAATTTCATGATAGGACTATTATTTTATCAACTGTTATTAGTTTCCATAGTTTCAACATTAAAAAAAAATATAAGTACGTTTCGTATCTGGTGCGGGTAAAATCGAGTTACCCAACCCAATGTGAACTCTTAACCCGAACCAAAACCACTGGTCGGGATGGATCGTGTAAAATCAGGTTACCTGTATGTGATGAAGGGCTCCATATACATTATGCAATAAATAATATCAATTCTTTAAAAACATTCATGTAACATGGAGTTTTTTTTCTCCTTTTATTTAGATATTTTAATCTTTTTTTTTATTCATTTTAGTCATTTTTTCTTTTCTTTTTTTCGGGATAATTTATCACTTTTAAACAAGATTTAAAGTTAGCAAAAGAACCGACAACCGGGTGGAGGGGGAATAAATATTTTTTTACTGGCGACTACAATGTTTTTATGGCTATCATACGATCATATTTTTTCAAATTTGTAGAACCCTGATCGTGTCTGAGACCTTATGATACAACAGCTTCAACTAGCTCTTAAAAGAATAAATACCCAATTTAAAAAAAATACTTTATAACAATAAAATGTAGAAAAATAAATGCAACATCTAAATTTCCTTGTTAAATTATTCCTCACATTACTAATAATGAACGACGTCTATATATACTGCAGCAGTACCTTGCCCGATTACTGAAGACTGGTGGGAAAGTAGCCCGACTGCAAAACAGCCCAAAAATTATATTTTATGTCTTTCTTTAGACACGAGGGCTGTATGATAAGTACCTGGCTTTGACAAGAAAGACACATTTTTATGTCAAAAATGTACTTTATTTTTCAGCATAATCTCCTTTTAGTTAGATTCACTTAGTCCAACGTTTTCCCATTTTTTCTATTCCCTCTAAAAAATACGATTTCTCCAACCCTTGAAAATAGGCGTTTTTTTTTTTTGTTTTGTTTTTTTTTTCAGCAATAACCTCATCGCTAGAGCCAAATTTTTTTTCACCGACCCGTTTTTTCATATTTGGATATAGAAAATATTCGCAGCGGCTAAATCTGGCGAATATGGTGGATGCAGAAGCAGTTCGTATCCTAATTCATAGAATTTTGCCATGGCGATGACAGAGGTGTGCACGCATGCATTGTCTTGATGAAAGAGAATTTTCTTCTTCGCCAAATGCGGATGTTTCTCTTTCACAACATAGTTGAAACTATCCAATAAGTTGGAATAATATTCTCCATTAATCGTTTTACCTTTTTCAAGGTAATCGACGAGAAATATGCCGCATGAATCCCAAATTACTGTAGCAATGACTTTGTTTGCAGATAAAGCCGCTTTAGCCTTTTTTTTTTTGGCGCAAGTTGGCCACGAAAAACCCACTGTTTGGACTGTTCTTTAGTTTTTGGTGTACAGTGATAAATCCATGTTTCGTTAACAGTTACGAATCGATGCCCAAAATCATTTGGATTTCACTTTAACTTTGCCAAACATTATTTTGAAATTGGCATACGAATGTGTTTAATGTCAATAGTGAGAAACTGCGGCACCCATTTTGTGGAAAGCTTTTTCATATCCAAATTTGTTGTTAAAAATTTTTACACCCGTTCAGTTGAGATGCCCACAGTCTCAGCAATCTTATGTACTTTCACTCTCTGATCGTTTATCACAATATCATGGATATTTTCAATCGTTTTCTGATGTCGTAACCTCAGTTGCGTGACCTGGACGATCTTCATCAAAAATGCTTGTACAGCTGTCCAATCAGCTGTCCAATACTTTATGGTTGGTAACGAAGGTGCAGAGTCCCCATAAACTTTTCTAAGTTCCGCTTTAATCTCATCAGTTGTTTTTTTTTTCAAAAACCGGTTTTTTATCACTGCTCAATATTCAATATTTTTCATTTTTGAAATATTACCAAAGTTGTTTTATTCAAATGGCTTCTACTCACAAACTAAACAGCTTGGTGACTTGGCAAATGGCCAGATTTGATGTGAAAGATCACTTTTGTGAAATAAATCCTTTTTTAAATTCTAGTAGCACCATCTCTGGTCGAGGCCAGACACTTATCATACTGCCCTCGTACCTAAGATATAAAACTTTTTTGTTGAAAGAAATTCTAACTAAATATCTGGAATATACAACCTATTAGAAAAGTTCTACGATCTAAACAACTACAGTTTATTCCATTATGCGTATCTTTCTGCAAAGTTCCAGATTTATCAATCTGTCACTTCAGCCCACACAATCAAGAAAATGTTTTTTGCTTCTTGTTTTTAAATCAACAAAACTTTTTTTTTTCGGAAACTATTGGGGTTTTTTTTTTCTGTTTTGGAGGCAGCGGAAACAAATCTAACTTACTAGATGAAATCTCAAACAGGAAAAGAATTAAAACGGAACAAATCCATGGAAAGAGAGGAAAAGGATTGTTAAAAAAATGAAGTTTAAAGAGCAACTTAATACTTTTTTTCAGTGAAATGATTTTTTGTGTTGGTTTTTAATATTGTGAACAGTGAATAAATTACTACTTGTCATTTCTGTTTTTTTTTTCCTTTCCTTGCATTTTTAAAAATTTTATTAATAAAAATATGAAAATCATGAAAATGTCTTCATAAGAATTTATATTTTTATTAATATTTTTATAAATATTAATGAAATATTTATAATACTCATAAATATTTTATTAACTTAATATTTTTAATAAAATAATATATATATATTATAAATAACAATAATATAATAATAATACAATATAATAATAATAGTAATAATAATAATAATAATAATATAATATAATAAAAATGATAAAATAATATATAATTATTATATTATAAACTTAATATTTTTTTCAGTGAAATGATTTTTTAGTATTAATTTTAATATTGTGAACAATGAATAAATTACTATTTGTCATTTCTTATTTTTTTTTCCTTACTTTGCATTTTTTTAAATCTATCCTATGTATATAAAATCCTTATGAAACGAATTTAGGAAACGGAAGTATGAAACGGAGGTATGAATCGACTGATTAAACAAACTGATTATTTTTCACGGCGATTTCTCCTAAAATATGGAATACTTTGCGAAGAAATTAACACCAAAAATCAATATTGATCCGCAGATTTCAAAACTGGTATTAGAATTTTTAAATTCGAATTAGTTTTCGAAATATAATTTTTTTTTCTAATTTTATATACTTTTGTCTAATGATGGCAACTCAAATTTTAATCAAACAGATATATTTTTTTTTTTTTCAGAAAAGGTTGATACGTTAAGCCGGCTATTGTTGTTTATTTGATAATAAATGTTTATTTACTTTTATTTATTTTTACAAATTATATAAATTATTTTGTTCTATGATTATTAATTTTTTTTTATATTTCCTTCAGAAAATAATAGAAAATAATTAAGAAATACAGTACTACTTAGTTATTCCGTCGACCAATTTCGCCAAATTATGTAAATCGCCAAAACACTCGCCAAATTATACAAATTGACATAATTTTTATCTTAAATAACGAAAGAACAAATAAATTAGTATAACATTAATAAATATACAAATAAAACGTCGAAATAAAAATAGCTTGATGACGTAAATACGTGTAACTTGCTTAAAGTCGAGTGAATGTGACATTTACGATCAACCATTATTGGCATTTAATCTTATAGTTTGGTGACAGATTTTTGGTCGTCGGGATATCTAAGGAATACCAAAAATGCATATGTAGCTGGTATTTGAAAACGAGGTTTTTGCCAAATTTTCGTAAAAAAATAAAAATCATGCCAAACCTGTATATCTGTAACCGTGTATATCTGTAACCTGTATAACCGTATCTAGCCAAATATTACCACTCGGGGGGAAAAATGCTAACTGGCGAGTTCAAAAAAAACTATTGGCGAGATTTACATCCTGCTAGCGTAACAGTACCTAGAATTCTTTGCGACCATGGCAACTTTTATGTAGTTTTATTCGATTTTTTTTTTTTTTTTAATCAAAATGGAAAACTTGCGGTCCCATATTCACGCGATTTTTTTCTGACGCCAATGTCATATACGGAATGGGCACATAACTGGCGCCAAAGTATCGTTATTTTCCTTCATATGGTAAGCCGGATGTTGCTGTTTATGCTGTTGATGCGTTCCCCAAATTGGCGTCGTTAAAAAATCACGCCAATATGGGACGTATATGACATCTTTGTCAAACTTTCATATGAACGGCGAAGGGATCAGACCGTATTTGTTTATGGCAGTTGATGACTTGAACTATTATAATATAGATGAAATTATGGCGATAGAATAATATTTGGCGACTTATCACCTGTGCATGGCTAACATTAAAGCACCAAAATGGCACCTAGAGTATAAAAAGCGAAGTGGTCCGCCTGGTACAGTTGATAATAGTCACATGACTTAGGCTATTGTTATAGAAATTGTTTTAAAATACCGGGAGACAAAGAATCTTATACTTAATTTATTTTATTTTAGATTCTTTTCAAATGTTTAACTGATCCTCTTTAATCAAAAACGAAAACAACCATTGGATGTCTTAACAGCAACTGATTCGCCCGTAAATTTTTGCAATCAAAGGGAATTGAATGGAAACCCGTTTACAGGGAGATCTGCACAGCTTTTTTCAGTATAATTCAATCTTCTCTAATATTTTTAAAACCCATCAGATTAGCGTGTTTTTAGATTCTGCGGTGTCTGAACGGGGGTTGGCGAGCGTAGCTTGCAGGGGGCAGAGCCCCCTAGTTATATTAATAAAAATATTAAAATCATTAAAATGTCTTCATATGAATATATATTTTTACACTAATGCGAAACATTAAAATTAAGGATCGACCGGAACAGGTTTTCAAGACCGAAACCGAATTTCGATAATTTCCCCATTTTCGGTCGAAAACGAAAATTTCCAATAAAAATTTTTTTAGTACTTAATATGTACATCACTATACACAAGGGTGGGTAAATACATCATTTTACTCGCCTCTGGTGAGTGGATTTTCTGACGGGACGAGTGAACGTAATTAAGACATACGTAAGTTATTAGTGGACGTAATTAAGACAAATTACTCTTATTTATACTTACATTTGTATGATTTTTGTAATTGATCATCAGTTATTCCAGAAGTTTCTCAAAGAGCATTCCAAACACTTCTGCGGTTCCAAACTAAAAAATTTCTATTACTATTAAGACTACAGCTTTTAATGAGCACGTGAAAAGCGTCTTCAAAGTTTAGTCATATATGCATTACTTGCTTCATATTTATCACCCACGTCTTCAGTCCGTCATGACTTATAATTAAAACAGTGAAGTTCATAGCAATAAATAAAGAGTGTCTCATTTGAGCCGAGAAATTTTCAAAAGAAATAAACGGTCAAGTGCGAGTATTACTCGCTCACAGAGGGTTCCGTACAATAAATATATGAATTAGTAATTGTATTATTTAGAAAAAAACGTTGCTAAAAGAATACTAACACTTTGTAAAACATTATGCAAAATAGTGTTGGGTATAACAGTATATACTAGAAAAATGTAAATGATATACCATGAAAGTTCAAAGAGATATGGAACCTAAAAAATATCAAATACAGCTATTCTGTATAACTCATTTTTACTTTATTCTATATTTACAGGAAGAAAGTATTGGATTCGTGAAAATTTTCGAATTCCGGTTTTCGACGGATGTATACTTTTAGGGTACAGAGGTAACGAAAAACATGTTTTTACAAAATGTCTGTCTGTGAGTTTGTCTATCTGTGTGTGACACAAATATTGTGGGCGCTCTGTCTTAAGAACTATTGAACGGAATTTAATAAAACTTTAGATTGATTTAGTCCCTGATATAAATTGGTGCTGATTACTTTTTGGTGTAAATCGCCCAACAGGTAGCGCTACTATGCTGCAATTTTCCCGATTTCTGCAATAGCTGTATCTCAAGAACTAATGCATGAATTTTCATCAAACTTTAGATTCAGTTAGTCCCTGATATGAACTGATCCTGATAAGTTTTTGGTGTAAATTGCCCAAGAGGTGCCACTGTAACTCAGAACTTTTCACGATTTCCGTAATAGCTCTATCTCAAAAACTAATGCACGCATTTTCACCAAACTTCAAATTCAATTAGAAGGTCACGAAAGTTGTCCCTGATTAGATTTTGGTATAAATCGCCTAACCGGTGGCGCTGCTGTGCTGCATTTATCAGGAAGTATTGACATCTATGAGATAGAAGAAAGTTTTGGGATTGATACATCCGACTAGTTTAATATTATTTTAATATCTTTATAATGAACTTAATTCGGTACTGACAATAAAAGAAATGCATATTTAAACTTCATTTGTCATTTCATAAAACTTAATTCATCATAGTAATAACCTTTCTTTCTAAAGTGCAGCTAAAACAAAACATTCGTTCAAAGTTCACATTTGGCATTGTGCTAAACGCGCTTCGAAAGGAGGTCACAAATTTGCAACGCCGCCTTGGTCCTTGCCGCGTTTTCCAGATAGGCTTTTAATTAACTTTTAAAGCCACTCGAGGCGTATTGAAAGAGCAATTCAATTCAAATTGTCGGAATCCCATAGTATTTATGTAATTCATTCTAATTAAGGGGTCTCAGGATCTCAAAAATTGGAAAAAATGAAAAAAAAAGACCATATTCAACATTTAATATCTTAAAATGTATATGATTTTAAAACACAATTTTTATTGAGATGAAAGATAAGTACGTTCTTTCATTTTATGTATTTAAAAATTTGCAAGATGAAGAATTAGCATTTACAGGGTGCTCCAAACAGGCAGACATTTGATAAGCAGAATATTGGTATAACAGCTTACGCGCACACTGTAAAAAAAAATCTGTGAAGTTACTAAAGTTTTTCTAGGAAACTTGGATTCCTAGAACTTTTCATGTAACGGCAACAATAAAATTTCGTGTAACAGACACAGTTTTGCGCCGAAAATCAAAAAATCTGTAAGGTTACTAAGACTTTTTTTGGAAACTGGGATTCCGAGAACTTTTCATGTAACTGCAGCCAGTGTTACAAATAAAAGTTTAGTAAGATTACTGAAATTTTAGCAGATTCATTTGTAAAGTTACAGATTTTTGTAGCTTTACAAAAACTAGTTTTGTAGATTTGCAGCTTTTTTCGTACAGTTACAGGTGAGAGTTTAGTAAGCATGTAACTTTACATCTGTAGAACTACAGATTTTTTTTACAGTGCACGATTAGAAAATAAATATTGTAACTAGAATAAAAATTTTGGCGCTTACTTATACTTCAGATTATAATAATTACCATAAACCTAAATAAATTTGTATTTAAAGCATTTTTATATTTTTAATACAAAGTTGTATTTAGCTAATAGAAAATTTTGAAAATTGGAACAATATATAATTACTTAAAAAATATATTTTTTTGAACAATAAAAAGGAAATTTTAGGTTCAGTTTATACAGATTAATATAAAACGTATGTTTTGAAAATTTCATGAAAAAATATTCAAAAGTTTTTGAGATATCGTGCGCGTTATGCCAAAAAAAGTCAATTGGAGAAAAATGACTTAAAAGTTTCGAAAAAGTCGCTTAAGCTATTGAGCGGGTATAATTATAAAAGCCATATATTCTGTTCTAATGAGAATTTGAATGAAACAATTATATTAAAATGTTCAGAAAAGATGGAAGATTAACATCTAAAACATTTTGAAGCTTTAAGAGCCCTGAGACCCCTTGAATTAGTCTGTTTTTAACAATTTGAAGTTTATTGCTTTTATACTGTTACTGGCCATTGCATTCCACACATATATCATTAAAAGTTTTTATCTAGGCTTTAAAAGCCAATGGTACATAGAGTACGTCGCCCCTGTCATTATGAGTGTCAAAACCGTCCATATTTTTAAGGGTTTATATCTCGGCTAATTACAGACGATTTTTTTCGAAAATCATGATCAACAATGCTTTTATACTTCTGCTACGATAGATACCTCCAGCGCTGCTCAACAGTTTTGCTGAATGCCCGTAAATCGAAATTTGTGTGTAACGGAAAAATGCGATTTTCTCAAAAACTATGTGACATAGGGTAATCGCTATAATTTTCCTGCAAGATTTAAATTAACGTCTACTCCCTCTAATTTTTTCATAATTTTAGCTTCAGTATATTCGGAATTAGATGGGGGGGAGGGACATATTTTTGCGCTACATTTTCGACTATATCTTTGAAAATGTAATACCTAAATTTAAAAGAAATGTATTTTTGAATTCAGCGTTACGAAAGCTTTCACACGATACCCCACACGATATACAAAGAAAATATTTTTTTTCAAGCAACTGAATTTGCCCCTATACATTTTTACTAAATATACTTATAAATGTTTAATAATCTGAAAATATGTGGGTCAACATTCTTTATTACTTCCCGAATTTGAACTTTCCACGTTCCACAGTTTCGAGTAAAATGGCTGTGACAGACAGACGGACAGACACAAGAGTGATCTTATAATGGTTCCGTTTTTACTTTTTAAGTACGAAACCCTAAAAAAAAGAGATTTTTGGAATACAGATAATTTTGGTCGAGTTTCGGTACAGCCGAATTTTCGACAGCATTTTCGCCGACAACGAATTTTCTGCGGAACTCTGATCTTGGGCCGAAAACGAAAATGAAACCGAATTTTCGGTCGATCGCTAATTAAAATATTCAACTGTTACTTTAATCGTCATTGATTTGCTTTTATTTTGAGACACATTTAAAACCTTATTGTTATTAAAACTTATTGTCTCTTTCTTATATTACTCTTGAAAAACATTTAGGGTATCCATTATACCATTAAATAATCGTTTTTAGAAAAAAATATCGAGTTATTCTTCTCTATAATACAAGTATTCTGTGTAAATCAAGAATATTTAAGAAATTAGAATTTTTCTGGTGAAAAAATATTCTTTTTTTTTTTTCCTAATTTTGCATTTCTTTACTAATAAAGTTTTTACCTGAATGAAAAGAAGGGTTATGTGTTGCACGCGTATCTGGGTATGTGGATTTCTTTATACTCTCGAAACATCCCAACGGCTGGATGGATTTTAATGAATGAGGTCTCTATCGATTCGTCTTAACCGTCCGATGGTTATAAGCTAGGTTTTGTTTTTATAAATTCAAAATGGCGGTCGTAAAATACAAATTGGCGGTAGAGACGAAAAAAAATTTTTACGCGCCATATTGAGTGGCATATCATTGGATAGGTCTTTCAAAATGAAGACGATGTTTCATTGACTATTTTACAGTCAGAAGCTCCGTTAAAATATTATACAACCCGGAAGTTGTGTAGGTAGGATCTCTAGCTTTACTGAAACTTTATCCATCATAGACATCTATAGATCTCATCAAAACAGTGTTTATAGATAGGAACTAAAAATTAAACACAACTTAAAAGTCATCAATACACGTAAATAAAAAAAAAAAAAATTAGGTAAGTAATATTGATGTGAACACATTGATGTGAAATAATTAATTAGTTCTCTTTTTGCGCAGTCGGGTTTTTTGATTTTTTAAATTTAATTGTATTATTTGTTTGTTTGTTTGTTTTTCAGATTTATTGCTCATATTTTGCATATTTTACCAAAATTAATATTCATAAAATTATTATTACACAAACTTTCACAAGAAGGATTTCTGTTTTACTGATATTCTATTTCATATAGAATATAAAAAAGTATTTCAAACCATTAATTTTTAAAAGTGACAATTCATTCTGTTAAGCTAAAAAAGCAAGGTAAAACCCATGCTTAGAACTTTTTACAGCAACAGTTTTTTATGGTTTACAAAGTAACGTAAAAAAAATTCTATTATATTAAAATGTCAGTAATTTCCGCTAATAAAACTTAAAATCTTTTTTGTTGAATCACCGCATAGAAAATGCCTCTAATCCTTTCTCAAAATATCCTTATTCCTAAACGAGAAAAATCGATTCCGTTTTGTTTACTCTTTTTTTTTTTTTTTTCAAAATTGGATCACAAATAACCTAATGACTTTGTCTGGATAATCACCGGGCTTTAGCAAAATTTTATTTTTTCTTTCAAAATATTTGAACTGTGTTAGTCTGTTTAAAGAGAGTTTATGCAATAAAAAGCTAAGGCAAAAAGTCTTTAAATAGAACAGCAAAATTGAAAATTCTTTTTTTTTTCTTAAATAAATTTCTTTAATATTCTGTGCAGCGAAATTTTTATTTACCTGCATAATTCTTTAATTAAAAATATCTTTTGTAAGGTTTATCTTTCATAATGCTTTGTTTCGATGCTTTGTTTATTGGTAATGCTTTGTTTCGATCAGTTATTAAAATTATTCTTGTCACATGTTAAAGTATGAGGTTCAAAATATATTTAGTATGCTTCTTTTTTTAGTACCACTTGTCACCGACAGATCTCACTGTGCTGTCTCAAACTCTAAGAAAGTAAACTAAAGTATAAAATGAAATAGAAGATTTGCCTTTTGAAATTATAATTATTATTTTAAGCATTCTTACAGTTAAAGACAATGCAGCGCCATCTATCGGAAAAATTTAGTATTAAAACAAGGAAGCACACTAAATAAATTCCTGCCTTCACGCATTAATCTTCTTTAAAAACCACTTTAATAGCTGTCATTGTTTGCGTGGTGTTCCATTTAAAAAACTGTCAGTCCATTTTAGACTCCCTGTATTTTTGTCGAAAATTATTTTTAGTTTTCCTCTTAGATACGGTACCAAATTTCTGTGGTGTTTAAGCATTGAGATAAGAATATTTTCTTCTCTGCAAATTTTACTTCTTCTTTTTAGTACCAAATGTCACCAATAGATGGCACTGTGCTGTTTCAGACTGTAAGAATGCTCAAACTGAAGTCCAAATGAAACAGATTTGCATATTGAAATTACCATTGTTATTTTAAACATTCTTACAGTTTGCGAGAATACTTTACCATCTGTCGGCAACACTTGGTATTAAAGCAGGAAGCATACAAAAATAAATTCCTACCTTCACACATAATTCTTCTGCAAGAAGAGCTTTAATAACTGTCACCGTTTGCTTACTGTACCATTTTAAAAACCAATGCTGGTAATCCATTTTGGACCGCCTGATTTTTGTAGAAAATTATTTTTATTTTTGTTGATAGAAACGGAATCGAATTTCTATGCAGTTTAAGCATTCGGATAAGAATATATTCTTCTTCTGTCAAAATTATTGTTGATTGATAATGGTGGTTATTTGCATAAAAATAAAAGTAAAAACGCTTAAAAAATCACTCTTTTTTAAGCACTCAATGTTCATCTTAAAATCATGACTAATTCCATGACTGCAGTTCATGTTGTTTCAAAAATATACTATTACAATGCGTCAATTTCACATGGGCCCAGATTATCGAAAATTCACAGCTTTTAACGGGCAGCTTTTAACGGCAGATATGGCAGCAGCAAAAGAATAAAATTAATCAACTTTACAACACACTTATAACTACTTAAAAGGTGACACAAACATATAAAAATATCATTTGATACAACCCTGAGATCTTTCGAACACACATGCGTCAGATTATCGAAAATTCCCAGCTTTGAACGAGCTAAAAACGCGAAAATTGATTATAATTTTTGCTCTGTCTTTTTATAAAGATATGGCAGCAGCAAAGGAATAAAATTAAACAAATTTACTGCAAACACATAACAATATTATTTAATACAACCCTGAGATCTTTCGAATACACATGCATTCATTTTCAAAGGGACTCTATATAATAAAATTATTTAAACTATCAATTCAGGATTTCTAAATTGTTTTCTCAACGTATAATCATAATTTAATTAATATATTAAACTGTTATGTAATAAAAAAGTAATTTTTTTTATTATTACACTCTATTGTTTATTTATATTTTCCACTTTTTACTGTTTAAAATATTTCGTTGTTGGAGTTCCACAGCCATTTGGCCTATTTTGGCGAGAGTGGTTTGGAAAATTATTAACTCCATTGTTTTTGTAACGTGTAAACAATTGTAATTCTAAAAATTATCTGGCGATTTCTCTCCTGCGGCCGGCTAACAGAAAAATACATTAAAATTCATTTATTAATTTATAATTAAGTTCTAAAAATATTAAAATGTTGCATTGTGATCGAAACACACCTGTGTACATAATTTTTGTAAATCTAATGCATCAAGAAGTGATTGAAAAATTTATTACAAATTCGATCTTTACATACAAACACCAAGTTCAGATACTGTAAAAGCACTTATTTTCGCGATTTTCGCGAGCCTGTCGTAATCGCGAAAATTTAAGCCTCGCGAAATATTTTTTCTTTTCGCCTCAAATAATAATAAAAATTCAGAAATTTTTCACTAAGGGGAATTTTTTCACAAATCCAAAATTTGATGATTACAGTTACTTAAGAAATAAGTACAAAAATTTCTTGAATACTTACAGCTATTTCTTGAATACTATACAACTATTTCTTGAATAAAAATAGTAATACAATTAATAGAACGAACTTTTCGGACAAAAGGAAGTTTCTTAAAATGTCTTACGCAAAAGTGGTTCTATTTAGGTAGTTTCGGGATTTTTCCACTTTCGGTTCTGTTCATGTAAAATTCGCGAAATTTTCAGCTCGCGAAATGACCGATATCTTCATTTTCGCGAAAATTACGGTTCGCGAAAATAAGTGCTTTTACAGTAAATAAAAGAGACAACCCATTTATGGAAATGATGCAATGTAACAATGTGTTTGAAAGGAAGCTTTAAGATGTTACAGCTGCGTATTAACGTAGTGTAGGCGAAGCATTTTATGACAAACAATAATGCTTCAGAAGTGTTTACACTGCTGATTTCAAGTTATCCTTGATATAGAAAAACAACCTAGGTAATTAAAATTTCCGCTCATTATTCGTCCCGTGCAATTTTATTATGTTAGATATATTGAATACACTAGCCTGCAAAATTTGGGTTGTGTCATGTGTTTTAGCTTTTGGTAATTGATTATTATGTTTTTTGTGACAATGAATCCGAAATTGATCTTCATATTTTACCGGCACATACAAGGGTTTTTTGCAAATCGTAACTTTTCAAAATAAAAAAGCAAAACAAATGGCGAAAATTTGACACTATAAAATAGATAAGATTGATGTTTTTTTTTTTTTTTTTTTCTTTTGATGTATTTTTATGTATTTTTTACCACTGAATTTGAAAATGACATTCATTTTAAACCATCATGTCAGGATTTTTCAGAAATCGGAAATTTCAAAATTCAAAAGTTCAAACTTAAAATTGAAACCCTTCCCCCCACCTCATCGGACCCCTGAGCTATTTAGCTATAAGAATACCCTGTATAATCTAAAAAAATTAATAAATTATTGAATTAAATGAAATTAAATTGAATAAAAAAAGTTTTACATCTATTTTATAGTATCAGATTTTCGCTGTTTTTGAACTTTGAAATTTTCCGATTTTCGAAAATTTCTGACGTGATGGTTAAAGTTGAAGGCGATTTTCACATTCAGTGCTAAAAAGTACATAAAAATCAATTATCAAAAGTTAAAAAACACAACCATCTCTTCTAATTTATAGTATCATAATTTTGCTATTTTTTAACTTGAAAATTTATGATTTGCAAAAAATCCTGACATGATGGCTAAAAATGAAAATCATTTTCAGAAAAAATGCATGAAAATCGAATATCAAAGTTAAAAAAGCACAACCATTTCCTCTTTTTGTATAAGATGTTCGCTGTTTTTTTTTTTTTTTTTTTTTTTTTTTTTTTTTTTTTTTTAACTTTTTAACCTTTAAAATTCACAATTTGCAAAAAATCCTGACGTGATGGTTAAAAATGAAGGTCATTTTCAGATTCAGCGCTAAAAAATACAAAAAACTCTATTATTAAAAGTTTAAAAATACAACCATCGCAAGTTTGTGATTTGTCTGTTTGCTTTTCCGTCCCTCTAGGCTCTAAATTTCTTAAAAATACGTAATAGCCGCCAAATTTTGGTTACTGTTCATAGCTATAATAGTATTTTTTTTTTTTGTATTTTTACTTTATTTTAAATAACATTCATTATTGCAGATGTAAATATATTTTAACAGAGATACATAACTAGAAAACAGGAATTCTGCTTTTTCAGAATTTAGTGTCGCCCCAGATGAAAAAAAATATATATGTATATGTATATAGCGATAGTACAAAATGTATTTTAGTTTTAAGGCTTAAAACACATGCTTTTATTTTATATAAAATGACATCATCCGTATCCACTGAAAAATTCCTCATTTGCGATCCAGTATTAAACATGATCTACAATAAAGTACGCATAGGACGTCACTATCGCTGAATAATACACAAATCCAAAAAAAGAGACATCGTCATTCAAGAAAATCAACCAAAAAAAAATCAACTATTTAATGATTCATATGCCTTCATTTGTTCGTAATATTAATATGGATATTTAAAATTGAATTTAGTTTATAATAGCTCCACAGATTATCATTTATCAGAAATCATTCATTTATATTTTTTCAAAATAGCATATATTTTAAGTATATTTTTTTCAGTTTTTATGGGGAAATGGCAACAAAAAGATATAATTGCTATTTTCCAATTATTTTTCCTTTTTTTCTACAGAAATGGAGTACCTGAGTTGCCAAAATTAAACAAATGACGCTAAAAACTACAAAAATGTTAATATCTCAAAAATAAATTGAGATACAGTTTTCAAACAAATTGCATTTAAAAGTACATTTTTTTCAATACAATGGTATAAAAATTGAAAATTTGCAATGCTTAGAAGTTTAAAAAATTGCAATAGAGTATTTAACAGTACAATGATACATCTGCTTTGTTTTACGACTGGCTCATACAACGGAACGTTATTTTTTGGAGACGACACTTTATTTGGGAGAAAGAAATAGCATACCGGGGGGTAAAAAAGTGTCAGTGCACTGTTATCTATTTTTTCCGAAAAAAAAAGTTCGAATTTCTAAGAAACTTGAATATAGTGTCGAAATAGAGCACATATATTCCCCATTTCAAAATTATTTTCTTACCATATATTTTTATTTACATGGATTGATCAAAAATTTAAATTGGAATTATAGTTTTTGGGGCAAACCTGACGAAATTAAGTTTGTCACCGAATTAGCCTCTTTTCGTCATTCAAATGAAAGGTAAATAATTAATATAAAATAAATATTTTCGCAAAAAATTTAACCCTCCGAGCGTTTTGAGGGCTTTTCTGCATTTTAATAAAAATGCCAATAAAAATAATCTTAATTAAATTTTTTTTTCCCTGTTTGTTTCTAAAATGCACTTCATGCCCCTTCATTTGATATGCATCTTGAAATTCAATTCTGTTTAAAATATTTTTGTCTGCATTTTAATAAAAATGCTTATAAAAGTAATTTTAATTAAAATTTCCTTCCCCTGTTTGTTTCTAATAGGGTAATTCCGGGATTTAAGCCGCACGTTTTTTTTAATTTGTGTATAAAGTCCCATGGTGGACATAAAATTTAAAAAAAAACATGCTGTGCTATTTAATGTTAAATATACAACGCGTGTATTGCGACAAAAAAATTCAAAACAAATTATTAATATTTTTTAACAATTTTTTTCTAAAACATTACACTGCGGCGCGTCACCCGTACATTCAGGCTGAGACGCCGCACTTGTGCGATAGTTATGCCGCGCTTGTAATAAGAACAGAATAAAATTATAAATAAAAATATTCAAAAATATATTCATATCTGGACTATAATTAATGATGTAATAACAAAATGAAACTAAATGAGTACAATGAAACGTATTAGTAGATTCAAAATAATAATTGTTGCCTACTTTCACAATTAAAATTATCGACATATTTTTTTATATTAAATTTTAATTGTTATTTCAGCAACAACGTAACATCAATGTATTAGAAAGGGAAAAGAAAGAAGTAATATTGTGTTTAAATAACTCATTTGTTAATCCTTTCGGGATCGGTGGCTTTTATACAAATTTTTTTCGGTTGGTACCACTTTTTTAAAAGAAGTTACCTTTATTTAAATAATCATGAAAACGCTCTAATTAAACAAAGCAAATGTTACTTTTCTTTTTGACTGGTGCCAGAAATAAATTTTGTAAGCTCTTTATGAAGGTGCTTATATGCATCTATGGTCAATAATGGGTTAAAAAACCTGTTTTTTCGACTACGATCTACGGAAAAATTTGTCGAAAAAGTACAGTCTTTATATAACTACATTTAAACGCATGATGCAACGAAGCCAATTACACTTCCTCTTTTTTGGAGTAGTTTGCAAAGAACGTCTGCGTTACGCGTAATCCAATTTTTCATTATTATCATCTTGAGTTGCATCTTTTTTGCACTTCTTACTTTTTATTTTCCCCTTTTTCTCCTTTGGTTTTAGGATACTTGATAACATGCCTAACATGGTTAGTCTATGCAAAAAGAAAAGGAAAAGTTAATAACACTTAATCATCCCGTACAAAAGAAACTGCAGCATGTATACCGGAATAGCAGTGCGGCATGCATCCCATTTTGCATGGTGCAGACGTCGGCCATCACTGTTACCTGCCATCGCTAAGGGGAATGGCGTAACCATATACACAGTACTCTATACAAACGCTACACTTAGTTTTGACTTCGAATCCTGTCTGCATTTAGTAATTAGTGTATGAAAAGTATTTAAACATAGCGTGTTTAAAAGTTTGGACAGTGAAATCATGCACTTGCGTCAAATTAAGGATTGTACTTCTACAAGTAAACATCGAAATTGGATTCACGCTATACACTGGTTAAAATAATCTCATTGCGCACTAACATTGTGCCTTTGACGACCATCTGTCGATAATTACAAGAAATACAAGGTGTGCGGCATCTATCCCGTATGCGGCGACTCTCCTGGAGCTACCCTATCCATTTCGTGCCCCTTTATTTGAAATACAATTCTATTTGAAATATCTTTGTCTACAACAGATTAAAGTTGTTTTTGAGAAACGGAAAAATACGGGCAAACCACTCAGAGGGTTAAGAAAAAAAAAAAAAAAAAGTTCATAAATGTTCAAAAGCGTGGAACTTGCGAGAAAAAATATCAAAAAGTAATGCATTAAGCTTCAGAAATTTCATGTTATTATAAAAAAGTAGAACATGTTAAAAATATTTTGAAAATATTAAAATTAAAATGGGATATTAAAAGTAATATTTTTAAAGTTTGCCACATAACTAATATAATATAAAAAATACATTAGCATGTTAATAGAATGTTTGAATAGAAATTACTCTTAATAAGCTGTAGTAGTAACAAAGTGTGTCAAATCTAAGAAAACAAAGAAGTCCTTTCATTTAACATTATCGAATTTAAAAAAAAACATAAATTCTTCCAAATATATTATCGTTATATCAAAATCGTTGTATCAAAAATATACGTTAATATGATTTTCTGAATAATGAGTATAGTAGTTGATACATTAAAATTAGCGTATCAAAGCGGCACAATGATTATTTTTATTATATTATTGCAGTGTAGTGGCTTGGTGATCAAATATCAGCTTTCCAAATATGAGTATCTCTCTATTCTAAAAAGAAAAAAAAAAGTAACTAACGCTGTCACCGCCGTCGCAGTAAAGGAATTTTTTGTAACAGGGGTCTTACTTCGCTACTATTAAGAAAGCTGCTGCATACAAAAATATGAAAATTGAAAGTATTATAGAGAAATGTTTGATAAACCAGCTGAAGGACAGTTTTTAAATCGAAGACTTATTTTAAAGAGCTATTTAATAAAGTCGATCAAAATCGTTAAATTAAAAAAAGTTTTATACGAACAAAAAACAGGGTGCAGGATACAGGGTGCAAAAATAGGAACAGGGTGCATGAGACATTTGAAAACAAATCAACGCCTGCTTTCAAACAGGGATATACACTAGAGATAGAGCATGTTTTTAAATGTCCTGTACAGGTGACCACATACACACTATAAAGACTATCTAGTCTTATACTGGATATGTTTGAAACAGGTTAGGATGATTTTATATGCTTCGTAATTCTTGGAGTAACATAATATTCAATTTTTAGTATGCGAAAAGATATATGGTCAGTTTTGAGTTGAAAGACACATAATCCAGTAAACAGCATACCAGATGTAAACAGGAGTTTTTTTATTGTCTAAGTCCGTACAAATCGAGATTTCCAGCCGAAAAATAGCCGGTGCTGGACAGGACGATCTACATTTACTGTTTACAGATGCAAGATCAGGAGCAGAGTGATGTCATAACTAATCTGAGAGAGTTGAGTTATTGGCGAGGAGCCATTTACAAAAATATCAAACCAGTAGGTATCTGACGAGAATTAAGTTGAAATGAGACGCGTGTTAATTTGCGTTAATGGATTGTCAATGAGGAGGGCGAAATGTCAACATATGAATTTTAACGCCAAACAGATAACCGGCAAAATATGGAGCGCCAAAAACCACAAGGATGCATTTTACATGGGGATGGTAAACCATGGGAATAGGCGCCGCTATGCTGAATGAAGGCATGTGCAATTAAGAAATAAAAAAGATATTGCAGACAAAATTTATGATAAGAATTTATATGTTGGGGGGAAATGATGCAGCTGTAGAAATACTCTCAATAAATAAAGAAAGAAGGCATGAGAAATAGCCGCCTATCAACCAAATTAAGAGACCAAATGTAAAGGGTAAATTGTTTCTGTGCAAGATAAAAATAGCATGCCTCTTTCAATCTATTACTGCTTTCTATGGTTTGAGAATTACAGTGCGAAACGAGAATGTATTTCTAAATGAAATGAGTGATGAAAATAAATTTGATTTATGATTTAAGACAGATTTAAAATATAAGATTTTAGTAAAATAACCTTATTTTAAAGGGGGGCGAAAAGGGAAAAGCTATTAAAAGAATATGTGAAGGAGATATCCTTCACACACACTGGATGACATCATTCATTGAAACCGCTTCCAGCCGCAATAGGCCTACCGGCTGTCAAAATTGATTGCAAGTAATGATCAGGTGAGTGTTGGAAACATTTGCCACTGCATACACAACGGCTGCCTTGAAGGTCGCAACATCTCTGTGTGGAGGACTATTGGAGCCCATCTTAACTACGCCACATACGTAATTGGAAATTCGGTTAATATCTGGGTAGCTGGATGGTAACAAGTTGAGGATGACATCATCATGAATGCTTTAGCAATCCATTTTTGGTTTGTATCGTTCGTTTGGGATAGTGCAGGGTCTTGTTAAAAAACGTACGGCCTCCCACGTGTTACAGAATAATTTAGTGTTTTAACTCCTCGGTATAAGAAACAGCGTGGGCTCAGGCACCTTTAAGAAAGAAATGTGGAGGCATCCAATCTTCTTCATATCTCAAGACCCCTCAGAATCATCAATGAGGCTGGAAATCTTTTGCAAATGTCTGTCAGAACCTCTTCGAGGATTTTACACCATCGCCGATCCTTGTTGCGGTTCACTTTCTTGACCTGGACAAAGTTTTTCTCATTGGAAAGAAAGAATAACAATTCTGGTTCCTCTTGATTCGTCAGCTTGTTAAGAAGGCTCTTGTCTCCAGTCATGCGGTAACCCTGGCTCTCTGGGGGCAAGAACTGTACTCTCCTCATCACGTACGACCTTTAATGAAAATTCTCATGAATCACATATCAAAGTTTGGACTCATCAACCTGCATCTCCCTAGCGAGTGCCCTCATTACTTCGTAGGATTTTCATTGACTTGACTGACGAATTCCGGTTTCTTGATGATTTTAAATTGCTGACAGTGTCATTTCCTGCATGAAACGTTTACCACCTGAAATCCGGCAGCCTTCAATTCTCTTCTTAGATTAAAGACGAATAACCCGGCGAGTTTCAAGAATGTAGAAATCTCTAAATGGAAATGTTCCTCTAGTCTAGGTTCTGAGATGTTTACATGTAACAGAAAAAGATTTGTAACTATGATATACAAAGTAATATTTCACCTATAACGTATGTTCTCAAACACCTAACGCACCCTGTACATGAATTTAATCCTTTTTTCTACAGATATACTTCACAAGTTGGCGGTGTGCAGACTGCGCTTTTTTTTTTTTTTTTTTTTTTTTTTTTTTTTACTTGGCTAATTTTTTGAGGGATTTTTTTTTTCAATTTCTTATTCGAATGTTTATCATTTCAAGAGATATTATTTTTATGTTTGGAAAAAGTCTTTATATATGTATATAAATAGATATTGATTCCAATTTGTAAAACAGTGCAAAGAATCACACTTCCTCTAAAATAAAAATAAAAATATTTACCTGTGACTATTAAAAACAGAAAAGAAATTTTAAAATAATAATTAAATAACCACTTGTTAAAAGCAAGAAATAAATAAAATTACGTCATAAAAATTGTATTTACAAATGAAAATTTTAAAAAATGTCTGAAAATCTTAAAATTTTTAAATTATTACACGCAAAATGCAGTTAAGGGGATAATTACGTCATATGTAAAATGCCCAAAAATTGAATATCGTTATATGTCAAATATCTAAAATAATTAAATTATTACGTGTGAAAAACTTTTAATGGTGATAATTAGGTCACATTTAAAAAGCGCAAATAACCATATTCCCAAATACTTTTAAATTGAATAATATATTTGCACGTGAATCTTAAAAGAGAAAAAAACTTTAAAATAATTAAATTATTACACGCGAAACACGCAATTAATGGTGAAAATTACTTCATGTATTAAAACTATGCATTTAAAACGATTTTCTTATGGACAATATTCATTTGACGTCACATTGGGAATGACATGACGTAAAAGTAGGAGACATAGCAAATTTGCTTAGATATTTCATCACTTGATGCAGCATAAATACAGGTAAATGCATACAGAAAATTCTTTCAACTTTTTTTTTTTACGAATTACTATAGGATAGATACATATTAGAAACTTCGTACATACTTACTAATTACAATGAACAATGTACATTTTAAAAATAACAGGAAAATATGCATGATTGTGCATTAAAATAGAGAAAAGAGGTTCATGCATAAGCTGTACTTGTTTCTGGAAATATCTAATACTCGATCAAAAATATAAGAGTAAAATTTCAAAACAAAAATCAGTACCTTGATCCTGAATATTATTCCCAAGCAGGCGGAGTTTTTTAACCTCGAACCCAAATGAAAAATATTGTCCATAGTGTCGTTATAAAAGTCAGAGAGGCAGCTACAGTTTTAATCTAACCATTTTATGCAATCTGATTTTTAAATGTGTAATTGATCTTACTTATCAATCCCAAAAACAGCCGTCAGCTGTCGCGACAGCGGTGGATGAGGCCATAGTAAAAGAAAAATGCCCGCTCAAACAGAAACGCAATGCAAGCCTATTACAGAAGATAGTCGCCGTTCGTGATAATATCATTGAATATTCCGTAACCTAGTAATAATTTTTTAACAGGACACATTACCATGTTTTTAGAGTCTGCAAAGTTTGAAGGAGGATTGGCGGTCATAGCTCGCAGGCAGACCCTCCCCCCCCCCCCCCCCCCTAGTCGTATAAGAAATATTTAAATAAAAAATATTTGAAAATCGTTCTATATTCCAATAGTTTCTTATTAAATTAACAAATTCATTTCATTTTCTAATTATCAATTCTAATTTCAGTTCTGTAGAAAAAGAGTGCGGCGGTTGTTATTTTTTGTCACGAAGCAACTTCTCATAAAAAAAATCTAATGTATATATTAGGAATAGTTGTATTGATTATTAAGAAAGTTCCTTTCGGGATGAAAAAAAATTTAACTCCGTATTTAATTATGCATATAATGTCTGTCATTATTCTGTTTCATATTAAATCTATCAAACGTGATTACGGGCAGAAGTATTTTTAACGAGAAGGAAAGTCCACATCCTTCCTCTAATGAGGGTTTATTTTATACTTTAATTTAAAAAAACTTTACAATCCCTAATTGGATGTATTTTTTAAAGAGTATTTTATATGAAAATATATTCTAAAATAATAAATAAAATAAAATAAAAATTTAACCTTTAATTTAATGTCTGTATTTAATGCTTTATTATTTATATCAGTAGATCCGCGCGGTGCTTTCGTACTGCAACCGTTGAGTTTATTTTCTGATATTTTTTATTAATTTATAATTTATTGTTTTTTTAAATCAAACAATTTGTTTTAACCGAATATGAGTGCACTGTGTCAAAAGCCTGTTCAAAAATCTTTCGCACAATACTCCATTCATCGTTGTGCATTTTGTATGTCCATAGAAAAAGAACGGTGACATCAGAAATATTATTTATGATGATACTTAATGTAAAAATCAATGAAAATTCAGCATGCTTTGTCAGATGTGACAGATGTGGCAAAACATGAGCAAAAAATCCTATGCAATTATACCTAATTTATCGCTGTACGCTGAATGTTAGTTAAATTCGTATGCGATGTCAGATGCTGGCAAAAAATCATATCCAATGATACCTCATTCTTCGTTGTACACTGCATATTAGTTTAGAAAAAGGGATGTTGACAACAGAAGTAATATGTACCAATTTATTATCAAACCATTAATTTATTACTAAATCATTTATTATTAAATGAAGACCATTTAAAAACTTCATTCCTACATTTAAAAACTTGCACATTCTAAAAACTTAAAAATCTCATTTGCAAGTCAAGTCAACACTGGGCTAGCATAGCGCCTACAGCGAGTGAAACTCCCGCATAATCTCCAACTAATGATGAGGCAGACCATAAAGGTGCAATTCAGAAGATAGTGCTCATTTGCACAGTTATATTTTATGGATAACAACCAGTTAGGTATTCGGTTAAATAATTTATTATTTTTTTAATAATAGTATTGAAAACATAGGTGACATAAATTCTTACCACTTACTTTAAGATTCAACAAGTCGGAAATTGTACGTCAAACGTGGCAAATGAGGTGTGTTCATACTACAACTGGTTTTATAAATATTCAGATCTCGGTTCAATAGCTGTTGCATTATTATGCAAAAATGCATGAATACAAAATTTATTACGATTATGCACTCTCAGAAATAAAACTCTCACTTTTGACGATTCAGCAATCCTTGAGCTGTATTCCATCGTTTTTGACGATCATTTCCTATCAATATCACGTGACTTTTAACGAAGTATAAACTCTCAAATATTTGACGAAAGTTTTGCCTCAATCACGGTCAGACTCAATGCATTTTAAGGAAACAGTTGCTGTACCTCCTCAGATCCTGCGATTTTAGCAACAGGTATTTGCTTGTCTATGTTAGTCCTGTAATAATTTATTTTAAAACAGCACTTTATAGTGCTTTTCAGAAAATATTGAAATACTGTAGGGAGTTATTGTTTCTTCATTAGTTATTTTTTAGCTGTTAAAATTTTTGGAATGCTTATTATTATTTTTATTTATTTATTTATATGTTGTTCGTTATGTTTTAATTTGAAAAGAATAAATTCCCTGTGTTCTTCAAAACCATTTAAAAAGAAAATTTGTTCAATAAAATTTCAAACTTCCAGGATATCTTTTTTAAATTTATTTAAGAAGTATATTCTCTTTTCAATCAAATTAAAAATAAACATAATTGATCCATTTCTACTTTATAAACAGTAAAGTGTTGAAATCTTATCCACCTACTCAAAGTGATAAAAATCTCACGCAATATGCACTTCACAATTCGTTATTTGTAAGCAACAAATTAACCAGACCATATTCTAATCATTCACTGAGCAAAGAAAATTTCACTAATAAATTATTTAATCAAACCATATTGTAATTATTTATTGACCATGAGAAAACCATAATAATAAATTAGCCTTACTTAAAACTTTCAGAAATTATAGCTGCACCGATAAAAGGACAATGTACCTTATAAAAATATAAACAGGCAGCAGAATTTATTACATCAATCTAAAAGCACATCTATACAAGTCCCCAATAGCGAGATCGGAAGAGCAACGGTCTCCCACACCAATGACCGCGGCTTCGAATCACCTCGAGGAAAACGAGAAGTGAATTTTTTTTCTGCCTGTCAATAAATACAGGAACTTCCAAACTGTTCGATAGATAACACCACCAGCCCTTTTTTGACTAAATTTATATCGTCAAGGGAGTGAAGAAAGTAATTTCATCAATTTGACGAAATATTCGCATTTTCCAGGAAACGGTTTCGTCAAAAACAAAGAAAAATTCGTGAAATCTGAGTATTCTTTTCTGAGTGTGTATGTATTAAATTTAGAAATACGGAAATAATATGACTCCATCTTAAATAGACGCACTACTCACCATGGCGATCTGGAATCATTATCAATCATGGGACATTATTGAATCAATTACGTATGATAGGATTTAATAGAACAAAGAAAAAGATTATTAATATCTTTTTAAATTTTGATCCTATTTTCATAAAATTTGAAGTGACTCGACAAAATTCTGCCACAATTATATATATTAAATTTCGAACTATCCATTTGAGTAGTTTTTGCGCTGTTAAATGCGAACAGACGGACGGACCAAACGCCGACTATGGGTGCTACGTATTTGATAAACTTTTCAAACTCGAAATTTAAAAATTTCTACTATCGTTAGGATTAGTTGGTCAGTTTTTTAATATGCGTTAACTTTTTTATATAGTTCAGATCCACGATACTTTTATTTAAAAAAAAAAAAAAAAAATGACGTATTTTAAAAGACTAGCCAACTTATCCTAACGATTGTAGAAGATTTTAAATCTTAGGTTTGAAAAACTGATCGATTTTTTTTTTTTTTTTTTTTTTTTTTTTTTTTAAGATCTTATGAATAAAGAAAGTTAACTGCCCAGTGAGCAGACTAAGCATAACCGTTTTCAAGAAAGTCTACAAATTTTTCAAAAGAGTTTTTTTTTTTTTAAGTATAGTACGAATTAATATAAATTTATGTATAAACTTATAAATAAATAAAATAGGCTTTAAGGGGTCTCAGGACTCTAAAAGCTTTAAAATTTTCAAAATTTAATTTTTTTAGATGTTAAACTCCTATCTTCTTTGAACATTTTGATATAATTGTTTCCTTGAAATTCACATTAGAACAGAAGTTATGGCTTTTAGAATTATACCCACCCAATAGCTGAAGCGGCGTTTCTGAAACGTTGAAGTCATTTTTCTCTAAATCACGTTTTTGGGCATAACGCGCACAATATCTCAAAAACTTCTGAATATCTTTTCATGAAATTTTCAAAACATATGCTTCATGTTAATCTGTATAAACTTAAACTAAAATTTTCTTTTTATTGTTCAAAAAAAACATTTTTTTAGGTGATCATACAGTTGAGGTTTACTAAATTTTGCATTTCCTAAATACAAGTTTTATTAAAAATATAAAGTGTTTTAAATACAAATTTATTTAGGTTCAGGGTAATTATTATAATCTGAAGTATAAGTAGGTATTGGAATTTTCATTAAAATTGCAAAATTTATTTTGTAATTTTGCTCGTAATCTGTTATGCCAATTTTCTACTCGTCAAATGTCTAAGAGTTTGGAGCCCCATGTAAATGCTCATTCGGCTCATCTTGCAATTCTTTAAATACATGAAATGAATGAACATGCTTATATCTTTCATCCCAATAAAAATTGTGTCTTAAAATCAAATACATTTTATGGTATTAAATGTTGAAAATAGTCTTTTTTTTTTTCGTTTTTTCCAATTTTAAGAGTCTTGAAACCCCTTAAGACATAAAGCTTATGTCAAGATTAAAAGAGACTATATGTGCATAGATAGAATAAAAAATAGATTTATCTTTGTCATATGTTATTATGAATTACAACATATTACTTGACCTTTTCTAATGACATAACAATGGAAATCATGCAAATAGTCATTCAAAATACATATGTAATAAAATCTGACAATAAATTGGTAATATAAATAATAAAATTCTAAATTTTTGTCATATTTTATTAAATATGCATTAGTAAAAAACATTCTTATTTTTATATTTAAAAAAATGTCTATACAAGAAATAAAATTCCCTAGCCATACAGAATTCACTTACAAACACATATAAAATAACATTTCAATGTATTTTTTTTTTCGAAAGGATAGAAATAAAACTGTAATTCGTTTATGAGCACATAAAAGAACCTTATTTTGCTGATTTATCTCTTTCTTTAAATGTCATGTCTACATAATGCTGAATTTTCAGAAAAATGCAAATTAATTCAATAAAACGAAGTACGACAAAATTATACGAACTGAATCATTATTCCTATTCCTGAGATTTCTACTTTAAAGTTTTTTTCCGCATTTTTGTTTTTCTTATCATCGAATATATATGCATATTTAATGCATTTCATTTCGATTTCATTAAAAGATTTTTGAATAAAATAAGTTTTGATGTAGTCTTATCTTTTTTTATATGCATATTATTTAAGGTCTTATTGGGATTTTGTTGAAAATAATTAGTGATACGAATAACGCTGATGACGCATATGATGAAAAATAAAAATCTTCATTTTAAAAATGGATAAACTCCTAACATATTTTTTCTCTATGAAGTTGTAAGAAAAAAAAAAAGATAATTCCGAATGTGTTTCGATGTAACGATTCTTTCAACCAATTGAACTTAACTCGATATTAATTTAATGTTCAACATAAAATGAAAATATGATTAGCGCCAAAGTGTGGTATTTTATTGTTAATCTAATCTCTTGATTAATCTTCTGTAGACTGGTTCATAGCCATATAGCTTATTTGAGTAAAGGTGATTTGGCGCAAGTTTTTTTTAAAGAAAACATTTAATAGTATTCACATTCACTTTAAAATCATTACAGTTGTAGCCTTATGACAACGCCTGGAAGTGGACTTAATTACGTACAGTCGTGGAAAAAAAAAGTAAACACCACCTACTGACTCCTCAACAAATTATCGTAGAAGAAAGTTACTAGTACCTAACGATTGGAAATAAAGTCTACTTTTAAATTATATATATAAAATTTGCTTAGGGGGTCATCTACATATTAAAACGAACCCAAACTTCATTTTTTTTTCAATAGAAATACCCAATTTTGACAGCATAAATGAACTCTACACCTTTCAATTAGCCCAAAAACAAATTTTTATGCAATTCGTACCATACGTTTCCGAGAAATTAATTATTTTAAAACGAGCGTATTTTAAGGGCTGTATCCAAATTGAAATTCGGTACTCGATTGTTAACCGAGAGAGCCCCCTTCTTGATCAAGGCGCCACTCAAACAGTCAATGAAGCCTGCTAGATTACAGGAGAGCAGAAGAAATTTCAAAATATCTAGTCACTTCTATGATAGACGGCCCCTTAAACCATCATTTTGCCGTTTTTTAAGCATAACTTAAAAACTAATTGGAAGAAAAATGTGAAATTTTGGATTTCCATAAAGCAGGACTTAGTAAATCTAAATCGATCAAAAAATTGTAGGTTGCAATTCACAATTTTTTCGAATGTTAATTTCATAATTCATATCATAAAATTATAAAAATTGCAAATTCAGCGTAATTATGTTTGGGTATATTAGTATCATTGCTACACAAAATATTAGCACATTAGGAACATAATTTCAGGAGATATAAATAAAAATATGAAAATGTAATTTAACATTAGAAGCACTAAATTTTGAATGTTTATAATTCAAAAACTTATCATTCAAATGACTTGAAATTTGGTGTCTAGGCATAGTTTGAACCGAACCGAAGTTTTGAAATATCTCGTTAAAATTGGGTATTGCCATTGAAAAAAAAATGAAGTTTGGATTCGTTTTAATATGTAGATGGCCCCCTAGGCAAATTTTATATACATCATTTAAAAGTAGGCTTTATTTCCAATCGTTGATAACCAGTCACTTTCGTCTACGCTAATTTGCTGAGGAGTTAGTAGGGGTTGTTTACTCTTTTTTTTTTCCACGTCTGTACCTATAAATATGTTTCTAATTTAAGTACGCGTATCGCTCTGCAACTCTATATAGCGGAAATTGGTGCTTAAATTTTTAATTCAGAATGCACATTAATCCATACGTGTTTTATGTAAATTGTTGTTTATCAAGTTCAAATATGTATCTCCATGCTTATGTTTGATGTGTCAAATGTGTTAAAAGTATTATCTTGCTTATTAACTAAATTATTATTAACTAAAAATAGAAAGAAAAGAAAAAAGAAAGAAAAAAATAAAAGTTTTTTTTCTTTTTTTGCTCTGGCCAATGATCAATTGACGCTTGTGGTAACTCTCAGTGGTGTAGTCATAAAAAAAAGAGAGTACACACTGTAAAAAAACCACTGTAGATATGCCAGAACAAACTCGATCACAGTGAATGTGCCGTATCTTTCTTTGGTTTCCTGACTATATTAACATGGAAAATACAGTAGTTGCGTAAAATTAACAGCACAATGTGCTGGCAATTTGGACGCCAGCAGTTTGTGCTGTAAAAAATGCGTCCAAATTGCCAGCACATTGTGCTGTTAATTTTACGCAACCACTGTATTTTCCATGTTAATATAGTCAGGAAACCAAAGAAAGATACAGCACACTCACTGTGATCGAGTTTGTGCGCGAGATGAACAGTACTTTGTACTGTAAAAATGTCTTTTTTTTTTTTTTTTTTTTTTTTTTTTTTTTTTTTTTTTTTTTACAGTGTACGTTATAACAGAGGATATACACCATAGAGTGTATGCTGTAACTACGGAAGGTACACGATGTTTCCTTTAAAAATGCAGAAGGTATACGGTGTATACCACCCTTCACTATATCTCAGGTAACTCTACCACTAGTTACTTTACAGTATTGTAACAATCAAATGTTCATTTTTGCAATAGAATATAAAATTAATTCATGCTTTAAAATCATTTAGAAATTCCCTTAATTGAACTACAGTTTTCAAATAAATTTCACTTGGAAATATTTTTTTCCCATTCGTTGATGAAAAATTAAAGTTATACTATAGTGTTATGCTATAGTATAGTGCTATAGTATAAAAAATTTAAATTATGCTTTTTATAAGTGATTTATAAGCGATAAAAGCGAAAGCAATACCGCAGGTCGTTACCATCCTCGTTATGACATCAGCATACCATACTACGTTTTGGGATGCATTTCTAATAGTGGCAATACATTTTTGATTACGATAGAAAAGTTCATAATGAAATAAATAGAAGTTTGACGATAAAAAATCTAAATAAATAAATAAAATAGGAGAGAGAAAGACTGCTATCATGAATACTAACTATAAAATGTGCACAACTAAATGGTTAATTACGAACTGATTTCTAAATAGGGAAATGAAAGCACTTAAAAAAAAAATCTTCTCATTTATGAGTAAAAGTGAATGTAAAATAGTACCCTTTTCAGTACAGATAATAGTTAAAAATCAAATCTTTATTATTGTCGTATCTTTAAAATTAAATGAATATGCCTTGTCAAAACTGCTGCAGATTTCAATAGAGTTTTTTTTTTCATTTATTAAAAAATGTTTTTATCAAAGTTAACTGACACGGTATGACAACAAGACAAAAATTGTACATCATACGTAGCAAATGGGAAGCGTTCGTACTATAACTAGTTTTATAAATATTCAGATCTTGGTGCAATAGCTGTTGCACACTTAAGCAAATATGCATGAATACAAAATTTACTACGATTATATATATTAAATTCAGTAATACGGAAATAATGATTCCATTTTAAATAGGACATAATCACCAGGGCAACCTAGAATCGTTACCTATCATGTGATATCTTTGAATTAATTAGGTATGATAGGATTTAATAGAATGAAGAAAACTTTTTAAAATATGTTTTTACATTTTGATTCGATTTTCATAAAATTTGAAATGACTCGACAAAATTCTGTAACGCTTATATATAATTAATTTCAAACCATTCGGTAGGGTAGTTTTTGCACTGTTATATGCGGACAGACAGACGGACGGACCAGAAGACGACTATAGGTTCTACGTATTTACATAATTACGAACACGCCTGAAAAGTAAAAAGCGTCTTAAATGTGCCTTCAAATGTAAAATATCCAACTCGTTTCGAAGGGATGAAATCCTTTTCCTCGGATTAAAGTGTACTATTATTGCAAAAACAGAAGCATTTTATGTATTTTTAGATTTACAATGCAATTAAAAAGATGTTTTTAGCCGTCGTCTGATCTGTCTGTCCGTCTGTCCGCATATAACAGCGCAAAATCTACCCAACCGAATGGTTTGAAATTTAATATATATAATCGTTGCAGAATTTTGTCGAGTCATTTCAAATCTTATGAAAATCTAATCGAAACTTAAAACGATATTAATAAAAGTTTTCTTCATTCTATTAAATCCTATCTTACGTAATTAATTCAATGATATCCCATGATAGGTAACGATTCTAGATTGCCGTGGTGATTACGTCTTATTTAATATGGAGTCATATTATTTCTGTGCTACTGAATTTAATATATATAATACTAATAAATTTTGTATTCATGCATTTTTGCATAAGAGTGCAACAGCTATTGCACCAAGAACTGAATATTTACAAAAACTAGTTATAGTACGAACACACCTCATTTACCATGTTTGACATACAATTTACGACTTGTTTAATGCTGCTATATTTTACTCTAATTGTTTTTCCATCTTTTTCAGCTACACAGTATGGCTTAAAAACTAGCAATTTTTAAATGCACTCTTCTTATCTTAGAAACAAATCATCAAGTTTTTTTCCGATCCTCCCGAATCTTAATAAACCTAACCTTTCCTTCTTTTTCATTCTAATAAAAATAATTCATATAATGGAAAATGAGAACATCATTTATACTTCAATTCCGGCTTCAAAGAGACCAGATTTTATCTAATGTGAACCTTTTGGTTGAACCGTGTTATTAAGAGTCGCCAAATTAAGACCCTTGGGAGACCTTTCGGATTGGCCTACTTAACTCGTGCACGAGATAAGAAAGATGTCAGCTGGCTTGTCCTTCTGAAAAGATATTACAGCCAATTACTATTTTTATAAAAAGCTTATTAAATGTATTTTTATTCTGGAGTATCTAAAAGACATTCATTATTTTTATAAAAAATAATACAGAGATTTTTTTTAACTAGTCTTAGAAATTTTAAATGTGTGTAAAAGTTTTATTAGCCCCCGGAATGTTATTTCTTTCTCCCACTTATTAATGTGTCGTCTTCAAAAAATAAAGTTACGTTGTATAAGCCAGCCGTTAAACAAAGCAGATGTATCATTGTACGGAATAATCTCTACTGAAATTTTTTTTTAACTTCTAAACATCGCACATTTTCAATTTTTATACCATGGTATTGGGGGAAAAATTTACTTTTAAATGCAATTTGTTTGAAAACTGCATCTCCATTTCTTTTTGAGATATTAATTTTTGAAGTGAAAACTTCTTTAGGCGCGTTGAGCTTTTTTTGAGATGGGGAAAAACCACTGATTTCGAGACACTGTAACGTAACCGACATGCTAGCATTTTGACACATAGACACTAGCGAGCCAAGCGGTGAATGAGAGGAACTTTTCCCTCTTCAGCTCAATCCGCAAAAGAAGAAGGAAGCTAAAACTCACTTTTTCTCCCGGCGTATTGCTAAAACAAATTATTATTTTGTTTTTCTTCAGTTAAAATGAATTATACCGTATTCGTGACCTACCTATTTCATGTAACTAAAAACCTATAACGCTGTATTTTATCGTGTTGATGGTCTGGCCAATGACCAACAGTATTGGCGGGAATTTCGATTACGGATGATAAAATACGGGGCACAGATGTCAGATACGCACTTGGGTACCTAATTGACAGCAAAATGGCGTTACTTTATTTTACAAGGTAACCCGGCTACTGTTGCTTATTTATTAATAAATTGTTCATTTACTTTTATTATTTTTTTTTTAATTGTACAATTGTTTTGTTCTATAATTATTAATGAAATTACCGTTTATTTATTGTTGTTTACTTTTTAAAACAATAGAAAATAATTTTAAAATATATATTGTAACTGGTATTGGGAAACGGGCTTTCGCCAAATTGACGTTAAAAAATCGCGCCAAACCTGGTTCGTATATCACATCTCTGCCAAATTCTCGGTTTTTTGATTTTTCGACTTTTTATCCAAATTTTCCGGATTTTTTAAATTTTCCCTTTCATTGTATCCCAAACACTACCTTCATACCAAATTTCAAGATTCTAGGGATACAGGACGTACCTCTGAGTTTTGATGATCGGTGAATCAGTGCCGAAAAGGCGAAAGTTTAAGTTCATATATCTTCTGAAATAAAAAGATAGAAACGTGAAATTTCAGCATTTAGTTCCATTTCCACATTACTTTAGATTTACGAAGTTTCAAGTTTCTGGGAATCACCAACACAAAGATATTGGGGGGTCAAAAGTACCCTGAGTTGCTTCCAGAAAAAGATGCTTACGGCTGTGCTTTCAAGACTTGGCAGGGGCACTGCCGTGTCCCCAGATGCTTTCATTAGTGCTGCTACACAATTCAACGCATAAAACATTTCCTGACGATTAAAAAAACACACACGTAATTGTTAAAGTTTTCACTTCTATTGGCACTCCCGGAGTGCCACTGTTTTTTGTTTTTGTTTTTTTTGTTTTTTTTGTAGTTTTTAGCACCATTTGTTTAATTTTGGCAACTCAAGTACTCCCTTTTTGTAGAAGGCGAAGGAAAAATAGTTGAAAAATAGCAATTATATCTTTTTGTTACTATTCTCTCATAAAATCTGAAAAAAAATGTAATTAAAATGCGCGCTATTTTGAAAAAATATAAATGAATGATTTCTGATAGAAACATGACGCTATTGTAAACTAAATTTAATTTTAAGTATCTACATTAATATTACAAACAAATGAAGGCTAATACCCTGTTCACACTAGAAACTTAAGATATCTTAGACCGCCAGTTTTGAAGTGGTACCCTCCCGGAATTGGATGCCTGTTCACATCGAAAAACTTACCTTAAGATATCTCAGTAGCGTCACTGTGTCTGTGATCTGAACAAAAGTAAAGTATGCGCATGCGCTTAAAATAACAACGGCCGAAATAGCCAATCTGTAAAAGCAAAGCTTCATAGCCAACGAGAGTGAGTGGTCGTTCCTGTATCTAGCCGAAGTAAGTTTTCACTGAGAGAGTTTGTGGAACTCTCTCAGCGAGTTCGGCGGCCTAAGATATCTTAAGGTATCCAGTGTGAACATAGTATTATGAATCATCCGATAACCAATTTTTTTTTTTTTTTTTTTTTTTTTTTTTAACGTCTAATTTCTTGAATGACGAAATCTCTTTTTTTGGATTTGTGTTTTATACAGCGATAGTCACGTCTATGCATATTTTACTGTAGATTTTGTTTAAGTCTGGATCGTAAATGAGGAATTCTTTAGCGGATGCGGATGACGTCATTTTATATAAAATAAAAGTGCGTGTTTGGAGTCTTAAAACTGGAGTCTGAACTATCTATATTTATATACATATATATATATATATATATATACCGTATTTACCCGCGTATAAGTCGAGAAAATTTGGACAAAAACAGACATTCAATTTGGGAGAGTCGACTTATACGAGGGTCCTTAATTTTTTTTCCCCAGAAGTCAAAAATGCCCTCGTTTACTGCCGATTTCCATACCAGGAGAGAAAAAAAGGAGACTGGGTGACGGGTTTGGTGCTGGCGATGAATGTACGCCTACTACCCCCCCTCCCCTCCCTCTGAGAGATCAGTAGATAAAATTCCGAATGTATCACCCCTATGTGCAATTAAATCGTTCGCGAGTGGCTAGAAACACGTGACTCTCTAAAAACACGTGAAAAGCGTTATATCTTGCTTGTTCTTGATAGTACGCTTATTCATTATTTCTTCGTTTCTCTAACTGCACTTTTTCTCCTTGTTTCTACTGATATGGCTGATTTAGTTATTAGAAAGCAGAAACGCAATTCATACGCAGCTGGATTTAAACTTAAAGTTATTTCTTTTGCGGAAGAGTCTAACAAATGTGCTGCCTCTCGTCAGCTTGGGGTTCACGAAAAATTGATTCGTGATCGGCGCAAGAATAAGGCAAAGCTAGAAAATATCCCAAAATCAAAAAAGGATTTGCGCATGGAAAATCGCTCTTTTCATGACCCGAAAACGTATTGTATGATTGGGTTGTAGAGTGCCGGCGGAATGGATTTCTTGTCACTAGAACTGCAATACGTTTATGAGCTATGAAGTTTGCAAAAGAAGAAAAGTATGGAATTCCAAACACGTTTCGTGCATCAGAACATTGATGCACTAGATTTATGAATCATCATTGTTTGACTTTACGCCAGCGCACTAAACTAGCACAAAAATTACCAGCTGACTTGGAAGCAAAGATTATGAAATTTCAAAAATACGTCATCGATCAAAGAAAAATGAAATATTTTGAACTTTACCATATAAGAAATATGAACGAAACACCCATGTTTTTCGACCTACCAGAAAATAAAACCGTGAACTGCAAGGGGGAAGAAGCATTTTGGTAAAAACGACTGGGCACGAAAACACCCGTTTCACGGTCGTTCTTTCCTGTTTGGCCGACGGTAGTAAGCTTCATCCGTTGATTATTTTTAAAAGAAAAATGTTGCCGAAAAACGTTACATTTCCATCTGATTTGCTGATTCAAGCCCATGAAAAGAGGTATATGGATGTTGACGGAAATGTCGACTGGCTTAAAAATGTGTTGGGTAAAAAAACAGGAACTGTTTAAAAAAAAACATCACTTTTAGTTTACGACTCGTTTCGTGGCCACTTTTATGAAAACGTGAATAAAGTGACTAAAGAACTGAAAACGACTGCAGCTGTAATCCTGAGACGGTTGACATCCGTCCTTCAACCCCCTAGACATTTGCCTCAAAGCAAATGTTAGAAAATATCGGGCAGAGTGGATTTCATCCGGTTGTCCAACATTTACAAAGGGCGGTAATGTTAGAAAGCTCGACATTGCATTGATTGCTCAGTGGGTTAAAGATCCGTGGAATCAAATTCCTTCCGAAATGATCATAAAATCTTTCAAGAAATGCTGCATAAGCAACAATTAGACAGCACAGAAGATGATGTCATTTTCGAAAGTGATAACGACGAGGAAGAATGTAGCGATACAGAGATTGAAAACGCGTATCATGATGAGCCGATAACGACGGAGGATTTTTGTGAATTGTTTGACGAGTCCGATACTGAATAGGACCTTGAATCAGTTTAACTTTGTATATTACTTTAGAATATTAATATCTTCATTATAGTATATTTTGTACTTTTTTTCATGTGATTTCGAATAAATGAAAAAATATTACAGTTTCTTTATTATTGTATATTTAGTACTTTCTTTCTTTTTCCAGGTGATTTTGAATAATGTATTTAAAAAGAAAAAATCAAATTTCTGGATCGGAAAAGTGGGGGGGGTCGACTTATACGCGGGATTTAAAAAAATTCAAATTTCTTGATCAGGAAGGTAGGGGGTCGACTTATACGCGGGATCGACGTATACGCGATAAATACGGTATATATAATTCCTCTTTTCTAGTTTTGAATATTTTATTTGTTTTGTTTATTATTTGTTTAAATATAATAAAACAGAAATGTTCTGTTTAAAAAATTATGATCCTGGAGTATCTAAAAGACATTCATTGAATATTTTTATATAAAAAAAATAAATAAAACATAGATTATTTCAACTATTAACCTTGTAAATTTTAAATAATATGTGTGTGTAAAAATTTTATTTTAAATATTTTATTTGTTTTGTTTATTACCAATTATGGTTTCTTTAATATAATAGATTATTTTTTTTAAGATAATACAACAGAAATATTCTGTTTAAAAAATTATAATTCTAGAGCATCTAAAAGACATTCATTGAGTAATTTAGTAAAAAATAATACATAGATTATTTGAACTATTATTCTTGGAAATTTTAAATAATGTGTGTGTATGTGCAAAAGTTTTATTTTAAATATTTTTTTTTCTTTATAACTAACTATGGTTGTTTTAATAGAATAGATTATTACTTTTTAAAAGATAATAAAACAGAATAAAACATAAATGTTCTGTTTAAAAAATTATAATTCTGAAGCATCTAAAAAACATTCATTGAGTATTTATAAAAAACATAATGCATAAATTATTTAAACTGTTCTTTAAAAAATGCCTGTGTTTGTGTATTTAAGTTTTACGTAAAATATTTTACCTATTTTGTATATTATTTAATTATGATTGCTTTAATAGAATAGATTATTTTTTAAGGTAGTAAATGAATAAAACAGAACTATTCTATTTAAACATGTATAATTCTTAATATTTAAAGATCATTCATTGAGTAATTTATAAAAATAATACATAAATTACTTGAACTATTCTTCTTGGAAATTTTAAATAATGTGTGTGTGTAAAAGTTTGGCTTTAAATACTTTATTTATTTTGTATATTATTTAATTGCGGTTGCTTTAATAGAATAGATTTCTTTTTTAGATAATGAATAAAACAGAAATATTCTATTTAAAAAGCGATGATATATATAAGAATGTGCCTTCTGATATTTTAAAAAACTTTTTGTAAATAATGTTATCACAATAATAATTTACATTCCTTTCATATTGCGTACTTTTATTATTAAAAAAAATGGTGAAATTGCTATGTGCACATTATTGACATTATCACATATTAGAAAGTTGGGGTTTCAAAATTAATATAAGTTCTAAAATAGCCGGATTATATTTTTATATAAACATAAATACTTTTGCAATTAAACTTCAAATTTAGTAAGATTTCTTTAAATTACATTTTGAGTATTTTCCTCCTTCCTTTCATAGATATTGAATTCGGAAGACATTTCATACTGCCACTGTGTTCAGAAAACGCAAAAACTGAGATATTCTAATAAAAAATTCGAAAATCAAGCTTCGAGGCGTTTAAGTATGCCATGGCACTCCTTTGTCTAACTATACAGCTCTTTTTCTTTCTAACCTATGACCAGGCCCCTACCTGCCGGGTCTCCCCAGCTGAATGGGTTTGATACCTGGTATCGGGGCGGTGATCGCCTAATCGCTGCGTAGCGGCAATAAATCTGATCTTCATCCTATCGACTGTCCCTACTGCTTAGATGCGAACTTAGTTAAAGCGGTTACTTAACATTTTGATCCTGTTGTTTTGTACCTGCGCTTTGCTGCTCAAGTTGGCCTCGTAATTTAGAACCTTGATCAGGTGACGAGACCTTTACCTGGCTAGGCACCTCCAGAGGTATAATTCACAGGTGACTTGGAGGACTTTGTACCCACGACGGATTTTACATACACCAGGCGGCATTAGCGTACATGGCGGACATCGGCTGATACCAAACCGATAGCCAGACCCCTAGCTGCAGATTTCCCTTGCCGAACGAGTATACTTGTCTGGCATCTGGGCGGTTTTCCGCTTCGTCGCCGCATTGCGGCCATCCAGTAAACCAATGCCCTGGTCGACCTAATTGTAGAGCCTGTAATTTGCCGGTTTCTCTGTTGTACCGCTTGCTTAACTAATTGACTTTGTTAATTTGGCTCCTTCACATTACACACACATAACCAGCTTGGCGAGTAGGGAAATCTGGGTTTTAGATGCCTAATCGGTGGTGTCCGACGGTCTCCATAGAATCTTGGCCAAAAACATACAGATAGAGATACAAACACTTCAAATTATTATATAAATCTCTGATGTGCAGTACACTATATTAAGGTATGATGTATAATCATATATAATACATAACATATTATTATATAATACGTAATATAGTAATATATAATACATCAATATAAAATATAAATATACCGGGTGTCCCAAAAATGACTGATGGATTTTAAAATTCAATAATTTGCAAATGGTGACAGATATTTAGAAAATTCTTGCAGGAGGGTTATGTATGATGTCAGAAGTTTTTTTTTTTTTTACTGTGATTCTTGATTTTAGTTAGAATTTCAAACAATAGATGGCGCTGTGAGAAATAGGTGCTAATTCCAGACCTGATTTTTGGTACTTCGGGATCCATTCAAAACGTTTTAATCCCTTTTTTTCCCATAGGAGAAGAAAGAAGCCGAAAAATCGAGCCTGAATTTAACGCCTATTGCTTGCAGCGCCATCTATAGCTACTTTTGTAACTAAAAGTGGGAATCGTAGCATAAAAGCTTCTGACTTCTTACATAACCATCCAGAAAAAAAAATTAATACCTGTCACCGTTTGCAACTTATTTTAAAATCCATTAGTCATTTTTGGGACACCCTGTATATTATATAAAATATATCAATATACAGGGTGTATCAGGAGTGATCGTTCAAATTTATTGGAGAGGTAGAAAACAGCAAAAGAAGACAATTTCATATAGGAAAGTATGGGGGGCAAGCGAACGCATGACGTTGTAAACGGCGCTGTGTATCACAATTTTTGCTCACACGCAAATCTTCGTGGCGAGTCCAGTCGGTCGTCATTCGACAAGGTGACTTTTCAGAAGTAACATGAGTCATTATATGTTAAATGAATATGCAGGTATGCATCTAAGTTACGGTGCTGTAGAGAACAGCAGTCGGAGAGTTGCGTAAATGTATACAGGACGCTACTCCAACTGGCGCAAACCTCAGGATCCAATTTGCACGAGTTCATCAACAACTGTGCGAAATTGGATCGGTTACCAATACCTGTAATGATACTGGAGGCAACCGATCGACACGGAGAATTCCAATCGAGGAAGCTATTTTACAGCGTCCTGTATACATTTGCGCAGCTCTCCGACCACTTTTCCCTATCGCACCGTAAAGTAGATGCATACCTGCATATTCATTTAACATATGCTACATTCATAACATTCATGCTACTTCTGAAAGTCACCTTGTCGAATGACGACCGGCTGGACTTGTCAGAGAGCTTTGCGCGTGAGCAGAAATTATGGATACACAACGCCCTCTACAACGTCATGCGTTCGTTTGCGACCATACTTTCTTATGTGAAATTGTCTTCTTTTGCTATTTTCCACCTCCCCATCAAATTTGAACGATCATTCCTGATACACACCCTATAATGTCCGCTCTAGATATTTCGTAGCACTATACCACTGTAACAGTCAGAAAAGTCCAACGATATCTCATTTGTGAAAATAAGTATCATAGCTTAAGGGGTGTCTTCCCTCACTTGAAAACGTAATGTTAAAGCAATGGGCAGATTGTTTTCAAATTTCTCGTTTAAATTTTAATATTTTTGAACGATTATTTTTTGCATAGGAAGCTGATGTCGATCTTTAATATGACTATTTTTTACTTTTTCGATTTCGGTTGCAGATTTTTTTTATAAAGATACTTTCGCTTTCAGAACCGGTTTCGAAACTGAAAGTAACTTTTTAAAAAAAATCTGCAACCAAAATCGAAAAAGTAAAAAATAGTCATATTAAAGATCGATTTCAGCTATCCTATGCAAAAAAAAATAGCTCAAAAATATTAAAATTTAAACGAGAAATTCGAAAACAACATGCCCATTGGTTTAACATTACGGAGCGGATGTTCTCAAGTGAGTGAAGAGTACCCTTAAAAGTTATAGTGAAACAACATTCATTTCTTTAACACACATACCCTTTATATAGGATTATCTTCATAACACTTCCTATCGGCTACATCTCGTCGGAGAAAAGCTATTCCTAGTTTTTTTTTTAAATAAACCTATCAGATTTTCTTCATTATTCTTATTATTGCTACATGGAGAATTAAATTAGCAGTCTTATCCAAAGTATGTTCGACTTATTTTAAGCATATCTCCACATGGTAATAGAATCTATAGCTCCGTGCATATCATTCTATAATTTCATTTAAATCTTAACAAAACCTTTCAAGTACTTCAATTCATTGATAATATAGTAAATATCGATATTAATTAATGTTTCGAAATATAATAGATTATTTTAGATTGTCTACATTTATAAGGCAATATTCTTTCCACAAATTTTGAATTACACATCTTCATTAGGATTTTGATAAAGATACTCAAATTGAATGTCGTCTATAATTTTCAACATTGAAAGGATGCCGCATTTCACTGCAGTCATTGACTGTTTCTGACCTACTCGAGATTAAAGAAAAAGAATCCATTACTGCCAATCAATCTCGGTTGGATAAAGGATTTCTAATTAACAAATCAATGAAACTGATTAAAGTTACGCATTACGCTGTAATACAGAATGCGAACGAAGTTCTGCCGAAATAGAGTTGATATTAATTTGTTTGACATGAAATTCAACATCACATAATTTGTATTTTGTATTAAAATATACATAGTAAGAGGACATTATTATTTCGCAAACTTTACGAAAATTTAAAGACTTTTGTTTTAAATCTAAGTTAAGTCGAAGTTTTTGCTTTATTATTCATTACAGATTTAAAGAAATTGTTGGAACATTTGCAACCGCTGACGGGAACATATCGGATTTCAAGGCTTTGGGATATCTTTAACTCCACCAAAGGGTGTTACTTTTGTATTTTATTTGTTACATTATTTCTGAAAATATACCCAATATTTATACAGGCAGAGAACTTTTCATGTAAATTAATTAGTTAGAAACAGTTACATTATATACATATACGAATACCACAAATTACTTTATTAAATAATGCAACATGAAAGAGGCAAGGTTTACTGTCAAAAAAACAAATGGTCGCAAATGTTTTAAGAAGTTAAAATTAATAATTTCATCACTATTTTTTTATGTTTTTCTACCTGGCCATATGTTTTATATGCAAATTTTAGTCAAAGGTGTTTTTTTTATTTATCATATTGATTTGGGCAGCAACGGATGTGAAAGAATACTCGTTTAACCCTCTAGTGCATGATTTTTTACTTTTCCTTTAAAAAAATACATTTGATTCCTTAATGGGCATATATTAAAGGAAAAATACTGAAAAAAATATCACTCTTATATTTTTCCGTATTTTTGATTTTTTTAAATGGTTGCCAAATGGCAACACCATGCATTAAGCGTACTCCAAGCATATTCTACGATACTTCTCTGGCATTTTTTCTATTAATTCTCGGGTGGCATTTAGCAGCACGGGATTCTGTTTCTTATTATTATTCCAAGGCACGAAATTACTTTTGATTTTAAAAGTGTCATTAGGCTCATCGATGTTTAATAGTTATCAAAATACAGTTCATGATTTACAGGTTCAACAACTGGATGAGTATTGACTCAAACGCTAACCTCCAAACCATGTCCTCTTGGCAGACTGGTTGTATTTTTTTTTTTTTTTTTCGCAATAAATATCAAAATTATGCGCAAAGTATACTCCTGCGAAAAGTAACAATTTAAAACCATATTTATACGATTTTGGAGGTTGGGTGGGTGGAGCGGGGATATACTGCTTCATATCGTGATAAGCATTTGTCGCACTTATTTGCTCATAAACACAGAGAGATTCTTCCATGGGAATGGATAAGAATTTCCAAACATGGTACCGACTATTGGTCTCAACTTGAATAACTTGTCTTCCCATTAGACAATGTATTATCGTTTAGATGGGAAAATATTCGTATACTTTCAAATGTATTCAAGGTCATGGTGCAACAGGGATGGGCATTATTTAACGTATTAGGATGAATAACAATGTTATTCTTTTACAGTTTATTATTCAGTAACATATTATCAGAAAGTTCCTGTTAAATTTGGAACGCATTATCAGCAAAGTAATTAAAAAAAAGGTTTTTTTTTTTTTTTTTTTTTTTTTTTGAAGTACATATTTAAATGATAATAAAAATAAAATGTTCGAAATTTGTTTTCTAAATTAATAAAAAAAAAAGCCTAAAAACTGTGCGCCTCTAAAAACTCAAAGCTAAAATGATTAATCATAAATAATCGAAGCCAGACAAAAATATATCTTTCCAAGTGTTATTTAAATTGCTCTAAGTACTTTCATTGTCTTGAGAATGAAGGCTAGAGAAACCACAGACCTTGCCGGCTAAAAAGCATATCTTACAAGCAACCAATCACAGCAGACTTCCCATTTTCTTCTGAGTCTTATTTCCTTTTATACACGCAAAGGGTAAATGGAGTTCTTCTCATATAAACATATCAAATGATTATTTTTAAGCTTAGAATAAATATAGATAATAGAAGTTCTTTGTAATTTTTTATCTGCTCGACTTTTCTGCGGTTAATTTAACTTTTGTTTCTTTTGAAACATTTTAGTACAACAGCGTTTTAAATTAAAAATAACACTGATGATTATATAAAACTGAAAGGATAATATTGTTTCAGTGAACGACATTCGATTAAAAATTATTTTCGTGTTCTGTGAGAGGAATGAAAGATCTGTGTTTTGTGGAACATAATAATGCATTGGATTATTATTATGGGGATGAAATGATTTCATCTAGTGTTGGAAAGATTGAATTAAAAGAGATTTAGGGAGTTGGTTGCTGAAGGTGTTTGTTTTATCGCGCTGAAGACAATCTTTGGCCAGCATAGGCACGGGTTGGCAGGAAGGCGATTTCTTTGAATTTGAGTATTTAAAAGGGATATCTCTATGTACTCCTGAAGTTTGTGGAGGTGAAGGGGGGGGGGGTTCTGGCGCTAGAATTTTTGTTTGTTGGTCAATTGTTTATTATTATTATTTTGTCGTTGTTGCGTTTTTAGAAGATGAGTGCTGGAAAACATTTTTTATTTTACTGAAAGAAAAGAAAGAAAATGGCATTGTATAATTTGTGAGGGCACTTAATTTTAATACAATTATAATTAATTTTAGAAAGGTATTTGTACGTACGAAATTTGTTTGGATGAATTGCATTTGATTAAAAGTGTATAAATAATATTTTCGTGTTCTTGTGGGATTAGCATTGAATATGCTTTAATAGATATGGTTGCAATGAAGTCAATATTCAAGTCAACGCTTCAATGAAGTGAAGATCAAATTTATCTCTTTTACAATACGTATTGTTAAAATTGTGTTTGTTTTTATGCAGGATATTTCTTTTTATCGTTTACAAAAGGTTAATTTCTAAACCGTTAGTTTTAGGGGCATAGTTCCAATTGTAAAAATGTTTCAAATTTTGTTCTAGATCATATAAAAATCAATTTACGTTAAAATACTTACTTTTTAAATAGTTAAGAAATTGCAAATTTTATGCAATGCCTGGATCCTATAAGTTTTATTTAGAAAAAAATCCCCCCCATATTATAACAAGTATAACAGCAAAAATTTATTCTTCTATAGGCAAACCGTACTGGGTTATGATACTTAGAATTTTATGAATTTTCAACGTTTAAGTCACCATAAATGGAAAGAGTATTATTAGTGCCCAAAAACGCTGAAAATGCACGATTGTCAACCCAGATAGCAATTTTAATTTGCAGAAAATTTTCAGCAATCTTACTTTGCAAAGTTGCAAAGTTGCAGCAAGCTCAGCATGACAAGCCTGAAAGTTCATAACAAGACTGCAACAAGATTATGCAAACTCCGAAGTCACCATACTTTGAACTTGCAGCTAACTTGTCTTGCAAGTTGCAGCCTTGTTCTTCAAATTGGCTGCAGACTCATAGCAAACTAGTAATATTGCCATGCAAATGCATTGTAAACTTGCAATCTAGTCATGACACACTATCTGCAAATGCATTGCAAACTTGGATTCTTGTCATGTCAAGCTATCTGCAAGTATGCTGTAATTTCATAGCAATGTTGTTAATTCTCTGAATTTTACGTGTAGTACAGGTAAAATAAGATTTTTTGAGACAAGTGATGGCCATTCACCAAAACTTGGGGAGAGCTTCGTTTTGATATTCGAAATGAAGATCCGATGAGTGATAAAAAATAAAGTTGTTGTACCCTGTTTTGGGGACAAAAGACGGAGGCATTTTTAGCTCAGGGAGGGGGGGTGGGGACTCAAAAAGTTTTATGTAGGTGTAGAACATTGTTTATTATATTATATAATTTATAATTCCGAATCAAGTAAAATAATCTGCAAGTCGATACGATCATTTCTTACAAAGTTAAGTAGGTTTTATGAATACAAAGTCGAAAATTATACTTGCGCAGGTAAAATAGGTTTTTACAGTAATAACTGATTCCTATTCAGGAAAATTTGAGAAAAACATAGTTTTGGCACTAGAAATTAAGATACGTTGAGTCACCAAAAATTAATGTTGTTTATCGTATTTTGGAGGCAAAAGTGGACATTTTAACACGAGAGGTGGGGGGGGGGGGGAGGACAGAATTCAATATTTTTTAAATAGGTCAAGTGGGATATAGTTTCATATGTATCTTTTAATTCTCATTCGAATAAAACCATCCGCAAGTCGATACGATTATTTGTGAGACAGTTACAGCAGGTTTTATGAATACAAAGTGGAAAATTATACTTTATTTTTTAGCATAGTTTTGTCACATTTATTTTATGTTCAAAACATCTTCTTTATATCATATTAAATCATTAAGTTTAATCATTATAATATCAAAATCCTTAAATGTCTTCAAAATAGCAATAATCAAAATCAGAATCATTTGAGTTTACTCCAAAGCCATTTAAGTTGCCAAAATCCACTTATATCCTGCCTTAACTTTGTAATGAAGGATCCTATCGGCTTGCGTACGGTGTCATTTGATTGAGAATTAAAAACATCATACCAAACGGTACCCCATTTGACCTATTTAAAATAATTTCAGTTCTTCTACCTTACAGAGTTAAAGCGCCCCCCCCCCCCCCAAAAAAAAAAACAAACAATAAAACTACTTCCCTTTTTGGGAACTTATTGGATCTTCATTTCTAGTGTCATAATGAAGTTCTTACCAAATTTTCGTGAATGGCCATCAGTTGCTGCTGTAAAAACCTATTTTACCTGCAGTAAAGTATAATTTTCGACTTCGGATTCATGAAACCTGCCCTAACTATGTAGCGAAAGATCGTATCGACTTGCGGATGGTATCATTCGATAAAAAAAAATACATAATAAACGATAACCCTCTGTTGACCTACTTAAAATTTTTTTAGCTTTCCCCTTCCCCTTCCCTGAGTTAAAAATGCTCCCCAAAACATGGTTAAGTAACTTTATTTTGGGGGGGATTCAAGGATCTTCATTTTTTGTGTAAAAACGAAGTTCTTCCCAAATTTTAGTGAATCGCCATCAGTTGTCGTATATTACTCACTTATTGGTATATATATTTTACCTGTACACTAATAGTCGTACTTTTCAGGGTTGTGCGTGTTTTGTGCAAGATTCCGCATAATCGGAGGCTTGTCAGATGCTAAACATTTTTATGCTATACAGGGTGTATCTAAACTCTTGGGCAAAACTTTAAGGGGTGATAGTGCACATCAAGACAAACAATATTAAATAGGAAACTGAGGGTCCCAAACGTCTTCCGAATGAGATAGGTGTCATTAAAGTTTAGGGTCCAAAATTTCAAATGATTATAAAAAACGGAAAAATTGGTCGATTTGTTTGCGGTTTTCGCTAAAACTATTCTTTATGTCAGTATTTTCTTGAAAACAAATTTTAAAGGTAACGTTCAAAAAATTCCGTTGGAGGGCGCTTTAGACTTTGGACTTATTTTTTACCGTTATTTTTTGTATTTCATTAAATACTTTTAAAAGCTTAGACTTAAACTTAAATTTTGAGCTCAAAATCTGAATTGTTGGGAGTGGTTAAGTAGCGCAAACTGAACTGTGTTCAGGAATTGAAATTTGAACCCCCCCCCCCCCCCCCTGAACACAGTTCAGTTTCCGCTACTTAGCCACTCCCAACGATTCAGATTTTGAACTCAAAATTTAAGTCTAAACTTTTGAAAGCATTTAATGAAATACAAAAAATAACGCTAAAAAATAGTTGTTCGTTACTCCAAAGTCTACAGCACCCTCTATCAGCATTTTTTGAACTTTACCTTTAAAATTTATTTTCAAGAAAATACTGACATAAAAAATAGTTTTAGCGAAAACCGCAAACGAATCGACAAAATTTTCCGTTTTTTATAATCATTTGAAAATTTGGACTCTAAACTTTAATGGCGCCTATCTCCTTCGGAAGACGTTTGGGACCCTTAGTTTCCTATTTAATATTGCTTGTCTTGATGTATACTATCACCTCTTAAAGTTTTGCCCAAGAGTTTAGATACACCCTGTATAGACTGAGTAGACAAGGACTTATAGTTTAAAGTAGATTCGAAATCAATTCTAATTTCTTGTACAACTAACTGCCCCTGGCGACCTGTTTGGTTTTCCTTAAAATATATAGTATCATTGTATCATGCTTTTTTTATTATTCATAATTCAATTTACTTGCTCAAGTCTTCGCCAAATCAGAAGATTCTGATAGATAAATCAAGAACTCTGTACTTTTATGTCAGCAGGGTGTAGGTGATATTGACCAAATATTCAAAATCCCATTGCATTTTTCTTATTGCATTAATTTCATTTAAAATATAACCCTTTCATTCATTTTCCTTAAAATGCATAACTAAAACAGAAAAATTTTAAATCCAAGACTTTCACTTATTTCAAAAGAATTAATAAAAAAAAACCCTGATAAATAACATAAACCAAGATATTTAATTTTAACTTTAAAACATTGTTTTAAGTTATCACGTGAAAAATAAAAAAATCTATTTGCGAGATTTGCACCTGGTTAACATAAAAGTACCAAGAACTCTTTGCGATCATGGCAATATTTCATATATTTTTTGTTGTAACGTATTTCATCTTTCTTTACAAATACAATCACTTAGGCATTTATGTTTCATGTCCATTTGCTTATCAATTGCAATATGTTCGATAACGCAGATTTTTAAACCTATTATCTTCCGTAATCGGGTCAATGGCCTATTGGCGTGTTTTAGCTAATAAGATTTGGTGCATTGGAATGTTTTTTGTGAAAATCCTTTAATGATAGTTACATTTACATTAAGCTATATTGTTGCTGATATTCTTTTTGTTACACTTTAATCTTGGCAGTAGACTCGATTAGGTAATCAAATATCTTAGCTGAAATTCATCAATCTGTTTTTACGTACTTAACAAATGCATATCAAATTACTGTTTTGAATGCATTTGGTCAATAAGAATGGTAAGTGTGTTCGGCAATTAACAATCATCATTTTGCATGATCTATCTTCTCGAGATGGATAACAAATAAGTAGAAAATGAGTTGATCATTCGTTTTAAAATTTTATTAATTAACGATTTTTACAGGTGCTGGATTTATTTGCATTGAACTTATATTAACCCTTTGAGGCGCGGTGGGATATATTTTATCTCACCTACGATTAATGAGGATTTGCACCAGGAAAAATTTATTAAATTTTACTTTTCTAGCTTTGGTGGGAAAAAGTCGTAAACTTGCTTTTCCTTATTTGGCAATAAATCTTTTTGCGGATTCCGGAGTGAATCCGACATTTCAAAAACACAATTGCTTGCCCCTCAAAGGGTTAAGGAAAGATCGGTTATTTTTGAGTTAGCCGGGAAAAGTGATAAATCCCCAAATATTGTTTCCCTTACCATCATTCATATCGCTTTCATTTCAAATACATTCCTTAAAAAAAAAAAAAAATGTATCATAAACTTAAAATACATTGTTTTTGACTTGCCTCAATTAAAACACAAAATAAAAAATAACAGAAACAGAAACATTTTATCTCAGAATCAAAATTGTTTCTTATTTACGCCCTCAAAAAATATGCAAAAAAAAAAAAAAAATGCTAGCAGGTTTGATTTTCTAAACAAACTTATACATATTATTTCTTGCTTATCATTAAGAAAAATTCATGGAACTCATTCCTTTCTGAAATAAATTTCATAAATAGCTATCAATATACAAACTTTTATTGGACACACCACACAAACACTTCTCTAATAATTTGCATACATTAATATTAAATGTTTTTAAAGGCAAGTAAGAAAACTGTAATAAATTTAAAAAGGCAAAAGAACATCCTAAGATAATTTGAAAATTAAACTAAAAATAGGATAATTGAATTTGCAAACTTAATAGCCATGTATTTCATCAAATAAAACTTATTTACGGATATTACTTTTTTTACTGTAACATAAATAAATGTTTATTAGAAATACCAAACATTCTCTATATTAACCTTTAACTGATGTCCCAGAAATTATCACATAACTAGTGTGAAGTGGTCTGTGAGACCGCTGCAACGAAAGATGAATAAAAGCCGGGATTAACTCATAGGATGGTGTTTTTGTACTAAACTTTTTGTGCAGGAGTGTTAAAATTAAAATTCCCCTATTCAAAAGTCTCTGGTGATAGTACAAAAGTTCCAAACGGAACAAAATTTCGATAGTGTTTGTAGTTAAACTGAAAATTGGAAGTTAAACTGCAAAAATTGAAAAAAGCCGCGGTCTGAGAGACCGGTAACATCAGTTAAAGGTTATCACTGCATTTCAAAAGATTTTTGTTTATTCTAAGATTTTTTTAATGATACAACAGAAAAATACAATTTAAAGGTTTTTCAGGAAATAAGTTTGCCCCACCAGTGGCCGAGAGGTTCTGCTCTCAAAGCTGGTAGACGGGAAGTGCTGGGTTCGATCCCAATCGCGCCCGTCGGCCTAATCGTTCGGAGTTTTCGTGGTTTTCTTCGAACCTTGGTTCTCCAAGCGTTAATACGGGTTAGGTTCCCTTAGAAAGACCTCCGCGGAAGGCACTCCCCCCTTAGGGCCTATATCCCACGTGCAGATAATTGGCCGACATAAATACAACCAACCAACCAACCAGGAAATAAGTATGCTTGCCTGTTTATTGATGAACTTTTTAGCTAATTTTATCAAAGATAATATAATTTATATGTTTTTGCAGCCAAAATGTAATATATATATATATATATATATATATATATAAATTATTTGAAAAGCTTCAAAAATTTAAAAAAGACAAAGTTGTAATAAATCAATACTACTTATAAAATAGTTACAAAGTTTATTTTTACACAAATACAAATAACAGTTTATAAATAACAGTATTATAAAGCATTATTTTCTACATATTTTGAGTTAAGAGATTGTTCCCTAACCAAAACACACAAAAAATAATTGAAAAAATAAATATTTAAATATATTTAATTCTTTCCTGTTCTCCTCCCCTACCTGAGTCTGTTGCATCATGCAAATTTTCCACATTCTAATCCATGTTTTTTAATGTCTCTGCATCTGAGGGGAAAAAAAAAAGAATAAATTTAAAAAAATCACAGGTTTATTTTTTACAGCTTTCAAGAATTCTGTCTACAGTTAGTTTTTAAGGTGATCATAAACTACAACTTCTGTGTTAACAAAACTACCTTGATGTTAAGGGTGGAATTGCCGGGAGGTAATAAAACTTAATAGAAACAATTAAATCTATTTTGCCGAGCGATAAGCCTTATCTTTCAGACTGAACTTTCAGGCAAACCAGACTCGACAGTAATATGGGTTACGCTTCTGGCAAATTACACAATACATAAGAATAAAGATGACTAAACAAAGACATAATTAGCATAAACAATTTATTTACTATATTGTTTAGACCCGAGAAGAACATATTAAGATAATTCATTCAGTTGGTTTGACATTTAATGTGAAATTTTTATCCCATGCATCTTATCCCGTAAGAATGAACGTATCGAAATTAAACGTAAAGTTTAATTAAACTTTTAAAGATTTAACCATTTAAAATAATTTTACTTCTTAAAATATTTGTTTTTTCCAAGAGCAAACAAGATAAACTAGTAGAAATCAGAACATTCTTTAGTATAAAGTTTTAAATTCTTTAAGCAGTCATCAAAGCATTACCAGCGCCTTTATTAAATATTTGCGAAAACGATTATGATTCTGCGTCGATAGGTAGGGGAGACCGGGGCAATGGCGACACCTTAAGGGAATTTAAATTTTTTCACCTCGAAAAAATGTTTATTTTTTAATAGTAAAAAATCTAAAGCTGAATCATGATCTTTAGTATCTGTATAAATTTAACCGTAATCATAACTGTAAAGTAAGCATACATAAAAAAAATATTTTTTAAACCTCTGCACAGTGGCGGGATTACCCAGGACACTGGGGTAATTCCGCCACTGTACCGGGGTAATGCCGCCACTCTTTAATGACCTAGTACATGCATCAAATGGATACTAGGAAACACACAACTTACTGAAAATAGTTAGAAAGCAATGTAATTGAGCAAAATAATGGTTAAGCTTACAATTTACTTCATATTGCAAAAGTCACTCTGCTGAATCGGCTCCACAACATTAAAATGAGGCCATTTCTCACCCGATTTGCATGGTGGCGGCATTATCCCGAGAGGACAATATGGCGGAAATCCTCAAGCAAAGCCGAAACAAGAACCGAACTTGTTCAACACATTACATCAAAATGTCGGCGAATGCATATAGTTTACGGGTCATATTATCTTAAATACCTAATGTTACAATAAAAGGTGCTTATCTCTACTCATTTGAAGCTCCAAAATAACAAGCAACTAGATGAAAACTACATTTTTCACTAGAACAAAAGAACGACGTACAGCAAAGTCACTCTCACTTTAGGCACTGTTTATATTGTTGGCCGCTATAGTGCAGGCACATTCACTATCTCAAACTGCCCTTAGTTTTTAAACTAGGTGGGGTGGCGGCATAACCCGGGTTGGCGGCATTCCCCCGGTCTCCCCTACATCGAGCATCCGTCATCCCCTCCACTGAGCACCTGCCAAGTAAAGTCAGTGTGTAACGAAAAAATACGATTTTCTCAAAAGTATGTGACTAGGATAATCGCTATAGTTTTCCTGTATTGCTTAAATAAACTTCTAGTACTATTTTTTCCATAATTTTATTTACAGTAGATTTGGTAATAGCGGGAAAGGAGGGGGGGGGGGGGGGGGGACACAGTACATTTTCGACTACATCTCTGAAAATGTAATATCTAAAATTATAACAAATATACTTTTGGTTTCCGTATTACAAGATCTTTCGAACGATACCCCACACACTACATACACAAAAGAAAATAAAAATAAGTAGCTTATTTCCCTAATTTTTTTTTCTAAAAATACTTGCGAATCGCTAATAATCAATAAGTATGTTGGTCAATAACCTTATAACTCTGGCAAGTTTGAAATTTTCATATTCCATAGTTTCGTAAAACTGACTATGACAGACGGACAGAGAGACACACAAGTGATGTTTACAATTCTTCAGTTTTTACATTTTAAGTGCGGAAGCCAAAATATTTAACTAAAATCAAAACTAGTTTATCTAGTCAGTTAGTCTAATTTATCTAGTAAAATTTCATCAGTTTAACCTAATTTATCTCGTCAGATTAGTTCAACCTAATTTATCAACTTTAATCTAGTCAGAGAGACAAACTAAACATTAACTAGTTAGTACCTAAAGAGTACAAACGCAGAATAAAACTTTTCAACCTCAGGTATCCTATGCATGAAAAGGATTTAAAAATATTAAAATGAGAGAGAAATCTAAATATCTCCCATATGATTAACATTAACTTGACTGTTTCTTCGCGTAACTAGTGTAGGCTCTTATGAAGTTACCTTTTATGAAAGATTGTTACCATAAAAATAATAATAAATAAATATAGAGTAGGTGGGGGCAAAGATACGCACTTTCCATACATTTTCATTTTTAACACACACATTAGTCTAAACTTATGTAATGAGTGATTAAAATGTTAGATTAGAACCTTAGGCAAGTGCTAACATCAACCGACATTCTGTCAAATTATAATTCTGAGAGAAATTGCAATTTTTAAAAAACATTGCTCTGCGTATCTTTGCCCCATCGGTTGGGGCAAAAGTACGCAGTCGTGGGCAAAGATACGCAGTGCGTATTTTTGCCCACTTACTGTGGGTTTTTGCCCCATTTCCAATAAAACGAATGAGTTATGCAAAAGGATTAGTAAATTTCACTAGTATTTATAGTTAAACTGAAAATTGTAAGTTAAACCACGAAAAAAAAGGAAATAAACAGGGGGTCTGTGAGATCGCAAATAGCAGTTAACCTCAAACTACTGTGACAAAAATTGTTGAATAAATACTGTGAGTGGTCTTAAAGACACCTTGATCGTAGAATGAATAAAAGGGTTGACTGACTCATAAGATACTGTTTTTGCGCTAAACTTTATGTAAAGGCCTATTATAATAAAAGTTCTTCTCATTTAGAAGTCTTTAGCGGTACTATTAAGTTTCCAAACGAATCAAAATTAAACTAACATCAATAGTTAAATTGAAAATTACAAGTTAAGCTATGAAAAATGAATATAGCAGCAGTCTGTTAGATTGTTAACAGGAGTTAAGGGTTAAGACTTTAAAACAAAATCGTTTTATGAAACAAGAATATTGATTTTTAAAAGTAGGTAAGTAGATATCTACGTTCTATATTTAAAAAAAACTTAACTAGAAAAAGGAAAATGTAGTTAACTAGCTTATATAAGTTAAGTAGCTATTATATTTTATACAATATAAAAAATAAAACTTACCACAACGTAATTCTGGAAAGCTTTGCATCTAGCTAAAACGATAAGGCAAAGCCCCGAATCTTAATCTTGTGCGTATCTTTGCCCCATGACGGTTGCGTACTTTTGCCCCATTCTGCAGTATTTTACTTAACCTGCTACCTACAAGTTTAAACAAATGCGATCGAGATAAACTATACGGTATTTAGAAGCTATAGAGCTTCCGTTCTCCACTGAACTTTTAGATTTGTAAAAATTCGAAGTATTGTTAGCTAAACAATAAAGTGAAAATTTTAAAATATTAGATCAAAATTCGAAAATTTAAACTTACTTCATTTTCTTGGCACGGAGTGCTACGTTTTTCATAAGGTTTGATCACACAACTACTACACATGAGACCAAACTACTACCTAGCGGTCATGATTGTAGAAATGTTTCTTCATATTAAATCAGGCAGTGCGTATCTTTGCCCCCACCTACTCTACAGTTGAACACTTTTTTTTACATGTAAAAAACAAAACAAAACAAAACATGTTCAATAAGAATACAAATAAACAATATTCAAATCTGACATTAACACTATAACATTGAGATTTTGAAGTGGTTATTCAATGCATTTTAGTTATTTAGCTTCAATTCATTACAAAAATATGCACCAATCAATATTAGTAAAATTTTTTGCGGCAGGTCTCGAAATGGAAAATCCACGAATAGAGACGCTATTTCAAAATTATCGTTGACTAAAAACTTTTTTTTTAAAACTTTAGGCGAATTTATGTCTAATCATACAAAAACAATTTAAAAACTGCATTCAAAATTCTAAATAATAAAAAAAGTTATAGACAGCACAATAAAAGCCATACGTATGAAATTGTAATAAGATGTTTTAATAACTTCACGGATCACTAACCAGAATAATATTTGTCATAATTTCACGAACCGGAATATCGTTTCGATTTGCTCCGGTACATGCGTGATTTGCGGGCGTGAAAAACTAAAAATTTTAAAATATTCATATTTAAAAGTTTTACAAAAATTTCTAAATAAAAAGATTTATACAGATCCGATTAAAAAGCAGTTACGTCAAAAGAAAAGCGAAATTATTAAAGAATTAAATAAAACGGACGTCGGTAGGAAATACTTTTAGTAATTTCAATAAAAATTAGAAAAAAGAGGTACATTAGAAATCCAGGTAGATAAGCTAGAGTCAACTAAGAAACAGTTTAAAATTATACTTAATATTTAAATAGAGAAAAAAATGTTAATGGTAATGAAAAAATAATTTAAAGTTTAAAATCATACTCTCGAACGCAGTGTTGAATTCAGGGGGTGACCGAGAGGGGACATTCCCCCCGGAACCTTGAAATGTCGTCCCGGAAGGTTTGAATTTTTTTTGCTTTTTAATGGACAAAAATGCAATTTCCACCTCGGAATTTCCCCCCCCCCCCCTCCAGGGGCGTAGCTGCAAAAAAATTTTCGGCGGGGGGGGGGGGGGGTTAAAAATTTTCCCAACATGAAAAAACAATGTTCTATTTTCCAGCTAAAATAATATGTTCAATGTGTCTTTAATGATAATGATACTTATATGCAAAAAAAAACTCCCCCCCCCCCCCCCAAAAAAAAAAAAAAAAAAAAAAATGCTGAAACTAAAAACATAAAAATTATAATTATTGGTTCATTTACTGAAAGTTTTTGTCTTCAATTGTGTACGAGTCATAATCGTACTTTATAGAAAATAGCCTCATATTTTTAGATTTTTGAATAAGGAACAAAGTTTTGGAGCTAAGGTATTACAGACACTGTTGATGGACAACAGTAGAGAAATTCATGTCTGGTAGATGTATGATATTTTCGTTACACAGAGAAACATAATGAGAAATTGAGTCTGGCTGCTTTTTGTATTTATTTTGAAAGTTGAACTATTTTACTGTTACAGAACTCAGAAAGATCGTCTGTAAAACAATAAATAATTCTTTTTTTTATTTTTACTTAAAAAAAAAAAAGAATAAGTGTTTCAAAAATCTATACTTTCCTAACTCTAAGCTCAGATTTCCCAAGTTCACATATATTGGGAGGGTCCCCCCATAACCCCTATCGCGATGCCCCTGCCCCCTCCCTCCACCCATCCCGGAGCAACAGAAATCTCTCCCGGAGATAAGCGTTTGAATTCAACATTCAACACTGCTCCAGCAGCTTGAAAGGCAACAACAACAATAAAAAAAAAAAGCTAACGAAATCTTAAACTCCCTGTAAAGTTCAGAAAAATGTATTAAAAAATATTTAACATGACCCAAAACATAACTATTGAAAAACGTAGGCATTACTTAGAAAATTAACATAACTTTTAATTTATTAGAATTTTTGTTATGAAATAAGTTGTAGATTATAAAGAAATGTTACTTTAGAGAAAATAACCACATTTGAATAATTAAAATAAGAAATACCTTTATTTCTGGGTTCCTTTATTTGAACGCTAATCAATGATCCGCTAATCACGAGATTCAATAACGATGTGTCTTTTTCTTTTGACTCTGAGCTCTGAATTTCCAGTCATACGCTGTTATCTATTCTGCTCTCAACAAAGGGAATTTTCGCTGACGTCGTTGAAATATGACAGCGTTGCAGCAGTTTTACAGCAAAATGGCATTGCAAGGGAGAGATCGATTTTGTTTCATCTGCCTTGCAGTACTTTTGAGTGAAAATTGTTGTGTCAAATTTGTCAAGACAAGGAAATATCGAGAAAAAGTCAAACTTACTGCAAACGTGCATGCTATCTGGGAAAGTATTATACCTAGGTAAGCTTTTGTCTTGCAAAAATTAAGTTTTTAATCACAGATTTTGATTCATCTCAATAGAAAACAGCATTTATAATTGCGTCAAAAAATTATTTCAAACATTTTGTTTGAAGGGCCTTCTAATTAAACCATCCGTCGACCGCATACACGGCGATTAGTTATATGTTATAAAAATAACAGATTGTTGGAACCTGTTACCTGTACAAGTGTGGAACGATGTAACCTGTTAACCAAAAGTAACTATATTTCCCATCTCTATGGTGCAACTAGCTAGTGGTACACCAATGACAGGGTTCACAAACAATCTTATGATTTTAAAGTTTGCCACGCTACACAAGATACAAATTCTTAGGTACTTTTTTATATCTGTCGAGCATATATTGGGTGGCTTTTGAATAAGTTTTAGAACACTTTATAGGATTGTTTGCTCAAAGATATGCTCGAAAGTACTGAATAAAAAAATACAAAAAATATTTATATGGTGTTTTTAAAGATAAAACTCTTTCAGGCAGAGAAACATCTCCAATAATCTTTAACCAAGAAGGATCTGACTTAAGAGTTTGAAGCATTTATTTTTAATGTTTACGTTTACCTAACTGCTTTTTTTTTATATAGATAGAATATTCACTATCCCAACGTTTGCATCAACATTCTAGTAAATTTCATTAGCTGAATTATCTGCTTGAAAATCATAATCAGTCTCACCATAAGTGTCTGAACCGTTTTTGAGCAGAAGGTTTTTATCAAACGGTGGATTGTCATCGCTGTCATTGTAAGAAATGCCACTTTCACTTGACAATATAATCCATATTTCTTCTGTTAGTAATTTTTTGTGTGTGTGTGTCTTTGCTTTAAAATAGATTATGAACATGATGTGGCTTTATCAGAACAAATTTTTCGATGAAAAAATTGACAAAAAAGCAAGATAAAACAATCAACAAATTCATTGAACAGAATACTAAAAATGTAAATAAAAGCGGAACTCAATTCATCGTGTTGCCAAATGGCAACAAACGTATATTCGCATGTATATAATATTTGTTGCAAAAACCCTTACTGAAAATTATTTAAAATGACTTTTAAAAGCATATTCTTTTGAAGAAGATTTTTTTCAAATGAAATTTTGCATTTTAAATATTTTATTTTGTGTGTGTGTGTTAGAAATCAATCTATGGCTCGGGAAACGGAAGGCTTCAAAAGTTCCTTTTTATTTGTAACCGATAAACAATTATTATCACCTATGGTATTGTTAATGATAAATCTAAGTATATGGTCAAAATGAGTACGTAAAACATAAATTTATCAAAAGGCAACGGTAAATAAACGATAAAGAGAGAAAATTTAATTTGTTGCCAATTGGCAACAGTATGCACTAGAGGGTTCATACAAATATGTTAACCTTAAAGTTTAAAAAGACTTTTTTCTGTCAATAATTAATTCTTTTGCTTAAAAAAAGAGGCTGTTTCAATAAAAGTTATTATGCCATTATATTTCTAGATTGTTTTTCGGTATCAACCACTTATTTTTCGAATCCAAGGCACCGCATTCGAAACCAGCTAAAAGCTTGTTATAATTAGATTTATTTTCTGTTGTAACAATAAAAATTCGTTAAAAAAATAATTCGTAATAATTAACTCATTTAAAAAATGCTTTGTGTTACCAAAAGATCAATAAATGTGATTTATAAAAATGTAACCACCTAACCATTTAGGTTGATAATAAGATCGTTATTTTCCAATATAAACACATATTAGATTTTCAAATATATTTGTAATACTAGGCTTTTTAATTCCAAGCATTAAACCACTTTGCTTTAGTATGTATTTATTTATTTAGAAGTCTAATCTATAAACTACTTCTAAAACTACTACTAAAATCTACTTAATTACCAAAAAATAGATTAATTCTAATTGACTTTAGATTAAACGTTGAGAAATCATTTTAGAAATCCTAGATAGTTTAAATAATATTTAACATTAATTTAAAATAAATACTTCTTTACTACAATAATGTAAAGTAACATTCGCAATAATAAAGAAAGCTTTTTTTCCCCCTGTTGCCATGTTTTAAAAAGAAACTTGGAAAAAGTATTGTTATTAATAATTATCCATTAATTTTAAATTTTTGAAACACATATACATACATACAATACATGTATTTACAGGCAAATATAGCGTTATATATCGAACGCGAATTTTCATTTATAAAACATGAATTTTAAATTCTGTGTACTTCTACTTCCAAATACAATAATAAAAGGGTATTTAAAAAAAAATCATTTTACTTTTTTTTTTCCTCAATAAGCTATATATATATTCCTAATTTCATAGTTAAAATTTCCTAATACAATGTACAAAAATCCCATCAAATGTGACGGGAAAGAACTTCACTTTTTTTGGCATTCTTTTATTACTATATTCAATATTACTATATCCAACATATAGGTCATAAATAATGGTTAATGAAACTTTATCAGATATAAAACTACATAAGCATGCTCCAAAGACGAATAACTTTTGCCTTTTTTTCTGCTTTTTTAATCTTACCAAGCCTTCTGTACATTTCTGGCTATAAAGACGAAAACTGGATAAATGAATAAGACGTATTACTGCATTTTACTTCCAATATCGAATCAGTGTCGCATCTAATTCCTGCAAATCGGACAATATCGTAAGTCATATGTCTAGACCGATTTAAGCTTCGTCTTCAGAAAGATTTATTGACTGCTACGATGTAATAATGATTATGATGAAGTTATACCTTTTAATCTTGAACTTCTAACGTCATGCATTTTACGGATGAAAGAAAAATAATATGCATTCATAAGGTTAGATAAAATTAATTTACCCTCTTCAAAGAGCTCAGGAATGTGCTCCACTGAATCAATTGAGAGGAAATTGAAACTGCAGAAAATTCAATGTTGCCCTTGTCGTTTATGGAATGAAAATTTCTGAGACAAAAGTTGTCTAAAAAGTGGTTACTTTAGCGCTCAAATAAGGGTTCGTTAGACATATATACTTTAATGTCCTATGCCTTTACATAAATGCTTGATACACTACAATAATTGTTCAATATATATTCTTCATTATTAGCAACTAGTTATAATCGCAAAATTTCTATAACAAATAAAGGAGCCTTGGCGGCGAATTTAAATTTTTATAAGCTTAATAATTTGATACACTACATACCGGCTATTGAGTTTTAATAATGACAGGAAACACGGTTCCAAATTTTATTTATTGAAAAGCAGTTGCCGTGAAAGAAATAAACATTATACAAATTTAACTAACGTATTTGTAGTGCCATGCATTGATGATAATCAACTTATGACACACATTTCTTCTTGAAGAAGTGATTAAAGCAAAAATAATTCCCGTACGAGAATAACGAGCAAAGGCTTCTTTTTCAAAATGAAAGCACATTCTTTGTATCTCTAGAAAACCTTAGATTGGTAAAATTGTGCCTATTTTTAATGTGGGCTCTTAAATATCATGAAATGAAAAAATCCCTTAAAATCTTTCGTATTTGTTGGTTATGTCTTTACACAAAAACATTTAGATAAACAAGTAAATAAACCGATGAAGAGATGTACAAATCAACAAACTGTCCCAATTCTGAAAATAATATTTTGGGTTCAGTTCGATTCCAAAAACATTCCTTAACATAACATTTTCCAAAAGTATTTAATAAATTATATTTATATATTTTACAATATACCCGCATAAATGAGTTTATGTACTAATATAATGAAATTACATAAAATAAATAGAAATTTCAATATGCGGTGCAACATTTTTATGTATCCTCTGATTTCAAACGCTACCATTAATTAAATATAATAATATTTTAAGTACTTATGCTTTAAATCATGAGACACAAAGTCCTCTTCAATTTTTATAATTTATGAATCGGTTATTCAAGTTAGAATTTAAAAGAATCTTTGAAAAATTATTTCTAGTCCACGGTATTTAGATTATAATAATGGTTTTAATGATTGGACCAATTTAGTCATCCTTCCTTGACTTTATTGAAGCCATCAAAAACTTCAATTACTTTGATTAAGTATTTCTGGAATATTTGAAAGTGTATTTTATCAACTGACAAATTGATATTGGTTTATCGGAGATCTATCTTCCCGGCTAAGCGAATTTCTTCATTAATTCACTGAAAATTAGAACAGTTGAAAGTATTTCGGTTTTTCATAAGAAAGTAAGTTCCATCTTAATGAAATTAATGTTGTTGAAAGTATTCGTAGATTTCTTCAAGTCGTTTTTTTCATTCTGACATTTAAAAAAAATTCTTTTTTCTCCTCGGTTCTGTAAATAGAATTTTATTAGATGGACATTTTTTCGCAAATGAAAGAATTAATTTAAAAACTAGAAAACAGGAATTCTACTTTTTCAGAATTTAATGTCGCCCCCGATGAAAAAAAAAATGTAAATATATAAATATAGATAATACAAAATATATTTCAGTTTTAAGATTTAAAACACATGCTTTTATTTTATATAAAATGACGTCATTCGCTCCTCTGAAGAATTCCTTATTTGCGATCCAGTCTTAAACAACATGTACACGTACAGTAAAGTATTCATATGACGTCACTATCGCTGAATAATACACAATTCCAAAATAAACACATGTCGTCACTCAAGAAACTAGACAAAAAAAAAAAAAAAAATCAACTATCTTGTTCATATGCCTTCATTTGTTTGTTATACAGATAATTAAATTGGATATAGTTTATAATAGTTCTATGTTTTATTAGAAATCATTCATTTATATTTTTTCAAATTAGCACGTATTTTAATTACATTTCTTTCACTAGCTATGGAAAAATAACAACAAAAAGATATAATTACAATTTTCAACTATTTTTTTTTCTTTACTCCTACAAAAATGGAGTGCTTGAGGTGCCAAAATTAAACATATGGCGCTAAAAACTACAAAAAAATTAATATCTCAAAAATAAATGGAGATGCAGTTATCAAACAAATTGCATTAAAAAGTACTTTTTTCCCAATACAACGGGTATAAAAATTGAAATTGAGCTATGCTTAGAAGTTTTAAAAAATTGCAGTAGAGTATTTAATAGTACAATGATATATCTGTTTTGTTTTACAGCTGGCTTGTACCACGGAACGTTATTTTTCAGTGACGACTTTTTAATAGCTGGGAGAAAGAAATAGCATTCAAAGGGGCTAATAATTTAAGCAAAATTTAAGTTTTTTTCTAGTTTTACATATAAAGAACACAACAACGAAAAATCGGATTTTCATTATTTGTTAACGGTTTTCCATTATTTCAGAATATAATTTTAAAAAGAAAATGAAAAATGTATAAATGAGTGAAAACCCTGCTATAATAAAACACTAAAAGTGATTTTCGCTTTCCGGTGTATCATCATAATATTACTGTACAACTGATATTAAATATATGGCGAAAGCAATTGAAATCTATTAATAAAATTTCATTCGAGTTTATATATATGCGCAGAAAGAGTTGGGTACAAACTCACAGATGGTTGCCATGAAAAAGTCCAAATTGGCTATTAATGCCAAATCTTGGCTAATTTCTCATTCGAATCCAATACTAATCAAAAATTAGAAATCTTCCTTAATGGTGGTCAACGTCATCTAATTTTAGATGTCTTACGTTTGCACAAAATTAACTAAGTATATTCTTATAACTAGGGGGGGGGGGGACCTTTGTCAGAAGCATTAGTATTTTACTGGCTTAAAACAGGGTGGCATAAAATCTATGTAAGGTTTAAAAATTCATAAAATAATAATAATAATAATAATAATAATAATATGAAAATGCAGTTTGCAGTAAAAGCACAATCAGGATACGAGATTTTTTTTATCAACTTCACTGTAAAAAAACCACTCTAGATTTGCCAGAACAAACTCGATCACAATGAATGTGCTGTATCTTTCTTTGGTTTCCTGACTATATTAACATGGAAAATACAGTAGTTGCGTAAAATTAACAGCACAATATGCTGGCAATTTGGACGCATTTTTTTACAGCACAAACTGCTGGCGTCCAAATTGCCAGCACATTGTGCTGTTAATTTTACGCAACCACTGTATTTTCAATGTTAATATAGTCAGGAAACCAAAGAAAGATACAGCACATTCACTGTTATCGAGTTTGTGCGCGAGATGAACAGTACTTTGTACTGTAAAAATGTCGTTGTTGTTTTTTTTTTACAGTGTTAAAAAGGTTATAGTTCAAAAGTAATTCAATTTTTTTTTTACCTATCATACTTTACTGTTTTTATATATGTGCATACCGAACAAGAGAAGGTAATCAATCCATAGTACCCATCGAAATCGTAAAAAAATGCAATTGCTGTTTTTCACAAATTCTCGTGTGAGGAGAAATATAAGATCAAATTTACGAAAAAGTTCATAGGCACCCATGATAGTTTAAGTTGTTTAATGAAATTTTTTGGAATTAAAGTTTTTTAACATGAAGAGAAGTGGGATACCACAAAATAGCTGTATTCTCACATATTATTATTATTTACTATATTATTATTTAATATTGTTATTAGTAGTAGTATTTAATATTATTATTATTATTATTATTATTTAATCCCTTATTATTATTATATAATCACGTATTATTATTATTACATCACCAATTAATACTGTATTACAAATAAGATGTTCGAATTGAAATAACACTGTTAAAAGATTTTCAAAGTTGATAAAAAGCAACAAGGAACAATGAACTTAAGCTGTGGGCGTTTCAAGAACTTATGAACAGTAATAGTTGAATACAGAAATTACAAAACTTACACTCACACTTGTTTGCCATTAAAAAAAGAGCCAAATTGGTTATTAATAGCGCATTTTTATAAATTTCTCATTCTAATCCGATACTGATTAAAAATGGTAACATAAAAATATGTTGGAAAAATAAATGTTTGGCTTGAAATTATTTAATTAAATCAGTGGCATTTGGCAACTTAATATTATTATGGGATTAAGATATAATTATGGGAATCTTCTATATTCGGGGTCAACGTCATCTCATTTTAGGTGTCGTATTTTTACCGAAAATTATCTAAAGAAATTCTTGTATTTCTGAAACTAAACATTGTATAGCTTACAGTTTTTCGAGATGCTCTTTTGAATGAGCCCACTTTAGAAAAAAAAATCTCGAACTGGTGAAATAACCTTCCCTTGTGAATAGTTAGTATTCTATTTAAATTACAGGAGAAAAAGCTATTTTCTATTTGTAATTGTCTGTCAATTGTAATTTTTTTTGTTGTTGTTTGTCTATTTACCATTAAAAAATAGCTTGTATTAAGCTCAACGGGAAAAAAATATTCCTACTTGAAAAAACGTCTGCTCTAATAAGGTAATTTATTTTACGTTGAGAAAAAATACTAAAATGAGTTAAATTTATATATATATATATATATATATAATAAGTTTTAAAATTAATGCTGAAGAAAAATCAGTTTACTTTCTGCAACATTTTCTTTTTTCTGAAAATAATGTATAATTTAAAATAAAAATTAAATTGGAACTCTAATTAAGTGAAATCTTTTCCAGTTTTTACCTCCCCCCCCCCCTTCCAATTTTTTAGTGTTATATATTTTGAAAAATATAATTAAGATGATCCAATTTTTACTTTTAAAAAAGATCAGTTTAATACGAAGTAGTTAAAAATGCCACTGTAAGTATTTTTGAAAGAAATATTTTAGACATGCATATTTAAGCATATCTTGGACGAAGAAAACATGATTGATGATAAATATTTCCCTAGATAATTTATAAAAACGATTATAATTTGAAACATAATCTTGTAAATTCAAAAAAAAATATGTTGGAAAAATAAATGTTTGGCTTGAAATTATGTAATTAAGTCAATGGGATTTGGCGACGTGAGCACGGAAGGCGGATTTGATATTTTTATTTTTTCCTTATAAAACTTCAAGTTTGATTTATAATCTTCACAAAGTACGATATGCTTAAAGAAGACTACACATTTTCTATTACAAGCTCGTATTATAAATAAAATATTTTTTCGATTCGTTAATTTTACAGGAGAAATATTAGTTGAGCGCATATGAAACGGAAACATTTTTCTCTTTTTAAGCTAAATAAATATTTTCAACATATTTTGGTACGAAAAAAATTTTTTATACAAAACTGTGTCTAATCTGTAAATATAGAATTATCTTGACAATTCTTTTAGGTAGCTTTCATTACAAAAAGTAAAAAGCCACCTATTGTAGCCGTCCGGAGGAAAGCACGTCTTGCAAAATTTTGGAAGACACAAATAAAAAAAAAGCAAATTTTGGTATATTTTCACCGATCATGACCCCCAGACCCCAAAACCACCCTTCGTTCAAATGTGACATATATATATATCTGATTCTTGTCATGCGATAGCTCTCGTATTTATAAACCGATTTGGAATAAAATTAATTGTATGAATAGTAAATACCAATGTCTCGACCGAGTTCATTGACCAGCTTCACCCGCCATCTTGTTTCAAAATAGCGGCCATTTAAAAATTAAAAAAAAAAATTAATTTAAAAAGCGGTGCAAAAAAAAATAAAAACTGAAAAATATTTTTTTCTTAAGAGTTTGACCTTAATACAAAGATTCCGAAGCATGTTTTGTTTTGCCTTTATCTTAAAAAATGGCTGAGATATAGGAATTTGAATTTCTAGGGTGGCTGACATATTCAAACAATCTGATTTTCGCTATGCTGTAATTCTCGTATTTATAAACCGATTTGGGTAAGATTAAGTATGTGCATAGTAATATGAATGTCTCGACCGAGTTCGTTGGCCAGCTCCATCCGCCATCTTGTTTCAAAATGGCGGCCATTAAAAAAATTCTATTGCCGCGCAATGCTTAAACATTATTAATATTTGCTAGTTTCAAATTCTCGCCAAGCTTGGCGACAGTTTGAAAAATATTGCCAAATTTGGCGACCAAAAATAAATAACCATAAATGATGCCAACCTGGCTATTGCTAACTAATTTGGCGCAATTCTCATTGAAATTTATATTGATGAATATTCTCTTATCGCGTTTGTCGCGTTTTAGCTTCTAAAATTTTGAGTAAAATTAGCTTCGAGCAAAATTTTAAAACCAAGAAATATGAACGCTATCTTATATGCCGTACATAACACTGAATTCAGTGGCATCTAAAAATTTGAAAATTAATTGTTTATCACACACACATCTTTTGGCTATCTGAAATGAAAAACCCGCTTACACTAACAATCAAATATATGTTATCAAATCATGAATTCCATTCAAACCCAATCATTTAAACATGTACAATAGTTGCTATAATATGGTTCGTATAGTTAAATAGTTAACCCATTCGGGACCATGGGTGCATACATGTACCTTCAAAAAGTGCATACAATATTTCTTTTTGGTACCAGTAAAAAATAAAAGTAATGTTTGCTTTCTTTAATTAGAGCATTTTTGCGATTATTTAAGTAAAGATAACTTTTTTTTTAGTGGTGCCAACCCAATATAATTTGAGTTAGTGCCACCGGTTCCGAAGGGGTTAACATATGCTGTTCAATCAACTGTCATAGAAACGGATAATCTCTTATAAGAATCTCTGAATAAATCATTTAAAGGGTCGGGAGAAAAACAACGATCGTCACAAATAGTTAGATGTTACCGTAATTTCACGTGTATAAGACATTTCAGATAACTCGATTTCCTACCAGAATTTGTTTTAAATAAAATGTGACTTACTTCAGAATAGAATTTATTTGAATTCATTTTTTTTTCCGGTTTGAAAAAGACTTAACTAAATCGCGGCTTATACGCGGGAAATTATTATAGTCATTTATCTCTATTACTTTTGCTCCAATCTTCAAGTGTATTTTTTTTTTTTTCAGAGGACGTTTATCGTTCCTCCTCCTTTGTATCTTCATCTGTGTTTTTCAATGAATTACCGAAAGAGAAAACGATGGTAGTCACAAGAGAATTAGATGATATTCATTCATTCATCCCTCTTCCCCCTTTGTACCAATCTTCAACTGTGTCTCTTCAGAGGACATTAATCGTTCTTCTTCCATTATAATTATCTTCAACTATGTTTTTTAAAAAAATGCCTTCATTATAGACCCGATGCAAATTTTCTAAACGATAGTACGTCTCCCAAACTAGCAACTAGTAGTCATCTCAAACTTCACAGAAAGTGGACTATCATCAAAATATTTTCTAAGGAAGCAGTGGCTATAATTTTAAAATATTAACTTACTAAAAAAATTGTTAAGCAATATTATTTACTTTTCACGTTCATCAAAGAAATTAGAAATCGAAACACTTGAAATATTTTACTCTAAAAATTACAATATTTATTTATTTTCAAAACTTTTTTTATGTCTTAATTTCTGTTAATTTATTTCATATCATGGAAGACGGTAGTATTCCGAGTGACGCAGCCTTAAGCCTAAAATCGTATCGTATCGTATCGTAGAATTCGTAGATGGCGGAACTCATATATACAGCTAACTCGACATCAAAGAAAATGCGAAAAGCCGCCTGTTAATAACTCATCAAATATAGGTCCTATTGTTCTGATTTTTTTAAAACAGTCTTATATCTGCAGTCTAATCCTATTCTGAATTTTTTACAATTCTACGTGCAGTATATTTTCAGATCTGTAAACCCATTTTGAAAGCAATTTCGATGGTGTAAGTTTGTCTTTTTTTTTTCTCCGAAACGGTCTAGATTTTTTTAAAAACATTAATATATAAAATGAATCTGTTTTTGATGAAGTGGATAACACTAACCTAGTATCTAGGAAAACTCTTAATTTTTATATAATCCGCATGAAAAATTGGACTTCTTAGGATCGCGGATTACATGTTATTCTATGGGCTAGCAGACAGAACGTTGCACATCGGTTTTGCGCGATTAAGGTCACAGTTAAAAATCTAAATATTGGCAATAAATCTTTTTTTAAACTACAAAAACAGTTTATTATGTGCTTTAAAATACTTAGACTGATTTTTTTAAATGGAACAGTATTTTGTAATTATATGTATTTTATTTCCTTGTTATTCATAGTAAGTAAACATTTTTTAAGGAGAAAATATTTCACATTTAAAAAAAAATTCTCGTATCGAAATTCGATATTTATCACAAATTCTCGTATCGAAATGAAAATTCATCGCGTTCGCCATAAGACTTCGCCATGTATCACTACGCGATACGCGAAGTTGACTGAAGAAATAAGAAATATCAAAGATCTTGAAATGGTATTCCAAGGGGAGAAAGTGAGTACAATTTCTAATTATCCAGACAGCATTCTTTGCAACCGATCCTTTCTAATTAGTATAATGTTCTGAATTGTTTTTATTTTCAACAATACTCATAACTGTTGTTCTTACAAAATAACGTTCATGTGTGGCATAGGTATTTCTTGTGATATGTGAGTGCAATACAGATAGATTACTAATTTAATTTTGTGTTTTGAGTCTTCTTTTAAAGAAATTAAACAAGATCTTTCATTTTTAAAGAACGCACAATTTAAATAAAAGGTATGAAGAAATCAAAATTAAGATTTCAAATCCCGTTTATAAAATGATTCATTTGCGAATCGTTTCTAATAACATTATAAACGAAAATTGACTTAAAATGACATCTTTTTCGAAATATGGGTATCTTTCGTTTATTTTTTTTTTTTATACATATAACTCTTTTCAGCTTCAAAAATTAAAGCATCGTAGTATTTTATTTTTATAAAATTAAACCTAAAGGGGAAAAAAATTCTTATTTCCGTTTATCTCTGTAACAAAAGGAAAAAAAAAACCCTGCAGCATTTCTTTTAGGCTGATTACAGCCATGGGTGCAAGACCTTCAGTCTCAGGACTGATTTCAGTCTTGGACATATTTTTGACTGATAGTAAATTCTACTTTATATACTTAAATTATCACGATTAGCTCAAAATGAACCATTTTATCTTGACTGGTTGTTTTGAGCTCCTAAAAGTAAAAATTTTCATCATGATACTTTTCCTTATTTAGTAATTAAAGTTTATAGATAAATAAGATAAAACAGCTTTTTTGCAAAAGTAAGATACTTGTTTTTATTTAATTTTAAAGTTAATGTGCTTAAAAGAAAGCTTTAAATAATTTACTTTTAAAAAATATAAAAGTAGCCAGCTCCCTTATATGGTATTTGTGGTAATGAAGTATTATTGTAAATAAGAACAATTCAGAACATGTTACTATTTAGAAAAGATTGGTTTCACAAAATTTCATTAGCAGCTGCATTGTAGCTGTCATGATAATTAGACTTTGTATAAACTAATAAAGTGATTACCCAGTGACCATATCAATTAATATATTAATCTGCCTCGCATCTTAAATTAAATATTAAGTTTTTATTCTTCTTTCATTAAACCATCCACTATTCTTTAACATTCCGCATATTCCGATTACAAAAACTCTTTTTATCAATTCCACCTGTACACTGGAGGGTTGCCGTATCACTTACAGAGTAGCACGTTTATCGCCTCGTTGTGCAATAGCATTTGAAAGATCACCACACTAACATATAAAAGTAGCAATAAAAGAAAAACAAAATTAATCAGTTGATTCTAAAAAAACCCGCTCCATTCTCGGTCGGGGAAGGAACATCACAAGAAAAAAAACCCTCGCGAAATTTGACAGTATGTCAGGGAGGGGGGGGGGGGGATCCAAAACTTCATCAAAATAGTTGTAACTTTTCTAATAAATATGTTACATATAACATAGGTAGTAATAATCGGTATATCTGATCAAAATACCAATAATTTTTTTAAATGAACTATTTAATGATTTTTTTATCCCTATTACTCTATTGGATTAATAGCAGTTTAAGAGCCATAATTTTATATTCTAAAATCATTAAAAGCACTCTGCAAGCAGTTCTTGTTCAATCACAAAAGTCTGCCACTTAAACATTTTAATGCAGAAAATGTAATGTATTTCTCATATGTAAACAATGAATTTTGCAGTTAAGAAGCTTAGGTATTTCACAAATATTGCTATTTCTTGGAACACTAAATCTGATGCATTATCGTCTTTAACACATTATTTTGGAGTAATGAAAACAATGTTATTATATTAAATTTTTTTGTAAATGGGTGTTATAATCAGTAGTAACTCATGACAGGTTTTTCTTGCAGCACTAAAATGCATGCCTTCCAAAAGTTTTTTTTTACTAAATTTTTGCCTTATTTAATGGAAGAAAGTTCTGCCAAAAATAAGGCAAAGATTTCATTATTATTAAAAATAGTGAAAAAGGAATAAATTTGCCAACAATGCATTTAGTGTCCCCAAAACTGTCAGTAACGAGCCACCACTGTTTATAATTACAGTCGAACCTCGTTATCCCGACACTCTAATGTCCAGAAAAAAGTGTCGTCATAAGCGGTGTGTCGCGATAACCGGAGTTAGAGAAAAATAGGTTTATAAAAAGCTGTATTTTTAATTAATTTAAGACAATTTTAAATTCATAACTGTTCTTGCAGTTTTAAGCAATACAACATTACTGTTAAACAAAATAAACACAAAAAAGAAAATTGGAAAGGATAAAAATCAGATTTATGATGACTGATTTTTTTATTGTTACATGAAATATCGATGAATTAAGGTTTGCTTTAGCTAGATCCTACAATTATTTTTTCGATATTATGCAATGAATTGTAATCAATATTCGTTGTTTCAGAAATGTATGTTAGATAACTACTGAACGTTTCAATGCAATGCAATGCTTCCGTTTTAGTCGGATGAAAAACGCCGTGTGGCCACAAGAAAATCCGTCGGGATATCCGGAGTTGAAAATTATTCAACGACGTAAAATCCGGAGTTTATTTGCATTAAAATCATATACAGAAAATCCGGACTTTGAAAAACTGACGTGAAAACCAGGTGTCGGGAAAACGAGGTCCGACTGTATTTTGCCCAGGCATATCTGGATCATGCTTTAAGGTAATTTAATAGTGTGTGATCTGTACCAATTATGTAAAATTTTATAATTTGCACAATTTCTGGTTCCAAGGAATGTAATTCAAAGCATGTATACGAGGTAAATTTAATGATGTATGAAATATGATCTAAATAATGCAAAATTCAATAATACACACAACTTCTCATCCCAAGGTGTGCTTTATAAAGATCTTCTACTATATTCATCTGTAGTTCAAGTTCACTCATCAAAAACCTTAAAGATTTAGTATCTGTGACTGCTCTGAAGAGGGCATTATTACAACTTTATAATTTTTTCATTTTGTAGCTCAAATTGCTCAGCTTAGAATTTACCAATCCAAGCATTGCCATCTTGATTTTTTTCCACTGTCTTTATTTACCTCAGAAGTGATTAAGATTTTTTTATATTGTAAATCCTAAAGGTTATAATAGCAAAAAAGCATCTTTAAGCCCTTGGGGATGAGCGACCGGTATACTTAGCCACTTAAGGTGTTCAGAATCCTTCATTATTCTCACCACTTATTTTTAACTGTAAAGTTTACCTTCTTTAATCGGAGCATTTCTGTGATTCAATTACAGAAAATTTTCTGCTTTTAAAAACCTGTAGTAAAAGGTTAAAAATTAACCAAAGGGCTCTTGTCGCGAAGGGGTTAAATATTTTGAATTACAGTGAACTTTAATAACCATTGGCTTTAATTGCCAGTACTCTTCCAATTGAGCTATCTGTACGACAGCCCAGCCAACACATTATTCGCTCAGAACAACTATTATCATGACATCAATTGATTGTGTGAAAAATAATTTAAAGTGTACATGTTTATACGTATATTTTTTATTATTAAGCAACAGACTTTGCAGATCCGTTTTTCTCAAAAGCTTTAAAGATTGAAATCTCTAGGCTGGAGTGGGAAAGTGGTAATTTTGAGGAATAGGAGGATAATTTATACAGAAGAATTTTCTGTATAAAAATAAAGATTTAAATTATTTTAATGCTGGGGAGTAGGGGGAGGGAGAAAAGGTGAAATGTACAGTCGCGGAAAAGAAAAAAGTAAACACCCTCTACTAACTCCTTAATAAATTATTATCGTAGACGAAAGTTATTGGTACCGAACGATTGGAAATAAAGTCTATTTTTAAATGATGTATATAAAATTTGCTTAGGAGGCCATCTACATATTAAAACAAATCCAAACTTCATTTTTTTCGATGGCAATACCCAATTTTAACGAGATATTTCAAATCTTCGGTTCAAACTATGCCTAGGCACCAAATTTCAAGTCATTTGAATAATAAGTTTTTGAATTATAAACATTCAAAATATAGTGCTTCTAATGTTGAATTACATTTTCATATTTTTATTCATATCTCCTGAAATTATGCTCCTAATGTGCTAATTTTTTGTGTAGCAGTAATACTAATATACTTAAACATAAATACGTTGAATTTGCAATTTTTATAATTTTATGATATGAATTATGAAATTAATATTCGAAAAAATTATGAATTGCAACCTACAATTTTTTTGATGGATTTAGATTTATTAAGTCCTGCTTTATGGAAATTCAAAATTTCACATTTTTTTTCCAAATAGTTTTCAAATTGTGCTTAAAAAACGGCAAAATGATGGTTTAAGGGGCCGTCTATGATAGAAGTGACTAGATATTTTGAAATGTCTTACGCTGTCCTGCAATCTAGCAGACTTCATTGACTGCTTGAGTGACGCTTAAGGTGCCTTGATCAAGAAGGGGGCTCCCTCGGTTAACAATCGAATACCGAACTTCAATTTGGATACAGCCCTTAAAATAAGCTTGTTTTAAAATAACTATTTTCTCGGAAACTTATAGTACGAATTGCATAAAAATTTGTTTTTAGGCTAATTAGATGGTGTAGAATTCATTTATGCTGTAAGAATTGTGTACTGCTATTGAAAAAAACAAAGTTATGGTTCGTTTTAATATGTAGATGACCCCTTAAGCAAATTTTATATACATCATTTAAAAGTAGACTTTATTTCCAATCGTTCGGTACCAGTAACTTTCTTCTACGGTAATTTGTTGATAGTAGGAGAGCTGTTGAACATTTTTGAGTAGGTATTTGAGGCACCCTGAAAATTTGTGCAACACTTCTTTTGTAATGCCTGAATACAAAATCGAATGTCTGGCTGAAGGATCGTGGCCCAAAAACTGTGCCAGACACGTGTCTGGCACAGTTTTTGTGCCGACTAAGGTGTCTGTCATTTTCAAAATATTTTTTTCTAAGCATAAATATTATTCTGCCTCAATCTCAGCGTGCCTCAAATACCTTTTTTGGGTAGTCAAAAAATGGCACTTGACACGTGTCTGGCACAGTTTTTGGGCCACGATCCTTCAGCCAGACATTCGATTTTGTATTCAGCCATTACAAAAGAAGTGTTGCACAAATTTTCAGGGTGCCTCAAATACCTTCCCTAAAATGTTTAACAGCTCTTGGACTATGAGGAGTTAGTAGGGGGCGCTTACTTTTTTTTTTCCATGACTGTACATTAGGGAAGTTAGTGCTTATTTATTTATTTATGTTAGTGAGCAACAAATGTTGCAGATTTTTTTTTTTTCAAACTAATTTTTGAAAGATTTTATTATTTAGGTAAGCTGGAGAGGTGGGTCCAAAAGCAGAAGTGGAATCTTCGGAGCTCAGGGGATTATTTTATATGATTTATTATTATTGTTAATAAAGAATTTTAAATAGGGATGGTGAAAGATTATTTTATATAAAATTAAGAATGTTTAATTTTTTTGCACTAGGAATGAGAAAAGGGAGAAGCAGAAATTTGTAGTTTTGGATTTAATATAAATGTATGTAATTACTTTTACAAGTGAGCGATGATTGTTATATATATATATATATAAAGGTTTAAAGAGTAATATTTCTTGCTATTTTTCTTAACAAAGTAAATTTTTTATATAGTAAAATGTAACATAGCTTTTTATATCTCTGAAACAAACCAACAGAAATACCCTCTAAACATGCATGTTGTACATTACTTCCATATCTTACCAAAGCGTTCTTATAAAAATCTCATTGCACGGTGCTCTTTAAAATTGAAGCATGGTCATCCTTTTTTGCGGGGAGGGAGGGGGGAGAGATTGAAGGTGAATGGAAATCCTTACTATGAATTCTTTGTATTGGTCTTTAATTTTTTTTTGTGTGTGTTTATTGTTTTATTTATTTTTTTAATAACCTCAAAAAAGTAATGATATCAATACAAAAACCCTTAACGGGTTAAAAGTTTGTGACGCAGCACTTTATCTTATGCTCTAAGAATTTTAAATATGGAACTTAAAAATAATGATATCAAATTTTGATTGACGCTATGCTATTAATTATAATCTCTCTATATATTATTTATTTCATCTTTTAATTTTTTTATAATCGCATGTGCAAAAATTATGTTCAATTTAAAAAAACGTATAAAAGTTTATTCATTGATGCTTTAACATTTACACCTCTCATAAATTCAAAGTATGAGTTTTAAAAGATATGATATCAAAATTTTAGTGACGCTTTGATGTGGCTTTGAACGATTTGTTTTAAAATTAAATTTAAATTATTTTTGTTTTGGCTAAGATATATTCACACATCTAAATAATAGTTTTAATTTTCCAATATACTTTAAATATGTCACTTTCACTGAATTTATATGATGCATTTAAATGCATTTATTTGAAAAAATTGATTTACCCTTTGTCGAATGCTATTACAAATTTTAAATAAGATTTACGTAAATAATTTTTTTGCGTCATTGTATCCAAACTAAGTGAAATGTATTCAAATGGATACTATGATGCAAAAAAATTATTTACGTAAATCTTATTTAAAATTTGTAATAGCATTCGACAAAGGATAAATCAATTTTTTCAAATAAATGCATTTAAATGCATCATATAAATTCAGTGAAAGTGACATATTTAAAGTATATTGGAAAATTAAAACTATTATTTAGATGTGTGAATATATCTTAGCCAAAACAAAAATAATTTAAATTTAATTTTAAAACAAATCGTTCAAAGCCACATCAAAGCGTCACTAAAATTTTGATATCATATCTTTTAAAACTCATACTTTGAATTTATGAGAGGTGTAAATGTTAAAGCATCAATGAATAAACTTTTATACGTTTTTTTAAATTGAACATAATTTTTGCACATGCGATTATAAAAAAATTAAAAGATGAAATAAATAATATATAGAGAGATTATAATTAATAGCATAGCGTCAATCAAAATTTGATATCATTATTTTTAAGTTCCATATTTAAAATTCTTAGAGCATAAGATAAAGTGCTGCGTCACAAACTTTTAACCCGTTAAGGGTTTTTGTATTGATTTAATTTATTTATATTGTTTTAGTTATTTTTGCTTACAAAAATTTGGTTGCTAGTACCACAGTTCAACAGTTATCAGATAGCCAAAGATTGTTACTCCATTTATAAATGGAGTAACAATCTTTGGCTATCTTTATAAAAACTTGCACATTCTAAAACCTTAAAAATTTCATTTGCAAGTCAAGTCAACACTGGGTTTGCAGAGCGCCTAATGTGGGTGAACCTTCCGCATAATCTCCAACTAATGATGAGGCAGAACATAAAGATGTAATTCAGAAGATGATGTTCATTTACACAGTATTATTTTATGGATAACAACCAGTTAGGTATTCGGTTAAATAATTTATTATTTTTAATAATAGTATTGAAAATATAGGTGACATAAATTCTTACCACTTACTTTAAAATTCAACAAATCGTAAATTGTACGTCAAACGTGGCAAATGAAGTGCGTTCATACTATACTTAGTTTAATAAATATTCAGCTCTTGGTGCAATAGCTGTTGCACTCTTGCGCAAAAATTCACGAATACAAGATTTATTACGAATATATATTAAATTCAGTAATACGGAAGTAATATGACTCCATCATTAATCTGACGTAATCACCATAACAACATAAAATCATTACCTATCATGGGATATCATTGAATTAATTACGTATGGTAGGATTTAATAGAAGAAAGAAAACATCCATTAATATCTTTTTAAGTTTTGATTCGATTTTCATGAAAGTTGAAATGGCTCGACAAAATTCTGCAACGATTATATATATTAAATTTCAAACCATTCGGTTGAGTAGTTTTTGCGCCGTTAAATGCGAACAGATGGGCGGACCAGACGACGACTATAGGTGCAATATATTTAGATAATTACGAACGCACCTAAAAATATACTGCAAAATTGAAAATAAAAATTCTTTAATTGTTCACTGATTATGAGATATTTTATCCCTATCCCCAAATACCCCCCCCCCCCCCAAAAAAAAAAAGAAAACGTATTTGTTAAAATAAAAGATTCTTTAAATGACTGATAAATAAAAAGAAAATCATATATTGCGGATTAATTATTATGTATATTCTTGCTACATTTGCATCAACACCACCAAAAGCAAAAACTGCACCTTTAATATATCTATTCTGCATTATAGATAAACAATAACATAAATAATGAGATCACGATACGACTAGACGTAGATTTCGTATTGGGAGATCCAATCCTAATATACTTCAAAGTTACTATTAATTAAATTTTCAAATACAAAAGCATAATTAGTATTTATTATTAATGCATATGAACTCGCTATTCCAATCAGTATTTGATATGACATGTTCTTAATTCATCTTAGAAAAGACGTTTAGTTTTGATTTTTCAAACACATCTGAAACAATAGGTCTTCTTAATTAAAAGGAATGAACATGGTCGCAACTCGGAGAATAAACTTCAAACAGTTGAAAGATTTTAATTTCCAAACAAAATTGTGCCTCAAATTCAAATCTTCACAGATACTGAAGTGATTGAATATATATTTAGTAAAATTGAAGAAATTCTCTCTTGCTAATAACATCAATTCAAATGAAAATTGTGTTTTAGGCATTTAATTCTTTTTCCAAAATTGAATTTAGTTTACTTTCACTCTTGTACGAATAAACGTAAAAGATGATGAAATTACGTTCTTCGAAATATTTAATTATGCAAAGTCGCAACTGCACAGATTTTATTTTTAAGTAAATACTAAAACTATCATTTCCAGTGATTTTTTTTTCTCAAAAAAGAAATATTTGGTTTTTTTAGTTAATCTTATATATAATTAAAAGAAAATAATAGCCAGTTGACAACACTGGACGCTAAAATTTAAAACTAAATTTTATTTAAAATTCACATACAACAGAACAAATAAATGGACAAAAATTACTTGCAGCTGCATACAGATAATAGAAAATTATTTAAAATACATTAGAAATATCTTAAAAATACATTAAAAACCATTAAAAATCCAAAACGTTTTCAGCCATCAACAGTGATCATTTAAATGTTGTTATTATTACTTACCCATCATACGTAGTATAGAGTAAGTCTTGTAATCGTTTTAAAAATCGAAAAAAAAATTTGAGGGATTTACATGTTTCAGACACTGAAGATTTCGAAAGGCATATTTAAAAAAAAAAAAAAATTGGTGTACGTCTGGGTGTGTGTCGGTGTGTGCGTCTGTAATCGCTCTATCTCCCGAACAAATTGAGATAGAGACTTGAAATTTGGTGTGTACTTAGGAAGTAATAATAGAAAGAAGCTTATTGAATATCAGTAACCTCGATTATCGGGAACTATTTTTTTCGGACTCTCGAAATATTCGTTCTGATAAAAGGTATACAAAAATTTTCGAAATTGTTTATTTGAAGGAGTGCATATAAAAACCAATAACAAAACATAAATTTTACATCAAGAATGAAGTCGATCAGATAAATAGTTGCCGAGATATTTGTAATCATATTTTTCACACTCTTCGATTTTTCATGATCCTGTATTTCATTCAAATTTCAATTCAAAGATATATTTTAATTGGAAATGAGACGCTTAATCCGAAGCAGTAAGCTGTTAGTTAATATGGTTATAATTTTTCGAGTTATAAAGATGTTTCTTTTACGGAATTCGGTACTACTCGGTTATCCCGCCAACCAAAAAACTATCGCCAAACTATAAGATTAAATGCCAATAATGGCTTATCGTAAATGTCAAGCATTTAATGCATCTTCGTACCTATAAGGGGGGTTACCATAGGAGGGACCCTGTTCTGTCGCCAAATGCCGCCAAATTTGGCGACCAAAATGAGTCATCAAAAGTGAAGCCAAATTGGTGGTATCTCTAATATTTCGCCAAATTCCCATAGACTTCCATTGTAAATCAATAGTGTTTATTTGCTTACAGAAAATCAACAAATTGAGATATTTTAATGCAACAAAAAGTAATATTAGCTTAAGGGATTATATTAATTATATTTAAAGGAATCCAAGTAAATTAAATCAATACAAAAACCCTTAACGGGTTAAAAGTTTGTGACGCAGCACTTTATCTTATGCTCTAAGAATTTTAAATATGGAACTTAAAAATAATGATATCAAATTTTGATTGACGCTATGCTATTAATTATAATCTCTCTATATATTATTTATTTCATCTTTTAATTTTTTTATAATCGCATGTGCAAAAATTATGTTCAATTTAAAAAAAAGTATAAAAGTTTATTCATTGATGCTTTAACATTTACACCTCTCATAAATTCAAAGTATGAGTTTTAAAAGATATGATATCAAAATTTTAGTGACGCTTTGATGTGGCTTTGAACGATTTGTTTTAAAATTAAATTTAAATTATTTTTGTTTTGGCTAAGATATATTCACACATCTAAATAATAGTTTTAATTTTCCAATATACTTTAAATATGTCACTTTCACTGAATTTATATGATGCATTTAAATGCATTTATTTGAAAAAATTGATTTATCCTTTGTCGAATGCTATTACAAATTTTAAATAAGATTTACGTAAATAATTTTTTTGCATCATAGTATCCATTTGAATACATTTCACTTAGTTTGGATACAATGACGCAAAAAAATTATTTACGTAAATCTTATTTAAAATTTGTAATAGCATTCGACAAAGGGTAAATCAATTTTTTCAAATAAATGCATTTAAATGCATCATATAAATTCAGTGAAAGTGACATATTTAAAGTATATTGGAAAATTAAAACTATTATTTAGATGTGTGAATATATCTTAGCCAAAACAAAAATAATTTAAATTTAATTTTAAAACAAATCGTTCAAAGCCACATCAAAGCGTCACTAAAATTTTGATATCATATCTTTTAAAACTCATACTTTGAATTTATGAGAGGTGTAAATGTTAAAGCATCAATGAATAAACTTTTATACGTTTTTTTAAATTGAACATAATTTTTGCACATGCGATTATAAAAAAATTAAAAGATGAAATAAATAATATATAGAGAGATTATAATTAATAGCATAGCGTCAATCAAAATTTGATATCATTATTTTTAAGTTCCATATTTAAAATTCTTAGAGCATAAGATAAAGTGCTGCGTCACAAACTTTTAACCCGTTAAGGGTTTTTGTATTGATATCATTACTTTTTTGAGGTTATTAAAAAAATAAATAAAACAATAAACACACACAAAAAAAAATTAAAGACCAATACAAAGAATTCATAGTAAGGATTTCCATTCACCTTCAATCTCTCCCCCCTCCCTCCCCGCAAAAAAGGATGACCATGCTTCAATTTTAAAGAGCACCGTGCAATGAGATTTTTATAAGAACGCTTTGGTAAGATATGGAAGTAATGTACAACATGCATGTTTAGAGGGTATTTCTGTTGGTTTGTTTCAGAGATATAAAAAGCTATGTTACATTTTACTATATAAAAAATTTACTTTGTTAAGAAAAATAGCAAGAAATATTACTCTTTAAACCTTTATATATATATATATATAACAATCATCGCTCACTTGTAAAAGTAATTACATACATTTATATTAAATCCAAAACTACAAATTTCTGCTTCTCCCTTTTCTCATTCCTAGTGCAAAAAAATTAAACATTCTTAATTTTATATAAAATAATCTTTCACCATCCCTATTTAAAATTCTTTATTAACAATAATAATAAATCATATAAAATAATCCCCTGAGCTCCGAAGATTCCACTTCTGCTTTTGGACCCACCTCTCCAGCTTACCTAAATAATAAAATCTTTCAAAAATTAGTTTGAAAAAAAAAAAATCTGCAACATTTGTTGCTCACTAACATAAATAAATAAATAAGCACTAACTTCCCTAATGTACAGTCATGGAAAAAAAAAAGTAAGCGCCCCCTACTAACTCCTCATAGTCCAAGAGCTGTTAAACATTTTAGGGAAGGTATTTGAGGCACCCTGAAAATTTGTGCAACACTTCTTTTGTAATGGCTGAATACAAAATCGAATGTCTGGCTGAAGGATCGTGGCCCAAAAACTGTGCCAGACACGTGTCAAGTGCCATTTTTTGACTACCCAAAAAAGGTATTTGAGGCACGCTGAGATTGAGGCAGAATAATATTTATGCTTAGAAAAAAATATTTTGAAAATGACAGACACCTTAGTCGGCACAAAAACTGTGCCAGACACGTGTCTGGCACAGTTTTTGGGCCACGATCCTTCAGCCAGACATTCGATTTTGTATTCAGGCATTACAAAAGAAGTGTTGCACAAATTTTCAGGGTGCCTCAAATACCTACTCAAAAATGTTCAACAGCTCTCCTACTATCAACAAATTACCGTAGAAGAAAGTTACTGGTACCGAACGATTGGAAATAAAGTCTACTTTTAAATGATGTATATAAAATTTGCTTAAGGGGTCATCTACATATTAAAACGAACCATAACTTTGTTTTTTTCAATAGCAGTACACAATTCTTACAGCATAAATGAATTCTACACCATCTAATTAGCCTAAAAACAAATTTTTATGCAATTCGTACTATAAGTTTCCGAGAAAATAGTTATTTTAAAACAAGCTTATTTTAAGGGCTGTATCCAAATTGAAGTTCGGTATTCGATTGTTAACCGAGGGAGCCCCCTTCTTGATCAAGGCACCTTAAGCGTCACTCAAGCAGTCAATGAAGTCTGCTAGATTGCAGGACAGCGTAAGACATTTCAAAATATCTAGTCACTTCTATCATAGACGGCCCCTTAAACCATCATTTTGCCGTTTTTTAAGCACAATTTGAAAACTATTTGGAAAAAAAATGTGAAATTTTGAATTTCCATAAAGCAGGACTTAATAAATCTAAATCCATCAAAAAAATTGTAGGTTGCAATTCATAATTTTTTCGAATATTAATTTCATAATTCATATCATAAAATTATAAAAATTGCAAATTCAACGTATTTATGTTTAAGTATATTAGTATTACTGCTACACAAAAAATTAGCACATTAGGAGCATAATTTCAGGAGATATGAATAAAAATATGAAAATGTAATTCAACATTAGAAGCACTATATTTTGAATGTTTATAATTCAAAAACTTATTATTCAAATGACTTGAAATTTGGTGCCTAGGCATAGTTTGAACCGAAGATTTGAAATATCTCGTTAAAATTGGGTATTGCCATCGAAAAAAATGAAGTTTGGATTTGTTTTAATATGTAGATGGCCTCCTAAGCAAATTTTATATACATCATTTAAAAATAGACTTTATTTCCAATCGTTCGGTACCAATAACTTTCGTCTACGATAATAATTTATTAAGGAGTTAGTAGAGGGTGTTTACTTTTTTCTTTTCCGCGACTGTACATTTCACCTTTTCTCCCTCCCCCTACTCCCCAGCATTAAAATAATTTAAATCTTTATTTTTATACAGAAAATTCTTCTGTATAAATTATCCTCCTATTCCTCAAAATTACCACTTTCCCACTCCAGCCTAGAGATTTCAATCTTTAAAGCTTTTGAGAAAAACGGATCTGCAAAGTCTGTTGCTTAATAATAAAAAATATACGTATAAACATGTACACTTTAAATTATTTTTCACACAATCAATTGATGTCATGATAATAGTTGTTCTGAGCGAATAATGTGTTGGCTGGGCTGTCGTACAGATAGCTCAATTGGAAGAGTACTGGCAATTAAAGCCAATGGTTATTAAAGTTCACTGTAATTCAAAATATTTAACCCCTTCGCGACAAGAGCCCTTTGGTTAATTTTTAACCTTTTACTACAGGTTTTTAAAAGCAGAAAATTTTCTGTAATTGAATCACAGAAATGCTCCGATTAAAGAAGGTAAACTTTACAGTTAAAAATAAGTGGTGAGAATAATGAAGGATTCTGAACACCTTAAGTGGCTAAGTATACCGGTCGCTCATCCCCAAGGGCTTAAAGATGCTTTTTTGCTATTATAACCTTTAGGATTTACAATATAAAAAAATCTTAATCACTTCTGAGGTAAATAAAGACAGTGGAAAAAAATCAAGATGGCAATGCTTGGATTGGTAAATTCTAAGCTGAGCAATTTGAGCTACAAAATGAAAAAATTATAAAGTTGTAATAATGCCCTCTTCAGAGCAGTCACAGATACTAAATCTTTAAGGTTTTTGATGAGTGAACTTGAACTACAGATGAATATAGTAGAAGATCTTTATAAAGCACACCTTGGGATGAGAAGTTGTGTGTATTATTGAATTTTGCATTATTTAGATCATATTTCATACATCATTAAATTTACCTCGTATACATGCTTTGAATTACATTCCTTGGAACCAGAAATTGTGCAAATTATAAAATTTTACATAATTGGTACAGATCACACACTATTAAATTACCTTAAAGCATGATCCAGATATGCCTGGGCAAAATACAGTCGGACCTCGTTTTCCCGACACCTGGTTTTCACGTCAGTTTTTCAAAGTCCGGATTTTCTGTATATGATTTTAATGCAAATAAACTCCGGATTTTACGTCGTTGAATAATTTTCAACTCCGGATATCCCGACGGATTTTCTTGTGGCCACACGGCGTTTTTCATCCGACTAAAACGGAAGCATTGCATTGCATTGAAACGTTCAGTAGTTATCTAACATACATTTCTGAAACAACGAATATTGATTACAATTCATTGCATAATATCGAAAAAATAATTGTAGGATCTAGCTAAAGCAAACCTTAATTCATCGATATTTCATGTAACAATAAAAAAATCAGTCATCATAAATCTGATTTTTATCCTTTCCAATTTTCTTTTTTGTGTTTATTTTGTTTAACAGTAATGTTGTATTGCTTAAAACTGCAAGAACAGTTATGAATTTAAAATTGTCTTAAATTAATTAAAAATACAGCTTTTTATAAACCTATTTTTCTCTAACTCCGGTTATCGCGACACACCGCTTATGACGACACTTTTTTCTGGACATTAGAGTGTCGGGATAACGAGGTTCGACTGTAATTATAAACAGTGGTGGCTCGTTACTGACAGTTTTGGGGACACTAAATGCATTGTTGGCAAATTTATTCCTTTTTCACTATTTTTAATAATAATGAAATCTTTGCCTTATTTTTGGCAGAACTTTCTTCCATTAAATAAGGCAAAAATTTAGTAAAAAAAAACTTTTGGAAGGCATGCATTTTAGTGCTGCAAGAAAAACCTGTCATGAGTTACTACTGATTATAACACCCATTTACAAAAAAATTTAATATAATAACATTGTTTTCATTACTCCAAAATAATGTGTTAAAGACGATAATGCATCAGATTTAGTGTTCCAAGAAATAGCAATATTTGTGAAATACCTAAGCTTCTTAACTGCAAAATTCATTGTTTACATATGAGAAATACATTACATTTTCTGCATTAAAATGTTTAAGTGGCAGACTTTTGTGATTGAACAAGAACTGCTTGCAGAGTGCTTTTAATGATTTTAGAATATAAAATTATGGCTCTTAAACTGCTATTAATCCAATAGAGTAATAGGGATAAAAAAATCATTAAATAGTTCATTTAAAAAAATTATTGGTATTTTGATCAGATATACCGATTATTACTACCTATGTTATATGTAACATATTTATTAGAAAAGTTACAACTATTTTGATGAAGTTTTGGATCCCCCCCCCCCCTCCCTGACATACTGTCAAATTTCGCGAGGGTTTTTTTTCTTGTGATGTTCCTTCCCCGACCGAGAATGGAGCGGGTTTTTTTAGAATCAACTGATTAATTTTGTTTTTCTTTTATTGCTACTTTTATATGTTAGTGTGGTGATCTTTCAAATGCTATTGCACAACGAGGCGATAAACGTGCTACTCTGTAAGTGATACGGCAACCCTCCAGTGTACAGGTGGAATTGATAAAAAGAGTTTTTGTAATCGGAATATGCGGAATGTTAAAGAATAGTGGATGGTTTAATGAAAGAAGAATAAAAACTTAATATTTAATTTAAGATGCGAGGCAGATTAATATATTAATTGATATGGTCACTGGGTAATCACTTTATTAGTTTATACAAAGTCTAATTATCATGACAGCTACAATGCAGCTGCTAATGAAATTTTGTGAAACCAATCTTTTCTAAATAGTAACATGTTCTGAATTGTTCTTATTTACAATAATACTTCATTACCACAAATACCATATAAGGGAGCTGGCTACTTTTATATTTTTTAAAAGTAAATTATTTAAAGCTTTCTTTTAAGCACATTAACTTTAAAATTAAATAAAAACAAGTATCTTACTTTTGCAAAAAAGCTGTTTTATCTTATTTATCTATAAACTTTAATTACTAAATAAGGAAAAGTATCATGATGAAAATTTTTACTTTTAGGAGCTCAAAACAACCAGTCAAGATAAAATGGTTCATTTTGAGCTAATCGTGATAATTTAAGTATATAAAGTAGAATTTACTATCAGTCAAAAATATGTCCAAGACTGAAATCAGTCCTGAGACTGAAGGTCTTGCACCCATGGCTGTAATCAGCCTAAAAGAAATGCTGCAGGGTTTTTTTTTTCCTTTTGTTACAGAGATAAACGGAAATAAGAATTTTTTTCCCCTTTAGGTTTAATTTTATAAAAATAAAATACTACGATGCTTTAATTTTTGAAGCTGAAAAGAGTTATATATATAAAAAAAAAAAAAAAACGAAAGATACCCATATTTCGAAAAAGATGTCATTTTAAGTCAATTTTCGTTTATAATGTTATTAGAAACGATTCGCAAATGAATCATTTTATAAACGGGATTTGAAATCTTAATTTTGATTTCTTCATACCTTTTATTTAAATTGTGCGTTCTTTAAAAATGAAAGATCTTGTTTAATTTCTTTAAAAGAAGACTCAAAACACAAAATTAAATTAGTAATCTATCTGTATTGCACTCACATATCACAAGAAATACCTATGCCACACATGAACGTTATTTTGTAAGAACAACAGTTATGAGTATTGTTGAAAATAAAAACAATTCAGAACATTATACTAATTAGAAAGGATCGGTTGCAAAGAATGCTGTCTGGATAATTAGAAATTGTACTCACTTTCTCCCCTTGGAATACCATTTCAAGATCTTTGATATTTCTTATTTCTTCAGTCAACTTCGCGTATCGCGTAGTGATACATGGCGAAGTCTTATGGCGAACGCGATGAATTTTCATTTCGATACGAGAATTTGTGATAAATATCGAATTTCGATACGAGAATTTTTTTTTAAATGTGAAATATTTTCTCCTTAAAAAATGTTTACTTACTATGAATAACAAGGAAATAAAATACATATAATTACAAAATACTGTTCCATTTAAAAAAATCAGTCTAAGTATTTTAAAGCACATAATAAACTGTTTTTGTAGTTTAAAAAAAGATTTATTGCCAATATTTAGATTTTTAACTGTGACCTTAATCGCGCAAAACCGATGTGCAACGTTCTGTCTGCTAGCCCATAGAATAACATGTAATCCGCGATCCTAAGATGTCCAATTTTTCATGCGGATTATATAAAAATTAAGAGTTTTCCTAGATACTAGGTTAGTGTTATCCACTTCATCAAAAACAGATTCATTTTATATATTAATGTTTTTAAAAAAATCTAGACCGTTTCGGAGAAAAAAAAAAGACAAACTTACACCATCGAAATTGCTTTCAAAATGGGTTTACAGATCTGAAAATATACTGCACGTAGAATTGTAAAAAATTCAGAATAGGATTAGACTGCAGATATAAGACTGTTTTAAAAAAATCAGAACAATAGGACCTATATTTGATGAGTTATTAACAGGCGGCTTTTCGCATTTTCTTTGATGTCGAGTTAGCTGTATATATGAGTTCCGCCATCTACGAATTCTACGATACGATACGATACGATTTTAGGCTTAAGGCTGCGTCACTCGGAATACTACCGTCTTCCATGATTATGAATAAAAGTAACACGATACAATGCTTAGCATGTATCACATGTTTTATTTTCATATTTTATATTATGTATATCCCTGGTGGGTAAGTATTACGGTAGCCCCCAACGACTAGTTTTTCTTTGCGTTTATTCGAGAATCGTATAGAAGAGATCATTTTAATTTAAAGGTTGTACGACAGCTAAGATGCAAGATAAAGGTATTCAAATTTCCAACAATAACAAGCTTTCATCTATTATGCAGCAATTCTTTGTTTTAATGTATTTTTAAGATATTTCTACTGTACTAGCCGCCCTTGGCGACCAGTTTGGTCTCCTTTAAAATTTATGTTTGGGAAAGCGTGCTAAGCATTGTATCATGTTACTTTTATTCATAATTTAATTTACTTGGACTCCCTTAAATATAATTAATATATCCCTTAAGCTGATATTAGTTTTTGTTGCATTAAAATATCTTAATTTGATGATTTTCTGTAAGCAAGTAAACCCTATTGGTTTACAATGGAAGTCTATGGGAATTTGGCGATATTTCACCAAGTTGGCGACAAACGGCTGTATTTGGCGACATAATAGGGTCCCCCTATGGTAACACCCTTATAGGTATGGAGATGCATTAAATGCTGTTCAGTAACCAATGAGATGAGTTTCATTCGGGCATTTCCATTAAAAAATTAACAGATAATATCCATTTCTGTGCCACATACGATAGCGTAATATATTTAGATTATAAATAATTTTATATTACATGTATGCACGTAGCTTTAGTACATTTATTTGTGCTTTTTTATATGAATTTTAATTATTTAGTCATGAATAATTCAGCACTAGAATTTTTACTTTCATTTAAATTTTAGTTGTTTTATTAAACAACAATTCATTTAATACTTAAAAAGCTTGTTATACTTTTATTTTACTTAACATAGTTTTTTTATGTTAAGACGGAATTTTTCTAATTGATTTTTCACTCATTTCTTGGCGTGCTAGTATTAAAAAATTTATGTACACGGATATGTTTCTGATGACAGTACAACATTTTAATATTTTAGAACTTAATTATAAATTAATAAATTACTTTTAAGGCAATTTTCCATTAGCCACCCGCAGATTATAAATCGTCAAATAATCTTTATAATTACAATTGTTTACGCGTTACAAAAATAAGGAGTTAGTTATGCGCAAAACCACTCTCCCCAAAATAATGCCAACTAGCTGCGAAACTCGAACAGTGAAAAGTAGAAATTATAAATAAACTAGTCGGATGTGGCAATCCCAAAACTTTCTTCTATCTCATACATGTTAATACTTCCTGATAAATGCAGCACAGCAACACCACCGAGTAGGTGCTTTACACCAAAATCTAATCAGCAATAACTTACGTGAACTTCTAATTGAATTTGAAGTTTGATGAATATCCGTGCGTTAGTTTTTGAGATAGAGCTATTGAAGAAATCGTGAAAAGTTCTGCATAGCTGTGGCACCTGTTGGTCAATGTGCACCAAAAACTTATCAGGATCAATTTATATCAGGGACTAATTGAATTTAAAGTTTTATAAAAATTCATGCATCAGTTCTTGAGATACAGCTATTGCGAAAATCGTAAAAAATGCAGCATAGTAGAGCCACCTGTTGGGCGATTTACACCAAAAACTAAGCACCACTAATTTATATCAAGGACTAACTGAATCTGAAGTTTGATGAAAATTCATGCATTAGTTCCTGAGATAGAGCTATTGCGGTAACCATGTATAATGCATCATAACACCGCCACCTAATGGGCGATTTAAACCAAAATGTTAGTAGCACCAAATTATATCAAGGACTAATTGAATCTGAAGTTTTCTGAAAATCCGCGCATTAGTTCTTGAGATATAGCTATTGTGAAAATCATGAATAATGCAGCATAGCAGGGCCACCTGCTGAGTGATTTACACCAAAAAGTAATCAGCACCAATTTATATCAGTGACTAACTGAATCTAAAGTTTTATTAAATTCCACTCATTAGTTCTTCAGATAGAGCGTCCGCAAAATTTGTGTCACACATAGACAGACCCACAGACAGACAGACTCACAGACATACTCACAGACAGACATTTTGTAAAAACATGGTTTTCGCGATCTCTGACCCCTGAAACGTATAAATCCGTCGAAAATCGGAATTCGAAAATTTCCACGAATCCAATACTTTTTTCGTGTAAAGATAGAAGAAAATAAAAATAACGAATGTAATAGCAAAGGAACAATGAATAATGTAATCAACTTTATGGACTCCTTAGTTGCGTGGCAGCTTAACATCTGATTCATACTGCAAAGGCATTAGATAGCCGCAAAAGAAGAACAATGTTTAGGTGTGGATGGTAGCCACATGAAAATTTTTTTTAGCAAATATGAAAAAGAGAAAGTGGAGTGAAAGTATATTAAGTTACTAAAAAGTTTAACAATGAAGTAAAATAATAATGTAAAGTCCGCTATAAAAAGATAGTCTACACCCTGTAATAACCCTAAATATAAAGTTTTGCTAAATTTTTAAATAGTTTGGAAGATATTCAATATTTAAAGTCGAGCTATTTTTTGGGCATTCTCAAATGAGGAATTGTTTACTGCAAAGTTCTTCTTTAAATATATATACACTATATGGCCATTAAAATAATCGGACACTTTCAATTTTAGACATTTTGTCGAATATTTAAATATATACTTGTCGGATTTTTCTGGAACTTCAGGATTATGAAGAATATGTTCGACTTCATATTTATCAACTGCGATTTGATCAGAAGGACAATTAGGGGGATAACAAAAAATCAAAGAAAAAGAATAATGTTTGGGATCACCCTGTAAAATAAAATGCACGAAATGGTCTATTGCTATAGCTTACGAATATATGGATATTGTACATGTACAATATATGTATTCATTTGCGGAAGAATAGAACGACATTCATGGAGGTATGTGGATTTTTTTTTAAGTTCAAAAACTTTTTGCATGCATTTTGTTTATATCATGCAGGGTTTTTTTCCAAATTTAACGCCAGTTTCAGAAAAATGGACAAAATGTAGTAGACGTAATATAGTGTAATTGGAATGTAAATATATTAAATATTTGACGAAATATGAGCAGTTGAATGAAATATTTTTTATCTGCGCATGAGCGCATGGTACTTTTTTTTTTTTTTTTTTCAAGATTTGATAGTCAAGTCTATGGAGTAACTCATAAAAAAAAGCCATTGAAATATCGTAAAAATTCCGAAATATATCTGCAATATAGTAAGCTAATTTTTAATTGCTTTCTAAAAGCTGCTGAATGATAATGTCTGACAGTTTGGAATGCCCTATAAATACTAATTTCTTCATCTTGCAATTTTTTAAATACATGAAATGAAAAAACATACTTATATTTTTCATCACAATAAAAATTGCAATTCTATACATTTTAAGATATTAAATGTTGAAAATGGTCTTTTTTTTCTTTTTTTCCAATTTTAAGAGCCCTGAAACCCCTTAAAAAGAAAAAAAAAATCCAGTAATATATAGTCAAACGCTGTAGCATGGAAAAGTTCCCTCCGGTATTGATAAAAATGATTTAGAAAAGATTTTTGAAATTAAATAACATCTTCCAATTGCACATATACCTTAAATTTTATTTTTAAAAATGAATTTTTTGCTGATTTTCAAGTAAAAAAAAAAAATAATAATAATAAAATGCGTTACATTTTTGGATCCTTATAGTTTGATTTGTTTACCGGCAAACATCAATACAGCATAGAAAAAACCTGCAGCTCTTCGCTTGTCATGAAATATAAAAAATAAAGAATCCTTTACGGTATTATCAACACAACCCAGACCCAGAATTCACCGCAGAGAGGTGGCTGCACTTCAAGTTACACCCATACCCTTTCCATCCAACCAGCCACAAACTGTTGACAGTGTGTGTTATTCAATCCATCTAAGATATTTACAGGGTGGCTACGAGCAATCCTGTATATAATATATACATTATTACTTTTGCAGAAAAATTTCATTAATCATAATATTGTTACATTTCGAGATTACCAGTCATGCTGTTTTAAACTCGCTTTTTAATGGAAACAACTTTATCGTGTGCGTTTTTGCGTAATAACTGTATGTTGTTTTTGTTATATTGGTGCCGATTATGTTTTGGTGTAAATCTCCCAACAGGTGGCGCTGCTGTGCTGCATTTTCACGATTTTCGTAATAGCTCTAACTCAAAAACTAATGCAGAGATAGATTTTCATCCAATTTCAGATTCAGTTAGACGTTGACATAAGTTGTTGCTGATTAGATTTTAGGGTAAATCACCCAACAGGTGGCGCTGCTATTCTGCATTTTACAGGATTTACACGATTTTAGCTATAGTCCTATCTCAAGAATTAATGCACGGAATTTTATATTTTTAGAATCCTCATGATGGGCATAGATTTCCATTTATTGTTGGCACTGCGATTACGAATTTTGAAGTATTAACATGTATGAAATAGAAGAAAGTTTTGTGATTCGTTTTACATTTTATTTTTCAATGTCGTAAATAACTTTTCCACGCTATAGCTTGTGACAATTTTACAAGAGTTATATTGTCTTTTAATACAAAAAATACTTGAAATTCGTCAATTTTCGGACATTTCAGACAATATGCTTGATCGGAAGATGTTACGCTATTTCAACAATCTTTATTTTTATTTTATCTCTTTTATCTACGTCATAGACAACTTTTTTACACTGCAGCAATTGAAAATATTAATGTCATTATTTTCGTTATTTTTCTTTTTAATACAAAAAAAGTCCTTGAAATGTGTCAATATTAGGAAATTTTCGTTGGTATTCTCGATCGAAAGATGTTATCCTATTTCAGAAATCTTTTTTTTTCTCTCTTCTTAACCCTTTACTTACTGACGTTACTTATAAGTACCATTAAAGTAACTTGCTATAAAATTCATTTAAAACATCGATCAGTAGTAATACAGTTTAGAATGAGTTATAGATGCATTACTTTATCTCTTTCCAAAAGCAATATTGGTTAAACAAAACAAAAATATTTTTAAAAGCATGATTTTTTTACCTTTGCATCTATTCAGCTTTTTTGGCGTTGTGGGAAGAGGGGGGGGGGGCTGTTCAATTCGAAAATATTTCTATATTTCTATTGTAAGAATATTATATTTGTACATTTCCTAATGCTATAAAATACTAAGAAAAATGCTTAAAAGATTTGAGTGGGGTTATAAATATTGCACAAAGTCCCTATAAATTCAAATTTAATTAATCTTTCTAAAATTTAGTAAATGACTATGTAAACCTTCTAATGTAGTTTCAAAAATTCACGAAAAATGCTCCTCGAAGATAAAATTTTCATGAATTCATAATTTAGTACACAAAGGGTTAATCAATGCCATTTACAACGTTTCCCCGCTATAGAAAATCGGAAATCGATACTTCTATTTCGTAAACCAACCTAAATACACCTACACTTCAACAAAACTGAATCTACACTGTAAAAAAAAATGGTAACGTTCCATGTAAAATCCAGGAACTTTTCGCCTTTTCTCAGGTTTTCAGAATAATTTAGCTCTTTCCTGTGAAATTCTGGTTTTCTTATCTGAAACGTTCCTGAACAAAAGTTGGAAACAGCAAAACGCTGCGGCCGCCATTTATTATTTTTTTGCTATAATCCGTTGCTCGCGCGCGAGTGTCGAAAACGAATTCCTTAAATGAATGTAAAAAAATCAATATGGAATGCAAATAAATCAATAGACGACATAATCCTTTACGTCTCTATTGTCAAGACAATTCAGATGAAAATACAATACCTCTGTGACATCGCTAAGAGATTATCTCTCGTACTTGTCTGTGGAATGTTTAACGAGCAGACCGTGCAAAAAAAATACACCTATTATTTGGATCTCCATTAACCAGGGGACCATCAAACATGATTCTCACCGATTTTGATTAATTTAAAGTATGTTTTAGAGTTCTTATCTCTAATTATTCTTGTGAAAGGATTTCTTCAAATGGACCTTAGATTTTCAGAAATTAAATGCCGAGGTTTAGCATACGTTTCAAATACCCATTAGTTTGCAGCTATCAACTTGTCTTTCGTGGTGTGGACACAGAAAGCTCGCACGCCACCCGTACGGCCCGAGTTCGATTCTACCTCTTGACATTTTTTTCTTTTTTAATTAATTTTATATTTTAACACTTTATTACAATATGATTTAAATTTGATATATATTTGACACTTTGAATTGCTGCAAATTTGATTTTTTTTCGGAAAAATATACAATTACGTTTAGGGTTTTTTTTTTCATGAAAATTTATATGTATTTTATCTAACTTGTAAACTAACATAATTACTGACGAAAATCCAAAATATTTTATGTCTAGATATTTTTTCTAATTATTATTTACATTTATATATTTTTATATTTTAAGCAAAGTTCAGAAACAATATATCATATATATATATATTTACTTTATTGAATTTTAACTGAAAATTTATTTTTTCGTGTAAATTATAAATAATAATTTTGATGTCAATTTCAAAATATTTTTTCATTCTAACAAATAATGATAATAGAGCGAAAATTGTCAACTGGAAATGTAAAAATCGTCTGCGGATCCCGCATGCTGTGAAATGTCAGTAATGTTTTGCTGTCAACAGAAATATTCCTGGTATTTCGCAGGAAACTTACTGGCATTTCTGTAGAAAGTTTTTAACATATACAGTAAAGTTTCAGTCATTTTCAAGAAATGTTTCTTGGAAATAATGGGCAACTCAGCTTCCCATTTTTTCCCAGGAACGTTGCGGAATTTTTTTTTAGAGTGTATATCTATATCTACGTATTTATATATACACATAACTACGCTTGTACGCCTACACATTTGCGCTTGTACGTCTATATATCTAAATCTATATTTCTATCTATACTAACGCATCATTACATCTACGCCTAAGTTTAAATAAAACGTTAAATATAAATTTAAATATAGGTATATCCATAATTGGACGTCCTACAACTTCTTTCAACAGCGTATTCTAAGCAAATGAAAGCAAAACCTGATTTCCACTAATAAGCATGTCTGATTATTAATAGGTCTTTAATAAATTCCTGAATAAGACTCCTACATATACTACTACCGAAATACAAATTTTGATTTCACCTATAAATATCGTGACTTAAATGTTGAATATTTGGTGACTTTACATAAATATTAGGAAAAACATTCTTAGATTTAGAAATTGGGAGCGTGGAAGAGACCATTAATAACGAAAGTTGGAACGCAAAACTATTCAAATAATTTTCAATTCTAAGTTAAATCTTTTAACAGTTTAATATTCATATAACATTTATCGGAAGGTATGTTTAAATAACAAAAGAAATTTTTATTCAAGAATTCGTTTTTATGAAACATCGATTTGTAAGTTAACAATTACTTATTAAATCTTTAGTAAAAGCAATTTGATACAGTCGGCCCCGCTTAATTGCATACAATTGGTTCCACTGAATTATATGCAATTAAGCGGGACATTTAAGAAAGTGCAGCTATTAATGTTATCAGTATAGGTTATAATTTGATCATTTACCACAGATATAATAAATATTAATAGAAAATAACAATTTACACAATTATTTAAAAATTAATTATTGTAATAATAACTTTAATCAATAATTTAATATTTTTAAAGTATAATGTATTATAATACTAGCTACGTTACAAGGTTGAATGAGTCATCTTCCATATTTGACGAAACAATGTACTGGCGAAGAATATCCCGTGCAGAATTCGCATCTGAGTAAGAAGGGGGTGGTGTCTCGCTTTCTGTATCATCAGTTTCATCACCATCTTCTGCATCTGAAGTCGCATTTTCGTTTGCGATGTCTTTATAAATTTGATCTAAATTTCTGAAGTCGGTTGTTAAAACGTCTTCGTCACATGGATAAAGTCCATTACACCCTTTTCCTTTATCTGTACTCATCTGAATTGCAAGAAAACTTGATTTTCTATAAGAGAAAGTTCTCACGTTTAATATGTTTAAAGGGATCGGTAAAAAAAGGGAAAAACACTACGTGAAAACCGTCATTAAATAGAAACAATTTCGTCTTTAAATAGAGATTTTTTTACTTAAAGGAGTCGGGACCGCAAAATTTCGTCCTTAAATAGAGGTCGTCGTTAAGTAGAACGACATTAAACAGAGAGACGACTATATATATATATATTTGAAAATCCTCTTCGAAATGTACTTTTAAATAAATAAAAAAGTAAACAATCGTCCATGAAGTGAGTGCAGAAAATATATTAGGAAGAAATTTTATTGCATCATCTGGCAATCAAAATATTTTGGTTACCGTAAATCATTAGGACAACCCAAACACATTGTTTCCTCAAAATTATCTTTTTTTTTCAAAAGAAATAAATTTAATGTTAATAATATTGATTTAGAAATGAATTACTATTCACTAGATTTTCCTAAGTATATAGTCATGTACAAAGTCTAAGTTTTGATGGAATATGAATTTTTGTTCCTTTTTTTTTTCGGATCTTTTCTCACTTTTAATGCCATTTTTAGATTTTTTTTTTCTTTTAACACTTTTCTTTTAAGTTTTGTACAATTTTTTTTAATTTCACGGATTTATTTATTTATTTACTTATTTACTAACTTATTGGAGATTTTACGTCCTTTTTTGCTGGTGTTCTTCTTTTTCAAATAACAATATATTGAAATTTCATTTAACCCCTTGCCTGTGGCGCCCGAACTCAGTTCGGGTAACGCAAATGCGCCAATTTTGGAATGCCCGGCCTGAGTCCGGGCAAGAGAAAACGGCGTTTCAATTCCGTGAAACCCGAACTAGCCGTGAACGCCCAATACATAATATCTAATGTATATTAATATTTATTCGTATTATCTTACATAAAATGCATAATATGCAATTACATTTTATGTCCAGGAAGGGCATACCACTCAATTTCAAAAGAAAAAAAAAAGAAAAGAAAAAATAAAGAAAAGAAGAAAAAAAAAGAAAAAGGTGACGTTCTTGCTTTCCAGCGTGGGACGTTCACAGTCCTGAAATGGCACGACCAGAAAGAATTCACCTGCTTTCTTCGGTTCATACTGCAAAAATGATTGAAACGGAAGATTGGAAGAAGCAAAAGAAACTGAAACCTAAAGTAGTTGCTGACTATAACAACACTATGGGAGATGTTGATAAAGTTGATCAGCACCTTACATACTATTCCATTGCCAGAAAACGAGGAGAAAAATATTACGTAAAGATATTTTCCATCTTCTGGATCAAGCATTTTGGAATTCCTTTATTATTTATCAGTCGTCAGGCGGTGGAAAATGTAATATGGACTACGGAATTTCAATTGTGGAACAAATCATTGGAGATAATGAGCCATACATTCAGCCGATAAGATCAGGCCGTACTAATACGAAACTGTTGCGACTTACGGGTCGACTCTTTCCTGAACACATTCCACCAACAGAGAAAAAGATTACTCTAACCAGAGAATGTTTCCTTTATTGTCGTAAAACTGATGAAAAGGGAAAGAGGATACGACGCGAGACTCGAGTTTATTAAAAAGACTGTGATGTAGACTTGTGTGCTGTGCCATGTTTTCGTATATACCATACTCTAAATAATTTGTGAAATTCAAAGGAGTCTCAGGGACATGGAATTAATTACAGTTGATATAAATAATAATATTGTTGTGTTAGTTTATTATATTTATCTTGAAAATGCATTTATTTTGCTATAATTTGAGCAAAAATTACTGTAATGCATTAACATTTCCCATTATGTGAAAATATTGAATATAGTAGCTACTTCGTTTAATTTATTTTCTTTTTTTTTAATAATCTATTTCTAACATTTTGATGATAATAACGAACAAAATTAAAGAGATTTTTTTTTTTCCATTTTTGGTACGTTTTTCTCAAATATGTTCCACAGACAAAGGGTTAAAATTGCATTTTTAAACTGAGAAACTAAAAAAATAAGATTTTCAGATTATCAGAAGAAGCTTTTAAAAATAATTATATTATCTATGGGAGAAAAATGAATGTGCGGAGATGCTCGGAGAACAGTATAGTTTCAGTTTTCTACATTTGGACATAGAAGTTATTGTATAAAATTAAATTCATTGGCGCAATTGAAAGGATACGAATTACCATCAATATAACCTTCGTAAAACTAAATTGTTTCGGCATCGTTCCACTCTCTTTTAAGCTTACAAATATCGGGGTTATTATAAATTAATTCATTCAAGCAAGCATGGTTTCAAATTTATTTTAATTATTTATATAATTTAGGATTTTATTTTATTTTTTGCATCTACAAACTATATTACTATCATCGACATCATATTTATTATGTATAAATAATTGTGTACAAAGTGACCTATTTTTGTTTTTCTTAATAAGTTAAATCTTTTTCAATCGATTCAAATGTATCCTGTTCTTCATATGTTATCTATTTACTAATTTTTTGTACTTTATTTTCATTTCACTTAGAACTAAAAGAATTGAAATCTAAAACCTGCAATATATTTTTTTGAAAATCTCCTTTCTAATTACAGTCGGCCAAAAAAGTAAAAGAGTAAAATCCTCATACATCTTAATCACCAAATTATTCAAGAAAAAAAATAAGATAATAAGTCATTCTTTTAAATAGTTTAAGAATTATGAATGTTTAAAATTTGTAACTTTTAATGTTACATTCCTTTAGAATCGTCAACAGATTGCAATGCGGGTAGTTTTTAAAATATAGCTCAAACACTAACTTGGCGGTGTTAGCTGTAATTTTGGATTCTTATATTTAAAGCTTTTAAAAATTAATCGCTTAAAATTTTTAGACTACAGTACATATTTTTTTAATTAATTACCAAATACGTATTTTCAATATTAATTTTGGAAAAAAAAATTAATTGTGAGCAATGATTTTTTTTAAAAAAACAGAAATTGATTTTTAGAATTTCAAGTAAGGGAATCTAAAGTTACTGCTCATTTTACAAAGTAGTTTTTCAGTTATACATATCCTCATTGCAATCTATTTTGCAACGATCGAAAAGAAATTTTAACATTAGGAGTTCCAAACTTTAAACCTTTATTATTCCTAAACTGTTTGACCAAATGACTTCCCATTTGATATCAGAAGATAAAATTTACCAATAAAATCAAATACGTTGTCAAACTTGAGTATTCTCTTTGAAAAATTCGAAGTTTGGTACAATTTCAGTATGAAGAGTACCCTAAGTTTACTTTTAAACATAAATTGAAAGAAGACATAATTTCTAGGTGAACGGCTTTTTCCTTTTTTTGTGGGGTGATTTTGTTATTAAAATGAATGGCTGTATTTTTTTTCTTTTCTTTTTTGGTCGTTTGTACTTTTAAATAAATCAATAAATATACCATGAAATGAGTGTAAAAAATAGCTTTGGGGAAAAAATTATTGCATTATCTGGCAATCAAAATTATTGGTTATGTAAAGTATCACAAGAACTAGACAGTATTGCTTCCTCAGAAATATTCATATATTTAACTTACAAATAAAGTAAATTCAATACTAATAATATTAATTTAGAACTAAATTAATATCGCTAATTGTATGTATATAGTCATGTGCAAAGCCAGTATTTTGTATGACAATTTAGTTTTCTATTCTCGTTTTTAGGGGATTTCGTAATTTCATAAATACGTAGCACCTATAGTCGTCGTTCGGTCCGCCTGCCTGTCTGTTTGTCCGTCCGCATATAACAGATCAAAAACTACCCAACCGAACGGTCTGGAATTTTAAATATATAATTGTTACAAAATTTTATCAAGTCATTTCAAATTTTATGAAAATCGGATGGATAGTTTAATTACAGGGACAGTCAAAAGTTTTCCGTTACATTACGGCCAATGGGAAAAAATTATTTTAAGTGCATTTTAATGATTTTAAAGCCGTTCCAACAGAATGAAATTGATATGCACTTATGAAGTGCATTAAAATATATTACACTCAGTACAATATGCGGTGCAAAAAATATTTATAAAACTAGTTATAGTACGAGCGCACCTCATTTGCCACGTTTGACGTGCAAGTTGCAACTTGTTTTCCTCATTCCATGTCTTTTTCACTTTTAGTATAAGTTTTAGAATTTTTCAAAGCATTATTTTTAAATTTTGAACACACTTTTCAAAGATATTTTTTCAAGTTTATGTCTTTTCTTATCTTTTGTACGCTTTAAAATAACATATTAAAAGATTAAAATTGTATTTTTAAACTGAGAAACGGAAAAAAATTTCAAATAATCAAAAGAAGCTTTTAAAAATAATTCTTTGTCGTAATTATGTCTGAACCTTGAAAGAGAAGAGATGAACAGAAAAAAGTATACTCTCAGCTTCCTGCTCCTGAACATGGAGTTTTTAAAAAACTTGCAGTACCACATGAAAATTCAAATGTACATGCTACCATTGTAAACATGCTCAGTCTACCATGAATATCTTTTCTTAGTAATATTGTTGAGAGAAAATACAATAGATTTTTTCCCTCTTATATTTCTCTCAACCTGGTTTCTGTATGTAGAGATGGAATTTTTTAATCAATTTTTAATCCACTTCCTGGTAAATCAGAGTTATAAAAATTACGTTCACAAGTGCGTTTCCGATGAAATTGCAACATTTTAATGTTTTTATAACTTAACTATTAAATTAATACATTTATTTTAAAGAAGATTTCTTTTACACCTCCACATATAATAAATCGCCAAATATTCTCTGTAACTCGTATAATTGTATACGACTTCAAACAACAATAGATTTAGTTCATACCAGTTGAAACAACAATGGATTTAACTATGCGCCAGTACAGGCTTGCCAAAATATGCCAACTTGCGGTGAAGCTGATAAAGTGAAATATTTTAAAGGCTAAAAATTATAAATAAAAAATAAAGAGTAATATTTAAATGATATGCTTTTATCAATTAATAGTTTAATGTTAATTAATTTATTATTACACGTTGAGAAATCAATTTAGAAATCCCAAAATAGATCACGTAATTCCTGAGTTATACTATGCACTTAAAGGTTGAAATAATGTTTTTTTTTTTTTTTTTTTTTTTTTTTTTTTTTTTTTAAACTACTAGGAGGCTCAGCCCTCTACGAGCTACGCTCGTCAACCCCCGCTCAGACACCACAGACTCTAAAAGTACGTTAATTTGATCGGCTTTAAAAAGATTTCGGAAGATTGAATTATAATTTAAAAAACAGTGGCGATCTCCATATAAACGTATTTCTATTCATTTCTCTTTGATTGGGGAATTTTAAGGCCAAATCCGCTGCGGTACTACTTGATTATTCCGTCGACCAATTTCGCCAAATTATATAAATCGCCAAATTATACAAATTGACATAATTTTTATTTTAAATAACGAAAGAACAAATAAATTCGTACAACATTAATAAAAATACAAATAAAACGTCGAAATAAAAATAACTTGATGACGTGCACATGTGTAACTTGCTTAAAGTCAAGTTAATGTGACATTTACGATCATCCATTATTGGCATTTAATCTTATAGTTTGGCGAATGATAGATTTTTGGTCGACGGTATTACTAAGTAGTACCAAAGATACAATCGCTGTTTTCCTCTTTGATTAAGTAAAATAAGTTAATTCCTTTTATATTAGCTTATTTTGAAATGTTTAAGTAAACAGAGTCTTTGTCTCCTGGTATTTTTTAACAAAGCGAAAAGAAAGTTTCTTTTAAATAAGACATTTTAAATTAATCGTTTTTAATCTGACATAATTTTGATCAAACTATTCTTTCTCTTTTTAATATTCACGTGAAAATACTTTTGTTAGAAATGAAATATTATTTGCGTTTTCCTTACAAAAATAGTTGAAATGTATCCTCTCAAAATATCAAGTAAATGTCTAGCGAAATTTCTAAATTTAAACTGTTTTGCAATATTATTTTGTGTTCATTTTATGTAATAACTGTAATGCGACGTAAATATGACGTAATTTCTCTTATTTAAGACTTCTAACGCGTGTTAATGAATTTATTATTTTACAATTTCCTTTCTCTCTTAAAATTCACGTGTAAATATAGTTTTTAATGACGTAATTTTTAATAAGTTCCTGCTTTTTGTACATAATTATTTAATTCTAATTCCAAATGTTTTTTTCTGTTTATAATAGTCACGTGTAAATAAATTTAATTTATTTTAATAAATTTTTAATTTACACGTATAAATATTTTTTTTTATTTGAAGCAAACATTATTGTTTTCGCTGTTTATACAGTTGGCAACAGTTTAAATTAATATCACTTTCTAAATTTGTAAAAAATATCTCTAGAAATGCTGAAAATTTGAACTTAAAATAGAAATAAAATCTCAAAAAATGAGTCAAATTAAAAAAAATATACAGTCTGCACACCGGGAACTTCAAACGTATAAAATGATCTAAAAATAATTAAATTTCCATGAATAGTTTTTGCTCCTATGAAACTTTTTTAATGGAACGATTTTGTCCAACTTTAGCATTAAATATCTCTTAAAATAATTCTTCGATTTGAAAACTGTCTGCATCAGCGTGTTTATCAAACATTTCTGCATATACTACCGATTTTCATATTTTTTTATGCCTTATTTTTCTTAATATTAACGAAGAAAGACCTCCGGTCACAAAAAAATTCAAAACAGGCGGCGGCGATGACAGCGATAGTTACTTTTTTTTAGAATAGAGAGATTTTTATTTTTATGCTTATTTTAAAATAACTTTTTTTCTTTTAAAAATAAACTTTATAAAATCTATCCATATCCTATAAAATGTAAAAAGATATCGTATTCCCTTAATAAATTAAGTGAATTTCGTATTTGGCATTTATCATTGTTCATTTTAATATCAATGAACAATTGATAGAAAACAAAATCGGTATATTCAAATGATTTATGACGCCTTTTTGTCAGTGATGTGGTGCAGATATTTTACGGATTGACAGAAAAGAGCCAGTGATCGTCGCATTTCAAACTCCGTGGTCAATGCTTTTGACAGCCAAGATAAAACACTCTTCACGATAACAAAAACTAACTGCCGAATCAAAGTCGTTTCGATTTTCAAAACTTTTCCCTACCAGTGATTTATAAGAAAATATATTTTAAGATTTATGAACCGACTTTGAAAAGTGTACGTCAAAATATAGTTGACCTCCGATTATCCGATACTCGCGAGACTATGTCTGAAAATCGAAATCGTCAGGTAATGACAGCGTATTTAATGAATAAATATTTATTCTATTCTTGATAATATATTTTATATGATTAAAACGTCTTAGTACATTTTTTTGTAGAACTAGGGGGCTCGGCCCCCTACGAGCTACGCTCGCCAACCCCCGTCCAGACACCGCAGACTCTAAATGCACGCTAATTTGATCGGTTTTAAAAAGATTTCGAAAGTTTGAATTATAATTTAAAAAACAGTGGCGATCTCCCTATAAACGAATTTCTATTCATTTCTCTTTGATTGGGTAATTTTAACGCCAAATCCGCTGCGGTACTACTTGATTATCCTGTCGACCAATTTCGCCAAATTATATAAATCGCCAAACCACTCGCCAAATTATACAAATTGATATAATTTTTATTTTAAATAACGAAAGAACAAATAAATTCGTACAACATTAATAAAAACACAAATAAAACGTTGAAATAAAAATAACTTGATGACGTATACACGTATAACAACCTTTCAAAATAAGCTAATATAAAAGGAATTAAGTAAAGAGAGTCTTTGTCTCCTGGTATTTTTTAACAAAGCGAAAAGAAAGTTCTTTTAAATGAGACATTTTAAATTAATTCTCAAAATATCAAATAAATGTCTAGCGCAATTTCTAAATTTAAACTTTTTTGCAATATTATTTTGTGTTCATTTTATGTAATAACTATAATGTGACGTAAATATGACGTAATTTCTCCTAAGACTTCTAACGCATGTTAATGAATTTATTATTTTACAATATCCTTTCTCTTTTACAATTCATGTGTATACTTTTTATGACGTAATTTTTAATAAGTTCCTGCTTTTTATACGTAATTATTTAATTCTAATTTGAAAGTTTTTTTTCCTGTTTATAATAGTCACGTGTAAATAAATTTTTAATTTGAAGCAAACATTATTGCTTGCGCTTTTTATACAATTGGCAACAGTTTAAATTAGTACAATTTTCTGAAATCTATAAAAAATATCTCTAGAAATGCTGAAAATTTGAATTTAAAATAGAAATAAAACCTGAAAAAATGAGTCAAAATAAAAAAATTAATGCAATCTGCACTCCGGCAAATTCTAACGCATAAAATGATCTAAAAATGATTACACTGCCATGTATAGTTTTTGCTGCTATAAAACTTTTTTAGTGGCTCGATTTTGTTCAACTTTAGCATTAAATAACTCTTAAAATAATTCTTCGATTTGAAAACTGTCTGCATCAGCGTGTTTATCAAACATTTCTGTATAAAACCACCTATTTTCATATTTTTGTATGCATTATTTTTGTTAATATTAACGAGGAAAAGCCTCCGGTCACAAAAAAATCAAAACCGGCGGCGGCGGCGGCGGCGGTGACAGCGGTAGTTACTTTTTTTTTAGAATAGAGAGAAAATAGAACGCCTTAATATGTGAAGGAAAGTTTTTTTCCCCTGGGTGAATACTGAATATATAAGTTCAGATAATATATATATATAATTAAAATGGAATCGCAAATGTAAAAACAAGTTGGTAAAATTCTAAAGATTAACAAAAGATGAACATTGGAAACCAGAAATGCATAATAAGAAACTATGAATCTCTCTATTCTAAAAAAAAGTAACTACCGCTGTCACCGCCGCCGCCGGTTTTGAATATTTTGTGGCAGGAGGTCTTTCTTCGTTAATATTAAGAAAAATATTGCGTACAAAAATATGAAAATCGGTGGTATTATAGAGAAATGTTTGATAAACACGCTGATGCAGACAGTTTTCAAATCGAAGAATTATTTTAAGAGATATTTAATGCTAAAGTTGGACAAAATCGTTCCATTAAAAAAGTTTTATAGTAGCAAAAACTATACATGGGAATGTAATCATTTTTAGATCTTTTTATGCGTTAGAATTTGCCGGTGTGCAGATTGTATTTTTTTTTTTTTTTTAATTTGACTAATCTTTTGAGGTTTTATTTCTATTTTAAATTCAAATTTTCAGCATTTCTAGAGATATTTTTTACAGATTTTAGATAGCGATATTAATTTAAACTGTTGCCAACTGTATAAACAGCGGAAACAATAATGTTTGCTTCAAAAAAAAATATTTATACGTGTAATAAATTAAAAATTTATTTACACGTGACTATTATAAACAGAAAAAAAACATTGGAATTAGAATTAAATAATTATGTACAAAAAGCAGGAACTTATAAAAATTACGTCATAAAACTATAATTACACGTGAATTTTAAGAGAGAAAGGAATTTGTAAAATAATAAATTTATTAACATGCGTTAGAAGTCTTAAATAGGAGAAATTACGTCATATTTACGCCACATTACAGTTATTACATAAAACGAACACAAAATAATATTGCAAAACGGTTTTAATTTAGAAATTGCGCTAGACATTTACTTGATATTTTGAGCGAATACTTTCAACTATTTTTCTTAGGAAAGCGCAAATAATATTTCATTCCTAACACAAGTATTTTCACGTGAATATTAAAAAGAGAAAGAATAGTTTGGTCAAAATTACGTCAGATTAAAAACGATTAATTTAAAATGTCTCATTTAAAAGAACTTTCTTTTCGCTTTGTTAAAAAATACCGGGAGACAAAGATTCTGTTTACTTAATTCCTTTTATATTAGCTTATTTTGAAATGTTGTTACACGTGTCTACGTCATCAAGTTATTTTTATTTCGACGTTTTATTTGTATTTTTATTAATGTTGTACGAATTTATTTGTTCTTTCGTTATTTAAAATAAAAATTATGCCAATTTGTATAATTTGGCGAGTGGTTTGGCGATTTATATAATTTGGCGAAATTAGTCGACAAGATAATCAAGTAGTACCGCAGCGGATTTGGCGTTAAAATTTCCCCAATCAGAGAGAAATGAATAGAAATCCGTTTATACGGAGATCGCCACTGTTTTTTAAATTATAATTCAATCTTTCGAAATCTTTTTAAAGCCTATCACATTAGCGTGCATTTAGAGTCTGCAGTGTCTGGACGGGGGTTGGCGAGCGTAGCTCGTAGGGGGCCGAAACCCCTAGTAACCTATATAATCGTCAGAGGAGCTTACAGGTTTAATTCATAGTAAAGATTACATTATCAGATACATTTTCAAATTGCAAAGCGTTAAACTATAATTGAGATTACTAAAAATGAAACAAATAGCTACTATCTTAAAATAAAAAAACATTAATAAAATAACTCATAAAAAAAAGCATTATGTATAAAGAAAAATAAAGAAAACTTAAGAAGAAAATTCTAAAATTACGAAAATTTCTATTTTCAATTATCTGTAAAAATAAGGCAGTTTCAAGAAAATAAATCAATGATATAGTTGTGTTTTCTTTTTAATTCCGGTTTGTTCAGTTTAATTGTTTATACGATAAAGAATAATATATTTTTTTCAGGAATTTTGGAATACAAACATAAATCCTCTTAGATATGCCCACATGAGTCGGATGACGAAATATATTAGGGGTGTCAATTAACAGAGTATGTCGTATAATCAAGCGTTAGAAAATCAGAATTCTGTTGTAATATGTAATTTGAGTGAAATTTTAAATTCCTAAAAAAAATTAGTTTATTAGGAAAAAATATCATAAATTCAATGAATATGTATTAGTTGAATTAGTACAAATAAAACGAGAAAACGTCTTCTCTTTTACAATTCTGTAAAGCATTATGCTCTTGTGTAGCTAAGATTTATTTTCTTTCCAGATTCATAAATTTGAAATACCAGTAAAAAGCAGCGTGCCTGGTTAGAACGGATCCCTTATATTCGTAACAAGAGCTAAGAGATTTAATAAAACTTCCTAAATTTCTCTCCAGGGCCTCTGTCCGCTTCACATTTGAATTTTATTTCAGTAAAGACAAAAAAAAATAATAATAAGAGAAAAGAAACATTTTCCTAGATAAAATTCGGTATTTTTAATTTATTCATACAGAAGCTGTGAATATATATGTATGTGTGTGATTCTTTACGTATTAGATTTCATTCTCGCAAGAGTAAAAAGAGCGCAATTCATTTTGCATAGCAGGAATTTATTTCAGTCATTATTCTTCTCACTTTTCTGATTTAAAATTTTTATTTGGTTTATTTTTTTTTCTGTTATGTAATATTTGTTTAATGAAAGAAAAATGTTTCGATTTTAGTGTCTCTATGTTGGTTTAAGGCTAGGGCGGATTAAGTGTCTTTAATGCTTTGGTAGATGGTAGCTTATGTCGAATAATAAAGGATGTCGATGTTTTTCTACTAAAGTTACTTAAATTGGTGTTTTGCATGTTATTTAGTATGATATGTCACCACAGATATAAATATAATGTAAATTTTTTATTAATTATTTAATTATTAATTTTTAATTTTTATTATTATGCTAAATTTATTAAACTATATATATGATAAATTTTAAGTTCATAACTGCAAGTTGTTTCGCTAAGATCAATATTATAGCAATTTTGTTAAAGTTTCATATGTTTAAAATATGCATATATTTTTTCAGCTACTAACAATACGTATGCGAAGATCATTTTATAAATCGTGTTAACCACCATGTAGTTTATAAACAGTTGACAGCATGTAAATGAAAGTACTATATATTTCTCAAAGTTTCTTTAAAATGGCACTGAATTCTGCCAATTTATCGCATCGTGTATATGGGCTGTAAGGTAGAAGCACTCAAAAAAGCCACATTGACAATTACAGATGAGTGTAATTAAAAGGAACATTTTTTCTACTTGAAAATTGCTCTTTACAGTTACTATCAAACGTAGCTGAAAGAACCAAGGAGTGATATTTTGCTATATCATATTGTTGAGAACTACGTTCAGTATTTCAAAAATGAATCGATAGCAGCTGTTGTGATGGAAAGCAGAGGGTGCCTGTGTTTCTCTCGCTTAGAAGTTTCAAAAAATGTAATTCAACAGCGTTTAAAAGAAAACATATATTCAGCTGGAAGGAATTATTCACACATGCGACAGCTTGAAGTAGCCGTTGACTTGCAGCCAATAATCGTCTTCAACAGCATCTTCATTTTTATGAAAATCAACAATTTATTATAATTATTTTATTGTGAAATATTTTAAAGACGAATATAAGATTAAATATCATGAGCCATCACTCCCCTTCTTGGAAACAATTAGCCATCAATAGATGTTTTCTTGTACAGTACAGATAAAAAATCCCAACATGCGGTCACTGAAGTTCTAAAGACTCAAAAATTAAAGCTAAAATTAAAAAAATAGAAATTTGAAAGTACAGTGTGGTTAAAATTAAATTGACGGTACTTAGAGGCTCATAGGTCCGGTTCTACTGAATGAATTCGAATGAAACTTCAAATATATGTTATGCAGATCATGCGGCCGAGGTTTTCGTAAAAAAGGAAAAGGTTTGAAACTTCGCCACCAGGTGACGCTTTAAAACGACATAAAAAGAACGATAACAGCTCAAAAATCAGATAATAACGGAATATTTTTAGTTGCACACGTGTGCTTTATGTGCATACCTTGTTGGTCAACAATTTACTGAAAGCGTACCACTGCATTATCAACGGCCGCAAGCAACATATCAGTAGAAATGAAAGAGACATGGCGTACGAAGTTAGTTTTCAAGTCCACTTCATTAGTTACACAGCCTTGGTAAACACGATCTTTGAGAAAACCCAACAGCCAGAAATCACAAGAGTTCCGATCTGGTGACCTTACTGGCCAGGTAATCTGGAAAGTATTCGAGATGACACGTTCATTAGGAAAGTTAGTTTGAATTACATTTTTTACACGTCTCGCCATATGAACAGTTGCTCCATCTTGCATGAACATTGTGGTTCTTTGTCTTAACGCCGGGACAACATGATTCTCCAGGAGTCTGCTATATCTGTCACTAGTGACTGTACACCTAATAAACCCCTTCATTGTGACTTCCTCCAAAAAGTATGGGCCCAAAATGAAATTCGCCGTGAATCCACACCATGACATGACGTATGGGGAATGTAGCGGCTGCTGTTGCACATCATGAGGACTGGTGGAACTCCATATGCGGTAGCTCTGTGTGTTCACAGCACCAACCATCTAATTGAAAATGAGCCTCGTGTGACCATAAGATATGCGATGGCCAGTACGCCTCCCCTTGCATCCTCGCCCGAAAACGCAAGACGAAATCAAGACGTGCAGAGTGATCTTGCAGTTGCGGTTTCAAGTGTTGCACGAAATACATCTTAGAAGAGTTGAGCTATTTTACGTAAAATCATGCGCCCGGTTACCCACGGAATGTCCGGAGCTCGTGCTATTGAGCAGTCACTTACAGTAGCATTTGAAGAAATTGGAGATGCTTCCGATGTTGAAATTGCAACTTCCTCCACAATCTCCGACTCAGTTGCGCTTCGTCCTCTTCCCGGTGCAACATCCAGAGAACCGGTTTCTTCGAACTTACGAATTATGCCGTTAACTGCACTTGCAGACAACGGTCCTCTTCTTAAGTTTTTCATCCGCCGCCGGTAAGCACGGAGTGTTGCTGAATTATTGCTCTCATTCTGATTTTTAAAAAAAAGTTTTATGATTAATGGGCGTTCCTACTTGTTCAGCGGCATGTTCACTGCGGACGAATGATTTCTTTGAACCATACGTATTGCTTTAAGGCCCTTTAAAACTGGACCCGCACGATCGTGCGGGTTAGGCATTAACTAAAATTCTATCTTCCTGGGTTATCTATTCCATAAATGCCGGAATCGAGTGATTGTGCTGGTTAACAGAAACTATATTATATGAATTTTATCAACAGATAGCGAATTATCAGTTACAAATATCAGTCATATCATTGTTTTCAAAAAACTCAAAAAGCTGCCCGGTCTTAAAGGGTTATAGCGAAATTACATTAGCTACTCATTTGCATATGGTTTTAGTATTACAGCGCCATCTGGTGGTAAAATTTCAAACTTTTATTATGAAAACCTTAGTCATATGATCTTCGTAACATGTATTTGAAGTTTCATTTGGATCCGTTCAGTGTAACCGGAGATATGAGCCTCTGAGTACCGTCAGTTTAATTTTAACCACCCTGTATAAAGATTTTTTTCTTGATTGTTTTAAATGTTAAAATTGCATATACTGGAAATTTTTCGATATTTCGTCAAAACAAATAAAGTGCGTTGTAAAACAAAAAATAAATATTAAAATCCATACATCTGTTGGCTGTTTTCTTAGATATAGAAACCATTAAATACACAACCTAACATTGTCACTTCCTTTTATTATAAAAATGCGTAAAAAGTTCAGGATAATATTTTTGGATGGCAAATAATTTCGCAACATCTTTGTAAGAAGTAAATTGATTTCGGGATAATCGAATACAAGCAGTACGACAATACTAAAATGTTCTTTCTCTATCGTCGAATTCTGAATTGAATTTCAAATGCAGTGTCTGTATCTTTCCATTTCCCGCTTTATGACTATCTCTTGTAGAAATAATAGAAAGCTATTTTCTTTGAAGAAAATTATAAAAGTTACCTTAAATAAAAATTTTATTGCTATTTTATTGTTGCTTATATATCTACGGTGCATTGTTCAAAGATATTAATAGAAAAACTGCTTTTCTCTCAATAAGAAAAGATATTCGATTTCGCATATTGTTCTTTTAGAATCATTTTCTTTTAACTTTTTTCAATGTCGCAGTATGGTAAGCATTTTTGTGGAAATGGAAAAAATTCCATTTAGAATTTGGAATATTTTTCTGTTCTCAGTATAAAAAACAAAAAATTAATTAATGCATAACAACATGTGTTTTTAAACAAAACAATTACAGATAGGGTTTTTAATATAAAATACAATTATGTGCGTCAGAAACGTTGACTTCATAGGGATGGTGGCAACTTTCAGGGCTATAACTTTCACTCTTATTGAGAATATATTCGCGTTTAAATGTTAAAAAAAATCCCTGCCAGCTCGGCCAACAGGCACAGGTAGATTTCGAAGTTAAATGCTAATTTCACCAACAAAAACTAAATCTAAATGCAACCCTATATACAGTATCTCCGACTGTTGTCAAAATTTTTCATCACACCAATTACACTTTTTATCGCCTTAGTGGCAGATTAACGGATGTGTGATTTTTTTTTTCATCTACAACACTAACCCCGAGCCCCTTTTTTTGTGCTGTAAGAGTTGGTCCTATCAGATACTTGTCAAATTAAAAGTTGTAGATAATATTAAGAAGATTTATATTAAATTTAAATGGATTTGATATCTTGTTAAATTACGAAGTTATGAATTTATTTCTTCTTCAATTCCCCCCCCCCTCCCTTTTTTTCTTGTGGGGTTTCCTTTTCTGTAAGAGTTGATTCTATCAAAAACTTGTCAATGTAAAAGTTGTAGATAATATTAAGAGGATTTATAATAAATTTAAGTGGATTTGATATCTTGAGAATTGACGAAGTTATGAACTTTTTTCTGCTTAGAACCTTATTTTTGCGCCCCTTGAGGCCATTTTTAGTTATATCAAAAATCTGTCATACATAAAGTTTAGGCCCTTTTCCTAGAAGTAATAATACCTTTAAACTGATTCGATATGTATCATAATTAAGAAGTTATGAGGTTTTTCTGTTTTTACAAAAACCCTCACCATTTTTACCCCTTTCGTCCGATTTTGCTCATTAACGAACTTGACCGAGATTTTCTGCTCCTTGATTTTATGTATCAGTTTGGAAGAAATTTCTGCAGAATTATGGAAGTTATCGCTGAAATAAAAAAGCGATATATAGATAGATAGATAAAGTTTTGAACGCGTGGGTGGTTTTGGGTTTTAGGAGTCATAATCGGCGTAGATCTGCAAAACTTTTTTAGAAATTCCAGCATAAGAAAGAATGTAATAGGTAGTGTTTCTTACTAAATCTACCTAAAACAGTTTTTTACACCATCGAATAAAGCATAAAATGCACTTTTTATGAAATTTGAAAATCGTAACTTAATTTACTGATTTTCAATGATTTTTCATGTAATTATGAATCATAGTTGTTTTAAATAACTTTCGACAATTCACATTTGTGTGTTAAATAGAGCAGAGTAAAATTTTCAATAATATAAATAAACTAGGGGGTTCTGCCCCCTGCAAGCTACGCTCACCAACCCCCCGTTCAGACCTCGCAGAATCCAAAAACACGCTAATCTGATCGGTTTTAAAAATATTAGAGAAGATTGAATTATACTGAAAAAAGCTGTGCAGATCTCCCTGTAAACGGTTTTTCATTCAATTCCCTTTGATTACAAAAATTTAAGGCCGAATCAGTTGCTATTAAGGCATCCAATTGTTGTTTCCGTGTTTGATTAAAGAGGATCAGTTAAACATTTGAAAAGAAGCTAAAATAAAATTATTTAAGTGTACAGAGTCTTTGTCTCCTGGTATTTTAAAACAATTTCTATAACAATAGTATAAGTCATATGACTATCATCAAAAGTTCTTGGCGGATCACTTCGCTTTTTATATTCCAGGTGCCATTTTGGTACTTTAATGTTAGCCAGGCGCATGTGATAGGTACGTCAAATATTATTATACCGCCATCATTTCATCTATATTATAATAGTCCAAGTCATGTAACTACCACAAATAAATACGCTCTGATCCCTTCGCTTTTCATATGAAAGTTTGGCCCAGATATCATATACGGCCCCATATTGGCGCGATTTTTTTCCGACGCTAATTTAATGAAAACAGCAACAGCATAAACAACAACATCCGGCTAACCAAATCAAGCAAAATAACGATACTATGGTGCCAGTTAAGTACCCGCTGCGTATATGACATTGTCGTCAGAAAAAAATCGCGCCAATATGGGTCCGTATATGACATCTGTGCCGAAAGTTTTCCATTTTAATTTAAAAAATCAAATTTCTTTTTCGAATAAAACTACATAAAAGTTGCCATGGCCGCAAAGAATTCTTGGTACTGTTACGCTAGCTGGGTGCAAATCTCGCCAATAGCTTTTTTCAACACGCCAGTTAGCATTTTTTTTATTTTTCGAGTGGTAAATTAAAACATTGCTTTGAAGTTGAAATTAAATGTCATGGTTTGTTACATCATTTAATATTTGACCAGATGTCATATACGCACCGGGTTTGGTGTGATTTTTTTTTACGAAAATTTGGCGAAAATCTCGTTTTCGAATACCAGTTACATATGTATTTTTGGTACTACTTAGTTATCCCGTCGACCAAAAATCTATCACAAAACTATAAGATTAAATGCCAATAATGGTTCATCGTAAATGTCACATTCACTTGACTTTAAGCAAGTTACACGTCTTTACGTCATCAAGTGATTTTTATTTGTATATTTATTAATGTTATACTATTTTATTTGTTGTTTCGTTATTTAAAATCAAATTTATGTCAATTTGTGTAATTTGGCGAGTGGTTTGGCGATTTATATAATTTGGCGAAATGGGTCGGCGGAATAACTAAGTAATACCGTATTTTTTCATTATTGTCTATTATTTTTAAAAGAAAATAACCAAAAAAATAATTAACTATAGAACAAAACAATTTATGTAATTAAAAAAAGAAAATAAAGTAAATAAACATTTATTATTAAATAAACAACAATAGCCGGGTTACCATGTCAACCAAAATAATGCCATTTTGCGCCAATTAGGTACCCCGGTTTTATATGACATCTGTTCCTAATATTTTTTCTTTTCGTCTCGTTTAAAAATAAAGAAAGAAGTGAAAGCCATTTATTTTAAATGTTTCAGTTTGTATTAAATAAAATGACAATGAAATACAAATTGAATTATGAATAAAAGTAACATGATACATTTCTTAGCATACATTTAAGGGAGGCCAAACTGGTCGCCAAATTAGTATAAAATAGTATCCTTTTCTAAATTATGAAAAAAAATATCTGTTATGATTAAAATTTGAGCTGCCATCATTAGAGAAAAGTATATAAAATTAGAAGAAAATTAATATTTCGAAAACTAATTCGAATTTAAAAATTCTAATACTAGTTTTGAGACCTGCAGATCAATACGGATTTTTGGTGTTAATTTCATCACAAAGTATTCCGTATTTTAGGAGAAATCGCCGTGAAACATAATCAGTTGTTTAATCAGTCGTTTCATAGAATCGTTACATAAATTCGTTTCATAATATCCGTTTCATTAGGATTTTATATATATAGGGTACATATGCAAAACTAAGGATAAAGTGGCAGCCTTACCTGAATCGCAAATTGATTAACAATGCTTGGCGGGAACTACTTTTTCATATTCCTCATCTAACCTAAAAAATAAAAATTATTTTTCGTAAAATGAAAAAATATCTGAATAACTTCCTTTGAAACTTTTACTATATGTTATACCTTTAAAGTTCTAAAACCGTTAACATGCAGATTAACTAAAATTGCCTGATTGCCTTATTTGTTCCGTTAAAGTGCGAAATCCTCAACAGAATAGGAGTTAAAACGAATTTTGCCTAGTTAATTTGCACATTAACGTATTCTGAATCGTTAAAGAGCAAAAAAGAGCTAGTATCGAAAAGCATATAAAAGTGGCTGTTGTCGAAGGTAAAAATAAACGTTTATGTTATTTTTTTTTAATTATTTTATTGTTTATTATATCTATTCCAATATTTTATAACATTAGGTTCAGTGTTATTGTTAAATTTTGGTGACCAAACTTGAATGCTTTTCACGTGTTTCTACTTTTTTTATAATTTTCATACGTTATCTACCTTTTTCACAAACGGCGAATGAAAGTACCATTTTTATTTATACCAACATAAATATAATCAGAATAAATAATAATTCTTATTCACTAAAGTGAAAATGCACTTATATTTTTATTCTACATATGACTCTCCGAAGGTATACAAAACGAATTTTGTAGGATCTCTAGGCGCGCCGGTAAGATGCGTGTTCTGGCGGCGTTCGTTTTTTGACATCACTTTCTTGTGGTATTAGTCACCTTTAAGTACTTAGTATAGCTAGTTGCCTTTTCAAATTACTTTTCTGCCGGTTAGCGCGTAATTTGTGTCGCGATTTTCTTTAAATCAGATAAACTGAGGACCAAAAATGAAATACGCTGAAAGTCCAAAAGAGGAAATGTTTCAAGAGAGCGAAAAAAAGAAGGCGAAAACACCTCATTTGCCAAGTTGGATGTACAATTTCTGGCTTGTTTGAAGTACTACTACTAGGATTAGCACTTCAAGGGTTCTCCTGTTTGTTAAGCTTGGCACTTAAGACATTTTTTCGTTAAAAAAAAATATCGATTTTTTGGCACTTTCAGCGTTTTCACTTTTAGTCCTCAATTTAGTTCCAATAATGCAAACTCAGGCCAAATTGTTAAGTAAAATGAAGAATATATTCTATGCAAGCCTCTTTAGTGAAGACTGAAAATATAATAGTGTCTTCGTGACAAAACGAATGTACGACTAAATATCTGAAGATGCATAGCAAATAAAAGTTTTCGAAAAGAAAGAATCATCTTGAGATTCTCGAATAATTAAAATGTATGGTGTGTTGATTGCACAAGTATGTGAAAAACTTATTGATTCGTTGTCAGGTGCTCGAGAAAACATGAAAAAGTTTATCCATGCCAAAGAATTGTTTGACAGATTGGATTATATTCATTTGCTAATTGTCCATAATGGCACAGACAGAATGATCAAATAATTAAATACGCTTTACAAAAACATTAAACAAGCCAACATAAAATTGTTTTTGGATTTATGCGAATGTTGTCAACAAAAACAAAAAATTGAGTAAAAAGGTATATTGTTGTAAAACCCATTATATCATCGCATTTTAATAGAAAATACCTCGAACGAGCAAACCAAGACATTGAAAATATACTCACAGAATGGATGTTTTGTAATCAAACTAACAAGTGGAGTGAGGACGTGCATTTTGCAGAGTTCATGAAAAATTGTCCCTATCATTCGGAAATAAAAAGAAGCCCATACGAAGCAATGTTCTTTTGTTCGGCAAAAATGAGATTGTCTTCTTCTATTATACCACAAAGTACAATACCGTGTAAAATTCTATAGTAGCTGACGGCGTCAGGTATGTAATAGAATCACCTATAGAAGTTACTATAGAATCACCTACAGAAGTAGAAGAGTTTATCGATAATGACCTTATACTGTCTTCTACATCATTGTCACGGTTGAATGAGGATACAGTTACGAAGAATAATTACTCTGCACCTACAAGATATCACCTCTGCAGGTTAAAAAAGAATCAAGAATTACCAAGAAGTTATGAAGAAGAAATGATGAATTACTACTAGCTTCAGTAGGATCACCCACGTAGTATAGAGCTAGTAATAAAGAATTGTAATAATTTTTGCTCAAAAGCAATATAATGTCTTCACATACAGTGGCGGTCAAAAGTTTCCGGCCAGCATAAAATTTATGGTTAATTTCTAAGTATACCCATATGAAGAGGAATCTCAAAGTGATACTTATACACTTTATTGACATGACAGTTAAGAACTTATTTATGGAATAAAAATTAAATATTAATAAATTTAATTGACAAAATTAATTGCAAAAGAAAACGCATGTTCTCAAAAGTTTCCGGCCACCTTGGCAAGTTTGGAAAAAAATGGTGTCATAAAAGAAAATAACAGTGATCAACAACATTTACAATTAGTATTTTGTATTCATACATTTAGCAATATGTACTGCGACGCAGCAACGTGGCATTGATTCAATGAGCGGTTTTAGATCATCAGTGTTAAATTTTGTCCACGGTTCTGGCAATTTTTGTGAAAATGGTGCTGAATTGGAATATTTATAATTCCACACACGTTTTCAAGTTAGTTTCAAAGATTTACTATTATATTCAGATCGGATGATTGGGCTGTCCATTTCAAAAGCGAAGTTTTTTTTGTGCGAAAGCCACTGCTTGACGAGCTTGCATGTATGCTTTTGGTCGTTATCATGATGACACAAATAGTTGCGACCACAATTTTCCCTCCAGTAAGGCAGCAAATGATCTTGCAAGATATCCTTATGCATTGAACTATGCATCTTGCCACGGATTTCAAATAACGGACAGGCGCATTTTCCAGAAAATGCTCCCCACAGCATACCGTGCTTCATTGTTGTAATAATATATCTAGAACCTTATCTTTTGTTTTTAGGTCATCGGTTGTATTGTTTTTATCACTCACAAAAAGATTGAACGTCGAATCTTCTGAAAATAGTACTTTTTTCCAGTTTTCAGTTGTCCAGTCTTTGTATTCCTTGGCAAACGCCATTCGGACCCTCTGAATTTTTTTACTTATGAAAGGTTTTTTAACACCTACTGTTCTATAAAGTTCTACGACACATAAGCGTCTGGACACTGTAGATAGACTTGTTTCAGCAATAACCATAACACCATAAATCGCTTTTAACACCATAAATGGCGTGGAATTGCAGCGGCATTTTTACGCGGGTCATCAACTGCTTTTCTTCTGATAATTCTGTTCACAAGAATAGTCGTTTTCTGGGTTCCCCCGGACCGTGGCAAGTTCCGAAGGCCATGACAATCTTTATATATTTTTTAAAATATCGTTTACAGCAAATTTTCCGATCGACAACTTTGCCGCAATCTCACGAGAGGATTGCCCCTTTAGCGACAAACAAATCACTCATTTAGGAACAATAAATTGTTAAACTTTTCATTTTTGAATTTCAAATACATTATTCACCTTGATTAATTAACAAACATGGCCAAAAAAACACTTTAGCGATAGCAAAAACTAATGAATGACGAATGGCCGGAAACTTTTGCACGCGCGAATTTTGAATTCCTCCCCTTTGCATCAAGTATCTTACGTAACCAATCAAAATGATCGCGTGGTCAGAGGTAATTTGCTTATTCCTAACTTTTGGAGCAATTGAACTTCTTCTTCGCTAAAACGTTCTGTCAAACAAATAAAAAAAAACTAACTGGCCGGAAACTTTTGACCGCCACTGTAAATAAAGCATGGCGCATGTTTCTTCACGTAATTTATGATGAAGTGGGACCTGGAAAGGAATGTACGGTATGAATGTTTTGAGCAAGATCTGTAAAACAAGAGGGACCAGAAAAAAACAGCATGAAAAGCCAATGAAGTCTTAGAAAACTAAGCATAAATTTGGCAACAGTTTCGGATGCGAATCACCCAAATGTCGATGGAGACAACTGTGAGAATTAAAATACCTGAAGTAGACAAAGAAAAAAACGGATGTCCGATCGATTTTAGCTGTGTCTCTTAATAAAACAAAAGATGGTTTTTATAAACTTTGTGCTACATCAGTAATTTAAAAAAATTGCATGCAAGATCTATTTTAATGTTTGCAAAGAAAGATCTTTAACAAAAGAGGATATCCCTTATGTATAAATATCTTTACATCAAATAGCAATAAAATAAGTCCTTGATACTAGACCGGGTTTAAGAAAATTTGAGTGAAAATTTAAATATCTCACAAATAAATGTTCTTGTCACAATAATCAATTTCTATTTAATTCAAAGAGTCACTAATCTTTATGTTGACCTAATATATATATATATATATATATATATATACATATATTTTAATTAATTTCCTTAATTGTAATAATACTTTTAAACTATTTAATAATTTGTTTTGTATTCCAGGGTTCGTACGGATACCGTTATTTCCAAGGCCAAATATCAGTATTTTTTTATAGAAAAACAAATCTAGTTTAAACGGATGAAATTTCGCCTTATTTAAGGAGAGATTTTCCATAATAAAATACTAGTACCGAAGAATTCCTTAGTCTGGAAATTCAAGGACCCGTACGTACCCTGTATTCTACTTTGCTTATTTATTCATTCTATCATCTATTCTGCTGATTGATTAATTCTATCAACTTTCTTTTGATAGAGAAACAATTAAATTGTATTATAATAAAACACACATACTACAATATATATTAAAACACACATACACACTCAGCAGCAGTCTTGTATACTGTGGTCCCGGGTTCGATTCCTGGCTCTGGCTAATTTTTCACTCCAGTTGGGTTTATTGTTTTTATTGTATGTATGTCTGTATAATATTTATATATACCTTTAACTGTTGAATGCAGGCGTTATTTAAATTGTATTATGTTTCAACAATTGTCAGTATTTTTACTTACAATCTGCTGATTATTATGTTTTAACAGTTGTCAGTATATTCTAATTGGCTGATTATTATATTAAAATATGCATAAATGTATGCTATAAAAGTATAGCATGTTTTTTCAATCATTAGTACCTAATATTACTAAATTGTCTGATTATTAATTTAACCCTTTTGAGTCAGGTGTCCTAATAATAAGATAACATTACATTTACTATTGTTTTCTCTTTACAATCTTTTGTTGTTTACATGTAGTAATGATAACACTTGTCTTTCATTGACTATTATCACTCCATTTATGTTTCAGCAGTTAGTAATAAAGCGAAAAATTAAGTTCGCTTAAAGCGCTATACACCGCTACTGAGACTTTTATCTTAAACATTTGTTTTATTCTTCACATTTAATAAGTATAAAATTAAAAATAGTTTTAAAAAAATACACTATTTTATAGGCTTTCAATATTTATGTTTAAAATCACGCCTAATTTTCCGACTACAATTCATGTTTTTTACCAAAAATTTATGTTGCAATACATTAACTTGGCGAGGACACCGAACTCAATTATGCACTCTTTCTTTACGCCTGATAAAAAGCACATAAGAAAGTGAGTTTATTAATTTATATATAATTTTTGCTCCATTTTTAGGTACGTTCGTATTATATAAATACGTAGCACTTATAGTCGTCGTTCAGTCCGTCCGTCTGTCCGCCCGCATATAACAGAGCAAAAACTACTCAACCGAATGGTCTGAAATTTTAAATATATAATTGTTGCACAATTTTGTCGAGTTGTTTCAAATTTTATGAAAATCGGATGTATAGTTTAATTACAGGGACAGTCAAATGTTTTCCGTTACATTAAGGCCAATGGGAAAAAATTATTTCAAGTACATTTTAATGATGTTACATCCTTTCGAACAGAATGAAATGGATATGCACTTATGAAGTGCATTAAAATATACATTCATTACAATATGCGGTGAAAAAAATATTTATAAAACTAGTTATAGTACGAACGCACCTCATTTGCCACGTTTAACGAGCAATTTCCAACTTGTTTTTTTAGATATGGCAACAGAAAAGAAAAAAAGGAAACATTATTTAAACTATCTTTCTAGGATTTCTAAATTTATTTCACAACGTATAATAGTAAATTAATTAATTGATAGAAGCGTTTTAAATATTACACTTTTAATTTTTTTATTTTTAATTTATTCTCTACTTTTTAGCCTAATAATATGTCATAGCTGTTTGGAATATTTTGGCGCGTGTGTATTGGCACATAATTAAATTCTTTTTTGTTTCAACTCGTATACAATTGTAGGAGTTACAGAAAATATTTGACAATTTATCACCAGAGGCAGACTAACGGAAAATGCCTTAAAATTAATCTGTCAATTTATAATTAAGTTCTAAAGATATTAAAATTTATATTGGCATCGTAAACCTACGTGTGAACGTGATTTTTCAAATTTGATTACTAAATTCCATCTTGACATACAAAATCCACGCTGGGTTAAGGGGGGCGGTGTATTTTAAATCTTTTTTTTTTTCATCATAGAAATATAAAACTTTGCGCAAATATACATTTCATCATTAGTATATAGAGCACCTTAAAAGAAATTTCCAATCTTATTATAATTTTAAATATTTTCCCTAATTTTATAACGATTTTAAAACGTAATTTTAAAAAGTTTCATGCGTCTTAATGTTAGAGGTAGTTCCTTGATTTTACATTTTAATCACTGAAAACTCTATTACAAACAAATCTGTGTATCGATTTTTTAATCCCTTGATAGTTAATTTTTTAGAGATTTTTTTCTGGATTCCATATCGATTTTCATCAAAATTTTGCTTTTTAATAATTTAAAAATCAAATTAAATTATCTTAATGGGGTCTAATTTTAAAATGCACACACAATTTCTTTGTTAGCAATATCAGGATTCTTCCATATCAATTTCCTGAATTTTCATCAAAATTTAACACGTATGGAGCATTTCAAAAATCTAAAAATCAGTTCAAAATTAGTTTTGCGACAGATTTAAAGTATATTAAAGGACCAAAAAATCGTTTGTGTACAAAATTAAAACACTTGTAACTTTGCAAAAAATCATAACATCTGCATACAGTTTTTTACAAGTGACTCAGTAGAAACTGGAGAATATTAATACACATAAAAAGAAATTTTGATTTTTGGATCGATTTTATCTGAAATAAAAGCCCACGGTCCCCTTAAGGGGCCAGGTACCCTTTGAACCAACGAAGGGAGAGGTGACCTCTGTAAGGAACTCTGCAGTCACTTTTTAACTAATTGACTTTTAATTATTAAATTGAAAACAGATGTTAGGAACGATTTATTTTATAAATTAAAGTTTTTAAAAAAGGTATATACATATATAACTTTTTTTTATTTATTATTAGAGATAATACAATTTTTATGAAAGAATTATTCTTGCATGCATAGCGCGCATGATTTTTCCCATTTGAATGGCTAAAACAAGCCAAGATTTTTTTTAATGATTACTGATATAAAGTGTTTTCAAAATGACCTACAATGAAAAAACTAAATGAAAACAATGACCTACAATGATAAAACTAAATGAAAACAATGACCTACAATGAAAACTTCTAGATCCCGAGAAAAAAAATTTTAAGAAATTCGAAACAGCAAGATTTTTCTTATACAAAAGTAGTCGTGAATTCTAAACTTCTTACTTGAGAAACATAATAATTGGTCATTTTGTGCTTCTGTACGTTTAATACATTCACTGAAAATTTCGCAAAATTCTAGGTAATCGTTTTTCAGAAGCCGTACGCGCAAAGATCAAAATCGCTGTTTTGAGAAAATTTACTTTAAAGATTAAATCACCCCTTGATCATATAGCAAAAGCTCAAAGTGTTTTAGACATAACTTCTCCTCTAATGCGAATTTTTATATGGGGTTGTTTTTTAATGTTTCTAAAGAATCATATTTAATTATAAACTATTTTTTAATCGATTTTTGGACGTTTTAAAGGGTACCTGACACCTTAAATAAAATAATGTAAAAAGGAAAAAATATTAAAAAAGTTGTTATGTCTGTTTAATCTTGTTATAGTACGACATTTTCCATAACCTATTGTCCTATTAATAGTATTTAAAATAATTATATTCGTCAGATTTTAGTAAATTACACATTCGTTAAATTTCAGTAAACCTTAATTTTTGTCATTTGAGTAGCTACCTTTAATTTTTTTAACTTAAAAGTAATTTTGCCCCAAATAAAAAAAAAAGATGGAAAAAGGCATACAAAAATTTTGCAGTTGTTCGGGAAAATATCATATTTTCACTTTATCAAGTGCCTAGTATTTAATGTGTGGATTAATTAGATAATGTGAAAAATGAAATAATTTTTCGCCCTTTACCGAATCAGCCTAGTGAATCTACAGATTACCTAATTAATCTGCACATTAACGAATTTCTGCATTTTAGAAGTAACATATAGACGTGTTATAAACGAGATTAGGACACTGACTGTTCATAGCATTTAAACATACATTTTTTCATAAGCTACAAACTTTTTAATTGAATATATAATTGGTAGATAGTGAACAATTCAAAAATGTTAAAGGCAAAAACAAATCTGTTAACGTTTTCAATTAAAAACCATTTTCACTTATGTTCAGTACGCCGGGCAGTATGTTCTATAGTCTGGCTTGGATCCCCTGGTTTGAATAAATGAAATATAGAATCATTTCTTTATATTCATCTTATGTTTTAACCCGGGAGAACTCACTGCATGAGATTTTCTCTCACAGTCGTACATTTTTAAGACTCTTATTTAAATCATTTTTCATTTTAATTAAAATTTCAAAATGTTTTACAATTATTTTACCTATTTTGTGAATAAAAGTACTAAGCCAACCAAAAAAAGTTGATATTATATGAATGTAAAGTAAAAGAAAAGCATTCTCACTAGCGAGTTCTTCTGGGTTAATCTAGCTAACTTTTTAATAAAACCTCAGTAATCTTTCTTGCAGAAATTGTTCGAATGCATTTACGATAATAATAACATCTGTTTCTCGCAGAATGCTTTCTCTTCGGTAATTATTAATAAGTATACACATTATTCTTCCGGAAACATTCTAAATGCAGTGAATCATCTCTACCCATATTCACGTAAGCCATTTATATGATTTGGATAATCCCATCAGTTGCATTAATGGATTTACTTTATTCGTAATTCATTCTCGCAATAATATGGAAAAATCTTCGCCTCAAGTAAAGCAAATTGTAATGTGTGCGGCTTTTTCTATATTTATTAACTTTATTAGATAAAATGTAGAACTTTTATTATTTTTAAATATTTTCCCATTTGTTTACTATGGCATTCAGCTTTAACATACAAAAATTAAATATTTTGTTTTCATCAGCGCACAAGTTATTCGTGGGATAATTACCTTTCTTCATTAATTTAAAGACACAAAATCACAAATTATACTATGTGAATTTGCTTCGGAGATTTTCTTATTGGTTGATTCCTTCTTCTTACTTATACTGAAAAGTTGTAAATAAATTGTTTTTCATGCAAATTTAGATCCCAAAACAATTCTCACTCTGCTATGCGACTAACTCTGTGAGTATTTTTGTAAAATGAAAAAACACTTTAGACCTTTATACTTCCAAAAGTATATTTATATAAGGTTATTTATACAAAGTGATTCATAAAAGATGGGCAAAACATTAAGAGGTGATATTACACTTCCAAACAATCAACTTTCGTCAAAGAATGCATATTCGGAAATAAAACGCAAAGTTGCTGGCACATTTGGAAACTTGGTAGATGCAAACGTTAAAGCTCCATTCCTGTTGCGAGTTATCGGGAGAAGAACGACATGCAAAGGGCATGCAAATGTGATATGGGGAAGAAGAAGAACGCGTATGCAAAATTTCGTCTCGAATAATACATAAAAGTCGCTGATCCGAGTGTGCAACTGTCGATCTCGGTAGGAACGTATTGGAAGATGTTGCCCATCACTAATAAGGAAAAAGCCAATATGCATTTTATCTACGGAACTGTAAATGGAAATGGCTCAGACGCTCAACGATTGTACCCAATAGGCGGTTGCCCGACCGTAAAACATTTGAGACGTAAACATGCAAGGACGGACTGAACGTTAGTTGTGAAAGAAGCTATTCTGGATAGGGTGGTTGATCAGCCAAGTAGAAGTACACGAGCAGTGCCTAAGCAGGTACGTATCACACTCCATGACATGGCGAGTACTGAAGGATGAACGTTTGAATCCTTATCATGTTCAACGAATCCAGGAACTGACTCAAAGGAATTATCCTCGTCGTGTGGAATTCGCCCACTGGTTTCAACAGCAGAACGTGGTAATTCCAGATTTTTGCGCAACTGTGCTGTTTACGGATGAATGTACCTTCGCATGTGAAGGTACATTTAACATCCACAATCAACCAGGCATTCTTTGATGAAAGCTGTTTGTTTGAGTGTGTACTATCACCTCTTAAAGTTTTTTCCACTTTTTATGAAACACCCTGTATAAGGATATTTATATAAGGAGAGAGATTTTTGCACTCAAAGTGCAAAAATCTCTCTTCCGCGGCTATCCCAAAGTGTGCCAAAATTACCTTGACACATAATATTACCTTATTTGCTATTTTTGTCCTCCAAATCTTATATTATCAATTCCGCACCTACTTTGAGGCTACTTACTAGCATAGTATAATTTTAGAAAGATCAGCAGGTCTCACGATAAATGCTATAATAAATGTGCCTCACATTTTTGTTCTCCATCTCATTAAAACTTCAACTTGCCTCCAAGCGGGAAGAGTAAATTTTTCAGCATACCCAAAGGTGTGGGTTAGTATAGTAAAGTGGGGACAGATGCCGCAGAGATTGTGTAGGCAACACTAGCGTTCCCTAGACTAATTTTAGAAGTTCTTAGTGTACCTCTATGCTGTGTGATGTGTTGTATGCGTTTCCACCGCTTAATTGTCAGTATTTACATATTTGTGCCAGTTTTTATGACTCGAACCTGCTTGGTAAGTTGCTAAAATTATTCTAATGAAGTTTTATTACTTATTTTAAGAAAAATAAACAGCGATTTCATCCCAAAATCGATTGCAGCTATAGACTAGATCCTCGTAGAATACAGACATGTGCTTGCCTTTCTCTCGCGTCGCTCACATGACACAAAATGGCGGCGCGGCATCTTACCCACCACTATAGGGAAGATGCCGCACCGAGGTTGAGGAACAGATGCCGCAAAATACAATTTGGTTTTTCGGTTTAATAAATTCATCACTGTGATTTAAGTAAAACTTACATTTAAATGAATGTATATTAGCGCATTTTGTTACTTATCAAAATATTCTCAGCAATAGTGTTGGTTCACCATGTGTGAATAAGGAAAACGTAGGCAGTTTACAATTTTCACAATCTAAACTGTTAAACAAACTATCTCCTTCCTCAGTGGTCAAAAGACCTATACAGCCAAGTAAGAGAAAGTAAAAGGATGCAAATGTTACAAGCACAGAGTTTATAAACAATAAAAAAGAAGAAGGAAATGAAAAACAAAACAAACTAGAAAGCGTCAAAGAACTTGGCGGAAGTAAAATGTGTAAAAAAATGAAGGGAAAGATCAATTTGAGAACGCCTTACTTGAGCAAAAAACTAAAATATGAGTCATCTTCCGACAACCGGTAAATTGTTCCTCTTATGGATTCTGATGGCAAGAACTGGATTGGAATTTGATGACTCTGCATATGTTGAGTGGATGGAGTCTTATCAAGGAGCAAAGTCTAAAGCGGACAGGATTCAGTGCATCAAACTCAATCATTAATTGCCTGAAAAACGCTTACTTTACTTTTGCAACGGGTAGTGTGATGTGATTGTGGGCGAATGGAAATACAAAATCAAAGAATGTGAAGAAAGGCCAAAAATAAACAGACTAGGGCCTAAATAGTATAGAACTAATACTTACATTAAGAGCAAACTGCAATGTTCGCCTGGATGTAAACCAGCGATTTATATCTTTTTTGGAATTATGTTGTCTATTGTTTCCAGTAATTATGCTATCCATTCATGTAAATTCAAATGATTTTCTTTTCAGTTTCACTTTTTGTCTTAAGTTTTGTTTGTAGAGATTATACTTTTGCATTTTTGTTAAACTTTTCACAATTTAGTGATATATATAATTTTTGTAAGTTTACTGTTATTTATTTTCGTTTTAAGTAGTTTGAGAAAATAAAAATGTGATTTGCTTGAAAAAAAATAAACAGCCTAGCATTTTTATCCATGCGGCATCTGTCCCACACCCCATGCGGCATCTTATCCAGCACATAAAAAGTGATGTGAAAAAAAGGACCTGTGGGAAAATAATTATCCCTACTTTATTAAGAGGGTTTTAACTTGTTTAACATAGAAATTAGATCCCAAAGGGTTTGATCAATGATTTGTGGTACTTAGCTTGTTGTTTTTTGCTTTATTGCACATTTTACAAGAAGAAAAGAAAAACTGCGGCATCTGTCTCCAATTTACTATACTGTTTGTTTCCACCAAGATATACTGCGCACGCCAGTAGCTCAAACCTATTTTCTCTAGTTGTTATTTATAAAAAAATATGTCTTCAAAGGAAATGTGCTCTTTTTTTAGGGTTTCGTTCATCTCACGAAACCCTATTCGTCTCGCTCCTCTGTCTGTCTGTCTGTCTGTCCGTCTGTCCGTCACAGAGCCCGTTCTCAGAAACTATACATGTTAGAGACTTGAAATTTTGGGTACTTATAGCTGAACACCTCACATCAAACAACAAATCATAAAATTTTGAAAAAGTTGATAATTAACCGAATTACGGGCTAATTAACTTCTAAAATTAACCAATCCCCCTTTTTAACGCAAATTAAAACGGACTTTCTCGAAATCATCCGTGTTTCTCCTAAGGGTTGCCAGTAAAATCAGCCGAATGCACGGTTACCACGGAGGAAATTAAGCCGAAAAATGAAGTGGAGATTTTAAAGTGAAATCGTATATCAGAAAATATTGGTGCGAGAAATTTGTAAATGGAATAGACAGACGCAGAAAAAAATCTACTTTCATTTGGTATAAAGTTCACATTTCTGCGATCTGTATAAGTTAAAATATCCACTAAAAATCGATCGATAAAAATTTAATTTCTTTAATTGGAAAGACAAGGAAATAAAAAGATTTCATTTCGGCGGGAAAGCAGGTAGACATGACGACGCTGCGGTTTTCCATAATAGCATATTTTAATACGAAATTTTAACTTTTTAAATATTAAATTTTTTGATTAAATTTTTTGGCATCCCGATGTCAAATTTCTCGCTGATTTCATTGATACCCATATCTAAGTCCTATCTTAATTACAAGCTGAAATATTAATTATTATTTAATTAATCGGTTTACTCCTATCAAATGCATCGATTAAAATGAAGAGACGCTTATTTAACCACGAATTAACTTAAATTAGGAAATCTAATAATTTGCCTGGGCTTTTTGAACAGCGATATGAGATAAGTATAACTCATTCATCATCAGAAAGTTTACTTCATACCACTATTTTCTAATAGTAATTTCAGAAAATATTTTGAATTATTGGTTAAGACCGCCACTCAGTCTGTTTGAAACTTTAAGATAGTTTATAACACATAGAAAAAAGTGTAAAAAAGAATGGATGTGTGAAAAAGATGGAGTGTGATATTTCGAGGAGGGCGGGGGGGGGGGGGGGGAGCTAGAATTATTTTTAAAATCTTAGCGTTTGTTACCGCAGCAAATATTTTAAATTCTTGTTTAAGACCGCCACCATCCCGACCCATCTATCTACGGAAAGATTGCGTAAAGGAGTTTCGTTCAGATATGCTTTTGTTAAGAATAGAGTGCATTCCCTGGTGGTGGAATGTGGAACTAACATAACGCGATTTTGTTAAAATTAGGAAGTCTAACAAGTCGATCTGTTTGAAACTTTAAGATATTTTATAACACATAAGATAAAGTGTAAGAAAGAATGACACGCGAAATTCCGGGGAGGGGGGGGGGCGCTAGATTTCTATTTAAAAAATTAGCGTTTCTGACCGCTTTAGGTGACTTTTTGAGGGAGTCCTGAGATATATGCTACTTATTTAATATAAAATTGTCTAAAGTTTAGTTACCACTATTTCCTAATAGTAATTTCAGCAAATATCTTAATTAGGGTTTCGTTCATCTGACGAAACCCTATTCGTCTCGCCCCTCTGTCTGTCCGTCACAGAGCCCGTTCTCAGAAACTATACATGTTGGAGACATGAAATTTTGGGTACTTATAGCTGAACACCTCACATCATACGACAATTCATAAAATTTTGAAAAAGTCGTACATTTAACCCTTTGGGCTCCCGCATGTGTATTTTAAACAATTCTTTCTAAGTGAGCTCCTAATTAATTTGGAGGCGTGAAATTTTGCATACTTATAGCTGAACACCTCACATCACATGACAAATCATAAAATTTTGAAAATGTCGTACGTTTAACCCTTTGGGGTCCCACATCTGTATTTTAAACAACTCTTTCTAAGTGAGCTCCTAATTATGTTGGAGACATGAAATTTTGGGTACTTATAGCTGAACACCTCACATCATACGACAAATGATAAAATTTTGAAAAAGTCGTACATTTAACCCTTTGGGCTCCCGCATGTGTATTTTGAACAATTCTTTCTAAGTGAGCTTCTAATTAATTTGGAGACATGAAATTTTGCATACTTATAGCTGAACACCTCACATCAAATGTCAAATCATAAAATTTTGAAAATGTCGTACGTTTAACCCTTTGGGGTCCCACATGTGTATTTTAAACAATTCTTTCTAAGTAAGCTCCTAATTAATTTGGAGGCGTGAAATTTTGCATACTTATAGCTGAACACCTCACATCAAACGACAAATCATAAAATTTTGAAAATTTCGTAAGTTTAACACTTTGGGGTCCCACATGTGCATTTTAAACAATTCTTTCTATGTGAGCCCCTAATTATGTTGGAGACATGAAATTTTGGGTACTTATAGCTGAACACCTCTTATCATACGACAAATGATAAAATTTTGAAAAAGTCGTAAATTTAACCCTTCGGGCTCCCGCATGTGTATTTTAAACAATTATTTCTAAGTGAGCTTCTAATTAGTTTGGAGACGTGAAATTTTGCATACTTATAGCTGAACACCTTACATCAAATGACAAATCATAAAATTTTGAAAATGTCGTACGTTTAACCCTTTGGGGTCCCACATGTGTATTTTAAACAACTCTTTCTAAGTGAGCTCCTAATTATGTTGGAGACATGAAATTTTGGGTACTTATAGCTGAACACCTCACATCATACGACAAATGATAAAATTTTGAAAAAGTCGTACATTTAACCCTTTGGGCTCCTGCATGTGTATTTTGAACAATTCTTTCTAAGTGAGCTCCTAATTAATTTGGAGGCGTGAAATTTTGCATACTTATAGCTGAACACCTCACATCAAACGACAAATCATAAAATGTTGAAAATTTCGTAAGTTTAACCCTTTGGGGTCCCACATGTGCATTTTAAACAATTCTTTCTATGTGAGCCCCTAATTATGTTGGAGACATGAAAGTTTGAGTACTTATAGCTGAACACCTCTCATCGTACGACAAATGATAAAATTTTGAAAAAGTCGTACATTTAACCCTTTGGGCTCCCGCATGTGTATTTTAAACAATTATTTCTAAGTGAGCTCCTAATTAGTTTGGAGACGTGAAATTTTGCATACTTATAGCTTAACACCTCACATCAAACGACAAATCATAAAATTTTGAAAATGTCGTACATTTAACCCTTTGGGCTCCCGCATGTGTATTTTAAACAATTCTTTCTAAGTGAGCTCCTAATTATGTTGCAGACATGAAATTCTGGGTACTTATAGCTGAGCACCTCACATCAAACGACAAATCATAAAATTTTGAAAAAGTCGTACATTTAACCCTTTGTCCTCCCACATGTGCATTTTAAACAATTCTTTCTAAGTGAGCCCCTATTTAGGTTGGAGGCGTGAAATTTTGCATACTTATAGCTGAACACCTCAGATTTCACGTCAAATAATAAATTTTGAAAAAGTTTTATGTTAAACCCTTTCAACTCCAGCTTGTGTATTTTAAGCCATTCTTTCTAACTGAGCCCCTAATTAAATTGGAGATTTGAAATTTTGCATACTTATTGCAGAACACCTGAGGCCAGGCGACAAATCATAAAATCTTGAAAAAGGTCTTATGTTTAACCCTTTGAGCTACCACATATGTATTTGAAGCAATTCTTTCTAAGAGAGCTCCTAATTAAGTTGGTGACATGAAATTTTGCATACGTATAGCTGAATGCCTCAGACCGCACGACAAATCATAAAATTTTCAAAAAGTCTTTTATTATTTACGCCTCTGGGCTCTAACTTGTGTATTTTAAGCAATTTTTCTAACCTCCGTCCTTTTAAGCCGGGGAGAAATTTTCCAACTTTTGCTGACACCCCTTTGACCATTCTTTCATATTATGCACCATAGCCTTACATATTTTAGATTATTTTTTTCCGCCAGGTGCGCCTACTTATCTCAGGTGCTATGAGCCCAATCCCCTCGACTAATATATCAGCGGATAGTATGTAAAACGAATTTTCGTTCGGATACAGGTTTGTTTAGAATCAAGTGCGCCCCCCCCCTGGTTGTGAAATGTGGAACTAACAGATTTTTCAAAAGGATAAAGTGTTTTGAAAGGAATATTAAACGAAACCCTCTGTGCGATCTGTGATCACACTTACCCACTTGTTTTTTTTAGTTCTTACTCTCCTGTCATCTTATGGGTTACCAATAAATGATATTTTACTAACTTTAGCTCAGCATTAAGCATTTGCATCGGTGTTATTTTAGCCTTTAAAATCATGATACTATCAAAGTAACCGAATAGACTATTCGAATATATGTACAAAAATCTCACTTCCTTGGAATTCACTTCCACGGTAATTTCGTTATTATTTAAATTATTCGCTATAATTACTGATTTTATTTTGTAACATGTAACTTATTTCTGCTTGCATTTATTTAGATTCTATTTTTTTAATTAAAATTTCTGGTATGTGGTGTGAGTAAATTATACATTTTCCATTGTTTTACAAACATACAATACAAATCAATGTAATGGTTCTTTTAATGCAAATTTAAGAATGCTTTTGTAAATCAATAAGGTATTTCTTTGCTTGTTAAATGATATGCAAATATTGTATTGCTATACAAATATATAATAAAAATCATTGTAATCGTTTTGTTGATACAAATAATAGAATACTTTTATATAGCTATATAGCATGTTTTTTTCTCCTTCAAAAGCATAAATTTTTAAACTGCATACTTTCAAAACTAACCCGATGAATTTCAAATTACGAAATAATGATGAAACATCACCGAAAATCTGGCGATAACTCACAATCTATAGTAATAAAAGAAAGTTTCGCTATTTGTAAATGTGTGTGTGTATATCTGCAATGGCAAGCGAAATCTGCGGCACATACGATGCTGAAAACTTTTTTGAGGCTAGCCCAAAGTACAGCACCTAAAGTAGTGTATAATAGAGTGGTAAATAGTGTAGAAATCTGCTATCCAAACAGCGCTAAAAATTTGGATCCCTTATATGTGTAACGATGCTCAAATCCAAAGAACCGATTGCAGCGACATCTACGGTATATTTTCAAATTTCAATGTAAAAATCGTATTATTACAACGCAGGGGCACCATTTAAAGGGGCTCCCCTCCCCAAAGGAATTTGATATTTTAGAAAATTTACCTGTCATTACAGGTCATGCTAAAAAAAAATTTTAAAAATTCCTCAAAAGCTAAAATAATTTGTCAGATTTTATTTCAATAAAAAACACATGCAATAAGTAAGTCCTTTGGGCACAGAACCTAATAGTTATCAAAAATATTTTCTAAAGACTTTGCTATTCCAACAGACATTTATCATTAGTGAGTATTTTGGCAATTTTAAAAAGATATGTTAGAAACAATTCTATTAGTTGCTTCTGAGCCATGTGCAAAATGATCAAAACTCGTTTCCCACAGGGTTAGAATTTTCGAGGTGAATTTTTCCCTTTAACCCGAAATTTAGAGCGGATTTTATTTTTTTATTTTTTTAAGAAGTGGGTTAATTCAAGTTCTTAATTATTTGAATTTTTTATTTTGCATTATTAGTGTCACATTATATTTACTGCAATCATTACAACACTGTCAAATCATTTGCTTTATTAAATCATATTATGTATAGTATGTTCCACAGTCTGATACTAGAGTTCTGCGCGGATCGAGTTGTATCCTATCCGAACCGACAAATGTCGTGAACCCGAAACTCAACTCTAGTTTCGGGTTGGGACCCAAACCCGAAATATTCATATCCCAACCAAAAATGAAAGAAAATGAATCATTATTTTTTTTTTCATTTATGGAAAAGTGTCTATAATTTTATTGCTTATGTACAAAATAGAACACATATGCACCCATTAATACCCAGATATACAGCTTTTTCATTTGAAAAATATTCAGGACTTCCTTTTAAAAAATCGGTTCATCCCGAACGTGACCAAAGACAGACAAAGTATAACCTGAAACGTTTAAAGTTAACCTTGCATCCAGCGAAAAAAAAATTGCATAAACTTCACCTGACCCGCCGCTTGAGTTCGGGTATAATCGGGTTAACCGACCCGATGAATGACTATCATTTACAATCATTCCAAAAACCGCCAAAAATATTTCCACATATAAAATGCAAATTAGAATTTCGTTCCGGCAGCTTATAACTTGAGTTGTGCTGAATAGATTTTGATGGAACTTGGACTGTTCGATAATTTTTCAGGAAAGGTTTTACTAATGCATATCGTTCTATGTTGCTTAGTTATAGAATTATGGAGGAAAGTTCTAATCAGATTAAAAATAATTATGGATAAATAGCCTTTTAACACGTTGAATGCCAGGTCCATTTTGTCTGTCTTTCCGTTTAGGCCACTAAATGAGATTCCCGTTACACAATCTATGAGTGTCAGTCATTGATGACTGACGCGGTCTAAACGGAAAGTTCATCGACAGTCACCAGTGACTGACGTGGCACTCAACGTGTTAAGAAAGTTTCTGCTGAATACATTTCAATTGAATTTGCACTGTTGGTTACTACACAGTTTTTCAGAGAAGGTTTTAGTATGTAAGATAACGCTCTATGTTGTGCTTATATAGAGCTAAGGAGAAATGTGCTATAATGAGGAATGAAAGATTAGCCTTTCTCAATAGTTCTAGTAGACAGATGTGGATGCGACTTGCATTATCAGTTAGATACTTTTTCAGTAAATGTTTTAGTACGTAACGTATTGTTCAACATTGCTTAGTTATGTAATTATAAAGTTCAATATCAGGTGAATCCAATTATAAAAGACTAGCAAACCCCGCGGCTTTGCTCGCGTAATATTTGAAATATGCGAAGTGATATTTATATGTCTAATATTTATTAAAAGGTACTAACTAAATTTTATTTTATTAAAAGGTAATATTTTATTTTATTAAAAGTTTTTTTTTTTTAATGTACTTATTACTTTTAGGAATAAATCAAAAATTACTATTTAAACCACAGTTTGACTAAACATCATTATTACACAGCATTAGGCAGAAATGAGATTTAAATTAACAAAATGAAATAAAACTAAATAAATGATAATTTAGAAAATATTTTGAAACTTTTATGCTCAATTAATACGCTCATTTCAGATTTCATTTGAAGTTTTGAATTTTTTAGGAACTATCTTCTTACATCTTAAAATTAACTATCATGTCAAATTCCAAATCCTATTACCTCTCTCAACATAAAGGGTTATGTTGAAATAGGAACTGTCACCATTAATTTACCAACACTAATTTTTAAATCAGTTTGTTATTTCCTAATATTCCACAGAAACGTAATTTAGAAAGCTTTTAAAGGCCTTTTTTAGAATGTTTGTTGTTCCTGTGAACCCCAGATGGTAGAATCATCGGCATAAAATATAGCCTGTGTAGGATCCGAGACTGTTACTATTGATTCGCAACTATTACTTTTATAATCGGTTTATATTCCCTGAAATTGCATAGAAATCGTAATGTAGGACTTTTAGGTAGCTTTCTTTACAAAAAGCTACCTATTGCAGCCGTTCGGAGGAAAGCGATTTCAAAAAATTTTGGTATATTTTCATCGATCATGACCCCCAGACCCCGAAACCACCCTCCGTTCAAAATTGATATATATATATATATATATATCTGACCTATGTCACACTGTAACTCTCGTATTTATGAACCGATTTGGATGTAATTCGGTGTGTACATAGTACATACCAATGTCTCGACCGAGTTCGTTGGCCAGCTTCATCCGCCATTTTGTTTCAAAATGGCGGCCATTTAAATTTTTTTTTAAATTTAAAATTTGAAATGTGGTACCAAAAAATTGAAAATGGAAAAATATTTTTTTCTTATGTATTTGATCTTTATACAAAGACTCCGTAGCAGTTTTTGTTTCGTCTATATCTTAAAAAATGGCAGAGTTATAGCATTTTGAATTTCCAGCGAAGCTGACATTTTGAAACGTCCTGAATTTTGTCACGCAATAAAAGGCGTATTTATGAACCGATTTGGATGTAACTTCGTTTATACATAGTACAGACCAATGTCTCGAACGAGTTCGTTGGCCAGATTCGTCCGCCATCTTGTTTAAAAATGGCGGCCATTTAAAATTTTAAGAAAAATTTAAATTTGAAATGTGGTAGCAAAAAATTGAAAATTGAAAAAATATTTTTTTCACATGTGTTTGACCTTGATAAAAAGATTCGGGAGCAGTTTTTGTTTCGTCTATTTCTTAAAAAATGGCTGAGTTATAGCATTTTGAATTTCTAGCGTGGCTGACATTTTGAAACGTCCTGATTTTTGCCACGTGATAACAGACGTATTTATGAACCGATTTAGATGTACCTTGGTGTGTACATAGTACATACAAATAACTCAACCGAGTTCATTGACCAGCTTCATTCGCCATCTTGTTTCAAAATGGTGGCCACTTAAAAAAAATTAAATTAAATTAAATTTAAAATGAGATACCAAAAAATTGGAAAATGAAAAAGATTTTTTTTTTGTATGTGTTTGACCTTAATACAAAGATTCCGGAACAGGTTTTGTTTCGTCTACATCTAAAAAAATGGCTGAGTTATAACATTTTGAATTTCTATTGTGGCTGACATTTTAAAACGACCTGATTTTTGTCACGCGATAACAGGCGTATTTATGAACCGATTTGAATGTAACTTGGTCTGTACATAGTATATACCAATGTCTCGACCGAGTTCGTTGGCCAGCTTCATTCGCTATCTTGTTTCAAAAGGGTTGCCATTTTTAAAAAAATGAATTTAAAATTTAAAATGAGGTATTAAAAAATTGGAAAATGAAAAAGATTTTTTTTATGTGTTTGGCCTTGATACAAAGATTCTGGAGCAGTTTTTGTTTCTGAAAATTTGTTCTTTTGTTTATATCTTAAAAAGTGGTTGAATTATAGCATTTTGAATTTCTATCATGGCTAACACTTTGAAACGATCTTGTATTTGTCACGCGATACCACACGTATTCGCCTATTTCGATGTAAGAATGCATGTGGATAGTATAAATCAATATCTCGACCAAGTTCGCTGGCCAGCTTCATCAGCCATCTTGTTTCAAAATGGCGGCCATTAAATTAAAAAAAAATTATATTTAAAGTGAGGTGCAAAAAAATTAGAAATTAAAAAAGGTTTCTTTCTTAAGTATTTGACCTTGATATAAGGATTCAGGAGCATTTTTTGTTTGTCTTTATCTTAAAAAATGGCTCAGATATAGCAGTTTAAATTTCTAGAGTGTGTGACATTTTGAAAAATCTGATTTTTTGCCTGCGACAGCACTCGTATATATCAACCGATTCCGATATGAGTGAGCATGTGCACAGCAATTACTAAGGTCTCGTCCAAGTTCACTGGTTAGCCTCATCTACCATGTTGTCTTAAAATGGCAGGCACTTTAAGAAATCGCCGAATTTGGCAGCGAAATATAAGTGACTTTAAATAAAAGCAGCTTGGATAAAGCTTACTAATTTCGCGAAATTCTCATTCATAATGATTTAGTATTGATAAAAATTAGTATTGAATCTCCTACATTCGGTTTCCACTTAATTGAGCTTCGTGTGTTTGAATAATATAAGTTGGCTTTTTAAAAATAAGGAATATGAAAGCTACCTCTTCCTCCCGGCACTGGCCGGAAGGACTTTTTTAGAATGCATTTCGCATCTCCCCTTCGCTTCACACCTTTTTAATTCGAATTTATTTTCGAAAGTCCTTCGAGGGTATTTATATTTTATAAGTACCATGCCATATTTAAAGTTTCTAGCCTTTTCAGCATCACAGAAATCGCAATTTAGAAAGTTTTTTTTTCTTCTCCTGCAACCCTCTGGTGGTAGTGGCACAGACATAAAATATAGCTTATGTTTGAGCAGGTTCTATCACCAACATCTTGTCATCATTATTTTTTAAATCGATTTATATTTGATAAGATTGCATAAAAATTGTAATTTAGAACGCTTTTCGCTCACTTCATCCTTTTAAATTTGGAATTTTCTTTCGACTGTTCTTAGAAAGCAGTTGCATCTTGTAAGTAAATACCATGCCATATTTCAAAATGTTAGAACGCCTCAGTTATGCAAAAAACACAAATTAGAACATGATTTGCTCTTGCAACTCCCAGATGGTAGTGACAGCAACATAAAATATAGCCTATGTTGGAGCAGGGACTATCCCCATCAATTTGCAACCATTACTTTTGAAATAGCTTTGGTATTTCCTGAGATTGAGTAGAAATCGCAATTTAGAATGTTTTTAGAAACCTTTTCGCGCATTTTCAACCCCTTTTTAAATTTCCAATTTTTTCGAAACTGTTCTTAAAGATCATTTATATCTAAATAAATATGTACCTTGCCTAATTACAAGTTGCTAGCCCATACCGATCACAAAAATCGAAATTTAGAATGTTTTTTGCTCCTGCAACCTCCATGTGATAGTGAAACCGACATGAAATGGCGTCTATATTAGAGCAGTGGCTGTCAGCATCAATTTCCTACCATTACTTTTGAAATCAGTTTGATTCTTCCTAAGATTGCTCACAAATCGGTATTTAGACCGTTTTTAGAATGCTTTTCGCGCATTTTCACCTCGTTTAAATTTCAAATTTTTAAAGAAACGTTCTTAGAGATCATTTATATCTAATAAATATATATCATGCAAAATTTCATGAATCTAGGTCCTTCCATAATTCAAAAATCGCATTTTTAGAATGTTTTTTGCTCCTGTATCTCCTCTGGGGTAGTGAAAACAAACATAAAATATACCCTATCTTGGAGTAAGAGCTGTCACCAGCATTGTTACACAATTATATTTGAAATCGGTTCAGTACTTCCTGAGAATGCATAGAAATCGCAATTTAGAAAGTTTTTTATAACGCTTTTCGTGAATTTTCACCCTTTTTAAATTTCGATTTTTTTTTAAGAAATGTCCTTAGAGATCATTAGTATCTTATAAGTAGCTACCATTCCAAATTTCATGTTACTGGGGCCTTCATTAACGCAAAAATCGCATTTTTAGAACGTTTTTTGCTCTTGCATCCCCTTTAGGGGTAGTGGCACGTACATAAAATATAGCTTATCTTGGAGCAAGGGTTTTCACCATCATTTTGTCGCCATTATTTTTTAAATCGGTTTGGTATTTCTTGAGATTGTGTAGAAACCACCATTTAGCACGTTTTTTAGAACGCTTTTTGTACTTTTTCACCCCTTTTAAATTTCGAATTTTTTAAGAACTATTCTTAGAAATCCTTTGTATCTAATAAGTAACTAATATTTAAAATTTCATATTTCTAGGCCCTTCAGTAACGCAAAAATCGTATTTTCAGAACTTTTTTCTCCTGCACCCTCTTTGGGGTAGTGGCACCGACATAAAATATAGCCTATGTTCTAAGTTGGACTAACACCATCATTTTGATACCATTACTTTTGAAATCGGTTCGGTAGATCCAGAGATTACCTCTAACAAACAAACAATTTTTACTTCTTGATAATATTAGTATAGATATAAATGAGTATAGATTAACATAATTTTTTTTTTTTTTGGCTTAAAGGATTTTGATGAAACTTGCATTGTTAGATACTTTTTCATGGATAGTTTTAGTATATTGCATATCGTTCTATCTTCCTTACCAAATTCTACTATACATGATCAACTAAAAGATTTTATCCTTAACAGACCAGATTTTGTATGACACATGGGAAATATAATAGCGCAGTGACATTCGTATCATTTTCTGGAATGCGGAAGGATGTTATAGATAAAGATTCATATTGCTTTAAAACACAAGGTCAAATTCACCAATATTCGATTCAAAAAGATTCGTTTGGAGAAACTGACCTGCGTAGCGGGCGAAGTATGCTAGTATTTTAATGCAATTATGAAAAAATAGTCTGCAATTCTTTCTCTAACATCAATTTTATTTTTAAGTTGAGATATGAAGATATATATATATATATATATAGTCAAACTTTCGGTAATAATAAATAAATAAATATATATAAATATATGTAATAATAAAAAAATTTCGCCCTTTTACCTTTGTTAATTTATTCCAAATTCTTATAATATCTACCTTTTTACCTGTCTTTTAATAATAGTATCTTTAATATCCTTAATATTGTAATACCATACCTTTAATTCAGCGCATTCCTTTATATCCTATTCTAACAACCTTAATCTGTTAAATAATGCACTTCTTTGTAAAAACCCACTAAATTACTTTATGCTTTCATATTTTGAGACATTAAATTCTTTTTTCTTTCGAAGGTTTTATTAAACCATTTTTTTTTTTTTTTTATTGAAATATCGTTCCATATCTCAGAATGCCTTGCGAGAACTTCGCGGGCTAAGCTGTTTATTTTATAAAACTTCCGCCGGAGAAGGAGGGGACAGTGTACATCGTCCCCCCCCCCCCCCCAAGAAAGTTCTGAAATGGCGCCCTTGTTACAATGTCTAAACCATATCGTCTTTCAGTTTTAGAAAATATCCCGAAGATGTCCCTTCGATCGACTCTTTGGATTTCAGTATTATTTGACATTTAAGGGAATCAATATTTCAGCACTTTTTTAAGTATTACTGGAATAGCCGATTTCTACATTATATATTCTAGACGCTGTACCCAAAGTGTCTCCTAATGCACCTGACACTCAGAATTTTAAATTTATAATAATTAGTTGAGTTGTTAATCAACAATCGCAACCCACTCTCATTAAAAACTCATCTCTGTCTTTGTGAGAGGAAAAAAAGAGCTTTCGCAGGTTTAAAAGCCTTATTTACGCATCGACAGAAAATGAAGGTCGAAAATTAGGAATTTCGGGGAGGATTTTGTCCTGATTTATTAACTTACATCGGTCAAACTTCTTAGTAAAGTTTAAAACGAAAGACATATTCTGAAAAATCGTACTCTTACGTCTCAAATGCCGTAATCAATTCAAAAAACCTTCGCAGTTAACCCTTTGAAAATATTTTCAAAAAGGGTCGTTTTTCCGAAAAACGTTTTTCTCCGTTATTGTAACGCCCCTCCAGGGCGCAATTTTAGAGGTACCGACAAAACCAAAAATATGCTCTCAATGCTGAAATCGTCTTCTTAATCAATGGTGCAATTGGTTTTTTAAAATATTAATTTTGACCATTTCAAATACACCGACACACACTTCACGCCTCGTGGAGGCAATATTTTTTCTACGCTAAAAGTAACAAAACGTCCGTATTTCAACACAATCTTTTTAGAACAACTCAATCGACCAGATTTACATCACCTACAGAAATTGTGAAACGTTCGAACGGATATAAATATTTTTTACAAAATAAAATGCGTGAAATTTTCGACAAAATCAGTAAAAACCTGAATGTTTCTTCTGGGTTTCGCTCGCTTTCGGTAGGCATGGACTCCAAAAATAAAATTACGCAGAAAATAAAATACCAAATAGTATACAGGGTGCAATATCTTATCTATCGCCGACCTTTAATTTCTCAACTGTTGGTCGTAGACATATAGTTCCAATTACAAAAACGTTTCAAATGAGGTAAATATTCATGTTGTGGCATTATTTAAAGTCAAAAACAATTTTATAAAAATTACGAAAACTAACTTTCTATACGGTCCCCCAGTCCCTATAGTTATATTTAGTAAAAGTTTACACATATCATAACAGATATAACACATAAAGTTTAACATCTGTACTACAAAAATTGACACAGTTATCAAATTTCAAAGTTTGAGATTTTTGCACATGATTTTGTCTTTTATTGAGGGATCAGTTAAAAGATGAATTAAAGTAATTCGAGATCAAAATCAAGGTGCTATGTCCTTTTTACGGCGAAACCACTTTTAGCCGGTATCGTCGGTAATTTTGAATGTTATTCGACCCATAAAAGTTAGCTCAAATTTTTAGATAAAATAACTCTATTTCGTGATTCCCCGATTTGGTGATACCGGCTAAAGGTGGTTTTGCTGTAAAACAGATATTGCACCTTGATTTTGATCTCGAATTACTTTAATTCGTCTTTTAACTGATCCCTTAATGAAAGACAAAATCGTGCAAAAATCTCAATCTTTGAAATTTAATAGCTGGATCAATTTTTGTAGTACAAATGTCAAACTTTTTGTGTTATATCTGTTATGATATGAGTAAACTTTTACTAAATATAACTATAGGGACCAGGGGACCATATAAAAAATTAGTTTTCGTAATTTTTATAAAATTGATTTTTTACTTTAAATAATGCCACAACATGAATATTTACCTCATTTGAAACGTTTTTGTAATTGGAACTATATGTCTGCGACCAACGGTTGAGAAATTAAAGGTCGGCGATAGATAACATATTGCACCCTGTATACAATATTGGATTCAATATTTTTTTTGCGATTTTTTCATTTAAAAATATAAAATCAGCAAAATGGAGTTAGAGATATAATCATCATACAATTTTCAGGTTCATTTAAGTGTCATTCCGCACGGGCCCAGGCAACGACGGGCGGGTCAGCTAGTTAAATAATAAAACTTAATCACCATAAAACAAAAACACTATGCTATTGTTTTATGGTGACTATATAGTTATTATATAGTTTTATTATTTAATTACGAAATAGTGTTTAATAAAAGTTTTGTAGATTTCTCCCAAAAAATCGTTTCATAAACATATATAATCAGGATTTTATTCTTCATTTGAATCTCCATAAAAGAATAAAATATAAATACCATAATGTAATCATGCATTTTTAAAAGTTAGAAATCAATATATTGTTATCAGATGGTACAGTAAAAAATATGAATTTTGATTTTGCGGTACAATGCTCTAGAAATTTAGGAGCCCCTGATCTATAAGAAAATGCTTCAACTATAACACCATTATATACTATATGTACTACACGTATGTATAGTACATACTACCTTACCCTTGGCCCTAATTCTTTGCGCACCAGTTTCAAAGTAAAGTTTTTCAAAGAAAGGAAACTCATATTTAATTTTCTCTAAATAAACAAACAAATTCTTCAAATGTCAGTCATCTAAAACTAATTGCATTGAATAAAAAAAATAAATAAAGTGGCACAATCAGATTTGCGTATGTAAAACATTTTTCCACTTAAAACTAGAAAGCCCTATTGTTTTGCGAATGTGCATTTAAAGAAAAATTTCGAAAATATCGATTGGCTGGTTGTTTCCAACCATGTAAATTATCACATCCGGGACTGAAGGCATGGGTTGTTTAAAAGAAGAGCGGTTTCAAATTAATTCATAAGAAGATAATGGGTGGTAAAAGATTGACCGTAGAGCTGCGGAAAAAGATAATCGAGAAACGAAATAGCGGGTGTCTAATGAGGCAGGGAATTGATGATTCCTGAATCAACAGTGCGTTATGTTTTGAAAACAATTGTTGCAACCGGAGATATACAGCCAAGAAACAATACTGGTCACCCATCAACAACAACGGCCCGAGAAGATCGAATGTTGCGTCGAGTGGTGATGAACAGCAGACCAGGGACTATGACAGAAGCTGCATCCCTATGGCAAGACAGCATAGGGCAACCAGTGACTCGTAAAATAGCTACAAAAAGATTTCATAAAATGGGCTTCAAATCTTACAAAAGCAAACTTAAGCCAATGTTAAATCCTGATCAAAAAAAGAAACGTTTTCTGTGGGCTGTGGATCACTTAAAATGGACAGATGAGCAATGGCAAAGTGTTATATGGTCGGATGAATCCCCTTTTCTAGTTTCATATGGAAATATCGGTAGTCGGGTCGTACGGCAAGCAAATGAAGCTTTAAACCCAAAATGCGTCAAACAAGAATCCACGTTTCCGTCATATGTTCAAATTTGGGGATGTTTTGGTTATTCTGTTGTCAACCAAATGATGCCATATGACGGGACTATCAATGCACAACGTTATCGGGGCATTTTGCAGAATAAGTTGTTGCCTTCAATTCATCAACTTGGCCTTCAATCGAGCTGTCTTTTTCAACAAGACTTAGCCAAACCGCCTACAGCTAGAACAACAAAAGCCTGGCTTCAACAAAATTGTATTCCTGTGGGTTCCGAATTCACCGGACATCAATCCTATCGAGGGTTTGTGGCAGTACTTAAAGAAGGAAGTTCGAAAAAGAAAACCACGTGACAATCAGCAGTTGAAAAGAATTCTTCTTGAAGAACGGCAAAAAAAATCCAATTTCTGAGTGCCAAAGATTAGTTGAAACTATGACGAGAAAGAGTGAGAGATGTTTACTTTGCCAAAGGAGGACCAACTAAGTGGTAAGACTTACTCATTTCGTCTCATTGTGTAAAACATTAGGGACATATAAACTTGCAAGGAAATAGATTTCATTGGTCACAAAGTATGTGTCGTTTATTATTTGTTGTTCATTTCACTATGTAATAGTAAAATCGAATTTTTTTTTTTTTTTTTTTTTTTTTACGAAAAAATACCTTAAATGCCAAGCTTAACAAACAGGAGAACCTTTGAATTGCCAACCCTAGTATAAATAGTTCAAAAAAATGTAGAAAAATTTCACTGGTTGAAAGTATCATACGAAGTTAAAGTGGAGAATGTTGATGAGCCCCACGAGATGAAATGGAGAACGCTGAAAGCGCCAGAGGTAAGATGCTCGGCGACTGGTAGCCATTGCGCAACTTGATCATATTGTTATTGTTTACATCCACTGGATATCTTTAAGCAAGGTTGAAAAATATTAAATAAATAAATAAAAGAAATGTTTACAAATGATAATATTAGGTATTTAAAGGCTAAACGAAAAGAAGCTAGGTACCTACATTTTAAATTGTTGAACTAAGAACCCAAAAGGGGTGAAGTAGAAAACGTTGTAAGTGCCAAGAGCCCAGAAGGAATGAAATGGAAAACGCTGTAAGTACCAGAAGTAGGAGTAGTTTTTCTGTTTTTCAATCTCTTGAAAAATTTCCTCTTCTGGACTTTCAGCGTTTTCCATTCTTAGTCCTCAATTTATAATAAGAGTATATTAAGATCATTAAAACTCTTCATAAATTATTAGTTACAAAATTTTGCAGTTAAATTTTTTTCAGTTAATTATCAGCGAAAATTATAAATAGTGTTTAAATTTACGCATTTTGGACTAATCTAAGATTGTCAAAAAATTGCTCTGTTAGAACAATTATATATTACTTTCAAGGACAAAGGTATGTGAAAGATGCATGTATTAACAAAGCTTTCAAAATTCAGAGTTATTAAGATCCTTCTTCCAGCTATGCCGATGTAATATTTTTAAGAAATCATATTTTATTAGAAGTATTCTTTAAAGCTTTTTTTTTCTTTGTCGTACTTAAAAAAAACTTGTTATTATACTGATAAAAGCTTTTCACTCAAATATCTTTTCTAATTACTTCGGAAATTTTTCTCTTCTAAAACAAAATTGTTTAAAAAATGCTACTTTTATCTTGAAACGGATACATGTTTATGTGTCCCATCTCTTTTTTATTCCCTCCTTTTTACAAGACTTCAGTTATAAAATCAATTTTTCTACATATATGCGTCTTTCTACTTCATCTAATAATAAAAGATTCATCGCATTCACCAAGTCATTATCTTAAAGTAGTTTCTTGGTTAACAACAATCTTAACTCTGTACTTTTTAAAGCCTTTTGACAGTAACTTCCGTGATTTTTGCCCTCGAGACCAATTCAAAGAAAAAGAATCCGAACAAGATTTATTTTATCGAGCTTTTTGGAGAAATTAAAGTAAAACTTACTTGAGAATCAGAAAAGGGTATCATTATATGAAAAATGCTACTTAAAAAAAGTTATTCTTAAAAAAAAATGTAATTCTTGAAAATATTTGCATTTTAATTTCCAGTGAAGCACGTTCTTCTAAAATAATGTTTTCAAAAATTTGACACATAAAAGAAATATTATTGTTTCTTAACATTCCCCTTTTTCTCAAACATTAAACATTTGACTCTTAATACTTTATTTTGGAAGTAAACCTTTTTTGTACATATATTTAACCGTTTCATGAGCAGAGCTGTTGTAAAACCCGTAGTCTAGAGAAGTATTTTTGCCTTAAATTAATTAATAAAGGAAGGAATCAACTCAAAGAAACATTATTCTACACCTTTTAAAACACCTTATCTTATAACGAATTGAAATGACTTTTCGTATTGCAACAGAAAAGCGTATAGAGAAAGAGTGCAACTTTTCAATTGTTTCAACTAACACTTTGTTTTTAACAAGAAGAAAATATGTCGCTACTTTTTCTAGTGATGTTTTTACAAGAATGAGGTGATGATTTTTCGTGATTTTTAGATGATTGAGATGTGATTGAGGGTGATTGAGATGGTGAATGGGGATGATTGATTTATCATTTAAAAGATCCGCATAAAAAATATCATGACAATTTTTTCTGCTGTAAGTTTGTGCAGCTGTACACAATACGGAGTTTGAGCGCCATCTGGGACTTAGTGTGATGACAGCAGCTGTTTTTTCAGTCATACTTTCAGGTGGTCAGAGATTTTTGATAATTGAAAAATTAGTCAGATAAATACTTTAATAAACTTTGTAGTCAACCGAAATTTCGTGTGCTGTACATCTTGAAAATCTTCGAAATTTCATGGGGATTTTTCTCCACGATAATGCATCATCGCACAAAGCTCTCATTTTGTAAGTGATTTTGACAGAAACGCAACGAATGCCACAGATAAACGCCGTACTCGCCTGATATGGCTCCCTGTGACTTTTTCTTATTCTCGAAGCTAAAATTATCATTTCGAGAAAGGCATTTTGAGTCAATTGTGGCCATAAAATAAAATTCGCTGAAGGAACTGAAAGACATACCTCAATCAGTCCATGCAAAAGGTATACAGGATTGGGTCAAACGCTTGCATAGTTGTACTGAATTCGGTGGGGCCTATTTTGAAGGCAGCAAAATAAATTTTGATGACTAGATTAATTTTTTGTGGTTTATTTAACAATTCCGGGTACTTTATTCACAGAAGAAAACATGGAAAATTGGATAAAGTATTATATATATAGAAAAACTAAAAAATTGAATTGTCAGAATTTATTGTTATAACTTTCAGAGATTAGACATGATAATTTTACGGAGAAGTGAATAATAAAACTTAGTTTTCACTCAAATACAGTACGATTGTTAAAAAAACTAATAGATTATCATATGAGAGGGCTCAAACAAATTTTTAGTTAAAGGGCAAAATGTGCCTCAAATTTATTTTATGCATTAATACGTATCTCCTTTACCGAAAAATATTAGATGGTTCATCAAGTTATTAAAAGATTTATAGCGCTTTTCTTATACTTAAAAATATCGAAAAATCATATAAAGAAATTTCATAAACCATGAGCGTTTTCAAAAGCGAATTTTCCAACAAAAGATAAAAATTAAAATTGTTTTCTTCGATCTAGTGAAACGTAACACGAAAAGCCTAACCATAGTCATTTTCGTTTATTAAAAAAAACGTGCAAAAAATTCAGCATAATAACCTTGGATTGTAAATTATTTAGAAGCATTAGGTACTGTAAAAACAAAATTGATTTCTGGATGCTGTAATACTGGCAGTAGAATAACATAAAAATGATTGTCTTTTTATGTTTTTACATTTCGTTTAAAAGACCTACAGATGGAAATAAAGCTTAAATAAAACATTTTCGATGAAATGAAATGTGTTTTCTCCATTGCTAGATCTCGAATTGGATTTTAAATGCAGCGTCTGTGTCTTCCATTTTCGCTTTATGTCTTTCTCGTGTAGAAATAATGGAAAGCTATTTTCTTCGAAGAAAATTGTAAAATTTATTATAGATAAAACTTTCATTGATTTTTTTTAATCGTGTTTATATGCATATAGTAAGCTTCTGTACCGTATTAATTTCTTTTAAACACTAAAAGATATTCTGTTCAGTGTATTGTTGTTTTAGAATCACATTTTTTTTAACATTTTAGTTGGACGGGTATATTTTTGTAAAAATCGGTTCATGTACTGGTTCAAATATTAAACTATTCTGCTTGCACAGAAAAAAATGAAAAAAAAGGCCAATATAAAGCTTTGACTAAACCACAAAAGATACAATTGCTTTTGCTTTATTTTTAAGTGTACCATTTAATTATACGGAAATGAAGTACATAAAGAATCTTTTTTCTGCTTGGTGTTTGCCATATTGCCAAAATAATGCAGACTAACAATAAATATGATTTAAATACAATATAACAGAGACTTAATATAAATGTGATATTTTTACAATATAATAAGAAGCAAATAGGAATAACCTTTTAAACCGTTTTGGAAAATTATATATTTTCCCCCTGTGGGCGGCCAGTACTCAAAGCTTATTTCGATAATTATGGCAATGTTCATCAAAATGCACTTACATCTTTAGAGAAAAAAATCTCAGAAGTTTACATGTATGCTATGTCGAGTTGTTTGATTGAATATTTCAGAAACGTGCAAAAAATTCAGGATAATATCCTTGGATTGTAAATTATTTAGAAGCATTAGGTACTGTAAAAACAAAATTGATTTCTGGATGCTGCAATACTGGCAGTAGAATGACATAAAAATCATTGTCTTTTTATGTTTTTACATTTCTTTTAAAAGACCTACAGATGGAAATAAATCTTAAATAAAACATTTTCGATGAAATGAAACGTGTTTTCTCCATTGCTAGATCTCGAATTGGATTTTAAATGCAGTGTCTGTGTCTTCCATTTTCGCTTTATGTCTTTCCCGTGTAGAAATAATGGAAAGCTATTTTCTTCGAAGAAAATTGTAAAATTTATTATAGATAAAACTTTCATTGATTTTTTTATCGTGTTTATATGCATATAGTAAGCTTCTGTACCGTATTAATTTCTTTTAAACACTAAAAGATATTCTGTTCAGTGTATTATTGTTTTAGAATCACATTTTTTTTTTTAACATTTTAGTTGGACGGGTATATTTTTGTAAAAATCGGTTCATGTACCAGTTCAAATATTAAACTATTCTGCTTGCACAGAAAAAAAATTGCCAATATAAAGCTTTGACTAAACCACAAAAGATACAATTGCTTTTGCTTTATTTTTTAAGTGTACCATTTAATTATACGGAAATGAAGTACATAAAGAATTTTTTCTCTGCTTAGTTTTCGCCATATTACCAAAATAATGCAGA